>CM046008.1:0-5974045 GCA_025175895.1 Wurfbainia villosa
TCAGTCAATGGAACTCGACATATCCGAGAATATGTAGAATCCGCACATACTTCTCAAAGATAGACACATGGAAACACATCATCGGATAACACTCAAAAAGACGGTGGTAGCGCTAGACGCAGAAGTTTAACGCCGATCCTTCCAAAATCTCAAACCCAATGTACCTTGGAGCTAACTTACCACAGGTCAAATCTCTTCACCCTTTCGTGGGTGAGACTCGCAGAATACATGATCACCAACAGAGAACTCCAAAGGTCTCCGCTCACGATCCGCATAACTCTTCCACGATCCCGCGCCTGCTATCCTACGCCGATGGTACGGACCAACCCCGCCTCATGCCGAGCTCTATGGGTCCTAGCAATCGTCCTCCCAGCTGCCCTCAAATCCATAACATAGACCCCAAAGAATCCTCTAGTATCTAAATGGTCCGCCAGCATCGCCCATCTATCTCGCGGATGGAATGCAGTACTAAAACGGAAGCCGCATGCCTAAGGCTCAGCATCACCGCTAAACCGAGACGTGAACCGTGGATCACTATCCGATGAAATGCTCAAAGGACACCATGAAACTGATGATCTCCCGACGATATAACTCTCCGCCAATCGATCCTAAGAGTCGGTCTTCCAAATCGCTAAGAAGTGCGCTTAATTTGGTTAGTTGGTCAACGACCACCCAAATCGCATGCGGCTTGACGTGTCCTAGGCAAACCTCCACAAAATCCATAATGAAATACTTCCACTTCCATTCCGAATCGAATTTCAAACATCTGCTCTTAAAATAATGCAACTCCGAAACCATTATCCTCCTCAAGTCGAGACGGGAATTATCTTTTCACAAGAGACATCCATCTACCATCCACTCCACCACACACTCTACAAGTGCGTGGAAGGCTATCGCGACCAAACTTCCTTGTTACAACCATTCGTATTCCAGCTACTCTATAGTAGCTATCTAGTAGCTAGCCAAAACTCCATGAGCATTACAGCTCCTCACCTCTACCAAACTACATAATCACTGCTAAGTCCACGTCATATATATGACGGCTTATTTCGCAGTTCTTTAACTGCCGTAAGATTAGGATACGTCTTATTTAATAGCATCGGAATTGCTCCAATCCCCAAAATAATACATTCAAATACTCTACCCTTCCTTCCACACCAGCATGATTAATTAACAATGGCGTAAAAGTCAACCATCGTCTGAGCCCTGAAACTAGTTTCATAAGCTGCAGACCAAGTAAATTTCATCACCTTCCTGATCCAACCAGTCAGCGATGTAGTACCGCTAGAGCATCCTATCCATATATATGATAATAATCAAATCAATACCAAGAAAACCACCATCTACGGTGGCCGAGTGCTCAACTCCAACTACCACCATCACAAATGATCCAATCGTGTCCAGAATACACGATTTCCCAAATCCCTGGACGACTAAGTCGTCAATAAGTCTAATAAGATAATCAAAAGCTCAAACAATTCATACCAAGTATGAAATTGTCATCGCTACACACATGTATTCTCTTTACTCTAAGCTGATGATATAAAAATCATCACAACGACAATGATAATTGTAGGACACCATGTCACTACAATATCATCACACCAATCACCAATCAATCCTAGAGTATATATAGGTATCCTATAGCTGATCTAAATAGATCATATATATCCACAATGAAGGATATTCATTTCCTTCTACACTACGATTCTATCATCGATAATCGATGCATAACCTCAAAGGTTCATCTCTCTTTAACAAAGAGTTCCTGATCTTCTCTAGAAAAATATTAAGACAGATAAACATCCCATACAACACCTTCTATAATAAGGTAAAACAATCTTTCATCGTCTTAACCAGTGTAGGCATACATGCCTTATCCATAACCAAATCACTATTAGTAGGATCGATACTCTCGAGGGTTTACTCCTTGACCTTCAAATGGGTGACTAGCAGCCAAAACCCTAGCTTCCTAATTCGACATCACGGCACCTCTAAAGAATGCACTCAAATCATCATTAGATTCCTCAAGATCAATACGTTATCGACCTCGCCCCCACTATGAGTAGGGACAATTTCACTAAGTCAATAGTTTTCCTAGCCACAAAAGTACCGAACTACTAAAGACAATACTTTTCCTATAGCTCGTAGATATCCTTCACTTGCTTGGTCTCAAAACACGAGAACTCCCAAAAATCCAAGGAAAATAAAATCCTCAAACAAACCAAAAACCGCAAACCAATAAATTGTCACGCCCCGCATATCCGCTCATCCAAATGACAAGGGAGCCCTTAGTGACAATATCCGAATCCATGGACCAAATGTAAAAACCTCAAAATAATTATAAAAATATAAGTATTTCAATAATCGCATGCATGCACGACTAAACATATATCAATCAAAGTAAAATAGTTTTATGACCCCAAATCCAATTAAGGACTAAAAATCCAAAGTGCATAAATAAAATGCAATACCAATAAAGTAAACAAAGCGCATCTCGACGATGCAAAGGGGACAAGCACAATGAACTCTCCGAGCGACTCAAGGTAGGTCAATGATGACACGCCCTCCATCGCTTAACCTAGAGGATAAATGAGGAGGGGATAAGTACAACCACTCAGTGGGATGTATAGACAATAGTGCATAATCATAATGCACATAATGGAAGTCACAGGAACAAGCTAGAGTAACCCAACCCTCAGTACCAATATCACCCAACTAACCTAATCGCAGATAATAAATATACCGCAATATACACAACCACGCAACAAGCGCACATCCAGATACCACGATAAAGTCTCGTGGCTCTCACAAAAAGGAAACTATCTATGAGCTACCTCGAACGAACCCATGGGCCGACAATCAATAAAGACGGCTACGCCAAGAACTATATGCTACCACGAATGAGACTCGTTTGTCAGATATAAATATCTAATTATCGACTGCAGGCATTAGCATACTATCACCAATAGGTCGCGTGAGCAGTCGATCATCCTAGGTTATTAAACCTCGGGTTATCCAATACATCCAGTATAAAACGACCATTGACGTCGACAAAGATCATCGATCTATAATTAAACCGAGGCGTGGCTGAGGGTTTCAACACCTCTAATACGAAATGTTTATCAAATATGATAAAGATCATCAATTTATAAATAAATAAGTCGAGATGATTAAATCTAGCCTTCCAACCCTTCTAACATGATCGGTATCAAGGTCGATCAAAATCATAAGTCCACTAATAATCGCGTCGAGACAATTAATCATAGGGTTTCGTCCCAACTAACAGGAAACGCCTATCAAAGCCAATAAGGACAACAAATCGCCCGGCAAGAGGGTTAAGCCTAAATTATATAATTCTACCAGTTCAATCCTGCATGCTACAACATGCTTCCACGAACAGATCTCGTGGGTACTTAACCTGTAAAGTAGCTATCTAGCTACAGACGTCATACGAATCCGATTATCACCAACTCTGAACGAATAACGCAAGAGTATAACCTTACAGTAGATTATCTCAACCATACATGGGAGACCTATTCGACCTCAAATACACAAAAACCCCTTTAGGGAAACTCTACTGTAACTTTCCTCAACCACAAATGGGTGATATTGTTGGCAGCCGATAAATATGAACAACGTTATATACCCTCTAAGGATTAATCGCATCCTAATCATATGACCTCTACTAATCCGATCACCATATCAGCTGAAATAGTAAATGCATAAACCTATACCAATATGCACATCCGGGTTATTACACCTAGGGTTTCCACACCTAGGGTTCTACTAATATTGTTTCATTCCTGAGATCCGCCTACCAATAACCTTATCTAAGTTATTCTATTTCTACTAGTCTTAATCATGGTATCCACCGCAAAAAACTCATAACCATAAACATATAACATGTTGTCTAATAAACGACAGCATAGTCATACCAATGGCAATCAATAGCCGAAATTAATTAGGGTATATCTAAAGGGTCATGCCAGATCAAAGTCAATGCCAGAACAAAGTCGAGGCAATATATAAATAAAGCATCAGATGCTTATATATACTCTAAACTACATAATCTATGTAATCATGTCCTCATACCTTCTACGAATTTATCCATCTTAGTCATATTATTCAACTAGTCTAATAATCCTAATACTAGTCAAATCCTAAGAGGTAAATATCTTATCATTTATATCACAATGATAACTAGCTACGTATAGCAGTAATAGCAATTAATAACCAAATGCTATCTATAAACCAAAGAACCAAAAAATCTAATTGTCCAACAGATATTCAGGTTAAAACAATACTAGATAAAACATGATATCACCGCATAACCAATATAAATATGTACTAAATCTAGAAAATTTTCTAGAATGTATTTACCTGTTAGCTGTCTGAAGATGTCCTGTCGCCGCCAAATCCCCCATATTGACCTCGTCAATAATACCTCGAATTTCCGAAACATAAAATCGCTTAAACTGCATAACTCCAAAAAATACCCCAGCTTAACTCGCCAAACGTGGCAAACTCCTAAAACCCAAAGACCCTAAGGAACTAAACCTACGCTCGATACCAAATAAATTGTCACGCCGAGGAGTCCCCGCTGCATAAAAATCCGATAAAGATCTCCCAGACGGTGACAATATCAATTTTTATACAAGGCCTACACGACCACTATACATCGGTCAACACGACCGGAATCATACCACAACACACGCAGATAATAATAAGGCCTCAGGCCAACAAATCTAGGTAAATAAAAGTCTACACTAACTAGACTTACCCCTTCTGCCATCTGGGCAGGAATACCCAACCAAACCAATCAAAATAAGATCCGACCAATGGTCCACAAGGACCCCAAAAAAATCCACGAGTATATATAAATCCAATTCCAAGCCTAAACATATCTTCTATACAAAAATCCAAATCATAACTCATACAACTAATAAACTGTCACTACGAGGGGGGGATATGGCAACTGGACTCTCCTGACAGCTTCATCCTGAAATAAAAATAAAACTACGGGGGTAAGTTCAAAGAACTTAGCGGATACTAGTCGATATGAATAGTAAGAAATAGCTAATAATACTAATCATGCCAAGACATCTCATATATATGGTAAGCAAGAAATAAATGCAAAAGGATCAGACTCACCGAGTCTCCTACCTCGATATAGGAGCATGTGCCCTACTATAAGAGATAAAGTCATCACCATATAAGAATATGAATCTGTATGCATGACAATCATATGCAACATCCAAGGCATCAATAAATGCAAGAAACACAATACAAATGCGATCCATGCAAAATGCATGCCGCTAAATGACATGGTCACCTCGACGCTACCACCGCCTCACACGCGATGGTGAAGCCGAGTGGGTAGGGCTATGACAATGTGGCACTCGCCATCATCGCTTCCCGAGTGACCGAAAGTGGACAGGACGTGTCGAGTACACCTATCCTCCCGCCCAAACATAGTGGGGAGCTAAGCTCTCATCTCCCTGTCATAGACTGCAGGAGGAGGATCCTCGCCAATACCACGCTCGCCGCTACCCATGAGCGACCAATGAGCTCGACAGAGCAATCGCCACACCCTCCTCGATGTACCACTAACCCACGAGTGGCAAGCGCAGGTAGCATGAATCGTCGCGGCTCAACAATAATGGAACCTCGTCACCATGATGCAATCATGCAAGATGGTGCATGATACTAAAGCATGTCAATCCTACTCAAAATACCTATCCGAATAATATGTACAATCGATATGTACATATCCATAATCCAAGTAACTATGATCCAAATAAAAACAGGGAAGGTATAATCATAACCTATCATATGCATGTATCAAGTAGGCACCAAAACATACTAGGCATATAAACATGAAAATTATTGCAAGCTATCCTAACTAGCATATCAACTTGACTATATCTAAAAGATAAGTCAAAGTACCCGCCTGAATATATATCCGCAAAAATAAGAACGTCACGACCGAGGACCTGCCTCGTGACCGAAACCTGCATATAGCATAATTATAGTCAAGCACAAAATATACAATTCAACAACAAATCGAATACTTAATCGATTTCCTTTATAACCCAATTAACCCAACTCATCACTTACAAAAATATCCTCAAGATCTAACATTATCACCCAAATCTCATATCCTCCGAATACCATACCGATCAACCGAAGAACACCGGAATCAGCCCAAATCGACCAATCAAGCTCACCCGCCCTAGGAATTCCACCGACAGTCGATACCCCCAAATCAAACCCTCACAGCCGGCCCCCAAGTCCTTCCCTACTGCCCTGTTCACCATCACCAACCACACTCACCGATCAACCATAACAGAAAAGACCCTTACCTACTCTGGCGACCACCGGCGGGCAGAGGAGGAGGCGTCATTGTGGCGTAAGAGGCGGCCGCCGTCTAGGGCAGAGGAGTCCGGCGAGCACGGCACGCGTGGCTGTGATCGGCGAGGAAGAGTGCTCGGCGGCGGTTCGATGGTCGCGGCATTTAACCTGGTGGTCCGAGCACCGTGGCGAAGCGTCGGCGCAGGAACCGGCGAGGATCCTGTGGCCACGGACTGTGGGTGGCGACGCGAAGAAGAGGGCTCGGCAGTGGTTGCGGTGGTTCGGACGGCGAAGGGGAGCAAGCGCCGGGGCGGGGGCGGCGAGCTCGCGTCGGGCGGCGGTGGGCTGCCGATCGCAACGAGGAAAGGGGCGCCGGCGAGAAGAAACTGCCGAAGGAACGAAGTCGCGGCGCACGAAGTCGCGGCGGGGGAAATAAAAGGGAATATAGAATTTTTAAGTTTTCTATCGTGTATTTAACCCCTTTAAATAGACCCCTCTAAAGTCTATTTATTTTATCCCCGTAAAAGTCTCGTACGGAGTCCGTTTAAATCCAGAAAAATTCCGGGAAAATTCCTAAAATTCCCTAAAAATCCCAAAAAATTTCCAGTATTATTTCCTTAATTATTTGACCATTTAATTTACTATTTTACATTTTCCAGTATTTAACATTTCACCTCCCTTAAAATTCGATACACACTTTAAACAATTCTCCTAATCCGTATCAAATGGATTTTCACCCTTCTAATGTTTTCCAAAGCATATCCTAGGGTTATGAGCAGTTAGAGTAGCCTAACCTAGCTGAACATGGGCTAAATATATCTTGTTTACCCGAAATCAACATTGACAATCAACTCTGTCAACTACCAGTCGACTGCCCTTAAGGTCAATCGATTGTCATCCATGGCAGTCGACTGATTTTTGCACTGTGCAAAAATCAAAAATCAGAAATGAAATTAAAAAATTCATAAGTAATTATACGTAGTTTGAAAAATAGTGAAACTTCATACGTATAATATTTATATCAATCATAATGGGTGAAAAATATTTAGAAAATAAAATATCCATAAGATAGTGAGATTGACACAAAGTTCAAAATCATTGAAAAATTTCAATGTTTGACCCTACTTTGTATCACCTCCTTCAATGGTGATTGCTATCAAAAGATAGACTTCACCAAGGTTTTTCAAAATGATTTTGAAATATTTTTACAATCTTAATTCATTTGCCTAACATCTCACTTGTATATAAGGTGTATGAAGACACATACAAGTCAAGTATTCTTGTAAGATGTGGGTTTTGGTTATTTAGGATTTCATGCATTTTTTAGGCAACTCTATTCGACTCTTTATACATGGGACTTCAAATCATGTCATTGTCCTTAAATCAATTTTATTAATGCATGAATAATGATTATGACATAAATGATAACATAAATAAGAACATGTGTCAATAATCATAATGTCATGGCATATAAATAAACCTAAGCACAACATGACATTAAAAATTAACCCTAAGCATGATCATGATATTTTATATGATTAAAATGAAATATGATATCATGACATGACAATGACAAGCAAATCATGGCAAATAAAAGATAAAAGTATAAAAATACCTAAATTTTAGTATTAATTGTCATTTGTTAAAATTAAATTCATTTTTGTCATATTACCATTTATCTCCCAAATGTGTTAAAACCCCAAAATGGCACACCATGACCTCTAAGACCTAATTGAGCCAATTTGATCAATTTTTTAAACTTCTCAAAATACATTGGCACATTTTAAAATATCTTAAAGTGTCAACTCTACCATGGTTAGGTTAGTTATCCATCCACTTAGGGTTGACACACCCTAACCCATCTAGCATGAATTGATCACACTCCTAAGAACCCAATACCTATTGGAGCTCCTTGGGTTTACAAGATATTCACTAGGGATAACCTCCCTAGATACCTCCTAATGACCCTCCTAGATAGAGTTGTCAAGTTAAGTTAGGCCCATCGGGTTGGCCTGCCCCGCTAAGTAATTTAAGCTGGTTGGGTTGAAATTTTATCAACCTGTTATTTTGGCGAGCCTAAACGAATCAACCAGTGCGGGTTGCGGGTCTAGACGGGTTGGCCCGCGATAGGCTTGGGTTGGCCCGCGGGTTGAGAAATGTCATAAAAAAGATAAAAATTGTGAAAAAAAAATTATTTAAGTTTTTTAACCAATATTCTATCACTAACAAGATAATTTTCTTATAATCACAATCATCTTTTATCACACATACACGTCGACAAAGTATAAGAGAAGTTAGAGAAAATAATAAAACAATATTTGATTTAAGTACTCTAATAATTTTTTTGATATACTCTAATTAGTTTATAATTATTTTATCATTACTATTTCAATTAATATAGGAAATGATGACATATCAAAGTCAACCAATTACAAGTGTTGAAAAATCTCAATTAGATCTCTATTTAGAGGAGTCAAAATTTGAATTTGCATATTATCAACATTTAAATATTTTAAAGTATTGTAAGAATAAAAAATATTGGAACCTAATATTGTCGATCGATAATTGGATCTTAATTATAATATTTTAGTTGTTTCAAATGCATGTATTTTTATCATGGTATTCTATCTGCCTTATCGATTATCGCCTCAAGCCCTCAACGCCTTAATAATTTTAGAATTGTTTTTTATTTTCCTGGCCCACGGGTTGGCCCGCCTAATCCGCAACCCGCCTTGGGTTGGGTTGGATTAGGGATTTCTCAACCCACTAGAATGGTGGGTCGGTCCACACCCCCCCCCCCCCCACGTCCCCGTTAAATGTTGAATTTATGACGGGTTGGCCCGTCCCGCCATGGGTCAATCCGTTTGACAGCTCTACTCCTAGCCTTGGAAGCTTTGGTCATTGTGGTCTTGTCAAGTTTAACCTTAGGGATTGCCTCCCTAGTAATCTTCTTAGTGGTCTTTCTAGGTTTTATAGAACCCTTGGCCACTAGACACATACTATGGTTAGCCTTAGGGATGACCTCCCTAGTAACCTTGGCTTTCCTAGACCAAGAAATATTTCCATAATCGAACGGAACATTGTAGTAGGTCTTCTTGGGGTTAGGTTTGTGACCCAAATCTTTTTTGCCCCTTGATGGTTCTTGCCTCCTAGACCTTAGGCTTTGACCATTATACCCCTTAATTAAATTTGTCATAATTTTAAGGGTCTTCTCTAGTTTTTCAAGTCTTGACCTCAAGGCTTAGTTTTCTAGTTCTAATTTTTTTCAATTATGATTTTTCATTAATCTTTTGGGAATGACACTTCCTCTTAGGCATGTGCCTACCCTTCTTAGGGTTAATGCTTAAATTTTCTTCTATTCTCCTAATACTCTCCTTGGGTAAAATTGATCTAGAGTTATTGATTCTAAGTTTGTCCTTAGATGTAAGTTCATAGGATTTTGCCCCTGAGTAAAAATTTCTATTCCTACTAGCATGCTTTCATTCATGAGCAATAGCAAGTGAACTAAAATTATTTCTAACATGCTTTTTAACCTTAGAACTTGAAGGCGCATTAACAAACGATACCTTAGGATTTGCTTTAGAAGCTCCCCCTATATGTGGTGCTCCTTCCTCCCCCTCGAGCATTAGCTTCTATAAAGCCCCTTTTGGTTGCATTTGAAGCACACAATGTGCTCTTTGCTCCTCCTAATAGGGACTCCGACATCCTTAGATTTTTGATTGACTTTTGGTGCCGACACTTTCTCCTTAGCCAATTTTGGACATTTTCTCTTGTAATGCCCGGATTTCCTACACTCAAAGCAAATTATGTAATTTTTATTTTTGAATACAATGCTTGAATTACCTAGGGAGGTGGTAGGCACCGGAGTTGATTATTCATCCCTCCCGGAGATTAAGGCTTCTTCCTCTTGCTCCAGCTCTGGTGATTTATCCTCCGATTCAAATGTTAAGCATCTCTCAACTTCCGAATCCTCACTTTCTTGTGAGGATGAGCTTGCTTCTCCTTAGGCTTGAGAGGAGAAACACTCCTCTTCGATCTCCTTCTCCGATTGAGTCGGTTCGAGATTTTCGTAGAATTTTACCAACTTATTCCATAGGTCCTTAGCAACCCGATATTCACCTAGCTTGCACAAAATATTGTTAGGTATTAATTTCCCTAATAATTTTGTTACCTTAACCTCGGTCTTGAATTCTTGGCGTTGCTCTTGGGTCTATCTTGATTTTTCTATCGGCTTGTTGTCTTCATCCCTAAGCACTTCAAAACCATTTTTCATTATTAACATGATATCAAAATCGATTTCGAAATATATCTCCATCCTTTTCTTCCACCACGAAAAAATCTTCTTCGAACTTCGGTGGATGGATGTTGATGCCATCCATTTGGTGTTCTTATCTCGGCGATGAATCCGATGAAAAGAGTCTTGCTCTGATACCACTTGTTATAGATCAATGGCCCGGCTAGAAGGAGGGTTGAATAGCTTAAATGATGCTCGATGGAAATCACTCGTGCTTGATTGTCTACAATACTTGTTAGCACAGCGAAATGATGATAATACGAATACAAAGATAAACACAATCACACAATCACAAAGACAACCGATATAACGTGGTTCGGAACCTTAGAGTTCCTACTCCACGGGACAAGCTCAACAAGCTCTAGTGATGCATACACCACTACTAAAAACCTTCTCGACAATACGGCGAAGGTGAAGAAACCCCGTACAAGTGTTTACAACAATAAATAAAATACAACAAGTAAATACAAAGATAATACAACAATCTAAGTAAAGAAAACTTTATAAATGTAAGCTTTGATTCCTTGCTTATTGATTGTCTTGGACTAACTTTGAAGGATTGGAAAGCACCAATTATTCCCCTTCAAATCGCCCAAGAAAATTGCTGTAAAATCCTCCAACTCAAGCTCCTTTTATAACCTGCATTGAGCTGATTTCGCGCCTGGCAGTCGACTGTCATAAGGCCTCAGTCGACTGCCCCTGTAGTCGTTGTCTCACAACGGCTTAATCCATGTTGGCATCCCAGCCAACGGATACACTACCAGTCGACTGCCAGTATCAGCAGTAGACTGCCAAGCCCGTAGCAAACTACTCAGTCTGCTATCGAGCATTTTGTGTCCGTGTCCTCGACCAACAGTCGACTGTCATCCATGGAAATCGACTACCATGGCCATGCGACGCAGTCGAACGTCAGTCGACTGGTACATCCCCCAATCGACTGATAAATCTCAACCATGAGATTTAACCCAAGTATGATGCCCTCATACTTGCTAGACCACCTTTAGCCTAGACTAGCCTTCTAGCCACCTCCATTGGCCTCACTCCTCTCGGATCCCTCCAAGTCATCCATGACTTATTCATCCATACGCTAGTCTACAGGTGCTTCCATCAGCTATTGTCATGCTAACCGGGTCTATACCACCAAGGCACATTGAACTTATACTGTCAAGACTCCACTCTTGGACTTTACACCGCCAACATCAACCCTTGGACTTTCCAAATGTCAAGTACCCATGACTTGGACTTTCACCGCTAAGGCTATATACTTGGACTTACGTAACCAAGGCTACACACTTGGACTTTCCAAATGCTAACTCCATGTTGGACTTTCACTGCCAAGGCTACACATTTGGACTTTCTAAATGCTAACTCCATGTTGGACTTTCATTGCCAAGGCTATATACTTGGACTTTTCAAATGCCAACTCCATGTTGGACTTTTCATGCCAAAGCTACACACTTGGACTTTCCTTGCCAAGTACACAAGAGTTGAACTTTTCATGCCAAGGTTACACACTTGGACTTTCCATGTCAACTCAATGTTAGATTTTTCAATTGTTAAGCCCCATGTTTGGATTTTCCATCGTATGGTCAACCCCAAGTCAACCATATAGTCAACTCATTGTCAAACAATGGTCAACTCATCGTCAAACATCAAAATACTACTCGAGTCCGGTTAATCATGACCTGGATCGATTACACCAACAAAAGATATCTATCTTCACTAAAATTCTAGAAAGATCTATTTTCACAAAAATTACAATAAGCTTAGGAACGAAGAGCAATTAATTTTTTTTTACGAGAGACATTGTTGGAAGTCTAAACCAACTTACATATTTGGAAGTCGACATCAAATTGCATGGTTAGAAATCATATCAAACTATTTTATTCTCTCTCTTAGGCTAAACTTCAATAACTGCTCTTACCTTTAGCTTTTTATTTTATCCTCTCTGTCTCTCATTCATGCATAATTTATCTTCTATCGTCTTCATGAGTTGATAATTATTATATGAATGTTTATTACAAGTCTTGAAATCAATTCTGAACGGGTATAAAATATTTTATTGGATTTCTGACCTCTCCATATATATATAAAGGGATCATTGTGCTAGGATAAAAACTCTCATGATTTATCATTTTTTATTAAGTTGAAGGACTGAGCATAAAAAAAGTTTGACATGAGATAATCAAATTTTGCCCCCACACAAATGATTTACGTTCTGCAATGCATGGTTTACCTTCTGACGTATGTTTGAAATGCAGAAAGCCCAATGAACTTTTTTCCTTTAAAAATTACTAGCTGAATATTCCCAAATTTTGCAGAAATGCAGAAAGCCCAATGAACTTTTTTCCTTTAAAAATTGCTAGCTGAATGAATTAGCTAATCTAATACGTGTTTGATCTAAATTAAAATGCTTCTCACTCCTCCTGAAACTCCTCCCCCTCTATTTACCTTCTCAGACGTTGTCAATATCTATATTACCAAAGCAGCAACAAGTAGCAAAGCTAATGCTAAATCAGTTTCTACTTGAAAAGCTTCGAGAGTGAGTTACCTTAACTTCTTCAAAATTATATTAACTCTATTCTAGAACAGCTACATGAATTTAGCCTATAATAAGGAGAAATTCAAGTTTACATGCTTTTCAAACTTGCTTCAAGTACATAATTTTGAGCAATTCCTTTTTTTTTTTTTGAAGCAAGTGTTGTAGTTTGAGAGTACATTTTTCTAGATATCTCTGTCACAATCAGAGAGAGAGAGAGAGAGTTCTGCTAAGCCAACGAGAAGCAGCTCTACATCAAGGTCTGCTGTATCCAGCTCACTATCATCCTCCACATACTTGTCAAACAACACCAGATCAGTAATCCTCCACGCTAGCACAGCCTCGCTCGATCACCTCCAAAGCTTCAAACCCCGGTTATCGCCCCACTTCCATGCAGATCACGGCCATCTACCCCGCCAAGACTCCAGTTGCCCCGCCGTCTGATTCAGATAAACCAAAACAACCGCAAAACTCTAGGCCTTGTACGCCAGCTGCTCGAAAACTCACCGAGTGCTCGTTCGAGCGACAGATCGAAAAAGGAGGAAAGCAGTCATGGACGGATGTGACCAGTCTAAGAGCGTGAGAAGGAAAAAAAAATTATTGTCTATTATATTTATTTATCTTAATCGAAGATAGTGAATAAAATCAATCCTTTATATTATTTATTTAAATAAAAAAAAAATAAATTATTTATTATCTAAAATATTCCATCAGTCTCAACTTATATTTTTTTATACAATCAATCTAAAATTTGAGGGAAATGAAAAGTGCACGTATAATTTTGTGAGTGAGAAAGAATTAACGACGGATTCCGTTATTAGGACTCATCCCAGGTCTCTAGAGCCGAATATCCTAACCAATTAGAATACAACGGATACGTATTCAACTAATTAATTTATAATATCCCAAACATTTGATTGCATTACAAATGTCCACAAATAACTTTTGCTATGTCCAATTTTATAACGATGAAAATGTTCTAAATCTAAAGAAGCACCCATAGACTCCCAACATTATTATGCTCTATTTATCTCGACAAATGGATAAAGGAAAGAATCGATTGCAGGAGGGTTGAGCTTTTTTTTTTAATTTACTTAGGTGTTAAACTAAAGGATCGGAATAACAGATTCTAAATTTTTCTTCAAATGAGTTTTGATTTATTTTTTCATCCACATGAAATTAAATGGAATGATTTTTTTCTTTCTTCAAGATCATGTTTGGCCAACCAATAATCACCTTTTTCTTTTCTTCCATCCTCTTGTCTAGCCAACCAACTTTCTCCTGTGCTTTCTTTCTTTCTCCTGTGCCAAATTCAGCTAACTTTTTCTTATGTCAACTATCCAATCATTTAGTGACCAATGAACTAGTGGTGATCTAGTGGCGGTTTAGTCGCAATTATGGCTATTTTCCCTTTCCCTTTCTACTACTGATCGTTGCAAGCTTGCAATCTCAGTTTTTGTTACTCTACACACATCTTTTTGGATGCATACTTTAACATGTGTGTACCATGTTACTCATAAGGTGGATCATTTTTTCAGCATTGCAAGACTGCCTAATAGATTCACAAATTAATGATTACAACTTAATTCAGGTATAATTGTAAATCACCACCCATAAGAAGACCACTCATGTACAAGATCATTCACTACTAACTTAATTGCAAAAGAGAGACACAAAAAGGGATCAGTGCAAGTCAATAACCAAATTAAGTGAGAAGCTCTAAAGAAATAAGGAGCATTATGTTTGTTAGCCATGGTTTTAACATTATTCTAATAATTATTTTGTGGTAAGATCATCACAAAAATGCGGAGTCAACTCAATATGTTGGAGAGGAGGACAATGGAGTGCTTGAGCAATAAAAGTATTTAAAGAAATCATCTTTAACGTAACGGATGATAATCACCTACGAAGTGATAATAATCAAAGCTTTGTCTGATGATTCAAGTGTATCGTGGAAAGACTCAAAGCGAGTTAAGATTTGGGCTCTAACCTATTGAATATGGAACTAAAATATTTAACCGTTTCGATTTTCTGAGTTCCCAAACAGTGTGTGAAGTGTGAATCACTGGTTTCCTATCTGGTAAACTTCGAAGTAATTAATCACTTGATGGATGTCACCGTTAAGAGTCTACGTTGGAAAACAAGATAATTGCTCGAGATTGCCCAAGTGACAAAAGAAATATCAAAAGGGTTGCCATGTTTGAAGGTCTGGATTTACCCGATGACTTTGATATTATGTCTGTTCAAGAAGGAGATCCTCAGAGTGATGCGATATATAATCTATCTGAAAATGAGGAAGCTATAGATTTTCAAGGTATTCATACTTTACATGAATATATTAATATTTTCAGGGAAGAAGATAGAACTTACTAGATAGGGAAACCGGGAGAATACAGATGTCTGATTAAAGTATCAGAAAAGCAACATAATTGTCAACACAAATGGAAATACAACAGTAAAAAAAAATAACAAATCCAAAGTGTCATACATGTGGCTACGAGACAATGAGAAGATGGAGAATTTATTGCCCAGAAGCTCTTGGAAGTCTTTGGACGATCTTCGAGAGAATCCAATTCAGCAGTCAATAGGCATCCACGGAAAAGGTGACGAAGCAGTCTTCCCATCAAATCATTCGTTGGATTGATCCAAAAAATGTTGCATGCATTCCATGGAATTTCCATACGGAGGCGGCTCCACATTACCATTCAAAAGAAATCCTCAGTGATTTATCTTTTCATAATAATCGTGGATAGAGACCATTATACGAATGAAAAGATCAAAGAGAGAAAAGTCCATTGCCTTTTGGATCCACAAGTTGATCTCCACTTGTCCTCTTCCACCTTCGGTAAAGATTGTGCTCTACAGCATGTTCCACTTTACCCACTAATGGCGGCCTCCGCCTTGTACTAGTAAAGATTGCTTTCTCAAGGCAAAATCACCCAGGTTATACAAGAAAGTAGACATGAAATCTGACATTATATTCGTTTCATCATACAATTACTATAGATTTACGTTTTTATATGGCAGACAATATATATCATTCTTGCAGCTACAAATAAACTGGACCTGAAATTATAACAACAAGCCATGACACTCTCTGATGTGGCAAAAGAGTAAAGATGAAGGCAAGCCTCTCAACGTCCTGTAGGGTTCATGATCTCTGAGAAGACAGCATTAGGAGCCAGTTCTCGAGAGTCCTCGCTAGCAATAAGGCTCCGGTCTTGAATGCTCATTGAGGAGGTTGTGGTCGTTGTGGTATTTGATTCCGTCGTTGGAGTGTTTTGGTCTTGCTTATGGAACATGCCGAATGGTATTGCTTCGTCGGATATGCCGTCGATGATGTTGCCGCTGTTCTCTGCACTTTCCTGGATATGCAGAGCGAATTCAAGGTTCCAAAGGACGTCGCCCATGGAAGGTCGTTCCGCCCCGAGATCAGCCAAACATTTCTCTGCAGTCTCTGCAAACTTCTTGAAACATTGTGGAGCAATCCTACCCTTCAAGCAGGGGTCCATGATCTCATCGAGAATGCCCTTCTTTTGGCAGTGCAGAGCCCAATCAGCCAAGCTCACTTGCTCCTTTGAAAGTGATCTCATAAGAGCTGGCCGAGCACAGAGGACCTCGAACAATACGACCCCAAAAGAGTAAACATCAGATTTCGTAGTGAGCTGCTGCCTCCTGAAGTACTCTGGATCAAGGTAGCCAAAGCTTCCCTTTACTACTGTGCTGACATGAGTGTCGTTCACTGCCGGGCCGGTTTTCGAAAGTCCGAAATCTGAAACTTTGGCAACCCAATTTGCATCTAACAATATATTTGTGGTCTTCACATCTCGATGTATGACGGTATGTGTCGCACCGGCGTGAAGGTAATGCAGCCCACGCGCTGCCCCAATGCAGATCTCGAGTCTTTGTTTCCATGGAAGTGGAGGCTTTTGTGTATTGTACAGGTGCTCACGAAGCGTGCCATGTGCCATATAATCATAGACTAAGATCATTTCATAGTTCTCCTCGCAGTAACCGATCAAAGAAACAAGGTGCCTGTGTCGGAGCTTGGATAGCATCTCAATTTCGGTCTGGAATTCATGGACACCTTGCTCTGACAGTGGGTTACCACGCTTGATCGCAACCTTCATGGTCCCGTCATCAATGTCTCCAAGGTAGACTTTCCCAAACCCACCGACACCAAGAAGGAGAGATTCATCAAAGTCTTTTGCGGCAGCCTTGATCTCTTCAAAGGAGAAGTAGCGGCAAAGATTAGCAGGAAGCGGCGAGGTATTGCTCCCAGTTGGTGTCTTGGGTGATGTAGCGAAATGTGAGTTGCCGATGAGAGTGACAGGCAGCGAGCCATAAGTCCTCTCTGGTGACTGCTTCCTGCACCTTCTGCTTCTTCCGGCGCCTGCATAACAGAATGAGGCCAAAAGCAACAAGCAAAATGACAACTCCCCCAATTAGCCCACCAAGAATAGGAGCAATCGTATTATGCTTCTTCGGACTGGAACCCCCATTAGGATTTTGAAGAGTCTGATCACTACGTGGTTCTGGATTAAGACCAGCTAAACTGTTGTCGCTGTTTTGTAACTTGAAGACCTCCAGCCCGTTTAAAATTGCATCGTAGTACTCTGGTTGCGAGGCAGTCTCTGGATGAAGGGCAACCCACATGTCCATCTGCCCAATTCCTGTCGTAATCACCACGTAATCCCTGTATGTTGCAACGCCTATGCCGCCACTCCAAAAAATAACGTCAGCGTATGTCTGTGCTGTCTGGTTATTAATGAAAATATCAAAAACTCTTTGGTTCATGTTGGTTATGGGATACTGGATCTCACAAAAATGAAGCCGGACAAGGTAGTAGAAGCCAGCATCTACTGGAAGAAGCCATGTAAGATTGTACTGCAAATTCACTGATGCCACTGAACCCATTGACCTTGCTGTCTGGTAGACCTCAGTTGGTGCAATATAAGATGGAACGTCGGGGGCGTACGTGATGCTAACATTTGGATCTTTAGAAAATGTCACACCAGAAGCAGCGGCAAAAATATAAGGTGTATCATCTTCCCAAAGCCTGGAAAATCCCCCATTGCGGAGGGTGATTGCTTGGCCGCCCACGTTGAGCCTGTAAACAGTTTGGATAGCCCATTCTAGATCGATCTCGTACGTTATGGAATTGGTATCGCCACCAGTGACAAGCACAGTATTGCTGGAGTTGAAGATGTCAGGGATTGGCACAATCTCGATGCCGTTTATAAAGGCATAAGAATGGTTATGACTGGTGGAGGGGGAGAAGGTGAGGCTTAGGTTGCCGGCGGAGACGTGGAAGGAAAATTCAAGGGTAAAATATTCAACATTTTTATTTTTAGCAACAAGAGAAGCACTAAAATTTTGAAGGAGGGTGTAAGGGCCAGCTGTGACAGAGAAGAAGGCATCGCCAGAGGTGTAGTTGTCGTAATCGGAAGGGTAGAAATAGAGGCGGAGGAATACCCGACCGTCGACAGCGAGAGGGAAGTGGTAGGAAAAAGGGGAAGTGAAGACCCGAGCCATCAAGTACGGAACTTGAGGCACCGATGAACCTTGCTGTCTAGCTCCGACGCACTCGCCGCTCAAAGGGAGGGAGAAGTTGTAATCGGAGTCGGAGGTCCAATCTCTTCCATCGACTTGAGAAGCTTTGCAACTGAGGAGGATCGTGGAGTTATCAGCAGCAGCTAAGATGGCAGGAGCCACCGACAACATTATCAAAGAAGCGCAGACGAGGGCGCAAAGAGGGACCGCAGGATTCTTCATGGGGAAGAGCTCGAACCTCGAGCAAGATTCGATTTTTCCACCGCTGCTCCCGAGAAACAAGAAGGATAACGCAGGAAGTTAAAAAAAAAAAAAAAAGGATTTTTAGAGAATCGAATCGGAAACCAACTTCGCAGATTCTGTGAAACAAGAGGAAGAGCGAGTAACGATGTCAAGCCTTGGGCAAAAAAGATTCAACACCAACCGAGCAGACATCAGCAGAGACGACGCTCCAAAATCACAAGCAAAAAAAAAAAAAAAAACACCAGAAAACCTGACCAGATGCAGCAGACGGATCGAGTAGAGTACCTTCGATCGTAGAGCTGCGAGAGCGAGTGGTCGAAGTGCGGAGCGAGAAGCGTTTTGGCTGCTCAGTGCTCCCCTAGAATACAATATTCTTCTACATATAATCTATCTTATAGTGATCCGACCCGTGGAGGCAGACCCCGCCATTTATTTCCAAAGTGGAAGTGAGCGATTAGTCAAAGGCAGTGTAGAACTTGTTTTAATTTAATTGGAAGTATTCGACGGACTAGGAAGGACACGATGTAACGATCAAACGGAGAGGTATCTCATTAAAAATATATATATAAATCGATCGATATTGTTGGATGTTAAATTTATTCGGACAGTTTTACAGTTCAAAAATTTATTCAGTGAACAGAATACGATTTTGATATTGGACCGTCATTTAGAAATAATGCGACTGTAGAGTCCGAATGGACCGTAAAAAAAACTACGAATACTTTTCTAATTTATTGTTGACAGACAGTGAAGGTCATTTAGGCTCCGATCTTACCTGACTCAGTTGTTGCGAGGTGTCCTGAAGATTCGTGGGATAGGACCAGTCACTCCTAGGAATTAGTCGAATTGAAAATTCGGATATCCTGGTACCAATAAAAAAAAGAAGACAGAGATCGTTAATCCTCAGGGCTAGTTCAGTTGATAAATGCAAATGAGTAATTTTTAAGTGGACAGGGTCAACTCTTGAGGAGTTCATCGCTTTGTGCTATCGACCAACTCTTCATTTGTACTTGTCACCTGGATTTCTGATTTATCTCCTCTATTGATAAGGACAACCGAAAAGGACCACTAATATGGTAGTTTCATATTTTTTTAGGAAGGCTAAGACCGTTATCCACCATGGACACAATGCAGTGAAAAAAAATCATGAGAATATAATTCGATTATTTGCTGAGACAATATTCGACGATGAAATTTGAAAAAAATCTATGAGAATGATCCTTTGCATAGAAGTTTATTCGATAAATAAAATAATATTTCAATGTTGAATAATCTTTCAGAGATAATGCGACTGTGGAGTCCGAATTGAATTGTCAAATTACGAACGCTTTCCTAATGTATTCAGTGATTGGTAGAGATCCGTAGAAATTTCGATCTCATTCGACTTAGCTGTTGAAGAGACACTCTCATAGGACTGTAAAATCGGACTAATCACTCTAAATTAGTTGAATCGAGAGCTCGATACTAATAAAAATAAAAAATAAAAAATAAAAAGGAAGGCTGGGACCGTCGACTTTGTTTTGTCGGGCTCGAAGTCAATCGCGAATTCGGTACATAAAAATTGAGCGGACTGACATATTTAAGGGTAATCAAATAGTTGTGATAAATAGACCTGGACGAGTTCAATAGCGATGGAATTAAGGACGAATTTGATGGAATAAATACAAAATAATTTTACATATGAAAAAAAAAAATCAAATTAAAAATTATATTAATTCGTAGACGATATAAATATAAAACTTTGAATTCCTTTTATAAAATATTTTATAGATTAGACTCGATCACATAAATATAAAAATAAATAGTTTAAATAAAAAATAATTTTTTTTAGTTATTGTTTAAATAGATAATTACTAAATAATTAATCTTAAATATTTTTAAATTTATTTTCATTCATTAAAGATGTGTCAATTTTTAAACTTTTTAAATTTATTTTTATTATTACAGATATATTAATTTCGAATTATTAATTTTTCATAATCGATGAATCAATTTAAAATTTATCATTAATTTTAATTTATGATTTAATTAAATTTATGAGCACAGGAAATTGTATGATTTAATTTAATTTAATTTTCCTGTGCTCAATTAAATAGTGAAACTGTCAATCATTGTTGTTCCCAATTAATATATGTCATGGGACGGAGGACTTTATCCCAATGATGAAACGGCTGTACAACATACCCGTTTAGTCAGTGACCGGGCAGTGAGAAACGCGTTGTCTGAGTCAGTTTGAAATTGCGTGACGCGAACGCCGAGGAATTTGTCGCACGCATGCCGGCCGAGATTTGACTGTCGGAGCTGTTGGTAGAAAGACCTTCGGTTATTACTACGTGAATAATAATCGTCCACAAAAAAATGCTCATTGTGCACCCATGTTAATTATACGTTTTGGACGGCCACGTTCAAATCGTTATAAAAGAGAAGAGAAAAAAGGAGATAAAATAGAGGGGAACCGTGTGTCAAGGTAGAAGAGTATCTAAGTCATCAGAATTTAGTTTGTGGAACTGTGGAAGACTTTTTGATTTCGTAATTTTTTTTCGATGGTAAGTCATAAATCCTACTCCGCGGAATCATCCATAGATTCGAGTAATCGATGAACTCATTATAATTTTATTTTTACAACTTTATTAATTCATACAAAAGTTTAATATTTCTACATTTGCAGCAGAGCAAACGTAGATTTGCATGAATTTATTTTTTAAAGTTTGTTGATAATTTCACAAGTTCATTGGACAAGATGATGAACAATGAATTCGTCGAGTGATTGCCCGATTGAGAAAAGTGTCATCCGAACACTTTACATGCTCAGGACAGAGGAGCGTAAACTACTCGATTTTTTCTCAAAGATCTCTCAAGTAAGAATCGAGCAATTCCGAGAGAGAAAAGTGTGTGCTCGAGTGAGAAACGCTCGACTCCCGAGTGACAAGCGACACTGTCCGAATGAGAACAGTGTTGCCGCGAGATCTACCTCAGGTGAGCACTTTGAGTGCTTGACACATAGGGGCATAGCACTCAATGCTCTAGAGAGAGGTGTGAAGTGCTCGGGACTCGAGTGAGTAGCATAGATCGCATGCGTTGCTTGGGCTTTTAGTGCTAAGGTTGTTCACTTGGCGCTCAGGTTGTGTGCTCCGTGCTCGAACAATGTGGTGCTCAGCTAAGGAGCACAGTGCTCGGGCTTTGAGCTCAGGCAATGTGGTGCTTTGGCGGAGTGCTCGGTGTTCGAGCTCAAGAGCTTGACAGATCGAGCGGTACTCGGGTATGAAGTGGGCATAGCGTGCGAGGTGCTTGGGCTCGGGTACTCGGTTCGATGAGGGAAATCACAGTCCTTGGGATCATGTGGTGCTCAAGCTATGTGCTCAGTAATTGGGCCTTGTGATGCTCGGGCTGAGAAACTCGCAATGAGCAACAAAGTGCTCGATACTCGACTAGAAATCATGCAGTGTAGTACTCGGGACAGATGTGTTGCTCAAGTTCTTGACTACTCAGGCAAGGTGTGACTCTACACGGTGCTCGGGCATGCTGGTGTTGGGGTGACCGTGGTGCTTGGGCATGCAGGTGCTCGAGCAATAGAGAGTGGAACTCGGCTGAGGAGAGTTGTGCTGAGTACTCGACTGAGTAAGCATAGTGTTCGGTACTCAAAGGTGCTCAGGATGTCATGTAGTGGTGCTCGGAACATCAGTCCAATGCTCGAGATATCAGTGCAATGCTCGAGATTTTGTGGGAAGTTCTCGATTGGTGGTTTTAATGCTCGAGACTGAGTTTAACCGAGTTATCAAGATCATAAAACACTAGGCAAAGTGGTTGAGTGTTATGATCGAGAAACTAAGTCAACATTGGCTAACTTGCATAGTTGACAATGGTAACTAATCTCATAAATGAAATGCCAAGTAGTTGTAAGAACAACTTGGATTCGGTATAAACAACTCAAATAGATTTATTTAACTAGAGAAGATGCTTAGGACTTGCAAAACAGGATTTGGCTAAGGCTAAGTTGGGATATTGTGTGTGATTCTTAGGTTCTTGGGGTGCTCGGGGTAGAGCGTGTAGTGTTCGAGTTCTCACAGAACACTACTGAGTCGAGTTTTCAAGGTGTTAGTTGATCGGTGATAGGTGATTGAGAGGTCGGTGCAATGATCGAAAGATGTTTTAGTTGACTATGAAGGGTGTCAATCGACTAGAAAATAGGTCAGTCAACTAATACTCTTGAAAATTAAGAAGATTTAGGCGCTGTTTGGTTGAGCTCCGCCTTTTCCCTTTTCTAGAAAATGGAAAACGATTTTAAATCGTTTTCTATTTTCCAACCAAATTAACCTTTGTTTTCCAGAAAATAAAAACAGAAAAGACTAACCAAGCAACTTTTCTGCACTTTCTCGTTTTCCAAGAAAAATGAAAATGAAAAACAGGGCTACCAAATGCCCTCTTAGTTTTTTCTTGATTAATTGTGATAGCTCAGATGATTACTACGATGAATCATTACAATTTGGTACAAAATAAACTTAAGGAAGCTATCCACGGGATAATTTATGATTCTACTTATGAAGTCAGAGGACACATAGGCAGACTCGATCGTCTATTTTAAAGACTCAATATGCAAGAATTTTCTATTCTAGATAACTACCAGATTTGGACTTTGGTTCATTGACTGATGGCAAATCTCTGTGTAGTTGCTCATCATATATGGGGATGCTACGAGGGGTGCATCACATATGCAAAGTTGTGCATAGAGTTGCTTCACTTTGTGAATCAGGAGGATCATACTGAGAGTGAAGAGGATCCAGAGGAAGAATCCGAACAGGAGCCTAATGTGGATTCTATAGAGAATTCTATAGCTAGCCAGTCCGAGGGTGTTCTAGCTGAGTATGCCCTAGTTGAGCCTAGAAAGATAGGATGAGTATTTGTTACTACTGTACTAGTATTTATTCTAGTGGGAATAATAATAACCTATCTAGTTTGTTAGAGTTGTTTAGATTATAAGTTGTTGGTATCGAGATTATCTAAGCGAAAATAAAAGAAAAACAAAGCTGTAAAAACTGGAAAAAGAAAAACTTACAGAACCTTCTCGCGTCCGAATAGTAATGGAAGAAGATGGCTCTCTGTCTAAAGAACAATCACCGTGAAAGCTCCTCCTCCTCCACAAGCCAAGTCCCGACCGTGTCTTGGAGTTCCTATCTCTCACTCTCCGAACAGCCTCTCGGCGTCAAAACCCTAATGTCTCACATATCTACCTTTGGACGCACACCCCCTTTATAAGGGGGGTGTTCTCTTCTTGCGTTGCACGAAGTGTCAACTGCACTTCGTGCAACGCGTGCACATGTTGCAAAGCAACGCGTGCACATGTTGCAAAGCAACGTGTGCACGCTCAGTCCGCAAGGAGCAGTTACATCTCCTATTTGTCCAAAGCTTGTCATATAGACACAATAGTCACATAGACCAATAAGAGGTATTTAGTCACATAGACTAAATAAGGTCGGAGTCATTAGTCCCAAATGACTAATAGAAGTATCCAATCACAGACCAGAATTGTGTCGGAGACCATAGTCCCAAAAGACTAATAGAACAGAGATCAATAGTCACAAAGACCATTAGAACAATCAATTCATACTTAGAAAAATGGCTCATACGACAGCAAACACACTGAGCAATCCGATGCTATGAAAGTTGTTATATCTTACATAGCTGCTCATAAAGCAATCAATGCTAAGAAAAGTTGTTACGCCTAACTTAGCCTCTCCTCAAATGGTGTATAATCATTCTCTAAATGGTACGTAGTCACTCACCTGATGACCCATTGTCATCCTCCAGGTGGCTCCCAGCCATTTACCAGGTGGTGCTTACCTTTTCTCCTGGTGGTACTTAACCATTTTTCTGGATATAATATCTTGCTATTTGCCCAGATTAAATAATCTCCACTTACATCAATATGAACATCTCTAATCCCTCATAATGACCATCAAATCAAGAGCATGTTACATATTTCCAATATTCACAAACATTTCCATA
This sequence comes from Wurfbainia villosa, assembly GCA_025175895.1. NCBI lineage: Eukaryota > Viridiplantae > Streptophyta > Magnoliopsida > Zingiberales > Zingiberaceae > Wurfbainia > Wurfbainia villosa. The sequence goes on from CM046008.1 coordinate 24,987, forward strand.
CATAATAGAAATGGATCGACCAATGAATAATTTTCAAAGGATGTAAACATATTTAATCTTCCTTTTTAGTGTGAATCCATTCATTTTAATCAGTAGCTTTCCTAGTCATGTTCCATAGACCGAATCATCCATAGTCAATAGGTTTGCATGCTAAAGTAGCAGACCCTAATTAAAACTTCAAACAGACACCTAAATAGTCACAAAGGGCAAATGCTGAGATCAACATATAATCTCAAAGGTCTCACATAGTAGAGAAGCAGGGATCCTTTCTCCTACTACCCTTATTGTCGCCTTAGCACACGTGGTATGAATCACATGCTACAATGTTATTCTCTTTACCAATAAAGAGTGCATGTTCAACATCGTACAAATCTTGATTCAGACATTCCAAATGTCTAATCCTGAATTCAACATATGAATTCTAATCTGACTCATTAAACAAGTATAGTAAATGGTGAGAATATTTACTTTGATCACTTTTCTTAAATGATCTTATCTTGATACACATATCAAGACGACCCCAACTTATAGGTATGTATCTTATACATATAGCTTCCAAAGCTATCCTATAAGCAATAGTCTTATCCCTATTCGTACATAACAAACAGAGATGATTGTCCATGTGAGAGGACTAATCACTACCTGTCAACATGCTCACCGAGATCTTATCAGAATGTAACATCACATACACTGAATAAATTATGGCTTGCATTAAAAATAACAATCAAATTACAATATCTGATTGTCATTACAAAACTGTTACATTCTACGAAGTTCCATAGACTTTACATGCTCATTAAATGACTCTCTAGTCATTGGCTTAGTAAAAGGATCTGTAAGCATAGCTCGAGTAGGGATATACTCAAGAATAACCTTCTTCTTAGCAACAATATCCCTGATAAAGTTGTACTTTATAGAAATATTCTTGCCCTTGCTGTGATATTTGGGATCCTTGAAAAAAGCTATAGCAGCTTGACTGTCACAGTAGACAGTCACTAGACTCCCACTGTCTTCAGCAATCTTCAGATGCTTCAGGAACCTCCTTAACCAGACCACTTCTTGTACAGTTGTTGAACATGTCACATATTCAGTTTCCATGGTTGATAAGGCCACACAGGCTTGTTTCTTTCTATTCCAAGAGATGACGCCACCATTCAACAAGAACGCATAGCCTGATGTAGATTTTCTATCATCCAGGTCCCCAGCCCAATCTACATCTGAATATCCCTTCAGGCTCATATATGATCCTTGATAACAGAGACTGTAATATGTCGTCGCTTTCAGATATATGAATATCCTTTTCACTGCCTTCTAGTATCTCGGTCCTGAGTTTGACTGGAAATGGCTGACTAAGCCAACAACATAGCTGACATCGGGACAAGTACACAACATAGTGTACATTAAACTACCAACAGCATTGGCATATGATTTTTTATTCATCTCGGCTATTTCATTTGGAGTTTTGGGACTCATACTCTTGCTCAGAACAGTACCTTTCACAATAGATGTCTGTTCACTATTGCAATTAGACATGTTGAAATGTTGTAACATCTTATTTATATAAGACTCTTAAGACAAACCCAAAAGTCTCTTAGATCGATCCCTGATGATACTTACTCCTAAGATGTATTCAGCTTCTCCCATATCTATTGTGTCAAATTGTGATGAAAGTCACTTTTTGACTTCTATCACAAAACCTATGTCATTTCCTGCAATCAACATATAATGATAAAATGACATACTTTCCTTTATCCTTTTTCAGGAAAACGCAATGATCCTCATTGATCATTTCGAAACCATAAGATAAAACTACTTCGTTAAATCTTATGTTCCACTGTCTTGATGTTTGCTTTAGCCCATATATAGATTTCTTCAATCTACATATTTTATCTTCTTGGCCTTCAGCAACGAAACCTTCTGGTTGGACCATATAAATTTCTTCATCAAGCTCATCGTTAAGGAAAGCAGTTTTTACATCCATCTGATATAATTCCAAGTCATAATGTGTCACTAAAGTCAAAATAACTCTGATTGACACAAACTTTACTACGAGAGAAAATATCTCCTCAAAGTCAATACCCTCCAATTGGGTAAATCCTTTTGCAACTAGACGAGCTTTGTATCGGTTAATCGATCCATCAGTTTTTCTCTTTATTTTGAGAATCCATTTATTTCCAATAGCCCTTCGGTCGGGAGGAAGATCGACTAACTTCCAAACATGATTCTTAATCATTGACTCCATTTCTTCAACCATTGCAACTTTTCACTTTTCTCTAGCTCTAGAGCCCAAAGCTTCCTTTACTGACTGAGGTTCCTCATCGTCAACAAGGAGTGTCATCATTGTCTCATTCTCAATATTATTGGTGCAATCGGCCCAGGTCACGATTGACTAGACTCAAGTTTGACTCGAGTGATGTTTTGATGTTCGACAAAAACATATGACAATGTGATTGTCATGGGAAAGTCCAAGTGGGGCACTTGGCATGGAAAGTCCAACATGGGGCAAGGGAAAGTCCAAGCTTGAGTCTTGGCATTTTAGAAGTCCAATGGGTTTGATATTAGCGGCGTAAAGTCCAAGCGGGAGCCTTGGCAGCATAAGTCCAAGCGGAGTCTTGGCGGCGTGAAGTCCAAGCGGAGTCTTGGCGGCGTAAGTCCAATGTGTCTTAGCGGTGTAGACATCGTTAGCATGACATAGCCGATGGAAGCACCTGAAGGCTAGCGCGATGGATGAACAAGTCATGGATGACTTGGAGGGATCCGAGATGCGTGAGGCTGATGGAGGTGGCTAGAAGGCTTAGGTCTAGGCTAAGGGTGGCCTAGCAAGTATGGGGGAACCATACTTGGGCTAAAACCTCATGGTTGAGGTGTGTCAGTCGACTGATATAAGTCAACTAGGGCTTGACTATGGGAATTGCCCTAGCAGTCGACTGTCATAGGTGGGCAGTCGACTGATTGATCGAGCAGTCGACTGATCTTGTGATCAGTCGACTGGTGCTCGAGAAATCGAGCACAGAATGGAGTCTCACTCGATCTCTACGGTCAGCAGTCGAGTGATGGCATAATCAGTCGACTGATGGTCATAATCAGTCGACTGATGACTGATCCGTTGGATTTTTCCAGTGTGGATCTAGCCGTTGTCTCACGACAACAGTGGCATCAGTCGACTGATCGACTTTTTCCAGCACTGGTTGAAACTTTATAAGGAGCTCGTGAAGGAGGAAAAAGAAAGTGATTTTCTTGGGCAAATTGAAGGGGAGAGTTGGTGTTTTCCAGTCCTTCAAGGCTAGTTCAAGGCAATCAAAGATCAAGCAAATCCAAAGAGCATTTGTAAAGTTTTCTTTGCATAGATTATTGTATTCTTGTTGTATTTGCTTTTCTTACTTTGTATTACTTAGTGTAATCTTTGTACGAGGTTTCTCCGCCTCCGACTTGTGTCGAGGAGTATTTGTGATTAGTGATTGCATTGGCGTCGCTAGAGCTCGTTAGAGCTCGATCCGTAGAGTATGAACCGTTCGATTCCGAACCACGTTAAACATCTTGTGTTTGTGATTGTGTTTTGTGTTATTGCTTTTATTATTATTATTCCGCTGCGCTAACACGATTTGTAGACGCGATCACGATCGAATTTCATCATCGATACTAGCACGCGCTATTCACCCCCCCCCCCCTTTAGCGTTCCAATCGATCTCCTACAACTAAAACTCATCTTATATGAGTAGTTGATCATTGGGAAAGTTTGTGTACAAGTCATGTACATTGAGCCCAAGGAATATGATCCAAAATAAGGTTTTGAAAACATTTTAAAATCATTTTGAAAAATCTGGGTGAAGTCTATCTTTTGATAGCAATCACCATTGATGAGATTGATACAAAGTGAGCTAAAACTATGAAGTTTTTATTCACTTTTGGATTTTATATCAATTTCAATATTTTATGGGCAAAATAATTTTCAAATATTTTTCACCCATTGTATTGGTCATGAGTATTATACGTATGAATTTTTATGATTTTTTAAATTACGTATAATTATTTATAATTTTCCAAAATCTTCGATAATCAAATTCGAAATTTTCATCATCGATCGCTCGGTGGCATTGGTGATGTGAGTGGTGATCGTAATCAGTCAATATCAATCCGATTTCAAAAAACAAGATTGTTTAACCCGATTTTGGTTACGGTAAGGCTTCCTAACCACTCCTAACCCTAGGATATGCTTTGGGAAGCATTATACAGGGTGGAAATCCATTGGATATGGTTTTGGAGAGGTGTTAGGTCAAAGTATCAAATTTAAGGGTGGGAGAGTTCATGTTTGAACTTTTAACCTTACTTTTGATGGTTTAGAGTTCCTATTGCCTTAGGGACTTCCCAAGGACATTGTTGGTGCAATGGTCAAGGGGGAGCAAGTCTTTAGGGGGAGGTATCCGTCTTGGGATAATGGATGTGTTTTTCTTCTTGAAAGGGAGAAGTTATGGGGAGAATGTCATCAATTGGGAAAATTGATGGAATTTTGAGAGACCCAATTTGGAAATTGGGAGAGAGTATAGGATTGTCTCTCTTGAGTGATATGAAACTTATCACTAGGAAGATGGTAGGCATCCTAGGTGTTTTTGGACCAAGGGGGAGATTGTAAGATCTCATTGGGACATGAGACATTGACCTCCTTGGAGAGAACCTTTTTGATGTTAGTCAAAAAGGGAGAGAAGTATTGGGAGAGTGTTTAGGATTACCAATTTGGAATAATTGGTAAGGAAATTTGAGTTAGTAGTCTAACTCAAGGTTTGTTTTGTCAAACATCAAAAAGGGGGAGATTGTTGGTGCAATCGGCCCAGGTCATGATTGACCAGACTCAAGTTTGACTCGAGTGATGTTTTGATGTTCGACAAAAATATATGACAATGTGATTGTCATGGAAAAGTCCAAGTGGGACACTTGGCATGGAAAGTCCAACATGAGTTGGCAAGGAAAAGTCCAAGCTTGAGTCTTGGCATTTGAGAAGTCCAAGGGGTTTGATATTGGCAGCGTAAAGTCCAAGCGGGAGCCTTGGCAGCATAAGTCCAAGCGGAGTCTTGGCGGCGTAAAGTCCAAGCGGAGTCTTGGCGGCGTAAGTCCAATGTGTCTTGGCGGTGTAGACACCGTTAGCATGATATGGCTGATGGAAGCACCTGAAGGCTAGCGCGATGGATGAACAAGTCATGGATGACTTGGCGGGATCCGAGAGGCGTAAGGCTGATGGAGGTGGCTAGAAGGCTTAGGTCTAGGATAATGGTGGTCTAGCAAGTATGGGGGAACCATACTTGGGCTAAAATCTCATGTTTGAGGTGTGTCAGTCGACTAGTGTCATGTGGCAGTCGACTGGTATAAGTTAACTAGGGCTTGACTGTGGGAATTTCCCTAGCAGTCGACTGTCATAGGTGGGCAGTCGACTGATTGGTCGAGCAGTCGACTGATCTTATGATCAGTCGACTGGTGCTCGAGAAATCGAGCACAGAATGGAGTCTCACTCGACCGCTGCGGTCAGCAGCCGAGTGATGGCATGATCAGTCGACTGATGGTCATAATCAGTCGACTGATGACTGATCTGTTGGATCTTTCCAGCGTGGACTTAGCCGTTGTCTCACGACAACAGTGGCATCAGTCGATTGATTGTCCCGACCAGTCGACTGATTGACTTTTTCCAGCACAGATTGAAGCTTTATAAGGAGCTCGTGGAGGAGGAAAAAGAAAGAGATTTTCTTGGGCAAATTGAAGGGGAGAGTTGGTGTTTTCCAGTCCTTCAAGGCTAGTTCAAGGCAATCAAAGATCAAGCAAATCCAAAGAGCATTTGTAAAGTTTTCTTTGCATAGATTGTTGTATTCTTGTTGTATTTGCTTGTCTTACTTTTTATTACTTAGTGTAATCTTTGTACGAGGTTTCTCTGCCTCCGACTTGTGTCGAGAAGGAGTATTTATGATTAGTGATTGCATTGGCGTCACTAGAGCTCGTTAGAGCTCGATCCGTGGAGTAGGAACCGTTCGGTTCCGAACCACGTTAAACATCTTGTGTTTGTGATTGTGTTTCGTGTTATTGCTTTTATTATTATTATTATTCCGCTGCGCTAACATGATTTGTAGACGCGATCACGATCAAATTCCATCATCGGTACTAGCACACGCTATTCACCCCCCCCCCCTCTAGCGTTCCAATCGATCTCCTACAAATATTAAACCTCTTCTTAGGTTTGATCTTACAAACATTTTTCCGTAAGTTGGGCTGATGAAAAGTCACCCCGTGACTAAGCAAGGTACTCCCACTGGGTTAAATAGTTTCAGGTATCCCACTAGACACTTGTCTAGTTGATAACGACTCTTCCTCCTCAAATAAAGGAACTGTCTTATCAACTTCACCTCTAGCTGGGAACTCAGTTTCAAGAAAAGTAGCATCTCTCAAATCCAATTCGAATATTGTTCCATCTGATTGCTCACCTATGAAAACATAACCTTTTGAAGTATCAGAATATCTTATAAAGATACACTTCTTACCTCGAGGTCCTAGTTTTTCATACTTGTGAGAACTGTCATGAACATAGCAATCGACTTCGTGGTCTCGAGATTTCAAATCAGTTTTCTCTGTCCAACGTTCATATGGGGTAGATGGAACTGACTTTGAAGGCACTTTGTTAAGTATATAGGCTGCAGCTAACAATGCATCTCCCCAATAGGAGATCGACAAATTAGTCTGTGCCATCATAGACCTAACCATTTCGAGAAGAGTCCTATTTCTTCTCTCAACGACCCCATTTTGCTGTGGAGTTCCAGGGATCGTTAGCTGTCTAATAATTCCTTTATTATTACATATTGTCTTGAACATATCAGACAAATATTCTCTACCACGGTCAGTGCGTAAAGTCTTAATCTTACGTTCCGTTTGATTCTCAACTTCGTTCATATAACGAATGAAGCAATCCAATGCTTCAGATTTGTGAGAAATCAAATACACATGACCGAAACGAGAGAAATCATCAATAAATGTAATAAAATAAGAAGCTCCATGTCTAGCCCTCACATTCATTGGACCACAAATATCCGAATGAATCAATTGCAATGGTGACTCTGCCCTAACAACCTTACCGAATGGTTTTCTAATTGCTTTTCCAGCAAGACAATACTCACATACAGACAAGCTAATCTTAGCTCGAGAGCCCAATAAACCCTCTTTAGCTAACTGATTCATGCAATCTTATCCTATATGTCCTAACCTAGCATGCTAAATATCATCAGTTATTTCTGCATCACTAGTAAGAGCAATATTTAAAAAATAATTTTCAATTGCATAATTGTCATTTGGTTCCACATCAAGAACCATAAAACCATTCGTTAAAAAACCATAACCGATTGACACTGAGTCAATCTCGAGTTGAACACACCAACTGTAAAAATTTATACAATACCCTAAATCAAGAAGACAAGTAACTGATACAAGATTCCTTCGAATCTCAGGAGCATACAAGACATCATGTAGAAATAATGTTCTTCCACCCCGAAGGTTAAGTTTGCAAGTGTCGACTCCTTTGACTTCGACTCTTGCATTATTTCCTACATATATTCATTTGTTGCCAGGTGGTACCCGGCGGTACTCCACATATGTAACTCGCTCCCGAGCTATATGGTTGGTTGCTCCCGAATCTATAATCTACAGAGGATAAGAATCAACCAACAACACAGAACTAGCAACAAAATGCTCAGAAGATAGACTAGAAGTTACCTTTCTTGGATCGGTACACTCCCGAGCATAGTGACCCTTCTTGTAACAATTAAAGCAAGTTACCTTGCTTTTAGATTTCTTCTCCGTCTTCTTGTTCTTCTTCTTCTTGATTGGACCTATCCCACCTCCAGCAGCAGCTTCTTTCTTCTTTCCCTTCCCCTTCTTGAACCATCTCTTTTTCTTGGATCCATATGATCCAGCAGAATCGGCAGCCAAATAGGCTTGGCCAGAAATCATCGCGGATTCTACTCTCTCCGCCTCTAGTTCAACATGGCGCGAGACATCAGCGAAAGTCTTAATACTCTCGTTGTGAGTTAGGGTCTGCTTCATGGTCTCCTAAGAATCTGGAAGGGATCGAATGGTATGCGAACTTTGTTGTTCATCTGTCGACTCATCGTGGCCGATTCTAAGCTCCCGAATCATATTCGACATCTCCCTGAGATGTTGAATCATAGTGACATTCGGGCGCTTCTTGTAGCTATTGAACTTGATCGTCAGCTGTCGAAGCTTACTCAGACTGACTCCATTGTACTTGTCCTTAAAGCCATGAGCTAAAGGATAAAAATCTAGGTCATCTATCATTGAACTAATCAAGATTCCCTTAGCAGTGGAGTCTTTCTTCTTCCATGCCTTGTAGGTATCAATATCTCATCTATTTTGTGCAGTGGGATCATCTACAGGTTCTATCATGACCTGATTTACAGCCTCTAGAACTTCTTATTCCTCAAGAACATACTGTATCTTAAGGTGCCAGATCTTGTAGTTATCCCCATTGAGTTTCTCACCCTTATTGAGTTCAGCTATGATGTTTTTAGTTGTCATAACCTAACATAAATAAACACATTATTTAGTTATTCAATGTATGATTTTATGTATGTGATCTATAAATTGACTCAATGTGAATTCGATTTGGTTTACAAAATCAAGTGACAATTCAATTCTCACTCATCATTTTTATGTCCCAATCGAATCGACTTTGATCAATTATATTACATACATCCCATCTTAACATGATATTATTAAATGAATATTTCATTTAAATTGTACTCAATATAAATAAATCAAAGAGCAAAAATATCATGCATCATGTAGAGTTAACAACATAAAATGAACATATCATTAAATTAAACTTGTTGTACATTGTCAACACATAACAAAGATAACTCTACTAAGAATGTTACAAATAACATTCTTCCTACTCATAACTGAAAAATAAAAAACTAAACAACTAGATAGATAATCATTACTCCCACTAGGACAAACACTAGTGCAGTAATGATCCAAACATGGCCAATCTTTTTGGGCCGAATTAGGACATCCCCCGCCGAGATGCTCGCAAAATGATGTCAGGATGCAAAATCTTCCGTAGGACACCTTTGAAGCGATCAAAAAAAAAAAGATTACATCAGGGTCCTCTTCCGAATCATCCTCTGGATCATCACGATGCACCTCATAGTCCTCGTAGTGAAGTAGCTCAGCGCATAACTAGGTATAAGAGACGCGTCCTTCATAGCGCTCACAGATCTGATGCGCTATGTCACTTAGTGTCTGGCGATGAGCGAACGAGCCCAAATTCTATAATTCTCCAGAATCAGAAACTCCTGCATCTCGAGTCTCCAGAACAATCTATCAAGTCTCCCGATATGTCACCCGACTCCATGAGCTGAGTCGTACTCTATCCCCTGGATAGCCTCTCTCAGCTGATTACGTAACACAACGAGTCTCATCATAGTGGTAATCATCCGTGCTATCTGAAAATTGATATTAATTAAGTCAGTACAAAACCGACAAAGCAGTACATATATCGACTTAATTCAATTTATATATAGGCATAGATCCATCAAAATAAATCAAGAACAAATTTCCTTGATTTTATGGAGGAATGTCGACAGACTTACTTATACCAGTCAATTGGTACTTTTACCAATTGACTATTATCTAAGTTTAGTCGACTAGTACCATGAAGATTCAATATTGATCGTGAGAGTCCAAACACCACGCAATTTGCTCTGAGTATCCTAGGCACTCAAGCAATATGCATAGTATTCTTTTTCATCGTTCCTAGGCATCAACTCTAGTTCATTTGGTTTATCTCTAAGTTGTTTATATCAAGTCCCAATTGTTCCAAACAATTACTTGATTATTTAGTCATGAGTTTAGTTTACCAACGTCAACTTTAGCAAGTCAGTCAATACCGACTTCTAAGCATTGTGTTTAACTTAGCCTAATCCAAATTTAACCACAACTGACTCAGCCACAATTGATTCAGCCAATGTCAAATCATGCTTATCAACACCAATCTGGACAAATCCAGTTCAGTCAATTTGTTAAAGCATGATCCAGTCGAACCAGATTAGTATTGAGTTAACCAAGTCCAATTTACACTTGATCGTGCCAGAGTACTTAACACAACACTTGTTTGAGCTAATTGGGCACCTAGCTTTCGTTGAAATCCAATTAATTGAACCTATGCTCAAATTAATTTGGATCTCAAATTAAAGCCTAAGTCCAATTATTTAATTTCCAATTAGGCCTCTCTAATTAACAAGCCAATTAGAAATCCAGCCCAATTAAAAAATTGATTATGAGCCCAAGTCCAATTAGAAATCCAGCCCAATTAAAAAACTAATTTTGAGCCTAAGCCCAATTAGAAATCCAACCCAATTAATTTGGCCCACTTAAAAAGCGCCTGGCGAGCGGTAAATTGCTGGCATGCGATGGCGCCATGGCGAGGCAGAAAACCTACCAAGCGGTAAACCACCCTGCCAAGCGGTAAACCACCTTGCCAAGCAATAAACTGCCCTGCCAGCGATGCGCCGCCTTTGCCAGACTCGCCAGCGATAAATCGCCTGGCGGGTAAATGCCTGCCATCATGATAAATTGCCCTGCCAGCGGTAAAACTACCACCGCCAAGGTGATCGCCTTCCGATGGTGAAATTGCCTTGGCCGACAGTAAAACTGCCCTATCGGCAGTTAAAATTGTCATGCCAACGGTTAAACCGCCCTGGCCGGCGGTTTAACTACACTAGTTCTCAGCGCCTGGCGAGTTCTCACCGCCGCCCGGCGAAAACCTACTATGCCGAGCAATTCACCGCCTAGTCGGGCTAAAGCGCCCTCCGGTAGTTATACCGCTCGTCGTGTAAAACTGCCGGCGAGTCAGCGCCACGACGATGAAACCGCCCTTCGGGGTAGTTTCGCCATGGCGATTAATATTTCGAGCCGTCTGTTTTCGGTAATCGTCTAAGTCCGACATTTATCGAGTGGCTTTCCACTCGACAAACCACTCTGAAAAGGCCAGGGTTTTTTGTCCAGAGTGGTATTTCACTCGCTAGAGAAACAGTGTTCTCTACACTGTTCATCTTCTTCCTTGCGCGATTTCGCGATGAACAGCTTATTTTGCAGGAAAAAAAATCTAATCTCTATTAGATGCTTTCCAATAAGGGCTCTGATATCAATGTTGATAGTTTTAGCATCTAATCGAGATTATCTAAGCGAAAATAAAAGAAAAACAAAGCTGTAAAAACTGGAAAAAGAAAAACTTACAGAACCTTCTCGCATCCGAATAGTAATGGAAGAAGATGTAACGCCCGCCCTTATCTGCTCTCAGGGCGGCGCTACTTTACTATTTTTTTTTTAACATGTTATCATAACTTAAACCTTCTTTTGTACATGCGTCACATATCATATTCATAATCAGCATGTTAACATATCTTGTCTCATTTCTAACATGCATAACATAAAGAGTCATTCATGAGTTCTTAAGTATTTGAACAGTAACATAAATAAGCATCATCGAACATGATACTAATGATTCATAAGTCTTATAAGCGGAAGCAAAGTCTTAAGTGGTTCATTGTGCATGTAATATAAGCAGATAGTAACAGGGTCTTTCTCCACCATGTCACTATCACACACACTCGGCCTTTCCTGCTAGTTCAGGTTTCCTTTATCTGCAGTATATGGACAACATAAACTATAAGCATATAGCTTAGTAAGATTCTTGCCTACTCACAAAATCCACAAACTTCATCAAGCAATTAGAAACATGAGCCTACTAGCATAAATAGCCTAAGTGTTTGATAGCAACACTAATTATCAACATACCCACGTAATAAAACCTAAGCATGGCATAGAGTTTACATCCGCATGCTAAGCATAATTAAACCTAAGCAGGGCATAATTTAACATAAGCATTCATGACATCCGCAATCCATAACATTATAAATCTTAGACATGCATAAAGTACATAATCACAATTATTCTTAACTCAACTATAAGCATCATAACTTCATAAAATCTAACATGCATAAAGGACAAGTTCATAAGCATTCATAAACTTAACCATAAGCATTCCTAACATACGTATCCGTAACATCATAAATCTGAAACATGCATAAAGTACATAGTCACAACTATTCTTAAACTTAACTATAAGCATTCATGGCATCATTAAATCTAAACATGCATAAAGGACAAGTTCATAAGCATTCATAAACTTTAACCATAAGCATTCCTAACATACGTATCCGTAACATCATAAATCTGAAACATGCATAAAGTCCATAGTCACAAATATTCTTAACTTAACTATAAGCATTCATGGCATCATGAAATCTAAACATGCATAAAGGACAAGTTCATAAGCATTCATAAACTTTAACCATAAGCATTCATAATTTCATAAAAGTCCTTTCTTTTCAAAACATATACATATAGATACTTCAACATAATCATAACTTGCATGGGGGGCCCCAGGTTAAGTACCACATAATGCACGTTCCCTAATAGGCTGGGGTAGCAAGCCACCAGACCTATTAGAGCAAGACCTCTTACGTCTTACCAGGGCAAGACCTCTTACGTCTTCTTATGTCCCTATGGATTTGATTAACGACCACCTGACAGGTCAGGTACTTAACCTCTTACAAAGTAAAATACTTAATTCCTTTCTTTCTTGTCTTATCATAAGGAGAGCTCTTAATCCCTACTTGAAAGGGAAGCATCTCCATCTTATCTTATCATAAGGAGAGCTCTTAATCCCTACTTGAAAGGGAAGCATCTCCATCTTATCTTATCATAAGGAGAGCTCTTAATCCCTACTTGAAAGGGAAGCATCTCCATCTTAGACATTTCATAGCATACATGCATTCATAACATAAAGGGGTCCTAAAGCACAAACATATTCATCACACAAGCATATTTCATAGGCATATTCATGGCATGTTAAATCATAAAACATGTTCATCACATAGGCATATTTCATGGCATATTATATCATAAACATGTTCATCACATGAGCATATTTCCTAGGCATATTCATGGCATATTAAATCATAAAACATGTTCATCACCTAAGCATATTTCATAGCATATTACATCATGAACCCTAAGCATATTTCATGGGCATATTCATGGCATATTACATCACAAACATGTTCATCACCTAAGCATATTTCATAGGCATATTCATGGCATGTTAAATCATAAAACATGTTCATCACATAGGCATATTTCCTAGGCATATTCATGGCATATTAAATCATAAAACATGTTCATCACCTAAGCATATTTCATAGCATATTACATCATGAACCCTAAGCATATTTCATAGGCATATTTTCATTTCCTAACATATTAAACTCATACACATAACATAACTTCATAAAGGGGGGGTGGTTTCATGAAACCCTAACCCTAGAACCAATGTTGTCCGAAACATGTAAGGTATCAAACCTTGTATATTTTTTTTTTGTCACTTAAAACTTCTACATGAAGCATATAACATCTCCTACTTCCCTTAGAAGCCTTTTCATGCAACCCTAGCCCTAAATATCTTGGTTGGCCAAAACATGTAAGGGCTCAAGCTTGGGTTTTTATTACCTAAACATTCCTACTTGAAGCCTACACTCTATGAACATAACCTTAGAATCAAGTTCATGCAACCCTAACCCCAAAATCTTGGGTTGGCCGAAACATGTAAGGCTAAAATCTTTGGACTTTTGACACCTAAAGATTCCTACTTGAAGAATACCATTTATGAACACAACCTTAGAATCAAGTTCATGCCACCCTAACCCCAAAAGCTTGGGTTGGCCGAAACATGTAAGGCTAAAATCTTTGGACTTTTGACACCTAAAGATTCCTACTTGAAGAATACCATTTATGAACACAACCTTAGAATCAAGTTCATGCCACCCTAACCCCAAAAGCTTGGGTTGGCCGAAACATGTAAGGCTAAAATCTTTGGACTTTTGACACCTAAAGATTCCTACTTGAAGCATACCATTTATGAACACAACCTTAGAATCAAGTTCATGCCACCCTAACCCCAAAAGCTTGGGTTGGCCGAAACATGTAAGGGCTAAAACCCTTGGACTTTGACACCTAAAGATTCCTTCTTGAAGTATACAACCCATAAAAAATTTTCCTAGTAGCATTTTCATGAATCCTAGCCCATAAACTTAGTTAGCAAACATAGAGGGCTACAACTTCATATTTCTTTCATGTAACCTATCCTACAAAACTAATATACTGCAGGTGAGGGAATCTTACTTCCTTCGCTTTGCTTGGGAGATGACCTAATGGAAGCCACCTAGCTTTCTCCTTGCTTGAATGGGGGTTTCGGCCAAAGGATGAAGATGGAGAGGGGGAGAGAGGGTTTTCGGTGAGGAAGAAGAAGGGAAGAAGAAGTGGCCAAGTGGAAACTTCCTTCTTCTTTATAAATGGAGGAAGAGAAGTTTCTCTTCTCTTTCCATGCCCTTCATTTACCCTCATCACACTTATCTACAATTTCCCTCTTCTTCTAATGATATAATCCTATTGGGCTTCGTTAGTGAGTGCATCTATAGGGCTTGGCTATCTCTAGAGGTTTGGGGTTCAATTCTAGGCCTTGCATCTCTTTTTGGCTATTTTCTTTTATTTTTAAAAAGCCCACATCAAGCCCCTTATTGTAAAGCCAAAACTCTCGTAAAATTGCTAGAAATTTTTACAGTATAATCCTCCTACCTTATAAAAGTTTCGTCCTCGAAACTTAAAACAATCTGGTATTTCGCTTCATGTCCTCCTCTCGTTCCCGGGTAGCTTCCTCGTATCGTTGATTACGCCCACGAACCTTCACTAAGGGCACCTCTTTGTTCCTTAGCCTCTTGACCTCTCTCGGTCCGATCCGGATAGGCCAACTTTCCATACTCAGTCCTCTTGAACTTGTACAGTAGTAGCTCAATCACTTGGTCCGCGACCGATATGCATTTCTTGAGCACAGACATGGAACACGTTGTATATAACCGACATCTCTTGAGGCACTCACTATGTACGCTACCTTGCCAACCTCCGCAATATCGGATACGGTCCCAAGCGTGGAGATTTTACCCTTCCTTGAATCTCATCACTCCCTTCATAGGGGTCACTTTGAGAATACGGGTCCCGACTTGAATTCTAACGGTCTACTCGCATATCCGCATAGCTCTTTTTGTCGGCTCTGGCGGTCGCTGATTCTTCGACGGATATTCAGATAGCGGGTGGTATTGTCAATAATATCTCAAGACCCATTTCCTCCTTTCACCACCTCGCATCAACAGATAGGAGACTCAGATCTTCTCCCGTGATAGAGCTTCATATGGTGCCATTCCAATAGTAGCTGTAATCGTTGTTGTAAGCAAATTCGCTAAGCACAAATATCGACACCAACTCCCTTAAAGTCTAGAGCACAAGCTCGCAACATATCTTCCAAAGACTGTTCACTCTTTTTCCGTCTGACCGCTTGGCCCGAGGATGAAACGCAAAGGTCAATCTCAACTTAGTGCCAAGAGCCTTCAACACATTCCCAAAATGGGAGGTAAAACGGCCATCACGGTAAAAATAATAGCCTTAGGCACTCCATGTAACTGATAATTTCTTGACATATAATCGAGCTAGCCGATGCTCCATCGAATAGGTCATCTTAATCGCCAGAAATGGGCAGATTTTGTCAACCTGGCCTATGATTACCCATATAGCATCGTAACCATTTGTTGTTCCGTAATCCCGAGATGAAGTCCATAGAAATTTCTTCCCATTTCCACTGAAATCAGACGGCCGCGCAGAATCCCCTGTGTTTCTCGTGTTCTCGCTTAACCTTCCGCAGTCGACAGTGCCGACGCATCGAGCCACATCCCTTTTCATGCCGGACCACCAAAATTTATCTCTTAAGTCCTGATACATTTTATTAGATCCAGGATGCATGGTATAAGGTGTTCCATGGGATTCCTCGAGTATCTTCTTCCGTAATTCCGGATCGTCCGGAATACATAGTCGGTCCCGGAGGTATAATAGTCCGCTGTTGGAAATGCGGAATCCATTATCCCTTCCTTCCAGGACTTCCTGTTTGATCTTCTGGATGTCTGAATCACCATCTTACTTTCCCATTATATCGTCGAACAGCGTTGGCGCTATCGTCATGGTGGAAAGTTGTCCAGAAATAATCTCTATCCCGTAATTCATTATTTCCCTTTTCAAGGGTTGAGATAGCATCGATAAGGACATCAAAGCGGCACCGGACTTTCGCCGGTATCTCGCCACTTTGTTGGCCTTTCCGGATGATAGAATATCTCACAATCATAATCTTTGACTAGCTCGAGCCATCGGCGCTGCCTCATATTTAGGTCTTCGAGTGAAGAAATATCTCGACTACTGGTCCAGATAAATCCTACACCGAGCTCCGTATAAGTAGTGCCTCTATATTTTCAGAGCGAACACCACGGCTGCTAGTTCTAAGTCATGGGTAGGATAATTTCTTTCGTACTCCTTGAGCTGTCTAGAGGCGTAAGCGATAACCTTGCCATTTTGCATAAGTACAGCTCCGAGCCCGAGTTTAGAAGCGTCACTATACATATCAAAGCTTTCATTATCTTCAGGGAGAGTCAGAATGGGAGCGCTGGTTAGTCTCCTCTTCTGTAAAACTCCTCTCACAGTCCTCAGTCCATTTGTATTGCTGGTCCTTTCGGGTGAGGGCTGTCATAGGGCTGCAATTCTAGAGAAGTCCTCTACAAATTTTCTCAGAATAGCCTCGCTAGCCCGAGAAAACTTCGATTTCACTCGCATTCCTTGGCCTATTCCAGTTCCTCACACTTCAATCTTTATTGGGTCTACCATGATTCCTTCTTTAGAGATGACATGACCCAGAACGACACTTGATTGAGCGTAACTCACATTTGGAGAATTTCAGATATAGTTGCTCTTTTCAAGAATCAGAGTACGGTCTTCGGGATGTTCAAAGATGCTCTTCTCGGTCTCTCGAGTAGATAAGAATATCGTCGATGAAAAAGATTACAAATTTGTCGAGGAAGGCCGAGAATACTCGATTCATCAGGTCCATGAACATCGCAGAGCATTGGTTACTCGAAGGGCATAACTACGAACTCATAATGTCCGTATCTCGTCCGAAGGCCGTCTTAATATCTGGCTTTACTTTTACTTGATGATAGCCGGACACGAGATCGATCTTGGAAAAGACTAGCTCCCTTCAGGTCGAACAGTCGCCGATCCCGGGAAGGGGTACCTATTCTTGATGGTCACGTTGTTCAAGGTCTTAGTCTATACACATTCGCATAGACCCATCTTTTTCTTTATGAACAACACCGGAGCTCCCATGGTGAGTGATGGATAAATCCGGTCAAGTAACTCCTGTAGCTTCAAGTTCTTTCAACTCGAAGGCCATACGGTAAGGTGCCTTGGAGATCGGATTAGTTCCGGGAATCAATTCGATCTCGAACTCAATTTCTCTATCAGGCGGTAATCCAGGTAGGTCATCAGGGAATACCTCCGGATGGTCACATACCACCCTGACATCTTCTATCTTCTGGTTCTTTGTTGATATGGTTTCCACCACATGTGCTAGAAATCCGGTGCATCCCTTTTCTAACATTCTTTGGGCTTTTAGCGCCGATAAAAATTTCCTCGTTCCTTTCTTTGACTCCCCGATAAACTCAAATGAAACCTCTACTTCGGGTCGGAAGGTCACCCTCCGTTTACGGCACTCAATTGAAGCACCGTACTTGTGCAGAAAATCCATGCCCAATATAACATCATAGTCCCACATATCTAGGACTATCAGGTCACAATAGAGCTCCCTGTCTGCGAGTCTAATCGTGCGCACAGAATATGGGTGGATGGCATCACTTCTCCCGAAGGTAACGTGGTTAAAAATTTATAGTCCAAGACTTGGGGATGCCTATCTATCTTTCTTGTGATATTTCTAGGTTAGAGACGTGTTCCATCATATAAAGCTTGGTAAGGTATCATCACTATCTAAGCCACAAGTATGGTTCCATTATACTAGGCATGACGAAGTATTATTTCTATCTAAATCACAAGTGTGATTCCCTAGAAGACATTCTTCATTATAAAAGAAACTTAAGTATACATAAAGATACTTACTTGGAAACAGCAGGAAGGAGGCTTGATGTGTGATAGTGGAAAGGTGAACCCGCTCTGATACCACCTGTAACGCCCGCCCTTATCTGCTCTCAGGGCGGCGCTACTTTACTATTTTTTTTTTTAACATGTTATCATAACTTAAACCTTCTTTTGTACATGCGTCACATATCATATTCATAATCAGCATGTTAACATATCTTGTCTCATTTCTAACATGCATAACATAAAGAGTCATTCATGAGTTCTTAAGTACTTGAACAGTAACATAAATAAGCATCATCCAACATGATACTAATGATTCATAAGTCTTATAAGCGGAAGCAAAGTCTTAAGTGGTTCATTGTGCATGTAATATAAGCAGATAGTAACAGGGTCTTTCTCCACCATGCCACTATCACACACACTCGGCCCTTCCTGCTAGTTCAGGTTTCCTTTATCTGCAGTATATGGACAACATAAACTATAAGCATATAGCTTAGTAAGATTCTTGCTTACTCACAAAAGCCACAAACTTCATCAAGCAATTAGAAACATGAGCCTACTAGCATAAATAGCCTAAGTGTTTGATAGCAACACTAATTATCAACATACCCACGTAATAAAACCTAAGCATGGCATAGAGTTTACATCCGCATGCTAAGCATAATTAAACCTAAGCAGGGCATAATTTAACATAAGCATTCATGACATCAGCAATCCATAACATTATAAATCTTAGACATGCATAAAGTACATAATCACAATTATTCTTAACTCAACTATAAGCATCATAACTTCATAAAATCTAACATGCATAAAGGACAAGTTCATAAGCATTCATAAACTTAACCATAAGCATTCCTAACATACGTATCCGTAACATCATAAATCTGAAACATGCATAAAGTACATAGTCACAACTATTCTTAAACTTAACTATAAGCATTCATGGCATCATGAAATCTAAACATGCATAAAGGACAAGTTCATAAGCATTCATAAACTTTAACCATAAGTATTCCTAACATACGTATCCGTAACATCATAAATCAAAACATTCATAAAGTCCATAGTCACAAATATTCTTAACTTAACTATAAGCATTCATGGCATCATGAAATCTAAACATGCATAAAGGACAAGTTCATAAGCATTCATAAACTTTAACCATAAGCATTCATAATTTCATAAAAGTCCTTTCTTTTCAAAACATATACATATAGATACTTCAACATAATCATAACTTGCATGGGGCCCTGTGTTAAGTACCACATAATCGCTTCCTAATAGGTCAGTAGCGAGCCACTGGACCTATTAGAGCAAGACCTCTTACGCCTTACCAGTGGCAAGACCTCTTACGCCTTCTTATGTCCCTATGGATTTGATTAACGACCACCGACGGCCTCGGGTACTTAACCTCTTACAAAGTAAAATACTTAATTCCTTTCTTTCTTGTCTTATCATAAGGAGAGCTCTTAATCCCTACTTGAAAGGGAAGCATCTCCATCTTATCTTATCATAAGGAGAGCTCTTAATCCCTACTTGAAAGGGAAGCATCTCCATCTTAGACATTTCATAGCATACATGCATTCATAACATAAAGGGGTCCTAAAGCACAAACATGTTCATCACACAAGCATATTTCATAGGCATATTCATGGCATGTTAAATCATAAAATATGTTCATCACATAGACATATTTCATGGCATATTATATCATAAACATGTTCATCACATGAGCATATTCATGGCATATTAAATCATAAAACATGTTCATCACCTAAGCATATTTCATAGCATATTACATCATGAACCCTAAGCATATTTCATGGGCATATTCATGGCATATTACATCACAAACATGTTCATCACCTAAGCATATTTCATAGGCATATTCATGGCATGTTAAATCATAAAACATGTTCATCACATAGGCATATTTCCTAGGCATATTCATGGCATATTAAATCATAAAACATGTTCATCACCTAAGCATATTTCATAGCATATTACATCATGAACCCTAAGCATATTTCATAGGCATATTTTCATTTCCTAACATATTAAACTCATACACATAACATAACTTCATAAGGGGGGGGTGGTTTCATGAAACCCTAACCCTAGAACCAATGTTGTCTGAAACATGTAAGGTATCAAACCTTGTATATTTTTTTTTTGTCACTTAAAACTTCTACATGAAGCATATAACATCTCCTACTTCCCTTAGAAGCCTTTTCATGCAACCCTAGCCCTAAATATCGTTGGCGAAACATGTAAGGGCTCAAGCTTGGGTTTTTATTACCTAAACATTCCTACTTGAAGCCTACACTCTATGAACATAACCTTAGAATCAAGTTCATGCAACCCTAACCCCAAAAGCTTGGGTTGGCCGAAACATGTAAGGCTAAAATCTTTGGACTTTTGACACCTAAAGATTCCTACTTGAAGCATACCATTTATGAACACAACCTTAGAATCAAGTTCATGCCACCCTAACCCCAAAAGCTTGGGTTGGCCGAAACATGTAAGGCTAAAATCTTTGGACTTTTGACACCTAAAGATTCCTACTTGAAGCATACCATTTATGAACACAACCTTAGAATCAAGTTCATGCCACCCTAACCCCAAAAGCTTGGGTTGGCCGAAACATGTAAGGGCCCTTGGACTTTTGACACCTAAAGATTCCTTCTTGAAGTATACAACCCATAAAAATTTTCCCTAGTAGCATTTTCATGAATCCTAGCCCATAAACTTAGTTAGCCGAAACATAGAGGGCTACAACTTCATATTTCTTTCATGTAACCTATCCTACAAAACTAATATACTGCAGGTGAGGGAATCTTACTTCCTTCGCTTTGCTTGGGAGATGACCTAATGGAAGCCACCTAGCTTTCTCCTTGCTTGAATGTGGGTTTCGGCCAAAGGATGAAGATGGAGAGGGGGAGAGAGGGTTTTCGGTGAGGAAGAAGAAGGGAAGAAGAAGTGGCCAAGTGGAAACTTCCTTCTTCTTTATAAAGGGAGGAAGAGAAGTTTCTCTTCTCTTTTCCATGCCCCTTCATTTACCCTCATCACACTTATCTACAATTTCCCCTCTTCTTCTAATGATATAATCCTATTGGGCTTCTGGTTAGTGGGTGCATCTATAGGGCTTGGCTATCTCTAGAGGTTTGGGGTTCAATTCCTAGGCCTTGCATCTCTTTTTGGCTATTTTCTTTTATTTTTCGAAAAAAGCCCACATCAAGCCTCTTATTGTAAAGCCAAAAACTCTCGTAAAATTGCTAGAAATTTTACGGGCGTTACAGAAGATGGCTCTCTGTCTAAGGAACGATCACCGTGAAAGCTCCTCCTCTACAAGCCAAGTCTCAGCCGTGCCTTGGAGTTCCTATCTCTCGCTCTCCGAACATCCTCTCGATGTCAAAACCCTAATGTCTCACACCTCTACCTTTGGACGCACACCCCCTTTATAAGGGGGGTGTTCTCTTCTTGTGCTGCATGAAGTGTCAACTGCACTTCACGTAGCGCGTGCACACGTTGCAAAGCAACGTGTGCACACTCAGTCTGCAAGGAGCGGTTACATAAGTAGTAAAGAATGTTATGTATTGACAATCTTTATGAAGTTTGTTATATATTAATAAAACTTTTGAATGTAAATGATTAGTTCATTTTATATTATATCATGATTAATTCATTTGACGTTGAAATCATGATATGTTAATGATAAGTTCATTAGCTAGGGTGTATGTAATATAATTGATCAATGTTAGTTAGATTGGTACATATGAATGATGAGTGGAAACATAATTGTCACTTAATTTTGTAAACCAATTCAGATTAATATTGAACCAATCAAAAATTGCATATATATAACTCACACTGAATATCTAAATAATTTATTTATTTATGATAGATTATGACAACTAAAAATATCATAGGTGAACTCAACAAGGGTGAGAAACTAAATGGGGATAATTATAAAATCTAGCACCTCAATATACAGTATGTTCTTGAGGAACAAGAAGTTCTGTAGATTGTTCATCAAGTTATGATAGAATCTGTTGAGGGTCCCACTGCACAACACAGCCAAGACCTTAATACCTATAAGGCATGAAAAAAGAAAGAATCCACTGCTAAGGGCATATTGATTAGTTCAATGGTAGATGACCTAATTTTTTAGAATCAGTCATATCCTTCGCCTCATATTATCTGGGTAGCCCTTAGGAAGAGATGCAATGGAGTTAGTCTGAGCAAGGTTCGACAGTTGACAATCAAGTTTGACAACTACAAAAAGCATCCAAATGTCTCCATGGTTCAGCACCTGAGGGAGATGTTTGACATGATTCAGGAGCTTAAAATTGGTGGTCATAAGTTGACCGATGAACAATAGGTTCAAGCAGTTATTCGTTCCCTTCCTGATGCTTGGGAGACCATGAAACAAAACTTAACTCACAGTGAGTGTATCAAGACTATCACTAATTTCTCACGCCATATAGCATTGGTGGCAGAGAGAGTGGGATCCGCAAGAATTTTTGGACTAGCTTATGTAGTTGTCGATTCTGTTGGATCATTTGGATCTAAGAAAAAAAATGGTTCAAGAAGGAAAAGGGAAAGAAGAAAAAAGTTGTTGTTGTTGGGAAAGGCCCAAACAAAAAGAAGGGAAAGAAGACTGAGAAGAAATCTAAAAGGAAGATGACTTGCTTTAACTGTGGTAAGAAGCGTTACTTCGCTCGGGAATATACTAAGCCGAGAAAGGTAAATCCAAGTCTATCTTCTTTTTCTTAGCATTTTGTTGTTAGTTCAGTGTTGTTAACTGATTCTTATCCTTTGTGGATTATAGATTCAGAAGCAACCAACCATGTAGCTCGGGAGTGAGTTACATTCATGGAGTGCGGTCAGGTACCAACTGATAACAAGTGGATATATATAGAAACAATGCAAGAGTTGAAGTCAAAGGAGTCGACACTTGCAAACTCAATCTTTGTGGTGGAAATACTTTGTTTCTACATAATATCCTGTATGCTCCTGAGATTCAACGAAATCTAATTTCCGTCACGTGCCTTCTTGATTTGGAATATTGTATTAAGTTTTACAGTCAATGTATTGAACTTAAAATTGACTATGTGTCAATTGGATATGATTTTTTAACAAATGATTTTATGGTTCTTAATGTAGAACCAGATGTCAATTGTGTCATTAATGGTTATTTTTTAAATATTTCTCTTACTAATGATGCAGATATAACTGATGAGGTTTGACATGCTAAATTATGATATATATGACAAGAACAAATGAATCGATTAGCTAGAGAGGGTCTATTGGGCATTCGTGCTAAGATTAACTTATCTATATATGAGCATTGTCTTATTAGAAAAACAACTAGAAAACTATTTGGTAAGGCTATTAGACTGATTTTTCATTGTAATTAATTCATTTGAATATTTGTGGTTCAATGAATGTGAAGGCTAGGCATGAAGGTTTCTATTTCATTACATTTATTGATGATTTCACTTGTTTTTATCATGTGTATTTGATTTCTCATAAATCTGAAGCATTGGATTGCTTTGTTCATTATGTGAACGAAGTTGAGAATCAATTGGAACATAAGATTAAGGTCTTACACACTGACCGTGGAAGTGAGTATTTATCTAATTTGTTCAAGATAATATGTAATGATAAAGGGATTATTAGACAACTAACAATCCAGGAACTCCATAGCAAAATGGGGTTACTGAAAGAAGAAATAAAATTCTTCTTGAAATGGTTAGGACTATAATGGCTCAGACTAATTTACCAATTTTCTATTGGAGAGATACATTATTAGCAGTGACCTATATGCTTAATAAAGTGTCTTCTAAATCAATTTCATCTGTCCCGTATGAATGCTGGACATGCAGGAAATCAAATTTGAGTAATCTAAGACCTTGGGGTCAGATGCCTATATGTTCATGAAAGTTCTCACAAATATAGAAAATTAGGACCTAGAGATAAGAAATATATCTTTATAAGATATTTTGAGACCTCTAAAGATTATGTTTTCATTGGTAAACAATTAGATGGAACCATCTCTAAAATAGAATCGAGAGATGTGACTTTTCTCGAAACTAAGTTCTCAACTAAGGTGATGTTGATAAGACAATTTCTATATTTTGAGGAGGATGAGATATTATCAACAAGAGAAGTGTCACAAGGGATGTCTGGACCTAGTCAACCGAGTGAGAGTAATTTTCCTAGTCATGAGTTGACTTCTCATACGAAGAAGTGTTCGTAAGATCAAACCTAAGAAGATGTTTGATATTGAGAATGAGACAATGATGACACTCTCAGTTAATGATGATGAACCTCAATCTGTTGAGGAAGCATTGGGATATAATATTAGAGAAAAGTTGAAAGTTACAATGGAAGAAAATATGAAGTTAATGACAAAGAATCAAGTTTAGGATTTAGTCGATCTTTCTCCAGACTAAAGGGCTATTAGAAATAAATGAATTTTCAAAATGAAGAGGAAAGTAGATGGATCGATTAAACGATACAAAACTCGTCTGGTTGCAAAAGGTATACCCAACTAGAGGGTATTGACTATAAAAAGATATTTTCTTTTGTAGTGAAATTTATGTCAATACGAGTTATTTTGGCTTTTGTAGTGCATTATGACTTGGAATCACATCAAATAGATATAAAAACTACTTTTCTTAATGATGAACTTGACGAGGAAATCTATATGGTTATGCTAGAAGGTTTCATTGCTAAAAGTCAAAAGGAGAAAGTATGTAGACTTAAAAAGTTTATATATGGGTTAAATCAAGTATCAATACAATAGAATATAAAATTCAATGAAGTCATTTTATCTTATGATTTCGAAATAATCAATAAAGATCATTGTGTTTTCCTGAGAAAGGAAAAATGAAATTATGTCATTTTATTATTATATGTTGATGATATACTGATAGCAAGAAATGACATAAGATTTGTGATAGAAGTCAAAGAGTGACTTTCATCACAGTTTGACATAATAGATATAGGAGAAGTTAAATACATTTTAGGAGTAAAGATCATGAGAGATCGATTGAAAAGATATTTTTGGATTTGTCTCATGAAACTTATATAAATAAGATGTTACAATATTTCAATATGTCTGATTGCAATACTAAACAGACATCTATAGTGAAAGCTACTATTTTGAGTAAGTGTATGTGTCCAAAGACTCTCAAGGAAATAGTCGAAATGAAGAAAATATCATATGCAATTTTATTGGTAGTTTGATGTATATTATGTTGTGTATTCGTCCCGATATCAGATATGTTATTGGCTTAGTTGGGCAATTCCAATCAAACCAGGACCGAAATACTAAAAAACGATAAAGAAGATATTCAGATATCTGAAAGTGATGACAGATTATTGTCTTTATTTTTAAGAATCATATATGAGCGTGAAGGACTATCAACCCTAAAATTCACATCAGACTATGCATTCTTGTTGATGAGGGTTGTTGTGATGTGTACTCAGAGGTTGTGAGTTCTTGTGGAATTGTCAAAGGGTTATAGAGGTCGTGCCAAGACTGTGTATCTTGTGGAGAAGAAAAAGATTTGAGACTCAAAAGGGATTTGGTTCTTGGAATAGTAAAGAACTTTTCAATTGTGAAATTGTCATTTGACGATAAGCACAAAAGCCCACTGATTCCAGGATCAACAAATCCACTATAAGTGTTTACAATTTTTATTTTACATATTCATGCATATCTACTTCCAACATTAGTATCAAAGTAACGTAGGTGCATGAATGTGTTGTTTTGTCGAATCCTTAAGGTCTTTGTGAAGAGCATGAAGAACAATGGCGAAAAACTCGTTGTTGAGAATGACTCAACACTGCCAAGTGAAACTCAACATTGCTGAGTGAAAAGAATAATAGTCGAGTGCACTTGGCACTCGGTACTTGGCAACGAGTGCAGACTCGAGAAGACTCGGCACTCGACACACTAGCCGAGTGGTCGAGCACTCGAGACATGACACTTGGCACACTGGTCAAGTGGTTGAGCACTCAGGATATGACACTTGACATACTGGTCAATTATCAAAGAACTACTAAGCGATTTGGCACGACAACATGGTAGTGATGAGTGGAACTCGTGTTAGCAAAGTCGAGTGGGATTTAGGGAGATGAAGCCAAGTAGGACTCGGACTCGGCTCACAACACAACACTCGAGCTCCGAGAGGGTCGGATAATCCCACTTAGACTTGGTTCATATAACTAGTTATTTGGGATGTCGAGTGAGAAATTAAACAAACTGAGTGTGTAATTGAAGTGTTGAGTGGTTGGTAGAACAATTTGGACTTGATACAAACAACTCATACTTGCTCAGAGAATTTAGGAGTGAACCCTCTCAAGTTATCAAGTGTTATTGGGCATGGTGGCTTCCAAATGGGTGGTAGAATCTACTCGGACTTGTCGGGGGTTTGCCAAGTTAGTAATTACTGAGTTGGCACTGATGACTTGACATTGATCGAGCCGACCTCACCGAGTTGGTACCTACCGGCCTAACACTGGATAAGCCAATAATAGCCGATAATAAGAAGCAGCTCATCAATTCAAAATTTATAAAAAGAATCTCCCTCTCATAGTGGGAGGGAACTCCTTTAATTTGACACATCATCACACGGATCTCCAATTGTGGATACTCTTAACTTATTATAAAATTTTGCTAAATGTTGATGTAACATCTATCCTAATTTGTCAAATTGCCATTCTAATATTAGAGGAGTTTGTCATACCTAAATCCATTATAAATTGAGTTGTATCATACCAAGTCCAACAAGAGTCAATTGTAACATTGGTCCAACATTGAATTGTTAGGTATAAGTGTTTTTGATATGTGCATCGACTTTGTAAGGACTTGAATAGTAACACGAAGCTCATCAAACTTGTTAGTCAAATGAGATTAAGTTATGTTTGGCTTAATGGTTGGATGGTTTTGGATGAACAATGAATCTTTGGAGGATTTTAAAGGACTCTAGGGTATGAAACATTGAGTGGTTGTTGTTGGAATTACAAAGATCATTTTCTTACTGGCTTGACTATTTAAAATGAATAGTGAAGCTTTGGAGGATTTTGAAGGGCTCAAGAGCATGAAGTATTGAGTAATGATTTTGATGGCATAAAGTGTTAGTCGAGTAGTGTAAAAAAGTTTACAAAGCTCGATGCACTTTGGATCGATTAAATAAAGATCAAAGCATAAGACCCATGACTTTGCAAAAGCAAATGCAATGTCAAATCTTTTACGATAATTTATTAAAAAGCGTACCTCAAGTTTGGAATTGTCCAAACACAATCCTTTGGTTTTATATTTACCAAAACATACACTTCATTTCCTTTTTACCCTTCTCGCTAAATAAACATGTAATTAATACTGAAATTTTACATACATCCAAGCCACAATCGGAAATTCTGAGTCATCAAAATGTCACTTGATATTGTACGTGGTATTGAAAATTTAAATCCCAACACCACTATGTTCCTGATAATATAATTTTTAGCATCATTTTTTTCGGCCAGCTTGATATTATACGTGGTGTTAGAAATTTAAATTTCAATACCATTATGTTCCTGGTAATATAATTCTCAGCATCATCTTTTTTATCGGCCAGCTTGATATTGTACGTGGTGCTGGGAATTTAAATTTCAACACCACTATGTTCCTGGTAATATAATTCTCAGCATCACCTTTTGTCTCGGTCAACTTAAAATTGTACGTGATGCTGAAAATTTAAATCCCAAGACCATTGTGTTCCTAAAAATATAATTCTCAGCACTACTTTTTTTTCTCGATCAGCTTGATATTATATGATGTTGGAATTTTAAATCTCAGGACCACTGTGTTCCTAGAAATATAATTCTCAACACTACATTTTTTCTTGGTCAATTTGAAATTGGACGTGTTGCTGAAAATTTAAATCTTAGGATCACTGTGTTCCTGGGATTTAAACCCTAGAACCACTGTGTTCCTGGAAATATAATTCTCAGCACCATTTTTTTTCTCGCTCAACTTGAATTTATACGTGGCATGCGCCAAAACTGGGAGGTAAGAGGATCAAAACTAAATTTCCTCGACAAATCAATAATTCATGTTGGAAGATCTTTCAGTTCATGTCAAGATTTCATAAATTGGACTCCTTTAAGTCCATCAATGGGTTTCGATCAAAACCTATTGATAATCATATTCACCTATTCTTCTATCCAATCTAAGTCAATTGGGTTTGTGAAGTGCCCCTCTGTGCTAAAATTTCTGATAATCTAAATTTTATTAGGTGTCCATAGTCATATATCAAAAATTATACCCCGTGTCATGTGGTACTGAAAATTTAAATTCCAGGACTACTGTGTTATGGAAAATTATATTTCCAGTACTACATTTTGGATAGTTTGAGATTTTCAGTTGTGGCTCGGATGCATGCAATATCTGAGCATTAAATCCACGTTTGGTGAGGGGTAAAAAAAAATGAGATGTGCCCTTTGATAAATATGAAATCATGGGATTGTGTTTAGACAATTCCAAACTTAAGGTATGCCCTTTGATAAATCGCTCAATCTTTTACTTTGGGTCACTGTATCAATAACTTGATAGGAATATCATCAATGCATCTCTAGGATAGCTGATAAAAGAACAAGTTCCAATCGACTACTCGAATACATGACCCATAATATAAAGTTAAATTTAAGGATCACAATATTATAGTATAAACACAGAATGCATTAGTCTAGCCTAGGGTACAATAAAAATTGAGCTTATTATTTTTAATAAAATTGGAGGTCAATGTTAAATGTCTAAAATTAAGGTTTAAAATATATTTTTTTTAGCCTAGGATTGAATATTTTTTGTTTACCTAGATATATTTAAGATTTGAGACGACCCTTAACTTATTAAGGCTCCAACACCACGTCATAATTGATATACTCATATGAAAGAATGAAAAAGTTAAAAATTTACAAAATATAAACGACAAATTAGACTAAGATAATAAACTAATTTTAAAGGAGAATTAAATGTGCAAGTATTTAGAGGGCACACGACGCAAAGTGATTTGAAGTTACATCGGGTCGTGATTAGGCCGAGCCATGAAAGTCGGCTTATGGGCCCAATCTGCTTTAGATCTGAGCCCAGTCGAGGCCGCATGTTCGGCCCCAGGTGCATTATTAGCTTGAGGAGACTTCGGTCATTTGCTGTGATGGCGGGTAGTCCAGCCTGGCCACGTGCCTACGTGTCTGATGACGTCAGCCCTACGGCCTCGTTCTCCTCGCGCGCCTCCCTGAGTTTGTTTGAATTAAAGCCCGCGCCTCTCGCCGCAGAAGGATGCCGTCCGACTCCGGTCCCACACGGTCCCAGCTGTGAGCTGGTATTTACCGGGGACATTGGATTTCCCAAAATACCCCTCACAGTATCAATTTCTGAAATCAATAAGATATGGCCACGTATACCATCGTACGATCTTTACCCTTCGTTAGGGGAATCAATCTGCGCGTTGGTTAAGCCAGAATCTTCGTGGCGAAGGGTACTTTAGTCAATCGATCCTACGATTTTCTTGAGATTGACGCCCCGACGAGCTTCCATAAAAGACCGGCGAGGAGAAGAGGCGCCTGCTCTACTCGCTACTTCGTGGTTCCTTCGATCTCCATCTAGGCGCTTCTGCAGATCGATCTTTGGAGGGTGGTGTTTTCCAAAAGGAAAGGAGGATCGATATTTGTTTCCCTCCAGAAAGCACTGATCCGAGAGGTATTGCTCATCAAGACTCTCCTGTTCTTTGTGATTCTTTGAAGTGTCCTTGTCTTCAGTGTTGTTCGCTTAAAGCTTCGTCTTTGTTTGGAAATGAGTGGTAATTTCGATATTCGACTTCAAGTTCCTATTTTAAGTACGATTCCACTCGCCTCTTAGTCTCTTACCATTGTTATCCCCGATTTAATACCTTCTTCAAGGTAGTATTTTACGGGCAATCATTGGATCTTGGAATTTACTGGACAGATTTTCCAATACAGTCTTAATTTCCCTTTTATAGCGCTCATAATTAGTCAATGGTTTAAAAATCATCCGTCTGATGATCTGCTGGATCGATCGGTTGCGGTAGTATTTCATATTCGATTACCATTTGGTTTGAACTAGCGATTCATGTGCTTTAGATGTGTTTTTGTTACTTTTTGACTTTTGAAAGGAAAAAATGGACATTTTCGTACTTCTAATTTAATGCTCTTAACAAAAGGGATTGGAGTTTGGAGATGGTGGAAAGTCACGTAGATTGGGCAAAATGATAATGAACTTGAGGTCCACTGTCAAACGCGATTCATGTGTGTCGGATGTCTTCTCCGTCACTTTTGGCTATTTAAGGGGCAAAGTGGGAATTTTCCTACTGTGGTTGTCAGTTTAATGGAAGGTAATTGGAGTCGGGTGATGATGGAAAGTCACGCAGATTGCGCAAGATAATAATGAACTCGAGGTCCATAGTCCAATGAAGAAAGACGTTTTGCCATCTATGACAAGGGATGATAGCCGACAAGAGCTTCGAATTGTTGTTATTTAATGCATGGTAGCTTGCACCTGTTTGCTTCATTTGTCTTCTACCCACAACCATGAACCATGTGGATACGTGGTAGTATGAATACATTCACTATTTTAAATTTCTTCAGCCTTTTATTAAAGGTAAAACATGTACTTCCGAGTATGAAAAGGGTCTTAAGGCTGTGATGATGACTAGAAAGGCTGGAAAGTAAATGGCAAGTTGCGATTGACCGTGGCCCAATGGTAGCGACCTTTATAATTTTGAAACTATTTTCATGAATCAAGTTTTCTTTATAAATTTCCAAGTAAATAAAAAGAATTTACACCTATCAGGTGGGCTAACCCATGTTTCCTTATCCATTTCATGAGATCAGTGATATAAACTATGCACTGACCAAGAGCTGATATATCTCACCTAACAAACTAGAGTTTTCCCCAAGTATGGTATCACCTTCATCCCTTCAACTAGAAAGGCTGGAGTTTCATATTTCAATTTGCCAAGTGCCTGGATTTGCTTTTCATTATCCCATCGGTTTGTTGTGCCATCTGACTGCTTCTGCCTACACTTCTGTTTCATTCGTTGGAATCCATACTCGAGAGGCCTATGCGTTTACTATGCATTTCTTTTGTTGTTCCATAGATTTTTGTCTCTTTGCAGCCCTTTGTTGCTTTTGCAGAATTTTTTTTTGTCAAATCCATTGTTTTTCCCCCCATGACTACTCTTCATTATTTTGTGTTTGAAGCTGAATATCTTTTAGTTACTTTTTTGTGACGCATGCAAGAGAATTGTGATTTGACATCAAAATTTCTTGTTTCCTTTCCTTGTATCTCTCACTTCTAGTACCGACTGTCTTGTGAGTCAGAGGTATCTAGAACTCGTTCAAGTGTTAGGTCTTTCTACTCTTTAAGCCAGCAGTCACATGATTTCGTGCTTTTGTGTTGTATAGGCTACCCATTTACATGCAAGCACTCAACAATTCATCAGGGTTCCCTTGTATCTCTTTGCCTCACTCTTCTTATAATGGTCTTGTAGACATATGCTTTGCATGAGCCTTTTGTATGTTTATTGATATGGTGGAAATAAGTAACATCACGTGGTAAGGTCAAGTCATTAATCAAGCTGAGATGGAAGTTAAATTAAGAAGAGTTTAGATTTGGTCAAATCAAGTCCAGGTTAAGTCAAACTCATTTCATTCCGGTCGAGTTAGGAATCTTGGTTCATCTCAACAATTAATTAAGTCGGTGATCAAAAGAAGGGACTCAGCTATTATAATGATACCATTTATAAAGGTGTGTCATTTGATCTTCCCTTCATACTATAAAGGAGTGTTCATTAGATTTCTTTCTAGCGGTTGCATTCTTTGATTTTCTTTCCCTATATAAAGGTAAGGGGACGAAGAAAAAAGGGATCAAGTAATTTTCTTAAACTCTACTCACTCTATTTTCTCTATATTTTCTTCAATTTTTAACTTGAGCATCGAAGAGGTCATGCTGAGATACACCTTGGCCTCCTTTCTCATCTGTCTCAAGTTCTTCCATATTTGAAATACTTAAATTTTGGACGATCGTATTGAAGTAGGTTGACCTCTTAAAGGTCAACCTATGGATGTTCGATCTCCCGAAGTCCCGTTGATGCCCGATCTCCTACGGTTTCATTGACGCGATATCTCCTAAGGCTCCAGTGGTGTTTGATCTCTTGAGACCCAATTGCAGCTCGACCTGCTAAAGCTCTATAGAAGAAAGTCGATTGAATAAGATCGGTTCACTAAAGACCGACCTGATTTGTATCCAACTGGTCGAAAGTATTCGACCGTGGATACTTTGTTGAGTCATCCCATTTATTGATCTCGGACCAGATTAAACTGGTGTCGTCTGTGGAAAATCCGAGTTGAGACATTGAGATGGGAAACACAAGAGGAAATTCAAAAAATCAATATTCTATTAGTGGAAGAATGTGAATTCTCATGCCCAGTTTAGAGGCTCTGACGAGAGAGAATGAGTCAGATTATAGTTGTTGTAGTCAAGAAAATTTTGCAAAAACATATGTTGCAGAATGAAGTTATGGATGGAGGACTACCAACCCTTGCTAAAATGCCTCTTGCTCTACAGAAGCATGGGGGCGGATATCAGTCCCGCAAGAAGAACAATCTCAAGAGTCGGTATCTCGAGAATCACCTCAAAGAGAACATAGAAGAGGGAAATATCCTCTGATCATTACAAAAAGGATTAACCGAAGCACCTCTTTCTCCCCTAACATATTAGCCAAGGAATTACTAAAGCATTTTTCGACTTTTGCAATTCGGGAAATATAGTGAATCATCATCAGATCTAAAAGATCACCTCTGTCGGTTCGAAAATGTCATTTTGTTACATCAGTACATTGATAGAGTCAAGTGTAGGATTTTCTTGACCACTATATCCGGATCAGCACAGAGCAAAAGAATCAAGAAATTTTGAGGGAGTATATTCAACGCTTTAATCGAATGACTTTAGATATATTTTCAACCACTTTTGAGGTCCTTATCAGCGCCTTCTCGCGAGGATTGGTGGTTGGGAATTTTTTTAGATCCTTGGTGAAAAAGCCCTTGGCCGATTATGACAATCTTCTAGGAAGGGCTGAAAAATACATCAACTTAGAGAAGACTCAACGAACTCGAAAAGGTGACGGCAGCATAACAAGGTCATCTTCTTCTTGATAAGAAATAAAAGCTTTGCTTCATCTTCGCAACAGAGAGCCTTGATTAATTATCAATTTCTTTAAAATGGAAAGGAGTTCAAGCGACCTTGGAATGTATTTCATCTATGATCTTGTTGTATATAAATCGACCCATAGGTCGATAACTATATCCTTTTTAAATAAATTTAACAAAGTTTCCTTTTCTTCAAAATTTTTATTATTTCCCTTTAGTCTCGGACTAAAGCATCCATCGACAAACATTTTCTCTAATCTCGGATCAAGATGTCCATTAACAACTCCCTTTAGTCTCAAAATGAGACATCCATCGGTAAACATTCTCTTTGGTCTCAGACCAAGGCGCCTATCGGTAACTCTCTCTCGTCTCGGACCGAGGTGTCCATCTGCAAACATTTTCTCTAGTCTTGGACCAAGACATCCATCAGCAAACATTCCCTTTGGTCTTAGACCAATGTGTCCATCGGCAACTTCCTCTGGTCTCGAATCAAGATGTCCGTCGGCAAACATTTCTTTTGGTCTTGGATCGAGTCGTCCATTGACAACTCCCTTTAGTCTCGAACTAAGGTGTCCATCGGCAAATATTCTCTTTGGTTTCGGATCGAGGCGTACATTGGCAACTCCCTCTAGTTTTGGATTGAGGTGTCCATCGACAATTCTCCTTGCCTGGATAGAGGCATCCTTTTCGGAAAATCATTCCCTTGGTTTCGGATCAAAGCATTCATCAACAAACATTCGTTGTCTCAAACAAAACTAAGGAAGAAGCGCCTCTAACAAGAGACATATAACTTACTCCCTCTCAACAAGGGAAGAGGACTTACAAACTAGAAGAGGTTGCTAGAATCTCAAAACAATAGATGATCAGAGAAGAAGATGAAAGTGTTGTATAAACTAGTGTTTAGTTTCTGTATGCCCTAATAATGACCCGAGCTTTCACTCGCAACCCGTGTAGCCGTCGAATAAGAGGTTATGATCCTTGTGATATTCGTCGTCACATCAACTTTAATCTTCATGATTACCTCGGCAATTGTAACTGCATGACCTCACCGATATTTATGACTCAACGTGCGATGTTTGACACATACTTAATAAGATTTTGACAACCAAAATATGGTTCATTGGCCAGAAGTAGATATCACCTCTACACATCATCTCAGGTTCTCGAGATTATGACTCGACACAAGTCTAGTCAGTTGGACCAATCTCCTTCAACTATACTAGCTGGGGATACTTGTGATATAGTGGAATAATCAATATCATGTGGCAAGATCAAGTCAATAATTAAGCTGAGGTAGAAGTCAAAGTAAGACCTTGATTCGGCTCGATAGTTAATTAAGTCAATGATCAAAAGAAGGGACTCAGCTGTAATAATGATACCATTTATAAAGGTGTGTCCTTTGATCTGTTATAATGATACCATTTATAAAGGTGTGTCCTTTGGTCTTCCCTCTATACTATAAAGGTGTGTTCATTAGATTTCCTTCCAGCAGTTGCATCCTTTGATCTTCTCTCCTTATATAAAAGTAAGAAGACGAAGAAGAAAGAGATTAAGTAATCTTCTCAAACTCTACTCACTCTATATTTTTCATACTTTCTTCGATTCTGACTTTAGCATTGGAGGGGCAATGTCGAGGTCTGCTTCAGTGCCCCCCCCCCCCCTTCTCATCTGTCTAAAGTCCTTCCAAATTCAAAATACTCAACGTTTGGACGACCGATCTGAAGAAGATCGACTTCTCAAAGGTCAATCTATGGACGTCCGATCTTCCAAGGTTCCGTTGACACCCGATCTCTTGTGGTTCCATTGATGCAATATCTCTTGAGGCTCCAGTGACAATTGATATCCTAAGGCCCAGTTGCAGCCTGACCTTCCGAAGCTCTATAAAATAAAGTCGATCAAACAAGATCGGCTCATTGAAGACCGATCTGATTTGAATCCAGTTGGTCGAAAGTATTTGGCCGTGAATACTATGCTAAGTTATTTCATCCACTGATCTCGGATCGGATCATTTATTTATCTTTTTTTTTTTTGTAAAAAAAAAATTCTGTGTTGTACAGTTGGCCAACTTGTTGTTTGAAAGATGCTCACTCCTTGAACATTTTCTCTATTCTAACCTAATTGCGCATGATTAGAGTGCCTCATTGCTGAAGACCTTTGTATATCACTTTCATACCTCTTTCATATACACACGCACAGATCCATACACGCACACACGACACACATAGACCCGCAGAGGTAATGGTGGATTTGCAAACTCACTTAACGATATTAGATTGATTTAAATGTGTAGCGTTGGTTATAAAGTTATTTGGAACGTAAATATCATCCGTTTATTTCTTGGAGTTGAAAACTGTTCTATTGAATCTTCTAAGCTTTCTGGCTTAACAATACCTTGTTTGCTTCCCTAATTCTTACATTGAAATTATCTATGTTCCTTTTCCCGTAGGTTCGATATCTTAATTTCTTTGATCTATGCTGATCATCAATTGGCGGGTAATTTTAACTTTTTAAAAATTGAAGCTGCATAATTATATCATCATTAAATCTATCAGTGATCAATGGCCTAATTTATCGATTCAAAGATATATGATATCAGAGACTCTTTTTTCTTCTTCTCATGTATTCTATTGTATCCTGACATCTATGTTCTCATTTATTGAAGGATTGCTCATACGATAAGATATTAACTAGATTCCAATTGGTAAACGATGAAGAGGATGCTGTCAAAAAAGTCTCACTCATGGTGGTGGGACAGCCATATTAGCCGCAAAAACTCCAAATGGCTCGCAGACAATCTTGAAAGTAAGAGAACAAAAGGATACTGTAACTCGTTTCTGTTTCTCTGGTTGTTCTCATATTGGAGTTTGATCTCGATTCATTTTCTCGTCTTGTCTCTGATTAATTGATATTAGTGAATGTTATTGGTGATCAAATGTTAAATCATTTGAAGTCTCTAACTTGAGAAAACTGGTATACATCTTTTCCTGCAGAGATGGACCGTAGTGTCAAAGAGATGCTAAAGTTGATTGAAGAGGAAGGAGATTCTTTTGCAAAGAAAGCTGAGATGTATTATGAGAAACGTCCTTCATTGATATCGTATGTTGAGGAGTTCTACCGCATGTATCGTGCGCTAGCTGAACGTTATGACCAAGTAACTGGTGACCTTCGCAAGAACGTGGAATCAGATCTAAAATCTCAAATTTCAGGCAATGGATCTGATCTTGTTTCAGACCCACCTTCTCCTTCGTCTGGGAACTCTGCAGAACTCACCCCTGACTCGAAGCTGCAACAACCTAAGACCAATCCCAAGGCTGCTGGGTATGATTTCTTTCTCGCATCTGGTGGTAGCTCTGATCTTTCCAGGAAAGACAGCGATGGTTCATTTTCGCCCTCCGAATCTGATTTGGAGCCTGATCTTGATGATATAAATGAGGAAAATGGAAATAGCATTTCCTCTATGCTGCAACAGAGGATTCAGGAACTTGAAAATGAGCTCCGGGAGGTGAGACAGAAGCTCAACGCAGAAGAGCAGAAGAATTATCATGACCAGTATAAGCTTAAAATTGTATCTTTGGAGGAAGATTTATCAGCTGCAAATGAGAAGCTTCGCTCCGCAGAAACTGATATCTTGGACCTTAAAAAAAAGCTCGAGAACACCAGTGCTTCGCTAGACACTAAGATCATAGAATTCAATTTGGAAAAGAAGAAGGTTTCTGATTTGGAGGAAGACATCTTGAAGCTACAAGAACAAATATTAGTTCTTAAGAATGAAACTGAGATTCTAAAGGGCTTAGCAGAATCTTCTGCTAAGCAATTCGAAACAGAATTACTGAGTCGTGATTTCATCATTGAAGAATTCAAAATTGAACTAGTCAATGCTGCAGAAATCTTTGGCCAGGAGAAGTCTGTTCTTGAAGCTGCAATCTCAGACCTGGAAGGTGTTAACGTGGGACTAAGAGCTGAAGTAGAAAAGATATCGCAGGAAAAATTGTTACTCGAAGCCTGCGTTTCCGAGTTAGAAAATAGAATTCAGGAGCTGAATGCCTCAAACACCCTTTCTGTTGACAGAATCTCTAAGGAGAAGTCAGCACTTGAAGCTGAACTCTCAACTCTCTCTCAGTCGAAAGCACACCTGGAAGCTGAAGTCATCGTACTTGACATCCAAACGAGGCAGCTTGAAGCTGAAAGACTTCGAGAATGCGATGAGAAACAGAAACTGATCACTGCATTAAATGGAAACCTAGATGATCTCAAGCTCAAATTCGATATGCTGACAGCTGAGAAAGAGGAGGTTTCTTCCAAGGTGGATTCTCTTCTCAATGACATCAAAAGCCGCGATGACCACAATCAGCGGTTGCACGAGGAGAACACAAAGCTAATCATGCTGATCGAGGAAACCACAGAAGCCAGTTCAAATTTGAAGTCAAGATTAAAGGAGCTTGAGGACGAGGTGGAGAGGCAGAAGGTGGTAATTTGGGACGGTGCCGAGGGCAAAAGGGAGGCAATAAGGCAACTTTGCTTCTCACTGGAGCATTACCGTGATGGCTACATTCGACTCAGGGAATTGCTGAAGGGGCACAAGCGATCGGCCATTGCAGTAAGCTGCTGATCGCGATGGGTATCCTGTCTATTATGATTATCATGCAATGTCCAGAGTCCTTGTTCCGAAAATTCAGGGTGGAGTTCAATACTCTTGTTTGTCATTTCCGGGTATGTACAAGAAATCTTGTTTGACAGTAGGAAAAAGTTGATGTATGTGTTTCGATAGGAAATGCCAACTTTGGAAAAATCAAAACCTTATATGATAATATCATTCTGGTTTTTTGCTTTTGGTTTTGTTAGTTTCTTCTAACCTGATTCTGGTTTGGCAGATTACTAGGTTGTCAATTTTTCTTATTATTATAGTTTTCATTTCATCATTTTTAATTTCACATTTAAAATTTTCATTATTCTAAATAACAAATAGCAAAATTATTATCAGATTTTTTTATTTTTTTTATTTTTGCTATTAACAAGTTACACAAGTTAAATAATAAACTTTAACTATCAAGTGTTTAAGAAAAATGATTATAAATTACTAACTTTGACTGGTTTTTACTAGACATAATTAACTTTTTATATTTATAAATACTAATTCCCTTTATGATAGGAAAAAATAATTTTATTCTCCACCATCACAATACGATTGAATGGTCTGAAACAGTAAGCTCGTCAACGAGGCAACCAACGAATTTACTTGGTAAGATCTTGAAAATTATTAACAAAGGTTTTGAGTTTCAAACTCCCCTTTACAAAATTTGAATGCTAGAATTTAAAAAAAAAAAAATCACCAGTACAGTAAATCGTCTATTGGACAAAAATACTAAGCTAGCTAGTGCAGTTAAGTACAGTTGAACAAAAATTCGATTAAATTGAATAAATCGATCGAATTAAATTTTTCGATTCGATTTATTCAAAAATTCAATTTTTTTTAAATATCAATTTAATCAGTTTAATTTCGATTTTGAAACGAAAACAATTGATTAAATCGAACTAAAATTTATCAATCGACTGATTATTTTAAATCTCACGATCTCTATCTTTATTAATCGATTGATTGATATATTCATCAATCGATTAATTATAAAAAATTAATATTTTTAATTTTTAATTGAATTAATTGATTTTTTTAACTTAATCAATTCAATTTAGATGAAATTTTGGATCGATTCGATTAATTTAAAAAAAAAATCAATTTATTCAATTTTAACTTAATCGATGTCCGCTTGATTTTAACCCATTGCACATGCCTAAACACATGAACCCAGTAAATATGGATTGCATGGCGCAAGCCCAGATAATTCAGCACTAAGGATCAAATAACAGAGTCGAGCGTCACGAAGGATTAATATTAAACAGTAAAATCCTAATTATTCAAGTCCAACTGAAAAAAGAAAACAAAAAGTTGAGAAATCCTCCAAATACAGTAACAAATTATTGGAAAAATAGCGTTCACGTTTGTTTGTTTTTTTTTAATAAACAAAAGCATCCTCTTGATATTACATCAAAAATAGGTAGGTCTGAAGGCGTAACAAGGACACTGCTAAATATAGATGCTTCTGACATCAGCTTCCCTGATAATTCTCAGCTGAGGTTCAAGAGTGCGTCGACTACATGCTGCATGCTTTCATAATGGAATTTCAAGTCCATGCCTAGAAGGAAACACGATCGACTTTTGTCTACAGATGCAAACAGCATTATGTTTTAAGAGGAGCCTTCTTTTCTCTGTCGGATATTCGAGCAGGGCCAGTCGTGTGCGATTTAAACCGGCCTCTCCCTCCTTCTTCCTTTTCCTGAATGACAATCGAGAAAAGTCTATATCAGTTTCCTATTCTGTGTAAATGAATTGACCAAAGACCAATGGACAACTGTGGCGACGAGAGAATCACACAGATGATGAAGTGCTAATTTTAAACATCCAAGCAAGATGGACATATTCATATAAAAATATGGAATCGTCACATTAACGATCCCCTCGACTACCTCTATCGATAGAGAAGATAAATTAGAAATTCAGTTGACAAGTGCAAAAGAGAGGATCCATCGATAGCCTAGAACGATGAACTCCTCAAAAATTGATCTCTGTCCATTTAAGAATTATCCCTGTGTACTTACCAACTGAGTTAGCCCTGAGGACTTACGATGGACACATTCATATGTTAGTATTGCAGATTGAATAAAGTGGTAAAGAGATTGTTGAACCTTCTTCTTTACTATTTGAACAACGTCCTCGTCTTGAAGATTGTGTTGAAGACCACAGTGTTGTGGGTAATGCCGGGCACTGATTCCCCAAACAAGCACATATTTCACATCTTTGATTAGGCTTCGGTGTATATGGTTACAGAAATCTTCTACTGTACATCCTCCTCTATCCTAATAGAAAGATGCAGCAGAACATGAGTTCCTACTGAGATTCTATTCATAAACTCAGTATTAAAAATAAATAAATAAATCAACTTACAGTAGAAAGGACCACAGGATCAGTAAAATCTGGTTGTTGACCTTGAGGTTTTGTGTACACTCTTACGAGACCCATTTCCTCCCACATCCTAGCTAATAATCTATCTAAATTAAGCTGCAAACAGAAAAAATGGAAAGAAAACCACAGTTTTAGCAAAGAAATGGAACACTTTTATATGATTCGCCTTATAAGTTGTGTGAACATGTAGTTGCTGGGTTAGGCTAGCCAGGAGAAGAAAAAAAAAAGGAAAATTGAGGTCAAAACTAGAATTTGAACTGGCCTTTAAGTTGCAGCTTATGACAACTGAATTTGGCTGGCGGGCAAGTCTGTCAACATCATCAATGCCAACAACATCAATCTTGTTATAAACATATATGCACTTCATGTATTTCCTGTTCCCTTCAATGACATCAATAAAGTCATCCACAGTAGCATCCTCACGGAATAGCACCTAAAAGCAAACAAAGAGTGAACCTATGAATGAAAAACAACATTTAGATATGCATCAACTACATATTTTTAAAATCTCACAATTGTCACAAGGTCACAGATACAAATCTTATTTCTTAAAAGATTCAACTGTAAAAGAACATAATCTAGTTTAATGTCCTAAATGACTTGGAAACCGCTAGAGATTTGCAAGACAAAACACAGTGATATTATCATATTAGAGGGGCTGAAGGCTGGTGGATGCATTACAATGATCACAGGAAGGTACATGCAGAAATCATCCCTGTTTACTTCTCGTACTAGAATCCTTGTATTATATGAAGGAAACAAGAAAGAGTTATTGAGGGAAGAATAAGAGAAAAGAAGGTACCTATAAACAGTTCTTTGTTTGGAAATCTACCTTAGATTCTATAATAACTAAATAATTTATTTTAAAACAATCTGCATTTATGTGTGGCCGTAGATGTTTATGGAGTCAAACTCCATTGCATGCACTAATGATCGCATAAGATTTATTAAGGCTAAATTGTCCTAACTAGTACACTCCAAATCATGTCCAAGTTAATACTGATTTAATTAAATCAAGTTAAAAGAGACATATCCTATACATTGATTAGATCATCATGTAATTCTTTACACGGACAACCTAGGTTGGTTAACATGAATCAGTATATATTATGTATTGAAATGTATTTTTTAGAGTCATATGCAAAATAAAATAAATAAAACTATGAAGTGGTTAGAAGTAATTTTTTTTTTATACTTAGGTTCATGAATTTTTATAGTCATTGGTCAGATATACTTTGTTATTGTAGGTATTGTAAATCTATTCAAGCATAAGTCTAAGATGTGCTATCGGCATCAACGTTAAGAATCTTATAGGTCATTAAAGAATGTTTAGGAAAACACTTATCTATAATACTTCAAAATAAGTGTGCATATCTACATATGGAGACACTCTGATACTGGGGTTAAATGACATGGAAATATTTTCTAGTGACATGAAAAACAAGAAAACAAAGAGTGATATAGTGCAAAGTAGATTATAGCGTGACAGCACCCAACTCGTAAAACTAGGCCAATTAAGTCTCTACTTCATGAACTTAACCCTACAAGCATTCGACCAATAGATATGGGCACAAGATTGTGACCACATCAGCCTCTGGCTTCTCAAGGAAGTTGTGAGCTTGACTTCTTGCAAAGTTTCCAGCAAATTCTCCACTCACATTGTGACATCTCAGCCACCATGTTGTCTCCTCAACCCTAAACAAAGGGCACTCTGCTGCCCAAAGGCAAGCTCCTAACCCCTGGACCAAACCCTAGCAGTCCCCTCACTAAGATTTCTCGCTGCTGAATCCTTCTGGTGTTGAGATTTCCCTCCTCACTGCCCTTTTTTATTCAGTAAAACCTTCAAGCCTTCTCACTGTGCGATTCTTTGCTATTGGTGACTGTTATGAAGCTAGGCTGTGGGTATCTCCTTCACCTTCGTCCAAATCGAGCCAAACCGAGCACTTGTAGTGCTCATTTTGTCACCATCAAAGGAGGTAGCCGGAAAACCCTCCTTACCTTCGTCCGAATCGAGCCAACCAAGCACTTGTAGTGCTCATTTTGTCACCATCAAAGGAGGTAGCCGGAAAACCCTCCTTGATTGTGCTTAGACCAGTGAGCTTTGTTTGGATTCTGAATTCATAGTCATAAACTTACTGGTTAACCTGGGCAGCAGGCGTTCTCACCCTGCTAGTTGTCTTTGGTTTGTTCTGAGTAGATTGGAGAGATATGTGAAGGTAAAAGAGTGACTTCCCTGCTTAGCACCATTGTTATGTCTATTGGGGAAATGTTCATGCCTCTTATCTCAGCTTGACAGCATGCTGAGTGTTTTTCTGTTTGTTTTGTGGGTATTCAAACCCTATCTTTGTGGTTGATTTGTTATTTTAGGGAAGCAGTAGATTTGCTCCTTTTATAGTCCGTTTGTTACAAAGGGTGAATCAAACCCTTTTAATGAGTCCTATGTGAATGTTGCTATCTCATTGGCATGATTCGGGTATTTTATTTTTGTCACATGAGCAATTAAATTACAACAACAACTAAGCTTCATCCGACTAGGTGAGATTGGCTATATGGATCTTCCTATGCCATTGGACTCTAGCTCCTAATATATCATCATTTATATTTAAATAAATTTTATCTTATTTTATCGTTGCTAAGTAAATCTTCTTTGGTCCTCCTCTTTCTTGCTTGATTTGTATATTTATAATAGTTTCATATCGCCTAACTGGAGCATTTACTGGTCGTTTAAGTACACATTCGTACCATCTTAAACGTATCTTCTGGAGTTTTCTCTCAATAGGTGTAACCCCAACTTTTGTTCTAATATTCTCATTTCATATTTTATCCATCCTCCTATGTACATACATCCATCTTAATATCCTAATCTCTACAGCCCTCATTTTCTGCTCATGTGCTTAAGTCATAACCCAACATTCAACTTCATAAAACATAACATGTCTAACTACTATTTTGTAAAATTTTCCTAAAGTTTTAAAGATACTTTACGATCACAAAGAATACTCGATGCTCTTTTCCATTTCAACCGTTTTGCTTGTATTTTATGTAAAATATTTCTCTCAATTCCTCTATCCTTTTGTAAAAATAAAAATCCTAAATATTTAGTGTGAGAGTAACTGCTATCTTGGATAACCTGTTGTATGTTGAAGTGAAATCATATAGAAGGTTAGAATTAGTGTACTCGATTTTGATATCCTAGGTGACACTTCTGTGTGCGCTCGTGAACGAAAATGAAGAATGCACAGTAACTTCCTCTTTCCCTCGTGCAATGGGAGCTCGACATCGTCAGATTCCGACCGGATTGTGGTCAGAATCCGATGCAATCATGGCCACGATCACAGCCGCAATTGGGTTGGATTTCAGCCACAATCTGACCAAAATTCGATTGCAATCCAGCTGGACTCCAACTCTAGCCGGATCGCAATCGGATTCCAGTCGGGTCGCGACCAGATTCCGACCGGATTGCGACCAAAATTCGGTCCAATCACTATCGCAACATCAGGATGCTTCGCGACAATGATGCGGCCGGATTTCGACCCCAATCCGGTCGGAATCCAACTGCAATAGGACGCCACAAGCGTCTCTCTGGGTTCAAGCATTGGCTATAGTGTCATTCGTTGTCGATGCCGAAGGAATCGGACGTCGATCACCGCCGGAACACAGCATCATGCACAGATGCGCACAGGAGCGTCGCACAGGATAAAATAACTCTAGTGTACTTAGTCACTTCTTTTATTAATTGTTGCTTTCATGTTTTGGTGCATGATATGTGTTTCTCATGATGTATCCATGTGGACCCACTATTGATCGCTAGTTTGAGGAGTTGAGTTTTTTAAGCGGAGCCCATAACAATATAACTCCTTGTTTAGTTGGGTGTTCTTGCATGTGCATGACTAAAATATGTTATGATATGAGATAGTAAAGATATTGTTTGCAACAGGAGGAAAGCTAAATGCAATGTTTAATGATGCAAT
The DNA here is from genome assembly GCA_025175895.1 of Wurfbainia villosa. NCBI lineage: Eukaryota > Viridiplantae > Streptophyta > Magnoliopsida > Zingiberales > Zingiberaceae > Wurfbainia > Wurfbainia villosa. Next base: position 69,333 of record CM046008.1, read on the forward strand.
AGAAAAAATGATAAATTTTATGGGGCTAAAATAAGAATAAATCCAATTTTATTTCTTGTTTCCTTTGATCTTACCATGTTTGGGGCGCTACTCATGCGGATAATACACATGGGGTTCTAATTATCTCAGAAATTTTTTGGCACTGGTGAAGATGCATTTTCAAGTGCTGATGATGTCAAAAGGAAGTGGAACTACATAAAAGAAAACAATCAGCAGGTGTATTGATGAACTTGGAAGGAATTTGTGTTTTATGCCAACTTGGAAGTAGCTTCAGTTCAGTTTGAAGAATTCAATGCAGAGTTGGAGTTTGGTTTGATTTTCTACTCCAAATAGAAGCAAATAGGAGAACCAAAGTAGTAGTTTTTTGCATAATTTTAGATTGTTGGCAAAGCATGTTTTGAAATTCAGTATACTGGAAAAGTGGTAAATAAAATAGAGTAGATATTTTGTTAAGTAAAAATTATGTGGATGAAATTATTGAAGTTAAGTGAATTGAAGATAGATTATTATGCTAAAGTTATTCACTAGTGTTCAGTGGAAGCCAGATTTACATCGCTACGCCATGTATAACCTTCATTTTTGTTAATTACTAACGTAGCAAGATACAAACATATCCTCAGTGAAAAACAGCACGATTTCAAGAATGCAAATAGAAGAGAAAATGGAGCACAACTTTCAGAAATCTGAGTCTAAAGGGTAACAAGATACAGCATACAATATTCCATAAACTTCATATCAAATATAAGGAAAAAAAGAATTATGAGAAATCACTTGTTGCAAAAAAATAAGACTATATTAAGGGGAATACCTCTGCATTGTGTATTTTGTACTCATGTAGAATTTGATAGCAAAGCTTCTCATCAACATGAGTTAAAGTACATGTACCATTGAAGGAAATGCCACCGGTCTTTTTCTTTTTGAAATATATCTTTAAAAGAAAGAAAGTCACGTCAGATTCCAAGTTTTTCTTGAAATGAGGATTCTCAAGTGCTCCATTATACAGTGGCTTGACCATAAAAATTGATAAATCAAGAACGAAAACAGAGATATCTACACTCCTGGAGAAACCAAAAGAGGCCTTATCTCGGCCACGAAATCACAAGGCAAAGTTATTTTACTTCTGGCTAACAGCATGAAGTATGCAATTAACAGAAGTCATGGCATGTCTTTTAATAGAAAACATGACATGTTTCCAGGGAATTTCACAAATGAACCATTCTAAAACAGTTTAATCTCAAGTCTAACTAGCAACCAGAAACCATCACGTTATCTAAAATTTTATAGCATGGTTTGCTACTGTACAAATTAATTAACATGAGGCACTGGCAATTGAAAAAAAAAAAAGAGAGAGAGAGAATCAAACCCCAAATGACTCATTGAAAACCAATTTATGTAAACATGTATGGCAGTAATAGTTGGTAATGAAAGTGCAGCTGATATCTGAAGCAATACACAAGCTTGCAATCATAAATTCCAAAATGCATGCCAAAATGTTGGAAGAAAAAATTATTGGGAAAAAATGCCAAGCAAAAACAATAGTACCTGAGGTGGCCTCTTGTTTAATCTTAGGCCGACAGCTTCCAGTTCTTTTGTTAATATTTGCCTATGTCCCTCGCTCTGAAATTATCAAAAACAGATTGCACAACTACAATAAGCACAACTACTAAAAGTATTGAGGATAAAACACAATAGACATTTGTTGCATGGAAACCCAGTGATGATCAAGATCTAAGACACTTGTAAAAAACATGATAATTGCAGGATTAAATCCCAAGAAGTAAACAATCTGAAATTTAAATGCAACTTTGTGATATATAAGAAAATTTATGAAGAAAACTCGTTTGTGTATATCACCAATGTGCACAAAAAAATTGTAGAAAATCACTATTTGAAAATTGCATTTGACTACTACTGTTCAAAAATTTCCACAACCTTCAAAAATATGCATAAATATAGGTGAACTGTAAATTGGAGAGGTAGATTATCCTGGTCACAGAAACTGCCCAACTTCTCAAGTGATCTTTAAAAGCATATGCATTGGGTACACCGTTGAGCCACCATTATGTTTGCAAATGTATATGGAGGCTCTTATGTGTTCCATATTAGAAAAAAACAACATAAATTGTATTGAAAATAATGCATAACATCATGCATCACGAATATGTTTTCATCTACCACACTAGTATCATACTATCCTAATAAACAAAAATAACCATATAAAATTAAATTATGATTTATTAATTAAATTAGTCATTTTAAGAAATCCACATAACATAAGATCAAGATTTAAACAGCAATAACCTGACACTATATAGACAAAAAGGGCAACAAAATAACAAACAGCCGAGGTAAAACAGAAACTTACTTTTGAAGCATCAAGGACCATCAACACAATGTCAGAGGACTTGGCAACAGCAATAACCTGGAGACAAAGAAGACCGAGTTAGAAGAAAGTTACCTTTATTATTTAGAAATAGCATCTCAGTTTCCTCCTCGAGAAAATCAAATATAAAAGAGCAACCAAGACCAAGAAAATGGCAGTTGACCTCCTCTCGCTCTCTTACATAGAAACCAAATGTGTAAACAATTGTAGGAAAACTTAGATGGTTCATGTATTCATAAAAACATTCTACAGTTTGTTTCAGTTACTATCCTAGAAATTGAATGCCAATCAGTAAGATTTACAGTGGCCATTATGTACCATCAAAAAAGGTATTGGAGAATTCCATGCTTTCTTAGTGAGAGACTGATTTTCGGAAAGGCAAATAATTGGCAACAAGGCATTCTAAAACGAATATCATAGCATTCTATTGTGCCAGAAGAATATGGTCAAATCCAAATGCCATGAGATGGGGATCCTTGATGAAAATTTTGAACTATCTTACACTCTAACAGGATCAATCAGTGGAAAATCATTTTGCAGGTTCACATGCTAGGTGAAAGTGAAAAGCCGTTATTGTAAAAAGGCTAGAGAACAAGATGAAAAGTACTTCCATGAAGAGAACAATGCTTACAGAAGATGTTAGGTTTAAATACTTATCACCATACGTTAACTAATTTACTTTCATACTAATGGGAAAAGACAAAAGTAATATGATTAATCAAAATACAAAACAGATTCATATAGTACCAAACTTTCTTGTCTTTTAATACATAGTTCATTAGAAAACATAATATTTTGAAATAACTGGAACCATCACCAGCCACAGATCACTCTTCTTTTGAAGGAAACCAAAGGCAACAGCCTACTCGAGAGTACATATAAGACTTCAAAATCTCCTCAGGAAAACTTTGAAAAGCTAGCCCTACTTGTAAATTTTAACAAAAGGAAGGGAGAAAAAAGAAGGAATGGATGCAAATGGTAGATAATTAGAATTGACATTAAGAGAAAGAGTAACTAGACCTGCCTCCCACGTCCCTTGCCTTCTGAAGCCCCTTCAATGATTCCTGGAAGATCTAGAAGTTGGATTTTGGTATCATTGTAGTGAATGATTCCTGGTATGCAAGTGAGAGTTGTGAACTCATAGGATGCAGCTTCTGAATGTGTTCCAGTCAACATTGTTAGAAGTGTAGACTTCCCTACACTGCCAAATTTAAATGCATAACTAATTAGAAATCAAAATAAGTTACTCTAGTAAAATGTCCAGTAAATAATTTCTATTAAAAAATATCAAATGTTTGCTAATTATGTGAAAAGTGTGAACTGTTGTATGGACTTTTAAAATCCAACACAAAGTAATTTGGACCAAAATGAGTTCACTGTCAAATTTAAACAAATAGCTACTAGCAACCCAAAGGGCTTACCAAAGTAAAGTGGTCTTTCAATAAATTGCATTAGAAAATTTACAGCAGTAAGTGTTTGTTATAAAAATCCAACACAAAGTAATTTAGACCAAAAATGAATCTAGAAATGGCATTTCACAGTTTGTCAGTTTGGTGTATATCAGCCAAGTACATAAACTGCCAGTATTGGCATTACTGAGATTTTAATGTCCATTCACCATTTTCAAGTTTTGAAATTACCAAGGACATTTAAGCTTTACTAACATTTAAGTTTTGAATTTGGTTTTCAACTATAGAATACTTTATTTTTCTACCTAATCATCTCAGTAATTTCTGAAATTAATTAATTAAAACTAAATCTAATTTGATTTTGGTGTATTTTGAGTTTTGGTTTAATAGGGGGGTCAATTGGAACACTAATGGGGCAGTCCAAGTGGAGTGTGCATCTGGGCTTGAATTTCTTTTGAATAGGGCTCCATTTTTCTGTTTGTATTAAATCGAGGTTGACCGAAATGTAAATTTGACCCAGTCTGAGTAAATGACGATTTAATTGCTAAACTAGGAGTTTCCCGAGGTGCTGACCCATTTCCCTATCTTGCTCATGTGATCTTTCCCTTGACAAAGCCCTCTCATTGGTCCAAGACCCTCCATCTCATCCTTCCTTCTCTTAATCTCTTCCTCACATAAGAACACTCTCTTTTTCTCCTCCTGTGAGCCTTCTCATCCCTAAGGACCCAGCAACCCTCTTGGTGGTGCCAAGCATTGAAAAACTGCGACAATGATGAGATTCTCCTCTTCAAATTAAGGTGAAACTCCTTTCTCTCTCCTTTATGGACTTTAAAGGTCTAGGGCACACCTACAGGTTTTTTTTCTTCAAGATAGGATCTTCAAGATAGCAAGGGCACACCTTTGCTTGGGTGCCTTTGGTCCTTTTAGGGAATTGCCTATTGAGGAGAATTTAGGGGTTTACTCCAAGCATAGATGAAATCATCCTTTTGGTAAGGACTTGGGGGCCAATAGCATTATTTTGAACATCACAAAGGTGGGTGCCGGCGTCTACCTGGATTCTTTTTACATTATCCTAGTGCATTAATAAATTGATGCAACTCTTAGGTTTGAATAATTATGTTGTCTTATATCTTGAAAAGGGATCTAAAAAAAAAAGTCACTGCATTCAGAGTTACAATTTAATTATTTAAAATTAATAGTCAAACAATTTTATTCATGCACAAGATATTGTAAAAAGAATCCAAGTAGAATAAGCACTCACCTTAGTGATGTACCTCAAAAATAGCAATATTAGTCCCTAAGATCAACTCTTGAACAAAACTAAAGTCCGAATGTACAAGAAAGCATCATTGCTAATATCAAAACATGATTTCTAAACCATATACTAATTATTGCAGCAGTAAAGTGGAGGAAACCACTGAAATCTCCCCAATTACTGCTGCCCTAAAAGAACCAAAAGCCACCCAAACAAACAACATAGGTATTGAGACCTATAACATCCTATCTTGAAGAAGAAAACCCCATTATTATAACCTAGGCCTTTAAAATAGATAAAGAAGGGGAGAGAAAGTAGTTTCACCTTCACATGAATAGGAGAATCTCTTCACTGTCACTGTTCCCCTATGCTTGCTGCCATCAGATGAACTGCCGGCTCCTTAGGGATGAGAAGGCTTGCAAGCGAAGAGCTCTTGTGCGAGGTAGAGGAGAGATTGAGAGGAGGAGAGGGATGGGTGCAACCAAGGTTTAAAATCTCGACTCGTATCGGAATTTCGGTCTACGACCGGAACGATACGGTTTCGGTACCGTATCGTCTGTGCCGATACTATTTTAGTATTTTTTTTTCTTTTTTTTTAACATTAATATTAATTATTTGATTTTTTTTTATTTTAGTTAATTTTTAAAAAAGAATTTAAGATTTAATTTTACCTAAACTATAAATTCGAATTTAGAATTTTAATTAAAATATCTTTTATTTTTTAATTTTTATTTTTTAAATACAAATAATAAAATATAAATTTATATAATTATATAAATAAATTAATAATTTATTTAATTAAATTTTACAGTTTAATATATATATAATTTTAATTAATATATCTTTTAATTATAATTTGTATATTTAGAAATTTCACCGCGATCATGATTTCTCACCACGATCGCCTCTGCCTCGTCGTCGGCTGCTCGTCGCCGCGTCGCAACCTCCCGTTGCTTCTAGGTAAGCGTTCTGGTATCGGTACGCGTTCCAGTTTCGGTTCCTCATCGGAACAAAATTTTTCACCAATTTCGTCCGAAACGGCTCGACATTTAAAACCTTGGGTGCAACCAAGGAGAGGCTTTCAGGCAAGGGAAAGGTCACACGAGGGATAGGAAGGGAGTTGGCACATCTACCAATCATCTGAATGGAAAAACACTAACTTAAAAACCAAACAAGATTTCTTCCTTGGACTGGACCAAATTTGTATTTGGTTCAACCTTGATCTAATCCAAATGTAGCTAAATGGAGCCCAAATCGAACCAAATTTGAGACTGAAAAAATTCCACTTAAATTCCTTCCGAAGCGATTAAGTTGTGCACCCCGCACCACCACATTAATGCCCCAAATAAGTCAATTAAATTCAAATTACACTAACATAAAACTGCGTTCAACTTTAATTAATAATTAATTTCCAAACTATCCAGATAATATTCAATAAATGGATGGAGTGTACATACCTTGGCAAATAGAAGATTTTAAACAAATAAGGTTTGTGATTTCCCATGCACACATAGGAGCACTGATGTATTAAAAAGTGAAAAAGCATGAAAGTAGTGTATAACTCATTGAAAAGAATCTTAATAGAATTTATTTGCCTCTCTCACAGTATTCATCCAAGATGGAGGATAAGTCACTAAACCGCATGAATTGTTGAGCTCTATACAAATGTCGTAGTAACCAATAAAAATATAGACACAAGTTGAAACTTAGAAGAGAGAAAAATAGTGAACCTTGGGAAACCAATCAAAGCAACACGGCCATGGCCAAACTTTGTGACTTCAAAGCCCTCTCCAGCTCCACTAGAACCCTGGTTGCAAAACAATTATGGCTGTTAAAAATCATAAATAGATGAACAAAAGGGAGAGAAAATTTGATGAATTAATTATATGGTCTTGTAAATAGATCCATTCTTATTTCTATAAGACCAAGTACAACAAGCCATAGTTTCCACTCTCCAAAGTCCTTTGAATACATGTATCATTTGCAATCAGATTCATGCTCAAAAGGGCACTTGACATTAGAGGAAATTATTTTCGGACACCAAGAAAGCCCTTTCTACCCACAGATGATATTGTTAAGGGTATTAAAAAATTATATGCAGACCCCTATATTTTACATATTACAAATGGACTCCCAATCAACACATACAACCCCCGCTCTCCTAAATTCCTCAAATATTTTGTAGAAATTCAACTTATTACAAATATATTCAATTATAGACTCTCTTAACGGTTTGGTCAACAGATCTAATCATTAGAACTAAAGAAATGATGATCCCCTTAGATAACACTTTCTTTTTAATAAAGTAGCAATCAATTGCTATATGTTTTGTCCTATGATGAAACACGACATTCAACATTCAGGGTTATCTGCATTACAACTTGATAGTCAGTTTCATTAGCCCTACAGGGGCGTATCCTAACTTCATTTAAGTCCAAGCATTTAAAGTGATTATACCTTTAGGTGAGGAAAATTGGGTCGTTTTAGCATGACAGAGTTTGGACCTTACTAAGTTTTCATGACTTATCGACAATATGGAACTAACAGTAGTACCTCATTAGTGATACCTCTCTCTACTTCCAAAGAAATTAGGATGGTCTTCGGCCAATGTACTCACATGAGTAAAATATCACCCACATACATTAGATATATTTTTAATTTAAGATGGCAACTCGATACAAGAATACTTGGCTGTTTTTTGAGGCAAGTTGGACAAACTGATCATATTTCGTCAAATTTCCACAAATCCCAAAAGTTTGAATCACCAACATGAAGAATTTCAATTGACGAAATTCATGCGTGATCTGATGACTCTAATAACACATGCCACCCATAGTTACTTATCAACGCAATTGTACCATTGAGTTCTTTGTGCAACCACAACACGTGACACTACCTCTTTCACTCAAAACTATGGCTTATACTACTAGATGAGACTGTGGAGAAGGATGAAGACATGGGCATCCTCCTACCCATATGTGTTCACTGTGGTTGTATCACCCATATATCAGAATGTTGTTAAGAAAAGCTATGACAACCACCCGCCATGCAAGCTACTACATATGCCACCGTGACCACTTCATTTTTTGAGTTTACTCAAAAATATTCATAAAAGCGATTATCAACGAAAAATTATAGTTCCTCAAACTATAACTATTTCCACTTTTGGTTCTACTTGGATGAAAAATTTAAGCTTTCATGGGATGCATTTTTATATATTTAAGTAAACATTAATTATTTTCTACCCTCATTGTATTTGGGTTCATGTCAGGAAGGTCGACAATAGAAGTTATAAATCTTCTCAGACAACTAATTAAAAAGTATCGGGAGCAAAAGCAGGATCTACACATAGTATTTATTAACTTAGAAAAAGCTTATGATAGAATCCCAAGAGAAATTATATGGAGAATTCTAGAAAAGAGAGGTATTAGCGTAACATATATTGAACTAATTAACGATATGTATGAGGAAGTAATGCTGACTGAGTGAAGACTTTGGCGGATTAATCAAATTTCCAATAAAAATAGGATTACATCAAAGATCAACTCTAAGTTCTTATCTTTTTACACTAATTATGGACGAACTCACTGGACACATTCAAGACACAATCTCGTGGTGCATGTTATTTGCAGATGATATTGTTTTGGTAGATGAGACACATTGAGTAAATACTAAACTAAAATCTTGGCAGGAAACACTAGAAGTGAAAAGTTTTAGGCTTAGTAAAGTAAAGACAAAATATATGGAATTTAAGTTTAGCAATATTAGACATAATGAGATAAGTGTTAAGATAGGAGATGACGAGTTGTCTGGAACTGAGAGCCTTAAATATTTAGGAACATTTTTGCAAGGTAATAGAGGGATTGAGAGAGATGTCTTACATAGAATACAAGCAGGATAGTTGAAATGGAGGAAAGCATCGGGTGTTTTATGTGATCGTAAAATACCTCTAAAACTGAAAGAGAAGTTCTACAAAACGGCGGTTAGACCTACTATATTATATGGCGCTGAATGTTGGGTTACGACTTGAGCACATACGCAAAAGATGAGAGTTGCAGAGATGAGGATGTTAAGGTGGATGTGCGGACGTACGAAAATGAACAGAATACGAAATGAGAGCATTAAAGAGAAAGTCAAAATTTCATATATTGAAAGAAAGCTCCGAGAGACACGTTTAAGGTGGTACAGATATGTACTTAGACGACCAATAAATGCTCCAGTTAGGCGATGTAAAACAATGACAAATATACATATCAAACGAGGAAGAGGAAGACCAAAAAAATTTGGTTAGCAACAATAAAACAAGATAAAATTTATTTAAGTATAGATGATGATATAGTAGGGGATAGAGCCCAACAGCATAGAAAGATTCATATAATAGACCCCACCCAATGGGATAAGGCTTGGTTGTTGTCGTTGTCGTTGTATTGTATCTACTCTACCACATATTTATATTCTTAATCATTCTCACATACCAATCAAAAGGCAAGGTTATTTACCTACCTTATCATTAATCTTTGATAGAATTATAAATTAAGTGTAACTTTTTATCCTTCTCATTTGTGTTTTTTTTAAATGATTAAATATAATGAATAATGTAGACCATGAATCCAATGATAAGTTTTCTACTTGAATGAATTTAATTCTCTACTAGCCACGAGCATTCTTTCTTATCACAAGTAGACCCATGCCAATGATGCTGTTACCCTAGTCATCCGATCAAAATGCAAGGTTATTTACCAACCACATCATTAATCTTTAACAAAATTTTAAATTATGTGTAACTTTTTCTCCTACTCATTTTGTGTTTTTTTAAAATGAATATAGAGAATGAATAATATAGGCAATGAATCCAATGATGGAGTTTTCTACTTAGATGAATTTAATTCTCCACTAGCCACTAGCTATCTTTCTTATCACAAGTACAGTCCCATGCCAGTGACATTGTCACCCTAGTCAACTTTGTGAAAATTAGAGATTAGTTAATATCCACGAGTGTTTAAATCTCTATGGTTTGATCGTGTCGATGTTAGGAGGTGTGCCAAACACCATAATAGAAGGAAAAGGAAGAAGGAGAGGAGGAAGAATGAACTTCATTTGGGACAATGAGGTGAAGGAAGAAGCGATAGAAGATGAGGTAGCAAAAGACTCGCAAAAGTCACACCAAGGGTTTTTTCATTTTGTCATTCTTGTCATGTCACTCATGTTGCATCACCGTGTGGAAGACTTGCAGAGTTTGAACTTTGTTTTTTTCGCTTGTAGAAGACTTGCAAGGTCTCTAAGAGCATATGAAAAACTCGTAGAGTGCAACTTCACTTTTTTTCCATACAAGATTCAAGAAGTCGATTGAAGATTTTGGACGTCGGCAGAAGGCTTGTTCAAAGTTAATTGGGTCGAGCTATTTCATGTGTTGGCGGACAAAATGAAATGTTTCACTCGTGTAAACAACACGGAATAAAATTGTGAACCATGTATCCCACCTTCACTCACTAGGCTCCAATGTTAGGTATTCGAGTTAGTAAACATCATTGTGAATCATTTTCATCTAGTACTCATAAACGTATCTCTTCTTTACCATACTTCACTTTGACGTATGGATTCTAAATCTTGTACTTGATAACGATGGTTCATCATTTTTAAATTTTTGTTAATGATTGCACATGCATGGACATGGATTTACTTGTTTTGAGGTTCTTGATGTATTCAAAAAAAAAAAAAAAAAGATAGACATATTTTTCCACTTTTGTTGAAATTTTGTGCATTGATAATGCTTATCTTTACCTAATCATGTTACCTTTTCTTTGCCATGAAATTTTTTGTTAGGTATACTTTACTCATGTTTTAGTACTATGGCAAATTCCACCTAATAGCTTCTCGTTATATCTATCTTGGGTACTCTTGCACCAAAAGGTCTACATGTGTTGTGATATATAGTGTCTCGTTGCCCTTATGCCTCTACTAATGTCATATTTTTAAAACCACACCATATTTCTTGGATTGTTCTCAATACCTTTTGAAGTGGTACATATCTTTCAACTAAGACCATCCATCACTTCTCCACTATAGTTGTATCACCAATATATTAAGATATCTTCACATTCGCAACCTCCACCACTAACATCATTAACAAATTCAAAGATTGAATACTCGTTCATTAGACATTGGCTTACCTATTGCTCTCAAGAAAGGAAAATGAATTACGACAATGCATCTCATTGCAAATTTGGTTACCTTCAAAATTTTGAGCTCAACTTTTTACTGGTGTTTGATGTTGTTGTCGTCTAAAGAGCAGCTCGGTGCACAAAACTCCCGCCAATGCGGGGTCCTAGGGAAGGATTTATTGTACACAGTCTTATCTTGCTCTGCAAGAGATTGTTTTCGTGACTCAAACACGTGACCCCCAGGTCACATGACAACATGATGTTATTGTTGTTAATGACAAATTAAAGATTCTTAACTCACATCATAAAGCTCTTTATATCCACGTTGAAAACAAACTATAGATACATAATTCATCACAAGAAACGTAGGAACTTACACATCATCCCATAGGTTTGCACCCTATATCTTATTGATGAGTATTCACAATTTATATCTTCCTAACCATTAAATTGATTCTTATATAGTAAAATTAAATAGTAAAGGATAGACTTATGATGTGGACTACTTTAACACATTCTCACATGTTGCAAATCCTAGTCTATATAATTTCTAAACTCACAATAAGACTACAAATATTTCAGTCATCAAAAATGTATTTTTTGTGTAGCAGCATTTCTCAAGAAGTTTATATACAACAAGGTTATTATGCTTAGGGAAACTAGACTATGTGGATTTAATAAAACAATTTATGGTCATAAATAAAAAGCAAAGCAATCCGGTGCACGAAGCTCCCGCCATGTGGAGTCCCGGAGAAGGATCCATTGTACGCAGTCTTTCCTTGCTTTTTGCAAGAGGTTGTTTCCAGGATTTGAACCCGCGACCTCTTGGTCCCAAGACAGCAACCTTACCGTTGCGCCAAAGCTCCCCTCTTCTTTGACCAAAAAAACATAAACACCTAAATTCTTCTTTGAAAACAGAAGTTTACTCGAATTGGCCTCGTGTATGAAAGCAAATCAACCAATCTTTGTCCATGGGCACTACTATTATCCTAACTTTGGCATGTGTTGATGATAGTATTATAACAAGAAATGATGTGCAAAGCATAATAACGATAAAAAAAATATTTGAAGCCAAGTTTGTCAATAAAGATTTGGAAAGACTATGCTACTTTCTCAGAGTAAAAGTTACTTACAGCTCTCAAGTAACATCGTTATCTCAAAGAAAATATGTGATGAATCTTTTACAAGAAGTTGATATGTGTGGATGCAAACTTACAAAGACAACAATTATACTGGATTATAGTATATGGTCAGCAGATGATGACTTCAAGATGTCTCTCCTTGGAAGCTAGTAGGAGGACTCATCTATCTCAAATTACCAGACCAGACATATCGATTCTAGTTGGTCTTGTAAGTCGGTACATGAGGAGGTTCAAAGTGATGCTAGGTAATGTTAAGGAACTACCAACATACTAAAGAGTCTTGGAGAAAATGCTTAAAAACATAGGTGTCTAAATTTAAATGCCTTTTATGATGTAAATAATGCTATCTACTTTGGGATTCTTGAAAAATATGGTAGCACATTCTATGTTGAAGCATAATAGTGATATAGTGGACGGCGACTTCATTATGGATATTAGGGATGTAGTGATGTCTAAGAAATAGCACGCAATGCATTTCTCCCATAGAAAAAAATTAATGACATTTTTACCAAGCCTCTTACCACTACTCGTTTTGCACATGAACAATATCTATGCTCTAGGTTAAGGGGGAGTATCGACACATATACAAACAACTTAACTCTTATATTTACCTACTCAAGTTTCCTAGTTCTTCAATTAGTTAGTTATTCTGAATTGTATAAATACATACATGACAAATTATGGCCTATACAAAATTTGTTAGTGCCTTTAGAAGAAGATAATTACTTAGATTTGCATATCATCAAACTGTATTACACTGTAGACAGATCAACATCAAAACCTTCTACAGTATTTTAATCTGGATCAGATACAAATGAACATGAATCTAAGCATTCAGCATCTCATTTTATAACAATAGTGAGCAATGGGGTATTGGCATAGGAGTGTTGTCAGGTAGCTAACATGGTTATGGAGGGAAAATATAAGAAGTCAGGGTATCAGAGTAATGTTTGGAAAATATACAAACCTTTGGAGGCTCTAAAAGTTGGGTTCTTAATTTTGCTAGTTTTGCCTTCAGTTGTCCAAGATGATATTCTACAGAGATGACAACACAATTAAACAGAAGCATAACTAATTACATAATTAACAAATTCAAACCATAGAGCAGAAGTACAATATTTGATTAAAACAGGCACATCTTCCTACAGCACAATTAAGCAATATTAATTCAATGAACAAAGTATAGTTCAAGAACGACAACTATTTTGAGACACTGCAGACAAAAAGAATTGCATGATTTCCTAGCTAAAGAGATGGATCAAGAATTGACCAATTCACTCATATGCCAATCAGAAAATGTGATGTTTGGTATCCAAACATACAGACCACCAGATTCATATATTGCAACACATGTGATGAGACTACATGTAAGGCATAAGTATAGAATATGCAGACTCCTTGAAGAATGCAAACACATAACATGATATGCAGGGAAGTGGAGGATACCAAATTTCATGTTAAAAAAATATAAGTGAATTGAAGAAACAAGTGGCCAAGCATACTATGATAAGTTAATGTATTAGCATGAAGAATAGTGTAAGAAAAATAAAATCAAAGAAAATTAACAAAAAAAGTTGCTATTTTTATGTAATAGAAGACACTGTTTGGATCAAAATAATGCAAGGCAGATACAAAGCTGAAGCATCTAAAGTCTAAAGGCACATAATCTGAGCAACCGTTTCTAAAGAGGCACTGAATGCATACAAATAAAGTGGTTATGAGTAATGTAAATCAGAATATAAAACAATGTGTGTCAATCCAATAGATTAAATAATTGTGAGAATACAAAAGAAATAATGTAATTTAATCATAAGCCTACACTGATGCATCTGCTTTAGCATAATCTGATTTATATAGAATGAGCATCACAAGCACAAGCACTGAAAGCCAACCTGTAGCCTTATTTTTCTGAGTTCGGGCCATCTCAGCCTCAATCTCCTTAATCCTCTCAAGAATACCCATCTCTATATAATATCAAATAAACCTGCTAGAAGAGGAAACATCGTTGTTATATTAACAGGGAATATGCAAATAATGCATCCAATGTGATGATGTTAAAGAAAATAATAAAAGATTGATCCTCTCTCTCTTTCTCAGACACATGCAGATCAAAGAGAAGATTTCTAATAACTAAAGAGTCACAGAAATGCTTATTCGAAATAATTTTTAACCCTAAATTGACCATAAGCTTGTTTCATTCAATTCATCATGAAAATAAAGGTGTGTAAGTTTGACATTTATATCTCCAACTGTCTCTAACTGCCCTACAATATCAGGTAAATCTTGTCTACTGGAAAAAAAATGAAAATAGAAATGCAAAAAAAAAAAGTAAAATGAAGAAAAGGTAGAAAGGTCATTAAGAATCAAAAAATTTAGGCTCAAAATTTGGGAAATGACCCGTTTCAACAAAAGAATGTCACTCGCAACAAATAAAGGCATGGCACCAGCCTTGGTTGTTTTTGTTAGAATTATCAGAAATGTTAAGATAACAATTGTCAAGCTTCTAGAGGGTTGGGCATCTTAATGGTGAAGATTTGAGTACTTACAACAAGAAACTAATAAGATTGACAATGAGGATAGGTTCCTGCTATAATCAAGAGTTACTCCATAGGAAAAATTCAGGAAACAAGCCCATTTAAACTATTTTCTGAGAAATTAGAGCCAAAGCCACAAAACAATAGTTATACATACATGACAGGAGATTCTAAAATCAACAATGACTTCCAAAGCCTTTACCAATTGAGCAAGCTAGCGCCTTCAACTAATTTTAATTACTAAATTCTCAATGATGGAATATACAAATCCCAATTTTTTTGTACATGACAATGCAGCAGCTGGTCACAGTAGTAGCGCTCAGAAGTCAGAATGATAGAGAAGTTGGAATACTTCAACCACACAATATTAATCTTAGCTCTACTATATCCTATTCTCCAACATATGCAAATCACGTAGCTTCATCTATAGTTCACTACATGACACATGACGTTCTCTTACAGAGAAAATTGGTACACATCGAGAAAGGATCATCAGTCCAGGTGGTAGTCACCTAACTATTCGCTACATCTGAACAAATTAATACTTATTGATATCCGATCAGAAATAAATAAATACCTTTATGTTGCAAGATGCACTTTCACAAGGGTAGCACAAAAAAGATGGAGCCTTATTTTCTCCTAATTAACAGGCTCCACTATTCGACATATAACAAAAGGGAACATGGGCCAAATTTCAGAATCACAAGACCAAGATCAAAAACTATCCTGTGGATTCCACGGCACGCTGTTCCGGAATTTTACAGGATGTCCATCAGAAGAGCACATCGGCTCAAAATGGAAACGGCAGAGGATGTCGAGAAAATTACATACCAAAGGCAACAAGAAATGAGATGAAAGGAGACTACAAAACCTAGAAGGAGATCGGCGGAGACCGAGCGTAGCGAGGAATTGAGGGATGGATGTTGGCCGCTGCCGCCGCGAGCCGTCTCTGAAGTGGAAACTGGAAACGTGGGGAAGCGAAGGGTAATGACTCTTAAAAGATCCAAGACTCTACCCATGTGTGGTGCACCAGCTGCACGTTGGGTCCCTTGTTTTGTATGCAATCACAGTACGAGTGCACAGCGCGTGGTCAACACTATTGGTCTCAAATCGTTTTATGAAAAATAAAAAACACTGAATATAATGTTTAATGCTTATAATTTAGAAATTTCAATTTTTTTTAAACACAATGATAAAAACACATAAATAAATCATTTTCATAATTTCTTTATTTTATTGACATTAGATATTCCATCTCTGAGCGTGACCTATTCTATCTCATAGGTTTTTGGGACGTCTCACCAACAACTGAGTCAGGTAAGATCGAAGCTCAAATTATTTCCATCGATCATCAAAAGTAAATCGTAAAATACAGCTTTTTTTACGATTGATCTTCAATCACATTATCGATGAGCGAAATTGAATATCGAGAGTCAAATATCAAATTGTATCATCTGTCTGTCGAATAAACTTCTAAATCTTAAAATTGTCCGAATAGATTTTTTTAAATTCATAGTCGAACGATATCATAATAAAAAATAGAATTGAGTTTTTCCGTAGAATGTCTCTCCGATGACTCTCCCCAATGCAAGTGTCAGATTTCATTCCAATTCCCCTTGATCATATTTTACCGATGCATTGTCATAATTCCTTCGTGGAGAGTAGTTTTGGTGTTAAAATTTTGATCATTTTTATTTAAGATTGATCCTTAGACGTTTAAAAAACTTATGTTGAAATATTTTTTGGGTGCTTAAATAAAACATGAATAGAGATAAGAATTGACGTATTTTGTGAACATATTTAATTCGCATATAAAATATTTTTGATGAATTATCAAAATATAATTTAAACTAAATGAATCTCACTGAAATATTTTCTTTCTAGCTAAAATGATCGATTCTCCTCTTTTAAATGCATTATTCTTATAGATAATCATATTAGTATATTTGTTTCTCAACAAATTTTAGGTCTGATTGTACAATGTAATCATTTCAAAACAACGATTATATCACTAATCGGCTAAGTTTTACCTCTTATTATGTAGAATTCCATTTGGTTACTGATGCGACCGTTTTTTGGTTTCTTTCATCGATTCTTGAGATAAGATAGGTTTTCACGGTCATAGCGATAATTCCGTCAAAATTAACACGAGTCAAATATCCATTGCGTTCCAGCTATGATCCTCTCAGATAAAAAAATAGGAAGAAAAGTATATGAACACTATATTCAACGATGATTTATCAAACATCGCTCCTAAAATTTAGAATTGTCCAAAAAATATCTCATACTTTCATATTTACCAAATAGTACATTTAATTTTCTTTTTACCCTTCAGAAATAACGCATTTAATTTTTTGAACATAGTCGAAATTCAAATCTACACCATATAGTGGTCTTTGAGATTTACAATTCGACATCACAATGCTGGAATTGTAAATCAACAGATGGTAGTCTTTGGGATTGCATCATCATCGTTGTGGTCTTTGAAATTCAAATCTCGACTAGTGTTAGATTTGAATTCTTGGAAATTAAGTGCATTATTTCTGAAGGGTAAAAAGGGAAATGAGATGTTTTTTGGACAATTCCAAACTTCAGGAATGTTGTTTAGTAAATTACCGTATATTCAATTATCAAAAATGTTCATAGAAAAAGTTTCTTTTGCCTCAATCCTATCCTTTTATATAACTTCGATATACTTTTTTTTTTTCCCCACAGGTGCCTTAATAATGCCTCTTGGTAGGCTGTTGAGGGATAACCTCTGTCAAGGATCTCCACGTAATGCGCCACATATGTTATAATTATCATTAGGAGAGATTGTTAGGGAGTCGAGTGCAACAATCATATCTTAAAAATTCCCTGATGGTCCCTCAATATTCTGAGTCATCTTTCCTTGTGATTCGTTCTGCTTTTGATATTTCCATCTCTCGATTTCATGAGTCATTCTTCCTCTGACTCATTCTGTTTTTATCTTCCTTAGTAACTTTGCCTTTGACTCGTTCCACTTCAATCTATCTAGATCACTCTGTATTTTACTCGTTCTATTTTTCTATGGGACTTTTGAATTTGAATGAAAATTTTAAATTTTACGTTAAAATTCGATTTCTATCCATGTATAATAGTATCTTTACTACTTTAAATCATCAAACTATGACTTACAATCAAAGAAGGATGAATGGAAGAAGAAGAAAAGATCTAAAATTAAAAAATAACTTTGAGTACAAACCCTGAGTAAATAAGTTAGATACGATTCATTAATAATAAAATAAATACAAATCATGTTTTTTTTTTTGTCAAACAAGCATTGTACATCGACTCTATCAAATTGGATTACAATTACACCTCCATAATTATCAACAATAACTAGCTAGCATTTTCCAATTGGCAACGACAGATATTAATCCTAGTAAATCAAATTCTTTATTACTCAGATGATAATCGTGATATATACAAAGCCATGCGTAAACCAAGGAGACGAGACGGTGCAAAACTCAGAGAGCGCTTGGTTCATGGAATTTTTTTTTATTTTTTTTTCAGAAAATAA
The DNA here is from genome assembly GCA_025175895.1 of Wurfbainia villosa. NCBI lineage: Eukaryota > Viridiplantae > Streptophyta > Magnoliopsida > Zingiberales > Zingiberaceae > Wurfbainia > Wurfbainia villosa. The sequence continues at coordinate 87,758 of CM046008.1, forward strand.
AAAATGATTTTTTTTTTATATTTTTTAGTTTTTTAAAAAATACTCTTTTATTTTATGAAAAATAAAAATGAAAATAGAAAACGATTTGTTTTTGTATTTTCTAATTTTTTTTAAAAAATACTTTTTTATTTTTTGAAAAACTAAAATAGAAAATGTTAGTCAAATATATTTTTTCATTTTCCTAAAAAATAAAATGAAAAAAAAAAAAAATCACCTACCAAACGCGCTGTTAGCTGCTGCATCTTTTCTTATTCAAATATTACACTCCACGTTCAAAACTTACCACTGAATCTCCTCTCCTATCTAAACAAGTTGATGGAGTTGCTTACGACAGAAAAATTCATACATACAAATTATAATAAACTAGCCAATTATTATTAACTAGTTAATATTTAATCGTTCTTATTGATACCATCACTTGGATCCGAAGGTGTATGTATTTCCCTTTTTACGAGTAGAATCTTCAGGTTGAATTGAATCTGTCGGATTGATTTATCCTGTCAAATAACTTAAAGGATTATAATGAAATTTTATTAATCTATCATTTTAATCGATCTAAACGAATCAATCTGTACTAATTACGAATCTAAATTGATTGATCCATGATGAACTCAGATTGACTCGTGGGTTGAGACTCTTCTCTAGTTCGATCGTGGTAGTTTTATTTTTATCAAATGACCATGTTTTTTGAAACCTCTTTGTAAAAGTTTAATCCCCGAACTATGATGCAGTGGTAAAATATGTTCACACGGATTTTCAAGAATCTTTGAGTCGATTTTTAGATACGATATATTTACGGATTTTTCCTCAAATAGGAGTCAATCCCTTGGAATGTCGAGTCTACTGAGATAGTCTATGCTAGTACCCATCCGATTTATCCTCTTTTCAATATATAATTTTAGATATTTTTATTGCTTCAGTCATTACAATTTAGAGATATTTTAAATGGATGTCATTTGTAGTTGTTTCAAATATTTACTTTCTTACGTTAGTTGCTTCGAATATTTATTTTTATTATTATAGCTAGTATCCCCTTTTGATTTGTCAGTCATCGTAATTTTAAATTTTTAAAATATTTTTTTGTCCCGTAAACTAACTCGTCAAATCTACAATTCGTGATTAGATTGAATTAAAGATTTTTTAGCTTGTTAGAAAAACAGCCAGACCAGCTCATCACTTCTCGCTAAATATTGAATTTAAGATGATTTAATTCGTCTCTCTACATCTATTTGACAACTATCTACTTGGGAACATGATGTGGAATTGATGCCCATATCTTATTTTCATCGTTCTCGATTCACTCGCAATCATAGTTGTGGTCATTGTCGTTCTATCACATCAACCTCTGACGATATGCTTGGTGTTAGAACGACGAGCAACTAATTTTCTGCTGCGCGTCTGTTGTGCATGCTTTTTGTCCGTGCCTGAAGGAACTGTTGACGTGGCAATTAATTGCCACGTCAGCAATTCCCTCAGGCATGGACGGCTGCTGCTGCGCAGGGGAGGTGTGCGGCAGAATATGCTTATATATATATTGACGGGTTTCTCCGTGCTCGTTCGCTCCATGCCGACCCCCGCGCCACTGTCGGTGTCGTCGTCGCCGCGCCGCCCGATCACCACCGGACTGGGCGCGATCGACGTGCAATTCGTTGGCGATTCGGTGGGATTTAGCTTCCGACCGATTAGCACCGGAATCCGACGCTAACAGCCAGAAATTCGTCATGCCACTGTCGGCCGCATGGTTCGGTCATTTCCGATCGGTTTACGTCGGATTTCCAGGTGCTAATCGGCCGAAATCCGAGCCCCGTCGGACCGCCGACAAGTTGCACGTCGATCGCGCCCGGTCCGATGGGCGACGGTGGTCGGACGGCGCGGCGGCGACGATGGCAATGCGTGTGGCTCGCGGTTGATCGGACGGCTGAGAGCGCGTCGCGCACGGGCGCACAAGGATGAGTTGCACAGACGATCAAAATACTCTCTCTCTATATATATAATGATCTATTCTCGTGCGCGCCACTAGATCAGTGCCGACGTGCACGCGTGAGAGGCTATGCACAACGCAGTATATATATATAGGTGTTGTAACGTGTAGATTAGGGATCAGAAGAACAAATTAAAGGTGCAAGTCAGCCGTGAAAAATACGAGTTAGCTAGCTCCTGTGGAGACGTCGAGTTCTTTCTCAAGTCGGAAGTGGTAGTACGTAATTAATATAATTAAAGTGGCTCGCATAATTGCATCTGCTTTTAAAGAAGGGAACGGAGGGATTGTCTTGATTATATAAGACTAATTATTCGATTCGGCACCAATATTAACTCATTCAATGGTGTTTTTATTGTCGTCCCACGGATGAAATGTAACAGTACACTTGTCTCCGAAGCTATATATGGTGCAAAATATAAAATTTGATCCTCAACTACAGTAAATTTTTAATTGTAAAAATTTCTTTTCAAATCAGATGATAAATTGTGAACATTGGATTGTTAATTTACCCCACCGTGAGCCCTTTCCGATTTACCTAAGCGATCGATGAAAAATTTCTATAGAGCCAAATCGTCCGCCTCTAAGATTTATCAGATTGAATGTCTGAATATTTAATGTCAACTAAAATAAAAAAATCTCAATATTTATATTTAAATAAATTTTATTTTTTATAAGTAAATATTTTGGATTTTTTTATCATTTATTTTGTATATTTTTAATAGTTTCAAATTGTATAATTGAAATATTATCGATCATTTATGTATTAATATCATTTTAAAAATGTCTCTCATGGTTTTTTTCTTAATATATTCAATTCTAATTTTTGCTCTAATTAATATTTTTATTTTATCCATCTTAGTATGCTCACACATCGATTAGAATATCAATATCTCTATAACTCTCATTTTATATTCATATACTCGAGTCATAATGTTCATTTCTATATAACATAACATATCTAATAATAATTTTCTATTTTTTTTTAATTTTAAAGGTATTTTATGATTTTAAAAGTATTATTAAATGTAATAGTAAAATAAATAATAAAAAAAATCAGTTATGGAATTTAAATGTGACAAAAAAAAGTCAAAAATTAATATTAATTATTTGATATTTTTACCAAACTAAATAATTAAGATGCCTAACAAGTTAGGAAGAAATTAAAGTGAATCCAATGGTACCATAAAGTTGAGGGAAGCTGTATGTACAATTTTAGAATATATTAAAGGACACTATATTTTAAAACCGAAACGGTCCAAATCTAATTAGATATTAGTTAAGTACCTTCCAGTAATAGTAGAAATTTATGAAACTTAGATCAATGAGATTTTTTAAAAAGAAATTAACACTAAAAAATTAATTAACTCCTCTTTAGATTACCAGTTTATGATATGATCATGTGCTAATAATGGTGTGTTGAGAAAACTATAAAAGTCTAGGGCTTAAATGAAATTTTCTCTATTTCCTTGGCAGAGTGGCGGTTTACTAGAAGATTCCATGCGGACTTAATTATATACGAATAAAAAATCATAACGAGGCTTCCTTTAGTATCAAATTCAGGCATTGGAAGGCCACGCTGCTCCTGCGTTCAGTTCATTCTCCACCTCGCTCTGTTTCGCTCTCCCACTACCAGAGATGCTCGCCGGCGGCAGCTCAGATCTCCCCGCTTCCAGCCCCCAAATCAAGATCCATGACGACGGCTTCTGCTCCAGGCTCATCGCCAAGCATGACTCTGCCGGAAACCCTTCCTTCCGAGTTCTCTACTATGGCGTCGCCTCCGGGGCCGTACCCTTCCTATGGGAGTCGCAGCCCGGAACCCCCAAGCATAGCAGCTCCGCCTCCGCCCTCCCTCCCCTCACCCCTCCTCCTTCCCACTTCTATCGCACCCGGAGCAAGCCCGTCGATGCGCAGCCCTCCAAGTCCCGGTTCATCCACGCCATGCTCCCCAAGCTCAGCCTCCGCAAGGCCCACATTTCTCCCTCCTCCTCCCTATCCTCCTCCGCCTCTTCCTCCTCACATTCTTCCGACGGCCGCTCTAGCAATCCTAGGACGGCGCCCTATTTCTCGCACCAGGACTCCGACGACGAGTCCGGTGTGCTGACATCCTCGAACCTGTGCTTCTCTATCCGCGGCCGCCGCCCCGACGTCCCGGTGAAGAATGCCTTGCTCGCGATGGTCAGGCGTGGATCTACCCGCGGCGGTCTCCACTAGAGCTGGTGGTCGGAGATCGACAGCTTGTGGTCTCCGCTAAGCGCTTGCAAGATTTGGGGGGAAAAAAGGCATCTCTTGGCTCTCATCTGCCAAAGCAGGCATATAGATTGTGAGTGTAATAGTGATAATGGCATGTTTGTGAAACTATTTACGAATAAAATCAGATTTTGATGGTCTCTGTTTCATGACCCGCTGTCTCGTCTCCTTTAGTGAAGTTTTGATATTTGTCCTCGTCTCTGTCACTGCGATCGATCTCGCTCTGCTGTCTTTTACTCTTGTTCATCACGCTCCAGTTCCATGCAGTGGAAGCTTCAAGTTCGAAACTTTTCTGCATTACAAAATGGAAGAAGAAACCTACGTTAATAGTGAAGGAAGAAAACAAATCAAAATTCTGAAAGTAACGAAAGAACAAGCATACAAAGAACATGAACTATAGAAAGAGAGAGAAAGAAAGAAAGAAAAAAAAAACTCAAGAGTCAAAGACAGATCCAAGAAACATGATGAGATGGCAGCAGCTTCCACCTAACATGGTTGATGTTCAGTAATCTCTGCAGTGTGACCATGTGAGGAAAGTCTGTGTCAAGTACATTACATTTTAGGGGGAAGCAACTCGAAAGATCTCAATATTTTACTTGCAAGTCAAAGTTTTACGGTCATTTTTTTTATTTATTTCGAGTAAAATAATCAATTTTTCTGTGGTATCCAATGAGTCAACTGTGGCAATAGGCTGCCTTTTATTTATTTATTTAAAATATTGTGGAGTAGAAGCTTTTACGGAGCTCGACTCATTAGGACAATAGTTGCAGAGGAACCAAACATAGGAACAAGTAGCCATGAGCAACGAGCATATTAACTGATGCATTATCATCGACTCCCACAGCATGAGCAAAAGAGACTCTTTCAGCGTGGATTGATTGTGTTGCCACGTCTGGCTTTGTTCTGCTCCTCATGATCATGACTGGAATGGGATGATTCATGATTCGAATCGCCATGGGAGGAAGAAGAGCGAGGAGAGGGAGCTCTCGCAGTTGCTCTATCATCTATTGTTTACGATCGAGTAGTGGGCGATCGTGGCCGTTCATGCATAAGGTCCCACCGTAACGAGCGGTCAAGGACGTCTTGTACATCATCGAAGAGGTTTTATGTGACTCGCTGGACTTCATAGAGCAGCGCCGAAACGAGAGCGAAAGCTGCTCGCTCTTGCGATTGTGGCGATGCTTTCCGGCGATATCCCCCCTAATCAAACTATTTACATCAACAATCTGAATGAGAAGGTCAAGAAAGAAGGTTAGTTCAATTGTCGTGCATGGACGACGTATAAGTTCTTCGGTTTAGGGTTTTTTTTTTTTTTTTTTGCTGGTGGAAGTTTTTCTTGGTTGTGAATGTTAACCGTAGTGAATCAGAATCATTGGGTTGTGTGTGTGTGTGTGTGTGTGTGTGTGTGTGTGTGTTTAATATTTTGAGATAATACCTTCTCAGTGAACATATGGAAGAATATACAATGGGTGTTAGAAAAATTATCTGCAATTCGTACTTGCATATGGGTTTTGGAAGAACTTTTATTTCTTTCATACTTGAGCATTTTCGTGCTCTTAGGCAAAGACAGATTTTTGAAAATACAGTCCCTAAAAGCTCTTTGTTACTTTTTGCAAAGATGGAGATATGTTATGGCGAAGGATATGGTTGCCATCTCTATTCATTGAAGATGGTTCTGAAATTCTTCTTTGTCTTTTGGGAAACGGAATTCTGTTGGGCCTTATTAATCTCTGATCTAAATTGCATCATGTAATGGCTTTTTCTGTTTTTCGAGAGGATTAGTATTTCGTATCTATTTAAGGAATAAAGCTGAATCTATTTTTAGTCTGCTTCGCATTGAAGATAGTAATGAAGGAAAAGTTGGGTATGAATATATTATAGTCCTAGTGTACTTTTTCACTAAGAATTTAATTGTATTTAATTGGTAGGCTTGAGGAACCAAAATGACATGCCATGGATAGAATAGGTAGGGAGGTCTGTAGTTTGTCAGTCATATGCAGACTAACTGTGTTTCACAGATCTGGTCACCTGTGATACTATGGATGAATGTATGCACTAACTTGTTTTTTTTTTCTGTATTCTGTTCCTGTACCAGGAAATTTCATAGGAAAATATAAGAACTAAAATCAAACTTGTAGTTCATAGGTGCAACTCCATTGCCTGGATTTGTGAATTTGGTAGTAATTAAGGAATTTGATTCTATTCTTCATTACTAGATTGTCCTGGTTTTCTGTGGTACAGAATTGAAACGGTCTCTCTATGCTTTATTTTCACAATATGGAAGAATTTTGGATGTTGTGGCCTTGAAAACACCAAAGTTTAGAGGCCAGGCATGGGTGGTCTTTGCTGAAGTTACAGCTGCTAGTAATGCGGTACGACAAATGCAAAGATTCCCATTCTATGATAAACCAATGGTGAGTTTTTGGATATTTATGTTGCTATTTTTGTTTCCAAAAGCAGGAATTTATAATCTTTTAAATAAGAGAAAACTTGGTGATATTATCATGTTGGTGATTTATTTGTGTACTAGTCTTGTTTGGTACTGTCATGTACATTTAAAATTTTAAGAATTTGGTTGATTGCTGAATCTATCAGGTACTTAATGTCTTGTAAGAAATCTATCACATACTTTGTGTTTTAACAAATCTATCATGAACTATTAAAATTAAAAATTCTATCACGTACTTTATTTAAATGTAACAAATTTATCACGTGGTTTGAAATCCGTCAAAGTTATATTATTTGATGGTATATCTACTTACTGTTATATCATCTTATCCAATTCAAATACCATATCACCTTTCACTTCACCTCCTCACTGCACACGGTACCTCTTCCTTACCATTCGTAGTTGTCTTCGGCACCCCAACTCACCTTTGTCATTGTCACCTTGATAGTACTAGTCCCTCCCTGGAGCCCACACTTTGATCAACACCCTTATCCCCACTGGCAACTCGTAGTTGAGCTTGCATGCTTCTCTTGGCCACCCACAAGGCCAAGCAAGGCAATGTCAATGTAGCCTCATGGATCTTTTTTGTCACCAGCTTCTTAATGAAGCCTTTTGATTCCATACAAATGGCTAGCCTAAACTGATCCTCTTTCATAAGCAATACTACGGCAACACTCTTCACCTCTACGTCTTGTAGCTATCGTTGATTGAAGAAGCTGGAAGAATAACTTCATAATAAACCAAATCTTGCAAGAAATTAGAGCCTAAAAAAGGAACTGAGAAACCATTTGAAACCTTCATTAATCATTCTCCCATGTGTTTCTTCTTCCTTTTGGTCATACCTCCACGTTTAGGTTTTTCTATCAAGGTTTCCTCTAGATCATATCTCTCATTTCATCTAAATTGGGTCACACGACAGTAATATGAATGACCAAATCCTTTCATTAGAGTAGAATGCAACATTGGTAATGATTAATAGAGATTTCGTTGTAGAGAAAGGAGAGGATGATGGTATGAGGATTATGAACTCTTGAGAGGGTGGCTGCTCGCAGAAAGGGTGGTTATGAGGATTGCAGAAGAGGAAGTTGACAAGCTAGCCAAAAAAATCAGTTTGTTGTTAAATATTTTTGCCTGCAAGATTATTTTCTAATTCAAAATCATGTTTATTTATTCTTTAAATAAAAAATGTCAATGTTTGGTTTTAATAGAGTAGAAGAGTTGGAAGCAAGCTGGCTGACAAGAACAACTATTTAAGAAGAGCTAAAAAGAGTCTGAAGCATGCTTTGAAGAAAGGATAAATTGATGATTAGATAAGTTGACTCATCTAATTAGTGATTTTAAAAAGAGTCTTCAAGGCTAATAACTGATTGACAAATTTCTAAACGCGTGATAAATTCATTATGCTTTAACAAAGAATGTGATGAATTATTTAATTTGTTGTTGTTGTTCGGGATAGATTTATTAAAACAACAAAGTATGCAGTATGTTCGACAATTAGGCTTGAAAATTTTGATTAATAGATATTCACTAATGTATTTGGTGCAGAGAATACAGTATGCAAAATCAAAATCTGATTGTGTTGCAAAAGAGGATGGAACATTTGTTCCTAGAGAAAAGAAGAAGAAGCAAGAGGAAAAAGGTAAACCCCCTTTCTGTAGTCATTGTGAAAATTTGATGCCTTGTGGAATGTGGACTATGCATTGCAGACCAAATATAACTCTTTCTTAGGTTCTCATTGACTATGCAAGTTATTTAGCATGTAAAAGTGTGGCATGTTGTTAATGATAACTAGAGAGTGAGGCTAGCAATGAGGGAATGGGAGGTGAGAGAATGAGAGTGATGTAAATAAGAATTGAAAATCTTCGTTATAGATGATCAAAGATCATCAAGTTTCACTATATCCTTGGTGCCATGTGAAGCAACAAGGGAATTGGTCTGCTTGACGGACATGATCAACTAGGCAACAAGGTTGATATGTGACACAGACTTGATTCATGAGACTTGTGATAAATAACTAAATAAATTTTTAGATTGACAGAACTTAAATATCCAGAAACAAGTTGAGAAAAGACTTTTGTTTATCTGAGGTTTGACAATCTCAATCTTGTCGATTGATATCTTAAGCAATGAACAGTAAATGATGATTTGTAAGCCGCAGCTGAAATGTTCCCTATAGGCAAATTGATCTGATTGTGTAGGAACAACATCTTCCCTATGGGCAAATTGATCTGATTGTGTAGGAACAACTCTGGGGTGCTCTTCTTGTTCCAATCCTCTGGAAGAGGTCTTTAGGATAGCGACTGAACTGAGGATCCTATCCTGTGTGATGTTTGGCCTTTGGTTATAGACGAGTCCTCCTTTGATTATCAAAGTGGTCCGGTAGTTATGCTGGATTTGCTCAGATGAGATCCAAAGCAAAGCTCAAAAAAATTGAGGATGAGAGACAGGTCAAGGCTCAATGTATTAAATATGCCTTGGGGAGTGTTCACCTTGCTGGCCTTTGTCTATAGGCGCATATCTCATGAATAGATGGTCCTATCCTCACCAAAACTCTCATTGATAGGGATGACAATGGGTACCCATTTAATTGGGTTATCCATAGGTACTCCAGTTAAATGGGTCTAATTTTGGGTATCTGTTTATCATGACGGATTGAGTTTGGATGTTAATATATTGAGTATTTACTGATAGTTGGACGTGTTTAGTACCTGCAAGTACCCACAAATAGAAATACATATGATATTTATTTATTTGAATTATTGAGTGTAATTTTAATGTATAAATTGTCAATGTGTGATAATATATCATATTAAAATTATACTTATGTTATTTGTGGGCATTATTCATTGTTGTTCATATTATTAAAAACTTATATTATGTTATTTGTGGTAGCTGTCTATCAGTGTTTATGATTTTGATGACTAGGTAACTTCCTACTCATTTTATGATGGGTTTGGTTATCCGGCATGCCCGTTTAGTTAAATTGGTGGATCTGAGTTTCAATTTGATGATTTAATGAGATAATTTCATAGGTCATTTACTTGATTAGTTAAATAGGTGTAGCTTCAGTTAGTGAGATAAATCGTGGCTACCCGACCAATTGCCATCTCTACTCATTGATTTATATGTAGCTGGAATTTATTTGCATAATTTTCGTCAGTTAAATAGCATGAGCATTTTGACCAAGGTTTAAAGTTTATATATGAACACTAGACAGCTATCATTTTGCATATGCCTGGATTCTTGGTCACATAGCCACCAGATCCCACTCGACATCCAAGTGTTGCAACTTCTTATAGTTATGGTTTCATCTCTTATATGGTAGCTTAAAACTATTCTTCTCTTCTTTAGCCCTATCATGGGCATCATGTTTTCTAATGAAACTGACCCTATGCGGTTGGGGCATTATGTTAATATGTCTAATAAATTATAGCTTGCCACCTAATCATTTTTTGGATTTACTAAATATTACAATGATTATTGTTTTTTAAGATTCATCTTTGTTGGAAATCTTTCTGATATCATTATAAGTTTTGCATCATGAACATAATATATCATTTCATTCTTTTTCATTAGCTGCTGAAAAGAAACGTCGAGCTGAGGAGGCACAACAATCTGCTCAAACTAATGGAGGGATGTCTGTAAGTTTGATTTTATTAATAAAATTCAATTTTTTTTTTTTAAATACTGTTTATTTTCACCACCACCACCACCACCACCACAACAACAAAAAGCATGTACCTTAGGAATCTATAGTTAAGTTTAGTAATTTTGTCTACTTGCTATATAATAACCTGATCTTTACCATATGACTATACTTTGCTATGCCTAGCTGTTTCTTACTCTGCGTTGTACATGCGATGACCAAGACCTGTGCACCAAGTCTATAAGATTGTGATCGCTAATGTATCCCATCACCATGGATTTGGTGCATTTAGCAGGTAAGTATTTTATTACAATCCAACTTTCTTAACATAATTAATTCATTCAACCAGATATTTATAGACAGAATTAGATTCCCTAGACTCCTCTTTAAGGCATGAAATCAAACTAAAAAATAGCAGAAAAAAATCACTCACCGCTATTTCTATAAGAACAAAAGAAAATTATTATCCCAGAAGTATATGTGATGGATAAGCTTTATGAGAACATGAATATAATTATTCTTCATGATTTTGCATGCCATCATAGTCAAGTTGGATCTTCTTTCTTGCTTGTTACAGAAACTTTTACTAGACAATCCTAGAAATCAGAGAAAAAAAAAGAAGCTGGTACAACCTATATTGTTTGATATATATTCACAAGAAGATATGCATATAAAGACTTAAAGTGAAGTGTCAAGTTAATCAGCGTTGATGACTGAAATATTAAAGTGATTTGATAGAAAGCCAAAATTTAATCTGTTTTTCATATAGACAATAATCCATTTCTATTACATTGATGACCATATTTAATATGGTTTTTGTTCAATTTTATTATTTTCATTAGCCATCCACATGTGTGCAAGTTGCTTTCCTGCTTATTGCCACAGTTAACATGAGCCTGTCACTCTGTAATTATTGTCATGCACTTTGATCTCCTTTATGTCGACAATTAAAAGAAACATGTTTCCTTGAGCTCTACTAAAGCAAACTCCATCTCTTTGAAAGTCTTTTAGCAAGTGAAAGTAGATAAGAAAGCAGTCAGAAGAAGGGATATGGATAGAGAGCATTTTTCTTGTCTGGATGCCAATAAAGGACTACTTGCATTTTGATTTGCACTAAACATCAAATTAAACTGCTTATTCATCTTCTATTTGCATGTTATTTCATCACCTAAGAATATCTGTTCTCTTCCTTATCAATTCCATTCTTAAACAAGGGAAATCCTCCTTTTCTCTCTTCTCCCTCATTGTTCTTTCTTCCAAACTGGCATGCTCTAAAGTGATAACACGTAACACCAAGTTGATATATCATGATTGACTAAATTGTTTTTTTTTGGCTGTTTGTATTGTCAAAATCACATTACTAACACCAATAGGGGCAACAACTCTTTAGTATGGATCTTATTACTGAAATATAATGACTTACTTTATTTAGCATTTTTTTTGTTATTATTCTATTTCTAAATGCATCTTTCATCTGAAAAAAATGCTTCTGTGCATAATGGCCGGGACATCTTGCACCAATTTAAATTTGAAAGTATCTTCTGAATCTAGAGGGATGTTCACCATGGGTCGGTTCACTTTCTGAACGATAGTTATCTTAATTTTGCAGTCTTCTCAAGTTCCCCGTCAAGCCAAGCCAAGTTCTCAGGATCCTGCTGCTGCTCCAAACAACATCCTTTTCATCCAGAATTTGCCACACGAAACAACAAAGATGGTGCTTGAGATCCTTTTCCAGCAGTACCCTGGTTTCACTGAAATTCGGATGATCGAAGCGAAGCCTGGTATTGCCTTTGTGGAGTTTTCTGACGATGTGCAGTCCTCCATCGCAATGCAAGCTCTCCAAGGTTTCAAGATCACTCCACAAAACCCTATGGTCATCACCTATGCAAAGAAATGACGGCGATATGTATTCGTCTTTACAATTGCCTCAACACTCATAAAACAAAGGGAGGTCTATTGATGTCTAGGATCACAAGAGGTTTTGGGTCTCGTTGCAACATGTTTTACCCTTCGAGTATAGATTTGCTTTCGTGGATTGACGAGGGAGCACTTGCAATATTCTATTAGTTGTTTTTGTTAACAGCACCCAGACTAGACCAAGGTAGAGTTATATTTGTGAATCAGTTTGTGAAAATTCTGATAAACGTTGGAGATGGAGTTTGTGAAAATTCTGATAAACGTCGGAGATGGAGGATAAGTTATTTTCTCTTCTCCCAAGATGTGCTCATTTAGGACGAACAATATCAATTCTATATCACCTCTGTCAAGTTTTGTACTTCTCCAACTGTGATTTCAGTCTATTCTGCTCAACAACAAAAGCACATTTGGTGGACTGTATGCTCCATTCTCTCGTACAGTGAAGAACCTCCAATGACTTTTCACCGGCAAGCAGGGGAACTATTTTGGAGTACGAACGCAGTAAAGGCCAATAAATGAACAGAAACAATCTCATCAGCATGCAGTAAGTAGTATATCACCAGTACTGAGGTCTTGCTAGTTTATTTTCTTACTGACTTCGACCGTGCCCTTTCAGAACCTCGTTGCAGCCACTTTGTATTCAAGCTGAGAATCAACAACAAGAGCTAATTCAATTGGTAAATACAAAGTGATTTGTTCAATAGGTTAATTCTCGAAGAATTCAACCAATCTCTTCCTTTTGTATTTATCAATTAGAATTCTGATTTATCTTCTCTATCGGTAGGTAGAGGTAATCGGAGTCATATTTTTTTAAATCAATAATAAAATTTGTAGGGCAAATTGAAAGCCTTTTCATTAAGAAAACTTGAAAAATGTTGGTAAATTGAAGGAAGGGCCGGCTTTAGTGGTTCGTCGTCGATAAAAACAAATAGAAGTGTAACGAGTGTTTGTGTTATTTGATTAGGTGGTCCAAATGGGCAAATAATGCAGCAACTTCGTTCCAAAACTTATGAAAACTATTTTCTATCGGTTTGTTCAAGCTTGGAACAGAGATGACCCACACAACCACATAATGTATTCAACTAATTTGGTCGGGATAATTGATTTCTTTGTTTTAAAACGATGGAAAGGTCACTTTTGAGCTCAAAAGAGAAGCAATCAACAGCCTCCTCTTTAATTATGGGTTTGACTGCAAAAGACAATCAACAAACATTCGGCCATTAGTTCAATTAAGCTTTGCTCATAAAAAAAAGAGGCATTTGAAATATCACTGTGCCTCTGTATGATTTGTGTTTCAGCTGAGATACGAATGCTGAGGTTTCCACCAGCAAAGATGGCTCGATATTTGATGACTCGGATGGTCCGCTGATTCAGTTGGATGAATTGATGACTCGTCTAGATGGATTGCTCGTCTCAGATGGTGTCGATTGATGTATCTCAGACGTGTGAGAGAAGGAAAGTCTGAAAAGGAAACACCGTTAAGGACGTCGAGGGAGACCTCGATTACACTCCTCCGACGTTTAAGTTAGGGATTGATAGGAAAAGGAGGAAGCGAAGAAATGTAAGGCGAGGAGAAGTGTATAAGAAAAATTCAAACCCTTTTTGATATCTTCAAATTATCTTTATATAAGCAAATCTATTCATGTAGGTATGGGAGGCATAGCTCAGAAGAGCATGAGCGGAGGCCATATATTTATGAATGATAGAGACATTACCTCCATAAATGAGATGGTGCATGGGACATAATTAATCGTCACAGAATATGAGACAGAGCTCCATTAATATGTCGGACGTGTCTCCATAACGTAGGCATGGAGATATACTTTTTGTCACGTGAGGTCCACAACAAATGATGTCTCGATAGAATCTTGACTTTATTGACCGCCATATCAATTGACTTGCCAGGGTATAAGCTTACCGAGATATATTCCTGTCGAGATATAGGCTTGTAGAGATGTAATGCTGCTCTGACACTATCCTACCGAGATATATGTCTGTCAAGATATAAACTTGTCGAGATGTAACACTGTTGAAACATAATCCTATCGAGATATATACCTGCTTAATTATAATTATAGATTAGTTTCAATCCGATCACTAATTTTAGATGATTTCTCTCTCTAATTTATTTATAAGATAAATTTGAAATATTACTTGTGTATATTGAGTGGTTGACTTTTAGGATATTCATTTCCAATATAATTCGAATCCTTATTCATTTATTTATTTCTTCAAGTGTTTTATTATTGTACTGTATTCACAAAGGCAATCCCTTATTTAACTAAGGGTTGCTTGTCCAAACATCACGTTAGGACTTTTTTTTTGTTGTTGTTGTTGTAAAAGAAAATGATATTGGGATATTCACAGTAAGATTTAAATATTCCTTTTTACTTCGTGAAAATAAAATAACTCAAAAACTCACTGCAAGATTAGAGACTCCGTTACGCTTCTTCAATAGCAAATAATTATAATGGGAGAAGAAGAAAGTCTTAATATAATGAAAAAAATTACGATCATATATTTGAATTACGAAAATAGCCTTTTATGATATAAGATAAAGCTACGTACATAAATTACCTACTCACATTAATAATATATTTCAATTCTCCTTTTTAGAATATCTGATAAATTTGATTAGTGAATTAGAATTAATCCATGTTACCTATTGTTGGAAAAATTGATTAATTTTCTCAATTATATGAATGAGAAATTAATATGGCTTAATCTAGATCGTTGGATTAAGATGGATAAATCAGGTTCATTCAAATGAAAGGGTATAAGTATCTTTTTGGATGACTTAATCTTGATCATTGAAATCAAAATGAAAGGCTTAGATGCATCCAAATGAAGAGACATTATGTCTTTTGGGAAGGGATGCAATCTAGATCATCCATTTTTAATTGAATGGATGAGATTTGATTGAACCAAGAGGTGCCTCTATCCCTTCACAAGTATAAATAGAAACTCTTAGATGATGGAACTCAACTCAAACTCATTCCCTCAATCTCTCATCTCATCCATCCATCTTCTGCATCCAGAGTCCAAAAAGCCTACGAGTAGGTTCGCCGGTCTCGGAATTTATAGTGCTATTATTCCGAGATATCGTCGTTGTATCTTAGAAACGAATTGCTGTTATCCGTAAGCACCTGAGCGGAGCAATATCGTTTTACGGAGATAGTGTCGAACACTAGCCTCGACGAGATCATATCAGATTGTTGTCTCCCCGATTATTTCGGAATCTTTTATCAACACCTATATTATCATATTAGTTGGTCATGACCCTAAGTTAAGCGACCCCTGACTTAGCCCATGGGTCATGGAAGTATTGTTTGACCAACCAACTTCCTATGTTGGACGTCTAGCTTGATTCATAACATTCGTAAGTAGCATCATGGATCGAAGTAGTCCCTCTATACGTTAGTTACTAGTCTCAAGGGTCAAAGACCTACCGTGATTTACCTTCCTTATGATGGTCTGAAGGCAGGCTGGTAGGGGCCGCTAGATTGGCAGATTTCAACCTTTTGCATCATGGATCGAAGTAGCCCTTGTATAATGGACAAAGATTGATTTCGGAGGCGATCTAAAACTTTGCTTCGAACTCAAATGGTCATCTATTGTCTTATCAATCGTATCTATGGGCATAATCCTTCCGTGATTTACTCCATCTCGAATTCTGAGAGGTTGGAGTGAGGGAGTCGCTAGCAGGAGCGGATTTAGAGGATTTTTGGGAGCCTCCCCCCTCTCAAATTTTAAATGATTATTATCAAAATTTTATTTATTTTCTTTTTTTAATTAACGTTATTATATTTTAGTATGACGGTCTCCTCAATATAAAATTTTGAATTCACCTCTGGCTGTTAGGTTGACGATTCCAATCTTTTGCACAATAAATCGAAGTAGCCACTAAAGGAGCATGAATCAACGTTGGATGCTAAGCCATGTGACTTTGGTCGAGAGGAGTCTCTTTTGATTGAATTCATAACACCCATAGTGAGATCTCGAGCGTATATTGCGATAAATTATACAAGTCACCTCCAAATACAAAGGGCATAGTCATAGATATCCCATAAACACTCTAGTAAATTGTTAGAGAAGATAACACCTATGACACTCATGCATAAGACTTAGAGGTCCCTATTTAGACTAATTTGATCATTAAATCGTCATTAATATACTCAATCACTCTCGACACTATTTTGTATTCCCTCAATTCTTCTAATAAATAGATACATTGAAATCTCCATATATGAATAAAACCGGATGACCAATGCAGAATAAATTTATAACAAATGAACAATGATTATTTCGACTGTTGGATGAAAATGTCAATCATAGTATCTGCCCTCCATATTGCGATCAAGAGCTAGTACGATTAAAGGTCAATCATAATTAATTTACTTCCGTTCATACTTTGTAGAGTCGATATTGAAAGATACTTGGGTTGAATATTATCACTTTTTTATAACAAGATACATAGAATCACTCACTTTTCTAAAGTATTTTCGAACACAAAGGTCAACCAAACCAAATTGCTCTTCCGAATCATGAACATCAACCAATATCATCCTTTTATTATCATGTCTAATACTACTCCTACGATTGTACCTGATGTAAAGTCAAAAGAAACGGTCATCTCAAATTTAATTTTTAAAATAGTTCAATTTAGCTTCCAAAGAGTTCAAAAATTAATATAAAGGATTAAAAAAATTAATTCATTAGTATATTTTTAAAATTTAATTTCGATTAAAATTTTAGTTATGACTAACTACCCCTCTGCATGATTATTTCTATTATTTTTAGGTATTTGGCTTGCGTTGAACAAATTTTGAAGATTTTCATATTAATCTTTTGGTCATTTAAGTGTGTTTCAAAGTTAATCAACAATAATATCAGTTGACCTTTAAGTGTGAATTTATCTCAGAAAAAAGATAGATTATCTTTAGAATTAATCGGTATGAAATTCATAAATAAAAATTATAAATAATAAAAAAATTCTGTTAACCATATCAATGATTTCCTTATGTTTAAAAAGAGAATTTTTTAGCCACAAAATAAAATTAAAATGGCATTTACTAAAAAAAAAAATAACATAATTAATTAAAGGTTCCGATATTATTGCCCAGGTAGACCCATGTGAGACAGCTAATGCGTGCCCAATTTCTATACGTAACCGTCACACAAAGATTAGAATAATTTTTTTATTATTATTATAACAATTTCATCTAAAACATCTGATTTAAAATTTAAATATTTATTTAATTTGTCCTCTCAGATAAAAAAATAAATATGATATTTTTATGTATATTTGTAATTGACATCACATATTCTAATCTTCGATTCAATTAATTCCTAAGAGCGATCGATTCTACTCAACGGATTTTCGAAATGTCTTGTCAATAAGATCAAAATTCAAGTGATCTTCATCGGCTATCAAGGGTAAATCAGAAAAACACTTATATTTTTTTACAGTTCAATCTGAACTCCACAGTTATATATCATTTCTGAATGACGATCTAATGTTAAGATCATACTCTATCTATTAAGTAAACTTTTGAATTTCAAAATTATTCATAATAAAAAATCGAACTGTATTGTATTTTACAGGTAGAATGCCTTTATATTTTTTTCCCCTGCACCGTATCTTTGGAAATTTATTTTTGTGTATTTTTTTAACTGTATACGATTGTTCATCGGTCAACAAGATAATTTTGATAATTCTAAACTATAAAATATGCATATTAGTAAAAAAAAGATATTTTGATTTGTTTTTTTGCTGTCACTGCAAAAAAAAACATTGACGTACATTTGTGGCCGACTTTGACCAAATGGCAATTTTTTTATTTGTGTTTTAACCCCTAACATGTGGATTTGTGTGATAAATATTTTCAATTTAAAATAATTTTAGGTGGATGCAGTCTAAACCAGTTAAGTAACTTAGACATGTATTACGTACACATATTGATTTTCATTGTTTATTACAAACATATACAAATGAAATAAGAACTTCATAAGGGAAGTTGGGATTATACGTATTAAAAAACAATCAATCAGATATATTTAAAATAATATGAATATATATTTAGATGATCAATAAATATTTTAATTATAAAATATGAAACTATAACAAATCGATGCAAACGATGTAGCAAGTCAGAGTGAGTGATAATTCTTCCACATGCGACGTTAAGAGAGGGAGAATGGGAGGAGGAAAAGGGGACTTCTTAAACGGAGATGTTCCACTTTTAGATTAAACGGAACTAAAATAAACTTTGATTAATCAAAATCAAATTTAATACTTACAAGAGCCTTGACTCATATTTATATAGACTAGGAAAGAAGAAAAGTTCGAAATAAATTAAAAAATATTCACAACTAAATCAGAAATACTCAAAAACCTAATTATTGTGCGGCGATGGCAACGTTTTATGGACGTGGAGTGGACCACGGCTTGACCGTGGTGGAAACCATAGTCGTGGTGAAGACCACAGGTAAGCCATGGTTCCCACGAAAGGATCTTTGTTGAGCCACATTCGGGCCCACGACCATGGTGTTGGACACGAGCAGCCCATGGTGGCTTCTAAGAGCTCCAATCTCATCTCATTCCAACCCTAAATGAAGCATAGGGGTCATGGAAGCTTTAATGTTCTTGTCGATAGCTTTAATGGTTCTTCGTCATGGCTTGGGAGAAGATAGAACCTTATCATAAGATACAAATAGCTCGAACTGCAGGATGCCCCTGCATTAGGCATCCTAGGTTGAAAAAAACTCGTCCTCGAGTTCGAATTGATGGTATTATTTGTGCATGGACGCCGACTCTCTTGTCGGGGTGTTAGTACATTAATCTTCTTTCCTTAGAAACGAAAGGTATAGGTGTTCTTTCGCCCATCATGGACAACTCCGTGATTGTACTGTCAATGTCATCTCAATAATATATAGCATCCATCTATCGCCACAACATCACACTAAGCTTATCACGGACTCTATGCCCAATAGCAAAAGAAACAAGACATCTTTGCTCCATGGTTACCTCGCTTTCCTTGTTTATCCCGGATAACTTATCTGATCTTGGATGATGATCAGTTTTTAATTGTAACTTTTGCATAGTGCCTTTGGAAATAATATTTTCACAACTTTCACTATCGATAGTCATCTTGCACACCTTGTCCCCAATGGTACAAGTCTTGTGAAAGATGTTCATCCTTAGCTAAGTATCTTTTGCTTCCTCTTTTGGTGTGGGAAGATTTTTGCAAACAATCAACGTCTCCTAGCCATCTCCATGTAGTACTTTATCAACGTCATCTTCATTGGCAGCGGAGTCAACCACGTCTTCTTCAACCAACAAATTTTTGCCCTTTTGGATTGCAAATTTTTTGCACTCAGGTGGCCTTATACCTTGGTTCACCACACCGAAAATATTTAAGAGGAGAATTAGGAAGAACCTGAGGTGTCGTTTGATCGCTTAGAATTTTGGATCCCCGACTTTGTTGCTTCTCAATCACCAATGCATGTTGATACAACCTCTGAAACGGTCCAAAGAGAATGCAAACTAAGAATTCTTGAAAAGATTGTCGTAAACCTCCCAAATATTGGGTTATCCGCTGCTCCTCTGTATGATATAAATCATTGTGAGCGACTACTACAACCCGGTGCACGAAGCTCCCGTCACGCGGGGTACCGGAGAAGGAATCCATTGTACGCAGTCTTACTTTGCTTTTTTGCAAGAGGTTGTTTCCAGGATTTGAACCTGTGACCTCTTGGTCACAAGGCAGCAACTTTACCGTTGTGCCAAGGCTCCCTTCTTAAATCATTGTGAGCGACTAATTGATAAAATTCCTCGTTATATTTAACGATCGATCAGGTGTCCTATCTTAAAATATGTAAACGATAAAATAATAACTGAGAATATCAAAAAGGGTGTAATTGACCTTTCATCTTTTTCTTCATATTTTCCCAATCAACAATTTTGGCCTTCTCCTGCTTCTCGCGTGTGCACCGTAATTGTTCCCACCAAACAGATACTTGTCCCTTGAGTTTAATGGTGACCAACTTCACTTTTGCACGATCGAGAACTTTTTTGAAGTAAAAAATCTCTCAACTTCATCAAGGCAATCAATAAAATTCTCTACGTATAATGTGCCGCAAAACTCAGGAAGCTCAACATGAAAAATAAAAGTCTTTATAGCGTTCTTCATACCATGGTGATCACGATGATATAAATTTTCAAAGATCAAATTAGAGTGTCGATCTAGTACCTCATAGGCTTCCAAATCTCGCATAGCTAGTTATTGAGTTAGATCCGTAATTTGTCTCCATAAATCTTCAATGGTCTCTTGGGATTTTGATCTTGGGGTGTGATTTCCTCAGTCGGAACCTGCCTATTACGACCATGACCACACCCTCGTTGACCCTCCATGAATCTAGTTCTCTAATAACAACTGACGCATGTGGTGTAGTGGGGTGAGTGTAGTGGGGTGAGTGTTAATCCTTCCATGGGCTACGTTAGGAGAGAGAGAATCGAAGGGGGAAAGGAAGACTTCGCAAAATGAGAGGTTCCACCTCTAGATTAAACGAGACCAAACAAACTTTATTAATCAAAATCAAATTCAATGCTTACAAGAGCTTTGACTTATGTTTATGTAGATTAGGAAAGGAGAAAAGTTCGAAACAAATTGAGAAATATTCAAAACTAAATCAGAAATACTCAAAAAATCAAAGTGATTCTCAAGTAATGAAGTATGCCCACCACATTAGCAAATGGGGCATATAACTCGAAATCATATTACCTAAGGGAGGGTAAGGGTTTTTTTTATTTTATTCCATAGTTAACAAATATTTTTTCCAAAATTATCTCTCAAATTTAATCAAATCTCAATTTCATCGTAATATAATCAAAAATCACCATCGATCGCCGATTGCCAACAATGATCGCCCGTCCGATCGTCGCCGCTTCACCACAAATCGCCGATCGTCTAAGCGGGCCGCCACATCGATCGTCCGATCGTCGATTATAGGGTTGCGCCGTCGACCGCCGATCCCCACTCACCGCCCATCACTCATCGCCGGTTGTCGACCATTGTCCGTCGATTGTCGATTGTCACAGTCGCCTACCATCACCTCCCTTATCGTCTGGTGTCGTTGATGGTCGTCAGTTGTCGTCGTCGATATCGATACCAATATCACCATCTTTCAAAGTAAACGAAACCTTAGAGTTGAACCAAGAATAATATAATAAAATATTAAATTAAATTATATACTAGAATCTCCAAACAAATAAATTTTTATTACATTACTTAGGAATATTGAACCAAACAATAAAAGTTATGTTTCATTCCCCAAAATCTTAATTATGTGATTACCTAGTAATTACATAACCAAGGTCCACGAGTAGGTCGTGATTCCTATGAGAGGATCCTCATTGATCCATAGTCGAGTCCACGACCATGGTGTTGGCCACGGGCAACCCATGGTAGCTTCTAGGAGCTTCAATCTCGTCTCGTTCCAACCCTGAATGAAGCACAGAGACTATAGAGACTCTAATATCCTTGTTGGTGGCTTCAATGGTCTTTCTTCATGCCTTAGAAGAAAATAAAATCTCATCATAAGATACGAATAACTCAAACTGTGAGATGCCCTGACATCACAAATACATTTAATAAACCAAAAAAAGGAAACTAAAAATACTTGATTGACCATGATAAAATAGAAAACATATATTTAAATATATACCATAATATATTAAAAAAATACAATCTAATAATGAAAAAAGATTTATATAGGCAATCTATCTACTATCCAGTGGAATAAGATTAGACGATAATTACTATTATTTTATTATAAATAAATTTGCACAAATGAAAGTTTTCATACTTATAATTTTAAAATTGTGTCGGTATGTGATGTAATAGATTTTCACTTATTTAATTATGTTTTATTCTTTTGGACAATTTAGACATAATTTTAATAGAAGTGTTTATATATAATTGAATTGGTGATCAGAGATGTCTTACAAGGTTGTTTTCATTACATTATTATGGTATGCTTTTCAAGTTTGTTTTTAATACATTATAATCTGATTTATATATAAATATATATCTAATACAATTATCAAAGTTGTTTTCATTACATTATTATATATGTTTGTATATATGATGCTTTATTAAGACATTTTTTTATTAACTAAACCAACATTTTGGGGTTTATAGTTCAAAATTTTTTAAAAATATATTAATAACTTGAATAGGAAATCCAAAGCACCTATATTAAATGAGAAAAGAAAGATTAAGAAAAACTTAGTTAACTATGATAAAATATAAAAAAAATATATTTAAATATAGATGATGATACAGTAGAAAATAGTGAAAAAAATCTATATAATTAATTCATCTAGTAAGATAAGACTTGATAATGATTGTTATTGTATTATAAATAAATTTGTGCGAATAAAAGATTTTTATACTTATAATTTTAAAATTGTGTCTATATGTGAAAATTGAAAATGTGATAAATTTTCACTTATTTGATTTTTTTTTTCTTTTGGACAATTCAATCATAATTTTAATAGAATTGCTTATATCTACTTCAATTAGTGAATAGAAATACTTTACAATGTTGTTTTCATTGCATTATTATGGTTTGCTTTTCAAGTTTGTTTTTATTACATTATAATGTGATTTATATATAAAATACAATTGTCAAAGTTGTTTTCATTCCATTATTATATATGTTTGTATATATATGATGCTTTATTAAGATATTTTTTATTAACTAAACCAACATTTTTGGGGTTTATAGTTCTAAAATTTTAAAAATATATTAATAGTAGAGGAAGAGAAAGATAATAAAATAAAATAAAAAATATATTTAAATATAGATGATGAGATTAATAGGAGATAGAGTAATATAATTTTATCATTTATTTAAATATAGGCTTATTTAATGTTTATATAAAATATAATTTTCAAAACGGTTTGAATACACGGATTTGATCTTCTGCGCACTCGTCCCCGTGTAGCCGTGTACCAAAATAGAATTGCACAATAAACTCATATACATAATCTTCTCCACATGTACTGGTAGCTTGGCAACGTCGATTGATCATCGGATCACAACTAGAATATGATCCTATCGTGGTTGTAATTGGATCAAATTTCAGCTGTGATTCAATTAGAATTTGACTATGATTGAATGATGCAGACATTCGATTGGGTTTAGATATTGACTATAATATTGACGGTGATGACGGTGAAAGAATTGAATGGTGATGGTGAGTCCGAGAGGGAGATGACACTGCATTCCATATTCTATAGATCTGACGATTGAGCATGAGATCAGAATATTGAGCGTGCATATTGGACAATTGAGAGTATATATATAAAGAAATCGATGAACTCTTGGAGCATAATAAATAGAATAATTATCTTATTTACCATTTTGATCATAAAAAAAAAATCATCAAGCAGGGCACCAAGCTAAAATATCAAAATGCTTGTCTTAGTGACATGATGTAGCGGTAAAGTAGAGTGACATTTCACGTGCTAGCATAGTTCAATTTTATGCTGTGATAAACTTGACTCCGAATTTTAGAAAAATTTGCGGCCTGGGATACAAATCGAGAGTTTATCTTTCCGAGCAGAGCATATCTTTGATGTTGAATCTATCTTATCGAGACAGCGTGATCGTATTACGGGACTTAACTGTTGAGCTGTAAATACTTTCTTGATTTATTTTAATGATCTATAGAATACATCTGATATAGAAATTACTTAACGTCTTGATCAAAATGTATAGGGCCCGATTAACCATCCCATTAAATGTGCTCGTAAATAAAAATATAAATAAAACACTTTAGTTATTACTTTATATTTTTATTGTAAAAGCATTAATAGACTCTTGCGTACACGATGAGTACAAGAGTTCCGTATGGCCATTTCGATCATTAAAAATGCATCAAAGCAACTAGCCACGCTAAGGTATATATCTCTTTGTTTGTTGGTCACTTTGATCTCCCTTCAGTGGTCGAAATCAAAAAGTAGCAGCAACAACAAATTTCACGAGGACTATGAATGCAATAATGATCTCGCTTTACTATTTTGACCATTGAAAAGCCATCAAAATGGTCAAAAATGTTTTAAAGAATACTTCAGTGGTCGAAATAGGAAAAGAAAAGAAAAGAAAAAAAAAAACAACTAGCAATATGAATGGACTCATGGAATTATGTCACAGATCATCACGTGTTTGACGTAAAATATATTGATATCGAAAAAAATTAATTTATAACTAGGCATATGACTAGATATATAATGGTACCATGTTATGTTTTATTTCGACGTATTTCTACTTCGGTTTGACCATATTTTATTTCAAACGCCTCGCGTCTCGACTCGTTCATGTTTTATTCTAGACGCTCCGCGTCTCGGCTCGGTCATCATCTCATACCTCGGTAAAGGCATGTTATCTCGGATGTATAGCTTCTCAACACATGAATTATCTTATTTTGTCAGAGGATATGATGGATATTTCCTGTTCAGAGGATCCATCAGACAGTCCTTATCAGTATTTCTCTCCGATCAAGTACAGATACCTAGCTATATTGATTTTCAGGAGAATGTCTATTTCATTAATGAGGAATTGTCTCTCATTAACTATACGATGAACATTAATGATGATTCACACGCCGACAACATTTATGAGAGTAATGACCCTTACTACTTCTTAAAAGCAAACGTAAGACCAGGAAGTCATACCGTCCATACCAACCGTACTGCTTGTAGGGAGATTTCTCTTCTATATATAGCTCTCTCAGAGGAGGAGAAGAGAGGTTCTCGTATTCTCAACTTAACCTTTCCATTTCTTTCTCCACCTTCCTATTAATTTCTTGCCCTGAGCATCGGAGAAGCCTTACTGAGATCTCTCTTAACGCTCTTAACCGTTTTCTGTCTTGCAGACCTTGCCATTCGACTCGCTTCGTTCCATTCGGCTCGGCTCACAGCCGAGACGATATTTCGACTGCCACTACTCTCCCTCTGCATTATCTCCTTTCGTCCAAATTGTCAATCCTTACTGTTCTTGTCACCGGACATCTCACCATCCCATCTCTACAAACAACATATATATTTTGTCTAAAAATAATCAAAGTGAGCCTTTTGTTCATCAAAATATGGGAACGAAGTGAATTAAAAATATGAAACTTTAAGTGCACCAGGAGGGACACAGATTCTGTGCAGATCCCTTTGGATGTAAAAAAGTCAGTTTGGATTCTTTGTTTTTTGGAGTTTATCTGTCGGTAAAATTGGCAGGCCAAAATTTTGGCAAATCGTTTTACAGTTTGCGAGAACAGCGAAAGATTTTTTTTTTTTAAAAAAAGGCAGCTTTCTAACTAAATTGATACGGAACGCGGTTATTTTAACTGTATTTAATATTATTTATGTCCCTTCGTCTTTGCATTCTCCAACCATTCTCGATTTCTTATCTCTCCCTTCACCGGACAGTCAGTACTTTCTTTCTCTCGGGTACAGGGAGACATAAAGGCCAATGGGGTTCGCCTCCAGGTACTTGTCGCGTCGTCCCTCCCGTATTTGCCTTCAGTTGCTGCTGTTGCTGGTGGCGGCGGCGGCGGCCGTGGCTGTGCCTCAGACGGCGCAGCAGGAGCAGGACAGAATCAGACGCTTGCCCGGCCAGCCTCATGTTGACTTCGCCCAGTACGCCGGGTACGTGACGGTCAACGCCTCCGCCGGGCGCGCGCTCTTCTACTGGCTCGTCGAGGCGCCGGCCTCCGCGCAGCCTGCGCCGCTCGTCCTCTGGCTCAACGGCGGGCCGGGGTGCTCCTCAGTCGCCTACGGCGCCTCCGAGGAGCTTGGCCCCTTCCGGATCAACTCCGACGGGAAGACGCTCTACCTCAACCCCCACGCCTGGAACAGAGGTGAGGCTTCCTCCGCCGCTCCAAGATTCGATTTTTATGCCTCTTCGAGGCGATCGCTCCTGTAAAAATGCCTCCTTTGCGCCCGTTCTTGACCAGTTCTTGGTGTTCGCAGTGGCGAATGTGCTGTTCTTGGACTCGCCGGCGGGCGTCGGATTTTCCTACTCGAATACCTCGTCGGATCTCATCACGGCCGGCGACCACAGAACAGGTTACTTCTCTGCCCATTTTACTTCTTCCGAAACAGCCTCTTTCCCCCAACCCAAATTGGAGACCAATACCTCCGAATTTTGTTCTTAATTAGCTGTGGACGCATACAATTTCCTTGTGAATTGGTTCGAGAGGTTCCCTCAATATAAGCAGAGAGAATTCTACATCACCGGAGAGAGTTATGCAGGTACTCCATGATCCAGCTCCCCTTCCAAACTGCTCCATTGTCGGCCAGATTTGATCATTTCTTAAACTTTTAGGGCATTACGTTCCTCAACTATCTCAGCTTGTTTACGAAAAGAACATCGGAATCCAGAATCCCGCAATTAACTTCAAGGGATTCATGGTGAGATCTGCAAGTGATCTGCTAAACTACCCCCTTGTTTGTGACTAACAGTGCTCGAACTCTAAATGCAGGTGGGCAATGCAGTTACTGACGACTACCATGACTATGTGGGAACCTTCGAGCACTGGTGGACTCACGGCCTGATCTCCGACTCGACTTATCGAATTCTAAGAATTCGCTGCGACAAGGAAGTTTCTGAACACCCTTCAGATGCATGTATACAGGCCCTTGAAACAGCCGATGCTGAAATGGGGAACATCGACCCTTATAGCATCTACACTCTTCCTTGCAATGATACTGGATTGCTTCGGCGCAACTTGAGAGGCCATTACGTGAGTATTTTGCGTCCAACTTATCGAATTTGATCTTGGGAATGACATCTTCCTACGTTGTTTTGATTCACGCAGCCTTGGATGTCCAGAGCATATGATCCTTGCACTGAAAGGTACTCCAAGATGTACTACAACCATCCTGAGGTCCAAAAGGCACTTCATGCCAACACAACAGGAATACCATACCTTTGGGACACATGCAGGTTCCTCTTCAGATGATCTCGAGCTCAATAGTTAGGAAAGTATGTTTCAGTTCCGAAGCTAAACTGATCGCCTTTTTGATGCACAACAGTGACACTGTAGGAGACAACTGGGGAGATGCACCTAAATCCATGCTTCCTATTTATCAGGAGCTCATTTCAGCTGGCTTAAAGATATGGGTTTTCAGGTACACTTGAACTTTGATACGACAAACAATCATAAAGCTCCATCTCCCTAATTGTCTGGTTTAAAGACCATTTTATGCAGTTTTGTATCTGATTTTGGCTGAACAAAACCCTTTTTGACAGTGGAGATACAGATTCTGTGGTTCCCCTGACCGCGACGAGATACTCCATTGATGCCCTCAAATTGAAGACTGTTAAGAATTGGTATCCTTGGTATGATAATGGAAAGGTTTGTCGCAATAATCTTTTCCCTTATCCTATTAAATTATGCTCGTGTAAGAATTTCCTAGGAATCATTTCAGTTTACTTTTGTGCCAATTTCTTAGGTTGGAGGATGGAGTCAACTCTACCAAGGCCTGACCTTTGTGACGGTAACCGGAGCAGGACATGAGGTCCCTCTTCATCGTCCCCGGCAAGCTCTGATACTCTTCAGGCATTTCCTGAAAAACAAGCCAATGCCTGAAAGTTAACCAGAAAAAAAGTGAATTGGAAGCTGAAAAAGACAGAAACTGGAATAAACAAATGGAGCTGGGTTCTTCTCCTCACAAAGTTTCATATATATATATATATATATATATATATTTGTTGTTATTTTCAATCTTTTTTCGCAGTCATTATAGTGTGTATCATGTAATTCAAGGCTGCCTTGAATAAATAGGATGATAATGAAACCGATCGATTTCTGCATTGATAATTCATGGAATAAATCAGCAAATGTCTTTGATCGTTACGTTGTTTAACAAAAACTAAAAGAAGCATCAAATGATGTGGGCGATTTGCATGTGGAGGTTCTTAATTATGTCACTTTAGCTTCTCCTCTCACGTCTTCCATCTAAGGGAATGCGAAATCACATCTCCCAGACAAGCTCAAATTGTGGCTGTTGT
Organism: Wurfbainia villosa; assembly: GCA_025175895.1. Taxonomy (NCBI): domain Eukaryota; kingdom Viridiplantae; phylum Streptophyta; class Magnoliopsida; order Zingiberales; family Zingiberaceae; genus Wurfbainia; species Wurfbainia villosa. The sequence continues at coordinate 116,072 of CM046008.1, forward strand.
TGCAAAAGCAACAGTACCTAGCATATAATTTGCTTCGAACAATAACTCACAAAATGTCCTTGCTCAAAGCATTTGAAACAGCAAATCCAAGTTATTAGCACAGTTAGCAATTTTGTTTCACGAGCCTTTCACTGCCCTCGAGATGATCAGAAATGGACGATAGGGGCGAGGATTCTATCCTTTCCTTCCACAACTCTAACACGGCACTAGTGTCCCGAAACGGAGAAATACATAACCTTCTTCTTCTGCTCTCCATCTCTGCTTCTACCGCTCAGCACGATCGACATGTGCTGAGCTAACTAAAGACCGAAATCTTAGCTCCATTGCTAATTGTCTAAATCTGAAAAGAAAGCAACTCCACATACTTTCAACTGTGATCAACCTTCTTATATCTCAATTGGTTTCGAGTTGATGAGTCTAAATGAGAATACAGTTTTCTTAATTAGTTTTTATTTTATGAATCTAATGGCATAAATAATAAAATTCTACTAGTCTTTTTTTTTTAAATAAATAAAACACTTTATATATAAAAGATGAAAGAATTAAAGAGCCTGAGAATTTCTAAATTAAGATGCATGAATCATAAAATTAAGTCTGAAAAATTCTACCACGTATAACAATTTTCAGTTAAAAGGAGTGTTGTATCGCAAAAATATTGTGCAAAAGATTAGAACCGTCAATCTAGCGGACAAAAATATTAATAAAATGGACAAGGGAGAAAAGACAACACCCCTTTTTCTTTCTCCCGTGCTTCGGTTGGGAGCAGAGATGGCTGAGATGACGTTAAATCTGTCTTCAGGACTCTGTTCGAGACTGGAATCAAGTGGATCTTCAAGAAATAGAAAACTGAGATTGGGAGGAGTTTTTTGGAGCAAGAAGAACCTAAACCTACGAAGGAAAAAAAACTTATAGAAGAGTAAGGAGGGGCGCCGAGGGAGGCCTCCGTGTTATCTCTCTGACGCTCAAGTAAGGACGTAGAGGAAACGAAGAGAATCCAAAAGAACAAGAGTAAGAGCTAGAAAATCTAACCGGGGCCCCTTGGACTCCTCCTCGTTACCTTTATATAAGACACTCATTGGGAGAGAACTCCCATGATAGTGAAGGCATGTTCAGTCATCCTGGATGTTATGATTAGGAGAGAATGATAGTAGTCATGTCTTCATTAATGTTGTCAAAGCAGTTAACGGGGAGGGGGGGGGCATAATATCATAAATGCATAATAGGGGGTTGATGGGAGACAGACTTCCATTAATACTACGAGCATAATAGACCCTGTCTCGTTGTCAAGGATCGTACGAACGTAGTTCCAAAGAAAACCTTTCTTACTGAATATGTACTTGAGCGGATGCGGTGAAGTAAACTACTGTGAAGCCGAGGTATCTTGTCGAGGCATTTGGCGGAGATAATTTGCCGAGATAACCGTCGAGGTATACTACCGAGGCAGAGACATCTTGCTGAGGCATTTAGTGGAGATAATCTATCGAGATAACCGTCGAGGTATACCGCCGAGGCATGCCTTTGAGCCGAGGCAGAGACATCTTGCCGAGGCATTTGGTGGAGATAATCGACCGAGGTAACCGTTGAGGTATACCGCTAAGGTATGCCCTTGAGTCAAGGTAGAGACATCTTGCCGAGACATTTGGTGGAAATAATCTGCATGTATTATGTGTCTTCCATGGTTTTGGGTTGACTTTGGCTCACCCTTGACTTGGGTCCAACCTAAAGCTCCACCTCAACCTGATTGTTAACTTGACCCGACTAGCAGGTTGTCACTTGGTGAGGGTAATTTCCTCCATATCACAGACATCCCCCGTTTGTCTAGTCGAAGGATATGCTCATGATTGAATTGTTGGATTTTTCTGAGCCGCAAAAATTATTTTTTGCGTTGCAGAAACCTCGGAAGTCCGGCCACGGATCTGTGCGAAGATATATAAAATAAAACATGTATGTGTTTAAAGAAATCTAGATCTACCTTAGATCTATAAGATGAAAACATTATCCTCGTAGCGACGCCCTTCGCTTATCCCGCTCGCCCAAAAGTTTTGCCAGAACTCAAGAGTGTCAAGTGAACACTCTTCTATTGGTATCCACACGGACAAATGGTAGAGAAACACAACCTAGAGTGTGCTAGCACCCCTTGGATGTTTCGGCCAAAGTAGAGGATTGGAGGAGAGCTTGAGAGGAAGATGATCCAAGGAAGAAGAAGATGGAGTTACAAACCGAATGAATTCACATCAAATGGAAAAAGTGGCCAGCCACTTCAATGGGTGGGGGTTACATGCATGCATGTAACTCCAAGAGCCAATGGATCTTGATCTCTCTTATGAGGTGGCACCACATGATAAGTCGATGATAATGTGGAACACCATCATTGGCCGACCCACATGCCATGTCACCATGATATGACAATTGGTCAAGTCAAAATTGACCATTCATCTTCCCTCTCAAGTCAAGTCAAACTTGACCTCTTATCTCCCATGGTTGATCAAATCTAATCACTTGATTCAAGTCAATTTTATTTAATGAATCTCTATTCATTAATTTAAATTGACTCAATGAATCAAATCTAAATTAGTCTCATTCAACACTTGAATCAAATTGAGTCTAACTCAATTTGTCTAATTTGGATTACTCTTAATTCAATTTGGTTTCATCCCATGAACCTAATCATCATGGTTCATCATATGAACCTAATCTCCATCTAATTGCCCTTTGTGTGTGACCCTATAGGTTCTTGTAACGTTGGCAATGCTCCTAAACCGATTTAGGAACATAAGCAATGAGCGGTATCTAGCAATACATCATTGCTACTCAAGTTACAAGAATGTTAAGCTCCAACATCACCTTTGTGACTACTAATTGTGACTCTCACAATATGTGACAATGTCCCTATATCCTTGACATCTAGATTGACCAATTGAGGCATAAACCGTGTCATCCTCGGTACAATCTATATCTTAAACTCCAAGTAGACTCACTCTAATCAAATGAGCTCAATATCTCAAATTGACTCATTTGGACATGACCATGCACTTCGTGGTCTCACTCTATCAAGAATAACGATGTCACTCCCATCATATAGGAGGAATAGATCTCATCTACATTACTCACATCCCTCCGCATAATTTGTTACATACCCAGTAATCGCCTTTATAGTCCACCCATTTACGGGTGACGCTGACGGTCCAAAGTATGCAACTCCTTATGTAGGGAACCATGGTGACTTCAGGTCTAAGGACTAATAGTCATACTAATAGCCACATGAGAAAGTATATGACACTCATATAACGATCCATGATACTTTCTCATGGCGGGTCATTCAATATACATTCTTCAATGCATACCCATATGTCAACTTGATATCTCATATCCATGACTTGTGAGATCAAGTCATCGTGTTGACCTACATGCTAGTCTCTACGCATTAACATTGTTCCTGAATGTTAATACTTGACTAGGAATGATTAAGAGTAGTGTTCTCTAGATCATCTCATTATCGATTCAACCAATCGATTGATATAGATAAGAACCTACTACTCAAGGACATTATTATACTTAGTTATTTGGTACCAATACAAGTAAATATAATAATCATGCCTTTATAAATAGGAATATGATACAATAAAGTCCATACAACAATCATCACATGATTGACTCTAAGGCTTTCACTAACAATCTCCCACTAGCACTAATGTCAATCACTGTAGTATCTAATACCCAGTGACCTAGTGTGATCATCATGCTTTTTCTGTGCCAAAACCTTGGTCAAGGGATCTGCGATGTTAGCCTCTGTAGGTACTCATAGCGCCACCATTCAAACAAAACACGAACCCTGACTGCAATCTATAATCATCCTGGTCAGTTTGGAAGTTGACATCACTGTAACCCTTTACAGCTAGCTCCTCATCATCTCCAAATATCAAGAAATAGTCTTAGTACTTAAGAATATTCTTGACTGCTATCCAGTGACACTCACCTGGATCTGACTGGTATCTACTCGTCATGCTCAAAGCATACGAGACATTAGGACGAGTACATAGCATAACGTACATGATAAATCCTATAGCAGATGCATAAGGGATATTATCCATGCGGTCTCAATCCTCTCTAGAAGAGGGACTTTGAGTCTTCGAAAGATTCACACCATGTGACATCGGCAGAAGTCCCTTCTTGGAATTCTGCATGGCAAACCGTAGTAATACGGTGTCAATATATGTACTCTGACTTAGGCCAAGCAATCTTTTAGATCTATCTCTATAGATCTTGATGCCTAAAATACAGACTGCTTCACCTAAGTTCTTCATTGAGAAGCACGTCCCTAGCCAAGTCTTCACAGACTGTAGCGAAGGGATGTCATTCCCAATGAGTAGTATGTCATCCACATACAATACAAGGAAGACAACTGTGTTCCCATTAATCCTCTTGTAGACACATGGTTCATCTTCATTCTCGATGAAATCAAACTGTTTGATCGCATCATCGAATCGAAGATTCCAGCTCCGAGAAGCTTGCTTTAGCCCATAAATGGACCTTTGCAGCTTGTATACTTTCCCAGTATGTTGTGGATCTACAAAACCCTCAGGTTGTGTCATGTACACATCCTCGAGCAAATTTTCATTCAGAAATGCGGTTTTGACATCCATCTGCCAGATCTCATAATCGTGGTATGCTACAATAGCAAGTATGATCCGAATGGACTTAAACATCGCCACTGGAGAAAAGATTTCATCATAGTCAATACCATGAATTTGCTTGAAACCTTTAGCCACCAATCGACCCTTATAGGTATGTATAAGTCCATCCATGTCAGTCTTTCTCTTAAAGATCCACTTACACCCAATGAGTTTGACCTCTTCAGGTGGATCAACCAAAGTCCATACTTGGTTGGTGTACATGGATTCCATCTCGGATCTCATGGCCTCTAGCCATTTCTCATAGTCTGGGCTCATCACAGCTTCCTGATAGGAGGTAGGCTCATTCTCGATGAGCATAATGTCATCATGGTCAGACAAGAGGAATGAGTATCTCTCAGGTTGACGACGTACCCTATCAGACCTGCGAAGAGGTAGGTCTACATGAACAGGTGGTTGTTCCACAACTCTTTGTGCAACAATCTCATCATCCACAACACTTTGTGGTTCCTGTTCAACCCCCATCAAGGTCTCAGTGCTATGGTCCTTATCTTGAATTTCTTCAAAATCGAACGTACTCCCACTAGTTTTTCTAGAAACAAAATCCCTTTCTAGAAAAATCCAGTCTTTGCCACAAACACTTTGTGCTGACTGGAAATATAGAAGTAATATCCCTTAGTCTCATTGGGATATCCAACAAAATAACACTTATTGGATTTAGGTCCCAGTTTGTCTGAGACTTGACGTCGAACGTAAGCCTCACAACCCCAAATCCTCTTGAAAGACATCTTGGGATTTCTTCCTGTCTATATCGTATATGGTGTCTTTATCACAGCCTTGGATGGTACACGGTTAAGGGTGAAGGCTGCTGTGTCTAGAGCATATCCCCAAAAGGATATAGGAAGATCTGTGTGACTCATCATAGATCGTACCATATCTAATAGGGTACGATTCCTCCTTTCGGATACACCATTCCACTGTGGTGTTCCAGGAGGAGTGAGTTGGGATAAAATCTCACACTCAGCTAGATAGTCACGAAACTCATGGCTAAGGCATTTACCACCTCGATCTGATTGAAGTATTTTAATACTCTTGCCAAGCTGGTTTTGTACTTCATTCTTGAATTATTTGAACTTTTCAAAGAATTCTGATTTATGTGTCATCAGATACACATAACCATATCTACTGAAGTCATCAGTAAATGTAATGAAGTACCTGTAACCACCTCTAGCAGCAACATTGAAAGGGCCACATACATCACTATGTATAACTCCTAACAAGTCTGTTGCTCTTTCGCTGTGTCCACTAAAGGGAGTCTTAGTCATCTTGCCAAGAAAGCAAGACTCGCATGTCTCATATGATTCAAAATCAAATGAGTCCAGCAGTCCATCCTTATGGAGCTGGGATAAGCGACTCTCATTTATGTGACATAAGCGACAATGCCAGAGATAGGTTTGGTTCAACTCATTTGACTTGAACCTCTTGGTACTTATGTTATAGATGGGGCTCTCTAAGTCTAGAAAGTAGAGTCCGTTCATTAGAGGTGCACTACAATAGAACATATCATTTAAATAAACTGAACAACATTTATTCTTTATTATAAATGTAAATCCTTTCTTGTCCAAATAAGAAACTGAAATTATGTTCTTAGTTAAAGCAGACACATAACAACATTTATCAAGTTCTAGTACAAGCCCAGTGGGCAGAGATAGATCATAAGTTCCTACAGCAACAGCAGCAACTCTTGCTCCATTGCCTACTCGTAGGTCCACCTCGCCCTTTGTCAATGCCCTACTATTTCTCAGCGCCTGCACATTGGTCAAATGTGAGATGCACATCCGGTATCTAATACCCATGATGAAGAAATAGATAGATTGACTTCTATAATATTTATACCTGAAGTAGAAGTCTCACTTCTTAAGATCTTCCAGGTATGCTTTGCAGTTATGCTTCTAGTATCCAGCTTCCTTACAGTGGAAGTAAGTCCCTTCTTTGGCTACCCTTCCTTTGGGTTTCAGTTCTTTTCCTTTGCCCTTGGCTTGAGACTTTCCCTTACCTTTAGGCTTGCCCTTGCCTTTCTCCTTTTGCACCATCAAAATGGGGTCAGATTTTCCCTTCTTAAGGTTGAGCTCAGCAGTTCCCAACATGCTGAGCATCTCAGGCAGTTCCCAACATGCTGAGCATCTCAGGCAGTGACTTATCAATTTCATTCATGTTGTAATTCATGACAAATTGATTGTAGCTTTGTGGCAAAGACTACAAGATCAAGTCAGTGGCCAGCTCTTGGCCAAGTGGGAATCTCAATCTTTGTAGGTTTTCTACGTACCCAATCATCTTGAATACATATGGACCTACGGGAGTCCCATCTTGCATTTTGGACCCAAACAATGCCTTAGAGACTTCATATCTCTCGTGCCTCGCTTGTCCTTGATATAGTTGACGAAGATGTTCAACCATATCATAAGCATTCATGAACTCATGTTGCTTATGAAGCTCAGAGTTCATGGTTGCGAGCATTAGACATGACACATCTAATACATTATCTTGATGCTTCTTGTAAGCATCTTTGTCATTCGCATAAGGCGGTGGCGGAGAGGTGCCTCGAATGGGCTGCTCGGGCGTCTGATTTCCTTTCTTGGGTGAGAACGATTCTCAGGTTCCTGTACCAGTCCAAAAAATTTGCTCCATTGAGCTTGTCCTTCTCAAGGACAGAACGCAGGGAGAGAGTGTTCGTGTTTGTCGACATAGTAATCTACAACATACACAATGCAGAAAATTAATATCATATTCCTTTTATCATTTAATTAGGCCTTTAATCAAATGATGCTCCCACTGAATTATAGAAATTTTGTAGAATCGAGTTATGGATGTGGTCAAACCACATTACTAGATTCATATAAACTAGCTATAATTCCTGCGGGACAAGATCCATATCATACTAAGCCTTAAGTTAGCTTTGACTAAATCGCCCAAGACTTAGTATGATCGGTAGGTAACACATTACCAATTACATCTATATGCAACTCTTGTTTATAGGATCAAGACCTACATTTACAAAAGACCTTGAGTTAACTTTGGCAAAATCACCCAAGATTTAGTGCAAATGCGATCTTATCCTATCTTTCCAACGGTTGGAATATGCCTATAGTTCTACTCGATCCAATTGAGTTAACTAGTTTTACTCAATCTAATTGAGCTTACTCTAACCCAAGCCGTGATAGGCGGGATCAAGATTGTCCCTCCGCACCCTACCAAGATAATATGCGTTGCTCTACTTTGGCAGATTCAATAACTACAAATGATCGAGGTAGTGATGGGTATCAAGGACTTGGTAGGCATTTTCGAGTTGATTTGATTAAGATCTAATCTAATCGTAATGTGTATCATATACGTAATAAGACCTTTATTATCCTACACTAGCATGCATCACATACATACAAGCATTATTCTAGCATGCATCATATACATACAAGAAAAATATCCTAACATGCATCATATACATACAAGCATTATTCTACTAGCATGCATCACATACATACAAGCATAACAAATATATATATATATATATATATATATATATATATATATATATATATATATATATATATATATATATATATATATATATATATATATATATATATATATATATATATATATATATATATATATAAATTAATTGTGATTAGGTCATGACCCTACTACGATCTTCTCAATCCAATGAGAAGATCGGACGGTCAACCTAGGGTTAGCGGCTTCTCCAAGAGCCTCCTTTGACCGTCATGTGTCGTCGGCACCCTTCTCGTAACTCCGTCTAGTAGTGGACCTTCCACCGCTCTATTTTGTACAATACAAACATGAAACTCGAGTTACATTCGAGTCTAAAGCTATTTACAACTAGAATTTTAAAAGAAGAGGCACGACGCACAGGTCGTATACCCTATACAACAAGCATAACCACAAAAACGGCACGCAGACCGTATTATGAATTACAACACATTATCATCCAATAATATTGGGGTTCTTGGGCCATGACCATCACAGAATTATACATAATTCTAAATTATGTATTTTACAGAAAATTTCTATAATTTTTTCTATTTTTTTTAATTTTATGAGTCACCTCTCTGTAATGGTCCTGCTAAGCGGTTTCCGGGCACGATCACGGGACAAGGCCCCTTTCGGGGATAGGGGCAGCGCCCCTACTCGCAAAATTAACCTTTGCGAGTGTTTCTACTTGATCTTACAGCGACTTAAGTCGCTGTCCCAAAAACCTAAAGCGAGAACTCGCCGTGTCGGAGAGTTTTTCTCGGTGGTTGAAGTCTACAAGTGTCCCAACACTCGTTGCTTCGACTCTTCAAGAAAAATACCCAAAAATTCTATAAAAATAGGAAATTTAAAGAAAATTAAAAATCTATAATTTTTATATCTAATACAAAAACTACAAATATAAAACAACATACATGCTTCGCATGTGGCTCTGATACCATTGTTGGACTTTTCCGAGCCACAAAAATCATTTTTTGCGTTGCGGAAACCTCGGAAGCCCGACCACGGATCCGTGAAAAGATATATAAAATAAAACATGTATGTATTTAAAGAAACCTAGATCTACCTTAGATCTATAAGATGAGAGCATTACCCTCGTAGCGACGCCCTTCGCTTATCCCGCTCGTCTAAAAGTTTTGCCGGAACTCAAGAGTGTCAAGTGAACACTCCTCTATTGGTATCCACACGGACAAATGGTGGAGAAACATAACCAAGAGTGTGCTAGCACCCCTTGGAAGTTTCGGCCAAAGTAGAGGATTGGAGGAGAGCTTGAGAGGAAGATGATCCAAGGAAGAAGAAGATGGAGTTACAAACCAAATGAATTCACATCAAATGGAAAAAGTAGCCGGCCACTTCAATGGGTGGGGGTTACATGCATGCATGTAACTCCAATAGCCAATGACTCTTGGTCTTCCTCATGAGGTGACACCACATGATAAGTCCATGATGATGTGGAACACCATCATTGGTCGGCCCACATGCTATGTCACCATGACATGACAATTGGTCAAGTCAAAATTGACCTTTCCATCTTCCCTCTCAAGTCAAGTCAAACTTGACCTTTTATCTCCCATGGTTGATCAAATCTAACCACTTGATTCAAGTCAATTTAATTTAATGAATCTCTATTCATTAATTTAAATTGACTTAATGAATCAAATCTAAATTAGACTTATTCAACACTTGAATCAAATTGAGTCTAACTCAATTAGTCTAATTTGGATTACTCTTAATTCAATTTGGTTTCATCCCATGAACCTAATCCTCATGGTTCATCATATGAACTTAATCTCCATCTAATTGCCCTTTGTGTGTGACCCTATAGGTTCTTGTAACGTTGGCAATGCTCCTAAACCGATTTAGGAACATAAGCAATGAGCGGTATCTAGCAACACATCATTGCTACTCAAGTTACAAGAATGTTGAGCTCCAACATCACCTTTGTGACTACTAATTGTAACTCTCACAATATGTGACAATGTCCCTTTATCCTTGACATCTAGATTGACCAATTGAGGCATAGACCGTGTCATCCTCGGTACAATCTATATCTTGAACTCCAAGTAGACTCACTCTTCTCATATTGAGCTCATTTGGGCATGGCCATGCACTTCGTGGTCTCACTCTATCAAGAATAACGATGTCACTCCCGTCATATAGGAGGGATAGATCCCATCTACATTACTCACATCCCTCCGCATAATTTGTTACATACCCAGTAATCGCCTTTATAGTCCACCCATTTACGGGTGACGTTTGACGAAGCCAAAGTATGCAACTCCTTATGTAGGGAACCATGGTGACTTCAGGTCTAAGGACTAATAGTCATACTAATAGCCACATGAGAAAGTATATGACACTCATATAACGATCCATGATACTTTCTCATGATGGATCATTCAGTATACATTCTCCAATGTATACCCATGTGTCAACTTAATATCTCATATCAATGACTTGTGAGATCAAGTCATCGTATTGACCTACATTCTAGTCTCTACACATTAACATTGTCCCTGAATGTTAATACTTGACTAAGAATGATTAAGAGTAGTGTTCTCTATATCATCTCATTATCGATTCAACCAATCGATTGATATAGATAAGAACCTACTACTCAAGGACATTATTATACTTAGTTATTTGGCACCAATACAAGTAAATATAATAACCATGCCTTTATAAATAGGAATATGATACAATAAAGTCCATACAACAATCATCACATGATTGACTCTAGGGCTTTCACTAACATGAATAGACTTGATCCAGCTTCATCTGCGAGATGGCACCTAGACGTGTCCCTTAAATCCTCACTTTGATAGGGTGCGAGTCAAATGACTATTAATGTTCGGATCCTGAATGAGAACGCTCCCTTTATGAGATCATCGCTCCATGAGCTGTACCTCTACATGTGTTTTACCACGGCTGAGCGATCAGGATCCTCAAGATCCGATGTGATGGTTTAAATCAGTTGTAATTATGACCGGTTTGACGTCTGAAATCGGCCTTGAACTCGGATTGTTTCGGATATGACAATCAACACTGCCAGTCCTTCCTTTTAAAACTCCCTTTGAGCTAGGGTTTCCTCACCTTAGGTGCGAAGTCTCCATCTTCGTCTCTGATCTCCTTCTCACCTATAGCCTCGACGTTCTCCAACAATCCGTAAGTCCCTTTAATATTCATAGACTTCCTTCATGGCTGAGGATCTAGCGCTCTGGTATGAAACTACTCAGATGACCTTCGATCAAGAAAATCGAGAGGCTCTAAGGCTAGACTTCGAGATTCCCAACCCTTATCGACTGAGAGTGCCAAGACCTGACCAACTTCCCCATACCTCGCCCGAGGGCTTTACTACCTTTTTCCACGGGCAGTTAGCGGTGAGGCATCGTTTTCCTATCCCTCCTTTCTTTTCTTTGACAAACTTTCAAATTCCCGTACAACAACTATCTCCTAATTCCATCGACCTAATATATGGCTTCGTGATTGTCTTTAGTTTCTACCACCTTCTTTCGAGCGTCGAAGCATTCCATTGCTTCTTTATCTCACTATAGAAAGAGTCGGGAGTTTTCTACTTTAGTTCCAAGCGAGACACTAAATTCCTAACCAAATTCATCACATCCTGTGAGCACTAGAAGTCTCGGTACTTCTATGTAAGACCTCTCCCGCCTTTTATTAGACCCACTGACTGGTTGACAGAACTGCCTCCAACCCCGAAGCTGAGATGCTTCAAGGAGTCTGCCTCTTACCGAGAGATGGTTGAGGTACTTTCCAACCTTAGCTTTGATGTTAATGTACTTTTGGAGGAGGGACTTCTTCGTCACTTCAGCTTAAGCCCGATATAAGTCGAGCTCCATGACTCCCTAGGTAAGAGATTTCCTACTTTTCCTTCATTCGAGCTTACTTAGCATTATTTCTTATCGTATTCCTACATTCAAAGTCATGCTTAGGGCGTCTTGCATGTCACGCCCGCCCTTTTCGGACCCAGAATCCGGAAGGGGTGGCGCGTGACGCGACCGTACATACATACATTACATACAGCGGAAGACTTTATACATACTTCTTAATTCTTACAGCGGAAGACTTTAGACCTATATTTTTTTTTCTTCTTTAAAACATAAACATGCATTGATATATATATATATATATATATATATATATATATATATATATATATATATATATATATATATATATATATATATATATATATATATATATATATATATATATATACTTCTTCTTCTTAACATAGGGCATGCATCATAACATGTATAGATACTTCTTCTTACTTCTTCTTTACTTCTTCTTATTAACATAGAGCATGCATCATAACGTATATAGATACCTAGTGCTTAGTTCAGGTTCATAACCATCGTCGTCTCATAATGGAGACATAAGTAAGGACATCCATAAACATCATCATCATAGGTAAACATATATATATAAACCTAACGGATCTTCTCCACCATGCCACTGCCACACACATTTGGCCCCTCCTGCTGCTCCCTTTAGTTTATCCATCCCTTACCCTTATCTGCAGTACGAGGGAAAGATAAACTATAAGCACATAGGCTTAGTAAGATCTAGTCCTACTCACAAAAACCATATATCGACATTAATCATGGCATGTAACATTCATAACATATAAGCCATAAAACATGTAACATACATGGCGTAATCAACTTAACATGTAGCATAAGTAACGTGAGTAAACATAACATGTATCATCCATAACATGGCAACATAACATGTATCATCTATAACATAGCATCATATCATGTACATATAAGACTTAATTAAACATAACATATAACATACGTAACATAGCAAATCAACATAACATACAACATATATGTATGACATATCAAACATAACATACATCATATGTAACATAGTAGCCTAAACATGGCATATCAAACATAGCATACATCATATGCAGCATAGTGGCATAAACATGGCATATCAAACGTAACATACATCATATGTAACATAGTGGCATAAATATGACATATCAAACATAACATACATCATATGAAACATAGTGGCATAAACATGGCATATCAAACATAACATACATCATATGTAACATAGTGGCATAACATACATCATATGTAACATATCAACATGGCATGTGAACATAACAATCTAATCATGTAACATATGCAAGATGCTTTTGAAAACATATATTATAGGTACGTAAACATAATCTCAACATATTTGGGCCCGGCATTGTACCACTTCTTCATTATCATAGCGCGCATCCCTAAATAGGCCCGAGGTAGCAAGTCTCGAACCTAATAGGTTATTAGGCCCGATCTTAGTCCGTCGACCTAGGGCAATCGTCATAGAGTAGAAGCCCATCCTAGGCCCGAGTCTTACTCCATCGACCTAGGGCATCTTGGAGCCCATCCCGTACTAGGCCCGAGTCTTATTCCATCGACCTAGGGGCAATCATACATAGAAGCCCATCCTAGGCCCGAGTCTTATTCCATCGACCTAGGACATCTTAGGAGCCCATCCCTTCTTGGACCCTGTTAGGGTCTTGGTACAAGTCATGCAGAAGGTAAAATACTTATATGCTTATTTTATAACATAACTTATTTCATTTTGCAAACATAGCATACTTCATTTCATAACACATCATGCTTCCCTTCGTGAACATATCATCTTTCATTTCATAAACATACCATTCTTCATTTCATAACATATCATTCTTCACTTCATCATCATGTCATATTCATGTCGTGAACATATCGTTTTGTTTCATTTCATAATCTTATCTTCTTCCATTTCATAACATATTTTAAATATCGCATACACATAGACATGGCAAAAAGGCATGGCATCAAAAGTAAGTAAACACTAACCTAAGGCATGTTATCTTCATCTAGCATTATTTAATATCACAAGTCAACATGAATTCACCCAACATAAAACACATGTTAACCTATTCATTTAACTTAACAACAACTTCATATGCACATAAGACTTGTATTAAAACTTCATCTAATCCCCAAAAATACATGATGGCCGAATGGTCCATAGGGGTTTCTAGGGCTATCCTTCATCCTAATTCATTTAACACAACCCCAACTTCATTTGCACATAGAACATGAACTAGACTTCATTTAATCACCCAAAATTCATGGTGGCCGAATGATCCATAGGGTTTTCTAGGGTTATCTTTTAACCTAATTCATTTAACCTAACAACAACTTCATTTGCATATAAAACAAGAATTAGACTTCATTTAATCACCCAAAATTCATGGTGGCCGAATGATCCATAGGGTTTTCTAGGGTTATCTTTTAACCTAATTCGTTTAACATAACAACAACTTCATTTGCATATAGAACATGGATTAAAACTCCATTTAGTCACCCAAAACCTAGGTTGGCCGAATGGTCCATGTAGGGTTTTTAGGGTTAACCTTTAATCTAATTCATTTAACAAAATAACAACATCATAATCCTACAAAAACATGGATTAAACTTCATTGAATCATCAAAAATCTAGGGGTGGACGAATGGTCCATGTAGGTCTTTAGGGTTAACCTTTAACCTAATCCATTTTAAATCCTAGCATCATCATATAGTTACAAAAAAATATAGCATGGAACATCATTGAAGCCTAAAATCATGGCTTGGCCAAATAGGCTTTAGTGGCTATTAGGGTTAGCTTTTAACCTAATCCCTTTTTCCATCTTAACATCATCATCTACTTCCTAAACATAGCATACAACTTCATTGATAAACCAAAACATAGCTTGGCCGGATATGACATATAGATTTCTTTTACAAACATCAATCGAAGCTACTCGTATGCAGGTGAGGGATACCCATCCTTAAGCTTTGCTTGTAGTGTGAAGATAACCTAAGGAACACAAAACCTAGCCCTTGCTTCTTGCTTGGATGAGTTTCGGCCAAGAGTGGAAATGGAGAGGAAATGGAGAGGGAGAGCTTTAGGATTTCGGTGAGAAGAAGAAGAGAAGTGGAGAAAGTGAAGTTGCTCACTCATGCCTCCTCATCCCCCCCCCCCCCCCTATTTATTCACCTAAAGAGTCCCTTAATCTCCCTTACACTTAACCATAATTTCCCTTATTCCTCTAATGATATAATCCTATTGGGCTTTTGGTTAGTGGGTGCATCTATAGGGCTTGGCTATCTCTAGAGGTTTTGGGTTCAATTCCTAGGCCTTGCACCCCTTTTTGGCTTATTTTCTTTTATTTTTGAAAAGGCCCACATAAAGCCCATTATCATCAAGCCAAAAATTCTTGTAAAATTGCTAGGAATTTTACGGGTGTTACATTGCAACAAGCTTTTGAAATGGAAGAGGGCCCAAGTGGATGACCCTCTAGTAACTCGAGCCGAGACTCCTACCTCGGAAGAAGCGGGGTTCGAGCAAGCACCACCCTCTCAGCCCTCCTTGGTACCTGATATAGCAAGCTCGAGGGATTCTAAGGAGCATAACCGACCCCATAATGAGGTTGGATTGAAGAAACCTTGGTTAGGTCGAGCTACTCTCAATGGTCCCCTAGGCCAGCTCCCGAGACATCTGCTCCCTCGACAGTTGATCCTTCTTCAGCAACCCTGCCTTTGCCGCTTGCCAAGGCATCCCCTCCCCTACCTTGGGAGCCTAGCCCCAACCCCTCTTCCCTTCCAGAGATGTCCTCAGGGCATGGGATACCTTGGAGTAAGCATCAATCTTAGGGGCACTTAAAGCAGATTCATGAGGACTGGGGGTCGAGGTAAAAGGGAAGTCTATTCCTGCTCTCTGTGACTCCCTGAACACCCACATAACTAAGGTATCCCTCTCTCCTTCTCAATTCATAAATTTTCATATTTGCTAATTTGTGGTATCTTTCAGTTCTGGGCCCACCATTTGGAGTCGATGGCTTGGCTTCCCCATCTGACGAATACATTCCACGGGATGCGAGCCCAACTTATCGAAAGCTCGACTTGGCTACAGGAGAAAGAGTGAGAGCTCCAAGAAAAAGTGTCACGCCCCGAGGGGAGTCCCCGCCAGACGAAAATCCGACAGCATCTCCCCTGTACGGGTGACAATACCAATTTTTCATACAAGGTCTACACGACTACTATACATCGGTCAACACGACCGGAATACAAACAACCCACACAGGTAATAATTAGGTCTCAGGTTATCAATCAAAGTAAATAAATAAAATCTATCACCTCTTGACTTACCCCTTCTGCCATCTGGGCAGGAATACTCATCCAAATCCAATCCAAAATAAAACTCCGAATAGAGGTCCATAAAGACATACCAAAACATCCACAAGATCATAAATCCAACTCCAGTCCTAAACATATCTTCTAATAAAAAAAATCCAAATCCATAAAACAAATAACCAATAAAACTATCACGTCGTGGGGGTTTGACAGCTGGACTCTCCTGACAGTTTCATCCTGAAATAGATATAAATCAACGGGGTAAGTTCAAAGAACTCAGCGGATATAGTCGATATGCAAAGTAAGAAATAGCTAACAATAACAATCATACCAGTACAGTCTTATATATATAGGGTATGCAATAAAGAAATACAAACGGATTGTACTTACCTGAATCTCCTACCCTGATATAGGAGCATGTGTCATACTAGAAGAAATAGAATCATCACCATATACAAATATGTATCCTGTATGCATGACAATCATATGCAACATCCAAGGAAGCAATAAAAATGCAGCAAACACAATACAAATACTATCCGTGCAAAATACATGCGGTGCAAATGACATGATCACCCCTGACGCCAGTCAGCCGCCTCACATGCGATGGTGAAGCCGAGTGGGTAGGGCTATGACAACTGTGCACTCTGCTATCACTGCTCCTGAGTGACCGAGTGGACAGGATGCTGTCGGAGTACACCTATCCTCCTGCCCCAAACAGAGTGGGGGAGCTAAGCTCTCATCTCCCGGTGTCATAGACCAGAGGAGGGATCCCTGCCCGCTACCATGCTGCCTCATCGCTACCCATGAGTGGACCAGCGGAGCCTAACAGAGCAACTGCACACACCCTTTTGATGTACTACTAACCCATGAGTGGCAGCGTGTGCAGACCATGTAACTGGCTGCGGACTCAACTATAAAGGAACCTCGTCCAGCCAGCATGCAATCATGCAAGATGGTGCATGATACTAAAGCATATAAATCCAACTAAAATACATAACCGAATAATATGCACAACCAATAAGTACATATCAATGATCCAAATAAACCAGGGTAAGTATAACCATAACCGATCAAATGCATGTATCAAGTAGGCACAAAAACATACTAGGCATATAAACATGAAAATTATTGCAAGCTATCCTAACTAGCATATCAACGTGACTATATCTAAGAGATAAGTCAAAATACCCGCCTGATAAAATGCTCGAGAAAACAACCAAATTGTCACGACCGTGAACCTGCCTTGTGACCGAAACTTGCATATAACATAATTATTGTTAAGCACAAAAATATGAAATCCACTGTCAAATCGAATACTTAATCGATTTCTTACATAACCAATTAACCCAAAAACTCAATAAAATCTCGATCACCTTCCACCTAATATAACAGTCTTTTCGTCCAATTACTCAAATAAAATGTCTCAACCCCTATCATCATGTGTACAACATCCAAACGAAACCTCACAGCTAACTCACCGACAGTAGATCCATCCCACCGCCCAAAATTTATCCGAAATCAACAACATATCATCCAACCATCCAATATCAACCGAATACCATAACGATCAACCGAATAACACCAAAACTGTGCTTACCAGCCCTAGAATCCCACCGGCAACCAATCCTTTCCCCAAATCAGATCCCCAACTCAATTTACAGCCGACTCAAACATTGCTCACAACCGACCATATCCACCCACATCCCATCAACCGAACCAAAACCAAATAGCAGACAAATAGGAGATAGCTCGAAATATACCTATGATTGGAACCTCCCAACTGTTCAATTCGCCAGCAACCTTCCTTGCTGCACTAAATCACTGCCCAAACAAAAAGGAACACGTTCACAGCGGTGGATACCTTCTGAGATCGAGGAAAAAAACAAGGAGAGGACAGCGCCTTACCTTGCTCCGACGATAATCGGGAAGAACAACTCCTGATCGGACTGCTGCCGCTTGCAGAGAGGTAAACGACCGAAAGGAGAAGTTGCGATCGGCCTAGTTGCTGTCGGCATTCGATGGGGCTGGCGGAAGAGAAGAGACGGCGACAACAAAAGACTTGCGGCGATGGCGAGTGGCCAAGGTAGCGGTCGATGGCCGCGTGCGCAGGGGCGATGACCGCTGGTCCTGTGCGCGCGTCGCACAAGGGCGGCGGGACGTGAGATGATTTGCCCGAGGCCACGAGCGGTCGTGGATGGTCGCAGGCGGCGGCGCGATGAGGAGGGTGGCGCGCAGAAGAATCTGGTGTAGGGAAAGAACGAAGCCGTCGCGAGAGAAAAGGTCGCAGAAAGAAATCGCGATAGGGAAGGCTTTAGGCTTTGGTGCGTGCGACGGAGAAGTAATAAAACCTAAGGAGGGATTAATGGGATAGGTTATGAAAACCGGTCCAATTTAATTAGCCCTAACCCTAGATTAGGTTTTAAATAAATCCAAAAGCTTAACCCTAGGTTTAGGTATTTAAACATA
This sequence comes from Wurfbainia villosa, assembly GCA_025175895.1. NCBI lineage: Eukaryota > Viridiplantae > Streptophyta > Magnoliopsida > Zingiberales > Zingiberaceae > Wurfbainia > Wurfbainia villosa. Next base: position 134,913 of record CM046008.1, read on the forward strand.
GGGTTAATCAAACCCATTAATTCCCCAATAATAAATAACCTTAATAGTCCCTTTAAAAGTCTATTTTTCTTATCCCTGTAAATATCCCGTACAAGCCCCGTTTAATCCCAAAAAAATTCTAGAAAAAATTTCTAAAATTCTCCAAAAAATCCCGAAAATAATTCCTATGATTATTTTCCCTAAATATTGGCCATTTAATTTAGTATTTCAAATTTTTGTGTTTAACATTCTCCTCCACTAATAAAAATTTGGTCCCTAAATTTTCTACTCAGATGTATAATGAGTAAGAAATATCACAAGTACTGAAAATATATTTCATGTACCTTAAGTAAACAGGTGGAGGTATTGAGCTCTGATCTTTTCTTCAAGCTCCCAAGTAGCCTCCTCATCGGTGTGGTGACTCCATCCGACCTTGACAAGTCGTACAATCTTATTTCCCAACTATTGTTCCTTGTGATCCAAAATCCGTACCGGAACCTCTGCGTAAGTAGAATCAGGTTGAACGGAACCTGACACATCTGACAGAATATGTGTAGAGTCTGACACATACTTCCTCAGCATGGACACATGGAACACATCATGAATACCCGTCAAAGATGGTGGTAGCGCAAGACGGTAAGCGACTGCTCCGATCCTCTCCAAAATCTCAAACGGACCAATGTATCTAGGAGCTAGCTTACCATGGTGGCCAAATCTCTTCACCCCTTTCGTGGGTGAGACTTGCAGGAATACATTATCACCAACAGAGAATTCCAGAGGTTTTCGTCTCCGATCTGCATAACTCTTCTGGTGATCCTGCGCCTCTGCCATCCTACGTCGGATAGTACGGACCAACTCTGCCTCATGCTGAGCTCTCTGGGGTCCTAGCAACTGGGCCTCCCCAACCTCCTCCCAAAGGGTGGGTGTACGACACTGTCTACCATACAATGCTTCATACGGGGCCATTTGGATAGTCGAATGATAGCTGTTATTGTAGGCGAATTCCACTAACGGCAAGTGGTCCTCCCAGTTGCCCCCAAAATCTATCACACAGGACCTCAGCAAATCCTCAAGTGTTTGAATGGTCCGCTCAGATTGTCCATCTGTCAGCGGATGGAAAGCAGTACTAAAACGAAGTTGTGTGCCTAAGGCCTGCTGCAGACTCTGCTAGAACCGAAACGTGAACCGGGGATCTCTATCTGATATAATGCTCAAAGGAACACCATGCAATCTGATGATCTCCCGACAATATAACTCTGCCAAACGATCCAGAGAGTCGGTCTCCCGAATCGCTAAGAAGTGCACGGATTTGGTTAGTCGGTCTACGACTACCCAAATCGCGTCATGGCCTTGACGTGTCCTAGACAAACCTACCACAAAATCCATGGTAATGTGATCCCACTTCCACTCAGGAATAGGAATCCTCTGAAGTAATCCAGCTGGTCTTTGGTGTTCAGCCTTTACCTGCTGACAAATCAGATATCTAGCTACAAAATCTGCGATGTCTTTTTTCATGCTGTTCCACCAATACAAACGCTTTAAATCTCGATACATGCGGGTTCCGCCTAGGTGGATTGCAAATCGAGAGCGATGAGCCTCCTGAAGTAACTCCTCCATGACCGGGTGAGACTGAGGTACGCATAATCTACCCCGAAAATATATAATACCTTCGTCATCTCGGGTGAACTCAGTCTGCTGTCCAGAAGTTATTTGACTGCCAATGAACTGTAAATGCTGATCACTGGCCTGAGCCTCCCGGACTCTCGTCCGGATAGACGACTGAGCAACCATGGTAACCAGAATGCCCTGCTCTGTCGATTCCTGCTCCTCAAGGCCCAACTCAGAAAAACCCTGAATCAAATCCGTGACTAAAACTCGGAAGGAAGATAAAGTCCCTCGGGACTTCCGGCTAAGTGCATCGGCAACCACATTGGCTTTCCCTGGGTGGTAGCTAATGACACAATCATAATCCTTCAGGAACTCCATCCATCTCCTCTATTTGAGATTGATTTCCTTCTGCGTAAATAGATATTTGAGACTCTTATGATCAGTGAGAATCTCAAATGTAATACTATATAAATGATGCCTCCAAATTTTCAAGGCAAAGATAATAGCGGCTAACTCTAAATCATGTACTGGGTAGTTTTTCTCATGCTCCTTCAACTGGCGAGAAGCATAAGAGACTACCCTGCCGTGCTGCATCAATACTGTGCCTAAACCCTGCAAAGACGCATCGGTATAAAAGACGAAATCGTCGTCCCCTGATGGCAATACCAGAATCGGTGCTGACACCAGTCTCTTCTTCAACTCCTGGAAACAAGTCTCGCATGCCTCTGACCACGTGAACTTCACGCCCTTTCTAGTAAGGCGTGTCAACGGCATAGCGATACTCAAGAAACCCTCAACCAACCGTCTGTAATAACTGGCCAAGCCCAAGAAACTGCGAACCTCTGAGGCGATTTGGTGCTCCCAAGCGGTGTGAGCCTTGATCTTACGGGGTCAAATGCCTCTACTAGAAACCACATGCCCCAGAAAACCGACTGAGGGTAACGAGGCAGCACTTATTGAACGCGCCAGTCGCACACGAAGTCTATACAAAATAAGACGAAGATGTTGCGCGTGTTCCTCTTCAAAACGAGAATAGACCAGAATGTCATCAATAAAGACAATGACGAACCGATCTAGGAAATCCATAAATTCATGGTTCATCAAATCCATGAATACCGCCGGAGCATTGGTAAGCCCAAATGACATTACCAAAAACTCATAGTGTTCATATCTGGTATGGAACGTTGTCTTCTGTATGTTTGAGTCTCTAACCCTTAATTGATGATATCCGGACCGCAGATAAATCTTAGAATATATTGATGTACCTCTGAGCTGATCAAACAAGTCCTCAATACGTGGCAGGGGGTATTTATTCTTGATGGTGACATCGTTCAACAGCCTGTACTCGATGCATAATCTCATCGAACCATCTTTCTTCTTCACAAAAAGAATCGGAGAACCCCAGGGAGATGCACTAGGGCGAATAAAACTTTTGTCCAAAAGCTCCTGGAGTTGAACCTTTAACTCGTCCAACTCTCTCTGGGTTATACGATAAGGAGCTTTCGATGCTGGCGACATCCCAGGAATTAAATCAATCGTGAACTCCACTTGCCTTTTGGGAGGCAGGCCCGGTAACTCCTTTGGAAAGACTGTTAGTGAAAGCCCTAGAGCCAATCATGTGATGATTATTGTATGGACTTTATTGTATCATATTCCTATTTATAAAGGCATGGTTATTATATTTACTTGTATTAGTGCCAAATAATTAAATATAATAATGTCCTTGAGTAGTAGGTTCTTATCTATATCAATCGATTGGTTGAATCGATAATGAGATGATATAGAGAACACTACTCTTAATCATTCCTAGTTGAGTATTAACATTCAGGGACAATGTTAATGCGTAGAGACTAGCATGTAGGTCAACAAGATGACTTGATCTCACAAGTCATGGATATAAGATATCAAGTTGACACATGGGTATGCATTGGAGAATGTATACTGAATGACCCGCCATGAGAAAGTATCATGGATTGTTATATGAGTGTCATATACTTTCTCATGTGGCTATTAGTATGACTATTAGTCCTTAGACCTGAAGTCACCATGGTTCCCTACATAAGGAGTTGCATACTTTGGCTTCGTCAAACGTCACCCGTAAATGGGTGGACTATAAAGCGATTCTTGGATATGTAACAAATTATGCGGAGGGATGTGAGTGATGTAGATGAGATCTATCCCTCCTATATGGACGGGGTGACATCGATATTCTTGATAGAGTGAGACCACGAAGTGCATGGCCATGCCCAAATGAGTCGATATGAGATATTGAGCTCATTTGATTAGAGTGAGTCTACTTGGGGTTCAAGATTTAGATTGTGCAGGATGACACGGTCTATGCCTCGATTGGTCAATCTAGATGTCAAGGATAGAGGGACATTGTCACATATTGTGAGAGTCACAATTAGTAGTCACAAAGGTGATGTTGGAGCTCAACATTCTTGTAACTTGGATAGCAATGATGTGTTGCTAGATACCGCTCATTGCTTATGTTCCTAAATCGGTTTAGGGACATTGCCAACGTTACAAGAACCTATAGGGTCACACACATAAGAGCAATTAGATGGAGATTAGGTTCATATAATGAACCATGAGGATTAGGTTCATGGGATGAACCAAATTGGATTAAGAGTAATCCAAATTAGACTAATTGAGTTAGACTCAAGTTGATTCAAGTGTTGAATGAGTCTAATTTAGATTTGATTCATCAAATCAATTTAAATTAAATGAATAGAGATTCATTAAATTAAATTGACTTGAGTCAAGTGGTTAGATTTGATCAACCATGGGAGATTAGAGGTCAAGTTTGACTTGACTTGAGAGGGAAGATGAAAGGTCAAGTTTGACTTGACCAAATGTCATGTCATGATGATGACTTGGCATGGCCGGCCAATGATGATGCTCCACATCATCATTGACTTTGTCAATTGGTGCCACATCATGAGGGAGACCAAGGGTCATGGGAGTTACATGCATGCATGTAACCCCCTTCCTTGAAGTGGCCGGCCACTTTAGGGGTTTCAAAGTGGGAATTCATTTTGTGAGTTACTCATTCCATCATCTTCAACCTTGGATCATCTTCCTCTCAAGCTCTCTCCCTCTCCCAACCTCCTTGGCCGAAATTCCTAAAGGAGTGCTAGCACACTCTAAGGCATTTTTCTCCACCTATTGCTTGTGTGGATACCAATAGAGGAGTGTGCACTTGACACTCTCGAGTTCCGGCAACCTTTTGGACGAGCGGGATTTGCGAAGGGCATCACATCGAGGGTAATGATCTCACCTCTTAGATCTAAAGTAGATCTAGGGTTTTAGTAAGCACATACATATTTTATAATTTTTATACTTCGCACAGATCCGTGGCTGGGGCTTCCGAGGTTTCTGCAATGCAAAAAGCGGTTTTTGCGGCTCGGAAAAACCCAACTGTGGTATCAGAGCCACGTGCGAAGCATGTATGTGTTTCGTCTTTGTAATTTTTGTATTAGATATACAAATTACAGATTTATATGTTTCTGTAAATTTCCTAATTTTATAGAATTTTTGGATATTTTTCTCAAAGAGTCGAAGCAACAAGTGTTGGGACACTTGTAGGCTTCAACCGTCGAGAAAAACTTTCCGAAACGGCGAGTTCTCGCTTTAGGTTTTTGGGACAGCAACTTAAGTCGCTGTAGGATCATAGTAGGGACACTCGCAAAGTTAATTTTGTGAGTATGGGCGCTGCCCTATCCCCGAAAGGGGCTTTGTCCCGCGATCGCGCCCGGAAATCGCTTAGCGGACTCCATTAATTTGAAAAAAAAAAATTAGGAAAAATTATAGAAATTTCTGTAAAAATACATAATTTAGAATTATGTATAATTCTGTGATTGTCATGGCTCAATGACCCCTATTTGATTGGATTATGTGTGTTGTAATTCATAATACGGCCTGCGTGCCGTTTTGTGGTTGTGCGTGTTGTATAGTGTATGCGACCTGCGCGTCGTACCTCTTCTTTTAATATTCTAATTGTAATTAGTTTTTAGACTCGAATGTAACTCGAGTTTCATATTTGTAATGTACAAAATGGAGCGGTGGAAAGTCCACTCGAAGACGAGATTACGAGAAGGGTGACGACGACACATGGCGGTCAAAGGAAGCGCTTGGAGAAGCCGCTAGCCTTAGGTTGACCGTCTGATCTTCTCATTGGCTTGAGAAGATCGTAGTAGGGCCATGACTATATCACATTTAATTATATATATATATATATATGTTGATATATATATATATATATATTTAATTGATTTTGCTTGTATGTATGTGATGCATGCTAGTAGAATAATGCATGTATGTATATGATGCATGCTAGGATAATTTTCTTGTATGTATATGATGCATGCTAGAATAATGAATGTATGTATATGATGCATGCTAATATAGGATAATAAAGACCTAAATGCATATAAGATACACATTACGATTAGATTAGATCATAATCGAATCAACTCGAAAATGCCTACCGAGCCTTGATACCCATCACTACCTCGATCATTTGTTGTTGTTGAATCGCCAGCGAGCAAGCGCATATTATCTTGGTAGGTGCGGAGGGACAATCTTGGTCGCCTATCACGCTTAGGTTAGAGTAAGCTCAATTAGATTGAGCAAAACTAGTTAAACTCAATTGGATCGAGTAGAACTATAGGCATATTCCAATCGTTGGAAAGATAGGTTAAGATCGCATTTACACTAAATCTTGGCGATTTAGCCAAAGCTAACTCAAGGTCTTTTGTAAATGTGGGTCTTAATCCTATAAACAAGAGTTGCATAGAGATGTAATCGGTAATGTGTTACCCACCGATCATACTAAGTCTTGGGCGATTTAGCCAAAGCTAACTCAAGGCTTAGTATGATGTGGATCTTGTCCCATGAGAATTATAGCTAGTTTGTATGAATCTAGTAATGTGGTTTGACCACATCCATAACTCGATTCTACAAAATTCCTATAATTCGATGGGAGCATCATTTGATTAAAGTCTAATTAAATGATAAAAGGAATATGATATTAATTCTCTGCATTGTATGTTGTAGATAACTATGTCGACAAACACGAACACTCTCTCTCTGCGTTACGTCGCCTTGAGAAGGACAAGCTCAATGGAGCAAATTTCACTGGGTGATACGAGAACACGAGAATTGTTCTCACCCAAGAAAGGAAGTTGTATGTCTGGGCAGCCATTCAAGGCACCTCCTGCCCGTTGCCTCGTGAGTGACAAAGATGCTTACAAGAAGCATCAAGATGATGCATTAGATGTGTCATGTCTAATGCTCGCGACCATGAACTCGAGCTTGAAGCAACATGAGTTCATGAATGCTTATGATATGGTTGGACATCTTCGTCACTATATCAAGGACAAGCTAGGCATGAGAGATGAAGTCTCTAAGGCATTATTTGGGTCCAAAATGCAAGAAGGGACTCCCGTAGGTACATATGTACTCAAGATGATTGGGTACGTAGAAAACCTACAAAGGCTGGGATTCTCACTTGGCCAAGAGCTGGCCACTGACCTGATCTTGCAATCTTTGCCACAAGCCTTCAATCAATTTGTCATGAATTATAACATGAATGAAATTGATAAGTCACTGCCTGAAATGCTCAGCATGTTGAGAACTGCTGAGCTTAACCTTAAGAAGGGAAAATCTGACACCATTTTGATGGTACAAAAGAAGAAAGGCAAGGGCAAGCCTAAAGGTAAGGGAAAGTCCCAAGCCAAGGGCAAAAGTAAAGAACTTAAACCCAAAGGAGGGGTAGCCAAGGAAGGGGCTTGCTTCCCGCAAGGAAGCGGACACGGAAGAAGCGTAGCTTATGAAGCTTACTGGAAGATCTTAAGAAGAAAGAAGTGAGACTTCTACTTGGTATAAATGTTATAGAAGTCAATCTATCTATTTCTTCATCATGGGTATTAGATCGGATGTGCATCTCACATTTGTACCAATGTGCATGAGAAATAGCAGGCATTGACAAAGGGCGAGGTGGACCTCGAGTAGGCAATGGAGCAAGAGTTCTTTGTTGTTCTTTGTAGGAACTTATGATCTATCTTTGCCCTCAGGCTTGTATTAGAATTAGATGAATGTTGTTATGTGCACTGCCTTAACCAAGAACATCATTTGATTTCTTGTTTGGACAAAAGGTTTTTCATTTATAATAAAGAACAAATATTGTTCAGTTTATTTAAATGATATGTTCTATTGTAGTGCACCTCTAATGAACGAACTCTACTTTCTAGACTTAGAGAGCCCTATCTATAACATAAGTACCAAGAGGTTCAAGTCAATTGAGTTGAACCAAACTGATCTCTGGCATTGTAAACTATGTCACATAAATGAGAGTAAACTCTCGGCTCCATAAGGATGGGGATTTGATTTTGAATCATATGAGACATGTGAATCTTGCCTTTTAGGCAAGATGACCAAGACTCCCTTTAGTGGACACGTGAAGAGCAGATTTGTTAGAACTTATACATAGTGATGTATGTGGTCCTTTCAATGTTCTTTGCTAGAGGTGGATTCTGGTACTTCATTACATTTACTGATGACTTCAGTAGATATGGTTATGTGTATCTCATGACACACAAATCAGAATCCTTTGAAAAGTTCAAAGAATTCAAGAATGAAGTATAAAACCAGCTTGGCAAGAGTATTAAGATACTTCGATCAGATCGAGGTGGTGAATACCTTAGCCATGAGTTTCATGACTATCTAGCTGAGTGTGGGATTCTATCCCAACTCACTCCTCCTGGAACACCACAGTGGAATGGTGTATCCGAAAGGAGGAATCGTACCCTATTGGATATGGTACGATCTATGATGAGTCACACAGATCTTCCTATATCCTTTTGGAGATATGCTCTAGACACAACAGCCTTTACCCTTAACCGTGTACCATCCAAGGCTGTGATAAAGACACCATATACGATATGGACAGGGAGAAATCCCATGATGTCTTTTATGAGGATTTGGGGTTGTGAGACTTACATTCGACGTCAAGTCTCAGACAAACTGGGACCCAAATCTGATATGTGCTATTTTGTTGGATATCCCAAGGATACAAAGGGATATTACTTCTACATTCCCAGTCAACACAAAGTGTTTGTGGCAAAGACTGGAGTTTTTCTAGAAAGGGATTTTGTTTCTAGAAAAACTAGTGGGAGTACCTTCGATCTTGAAGAAATTCAAGATAAGGACCATAGCACTGAGGCCTTGATGGAGGTTGAACAGGAACCACAAAGTGTTGTGGGTGATGAGGTTATTGCACAAAGAGTTGTGGAACAACCACCTGTTCATGTAGACCTACCTCTTCGCAGATCTGATAGGAATGCGTCGTCGGCTGAGAGATATTCATTTCTCTTGTCTGACCATGATGACGTAATGCTCATTGAGAATGAGCCTACCTCCTATCAGGAAGCTGTGATGAGCCCAGATTCTGAGAAATGGCTAGAGGTCATGAGATCCGAGATGGAATCCTTGTACACCAACCAAGTATGGACTTTGGTTGATCCACCTGAAGGGGTCAAACTTATTGGGTGTAAGTGGGTCTTTAGGAGAAAGACTGACATGGATGGACTTACGCATACCTATAAGGGTCGATTGGTGGCTAAAGGTTTCAAGCAAATTCATGGTATTGACTATGATGAAACCTTTTCTCCAGTGGCGATGTTTAAGTCCATTCGGATCTTGCTTGTTATTGCAGCATACCACGATTATGAGATCTGGCAGATGGATGTCAAAACCGCATTTCTAAATGGAAACTTGCTCGAGGATGTGTACATGACACAACGAGGTTTTGTAGATCCTGACAACATCGGAAGGTATGCAAGCCGCAAAGGTCCATTTATGGGCTAAAGCAAGCTTCTCGGGCTGGAATCTTGATTCGATGATGCGATCAAGCAGTTTGGTTTCATCAAGAATGAAGATGAACCACTGTGTCTATAAGAGGGTTGATGGGAACAGTTGTCTTCCTTGTATTGTATGTGGATGACATCGCTCATTGGGAATGACATCCCTTCGCTCTGATGCAGCTGAAGACTTGGCTCGGGACGTGCTTCTCAATGAAAAACTTAGGTGAAGCAGCCTGTATTCTAGGCATCAAGATCTATAGAGATAGATCTAAGAGATTGCTTGGCCTAAGTCAGAGTACATACATTGACACGGTATTACTTCGGTTTGCCATGCAGAATTCAGAAAGGACTTGATGTCACATGGTGTGAGTCTTTCGAAGACTCAAAGTCCCTCTTCTAGAGAGGAGAGGGCCATGGATAAGATCCCTTACGCATCTGCTATAGGATCTATCATATGCGTCATGCTATGTACTCGTCACGATGTCTCGTATGCTTTAAGCATGGCGAGTAGATACGATCGGATGCGGTGAGCATCCTTTGGATAGCAGTCAAGAATATTCTTAAGTACTTGAGAAGGACTAAAGAATATTTCTTGATAATTGGAGGCGATGAGGAGCTAGCTGTAAAGGGTTACAGCGATGCCAGCTTCCAAACTGACCAGGATGATTATAGATCGCAGTCAGGGTTCGTGTTTTAATTGAATGGTGGCGTTGTGGTGGAAGAGTTCGGGACACAGCTTCTTGATTCTATAAGCCGGTATATCACGCATCCGAGGCGTAAAGGAGGCAGTTTGGATCCGCAAGTTCATTACTGAGCTTGGGGTGGTTCCTAGCATTGCAGATCCCATAGAGCTCTATTGTGACAACAATGGAGCGATTGCACAGGCTAAGGAACCTCGCTCACACCAGCGGACCAAACACATACTACGGCGCTTCCATCTCATTTGAGAGATTATCGATAGAGGAGATGTGAAGATTTGTAGAGTACCCACAGAGGCTAACATCGTAGATCCCTTGACCAAGGCTTTGGCACAGAAAAAGCATGATGGTCACACTAGGTCATTGGGTATTAGATACTACGGTGATTGACACTAGTGCTAGTGAGAGATTGTTAGTGAAAGCCCTAGAGCCAATCATGTGATGATTGTTGTATGGACTTTATTGTAGCATATTCCTATTTATAAAGGCATGGTTATTATATTTACTTGTATTAGTGCCAAATAACTAAATATAATAATGTCCTTGAGTAGTAGGTTCTTATCTATATCAATCGATTGGTTGAATCGATAATGAGATGATATAGAGAACACTACTCTTAATCATTCCTAGTCGAGTATTAACATTCAGGGACAATGTTAATGCGTAGAGACTAGCATGTAGGTCAACAAGATGACTTGATCTCACAAGTCATGGATATAAGATATCAAGTTGACACATGGGTATGCATTGGAGAATGTATACTGAATGACCCGCCATGAGAAAGTATCATGGATCGTTATATGAGTGTCATATACTTTCTCATGTGGCTATTAGTATGACTATTAGTCCTTAGACCTGAAGTCACCATGGTTCCCTACATAAGGAGTTGCATACTTTGGCCGTCAAAGCGTCACCGTAAATGGGTGGACTATAAAGCGATTCTTGGGTATGTAACAAATTATGCGGAGGGATGTGAGTGATGTAGATGGGATCTATCCCTCCTATATGACGGGGGTGACATCGATATTCTTGATAGAGTGAGACCACGAAGTGCATGACCATGTCCAAATGAGTTAATATGAGATATTGAACTCATTTGATTAGAGTGAGTCTACTTGGGGTTCAAGATTTAGATTGTACCAAGGATGACACGGTCTATGCCTCAATTGGTCAATCTAGATGTCAAGGATAGAGGGACATTGTCACATATTGTGAGAGTCACAATTAGTAGTCACAAAGGTGATGTTGGAGCTCAACATTCTTATAACTTGGGTAGCAATGATGTGTTGCTAGATACCGCTCATTGCTTATGTTCCTAAATCGGTTTAGGGACATTGCCAACGTTACAAGAACCTATAGGGTCACACACATAAGAGCAATTAGATGGAGATTAGGTTCATATAATGAACCATGAGGATTAGGTTCATGGGATGAACCAAATTGGATTAAGAGTAATCCAAATTAGACTAATTGAGTTAGACTCAAGTTGATTCAAGTGTTGAATGAGTCTAATTTAGATTTGATTCATCAAATCAATTTAAATTAAATGAATAGAGATTCATTAAATTAAATTGACTTGAGTCAAGTGGTTAGATTTGATCAACCATGGGAGATTAGAGGTCAAGTTTGACTTGACTTGAGAGGGAAGATGAAAGGTCAAGTTTGACTTGACCAAATGTCATGTCATGATGATGACTTGGCATGGCTGGCCAATGATGATGCTCCACATCATTGACTTTGTCAATTTGTGCCACATCATGAGGGAGACCAAGGGTCATGGGAGTTACATGCATGCATGTAACCCCCTTCCTTGAAGTGGCCGGCCACTTTAGGGGTTTCAAAGTGGGAATTCATTTTGTGAGTTACTCATTCCATCATCTTCAACCTTGGATCATCTTCCTCTCAAGCTCTCTCTCTCTCCCAACCTCCTTGGCCGAAATTCCTAAAGGAGTGCTAGCACACTCTAAGGCATTTTTCTCCACCTATTGCTTGTGTGGATACCAATAGAGGAGTGTGCACTTGACACTCTCGAGTTCCGGCAACCTTTTGGACGAGCGGGATTTGCGAAGGGCATCGCATCGAGGGTAATGATCTCACCTCTTAGATCTAGGGTTTTAGTAAGCACATACATGTTTTATAATTTTTATACTTCGCACGGATCCGTGGCCGGGGCTTCCGAGGTTTCCGCAATGCAAAAAGCGATTTTTGCGGCTCGAAAAAACCCAACAAAGACATCCGAATATTCTCGGACAATAGAAATGTCAGCAATCTGAGAGTCACCACTATCTTCTACATTGATCATAGATAATAGAAAACCCTGGCAACCGTGCAATAAAAGCTTCTGCGCCTGAATCGCAGAAATAGTCGATATGTCGTCGTCCCGGATGCCAGTGAAATCCCACGAGGGTTAGTTCGGAGGTCGAAATATGACCACCCTCGTCTGGAAATCAACTGTGGCATGATATGCTGACATCCAATCCATGCCAAGGATAATATCGAACTCGACCATGTCCAGCACTAATAAATCTATAGTAAGAATGATGCTCCCGAAATCTAAGGGACAACCTCGGACCTCCTGGGTAACGTCCAACGTATCACCGGACGATTAATCACTGTGATCTAATAGTAGGTAGTCTACCAATCTCTCTCATAAATGTACGAGAAATAAATGAATGTGAACTGCCAGTATCAATTAGCATAATAGCTGAAAACGCATAAAGTGAAACCGTACCGCGGAAAACGGATTCGCTGGCTCGCTGCGCATCCTCTCTAGTAATCGCATTAATCCGCCCAGTCTTCGGTGGAGGTGGTATCACTGCCTGAGGTGGCTGTGCCTGGACCTGTGACTGATACAAAGGCTGATACGATGGCTGATATGATGGCTGATACGCAGGTTGATATGATGGTTGTGATGTGCATCAGTATCGGTAGCTGCGGCAGTCTGAACGCGGGCGTGGCGAATCGCATCGTCTTATGTCGATTGATGATATCGGTATCGCATGCTGACGGAGCTACACGAGCATCGAGGTTCTGAAATAGAACCTGTGACATCGACGGCACCGGAATACTCGCCCATGCATGTCATATCGTATCGACTCTATAGGGGAGCATCCTCTGCCAGCGTTGCGAGGGTGCCGTCATTTGCCCCCTCTCTAAGTCCTGCATCGACGAATCCTCCTCCTGTATAGTAACCCCGAAAGCCACATGCTGAGCCTTCAACGAACAATCTCGGCTCAGGTGTCCAGGCAGTTTGCAATAATAGCAAACTGACTGTCCCAAGGTGCAGGCTGAGACGATATGCTCTCTCGACCCACAATGGGTACAATAGGTGTCACTAGTGGGCGGCCTCCGACTTTGCTGAGAAGACCGGGAGGGTCCAGCTGAAGTTCGTCCTGATTTCTGAGGTCGACTAGATGCCCCAGAATGACTCTGACCCGACTGACTGCGACCACTTTGCTGTTGTCCAATAGTCTGTAGCTGCTGGGTCTGTCCTGTGGTTCGTTCTGTCTGTTTTCTCTTCCTGTCAGTATTAACTCTCTGTTGAGCCGACTCAATCAACAGAGCTCTATCCAATGCCTCTCGGTAGGAAGAACTGCCAAATCCTGTCATCTTGACCTGGAGATGCCCATCTAGTCCCTGAACAAATTACATCATGCGTGACCTATCCTCAGCAACTAATTCTGGACAAAACCTGGCTAACCGATTAAATTTTGTATTATACTCCATCACTGAGTGATTATTCTGTCGAAGACTCAGAAAATCCTGACGATGCATCATCTGATATGCTCGTGGGAAGTACTGACTCTCAAATGCCTCTCTAAATCTCGCCCAAGTAATCTGCTGCTCGCAGATGATCGAGCGCTACCTGTCCCACCATATCTCGGCCTTGCCTCGTAAATGGAAGGCTGCCAACTCTGCCTTCTCCCACTCGGAGCAGACCATATAGTAGAAAGTACGCTCCATCGTCTCAATCCAAGACTGAGCCACGCTCGGATCAGTCTCTCCACTGAATAAGGTGAATCGACTTTTCATCGACTTTGCTAAATCAGGAATCCGAGCTCGTGCCACAGCCACATCAGTAGGATGAGTAGGGTCCATCGCAGGAGCTGGCGAAACAACTGTAGATGGTGTCGTTGCATACTCAGGGGAAGATACCGAGTGAGGACCGACCGACACCACTGATGGGCCTGTCGGGTCTGCTATAGCAAGCCCGACTGGCGGGGGTGGCTGGTGTGTAGCAGCAGGATCTCCCGTTGGTACATTGGATACCCCAGAAGTGGGTATCTCTGGAGGAGAACTGCCGAGGACTGAGGATCCACGACTCCCGCAGCACCATGTGGAACCTGACCTTGATCAACAAGCTCACCCCCAGTAGATCTCTCTGGCAACTCTGTCGCCCGAGATCTCAATGTCCTCTGGCGTGGCCGCCCCGCACCACGTCTTGGCACAGGAGCACGCCCACCTCGTCTCATATCTGTTAAATTATTACAGATGTTACTACAAGTAAAAACATATAAAATTAATCATCATACCTATTTTACCGTCAGGAGAGATCTCGTCGTCGCCAAATCCCCAAATTGACCTCGTCAATAATACCTCAAATTTCCGAAACATAAAAATCGTCGAAAATCCGTACTCATCCAAAAATTTCCAGATTGACTCGCAAAAACCTGCCAAACGTGGCGAACTCCAGAAAATCCCAAAACCCCTAGGAACTCGAAAACCTAGCTCTGATACCAAATAAATTGTCACGCCCCGGGGGGAGTCCCCACCAGATGAAAATCCGGCAGCATCTCCCCTGTACGGGTGACAATACCAATTTTTCATACAAGACCTACACGACCACTATACATCGGTCAACACGACCGGAATCCAAACAACCCACGCAGGTAATAATTAGGCCTCAGGCCATCAATCAAAATAAATAAATAAAATCTATCACCTCTTTACTTACCCCTTCTGCCATCTGGGCAGGAATACTCATCCAAATCCAATCCAAAATAAAAACTCCGAACAGAGGTCCATAAAGACATACCAAAACATCCACAAGAACATAAATCCAACTCCAATCCTAAACATATCTTCTAATAAAAAAAATCCAAATCCATAAAACAAATAACCAATAAAACTATCACATCGTGGGGGTTTGACAGCTGGACTCTCCTGACAGCTTCATCCAGAAATAGATATAAATCAACGGGGTAAGTTCAAAGAACTCAGCGGATATAGTCGATATGCAAGGTAAGAAATAGCTAACAATAACAATCATACCAGTACAATCTCATATATATAGGGTATGCAATAAAGAAATACAAAAGGACTGTACTTACCTGAATCTCCTACCCTGATATAGGAGCATGTGCCATACTAGGAGAAATAGAATCATCACCATATACAAATATGTATCCTGTATGCATGGCAATCATATGCAACATCCAAGACAACAATAAAAATGCAGCAAACAGAATACAAATGCTATCCGTGCAAAATGCATGCGGTGCAAATGACATGGTCACCCCTGACGCCAGTCAGCCACCTCACACGCGATGGTGAAGCCGAGTGGGTAGGGATATGATAACTGTGCACTCTGCCATCACTGCTCCTGAGTGACCGAGTGGACAGGATGCTGTCGGAGTACACCTATCCTCCTGCCCTAAACAAAGTGGGGGAGCTAAGCTCTCATCTTCTGGTGTCGTAGACCAGAGGAGGGATCCCTGCCCGCTACCACGCTGCCTCATCGCTACCCATGAGCAGACCAGCGGAGTCTGACAGAGCAACTGCACACACCCTTCTGATGTACCACTAACCCATGAGTGACAGCATGTGCAGACCATGTAATTGGCTGCGGGCTCAACTATAAAGGAACCCCGTCCAACCAGCATGCAATCATGCAAGATGGTGCATGATACTAAAGCATGTAAATCCAACTAAAATACATAACCGAATAATATGCACAACCAATAAATACATATCAATGATCCAAATAAACCAGGGTAAGTATAACCATAACCGATCAAATGCATGTATCAAGTAGGCACAAAAACATACTGGACATATAAATATGAAAATTATTGCAAGCTATCCTAATTAGCATATCAACGTGACTATATCTAAGAGATAAGTCAAAATACCCGCCTGATAAAATGCTCAAGAAAACAACCAAATCGTCACAACCATGAACCTGCCTCGTGACCGAAACCTGCATACAACATAATTATTGTTAAGCACAAAAATATGAAATCCACCGTCAAATCGAATACTTAATCGATTTCTTACATAACTAATTAACCCAAAAGCTCAATAAAATCTCGATCACCTTCCACCTAATATAACAGTCTTTTCGTCCAATTACTCAAATAAAATGTCTCAACCCCTATCATCATGTGTACAACATCCAAACGAAACCTCACAGCTAACTCACCGACAGTAGATCCGTCCCACCGCCCAAAATTTATCCGAAATCAATAACATATCATCCAACCATCCAATATCAACCGAATACCATAACAATCAACTGAATAACACCAAAACTGTGCTTACCAGTCCTAGAATCCCACCGGCAACCAATCCTTTCCCCAAATCAGATCCCCAACTCAATTTACAGCCGACTCAAACATTGCTCACAACCGACCATATCCACCCACAGCCCATCAACCGAACCAAAACCAAACAACAGACAAATAGGAGATAGCTCGAAATATACCTACGATTGGAACCTCCCAACTGCTCAATTCGCCGACAACCTTCCTTGCTGCCCTAAATCACTGCCCAAACAAAAAGGAATGCGTTCACAGCGGTGGATACCTTCTGAGATCGAGGAAAAAACAAGGAGAGGACAACGCCTTACCTTGCTCCGACGACAATCGGGAAGAATAGCTCCTGATCGGACTACTGCCGCTTGCAGAGAGGTAAACGACCAAAAGGAGAAGCTGCGATCGACCTGGCTGCTGTCAGCGTTCGATGGGGCTGGCAGAAGAGAAGAGACGGCGACAGCAAAAGACTTGCGGCGATAGCGAGTGGCCAAGGTAGCGGTCATGGTCGCGTGCGCAGGGTCGGCGACCACTGGTCCTGTGCGCGCGTCGCACAAGGGCGGCGGGACGCGAGATGATCTGCCCGGGGCCACGAGCGATCGTGGATGGTCGCGGGCGGCAGCGCAGTGAGGAGGGTGGTGCGTGGAAGAATCCGGTGCAGGGAAGAACGAAGTCGTCGCGAGAGAAAAGGTCGCAGAAAGAAATCGCGATAGGGAAGGCTTTAGGCTTTGGTGCGTGCGACGGGGAAGTAATAAAACCTAAGGAGGGATTAATGGGATAGGTTACGAAAACCGGTCCAATTTAATTAGCTCTAACCCTAGATTAGGTTTTAAACAAATCCAAAAGCTTAACCCTAGGTTTAGGTATTTAAACATAGGGTTAATCAAACTCATTAATTCCCCAATAATAAATAACCTTAATAGACCATTTAAAAGTCTGTTTTTCTTATCCCCGTAAATATCTCATACAAGCCCCGTTTAATCCCAGAAAAATTCTAGAATTTTTTTTTAAAATTCTCCAAAAAATCCCGAAAATAATTCCTATGATTATTTTCCCTAAATATTGGTCATTTAATTTAGTATTTCAAGTTTCCGTGTTTAACAAAAAGAGGAGTTAGAAGGAACGCAGGTTGAGCTATCCGCCTGCGAGGCAAAGGTCCTTCTTCATGAAGCCGAGCTGAGTGAGCTATGAAGCCAAGTTCGGGAAATGGATGAACTTCGTGCCAAGGCCTCAGAGACGGAGAACTCCGATTGAAGCTACAGGCGCTGTAGAATGCGCAGGAGATTCGGGCGGTGAAGGAACCTACCCGTCGAGAGAAAATGGCGACTGAGGTAGAGGCTGCCAAGGCTGAGCTAGCTAGGGGAGGAGAGTCGATGGGAGAATTGAAAGAAAACCTTCCTTGCATCTTAGGAGTTTTCCGATATACTTGCGAGGCACACCCTTCGCCTGTTGGACATCGACTACACGGGAGCTGTCCGCCACTTCAAAGAGGTCGGATACCCTCTCGAGGGAATTGCCCCGGACTTCTTGGATTTGCAGAGACTCCTCTACGAACCCTCGAGGATTAGATATTGTACCAACTGTTTTGATGTAATGGATTTTTGAGCATTACTGAAGAGTTTTTTTAAGTAAGGTGTACATTTCTTTTATAATTATTTCTTTATGAGAGCCGAAGCGACTAAGATGACTCCTAAGGAATGAAGGAGATAAAATGATCGAAATAACTCCGACAACAGAGGACTGAAAAGGCCAATATAATCGAGATAACTCTGATGCACTGAATCGTAGGCCTTGTCGATTGTACATTTATTTGAGACCTGAAAGAAACTACGTTGAACTAACAACTTTGTTGATGGACGCCTCGGTCTGAGATACAAGAGAATAGACAGCGCTGCGGGGGCGACTTTGCTAATGGATGTCTCGGTCTGATACACGAGAGAATAGACAGCATTGTAGGGCGACTTTGATGATGGATGTCTCAGTCCGAGACACGAGGGAATAGACGATGTTGTGGGAGTGACTTTTCTGATGGACACCTCGGTCCGAGACACAAGTGAATAGATGGTGCCACAGAAGCGACTTTGCTGATGAATGCCTCAGTCCGAGACACAAGGAAATAGACGGCGCTGTGGAAGAGACTTTGTTGATGGATGTCTCGGTCTGAGACAAGAGGGAATAGACAGCACCATGAGGGTCACTTTGTTGATGGACGCATCGGTCTGAGGCATGAGGGAATAGACGAACTACAAATAGGAATAATAGCATATTTTATTATTCCACTGAAAATATGGTTTACACACCAACTGGCTGCATTAAACACAATAAGGTCAGAGGTGGAAAGCATTCCACGACTGCATGAGTTCTTTCCTGCTTTCATCCTGCAGATAGTAGGCTCCTAAACTAACCTTCTTAGTTATTTTGGAAGGTCATTCCCATATAGGAGCGAGCTTCCAGACTTCTCTTGCGGGCTGAATCTTTTTCCATGCAAAATCTCCCAGTTGAAAGGAGCGAGACACAACTTTTCTGTTGTAGGCTTGGACTATCCGCTGTCGATAAGCTTTCATCTTTGCATCTGCTTCATCTCTAGCCTTGCTCACTAGGTCTAGCTCGGTCAATCGCTTCTTCGTTGCCTTTGCATTGTTTGGGTCATGAGTAGAAATCCATGGGGAACCCATGCCGATTTCCACTTGGATCATGGCTTCTGAGCCATACACCAGATGAAAAGGAGTCAACCCTGTGCTATCTTTGGGTGTCGTCCGGATGCCCAGAGGATACTAGACAATTCTTCAACCCGACTTCTAGACATATGATCGAGCTTGATTTTCAATCCTCGTACCAGCTCTCGGTTGACTACCTTGACTTGCCATTACTCTGAGGATAGGCCACCGAAGTGAAAACTTGATGAATTTTTAGCTGCTGACACCACTCTTTAATTTTTCAACCTTGGAATTGTTGGGCATTATTTGAGACAATCCTCCAAAGAATGTTGAATCTGCAAACAAAAGTTTTCCAAAAAAAACTTGAGCACGACTTCCTCGGTAATTCAGGCCAACGACTCGGCTTCTAACCATTTGGAAAAGTAACATATAGCCACCAACAAGAATCTTTCTGAGCTAAAGCCTTCTGCCCAGGTGATTACCATAGCATCCCTCGTGTATCTCTCACATCACGTAATCAGCCTCTTCTGGGTCGAGGCACTTGAGTAGGGGGCGGATGAAGGACCGTTTGTATAGACTATCCCTTATTAAAGTAAAACAAGTACCTCTTTTCTTTAGGAGTCGAGCCTCCTCGGGCGTATCTGGTACCACCCCATACTTTAGGTAAGAGACCAAGGGGTCTCTCCAGTCAAGGACAAGTTCTGACGTATCTTGATTGACTTGAGCCATGAGTTGTACCCCTGCAATCGGGCCATCCAAGGCCCATGTAATCAATGCACTGGCCATCCGAGCTAACTCATTAGCCTTCTGGTTCTCACTTTGGAAAATTTTATGAAGAATGACTTCTTGAAACTCGGTGGCCAACCTTCTATAGCTCCTCGTATATTGTCGAAGTCGATCATTATTAATTTCAAAAGATCCTTTAATATGCTCTACAACCAACTGAGAATCCGAATAAAGGATAACCTTTGAAGTGCCAACTTACTGAGCTACCCGAAGACCAACTAGTAGAGCTTCATACTTGACTTCATTATTGGAGGCACGAAAATTGAGCTGAAGGACTATTTGGATCACTTCTTCTCGAGGCGATACCAACAAGATTCCCACTCCACTTCCTTGCTTAATAGCCAAACCATCAACAAAAACTTTCCATACCTCGTTATTCTTAGGTCCCAAAGCTTCAGCTAAAAAATCTACAGTGTCTGCCCTTTGATAGATGTCCGGGCTTGATACTGAATGTCATACTCAGCACGCTCAGTGGTCCATTGATGAGTTGGCTTGAGGCTTCAGGATTCACTAGTAGTCTTTCGAGACCGCTGTTAATCAGGACCGTGATGGGATGAGATAGAAAATAAGGTCGGAGCTTCCAAGCTGTCCAGAGCCAACTTTTCAAGGGTGGTGTGTCGACTCTCTACTTCTTTTGGCAAATGACTGATGAAATAGACTGGAAACTACTTGTCTTCTTCTTGCCAAATCAGTATGACTCCTATCGCCTCTTCAACAACAGCTAAGTATAATCATATTCTTTCTCCGAGCATCAGCTTGGAGAGGGTGGGTAGCTGGACTAGGTATTGATTTAAATGAGAAAAAGTTTGTTCGCACTTCTCATCCTATGAAAACCGAGCCGACTTTCGAAGTACCTTAAAGAAAGGTAAATTTCACTCAGCCAACTTAGAGATGAAACACGAGAGCGCCATGATCCTTCCCATTAACCTCTTTTAGATTCCGAGGCGAGACCATATTCTACAGAATTTGCAGTTAATCAGAGTTGACTTCAATTCCTCACTCGATAACAATTTATCTGAGAAATCGACCGTTGCGAACGCCAAATACGCACTTCTTCGGGTTGAGCTTAATGTTGTATCTCCGTAGCGTCCCAAAGTTCTCTGTCATATCTCCTATAATATTTTCTGCCAGAGAAGATTTGATAAGTATGTCGTCCACATATGATGCCTAAAAACTCGATCCATCAACGTACAATATGTGACTCTGGTATTCTTAAGTCCAAATTGCATAACTCGATAACAAAAAGTGTCATATGAAATAATGAAACTAACATTCTCTTGATCCTCCACGACCAAGGGAATTTGGTAGTAGCCTTGGTAAGTGTCAAGCATACAAATAAGTTCATATCTTGAAGTCAAGTTAACTAACTGATCTATCCAAGGCAGCGGGTATCAATCTTTAGAGCAAGTTTTATTGAGATGTCTAAAGTCTATACATACCCTTCACTTTCCCTCAGACTTAGGTACTAGCACTACATTAGCAAGGCAAGATGGAAATTGAACCTCCCTAATATGTCTGGCTTGCAACAGCTTGTCAACCTTACCTCGGATAACTTGGTCTTTCTAAGAGCCGAAGTGTCTCTTCTTCTGCCTTATAGGTCGAGCTTTCGACAGAAGATTAAGCTTGTGTTCCATCACCGCTTGGGAGATCCCTCGAACTTCTTCTTTGGCCCATGCAAAGACGTCATGGTTGGAGGAGAGGCAATCCAACACCCTTGCTTCAGCTCAAGAGATAGATCTGCGCCATCTTAACAGTTCTCTCATGCTAGTTTGGTCATATCTTCACCTCCTTGTCTTCTTGCAAAGACTCTTCTCGAAGGGTATATACATTGGCTCACTCCATCCTTCAGCTTTTCTTGGAGTCGGTCCATACTTCTTCAACATAACACTTTCGAGTGACTTTTTGATCTCCAATTGCCTCCCCTATCTAATCTCCTACAGAAACCTTCACTTTCTGATGGTAGGTGGAGACCACAGCCTGGAAGGAGTGTAGGGTTGGCCTGCCAAGGATGACATTATAAACAGAGACAACCTGTACCACCGTGAAAGTGGCCATGTTGGTTCTGCAGAGCGGCTCCCTTCTCAATGATAAAGGCAGGTCAATCTGACCAAGAGGTAGTACTTCATGGCCAGAAAATCCGAAGAGAGTCGTGTTCATCGGCTAAAGCTCATCTCAATCAATATGCATACGATAAAATGCTTCTTTAAATAAGATATTGACTGAGCTACTTGTGTCGATGAAAATCCGAGCTAGGTCATAGTAGCTTGGATAACTAATGGATCATCGTGGGGGGTTAGTACTCCTCGCAAGTCCTCCGGGCCCGAAGTACATTGAGGGCCCTTTGCCTCAGTCTCTGCTACTGCTAACTTCCATATTTTCTAAACGTTGTGCATGAGCTTTTTGGTGTGGTTGGAATCCCCATCGGTCCCTCCTTCTACGATCATGTTGATCGTGCCTCGGTGGGGGAGTGTTCTGCTTCTTCTGTCGAGAGCCTCTAGGTTGAGAGGCAGGTTGTCTTGGCGACTGTTCAGGGGACCTCCGAAGCATTTTAGCTCGACGATCAGGCTCCCTGGACTGGGATCTTCGGGCATATTTTGGTAGCTCAGATCTGGCTTCATGTCTCGACGGTTCAGACCTTGCTTCAAGGTTTTTCTATTGATCTCAGACTGCTTGCCAAATCGACTCGACCAGCTTATGACACTCTTGTGTGGAATGATCATGCGTCTGATGAAAAGTACAGAACCTCCTCGGTCCTCCTTGAGGTGGCTTCAAAGTAATGGGGGGACTCGAGACTTGTTGGACTGCCTTGACCACCCTTTCTTTGATTCGGCTTGACACATACTTGGTGGTCTTATGTGGCTCCCGAGTCTGGACGGGAAAGGGAATCCTTCTTCTTGGTTGAGTTAGATTCGGTTCTCCTGAAATATTCTCATCTATGGCTCTCTCGGATTCCTCCAGGTGGATGTATCTCTCGTCTCGACCTAGAAAAGCTTCAAAATTGGAGGGTGGCCTCTTCATCAGAGACTTAGAGAAGTCTCCTCTCATCAATCCTTGAGAGAAGGTATTGACAAGGGTGTCTATCAAGGTATCAGGCACATCCATGGCTACTCGGTTGAAACGGTGGATGTAATCCCTCAAAGATTCACGACTCTTCTATCTTATAAAAAGAAGGCTAAGGGTGTTCTTGTAGTACCTTTTACTACTGGAAAAACACTAAAGGAAAATAGCCTTTAAGTTGGCAAAAGAACGGATGGAGCCAGTTGGTAGTTTCTCAAACCATCTATTAGCAAGTCCGTTTAGGGTATTGGAGAAGACTTTGTACTTCACTCCATCCGTATACTTATGTAGCAAGATCACCTTCTCAAACTTTCTGATGTAATCCTCTGGATCAAAAGAGTCGTCATACTCCCCCACTTGCAGAGTTTTGAAGCGTTTAGGTAGTCTCTTTGTTATGATATCCCGAGAGAAAGGCGTGTCAGGGATACTCATCAAGGCCTTTCCCTTCTTGGGGTCTCTCTCGGGCGATTTCTGAGATATGGTCTCTCAGGATTGCTCCTTTTGCAGTGTAGTTGAGGATGATTCGCCCGGAGCAGGAGGGATTTGTGAGGTTAGGGGAGTTGAAACCGAGACAGGAGACACTGGAACTAGGGTTGGAGGAATTGAGACAGGAGCTGATGGCGTCGGAATTGAAGTGGAGTTCTACGAGAAGTGCCTTCGTAGTATGTCTTCATGGTGGTGGTGATGAGCACAAGAATAGTCTCCCTAGTCATGGCTTCCCCTTTAGTAGAGCCTTGATTCTCCAAGTCTTCCCTACAGTCTCTCATCCATAATTTCCTAGCTTAGGACGAGTTTTCTCACAGACGATGCCCATTATGTTGTGACTGAGAGTAGAGATGGCTGAGATGATGCTAAACTTGCCTTCAGGGCTCCATCCGAGGTTGGAATTATTGGTGCCTATAAGATTCACATACCTCCACAAATGACATGATATTGTCTACTTTGGGTCTAAGTCCTCATGGTTTTATTTTTGTACTTTATCCAAAAGGTCTCATACCAATAGAGATATCTTTTTATCCTATAATCACATGTTTTTTTCTATGTCTTACCAAAGTAAGACTTGATTGTATTCTCAATACTCCCGATAATCCCTCCCTCAAGCCTATCCATCCTTGAAAGACTTCCTCTGTTTGATGTCCGATCATCAACCCATTAGGATTTCTTGTTAACTGTCTGATTCTCCTGACCTAGCTGGACTTCCTGCCAGTTGTTCAACCCTTTTGGCCCAACTAGACTTCCTGCCAGTTGTTCGGTCCTCCCAACCCAACTGGACTTCTTGTTTGGTGTCTGGTTCTCTTGATATATATATGGGAGCTCTACTTCCTTCGTTCGAGGTTAATGGTTTGATATGGACCATGACTCTGATACCAATTGTTGGTGTCTATGAAATTCACATATTTTCACAATGACATAATATTGTCCACTTTGGGTCTAAGTTCTCGTAGTTTTATTTTTGGACTTTACCCAAAAGGTCTCATACCAATGGAGATATCTTTTTATTTTATAAGCACATGATCTTTTTCATGTCTTACTAAAGTGAGACTTTGATTGTTTTCTCAATACTCCCAACAGGAATTAGGTGGATTTTCAAGAAATAAGAAACTGAGATTGGGAGGAGTTCTTTGAAGCAAGAGGAACTTGGACCTCCGGAGGGAAAAACTCATAGAAGAGTGAGGAGGGGTGTCGAGAGAGGCCTCGGCGTTACCTCTCCAATGCTCAAGTCAAGGCATGGAGGAAACGAAGAGAATCCAAAAGAAAAAGAGTAAGAGCTAGAAAATCTAATTGGGGCCCCCTGGACTCCTCCTTGTCACCTTTATATAAGACGTGCATTGGGGGAGAACTCCCATGATAGAGAAGTCATGTTTAGTCATCCTAGATGTTATGATTATGAGAGAATGATGGTAGTCATGTCTTCATCAATGCTGTCAAAATAGTTAATGGGGGACATAACTTCATAAATGCATATAGGGGGTTGATGACAAACTCTACCTCGTTGTCGAGGATCATACGGACGTGACATCAAAAGAAAACCTTTCTTACTGAATATATACTTGAGCTAACGCGATGAAGTGAACTACTGTGAAGCTGAGATGTCTTGTTGAGGCATCTGGCAGAGATAATTTATCGAGATAACCGTCGAGGTATACCGCTAAGGCATGTCCTTGAGGCGAGACAGAGACATCTTGTCGTGGTATTTGGTGGAGATAATATGCCAAGATAAATCTCGAGATATACCGCCAAAACATATCCTTGAGCTGAGGTAGAGACATCTTGTCGAGAGATTTGGTGGAGATAATCTGCTAAGATAACCATTGAGGTATGTCCTTGAGTCGAGGCAGAGATATCTTGCCGTGGCATTTGGTGCAGATAATCTGCATGTATCATGTGCCTTCCATAGTTTTGGATTGACTTGGCTCGCCCTTGACTTAGGTCCAACCTAAAGCTCCACCTCAGCGTGATTGTTGACTTGACTTGGCTAGCAGGTTGCCACTTGGTGGGGGTAATTTCCTTCGCATCATTTTGACTTTTCGTGTCACCACTATGGTGAAGGAGTTCTTGGTTCCCCCTGTCGTCTTCCCTTCTTCCTTCAACAATCTCAATGTGCCCCAGCAGCGCCGTGCGACAGAAGAAGTAAGACTTTGACATTAAACAATCTTTCTTCAGAGATGATGCGACTATGAAGTTCGGATTGGACCGTCGAGCTACAAGTACTTTCTTGATTTATCCAGATACATAGTTGGTGGAGATCTGTAGAGACTCTGACCTCTTCCAACTAAACTACCGAAGAGACATCTCTGTAGGACCGTGGGATCGAATTGATTACCTTAGAGTTTAATTGAGCTGAAGATTCGAATATCGTCAATCAAAAAAAGTTGATGAACTCTTGAAGCATAATAAATAAAATAATAGTCTTATGCACTGTTTTGATTGTAAAAAAAAATTAACAAAGAAGCCATCAAACTAAAATATCAAAATAATTATTTTTTGAGCCACCGTGTGGGTTGGTAATGGTGAAGTGGAAACATTCGATGATTCAAGTTTCACAATGTCTAAATATTTGTTAACGGAGTTCAAATCAATGTTGAATAGTCTATCGAAATTAAATTGTATTTTTTAAATTTATTCTAATGATCAATAGAACAAATAAAATAAAATAAAATATCAAAATAGTTTTACTTGATATTTTTAAGTAAAAAAAAACATAAATAAACAAAAAAAATACATCAAAGCAACCAATCACTGAGATATCTTGTTTGTTGGTCACTTTTATCTCCTTTTAGTCGTTGAAATCAAAAAGTAACATCATTAATAAATTTCACGAGGAGTATGAATGCAATAATGATCTCGCTTCACTATTTTGACCATTAAAATGGTCGAAATGTTTTAAAGAATACTACTACAGTGCAATAAAGAATACTTTAACGGTTTAAATAGGGAAAAAAATAGCAATATGAATGGACTCGTGGAATTATATTACTGATTAATCTCGGTCCCGGAAGTTTTGAGATTTTGAACGAGATAATAAAAATTAAATTTTTGCATAGATGAAAATTTTATTTTTGATAAAAATTAAACTTTTATATATATTGATATAAGTTAAAATTAACATAGGATTAAAAAATAGTATATTCATGACATCTCATTTGTTGAGTTTAGCTAGTGTCCCAAGGTAATACACCTCGATCGGCTTGACCGAATGACGGAAGTACTACATCTCGACTTGGCCGAATGACGGAAGTACTACATCTCAATTTGGCCGAATGACAAAAGAATTGCATCTCAACTTTATTGTATCTCAGTTTTATAAAAGAGGACTACATCTCGACAGATCTCGCATTAGACTTCATACTATGAGTATATGTACCTCAATCGGCAAGTCAAGTGATGGGGTCATCATTAAAGTCAAGATGTCCAACGAGACATCCTCTGTCAAGAACCCCACCTGACAAGGAGACATGTGTTCATGCCTATCTCATGGAAGTCTGTCCGTTGTATTAATGGAGCCTTATTTTCCATCAACCACGCCGGAGGCATTAATTGTCCTCCATATGTGACGACATTTATGAAGATGATGCTCTCTATTATTTCTAAAGATAGTAGGTCATCCTTTTACCGTACCATACCATTCACGCCCTCCGTATCGTTCCGTATGAATATCTCCACTTATATAAGAGCAGTTAGAGGAGGAAGAGAGGTTCAGAACATCTTCTAAACTGCTCCCTTGCTTTCCTTATTTCTCCTCTGCACACTAATTCTTGTCTTGAGCATCGGAGGGGTTTTGTCGAAATCTCTCTCGGTGCCCTTAATCGCTCTTTCACTTTGTAGGACTCATCTTGGTTGGCCATGAAGCGTCATTCGGTAAACGTCCAAGATAGTCAATTCTTTGCTTCGGCGCTTCCACCGCGTCATCCATTCCTTCGTCCAAGTCATCGGTTTTTTGCCGTTTTCACTACTGAATATCTCAGCATTCCGATCTCAACCGTAATATATATATATAGAGAGAGAGAAAGATGATCCTGCTGATTATCACGGGTCGGAGGTAAAAAACTAGCATTTTGATATCAAAATGCTACTCCAAGACTTTAATGCTGACCATTTAAAAATCATCAAAAAGCTTGATATCGGACGATTTTATAAAAACGATAAAAATGTAGAAGTCGAATTTTACAGTGAGATCAGATTTATCATTGATATTTTTTTTTATATAGAATCAAATTAATCATTGTCGAAATTAATCAGAAAATTTGAATAACAGATACTAATAAAAATAAAACAAAACAAAAGCCACCGGTAGAAGTTCGTCGTGCTCGTGAAAATTCATCAAAATATGCAAACGAAGCGAATAAAATACCAAACATGAAGGGACGGATTCTGCGCAGGTCCCTTTGGCTGTAAAACTCAGTTTCTTTTTATTTTTATTTTTATTTTTTATTTGGAAGATTCAGTGGATTCTTTTTTTTTTATTTATTTTATCCGTCGAAATTGAGTTGGAAAAATTGACACGCAAACTTTGGCCAATTATTTTACAATTTGCGAGAACAACAAAAAAAAAAGATGTAGCTTACTGAAGGGCATCTGGAACTATCGCAGGAAAGATTTAATGGTTAACGTATATAGACGTTGTATAATTGAATAATAGATTAATCTTCTATAAATGTAAGAGTGTCGTTCATTATCGTCCCCGTGGGAAGGGTCTAGTGACTAACGTATACAGACGTTACATCAGAAGATAACGGGATAATCCCTTGCAAATGCGAGAGTATCGTTCCTCCATGTACTAGTTACTAGTCTCAATGACCCAAAATTTACCGTGATGTACCTCCCTTACAATGGTCCGGAGGCGGACTGATAAGGACTGCTAGGTTGACGGATTCCAACCTTTTGCATCAGAGAGTATCGTCAATTGTCTCTATGAGGATGACGCGGTGGTTAAGATACGACGGTACTTGCAGAAGTGACATGAGTCGATTCTGGAAGAGGTCTAAAGCCCTTTTCTGGATTTAGATGATCCCTACCTGTCTTGGCCACCACGTCAAGGTCCATAGGACCCTCTGTGCAGATTTACCTCCCTCACAATGGTCGTGGGACAGATCGATGGGGGTCGCTAGGTTGACGGTTCTAATCTTTTGCAAAGAGTGTCGTCCATTGATCATTAGTCTTAAGGGTTAGAGGTTCATCATGATTTATTTTTTTATGATGATCTAAAAATAAATTGATAGGAACCGTTAGATCGAAGAATTCAAATCAAAGGACATCTGGAATGCAAAAAAATTTTCAAAAGTGATTTTTGTTAAAAAATGAAAAATTTTACTTACTTTTTTTCACTGTAAAAAAAACTCCCAATAATATTTTTTATCGACCTCACACTCAACAATTCACGTATCTTTAAAAAATCTTCAATTATTTTTTAATAGGAACGTAGCGTGATGTATATTTAATATATATTATTTATATTTTATATATAATGAACATATAATTTTTATTGAAAATAATAATTTGTTAAAAAAATTATTGAAATTTTATAAATTTGAAAAGAAGAAATACAACATTTAACAATGAATTATTACAAACAATTTATAAAAAATATAAAATAATTAATAAATTAATCTTTCATCGATTCCACTATCATGTAGCTCAGTTTATCCGAATGTACATATTTTGAAAACTCATCTTAAGTAGAGTCTCCAATGTGTCGGAGGATCTTCTTCATCATTTCATCAATTAATTATTATTTTTTATCATCAATAATTATGTTATGCAAAACAATACACGTATAAATAATATTTTTCAAATTATTTTGTATCAAAATTGTCTTGGACCTTTGATTATTATCCAATGAGATTGGGACTTACAATTTCTTATCTTTGCTTAAACATCTTTCTCTTGGAATCATGCAACATGGAAAATTATCGACGAAAATAACTCATTCTAGATAGATTCGATCAATCAAATATTATCATTTTTTATATTGCGTTTTACTATAAATTTGATCTCCGATACATTTTCTTATAGAATGTTGAGTAAAAATGATTCTTTGAACACATCGATATTATTATGCTACTATGTGATTCAAAAAAAAAAGTGTATCATATCTATAAATTCATAGATGCGATCATTTCAAGCACAATTGTTGGGACTTATAAATTGACCTTTCCAAATAAAAGAATAATTTCTCCATTTTCAATGCATATATACAATCACTATCTAACATATCGGGGAAGCTCTCTCTGCTTATGCATTTCAAGTAAATGATGGATGTCAAAAAAATTAGACCTTCTTAAGTATTGTGACGCAAATATTACCATCACACATCGATAAAAATTGATCAAATAATTTAGGAGAGTTGTTACTCATCACAAATGTTGACAGGGGATCCATACACCAATTGATAGATAATAGTTGTACATTTCTAAAGGAGGTGTCAAGCTACTCTCCATTCAAAATTTTTTAAATGATTTTGTAAGATATTGACTATGCGAATGAATAACTTTTTTCGCATTCGAAATCGTTGTCATAATACTTCATCGGAATATATCAATTGATCAAAGAAGTAATCATTTAAGCGACGATCATATTTAGTTTCACGATTTCGATTTAAATACCTTCTCCTGTGAATTCTACTAGAAGAACTTTGAGCTGCTTGAAGTTTTATTTGTATCCGCCAAAAAATTTCTTCATTGATTGCAGAAAATAAAACGCATTGGGATTGTGAAGCATTTGAAATAAATGAAAAGTATCAATGTGATTGTAGAAAACAATGTTAGAAGAATTGAGGATTCTAACTTCTATATATAAATATATAGAAGCATTTGTAGTCCATGCGGAAAGTGCCTAGCGACTAACGTATGTAAATGTTGTATCATAGAATAACGGATTAATTTTTTGTGAATGCGAGAGTACCGTCCCTCCATGCATTAGTTACTAATCTCAAAGGTCAAAGATCTACCGTGATTTATCTCCCTTACGATGATCCGGAACGGATTGATAAAGACCACTAGATTGACAGATTTCAACCTTTTGTATCATAGAAGCATTTGTAATCACTATTTTTATAACAATTAATTTATAACGACTATTTTCAAATAAATAATTTATTATTCAACACAAACAACATTAATACAGACAAAAGTAAATAAAATACAGAAATAACAAACTTTATAAAGATCACCTAAAATACATCTACTGTACTACTGCTACATACCATTTTTTTAAAAATATTTTCACGTAATTTAGAATATAAATTAAGTTGATCCTCATCCCACTGGTATCCTTGCTAAAGATTTCGTAATCCTTCGTTGCTATCTCGTGCTTTTGTATCTTGATTCTTCTTTATAATTCTTCTATTTTTTGTCACCTATTATCCAATTTCATGTCTTTAATATCGATCTCTAGCTTTGAATTTGCCCTTCCACTTTATTATCTTTTGGCCAATTGGACGAGTATGAATTTCATAATTGTCCATCAATAGGATTGCTCATTAGCATGATAATCAATTTCTTACAATCTATAGTAACACATCAAACATGTTCATAGTTGATCAACTTATTATCATGCTTTTCCTGCCACATTTTATTTGCTCTCACGAGTACATTCTCATTTTCATTCTCATTGCTTCACTCATTTTCATAAATATGAAACCATCACATTAACAACTCCTTCGATTGATCTCTATCGGTAGAAGAGAATCAGAATCCCAGATAATATATGTAAAGAAGGGAATCGATCAACAGTCCAGAGTAATGAAATCCTCAGAAATTAATCCCTTACACATTTAAGAGTTACCCCTTTCATGACGCATATAAACTTTTATTGCAAATGGTTATAAATTTATTCACTAGCGGAACAGAGATGGTGTTACTAGTCCTTGATAGTATGAATGATGATTGTGGAGGAGAAATTCCATAAGGAGAGGGTGACATTACGAATTGGCTGCCCATTGACCGTCAATATTCGGACAAGTACATATAAAATAGAGGTTGAGAGGCATTACTTGGAGGAATCGAAAAGTTTTGAAAATTTTGAAAAATTATAGAAAATTATGGAATGCATGGAACATTTGAAAATTTTTAGGGTAATGTATGGAAGTGAAAAATTGAGTATAAGATGAATGAAAAAAAAATGATAGATATATTTATTGACATATAAAAATTGATCAAAACTTGCCGTTTGCAATGACTAATTCTTCCTTAGCCTCTTGCATAATATATTTTTCAAAATTCAATATTTTGCTAACGGACTGAATTTTAAAAAATGTACTGTGCACGATTAAGAAGATTTTGAAATTCAACCTTTAGGAAATGATTAGACTTAGGATCACTGTAAAAAACTACCGAATTTAGATTGAGTTCAATCAAAATTGACTAATACCATTGTAACCACATCGTGCACACGTTGCGGTGCAACGTGTGCACGGCGCTGCATGAAGTGCGCGCAGATGGCGCACTTCGTGCAGCGCAAGAAACACCCCCTTTATAAGGGGGTGTGATGCGTCCAAAGAAAAAGGATAGAGTGTTTAGGGTTTT
Source organism: Wurfbainia villosa (assembly GCA_025175895.1). Classification (NCBI taxonomy): domain Eukaryota; kingdom Viridiplantae; phylum Streptophyta; class Magnoliopsida; order Zingiberales; family Zingiberaceae; genus Wurfbainia; species Wurfbainia villosa. Next base: position 167,116 of record CM046008.1, read on the forward strand.
GACGCTGAAAGACTGCCGTCGGAGAGAAGAACGAACACCAAGGCTTCGTTGGATCTTGTCTCGTGGAATAGTAGGAGCTTTCCACTGTGATTGTTCCTCGGACATAGAGCATCATCTTCTTCCTTGGACGCAAGAAGATTCTGACGAAACCACTGTAAGTTTTATGTTTTCAGTTTTGCATTTCGTTCTTCCTTTTATTTTTGCTAAGATAATCTCGACTAGATGCTAAAACATACAACATTGGTATCAGAGCCAAGGTTAGTAAGCATCTAATCGAAATTAGTAAGTTTTTTTTTCTGTAAATCTACTGTTCATCGCGAAAAAAAAAAAAAAAAAAAGGTCGCGGAGAAGATGAAAAGAACTGCCTTGGCGAAGAATAGAAAATCACTCTGGACAAACTGCTCTGGTTTGTCTAGAGCAGTTTGTCGAGTGGAAAACTACTCTGGCGAACTGGCCAGGGTGGTTTTGAGCCTAGCCAGGGCGGTTTCACCCTTGGCAGAGTGGTTTTAACCTTGCCAGGGCAGTTTGAGCCTTGGCAGAGTGGTTTTAACCTTGCCAGGGCAGTTTCAGCCTTGGCAGAGTGGTTTTCAACCTTGCCAGGGCGGTTTCACTGTCGGCAGAGCGGTTTACCGCCAAGCCAGGGCGTTTACCGCCTGGCCAGGGCGGTTTACCGCCTGGCCAGGGCGGTTTGCCGCCTGGCCAGGGCGGTTTACCGCCAAGTAGGGCGGTTTTGAGAGCTGGCAGGGCGGTTTTAACGCTGGAAAGGGCGGTTTAACCCCTGGAAATGGCGGTTTAAGCCCTGGAAAGGGTGATTTTACTGCAATAAGACCGGTTAGCATAAGTAATCAGTTTGTGACTGATCTGAACCGGTCAAGCATTCACTTAAAGTGGTCGGGAACCACAGCAAGTGCCCAAGAAGTTGACTAAGTTGACTTTGGTCAACTTGACTCATAACTTAATAATCAAGTAATTGTTTGGAGCAATTATTACTTGAAATAAACAACTTACAGATAGACAAAATGAACTAGAGTTGATGGCTAGGAATAATGTGAAATATTAAACAACCGTTTATTTCACTCGAGTGCCTGGGGTATTCGGAGAGAAATAAAGGAGTTTTGGGTTTCACATAAAAAGTCAAGTCTAGACCGATTAGACTTAGATGATAGTCGATTGGTAAGAGTATCATTTGACTGGTCTAAGTCAGTCGACTGTCCTCCATAAAATCAAAGAAATTTATTCTTGATTTATTATGATAGATCCATGCCTATATATAAATTGAATTAAGCCGGTATATGTACTGGTTTGTCGGTTTTGTACTGACTTAATTAATTTCAATTTTTTCAGATGGCACGGATGATTACCACTATGACTAGATACGATGTGTTGCGTAATCGGCTGAGAGAGACTATCCAGGGGATAGAGTATGACTCAGCTCATGGAGTCGGGTGACACATCGGGAGGCTTGATAGATTGTTCTGGAGACTCGAGATGCAGGAGTTTCCGATTCTGGACAATTACAGAATTTGGGCTCTGGTCCGCTCAATGCCACAACACCTGAGTGAGATTGCGCATGAGATCTGGGGGCGCTATGAGGGACGTGTCTCTTATACCCAGTTATGCGCTGAGCTGCTTCACTACGAGGCCTGTGAGGTGCATAGTGATGATCCAGAGGATGATTCGGAAGAGGACCCTGATGGAATCTTTCCTTTTGGATCGCTTCAAAGGTCTCCTACATAAGATTCTGCATCCTGGCATCATCTTGAGAGCATCTCGACGGGGGATGTCCTAGTTCAGCCCAAGAAGATTGGGCATGTTTGAATCATTACTGCACTAGTGTTTGTCCTAGTGAGAGTAATGATAATCTATCTAGTTGCTTAGTTTTTATTTTTTAGTTATGAGTAGAAAGAATGTTATATGTAATATTCTTAGTAGAGTTATCTTTATTATTTGTTGACAATGTACATCAAGTTTAATTTAATGATATGTTCATTTTATGTTGTTAACTCTACATGATGCATGATATTTTTTTTACTCTTTGATTTGTTTATAGTGAGTACAATTTAAATGAAAATGTTCATTTAATGATATCATGTTAAGATGGGACGTATGTAATGTAATTGATCAAAGTCGATTCAATTGGTACATACAGATGATGAGTGATAATTGGATTGTCACTTGATTTTGTAAACCAAATCGAATTTACGTTGAATCAATTTGTAGATTACATACATAAAATCATACACTGAATGACTAAATAATGTGTTTATTTATGTTAGGTTATGACAACTAAAAACATCATAGCTGAACTCAATAAGGGTGAAAAACTCAATGGGGATAACTACAAGATCTGACACCTCAAGATACAGTATGTACTTGAGGAACAAGAAGTTCTAGAGGCTGTAAATCAGGTCATGGTAGAACCTGTAGATGGTCCCACTGCACAAAACAGACGAGATATTGATGCCTACAAGGCATGGAAGAAGAAAGACTCCACTGCTAAGGGCATCTTGATTAGTTTAATGATAGATGACCTAGTCTTTGAGTATGAGACGTATCCTTCAGCTCATGCTGTCTGGGTTGCCCTTAAGGACAAGTACAGTGGAGTCAGTCTGAGCAAACTTCGACAGCTAACGATCAAGTTCGATAGTTACAAGAAGCGCCCGAATGTCACTATGGTTCAACATCTCAGGGAGATGTCGAATATGATTCGGGAGCTTAAATCCGGCCACGAAATGACGGATGAACAACAAGTGTTCAGGTCATTCGATCCTTCCCGATTCTTGGGAGACCATGGCGGACTTACTCACGCCGAGTATTAAGACTTTCGCTGATGTCTCACGTCATGTAGAACTTGAGGCGGAAAGAGTAGAATCCGCGAGGATTTCTGGCCAAGCCTACTTGGCTACCGGTTCTGCTGGATCATCTGGATCCAAGAAAAAGAGATGGTTCAAGAAAGGGAAGGGAAAGAAGAAGGAAGTTGCAGTTGCAGGTGGGACTGACCCAATCAAGAAGAAGAAGAAGAAGAAGACAGGGAAGAAACCTAAAAGCAAGATAACTTGCTTTAATTGTGACAAGAAGGGGCACTATGCTCGGGAATGTACCGAGCCAAGAAAGGTAACTTCCAGTCTGTCTTCTGAGCATTTTGTTGCTAGTTCTGTGTTGTTGGCTGATTCTTATTCTTTGTGGATTATAGATTCGGGAGCAACCAACCATGTAGCTCGGGAGCGAGTTACATATGTGGAGTACCGCCGGGTACCAGCTGGCAACAAATGGATATATGTAGGAAACAATGCAAGAGTCAAAGTCAAAGGAGTCGACACTTGCAAACTTAACCTTCGGGGTGGAAGAACTTTGTTTCTACATGATGTCTTGTATGCTCCTGAGATTCGGAGGAATCTTGTTTCTGTTACTTGTCTTCTTGATCTAGGGTATTGTATAAATTTTTACAGTCGGTGTGTTGAACTCAAGATTGACTCAGTGTCAATCGGTTATGGTTTTTTAACGAATGGTTTTATGGTTCTTGATGTGGAACCAAATGACAATTGTGCGATTGATAATTATTTTTCAAATATTGCTCTTACTAGTGATGCAGAAATAACTGATGATATTTGACATGCTAGATTAGGACATATAGGACAAGATCGCATGAATCGATTAGCTAAAGAGGGCTTATTGGGCTCTCGAGCTAAGGTTAGCTTGTCTATATGTGAGCATTGTCTTGCTGGAAAAGCAATTAGGAAACCATTCGGTAAGGCTATTAGGGCAGAGTCGCCATTGTAATTGATTCATTCGGATATTTGTGGTCCAATGAATGTGAGGGCTAGACATGGAGCTTCCTATTTCATTACATTTATTGATGATTTCTCTCGTTTCGGTCATGTGTATTTGATTTCTCACAAATCTGAAGCATTAGATTGCTTCATTCGTTATATGAACGAAGTTGAGAATCAAACAGAACGTAAGGTTAAGACTTTACGCACTGACCGTGGTAGAGAATATTTGTCTGATATGTTCAAGACAATATATAATAATAAAGGGATTATTAGACAGCTAACGATCCCTGGAACTCCACAGCAAAATGGGGTTGCTGAGAGAAGAAATAGGACTCTTCTCGAAATGGTTAGGTCTATGATGGCGCAGGCTAATTTGCCGATCTCCTTTTGGGGAGATGCATTATTAGCTGCAGCCTATATACTTAACAAAGTGCCTTCAAAGTCAGTTCCAACTACCCCATATGAACGGTGGACGGGCAGAAAACCAGATTTGGGAAATCTGAGACCCTGGGGGTCGGCTGCCTACGTTCATGACAGTTCTCACAAGTATGGAAAACTAGGACCTAGAGGTAAGAAGTGTATCTTTATAAGATATTCTGATACCTCAAAAGGTTATGTTTTCATAGGTGAGACGTCAGATGGAACAATCTCTGAATTGGATTCAAGAGATGCCACTTTTCTCGAAACTGAGTTCCCAACAAGAGGTGAAGTTGATAAGACAGTTCCTCTATTTGAGGAAGAAGAGTCGTTATCAACTGGACAGGTGTCAAGTGGGATACCTGAAACTAGTCAACCTAGTGGGAGTACTTTGCCTAGTCACGGGGTGACTTCTCAACAACCCAACTTACAGAAAAGTGTTCGTAAGATCAAACCTAAGAAAAGGTTTGATATTGAGAATGAGACAATGATTACACTCCCTGTTGACGATGAGGAACCTCAGTCAGTAAAGGAAGCTCTGGGCTCTAGAGCTGGAGAAATGTGGAAAGTTGCAATGGTTGAAGAAATGGAGTCAATGATTAAGAATCATATTTGGGAGTTAGTCGATCTTCCTCCTGGCCGAAGGGATATTGGGAATAAATGGATTCTAAAAATAAAGAGGAAAGCTGATGGATCGATTAACCGATACAAAGCTCGTCTAGTTGCAAAAGGATTTACCCAATTAGAGGGTATTGACTTTGAGGAGACATTTTCTCCCGTAGTAAAGTTTGTGTCAATCCGAGTCATTTTGGCTTTAGTGGCTCATTATGACTTGGAGTTACATCAAATGGATGTAAAAACTACTTTCCTTAACGGTGAGCTTGATGAAGAAATCTATATGGTTCAACCAGAAGGTTTCGTTGTTGAAGGCCAAGAAGATAAAGTATGTAGATTGAAGAAATCTATATGAGCTAAAGCAAGCATCAAGACAATGGAACATAAGATTTAACGAAGTGGTTTTATCTTATGGTTTCGAAATTATCAATGAGGATCATTGCGTTTTCCTGAAGAAGGATAAAGGAAAGTATGTCATTTTATCGTTATATGTTGATGATATGCTGATTGCAGGGAATGACATAGGTTCTGTGATAGAAGTCAAAAAGTGGCTTTCATCACAGTTTGACACAATAGATATGGGAGAAGATGAATACATCTTAGGGGGTGTTTGGTTGGGGGGCATCCATGATTACCTTGGTTATCCATCTAATGGTATCAATGAAAGCCTTGTTTGGTTTAGGTAATCGACGATTCCCAAGTAATATCTTATATCCGACACGTCAGCATACATCAGCAAAAAGGATTATTCAACCCGGAATTGAAAAACCAAGTAAATCTTAGGTTTTTCTTGATTCCGGGGTTAAGATATTTTTCTTTCCAAAATTATCCTTCTATAGTTAAGTAAATTACATAGAAGAATAAAATGCCGACTCACCTGCTCCCCATCCGCGAAAACGCTCGAAGCGAAACCCTAGCAGCAGCGGCGATTGCGCGGCGATTCGAAGGCGTCGTCCACCTTCGTCCACCTCGTGTTGAAGATCTATCACCGAACATTACTAGGTTTGTTAGTTTTGTTTTCTTCCATTCTGATTTGGTGGAGATCTCTTCAGTTCTAGCATTCTTCTTCTCTTCACCGGCAGTTTTGATATGCTTGTTTTTATCCTGTTTTTATCTGTCTGTTTTGCCTCTTGTTTTCTAATGGTTTGACATGTTTCTATTCCTGCCGAGAGGTTTAGCGACGCTAACTGTTGCAAGTGTCTTGTTTGGTTGGTAATCTGTAGCAGGAGATTGCGATTCTCCTTATCGATAGGTATTAATAGGATTCCTATATAGTTTAATCACTATGTAGAATGCCAAGCCGCAAGGCAATAAGAAATGTAAAGAACCATAAGAAACACAAATTCCATAGATCTTGTCGAGTTCAGAATATAAATGTATAGACTAAATATTAATGAACAACCCGTCGATCTAATTTTGTATTTGAAAATACTTGATGAACACACCTTCAACACCCAACAAAGAAGAATATCATAACGAAAATCCACAAGTACCAACTGCAGAACACGGGGTGGGAACCACATCAAATCAAGAACAAAGAAAATATGTCATAATGGAAATAAACTACACTAAATTAGAACCTCAATAGTTAAAATCAAAAATGAGAAATTCCTTTAAAATTACCTTATGCCAACAACTTGTTTGTAATCAGCTTCGAGGATTCTTATCATATATTTGTAGAAGTCCACCCTAGGTTTCCTACACAAAGGTGCCCGGAAGAAGAAAATGAGGAATCAAATTGGAACTAGTAATTTTGTCTTTAGAATTGTCGAGAAATTGTGCATACCATGATGAATCCTTGTCTCATGGTAATCAGTAATCCATTTTGGTGACAGATCCATAGAATTGCTTAAAAAAAGAATGCTGAAAAAAAACATAATCATATGTTTGCTATAAATTGGTGGAGAAGTTTCATTATTTGTAAGGAGAAAAATATTTTGCTTACCACCCAACTTAATGTCAATGAATTCTTTCCAAATCCCTGGAAACACTTTCTGGTGACTATGGATTTGTACATCTCCGATCTTTGGAGGAACTGTACATACTATATTTTGTTAGATTAATTATTCAGCAAATAGTTCACAACCAATCCATCTCATGCTTCTTGTTATCATATCAAGATTCCAAAGCTTGATTCTTACTGCCCCTTCGCTCTCGAATCAATCTTCCCAGCTTCCATAGTTTAATCACTATGGACTTGAGATTGTTCTCCATACATGGCACAACATTGGTGCAAACTAGCTGAAGGTGATAATAGGACTCCTTTGTGTTTGTTGATCTCATGTTCAATTAATTGAACTTAATGAAAGCAGATGCCAACAAAGTTTTGAATTTAGGTTGGCATGCAAGGTCAGTGATCACAAACTTGTCATTTCCTTTTCCCTAACATAACAGATAATTTACATAATTAATCAAGGGTGTAAAATCAACATGAAACACATTTATCAGATGGAAGACAATACAAGAAGGATGACTTTGTTACTACATTCTCATATTTAGTTATTTTATCAATATATTTATCGAGAACAGATATTTAAATGCATTATATATCGCATCGTATTTGAACTGATCAAACTGAGTTTTATTTATTTCCATTTATGAAGCAGTTCCTTTAACATTTAATCCACAAAATTACAGATTAAATATATGATCACATACCTATTCTCTGTTTTATTCAGCTATCTAGTTATACAACACTGCTGATGCCATTCTGTCACTAGTTATTGAGTGACACACCACTGAAAAGAAAAATCCTAGTGAGATCCTGGGTTTTCGGCTTCCTGTTTTATCACATTTTTTGTAGTAGTTGTGGTTTCTATTTTTATCTTCATCCAAAGTATATAAGTATAGAGGCTTTTTGATTTTTTTGATTTGCTTTATTTCATGATATGTGTTCCTCTCTATGGTTCCTTTCTATAGATTTTGTTGCTAGATTTACTTTTCATTGTCTTACTTTCATGATAGGCTGAGATGGATCAATTAGCACTAAGGCAAGAGATGAAGATCATTTCTCTACTTATTATACGCAAGAAGAGGATGCAAAGGAAGTTATTGATGCTTTTATTGTTGGCGGTTGTCTTAGCTAACAAGAGGAGGGCTAGGTTTGGGAGGAGCATATCATATACTAATCAAGCATTGTCTAGATATAATATTAGGTCTATAAACTTAAATGAGATGGTTTTTCATAGTGATCGACAATGTGTTGATAACTGTAGGATAGATAGAAGGTCTTTAGACAAACTTTGTTCTTTGCTAACAACTCATGGAAAACTGAAAGAAAATAAAAATATGTCAATTAGTGAACTTGTAATATCTTTTCTTCACATTATTGCACATAATGTGAAGAATAGAGTCCTAAAACGACAAACAGCTAGATCCGGTGAGACAGTTAGTAGGCAATTTCATTCAGTTTTGAATTCTGTTCTACGGTTACATAACATTTTGCTTAGGAAGCCTGAACCAATCCTAAAATTGCGGATGAGAGGTGGAAATGGTTTAAGGTACAAGTATATAATTTCTACATATTTATTTTTCAATAATTTTAATATACACAGTAAATTAATTTGATTTGTGAGACTTCTTTGATTGTAGGGTTGTTTGGGAGCATTAGATGGGACGTATATTAATGTCAATGTCCTAGCAGTTGATAAACCTAGGTATCGAACCAGAAAAGGTGAAATTGCAACCAATGTCTTGGGTGTGTGCACATCGGACATGCAATTTAGCTGTCAAAGGATCTGCAGCAGATGGTAGAGTGTTAAGGGATGCTATTAGTAGGAGGAATGACTTGAAGATTCCTCGAGGTAATTAAGTTATAATTATCATAAAATGGGTTGTTATTATATATATTAAGACATGTTCACTTGTAATATAGGTTGTTATTATTTGTGTGATGCTGGATACACAAATGGGGATGGATTTTTGGCACCATATAGAGGTCAAAGGTACCACTTGACTGAATGGAGGCAAGGTTACCAACCAACAACAGCCAAAGAGTACTTTAATATGAAACACTCTCAAGCCAGAAATTGCATTGAGAGGTGTTTTGGCATTTTAAAAGTCAGATGGGCTATATTGAGAGATAAGTCATTTTATAATGTTAAGACTCAATGTAGGATTATTTCTGCTTGTTGTATCCTGCATAATTTCATAAGGTATGAAATGACAATTGATCCGATAGAGAGTGAGCTTGATGTCCTTGAGTCAACTGAAAGTGATGATGATGATGTCGATGATGGTGGTGATTTGATCAGACATTGTGAGACCAACCCTGCTTGGACTGAATGGAGAGATAAGCTTGCGGATGATATGTTCATGAGCTGGCAATCATCGGTCAATTAAATTTAATGTTCTTTCTTGAAATTTGAGTTTCCATGTATTTGAACTCTTTGCTTATGTTGTATTTGGGTTTATGATTCCGTTGAATGGTTTAAACAATTTGGTTGTATTTGAATTTGATTAAGTTTGGACAATCTGATTGTATCTGGGTTTGATTAAGTTTGAACATTTTGGTTGTATCTTAGATTTATTACGTTTTAACAATTTGATTGTATCTGGGTTTGTATATTATTTATTTAAACAATTTGATTATGGTTTATGCAAGAATAATGTGTTATTTGGATGGTTTAATTTCAGTTTTCAATGGAACGACATAGCCAGAAGAGGATAAAAGGAGTAGAAACAACCAAGGATGCATTAAGTGAACAAGTAGAAAGTTCAATGCCACCGAAGTTCAAAAGAAAAACTACGAGCACTAAACACTTGTGGACCAAACAAGAGGATGCTGTTTTAGTTGACTGCCTTGTTGAGTTAAGCAAAGACTCAGCTTGGAAGAGCGAGAATGGTTTTCGAATTGGATACTTGATGCATTTGGAGAAAGTCATGGCTGCAAAATTGCCATCCAGCAATCTGAGAGCTACCCCTCATATCGAGTCGAGGTACAAGCTATTGAAAAGGCAATTTCATGCTATCAATGAGATGTTGAATCATAGTAGTGGATTTGGATGGAATGATGTTGATAAGTGTATCATTACAACAAAGGATGTCTTCGATGATTGGGTAAAGGTAACTTTTTTTAAACTGCTCTAGTTTTTCTGCACAAGTATTTCTGCTCCAGTTTAGATTGATTGCCTGTTAAGTACACTATATATACATATATTTTCAAGTGGTGATTAACCACTTTCAAGTTTAAATGTAATCAAGGATCGATCAGTTAGAGCTAGAACAGGATCAATTTTATGTATGTTACATATTTTGTTTCTGAATATATATAAGTCCTGTAGGCTTGTCTAAATTTCGATCAGAATTTAGATGTATGTACTGGACGAATATAATTTGAACCTGACAATTTAATTGTGAACTATCTCTTTTGTGATTATAATAACATGCTTGTCTTATGTCTTGCTTAGATAAGTCTCATGTAATCTTTGTTATTTGCACTGTAACAATCACCAATCAATCATCATGATCAAGCCATTGTAGTCTCAGTTATTTGGGTTCGCTACTTGAATCTTTTTCCTCCATTGAACTTATGCAAAGGTATAGCTATATCACTTGTAATGTCCAAACTAATCATTCGTAATTATGCAAAGTAGAGATTACATTGCCCTTCTACGCATTATACTTGCAATTATATACAACTTCTCTTTATGTTATGTACTGGTTGTTTTTGAACATGTTCATACCATCTTAACCTAATTTGTTTTATTTTATTATATATCAGAGCTTATGTGGATTTACTATCAAGTGATATCTTCTTGATTTTATCTTTTTTACAATCTGACAAATAACAATGGTAAATACCACTGTCTCCTTATTTATCAGAAAAGTGCATATGAGAATCATTCTCGTTTAATATATCTGGGTTTATAAGTCAAGTCAAGCTAAGATGAGTTTAATAGCTCTGTTAATTTTGGTGTTGACTTTTTATTAATAATATTTTTTAATTCAGAGTCATCCAGCTGCTATTGGTTTAAGGAACAAAGAGTTCCCCCACCTTGATGACTTGATGTCTGTGTGGGGGAAAGATCGTGCCACAAGAGCTAATGCAGAAACCCCCGCTGATGCAGTAGAAGAGATAAATGTATGTGATGAAGAGGTTGACACATTTGAGCTTGAAAAGGATGATTATATTGAAGATCACAAAGATGAAAAATCTGATGATGACAACCAAGTAATAAAAACATCTGAGACTCCAAGTTCATCAGTTTGTCCAACAAACAAGACATCAACCAGAAAGAAAAAAGGAAAGTCTGATGATGCTCTAAGTGACTTGGTGGGAGAAATTCAAAAATATATTACTTCTGTTTCTAAATCTGATGAGGAGATCTCCAACTACTTCAAGCAACAAACAGAGACTAATCATAGGAAAAAGAAGATATACGAAGAGTTAATAGAACTTTCTGAATTCTCTGAGCAAGAAATTATGGATGTTGGAGAGTATATTCTCAAGGATGAATACAAGCTTGACAACTTCTTTGCATTGCCACAGATATTTAGGAGAAGTTATGTGTTGAAGTTGCTCTCTGAGCTCCATTCCAAATGAAGTAGCTATTTGAATTAGATTGTCATTCTGATATACATTGTTGGTACTTATATTTTGGATATATTTTTGGATAGTCATCGTATCATTTAGAACAAAACTTTTTGGATGAATGTGATTTTGGATTGAACTTGGATTGCTCTTTTTGGATGAATATATTTTTGGATTACTTCTGTGTCTATTAAGTGTTGTATTTATAATAAGAATATGTGATGATACATTCACGGAAAATAAGAATCTATTTTCGTATTCATTTCATTCAGTTGATTTATGCCTTTACTACCTGGAGAACAAAAGCATTAATGATGCTATTGGTTGTAGGTTATTCGATTGACATTTGACTTGTATTAACTAGATACAATGTGTACTTTTACAGCTCATTATGAACAACGTCACTTTCTATATTGCTTTCGGGAAGGACAACTTTACTAGTAAATTAGTTTAGTATTCATGGCTGGGAGCAACTGTCGTCTGGTTGGAAGAGTGGTTTATCAAAATAATGTCCTTTGTATGTCATATTTATTCAACAGCAAAGCAAATTAACACTGCGCTTTCTCCAGATATTGAATTTGTTTGAACAGAAAAGTTGGAAGTCCGAAATCTCACGATAATTTAAAATTTTAAAATTTATAATATATATTGTATTATTAATATTATAATTAATGATTTAATTTAATTTTAAACATTATTTAAATATCAAATTAATTTAATTGTAAAAAATATTATAATTGAATCAGGGGTAATATTGTAAATGTCAAAGTAAGTAATACAATAAAACCTTCAAACAAACAAGGTTTTGTTTCATTACCTAGGATTAAACCAAATAGTATTAAACCAAACAAAGTTATGTTTTATTCTCCATAACCTTGGTTATGTGATTACTTGGTAATCACATGACTAAGGTAATGACAGATGACCTTCAACCAAACGCACCCTTAGGAGTAAAGATTATCAGGGATAGATCTAAGAGACTTTTGGGTTTGTCTCAAGAGTCTTATATAAATAAGATGTTACAACATTTCAGCATGTCTAATTGCAACAGTGAACAGACACCTATTGTGAAAGGTACTGTTCTGAGCAAGAGTATGAGTCCCAAAACTCCAAATGAAATAGCCGAGATGAATAAAAAACCATATGCCAGTGCTGTTGGTAGTTTAATGTACACTATGTTGTGTACTCGTCCCGATATCAGCTATGATGTTGGCTTAGTCAGCCATTTCCAGTCAAACCCAGGACCGAGACACTGGAAGGCAGTAAAAAGGATATTTAGATATCTGAAAGCGACGACAGATTACAGTCTCTGTTATCAAGGATCAGATATGAGCCTGATGGGATATTCAGATGCAGATTGGGCTGGGGACCTAGATGATAGAAAATCTACATCAGGTTATGCGTTCTTGTTGAATGGTGGCGCCATCTCTTAGAACAGCAAGAAACAGGCCTGTGTGGCCTTATCAACCATGGAAGCTGAATATGTGGCATGTTGTTTGTATAAGCGATGCAGTTAAGAAGGTTCCTAAAGCATCTGAAGATTGTTGAAGGCGTTAGAGTCGATGTTGATCTCTTGTGATCAAGCTGCGATAGCTTTTTCCAAGGATCCCAAATATCACAGCAAGGGCAAGCATATTGCTATAAAATACAACTTTATCAGGGATATTGTTGCTAAGAAGAAGGTTATTCTTGAGTATATCCCTACTCAAGCTATGCTTGCAGATCCTTTTACTAAGCCAATGACTAGAGAGTCATTTAATGAGCATGTAAAGTCTATGAGACTTCGAAGAATGTAACAATTTTGTAATGACAATCAGATATTGTAATTTGATTGTTCTTTAATGCAAGCCATAATTTATTCAGTGTATGTGATGTTACATTCTGATAAGATCTCGGTGAGCATGTTGACAGGTAGTGATTGGTCCTCTCACATGGACAATCATCTCTGTTTGTTATGTACGAATAGAGGTAAGACTATTACTTATAGGATAACTTTGAAAGTTATATGTATGAGATACATACCTATAAGTTGGAGTCGTCTTGATATATGTATCAAAATAAGATCATTTAAGAAAAGTGATCGAAGTAAATGTTTCCAACATTTATTATACCTGTTTGTGAGCCAGATTAGAATTCATATGTTGAATTCAGGATTAGACATTTGGAATGTCTGGATCAAAATCTGTACGATGTTGAGATAAACATGCGCTCTTTATTGATAAAGAGAATAACATCGTAGCATGTGATTCATACCACGTGTGCTAAGACGACAATAAGGGTAGTAGGAGAATGGATCCCTGCTTCTCTACTATGTGAGCCCTTTTGAGATTATATGTTGATCTCAGCGTTTGCCCTTTGTGACTATTTAGGTGTCTGCTTGAAGTTTTAATCAGGGTTTGCTACTTTAGCATGTAAACCTATTGACTATGGATGATTCGGTCTATGGAACATGACTAGGAAAGCGACTGATTAAAATGAATGGATTCACACTAAAAAGGAAGATTAAATACGTTTACATCCTTTGATAATTATTCACTGGTCGACCCATTTCTGTTATGTATGGAAATGTTTGTGAATATTAAGAATATAGAACATGCTCTTGACTTGATGGTCATAATGAGGGATTAGAGATGTTCATATTGATGTAAGTGGAGATTATTTAATCTGGGCAAATAGCAAGACATTATATCCAGGAAAACGGTTAAGTATCACCCGGAGAAAGGTTCAGTACCACCTGGTAAATGGCTGGGAGTCACCTGGAGGATGACAATGGGTTATCAGGTGAGTGATTATGTGTCATTCAGAGAATGGTTATACACCATTTATAGAGCGGCTAAGTTAGGCGTAACAACTTTTCTTAGCATTGATTGCTCTTTGAGCAGCTATGTAAGGTGTAACAACTTTCATAGCATTGGATTGCTCAGTGTGCTTGCTGTCGCACGAGCCATTTTTCTAAGTATGAATTGGTTGTTCTAATAGTCTTTGTGACTATTGATCTCTGTTCTATTAGTCTTTTGGGACTATGATCTCTGACACGATTCTGATTTATGTGACTGGATATTTCTATTAGTCATTTGGGACTAATGACTCTTGCTCTATTTGGTCTATGTGACTAAATACCTCTTATTGGTCTATGTGACCATTTTTTCTATGTGACATACTTTGGACGAGTGGGAGATGTAACCACGTCATGCACACGTTGCGGTGCAACGTGTGTACGACGCTGCATGAAGTGCTCGCAGATGGCGCAATTCGTGCAGCGCAAGAAACACCCCCTTTATAAGGGGGTGTGATGCGTCCAAAGAAATAGGATAGAGTGTTTAGGGTTTTGACGCTGAAAGGCTGCCGTCGGAGAGAAGAACGAACACCAAGGCTTCGTTGGATCTTGTCTCGTGGAATAGTAGGAGCTTTCCACTGTGATTGTTCCTCGGACAGAGAGCATCATCTTCTTCCTTGGATGCGAGAAGATTCTGACGAAACCGCTGTAAGTTTTATGTTTTCAGTTTTGCATTTCGTTCTTCCTTTTATTTTTGCTAAGATAATCTCGACTAGATGCTAAAACATACAACAACCATCAATGAATTTTTGCTGAAATTCATTGATGAATATAGATGGTTTAAAGTTCTAAAACTAAGACATGAAATGGAAGAGGGGAGTTTTGAAAATATAAAGAAGGTGTATAACTCTACTTTTGAATTTTCTACGGTGTTCAAAAATTTAAAATCATAATGATATATTATTTTTTAAAATCAATACTAATATAGTATTGATTTTTAAAAATCAACCCGACAAAAAAAAATAATATTTTTAAACTTTTGACTAGAGGAGTATTTTTAGAATTAAGCATATCTTTTAGTAAAAAATAAAATACAGTGCACCTTTGAAGAATTTTTGAATTTTAAGTGTGCCTTTGATAAAATACCGACCATCAAATCCAAACAAAGATTTCAAAATAAAAATTTATTCTTACAACGAGAACAGTTTTTTAACACGATTTTCGAAAAGAAAAAGAAGAAAAGATTGAAATTGTTATACTAGCGGTTCTTGCACAACGGTACTTACAGAAGTGATATATATCGATTTCGAAAGAGATCTAAAACTCTTTTCTGGATTCAAATGACTCACACGTGTCAAGGCTCATAGGGTCTTTCGTGATTTACCTCATTCACAATGACTATGAGACAAATCGGTAGGGGTCGCTAGTGATGAAAAAATTAATGGGAGAATTTGAGATTACCAATTTGGGAGAATTGGTAAGGAGATTTGAGTTATGTGACCTAACTCAAAGGTGTTTATGGTTTTTGTCAAACATCAAAAAGGGAGAGATTGTTGGTGCAATCGACCCAGGTCACGATTGACCAGACTCGAGTTGGACTCGAGTAGTGTTTTGATATTTGACATTGATGTTTGACAATGTTTTGGGGAGATAGTTAGTGCAATCCAAAGTTTCCAAGTGCACCTCAAGCAACCAAACAAGCAAACGTCAAAAAGTGCATTTGTAAAGTTTTTTTTACGTGTTTTTGTGTATTTCATTTGTAGTTGCTTGTTGTATTTCATTTATTGTTGTAAACACTTATATGAGGTTTCTCCACCTCCGACGTGTTATCGAGAAATTTTATTAGTGGTGTTGTCATCACTCGAGCTCGTTGAGCTCACCCCGTGGAGTAGAAATCCTAAGGTTTCGAACCACATATATTCTTGTGTATTTGCGTGTTGTGTTTGTATTTGCTTCTACAATTGTATTTCTATATTCCGCTGTGCTAACAACGATTGTAGAGACACAAGCACGAACGATATTCATCGACGCAACGAAACGCTATTCACCCCCCTCTAGCGACGTTCAATTCCCAACAAGTGGTATCAGAGAGGGTCACTCTTCACCGGCTTCACATCCGAGGGAGCAAAGGTGCTAGAGGGCAAGATGGATCTTCAAGAGATATTGGGCGAGGACATAGCAATTCCACCTGCCTTCCATCGCGAAGATTTCGCGTATTGGAAAGGTATGATGGAATATTTCTTAATGTCCAATATAGAAAATTAGTTTGCCGTGATTATAGAATTTGATGCTCCGAGAGGAAAGAATGGAGAAATCCTCAAGATGAAGAGGTGGATCGAGGAGCAATGACAAAAATTTGAGACAACCATTAAGGTAACAAAAATGTTAGTAAATTTGATACCTAACAATATTTTATCTAGATTAGGAAGTTATAGGATTGCTAAGGAGTTGTGGAACAAGTTGGTCAAGTTCCATGAAAATCCCGAATTGGTTCAAAAAGACTCGGAAGAGGAAGAATCATCCTCATCCTCCCAAGCTCAAGAAGAAGAAAGCACATCATCTTCATCCCAAGAGCTTGAGGATTCGGAGATTGATAGGGAATCTGTTAGTAATATATGAGAGATGTCCTAAGGCAATCGCCTTATGTATGAACCATTTATATGATAAATGAAGATTCACTATTTGAGTATACATGTTTAATGTATTTGATTGGATCTTAAACTCATTTACTGAATGTCCACGATACGATTCACAGCATGAGAGAATTTGTGATTGGATCACAACTAGTGAGTATCTCTACATGTGTAATTGTGATATATCGGAATTATCCCTAGTCGATGAATTGATGGATTTGGACACCATCAATTCTGTCGAGACTAGCACGAGGTATACTCCTTGGTGTATCCAAGCAGCTGATTCTCACTGGCTGGAGACATAGTGATGTCCGGAGTTAATCGTGGATGCTAGTTATGGTAACTAGTTCATTGGAGTGACCAGCCGTAAGACTTCATATGGTTCTCTGCATATATAGATATGTCAATGAAGTTCTTACCGTGGCTTAAGTGCGATGTTCCTTTGACTTGCGGTATTCAAGTCATCTTGATCATGGAGACTTATGCTTTGACATCTTAAGCAAACATCTCCGAGGAGATGTGGACCCGGGATGATTGGGTATAAGTCGAAGTGATCGAAGGTGTTTGAATAGCCTATAAAGGATTCACCACTCCTTTGAGGAGATGTATACCCATGGCCTCTCGTCGGATTGTTACTAAAGTCTTTGGCCAAAGCATTACATGTTTAGAGTAAGGTACTCTTCGATACATGTGGAGTAACTAGAATCAGTAGGGACGAGGAAATGATACTTGGGCTAGGTGTGACGAGTCGACTAGTGAGGACCGACACAATAGACCATGTCTGAACCAAGTGGGTATAAGATGAGTGAAGGGAATGGGGCACGATTCATTCGAGCATGAAGGGTTTCGAAATAGTTCGATCAACCGTTGATCTTTTCGGTTAATTGGGGATCATGATGTACTACTAGGTGCCACTCATGATCGTTCTATAATTAATGGTTAATTATAGACGGCCAACATAAACCGAGAACCTATTTGGTCACACGCACAACGAGTGTAATCCAAATGATTTAAAAACGAGCTAGAGAATGGGATTCTCAGACCGAGAGAAACTATGTTTGGTTGGACCAAACATAAAGCGAGCATGAAATTGTTTCAGTCGCAATGGAAGCGTGGATGGGCAGTGTCTTATGAAGACATAATGGATGGACCAAAATGGTTTGGTTCGAATCCAATGGATGAGAATAAACCAAAGGGTTTGGTTTATATTAAACGAATGAACCAAAGGTTGGTTCGGTTCGTTTTAACTTAAAATAAACCATCATGGTTTGGTTTATTTTAACTTATCCTAATGGAGCGGGTTAACGGGCTTTATGGATATGATCCATTAACCATTAAGAGAATTAGTTCTCTATAAAAGAGGGCTTAAGGGATTGTTAAACCCTAATCATCCAAAACCCTAGCCTCTTAGAGTTGCCGCCCACCCCAATTGTTGGAGTTTTCGGCGCCAACCCTAAAGCTGCCGCCGCCCAGCTTTGTGCCGCCGTCCAAGACCCTTGCCGGCGTCCAAGCTCCAGCCGGTGAACCTCCGGCGACCCTCCGGTGATCTCCTATAGGTTCGGCATCAAGGTGAGCCTTTTCTCTCCTTGTTTTGGCCGGCGCCTACTCCTCCACCAAGCTGTCCAGTTTTCTGGACAGCTTCTCCTCCTCTCGTCGGAGCGTCGTTTGGACGACAGTTAGTGCTCCGACAGCGGCTAACTTACCGGGGATTTGATCTCCGGTAATCCTCTGAGGTGGAGGACGAAGGATTCGTCAAACGGTTGACGAATACCTCTCCGGAGAAGCGAGTTTTGAGAACTCGTTTTGGATCCGAATTTGGATTCGGATCGTGATCATCTCTCGATCACGTCGTCTTCAACACGAGGCTAGTAACCCGTACGAAGACGAAGCTCGTGACTTAGCGAAGTCATCCCGAGGAGCTCGGCGTGGATACGGATAGAGACGATTCTTACGAGGATCGTTCCGGTTGATGCCGTTCCCGCTACACGTCATACGGAAGGTATAACGTAGTTTAATTTCCTTTTATTGCAATTTTTAATTTACGGTTATGTCTACACTTGTTGTAATAGCATGCGTGTGTTGTGTGTGTTGTAATAAATATAGATTTATTATTTTTAATTGCTTCCGCTGTGCTCATGTTTACGAAACATGATCGAACACACACACGCCAGCGCTTTAAACCCAACAAAGGGTATCGTGAGCCCAGGTTGTGTTTCGACATAATCGTAAAAATGGTTTTGCGATAGTCATAATGTATTTCTGGAAGTTTTCTAAATTTTGGAAATTTAGAAGTATTTATGGAAATTTTTCAATTTTGGAAAGTCTAGAAGTATTTATGGAAATCTTCCACTTTTGGAAAGTTGGAAGTATTTATGGAAATTTATATTTTCCATAAATAAAATATTTGATTAGATTCTGGAAATTTGTTTCCTAATTTAATCATGATTTGATTTGGGAAATCAAATCTTAAAATATTTAATTTCCATAAGTAGTTTTAAAGATTTAGGAAATTGGTTTCCTAAATAGATTTTCCTTAATCAAATAATTCCATGAATAAAATATGTGATTAGATTTGGAAATTTGTTTCCTAATTTAATTATGATTTGATTTGGAGAATCAAATCTTAAACATATTTTATTTCCATAAATAGTTATGACATATAAGGAAATTATATACATGACATAATTGTATGCCATGTAATTGCATTAGATGCATAACATTATGCCATGCGTGTCGTGACATGTAGATGTATGTCATGTATGCCATGCCATGTAGATAATAGTTATTTGCATGCAAAGAGGATGAGACATAAAAACCCTTAATCAATATTAAAGCCTACACCTTCCATTAATATGGTTAGAACCAGAGTTCTGTTTCTTGTTTGGGTTGTTGGACTCTCTCCAAGCCCGGCTCGAACCTGAATATGTTCAAACCATGGAATGATTTAATACTAATATGGTAAGAGTCAGAGGTCAATCGTTAGCTTTGGTTGTTGGACTCTCTCCAAGCTGGGCTAATTGGTTGAATGCGCTCTAACCATATTAAAACTATGTCCTGATTAATGGGTTGGCTTTAACTTGGAGCATCGGTTTGTTGGACTCTCTCCAAGGTCGATGTAAAGGGAGGTGAAGTTGGGTGCTATGCATATGATGCATACTTGTTAATGTGTTAACAACCCGATGTATGTGTGAACATTCAATTAGTTGATAGCACATTGTGATAGTTGCATATACAGGATATGCAATCGGTATAGATGATACCTACCGTCGTAGTTATGAATGGCTTGTTGGACTCTCTCCAAGGTTGTTCATAACTATGATGGATATCAGCCCATTCGGAGATGGACCTACAATCTCCCGAAGTGATTTTGGGGTTTTTAAAATTCGAAAAATGAATGGGATTTATAAATGTATATTGATGCATTTTAAAAATCATCTTTCTCATATATGCTCGTTTTGTATTTCTAAGTTAATATATTGATCATGATGTGTTTGAATTTGCGTACCATTTTGGATTCAAATAAATTGACTGGGCCAAACTTCTTGGACTGGCTTAGAAACTTGAGAATTGTTCTCAAGGTGAAAAGCTTGTGTATGTCCTCGAAGCGCCTCTTCCCGCCCGTCCTAGTGACGATGCAACTTTGGACCAATTGTTGGCCTATCAGAAACATGTAAGTGATTCTGAACAAACGAGTTGCATCATGCTAGCCATGATGGAACCCAAGCTACAAAAATAGCATGAGCATATGGATGCTCATATCGTAGTCCTTCATCTTTGTGAGTTGGTTGATGAGCAAGTGAGATTCGAAAGGTTTGAAGTCTCAAAAGCTCCTCTTCACCTCTGAGATGCTAGGAGGTTCATCTGTGATCGCTCAATATCTTGAAGACTGTGGAATCTTGAGAAGCATGAGAGGACGGTCTCTTGTTAGTTGATTCCTCGAAGAAAGGTTCTAAGAGGAAGTCAAAGGAACAGCAGAAGGGAAAGAAGAGAAGGGCTAAGAAGGTAGAACTAGCACAAAAGGAAACTTGCCATCATTATGGCAAGGAGAGCCATTTGCGAAGAAAGTACAAGATTTATCTTGAGTCCGTGAAGAAGGATAAGGCATCGGATGCCCCATCTTCTTCAGAAATCTTCTTTATTGATTGTCATTCTATTTCCTCAGACACTTGGGTATTCGATACTGGGTGTGGCTCACATATATGTAATGACATACATGGGCTAAGGAATAGAAGAAGACTCGTCAAGGGGAGAGTCAAATTTACGTGTTGGGAATGGAGCAACGGTTGCTGCACTCGCCATCGGAACGTATTTGTTGGAACTCCCTGTAGGACTTGTCTTAGAATTGGACAATTGTTTTTATGTTCCTTCGTTGATAAAGAACATCATTTCTATTTCTTGTTTAAATAGAAATGGGTACCATTTGACTTTTAGTAACAATTGTTGTTACATAACTTTGAATGGAGTTCTTTATGAGACTGGAACTTTAAGCAATGGTGTTTATACGTTGGACGTATCCAGTGACATTTTCAATATCGAAGCGAGCAACACGCGTGCTCGAAAGGATAATCACATAGACTCCTATATGTGGCATTGTCGTCTTGGCCATATAAGCAAGAAATGCATGTCCGAATTACACCGATGTGGAATTCTGGAATCGTTTGAATTGGATTCATACGATACATGCGAATCATGCTTAAAAGGCAAGATGACTAAGTTATCTTTTACTGGAAAAGGTGAACGAGTGGGAGAGTTACTAGGTCTAGTACATACTGATGTATGAGGACCTATGTCAACTCAAGCTTTAGGAGGCTATAGCTACTTCATTACCTTCACCGATGATCACTTACGGTTTGGGTATGTGTTCTTGATGAAACACAAGTCTGAAGCCTTTGAAAGGTTCAAAGAATTCAGAAATGAAGTAGAGAAACAACATGACAAAAGTATTAAAATACTTCGATCGGATCGAGGTGGTGAATACTTAAGTCAAGAGTTTCTTGATTATCTAAGAGACAATGACATATTGTCTCAATGGACTCCGCCCTATACACCACAGCATAATGGTGTATCTGAGAGGCGTAACCGGACCTTGTTGGACATGGTCAGGTCAATGATGAATCATGCAACTCTTCCCAAGTCCTTTTGGGGCTATGCACTTCAGACAGCTGTTTACTTGTTAAACAGAATGCCTATCAAGGTAGTCTCAACTACTCCATATGAGATATGGAATAGTAAGAAACCTCATGTATCTTACTTGAAGATATGGGGTTGTCCTGCTTATGTGAAGTGATGATCGCATAAATTGGATGCTAAGTCCGATAAATGTCTATTTATTGGATACCCTAAGGAAACAAGGGGTTACTAATTCTATCATCCCGTGGAACAAAAGGTGTTTGTTTCAAGGCATGCTGTGTTTCTAGAGAAAGAGTTTCTCTTGCAAGAAAACAGTGGGAGTGTCGTCGAGCTTGAGGAGGCTCGAGAGACTCAAATAGACATTGATGAGATACCTGGTGAAGCACAACAGCCGAAAACTCATAGTGATGAGCAATCGACTGGACCTATTGTAACACCACATCTTCGTAGATCCGGTAGAACACGCAATATTCCTGAGAGATATGGATTTCTCGTAAGTGAATCGAACGACGTGTTACTCATTGATGATGAGGAGCCTACCAGTTATGAAGAAGTGCTGACAAGTTCAGAAAGGGATAAGTGGCTTGGTGCTATGAAGTCGGAAATGGATTCCATGTATGAAAACCAAGTTTGGAACTTGGTTGACCCACCTGAAGGCATAAAGCCTATAGGGTGCAAGTGGGTTTTCAAGAAGAAAACCGACATGGATGGTAATGTGATTACCTATAAGGCTAGATTGGTGGCGAAAGGATATCGTCAAAAGCAAGGTGTTGATTATGATGAAACCTATTCGCCTGTAGCTATGCTTAAATCCATTCGGATGCTCCTGGCCATAGCGGCTCATTATGATTATGAGATATGGCAGATGGATGTGAAAACAGCTTTCCTTAATGTAAACCTGCTCGAGGACGTGTATATGATACAGCCTGAGGGTTTCACATCGGTTGATAAAACCAAGGTATGCAAGTTGCGACGATCCATTTATGGATTGAAGCAAGCATCCAGGAGCTGGAATATCCATTTTGATGAGACGATCAAAAAGTTTGATTTCTCACAAAATCCAGACGAACCTTGTGTGTACAAGAAGGTTAGTGGGAGTGCAGTCGTGTTCCTAGTATTGTATGTCGATGACATATTACTTATAGGAAACGATGTGTCCATCTTCTGATCGATTAAGGTTTGCTTATCCAAGACATTCTCCATGAAAGACCTGGGAGAAGCAACCTACATCCTCGGGATTAAGATCTATAGAGATAGATCGAAACGGTTGCTTGGTCTTTCGCAGTCTACATATATAGACCGAGTGCTAAAGAGGTTTAGCATGTCGGAATCCAAGAAAGGTTTCTACCCATCGGGCATAGGTACACCTTTGAAGTCTATGTGTCCGTGCCTACGAGAAGGCGAGAGGATTTGCATGAGTAAGATTCCCTATGCATCATGATAGGATCTATCATGTATCTTTATGTTATGTCACGAGGCCCGATGTATCGTATGCTCGAGTGTCACGGCGGATACGATCGATCGAGGAATGGATCATTGGGTATTAAGGCGATCCTTAAGTACTTGAAGAACTAAGGATGTGTTCTAATATATGGAGAAGGGTACATGGTGATACGTGGGTATCACGGATGCGGCTCGAGACAGAACGAGGATGATTCCATGTCTCGATGCGGGTATGTATTCACCTAGAATGGGCGCAATAAGTTGGAAAGGTTCCAAGCTTGACACTATAGCGGATTACGCCACTAAAGCGAGAATACGTTGCGACTTTAGGCGTCAAAGAGGCGGTTTGGATCAAGAAGTTCATCTACGAACTTGATGTGGTCTCATCGATGATCGAACATGTGCTTCAGCTATCATCTTATCGGAGAGATCATCGGTAGGAGCGAAATACAAATCGAGAAAATTCCCCTTTGAAAGGAACTTAGCGGATCCTTTGACTAAGCATTACCTCGAAAGTAAGTTTGAGGTCATGTTAGAGCTTATGGTATTGGATCTGTAGCGATTGGCATTAGGCCAAGTGGGAGTCTGTTAGTAATATATGAGAGATGTCCTAAGGCAATCGCCTTATGTATGAACCATTTATATGATAAATGAAGATTCACTATTTGAGTATACATGTTTAATGTATTTGATTGGATCTTAAACTCATTTCTTGAATGTCACGATCGATTCACGGCATGAGAGAATTTGTGATTGGATCACAACTAGTGAGTATCTCTACATGTGTAATTGTGATGTATCGGAATTATCCTAGTCGATGAATTGATGGATTTGGACACCATCGATTACATCTATGAGAGTATACTCCTTGGTGTATCCAAGCGGTGATTCTCCTTTTTGGAGACATAGTGATGTCGGAGTTAATCGTGGATGCTAGTTATGGTAACTAGTTCATTGGAGTGACCGGTAGTAAGACTTCATATGGTTCTCTGCATATATAGATATGTCGATGAAGTTCTTCTTGTGGCTTAAGTGCGATGTTCCTTTGACTTGCGGTATTCAAGTCATCTTGATCATGGAGACTTATGCTTTGACATCTTAAGCGAAACATCTCTAAGGAGATGTGGACCGAGATGATTGGGTATAAGTCGAAGTGATCGAAGGTGTTTGAATAGCCTATAAAGGATTCACCACTCCTTGCGAGGAGATGTATACCCATGGCCTCTCGTCGGATTGTTACTAAAGTCTTTGGATAAAGCATTACATGTTTAGAGTAAGGTACTCTTCGATACATGTGGAGTAACTAGAATCCGTAGGACGAGGAAATGATACTTGGGCTAGGTGTGGCGTAGTCGGACCTAGTGGGGGTGACACAATAGACCATGTCTGAACCAAGTGGGTATAAGATGAGTGAAGGGAATGGGGCACGATTCATTCGAAGCTCTTGAAGGGTTTGAGAAATAGTTACGGATCGGCCAGTTAATCTTTTCGGTTAATTGGGGATCATGATGTACTACTAGGTGCCACTCATGATCGTTCTATAATTAATGGTTAATTATAGACGGCCAACATAAACCGAGAACCTATTTGGTCACACGCACAACGAGTGTAATCCAAAGGATTTAAAACGAGCTTGAGAATGAGATTCTCAGACCGAGAGAAACTATGTTTGGTTGGACCAAACATAAAGCGAGCATGAAATTGTTTGATCGCAATGGAGCGTGGATGGGCGTGTCTTATGAAGACATAATGGATGGACCAAAATGGTTTGGTTCTAATCCAATGGATGAGAATAAACCAAAGGGTTTGGTTTATATTAAACGAATGAACCAAAGGTTGGTTCGGTTCGTTTTAACTTAAAATAAACCATCATGGTTTGGTTTATTTTAACTTATCCTAATGGAGCGGGTTAACGGGCTTTATGGATATGATCCATTAACCATTAAGAGAATTAGTTCTCTATAAAATAGGGCTTAAGGGATTGTTAAACCCTAATCATCCAAAACCCTAGCCTCTTAGAGTTGCCGCCCACCCCAATTGTTGGAGTTTTTTGGCGCCAACCTAAAATGCCGCCGCCGACTTTTGTCCGTCCAAGACTCTTCTTGCCGGCGTCAAGCTCCAGCCGGTGAACCTCCGGCGACCCTCCGGTGATCTCCTATAGGTTCGGCATCAAGGTGAGCCTTTTCTCTCCTTGTTTTGGCCGGCGCCTACTCCTCCACCAAGCTGTCCAGTTTTCTGGACAGCTTCTCCTCCTCGTCGGGCGTCGTTTGGGCGCACGGTTAGTGCTCCGACAGCGGCTAACTACGAGATTTGATCTCCGGTAATCCTCTAGTGGAGGGCGAAGGATTTCAAGCGGTTGTGAATACCTCTCGGAGAAGCGAGTTTTGAGAACTTCGTTTTGGATCGAATTTGGATTCGGATCGTGATCATCTCTCGATCACGTCGTCTTCAACCGCGAGGCTAGTAACCCGTCACGAAGGAAGCTCGTGACTTAGCGAAGTCATCCCGGAGCTCGGCGTGGATACGGATAGAGCGATTCTTACGAGGATCGTTCGGTTGATGTCGTTCGCTACGTCATACGGAAGGTATAACGTAGTTTAATTTCCTTTTATTGCAAATTTTAATTTACGGTTATGTCTACACTTGTTGTAATAGCATGCGTGTGTTGTGTGTGTTGTAATAAATATAGATTTATTATTTTTAATTGCTTCCGCTGTGCTCATGTTTACGAAACATGATCGAACACACACACGCCGCGGTGCCGGAAACCCAACAGAATCAACATCCGGATCGGAAGAGGTGAAAGTGGTAGAAGAAGCCTCCACCTCTAGGATTGAGGGGGAGGATGTTAGATCACTGGAGCCAGAGCAAGAGTAAGAAGTAGCTTCAACCTCCGAAAGAAGAAGTGAAGAATCAACTTCGGCGCCGTCCACAACCACCCTAGGTAACTCAAACATTATAGTTAAAATTAAGAATCATATAATATGTTTTGAGTGTAGGAAGCAAGGATATTACAGGAGTAAGTGTCCTAAGAAGGTCAAGAAGACTCCGTCGGTACCAAAACCTCAAGAAAAGACTAAGGATGCTGGAGCCCCAACCATTTAGAGCAAGGAGCACGTGGTGTACTTCAAGTGACACCAAAGAGGGCATTATAGGAGTCAATGCCCTAGGAGGACGAAGAAAGGACAAGAAGGAGCATCAAATGTAGGGGAGCTAAGGCAAACCCTAAAGAGCATGCTAGAAATAGGGTTATTGTTTAGAGGCTAGATATGTCGATATTAGAACTAAGGAAAAATTTATGACTAATGACCCTAAGAAAATCCTACCTAGGGAAACTATTAAGAAAATAGAAGACCATCTAGGCTTTAATCCAAAGAAATCTAGACATGTGCCTAGGAAGGACAATAATACTCAAAGAAATAATGGACCCACAAAATTTGAGAAATTAAAGCTAGAAAATAAAGTCTTGAGAAATTGGAGAAGACCCTTGCAAGGATGCAAAATCAAGTTAAAGGGTCAAATTGTCAAAATCTAGGGTCTAGGAGGTAAGGTTCATCCAAAGGCAAGAAAAGTTTGGGTCACAAACCTAAGCCTAAAGAGATCTACCATAGTGTTCCATTTGATTGTGGAACACAACCTAGGTCTAGGAAGACCATGGTTACTAGGGAGCCCATCCCTAAGGCTAACCATCGAGTGTGCCTAGTGGCTAAGGTTTCAAGAAAACCTAGGGAGACCACTAAGAAGGTTACAAGGGGAATCACCCCTAGAGTTAACCTAGGCAAGACCCAAATGACCAAGGCTATCAAACCTAGAAGGGTCATTAGGAAGGTATCTAGGGAGGTCATCCCTAAGGAATACCTAGTAAACCCAAGGAGTTTAAATAGTTTTTGGGTTCCTAGGAATGTCATCGATTCACGTTAAATGGGTTAGGCTGTGTCAACTTTAAATGAATGGGTAGTTAACCTAACTATGGTAAAGGTGACACTTTAGGATATTTTCAAGGTTATGGGTACCTTGGAAATATGTTTGAATGTAAATCCTAAAGGTTTTTAGGATGTGCCAATATATTTTGAGAATTATGAAAAATCAATCAAATTGGCATAAACTAGGTTTAGAGGTCATGGTGTGTCATTTTGGATTTTTGGTACACTTGAGGGATTAGTAGTAATATGGAAAAATGGACTTAATGATAAAAAATGACAATTAACACTAAAATTTAGGTATTGTTATACCTTTATATTTTATTTATCATGATTGATTTGTCATATGTCATGTCATGATATCATATTCATTTAAATCATATAATATGCTATAATCATGCTTATGTTTGTTTTTATGTCATATATGCTTAGGTTTATATTTATACCATGACATCATGATCATTGAGCATGTTTATTTATGCTATCATTTATGCTATGATCATATTTCATGCATTAATAAAATTGATTTAAGGACTATGACATGACTTGGAGTCCCATGTATAAGGGAATCAAGTAGCGTTGTCTAGAAAATACATGAAACCTTAGTATAGGTATGAACAAAACTCACATCTCACATCAAATTGACATGTGCGTGTTTTCAAACACCTTGGACACATATGAGATGCTAAAAAATAAGTTAAGTTCAAGGTGTATAGTTTTTGCATCTAGATGAACTCAAACTCATCTTATACCATGGTGGATCATGGGGAAAGCTAATGTGCAAGTAATGTGCATTGAGCCAATTGATCATGATCCAATATAGGGGTTCAAAAATATTTTAAAAATATTTTAAAAAATCTCGGTGAAGTATATCTTTTGATAGTAATCACTATTGATGAAATTGATACAAAGTAGGATCAAAACATTGACCTTTTTAATGGTTTTGAACTTTATGTCAATCTCACTATTTTATGGGTATTTTATTTTTCAAATATTTTTCATCCATAATTATTATTATAAGTAGTATACGTATGAAGTTTCAAGATTTTTCAAAATACGTATATTTACTTATATATTTTCGAAAATCATTTCTGATTTCTGATTTATACATTTTGCAGATATCAGTTGATTGTCGCTTTATGGCAGTCGACTGATGCATAGGGTAGTCGACTGCTGGCTGACAGAGTCGACTACCAGAGCTGATTTCGGGTAAACAAGGATGTTTAACTCATATTTCAGTTATGTTAGGCTACCCTAACTGCTCATAATCCTAGGATATGCTTGGGAAAGCATTGAAAATGGTGAAAATCCATTGGATATGGTTTAGGAGAGTTGTTTGGGTGTGTATCAAATTTTAAGGTGTGTGAAAGTTCAAGGTTGAACTTTTGACCTTAATTTTGATGGTTTAGTGTTCCTATAGGCGAAAATTATTGGTGCAATGGTCAAGGGAGAGCAAACATTTAAGGGGAGGTTATCCATTATGGGATGTTGAATGTGTTCTTCCTCATGAGGGGGAGAATTTGGGGAGAATGTGAGATGCCCAATTTGAAAATTAGAAGAGTTTGTATGATTGCCTCTCTTGAGTAATATGAGACTTATCACTGGGAAGAGTGAAGACATCCTAGATATTTTTGGTCCAAAGGGGAGATTATAAGATCTCATTGGATATGAGACATTAACCTCCTTGGGGAGAACCTTTTTGATGTATATTAAAAAGGGGGAGAATTGATGGGAAAATCAATAGGAGAATTTGAGATTACCAATTTGGGAGAATTGATAAGGAGATTTGAGTTAGGTGGCCTAACTCAAAGGTGTTTATGGCTTTTGTCAAACATCAAAAAGGGAGAGATTGTTGGTGCAATCGACCCAGATCACGATTGACCAGACTCGAGTTGGACTTGAATAGTGTTTTGATATTTGGCATTGATGTTTGACAATGTTTTGGGAAGATAGTTGGTGCAATCAATCCGGGTCATGATTGACTGGAGTGGTATTTTGATGTTTGACGATGGTTTTGACCATTGTTTGATTATATGGTTGATATGAGATTGACCATATGATGGAAAGTCTAAGTCATGGGTACTTGGCAGGGAAAGTCCAAGCTTGAGTCTTGGCAATTGGAAAGTCCAACATGAGTTGGCATTGAAAGTCCAACATGGGTTGGCAAGGGAAGTCCAAGGGGTGATATTGGCGGCGTAAAATCCAAGCATGAGTCTTGGCAGCATAAGTCCAATAGTTTGACAGCATAAAGTCCAAGTGGTAGTCTTGGCAGCGTAAGCCCAAATGTGCCTTGGCAGTAAGACCAGCTTAGCATGACAATAGCTGATAAAAGCACTTGAAGGCTAGCGTATGGATGAATAAGTCATGGATGACTTGGAGGGATTCGATAGGCAGGAGACTGACAGAGGTGGCTAGAAGGTTTAGGTCGAGGCTAAGGGTGGTCTAGCAAGTATGAGGGCATCATATTTGGGGTTAAACCTCATGTTTGAGGTTAACAGTCGACTGGAGCTTTGGACCAGTCGATTGGTCAAGTGTTTTGACACTTGGCAGCCGAGTCGACTTACAACAATGATCGGGATTATGGCGATCGAATCTGCCAGACTCGATTGATGTTCGATAACGCAGAAATAATTTGCAGCATGATCGATCGATTGATGGCTGAGCAATGACTACCATGGATAACAATGACCGGCTGGGGTTACGGGAGCAGAATGCTTGGTAGTCGACTACGACCGTGGCAGTCGACTGTTGGGTAATGACAGTCGACTGCCAATGTATCCGTCGGAATTTATCCAATATGGATTGAGTCATTGTGAGACAATGACTACAGAAGCAGTCGACTGATGGTCGCGATTAGTCAATTGCTAGGCGAAATCCATCTCGAATGCAAGTTATAAAAGTAGCTTGTGGAGGAGGTTTTTGCCATGGTTTTTAGGGCGATTTGGGGTGATTTACTGGTGCAATTCAGGGTCTCCAAATACAGTTCAAGCAACCAAACAAGTAAGCATCCAAAAGCGCATTTGTAAAGTTTTCTTTACATGCTTTTATGTATTTCATTTGTAGTTGTTTGTTGTATTTCGTTTATTGTTGTAAACACTTGTACGAGGTTTTTCGCCTCCGACGTGTTGTTGAGAAGGAGTTTTATTAGTGGTGTTGTCATCACTCAAGCTTATTGAGCTCACCCCGTGGAGTAGGAATACTAAGGTTCTGAACCACGTATATCCTTGCGTATTTGCGTGTTGTGTTTGTATTTGCTTCTACAATTATATTTTTATATTCCGCTGTACTAACGACGATTGTAAAGACGCAAGCATGAACGATATTCATCGACGCAACGAAACATTATTCACCCCTCTCTAGCGACGTCCAATTTCTAACAGCTAAGTTGACAATTCCAATCTTTTATAGAATTGCATGAATTATTATATTAGCGGTTCTTTTACAATTGTTCCAAAAATAAATGGAAAAGCGATGACATGAATAACCTCCTCTTAATTAAAAAAATATAGTCGCATTAATAGTTCTTTTCAGCTATCTCTAATCGAAGAGAGAAATAAATTGAATGAGTATAAATGTGAACTGCCCCATCAAATTTGAACGTTTTAAGAGATTGATTTTTATTTGGATAAAAGTTTACAAATACAACGTAACTAGAAATCGATTTAGGAGTTCTTGATTATCTATATGGATCATACTATTTATAGCAAAAGATGATTACATTCGCCTCCAGCGTCCTTCATTATTGGTTCTTCGGTAATGATGAAAAGAGACAACATACGGAGGTTATGTCTCTTGATCAGAAACAATAGAGGATTTCTGAGTATGAATGAGAATTTTAGATTTTATACTAAGATTTGATCCATATTCATTTATAATAACATTTATACGGATCATTCTCAGATAATTATATGGATCATACTATTTTTTTTATTGACATCAGAGTATCCAAATCTTCGATTTGATTAATCCCTGAGAATGACCGATCCTATCCATAGATCTTCGAGACGTCTCGTCATTAGCTGAGACGGATAAAATCAAAGTTCAAATGACCTCCACCATCCATCAAGGATAAATTAGAAAAGTATTTATGACTTTTTTTACAATCCAATCCGAATTCTGTAATCGCATCATCCCTGAATGAAAATTCAATATCGAAATCGTATTTCATCAACCAATCAAACTCTTGATCTCAAAGTTATCCAAATATTTTTTTTTAATTAATATCGTATCAGATCGAAAAATCGAACTATATTTTCATATAAAATACCGTTTCATTTTTACCGCGGCAAGTTCCACTGGTACAGATCGATCCCACTACTGCTGCTCCACGGTAGTCGGGTTGTCTCCTCCTAATTAAATCGGAAGCGATCATTAAGTCGAATTAATATTAATTAATATCTGTTGGCCAAAACATTCTCCATTTATTCTTCATTCCTCATCTCTCCCTTCCCAGTAGGCGGTCACTAACCACTTTCTCTTTCTCTCGGGAACAGGGAGACATAAAGGCCAATGGGGTTCGCCTCCAGGTCTTTGTTGTGTCCTTCCCCTATTTGCCTTCCGTTGCTGCCGCTGCTGCTGCTGGTGGTGGTGGCGGCGGCCGGCGCCGCCGTGGCCGTGCCTCAGGCGGCGCAGCAGAGGCAGGACAGAATCAGACGCCTGCCCAGCCAGCCTGCCGTTGACTTCGCACAGTACGCCGGCTACGTGACGGTCAACGCCTCCGCCGGGCGCGCGCTCTTCTACTGGCTCGTCGAGGCGCCGGCCTCCGCGCAGCCCGCGCCGCTCGTCCTCTGGCTCAACGGCGGTCCGGGGTGCTCCTCCATCGCCTACGGCGCCTCCGAGGAGCTCGGCCCCTTCCGGATCAACTCCGACGGGAAGACGCTCTACCTCAACCCCCACGCCTGGAACAGAGGTGAGGCTTCCCCCGCCGCTCCAAGATTCGATTTTTATGCCTCTGAGGCAATCGCTCCTGTAAAAGTACCTCCTTTGCCCGTTCTTGACCAGTTCTTGGTGTTCGCAGTGGCGAATGTGCTGTTCTTGGACTCGCCGGCGGGCGTCGGATTTTCCTACTCGAATACCACGTCGGATCTCATCACGGCCGGCGACCACAGAACAGGTTACTTCTCTGCGACTATTCCCATTTTACTTCTTCCGAAACAGCCTCTTTCCCCACCCCAAATTGGAGACCAATACCTCCGAATCTTGTTCTTAATTAGCTGTGGACGCATACAATTTCCTTGTGAATTGGTTCGAGAGGTTTCCTCAATATAAGCAGAGAGAATTCTACATCACCGGAGAGAGTTATGCAGGTACTCCATGATCCAGCTCCCCTTCCAAACTGCTCCATTGTCTGCCAGATTTGATCATTTCTTAAATTTTTAGGGCATTACGTTCCTCAACTATCTCAGCTTGTTTACGAAAAGAACATTGGAATCCAGAATCCCGCAATTAACTTCAAGGGATTCATGGTGAGATCTGCAAGTGATCTGCTAAATTGCCCCCTTGTTTGTGACTAACAGTGCTCGAACTCTAAATGCAGGTGGGCAATGCAGTTACTGATGACTACCATGACTATGTGGGAACCTTTGAGTACTGGTGGACTCACGGCCTGATCTCTGACTCGACTTATCGAATTCTAAGAATTCGCTGCGATAAGGAAGTTTCTGAACACCCTTCAGACGTTTGTAGTCAGGCAATTGATACAGCCTATACTGAAATGGGGAACATTGATCATTATAGCATCTACACTCTTCCTTGCAATGATACTGGATTTCTTAGGCGCAACTTGAGGGGCCATTATGTGAGTGTTTTGCATCGAACTTACCTATCGTTCTATCGAATTCGATCTTGTGGATGACATCTTCCTACATTGTTTTCATTCACGCAGCCTTGGATGTCCAGAGCATATGATCCTTGCGCTGAAAGGTACTCCAAGATGTACTACAACCATCGTGAGGTCCAAAAGGCACTTCATGCCAACACAACAGGAATACCATACCTTTGGGACACATGCAGGTTCCTTTTCATATGATCTTAAGCTCAATAATTATGAAAGTTTGCTTCGGTTCCGAATCTAAACTGATCGCCTTTTCGATGCATGACAGTGCCACTGTAGAATACAACTGGGGAGATGCACCTAAATCAATGCTTCCTATGTATCAGGAGCTCATTTCAGCTGGCTTAAAGATATGGGTTTTCAGGTACACTTGAGCTTTGATACAACAAACAATCATAAAGCTCCATCTCCTTAATTGTCTGGTTTAAAGGTCATTTTATGCAGTTTTGTATCTGATTTTGGCTGAACAAAACCCTTTTTGACAGTGGAGATACAGATTCTGTGGTTCCCCTGACCGCGACGAGATACTCCATTGATGCCCTCAAATTGAAGACTGTTAAGAATTGGTACCCTTGGTATGACAATGGAAAGGTTAGTCGCAATAATCCTTTCCCTTATCCTACTAAATTATGCTCGTGTAAGAATTTCCTAGGAACCATTTCAGTTTACTTTTGTGCCAATTTCTTAGGTTGGAGGATGGAGTCAACTCTACCAAGGCCTGACCTTTGTGACAGTAACCGGAGCAGGACATGCGGTCCCTTTTTATCGTCCCCGGCAAGCTCTGATACTCTTCAGGCATTTCCTGAAAAACAAGCCAATGCCTGAAAGTTAACCAAAAAAAAAAAAAAAAAAATTGGAAGCTGAAAAAGAAGGAAAATGGAATAAAAAGATGGAGCTGATTCTTGGTGGATAAGGTTCTTGTCCTCACGAAGCTTCATATATTTGTTGTTATTTTCAAATTTCAGTAATTATAGTGTGTATCATGTAATTCAAGGCCGCCTTGGATAAATAGGATGGTATTGAAACCGATCGATTTCTGCATTGATAATTCATGGAATAAATCAGCAAATGTCTTTGATCATTACGTTGTTTAACAAAAACTAAAAGTAGCATCAAATGATGGGCGATTTGAATGTGGAGCTTCTCCTCTCATATCTCTCAGACATTCTCAAATTGTGGCTGTTGTTGCAAAAGCAACGGTAGCATATAATTTGATCGGAACAATGGCTTGCAAAATGTCCTTTTTCGAAGCATTTGAAACAGATAATCTAAGCTGTTTCACGCCCATTTCACGAGCTTTTCGCAGCCTGCGAGATGCTCAGAAATGGAGGAAAGGGGTGAAGATTCTATTCTTTCTTTCTGCAACTCTAATGCGAGTAGTGCCATATCCTGACCTTCTTCGTCTCCTATCCCTCTCTTCTTCTAATGTTTAGCACACCCATTGAATGCTACCACTATAGATCGAAATCTTAGCTCCATTGCTAGCGGTCTAAATCTGCAAGGGAGTTGAATTTGTAACCTATTGTTAGAAGAGAAAGCACCTCGGCATGGTTTCAACTGTGATCAACCTTGTCGCCATGGGATGACGTGGTAATTAAGATATGACGGTACTTGAATTTTATTTTAGATTCAGATGATCTTCACGTATCTTGATCACGCCAAAACTCATACAATTCTTTGTGATTTATCTCTCTCACAATGATCATAAAATAGATCGATAAAGATCGCTAGATTGACGATTGAAATTTTTTACGAAAACTTCTTGTGTCTCAATCGGTTTCAGGTCGATGAGTCTGAGAATACAATTTTCTTAATTAAAATTTATTTTATGAATCTAATGGCATAAATAATAAAATTCTATTAGTCTTTTTTTTTTTCTTTAAATAAATAAACACTTTATATATATGAAAGAAAGAGCCTGAGAATTTCTAAAATGAAGTTAGTTATTAAGCCTGAAGAATTCTACCACGTCTAGCAATTTCCAGTTAAAAGGGGGGCTGTATCGTAAAAATATTAATAAAACAGACGAGGGAGAGAAGGCACCCACCTTTTTCTTTCTCCCGACTCTTTTTTTCGTTGCTGTTGTCGTCGTCTGTGTGCTTGCTTCGTGTCACCGCCATGGCGAAGGAGTTCTCGGTTCCTCCGGTCGTTTTCCCATCTCCCTCCGGCAATCCCAACGTGCCCCAGCAACGCCGCGCTTCAGGACCGGGGCTGGCGCCGCCCTTCCAGCCTCCTCGACCTTCGAATCCTGGCGTAGCCAACCCTAGCATCCCCTTCATGTCCTTCGATATCGGATCCACCCCCGCCTCTTCCTCCTTCTCCGCCCCCGTATATGCCTCCTCCAGCGGGGTTGGGAGCCTCTCCGTCTCCGGTTCGTTCGAGGATGAGCCGCCCCTCCTCGAGGAGCTGGGCATCAACACCCGCCAGATCTGGCGGAAGACCCTCTCCATCATGAACCCCTTCCGCGTCGACCCTAATCTCCACGAGGATGGTGACCTTTCCGGCCCTTTCCTCTTCCTTATGGCATTTGGTCTCTTCCAGCTTCTCGCCGGAAAGTTTCACTTCGGGATCATCTTGGGTTGGGTCACCGTCGCCTCCCTCTTCCTCTACGTGGTCTTTAACATGCTTGCTGGGCGGAACGGAAATCTGGATCTGTATCGCTGCTTGAGCTTGGTTGGGTATTGTATGCTGCCAATGGTGATCTTCTCGGCTCTGTCACTGTTTGTGCCTCATGGTGGCCTCGTGATCTTTGCGATGGCTTTTGTGTTTGTGCTGTGGTCTACACGAGTTTGCACGAGGCTTCTGGTTGAGCTTGCTTCTTGCGGAGATGAACACCGTGGTCTCATAGCCTATGCCTGTTGGCTTGTTTACTTACTTTTCTCTCTGCTTATTATATTCTGATTGTGGGTGAGAGCGTACGACCTTCTAGTTCTCTATTTCTGTAAGCATTTCACTTACAATGAATTTTTCTCTTTTGTTTAGCATCTATCTCAGCCGTTCCTCTTAGCAAATTCCCAATTTAGATGCGAATGTCTTTGTTTTCATTACCTAGGAAATACAATATGTGGTTTTTTGTTCATTTGGGACCAATTCAGTCATCTGATATGACTTTATCAATGATACAAATGCATTTGCATTCTTTCAATCTGTCAATGAATAACACTGGTGTTTAAATCAGGAAGATATCCTTTTCTTGCAAGATGCAAAATTTTCTTTCTTTGCATTTAGAATCGAAGTCTTATTCTTAATTGAGCTCTCTAATTAATTGTGATAACAGCTATCTCAGTCATACATCATTCATTGTTGTTGTAGATGCTAATTTAATCTAGAAGTAATTAGTTTTATACTAGTTTTATGTTAGATGGATACTAAAGCTAATTTGGCTGCGAATCTGGTTTTCTACTAGCTTGTAAACTGCTTCATGGGCAAACTGCT
Source organism: Wurfbainia villosa (assembly GCA_025175895.1). Lineage (NCBI taxonomy): Eukaryota > Viridiplantae > Streptophyta > Magnoliopsida > Zingiberales > Zingiberaceae > Wurfbainia > Wurfbainia villosa. The sequence goes on from CM046008.1 coordinate 203,623, forward strand.
GAGATTGATCCTATGTGAATGGAATAAGTAATGTAGTGTATGATATCTAAGGTGGCCTTTTCCGTATTTCTAAAGCATTACTATTTATCTTTAATAATTTTACGACCAGTTTTGTCTAGCAGAAAACTTATATAGAGCAAAGGTTTTTTTTTTTGGTGTTTCTGATTTTAGGCTGGCTTACTTGATGAGATATTAGGGTGCTAAAAACTAGGGATGATAGAAGAGTTATTTTAGTCGGTCAGAAAAAGTAGTTAATTTTTCTATCATCCTTAATTCATTTCCTCTCATTCTCTCCAGATAAACAAACAAACCTAGAGTCAGGCCTCAAATGTGATCATTAGCAAGAACAATTAGTAGAGTTAGAATTAATTAAATGATGCATGTCAGAAGATTTGTTTCTAAGTCACAAAATATAGGTCGATTTTATTACTAACTTTAGTAAACATAGTAGATCTATGTTGTGCCCAATTGGTGCAACAAGGCCCAAGAAATCTATCAATGATCACATTAATACGTTGGTCACACTAGTAGCAAAAGATAAGACTATCACACTGAAACTCTGTTACTTCTTCCCCACTTGAATCAGGAGGAATTGCATTTGGACCTATGTTGACCATGGTCCTACTTTGGTTTGCTACGTTACTTATCAGCTCAACTTGTTGACCAACATACTGCGATTGGTGGAAGGAGATTTTTTAGACTGTGTTTGAGTACCTCAGTCAATCTGTGGATGAAAGACAGTCCAAAATTTAATCTGGGCTACATATGACTCTTATTTTTTTATTTCAAAAATTGTTGGCAAACTATATGGTTCTATTTGAAGCTTCAAATATGGGCAACATATTCAATCTGACAATCATCCTAAATCCTAAAGAAGAACTTGGCTATTTGCAATGCATCATTGTGATCGTTACACAAAATGAAATGTATCATTTTGAAAATCAGTCCCTATCACTACAGGAATAGAGTTGTGGCTTCAGGTAGTGCAAGATACACCCAAAACATAGCCAAGTTTTGTGGTGTATAGAGATTTGTGTGTTGCCTAGTGTTTTGCCTTATCCATCTATGTGCTACAAACTAGGTAATAACTCATCACAATGAAGGTCAGCAAGAGAATGTTTTTGTAGATTCTGAAGAGTTCTACTAGATCACCTGTGTGCATTTTCCAAATAAGAAAGAACTAGAAATGCATGAATATGTACCCTTATATAGGAAACCATTTTTGTTCACAAAATCAGCCAAATCATGACTATCCTCATCTTGAAAATCTAGAAAAATTGTCTGAACCATATTTATCCTTAAGAGGATCAAATTCTACCAAGGTCGGTACATCGAGTCTTGAATTATGAATCATTTTAGTGATTTTGTGAACTAAGAATCGAATCGAATCGTGAATCATAAGCTTCTTGTTAAAAAGATAAATAAGTAAAAAAGAAAAATTAAATAAAAGTTATAAAAATATCCTATTTAACACCTAATATAATTGATAAAGTGTATTACCACAAATAATAAAGTGAATTATTTAACTAAAGAGTGTAAAGACCATATTATTAGATTAATATGCCAGAATATCCTTAAAAATTTTCATTTATTTTCTGAAAGATTAAACTATATGAAGAATTGTCAAAAAGACTAAACTATATCACAGTCAGTTTATTTCGTCTTGACTCTAGATGTCATCATCCTCGTCATCTTGATTTTGTATATCTATTCCTTTCTCTCCTTTTTCCTGTTAAGCTGCTGCTTTAATAATTGAACTTACCTAAAAGGGTAGAAACCTCTAATGTGCCAATAGGTCAGCAAACCATCAATGCAGGTTATTGAAAATGAAGTTTGGGAGTGATGACGACTCTGCTGGTTGAAGAGGCTTGAGTAATGGACGAGGTTTGCTCATGACAATCGAGGAGAATGTCTGTTGGTTAATGGCACTTGAGGAATCTAGTCAATTTGAGGATGCTTAAAGAATACGTTGTCGTAGCATCTTCTGGTCAACAATCTGTTGTTGAGGATGAGCGACAAAGATCTCTTGTCAAAGACGCTCAAAAAAGAAACCATCGACATCTTTCAATTAAGATGTCAATGATTGTTGCTCTATCTTTTGACAGAATTCCACCTTTTTGCCAATTCCCTTGTATTCGAGTACACCCTTGCATTCAAATATAAATCAATCTGAACCTGTGTTTTCCCCAACTATAAGCTTGTTTTGCAGTAAGATGAACATGAAACAATGTTCTCAGATCTACTCGTCCTTTGTTTGCTTCTTTATCATGGATGATTATCTCGTTTATTTCTCGCTTACCAACTCTTGAGAAGACTTAAAAGAGTTTGAAGTATACCAGTTGTTCATATATTCAGAGAGGACAATTGTAATTTCTTTCTATCTATTTGGAAACGGCATGAAAAATATTTATCATTTTTTGGATTTTACTGTTATTTCACTACTGCCATTTGCATCTGCATGGTGCAGTTTATAGATATCAGGTAATTCTTTTCTCTTTCTACAACGTTTGTCTTTCTTGTGGGTCTTTGCTTCTATTAATGCACTTTTGGTTAGGGAAACTGAGATTTGCTGGTTCAGTCCTTGTTAAAATGGTTTTGGTTTTGGTCCACCTTCTTTGCTCTTCATGTTTCCATTACAAAATGTTTTCTTTTACAACTGTTTCAGCATCCCAGTGCTGTTGAATCTGTTTCATATGGCAGAGCAGTGTTTCAGTTCTTTGTTGCACAGCTTGCTAGTAACTATCACTTCCTGCTGGTCGATGACGGTTACGTGGGTGAAAGCCTAATTGACTTGATCGATACATTTGTGAGCACTAACGGTACATATCTTAGTCGAGGTATTTTATGATTCACATTTGGATCTAGAAATTGCTTATAGAATTGGACATGGTTACCATTTATTCAATAACATTACTTTTTTGTTTATGGGAGCAAGGATATGTGACACAGCTTTTCACCTGGGCAGTAGATAATTTCATATTTTTAATTTAGTAAATGTTTAAGTAAAAAAAAGTTGTAGATTTGACTATTATTTTATATGTGCGAAGTAAAATTACATAATAATGTTTATTTTTTTGTTTTATATTTAAATTTATTTGTAGGGTTTAGATTGCAATTGGTGTATAGTTTTCCCATGAGAATAATATTTATGTTTTTTGTTGTTGGTAAGAGCCCCAACTCTTTCTACCATTGGAACGAGGGTCTTCAGGAAGATGAGGGCACTATAGACGCAGCCACATGCAGGTCACCACTTATCTTCCCATTTGGTGCTACTTACAACTATAACACCAATTAATAATATCACTCATAACACGGATTAATGTCACCCATTTGTAATATAAATTGATACCATTGGTTTCAAACAAAAGGTTGTATTAAAATTGGCATGATTAAATGGAGGCTTTTTTAATACATTTACTTATATTATTCATTAAAATGGCCTAAAGCGTGGAATTATATAGATAAACATGTCAGTTTATTTCCCTAATTCATTGCTATAAAATATAAATCAATTGGTCGATCTTCCTTGGACAATGCTCACTCTCACTGACTGATCGTGTGCACTTGAGAAAACTGAGATGGGCAAATTGGCTATTTACAATTGCAACTTGGATCCACGATAATCACATGAATGTTTTCTTTAATCGTTGTCTTAGTTAGTGCATTATATTTCTGCAATTTGGGATTAATTTGCTGGAGATGGATTCCCTGGTCGTCGACGTCGCCGGCAACGACAGGAGGATGCTCGGCGTCTCCTTCATTCCTTGCTTCGCCTCCAGCCACCCCATCCCCTTGGTCGACATTGCTCGCCTTTTCGTAGCCTGCCGTTTGAACTCCACCCTCCTCGTCACCACCGCCAACGCCACCCTCATTCGGGCAATCGTCGACGCCGCGAATGCGTCGGGCCTCCCTCTACCTGTTCCCCTCCGTCTGGCCTCCTCCCTGGCTGGCGTCGACGACATCAGCGCCCTGCCGCCCCGCTGAGGCCTACAAGATCGATCTTGCCACCCCGTTCACCGGTCCGGCTGGCCCAGGAGAGCAACTTCTCCGCCTCCACCGGCCGGACACCGTCATCTCCGACGTCCACTTTCCGTGGACCGCCCTCGTCGCTCGGGAACTCGGCGTTCCGCTCTTCGTGTTCACCGTCGCGGGCCTTTTCGTCCCAGTGTGCGTCGTGAAGTCCATCGTGAACTGGCCACAAGCACGTGTCCAGCGACCATGAGCCCTTCCTCGTCTTAAACCTTCCTCACCCGGTTTCCCTCACCCATTCCGAGCTCCCCGATTTCCTCCGCCAGGGTGCTCCTCTGACTCGCTTCCGCAATGAGTTGATCGAGGCGGAGAAAGCTAGCATGGGCGCCGTCGTCAACAGCTTCGCGGGTGGAACTCGTTGCTACGTACGCAGCCGCAGGCCTGCCCATGGTGACGTGGCCGCTCTCCGTGGAACACTTTATAAACGAGAAACCGGTGTCGGGGTGTCTGTAGGTGGGCGTCCGGACGTCGGAGCAGCCGGGGAACACAGCGGAAGCCGAGCACCCGCTGCTGAGGGCGGATCGGAGGAGCTTGCGTGCCGAGGGTGATGGGGAGGGGGAGGAGGCAGAGGGAATAAGGAAGCGGGCGGAGAAGCTCGGGGAGAAGGCTAGAGCGGCTCCTCCGAGCAAGGCCTGAGCGATTTGATCAATGAGATTCGAGCATGGCACCGCAACGTCGGCGTCGGCATCGGCGAGAACAAAGCAGCATGCCAAGAAAACCTGGGAACAAACACCATTTGCATTTAATATTTATTCTTGATTTATCTCCCTCACTGGAACTGGAAGACCGCTCCACATTTTTCTGGGAACAAACACCATTTCCTTCGAGTGATGTAACTATCGTGCCATTGTACAATAATAAGATTGTTCTATGCCCAAAAAATAAGATTGTTCTAATAAAATGTTTTTTTTTACTGAATAATGAAATAAATATTCTTTTTCCTTAGCGTTGGTTTCTCTTATGAGAGTTGGAAGATTGTTTGGAGCCTCGAGAGACTCTCTTCGTGTTTTTGAATTATCCTCGGGTTGTGTTTAGATTGGTAAATTTTATAATATTTAAATGTATTTAATAAGGTAATTAAGTGGAGGTAAGTTAAATCTAAAATTAATCAAAATTTTAAAATAGTTGTAAAAATTTAGTTCGATTTTTAAAAAAATAAAACTCGTGGTATCGATTCGATATTCGATTGACTCGAACAATTTACTCAAATTTGGATAGCACTATATACTCCGTAAAAAATTAAAATTCGTCAATCTAATGATCTTTACCGATTTGTTTTACAATCATCGTGAGGGAGATAAATTATAGAGGATTCTATTGACTTCGACGTAGTGACCAAGATATATAAAAATCATCTGAATAAAAAAAAAAAAAATTAAATATCTTTTAAAATGGATCATCATTTTATCCATAAATTTTTAGTCACCGAGCGTGGAGACAAACACAGTGTCTTCGAGTGATTTGAACAACTCACCATGCACAGTCCACTCGGGAGCAGGTACTTAACTAATCCTTGATTTTTTCGATTGACCAAAACTAAATATAACAAAGTCATTTTTTTTAAGATAAGATTTGAATTATTTTTTTTATACATTTACTATTCCCTCGTAAGTTTCACAGTAATAGCAAAATAAATTATGATAGTCTAACAAATCTTTGTCAAACAAATTAAAATAACTAAAATCATATGGCACAGAGGGATCCACACACAGTTTGAAAGACCCGACCCATTTCAAGCGGATTCGATCATTTAATCAAGGTTTTACATTGGATCAGATGATTATCAAGAGCCCTCAATGGAAAAACTTCGGGGAATATTCGCATTTCCGTAATCTTGATCGTCTATTGGTGCTTGATACCTAGTGATACTCAGATGATACCTAATGGTACCCAGGTAAGATTGAAAGACAGGGTTTAAACAAACAGGATGAACCCGCTGCGAATGCCCCATCTTTATATATATATACCGGACGCCCTGCGTCTCGACTCGGACTTCTCTCACATATGCCGGACGCCCTGCGTCTCGACTCGGACTTCTCTCACATATACCGGACGCCCTGCGTCTCGACTCGGACTTCTCTCACATATACCGGACGCCCTGCGTCTCGGCTCGGATTTCCTTTATATCAGACTCCCAGCCTCTGAAATATAAGAGTCGTAGGAAAAAGGATCCATTTTATTGTAAGCTAAGGAGGAAGGTCATGTCATCAAGTTGAAGGAGCATATTCCCCTTTGAAAGGATAAGTCACTGACAAAGTTCAGAGGAATGTCTGCGGCATTAATAGAGAATGGTCTCCTATCAACCACGCATTATGTATTAATTACTGCTCTCGTCCAAGGACAGATTTCCCTGCCAAGATATCAAGGGATTAGCCACAACATTAATTGAGACTTGTCTCCTATCAACCGCACGACGTGTAGTAATGGCGCACCACGACTAATGCACCAAGTAACAATGATTATACTGTACGGTCCATTAGGCTCCGTCACTTCTGTGGACAGAGCTCCTCGAGAACAGAGCCTCCCTTCTATATATATATAGGACCCTCCGGGGAAAGGAGGAGGTAAGCTTTTCCAAACATTGATACTAGTTGCTCTAAGTTCCTTTTTCCTCTTCCAACTAAATTCTGTCTTGAACGTCGGAGGGGTCGTGCCGAGATCTCTCTCGGCGCCCTTAACCGATTGCTATTGCGCAGGCTCTCCATTCGGCTCGGTCCATATCAATCTGCTCGGCTACCTGGCGGTATTGATCTTCCGTAATCAGCGCAACGATCACGGGTTGCGCATCTCTCCGCCAAAGCATCCACAGTTACCGGTTTACGCTGCCTGGACACCTCGCCATCACGGTCTCGACAGACATCATAATTGGCGTCGTCTGTGGGAAATTAAAAGACAAAACACCTGAGGCAAAGATGACAGACCAAGGAGCGAATTCAGGTAATCACAACCTCGCAGGCGAAAGCTTAACGAGAGAAAGCATCATGACGCTGGTCAAGACAACCATGGAAGACGTCCTACGTGACCTCATCCCTCGGGGAAATCCCCCACTGGCAACCCCTTCTAGCCCAGTCCAGGGCCCTACTCCGCTTCAGGCGCTTCTCCAGCTACTCCCAGATCGACTCCCACCGTTTGACCATCATCCGAGTCATCCTCCACCGCTTCATCCTCACGATCCTCTAAGGAGACGCCTTCATATGCACCATCTGAGAGGGATCCCAAAAAGGGGAAGGCTCCTGCTATCAACACCGAATCCCCCCTCGCCCCCAGCATGATAGCGGACAGAATGCCCAAGTCCTTCAGGCCAGTCTGCATAGGGGAGTATAATGGCTCGGCTGATCCAGAAGAATATTTGGGAAGGTTTAGGAAGGCGACATTAATCCATAATTACTCGGATGGAGCAAAATGTAAGGTCTTCTCTCTTAATCTAATCGGCCCCGCACAAAGGTGGTTTGATCGACTGCCAGCGGGGTCCATTCATTCTTTCCAAGAACTATCCTTACTATTCCTACAAAGATTTGCTAGTAGTAAACGGTATCGGCGGACAACCCAGTACCTCATAACCATGAAACAGGAACGGGGAGAATCTTTAAGGAGCTATCTGCACCGTTTCAACCGAATAGCCGTGGACGTACCGGACGCCTCGCCAAATACAGTAGTAGACGCCTTCTCTCATGGCCTCGTACGGGGGGATTTCTCCAAATTCCTAATGAAGAGGCCTCCTCCTCACTTTGAAGCCTTGCTAGCCAGAGCGGAAGCATACATCAACTTAGAAGAAGCCGAGAAGGCAGCTGATGGACAACATCGGTTGGAGCGGCCCAGACCCCAGAAAAGCATCCAGAAAGTCCCTCCGCCTCTTCAATCCTCTGGGGCTCCTGTCTACCCTCCACGGCTTAGGAAGGATAGGACCATTCATGCCGTTCGAGAACTGCCAGCCACACCACAGGAACGAGGTCCTTTTTGCGCCTTTCACCAAGTATACGGTCACTCAACCCGGGAGTGTCGCGTTCTAGCTAATGAGATCAGGCAAGTAATAAGGGAACAGCAGGGCGAGGCCTCTCGCGACGGGCGATTAGAATCACGAGAGTTTGCCCAATGAAATCCGGCTAGAAGAGCCCCTCGGCCAATTCTCGAACAGCAGAGACCGGCTCAGGTCCCCCGAAGGTCGCAGGACACTCCTGGGGAGAACCTCCCCTCCCCCTGTTAGTAATATATGAGAGATGTCCTAAGGCAATCGCCTTATGTATGAACCATTTATATGATAAATGAAGATTCACTATTTGAGTATACATGTTTTATGTATTTGATTGGATCTTAAACTCATTTATCAATGTCCACGATACGATTCTACAAAGATGAGAGAATTTGTGATTGATCACAACTAGTGAGTATCTCTACATGTGTAATTGTGATGTATCTAATTATCCCTAGTCGATGAATTGATGGATCTGACACCATCAATTCGCTGAGACTAGCACGAGGTATACCTCGGTGTATCCAAGCACCGATTCTCACCGGGCCGAGACATAGTGATGTCCGAGTTAATCGTGGATGCTAGTTATGGTAACTAGTTCATTGAGTGACCACCGTAAGACTTCATATGGTTCTCTCGCATATATAGATATGAAGTTCTTACTGTGGCTTAAGTGCGATGTTCCTTTGACTTATGTATTCAAGTCATCTTGATCATGGAGACTTATGCTTTGACATCTTATGAAACATCTCTAAGAGATGTGGACGGGATGATTGGGTATAAGTCGAGTGATCGAAGGTGTTTGAATAGCCTATAAAGATTCACCACTCCTTGCGAGGAGATGTATACCCATGGCCTCTCGGATTATTTACTAAAGTCTTTGGCCAAAGCATTACATGTTTAGAGTAAGGTACTCTTGATACATGTGGAGTAACTAGAATCAGTAGGGCGAGGAAATGATACTTGGGCTAGGTGTGGCGTGAGTCGACCTAGTGAGGGGGACACAATAGACCATGTCACAGACCAAGTGGGTATAAGATGAGTGAAGGAATGGGGCCGCGATTCATTCGAGCTCTTGAAGGGTTTGAGAAATAGTTACGGATCAGAGTTGATCTTTTGGTTAATTGGGGATCATGATGTACTACTAGGTGCCACTCATGATCGTTCTATAATTAATGGTTAATTATAGGCGGCCAACATAAGCCGAGAACCTATTTGGTCACACGCTGCGAGTGTAATCCAAAGGATTTAAAACGAGCTTGAGAATGGGATTCTCAGACCGAGAGAAACTATGTTTGGTTGGACCAAACATAAAGCGAGCATGAAATTGTTTCAGTCGCAATGGAAGCGTGGATGGACAGTGTCTTATGAAGACGTAATGGATGGACCAAAATGGTTTGGTTCTAATCCAATGGATAAGAATAAACCAAAGGGTTTGGTTTATTTTAAACGAATGAACCAAAAGTTGGTTCGGTTCGTTTTAACTTAAAATAAACCATTATGGTTTGGTTTATTTTAACTTATCTTAATGGAGCGGGTTAACGGGCTTTATGGATATGATCCATTAACCATTAAGAGAATTAGTTCTCTATAAAAGTGGGCTTAAGGGATTGTTGAACCTAATCCAAAATCAAAACCCTAGCCTCCAGGAGTTGCCGCCCAACTTTGGTTGTGCCGCCCAAGCTCCTTCTTGCCGCCGCCTGATTGTCGCCGTCAAGACCCTTGCGGCGACCAAGCTTCAGCCGGTGAACCTCCGACCTTCCGTGATCTCCTATAGGTTTTGCATCAAGGAGAGGTTTTTCTCTCGTTCTTTTGGCCGGCGCCTACTCCTCCACCAAGCTGTCCAGTTTTCTGGACAGCTTCTCCTCCTCTCTTCGGAGCGTCGTTTGGACGACGGTTAGTGCTCCGACAGCGGCTAACATACCGGGGATTTGATCTCCGGTAATCCTCTGAGGTGGAGGACGAAGGATTCGTCAAACGGTTGACGAATACCTCTCCGGAGAAGCGAGTTTTGAGAACTCGTTTTGGATCCGAATTTGGATTCGGATCGTGATCATCTCTCGATCACGTCGTCTTCAACACGAGGCTAGTAACCCGTACGAAGACGAAGCTCGTGACTTAGCGAAGTCATCCCGAGGAGCTCGGCGTGGATACGGATAGAGACGATTCTTACGAGGATCGTTCCGGTTGATGCCGTTCCCGCTACACGTCATACGGAAGGTATAACGTAGTTTAATTTCCTTTTATTGCAATTTTAATTTACGGTTATGTCTACACTTGTTGTAATAGCATGCGTGTGTTGTGTGTGTTGTAATAAATAGGAGTATTTATTATTTTTATTGCTTCCGCTGTACTCATGTTTGCGAAACATGATCGAACACACACACGCCGCGGTGCCGGAAACCCTACACCCCCCACTCACCTCAAGCGCTCAACACTCCGCATCGGGGGACGATCAACATGATCGCCGGAGGAGCTACTGATGGGGACTCGAATCGGGCCAGGAAAGCTCACGCCCGACGATTAGAAAACATGCAAGTAAGCATCAACTCGACCCTCGCAGATAAACCATCAATCAGGTTTGGCCCTGAAGATTTGTAGGGAATAGTTACTCCTCATGACGACGCCTTAGTGATAAGAGCTACAGTGGTCAATTACGACGTAGCACGAATCTTCATTGACACAGGTAGTTCAGCTAACATATTGTTTAAAGATACCTTTGACCATATGCAGCAGGAAGCCACATGGCTCCAACCAATGAATACCGCGCTGTATGGCTTCTCGGGACACGAGGTCACTCCGCTCGGCCGGATCAACCTCCCTCTTTCCTTAGGAGAAGAGTCATCTCGCCGGACGCGGACAGTCACTTTTACCGTGGTGAACGCAGTTTCAGCTTACAACATCATTTTGGGAAGGCCCGCCCTACATGCCTTTGAAGCGGCTGTCTCCACTTATCACCAGAAAATCAAATTTCCCGTGGGCAACCAGATAGGGGAAGTAGCCGGAGATCAAATGGCTGCTCGAAAGTGCTATGTGGAGGAGGTTCGTACAGGACCCAGGAAAAGTCAAAAGACAGAAAGCGCCAGCATATATACCCTGAGGGAAGTCCCTTCTGTGAACGCTGAGGAAGAAGAGGTACAAGTATGGCCGAATCAGCCCGAGAGGATCCTTCGAATAGCTGCAGACCTTCTGGAAAATTTGAAGCAGAAGATCGAAGATTGCCTGACCAGCAACATAGATGTCTTTTCGTGGCCGGATGAACAACACCACGACATCCCCAGGAAGCTGGTCTCTGACAACGGGCGACAGTTTCAAGGCCGAAAGTTGAAAGATTGGTGTCAACAGTTGGAGATCCGGCAAGTCTACACCTCGGTAGCTTATCCGCAGAGTAACGGACAAGCCGAAGTCACCAACCGAGAGCTGATTCGAGGACTGAAGACCAAACTTGATCACACGGAAGGAAGCTGGGTGGATGAGCTACCTGGTATCTTGTGGGCCTACAGGACTACCCCCAAGGATAGTACTGGCCTCACTCCGTTCCATCTAGTCTATGGGGCTGAGGCACTCGTTCCGGTAGAAATTGGCGAGAGATCTCCCCGAGTATCTGCTTACACACATTCCGAGGAAGTCAACCCTGAAAAGAGATTAGTCGAGCTGGACCTGGTGTCTGAAGCCAGAGAACAGGCAGCCAGCCGAATGCAAGCCTTCCGGAGGAAAATGGCCCAAGCTTACAACAAAAAAATAGTACCTCGCTCTTTTCAGCCAGGAGATTTTGTATGGAAAAAAGTCCAGCCAGCCGGGGAGGTCCGTAAACTATCACCCCGATGGGAAGGCCCGTATAAGGTCATCAAGAAACTCAGCTCAGGCGCTTATTACCTCCAAGATAGGGAAGGAAAGGAACTCGGCCGGCCTTGGAATGCTTTCCATTTGCGGCCTTATTATGCTTGACAGACTCTTGTGTAACAAGGTGCCCGTATAATCAAAGTTCCACCTGATCTCTTTTTCGGGAAAATTTGGGGCCATTCTCCTTGGGTATCGCTTCTCAGCTGGTCCCAAGTATTTTCTATACGGCCATTCTCCTTGGGTATCGCTTCTCAGCTGGTCCCAAGTATTTTCTATACGGCCATTCTCCTTGGGTATCGCTTCTCAGCTGGTCCCAAGTATTTTCTATACGGCCATTCTCCTTGGGTATCGCTTCTCAGCTGGTCCCAAGTATTTTCAATACGGCCATCCTCCTTGGGTATCGCTTCTCAGCTGGTCCCAAGTATTTTCTATACGGCCATTCTCCTTGGGTATCGCTTCTCAGCTGGTCCCAAGTATTTTCTATACGGCCATTCTCCTTGGGTATCGCTTCTCAGCTGGTCCCAAGTATTTTCTATACGGCCATTCTCCTTGGGTATCGCTTCTCAGCTGGTATACGGTCATTCTCCTTGGGTATCGCTTCTCAACTGGTCCCAAGTATTTTCAATACGGTTATTCTCCTTGGGTATCGCTTCTCAGCTGGTCCCAAGTATTTTCAATACGGTCATTCTCCTTGGGTATCGCTTCTCAGCTGGTCCCAAGTATTTTCAATACGGCCATCCTCCTTGGGTATCGCTTCTCAGCTGGTCCCAAGTATTTTCAATACGGCCATCCTCCTTGGGTATCGCTTCTCAGCTGGTCCCAAGTATTTTCTATACGGTCATTCTCCTTGGGTATCGCTTCTCAGCTGGTCCCAAGTATTTTCAATACGGCCATCCTCCTTGGGTATCGCTTCTCAGCTGGTCCCAAGAATTTTCAATACGGTCATTCTCCTTGGGTATCGCTTCTCAGCTGGTCCCAAGAATTTTCAATACGGCCATTCTCCTTGGGTATCGCTTCTCAGCTGGTCCCAAGTATTTTCAATACGGCTATTCTCTATGGGTGTCACGGATGCTTCCTCGGAGCTGCCTATCAATGGTAACCGGGGTTTCGAATATTCGGCTGTCCCCCATGTCGTTAAAGATAGTACACTGGGCTCCCAAGTCATCTGGTTAGTAACTCGTTTCAGTTAATTTCTTATTATACGAAGTACACTCGATGCTATATTACAAGAATAGTTAGAGAGTACTAGATTTTATATCAAAAAGATAGACATTTCTGCTTAAAAAAGGCCACTGGGGCTACAAAATTCCTTAGTTACAAAAAACTACAAAAAGTAACCAATTAGACTAGACCTACACTACTGAGGAGGACCCCCTAAAGCCGAATCCGGCGTCTCGTCGACAAGACGTTGCAAGTCCAAGAAGTCGGCGGAGATCCCCTCGGGTGGGTACCCGACCTCCTTGAAGTACCGGATAGCCCCCTCGTAGCCTATCTCTAGAAGGTCTAGAGTACGACTTCCTAGGATGTCCGCAAATTCTTCCGAAGCGAGGAAGGTTTTCTTCCGCTTCTCCCACCGACCTTCCTCGCCCGACCGGTAAGAGACGAGCTCCTCTCTGGCCTTCTCAGCTCGATCGGCGATGTCCGTCAGTTTGACCTCTTGTTCGCTGGCGGCCGAGCTGTTCGGCCTGCAAGACTCGAGCCTCTGCTTGCAAGACTCGAGCCTCTGCCTCTTGGGCTCTGGCTTTATACTCCGCCGTTTCTGCGGCCCTCGCCTCTAGTTGGGCCCCTTGAAGTTTCATCTCCTGTGCCTTCAGCCGAAGATCATCTTCAAAACGAGCAGCCCGAGCTTGAAAGATGGCCGCCTCGGACTGAGCTAAGCCAAACTCCATTTCTTTGTCTCGGAGTTGGGTCTTCAGGCCGACCATCTGAGCCCGCATTTGATGGAAGGTCGTTGGCCATGGGGTATCCGAGCCATCACCTCGGATGATACCCCGTAATCGTGAAAAGATGAGTCGAATTAAGCAGGACTTACCGACAAGAAAATCAGAAGAATAGCAAGGAATAAGTTACCTTGGTGAGATAAATATTCATCTCGTCGCTAATCGCCGCGATGGATTTCCCTTTAACAGAGTCACCCACAGCCTCCCGGATCTCTCGGAGAAAGCTCCCGGATGGTTGTCCTTGCCGCCGCTCACGGACACTTCCTGGCAGGACTGGACCCGAGGGAAGGTGCCTCCGCACCGAGGTGTCATTCTACTGCCTCGTGGGGTTCGGGGTCCGACCGTGCCACTAGGTCCTTCGCCACTCGGACCCGCCGGATGACGAGGGCTTAGAGAGGGAGAAGGATGGGGAGACGACCGCTGGGAGGAGCTCCCCTCGGCCGAAGAGAGCACTAGTCGGCTCCTCTTGCGCTGCCTTTGTTGCCCTTCCGAATCCCCGGAGCTAATCACCTCGGCCACCATAGAAGGTCGAGGTGGAGGGGGAACTTCGGAGTCTTCCCCTTCGGGTGCTTCGGAAGGAGCATCCTCTGGGGGAATGACCTGCGCCCTTCGCCATTTCAACTTCTTACTGATAGAAGCCCGAATCATGACTTCAGCTGTTAAGAAGGAAAGAAACAAGTTAGAAAAATTAATAATAAGTAAGAGAAAAGAAGGAAGCCAGAGAAATTCTTTACCTAAGGAGCCACTCAGCTCGGCTTCTATTGGGCTTATATCAAAATGATGTAAAAGTCCTTCCTCCAGCAAGACGTTCACATCGAACCTCAGGCCGAGTAGAACTGAGGCCATCTCTTGATAAGTTTTGGACTTTCGGAATGACCGAATGGAAGGAGAAGGGGGCAACACGAGTTGCCATCCGGTGGGCCATAGGAAAGGGGATTCGGGACGGACAAAAATGAATTTGGACTTCCAATATTTGTGAGAAGTGATCAAGTTCGACAAGAATTTCACTTCTTGTCGAGCCGAGAAGAAGAAGACGCCGGCTTCTTTCTTCTTTGGGAAAAAACAGGAATGGAAGGCTTCGACAGAAAGTGGGAGGTGATAAAATAGGAAGATAATAATAAAGTCGTTGATAATACTAAAGGCGTTAGGAGCCAGTTGATTAATAGGTATCCCAAAGTATATAGATAATTCGGTAAAGAAAGGATGAAGAGGGAACCGAAGGCCGGCTGGCAGTTGATCAAGAAAGAAGGTGGTGAATTCAGGGGGAGGTTCATGAGGGCGTTGGTCCGGTTGAGGGGCTCGAAGCCGGTAGGAGTGGGGAATGTGAAAAGCAACCCGTGCCTCGGAGCGAATCTCCGAGTCGACGGTGCTACGGGTTCTCAAAAACCAGAGGTCGGTTTTTGGAGGCATGAAACGAAAATCGAAATCACAGAAAGAAGGAATGAAGAACTTACTAGAAAGAAGGAATGAAGAACTTACTAGTAGAGCAGCGCCGGGGAAGGAGAAAGGAATAGTTGAGGAACGGGGGAGGAAAGCAGCGAGCAAGAAAACGATGAAGAAGTAAGGATGGGGATTTATTTATAGTGGCAACCCGGCGGCCTCTTTTTCCGAGGTTTCTTCTGGAAAGCCACGTGGTGCAACCAGGGAAACCCTAGGGAGAACAGGAGGATCGTCATCGGATCGTCGCATTAATGGACGTTGATGAATGTGTCCAAAAGCAGACCCTCTCCGTTTCCCGAGGAGCCTTTACCATGCCTCATTAAAAGAGCAATAGGAGGGAAAATCATGGTTCGGTGCGAACCAGTCTAGTCAGTCAGGCTGCGCCTATCCTTCGACTAGACTCAAGGGGGGGGGACTCATGATACCTAGTGATACTCAGGTGATACCTAATGGTACCCAGGTAAGACTGAAAGACAGGGTTTAAACAAACAGGATGAACCCGCTGCGAATGCCCCATCTTTATATATATATACCGGACGCCCTGCGTCTCGACTCGGACTTCTCTCACATATGCCGGACGCCCTGCGTCTCGACTCGGACTTCTCTCACATATACCGGACGCCCCGCGTCTCGGCTCGGATTTCCTTTATATCAGGCTCCCAGCCTCTGAAATATAAGAGTCGTAGGAAAAAGGATCCATTTTATTGTAAGCTAAGGAGGAAGGTCATGTCATCAAGTTGAAGGAGCATATTCCCCTTTGAAAGGATAAGTCACTGACAAAGTTCAGAGGAATGTCTGCGGCATTAATAGAGAATGATCTCCTATCAACCACGCATCATGTATTAATTACTGCTCTCGTCCAAGGGCAGATTTCCCTGCCAAGATCTCAAGGAATTAGCCGCAACATTAATTGAAACTTGTCTCCTATCAACCGCACGACGTGTAGTAATGACAGCCCACACGCGGGATGCAGTCCAAGTAACAATGATTATACTGTACGGTCCATTAGGCTCCGTCACTTATGTGGACAGAGCTCCTCGAGAACAGAGCCTCCCTTCTATATATATATAGGACCCTCCGGGGAAAGGAGGAGGTAAGCTTTTTCAAACATTGATACTAGTTGCTCTAAGTTCCTTTTTCCTCTTCCAACTAAATTCTGTCTTGAACGTCGGAGGGGCCGTGCCGAGATCTCTCTCGGCGCCCTTAACCGATTGCTATTGCGCAGGCTCTCCATTCGGCTCGGTCCATATCATTCTGCTCGGCTACCTGGCAGTATTGATCTTCTGTAATCAGCGCAACGATCACGGGTTGCGCATCTCTCCGCCGAAGCATCCACAGTTACCGGTTTACGCTGCCTGGACACCTCGCCATCACGGTCTCGACAGGCATCAGCGCTTAATTAATAATATATAATAAAAAAGGTATACTTAATGGATTGGTTCGATTCGAAATCGAATAGGAATCAATTCAGAATCAGAACCGATTCAAATGAATCAATTCTGAAATCGAATTGGAACCGTTCCGATTTCGATTCGTTTTGATTCCAATCAATTTTGGAATTGATTCGGAATCGATTCTAGCTCCGATTTAGATCCGGTTCCGATTGTTAATTTAAAAGTAAAAATTCTTAGCATGCTAACATGTCTATAAGATTATTTTGTGATAGAAAAAAAATAGGATCATCAGCACATTAGATGAATTTGAAAGTTCAAGTTCGAAGAAGATGATCCGGAACTATTTCGGAATCAGTTCGGAACCGTTTCGAAATTGATTCGGAATCAATTCGGAATCGGTCTGAATTGAATTGATTCCAAAATTAAAACTTTGGAATCGGAATCGGTTCAGAATCGATTTTGAATCGGTTCGGACTAGTTTCAATATCAACGAATCCGAAATCAATCAGAATCGAATCGAAATCGAAATCGAAACCGAGGAACCGATAAACATACCTAATATCAACTCGATAAAATAGCTGAAAATGATTTTTTTCAAGAGGAAAAACAATTCCTGTTCCCTGTCAAGGCCTGCACACAAGACGCGTCCGAAAACACATACGTGGAATGGAAGAAGCCGTCCGCCCGCGGAGCTGGGTCGATCGTTCTCTCGTAAGCGTGATGCCACCCTCACGAATGCAGCTCGCTCTCGCGCCGCGCGCGTCGTTCTTCTCGTCCTCCTTCCGCTTCCTCCAAAAGCAATGGGAAAGCACCACCTCCCTTTCCGCGTTGACAGATAGTCCCCGACCCCATTCCCCATCCCCCCATCCTCTCTTTTCCTTCCCCGTCGCTAGCTTTAATAATTAATACAATCCAATTCACACTGATTCAACCCGGCCGCTCCATCCATCCCCTTCCCCCTCGCGCTTTCTATTTCTGCTCACTTCCCTCGACAATTCCATGGAGCATCACGACCACCACCTCCACCGCCACCTCAACCCTTATCAAACGGTACTAGACGCCCCTCCTTCAGTAGCAGCAGCACCACGGGACCCCGACGGCGCCAGTGGTGGTGTAGGTGTCGTCGACCAGCGGCTCCCTCAGTGGAGCTACGTGGAGACGAGGGAGTTGCTCTCCGTCCGAGCTCAGCTCGACGAGAGCTTCTCCCAGACCAAGCGCAACAAGCCTCTGTGGGAGGCCACCTCCTCCTTTCTACTCCTCAAGGGCTTCTCCCGCACCCCCGACCAGTGCAAGTCCAAGTGGAAGAACCTCGTCGCCCGCTTCAAGGTTTTCTTTTTCTTTTTAATTTTATTTACATTTATCGCCCGTTAATTCATCCAGTTCATGATTAAGTATTGATTCGGTGCGAGATGGCAGGGGAGCGAATCGTTGATGGAAGGCGAGAAGAAGCAACAGTTCCCTTTCTACGAGGAGATGAAGAAGATATTCTCCGGCCGGGCGGCGACGCCGTCGGAGAAGGGGAAGCGGGCGGTGCAAGTGAAGGAGTTGGAGGAGGTGGAGTTAGCGTTGGAGGAGTTGCAAGAGGAGGAGAGCGGGAAGGTGGGGAAGAAGAAGAGGAAGCTTGATCATCGAGTCGCTGCGGAGAGGAAGTCGATATTGGCGATCGACGCTGCCATGCGGGAGTTTATGCGGCGGATGATGGAGATGGAAGCGCGGTGGCTGGAGGCGGCAGAGTCCCGGGAGTCTGCTCGCCAGGCCGAGGAGCAGGAGTGGCGGCGTCTGATGGAGGCGCTGCGGGCCGAGCGGACAGAGATGGAGAGGCGGTGGCTGGCGACCGAGGAGGAGCGTTGGGCCAGGCAGGAGGCACGCGCTGAGCGCCGCCACCAGCTTATAATGGCGCTCCTCGACAAGATCATCGCTCAAAAGGATTGACTAAAGATTCAAGAAGGAAAAATGGGAGATAAACTGATCGATGATGAGGATGAGGAGAGCATATATAGAGGAAGAGAAAGGTTAGTCTCTTAATTTGTTCTCTTATTAAAACGCTTTATTTTCTTCTCATTGATCAATTTCCATTTTCAAAGAAATAAATCGAAAGAATCAATTTAAGACTTGATTACTCTGGTCAAGAAAGCACATAAAGATCGATGATTTTGAACAGCTTTTGAAGATGCTTTGCTTGCTAGCTTAGGATAAGTATCAGTGTACATTAGCATGCAAAAATGCTTCTTCTGGCAATGCAATTAGCTAGCTCTTTTATTCTTTAAAATCGAGGCTGGCCAATTCTATAACCTACTCACCCAAATCAGTAATATTTTGTGGTGTTTTTTCAGTCTCATTCTTGAGATTGTTTCTGAAACTGATTAAGGAGGGTGTAATGAATTCTTTCTGTTTCCATAATGTCTGTTTGTGAAGTTTGTGCCATATAGTTTGGTTCTTTTCTTGTGTCAATAGACAATATGTTTTTGTAGCATATATGAAATAGGAGCTCCAAGCTCCATGCACTAAGAGTAATCTATAGTTGCATTGCAAATTAAGCCACCAAAATTGTAGAAAAATAGACAGTATATTTATCCGAATTTTGAGTTTTGAATTTTTTTTTTTAAATGTGTTTTTATTGACCTGAAGATTAGTGATATAGTTATACATAAAGTTCAAACAGAGTTATAGAATCAATGTGATGAACTCTGTGACGTTAGGCTTTGATTCAAGTTTTTGTAGTAAAAAAATACAAAAACTTGAATTCGACAAGGACATATTATATATATATATACTTCGAGAAGAGGGAATTAAAATTTGAAAATGAGTGGATAGATCCACAGCAAGCCTGTTTTCATAATTAAGAAACTATGTCTCGAATTATTATATTTGCATTGACTATTAAAAATATTTTAAAAGACTTGCAACAATACTACTATTTGGCAGTTGACCAAAAGAGATTTGGTACTATGACTTGCAATCTAATTTATCTGCATGGTTTCAATTACACCAAACAAATTAAATTAGTATTTTTTTTCCCTTTCCATTTGCAAAGTTTGAACTATTCCTTTCTTCTTTATTTTATTTTATTTAGGTAAAACTATCTCAACTGCTCATTGAAAAACAAGATATCATATCTGAGTATTAATTAGGATCACCAAAACCTATTATTTTCTAAGTAAGACTTAATTACTAACTAGTTTTTTCTCCTTCAACGTTTCACAACACTGCATGCACTGCATACTTTAATTATTTAATCAAGACAAATTAAAAGGATTTCATCAGTCTTGATTCAGATATATGAATCAACTCTTCCACCTGTCAAATCTTAGTTAATTTACAGGTTTCCGTGAGTATAAATTTACTCCTTTTTTCACTGCACAATGATTAAGTTTCTGATCATTGGATAGGTCAAGAGCCATAGTCTTCAAAGGAGTTAGGAAGTTGTGACCTGTGAAGAACCGAGCAGCACAAAGAGCATGGCTTGGCTGACAAATTACTGCAAGTTTCAGACCTTTTGACTCACCATGGCAACTTCTTGGAAGCAGGATCACTATATGGTCAGTTTTTTTTCCAGATTTCTTCACATGTTACAAGGCAAGGAGTTGTAAGACTTTAATCCTGTTGTGTAAACAAAAGTGTAAAAAAATTAGAGAGGTGTATTTTATTCCTTCGAGATTAGTTAATTATATTACTGCTGAATTCATTGACTACGCACTGCTGCTGTGTCGTTTACTTGTCTAATATTGCAAATGAAGAAGAAGATGGATAAAGAGGGTACCGGTTGGGCATGGATTTGATATGTCAACCTAAAAATTTATCTTCTGATTAAGTTAAGTTGGATTAGCTCGGGGGATGATTAATTCATAGATTAATGGCAGGATGGAAAGTGAAGAGAAAATGCATGCTCTTTTTGTAGGTTTTGAAGAGAACATATATATAGTTTGACATACGGGGGACTTGTTGTATTCATGCTATATATATACTTGTGGTATACATGACTTGTCGTAAGATCATCATATGAACTAAACTTATATATTACCAGTGAAATAGGTAATTATGTGTAAAATGGGCATGTTGACATGCTAAAGGAAGAGTTTAGAGTTTGCTTGATCTTCGACTAGAATATTATATTGATGCAGACAAGAAATAAATAATGCAGAATAGGAAATTGCTGAGAAATTTCAGATGGGTGAATTCATGATAAATGGAACTAATTTGAAAAAAAAAAATGAGATCGATGAATTTGCAATGAATTAAAGATTTAATTTTTATCATATTGTAATTAATATTTTCTTTTTTGATAATAAATAAGAAATAATTATAATATCTATTAATAGTAGGACATTTTTTTATTTAAAATATTTATTATTAAGTCAAGTTTTTTTTATTTTGTTTAAAGTTTTTCAGTGGTTTGACAATTCAATTTTGATGTGGTATGTATTATATTTTTGAAAATTTTCGAACTATTTTGTCCGAATCAACGGGTTAATTAATCTTTGCTTTCACAAACTTTCATAATATTGAATTTTTTTTTCATAGGACAACGGGTCAATCCCTCGTAAATGCAAAGCTGCCGTCCCTTTATGTACTAGTTATTAGTCTCAAGGATTAAAGACTTACCATGATTTATCTCTCTTACGATGGTCCAGAGACGGATTGATAGGGACCGTTAAATTAACAAATTTCAACCTTGTGTATCATAGATTTTTTTTAATTATTCTATATGAATCAACGAATTAATCTTTTATTACCATAAGTTTTTGCAATATTAGTTTTTTTATTGCTATTTTGGATGAATCAACAGATTAATTTTTATTATTATACGTTTTATTGCACTGAATGTGCTGAGAATTAGACCTATGAATGGTCATATGATCATAGAAAATATGGCCATATCGTATCTCGGATTTGTGTTTTTGAGATTTCGGACGTCGTAGCTATTGAGATTGTTCATGCGAGTGTTTTCTATTGTATCTTGATTTGATGATTGATAGAAAATTTTTATAGGACAGAATTAGTTCGATCTAAGATCTAAATATCTGGTATTAGACCCGATAAATTTGGACACGACACGAACACGATCCATTTTTTTCATGTTTCGATCGTATATTTTCGGATTTGTGTCTATTTCATATCTATCCGTTAGACACATAAAAATTTCGTATTGAATTAGTATTTTGTCTTCTAGATCCGTTAGATTCGTCAAATCGTTTATTATTTTTTACTTAAAAAAATCTAGACAGGAAAAAGAAAGGAGATTGATGATATTTGCATAATATCTACAAGTTTGAATGACGATGATAATCTTTAAAATTTATTTTATATTTTTATGATAATTTTAAGGTGTATATTTTATGACCATGCACTTATAATCCCAATTGAATAGTGGGGATTAAGATTGTTAATTTTTTGTAAGTTCATTTATTTAAGTTATTCCATTATGGTGTACTATTTTCATATCTATTAGTTTGGATAAAATCTAGTAATCTATTTTATACTTTGTTTATGCTATTGCATTTTCGTATAATTATGAATCATTTCGTGTCTATTGATTCGGATCGTGTCTTGCAATCCATTTTATACGTATTTTTTCGTGTTCGTATCTATCCAAAATTAAGTGATTTGTATTCGGATTGAATCCATTGATACGAAAAATTAAACAGATTGAATATGAATTAACATTTTCGGATCGTCTCAAGATATCAATTCGATCCATTATTTGATTTGCCAGATCTATCTGGTATTAGTAAAAAACAAAAAATTAAACCATCTAGAACTGCCTCAAAGACAAAATTGTATCGTGAATTCAAGCACAACAAAGGTGATAGAGGGTTACTGCGCAACGAAATAGCATGAGTTGCTTCATGAATCCTCAACAAACTCTCCAGCTGAACAATCCTGCAAATCTATAGTCTAAGGCTGCGTTCAAATCATAAATGCATATTGAAGATAATGAGTGTTTTTATAATTCAGATGTCTAGATTCTTATATACTCAATTAATTCTAATTAAAGACGAACGACTCTCCTCTGAATTCACTCACCGAATAAATTTAGAAGCAGTCACGGTCGTGTGCCTAGCAATTGACCTCCATAGCCGATCTTTCATCACGAGCATGTCCTAGTTAATATTCTGAATATCCATCAAATATCTTTCTGGATGGGGGAGAGATATAAGATAATATTGAGTATTTTCTTTATTTATTTTTATCTAGGTATTTAGATCTTACGATTCGATTAGTCTCAGAGGCGAAGGTGATCAATATGATCATACAAATATTTTTCATCAACTATCAAAATAAATTCACGAAGTACAATTACATTTTGAAAAATCCATGATTTCAACGCCACCTATATATGGTGGCATAATATGAAAGTCGGGCGAAGCTTGGATACCACTTGTAAATCAAAAAAAAAAAAAAAAAAAAAAAAAAATGAAAATCAACTTACAATGGTCTGGGGGCGGGTCGATGGGGGCCGTTAAGTCGACGAATTTCAACTTTTGCACAAATAATATGAAAATCAAAATCCTCACGGGAGAGTCTTGTGACTAACGGTAATAGAGTTGTATCAATGAACAAGGATCCATCTTTAAAAATTGCAAGTCTTTTAGGATGTGTTGGACAATATATTTTCTATAATTTATCTCTTTTATGTTGATTGTAAAATTAATTATCGAAAACGCTGAAAATAAATAAATCGTCTTTTACATCAATAATATAAAAATTAAACTTTTATTGTATGAATATTTTAGTCCCACTGTCATCTGTGTGCACCGTGGGACAGATAACGAGTACCATAAGGGTGACAGTTGTACATCAACCTATTTGCTACGTCTCAGTGGATCAAGCTATTCTACTTCCTATTTGCTACATCAGCAAAGAATCAGCTAATGGATCTATATCTAACGAGTATTGTATTTAGGATCGTCACAGCCTTCCCACAGCTTTATAGATTGCCTTATTTGACCCAATGAAGAACAGTGTATGAACACGAGTAAACACCATGAATTGTTATCCCATATTTTATGAGATGAAGTTGTTTGACTAGAATAATTTGGCCTAACTTTCTTTCCCTTCCGTGTCTGATTTGTCTGGGCTGAATGAATCACGATACGTTTTGGAAAAGAAGAAAACTCGGAACACATGGGTTTGAATGGCGAAGAGATATATTTCAAGGTCTTCTAACCTTTTATCAAGTTAAAGAACCAAACCTTATTCTTCATAAGCTAGTTTTTCCAATCTATGTTACGCTGTAACTGTCGTTAAGGATCGATTTGATCGATAAATAGTTTAAACCGCATCACGGGAGGACAAACACAAGCAATGTTCAAAGTGTACAAAGCGAACGAGCCACTAATTCCTAGTGACTTCTTGTGGCAAGTGAAGGTAACACGAATCACTTTAAAGAAAAGGACAGCCATTTTTATTTCAAACTGTGGAACACAAGGGAAAGAGAACAAAATATCTTTGCCTCTTTATTATTCACGCATCACTATTTCTGATACAGGAGCATCCTTTTTCTCGTCAGGCCCCTCGATGCCGAGAGCACAATATCTTCGATGAATATGGAGGAAGCCGTGTACAAAGAATCTAGCTTTCGTGCGATATAGAGCTTGTATCAGCATGTAGCAAGGAATCAGTCCTCCGATGAGCGAGTGGTTCATACCGTACATGCTTCGATCATGGCTCAATTTCTCAAGAACTGCATGATCGATCATCTGTCTGATAATACACGACGTCTCCAGTATCAGGTACAAAGTGATCGTGATTCAGACTTCTTGCAAAGACTCTGAACAAATGGAGCGGCAAAGGCCCAGATTTTTCTGGTTCTCTATAGTACTTTCCAAGCACTGGTTTAGCTGCTTCAGTCTGATGCAACAAAGTGAGATTAAACTTCTATTCGTCGACTAAATTTACATCGGTAGGAACAAAATTAGCAAGGAAATAGCAAAGTAGCACATACAGCTTCCACTAGATGGTAATGTGGTATCTGGGGGAAGAGGTGATGTATAACATGAGTTCCAATATCATGGTGGATGTTGTTAATCCATCCATAATCCCTATCTAATGTCGTCAAACCGCCTCTAAGATAACTCCATTCCTACATGATGCGAAACCAAACATCATTAGATCATATGACAAGTCACAACTTCAGTTAGTAGCAATTCGATGGAGAAGCAAACCTTGCTTGTGATAAATTCAATCAAAGCAGAAAATAATTTGATCAAACACTACCTTTGAACGGTACCAGGGAAGCTTCTCTTTGTGTCCATGGTGATGCAAGTATGTGACAAGATCCAACCACATAACAAAGAACTGTAATTGAGCAAGAAGCATGCGCTATCAATAGTGTCATTGCATAAGACAGAAGAGAAAAGAGCGAGAATTCAAGAACATACCGCATAGGGGATTCCATAAAGCTTTAACATCTGAATGGGACTCATGAAACAAGTCAACCCGACGAGCAACCCGACCATGGCAATCCAGCAAGCAGTTGATGTAATAACATCCTTCTTTTCACTAGGAAGGAAGAGATCACTGCTTGGATCGAAGTGTGTGCCACTCTTCCCTGGACTCCTTGCAAACTGCCATAACAGTATTCATAAACATAAAAGATTTAGCACTAATTTGACTGTTTATGAGTATCCAGTGTGTTTCTCGTGTGAATAATTTGGTAGCTCACCAAATACAATGGGAAAGCTAACAAAGGGAATGGCATTGTGAACCGAAGCACCCGAGTTAGAGTGTCCAAACTTTTGTACAATTTTTCTGACAACTGCAATTAGCTCAACATTAAGAAAACGACTCGATAAAAGCTACAAGTAGCTCCACAAAAATTCTAGTTGAAGTGAGTGATTTATTCACCGGGTGCCAGGATTCATCGTTCTCGACGTGCCCATGGCTCTGGTGATGAGTTCTGTGACTGATTCTCCTGCATAACAAAATAGCATACACTCAATTCTAGTCATATCATTGTTTAACCCATAATTTCTTCCTGAAAACTCAAGATTTTAGATTAGAACAAACAAATCTTTTAGCAGGGCATCAAGCATAGCGATTCGAATGCAGAATCATTCATTTTACTTGTTTGTGATTGGAAACCAGGATCTTTTAACATATGTATTTTTTTTGTGTGGATAGCTGAATCATAATAGACAGAATTGGGTAAATTGATCTTGGAATTATTCATAACTCAATCAAATAGACAGCAACAAATATGAAAGTTAAATCTAAAATTGACAAGGGGCTTGAAGAACCGTATGCTTACCATCCATGGTAAGGCACAAGAATGGAAGAGTGGAGTAGGTGGCCAACAAAACTATTCAGCTTCGGATTGTTGGAAAAACTCCCATGGCCACTGCCAAAAATCCAATCTTTGATGAGAAAACAAGCAGCTAAAAGTCTGAAATGCAGAAGCGACAACAGATAAATCGTACCAATCGTGGCCGAGAACGAAGAGGGCCCAGAACATGGTCCCCTGCGCCACCCAATAGAGTGGCCACACGATCCAGTTGTCAAGCCGCGCAGCCGCCACGGCGAGCCCGAGCACGACGACGACGTCGCGGACCACGTAGCTCATCGACCTCCAGGGGTTCTTCACCCAGCAGTGCTTCGGAATGGCGGCTCGGATTTCCGTCAGCCCGAACGGCGGCGGCATCCCGGGATCGAAAGCCTCCGCCTTTCCTTACCCTCGTCCTCGGTTCCCCGTTCGCCACCGCCTCGTCCAAGTTCGGCACCCTGGCCGGTGCGCTCACCCCCAGAGCCCATCCGCTAGGGCGGCCGAGCCCCACGGGGCGGAAGGAGTCGAGCAATCCGTCACCGCCGGAGACGCTTCTCAAAGGCGGGATACAAACGGGAGATCGGAGACCGGATCTGGAGCGATGGAAGGCGGCGGGAAAGGGTCTCAAGCCACCGCATCCGGAAGAGATGGCCCAACTCGCCATCCCAAGATCTCTCCTTTCGGCTCGCCCCTTCCACAGAATCCCTCTTGCAGGGTTTTGCAGAAAGAAAAAAAAAGAGAGATCTTGATGGAAATCCGGAGAGAAGATCAAAATCCACCTTCGGCGGTATCTCTCGGTGGGTTTGGGGTTCGAAGAGTCTTATTTTATTTTATAGCTACATCGCCGAGCCGATTGGGGACCGCCTGCGTGTAACTTTCCGGTATTTGACTCAAACAGTGCACACCGAAAAGTAGCGAAGAAATCCAAGAAAGAGGGAGAAAGGAAGGAATCGGCGATTGCAGATGAATTGAATATTGGTGAATACATTTTTGTAAAAATTTATTTATATTAATTTAATAGATATCAAATTATAGATATGTTTATCGATTCCGATTCGATTTTGATCGGTTTCGGATTTGTCGATATTAGAATTGGTCTGAACCGATTCAAAATTGATTCCGAATCGATTCTTGACCGATTTCGAAATAGTTTCGGATCATCTTTCTCGAACTTGAGTTTCCAAATTTATCTAATGTGTTGATGATCATATTCTTGTTTTCTATCGTAAAATAATTTTGTAGACATGTTAACATAATAAGAATTTTCACATTTAAATTAGCAATCGAAACTAGATCCAAATCGGAATCAAAATCAATTTCGAAATGATTCCGAACCGATTTCGAAATCGATTGAAACCGAACTGAATCGGTTCCGAAATCGATTGGAACCAAATCGAACCGGAATCGAAACAGTTCTGATTCGATTCCAAAACCAGTACATTTGAATCGGTTCTGATTCTGAATTTTCGAATCAATTAAATAAATAAAGTTAAATAATTTAATAAATTATATATAGAGAGAGAAATAATCTCCTGTACGCGCTTTCCATCCATGCCCGTGCGCGATGCGTACCCACTCACAAGACTTCTTCTCGCCGATAGCAAAGAGGTCGGAATCGTCGGCCTACGGATTCCGACCACCATCAGGCCGACACCGGATCCCAGCCGGACGACGATCGAAATTCGACCGATTTCTAGTCGAAATCCGACGCGATCGCGACCACTAGTAGTCGTGGCAATGGCGGGCGCGATGCGGTCGGATTCCGACCGCAATCCGGTCGGAATCCGATCGCCGTCAGGTCGACACTCGGTTTCGGCCTGACGGCGGCCGGATTCCGATTGTCCGCCGACGATTCGAGCTACAATGGTCGGGCAAGAAGAGAGGCGCACATGATTGTATTGTGCATTTCTCGTTTTCACACACGAGCGTGCATTAACCAGTCACGCAGTAGATCAAAATTGCATATATATATATATATATATATATATATATATATATATATATATATATATATATATATCGACGTGAGAGCGTAATGTTTTTTCATTATTCGCGTGAATGAAAGGAAAACACTATTCATCGGCTCTCACCACGGATCTGGTGCGCACCACGTGCGCCTAGTAGAACATCTGCCTATATATATAGAGAGAGAGAAGATACACTACGTATCTTACGCTGCGTGTCCGTGCGCTCCACGCGAGACCCACGCAAGAATCCATCGTCGCCGTCGTGCCGTTCGACCACCTCTGGCCGCCGACCGGGCGCGATCGACGCGCAACCAGCCGGCGGTCCGACGCGATGAGTTTCCCAGCCGATTGACACCCGAAACCCGATGCTAACCGGCCGAAAATTATCAAAGATTGCGGCCGACAGTGGCGCACCCACTGTCGGCCGCGATCGAGTCAGATTTCGACCGAATCACGGTTGGAATCTGGCGGCGGACGAACCGACAGTCGACGTCGATCCGCCCTCTATACTCAGCCGACCGCGATTTGTTCGTTGGTCGGCCGAAATCGGCCACTAGAATTGGGCGTTCGATTTCGACCGCGATCTTTATTAATTTTCGCCTGTTTAGCGTCGGATTTCGAGCGCTAATCGGCCAGGGAACTTGCCCCACCAGACCGCCGACGAGTTGCGCATCGATCGGGCCCGATCTGACGGGCAGAGGTGCTCGGACGGTGCGATGATGACGTTGGATTCCGACGTGGGTCTCGCATGAAGCGCACGGACACGCAACATAAATCGCCCAGCATATTAAATCCTTATATATATATATATATATATATATATATATATATATATTAAATAAATAAATTTGACTTGGAATTTTGATAATATCTGATCAAATCAATTTTAAATTAAACTTAATTTGAATTTAAATTGAGATTGATTTAAAAATGTGATATTTTACAATACTACCGACCTCCGAAGGAAATTAATGTTTCCTTTCTCGGATGGGACTGCTTTTTAGACGATGTGGCCAGCGCACATGTGGAAAATAATGCAAAATGTGGCCGCCATGCGGAGCACGTGTATCACACCGGACGGTGGACGAGATGTCGCATTCCCACGCGGGAATTCGTGGTCAACAAACCCGAAGACTTACCCGTCTCCAACGTTGACTTTACTTTTTTTTTTTTCAAAAAAAAGTTATTTTGAATAGAAGAGCGGATCAATTCTACTCTAAGTTATTTTTTATCATCGATTTTTTTATGATGCTTAAGAGATAAATTATAGAGAATTATGTTCTTTGACTTGCTGATTAGAAATAGTAGAGATTTTTACGTCTTGATACAAATTTTAAATTTCATATTGAAATCTAATCTTTGATCATTTCTAACAATATTTATGCTGTTCTAGTCAACAGACATCCAACCAATCGGTTTCATAACTAATACGAATGAGATAAATTATGAGAATTATATTTCTTGAGTCATTAGCTAGAGCAATGGAGAATTTTTAAATATGAATGAGAATTTTAGATCATACGTCGAGATTCGACTCATACCCATTATAATAATTTCGATGCTCCTCTAATCAATTGTTCGCACGTACCATGGGGACAAAGAAAGTGGACCAAGAACCATTGAAGAGGAAAGTGATCTTCAATGAGGACCAACAAGAAAGCTAAGAAGGAGTTGAGAGATAAAAGAAAGATAATAAATATTTTCTTTGTATTTAATATCATTAAATAATTATTCATATGTAAGAACAATAATAATGAATAGATGAGTCTTTTTTTTTTGTCTATTTAGAAATTTTTTTAAAGTTTTGAAATAGTAATTTCTCATTCACCAGTCCAGTTTACTTGTATATATATATATATATATATGTTTTAAATTTCATTTTATTTTTTAGTCAGTTATTTAGCTATCAAAACGATAATTATCCAACATTTTTCATTTTTATATTATGTGAAATTATGTTATTGTTTATATTGTTTAAACTATATATGCTAAACCCTCAAAATTTGATAAGAGTATTCGAATACATTTGAATGCTTTACTTGCGAAAAAAGTTAAAATCATTATCCTAACGGTTCCTCACTCTAGCCCCTCAAAAAGTAAAAGAGAGTAAATCACTAAGGACTATGCTTAGACATGATTGATAAGACAAGAATGACTATCCAATTCAAGATAGAATTTTATATCTTCTTCAAAATCGACTCTTATCCATTGTGTATATTTCCTCACTGATTTCCAATGCGCTGCACCGGCAACAGGGGCTCATTTGAATGCTTTAAGAATGAGTTAACAATAGTCCGAGAGAAGTTTTTAGATAGTAATATGGTTCCAATTGAACTCTAATAAATTTTAATACATCTTATCGCCCAAAAGTGAATTTAGACGAATCGAGTTCTTGCTCTTAATTATTGTCCAAGCAAAAAAAAAAAAAAAATGCTAAGGCTAGCTGTTCATTCTTCGCAGCCATCACTGACGAATCTAAGTCAAGTTTAGGTGACTCCTAAACTTGACTTGGAAGCATTAATTTCTCTACTTTTACGTACCCTCTTCCAATTACTCTGAGCCTTATTCATTGGTGGTCACTTGTGTAAAGGTTGGAATCGTCAATCTAGTACCTCCCTTATCTCTACTCCATAAATATGGGAGAACGAATCGTCATGAACGAGCGTTCGACTTGAAAGAGCTCGCTTACGTTTGTTCAATATGCATCTAAGTCAATTAATAAACAAGCGAACAACTTGATAAATTAAATAAAAGCTCGAACACAAAATGTATTCTATTGTTAATGTTCGTGAACAGTGTTCATGAATGGTGTTCGTGAATGATATTCATGAACAATGTTTGTGAACAGTATTCGTGAACGGTGTTCGTGAACATTAACAAGTCGATTTATGATTATACTCTTTTAAAAATTATTTTTGAATTTATTTATACTTATTTATAAATCAGGATTAAATTAGTAAAATTTTAAATAAACAAACAAGTTTGACTTAAGAGCTTGATAATGTTTAAATAAATCAAATTTAAACAAGCTTGATTAGGAGCTTGATACTCATTAAACAAGTCAAGCTCAATTAAAACTTATTCAATGATGGTCACTGTTCTATCACTAATTGTTCTTGTTTTCTAGCTAGCATCCTTCTTCGCTATTTCATTTTTTTTTTTGTCTCCTATGGTCATTGCCCTTTCTCCATTCACCCTCGAGGAAAAATGTTGACGATTTGTCCAAAGATAAGGAAGGTAGTCTAAATTTAAAAAATAAAAAATAAATTTGACTTATTTGTTGAAAAGTTTGAGCGGATCATTTTAAATTGTCGACCGTGAAGGTTAGGAAGAGTTGAGCCGTTGAGACTAAGTCATCGAGTGACCAAGTGGCTGAGATGCTGAATCCCTAAACAAATTGCTCATAAACTAAAGAGTCGATGTCTATGTTGAATATAAATTCCTTAAAACAGATTTGACCCATGCACCTTCGTAGAACTTCAAGATTTTTGTGAGTCGTCTGTTTCTCATGATTCAATGACAGACCGTAATCCCCATCAAACACTAATGGTTTGACATTTAACATGCATAGATCGTGCTCTTACATGAATCAACTTAATTTGGTCAGTGCAATCTGAGCTCCTAAATTTGACTCCCCCTTGCACACAAAGCCGATTCAAATGATTTTGAGGCTCTAGGCGTAATCCTAATAAATGGGTCATATTTCAAGGTTAATTTTAGCACAAGATTTTTTGGACCCTATATAAAAATATTGATAATATTAAAAAATTTTAGACCCTGAATAGAAGCCTAGTTGCCTTGGCCCAAAGCCAACTTTGCACCATGGTGTTTGTGATTGAGAGAGAGGATCCCTCTCCGTACATTTATTTACAACATTCATACTTGTAAAATAATATAAACTAACTATTAAATTTTGAAACTCTCGATATGAGACTAAAGTTTGATATGTAATGGAGTATCCTTCATCCATTCCACTACTTTTTCCATTCCTATTTTTCCAACCAAAAAAGACACATTGACGATGGAGGATGCAATCCTATAGATTTACTAGATTGAAATCCTTCCCCAGTAATGTGATACCTTCTAAAATAAATTCTAGGATATATAACACTGATCTCATTAAACATTAATCAGTAAAATCTATTGCCAACTTGTTCGTCAAGATGGATATTTATATTCTAATCCATCAAACCCTATCAGAAACCTCACCATACAAGCAACCATCAATTAGCTCCTACTTCAACGACACATCTCATATATACCGTACCAGTTTGTGGTTTACAATATTGTTTATTCACTTGAAAAAAAGAAGTGATTCTATTAAAATCACAACCTAATGACTTCTATCCCGATTTCTGACCATCGTAGAGTAAGAAATCACTGAGGCTCGACCTCAAACTAATAATTAGTGCACTGGCGACGACACCTCGTATTTGCGTAGAATCGATCCGCTATTCCATAAATGCAACGCTCACATGCACTAGCCACTAAGTCTTTATCCTTTCCGTGGGAGCTATTAATCCAAGTCTATCACTTTGCATGCATCGACCTGAGACGAACGATTAATTGTTTAATTAATATCAATTTGCTTTGCTTCTACTTTGTTCAGATACAAAGCTATTGGTGCCTGGCCAAATGGATATATGCCATCTTTATTGGTGATCAAACCACCAATCTGTCTTCCTTCAACAGGTAGTGTTGGTTGAAGCAACTGAACGTAATATATATTCAGGACTGAAAAGAACAGAGATAAAAAAAATCCAAACAAATGAAAAGACTGACAGATTAAATTTTATTTATTCATCAGATTGTTTGCTATATTTTGAGGTTGTCACTGCAATTATATATATTGGTACTCTACAAAACATAGTTTAACCATCAATAAATCAGAATCATTAATGTATACACATATATAGGACCAATAGATTATATATGGTTGGAATACACAACAAGATAATTAAATACAGGGAATTGACCTCCACATGCAGTGCTTCATCTATATAATAACTAATCTATTTAGACTCGTTAATTAATGTGGGTTTAAGGTTGTTTGACCCGTCATATATATCGGAGTTTTCAAAGTTATAGCAGTTTTAGTTAGCAAAAACTAATTAATAAACAAAGAACAGTAGGTAATTATTATAAATAAGATATGTTCCCTAATAATTCATTCCCCTTTTCTTTTGGATTTTATTTCTTACTCCCAAATGAGCTAAAATAAGAAGAAAGCTCTCGACCACAACGAACTCCTTCGACACCTTTCCCTTTGATCTGTTGTCGTTAATTTAATTATTTCCATTGTACTTCAACTGCTCTCTCCTGTCTTCTCTCTCTCTCTTTCGATCTATTTATTTCGTATTATTGAAGTTCGACTTCAGGCTTCTACGTACAGAGAGAGAGAGAGAGAGAGAGAGAGAGAGAGAGAGATGATGTTGCCTCGCCGGAAAGCGCCTGTTTTGGCTTCAGAACCGTTTGGAGCGAAGCAAGCCTCGCCGTTCATCGGCGGCGGCGGAAGGAAGAACAGGAAGTATTTTGTTTTCGTGATGCTCATCTCCTTCATCCTCTTCGTGACATTCACCTACAACGAGGACGTGAGGTCGATCGCTGAGTTCCCTTTCAGCAGAAGAATGGGCGCCGGAGACAAGTCCTCTGGCGTGCTCGGCGTCGCTGCGGTCGACTGGATAATCAGTGACAGGGAAGTAGACGCCAAGGTCGCGGCGCCGGAGGTGGAGGAGGAGGAGCGGAGGGAGGAGGTGCGTCGGGTGGCAGTGGATGTGCCGGCGAGCTGCGACCTGTTCACCGGCCGGTGGGTGTACGACGAGGAGAACTACCCTGTCTACAAGGAGGCGGAGTGCGAGTTCTTGACCGAGCAGGTCACGTGCATGAGGAATGGTCGCCGGGACGACGCCTACCAGAAGTGGCGGTGGCAGCCCCAAGATTGCTCCTTGCCCCGGTAATTATTAAATTATTGTTTTTAAATCTTTACAATTTTTTTTATGTATCAATAAAATTAATTAATTGATTATAAATAAATAAATAAATAAATAAAAGATTTGATGCGAGGGTGATGTTGGAGAGATTACGGGGGAAGCGGCTCATGTTCGTGGGTGACTCGCTGAACCGGAATCAATGGGAGTCGATGGTCTGCCTGGTCCAAGCCGCCGTCCGGCCGCCCGGGAAGAAGACTCTCACCAAGACCGGTTCGCTCAACGTCTTCCGCCTCCACGTAATTAATTTAATTAAATCGAACTAATCGGATAGATTGAGATGACTGGGGTTGATTAATTAATTAATTAATTAGATGGACGCGTGTACGTAGGATTACAATGCGAGTGTGGAATTCTATTGGGCGCCGTTCCTGGTCGAGTCCAACTCGGACGACCCGAACCAGCACAGCGTCCTGAACCGGATCATAATGCCCGAGTCGATCGCCAAGCACGGCCAACATTGGAAGAACGTCGACTTCCTCATTTTTAACACTTACATTTGGTGGATGAACACGCTCGACGTGAAAGTCCTGTGAGTTATTAATTAATTAGCTATAATGGATATAGTTTTCATGGTAATTAATATTTTTTTTTGTAAAAAAAAAATGGTTAACGCGTTAATTAATCTGACTGACTGATTGGAACAGGCAAGGATCGTTCGACGAGGGATCGACGGAGTACGATGAGGTGGAACGGCCGGTGGCCTACCGGAGAGTGTTTGAGACATGGGCGAAATGGGTGAAGAAGGACGTGGATCCGAAGCGAACCATGGTGTTCTTCATGAGCATGTCTCCCAACCACATTAAGTACGTTGAATAATTGTCCATTTTTTTTCTTTAATTAAAATGATAAATGAAATGAGATATGATGTAGTGGAGGACATAGCAGTTGACCAAATTAAATTAGGTTGATTAATTCAGTGAGATTAGTTAAGATGATTGCATAAGCATGGCGAACAAGAACAATGACATTTGTCTTAAGTGTCGATGGGTATGGGTAGTACAATATAAATTTATATTAAATGAATAAAGATTAATTCTCACATATTTTTTATTATGTTAGACGTCAATACGATTAAAGACGGATCATAATTTATTTTCATTCATCACTTTTGAACACGAAGTGTTGGGAAAATAATTAACTTTTTTTTGTTTTGGTTTTTTGCAAAGATTAAAATCCGTCAATCTAGTACTCTCTATTGATCTGTTTCGTGGTAATTGTGAGGGAGATAAATCACGAAAGATTTTATGAATTTATAATCAAAACATGTGAGAATTATTTGAATTAAAAAAAAAATTTAGATCTTTTTCGAAATCGATTCTTATCTTATCCATTTACCGTATGAGAATTTTATGTCACTCATACTTAATTATAGCAATTCTAAATTAAATCCGGCGATGGTGGTGGTGGTGGACTGGTGGTAGGAGCGAGGAATGGGATAATCCGGCGGGGATCAAGTGCGCGCTGGAGACGCAGCCGGTGGGCAACCTGTCGCACCCGCTGGACGTGGGCACCGACTGGCGGCTGTTCGAGGTGGCGGTGGCGGTGCTGAGGAGGCTGAACAAGAAGGTGCCGGTGTCGATGGTGAAGATCACGTCGTCGTCGGAGCTGCGCAAGGACGCACACACATCGGTGCACACGCTCCGGCAGGGGAAACTGCTGACGCCGGAGCAACAGGCTGACCCGGCCATCTTCGCTGATTGTATCCACTGGTGCCTCCCCGGCGTACCCGACGTCTGGAACGAGTTCCTCTACGCCCGCATCGCCTCCGCCCCGTGGCCTCGCGCCTAACAATGAGTATATTTGTTAATCATCCATGCAATATTTCACATTCTTTGGTAAAAAGAGGTGGAGATGATCAAAGAGAAGTGTTTTTTTTTCTTAAAAAAAAAAAAAACTGGAAACGTTTCTATTCCCACAAAACAAATCCATACTCGACGTCATTTCTTTCCATTACTTTCATTGAAGCATTGTAAATATATTCAGCTGTGCCAGTAAGTCATTTTCTATTTTTTATTAACGTTGAACCAGAAGTTGCTAAAAGAACAACGAACATTCAATTGAATGAATGTTCTTTAAATTTTAAGAATGTCTTTTGGAGTGCCATCACAACTGTATATAGAAAGATGAATCGAGATGCAATTGATAATTGCATAAATGTTATCACATGAGGACTCGAAATTAATTCCCAACACTTCGTTAAATTTCTGACCTCCCATGCAAAGGGATCACATGGATCATTGCACCGTGACAAAATCTTGTAATTTATCATTCTTCATTAAATCAACCAACTATAAAACCCTCAAGAGCATGGTACAACAATAAAAATAGAAAAACATCCCACAAGAGATCTTAATTTGATCATCTAATACAACATTGTTCGATGGCAAATTTAAAAAAAAATCATTCAGACTCCTAAGACTAAGAGTTTGTTCGATAGACAAAATATGACTTTAATATTAAACCATCATTTAAGAATGATATGATTATATAATCCAAATTAAACGGTAAAAAAATTAAGAATACTTCCTTAATTTACTCTTAGTGACCGATGAAGATCACTTAAACTCCGATTTTACAATTATTGATGAAACATCTCGAAAGTCTATGAAACAAGATTTCCCTGAGATTAATTAGACCAAAACTTCAAATATCTTAGTGCCAGTGAAAAAAAATGATTGATCATAAAAAACGTTTGACATAAACATTATCACTTTTTTTCACGTGAATCTTATTTTCAGGCCCGATTCTGGTTTATAAAAAAAGATTGGAAATTGTTCAATCGAAGCAAGAACCACTTGAATTAGATGAGATCAGTCAAACAAAGAGATTCTGACCAAATAACCTTTATAATATTATTTTTTACAGCTAATTTAAAATTAAATACAATTCATCTTCCTTGGCAATTATTTTCAAGTGTCACAATTCATCTGCTTGCCAACCGAAAATATGAAAGACAATCTTACCTCATTGGCTCCTGGCTCACCAGTGTTCATTGGTGAATTCGTAGCAGGTTGTCGAGGCAGCATAATAACTCCACTAAGGTTGCTACAACAAGAACTAGTTACCTCCAACAGCAGATGTTAAATAACGTCTCCATTTGAGATCTCGATTGCCAGAATGTGCGACAGAAAAAAAAAAAAAAAAAACCCAGAAACTTAGAAATAAAATTCCACTTCCTGCCAACTCTGTCGTAGATTTCCAACAAAGAGAACCACTCCAAAAAGATTTGCTCGAAAAGGTCGGCTAAGTGATATGCCATTTTCTCTGGTTGGTCAAAATTAGATTAGATTTAAAGACAACCTGCTTCAGTCTGCGGAAATGTTTAATGAGTTCAATTAGGCACCACAGCTACCAAGAAAGGATAAGTAAATGTGCATATTGTTATTTAAACAAGTCCAGTAGGGGAATTGTAGTATAATAAAATGACGAAATTTAATCTTCTTAAAACAGTTCGCAAAAAAATTCTGAATTTAAACCCCTGGAGGTCGGATTAGGTGCACAAACATAGACAAAGGATCACCAACTTTGGCTAATCTACAATCACTGTCGTGCCACCAGCAATTTTTGTACTTTGATCATGGCATTTGAAATTCATTTGACTAATGAAATTTTTACTCAACCAATTTTTTCTACTAGAATTTCAGGTTCCAAAACTTGATCAATCATAGGGGAGGTATATTATCATTTTGTAATTGAAGGATGATTTTGCCCTAGAAGAGGAACATGACTTCAACCTTCAATTTGGCTTTGTAATCATAGTTCTCAGGAGAATGCAATTTATGACTTGTATCTTACTATATAATACGACTCACATGTAAAACGATACATATGAATTCGAAGCAAATAGATCCATGACAATTCAGTTCAATTCAATACAATTCAATATTTGATCCCATAAAAATCTTATTTTAAATGATTCTAAAGATAAGAAAATTAATTGATAACTAAATCTAACAAACTAAAAGTCGATCTCACCCATTAAAAAAATTAAATTAAACCTAATACACTAGAAATTAAATCAGATTTATCATAAAGAAACTATTAATGAATTTTATATTATATGTGTAATGGAAGGTTTAAAATCTAAATTTGTGCTGCAGTGTAATTTAATTAATTTTAGTTAAATTGAAATTTTTAATTATCTTTTATTTGTATTTGTTGATTAATTTGATCACACCTTAATATTTAAAGTTAAAAAAATACTTGTAACCAATCAAGTTTCAATTTTTACCTATAATTACTTGTAAATCATATATTTTTTCATTCTATAACATGGAAAACGTATCCGTGTATGTTAAATAGAAAATATGTTACAAAAGTTAAAACACAAAAAAACACTCGTTGAAGTTAATTTTTAGCATATTTCCCAACGTTACCAAAGTATAAAAAAAATCATGGATATTAAATAGAAATTTTTGCCTTATTTAAATGTTTAGAATTTAAATTATTTTTAAATGACTAATTAAATAAAAATAAACAAATACTTCAAATTTGGCATAAAAGGATCCATATAACCAATCCCATCTAGTGGGATAAGACCTAGTTGTTGTTATTGTGGTTGTAAACAAATACTTCTAATTTTAGGAGTCAATTTAAAGCATTTCTGTCGCACACCACCACTACAGTGCTAAAGTTGACTCGTGTCAGTTAGTAGGTAGAATGCTAAATTATGCTTGTGCCGACCTGACCTAATACTTCAGTTAGTAGGCATAATAGTGAATTTGTAGTTGTCATGTCTTGCATCCTCTATTAAAACCAAATTGAATTCAATACATATGGTAATTCAAAATTGTTTGTGGTGTGGGTCAAGTCAAGGATAGGAAGGATGTTGGCTACATACTGGGATTGAGAGAAATGCACAACCAATGCATTTTGATCTGGCACTCAAAAAGAAGGTGCTTCTTGATGAGTAGAATCAACATAGTATCGCCACCTAGTGTGGTGTCCATTCACTGACCGATGTACATGCTTAGGGTGAAGGTGAAGAATATGATCATGGCAATGCCACTTGAGTTTCATCATCAATGGAATGGATAAAACCGATAGCAGAGGCACTCAGAGCTTGGAGTGAAAAAATGCAAAAAACTACCGCATGGGAATTCACTATAACGTGATCCTCTGTGTCCTCGTGTCTTTTTCTCACACGAACCCACCACTTGCCACCACCATACGCAAGCCATCTATGGACATCTGTCACTGCAGATCCATTGCTGCAAGAAGCCTTCACCTGCAATCTGCTTCACCCAATCAGTTTTGGCTACTGTTATCCTCTATTCATAATTTCATAATCTCTTCTCTACTTCATTGTTAATATTTCATGTCATCCTTTAATCTCTATACTCTCATCTCTTATCTCATATTTCATTATTCAGCTGGAGTTTGGAGGTCAATTGTTAGTCAACATCATGGACAAGGACATGGGTTGCATCGTGGCCTATGGGTTGTGGCTACAATGTAGCCTATCGTTGCACTGTGACAATGTTATGATCCACAAATCTCAACCATACTATCAGCCATATATCCAAATTCTCAATTGGGAATATATTTTGCAGGCTATATTGGAGTTGCATTGAGGATGTCATACCCAATCATCCAAATCGTGGCTTCATGGTGGCAGCATATCCTTTTAATCCACAATCAGTCAATTGGCAACATATTTTTTGGTTGTCTATATATGATCCAGGGATGCCACTTTTAACATCTAGCAATCATTCCCCATGATTTTAACATCAAATTCCATAGATGACGAAGTTCCACAACAACGACTACATCTGCACCAGCACTCTCTGGGAATGTGGACACATGGCAATCACATGTCCTAATCTCAATTCTTTATGCAAGTATATAATCAAGTTCTAATTGTTTATGTTTATAATTTTTAAATCATATAACAGTAGAAGATAATACAATAAAAAATAAATATTTTTTTTTATCTCCATACATTTTTATTTAATGTACAACATGGGACAACTAAGCTCGAGACCAAACTGGGTCAGGGCAGGGATGTTATTAAGGTGTGCCAACACAGGCATGATGTTAGCACTTCTACTTATGATACATGTGATAAAATATTTTATTCCACCAATTCTGCAGATACTAATAGTAGAATTGTAGAATCAACCGTTTGTCTTTGCATTGATAATAGTATATTAGATAATTTAACTTCAAAGAGATTGATTTTGATCAGGATGTAAATTTTAATGCTTAGTACTTTACTAGAGTAAATGCACAAGATTGTGCTCTTCATGTTGGCTTTCTCGGTAATAACTTAAACTTATTGTAGTTCCACACTAAATTGATAGTTCAGGAAACAATGCTGTAAATCAAGAGCAGGTACTAAAAATTGCACTGGCAATGTTCTAGCTTACCTCTGAAGAGATTGCACAAGATGATGCTTTTTTACTTCAATTGTATGATTCTCCTGCTATGAGTTTAGGCCTTTGAACAAAAATGAAACTTGTTGATTTCAAAAATTCCTTTTGCTTGAGTTGATGGAAATAATAATCGCAAGAGAGGAACCATAGATAAGGACATTGGAGCCTTCGATTTGATATTTTTAACAGCTGACTTCACAAGATGAGATGACGGTATCCCATACCAGAGAAGGTACCAAGAAAGAAACATAGCATCTGATTTACCCCCGTCACTTTGATAATCAGGCCACTTTCCCATCTCCAAATAATTGAAGAAGTTCTCGCTAAGACTTTTTGAACAATCCAAAATTTCATCTATGTGCTTCCGAACTGACTGAATGAATGCACATTGAACAATAGATCCAATTGGAGAAGACAGTTTGCTAGTGACAAGAGATTCATTGTAAGCTAAAGCAAGCTGAAAAACAAAAGCATGTAAATATTTTAGTATTCCACAGTTAAAAGTTTGAAACTCTTGCTAATATATTTAGCTTACTAAATTTTAAATAGATGATCATGACAAACTAAAACGAGTATTTTTAAGAAATAAAATACAACATGATCAGAAACACAACCCCTGGTTCATAGGATGAAAACTAGAAAAGCTTGCCTTTATACTAGAAAGAAAAAGCGAATCTTCAAAAACAAGATGCCCATTGTTAGCCTGCTCCCACATTGACTCAATCAAAGCATATAATGAGAGATAGATCTGCATGATCATCCATTATTCCAGAGCAGGCAAAATGGTAGTAAAAATAGCAAAATAAACTAAAGGAAACCTTTCGTAAAAATGGTGTACCTGAAGAAGAGCTGGACTGTCTTTGCTCACACATTCAAATATTAATTGTGAGCAAAACTCCTGGAAATTTGGATCTGACCTGTAGTTCTCAAGTGAAAAAAAAAGTCAAATCAAAGATATATACCAGGCTTCCTCCAGATCTCTCTTGCAAAAAACAAACACAAAAAGGCCAATCAAATAAATTAGGAAATCATGGCAAACTAAAGTGGAAAAATTAGTGTTTGCATGGACAAGTAAATATGGGTTGTCCAGGAAGGTATAGTTGGAAAATTGTTTATACTAGTTTTGTCAACCTGGAGAATTGTGGACATTAATAATATCATTCTTTGAGTATAGATATGATGTGACACTCTAGCTTCAACCCATATGTTGAGTTCTAAGCTAATGCACAAAATTTATAAGCCTATACTCAAGCTACTATTAACTTGGCTTACAAAATTTACCCAGGTGTTTGAGCTTGACAAGGGTAATGGGTCAAATGTCTCATTTGAGCGGGAGGTCTTATAACCATCATGAAGAATAAATCTTCATCTATTCTAGTTAAGCCCATTAAGTACGCTACCATCGAAGCTTCATCAAGGTTGGTTGTTTTTGTTGGTTCATTAATATATTGGGCCCAAAAGTTTGGCTATATCTCATCCTTACGTACCAAATAATAGTTTTTTGGGATGGCTTTCGATGAGATTTTACATGGTGGCATTAAGGGATGTGAATTTCACACTGATGGAGCAATCTGGTCAGAGGAATGCAAACAACTTGCAGTTAGTTTTTTCCCAATGGAGCTTTCAATGAGTTTTTTGGTGCCTAGAGGAATGCAAACTACTTGCGGTTATTTTTTTTTCCCTAAACATGATTTCCTTATGTCCAGGGATCACTAGAGGGAAGTGTAGAAAAATTAAGAGATTTTTTAAACAATGTGTGCACATTTTTTTTTCTTCAAATTTTCACTCATATATTATAAAGTTCGATTATTCTATGAATGTAGACTCATGTTGAATCACGTTAATTTGCTTGTCTTCGTATCTACCTCTTTGTTCTAGCTCGGGGGAGACAACTTTCATCACATGTGCTTGGCTTGAGTTTCTGCTGTTCTACAAAAGGAGAGAGAGATTTCATCACATGTGCTTGGTTAAGGCTGCTATTCTTCCTAATAAAAGTAGATTTGGATTTTACCAAATGGTGCTAAAGCAGTCTCCAACTCCATCCCATTGAGTGATACCAAAACTATTGTAATCCCCACAATTTATTTATATAGATTCCGCACATTGACCAGTGACAATACCATGTACAAAGCTTGTGACCAACAGCAATTGTATCACTTAGTCTAATCATGATTCCAAGGTTGTGTTAATCTGCAGTAAGCTGCATACGTTCAGTATATAGTTCCTTCATCCTCCCTCCTTGGATAATTCTTTTTTTTTTCCTTCTCAGGCCATGATTTCCTTTATTGCAGGTCAAAAGTCCTCAGGAGGGTGATGTCCAAAAACTAAAAAAGCACACTACAATTTTCCCACCAAATCGAGTACAATTTTTTAGGATTTTGAAATGATTTTCTTTCTTGCAGACTAAAGATCTTCACCAAGGCCAA
Organism: Wurfbainia villosa; assembly: GCA_025175895.1. Classification (NCBI taxonomy): domain Eukaryota; kingdom Viridiplantae; phylum Streptophyta; class Magnoliopsida; order Zingiberales; family Zingiberaceae; genus Wurfbainia; species Wurfbainia villosa. The sequence continues at coordinate 246,258 of CM046008.1, forward strand.
TATCCAAATCACATGAAAACACAGGTTGGCTCTTCCAGCATCCAAAGCACTGAGCTTGTTTAGTACCATAAGTTTAGTTGAATGTGTTTCATCGAAATATATTAAGAAAATATAATTTGTCCTTCCAAACAAAAAGATAATTCAAACAAGAAAAGACTTTTACAAACAAACAATGAATTTCTAAAGACCATTAATATTTAATTGTTTCTACTAGTCAAATTTCCATTTGATATATGACAATGTTCTCCAGTTTGCATTTGCACATAAAGTATTATTTAAACAAAACCAAAGCAACGTAAACAAAATAGCTTAGGTGCAGAAAGCCAAAAACCGGTTGTGAATTACGACAATACAATGCAAACTCAAATCCAAATGCACCTAGAAAAAGCTACATTAAAGGTGACAACACAGATAAAACAAATTTGAAATTTTAATTTGCAAATATTGCCAGTAGAAAAGCCAAAATGAATAGGGTCTGATACTTGCCTGCTCCTCCAGGAGTCACAGCAAAGTTGAGCAAAAGCAATCAAGCTTGGATCGCCAGAAAATGTGCTAACCAGTTGATCCATTTTGTATGAATCAGGTACAGGGTTATTGCTGTTTCTCGTGTTTGCATAGTCCATATCCGTCATATCAAAAACCTGTTGATGCAGCTTGATCATTAAAATACAAAGTACCCACAGAAAATTTAGAATGTAGGTCTACCTTATGCATTGCTCTTGAAAGCAAAGACTGACAACCGATGGGGTCATCCTCATAGGAACAGGAGCCAACTTTTCTCTTGACATATAAGATACCACCATTAAAAGGGTCGCTCTTATCCTCAAACCTCCACCAAGGTTTTTCTATTTACAAAAGAATACAAGACCATCAATCAAATATACATATATGAATGGAGACGGAGGAATTGATTGTTGCCAGAAGCACCTTCAGGTATAACTTGTATGACTTGAGGCCAATATCTAGGCCCACAAATGTGAACAGTCTTCAGCTGCAATTAAAGTGAATGAGTCAAATATTGGATCCTACGATTGCGCTCTGGATTACTTTCCACACATTTGTTTAGCAACTGTTTTGATTTTCAGGATGAACAGATTTGTAATCATTCTATACAGAATAGTGAAGGATGTGGAATTCTAACTGTGCAATGATCATAAAATTTAATAAACAGGGCTTATTGTTGGATTTAGGCTTTTCCAATTAGTAAAACTAGGAGAATGTGGAATGTGAATCACATATGTAAATTATCCAACCAAGAATTTAGCCATTAATGAGCAGTTTTTACTAATGTCTCTATTTTATGGGGGGGGGGGGGGGGATCCATGACCCCAGGCTGGATGTCAACATCAATTGTATTTTTCTGGGAGTGAATAAGATATCTTCCAAACTACATAAGTGCAAAGACAGAATATGGGGTCATGGATGAAAATGCGCTTGTTAGGTTAAGCATCCAATGATTGAGCTGTGTATTGGTCACAATGGTCCAATGAAAGTATAGTGGTAATCAACTATGAAACACAGACATTGATTATCTCTAATCCAGCCTTTTGTGCAGCAAACACAGACAAATATTGCGCGAATAAAGTTTCTATTGATTTGAAAAGGAATTGTGAACAGATCTGCAATCTTGACCTGGTGGAGTTTCAACGTAGCAATGAAGTCAAATTCAAAGAGCAGGGTTTGATGTTGACAATTTTAGGAAAAACTTATGATCATCAATAAAATAACAAATGGTAAAAGTACAACAACATCAATCCAACTAAGTAGAGTCGGCTATATGGATCTTTCTATACGATTAAGCTCAATCTCCTATTATATCATCGTATCTATATTTAAATGAATTTTTATCCTATTTTACCATTGTCAACCAAGTATTTTTTTTGTTACCTCTTTCTCAATTAATGTGCATATTTGTCATTGATTTTACATTGCCTAACTAGGGCATTTATTAGTTGTCTAAATATATAGACATATCATCTTAAATGCATCCCTGACTTTCTCTCTAATATTCTCATTTCTTTTCTTGTCCATCCTCGTATGTCTTGCATCCACCTTAACATTCTTATTTCTACGACTCTCATTTTCTATTCGTGTGTTTGATTCATAGCCCAACCTTTAACTCCATATAACATAGCATATCTAACCGTTGTTTTGCAAAACTTTTTTTTAAACTTTAGAGATAACTTATGATCACAAAGAACATACGATGCCCTCTTTCATTTCAATTGTTTTGCTAGTATCATATGTAAAACATCTCTACAAATTCCTCCATCTATTTGTAAAAAATGATTTTAAATACTTAAAGCTCTCAGTAACTCATTATCTCTTATCTTAACAATTATCTTGCTAAGTCTAATATTACTAAATTTAAATTCCACTGACTAAATTCTAATTGTGTAATACATGCAAAGTACATCATCTTTCAATTAATAATAAATTTAAAATTATAAAGGAATATGTTATAAACATACCACACAACGTTCTGGCAGAATGCAAGGGGTAACTTCACAATAGCTGGACTCAGCATAATGTTCTGTCTCTTTGATTGTAATTTCAACTGGACAATATACTGGAAGACCTGTATCAACATCCACCGTTTGCAACCGACGAGATTCAGCAGCAATCACATACAAATGCCGTAGGGCCTGTAATTAATGCCAGTGAGATATTGTAAAAGTAAATATGAGCATGATTATGATGAAAAAATCTCATGTACCTGAAGGTGGCAACGATTGTCATTTGGACCTGTTGGAAAACGAGGATAAAGAGTAATCAACAGTGCAGCAACAGCACTGTTTCCAGTTGAAAAGGTTTGCATGCCACCACCAAGGAATAAAAAACCAATGGCTAAGCTAACCTATGGTATAGACACAGTCGTTAGCAAAAGATGTCAAAGGCAAGTGATAGATGCATTATGCAGCATCTAAGTGTAGATTAAAACATATTATTACAATAAATTATGCAAAAAAAAAAACACAGAAATGGCTGGTTACAGACACAAACAAACAGAAATCTCTTCTGTATGTAGACTGCAAGAGTATTCAATTAAGAGTATGCTTTATGAGGCCTGTAACTCAAAAAGCATAGTTAAGTAACATAGATATTACCGTTAGCATGTTATATTGACGACGACAAAATCACACATCATTCATTTCAAATAGCACATTTATATAGTTTAAGAAAAAACACAAATATTTATGATAACAAAACAACTCTAGCAGCAAGACAGCTTGGTTGTATACCCTTATGCTTGTCCAGTGAAATCTCTAATGAGAGATGGTCGCATTGCTCCAGATATTAGCACAAATCAGTCTAAAAGAAAGGGATAGGTTATAGTTTGATGGGAAATCATATATTTTGATATGTACTGATACTCTCATTTCAAGCTAAATAATACTAAGTGGGAAACTTTGAAGAAGCAATTTGCCTTGACACTAATTGCAGCCTCAATAGTGTCATAATCCAACTGAAGGCTCCACTTGCCATCAACTTGGACATACACTGCTTTAATCATGTCAAAGTGTAGGATACTAATCTGACCATCACAGAAGGTAAGCGTAGTTGTTCGATTGTGTAACAATTCAAACATATATAAAGAACCAAAATTTAAAGGAATAGTGGAGATTCAATTCAATACGAATTCAATGCTAATCATATTATATATATTGTAAAAGAAATGTCCATTAGAGATTAATTAATCCATTAAAATTAAAACAAAATCCAATATAAAGAAAGGAAGAAATGATTTAATGCAAGTATCTGAAAACAGTGTGGCATCCAAAGTGTCCAACATGAGTGTGGATCCAAGTGGTCGACACGGTTGTTTCCAGTAGGAACCCCAGGAAAGTGCAAGCATGCAAACTAAAAAACTCCTTATATGGGCATGAAAGTAAACTGAAGAAGTTATTGTATTGATTGGAATGTTCTCCAAATATGGTTTGCAAAATTCAACTTTGCTCTTGTCCAATTTGGCATGATCAAGATTCAAAAGTGCATTGTACCATCCACAATATCACAATACTACTCTGCATGAGAAAAATATTTTCCTCCTTGTATAGTCTAGATGACACTTTGATTCCAGATGATGACTGCAGAAATCAATGAGATTGAAACTCTTATCTCCATCAATACCAAAGCATTGTAGACAGAGGTTGCTAGATCATGGGGAGATAAATACCTCTCACAATGAAAATGTGTATGTAAAATGCTTGAAGAAGTTGATATCTCAACTGCTAAACTGATTAACAATTCTACAAATCAAATGTCATAATAATATTAGAACAGAGATGCTATTATCTTGTTGCAAATATCATAAATTGATAGATAATTTGAATCATCTTACAATTCTTCTAATCTCGGTATCTCCTTTTTTATATGTTATTAGCCAATTTTTTGGGCCTTGGCTGCCAAGGTCATTGGGAGGCAAGTCTAAGGTTTCTTCAGTAACTAAGGCAGATTAAACAAGGGTCTATAAAGCCACCTTCAGATTATAAGATATGTTGATGCAAACTAGACAGTTTCTCCCTCTAAACAGGAGATCCACAACAAGTAATTGTATTTTTCTGGGAGTGAATAAGATATCTTCCAAACTACATAAGTGCAAAGACAGAATATGGGGTCATGGATGAAAATGCGCTTGTTAGGTTAAGCATCCAATGATTGAGCTGTGTATTGGTCACAATGGTCCAATGAAAGTATAGTGGTAATCAACTATGAAACACAGACATTGATTATCTCTAATCCAGCCTTTTGTGCAGCAAAACCCAAAAAGTCAGATTGTCATTTTGCATGAGAGATGGTTCAGTGCATTGATTATTACATATTTTACTAGTTTCAAAAATCAATTGACCAATTTGTTAACCAAGTCTTTGAGAAATGCAAGAATTGAACAGACTCAGTCATTCTTATAAACCACTTTGAGTTAGAGTTTTGAGAACTTAATTGTAAATGTATGATTGATAAGAGGGTATTTGTTAAAGTCAAATAACTTCGACCTATACAAATCCAATGTGACAAATATGGAAATGCACGAGTGGGGATTCAGAACCAGACAGTGGTTCTCTCAGAACAATAAATTTACTGTTGTACTTTGAGCATAAAGTAACAGGAAATTTTGTATTTGCATCAAACAACCATTAATATTAATCCTCAAAGGCCAAGATAAAACCAAGAAAAAGAAAGAACACAGAAAAAAATCTAAGTTCACAATGACAGACTTTTTAAAAGATGACTTAAAAAAAAGCATATGCTAGAAATTAGAAACTATGACCAAATAAATTTAGAACATCTTTCACTGTATTGTCATCTATTACTAGAAAATAAAAATCCATAAAACTTACAGCCATTTGGGTTCCATAATTTATTTGTCCATCTGTAGAACCTCGACTGCGCAAGTATCTCAATAATCGAAATGTTTGCAAATGCCCCGATCCTGCCATAACCTAACTCCAAATACCAATACATGTCATACAAAGTACAATAAACCATTGCCTTGTAGAAAGAAATTGACATTCATAATGTACAATGGAATTTGAAAGCAAACAAAATTCTCCTAGAAAGTAATGAAGGTAACAAGAAAATTAATAAAGTGACAAGAACAAGTAATGAAGGTAACAAGAAAATTCTCCTAGAAATTAACAAGAGAAATTCACAAACCGCATCTTATGGCTGATCAACTTTGTCGAAAAAGGAAGCACTAAAGAAACCTCAAATGTAAAATAACAAACCACAGCTCCAAAAACCATGCAAACACTACATTGCCTAAGCACAATACCATACACAAACTTTCTTAAGGATGCCATTCAACAAAGGCATTGAGTTCAATACAATGACAAAGACACATTTCATGAATATTCATTCTCAAGTAGAGGCTAATAAACTATGGTTCGTTAGGATTTAATGCAAATAGATTAAAATATGCTCAAACAATAACTTAATAGTCTTAATCTTCTGCAGCATATATATATTTATGGAACATGTGTAAAAGGAATGTGGTCCCTATGATCAGGACTGGAAAACAGACAGTTCACAAATCCAAATTGGAACTGGAATAGAAAGTGATCATATGATCAGGACTGAGGATCTAGTGCTGCTGATCATATAGGAACACCAGATTTATATGAACATTAAAAGAAAAAGGTGAAGATAGAAAAAGGGACTAAGACTTTTTTCTCAACTTTTATATACTTTAAAAGACAATTTATGTTACTATCGTAATTGCATTTGTTGGTTTAGTCTAGTTATTTTCGATTGTGATATATATTTGATGGATTTATCTACGTGAACTTTCTTATGAGATAAAGCTACCCCAAATTAAGGATATAAAATCTTGTTCTGAGTTGGGGTTTCAGTCCTGAATAGAATGAGATGGTGTCGGTGGCATGTCAAACTTACAGGCGCATCATGCCCTAGGCACCAAGGAGGAAGTGGAATTAAGGAAGAGAAAGTTTTTGTTCATTTTTCACACAGGCAAAAGCTCTGAACCCTCATGACCACAAGAAAAAGCTCGAACCCCACCTTGTGAACAGAGGCAAAAGCTTGGAACACTTGTGAACATAGGTGGAAGATCAAAATCCACCTTGAAGGCATAGACAGAAACTCTCAAACCACCTCACAAAAATACTAGAAGCATATAACCCTTGTAAATGTAGGCGGAAGCTTGGAACCCACCTTCTTGACATAGGCAGAAGCTTGAAAGCTTCGCAGACATATAGAAAAGCTTGAAGCCTTCACACGACCTCACTAAACACCTAGGAACGTCCTAAAAGCCTCGGATGTTCTACACAAACATTGTGGAACACTCGTGCAACATCGTTGACGTCATAGCAACCCTCATGCAACCTTCGCCTCATTGTCATACCTATACCATAGCCTCGAGCTTATTCTCGTGTCTGTCAATAGGTGAAATTGTAAATTCCACGAGTGCGATTAACATAGGGAGACATTTTAAACATTGCCCAAATCTTCTTGTTCAACTTGGCACTAAATCAGGCATTTGCACCATTTTCTTTACTTTCTGCCACTGGGACCTTAAACATTGCTCAACGTTGATCTACACTTCTCCTTTGTACTAGCCTTAGACGTCTCACAAACCCAGTATCTTGCACCTCCTCCCTTCCATCCCTCTCTTTTTAAGGAGGACCAAATTATAAATAGCATAGGGATCAAATGTAAATATACAAATCTGAAGGGTGTAAACATAAAAAAGATCCGATTATGGTAACAGATAACAAAGTCAGGGGGCTAATTAGAAAATAACCCAATAATTTTACCAAACATGATATCAAAGCGTTATCCCTTATCTTCATTGAGTCCTGACAAGATGGCTATTTGAGTTCTGATACTCATTGCTGTGTTTCTTCTTCCCACGAGGCTACTCACAGTTTCCTTTGTCAGCATGCATATGACACATGCAAACACCAACTCAATCAAGTCTTATTATATGCTGGGACTACCACCATATTTGCTAGGACCACCACCATCTTCACTAGCTTTCTTGAACTTGAAGCTGCAACTTGTGCTACACAGAGCCGGAGTTTCGACTGCACTTCCAATGCAATCATATTTACCAGGCAACCATCTGCTTCCAGTGCACACATTTCTCTATGATAATATGCTTCCAATGACTAACTCACTTCGCTCATCTAACTGCTTTTTCAGTCTTGATCAACCCCTTGTTCTTCTATGCAGATTGCAACCAATTTAATGCTCTTCTTGGATTTAGTTTTCAAGTTCCCCAGAGATTTCTTCTTCTCCTTTCTGATCTGTTTCAGATCAGTTTATTGCATTACTATAGGATATATTCCAAGTTTTCAGTTCAGATCTAGATTTGCTTTTTTGCTGGATTTCTTCCACTTTACAGCTCTGTATGCAATTTTGTTTAGGAAGACCAGATTACAAGGCAGATTAAGGTGGCCTCTGGCTGCTGTTGTCTTCGTTAAATATTTTTCCAGCCTCTTCTAGAGCAGATTTTGCTGTCCTATTCAATTTGTAGAGCAGAAAAACATTTCCAGACAGTTCTTCCTTAACAAGAACGTCTTCCAGAGCATAATTCAAAAATCACAGCCCTTCTTGCTGTCATTGTGTGTGGGAATATCCTTCGCCCACTTTATCCCATGCAGTATACCTCAGTTCAAGCAGATCTTTCATGATGGCCTTCTTGTCAGTAATCCATGTACTGTACACACATGATTGACATACTCATTTGAAAATAGACCCTATTTTAGTGGTAACTCAGAGCATGCCATCTCTGTCAATGTCATTCTAGTATAATGAAAATGACTATTTCCTGCACAACAAATATTGTCAGATCAGACACTTAGATGCTCAATTCAAGAGCCTCTTAGGATATGTTTGATAATATATAACTTCTCATCTTAAACTTCCGTCTCATCCTATGAGTACTGCCATAGCAGATGAATTTCTCTCACTGATACAAGATATTGATAATTGAAATTGTTAAGAGAACAATCAAAATTCCACATTGGAAAGACATGAAAATATCATGAGCTTATAAGCTGAAAAGATATCTTCATTGGAATAAGGCCTTTTAGGTGCTCAAAAACAAAATCATGAGGGTCTAGGCCCAAAATGGACAATATCATTTCATTGTGGAGATATGTGAATTTTATTTGCACCAACAATTGGTATTAGAGTCAATGGTCCATGTCGAGCCATGAGCCTCTAATAAAGGAAGTGGAGGCTCCCATGTCCTAATCAAGATAACCAGACACCGAGCAGGAAGTCCAGTTGGGTCAGGAGGACCGAACAACTGGCAAAAAATCTAGTTGGTTAGGAGAACCAAACAGTTGGCAAGAAGTCTAATTGAGTCAGGAGGACCAGACAACTAGTAAGAAGTTCAACTGGGTCAAAAGGATTGGGCAGTTGCCAGGAAGACCTAGTGGATTGAAGATCGAACATCAAGAAGAGCAAGTCCTTCGAGGACGGATGAGCTTGAGGGGGAGGCCCAATGTGCTCCTTCGTTTGAGGGGGGGGGGGGGGCACGAATTGTTGGAAAAACAATCAAAGTCCTATATTGAAAAGATATGGAAAAAATCATGGGCTTATAAGATGAAAAATATCTCTATTGAGATGAGGCCTTTTGGGTATAATCCAAAAATAAAACCATGAGGGCACCAACAATTGGTATCATAACCAATGGTCCATATCGAATCATGAGTCTCGAATGAAGGAAATGAGAGCTCCCATGTCCAGATCAAGAGAACTAGACACCAAACAGGAAGTCCAATTGGGTCAGGAAAACCGGACAACTAGTAAGAAATCTAACTGGGTCAGGAGGACCAGACAGTTAACAAGAAATCCAATTGGGTCAGAAGGACCAGACAATTGACAAGAAGTTCAGCTGGGTCAAGAGGATCAAACAGTTAGCAAGAAGACCTGGTGGGTTGAGGATCGAACATCAAGCATAGGAAGTCCTTCGAGGACGCATGAGTTTAAGAAGGAGGCCCAATGTGATCCTTCATTTGGGGAGGGGATTATTGGAATTGTTGGGAGAACAATCAAAGTCCCACATTAAAAAGACATGGAAAAGATCATGGGCTTGTAAGATGGAAAGATATCTCCATTGAGATGAGGCCTTTTGGGTATAGCTAAAAAACAAAACCATAAGGGCTTAAACCCAAAGTAGACAATATCATACTATTGTGGAGATATATAAATCTTATTTGTACCAACATTGATTAGATCATTTCTACAGCATCACTATAACTTTCTTTGTTCTTTATATACTTAAACTCACTAAATCACAAATTTTTCAAAAACCCATGATGTTGCTTCAGTTTCCATTCAGGGTGCATCAACAAAAACAGTACTTGGTACAGGATACAAGTTTCAAGAATTATTAAGTTTGACTTGGATTGCACATCATCTTTTCTGGTAGATGATCCATCCCCATTCAGATCCATAGACATTTAGGACATCCTAGCCTCCAGAATTTACAAAGAACAATCTCTAATTTGTCTAATCTTTAATCTTGAATGTGAGGCCCATCAATGAGTTTGATAGTGATTTCCTCCAAGTATCCATAAATGTACTATTGTACCATTTCCCTTTATTTTAATATTTAGATTCCAAGTCATGTCTATTTAAAGTTTAGTTTAAATACTACTCCCATAAATATTACTTTAGAATTATATGGCTTTTTATTGAAAGAGTGCTTGAAACTTCTTTTTGTTTTCTCTAACTTTTGTACTAAATCATGAACATAATCCGGAGTTCAATTTGGAGTATGTATGAAAGCATTGCAAAGTGACAATGCTAACAAATATTATTTGGAGTTCTTTTCCTATACTTGAGTTTCATTCGTATTGTTTTGATGGTTTAACAAAACGACTTAAGTTAGGTGTATATTCAATGTCGATGCATCAAATGTACAGGTTTAGAAGTGCATCTAATCATCAAGACAATAGTGCTCTTTTGTTACAAAAAATCAATTAAATTTGATAATGCATTAAATAATAATATTGTAATAATTAGTTTAAAATAAAAAAATTTAATTCTATCGAGCTAAGTAGATTTTTTTCATATTTGTTGTATTTACCACATCTTTAACTTCATATATATGGCATAATTAAATTAATTTCTAAAAATATTCCATGGATTCGAACTACAATTCGATCTACTCAATCATCGTACTCAAGGAATGATTTTAAAAGCATATATATATATATATATATATATATAAAAGTAGAATTCAACTTACCTAATATTGAAATCGACCTTAGAATTTAAGCACATACTTCAACTTCATACTTAATGCTCCATGTCTTGTGTGGCATTAGTGATTTAATTTAAAATTATTCAAAATTCACTAGAGCTATGGAAGAAAAATTTTAAAAATATTATTCTAATATCCCTATGTTCCTAATATTATTAATATAGCAATAATTTTAAGTTCTAGAATTAAATGTACAACTAAATTATTAAAATTAAAGATATATTAAATGAAATGTATTCAATTTACTATAAGAAATAAGGTGACTAACCAACCGTACAACCTCTAATAGTGCAAGTGGTGACCTGGGTCAAAGAAGTGAAGTCTAAAACATTAATTCTAAAAATAATGTAAATGAACAAAATTTTCAATTGAGTTTCAGAAATAAAACAAAAATTATAAATATTTAAATGTATAAATTAGTGTAAAAGGCATGCCTTTATGTACCCAGTCATAGCCAACATGGCTTATGATGCACTAAGCCTTCCAGTACTGCAGTAGCATCGGAATCATTTTTTTGACACAAATAATCAAGCGTTGGACAATAAGAGAAGCATTTTAAAAGAGGATGTCTTGGAGATGTATGTCTCAAGGATTGATCAAATTCAGAGGAACACCTACAATGCGAGATCCCAACATGAACTTGAACTCCGACCAAGCCGATTCGAGTAATATAGCAGGACCAAGCCGAGTATGACATGACTTGGTCCATCTTCACTACACATATGGTAAGTAGAAATATATTGATTCATATGACATGGCACAGGCAACCGACGTAGAAAAACAAAAGGCCAAATTTACATCACAAATATAAATTTTTTTCCCAAATTTAAGATATAATATTTATGCACTCATGTTGTATCAAATTATTCATATTATACCAAAGTTAATATATAATCTAGAAAAAATCAAGATTTTAATTAATAAATATTCTAGAACCTTTTCCTTTTTAAAGTTTTTTCTCTTTTCAAATTTTTAAAATTTAAGTTATTAAATCGAGCTTGTAGGCACTAACTCAGTAGGCAATGGCAAGATACATACATGCTCGAGCTAGGCAAACCCTATTTCTAGTTCATGCTTGGCATGGCCCATTTGGAGCCATGTCGAGTTGGGTATAACCCAAAAGGAAGCAGCCCCAATAGGCTCAGGTCATGCGCCTAAGCATGACCCATTAACACCAATATTGTTTGTAATCTCTTGTGCGAATTTCTTATATTTTTAATAGAGATTTAGAAATTTCACAAATGCATCAAGCTTTCGCCCTTATGGAAATTCCATTTGTGTGGATCAAGGTTGATGTCTTAAAGATGTTGACCTCGATTTGTAAAGAATTACCTCATAGCCCCACGTGAAGGGTGGTTTTATTGAATTGTTTGTGAGAAAGTACGCACCTTGAGCGCCTTAGGTTGTGAAGCAGGGAAGTCTCCTAACCACATAATATCACTTGTGTTAGTATTTTCTTATCTTATTTGTGTATTCACATGCACAATTTTTATTGCATATGCTATCACGTCATTGTCACATAGATGCACTCGCTACTAATCATAATTCTGTGTTTAAGGGATGTCAATTCACCCCCTAGTAAGCTCATTTATGATCCACAGCATTATTCTTACACATTCTAATCCTTTCTCTCTAGCCAAATTATTGTCCAACATGTTGGGTTACGGCCGACGCGTAAATATATTTTTGTCATTTCACAAACGAAAACAGCAGAAGAAAAACGTAATAATTTTCTAAATTATTATAACACTCACACCCACGCATGCAGGATTACAGCACGTGTGGACATATCTGCCAAAAAAAAAATTATATACAACAAAAATAAAATAAATTTTACTCTAGGTATACCTTTCGGATGATGGCGAGTCGGAAGAGCATCAACTGTACGACGCTCACAGAGCTTCGTCTCTACTCGTATCCACGCCGAATCTTCAAAGGGACGACTTCTCAAAGCCACAAGTTTGACTTTCTCTTCGCCACTAGATGAAGCAAGAAGGTCGGGTGATCGGAGAGCAATCACCGACTTGTTTTGCTACACAAACAAGTCCTCGAAAAACCTTCGTAAGGTTGTCGATTCGTGTCGAAATTAGCCGCTGTTTTTGAAGCTTCAATAAGCGACAATAACAGCCCTAAAACCTAGAGTGGGCGATCTCTAAAGAGGTGGAAACAATCCTTGTTTCCTTGATGGCCGGCGGAACACCAAACCCTAATTCTCCTAGATTCGCCTAGGTTGAGGGAGAGAGCCTTAAGGATTTCTATTCATTAGGTTTAACCTTTATAACCCTTTATATAGGCACTAATCCTAATGGGTTATAGGTTAGTGGATCAAATCCATAAGCTCATAACCATTAGGGTGCGTTTGGTTGAGGGTCATATGTGATTACCTTAGTCATGTGATTACCAAGTATAACCAAGGGTATGAGGAATAAAACATAACTTAATGTTGTTTGGTTTAATCCTAGGTAATGAGAAAAAACCTTGTTTGTTTGAAGGTTTTAATGTATTACTTACTATGACATTTACAATATTACCCCCTAACCAAGCACATGGCGGGCGCCCGGCGATCAGCGGCGGCAACCGACCGACAACCGGCGATGGTCGGCCGGTGACCGACGATAGCGGTCGGCCGACGATCGATGACCTAAATTGATAAGGATAATTTTGTCTTAAATGGTAAAAATTAGAGGGTATTTTTGAAAAAAAAAATCCATAACCAAGAGAATCAAGAAAAACCAAGTTTCTTGGAGGTTTTCCAATTCCCCCATCCATAACCCTTTTGCTGACGTGGCATGACGTGTCAGGTATCCATCATGACTTGGTAATCATTCAAATCCTAAACCAAACAAGGTTTTCTTTGATAACCTTGGATGGATAACCAAGGTTATCACAGATGACCACCAACCAAACGCACCCTTAAGGTTTAATCTCATCCATTAAACCCTAATTGGGCCCTTTTAATTAAAACCAAATGAGTTTGGTTTATAATTAAACCTTTTAAGGCCCAACCCATCTTCTTAAGACGTGCTCCTTTCGCGTTTCCGACTTGACAAATATTTCCATATTTGTTATGTGTTTGGTCCAACCAAACTTAATCTCTCTCGATCTTGAGAATCCAATTCTCAAACTCGTTTTAAATCTCTTCGAAGGATTCGTAGTGCGTGTGACCTAATAAGTTCTCGGTTTATGTTGGTCATCCATAATTAACCATCAATTATGGAACGATCATGAGTGACACCTAGTAGTATATCATGATCCCCAATTAATCGAAAAATCAACGGTTGATCTCGAAACCATTTCCAAACCCTTCAGCAGCTACAGTTAATCGTGCCTTGTTCCTTTCACTCATCTTATACCCACTTAGTTCAGGACATGGTCTATGTGTCAGTCCCCACTAGGCTAACTACGTCATACCTAGCCCAAGTCTTACTTCCTCGTCCAGTGGATTCTAATTACTTCTACATGTATCCAAGAGTAATATACTCTTGGCATGCAATGCTTTGGCCAAAGACTTTAAGTAACAATCCTGATGAGCGGTCATAAGGTATATATCTCCTCGCAAGGAGTGATGAATCCTTTGTTGGCTATTCAATCACCTTCGGACACTTCTACTTACACCCAATCATCCCGTACTCATACCTCCGTAGAGATGTATCGACTAAGATGTCAAATTATAAGTTTTCATGACCAAGATGACTTGAATACCTCAAGTCGAAGGAAACTCGCACTCGAGCTGTAGTAAGAGCTTCACTGACATATCTTATATGCAGAGAACCATGTGAAGTCTTACAGCAGGTTACTCTAATGAACTAGTTACCATAACTAACATCCACATTTAACTCTCGACATCTCAATGTCTCCAGCCAGTGAGCAGCAGCTGCTTGGATAAACAAAGGAGTATAACCCATGCTAGTCTCCCAGAATCTATGATATCCGAACTCATCAATTCATTAACTAGGGATTATTTTAATACATTCATAATTACACATGTAGAGATACTCACTAGTTGTGATTCAATCACAAGTTCTCTCATGCTATGAATCGTATCGCGGACATTCAGTAAATGAGTTTAAGATTCAATCAAACACATATGACATGTGCACTCAAATAGTGAATCTTTATTTATCAAATAAATACTACAACCACAAGGTGATTGCCTTAGAACACCTCTCAAATATAACACAACAATCTTCATGTCCTTTTATATTAACAAAATGGTGTTGCTTAGAGGAAAATTTGATACATGATTAGACAGCTTGAACACTATTACTTCGAGGTTCCTCCTATGTGCAACCATATAAATTGCATGTATTTTTCAACACTACATTGTTGAATTCCCTTTACAATTTATTTCTATCATGATGTGGTTCATTTACTTCCATCTTATGTGCTTAGGAGCATTTTTGTTTTTTGTTCATCTTTCATCCCCTAGTAGAGACAAATTGTCTTCTAAAATGCAAAGTATATCTATCTTGTTGTTCTTGAGTGCAAAAGGGCATTGATGCTACTCTCCTACATAAAACGTGCCTTTTTTAGCAGTTATAGCATTCTTTAAGTCCTAGTCCCTTCTCCATCACACCATTTACTTGAGTTTATTATAGAGGTTCACTTGTTCCTACTCTTGTTCTTGCTTTGGCTCTTGTTGCTACTCTAATTTCCACTCCAGCATCTTCAACTACAGAGACGGTGAGAATTTATAATCATTGGCCTAGGATTGAATTTGTGACTATTATTCTCCTAGATTCTAATATTCTTTTGACACTATTACTGGTCATCAATCCACTATTAATTTGGACCTATCTATTGCTTTTTGGATGATACTCAAATGTGTACTACTTCACATCCTTTTTCTAAATGCCTCTCTTATACTTTTTTGTCTCCCAATTATTCATCATCTTTGCTTTGGTTTACATTGGCATCTATCCTTTGTCTCTCATAATGCCTATAACATGCCATGAGGCAACATCAAAGTATCATCTTTGGCTGGCATCCCATACTATTAGCATTGTGATTTTCTCTCATGGTAGAATCTAAGTCCAATATGAAGAGCTTGATAAGAGGTCACAAACCCAGGAATTGCTCCCAAACTAAAGTGCTGTATTAGGAAGTCGTTGCTTGGTTGCACGAAAGCAAAAATACAGCCCTAGCCCTGACTTAAGCATATGAACAGCTGAAGCAATAGGCAAGTCAATCTAATAACTCTATTTCTTCACCACTTTAGACCATGGATTTGTCTTATCAAGGGAAGCACTTCATTCTACATATTCTAGGTTTAATTTCAACTAGTACTAAAAATAAAAGTAAAGCACAAAAAGGCTTAGGGGCGAGCTTCATAAAAGATATATGCTTGACACACTCGACGGGTTTGTATGTTAGAAGGAAAGTCAGTTATGAATCATAATGTTAGGCTCATGCCAGAACAGCAGAAAAGTAAATTACTCCAACTATATGCTATACTACTGTAATCCCCAAACAGCAACCAAAGGATACTGATCCTGATTGATTTCAGATCAAGATTGCTCCTAGATAATTTGATAATGCAGTGTCCTAAGGTTACCAATTTCCAAATTACTCAAACAGTTTTTATCTGATCATTTTGTTCAAAACACTCTCTGAAATATATTGGAATTAATTATCAATGACAATTCTTGATGAAAAAGCTTGAAGGTTGCATTAGGTATTGCACATGGATCTCAACAATAGGAAGGATAAAATCGATGTAGCTGATTCCAAATAGATGGGACTCACATGGCTGTTGATTTGGAAAATTGAACAAAAGGAGATATTCAATGAAACCTGAAACAATTACCAATTTTCCATGTAGCATAACTTTCTTTTAATTTAAATGTAATCGAAAAATGCATTCAATGGCTGTAGATTTTAGGAAGGATTATAACAAAGGGACTGCACTTTCATATCTTGCCGACTGTAGTAAAATCTCGAGTTCAATTGCAGTGCACATGTCCAAAAATATAAGGTATTATGAATTAAACCAATTCATATATTTATATTCATTGCACTCTTTGCTATAATGATAACTTGGGCTCAGTAATTCTACAGACTAACGTGTGCAGTCGATATTCTAGAGGAACCACTTTTTAGAAAAGAAAGGCAAAAGGGTAAGAAAATCTTATGAAAGAAAGAATTCACTTGTTAGCATAAGCAATAATTGGTAGTGCTATCCTAAAAATAAAACTATAATATTGAAAATTAAGTTGGAGAACTTCTGACCAGAGAGAGAGAGAGAATTATCAGATGCAAACATATTTCTGATGTCCCACGATCCACATAATGCAGCAATCCCTTTGGTAAAACATTAGCTGTTGCCGGAATGTGCTTAAACTAAATAGATATTTCACAACTTAAGCATAGAGATAATAGCATAAAATGAGAAAAGCAAAACATAAGAGTTTACCTCATTAAGAAAGTATAGAGCATAATTATAAAGCAACTCCCGAGCCTCTTCACTTTTGGTGCCAGCATACTTCAGTCCTAAAAGCAGTTCTCACAGATAAATGAAAAACACAACAAAAATGAATAGTATCGCATTAAAGGGAGCCGAAAAGAGGTGTTGCAATACAAAATTAGAAAAGAATTCACAATTTAACATTCATCTTCCAGTTCTACTATCGTAAATTGACATAGACATAAGCTCTAAAGAATCGAAACAAAATAAATAAACAATAATCCATTTTGGCAATTAAAAATTCCTGACTTTTTTATTCTATAGATCCATGTGCACAATCCAAATAAGCTGAGAAGAATAGAATCCTGATCAGGCAATTTATTCACTGCCATAAGCACACAACAATAATCTAGCAACTTTCTCAGATACATAGATGACAAATCCAGGGATTCTTAACAAATAGCACAAATCTATTTTAGTAGACCAAACAAAGACAATGAATTATTTATAGACATCGAAACTTGACTTCCAATTAAATTCCAGAGCCTGCAGAAATAATATAACTAAAATCATATGACAGATATTTCTTTCGATACAATAGCAGAAAATAACTAAAAGCTAGTGAATCTATTGCAAAGTAAAGGGCAGCCCGGTATACGAAACTCCCATCAAAGTGTTATAAGGAAGGATCTATTGTACACAGTCTTGCCCAACATTACAAGAGGTTATTTTCGTGACCCGAACTTATGACCACCAGGTCACACGAGAATCTATTGCAAAGTAGAAAAACCAAAAATAAATAAATAGTGGAAGATGCATCAAGATGAGAACCAGTAATTGAAAATTCAATTAGAACTCAAAAATGCAAAAATTTTACAAAACATATTTGTGTGCTAGCTGTGTAAAATTAAACCAAAAAGATGATAATAGCATTTCACATTCTCGGTCTACTATATTATTTAGTAAACAGAAGTAGAGTTAGTGAAGCTGAAACTTATAGAAGCCCAACAACGTTGAACACAGTTGATATTGATTCTGGTTGATAATTTTGCAGTATATAGCCAAACAGAGATTATAACCATATTAAAAAAAAGTGAGAGGTTCAAGTGGCAGCAATAAGCAACCAATTAATTAACTGAACTAAACTATCTAGAAAGAAAGATGAGTTGCTATGGAAAGAGTAAAGAATTATATTCTTAAAACACGTCACTCAAATGAGGATCTGATGCTATAATCAGTAGTGAAAAAATGATACAGTGACTAATTTTAATATATTAGATGATTAACTATAACTTAGGTTGAGCTTTGAAATGTAAGTGAGCATGTATAATAAAGCTACGAAGTAAAAAAGGTAGATTTAATATGTCTTAGCAAAGAATTCTGGAACATTCATGTCAGCCCCAGTGGCTAATTAGCCACAGCCAAATAATCTCCCACTAAAAGATCTAAAAGGTTCCGAATGTTGAATTGATCCAAATATTACACATCAAAGTATATTGCCAATTCTACTGCAAACATAATTGGCATATGGAAAATCAATCATGCCCATGTAAAAGATGAAACATGACCTCAAATGTAACTATTGATCTAATTTTTATAAGGGCAGCCTAATGCACAAAGCTCCCATAAATTTGAGATCCCGGAGAAGGATCATACCATATTGGGTATATTGTATGCAGTCTTACCTTGTATTATAAGAGATTATCTTCACGATTTGAACTCATGACCATAGTCACACAACAACAACTTTATTGTTACATCAAAGCTCCCCTTCTATTAATCTAATTTTTGTAAATGCAGAAAAATAAAATGACATAATTAGAAGAGTAGTGAAGAAAAGATTCTTAATTACCAAGTGAAATGCAAGCACCGGATACAATGTTCACATATGCCTGGACAATAGCTTCTGCATCAAACTCATCATCCTCACTAGCTCCATCTAATTTCAGGACTGCTAATCGGATGAAATCAGGAATTTGAGACTCAATCCAGTTAGTAGATGGTTGCATGCTGAAAATGACAAAAGTTTATTAACAAAGACATGACACATGCTTATATAAATAGTGAATAAACAAGGTACATTACTTGCTCCACATAATCAAATTACGCGCAATGACACGAAGCATGATGAAGTCAGGCCTAACATACTGCAGATCATAGTGACTAACAGGAAGACGGAGTCTAGACACAATTTCTTCTGATTCTGTCTGTAATTTTGAAGAAAACACGTCAAGTTAAAATGATCCGTAAGTGCATTTTGATGGATACCAAAGGGTAAGAAAAATAAATATGCACAATTTTGAAAGATGTCTTCTATAAACTACACCTTCATAAATATCAGAGCTAGTGCAATTGTACCACCAGGAGCTGTCACGTCAACATTTACATGGGCTCCATCCACTACCTGCACAGGGAATGAACGACATTTAATTCCCAATCATATATAT
This sequence comes from Wurfbainia villosa, assembly GCA_025175895.1. Classification (NCBI taxonomy): domain Eukaryota; kingdom Viridiplantae; phylum Streptophyta; class Magnoliopsida; order Zingiberales; family Zingiberaceae; genus Wurfbainia; species Wurfbainia villosa. The sequence continues at coordinate 265,843 of CM046008.1, forward strand.
CTATTAGGATACCAAGAGAAAATGGGTGTTCTAATGACAATCATCAGACTTCCATCAAAAGAAAATGTAATATTTTAGCGCAACCTGCCCAAGAATGCGGACATGGTCTTCTGCTGGTTGTGCAACTACTGAAATTGTCTCCTGGAAAATAAAATCAGTATGCTTAGCAAAGGTATATAAAATACAGACGAATTTATTGGAGACTTTCCACATAGGTAGAAAATTTACATTTTTAACTCCTTTCTCACCAATATACTGGAAAATTCGATCCACAAATCGGTCTATGAAACCAAATGTATCATTTCCTCGACCTTCCAAGCATTATTAAGTATATCAGGAAATATGTAGGAAAAATTAATACTGCAATAGAGGCATACAAACCTAAAGCTACAAGACCCAGAGCATATCCAGCAGCAACAGCGTATCCTTCTCTTTCAAGCACATTGTCACCAGCACTTCTTCGACCAATCTCACCCTGTAGATTTTTTAATAAACATTTAAAGTGGATTTAATTTTAATTCTTTCCAACAAAACTCCTCTACAAGTTGATGCACAATGCTAATGGAAGAAAAGATAGCACATTAACAGCAACTCAGCACAGGGTTCAAACTTTCAAATGAGCATGAAAATTAGATACTAGGGCACACTGCAATTATATAAAAAACCCTAATGTTGTGGAATGCAAGTCTTCTTGCCATGAAAATATTGAAGACATGCAATGAATCAAAGACATTTTTCGGATTCCATTTTCCTAAATCCTCTTTCCTTCATCACTTCATCTCATAATCACAATTTCTCCATTCCATAGCAACTCAAGAACTTCAGAGAGAACACATATAGCCAAGCTGGTTGTCCAAGCTTTCTGCAAGACCTTGCACACCTCACCATTGATACAAAAAGACCTCTTCATTTACCTCGACCAACTACCCCACTTGCCCACATGTTAAACACACAACATTCTTTACTCTCACAAGTTGAATGCTCGACACCCCATCAAACACAAGTTCAACTTTCATAACATGAGGCGCCATATACCTATATCCATACTCATGTCAGGCAAGAATTCAAGTGTTGCTTGATGTAGGAGTATTGATCCCCATCTAGAATAAGATTGTGTCGACTCATTAACAAGTGGTGTAAGGAGAAAGTTACCCTTGTTGTCACATTTCTAAGAGGAAGAAGCCCCTACCCCATTGGCACAACCATGCCAATTCAACTACCATATTCCATTTTCGAGTTATGTCGATTTGACAGTGACAATAATCTCACCATGACATTTTAATCATCAGCATTAGGTGCATGTACTCGAGAGCGAGTAATGTGAAACTTCATATTGTTCTAACCACCCAATATTGTAGGAGAATTATTTAATTTAAGTGTTGAAAACTATGAAGTTGATTGCATGAGAATGTTGCAAGAGGCATGCCCTCATTTGCTACACGACACTCCTTTTGGCACTAACAAGGTAGTTGAGACACTTGTAACAGTTCATTCCTATTTCTCCTTAATGTTGGTGCAAATGATTTTTAATTGGTACAGACATATTTAAAAATAAATTCGCACTGAAATCGTATCATTACGATACCCAAATCATTGTTTTCCTTATATACCAAAACTATAACACAGCTGGAGATTTTAAACTTTATTATAAGAACAAAAGCAAATTATTGTTTAACTTCTAGGGTAAGCACATTAAGACTAAAAGTGAACACAAGGATAAAAAAAAAAACTACAACCCGGTGCACGAAGCTCCCGCCACGCGGGGTACCGGAGAAGGAATCCATTGTACGCAGTCTTACCTTGCTTTTTTTTGCAAAAGACTGTTTCCAGGATTTGAACCTGTGACCTCTTGGTCACAAGACAACAACCTTACTGTTGTGCCAAGGCTCCCTTCTAAAAGTGAACACAAGGATAATAAAGCAAAATCTCATTAAGTGGGAGAATAAATTTTCTAACCTTCAGCTTGAAATATAGTTAGGTAATGACACCATAGATATCATATATTACACGTCAATCTTTCATTCTGATTGTAGCATTTAGCACTTCAGCTTATTAGAATAACAGTAATGCCAAATTAATTACACAGAATAGTACAAATAGGGTTATATTATCATGATAGTTCGAGACATTTGTGAACCAAAGCTTCAGAGGGAACCATAAAAATAAGTTTGATGAGAAGAAAAATAGCATACCAAAAGAATCTTCATGGTGAATGGGTGTGCTGAACCTTCATAGAGAAGGCCAATGGACACTAAAGCAGCAGACTGAAGACCATTTAAAGAAAACCATGAACTAATTATTTAGTTTACAACAAACATTATATAAGAAACACAGATTTGCAGGCAACATGAATTATCAAAAGAAAACATGCCATTGCTCCAAGACAAGAAAAAGGCATTTATAAGATCAAAAATGGAATAAAGTTATCTGATGAAGTAAAAAATAAAAGCAAATGTAAAAGCAAATCTCATGGCATAAAAAGTTGCGATTGCAAATGAACATCAGGAACTAATTTTTAAGTGATAAAAGTTTACAACAATTTATTAACACAGAAGAATAATAAGATGGCCGCTCAGAACTATTTGCTGGCTGGATATGAATTAAATATCTTCATATAGAGAACTTCAACAAAGGAAAAAAACAAGAACATTTTCAAAAATGTCAGGGAATGAAATAAAAATCACCCAAAGTGCAAGATATGTTGTTGCTTCAGCCGCAGAATAAAGGTAATTTATCATCATCATATGATAAAATTTTGCATTTCCCCATAGAGTTTCATACTTCTGCATACAACCCTCAAAATTTGAAAATTGTAAGTTGTCCCCACACTTCATCTTAACCTAATGAATTTAAGGCAGGAAGAAAAAATAGTATGGTTTAACATAGCCTACAGAGATAACTATAAATTATCAAATTAACAGTGTGAAATGCAAAGTTGGCAAACTTTGGGAGCAAAGTGTAATTTTCACTCATTATTAATATTTTAGATTTCATTGAACAGCCACTTATTTCAGAAGATTAGGCTATTATGAAAAAGGTCAATTCATACTTCTCTATTATCAGTACCGACCACACACAGTAATGAAAGCAATGGACTGAAAAAAAGGCTAACATATGCACCAGTTTAACTGGAAGTGCACTTTTTTAATTCCTAACTAGCAAGATTCTTCTTCTACTCTTGTGCCATCAAAGGCAGGTAGGTGAGCTTCTTTTTTCAAAAAATAATTAAGCTAATTGAAAAACAAATATCAATACTTTTTAAATCTTGAGAAATTTTGTCATGGACTAAATCTAAGGAGATTGAATTTTTTTTTTATTTGAATGTTAGCTCAGCTGGACAATAATTCTTTCTTTATTTCCTTGAAACAAATTTCTAGACCTTCGATGGATTATCGCTGCAGGTATATGTGGTTTTCCATTCGGTAACAGAAAGTAGAAAGAAAGCAATCTCATAGGAAAAGAAAGTGAGTAGAAAGGAAAACACAAAACAAGTTTTCCAACACACAGAAAATGTAATCACATAAACATGAACTCTTTTTTATAAAATATCCAATTGTAAGCGAGAACTCCGCCCATGATGAGTTAACCTTGTCGTGACCGGTCCCAAGCTCGGATAAAGGAAGAGGGTTGCGTTAGGTCGCCAGCCAGTGTGAAATTAAGGCAAATGTTTAATGAATTGATCCATCAAACTATAGTGTTAATGCTAGATTGTTCTCCGGAAGGAACGCGTTACAAGATCCGACTATAATGTCTCGGCAAGGATCGCTACATCTCCAAAACTCGGGTATAGTGATTGTTATTTTATAATTTTGAGATACTACAATTACATGAAAGAAGCCCTACTTATATACAAGATTAGGGCATATTCAAAAGACTAAATCTAACCCTATCCTAGGAATAAATTAAATTTTATCCTAGGGAATAATTATTCCTAATGATATTTAGGGATAATAAATTATCCCTAGTCATATCTATAATATTCTAACACTCCCCCTCAAACTGAAGAATATAAATTATATGCACCCAGCTTGTTACATATGTAGTCAATTCGGGGACCTCTCAGTGACTTAGTAAATATATCTGCTAGTTGATCATGTGAGTTAACAAAACTAGTAGATATTTCTCCATATATGACTTTCTCTCTGACAAAGTGACAGTCGACTTCAATATGTTTTGTCCTCTCATGAAAAACTGGATTTTAGGCAATATACATGGCGGCTTGGTTATCACATATAAGTGACAATTGTATAACGTCTCCAAACCTTAGCTCTTGAAGCAACTGTTTGAGTCATATAAGTTCTTGACTGGCTATGGCCATAGCTCGATACTCTGCCTCTGCACTAGATCTTGCCACAATATTCTGCTTTTTGCTTTTCCAAGAAACAAGGTTATCTCCAACAAATATACAAAAACCAGAAGCAGATCTCCTATCAATGGGAGATCCTGTCCAGTCTGCATCAAAATATCCTATGACTCGAGTATGTCCTTTGTCTTCATACAAAAGACCCTTTCCTAGAGCGCCTCTGATATATCGAACAATGCGAATCACAGCATCCCAATGGTCTTTACACGGAGAGTTGAGAAACTGACTTACTACACTTACTGCAAATGAGATATCTGGACGAGTAACAGTAAGGTAATTTAGTCTTCCTACTAATCGCCTGTATCGTTCAGGATCTAGTAGAGGCTCCCCCTGATTTGGTAGGAACTTGACATTAGGATCCATAGGATTGTCAACTGTCTTTGAGTTTAACATTCCTGTTTCTTCTAGAATATCCATTGCATACTTCCTTTGAGATATAATGATCCCATTTCTGGACTATGCTACTTCTATCCCCAAGAAATATTTAAGTCTGCCGAGATCATTTATCTGGAAATGTTTGAAAATATGTTGTTTCACCTGTGAGATCCCGAGATGATCACTACCTGTGATAACAATATCATCAACATAAACCACTAGGTAGATGCAACCAGTCGATAAGTGGCGATAGAAGACAGAATGGTCAGCCTCGCTCCGAGTCATACCGAACTGTTGAATTACAATACTAAATCTACCGAACCATGCTCTGGGTGACTGCTTGAGACCATATAAAGATTTTCGCAAGCGACACACAAGACCAAAAGACTCCCCCTGAGCAACAATACACGGAGGTTGCTCCATGTAGACTTCTTCGAGCAGGTCACCATGTAAGAACGCATTCTTGATATCCAACTGATAAAGAGACCAGTGTTGAATCGCAGCAATGGACATGCGAAACAACAGCAGCAGGCGGAAACCTAAAACCTACGCTCTGATACCATGTTATTTTATAATTTTGAGATACTACAATTACATGAAAGAAGTCCTATTTATATACAAGATTAGGGTCTATTCAAAAGACTAAATCTAATCCTATCCTAGGAATAAACTAAATTTTATCCTAGGGAATAATTATTCCTAATGATATTTAGGGATAATAAATTATCCCTAGTCATATCTATAATATTCTAACAGTGATAAATATGCAAGAGTTCGGGTTGCAAAGTCTGACTGTAATATATCGACAAGGACCGGTACATCTCCATGAGAACTTAGATGATGTTAAATAAGCAATAGTTCTCACAAAATAAATTGGGTAAGACCAAATATTATAGAAAAACTGATAGTCTAAGATTTAGTACATGAAACATAGGAACACTCGCTAGTAAAGCAATGGAGGTAGTAGATATGATGATTAGGAGAAAATTTACTATTTTGTGTGTACAAGAAAAAAAATAGTAGGCGAGAAGGTAAAGATAACAGAGAACTCGGATTTTAAGTTATAGTATACAAGAAAGACTAAAACAAGAAATGGAATGGATATTATTGTAAATAGTTCTTTAAAGGATGAAGTTGTATGAGTAGTTAGAAAGAGAGATAGAATTATATCTCTCAAAATAATAACGGAGAAAGAAACTATAAACATAATTAGTGTATATTTATAAATATTCCGTCAAATGAAATAATTTTAATAGGAAGCGATTTAAATGGACATGTCGGAGTGAAAAATAAGGAATATGAAAGGGCGCATGAGGATTATGAGTTTGGAATAAGAAATGAAAAATGTCAAACTATATTGTATTTTGCAATAATAAAGACTTGATTAGCAATAATAAAACAAAAAATAAATTTATTTAAGTATAGATGATGATATAGTAGGGGATAGAGCCCAATGGCATAGAAGGATTCATATAGCCGACCCCACCTAATGGGATAAGGCTTGGTTGTTGTTGTATCCAATTGTAAGCTAACTTCATCAAAAATATATTTTATGTATGCCAAAGTTCATTCATGAACTTGCTTCAAAAACATAATAAGATCTCCAAGGAAATCAAAAGAATTATCCAAGAGCAACTCGTATTCTTTCAACTCCTGTTGCTTGCTCTAGAGTCTAACATAATAAGATCTCCAAGGTAATGCAGTTTCTTATAAATAAGAAACTGCATTACATTACATGAGATTTTAGAAACTGAAGAAAACTATAATTGTTTCTGTCCACTCAAATATCATATGTAACGTACAAATGAACACCAATAACCGAAAAGATATCCTACAAATTTATCTCGCATCAGTATTAGATAAAAATATAACCAAGTCTAAGGCTACACATTTTATGCCTGTATTTTAGAAAAAAATTACATATCTTATTAGAATTAGTCTAACTCCGTCCATAATGAGTTAACACAGTCATGGTCGGTTCCAAGCCCAAATAAAGGAAGAGAATTACATTAGATTGTCAACCAGTGTTAAACTAAGACAAATGTTCAATGAATGGATTCATCAAACTATTGTGTTAATGCTAAATTATTCCCTTGAAGAAACACGTTACAGGATCCGACGGTAACATCTCAACAAGGACCACTATATTTCCAGAACTCGAGTGTAGTGATAAATATACAAGAGTTCGCATTGCAGAGTTCGACTATAATATATCAGCAAGAACCACTACATCTCCATGAGAACTTGGGTGTAGTATTAAATAAGCAAAAGGTTTCACATCATAAGATGAGTAAGAACAAATATTATAGAAAAACTAATAGTCTAAGATTTGGAATATGGAACACATGAACCCTCACTGGTAAGCAATGGAGGTAGTAGATATGATGATTAGGAAAAGAATGAATATTTTGTGTGTACAAGAGATAAAATGCGTAGGCGAGACGACAAAGATGATAAAGAACTCGGATTTTAAGTTATGGTACATGAAAAAAAAATAAAACAAAAAATAGAGTGGATATTATTGTAGATAGTTCGTTAAAGGATAAAGTTGTAGAAATAGTTTAAAAAGGGATAGAATTATAGCTCTCAAATAATAGTGCAGAAAGAAACTGTGAACATAATTAGTGTATATGCACCTAAAGTAGAATTAGATGAAAATATCAAATTAAGGTTTTAAGACGATCTAGATGAAGTATTACAAAATATTCCATCAAATGAAATAATTTTAATAAGAGGCGATCTAAATGGGCATGTCAAAGTGAAAATGAGAAATATAAAAGGGTGCATGAGGGTTATGGATTTAGAATAAGAAATAAAGAAGATAAAACTATATTAGATTTTCCGATAACACATGATCTTATACTAACTAATATGTTTTTTTAAAAAGAGAAGAGCACTTGGCAACGTTCAAAAGTGGGAATAATAAATTGCAAATTGGCTTTCTTATGGTTAGAAAAAGAGATAGAAAGAGTTGTAAAGATTGTAAAGTCACCCCTAGAGAAAGTTTAACAACCAACATAAGTTAGTAATATTAGATATACACCTCAAACATAGTATTAATTGAAGAAGAATATACACAACTCCTAAAATTAAGTGGTGAATGTTAAAGGATAGGAAACAGAATATATTTAAGGAGAAGATAAGAGTATAAGTATTTGGTCAAATATCACCTAATACGACATGGGATAAAATGATATCAAAGTTGAAAATAGTAGCTAAGAGTATACTTGATGAATCAAAAGGGCATGTAAAATTAAAAAATATTGGTGGTCGAATGAGAAAATACACGAAAAAGTGAAGGAAAAATGAGCAACCTATAAGGAATTATATATTTATAAGAACGAGGAAAACTTAAAAAATTATACAATAGCCAAGAAAAAAGTAGGAAAGTAGTGAATGACGCTAAGAATGCAATTATTGAATAGTTATACCGAAAATTAAAAACAAAAGAAGAGGAAAAAGAAATTTATAAAATAGCAAAAGTGAGAAAGAGGAAAATAAACGATCTTATCCAAATAAAATGCATTATAGATGAATGCAATAGAGTACTAGTAAATGATGAAAAAATAAAAGAACGGTGGAAGAAGTATTTCATCAACTTTTTAACGAAGGTTTAGGTGACCAACTTAATTTAGATAATTAAAGTAGATCAAATGAATATAGAAATTTAAACTTTTATTGTAGAATTTAAATTTCAAAAATAGAACAAGCTTTGATGGGATGCAAAATGGAAAAGTCAATTGAACCAGATGATATTCCGATAAATATATGAAAGTGTCTAGGGAAATAAGATATTGAATGACTTACAAAATTATTTAACATGATATTGAAAACAAAAAAAATCCTGATCAATGAAGGGTAAGTACTGTAATTCCCTTATATAAGAATAAGAGGAGCGTACGAACTTATGTAAACTATAGAAATATTAAACTAATAAGTCATACTACGAAATTTTAAGAAAGAATAATAGAAAAAAATTAAGAAAGGAGACCATGGTTTCCGAAAATCAATTTGAATTCATGCCTGAAAGGTCAACAATAGAAGTTATACATCTTCTCAGACAACTAATTGAGATGTATCGAGAGCACAAGCAAGATCTACACATGATATTTATTGACTTACAAAAAGTTTATGATAAAGTATCAAGAGAAATTATACGAAAAATTCTAGAAAAGAGAGGCATTAGCGTAGCACATATTGAACTAATTAAGAATATGTATGAGTAAGTAACGATCAAAATAAAGATTTCAGGCGATTTTACTGAAGCACCACCAATAAAGATAAGGTTATATCAAGGATCAGCTCTAAGTCCCTATCTTTTTACACTAATCATGAACGAACTCACTGGACACATTCAAGACATAGTATCATGGTACATGTTGTTTACAGATGATATTGCTTTGGTAAATGAGACATATGAAGAAGTAAATGCTAAACTAAAATCTTGCCAAGAAATACTAGAAACGAAAAGTTTTAGACTTAGTAGAGTAAAGACAGAATATATGAAATTTAAGTTTAACAATATTAGACATAATAAGACAAGTGTTAAAATAGAAAATGACGAGTTATTTAGAATTGAGAGCTTTAAGTATTTAAGATCATTTTTGCAAGACAATGGAAGGATTGAGAGAGATGTCTAACAAAAATACAAACAAAATAGTTGAAATGGAGGAAAACGTCAGGTGCTTTATGTGATCGTAAAATACATCTAAAACTTAAAAGGAAGTTTCACAAAACGGGAATTAGACCTACTATATTATATGGCGTTGAATATTGGTCTACAACTCAAGCACATGAGTAGAAGATGAGAGTTGTAGAGATGAGGATGTTAAGATGGATGTGTGGATATACGAAAATGGACAGAATAATAAATGAAAACATTAAAGAAAAAGTCGAAACTTCGAGAGACAAGTTTAAGATTGTACGGACATGTACCTAGACGACTAATAAATGCACTAGTTAGGCGATGTGAAACAATGACAAATACGCACATCAAACGAGGAAGAGAAAGACTAAAAAAGGCTTGGTTAGCAACAATAAAACAAGATAAAATTTATTTAAGTATAGATGATATAGTAATATCCAACGGTAAAGTTACTGCCTTGTGACTAAGAGGTCACGGGTTCGAATCCTCCAAATTCTCTTGCAAAAAAACAAGGTAAGATCGTCTGATGGATCCTTCTCCGAGAGCACGGAGCTTCTTATAGATGATATAGTTGGAGATAGAGCTCAATTGCATAGAAGGATTCATATAGTCGATCCCACTTAGTGGGATAAGGTTTGATTATTGTAATAGAATTAGCCTATTATGAAATAGACTACAATATAATATTGTATTCACCAATGTGATATGAGTCATCTTTCTATATTAGGGTTTCATAAAAGAGGTATTTCACTTGAAGTACAGGTAACTCCCATTATCATTCACTTGATCCTCTCTTCTCTCCTCATTTTTTATGTGTGTCCAAAGTTCAAAATCTCGAATCATACTAAAATTTTAATCTTTAACTATAATAATATTGTTTCAATATCGTATCAATATTTCAATGCATGGTGTCGATAATGGATTAAAGTTGAAGAAGGAATGAGATGAAGTATAGAAAGAAGATATTGTCTATGTCGAGCATAGTTTAAGATCTTATACCATGCCAGACATAACAATCGAAATATATCATTCTGATAATTTATCGAAACTCAATACCACTTAACACAGACAATGCTTCCTTTCTATGTTTCATCCTCTTCTTCTTTCAACCTTCAATCTGTCACTAGCACCCTGTATCATAGCGTCGGCATGGTATTGAAACAATATCTTTCCGGTTGAAGACTGAAACTAGAGCTCAACTCAAGATTTTGAACGTTAGTGCCAAGTGATATTGAGTTTCGGTGATGTACTAGAACGATACATTTCGACCGTTTTACCTAACACAATACAAGCTTTAAAATCATGTGTGTGTCATGTGAACATCTCTTCACATGTCTAACTGTACATCGCTGACATTATAAGTCATATTGTTTCCTTTGTACTATGTTGCCCACCATGATGATAACAACGACAAGAAGGATTAAACATCCTTCTAATCCCCTTCTATAATTCATGTAACAAGCTAGGTATAGGTAGTATATATGCTCTACCTTGAGGTAGCTTAAGGTAGGGTGTTAGATAAAGAGCCAAGAATTTATTCGTTTTTATGTTTATATTTTAGATAAAATTAGTTATGTAAATAGAATAAATCATGTTTAAAGTTTTGTATGAGTTTATAAATACATGTAATTGTCCTTGAAGGAATTCATTGCAATATAAAATTTTATTCTCCTACAATGAGAATAAAGTTAGATAAAATTTGACTCAGACTGGCATGCATAGTAGAGAATATAGGGAACTATTGCAAAAATAGCAACGATAGGAAAAGTCGTGCAAAATCAGAAGATTTACTGGCATTAAAAAAAATCCCTCAAACGGTGCAATTGTTTTACCAGAAACATTAAACTCTAGCTAAAGCCTGGCCAGTCTTATCTACAAATTTGCTCTTTGTAAATGAATTGATTTATTCTCCACTGAAAGAAAGCATTTAATAACTATATAACAGCATCAAAAAATAAAAAATTAATCAGCTAACAAAAGTACAAATGGGAAGAACAAGAACATGGATGTGTAGCATATCCTTCAATTTGAGAAACCATAAATACAAAGAAGCAAGATATACCTGCAAACTTGTTGGCAGTTCCAACTCAGGAAAAGACAACTGATGTCGAGATGGAACATGGAGGTATAGCATCTAAAAGACAATTTGAAGTCAGGAATGAATCATGATCCAGAAGTTAAGATGAATGACTCTGCATCTATGAGAATCATGAAACATATAGAATGCAAAAAATTAACAAACATCAAAGTTGGGATCAATATGCGTAAAGGGAAAATCAAGGGGAAAAAACAAAGTATTACTCTTTAATTGTGTTGAAGCAAGAGTGTTCCATGCCCATAATGTACTAAAGTGCATATTTGTACATAGGGATCCTTTAATACATACTGTTGGGATGTATACTGAAAAGTCTATCTTTTATATGAACATCTTTAGTTTTGAAATAAGAATCACATGATCATTGTATGCATATTTATGGCTATGCATATTGTCTAATACATTACATTGTAGATAACATGGTGTGTAGTGTCACACGAGAGATCATGTTATCAGTTCCTTTTAAAGTATAAGTAAAGGCTCACAACCGAGATGGTTTTGGACAAACCATTGGCATGGTTGTAGTGTGATTTGGTATTGGTCTGTGACCATAGAATCACACTAGTACACTTTGTGTGTATTAAGCAGGACCGACTTAGAGGTGATTCAATTTATTGCTGACTACATAATCGAATCGGACCTCAGATATTATGTTGTACATGCTCTTAATCCCGATATAATAACGGGCACATATACTCAGTATTCATTTCTTTGATTTACCAATGGGCGAGATTTATAGAGTAAATCGATAGGCTCGGTAAGTTGGGAAATGATATTATTTATATGGTGTGTCGTTGATTATAGGAGAAAACCGTGTCCTATATATTAGGATGATGATGTCCCTTTGAGGAGCTCATAAGGTTCATCATGTAAACCCTGCAGGTGGACTTGGTCCAGCATGATGATAAGGTTGAGTGGTACTACTCATGGAATTAGATGTTGATTAATTAATTGTCAGTAAATTAATAAATTGATGGACATTCAAGATCTTAAACACGGGGAGATAAATGTACAAATAATATATGGAGCCCATATTAACTTATAGGGGTTGGTGAGGTAGATCAATGATAATTCTCTAGTGGAATGGATTATCATTAATGGATCGGACTTGATGTGGGCTTGATCTATTGGGTGGCCAAGATCCAACTCCTCCTCATGGTCCCTATCGTAGCCTATTAAAATCTCATGGAGCCTAGATCCGATGGTGGAAAATGAAACTCTAGATCCGACGGTAGAGATTAAATCTCAAGATCCAACGGTGGAGATTAAATCTTTAGATCCGACGGTAGAGATTAAATCTCTAGATCCGACGGTTGAGATTAAATCCCTAGATCCAACGGTTGAGATTAAATCCCTAGATCCGACGGTAGAGATTAAAGGAGGCTTAAGCCTAACTCTATAAATATGGCTTAAGGGTGGGCGGCAAGGAGAAGAATAGAGATTAGGGTTTTTGGCTTGAGCGGCTAGGGTTTGGGATTAGGCTTGGGCAGCAACCTTTGGGAGATTAGGGTTTGCTTCCTTTCTTCTTCCAAAAGTGTAGCTAGCGCCCACACCTTCTTCCTCCTTGTTTTGGTCGGCGTCCAACCTTCTTCCCCTCATCCTTGGCCGGCGACAAGAGCCAGGGTCTTCCCTTGGAGCTTTTGGCCGGCGCCCTTCCTCCTTATTTCTCTCTTTGGCCGGCGGCAAGCATCAAGCTTGGAGCTTGATGGTCGGTTAAAGGAAGGAGAAGAGTTTTGTTTCTATATTTCCTCTTGTTCGGAGCGAGCAAGGAAAGAAGATTGGTGATCTAGGAGGCTTCGACTTTTAAAAGATCGTCGCCCACACGACATCCAAAAGGAGATAGGACATACGATAGAAGACCTAGAGGTAAACAAGAGGTATAAATCTTGTTTTTCTTTCCTTTTTGTTTCTATGTATATTGTATGAATGGCATGTGGCTTAATTTACTTGGACCCCGAATAAAAACACAAAAGTCAGATGTCCGTACATCGTCTATTCCACGGCTAATCGTAGAATAGAGGTTGGTTGATTGAACAACAAGTTTGTTCAAGTAATCACTCTAATCGAATAGCACGACGATGGTATGGTTGCTTGGGTAATCCCTAATTGTCATGGATTAAATTTTTAATCCGGGGACAACGACGGGATCGCCATGAACAAGCGACCAAGTTGAAGTGGGAAGCGAAGTTTCCTACCTTCAAGTGGTATCAGAGCTTCGGTTCCGCAAAACCTTCACATACATAGATAATAGAATCTCCTCGCAAGTGGCTAGCTATTTCCGGAAGGATTAGGATCCATCTACATCAACATATTATCAAAACAAGAGTTTGTATGTCCAGATGCAATATGTGCACACTAATATTTAGCTTGAAAATACAATACACTTATTGAGTTTGGGTTTCAAATGTACTCAGTTTAATGTGTCCACTCACATGTTAAGAAGGAATTTTAGGAATAAAAAATTATAAACTGAACAATTGAATGGGAACCAACATTGTTTAACGTGTCATGAGATACTCAGACCCGAAGTCATAGATAGGAATGCATCATGCCCCTTATCTTTAATCCTCACATTGTTACCTAGGTCATGCCACCTTCCCTCTCTTAATGGTTGCCACCACCTTGGGACTCACAGCGACCACCCACCAAACCCTCATTACCTCCAGCAATCACACCATACAATAGTTCACTTTCCCTTAGCGAACCATGCTCTCTAACACATCATAAATCCTTCCTCTATCACAATTGTTGTCCACCTTGCCTTAGGCAACCCGAATAGACCTCATGTTCCTCTCATCTTCAGTCTAAACCCACGGCACTTCTCTTGTAACCCCTTGTCTCTCTGAGGTTATTGATTCAGCCCTCCCTTCCCGTTTTTCCAAACATAATTGTTAACCTCATCAACAACAGACAAGCACCCACATCAAAAACCAACATCCTCTTTCCATGAGCTTGTCTTCCTCCTTGTTAGAGCTCTTCTCTTCTTCTCACAATTGTAGCCTTTCCTCCAATAATTGCTAGTAAGTAAATCCTGAAACTGAAACCTTATAATCACCCTTCTGTCACTTCTTGCATCCCAACGGTCTTCAAACTTCTTCAACAACCTGACAGCCCTCTAGCACCCACTCCAACTATGGGTGGGTAAAAAAATGACGTGTTGAACCTGCCAAGAAATAAAAACAAATCACCCCAAAAACAAAGGGACTGCCATTATTGCTGATTTTAGCCCAATATCCCTTTTTAGTGTGTTTTGTACACAGTGTGGTGCTTGCAAAGTAAATGGTTAACAAGATGAGACCATTACATTGTATACTTATAACTTCTAAGGGGCCTTTCTGCTAGGTAGGAGATTTAGGGCAATACTCTATTGATAAATGAAATAGAGCACTGCACTCTTTCACAACTCTTTCAGCCAATGGCCTTATGTGATTTTTTAAGTCTGAGGAAAACTTTTGATGGAGAAGGTTTTGATAAATATAAAGAAGTTGATAGGGTTCCATGATAAATTTTTGAACTAGCTTTGTTCTTGCCTAGCATCTGCTTTGTAAGGTTAATAGCGTCTGCTCTTAAGTTTTTTCTAGCATAATTGGTACAAGGTAAGGAGATCCTCCTCTCTTATTTGTTCATTATTATGCAGCAGCTGTTTTCAAGTTTGATAAGGTGTCATAGATCCCTGCAGAGTTTGGGGGAGTAGCTTTCTATAACAATATATATGTTGATGACCAGCTAATTAGAATTAGAGTTAATGGTAATTCTTGAAGAGAACTTAAGGAACCAATGAAGTTGTTTGAATGCTTACCAAACCAGGGAATGAATACGGAGGTCTGAGATCCTCTTTGCTGGTGGTAGAAATGCTAGGACTATGCTGAGTCTGAATCTCTGATTATTCTAATTATTAAGAAATGGTAGTTCAAAGGTTCAAAATCTTGAGTTGTGCATGAGTTTTGATTTTTTACTAAAACAATATCATTTTGGTACCATGCCAACATTCCAATGAATGGTGCCAGTGACAAATTGGAAGTGAAAGGAGGAAAGAAAGAAGAGGAGAAAGAATAGGAAGAAAAGACAATTATATACATAGCTACTATATACCCAAGATTGGAATTTGCCTCATGCAAAATGGTATAGTTTTGACATTTTGTATACAATTTCTAAAAAAAATAACAACCAATTGAATGTGTATTGTAGCATGTCAAAGGGTATCGAGTGTCAACATGAATATCATAGCGCCACAAGAAGATTAACTGTGCCAAGTAGTAATCAACTTTTGATAATTGATCGGAATGATACACTTTGACTATGTTGTATGAGATTCCAAACCATGGTATTATCCTTATTAAATACTTAATGGTTATATGCTACAAGGGTCCCTGTTAGTATCCTAATGTCAAGAATTTACTTATCTAGAATTTCTTGACAAACCTAAAAATATAATAAAAGAAATTAAACAAGCAAAATGGCCCTAATTGATTGGCTTATCACTGCACCACTTGTTCACACCCATACTATTGGATGGTTGAATGACTTTGTTCTTGACAAAATCATAGTTTGAAATCTCATATTGTGTCGCAATGTGTTCAAAATGTATTGTTATGGTAAATCGTTGAGCTTTATACTGTTCGGCAAGTAATGTCTTCTATATGTCGTGATGCCAAATGTGTGGATGAATATCTTGTTGTGTTAAAACTCAACTCCCTTGGCAAGTTACAACACAAATCAAGATGAATTAAATGTTGTTTTTTAGCTTGTGTTTATACAAAATCATATCAAAATTATATCATTCTAGATGAAAACACAAATATCAAACTTAAGTATATAGTTATCTTATCTTCCTATTTTTCTTTTTCATTTCATTGCTCCTTTGATTTCCAATTAGCTACGGCACCATACATCGAAATATCGGCATGATATTGAATCAATATCTTTTTAGTTAAAGAGTGAAATTGCGATGCAACTCGAGATTTTGAATGTTGGACAAGATATCCAAAATATATAGAAATTATTTTGTGCAATGGTGACATGCAGGTTGTTGGAAGTCATGGTTTTAGGGATGTTTGGCCACTTAAAACTTATTGGGCTATTATCCTCAAGGGCAAGTATGGCAGATGGCAACTATCAAATCAGGTACAATGGCTAAAACATTTTTCTGGGTTCTCCAAAATGTTCATAGGTCAAATTTAGTGTTAAATGGTTGTTGGATCAAGCTGATGAGAGATGGTAGTGATTAGCACTTTATCTATATGGGGCACGTTGATGACGTAACGAAGGTATCTGAACCTTTTGTTGAAGATCAGAATATTAAGTGGCTAAGAGAGCTCTTTGGAGAGGACTTGGTTAGTAAAATTCTGACCATTTGTCTTTTGGTAAAAAAAATGAATAGATGGGACTGCAATGAGAGTCTGAATGGTGTGATGACAGTGAGGTCACAGATGAAGCACCTAATGAGACCTCAACCTTCAAAATCTCACGTAAGTTCTCACAACAAAGGTTCTGGCAAATAGAGGACGGCTACAAAATAAGTTATCAGTCAAAGAAATGCAAAAGGTGACTAAAAATGGAAGAGGAAAATGAAAATTCTAAGTTAGCTACAAAAATAATTATTGTGACAAACCTATATATATCCTAGAAACCCTCACAGAATTACATAAAAATGACAAAATAGGAACTACCACAAAAATATTAACAGCAATGACAATGAAGTCACAAACACATTACTTGCGCTTAGAGCAAGAAAAAGCCAAATAATTAGGAAAAATTGACAGCACAACTATATATTCATTTCATTGATGATATTTCCTTTTCTGAATGACATAAACAGACAACATATTCTCAAGGCCAGAACTTCCCATGTAGAAATAATCCAACCACCTCAGTGTTTTACTAAAAATAATTGAAATAAAAATTGTTAATAGATTAAAAAATGGATGAAACAGCATCCTTCTTACCTTTGATACTTCAGGATGCATTGTTCCACGATAAGATGCTGCCATACCAAGCAGCATGCCAACCGTAGTAACATCATGTTCCTATGGCAAAAATTATATCCTTGAGAATTAATTGATAAGCAACTTGTTTAATATGAGAACTAGTTAGTGGAAAACATGTAGTGATGCATAAGCTCTGAAATGAGCTCTTCATCCACCTCCTTCCATAGACAAGTCAGATATTGACACTAGACACTTACACTCCAAGTGAACACAAAATATTTCACATGTAAGAAATTTTAGAAATAACAATGTCAGACACTTGAACTCTTGCACCCATGTTCCAAGCGAATACTAGATATTTCTATTGACCATTGCAAGAAATTTTAGTAATAGCAATCTCAAGCAATTGTACTTGCACCGGTTGTCAAAAACACATACCTAAGTTCAAGTAACACACTGCATAAGAAGAAATGCTGAAAAAAGTGGAACTATTTGAGTATTTTCTGATAACAAAAAAACAAAACAAAAAGAGAATTCAAGAGATAACAAGAGAATCAGAAAGTTCATCAACTGAATATAAAGAGAGACTTTTTTTTAAGGTCAAAGAGTCCTTCAAAAGTAGATAGTCAAAGTACACAACTATATACTGTATCCAATATTAGTGTAAGAAGGGGGAATTTATGTACAATAAATGAAGCATAAGGTAGAGTGAACCTAGATTTAGTTATACAAAAGAGAAATACCTCAATTTACCATCAATAATTTCCATTTAAGTTATGATCATCGGTTAAACTTTCAATTTCACTTCTCCTATCCAAATGCCCAAATCTAGTGGATCTCTTTTTAATTATTGTTCCAATTCCTGTGTACCTCATCTAGAAGCGTACATTCAAAGGAGGGTGGAATAGTACACCTACAACCAATCCTACTTTGCAAAGTTAACAATCCTTGTATAAGTTTCTGTTCAAACATAGTGTCTTCTTATGAAGTTTTAAAGATGGAGGGCAAGCATTTTTGAATCGTTGATGGTTAAATGGGCAAAGAATTTTGACACTTCTTCGATCTAACTTCAGCAATCCACATATTTAGCTAAAATTTAATTGGAATGAGAAGGCAAAGCATGCTGGACCTAGATATATGTGACCAACACTGGGTTTATGAGAAACCATAGCAATTATCCAGTGTTGTCAATCAGAACAGCAAACTTAGATTATTGTGGTTTAGTAGTGAAACTTTTTATCCACCATTTAGCGATCAAGGCCAACATAGGTATACCGCTCAAACATTCTCAATACATCAACTTGTTTAGAATGAGAGAAAAAATGTGATGTTCAACCAATACCTTGAGCAATTTATTTTCTGGACTGTAAAAGAACACTGATTGTTTTGACAATACAAAAGTCCGGTCACGGAAGCTTGTAGAAACCCATGTTAGATGACCAGGATGGAGGATACAACATTATTCATATGTCCAACCAGTCAGAGAAAAGAAATTAATTTCTAAGAAAACAATTGTGGTAATTTGTGTATGTCATGCCATATTTTTGGTAATAACAAATTTCTAAAAATATTCAATTTATATGATCCAAAAATAAATTAGTATTTACATTTGAAAGCAACTGCTTAAATATTTTCAAAAGTGAATTAATGACAAATATATTCTTAATAAAAAAACTTGTATACATCTGCACTTGAGACGTCAAAATATGCACTATGCAATGACAGGACAACATACCACAAGCATACACTGTCCAAAACCTTAGACAAAAGAGTGAGTACTGTTGATTCTTCTTTTTATTAGGCATTAAACAACTTACAATAAATTAGAGAAGTTCTGAAATAATCCAACTACTGTTGCAGTATTTTGCAGTATTTATAAACCAACATTAATATGATCTAGGATCAGTTGCAGTGGTGCTTCCATATCTATATATTAGCAGATCATTCTTCAAAGAAGCTCCTAGTAGTAAAACAAGATCTACAATCAGATGAAGTGGCTCCTCTTTAAAATCACCTTATCGGTGAGGATCCTGAAACGAGTTTGTTAATCATTATACAAACTTCCACTAGTAAAAGCAAAATTCATGGCATTAATTGTTACTAGTAGGACATTGATTTCTTTACATTGGCAAACATATATATAACCTCACCAATACAATCATCTTACAAACTTCCCAGAACATGGTATATAGCTTCACATCATTGAAAAGGATTTATTTTTTCATGATATCATACATACAATGAGTACCAATTATTTGATGTCAACAATATGGATTTTATCCTGCTTTTGAAGTTTCAACACTACATAAAATTATGCATAAATAAGAGCCAAATACTCTAAATGCCTCTGACAACCACAATTTTCTTTTGTTTTCTTTGGTTACTGTATAAACATTATCCATTCAAATCTAATTAATTCAATAGTGTAACTACAAAATCTACTGATTTTCAATGCAAACATTCATACCATCTTAACCTTTTTTTTCTCATTCCATAGACTATGAGAGCTATACATATACTCTTATACAATAATGTTATTTACTTTATCTTCTCTGATAAACCCACAGTTGCATCGTAGCATTTTATCTCTACTACACTAACACATTTTAAGATAGATAAAACTTGCTAATTCATGTGGCCATTGCTAAGAGTTGGGATTTAAGAATGGACTTCTATTGAACTTATAAGGAGAACCGCTAAAAAACCAAGAACTGAGACACCAAAAAAAAAAATTACAACGGAAGTGAGCACATGGTAGTAGAAGGCTAATAGCTAGGGTGAAGCTTCTACCCTGTTGTCATGCAAACCCATAATTGCAGCCTTGGCTCTTTTGCAAAGGGATTATCTTTTGTTGTTCCATGGATGAAATATGTCCCCTTATATGCATCTAACAAACAAGGTACTTCTACTGATAGACTGATAGAGTACCAGTCCATGAATGGGGCGAGATTGTAGATTACCTATAAATGCGTGACAGAATGATACTACAGTAGCAACACAGTCCTTTCTGAACATCAGTTGAGCTCAGTAAGAGAGAAATACTTGGACCCATGATAAGGTCAGAACAGAAAATTGAGCTCAGACCAGCCATTATTAGGTACAACTGATAATAAGCCCTATTGTCCTGACCCCAAACCTAGTGTTTATCAATAATTCATGTAATATGCAACAGTGTTTTCCACCACTAATGGCACCAGCATCCTGCATCCCTTGGTTATCAGACAACCCGTTTAGCTTATCCTACATCCCAAAGCTATCCTCAATAGAAGCAGATACCAAAAATGTTTGAGACAACATATATAAATGCCAGTTAAGTAGATAGAGTCTGCAAGAGGACAAAAATATCATGAAGAAAAGATTAACAGACATGAATTTCAACTTGTATATTCCCATCTCAATATAGTGTAAGATTGGAGGTTTAAAATCTTGTGCATTTTCTTTAACTGAAAGGGTATTCTCAATGTCCTGCCATGCCAACTTCAAAAATTGTCTACTTAGCGTATTTACTTCCAATAAGTGTATACAAATTTTTTATTTTTATTTTTTTTATTATTGAGAAAAAGGGACTACATTGAAAACCCACCAACTCAATCAACAACAACAAAGCCTTATCCCACTAGATGGGATCGGCTATATGGATCCTTCTACGTCATTAGACTCTATCCCCTATTATATCATCATCTATATTTAAATAAATTTTATCTTATTTTATTGTTGCTAACCAAGTCTTTTTTGGTCTTCCTCTTCCTCGTTTGATGTGTATAATTGTCATCGTTTCAAATCGCCTAACTGGAGCATTTATTGATTGTCTAAGTACATGTCCGTACCACCTTAAACGCGTCTCTCGGAGCTTTCCTTCAATAGATGCAATACCGACTTTTTCTCTAATGCTCTCATTTCTTATTCTGTTCATCCTCGTATGTTCGCACATCCACCTTAACATCCTCATCTCTGCAACTCTCATTTTTTACTCATGTGCTCGAGTCGTAGCCCAACATTCAGCGTCATATAACATAGCAAGTCTAATCGTCGTTTTGTAAAACCTCCCTTTAAATTTTAGAGGCACTTTACGATCACATAAAACACACGACGTTTTCCTCAATTTCAACCATCATGCTTGTATTCTATGTAAGACCTCTCTCAATCCCTCCATCATCTTGCAAGAATGATTCTAAATATTTAAAGCTCTCAGTTCCAGACAACTCGTAATCTCCTATCTTAACATTTGTCTCATTATGTTTAATATTGCTAAACTTAAATTTCATATATTCTATCTTTACTCTACTAAGTCTAAAACCTTTCGCTTCTAGTGCTTCCCGCCAAGATTCTAGTTTAGCATTTACTCCTTCACATGTCTCATCTACAAAAACAATATCATTTGCAAACAACATGCACCACGGTACTGTATCTTGAATGTGTCCAGTAAGTTCGTCCTTGATTAATGTAAAAAGATATGGACTTAAAGTTGATCTTTGATATAACCCTATGTCCCTATCTTTATTGGAAATACTTGATTAATCACTTTGAAATCTTCTCTACATATCGTTACTTCCTTTAGTTGATATATGTTACACTAACACCTCTTTTTTTCTAAAATTCTCCATATAATTTCTTTTTGAACTCTATCATAAACTTTTTCTAAGTCAATGAATGTCATGTGTAGATCCTACTTTTGCTCTCTATACTTTTCAATTAGTTGTCTGAAAATATATATAGCTTCTATTGTCGACATTTCTGACATGAATCCAAATTGATTTTCGAGAAAAATTGTCTCCTTCCTTAATCTTTTTTCTATTACTCTTTCCCAAAATTTAATGGTATGACTCATTAGTTTAATACCCTTATAGTTTTCACAAGTTTGTATGTCTCCCTTATTCTTATATAAGGAAATTAGGATACTTACCCTCCATTGATCAGGCATCCTTTTTGTTTTCAATATCATATTAAATAATTTTGTAAGTCATTAAATACCTTGTTTCCCTAGGCACTTCCTTACCTCTATCAGAATATCATCTGGTCCAACAGCTTTTCCATTTTTGCATTCCATTTAAAACTTGTTTTACTTCTGAAATTTGAATTCTATGATAAAAATTTAAATTTCTATACTCATTTGACCTACTTAAATTACCTAAATTAAGTTGGTCTCTTAAACCTTCATTAAAAAGTTGATGAAAATATCTCTTCCACCGCTTTTTTATTTATTCATCATTTACTAGTACCCTATTGCATTTATCTTTAATACATCTTATTTGATTAAGGTCTTCTATCTTCCTCTCCTCACTTTAGTTATTCTATAAATATCTCTTTCCTCTTCTTTTGTATATAATTTTCGATATAACCATTCAAAAGCTTCAGTCTTAGCTTCATTCACTATTTTCTTAGCTTCTTTCTTGGCTATTGTTTATTTAAAAAAAAAATCTCATTTTTACAAACATTTTCCTTGGCTTCTTATAGATTGTTCATTTTTCCTTGACTTTCTCTTGCACTTTCTCAATCACTGCTAACAATTAGAGAATGCATGGAATACAGAGTCCACTAGAGCAGAGAGAGTTAGAAACACCAAGTCCTGAAAAGCATCCAAGGATCATGTTAAAAGGAAAAAAAGTCAACTCCCTCAATGCCATTGAATTAATTTTGCCAATAAACCAATGAACTCATTCGATGTTGGGTTAGGAACCCATACCCTCCACAGCAAAAAATATTATTTCAATTTATATTTTTAGATAAATAAGTTAATAATATTACAAGCATCTTGACTATCATTACATCGTTAATACAAAAACGGGAGTTATGACCAGATAAGAACAAGATCCAATGTATTATTCCATGTCAGAGCTTTGGTTCCCCAGAGAATTGATACAAATTCAGCATCATGTTATGCCATACTCGGCACACTTTATTACACCTAAATGTGCAATGAGAAAATTTTAGATGTTTCACTCTTCTAATATTTTTAGACTTATTTTATTTAATTAAAAAAATAATACAATAGTTATTAGATAATCAATAGAATTAAACTTGTTTGTACTATACTAAGCCAAAAGGGGAACTTTAGTGCAACGGTAAAATTAATGTCTTATGACCTAGAGGTCACGGATTCAAATCCTGAAAATAGCTTCTTGCAAAGCAAAATAAGACTGCGTATAATAGATCTGCCCCAGGACCCCACAAAGATGAATCGTGGTGAATTTTATTCACTTAATCCCTTTCACTTCGATTTATTTGCTTTTAACAAAACTATATCACTTAGGTAGTTAAATTAAATAAATGTCTTTAACTCATTCTTATTTCTATGCTTATCTAAATAAATTCATATACATTTGCTACTAAAATCCTCTTTCACTAATTCATTTACTTTTAAAAATATAAATATGCAATTAAATAATTAAATTAAAATTTTAGAAAAATAAGTTACAAAAAAATTACTATAATTTATTTTGACATGTATTGAAGCATGTAAATAATGTCAAATGTCAGCATAATACAATACTTGTTGGCATAGACAACGTAGAAGATATTACTTTGTCGATCGATATGTGAATTGTGATTTCAATAATTTATCAAAATGGTATTTTTCGACAGTGCCACCAGACACCATAAGATTATAAACCATGAGAGGTAAACCTTGAGGTTAATAACCCATCTAAGCATCTGAGACGAGCAAAAGAGATCCATGAACTTGTACATTTTTATACTACAAATATCAAACTATACCTGAGTTAAGTACCGATATACGTCTGCCATAGATAAAGAATTTAAATGTCCATGAAGACCAAATGCCAGAAGAATGCCAGCATGAGTGAAGTTTGGTTCCTCAGGTTTGTTATATTGAATCCATGTCCTGGACATCTTACCCTGCACATGAATAGAGATAAATGCAATCAGGTAGATCTTTTGATAAAGTAGTTCAAGATTAAGAGGTTGGACATTTTAAAGACAATCAAATAAATAGAGCATTGAAAACATGCAATAGAAATATATATACCTCAAAGGGTGCCAACCTTAATCCAGAAGCAACACCATTATGAAACTCGGGCCAGGATCTGAGTTCTGAAACATTCCTTGTGCTCGGGTCTAGATTTACCTAGTAAACAAAAGCAGGAACAATAATCATGGATCACATGGAAAAGGAGAAGATAAAAGTCACTAAACAAGTAAAATATATATACTAAAACTCAATATGGTACGGGCCCTGCTGAGGGATCATATCAAAGGATACCCCAGCATACAAGTAGTATGAAGCCCCTTTGGATAGACCTTGGGCAATTGCATGCTGTTTCCTTGCCCTAAATTGCATGCTGTTTCCAATACCAAATGCATGATGTATCCACTGCATATGCGCTATGACTCCACTATGAACCATGAGTCCATGACTACTCCCAATTCTACAACTACAACCACCTGCAATCTTACCACAGACAAGGCATAACAACCTATAAACCACTATTTCTATGGTATTACTAAAGAAAAGTGATGATTACACAGCCACCCCTATTAATCTACCACTTGCAACCACTTAAACCAATACAATGGACATTGGACAGGCCATACAACTGCTTAACTAACCCCTACTCCTATAACTACAGTGCGAATACACTGTTGATGGCTGACTGCTATTTGTAGCAGATTTCTCTACTTTTTCGCTTGAATTCTTGTTGTTTCTGATGCCCTTTCCCATGTGTGCCATTCATACTCCTAGGTTGCAAGATCAGCTGCCATACCATAATACACAATAAAAAAGGAATTCAAATGAAAGAAAGAGATGGAACCAGTTCAGTTTAGAAAATTGAGACAAATGACTAAAAATATTAATCAGATAAAATTGTGACAAAGAATAGGTAGAACAAAAACTGGCTTGTGAATCACATGGGAACAGATCTAGGATCAGGTGAGCAGACTCTTAGCTATTGATGGTAGAGAGGAAGAAAATGATGCACCAAGCACCTCTTGGAAAGGGCAAATTTGAGGCTGCTGGCTGCTGGCTGCCGGTTGCTTCCTCACAGCCTTTGGTGGCTGCAGTATTGTGCGAAGTTTGAGAAGAGAATGTGATTTTACAAACAAGAGAAGCAATCAGTTAATCACCACTCCACAATAATACTCTTCTACTAGTGGCAGAATATAATTACTACCACTAATCACCACTCCACAATACTAACTACCCTACTAATTACTGCAACTACCGAAATAGATTTTAATTCTATTGTTCAGTTAATCAAGGATCTTCTGTCCTTCAGCTTTCTCCAGGTGTTGCAGGCTATGAATTTCAACTTTTACACTGGACTGCATAATTGGAGTTGTAGACGCCAATTACTTAAGGAGCGCCTAAGAAAAGAAAGACTGGATCCAGTAAAAGGTCAAATTAAACTTATGCAAGCTGAATGACCATCATTGTCTGAACTTGAATTATAAAAGACAGATGAGCAAAAGATTCTTGAGAGGAAAATAGTAGGGCAAGAATATTTTGCTACCTCACATGGTAAGAAGAAAACTAGGGTAATCAGATAGGAATGTAGTCAGGGCAGTGAGAAAGGATATGGCAACTATGTTTCGGACTGCCATGTACAAAGCAACAGTAAAAGAAAGACAAATGCATTATATTCCACACACAACCAGAGAAGACAAGGGCAAGTCTACTAAATATCAAATAGAGCCATTTCCAGCCAATGGTCAGGTAGACTCAGTGTGGCTCATGAGAACACACTTCTTCAAGAAGAACACACTCACAAAGAATCACACCTAAATCAAACAATCAAATGCCTTGAATGAGTCCAACTTGAAGAAGCAAGTGGTGCATAATGGAAGCAGCATAAAATCTCAAAATTGTTAGTTCTATAGGCAACCTGGGCAAACATAAACACTAGAATTTTAATGGTCTGCAGAAAGACTAGTTGATTTTCCTTTGCCATCTTAAGCTTTTTGATTTTTATCATGAATATCAGTAATAATATTACTATACATACACCACTGCATTCTAACTTTCACAAAATCTTGGCAGGCAATTGTCTTTTCCTTTCCTAAAAAAAGTCTATGTATGAATATTGCAGCGGATTTAATTGTAAACAGAATATAACTTAATTGTAAATGCATGAGTCTGCAAGGTGTAAATGGAAAATGATAATAATGATGATCTATATTAAGGTAGAGAGGACAAAGTAGAAGATTGACCCAAAAAATTACACCCACTTTGACGTTGCACCAGGGGAGCCATCTCTCTTGAGTTCTTGGTGCATCTTCATCAAGTGTTGATCCTGTGAGGCCAAAATTTCCAGATCAAATCCTGGTGTTTCCCTTCTTCACCATGAGTTTTAAGTCTCAGATTTCTGAATTTCTTCAGGTTACAATGTGTTCTTCCAGCACCAGATTCAGATTAGTTTCTCTTATGAATCAGCAGATTTATCATGCCTTTTTTCACTCTAAAATCCTGCTGGAAGAGTCAGAAGAAACATGACAGAAGATTGTTCATCCTCAAAAGTCTGTTCTTCTATTCTTCGACCGAAACCAACTTTTCCTGTGGCTTCCTCATCATCACATCTTTTCCAAGGATCAGTTTTTTGTCTTCTATTTCCTTGATTTGTCTTTTGTTAATTCCTTCTTGTGGCTGTTCTGGACAGCAGGTTCTTCTTCCTGGATCTTTCCTGGTCTTCCTCCTATTTCACATGAAGGAGATCAAAGAACTGCATTTCCAGCTGGCACTGCTGGTTCCTACAACATCAGGTTCTTCTTCCTTTTCATAGCCATGGAACCATTGTAGTACCAAATCAAGTTCATACAGTTCCAGATTAGATCAGATTCAGTTGTTTCCCAGAGCGTGGGATTTTTATTTAATCAAATTGCAATTTTGTGTGCCAATGATACCAAGTCATTCCAATACTAGTATTCCTTAGAATGGTGTTTAGATACAGACCCTCAAACATTGACATCTCTGCATATGAATATCTATGCTTCTTTCAGTGGCAGACTCTCTCACTTCGTCTCATCCCTAGTTTATGAAGATTAATATATCACATGTATGGAAAATGTGCATGGGGCAAAAAGCTGAATTATAGATTCTGGTGATTCTAAGCATTTGTATGAAAATAATGCACTTTCTCTGGCAATGTGCCTACATCTCATCCTATGGTAGATGCTCTAGCAAATGGGTTGTTCTCACAGATTTAAGATGTCGAACGGGTCACTTCCACACCATCCTCACCATTTTCTTCACTTCAGATATACCCAATTTTTGTTAATTTACTTTCAGTTGAAAAATCATGAAAATGCAAAAATGTCGAGTGACCTTTATTGTTGATCCTATTTCAACTTTGGGTTTGCAGAGCAGAAGAGTAATCAGTGTAGGGAAAGAGTCTGGAGAATTATATCAATTGGCATATCTTCAAATTCATTTGCATTAGTAGCTAGCTACTCTCCACTTCAAATCAACAGCCATCTAGGACCTTCTAACCTTCAGATGCTTCAAAGATGTTTCCTACATTGTTCAATCTTCAAAATCTTGAATATGATTCATGTGAATTAGTATTTGATCTTTATTTTCTCCTAGTATTAGTAGACATGCTACTACACTTGTGTCCGTCATACAATCTAACATTTGAGAAGTCGTGTATCCTCAAAGCATGCTTTTAAATATTTTGTTACCTTTATAGATCACTATTCCAAAATGACATGGCTTTTCTTACTGAAAAACATTACTTTAAACTGCTTAACATTCTTTATTCCTTTTGTGTTGAAATTGGAACTCAATCTGAATTCTATTAAAACTTTAAGCAACAATGTCAATAATTTTTTTTTTCATACCTTTGAATCCTTTCTTTCAAGCCAAGGTCCCCTTTAACAATTTCCATATTATTTTACATCCCAACGGAATGGCATTGCTGAGGAAAAAGAAAGGCATTTGATGAAACAACTCATACACTTTTATAATATATGGGAGTTCCTCTTTAACTCTATACACAATTATTATATCATTCTCCCTGCATACCTACCTAATAAATCACATTTCTTTTTCTTTTTCATGTTTATATCTCCTTAGCATTTCTTTTTCTCATAATGCCCTTTACTTGCCTCCATATGTATGGGTGTACTAGTTTTATTGATCTTTTATCTCTGGTAGAGATAATTATCTTCTAGATTAGTCAAAAGAATCTTCCTCAGCTATACTAGCATGCAAAATGAGTTTTGATGCTCTATAAATTTCCAATGTGCCTATATGTGTGCAAACGTGACTTTTTAAAGTCTCATATACTCTTCTCTACCACACCATCTAAACCCAACTATGCTATAGAGATTCTTCTTGTTCTCATTCTGATGCTTCCTATTTCTACTTTATTGTCCCCTCCAAATTCTACTTCTACAAAGATTTTAGCACCAACCTTAAGGATGATAATTTGCTAGCCTCAGTCAAGGCCCGCCTTGTCACACCCTCTAATATAAATGGCAAAGGGATAGGACAAAAAGGTTACACTCGTATATTGGAGAAATACAAGATACAATTTGTATGCATTGTCAGTTGTCACTCAATTGCCCACCTGCCATAAAATTTAATTTACAAAATATATATTATACTTATTTTAATTTAGATTTTATTATCCTAGCCTGGATCCCACCAACATGAGAAGTGGGCCAGAGATATGGAAAGGGCATTCATCAAATACCACACCTTGCCCTGCTTCATATATTGTGTAGGAAAGGGATCTTAAAAGTTTATCTTACTCTGCCCTATTGTCGTTTCCATCTATTATCTGTATATAATAGTTAATATATCTGTCAATTAGCCTAATTATACTTTCCTTAGTTGGATTCTTTCCTAAGATAAACTCCTAATTTGTATATAAATATACCTCATCTTCTATAATGAATAAGAAGGTTCTTTTTGTCTCGAGTAACATGGTATCAAAGCCAATTCGAAATTAGGGATTCAAAATTAAGGCCCATCTCTGTCTCTTCTTCCTCTCACACATCTCCGTCGCTCCTTCTCACATAAGTGTGATAGCATTGCTTCTCACCACATAAGCCACTATGCGTCTCCGACCCCAACGCTGGCCGAATCTCGACCCCTGCGACCTGGCCTTCTTCGGGTTCATCCTTAACGCCCTCGATCGCGATAAGGCATGTTATGGTGATCTAACCCTAGACGCCCTCCTTGCCGATCTTAGCCTCTCCATCACCGCCTCAAACCTTGTTTTCCTCAACGCGAGCAGCACCTACCCACATCTGCAAATCGCACCATCCTATGTGTCGAGCAACCGTCGTCGTATTGGCTTTCTGGATGTCGTGTGTTCTCCCTAGACATCGTTTCTTACACCACTGGTGAGCCTTTGAGTGACAACAGCCCACGCTGATATTGGTTTGGTATTCCTTCTCATGCACGTGGGTTTGTCTTTACTTGTTAGATTCTTCTCTTATTTGACTTTCTTTAGGATAAGATCTTATGGCTGAAAATAAGTCTTCTATTGTGACGGATGTGGTGTATGTCTAAAATCACAAACAATAAGCTAAATGGTTCGAACTATTTGGATTGTAGTAAGATTGTTCGTCTATATCTATGAAGTATTGACAAAGATGATCATTTGACTTATGACCCCCCTCAAGATGATTCAAAGCAAACATGGCTTAAAGAGGATGTTTGCTAGTTCCTTTGTATTCGGAATTGTATTGATAGTGAGGTAATTGATTTGATCAATCATTGTGAATTTGTTAAAGACCTGATAAATTATTTGGAATTTCTGCACCCTGGAAAAGGCATCTCTCCTGCATGTATGAAGTTTGTAAAGCATTTTACCGTGTGAAAAAACAAGATCAACCTCTGATCAATTATTTTATGTCGTTCAAGAAAACATATAAAAAGCTTAATATGTTGTTTCCCTTTAGCCCTGATGTGAAGACTCAACAACATCAATGAAAGCAGATATCTATCATGAGCTTCCTAGTTGGCCTATCTCTTGACTTTAAGCCTACTAAGTCATAAGTTCTCTCAGGATCTGAGGTCTCCTCTTTACAAGATGTATTTAGTCATGAGAAAGTACTACACCTGTTCTGCTTAGTGGTGCTCTATAAGTTGCAATACTAATTATATGCCTGGAAGATCGACTAGTCACAATAGAAACAAAGGAAGTGGCTTACAGGACTTTGAAACTCAAACACCGAATTCGGGTGGTATTATGTGTAACTACTGTCGTAAGCTAAGTCATAGGCAATTTGAGTGTAGAAAGCTTCAGTACAAAAATCAGCAAAAACACTTGGCCTATATTGCGTCCACTAATGATAGCTCTGGTAAATCAGTCCTTATTTTTGCTGATGAATTTGCCAAGTCCTCAAAATATCAAGAATCACTTAAGTCTTCATCTCCCTCCGTCACTGTTATTGTTGATTCAAGTAAACAAAATGCATGTGTTCTTTCCTCATCCACTAAATAGATCATTGATTCTAGTACCACGAATCATATGACAGGTAATTCTAGTCTCTTTTCTACTTTTCAATCCAAAGCTAACACTCCTACTATTACTTTAGTTGATGAGTCTTCATCTTGTGTTTGTGGGTTTGGCACTATCAATCTTACCCCTTTGCTTCCTCCATCCTTTGTCTTACATTTACCTAATTTATTCTTTAACTTGCTCTATGTCAGTCAATTAACTCGTAATCTTAATTGTTGCATCTCATTTTTTTCTAATTATTGCTTATTTCAGGATATTTTGACAAAGAAGATTATTGGTAAAGGATATGAATCTGAAGTCCTCTACATTCTTGACACACTGCTCCAAAATTATTTTGCTTGCTCGAGTGTCACTTCTCCTTTCAAGACTAATTGTAGGTTGGGACATCCATCTCTCCCTTTGCTCAAAAAGTTTTGTCCACAATATGATAAGGTGCCTTCATTAGATTGTGAGTCGTGTCAATTTGCAAAACATCACCGTCTTAGTTCGAGTCCTAGAATAAATAATTATGCCATTGTTCCTTTTGAATTAATTCATTCTAATATTTAGGATCCTTGCCCTATTTTGTTTAAACCTAGTTTTAGATATTTTGTTACTTTTATGGATGATTATTCTCGTGTAATTTAGTTATGCTTAATGAAAAGTCGTTCTGAGTTATTTTCTCTGTTTTGTGCATTTTATGCTAAGATTAAAACTCAGTTCAATGTGCTCATCTGTACTTTGCGAAATGATAATGTCAAAGAATATACGTCCAATTTATTCCACTCTTATATGAGTCAGAATGGCGTGTTTCATGAAACCTCTTGCGTTGATACTCCATCCCAAAATGGTGTGGTTGAACGTAACAATAGATATCTTCTTGAAACTGCACGGGTCCTTTTATTTCAAATGAATGTTCCCAAATTGTCTTAGACGGATGCAGTTTCTATAACATATTTTCTTATTAACCGCATGTGATCCTCTGTTCTTCATGGCGAGGCCCCTTACAAAATCCTTTTTCCCAATAAATCATTGTTTCCTGTTAACTCTAAGATATTTGGTAGCACTTGTTTTGTTCGGGATGTTCGTCCGCATGTCAATAAATTAGATTCCAAATCTCTGAAATGTATTTTCCTTGGTTATTCTCATCAATAGAAAGGTTATAGGTGTTATTGTCTCAATATTAACAAATATCTTGTCTCAATTGATGTTACCTTCATGGAAGAAATACCTTATTTCCCGTCCTCACCTATTCCGACTTGTCAAAGGGAGGATGGTGATTTGTTGGTATATTCTATCACATCCTCTGCACTTGTCCCGGAATTGGCTCTTGTCAAGCCTCCTATTATTCAAGTCTACTCCAAGTGTCAACCTCCTATTTCATGTCCTGCACCTACTACTTCGTCATCAGATCCAGTCTCGAGCAATGATCTTCCTATTGTGTTACACAAAGATAAATATCAATGTACTTATCCTACTTCTTTTGTTTCTTATAATGACTTGTAATCTTCCTCTTGTTCTTTTATTGCTTCATTTAACTCTATCTCTTTTCCTAAAACTGTCCATGAGGTCATATCTCATCCTGGTTAGAAAGATGCAATCATAGAGGAGATGATTGCTTTAGATGACAATGACACTTAGGACTTGGTTGATCTACCTTCAAGGAAACGGACTGTTAGATGTAAATGGATGTTTGCAATTAAAGTCAATCCGAATGGGTCAATTGCCAAATTAAAAGCTTATCTTGTTGCTAAGGATCATGCTCAAACCTATGATGTGAATTATTCTGACACTTTTTCTCCTGTTACAAAGTTGGCATCTGTTCGATTGTTTATTTCAATGGTCACTACTCATCATTGGTCTTTACATCAACTTGATATCAACAATATTTTTTTCATGGTGATCTTCAGGAGGTGTACATGGAGCAACCTCCTAGTTTTGTTGCTCAATGGCAGTCAGGGCGAGTGTGTCGTCTTCGAAAATATTTATATGGTTTGAAACAAAGTCCTCATGCTTGGTTTGGAAAATTTAGTCAGGTTGTTGAAAAATTTATTATGATGAAAAGCAAGTATGACCATTCTATGTTCTGCAAGTAACCAAAAGTTAGTATCATTTTATTAGTTGTGCATGTGGATGATATTGTTATCACTTGAAGTGATACTACGAGAATCTCATCTCTTAAATCTTTCATTCATACTCAGTTTCACATGAAAGATTTGGGGGTGTTAAAATATTTCTTGGGAATTGAAGTTACGTGGAGTAGAAAAGGTATATTTCTATCTCATAGAAAATATGTCCTCGACCAATTAACAGAGATAGAAAAATTAGAGGCAAAGCCTTGTAGTGCTCTAATGATTCAGAACATGCACCTCGCAGGTAATGAGGAACTATTTGAACATCCTGAGAGATATCGAAAGTTGGTTGGTAAGTTAAATTACCTTACCGTGACTCATCTAAATATTGCATATTTGATTAGTCTTGTCAGTCAATTTATGTCATCTCCAACAGTTTATCATTGGGCAGTGTTAGAGCAAATTTTATGTTACTTGAAAGGAGCACCCAGACGGGGTATCGTATATGCAAATCATGGGCACACTCATATTGAATGTTTTTCAAATGCAAATTGAGCAAGTTCCAAAATGGATAGAAGATCTACTTCAGGTTACTGTCTTTAAAAAACTACAACCCGGTGCACGAAGCTCCCACCACGCGGGGTACTAGAGAAGGAATCCATTATACGCAGCCTTACCTTGCTTTTTTTTGCAAGAGACTGTTTCCAGGATTTGAACCCGTGACCTCTTGGTCACAAGGCAGCAACCTTACCGTTGTACCAAGGTTACTGTCTTTGTTGAAGAAAATTTAGTCTCATGGAAGAGTAAGAAACAAAATGTTGTATCACGATCTAATGCAGAGTCAGAATATAAGGCTATGAAACAGTCTGTGTGTGAAATAATATGGATATATTAACTCTTGACTGAAGTATGACTAAAATTTCAATACCAGCAAAACTGTGATGTGATAACCAAACTGCTCTTCATATTACATCGAATCCTATGTTTCATGAGCGAACTAAGCATATTGAAATTGATTGTCATTTTATTCGTGAGAAAATTCAACAAGATTTGATCTCTACAGGATATGTGAAGATTGGAGAATAACTAGGGGATATCTTCACAAAAGTGTTCAATAGGGTTCGGGTTGATTATCTATGTAACAAGTTGGGTGTGAGTAATATCTATGCTCCAACTTGAGGGGGAGTATTATCTATATATAATAGTTAATATATCTGTCAATTAGCCTAATTATACTTAGTTGGATTCTTTCCTAAGATAAACTCCTAGTTTGTATATAAATATATCTTATCTTCTATAATGAATAAGAAGATTCTTTTTGTCTCGAGTAACACTATCAAACTCTAGCATCACCACCACCACTAAGGACTTATAGTCAAAGCAAAGAGTTAATCTTGAAACAAATTCCTACTCAAGCCTTGTTTTCTATATTTGACCTTTGATTTGGACATTTTTATTACTCCACAAAAAGGAATCTACAACTACACCCTAATATCCATTTTCTCCATACATCACCTAGCTATTATACTTTTTTTTTTTCATTGACTTCATATTTCATTCCTAAGACTATTTCGAAAGCTATTTTCTTCCAAAATAGAAATAGGCTACGTGCGAAGATAACAACCTTAAATTTCAATGAAACTTAACATCTAGTTCCTCTTCCTCTTCGCAAACCAACAGTGGTTTATAATTTGGATATTCCCTTGAAGATAATGTAAATCAAGGCCAGACCCAATTGATGGCTAAAGGATACATTCAAATTTATAGGATTAATTACTCTGATTTTTTTTTGTGGCTAAGATTGATACAATTAGATTCTTTTTCACTTTGGCAATTATAATCTGGTGATCGCTTCATCAATCATGAACCAACAACATTTCCTTCATGGGAATTTTGTAAAAGAGGTGTACATCGGGCAATCTCCTAGTTTTACTGTTCAAAGGGAGAGTGAACTTGTATGTCAATTAAAGAAATCTTTGTATAGATTGAAACAATCTCCTAGGGCATGATTTGGTGAATTCAAGTGTGTATTTCACCAATTTGGTATGACCAAGAGCGCACACATAACTCAGTCTTCTACGATTTTTCTTAGTTCGGAGCACACATACTTTTGATTGTCGGTATACATTTAGATTCTCAAGTATTTTCTTAGCACAAAGGCAGATGTATTTTATTATCGAGGAAACATGTACTTGATATGATTGAAGAAGCAGAAGCTCTCGTATACCTCGCTTATATCACCATTACCAAACCTGATATCTTATTTGTTGTAAATGTAATTACCAATTTGTTAATACTCAATGTTGTGACCATGGCCATATTCATCTACAAATTGTTAGGTATGCAGATGCAGATTGACCATGCTCTCCCTATGTTAGATTATCCACATCAAGATATTTTATTCTTCTTGAAAAGAACCTAAAAAAAGTCTTGTGCACAAAGCTCCTGCCAATACGGTGTTCCAAGGAAAAATCGGACCACATTGAATCTATTGTACACAACAAACCATTATATACTATATTGAATATAAAAGAGTCAGAATACAAAGTCATAACTCAACCATGCACATTGTTTCCAATCAATGGACAAAACATATTGAGATATTCACTTCGTCCAAGAAAGTACAATACAAGGAGCTCAACATTTATTTTGTTAGTTCAGTAATAGGTTTGAAGATTTGTTGAATCAATGAGAGGTCTTTGAATTTATTTAATTGTGACAAGCAGGGGTTTCAGAATACTTGTAAACCACCTTGAGTGAGAATGTTGAGGACCTAAATTGTTAGTAGAATGGAGCTTAACTATAGATATACAAACTATGGAGTCTAAATAAAAAAGGAAAGTGAATATAAATTAAATTAAACAGGACTGCCTAACTAGGTTGAGTAAACCATAACAATTTTTCCTCAGTGCAACCAAAATAAAATGATCCATAAAAGATCACAAGTAGCAACAAAAGATCCAGCATCTGCAACTCTTTCAGATATCATGTTCACCAATTTTTGCTTTGTGCAAAAGAAAAGAGGAAGCAAAAGAGCAAAGAAACTAAAACAGAAGGAATAGGACCATAACCAAATAAGAATTCCAAAGCAGAAACATTTGTCTTACTGTAGCATTTTGTTGTGCGGGTAATCTGCCAGCCAAAATAAGCTTGGGAACACAAAGAGCCTATAGAAATGAATTACAAACATAACAACAGTAAATCACAAGCACATTTACAATACTCTGAGAAGAGATAAATTTACAATGGAAACCGTGAGAATCTAAATGTATACCGACAATATTACTTCGACAAGATTTGTATAACAAAAGATCACCTACCTCAGTCAACAGAGCATAGGTAGTGGCTAGAGTGAATGCTCCACGACCAAATGGGAGAGTTGTAGTCCTTTGGGCATGATTCCAAAGTTGATGCTGAAATAAGCAAAATAGGAGAGTTCAATTTATGAGATAAATAGCTAAAACATTTCTTAGGTTTTTCTAGGAGCCAGATATGTCGACTATAAGGGAGAAAATAGAAAAAAGAATTAATTCGAATATGCATATTAACTTATACAACAACAACAACAAAGTCTTATCCCACTAGGTGGGGTCGATTATATGGATCCTTCACCATCATTGGACTCTATCCTCTACTATATCATCATCTATATTTAAATAAATTTTATCTTGTTTTATTGTTGCTAACCAAGTCTTTTTTGGTTTTCCTCTTCCTCGTTTGATATGTATATTTGTCATCGTTACACATCGCCTAATTGGAGCATTTATTGGTCGTCTAAGTACATGTTCGTACCACCTTAAACGTATCTCTCGGAGCTTTCCTTCAATAGATGCAACACCGACTTTTTCTCTAATGCTCTCATTTCTTATTCTGTCCATCTTCGTATGTCCGCAGATCCACTTTAACATCTTCATTACTGCAACTCTCATCTTTTACTAATGTGCTCGAGTCGTAACCTAACATTCAGCGTCATATAACATATCAGGTCTAATCGCCGTTTTGTAGAACTTTCCTTCAAGTTTTAGAGACACTTTACGATCACATAAAACACCCGACGCTTTCCTCCATTTCAACCATCCTACTTGCATTTTATGTAAAACATCTCTCTCAATCCCTCCATCATCTTACAAAAATGATCCTAAATATTTAAAGCTCTCAGTTCCAGATAACTCAAAATCTCCTATTTTAACACTTGTCTCATTACGTCTAATATTGCTAAACTTAAATTCCATATATTCTGTCTTTACTCTACTAAGCCTAAAACCTTTCACTTCTAGTGTTTCCCGCCAAGATCCTAATTTAGCATTTACTCTTTCACATATCTCATCTACCAAAACAATATCATCTGCAAACAACATGCACCACGGTACTGTGTCTTGGCCGATCCCAAGCCCGGATAAAGGAGGAGGGTTGCGTTAAGTTGTCAATCAGCGTTAAACTAAGGCAAATGTTCAATGAATGGATCAATAAAACTATTGCATATTAGCTTATATAAAATGAAAAAATATTTCAATGTCAAAATGATTGCATGAATTAAGTGAATATATATTATACGCTATAAGAATATAACACCAAAAGGGGACACAAGGATGTCAAAATGTTTGCACAAATTAAAGCACATATCTTGATTCAAAAGCCTACATCAACTACATTCACAATAATGTCAAAAACCATTAGTAAAAAAAGCCAAAAAACTCTAATTAAATTACAAATGCATAATAAAATGTGTTTCCCATGAAATGGAATTGTTATAAATAGAAACATCACATATTCATCAATTTGAAGATAAGTGACATTAAATGACATTCAAAAAACACAAAAAGAACAATCTATCCACCAAAGAGGTAAGCCAATTTAACCCACATATAGGTTAATTGATACCATTTTTTTTATGTAACTTCCCATTGGCACTTTTGTCTTTCCATTACCCACCAAGTAGCCACAATCTAGTGTATTGGGTGGTCGGAGTGAAACGAAGCCTTGGTTGAAAGTTGTGATTGACGATTGATCATGTTGATGGATGCACTCTTCAACATAATAATTTATAGGATATTTTTTATTTTTTAAGGACATTGGAGAGTTGTTAGGGGTTAAGTCATTCAGTCAAATAATTGAATCGACAATACACCATGTTTTTATAACTTAGTATCCAATGTTTCTGCTCCACTTTGATGAGTTTGAGACACCTTGGAAATGGTTGGGTTATTAATCACTTGGTAGGAATTTAATGCTGAAATAAATGCCCAAGACTAATTCTGCATGCTATATTGCAGAAAGATAGAGATACAAATGTATCAAGATGATGTTATACACTGAAGAAAAGCAAGTGCTCATGTGGTGGGTTTTAATTCAACAATATACCATGTGTATATAACTTAGCATTCAGTGTCTCTACTTCACTTGGATGAGTTTGAGACATGTTGGAAATGATTGGATTATTAGTCCACTTGGTCAGATTTCTAATGCTGAAATAAAAGCCCAAGACTAATTCTGCTGTGCTATATTGCAGAAAGATAGAGATGCAAATGTTTCGAGATGGTGTTATACACATGAAGAAAAGAAGTGCTCATGCGGTGGGCTTTCTGTCTTCCCATAACAAGTGCAGATAGTGTGTAAGAGTCAAGTTGTCTATCCTAATGGTGGATTGAAAACCTAAACTTGATTCTTCCAACAAAAAAAAAACATTATTAATCTTCAAGATAAGTTGCTCGACACCAAAACCTTGCCCTTCACCAATTGTCAAAACAATCATTCTAACACAGCCGCTCCCAAATTTACATGTTACTGTTGAAATTTGCAGTTGAAGTTGACTTCATTCTGGTGTTATAAGATTATAAGGTCCTAAGCTCCAGATCACAATCTTGAGAGTCATGCCTCCAACCTTGTTCATCAAAGCAAATTCATTCTTATCATCCCCAGGATTGGCACTCATTGTCAATCACAGCCCCAAAACAACCTCTATGACATGGCAATAGTAATACATCAATCTCTGAATGGACCAAAACAAGCCATCAAGCTCCTTTGTTCAAATTGAACTATGTTAAGAGAAGCAAGACCCTGCTGGCACAACACCAGAAGAGGAACTTGACATGATATTTACTTATTGTTGCCAAAGCTCCATCCCTGACAACTTAAGGTTGCACTGTAATAATAAAACCCAGGACAACATCAGCCACTTGACTCCTTGCATTCATCTTTGTGCTACTGCTGATGGTAACAACTATGGAACATTGATATTGGATCCAGAATCCACTATGCTAAACAAATTCTGATTGCAGCTCTTCAACCCATTGTCGCCAGTATAAACATTCACCAGCAGCGACAACCTTCAATGACTTACCACTCTAATCTCCAAGTCTTGTGAAGCATTGTCCCACACCACATGTGGCTTCCTTGCTGAACTATCAACTCAAAAAACTCATGGATCATGATCTCACAAGTAGAACAAGAACCAGAAATCGTTGATGCATAGCCTTCTAAATTTTAAGAAGTATAGACGCATAAATCACTAACGATGGACTTGTCTTCAATAATATATATGGAAGCAAGCCCCCATTATGGTAAAGAGGGTGTTGAACGCAGAACCTTGACAATAACTTCCAAAGACTTTACCAATTTAATAAACTGGCAACTTTATGCTTACAACAATAAAGTTAATCAATAAGCTCAATTAATGCAAGATATAAACCTAAAAAATGCATCTTAATACACAATATAGAATCAAGCACAACACTCCCTGAAACATGCTTAACATGTTTTAAATTTCACAATTTTTTATAAACATGACCAATTTTCATCAACTCTCATTATTTTAAATTCAACTAATAAAGTTCTGCTAAGCACTTTAAACATTTTAGTAGAAAGACGTGTCAATTGGTCAGAATAAAACACCAAGAAATACCAGACACAAAGATTATAAATGCAGGGATTCTAAGACCAAAATACCTGTTGAAGATCCTGATCAGAAGCACTAAGATTAGTGGACGTTTCCATAGCCACAGGCCTTGAGGAGCATAAGAGGCGTCTAACCTACATAAGAAGAGCATTTATCAAAAGCATGTTAACATAGTCTAATAAGTACTAAGAACATTCCACTCACACAAAAACCATCTCTCGTGATTAAATCCTAACAAAGGAACACGGTGAAAACCTAGATGTAACATAAGCCTACACAATAAACTGAATCTTTCCAAAAGTACAACAAAATCTATCAGCTGAGAAAATTTGAGCAGGTTTGTATTATGGAATGATAAAATATTTTAAACAGTATTGATTCAGCATAAGTCAAACAAACTAGTGATCTATGTAAATACAGTGGTAATAGATTGGCACCATTTGAAAAGCAATATGCTTATGGTGAAAGATTCAAAAAAGTCACAAGAGTGCCTCTAAACTGCATGCATAAGAACTGTCCTCACTGAAGACAAACTAAAGTAAATAGATTTCAACAATTACTCTTCCCCAATTTATCCCTAAATATTCTAAATTCATAGAAGCATCACTGATTTATGTTAACACAGTGATAATAGAATCCCAAGAGGACTTATAACTGCATGCATAAGAATTGTTCTTATAGAAGACAATTTCCTAAGTAGACTAATTAAACAACTTCGAGTGCATTTCCAAGAAAAATTGCAGCACAGGCATAGCCCTATCCCCATCAAGATTGCATTTCAATTGGCATAGCATAAAAATTATAAATGACATCTATATTATAATTAAGCATTACATTAAATGAAAGCTTAAATAATGTGTTCCCTCAAATCAAAATTAGATTGAAAGAACAAACCTCATTCAACCTTAAATCACGGCCGAACCGCATTTGCGTGCTAGAATTGAAGATGTGCTCCATACCATCTTCGAAGGATTTGTGAGCCGAGTCTAAGTCCTCAAGCTTCGTATTTTCCAATCCATTTATCTCAGCAAGAGATGAAGGTAGAGAAACAGGCTGCAAATGAAGCATGTATGGCACAGATATGGATACTAAGTTCAGAGTGTTTTGAGATTCAGTTTCTTTGCTCAGGGATCTCAAAGATGCTAAAGCCAAGTCCTCACGACCAACAAGAACATACGCAGAAGCAGGCCAATCGGTTGGAGGGGAATTTCGGCAATTGTCCAGAGCCTTGAAAAGAAACATGTTTAATACTCAGTCATGTAATTCATACCTTCAGATAAAAAAGATTAAAGAAGATTTTCCCTATTGTTTGATTGTTAAAAAAATATTAACTTCTCAAAGTAGAAAGTAGGAATAATTTGCAAATGATGACCTAACAAAGTGAAATACCAAAGACAAAAGGCAATAGTAATAGAGATGCAGGAAACAAGGAATGCTGGACGAACAGAAGAAAAAAAAACAATCTATTTTTCACAAAATAACAATAAAAAATGGTATGCAAGATTACATGACGCAGAGGAAGAGATATGCCAAGAGGTAGCAAGTCAAGTTGTTGGCGTCCAAATTTTTCCCCAGCCATAGCCAAGACTGTTAATTCCTCTCGTGTTCTTGCTGATCCACTAGCAATTTCACAATGCACTCCAGTTGAGAGTTTCCTACCTTCCCTCTCTGCACCTAAAAGTAAGCTATAAAATGACACAATCTTTCGGGCCCAACTCACAATAAAGATTTTCTCTCTGAAAAACAAAGAGGAGAGGTTATTCATATTGGAAGCGTTGCATCCCTTCTGCAAACAATTTTCAATCCATTGGAATATAGATGGAGGAATTCTTGGAGAAGCGCAGGACTGGAAAGGAAAGCCTTCAGCTAAAAGAAAGGGAAAGTCACGAACATAGTGATCAACATAATTTGACTCGCCCAACGAAGCGGCAATAGCATTTAATAGTGAAACCAGCTGCCTAACATCTCTGCAAGTGCAAAATATGCATTATTGGAGTGTTAATTAGTTAACAAGGCCAAAAGGGCAAAGTAGAATGTAAAATCTCCTCAAAATCCTGGCATATCAAGTCAAGCTATGTGACATGAAGTTGAAAAAGGGAGCATATAACACAATCAAATATTGAAGTCGCATACAAAATCATATCACTATTTTAGTTCGAACAACTATAACAGATTATTTCTTTCATGGAAGACAAGTAAAAATAGAATATACTCAAACCCGAAAGCTAAATGTTAAGATACAAAGTTGCACATCACATAGTTGCAAAATTCTGTGCCCAGAGCATATCGTCTAGGATATAAGCTAAGACCAACAGTTAAATTGGCCAAGGTTTTCAAAATCAGCTCAATTTTGAACAAATGTTAACCGATTCTATCTGCTTTCCAGTATAGAGGATTTCTAGCTAATTTCATCAAAAATCTAGTTTTTCCAAACATTTTCTTCTTCATGGGATGCCTAGTTTCTGAAGAATGATCTGCTCAGCCTATGTCAATATCCACTTAACTCAGTCCATTTGTATCTGTATTGACTAATTTTGACAGCTGTGGCAGCAACATGTTCCTGAAATGATTGATCTACATTCTTCAGTTGTATATTTCTTCATATACTTTATTTTTGCTCATGTGTGTACATCTACCAAAAAAGTATCTCATATCTCCTTTTGCAGAGAGGAATATAAAAAAGGAAGCAACGATCAAATTTAACCTATGATGATGAGGAGTCAAGAGACATTATGAGATCAAAACAGCTTCAAGCTGAGTTGCTTGCAAAATTTTAGTTGAGCGGTGGAGAGTTGAAAAGGTGATCCATGCATTAGAACCAACAAAGATTTCAAAAGCTTAAAAGTAATGATTATATTGGGTGAACCATTCACCTAAATAAATCATTAAATTTAGGTTCGTTAATAAAGGAGGATGCAATGAGAGATCATAGAATGAAGAGCAAGGTGGATAGAAAAGCTAAGGCATTGTTTACCTAAAGAATAAGGATTTAGATGGATGAAAGAAATGCGGAAGGCACTAAGGACGGATCAGTCTAATATTCTCATGTTTCCTTTGTTAATATTTTTTATATGAAAAGAAACTAGAAGGAACATTTGAATTTGTTAAAATGACACTAACGCAGTTACGATGTTTTAGTTGTGATGATGTGATTATAGATACGGTTCCATCAAAGACATCAAAAATTGAGAGCCCTGGGAGAAGAATGTGTACCATGATTGTTGCATGGTAGATATTTTCAATGACTTAGATGGAAAAGAAGACTTATTCTCATGTTTCCTT
Source organism: Wurfbainia villosa (assembly GCA_025175895.1). Lineage (NCBI taxonomy): Eukaryota > Viridiplantae > Streptophyta > Magnoliopsida > Zingiberales > Zingiberaceae > Wurfbainia > Wurfbainia villosa. The sequence goes on from CM046008.1 coordinate 308,903, forward strand.
TGTTAATTTTTTTTATATGAAAAGAAACTAGAAGGAACATTTGAATTTGTTAAAATGACACTAATGCAGTTACGATGTTTTAGTTGTGATGATGTGATTATAGATACGGTTGCATCAAAGACATCAAAAATTGAGAGCCCTGGGAGAAGAATGTGTAGCATGATTGTTGCCATGGTAGATATTTTCAATGACTTAGATGGAAAAGAAGACTTCCATGAAATTTGCCTATGGTGTAATATCTTGAAAGAAAAGGGTGCAATTTTGTCAATCATCACCTTGACAACTTTCCATCCTTCCAAACATGCAGAAAGAAAAACAAGGAAATGTTTGGAAAACTTTCATCTGGTTCTTTCCGTCCTCAAGTATTTCCATCAAAGTTACTAGCCAAACAAAAAGGTTCATATTTTTAAAAAATTCTCTCATTTCCATCTTCCCTATTCTCTACAAAATAAACAGGCCCCGAGGGTTAATGGGTCAATGATAGAAGTCACTAGAATTCTAGTGGTTTCAAACTTTCCATGCCCTAGTCCAAGAGAAAGGAAGTAGAGACGTGGAGATAGATCTGCATGCACTGTAGCAACACAGTAGCTAGAGCACCAAGTTAGTTATTGTAGCACCTCACAATGGTGAGTGATAGTGGAAAGAGAGAAGAGACAATAACAACAGCAAGGGGAGAGAGGGAAAATTAAAGAAAGGTTCAACTGAAATAGTTAGAATAGCACAGTGAAACAACATATATATGAATAAACAAAATGCAATTGTAAAATAAACAAAAAAAAAAAGTGAGACAAACGATTTAGCCTATGAAGTATATTCACAAACCAAAAGATTAAAATCTTACTGTTTTTGCAAGTTATCCAATTTTAAACTCTCATAAAGCGCATGCAAGGACTCCAAAGTTCCGGCCAAAAGCTGAGAATAAAATCTCTCTTCATTTTCTTTGTCTAGTTTCTGTGAATCATTGTGCTCAACACCATTACGACTTGGGATGTTCTTGAGAGAGATTCCATGTCCAAATGACTGTTTGAGGTAACGCTTGTGAAAATTGCTATCAAGTAAAAAATCCCAAGCTGTGTGAGGTGCTGAAGAGGGATGTTGCTTCAGTGTTCCAGCTCTGAATCTATTGCAGATCCTCATTATTGTACCAGTGAAGGCCTCCCATTCTGAATGATTGTGGTCACCCCAAAGTAGACCGGCAAAATGGCCATAAAAAGTAAAATGCAATCCCTCTGCCATAGCTGTTATACAGTCAGTTGCTAAAGAGGAAGTGGGGCTTGTGCGCAAAGAACATCTGAATATCTGCAGGGAATAAAGTAGCACTAGAGTAAACTAAATGCACAATAGAAGAACAATGGATTCTGAAAAATCCAAAGCAGCAAAAAACTATAAAGCAGAATACTACCTGTCCATTATTTACAATAACATTAATGCGACCTTCAACAGCATCTTTTAATCCTGTAATCTTTAGATCATAGACCAAATCTGTTGTTTGTACAATATGCTGCATAGGTAAAATGCCCCTCCCCAAACCATTAGGCAAGAAGAACCTGCAAAGGCATTGTTTGCCAGACTACAGGAAAAATAGAAGGAAAAAAAAAGGCCAGAAGAGCAAAGAATGAGTCAGTCGAGAATGATCAAATATTTACAATGGAAAGCAGCACATAAAAGAAATATTGACTAAGAGAAAATTGTAAAATAAATAGTAATCACTCAAGTCTTTACCAATCCCCAGTGCACGAATCATTAGTTAGCAGCTTAGTTGTCAAGTCGTCCACAAGAATAATATGTTTCTAACAGAGCTTGAGGTAATCAAAAAGAAAAATACACAATTCCGAGATAAAAACAGAAAAATATATCCTCAAACTTGAATAATTTTTAAGTTCTAAAACTAAAATAATAACTAACTAGATACAATTCTTAACAGCCAAGAAATATCTATAATTGAGGCAGATAATAGAAGACTCCAGAATTCAGGCAGTATTTCCTACAAGAGAAGAAAACATGGACAGAAATAAGTTGGCAGGGAGACTTCCCGGTGATCCTTTACCTTGGTTTCCTTTGGGGAAAATGAAGGAAAGAACGAACTAGGAAATTCTTGAACTAGTTTAGCCTATATCTTCTTCTGCCCAAAATGTATGGAAACAGTATGTTTCACGTGCAATGGAGCTAAAATTGGATCCAAAAAAAATCACGATTAATTTTTTCAATGTATTTTGTATATATTATATGTTTTAACAAATAAACATTGAAATTTATACACCCCCCCCCCCCCCCCAAAGCTCCAGAAGACCAGAAGATTATTTTGAAAATTAAGAAAGGCAATTCACAATGACAACATTATATCATTATTTGCCAGCAAGAATGAAACCAATTTTGAATCTGATATTGAGAAAAATCAAGAAATTCATAGAAATGGAAGATTCAGAAAATATTTAAACACACGAATAGTTGATTATTCTAATGTTCTATGCCTGCCAAGAAGAATTTATTTTTTGCATTTGTTAAGAGAGATAAAAAAAAGCATAGTATATAACCACCTTGATTGCAGCTCATGTAACCATCTATACCGCACAGCCCCTTATTTATAGATCAGAGCAAGTATGCATATAAATTACAATTCACCGGATAATTCATAATATTCAGACCATAAATTTAGTCCATTGTTTGAACATTTACACACCCCTTTACTGAAAAATGTCAAAAACATAACAAAAAACAAAGAGTATTCCGCAAAATAATATCAGAGTTCCACCAGTTGAACCATCATTAAACATGTAAATTAACATAACATGTATGGCCACAGAGAAAAAAAGTAGCATAAGGTCAAGCCCAAACTGTGTAGCTGTAACTTGCAAAACTACATCAAAAAAAAGACATAAATATTCACGAAAAATAGAAGCTAACCAACTCTAAAAAACTTCCTTTCCACGTAAACATGCATTTATGTGCATTATATAAATTCTTAAGGTAGGTACAAAATAAAATCAATTTAGTTTTCCATACATAAGTTCTGAAACACGAACTTAACCACATCATTTGGTAACAAGCTATAAGAGCAAATTATACCGGTTTCATGCTAAGGCCTAATTGCACTTGGGTCGCCTCTACAATTCAAAAATTGCTCATAGTATTCCTCAATGAAACAGCAGAAAGCTAATTTGGTTTTTCAGCAATCAACAAAAACATTATGTAGCATATAAATTTGGGGTCAATTTTTTTGGTTCATTAAACCTCTTCCCCACCTTGTCAAAGCATCATAAGAGTATCACTGGAGCCCCCGCGGGAAGGGCCTAGTGGCTAGCGCATGCAGACGTTGCATCATAGGACAACGGGTCAATTCCTCGCAAATGCGAGGGTGCCGTCCCTCCATGCGCTAGTTACTAGTCTCAAGGGTCAAAGGTCTACTATGATTTACCTCCCTTACGATGGTCCGGAGACGGGCTGGTAGGGGCTGCTAGGTTGGCGGATTCCAACCCTTTTGCATCATAAGAGTATCACTGGAGATCTTAATAGCCTTATCAATACAAAGGATTATTAATAGAGAGAAGTTCAAACATCAACAAAGTTTAATTTGAAACAGTTGATACGAACTGAATCATATTGAAAAAGAAAATCAACTTAGGCAGGCAAAATAATGTTAGTTTGTGAATGGGGAACTTTCCTTTCCATTCACTCCCAATACTTAGATAATTCTCTCTCAAACTACGGCACAATAAATAGACCACTGACTAAAAAAGTAAAAAGATAGTCCAATATTATACTTTAGCATAAAGAATGGAAGCATTCAGCCAAAGAAAAAAGAGTACACTTGATATTATAACATAAACTAATGTTAAATCAGTTGGTGAAAGCTAAATCTTACATATAAAAGAAGACTATTTTCAGCACCCAAGACAATAATGTCATTAAATGGTAACCTCCCAACTTTAACTCTGAAATAGAAAAATAACACTTAGGACAATGTGACCAAAATCTTTGGAAACGTTATGAGAATATAACCACACCTGGGTCGTGTCACATTAACAGAAGCAGCAGAAAGAGCAGGAATTATCCAACTGGTTTGTGGTTTAATGTCTAAGGGGGCTTCATCATAACCTTCATCAATTTGGAGCCTTATAGCAAGGAGTATTTTTTGGTCAGCATGTAAAAAACAAACAACAGGAACTCCATCCATATCAGTGGAGAGAAACACCTAACAAAGCAGGTCAATTAAATTGTGAAATAAGATTTAAAAAACATACAAAAAAGTCTATATAAGAATGACAGAAATAAAAAAAAACAATTATCTTAGAAGTTAGAACATAATTCTTATTTATTCCAATGCATAAAGATGAGGATTGAAGCTAGTAGTGGGGGCTATCACCTGCTGTTATATTCTTGGCAAAAATCCTATTTCAGTAATAGAATACAATATAAGGTAACAGCTTGAATCCATCAATCAACTATCAAACACAAATTAAACTGTCAATCCATGCAAGACAGCATGTCCAAGTTCTGTTCGCTGGCCAAGCTGAAAATGGAACACCTCAAGACACCGGAATGGTACCTACAATTTGGAAGACATAATGCCTCAAGACCATGGTAGTCAAGACTATGATCCAGATCCAAGGATCATATGATCTTTCAATCTAAACATAAATCCCATCCAAATTGATTTTGGCTAGAACCTTATGATTTTAGGATTTTATCGTAGGTCCGTTTATCATTCCTATGAATGATCTCAATTCCAACAACTCTGACAACATAGAATATAGTTCCATTCAATTAGATATTGAAAGGATTAATATTTACTACAATAAATAATTTTTTGTATCAGGAAATTTAGAATTATAGGAAATTGTTCTTTTATAAAAAAAAGAGAACTACTTTATTACATGGAAGAAGCCCTATTTATAAAGTATAGGGCTTATAGATCAAGTCTTATCCTAAGAAATAAAATAATGGATAAAACTCTATCCTAGGAGATAAAATAATTATCCCTAGAATATTCTAACACTCCCCCTCAAGCTGGAGCATATAAATTATATGCGCCCAGCTTGTTACATATGTAATCAATTCGAGGACCTTTCAAAGACTTAGTAAATATATCTGCTAGCTGATCATGTGAGTTAACAAAACTGGTAGATATTTCTCCAGATATGACTTTCTCTCTGACAAAGTGACAGTCGACTTCAATATGCTTTGTCCTCTCATGAAAAACTGGATTTGACGCGATATGCATAGCGGCCTGGTTATCACATATAAGTGACATTTGTGTAACATCTCCAAACCTCAGCTCCTAAAGTAATTGTTTGAGCCATATAAGCTCTTGACTGGCTATGGCCATAGCTCGATACTCTGCCTCTGCACTGGATCTTGCATGACATTTTCTTTGTTTGCTTTTCGAAACAAGGTTACCTCAAATGAATATCTAAAAACCGGAGGTAGATGCCTATCGATGGGAGATCACCTTGATCATCGAATACCCTATAACTCGAATATGTCCTTTGTTTTCGAACAAAAGACCTTTTCCTGGAGCGCCTCTGATATATCAAACAATGCAAATCACAACATCCCAATGGTTTTTACACGGAGAGTTGAGAAACTAGCTTACTACACTTACTGCAAATGAGATATCTAGACGAGTAACGGTAAGGTAGCTTAGTCTCCCTACTAATCGCCTGTATCGTTCGGGATCTGGTAGAGGCTCCCCCTGATTTGGCAGGAGCTTGACATTAGGATCCATAAGGTTGTCAACTGTCTTTGAATTTAACATTCCTGTTTATTATAGAATATCCATTGCATATTTCCTTTAGGATATAATGATCTCACTTCTGGACTGTGCTACTTCTATCCCCAAGAAATATTTGAGTCTGCCGAGATCCTTTGCTTGGAAATGTTCGAAAAGATGTTGTTTCAACTATGAAATCCCGAGATGATCACTGTCTGTGATAACAATATCATCAACATAAACCACTAGATAGATGCACCCAGTAGATGAGTGGCGATAAAAGACAGAATGGTCAGCCTCGCTCCGAGTCATGCCGAACTGTTGAATTACAATACTGAATCTACCGAACCATACTCTGGGTGACTGCTTGAGACCATATAAAGATTTCCGCAAACGGCATACAAGACCAGAAGACTTCCCCTGAGCAACAAAACACGGAGGTTGCTCCATGTAGACTTCTTCAAGCAGGTCACCATGTAAAAACGCATTCTTGATGTCTAATTGATAAAGAGGCCAATGTTGAATTGCAGCAATGGATATGAATAAGCATATAGAGAACATCTTAGCAACAGGAGAAAAAATATCCCCATAATCCAATCCAAAGATCTGAGTATAGCCTTTAGCAACAAGACGAGCTTTAAGCCGATCAACCGTTCCATCTGGACCAACCTTCACCGTATATACCCGTAATGACCCAACAACGACTTTCACGGTGGTAGAGGCGAGATCCAAGTCCTGACTCAGTAAGGCACTCATTTAAATCGGCGTAGTCTGTTTCCATCGGATGGCAAATGCATCTCCTGCGGTTTGGAAGAAAGCAGGCAGCAAGGAGAAAAAACAAAATAATAGGAAAGAGAAAGCGATGGTAACTTAAAGGACATGTGAGGAGAAGGATTACGAGTGGAGCAGTATACCTTTCCAGTCTGATGGGAATATCGATTGAGAAGAATGTCTTGGGAGAAAGGCGGAGGACCTAGCTCAGAGAGATGATTCCATGCAGCGAGTCGGTGTTAGGCGGCAGAAATCTGGGAGGGCAGCGTTGATAAACCTGCAATAGAGGAGAAATTGGGGTTGGAGGTGATAGAGAATCCTCCGGAGGATAAAAGATTGGCGCAGGCATAGAAGGAGGAAACTCGGACGACGACTCTGAAGGCCCAAAGAAAGGAACCGAATCAGCGTGGCGTCGTGAGATGAAATCTAAGAGTAGGAGAATAACATTTGTACCCTTTTTGAGACCGTGGGTATCCAAGAAAAATACATTTATGCGACCGATGAGAGAGTTTATCAATACCATGATCAAGCGTAAATGAAAACACGTAGAATCAAGACCACTAGTGTAAGGATGAAGAGACCGATTTGGATAAAGTACTGATGAGGTATTTGACCTTGTAAAGTAGAGGAAGGCGTATGATTAATGAGATAATATCACGATAAGTGCGGCGTCGCAAAAAAGCGAAGAGCGTAGAGTGGAGGAGAAGAGTCAGTGGTCTCGAGAAGATGGCGATTCTTGCGTTATGACTCCTCGCTCTGTTGGGGGTATGAGGACAAGACATCAGATGTAACAGCGGTGAGATGCGAAGGTCGAAATGGAGTAAATAGATACTCGTATGCGTTATCACTCTGCGAGGATCGAAGAGTGATACAAATTGTGTTTTGACCGTTAAAAAGATTGAAAAATAGAAAATAATTACGAGCGATCCTTCATCAAATATAACCAAATCTGTGGGAAAAATGCGTACATAAAGGTATGAAATATCATAACCCTTGATGTAGAAGAAAGCATGACTCGGACCCCAAATATCGAGAATGAACGCAAAGCGAAGGAGGCGTAACCCGATTTATAATCAGGAGAAAGCGAACTACGAATATGCTTACTAGCGGCCACGACTCATGAGATAAAGACTACAAGTGAGAAAGACTAAGATGTAATTGTTTTAACTTATCAAGACCGGGATATCATGGCATGAATAATGGCGGATAATCGCCGAACCAAAGAGAGGCTTAGTGAAGTCGATATAGGCCGTAGACTCCGTCAAAGTCAATCGTCCTCCGTTACTCGGTCTGTAATGTCAAGATCTAGTAAGCGAGATGACCTGATCGAGATCGAGTAAGTGACTTATTGATATGAAATTAAAGGGAGCTCAGGGAGCATAAAGAACATTATGAATGGAAAGAGATGAAGAAGGATGAAAATAATAATACCTTGGAATTTGAATTTGAGAATCGGTTATCGTAGTAATGAAGGGTAAATAAGGAAGTAGATAGTAAAGAAAAAGATTTATTACGTGATATGATCATCGGTGGCCCAGTCAATGCGAGGATTGAAGAGCGAGATATATCTATGAAGGAATTATCGACTTATGTGCGGGCGAAATTAGAATCACCGTCGATCCTCATACCATTTCAAAAGTCATCATAGGAAGGCGGTGGAGTCGGATCCGGTGTCGGTATGAAGTGGAAGCGAAGAAGCGATCGAACTCGGGCGTCTCGAAGCGAGAGGTCGACCGTGGAGACTCGATATTTACAATCGTGTGTCACGGTCGATGTGATGATCGCACCGAAGCGTCTTTGTCACTCTTACGGTAGGCGGGTTGTGCCGAAGGCAGAGGGAGGGTCCGAGGCGCAAGGATCTTGATCGCGCCGTCGACTACGATGGCAATGGGGGGGACTGTCCCGGTCCCCGTGGCGACGATGATGGCTGGCTCCGCGTGCTGCAGGAGCCACCGGATGGTCTCGTCGTTCGACTTTGCCCTAGCTCGCGGGTGAGCTGGAATATCCGAGCAGCACAGGCGGCCGGCATGATCCTGTTCCTCTTTCGATGGATTCCTCGCGCTTGCTAAAGAAGCAGAAGTTGGATAATGGTTGTCGGATGCGGAGAAGATGGCTACCGACTGCGATGGCAAGCTGAGCTTGCGGAGAGGAGCAGCAGCTTGCGGAGAAGACGGAGAGCCTGCGTGTGGAGTTGCAGCGCCTGGTGTTGTCCCATCGCTTCATCGTTGACCACGCCGGAGATATCCGCTCGCCGTCGTCGAGTGGCTGAGCGAGGCGAAGAGCCGAAGCCCGACCTCCGCTTCCAGACGGAGTGTTGGAGGAGCAGCAACGAGTGGGGCCTGGAGGTCGCGACTCGCGACGAGGAAGCCTGGTGCGTCTACGGCGAAGGGAGCCTCGCGCACCGGGATTAGGGTGACAATGTCGCGGACAAGATTGCATCCGCACAAGGAAGGAAGAAAGCTGTCGTGAAGCGCGGAAGAAAGAAGCTAGCCGCGATGAGAAGCTCGCGACGGGAGAAGGAAAAGAAAAAAAAAATCACAAACGGAAAACCTAACCTCGCTCTGATACCATGCTCTTTTATAAAAAAAAAAGAGAACTACTTTATTACATGGAAGAAGCTCTATTTATAAAGTATAGGGCTTATAGATCAAACCTTATCCTAAGAAATAAAATAATGGATAAAAATCTATCCAAGGAGATAAAATAATTATCCCTAGAATATTCTAACAGAAATCATTTTAACTGCAGAATAGAAGAATGTTTTTTAATTATTATCATTATCATCCATCCTATAATTATAATTAATTATATGCAGATGGAACACCAAGAATTGTATTATAATTTTCTTATATTTACAATTAATTTTTTTTATGGTTCATCATTTTAGAACGATAAACTCCGCTCATGATGAGTTAACCTTATCGTGGCCGGTTCCAAGCCCGAATAAAGGCGGAGGGTTGTGTTGAGTTGTCAGCTAGCATTAAACTAAGACAAATGTTCAATGAATGGATCTATCAAACTATTGTGTTAATGCTAAGTTGTTCCTCGGAAGGAACGCACTACAGGGTCCGACTGTAACGTCTCGGCAAAGACCACTACATCTCCAGAACTCGGATGTAGTGATAAATATACAAGAGTTCGCGTTGTAGAGTTCGACTATAACGTATCGACAAGGACCGCTACATCTCCATGAAAATTTGGGCCTAGTATTAAATAAGTGAGAGTTCACACACCATAGATTGGGTGAGAACAAATATTATAGGAAAGCTAATAGTCTAAGATTTGATACATATAACATAGGAACCCTCACTGATAAAAGCAATGGATGTAGTAGATATGATGATTAGGAGAAGAATTACTATTTGTGTGTACAAAAGACAAAATGGATAGACGAGAAGGCAAAGATGATAAAGAACTTGAGTTTTAAGTTGTGATATATAGGAAAAAGTAAAACAAAAAATGGAGTGAATATTATTGTAGATAGTTCGTTAAATGATGAAGTTGTAGGAGTAGTTAGAAAATGAGATAGAATTATAACTCTCAAAATAGTAGAGAAAAAAGAAATTATGATCGTAATGAGCGTATATGCACCTCAAACATGATTAGATAAAGATATCAAATCAAGATTTTAGGATGACCTAGATGGAGTATTACAAAATATTTCATCAAATGAAATGATTTTAATAGGAGGCGATTTAAATAAATATGTAGAGTGAAAAATAAGGAATATGAGAGAATGCATGGGAGTAATGGATTTGAAATAAGAAATGAAGAAGATAAAATTATATTAGATTTTGCAATAGCATATGATCTTATACTAGCTAATACGTTTTTTAAGAAAAGATAAGAGCACTTGATCACGTTCAAAAGTGGAAATAATAAATCGCAAATTGACTTCTTATGGTTAGGAAGAGAGATAGAAAGATTTGTAAAGATTGTAAGATCATCCCTGAAAAAAACTTAACTACCCAACATTGATTAGTAGTATTGAATATACGCCTCAAACATAGTATTAATAAAAGGAAAATATACCCGACTTCTAGAATTAAGTAGTGGAAGTTAAAGGATGGAAAACAAATCATATTTAAGGAGAAGGTAGGAGTACAAGTATTAGATAAAATATACGGCGACCCTAATACGACATGAAATAAGATAACATCAAAGTTGAAAATAGTAGTCAAGAGTGTACTCGGTGAGTCTAAGGGGCATGCACCACTAAGTAAGGAATCTTGGTGGTGAAATGAGAAAGTATAAGAGAAAATGAAGGAAAAACGAACAGCCTATAAGGAATTATATATTTGTAAAAATGAAAAAACTTAAAAAAATATATAATATCCAAGAAAGATACTAAGAAAGCAGTGAATAAAACTAAGAATTAAACTTTTGAATGGTTATATCGAAAATTAGATATAAAAGGAGGTGAAAAAGACATTTATAAAATAGCTAAAGTGAGAGAGAGGATGTCAAAAGATCTTAATAAAATAAGATGTATTAAAGATTAATGCAATAGGGTACTAGTAAATGATGAAGAAATAAAATAGTGGTGTAAGAGATATTTTTATCAACTTTTTAATGAAGGTTTAGATGGTCTACTTAATTTAGGTAATTTAAATAGGTCAAATGAGTATAGAAATTTAAATTTTTATCGTAGAATTCAAATTTCAGAAGTAGAACAAGCTTTAAATGGAATGCAAAATGGAAAAGTCATTGGACCAGATGATATTCTGATAGAGGTATGGAAGTGTATAGGGAAACAAGGTATTAAATGACTTACAAAATTATTTAACATAATATTGAAAACAAAAAAGATGTTTGATCAACGGATGGGTAAATACTCTAATCTCTTATATAAAAATAAAGGAGACATACAAACTCGTACAAATTATAGAGATATTAAACTAATGAATCATACCATAAAATTTTAAAAAATAGTAATAGAAAAAAGATTAAGAAAGGAGACCACGGTTCTTGAAAATCAATTTGGGTTCATGCTAGGAAGGTCGACAATAGAAGTTATACATTTTCTCAGGCAACTAATTGAAAAGTATCGAGAGCAAAAGCAGGATTTACGCTTGATATTCATTGACTTAGAAAAAACTTATGATAAAGTCCCAAGAGAAATTATATGAAAAATTCTAGAAAAAAAGGTGTTAGCGTAACATATATTGAACTAATTAAGGATATGCATAAGGAAGTAATGACCAAAGTGAAAACTTCAAGCGGATTAACTAAAACATTTCCAATAAAGATAAGTTACATCAAGGATCAGCTCTAAGTCCCTATTTTTTTACACTAATTATAGACGAACTCACTGGACACATTCAAGATATAGTCTCATAGTGCATGTTTTTTGCATATGATATTGTTTTGGTAGATGAGATACGTGAAAGAATAAATGTTAAATTAAAATTTTGGCAGGAAACACTAGAAATGAAAGGTTTTAGGCTTAGTAGAGTAAAAACAGAATATATGAAATTTAAGTTTGGCAATATTAGACATAATGGGACAAGTATTAAGATAGGAGATAACGAATTGTCTGGAACTGAGAGTTTTAAATATTTAGGATCATTTTTGCAAGGTGATAGAGGATTGAGAGAAATATCTTACATAAAATACAAACAGGATGATTGAAATGGAGGAAAACGTTGAGTGTTTAATGTGATCGTAAAGAAGCTCTAAAACTGAAAGAGAAGTTCTACAAAACGGCAATTAGACCTGCTATATTATATGGCGCTGAATGTTATGCTACAACTCGAGCACATGAGCAAAAGATGAAAGTTGCAAAGATGGGGATGTTAAAATGGATGTGCGGACATACGAAGATGGATAGAATAAGAAATGAGAGTATTAGAGAAAAAGTCAGTGTTGCATCTATTGAAGGAAAGCTCCGAGAGACACATTTAAGGTAGTACAGATATGTACTTAAACGATCAATAAATGCTCCAGTTAGGCGATATGAAACAATGATAAATATACATATCAAACGAGTAAGAGGAAGACCAAAAAAGACTCGGTTAGCAACAATCAAACAAGACAAAATTTATTTAAATATAGATGATGATATAGTAGGAGATAGAGTCTAATGGCGTAGAAGAATCCATATAGTCGACTCCACCTAGTGAGATAAGACTTAAGTGTTGTTATTATTGTTATTGTATCATTTTAGAACGATAGTATTTTAGATGTTAATATTAATATTCAACATTGAAATTGGTAAATGTGATAACTTATAAATGTCAAAAATAATTTTAGAATGTATAAACAAATTGTAGGATCTTAGAATCCTACAGTCCAAACCAACTCTTAGGCAGGTTCTCAATATTAACAACCTTAAGAGTCAAAAGACACTAAAGCCACATCAAAAAAAAAAAAAGTTTTCTCCGACATACAACAACAACAACAACAATCAAGCTTTTCCCCACTATATGGGATCGGCCGTCTTCTCCAACATGGCAAACAAATTTACTTCATTGGCTGAAAGAAAAGCAAATTGCCTTGAAATAGTTAAACAATGTCTAAAGTAGGTATTCTTCTTGCAATGAGAACAAAGTATCACCACAAAGGTAGTCAAGTAGCAAGTGGACAATGAGTTTTTCTTCTTGCTATGGAGGCCCACAGCTTCTTGGTCATATTTTCTTATCTAGAAAAACCTATCGATGAACATTCTTCTTTGGATTAGCACAAAGTCACAACTAGATGTCACCAAGAAGAACATGAAGTTGTCAACAAACATGAAGTTGTCAATCTCGTAGGTGAGCAGAAATGGCGATCCACAACTTGTCTAACCCATGTTTTCTCTTTTCCCAAACTAAGCCATGCCTACTTATCAATCAGTAAGACCTACAACATTGTCAGCCACAGCACCGGCACATCTAGTTGGGATGGGCACAAAAATGGAAACATGGAACATGACTTAAACCTTGATTGGAAGGAGCTAGGTGGATGCACAGAAGAAAATAATCATAATACTGGTGAAATTTCCAGACAAAAGTTAAATAACAAGAACCTTATTAGCAGCATACTGGGAACGTTTTCCCTGCCATATCCTCCGAAAAGAGAATTGTTTAGTAGATAGTTCAGCTGCTACCGCATCAATCCCAGAAACTTCAGCCTCAGAATGAGTTATGATTTCTACAAGCCATACAGAATGTTGCATCTTGCCTGCAGGAAAGAGAGTTTGGTGATTCAAAATATCACCAACCTTAATAGGATACTTAAACCTAAACATAAGACAGACTTCTATGATATGATGCCATCAAAGGTACAGCATCACTGCTCCATATGATTCTTTCTTCCAAATCTTTCATGGAGACAAACTTCCCCCTTTCTTCAATGTAGGTTGCCTACAAAGTTAATGGACAAAAAAATAAAAAAATGTTGGGCAACGAAATCATAAGCTGAGGTCAAACATTGCAAATATACTGATTCAAGAATGAAAACATACTCTAATAAACTTCTCGCTCCACCGATTAAGACATATAAAACTTCTTCTCTAGTAAATCGTTCATTTAACTTTGGCAGATAAAGATTTAAGAGATATTGCAAAAAAAAAGAAAAGGAGAATAACATAGCATTCCCGAGCAATTCCTTGCAACATTGTATTTAATAAGACAAAGGAACATAGTTCTTCAGGATATAAGCTGATATCAGCTCTACCTGAGGCTCTTCCAGTGGATGTTTTAGAATCAAATGTGATGACATGGTAGCCTCATTCTCTCTGACCGGTTCAAATGGTTGACCGGCCATTTGGTAATTCCGAACAAAATCTTTACCAAAACGAGATACATCTGTTGCACCTAGAACTGAGCCCAAGGAAGATATCCTATGGTTCCCATCTACTGCCTTCTGTAGAAGTAGGCCAAATGGAAGAGGAAATATAGATGCAATGGGAGCTGGGATAGGAATGCAAACCACCTCACCTGCAACAGCATGGTTAAAAGCAGACTTAAGAATTGAGAGCATATTCCATTCAAGTTACAAAAAGTGCCTGCATGAAAACAAAGCTCATGAAAAAAATAAAGAATAAAAAATAACTCCACTGTTGAATAAGTTTTATTTAATGTTTATATATTGCTAGCAATATCTAATTAGTCATAATTTAAAACTTTGGCTCCTAAAAGTCCTCAACAATTTCTATCTGTGAATTTACTCTAACTATACGCTACAAATTAACATAATACCATTGCAAATAACATAGACCAAGAATAACTATCTTGATATGATTGGTGAATTCTTCTAAAACTAACATAAAAAGATAGGGAATTAGTGTTGGCCCTTGATGTCAACCAACGATCATAAAACAACCATTAGTCACACTTTCAAACATTAATATTAGTACCTACATTATCATACGTATATTTTATCTCATTAATACAATGATTAGATATTCTTTACTTCTATAAGACGCATCACTATAATTGCTCAGCGACTATCACTGGCTTTTTCTAAGTTGTTATGTAGGAGAAAATAATGCTGTATTGATGTTTTCTATTATAAGGAATACTACGTGGTTTATACATAATGATGCAGGAAGAATAAAATGTGTCAGCCAACACTCAAACTCTTGTCTAACAAGAAGAAAAAATATTATTAACTTGAAAGATGATACATGGGATCTTAATCCCTCTTATAGACTCAAAATAAGAACAAGTCATTTAAGAAAACCTCTATAGTATCTATAAATTACCCTCAATTATGGAGAACTTGCCTTCAAAAGAGTTGGTAACCCTTCCTTCAATCATTATTTTCACGTATATGCAATGATTGCCTTGTGAAGTTCACTACGAATGGTTTCTTTTTTTCCTTTTTTAGGTAGCATCCCCAATGTGTGAAAACCTAGTGGATCTTCATCTTTTCTGTGTCTCTTCCTTTTCAATCATTCCTTCCAATAAATCAGAAAACACTACCTCTAATCTATAAGTAGAAATACAGTGAAAATTAAAATAATGTTTAAATAAGTTGAAAAGTCAAATGAGCATGCATTAGATTCAATTTATAAATTCTTGCATAGGACACATTATGGGATTCTAGGTCTAATGCATGCACGAGTATATTCTCTATGTTATGGTCTTTTGAGCCTATGAGATGCATGTTTTTTAAAGTAATCATTGTTCAATTAAATCCTCCAAGTTAAAAGGAATCAAATCAATATGCCATCGACCTTTAACCTTAAAAGTTAGTATAAATTAATGCATATTTATAGATGTCTTTCTAATTATTATTAATGACTTTTATTTCCATCTTATTATTTTTTTAATTTATTTTTGTTCTCTCAAGTTAGTTGCTTCTTTTGAGTCTCTAAGGTAGAACCATAATGGTAGACCTGAATCAAGGTTAATAGCATGTGAAAATGTTTATTAAAAGTGGTGACTTGTCTAGGGTTTTGCAAAAGACTCAAATAAAGGATAGTCAGAACTCTTTAGAAAGTTCAAGTGAAGAATTAATCAGGGGGTTCTCTAGAAGGGGTTCTTAGTGAATGATCTTAAGGTTCAAGGTTCAAGTGAAGGATCATTTCAAAACTCTTCTAAAGAAGGCACATATCCAGGATTATCAAGTGCATTTTAGGAGATTTAAATAGAGGATTATTAATAGGCTCATGAGAAGACACGATTTGAGTTAATTTTAGCCAGTTTAAGGATAAACCAAATTTTCTTTAGGATAATTCAGTTTTGTTTAGTCATGGTAAGTTGGTCGGCCATCATCCCTCGCTCCCTTATTGTGTTTCTTGCATCTAATGTCGCACACACTCGATGTTCTCGCATCAACCTATTGCGCTTCACCACGCATAAGCCCCATTATCGCCACATGAAGTTGCATCGCTCTTTGTCGCTCCACAATTGCATGCATTGAGATTGTCAAATGGCTCTCATACACCCTAAAGTAATTTTCCAAACCCTGATGTGCACAGGATTATTGACGCCCTTGTGCCATTGAGTGAAGTCGCTTCAACACTATGTTTCCTGATGTTTTTCCAGCTACCTTGTGTCAAAGTTGGAGTCAACCATGATTTACCAAGATCGAAGAGCCATTGGCCACTGTCAGTTTGGAGATAAGAATTCAATGAGTAAATTCTTTTTTGGGTATTGGGAGACAGTCACTTATTTTAGACTATAATTGTTTATTACTTAGGTTCAATTAGCTTGGGTGTTTTGTATTATTAATAAAGCTACTTTATTTTGTACCAAGAAAAATTGTGAGCAAAACTTTGGTTTTATTTCATTTCCGTCTTAGGTTTGTTGTAGTATTTATGTTGGTGCATTTTGTTCGAGATGGAAGATTAATATTTTTTTATGTTAGATCAAAGATTAGATCCATTGATTTTGAGTTTCAATTAAATTTTAGGTTTTATGTAATTATTATATTTAGTTTATTTTAAGATTTTCTAAGCTGTTCTATGCTTGGTTTTATAGAAACACATTTATGAGAGCACACTAACATTATAGAGTTTAAAATGTTCACCTGCTGTATATTTGAAGTAGATAAATCAATCCTTAGATTCAATTATATATAAATTAAATATGTAAACGGACCATTTATGTTGCTACAAATATTTTAAAAAGGGAAATTAAGCCATCAGTTAAATTAGTAAAATGGGTTCTAAAAGATTAGTATTAATTAAATGATATTCCTTCTCCTCTTTTTTTCTATGGTAATCCAGGTGTCCGAATTAATCCCTTCGGGCTTCGCTCGATTAATCCTGGAGGTGGCCAGCCTTCCCTCTTAATTCGCCTATCAGGCACATACAGAGCGCAACTTATTCTCACTCATGGTTCAAATGTTCCAAGGAAGTGTCCTCCCAGGGGCTCAAATTTGGACATTTCAAGAAGCTATCCTTAGAGGATCTCTAATTTGGATGCTCTAGTATTGTGTATGGCTTTGTCATTGCATGTTTTACCACTGCACCGTGCTCACGGAGGCAAAAAAGGAACATTTAAAAGATGATATTTCTTCTTGTTATACATGTGAGTGGTTGTGTAGGGATTAACATTAAGAGGAGCTATTATCAAAGGATAAAATTGATAGTCTAATTGTTCCTCAATTACCTATCTACCTATTGATTTGTATGTTGATACTTTTACACCTTTCAGAAGCTATAAACCTCTGTATGGAGATGATTTGCTAATATATAGTTAAATTACTACAATGTTTATTAAAAAGGTGACTTAGGCTACAAACAAAAGGTGAACTCAATTACTTTATAAAGATTTAAAGAGAAATAAATACTATTATTATTTGTAAAATAAATATTAAAAAGTGAAAACTAACCTTCTATAAGAGCACCTAACCACCCACAGATATGCAGTAGTGGGTCACACATGATCAATATTCATTAACACGAGGGGGTTTTATCATTGTTTATCATCGGTGAGGGTTTTAATGCATATCATCCATATTTTGAGCACCCAACTCCAGTGATTCACTTATTAATTGATTATTAGTGATGAAAAGTGGATTAGCATGTGATAATAAATGGTCAAATTAAATAAATTTATTTATGCAAAATAAATGATAATAATTAAGTGGAATAAGAATAAGAGTTTTATATTAAAATAAAAAGCCTAACAACTTAAAGCTCTAGTGTTGTGATGTCTTATCGATATTTTTTTTAACTCTTAATCAAGATTAAAATTCATATATTTTTTATTTACCTACATAGCAATTTATACTTGTCCCCATTTTCCTTCGCCTCCAATTTTGAAGATAGAGTTTGTTTGAAGTCTTGAGTGGTGTCAATAAATTGCTCAAAGATTCTCAATGTGCTTAAAATCAATTTTAATTTTAGTTTACTTTTCAATATATATATATATGTGTGTGTGTGTATATATATATATATATATATATATATATATATATATATATATATATATATATATATATATATATATATATATAATTTCTTGTTATTATTATAATCTCATCAAGTGTGGTACCTCTTGTTAAAGTAGAATTACACCTTGGAGTTGTGCGCATAATATCAAGGTTTGAAACCTCATTTCGAGGTAGGATTTCGGTCCGTGGCCAAAACACAACGTGTTGTCTGTGTTGATGTCAATGGCCAAGCACAACTCAAGGCAGAGATAACTAGGCCATAAAGAGAACGAAGAGAAATCCCTAAGAAAGTTGGACAAATGAGGATCACCTACCTTGTGGAAGTTGCCACAATGTAACATATCTTGTGCTCAATTGGGTGTGATCCAATCAGAACAAACTAGTAGTAAAACACGAGAGGTGTCACTGCATGGGAGAGGAGTTACTAGGGAAACGAGAGGTGTCATTGTTGTGCAAGGTGGAGGTGGAGGAGAGGATGAAGGGTAGAGGAGTCCCTAGGGACGTAGGAGGTGTACTTGTCGCACAAGGATGTTGAGGATAGGACATGAGGAGGAGAAGGTGGATTAAAGGAGGCCTCGTGTTATCGACCGCGAAAGAAGAGCAAAGAGAAGAAGATAGAGGAGAGAACCCCTAGCTCATATGATATATTTTCAGTCTCAGACGAGTTTCGATTGTCAATTGGCAAGTAAAACAAAAAGTTTCTTTTGTGTCGATCAATGAAGAACAACATTTAAATCAAATTTTGTGAGAAAAATTAAATAAACACAAGATATTAAATTTCCAAATAGAAAAGCAAGTATATTGAGATGATGCAAACCTAGACCATATCGAAGTTGTCACAAGGTGAATCCCAATCAAATGGTGAAATAGTGATCCTCCTTGGGCTTTAATATTCTTGGTGTGAGATCAAATAGCCTTATATTTGATCTTTATTTGCAACAAATTGTGTATAATATCCAAATTTTGATTAAATCCAATATTAGCAAGATGTGGCCCACCAATTTAAGAAGACTTTTCTTTTTTTTTTATCTTTGGTTGATTTAAGATCGAAAATAAATCCTTTGTGAACACAAATTGTAAGGGGATTTATGACTTCATTCATTGGCAAGGTGAAGAAGGCAAGGGAAGCAAGCACGTTTAGGCTTCTATCTACGATGTGGTGGCACCGTACATATGAGGTGGTAGCTTAGTGCAAACAACATGGGTGGGCTAGGTGTGTTTGAGCGATGCTAGACAAGAGAGTTTGATGGCAATTCTAGCAAAGGAGGAAATGTGTTCTTCAACTCCCTTTTTGGCTGATGTCAAATGGGGCATTGTCCATCTCAACAAGGGATCGATTTGTTTATTCTTCCATAAGGCAAAGGTCTAGCAACTGTGTAAGTGAAAATCTTATATTAACCAATGGGGATTGCAAAAATCTTATATTAACATTGATGAGGTAGAAAGTCTAGCTAAATAATGGTCATAACAGATGTCAAAAATCCTAGTAGCTAAAATGTGAATGAAAAAGTCCTTGAATGTCAGGCTTGCATGGTGGCAATGGTGACTCTTTCAGGTTGCGCTGGAGTTGTGGGTTTGGTCTTGCAAACAAGGGGCTTCCTCGAGTCCGCAATAGAAGATGGCCTCGAGTTACTTGTTGTGAATATGAACGACAAAGGCAAAAGGGACATATGTGGTCATTAGAAGGGATTTTGTGATGGAATTATTAAAGGCGTGACTTCGATGGAGGATGAGAAGAGGTGTGGCACGAAAGAGGTACTAGGTGAATGGATTGAAAGATAAAGGTAAAGTTGGCAAGGATGGAGTACTAAACATTGAATTAAAAATTTGCCTTCATACCACTTGATAAAACTCAAATAAATTGTGTTGTCAAAAACTCAAATTCTCAAGTAGCAATGAGGGAAAATATTATTAAACTAAAAGATGATCAAGTACATATGGATTCCTAACCCCTTTATTCCTTTTATACACTTAAAATATGATAAAATCATCTAAGAAAAAGCTTACTTAATCTCCAAAATTATAACTTGGGGCAAGGGGCAAATAATCTCTCTAAAAACTATAACAAATTTTTAACATCTTTTAAAAATTAAAGAACATGTAGTATTTTATACTCTAAAATTTTGAAATAAATTTGAAAATTAATCCCCAAATCTTAAATTTCACACATAAGACTAAAGATGTAACCCTAAACTGAAAACATTCCATATGGGAGTAAACTAATACTAGTTATAATTATTTTCACTCAATAACTAATACTACTCCTCAATCTAAAACGTAGATATCAACCTATGTCAAGCGTTTTACTTAAGCTAGAAAAGGTCTTACAAAGATTGACTAAGACAACCATCAAAAAAAGCAATACTTGAATGCAAATATTGGTTCCTTTGACCTCACATCGACACATCATATCAACACATTAACAAAACAAAAAGATGAGGAATAAACAATGTCTCAAATGGCCTTCTGGTGGCAATGTTAAGAACATGCAACAAATTCATAAAAAGAGATAAAGAAAGCTCTCGATGAGGAGGATCCTAAGGCAACTAAGAAGATAAGGTGATACTCAAGTTGACTTCTTACAATAACAATTTCAGCATGTGGTGGAATAATGAAAATAAAATGAAGCACTCATCAAGGGCTCAAGGATTGGCTCTAGACCAGATACTAGTGTCTCACCTAGAGATAGCAAACACAAGAAGGAGAAGATGAAGGGGGCTAATGTGGGAGAGGATTCACACTGTACAATTCACAAACCCACAATGCGAGCGCAAACAACGAAGTTATTGCATTGGGATAGATCCAAAGAGGACCTGTCAATGAAGAGACAATATTAAAAGACAACAATAGAATTTCCTTTTATGAGGAAGGCAACAATTTAGAGTAATATGGCTGTAAAGATTTAACAAGCTAAAGAAGGGACTTGTGGAAGTAGAGATTGTATGATAATCCAGGTTAAGAGGCTTTGGATCAAGATCTACAAGAAGTTGAAGTGGACAAAGATGGATAAGATAGTACTTGAAGGAGGGCAAACTATTGCATCTCCAACACGTTGAACTACTGTTCAAAATTCATCCCGATGATGACAGAGACTATTAAGAAAAGAAGACTATTCCCACAGTCCACATCACAATAGAGACCTCGAGTGTAGCAGCCTTGCCTTGCAGATGCATCTGCATAGGTGGCACTCTTGACCAATGATTGTGCAAAGGATTCGAGGACAATGACTTTGGAGGTGGTGATGCTGGCCAAGATTAGAGCTAAATCATGAGTGTGCTACAGCATCTTGTTGTTGGAGTCTAACACCAAGGATGTGATGGGCTGCACACATGCTCACCTACACCGATTTTGAAGGAACAATAAAGAGACCGCAATAGCATATGCAATCTGAATCTGTAGTTGAGAAAACCTTATTTGGTTCATCTAAACCATATTAAACTAAACCTACTTGACTTATAGCACTAAGCTCAATATCTTATCACTTGTAAGTGTTAAACTTAAATATTTAAAAAATTTAATATTGATTGCACATGCACTTGTATTGCATATGTAATACGAAGTAGGTCAACCACATACCACCGGCATTTTTTTTTATAGGAACCATGCCATAGAATCATCAAAAATAATATTATCCCTCTATAAGCTTCCACTGTGTACTTGGCAAGAAGAAGTTGAAAGTAGGTCATGCAGAATAACAGGAACAAAAGAAGACAAACTAACAAAGGTAGTATATGAATGAAGGGGAGGTTGTTATGTAATCTACAATCTCCCTTAATGGGATTACTTCTGGCAGACCTAACCCTCCAAGAGGGGCTCTAAAACCATGATAATGGGAGAATAATAATGTCGCATTGATATTCTTTGACTTTGAGAGGTCTATTACATGGTGCATATATAGGACTCCTAAACTTAAAACACCATATGTGAGACTAAATCACTTAACACCACTAACTATTAACTTTAGCAAAAGTTACTGCAAAGTATATGCAAGTACTTTCCTCTTTGTTTTAAATTAGTAGCTAATTTAATAAATAGCAACTATTGTTAATCTTCTCAACATGAAATCAAATTTAATGAACTAACCAGACACGCCATAAATAGATAACACATCACTCTGTAAAACACAGAGGAGTGCATCTGAAATAGCCTCCATGTGACACCAGCAAGCCTAACAACACAACAAAGCTTGCATTAGTGGAATAAGAATTAAATCAAATCAAATAAAACATAAAATTAATAAAACCATACAGGTGAAATATTGAAGCCAATTTCATGATTTAAGAAAGATCAAGTACCATCTAAGAACCAAGCAACAATGGTGATCATCAAATCCAACTGTTATTAACTATCACTCTACGCTACCGAAATCAAGTAGCTAAATCAAAATGCATCAACATATTTGTATCTCTCATGGGCACGACTATTTTCACTAGTTCTTGAAGAGAGGTTCAAAGGCTTTCCACTCTTAAGCATATCATTATGAGTTCTGCAATATGATTACACATTGTGATTGAGAACAAGAAACAGTGTTTAATCAAACTGATAAAACTGGAGTACCTAAATGAATCCTTCATGTATCAAACCAAATGTGAATAAGACATCATTCTTTTTCACATCTTATTTATCTAGTAGGATCAGAAATATGCACACAGACACACATCCACATACACATATGCATATATTAGGAAGAGATTTTAGGGAATGGGATAGTCATCCATCCAATTCCCACTTGTGGCTCCCATAAACCAAATAAGATTGCTGCTGTCAGATAGAGATTCAAAACACTAGTTATGCATAAGATAATTTATGAATTTTTTTCAAATTCCACATATGTGATTGACAGATTATATTTATGCTTACATGTATATACACTGAATAGTAAAAACATGTCAATAACACGTGACTCAAGCTGAATGTTTCATCTAACAAGGACATAAGAACCACAGTTTAAACCAAATAAAAAGGAATACCATAATGACTGCTTTGGCGGAGGTGTATCTTTTATGAATCCGGGGCCCACTGCTCCAAATTATCCTATCAACAAATAACATAAAAAATAGTAGCATGTTAACTACTTATTACAGAATACTTATCAGCACTACTATATAATGTCATATAGGACATGGAAAGTCTGAATATGATAACTAAACACTGAGCATCATATACAACCACGAGAAAATTTTCAAATATTTTGGGAAAGACAACTGAAATAGTTGTCACCCAGACATAACATACGAACCATAACATTCAAAATGAGACACAACATTCAAGGACAACCTGACAATTTCTTACACCACGATAAAGACCATACTCAGTGTAAATGAAAGAAGTTCTAAATCTGCAAGTTAGCTAGCTGGACATTGAATTGGACTGCATTAGGACATGATTCTGTAAGTAAATTTGGCCGTAATAAGACCAGGTTTTATCAATGCAGATTGGCCTTCTCGACAAAAGGCACAAATTAAATAGGTTGAGCTCCTAAGCACAATAGATAACCTGACTTTTATAGAAGTTTTAAGGCATGGATGATAGGTACTGAAGTTAAGAAGATAGCATAGCCAATTAGAAGACATGTCCCTTGCTTATTAACAAGATCCAAAACTGGAGAGAAGAATGAAGAATTTTATAATTCAACACAAGGTATGGACGTGATGTATTATGAAGTGTGTTATATAGTTCTCAAGGCATAGAAGTATTAGTCTTTTTGGTTCTACTTTGTTCCTTTTTTTTTCTCTTTGAAAAAAAGTTTCCTATCAACGAACAATTGTTACGACACCCGGCAGGAAAAGACATTTATCCCGGTGCGTTTGCTCGATCTCTTTGGGATCCCAGTATGTTTCTATCACACAAAAATCAAACATCGCGCTCCGGAATTAAAAGACATGAAAGCAAAAAAAGGAACTCATTTAGCAAAAGACGCACAGGCTCGTGATTAATGGAAACAAGTGATACCGCTTAAAAGATACAAAAATGTAACTTAATAATTCCAAACCCCTAAACCCTAGTAATCTGCTTCCTCTATAAAAGGAGATGTTAAAGCGGATGAGTTACTGGTTGCCGCGTATGAAAATTTCATGATCTCCTTCGGAGGGTGTACAAGGGGAAGAGAAGTCGAGGTTGGTGGCGGTGCCGTGCCCCTCACGCGCGACATCCGGGTGGAAGAGGAAGTACTGGTGCTCGGAGGCAGAATCGTCGAGTGGCTTGCCATCGAGATCCTCGACCGAAAGACCGAATGGCTTGAACTCGCCCAGAACAGACAACTCGCGGACCCCGATCGGCATTGGCGGCGGTAGCAGCTCGAAATGTAGGATGTGTTCTCTTGGGTGTGAGAGAATCGGAAGAGAAGAGAATCGAGAGGGAGGAGAAAGCGAAAGGTGCGTCGGAAAGATCCCTCCGCCGACACCGGAGGCGAGGAGAAGATCGCTGCTAGCGAAGTGGTAGAGCACACGCCAAATTTGGAGATCGAAGATAAGCGGGAAAGAGAGAACATCGAAGACAGTAGCAAACCTCGGTGGGCAGTGGGCTGGTTATTTTGGTCATTTTATCTTTTTCTTTTCCATTGGCAACTACCGAGACTGCGCTCCGTCTACGTGAGCTGGGCCTGGGATCGTGCGATACGAACAGCCCACTGCCTAAGCTGGTCCCTAGTTTTACTGTTTTATATTTCTTCTTTCTTTTTTATTTTTTTTAATTCAGCTGTTTAAGCTTCACTAGGAGTATAACTGTCAAACGGACCGATCTATAGTAGGGCTGGTCAATCCGTCATAAATTCAATATTTAATGGAGAGGAGCGGACCGACCTGCCATTTCGACGGGTTGAGAAATTTCTAATCTAATCCAACCCAAGGCGGGTTGCGGATTAGGTGGGTCAATCCGCGAATCATACAAATTTAAAAAAATATCTAAAATTACTGAGGTATCGAGGGCTTGAGACAATGATCTGTAAGACAGATGGAGTACCATGATTTAAAAAAGTATTTGAAGTAACTCAAATCTTATAATTGAGATTCAATTATCGACTTACAAAGTTGAGTACCGATGTTTTTGATTCTTTTTAAATGTTTCAAAATATTCAAATCTTGATAATATATAAATGTAAATTTTTGCTCCTATAAATAGAGATTTACAAATAGAGATTCAGTTGATATTTTCTAGCCCGGATAATTATTTGATTTTGATATATCATTATTTTCTATATTGATTTGAATAGTAGTGATAAGATAATATAAAACAATTAGAGTATAAAAAAAAATCTTTTATTCTTTCCTCTTAACTTCGTTTATACTTTGTTAAGGTGTATGTGTGATAGAAGAATATTGTGATTGTGAAAAACTTATCTTGTTAATATTAAAATATTAGTAAAAAAAACTTATATATCTTTTGGCATTTCTCAATCCGCGGGTCAACCCATGCCCACTGTTGGAGTATTGGAAATACAATCAAAGTCCCACATTGGTAAGACATGGAAAAGATCATGTGCTTATAAGATGAAAAGATATCTTCATTGGTATGAGACCTTTTGGGTAAAGCCCAAAAATAAAATCATGAGGGATTGGGCCCAAAGTGAACAATATCATACCGTCGTAGAGATACGTAGACCTTATAGGCACTAACAATTGGTATAAGAGTCATGATTCATGTCAAGTCATGAACCTCGAACGAAGAAAGTGGAGCTCTCATGTCCGGATCAAGAGAATTATACACCAGGCAGGAAGTCCATTTGGGCCAAAAGGGTTGAACAACTAGCAGGAAGTCCAACTGAGTTAGGAGGACCAGATAGTTGACAGGCAGTCCTGGTGAATTGAGGATCGGACATCAAACAGAGGATGTCCTTCGAGAATGGATAGGTTTGAGGAAGGGTCAATGTGGTCATTCATTTGAGGGGGAGATTGTTGGAGTATTGAGAATACAATTAAAGTCTCATATTAGTAAGACATGGAAAAGATAATATGCTTATAAGATTAAAAGATATCTTCATTGGTATGAGGTCTTTTGGATAAAGTTCAAAAACAAAACTATGAGGGTTTAGGCCTAAAGTGGACAATATTATATCATTGTGGAGATATATGAACCTTATAGGCATTAACACCCACGGCGAGCCAACCCATCTAGACCCGCAACCCACGCGGATCGATTCGTTTAGACCTGTCAAAATGGCGGGTTGATAATATTTCAATCCAACCCGCTTAAATTATTTGACGGGACGGATCAATCTGACGGACTCAACCCAACTTGACAACTCTAACTGGGAGAGTAATCTTCTCTCTGATTCATTCATGAAGTACATTTGAAAATGCTCATGATAAGATGGCGAAGCTCAACCTCTGTAGTTATATTGTCTTTATTAAATCGTCGAATGTCAAAATCGTACTTCGCTTGCGAAGATAAACTCTCAATATATGACCATTAAATATAAAAAAATTTATATTCATCGTTAACATATGTTTCAATATATGATCAAATTGTGTGATACGAACAGTTCATTGCTTAAGTTGGTCGCTAGTTTTATTGTTTTATAACTATTCTTTCATTTTTTTAACTCAATTATTTATGGAGTAAATTATATCTATTTGTAAGATGTCTCATCCACTTTACTATTGCACTGTGCTAAGAGGAGACTATATTTCTCCTTTTAAGCTCGTTGTCCACTTAGGAGATGACCATTTATTCATTGTGAACCTGTATCAGAATTCCATCGAGTATCAAATTTTGATATTCACTCGATACGAATTTTGAATGTCATCTTAAAGTATCTATAAATTGTATAACATCTAAATTATAAAAAAAATCATTCCTCGTCAACTTGATGCCCTCGTACCTAAGCTTGTCACTTGCCCCTCCTTGGTGGTTCACTTCTCCTGGCGAGCACTGCTATCAAGGTCACGATTGATCAGACTCAAGTGAGACTCCAATAGTATTTTGATGTTTTACAATAGTTTGATAATAAGTTTGCTCATTTTTTGACAATATGAGTTTGATCATATATATGTTAACCATATGACAAGTGGATGTTTGAGATATCCAAGATCATATGAAGGAGATTGGTAGAAGACAATTGTTGGAGCAATTAGCTTCAAATCAAAATTTACCTAGCTCGAGTGAGACTCAAGTGGAAGTCCAAGTTTGAAGACTTGGCAAGGAAAGTCCAAGATTGGATTTTTGGCAATGGAGAAGTCCAAGTTTAGATATTTGACAAATGAAAAGTCCAAGTGTGTAGTCTTAGCGGTGAAAGTCCAAGTATAGATATTTGGCAAAGAATAGTCCAATGGTGTAGTCTTGGGCACGTAGGTCTAAATGTGTAATCTTAGCGGTGAAAGTCCAAGCATTGAGACTTGACAATGGAGAAGTCCCGGAGGCGCGACCTCTTGACAAAGGAGACCCGGTTAGCATAACATAGTCAATGGAAGCACATAAAGGCTAACGCGAAGGGTGAAGGAATCATTGAGGACTCGAATAGACCCTGAAGGCGTGAAGCTGATGGAGGTGGTTAAAAGACTTAGGTATAGGCTAAGGGTACGCGAAAGCATGACATAACCGATGGAAATACTTGAAGGCTAACATGAAAGGTGAACGAGTCGTGAAAGACTCAAACGAATCCTGAGGGCGTGAGGTTAATGAAGATGGCTAAAAGACTTTGGTATAGGTCAAGGGTGGTTAATCAAGTATGAGGGGATCATACTTGGGTTAAATCTCATGTTTAAGATTTACCAGTCGGCTAGTAGTATTGGTCACTGGTCGAGTGTTCAACACTCGGAGAGCCCTAGTTAACTCGAGTAGTCGACTGGTCGTGTAGTCGACTGAGGCTCACCTGTCGAGTAAGTGCTATAGTAGTCGACTAGTAGATATCACCAGTTGACTAATCCACGACGGTCGACTACAATGATGGGGTTGTCGACTGGTGATAGTGGATATGGGCATAGAAAATCTCGTAGTCGACTATTGGCTTAGCAGTCAACTGCTAGGGTATTCGTTGGGTGAAAGACTAAGTGGATTAGTCCGTTGTGAGACAACGGATAAGGGAGCAGTCGACTATCAGGTGCAAAATCAGCCAGTAGCATGCTTTAAATGGAGCTCGAGATGGAAGATTTCGATAGCGGTTATAGGACGATTTTGAAGCGAAGTGCTGCTGCATTTCAAGTCTTCAAAGGCATCACAAAGCAACCAAATCATCAAGCAAGCAAAACTCTCATTTGTAAAGTGTTTTCACTTGTATTTCTTATTTGTTTTTGTATTTGTTACATTTGGTTGTTGTTTATTGTCGCAAACATGTTATAAGATATTTCTCCACCTCCGGTGTCATACCAAGAAGGAGAAATTTGTTAGTGGTGGTGTGCATCACTAGAGCTTACTCTAGAGCTCGACCATGGAGTAGGAACTAGGATTTCAAACCATGTTAAATCATGTGTTATTGTGATTGTGTTTTTGTCTTTGTTTGTGTCATTTTATTTGTATATTCCGTTGCGCACTAACGTATTGTAGACAAGCACGTGATCAATCAAAACGAAAGTGAAAAATTGCAAGCCCCTCTAGCACATCAAATTTGTCCCTATAATTGGTATCAGAGTTAGGCTCGCTCGGAAGACCAACAAGTGGTATAGTGATGCCACTCTTCAAGGACTAACCGTCGGAAGAAGCAAAAGTGTTAGAGGAGAAGAAGAAGGAATGGTTGCCAAAGTTTGAACTATGAAACTACATCAACACTTCCATTCCTTACAAAGTCTATGGATATGAAGGATTTGATCAATGTAAAGCGATGATAGAGAACTTCCTCATGATGAACATCAAATATTGGAGTGCCCTAACGGACGGTTTCGAACTTCCAAGGGGAAAGAAGAGAGGAATCCTCAAAGTGAAAAAATAGAACAAGGAACAACTCAAGAAATTAAAGGCAAACATTAAAGTAATCCAAATACTAAGTAATTTAATTTCTAAAATTTCTTGTCCAAATTAGGTGATTATAAGGATGTCAAGGAATTTTGAAGCGAATTGACAAATAAATTCCATAAGAAACCCTCATTGGCCCGAGAAGTAGAAGAGAAAGCCGAAAAAGAATCAGGTTACTCATCGCCTCAAGAATGTGAAAATTTAGAAGTTAAGAGATGCTCAACATCCGAGTCGGAAGAGGTAGAAAAAAATGAAAGAAGCCTCCACTTCATATAGTGAAGGGGAGGAGAAACAATCCTTAACACCAGAGCAAGAGTAAGAGGAGTCATCTACCTCTAGGAGCCATGAAGAAACTTCCCTTACCGAGCTAGGTAACTCAAATGTATGTATTAAAAATAAAAATTATATAACAAATTTTGAGTGTATGGAAAGGAGATACTACAAGAGCAAGTATCTTAAATTGCCCAAAAAGAAAGCTCAAGTACCACTCAAGGCCAAGGAGAAAACCAAGGAGGTCATAGCCCCAACACGCAAGAACAAAGCACATAGTGCGCTTCAAGTGCCAATAAAAAAGACATTACCGAAGCTAATGTCCTAGGGGGAGACACCCTAGCAAGAACAAGGGAGAGAGCTCGGTTGTAGAGGGAGCACCTAAGCCAAGGCCCAAGGTATCATTTGATAATATTCCTTCTTTTAGTAATGATAAAAGACATGCTAGGAATGATTTTAATGCACTTATTATTGTTCATGATCAAAAGCATGCTAAAAATAAGTATTTTTTCTTAGGTGTTAAATCCTTTGAATTTAAATCTAAGGACAAATTTATGTTGGATCGAAAGTGTCGCTAGAGGGGGGGGTGGTGAATAGCGATACGGTGTCGTTAAAAAAACTTTTGCAATAAGTAAAAAGCAAGTAGAGAGTGCACAGCGGAAATATAAAGTAGACAAGATATTTTTACGTGGTTCACAATCTTTCGATTGCTAATCCACGGCCCTAGTGATCCTTGATCACGTACGGAGGGCAATTCACTAAAACCACTCCTCCTCGTTGGAAGTAGGAGCAACGATCACAAAAAGAAATCAAGGCAAAGGGACACTCCCCCTTTCCTTGTTACGATTAAAGCACAAAGACAATTTAAAGAAGTAGAACTTAAATAAATATACCGACAACTCTTATAAGTAGAAGATGTAGCTTTCGTTGTCGGCGGCACTTCGTCGTAGCAAATGTGAGTAGTAGTAGCGGCGTTACGACGGCGTGTTGAGAGCTCTTGATTTCTTATCTTTTTGCTTGGCGTGAACATGTCTATTTATGGATATTGATCTATGAATTTAGACATAGGTAGTGTCCAAGGTGAGGTTCTTATCCCCCAAGTCTTGCTCATCCACATCCTTTGCGCCAACTCAAGGATGAGGTGCTTCATCCAACCACCTTGTGCCACAACTCAAGGATGAGGTGCTCATCCAACCACCTTGTGCCACCTCAAGGAGGCCTTCACGCCAACTTGTTGGAGCCATCCAACTTGTGCCACATCATGGGAGCCAACCATCTTGTGCCAACTCTCCTCATTTTGGGCGTCAAGCTTGATGGTGGTTTGCCAACCATCTTGTGCCAACTCACCTCATTTTGGGCGTCCCAACTTGATGATGGTTTTGGATGTCCACCTTGATGCCACATCACCTAATTTTGGGGTCCAAGCTTGGTGATGGTTTGGATGTCCACCTTGATGCCACATCACCCTTTGTACCAAAACACGAGTCAAGTCCAAATTCACCCTTGAAATTCGAGCTCTTCTCGAGTTTGGAACTAGAAAGAATGGTAGTAGTAGTGAAGGGTTTTGCTGCATACAAGTTAACTTAAAATATAAAGTACGATGGTTCTAACCAACCGATCTCGACCTAGACCTTCCATTGGAGGTATTGGGTCGGATCTACGCTTAACGTCCTTGCCGCTTTCACACGAGCTTACCTTGTAGCCTCGCTTAGGTCTTCACCGAGTACCTCGGCTTCCTCAAAAATCCTCTGGCGTTGCCGACCACCTCGGTTCCCACCGGTGTCGCGAACCTTCGCTTCAACTTTAGCATTTCTCGCACACTTAATTGAGCTCGTAAGATAACAAATATACCCTTAACTATTGAGCCTTTTGCCATAATCAAAATTTCGACTTTGGTGCCCACCGCTTTCAACAATCTCCCCCTTTTTGATTCATGGCAAACCGACACAAAAGTTAAGGAAAAATTAAGCTAGCATAATGATTAAGCATGAATGAGCTAGCATAAAGATTAAATATGAATGAGCTAGCATAATGATTAAATATGAATGAGAAATATTATTGTTTCAAGTTCTCCCCTTTGAGGTAACCTCCCCCTTGACCGAAGGTGAGTTCTTGAAAAATAATTTTTACTCCCCCTTAATAGTTGCTTAAGTAATCGGAATTACTTAATAAAAGGTAATAATTTTGTTTACTTTCTTCCCCTTTAATTTTGGTTAATTTTGGTTACTTTTGTGACTTTCTCCCCCTTTTGCCTTAACTCAAAAAGTTTGTAAATATATTTTAGGGTTTGTAAGTCCAAGCAAGTTCCCAATATATATATATATATATATATATATATATATATATATATATATATATATATATATATATATATATATATATATATATATATATATATATATATATATTTAAAAAAAAAATAATAATAAGCTTGAAAATATGTTCATCTAAAATGTACAACTCCGGTTGAACTTGATTGATATAGAATGATCAATAAGTCTTGAAAAAGTTGATTAATTTTAAATAATTATACTCCATGGTTCATATCGATGCCTTTGAATCTACATACGGAACTGGAGTAAGGTCCTAACATCTCACGCCCGTCTACGTGGCTAAGTACACAAACACATTAGTCCTATGTGTTGTGAGATGTGTTGACTCCTTAAATCTATAGGTATATGATTTCTAAGGTAAGACTTAGGCTAATTTCATAAAAAGAAGCAAAAATAGAGTACATATATAGAGAAATTTCAATCCTACTCTATTATGCACATACCTAACTTTCGTCTTAATAAACTAAATTAAACCGGGTAGTGGTTTGGTGAAGATGTCCGCTAGGTTTGATTTGGACTCAACATACTCTAGTTGTATAGTTCCATTAGTTACATGTTCCCTAATGAAGTGGTGTTTAACTTCTATATGTTTTGTCCTAGAATGACATATTGGATTTTTAGTTAAGTTAATTGAACTGATGTTATCTATGTAGGTTTTAATGTTGTTAAAGATTAAGCTAAAGTCTTGGAGAGTGTGCTTCATCCACGAGAGTGAGACACACTCACCCATCGCATAGCGTATTCGGCGGTGGTAGATAAGGCAGCAAATCTTGCTTCCTCGCACTGAACTCACTAGACTCGGTAGGAGTTTGACAACAACCACTCGTGCTCTTTCTATCGAGTTTACTACCGGCGTAGTCGGAGTCAGATGGCGATTAGATTAAACTCGGTAGATCTAGGGTACCAAATACCTACGTTTAGCGTGCCCTTTAGATATCTAAGGATACGCTTGACTAGGGTTAGGTGAGACTCCTTGCAGCAGGTTTGTAACCTTGCGCACATACTTCACGCGAATAAAATGTCGGGTCGGCTCGCGGTTAAGTATAGGAGACTTCTATTGCGCTCCTATAGTATTTTAGGTCAACGGGTTTTCCTTCTACATCTTCGTTTATATTAACATTAGTTGCTATAGGTGCATTAATTATTTTAGCATCTTGCATTCCAAATCGATTTATTAAGTCCTTAGTATATTTTTGTTGATGTAAATATATTCCATCTTTAGTTTGTTTAATTTGTAAACCTAAGAAGAAACTTAACTCTCCTACTAAATTCATTTCAAATTCACTTTCCATAAGTGAGATGAATTAGTTTAGCGAGGATCGAGTTGGTAGTTCCAAAAATTATATCATCTACATAGATTTGGGCTATAAAGATTTCTTTTCCTACGGTTTTACGAATAAGGTTGGGTCGACTAAACCTTGGTTGAATCCTTTGAACTTAAGATAGATCGAAAGCCTTCGTACCAAGCTCTTGGGGCTTGTTTGAGTCCATATAGGGCTTTCTTAAGTCTAAGGACATGGTCGTTTATCTAGATTTTGAATCCGGAGGTTGGTAGCGTAAACTTCTTCCTTAATGTATCCATTCAAAAATGCTGACTTGACATCCATTTGAAAAATTTAAAACCTCGATATGGCGTATGCTAACAACATTCGGATGGACTCTAGTCTTGCTACGGGCGTAGGTCTCATCGTAATCTAAACCTTCGACTTGACTAAACCCTTTGCGACTAACCTAGCTTTATTTCTAACTACTTCACCTTTATCATCAAGTTTATTTGAAATACCCACCTTGTTCCAATAATTGATTTTTCTTTAGGTGGTGGTACTAATTCCCGGACTTCATTTCTAGTGAATTGAGCTAGCTCTTCTTGCATAGCAATAATCGATCGGGATCGAAGTGCTTGTTCAATAGTTTTGGGTTCGATTTTGAAATTAACGAGATTTGACTAATATTTGATGAAGCTCTAGTTGAACCCTAAATTTGGATCACCTATAACTTGATTGATAGGATGACTTGGGTTAGGACGAGATTCAAGTTCAAGATCAGTCGGGTTCTTTATAAGTTGATTTGCTAGTTGGTTTTGTTAAGGATTGAGCGGTTCGTGTCCTTCAAAACTATATTAATGGTTTCTTCGACTCTAAGAGTGTCGTGATTGTATACCCTATAAGCTCTCTTGGTGGTTGAGTATCCTAGAAAGGTTCGAGAGGTTTTGGATTTGAATTTCCTAGGTAATCCTTAGTGTTTAAGATATGTACCTTGCATCCAAATACCTAAAGTATTTGATGTTCGGTATTTTATCGTGATAAATCTCGTCTGAGGACTTTTGGTGCCTCTTTACCATAAGGATCCTATTTTGGACATAGCAAGCCGTACTATGGCCTCGCCCAAAATCTATCGGGTAGGTTATACTCGTTTAACAT
Organism: Wurfbainia villosa; assembly: GCA_025175895.1. Taxonomy (NCBI): domain Eukaryota; kingdom Viridiplantae; phylum Streptophyta; class Magnoliopsida; order Zingiberales; family Zingiberaceae; genus Wurfbainia; species Wurfbainia villosa. The sequence goes on from CM046008.1 coordinate 343,120, forward strand.
TGTCCTAGCGGCTTCTTGTAGGTTTCTATTTTTCCGTTCGACTAACCCATTTTGTTGTGGGTTTCTAGGACATGAAAACACATGGTCCTATCAGTTTAGGTTAAATAAATCTGTAAACATGTTGTTTTCGAATTCACCACCATGATCGCTTCTAAGTCTTTTAATCTTAAGGTTCTTTTGATTTTCGATTAACCTACAAAGATTGATTAGTTGGTCTAGAGTATCATTTTTATGTTTGATAAACCTAACCCAAGTAAATCTAGAATAGTCGTCAATTATGACTAAGCAAAATTGACTACCATTGAGTGACTTAGCTCCATGTGAATCAAATAGATCCATGTGTAGGAGCTCAAGAACACTTTTGGTTCGTTCTTGATTAGTTAATTGATGTTGTGTCCTAGATTGTTTACCTTGTTGACAAGCATTACATATTTTATTATCCAAGTTGTTTAGTTTAGGCAAACCTATAACCAAGCCACTCGACTCATCTTGTGGGACGAGTCTTGGGTGCAGTGTCTAGTCTTGATTGCCATAACCAAGATTCCTCTTGCTGTGTCATAAGACACTTGGTTGAGGAGTTGGGTAAATTTATTGTGTAGATGTTGCTATTCCTAGTTCCTTTAAGTATTATTTTAGATGTTGCATTTATCTTGATTACGCATTCATTTTCTAGAAATATGACCTTATAATTGTTATCACACAATTGGCTTACACTAAGTAAATTATATTGAAAGTTTTCTACTAATAAGACATTTTGAATTGTAAAGTTAGAGTTGAGCTCAATATCACCGATCAGATGATTTTGAGCTTGCGTTATTCAGAAGGCTACGATCCTTGTCGTTTGAATCGTAACCCGAAAATCTGAGTTGATCCCGATGTGTCGGGAGCAACCCATCAACATCCATTGATCCTACATATAAGGTAGTTGGATCGGATATTGGAATTACTAAAGGGTTGTTTGTAAGTTTTTAAACCTAAATCATCTCACCAATATCTACATGATCAAAACATGTTATTCCTATGTGTTATTGTGAGATGACTTTCAATTTTACTTGATTAATTTTAATGAATTTAAATTAACCAACATTAGGTTAGATTCGGATTTAGTCTAAGCTCATCAAGTAATCTTTTCAAGAGATTAGCTTCCAGGTCGTGGCGAGGCACAGAGGCCTTCTTTGATCGGAACAACGACCACTTCCTTAGACAAAGCTAATTTCAAGAAATTGATAACTCGACTTACTTGAGACTACATCTTGGTCTAACTAGTTATTTTTGAAAAGAGGCTCCCCGAGGCTCAATCCTTTCGTAGGATTTTAGTTGATTATGAGTCCTATCTAACCATTCTAAAAATAAAGGAAAAATTAAGCATGCAATTTCTAAGACTTAACAAAAATACATTTTGTATTGGCTCCCCCTGGACCATTGAATCGAGTGGGTCTATTCACATAGTGAATTTGGTCCTTGGGAACCCAATACATGTTAGATCCTAAAGTTGAAATCAAAGTGATCTTAGGGACCCATGCTTGGACATTTTTCTTATGTTGGTTTACTATAGACATATATGACTTATTGGTTGTATTTGAGTTAAACCCGAGTCCGGCCTTGTTGTACACGGCCCTTTGTGATCCAAGTAAGAGGTCAAGTCCCTTGGATCCCAAAGTGAACCTTTCCAACGTGTTCCTAAGGTCTTCGACTTGTGTTTTCAAAAGCGAGTTCTCAACTTCAAGCTTTTCAACTTGAGTTGAGTCCTCCTCTTGAATACGAGTAGTCGAAGAGGTTAGGGAGACCTCATGTTTGAGGAGGTTAACCTCCTCAATTAGGGTCTCGACCTTGGACTCGGACTTAGATAGTTTCTTATTTAAAAATTTAATTGCACCATACAAAGTATTAAGTAACGACCGACTTACCCTTAATGATTCTTTTGAACCGGATACGGATCCGTGGCTTGTCTTGAATGGAAGCTCATCGCCGGAGTTGGACTCGGACTCTTCTTCGCTTTGAGTCGTGCTCGGTCGGCTTGGCCATTAGAGCTTGGATATCGTCGCCTTCTTCCTCCGACAACTCCTCCCAAGTAGCGTTTAGCGCTTTCTTGGTCTTTGATCGTTATTCTTTAGCTTTGGGCACTTTCGGACTTGATGTGACCGAGAACTGTGCACACTCATAGCATCTAAAATTAGAAGTATTTGAATTAGGTTTAGGCTTACCTTGAGTTGTTGGTCGTTTCGTCTCTTGATCATCTTCGAACTAGATTGACTAGTTCGGATTCTATTCGAGTCTACTTCCGATTCGGACTCGTCTTCTTCCTTGGGGGGTGGCTTGCTTGGGCTTCTTCTTCTTGGAACCGCAACTAACGCAATACTCTTCTCGGCACCGGACCACGTTAGTTTGCTCATGTAATTCAAGTTCAAAACAATTCGTAACCTAATTTTAGAAAGGTCCGAGACCTTGTAGGCATCGACCATGGATGCCCACAAGGTGGTCCTAGGAAGCGAGTTAAGAGAATACACGATAAGGTCGCGATTCTCGACCTTTTGTCCGATGGCATGGAGTTGGTTGGCGATGTCTTGAATACGAGCATGTAGTTGAGTTGCGGTCTCGTTTTCCTGCATTTTCAAGTTATACAATTTATTTAAAAGTAAATCTCTTTTACATACCTTCGTGTCGTCGGTGCCTTCGTGTAGTTCCACTAGCTTGGTCCATAAGTCCTTTGCACTAATGAAGGGGCCGAGCGGTTGAGCTCTTCCTTGGACAACCCACATTGCAAGATTTGAGTTGCCTTGGCATCGGCTTCTACTTGTTTTTCATGGAATTTGACCATTGATCGTAACCCAAAGATTCACCATCTTCATTAATAGGAAGTGTGAAACCGGTTTGGATTACGATCCACATCTCGATTTGGGTTTTAAGAAAGCATTTCATCCACCCTTCCAATAACGAAAGTCATTACCGTTGTAAAGCGGGTCAAGCGGTGCTAAACCCTTCGAGATGGGCCATTTAAAAACAAGAAGAAGAACGACAAAAGAATCTTGCAAAACACAAAAAAGAATATTCCAAGACTTTCGTCTTGGATTAGTAGTCTTGAGAAGTAAAAAAATATATATAAAATGTAACTTGCAAAAGAAATAAACAATCAAATGCGAATGTCGTTGAAGTTCCGGAGGACAACCTTACTCGGGATCTAACCCAAGGACAACCTTATCCAGGATCCTAAAGCCTCTAATGCAATTCTATATGTAGGAGAAGATAAGCAAGTGAAATAATTATACGAAAACAGAAATAAATAAATAAAAAATCTGTGAAAAAAGAAAAACAAAGCTAGATTGGTGGTTTCACCGAATCTTAGCGCCCCCGGCTCTGATACCAATTGTTGGATCGAAAGTGTCGCTAGAGGGGGGGGGTGAATAGCGATACGGTGTCGTTAAAAACTTTTGCAATAAGTAAAAAGCAAGTAGAGTGCGGAAATATAAAGTAGACAAGATATTTTTACGTGGTTCACAATCTTCGATTGCTAATCCACGGCCCTAGTGATCCTTGATCACGACGGAGGGCAATTCACTAAAACCACTCCTCGCTGGAAGTAGGAGCAACGATCACAAAAAGAAATCAAGGCAAAGGGACACTCCCCCTTTCCTTGTTACGATTAAAGCACAAAGACAATTTAAAGAAGTAGAACTTAAATAAATATACCGACAACTCTTATAAGTAGAAGATGTAGCTTTCGTTGTCAGCGGCACTTCGTCGTAGCAAATGTGAGTAGTAGTAGCGGCGTTACGACGGCGTGTTGAGAGCTCTTGATTTCTTATATATTTGATTGGCGTGAACATGTCTATTTATCGATATTGATCTATGAATTTATACATAGGTAGTGTCCAAGGTGAGGTTCTTATACACCAAGTCTTGATCATCCACATCCTTTGCGCCAACTCAAGGATGAGGTGCTTCATCCAACCACCTTGTGCCACAACTCAAGGATGAGGTGCTCATCCAACCACCTTGTGCCACCTCAAGGAGGCCTTCACGCCAACTTGTTGGAGCCATCCAACTTGTGCCACATCATGGGAGCCAACCATCTTGTGCCAACTCTCCTCATTTTCGGCGTCCAAGCTTGATGGTGGTTTGCCAACCATCTTGTGCCAACTCACCTCATTTTGGGCGTCCAACTTGATGATGGTTTTGGATGTCCACCTTGATGCCACATCACCTAATTTTGGGGGTCCAAGCTTGGTGATGGTTTGGATGTCCACCTTGATGTCACATCACCCTTTGTACCAAAACACGAGTCAAGTCCAAATTCACCCCCTTGAAATTCGAGCTCTTCTCGAGGCTGGAACTAGACCAGCAGTTGACTGTAGTAGACGACTGGTCAAAGGGTTTTGGACTGCAGTACAAGTTAGCTTAAAATATAAAGTACGATGGTTCTAACCAACTGATCTCGACCTAGACCTTCCATTGGAGGTATTGGGTCGGATCTACGCTTAACGTCCTTGTTTCGCTTTCACACGAGCTTACCTTGTAGCCTCGCTTCCGGTCTTCACCCGAGTACCTCGGCTTCCTCCGAAATCCCTCTGGCGTTGCCCGACCACCTCGGTTCCCACCGGGTGTCGCAGACCTTCCGCTCAACTTTAGCATTTCTGCACACTTAATTGAGCTCGTAAGATAACAAATATACCCTTAACTATTGAGCCTTTTGCCATAATCAAAATACCGGTTCGACTTTGGTGCCCACTGCACCAACAATTTAGACTCATTAACTCTATGATTACTACACCTAAGGATAGGAAGGTAGAGAATCTAGGCATAAATCCTAAAAAGAGTAGGCATATGCCTAGGAAGAAGAACCATGTCCAAAAATATAATGACAATCAAAATTGGACAAATTAGAGGTAAAAAATCAAGCTTTGAGATCAAAGCTTGAAAAAATAAAAAAAAATCCTTGCAAAAATAGAAAATTTGCTCAATGAGTCAAATAGGCAAAACCTAGGTCAAGGAGGCAAGAGCTACCTATGGACAAGAAAGATTTAGGTCATAAATCTAAGTCCAATAAGATAATTCCTTTTATCATAGTGTTTCATTTAACTGTCAAACCACCCCTAGGTCTAAGAAAATCAAGGTCACAAGGAAAAGTCATCCCTATAGTTAACCATAATAAGTGTCTAGTGGCCAAGGTTTCCAAGAAACCTAGGAAATCCATTAAGAAGATCACAAAGGAAGTCATACCGAGAATGAAAAGTGTATTAGTGGTGGTGTGCATCACTAGATTTCACTTTAGAGCTCGACCGTGGAGTATGAATTAGGATTCAGAACCACGTTAAATCGTTTGGGTTTGTGATTATGTTCTTATCTTTGTTTGTGTCATTTTATTTGTATATTCTGCTACGCATTAATGTATTATAGACAAGTACGGAATCTATCATAATGAAAGTGAAAAACTACTATTTATCCCCCTCTAACGCATCAAATCGATCCCTACTCTAACCAGGTGGAAACTAACAAATTGGTAACAAGGAAGGGAAAAAAGAAAGGTCGGCAGAGACCCAATGATAATCTGATTGATATCTTCCTATAAATTTCATTTAATATCTAAGTCCCTGATACAAAATATCAAATTCAACCTAAATTTTGTGTGAAATCCACATAAGTATTGAGTAAACGGTATTAAATATATTTTGTATGAAATCCATCGTAGTTGATTTCTCTAAGACCATGTTAACGAACAGTAAATGACTTTGGCAACTAATATATGTTAGGCTCAATTAGATTCATCAACAATTTTTAACTATAAAATCAAATCAATACGGTTGATCTAATTAAAGATACCATAAACAGTCAAACATGACCTTAAATTTTAATTTCAACCCTAAACCAAAGAGCTAAGTTATAATTTAACGAAGTTCACAGACCTCATTTCGTAAAGGTTGAAACCGTCAACTTAGTGGTCTCTACCAATTTGTTCTACAGTTATTATGAGGGAGATAAATCGCAGAGACCTTTAATCTTGATGTGATTAATTAGGACAGAGAAAAATCATCTGAGTCCAGAGAAAAGTTTTAGATTCTCCTTCAAAATCGACTCGTGTTCATTTCACAAATATTGTCCTATTTCAGTCAATGTGTCATCCCCGTTGAGACGAAGCTCACATAGCTCATGATTCGATGAGATAAAGTGTTGATAATAATTTAGTGCAAATAAGACAATATGTTCAATGGCTTTTAGATCCATCCATTCGATTTTATTGTCTCAAGAGCTCAAAGTGTAGTGAAGATTAGAGAATAAAACATTTGAGAGATTGTGATGAGGAGCATAAAAATATCATGTGTTGATATAGTTAGAAGGAGATAAATTGTATAGGTGAAATATGAAAGTCATGGGCTTGGTGTATTTGATAAATTAGTCAACTAATTAGTAGTTAAAATCAACCAAATATTCAATTAATGTGGGTCAATTAGTGAACAAAATATTATTAAGAGATGAGTTATCCTTAAATAAAAATTTAAAAAAATAATAAATTGTCAATAATTAAAATTTTTAAATATTTAAGATCATTTTTACAAAAGATTTTTTTTTTTAGAAAGATATTTTACATATAATATAATCAAAATGAATAAGAGCATCGGATATTTTTGTAATATTAAAATATTTTTAAAATTTAAAAAGAAATTTTACAAAATGACAATTAGACTAATTATATTATATGGAACTGAATGTTAGGCTATATATATGACTCGAACACATAAATAGAATATGAGAGTTGCAGAGATTGAGATGATAAAATGGATATGTGGATATATAAGGATGGATAAAATAAGAAATGAGAACATTATAGTGAAAGTTAGAGTTGTATCTATTAAAGAAAAATTTATAGAAGACACATTTAAGATGACATAGACATGTACTTAGACGATCGATAAATACTTTAGTTAGGATCTTATACGATAAAATACTATTATAAATATACAAATTAAATGAGAAAGAAAACTTAATTAGTAAATATAAAATTTATTTAAATATAGATGATGATAAAGTAGAAAATATAATTTAATAATATAAAATAATTTACATAGTCTATTTCACTTAGCAGAATAAAATTTGACTAATATTGTTGGTATTATCCTTTGCAAATGAATCTTTGAATCAAGAAGTTAAAATCCCTTTGAGTTCCACGAGTTTTGTATATATTATATCGAGTCCTTATAAGCTCCATGCATATGTATAAATGGCCTAGGCAAATTAACTTAAACTCTTAATTTGTTAAACAAACAAAATACTTTAGTTGGATGTGACCATTTAGAGCACGGTCATATATACTAATATATATATTTTTATTTAAATAGTAAATTTGAATAAATAGTCGTACGTAGCCCAAAAGGCCACTAAAGTCACCCCACGTGCTAAAATTATCATAGAAACTTCTTACGAGCATGAAAGAATTTTAATTAAATCAAATAAATATTATTAATAAAGATGGATACAAGTTTGGAAAAACATTGCCCGCACGGCTAGGTGCAAATGCGAAAAAGGCATCCAACACAAAAAAAAAAAATAATAATAATAATAATAATAATAATAATAATTTGATCGAAATAATATCGGACAATAAATTTTGAAAAATTCATATGAATGATTTTTTTTTATAAATTTATCCAATGAATAGTATAAGATTTCGATATTAAATAATATTTCAAAAATGATACAATTGTAAAATTCATCTTCGAAAATTAATCGGATTAAAAATTCGAACTCCGGTACTAAATAAAAAGAACTCTTTAAGAATTCTGCATTTATAATTTATTATTGTTTTTTTTTTATAAAAAAAACTATTTCTCGTGGTGAGTTTAGGCGAAGCGTGTGCGCGTCTCGCGTCATCTTGTCCCATGCAAAAGCCAATAAAACATGTGGATTTCATTGGCGGAATCTTTCGTCTCCATAACCCACTGCATCCCCCAATTCTTATCCAGTCCTAAATTACACAGCCAATTCTATTACAGTAAAAAAAAATTTATATTCGTCTTTAGAATGATAAAATAAATAAATAATAAAAAATTATACTCGATAAAAATAATAAAACAAATTTTAAATTCGAATTAAAATTTTAAATTTTAAATCGAAATTTGATCGAGTCTCAACCTGGCTGGCAGCATTCAATCGATGCGTCGCGCTCCCGATCGCCCACAATTCCATTTCCTATCGCTGATGATTTAATGCGACACAGTATGCTATTCAGGGACGCGAAGGAAAGATCTAGAAAGAACACGTGGCGCATATGGCCAAAAATGGAAAGAAAAAAAAATATATTTATAGCGAGTGAACATGCCACCTGGCACCGGAGGAGGATGAGGTTTGCAGCACGCTTCGAATTGCCGAATAATTTTTTGTGCACTCGGAAAAGCAAACTGGCAGAGATTCGCATCGTACACGTCTCCGAGTGCCATGGATTAAACCAACAAAAAATCAAAAATATAAATACATAAATTGATATGAATAAAGATGCAACTCCGGGATTGAGATCCGACCGTAGCTGGATTCTTGTCCGCGTCGGGTCGAACTATAAATACGGCGGCGACCCGCCATCTCGCTCTTCGTCGCAACAGGCCGGCGACGTACGCGCCACCTCCTCTTCTGCTTCCTCGATTCGCCCTCCGTCGATGGGGATTAAAGGGAATAGTTGGATCAGGGGAAGCCTCCTCGGACGTGGCTCCTTCGGAACCGTCAGCCTTGCTTTTCACCCCTCGGCTGTCCCCGGCGGACGGCTTTTCGCCGTCAAGTCCGTCTCCTTGGCCTCCGGCGGCAGCGCCTCGGTCGACTTCCTCGAAAACGAAATCCGGATCCTCGAGTCCCTCTCCTCTCCCTTCGTCGTCGAGTACCTCGGCGACGACATCACCGTCGAGGTCGGCGCCGGAGCTTGCCGGAACCTGCACCTAGAGTACCTTCCAGGAGGCACCGCGGCCGACTTGGGTGGCTGCGCCGACGAGTCGTCCGTTCGCTCCTACGCTCGGTGCGTGGCGCGCGCGCTCCGCTACCTCCACGACGTCGCCGGCGTCGTCCACGGCGACATCAAGGGTCGGAACGTGCTGCTCGGCGAGGCCACCGGCGTCGCCAAGCTCGCTGATTTCGGTTCGGCGATGAGGATTTCCGATGTTTATTCTGGAGATCGCCGGAGTTTGCAAGGGACGCCGTTGTGGATGGCGCCGGAGGTAGCGAGGGGGGAGATCCCGAGGCCGGAGTCGGACGTGTGGTCGTTCGGGTGCACCGTCATTGAGATGGTGACTGGCCAGGCACCATGGTCATCTTGGAAGCCTAAGGACGCTGCCGAAGCCATGTTCCGGATCGGTTACACCGCTGAGCTGCCGGAGTTTCCATCTACTCTCTCGAAGCTGGGGAGCGACTTCCTCGACAAGTGTTTGAGAAAAGACCCAAAAGAACGATGGACGGCAGAGCAACTACTGCAGCACCCGTTCCTGGCTGAAGCAGAGCCTCCGACGGAGCAGACTCCGAGAGGAGTACTTGAATGGGCTAATTTGCAGTTAGACGGCGACGACAATGACGACGCCGACGGCGACTTCGACTCTGTATGTTTGATCTCTGAGGGAATAGAAAGAGTAAGGGAATTAGCGTCGAGTGGATCTCCTCCGGCAGCGTGGAACACCGATGGCTGGGAACAAGGAAGGAATCCAGAGAAATTGGTTGTGGATAAGTGTGGAAGAGAAGTGGAACAAGAAAAGTGCCGGGAGCAGTATAATTCTCGCACTGAGGACGAGGAGACGACCTGGGAGATACCTAGAATCAGTTGCTCTGTTTCTTCTCCTCTCTGTTCGTGTTGCTCCGTTAAATGTGATCTGAGTTGTTATAATGGGATTAATGTCGATACACAATTACATGTTTTCTCCTTTGGTTTTGTTCACGGTGTTTTTTTAAAACAAAAAATCGATAAATCGATCGACAACACAATGCAAAATTTTGACAATTATGATAGTTCAGGCAAAAAAAAAAAAAAAACACAAAACAAAAAAAAAAATGATGCGGTAAGGATTTAACCTCCGCCCGTCGAGTCCCCTTGAAGAGTTGGTTTATAGGAATGGATTGTCTCGCCCTAGTAAGTTTTTGTCCATTGGTGCTTTAGAATGAAAAATATAATTAACCGAGCGAATCTCCGAACTTCCTTCTTTACTTCAATAGGTCCTTATGTAATAACTCCGATTCATTCGCCGACTAGGATTATCTGTCGATGGAGTCCTTTGGCATGTTGTTAGAAGATAACTATAACAGAGAATCTCTATCTAATATGTCATGTGTTCTGGAGCTTCGAACCTTCTTCTCAAGAAGAATCTCATTTGTAGTTCCTAAATTTTTTACTCCTCTTTCAGAGTTCTTGACTTTTAATTTTCCCAAATCTCCGAATATTCAAGCTGCATCATTAAAGGCTCCTGAGTGATAGAGTATTCAAATTTTCGAATATTCAAGCTTCGCCTAACCCAGGCTTCTCGGGCTCTTGAATATTCAAGTTTTTTAGTACTCGAGTTTCAGCGTCCAGGATTGTTCCAGTTGATAAGTACAAATGAGTAACTCTTAAATAGACAAGGATCAATTCCAAAAGATTTCATCGCCTTGAGTTATCGATTGACTCTCTCCTTTACTCTTGTCACATGAGATTCTAATTTATCTCCTCTATTAATTAGGGCAATCGAAGGGGACGTTAATATGATAAATTTTTTTTTATACTAGAGTTTCAAGTTTCATGGATCTCATCCCTTTGATATCCTATTATTAATTTTCATATCTATGTGATCTGTTCTGACTGCATCGTACATAAAAATTGAATTTAGTCTTGAATATATGCAATAAATGTTAGCCTCCATTTAATTCTCAGGGGATGACGTATTGACGTAGTGATTAAGATGACTAAGACGATGAGATTTACGGATAAAATAAAAATCGATTTTGGAAGAGATTTATTTTTTTTAAGATTTAAATGATTCCTATGTGTCTTAGTCATCATGTTAAGGTCTATAAGAACCTTCGTAATTTATTTTCTTCACAATGATTATGAGTTAGACTAATAAAAATTATTAAATTGACGATTTCAATCTTTTATAAAATGTTAGCCTCCATTTGAACAGCAAGTGTTGAATGATTATCTCTCTCTCACGAGATGAAAAGGACAAAAAAAAAAATTCCTTATCTTATTTCAAATGAAAATCTCAACACAGTCTATCATTCCATCAATCTTGATACTTAATTGATATCATTCAATTGATTAAATCAACTGACCTATCATTAAAAGTAACTAAGTAGTCTCCACATAGATGGTATGATGACTAAGACACAACGAAGTTTACAAATAAGGTAAAGATCGATTTCGAATGAACTCTAAAGTCCTTTTCTAGATTCAGATGACTCCCACGTATCTTAGTTACCACATCAAGATTCATAGGATTTTCCATGATTTATCTCTCTCACAATGACCGTAAGACAGACCGTTGAGAGCCATTAAATTGGTGGATTCTAACATTTTATGAAAAAGTAGCTGAGTAGTTCCCACGGGGATGACGTAATCGGCGGAACTTGCAAATGAGATAATGATCGATTCGGAAAGAGGTCTAAAGTTTTTTCTTAGATTCAGATAATCTCCACGTGTCTTGGCTACCATGTTAAGGTTCATAAGGACTTTCGTGATTTATTTTTCTCATAATAATTGTGGAACAGATCGGCGAAGATCGTTAGATTGACGAATTTTATTTTTTTATGAAAAAGTAGTTGAATAGCTCTCGAGACTATAATGTAATGACATAACATCAACCGTTTAAAATTAAACATCAAATTTCCTCCAAATGAAATAACAAAATACGCGACGTTGAACTATTAGTTTGTCCACCATGAATTGTTTTTAATTTATCCAGACGATGATAAATTTTTATATGACCAAATCAATCACTATGTGAGTAATCAAATAAAAGATCTGATGGATGAATGTAAATTTAGTTCCGTATTAAAAATTTCACGATATTATATATGATAATGAATCATAACTTTTGAATATAATAAATTTGTATGTATGAAAGGCACTCTCTTATCATACGCCGCTAAAATGGTACAAATGCAAAGCTAACTAATTTACCCAATTGCCTAATACACATGATGATATTCTTGTAATTAAAACAATATGCTTATACTGCACATATCATCGTATCCAAACTCCAATTATAGCAAAAAAAAAATAAAAAAAAAATAGATTTATCCCAGCATCTTTTACGGAGTTATATTCCTTAATATGTCAATCAAAAAATGATGAAAATTTTTTGAATTCGAATGAAAATTTTAAAATTTACATCGAAAATTAACTCTTAACTATTATGATAACATTTATATCGTTCTAATCAATAGATAGTTCCGAAGGCATCATATCCAAACTCCAATGAGTCGGTGGGCAATCCTTACAGGAATAACGTAATAGTTAAGATACGACGGAGCTTACAGATAAGATAAATAACAGTCAATTTCGAAGGAGGTTTAAAGTTCTTTTTTAAATTTAAATGATCTCTACGTGTCTTGACCACCATGTCAAGATCCATAAAGTTTTCCATAATTTATCTCTCTCATAATATCCATAGAATAGACCGATGAAAATTATTAGATTGACAAATTTTAACTTTTGACATAAATTATACGGTCCAATGGATTGCAGCCTCTATTTCTATTTACCACGTAAAAGAGTTCTCACACTTTCAATCGAAAAGGGATGCATGGCGATAGGGAATGATAGGCAGATGCTATGCTGCACTCTCCCGTCTTGTGCTTAGAATTGAAGAGTACTATTATCCTAGCTTATCCAGTTTGTCGCGTCACCATGGTTTGTGGCGCTCAGGCTGCCATGAAAAATGTGAAATGACAGCTTCAATTCAGCTTCTGCGTTCATGGTAAAGCTCGAGCACTATGGATCATATGGGTCCCTCCCATGGCGGCACTTTATCCATTGCCTCGAGGAATATTGTGGTCTCATCCTGCCAAAAGGGAGAAGAAGATTGTGGTTTCGGATGGCTGCAAAAAGGGAGAAAAAAGATTGTGGTTTCAGATGAACCTTCTGCCTCAACTCTCAGAAAAGTTGTGGCCGCAAAATAATCGAGCGCTGGGGGGAGGAAGATATACACCAGCACCCAGCATAATGTTCTGAAGATGAGGGGAAGAAGTTATTCTGATGAAAAGTGGCATTGAATATTTTTTTCTTTTTTTTTTTTTTGTTGGGAAAAGAAGAACTGGTACTGTTGAAATTAATGGTATGTACTGTATTGGCTTCGTCGTTCAACGTTACGGAATTCCCATTTTAAAAAAGTTGGGAGTGAAAGTATAGAAGCAAACCATATCACTCTTCCAGTCTTCCTTATTCTGATTTCTATGAAATCCGAACTACTCGCTTAACTTTTAGAAATGATCAATTCTGAGAGTTTAGGATGTTCCATGCTGTTAAATCTCGAGTTGTTTGATTATATTATCATCACGAGAAATTCAACGGTCGATTTGCATGCACCCCGCTTCGTGACATCTTTATTTATTAGGTCTACGAATGAGCAAAATCACGCATATATTTCTCATTCATAACCTTCAGTTTCATGGTTTATCACTGTCGAGAACAGTCACGGGATGACGTAGTACGGACACGATCAAATTTATAGATAAAATATAAATTGATTTTGAAAGAGGTATAAATTTTTTTTTGAATTCGGATGATTTTATATATTTTAATCCTCGTGTCAAAATCCATAGATTATAAAATAGATATTACTCAGGTTCTCAGAGTGATTAGATTCAGGCAACAGAGATGGTACCATTATTCAGGTTTTTTTTTTTTTTTTTTTCAATCCTTTAATGCCTTATATAAAACTACTTTATTTATTGATGTTTACGAGGCAGTGCTGCGCTTCCGTCGAAAGAATCTAATAGAACAATGGATCAGTTCGTCTATATATTGATTTTAATTTTAAAGATTAAAAATTTATCATAATTTATTTATTTTTATGATATCCGAAAATAAATTGATAATGATCACTTAATTAAAATTGCAAACGAGTTAAATATTTATGAATAAATTTAATGTTCGATTCGATAATAATTTATTTATGTTCATTCAATAGACATCAAAATTAATAAATAAATAAATTTGAACAATTCGATAAATTAAATAAATAAGTTTATTAATATTCGTGAACATTAACAAATCGATTTATAATTAGATTCATTTAAAAATTATTTTTAAATTTATTTATGCTCATTTATAAATAAAATTAAAAATAATACAATTTTAAATAAATAAATAATTTTAGTTTGATAACATTTAAATAAACTAAATTTAAATAATCTTATTAGAAATTCAATACCTATAAAATTAGTCAAGTTCAATTCAAATTAAAATTAAAAAAAAATCAAGTTAAATTTAAATAGATTTTTAAATAATTTAATTAATCTTAAATTTGAGTAGGCTCAATTTAATTATCTTATAAATAAATTTAGATAAAATTTGATGGACGGTCACGGATTCTACCTTTGCGCTATCCGAGGCAGCGGGCTGCAAGCCTGCAACCCATATAATTCTATATTCAGCATTGCCGAAGCGACCATGAATCTGTTTTAAAAATTATATTTATCGAGTGGCTCGGCAAGCTTTTCGTATTTGTTCGAGACATTAATGCGAACTTTAGCGTGCACGGTGCATCGTAATACTAGACGATCGTGCAAACTGTTAAGAAGATTGTTTATCGCAATTAAATATTGGATTTGTTTTTTTTCTTATTATTTACAGGTATCCAATTTTTAAACCACAAAAACAAGTGGCGTCCAACTTTTCAATCTTTTCACTATTTCCTGCTCAAGACATAACGCATTCTGGAGGCATCAAATGGAGATATCGTACGTAGACTCCTTCATTCTTCAATCTGTAACAAATCTGTAACAAAACCATCCAATCTAAACTAACAACAAGCAAAACTGAAGGAGTTCATTCATATTATCTAAACTATGCAAAAGTATAAGAAACAAAAAAATCAGTCTTCATGGTCCTCCACGTGTCAGATGCTCAGTGAGTTATCAACTAAGGCTGTGTAAAGTCATCATTGATTTCGGAGGGAGGAGAAGATTTAAATTTTTTTTTTATTCAGATGATCTCTATCTCTATATATTTTAGTCATCATATCAAAATTTATAGAATTCTTCGTGATTTATATTTTTCATAATGATTGTAAACAGATCGATGAGATTATTAGATTGACGATTTCAACCTTTTACGAATCATTGATGCCTCGACAATTTCATGTGGGATTATGTCTTCTATTTACCTGTCATTCTGTATTTTGCACGTCTGTTGTTGAAGATCAGAAACGATGACGACTAAAATTCTTCAGCACTCTGGAGCAAATCTTACGGTTCTCTTCCTCGAACTGAATCAGCATCTGCAGCGGTCTCAACAAAACTTAACACTCTAGAGCAATTTTTATGGATTCAGATGGCTGATTTCAGTGGGACTTCAAGCTCCCCGTGAAGTGAATCAGCTTGATGCAGTAGGTTCTTGATAGATCGTCTCGTACTATTCAATCTTTAATAAAAACTATCGAATTTGGAGACTCAAATCCTATTTCATAGCAGCTTGTTGATCCGGCACTAGAACAAGCTTGAAAACTCAAAAAAAAAGAAAAAGAAAGAGTTTTTATTTGGCCGACTGCAAAAAGAAGATTTTCTTCGAAAATTTTTATCGAGGAAAACTGCTGCTGACCCTTTTAAATCATCCATCAGACAAAGAGAAACAAAAAAAAATAACAAAAGGATTATTCTTTTCAAATGATCGACAGTGGACTCTGTCTTCATTTGTTGACCAGTCAAGTTTAGTTGGACAGAGCAGGCGAATTATTTATCCCATATACTATATATATATATATATATATAAAATTTGATTTGATTGGTTTGATTAAGAAAAATAAATCAGGTTCATCCAAATGAGAGAGGACATAAGTACTCTTTCAAATGACTCAATCTCAATCATTAAATTTAAAATATATGACAACATTCAGATAAAGAGATAAAGTGTCACTTAAATGAGACTTAATTTAAGTTGTTAATTTTAAAATGGATGAATCAAGTAAACTAAAGAGAAGAGATAATGTAATCCTTAGAAAGGAATGCAATTTAATTCATCCAATTCAAATTGGACGGATAAGATTTAATTAAATCAATAGATTCTTTCTAACTCTTCACATATTATAAATAAGATTTCTTGCTCTGCATGTTTATTCATTCAATTTATAATACAAGCATACTCATTCTATACTTATATTCTAGAGAGTTTGGGAAGTATCTTTGATTTGAATATCTTGCAATATGTAGTGTGATTGCTATCGTAAAATAAAGTTGTTTGTATTTTGAGATATGATTGTCGTATTCTGTGATATTGTACACCAAATAAATCCATCTTGAAAAGTTGAGTCCAACTTTACCCTCGACTCCACTAGCTTGACTCCTCTCGACTCTCCCTACTTAGCAAGTCTTAGTTAGCCAAACTTGGCAGTCCAACACTTGACTCACAAAACGCTCGATTTTGCTTACACTCACATTATAAAAATACATCAAAATAATGATAAAATTTAACAACAAAAATAATTTATTATAAATTTACAACAAAAATTCATTGTAAAATTCGTCACTAAATACATGCTTTTTGTAGTGTTAGATTGCCCACCATTAATCTACACCACCAAATTTTGCATGCAATCTCAAAGGAATTCATTGTGGACGACTCTTGTCCCTTTGGTGCATGGCGAAAAACCAAATAAGTTTACTAACACTGATTTCAAACGATAATAATAAAAGATATTATTGTCTGACCGTACACATTGAACCCAGATAAGGATGTCATATCTCAAGATGAGAATGATAAAGAAAAATGACAATATAAGATGTTTGAGAATATAGTGACTTTTTTTGTGTCAAAAGTATATACTCCATAGCTTAGACAATATGTTACACACAGCTTGTATAGTTAAACGAAAACTGCAAATTAAAAAAAAATTATTGAAATCTCTCGAAAGGAAGTATAAAACAAACAATGTCGGATTGAAAAAAATCATAGTCAATCAATTTTTAAATTTCAAAATGATTGATTTTAAAACTGAGATTAAATTCTAAGAGTTACATGCAATTGATCCTTACCAATATGCATGTTAAGAGCATGATAATGAATGAGTTATTTTAAGTTATTATGATAAAATTATATGAAGCAACTCATTTTAGGCTACGTTTAGTACGAGGTAATTAGACTTGTAATATAATCAGAATTACATTACAAGATGATTTACTTTGTTTGGTAATATTTCAAAGATGTAATGTAATTGTATTACAAAATAAGAGTCAAGATCCGTAATTTCGATTATGAAGGAAAAATTATATAATCCGATTACATTACAGACTCAATATTTATCATGATAAATATATCTTTCTTTTATTTTTCTCATTGCTTCCTAGCGCTCGTCGATGACGACCACCGGCGATAGTTGCTGACGATCGACGATCGGCCGTCGACCGACGACCGATGATCGACCGTCGATTGACGACCGACGACTGACGATCGACAATCGGCGACAACTTTATAAGGGTATTTTTGTCATTTTATAATAATATGAATTACATTCCTTATAATAAATATGAACACCAAACAAACGAATATAAATCATTTTTGTAATCAAATATTACACATCAATCGCTAACCAAATAGAGTAATGTAATACATATTACATTCACTACAAAAAAACTGTTTTTTGGCGACGAACTTTGGCAACGAAAATAATTCGTTGTAAATCTGCAACAAATTTTGAGATGAATTTTATATTTCGTCGCAAATTTGTAACGAAATTTACGACAAAAATAATTTGTTGTAAAAATTATAAAATTTCCAACATTTAAATTTCGTTGCAAATTTCATCGCAAATTGGGGACGAAAATTATTTTTCGTCGCCAATTTGTGACGAAAAAATAAATTCATCACAAATTTCTGCAACGAATTTAAAATTTGTCGCAAAATCTGTGACGAATTTTTTTTCGTTGCAAATTCTGCAACGAAAAAATACATTCGTTGCAAAAATTTGCGACGAATTTATGTTTCGTCGCTAATTTAGCGACGAATTCATAATTCGTCGCAGATTTTTATTTTATTAAAAAATAAAAATAAAAAACAAGTGTCTTTTTAAATATTTTGCAACGAATCCACGAATTCGTTGCAAACTCTGATTTTTAATAAAAAAAATATTAAAAATTCTTCGAAGCCGGTTAAGTGACTTAGAGAGTTCAGAATGAGATGAAACAAGTTCCTATGTGTTCGTCTAGTTCCCCTGATTATATATATATTTTTAAAAATCAATTTGACCGAAAATATTGTGATACGTGATTTTTTGAACGTGAATTAGATTCCTCAGACACACCGATATTCAAAAATGCACTGATTAAAATTTTTTTGACGATATTTATATAATGAAAAGAACTAGACGAACATATTGACACTGATTTTATCTCATTCCGAGATCTGTAAATCAGTTTACGAGTTTCAAGTATTTATTTATTTAAAAAAAAATTATTTGCAACGAATCCACAGATTCGTTGCAAATTCTTAATTTTATAAAAAAAAATATTAAAAATTTCAGTTAACGATTTTCAAGTTTTTAAATTTTTTTAAAAAAATTATTTGCAATTTGCAACGAATCTGTGGATTTATTGCAAATTTTGCAACGAATCGACATATTCGTTGCAAACTCTGATTTTTAAGAAAAAAAAATATTAAAAATTCTTCGAAGTCGGTTAAGTGACTTAGAGAGTACGGAATGAGATGAAACAAGTTTCTATGTGTTCGTCTAGTTCCCCTGAATATATATATATATTTTTAAAAATCAATTTGACCGAAAATATTGTGATACGTGATTTTTTGAACGTGAATTAGATTCCTCAGACACACCGATATTCAAAAATGCACTGATTAAAAAATTTGCGACGATATTTATATAATGAGGAGAACTAGACGAACATATTGACACTGTTTTTATCTCATTCCGAGATCTGTAAGTCAGTTTACGAGTTTCAAGTATTTTATTTATTTAAAAAAAAATATTTGCAACGAATATGTGGATTCGTTGCAAATTTGCAACGAATTGAATTTGTGGATTCGTTGCTAATTTTGCAACGAATCCACAGATTCGTTGCAAATTCTTAATTTTATAAAAAAAAATATTAAAAATTTCAGTTAACGATTTTCATGTTTTTTATTTTTTTTCAAAAAAATTATTTGCAATGTGCAACGAATCTGTGGATTCGTTGCAAACTCTGATTTTTAGGAAAAAAAAAATATTAAAAATTTTTCGAAGTCGGTTAAGTGACTTAGAGAGTTTGGAATAAGATGAAAAAAGTTCCTATGTGTTCGTCTAGTTCCCCTGATTATATATATATTTTTAAAAATCAATTTGACCGAAAATATTGCGATACGTGATTTTTTGAACGTGAATTAGATTCCTCAGACACACCGATATTCAAAAATGCACTGATTAAAATTTTTTTGACGATATTTTTATAATGAGGAGAACTAGACGAACATATTGACACTGATTTTATCTCATTCCGAGATCTGTAAATCAGTTAACGATTTTCAAGTTTTTTAATTTTTTTAAAAAAATTATTTGCAATTTGCAACGAATCTGTGGATTCGTTGCAAATTTTGCAACGAATCGACATATTCGTTGCAAATTCTGATTTTTAAGAAAAAAAAATATTAAAAATTCTTCGAAGCCGGTTAAGTGACTTAGAGAGTACGGAATGAGATGAAACAAGTTCTTATGTGTTCGTCTAGTTCCCCTGAGTATATATATATATTTAAAAATCAATTTGATCGAAAATATTGCGATACGTGATTTTTTGAACGTGAATTAGATTCCTCAGACACACCGATATTTAAAAATGCATTGATTAAAAAATTTGCGACGACATTTATATAATGAGGAGAACTAGACGAACATATTGACACTGGTTTTATCTCATTTCGAGATCTGTAAGTCAGTTTACGAGTTTCAAGTATTTTATTTATTAAAAAAAAAAATATTTGCAACGAATATGTGGATTCGTTGCAAATTTGCAACGAATTTGTGGATTCGTTGTAAATTCTTAATTTTATAAAAAAAATATTAAAAATTTTAGTTAACGATTTTCAAGTTTTTTAATTTTTTTTAAAAAAATTATTTGCAATGTGCAACGAATCTGTGGATTCGTTGCAAACTCTGATTTTTAGGAAAAAAAAATATTAAAAATTCTTCGAAGCCGGTTAAGTGACTTAGAGAGTTCGGAATGAGATGAAAAAAGTTTCTATGTGCTCGTCTAGTTCCCCTGATTATATATATATTTTTAAAAATCAATTTGACTGAAAATATTGCGATACGTGATTTTTTGAACATGAATTAGATTCCTTAGACACACCGATATTCAAAAATGCACTGATTAAAATTTTTTTGACGATATTTATATAATGAGGAGAACTAGACGAACATATTGACACTGATTTTATCTCATTCTAAGATCTATAAGTCAATTTACGAGTTTCAAGTATTTTATTTATTTAAAAAAAAAATTATTTGCAACGAATCTGTGGATTCCTTGCAAATTTGCAACGAATACAGATTCGTTGCTAATTTTGCAATGAATCCACAGATTCTTTGCAAACTCTTAATTTTATAAAAAAAATATTAAAAATTTTAGTTAACGATTTTCAAATTTTTTAATTTTTTTTTTAAAAAATATTTGCAACGAATCTGTGAATTCGTTGCAAAGTTGCAACGAATCGATGGATTCGTTGCAAAGTTGCAACGAATCGGTAGATTCGTTGCAAACTTTCCCCCTAATTTTTTGCCAGCCTCCGCGCCCGAGCCCTAATCTCATTTCTCCTTCGCGACCTCCGCGCCGCGCCTTGCGCCGCCGCGACCTCGTGCCAACCCGGTGATCGCGAGTGCTGGCCACCTGACAGTCGGCATTCGGCCGCGAGCCCACCGACACCGCGAGGCGCCGCCGCGCGAGCCCCTCGTCGCCGCGTGCCCCCGGTGGTCGCGAGCCGTCCGCCGCGAGCCGCCGCCGCCATGCGCGCCCGTCCGTGCGCGATCCGCCCTCGCCGCCCGCCCGGCTCGCCGCCCGGCGCCACGAGGCCGCCCGTCCGCGAGTTCCGCTGCCCTCGCCGACCATCAGAGTTCTGGCCGCCGACAACCACGGCCACTACCCTCGCCAGGCCGCCGCGCGAGCCAGCTCAGCCCTGCGATCCACCCCCGCCGCGCGAGCACGCCAACGCCCATGAGGCGCCGTCGCGAGTTCTGCCCTTGCGGTCAGGAGTTCCTTGTAGGCTGACCACCGGCCATGTGCTGAATGTGGAGGCACTATGATTGATTGGTTTGATGCTCTCCAAGAATATTCTTTTCTTCTGTTGTAGTCTTGGCATTTTGCAACTGTTTGAATTCTTGCTTGCCAACAGGTCTTAGCGAGGAATAAATTGCTGATATGTGTTGCCTTTGAACATGACCATATGATGTTAGCTTATATTCTTTCATTTTGTTATATATTAAAGCTTCATTTAATTGCTATCTAATAATATTTATTTATTTATATGTTTTCTAATAAACGCAAACATCAATTTTATCATTTAAATTTCCTACATTAATGTTGTTTTCTAATAGTCAACATACTTGTTTGTAAATATGGCACATTCTACCACAGTTATATGTTATTTTACTTTCCCTTAACCTAAGGGGCAAATGACAATCACACGAGACTAGAATATCCTGTTATTTTACACATAATGTTGATTATCCTGTTCCATTTACTTTTAGAATATTTTTTATTTGAAGTAGAGATGAGATCTTAGGCTCTATAAAGCCTACATGCATTTTATTATAGCATTTTAGCCTAGTTAATGATTCAACTTTCTTGTATTCTCTTTCCGTGAACTAGGAACAATTTTGAGCTGAGTTGCTACTATAATGAGGATGCGCAGCCTTTCGTGTGGGACTCAATTTGCTCCACATCATATGCCATGTACTTTGACTAATCTAGAGAAGAGGGTTTATATGGCTTTGGCATGTCTATTAGCATCAATTTAAGCTTAACTATTTTCTACAAGTAGTTCATGACTTCATGCCTATAAGATCTGCAGGATGGGTTTTTTCATCAAGATGGATCTGATTTGTTGATATGAGCTAGTTGAAGGAGTTTTCAAGATCATCGTTTTAGTTAGCAGTTTACTACTACATTAGTTTTTCTGCTACAAATTTTTTACTTTAGGGCCAGTGGTTGACAATAATACACACCCCCAGTTTTAATCAGATTGGGTTGTAACAGTAATCTTTTCCCCTCAATTGCATGTGAAGCTTTACCCTTGTTTTTTGTTTGGTTTTATCACTTCAATCATTCTACATTTCTTACATTGGAATCCAATTTATTGTGTACAAGATGTAGATAGCATATATTATTTCTCAATTTTCTTTGTAAATTTTATATTCTTTCCATTCTTTGTCACCGAACTTTTACTTCTATCAACTGAATTTCCCCTTTTCAACGTATAACTTTCTTGATTTGTGTTAGGTTATGAGGGTTTTTAAGTCATGATGAACGAAAGGAACGAAAATCAGATTTTGGAAATTCAGAAGATGAAAGGAGGACAAAAATTGGATCCCTGAAGAAAAAAGCTTTGAATGCATCAAGAAGAAAATGCTCTGATTAGTTTTTTAATTTATTTCAGATTATTATTTTATTTCTAACATTCTTATTTTTAGTCTAAGGAATTGGGAAAGGAGCCGAAATTTATAGATACTTTCGTTCGCACTTTCCAAAAAAAAAATAAGACTTGGAGTGGAGATAGAGCTAGAGCAATTAAGGTTTG
Source organism: Wurfbainia villosa (assembly GCA_025175895.1). Classification (NCBI taxonomy): domain Eukaryota; kingdom Viridiplantae; phylum Streptophyta; class Magnoliopsida; order Zingiberales; family Zingiberaceae; genus Wurfbainia; species Wurfbainia villosa. Next base: position 366,044 of record CM046008.1, read on the forward strand.
AATTTATCTTTAAACTTACTTTATAACTTTAATTCTGTTAGTTATGTATATGCTCTGATTAAAATTTTAATTTTGTATAGGAGAGATATGATCAGTTATCCTCATCACAGAGAATTTCAGGAGATGACGGTGATAATGAGGGATCTGAGCCATCTGTTAGTAATAATTTGGATTTATGGCTTGGGGCGAGTGGAGGAGCAAAAGGGGGAAGAATATTAGGTATGAGTTTTCTGAGCAGAATTCATAATGTTCCTCGTAGATCTCTTTCTTCTACTCCACTAGCAGTAGCAGCACAGATACATAACTTAACTGAGGAGGTTAGTAATTTGAAGGGCATAATATTTGAAAGAGATCAACAAATTCTAGAAATACAACAACAAAACTCACAAAGGGATCAAGAAATTGTTGGAGATTTGAGGCCGCTAGAGGGGGGGGTGAATAGCGTTGTACCCGTAGGAAGATGGAATTCAATTGTGATCGTGTCTACAATTTCGTTAGCGCAGCGGAATATAGAAATGAAAGCAATAAACGAAATACAACAATCACGAACACAAGTATATAACGTGGTTCGGAACCGAACGGTTCATACTCCACGGATCGAGCTCTAAAGAGTCCTAGTGATGCACACACAATCACTAATCAATAATAACTCCTTCTCGGAACAATCCGGAGGCAGAGAAACCTCGTACAAGGATTACACTAAGTAATACACAAGATACAAGCAAATAACAATAAGAAATACAATGCAAGTAAAGGAAAAACAACTTTACAAGAGCTTTAGATTGCTTGATCTTTGATTGCCTTGAACTAGCTTTGAAGGACTGGAAAGCACCAACTTCCCCCTTCAATTTCGCCCAAGAAAATCGCTGCAAAAACCCTCCTTCCGAGCTGCCTTTATAACCTGCGTCGGGCTGGATTTCCGCCTATCAGTCGACTGCCATAAGTCACTAGTCGATCGATGCCCGTTGTCGTGAGACAACGGAGTCGATCGCCGAGCATTTCGGATCGATCCTAGCAATGACCGCCGACTCTTGGCGCCGAACCGTCAGATATCGCTCGATCGCTTCCATGAGCAAGCCGATCGCCAGAGCAGCCTTCAGCTTAAACGGCAATAACTCGTCGATTCGGCAATGAATCGCCATAATGCTACGACGCCAACCTCAAAGATGAGGTTTTAACCCAAGTATGGTGCCCCATACTTGCTAGACCACCCTTAGCCTAGACCTAAGCCTTCTAGCCACCTCCATCACCTCATGCCTCGGATCCTCAAAGTCATCCATGACTTGTTCATCCATCGCGCTTAGCCTCCGTGTGCTTCCTCGGCCATGCTATGTCATGCTAGCTACACCGCCAAGACATTGGACTTACACGCCAAGACTCGCTTGACTTTACGCCGCCAATATCAATCCCCTTGGACTTCCCAAATGCCAAGACTCAAGCTTGGACTTTCCCTTGCCAACCCATGTTGGACTTTCCATGCCAAGACCCATGCTTGGACTTCTCATTTGCCAAGACCCATGCTTGGACTTCTCATGCCAAGTACTCAAGACTTGGACTTTCCCAAATGCCAAGTACCCATGACTTGGACTTTCCATGCGCCAAGTGTCCCACTTGGACTTTTCATGCAAAGTACTCAAGACTTGGACTTTACCAAATGCCAAGTGTCCCACTTGGACTTTCCATGCAAAGTACCCATGACTTGGACTTTACCTTGCCAAGACCCATGCTTGGACTTTCCCATAATCACATGGTCAACCCCAGTCAACCATCAAGGTCTTCCTCGAGTCAAACTCAAGTCCGGTCAAACATGACCCGGGTCGATTGCTCCAACAATCTCCCCAACATATTAACCGACATTAATGTCAAACATCAATGTCAAATCACTTTGTCAAATCCCTTTGTCAAACATCAAAACATCACTCGAGTCAAACTCGAGTCTGGTCAATCGTGACCTGGGCCGATTGCACTAACAGAAATGATAGAAATGCGATGACAATAAGCTTTTCTTATGTGACAGTTTCAACAATTTAGTTCCGATCCAAGTCATATTCCTCCTAGTAATGAGGATGATGGTGGCGATGATGATGATATTGTATACATGTTTGTAATTAGTATTTTTAAAATTTGTTAGTTTATTGAGTTTGTTAATCCTTCATTTTTTTAATTTTTGATCAGTACTTTTTATTTTGCTTTAAACAGGATTGATGAAGTCAAGAATGATGCCGATTGAAAATGCACATCTGAGTAAGTCTTTGCATATTTATTTTTGTGTTAGTTGATAGTTTTTTTTAATGTATGATACTTTTTGTTTGTTTATTTTCTAATGCAGGTAGAAGAATGACGGTCGTTGCTTAGCAGATGATCTTTTATTTTTTCTTTCGCACATGTTGAGATATTTTGAGTGGAGATTGTTATTTGGATATCAGAACTATGTAGATGTTTGGAATGTTGTAGGATATAACTTTGTTATTTGGAACGTTGTATTGTTCTTAATTTATTGTGTTAGTTTGTATTTATTTGGATATGGAATATTTTTGGATATTATTGAATATTATTTTTGTTTTGTATATTTTGTTGTCTTGAATGTGTGTGTGTTTTGTTTGTATTAAACAGGTTATGTGAAATTTATATATACGATAAAATATCGAAACAGATGAAACCTGCTAAAAAAAATTTTATTTAGCGACAAATTTAGCGACAAAAATACAAATTCTGGGACTTATGCGACGATTTAATTTTTTTCACGCAAATTAGCAATTTAATTTAGCGACAAAATAACTGCGACAAATTCGAAACGAACAATTTAATTTTATGCATTTAATTTTGTGACAAATTTATGACGAATTTATGAAAAAATGAATTATTACAAAATTTTATGACGAATTCATTTTTCGTCATAAAATATAGTTTTTACTTAATTCAATGATTTAATTTGTATTTTGTCACAAATTTAGCAACGAAACCTTGATTTCGTCGCAAATTTTTTGCGAGGAATTTATTTTTTTGTCGTAAAGTTTTGCGACGAATTTATTTTTGTCGCGAAAATTATCAACAAAAATACTTAATTCGTCGCAAAATTTTGCGACGAATTTTTATTTCGTCGCAGATTTGTGACGAAACAAAAATTCGATGCAAATTTTTACGACAAAAGTTGCGACGAAATTTTGAATTCGTCGCAACGTTTGCAACGATATTAGCGATGAAAATTTAAATTCGTCGCTAATTTTCGTCGCTAATATTTGCGACGCTTTATCCGCAATGAAAATATTTTTGTCGCTAAATTCGTCGCTAATTTATTTTGCGACGAATTTTTTTTTTTAATTCGTCGTAAAATTCGTCGCTAATGACTATATTTTTTATAGTGATTACATTATATTACAAACTTAATTATATCATAAAATTGATTACATTACTTCGTACCAAACGTAGCCTTATTCTCTTACTCTCCTTAATCAATTGGTTATCAAATGTAGGAACTAAACTTACGAGTTATGGAAAGATCACAAGTCTTTCTGTAATTATCTAAAAGTACAGGTGTTTGTAAAACAATATAGAATAAAAAGTAATCGATTGGATTTTTATTGGACATGTTAACAATAGAGTGCATATCTCACATACAAAGTATATTTAAAGGTCTTGTGATTTGTAATAGTACTGTTATTGTAAAGTAAAATCATTATATATTAAAAGACAATTATATTGTCATTTTCGATAAGCATCGAGGAAATTCGTCTTAAAAAATAAAGTCAAACTCTAACCTAAAGTCGGCCAACTCGGCTAGACGACTCTTGACCTCTCCTTTCTCATTAGGTCTTGACTCGTTTCGTACTCAGTCGACTTGGCATGTCTCAATTGATTCTACATTTGATTGACTCAATATGTAGATCACAACTCAGTCTATACTCGACCATTTTAGTAGGACTCGACTCGATCGAAACTCAGCTCAAGCAAGCACTATATTTCACCCGCACTCAGATTGCACCACTATCAATCTACATCTACATCTTCTTCCCGGTTAATTCGTCTCTATCTCTTTTTCTCAGTGAATGGAACATTCACGGAGTCAAAAAATAAAAAATAAAATAAAATGTTCCTTTCAATTGCGATAACTCTACACTAGGGTTTTTAATTATTTTAAGCCACACTTCGCTGGTGGCGTGACCACACACTTAAACCCATCATTAAATGCACAAATCTAGTTGATGGTGGCTCTAACCTTCTATTATTTTTTACTTAAACAAATAAATTGCCTTTTCTAGGTAACCATACACAATACATGCTTTAACCACGCACCACAGTCAACACGATCCATATTCCATAGCAACTTTGTTGCAGTGCTCGAGTGATTATTCCAATTAATATATATAATTAAGACCATAATATAATCTATCGTTCGTATTTATAAAATGTCGCAGCTTGTCAGAGTCTTGGAGATTGGGAATATAAATGAAGATGAAGCACGCCTGATGGTGACAAACATTTATATTTTTCAGTCAAAATTTTTGAAAATTCTGACGGTAATTAAATTATTCAATAACAATATTTTGATATAACTCACAATTACATTATCTGTTATTTGAAGACGATCCAAAAAAATTAACACTTTAAACTATCACAGAGAAGATTAATTAACTAATCGCTGGATTGGGACTGCGTGGAGACCTTGGGCGGGCAGTGCAGCGGCCGGAAGGCCAACGGCCCGGCCGCGTAGACGTCGATGTCGGCGTACTGCCCCGGAATGGTGGTGTTCTGGAAGCGGAGAGCCGCCCCTTGCAGGCCGCCGTTGACGTCGGTGGCGGCGCTGCATCGTTGGTCCGGCGACTCCAGGAGTCGCGCGCCGCACGCCTCCGCGGGGTCGAAGTAGCCGCCGCGCATCGTCGTCGCGAACAGCTCCACGAACACGTAGCCGTTTTCGTCCGCCTTGGCCGCCCGGTAGAGCACCACCCGGCCCCGGTGGTCCCGGCACGTCACCACCAGCCTCGCCCCCGGCAGCGGCCGGGCCGCCGCCAGGTCCCACGTGCCCACGCTGCCGCAGTCCTGGCAGCTCACCAGCCCCTCCATCGAAACGATCACCTTCTTCCTGATCTCCTCCGCCTCCGCCGTCGTAGCCGCCGCCAGCACCGCCGCCGCCGCGAGCATCGCGCACCAAATCCGAGTCGCCATATCCGATCTCCCGAAACGAAGGATACAAATGCTGCCTTCCATCGAAAGGCAGGCAGCCGTCGCGGATATATAACAACTTACACGCTCGACCCGGTTCGCACTCCGAACCCGGTTTACAGGACAAAGAACCAAAATGGTCGGGGAAATTTCACTTCGCCACCAAATGACCAGATATTAAGTAATTACAAACTGCCCCAGAGTTTATCCCTCGATCATTACCTCGATTACACAATAAATTGAATATGAGGGAGTAGAGAAGAATTTTCCATGCCAAATTGATGTCCGAGTTGAGTTGGTTGGTGGCCGGCGGTTTGGTTTAGAATATAAATTGAGTGATTCCTAAGTTAACCCCCTTTTTTTTTTTTTAAAAAAAAAGAAAAGTGAAAAAAAAAGAAGAAGGAATAATGGAGGCTTATTAAGGGAGGGGAGTGCAACGTGATGGGATGTCAATTGAGAATTGGGATAGCGTTTAAGTTAGTGGATCGGATCGAGGATGGAGACGGATGCGGCACACGCTGATGTGTCGGATCCACGCCAAAGCTATCGACCGGTTTAGCGTTGATTGATGGGGTCAAATGGCGTCAGACGTGGCGCATGTTAATGTGTCAGAGCCAAGCACATCACTGTCGACTGTTATACTGTTGATGTATAATGGCGAATCTTGCGGATGGGTTGTCGTTCTTCCATTTTGAAAACACAAAAGCGAAGCCTTTTTTTTTTTTTTTGTCTATAAGATGAAGTTTCAAGGTAGCGCTGTAAAATTGGGGTTGAGCCAATAAATTAAATGGTTTTCAAAATCAATTTTGAATGAATAAAAAATTAATTATAATTTAACTTGAATCATCGAATTAAAATTAATAAATCAGATTCTATTTTAATCATTGAATTCAAAATGAAAAATTTAGGTATATTAAGAGGTTGATTAATTTACTTGACATAATTTTAAAGACGTAATGTAATATAATCGAATTATAAAAACAAGGAACATTTCATAATCTAGATTACAAAGTAAATGCTATGTAATCCAATTACATTACGAATTCAATATTTTTCATGATAAATATATCATTCTTTTATTTTGACGATCATCGACGATGGTCGCCACCGTCGGAGGTCGAGGGTGAGAGCAAGGGTCGTCGGTCAAGTCGGCGATTGGCGGTGGTGGCCGACGATCGACGATCGGTCACTAATTAGGCGTCGACCAACGATGACCACCGATGGAATTATAAGGATATTTTTGTCATTTTATAATAATACGAATTACATTTCTTATAACAAATAGTGGACAACAAACTAAAGAATATAATAATTTTTGTAATCAAAGATTATACACCGATCACTACCCAAACATGTATTGTACATTATATATTACATTACAAAATTGATTATATTACAAGTTCGATTATATTACCCATATCAAAAATAACCTTAGATGCATCAAAATCGAGTGATAAAATATTTTTTAAATTGGATCACGATATGAGCCATTAGTTTTTTAAAATGAATGAACTATATGAATTATATTCAAGTGAAGGGACCTTGTATTCCTTAGAAAGAGACGCGATCTAAATTTGATTGAACTAATAAATTCTTTTGTCCCTTCACAGAATATAAATATGATCTCTCATTATCTTATTTGAATCATTCAATCCATTTCCATGGTTGCTGAAAAAGGTTTCTACTTCTAAGCCGAAAGACAAGAAGAAGGAGAAACAAGGTGGATCCACTACAAGAATAATGGTCTATTATGATATTTTCATTACGACACTTATTTTATAGTGTAGTTATAATCATCCTATAATGACATTTATTAAAAATAATTATTGATTTAAAAACAATGTCAAATTAAATCAGTTATAATGACATTTATAATAAATGTCATCATACGCTTTAATAAAAATGCCAACCCCGACCCCAACCCCAACTTCATGCTATTTAATAAAATGTAACATATTGTTGCTTAGGTTTTTTTTTCTTCCGTCGACCATTACATGACCCGTCGCCAACCACAACATTCCCCTTCAAACTTCTTTATTTTTCCGCCGGTGACACCACTGTAGTTGACGTCGCTATCGACGTCCATCTCCTCAACATCGGTGCTTTATCGTGATCGTCTCCTCAACATTTCGTCGCTGTTCAAACTTCTCGGGAGTTGAGGCGACGAGAAGGAGTTCTTGGGTGGAGAGAGGGATGAAGTGGCCGACTACTTGGTAGAAGATGCTAGCATATGGGAAGCGAAACCGGTGCTCAGTTTGAAAGATCTCATAGATCCCACCCCTGCCAACCATAGGTTTCAAGCTATGGGACTCCCTCCACTTCCAAAAGTATGCAAATCAATCAAAATTGTTCTTTTGATGTCCTTTTCTACTCTTTCATTGTTTAGATGAATTTCTACTTTTGTCATTTTAGTTCGTCTTAAAGAAGAAAATTCATGTCTACCAGTACTCTACCTGTGCTTGGAGAATAATTCAATGAACTGTATAATGCTAGCCATAGTGAAACTGAGTGTATTAAGTGCTCTAGGATTTACTAGTTTGCTCATCCTTGCCGTGTTGCTTAAATGATATTACCATTCTTATTTGTAGCTCCTTTTTTGTTTGTGTTCCTTTATTTCAGAATATGGTCTTTCACTAATGAGTGTGTACTGTCAAATTCAACAAGCAAATACTGTCTAATGCAGCCTTATGATTTACTAATTTCTATCTAGTTGAGAAAACTTGAAAAGCTTGCAGAAAATTCTAGTCAAGACCAAGGATTTGATGAGCCAATGACAGAATCATTTTCTTTGGACCAAGAAAAGGAAATTGAAAGTGATTATATTGGCTCAACTGTTAACAGTTCCAGGATTGCGGCAACCATTTCTAAGGTTAACTTTTGCTAGAGAAGGATTAGTTGCAGTACTTGCTCCTTTTTTTGAACTATTTTTCATATTTGTTGGTTTGTTTTCCTATCTCTTTGGCTTTGAAAATATTTGAGAATTACAACATCAGCTATTGGGTATAATGTTGTTTATTTTGTTTTTGATAAAAATACTCCTTTTGTTGGATAAATTTTTACTTTGATGTTTGGACTCTTCATGCACACAACACTCCAACTATGACGTTGACACCATCATTGATCAAGTATAAAAAATTTAGAAATATTCATTTTAAATGCCTAGATCCATTTCTTGTAAGATACACCTGAAATGGAAGAACGCTCCTTTCTGGATAGTTCACTTTTTGGTTATCCATCATTTTCTTACCTCGTAATTATAATAAACGATATTATTGATGTATTTACATGGACACCTCTGATTTAATTCAAGTTTATTTCATCAAGTTTAACTAAATTGGCATATGGTAGTTTTATGCATGTGTACATTTTGTCATAGACAAGTATCATGGATCTAACAGACAATTAGACCTTGTGATCTTTTGGTCAAATGAAGCTTGTTCAATTTTGATAAGGACTGCGTGAAAGACATTATTAAGTATGCAAGGCAAGCAAGCATTCCAATAGTCATTGATGGGGTGAGTGCACTTCCAAATGATAAAATATGCACCTTAACAACCGTTTCCCTGTAAAACCAGTTAATTTATAGGGATACCATTGTATACTTTGCAGGATGGCCTCTTTCTCATCACTAACAACCTTGATCTTGTTAGTGGAAACTCATTAGCAGTCCTAACACCAAATATTAATGAGTATAAGCGGCTCGTTGAGAAAGCTTTGAGTTGTGAAGTAAATGAAAAAGATGTAAGCCACTAATTACAGCTGCTTTCCACAAAGTAATTGGCTTTTAGGTTTTCTCCCTCGGTTTATTGAGGCTTTGTTAACAAGCATTGTTTTCCATACAGGATTGGTGGTGTAACCATTTTGCGTAAAGGAAAATTTGATTTTATAAGTGATGGTGAAGCAGGTCATTTGCTCAACTATTTTATCTTTAAATAATCTTCAATTAAGCACCTTGAATTTACTATGTCCAGTTGTTTATGATGATTTGTATCTTGCAGTTCATTGCGTGAACACCTTTGGCTCACCTTGGTGATGCGGTGGTCAGGGTGACATACTTTTTGGCAAGTTTGTGTTGATACAGTTGGTCAGAAAATCTATATGCTTGTTTGTCCTGTATATATTTGCTCAATATTATGGTTGAAGATAGTCTGTCTAGTTGAGTTTTTTTTATAAGACTTTTTAGTTCTAAAATTTAATATTTTGAGTATAGTGTGTAGTTAGTTTTGGATGTAAAAGACTCATCAAGTCATTTGTAACTTTGATTCAATGATTATGGAATGAATTTAAATTTTCTATTATCACTTTAAATTGCATTTTATAATTTTTTATATTCTGAATAGGGGATGAATTGTAATATAAGACATTTATAAATGTCAAAATAAATAAGTTTAGGTGACATTTAGTTTTGTACTTATTACAATGATAATAAGATACACATAGATGTCCTTATTACGATGATAATAAGACATATGTAGATGTCCTTAAAATATGATTTTTTTCTGACATTTTAGCATGTCATATATATCTATATTAAGACACTTTTGATGTTAATATTTATATTGTATAATGACATTATAAAATGTCAGGAAAACAAATCGGATCTAAGACGACATCACTTTATAGGGCGTTTTTTAGTGATGTCACTAAAACGTTTGTGTCACTAATAATATACTATAAGGACATTTATGAGTGTCCTTAAAGACCATTATTCTTGTAGTGATCAAAGGTGGTGGGAGGATCTCAGGGAGGAGTGAAGAAGCCGAAAGACAAGTATTTCACTTGCAAGCAGACTAGACATAAGAATAAGGATTATCCCAATCCGAAGCAAGAACAGATGTATATCCTTTGGTCCAATCGTTGAAACATGGTTAGAGACATTATCTACCGACACCTGGTATATAGATACGAGAGCCACTAATCATGTCTGCAACACTTTGCAGGGATTCCAGGAAACCCGACGACTAGCTAAAGGGGAGATTACCATTTACTTGGGCAAGGCCATGAAGGTGGCGGCTATTGCAGTGGGAGAAGTTTTATTTATCTCTTAAGAAAAATAAAATTTTGGTTCTGGAAAATTCCCTTTATGTACCTTGATTTAGAAAGAATTTAATTTCGGTTTCTAAATTGTTTATGGATGGATATTCTATTTCTTTTAATGACAGAGTTGTTATAAAAAGGAATAGGGAAAATATCTGTTCAGGTACATTGATAGGAAATTTGTAAACACTTAAACCAAAAATCTCCCACGATGCAAATTGAAGTTTATAACTCATCTTCTAATTCTAATAAGAAAAAAGAACCTTCGAAGATAAACCAAACATATCTTTGACATCTAAGGCTTGGTCATATTAACCTGAGTAGAATTCAAAGGTTGATAGCTGATGGACCTTTGGATTCATTAGTGGTGGAGGATCTCCCAACCTGCGAATCTTGCTTGGAAGGTAAAATGACCGAGAGGTCTTTTTAGGCCAAGGGGTATAGAGCCAAAGATGTGTTAGGAATGATTCATTCTGATTTGTGTGGTCCTATGACTATCTAGGCAAGAGGTAGTCTCGAATATTTCGTCTCTTTCATAGACGATTATTCAAGATATGGATGACACCACAATCTGATCGTGGTGGTAAGTACCTCTTGGGAGAGTTTATGAACTACTTATCAGAGGTTGAGATTCAATCCCAATTGTCTGCACCTGGCATACCCCAGCAGAACGTTGTAACAGAGCGAAGGAATAGGACTCTTATGGAGATGGTTAGATCGATGATGAGTTATTCTGACTTGCCAGATTCGTTTTGGGGATATGCTCTAGATACGACGGTGTACATTCTGAACTTGGTTCCATCTAAATCAGTGCCTTCTACTTCCACAGAGTTGTGGACTGTGCGAAAGCTTAGTCTAAGACATATTCGGATATGGGGGAGTCCAACACATGTGCTGAAGGCTGATGCTGGTAAGTTGGAACCTCGTACAGAAGTGCGCTTGTTTGTTGGCTATCCTAGGGGAACAAAGGGTGGTTTGTTTTATAGTCCTAGAGATCAGAGGGTGATCGTTAATACGAATGCCAGATTTCTAGAGGAGGACTATGTGATAAACCACAAGCCCACGAGTAGGATTGTTCTTGAGGAGTTGACAGGGGAAGTCCCGACTTCAGTACCACTGGTATAAGAGGATATACCACATGTCACTGCACCGCGTGTCACAGAGGATACACAGGTGATATCTCATCGTAGTGGGAGGGTTGTGAGACAGCCTGATAGATTCATGTTCTTGGGAGAATCTTCCGATTTGGTCCCTGGCGAACATGAACCTGATCCCTGGACATATGACGAGGCAATCCAAGATATAGATGCAGCATTTTTGCAAAGTGCAATGAATACTGAGATTGAATCTATGGATTCAAATCAGGTCTGGGAGCTCTTATGCATAGCAGCTCATGTGGATTATGAGGTGTGACAGATGGATATCAAGACAGCTTTCCTTAATGGAAGTCTTGAGGAGAACATCTATATGAAGCAACCAGAGGGATTCATTGCTAAGGGCAAAGAGCATCTTGTATGTAAGCTTAATCGGTCCATTTATGGATTGAAACAAGCTTCGAGGTCTTGGAACATCCGCTTTGATGAGGTAAATCCAGATTTATGGATTTATTCAAAGTCCGGATGAGTCTTGTGTATACAAGAGATATGACGGAAATATAGTGGTATTTCTTGTACTATACGTAGATAATATTTTGGTAGTTGGCAACAATATCAGAGTGTTATCAGACGTAAGGGTATGGTTGTCCAAACAGTTTGATATGAAGGACTTGGGAGAAGTGGGACACATCCTTGGGATCAAGGTTAGTGTGCTAATCCCAAGCTTTATACATAGACACGATTATGGATCGTTTTAGCATGCAAAGCTCCAAGAAAGGTTTTCTACCTTTCAGGCATGGAGTTCCTTTATCTAAGGAGATGTGTCCTAGATCATCTGAGGAGATAGAGGAGATGAAGGCGGTTCTTTATGCTTCGGCAGTAGGAAGCCTCATGTATACGATGCTATGTACGAGACCCGATATCTGCTATGTCGTGGGCATGGTCAGCAGATATCAGAGTAATCTAGGACAGGGACATTGGACTGCGGTAAAGCATATATTGTAGTGCCTGAGAAGGACTAGGGATTATATGCTAGTTTACCGGGCAGACCAATTACTCCCTGTGGGTTACACGGATTCGGATTTCCAATCTGATAGGGATAACAGTATGTCTACCTCGGGTTTTGTATTTACTTTGGGAGGTGGAGCCATTGTATCGAGGAGTGTCCAACAGAAATGCGTGACGGACTCCACCATGGAAGCTGAGTATGTGGCAGCCTCTTAGGCGGCCAAAGAAGCTGTGTGACTCAGGAACTTCCTGATGGACTTGGATGTGATTCCTGGTTTGCCCAGAAATATCACAATTTATTGTGATAATAATGGTGCAGTTGCAAACTCGAAGGAACCACGAGCCCATAAGGTAAGTAAATTCATAGAGCGTAAGTACCACCTGATACGAGAAATCGTAAAGGAGGTAGAAGTTGCTGTCGCCTAGATTGCATCAGAGGATGACCTGGTAGACCCTTTCACTAAGGCCCTTCTAGCGAGAGCTTTGATAGGCATGTGGAGGGAAAGGGAATCAGATGTATGGCAGTGTGATGACTGTTGGTGCAATCAGCCCAGGTCACGATTGACCAGGACTCGAGTTTGACTCGAGTGATGTTTTGATGTTTGACAAAAACATATGACAATGTAATTGTTATGGGAAAGTCCAAGTCTTGGGCACTTGACATGGAAAGTTCAAGTAGGACACTTGACATTTGGTAAAGTCCAAGTCTTGAGTACTTGACATGGAAAGTCCAAGTAGGACACTTGGCACATGAAAAGTCCAAGCATGAGTCTTGGCAATGTAAAAGTCCAACATTGGTTGGCAAGGGAAAGTCCAAGCATGGTCTTGGCATTTGAGAAGTCCAACATGGGTTGGCAAGGGAAAGTCCAAGCTTGAGTCTTGGCATGAGAAGTCCAAGGGGTTTGATATTGGCGGCGTAAAGTCCAAGCGGGAGTCTTGGCAGCATAAGTCCAATTATTGGCGGCGTAAAGTCCAAGCGGAGTCTTGGCGGCGTAAGTCCAATGTGCCTTGGCGGTGTAGACACCGTTAGCATGACATAGCCGATGGAAGCACCTGAAGGCTAACGCGATGGATGAACAAGTCATGGATGACTTGGAGGGATCCGAGAGGCGTGAGGCTGATGGAGGTGGCTAGAAGGCTTAGGTCTAGGCTAAGGGTGGTCTAGCAAGTATGGGGGCACCATACTTGGGCTAAAACCTCATGTTTGAGGTGTGCCAGTCGACTGGTGTCATGTGACAGTCGACTGGACCGAGTCAACTAGGGTTTGACTGCGGAAAGTGGCCTAGCAGTCGACTGCCAGAGGATGGCAGTCGACTGATGGCTCGAGCAGTCGACTGATTGCATGATCAGTCGACTGGTGCTCGGGAATTCGACCACAGAGTGTAGTCTCACTTTCCCCGGGACCAGAATGAGTGAGGACACCATCAGTCGACTGATGGGTTTGATCAGTCGACTGATGGTAGGTCCGTTGGACTTATCTAGCGTGGATCTAGCCGTTGTCTCACGACAGTTGACATCGATCGACGATGGTCCCGAGCAAATGATCGATCGACTTTTCGGCCAGGTTGAAGCTTTATAATGAGCTCGTGATGGAGGAATTTGGCATCGATTTCTTGGACGTCTTGAGGCGATTTGCTGTTGCAAATCAGGGTCTTCAACCACGATTCAAGCGATCAACAAGCAAGCAATCCAAAGGCATTTGTAAAGTTGTTTTCTTTACTAGTTTTGCATTGTATTATTATATATTGCTTGTATTCATCTCTTATTGTTCTAAGAGTAGTTTGAAAGGGGTTTCTCCGCCTCCGACTTGTGTCGAGAAGGAGTGTTTTATAGTGGTGTGTAATTGGCATCGCTAGGGTTCGTACGAACCCGATCCGTGGAGTAGGAACCGTGCGGTTCCGAACCACGTTAAACAATTGTGTTCGTGTGTGATTGTTTATTTCGTTATTGTATTATTTCTATTTCTGCTGCGTACTAACAAAATTGTAGAGACGATCACGATCGAATTCCATCAACGAACGAACACGCGCTATTCAACCCCTCTAGCCATTACAAAGATCCTAACAAGTGGTATTAAAGCCGGGGGCTCTTCTGCGGATTAACAACCCGGAGTCAAGACGCTAGAGGAACAAGATGGAGTTCGAGGAGAGATTGGGTGACGACATCAACGTTCCGCCTTCCTTCGACCGCGAACATTTCGCGTATTGGAAAGGTAGGATGAAATATTTTCTAATGACGAACATAGAAAATTGGTTTGTCGTGATTATAGGTTTTGATGCTCCGAGAGGAGAGAACGACGAAATCCTCAAAATGAAGCGATGGATCGAGGAGCAACGACAAAAATTCAAGACAACCGTTAAGGTAACAAAAATGTTAATTAATTTGATACCTAACGACATTTTGTCTAGATTAGGAAGCTATAGGGATGCCAAAGAGTTGTGGAACAAGTTGGTCAAGTTCCACGACAATCCCGAATCGGTCCAAGAAGACTTGGAAGAGGAGGAGACCGAAGAGGAAGCTTCATCATCCTCACAAGAAAGTGAGGAGTCAACCTCCGGATTGGAGAAAGAAGAGGTGGAAGAAGTGGAAGAAGTATCCACTTCTAGGATTGAGGAGATTAGAGCATCCTCAACACCGGAGCAACAAGAAGTATCATCTATGTCACGCCCCGAGAGTATGCCGAACCGAAAATCAAACGGACGACACCTCCCCTGTACGTGGCAACATTTCGGGTTAATACAAGGCCCGTAGGCCCACAATAACAACAATATATATGTATAAAAACAAAAACTACACAAGACACAGCGGAAACAACACGACAACAATACAATCCCACAGAGTGCATACCGGTATGACTAACACCAGAACATAAAGAAGCCTCGTCAAAACCCGCACCAACATGTGCGTACATCACATAACACAAATCCATAACGGAATACAAATGATAACACCAAAAATCCGGACTCTCGGAGTTGAGATGAGATGATGCCACAATGGTGCTCCAAGTCCATCACGGTCCACTGCTACTGGGCGATGTAAAACCTGTGGTCCATGGGTGGTGAGTAAAACTCAGCAGGTAATAGAAAACATGTATATATGTAATATCACATGTATTTCGACAACATAATCTAGATGTACAATAGGTATATCAGCATAGTATATAAATACAAACATATACCGTCTAATCAATAAACAATATAAAATGCAAACATACTCAAGTTCAAGTACGCTACTCTGATCCAACCTGAACATATATCCAACATATATATATATATATAACAGGAATAGTAGATCAACTCAAAATATACTCTAGCTACAGGTCAAGGTATCTATGGTCTATCCAACACATATCAATATCTGACACAACTGTATAACATATGCAAGAAACATGCATGAATATGATGTCCACCCAAATGCAGCAAGCATAGTACAAACAAATGCAACATCACAATAATCATATATATATAGACTGTATCTATATATATATTAATCTCAACCATCCATATATATATATATATATATATACATGCATATATGTATATATATATGGTAATATGCAAAGCGCCATCAGATACGGCTATGCAGCATGCATGGTCATGTCGGCTCACCCTAAAGCTACCACGACTCCAGTGTGGCCTCGGTGGCTCGAGCATGACAACTGTCCCAACTCAACACCAACCACTACTCTCGAGTGGCCGAGTGGGCAGTATGATCGAGTAGCATATAAGCGTAAAGAGCAAGCTACACGATGGGGGTCCCTGCTGTTGGTCACTCCGACAGTCACTACCCATGAGTGGTCGAGTACCACACACGCAGGACTACGACATGCAAATCCAACTACCACCGTCTATAGTGGTAGAGTGCGGCACCTCAATGCTCTACCCTCACACCGGTTACTCCTCCTATGAGTAACCGTGGAGGCAGGATGACTGGCGACCCTCTCAACCACAAGGGAGACCTCGTCGCCAGTGTGCATGTAAATGCATGAATGCAATGTCTCACGGACATCCACCATAGACTCTCTATTCTATAGAGAATCATACTAACCAGATCTACGTACTCTCTATCCTGCAGAGAGTCGTACTCAACTGATCATAATACTCTCTATCCTGTAGAGAGTCATACCCATCTAATCGACGCACTCTCTATCCTGTAGAGAGTCGTACTCAAACCGATTATCAAGCTAGGACCACAAGTCCGTAGCGACACATTAAGTACCATTCCTCTGACCATTTACACAATACATGTTCGGTGGTAACATACAACCTAAGGGTACTAGAACTAACCCTAGGTTAAAAACATTATCTACCTACGGATGACCTTTTTGCCCAATGCACAATCAGGTTGTCATCCAGACTTTACTAATTGCACTTAACTTAACCAATTCTAAGTTACTTGCATCACCTATATGTATAACTCCTAATCATGATAAAATAAACATGATATCAGCAATAGAGTTAATAGCCAACGGTAAAGGATCAAGTATACGATAAAAAGAACATGGTCAAGGTGATATGAACACCTAACATGCTCATATCAATGACTAAATCTGAATGAAATACAACTATCCGGACCAGGTAGGAAATTACCCACCTGTTGAGAAGCTCGTATCAAGGGTCTTCTCATTCACATCTCTATCTCAAATCCAGGTCCTGTAAATATAACATACATAAACAAATGGCAGCGTAATCAAACTGTAGGTATAACATCAACTTCATAACGTAGCTTCAAACTCACCTAACTTAGTTACAGTTGCTAAATAGCTCAATCCAAATAGAAAATGACAAGCTTACCCACATTTGTCTTCATCACCCGCACTAGGAGGCAGATTAGAAGCAACTAGCCATATTTCTTTTGCTCACGGTGAAGAAGAGGTAGGACCTAATCGTTTCAATTTAATGTAAGGTCGATGAAACCCAGTTCAACTAAAGTCTCTTCCCCTGCAATCAGAATTATATCAGATATATACCCAATAAATCTCATATCCCCTAACCCTAAAATCCACAATTCAGGTAAACAAGGAATCAAGGCCATTACTAGGAATCGAAGGTAGCCTTCTTCCTCGTCGCAACAATGATGCAACCCAAAACCCTGATCTGTGCTTGATGGAGGGTGTCATAGCCATCCAACTCATCACCTCACAGTCAACCGACAGAATTTCACACTACACCCGAAATCAATCGACCAACACAAACAACATACCTAAAAGAGGAGACAAATTTGAGTTTTTACCTCCCTTAGGACTCCATCGGCAAATAACAAACCTAGAAGACTCCACCCAGCCTCAACCCTTCTCCTATCCCCTGCTCACGGCCAAAGATCCCGCCCAATTTCACGATCGCTCAACCAAGGAAAATCCACGAAATTCAACATCTCGCCCAAGATCAAAGAAAACAACACCTACTCACCCGACTCCAACGATCCTTGAACTCACAAGACGGCGAAGGATCCGATCAGGCGCTACCGCTCCATCGGCCACGGAGGTCCACAACAATCGAGATCGAGAGATCAAGAAGAAGAGAGAACTGGCTCACGAACCGTAGATCGCTGGTTGCGCACGATCGGGAAACACAATAAGAAGACGCAGATCTTGCCGATCCGAGCTTGCCGCGCTAGGATCGACGAGGGTGGCACCGAAAGGGAATACACAGTACCAAAGTGGCCGACGGCGCTGGAGCAAGCCAATGACGGCGCATGGGCGGCGGCGCCGCCGCGGATACGGCGATGGTCGCGGCGCGACTCGGAGGCGGTTATGGCGCATCGGCAACGAGCCCTCGGAGAATGCTCGATTGACGCGGCGAGAAGGAGATCGCGATCAAGGAGAGATCGGCGCCGAAATATGAAGGGAGGAAGAGTCGCGGCGAGAAGATGAAGAGGAGGTGTCGCGAGTGGGATTAAATCGAAGGAGAAACCGCAGATAACGGATGAATAGAAGGGGAAAGGGGTTTGTGGATTCGCGGATCGCGTTCGAGATTAACCCGACACCTATTAACCTACTAATCTTAGGGTTATATTAATAAACCCAATTAACCCCTAGACTAGGATTTAAACTCATTTTAAATCCTGAAAAATTTCTAAAAACTCCTGAAAAATTCCACAAGCTAATTTCTTAATTAACAAGTTTTTTTTTTCGGTATCTTACAATCTACATCCGGTCAAGATGAGGAAGCTCAAAATTCAACTCCGGAACCTACCATCACCCTAGGTAACTCAAGCATATGTGTTAATAATAAAATGCATATAATATATTTTGAGTGTAGGGAAACCGGACACTACAAGAGCAAGTGCCCAAAGAAGGTTAAGAAAGCTCCTCCGGCGCCCAAAAGTCAACAAAAGTCAAAGGATGCCGGTTCCCCAAGTCAAAAGAGCAAGGAGCACATTATATGCTTTAAGTGCAATTCAAAAGGACATTATAAGAATCAATGTCCTAGGAGGAGCAAAAAGACCAAAGAGGGAGCTACACATGTAGGGGGAGCATTCAAGGCAAACCCTAAGGTATATTTCAATAATGCACCTTCCTTAGTTAATAGGCAAAAGCATGCTAGAAGATTTAATTCTCTTGCTATTGTATATGAAAAGCATGCTAGAAGTAATAGACATATTTGTTTAGGTACTAAAAAGGTCCACTTAGGAAATAAGGAGAAATTTGGGACTAATGTCCCTAGAAAAACCTTACCTAAGGAATCTATTAGGAAAATACAAGAACACTTAGGTTTTAACCCTAAATGGACTAGGCATATGCCTAGGAAGACTCATGCCCAAGGATCAACTAAAAATTCAAAAAATGGGCAATTAGAAAAGGAAAATCAAGTCTTGAGGTCAAGACTTGAAAAGATGGAGAAGACCCTTGCAAAAATGTAAAATCAATTTCAAGGGTCAAGAGGTCAACATTTAGGGTCAAGAAGTCAAAGCCTAAGGTCTAATGGTCAAAAATCAAGACCTAGGAAACTAGATTCATCTAAGGGCAAACCTAAGCCCAAGGAAACCTATCACAGTGTTCCATTTGATTATGAAACACAAACTAGGTCTAGAAAGACCAAGGTCAATAGGGAAGTCATCCCTAGAGTTGACCAAGGGTTGTGCCTAGTTGCTAAGGTTTCTAGGAAACCTAGGGTGACCACTAAGAAGGTTGCAAGGGGAGTTACCCCTAGAGTCAACCTAGGTAAGACCAAAATGACCAAGGCTAATAAGCCTAGGAGGGTCATTAGGAAGGTATCTAGGGAGGTTATCCCTAAAGAATACCTAATTAACCCTAGGAGCTCAAATAGGTTTTGGGTTCCTAAGAGCGTGATTGATTCACGCTAGATGGGGTTAGGGTGTGCCAACCTTGATTGGATGGATAGTTAACTCAACCATGATAAAGGTGACACTTTAGGTTATTTTCAAGGTTAGGGTCACCTTGGAAATACATTTGAGTCTTAATTCTAAAAGATTTTAGGATGTGCCAATATTATTTGAGAAGTTTGATAAAATGATCAAATTGGCACAATTTAGGTTTAGAGGTTGGTGTGCCATTTTGGGTTTTTGGCACACTTGGGAAAAAAGTAGAAATATGACAAAAATATGATGAATTATGTCAAATGACAATTAATATTAAGATTTAGGTATTATTATACCTATATATTTTATATGTCATGCTTTGTTTGCCATATAACATGTCATGACATCATGCTTACTTTTATTCATTGTATATGTCATGTTCATGTTTTAGGATTAAGGTTTTAAATGTCATGTGTTTTTAGATTTTATCATATACCATGACATCATGATCATTGACAATGCTTAATTATTGCTATCTTTATGTCATGATCATTTCATGCATTAAATTGATTAAAATTGAACTAAGGACAATGACATGACTTGAAGTCCCATTTATAAGGGAATCAAGTAAGGTTGCCTAGGAAATGCATGAAACCCTAGATTAAATGAACCAAAACCCATATCTTACATCCAATTGACATGTATGTGTATTTATACACCCTAGATACATGTGAGATGCTAGGATATGAGTTAAGTTCAAGGTGCATAGTTTTTGCATCTAGGTGAACCCAAACTCATCTTAACTCAACATGTGGATCATTGGGAGAGCATGTGTACAAGTCATGTACATAGAGCCCAAGGAATATGATCCAATATAGGTTCTCAAAAAATTTTAAAATCATTTTGAAAAATCTTGGTGAAGTCTATCTTTTGATAGCAAACACCATTGATGAGATTGATACAAAGTGAGCTTAAACTTTAAAGTTTTTAGTCACTTTTGGATTTTGTATCAATTTTGCTATTTTATAGGTAAAATATTTTTCAAACATTTTTCACCCATTGTATTGGCCATAAGTATTATCATCAAATTTCGTGATTTTTCGATATACGTATAATTAGTTATGATTTTCCAAAACTCGTTTCTGATAATTGAAAATCGAGATTTTGATGTCGATCGGCGCCTTAGGTGGCGATGATCGATAGCGATGTCGATCGATTGATTTCTGAATCACTCGACTGATAGCCTGATTTCGGGGTAACCAAGGTTGTTTAACCCAATTTCAGCTGCGGTTAAGGTCCCTAACCACTCATAACCCTAGGATATGCTTTGGGAAACATGATAAAGGGTGAAAATCCATTGGATATGGATTAGGAGAGGTGTTTAGGGTTTGTATCAATTTTAAGGTGTTGGAAAGTTCAATGTTAAATTTTTAACCTTAATTTTGATGGCTTAGAGTTCCTATTGGCTTAGGGACTTCCCAAGGACATTGTTGGTGCAATGGTCAGGGGGGAGCAAGTCTTTAGGGGGAGGTATCCATCTTGGGATGATGGATGTGTTTTTCTCCTTGAAGAGAAGAAGTCATTGGGAGAGTATCATCAATTGGGAAAATTGATGGGTTTTTGATACCCAATTTGGAAATTGGGAGAGGAAATAGGATTGCCTCTCTTGAGTGATATGAGACTTATCACTAGGAAGATGGTAGGCATCCTAGGTATTTTTAGACTAAGGGGGAGATTGTAAGATCTCATTGGGACATGAGACATTGACCTCCTTGGAGAGAAGACCTTTTTGATGTTAGTCAAAAAGGGAGAATGTTTGGGGAGAACATTTGGAGAATATTTAAGATTACCAATTTGGGATAATTGGTAAGGGATTTGAGTTATTGTTCTAACTCAATGTTTTGTTTGGTTTTTGTCAAACATCAAAAAGGGGGAGATTGTTGGTGCAATCGGCCCAGGTCACGATTGACCAGGACTCGAGTGATGTTTTGATGTTCGACAAAAATATATGACAATGTAATTGTTATGGGAAAGTCCAAGTCTTGGGTACTTGGCATGGAAAGTCCAAGTGGGACACTTGGCATTTAGTAAAGTCAAGTCTTGAGTACTTGGCATGGAAAAGTCAAGTGGGACACTTGGCACATGAAAAGTCAAGCATGGGTCTTGGCAATGTAAAGTCCAACATGGGTTGGCAAGGAAAGTCAAGCATGGTCTTGGCATTTGAGAAGTCCAACATGGGTTGGCAAGGGAAAGTCAAGCTTGAGTCTTGGCATAGAAGTCAAGGGGTTTGATATTGGCGGCGTAAAGTCCAAGCGGAAGTCTTGGCGGCATAAGTCAATGGTTGTTGGCGTAAAGTCAGCGGAGTCTTGGCGGCGTAAGTCAATATGCCTTGGCGGTGTAGACATTAGCATGACATAGCGATGGAAGCACTGAAGGCTAGCGCGATGGATGAACAAGTCATGGATGACTTGGAGGATCCGAGGCGTGAGGTGATGGAGGTGGCTAGAAGGCTTAGGTCTAGGCTAAGGGTGGTCTAGCAAGTATGGGGCACCATACTTGGGCTAAAACCTCATGTTTGAGGTGTGCGGTCGGGGTGTCATGTGGCGATCAATGGGCCGAAGTCAACTAGGGTTTGGTTGCGGGAAGTAGCCTAGCGGATCGGCCCGATGGCTCGCGATCGGCCGATTGATGCATGATCGGTCGGGGTGCTCGAATCGACCGCGCAGTGTAGTCTCACTCGACCTCGAGACCCGATGGTCAGTGAGGACACCATCGATCGTGATGGGTTTGATCGATCGGTGATGGTAGATCCGTTGGACTTATCCAGTGTGGATCTAGCCGTTGTCTCACGACAGCAGTGGCATCGATCGTGATGGTCGAAGCGATCGGTGATCGACTTTTTCAGCCTGAGTTGAAGCTTTATAAGGAGCTCGTGATGGAGGAATTTGACATCGATTTCTTGGGCGTCTTGAGGCGATTTCTTTGTTGCAAATCAGGGTCTTGACCACGATTCAAGCGATCAACAAACAAGCAATCCAAAGGCATTTGTAAAGTTGTTTTCTTTATTAGTTTTGCATTGTATTATTGTATATTGCTTGTATTCATCTCTTATTGTTGTAGTAGTTTGTAAGGGGTTTCTCCGCCTCACTTGTGTCGAGAAGGAGTGTTTTATAGTGGTGTGTAATTGGCATCGCTAGGGTTACGTCTGAACCCGATCCAGTGGAGTAAGGCAAGTGCGGTTCCGAACCACGTTAAACAATTGTGTTCGTGTGTGATTGTTTATTTCGTTATTGTATTATTTCTATTTCCGATGCGTACTAACGAAATTGTAGAGATGATCACGATCGAATTCCATCAACGAACGAACACGCACTATTCACCCCCCCCTCTAGCAATTACAAAAATCGTAAAGGAGGTAGAAGTTGTTGTCGCCTAGATTGCATCAGAGGATGACCTGGTAGACCCTTTCACTAAGGCCCTTCTAGCGAGAGCTTTGATAGATATGTGGAGGGAAAGGGAATCAGAT
This sequence comes from Wurfbainia villosa, assembly GCA_025175895.1. Lineage (NCBI taxonomy): Eukaryota > Viridiplantae > Streptophyta > Magnoliopsida > Zingiberales > Zingiberaceae > Wurfbainia > Wurfbainia villosa. The sequence continues at coordinate 389,129 of CM046008.1, forward strand.
GTATTACAGTGTGATGACAACATAGTCTTTTAGTATAAGTGGAAGATTGTTGGGATGTATACTGAAAGTCTAGCTCTTTTGTATGAACATTTTATTTTGAAATAAGAATCACATGATCATTGTTTGCACTTTATATTTATTATATGTGTGCATATTGTCTAATACTCTACATTGTAGATAACATGGTGCTTGGTGTGGCACAGAAGATCATGTTATCAATCCCTTGTAGAATATAAGTAGAGGCTCACAACCAAGATGGTTTTGGACAAACCATTGACATGGTTGTAGTGTAGCTTGATATTGGTTTGTCTTGACCATAGAGTTACACTAGTACACTTAGGTGTATTGAGTAGGACCGACATAGAGGTGATTCAATTTATTGCTGACTGCATAATTGAATCGGACCTCGGATATTATGTTGTACATGCTCTTAATCCCGATATAATAACGGGCACATGTACTTAATATTTATTTCTTTGATTTACCAGAGGGTGAGATTTCTATGGATTAAATCAATATGCCCGGTAAGTTGAAAAATGATATTATTTATATGGTGTGTCGTTGATTATAGGAGGAATCTGTGTCCTATGTATTAGGTTGATGATGTCCCCTTGAGGAGCTCATAAAGTTCATCATGTAAACCCTGTAGGTTGACTTAGTCAACATGATGATAAGGTTGAGTGGTACTACTCGAGGAGTTAGATGTTAATTGATTGATGGTCAGTAAATCAATTAATTGACGGACATTCGATATCTTAAACACGGGGAGATGGATGTACAAATAATATATGGAGCCCATATTAATTTATGGGGGTTGGTGAGGTAATTCAATGATGATCCTCTAGTGGAATGGAACATCATTGATGGATCAAGTTTGTGTGGTTCCGATCCATCGGGTGGCCAAGATCCAACTCCTCCTCATGGTCCCTATGGTAGCCTAACATAAACCTCATGAAGCCTAGATCCAATGATGGAACATAAAACTCTAGATTCGACGGTTGAGATTAAATCTCTAGATCCGACGGTTGGGATGAAACCCTAGATCCGACAATGGAGATTAAAGGAGGCTTAAGCCCAACTCTATAAATAGAGGGCTAAGGCTTGGGCGGCAAACTAATGTTTGGATGATTAGGGTTTTGCCTCTCAAGAGTTTGGGCGGCAAGAAATCCAAGGAGGGATTAGGGTTTGTCCCTTGGGCGGCTAGGGTTTGGCTTGTGGAGTGGGCGGCAACAAGGTGGAAGATTAAGGTTTGCTTCCTTTCTCTTCCTAAGGTGTAGCCGGCGCCCACTCCATCTTCCTCCTTGCTTTGGCCGACGCCCAAAGGATTAAGGTTAGGGTTTTGGCTTGGGCGGCAACAAGGTGGGAGATTAGGGTTTACTTCCTTTCTCTTCCTAAGGTGTAGCCGGCGCCCAATCCATCTTCCCCTCTACCTTGGCCGGCGCTCAACCTATTCCTCCTCTTCTCCTTGGCAGGCGGCTATATCAAGCTCCTTGGCTTGGTGGTCGGTTCTAGATAGGAGAAGGAGTTTTGTTTGGTTCTTCTCTTGTTCGTGAGCGAGCAAGGAAGGGAAGAACGTGATCTAGGAGGTTTCAACTTGTGGAGAATCTTCGCCCACACGAAGTCTACAAGGAGGTTAGGACATATGGTAGAAGACCAAGAGGTATAAAAGTTTTACAAACTTTATTCTTGATCCTCTTATGATAAGATATGCTAGCTTATGTTCTTTATCTTAGTATGTGTTGATTATACTAGTTTACATTTGTATGTATTTGTATAATCATGGACCCCGAAGATAAACACGAAAACCGACGATCCGTCCGTCGTCTCTTCCGCGACTAACCGACTAGAAGAGTTGATCGCTTGAACAACAAGTTTGTTCAAGCGATCGCTCGAGTCGTTAGCACGACGATTTAATTGGTTGTGCTTAGGAAGCATCCCATCCGGATTAATTTTCATTAGTGAAAATTTTAATGGGACATGGGAGTCGACGAGCCTCGAGCACGATTCCAACAAATCAAACTCTAGTCTCAACTTCACCTAAGCGATGTTATACAACTATTTTATTCGCGCTCATATTGCACCTTCACTAAAATCCAATAGTTATCTCATACTATTAAAAAAAAAATGTAGAACCATCACATTAGCGATCCTCCTTAGTTGTTCCTAACCGAAGAGGAAGATAAATCGAGCAAATGTAAACGTGAACTACCTAAACAGACTTTAGTATCTAAGGAACCGACCCCATTTGAAAAAAATCCATAAATATACTATAGCTAAAGATTGATCAAGGAGTTTCTAATTATCTATCTCATACTATTAAATATGTACCGTGGATGGTTTAGGAGACCATTATTACAGGTCTATATCATTTATTTTATAAACCTTGGTTACTTAAAGTTTTTATATTAAATTGTAAATAAAATATAGACTTATTTATTCGTCTTTTATTTATTTATTTATTTTATAATCTAGGTGTATAGATTTAAAACTGAATTATTTTTGAATGGATTCTACAAAAGTTTTTTCATCAAACATCATAATAAATTGAGTAGCACAAACGAAAGCAATAGATGATCCAACCGTATAAATAGTTTGGGTCTCTCCGAAAATTCAAATTCAAAAAATTTCAAAAAAAAAAAAAAACGATTCTCAATAGGAATCAAATTTTTACTATATGAAAAAAAAATCATCTTATTGTTCTATTGTCTCATTGGAAGTATCAATTTTAGATTGATTTTCTAAGTTTATTGGAGATGACGACCTCAATATCAAGAAACAAAGAGATGATTTTCAATAATTTTCAATTACGATATATTTAAAGAATTTTTTTCTCCAAATGAAATGATAAAATCGAAGATCACATGATACAAATAAAAAAAAAATGACGACAAGAATCATCAAAGGTGTGTGTCTTTGTTCTAATCCAATTTTTCCATCGATCCGGCTCAAATCCAATATTACATTATTGATCAAGTTCAATGTAAATATCTTTTCATCGTGCTCAAATTGGACCGATCCAGTTTTGTTTACATGCACGGATCCGTCCAAAGAATCATTATGACAAAACTCATTTTAAGCGAATGAGATGCGTGCATGATATTCATCCTCGTATTAGGACGAGGATGAGACGACAGAAAGCGACGACGACAACACAGTTCATATGTTCTTATATTCGCAGATAAACGTGGAGAAATACACATTGGCAGCCAGTGCCATGCCTAAATTTTTAAAAATCTGCATCAAATTTAAAAAACAAATTATTAAAAATTTAATTTTGAAGTCTCTTTTCTCTTAAAAAAAAAATAGATTTTAGACGAACATCTCCTAAACCTCACCTCGCATCCAATCCAATAATCTTAATTGTATTCAGATAAAAATATTTCAAAAATGATGAACATACAAAATATGTTTTAATTCGTGGACCAAATTATTTACCTCCTTATAATCTAGATAAATATTTTTAAAATATTCTCGTTCAGATTCAAATTTTTTTAATATATTATTAGGGCCTAATATTTAAATTATATTTAAATTGTATATTGAAAAAAAAAGAGTCCAATTTTCAAATTTCACCTGGTCTTTGAATTTAATTTCCAAATCAATTTTGAAATATCTCGTATTAATTTTTGAATTCTTTTATAAAGTGATTTAAATCTCTTTAAAAAATAGATACGAACACTTCTTAAATCTGTTGGAAATCGATGAGCCTCCTAAACGATTCCGGCGATATAAATTATCAATTCTCTACCGGATGAAATATAGCGGAAGCGAATATATAATTTCACAAGTTATTAATCAACACATATGAATATAAATCAGTGAAGAACTTAATTTTACAAACAAAAATCTTTTTTCTAGAAAATTAATCTCTCGTAGCTTTCCTCATTTTCTATAAATTCTGGACGTGCAGAAACCACAGTCTTCCAGTACGATCCTCCTATCGACGGTAGTGTGTGGACACTCCAAAAAATACAAATCTCCGAAATCAATTATTTTTCTCTACGTTGTTTTCCACTCATGAATGTTGGAAAGTAGGTGGCCGACTAAAGGGGGGTAAATAGCCCTCAATCGTCGTATAATGGAATTCGTTCGTTGATTGCCTACAAGTATAATTAGCGCAAGCGGAAATGTAAAGACAATACAAAGGCAATGCTAACAAACCGATATAACGTGGTTAACGGCCCTATGCCGCTAATCCACGGTCCGATTCGTCAACGGTGAATCACTCCGAAACCAATCCAATATGGTCTCTCCCTTTAGCCAAAGCAAGATGAAGGTAAATCTTCTTACAACACAAATACTCTTTCTTAAAATAGATTTGAAATAAGAACAAGAGAAAGAGTTGGAAGCTTGTAGGACACTTGGATGATCAGTTAGAGCATAAGCATTAGTCATCCAAAAGTCCACAACTTCTCTATAAATAGAGAAGGTTGTTTTCTTCCCGTTGGCTACTGGCAGTTGACTGATACCCTGATCAGTCGACTCCCTCTATAGCCGTTAGCCTATAACGACTTCTTCCACGTTGGATTTCATCCAACGGCTCCCACATCAGTTGACTGACCATCCCATCAGTCGAGTGCCGGAAGCGAGCACTCGACCGATCAACATTCTGTGCCCGAAACCCTTGCGACCAGTCGACTGATGCCATCATCAGCCGACTGGTGGTTTCGACAGTCGACTGCCAATCCTTGGTAGTTGAATGATGAGACACAAAATGGACTCGAACACCAGTCGAGTCACAGTCGACTTGGAGCAGTCGATTGATGTCGGGTAAATCTCAAACTTTAGATCCGTTTGAGCGTCCGGCGGTCGGGTAAACCTCAACTCTCTCGGTCGAGCCTCCGAAACTTAGCCATTCGGTCAAGTTCACCTAATGAGCTACTTACATTTCACTCATTCTCTCATCTCATTTGAAGTCCCTCGCCGAAGTTCTCTTCGTTCGCGACCACGTCCCTCGGCAGCACCAAGCGCACAATTTCGCAATGCTCCTTCGCGTCTCTTGCCTTCGAAGTCTGCTTCCTTGGCTTCGCTTCAAGTCATCTTGTCTGATGGTCCCTCGGATGCATCAAGCGCACGACTTCGCAATGCTTCTTCGCCGACTCAAGCACGTGGTTTTAAGTTGGTGAAACTTGCCAAAGCTCAATGTGCGAATTACTAAGTCCTGCAAGTCTCCAATGCACATATCAAATCCATAACAACCTAACTTAAATCCTTTGCCACATACATCAAAACCATATCACATGAGTTGATTGCCCTAACAATGAAAACATAGAGAAAGAGTCTTATATTAGATAAGGTGGGATCCTTTATTTATCATTTTAAAAATTTTATCAATTAAAGATTTTGCCTTTTTAAAATCAAAAGGATCTCCACTTACCTTTTTATAATCTTTAATATATTCCAAATATATTAACGATATTATTAATATCCTTTTTTTTTATATTACCATAATAATTCAAAAACTATAATTATTTCATAATTATAATTTTAATTAAATCTCATATTTAATTATATTTATCTCCCAACCCTTGAAATCATGTAAACAATTTTCCATATTCATATTTGATTTCTAAATTGTATTTTATCTCATCATAAATAAAGAAGGCGTACTAGGGACCATGAACCTATAACAAGAAGCTCAAATAAATTGGATAAATAATTAAACTCTTTAATTAATTTATTCAATTTATTAATTCCATTATTACTCCACTAAAAATATGGAATTGCACTCTTCTTTATTATAGAATATCTTACTCTATGAAAAGAGTCGTCCATTAATATAATCATTACATACGGATTAATCCACCATAGACAATTCACAATTGGAGCTAGGTTATTTTTCCGTTTACCTCTCCAATAATTATTATTTATTTATTATTATCCTCATTTATCATTAATCCACTAGTGAGTGGTTTCAATTTATAATTCCATTATAAATCAATTGGGCCCAACACTCAGTTCTAGAATTAACAAATGAGAGAATTGTCTTTCTGCTTCCCGCAAGAAGGAATGGATTCCATATATGTGAATTTATATTCCTAGCCATTCATTTCAAATATAAATCTAAAATGTAAGTATTGAGAATGTGTAATTGCAAACTTTAAACAAGCAAATTAGGAATCACATAGAAACAAATAGGAGTCTATATTTACTTCAGGATTAAGATCTATCCATATATGATCATCTTTATGATTTAATTTGAATTTCATAGTATAACGGAATTTATTATGAAATTTCTAATTAAATCGATTCAAGTCCTACGTAATCTCATTATATATAAATGCCCCCATTAAGATGTCTCCACATCGGCGGTTCGAATAAGACAGTCACATTTAAAATATTCATTGGGCGCATTAGTGATGCTTTAATTAATTTCATTATAGACTTAATTTAAGTTTATTATCCATAATTTAATCCTCTTATATATATAACTCTTATATATACTAAATTATGGCTACATCCAATAAACTAAGAATTTTACTATGATATTCATAACAAAACATTTCATGCAAATATGTTCAATGATAAATGTCATTCATTTTTTTTATTTAAAAAAAAAAACATAGTCCAATTACAATTCTTTGAGGGCACTATCCCCAACAATCTCCCACTTGCCCTAAAGTATGTGGGACATGTCTCTAAGTCCAAGTCTTAACATATGCCCCTCAAACACTTTTGCAGGCAGCGTCTTGGTGAATGGATCAGTGAGGTTGTCAACAGACGCAATCTTGAGGATGGACGCATCACCTCTCTGTATTATCTCTCGAATCAAGTGATACTTCCTTTCTATATGCTTCGATCTCTTGTGACTACGAGGTTCCTTTGAATTAGTCACTGCCCCACTATTGTCACACCATAGAGTGAGTGACTTATCCATATTTGGAACAACTTCCAATTCAGTTAGGAACTTCTTAAGCCATACAACCTCTTTAGCAGCTTCGGAAGCAGCTATGTATTCGGCCTCCATGGTCGAATCGACTGTGCTGGATTGCTTGATGCTTCTTCAGACTATGACACTGCCTCCAAGAGTAAACACTGATCCAGATGTCGATTTTCTAGTATAGTTACGTATTTACTAGATCTAGACTTCGACTTTGGCTTCTCAAGGTCTCACAGAATAGACAAGCATATAATCTCTCGTTCTCCGAAGATACTTGAGAATGTTCTTTACCGCTATCCAATGATCCATACCCGGATTTGACTGAAAACGGCTGACTATCCCTACTGCATAACAAATGTCTGGCCTAGTGCACAACATTGCGTACATAAGGCACATATCCTCAACCTCTTGTGGTGTCTTTGGACACTGTTCCTTGGAGAGGATGACTCCATGTCGGGTTGGTAGGTAACCCTTCTTGGAATCTTGCATTCTATAACACAATAGCATCTTATCAATATAAATAGCTTGAGACAATGCTAATAATTTATTCTTGCGATCTCGAACAATTCGAATTCCAAGAATAGAATTTGCTTCTCCCAAATCTTTCATTTGGAATTGCTTGGCTAGCCAACCCTTTATAGGAGATAATTTTTCCACATCATTTCCAATGAGTAGAATGTCATCTACATAAAGCACTATGAATACCACTTTTCCATCCTTGATGTGCTTGTAGACACAAGGCTCATCAACGTTTTGCTCAAAGCCATAAGATTTGATTGTTTCATCAAATCTATTATTCCACGATCTAGAAGCTTGCTTTAGTCCATAAATGGATCTAAGCAATTTGCAAACTTTTTGCTCTTGGCCTTCGACTATAAAACCCTCTGGTTGCTGCATGTAGATTTCCTCATCTAGATGGTCATTCAAAAAAGCCGTCTTGACATCCATCTGCCATATCTCATAGTCAAAATAAGAGGCAATTGAAAGTAAGGTGCGGATAGATTTAAGCATGACTACTAACGAGAAAGTCTCCTCATAGTCGACTCCCTCCTTTTGAGTATAACCCTTTGCCACTAGTCTTGCTTTGAAAGTCTCCACTTTCCCATCTACACCTCTCTTTCTCTTATAGATCCATTTACACCCAACAGGTTTAACCTCTTGAGGTGGATCTATAAGAACCTAGACTGAATTGGAGTACATTGACTCCATTTCTTGCTTCATAGCTTCAAGCCACCTTTCTTTATCAGAATCTTCCATTGCATTTTAAAATGACAATGGCTCATCTTCCACCCCAACGGTGACGACAACATTTGCCTCTTCGTCTAGACGATAGCAGAGAGGTGGTCTTACTACCCTCCCACTGCGTCGAGGTGGCATGATATCTTGGCTTTGTTCAGTGGTATCATTAATGATTTCTTTAACAACTCTTGTTGAGCATGGAATGATCTCATCATTGAGTAACTCCTCGAGTACAATCTTACTTTGAGGCTTGAAATCGGTCATATAATCATCTTCAAGAAAAAAGGCATTTGTCGATACAATTACCTTCCTATCTTGAGGATCATAAAACCAACCTCCTCTTGTTCCTTTGGCGTATCCCACGAACAAACACACTTTTGAACGTGGATGCAATTTCCCAGTCTTTCCTTCCAATACATGTGCTGGGCACCCCCATATACGGAAATGAGATAAACTGGGTTTTCTCCCTTTCCACAACTCTAAGGGTGTCTTTTGTATTGACTTCGACGGTACTACATTCAAAATGTATGTGGCCATCTCTATTGCATAACCCCAAAATGAGTTTGGCAGTGATGAGTAGCTCATCATGGACCTCACCATATCAATCAAAGTGTGATTCCTCCTTTCAGCAATACCATTTTGCTGAGGGGTACTAGGTCCAGTGAGTTGGTACAAAATACCATGCTCTAGCATAAAATCTTTGAATTTAGTATTAACATACTCGCCGCCTCGATCGGATCGAATGCGCTTCAAAGATTTTCCTAGTTACCTTTCGGCTTCGTCATGAAATTCCTTGAACTTTCCAAAAGTCTCGGAATTTCTATGCATGAGATAAACATATCCAAATCTTGAGTAATCATCAATGAAAGTTACGAAGTACTCATAACTACCTCTAGCTTATGTAGTCATAGGACCACATACATCACTATGTACAAGCTCCAGTGGTTCTTTGGCCCTATTGCCCTTTGCAAAGAAATGTCTCTTAGTCATTTTTCCTTCTAGACAAGATTCACAAACAGGGAGAGTGCCAATATTCAACTCTACTAAAGGACCATCCTTTACAAGTCTGTTTAATCTTTCTAAGGAAATATGCCCTAACCTTAGGTGTTATAGATATGTTTTATCTTCATGAGAAACTTTTTGCCTTTTAGGTTTTGGATGTTCTACTTTAAACATTTCGACATTAAGCAGTGGTTGTTCATGTGGTCTTAGAATATAAAGTCCATTTTCCATCATCGCAGCACAAATAATACGTCCATTTCTCAAAATAACAATCTCATTATTATTAAAAGAAAGCGAATAAAATTGTTCATGCAACTTTGAAACAGAAATCAAATTTCTACGAAACCTAGGAATGAAATAAACATTGTTCAAAACCAAATGTCTATTATTAAAACTAAGTTTAATGACTCCCACTGCTTTTGCCGAAACCACTGCTCCATTACCAACTCTCATCGTGAAGGATCCCTCGGCAAGTTCTTCATAAGAACTAAGTAGCTACAAAGAAGAATAGACATGATTAGTAGCTCCCGAATCAACTATCCATATAGAAGAATCAATAGTAACTAAACAAGATTCTAGAACTGTAACATCCCAAATTTTAATTCCTATATTTTTATTAGAGGAAAATAGAAATAAGAATAGAAGTAATAAAAATAGGAATAGAATAATAATAATAATAATAAAAGAAATAATTGGTTCGTTAGCCGAGGCTCGAACCATGAACCGTTGATTTAAAGGAAATAAAAAAAAAAAAGATAAAAGAAAAGAAAACCGGACAAGAAGGGGTGAGTCACCAAAAATCCAATAAAAAAATTTATATGATTAGGGAGAAGTCACGAATTTAATTGAAGAAAGAATTAATTCTGTTAAAGAGAGAAATTTAAGGAAAATTTATAAGGGAATAAAAATTTTATATGATTAGGGAGAAATCACGAATTTAATTGAAGAAGGAATTAATTCTGTTAAAGAGAGAGATTTAAGGAAATTTATAAGGGAATAAAAATTTTATATGATTAGGAGAAGTCACGAATTTAATCAAGAAGGAATTAATTCTGTTAAAGAGAGAAATTTTAGGAAATTTATAAGGGAATAGGTTAAGCCTTGATGGTTATAAATTTAACCTCCCTAATACCCTAGAGGACACCTCTCTACTCTCTCTTGGTCCCTCCACCGCCGAACCACAGATCAAGGAGAATTTTCTCCTAGGGTTGTCTTCTCCGCCGAATCCAAGGAAAGGTGGGATTCAAGAGACCTTAGAGGGCAGCTGCTAGGGCGGGATAGAAGGTTGCATCTCATTAGATTTTACAAATATAAGTTAAAGCAATCGAAGGTAAGTATTGCTCACCTGCAGTATAAGTAGTTATCGTATGTCATTGATATGTTTTTTCTGTGCTTGTTATTTCCAGTTACATGGTTGAGCAGTTTATATGCATATTATTTCCAGTTATGCATGATGTTTTCAGTTACGTAATTTTACCGTTATATTATGGGTAATTCAGCATCATGTTGAGATCCAAGATAAGAATGTGATTTATGATCATGCATGTTGTAGATGAGTTGTAGCTTACAATTATATGCATGATGTAGAGTAAGATGTAAAAATATTTCCTTTATAAAGAAAATTTAAAGATGCTCCTGCTCAATTGGGATTAAGAGCACAATGATCTTGATGCTCCCATTTCATTTTGGGGTCAAGAGCATAATGATCTTTATGGTGCTCCCATTTGTGAATTAGGATTAAGAGCATTTCCTTCAAGATGTATAAAAAATATAAGTATAAAGGAAGTATATTTCGCCTGCCGAGGCCCTCGATTTGATTACCCTAGTAGGTTGGTGGTTGGCCACCCCTATTAGAATGAATGCGCATTGGTACTATCTTAGGGCCCATATCCAGATGATTATTATTTTGAAGTATCAGTATAAGTTTAAGTAAAAGTTTTCAAAGTTAATCATTTCAGTTCAGATACACTGTTTATAAGTTTTAAAATACTTAAGAGCATGGTTTATACAAGAGATATATATTCAGAATTATGATTTCCAATTGTGCTTGCATGTGTATCAATGTATCAAGGGTAAGAGAACTAGTTGCATGATTTCATACAGTGCATGTTTTTGTGAGCATAGAAAGTACTTACTAAGCGTTATTGCTTATAGTTTGCATTTCCTTATACTGCAGATAAAGGTAAAGAAAAGCTTGATGGTGGCATGGCGGATGAAGTCTTTGGGTGTGTGTGGCCGACGAAGGGAAGTAAAAGATCCTAAGTGCAGATATCTAAATCATATTTTTAGTTTCTTGTTTTCTTTTGATATTGTTGAAGTTCAACTGGATTAATTATGGTTGAAACCAAAGAATGCTAGAGTCATGTTGAGTTAGTTTTAATACTTTCATGTTAGGTGAAGATCTTGAAATGATTATTGTTTAAGTGATGTAAAGGTCCTTATGATTATTTTAGTTGTTAGCATATTGCATTGGTATATTGCATGAATTAAAGATAGAGACAGTAAAGTAGTGACATCTCCCTTGGTAGAGAGTGGGAAGACTAGGGGGGTGTTACAAGATGGTATCAGAGCGGGTTCCGCCCTTCCGTCACATACACATCGAGCATCAGTCTTGCCGCCTCCAAGTAAGCAAGTATTTATCTATTTTATTTACTTTATGAGTAGTAAGGAATGCTTCTTTTAAGTTAAACATGCTCACTTAGAATGTTCTCTTTGAGTTAAACATGTTTGCATATATATATATATATGAAGATGATAGACAGTAAGTCATAGAGCATATCTAGATATGTATGTGAAGATGATAAAAAGTAGTGATAATAGCCTTATAGTGGTTTCACTTGATCATCTTATGATGAGTTCACGGAGTTCCGACAAGAGAATTTATCAGTAGACAAAGCGGTAAAGATATTCAATAGGTTGACTACTTATGTCCGAATCGGTCGATCGAGAAGGAAAGAGTTAAGTTGATGCTAAAGATGTTGAGACCGGAGATAGCTCTGAATGTAGCTGGTAGAATTAATAGACCACAGACCACTGAAGAGCTAGTCAGTAGTGCGTTAATCATGGAGCATTACATGAATAGTATCAAGCACCAGAAGCTAGCCTCGATAAAAAACAAAAGTCAGGGAAGTTCAGGGGGTCAGAAACCTCAGAGCGGTAATTCGAACTGGAAGCGAAACAACAATGGCAAGAGGAAACAATGGAATAATGCAAAGGGAGGTTCAACCAGTAAGCAACCTACGTATCCAACATGTTCTACGTGTGGGAGGAAGCATCCAGGAGTTTGCCGCCAGGGCATGAGCGGGTGTTATATATGTGGTGTCGAGGGACACTTCGCCAAACAAAGGCTCCACCAAGACCAATCTATCTCCGCCATAGTCTACTCAAGATGGAGGTAGACAGCTACATCGATGCAAGGAGTGGAGGGTCCTCACATCCCAGGAAGATTGGAGGCCCCATCAATTACACCTAATGCGGATCTTCTCCCTCACCAAGGAAGAGGTAGCAAATATTTCTACGGTAGTCACAGGTCAGATACCTATCCTTAGTCAGCATGCTACCGTACTATTTGATACTGGAGTAACCCATTCTTTCATGTCTATGGTATTTGTTAAGAAGATAGATATAACTCCGGATACCTTAGATATTCAGTTTTTAACGACCCTACCTTGGGTGAAATAATGCGACGTAATTTCGCATGAGAGCTTTATAATGATTTAATCTTGTTAGACATGCATGACTATAATGTCATCTTTGGAATGAACTTTCTTAGCAAGTATGGTGCTTCCATTGAGTGCCGTAGTAAGGGTAGTATTTCAACCCGAGACCGAGGCCAAATTTGAGTTTATTGGAGAACCAAGGAAGAAGACTAAGAAGTTCTTGCCCGCCATGGAAGCTCAGAAGATGCTAGCTAGTGGATGCACTGGGTATTTAGCACATCTAGTTGATACTAAGCAAGAAAGAAGCCAAAAGTTGGAAGAAGTCCCAATCGTATGTGACTACCCGAAAGTATTTCCTGACGAGCTACCAGGACTAGCACCTAGAAGGGAAGTTGAGTTTGAGATTGAACTTATTCCTGGTACCAACCCAATCTCAAAAGCACCCTATCGTATGGCTCCAGCTGAGTTGAAAGAGCTTCAGGAACAATTACGGGAGTTATTAGACAAGGGATTCATCCGCCCTAGTCATTCCCCATGGGGAGCTCCAGTGTTGTTCGTGAAAAAGAAAGATGGATCTATGAGGATGTGCATAGACTACTGAGCCTTAAATCAAGTGACGATCAAGAATGATATCCTCCGCCAAGGATAGAGGATTTATTTGATCAATTGAGGAGCCACAGATTTTCTCAAGATTGACTTGCGGTTAGGTTATCATCAAGTAAGAGTTAAAGAGGATGATATAAAAAATAGCCTTCCGAACGAGGTATGGACACTATGAGTTCGTGGTCATGCCCTTCGGAGTGACAAATGCACCCGCTATGTTTATGGACTTGATGAATCGGATATTTAAGGAGTATCTTGACAATTTTGTGGTCGTTTTCATTGACGACATCCTTATCTACTCGAGAACCCAGGAAGAACATGCCGAACACTTGAAGGCAGTCTTGCAGACCCTTCGGCAAAGACAGACAGTTATATGCAAAGTTATCCAAGTGTGAGTTTTGGCTTGATCGAATATCGTTTCTAGGTCATGTTATTTCAAAAGATGGAGTTATGGTAGACCCGACAAAGATAGAAGCAGTCAGTAATTGGGGTCAACCAAAGAATGCCAGTGAAGTCAGAAGTTTCGGATTAGCAGGGTACTATCGAAAGTTTGTGGAAAACTTCTCAAGGATAGCTTCACCATTGACGGTTCTTACCAGAAAGAACAAGAAGTTCGAATAGACCGAAGATTGTGAAAAGAGCTTCCTTGAATTAAAGAAGAGACTCACAAGTGCTCCAAAGGCTTACCCTTCCGTAAAGTAATGAGGATTTGACCTATATAGTGATGCATCCAAGATGGGACTGAGCAAAGACTTATGCGGAAGGGTAAAGTCATTGCTTATGCATTTAGACAACTCAAGGACTATGAAAAGAATTACCCCACTCATGAGTGGTCTTTGCTCAAAGTTCGGAGACATTACTTATATGGAGTCCAATGCAAGATTTACATAGATCACCGTAGTCCAAGTACTTCTTCACTCAGAAGGATTTGAATATGCGACAGCGTAGATGGCTTGAGCTAGTAAAGGACTATGACTGTGAAATCCACTACCATCCTGGAAAGGCAAATAAAGTAGCAGACGCGCTGAGTAGAAAATCATGCGCCACCTTGATGTCCCTAGCAACACTATCCCAACCACTGGAGAAAGAGATAATGAATTTTGGAGTTGAGATCATTTCTGGACAGCTCTCCGCCTTGACCATAGTACCTACACTATTTGAGGATATATTAACGAGACAGGACAAAGATCCTAGCATCCAAAGGATCAAGCAAGAGATCCAAGAAGGGAAGGATGAAGGATTCCGTGTCTCTGATAGTGGGGTATTATATTTGGGTAAACGCCTATGTATCCCCAACGACCCAGACTTAAGAAAGAAGATCCTAGAAGAAGCTCATGGGACCCCATATTCGATGCATCCTGGATCCACCAAGATGTATCAAGATATGAAAGGGAAATTCTGGTGGCTTGGTATGAAAAGGGACGTGGCTAAGTATGTTAGCACTTGCCTGACATGTCAGAGAGTGAAAGCCGAACACCAGAGACCAGGAGGAGTTCTACAACCTATCCAGATTCCAGAATGGAAGTGGGAGGAACTAGCCATGGATTTCATAGTAGGATTACCCAAAACAACCAATGGCTACGATTCTATTTGGGTAGTTGTCGATAGATTGACAAAGTCTGCTCACTTCATGCCTATCAGAATATCATACTCCATGGAGCGAGCTAGTTATACGTCAAGGAAGTGATTAGACGCATGGAGTACCTAAAACCATTATCTCTCGATAGAGACAATACGCTTCACTTCACACTTCGGGAGTGTGTCTGTAAAGCCTCGACTAAGTTACGATTCAAGACGTGATTTCATCCTCGCATGGATGGGCAAACAGAAGAGTGAATCGATTTTGGAGGACATGCTCAGAGCTTGTGCCTTGGATTTTAAAGGAAGCTGGTGTAAATATTTGTGTTTGGCAGAGTTTGCCTATAATAATAGTTATCAAACCACAATTGGAATGGCACCTTATGAAGCCTTGTATGGAAGGAGATGCAGATCGCCTATCTGTTGGTATGAGGGTGGCGAGAAGAAAGAAATGGGACTCAAGACTGATTTTATAGATGACGCCACCAAAGCTATAAAGAACATACGCCAAAGGATAGAGACTTCCCAAAGTCGGCAGAAGAGTTACGTCGATGTCCCGCAGACCCTAGAGTTCCAAGTCGGAGATCTGGCCATTAAGGTAGCTCCTATGAAAGGGGTAATGAGATTTGGGAAGAAAGGCAAGTTAAGTCCCAGATATATAGGCCCCTACCTGATCACCAAGAGAGTTGGTAAGGTAGCTTATGAGCTAGAGCTACCACAGGAAATGTCAGCTATCCACAATGTATTTCATGTTTCAATGCTTAAGAAGCACGTCCCAGACACCAACCAAGTGATTGAGCCACGAGACGGCAGATTCGCAGACATCTAAGTTATGAAAGTCGACCTATTCAGGATAATAGATCGAGCAGAAACTAAGAAACAAAGAAATACCGCTTAGTAAAAGTCTTATGGCAAAGTCAAAGGGTTGAAGAAGCAACACCGAACGCGAGGATGACATGAAGCAAAAGTACTGAGCTTTTCTAAGTTTCGAGGACTAAACTTTTTAAGGTATAAGGGATTGTAATATCCCAAATTTTAATTCCTATATTTTTATTATAGGAAAATATAAATAATAATATAAGTAATAAAAATAGGAATAGAATAATAATAATAATAATAAAAGAAATAATTGGTTCGTTAGCCGAGGCTCGAACCATGAACCGTTGATTTAAAGGAAATAAAAAAAAAAAGATAAAAGAAAAGAAAACCGGACAAGAAGGGGTGAGTCACCAAAAATCCAATAAAAAAAATTTATATGATTAGGGAGAAGTCACGAATTTAATTGAAGAAAGAATTAATTCTGTTAAAGAGAGAAATTTAAGGAAAATTTATAAGGGAATAAAAATTTTATATGATTAGGGAGAAATCACGAATTTAATTGAAGAAGGAATTAATTCTGTTAAAGAGAGAGATTTAAGGAAATTTATAAGGAATAAAAATTTTATATGATTAGGGAGAAGTCAGAATTTAATTGAAGAAGGAATTAATTATAAAGAGAGAAATTTTAGGAAATTTATAAGGGAATAGGTTAAGCCTTGATGGTTATAAATTTAACCTCCCTAATACCCTAGAGGACACCTCTCTACTCTCTCTTGGTCCCTCCACCGCCGAACCACAGATCAAGGAGAATTTTCTCCTAGGGTTGTCTTCTCCGCCGAATCCAAGGAAAGGTGGGATTCAAGAGACCTTAGAGGGCAGCTGCTAGGGCGGGATAGTAAGGTTGCATCTCATTAGATTTTACAAATATAAGTTAAAGCAATCAAGGTAAGTATTGCTCACTGCAGATATAAGTAGTTATCGTATGTCATTGATATATTTTTCTTATTTCCATTGCATGGTTGAGCAGTTTATATGCATATTATTTCCAGTTATGCATGATGTTTTCAGTTACGTAATTTTACCGTTATATTATGGGTAATTCAGCATCATGTTGAGATCCAAGATAAGAATGTGATTTATGATCATGCATGTTGTAGATGAGTTGTAGCTTACAATTATATGCATGATGTAGAGTAAGATGTAAAAATATTTTCTTTATAAAGAAAATTTAAAGATGCTCCTGCTCGAATTGGGGATTAAGAGCACAATGATCTTGAAGATGCTCCCATTTCAGCTTTTCAAGAGCATAATGATCTTTATGGTGCTCCCCATTTGTGAATTAGGGATTAAGAGCATTTCCTTCAAGATGTATAAAAAATATAAGTATAAAGGAAGTATTTTACTTTTTGACAGGCATGTCGGGCATCGACTTACGCCGAGGCCCTCAGTTTCAGTTACCCTAGTAGGTTGGTGGTTGGCCACCCCAGCCTATTAGGAATGCGCGCATTGGTACTATGTCGGGCCCATATCGAGATGATTATTATTTTGAAGTATATCGTATAAGTATAAGTAAAAGTTTTCAAAGTTAATCATTTGATTAGACACTGCTTATTTATAAGTTTTAAAATACTTAAGAGCATGGTTTATACAAGAGATATATATTCAGAATTATGATTTCCAATTGTGCTTGCATGTGTATCAATGTATCAAGGGTAAGAGAACTAGTTGCATGATTTCATACAGTGCATGTTTTTGTGAGCATAGAAAGTACTTACTAAGCGTTATTGCTTATAGTTTGCATTTCCTTATACTGCAGATAAAGGTAAAGAAAAGCTTCAGTAAGGTGGCATGGCGGATGAAGTGCTGGGTGTGTGTGGCGACGGAACAGTGGAAGTAAAAGATCCTAAGTGCAGATATCTAAATCAGATTTTTAGTTTCTTGTTTTCTTTTGATATTGTTGAAGTTCAACTGGATTAATTATGGTTGAAACCAAAGAATGCTAGAGTCATGTTGAGTTAGTTTTAATACTTTCATGTTAGGTGAAGATCTTGAAATGATTATTGTTTAAGTGATGTAAAGGTCCTTATGATTATTTTAGTTGTTAGCATATTGCATTGGTATATTGCATGAATTAAAGATAGAGACAGTAAAGTAGTGACATCTCCCTTGGTAGAGAGTGGGAAGACTAGGGGGGTGTTACAAGAACAAGTAAATCATATTTACCCTTGTTCTTCTTCTCCTTTAGGTCAGCAAGATACTTGGGACAATTTCTCTTCCAGTGACCATCTTCCTCACAGTGGAAACATTTTCCCTTGGGCTTTGCAGTGTCAGTCTTCTTTTTGCCATTAGAACTCTTCCATTTCTTTTGCTTTTTCTGATCTCCCTTTGCTTTCCCCTTATTCTTCCTTTTCAAACTAGCTTTGGAGGAAGATGACTTATTCTCGACAACATTTGTCTCACCTTCTTGGACCTTTCTAATGGAAATGGCCTCAAAGGTTTGCAACTCATTGAGTAGCTGCGTCATGTTATAGCTAAGCTTATTCATGACATAGTTGCTCTTGAATTGTGGGAAAGCTGGAGGCAATGATTCCAAAATCATACTCACTTGTGTACCAACATCTATGGTCGCACCATGGGTCTCAGCTTCAGTGAAGTAGTTAACCATGTTCAAAACATGTGCTCCAACTGATTGTCCTTTCTTCATCTTAGCATTCATGGCATTCTTAATGGCCTCATGCTTAGATTGACTAGACTGCTGACCAAACATAGCTTGCAGGGAATCCATTATCTGATAAGCATTCTCCACATGCTCGTGCTTCAGCCTAAGCGCATCGCTCATACCGGCCAACATGTAGCCTTTAGCTTTGTTGTTTGCAGCGACCCATTTGTCATATATTTCTCGTACATTACGAGAAGCATTCAAAAGAGGCTCAGGAGGACATTCCTCTGTCAAGACAAACTTGAGATTCTCACATACGAGGGCAATGTTAATGTTACTTTTCCATTTTATAAAATTTTCACCAGTCAACTTCTCATTAAGTAAAGTAAGAATAGGACCAGAAGGCATCATTGCTGAAATTATATCACAAAATGACATTTAATCAATTGAACAAATATCATAGGCAACAAATAAATTCATTTAGGAATCATAAACAAAGTGCATGATACAAATTTATTTATCCTACCAATTCCATGGAAATTTAATCTCACATTTAATATGCCGCCTTAAGGTCGAACGAATTAAATGATGATTAAATTGAGACAATCTCTATTAATAAATAAAACACTAAGATATCTCATATCTTCACTTTTATTTATTGATTACCATTTAATTTAGCCTAGATGCACTTAAACAATTTAATTGCACCCTTATGAATGTGACCCACTATTTTGATTTTAAAACCCAATTCACCATCGCCGCCTTAGGTAGGTAAATTATGAATCAGATTAAAAAGTCTTATCCTTTCGAAACTAAGCCTTGAATTTTGGTTCAAATGAAAACCTTCCTTAGGAAGGACGTCTATCGTGCCACTAGGCGCCATTTGAATCTCACGTTGCTTTGATTAATAGTGGAGGCCATAGGATTTATTATCATATATCCTTCTCCCACTCATTATTATATAATTAAGGTTTCTCAAACCCCAATTATTTAATTAAATCTTCTTATGATTTAATTATTAAAAGTCAAATCTCATTGGGCTCTCATAATCATGATATCATATAATAATCATCACAATATTTAAATCTAATTTAAACATGATGCTTGACATAACAAAATAAACATAGGAATGACATATAGAGAAAATCATAATTTCAACCGTGTCCTTTCAATTGCATTTTAATTGCAAGTATAAAATTAACCGATTAAATAAAACAATTTTATTTAATTTTAAATTAATTTTATAAATCAATTTATTGTAAAAACACCATTTTACTCTTAATAAATTAAAAAAAAACATACTTCTAATGAATTAAAATAAATTAGACTTGAAATATTGGTCCAGTTCGAAAACTGGACTGATACTTCTCATTCTATATTGATTTCTGCCATAGAAGCTTCTGCAAGCTTTCCGCACGCAGCAACCAGGCTCCTTCTTCTCCATACTCGGGCGACATCGCAGAAGCTTGACTCGTTCGACGAGCTATTTTTCTCGCACAACCCTTTGTGCGAGCAGATTTGCTCGAGGCAACGTGCGCGAGATGTAGTGGTCAAACCACCACTGCTCTGCACTGTTGTCTCTTATACAGTGCTCTGGTGTCGTCTTGATCGAACAGTCATCGGAAATAATTTTTCAATGAAGATAAACTTTAGGTTTGAATCTAACAATCCTAAAAGAATCTCTTGAAGGCACGTGTAAAGTTTTATTTTATTTTTTTAAATTCGATTAAAACAAATTATAATCAAATAATCACTTTCAAACCTTTGAGTTTCATCAATTACGTAAATGACTATCAATAGTAAGTAACAAAGATTCGAAACCTTAAATTTTAAATTCTCATAATTTATATTTACATGATAATCTGGCTCTGATACCATATTGTTGTAAATCGATGAGCCTCCAAAACGATTTCAGCGATACAAATTATCAATTCTCGATCGGAACCTCTTGTAGCTTTCCTTCTTTTCTATAAATTCTGGATGTGCAGAAATCACAGTCTTCTAGTACGATCCTCCTATCGACGATAGTGTGTGGGCACTCCAAAAAATACAAATCTCCGAAATCAATTATTTTTCTCTACATTGTTTTCCACTCATGAAAACATAGAGAAAGAGCCTTATATTAGATAAGGTGGGATCCTTTATTTATCATTTTAAAAATTTTATCAATTAAAGATTTTGCCTTTTTAAAATCAAAAGGATCTCCACATACCTTTTTATAATATTTAATATATTCCAAATATATTAACGATATTATTAATTTCCTTTTTTTTATATTACTATAATAATCCAAAAACTATAATTTTCTCATAATTATAATTTTAATTAAATCTCATATTTAATTATATTTATCTCCAAGCCCTTGGAATCATGGAAACAATTTTCAATCTTCATATTTGATTTCTAAATTGTATTTTATCCCATCATAAATAAAGAAGACGTACTAGGGACCATAGACTCATAACAAGAAGCTCCAATAAATTGGATAAATAATTAAACTCTTTAATTAATTTATTCAATATTATTACTCCACTAAAAATATGGAATTGCACTCTTCTTTATTATAGAATATCTTACTCTATGAAAAGAGTCGTCCATTGATATAATCATTACATACGGATTAATCCACCATAGACAATTCACAATGGGAGCTAGGTTATTTTTCCATTTACCTCTCCAATTATTATTATTTTTATTTATTATTATCCTCATTTACCATTAATCCACTAGTGAGTGGTTTCAATTTATAATTCTAATATAAATCAATTGGACCCCACACTCAGTTCCAGAATTAACAAATGAGGGAATTGTCTTTCTGTTCCCGCAAGAAGGAATGGATTCCATATATGTGAATTTATATTCTCAGCCATTCATTTTAAATATAAATCTAAAATGCAAGTGTTGAGAATGCGTAATTGCAAACTTTAAACAAGCAAATTAAGAATCACATAGAAATAAATAGGAGTCTATAATTACTTCAGGATTAAGATCTATTCATATATGATCATCTTTATGATTTAATTTGAATTTCATAATATAACAGAATTTTTATGAAATTTCTAATTAAATCAGTCCAAGTCCTACATAATCTCATTATATATGAATACCCACATTAAGATGTCTCCATATCGATGGTCCGGATAAGACAGTCACATTCAAAATATTCATGGGGCGCATTAGTGATGCTTTAATTAAAGATCTCATACTTTAATTAATTTCATCACAGACTTTATTTGAGTTTATTATCCATAATTTAATCCTCTTGTATATATAACTCTTATATATACTAAATTATGGCTACATCCAATAAACTAGGGATTTTATTATGATATTCATAACAAGACATTTCATGCAAATATGTTCAATGATAAATGTCATTCATTTTTTTTATTTAAAAAAAAACACAGTCCAATTACAATGCTTTGAGGGCACTATCCCTAACAAAATCTCACCTCAAATCCAATATAATGATCCTGCATTCAGATAAACAATACTACAATAAATATGATTTTTCGCAGCACGTTATCAACAACGCACATTTTTAGAACGTTGTTAATAATAGTTTTTATAGCGCGCCCAATTTTGTAGGCTGCGGATAATATTATATCTTTGCAAACAACAACATGCAAAAATAATACGTTGTCAATACTCATTTTAACAGCGTGCACTGCACGCTATTAATATTAAATAATAACAACGTGCATTCTGTGCGCTGTTAAAAAATTTATTATAAAAAATTAAACTTTTCACAGTGCGCCAATTATGTGCGCTACGGATTATATTAGATTTATTAATATGAGACTTTTAACAGTGTGCAATTTGCACGCTATTAAAAATCTCACTATAAAAAATTAAATTTTTCGCAATGTGACAATCAAATGCGATGCAGATACAATGTTTGTTAATATGAAATAATAACGACGTATAATTTTCATGCCGTTAAAAGTATCATTATAAAAACTTAAATTTCTCACTGTACAACTGCGTGTTGTGGATAATACTAAGCTTGTTAATATGAAATAATAATAGCGTACAATTTGCACGTCATTAAAAGTTTCATTATAAAAAAATAAACTTTTTGTAACGTGCCAATCAACACTATAAAGAAAAAGAGGAAGAAACATTATAATTCAAAAAAAGTATGATAACCAGTTCAAATGTGGAAGAAAAAGTCAATTTTTTTCATTTTGCCATACTGGAGTGTAAGTTATTTGGCTCTCTAGTCATTTTTTTAAATTAATTTGTTATATTAATGAACTAATACTATGAAATATGTTGATGTTACTTGTAGGGACTATTGTTACGTCATAACTTAGACGTGATGCATGTTGAAAAGAATATCTGTGAAAATGTCATAGGCACATTGTTAAATGTGAAGACAAAATTCAAAGATGGTGTTAATGCCCGCAAAGATTTGATGCCCTTAAAAATTAGAGAAGAATTACACCCTCAACAAAAAACAGAGGAGAAAACATGTATCACTTGCCTGTTGCACCTTACACATTGTCTAAAAAAGAAATGAGTGTATTTTGCACTAGGTTGAAGAAATTAAAGTTACCAAATGGATATAGCTCAAATATTGCTAATTGTGTTTCTTTAGAAGAGAGTAAGCCTATTGGACTGAAATCTCATGATTGTCATATTCTAATGTAACAATTGATATCAGTTGCATTAAGAAGTCTTTTACCAAAAGGTCCACGGAATGCTTTATTTCTGCTGTGTGCATTTTACAATGAATTATGTCAAAGTGTGTTAGACAGGAACTGCTTAGAACAACTCGAGGAGAATATTGTTGAAACGCTATGCATGTTAGAAAGGTATTTTTCACCATCTTTCTTTACCATTTCGGTTCATTTGACAATTCATTTAGCAAGAGAGGCTCGCTTGTATGGACCAGTCCATTTCCGCTGGATGTATCCATTTGAAAGGTAATAAATATTATACGATAAATTATATTTTTCTATCAACAACTTTTGATTGCAAGTTTTTTTTTTTTAGATTTATGAAAGTACTTGGGTATGTGAAGAACCGAGCAAGGCTTGAGGGTTGCATAGCTGAGTGTTACCTCGCAAATGAAAGAATGCAATTTTGTAGTGCATATTTTCAAAAAGCTACTAGTATTGGTGTCTGTTATAATCGGAATGATGATTTGGAAAATGGATCAGTGGAAGGTCGCCCAATTTGTAAAGGACAAGAAATAATTTTAGAAGACCAGATGTTGCAAGCCGCACATCAATATGTGTTATTCAATACTGCAGAAGTTTAACCTTACTTACAGTGAGTATAGTTAATTGCAAACCATATTAGATAATCGTGGTCTCTTATATAATTTGCATATTCTGACAATCACCTTTCAATGATTTTAAATAGGATGCACATTGAGAAGCTGAAACAAGTTGATCGTTGTTTCATAACTAATGAAACGTTACTACAAAAGTGGCATATGGAAACATTTGCAAAATGGTCATCAAAACATGATCTTAACAACTCCTCAGACCGAATTCAATGGCTAGAACATAGTCAAAGAAAGCAGGTTATATCTTATACGGGTTATATTATAAATGGACATCGGTTTCACACAATTGATGTTGGAAGGTCAACACAAGATAGTGGTGTTTCAATTGAAGCTGATACTATTTGTCAATCCAGTGCTAATGATTTTTCACATACAAGTGGAAGACTATCATACTACGGGGTTATACGAGATATTATTTTACTAGACTACTATTCTTTCAAAGTGCCTGTTTTTAGATGTGATTGGGCTGATACTAGAACCAGTATTAAAATGGAAGATGGTTTTATACTGGTCAACTTACACCAAGGACTAAGAACTTTTGAAAGTTATCCTTTTATTTTAGCATCACAAGCAAAGCAAGTATTTTATTCTAGGGTGATGAATCAAATTGGTATGTCTTGCTAAAAGCACTGCCTTAGGGTATTCATGACATGAACTTGATTGAAGAGGCTATATGTCATCAACACCTCTTGATGTGACTACACTTGATATTAACATTACTGAGAAAGAGCCATATGCAAGGAATGAGTGTGATGGAATTGATGTGCTTGATCCATGACTTAACTTTATCAATGAAAATTTTATAGTTATCTTATTTCAATAATAAATGTTCTTCTCAAGTTCTATTATAGATTTCACTGTTTCTATATTTTGGATCATTTTTTATTTTTGACCGATGTATCATGTCATATTGTTTATAAGCAGGCAATTATACAACATTCAAAAGAAAAGGAAAATGGGGAAAAAACATAGCAAAACATCTGTAGAAGAAATTCAGGTGATATTGTATTTTTTTAAATCTTGGTTTAATTTAATAAAGTTTACTGTACAATTCAATCTCTTTATGCTATTTTGCAAGAAAATATAGATAAGAGGCTATCTAGAGTGGACTCTAATACTTCACCTGCTTCATCACAAGAGTTGCATGGTAAAGAGGCAATTGATGATGACAAAATTTATAAGAAAAAGGGACGAGGTCGATCAAAGTTTAATTTAGCTAGTGGTCAACTAAAGCCCAAAGAGCTAGAACGCAATGAGTTTGGACAGCCGATTGGGGACAATTATGTGAAGTACGCTTCTTTCCTAGGTTGCATGGTAAAGGAATTTATGCCATACACATTAGATGGATGGAATGATGTAAGCGAAGAAATGAAAAATAGGATGTGGAGTTGTCTTCAGGTAATGACTTGAGTCACTGAATTTATCAAGTCTATAGATGCAGTACAAAAAGTAGACATAATTTTATGCTTCTTTATATACAGGTGAACTATAATGTTGAGGAGTATGAAAAAAAAATGATCTTTCAAAAATTAGGAAAGTTGTGGCGTGATAGAAAATCCAAACTACAAATACTTATGCGAGAAGCTAATGTTGGTCAAGCACTTGAAAACATAATCTTTGAGGCTGAATTTATGGATCAACACCAATGGAATTGTTTGTAAAGAGGACATTATACTTTGAATTTCAAGTAAATATTAATTACAAGTTAATTTTTATGTTAAAGATTAAGACTGAAATATACATTTGTAAATTTCTTTTGTCTAGTTTCTATTGAGAAAAGTGTTTTTGACATCTAATTGATGAAGTAGTCACTCTAGAGTTATATCTGAGTTTTGACAAAATGTGGGGTGTTCTAGGTTACTTATCTTGGTATTGAATGTCCCAAGGTTGATATTTTTGTGTGAAATTGTTTTCCCTTGAATGTCAAATTTGTAGTAATATGTGTAATGCTCAAATTTGTAACATCTAAATTTGTTATGTTTTATTTTTAGGAAAAGAGTGCAAAATTTAGAACAATGAGAGAAAATCAAGACCACATTCACACTATGAGCCGAAGAGGTTATGCCCGTTTGGCTAGCATGATGGTAAGCATTATTATTTATAAAACATTTTGAAAAATTTTGCAAATACACTTATTGATTTTGTAAAATACCGAGAAAAAAAAATAATAATATATTCCTCGGTAATTGATAAAACATCTTGTGGAATTTTTCAAAAAATTTTAGAAATTTTTCTAGATTTAAACGGAGGTCTTATGGACATTTTATGGGGATAAAACGAACAAGCTTTTGTAAAGCCTGTTTATATTGAGGAATTAAATGGGTTAACGGACGCGTTTATTTCCGCCGATCCCCTTTCCGTTCCTTTTTCCCGACTTCTCTTCTTTCTCTTCTCCTTCCCGATCGAGAGGGACCTTCTCGCCGGGTGATCTCCGCCTCGCCGCTGCCGACGCCGAGCTTAAATTGCCACGTCCTCCCGCCCTCGATCGACCACATCGGGTGCTTCCTCTCGGTTTCTCCGGTCGCCGCTACCATTGCAAAAATTAGAGCCACTGCTGCCGCCGCCGCCCTTTCGTTTGCCGCTCACGGACAGCACGCCACGGGCTCGGGTTGTCGCTGTGATGCGATCCATCGGCGTTCGTGCCACGCTCAATGAATCGTCTCCGACCTTCTACTTGCCCAACCTAGCGGATCGGTGTGAGCCAACGTCGCCACCTGAGCTCGCCGACATCTGGAGCTAGGCCATTTCTGTCGATCTCCATTGTGAGCACGCTGTGCAGACCATCGGTGTCGATTTCTTCGTCTGATTAGCAGTGGCCTCCACCAGCCACCGAGATCTTCATTGCTAACTTCGATCCGCTGACGATGAGGCCAAGAATGTGATCCGATGGCTAAGGTTGGAACGAGAAGGTATGTGTTTACAGCTTGATTTAGAGTTAATTGTTCTTTAGGGATTTGATTGAGGGTAGAGGTTGTTGAATCTGAGATCGGAGTTAAGCAGGTGAGCATTCCGATGGCAACTGGGATCTTGGATTTGATTTTTCCTTGGTTGAAGGGAATTTTGGGTGGTTGGGCAGTGATCCGGAGCCGGTGAGCAGAGGAGAAGGGAAGGTTACTGTCGAGGGATTTTCTAGTATCGGTGAAGCTTCAATTTATGTGGAGCAAGCCGGATGGTGTGTTATGATGGGGTTTGCTTGGCTGTGGAGGTGAGTTGGGTATCTTGTGACTATCGTCGGGAGCCAATGATGGCTGTGTTCATGAGGTAAGTTATTTGATAGTGTCTCCTTTGTTGGGTAATGGTTGAGCTTGATTTAATTATGTTCACAGCTATGATTGAGTGTATGGTGGGCAGCGGGTGTTGTTGATCTTCCCCTATATTGGTGTGGATCGAGGTGTTGATTGATCTTGGGGTGAGAAGTGTATTGACCTATGTTTCGACTGTGTTGTAAGGCAGAAGTTGTGTAGTAAATGGGCTATTGTGTCATTGTAATGGCTGTGAAGTAGTAGTCTTGTTTGGGCTACGAATCTAGATATAAAGTTGATGTAGAATTATGATTTGATCCTAATATTAGAATTGGTATATGATTTGATCATATATGTTTTGTTTGCAGGATTTCGGTTCGAGATATTCGCGGACGTGAAGACGATTGGTGTCTACAAAGCAGGTGGGTAATTTCCTACCTGGTCCGGGTAGTTGTATTTCATTCAGATTTAGTCATTGATATGAGCATGTTAGGTGTTTATATTACCTTGACCCTGTTCTTTTTATCGTATGCTTGATCCTTTACCGTTGGCTATTAACTCTATTGCTGATATCATGTTTATTTTATCATGATTAGGAGTTATACATATAGGTGATGCAAGTAACTTAGAATTTGTTTAAGTTAAGTGCAAATGGTAAAGTCCGGATGACAACCTGATTGTACATTGGGCAAAAATGTCATCCGTAGGTAGATAATATCTTTAACCTAGGGTTAGTTCTAGTACCCTTAGGTTGTATGTTACCACCAAACATGTGTTGTGTAAATGGTCAGAGGAATGATACTTAGGGTATCGCTACGGACCGGTGGTCCTAGCTTGTTATAATCAGATGAGTACGACTCTCTACAGGATAGAGAGTGCGTCGAGTAGATTAGTATGACTCTCTACAGGATAGAGAGTATTATGATTAGTTGAGTACGACTCTCTACAGGATAGAGAGTACGTCGAGTAGATTGGTATGACTCTGTACATGATAGAGAGTCTATGGTGGATGTCTGCATGTGAGATATTGCATTCATGCATTTACATGCACGCTGGCGACGAGGTCTCCCTTGTTGTTGAGAGGGTCGCCAATCATCCTGCCTCCACGGTTACTCATAGGAGAAGTAACCGGTGTGAGGGCAGAGCATTGAGGTGCCGCACTCTACCACTATAGACGGTGGTAGTTGGATTTGCGTGTCGTAGTCCTGCGTGTGTGGTACTCGACCACTCATGGGTAGTGACTGTCGGAGTGACCAATAGCAGGGACCCCCATCGTGTAGCTTGCTCTTTATGCTTATATGCTACTCGATCATACTGCCCACTCGGCCACTAGAGAGTAGTGGTTGGTGTTGAGTTGGGACAGTTGTCATGCTCGAGCCACCGAGGCCACACTGGGGTCGTGGTAGCTTTAGGGTGAGCCGACATGACCATGCATCTTTGCATTGTCGATTGATGGCATTTTGCATATTGCCATATATATACATATATGCATGTATATATATATATGGATGATTGTGATTAGATATATATATGCTTATTGTGATGTTGCATTTGATTGTATTATGTTTGTTGCATTTGATTGTACATCATATTCATGCATGTTTCTTGCATATGTTATACAGTTGTGTCGGATATTGGTATGGGTTGGATCGACCATAGATACCGTGGCCTGTAGCATGAGTAGATTATGTTGTGCTTCGTTCAGTTTTGTGTGCTGTGATCACAAACAAACCCGTCCTCGGGAGGAAGGCACTGAGAACCCGACACAGTTTGTTTGCATCACCATTGAAGTATAATGGAGGGCCAGCGGGAATTAATTAAAATATCCTCTCCCACTTAGTAAATTGAAAATAGAGTATGTCGTTGAAATACATGTGATATTACATATATATACATGTTTTCTATTACCTGCTGAGTTTTACTCACCACCCCCTTGCGGACCCTGGGTTTTCTGTCGCCCAGGTAACAGGTAGAAGACTTCGTGATGACATTGGAGCACCGCCGGCTGACATCGTCTCATCTCACCTCCGAGGCTCCCGTGTGTATTTGGGCTTTGTGTCCGCCGTGTATTGTATATAGAGTTTTCTTGATGTACATATTATATAATCGGATTTTGTCGAGGTTCTGTGTTGTTGTGTGTGTTAGACATACGGTATGCATGTGTGGGATGGTTTTCTGGTGGTCGTATGTTTCCGCTGTGTCTTGTGTAGTTTTTGTTTTCATACATATATATTGTTGTTATTGTGGGCCTACGGGCCTTGTATTAACCCGAAATGTTGTCACGTACAGGGGAGGTGTCGTCCGTTTGATTTTCGGCTCGGTATGCTCTCAGGGCGTGACAACTTTAGTGGTATCAGAGCCCAAGGTTCTGCGATGCCATACAATGTTATTTTTGTGTCGAGTCTTGGATTCTCGGGAGTCGATTTATTCGGTTTTGGTTTTTGAGATGAGATGGATGTTGGCAACGTGCTATTCCTCGGAATGCTCATCGGCTCCCATGTCCCCGGATTAAAATTTTCACTAATGAAAACTAATCTGGATGGGATGAGTTTCCTAAGCACAACCAATTTGTCGTCGTGCCAACGACTCGAGCGATCGCTTGAACAAACTAGTTGTTCAAGCAACCAAACTCTTCTAGTCGATTAGCCGCGGAAGAGACGACGGACGGATCGTCGGTTTTTGTGTTTCTTATCGGGGTCCATGATTATACAAATACATGCAAATGTAAACTAGTATAATCAACATATACTAACATAAAGAACATAAGCTAGCATATTAATAAGAACATGCAAAGAACAATAATAAAAGTTATAAAACTTTTATACCTCTTGATCTTCTATCGTATGTCCTAACCTCCTTGTAGACTTCGTGTGGGCGAAGATCCTCCACAAGTTGAAGCTTCCTAGATCTTCTTCAATCCAAGAAAGAAGAACTCTCTTTCCCTTCTTGCTTGAGCCAACCACCAATCCACAAAGGATTAATGCCGCCGGCCCCAAGAATAGAGAGAACATAATGGAAACCACCAAGGAACCAAACTAGGGACAAACCCTAGCTTCTAGTGCCGCCGGCCAAGATGGATTGAAGAGGAGAAGAGGAAATCGGTTGAGCCCCGACCAAGGTAGAAGGAAGAGGAGGTAGGAGCCGGCCACACCTTAGGAAGAAGAAGAACCCTCCTCCTATATTTGCCGCCCACCTTAGCTTCCATAACCTAGCCGCCCAACCTCCTAACCTCCTAGGGTTTCTTGCCCCAAGATAGGCAAAACCCTAACTCCCTTAGGGTTTCTTGCCGCCCACTTTAGGTTTGGCAAAACCCAAATCTCCAAAACCAAATCATCAACCTAGATCAATAGGAGAAGCATGGGCGCTGACCAAACCATGGAGGAAGGAGGAAGAAGGGTGCCGGCCACCATTGGGAAGAAGAAGAAGAAGCTCCCTCTCCTTTTGTAGCCACCCAAAAACCCTAGCTCCTCCACTTTCTTGCCGCCCAAGCCAAAGCCCCTCAATTAGGTTTTCCATGTTCCATCATCTTGCCGCCCAAGCCTAAGCCCATATATATAGAGTTAGGCTTAGGCCTTGGTTTAATCTCCATCGTCGGTTCTAGGGTTTTAATCTCAACCGTCGGATCTAGAGATTTAATCTCAACCGTCGGTTCTAGGGTTTTAATCCCAACCGTCGGATCTAGAGATTTAATCTCCACCGTCGGTTCTAGGGTTTTAATCCCAACCGTCGGATCTAGAGATTTAATCTCTACCATCGGTTCTAGGAATTTAATCCCAACCGTCGGTTTTAGAGATTTAATCTCCACCGTCGGTTCTAGGGATTTAATCCCAACCGTCGGATCTAGAGATTTGTTTTCCATCATTTGATCTAGACTTCATGAGGTTTATATTAGGCTACGATAGGGACCATGAGGAGGAGTTGGGTCTTGGCCACCCGATGGATCGGAACCACACAAACTTGATCCATCAATGATGTTCCATTCCACTAGAGGATCATCATCGAACTACCTCACCAACCCCCATAAATTAATATGGGCTCCATATATTATTTGTACATCCATCTCCCCGTGTTTAAGATATCGAATGTCCGTCAATTAATTGATTTACTGACCATCAATTAATTAACATCTAACTCCTCGAGTAGTACCACTCAACCTTATCATCATGTTGACTAAGTCAACCTACAAGGTTTACATGATGAACCTTATGAGCTCCTCAAGGGGACATCATCAACCTAATGTTAGTGCATATAAGATCCACATATCTCCACAATGGTATGATATTGTCCACTTTGGGTCTAAGCCCTCATGGTTTTATTTTTGGGCTTTACCCAAAAGGCCTCATACCAATGGAGATATCTTTTTTCTTATAAGCACATGATCTTTTCCATGTCTTACCAATGTGGGACTTTGATTGTATTCCCCATACTCCCAACAATCCCCTCAAACGAGCGAAGGACCACATTGGGCCCCCTCGCCTATCCTCCTCGAAGGATTTTCTCGCTTGATGTCCGATCTTCAACCCACGAGGACTTCATGCGGTTGTTCGGTCCCAGACCCAACTAGACTTCCTTCACGATGTCCGGTTCTCTTGATCCGGGCGTGGGGCTCAACTTCCTTCGTTCGAGGTTCATGGCTTGACATGGACCATGGCTCTGATACCAATTGTTAGTGCATATAAGATCCACATATCTCCACAATGGTATGATATTGTCCACTTTGGGTCTAAGCCCTCATGGTTTTATTTTTGGGCTTTACCCAAAAGGCCTCATACCAATGGAGATATCTTTTTTCTTATAAGCACATGATCTTTTCCATGTCTTACCAATGTGGGACTTTGATTGTATTCCCCATACTCCCAACACCTAATACATAGGATACGATTTCCTCCTATAATCAACGGCACACCATGTAAATAATATCATTTCCCAACTTACCGGGCATATTGATTTAATCCATAGAAATCTCACCCTCTGGTAAATCAAAGAAATAAATATTAAGTACATGTGCCCGTTATTATATCGGGATTAAGAGCATGTACAACATAATATCCGAGGTCCGATTCAATTACGCAGTCAGCAATAAATTGAATCACCTCTATGTCGGTCCTGCTCAATACACCTAAGTGTACTAGTGTAACTCTATGTTCAAGATAAAACAATACCAAGCTACACTACAACCATGCCAATGGTTTGTCCAAACCATCTTGGTTGTGAGCCTCTACTTATATTCTACTGATGATAACATGATCTTACCACCCAAGCACCATGTTATCTACAATGTAAAGTATTAGACAATATGCATATATATAAATAAAGTGCAAACAATGATCATGTGATTCTTATTTCAAAATAAAGATGTTCATACAAAAGATCTAGGCTTATACATCCCAACAATGGACAGCGGCCTGAGCTCCAAGCAGCACGAGGTAAGAATTCCTGAAAACTTATGGTTTAGTAGATATTTATCTAAACTTGATCGGTAGTTGTATACAGTATAGATATGACACCTGTGCATACTTGTAGTAGGGTCGCCCATCGACGACCAACCGAGTTACCTTAGTGTTTATACTCTCGGTTTTAGTTGTCTATGTTTTTAGTATATATAACAGGAATAAACTTTGTAGTATGTTGGTTATTATTAAATAAGTAGTATGAGTTGACCATGGGAATAACCTGTTGAGTCTGTGAGTCTTGAAGCGTGTCGAGGTGATTTACCTCACGAGGCATCTACCGAGTCGAAAAACACATTTATTATGGAAATCAGAGACTACAGTTTTAGAGATTTCCACTAACTGTGCTAGTCAGATCATTACTTGTGGGTAATGAACAAACTTGTAGACTATTGTTGATGCAGATAGCGGAAGGCTAGGTTACGGTGTTTCATAGGGATTTTATCCCTGAGTTGTTAGTACTGAGTTGTATAACTTTGAGAGTACTTTTGAGTACTTAACTCATGTTATACCGAGAAAGAAGAGTTGTTTTCATACCAGTATCGGGATCAAGCCGATATTTGGTGATAAATGCAGAAAATAATCTTCGGGAAATAAAACATCACTTGATCATGGTTTAGTGATGTTGAAAGAGTGTATTTCCTAGTGTCACTTTTAGTGACACATTGTAAGGAATTCTTGAGCTTCAAGAAAGGGTGCTCGGTTAGTAACAGTGTATTGTGCAGAGTCGTGAGACTTGCAAAGGTTACGACCACCTAATAGCTCAAGAAGATGAATGGATATTTTAAGCCACCTACGATTGTTGGCTTATAGTTGGATTAGGATGCCGGGATCTTCTATCAGATCCTACCGGAAGACGTTGGATTGAGACAGGAGTTTAGAAATGACTCCGTACAAGGGTTTAAGAGTTGGAGACCGATAAGTAAATATTGCAGGTCAACTTAATAGAGTTAGAAGTCTCCAAATGTTGGATAAAAGGAGCAATATCAGGGTCACAGGCCTTGAGCTACTTTTCGATTATAGAAGACCAATCGCAGATCATCAGAATGTTCTTGTGGATATCAGCAAAATCAGAACAAAGACTCCGAAGGGATTGTGTGCGTGCAGTGCGGATCACGAAGACATGCGAAGTCAGATAATCCATTGGATCAGTTCATCTGTTGCTATTGTGAGCAACCAGTACAGTGGAGGAGGTGTACTTTGAAGACTCAATTGAAGGCTATCGATGGTGTTCCGGGAGGAAGATGCATCGTCTCGACAGTAGAGATCAGCGCAGAAAATTGGGTTATCTCATCAGCAGCAACCTACTACCTCAAGCGTGGTCGAAGTTCCTTGATACTACCCTTCAGCAGAGATCAGCACATAAGCAACATCATCAGCAGAAGACATTGTAGAAGACTCAGCAGACAACAACAAGCAGTTACCTCCAGATGAGTTTTGCTTAGTACAGAAGAGAGAGTATACGACGAAGGTCGTATCTATTCGGTATTCTACAGTTGTAGCTCATAGATTTAAGTGATAGGATCAAATGATCTAGGAAAAATCCTCGGATCATTCATTGTAGAAATGCGACCGTGTTATCGCGGACTGTTGGATCTGATCTTCTTCTCTTCGGAGAAAGGCCGAGATTTGCGAGGAGCCTTTGAATCAGATCGACAGATAATGGATCGCTCATGGTATTACTTTAGTTTACCCTCAAGGTTAATATATTGAGAGATGCTTGTAGTTACAGGTATCTGTATCTAGAACATTCTCAGTTGGATTAGAAGGTTCCTATACATCGACTTGTGGGTCGGTGGTATCTCTACTGTTAGGTGAGATGTGGACCAACAGTTAAGAAGTTAAGGGATGCCCTTAGACTTTGATAGACATATGCTTACGGATGGTCAGGTTGTTGATATTATAGTATGATTATGTCTCTCAGACGTGCATATAATCCGAGAGCATCCGAATGTAATTTCGGATGAACTCCTAGTCTTGCCGTTGCTTAGGCAAGTGGAGTAGGCGATCGAAATGATTGCAAAAATAGTTCTGATATCGAAGATCACAGACCGGGTGATAGTTGTTGAAAGTAAATGAATATCCTTCGTTGTGGATAAATGATCTTTTTAGATCAGTTAAAGACACCTGTGTATACTCTAGGATTGGTTTACGATTGGAGTGTTGATATTGTAGTGACATTGTGTCATAAAATTAGCATAGTCGTTGTGATGATTGATATATCATCAACTTGGAGTAAGCAGGATGCAGGTGTATAGAGGACGACAATTTCATACTTAGTATGAATTTTATGAGTTTTGATTAAGTTGCTAGACTAATTAACGATTTAGTCGCCACTGGATTCGAGAATCGTGTATCCTGGACACGATTGGATCAGTTTGTAGTTGTTGGAGTTGCGTAACCTGGCCACTATTGATTGTGGTAGTTGGAGTTGCGCACTCGACCACCGTAGATGGTGGTTTGCCTTGTATGGCTTGGATATTACTGTAGATGTGGATAGAATGTTTTAGCATTACTATACTACGGATTTGTTTGACAAAGGTGACGATGGAAATCATTTAGCCTGGAAGTGAAACCAGGTTCTGAGACCTAGATGGCGGTTAACTTTTACGCAAGTATTGGTTAATCCTTCCGGAGTGGATAAAAAGGAGGTTGTACGCGGATGCATCGTTTCAGGGATCGGAACGATTCCGATGCAGTTGAATGAGGCGTACCTTATGCTTAAGATATTTAAGAAACTACGAGATAGACTGTTATATACATGATGTGTCTTTAGTAGTTATTATTTGGATTTGTAGATGTATGGAGCAGAAGTGCTCATTGAATTTAACTAGCTACTCGGTAGCTATAATAGAGTTGCTGGAACGCGAACGGTTGCAACTTGCGAGATTGGGCGCTATAATCTCCCATGCACTTACAGAGTGTGTGTGGAGTGTATCTTGGAAGGTTGATGGACTTCTCTTTTGAGAAGATAATTCTCCTTATCTGATAAGGATAGTGTGTTCCGGACACGCGACCAATCATGGAAGAGTCGTTACAGATAGCACGTCATTCGAGATGGACTATGTACCCTGGTGGTACTTGGAGGTACTGAGAGTTGAAACGTTTATACTAGTGAAATGGTATAAAGAGAGTTATAGCAGATTTTGCTGCTCGATGTTTAGTATGCCAGTAGGTGAAGGCTGAACATCAAAAAAAAAAAAAAAAAAACTCAATGGATTGCTCTAGAAAATTCCGATTCCGGAATGGAAGTGGGAGCATATCACTACTGACTGCGTTACAGGATTGCCTAGGACCCATAGAGGACATGATGCGATTTGGGTGAGTGTGAATCGACTGACCAAATCAGCTCATTTCCTTTCTATTCGTGGGTCGTACTTGTTGGATCATTCGGTAGCGTTGTATTACCGAAAGATAATCAAATTGCGTGGGGTACTTTTTAAGTACCATATCGAATAGAGATTCACGATTTATCTCGCGATTTTGGCAGAGTCTGCACTAGACGATGGAGCCGCAGAGCTTTCGGCTTAGTCTTTGAGTGTATCATTTAGACGTTGGAGGATCTATTCAGATCTTGTGTCGTGGATTATGGAGGAGTAGCTTATCGATTGACTTTACCTCCGACACTTCCGAGTGTTCACAACGTATTGTATGTTTCTATGCTGGGGAAATACGCGCCGCAATTTGACCATGTTCTCAAAAAGGGTTCCGATTCTACCTCAGTATAATGCGACTTACGAAGAGATTTCAGTGCGTATTCCTGGTTGCAACGAGTGTCAGTTGCAGAACAAAACCATCCGACTCATAAAGGTTGGATGACAACATCATATTGATGAGGAGGCTAATCGGGAGCTGGAAGACACTATCTGAGCTCGATAGTCTCATTTGTTCACTTGAAGAATGTATGTGGTCATTTCGGAAACTTGCTTGAAGTAATTTTTGCATGTTAGTACGAAATTTGGGGACCAAATTTTTATAAGTGGGGGAGAATGTAAAATACCGAGAAAAAAATAATAATATATTCCTCGGTAATTGATAAAACATCTTGTGGAATTTTTCAGAAATTTTTAGAAATTTTTCTGGATTTAAACGGAGGTCTTATGAACATTTTATGGGGATAAAACGAACAGGCTTTTGTAAAGCCTGTTTATATTGAGGAATTAAATGGGTTAACGGACGCGTTTATTTCCGTCGATCCCCTTTCCGTTCCTTTTTCCCGACTTCTCTTCTTTCTCTTCTCCTTCCCGATCGCGAGGGACCTTCTCGTCGGGTGATCTCCGCCTCCACGCCGCGCCGCCGATCGCCACCGCCGCCCTCCCGCCGATCGCACTACATCGTGTAAGCTCACCGGTGTTTCTTTGCCGGCCATTGGCTCATGCCGTCAGCATTCGTGATCGCGCATGATCTGGCCGCTACCATTGCAAAATTAGAGCCATCGCCGCCGCCGCTCTTTCGCTTCACCCACGACAAAGACGCCACGGCCGCTCGTTGTCGCTGTGATGCCACCCATCGAGCGCTTGCAGCAGCCCACGCCGAATCGCCTCCGACCTTCTACTTGCCCAACCTAGCGGATCGGTGAGCCAACGCCGCCACCGAGCTCGCGACATCTAGAGCTAGGCCATTTCGCGATCTCCATCGCGAGCACGCCGCGCGCACTGCCTGTCGATTTCTTCGTCTGATTAGCAGTGGCCTCCACCAGCCACCGAGATCTTCATTGCTAACTCCGATCCGCTGACGATGAGGCCAAGAATGTGATCCGATGGCTAAGGTTGGAACGAGAAGGTATGTGTTTACAGCTTGATTTAGAGTTAATTGTTCTTTAGGGATGTGATTGAGGGTAGAGGTTGTTGAATCGCCATGGAGATCGAGTTGAGCAGTAATGAGCATTCCGATGGCAATCCGGGATCTTGGATTTGATTTTTCCTTGGTTGAAGGGAATTTTGGGTGGTTGGGCGTGATCCGAGCCGGTGAGCAGAGGAGAAGGGAAGGTTGCTGTCGAGGGATTTTCTAGTATCGGTGAAGCTTCAATTTCTGTGGAGCAAGCCGGATGGTGTGCTATGATGGGGTTTGCTTGGCTGTGGAGGTGAGTTGGGTATCTTGTGACTGTCGTCGGGAGCCGATGACGGCTGTGTTCATGAGGTAAGTTATTTGATAGTGTCTCCTTTGTTGGGTAATGGTTGAGCTTGATTTAATTCTGTTCACAGCTATGATTGAGTGTATGGTGGGCAACGGTGTTGTTGATCTTCCCTATATTGGTGTGGATCGAGGTGTTGATCGATCTGGGGTGAGAAGTGTATTGACCTATGTTTCACTGCGGTTGGGCGCGTGTGTAGTAAATGGGATGTTGTGTAAATGGTCGAGGAATGATACTTAGGGTATCGCTACGGATCGGTGGTCCTAGCTTGTTATAATCGATATACGACTCTACGTGATAGAGAGTGCGTCGAGTAGATTAGCATGACTCTACAGTGATAGAGAGTATTATGATCGATTGAGTACGACTCTCTGGTGTGATAGAGAGTGCCGAGTAGATTGGTATGACTGCATGTGATAGAGAGTCTATGGTGGATGTCTCAGATGTGAGACATCATTCATGCATTTACATGCACGACGACGAGGTCTCCTCAGGGTCGAGAGGGTCGCCAAATATCTCGCTCTCCATGGTTACTCATGAGGAGTAAGGAGTGTGAGGGCAGAGCATTGAGGTGCCGCACTCTACCACTATAGACGGTGGTAGTTAGATTTGCGTGCCGTAGTCCTGCGTGTGTGGTACTCGACCACTCATGGGTAGTGCGATCTGAGTAACCAGCAGTAGGACCCCATCG
Source organism: Wurfbainia villosa (assembly GCA_025175895.1). Classification (NCBI taxonomy): domain Eukaryota; kingdom Viridiplantae; phylum Streptophyta; class Magnoliopsida; order Zingiberales; family Zingiberaceae; genus Wurfbainia; species Wurfbainia villosa. The sequence goes on from CM046008.1 coordinate 427,381, forward strand.
TAGCTTGCTCTTACGCTTATATGCTACTCGATCATACTCGCCCACCCTACCACCGAGAGTAGTAGTGGTGTTGAGTTAGGACAATTGTCATGCTCGAGCCACCGAGGCCACACTGGGGTCGTGGTAGGTTTAGGGTGAGCCGACATGACCATGCATGCTGCATTGCCGACTGATGACAGTTTTGTATATTGCCATATATATACATATATGCATGTATATATATATATGGATGATTGTGATTAGTATACATATATAGATACATATATATATATGCTTATTGTGATGTTGCATTTGATTATATTATGTTCGATTTGATTGTACATCATATTCATGCATGTTTCTTGCATACGTTATCTATTGTGTCGGATATTGGTATGGGTTGGATAGACCATAGATATCGTGGCATGTAGCATGAGTAGATTATGTGTTGGTATTACTCTTCCTGTTATATATATGTTGGATATATGTTCAGGTTGGATCAGAGTAGCGAGGACTCGTGCATGTCCGCATTTTATGTTATTCATTCTGATTAGACGGTATATGCTTGTATTTATATACTATGCTGATATACCTGTTGTACATCTAGATTATGTTGTCGAAATACATGTGATATTACATATATATACATGTTTTCTATTACCTGCTGAGTTTTACTCACCACCCCCCCCCCACGGACCCTGGGTTTTCTGTCGCCCAGGTAACAGGTAGAAGACTTCGTGATGACATTGGAGCACCGCCGGCTGACAACGTCTCATCTCACCTCCGAGGCTTCCGTGTGTATTTGGTCTTTGCGTCCGCCGTGTATTGTATTTGGAGTTTTCTTGATGTACATATTGTATATTTGGATTTTGTCGAGGTTCTGTGTTGTTGTGTATGCATGTATGCATGGGATTGTTGTATTGTTGTAGTATGTTTCCACTGTGTCTTGTGTAGTTTTTGTTTTCATACATATATATTGTTGTTATTGTGGGCCTACGGGCCTTGTATTAACCCGAAATGTTGCCACGTACAGGGGAGGTGTCGTCCGTTTGATTTTCGGCTCGGTATGCTCTCGGGGCGTGATAACTTTAGGATCACTTGGTTACCAGGATTCATAAACTTTAGTACTTAGTCTGGAGGTCTAGAGTTCGAATCCTGGGGAAGGCAAAAACCCACTTCCAGGGGTGGGAAGACCAGATGGGTAATGACGGGTCAACAGGGGCGACGGTCGTCGACCAATAGGGGTCGCCGAATTCCGCCAATAGGGGCCCGGTCATTACAAATTTTATTATTTGTCCCTATCTATTTTTTTATATATTTATATATGTTTCATATTTAAGGAAAAAGCAAGTCCTGCAGATACACCAATTACAAGATTAAAAGTTTGGATTGAAGGTCACACGAAGAAAAATTGGCAACCTATTAGTCAAGTCGTTGGAGATAAAAATAGTAATAAGATTATTTCCTGTTATTATTTCTAAAAGTGTTCATACCAATTACATCACTAGTAATCTAAAAGTGTTATTTTACAAAAGTTCTATCTTGGTATTTGTAGAAAGGAATAGAAGAATGCCCACCTGAATCTTTAAACACAATTAATATTGCTGATGATGCAATGAGCCTTGTATTTGGCAAGGAATCTCGAAGTAGAGTACGAGGAATGAGCTTTGGAGTTATACCATCAAAGGTTGGAGCTTCTGTGCAACAAAATAGAACCATCAAACGCCTTGAAAGTATAGTGAATAATCTTTAACAAGAAATGCAAGAAATGATGCTCATGTTTTTGCAAAATATGAGACAACAAAATGAACAAGACCAGATTAGTAATTTAAAAAAAAAAGTATTTTGTCTTAATTAATTTGGTTTTTTATGTCCTTGTTAGTGAAATTATATTATGATAATATTATTTGACAAAATTTATTTGAAAAATTAGGTTGCTAGTAGTGACATTGATGACAATATTAGGAATAATCTTAGTGGTGGTAGTGATATCAATGGTGCAAACAAAAATAACAATATTGAAACTCAGATAATCATATTGATTGATTTTAAATAAATAATTAAATTCTTCTTTACAAATATATACTGTGCTTTGCTGGTTGATTAACTCACTTTATTACTTCACTTTATTATCACAATTGAGGCTGTGATGGTTTGATTAACTCATAAACATCATGTCTATTGGTTGGTAACTATGTCCTTTGCTGTTCTAATTCTGTTGAAGAAATTGGACATCTTGTGATAATGTTTGAAAAACTCACTCGAGTAAAACCAACAGAACAAGACTGACGTGAAGAAATTGGACATCTTGGGATTTTGCTGTAGATCTCAAAATCCCATCAAATTAAAAAACCATCAAGAATAGAACAAAATACAGCTTACGGATTCATTGAGATGGTCAAGCTCTTTTACAAATAAATCATAGCTAATTTGATTCAGACATCCAAAATCCAAACTCCAATATTTTCTGTATGTAGATCACAAAATCCTATCAAATTATAAACTCATCAAGAATTGAACTGATACAGATTGATTATGATGGTCCAGATCTTTTACTATAAATCAAGATTAGTTTGATTTTGATATAAAAAATTCACACTTATGTATTTTGCTCAATAAGTAACACAAAGCACCTATTTTATTCCTTCCTGCCATTTTTACCTAATTTCATATTTGTTGAGGAAAACGAGTAAAAAACAAGGAAATAATGATAAATATCTGTCTCTTTCATCTGTTTCGGTGATATGTGCTTGCCCTCAGCTATTGATAAACCCTTTTTACAGCTGCACATCCCTCTCCTCTCTTCTCCCATTCCGTTTCCTCCGGACCACCATCTTTTTTGCTGGATAATCCAAGAACCAATGTCTTAATAGGCAAGGGAAATAGTCACAGCAAAAATGACGATTTATCAAACAGCACACGTGAAATTTAAAAATGTTCAAATAATATTTTATACTTTTACATTTATCAAATAGCACACTTAATTCCCTTTTTATTTCTTCCGTCAAAAAAATCTGCACACTGTGATGTTGAAATTATAAATCTCAATACTATTATGGTGCTGAGATTTGAATTCTTAATATCATAGTTGTGGTGCAATTTCAGTACCACTATGATGTTGAGATTTGAATTTTAAGTGTCGGGATTGTAATACAATTGTGATGTTGAGATTTGAATTCTCAGCACAACGTTCGGAATTTTTACTGTACTGCAGGTCTATTTGACGGAAGGGATAAAAAGAAAATTAAATATACTATTTAATAAATATGAAAGTATAAGATATTATTTGAATAATTTTAAATTTCACCGTGTGCGCTGTTTGATAAATTGTCACAGACTCCAATATACTATTCAAATCAAATCTTGCATTCTGTTTAATATAATTGGCTTAAAGCTTTACAGGGTTCCATAACCTAAAGGCAGTTGAAAACTCCCACGTACTATGAAATTCTTAACAGTATATACAGATTTGTTTTTAATTGTTAGGAATCAATTAGACAAATCAAGATATATCTAAACTCTACTCTGACAAGAATGATTATACTTAACAGTAAATGATTTTGCCATCTGACTCGTTATCCTTCTAGTGTACTAAAAATTAGTAAATTACCAGATAAAAGTTCAACCAATGTCTCATATAATGACTAATGGTAAGCCTCTGTTGTATCGTAATACATTATGGTGATATGAACCACCCTTTACTATTGTGAAAGCTAAAAATATAAACCCAAATTTTCTTGAAGATCCACAAGGATTGAACAAAATTTTAAGAAAATAGGTAGTTTTTATACCACCAATTTGTATGCGTGGGAGTGTGCCTGTGATGCAAAATCCTACTTTGCAAAGGCATGCAAATCATGACAGCCAAAACTTTCTAATTTCCTTTAAAAGGACAGAAGGACTAGTATATAAACTAGAAAGCCTTTGGCAATTAAATCACAAATTGAATTTCAAAGACAAGCAAACTACGAAAAAGGACCAACAAGCTTACCAAACAGCTTCATTAGCCTTTCGGCGATTTATCAAACAACGTACGTGAAATTTAGAAATGTCCAAATAACGTTCCATACTTTCATATTTATCAAATAGCACATTTAATTTTTTTTTATCTCTCTCACTAAAAAAAATAATACGCTTTCAACGGGATGCTTTAATTATAAATCGCAGACCACTACGACGCTGAAATTCTGAATTTCATCACCACAAGGGATTGCATAATCCCAAGACTACTGATCGCTCACTGAATTTACATCCAAGATTGATCATCGGCGGGCATCGAATTTGCAATCCAAGACCACTATGATGCCGAGATACTGCAAATTTGGGCCCATAAGAGCCCATAATGTACAATCGGTAAAGATCATCATCGCGCTAGGCCGTTGAATTTACACTTCAACATCACAAAGTACAAAGACTAATCGTGATGATGAAATTACAATACAACTGTGGTACTGAGATTTGAATTTTCAGTATTACATTCGAAAATTTTATTAGGTTGCAAATCTATTTAGCAGGAGAAATAAAAAAAAAATTAAATATATTATTTAATAAATATAAAAATATGAGACATTATTTAAATATTTCTAAATTTCATGATAAATTGTCAATAGCCTTTCCAAGAAATGTCGTTGAAAGCTGCCTTGCAAGTCCTTTAGATCGTAGATGTGTAATTTGGCCCCCATTGCAATGGCGCGTCGGTAAGAGCTTGGGAGGTCCCTGGAGCAAGCCATGGTTCGATCCTCGCTTACCGCAGCTATGGAGGAATTCCGCCATTTTCCACTCGCCATGGTCATGGAGGCGGTTCCCGCTACTCACGGGTTGTAAGGGTGCGACCGATCGGGCGTTAAACCCCTCACGCGGCGATGGCTGCCTTCCGATGCATCAGGCGGTGGAGACTCTTCGGAGGCCGTGGGGCAGGGCCGGTTCGCCAAGTGGACTAGTCGGGCGAAGCTTGGATACCACTTGTAAATCAAAAAAAAAAAAAATAAATAAAAAAAATTAGATGTGTAATTTGACCTTGAAGCCGTACTACAATACAATGACAAAATATTGAATAAAACTAAATGCGTCCTATTGAATCAAAAGTAGCTCCAATTAAATTTGTACCTCTGCCATATATATTACTGGTCGACTGATGAAATTGCTTGGATTATCAACGCAAGAAACCCTGAGGACATGATAATAAATTACCATCATTGTGGATCTAATCAGAGATAAAGAGATCAAATCAAAGGTTTATAGATAAAGCATGGAAAAACCCAATCCATCTCGAATGTCGTCTAGTACACGAAATTAACAAAAATAAAACAGTAAAACTGTTCGAATTATACTCTAAACCTGGCTACTCCAGGTTCTTCGGAGACCATGGGCAAACCCTAAGATTACGAACGGATTAAGCAGGAAACAGGCACAGTACAAAAACTAAGTTAACAAAAAAATAAGACGATTGTTAGATTTCAAGCGTAAATGATTCTCATTTTTCGGAGGTCGTAGTTAAACCCTAAAATTAAAATGGAAATTTATCAAACAGCGCACATAAAATTTAGAATTATCCAAACAGCATCTCATATTTTCATATTTACCAAATAGCGCATTTAATTCTTTTTTTATCCCTCCCACCAAACAGACCTGCAACACAGTAAAAATCCCGAATGTGATACTGAAAATTCAAATCCCAACACCACAGTTGTATTGCAATTCCAGCACCACCACCGTGGTGTTGGAATTGCAACTTTCAACACCATAGTGATGCTGGAATTGCAATTCCAACACTACAGTGGTGGTGCTAGAATTACACCACCATCGCAGATATTGAATTCAAATCCCATTACACAATTGGGATCTGATCATCACCATCATGTTAATTCAAATTCCAACACCGTTGATTCCAACACTATAGTGGTGCAGATCTTTTTGGCAAGAGAAATAAAAAGGGAATTAAATACGTTATTTAATAAATATGAAAGTATAAAATACTATTTGAACATTTCTAAACTTTACGTGCGTTGATAAATCACCGCTAAAACTATGGACATATTCAAATGGAAACAAACTTTCAATTGAAGAAAAATAGTCATCACTGAAATTACTAAAAAGAAGTGTGAAATGCCCACTGTGAGGCCAAACCGGCTGCAAAATTCACTAAAATTAGCCTTTTGCATTGTTATGTAGCATTGTGCTTGTACACGAATATTCCATCTGCAATGGTAATTTAATAGGCTTCCCTTTCTCTCTGACATATAATTTTGCATATATGAGTACAACGTTTAAGTTGGAAAATTATTAGACGTGAATTATTTAGAAAATAATTTTGTTCCTAGTGCTTACTGGTCCAAAATACATTATACATTGTTGTTGAATCTTTTGTCTGTGGCATTGTTCTTGAAGATTAATTTCTTTTCCTTCACCTACATTAATTTATATCTGATCTAATTACTGATGAAGAGATAACAAGTTTATATTTGGATTACCTTATTTGGAAAAACTAGCATGTTGTATTGTTATCACCATCTAACATTTTATTATTTATCCCCTTTTTTTTTGTGTTTTTGTTAGTGAATGTGCAATTATGATAATATTATTTGATAATATTTATTTAAAAAATTAGGTTGCTAGTGGTGGCATTGATGACGATATTAGAAATTATGTTAGTGGCGATAGTGATGTCAATGGAGCAAAAAATAATGACAATATTATAATTCATGTAACCATATTAATATGAGGAATATTATGTTTTCTTTTACATGATAGAATCTCTCTCTTATTACTAATAATCTATTTTGTTATAAAAATATACTTGGGAATATTAATAATTTTTTATTATTATATAAGAAAAATTGAAGAATGTGAATTGTGGAGATGTCAGTATTAATACTAAATATAAGTTGCTTCATTAGTCTGGTGATGAAGTTATTGCAGAAGGTCAAATTGCATCAACAGATCCAAAAACAAAAGTGCATCACGTTCCTCTTGGTAGATCTTGTTGGAAAGTTTGGATTGATAGAGTTTTGTTGGAGAAAGTGGATCTAATTTGACCCAATGATGAAATGTATTTTCTTGAGGATGCAATAGGAAATACAGTCGCTTGGTTCTCTAAGTGTATAGTTTTGTGAGTGATATAGATTTTGTGTTACAGGTTGAATTGTTTATGTGACTAAGTGAATATTTATTTTTTAGAAAATAAATTATGTAAGTGAATTTATGTTATTAGTTTGAATTGTTTTTTGTGACTAAGTGTATAATTAGTACTATTTATGGTATTATAATTATTTTAGTTTTGATTTTATAATCGTGTGTATGTGATGTTAAAAATGAGTGTAGTATTTATATGTGATATTATAATTATGTGATATTTGTGAGTTGGATTATAATTATTTGAGTTTTAATATTACAATACTGCACTTAACCGCAACGCGTGACTGTGTGTTGCAAATGCACTTAATCGCAGTGCGCGACCGCGTGCTGCGAATGCACTTAACCGCAGCGCGCGATTGCGCGCTGCGAATGCACTTAATCACAACGTGCGATCGTGCGCTGCGAATGCACTTAACCACAGCGTGCGATCGTGCGCTGTGAATGCACTTAACTGCAGTGCGCGATCGCGCCCTGCGAATGCGCTTAACCACAGCGCACGATCGCGCGCTGCGAATGCACTTAACCGCAACGCGCGATCGTGTTACGAATGCACTTAACCATGACGCGCGATCGCACCCTGCGAATGCACTTAACGGCAGCGCGTGATCGCGCCCTACGAATACACTTAACCGCAGCGCGCGATCACGCGCGACCGTGCGCTGTGAATGTCTTATGACTTTCAACAACTTAGCGTTGTGCAACGCGCGACCGTGCGCTGCGAATGTCTTATGACTTTCAACAACTTAGCGTTGTACAGTATGCGATGCGCACTGCGGATAGTATATTTGCGCGCTATGAAAAATTAAATTTGTTATAGTGCAGACAACCGATCTATATGACTGAAATACTCTTATAAATGATGAACATACAAAATATACTTTAATTCGTCGATCAAATTATTTACCTCTTTATAATCTAGATAAATAGTTTTAAAATATTCTCTGTTCTTTCTGGTTACACGGATAAAGCGACACAAAAAACGCACAAAAAAAAAAAGGAAAAAAGATGCCACATGATTTTTTTAGAGAGACTGGATATTCAGATCTTTCAACTTTAGACTTGCATGATCCAAAATATCATTAAATACGACCCTTAAATTATTTTAATTCTTGACAAACTTAAACCTTACAACACATTAAATGTAATTTTATTAATTATGGGATTGACAAAGTTAAGCCCCTCTTGATAGTGCAATTATACAAATTCAAGCGGCTTATATATTACTAAATTAATAAACACTGACCTGTAAATTAATTTGGGAATCAATATATAACACATCCTATTGAAAAATAAAAATTTCAATAAAAATCTTCAGTTATAACCATCTCCGCGAGAGAGCTAGTGGTTAATGTGACAGTAAAATTGTATTAATAAATAAGAATCAATCTTCGAAATTGTAAATCTTTTGAGATGTCTATTCTTCTATCGTACTAGTCTCGAATTGAGCAATATGATCTTTATAATTTACCTTATTCGTATTAACGATAGAATCAATTGATGGAGACGTTAAAGAACCTCAATGGTCAATTTAAGATTTCACATCTTAATTAGGCTTTTGAGTTGGAAGCTATTAGTTATTTTATTGGACCAGGCTATCCATACCCGTACTCTCACTAAATACATTTTATTTTCTAAATACACTCATTAATATTTTTCTAAATACATCCCATACTATTTCTATTTTATCATTTTTAAAAAATTACCGTCCGAAGTTATTGCCACTCGACATCACCGTCGAGCGATCAGATTACGATTACGATTCAATCGATTCGATTATAATTCAATGCAATCCGGGCAGAATCCAATCACGATCTGATAGCAATTGCGCTCAAATCTTGATAGCAATTTGCTCAAATCGATTAAGCACCGATGATTGTAATTCGCTCAAATCTTGATAGCAATTCGATCGGAATTTGACTATGATTTGGTCGGTCGGACGACGACGACGACCTCGACATATTCAAGGTTGACTATAATGATCATCGAAGTAACGATGTGCGAGAACGAATTACTATACATTCTCATACCATACGACTCTGGTCCATCAAATACAGTGTTGTCTGTTAGACTATCATCTGTCGAATGTATTAGGATCTGTTCGGTCATGGTCCATCAAACACAACCCAATTGTTTGATTTCTATTTACCGAATGAGAAAGGGAAGGGAAAAAAAAAACAGCAAAAGATATTTTATAAATTTTGTAAAAAAGGACATTTGAGTTTTTTTTTATTTAAGGGTATTTCTAAGAAAAAAAATAAGATTCATTTAATAATCCGTAAAAAATTGGAATCCACAATCTAACGATTTCTACTCATCCTCTCTCACATTATGTGAGATAGAGATAAATCATAAAATTTTATAGTTGATACAGAATAAGGCGTATGTAAGGTCATCTGAATTTATAAAAGGATTTTAAATTTTCTTCGAAATCGATTATTGTCTTATTCATGAATTTCATCGTATCTTAATCAGTGTGTCATTTTCACGAGAATAAAGTTTGTTTAATAATAGATAGGGTGGTAGGGTGTGAACAGTTTGACTCTATTTTATTTTATTTTTACCATTTCTTCTGCGAAATGTTTCTAGCCAAAGCTCGAAGGTTCGAACAACCTTTTTTTTTTCTTTTTTTTTTCGAATCGCTTTCATTCGACGTACGAGCAATGTACACGAAGGTTTCGCGTTCGAAAACCTCACCATCAAACTCCAAATCAAAGCCAATTACAAACGCCAGAAATTAAACAAAACAGAAAAATCGAACACAATGATCGATGCTGCAGCAATACGTACGCCGAGACTCTACGACGCATCGCAAGACCATATCGATCGACGACATTAATGTATCTCCGCTCCGCCTCGTCAATAGCTCGGCGCGCAGCGAACAGGCCTGAACGCCAGCGGCCCGGCCGCATAGAAATCCTTCGCGTATTGCCCTCCCGAGAACGTCTTGTTCTCGCACCGCAGCGCCGCGCCCTCGATCCCGTAGTTGACGTTCGTCAGCTTGTTGCACGTCGCGTCCCGCGAGGCCAGCAGCCGCACCACGCAGGCCTTGACGGGGTCGAAGCGTCCCCCGCGTCCGCCTTCGAGCGAGGAGTAGAAGTATCCGTTTCCGTCGGTGGAGACGGCGCGGTGGAAGACGACCCTTCGGCGGGGGTCCTTGCAGGTGATGGTCACCTTGGCGGCCGCCAGGGGCCGGGCACCGTGCAGGTTCCAGGTGCCCGCGTACTTGCACCTCTGGCAGTAGACCATACCCTCCACGACGGCCACCGCCTTCTTCGTGGAGTCATACGCGGACGAGGCTCTCACCGCGGCCACAGCCAGCGCGAGGAGGAAGAAGAAGAGGGTTGGGGTCCCTTTAGTCGACATTTCGTCGAACACTAGGGGCGCTGATTGAATCGACGGATATGAAAAATAAGGAGGGTGTGAGTATTTATAGATGAATTATTAGGGATGGACGTGGGAGCTTGTAAGAGCCTTTGGGATCGAGTGGAAGAACAACGTGAAGACATGTCTGCTTTATTTTTATTTCGAGCGCGGGTCTCGATTCAATTAACGATCGTCGGCAGCGACGTAGAAAATTTTGACAAAATGTTTTCCAACTCGGCCAATTCTCTTAATTTATCTAAAAATAGATCGATTAAAGCTTCTGTACATGTATAGAACCATTGAAACGGCATGTAACAAAAAAATTAAGCAGATTACAGAACTCCAGAAAGCAAAATTTTAAAATGTAAATCAATAAATTCTGCTGAAGTGTCGTCAGGTATTAGGGCATCTCCAACGATGGAAATCGAGATGTCGATCATCACAAAGGAACTTCCACTGTGGATGTTCTTAGGCCGCGGCACCATTCAAAAGTGATTATCAATGATTTTGAGAAACTTAATACATACCTCGTGAACAATCCATTAATAATTGAATAAATCGAATCGAATTAATTAAAATTAAATAAATCGAATCAAACGGATAAAAATCAATCAATCAAATTAAAAATCGAATAAGTAAAATTTTTTTATCATTAATTAATTTATATTTTCATATATGAAAATCATAAAACTCAAAATTATCAATTAACTTATTTATATTAATTAATTGATTGAAATTCATCAGCCAAAAACAATCGACTAATAGACACTGAATTTCCAAAATAAATCAAATCAAAAAATTCAATTGTTCTGTCTATTTATTCGATTTTTTTTTTTTTTTTTTTGAGGAAAGCAGTAGCCACCATTTACATACTTCTATCAGTAGAGGAAAAAAAAAATATCAGATACATTTTTTCCACTGCAAACTAGTTTTCCTCACTTAAAAATGGGAAAACTAGCAGTTCTAGTAAATTAAGTTTATGAAATCTGCAAATACGTCCATAAACAATCACCCCAAGCGTTAAACATAATACATAATCCGCAAAAGTTCCCAAGGCAAAATTCCCACTTCACATAGCTTTAAATCCCAAATCGATCAACATCATCGATCTTATCCAGGAGCCTATTTCATGAAATCGCTCGGATCAAACCCGAAATGACCTTGCTGCATCTCGGGAAGTGATCCAAACATCTCAGAGTCAGGCCTCTGAAGGTAGAATAACATATTCGAAGCATCACCTTCCATCCAATGAGAACCACTGACGTTCCGCCCTAACCTGTAATCCGCGTCATCTGAAACATCAAAGTCAGTATTCAACAGATCCTCCAGGCAGAAGACATCAGAAGGAACGTCGATCCTGCAATCGTCTATAACTTGATCATGCTCCTGCTTTTGTTCGCGTGGCGAAAAGCTCGTAGGAGCTGTTCCGGATGACAAATTATCATTCTGATCAGACGTATCGTCAGTCTGTTCAACCTTTGGCCGCCATCTCCCCGTCGTTGGATGTATTTGATTCAGTGACAGTTGCTGCATGGCCATGACCGTCATGAGATCGATCAGGGAAATTGAGACGCGCGTAGGGTCCGTACATAGCTCTGGCAGCCTCATCATAAGCGACTGCAGCTTCTTCTGCAGTTGCAAATGTTCCCAACCACAGCCGGCTAATGTGATTGGGTTCTCGAATTTCAGCTACCCATTTCCCCCATGTACGCTGCCTCACTCCACGGAAACTGAAATTTGGATTATCCGGGCCTCCCTTGCCTTGCATGCATCCTTTTTTTGATCCTTTGGCCGGAGCACGTTGCCCATGTTTCTCCGCTTCTGGTTCATAATTGTTCTGCGCTCTCCACCGAGCAATGGTTTCTGCAACAGAGTTTGGACCATCACGCTTTCTTCTTTGTTTTTGTCTCTTTTCCCTGAACAAAATGAATCAGCTGAAAGATTTAGCATTAACCATGTAAAGAAAAGTAACACCAATATCACAACGGCATAGACCCTACAAATATATTCACGCAAGCACTATAAGCGAAGTATATTATTCTACCTTTGCTGAATTTATCAGATTCATAAGCGTAACATATCTAAGAAAAAGCTAGATTTGGATGAAACATCAGAGTGAACTTACAAGTGCCATAGCTCAATAGACACTAGATCTAAATACATACAAGGAGGAAGACAGGTGTTTCCTTAGATATCCCTAATTAGGTTAGGTAGAACAAAGTGTGCTTACAAGGAGTTTCAGAAACATATATTAGCCTTAATTAAATGCGTAAATATACAGACACCCAGATATCCAAGTTGAACCTATTTCAATAAACTATTAATAGATACTACAAATACTTATTTAAATATCAAAGTTGATGGATATTCTAATCTCCTCTTAGATGAGTTTCGATCCGTTCATCAAAATAACATTTAGACATGATTAATTGCTTCAGACAATTTTCTCCTTCCATGGAAGAACAATCCGCTAGTCTCTGTCAGAATTCTACACTGCACGACCAACATTCATTATTATCGAAGTAAACAATGTTAGAGAAACCTTCATAAATCTTAGCAATCGACCTTATAATGAAACAAGAGTTGAGCATTTGTGACAATCACAACAAAAAAAAAAAGAAAAAAGAAAAAAGAAAATGAGCATACTGCTCAGAATTATCATCAACAAAGAGAAAGATCAATCTCACTATTGAATTCGTTTATCATTTTCACTTTTCATCCTTATAAAAAAAAAAGTAAGATCAATCTCACTCAAAACAAAATAATCTTTGAATTTCCTAATACTTGCAGGCCTCCTTTTTAAATATTTCTTCTGTACAGAATATTAATTAGTGTTCGTCGGAGATTTGAGTTACAATATACTACTTTGAGAAAATTCAGTGCTAAGAAATGTGATGGCCAAAGACTCCACATTGCAGTCCCAAGGCCAGAAAGATTTAGAATGTGCATCGAGTCCTTAACAAATCTCTACCACTCTATTTCCGCTAAGCCTTTACTGATGCCTGATGAACAAACCAAACAGAACAGAAACGCCAAGATAGCTTTATCCAATAGCAAAAATGTCGAAATCGAGATTGAGCACACACTCTTGTGCCCAACTAAAACCCTCACCAGCTTTGCAGAGACAAGATGAATCACTCTTTCCAAACTTCTTGTTCCCATCAACCCTTACAACCATTAAACGAAAACTCATTTGCCAGAACATAGCCTATTGTCAGATCACTTTCCACCCCCACAATGGCCACAACCCAAACCACATGAGATCGAAACAAGAACAGAAAGAATCACACGAATGGGAAAAAAAAAAACAAATCAATGTCAGGGTAAAACGATTCAATCTAGATCCTACCTTTCTTGTTCCACAGTCATCCTTCTCGTCGTCTTCTTCTACTGTCTAGATCTTCGCCCAAGTGTTGGAAATTTTTTTGCTCGGCCTCTCTCGCGTTCTCGAGAACTCTCTCTTGGCAGCCAAGAAATCCCACCGCGGGCGCAGGCAATATTTATATCGAGGAGCCTGGGGGCGAATTGGATGACGTGTCCGAGTTGGTGTGCTCACGCGGCACGTGCCGCGATCAGGTTCCGAGAAAGGGCGTGGGTGCCTTATTCCTTGGAGGCGAAGAATCGAGAGCCTCAAGAGGGTAAGCGGTTGCTTGCGGGTCAAGTCAAGTCCGACTCCGAAACCGTCTCTCGGTATTCTTCTTCCCAGTTCACCAAAATGTTGGGCCTTTAGTGGGTCGGATTGGAGGCCTCATCCGAAGCGTGGGAGGTATCAGAGAGTGGATATTTTGGCCCAATTCTATAAGCCCAATCCAATTCCTCTGCGGTGGCGGCTCCATCACAACGGCGCCAATATAATGGACGTGGCGCTGTTTTCTCACTCGAACAAGCAGAGGCAGATGGGGAGGCTTTCCATCCTCCACTCCCTCCGCCTCCTCCCTTCGCTTTCACCGTTTCGTCTTCCCTCCATTCTCCAGTCACGGCGCCTCTCTCCTTTCGCTCAACGGAAAATTAGGTAATCATCATTGACTCCTTCCCTCAATCGCATAATTATTCCTCTTGTTCCGATTCCTAATCTGTGCAATTTTAGGGCTTCTTGTCTGGCACTTTTTTTCCCTAAAAAGAATTATTCATTGTAGGTCGGAGTTTTCTTTGTCATTTGGTAGTCATCTAATCCCACACCCTGCAAAAGTGAGTTTCTCCTTCCCCCCTTTGTTCCATTTATTCAAAGGTCATCATTTTATTCGTGTAGTTTATTGTTTATTAAGTTATTCGTACTGAAATAATTCTCATTTTATGAGTTGGCGCTAAGGTTGATAAGGGCGGTGAGGATGCCTTCTTGGTCAGCAACCACAATGGAGGAGTTTTTGCAGTTGCGGATGGTGTTTCGGGGTACTGTATTTAGTTCTTAAAAGCTTTGATGAAGATTTATGTGCTTAAGTGTAATAATATATTATATTGCTCGTCTTTTTGATAATTGTTAGTTGGGCGGAGCTGAATGTGGATCCTGCGTTATTTTCAAGGGAGCTGATGGCAAATGTTTCAGAGCTAATAGTGGAGGAAGAGGTGAGGATTCAGAAATTGTGAAATATATTTTGAGTAAATAGGAGTAAATTTGCATGAATTGAACCAGTATTGATTTTGATTGAATAGGAGTAAATTGGACCGTATTGATTTTGAGCCTGCATAAATATAGTTTTTTTTTACTAACGTTTTTTTTTCTATTTTGTTAGCAGAATATCAGAACCTTTTCAAACTGCTAGAATCAGCAAAAAATTATGTTTTAGTGTTTTGGAAAGCAGTTAAGCTTTCTAACTGTCTCACAGATATTTTAGCCTCAATGTTCTCAGTATGAAAATCAAGAAATGAATATATTTTCTTGGTCCATGTAGTTTTAATTATTTGATTTTACTTAAATAAAATGCCATTTTGAAATGTGCTTATAATTGAGTTTGAACTTGCACCCGTTTCTAATCATCTTACATTTGACAGGTCAATTATAATCCTCAAGTACTCATGAAAAAGGCCCATGCTGCTACCTCCTCTATAGGTTCAGCTACCATGTAAGTGTCGTGTAAGTCTTACTTTTCTGTCTGATGGCGTTAGATCTTAGACATGTTGTCCCTTGACCTCTACCTGCACTATGGATGGACAGATTTGACTTTGTTTCCAGTAGTTACATGAAAAGATGTTTGTAGATAGTCTTTCCATTACTCATTTGCTATTTTACTCGGACATGGGTGCACATATCCAACATATAGATCTAAGTGTTTGACATCATATCTTGTGAGAATATTAGCTATGCTCAACAGAGGTGTGGGTCCCTAACTCAGTGTTGGTGGCAACGTTATGTCAAGCACAAGCACTTTGTTGGTAGAATGAGTCCAAGTGACCTAACTCATTGGGATCCTTAGACCATCTCCAACCATAAAACCCATTTTGGTGTCATTGCAACACCAATTTAGTGTCATTCCAACACCAAATTTTTTTTCAACTCCAACCAATACACACCATTTCCTACACTAAAAGGAATATTCTTTAAAATATTTTTTTTTTATCTTATAATTTATTATTCAACATACATATTAATTTATTAAATATTTTTATTGTGATCATGATTATTATTAAAATTAATATTTTTATAGTATATAATAACTAATTTTTATGATATTATATTTTTAATTACAAGAAAATAAATATTAGTATATTTCTTCTTAATTTTGGTGGAAATAATTTAGTAGACATACTATTATTTAAAGACAATACACAATCATAAACAATTAAGATAAAATATTTTCACAAAACAAATAACATTTCATTGAAAATACATCATTATAAACCTTAATTATTAGAATTACCATATTGTTCCCACAAATGCTCAATAAATTTTAAAATATTTATAATCTTATTAATATAACAAATATTTTAAATATTACTTATTTAAGTTAATAACTAATATAAATTTATAATATATAAAATTTACATAATAAATTCAATTCAATTAAATAATATTAATTTATAATATTTAAGTATATTTTAAATATAAATTTAATATTATAATATAATTATTTAAAATAAACTATATTTGCACCATTTTGGTGCAAGTGAATAGTGCAACACCAAAATGGTGCTACACTATTCACTTGCACCATTTTAGTGCAATTTTTGGTGTTCCATTGGAGAAGAAATGGTGTTCCTTTTACACTAAAATGGTGTAATAGGGTATGCATTGGAGATGGTCTTAGGGCAACTTATTGGGATTCTGAACTATTCTTTCTGTGGGAGGATTGCTAGAATCATTGAGGAGGTTTTATTTATATTCGATCATGTCTAGTTAATCTTGGCTTTGGTCGGTTGTGGTGACCTCAAGTCTATTTTTCATTTAGAGGGGTCATGTTTGTCGGAATGGGTACCTGTCTAGACATCTTAGGTCTTGTCAATTTGGTACTGCAGCTATTTGTCTATTCTGTGGAATAGTAAGCTGATACACTTAGGTGACATTGTTATAGTTTTTTTGTCCAGTTACAAATTTTTCTCAAAAAGAAAGTAAACTATATGTGAAAATGAATTCTGTAATTTTTTTTAAGAAAATAACTTTTACCAAAATATAAACTTAAAAATATTTTTTCATTAGAAGTGATCAATCATCTCTAACATAAAAAATATAATTTCCTTTCTTTAGAGAAGGGTGATAATACAATCCTTTTATTTTTCTTTTCGTTTTAGATTCTTTTCTGTTAGGAGAAAATTTCCCAACACAAGTGCAAATTTATCTTTTTTCAGAATAATTTTTATATACAAGGAAATGACTCAGGGGAGGTTTCCTAGTATCTAATACTTGGACCAACTATGGGATTTATGGGGTTCCCTCTACAAGGAGAGAGAAGAGGGGTTTGTTGCGAAATGGGACCACATCCCCTAACTTATATAATTGGATACCATAGTTCATGGTTGTGATATTAACGGAACACAACAAATGTCCAACTATTTGTTGTTTCTATTTTTTGTGACCATGGGCGTCTGGTTTGTGCTCTTTCATTCCTTTATGCCTTGTTTGAAAGGTTTGAAAGTTGAGGCCAACTACTTACTGCTTTGTTAATATGGATAGTATAATTGCAATATTAGAGAAGAATGGAATCCTTAAAGTGGCAAATGTTGGAGACTGTGAGTTACGACTTATTCGGAGAGGTGATTTACCAAGAGATGAACCAACTTCTTTCAGTTTTTTTGAGGTCAGCAACTATAATATTTGTGATTTAATAATTTTTTGTCCTGTCATTTGATGGACAGACCAAGTAGTTTTTGCTACTTCTTCACAAGATCACTATTTTGATTGTCCATATCAGTTGAGCTCAGATATTAATGGTCAAACATATCAGGATGCCACGGTATTGCTTGTTAGACTTCGTTTTTGTTAAATTCATTTTGTCTTCTGCTGTTGATTGCTCTGTATGAATTTTCTTTTCTTGACTTCTTATCTTTAGTTTAGAGTAAAATTTTTTTGTACTCCATTTTTTTGTTTTATTATAATCATCCCTTAGCATACCATTCCTTTGTTAGCTCATAAACTGATCCAATAACAACAATAAGAAGCCTGATGTCCCAGTTTCCATATAACAAAATTTCAGTTCAATTATTCATTTGAAACCTTAAACCTTTGCTTTACTTGGTGAAATTCTTTGCAGGATTCATGTCACTGTTCGATACTTATTCAGCTTGTTTACTAGATACTGTCAGTTCTCATCAATTTCGAAGATACATCCTTAACTTCTTTTCAGGGTTGACATCATGAGGGGAGAGTTAATTAAAACTTTAGCCAAAGTATAAAGTATGAAGGTTATTTTAACAAGAAGAAAAGCAAGCTCTTCCTTTTGCTAGTCTATGGTACATTAAATGTAAATGTACGAAGCTGGAATTGTGGTTAACAATGATGACATATGATTCCAACTATTTTTGCCTATGTTTTTCAACTTAAATTGCAGAATTGTTGTGCTTAAGGAGAAGCAATCGGTGTTCAATTTATCTACTTTATCACTGCCAACTAAGTGACTGTATATGGATGATGAAGCTAAGTTTTGGTTGCCCAAAAATGGCACAAGTAGTGGATAAGTAGGTCTGTTTCCAGAGCATTCTCAAAGCATGATTATGATTTCGAATTCATCCAGTCTGCTTTTTGTTTGCATATCTGTCCACACAAATTGTTTCTTCTAGTTCATATCCTAGTCAATTGAGCCTACAATAATTTATAAAGAGCAAAATTTACACTTTTCAGGAATTCCACCTTTGGCTTTATATGCAACAGCTACAGTTGTATTCCTTCACATTCTTCTGCAGTCTCTTTGTCTTATTTTTCTCTTTCTAATATATACTAGTTTGAGCTGACAATCAACTTGTTCAACAGGTATGTAGTTTAGAGTTGCTTGAAGGAGATACACTTGTCATGGGTTCAGATGGCCTTTTTGACAATATCTTTGATCGTGAAATAATTTCAGTTCTCTCTGGATCTCAAGATGTCTCTGAGGCTGGTTCGTTGAGAGTACTAAATTTACAATTTGGCTGCAACTTTTTCCCTTCTAACCAATATGTTTCTTTTGACGGCAGCAAACCAACTAGCCAATCTAGCGCATTATCACTCGATGGATTCAAGTTTTGATTCACCATATTCCCTGGAAGCTAGAAGCAGGGTACGGATACCTTCTTTTATGTTTTGTTTGTTGTCTAAAGATAGCGTTGATGCTCTATTTCACAACTATAATACCAAACAAATTCAATGCTAGAATCTGAAATAAGTCTTATTGGCAGAATAACTTAGGGAGTGTTTGATTTGTAGAAAATTTTCTATTTTTCATTTTCATTTTTCCTTTTTCAGAAAATAGAAAACGATTTTTTTTTGTGTTTTTCAGTTTTTCAGAAAATGTTCCTTTATTTTTTGGAAAATGAAAATGGAAATAAAAATGTTTTTTTTTGTGTTTTTCAGTCCTTTATTTTCGGGAAAATGAAAATGGAAAATGTCAATCAAATGTCATTTTCTGCATTTTCTAATTTTCTCAGAAAATAAAAACTAAAAATGAAAAATTTTCTACGAACCAAACGCTCCCTTAGTTTCTCTCCGGCCTATAAGAGCTGTCTAAGTTGATTTGACCCTGAAACGAACCTCATCTGGCGATGTAAACTAGATTGGTATCAATAGTTGCTTAGTCCAGTGGTACACAAGCTAGGATAGGGAATAGTTGCACATCCAATGTGATCTCACAACTGATCCAATTGTGATGTACCTCATTGTTAAAATCAAAAGAAAGCAAAAAACTAGGTTGGTTAAGAATATAACAAACCTATTCAACAGACTGGCATGGTTTAGTCTTTCTTTTTGATTTTAACAAACTGGTGGCCATTTTCAAATTGGCGAAGCCACTAAGTGCCACGAGTGGCTCAATGACCAGTCTTGGTTTAACATGCATTTGATCTACACACTACTTTTCCTTGGCCTCCAATTAAACACAACATAATTCTAGAAAACATGTTATCTAGACCTGAATAGATGACGTTTCCTTTGCAGGGCTTTGACGTACCCTGGTGGAAGAAAGTCCTCGGAACAAAACTAGTTGGCATGACATTCTCTTGTTTTGATGATTTTTCCCATTTCATTATCTTGGTGTTCATGCTAATGCCTTGTGATCTGACGCATCACTGGATTGTTCGATGCAGGGGGTAAGTTAGACGACATCACTGTCATTGTGGGTCGAGTAGTAAGATTGTCGTCGGAGGATGACGACGAACAGGTTCACAATAAATAAAACCCATCGTTAAGCAGGTGCTTATCCGTTATTGTTAAATTGCTGAATGATTAGCTTGATCAAATAACTGGCAGGAGATTGCAAGCTCCACGTTTTGATGTGTTCGGGGAATACCTTGTCATTGCAACTCATACGTATATACCCAAGGGAGGCACAAGATCATTTCTCGCCATTTAATTTCTTACTTTTACAATTTGTGTGCACCACTGTAAACACTCACTCTTTTTTATTCATGCAAAATTCTCCTATTTTGATTTTTTTTTTTTGTGAAAATGAAAGATGTTTTCTAAATACGGTACTAGATTCTTTGTCTGGAATTGCACCGACATTTTACATCCGACTTTTACAGGAAGGAGCCAGCAAAAAGTTTTTCACTAATTCCTGACGTCAAAACGACAACAGATTACGTCATCACCTGGTGCATGGTACACAAACTCCTAATTCCACCTCAGGTGCCGTCCTACTCTATCGGACCGTTGAAATGGCAGATCGGAGTCAAACCTCCAACCGACGATGTGGATGTGACGCAATCTAGCGCTTCCCGAAGCACCCGAAATCTAGCCGTTGCTCTTTCTTCCACATCCGTCAATTTATTTTCGCTTTTGCCCCTCGCGCTCTCCGCTCAGTCATAGCCGGACAGCAAGAGTTAAAGAGGAAGAAGACGATGAGGAGGGGCAGGAAAACTAGCCGTTGGCTTCTTCCTCCAAGGGCAAAGCCACAATCATCCCACCGAGCTTCCCCCTCCGGCAATTTATAATCCCACTCCTTTCGTTCCCAAATCCAATTAATCGTATTCTTTCTTCTTCCTCTCTCATCTGTTTCTCTCACTTATCTCTGATCTTTAAATCTTGTACTTCGTCCGCATTGATCCAGGGCAGAGCAGTGAGTACCCTGCTTCATGGATAGCCTCCAACGGCAGCCGCCGCCGCTGCCGGTGCTGGCGTTGGTCTTACTTTTATTGGTTTCGGCAGTGGGAATCCAGTGGGACGGGGTGGCGATCACCCAGAACGACCTCCAGGGGTTGCAGGCCATCAAGTCCGAGCTTGCCGACCGCCGGGGCGTGCTCCGGAGCTGGAACGGGACCGGCATTAATGCCTGCTCCGGCGCATGGGCCGGCATCAAGTGCGTCCGCGGCCAGGTGATCGCCATCCAGCTTCCCTGGCGCGGACTCGCCGGTCGCCTCTCCGATAAGGTCGGCCAGCTCGTTTCCCTCCGCAAGCTCAACCTCCACGACAATGCCATTGGCGGGCCTGTCCCGTCAGTTCTCGGCCGCCTCCGTCAGCTTCGCGGGGTTTATTTGTTCAACAACCGCTTCGCCGGTGAAGTGCCTCCGTCCATCGCCGGGTGCGTCCTTCTGCAGACGCTCGACCTCAGCAACAATTCGCTCTCCGGCAGCATCCCTACCTCCATTGCCAACAATACCCGGCTCCTTCGGCTTAATTTGAGCTACAACAATATCTCTGGGTCGATTCCTGTCGCCGTCACTCGCATTCCTGCTCTCGTGTTCGTCTCCCTCCAACACAACAACCTCTCCAACTCTGTCCCCGACACATGGGGAAGCAGCAGCAACAATGCATCGGATTTCCAGCTCAAAAGCTTGCATCTCGAGCACAATTTCCTCTCCGGTAACATCCCAATCTCTCTCTCTCGCCTTCCAATGCTGGAAGACCTCTCTCTCAGCAGCAACGAGCTACAAGGCAGTATTCCTGAGGAGTTTGGGACGTTCCCGAGGCTTAAAACGCTCGATCTCTCCAAAAACTCCATTAGCGGAAGCTTCCCTGCGTCACTGTGTAACCTGTCGTCCTTGGTCGAGCTCAAACTCGAAGGTAACTTTCTCAAAAGCCCGATCCTAGAGTCCATTCAAGGCTTAAAGAATCTGTCTTTGCTCGATCTTAAGAGGAACCAATTCGTCGGTCCAATCCCTCCCACGCTGGGGAACATCTCCGGCCTTTCTCTGCTGGACTTGTCGGAGAACAACCTCACCGGAGGAATTCCAGTTTCAATCGACGACCTCACCAACCTCACTTTCTTCAATGTGTCTAACAACAAGTTATCTGGTCCTGTTCCTGTTCTCCTCTCCGAAAAGTTCAATTCGAGCTCTTTTAGTGGAAACCTCCAGCTCTGCGGTTATAGTGGCGCTCCATGCCCTTCTGCTCCTCCTACCTATCCGCAGTCTCCTTCCACCTCGCCGGAGAACACCCGGAGAAGACACAGTACCAAGGCACTAATACTCATCGCCGTGGTGATCTTCCTTGCGGTCCTCTTCCTTCTTTTCTCCGTTCTACTCTACCGCATGATTAGAGAAAGAGCTGCAAAACAGAGCACCGCAAGGGAGGTGGCTGCCAGGAGAGGCGACAAGCCAGGACAGGAGGCTGGGTCGCAAGTCGAGACCGGAGGTGACACCGGAGGAAAGCTGGTCCATTTCGACGGCCCGCTAGCCTTCACCGCCGATGACCTCCTGTGCGCCACCGCGGAGATCATGGGGAAGAGCACTTACGGGACGGTCTACAAGGCGACGTTGGAGGACGGGAGCCAAGTCGCGGTGAAGCGGTTGAGGGAGAAGATCGCGAAGGGGCAGAAGGAGTTCGAGGCAGAGGTCGGCGTTCTTGGGAGAATCCGGCACCCCAATCTGTTAGCTCTTAGGGCCTTCTACTTGGGGCCAAAAGGAGAGAAGCTTCTCGTCTTCGATTTCATGGCCAAAGGCAGCCTTGCAGCCTTTCTACATGGTAAAAGACTCGAATCTTTGATAATAATTCAAGTGATCTCTGAATCTGAGGTTTGTCGTAATCGCATCTGATATCTTTTACTATTCTGACTTCAGCTCGTGCACCCGACAGCATCGTTGACTGGCCGACGAGGATGTGGATCGCCATGGGAATAACCCGTGGCCTGCACCACCTCCACACCGAGCTCGCCATCGTCCACGGCAATCTCTCGAGCACCAACGTGCTCCTGGACGAGAGCTGCAACGCCAGGATCAGCGACTACGGCCTCGGCCGCCTCATGACCGGCACCGCCGCCAGCTCCAACGTCGCCGCTGCGGCGGGTGCGGTCGGATACCGCGCGCCGGAGCTGGCCAAACTCAAGAAGGCCAACGCGAAGTGCGACGTGTTCAGCCTCGGCATGATCCTGCTGGAGCTGCTGACGGGAAAGCCGCCGGCGGACTCGATGGACGGCATGGACCTGCCGCAGTGGGTGGCGTCCATAGTGAAGGAGGAATGGACCAACGAGGTGTTCGACACGGGGCTGATGAGGGACGCCGCGGCGGGGGCGACGACCGGCGACGAGCTGCTCAACACGCTGAAGCTGGCGCTGCACTGCATCGACCCGTCGCCGGCCGCTCGCCCGGAGGTGCCGCAGGTGATGCAGCAGCTGGAGGAGATCAAACCGGAGTTGGCGGAGCCTTCCAAGACTGAAGGCGAAGGGGAAGCACCAAAGGTCGATGATTAGGAGTCCCATACTTCCAAACTTTTAACACTCGAATAGTTTCAGTGATTATAATTACTTTTTTACGCTTAAGGCCGTTGTCTATACATATTATTATTATTATTATTATATATATATATATATATATATATATATATTTTTTTTTTTTTTTTTTTTTCTGTTCTTAACTGTTCTTACTAATCATCATATTATAAACTGGCCTTTCATTATAAACACACAGATACAAGTACTGAATCATTTATCAGTATCTTCCTCCCTGTTTGCAGCAAAATTCTCTCTCAGTGAGCGAAAATTCAGTTAAATCAAATAAATTGATCGAATTAAGTTTTTAGTTTATTCGAAAATTAAATTTTTTAGTTTAATCGATTTAGTTTTAATTTCGAAATGAAAATTAAATCGAGTAAATTGATTCAATCGAATTGGATCAATCAATTCATTAATATAAATCAGTCGATTGATTATCTTATATTTCATGATTTTTAATTGATATCATATCAATCGGTTGATTTTTAATTGATATTTCATACCAATCGGTTGATTTTTAATTGATAATAAAAATTTTGATTTTTAATTGATAATAAAAATTTTGATTTATTCGATTTTTTACTTGATTAATCTATTTGGTATTGATTCGATTTTATTAAAAAATTTGATTAGTTCGATTTATTTTTTAAAAAAAATAATTTATTTAATTTTAATTTAATCGATTAGTACTACTTCATTTATTTCGATGATTCTGTACAAATTAGGAATTTATCAACTAACAGTACTTGTCATTCATTCACTGACGAAAGAAATACATCGTAGGGAAATAAAATCCTTTGATACGAAGATAAAACAGGAAGAGATCCGTTTAAAATGAAAGAGAATTTTTCATTTCGCCGATTCAATCTATAGCACAGCATGATTCTTCTCAGATATCAAGCAAATCACAGCTTTAAACTGCTCGCGAACAAGTCGACTCGAAATTGTTTCTCAAACTACATCAAAAAGCTAAACATCGTGCTGAAATATTAAAATATGTACAGTCTCTGGATGCCTCCTCTGGTCAAATTCGTCGTCCGTAAAAAAAAATAAGTGCGCCTACGTCGTTGATCTCCTCCTCCTTCTCCCAGGCTCCGATGCAGAGCGAGTCAAAACCAGCGGCCGCCGCGCCTCGGGGACACTCCCCTCTTCTTCCTCTTCTTCTTCCTTCTCCTCCTCCTCCTCCTCCTCCGCCGCTGGAAAGAGGGACACGTCGACGGGGGACCACTTGGGCCTCTTCTCGTCCTCTTTGCCACCCTTGATCCCGGCCAACCACGTGGGCTTCTTCCAGGCCGCGAAGAAGCCGAGGAGCGAGGCGCCGTTGCGGAAGCATCGTCTCCGCCACGGCGCTGCCGACCTCTTCTCCCTCAGCGGGGGCACCGGCGGCGAGTTCTTGTGTCGGACCCGGACTTGGCCAATGCAGGTGACCTTGGGCGAAGAGGGCTCCCCGCCGACCTCTTCGGCTACCTCTGAGGCCATGGCGGAGTGCGCGGCGGCCGAGGAGCGGCCGACGCTCTTGCTGCGGAACGCGTGCCCGCGGCGGCGAGCGCCATTGCCGGCCAGGGCCCGGCCAGCCTTGTCGCGGCCCGGGCTGCAGGGAGGGACCTTGACCCCCGTCGCTGCTGCGCTCATGGAAGCTTAGCTTGGCTGGTTGGTGGAGAAAATGAAGCGGAGGAGGATGCGACGAGATTGCGAAGAGATCCAGTCAGTATTAATTCGAGATGGGAGGGGAGGCACAATCTGCGCAACGCTGAACTGGGAATCGTACCATCACACCATGCGCTACCATGTGACCATTGTTTGCCATATATAACGTTAAACGTAACGGCTCCTGCGACCCTTTCATTGTGATAATCACGATGATTATGTTTGTTTTAAATATCTTTTATCGTCGATTTTTTTAATGATAATAAAAAAAAATAAAATATAAAAAATTATATCCTTTAATCCATGGATAAGAATAATAAAAAATCATTTTAAATAAAAAAAAAATTAAAATCTCGATCGAATTTCGTTTTTTATTTTTTATTTTAAATATATTTATATCTCGACTAGATATAATTATTAACTGTGTAAGGATTGAAATCGTCTATCTAATAATTTCTTCATTCCGATTCTCCAAGATTCGAATGAGAGTAAATCACAGATAAATTATGTTTATAGATGCGATTTGTAAGAAAATGAAAGATCATTTAGATCCAAAATAAAATTTTACCTTCGGAATCGACTTTTATTTATTATATAAGTTTCTTTCTATGTATTTTGCTCCCGTGGAAAGGATCTAGTGGCTAGCACATGCAGTTATTGTATCATAAGATAATCAGAGGCGGATTCAGAATTTTATATTGGGGAGGCCGCCATACTAAAATATAATAATATTAATTAAAAATAAATAAATAAATAAAAATTTGATAATAATGATTTAAAATTTGGGGAGGTGGGGGCATGACCCCCCAAACATAGCCTAGATCCACCCCTGAGGATAATAGATAAATCCCTCGCAAATGCATCGTTCCTTCGTACGTTAGTTATTAGTGTCAAGGGTCAAAAACCTAGCATAATTTATCTTTTTATCACGACATATTCTAACTTTTTTATATTATAGAGATAAAAAAGACAGCTGGAATTTTTGAAATTGTAAAAAGAGAAGGGGAAAAAAAAAAAAAAAAAAAAGACTACCTTCTGACTCACTGAGGAACCATTTCTTCCGCTTCCTGCGCTGGAATTCAGCAACCGCCTGGGGTGTTTCTTTTATCAATTAATGATGCAAATTATAATCCAAGGTCCTCTTTTGAACCGGTGAATTCATAGCAACAGTTGTTGGATTTAATTTTAGTGCCTTTACATATTGTTAATTGCGAAACACATTTGATAGTGTATTAGTTCAAATTCAATAAGATAATCTAATTAAGTTTTACGAATTTTATATGTATAAAATTTTTTTAAAAAATTTTCATTATGTTATTATTGATGAAATAATAATAATAGAGCGAAAGAGGATCTTGAGCTATATAAATATATATAGGACATACATGGTCCCTACGTACTTGAATAATTTTAAGATCTCTTTACTTCCCATTGATAAGGAGAATACGACGCACGACGCTGCCAACTCAATTCTTATAGAATATTTGTCCCTTTCGACATCATAAGATCTCCATATTTCTTTGACGTCGCAAAATTGATGATTGCCTCACTTCAATCTTGTCAATTTACATTAAGCCATCGTTCATTCAATCTTTTACACCGCATGTGCTATGAAATAGATGAAACTATATCTCGTTCGCATGATTTTATTATTGTATTTGTACAAATTTTGAATATATACAGTAGACTTGCGATTCCATCTTGTGGTTATAAGAAAACTTTCTCATTTGTATCGATGAAGAACTCTCTAAAAGTAATCATAATACTTATAACTCATTATAACTTAGAGCTATATCAGATAGACATGAAAACTATTTTCCTCAATAGAGATATTGAAGAAACAATTTGCATATTGCAATTAGAGAATTTTGAATCTGATGATTCAAAACATTAGTTTTTAAATTGAAGAAGTCTGTTTATGGTTTGAAATAGCTTTCCCATCAGTGATACAAAAAATTTGATTAGGCAATTATCCAATTTGATTTTAGAGAAAACTCCGTTGATCAGTGTATATATATCAAGTTCAGAAGGATCAAGTTTATTATACTTGTTCTATATGTGAATGATATCTTATTAACAAGCGATTGTAAATAACTGCTACGTGAGACCAAATTATATTTCTATTAAGTAATTTTGAAATGAAAGTTCTTAGTGAAATATCATTTGTATTAAATATATATATATATATATCGTGATCACTTTAAGGATATACTTAGATTGTCATAAATGTCTACATTGAGAAGGCACTTGATCATTATGACATACAGAATTGTGCACCTATAGACACTCCTTTGTCAAAAGACAATAGATTTAGCTTGCAACAATATCCACAACTTGAACTTGAAATAAAAGCGATGCAGAAATTCTCTCATGCATCTACTGTAGAGAGTCTTATGTATGTTTAGGTTGGTATGCATCCGGACATTGCATATATAGTGGGAATGTTGGTCATGTATTTAAGTAATCCAAGAAAGACGCACCGGATAGTTGTGAAAAAAGTAATACAATATTTATAGAGAACTAAAGATTATATGTTTAAGTATCATAAATTTGATCACTTGGAGATATTTGGATACTCCGAATTTGGCATTGTTGGATGCTTGAAAAGTAGGAGATTTGTATAGAATATGCTTTCATGTTGGCAAGAAGGGTTGTTTCTTAGAAAAGTATCGAATATACCTTTATAGATACTTTCACAATGGAGGTAAAATTCATAGTATGCTATAAAGCAATCATGAAATTTAGCTATAGAATTTTATCACAATATTACTGATTATAGATGATGTTGATAGACTATTAAGGATTTACCGTGAGACATATCCATGTATTAAGGTCTTGCCATATATAGTCTTTCATCAGCATGTGATGAGTAGATCTGACAATGATTTAGAACTGATAGTTTGACTGTTTGAAATCGACAACTCATGAAAGGTTGACCTTAACCTTAACCCTGTGATGAGTAGATCTGACAATGATTTAGAACTGATAGTTTGATTGTTTGAAATCGATAACTCATGAAAGGTTGACCTTAACCGTCCAAAACGATTATGGTTCATGGTTCGACACGATTCTAAATTATTAATATTTATTTAAAAAATTTAAATATATATTTAAAAGAATTAAAAGGATTTACATTTATTTAAGTTGTCTGCGTATTCTCTTATGGTATAAAAAAATCAAAGTCCACATAGTTCGTTTACCTTTGTTACCTTAGGAAATGAGTCACTTCCATTTCCCATTCCTATAGTGATAATTCCTTCAATATCAAATTCTTTTGTTTCGTCTTCAGAAAGTTACATTATTTGTATTTTTTTTATTTTGTTTAATTATCAAGTAATGCTTGTATTTTAAAGAATCAGAAGACAGAAATCGTCATTCGACTAATATATTACTTTTGAAACTAAACATCTATTTTATGACGATGGTTGACATCGGACTATATAAAATTTCTTTTTTGATGATGAAAAGGATGAAAAAAATATGTTCCATGGCGACAATTGACATATGACAAGCTAGAATTTCTTTTACGATAATGGAGAGGATGAAAAAATTTTGGATCGTCTATAACTACCATTGTAAAATATCAAAATTAACTTCACTATTTGTATCACTAAAATAAAAAAATCGTAAAATAATTCTTAAATTACTCTATGGAACTTGAGGTTCCGATCCTCATGGAAGTTTCAACCATTTTTTTTAAATAAAAGTTATACTTTTATAAGTTTTAAACTAGTACTACTAATTATAGGGATCATATCATGCGCTAAAGGGGGTGCATAGCGTTACTTCACGATTTTATTGTTCTCGATCATGTCGTGCTTGTCTACAAAAGCATTACATGTAGCAGAATACAATACAAATAGAAATAAAAATAAAACACAAAATGATAATTTTTGTGGTTCGGAACTCAAATTCCTACTTCATGACAACTCTCTAGTGATCTATTATCACTAAGAACTTCTCATTCTCGGTATAACATCGGAGATGGAAAAACCTCTTACAAAGTGTTTACAATAATAAACAATCAAATACAATCAAATACAAATGAAATACAAAATAAAGAACAGGAACACTTTACAATAAATGCGCTTTGCTTGCTTGATGATTTAGTTTTTTTTAGGAAGCCTCATGAAGACCTGAAATGCCTTTGCCTTAAAATCACCCTAGAACCACTATCGAAATCCTCCATCTCGAGCTTCATTTAAAGTATATTGCTGGCTGATTTCGTGTCTGACAATTGATTGTCAAAAGACACCAATCAACTTCTTATCTATCCGTTGTCTTACAACGGACTAATCTATATTGACATTCTAGCCAACGAATACCTTAGCAGTCGATTGTGTTGGGAGTATGAGGAATACAATCAAAGTCCCACATTGGTAAGACATGGAAAAGATCATGTGCTTATAAGAAAAAAAGATATCTCCATTGGAATGAGGCCTTTTGGGTAAAGCCCAAAAATAAAACCATGAGGGCTTAGACCCAAAGTGGACAATATCATGCCATTGTGGAGATATGTGGAGCTTATAAGCACTAACAATTGGTATCAGAGCCATGGTCCATGTCAAGCCATGAACCTCGAACGAAGGAAGTTGAGCTCCCACGTCCGGATCAAGAGAACCAGACATCAGGAAGGAAGTCTAGTTGGGTCGGGGGGACCGAACAACTGGCAGGAAGTCCTGGTGGGTTGAAGATCGGACATCAAGCAGAGAAAATCCTTCGAGGAGGGATAGGCTTGAGGGGGGGCCCAATGTGGTCCTTCGTTTGAGGGGGGGATTGTTGGGAGTATGAGGAATACAATCAAAGTCCCACATTGGTAAGACATGGAAAAGATCATGTGCTTATAAGAAAAAAGATATCTCCATTGGAATGAGGCCTTTTGGGTAAAGCCCAAAAATAAAACCATGAGGGCTTAGACCCAAAGTGGACAATATCATGCCATTGTGGAGATATGTGGAGCTTATAAGCACTAACAGATTGTCCTTACCAACAATTGATTGTCAAGCCAGTAGTCGACTGCCTAGTCAATTATCATAACTTTTATGCTCGTGTCCACTAGCTATCACTAGTCGGCTGCTCATCATTGATAGTCGATTGCTATGGACCAGTCAATTGGTATAACACACCAGTCGATTGCCAAAGCACAGTAAATAGTCGAGCCTTAGTCGACTGATCGAGTCAACTAGGTCTCTTGAGTACTGAACACTCGATCAGTCAACTGGCCAATACCACCAGTCAACTGATAAACCTCAAAAGTGAGGTTTGACTCAAGTATTATTCCCTCATACTTGATCGACCACTTTTATCCTAAACCTAAGTTTCTAGGCACCTCCATCAGCCTCACGCTTTCATGGTCCATCTAAGTCCTCCACGCACGACTCCTTCACCCTACGCGTTAACGCTTTCAGGTACTTTCATTGGCTATGTCATGCTAACCGGGTCTTTTTTACTAAGAGGTCGCACCTCCGGGACTTCTCCATTGCCAAGAATCCAATCTTGAACTTTCCATGCCAAATATTCCAACTCGGACTTCCCCTCGAGTCTCACTCGAGTCTAGTCAATCTTTATCTGAGATTTGATTGCTCTAACAATCTCCCCTATTTGACTTTGAATATCTCAATCATCCACTAGTTATATAATCAACATATAGTTGCTCCCGCGTGTGTGGCGCGTTGGTAAGCTAGTGGAAAAACTTGCACAATGGACAAGGGTCAATTTCGGAGGTGATCTAAAATCCTGCCTTGGACTCAGATGATCACCCACTGTCTTACCAATCGCGTCTATGATATAACTCTCTTGTGATTTACTTCCTCTCGAATCTTGAGGAGATGCTAGGTTAGCACCTTTTTGCGCATGATATACGATATAAACCATATCCAACTGTATTACTTAAGTCTCACTTGAATCTGGTCAACATTGATTCGGGAGCTATTGCACTAACACTAATATTTTTTTAATTTTAGATATATTACTTTTAATCCATATTTTAAACTATATTTTTTTTTTATAAATTTTATATAAATTATTTTAAATATTATATTAACATGATCAAGAGAAAAATATTTTTTATTGAAATTAAAATTTCACAATATATAACTAAAATTTTATATAAAACATTTAACTTTAGTATAAGCTCTAAAGCAAATACAACTAAATAAATATAAAAAATATCATAAAAATATTTTTACTATTTTGCTTTCATTATTAATACAACGGGAGATAAAAATTGATTATTAATATATTCATTTAAAATTAAAGATATATTAAAAAAATTCATCATAACATCATAAAATTATTTGATTGGTTGTATCATTAAATACTTTTAAAATTTCATAAATGCTACTATATCGTCCATTTATATGAAAATAAATACATATTAGAATTATTAACAATTTAAGCAAAAAAATAAAATAATAATTCTCTATATCGAAATAAATATTATAGTAATTAATATGTTGAATTCCAAGGTATTGATATATCACGTGGACATTTTTTAGATTTCATTCCATTAAATTTATGAAATTTATCCCAATATTTCCTTGTATTAGAATATAACCATAAACAAGAAAAAATAATTTTAATTAGTTTAATTTATTTATTTTTTAAATTTTTAATCAATCGTCAACACATAAATTTAAAATATAACATATAAACAAATATGAAAAATGCTCCACCAATAACAGACAGACAAATTAATTTAAATTTTTCAATACTTTACTATTAGAATTGACATTATCAAATGAAATTGAAAATATTTTGTTAGTTAATTCATATCCTTCTAAAATTTAACATAATAACTGAGAAATATTGTGAGCAGTATGTGGTTCATTAAAATTTGATATGCTAATAAACATTTTTGAATTGTTTAGGAGCTGTCGATCCAATGATAGATTACACTCATATAAGAATAAGTTTGTTAATAATCACTCCAAATATTAAAACATAAAGATATTTTATTATTTAATTTTCTAAACTCTTCAATTAAATTTCTTTTACTTTATCTTATTAATTTTTTAATTGTGCGAGTAATGTAGTTCATGGAACACATTTAGCAGATGAATTAAAAAATTCTGGACAAAAATCTTCAAAAATATATTTAGACTCAAAACTAAAAGAAAGATGCACTATAGAAACAAATCTAATTAATTATTCTTTTAATTTAATATTATAATATTTAAATAAACATATATCCATACCTTTAGTAGATCATGAAAATTTAGAGAATTGCATTTAAGAATGTTTGAGATCTAAAATTCTGTCGAATGCTTTGTTTCGATATATTGTTTTAATGACCCATAACCATCACTTGATTGAAATTTATATGAGACATTACAATCCCTATATTTTGCTTATATTTCTTTGAACTGAAGAATGATTTTCCCAAAATGTTTAATAAAAATAGACAAATTTAAAGGTAAAGTTTTCCGAAACTTGGAAGTTTTGGTACTTTCCTATATGTTGATTGTTAAAAATTACTTTGGTTCATCGATAAATTGACCATCCTCAAACTCGGGATCAACATTCGAAATGATTACTTCCTTGCTTTCTGAGAAAGAGATGAACCTCCTTCCTTGAGAATTGGAGAATGAAGTCGAAAGTGGTTGAAATTTCAAAATTCAAAGAGAAGAATATAGAAGATGGTATGAAAATGATGAAATAAACATCACATATATAGAGTTTGGAGTATAATGACCACTAAATCATGGTCAAAATGGTCAAATAATCTCATCGATTAAAAAAAATTATCATTGGAATCATTGATTTTATCGGTCAAACTTAAAAAAAAAACTCATTTGACCGACGATTCAAACCATCAATTCAGTGGGTTCTAGGCCGTTGAATTATAATCGACCATTAATCTAGATCAACAGGTAGTCAACCCATTGACCCGATTAGTATTCCAAGCTGAGTGCGACTCGGACCCAGCCTACGATCGGGCTAGTGATGATTATGAGAGTTTTTTTTATATAGATGAATTAAATACCTATTTAGTGGGAGTTTATATTTATTTATTATTTTGGATATATATGGACACATGTTATTTTGGTTATTAAACAAAATAAAATTTTCTTCTACAAATGCATGTATATTTTATTTTTGATATACTCGGATTAAATACATCAAATTTACTAATATATATAGTTTGTATATAGTGTTTATAAATGCGACATAAGATTCTATTTTGAGTATAAGGTTATATAATTATGGTTTGCTACTATGGATTAATATATGGTGCTTACAAACACGATCGAGACCTATTTTGGGTCATAAGAAGGATCAATTGAGTATTGATATGTGTCAATTACATTTCATGCAATTCTAATAATACACATTCACATCCGATCTATACATTAACAATATTGACATTGTGATTACTGATGAGTCTTGATACATATTATATAATAGTTATGATCACTTTAGTTCTATACCAATGAATAGAGTTGTAAATGAACCAAGTCAAACTAAACTTTATTGTGTTTGAAATAATTATTCAAGTTTGACTTGATTTCTTTTTTTAGATCAAGCTTGAATTGAGCTTGACTTGTTTAATTAGTATTGAGCTTCTAATTAAGCTCGAATCAAACTTGATTCAAATTTGTTTAAGCTTGACTTATTTAAACATTACCAAACTCTTAAATCAAACTTATTTGTTTGAAATTTTAATAATTTAATCTTTATTTGATTGATTAATATAAATAATCAAGTATAAACAAGTTCAATTCATAAATAAATCTAATCATGAATATGTTTCACGAGTTTTGTTAATAAATATAATTTACAAGTTGTATTCACAAATACTATTCACGAACATTGTTTATAAATATTAACAGATCAAATACATATGTGTGTAAGCTTATTTATTTAATTGACTTTGATATATATTGAACGAACATAAACAAGTTCTTACCAAATCGAATACTAAACTTGTTCACGAACGTTTGATTCATTTACAACTTTACTAATGAAATTAATTGACCAAATTGTTTTATAACAATATGATATGTTTTTGAGGTCAACTAAAGAAATTCGATCATATATTACAAACAAAATCACATGTAATCCAAATGGAAGATTATTAAATTTTATTTCCTAATTCAGTAGATTTATATGTTTATTGCGTAATATATCTGATTGAATCATATTAGTTCAAATTCGATAAGATGATCTAATTAAGTTTTGTCGATTTATATTATTGGATGTGGATTTTATACGTAAAGAATCTATTAAGAGGAAAAAAATTTATTCATCATTAATCAGTTAATAACATAAAAGGATCTTTGGCTATAAATTAGGTATAGTCTTTGCAGATCGAGTAATTTTATCATTAACTTTATTCGATATGTCCTTTTTAATTAGGCATGCTTAACGAATTGGTTCGATCTGGATTTAAGTCGAAACTAATCCGTTAAATTTGAAATCGAAATCGATTCAAATGAACTGATTCTGGAACCGAATCGAAACCGTTTCGATTCCGATTCAGTTCAGTTCCAATCGATTTCAGAATCGATTTGGAACCGGTTTGAAATCGATTTTGGTTCCGATTTGAATTTGGTTTCGGTTGTTAATTTAAAAGTAGAAATTCTTAATATACTAATACGTCTACGAGATTATTTTGTGAAAGAAAAAAAAGAATAGGATCAACATGTTAGATGAATTTAGAAGCTTTAGTTCGGAGAAGGTGATCCGAAACTATTTCGGAATCGGTCCGAAACCGTTTTGGAATCAATTCGAAATCGGTCTGGATTGAATTAGTTCTAAAGTTAAAATTTTGGAATCGAAATCGATTCGGGATCGATTCCAACGTCGATAAATTTAAAATCAATCATAATCGAATTGAAATCGAAATAGAGAACCGATAAATATATCTGCATTTAACATTGCAGGATCTCCATACCGCATGTTAGATAAAATAGGCAAAGTTAGATCTCATTCGCATGATTTTACTATTATATTTGTACGAATTTTGAATATCCAATGCAGACTTGAGATTCCATGTATCGAGAGAGGCATTTATAATTAATTTAATTAAGTGTTTATACAAAGAATGAGAAGCGTATCTTTATATGCTGTTCACGACATGACAGCACAATAGCAGGGTTCAGTATAAGTTCTCTCTATCACAATGTCCGCAAAAACAATCTCGATAAATTCAATAATTGTCAAAGATATCGAGTGCCATGGCAGTTCCCAAAATTTAAAGGGAAAAATGCATCAACTTGCTCAGATTAATACATCAAAATCCATGTGAAATTAATTAACCTGCATTCCAAAATCATGTAATGTAAAAAGGTTGAAATTCGTCAATCTAACGATTTTTATTAGTTCGTCTTTGAATCATCGTAAGGGAGATAAATCATGATAGACTTTTGGCCTTTGATACTAGTAACTAGTACATTGAGGGACGACACCCTCGCATTTACGAGGGATTGACCCGTTGTCTTCTGATACAACGTTTACATGTGCTAGCAGCTCCTGTCATTCGTCCCAGAGCATTGACGAGAGGGAGATAAATCACGGGGAAAATAAAGTCTCTTGATACGATGGCAAGACAAGGAGGGGTCCATCTGAAGCCAAGGAAATTTTAGACCTTTCATCCGGAATCGAATCCTGTCCATTCTACAAATAACTCTCTGTCTTACCATCGCATCATCCCCGTGAGAACTCAATCTTCCTCAATCACGTTCCTTTGCCACGAAGAGATCGATGATGAGTTGGTGGCTACAAGACAAATGCTTGGATCATAAACTCACCTGCTCAGATGATCCACCCATTTTCAGTTATACGTAACAAAAGGAGATTAGTTTGTGATGATGATAAAGATAAATAAATTATAATTAATTTTTAATTATTGATAAAAAAAAGATAATTTATTCGCCTTTAATACTCATGTCAGTCGGTTCTGTTGGATTTTCCGAGCCGCAAAAAACCGTTTTTTGCGTTGCGGAAACCTCGGAAGCCCCAACCACGGATCCGTGCGAAGATGTGTTAAAAACAAAAACATGTATGTGTTTATATAAAACCCTAGATCTACCTTAGATCTACATGATAAGGATGTTACCCTCGTAGCGACGCCCTTCGCAAATCCCGCTCGTCCAAAAGGAACTCGAGAGTGTCAAGTGCACACCCCTCTATTGGTATCCACACAAGCAATAGGTGAGAAAACATACCCTTGAGTGTGCTAGCACTCTATGGATGGTTCGGCCAAGGAGGTTGGGAGAGGGAGAGAGCTTGAGAGAAGTTGATCCAAGGTTGAAGATGAAGTTGTGTAGAAGAAGATGGAGTTACCCAAAATCAATTCCTCCTCATCAAGAAGTGGCCGGCCACTTCATGGAGAGGGGGTTACATACATGTATGTAACTCCCATGACCCTTGGTCTCCCTCATGAGGTGGCACCACATGACAAAGTCAATGATGATGTGGAGCATCATCATTGGCCGGCCATGCCAAGTCATCATCATGACATGACATTTGGTCAAGTCAAACTTGACCTTTCATCTTCCCTTTCAAGTCAAGTCAAACTTGACCTCTTATCTCCCATGGGTGATCAAAATTAATTTAAATTGATTTGATGAATCAAATCTAAATTAGACTCATTCAACACTTGAATCAACTTGAGTCTAATTCAATTAGTCTAATTTGGATTACTCTTAATCCAATTTGGTTCATCTCATGAACCTAATCCTAATGGTTCATCATATGAACCTAATCTTCATCTAATTGCCCTTATGTGTGTGACCCTATAGGTTCTTGTAACGTTGGCAATGTCCCTAAACCGATTTAGGAACATAAGCAATGAGCGGTATCTAGCAACACATTATTGCTACCCAAGTTACAAGAATGTTGAGCTCCAACATCACCTTTGTGACTACTAATTGTGACTCTCACAATATGTGACAATGCCCCTCTATCCTTGACATCTAGATTGACCAATCGAGGCATAGACCATGTCTATCCTTGGTCTCACTCTATCAAGAATATCGATGTCACTCCCGTCATATAGGAGGGATAGATCTCATCTATATCACTCACATCGCTCCGCATAATTTGTTACATACCCAGTAATCGCCTTTATAGTCCACCCATTTACGGGCGACGTTTAACGAAGTCAAAGTATGCAACGCCTTATGTAGGGAACCATGGTGACTTCAGGTCTAAGGACTAATAGTCACATGAGAAAGTATATGACACTCATATAACGATCCACGATACTTTCTCATGGCGGGTCATTCAGTATACATTCTCTAATGTATACCCATGTGTCAACTCGATATCTCATATCCATGACTTGTGAGATCAAGTCATCATGTTGACCTACATGCTAGTCTCTACACATTAACATTGTCCCTGAATGTTAATACTTGACTATGAATGATTAAGAGTAGTGTTTTCTATATCATCTCATTATCGATTCAACTAATCGATTGATATAGATAAGAACCTATTACTCAAGGACATTATTATATTTAGTTATTTGGCACCAATACAAGTAAATATAATAATCATACCTTTATAAATAGGAATATGATACAATAAAATTCATACAACAATCATCACATGATTAACTCTAGGACTTTCACTAACAATCTCCCACTAGCACTAGTGTCAATCACCATAGTATCTAATACCCAATGACCTAGTGTGACCATCATGCTTTTTCTGTGCCAAAGCCTTGGTCAAGGGATCTGTGATGTTGTCCTCTGTGGGTACTCTGCAAATCTTCACATCTCCTCTATCGATGATCTCTCGAATGAGATGGAAGCGTCGTAGTATGTGTTTGGTCCGCTGGTGTGAGCGACGTTCCTTAGCCTGTGCAATCGCTCCATTATTGTCACAATAGAGCTCTATGGGATCTGCTATGCTAGGAACCACCCCAAGCTCAGTAATGAACTTGCGGATCCAAACTGCCTCCTTTGCTGCGTCAGATGCAGTAATATACTTGGCTTATGTTGTAGAATCAACAACTGTGTCCTGCTTCGAATTCTTCCAGCTCACAGCGCCACCATTCAAGCAAAACACGAACCCTGACTACGATCTATAATCATCTCGGTGGGTTTGGAAGTCGCATCGCTATAACCCTTTACTGACTAGCTCTCATCGCCTCGAATATCAAGAAATATTCTTTAGTTCTTCTCAAGTACTTAAGAATATTCTTACTATCGATGGCGCTCACCGATCCGATCGTACCTACTCGTCATGCTCAAAGCATACGAGACATCAGGACGAGTACACAACATGATGTACATGATAGATCCTATAGCTGATGCGTAAGGGATCTTATCCATGCGTCTCTCTCCTCTCTAGAAGAGGGACTGAGCCCTCAAAGACTCACACCACGTGACACTACAGTAAGTCCTTCTGGAATTCTCGCATGGCAAACCAAGTAATACTGTCAATGTACGTATACTCGACTTAGGCCAAGCAATCTTAGATCTATCTCTATAGATCTTGATGCCTAGAATACAGTCGCTTCACCTAAGTCTTCATTGAGAAGCACGCCCCCCACCAAGTCTTCACTGCATCAGAGCGAAGGGATGTCATTCTCAATGAGTAGTATGTCATCTACATACAATACAAGGAAGACAACTGTTCCCATTAACCCTCTTGTAGACACAGTGGTTCATCTTCATTCTGATGAAACCAAACTGCTTGATCGCATCATCGAATCAAGATTCCAACTCCGAGAAAGGCTTGCTTTAGCCCATAAATGGACCTTACAACTTGATACTTTCCCAAGATGTTGTGGATCTTCAAAACCCTCGTTGTGTCATGTACACATCCTCGAGTAAGTTTCATTCGTAAACGCAGCTTTTGACATCCATCCGCCAGATCTCATAATCGTGGTATGCTGCAATAGCAAGCAAGATCCTAATGAACTTAAACATCGCCACTGGAGAAAAGGTTTCGTCATAGTCAATACC
Organism: Wurfbainia villosa; assembly: GCA_025175895.1. Classification (NCBI taxonomy): domain Eukaryota; kingdom Viridiplantae; phylum Streptophyta; class Magnoliopsida; order Zingiberales; family Zingiberaceae; genus Wurfbainia; species Wurfbainia villosa. The sequence continues at coordinate 466,685 of CM046008.1, forward strand.
ATGAATTTGCTTGAAACCTTTAGCTATCAATCGACCCTTATAAGTATGTGTAAGTCCATCCATGTCAATCTTTCTCCTAAAGACCCACTTACACCCAATGAGTTTGACCCCTTCAGGTGGATCAACCAAAGTCCATACTTGGTTGGTGTACATGGATTCCATCTCAGATCTCATGGCCTCTAGCCATTTCTCAGAATCTGGGCTCATCACAGCTTCCTGATAGGAGGTAGGCTCATTCTCAATGAGCATAACGTCATCATGGTCAGACAAGAGAAATGAGTATCTCTCAGCCGACGACGTATCCTATCGACTGCGAAGAGGTAGGTCTACTTGAACAGGTGGTTGTTCCACAACTCTTTGTGCAACAACCTCATCACCCACAACACTTTGTGGTTCCTGTTCAGCCTCCATCAAGGCCTCAGTGCTATGGTCCTTATCTTGAATTTCTTTAAGATCGAAGGTACTCCCACTAGTTTTTCTAGAAACAAAATCTCTTTCTAGAAAAACCCCGCTTTGCCACAAACACTTTGTAGCCGATCGAATGTAGAAGTAGTATCCTCAGATCCTTGGGATATCCAACAAAATAGCACCTATCGGATTTGTCCGAGACTTGACGTCGAACGTAAGTCTCACAACCCCAAATCCTCATAAAGACATCTTGGGATTTCTCCTTGTCTATATCAGATATGGTGTCTTTATCACATCCTTGGATGGTACACTGCTAAGGGTAAAGGTCAGCCAGATCTAGAGCATATCCCCAAAAGGATATAGGAAGATCTGTGTGACTCATCATAGATCGTACCATATCCAATAGGGTACGATTCCTCCTTTCGGATACACCATTCCACTGTGGTGTTCCAGGAGGAGTGAGTTGGGATAGAATCCCACACTCAGCTAGATAGTCACGAAACTCATGGCTAAGGTATTCTCCACCTCGATTTGATCAAAGTATCTTAATACTCTTGCCAAGCTGGTTTTGTACTTCATTCTTGAATTCTTTGGACTTTTCAAAGGATTCTGATTTATGTGTCCATCAGTAAATGTAATGAAGTACCTGTAACCACCTCTAGCTGCAACATTGAAAGGGCCACATACATCACTATGTATAAGTCCTAACAAATCTGTTGCTCTTTCGTTGTATCCACTAAAGGGAGTCTTGATCATCTTGCCTAAAAGGCAAGACTCGCATGTCTCATATGATTCAAAATCAAATGAGTCTAGCAGCCCATCCTTATGGAGCTGAGATAAGCGACTCTCATTTATGTGACCTGGCTTTACAATGCGAGAGATAGGTTTGGTTCAATTCATTTGACTTGAACCTTTTGGTACTTATGTTATAGATAGGGCTCTCTAAGTCTAGAAAATAGAGTTCGTTCATTAGAGGTGCACTACAATAGAACATATCATTTAAATAAACTAAACAACATTTGTTCTTTATTATAAATGAAAAACCTTTCTTGTCCAAACAAGAAACTGAAATGATGTTCTTAGTTAAGGCAGACACATAACAACATTCATCTAGTTCTATTACAAGCCCAGAGGGCAGAGATAGATCATAAGTTCCTACAGCAACAGCAGCAACTCTTGCTCCATTGCCTACTCGTAGGTCCACCTCGCCCTTTGTCAATGCCCTGCTATTTCTCAGCGTCTGCACATTGGTACAAATGTGAGATGCACATCCGGTATCTAATACTCATGATGAAGAAATAGATAGATTGACTTCTATAACATTTATACCTGAAGTAGAAGTCTCACTTCTTTTCTTCTTAAGATCTTCCAGGTAAGCTTTGCGAGCTTACGCCCAAAGTGTCCAACTTCCTTGCAGTGGAAGCAAGCCCCCTCCTTGGCTACCCCTCCTTTGGGTTTAAGTTCTTTGCCTTTGCCCTTGGCTTGAGACTTTCCCTTACCTTTAGGCTTGCCCTTGCCTTTCTTTTTGTGCACCATCAAAATGGTGTCAGATTTTCCCTTGTTAAGGTTTAGCTCAGCAGTTCTCAACATGCTGAGCATCTCAGGCAGTGGATTATCAATTTCATTCATGTTATAATTCATGACAAATTGATTGTAGGCTTGTGGCAAAGATTGCAAGATTATGTCAGTGGCTAGCTCTTGGCCAAGTGGGAATCCCAGCCTTTGTAGTTTTTCTACGTACCCAATCATTTTGAGTACATATGGACCTACGGGAGTCCCATCTTGCATTTTCGACCCAAATAATGCCTTAGAGACTTCATATCTCTCATGCCTTGCTTGTCCTTGATATAGTTGACGAAGATGTCCAACCATATCCTAAGTATTTATGAACTCGTGTTGCTTCTGAAGCTCAGAGTTCATGATCGCGAGCATTAGACATGACACATCTAATGCATCATCTTGATGCTTCTTGTAAGCATCTTTGTCAGCTCGCGAGGCAGTGGCAGGAGGTGCCTCCGGAATGGGCTGCTCCAGGACATACAACTTCCTTTTTTGGGTGAGAATAATTCTCAAGTTCCCGTACCAGTCCAGGAAATTTGCTCCATTGAGCTTGTCCTTCTCAAGGACAGAACGCAGAGAGAGAGTGTTCGTGTTTGTCAACATAGTTATCTACAACATACAATGCAGAGAATTAATATTATATTCCTTTTATCATTTAATTAGCCCTTTAATCAAATGATGCTCTCACTGAATTATAGTAATTTTATAGAATCGAGTTATGGATGTGGTCAAACCACATTACTAGATTCATACAAACTAGCTATAATTCTTGCAGGACAAGATCCACATCATACTAAGCCTTGAGTTAGCTTTGGCTAAATCGCCCAAGACTTAGTACGATCGGTGGGTAATACATTACCGATTACATCTCTATGCAACTCTTGTTTATAGGATCAAGACCCACATTTACAAAAGACCTTGAGTTAGCTTTGGCTAAATCGCCCAAGATTTAGTGTAAATGCGATCTTACCCTATCTTTCCAACGATTGGAATATACCTATAGTTATATTCGATCCAATTGAGTTAACTAGTTTTACTCAATCTAATTGAGCTTACTCTAACCCAAGCGTGATAGGCGGGACCAAGATTGTCCCTCCGCACCCTACCAAGATAATATGCGTTGCTCTGCTTTGGCAGATTCAACAACAACAATTGATCGAGGTAGTGATGGGTATCAAGTCGGTAGACATTTTCGAGTTGATTCGATTATGATCTAATCTAATCGTAATGTGTATCTTATACGCATTTAGGCCTTTATTATCCTATATTAGCATGCATCATATACATACAAGAAAATTATCCTAGCATGCATCATATACATACAAGTATTATTCTACTAGCATGCATCACATACATACAAGCAAAATCAAATAAATAAATATATATATATATATATATATATATATATATATATATATATATATATATCAACATATATATATATAATTAAATGTGATGTAATCATGACCCTACTACGATTTTTTCAAGCCAATGAGAAGATCGGACGGTCAACCTAAGACTAGCGGCTTCTCCAAGCGCTTCCTTTGACCACCATGTATCGTCGTCACCCTTCTCGTAACCTCGTCTTCAAGTGGACTTTCCACCGCTCCATTTTGTACATTACAAATATGAAACTCGAGTTACATTCGAGTCTAAAACTATTTACAACTAGAATATCAAAAGAAGAGGTATGACGCACAGGTCGCATACACTATACAACACGCACAACCACAAAACGGCACGCAGGCCGTATTATGAATTACAACACATCACATCCAATCATATTGGAGTTATTGGGCCATGACAATCATAGAATTATACATAATTCTAAATTATGTATTTTTACAGAAAATTTCTATAATTTTTTTTTCAATTTTATGAGTCACCACCCCGTAACGGTCCCGCTAAGCGGTTTCCGGGCGCGATCGCGGGACAAGGCCCCTTTCGGGGATAGGGCAGCGCCCCTACTCGCAAAATAAACTTTGCGAGTGTCCCTACAATGATCTTACAGCGACTTAAGTCGCTGTCTCAAAAACCTAAAGCGAGAACTCGCCGTTATGGAGAGTTTTTCTCAACGGTTGAAGCCTACAAGTGTCCCAACATTCGTTGCTTCGATTCTTCAAGAAAAATACCTAAAAATTCTAAAAAAATAGGAAATTTACAGAAACTTATAAATCTGTAATTTTTATATCTAATACAAAAATTACAAAAAACAAAACACATACATGCTTCGCACGTGGCTCTGATACCACTGTTGGGTTTTCTGAGCCGCAAAAACCGCTTTTTGCGTTGCGGAAACCTCGGAAGCCCCAGCCACGGATCCATGCGAAGATGTATTAAAAACAAAAATATGTATGTGTTTATATAAAACCCTAGATTTACCTTAGATCTACATGATAAGGATGTTACCCTCGTAGCGACGCCCTTCGCAAATCCCGCTCGTCCAAAAGGTTCGCCGGAACTTGAGAGTGTCAAGTGCACACCCCTCTATTGGTATCCACACAAACAATAGGTGGAGAAAACACACCCTTGAGTGTGCTATCACTCTATAGATGGTTCGGCCAAGGAGGTTGGGAGAGGGAGAGAGCTTGAGGGAAGTTGATCCAAGGTTGAAGATGAAGTTGTGTAGAAGAAGATGGAGTTACCCAAAATCAATTCCTCCTCATCAAGAAGTGGCCGGCCACTTCATGGAGAGGGGGTTACATGCATGCATGTAACTCCCATGACCCTTGGTCTCCCTCATGAGGTGACACCACATGACAAAGTCAATGATGATGTGGAGCATCATCATTGGCCGGCCATGCCAAGTCATCATCATGGCATGACATTTGGTCAAGTCAAACTTGACATTTAATCTTCCCTCTCAAGTCAAGTCAAACTTGACCTCTTATCTCCCATGGTTGATCAAGTCCAACCATTTGATTCAAGTCAATTTTAATTTAATGAATCTCTATTCATTAATTTAAATTGATTTGATGAATCAAATCTAAATTAGACTCATTCAACACTTGAATCAACTTAAGTCTAACTCAATTAGTCTAATTTGGATTACTCTTAATCTAATTTGGTTCATCCCATGAACCTAATCCTCATGGTTCATCATATGAACCTAATCTCCATCTAATTGCCCTTATGTGTGTGACCCTATAGGTTCTTGTAACGTTGGCAATGTCCCTAAACCGATTTAAGAACATAAGCAATGAGTGGTATCTAGCAACACATCATTGCTACCCAAGTTACAAGAATGTTGAGCTCCAACATCACCTCTGTGACTACTAATTGTGACTCTCACAATATGTGACAATGCCCATCTATCCTTGACATCTAGATTGACCAATCGAGGCATAGACCGTGTCATCCTCGGTACAATCTAAATCTTGAACTCCAAGTAGACTCACTCTAATCAAATAAGCTCAATATCTCATATTGACTCATTTGGGCATGGCCATGCACTTCGTGGTCTCACTCTATCAAGAATATCGATGTCACTCCCGTCATATAGGAGGGATAGATCCCATCTACATCACTCACATCCCTCCGCATAATTTGTTACATACCCAGTAATCGCCTTTATAGTCCACCCATTTACGGGCGACGTTTGACGAAGTCAAAGTATGCAATGCCTTATGTAGGGAACCATGGTGACTTCAGGTCTAAGGACTAATAGTCACATGAGAAAGTATATGACACTCATATAACGATCCACGATACTTTCTCATGGCGGGTCATTCAGTATACATTCTCTAATGTATACCCATGTGTCAACTCGATATCTCATATCCATGACTTGTGAGATCAAGTCATCATGTTGACCTACATGCTAGTCTCTACGCATTAACATTGTCCCTGAATGTTAATACTTGACTAGGAATGATTAAGAGTAGTGTTCTCTATATCATCTCATTATCGATTCAACCAATCGATTGATATAGATAAGAACCTACTGCTCAAGGACATTATTATATTTAGTTATTTGACACAAATACAAGTAAATATAATAACCATGCTTTTATAAATAGGAATATGATACAATAAAGTCCATACAACAATCATCACATGATTGACTCTAGGGCTTTCGCTAACAGGTTCTATAATCAACACGAAGGAAATAAAATCACAGAGAATATATTACCCAATTAAGAACTAACACGGTGGAAGAACAGACATTCCGAGAGATTTATAATTCTTAGAGATTGATCCTTATTCATCAATACAACTCTACTATCATGCTAGTCATGAGACCCTCTCGTGGGGACATCAATTTCCAATTATTATTTTTGAATGACACTCGAGTATTCGAACATTCGGTCTGACTAATCTCTGAGAGTGATCGACCATACCCCATGGATCTTCGAGACGTCTCGCCAACAGCTGAGCCAGATAAGATCGGAGGTCAGGTAGTCTCCACCTACCACCAAAGGTAAATCATGAAAACGTTCGTAGATTTTTCACGATTCAGTTCGAACTCTCCAATCGCATCATCTCAGAATGACGGTCCAACGTCGAAACCATACTCTATTCATCGGGCAAACTTCTAGCCCCAGAGTTGTCCGAATGATTTTTTTTTTAAATCTCCGTCGAACAATGTCGCAGCAGAGGATCAAACTGTGTTCTTTTGTGGGATGTCTCTCTATTTTTGCTGCTACACTGTGTCCATGGGGCCCACCAATTTTTGATCATCTGCAAAAAACTTGGAACCGCAAATCTAGCGACTCTCATCGATCTGTCTCACGATCATTATGAGAGAGATAAATCACGGAGGATCCTATGAACTTTGACGTGGTGATCAAAATATGTAGGAGTCATCTGAATTTAAAAAAAAAAAATTTAAATCTCTTTCGAATTCGACTTATATCAAATCTATAAGCAGCGTCATATTTTAATCATCACACCATCCCGCATGACAAACAATGAAATTAATGCCCTCCTAATCTAGTTATGTCCTATTGCCACTGGAGCCTCACCTTGCCCTCTCCTTCTCGTCTCGCATGCAGTTTAAACCATTGTTCTTTAAAGATCATCAGCAATTGCGAATAAATTAATAATATTTTCTCATTAACAAGTAGGAAAAAATTGGCAAAGTAATGGCGAAATAATTACTCTCTCTCTCTCTCTCTCTCTCGATCTTCATCTATACAACTTCACTGATTTTGTGATATTGACAAATGGCCGGCCGGCTGCTTTGCTTGATCTCCTCATCAAAATCTACTTTTCATGACACAGCAGGTAATGGTGGTGGAATAATGGCCGGCAGAGGGCTTCTTGCTAGCTACTTGCTGGATCTTGGCGTGTGGAGATGCCACAGCATGATCCTGGAACAATCTGCAGGGATGCCCTTCATCTTGGTCTCATCTTCCAACAGCACTTGTTGCACAAATTTGATCGAGTCCTGAGGCAAAATTATATTAAACTCGGTTAATTAGTCTTTCAGAACTTATAATTGAGTAGTAAACTCTGAGCGAAATTAAACCTTTTTTTCCTTTTCTTTTTCTCTAATTAATGGCAATTAATTAAGTCTTGGAAGACAAACCTGAGAAGTGTCTGGGACTGAAGTGGAACGACGACCCCATCTCTCAGGATCCCACAAAATGGAGCTATTGAATGCAAAGCCTGAGATGTTGATCTTTGTAGGTTTCATTTTCAGTTCTGCAGTGCTCATCAGATTCCGGAGATCTTTAAACTTGTCGTTGGACAAATCCTCGGAGATCCACCCTACAACATTGGAGGAGTTGCAGATCGGTCCATCCACCACAACTCTCTTCCTATTTGCGGACACCATGGCCATTGGCCAAGCACCGAAACCTCTGCACACAGGTCGAAGGATTTGATAGCTAATTAACTTGTTGCTGATTATGTGTATACATATATATATAAATGATACTCTGTGCGACAATTTCGTATGTCTATCTATCTGTACATAATTTGCTTTCAACCATCCGATATATAGAATTGTATAGTAATAAGAAATACACAGTTCTTCTATCGTGACGATCAGAGACGATGAACACTATAGTCCAATTATCTCTCAATCTGTGAGAAACGTCATTTGCTTCTTCTGATCGAATCGCAGTTGGATTCCGATCAAATCACGGTCAAAATTTGACTCTATCACGGTCGCCAACGACCATGGTGCTAACAGCTACGATCCAACCATGGATCAGCCGGACTGCGGCCAAAGTTCGATTGAAATCTGACTGAATTCCAATTGTCAGCGTCGTGGCTCAATTCGATCGAATATCGGTGACAGTGATAAGTGTTCGCGCTAGAAAGAATACTATAGATTCTCAATCGTATAAGCGTGTCCGAGACTGATAAATGATGGAGAAAAGGGAAGAATTCTTACTCGATGTTTCTAAGTTCTTTGAAGAATTGGAGCTCATAGACATTCGAGAGGTCGGCAAAGTGAACGATTCCGGTGAGTCGGTGGCGCTCGATGTGGCTCAAAGCCAAGTTCCTCTGGTGGTCGGCCTCCGCCGCCGCGTCGGTGAAGTTCTTCTTGAACGTCAAGTGCCGGTACATGACGCCGGTCTTCCTCAACACCTCGGCGGCCCCGTCCAGGTCGGGGGCGGCCTGGACGACGACCCAGAGCACCGGAGGCGGCGTCAGCCTCAACGTCTCAGACATCCTCCTCAGCAGAGAATCCCGCCACCGGTCGCCGGAACTGGTCGTGGTCACGACAATCAACTGCCGGTGGTCGTCGTCGGCCGCGGCGACGGACGCGTGACCAGCGGATGCCCCAGCAAGGGACTTAAGCTCGGTCATGAGCTGGCTCCGGTTAGCGCCGGCCCCGGTGTCGGCAATCCTAGCCCGGAGAGCTTCCGCGTCGCGGCCGGCAAAAAGGGAGACGGAGCTCGTCGGCGCGAAGCCGGTGAAGAAACCCATGACGAAGCAGAGGGCGAAGTGGACCAAGGCCTTCTTCCAGTGCTGGATCCTCTTCTTTGCCCGGTCACCGGAGCCCATCTTGGCTTGCCCTGAAGAGAGAAAGAAGAGGAGGTTTTCGTTATATTTATTCCCGGGAAGAAGGTGGTTGGATTAGGAAGGGTTTAAAAAGGCGGGAGAGCTAACGGTTGAATAGGATCCCATTTCCACTTTTTTTTATATGATTTTTTTTTAAAAAAAAAAAGGAGCACAATTTATACACATTTCAAAATATATATTTAAAAATATTCATTCAATTTAAAATTCAAATTTTGATTTTTTTTTTTTAATTTTTTTAAAATTATTTATCAGCCCACCGTTTCTTAAAGCGAGTAGAAGTGAAGGGTTGGTGATTCATGCCACTTTTTGTTCACTGTGTGTTGGGCTCTCAATTTAACACCAAGTCATCTTCCATCAATTTCTCATTTAAAAATAAATAAATAAATAGCAAAAAAAAAAAAAAAAAAAAGATGAGTGCTTTAATTGTCACCTAAAGAGAAAGCTAAGTCCTTACTTTCCATGGTTGGAAAATCAATTCATCACTTGAAGCTAAAGAAAAGGAGAGATATATGTGCCAAATTGTAGGGTGGGATGGGCAAGCACACCTAATGGGTACTCCATTGCTTGAAGTAAGCAAGCTAATGCATTCATTTCCCATGGGTTTTATATGCTCAAGTTCCTTGGAACACATGTAGTAGGGCCAAAGTATTTTCGGATGGAATATATTTTCGATGTTAGACATGTCTTATATAGACGTGTGATTGCATCGTCGAACTTAGCTGTTGAATTGCGAAAAATTTTCTATTGTACTATGATGGTCGATGAAGATCTCATCTGGAATTATTTAATACCCCGTTAAGAAATCTTTGGTGTTGGAGTATTGAGATAACAATCAAAGTCCTATATTGGTAAGATAAGGAAAAGATCATGTCCTTATAAGATAAAAAGATATTTTCATTGGTACAAGACCTTTTGGATAAAACCCAAAAATAAAAATCATGAGGGCTTAGGTTCAAAGTGGACAATATCATATCATTATGGAGATATGTGAATTTTATGGGTACTAACAATTGGTATCAAAGTCATGATCTATGTTAAGCAATGAATCTCGAACGAAGGGAGTGGAGCTCTTATCTTCGAATCAAGATAATCAGATATCAAGCAAGAAGTCCAGTTGGGTCGAGAGGATCGAACAATTGGGAGAAAGTTCAGTTGAGCTAGAAGGGCTGGACAACTGACGTAAAGTTCACCTGTGTCAGGAGGACCAGATAGTTGGCAGGAAGTCCTGATGGATTGAGGATCGAACATCAAACAGAGGATGTCCTTCGACAAATAGACTCGAGGGGGTCAATGTGGTTCTTCGTTCAAGGGAGAGATTATTGGAGTATTGGGAATACAATCAAAGTCTCACATTGGTAAGACATGGAAAAGATCATGTGCTTATAAGATAAAAAGATATCTTCATTGGTATGTTACCTTTTGGATAAAGTCCAAAAATAAAACCACGAGGGCTTAGGTCCAAAATGAAAAATATTATATCATTATAGAGATATGTGAATCTTATGAATACTAACATATGGGACCGAATCGAATATTTTCAGAATTAATCAGATCTAGTATCAATAAATTTTTTTTAAATATTTGATTATTTAAGGAGAAAATTTCGAGACATTTGATTATAATTTACTTTTGTGCGTGATAATATTAGATTATTTTTGAATTATGCGAAAGCACTAGGAGTTTAAATAATGAAGATTTCTTTTAGTTGGTAGCTAAAAAAAAATCTTTAATGAGAAATGAAGTTAAGTATTGATATACTATTACTAATTGATAGCGATGGTTGACCATGCTTTATATTTTATTTTTTCTATTGAGGATATATTTATTTATAATGTTGTCGCAAATAATATAGTTATTTTATTTAACTTTTTGTGACATCACACAGAATGAATGATTATTTTTTTTTTTACTTGAAAGAATTTCTCGAGTCCTCCGCGTTTTAAAAAGACGATTTCGACGATGATAAAAAATAAATCATAGAGAGCTATCCTTTGACTTGTTAGCTAAATACAATAGAGAATTTCTGTATTGAGATAAGAGTTTTAGATCTCATTCTGAGATTCGATGTTAGTCCATTTCTAATAGTATGTATTATTTTAGTCAATGAGCCACTCTCGGGGGCAACATATGTTTGTCCTCAAGAGTAAAGATAAGTGTCATAGATAGTATAGTTATTTGAGTTTACGGACATATCATTGCAAACGTTAATTAAAAAAAAAGAAGAATGGATTCTAATGTACATGAGAGTTTAGTTCCACGTCCAACTCGAGCATCATGAAGATTGAACAGTTGACTCTCTCGGTACTCATCTCAGTAACATATGACTCAATAGGCAGTCGACGAAGAAGTGCGCTTAGGTCTCTCGATGATCAACTCACTCTGTTCTATCAACATATGGCTTAATAGGCAGTCGACGAACTTGAACAGTTGATTCTCTCGGTCATTTTGGCACTCGGCTTGCGATCACTCGACGCACAGACCATTCGGCTCTCTCGGATCACTCAAGCGGACGATTCACTCAGACCACTTGGCATTCAAACTCTTGAGTGTCTTGACACTTGACTCACTTAGCATGCAAGTGATTTGTGACTCGACTCGTTTCACTCGGATTTGGACTCAGACTCCACGGAAAGTCTATTAAATAGTTAGGACTTTGCTATTAACTTGGTACTCATCTCAGCAACACTCAAACTCTTTGTATTGACACTTTGTGTTAGGTGATTTTAACAGAGCATGTCTCATCGAATTCATTTTTTCAGTAAGTTTTTACCCTAAACTATTTCTTATAACTCCATCATCCATCATAAACTTAAATTATATAAAAAAAAATATGAAACCGTCACATTAGTGGTCTTTCACCGCTGACCCTACATGTGGAGGGGAATAAATCAGATCCCAAGTGGCTAGTATAAAAATACGGAATCATCAATAACACATATTTCTTAAACACGAGCAACACATATTACATATATTTTATTTATTTTATCTTAAACACGAGCTGTATTTCTTGCCTAGGGCAAGAGAAACGAAGCAATGTGTTTGATTTAGTTTTCCCCCCATTTTCCATATTTTTTTTTATTTTCTAAAAAATTATTTTTCTATATTTTTTAATTTTTTAAAAAATAATTTCTCATTTTCTAGAAAACAACGATAAAAAAATGAAAAATGTGATATTTTTCACAAACCAAATACTCTCTAAATATCATAGCTTTTTTGGGAATTTACAGGTGATAGGAGATAAATATCTTATGTAATTTTGTTTTATTTTGATAACCTAAAATTTCGCATAGATAATTTTAGAAGTAAATGATTTATTTATCAAGTAAATAATTTTAAAATGGATACTAATACAATTATGAATATACGTATGGTTCGCATAGTTAAAAGAGTACGATTTTTGCGCTGTGTGACTGATCAATATGCGTCCATACATGATGCATTCTCAGTTGTTCGATCTATCGATGCATAATAATGAAAAATATATAATATTTTCGTCGAGTGCACTATAGCAATCCGTGAACCTATTGGGGTATCCGGTGTCGTCTCGCCGTCGATAGTAGACCCACAATGACAATCAAACAGCGATCGTGCGAGATTGGGCAGGAATTTGGCCCAATCGCGCGGCCACATCATCCATCGATCGCGTGGCTTGATTGGGCCAGAGTCGGAGCCTAGTCGAATCGTGACTGGATTTTGACTAAATTGTAGATGGAATCTAGTAGAATTGCGACCGCTAGCGTCGTCGTCGATTCCGACTGCGATTCATCCACGATTCGTCTGCGATCCGATCGGACCGTGGTCAAATTTTAGTCGGATTGCAATTGAAATTCAATCACTCGGTGGCAATGTCGAGAGGCAAAAAAAAACTTCGACAATGAAACACTGTGCATTTTCTAGTCGATGCACAATAAATGAGAAATGCACAATATTTATCTCCCGACGATCTCCAATTAAATTTTTCACTGTCGACTACCATCCACACTATAGTTCAACCCTTGAACTTATGGGGATCGTCATTCAACCGACCAAACCGTGACCGAATTAGGTCAGAATGCAGTCAAAATTCGATTGCGATTCTGTCTGTCAGACCACAACGATGACCCTGACGGACTCAGGGATTGTGTTATAGTGTTGATCGGCTCCGACGATATCTGAGTATTGGTGAGATCGTGTGAGGAAGAAACACTGTACATTTCTCGTGACTGTGCACTAGTATCACCATTTGATCCCCTCGTATCTATCATCCAATCTGTGCACAGTGTTGCTTCATTCATCGTTGTCATTTGGCATCATACCGATTAGGATGCAGTCGGATCACGATCGCCATACGACTGCGGTCAGATTTCAATCGGATCGCTGTCGCGACATCGCGATCGGGTCGTGGCGGGATTGTCGCCACGTTGTGGTCGAATTGCAGCCACATCACGGTCGAATCATGTTCGATCATGACGAAATGCTACTGATTCCGATGCGACAAGGCTACAATCTGATCGTGGTCGCAATATCGCGGGAGTGACGATGTGGTGAGGACGACATGGGCGACCCCTGGGGTTCAGGGATTGAGTTTTAGCACACATCCGATCAGACTTCGTGTGGCGAGGGACGCAGTGGGAGAAACAACATGGTAGGCAACGAATCAAATGGTGGATCGCGAGTCGTGCACGAGCACAGAGGAGTCGCGCAGGGTGGCAAAGCCTTATATTCCCCTTCTTGAGCTAGTTAAGTCATTATGTCGAGTCATTCTGAGTCATACTTAGTTGAGAGCTGAGCTGCAAAGCACCCAAGTCGCCATGTGTCGAATAGATAGATTGGTTGAGTGTCAAGTGACTGAATGTTAAGTGGTCGACTATTGAGCTAGTTCAAGTTGTTGAAACCCTCGACCTTTCGATTTGTCAATCTACCAATTGCTTGAGTTGTTGAGTAGAATGGTCGAGCATAAAAAAGTTGAGTACTCAAGAGCCCGAGCTTGAGTGCCTGATTGTTCAAGCACATAAGAGTTTACAACATAGGAGTGGCTCGAACTCAAGTATCTGATTAGTCAAGCACTTAGGAACTAAGAATTTGAGAGCTCAAGTCCGAGTGTCTAATCGCCGGAGCACCCAGGAGCTAAGGATTTGGGAGCCCAAGCTTGAGTGCTTGCTCGCCCAAGCACCCAGGAGTTAAGGACTCGGGAGTCCATGTCCAAGTGCATGATAACTTAAGCTTACTCGAGCATTTGGGAACCAAAGGCTTTTAAGAGTTCGAGTGTCTTTATACAAATGACTTGCACTTGTGAAATCACACAAAGGACACGGGGGAAAAACATCTTAACAATGTGGTAAAATAACAAAAAACTATTGAAGAAAGATGGATAATTATGACATAACAATTGTCTCTGCTATGATCCCGATTATAATGATTATGAGACAGTGACAACGAACATTATTATTCCTTCTCACTCTCCTCTTCAATTATGTAAGATAATAATATCAATGTTCTCACGGGAATGATGCGATGATAAAATAAGGGATTGCTTACAGAATGGACAGGGATCGATTCTGGATGAGGAATTTAAAATCTCTCTTGGCTTCAGATGACCCCCCTATTTTGTCACCGTGTCAAGGGACCTCGTCCCCCGTGATTTATCTTTCTCTCGATGTCCAAATTACATATGATCCCTGCTTTATAAATTACATATGATTCATCGAGATTTTTCGATGGCCAAATTCTTCTCCTCCTATAGTTAGGCAAAAATTGCAATTGAAATTTGATCCATAATTCTCTAGAAAATTAATCTTTAATTTTACCATTCGTAGAAGGTTAGAAATATCAATCTAACATCTCCATCGACCTGTCCTACGGTCATTTTGAGAGAGATAAATCACGAAGAATCCTATAAATCTTGACGTTGTTATTAAGACATATTGGATCATTTGAATCTAAGAAAATTTTATATCTTTTCCAAAATAAACTCATATCTTATCTATAAATATGATTGTATCTTAATCATTATATCATCTTTAAAAAAAATTTTTACCATCGTACCGTATCCCGGCAGTGGGATAACTCCCATTGAAGCTTATGAGGTGTGTTATAAAGTAGGGATCAGGGATAATTATATCTCAATAATAGTTTTGTATACTTTTTTACATTCTAAAAGTGCTACTAATCTTCAAATAACAAATCGCATAAAAAACAACTCATGAAACTAAAAACTAATAAAAATTTCTACCAATATCAACAACTCTTAATAAAATGATCAGATAACATAAATATAATTTTAATAATGAAACATAATAGCAATTTTAATCATAATGATTATTAATAATTCAAATAAAATGGTATCATAAATGTTGATACTGGATAAAATTACCTTGTAATTATCCGTACAACAATAACAGTTGACATTCAAAGTCATCATATCTCGGTCTCTCCGAAAGATGAGAATACATTGGCTCGGTGTGTCCGAACCGAATGAAGGGGTTATCTCGGTCGTATGATATTCCATACGTTCCGCGTCTCGGACATCATTTTATATCTCGACCATATAATATTCCAGACGCCCTGCGTCTAGGATATCATTCTACATCTCGACCGTATGGTATTCCAGATGCCCCACGTCTTAAACATCATTCTACATCTCGACCATATAATACTCTAGACGTCCCGCGTCTCGGTCATTATTCTTCATTTTGGTAGTTGTACTCTATTTCGACAGTATGGTCTTCCAAAGTATACTCTATCTCAGCAAGTTATGTGACGTAGCGAGTATTCGTATTCAGATGACCAGTAAGATAGCCCCTGTCAGAGGTCCTACTCGACAAGAGAATAAGTGTCTATACTAACCTCCAGAAGTTTGTCCACCTCATTAATGAAGGATTGTTTCCCATCAATCGCACGATGAGCATTAATCATAGCTCATGTGCCGACGGCATTTATGAGGGGAATAATGATCCCTGTTATCTCTAAGAGCAGACATGATTACGTCAGAAAGTCATACCGTCTATGCCTATCGTACCTCTCGGTAGGAAGATACTCATTTATATATAGGTACTTTGAGGGGGAGAAGAGAGGTTCGCATCTTCTAAGATTTCTCCATTTCTTTTACCCCTTTTTCTCTACTGAATTCTGTCTTTAATGTTGGAAGAGCCTTACTGAAATCTCTCGGTACCCTTAACCGCTTTTTCCCTGTAGGATATGTCATTTGATCGTTGTGCATCATTCGGTTCACGTTTGACACACCAGCTCCCTTGTTTCAGTTTTTCCACCGTGTCAGTCGTCCTTCCGTTCGAGTCATCAGTCCTTCATCGACTTTGTTATTGGACACTTCAGTATTCCGGTCTCGACGACAACAAATATATATTTTCTTAGAGAATACTGTAAGGATTTAGAGAAAAACGCAAAATACAACCGTAGCATTTTTTCATAAAAAATATTTATTCCATGCCTATTATAGCAGCAACTTTCAATAAATCCATTCAACTTAATCAAAAATAGTATATAAAGAGTCATTCTTAGTCTTATGTTATTTTTTATCAAAATTATTTAAAATTTATTAAAATCATTTTAAAAATTATCATAGCAACTTGCTAGGAAAAAAATAGACAACACTTAAAAAACATCACTTTTCATGACAATAAACTTTTAATCTAATACAAAATCATTATTTTTATTAACATGATAACGCTTTAAATTTATTATAAAATCGTTATCTTTTCTAATAAAAATAATGTTTATTATCCGTTGTAAAATTATTGTATTTATAGCAAGGACAGTCTTTTTCATTTACGGTAAAAGTTTTATCTTTATGAAAATAAATAACATTTTTTATCCGTTGTCGAAGTATTATATTTGTTAAAAATAATAATATTTTTTTTATCCATTGTCATTGATCGAGTTTTTAATAATAATGTTTTTAATAATATTTTTTCAATCATAGACAATAAATAAAAAACGTTATCAATATATTTATTTTCTTGTAGCGACTATTTAATCATTGTTACAATAGTTATATAGCTATTAAATGATTATTATAATGTTATAACAACCATTAAATTGTAATAGTCACTAAACAGCAGATATTATAATTTTAGTTTTTTAAAAAATACTATCGATAAAATTTAATTAATATTGCTCACGTCATAAATAATTTTTTAATATAAAAAGTACTATGTATATATATAATATTTTTTGAGTAAGTTGAATTAAAAAAAATAATTAATGTAATTTATATAACTATTTCATACAAGATTAGAACCGCTAATTTAACAGTCTCATCGATCCGTCTCATAAATATTATGAGGTAAATCATGAAGAATATTTAGCCTAGATACGATTGATCAAGATAATAAAGGATCATCTAATATCAGAAAAAAAATTTAGATCTTTTTTAAAATCGATCCGTACTCATCTCATAAATATCATTTCGTTGTTTAGTAGGAATTAGTTTATATAACTATAGTGTAGCTTATAGTTGTTATATGTTATACTTTGTGATTATTATAATAATAATAAAATAAAAATATTTTTAGTACGAAATATCTTTTTGACTATTTTAAATAAAAAGTGTTTTTTTAAAAAAAATCAATTTTATACTTGTAAATTATAAATTAATTCGGCAGAAGAAAAGAAACCTGCTCGGTAGTTGAACTATAAAAGTAACCACCCACAGGCCACATCTTGGCGGTAAAGTCGAGGCGCGAGAAACATGTTTCGAACTGGTAACCCCCTCGAGTCCCGACACCACCTTTCGCGCTCACCTGTGAATTTTGCTCGGGTAAGCACGACAACGAACGATCTTCTGCAATCCATCTTTTATTTTCAACGTTAAAATTCAGTTCTGACCGTCCAACTCCATCAGCGACCATCCCTGTGCTATGTTATCGTTAGCATCCGCTACTCATCACGTCGAACGGGGAGCCGATCCCAAATGGAGGCTCCGGGTCGCAGGACTAGCGGTGATCACACCCCTACCCCTGAAAACGTAACCGGCAGCGAACCCTCATGTTTCTCGGGAAGAACGCTTCGGTCGATCTGCCTTTCTCGCTGTCTTCCTCCCTTCGTTGTGATTTGGCGGTCGAATCGACACCGCCGTCGCTCTGTGCCCTCGAAATCTTTGCGGAATCTAGTGCTGGTTCGAGTTGATTCCTGTACAAGGAAGTCGGGAGAGGAATTTCTAGGGTTTTCTTATCACAGATGTCGTCAGACCCACCGGATGATGTCTCCGTCGGTGAGATTGGGCCTCGTCTATCGATATTCCAATTTGCAAATCCTGAGGCTTTTGTTGCTTCTCCTATGGTGGAGGCTGGGATGCTTTGTTTGGAAACCCTAGCTGCACCCGCAGAGGAGGATCTCTTAGAAAAGAAAAATGCAGCTTGGGAACTGGCGATTGATCGTGTGGTTCGGCGACGTGGAAATGAGAGTCTGGGCAATGCGGTTGGTGGTAGTGTGGAAGCTGCTAAAGAGGCGGGGGCTGACGAGAAGGAAATGGAAGAAAATGATGAGAGCGATTTGAGATACGCAGACGAGATGAAGGTCATTGTGGAAACTGAAACGAAGTATGCAGCGGTCGAGTTGAATGGGGAGACGATGATGGATAAAGGTGACATTTTTACTGCTGAGTTTTGTGGGAAGATCGACGCGGATAAAGTTGCCTTCGGAGACAAGAATGCGCAAGCGGAAGGAACCGAACTGCAGAAAAGGAGGAGAGGAAGACCACGACGTTCCACCATTGTAGAAGAAGGACGGACTGTGCGGTATTTGCAACCCTTCCAAGAAGAGAATAAGGACCGTTTTGCAATCTCGGATGTGGTGTGGGGTAAGGTGAGGAGCCACCCTTGGTGGCCTGGTCAGATCTTTGGCACATCAGTTGCATCAGACATTGCGTTGAGTACTCAGAAAGAGGATCACCATCTGGTAATCTATTTCGGCGACAAGACTTTTGCTTGGTGCCAAGAATCCAACCTGAAGCCTTTCCAGAAGTACTTCACCCAGATGGAGAAGCAAGGTAGCGGTGATTTATTTGGTACTGCAGTAAATGATGCATTAGCAGAGGTCTCAAGACATTTGCAGCTGGGAATGAGATGCATTTGTTCACAAGATGAAGCGTATGCCGTTCTGAAGGACCGGAGGGTTGAGAATGCTGGAGTTCAGGAAGGAACATGTAGTTGTGCTGTTGATAAATCTTGGATCATGAACTCTTTTGAACCTAAGAAAATGATGGACTATATTCGGTTGTTAGCTATGTCCCCATGCAGAGGAGCCGACACGTTGGATCTTGTGATAGCAAAAGCTCATCTGAAGGCCTTTCATTGCACTAAAGGTTGTCTTCAACTCCCTATTTCTGTCCTGCATCAAGAGCTAGAGGATAATGATGAAAGTTTGCTGGCTATAGAAATAAATCTTTGTAATAGTTTTGCTGATATGTCGAGTCCAGTTTCTTCAGCTGCTTGTTTTGTTAATGAGGAAAGATCAAGAACTAAGAGAGACAAGATGCATGCTCTAAGTGGGCGTAGAAAAAGAAAGAGCTTATCTGAGCTAATGAATGAGAAATGCTTGCCTAGCCATATTGATTGTCATAGAAGTAGTGTTGACGCAAGAGATCCTTCAGCTTCATCAACTAAGAGACAAAAGATTGCCTGTTTCTATCCTGTCATCTCAGGGAAGCGTAAGATGAAAAAACTTGATTCTTTAGGAGATATGACAATGTCATCTCTGAATTGTAGCAAACAGTTCAGGGCTAAAGAACACAATGATCGAATTATGGGAAATAGGAAAAAGTCCCCTACTTTCATAAAAAGGAATTCAGCTGGATTAAGCCGAAGGAGAAAGGCAATTTTTGATTATCCTAATTCACAAATGTGGACTGGAAGATTGGAAGAAACAGAACTAAAGGACTGCTCATCTTATGAAATGTTCTCAGGACAGTGCTTAGCAGCAATCAATCCACTTAACATGAAGAAAACAGATACAACAGTCAGTTTTTTCACCGAGTTTAGAGATTGGTTAGTATCTTGTTCTTCAGAAGACAAGGAAGTAGAGGATATAGGTTGTAGAGAGCAGAGCAGGCCACTATTGTCAAAATCAAAAACAGTCATTTCAGATATGGCCTCGCCTTGCTACATTCAGGATTCATATTGGTCTGATATTGTTGTTTGTAGCAATTTGGATGAACAACTTGAATCTAAAAACTCAAAAATAAATGGAGAAACACAAGTGAAGGGACTGAAGAAGAGGAGAAAGGTCAAAAAGCAGACTGATTTATTCATTCCATCTTGCTCGACCCCAAGTGCTGTAGAGTATTTACAGACTGGTGCAGCTTTTGTTAATGTAGCAAATGAATTTGAAGCTTGAAGTTCCCAAGATAATATAGAAGTCTGCGATTGTATTCCCATCAGCTGCTTATGACTGTTTCTAGTATGTCTGTCTTCATTTATTTAAATTTTTTTGTTAGCTATGGCTTTCATAAGGGTAGAGAAGATAGAGTTATTTTTACGAAGCATGCTGATAGGGGTTTTTGGATAGAAAAAAAAAATATCATCCTACGCCCAGTTAAAACCAATGGCAGGTTAGTTTAACTATAGGCTCAGGTATTTTGAGGCAACATGAAGAAAGCTTCCAAAAAGCACATGACGGAAACCATCCTACACAAGTGTTTCATCTAATCGATTATCTGTAATTTGTGTATTAAATTAAATGTGCATCTGACATCATTCATTTTGATCATTTATCCTGTCGGTCGTGTGGAAGATAGCTTTCAGAGTTATAGATCACTGAAATCTTCTGTTTAGAAGCTAAAGTTTCTTTAATATTTTCGCTTGCTCTCTCCGATGTATGTTTGCAATTTGACTTCTGACTTTCATTGCCTATATGATATATTTTATCTTTGCATCTTGGAGAAAGAAATACTGGCATTTCAAGACGGATATCTGAGCTTTGAGATGCCAATATTATTTACAATGTTGTGCGTTGTCAGCAAGTTTCTTGAGAGTTTACAATCACTCTGATTTTGTGTGTATAACTTGTAAATGCCAGAAAATTGTAGATTTCATGCTTAATTTCAACTTTCATATTGCCTTCTAAGCAATAGTATTTTAATCAAACTTGATATTCCCTGGAAAATCACATACTCTCTGCCTCTTCTACTTTACAGTCGAGATGTAAACAGTGGACAAGGGTGAAAGCTGGTTCTGCTCTTCGTAACTTAAGTTGATTGTTTTTCACATATATTCAAGAGTACTTGCATGCCACTAACTTGATATGCATCTTTTGACTTCTTGATTGTTGTTTAAGTAGGTTACTGAGAAGGATGTATTCATGGCTGGTGCTGGAGCTTTCTGGCTGTGCATGTGAATTTGAAGTCTGGATGCCAGAAGCATATAATTTTGAAATAGCAGGTCATCGTTTTAGTGTGGGTAGGTCTCGCTAGTGTTTTAGTAGCTTCACACACTCCTGTTACATGATTGTGTATAATCTAAATGGTTTTGGTAACAGTGCAATGATGATACTTCTGTTTTGCGTGGTATTTCTTGAAAGTCGATGGATACACAGGATTTTTTCCTAGAATCGCATTGCTACAATTGTTCAAGTCAAAAAATTGCTGCACCATGAGCAGCTATCCCTGAGTTTCACATTAGCGTGCATTTTCCTAATAATACTTGATTCATGGTGAAATTAGATTTGGAAGGGGATAGAAGACCAAATCTATGGATGAATAATCGGACTTTGCCAAAGTTGGGAATCTGTCCTGCGATCCCTCGCCATCCGTCTCAGAGCATTGGCAAGAGGAAGGTAAATCGCGGGGGGACAAAGTCCCTTGATATGGTGACAAGGCAGGGAGGGATCCATCTGAAACTGGGGGGATTTTAGACTCTTCATCTGGCATCAAATCCAGCCCATTCTGCAAGCAACACCTTGTCTTATCATCGCGCCGTCCTCGTGGGGACGATGAATAATCTGACAGCGATTCTACAACAGGTGGGTTGACTGAACTTTCCGCTCTTTTGATGATAACTATACTGTACTCTCCAAAGAAGTGACCCAACCTAGCTACTTTTCTTGAGACGGTGGAGTTCTCCATTTGATAAATAAGATTGGACAAGTTTTTCTTTTGAGATTGTCCTATGTATCGGATAGGTTTTTCTTCCTAGTCTGGTTAGTAAGTTGGCAAATTGTTTTCTTGATTGGTCGAATTTTCCTTTCGGAATTAATTGATCATTTGAATTGCAAATTGTTTTCTTGGTTGGTGATGGAGCTTAACATTCACTTCAAACTGTTTAAACGAGTTGCTCGTGCAGAGGAGAGGTTTATTCCTTTTTGGTTACCAATGTAGGGAAATGGGATTAGTGAATATAATATATAATGTTTTACTTCTTCCTTGATGGTGACATTCAAAATTTTACAAGAAAGTTTTAACTATTGTGCTATTTACTGAAGATTGATCTCTTCTTTGCTTTATCCCAGTTGACATCCAATAACAGGTTTGAATCTCTTGTACTGTCGTTGATCTCATCATTTGCAACTGTTGCAGCAGAAAAAAAAAAAAAAAAAGTTGCATTTTTCACATTTCATATGCCTAAATGAATTCAATTTGTCTGTTTTTCCACTAGAATTGGAAACAAAGCTTCTTCAGTGAAATAGCATGTCCAGTAACTTCATTTATTGTGTCTTGAATGATCGTCTTGTCTCATGTCCAGTAACTTCATTTATTGTGTCTTGAATGATCGTCTTGTCTCATCTAGGAGGAGATGAGGGGAGTGTAAATCCTTATTTACTCTTCCTTTCCATTACTTACACTCTACTCACTCCTATCAAACAGAGTAAGTGTCTCCCTAAGAGGATGAATGAATCGATAGCGAAGTAATGAAAATTTGCATGGAATATGAATCATTCTCTTATGCCTTGGCTAACTTATGTATAAAACTGTGAAATGTATTTCGATGCTTTATCATCCACCGTTCCTTCTTCTAAGATACACTTGGTCAATACATTGCTCATCATACAACACCATTTATCCTTGCCTAATATACTATAACATTTTACTTTCCACAGTCAATGATATTATTTTCAAGTCATAATCTAATGTCTTTGATTGCTTTGGCTGCCTAATCTATTCATATCTGATGACCCATTATATTATTTATATAGTACCTCACAAAATCTTATGGCACTACCAATTTTGATATCTATAATTGCCAAAAAAAAAAAAAAAAAAAAAGTGGCAATTATAAACTCCTTGTATGATGTGTATTGAAATCTCTATCATCCTTCCTTCGATTTTATGTTGAATATTCCATGTATTACAAAGCCGTCGATGCATATTGTACAATGCTGTGATATTGCTTATTAGGGTTTTAGCATCCTCTATCACTTTTTATTACTATGACACTGCCAAAAGAATCATAGGCAAGATCAAAGTGTCTCTCTAAAAATTTAGTCTGATGAATCATCTGCTTCGTCATATGTCTTTACTTAACGGCGAACCGACTTGATATTCTATTTGTAGTAAGTATGTGCATAAGGTTCCAAATCTGTACCAAGGAGTCTCACCTAACTATAATCAAGCGTATCCTTAGATATCTAAAGGGTACATTTAATGTCGGTATTTGGTACCCTAGATCTACCGAGTTTGAACTAATCGGCTACTCCGATTCGGACTATGCCGGTAGTAAGCTCGATAGAAAGAGTACGAGTGATTGTTGTCAACTTTTCGGCTCGAGTCTAGTGAGTTGGTGCAGTAGGAAGCAATACTGTGTTGTCTTATCTACTACCGAAGTCGAATACATTGCGATGGGTGAGTGTGTCACTCAGCTTCTTTGGATGAAGCACACTCTCCGAGACTTTAAATTAGACTTTACACACACTAAATTTCACGTAGATAATATTAGTTCAATTAACCTTACTAAGAATACGGTATATAACATTGCCACACAATTACAAAATGTGCATTAACCCTTTCCATTTTTCCTAGGCTATCTGCACCTTTTATTTAACTTTTAGTGGACAAATTGAAAAATAATCTATACCATCTTTTAGATATTTTAAATTCTATTTTGAATTATGATATATTTGTAAGAATTTTTATTTCAATCGTTCATTGTGAATATTTTTCGATTTATTTTGATAATCGATAAAAAATTTTATGAAATCGAACTGTTTTTTTTTTTTTTTTGACAATAGTACTCATCCATAAATTAGTTACGGATACAAATAACATAAAGATATATAACCGTATCAACTAAAAATAATAATAATAATAAATGAGAAGAGGGATGTTGCAATAAAAAAGTTGAGGAAGCAAATGAACTCTTTTATTTGGTTGGGAGACAAGAAATGGTCCGTGTGGAGTTTCATTGGGCTGGCCAAGAAGACTTTCCGTGTATGGACGCATAGCACCCACGTCTTTTTCTCATACTTTTACTTCTGCCGACATAGCGGTGGGGGTCACTAATATGACGATTCTATATATTTTTTTTTACTTCTGTCGACACTATCGATCTGCACCAAAATGGCAAGCCACTTGCCAATTTAAGTATTGTTTAGGAACAAATAAAATTGGCATACGGGGATATAATTGGATCAATGAATAAGAATTAATTTTTTGAATTATAAATTTTTCAAAATGTCCATTTTTTATCGTGTTAATTTTGAGTTGGACAATATATTTTTCATAATTTATCTTTTTATGTATTAATTGTGAAATCGACTGACGAGAGCATTGAATAGTGATGAATCCAGACTGAAATTTGAACAAGTTTTATGCTCATCAGAGAGAACATGTGCTCAAGTTATTGGCATTGGACTTTCCAGTGAAAAGGTATATTCATCCATATTATCTTTTAGAGGAAGAGGGCGCTTCTGTACACCCTCGCTCCTTCTTCTCTCCGCCGTTGACGTTGAAAGTGAACGAATCATTTTTTACACCGTAAAATAAATTAAAAAAAAAAGAAAAAAAAAAAGAAAAAAGAGCTGTTCCTTTTATATTATTGGTTAGTCTGCTCTCTGCTGGCCAATTTATTTGGACCCGTTCTATCAACAACCAATGCTAATTAAGTTGGCATCCTCATCTACCGAGAAAAATAATTCATTTGGACCAAAGTTATTTTACCTTGAATTAAAAATAATAATAATAATAAATCTGAAGACCTCTTTAATTCGATGAGTATTTATCTTTCTCGAAGGTAAATTTAAGAAATTAATTTCGATGATTTTGGTTCATCAAATTGCTTGAGAAATATTCTGTCAAATACTTCGTGACCAAACAAAACAGCTGCCCACTGTGCCATGCTCAATTTGGGTTTTTTTTTTTTCTTTTTTTTTCAAGCGCATCTCAACTTTTACAACTATTTTTTTAAATAAAAAATAAAATAAAATCAACCCCTGCGTATTCTTATTTTAATTTTTTTTATATTTTCGATCCAATTAATTTCTCGATTCTATCGTACGAATTTTCGAGATGCTTTACGGGATAAAATCGAAGCCCAAGTGACTTTCACCGATCATCAAAAATAAACTTGAAAAACGCTCGTAAATTTTTCACAATTTAAATTTAGATTTCGTACTCCATCTACCGAATAAACTTCTAAATTTTAGAATCGCCGGATAAATTTTTTCTAAATTTATCGCTCAACGATCTCACACTAGAAAATCAAACTAGTTCCTTTATGAAAAATATCTCTCCGCTGCAACAGGCCTCCAGCGAAATTACTCTAATTAACTTATAAGTTATTATTATACTGACTGATGCATGTACTATTATATAAAAATATTTTTTATTAACTTATTAAAATTATTTAAAATTGATTAAAATCACTTTAATTTGATAAAAAATACTGATGTAAAAATTAAAGCTTTTAATGGCCACCGGAACTTGGTGCCGTGGTTATGTCTGAACAGTGGAGGACGGTTTTGTATCTATTTTTTAGATTTATTTGATGGACGTTGACATGCTGTCAATGCTGATACCATCAAAGTGGAGTCCACTCCATAATAGACGTATTTATCGATTTCTCGATTTTAATTTTAATTCGATTCTAATCGATTTTGAACTCGTCGATATTAGAACCTATCCAAATCGGTTCAAAATCGATTCCGATTCTAAAGTTTTAACTTTGAAACCAATTTAATTCGAACCGATTCCGAAATGATTTCGGACTGATTTCGAAATGGTTCTGGATCACTTTCTTCGAATTTAAGCTTCTAAATTCATTTAATATTCTGACGTTTCAATTATTTTTTTTTATCATAAAATAATTTTATAGATATATTTGCATGTTAAGAATTTTCATCTTTAAATTAGCAATCAAAACTAGATTCAAATCGAAATCAGAATTGATTCCGAATCAATTTCGAAATCGATTGGAACCGAACCGAATCGAAATTGATTCCAGAACTAGTTCATTTGAATCGGTTCCTAATCCGTTGAAATCGTCCTAATAAGCCTTAGCGACCGAGAAAGAGTTTAAGGACAAAGAGTGTCTATATATATATTGATGATCAAAATTAAAGATCCATCGTAGAAATACTCAGCATGTATCTGTATTCTGTACTTTAGAAACCTTATCACGTAACATACCAGTAATTAAGTGACAAATTTATTAATTAGTTTAATAACATAACGGTGAGTTACCTCATTATTATATACGATAATTTATTAAACAACGCATATGAAATTTAGAATTGTTCAAACAGCATCTCATACTTTCATATTTATTAAATAATACAGTTAATTTTCTTTTTACCCCTCCCACCAAACAGACTTGTACCACAGTGAAAATCCCGAACGTTATGCTGGGAATTCAAATCTCAACACTACAGTAGCGTTGCAATCCCAACACAACGACTATGGTGTTGGGAATTCAAATTTCAATACCACTGTGGTGATGCAATCTTAGCACCACCACTAAAGTGTTGGGAATTCAAATTCAAGCATTACAGTGGTGCAATTCCATGATTGTACCATTACTGTGTTGTTGAGATTTGCAATTCAAGCACCACAGCAGTGCAGGTCTGTTTGACGGGAGGGGTAAAAAGAGAATTAAATATGTTATTTGGTAAATATGAAAGTATAGAGTACTGTTTAGATAATTCTAAACCACCCTATTATATATAGTCCTAATTAAAGAATATCATCGCCCACGGAGAGTTAATTAAAGCTTTAATTTATGCTCAAAGGGGAGGGCCAAATGTACGTATATATAACCTTTTGAGATTATATTTTGCTCCTTGAACTTAAATCGCAAGATGAGATAATATTGTTTCCATGGGGGATGATATGTTGGCTGGGGCAACGTGGCATTTACAAAATTAATATGGATCGATTTTGAAGGAAGATTTAAAATTTTTCTCTGGATTCAAATGCCCCTAACTCTCTTTTATCAACACATCAAGATCCAAAAGACCTCCACAATTTACCTCTCTTGTGGGATAGATCGATAGAGGTTACTAGATTGACGGTTCCAACTTTTACCAGTAAGATGAGATATTAATATTGATACTCGGTAGTAAAGCCCCACCAAACAATTTATGATCGGTAATTTACCATTGGCGCATTCAAAGTTTGATATTTTTTAAAAAAAGTATCATAGTTTGAGAATTATGAAATGATATACTTATTTCTTGCATTATCCTTCGTTAAAATCAATACTATATTAATGCTAAGTTTTGAAATTTTGATTTTTTTTTTTTAAATCAGCACCACAATATGAATTGATTAATCATGTCGATGAATTTTGACCGAAATTCTTTGATGAATCTAAAAAAGTTAAAATTATGAATCCTTGATATGAAATGAAAGAGAAAGTTATATAGTGAGTAAATTTGGTTCTGAGTTTCTTATGCGAAGTTATGAATATATCAATATATATCAATTAACACGGAGATTGAATTTTGAAATTAGATTGTGTAATGTTAGAAAACCTTGAGAATGAGAGTTTAGGGCATGATTGCATACAAAGTTGCTTCACAAATTTACGGAACTTGGATTGAGTTCAATAAGAATTGGTTAAGACCATTAATGAGTTTTAGCGGAAACTCATTGATAAACCTAGAGAAGTTAAAATTATGAATCATTGATACGTAGTGGAAGAGAAAGGCATATAAAAGATTTATATGATAAACGAACTAATTGGTTCTGAACTTTCCTATGTATGTGAAATTATGAATGTGTGTCAATTGACAAGAAAGTTGAATTTTGAAACTAGAATATGCAATGCTAAAGAAACTTTGAGAATGAGAGTTTAGAGCATGATTATACACAAAATCATTTCAGAACCCTATGGAACTTAGATCGGGTTACGTCCAATAAGAGATGGTTAAGTCTATCAATAAGTTTTGACTGAACTTATTGATTGATATAGATAACTTGAAATTATAAATCTTTGACATGGAATGGAAGAGGAAAATATATAGAATCTTTATATGGTGAGCAAACTTAGTTATGAGTCTCCTATATGTGTGTGTCAATTGACACAGAGATTGAATTTTAAAATTAAATTATGTAATGCTAGAAAAACTTTAAGGATGAGACTTTAAGACATAGTTGAACTCGGGATCACAGTAGAAATCTATCATATCTTAATTGAGTTCAATTAGAACACTAAGATCATTAATGAATTTTGATCGAAATTCATTGAAGGCTCTATAAAATTTAAAATTTTAAAATCAAGATATAAAGTGGAAGAGGGAAGTTTTGAAAATATAAAGGTGTATACCCCTACTCAGAGCTGGCCCGAATTTTAAAATTTTAACTCAGGGCTCTGGGCGAAATTTAAAAATTGAATCCCATTTTCTATTGAAAATTTTAAAAATTGAGCCCTTTATGTGAATTTTTTTTTTTGGGCCCTGAGCGAGAGCCCCAGCAGCCCTCCCTCAGGTCCGGCTTTGCCCTTACCTATGAGCTTTCTACGGTGTTCAAACATTTGGAACCATAGTAACATTGAGATGATGTTAATTTTTTAAACTAGTACTACTACGATATTAATTTTGAAAAATCAATATTATTGTTATTGTGGTATTTATTTTTTCAAAATCAATACTGCTTCATATTAATTTTCAATATTAATATGGTACTAATTTTTAAAAATCAAGTGTACTATTTTGATATTGATTTTTTAAAATCAATATCACAAAATTTCGAACTTTAACGAAGGGATAGCATAGAAAATAAATACACCTTTTGATAACTTTCAAACTATGGTATATTTTTTAAAAATATATTAAATTTTGGATGCATCATAAATTATCGATTTATGATTGATGGACAATCATTTTCTAAGATAACAATAACTTTTGACCAGAAATAGAAATGAACTTGTGAGAGAATGGAGAATTGAATGAGTCGAAGAAAAGTAAACCAAGACAACGTGTTTTTCGTGTTCTGCACGATCACATCATTATAATCACTTCTCTAAGCCATCTCTTATAGCATTAAAAGTGGATGTGACATCGTTCAATTATAAATTTAAAAAAAAATATTCGAATAACTCTAGACTTTAGAATTCGGAAGTTTATTCGATAAACGGAGTACGATTTCGATATTGGATCGTCATTCAAAGATAACACTATTGTATAATCCGGATTGAACCGTAAAAAAACTATAAGTACTTTCTTGATTTATTTTTGGTGAACGATGACAGTCATTTGGGCTCATACCTTACTCGGCTCAGCTGTTGGTGAGGTATTCCAAAGGTCCGTGGATCAGGACTTAGTCGGATCGAAGGTTCGGATACTCTAGTGCCAATAAAAAAGAAATAGAACTCGAGCTCCCAAGGGTGTGGTGCAGTGATAAAAGTGAAACAAATATCTCACAGAAGAACGTACAGAGACAATATTTAACGAAGAATTTCGAACAAATTCGTGGGGGTAGCCCTTTGTACATGAGCTTATTTAGCGGATGAAGTAAAGCTTCGACTTTGGATTATCTTTTAGGGATGATGCGATTACAGAGTACAAATTGGACCGTCAAAGTACGAACGTTTTTTTAATGTACATAGATAGTTGGTAGAGATTTTCAAGGACTTCGACCTCTTCTGACTCAGTTATTGAAAAGATGTTCTCATGTAACTATAAGATCAGACTAATCACTTCAAGAAATTAATCATGCTGAAAAGCCGAACTAATAAAAAAAAAAATAGAACTCTAAATTTTTAAATTTTATCTATCAAATATCATTTTTCATTCAATTTTATACCTTTCTTATGACTTGATTAATCAGCCACGATAAAAATAAAAAATATATATATTTAAACACACGTGATGATATAATAAGAGATCATTAATTATAAGATATAATAATGATATAAAAGCAAAAAAAAAAAAAAAAAAAAAGGAAGATCGTGCCCATTGACATAAAAAAAAATCCATGTAATTAACTCTACTTAACATAATTAAAAATATAATTGTTATTATTTGTCATCCTCTTAATCTCACAAGAGTACGTTAACACTCTTAATTTCAATTTAATATTTATGTACTCTTACCCACTGACCACATTTCTATCTCTATCAATGCTTTCATTTAATTAAACCATATCATCAATCTCTTATCATTTGAATAGTCGTTAAAAAAATATATATAGTTAAAAAAATAATTAGCATTAGATCTTTCACACGATTACTATAAAAAATATTTATAGTAGACCATTTAACATTCTAAAAATTATTATTCTATTCAATTAAAAATCAAATTAAAAAAAAATGACTACGTAAATATTCTATTACTACCCCACTAATTTTCAAAGCTTCATTGTTACTTTAATTTATAGTTTAGAAATGACAATCTAAGCAAAGAGCGATGCCCGTCGGTAAGAGCTTGAAATTAAGTCCACTGGGCAAGCTACATGGTTCGATCCTGCCATTTGCGGCTTGCGGAGGAATTCCGCCGTTTCCACCGCTTGCGGGTTGCGGAGCGGGTTCCGTTTCTGCAATAAAAAAATAATGACAATCTAAATCAACGATGCCCGTCACTTTTTAACTGAGACATCTGACCGCAATACTCCAACCGCCGGTTGGCGAAAAAACATGTGTATAAAAAACACACACACGTGGCATTTAATTTTATAGACTTGGCCCAATTGTGTGTTTGACACAATCCTGCCGCCATGCGATGCCTCACGTGCCTTCGTTATTTTTTTTTATTGATGCTAAATTATATTCGAATCTTCCCTCCGATTAATTTTTAAAAATAATTGATTCTGCCGTATAGATTTTCAAGATATCTCACTAATAATTAAGTCGGATAAAATCAAAGTTCAAATGACCTCTATCGACTACAAAAAAAATAAATTTAAGAATCACTCACAATTTGTTTATGGTTTAATTCGGACTTCGCAGTCGTGTCATCCATGAACGATGGTCCACCGTCGAAGTCGTACTCTGTCCTCCGAGCAAACTCTTGGCCCTAAGACCATCTAAATGAATTTTTCCTAAATTCACTACCGAGCAATGTCGCAGTAGATCGAGAATCGAATCAGATTCTCCTAGAAATATTTCTTCGCTTTTATCACGCATATTATTTCTATTTTTTTTATTTGCACCAAGATATCCGAACCTTCGGTACGACTAATCCCTGGAAATGACTAACCCTGCCCCACAAATATTCAGGACGCTTCGCAAACATCTGAGCTGAATAAGGTCAGAGCTCAAGTGGCCTCCACCGGTCACCAAGAGTAAAATCAGGGAAGCGTTAGTAGTTTTTTTTATGGTTCATCTCAGACTTCATAATCACATCATCAATGAACGACGATCCAATGTCGAAGTCGTACTCCGTCCATCGGACAAACTCCTGGGCCTAAGACGTCCGAATGGATTTTCTTAAATTCATCGTCGAACGATATTGCAGCAGAGGATCAAACTGCGTTTTCATATAGAATGTCTCTCTGCTTTTTGTCGCTGCATCGTGATTCTGAGGATTGTCTTCATTATTTCTTCTTTTTTTTTTAGTACAGGGTATATGAATATTCGATCCGATTAATCTCTGGAAATGCTTGAAGCTACGCTTCCAAACCTTCGGGATGTCTCGTCAACAATCGAGCTGGATAAGATCGGAATCCAAATGGTCTCTACCGGTCACTAAAGATAAATCAGGGAAGTACTCGTAGTTTTTTTACGGTTCAGTCTGAATTTCATAATCGTGTCATCCTTGAATGATAAATCTGATGCTCGAAATCGTCATTCAGACCCACAGATAAATGCTGGGCTCAGGAAATTTGCTTGAATAATTTTTTTTTAAATTCGTTGCCGAATGATGTCATAATAGAGGATCAAATTATATTTATATAGAATACTTTTCTATTTTTGTCACTCTATTATGTCCTTAGAGCTTTCATTATTTCTATAAAAGATTAAAATTTTAGTAATTTTTACTGGTCTATCTCATAATCATTGTGAGAAAGATAAAGTATAAAATTTTTTTAGACTTTGATATAAAAAATAATGAAAGATGATTTGAGCCGGGAAGAAATTTTAGACCGACTTTCATTATTTTCAATTTGACGTGATGTGCAGTAGTTGCCTCCTTTTCATTCAATCAGTTACGTAGCCTTCCGAAACATCGTATTTATTTTCTCACCGTTGTCTGGACGCCTTTTAAGCCAAGGGGAAGAGAAGATCCACCGTACACGACGCATTTGAAGAAATCAAGGGTACGTTGTTTTTTACTCTTTTTGGTATGGTCGTAATTGGGAAGCTCCCTGCCCTGCTGCCATTTATTCGATTTGATATTGGCAATTATTAGAAGAATGTGTGGCAAGGCATTTTTGGTGAATTTATTATTCCTTCGCTTGTCGTAATTGGTCGGTCGTACGTTATTGTCAATAAATAAATAAATGTTTAAATAATTCAGAGGTTTAATTTGAGCATTACGATAATTGTGTTGGTGTGGTTGGTAGCTCGACCACTTTGAATATATATCATTTATTATCATAATTCTTATCATCATCATCATGAGCACCACCACCGAGATTACCAATTTTAGAAAATTGCTAGATAATTAAGTCTAGGGCAATTTGAGAAAAAAAAATATATTTAGAGTCAAAAAGTTTTATGTTGTTTAATAGTATTTGATAAGATATATATATATATATATATATATATATATATATATATATATATATATATATATATATATATATATATATATATATATATATGATCGATATACGGACGTTATTACAAGGCTCGTACTTGAACAATCTCGTCTCGATCAAGCGTCGTGATTGTGCATGATTGTGAAATGCACAGTGCCTTCGCGCCCGACACCTCGTCGTTGCCGCTGTGCCATCCGCGCCATCCGCCGGCGCGGATCGTGCATTGGAAGTGCACCTACAGTGCCTGACTGACTTTCGACTCGATGGGATTGCGACCGAAAGTCGGTGCAAATCGGTCGCGAACCAATCTAGAAAGGACCGTCGATGCTGGGTGATCCTTTCCCGACCGATGTGCAATCGTGATTCGCCCGCGATTCGGTCAAATCGCGGTCGGCAGTGGCCGCTGTGCCAAATTCCGGTCGTAATCCGACCGGAAGCTAAGCTCGGATGGACCGCCAGTGAGGTGCGCTTCCAACGCACCTGGTCCGGCTACCGAAGGCGGCCGAACGACGCAGCGGCAGCGCCGAGGTGTCGGGCGCGGAGGCACTGTGCATTTCACGATCGTGCGTTTTGATCGAATGCCGAGATCATCGCACGCCGAAGGCAGTAAGATAACGTCACGCGCAATGTATCATCGCGCGCTCTCTCTATATATATATAATCCTGATACGCTACGTACCTTATGTTGCGCGACTCGTGCACAACATCTCAGCCGTCAGATCAAAATCACGATTGCACAGTAACAAAGAACACATAGCGCCCGGATCGCGATCGGATTCCGACTGGTTTCCAACCGGATTGCAGTTGAATCGGAGCCAGAATCCAACCTTCTTCCGTCAGAGATCAATAAAGATTTCGGCGCAAGACGACATCGTGATATATATATATATATATATATATATATATATATATATATATATACACAATCAAGTTTATTAGTTAATTTAATGAGTTATTAAAACATATATTTATTTATTTATTTGATTTTATACGCATAAACAAAGTCGTTACACTTGATGAGCTAAGCAATAAATTCATTTAAACCCTTATTAGAGGATCATTAACATAAAGAGAAAAGGGAAATGATGAGCAAAATTGGAAAATAAAAGGGGTGATTCGGTAAAATTCTTAAAAATATTATATCTGTTTGTTGATATTTTTGGAACTACGGGGCCATCCTCTCTTACCGTTTTAACCTACCTTAAAATTGTATTTTGCCGCCGCTGCCTTACCCATTTTGACCAGTCGGAAAGCAACTTGTGGGACCCTTGTCGCTACCCCTACGATATCCCCAACGACACAGCCGGTAAACATGGGTAACGAGGTCGGTAGTGGATTTGGTCGTGTATTAGAAATTGCCCGTGGTACGTGTACGGTTCTTATCCTTTCGTTCATCCGAGGCAGCAGCTAATTAATTAATCTGTCGCCACGTAACGCATTGTCGTCCGTCCGATCCAGTCCAACGGTTACGATTTCTCACCGCGCCGGTGTCTTCCCTTGCGCGCTCGGACATCAGCGAAATCGGGATACCGGCTTCGCTGTCGGCACGCACACCGTGTTATTGCGGCCGCCTCCGCCTCTATATATCGGTCATTTTCCTCCTTGACACGAATGTATCGGTTATTGTTCGCGCTCATTCAGCTGCCACCGACGGCCGCGGGTCGCCGTCCTTCTCTAGCGCCGTCACCTGTCGGCCTTCTCGATTGCGCGTTGCTCCTTTGGGCTCTTTCGTCCCCGTTTTGGGTGAGTTTTATTCCTTCAGTCTGTTTGGGGAGGAGATATGGAGTGGACTTTTTTTTTTTTTTGCATTCATTGCTTTGGGGCATCCACTTTTGTGATATGATCATCGAGGTCTGAAATCAAATGTTCCGTTAGAACGATTCCGCCTTATCCTGCTTCTACCTGTACTTGCTTTGACTCTTCTTTGGAAAATAACCAAGAACTAGATTCGGAGTGCAGACGAGTAGCTGGAAAGAAACCATTTGGTTGATTTAGGTGATAAAGGTTGAAGCTTTATCAGTTGGAAAGAAAAGAAATGTTGGACCTCAATGTGGAGTCGTTGGGCGAGCCGACGGCTGTGGAAGACAAGGAATTTGCTGAAGTCAGCGGCGGCGGTGCGCTGGTGGTTGCCTCGGTGACCCCCGAATTATCCGTCCTCGACGCTGAGGCTTCTGCCAATGCAGTGGCCGAGGAGGACTCGTTCTCCACTGTGCCGGTTGCTGTTGCTGCATTAAAATTTGGCATTTTGAAGAGCTCTTCATCGGGCGAAGGCGAGAACCATGTGGAGATAGACGAGGATAGGAACGATTTTTCACAGGAATCCGGCTTAGTTACCTGGCAGCTATTTCCTCTGGAACCGGCAGTAGTTGTGACACCTTCCTTGCCGACGCTGTCATCATCAAGACCGCAGTGGATGAATCGTAACTTCTACCAGGAGAATGTTTTGTCACAGGTAGGTGGTTTTCATCCGCAGTCCTGGCAACAACATCAACGGCGAAGGCCACGGCCACAGCCGCAGCCACAGCCACTGCCGCAGCCACAGCCACATCCAAACCAACAACAGGTGAAGAAGATTAGGAGAGGGCCTCGATCAAGGAGCTCTCAGTACAGAGGAGTCACGTTCTACCGGAGGACAGGAAGATGGGAATCTCATATCTGGTCAGCATGTTGTGCCTCGAATCTCTTTGCTTTTGTGCATTCTTGCAATCAATAAACTGGAACTTTCTAATCATCAGGGATTGTGGAAAGCAGATGTATCTGGGTGAGAACTTCATGAACTATTTTATTTTCCTTGAATTTTGGCAATTGTTATGGTAGAAATTCTCTCACAGTATTTATTTTTGTCGGATATGATACTAAATAGGAGGTTTTGACACTGCTCATGCTGCTGCAAGGTTGGTCTCATCATAATGATTATTGGAATGATTGTTTTCTTCTTCGAGTTTCAGTAATTTAAGTGTTATGAGATTATAACCTCAGAGCATATGATCGAGCTGCCATCAAGTTCAGGGGAGTTGAAGCTGATATTAATTTTACTCTCGCTGACTATGAGGAGGATATGAAACAAGTATTGATATCTCGTGGCATGTAACATTTAATGGTTCTTAGAGATGGACAAGTAAAACTGATGAACTCCTTTTTATCTTGTCAGATGAGAAATTTGACAAAAGAAGAATTTGTGCACATACTTCGGAGACAAAGCAATGGATTTTCAAGGGAAGCTCCAAATATAGAGGTGACTCTTCACAAGTGTGGTCGCTGGGAAGCTCGTATGGGGCACTTGCTAGGAAAAAAGTAAGAAATTCAGTCTGTTTCCTTTTGTGCTGATTTTTTTTTTAAATATATATATTTTAATGGATCATAGTATGAGTATAACCTTGTTCTTGCATGCTGCATGATATTACTATTGAACCTTAAGATTTTCAATTATATCTTTTTGGTCAACTGTAACTTGTAATGATAGATATACTATATGCATTTGTATGATGATCTTTCTTGAGAAATAAAAAACATGAAACCCACAGTTTGAAATACAGTGCTTGGATGTGCAGGTACATATATCTTGGGCTATTTGACAGTGAAATAGAAGCTGCAAGGTCTAACTGAGGATGAAATTTCTTCATTCTTCGCAATAATATTCTTGGTCTTAGACATGACTTGGTATATGCCCCAGTCCTTTAACAACATTCTTGTTTTTCTTTTCTTTCTTTTTTGTTCTTCGACATTAGGGCTTATGACAAGGCAGCTATAAAATGCAACGGTAGGGAAGCTGTGACCAATTTTGACTTGAGTGGATACGAGGCAGATCTTTTCACTGAGGCTGACATTGAAGGTGTTGTCCACAACTGTAGACTGTTTTTTCCCCTTCACAAATAGAAGGGGTTTAGAATTTCCAACTTCAAATCAAAGATCTATTATTGCAGCTTTTATATCCCTTGGGTGGTTTTGTCATCCTTTCAGGCCCTAAAGTGGATTTGAACTTGAGAATATCTCAACCTTCTGTACAGATCCCAAAGAGGAATCAAAACCAGCAAGATTTCCTGCTCCATAATGCTTCATTTGATGCAGCTTCTGCTAAAAAGGTATATACAGTGATTTGTTAGTATTGCATTTTCAAAAACCTTATTGTTAGGGTCTTGGCGTCCTAGGGGTGAATAGCGATCGTGACTTGATCGTCAATTTTGTTCTTGTGTTCATGCTTATCTACAAAAGATCAATACATAGGGGAAAATAAAGCATAAAGAATACAAACAACACTTTCATTTTATGTGGTTCGGGATCTCCTATTTCTACTCCACGACCATCTTCTAGCGATATTACCACTATCACATTCTTCTTCTCGGAAATTTTTTGGAGGTAGATAAACCTTTTACAACTTGTTCTTATACAAGAGCTACAACCAGGTACAAGTGTAAAGTAGATAAACCGAAATACAATATGAAGAACGCTTTACACCAGGGAACTTTTGCTTGATTGTTGTTTAGTTGCTTTGGAATGCCTTGGAAGATTTGGAATGCAGCAACATTTCTTCTTCAAAGTCACTAAGAACCGATGTAACTATCAGACTGATTTTCACTTACTAATCGACTGGCCTAGCGTATCCCCAGTCGACTGGTCAATCGATCATTGCTCGGTTAACTCTCCAATGACATGATTTGGATTTTAGTCAACCAGTCGACTGTCTTTGGCCATCAGTCGACTACCAAGCTACCAGTCGACTGATTAGTTGACTTGTTAACCTTCTGTAGCTTGCTACGGTGATACTAATCGACTGATCAATCTCATCCGTCGATTGCCAAGCCACTTTCCCGAGCACTGCCTTCCTGAGTGCCCGATTTCCCGAGCACCGAGTTGTGCTTCCCAAAGCATTGACCCTAATACTTCCCTAAGAGCGATCACGAGTTCTTTTTTCAAGGCACCCATTCGAAACACCATTCGATTGCCTCACCATGACAATTGACTGTTAGATTTGAGCACCTCGATAATGCTTCCCAAACACTCGAGCACCTTCCCGAGCACCATCCTCCGTTCACGAGCACAACCTCGGTTGATTGGTTTTAACCAGTCGAGTTTGACTTACTTGAACACCGTCACCAGTCGACTGGTAAACCCTACCAGTCGACTGATCCCTCAGTCTCAGCTTAATTTCAAGTCAATTTTCACTTCACCTGGTATCAAATTGACCTCAACTTACTAGGATCTTTCTCGTCTAACACCTGATCACCCTTGACATATTGGAATCTCTTTTGCCTAACATTCGATCACCTTGACCTGTCGAGATTTCACTTGTCTAACATCTGATCACCTTGACTCGGGACTTCACTTGCTAAGCATCCAATTACCTTGACATGTCGGGACTTCACTTATTAGCATCTGGTCACCTTGACCTGTCAGGACTTAACTTGCCAAGCATCCGGTCATCTTGATCTGATGAAACTTCATTTGCCTAGTATCCGATCATCTTGACCTGTAGGGACTTCATTTGCCTAGCATATGATCACCTTGACTTGTCGGGACTTCACTGGCTAAGCATCCGGTCACCTTGATCGTCATTGCATCATTAATCAACCTGACCCAGTAATGGTTATACCAACAATCTCCTTCTTCATCATACAATCTCAGATGTTCTATACCATTCTTCACTCATCATCAATCTATTATTATGTTATCAAACATCGAAACTCAACTCGAGTTTAACTCAAACTTAGTCAATCTCAACCTGAGATTGATTGCATCAACACTTATAACTATTGCTTCCCATCACTCATCCCATCTTTCCTCTTTCTTAAGTCATAGATCAAGGACTTTTCGTAGAATTGGTATATTTTAAGTTATTATAATTGTTCTGGTTGGGACGAAGACAAAGTTCTCACAATCAAGAAGTCCACGTGTCAAACTTAGATGGATGGAAAGTCTTTGCAATGACCTACCAAAGTAATACCAAGTGAGAAGGGGGCTAAGGAGTAACTTGGTAAATTCTTTTGATGCTCAAGTCAGAATAAAAAACAAAAGACAGACGAAATGGAGACGGAGAAATTGAAGAAGATTGAAGTTACCTCATCTTTCGATGTCTGAAGACTTATATACATGTAGAGAGACAACATGAAAAGGCTACCTAAACATGTGGAGATGAGAAGGCGCCAAATGAAGAGACACGTATAGTGATTTAAGTGTATGCGACGTTTACTGAAGATGGCGAGGCACCTCACAATCATCCTTTTGTCATACACTGTCTTCTACCATCTGTTCACACACTGTCTTCAAGTAAATATGATCAGCCGAGTCAATTGATTATTTGGTTATATCTTGCTGAATTCTTTACTGGACTCAGCTCAGCTTGCCGAGTCCTATATCGAATCACCCTTAACGAATACAGAGTACAGCCAGTAACTACATGTGTGACGTGATCTGCCTGTTGACTTCGACTCTTCAGCCTTCAGGTATACCAAGTCAAAACTTTGACACGCATCGGTAATCCTTTTAGAAATAAAACTTTCCTCAACATTAGCTTTTCTCATTTGCAACAAGTGTGATTTTTCTGGTTGCCAGCCAGAAACATTCGTGCAACAGTAATTGCCATTTGTTTAACTATATGCTAAAATAGCTACCATATATGTTGATCCGCATCAATCCTCTTTTCTCTACAGAACAATCATCCTCATCTAGAACCAGTCCATATGCCCTCTGAGAATTTGCTTTCTTGGACTGATCATCAAAATCTCGCTTCCTATTCCAGCATAGAGGTAATAATGCCGTGCAAGTTCTTTCTGTTTTTCTTTATTACGGTGGCCATCGTCGTCTTGGCACTGAACAATGAAAAAAAAGAGAAAGAAAGAAAGAAAAAAAAAACTATTTTACATACATCAGGTTCTCTTGCTTTTTTTTTCTTGGATTCTCGCCGACAGTGTTTGCTCGAGCAGAAGGTTCTCTTGTTTTTTTTTTTCAAGGATTTCACCGTCACCATTTTTTCATAGTGTGTTTTCCGAGCAGTAGACGCTCTATTCTTTTCTCAGTTGCATTCTTATGTACCTGGTCGCTGGATCTCGTCTGCAAAATGCAGGAAAGAACGAGAGAAAAGAGGCCCGTGGACTGGACTGGACTCGGCAGATGCAACGCCCAATTCCGCTGTTGCTGTTCACTTCTGCAGCATCATCAGGATTCTTGACTACAACCCAAGGAGCTGCCATTCCAACTCTCAAGACCCAAGCTCCAAATCCATATACATTCCCACCCGATCAAAGCCGGTAATTTTAATAGCCCGAGCAAAATAATAAAAAGGATCCTTTTAACGAATAAAATTTATATTTTTATAAAAGATCAAATTTTAGATCCTGAACGAGAGCAGAGCTCCAACAGTCCTCTCTCAGAGTCGGCTCTCCACCCAATGACCTTAACTAATTAATATAACAGAAGTTTAAGGAGATGGTTTTGTGCGTCGGATGCAACTACAAATTTACTTGTAGTTACTTATATTTTATTTTAGTTTAATCTTGATATTACGATATTTACTGTCTTGTGACTTAAAAGTTACGAATTCTGAAAATAGTATTTTAAGATCAAATCCCATGCATAGACTAGAAGCAGAAACTGCAAGGGGGAGGTTTCTCACAATGATCTCCTGACAAAACTCAGAGAAAAATGAGGAGGAGGAGGAGAATGGCCGCAATGCTCATGTCCCGTTCTTCATCAGTGGCATTCAAAAATTTGGACTGATGGGACGAACTATAATTAACACATTGCTGGATAGAATGAGCATCAGTTGATTTTGAAATTCTAGAGTTTCTGTTGCAATAATATTACAACAACAACGACGACGACAAAAATAAATAAATAAATACATTTTTTATTCTCAAAATCATAAAAACCATGTTCTTAATAGGTGCAAGTTGATTTTGAATGGCAAATTGTGAATAGGATAACGGAGGGGGCTTGGTGGTTAATGGCAAAGGGGATAATTTTAAAAGTTAGAGGGGCATTTGTAAAATGTAATTAAATTACGAGGGTGAAACAAAAAATTATGTACCTATACTCTCGAGATGTGCAACTAAATAGGAAAATTCTGTCCCCACGGAGATGACGTGGTGGTTAAGACACGACGGTATTTGCAGAAGTGACATACGTTGATTCCGGAGGAGGTCTAAAGTCTTTTATTGGATTCAGATGATCCCCACGTGTCTTGCTCATCACGTCAAGGTCCATAGGATCCTTCGTGATTTATCTCTTTTACAATGATCACGAGACAAATCAATGGGAGGTAGAATGGGAAAATTCTAATGGAAAATGAAGAGGACAAGTTTGATGCTAAAAGAAGGACAAGTTTGAATGATACATAATACATAGATTTGATGATGTGTTTTTTCTGGGCCAAAATGAGCTTTAGTCACCTAAATACATAGATCTGCTATCATGGAGTTTGTACCGATGTGTTCTATCAAAATTTGTCCACTTTGTACTCTTTCTTTCACAACAAGGGACTTGATATCAATGTGCTTCGATTTTATCGAGCTCCTATTGTTGTTGGAATATAATACAGTTGATCTATTGTCACAAAATAACTTTAGTAGTTTCTTAACCCTTCCCAAAATGCATAACCCAGTGACAATTTTTCAGCTATATTGCATGATTAGATGCTCATAATATGCTATAAACTCTGCTGCCATGGTGGAAGAAGCTGTCAGTGCATGTTTGACACATCTCCAAGAGATAGCTCCACCAACCAACAGAAAAATATAGCCTGAAGTGGATCTCATGCTATCTTAGCATCCAGTAAAATTAGAGTAAGAATATCCAATGATCTCAAGAGTATTTGACCTCTTATATGTGAGCATGTAATCACTAGTTTTCTTTAAATATCTCATTACCCTCTTTGCTGTTGTCTAATGATCCATTCCTGGGCTGCTTAAATATCTACCCAACACTCCAACAATGTATGCAATATCCGAACACGTACAAACTTGAGCATACATAAGACTTCCTACTGCTGAAGTATAGGGAATCTTTTGCATTTCTTGAGTCTTGAGGCTTCCTCTAGGGCACTATTTAAGATTAAACTTATCTCCTTTAGCGATTAGGGTGTTTCTTGATTTGCAATCTTGCATGTCAAATCTTTTAAGCACCTTATCGATATAGTTCTTTTGTGATAATCCAAGAATATCTTGAGAACGATCTTGGTGTATTTGTATTCTTAATACAAAAGATGCATTACCAAGATCTTTCATTTCAAAATATCTAGATAGAAATCTTTTGGTATTGTTTAACATACCTATATCATTTATGGCAAGCAAAATGTCATCAACATATAAAACCAGGAAAATATGCTTGCTCCCACTGAACTTATGATACACACAATCATCTGTCACATTTACCTCAAAACCAAATGAAATGATTATCTGATGAAATTTATGGTACCATTGATGAGAAGCTTGCTTTAACCCATAGATGAACTTTTTAAGTTTGCAAACCATACTCTTTGGATCTCCCGATACAAAGTATTCTGGTTGCACCATATAGATTGTTTCCTCAATGTCTCCATTAAGAAAAGTTGTCATGACATCCATCTGATGGAGTTCCATATCGAAGTGTGCGACAAGTGCCATAATTATCCTAAAAGAGTCCTTCGTTGAAATTGGAGAAAAAGTTTCTTTATAATCAATCCTATATTTTTAAGTATAACCTTTAGCTACAAGACGTGATTTATATCTTTCCACATTACCATGTGAATCCCTTTTGATTTTAAAAATCCATTTACAACCAATAGATTCACACCTTCTGGTAATAGGACAAGTTCCCAAATATTATTATCTTGCATTGATTTATACTTTTCATTCATTGTTTCAATCCACTTTTGAGAATTTGAATCTTGCATGACTTGACGAAAGTTGATTGGGTCATCCTCCGCCATATCATCATTTTCCTCATGTTCTTGGAGTAGTACTATGTAATCATTCGAAATAGCACTCCTCCTTTCTCTAGTGGATCTACGTAAAGACACTTGTTCTTCATGCATTGGTTTTTGAGGTTGTTGAGTTTGTTCTTCTGGGAGTTGATTGACAATGTCCTGTTGTTCTTGTATTGCATCATGATCATTATCAGAAGCAATCATAGGAATATAAACCATTTCCTCTGGAAGAGTAGTAGGAATACATTCCTCCTCAAAGACAATGTCTGTTACTTTATTCTTCCTCCCAAATTGAATATCCTCAAAGAATGTTGCAGTTCCCGTCTCAAAGATAGTTATCATAAAACTTATATCTGTTACTTTGGAATCATAAAACTTATAACCTCTTTATCGCTCAGAATATCCAATAAAGTAGTTACTGTTCTAGAGTCTAATTTCTTTTCATGTGACCTGTATGGTCTAGTCTCAGTTGGACATCCCTAAACATGAAAATATTTTAGACTCGACTTTCGCTTTGTCCAAAGCTCAAAAGGTGTTTTAGTAGTTTCTTTAGTGGGTACTCGATTTAGAATGTAAGTTGTTGTCTTTAATGCTTCTCCCCAGAGTGATGTTAGCAAAGTTGAATAGCTAACCATACTCTGTACCATATCTTTAAGAGTTCGATTTCGTCATTCAGCTACACCATACATACTTGGCGAGCCGGGCATGGT
Source organism: Wurfbainia villosa (assembly GCA_025175895.1). NCBI lineage: Eukaryota > Viridiplantae > Streptophyta > Magnoliopsida > Zingiberales > Zingiberaceae > Wurfbainia > Wurfbainia villosa. The sequence continues at coordinate 510,300 of CM046008.1, forward strand.
ATACTGTGGGACGATTCCACACTCCTCTAGATATTGAGCAAAAGGTCCTAGACGTTGCTCACCTGAATCGTCATATCTATCGTAGTATTCACCACCACGATCAGATCTGACTTTCTTAATTCTTTTGTCAAGTTGATTTTCGACTTCAAACTTAAATGATTTGAAAACATTCAATGTTTGATCCTTTTCATGAATAAGAAATATGTATGCATATCTAGAATAATCATCAATGAATGATATAAAATATTATTGACCATTCCAAAAAGGTGTTGGAAATGGTCTACAAACATTCATATGTATCAATTCCAATACTTATGTAGCTTCATATGCACCTTCTATCTATCTTTTGGTTTGTTTGCCCATAATGCATTCAACACAAATGTCTAGATCCGTAAAATCAATGGAATGTAAATTCCATCGGATATAAGTCGTTCAACTCTATTTCTAGAGATGTGCCCTAAACATTTATGCCATAATGCATCTGAGTTTTCAGTATTAAATTTTCGCTTAATACCACATGATTCCATATTTAGGGTTTCAATATAAGAAACATTTATACTAAGTATATAGAGATTGTCATAAATGATAAGTGAACCGGTTCCAACAATAGTAGAATTAATAGATAAACTAAACTGACTATTTCCAAATGAACAACAATAACCTAATTTGTCAAAATGAGAAACAGAAACCAAATTCCGTCTAAAGGACGGTACAACAAAAGTATCTATTAAGTCCAAATAATAACCAGTGCTTAATAACAATCTAAAATGCCCTATGACTTCCACTTCGACCGACTTACCACCACCCACATAGATGCATCTTTCAACATCACTTAGCTTTCGGTAGCTTAGGCAACCCTGCATTGAAATACTGATGTTAGTGGTAGCACCGAAGTCTAACCACCAAGTGTTTCTAGGTACTAAAGCTAAATTTATTTCAGAACAAATCAAATTTAAAAATGTACCCTTTTTGCACGCCAGACATGATATTTAAGACATTCTTTCTTGACATGATCAGACTTGTTACAGAAAAAATAATATTTCTTGTCATTATCCTGCTTTTGTTTCTTCACATAAGGACCTTTAGTAGCCTCATTCTTTCTTTTTTTGCCCATATCTTTAAGGGTGCTTGCCAAATAGGCACTTTCAACCTTATTTTTCTTCAACCTCTCTTCCTCTTGAACATAGTATGAAATGAGTTCATTAAGAGTCTATTTCTCCTTGACAGTAATAATCGATTTGAAACTGACTGAACTTGATTGGAAGAGAAATAAACACTAAATGCATAAGCATGTCATTTGACAATTCAAGGTTAAGTGCTTTCAACTTTGATGCAAAGTGGAAAAACTCCATGATATATTCTCGAATATTTCCCTTGTCTTTATACTTCATGGAAATCAAGTTTTTTAGAAGTGTGCTTGTTTCCGCGTTATCACTTTCGACAAAGCGCTGCTCAATCTTATCGAGATATTCTTTAGCTTTGGTGATACTATTAGACATGACCCCCTAAAAGACTCCGGTATGCCGCACTTGATGATCATAAGACTCATGCGGTTAGAGCGATCTCACTTCTCATATTTAGTCCTTTGTTCAGAAGAACTAGAATCCGTAGGAGTAGTAGGTTGCTCTGTCCTGAGTGTAAGATCTAGATCCAAGCAGCCAAAAACAATGAGAATGTTCTCCTTCCAATCCTTAAAATTTATATCATTAAGGATCAACACTAAATTTAAGTTAGAAGAAATAGTAACAACACTTGCTAAAAAGAGAACACAAGAACAATAACATAATTATCATGCTCATTATGATTAAATTTAAAATAAATGGTAAATCCCATCTAAAGATACTTAGTGCAACAACAATATCAAGTCTTTGGACAGTAATATTATTTGCAAGTGATACTCTTGTTATAATAATCAAACACTAACAATAATGCATGACAAATAATAAACCTATTTTTGAATCGATTCATTAAATTCATAAAGATAACAATTGTAACCTTATAATTGTTACTTGTTTATTATAATAAGTAAATGTATAATTTTGTTAAGTATAAATATTCCTTTTGGTCGATTAATACTCACATAAATATACATATTTACACCTTATCTAATACTTGAATAATATCTCAATATTTCAAATAAAATTAAATTCAAATAATAGAGATCATTTTGGTGACATATAATTTAAATTTAACTTAATTTGAAATAATAGATATTAATGAAACTCATATAATCCATTTAATATTTAAATCTGTATTATAAAATAAATAAATAAAATTATTTTATCCAAATAATTTAATTAAATTTAATGGATTATTATTAAAAGGGGATAAAAGAAGGAAAATTATATCAAAATTCAAAGATACATAACTGTTGCGTCAGATTTTTTTTATTAACCAAAAAATTTTTTTGCACCACCTTTCAATTTTTTTTAATTATTTACCAAAACTTTAACTGCAGGTGGCTGCCAGTTGTTTCCCAAACAATGGTTGGAATCCCACGCCCTAACTTATAATCCATAGTTTATAATCAATCCTGAGAGATGATCTTCAATTTGAAGATTTTCAGAGAGTTTTATCGATGAGAACAAAATAAATAAAACATCGTTCTGTAAACTGAGACCATAATCTCTTATTTATAAAATCCAAAGGTTGTTTATTTTTAATTTAATCCTTCAACAAATCAAAATTAGCAAATAATATCCACATTATTTTATTCATAACAATTAAGTCTTTAAGTCAAATTTCTTAATTCCAAAATTAGGATCACAATAATTTTTGACTTATTTAATTGTTGACCTTCAATATTTATAATTACAATTATGATCCAAAATTCTAACATTCCGTCCCTGCCTTTGAACTACAAAAAGTCTAACCGTCTTAAAAATGTTGAGATGACCACGGAAAAAGTGAAGGTGCAACTGATTCAACTCATGATGGCCCCCTCCACCCCTAATAAGAAATGTTCGAATCAATCATAAGAAAAAGTCAGAGAAATTCATTAGGTTGAACTTCAACTGGTGACATTAGAAGACGTTTTTCTATCTGACCACACTGAATCTATTTTCTCTTGGTAGAATCTCGGTGATAACACTCAGGGGTCTCTCAATTCGCCGTGACCATCATTACTTAGTAGAGATCGTGGTCTGTTATTGTATCTTAGGAAATGGAAGTCCCATAAAAACCTCAGCAGAGGTGAATCGAATTTGTTTTAAGGAATATATATATGTTGAACGCAGACCTCAACTCCTTTGTTTCTGAGCAATTAGCTCGACACTCGGTCTCAACCACTCAACACTCAACTGCTTGGCACTTAGCCTTGGTCATTTGACACTCAAGCTCGGTGATTCAATACTCGACCACTCACTACTCGGGCTCAGCAACTAGAGCACACGGTCTCAGTGACTTAGCAACTTAGTTCGACCTAACCTTCAAGATCGATAGTTTGAGATTATCAGCTTAAGGTCCTTAATAGATAAATTTAATTTGAATTATATTTTCCAATTATGACTTCCTTCTTATCTCTGGATTGCCTCTGGACTACACAAGGTCTAACAAAGGGAATAGGGCAATAAGCTGGATTAGATTTTTAAAGAAATTTGAAACGGATTCGAATGTGTTATGTTAAATCCAAAGATTTATGAGGATCTAAATCAAACGAATTACATCATTTATATTTATATAGGGCAATCTAGCCCCCCCACGAGAGGATCAAATAATTAACATGGATGATAAAATTGTTGTAAGGAGCAAAGTTTAATCTTTGAGAGCTACAAAGCTTTTCGAAGTTCTATCCTACCGTTGTACTGGGTCTTGATTGGACAAAAATATTTCTCGTAATTTTTCTCCTTTTATCTAGCTGTGTGATCGATGATAAAAAACATCTGAGATGAATGCATCATCTATTATCCTAGGGCAATCCAATAGCTTGGAGCATATACTGATATACAAGAATCTGATCCTTAATATTTTTGTACAGTTAAAAAATAGGATTGCAAACGAATAATTTCGTATTGTTTGTACTTATTTGATAAATTAATTGAGTCCAATTGAATCGAATTTAAAATTAATTAACTTTTGAAATGATTATTCAAATTTGAATTGACTTCTTTTTCATGAGCTCGAAATTCGAATCGACTTCTTGTGTATGGGCTCGAATTTAGTTCATTTAGATGCTATTGACCTGATTTGTTTGATTGCTTAATTTTTTTTTTACATTTTAAAATCTGTTTGATTGATTATTTTTATTCGATATTACAAATCTTATTCATTTTTTATAATACATTTTTATTCATAAATATGAACTAGTTAAATACATATTTATTCAAATTTATTGATTTATTTCAATAAATTATGCAAGTTTATTTGCACGACAAAAATAAATAAATAAATAAACCTCAATGAAACCCCAAGATTCCCAGCGATAACATCACCAAATTAAAATTAAAAAAAAATTTTAAAAAAAAAGCACGAGGAGTCTTGAACGATTCAAAGTCTATCCGAGGCAAAGCAGAGAATAAAGAAAGGCACTCGCTACCATTTTCCAGCGCCATCTCACGCCAGAAACTAAAAGCAAGGCGCTGAAAGAAGCCAACGGCGGCCACACAGAGGCGGAGAAGGGATAAATAAAGCAGATGCAAAGCTAAAGCACCGCCTCACAGCCACAACCGGCAAAAGCGAGAAAAAGAAACAAAATACACACACACTCATACACAAACTAAAGGGAATCCAGTCGTGCCATCTCCCTTAATTCAACTGGGCAGGGACGGAGTTTAATTTTAATCCGCTACGTATTAAACAACATTTTTGAAGTTTAAAATGGTTCAAAAAAATATTCTATACTTTCATATTTATCAAATAACGTATTTAATTTTTTTTTATCTCTTCCGTCAAAAAAATTTACATCACTGTAATGCTAGAATTACAAATCCCAAGATCTGTGGTGTTGAATTTGCATTTCGATCTGTAATGGTGTTAGAATTGTAATCCCAAAGACTATAGTCTTGAGATTTGAATTTCCAACACTACAGTGATGGTACAATTCCAACACCATCACTATGATGTTGAAATTTACAATCTCAAGATCTATCAGAATATTGAGAATTTAAATCTCAAAGACCACGCTGTGAGATTTAAATTTTCGACTATATACAATTTCAAATACCATCATCAGTATTGAAAATTTAAATCTCAGTGTCACAGTGATGCTAAGATTTGAATTTTCAGTACCCCATTCAAAAATTAAATATGCTATTTATGAATGATAAAAAGAGAATTAAATATACTATTTGATAAATATGAAAGTATGAAATATTTGTTTGAACCATTTTAAACTTTAGTAACATTCTTCGATAAATTATCGAATTTTAATAGTTTTGCTTACTTTTAGGCGACAACATAGCGCCATTTTATAATTTTAAATTCAATCACTAATTAATTTTATACGGAGTCTAATATGTACGGTTTCACAAGCGACCCGAACGTGTACCATCTGGCAGCGTTTTTTTTTTTTTTTTTTAAATTCCAGTCGACCGCAGTCAATGAATATCTTGTTTTCCAGAAAGCGAAGGAGAATCTTCTTCGCCCGGGGCGACGCAGGGAGAAGGAAGGAATTCGGTGGGGCCGCCGTTCGATGCCACGCGTCCGCGATCCTATCTCGGGGATACGCGCGGGGCATTTTGGCACCTGGCAATTGATATGGTGCGCAGCGCTGACCACGTCGGACCGCTCGCCCGCCTCCGACCGCCATTTGTGCCACGTCACTCCTTTTCCGCGGGCCCTTTCGTATCTCGCTTTGCGTCTCTCGAACGGAGCGATCCTTCTTCTTCTTCTTCTTCTGGCTCTCCTCGGCCTCCCTCACTCGCAAATGGCCGCTCCCCGCCGCTCCGTGAACTCCGCCGTCGCTCCGACCTGATCTGTTCTCTACTTTTCCATCGCCGTCTTATTCTCGCGGGGTCGGTTCGTTTATTCGGAGGCTCCGTCTTCTCCGATCGCCTGTGGCTGATCCTGGGGGTTCTGCTCCCCTTCGCCATTTTGACCCTAGACGAAGGTAGCGATTGAATCTTTATTTCTTCGAAATGTTCGCTCGCCGTTCGATCGAGTTTCCCTTTTGTGCTTGTGATGGGGGGTTTTCGGGTTCTTTGCGCTTGACCCCTTTTCTGTCGTCTACTTTCTCGTTTCGATCTTTTGGTTGTGTTTTTCTTTATCCGTTCCTTGTTTATTGTGTTTGAAATTTTCTTGCTTAAGCACTTGCATGCTTTCCTAGGAGCCATTCAGATGCATGTTTCCTAGTGTTTCTTGGATCTTTATCGGTGAATTGTCTGATCCTCTCTTATCGGGATGTGTGTTTTTGTTTCCTGGTTATTTAGGGTATCCGGATTCGTTTGGTTCTCCATGTTTCGATCGAATGACCTTGAATGATCTTGCTATTACAGCTTAGGGTTTCTTGTTTATTATTTTATTTGTTTTCGCGTGTCTACTCTGGTTGTTGAATGCCATTGTATAGCTTTTAGGGGATTCCCCCCCTCCCCCCTTAATGTTGCTGCTGGATGCCAATTTTTTTTTTTTATTTATTTATTGATAACCCTTGGTTGTGCTATTTTTGCTACTTATTTACTTGTTTCAATCTCAAAGAAATTTGTTTTTTGTCACCACGGTTTTGATTTCTTCTTGGTGTTTTTTTATAATTTTTTTATAATCAGGTTTATCATGTTTGGTTTTGCAACTTGTGAGTGGACTAGCTGCTTTACCTTTGCTATGAGGTTTTCTCCGACAATTGATGCTTTCGGTGGAAATTTGCATATGAAACAATGGGATTTCTTGACAATTCTAGTTCATAAAGAGTTTCTTCTTGAATAACTGTTTATTCATTTCTTTTCCCGGGAGACAGGTGATAGGAGTTCGATAGGTTACATCTTGTGTTGGCAACTGAATGTGATCACTGCTTTGCGGCTTCATTGACAACATACCAAAATTGAAAGAGGAGCCTGGTCGATGAAAACCATCCATCTTGGTAGCCCCAATGAGGAGGAAGAAAGAAGCCAACATATTCTTTATGAACACGAGGAAGTCATGACTGGTATCTTCATGAAGGGAAAGGGAATGTCTGAACACGATGATTCCCGAAATAATGTGGCATTTGAAGATCCAAAAGTGAGAGAGAGCCTCTCACCGTTAGCACATCAGGCTGGACTACAGGAGAAGCTTGAGCAGCCTCCTGATCCAATTATAAGGTGGGAGAGGTTCCTTCCTGACAGAACTCTCAAGGTTTTACTTGTGGAAAATGATGACTCCACACGCCAAGTCGTTGGTGCCTTGCTACGTAATTGTAGCTATGAAGGTAACGAGCTTAGATATTTCCTTTAATTACTGTATATTAGAGCGTCATCATTTTCTTTCTTGCCATATTGCTTAAAGTGCCAACTTGATCTTCATATAACAAAACTAATCACTGAATCTGTTTTATGGTGACCATTTTTGATATATTTTCTTTCTTTTTCTGTATAGAGTTATATTTTATTTGACTAAATTCTTGTTTACTTTTATCACCCAGTTATACCTTGTAGTGCTTTGATCAGCGTCCAGACCTAGTCAATTAGCATAATCCCTCTGTTGCGTTTGTTTTCCTATGATCATTTTGTTCTATTATTATGAACTCCTGACTTTCTTTAGTGGTATATCCTTGCAAGAAATGATATTTCTTTTGATGGTTTGTCTGGCCGTTTTATACAAGAGTAATAATCAGAAATCACCTGATCATATAAAATATTTGTATCCTTGTTTTTCTTTTTTGATGATAAATAATATCTTTTCTTGATAGGGTGTGTTGCTCATGATAGAATTAGACTCCTTTCTAGATAATAGTTGGGGAATCTTAATTATATAATGTGATTAGTTAAAATAAAAAGCATTGCATGTGGTTTTATGTTTCGCTATACTCGAGATGTTCTTTTGAATAGGAGACTTCTCTAAGCAACACTAATGGTCTATTTACTTAGGTGGAGCGGCAAGAAAAGAACATAATAAAATTTATGTAACTGATTTATCTATAATATAAATAAACAACTCATTGTATTTACTAAGGCCTGATCATCGTTTTCCTTCTCGTGACCTCCCTGCTTGTATTTGTTTCTGAGTTGAATACTGAAGTGAGAGTCCGTGAACTAAAGTAATATCTTGGTCATGAAATAAAGTTGAAAAAAATGGTGAATCGTTACTTATATATATATTTTTATACATATATTAAAGTTGACCTTGAAAAAAATTCTGGAAGAAAAAATTCCAAGTGTTAATAACTACTCATATTTACTTTTTTTTTCACAGACTACTACCAAAAAAATATAAAACCCTTTTTAGATTCAATTAAATAAATAAAATTATTATCTAAACCTACTTTAAAGTGGCAATAATTTTTTTTTAAAGTTTTTATTTTTACATTTTATAAATTAAATTTAAATTAATATAAAGCAGTTTATTATATTTTTTTAATATATATCCATATTTATTATTGCAATACTTATATTCAGTGTTATTGTAATATTTATATTCAATTGTTCTGTTGGAAAAAAATCTGCATAGCATGCAGATTTAAATCATATTGTTATTGCAAAGATTTATCTTTTTATATTTTGGGTAATAATTTTCATACATTATGCGGGTTTGAATCTATTATAGTATTAAAATAAATCCCTAATGGAAGCAGGACAAAAATCCTAGTTTTACAAAACTCCACATCATCATAATCGACATAATTAATTATAAAATCTAATAATTAGGCATTGCACCCATTGTTACTAAAATTGCACCTTATAATTTCTGCTCCACGTTTTGCCTAGTTAAATTAATTTCCTCTTTTATTATCATATATTTTTTAAAAACTTTCCATATGGATTTGGAAGTGTTTGGAGAAGAGAATGCAACTTTTGGAAAAGAAAAATGACTCCTTACTAGCAGCAGAAGATTGTCGTATTGCATGGAAATATATGTCCATCTTCTCCTTTCAACAATTTGCCCCAGAAGTTTCATATATTTCTTAGTTTATTTGGAGAAGATTAGGTGCAATGACTGGTAGAAAATTTTAATTTGGCCTTTGATTGAAGCGGTAGACTTTTATCTTCTTTGGATATGTTTTATATTTTACTTTTTATTTTTGTTTAATTTCTCAAAAGTTGATTTGAATTTCTTTGAATTAATTAAAATACATATATTGATGGATTATGGAGTTATGAAAGTAATAGATATTTAATAACAATTCATTCTCAGCTATAGGTATTTGAAATTGAATCTCTTGAAATCTCTAAATAGTCATTATTAGCTATTATTAAATTGCATACAAGGAAGGGAGACTTAGCGCAACGGTAAAATTGTTATTGTGTGACGTACAGATTAGGGTTTAAGTCTTGGAAATAGCCTCTTGCAATGTGGGATAAGACCGTGTACGATAGACTCTTCTTTGAAACCCTACATTAGCAGGAGTTTCGTATACCGGACTTTCCTTTTATTAAATTACATACAAAATCAATATAGCTAAATAAGTAGATTTTTAACTGTTTTTACATTAAACTATCAATCTGTTAAAAATTTTCCTCATTTCAGGGGTTAAAATATAGCTTTGGACTAACAAGAGCTTAATAGATATAAGAGTTGCTAATCTTGTTTTTAGAATCAATAAAATACAACTATTAAATTGCTAATATAGGAGAAACTTTACCTCAAACTTCTTTTCTATAATATATTTGGAAATTAGCTACTACTATATCAATTCTTTAAAGGAAAAATTATTAGGGTACTTTTGTGGAAATCCTTCTACCTTGATAAAGATTATTATTATTATTTTCACTTTATATTTACACCTTGAAGGTATATAAGCTTGGTCTTCTATTAAAAATTAGTACCTTAATAGTCTTACTTAAGTTGGTTTGCAAATATTGTAAAATCTAACACTCAATCCTAAAACCTAAGGATTTAGTAAACAATAAATATTTTTTTTTAAAAGTGACAATCAATCTTGTTAAGGGGGAAATTGTTCCAACTACTACCTTAGGTAGGTATCCTCTACCTTTATATTGCGAAAAACCTGTTTGTTTCAAATATATTTGACTTTAGGCCATTTTAATGATTTGGTTAGCAAATTTGTTACCTAATAGTTATGGAGATCTCATTAGATTGCACATTCTCTCTCATGAAGCGACAATCAATCTCTATAATCTATATAGGTTTATCCTCTGATAAATATAGGATTTGAAGCTTATTGCACATTCTCTCTCATGAAGTGACAATCAATCTCTATAATCTATATAGGTTTATCCTCTGATAAATATAGGATTTGAAGCTATGTGCCTAGTAGCTTCATTGTCACACTAAATTTTTATTGGCTCTGTAGAGGTATATTGTAACTCGGCCTTCAATGTTTAACCTAAATGAACTCACATGTTATTAGTGCATTGACCCTATATTTAATTTGCTACAAGAGTCTACTTCTTGTGTTCTTCGAAGGGTACAATTGCCAGATGTAGATTGTCAATACAATCTGAATATGACATCAATTATGAAACAATATAAATTCCTCGGGTACTCTTTAGTATTGTAGTATTCTCATAGTTTCTACCTGATGATTATAAGATGAACTCTTTAGAAATTGAGAGGTTACACTAACCACAAATGAGATGTTAAGTCTGTGACTGTGATTGTGAGAGTGTAGTTTTCCTACCAATCTCGTGTTTCTTTGGATTGTGAGAGTTTAGTCCCTACAATGCAAGCTTCCTTGAGTATATCTATCACATACTTGCATTGTGAAATATATATACTTTCTCAGTGAGAAACCTCCACACCATGGAAGTTGAGGTCATTGAAGTCTTTAGTTTAAAAATGTTGATGGAGGTAAGCATTCACTTTTTTAATCGTGATAGGGTCATTTTCATTGATAATAATGTCACCTATATAAAAAATGAGAAGAATACATGTTCCTTAATACAAAATGAAGTAAAAGATTAAGTAATCTAGAACATTCCTATTCCTATTACATTGAAGAAAAGTTATCATAATTTTCAAAACTTCTTTGAGATTGTTTATTCTGTATAATGACTTCTTCAATTTATAGAACAGATCAAATTCCCTTGAGCAACAAACTTTGGAGGTTTCTCCATATAGATCTCCTTTGTTAGAGGTGTTTTGAGATGACTAATATTGACTTGAGAGCGAAGGAGTCTGGAAGATGTGCTTGAGCATCTCCACTTTACTAACATGTATTGTACACTCATAGGGAAGTGCCTTAGGTGGCGGATTAGTAATAGAGGGTGTGGGGAGGTCCATAGTCGGGGTTGGAAAGAATAATGAAGTAGGAACAACAAGAACTTCTTGCACTGCCTTAAACAGAGATAGTGTAGAGGATAAAAAAAATCGTGATGATGAGGTGGTTGGATGTTAGAGGGGGTGAATGACGTTCAATACATGCAAATGAGATTATACAACTACTCTTGTTATCAATCTAGCAAGATGATGACAATTAACAAATTGAAAATGAAATACACATACAAATAAACTTACCTAATGCTAACACTAGTTTTTACGCGATTCGAGTCTTCTTGAACTCCTACTCTATGGTTTATAATTTGTTGGTAGATCACTCTTGGAAAGTTGCTAACTTTCTCGTATTATTGAAGGTGGAGAAATTTCTTTTAAGCACAAGCATTAGAATGAAAATTACAAAAGGATTAAAGGAATATAAGAGGCTTCTAATAGGTTTAAAACAAACATAATTTTGCCAACCTTCAAACCTCCACTGAGCTTTATTTTATAGCCTTCGAAACCTCTTTATGTAATTTGATTTGTCATCGTCGTCGTCGTTGTTGACTGGGATGAACCCATGAGTTGACTGTTGTGCAGTAGTTGTTGAATATCTTACCCTTGTAGCTTAGCCTTATCCATTAATGTTGACTGATTCTTGACTACGATCGTCCTAATTGTTGAAAATTATATTACTTAAAAAACTTGCTAAATACATGGGATCCTAACATATTTTTATAGATTGATATGATTTATTATTCATAACACACTTTTCTATTAAAAAACCCTAAAAACTATGCAAAACTTATTAAAACTAAACAGATTTTTACGAAAACACATTTTCATACACTACCCCTTAAGTTGGTGAATAAATGTTTATCATTCCCAGCTTGGATACAATATTTCAAAATATTGAGCTGCTTAATCCTTTAGTAAATATATCTGCAACTTGTCCATATGTACATATATAAGGGGTATAAATCAACCAACTCTCTAGTTTCTCCTTGGCGAAGTGTCTATCAACTTCAATATGCTTCCTTTGATCATGTTGTATTGGATTATGAGCTATGCCAATTCTAGACATTATCATAATAAAGTCTCATTGGACCATCCACTTGATTTTCAAGTCTTTTGAGATTATCTTTAACCAAAGTAGTTCACACACGTTAAGTCATTGCTTGGAATTTTGCCTTTGCACTAGATCGTGCCACCACATTCTGGTTCTTGTTACTTTGTGCCATGAGGTTACCATTAATAAAGGTAATAGTATTATTAGTATCCATATATGCATCTCCCATTAAAGCTCCATTTCTTTTAAACATAATATCATTTTTTGGTGTTGATATTGTAATACTTAGTGAGCTGCTTGTAGATGAGCTTCTTTTAGGTTACGTATGAATTGACAAATCACAATATATCCATTTGTGTAAGAGACACAAATAAATTTTCCTGCCGGTTCGTTCTTTTATCCACTATGACATCTTCCTCTTTTATTCCAAATCTAAGATTTGGATCTATTAGAGTACTTGCTGGCTTGCATACGGTCTCGTTTCAATCGCTTGATATCACTTACATTATTCATGAATGAAATGGGAATAAAATTAATTCCTTAGCAATTTCCAAGTCAATGTCTTTCTAGTTTTTCCTCTTAAAAGCTAAGATTTGTGCATCGATATTCCTTTTGAAAATCCTTATGGCTCACTTGAATGGTGCAAAGAGAACCCCCAAGTTTCTGAGCTATCAATAACCATAGTGATCCATCCTTATTTTTAATGGTGGAAGCGCTTCCATGATTGAGCATTTGAAAGTCACTCCCGTTGTAGCAATCATCATGGAGATGCAGAACCGTTTCTCCTCATTCAACCTTTTGATTGTTTGTGTCGCCTTCTCGTGCTTCTTGCGAGTGTTGTGGCATATGTTGGGCCTTGCAATGTTCATTCCTCCCATGACTAGCCTCTCCAACTGGTTCTTTGAGTAGCATGCGGGGCTAATCGTGCACACTAGTTTCATCTTCCTTATCCCCATGAACCCTCTCGCATTCGGCTGCATTTCGCAAACCATGTCAAAGGGGAATCTCATTTCTTGCAAAGTGCACTGCTCTTGGATGCCAAAGTAATGCCCAGTGATGTAAGATGTCTGATAACCAACACATGGAATGAGGGTATAATGTGCTTTGGAACGAGCAATCGAGTTCCTCAATGAAAAGTGGGAATAGAATGTAAAGACAATAGCCACCATGGATGCAGAGGAAGTAGGATGTGGATAATTAATAGGGTTATAGAAGACAAGGTGGGGAATGGAGTTGTCTTCTTTTCCCATTTCCATTTGGGTTCGAAAAGATTGAGGAGACTACAAGAGGCCGATAGCGAAGTTGTTGGTGCAGAGGTTGATATCAAGGACAATGTCAGAGAGGAGAGGGCAGGGGAGGCTGGCAATGAAGTGGAAAGAAACAACAACCTAGGTCGGCTTCGAAGATTCACAACCACTACATTCCAGACTTTGAGAAAGAGGAGGATCTATGTTTTTTTGTGGGATGGTAGCATCGATGAGGTGCAACGAGCTTGAGGAGATTTGCAAGGGGGGATTCTGCTCTTCTTCTTCCTTCCCGTTTTCCATCTCAAGGTATTTTGATCATGTTCCCATAGACAACACCAATGTTGAGGCAATGTTGTGGTTGAGGAATTTGCCGCTTGCAAACAACCCAAGCCTTCTCCCATGGTCGGACTTGTACAGATAACATGCGTCGGAGGGATCGCTAGGAGTCGTCTTGGCGAGGCCCCTCCGATGCCTAAGTCAAGCGTGAGTCATGAAAAAGATGGAATAATAGAAGAAGAAAGGTAGAGTTAGGGTTTGGTGTCATGCCCCTTTTTACCCCCTTTAGTTGTCCTATTTATAGAGACATGCTCCCAAACTCTAATGGTCTATCAGGTCTCAGGTTTGTAGGTTGTTGGTAGTGTATGTGTCCTGTCCCAATATAAACTGTGGACAACTGGGTTGGATTTATGCCATGTGGCTTGGTTCTGCTAACCTAGAAGGGGATCCTATCCCCAGTATCAATAATATTTGGTTATTTGAGTTGCTAATTTCCTGAAACTAGTTTAATTTTCAAACTTGCAGATTTTTTTAATTTAGCGCAATAATTGAATGGATCCATATGTAAATCTTAAAGAAAAGTTTTACAAAACGGCAATTAAACATATTATATTATATGAAGCTCAATGTTTAAATATGAATTGAGAACATGAGAGGAAGATGAGAATCGTAGAAATGAGAATGTTAAAGTGGATTACCAACATACGTGAATGGACAGGATAAAAAATGAAAATATTAGAGAGAAAATTGATGTTGCATTTATTGAGAGAAAACTCTGAGAGTCACATTTAAGATGATATGAACATATACTTAAGCTAACAATAAGTGTATCAGTTAGGTAATGTGAGATCATGAAAAATATGTATATTAATCAATGAAGAGGGAAACCAAAGAAGAGTTGGTTAACAATGATAAAATATAATAAAGTTTATTTAAATATAAATGATGATATAGTAGGGGATCGAGCCTAATAGTGTAGGAGAATCCATATAACGGATCCCATTTAATGGGATAAAGGATTGGTTGTTGTTGTTGAGAATTTTTCAATTTCCTTGTGTTTTACTTGGTCGCTAGTTGTGCTTCTAAGTATTTATCCTCAATGTTACCACTTTCACATCTCGTGACTATTGTGAAGGCGTGGATGCCATTGTAACACTGATAAATCAAGATACTTCTTTATTCATTAGAAGGCGTGATCAAAAGAAAAGAACTGAAGTCAAAGCTTAGAAAGAAGGATAATGTGCAACAATTTCTTATTCACTAAAAGGAAGGCCCACAAAACAACATAATGAAAGTATTGCGATGCTTAAAAAACAAGTTTGGATGATTTTATTGTTCCTTACACATTGGAATGGAATGAATTAATGAATCTCGTAACTAGTGTATGGGATTGAGAAGAATGCAAACAAGTAAAAGGAATTAATTTGAATTTAATATAATTGAATTTGGCATTGCTCAATTTTGGTGTCAAGAAATTTGATCTTTTTAGTTTGATAGGATTATGGTTTGGAATCTTGTACCATGCCAAATGAAATGGTTGAAATGTAGTACTCCGATAAAATATTAAAACTCAATACTATTCAGCATCGAGACAATGTCTTTTATATTGTGTCAATCATGTCAATGAGTATTATTTCGTGTCAACATAAAATTTAGATAATGATGTTTTTGTTGTTTTGTTTTATAGTGTCTCCATACAAACAATGTTTTTTAGCCGACCCCACCTAGTGGGATGAGGCTTTGTTGTTGGTGTTTTATAGTGTCTCCATACAAAATAATGTTAAAATCATAGCATTCCAGATGGAAAACAAATATTGAACTTGATTATATAATGTTTTATCTTTTTCTTCTTTATATTTTTTCTCCTTCCATCTTTAATTTACTCCCAGTACCATATATTAGACCCAACCAACAGGTTCAGGAATGTCGACCTTTAACCTTGACCTTCCAAGGCGGTTGTGATTTACAATTCGGAACCGCTGGTCATGGTTTGGATCACGGTTTGTCACAGTTCAAAATTTTTATTTTTATTTTTTAAAATTTAAGAACTTATAATTGTGAAAAAAAAATAAAAAGCGTAAACTTATACAGTTGTCTATTTATTTAGTTAGGGTATAAGAGAATTAAAACTATGTAGTTCATTAGTTCCTTTGGTATCAAAATCTCTACTTTGTCCTCTAAAAGTTATATATACATTTTATTTTTTTAAACTTTTATCGAATCATCAAATAATATTTGAGCTTCCAAAAAGTAGGACCAAAGTAAATCGAGAAGAATATTATACTAAATTCTGAACCATCTCTATTTTGTGATATTAATAGTTTTTTTTTATCTAGTATTAACATTATTACATTTTAGTGTGATGAAACATATATATCACAAATTATATTTTTTGTTTAATTTTATACGTTCAATGATAATCTTTACTATATATATAATTTTATTATTAAATAAATTATATTTTTTGACAAATTTATTATTGGTTGTATCTTACAAGTCAAATAGTCTCAATTTCAACGTTGAATGAATAAAATAAATAAATATGACTAATAAATAACCTATTAGGAGAGTGAAATGAGATTAAATTTAATAATTTAAAAGTAGAATAGTCCCACATTAGCAATTTCAAGACAAGTAGATTAAAAAATTGATTTAAATAGATTGGTAAAATAGTCTCACATCGAAAAATTTAAAATAAATGAATTAATTTATATTAAGACACACTATTAATATCATTAAAATATTATAAATATTGTTAAATAAAAGATTATTGTTAAAAAAAATAAAAAAATATTTTAAAAATAAAAAATTGGCAATTATCGGTTTGAATCGGTTGTTGAATTGTCGATTCAATGGTTAAAATTGGGCCCAACCCTTAATTGACCTGTCTCTAAATGGACCAATTAAGGGTTGGGTTCGTGGAACCAGGTCAATGAGTAATCGGTCTATTGACCCGATTGGGGTTATGGGTTGGGTATGATTCAAACCCAGTCCATGGGCAGGCCTATTATACATTAATATCAACATGATAATAATATAGTAATCTTACATTCATAGTTTTTATTTTCGACTTATGTCGAAAGGTACGAACAAAATTTATCGTTCCATCCACTGCTCGATACCAGTACAACATTGGCACCGTAGGGTCGCGGAGGCCGCGGTGGCGACAGGAACACACGCAGTGAAAGGAGTGCACATAGTGAAATTTTAATTAAAACTTAGGCTAATATTTCGATCAACTCCTAGCTATAGTTTAGATACAATAAATAAAATCAATCAAAATTTAATAAAATTATTCCATTAGTCTAAAAATATTCTGTAAATTTATTTTAAAATTTTATTTTATTTATTTATATATTATGAATAATAATATTTTTATTATTAAATTTTATTTTATTTTTTAATCTTATACAATCGAAATTAACTAAATTAATCATGCCATCAAGGTTTTAGGTGTTGATCTATGCCATTTGAAATCGACAAATTTTATCGTTCCGATGTAGGATTGACATCGGCATGCAAAAATTTCGCAACTTCAAAGCAATGGTGAGGGCGATCGACAACATAATCGCAATCGCAAACAGCGATAGAATTGCAATTGCGAATTCGTGGTGGATTCACAATCGCAGTGTCCGCGATCGGATCTTGACATCCGCAATCACGATTTCTCCACGAACAGGTGCCAGTATTTATTTTAAATAAAATTATTATTTAATTAATATAATTATAATATATGTTTATATTTTTATTTAAAAAATATAAAAGATCGAAATAAAAAATAAATGATATTTTAAATAAAATTTTGAATTCGAATTTATAATAAAAAAATGTATCAAAACCATATCGACACGACATGATACGGTACCGAAACCGTATCATTTTGGTCGCGAATCAAAATCTTGGCACGGATCAAAATTTTAAACCTTGATTCTAGTTAAAGATCAAAACACTGTCGAGATTTCAAACCTTGGATAGGAGTATTAATTAGTTTGTACTTAAATTTTGTTACTAGTATGTAACAACTAGCAAGGTTGCATATGGGAGTTTCTGAACTTTGATTGGAACGATATGGCTTGAAGGTGGAAACATGAAGGAGGGATAATTTGAAAGAGAACAACTGTTTAGCCTTCGTGTCCTATTTGAAATGGTACAACTTTGACATTTTATTGTATGAACACAACTTCAAAAAAAATAACAAATACTATTTTAATTCATCTTGACGCAATTGTAGCATGCCAAGGGATATCGACTGCCAAAATGAAATGATATTCATCATTGACGTCAACATATTGACACAATGACATAGGATAAATTACCTATACTGAGTGTATTGTGTATTAGTAATTTATCAGAACAATATGTTTCAACTGCATGCATGGTATAAGATTTCAAACAGTAAAACCATAGCCACAGTTTTACTTGGAAAAAAATCTTATGATTTGAGTTTTGGAGAAAGAAACAAAATATTAAATAACTTGTGCAGAGGTCAAGTGAAGTTGAGTTCAGCACTTGGCATTTATGAACTAATATGGCTTAAGATCATTTTAGATGACTTGTAAACCGGTAGGAATAGAATCATGAAATTGTACTATGATGGCAAATTGAGATTAGTATACAAAATCTCACCTAGCATGTGTACAATAAGGATATTGAAATTGAGAAGCAAATCTCAAGGGAGAAACTTAAAGCTGGCATCATTCAATAAAAGGAGACCAACTCAAACTTCCCACTTCAAGTGGCGTCATCATCTTTTTGATGGAAACCCTAGCTCATCAATCATTCCTCAATAGTGTTACAATTTCAAAGTCATCTTGATGCCAATATTTTAAAGCAACAATTAAGGAATGATATTTAAAAACCTATGGAATGAAAAACATTTGTTCACTAGCTTGAGGGTCATTATCGATTCTCTGGGCTTGATTCAAATATTCCCTCATCACTATAATTAAGATTTTATTTGTGTAGTGTATGGTTTCTTTTTATCTATTTTTCTTACATATATTTCCTATTGTTTCTCTTTCCCTATTTTAGTATTCCAAACTTGATCAAAATATAGATGCAAACCAATGGTTGCTTTGATTATCTCAAATCAAAATTGCATTGACAAGATGAAGATTTTGAAGGCTATTCTCATTATTGAAGAGATGGAAAAACTTGATCTACCTTATAGTTACTAGATTTAATAGATCTTTATATCTAGCTAGTGAGAAAAGTTTGTATGTTGGGAAGAAGTGTTAAGAGTCTCCATGTTGGGAAGAAGTGTTAAGAGTCTCCAGGGAAGGGTTACTTTCTGAGAAACATGGATATCTCAATATCAAGGCCTTCTCTAATTGTGATTATATTAGGTCTGCTATTAATGGATGATACAGATTAGGATATTGCACATGTATTGGCAGCAATCTAGTAACATGAAAAAGCAAGAAATAAAATGTTCTAATTCTATCTAAGTATAGAGCAATTGCACAGACAAGTATACAAGATGTTTAAATAACGTCTTTGCTTGATAACCTCAGCTTTACGAGAACTGAATTAATGAGCATTGTGACAAATGGCCATCCTAAACAATCCAATGTTTCATGAACTCACTAAACATGTTAATGCCACTGCATCCAAGGTGTTGTTTAAGAAGATCGATGCACTTTCAGATAAAAAATTATCATCATTTTTACAAAGCCAATTAATGATACTTATTTTTTTCTACTTCATAAGTTCAGAATCATATAAATATATACTTGAGCTTAAGGAGTAACTAGAATTACTAGGATTAATGGATGTAGTTCCATAGCTGACTTTTCAAATGATTAGTTATGCTTAGATCTGTCTGTCTATCTTTCTATCTATCTATCTATATAAGCATGTACTGTAATCTCCAAATATCTTCAATAAAAAAAATGCAATTCCTCTAACATAAAACTCTTACAATTGTATATAATATAAAGCCTAACATATGTGTGATATTTATTTATTTGCTTTAAATAATCAAATCGACTGAAGATTAAACCAAGACGTCATAGTTTCATGAGACCCAACCAGGACAAAGAGCCCACCAAACTTCAAATCATTGGTTATTGATCAAATCAATTAGCCACTGGTTGAACAAGTCTATACAGAATATTTAAGTAAAAAAGAAATGGTTTAATCCTATATTGTTATTCACCAGTACACGATGAGGCTTGGAGGCTATAATATATGTTGTTATCTCAGTATGCATAGAATAATAAAATCTTATTCCTAAAACTAAGGGTGGTGTTGTTCGCAAATATGTGATAAGGCTTAGGGGCTATATAAAAACTAGCTGTTATCTCATTATGATTAGCATAATAGAATTTTATTTCTTAACTTATTTATAAAAGCACCTTCTACACACCATCTCTTGCTCCTTGCCTCAACTAACAACCCATCATTCTCCTCTACTCATACCATAAGTCCTCTATGTCGCTGCCTCTTTTCATCCTTGGCCTCATTACCTTTCCATATGATAGGTCACATCCCTGCTTTTACTATCTGTTGATTTCCCCTTACCACTTTGCCCCGTCATAATGCGTGATTCAACCACCGTCCCTTTATTTTGTTGGTAATTCCCTTGTGTTATGCATGACATCTTCCATTTTGTGATGGCTGTGATGATCCCAACTCAGAGTGTTATCTAACAACACCCACCTCACCCAAAGTCAATGGCATTCAAAGTCACCCCATTGACTCTACGATCTTCAAAGTTATCATTCCCATCTAATTTTGCTCGAACATCTTCAATTGTTACTATCAGTTCAACCTAGTATGATGCAAGTTTTTATTCAGAATACTTCTAATTCATCCAAGTTTTTCTTCAGACTACTTCTAATTCAGAAGCAGAATCCAAGAATCCAGAATTTCTGGTCCAACAACATATAATACAGACAAGCAGTTTAGCAGACACCTTCCAGCATTAAATTTCAGCATCCCTGCATGCCAGATCCAATACAATTGTCACCATTTCAGCAATTGTATCCACCCAATCCTGCATGCCAGATCCAATACAATTGTCACCATTTCAGCTATTGTATCCACCCAATCTTATACCATATTACCATCTATCCCATACTCTTCTCTGCTATATATTTCAGTTTCACTTCCACCTTTGTACACAGATTTTTGCTAGGCACTGTACACTTTGTTGTTTCACTCACACCATATGTGATAAACATAGTGGTTTGGAATCTCGCATCATGATGGACAATACAGTCGAAACATATGGTTCCAATAAATAATATATGTTTTCTTATCTCTAGCAATTGCCTTTATGTACCTCCACATTATCATATAGAATTTTGTTAGCTAATGAAACTCTCCTCTCCCGTCACAGTTAGAGCTGCTGCTAATGGTATGCAAGCATGGAAAATCATTGAAGATCTCTCTAATCATGTTGACCTTGTCTTAACTGAGGTATTCATGCCTGGTTTATGCGGTGTTACTCTTCTAAGCAAGATCATGAGCCATAAGGCCTGCAAGAATATTCCTGTTATTAGTGAGTATCATTCCTACATTGTAGTTCAAGGCATTTTGAATTTCATTGTGTAATTAATTTTTTTTGGGTACTTTTAATTGCTACACTGATGAGTTTGTGTGCAGTGATGTCATCCAACGACTCCATGGGTACTGTATTTAAGTGTTTGGCAAAAGGTGCAGTTGACTTTCTGGTGAAGCCTATTCGTAAGAATGAACTTAAGAACCTGTGGCAACATATCTGGAGAAGATTTCACAGTGTAATTTGCTATCCACACTGTTAAGATTCAGCATTTTTTGGTCCTGTAAAAATCAACATAAAACTCTACTCCAGCTTTTTATCTGTTAGTTTGTCCTCATCCGAGTGCTATCATAACACAGCTTGTTGTTTCTGGATTTCTTGCCTTAAGATTTCACAGTATATTTTCCTCTTACCCTTCTAACTATGAAGTTTATTACTTGTTCTTAGTCCAGTGGCAGTGGCAGCGGCAGCGGCAGTGGCAGTGAGAGTGGCATCCAGACCCAAAAGCCAGCCAAAACAAGAAGTCTTCATGACTCTGAAAACAACAGTGGCAGCAATGATGAGGATAACAGGTGTAATAGTTTGAATGCAAGGGATGGTAGTGACAATGACAGTGGAACTCGGGTATGAATTTAACTACTGGTGATATAGTATTTAGTATTCTATTACTTAATTACTGTTGAAGGAACTTGAAGAGAATGACCTTGTTCTTGAATGCTCTAATGTTGCTTATATATAAACGCAGTATTTACATTTACACCTTCGATCCTGAATAAAAACAGAAATGCATCTACTGTTATGAAACAATTCAAAGCTTTGCTGAGTTTAATAATAGATAATAAGCTCAATGAAAATGTAAAGAATATAAAATACAAACAAGAGAGGTGAAAGAGAAATAATCTCAATTCCTGTGAGTGAGATCCATTAATTCTTGTGACAATGGTAGGATATGTTGGAGGCATAAGAGTTTAAGAGAGAGAGAGAGAGAGAGAGAGAGAGAGAGAGGATGCTATTAGCAAAGGGATGATTCAAATGTATGAGATAAGCAAGCAATAGATGTAGGGCAGTCTAGTGCATGAAATTCTCGCCATTGGAATCTCGAAGAAGGATCCATTATACGTATCTTTACTCTGCATTGCAAGAGGTTATCCTTTCGATTTAAGTTTGTGATCACCAGGTCACACAACAACAACTTTACTATTGCACCAAAGCTTCCCTTCCAAGCAATAGATGTAGCTCCATAGGCAAAAAGGTAAGTGGCCTACAAGTGATAACTGGATGTATATTAGAACTAGAAACATGGATACTCCTTAATAGGAACTATAATAGTGGGGCTAGACCTTGATAGCCATTGAGAGAGTAACATATAATAGTGGAGCTAGACCTTGATAGTTGTAGAGAGAGAAACATATAATGGGAAGATACCCAAGAATACTTTCACAAATTTTATGTTCAACAATAGTTCTGTTTGTCAAAATGGAGGAGAAAGCCTTGTGTTTTACTCAATAAACTATTAATGTTATGTTCAATAAGCTATTAGAAGTTACATGGAGCAAAAGTCCAGTGGGTAATGCCTAAAGATTAGATTGGATAAGAATCTACAAAACAACATTTCTACTATATGTCAAGGTCACCACAGCACCTCAATTTCTCAAAAATTGTTTAGTCCATCCCAAAAGATAAGTTAGGGGAATTAAATTTAGGTGGTCAATGGAAAATGAGAAAGTGCAATGACAATTGAGAAAGAACTAAATTGAGCGAGCTTCAATGGAGAGTTCTTTGGTTTCCTTCTTTTACTTTTACGGTTATTATAAAATATGTATTCCCCTGGCTTTTTGAAATAAAAAAAGGGCTTTTGTTGACAACCCAGCCAAACTGCATGAAACTGTTCGATAACTTGTGTAATCAATTTGCCACTGTTAATCATGTCTTAGCAAACTGACTTTCACATGCAGAATTCCTGCACAAAATGTGCAATGGAGGTTGAGAGCCTTCAATATATGTCTTCATCAGAACAGATAGCTGATCCACCTGATAGTAATTATGCACAGGTCATTCGTCCAAATCCTGAGACATTCTGTAATGATTGGGTTCCTATATCTTCTAATGGAGAGTGCCAAGGGCAAAAGGAACATACCGGTATGTTTCATTCAGATTCAATGAGGTAATTTCCTTTGTATTTTTCAAGTATTTGCATCATGCATAATCTACTACGCAGATGAGATCATGGGTAAAGACTTGGAGATAGGAATACCCAGCAATGCAGAGTTACAGTATGACACTCATCCAATCGGGAAGCACTTTTCCAAGCAAAGAGACTGGGACATGAACAAGGAAAAAATGGAAAATGACCAAAATAACAATGGAATTCCTACGCTAGAGAGCAATAACTTGTCTACCTCAGATGAACGAAGCACAAAAGCTTCTGATTTGATTAGTGCAATTGCTAATAACACTGGTACTCAACCACTATCTGCACTTCAAGTCCCTTATGGCTCGTCCAAGATTCCAGAATGTCAAGAAAAGACTACTGATAATTCTAGAGATTTGCCAAATCTAGAGTTGAGCTTGAAGAGACTTAGACCAATGGGGGAATGTCGATCTGCAACTCATGACGATCGCAATGTTCTAAGACGTTCAGAGCAGTCAGCATTCTCCAGGTGCAAGAAATAAATTAAGAAATGATTTTGTATTTGTTCAATATAAGAAAAAGAAGCTTTCTAACTAACTCCATCCCTGTGCAAGGTATCACAAATCTGCTGCTTATAATCAAGCTCCCACTGGTTGCGGAGGAAGTTGTTCTCCTCCTGATAACAGCTCTGAGGCAAGGAAGGAGTCAACATACAACATGATATCCAGTTCAAATGTGGCTCCTCTAAAACAAGGTTCCAATGGCAGTAGTAACAACAATGAGATGTGCACCACTACCTGGAAGAACTCTATAAATAATGTGACGGTTAGCTCAAATGCAGCTGCTCTGAAACCAGGTTCTGCTGCTAGCTGTAACAAGAACAACATGGGATCCACCATTAACGGATTGACCAAACCAGAAGCAAACAAGGAAGAAACAACATCCATATCTGCATTCAACTACACTCAGGCCACTGCAGTTCTCCATCCTAAGCAGATTCGAACCTCCACAAATCAGCAAATTGTCCATGAGAATATAGAAGAGCCACCAGCAGCTGGAGTTACACAGCAAGCGAGAGAAAAAGAGCGTCAGGTTCAAGTGCAGCATCACCACCACCACCACCATCACCATCACCTACACGTTCATAACATGTCGCAACAACAGCAGCAGCAGCAGCAGCAGCAGTCACCAGATCCAGATGACTTGCCAACTAACATGGCTGTGCCAGCTTCGCAATGTTGGTCTACCAATGCCTTTATTGAGCCATTTGAAGGTAATGCTGCAAAAATATCCTAACTGGAAGCAATTGGGCCATTTATCACCGTTGCAATTGGTATAATGGAAATTGTATTACTGTAGTGTTAAAAATATTAGTTGCTAATCATATTACAGAGACCAGTAGACTCGGAGTTGGCAATGCAAATGGCAGTGGGTGCAGTCGAGGAGTTGTTCAGATGCGTTATTCTCAAAGAGAGGCAGCCTTGAAGAAGTTCCGGGAAAAGAGGAAAGAAAGAAACTTTGTTAAAAAGGTAGACAGCGTTTTTTTTCCCCGTGAAACTTTGTTAAAAATATTTCTTCAAATTTCTTCAACTAATTTGAAGAAATATTTTGTGGGAATTTTTCTAGTCTGTTCTCCCATATGGTTTTTTTTTTTTAAATAAAAAATTCTAAGCCCGTTATCTCTCCCAAAATTCCCGGAATAATGGGAGCTGTTCATGGAATTCTCTTTCTATCGTATCGTCCTCTGTTTCCTTACACTCGAGTAATCTGGAGCTTTGGATGGAAATGGGCTGTTCTTTCTGTTGGTTCTGTTTTCAGGTGCGTTACCAGAGCAGGAAAATACTTGCAGAGCAGAGGCCGCGTGTCCGTGGACAATTTGTGAGACAGACCGTGCGCGAAAAGAACGAGGAGGTGAAAGCTAGATGACACCCAGTGCCTTTTCTAGTGTAAGTGTTATTGAAATCATCAGGCAATTGGTGATAAAGGTAGCATGCAGTTTCAATGCGATCTTAGCTTTAGATGAACATTTATGAAGTTCCTGTTGCCGAAGAACGTAGGTCGAGTGCATCTATTTGAACCTTCAGCAAATTTTGGACATTTTAATAAAGCGTTTGTAGTATTAAATCCTGTTGTCGATTTTATACGGTTAAGTCCGTGGCGGGCTGCACCCACGAGTCTAGCCCAGGGCATGGGGAGCCAATGCAGTCACATCCCTATCAGTTTTATGACTTCAATAGAGATCACTGAAATAAATAAATAAAGCTAGAAAGGTTTCGAGATCAAAGACACAGACAAAGCTTAAAAGGTGGCAATAGAAAATTCCTGTGACAAGAAAGACATGAGCCCGAGACAGGCTAAATGGCTATTTGCTTGAGTGTTCTTTTTTTGAAAACTCTTAGTTGGCGAGAGATTATTTGCCCTATATGTGCAAATAAAATTCTGACAAATCTTTGGAGCACAACATGAGCCCGAAAGAATGGAAATACTAAAATTGCAGCGGGATTTGAATATCAATGAATTAATACAAAAATGAGATCAATTAAATTTTATAGATAAGAAAGCAAAAAAAAGCACATCTTATGTTTTTAAAGAATGAAAGAATTTTTTTTTTAAAAAAAAATCTATAAAGTTGAGAGAAAAAGGAAATTTAGCTGACTCTCTCCTCTAGAAACTACTAGTTTAATAAGATCATCTCATTTTTAAACGGTTCTATTTCTCAAAACTCTTTAATTCAGTTCTAACTAAACCAAGGTCAGAGAAGGATTAAAAACAAGTCATCATTCACAAACACTGATGAGGAATTTCTCACAAAGTTAAGAATCAGTAATCTTGTTTAGAAATCAGATTCAGGAAGAAGGCAATCGAAAAACAAAAAAAAAAAAAAACAGAGAGAACTTTCTGTAAGCACTTGGGAGCCATGAGAGATGAAAATCTCATGTACCCTTCCAATGTGAGAAAAAAAACCAAGAATCCTCCCACTCCATTCTACTCTGTCTAACTTATCACCTGAATCATCCATTTTCTTCTGTCTAAATTAAAATAAAAAAAAAAGGGATGCAAAGTGAAAAATTTTCTAAGTCTTAGGTCAGTTAGCACATGAAATACCAGTATCTATATCAAGGCATAGCTGTCGACGCACATGAGCAAGTGTCAGTTCAAAGGAAAACCAAATAAAGGCTGTCAACAAGAATTCTGCTGGAAATAAATTAGCAGGTCAAGTACAAAAATTTTCACTATGTATTCCAGTTAGATTCAAAAGCACATTTTGCCAAAACAGATCTCAGACCACCTACGACCATGATAAAGACCCACACGTTGTGTCATGAGTACCATGTTTTACATAGCAAGTGATGCTGCACTCTCGTAGCTGTGATGGTGAAACAGTGGAGACCTGCTACCTTCTCATGGAAACACTGGTCTGCTACAAACCCTGATCAAGTGGGAGGTACAACCGTAGCCTTCTGATATCAGTAACAGAATAAGCAAAGAGGGAAAACAATACACTTGTACAAAAATAATTCCATTTTCCTGAATACGTTTCAGCTAAATAGACATACCAGATAAGAGTTGCCTTGGCCACTAACTTTCGCTGAACCTTGTGAAAACCTGAAAAGAGAATATATAATTAAAGCAATAAACTAGCTGAGCTTATGCTTCATAGGGGTCCTAACTATTTTGCTATTGTTGGTGTCAGTGTGACCTCCCTCTAACTGCAGACAGGAATCAAGAGCTTATGCCTCATGAAACGCCGATGATGCCTTAGAGAATCTAAAACCTACTTGTTTATCTAGGTTTGGTTTAACGATATTTTAGAAAACAAGATGAGAATGTACAAAAGGGTAATGCCATCTATTTAAACCAAACCTGATTGCTCTAGCCTTCCTTTTCTCCTCCTCTGATGTATCCAGCTTTGAGTTTGGTGCAAACCGTTCAAACCGAGCCTTCTTCTTTGCTTCCTCATCAGCTACATTATCTACCTTGAGCCCAAACCTAAGATAGATATGCCAAAGGAAGAGATTTCAAGGATTTGCAATTAGGAGACAAAAAAGGGCTAATACATTCTACAGCAAGCAAAAGTATGATATGAACCTCTCTGCACGCGCCTTTCTTTTTTCCTCCTCTGGTTGTCCAACAATCTTACTTCCACTTGAGTTTGACCCAGTTCCAAACCTTGTAATGAGATACACATTTTTTTGAGAAGTGCATTTATAGCTCTTGTGCTAAAAATTGTTCAAATCTTATGAATCCATTCTTCCTATTATGGACTGAAAAGTGGAATAATGATCAGAACAAAAGTTAAACACCAAACATGAAGCTACATATGAAAGATCCACAATAAATAGCGAGATTAGGAATTGTAGCTAGTTATATGTGCACTTCAGAACTAAAATAATCATCAAAATATTATTTGATAACTTATTTTTCATTGGTTTATAACCTCAAAATAATTTTTCTGATTTTTGATACTAATATAACTGCAGATTCGTATATTAAATTTTTTTTAATCCGCCCACGACGAGTTAATCTTGTCGTGGCCGGTCCCAAGTCCAGATAAAGGAGGAGGGTTGCGTTAGATTACCAACCAGCGTTAAACTAAGATAAATATTCAATAAATAAATCCATCAAACTATTGGGCTAATATTAGATTATTTCCCGAAAGGAACGCGTTACAGAGTCTAACTATAATGTCTCAGCAAAGATTGCTACATCTCCAGAACTTGGATGTAGTGATAAATATGCAAACTACAAGTAAATTAAACAAATGCGTTATACCATGAAACTTTGAGAAAAAAGATTAAGTAAGGAGACCTAGATATTCAAAAATCAATTTTATTTCATGCTTGGAAGGTTGACAATAGAAACTACATATCTTCGCAGGCAACTAATTGAAAAGTATCAGGAGCAAACACAAGATCTACATATGATATTCATTGACTTAGAAAAGACTTATAATAGAGTCTCAAGAGAAATTATATAGAGAATTCTAAAAAAGAGAGGTGTTAACGTAATATATATTGAATTAATTAAGGATATGTATGAGAAAGTAACGATCTGAGTGAAGACTTCAGACGGATTAACTGAAATATTTCCAATAAAGATAAGTTCACATAAATGATTAGCTCTAAGTCTCTATCTTTTTACATTAATCATGGACAAACTTACTAAACACATTCAACACACAGTACCATGGTGCATGTTGTTTGCAGATGATACTATTTTGGTAGATGAGACATGTGAAGGAGTAAATGCTAAACTAGAATCTTGATGGGAAATACTAGAAGTGAAAGATTTTAGGCTTAATAGCGTAAAGACAAAATATATGAAATTTAAGTTTAGCAATATTAGATGTAATGAGACAAGTTTTAAGATAGGAGATGACGAGTTGTTTGGAATTGAGAGCTTTAAATATTTATGATCATTTTTGTAAGGTGATGGAGGGATTGAGAGATATATCTTACATAGAATACAAGCAGAATGACTGAAATGGAGGAGAGCATCGGATGTTTTATGTGATCGTAAAGTACCGCTAAAACTTAAAGGGAAGTTCTACAAAACGACGGTTAGACCTGATATATTATATGATGTTGAATGTTAGGCTATGACTCGAGCATATGAGCAAAAGATGAGAGTTGCAAAGATAAGGATGTTAAGGTGGATGTGTTGACATACGAAAATGGACAGAATAAGAAATGAGAACGTTAAAGAGAAAGTTGGAGTTGCATCTATTGAGGAAAAACTCCAAGAGACACGTTTAAGGTGGTACGGACATATACTTATATGACCAATAAATGCTCCAGTTAGACGGTGTGAAACGATAATATTGTTTTAGTAGATGAGACATGTGAAGGAGTAAATGCTAAACTAGAATCTTGATGAGAAATACTAGAAGTGAAAGGTTTTATGCTCAGTAGAGTAAAGACAGAATATATGAAATTTAAATTTAACAATATTAGACGTAATGAAACAAGTTTTAAAACAGGAGATGGCGAGTTATCTGAAATTGAGAGTTTTAAATATTTAGGATCATTTTTGTAAGGTAATAGAGGGATTGAGAGAGATATCTTATATAGAATACAAGCAAGATAGTTGAAATGGAGAAGAGCGCCGAGTGTTTTATGTGATCGTAAAGTACCGCTAAAACTTAAAGAGAAGTTCTACAAAACGACGATTAGACCTGCTATGTTATCTGATGTTGAATGTTGGGCTATGACTTGAGCACATGAGCAAAAGATGAAAGTTGTAGAGATAAGAATGTTAAGGTGGATGTGTGAACATACGAAGATGGACAGAATAAGAAATGAGAGGAATATAGAGAAAGTTAGAGTTGCATCTATTGAGGGAAAACTCCGAGAGATACGTTTAAGGTGGTACGGACATATACTTAGATGATCAATAAATGCTCCAGTTAGGCGGTGTGAAATGATGACAAATGCACACATCAAACGAGGGAGAGGAAAACAAAAAGGAACTTGGTTAGCAACAATAAAACAAGATAAAATTTATTTAAGTATAGATGATGATATAGTAGGGGATAAAGTCTAATGGCATAGAAGAATCCATATAGCCGACCCCGCCTGGTGGAATAAGGCTTGGTTGTTATAGTATTCGCATATTAAATTTGAAAATACTAAATATTATATAATATATAATATAAAGTTCTATTTATATTTATACTATTTACATTTATATTTATAATATTTAATTTTAATATTTTTACAGCTCATCTAATTTTTATACCAAGTTCTAAATGTATTTGAACACTGCTTTGGCAAAAATATTTTCGGGAACTATCCCACATGCATTGGAAAAAGTGGCTTTGGGAACACAGTACTTTGGAGAAGATTGGACTACATGCATAAGGTTACCAAACACTTAATTCACTTCCAAAGTGCTTCGGCCCTCTGAAGCACCTTTGAGAGAGCATTCCTAAACTCAATCAATTAAAGAGTCGGATCCCAGAATCCCAATTAAGGAATAGCTGATTCACAACAGCAATGCCTAAAGCATAAAACATATCTTTCAATTTTCCACCATTAAATTAGCAAGTTAGAAGGTAATACTGCAGCATCAAAAAAAAATCAAAGAGTTATATGTTCTAGTTAAAAAATACAAAGCAAATCCTGAATATGGTAATTCTTTTATTCCATGGAACAAAGGAGACCAACGTAATAGGATCAAGAAACAATTATCGCTATTACTAGAATTGTACAAATCACAATTTAATTCAGTACCCAACAACACATAACATGTTTAATAATCAAAGTAAATCAAGAATTGGTCCAATTTGATCATAATTGATTTTGGAAACATACCAAACCAGGACTCCAAAAACCAAACTCTTACAAACTAAAAAATAATTAAATCCATATAAAGAAGTAAAATGAATTGAGTGAGAACTCAAAGGGAACTTCTAGACATAGTAATGTTAGAAGTTCATTCTCAACAATTCTGGTAGTTGAGCTTCATCTCTTTGACCTCATCAAGTGAAAACCTTCTTCAGCCCTAACTCCATTCAATCCATCATCTTAGTCTTCAATTCAAGCAAGCCATCTTGCCTTCTTTATCAAGCAGTATTCTTCGAGCATAACCTTTGGCCTTGCCTTCAGTTCGTGTTTCTAGGTTGCCTTTACTTCAGCCTCTTGTTATTTATGTGGCTGGCCACATCCTTGCATCTACCGCATGAAAAGCATTTGTTCTTTGTTGCTTCTCAATCTTCTATAGCAGAGTAAAGATTGGTTTGGGTTGATGCCACTCATCATTGTTTTTTTTTAATTTTTTTTTAATTGTTGCTTGTTCTCTTTGCTTAACTGATTCTAGAGTTATTTGATTTTAGACTTAGTAGAATAAAGACAGAATATATGAAATTTAAATTTAGCAATATTAGATACAATGGAATAGTTGTTAAGATAGGAGATAATGAATCATCTGTAACCGAGAGCTTTAAATATTTAAGATTATTTTTGCAAAATGATGGAGAGATTATAAGAGATGTTTTACATAAAATACAAGTAGGATGGTTAAAATAGATGAGAGCATTGAATGTTCTTTGTAATCGTAAAGTCTTTTTAAAACTTAAAGAAAAGTTCTACAAAACAACAATTAAATCTACTACGTTATATAAAACTGAATATTGGAATATGACTCGAGCACATGAGCAAACGATGAGAGTTGCAGAGATGAGGATGTTAAGGTGGATGCGTGGGTATACGAGAATGGATGAGATAAGAACAAAGTGCATCAGAACGAAAGTTGGAATTATACCTATTGAACAAAAACTCTCGGAGACACATTTAAGATAGTACGGATATGAACTTAGACGACTAGTAAATACTCTAGTTAGGCGATGTGATACTATTATAAATATGCAAATTAAACAAGAAAGAGAAAGGCCAAAGAAGACTCAATTAGCAACGATAAAACAAAATAAAATTTATTTAAATATAAATGATAATATAGCAGAGGATAGAGCCCAATGAAGTAGAATGATTCATATGACCGATCTCACCTAGTATGATAAGCCTTGTTTGTTGTTGTCATTGTCGTTGTTGTTGCTTGTTCTTTTTTGCTTAATTGATTCTAGAGTTATTTGATTTTTCCTCCCTCAAAACTTGTTGCGCTTTGCTACTGTTTATTTGTTCTTATATCTGTTTGTTGTAAGTGACTTGGTTTATATATACAAAGACACATGTCTTTGGTTTCTTCCTCTTAAACGTATGTAGTATGCATGAAAAATATAATATTTTGACAAAGGTTAAATATGATCCTGGATTTTGTTATGAATCATGATCAATATGCTCTCTTACTATTATTATATTATTAAATAGGTTATTCGATTATATTTAGCTGTTAGACGTAAAAAATCATTCGAGAAAGAACTCTTATTGTAACCTACTTTACAATTTTTCATACACACCTTATGCTCCGTTATCCTAGGCAATCCCAATTAGCAAATTTTTCCAAAAAAATTCAAGAAAAAAACCTTGAATTGACAACCTCACAACAATATGTTTGCAGGCTACTAACTCAAGCAATCAATGATTCAATATTATACCTATTTGACTAAAAGGAGACGATGTTCAAACTATGTTGACATAAAATTAACTAGAATTTAAGATTTATAACTAATATTTAGCAAAGTCAACACAATATAAAATTGAGAAAAAAAATAAAATATGATAACCAGGACATCAAAACAAATTGGCATGGTTGTAACATCCAAAAAAATTTCTCAGATCCAAAAATATTTTGAACCACAACTACTCCCTAGTGCTCATCGTCATTTAAGTGAGAAAAGGAAAAGGAAATTCATCTTAGAAAAAAAATGATTTTAATGGGAGGAACAGAAAATCTTGAGCAAGTAACGCAAAGAACCAAGTGGTACAATTTCTGAAACAAATACAAGAAGGGCCCAATTTTGAAATATTCGACACCAATATCTTCTTTTCCTACTATGAAGCTTGACTTAGTACAGAAATGTTGCCTAAGGAAAGAGAATTAAGTCTCTGTTTATCATTAATAATCATAATCAAGTCTTCCCCTTTCCTTGGAATCATCCTCTCTTTGTTCATTATTCCGTAATGCTTGCCAAGATGCATCATAGGTCTTCTTTGAATTAAACTTAACAAACACAAACAGTGAAGCTTTAATGTAGTTACCATATACATGCTACAATTAATTACTCTCTTAAAAAATGAAACCCAAATTATCAAAAGCTCAATTCAAAAAACCAGATATGACCCTTTCCCATGGTTACAACACAATGAACAATACCATAAATGGGAAGTTCACTAAGAAACTGAATTTAAAACGAGGAGAAAGTAGGGTTTAAGGACTAGAACATCAAGTGATCTAATCCGTTCAAATTACAATTTGGATCCATAAATGACTCCATTCTTTAGCCTTTTTACTTGCAAGAACCACAGGCGTCCCTTTTCATCGGGAAGCAAAAAAAGCAAGATAATTGAAAATTATGCATTCATCTGTGCAAAGGGAATCAATAACTTAAATGGCTTAAAACATTCACCTCTCTGCTCGAGAATTTCTCTTCTCTTCTTCAGAAAGCACCACCTGCATCCCAAATCTCTCGGCTCGCCGCAGCTTCTTCTCGAGATCAGTGGCAGGGTTTGACTCCGAAGCATTCGTCGTGGCTGCGTTGGATCCTCCAGTTGCGCGGGGCCCAACAAGCTTAGCCGCCTTCGGTTCCCCAACCTCCTCCGAGATTCCAAAAACCTCGGCCTGCCGTAGGGGAAAAGTAGGGTTTTCCAGGGGTACAGCCGGAGGCGGAAGCTTGTTCACCGAAGTCGCCGCTTCAACGGAAGGATCCTCCACCGCCGGTTCCAAGTGCAGCGCATCCATGGCCCTCTTCTTCCCGGATTCTATCCAGCCCCTGCGGTTTCGAGATGACGCCTGGGAATGGGATCGAGGAGTCGAGGATCGGCAACGGAAATATATCAAGCTTAAGTTATTATATATATATATATATATCTTCCATTTTTTTTTCAATAAAAGAATTTCTCAATTGACAGGAAATGATTTTCTAAACTTTACCTATTATTTGATGACTAATTAGTTAAATTTTACAATGAAGAAAATTTAATTATCTTCATCAAGTAATCATTTTATTTTTATAGGCATCAATCTTCCATCTACATATATTTTCCTTTTTGATAAAATTTATGGTTAATTTTCAAAAAATATTTGTAATTATTATTTTAGCAATTGTTTGATGTTTTTTAATAATTTATATATTCAAATATTATTTTTAGAATGAATGGTTAATCTCATATAAATTTTTTTTATTAATATTTTAAATATTTTTGATTTGATTTTTAACTATAATATATTTATAAGGATTTTATTTTGTCCTAAAATTACAGTGCAATCATAGACTCTCATATATTTCCGCTTCGATCCCCATATATATATTTAGCGTTCAATTAAAAATTTATATGATCGAATTGATTATCTTCAAAATTAATTAAGTCAAATATCTGAATTAATATTCGTATAATCGAATCAATCATCCTCGATACCGAAAGCCTTCTAATGCCAACAATAAATTAAAAAAAAATAGGCTAAGATATCTGCGGTAATCACACCTGTCGGCGAGGTCACGGTGTGTGCGGACATTAAACATCGAGTGGCCGGCTTGTGCTTCGCCGTCGGCGTTTTTTTGGTCTTCGCGATGGCAGCGCTGGCAGCGGCCGCCGCCGCCGGGTAGATTTCCAATATATTTAGTCGTTTGCAATCCTCGATTCGATTAGTTTGTGGCTGGATTCTTGGTTTCGCTGATGCTGTAGTTGTATTCTTGCAGTTTTGTGAAGGAGGTGCTTCCTCCGCCCCTCGATTCGTCCTCGGAACCACCTGCTCTGTTCGATGGCACCTCCAGGTAACATCTCCGCCGGCTGTTTAAAGTAGCTAGGGAACATTTTGGATTGCAGATTGTTGATTTGCTTCCTTGGTATCGGTCCGTAGGTTGTATATAGCCTATATATGCCCATTTGCACAACGCACCTGGATAACTAGGAATGTTAAAGTATGTTCTCTTCGTTGGTCACAAGTAGGACCGTAAACGAGTCAAGTCAAGCTAAATCAAATTTTTTTAGTGTTCAAATTTATTTAATAAGATAATTAAGCTGAGTCGAGCTAAGTCTAAAATTAACTAAGCTATTAAAAAATCTGTTCAAGCTTAATTTAGCAATTTTTTTTTTTAAGCTTGAGCTTGACTTGAGTTCGAATTGAACTTGACTTGTTTAATAGATATCGAGCTTCTTGAATCAAGCTTGTTTAAATTTGACTTATTTAAACGTTATCAAGCTCTTAAATCAAATTTATTTGTTTATTTAAAATTTTACTAATTTAATCCTAATTTATAAACGAGTATAAATAAGTTCAACAATAATTTTTAAAAGAGTGTAATCATAAATCGACTGGTTAATGTTCACGAATACTGTTCGCGAACACGGTTCACGAACATCGGTCATGAACATTAACAAGCCGAACACATATGTTCAAATTTATTTATTTAATTTATCAAGCTATTCAAACTTATTTATTAATTAATTTTGATGCATATTGAACGAATATAAACATGCTCTTATCGAATCGAACACCAAATTTATTCGTGAACACTTGATTCGTTTACCGTCTTAGTCACAAGATGTGACAAAAGTCTAAAGAAGTAAATAAGAACTTTTTTTAAAAGTAATTATAGAGACGACGATCTTTGCTCCGATCGACAGGGATTACAGGAAAAGATCAAATTAGTTCCTATCGATCTGCAAAATAGGCCAGCATGGTACAAGGAGAAGGTTTATTCTGCCAATAAGGTTTGATGCACCCTGATTTTTCCTTTTCTTCTTTCGTTAGCTTGTGTGTTTGATGTCTGTTTATTAGGACTTTAGTGGCGAGAGCAACACTTGTTCAACAGGTGCCTTCTCTGGAGTATAAGAATGAGGTGAAAGGAGAGAGTTTGGATCTACTTAAATATATTGATGAAACATTTGAAGGCCCTGCTCTGCTGCCTGATGTAAGTGATTTCTTGATGCTTTCTTTACGGGGATGCCATGTCTGTTTGCATCTAATATTGGAAGCCATAGGATCCTGAAAAGAGACAGTTTGCAGAGGAGCTGTTTTCTTACTCTGATTACTTCAACTCGGTCATTACAAATCACTGCCTTCGCCAAGGTGATATTGGTGATGAAGTAGGTGAGTGACTGACTCTGAATTCCTGCAATTTCCTCACACACCAAAAATGATATTGGAGGCATTGATACATATCAACCTATTCTGCACTAGTTGCTGCTTATGATAAGATAGAAGATGCCCTTTCAAAGTTTGATGATGGACCATTTTTCCTTGGCCAACTTAGTTTGGTAAGTTACTGTATCTAACCCTCATATTTTTATATCTGTCTTTGTCCTTGTCTCTTGTCACCTGAACGTGGAAATTTATGAATTCTCAATTGAGTCCATCCATTAGACGATGACCTTTTTCCTTATTTGCTTAATTAACGACTTGCAACATGTATCTACCTTTTACATATTTTAACTTAAATATTTAGCCCCGGATAAAATCATGCCACCTTAAACTCGATTTATCTGTATTGTCTTCTTGTCACCTGAAGGAGGAAATTTATGAATTCTTAATTAAGTCCTTGCAATAAATAGTCACCATTTTGTTTATTTGTTTACTTAATGAGTTCCTAGATCAGGCCACACTAGAAGATTGAAAAAGAATTGCTTGTTCTGTCTCAACTCTTTTTATCTGTATCATTTTTTTTTTTGGTCACCTGAAGGAGGAAAATTTTGAATTCTTAATTAAGTTCTTCCATTAGATTTAACATATTTTAACTGGAATTTTTAGCGCTGGACAATCATGCCGCGGTAGAAGATTCAAAAAGATTTGCTTGTTCTGTCTCAACTCATTTTATCAGTATCAATTTCCCATGTTGCTTTTTGACAGCCCTTTAGGATAAGTTTTGCTCATTCTTTCACCATGTTAGACACTGTTGTTTTTTGTTTCCATTTTCTGAATTTTAATTTCCCAACGTTTTTCATAATATTTTTTTTTTCTTACCTTTGAGAAATAATAAACATATTATATGTCAAAAATAAATTATAGTGTCCTATGGTGTCAACTATAAAGTTTCAGCATGATGTATTACTAAGCGCCTAGAATTTTTATAATTGCTGGTCTCATCCTTCAGGTTGACATTGCATATGCTCCATTTATTGGGAGATTTCAGATCTTCTTTGCTGAGTTGAAGAACTATGACATTACCAATGGCAGGCCTAAACTGGCATTATGGATTGAGGTGCTTTGATCTATATAGTGAAATTGAATGTTCTAGTTGCCATCTATCCTTCTCATTATACTAAGGCTACGTTTGATACGGGGTAATCAACCTTGTAATGTAATCAGGATTACATTACAAGATGATTTACTTTGTTTGATAACATTTCAAATATGTAATGTAATGTAATCGCATTACAAAATAAAAGCCAAGATCCGTAATCTCGATTACGAAGGAAAAGCAATGTAATCCGATTACATTACGGACTCAATATTTATCATGACAAATATATCCTTCTTTTATTTTTCTCATTACTTCTCGATGTTCGTCGACGACGACACCGGCGACAGTTGTCGACCAACGACCGGGCGGTGGTCGCTCGACGGTCGACGACCGGCCGTCGGCCGGCGACCGACGACCGACCGACGACCGAGCGACGATCGATCGGTGCGTGCCAGTGACCGGCGACCGACGACCGGCTGACGATCGATCGGTGCCCACCGGCGATCGGCGACAACCTTATAAGGATATTTTTGTCATTTTATAATAATATGAATTACATTCCTTATAAAAAATGTAGACACCAAACAAACGAATGTAATCACTTTTGTAATCAACATTCTGCGATCATTAGCAAACAGATGTATACACATTACTGAGGTTAAATTACATTCATTCTGAAACGATTTTATCCGTGCACGTAGCCTTAGGGACAAGATATGGATTTTTTTTAATTTATTTTTAATTTTTTGTCTTTCAATTTACAAGTTGCAGTTGAATGTTCGAAAAGAGAAACTTTGTTATATTTCTTCCTTTATCCCTTTTGCAGATTGCCTGATGAATCCTCCTTAGGAATGAAGTGAAACAACTCACTTGTAGTTAGCAAAAAAATTTCGGCTTCACTCACGACTCCCAAATTCCTACAGGTGTTTGCCTGCCCTGAAAACTAGTACCAAGTATTAGCATATAGTGTGTCGGGTGCTAATTGTTCCTGCTTACGATTGTTATGTGTTGTTCTCCTATATTACTGAAGGTAAATATTTCAACATTATGATCGTAGACTTTTTACATGGATTTTTTTTTTCATCGAGTGATAAGCATGAAGACATATGTTGCAGAAGATGTCGGATTCGAGTCCTCCTTAACGACAAATAATTGTTGACTGAGATATTAAACCGTCCAAGTATGCTCTTATCAATACCGTGATACTGTGCCTCCAAAAATTCCTTTGGAGGTTTCTGATGAGGGACTGTTTCGACGGTGGAGCCAATCACATTAAAAAGTTTACCCACCATAATTTTTGCTGAAAAGGACCTGGATCAATCACATGCAAATGCAATTCTAGTCTCATTTACCTCTCTTACGATGGTTTGCACCCGTGGATGAGAATTTTTTAATTTATTCTCGTCCTTTTTTGCTTTCTTAAAATGCTCTTTGATTTTATTTCCACTTCCACCAAATGCTTTTTATTCTATCGTCACTGTTGTTCAACACTTTTTTTTATAAATATTATAGCTTTGTCCACATGAATAGACAGACCCAGTTACTTTGCTAAAGAGTTGGATGACTCCAGAGATGGTAATTCAATTAAACATCTTAATAGAATGTCCATGTTTCCCAGATACCAAAATATCGCAATGTCAAATTCTAATAAAAAAATTGCTTTACTCTCCCGTATGATTCTCCGATGTGTAAATGACATTCACCATAAAGCATATTTTTTTTCCACAAAATCTACAAGAAATTTCAATGCAATGCAAACCTGTTTTATCATTGCTCCAGCTATAATTAGCCGATTATAAATCACCTCGTATATTTATCCGCAAAAATCTGTGAAACATAGATTAGTATCAACAAAGTCGTCGAGTAGGATGTCTCTCAAAATAAGATTGAGCAAAGTGCGAATGAAGATAACAATAAACATAATGGCACATATAACAAAACAAAGTATGAAATGAGATATCAATGAACAAGACATTATTTAGCATCTGGCCAATAAATGAGGTAGAAAAATCTACTTGGAGCAATCAATTACCAGCCTTATGACCATCTTGAACATGGAAGGAAATTAAATACATGTATTTTGACCAACTATGAAGTCTGAATACACTCTCAAGACAAGTACACAGATGTGGAATGCATGTACAAAACCAAGTATTAAATGGCAAGTATTAAAGCACGGTGATAAATCCATCAGTGTGACAAGAATCAAACATAGTCCTTGTAATAAGTTTACCATTATCACGTATGATCATGACAAACATGCATTTAATAACACTTATTCTAGGTATCCTCACAAATATAGTCAAATCTCAAATCAAAGAATTATGGAGGAATAAGTCAAGTTTGTTCACCAACTCTAATGCCATTTTAAGCCCATATCTAAGCTTAGTTCGACCTAAAATGCTAATAGGTGTGAGACCTCTTGATATTTTTACTAGAATTTGGACTGAGATGAATCAAGAGAGTTTAATCTCAACTTGGGCATGAGAAACTAATTTCAAATTCTAATGACTAACCCAGATATAATTCAAGAACAAGCCATCTTTG
This sequence comes from Wurfbainia villosa, assembly GCA_025175895.1. NCBI lineage: Eukaryota > Viridiplantae > Streptophyta > Magnoliopsida > Zingiberales > Zingiberaceae > Wurfbainia > Wurfbainia villosa. Next base: position 550,152 of record CM046008.1, read on the forward strand.
TTGGATCCAACCTACAAATTCTAACATTTAATTTATATAGCTAGTATTGTCAACTCAAGTAGCCTTAGAATCTAAGGCAGTAAACTCAAGACTAAGTAAGCTTTACTAACTTCATTAAATTCCGTCTCAATAGGATTATAATTGAAGGAAAATCTTGACACAGAGTACAATTACTACCCCATGACCTATATTCTAGCCATAAAAATAGCCTTTTGAAAAACAAAATCCGACTGTGTACAATAGATCATTTCTCGAAACTCTCCATTGGCGGAAGCTTTTAATCATTGGGCTCCTTTTATCAAAAGATCTATAGTTCAAGGATTCCAAACATGTTGGACAAAAAATTATTTAACGCCAAAGAATCAAGTCTAGATCAGGATACAACTTATTGAGATTACCTTGCTTTAGGAAATCCAAATTGGCTTCATCATCCAATTCAAAGAAATGCCAACTTGTATCATGAGAGGCCTTGAATACCCCATCTTCCTCATCCTGCTTCTGCACTAGAGCTGCCCCATCCTCCCCATTCTCTTCCATCTCCACTTCCGTCGCATACCTTCTCACCTGGAGAAGGCGCTTCGCGGCCATCTTTACAGCGGTGGAACCAGCCCCCAGCTCCACATACCGATCGTAGGCCGTGAAGCTGTTTCCCAACACCACCATCCTATTCAAGCAGGAAGGCCTCCAATTCACCTCCAAAAGCCCGTCGTACTGTGATGCCTCACAATGAGGCATATAGAACAGCGTGGGCTCGCTCGCCTCCCTCCGCCCCCTCTCGCCCACCGGTATCACCGAGCCGCCGAGCGCAGCCAGCACAGCACACTCAGTGGCGGACAGAACCGGGTCGAAACCCTCGAGGAACGGCACGGACGGGCCGAGATGCCGGCGGAGGAGAACCGTAAGGGCGAGCTGGAGGCGCGAGGGGCCAGAAGATTCGATGCTCCCGACGCCGTATACAACGATGTGCATCTCCGAGGAGGATGGGAGAACCCTAGCGAGGCCGCGCTGGACTAGCGGACTGCGCAGGCGACGAAGGAACCTCCCGTAGAAAGAGGATCGCTCCAGCCTCTGGATCGTGGATTTCATCCTCCGGAGAAGCTCGGATTGCAGCTCGTGGTCGACGAAGGGGTCGAGGGGAATCCATGGTAATGGGTAATCCTCCGGGGAACGAGTACCGGCGGCGAGTTGATTCTTCCATTTGTGCGGCTTGAGGCGGCCGCGATGCCGACGGGAGTCGATGGTCCAATCGCCGGTGGAATTGGGATCGGCGACTTCAGGAGCCATAAATCCTGCGCGGGCTCGAGCGGCGGATCGATTAGGGTTCTTAAATTGAAAATTACAAAAACATCCCATAAAAATCTTTTTATCAAAGAAATTAAACTCGATTCTTTCTAAGGATCCACAAACACCCATGAACATTTCATAAAAACCCCTGTTTATTTCATCATAGCAAAACATCATTAGACAAAATAACAAACACATCTCTACTGCTTGCTCAAGAAGGCGTCCGTCAGCACGGTCTTCGATTGCAGAGATGCCTTGAGCAGCTTCAAGCCCTAACAAAAACCACGCATTAAATACAAGAAGATTAATCAGTACCAAACAACGCTAATGAATTGAATTCGACTTTCGACCTGTTCGACGCCGAGCGTCACAGTTTTCTCTTGCAATGCAGCGACATTCTTGACGCGAAACCTGTTGAGGATCGTGATGCTTGAGATGCAAGACATGGGCGTCACCGTCAGGTCGTCCATGATCATGTAGGTCACCATGCCCCTCACGTAGCCCTCGTCGCCGACGGCCGAGTTTCCGATTAGAAGAACCCCTTTGGGGGAGGTGGAGGGAGGATGAGAGTTTGCGATTTTAACGATGGCGGATCTGGAATTTGAAGATTGGAAGTAGGACTCATCCAAATCGTGCAGAGCTGTCTGGTACATATTGGAGATTGACCCGACCATAGTCTCCTGCTCGGCGAGGAGCTTGATGACGGCGGCAAGGGGTAGGGTTAGGAGGCCGAGCAAGAAATCGACGACTTCTTTGCCGGCTTCGGCAAACAGCACCTTGTCGGAGGAGTTGTCGACGAGGAGCTTCAGCGTCATCTTCGTCTCCGCCATCTCCGTTTCTGTCCCGACGAGTTTGATCCGGTGCGAAGCGAAAGGACGAAATCACGTCGGATTTATGGCGCTCACGCGGCGGCGGACGGACTGAAGGATGGACGCACGCTCGGTGGGATTTGAGCAGGGGAGTTCTTCAAGGAGTTTTCATCTTTCACTAGATATTTTTAATTGGCATTAAATTAATTAATTATGGCACCTTTTGCTTTCCCTAGGGATATAAATGCCAACATATTGCTCCGGGGGAATTTTTTGAAATAGGTGTGAATAAGAAACATATTATCAAAATACGTAAAATTTAAGTTAATTTTGAGAATAGGTAAGAGAACTTATTACCGGAATTTAAATCTTGACAATGATTTTTTTTATTTTTTTGTAACACCGTCGGGATTTAAATCTCGATAATGAATTTTATTTTATTTTTTAATATACGTTGTCGGGATTTAAATCCCGATAATACAGTGATTGTTTTTTTGTTTTTGTTTTTTTAATGTATAGATTTTTTTTTGATTTTTTTTACCTTGCTGTTTTTTTTTACTGTTAAAATTTAATTTTTTTTCTCGTTCATTCTTAGATCGCCTCCCATCGGCCGATCGCCGCCTCCCGTCCGACGTCGTCGCTACTCACTCGTCGCCGCCGCTTACTCGGCCGGTCGCCGCTGCGCTAAGCCGATCATTTCGCGTCGACGACCGATCGACATCGACTGTCGTCGCTTCGGCCACTATGCGCCGTCGATCGACCGAATCGCCATAGTCGACGCAGCCGTCATTATCATCATCGATCCGATTGACTGCGGGTTGCAAAAAAATTTTAATGATTTTTTTTTTTACTTTTTTTCCCTATTGTTTGTTTTTTACTATCAACATTTATTTATTTTTCCATTTATTTTCGAAATTTAAATTTCAACGTCCGTTAGTCGACTAGCTGTAGCTCATCTGCCTGTCGATCGGCTAGCTATTGCCCATTCGGCAGTCGGTCGATCGCCGCCCTCCTGTCGAAGGACCGTTGTTTGTCCGTCAGGCAGCCATCGTCTACTCGGGGGTCGATTTTTGCCTGTCAGGTGGTCGGTCATTGCCCGTCACCGACCCGTCGGCCCGCCGAACAATCGTTGTCAGTCGCTCGTGGCCAGTTGGGACCAACGACGGGCAACGGTAGGTGACCAATCGGTTGGCAATGATTGGCTAGTCGATGGGCAACTGGCAGCGACAGGCCAGTCAACGATCGTCAACAGACAATGACCGATCATCTAGTAGACGAAGACCGACCCCCGAGTAGGTGACGATTGCTCGACGGGGTAAGCAACGACCTGTTGACAGGAAGGCGACGATCGATCGATTGTCGGACGGGCAACGACTAACTGACTGATAAGGGACGATCGATTGATGAGCGAGCGACGACTAGTCGACTGACGGACATTAAAATTTAAATTTCGAGAATAAACAGAAAATAAATAAATAAATTTTGACAATAAAAAACAAACGGCAGGAAAAAAATCATAAAAAAAAATCTGCAGCGTAAAAATAAAACAAAAACAAAAAAAAAAAAAAATCAATGCACCGCCGGGATTTAAATCCCGGGAGCGCATATTAAAAAAATAAAAAATAAAAAAATAAAATTCACTGCCGGGATTTAAATCCCGGCAGTGTAAAATAAAAAAATAAAAATAAAAAAAAAAATTCATTGCCGGGATTTAAATCCCGGCAATGAATTCTCTTACTTATTCTCAAAATTAACTTAAATTTTACCTATTTTGGTAATATGTTTCTTATTCACACTTATTTCAAAAAATCCCCCCTTGCTCCGAAATAATTAAGGCGGCATCTGGTACGGATTATATTATAAATTTGATTATTTTATTTATTATTATTTTAAAATTATAATATAATATAATATGAATTTATAAGTTTAATTACAAAAAAAAAATATATATAATCTAATTACATTCGAATCCGTAATCTAAAAAGCATTAAGGCTGTGTTTGGTATGCCGTAATCTGCCTTGTAATGTAATTTGGATTACATTACAAGACAGATTTCTTTGTTTGTTACTGTCTTAGAATTGTAATGTAATATAATCTGGATTACAAAAGACATTAAAGTTTTGTAATCTGGATTACAAAGTAAAACCTATGTAATCCAGATTACATTACAAGCTTTCCATTTGCATGTATGCAAATGTGATTTATTGAATGCAAATGAGAATTAGGTTGCATTTGGCGATCGACGATGGTTCGACCGAACGATCGTGAGCGATCGGCGATCGGTGATGAGATTGATCGGTGGCCAGCGATTCGACGGCGGATCGGTAGCGATCGGCGATACCGACCAAACGACGCCGACGATACCGCCATCACCGCATGGCAGGCGGTGACGATGTGACAAACCGACAACGGTTGGCCGTCAGCGATCGCAGCGTGATGGCCGACGGCGGATTTGGTGATCGGCCGACGACCGATCGTCGGTCGGTTCTTGCGTGACGATCGATCGCCGGTTGGCCGCCGTCATCGTCGTCGTTGTCTACGTCATCGTTGTCGATTCATTCCTATCGTCTTTGTAATGGACACAAAACAAAAGAATGTAATAACCTTTGTAATCCAAGATTACATACAATTTGTATTCAAACATAGTAATGTAATCAAGATTATATTATATTCCATTACAACTTGGATTATATTACGTCCTATCAAACGCAACCTAAACATTCAATAATGAGACTATAATGTATCGTCGTATGTATAATCATTCGTGTATCGGAAATCCTTCCGCGTGTGCTATTTATGAATAGCATTTTTGTGGGTGTTCTCTGAGCAAGCAAAAACTAAATTTAGGATTACATGAATGCTTAATGAGTTGACAAACTACAAATATGATCGAAGTATTTACAATTAAGTGTTATTTTTCTATTTATTTTGTTTTTGTTTTAGTTACACAAACTTTTACACTTTGATCTGTTATTTATTTGGTTGGATCTGAAAATAAATAATTTTTTAAAAAAATAGTTTTCTTAAAATTTTTACTATTGTTTCAAAAAAATAAAAACATTTATTTACCATACTCTTGCTTTTATTAATTTAGAAAAAAAATATATTACAATTTTAAAAATTTAATTAAAAATTATATATTTGATATTATGAGTGTACATTATTGTGTGCCCCATGCGCGATGAAAGAAAATGTACAGTAATCGCGTCCGACGTCCGCTTCAATTTGTTGGTAGGAGGTCGAATTTTGATCACGATTCGGTCAAAATCTAGTAGCGGTCCAGTCGGAATTTAATCGACGTCGAAATTCGGTCGGATCCTGGTCGCTAGTGGTCGCGACGCTAGCGACTACAATCGCGGTTGTTTTTTATCATAATTTGGTCGGCTACTGACGAATTACAACGACTGATGGGCAAAATGTGTGGGGGAGAAAATACTGTACATTTCTCATTCACTGTACAATCGTGATCGATCGGACGATGAAAAAATCGTCCGCACGAGTCGCGCAACGGACGACGCTCAAGATATCAAACTCGGTTAAAATTAACTATGTATATATACATAAATCATTTTATAAAAGTACCTAAATAAGTTATAATATTATATGAATAGCTATAATTATATAATACTTTAACTAATTAGACAAATTTAGATTAGAAAGGTAATAAATGAAGTAACTATCATAACAATGACAATTTGTAAGTCAATTAGAATACTAATTAAGTCATAATTTAAAATATTAGATGAATACCGAATACAACGGATGATATGATTAAATCGCCTATTTAAATTAAGTCATTTGTTAACATATGGATATTTGGTAATATTTAATTCCTTATTTGATTGAAATGTGAAATTAAAATGACAATAATTTCCATATTTGGTAAGGGTATTTTTATGGCCTTGACATTTTGTTGGGTTTATTTTGAAAATAAATAAACTTAAGAGGGGTGATTTGTAAGTTTTGGAGCCTATTTAAGTGTCTGCCACGATGACGGCATCGTCAGTTTCCTAGTTCAACTGGAATTCGGAGTTTGTTGGGGGCGAAGCTTCTTCCTTCTTTTCCTCGTCGTCTCGTCGCCTGTGCCCTCGCTCGTCGACAATGTTCTTCAAGATTTGCCGTCCATGCCGCGACGGCTCGCAGATCTCCTCCTCCTCCTCGAAGCTCAAGGAGGTTCGTTTTGTTCGGCGTCTTTATTTCTTTGTCACATCAGTTGTTATTCTGCTAGGGTTTAATTGTACCCAATCAAGCGGTACTTCTGACCTGATTAGTTCGATATGGATGTTGGATTCATGGTTGTTCTAAAAAAGAAGAAATTTGCCGATGGGCGATTTTTTTTTTTTTAAATCCCTTTTCGCATTGCTGCCGAAGTGTGATTTCTGTTGGAAGGAGAAATTGGATTACTGGTCAGATTTGTTTTTTAAGATGGGAAAATCAATAATATGTTTTGGACTTCGCTTTCTTAAGATTAGATATAACAATATTGATCTAACTTTAATGTTACAGCGCAAGAAGTGATTTTGATAGACCTAGTACATTAGGGATTCTTCTATTTACCACTGAAGGTTTTTTTCTTCAACCTCAAACCCTGTAGAGATTGTACAGTAACTTAGTTATCGTTTGTCCTGGAGATGGCTCTATCCCGCTTAACCGGAGTTTGTTCACATTTTCTCTGTTTGACATCCCCTTTTGATTACAAGTCCTTATACAAAGGAGAGGAGAAGAGACCATCCCTTTGCCTCTTTTCTATTTTGTTTGATGAAGTCGTTTCTTATTCCTTGCCAGGGCTAGTGGCTTTATAGAAAAACTAATGTCAATGGCAGTCGCATGACCAGATGACAAAGATTAAGGATTGCATGAGGTGCAGATAGCGATCGTTAAAAATGTATAAACCACTGACCTGAATTTTGGAGTTATCAAAAATCATGAACTATAATAATGGAAGCGCCTCTTAGCATGGAAATACTTGTATGCATTCCAAGTTACTCTAATGCTGTGTTTAATTGGAAGGGTGAAAATAGATGAGAAATGGAAAGTTCAAGTAAAGAGAAAAGCAAATAGAATAAGTTGTATTTTAAATCCACTATATTTCACATATCTTGCTTAGTTAGACAGAATTAGAGGGTGACATATTCTAATTTCTTATTTGCGTTTATGGAGTGTGTGAATTTTATTTCCATCCAATTTTGCTCAATTTGGGTGGAAATCAAATAGAGGAAATAGATGGAATTGAATTCCTTCCACTTCTCTATTTACATTTTTTTTCTTTTCTTTTCTTTTCTCTCTTATTTCTTTCCAAGTAAACAAAACATAATGTAAGAGATGAGGTTTTCCTGATGCGATGCATAAGATAGAAAAACTTGAGTGGGACTAGAGCTAGGAATGAAAAAGGATGCCAATTGCTCAACTTTGATTTTTTTTTCTATCATTGTTGTTTGTATGAGCACTTGCTGGATCAATTGTTGCATCACATATCATATTACAATGTTTTAAATCTCCGTGGTTGATAAACTTGAGTCATATACTTTCAATGTGTGGCTTTCCTATATTATTCGAATCATATTGTCATCTTTTAGACACTTTATGCTGCTCAACTGTTTCATAGTACCCACATGTATATGTATATTAACCATGCCTAAAAAAATCAATGACTTTTTTTTTCACTAACCCCAGGGTGGCTTCTCTCTATTTCAGACTCTGGAAATTCTTCAGGAGAGGGAACTTGTTTTGCAAAGCGAGATATCGCTCGAGCTTGATAGAGCAAAAAAATTTATGAGGGAAAACAACAGAGAAGGTCGGTTATCAATTTTCTTGATACAAAAACAGTATTGTAATCTTGGCACATCATCGTGTTGAAGTGACTTTATAAAACTCTTGGGATCTCAATTTCTAACTCCATGTTGCAAATACTTTATGATCAAGATCAAATTGGATCATGAAAATAAAATATGTTTGTGAAGTAGCATATGCATGTCTGCTATGTGGCAGTAATTCGACATCTTGTTATTTTTTGCTGCACGGATCTGCTTCAGGATCAGTTGTAACTTCCTATTTTAGTACATACTTGACTATCAATATTTACATAAGGAATTATTGTTACAAAATTTACTCATATTTCTTCGGTACCATTACAGATTTAGCTGTTGTGAAGCATTATACTTGACTTGGATTATCCTTATTTTAGTTCCACGTGATTGCATTAGTTTCATTTTGCAATGGTAAAAAAAATAAAAATAAATGAAAGAATGATGTAATCTTCTTTTTCCGCCCCCAAACAGCTGCAATGAAATGCTTGAGGAGGACAAAGCATTACGAAAGTAAAATGAAGCAGCTTGAGGTTTTCCAATCGTTCATTCGCAATCAGGTAGAGGAATACATTAGTCTTCTGATTTCAAGTAGTTACTGTGAAAATTTAAAGACGTTTACTCATTTGTTCTATTTTATTCTTGCAGGAGCAAAAACTAGTCAGATTCACTGAGGTAGCAAAGTTCAGGAGACAACAAACACTCATCTGAAGAGCAGCTGTGTTCATGGAAACTGAGTCTGATTTGTTAATTCTACTTGTTTATAGATATCGTAACTATAATGATTAGTCGATATTTGAGCAAATGCTCTCTACCTTCCACATGTTGGCTTGGCCAATTTGTTCTAAACTAAACACCTAGTAAAATGTGTTAACGTGCGTGTATAACTTTTGACAATACATAATTCTTAATTGAGTTGATATAATTTTGTTTGTTGTCGTCGTCGCTGCCGCCGAGAATTGGTTTTGAAACCACTAATATTTCATCTTTAGAAAATCTGAGCACAATCTATATATTTGGTCATAAACTTATCATCTGAAACTTAAGCTTGTTTATAAACTGACCAATTTGATCTAAAACTAAAGCTCAAAGGAAATGTTGCTATCCTAAACTTTTCCAAAAATTTAAATGGTTTGGAATAAAGAGTTTATAAATTTCAGAAACTGATACAATAGATTAAACATGAACAATTTTCTAATTTCGAAGCATCGAAAACTAAAAAAAATAATAATAAAAATGGACGCACAATCAGATAATCACTGAAGGCAAACGTAATGAATAGAAAAAATCTGCATTTCTTTTTGTTTGTTTACGACGGCGGCAAACTTTAATTATTATTTTAAAAAAAGTTATTTTAAAATAGGGAATTCGCTTTATCTATTTTACTATAATGTTTGATAGAGTTCGACAAGTTTTTTTTCTTGCCCTTCAACAAGTTTTTTGGTACTAAAAAAAAGGCAAACTTTTATTAATTTTAAAAAGAAAACGTTCTTGAAATAGCAAATTTATTGAGATTATATTAAAATTTTAAAGTTTGCCACACGAGTCGTAAATTTAACGTGTGCGGCTTAGTCGAACGCAAAAGGTTACGTGTCATCCATCCAACGAACTAACTCTAGCAGCTCTGTTAATTGAAAGGAAAAATATGACAATTATTTTCATATTGGATAAGACAAAATTGAACGTATATCTACGCGTTCATAGACACTCGAACAAATACAATGAAAAATACATAATGATTTTGCCCAATCTCATTCCCATCGCTAGATATCATCGGCGAGTAACTGAATTTCGACTGTAATTCGATCGAAATTTGATCGCGATTTGACTGAATCGCAATTGAATTTCAATCGAATTGTGATTGTCAACGGCCGTGACAATGATGACCATAATTTAGCTCCATATCGATCGTAATCCGATCCAATCGTAATCAGATATTGCGGCAACGATCGTGCACGATCGCGATCAAGTCACAACTACGAATCTACTATCGACGATAAGGACGGTGCTAGCTACCCTCGATGGGTTCAAGAATGAACTATAATATGCTTGTCAAAGTATCATGCATTCTTCATTGCTGTGCAATCGTATCAATCAAACGGCTGAACGAACATCATTTTGTTGGAACGGATCAAAACTCTTGGATAAGGTATTTTGATGGTCTTAACATTTTGAAGGGTGTATTTTAAAAATAGGTAAACTTAAGAGGTCGATTTGAAAGGTTTGGAGCCTATTTAAGTGTCTGCCACGATGACGGCAACGTCAGTTTCCTAGTTCAACTAGAATTCGGAGTTTGTTAGTGGCGAAGCTTCTTCCTTCTCCTCGTCGTCTCATCGCCGGTACCCTCGCTCGTCGACGATGTTCTTCAAGATTTTCCGTCCATGCCGAGGCGGCTCGCAGATCTCCTCCTCCTCCTCGAAGCTCAAGGAGGTTCGTCTTGCTCGGCGTCTTCATTTCTTTGGGAGTGTTAGGTCACACCAGTTGTTGTTCTGGTAGGGTTTAATTTTACCCAATCAGGCGGTACTTCTGTCGCGATTAGCTCGATATGGATGTTGGCATGGTAGTTCTAAAAAAAGAAGAAATTTGCCGATCGGTGATTTGTTTTTTTTTTTTTTTTGATCTCTTTTCGCACTGCCACCGAAGTGCGATTTCTGTTGGAAGGCAAAATTGGTTTACCGGTCAGATTTGTTTTTTTTTTCGATGGGAAAATCCAGAATAGATTTTGGACTTTGCATTCTTAGGATTAGAGATAACAATGCTGAGCCAAGTAACAGCGTAAGAACAGATTTTGATAGACCTAGTACATTAGGGATTCTTCAGGGTTTTCTTCAACCTCAAACCCTATAGAGATTCTACATTAACTAATGTATGCGGTATTGTTTGCCCTGGAGATGCCTCTATCCCACTTAACCGGAGTTTTGTTCACTTTTTCTCTGTATGAAATCTCCTTTCGATTACAAGTCCTTGTACAAAGGAGAGGAGAAGAGATCAACCCTTTGTTTCTTTTCTATTTTGTTTTATGAAGTCGTTTCTTATTCCTCGCCACTCGCCGGGGCTAGTGGCTTTAAAGAAAAACAACTGTCAACGGCAGTCGCATGCCTAGATGACAAAGATTAAGGATTGCACGAGGTGCACATAGCGATCATTAATAATGTCTAAACCACTGTATGAATTATGCATTCCAAGTAACTCTAATGCTGTGTTTCATTGGATGGTTGAAAATAGATGAGAAACGGAAAGTTTTAAGTAAAGATAAAGGGAAATAGGACAAATTGTATTTTATATCCACTATATTTCATTTATCTTGCTTAGACAGAATTAGAGGGTGAGAAATATTTTAATCTCTTATTTGCGTTTATGAAATGTCCAATTTTGCTCAATTTGGGTGGAAATCAAATAGAGGAAATAGATGGAATTGAATTCCTTCCCCTTCTCTGTTTACATTTCTTTTCTTTTCTTTCTTATTTCTGTTCAAGTAAACAAAACATAAATTTTTGGTCATTTTTAAAATTAAGTTCTCACATTTTTCAGTCGATCATTTACAACCATATATAAAAAATAAACCTGATTTAGCAGCTTTGAAAGTGGTTTATGTTCTCAGTTCATGCCCAGTATTGAACCTGTAAGAGATGTTCTTGATGTGATGCATAGATAGAAATGCTTGAGTGGGACTAGAGGCAGGAAGGAAAAAGGATGCCGGTTGCTTTAACTTTGATTTTTTTCCCCTCATCTGTCGGTTGTTTCTATGACCACTTGCTGGATCAATTGTTGCATCACAGATCATACTACTATCTTTGAGAATGTTGTTGATAAACTTGAATCATATACTTTCAATGAGTTTTAGATACTTTATGCTGCTAACTGTGCTTCCTGGAATCAACATGTCTATATACATTAACCATGCCTAAAAATTACAATACGAATTCTATCCACTAACCCATGGGTGGATTCCCTCTATTTCAGACTCTGGAAATGCTTCGGGAGAGGCAACTTGTTCTGCAACAGAACATATCGTCTGAGCTTGATAGAGCAAAACAATTCATCCAGGGAAATAACAGAAAAGGTTGGCTTTCAATCTTCTTGCTTATGTTAGAGAATAAAGTATTTCTTTTGCAATTTCATTTTGATACAAAAGCAGTATTGTAATCTTAGCACCTCATCATGTCCAAGTGACTTTGCAAAATTCTTGGGATCTCAATGTCTAACTCTATGTTGCAAATACTACACGATCAAGATAATTTTGGATAGACTACGCATCCCTCATTATAATTGCATGCGCATGCCTACTATGTGACATTAATTCGATATCTTTTTTAGTTTTTGCTGCTCAGATCTGCTTCAGGATCAGTTGTAAATTCCTATTTTAGTACGTAAAAGGACAATATTTACCTAAGGAATTATTATTACAAAACTCACTCTTATATTTCTTCAGAACCATTCAACATTCAGCTATTGCGGCATGATACTTAACTAGGATTTTTCTTATTTTTTTCCCAGTGAGAATGGAAAAAAAAAAATGAAAGAATGATATAATCTTCATTTTTTTCCCCAAACAGCTGCAATGAATTGCTTGAGGAGGAAAAAACATTACGAAAGTAAAATAAAGCAGCTTGAGGTATTCCAATCGCTCATTCTCAATGAGGTAGAGGAATGCATTAGTCTTCTGATTTCAAGTAGTCACTACTTTCACTCATAATTTTTGTTCTATCTTGTTCTTGTAGGAGCAAAAGCTAGTAAGATTCACCAAGGCAGCAAAGCTCAGGAGACAACAGGCACTCATCTGAAGAGCAGATGTTTATGGAAACTGAGACTGACTTGTTAATTCTGCTTGTTCATAACTATAATGATTAGTTGATATTTGAGCAAATGCTCTCTGCCTTTCACGTGTTGGCTTGGCCAACTCGTTCTGAACTAAACACCCTGTGAAAGTGGGTTAATGTGTGTTAATAACTTTTGAAATTACATTAATTCTTAATCGAGTTGATGTTTGTCTTTGTGTTTTCGTTGTTGCTGCGAAAATTGGTCTTGTTACCACTATAATAACGTCGACATATCGGGTTTAAATCGATAAAAATTGCGAATCTAAATATATGTATAAGGAACCAAATAGATACAATATGATTCGTTAACGAATCTAGTCTTATCGAAATTTACGACGATAAATATATAAAACATAAGTATAAACATAAATAAAATTTGTATGCATTAGAGTGATCATTGATTTTGCATCGTCATCATTGATTTCACATTGTCATCAATCTGATCTAGAATTTTTGTAAAGAATTAAGATGGATCTTGCGTAGGATTCTGAGAAGACGACATCGTAAAATCCTTCTTGCTAATAGAATACGAAGAGGTTGTCAAGTTTTCCAATTCCTATGGGGACCATGTCTTATATATAAATATCGGATCAGATTCCTTATCAATTCATTATCAATAACGGATCAAGAATCTAACAGGTTCTACGTATTAAATTTCATATTCAATAATCGAAACTCGTGAACCAATAAATCAGATTATAATCAATATGACACAATCGAACAATTATGATAATCACGTGTATTCACCACCGACGTATATGAGTTAGTTATAACATATCACAAGAGTTAAAATATATCATCTTTAGAATTTTGATCACAATCTATTTATTTTGTCGTGAATGTATCAATTGAAACTTGAGCTTGTTTATAATGCAACTTATTTAATCTAAACCTAAAGCTCATCGGATTGAGTGAGTCATGTTATTTAAATGAGCTGCATCATCTTTTGCCATCCTAAATTTTCCCCCAAAAAAATTGAAATTAATTTGAAATAAAAAGTTTTAACTTTCATATATTTATTTTTCTAGTATTGAAATTGAGAATTTTGGTGTCCTTCATGACTTCTATTTGCGCGGTCATGTGCGCGATTGCGGATTTATCATCCTTTCTGTCTGTGCATGATGCCCGATCGACCGTTCAATCTACTCACGTGTGATGCTCGATCAGGTGCTAGCGCCCCACTCGTTGGCCATGATCCGACATCGGCATTCATAGCCGCGATCCGACCGCAAGGCCGAGAACCCGCCCAAGCACCCATGTGCCAAGCAACCCGCGATCTTGCTCGAGCACCTCGTGATAAGATTTAAAAGTTTTATCTATTGGAAGTTTTAGCCAGTAGTTTTGTCGAAGTCGTAGTTTGTCCAAGTCTTTAGTTTAGTGATTTGCTTTAATGTTGTGTGTGATCCTATTAAGTAGGAGATGTTTTGTCTAGCGTCCAGCGTCGCCTACCACTGCTCGCCTCTCGTCACCCGTCATCGCCATCGGTGACCCTTGTCGACCATCGCTCGTTGTCCGTCGCCACTTGTCATCGACGACCACCGTCGACCGCCACCAGGGACCACTGTCGATCGCTGATCACCGTTGGTTGTCGCCGACAACCACCATCGACGACCATTGTCAATCGCCTTTGACGATCACCGTCAATCGCCTCCGACGACCACTATCGGTTGGCATCGACGACCACCGTCAGTGACCATCGTCCACCGATGACGATGACCCTCATCGGTCGCCACCTGGCAACGTCGGTGATCGCCATCGCCCGACACCGATGTCCATCGGCGATCGTCGTCCGCTGTTGTTGGCTGCCCAACAACCGTCATCATCGTCGTCATCTCCAATCGACCCTCGTCATATGCCACCTTTGTCATCTTTATAATAGACATCAAACAAAAAATATACGGCGATTTAACAAACAGCGCGTGTGAAGTTTAGAAATGCCCAAAAAACGTCTCATACTTTCATATTTACCAAATCGCGTACTTAATTTCGTTTTTACCCCTCCCGCCAAAAGATCTGCACCACTATGGTGCTAGAATTACAAATTTCAGACTACCGCAGCCGAGATTTAATTAGCACCACGTGGTGGTGAATCATATCTCAAAGACCACCACCGTGGTGCCGATTTGAGTTCTCGCATTAATGTGGTGTGTGGTCCGGGATTTGAGTTCTCGCACCACCGCGGTGCCAGAGATTTGAATTTCCAGCACGTGCGTGGTGCAATTCCAGCACATCGTGATGTTGAAGTTGCATTTCAAAGACCACTAGGCCGAGATTGCATATAACCGCTGCGCCAGATTTGAATTCTCGGACCACGTCGAATTTTATTGCATCCGCAAGTCTGTCATGAGTGGGATAAAAAGGGAATTAAGTGCGTCATTTGGTAAATCTAAAAGTATGAGGCGCTTTTTGGACAATTTTAAATTTCAGGAGCGCTGTTTGGTAAAATATATAGTCACTTTTGTAATTAAAAATTATATATAATCTTTTAATCAAATATGATAATATAATCATGATTATATTATATTAAATTATAAATTTAATTACATTGTGGCTTATTATTAAACTACCTAACTATTGTAGCGTATTTGTTAAAAAAAAAATCAAATAAAATAATAATTTTTAAATCGCTGAAATATTATTCACTATTCAGTAAGTATTTTTCGATTTAGAATCAATAAAAATATTTATATAAGATCTTATCAATCGCTCTTAAAATTAATCAAGACTTTAAATATTCAATGTCAATTTAAAATAAAAAATTAAATATTAAAAAAAATGCTAACAATTTAATTGCAGGAAAAGTAGTAAAATTTTGATGCTCCAGTTGACATTATTTTCATAATATTTTCACCGACGTATAAAATATATATATATTTTTTACGATAGTCAAGTAAAAGCAAGTACTTAGGTGGCATTTGGTTGGAAGGTGAGAATAGAAATGAAAATGAGTTTGAAAGTAAATTGAAATGGGAATGAGTTTTGCCATTTTAATAATATTGTTTGGTTTATAAGTTGAGAATGAGAGCGATCGGCGACCATCGGCCGTAGCGATCGGCAATGATCCGATCGGCCGTGATCGATCGGCGCGTCCGATGCCGGCGATGGTATTCGACCATCGGCGGCAAGACCGACGGCCAAACGATCGGCACGACTAGCCGGCGATTGATGGTGGTCGACGGCAAGCCGGCGGTCGATGGCGGCCAAACGACCAATGGCGACGACGGCCGTGATCGGCAATGGCAATGGCCGCCGGCCGGCTGATCAACCGTCGGCAGCGGCAATGAACAAAAATGAAACCAAACATATGTAAGATGGATTTTATTGATTCCTAAATCTTCCTTCCTAAAATCATTAATCAAATACTCTATATAATTTCCATTCACATTCTCTCATTTCAAACCCACCAATCAAAGCTTATTCTCTCTTTATAAATGTACTTTTTTTTTTACCCTCAACTTTGCTGGGTGGAGACCACAGGACAGGACATGGTCACTGGGCAGAAAATGGCACACCGGCTCCGCTGTCCCCAGCTTCACCCGGGGCGCCTGGAACACGGCAGCGTTGGTCTGTGAAAAATACGATATTTTTATTTTCATTTTGTGAGAAAATAAAAAAATATAGAAAATATTATTTAGTTTGTGTTTTTTTATTAATGAGAAGATAGTTTCTAAAAAATAAAAAATACGGAAAAGTTATTTTTTAGAAAATAAAAAAATTATGGGAAATGAAAAATACACGTGAAACCAAATGCAATCTGTCGTCGATTCCACACCGAGGAGTCGAAGTGGCACGCTACGATCGCCTCTAGTTGGCCTCCCGTCGCTCATGACCACCGCATCGTCTCCCTTCTCGTGGCGTGGCAGTGGCCAATGGAATACCATGTATGCGTATAACGACATATATCATATTGAAGTAATGTAGTAGAATGGATTTAAGATATATCAAAATTCTTGGATTGTGGCATATGAAAATATTTTCTTTTAAAATTTTATTTTCTCTCACTTTTCAAAATTTGCTAATGAATTTTATCGGCAAATTATCTTCAAAATATAATAGCCCTTTCAATAAAATATTAAGGTGTCAAAATATTATGAAATCTATAGAAATCTAAATATTTATAGAAAAATTGAATCAATGTCTCAAATCAAAAGATGCAGCCATCACAAAATATCTCTTCGTATAAATAACTATCAAATTCAGTTATGAATAAAGTCATTCAACTCAGAGACATATTGATCCAAGAACAATTCAAATCCATTGATCACGTTGACAGACATATTATTCAACTTAAACTCTCACGTATATTACAATTTCTTATAATTCCCGATTAGATTATGATATTTATTTCTTTCAATTTGATTATAATAGATTCATACATACAAGAAGATATCTTTCAATTTTAACCTCCAATTAGTGAAACATCTCAAAGCATTTGGAAGACGACAATGTACTTTGACATTGAACTTCTTCTCTAAGCAAATACCGAAAATACATCACATACGAACTATTTCAGACTTCAAATTATGTTCAAATTATTTAGCAGTATTATAGCTTTGTGCTTAATCTTGGACTCATGAATATTTATAAGATTAAACCATGGTCTTATTAGAAACGATACCATTTCTCATACTCAATAGGTGAAATTTCCAATTATGTCTCTGGCTATTTTGAGATTTGAACTTCGTTAAAAGTATATACTCAACCTTAACCACATAACTATTTACATTGAGCATCCTAGAAGGGACCAATAAAATATTATATTTCGGTGTCAAACCAATCACATAACAGTGACTTGTTATTTCCCATTTAACTATGGAATAGCAATATAACTATTACATAGTTGGATTTCCATCATCGATGATTATTTAAAAAAGTTTCAGTCTCATTCCAGTAGATGTTCCTTGACTAAGCCTTTTAAAAGACCCTTGATCAAAGGATTTGTTAGGTTCTTATTGGTCCTAACATAGACTACATTGACAATGTCGTCTGTTATCAATTGTTTCATATATTCATGTCTCAAATTAATATATCTAAACTTTTCATTATATACTTTGTTGTAAGCTCTAGACAATATAGCTTCACTATCCCAATATAAAGAAATAGATAGCATAAGTTGTGGTCACAACTTAATATCATATAACAAATTTCTCAACCATTCTTCTTTATTTACCTGTAGCAGCAAATGCTATAAATTTACTTTCCATAGTCGAGTGAGTTATGAATGTTTATTTCTTAAAAGTCCTAGAAACAACCTCTAGCAATTGTAAAAATTCAATCAATTGTGGATTTATTTTTACTGATCTTGGTTATCCAATTAGCATCCGAGTATCCTTCTAATATTGTAGAAAAATTATTATAAAACAAATCCAAATTTATGGTTCTTTTAAGATAACCAAGTATTTTTTTTTTCAATTGCATTCCAATGTTCATCACTTGAATTTCTTGTGAATCTTGACATTTTGCACACAATAAATGCTATCTCTGACCTTGTGCCGTGTGTCACACTAACATATTCTAGTTATGCTACTGTTTTGCCAAATTTTTTAATAATTTAATAATATTATTATAGGGTGTATTAGCTTCTTTAAAATTCAAGGATTGAATTTAAGGAATATCTTTTCAATATAATGAGATCGACACAAGTAATCCCTATTATTTTTTATAATTTTTATACCTAAGATAGTATTTACTTCACCAAAATTTTTCATCATAAATGGTAAAATTAGGTATTTCTTAGTATCATTTCAATCTTGTATATTTGTTCCCAAGATAAATAAGTCATCAATATATAAGCATAAAATAACTCCAAAATTATTTATGAATTTTGAATATATACATGTATCAATATTATTATGTTCACAATCATGAGATAAAATAATAAAATCAAAATTTTCATGTCGATATTTAAAATTTTATTTTAATTCTTTGACCAACTTGCAAACCTTCTTTTAATTTCCATATAATATACATCATTCAGGTTATTCTATTTAAATTTCTTCATTTAAATCATCATTTAAAAATACCATCTTTAATCCATTTGATGTATATGTAATTTATAAATTGAAACAATAGTAAATAATACTCTTATGGATGTTAATCTAACTACATATGTATCAAAATAATATATATCATGTATTTGTTTAAAATCCTTGATCTAGTTTTGAAAGTTTGTATAGATCTATCACAATTATATTTTTTTTCTAAATACTCATTCATCGCTTATCGATTTAAATCCCAAAAGAAGGTCAACTAAAATCCAAATTTGATTAGATATTAATAAATCCATTTTATCATTCACGACCTCTCACCAAAAGGAGACATCCCTTGATAGCATCACTTTGGTAAATATTTTTTGGATCTTTCTCTATATTAAACAGACATGGATCTTCCACTAGAAAAGGCACTGGGTGTCATCTAGCTTTCACCTCCTCGTTCTTTTCGAGCACGGTCTGTCTCACAAATTGTACACGGACACACGGCCTCTGCTCTGCGAGTATTTTCCTGCTCTGGTAACGCACCTCAAAGCTCCAAAGCTCAGGTGCAAAGGACCAAATTACTCAAGTGTAACGGAAACAGAGGAGAATATGATAGAAAAATAATTCCATGGACCATCCGATATGGACATGATTCTAATACGTTCTCTCCTAAAAATTTTAACAGAATCAAGGTTGACAAGCCAACTGCAATCCTCAATGCAGAAAGGATGCAGACTGGCAGCTCCATTATTCCGGGAATTTTGGGAGAGACAAGGGGCAACATGGTACTGGCTCCATCATTAAAATTTCTTTTTTTTTAAAAAAAAAAAACATCTGGGAGAACAGACTAGAAAAAATCCCATAAAATATTTCTTCAAGTTACTTGATAAATGTTATCTACCTTTTTAACGAAGTTTCTTTCTTTCCTCTTTTCCCGGAACTTCTTCAAGGCTGCCTCTCTTTGAGAATAACGCATCTGAACAACTCCTCGACTGCTCCCACTGCCATTTGCATTGCCAACTCCGGGTTTACTTGTCTCTGTAATATGATTAGCAACTAATATTCATAACACTACAGTAATACAATTTCCATCATACCAATTGCAACGGTGAAATTGCTTCCAGTTAGGATATTTTTGCAGCATTACCTTCAAATGGCTCAATAAAGGCGCTGGTCTACCAACATTGCGAAGCTGGCACAGCCATGTTAGTTGGCAAGTCATCTGGATCTGGTGACTGCTGCTGCTGCTGCAGTTGCGACATGTTATGGACGTGTAGGTGATAGTGATGATGGTGGTGATGCTGCACTTGAACCTGAGGTTCTATTTCTCTCCCTTGTTGTATAACTCCAGCTGCTGGTGGCTCTTCTATTTTCTCATGGACAATTTGCTGATTTGTTGAGATTCGAATCTGCTAAGGATGGAGAACTGCAGTGGTCTGAATGTAGTTGAATGCAGATATGGAAGCTGTTTCTTCCTTTGTTTGCTTCACGTTCATGGTGGATCCCGTGGTGTTTTTGTTACTGCTAGCAGCAGAACCTGGTTTTAAAGCAGCTGCATTCACATTATTTATAGAGTTCTTCCTGGTAGTGGTGTACATCTCATTTGTTGTTACTACTGCCATTGGAACATTGTTTTAGAGAAGTCACATTTGAACTGGATATCAAGTTGTATGTTGACTCCTCGGAGCTGTTATCAGGAGAACAACTTCCTCCGCAACCAGTGGGAGCTTGATTATTAGCAGCAGATTTGTGATACCTTGCACAGTGGAGTTAGTTAGAACGCCCCTTTTTCTCATCTTGAACAAATACAAAATCATTTCTTAATTTATTTCTTGCACCTGGAGAATGCTGACTGCTCTGAATGTCTTAGAACATTGCGGTCGTCATGAGTTGCAGATCGACATTCCCCCATTGGTCTAAGTCTCTTCAAGCTCAACTCTAGATTTGGCAAATCTCTAGAATTATCAGTAGTCTTTTCTTGACATTCTGGAATCTTGGACGAGCCATGAGGGACTTGAAGTGCAGATAGTGGTTGAGTAAATCAAATCAGAAGCTTTTGTGCTTCTGTCATATGAGGTAGGCAAGTTATTGCTCTCAAGTGTATGAATTCCTTGCTATTTTGGTCACTTTCCATTTTGTCCTTATTCATGTCCCAGTCTCTTTGCGTGGAAAAGTGCATCTCGATTGGATGAGTTTCATACTGTATCTCTGCATTGCTGGGTATTCCTATCTCCAAGTCTTTGCCCACGATCTCATCTTCGTCGTAGATTATGCACGATGCAAATACTTGAAAAATACAAAGGAAATTACCTCATTGAATCTGAATGAAACATACCGGTATGTTCCTTTTGTCCTTGGTACTCTCCATTAGAAGATATAGGAACCCAATCATTACAGAAGGTTTCAGGATTTGGATGAATGACCTGCGCACAAGTACTATCAGGTGGATCAGCTATCTGTTCTGATGAAGACATATTGAAGGCTCTCAACCTCCATTGCCCATTTTGTGCAGGAATTCTGAATGTGAAAGTCAGTTTGCTAAGACATGATTAACAGTGAGCCTGCTATTGTTTGAACAGTGGTAGGGATAATGAAGCAAATTGATTGCAGAAGTTATCGAATGGTTTCATGCAGTTTGTCTGGGCTGCCAACAAAAGCCCTTTTTTATTTCAAAAAGCCCGGGGAATACATATTTTATCATAACAGTAAAAGTAAAAGAAGGAAAACAAAGAACTCTCCATTGAAGCTCGCTCAATTTAGTCCTTTCTCAATTGTCATTGCACTTTCTCATTTTCCATTGGCCACCTAAATTTAATTCCCCTAACTTATGTTTTGGGATGGACTAAACAATTTTGAGAAATTGTGGTGCTGTGGTGACCTTGACATATAGTAGAAATGTTGTTTTGTAGATTCTTATCCAATCTAATCTTTAGGCATTACCCACTGGACTTTTGCTCCATGTAACTTCCAATAGCTTATTGAACACAACATTAATAGTTTATTGAGTAAAACACAAGCCTTTGTCCTCCATTTTGACAAACAGAACTATTGTTGAACATAAAATTTGTGAATGTGTTCTTGGGTATCCTCCTATTATATGCTACTCTCTTTACGGCTATTAAGGTCTAGCTCCACTATTATATGTTACTCTCTCTATGGATATCGAGGTCTAGCTCCACTATTACATGTTACTCTCTCTATGGCTATCAAGGTCTAGCTCCAATATTATAGTTCCTATCAAAGAGTATCCATGTTTTGAGTTCTAATATAAATCCAGTTATCACTTTTAGGCCACTTACCTTTTAGCCTATGGAACTACATCTATTGTTTGGAAGAAGAGCTTTGGCGCAACAGTCAAATTATTATTGTGTGACCTAGTAGTTCCATATTTGAGTGGCAGAAATAACCTCTTATAATACAAAGTAAAGCTATGTATAATGAACCCTTCTCCGAGATTCCATTGGCGAAGCTTTATATACTAGACTGCCCTTTAGTCACATCTATTGCATGCTTATCTCATACATTTGAATCATCCCCTTACTAATAGCATTTCCTCTCTCTCTCTCTCTCTCTTAAACTCTTATGCCACCAACATATCCTACTATAGTCACAATAATTAATGGGTCTCACTCACAGGAATTGAGATTATTTCTCTTTCACCTCTCTTGTTTGTATTTTATATTCTTTACATTTTCATTGAGCTTATTATCTATTATTAAACTCAGTCAAGCTTTGAATTGTTTCATAACAGTTGATGCATTTATTCAGCATCGAAGGTGTAAATGCAAATACTGTGTTTACATATAAGCGACATTAGAGCATTCAAGATCAAGGTCATTCTCTTCAAGTTCCTTCGACAGTAATTAAGTAATAGAATACTAAATACTATATCACCAGTAGTTAAATTCATACCCGAGTTCCACTGTCATTGTCACTGCCATCCCTTGCATTCAAACTATGACACCTGTTATCCTCATCATTGCTGCCACTGTTGTTTTCAGAGTCATGAAGATTTCTTGTTTTGGCTGGCTTTTGGGTCTGGATACCACTCTCGCTGCCGCTGCCGCTGCCACTGCCACTGCCACTGGACTAAGAACGTGTAATAAACTTCATAGTTAGAAGGGTAAGAGGGAAATATATTAGTTTGAACCTCAAGACAATCGCACCAAGAAAAAGAATTTACAAAAGAAGATAGAGAAATCCAGAAACGACAAGCTGTGTTACGATAGCATTCGATGAGGACAAACTAACAGATAAAAAGCTCGAGTAGACGATACCACCATTTATGTTGATTTTTACAGGACCAAAAAATGCTGAATCTTAACAGTGTGGATAGCAAATTACACTGTGAAATCTTCTCCAGATATGTTGCCACAGGTTCTTAAGTTCATTCTTACAAATAGGCTTCACCAGAAAGTCACCTGCACCTTTTGTCAAACATTTAAATACAGTACCCATGGAGTCGTTGGATGACATCACTGTACACAAACTCATCAGTGTAGCAATTAAAAGTACCCCCAAAAAAAAATTAATTACACAATGAAATTCAAAATGCCTTGAACTACAATGTAGGAATGATTCACTAATCACAGGAATGAAGTGAAACAACAGTCTAATGCTAGTTTTTTTTTCTTATATTTACTGCCTTACTTGTAGTTAGAAAAATAAATTTCGCCTTCACTCATGACTCCAAAATTCCTGTATTCAGATATTGCAGACAGCACGTTTGTGATCTTGAATGAAAACACTGGGAGTGGGAGTTTTCCAAACAATAGCTGTTTGTCTGACCTGCAAACTAGTATGAGTATTAGCATCGTGGGTCGTGTGCTAATTGCTCCTGCTTACCATTGGTATGTGTTGTTCTTCTATATAACTGATGGTAAATATTTCAACGTTATCATCCTAGACCTTTTTCATAGATGAGAAATTTTCAATTTATCCTTGCCCTTAATTGCTTTCTTAAAATGCTCTTTGATTTTATTTCCACTTCCACAAAATGCTTTTTATTCAATTGATCACTGTTGTTCAACACTTTTTTTATAAATATTGTAGATTTATCCACATGAATAGCGGTGTGCCAATAGAAGTTCTAGATGTAAAACGACAACAATGAATTATAGGGTCATTTAATTACATTGCTTGAACACGATGTGAGACAGACCCCCCAGCCACTTTGCTAAAGGAGAACAAAACTGGTTCATTGGTTCCAAAAAGAGTTGGATGATCTCACAGATGGTAATTCAATTAAACATCTTAATAGAATGTCCATGTTTCCCACATTCCAAAATATCGCAATGTCAAATGCGAATACAAAATAAAATGCTTTACTCTCCAGTATGATTCTCCGATGTGTAAATGACATTCACCATAAAGCAGGGACATTTTTTCCCACAAAATCTACAAGAAATTTCGATGCAATGCAAACCTATTTTATCATTGCTCCAGCTATAATTAGCTGACTATAAATCATCTCGTATTTTTATCCGAAAAACCTGTGAAACATAGAGAAGTATAAACAAAGTTGTTGAGTAGAATGCCTCTCAAAATAAAATCATAGAAAATATACAAATAAGTAAGATGTCAAGATCCAATTAAATAAAATGGCACATATAACAAAGCAAAGTATGAGATGAGATATCAATAAACAAGACAATATTTAGCATCTGGCCAATAAATCAGGTAGAAAAACCTACTTCAAGCAATCAATTACCAGCCTTATGACCATCTAGAACATGGTAGGAAATAAATGTATTTCGATCAACTATGTGGTCTGAAAACACTCTCAGAACAAGTGCACAGATATGGAATGCATGTATAAAACCAAGTATCAAATGACAAGTGAAGCAAAATTCCGACACTCCCAGGTGACAAATCCATCAGTGTGACAAGAATCAAACATAGTCCCTGTAACAAGTTTACCATTATCACATATGATCCTGGCAAACATGCATATACTACTTTTGATAACACTTATTCTAGGTATTCTCACAAATATAGTCAAATATTAAACCAAAGAATTATAGAGGAATAAGTCAAGTTTGTTAAAATCCTAGAGGAAAGTCAATTTAATCCAACATGTCAAGGCACTTAAGTGGATGATGTCTTAATATCTAATCATGTTTAATAAGTCTCACTATCTCTTCCTATCTTTTTTATTTGTCTTCATTTAACATGTCTCCTTGGGCCCACAATGCTCGAGGCGAGATACGAACTGTAACGCCATGTTAAACCCACATGTAAGCTTAGTTCAACCTAAAATGCTAATAGGTGTGAGAGCTCTTGATATTTAAGCATGTCCCAAAGTCTCATGTCACATCTCCTTTTACCTCCATCAATGTCTTTAACAGAGTGAGATCAAAAGATGAGTGAAATGGCAACAGGGTTTTCTTTTTAATCATTTAGGAGTTGATTGATTTGCTGTCATGCCAGCTTTCTTTTACTAGAATTTGAACTAACATGAATCAAGAGAGAGTCCAATCTCAATTTGGGCACTAAAAACTAATTTCAAATTCTAATGACTAATCCAGATATAATTCGAGAACAAGTCATCTTTTAGAACCGTCAACTCAAGCAGGCTTAGAAATTATAGACAGCAAACTCAAGCCTAGATAAGCTTTACTAACTTTATCAAGGATTAAATTCTATCTCAATAGGTTTATAGTTCAAAAAAAAAAAAAAATTGTTTAACACCAAAGAATCAAGTCTAGATTAGGATACAACCTATTGAGATTACCTTGCTTTAGAAAATCCAAATTGGCTTCATCATCCAATTCAAAGAAATGCCAATTTGTATCATGAAAGGCCTTGAATATCCCATCTTCCTCATCCTGCTTCTGCTCCGCGGCTCCAGCCTCCCCCTTCTCCTCCATCTCCACTTCCGTCGCATACCTTCTCACCTGGAGAAGGCGCCTTGTGGCCATCTCAATGGCGGTGGAACCAGCACACCGACCCAGCTCCACATACTGATCGTAGGCCGTGAAGCTGTTTCCCAGAACCACCATCCTATTCAAGCAGGAAGGCCTCCAATTCGCCTCCAAAAGCCCGTCGTACAGTGACGCCTCACAATGAGGCATATAGAACAGCGTAGGCTCGCTCGCCTCCCTCCGCCCCCTCTCGTCCACCGGTATCACCGAGCCGCCGAGCGCAGCCAGCACAGCACACTCGGTGGCGGACAGAACCGGGTCGAAAACCTCGATGGACGGCACCACGGACGGGCCTAGATCCCGGCGGAGGAGGACCGCAAGGGCGAGTTGCAGGCGCGAGGGTCCAGAAGACTCGATGCTCCCGACGCCGTATACAACCATGTGCATCTCCGAGGCGGATGACAGAGCCCTAGCAAGGCCGCGCTGGACTAGCGGACCGCGAAGGCGATGAAGAAACCTCCGGTAGAAAGGGGATCGCTCCAGTCTCTGGATCGTGGATTCCATCCTCTGAAGCAGTTTGGACTGCTGCTCGTGGTCAACGAACGGGTCGAGGGGAATCCATGGTGATGGGGGATCCTCTTGGGATCGAGGACCGGCGGCGAGTTGATTCTTCCACTGGCGCGGCTTGGGGCGGCCGCGACGGCGACGGGAGACGATGGTCCAATCGCCGGAATTGGGATCGGGGATCTCAGGAGCCATATCCTTCGCCGGCTCAAGCGGCGGGCCGATTAGGTTCTTAAATTGAAAATTAATACAATTCATATATATATATATATATATATATATATGAAAATTTTCATCGCGCGAAGCGTCGCACCATCGCGACGCTACGACCTCCCGTCGTGCCGCCGCCGCCGTCCGCCACACCTGGTCGGACCGGTGCGATCGACGCTCGACTCACGTGCGATCCGGCGATGACCGGCCCGGTTAGGGCCGAATCGGCTAACCTACGGAACGACAACTTCACGCGCCGTGCGGCTGACGGGTCGACGGACCGACAACCGACGCCGGTCCGTCCGTATGCGGCCAGGATTCCGACCGCATCGGCCGGACCGCCGCAGCGCCAAATCGGCCGCCTGATCTGGCGGCGATTTCGGCCGCGATTCGCCCCGACGGCCGAATCCCGGCCGCCCGATTATCGGATGGACCGGCCGGTCCGTCCGGAATCGGCCGCCGGATTCCGGCCGCAATTGCCAAGACGCGATCGAATCGGCCGCTCGATTCGCCGCGCGCGCGAATCGGCCGCCGGATACGGACGGACGCGCCGATCGCTCGGTCAGTTCAGATAACCGGGCGGCCGCTTATTCGGCCGCCGACGGTAGAATCGCGGCCGAATCGGCCGCGATCGGCGGCCGATTTTTGGCCGCCTGGCCGGAATCCGGCCGGACGGACCGGCGTCGGTCAATCCGTCCGCCGTCGGATTCGATTGCATCAGCCGGAATCCGGCCCGATCGCGACCGGCAGTGGTCGCGCCACTGCTGGCCGCGTGAAGTGGTCGTTTTTGGTCAATTTGCGCCGGATTCCGACCGCTAATCGGCCGGAAACCGGTCTCCGCCGGACCGCCGCCGAGTCGGGCGTCGATCGCGCCCGGTCCGGTGGCCGGACGGCGCGGCGGCAACTCGACGTGTCGTGGACGAGGTGCGGATGATTCGATCGCGCAGCGGAAGAATACTATATATATATATATATATATATATATATATATATAGTATTCATATTGCCCCAGGCACCTTGCAACGGAAAAAACGAACGAGTATACCAGGAGAATATAATTCGATATATTATTCAAATGATTATATCGATGATAAATTTAAAAAAAAATATTCGAACGATTCTGAGGTCAAAGAGTTTATTCGATGGACAGAATACGATTTCGATATTAAATCGTTGTTCAAAAATAATACGAATACGAAGTCCGAACTGGATCGTAAAAAAATTGAATGCTTCTTTAATTTATTATTAGTGATCGGTGGAGATCACTTGAATTTTGATTTTATCTGATTTAATTATTGATGAGATATTTCGAAAATCCATAGAACACTTTTAGAGATTAATCGGACTGAAAATGTAAATATTTAATACTAATAAAAAATAACAATATTCATATTTTTCACCGGCTTAGTTACCATTGAGGTATATTAGAATAGTATTTATATATTACCAATCGATCCGAGATCCAATAATCTGTATTAGTTAGGATGGAAAAGGTTCTCTATCATCATTTCATTTCATTTTCAACGTCGGAAGATCTCGTTAGGAAACTCCTGATGAAACTTTTGAAATTTATTAATATGTGCAAATTCAACAAGATCGGAGAATCAATGATCTTAAGAACTTTGTCGATAATTTTAAATGATATAGTAAATTTCCACCGTATTATTTTATAGTATTCACGTATCACCATCAATCTATAAATCTGAGATCCGAGAATCCTTTAAAATATGCCTCTATAAATATTACGATCGAATTCTCTCATTACTTCTATTCTCTTCCATCATTTCATTTTATTTTAACATTTCAGGTGGCGTATGATTTAAAGATTTAAAAATGAGCTAATGATATTTGATTTTAATTATAATGTTTGATTAATGAATTTGGAAATTAAGAGAATAGAATCATTACTAATTATTTAGGAATCGACAAAACTCAAAAGGATGATAGATTTAGGATTTTCTTTGTCGTCATCACCACCGTTGTCGTTTGTCGATTGTCGATGTCGCTCGCCGTCGCCGTTTGTCGCGGACAGACCGCTGCCTGCTCGTCCGTCCCCCATCGCTGCTGATCAGGTCATCCGCCATCGACAATCATATTTAATCTTAGCTTATAAATGAAATAACAATATTAAAATAATTAAATTCATTTTCATTTCAGTCTATTATCAAATTTATTTTTATTTCTATTCCCGTGCTCAAACCAAATATCACCCTAATCTATACAAATTTGACCACATCGTTAGAGAAATACCATCAACAATCTTAAGAGCTTCGTGGATCATTTTAAATGATATAACATATTTCTGCGGTATCAATTTCAATATATGAGATTCAAGTTTACACATATTTTTAATATATGCATAAAGTGTATATATACTTAGAATATTATAGCAAAAAGATGAAATTATCATCCCCATAGCTCTTTTAAATCGATTTTACAATCATCATGGAAGAGATAAATCACATGGAAGGAAAAGAAGAAAAGAGATATTTTTTATCCAATTGAGCGCTATTTTCAAAGATCGTTCCTTACTGTAATAAGTCGCCATCCAACCCTTCCATGAAAGCATATAACCTTAGAATATTGCACATGGATCAAGTGGAGTTAATGAGTTTGACGTGGTTAAGTTGGTTTGTGTTGAATGGCTCGGAGGTTCGAACCAAGTGTTGGAGCTTCGGAGAAACGAAGCTTGGAGGATGCTTTATGACATGGATGATTGAGTGGGATATAACTGTGATTGTCAAAATGTGTCTGATAGTTTGGAGGTCCAATACACACCAAACTCTTAATTAGGCACCAAGGATCAAATGATGTGAGCAAGTTCGATGCATTCAATTGATTGGACGTCTGGCATGAAATGAACTTTAGGGTGGGCTAGGATAAAGTGGGCGGCTTCACTTGCACGAAAGATCGAATAAGCTTTGGGATCTTCATGCGTTCAATGAACCAGAGGCCTAATATAAGATGGACGCTCTTCTAATGTGAGCATTAAGCAATAATTTATCTTGGAGATACGAGATTACAACAACTTCATCATAGATAAGATAGACTACATATTGATTTGATACGTATGGAGTCTTCAGTTGAAAATTTATTGGTCTCAATTTGCAATTTATCAAAGGTTGGAATCATCAATCTAATGACCTCAACCGGTCTATCCCAAAATCATTGTGAGAAAAATAAATCATAAGAGAGCATTTGGACCTTGACGTGATTGACAAAATCATAAAAGATTATTCTGAATCCGAAAGAAAACTTTAAACCTTCCTCCAAGATTCAATCTGTGTCTCATCCATAAACTATCACACGGTCTTATCAATACGTCATCTCCGTGCGACAACTCCGATCCGCTTCAAGACTTTGCATATGTTAAACAATGGTGTGAGTCTAAGTGAAAGAGGTGGTAGGATTTAATGGCTTGCTTTGAGTTTGGCTAGGGAGGCATGGGGTAAGTAGTTGATGTATCTTAATTGAAAATCTTATTGTGCATTATACAAAAAAACAAATGAAAGGGCTCAAGGGTTTAGGGTTTCATGTTAAGTGAATATAGCGTGAAAATAAGAAATTAATGACAAACAGCATGCTTAGCATATAAAGAAATAAATGACCAACTAGTTTATTTCTTTTGCAAAATGCAATGGCCTGGTAAACACATTTAGTACACTTCAAAACTAGCCCGATGTCTCAACAGTCGCGGTAGGCCTTAGTAAATCAACAGAAAGCAGCAACACTCTATCAAAAAAACACAAAGTGAAAAGAACCCAGTGGTGTGTATTGCTCTTATTTTGCATTAGTTGAATTAACTAGCTGTTCGCTAAACTCCCAAAGCTTTTTTGCTAATGCTTCATCTCTAGCCTTGGCAGTTGCCTTCTCCTCGTTGCAATCGGCAAAGTATTTCCCTGTCACTCCTTTCATGTTTGGATTCAGTGCGACGTAGCATGTAGTGGCTGCTCCCTGTAATTTAAGATACAAATTACAAATGCTAATGCTCCCTGAAATTTATTGCATGTATGGCAACAGTTGAGGCAATACGACTTCAAAGGTTCATGTAACTTTTACAAGTTATGGCACAAGTATCAAAACCAGTGACCGTATCAATCTTCCATTACCTATATACAAGGCCCAACAACGAGCATAGTTTTGTAAGAGATGCTATTACAAATAAGATCCAACGTGTTTCTAAAGAGAATATGGTGGTTGATCACCAGTTACTAGACAAATCCCAAGAGAATTGTTCTCGAGTCAGGTTGGGTTTTTAAGTTGGTGTAGAATGCAACATGACATAGTCTATTATACCAGCAAAAAAATTTCATAAACTTGATTTGAGCCTGTAATTTATTGCCAGAACATTTTATGGCGTTTACACGCATTTATATGCAGAAGGAATTTTGTGTCATGAGGGCATAGGTTACCTTTCTTACATGAGCGATCGCCACTATCATGTCAGCCTAGCTAGATACTAAATGAGAGAACTTAATGATGCACAAAGGCAAGGGAAATGGATCTCAAGTCGGTTGCAATGTT
Source organism: Wurfbainia villosa (assembly GCA_025175895.1). NCBI lineage: Eukaryota > Viridiplantae > Streptophyta > Magnoliopsida > Zingiberales > Zingiberaceae > Wurfbainia > Wurfbainia villosa. The sequence goes on from CM046008.1 coordinate 581,006, forward strand.
GGAGTTGCAACTGTGGACTAAGACCCATATGGTAATGGCACCATAACACATGTGTATCCCTATACCACATGCATAATCAAGCTAAAGAGAGGGGATGGATCCCTATTCCTTGCTTATGTGAGTCCCTTTAAGGCACACCGTGTTGACCTCACCTAGTACCTGTTGGATCGAACTGCACCAACAGTACCCCTTCATCACTTTCAACAATGTTTTGATGTAGAAACACAAACGTCTTTTACTTTAGCATTTTTCTATGATTATGATAATTCAATCTATGGAACATGAGTAGTAAAGTAGTTTGTCTATAACTAAATGAGGTGTGGAAGAAAGGTGTTGTCTGACCACTATACATATGTTCATCGACATTTAGGACCAAAACAGAGGGCATGTATTTAAAAGGGGTAGAGTCAAACACGCTCCTTGTAAGGAACTGATAAATTAGAGATGTTATACCTAAAATGGAGATATATATCTGGGGTACAATGAGACACAATATCACTATTGAGGATAACATCTACTATGTCACCCTGGTGCATGCAGTTATACGGGATCAGACAAATCTGACAAACCTGAGGTATACTCTTCCACATGAAGCCAGATACAGCTCGTAATGCAGCTGCAAGCAAAAGAAATTTTCAAATCTGAGTATATACCTGGAAACTTTTAATTTTATAGTTGATAAATGATTTTAAACCATCATTTGAATTAAGAAACATACTTATAAAAGCAACTGAGTGCCTCATCAAGTTTGTCTCAATCAAGCCAGGATGAACAGAGTTTGCTGTAACATTTGCACCTTCCTCCTACAACCATGAAAGTAGAATATCCGTGAATAGACAGCAAGAAATGCCATTCTACATGCAAAGGAGTAAGACTAAGAAGAAAAACAGAATATATTTTAGTAAATACAGCCATTGCATCCTCGCTAATTACACTTTGTGTAATTAATTTAGTTCATTCTATCAAATATTCTTCAGTATGACCTTTTGTGTAAATAGTTCTTCTTCATCAGACCATGAAACAAGTTCCAGTAAATTCAAAATTTATGGGTCTTCCATAAAGAGATGAATTCTCATTAAGGCATCCTTGTACTGATTTCTTGCCCATGCATCATAAAAGTAAACAAGAGAGCAGATTATTTGTAGACAGTGAAAATATTTGGTGTTCTTTGCAATGTAGAAGAGATTTTGATGTCAGAAGGTTCTAAGTGATAATTATTAATTAAAAAAATCTTGGTTGACTGAGGTAGTAGTCTTGTTCAGCATACAAGAGTTGTAACATTTGAAGTGGCTTGTGTTAGTTCAGGAAATATAAGTTACACATCGATCCATAAAGGTAAAGTACTTAAATATTTCGATGGAGTTTAACATTATCTTTTTGTTTTGCTGCATAATTATTTAACATGCAATGAATATTTAATTGAGACGTGCACTGCAAGATGAAGTACCTTTAAGCGCCTAGCAAGCTCATTGGCATGCAATATGTTAGCCAATTTGGATTGCCCATATGCCATTTTATCATTGTATCTAAATCCAAGATGGAAACCCAATCAATTAAATAGAATAAATCGAACATTCAGTGGTCAAAAATAAAATTAATGCATCCCCTATATTATACAAATTTGTCCAATGACCATTAGTAACTTACGAAGCTTTGTCATTGAGTTTGTCAAACCGTATTCCTTCTCTATATGTACCAATGTGAGCTACAGATGACAAATTCACAATGCGCCCTTCTATTCCTGAATCCTTTGCTGTTTTTTTAATTTTCTCAAGTAGAAGATTTGTCAACAAAAAGTGACCTGGAGACAAAAGGAATTTAAAATGAACAAAAGGAAGTTAGAGAATTAAAGATAATTTGGTGGAAAAAATATCCAATAAAACTAGTGCAGAGTATCAGGGAATGAAATTGATTGTTAAGTGGAAGAGATATACCCAGATGATTTGTAGCAAATTGCATCTCTATTCCATCTTCTGAGAGTTTGTAAGGGCAGTTCATCACACCAGCATTGTTTCTGATGAAAAATTAAAGATGTATAAATTGGGAAAAAAAAGAAGGAAGTGACAAGCATGCAACCATTTGAACATGAGAAGCATATGATTACATTAAGATGTTGAGGGGTAGATTCCTCTCAAGGAATCTGTCTGCGAAGGCTCGGACAGACTTTTGTGAGCTAAGTTCAAGCTCTGAGACATCAACTTTGGCAGCTGGAATACTCTGCTGGATATTCTGTTTTACTTCATTGGCAGCTTCCATGTTCCTTGCTCCAATGATGACATGTGCTCCTCTGAGAGCCATAACCCTTGCAGTTTCGGCTCCAATTCCACTACTCCCACCTGGGGATTGCATGAAAATTCTTATATACTTTAGATCAAAACTATTTACCTTAGTTTTAGTTTTCTTATATATATATAAGAAACTTGTATCACATATGATGCAAGTATCATAATTTCATCGTCGTCATATTAGTCCCAATGATTAGTTTGGTTTCAGCATTATGATGCAGGTATACCATGCTTAAATTGTTTTTCGTAACAAATATTCTTAGGGTTAGGATATTTTACTCTGAAAAAAGGAGATGTTTAGGAACGCCGTGTACATTGCATAAAAGAAAATTCTACATTCATTTCAAGAAAGCATGAAGACCAAATATATCAATTTTCAAATGTAGAAGAGAGATTCTCACCCATTGCCATAATATTAGTATCGTGATCGGAAGGTAACATTAACAAACTAAAATAGGAGTTAACACTTAAAAAATATACTTTTAATATAAAAAGGAGTCATCGCCAAAATGAGCGGCAATGAACAAGCGAAGAGTTTGGATGAATTAGGCACCAAAATCAGGTCGGAAACAACTCCGATCTGTGCATCAAAACTCGAATCGAGTTAGAGCTCGCAAAAAGCTAAGCTCGCTTAAGCAAGAACAGATTTTCCAAAAGCGATTCTTCAGATCTAGCGATGGATGGACAAACCGGTGACGATGACGGTCTGCTTGGAAGCGTCGGCGCCCTCGGTGACCTGCTCGGCCGTGGAACTGAAGCCGAATCCGGTTGGGCCGGGAAGTCGGGTGAGGCTCCTGAAGAATCCCATTCCTCGTCGTCGCGCTTGATCGCCGATAGAGTGACAGGCGAGTCGACAAGAGCAAAGGATGAGCAACGAGAGGAGGGGAGGAGAGTGCACAATTAATAGAGTACGCCATCCGCCCAAATCGAGTCAAACGTGGCCACCGCTGCATTTGACTCCTCGATCGCCCTGTAGCGCCTTCCCAGATCGGTGCGAACGCCCCAAAGAGTACGCCATCAGAAGAAGGCCCCGAAAAGTGGTAGCTAGGTCTAGGGCTTCTAGTCCACAAAGGCGGCCGTACCAAATCGAAGCTTCTTATCGGACTTGGCTCCGCTTCACCCTGCTCGAGCCACCAACCCTCCGTTAAAATATATTAGGTAATTTATGCCATTTCGCAAAAGACTTACTAAGCTTTATAATTATAAAAAAAAAACGCATTAAATTTCTGCGTTACCCACGTGATAAAATTATTTATTTATTTTTTCCTTTCTCTCTCCCTCCTTTACGTATAATATTTTTTTCCTTCTCCTCTTTTCTCTTACGCTCTGTTTACTTAAAGGAACGGAAACCAAAACTACATCCGTAGGAAAATTATTTCCCTTATTTACTTTATTAAAAAATTAAAGAGGAGGGATGATTTAATCCATTGGTAGATAAATAAGAAGGGAGAATTTTATCCCTTCCAAATCGGACGGAAAGATGAGGGAAAGAAAAATAAAAAAGAATGAAATCAGATCGCATAAATATCCCTAATCCTTCTTTTCTCTTTCGCCGACTTCTTCTCCTTCTCATCCGTCCATTCCTTTCACTGCTCCGTCGATCTCTGTTTTTCTCTTCTACGATTGCTCCGTGACTGCTGCTCTGAAGTCTTCTCTTTCTTCTCCGTCGATTTCTTTCACTGCTCCGTCGATCTCTGTTTTTCTCTTCTACGGTTGCTTCGCGACTGCTGCTCTACGACTCACTGCTTCACGTTGAGTCTATTATTTCGTGATAAGGATTGTTACTGTAAGTTTAGCTCTCATTGATTTTTATCTCCATTTCTATCCTAAGTAATTGTTTGTTGTTTCTCTGAAATTGCTTCCTCAATCTAATGAGGCAATAAAATACCATTCAAAGTGATCTGTTTTATGTTCCTATATTTCGTTACACTGGCGATGTGATTTATTTCGTCCGTTTCGCCCATTTTAGATTTTTAAGTTCCCTTCATCTTCTCTTCTCTTTTCTTTTGGTCCTATTTTGTGGTACTATGTTGAATGTTGAAATTATACAATTGAACATGTCGTGATTCATATGTTGGATAATCTAATTATTCGACTATTTTAGGAGTTGTTTTCCAAACTCATTTTGTTACTAATCTATGGGATCTGATCATTTGGACTTAAAGTTTAGAGTTGATTCTGGGAATTTGGTTCAAATTTAAGCTTATCTCAATTGGTATGTGCCTATTCAGGAAATTTATTTTCCCTATAATCGCTTTAATTCAGTAAATTTATCTTCCCTGTAATTACTTTAATTCAGTAGTTTATCTTTTTTGTATAGTGGTCTGTGTTATTTTGTATGGTGCCCTTGAAGCTCAATTGGTTGAATTTTTTTTGTATAGTGGTCTGTGTTATTTTTATTTATCTTTCCACATATTTGATTGGATGGAGTGGAATAATAGCGAAGGAGATTTTCTGAATATTAATAATTATTATAATGAGAATGATGGTAGTTCGAATGAGAGTTCGAATGATGAAGTTTTTATAAATAGAAGTGGTGTAGTTATTTTTTGTATGATGTTGAAGATTATGAATAAATAGATAAAGGTCTAATAGAGAGTAACGAGTAAAAAAATACTGCACGGCGTGTTCTGTTACATGACATCTAATGAGGCATGCCATAGTATTCTTAGGGTAAGTGTGGATGACTTTGTTCGCTTATGTGAACTATTAAAGCACAACATGAGAGTAAAAGCCAATAAGAATTCAAGTGTTGAAGAGAAGGTTGCTAAGTTTTTATATTTGCTTGGTCACGATGTTGAGTTTCGATCAAGAGTTGAGTTTTTTCTTTCGTTGGAGTACAAGAACTACTAATAATCATTTTCATGAAGTTTTGAAAGCCATTATTGGACTTCATGTTGAATTTATAAAGCAACCAGATGAAATTGAAATCCCTTCACTTATACACAGTAATAGTAGATTCTATTCTTACTTCAAGGTAACACTCATGTTGATTTTGAATTTTAGAAAGTTTGTAAGGTACTTTGTAGCTAAATATGGTCTTTATCTCTTAATTACAGGATTGTGTTGGTGCATTAGATGAAACTCATATACGTGTTAAAGTATCCGATGTAGATGCACCTAGATATAGAGGAAGAAAGGATTGGCCAACTACCAATGTATTGGTTGTATGTTCCTTTGATCTAAAGTTCACATATATCTTATCTGGGTGGAAAGGAAATGCTTCTGATTCACGAATCGTTAAAAATGCTCTATCTAAACGTGATAAATTAATAATTCCTCATGGTATTTAATGTATAGTTAATGTTCATTAGTGGACAATATTTGGAAGTAAATATGATTAACCTATCCGTCCTTCTGTTGGTAGGTAAATATTATTTAGTTGATTCTGGATTTATGTTGAAGAAAGGTTTGATTACCCCTTATCGAGGGATTCGTTATCACTTAAAGGAATATTCAAGAAGTGGTCCTACAAATGCAAAAGAGTTATTCAATCTTAGACATATCTCTTCGCAATGCAATCGAGAGAGCTTTTGGGGTTCTAAAGAAGAGGTTTCCAATTATTGCTAGCGGAATAGAACCTCACTATGAAATTGACATTCGTATAGATATTATTTTAGCATGTTGTATTCTTCATAATTTTTTAATGGGAGTGGATCCAGATAAAAGCTTGATTAGTCAAGTAGATAATGAATTGAGTGCAAATAATGATAATGAAATGAGTTGCTTGATCTTCTAAAGAAGATGTTTTCTTTTTAAGTTTTAATGGTGTTGATTTGAATAACGACATTTTGTAAAATTTGAAGTATTCTAGAGGAATTTAAAGTATAGGATTATAAGTTATCTATAGTTATTAGGAAATAAAAGTCAGTTTAATATTTTAGTTAGTAGTAATTTTTTTTAGTAGTGATCAGTTTGTAATAAATGTGGATTTTTTTAAGTAATGTTTATCATTGACAATTTTTTATTTTAATGGTTAATAGTGGTATAAGTAAAAATTATTTTCTTTTCTTATTTATAAAAACAAAAGTTATTATACTCCTTAATTGAATTGTATATTTTTTTAGTTATTTTTAAAATACTATTAGTATTTTTTTAATATAAAAAACATTAGATATTGAATCATATAATTATAAATAATTTTATTTTTTTAGTTCAATACAAAATACTAAATTTTTTATAAATAAAAATAAAATAAAGATATTTTAGGCAATAAATAATGTAGCTTTCTTTCCTTTCTTAAGTAAATAATTAAGTGGTTTCATCTTATTTATCTTCCTCAGTTTAAGTAAATAATCATACTAGAGAAAGGATTCCTTTCCTTTTCTTAAAGAATTCTTTTCTATTGCGGATTCCTTTTTTTCTACATTCCGTCCTTCAAGGTAAACAGAGGGTTAAATTAAGTTAACAATTTCTCTTTCCTTTATATGCATACAAAAATCGTATTACCTTTAAAATCAAACGTTCACATTCAAAATCACTACCATAATAGTATTGATTTTGCAAGATCATTACCACGATGATATTTATCATATGCCAGCACCACACGTGATGCTAGTACAAGATCGACACCTTCTTGATGTTGATCTTGCAAGATCAATACGACATATAATGTTGGTGCAAGATCAACACAATAATATTGTTAATGATTTTGAGCTTATATTTTTGACACATATAGATTTTAAGGTACTTCAGAAACCCATAGTATTTAGAATTAATCCAATTGGAACTCTTTATATTCATTATTAGATTTTGATCAAAATTCATTGATGAGCTTAGGAGATTTGAATTTTTAAAAAGTTGACATGTAATAGAATAAGATAGTGTAATGAAGATGTTTATAGTATTTATATCTAATTTTGACATCCTACAATAAGTTATGTCTATATGTCAATTGTCTTAAAGTCATAAATTTTGAAAACTTTTTTATTACTACTATTAATGACTGTGAATTGATATTTTTAGGCACGTATAAACTCTGAGGCACTTTAAAAACTTATAACATTTGGAATGCGTCTGATCAGAGTTCTCTAAATATATCAATAAGTTTTGATCGAAACTCATTGATGAACGTAGGAGATTTAAATTTTTTAAAAGTTGACATATAATAGAAGATGATAGAGCAATGAAAGTATATGTGTCCAAAAATATTAGTTTGAAATTAATAAAAATAGTGATTAGAAGATTTTCAAGTGGTGGAACTTGGTGCTGGTCTTGCAAGACCAATACCAAGGTGCTAGTGCAATATCATCATCAACACCACCTTGGTGTTGGTCTTGCAAGACTAGCACCATGGTGGTTGGTGTCGGTCTTACAAGACCAACACTATCTTGGTGTTGATGTTGCAAGATCAGTATCATATTTAGTGTTGGTGCAAGATCAACACAACAATATTGTTAATGACTTCGAACTGATATTTTTGGACACATATAGAATTTAGGGCATTTTAGAAACATGTAGCACTTGAAATAAGTCTGATCGGAGCTCTCTAGGTCCATTAATGGATTTTGATCGAAATTTATTAATAAGTTTAAGGACATTTGATTTTAAAAAAATTTGACATGTAATTGAAGAGGATAGTGCAATGAAGATGTTTATGGTGTTTTTGTCTAGTTTTGACATCCTTACGATGAGTTATATGTATGTGGTAATTGTCTTAAAGTCATAAACTTTGAAAATCTTAGAGCACTTCAGAAATCTATAGTACTTTGAATGCGTTCAATTGGAGCTCTCTAGGTCTATTAATGAATTTTAATCGAAATCCATTGATGAGCCTAAAGGATTTGGATTTTTGAAAAATTGCCATTAATAGAAGATGATAGTGCAATGAAAGTGTATGTGCCCAAAAATATTAGTTCGAAGTTAATAACAATAATGATTAGAAGATTTTCAAGTGGTGTTGGTTGGTGTTGGTCTTGTAAGACCAACACCAAGGTGTTGGTGCAATATCATCACCAGCACCAAGGTGGTGCTGGTCTTGCATTGCAAGATCAACACCACATATAGTGCAAGTTCAATATCACATATAATGTTGGTGCAAGATCAACACAATAATGTTGTTAATGACTTCGAATTGATATTTTTGGGTACATATAGACTTTGAGACACTTCAAAAATTTGTAGCACTTGGAATGAGTCCGATCGGAACTCTCTACGTCCATTAATGAGTTTTGATTGAAATCCATTGATTAGCGTAAGAGATTTGAATTTTTGAAAAGTTAACATATAATAGAAGAGAATAGTACAATGAAAATATTTATGTCTCTTTGAGTCTATCAATAAGTTTTGATCGAAACCCATTGATGACCTTAGGGGATTTAGATTTTTAAAAAGTTGATATATAATAGAAGAGGATAGTGCAATGAAAGTGTATGTGACCAAAAATATCAGTTTAAAATTAGTAACAATAATGATTAGAAGATTTTTAAGTGGTGATGGTGCAAGACCATCACTAAGGTGTTGGTGCAAGATCATCACCAACTCCATGTTAGTGTTGGTCTTACAAAACTAGCACCAAGGGTGGTGATGGTGTAAGATTAATACAATAATGTTGTTATGACTTCGAGTTGGTATTTTTGGACACATATAGACTCTTGGACACTTGAAAAATCTGTAGCACTTGAAATGAGTCCGATCAGAGCTCTTTAGGTCCATCAATAAATTTTGATCGAAATCCATCCATTGATGAGCCTAGGGAATTTGGATTTTTAAAAAATTAATATATAATGGAAGAGGATAGTGCAATGAATATGTTTATGATGTTTATGTTTAGTTTTGATATCGCTATGATAAGTTATGCCTATCAAAGTTCATGACTTTAAGATAATTAGTGCATACGCATAACTTATCATAGGAATGTCAAAACTAGATATAAACATCATAAACACATTCATTGTACTATTCTCTTCCATTATATGTCAATTTTTTAAAAATTCAAATCCCCTAAACTCATCAATAGGTTTCGATCAAAATTCATTGATGAACCTAAAGAACTCTGATCGAACTCATTAGTTAAGTGTTATATGTTTTCTGAAGTGCTCAAGAGTCTATATGTGTCCAAAAATATCAACTCAAAGTCATAACAATATTGTGGTGATGATCTTACACCATCATCATCCTTTGTGTTGGTCTTGCAAGATCAGTACCACCTTGGTATTGGTGCTTGCATGATCAGCACCAAGGTGTTGGTGGTGAAGATCCTGCACTAACACCTTAGTGTTGATCTTGAAAGATTAGTACCACTTTGGTATTGGTCTTGCACTAGCACCATTTGAAAATTTTCTAATCACTATTGTTATTGACTTCGAGCTGATATTTTTGGATATATACATTTTCATTATACTATCATCTTCTATTACATATCAACTTTTTAAAAATCCAAATATCTTAAGCTTGGTGTTGATCTTGTAAAATCATTACCACTGTAGTGTTAATTTTTGTTACACTATCATTATTTTGGTGTTGATTTTAGAGATGATGTTGATTTTGAAAATGATGCGGATATTTTATGATAAAGTGATGTGGTTTTTGCATGCATGCAGTAGGAGAGAGAAAATATTAATTTAATTTAAGAGAAAAGAGAAGAAGAAAAAAAATTGTTGCATGCAAAGGAGAGACGAAGGAGGGAAAAAATAAGGTTGTGTTTGGCAGCGTTTCGTGTTTTTCATTTTCTGGAAAACAGAAAATATTTTTTTTTTGTTTTTCAATTTTCTAGAAAACACTGTTTTATTTTCTGGAAAACGGAGATGGAAAATGGAACGTCATTTTTTACATTTTCTCCTTTTTTGAGAAAATGAAAATAGAAAATTAGAAAATTCTTCACCAATCAAATGCCCTCTAAACTTTGCTAGAGGAGTAATGTAGAAATTTAGTGCACTCTTTAATAATTCTGAAATCTTCCGTAAAAGATTGGAACCGTAAATCTAATGGCCTCCATCGACCTGTCTCACGACCATTGTGAGGGATGTAAATTACGAAGGATCCTATGTGTCTTAATGTGATGGCTAAAACACATGGTGGTCATCTGAATCCAGAAAAAGGACTTTAAATCTCCTCCGGACTTTAAAGTCTTTGTTCCTTCATTCGTATGGTTGCCAACCTTGATCGGTCAAAGGCTAGCTAACTCGGATTCATTAACTAGAAAAGTTAGGCAATTCTTACTTTGTTTAATCCCACATAATTTTAAGGCATAAGCCAATCGATTTTAAGTTGCGAACCTTCAACAACCAAGTTGTAGGTTGCTCACTTACTATTTACCTAATCCTAACACTATTTTAAGATGTCACATGCCGAAAAGTAAATTAAAAAAAAAAAAGGACTAAAGATTACATCACATACCATGTGATCAGTCTTGAAGGAGATCCATGAAGTATGAGAGTGGAGAAGATGAGCAAAAGGAAGTCAGTCTTGCTTGCGCTCTGTCGGTTTTGCTTTTCTAGACTTCATTGGATAAATATTCCTTCTCAAACTGAAATAGAAGTTTTCATATTTATCACTTCTAAAGCATATATTATTACTAATTAATGAGAATAAATTACAAGCATATGATGTGGATGAAAATTAGAAATGCTTGATTTGATAGTGATTTCTTAAGCCTTTATCCATCCCATACTGTATGCTCCTTAAGAAATGCATCCATGTACTGTTTATTCATTGCACATTTCATATCATATGGTCCTCAACAATTGACAATTGATGCTCAGATTGCCAACGATACCTACTAAATTTTCAATCTGATGCTGATGTTGTGAAAGTTTGGCGAGAAATATTGCAAAGGTGAAAAAACAATACAACAAACAAATACCTAATGAAGCAAGAATCAGATACACATATAAGCAGTACCAACTTCATACATACTACAGAGGACCATACAAGCAGCTCCTTTGTCTTTTTTTTTAAAAGTTGATTTCGCCATTTTTTTCACTGAACTCCCAAAGCTTTTTTGCTTCCTTTCGGCAAAATATTTCCTTTCCTTCTCCACATTGCTGTGCGTAATTTTGTAAAGCACAAACCTCAGGTGAATTATACAAAACAGATTCCGTGAGTTTAACTTGACATGAAAACTCCACAACTTTTACAGCAGTGGGGCTTTCATCTTTAAAGCTTTTTTTACTTCTATTCCATATCTAAGTAGTTATTTGTTCCTCTAAGAATTGGATTAAGACAGACTTTGTCTCAAAATTTATTATCCTGGCTTATAGGATCATATAAGAGGCTGTAAACTGAGTGCTGAGTAACAGTGTTACAAGCATGAACTAGCAATGCAGTGTAAAATACAACCCGATATTGAAACAATTCAAGGGAAACAGAAAGCACTGATGAGTTCAGTAATTTCATGGTAATGAACAATATATGATTTAGAAGTATGACATTCCTGAGGTATATTCTTCGACAAGATGAAAGGTGCAGCTCATAGAATAGCAGCAAGAAAAAGCAAATGTGGAGTCTGAATGCATGGAATGAACAAACCTGCGAAGGTGACGGTGCAATCCAAAGCATCAGGTCACTTCACTGAATTTGGATATGAAGCTGCTAGGCACAGGCTTGCCAGTGGCTTCCCTGAAATATCCCATGGCTTTAAGTTTTGGTCCTGAAGGAACTATTTACAATCTCTAGCTCAAGTAACCTCCTTGACAACAAGTCAAGAATTTCTCACTGACCTGGAATCATCCAAGCAAAAAAAATTTGACTTCGAGCAAGTCAACTAATTTACCCAAAATCCAGTTAAGGATTTACATAATTAGGGTTGATCTATAGGTCAACTTAATCTTACCATTGGACTTCAAATAAATCTATATATTGCACTGTCAAGGCAACAGCGTTCATCTTTTCTTGGAGATGAAAAAGTTAAACAAGAAACGCCAGTACCAGATCTACTTATGACAGCAAATATAAAGACAGGGTTAGGGTTGTGGAAATTGTAAGGCAAACGAAGTAACAAGACTTGTATCAAACAATACGGTCGACTTAATTCGTATATGCTTAACATGAAGCAGCACACACTTTATCTGAAACTGTAATAGTGTAGTCCAGAGACACCCAAAATAGCAACTTGTACTAAACTAGCATAAAACATAGAAATCATACAATAACGCTCTTTCTTATTTTGAATTAACAAGTTCTTCGCTGAAGTCCCAAAGCTTCTGAGCCAATGCTGCATCTTGGGCCATGTCACTTGTCTTCTCCTCATTGGAGTCAGCGAAGTACTTCCCGCTCACACCCTTCACGCTAGGATGCACTGCCACATAACATGATGTTGCAGCCCCCTGTAATTACAAAGATGGAGAATGTTGGTGTTCAACCGATGCAATAACAAATTCTATCAGGTAAAAATGTTATATAACAAGTTTGACAAACCTGAGGAATGTTCTTCCACAAGATGTAAAGAACAGTTTTCAACACCGCTGAGACCAAAAGCAAATTTGAAATCTAAGTTCAAGGATTATCAATATGAAGCAGACCAACAATCAGTTCGAAAGTTTATGTAGCATACCCATGAAGATGGGAGAATGTTTGCCCAAGGTTGTCCTAACCAGACCAGGATGAACAGAATTTGCTGTGACATTTGCACCTTCAGCCTGTTAACCGCAAATGTTTTGATTCAGAAAAAGAAAAAGGACTTCTTTCTTTTCAATTACTACATCTACTCTAGACCATCAGTTACCTTCAATCTCCGTGCCAGCTCATTGGAATGCAAGATGTTCGCCAATTTAGATTGCCCATATGCCGATTTATCATTGTATCTGGGAAAACATGACAACAACAATCAATTGATTGAATGGTAGAAAACTCTACATTTTTGTCATCATGAATATCCTAATGCCTAACTGCTAATTATGACTTACGCCTTCTTGTCATTAAGTTTGTCAAACTTTATTCCTTCACTATAAGGTCCAATATGAGCTACTGATGATAGATTCACGATGCGGCCCTCAATTCCTGTCTTGGCTGCTGTGGTTTTCATTTTCTCAAGTAGAAGATTTGTCAACAAAAAGTGACCTGAAATTAGAAGGATCATGTTAAACTCAAAATCCTAATGAATACTTTTGGGAGGAAGAAAATCTGATTTGAGAAGGGGAAAAAACACACCAAGATGATTAGTAGCAAACTGCATCTCCACACCATCCTCAGAAAGTTGGAATGGGCAGTACATAATACCAGCGTTATTACTAAAAACAAAATGAAGATTTGAGATTAGGCTCAAAAAATTGACAGGACATGCAACACAAACCAGGAGAACCATGCAGTTACTTACATCAAAATGTTGAGAGGAAGATTCATCGCAAGGAATTTGTTGGCAAAGGCCCTGACAGACTTGAGTGAGCTAACATCAATCTGTATGATGTCAACTCTAGCAGATGGGATGCTCTCTAGAATGCTTTGCTTCACATTGTTGGCAGCTTCCAAGTTCCTTGCACCAATAATGACATGGGCTCCCCTGAGGGCCAACACTCTCGCAGTCTCAGCTCCAATACCACTACTTGCACCTGATTGCAAGAAGAACCTCAGAAATACCATCAAAGAACAGATAAATCCATGAAACATAGATATGTTAGTAGTAGAGAAGCTCGTGTGAGAAGAACCAAGTTCAAAGAGTGGTGACAATTGACACCATAAAATTTTGAAATATACCTTAACATATGAGAATAATAGAAACACATTATGTTAAACTATGTTAATAAGCCATTGATACCATCTGCTCAACAAAAATGACACTTTTGACACCATACTATACAAATATAGTTTTTATTACCAATAACTGTATAATGTAAATATCGATCAAAGTCTAAAAGGATACAATTCCAACTTATTTGCATAATGCATGTCTAATTTCAGTAACTAAGCAGCTTGACATTTAAATACTTTTTATGTTATTGATTCTTTTGAAGGGGAGCCTTGGCGCAACAATAAGATAGTTGTCTTGTGATCTAGAGATAATGAGTTCGAGCTCTGAAAATAACCTTTTGTAAAATTGGACAAGACTGCGTATAATAGACCTTTCCCCGGAACCCCGTACGACGGGGAGCTTTGTGAACCAAGCAGCCCTTTTATGTTATTGATTCTTTTGTAGTTATGTTATATTATAAAAGAACACTTAGTGTCCTACAATGTGTTAGTCTCAATCTAATGGGGATAATTAGAAATAAATCATGAAATCAATATAGTTAGATTCATCAGTTGAATAGACTCGATCCACCTATTTAAGCCAATTCAATCGCTTGAATTAGATTAGTTTTCTCAGCTCAAATAAACCCAATTCATCTATATAATCCCATTGATTTAATTAAACCAATTCAATCAGTTGAACAAGATAAGTTTTCTCAGATTAAATGATTATTTCAAGTCGATACAAGTCCTATTCAATCAAGTTGTAGCCCTTAAAAAATTTTCTAGTTCATCCATTATTTGTCGGCGGTAGTTTCTTGGTAAAGTGAAGTTGAGAAAAGAATGTGGAAGTTTATGTTCAAGTCGGTATTTTGTCGGGATCTAACTCCCTCCCTGCCTTAACTGGAAGAAAAAGCTGGATGAGGAGAAAATAAACAACATGAATGAGTTCGGCGACGAGATCGGGTGAGAGAAACTCAGATTTCTTAAGCAAACAGACCAATTTCGCGAAACGCACAAGTTAAACTCAGGTATACGACCGGATCGCAAAGATTAAGAAGAAAATGGAAAGGGTAGAGGACAGACCGGTGATGATGACGGTGAGATGGGAGGCGTCGATGCCTTCGGTGACCTGCTCGCCGGTGGCGCCGGATCCGAATCCGCTGGGGCCTTTAATGCCGGTGGCTTCCCTGAAGTAGCCCATGGCGCGAGGAGTAGGTTCTGGCAAAGAAGAAGAGAACTCGAGAACAAATCACGAAGGAGAGAGAGAGAGAGTGGAGAAAGGATCAGATGAGGAAGAAGGAAGAAGAAAAGGTGATTTATATAGCGGCTTCGGAACTCGATAATCCACAATTTGTTGGACCAAAACGCCTAACTTTTGTTTTCAGTTTCAGTCCGGTGGACTTTTCTAAAAATTGGCGGACTTCACACGGTGGTCAAAACTGAGAACGCCGGGTCAACAACGGCAAGTAATTGCAGTCAACAGAGGCGGTGGATTCCTTTTATTTCTTCCATTTCCCTTAGAAATATCTGTCAAATTTGGATCTTTCTAGAAGTTACATATTGATAATATTAAAAATTCTAAAAAGTATTTTTTTTTTGTCAATTTTAAAACAAGTTTTTGAGAAAATTAATCTACTCGAGTGGTATATGACATATTGAGGAATGGATTATTTTATATGATATCTAATTTAGTAAACGGCTTGATTTTTATATTTAATTAATTTTTTTTATGTTTTTTAAAATAATATTTTATTTAAGAAAATAAGTCTACTCGAAGACGCTTTACTGACACCACCAATAATAATATTTTATTTCTACGATCTATATCTTCCTCTCTCTTTTTTTTTTATCCTTCAATTTATCTATCCAAAAGAGCACCTCCAATGGAAGGGCTCCTTTATTATTATTTTATTTAAAAAATAGAAAATACGAAGGAACGCTCTCAAATGGAGAGCCGCTCTGGATATTTTTATCAAACACCTCTCTTTGATTCCATGTTATCAGATCCAAGCCTTCGCTCGACTACCCACTCATGAACCGGCCCCGCTCACTACCCAAGAGTCTCCACCGGCCCACAAGCGTAATCGTGAAGACGCGCCACCAAGTCGCTGCGGAGGGTTTAACGCCAATCGTCCGCGACTTCCACACCAACTCACAGAACGGAACCCGCCCGCAACTGCAAGCGAGTGGAAAACGGAATTCTCCACAAGCCGCAATGCAGGATCGAATCACAGACTTAAATTCTTACCGACTATCAAACACCTCTCTCCCATTATGAGAAAGGAGTTTTTATTTGCCACGTCATCCACGTTGCCTCAAGGACTCTATTATGGATGCCTTATAGGATCCAAATCCCAAATATATAGCATTGGGAAAATAAAAAATTTAATACATAAATTTATGTAAATGTTTATAGATTTTCTTGAATTTATCTAACGATCGGTGCATGTCGATACGCGATACATGATGAGTCGTCCGATTTTGTCCAATTTATGAAATTACACAGTAAATAGAAAATGTACAGTGCTCTCGTCGACGACGTTCTTTTTCGATGAGCACTATAGTTAACCCTATAATCCGTCGGGATCACTAGTTAACTCTTGAACCCATTGGGATCACTGTTGTTGTCGTCGTCGTCATCCGACTAACTGAACCGCGGTCAGATTCCAATCGAATTGTGGTACCCAACACCGCGATTGATTTCAACCGCAATTTGGTCGGAATCCAACCGCAATCCGGTAGGACTCCGATGTTAACTGGACCATAGCCGGATTCTAGCCAGATTGCGACTGAAATTCAATATAATTGTGGGTGCTAGCGCTGCAGTTGATTCCGACCGCAATTGAATCGAAATTCGATCTGCACTAAAGTCCAAGCTGATCGTGCCTGGATTCCAACCTAATTACGATCGGAATCGGTTGCGATTGCGGCCAATAGTGGTTGCGACATTGCCGACCGTAATTCAGTCGGATTACAGTCAAAATTGGTCACGATTGCGACTACCAACAAGTGTGGTGTTGGTGCCCACAATACGGTTGATTCCAATCACAATCCGACTGGACTTTGAGGTCGACCGGACTCCGACGCCGACCGGACCGTGGTTGGATTCCAACCAAATTGCAGTCGAAATTCGGCTGCTTGGCGACGATGCCGAGCAGGTCAGGCATTGCATGGGGTGCTCGAGCGTCAAGTGGAAGGGGTGCTCGGGTGTGGGAAAAATGGATGCTCGGATGAGACAGAGCGCAACGAAATTACTGTGCATTCTCTATTATCGTGCACGACTAGTGCACCACACGGTGATCAAGATATATATATCGTCCGATCACATGCATAACCGTCCGATTTCCGTTTGATTCATGGGATCACAAAGTAAATTGAAAATGCACAGTACTCCGTTGCGCAACGTTCTTCTCTGATGAGCATTATAGTCCAACCCCTGAACCCATCAAGGTCACTGTCGATGTCGCCATCACTGTCCAACCAACTGGTCGATCGAGCCACAACCAGATTCCGATTGAATTATTGTCGAAAATCGACCAGGCACGAAGTCTGTGTTGAAGATCGGTGTCACACTAGAGGGGGGTGAATAGCGATTTTCGATTTCTTTGATTTTGTTCAATTGTGATTGTCGACAAACGATTAGTGCACAACACAAATATACAAAATAATAGAAACAAATAGGAAGACAAACACAACACATGAACACAAAGGTGATTTAATGTGGTTCAGAATGTTAGGAATATTGGAACGGCTAGAGGGGGGATGAATAGCGTTTTTTGTGTGATGTCGGAAATTGATCGTGTCCGTGTCTACAATTTCGTTAGTACGCAGCGGAAATAGAAATGATACAATAGCGAAATGAACAATACGCTAACACGAGTATGTAACGTGGTTCGGAACCGCACGGTTCCTACTCCACGGATCGAGCTCTACGAGCTCTAGTGATGCACACACACTCACTAATGACAAATACTCCTTCTCGACACAAGTCGGAGGTGGAGAAACCTCGTACAATATATCTTACAATAGTAAGAACGAAATACAAGCAATATACAATGTAAATACGAAATACAAGTAAAGAAAAGACTTTACAACACTTGTTTTGATTGCTTGAATGCTTGGTTGCTTGCTTGCACTTGGAGACCTGATTTGCACCAACAAATCGCTCCAATAGCCCTCAAGAACCGATCCGAAAATCCTCCATCACGAGCTCCTTATAAAGCTTCAACCTGTGCTAGAAAAGGTCTATCAGTCGACTGATCGGGACCATCAGTCGACTGATGCCACTGTTGTCGTGAGACAACGGCTAGTTCCACGTTATATAAGTCCAACGGAACTACTATCGATCGGCCCGATTGTGACCATCGATCGTGATGGAGTCCTCACTCGACCGATGAGTCTCGACTCCGATACGTGGCGATTCTCGAGCACCGACCGATCACCGCGATCGATCGGCCTGCTGAGCCATCGATCGGGCCCACCTGGCGATCGCAGGCTATAACCCGCTCGAACCCTAGTTGATTCGGTCGGTCCACATGACACCAGTCGACTGACACACCTCAAATATGAGGTTTTAGCCCAAGTATGGTTCTCCCATACTTGCTAGACCACCCTTAGCCTAGACCTAAGCCTTCTAGCCACCTCCATCAGCCTCACGCCTCTCGGATCCCTCCAAGTCATCCATGACTTGTTCATCCATCGCGCTAGCCTTCAGGTGCTTCCATCGGCTATGTCATGCTAACGGTGTCTACACCGCCAAGGCACATTGAACTTACGCCGCCAAGACTCCGCTTGGACTTTACGCCGCCAACCATTGGACTTATGCTGCCAAGACTACCGCTTGGACTTTACGCCGCCAATATTAATCCCCTTGGACTTCAAATGCCAACCCATGTTGGACTTTCCATGCCAAGACCATGCTTGGACTTTCCTTGCCAACTCATGTTGGACTTTCCATTTGCCAAGACCCATGCTTGGACTTTCCATTTGCCAAGACCCATGCTTGGACTTTCCTTGACAATTATATTGTCATATGTTTTTGTCGAAACATCAAAACACATCAAAACATCACTCGAGCCAAACTCGAGTCCTGGTCAATCGTGACCTGGGCCGATTGCACCAACAATCTCCCCCTTTTTGATGTTTGACAAAAACCAAACAAATAATTGAGTTAGAATACTAACTCCAATCCTTTAGCAATTATCCCAAATTGGTAAATACTCTCCAAATGTTTTCCCCCAAATATTCTCCCCCTTTTTGACTAACAGCAAAAAGTTGTCTCCCCAAGAGGGTCAATGTCTCATGTCCCAATGAGATCTTACAATCTCCCCCTTGGTCCAAAAATACTTAGGATGCCTACCATCTTCCTAGTGATAAGTCCAATATCACTCAAGAGAGACAATCCTATTTACTCTCCCAATTTCCAAATTGGGTCTCTCAAAAGTCCCCATCAATTTCCCAATTGATGTCATATTCTCCCAATAACTTCTCCTTTTCAAGGAGAAAAACACATCCATCATTCCAAGATGGATACCTCCCCCTAAAGGTTTGCTCCCCCTTGACCATTGTACCAACAATGTTCTTGGGAAGTCCCTAAGCCAATAGGAACTCTAAACTATCAAAATTAAGGTTAGAAATTCAACATTGAACTTTCCAACACCTTAAAATTGATACAAACCCCAAATACTTCTCCTAATCCATATCCAATGGATTTACACCCTTTATAATGCTTCCCAAAGCATATCCTAGGGTTAGGAGTGGTTAGGGACCAGAAAATCGGGTTAAACAACCTTGTTTACCTCGAACACTACCAATGAGTGATTCAGAAATCGATCATTGGAACCTCCATCACGCCGCCACCGTAGGCGATCGATAATAAAATCCCGATTTTCAGTTATCAGAAATGAGTTTTGAAAAATCATAACTAATTATACGTATATCGAAAAATCACGAAATTTGATACGTATAATACTTATGACTAATACAATGGGTGAAAAATGTTTGAAAATTATTTTACCCATTAAATAGTGAAATTGGTACAAAGTTCAAAACCATTGAAATTTTCAATGTTTTGGCCCTACTTTGTATCAACTTCATCAATGGTGATTGCTATCAAAAGATAAACTTCACCAAGGTTTTTCAAAATAATTTTAAAATATTTTCAAAACCTTATCTTGGATCATATTCCTTGGGCTCTATGTACGTGACTTGTACACAAGCTCTCCCAATGATCCACAACTAAGATTAGATGAGTTTTAGTTCATCTAGATGCAAAAACTATGCACCTTGAACTTAACTCATATCCTAGCATCTCACATGTATCTAGAGTGTATACATACACATACATGTCAATTAGATGTGAGATGTGAGTTTTGTTCTCCCTAAACTAGGGTTTCATGCATTCTCTAAAGCAACTCTACTTGATTCCCTTATAACTGGGACTCCAAGTCATGCCATAGTTCTTAAATCAATTTTAATTAAGTTAATGCATGAATGTATGATCATGGCATAAATAATAGCATTATTAAAACATGGCCAATGATCATGATGTCATGACATATGATGAAAGTTAAGAACGCATGACATCTAAAATAGCCCTAAACAATGTCATGACATGGTATATGATAGGATGCAATACAATTCTACAAATATTCATCCATACACACAAGATTTTTAGAAACAAAGATTTCATTTAACTTAAAACTTGTCTTTTACATCCAAAATAGAGATTGGCTATGCTCAATCTCACTACAAACACTGACAACCACAAAAAAATATAATATCCTCTAATCGTCCGCAGGAGGTGGCGGTGGAGGAGGTCGACTTCGAGTCCGCGTCATCTCTAGCATATCGGTGATGTCGCTCTATCGTCGGTCTCTTCCATCCTATCGAGACGTGCGGCGAAAGCTCGCCCGCCAATAGCTCGACTGACCTAGAGTCCACCGATCACGATAGTCACGAAATGGACTCGGTAGGCCAGCGATCGATGGACTCGCCGCTGATGTGTTTGCCGACATCTGGTCATCCTCATCAGTGGTATCCGTGTCCTCGTGGTCCTCTCCGCCTCTCTGGTACCGGCGATCTGTCTGCGTGCCCTGGGTGGTGGTCGTGGCGCCAACTCCATCTGTCCAGCGCCCATCCGTAGCTTTGCTAACGAGAAGTTACGAACTGATATACAGTCGTACACCTCCGATAGCGCTCGCAGAGAGCCCCTGTGGATGTTGACGCCTACGGAGTCTAGCCATGCTGTGATGATATGACCAAATGACATATGCACTTTCCCTTGTACAGGGGAAATGAAGTGCACAATGCAGTGGAAAATGTTTAATGCAAAGTTCATATCCAACTGATGACGCATGGCATATAGAAGAAAAAGATGAGGAGGCCGAATCTTGGCCAGACCCCGAGTGACAATGGGAAGAAAACACCCAACAATGACCTTGTAAAGGACATTGTCAAAAGTCTAACACTCGATGATAGGAAATAGATTCTGGGCCGGTGGACGAGGATAACCAAAGATATGCTCATGCATGGACTCCATGGAGATATGGTCAAAAGGCTCAGGTAAAGGAAAATCCATGGTAGGGTAAAAGATAAAGGTGTCATCTGAAGGCCTACACTCGAGAAACTCCTACAGTATCGCAGGAGTGAACTCTAACTCGCGTTTTGCAACGCGAGTAGTGTAAGTAGGGTCGTCATCCACCTTTTTAAGGTTTTGATAGAATTCCTTAATAAGGTCATCATTAATTGGATGCGTGCACAAGACGATTTTCATCAGATTGTAGTATGCAATTAATTCCATGACATCACTACAATGCCTATTGAAAAAGTCCCTATCGATGTACCTAACCAACATAGGTTGGTACAATCGAGATTCACCCTCGGGTGGATCATTCCTACGGGCACTCCTATTATGAATGCAATGTAATGATATGGCATGCAATGACAATAATACACGATTAGATAAACCTAAATTGTAATGGAGATGAAAATTAGGGCTCGAAAAAAAAATCGTTACTTAGGCGCCATTTGAATGTGTGGCCGGAGGGAAGACTCAAATGTTGTCAGATCGGAAAAGTCGCCGGAGAGCTTCAGACGCCGGAACCCTAATCGGAACAGGAAAAATAAACCCTAAATCGCGCGAACTAGGGCTCCAAATAGGTGGAAAATGGAAGAGGAGAAACTCGTCTATCAAACCTAACACTTGGGAGGTTGGCACGGCCGGAAGAGTTGGTCGGAGAGGTAGACGACGATCGGAGAAGGAAGGGAGAAGAGAGGTTCGTCGCGTGAAGACGCCGAACCCTAGCGGTTCGCGTTTTAAAAACGCGATTCAGTCGACTGATGTGGATCATCAGTCGACTGATAGCGGTTTAATACCGGGTTTACCGAGCGCGTGATCGATCCGACTTAATCGATCGCAACCTTCAGAACGTGCTCGATATCATCGACGATCGATGTTGCTCATCAGTCGACTGATGTGCACATCACTCGACTGCTCGTCGAGCACTCGACTGATGGCCTTCGGCCTCGGTGAACAGTACCATCAGTCGACTGATGGACCTCATCAGTCGACTGATGTTCAATCAGTCGAGTCATGGAGCTAGCACTCGACTGATGGCCATATCGTATCGCTACATAAGTTATCGATCACGACCGATAATCGATTATCGATCGATCGATATCTGATTTCCAGTTCTGAAAATCAGAAGATCTCGATTTCATCATCTTAATTATTCCATTTTATCACGTTAGATCTTATATATCGAATGTATTGATGTTATACTTTTGTTCATGTATTTGTTAATATATTTTAATATTTTATTTCATTTTTGCAAACATTAACATTCAATGATTTCCAAAACCTAACATCTCACCCTTTCTAAGTGTTAAAATACACAATCAAGGTAAAAGACTTGTTTTGTGAGATGTAATCTATCCTAGACATTCCTTCCATGCAAAAATATGGTAAAACATATGAAGCATGGTGAATATAAGACATCAAGTTGTGTGACACTTGAGTATCACTCTAGATGTTACCTTTACATCTTAACCACCCATCTCTTGATACATGACCTTCCAAAGTGTGCCAATAATCAAAGTTACACACTATAACCTCTAAATCTAGATTGTGTCAATTTTATTGATTTTCATGTTTTCAAGATATATATTGACACATCCTAAAATTCTTTGAAGTTAAGGCTCAAAGATATTTCCAAGGTAACCATAACCTTGGAAGTAACCTAAGGTGCCACCTTTATCATGGTTGAGTTAACTACCCATCCAATCAAGGTTGACACACCCTAAACCCATTTAGCGTGAATCAATCACGCTCTTAGGAACCCAAAACCGATTTGAGCTTCTAGGGTTAATTAGGTATTCCTTAGGGATAACCTCCCTAGATACCTTCCTAATGACCCTCCTAGGCTTATTAGCCTTGGTCATTTTGGTCTTGCCTAGGTTAACCTTAGGGATTGCCTCCCTAACAACCTTCTTAGTGGTCATCCTAGGTTTCTTCGAAACCTTGGCCATTAGGCACAAACCTTGGTCAACTCTAGGAATGACTTTCCCATTGACCTTGGTCTTTCTAGACCTAGTTAGTGTCCCATAGTCGAATGGAACACTATGGTAAGTCACCTTGGACTTAGGTTTGTGACCCAAACCATTCTTGCCCTTGGTTGACTTTTGACTCTTAGATCCTAGATGTTGACTTTGACTTCTTGACCTAAGAGTTTGACAATTTGACCCTTGAAATTAATTTTGTATCTTGTTTAGGGTCTTTTCCAATTTCTCAAGCCTTGACCTCAAGGCTCGGTTCTCTAATTCTAATTGCCCAATTTTAGAATTTTTATTTAAATCTTGGGCATTTGACTTTCTTGGCAAATGCCTAGTCCATTTTGGATTAAAACCTAGATGTTCTTGGATTTTCTTAATAGATTCCCTAGGTATTATTTTTCTAGGGACATTAGTCACAAATTTCTCCTTATTCTTAAGGCGAACATTCTTAGCTCCTAAACACATATGTTTGTTATTTCTAGCATGCTCTTTATGATACATAACAAAATTGCTAAAATTAGTTTTAGCATGCTTTTTAATATTTAGATTAGACGGAGCATTATTTAAATATACCTTAGGGTTTGCCTTAGTGGCTCCCCCTACTTGTGATGCTCCCCTTTGCCCCTTCTTCTTCTTCTTTGGGCATTGACTCCGGTAATGACCCGGTAGTCGGCATTTGAAGCAAATGACATGCTCCTTGCTCTTTTGTCTTGGAGAACCGGCATCCGTTGACTTTTGTTGACTTTTAGGCGCCGGAGGAGCTTTCTTGATCCTCTTTGGACATTTGCTCTTGTAATGCCCATACTCCCTACACTCAAAGCACATAATATGATTTTTATTTGAAAATAAAGTGTTTGAGTTACCTAGGGTAGTGGTGGAGGTCGGAGTTGGATTTTGAGCTTCCTCATCTTGACCGGATGTTGAAGGCTCTTCTTGAGGTTGCTCCGGTATAGAGGATGGTCTTTCCTCCTCAATCCTATAAGTGGATGCTCCTTCCACTTCTTCCACCTCTTCTTTCTCCGATCCGGAAGTTGACTCCATCTCATCTTCCGATTCCTCACTTTCACTTGAGGATGAACTCTCTTCATGGAATCTTACCAATTTCCTCCATAGCTCCTTGGCATACGTGTAATCCCCTAGCTTGCACAAAATATCATTAGGAATTAAATCTTCCAAAAGTTTCGTTACCTTAACTTCGGTCTTGAGCTTTTGGCATTGCTCTTGGGTCCACTTTTTCAATTTTAGGACATTTCCCTTCTTATCCCTAGGGGGTTCAAGGCCTTCAACGAGGATGAACCAATCCTCTATGTTCATCATCAAGAATGTTTCCATTCTTGCTCTCCATGTCGGAAAATCTTCTGGATCATATGGAGGTGGAGTGTTGATTTCCCATCCAAGCTTGTCTTGGAATTCCATCTTCACCCTCTAGCCTTTTGCCTTAGCTCCCGGTTGTTAATCCATAGAAGAGCCCCGGGCTCTGATACCACTTGTTAGGAATATTGGAACGGCTAGAGGGGGGGTGAATAGCGTCTTTTGTGTGATGTCGGAAATCGATCGTGTCCGTGTCTACAATTTCGTTAGTATGCAGCGGAAATAGAAATGATACAATAGCGAAATGAACAATACGCTAACACGAGTATGTAACGTGGTTCGGAACCGCACGGTTCCTACTCCATGGATCGAGCTCTACGAGCTCTAGTGATGCACACGCACTCACTAATGACAAATACTCCTTCTCGACACAAGTCGGAGGTGGAGAAACCTCGTACAATATATCTTGCAACAGTAAGAACGAAATACAAGCAATATACAATGTAAATACGAAATACAAGTAAAGAAAAGACTTTACAACACTTGTTTTGATTGCTTGAATGCTTGGTTGCTTGCTTGCACTTGGAGACCTGATTTGCACCAACAAATCGCCCCAATAGCCCTCAAGAACCGATCCGAAAATCCTCCATCACGAGCTCCTTATAAAGCTTCAACCTGTGCTAGAAAAGGTCTATCAGTCGACTGATCGGGACCATCAGTCGACTGATGCCACTGTTGTCGTGAGACAACGGCTAGTTCCACGTTGGATAAGTCCAACGGAACTACTATCAGTCGACTGATTGTGACCATCAGTCGACTGATGGAGTCCTCACTCGACCAGTCGAGTCTCGACTCCATTCTGTGGCCGAATTCTCGAGCACGGTCGGTGATCACACGATCGCACGATCGCTGGCTCATCACCGACCGCCCACCTCGGCGATGATCGCTAGCCATAACCCGCAGTGAAACCCTAGTTGACTCGGTCCAGTCGACTGCCACATGACACCAGTCGACTGACACACCTCAAATATGAGGTTTTAGCTCAAGTATGGTTCCCCCATACTTGCTAGACCACCCTTAGCCTAGACCTAAGCCTTCTAGCCACCTCCATCAGCCTCACGCCTCTCGGATCCCTCCAAGTCATCCATGACTTGTTCATCCATCGCGCTAGCCTTCAGGTGCTTCCGTCGGCTATGTCATGCTAACGGTGTCTACACCGCCAAGGCACATTGGACTTACGCCGCCAAGACTCCGCTTGGACTTTACGCCGCCAACCATTGGACTTATGCTGCCAAGACTACCGCTTGGACTTTACGCCGCCAATATTAATCCCCTTGGACTTCAAATGTCAACCCATGTTGGACTTTCCATGCCAAGACCATGCTTGGACTTTCCTTGCCAAATCATGTTGGACTTTCCATTTGCCAAGACCCATGCTTGGACTTTCCATTTGCCAAGACCCATGCTTGGACTTTCCTTGACAATTATATTGTCATATGTTTTTGTCGAAACATCAAAACACATCAAAACATCACTCGAGCCAAACTCGAGTCCTGGTCAATCGTGACCTGAGCCGATTGCACCAACACAGAACCTATGGTTCCTATTCCACGGTCGAGCTCTAGAATAAACTCTCATGATGCACACCACTACTAACAAACTTCTCCTTCTCGGCAACACGCCGGAGGTGGAGAAATCTCTTACAAGATATTTACAATAAAAAACTACAACCAAATACAAGAAGCAAATACAATAATAAAGTAAAGAAAATTTTACAAAGAAAATTTTTGATTGTTTGCTTGTTGGTTGCTTTGGATTGCTCTTGGAGGTCTAGAATGCAACAACACTTCCCTTTCAAAATCACCCCAAAAATCGTTACAAAAATCCTCCCTTTTCTGCTCCTTTTATAATCTATATCGGGTTGATTTCACGCCAAGCAGTCGATTGTCAAAAGGCTTTAGTCGACTGCT
Organism: Wurfbainia villosa; assembly: GCA_025175895.1. Taxonomy (NCBI): domain Eukaryota; kingdom Viridiplantae; phylum Streptophyta; class Magnoliopsida; order Zingiberales; family Zingiberaceae; genus Wurfbainia; species Wurfbainia villosa. The sequence continues at coordinate 607,731 of CM046008.1, forward strand.
CATCTATTCGTTATTTCACAACGAACTAATCTACGCGTTGGATTATGCCCAACATATACCTGAGCAGTCGACTGCCCTTACCAGCAGTCGACTATCATACAACCAGTCGACTACTTAGTCGACTAACAAACAATCTGTGGACTGCTACAGTGTCGTTAATTGACTGCCCATACTTAACAGTCAACTGTCCAAGGCCAGTCGATTGGTCTAACTCCTAGTCGACTGCTAGAGCATAGACATTCTTTGCTCATATCACCAGACGCTAGTCGACTGCCCATACATGACAGTCGACTGCTCAAGATCAGTCGACTGGTTTAACCCTTAGTCGACAGTCGAGCCTCAGTCGACTAGTCATAATCCTAGTCGATTGCTCTAGTCAAACTAGGCTCTCAAGTGTCGTGCACTTGGCCAGTCAATTGGTTCATAACCCCAGTCAATTGGTAAACCTCAAACATAAGGTTTAACCCCAAGTATGCTCCCCTCATACTTGATAAACACACATAGCCTAGACCTAAGCCTTCTAGCCATCTCCATCAACCTTACACCCTCAGGGTCCCTCCGAGTCCTCAATGACTTATTCACCCTTCATGTTAGCCTCCAAGTGCTTCCATCTGCTATGTCATACTAATCGGATCCTTTGCCAAGATTCATTTAGATTTATGCTGCTAATACTACATGCTTGGACTTTACACTGTCAAAATCTCACCCTTGGACTTTCCCATTGTCATCGCCCAGACTACACACTTGGACTTATGTGACAAAGACTTCAAACTTAGACTTTACCTTTGCTAAGTACCTATGACTTGGACTTTCAATTGCTAAGTACCTATGACTTGGACTTTCCAATTGCCAAGACCATACTTGGACTTTCTATGCCAAGACCATGCTTGGACTTTTCCATGCCAAATTTCACTTAGATTTTACGCTGTCAAGACTACACATTTAGACTTATGCTGTCAAGACTTTACCTTTGAACTTCCTTTGCCAAAATCCATATTTAGACTTTCCTTGCCAAGTATTCAAACTTAGACTTCCAAGGTTGATTGCTCCAACAATCTCCTCCGAATAATCTCCCCCATATGACTTTGGATATCCCAATTATCTACTAGTCATATGGTCAACATATGGTCAAACTCATATAGTCAACTAATGGTCAAACCCATTGTCAATCAATTGTCAAACATCGAAACACTACTTGAGTCCCACTCGAGTCTGGTCAATCATGATTTGGGTTAATTGCACCAATAATCTCCCTCTTTTTGATGTTTGACAACTCTTTTAAATTAGGCTAACAATAACCCAAACTTAACTTTTCTAATGTCAAAGCATAGTGAATGTTTACCTAACTTAAACCTCACTTCTTCTCCTTTGACATACATTAAAAAGTCTACTAAGATTTTCAATGTTTCATTTTCCCCCTTAGTTCAAAATCATCTAAGATGTCTTCACTCTTTATATTGATACAACCTTTATTACTAAACGAAAGGCAATCCATAATGAAGGTTTACCTAACCCTAATTTCTCCTCCTTTGATCAAAATTTCATCCATCATTCCTTGGTGGATACACTCCCCCTAAAGATTTGCTCCCCCTTGAGCATTGTACCAACAATGTCCTTGAAGAGTTCCTAAGCCTATAGAAAGTCTAACCAATCAAAATTAAGGGTAAAAGTTCAACATTGAACTTTCACAACCCTTTCAAACTCGATTTTCACTCTAATTAACTCTCCTAATCATTTTCAATGATTATTTCACCCTTTCAATATTTTCCAAAGCATATCCTAAGGTTAGGAGACGTTAGGGTGACCTAGAGTAGTTGATACATGGCTAAACAAATCTTGTTCACCGAATCAATCATTCAAGAATGACTAGGTCAAGAACTCGATCAATGATCAGACATTATAGAAAATATACTTCAGAAATGAGTTTTGATAAATCATAAGTAAATATACGTATTTTGAAAAATCATGAAACTTCATATGTGCATTACTTACATGAAATACAATGGGTAAAAAAATAATTTTAAATTAAAATACCCATTAAATTATGAAATTGATACAAAGTTCAAAATCATTGATAACTTTAATATTTTTGCCTAACTTTGTGCTAATATTTTCAATAGTAATTGCTATCAAAAGATAAACTTCACCAAGGTTTTATAAAATATTTTTGAAATATTTTCAAAATCTTATTTTGAACCATGGTCTATGTGCTAGATGTATATGACTTGTACATTAGCTTTCCTCATGATTCATTATGTCATATTATAAGTTTGAGTTCATCTAGATGCAATATTTATGCACTTTGAACTTAACTCATTTTTCTAACATCTCACATATGTCTAGGTGTATCAATGCACTCACATGTTTGCCTTATGGTCTTTGTGATATGTGAGTTATGCTCTTCCATAATCTAAGGGTTCATACATTTGTATCTAGGCAACTCTATTTGATTATCTTATCTTGAGATTTCAAATCATGTTATTGTCTTTAATTTTATTTTAATTATCCTAAATGCATAAATGATGATCATAGCATAAAAATGTGCATAATTTAAAATATTTATCAATAATCATGATATCATGACATTAAAAATTAAACCTAAACACAAGCATGACATATATTACGCTAAGCATGACCATGACATTTAATTAATTATATGAAGCATAATGTCATGACATGACATATGATAAACAAGACATGACAAATTAAATATAAAGGTATAAGAATACCTAAGTTTCAAATTCAATTGTCATTTACTAGGATTAAACTCCATTTTTCCATAATAAATCAATTTTCCAAGTGTGCCCAAAATATAAAATGGCACACCATTGACTCTAACATATTTTGTGCTAATTTTGATTGACTTTTCAAATTTTATTGGCACATTTTAAAATCTTTTATGATATATTTCTAATTTCATTTTCAAAGTATTACAATACTTCGAAAATGCCCTAAAGTGCCACATTTATCATGATTAGATTAACTACCTATCCATTCAAGGTTTGCACACCCTAAACCCAACTAGCGTAATAGAATCACGCTCCTAGAAACTCAATACCTATTAGAGCTTCTTGGATTAACTAGGTACTCGCTAGGGATGACTTCTCTAACTACCCTCCTAATGACTCTCCTAGGCTTTGAAGTCTTAGTCATTTAGGTCTTCTCAAGGTTAACTCTAGGGGTAACTCCCCTTGTAACCTTGCTAGTGACTTTCTTAGGCCTTAGTCACTTCAGTCTTCCTAAAAAAAATATAGAACCGCCACATTAGCGGGCCCCCACCGCTGTCCCTACGTGTGGAGGGGGGTAAATCAGGTGTCAGGTGTCTAGCGTAGAAATGCGGAGTCATCGGTAGTCTGGTCGTCACCTCCAGGAATCGACCCCTTGCCCTTTCAAACCTTAACATGGCTGCGCTAGCCATCTGGGTTTGCCCTGGGGGCTAAACCCAAGGATTGCCTCCCTTGTGACCTTGAACTTCCTAGATTTAGGACTTGTTCCATAACTATATGGAACATTGTGGTAGGTAGGCATGACTGTCTTGGACTTATGCTTGTAATCCAAGCCTTTTCTATCCTTAGGTAGTTCTTGTCTCCTAACACCTAAGGTTTTCCCATTAGACCCTTTAATTGAATTTTTCATCTTCCTAAGAGTTTTTTCTAATTTCTAAGGCTTTGATCTCAAAGCTTGATTTTCTAATTCCAGTTGTCCAATTTTTGAATTTTCATTCTTTCTTTGGGCATTCCCCTTTCTTCTAGGCATATGCCTACTCTTTTTAGAGTTAATGCCTAAATTGTTATCTATCTTTCTAATGGTTTTCTTAGGTAGAATAGTTCTAGATTTTATAACTCTAGAATTGTCCTTAGACAAATTGACATGTTTAACACCTAAAGAATAAAATCTATTCCTAGCATGCTTTTGTTCATAAGCAATGGTAATAAAATTATTAGCATGCTTATTTTTATTACGAAGACTGGTAGGTGCATTATTAAATGTTATCTTAGGGTTTGCCTTAGCTCCCCCTAAACTCGAGCTCTTCACTTTGTCCTTTGGAGTGTGCCTCCCCCTAGGACATTGACTCCGGTAATGATCTTTTTGTTGACATTCGAAGTACACCACATGCTCCTTACCTTTGCGTATGTGGGCTCCGGCCTCCTTTGACTTTTTTTCGTCTTAGGCACCGATTGAGCCTTCTTAACTCTTTTTAAGCATTTGCTTTTATAATGTTCTACTTCTCTACACTCAAAGCATGTTATATAATTTTTATTTTTATTTACCATGATAGAATTACCTTATTGGATGGTGGTAGGGGACTCTTTAGCTTATTCTTCACTTCTCCCGAATATGGAATGTTCTTTTTGTTGCTCTGACGTGGAAGATTGTCTCTCCTCCCTCTCAATCCTTGAAGTGGAGACTTCTTCAACCTCCTCTACTAACCCGGATGTTAAGCATCTCTCAACTTCCGAATCCTCAAGCTCTTGGGATGATGATGTATTTTCTTCTTGAGCTTGAGAGGATAAGCACTCTTCCTTAGACTCCTCCACTACTTGTGTCAGTAAGAGTTCTTCATGGAGCTTGATCAACTTGATCCATAGTTCTTTAGCATCTCTATAGTTACCTAACTTAGATAAGATATCATTAGCTATCAAATTTATTACATTTTGGTTACCTTTTCATTGGTCTCGAAATCTTGAATTTGATCATCCGTCCATTTCTTCTTCTTGAGGATCCTTCCCTTCTTGTCCATCGGAGCTTCGAACCCTTTTACCAAGATAAGCTAATTTTCTAAATTACATATAAGAAAAAATTTTATTCTACCTTTCCAATATCCGAAATCTTCACGATTGAAGGCGGGTAGAACCGTGATGTAGTAGTCTAGTTTATCTTGAAGCTTCATTCTTCTACTCCTCTAGTACTTTGCTCTCTCAGTTGTTAATTCATGAAGAGCGACCGACTCTGATATGAATTGTTGAAAATCGGCGTCGCGCTAGAGGGGGGTGAATAGCGATTTTTGATTTCTTTGATTGCGTTCAATCGTGCTTGTCTACAAACGATTAGTGCATAATGGAATATACAAAACCATATAAACAAATAGGAAGACAAACACAACACATGAGCACAAAGGCAATTTAACGTGGTTCGGAACCTATGGTTCCTCCTCCACGATCGAGCTCTAGAGTGAGCTCTAGTAATGCACACTACCACTAACAAACTTCTCCTTCTTGGCAACACGCCAAAGGTGGAGAAACCTCTTATAAAATATTTACAATAATAAATAATAAACTACAACCAAATACAAGAAGCAAATACAATAATAAGTAAAGAAAACTTTATAAATAGAACTTTTGATTGCTTGCTTATTTGTTGCTTTGGATTGCTCTTGCAGGTCTGGAATGCAATAACACTTTCCCTTCAAAATCACCCCAAAAATCACTGCCAAAATTCTCCCTTTGCTACTCCTTTTATAATTTGCATCGAGTTGATTTCGGGCCAAGCAGTCGACTGCCAAAAGGCTTCAATCAATTGCTTACTTATCCGTTGTCTCATAACTGACTAATCCACATTCGATTATGCCCACCGTATACTTGAGAAGTTGATTGCCCTTATCAGCAATCGACTGTTGTACCATTAGTTGACTGCCTAATCGACTAACAAATAATCTGTGGACTGCTGCAGTGCCATCAATCGACTGCCCATACTTGATAGTCAACTGTCTAAGGTCAGTCAACTGCCAGAGCATAGACATTCTGTGCTCGTCGATCTCCATTCATTTGCCTGAGGCGATCGGTCTAACCCAATATTTGGAGCATAGTAGATAATTGAGCCTCAATCATGACTAGTCGATTGATCATAATCTCAGTCGACTACTCGAGTCAAACTAGGCTCCCAAGTGTCATGCACTTGGTCAGTCGACTGGTTCATAATCTCAATCGACTGGTAAACCTCAAACATGAGGTTTAATACTAAGTATAATTCCCTCATACTTGATAAATACTCAACCTAGACTTAAGCCTTCTAGCTACCTCCATCAGCCTCACACCCTCAGGGTCCCTCCGAGTCCTCAATGACTCATTCACCCTTCATGTTAGCCTTCAGGTGCTTCTATCGGCTGTGTCATGCTAACCGGGTCTTTTGCCAAGATTCATTTAGACTTATGTCACTAAGACTATTTGCTTAGACTTTATGCTGCCAAAACCTCACCATTGAACTTTTCCATTGTCAAATCTCAATGCTTGGACTTTCGCCGCCAAAACTATAAACTTGGACTTACGTGGCCAAGACTTCAAATTTAGACTTTACCTTTGCCAAGTATCCATGACTTGGACTTTCAATTGTCAAGTACCCATAACTTAGACTTTCTGATTGTCAAGACCATGCTTGGACTTTCCATGTTAAGATCATGCTTGAACTTTTTCATGCCAAAGTTTACTTGGATTTTATGCCACCAAAACTACACACTTGGATTTATGTTGCCAAGACTTTACTTTTGGATTTTTCTTGTCAAATATTCATATTTGGACTTTCCTTGCCAAGTATCCAAACTTGGACTTCCGAAGTCGATTGTTCCAACAATCTCCCCCAAATAATCTCCTTCATATGACTTTGGATATTCTAATCATCCACTAGTCATATAGTCAACATATGATCAAATCCATTGTCAAACATCAAAACACTACTCGAGTCATACTCGAGTCTGGTCAATCGTGATATGAGTCGATTGCACCAACAATTCGATCGGATTGCGGTCGAAATCCAACAGGCACCAGAGGTCGATCGGATCGCAGTTGGATTTCGATCGAATCGCGGTCGAATTTCGATTGGTATTCGTTGCGATTGCGGCCGCTAGCCGTCGCAGTCATGGCGGATGCAAATCGTCTGTATTCCGACCACAATCCAACCGAAATCCGACCACGGTCCAACTGGGCTCGAAGTCCAATCGGGTCACGACTGGATTCCGATTGGATTGCAACCGAAATCCAACCTATTAGTTGCTGCCATCGCCGCTACCACTGGCGGCTACAATCGCAACCAAAGAACTGCGGTCGTATTTCGGCCGGATCATGATCAGAATCTAGCCGAAGGCCGGTGATGCTGAGCGATGTCGGGTGGTGTCGAGCTCCAATAGAAAATATTATTTATTTCTTATTTATTGTGCTTATTCGGACGACAATGAAAATTACTGTATTTTTTCGAATGTAATAATTAATTTATAATATTTTATAGCAGTTATTTTAGGATGATTATTTTTTAACGATTAATTATTGAATCCATATAATTACTATGTCAAATGACATTAATAATTTAAAAAGTAAATTATATAAAATAATGTAATACATTAAATAAAAAATTATAATAATATATAAATTACATTAGATAATATTTTTTTAATTTTATTTTAAAAAATAAAAAATAATTTTTGAGGAATAATTAAAAATTAATCATTCAACGACTCAAAAATAATGTTCGTGGTTGAATGACTTTTTTTTTACGTCAAACGATATTTTTTTGATTAATTGTTTTTTTTACAAATAAAAAATATTTTTTTAAAAATTATTTTATAAAAAAAGTTGGAAAGAAGTGACCCCCCACTCGATCTCACGGAGAAAAAGTTCCTTCCTCAATGGGAGAGAGCGTTCTCTCCGCCATGTCACTGGTGGGAGCTCATAAAGAGATGCTCTAAAGAGTTAATTTCCTACGTGACATTTATACGTGGTCATATGTGACTATATCTCCATCGTCTAATCTATAATTTATATAGTAGTGAAGAATACATAGTACTTTTATTGAGTGCGCTATAATCTATCTCTGAATCCATCAGAATCGTCGACGTCATCCTCACTGTCGACAGCAGACCTGCGACAACACACGATCGAGCCAGAATTCTATCCGATTGTGGCCACAACATCATGGTAACAATCAGGTTAAAATTCAATCGAATTGCGATCGGTGGCGATCACAATTCGATCATATTCTGACTGTAATCTGATTGCAATCCGATCTCAATCGAACCGGAATCCAGTCGAACTCAAACCGGATCATAATCAGATTTCGGTTGCTTGACGGTGATGCCGAGTAGATATTATCAGTGCATGCATGTGCGTGACACGCCGATCGAACTGTGACTAGAATTCGTCCGAATTGCGACCGCCAATGTCGCTGATGAGAAATACTATGCATTTCCTATTATTGTACGTGATCAGGCGTGCACGAGTATGTATATATACAAGTTTGATATATTGTGCACTGTGCGATGCGTAACTCGTGTGCGACGCTTAGTAACAAGGAATGCATTGTAACTTCCCGTCGCACATAGGAGCTCGACACCGCCGTTGAACGGTCATATTCCGATTGCGATCTGATCGGAATTCGATCAGACCGTGGTCGGATTTCGACAGCAATTCGATTGCAATCTGACTACGATTTGATCGAAGAGACGCCGCAGCAATCCTGACGGATTCAAGGGTTGACTATAGTGTAAATGGTAGTCGATGGTGAAGAATTTGGCTGAAGATCACGGGAGAAAAATACTATATATTTCTCATTTATTGTACATCTCTGTGCGATTGATGATTGAAATCGTGTCACGCACGAGTCGTGCAACACGATCCGACCGTGGCCATTGGTGCCGCCATTCAATCGAATTTTAATCAGAATTCGATCACGGAGTCGAACTGCAGCCGCAATTCTAGTTGGATGGTGGTCAAAATTCGACTCAACGCGGTTGCAAGTGGGTTGGAATCTCAACCCGTTCGCATGCAGCTACGGTCCAATCGTTGTCGCAGGTTTGTTGCCACTGTGAGGACGACTCTGATGATCCCAATAAATTCATAGATAGACTATGATATACTCGATAAATACAATTACATAGGTCGATCAAATAGTGCATGCATCGTGCAACCACGAATAATAAATTGCACAAATGGACAACGGATCAATCTCTCACAAAAGCGAGTTCCATTTCTCCATGCGCTGGTTACTAATCTCAAGGGTCAAAGATCCATCGTGATTTACCTCCCTTACGATGGTTCGGAAGTGGACTGATAGAGACTGCTAGGTTGACAATTCTAATCTTTTGCACAAGCAAATAATAAGTTGCACAAACGAATAATAATAATATCTTATTTCTACGATTTATATCTTCCTTTCTCTTTTATTTTATCCTTCAATTTATCTATCCAAACTAAGGATCCAAATCTCAAATATACAGAATTGTGAAAAAAAAAATTAATACATAAATTTATGTAAATGTTTATATATTTTCTCGAATTTATCTAAACTTTTAAAAGAAATTTACCTATCCTATTATTTTATAAGGTGTTATTTTAATATATATTTAAAAACTTAAATAAATTTAAGAAAATATATAATATACCTTCTCTGTAATTGCTTCCTCAATCTAATGAGATAATAAAATACTATTCAAAGTGATCTGTTTTATGTTCCTATCTTTCATTGTATTGGCTATGTGATCTGTTTCGTTTGTTTCATTTTAGATTTTTAAGTTTCCTTCATCTTCTCTTTTCTTTTCTTTTGCTCTTATTTTCTGGTACTATATTGGATGTTGAAATTATACAATTGAACATGTCGTGATTCATATGTTGGATAATCTGATTATTCAGCTATTTTAGGAATTATTTTCCAAACTCATTTTGTTACTAATCTATGGGATCTGATCATTTGGCCTTAAAGTTTAGAGTTGATTTTGGGAATTCTATTCAAATTTAAACTTATCTCAATTGGCATGTGCCAATTCAGTAAATTTACCTTCCCTATAATCGCTTTAATTCAGTCCTATAATCGTTTTAATTCAGTAAATTTATCTTCCCTGTAATTGCTTTAATTCAGTAATTTATCTTTTTTATATAGTGATCTATGTTATTTTATATGGTGGCCTTAAAGCTTATCTCAATTGGTTGATTTTTTTTATATAGTGGTCTATGTTATTTTTATTTATCTTTCCACGTATTTGATTGGATGGAGTGGAATAATAGCGAAGGAGATTATCTGAATATTAATGATTATTATGATAAGAATGAAGGTAGTTCAAAGTGTAGTTATTTTTTGTATGATGTTGAAGGTTATGAATAAGTACGTAGATAAAGGTCTAATACAGAGTAACGAGCAAAAAAATAATGCACAACGTGTTATATTACATAACCTTATGACATCTAATGAGGCATGTCGTAGTATTCTTAGGGTAAGTGTGGATGGCTTTTGTTCGCTTGTGTGAACTATTAAAGCACAACATGAGAGTAAAAGTCAATAAGAATTTAAGTGTTGAAGAGAAGACTGCTAAGTTTTTATATTTGCTTGGTCACGATGTCAAGCATCAAGAGTTGAGTTTTTTCTTTCATCGAAGTACAAGAACTACTAATAATCATTTTCATGAAGTTTTGAAAGTCATTATTGAACTTCATGTTGAATTTATAAAGCAACCGGATGAAATCTAAATCCCTTCACTTATACAAAGTAGTAGTAGATTCTATCCTTACTTCAAGGTAACACTCATGTTGATTTTGAATTTTAGAAAGTTTATAAGGTACTTTGTAGCTAAATATGGTCATTATCTTTTAATTGCAAGATTGTGTTGGTGCATTAGATGAAACTCATATACGTGTTAAAGTATCCAATGTAGATGCACTTAGATATAGAAGAAGAAAGGATTGGCCAAATATCAATGTATTGGCTGCATGTTCCTTTGACCTAAAGTTCATATATATCTTATTTGGGTGGGAAGGAACTACTTCTAATTCACGAATTGTTGAAAATGCTCTATCTAGACATAATAAATTAATAATTCTTCATGGTATTTAATGTATAGTTAATGTTCATTAGTGGACAATATTTGGAAGTAAATATGATTAACCTATCTTTCCTTCTGTTGGTAGGTAAATATTATTTAGTTGACCCTGGATTTATGCTGAAGAGAGATTTGATTACCTCTTATCGAGGGATTCGTTATCACTTGAAGGAATATTCAAGATGTGAGAAACTTTATAAAGATTTAGTTTCTGTTGGTATGTTGGTATCTCAGAGGAAAATATATTTGATGTGTATTTATATCTTGGAGAGAATAAGAAAACGATGATGCTTTCGGAAAAAAGATTTGATCTTCTCAAGAAGATGTTTTCTTTTTAAATTTTCTTTTTATTGATTTGAATAATGACATTTTGTAAGATTTGAAGTATTCTAGAGGAATTTAAAGTATAGGATTATAAGTTATCTATAGTTATTAGGAAATAAAAGTCAGTTTAATATTAGTTAGTAGTGATCAGTTTGTAATACATGTGGATTTTTTTAAGTAATGTTTATCATTGACAATTTTTTATTTTAATGGTTGATAGTGGTATAAGTAAAAAATTAATTTCTTTTCTTATTTATAAAAACAAAAGTTATTATATCCTTAATTGAACTCGGTATATTTTTTGAGTTATTTTTAAAATACTATTATTATTTTTAATATAAAAAACATTAGATATTGAATAATATAATTATAAATAATTTTATTTTTTTAGTGCAATAAAAAATAGTAAATTTTGTATAAATAAAAATAAAATAAGAATATTTTAGACAATAAATAATATAGCTTTCTTTTCTTTCTTTTGAAGTAAATAATTCAGTGATTTAATTTTATTTATCTCCCTCAATTTAAGTAAATAATTATACTAGGAAAAAAATTTCCTTTCCTTTTTTTAAAGAATTCTTTCCTTTCTTTCTACATTCCGTCCTCCAAGGTAAACAGAGAAGATGGAAACTCTCTGAGCATGATAAATAGCCCGTGGTCTCGTCCTTTTGCTTCGCACCAGATCGAACTCGTCGAGACAGATGGCGGAGACGAAGATGACGCTGAAGCTCCTCGTCGACAAATCCTCCGACAAGGTGCTGTTTGCCGAAGCCGGCAAAGGAGTCGTCGATTTCTTGCTCGGCCTCCTAACTCTGCCGCTAGGCGCCGTCATCAACCTCCTCTCCAACTCCAAGGAGACCATGGTCGGGTCCATCGCCAATCTGAACAAGAGTCTCCACACTTTGGACGAGTCCTACTTCCAATCTCCGAATTCCAAATCCGCCATCGTCAAAATAGCAAACTCTCATCGTCATTTTCCCTCCACCTCGCCCAAAGGGGTTCTCCTCCTTGGAAACTCGGCAGGTAACGCCGAGGGCTTCGTGAAGGGCGTGGTGACGTACACAATCATGGATGACCTGACGGTGACGCCCATGTCTTTTATCTCTAGCATCACGATCCTCAACAGGTTTCACGTCAAGAATGTCGCTGCACTGCAAGAGAAAACTGTGACGCTCGACTTCGAAAAGGTCGAAAGTCGAATTCAATTTATTAGCGTTGTTTGGTACTGATTAATCTTCTACTTACTGCGTGGTTATTGTTAGGCCATAAAGCTGCTGAAGGCATCTCTGCAGTCGAAGACCGTGCTGACGGACGTGTTCTTGAGCAAGAAGTAGAGGCTAATGATAAAGTGCATGCATCTTAAGAGTTATTTTATCTAATGATGGATGTTATCAAATAAAAGGGGGATTTTCGGTGGGCGGTGATAGTGTAATCAATTTTCCTATATGATATTGACAAAGATCTCCCTTACTCTCGATAAATCACGAAATTAAAGCTTTTACTTATAACACACAGTAGCCTTTTGCATGGGGAAGATCAAGCACTCGATGGATCATTTTTGCACAGATTGACCCTAAAATCTATTGCAGCAAACACCCATGCTGCTTTATACGGTGGTACAATTGTTCATTTTTTCAGTAATAGATATATCTCCAGAAATCTGTAAACGTCGTTAATGAATATCAGCAATTCCTTGAGGTTTGTCTTTAAAAAGTTGAGCTTTGAACCCCGAAGCAAATCTCTGGTGTCTCTCCTTCCCAGCAAACGAGCAAGCGAGCTTGAATTCGGAGCCTATCAGAACACCAAGCTAAATGGAAAGCTCAGGAAATGAAATTGGAAGAAAACCAAACAGGACGAAGAGCTAGGCAATTTTTTTTTTTAGTTAAACTAAACTTGTCCATAGTATAATTTGAGACTTCCTATTTAACTTCGTAAAAGTTTGTGCTTACTACGTAGGGTTTAAGGAGATGGAGCTTAAGCGAGAGGGTTTTATAAGTTGGATTAAGTTTGTTGTAGTAGGTGTTTTTAATTATTGCTTTAGCCAGCCGTCAGCATTGCTCCACTGCTTCGATCGATTGATCGCTCACGAAAAAATCCTATGAAATATTCATGGGTGTTTATGGAACTTTAGAAAGAATCAACTTTAATTTCTTTGATCGAGAGTTTCGATAAAAGGACGTCGATGCAATATTTCCGAAAAGAAACAATAATTCTTTTTAGGCCGATTACCCTAATTTTTTATAATCAATTAATTGTATTCTATTTAGGTGTTTTTCAATTTAAGAATTCTAATCGATTCGTTGCTCGAACCGGCGCAGGATTTATGGCCGGCTCCTGAAGTTCCCAATTCCACCGGCGACTGGGCCATCAAATCCCGGCCCGTCGCCGTCGCCGTCGCCGTCGCGACCACCCCAAGCCGCACCGACCGAAGAATTATTAAACTTGGGGCCATAAAAGGTTATCGGGAGTTTTTTTTTTTTAAATCGTGGAGAAAAGAATGCTTTTTTTTAGCTGATGTGACATTTGAAAAAAAAACACTTTTAAATTCTTGTATCGGAGATGTCCTGAATCGTTTTTTAAAATAAAAGATGATGGCTCCATCTTTATATCAATGGGGTTTATTAACGTAAACAAATCAGTGTTATGAGATATTTTATTTTTTAAATACATAACACTGTTCTCCTACCGTGAACATTTTTATTATTTATCATTTGATTTTTTAAAATTTAAGAATTGGACTATAATATTCACTCGATCAGACGGTATATAATAAAGATATTCACATGTGCTCACGGATGAATTATATAAGGATCAATGATTTCTCTACCGTCCGATCGATCACGATTGCACAGTGAATGAAAAATACACAGTATTTTCTTCGCCACGATTTCACTTGCCATAGCTCTGATTCATCGATGGTCGGCCGGATTCCGACCACGATCCGGTCACACACACACACACACACACACACACACACACACACACACACACACATATATATATATATATATATATATATATATATATATCGTACTCGTCGGCGAGAGGCTGGATTCACGGGACGATGATTAGTGTGTGCCCATGTATGACACATTGAGTCATCCGATCTCCATCTAATTCACGGGATTGCATAGTAAATAAAAAATGTATAGTGCTCCCAACTGCGACGTTTTTCTGCAATGAACACTATAGTCAATCCTTGAACCCGTCGGAGTCATTGTTGTCGTCGTCGTCGCCATCTAACTGAGGAACTACGGTCGAATTTTGACCTGTTGGTCGTTTTAGCATCTAATCGAGATTATCTAAGCAAAAATAAAAGAATGAACAATTATGTAAGAACTGGAAACAAATACTTACAGCGCTTTCATCAGAAACTTCTCGCGTCCAGTTAAAAGAAGATGATGGCTCTGTTTGAGGACTGATCACACCGGAAGAGTCCTCCTTCTCCACAAACCAAGTCCCGACCGTGCTTTGGTATTTCTATCTCTTGTTCTCCGACGTAGCAGCCTTTCGGCACAGAAACCCCAATCCTCTCTTACCCTTTGGACGCAGCACACCCCCTTATAAAGGGGGTGTTATTATACGCACGGCAAGCGCTTAATCACAAGATGCGTTACATGCACACGCACGTTGCCGCAACGTGCATGGCGTGACACTACATCTCCCACTCATCCAAAGTATGTCACATAGACAAAATGGTCACATAGACCAATAAGAGGTATTTTAGTCACATAGACCAAATAGAGCCAGAGTCATTAGTCCCAAATGACTAATAGAAGTATCCAGTCACATAGACCAGAATCATGTCGGAGATCATAGTCCCAAGAGACTAATAGAACAGAGATCAATAGTCACAAAGACCATTAGAACAACCAATTCATACTTAGGAAAATGGCTCGTCCGACAGCAAGCACACTGAGCAATCCAATGCTATGAAAGTTGTTACACTTTACATAGCTGCTCATAGAGCGATCAATGCTAAGAAAAGTTGTTACGCCTAACTTAGCCGCTCTTATAATGATTCATAACCATTCTCTGAATGACACATAGTCACTCACCTGATGACCCATTGTCATCCTCCAGGTGGCTCCCAGCCATTTACCAGGTGGTACTGAACCTTTCTCCTGGTGGTACTCAACCATTTTTCTGGATATAATGTCTTGCTATTTGCCCAGATTAAATAATTTCCACTTACATCAATATAAACATCTCTAACCCCTCATAATGACCATCAAGTCAAGAGCATGTTTTATATTCTTAATATTCACAAACATTTCCATACATAACAGAAATGGGTCGACCAGTGAATAATTATCAAAGGATGTAAACATATTTAATCTTCCTTTTTAGTGTGAATCCATTTATTTTAATCAGTCGCTTTCTTAGTCATGTTCCATAGACCGAATCATCCATAGTCAATAGGTTTACATGCTAAAGTTGTAACGCCCGTAAAATTCCTAGCAATTTTACAAGAATTTTTGGCTTGATGATCATGGGCTTTGTGTGAGCCTTTTCAAAAATAAAAGAAAATAAGCCAAAAAGGGGTGCAAGGCCTAGGAATTGAACCTCAAACCTCTAGAGATAACCAAGCCCTATAGATGCACCCACTAACCAGAAGCCCAATAGGATTATATCATTAGAGGAATAAGGGAAATTATGGTTAAGTGTAAGGGAGATTAAGGGACTCTTTAGGTGAATAAATAGGGGGGGGATGAGGAGGCATGAGTGAGCAACTTCACTTTCTCCTCTTCTCTTCTTCTTCTCACCGAAATCCTAAAGCTCTCCCTCTCCATTTCCACCCTTGGCCGAAACTCATCCAAGCAAGAAGCAAGGGCTAGGTTTTGTGTTCCTTAGGTTATCTTCACACTACAAGCAAAGCGAAGGATGTAAGTATCCCTCACCTGCATACGAGTAGCTTCGATTGATGTTTGTAAAAGAAATCTATATGTTATATCCGGCCAAGCTATGTTTTGGTTTATCAATGAAGTTGTATGCTATGTTTAGGAAGTAGATGATGATGTTAAGATGGAAAAAGGGATTAGGTTAAAAGCTAACCCTAATAGCCACTAAAGCCTATTTGGCCAAGCCATGATTTTAGGTTTCAATGAAGTTCCATGCTATGTTTTTTTTGTAACTATATGATGATGCTAGGATTTAAAATGGATTAGGTTAAAGGTTAACCCTAAAGACCTACATGGACCATTCGGCCACCCCTAGATCTTGATGATTCAATGAAGTTTAATCCATATTTTGTAGGATTATGATGTTGTTATTATGTTAAATGAATTAGGTTAAAGGTTAACCCTAAAAACCCTACATGGACCATTTGGCCAACCTATGTTTTGGGTGACTAAATGAAGTTTTAATTCATGTTCTATATGCAAATGAAGTTGTTGTTATGTTAAATGAATTAGGTTAAAAGATAACCCTAGAAAACCCTATGGATCATTCGGCCACCATGAATTTTGGGTGATTAAATGAAGTCTAATTCTTGTTTTATATGCAAATGAAGTTGTTGTGAGGTTAAATGAATTAGGTTAAAAGATAACCCTAGAAAACCCTATGGATCATTCAGCCACCATGAATTTTGGGTGATTAAATGAAGTCTAGTTCATGTTCTATGTGCAAATGAAGTTGTGGTTGTGTTAAATGAATTAGGATGAAGGATAACCCTAGAAACCCCTATGGACCATTCGGCCATCATGTATTTTTGGGGATTAGATGAAGTTTTGATTCAAGTCTTATGTGCATATGAAGTTGTTGTTAAGTTAAATGAATAGATTAACATGTGTTTTATGTTGGGTGAATTCATGTTGACTTGTGATATTAAATAATGCTAGATGAAGATAACCTGCCTTAGGTTAGTGTTTACTTACTTTTGATGCCATGCTTTTTTGCCATGTCTATGTGTATGCGATATTTAAAATATGTTATGAAATGGAAGAAGATAAGATTATGAAATGAAACAAAACGATATGTTCACGACATGAATATGACATGATGATGAAATGAAGAATGATATGTTATGAAATGAAGAATGATATGTTACGAAATGAAAGATGATATGTTCATGAAGGGAAGCATGATGTGTTATGAAATGAAGTATGCTATGTTTGCAAAATGAAATAAGCTATGTTTTAAAATAAGCATATAAGTATTTTACCTTCTGCATGGCTTGTACCAAGACCCTAACAGGGTCCAAGAAGGGATGGGCTCCTAAGATGCCCTAGGTCGATGGAATAAGACTCGGGCCTAGGATGGGCTTCTATGTATGATTGCCCCTAGGTCGATGGAATAAGACTCGGGCCTAGTACGGGATGGGCTCCAAGATGCCTTAGGTCGATGGAGTAAGACTCGGGCCTAGGATGGGCTTCTACGCTATGACGATTGCCCTAGGTCGACGGACTAAGATCGGGCCTAGTAACCTATTAGGTTCGAGACTTGCTACCTCGGGCCTATTTAGGGATGCGCGCTATGATAATGAAGAAGTGGTACAATGCCGGGCCCAAATATGTTGAGAATTATGTTTACGTACCTATAATATATGTTTTCAAAAGTATCTTACATATGTTACATGATTAGATTGTTATGTTCACATGCCATGTTGATATGTTACATATGAAGTATGTTATGTTTGATATGCCATGTTTATGCCCCTATGTTACATATGAAGTATGTTATGTTTGATATGTCATGTTTATGCCCCTATGTTACATATGATGTATGTTATGTTTGATATGCCATGTTTATGCCACTATGCTACATATGATGTATGTTATGTTTGATATGCCATGTTTATGCCACTATGTTATATATGATGTATGTTATGTTTGATAGGTCATACATATATGTTGTATGTTATGTTGATTTGCTATGTTACGTATGTTATATGTTATGTTTAATTAAGTCATATATTTACATGATATGATGCTATGTTATAGATGATACATGTTATGCTGCCATGTTATGGATGATACATGTTATGTTTACTCACGTTACTTATGCTACATGTTAAGTTGATTACGCCATGTATGTTACATGTTATATTGCTTATATGTTATGAATGTTACATGCCATGATTAATGTCGATATATGGTTTTTGTGAGTAGGACTAGATCTTACTAAGCCTATGTGCTTATAGTTTATCTTTCCCTCGTACTGCAGATAAGGGTAAGGGATGGATAAACTAAAGGGAGCAGCAGGAGGGGCCAAATGTGTGTGGCAGTGGCATGGTGGAGAAGATCCGTTAGGTCTATATATATATGTTTACCTATGATGATGACGTTTATGGATGTCCTTACTTATGTCTCCGTATGACGACGATGTTTAAGAACTTGAACTAAGCACTAAGTATCTATAGATGTTATGATGCATGCTCTATGTTAATAAGAAGAAGGAAGAAGTAAGAAGAAGTATCTATATATGCTATGATGCATGCCCTATGTTAAGAAGAAGAAGTATATATATATGTATATGTCAATGCATATGTTTAAAAGAAAAAAAAAAAGTCTAAATTCTTCCGCTGTAAGAAATAAAGAAGTATGTATAAAGTCTTCCGCTGTATGTAATGTATGTATGTACGGTCGCATCACGCGCCGCCCCTTCCAGATTCTGGGTCCGAAAAGGGCGGGCGTGACAGGTTGGTATCAGAGCGGATCTGTCTTTCCACTACACACACATCAAGCTCCAAATCCTGCCGCTCCAAGTAAGAATTCTATGTCTACTTTAATTTTGTTAATTTTTTTTTCATGTATGATAGGAAATGTTTCTAGCTTAAATATGCATGAAAATATGTATGATACCCCATGAAAATATGTATGATACCCTTATGCTTGTTCATGTATGATATAAAATACCTTAAGCTTAAACTATGCATGAGAACATGAATGATGCCTTAAGCTTAAAATGACTTTATGCTAGCTTTAGTCTAAGTATGCGTAGGTCAACGAACGAAGACTTATACTAGCTTTACTTTAATATATGAAGATAAACATGTCTGGAAGACGCGGTAGTAGAGCTGATGAGATAGCACCCCCGCATGACCTTACACACGTAGTCACAGAACTCCAGCGACAAGTCACAGAACAACAACAAGTAATAAATACCCTAATGAATCAGCGAGGAAACCCTACTGCCCCACCGACGGGCCCTGGTTCGACAGAAGCTTACGATCCAAAGGGCAGACTAAAGCCGGAAAATTTCTCTGGTACTGGTGAATCATGGGATGCCCAGGCCTGGTTCAAGACGGTGGAAAGCATCGTGGAGCTACTGGACTGGCCCGAATGCGAAAAGATTAAGTGTGCATCATTCTGCCTTTTGGGAGATGCTCGGATGTGGTGGGAATGGGTTAAAGCAAAGAGACAAGTAAATCAGATGGACAGATTTCGAGTACGAGTTTTTCGAGGAATTCTTCCACATGAGGGTAACCAACAAGCATTACGACGAGTTCACTGGGTTCAGACAAGGTGACCTATCAGTCAGCGAAGCCGTGAAGAGATTCAACCGACTCGCACGCCTATGCCCAGAGTTGGTCAACACGGAAAGAGAAAGGGTCAGACTCATGTTGAAGATGCTCCGACCAGAAATAGCTCTGAATGTGGCCGGCGGAGTTCATAGACCGCAGACCGCAGAAGAGCTGTTCAGTAGTGCCTTGATTACCGAGCATTACCTGAACAACATTAATCAGCAACAGAAAGCACTGAGTGAAGGCAGGGGTCAGGCCCAGTCAGGAGGTCAGAGGAACCAGAGTGCTTGGAAAGGGAACCCCACTGGCAAGAGAAGACAATGGGAGAATCCTAAAGGAGGTCCAGCAAACAAGCAGCCCAAGATCCCTCTGTGTGCTACCTGCGGAAAGATACATCTTGGAGTATGCTACCAAGGCACAAATCGATGTTACAACCGCGACTCAGACGGCATAGAATCAAGGATCTGTCCTATCCAGTTCAGCACCTCCTCACCAGATGCCCGGCCAGAGTGCTCCTCCACAGTTACATCAGATGCAGGCTGCAATCGAAGGAACCCCGATCAGCCAAGGGAGACTAGAAGCCCCACCAATGCATGACAGTATTCTCTCACCCAAGAAGATGTGGCAAACGCCTCTACAGTTGTCACAGGTCAGATATTTATTTTCTGTCAGCATGCTACTGCATTATTTGATACTGGGGCAACACATTCGTTTGTTTCTACCCACTTTACTGGAAAGATAGACATACCACCACAAGCTCTAGACCACAAGTTCTTAACCACTCTACCCTCGGGAGAAGTAATGCCCTCCACTCATATGATGTGAGCCGCACCCATCAGAATTGCAGACAGAGAACTCTACTGCGATCTGATAGTGCTCAACACGCAGGATTATGATATTATATTGGGCATGGATTTCTTAAGCAAGTACGGTGCTTCAATCGAGTGCCGTAAAAGAAAAGTGGTGTTCCAGCCGAAGGCGGAACCTATGTTTGAATTTATCGGAGAACCAAGGAGAAGAGTCAATAAGATTTTATCAGCCCTACAGGCACGCAAGATGTTAGATAGCGGATGCACTGGGTTTCTGGCCCGCATAGTTGATACAAGTCAAGCTGAGGATCAGAAGCTAGAAGATGTCAGGGTTGTATGCAACTACCCAGAGGTATTCCCAGATGAACTACCAGGGTTAGCCCCAAATAGAGAAGTTGAATTTGAGATCGAGTTGATTCCTGGTACTAATCCGATCTCTAAAGCACCTTACCGTATGGCGCCGGCCGAATTAAAGGAACCGAGGGACCAGGAGTTACTCGACAAGGGACTTATTCGCCCAAGTCGCTCTCCATGGGAGCTCGGTCTTTGTTGGTGAAGAAGAAAGATGGGTCTATGCGAATGTGCATAGACTACCGAGCGCTGAACAATGTGACGATCAAGAACCGGTATCCTTTACCGCGGATTGATGACCTGTTCAACCAACTAAAGGGTGTCGTCGTCTTCTCTAAGATTGACCTGAGGTCCGGCTATCATCAAGTAAAAGTAAAACCAGATGATATACCAAAGACGGCCTTCCGGACAAGGTATGGACATTACGAGTTCGTAGTTATGCCCTTCGGAGTGACGAATGCACCTGTCATGTTCATGGATTTGATGAATCGGGTATTCTCGGCATTCCTCGACAAGTTTGTGATCGTCTTCATAGACGACATACTAATATATTCGAGAGCCCCCGAGGAGCACGCAGAACACTTGAATGTGGTATTGCAGATTCTTCGGGAAAAACAGCTATTCGCAAAGTTCTCCAAATGCGAGTTCTGGCTTGAACAAGTATCATTTTTTGGGTCACGTGATATCCAAGTATGGAGTGATGGTAGACCCAATAAAGATTGAAGCCGTGAGTAACTGGAACCGACCAAAGAATGACGCCACCATTCAACAAGAACGCATAACCTGATGTAGATTTTCTATCATCCAGGTCCCCAGCCCAATCTGCATTTGAATATCCCTTCAGGCTCATATCCGATCCTTGATAACAAAGACTATAATCTGTCGTCGCTTTAAGATATCTGAATATCCTTTTTACTGCCTTCCAGTGTCTCGGTCCTGGGTTTGACTGGAAACGGCTGACTAAGCCAACAACATAGCTGATATCAGGACGAGTACACAACATAGTGTACATTAAACTACCAACATCACTGGCATATGGTTTTTTATTCATCTCGGCTATTTCATTTGGAGTTTTGGGACTCATACTCTTTCTCAGAACAGTACCTTTCACAATAGGTGTCTGTTCACTGTTGCAATTGGACATGCTGAAATGTTGTAATATCTTATTTATATAAGACTCTTGAGACAAACTCAAAAGTCTCTTAGATCTATCCCTGATAATCTTTACTTCTAAGATATATTCAGCTTCTCCTATATCTATTGTGTCAAACTGTGATGAAAGTCACTTTTTGACTTCTATCACAAAACCTATGTCATTTCCTGCAATCAGCATATCATCAACATATAACGATAAAATGACATACTTTCCTTTATCCTTCTTCAGGAAAACACAATGATCTTCATTGATCATTTCGAAACCATAAGATAAAACTACTTCGTTAAATCTTATGTTCCACTGTCTTGATGCTTGCTTTAGCCCATATATAGATTTCTTCAATCTACATACTTTATCTTCTTGGCCTTCAACAACGAAATCTTCTGGTTGAACTATATAGATTTCTTCATCAAGCTCACCGTTAAGGAAAGCAGTTTTTACATCCATTTGATGTAACTCCAAGTCATAGTGAGCCACTAAAGCCAAAATGACTCGGATTGACACAAACATTACTACGGGAGAAAATGTCTCCTCAAAGTCAATACCCTCTAATTGGGTAAATCCTTTTGCAACTAGACGAGCTTTGTATCGGTTAATCGATCCATCAGCTTTCCTCTTTATTTTGAGAATCCATTTATTCCCAATAGCCCTTCGGCCAGGAGGAAGATCGACTAACTCCCAAACATGATTCTTGATCATTGACTCCATTTCTTCAACCATTGCAACTTTCCACCTTTCTCCAGCTCTAGAGCCCAGAGCTTCCTTTACTGACTGAGGTTCCTCATCATCAACAGGGAGTGTAATCATTGCCTCATTCTCAATATCAAACCTTTTCTTAGGTTTGATCTTACGAATACTTTTTCGTAAGTTGGGCTGTTGAGAAGTCACCCCGTGACTAGGCAAAGTACTCCCACTGGGTTGACTAGTTCCAGGTATCCCACTAGACACCTGTCCAGTTGATAACAACTCTTCCTCCTCAAATAAAGGAACTGTCTTATCAACTTCACCTCTTGTTGGGAACTCAGTTTCGAGAAAAGTGGCATCTCTCGAATCCAATTCTGAGATTGTTCCATCTGACGTCTCACCTATGAAAACATAACCTTTTGAGGTATCAGAATATCTTATAAAGATACACTTCTTATCTCTAGGTCCTAGTTTTCCAAACTTGTGAGAACTGTCATGAACGTAGGCAGCCGACCCCCAGGGTCTCAGATTTCCCAAATCTGGTTTTCTACCTGTCCACCGTTCATATGGGGTAGTTGGAACTGACTTTGAAGACACTTTGTTAAGTATATAGGCTGCAGCTAATAATGCATCTCCCCAAAAGGAGATCGGTAAATTAGCCTGCGCCATCATAGACCTAACCATTTCGAGAAGAGTCATATTTCTTCTCTCAGCGACCCCATTTTGCTATGGAGTTATAGGGATCGTTAGTTGTCTAATAATCCCTTTATCATTACATATTGTCTTAAACATATCAGACAAATATTCTCTGCCACGGTCAGTGCGTAAAGTCTTAACCTTACATTCCGTTTGATTCTCAACTTCGTTCATATAACGAATGAAACAATCTAATGCTTCAGATTTGTGAGAAATCAAATACACATGACCAAAACGAGAGAAATCATCAATAAATGTAATGAAATAGAAAGCTCTATTTCTAGCCCTCACATTCATTGGACCACAAATATCCGAATGAATCAATTGCAATGACGACTCTGCCCTAATAGCCTTACTGAATGGTTTCCTAATTGCTTTTCCAGCAAGACAATGCTCACATATAGACAAGCTAACCTTAGCTTGGGAGCCCAATAAGCCCTCTTTAGCTAATCGATTCATGCGATCTTGTCCTATATGTCCTAATCTAGCATGCCAAATATCATCAGTTATTTCTGCATCACTAGTAAGAGCAATATTTGAAAAACAATTATCAATCGCACAATTGTCATTTGGTTTCACATCAAGAACCAGAAAACCATTCGTTAAAAAATCATATCCGATTGACACTGAGTCAATCTTGAGTTCAATACACCGACTGTAAAAATTTATACAATACCCTAGATCAAGAAGACAAGTAACATAAACAAGATTCCTCCGAATCTCAGGAGCATACAAGACATCATGTAGAAACAAAGTTCTTCCACCCCGAAGGTTAAGTTTGCAAGTGTCGACTCTTTTGACTTCGACTCTTGCATTGTTTCCTACATATATCCATTTGTTGCCAGCTGGTATCCGACGGTACTCCACATATGTGACTCGCTCCCGAGCTACATGGTTGGTTGCTCCCGAATCTATAATCCACAAAGGATAAGAATCAGCCAACAACACAGAACTAGCAACAAAATACTCAGAAGACAGACTGAAAGTTACCTTTCTTGGCTCGGTACACTCTCGAGCAAAGTGACCCTTCTTGTCACAATTAAAGCAAGTTACCTTGCTTTTAGGTTTCTTCCCCGTCTTCTTGTTCTTCTTCTTCTTGATTGGGCCAGTCCCACCTGCAGCTGCAACTTCCTTCTTCTTTTCCTTCCCTTTCTTGAACCATCTTTTCTTCTTGGATCAAAATGATCCAGCAGAACCGGCAGCCAAGTAGGCTTGGCCAGAAATCCTTGCGGATTCTACTCTCTCCGCCTCAAGTTCTACATGGCGCGAGACATCAGCGAAAGTCTTAATACTCTCGCTGTGAGTAAGGGTCTGCTTCATGGTCTCCCAAGAATCTGAAAGGGATCGAATGACTTCCTGAACCTGTTGTTCATCCGCCGACTTGTGAATCATATTCGATATCTCCCTGAGATGTTGAACCATAGTGACATTCGGGCGCTTCTTGTAGCTATCGAACTTGATCGTTAGCTGTCGAAGTTTGCTCAGACTGACTCCGCTGTACTTGTCCTTAAGGGCAACCCAGACAGCATGAGCTGAAGGATACGACTCATACTCAAAAACTAGGTCATCTATCATTGAACTAATCAAGATGCCCTTAGCAGTGAAGTCTTTCTTCTTCCATGCCTTGTAGACATTAATATCTCGTCTGTTTTGTGCAGTGGGACCATCTACAGGTTCTACCATGACCTGATTTACAGCCTCGAGAACTTCTTGTTCCTCAAGTACATACTGTATCTTGAGGTGCCAGATCTTGTAGTTATCCCCATTGAGTTTCTCACCCTTATTGAGTTCAGCTATGATGTTTTTAGTTGTCATAACCTAACATAAATAAACACATTATTTAGTTATTCAGTGTATGATTTTATGTATATAATCTACAAATTGACTCAACGTAAATTTGATTTGGTTTACAAAATCAAGTGACAATCCAATTGTCACTCATCATCTGTATGTACCAATCGAATCGACTTTGATCAATTACATTACATACATCCCATATTAACATGATATTATTAAATGAACCTATCATTTAAATTGTACTCAAAATAATCAAATCAAAGAGCAAAATATCATGCGTCATGTAGAGTTAACAGTATAAAATGAACATATCATTAAATTAAACTTGTTGTACATTGTTAACAAATAACAAAGATAACTCTACTAAGAATGTTACATATAACATTCTTCCTACTCAAAACTGAAAAATAAAAAACTAAACAACTAGATAGATAATCATTACGCCTACTAGGACAAACACTAGTGCAGCAATGATCCAAATATGCCCAATCTTCTTGGGCTGAACCAGGACATCCCCTGCCGAGATGCTCTCAAGATGATGCTAGGATGCATAATCTTCTGTAGGAGACCTTTGAAGCGATCCAAAAGGAAAGATCCCATCAGGGTCCTCTTCCGAATCATCCTCTGGATCATCACTATGCACCTCACAGGCCTCGTAGTGAAGCAGCTCAGCGCATAACTGGGTATAAGAGACGCATCCCTCATAGCGCCACCAGATCTCATGCGCAATCTCACTCAGGTGTTGTGGCAATGAGCGGACCAGAGCCCAAATTCTGTAATTCTCTAGAATCGAAAACTCCTGCATCTCGAGTCTCCAGAACAATCTATCAAGCCTCCCGATGTGCCACCCGACTCCATGAGCTGAGTCATACTCTATCCCCTGGATAGCCTCTCTCAGCCGAATACGCAACACATCGTGTCTAGTCATAGTGGTAATCATCCGTGCCATCTGAAAAAATTGAAATTAATTAAGTCAGCTTAAAACTGACAAACCAGTACACTTACCGACTTAATTCAATTTATATATAAGCATGGATCCATCAAAATAAATCAAGAATAAATTTTCTTGATTTTATGGAGGACAGTCGACTGACTTAGACCAGTCAAATGGTACTCTTACCAATCGACTATCATCTAAGTCTAATTGGTCTAGACTATTTTGACTTGACCTTTTATGTGAAAACCAAAACTCCTTTATTTCTCTTCGAATACCCAAGACACTCGAGTAAAATAAACGGTTGTTTAATTTTTCATATTTTTCATAGCCATCAATTCTAGTTCATTTGGTCTATCTTTAAGTTGTTTATTTCAAGTACTAATTGTTCCAAACAATTACTTGATTATTAAGTTATGAGTCAAGTTGACCAAAGTCAACTTAGTCAACTTCTTGGACACTTACTGTGGTTCTCAACCACTTTAAGTGAATGCTTGACCGGTTCAGATCAGTCACCAAACTGATTACTTATGCTAATCGGTCTGATTTCAGTAAAATCACTCTTTCCAGGGGTTAATACCGCCCTACCAGGGTTGAAACCACCCTGGTCTGCGGTTAATCGCCCTGCCAGGGCTTAAACCGCGGCGCCAGCAGAACCGCCATGGAGGCGGTAAATTGCCTGGCAGCGAGCGATCGCCTCGACCGCAGCGAGCAACCGCTTCGACTAGCGTAAACCGCTCGTCAGGTGATAAACCGCCTCGCATGGCTCAAGATCGCCAAACCGCCAGCAGAATCGCTGCCAGAAACCGCCTGTCAGCGATAAACCGCCTCGATCGCGAATCGCTCGTCAGCAAACAGAACCGCCGCATAGCTCAAATCGCAAACCGCTCGGCGGTGTAAACCGCTCGACTAGCGGAAACGCTGCTCGTCAAAGCAGAAACCGCCCGCATGGCTCAATCGCCAAACCGCCGCGAAACCGATCGGTGGGAAACGCTCGTCAGCGGTAAACCACTCGCATGGCTCAAATCGCCAAACCGCCAGCGGTAGCAAACCGCTGCAGGCGGTAAACCGCCAGTATGCGCAGAATCGCTCGTCGCGATAAACGCCTGGCATGGCTCAAATCGAAACCGGCTCGCCAACCGCTTCGACCGGCGGTAAAACCGCTCGTCGGCGGGAATCCACCGGCATGGCTCAAAATTGCCTAAACCGCTGCTGGCACGCACCGCTTCGGTAGAAACCGCTTTGGCTCGCAGAAACCACTCTCGTCTGGCAAGAATCGCCGGCTCGGCGGCAAACCGCTCGCTCGGTGGTAAACCTTGGCGGTAAACCGCCCTGGCGATCACAAAACTACTCTGCTGGGCACAAATCCACCCTGCCGAGTCTCAAACTGCCCTGGCAAGGCTTAAAACCACCCTGCCGACGGTGAAACCGCCTTGGCAGTCCTCAAACTGCTTTTCCAAGCATAAAACTGCCCTGCCGGGGCTCAAACCGCCCTGGCTAGGTTCAAAACCACCTTGGCCAGTTCGCCAGAGTGGTTTTCCATTCTACGGCAGGGCAGTTACTGTTCATCTTCTCCGTGACCCTTTTTTTCGCGATGAATAGTAGATTTACAGAAGAAAAAAAACTTTCTAAACTCGAATAGATGCTTACTAACCTTGGCTCTGATACCAATGTTGGTCGTTTTAACATCTAATCGAGTTATCTAAGCAAAATAAAAGAATGAACGATTATGTAAGAACTGGAAACAAATACTTACAGTGCTTTCGTCAGAAACTTCTCGCGTCCAGTTAAAAGAAGATGATGGCTCTGTCTGAGGACTGATCACACCGGAAGAGTCCTCCTTCTCCACAAACCAAGTCTCGACCGTTCTTTGGTATTTCTATCTCTTGTTCTCCGACGTAGCAGCCTTTTGGCATAGAAACCCCAATCCTTTATAAAGGGTGTTACTTCTTGTTACCGCGAAGTGCGCTAAGCTGCGCCGTGCGGCGCATGCATCTACGTTGCACCGCAACGTGTTCATGGCGTGGCACTACATGACCAGATTTCAATCGGAATCTGGTCGAATTGTGGTCACCAGCGTCGCGACCAAATCGGATCGAATTCGAACGTAATCTGGTTGGCACTAGAGTCCGGTTGGATCGTGGTTAGATTCTAACCTAATTATGGTCAAAATCGACCATGATTGTGGTCGGCAGTGACCACGACACTGGCGGCTGTAATTCGATCAGATTCCGACCGGATTGCAGTCGAAATTGTATGTGAATACGGCTACCATCGGTCGCAGCGCTGTCAGTCGCAATTTGATGAATTCCAATCGGACTCCGACGTCAATCAGATCGCGGTCAAATTCAGGCCAGATCACGTTCGAAATCTGATAGCTCGACAGCGATGTCGAGCGGGTCGGGCGTCGCATGGGGTGCTTAGGCGTCGAGTGGAAAGGGTGCTCGGGCATGGGAAAAGCGAGTCAGGCGTCGCGTGGGGTGCTCGGGCATTGAGTGGAAGGGGTGCTCGGGCATGGGAAAAGCGGATGCTCTGGCAAGACGGAGCACGATGAAGTTATTGTGCATTCCCCATTATCGTGCACGACTTGCACACCACGCAACGCTCAAGATGTCTATATATATATATATATATATATATATATATATATATAGTCGTTTGATATCTATTGGATTCATGGGATCACACAGTAAATTGGAAATGCACAATACTCCACCGCGTGACGTTTTTCTCCAATAAGCATTGTAGCCCAACCCTTGAACTCGTTGGGGTTGTCGTCGGCATCACCATTGTCGTCCGATTGACCGAACTACACCCGGATTATGATCGGAATCCGATTGAATTGTTGTCATCAACATCGTGGTCGTTGGCGCCCACAATCCGGTCGAAATCTGACCGCGATTCGATCTGACGTAAAGTCCGATCAAATTGCAGTCAGAACCTAGCCGACACCGGATCGTGATCGGATTCCAACCAGATTACGTTTGAAATCCAACTAATTTGTAGCCGTTGACGGCCGCAATCACAGTGGATTTCGATCGCGATCCGGCATGACTCCGATGTCAGTCGGACTGTGGTCGAATTCCGATTGGATCGCGATCGAAATCCCATCAAAGGGCGACGGTGTTGAGTGGTGTCAGGCGGTGCCGAGCTCCAATGGGAAACACTGGGAATTTCTCATGTATTGTGCTTGCTCCAGCGACAATGGATGTTACTATATTTTCTCGGTATCGCGCACGAGTCTCGTGGCATAAGTTGTGCAACATATCAAATTTATATATATATATACAAGAATATTATCTTACACAACTTATCCATGAACACACAATGGAACCTTTTGCAAAGCTCCCTTGGGGTTCCCATGATATTACGTCAAAAATAAAAAAATCTTATTCATCTCTCCATTATTAAAAAAAAATTCTCAACAACAGCTTCATTACTTCTCTCAATTTTATTTATATTTTATATTACATTATAACATTTTATAACCGTTATTTTAGGACGATTATGTAACGCCCGCCCTTATCTGCTCTCAGGGCGGCGCTACTTTTTTTTTATATATATATATCATAACATATATGGATCATTTCACAATCTACATAATCAAACATGTTATCATGACCTAAATCTTCTTTTATAACATGCATCACATATCATAGACCTAATTAGCATGTTAACATAGCATATCTTCTTTATAACGTGCATCACATATCATAATCATAATTAGCATGTTAACATATCATAACTTCTTTTATAACATGCATAACATAAAGATTAGAGAAGGTAACTATTATCAACACGATCCATTCATGAGTTCTAACCTATCAAACTTTCATAAGTAAGGTGAACAGTAACATAACTAAGCAACATCCATCCTGGTACTAATAAATCACAAATCATAAAAGCGGAAACAAATGTCTTAAGTTGTTCATTGAGCATATAAATAAAAGCAGAGAGTAATAGGGTCTTTTTCCACCATGCCACTATCACACACACTTTGCCCCTCCTGCTACTTCCTCTAGTTCATGTTTCCTTTATCTGCAGTATATGGACAACATAAACTATAAGCATATAGCTTAGTAAGATTCTTGCCTACTCACAAAAGCCACAAAATTACCTCAAATAATTAGAAAACATGAGCATACTAGCATGAATAACATAAGTATTGCATAACAACACTGAACCTCAGCCTACTAACGTAATGAAACATAAGCATGGCATAAAATTTACATAAGCATGCTAAACATAATTAACCCTAAGCATGACATAGATTAAACATAAGCATTCATGATATCATCAATCCTAAACATGCATAAAGGACATAATCATAAGCATTCTTAAACTTAACCATAAGCATTCATGCCATCATCAATCCTAAACATGCATAAAGGTCATAATCATAAGCATTCTTAAACTTAACCATAAGCATTCATGTCATCATCAATCCTAAACATGCATAAAGGACATAATCATAAGCATTCTTAAACTTAACCATAAGCATTCATGTCATCATCAATCCTAAACATGCATAAAGGACATAATCATAAGCATTCTTAAACTTAACCATAAGCATTCATGTCATCATCAATCCTAAACATGCATAAAAGACATAATCATAAGCATTCTTAATTTCATACAAGTCCTTTCTTTTCAAAACATATACATATAGATACTTCAACATAATCATAAGCATTCTTAAACTTAACCATAAGCATTCATGTCATCATCAATCCTAAACATGCATAAAGGACATAATCATAAGCATTCTTAAACTTAACCATAAGCATTCATGTCATCATCAATCCTAAACATGCATAAAGGCCATAATCATAAGCATTCTTAAACTTAACCATAAGCATTCATGTCATCATCAATCCTAAACATGCATAAAGGACATAATCATAAGCATTCTTAAACTTAACCATAAGCATTCATGTCATCATCAATCCTAACATGCATAAAGGACATAATCATAAGCATTCACAATTTCATACAAGTCCTTTCTTTCCAAAACATATACATATAGATACTTCAACATAATCATAACATGAAGGGGGGCCCCAGGCTAAGTACCACATAAAGCGCGTTCCCTAATAGGCTGGGGTAGCTAGCCACCAGACCTACTAGAGCAAGACCTCTTACGTCTTACCAGGGCAAGACCTCTTACGTCTTCTTATGTCCCTTGGATTTGATTAACGACCACCTAACGGGTCGGGTACTTAACCTCTTACAAAGTAAAATACTTAATTTTCTTTCTTTGCTTTCTTATCATATCATAAAGAATGCTCTTAATCCCCAACATAAAAAGGGAAGCATCTCCGTCTTATCTTATCATAAAGAGAGCTCTTAATCCCAACATAAAAAGGGAAAGCATCTTCTTAGACATTTCATAGCATATATGCATTCATAACCTAAGAATACCCTAAAGGGGTCTTAAAGCATAAACATGTTCATCACATGAGCATATTTCATGGCATATCAAGCATAAGCATGTTCATCACATAGGCATGTTTCATGGCATATTAAATCATAAACATGTTCATCACATAGGCATGTTTCATGACAAATTAAATCATAAACATCACATAGGCATATTTCATGACATATTAAATCATAAACAATCATAAATATGTTCATCACATAGGCATATTTCATGACATATTAAATCATAAACAATCATAAACATGTTCATCACATAGACATATTTCATGACATATTAAATCATAAACATCATAAACATGTTCATCACATAGGCATACGTACAATCATGCAACATATCATGAATTCTAAGGGAATTCTTGTACACCAATTTAAGCACATAGTCTTAACCCTAGCTTAGGTACCCTAAGTGGCCGAATTCACTAGGGAGGGGTTCATACACATTTTTTTTTTTTTTGCACATGAAGCTTACATAAGTGTCACATAACATAGAATAACTTCATAAGGAGTGTTTTCATGTAACCCTAGCCCTAAAACCCTAGTTGGCCGAAACTTGTAGGGCACCAAAAACTTATTTTTGTCACATAAAATTTATACATGAAGACATACAACATATCATAATTTCATAAGGAGTATTTTCATGCAACCCTAGCCCTAAAACCCTAGTTGGCCGAAACTTGTAGGGTATAAAGCATTACATTTCTTTCATATATCATGTCCTACAAGAGCAAATATACCACAGGTGAGGGAATCTTACATCCTTCGCTTTGCTTTTAGTGGGAAGATGACCTAAGGAAAAAACCAAACCTAGCCTTCTCCTTGCTTGAATGGGGTTCGGCCAAAGATGGAGAGGGGAGCTCTAGAATTCGGTGAGGAAGAAGAAGAGAAGAGGAAGAAGTGGAGAAGTGGCTTTTCCCTTGTCCCTTCATTCTCTATTTATTCTCTTGAAGTGTCCCTTAGTCTCCCTTACCCTTAACTATAATTTCCCATATTCCTCTAATAATAGAATCTGATTGGGCTTTTGGTTAGTGGATGCATCTATAGGGTTTGGTTACTTATAGAGGTTTGGGGTTCAATTCTTAGGCCTTGCATCCTTTTTGGCTCATTTTCTTTTATTTTTGAAAGAGCCCACATAAAACCCATTATAATCATACAAAAATTCTTATAAAATTTATAGAGCTTGGGATGAAAAAGGGAGGAAGGAGAAATGGGGAATTCGGCCAAGGATGAGGAAGAAGGAGAATGAAGAAGGAAAGTGGGGTTTTACTTCCTCTCTTCTCTTAATTCTCCTCTTTAATACCTAGGGAATGAACACTCTTCATTCTTTCATGGGAGGGGATGAACCAACTCCTCATCTTCCCATCTATATTCTTTGTATTTTCTTTATATATCTTATCCATAAATTATTCTAGGGTCTAGTGGTGTCAAGGCTACCTCCCTATTAGGAGGTTCATGGTTCAAATCCTACCTATAATCATCTTTTATTTTATTTTATTTTAAACCTTTTATGACCTTAAAACCTATATAATTACTTTGCATAGTTTAGAATTTTGCGGGCGTTACAATTATTTTTTAATGATTAATTATTAAATCGATATAATTACTTATGAATGACATTAATAATTTAAAAATAAATTATATAAATAATGCAATACATTAAATAAAAAATATAAATTATAATAATATATAAATTATATTAGATAATGTCTCTTTTAATTTTATTTTAAAAAATAAAAATTAATCTTCTAAGAATGATTAAAAATTAATCGTTGTTCAACAGCTCAAAAATAATGTCTCTAATTGAATGATTTTTTTGTTGTTGTTCAACGATATTTTTTTTATTAATTGGATTTGTTTAACAAATAAAAAATTATTTTATAAAAGGATTTGGAAATGAGCGGCTCCCCACTCGACCTCACGAAGAATAAGTCCCTCCCACAATGGGAGGGATTGTTATCTCCGCTATGTGACTAGTGGGAGCTCCTAAAGGGATGCTCTAAAGAGTTGATGTCTTGCGTGATGTATCTATACGTGGTTGTATGCAACTCTATCTTTACCACCCAATCCACGATTTATACAGTAATGAAGAATGCATAGTACTTTCATCGAGTGTGCTATAATCCATCTCTGGATCCATCGAGGTCGCCGATGTCATCCTCACTGTCGACAGCAGGCCTGCAACCACACAAGATCGAGCCAGAATTATGTTCGATCATGGTCACAACAATGTGACTGCGATCGGTTTGGAATCCGATCAAATTGTGGTAGGCAATGATCGCAATTCAACCAAATTTCAAATGTAATTCAGTCGCAATCCGACCAGAATCCAGCTACAGTCCAGTTGGACTCCAACTCCAGCCAGACCACAACTAGATTTCGGTCGCTCGACGGCGATGCCAAGCGAATATGATCAGTGCGCACTCATGCACAATGGTCCGTGAGTCGCTCGATCTTACGAGATTGCACAGTAAATAGGTAATATACAATATTTCTCTCCGTGATCTCTGACAAAGTTCTTCATTGTCGACCGCAATCCGTACTATAGCCCTACTCTTGAACCCGTCGGGGTCACCATCCGCGCCCCTCCGATCGAACCACGGTCGAATTCCAGTTGGATTGTGATCGGAATATGATCGAATTTTGATCGAAATCCGATCAAATTGCGACTGAAATTCGATCGAATTGCGGCCATCAACGCCGTCGATGGGAAACACTGTACATATTCCATTGTTGTCCATGATTCGGCGTGCATGAGAATGTATATATGAGTTTGATATGTTGTGCACCACGTGATGCACAACTCTTGTGTAACGCATAATAACGAGGAATGCACTGTAACTTCTCGCCGAGCGTAGGAGCTCGGCACTGCCGCTGAACAACTAGATTCTGGATGCGACCTAATCGTAATACGCTCAGACTTCGAGTCCGATCGGATCGTGATCAGATTCCAACCGTAATCTCGACTGGAATTCGATCGAGGTTCGACCGGAGGGACGCCGCGGCGATCACGACAAGTTCAGGGGTTGGCTATAGTGTAGATGGTAGTCGACGACGAAGAATTTGGCTGAAGATTGCCGGAGAGAAACACTATGTATTTCTCATTTACTGCGCATCTCTGTGTGATGGACGACTGAGATCGCGTCATGCACAAGTTGTGCACCACATGTCGCACAACATATCAAAACTATATATATATATATATATATATATATATATATATATATATATATATGATATGTTGGGCGCCCAGCTTAGACGCCCCTCACGTGAACAGTGAAATCACTGTTCATGTAAGATACCGAAAAAAATAAAATAAAATTAATAATAAAATAATACTTGTTAATTAGGAAAATACTCTATGAAATTTTCTAAATTTATTTGGATTTAAATGAAATTTCTATTAACATATGGAAAAAGATTAAATTATCTAGGTAATGGATTAATGGGTTTAATTAACCCTTTGTTTTAAATACCTAAAACTAGGTTTAGGTTTTATTAATCTTCCTCCATTTTTATTTTTTTCCACAGCCTTCCTATTTCCCTGATTTCCTTCTCACGCGTCGCGCGATTTCTTCTTCCCCTTCCTCATCGCCGCCGCCTCTTCTCGCGACCTCATCTCCCACGCTCAGCCATCTCTTCACTGTCGCCTTCTCCCGCAAGCATCACCGCCGTTCGCTCCACCCTGCATCGCTGACTTTGTTGCCGTCGTCGTCGCCCGTACGATCGTCGACTTGCGCATCGCGCGCACGCGGCCAGCAGCCGCATCCTTCGCGCGCTCGCCGCCCTCATCCCCTTCCGCCGACTCATTGCCGCCTCTTTTCGCGACGCCACACACAGTGTCGTCGGTGCCTCTTCTGCTTCCACAGGCCACCGCCGCGAACTGCCACCTCCGCGCGCAGTGCCCTCCCCCTTCCTCTGCTCGTATCACGAACATCCGCCCTTCTCTTCTCTTCTTCGAGCTAGCTTGTCATCATCACGCCGGAGATGATATCCTGAGCGACGCAAAATGCGCGACTCGTGCATAATGGCGAGGAATGCACAGTAACCGCGCCCGATGCCGCTCGCACTTGTCGTCCTCCCGACAGATTCCGACCACGATTCGAGCGAAATCCGACGGCGGTCCGACCGATCGACGGTGAAACGACGGTTGAATCGTGACAGAGAAGGTTACTGTGCATTCCTCAATTACTGTGTAATCGCGATAATCGAACGGTTGAAAAACTATCGCGCACGTATTCACGGACGCTCAAGGTATCAAATTCGTATTTTCTATATATATATATATATATATATATATATATATATATATATATATATATATATATATATATATATATATATATATATAGGGTGTATATATTATAAGGGGGATGGGGGATATATATAATGTCGTGTTAAGGGAATATATATATATATATAAAGGGGTATATATTATAAGGGGGATATATAACGGCGGGGAATTAAACCAAATTATTTTTTTTTCTCCGATACCTATTCCCATCTCAAACCCTTCTTCCGAAGCGATTCTTTCTGTCCCGACCAAGTCGCCGTCTCCCTTCTTCCGTCGCCTTCCTCTCCGCCACAATACTCGGCGCCTTCTCTGATACTCGGCGTCTTCGCATCGACTTCGCGTCGTTTTTCTGCCGGTCGCCCTTTCTTATTGAGCTCGCGTCGCTTTCCTCTCGGCCGTGATACTCGATGCCACCTCCCTCCCCGCCTCCTCAGAATCCAGGATCTACTTTTCGGTAAGCTTCCATCTGCACTATTAAATCTGTCAAACATGTTTGTCTCAGCTTTCCAGACTTAACAATCTCTCCATATGCATGCATTACCTTGTCTTTCTCATTAGTCACTGATGGAAGTGAGAAACCTGCACTAGGTTCATTTTTGATGATATCTCAACAGTGAACAATGTGATTGTTAGTCTCAAGTCTTAAACATGCAATAATCGGAGCACCACCAGATTTTTCATTATTATCATCACAAGCAAATCTTAGCAAAGTCCTGTGCACTTTCTAAACTAAGTCCTGTGCTAACAAATTTCTACCGACAACAATTATTTTGGGTTGTTCAATAAGATAACTACCTCTATCTTTATATTTCTTCGATGCCTGTTCACTTGCAATATTAGTGGATGTTTAATATATGTCAATGGCTTCTGCATTAATTATGTGAACTTGCAGAATCATGAGAATGTTGGAGAAAACTTTGAACTTCATTTCCAGATTGCAAAATTCCTTTATCATTGGCTGATTGTTTCAGTGCAAGAATTAGAAAGGTCATCTATAATTTCTGAATCTTTGCTAGAAGCACCATATTCTTCTTTTGATGCTTCAATAACATTTTAAGTTTTAGGAAACTGAAACTGTTATGATTCAAGAGAAAACAATGCTCTAGTGACTTTTGTAAATGCTAAAAGCTCTCCAATATCAATAGAATTATACGCCACAAACTTTGACCATCCTTCTTGAAAAGCTAATAGACCATCAATCCTGGATACTTTGGCGAACTGCATATAGTTGTTAATCTAATTACAAGTAAACTTTGGCGAACTACATATAGTTGTTAAAATGGAGAAAGAAAAAAAAAGGTGAGATTCAAAGGGTAGGTTATTGTTGCTTTTCTTTGATATGTTAATATAGTTTTGGATTTATGTTTCATATTATTTTTATTATTATGCAGTTTTATCTGAAGAGCACTATATAAAGTTTAGAAAGCTATCAGTTTTATATATCTTTTCTCCTATTCAATTGTAGATATATTAATCTAATTATATAAAATAAGAATAACTTACATTGTAGGGTTGATAATGGAAATTTTGATTGGATGACTTTCCTTAACACCCATTAGTACTTTTGTATTGATAAAAGAGATAATGGTTAGCTTAATATTCATATTTTTTTTCCATTTTGGATAATGGAGATTAACATTCATAAGTAATTTGAATTTTTGTTGGTCAACGAAGGTTTTATGCTGTCTGAAATATATCATTTAGGGTTTGTTTCAGTAAATTCAATGCTGATTGATGATGTATACTTGCACATTGAAAAATTGACCTCATGAAGTAGTATATCATCTGGACTTTGGAGTATCTCAAAAAGCTATGTTAACAAAATAAAATTTTGGAACAGGAGTTGACGATTTGATTTTTCAGATATGCAATTTGACTTTAATTTTAGAGCAATTTTGTTTCCAATTTGTTCCATCATCCAATTGTGCTTTGTCTAAACTTGCAAAAGCATATTCAAATTGAAATAACTAATTGTTCAGATAAAAGATACAACTATGAACTTCTGCATTTTGTTTGCATGAATTAAAAAAAATCTATTATTCTAAATAACAACATATATGAATAATACTTGAAGAAATCTTAGTTGGGTATTGGAATCATAGCAACCTGCATTTGTGCACTCCCCTTTGATCCTAGGTAAAGCGATCTTCGTAAAAATAATGCAATAGTAAAGGTAGCTGATGAAACTTTGAAAATGATAATAAATCAAAACCGGCCATCGTACAATATGATTCATATATTATTTAACTCACACTGCAAAGTCTAGATTCTTTAGTCTCAACTATGTGAAGAATTACAAAATGAATTTAATTAAAATTTCCGAAGATTTCTTTCTACATTCTCCTTCTATTGGACCTCTTCTGTTGCTTAGACTAGTTAGAATTTGTGACAAGGAGTTCCATCATTCATTTCTGGCAGGGACAAGATCACTTATTTTTTTGGGGGACATAATTCTAGGTCCCCCTATGTGAAAGGTTGCTTTCTTGCCTTGAGACAGAAACGATTAGATTCTCCTTATCCTGCTTTTATTTCATTTAATTATTGCATGATGTTTGACTTCTATCTTAGAATAGAATTGTTTGTTTTATCTTTATGCCATAGAAATAACAATCTAAGGCATGGCTGTTTGAATTCTGTTCTGTTCAAAGTTATTCAACAAAGATTTTTTTTTCTATTCTATAAAAGCTTATTCTCGTAATTATTGCAATATATTTTAAAGCAAATTCCAACGAAGTTTAATAGCGTAA
The DNA here is from genome assembly GCA_025175895.1 of Wurfbainia villosa. Lineage (NCBI taxonomy): Eukaryota > Viridiplantae > Streptophyta > Magnoliopsida > Zingiberales > Zingiberaceae > Wurfbainia > Wurfbainia villosa. Next base: position 646,218 of record CM046008.1, read on the forward strand.
CTTGTTTAAAATTCGTAAAGTTATAACACTAAACTGAATCACTTTAAAATTAAGTGTCTCTAGCTAAGGTGAACATTCTTAAGCCCCAATAAGCTGAAATTGCCCCAAGACTATAGATGTTTTTCATAAAGGATACCCTTTAGATAATGCTAGAAGGTTTTTGTCGTAAACTACGAAATTTCTGACGTCTTAAACAATAGAGTCTAGAGATACATCTCTCTTTGAAATGTATTTTCTTGCAAATCAAGATTCTCTAGCTCAGCCGTGCCTCCTGGCATGTCTGTGCCATGTCTTTACCTCCATATGAGTCATCTTCAACAATCTCCACCTTGGCAAATATCCACCCCTTTAGAGAAACGAGCATTTGAATATAACACCTCCTGGGATGGATGAGTTCGGACTTCAACTCTAGCAATTAGAGAAATTGATCAAGTCCAAACAATGCTTGAACCTCTCTGTGGTAACTGGCTTTGTCAATATATCTGCAATATTTTCCACAATGCGAACCTTTTTCAAGTTGAATGTCACTGGAAGAAATCAGTTCTTTGCTTTTGTGAAACCTCATATCTATGTACTTAGTCCTCATATTATAAACCTGATTCTTCGCCAAATAGATCCCCCTCTTGTGATGCAAAAACAGTCATTAAGCTCTTTAAGAGTATAATATTTCCAAGATTTGGAATACCGAGAGTAGTAATAAGTGATGGAGGCTCACACTTTATCGAAAGACAATTCGAAAGTCTTCTCAAGAAGTATGGAGTAACCCATAAACTAGCCTCACCCTATCATCCACAAACGAGTGGGCAAGTAGAAGTTTCGAATAGGGAAATCAAGACTATCTTGGAGAAAACAGTATCAAGATCAAGGAAGGATTGGTCTTTAAGACTTGATGATGCTCTATGGGCCTATCGAACTGCCTACAAGACACCCATTGGAATGACTCCGTTTCGATTAGTTTATGGAAAACCATGTCATCTTCCAGTTGAAATAGAGCACAGAGCATATTGGGCAATTAAATGGCTTAATTTTGACCTGAAGAAAGCCGGAGAGAAAAGAAAGCAATAAATGAACTTGAAGAACTACGCCTTGATGCTTATGAACATGCAAGGTCTTACAAGGAGAAAACGAAGAGGTGGCATGACAAGAACATCATGCGCAGAGAATTCCATCAAGGAGATTTGGTATTACTATTTAACTCGGTGAAACTCTTTCTGGGAAGTCAAATCCGGATGGTCGGGGCCATATCGAGTTGAAAAGGTTTATCCTCATGGAGCTATTGAAATATCTAGTGAGTCTACGGAATTTTCAAAGTAAATGGTCAAAGACTTAAGAGATACTGCAAACAATTACATTGAGCTAATTAGAGATGAGGAGGGCAGAGCATACTCCTCGAGCCATATCCCCAAAACTAGAGTAACCGAGGGTCAAGCTAACGACCTTAAACAAGCGCTTCTTGGGAGGCAACCCATGCTATTTTCATTTTTTTAGTCACTTTACTTTATTTTATTTTATTCTTTATTCTATTTTTATTTTTTCGTACATCAAGGTACAAGTTGACACGACCCACCTGCGTCGAACGACACAGCGTGTTGTTGGTACCAAGACAACACAGTAGCGTCCGACTAGCACGCCTGTCGCACTTCTCAAACTCAAGACGCTCGGCTAAACTCGACGCTGGCTAGATCGCGCACGCTGGGAGCGACGGAGCACGCCTATGTCGCGCTTTAAACGGGTCGGGTATTTGCCTAGAGGAGCTCGGAAACCACGCCTATATTGCGGATAGCCCTCTAAAGTCGGCCGAGCATGCCCTAATTTTCCACTCGCGATACAAGGTTGGCGTGCCGCGGTCTCTCTCTCAGCGACGGAGCTAACTTTGTCTCTCCCTCCCCAGCGCCATGAGTAAGCGGGTGAAGACTAGAGGAGGAGCTTCTTCCTCTTGGCAAGGGACAAGGGAAAGAAAAGCTCGGGATTTGGGTAGCAGACCTCCTCCTCCGACCTCTAGCCATCCATATGGAATTGTTTTTAGAGATGATGTTATGAAGACTAAATTGATAAGCTTGAAAAAAGGAAGTTAGTATCTACAAGAACTATAGACTTCTACACGTTGACCACCCTAGGGTTAAGAGATGACATAACTTGGTTAACTAATAGGATAGGATGGACCGATTTTATCATGCACCATCATCTTACTTACCTAGCATCACTCTTGAATTCCTTAGCTCCTATCTGTGAAATCTGCAAGGAAAGGATTGTGAGGAAGGAAAAATAAAATTTAGATTAATGAACCATGAGTTTACCCTTTCTTTAAGTGATTTTAATACGATATTTGATTTTCCTAGCGGAGGAGGCAAATTCATAGACATTTTATTGACCATCAATTTTGGAGATTAATTTACATGACCCTCGCCCTATGATGCATCTAGGTCCAAATCATTTAACATCCCTAATCCTACTTTTAGTTATCTCCTTAGATTCATGGCTAATACAATCTCGGGAAGATATGATAGTGCGAGAGTGGCTAGGCAGTGAGTTACAATTTTTATGGGCCATGTTAAATGAAGTTAATATTGATTCGGAGCCCATATGGTTAGACATCTAGTTAAGGTTAGTAATAGCCCATCCGAGTCATAGTCATAGGTGGTATTATCACTAGGATTGTCGTAGCCTTAGGATGTGATTTAGATGACCTTGAATATTGTCCCGCTAGCCCTAGATTGGATTTGGATGCGTGTATAAATATGAAGATGATTGAGGCATGTGACGAGGATATCATTTGGTGTTAAGAAATGGAATTAAAATCCCTCTTCCAAACCACAGCGGATAGCAGTAATTCATCCAATTGGCTTTTTAGAGATGTCCAGAACCCTCTCCCCCTTTGCCCATGCTCCATCACCCCCTCCTAGGAGCCATCTCACATAACCCCGAGCCATCACATTCGACTCTGAACCCCACGATTTCCCCTGACAATGTTTTGCGAGGGTACTCTTCTTTTGATTTTTTGAGATTCCGATCATCATTCGAAGCTTTGAGGGTTGAACATACCTGCACATAGGTATGTGGGATCGGTATGCCCAAAGCTACGGAGGAGCACCATCGTATAGTGACACAACATTTGGACAGGCGGCTAATTTTTACAGAGAGCCGATGAATTTTTCATGAGTCGCCCGAGGAAGATGATGATAGATTTCACAGAGTGGAATTTTACCAGAGGAGGAGGATGCTAGTAGTGAAGACGATGACCATTGACCACCTTGAACTATTTTGTGAGTTTCGATGCACATCCTTTATTGTTTGTTTTATCTCTACTTAGATTTTTAGTTTGGTTACTGCCATCTTGTTGCATCTTTTCATATATCATAACAGTGCATTTTTTTTCATCTAGCGAAATACAACTGAACATTGGTCGGATCATGATATTCCTTTTTGCCTATTTGATAAGAACCCTATTTCACTTCTAACACGGTCTATAGGTCTGAGGTATCCAAAGAAAAGATTTAAATCCCCCATATCGGACGAGTACTCGATTTTCCATTGGAGACTTACTTGCACAACTTGGTTACTGGAGAAACACTTTCACTAGAAGTTGTTTAAAAAAAAAAGGTTACGGGAATTATTTTCAAGCACCCCTTTGAGACCAAGTAGTTACTGGGGAAACACCTAAAAGGTGCCCCTTTGAGACTAACTAGTTACTGGGGAAATGCTCTCTATAATTCCTTTCCTTCTCTCTTCCTGGAAAGTGCTCCTTTGAGACCTTTTGATGATAGGTAAGAATGATCCATGCATTAAGGCAGGTAAGTGCCTCTATGCCGGAAATAATAATATTCTACGATAGAAGGGATGTCAAGTCAAGATTGGTGTCCAATGACTTTAGTCCACCTTTTCACGTGCACTATATAGGGATCTTTCAAACTTGGCAACTAGGAATGATTTGAAAAGATTAAGATCAGATTGTATACCTCTGGATGGTGTCTAGCATTTCCATAATTAAGTTGTCTTTTGGGTTTTCTTTGCTTGAGGACAAGCAAAAGTTTAGGACTAGGGGATTTTGATGTGTGAAAATCATGCTATGTTTTCACTACTCCATATACATGCATTCTATCACATTTCATATCCTAAGCATGTATTTTATCATGATTCAGTTAAAGTTTAGCATATTTTGGACGAAGAGACTGCTTTTGGGTGTTTTGTGTTAACAGGGCGAAGAAACAGGCGTATCAAAACAACACAGGCGTGTTAGAAATCAACATGCCCGTGCCATGAGAGCCGCACTGACACGCTCGCTCAGATCAACATGCGTGTCATCGTGAGCCGGCAAACACGCCCAGTTCGGCTCACACGCCCTAGTTCAAAGATCGACACGCTCGCCGTGGTTCCAGCCTGACACGCCCGCTTTAGCCGACACACCCTGGTTTAAGCGCAACACGCTCGGTGGGAAATGCGCGACACGCCAGTGCCCTCATGTGGCACGGGCGTGTTGGCCTGATTCCAGGATTCCTTTTCTGCGAGCAATCAGGATCTTCGTCGGAAATCTGTAGGAAATCTATTGCCTTAATTGAAGAGGAGGCCAAAGCTATAAAAGAGAAGAGATTCTAACCCTAAAGGAGGACGGCGGGTGGTCAGAGATCGACGACAGAAGAAGATAAAGAGAAGGAGTCGACAGAAGAAGGATATGGCACCCAGTATCGTAATTTCTTTCTCTAGTAATTCTTGTCAGACTATGGAGTAGTATCCTGTAATCTTAGGATGGGGGAGTAGCCCTTGACAATTTATGACGGATGATATAATCTATACTACCTGAACTATTGTTTATTTTGATTTGGTTCTTTTGGATTCTTATTGATAAATCTAAGGAGCAGAGGGGAAGTACCTAACAGTGAACCCGAGTTCCCGAAAGCCAGAACCAACTAGGGAATAACTCCTACTAGTAGCGGTAGTGTATCTATGAGGGCTTGCGGGGGTCTCGTGACAGGTCTCCTTAGCTGATTATGGTCCCGTGTGCAAACCTACCGTGAAGAGGAAATTTGACTCTAGAGGAACTCTCATGAACTTAATGGATCTATCAAATCCAGTTTTTACCAAGTAACGGAGGTAAGACATAGGGAGGTTTGCGGGGGTCTCGTGACAGGTCCTCTTAGCTGATTATGATCCCCTATGCTCGAACACCGTGACAGGTAAATTGAGTTTGATAGGTACAGTTAACGTAGACCTCGAAAGGGGCCGTTGATTTACCTTAGGATAGGTTCCATCAAAACAACTCTAATAAGGGTAGGAAAGAATTAAATCACCTTATAAATCGTCGACGTGGTGAAACCCATATCCTGAGATTCTCCTCAACTCTTGACTTTCAGCTCGTTCTTCTCATTCGTCGTTCTTGACTTCTCAGGTTCTTTGCTTAAACCACAATTCGATTGACTAGATAACTTGGTATCATGACCACTCGGTAATTGACCCAATCCCTGTGGGATCGATATTTTTATTACTTGACGACAACCGTGCACTTGCGGAAAATAACACATCAGTAAGTAAATGCATAGAGCGCAAGTACCACCTGATACGAGAAATCGTAAAGGAGGTAGAAGTTGCTGTCGCCTAGATTGCATCAGAGGATGACCTGGTAGACCCTTTTCACTAAGGCCCTTCTAGCGAGAGCTTTGATAGGCATGTGGAGGGAAAGGGAATCAGATGTATGGCAATATGAGAACAGCATAATCTTTTAGTATAAGTGGGAGATTGTAGGGATGTATACTGAAAAGTCTATCTTTTCTATAAACATCTTTATTTTTGAAATAAGAATCACATGATCATTGTTTGCATATTTTTATGGTTATGCAATATTGTCTAATACTTTACATTGTAGATAACATGGTGTGTGGTGTCACACAGGAGACCATGTTATCGGTCCCTTGAAAAGTATAAGCAAAAGCTCACAACCGAGATGACTTTGGACAAACCATCGGAATGGTTGTAGTGTGGTTTGGTATTGGTTTGTCTTAACCATAGAATCACACTAGTGCACTTTGTGTGTATTGAGCAGGACCGATTTAGAGGTGATTCGATTTATTGCTGACTACATAATCGAATCGGACCTCAGATATTATTTAGTACATGCTCTTAATCCCGATATAATAACGGGCACATATACTTAGTACTCATCTCTTTGATTTACCAATGGGCGAGATTTATAGATTAAATCGATAGACTCGGTAAGTTGGGAGATGATATTATTTATATGGTGTGCCGTTGATTATAGGAGGAAACCGTGTCCTATATATTAGGATGATGATGTCCCCTTGAGGAGCTCATAAGGTTCATCATGTAAACCCTGCAGGTGGACTTGGTCCGGCATGATGAAAAGGTTGAGTGGTACTACTTAAGGAGTTAGATGTTGATTAATTAATGGTTAGTAAATTAATTAATCGACGGACATTCGAGATCTTAAACACGGGGAGAAAATGTACAAATAATATATGGAGCCCATATTATCATATGGGGGTTGGTGAGTAGATCGATGATGACCTTAGCGGACGACCATCATCATTAGTGGATCGGACTTTATGTGGGCTTCGATTCATGGGTACAAGACCCAACTCCTCCTCAAGGTCCCTAATGTAGCCTATTAACACCTCATGATGCTTAGATCCAATGGATAGAAACAAAACTCTAAGATCCATTGGTAGAGATTAAATCTCTAGATCCGACGGTTGAGATTAAATCTCTAGATCCGACGGCCGAGATTAAATCCTTGAACCAATGGTGGAGATTAAACCAAGACTTATCCCTAAACTCTATATAAGAGTGGCTTAGGGATTGTTGGCGTGAGAACACAAGGGATGAGGGATTAGGTTTGCTTCCTTTGGTGGCTAGGAATCCTAGTTGGTTTAGGATTGGGCCTGGTGGCTAGGGTTTTGGAGCAAGGGTGGCGGCAACTAATGGAGGTTGTTCTTCTTCTTCCTTGGGTCGCCACTATGCTGCTCCTATCTACCTTAGCTTGAACTTATCCTATTCTTCTTCCCTCTTCCATGGCCGGATATAAGGTAAGTTAGGATTAGGGTTTGGGGTGGCTAGGTTTTTGGGAGAAAAGGGTGGGCGACAACTATAGGAGATGTTCTTCTTCTTCCTAAGGGTTGGGCCGCCACTATGGTTCTCCTCTTTACCTTGGCTTGAGCTCATCCTAATCTTCTTCCTCACTTCCATGGCCCACAAGGTGAGCTTGGATTAGGGTTTGGAAGCTTAGGGTTTAGGAGGTTTGGGTGGCACCAAATAAGGAAAGTTTCTTCCTTTCTTCTTCATGGTTTGGTGGTCGGCGCCCATATCACCTTCTCCAACCCTTGGACAACATCTAAAGACCCCTTCTCCCTCTCCTTGGGTGGTGGAAACAAGACTAAGGGGTTTCCCTTGATGTCTTGGTCGGTTTCCACCATTATCTCCTTCTCCTTGTTGGCCAAGGCAAGCATTTCTTTTGTTGCTTGTTGGTTGGCCATAGGAAGGAGATGAGCCTTGTTTCTATTCTTCCTCTTGCTTTGGATGAGCAAGGAAGGAAGATGTGTGATCTAGGAGCTTCGACTTTTGGTAGAGCGTCGCCCACACGACGTCCGAAAGGAGGAAGGACATACATTAGAAGATCGAGAGGTACATCGATTCTCTAATTTTATATGTTACATGTTTGTATTTGTTTTTCATTTATGAGCATGATATATTTCTGTGAATGGCTAAATAATATTTGGATCCCGAGCATAAACACAAAAACCGGCGATCCGGACATCGTCTATTCCGCGGCTACTCGTAGAATAGAGGATGGTCGCTTGAACAACTAGTTTGTTCAAGTGACATCTCTAAACGAATAGCACGACGATGACTTGGTTGCTTTGGGAATCCCTTTTGTCTAGGATTAAATTTTAATCCGGGGACATCGAAAAGATCACCATGGTCAAGCAACCGAGGCGAAGGGGAAGCGAAGTTTCCCCTCACGGATCAACCCCAACAATTGGTATCAGAGCTTCCGGGCAAAACCAACAGTGTGCTCCCAACCGCGGTTGACTATAGTGCTCCCAACCGCGACGTTTTTCTGCAATGAACACTATAGTCAATCCTTGAACCCGTCGGAGTCATTGTTGTCGTCGTCGTCGCCATCCAACTGAGGAACTACGGTCGAATTTTGACCAGATTTCAATCGGAATCTGGTCGAATTGTGGTCGCCAGCGTCGCGACCAAATCGGATCGGAATCCGATCGTAATCTGGTTGGCACTGGAGTCCGGTTGGATCGTGGTTAGATTCTAACCTAATTATGGTCAAAATCGACCAATAAATTGTATGTGAATACGGCTACCATCGGTCGCAGTGCTGTCAGTCGCAATTCGACGAATTCCAATCGGATTCCGACGTCGATCAGATCGTGGTCAAATTTCGGCCAGATCACGTTCGGAATCTGATCGCTCGACAGCGATGTCGAGCGGGTCGGGCGTCGCATGGGGTGCTCAGGCGTCGAGTGGAAAGGGTGCTCGGGCATGGGAAAAGCGAGTCAGGCGTCGCATGGGGTGCTCGGGCATTGAGTGGAAGGGGTGCTCGGGCATGGGAAAAGCGGATGCTCTGGAAGACGGAGCACGATGAAGTTATTGTGCATTCCCCATTATCGTGCACGACTTGCACACCACGCAACGCTCAAGATGTATATATATATATATAGTCGTTTGATATCTATTGGATTCATGGGATCACACAGTAAATTGGAAATGCACAATACTCCACCGCGTGACGTTTTTCTCCAATAAGCATTGTAGCCCAACCCTTGAACTCGTTGGGGTTGTGGTCGGCATCACCATTGTTGTCCGATCGACCGAACTACACCCGGATTATGATCGGAATCCGATCGAATTGTTGTCATCAACATCGCGGTCGTTGGCGGCCACAATCCGGTCGAAATCCGACCGCGATTCGATCTGACATAAAGTCCGATCAAATTGCAGTCAGAACCTAGCCGACACCGGAGTCCAACCGGATCATGATCGGATTCCAACCAGATTACGTTTGAAATCCAACTAATTTGTAGCCGTTGACGGCCGCAATCACAGTGGATTTCGATCGCGATCCGGCATGACTCCGATGTCAGTTGGACTGTGGTCGAATTCCGATCGGATCGCGATCGAAACCCCATCAAGGGGCGACGGTGTTGAGTGGTGTCAGGCGGTGCCGATCTCCAATGGGAAACACTGGGAATTTCTCATGTATTGTGCTTGCTCCAGTGACAATGGATGTTACTGTATTTTCTCGGTATCGCGCACGAGTCTCGTGGCATAAGTTGTGCAACATATCAAATTTATATATATATACAAGAATATTATCTTACACAACTTATCCATGAACACACAATGGAACCTTTTGCAAAGCTCCCTTGGGGTTCCCATGATATTACATCAAAAATAAAAAAATCTTATTCATCTCTCCATTATTAAAAAAAAATTCTCAACAACAGCTTCATTACTTCTCTCACTTTTATTTATATTTTACATTACATTATAACATTTTATAACCGTTATTTTAAGGACGATTATTTTTTAATGATTAATTATTAAATCGATATAATTACTTATGAATGACATTAATAATTTAAAAATAAATTATATAAAAAATGCAATACATTAAATAAAAAATAGAAATTATAATAATATATAAATTATATTAGATAATATCTCTTTTAATTTTATTTTAAAAAATAAAAATTAATATTCTAAGAATGATTAAAAATTAATCGTTGTTCAACGGCTCAAAAATAATGTCTCTAGTTGAATGATTTTTTTTTTGTTGTTCAACGATATTTTTTTGATTAATTGGATTTGTTTAACAAATAAAAAAATATTAAAAATTATTTTATAAAAGAATTTGGAAATGAGCGGCTCCCCACTCGACATCACGAAGAATAAGTCCCTCCCACAATGGGAGGGATTGTTATCCCCGCTATGTGACTAGTGGGAGCTCCTAAAGGGATGCTCTAAAGAGTTGATGTCTTGCGTGATGTATCTATACGTGGTTATATGCAACTCTATCTTTACCACCCAATCCACGATTTACACAGTAATGAAGAATGCATAGTACTTTCATCGAGTATGCTATAATCCATCTCTGGATCCATCGGGGTCGCCAATGTCATCCTCACTGTCGACAGCAGGCCTGCAACCACATAAGATCGAGCCAGAATTATGTTCGATCATGGTCACAACATCGTGACTGTGATCGGTTTGAAATCCGATCAAATTGTGGTCGGCAATGATCGCAATTCGACCAAATTCTAAATGTAATTCAGTCGCAATCCGACTAGAATCCAGCTGCAATCCAGTTGGACTCCAACTCCAGCCAGACCACAACTAGATTTCGGTCGCTCGACGGCGATGCCAAGCGAATATGATCAGTGCGCACTCATGCACAATGGTCCGTGAGTCGCTCGATCTTACGAGATTGCACAGTAAATAGGTAATATACAATATTTCTCTCCGTGATCTCTGACAAAGTTCTTCATTGTCGACCGCAATCCGTACAATAGCCCTACTCTTGAACCCGTCGGGGTCACCATCCGCGCCCCTCTGATCGAACCACGATCGAATTCCAGTTGGATTGTGATCGGAATATGATCGAATTTTGATCAAATCTACCAATCGATCAAATTGATCAATGCGGGCCATCAACGCCGCCGATGGGAAACACTGTACATATTCCATTGTTGTCCATGATCCGGCGTGCATGAGAATGTATATATATGAGTTTGATATGTTATGCACCGCGCGATGCACAACTCTTGTGTGACGCATAGTAACGAGGAATGCACTGTAACTTCTCGCCGAGCGTAGGAGCTCGGCACTGCTGCTGAACAGCTAGATTCTGGATGTGACCTAATCGTAATACGCTCAAACTTCGAGTCCGATCGGATCGTGATCAGATTCCAACTGCAATCTTGACTGGAATTCGATCGAGGTTCGACCGGAGGGACGCCGTGGCGATCACGACAAGTTCAAGGGTTGGCTATAGTGTAGATGGTAGTCGACGATGAAGAATTTGGCTGAAGATTGCCGGAGAGAAACACTATGTATTTCATTTATCATTTCCATCTCATGTAATGGGCGCGAGATCGTCATGCACAAGATTGCATACGTCGCACAACATATCAACACTATATATATATATATATATATATATATATATATATATATATATATATATATATATATATATATATATATATATATATATATATATATATATATATATGATATGTTGGGCGCCCAGCTTAGACACCCCTCACGTGAACAGTGAAATCACTGTTCATGTAAGATACCGAAAAAAAATAAAATAAAAATAATAATAAAATAATACTTCTTAATTAGGAAAATACTCTATAGAATTTTCTAGATATTTTTAGAAATTTATTTGGATTTAAATGAAATTTCTATTAACATATGGAAAAAGATTAAATTATCTAGGTAATGGATTAATGGGTTTAATTAACCCTTTGTTTTAAATACCTAAACCTAGGTTTAGGTTTTATTAATCTTCCTCCATTTTTATTTTTTTCCGCAGCCTTCCTATTTCCTTAATTTTTTTCTCACGCGCCGCGCGATTTCTTCTTCCCCTTCCTCATCGCCGCCGCCTCTTCTCGCGACCTCATCTCCCACGCTCAGCCATCTCTTCACCGTCGCCTTCTCCCGTAAGCATCGCCGTCGTTCGCTCCGCCCTGCATCGCTGACTTTGTTGCCGCCGTCGTCGCCCGTACGGTCGTCGACCTGCACATCGCGCGCACGCGGCCAGCAGCCGCAGCCTTCGCGCGCTCGCCGCCCTCATCCCCTTCCGCCGACTCATTGCTGCCTCTTCTCGTGACGCCACACACAATGTCGTCGGTGCCTCTTCTGCTTCCACAGGCCGCCGCCGCGAACTGCCACCTCCGCGCGCAGTGCCCTCCCCCTTCCTCTGCTCGTGTCACGAACATCCACCCTTCTCTTCTCTTCTCCGAGCTGGCTTGTCATCATCACGCCGGAGATCTACACTTGGACTGCTGGTGGTTATCGGAACTAGGGCAGCAGGGGTTTTCTATCAGTGAACAGGGCAGTTGGGGGAAGTGTCGACAGGGAAGCCAAATTCAGGTATACCTCTCGGTTGCCTTCTTTTCTCTGCTGTCCAGCGCGTTTTATGTGGATTGATGTTGTTGTTTGATTTTCTTATTGTCCGCCGATAAGTTTGATCTGTGGGTCTTGGCTATGAGGGTCTATTTGGGTGTTCTGCTGGCTGTGAAGGGGTCAAATGAGTGGCTGTGAATTGGAGTTTTTGGTCGGTTGTGGGCTGGTGTTGGTGTTGCTCGGTTGTGGCTGAATGAGAAGGGATTGTTGTGTGTTGTAATAGCTGTGAATGGGTCTGAGGGGCTTTGAGGGTTGTTCTGGTGAATAGAACAGACTGTGAAGGTTGTTCACGGGTTGTGTGGGTTGTGAGAGTTGTGCATGTTTTGTGTGTGAGTAGGGAACGAGCTAGGGGAAACTCAGTTCCGGTAAAGAGAGTTGTGGATGGTAAGGTAAGCTCAATTGAGGATGAATCGGATGATTGGGGATTATAATTCGTATTCGATAAAGGATATAAATATAAGGATGATGTAGTAGTTAATTCATATGTAGTTGTATGCTTGCACTTAATCTTAAAGAAGAAGCACTAGGAACTTTATAGGTTCATCTTAAAGAAGAACACTTAATCTAATCGTTTCTGTCTCAAGGCAAGAAAGCAACCTTTCACATAGGGGGACCTAGAATTATGTCCCCCAAAAAAATCAGTGATCTTGTCCCTGCCAGAAATGAATGATGGAACTCCTTGTCACAAATTCTAACTAGTCTAAGCAACAGAAGAGGTCCAATAGAAGGAGAATGTAGAAAGAAATCTTCGGAAATTTTAATTAAATTCATTTTGTAATTCTTCACATAGTTGAGACTAAAGAATCTAGACTTTGCAGTGTGAGTTAAATAATATATGAATCATATTGTACGATGGTCGGTTTTGATTTATTATCATTTTCAAAGTTTCATCAGCTACCTTTACTGTTGCATTATTTTTACGAAGATCGCTTTACCTAGGATCAAAGGGGAGTGCACAAATGCAGGTTGCTATGATTCCAATACCCAACTAAGATTTCTTCAAGTATTATTCATATCTGTTGTTATTTAGAATAATAGATTTTTTTTAATTCATGCAAACAAAATGCAGAAGTTCATAGTTGTATCTTTTATCTGAACAATTAGTTATTTCAATTTGAATATGCTTTTGCAAGTTTAGACAAAGCTCAATTGGATGATGGAACAAATTGGAAACAAAATTGCTCTAAAATTAAAGTCAAATTGCATATCTGAAAAATCAAATCGTCAACTCCTGTTCCAAAATTTTATTTTGTTAACATAGCTTTTTGAGATACTCCAGAGTCCAGATGATATACTACTTCATGAGGTCAATTTTTCAACGTGCAAGTATACATCATCAATCAGCATTGAATTTACTGAAACAAACCCTAAATGATATATTTCATACAGCATAAAACCTTCGTTGACCAACAAAAATTTAAATTACTTATGAATGTTAATCTCCATTATCCAAAATGGAAAAAAAAATATGAATATTAAGCTAACCATTATCTCTTTTATCAATACAAAAGTACTAATGGGTGTTAAGGAAAGTCATCCAATCAAAATTTAGTCTGAACCTCTACAAATCTATAACATAGACCATAAATTTTAGCCAAAATACTTCAGTCATAATGCAATACTGGTATTATAGTAGAAATGTCATATATATGGAACTACGAAAACACTAACAAAACAACATATATGAGAAACGTCCACTTCTAACTAGTACTAAATCAGATAAATAAGGGACATAGTCATCGCTCATCACTTTTCAACTAGGAATAAATTAAAAGGAAAAGAATATATGTTGGCGTAGTGTGTGATAAAGTAAAACCTACACAATCATGTGAAGATAAAAAATTAATCCATATAACAATTATGCTGACTGCTTAGGAAATAGATATTATGATAACTAAGTTGCCTGAGTAAACAACACTAAATTATTTATCATCGTTACATTGCCAGGAATGATATCCACAGATTAACGGGTAGTCAAAAAGATACTTAATTGTCTATTTTATCTTAATGTCTTGCTATCTCTTTTACTTTAATAACTATTGAAAATTGCATATAATCAATTTGCTAGCAGATATACAAACAACAACACTATTTCAACAACAAATATATTATGAGAAAGATGGTTACTGATTTAATAAAACATCCCAAGTTGGTATTTTTTTTAGGATAAAATATGACAAAGAAAAGGCACCATGAAGTATAATAGAATTAAATGACACAGAAAACATTTGTAATGAAAATCAACAATATTGCACAAATAGAGGCATAGAATTAGAGATGATCTTTTCTTAGGATAAAAATGGAAAATGATAAATTAATAATGAATTATGATGATTGTCTGATTGATGATCTAGGTCATAGAAGAGTTCTCAATAATAGATACAGTTAAAACTTAAAATCATAAAAATATTTGGTTGGAGTGAAATAACTGATCGAAGATAAAATTCTATAGTATTCTGAAGAATAAGATAATGATCCACAAAAGTGAATATACCATTTTGCAAAAATTACCTGATCGAAATGGAAATGTTGTTGGCTGTGGCGGGACAGCGACTCGGCTCGGCGACTCTGCTTTCGAAGTTTATTCCAATAAGACTCTGCTCTAAAGCCAAAGTGACAATGCTTCGTTGTTAATTACACAAAGAAAAAACGAAGCGATGTAAGAATCTCTAACAAGGACCGCTGCCGAAGAGGACGTCTGGATGTGGCACGATTTGCACGAATAGGAAGGTTGGGGGCTTCGGGCCTGGGGGACACCGGACAACCTCGTGGTGAACTAGCGATAGCCGATAGCGACGAAGTAGCGAGTAGCGACGTCGGTGTGCTTCCTCGATGCGGCTCCGGAGTAGCGACGGAGCAAGCCCTACTTCCTTTCTAGGTTAGGGACGAAGCGAGCTCTGCCTTTTGCAAGATGGAAAGTCGAGAAGTCGTGCACGCAGAGTCGAAAAGTCGCACGCAAGAAAAGAGAAAGGGATAGAGAGAAAATAGGTTCGGCGTTGGCTTTTAGGGTTTTAATTTCCTTTTGGCAATATTACAAAAAACTCTAAAATGTTTTAAAAATTATATTTAAACCCTTTAAATCCTTTTTGCCCTATAAAATTTCTGGGACCCTAAAACTACTGGGCCCTGGGCGGGGGCCTTGGTAGCCCTGGCCCAGGGCCGGCTCTGTATACACCCTATATATATATATATATATATATATATATATATATATAATACGAATTTGATACCTTGAGCGTCCGTGAATACGTGCGCGATAGTTTTTCAACCATTCGATTATCGCGATTACACAGTAAATGAGGAATGCACAGTAACCTTCTCTGTCACGATTCAACCGTCGTTTCACCGTCGATCGGTCAGACCGTCGTCGGATTTTTCCTGAATCGTGGTCGGAATCTGTCGGGAGGGCGATAGGTGCGAGCGGCATCGGGCGCGGTTACTGTGCATTCCTTGTCGTTATGCACGAGTCACGCATTTTGCGTCGCTCAGGATATCAAAACTATATATATATATATATATAGGCTTGATCAGGTGAGCGTCGAAATCATGTGCGCCTGTGCGCGAATTACTGTGGTGAATAGTGATTTTACTGTTTCATCATAGTCATTGTGAACAGTGAAATTATTGTCCACAACACTGTGCACGCACAGGCGTGCAACGTTTCGACGCCCACCTCATCACTTCTTTATATATATATATATATAATTTTGATATGTTATGCGACATGTGGTGCACGACATGTGCATGATGCGATCTCAATTGTCCATCACATAGAGATACACAGTAAATGAGAAATACACAGTATTTCTCTCCGATAATCTTCGGCTAAATTCTTCGTCGTCGACTACCATCTACACTATAGCCAAAATATGCGTCGAAAAATTTTTTTGTCGCAATTTATCCACCATCAGTCGACTGAACGAATACATCAGTTGACTGATCATACTGTATTTCTTTACAAAATCTTTTTTAGTCGAGTGGTCAGTTGACTGTTTAAGGGTCGGTCGACTAAACCAATGCAACAGTCGACTGATTTACTGTAGCACATTACAGAATCTTTTTTAGTCGATTGGTCAAGTATTAGTCGACTATTCACCTTCTTCAGTCGATTGACCATCAATATTTTGCAACGAAAATTTGATTCGTGGTAGATTTGGCGACAAAATTTATTTTCGTCGCAAAATTTTCTTGGAAACACGGTCAATAAATTTATTGGTCTTTTGCGACGAACTAAGATTTCATCACGGATTTGGAGACGAAAATAATTTTTCGTCGCAAAATTTTGCGACGAAATTTTTTTCGTCGTCAAATTTTGTGAAAAATAATTATTTTCGTCACCGACTTTTGTGACGAAAGTTGTTTTTGTTGCCATTTTTGTCGTTAATTAGCAATTAAATTTGTAATGAAAATTTTATTCGTTGCAATTTTTGCGACTTAATTTTATTTTTCGTTGTAATTTTTTGCGATGAATTATTTACAATAAAAAAAAATTTCATTGCAAATTTTGTTGAAAAAAAATTTGCAACGAAATTTTACTCCAAATTCATTGCAAAAACGTAGAATTTTTTTGTAGTGCCCCTTCACTCCTTATGACTTGTGAGTTGTGACTTTAGACTTATCTGCTTTACTATTTGTGTTTATTCTAATGAATAATGATTAAGAGGTAAAAATTTATTATTACCACTTGAACAAAATAATTAAAAAATAAATACACTTGTAACTAACTTAAAATATTTGAAACATACTATGAAATGATTAATTATACCTGAATTGGTGTTGTCGAATAAGATGAATCCATTATTATTTTTTCGTCATTAATTAATTAGCGATCGAAATATAATTCCGTCCATAATTAATTAACAACGAAAAAAATGACGGAATTATATTTCGATCGCTGATTAATTAACGACGAATAAATATTTGGTCGCTAATTAACGAAGGAAATATTTCCGTCGTCAATGTCGTTTACTTAGGTTTCATTTTCCCTAGCCCTTTCGCTATTATTTTCTCCTTTTCCTCCCAAAACCCTCACAATCTGTTGTTACTCCTTTCGACTTCTATTGCTCTCACTGCGTTCCGTTGTTCTTGTTGCTTACACTCTTAGATAATATTTTCTCCTCTTCTCCTTTCAACCCTCCTTCCGACGTGGGCAGATGAACGACGCGATGGGGCCAGATCTACAATGACGCATCCTCGACACGACCGTGAGCCATCGACGCATCATCGCGCGCGGCTGCAAATCGCCTTACCTTAAGTCTCAAGTCACATCAAAATATAAAGAAATGCATGATGATAATTGATATGTCATTCCATTTTAGGATATTCACGACGCGCATGCAAAAATACACCTTAATTATAATGAATTTTGTGCTTACAAATAAATTTACTTATCACCAATAATTCAAAGCATAATTTGATTATTATGTGTTGATGTTCGATCTGCTATTATAATATATACAAAACTCAAAAATATTATCAGCAAAATGAAAAACAACTGACTATAATAATCAACAAATTAACTATAATAATTCTTTATATTCAATAACAATTAGATAACCTAAAATTTTAAATCTTATAATTAAATCTTACGATAATCACAATCATAATTCCACACAGTCAGACCCATTGTAGTGGGCAGCCCGGACCCACTACCGCGACAGGCCAGACCCCCTGTCGTGCTAGTGTAGAATCTAGGACAGATAGACTACCACAGCTGTGCCGCACTTAGAGCAGATTCATTGTCGGTACAATTTTGCGGGTGTGACTAGGGCAAACCTATTTGTTGCGACCTGACTGCATCGCAATGTTGCCGAGCATGGCTGCGGACTAGCCATGTCGCAGCGTTGCTAAGGCATGGCCACGAACTAACTACATCGCGGTGTTGTCAAGGCATGACCTCATCTCAACGATGCTGCACGAACTGGGCGAGTCGTGCCGGTGTCATGGCCTGGCCACGATTTCTTAAAGAGGATGGCACTTACCGTGACACGAAAGAGCAATAGAAAAACCTAGCAATGAAAGTGAAAAGGGAAAGTGCATTAGGAAAAGTGAAAAGAGAGACGAATGAGAAAGAGAGGGGAGTGGGTGAGGGATATTAAAACTCGAGCGACCAATTTATCAATTCAGTCGCAATCAAAGTATAATTCTAATTTGATCGTTAATTAGCGATTGAAATATATGTGGCAAAATTAACGACGAAATTTATTAATCTGTCATTAATTAACGATGGAAAATAGATTTCGATTGCTACTTGGCAACTGAATTATTTTTCTGTCGATAATTAGCGATGGAAATTATAATAGATTCCTATTTACCGACTGATAATTTTATCGGTTGCTATTTAACGATCGATAATTTTATTATGTCATTAATTAGAGATGGAATCAAAGTTCTGTCGCTAATTCGCGATCGATTAATTTATAACCCATAGTTAATTAGCAACCGATATATATATCCGTCGCTAAATTAGCGACCGATGTATATTCCGTCACTAAATTAATGACGAAATTTATTAATCGGTTGCTAATTAGCGACAAAAAATAGATTTTGATCGTAACTTAGTGACGGAATTATTTTTTTCATCAGTCATTATCGACGGAAATTATAATCGATCGCTATTTACTGATTGATAATTTTTATTGGTCGTTATTTAATGATCGATAATTTTATTCTATTATTAATTAGTGACAAAATCAAAGTTTCGTCACTAATTCAGTCAGTAAATCGCGACTTCCTTGTAGTCTGTATACAGTTCATTTTTTTTAGACATTGCTTTTTAAATTTTTTAAACTCAATTTTTACTTTTTAGAGCTTTGTGTGTGACCCCCAAATAGTATGATCCAAGTCGAATCACGGGTCATCCATATATATGATTCTAGATTCTCATATCAAGAAAAAACAATTATTGGCCTAGCAGAGGTAGACATGAATGATAATCTAGGCACGACATATATTTATCCAAATTTTAACATGACCATTAAAGACTTTACAAAACATATTAAAATCGTAATTCAGGCAAGAGGATATGAAAATTTTCAAGGAAAGAATATCCAACTCGAAATGATATTTCTAGGAAAAACAATGAATCATATACACAACAATTTCAAAATCTAAATAGATGGAATTAAAGAAACTCTTAGTACAAGAGGAAATTCAATTTCAAAAACTCAGACAATACAGTTCAGAATAACTAGCTAATCTGGAATGAACCATAAACTTAGAAGAGGAACAAATAACCCTTCTACAACCTACAGAATCATTAGTGTGCATGTGTGTATGTGTATGTGTATATATATAACTCATCCATGAGCACCTCCGTTATTCACCATCCGATCAGGTGAGTACTATAGTCAATCCTTGAACCCTTAGGAGGATCGGACGATGAATAATAGAGGTGGTCACGGATGCTCATGGATGAATTGTGTAGGATAACATTCTTCTATATATATATATATATACCTGTCGATGTGGTGATGTCACCTCGTCTCGCCCATGCCACACCCACACACACACACACACACGATGTGTGCTTGACGGCTGCTCTATCGGTCGATCCATACAATTGTACAATAATGAGAAATACACAATACTTTTGTCGAGGGTGATGTAGTCCATCCTTGAACCCGTTGAGATCACCAGAGTCATCCTCACCGCTAGCAATAGGCTCACGACCACGATTGGACCATGGTTGCACGTGATCAGGTCAGAATTTTGACCCAATCACGACCACGTTCGAGCCGAATTCTGATCGCGATCTGATCGAAATTATGGTTGCGGTTCGACTAGACCGTGACATAATTTCGACCAAAATCTGATCGAATGGTGACCACCAATAGTCGTAGTCGGATCAAATTGCGGTTGGACCGTGGCCGAAGAGCGGTCGGAATCAAATCGAACGAAATGGTGACGAGCTGCTGGTGCACGACGGAGATTTACTATGCATTTCCAATGGTGCACTGCGTGTCATGTAGCATATCAAACTCGCGCGCGCGTGTGTGTGTATATATATACACCCTTGATATGTTGGGCGCCTAAGCTGGGCGATATATATATAGTTTTGATATGTTGTGCGACATGTGGTGCACGACTTGTGCATGACGCGATCTCAGTCATCCATCACACAGAGATGCACAGTAAATGAGAAATACACAGTGTTTCTCTTCGGCAATCTTCGACCAAACTCTTCGCCATCGACAGTCATCTACACTATAGCCGACCCCTGAACCTGTCGTGATCACCGTGGCATCCCTCCGGTCGAACCTCAATCGAATTCCAGTTGGGATTCCGATTGGTCGAACCTCAATCGAATTCCAGTTGGGATTTCGATTGGTCGAGCCGCAAATTTTGGCTATAGTGTAGATGGTAGTCGACGACGAAGAATTTAGCCGAAGATTATCGGAGAGAAATACTGTGTATTTCTCATTTACTGTGTATCTCTATGTGATGGACAATTGAGATCGCGTCATGTACAAGTCGTGCACCACATGTCGCATAACATATCAAAATTATATATATATATATATATATAAAGAAGTGATGAGGTGGGCGTCGAAACGTTGCACGCCTGTGCGTGCACAGTGTTGTGGACAATAATTTCACTGTTCACAACGACTATGATGAAACAGTAAAATCACTATTCACCACAGTAATTCGTGCACTGGCGCACATGATTTCGACGCTCACCTGATCAAGGCTATATATATATATATATATATATAGTTTTGATATCCTGAGCGACGCAAAATGCGCGACTCGTGCATAACGGCGAGGAATGCACAGTAACCGCGCCCGATGCCGCTCGCACCTGTCGCCCTCCCGACAGATTCCAACCACGATTCGGGCGAAATCCGACGACGGTCTGACCGATCGACGGAGAAACGACGGTTGAATCGTGACAGAGAAGGTTACTGTGCATTCCTCATTTACTGTGTAATCGCGATAATCGAACGGTTGAAAAACTATCGCGCACGTATTCACGGACGCTCAAGGTATCAAATTCGTATTATATATATATATATATATATATATATATATATATATAGGGTGTATACAGAGCCGGCCCTGGGCCAGGGCTACCAAGGCCCCCGCCCAGGGCCCAGTAGTTTTAGGGTCGCAGAAATTTTATAGGGCAAAAAGGATTTAAAGGGTTTAAATATAATTTTTAAAACATTTTAGAGTTTTTTGTAATATTGCCAAAAGGAAATTAAAACCCTAAAAGCCAACGTCGAACCTATTTTCTCTCTATCCCTTTCTCTTTTCTTGCGTGCGACTTTTCGACTCTGCGTGCGCGACTTCTCGACTTCCCATCTTGCAAAAGGCAGAGCTCGCTTCGTCCCTAACCTAGAAAGGAAGTAGGGCTTGCTCCGTCGCTACTCCGGAGCCGCATCGAGGAAGCACACCGACGTCGCTACTCGCTACTCCGTCGCTATCGGCTATCGCTAGTTCACCACGAGGCTGTCCGGTGCCCCCCAAGCCCGAAGCCGCCAACCTTCCTATTCGTGCAAATCGTGCCACATCCAGACATCCTCTTCGGCAGCGGTCCCTGTTAGAGATTCTTACATCGCTTCGTTTTTTCTTTGTGTAATTAACAACGAAGCATTGTCACTTTGGCTTTAGAGCATAGTCTTATTGGAATAAACTTTACATAGAGTCACAGGAACAAGCTTCGGGTCCTGCTCACTTCTGAGCAGAGTCGCCGAGCCGGAGCTCCGTTGTCCTGCCCACAGCCAACAACATTTCCATTTCGATCAGGTAATTTTTGCAAAATGGTATATTCACTTCTATGGATCATTATCTTATTCTTCAGAATACTATAGAATTTTATCTTCGATCAGTTATTTCACTCCAACCAAATATTTTTATGATTTTAAGTTTTAACTGTATCTATTATTGAGAACTCTTCTATGACCTAGATCATCAATCAGACAATCATCATAATTCATTATTAATTTATCATTTTCCATTTTTATCCTAAGAAAAGATCATCTCTAATTCTATGCCTCTATTTGTGCAATATTGTTGATTTTCATTACAAATGTTTTCTGTGTCATTTAATTCTATTATACTTCATGGTGCCTTTTCTTTGTCATATTGTATCCTAAAAAAAATAGCAACTTGGGATGTTTTATTAAATCAGTAACCATCTTTCTCATAATATATTTGTTGTTGAAATAGTGTTGTTGTTTGTATATCTGCTAGCAAATTGATTATATGCAATTTTCAATAGTTATTAAAGTAAAAGAGATGGCAAGACATTAAGATAAAATAGACAATTAAGTATCTTTTTGACTGCCCGTTAATCTGTGGATATCATTCCTGGCAATGTAATGATGATAAATAATTTAGTGTTGTTTACTCAGGCAACTTAGTTATCATAATATCTATTTCCTAAGCAGTCAGCATAATTGTTATATGGATTAATTTTTTATCTTCACATGATTGTGTAGGTTTTACTTTATCACACACTACGCCAACATATATTCTTTTCCTTTTAATTTATTCCTAGTTGAAAAGTGATGAGCGATGACTATGTCCCTTATTTATCTGATTTAGTACTAGTTAGAAGTGGACATTTCTCAAATATGTTGTTTTGTTAGTGTTTTCGTAGTTCTATATATATGACATTTCTACTATAATACCAGTATTGCATTATGACTGAAGTATTTTGGCTAAAATTTATGGTCTATGTTATAGATTTGTAGAGGTTCAGACTAAATTTTGATTGGATGACTTTCCTTAACACCCATTAGTACTTTTGTATTGATAAAAGAGATAATGGTTAGCTTAATATTCATATTTTTTTTTCCATTTTAGATAATGGAGATTAACATTCATAAGTAATTTCAATTTTTGTTGGTCAACGAAGGTTTTATGCTGTCTGAAATATATCATTTAGGGTTTGTTTCAGTAAATTCAATGCTGATTGATGATGTATACTTGCACGTTGAAAAATTGACCTCATGAAGTAGTATATCATCTGGACTTTGGAGTATCTCAAAAAGCTATGTTAACAAAATAAAATTTTGGAACAGGAGTTGACGATTTGATTTTTCAGATATGCAATTTGACTTTAATTTTAGAGCAATTTTGTTTCCAATTTGTTCCATCATCCAATTGAGCTTTGTCTAAACCTTCAAAAGCATATTCAAATTGAAATAACTAATTGTTCAGATAAAAGATACAACTATGAACTTCAGCATTTTGTTTGCATGAATTAAAAAAAATCTATTATTCTAAATAACAACATATATGAATAATACTTGAAGAAATCTTAGTTTGGTATTGGAATCATAGCAACCTGCATTTGTGCACTCCCCTTTGATCCTAGGTAAAGCGATCTTCGTAAAAATAATGCAACAGTAAAGGTAGCTGATGAAACTTTGAAAATGATAATAAATCAAAACCGACCATCGTACAATATGATTCATATATTATTTAACTCACACTGCAAAGTCTAGATTCTTTAGTCTCAACTATGTGAAGAATTACAAAATGAATTTAATTAAAATTTCCGAAGATTTCTTTCTACATTCTCCTTCTATTGGACCTCTTCTGTTGCTTAGACTAGTTAGAATTTGTGACAAGGAGTTCCATCATTCATTTCTGGCAGGGACAAGATCACTGATTTTTTTGGGGGACATAATTCTAGGTCCCCCTATGTGAAAGGTTGCTTTCTTGCCTTGAGACAGAAACGATTAGATTCTCCTTATCCTGCTTTTATTTCATTTAATTATTGCATGATGTTTGACTTCTATCTTAGAATAGAATTGTTTGTTTTATCTTTATGCCATAGAAATAACAATCTAAGGCATGGCTGTTTGAATTCTGTTCTGTTCAAAGTTATTCAACAAAGATTTTTTTTTCTATTCTATAAAAGCTTATTCTCGTAATTATTGCAATATATTTTAAAGCAAATTCCAACGAAGTTTAATAGCGTAACTTGTTTAAAATTCGTAAAGTTATAACACTAAACTGAATCACTTTAAAATTAAGTGTCTCTAGCTAAGGTGAACATTCTTAAGCCCCAATAAGCTGAAATTGCCCCAAGACTATAGATGTTTTTCATAAAGGATACCCTTTAGATAATGCTAGAAGGTTTTTGTCGTAAACTACGAAATTTCTGACGTCTTAAACAATAGAGTCTAGAGATACATCTCTCTTTGAAATGTATTTTCTTGCAAATCAAGATTCTCTAGCTCAGCCGTGCCTCCTGGCATGTCTGTGCCATGTCTTTACCTCCATATGAGTCATCTTCAACAATCTCCACCTTGGCAAATATCCACCCCTTTAGAGAAACGAGCATTTGAATATAACACCTCCTGGGATGGATGAGTTCGGACTTCAACTCTAGCAATTAGAGAAATTGATCAAGTCCAAACAATGCTTGAACCTCTCTGTGGTAACTGGCTTTGTCAATATATCTGCAATATTTTCCACAATGCGAACCTTTTTCAAGTTGAATGTCACTGGAAGAAATCAGTTCTTTGCTTTTGTGAAACCTCATATCTATGTACTTAGTCCTCATATTATAAACCTGATTCTTCGCCAAATAGATAGCACTTTGACTATTACAATACAACTTGACTCTACCTTGTTGAACACCCAGTTCATTGACTAATCTTGTAAACCACAATGTTTCATTTGTTGCCTCGACAACCGCCATGTATTCTGACTTAGTAGTGGATAATGCAACTATAGATTGTATCATGGACTTCCAATAAAGAGGTCCCCCTGCCACAGTAAACACATATCCTGTAATAGACCTCCTGTCATCCAAATCTCCTGCATAGTCTGCATCAACATATCCTACAACTGAAGGATCATCATATTGTCTGCAGAACATGATGTCATAATCTATAGCACCTCTCGAGTATCGAAAAATCCACTTGACTGCATCCCAATGTTGTCTATCTACTTGCTCACCGTACTAACAACATACGTCAAATCCAGCCTTGTGCAAACCATGACATATATTAGACAACCAACTGCACTGGCATATGAAATACTTGACATATTATGAATCTCACCATCTGTCTTCGGGCACTGTGTAATAGATAATTTGAAGTGTTGCTCCAAAGGTGTACTCACAAATTTTGCATTACTTCATGTTGAATCTGTCTAACATCTTCTCAATGTGACTGCGCTGAGATAACCATAATCTCCTAGAGCCTTTGTCTCTATGTATCTCCATCCCAAAAATCTTCTTGGTTGCACCCGAATCTTTCATGTCAAAGTCTTTGCTCAATAACTTTTTCAATTTGGTGACCTTAGTCACTTCTCGCAGCAATCAACATGTCATACACATAAAGTAACAAGAAGATAAGCGAATCATCATCAAAGCTCTTCACATATGTGCAACAATCATACTCACATCTCGTGTACCCATTCTAAATCATATATGAATCAAAACGCTTGTACCATTTTCTTGATTGCTTCAATCTATAAAGTGGCTTCTTCAATCTACAGACTAAATGCTCCTGTTTGGGTTAACTAAAACCTTTTGGTTGTGACATATAAATCATCTCTTCCAAGTTGCCATGAAGAAACACGGTCTTCACATCCAGTTGCTCTAACTGCAGATCATGATGAGCCACCAAAGCTAACACCGCTATGATAGATGTATGTCTGACCATCGGAGAAAATATCTCATTATAGTCAATCCCCTTTCTCTGTGAGTAACCCATTGCTACTAGTTGAGCCTTGAACTTTCCTTCTACACCCTTTTGAAACTGCTTCTTTCTTCTTGTATACCCATTTGCATCCTACAACCTTCCTTCCTTAAGGAAGTTTCACCAGGTCCCATGTATGATTCTTATGTAAAGACTCTATCTCTTCCGCCATAGCTCCCATCCACTTATCCCTTTCAGAGCTATGAATTGCCTCTTAAAAAGTAGTAGGATCTTCGCTAGTAGTGATAAGTGCATAAGAAACCAAATCTTCAAAATCATATCTGACAAGTGGTTTTATGGTGCACCTGGGCCTGTTTGTGGTTATAGTCCGATGCTCTATGTGCTCCAAGCTATCATCCTCGATCTCATGAGTTTCTACCTCCACTTGCACAACATCTTTGTTTCTCCTGCTATTCGATGATGTTTGTTTCTCATCTCCTTGAGTGCACTGCAACATAGCCTTCTCATCAAACACTACATCCCGACTGATCATCACTTTATTTGCCTTAGGATCCCAAAGCTTAAAGCTTTCACTCCTTTCTGATATCTCAGAAAAATACATTGAACAGATTTTGCATCAAGCTTTGACCTGTCTTGGCTAGAAATATATGCATAGGCTGGACATCTAAAAACTCTTAGACTAGAGTAATCAACCGGGTTACCTGTCCATACCTCCTTTGATACTCTCCCATCTAGTGTTGCTTTTGGTGATCTATTTATCAGAAAACACGCCATGTTTACTGCTTCTGCCCAGAAGTTATTTGTAAGTCCAACATTCAATCTAAGACACTGAGCTTTCTCGACTAGAGACCTATTCATTCTTTCTGCCACACCGTTTTGCCTTGGTATTCTACGTACTGCGTAATGTCTCTTGATACCATATTGCTTACAAAATTCCTGAAATTGTGAATTTGTGTATTTAGTGTCATTGTCAGATCTAAGACACTTCAATTTTCTCCCGGTCTGATTTTCTACTTTAGCTTTCCACAATTTGAACTTGATGAAAGTTTTTGACTTGTGTCGTATGAAATACACCCAGACTTTCCGTGAGTAATCATTAATGAAACTCACAAATATGTATGTCCTCCACGTGATGCTACATTGGCCCATGTGACCCAGCCGCATGTGCCACAATATCGTATCATCGGATTCTGATTCTACAACACCAGCTCCACCTACAACCGTCATCCCTAGTAGCTTATAGATGTTCCCTGTTAGTTTCTATCCTTTCATTACCGTCAAAGCACCCTTGCTAACTTTCATGGTTCTAGTCACAGACTTATAACTGCAACCATTACCATCTAAAGTCCACAAGGAGATCAAATTTTTCCTCAGATTCGGTACATATTTGATATCACATAATGTTCGAACTATACTATCAAACATCTTGATTATGATATTCCCTATTCCAATGACTCTGCAAGATGCATCGTTACCCATTAGAACATAACCAGAATTGACCTGTTTATATGTGTCGAACCAATCTTTGTTAGGTGTCATGTGATATGAGCATGCTGAGTTTAAGATCCATGAATCTGTCAATTGCTTTGAACTTGATAAGATGGAAAGCATGTCGCCATCGCCGCTCTCTAAATTTTCTTTTTCTACTATGTTCGCAGACTTTGATGAACCATCTTTCTCTGCGTTAGTCTTCTCTCTGGACAATCTCTCTTGATATACCATTTTACTCCGCACTTATAGCATGTGACGTAGGCGGGGCAGCGGGGTGGGTGCTAAAAACCTTCTATGCGCGAGGGTAGGATAGAGGGTGGCAGAGAGAATCGAAGGAGAGAAGGAATTCGCTAACAAAAGAGGATCCACCTCTATGTTTAAATGAAATCAAAATAAACTTTATTAATCAAAAAACAATCTATGAATTACAAGAGTCTAAGCCCATCTTTAAATAGGCTAGGGAAAGAGAAAGTTTCTTAACAAGTAAGAAAGCTAAAAATAACTAAACAAACTTAAATAAAAATTTCTTAACGAAACAGAAAAGAAAATATAAACATTTTAAAACTAAAATTTTAAAATTAAATAGAAAATTCGGAAAAAAGAAAAAAAATTAATAATGAAATATTAATGAAATCTTAAATAGCAACGACAGCTCATTACGGTTGTGGCGTGGTCCATAGTCGGTAGTGGTTAGAACACGATCGTGGTGAAGATCACATCGTATTGGGGACCATGACAAACCGTAGTCCCTCTTGAAGATCCGTGTCAAGCCATGAAATGATCTACACAGTGTTGGTAACCACGGGTAGGTCGTGGTGGGACTCGAGTTCCATTATGTTTCGTTCTGATCCAGAATGAAGCATATCCATGTTAGAGAGGCATGAAGGTGTTGAAATCTTTTATTTTGGAACACAATTTCTCCTCATCATAATTTAGAGGAAGGTGAGATCGCATCTTATGATAAAAGTTGATCAAGTTGCTGGATGTGCTTGAATCAGTCATCGGGGTTAAAAAGAACTCGACCTCGAGTTCGAACCAGTGTTATCTCCCTTTTTGGCACAATGAATTATCATGCTCTCTTGGGTGTATCTTAGCTTCATCACCTGTTGTCTGGACATAGAAAGGAAATGAGAGGAAGATACCAAAATAAGAGTAAGATTCTCTTGCTAGGATGCTAATTCAATCTTCTGGCCTTCGACATAAGTGTTGTTCAAACTATCGTGGATAACTTTGCAATTAACTGTCACGATATGGGTTGATAATATGTAGCATGCAACTATCGCTAATCTTGGGGGAGAAGATTCTTTTCGAGCCAAGATACTAATATGTCATCTTCATCGTAGATGCTACTGTCTCCTTTAACCGAGATGCTCATGTCTTCTTCAACCGATAAGTGGTCTTTATCATGGATGCTCATGTTGTATTTATTGTAGATGAGATCTTCTATGTTTTCTTCAATTACCTCATCATCAATATCATCATCATCATAGACGAGGTCTTCCATTATCTCGTCAACATCATCTTTGTCATAAAGGAGGTCTTCCATGTTTTCTTTGAACTCGGTGCTCTTAAGGTTGTCCTCGTCGTAGATGGGATCTTCCACCCTTTTTTTAATGTCGTCGTCACCGTTTATCTTCATCGTAGATGGAATCTTCCACATTTTCTTCAATGTCGTCACCGTCATCTTCATCGAAGATGGGGTCTTCCATGTCTTCTCTAAACTCGGTGGTCTCATGATCATCCTCATCATAGACAAAATCTTCCACGTTATCATCATCGTAGATGGAGTCTTCCACATCTTTGAACTCGGTGGTCTTAAGGTCATCCTTATCGTAGA
The DNA here is from genome assembly GCA_025175895.1 of Wurfbainia villosa. Classification (NCBI taxonomy): domain Eukaryota; kingdom Viridiplantae; phylum Streptophyta; class Magnoliopsida; order Zingiberales; family Zingiberaceae; genus Wurfbainia; species Wurfbainia villosa. The sequence continues at coordinate 675,333 of CM046008.1, forward strand.
CAGGATCTTCCACGTCATCACCATCGTAGATAGGGTCTTTTGTGTCGTCTTCAATTTCCTCGCCGTAGATAAAATCTTCAATGTCTTTATCATCATCATCGTAGACGGTGTCTCCATACCATTCTTTACGACCACAATATTCTTGATGACGTAGAATTTTAGAGCGTCAAAGACTTACCTCAAGTTTTCGCAATGTTACACGTCGAATTAATGCTTCGACTTTTCTCCGTAGATTCTTGATGATCTCTTGGGAACTTCGATCCTGAGGTGAGACTTCCTCAATCGGAATCTGCTAGTCACGACCATGATCACAACCTGACGACCATCTATGAATTGCAATTGCCGATATAACTCTGTAATTTGTCTCTATTGATCGATGAACTCACGGGTACTTTGATCTTGGGGTGCGGCTTCCTCAATCGGAACCTGCTGATCACGACCATAACTATGTCCTCGTCGACCTTCAATGAATCTAGGCTCTGATACCAATTGACGTAGGCGGGGCATCAGCGTGAACGCTAAAAACCTTCCATGTGCGAGGATAAGATAGAGGGTGGCAGAGAGAATTGAAGGAGAGGGGAAATTCACTAACAAAAGAGGATCCGCCTCTATGTTTAAACGAAATCAAAATAAACTTTGTTAATCAAAAAACAATCTATGAATTACAAGAGCCTAAGCCTATCTTTAAATAGATTAGGGAAAGAGAAAATTTCTTAACAAATAAGAAAGCTAAAAAAATAAACAAACTTAAATAAAAATTTCTTAACAAGTAAGAAAGCTAAAAAAACTAAACAAACTTAAATAAAAGTTTCTTAACGAAATTAAAAATTTTAAAATTAAATAGAAAATTCAAAAAAAAAGGAAAAAATTAATAATGAAATATTAATGAAATCCTAAATAGCGTCGACAACGCGTTATGGTCGTAGCCTGGTCCATAGTCATGTCATGGTGGGAACCACAGTCGTGGTGAAGACCACAACCGTATTGGGGACCATGGCCAGAACGTAGTCCCTACTAGAGATCCCATGTCGAGATACGGTTGGTAACCACAGGTAGGTCGTGGTAGACTCTGGGAGCTCTATTATGTTTCGTTCTGATCCAGAATGAAGCATATCCATGTTGGGGACAATGGAGGCGTTGGAATCTTTATTTTGGAATGCAATTTCTCCTCATCATGATTTAGAGGAAGGTGAGATCACATCTTATGATAAAAGTTGATCAAGCTGTTGGATGTGCCTGTATCAGTCATCCGGGGTTAAAAAGAACTCGACCTTGAGTTCGAACTAGTGCTATCTCTCTTTTTGGCACAAGGAATCATGCTTTTTTGGGTGTATCCTAGCTTCATCACTTGTTATCTGGACATAGAAAGGAAAGGAGAGGAAGATACCAAAATAAGAGTAAGATTCTCTTAATGGGATGCTAATTCAATCTTCTAGCCTTCGACAAAAGTATTGTTCCAACTATCGTGGATAACTTTGCAATCCTGTTGCCAATGTGGGTTCAATAATACGTAGCATGCAACTATCGCTTCAACCTTAGGGAGGAGAAGATTCTTTTGAGCAGTAGGCATCTCGTGGTCATCTCCATCATCATCATAGACGACCATGTATTCTTCAACCAATATGTCATCTTCATCGTAGATGCTATTGTCTCCTTTAACCGAGATGCTCATGTCTTCTTCAATCGATAAGTGGTCTTCATTAAAGATGCTCATGTTGTATTTATTGTAGATGAGATCTTCTATGTTTTCTTCAATTACCTCATCATCAATATTATCATCATAGACGGGGTCTTCCATTATCTCGTCAACATTATCTTTGTCATAGAGGAGGTCTTCCATATTTTCTTTGAACTCGGTGCTCTCAAAGTTGTCCTCGTCGTAGATGGGATCTTCCACATTTTCTTTAATGTCGTCGTCACCGTTATCTTCATCGTAGATGGGATCTTCCACATTTTCTTCAATGTCGTCGTCACCGTTATCTTCATCGTAGATGGGGTCTTCTATGTCTTCTCTAAACTCGGTGGGCTCAAGGTCATCCTCATGGTGGCAGGATCTTCCACGTTATCATCATCTAGATGGAGTCTTCCTCATCTTTTTTGAACTCGGTGGTTTAGGTCATTCTCATCATAGATAGGATCTTCCACGTCATCACCATCGTAGATAGGGTCTTTTGTGTCGTCTTCAATTTCTTCGTCGTAGATAAAATCGTCAATGTCTTCATTATCGTAGACGGGTCTCTATTCCATTTTTTACGACCACAATATTCTTGATGACATGGAATTTTAGAGCGTCGAAGACTTGAGATATAACTCTGTAATTTGTCTCTGTAGATCGATGAGCTCGCGGGTACTTTGATCTTGGGGTACGACTTCCTCAATGGGAACCTACCGATCACGACCATAACCATGTCCTCGTCGACCTTTCATGGATCTAGGGCTATGATATCAACTGACGTAGGTGGAGCAGCGGGGTGGGCGCTAAAAATCTTCCATGTGCGAGGGTAGGATAGAGGGTGGCAGAGAGAATTGAAGGAGAGGGGGAATTCGCTAACAAAAGAGGATCCGCCTCTATGTTTTAACGAAATCAAAATAAACTTTAAACTAAAAACTACAATCCGGTGCATGAAGCTCCCGCCACGTGGGGTACCGGAGAAGGAATCCATTGTACGCAGCCTTACCTTGCTTTTTTGCAAGAGGTTGTTTCTAGGATTTGAACCCGTGACCTCTTGGTCACAAGACAACAATCTTACCGTTGTGCCAAGGCTTCCTTCTGAAATCAAAATAAACTTTATTAATGTCGTCGTCACCGTTATCTTCATCGTAGATGGGATCTTTCACATTTTCTTCAATGTCATTGTCACCGTTATCTTCATCGTAGATGGGGTCTTCTATGTCTTCTCTAAACTCGGTGGGCCCAAGGTCATCCTCATCGTGGCAGGATCTTCCACGTTATCATCATCTAGATGGAGTCTTCCTCATCTTTTTTGAACTCGGTGGTTTAGGTCATTCTCATCATAGACAGGATCTTCCACGTCATCACCATCGTAGATAGGGTCTTTTGTGTCGTCTTCAATTTCTTCGTCGTAGATAAAATCTTCAATGTCTTCATCATCGTAGACGGGTCTCCATACCATTTTTTACGACCACAATATTCTTGATGACATAGAATTTTAGAGCGTCGAAGACTTGAGATATAACTCTGTAATTTGTCTCTGTAGATCGATGAGCTCGCGGGTACTTTGATCTTGGGGTACGACTTCCTCAATGGGAACCTACCGATCACGACCATAACCATGTCCTCGTCGACCTTTCATGGATCTAGGGCTATGATATCAACTGACGTAGGCGGAGCAGCGGGGTGGGCGCTAAAAATCTTCCATGTGCGAGGGTAGGAAAGAGGGTGGCAGAGAGAATTGAACGAGAGGGGGAATTCGCTAACAAAAGAGGATCCGCCTCTATGTTTTAACGAAATCAAAATAAACTTTAAACTAAAAACTACAATCCGGTGCATGAAGCTCCCGCCACCTGGGGTACCGGAGAAGGAATCCATTGTACGCAGCCTTGCTTTTTTGCAAGAGGCTGTTTCCAGGATTTGAACCCGTGATCTCTTGGTCACAAGACAGCAACCTTACCGTTGTGCCAAGGCTCCCTTCTGAAATCAAAATAAACTTTATTAATCAAAAAACAATCTATGAATTACAAGAGCCTAAACCCATCTTTAAATAGGCTAGGAAAAGAGGAAGTTTCTTAACAAGTAAGAAAGCTAAAAAAACTAAACAAATTTAAATAATTTTTTTTTAATAAGTAAGAAAGCTAAAAAAAATAAAAAAAAATTGAATAAAAATTTCTTAACGAAGCAGAAAAGAAAATATAAAAATTTTAAAACTAAAATTTTAAAATTAAATAGAAAATTCGAAAAAAGAAAAAAAATAAAATCATAAATAGCAGCGACAAATATGTTACTTGGGCTGTGGCTCGTCCATCCAAGCCGGTGGGAACCACAAAGTGGTGAAGACCACAACCATATTGGGGACCCCGATCAGATTGTAGTCCCTATTGGAGATTTTGTGTCAAGCTACAGAATGATCCACACCCATGTTGGTAACAACAGGTAGGTCGTGGTAGACTCTGGGAGCTCCATTATATTTCGTTCTGCCAGAAAGAAGCATATCCATGTCAGGAGGCTATGGAGGTGTTGAAATCTTTATTTTAGAACGCAATTTCTCCTCATTATAATTTAGAGGAAGGTGAGATCGCATCTTATGATAAAAATTGATCAAGCTGTTGGATGCGCTTGCATCAGCATGTGATCTCCTTTCTCGATTTAGATCAGATCTTATTGTTTTCTATCCCATGTTCAATACTGCTCCTTCCACGTTCTTGGTCACTTTTCACCACAAGTCTTTCACCTTGTGAAGTCTCATCGTTGGCTTTCTTCTACTGATAAAAACTCGAAAGAGCACTTGTGACCTCCAGATTTAGAGATTCCTTTCCCCACATTAGAGTTGTAACCAAATTCTCGTATGTCGGAGATGAAGGTAGAGAGTTCAGCAACATTAGTGCTTTATCTTCATCATTGATCTTTACATCAATCCGCTTCAAATCACTGACAATCTAATTGAAAATATTGATGTGCCGAGTCAGATTGGTGCCCTCGGTCATCTTAAGCCCAGACAATTTCTGCTTAAGATAGAGCTTGTTCGTTAACGATTTGAACATATATCGACTTTTCAGTTTCTGCCAAACTGCCACCCGTGATTCCTCATCCATGACGTGATACATCACATTATCCGTTAGACAAAGCCTAATTGTTGCCACCGTGCTTGCCTGTAATTCCTCCCAGCCGCATTCTCCATGCTATCCGTTTTTTTTAATCCTAGTGCCTTTACCATAGAGATCCTTAACCTTCTGCCACAATCCGAAATTTTCAGTTCCATCGAACTTCATCGTGTCAAATTTTGCTAAAGAGATCCCCGCTGTGGTAAACATTGGCTATAATACCATTTGTTGGGATCAACAAGCAACAAGAGTGAAGAATGTCGAAGAGAGAGAATCAAAAACGATAGAGAAGAAGAACAATCGGAATTTAATGTGGTTGGGCAAAGGATGCATACTCTACAAACGGATAAGAGAAATCAATTAGAATCACTCGTTGTTTTAGTATAACAAGCATCCTATATATACATCTCTAGCCAAATATGATATTTTAGATCCAAAAATACCCTATAAACTCAATTTTCTTGAACTCCCCGTCGCCTCCCGGACAAAGTACAGCGGTGTGCTTCCTCCAGTGCGTAGCACGGCCTGATCGTGCCTCCTAGCACGGCTGTGTCACTGCTTTGCGCTTTTCTTCCAAAGCGTAGCATGGCCCGGTTGTTCCTTCTGGCATGGCCATGTCGCGGCCGTGGACTTGCTCTAGAGCGTGGCACAGCACAACCCCACCATGCCTCCTTGCATGACTTTGTCATATCTGTGTCATGTTTTTACCTCCGGCCATCTTCAACAGTTGTGGAAAGAAGGTATAAACAATGAGTTCAAGTCAATTATCAGCTACAGTTTGACTTTATCTCCCTCCTAGAAACAAATTACCGGGATGCAAGTGAAGTTTTAAGAGAAAGATACGGAATGATGGAGCAATGGAAAAATATAAGGAGCATTTGATTTATTAAGGTTTTTGGCAATAAGTTTGGTACTTCGACGCCTATGCACCTAAGTAGATATCACATCTTTGACTTATACTTGCATTGACATTTGTCCATAAATTACTTATTCATCAAATGGATGTTAATATAACCTTGTTTCATGGAGATCTTGAAGAAATGTGTATAGAGCAACCTAAAGAATTTGTTGTAGTTTGGACAAGAAAAGAAAACGTGCAAATTAGTCTAATCACTATATATTGACTTAACCAAGCTTTAATACAATAAAACAAGAAGTTTGATGATAGGGTCATTGATGAACAGGTTATTGTCGTGGTACCGTTTCAAATTAATTATCCAACTCTCTTTACACTAATATAGCATAGTGAATGGCCCGGATCGTTTCCCAACGAGTGTAATCGACAGAATAGTAAACTTAGGATTTCTAATTATTGCTTTGGGTTTTCTATTAAAGATGGGGGTTTGGATTTTGAACTCTAACCTACGGTTGCAAGGTAATTAAAACTCTAAACCAATATGCAACAACTAAATCAAACAATGCAGGAATTAAATCAACTAAAACTGGAAGAGGAATTAAATGATCTAATCGATCCAAGATAGATCCGGTGAATGAACAAGTTCCTCCGGCTAAGTCCAACGAAGCTCGATCAAGCCTCCGCAAACGGTAGTGGATGTGGGATGGTGCAAACTCCTGAATCTAGTAGTTTGATGGATGCTCCGAACTCTCGCGGATCCGGTTGAGCTTGAAGAAGTGTCGTCGGGGCGGAACTCTTCGAATCCGAAGGAGAAGGTGGATGAGCTGTGGAGATGGAGGACGACACCGAAATCTCTAGATAAAGCGGTTCCTCCTCGAATCCGTGGAGGAAAATGGATGGAAGCAAGGTGGAGGCGGCTGCTAGGGCTCAAGGAAAGAAGAGATTTAACTAACAACCAAAGGAAATAATCAATGCATCAACGAAATCTAATGCATGAACATGATTAAAAGAAAGCAACTACTTAACTACAATTGCGATGAAATTAAAGGAAACTTAAACTAAGCATTCAAATAAGAAAGTACAGGAATTTAAATATGCAGAATAATATGAGAGTAAAACATAACATGAAATTAAATCTAAACTAACAAACTACAACCTAATTACTAAAGAAATATTTAATCAAACATCATGCAATTAAATTGCAAAATACTAAATTCAAACATCAAAGTAAATAGCAAGGTAAACAACCAACTCAATGGACAAATCAAAAATAACCACCGATCACTCCACGACGGTGATGACAACCCGAAACGACCCTCTTCCGGTGGATGGAAGGGCTGGATCCTTGCCAGAAGATCCTCCAACAAGTGCGGAACGGGAAGGTGATGCTAGCTCTTTACTCTGGCGATGGTTGGTGAAGCTGCCCAATCGACGCAGTAGCAAGTACCACAACCTTCCGAATTCGTCCAGCCGCGGTGTCGCAACTCCGTCAGTTGGCGTTGGAAGTTTCGCCGGTGAAAAGCGTCGGCAACTCCTTCTCTGCTCGCTGTCGATAAGCTGGCCGGAATCCCAGCTTCTTGTCGCCGGCTGAGGAAGGAGATCGCCGCCGGCTTGGATGGAAGGAGGATGCCGGAAGATGCGCTCGGAATGTTGTCGCCGCGTGGAGAAGATGGTGTTGCCCGCTCGTGCGAGGAAGAAAGTCGACGCGCCGACGCTGGCACGATGGAAGGGGAGGTGATGGAGGAGACCACCGCCGACCTTGGCGGAGGAAGTGGACGGCCGACGGTGCTTGAGCGTCGAAGGGGAAGGTCGGCTTCCAATGGCGTCGCGATGGAGGAAGAGAATTGTGCTGCGCGATGAAGAAGCGGTGAGGAAATGTTGATTTTCTTAAGCCAATTTCCTTGACCGTCCATTTGAAGCAAGATCTAATCCCAGCCGTCCATTAAAGCTAGGTTAATTGAATCTGATTAATCCAAGAAGGGCTGTGCATCCAACGGCTGAAATTATTCCGACTTTGAATGAATGGATCTGATCACTCTGAATGGATAATCACGATCGGCTGAAGCTGGATGAAGGCCTAAGATGTCCAAATCTAAATGTATGGACCGGATCACTCCAGATTCAGATGGATGGCTCAGATCAATCAGATCTCATCGGACGGTCAGAATTAAACAGATCTGAACCCTTGATTAAATTGCCTTTGATCTTGATGAAGGGCTCAAATTCTTCCCGCTTAAAATGCCCATTATGACCCTTAGATGAAGCCATATTTGATCCAATTTGAGTCCAGTCCAGTGGCTCATCTCGATCTCCTACAAACAAATATAAAATTCGCATATAAGTCCAAAATTTAGGAGAATTTACAATAAGGTCCAAAAATATATCCAACTCATAAAACATGATAATAATAAATAATAAATCACTCGAGAGGATAAAAACAATGATATTAAGGACCAAAATAATACGACAAAATGGTAGTTATCAGTCATCTTGTCACTAGTATATTTGTACATACATTGTTGTGACTAGAAGTTTATTGGAAATTCAAATGAAAATTCAAGATACAAGAGCATGACGGTTAATGCGTACCACAACATCACATCTTAATATTGTGTGTGCTTTAATTGATGTTAGGTCCAAAGAGCTAGTTCAAGGCCTAGTTCACCTGGTGCCTTCTAACATTAACTATCAAATTTTTCAAACTTGGAGAAATACCTCACTGACCATGCATTCTATTAGTCTAGGTGGTAGGAGTCATCTATTCCTTTCTTTGTCTATGCAACTTTTGTGTTTAGTAGGGATTTTAAAGGCAACTTTTACCTCTATACTCCCACATATAAAATTGTTTTTCTGAACCTTCCCAACATAACGGATCCTTAGTAGGGAAAAGAAACCAGGGTGTTGTATGGAGAAGGTTGGAAATCAAAATTTTAAATGTGAGGTTAAAAAGGTGGAGGAAGCTGTTGGGTTTCCCTTTATTCTACTAGAAACTGCTTTTTCATACCTTCTAGTTGGTAGTTTTGTTTTTCCCTAAAAATTGTTTCTAGGATGGAAATGATACTAGTAGCATAATCCTAACTGATATAGTTCTTAACAAAAAGTATTATTATTTACTGCTGAATGACAATAGGTAGCTGGATGGTTTTCTTTCGACTTTAGTTTGATTGAATTTGTGGAAAATAATTTATTTATTTATATTGCTTATCAGATTTCAATACCATTATGGGCCGGAAAGCAGGGGGTTTGTACATAAATCCCAAAAAGTTCGGTTCTGTAGGCAAACCTTGTGTGAAGGAGATGATGTCCTTCCTCGGGTGCTTGGCTTTGAACAAGAACGACGATGACAAGTGCTTAAAACAAAAGGACCTCTTGCTTTCCTGCGTGGATTCCCAAGTACGATCTTTATAACCTGCAGTATTTCTTGTAGATTTTACCTTTGTTTATAACAAAGTTTGAAACTGAATTCTTGTTTCCTCAGCAAGAGCAATTCCTATGGTCTAATTAGCTTAAATTTCCTATTTATTTATATTTATTTATTCTCGCAGAAAGGAAAGCCCAAAAACCCTGCAAGGACTATCAATTATCACATACAGCGACTTGGGAAAGACAAATTCTTCTAGAAGTTTATGGATTTTCAAGGACGTGAGTTCATTGAATAATAATTTTAAACTGTTCTTTCTGTGCTTGAATCTTTAGCACTTGCCGCTCTCGAAGTAGGACAATGCGTATGTTTACAGCTAGAGCTAGTATAGCCTATCCTATACGAGTTCTTCAAAGTAACTGGTGATCTTTTGAGGTGGTTATGGAATTCAAAGCTTTGTTTTGAACATGAAATCTTTTCTTACAAGAGTATATAAGCTACGTCAGAACTTATCTCTAATGATTGATGCTTTAGTATTTGCCAAGTTTGCTTAATTTGATGTATGGTCATAGTAGTCTATAATAGTGTTTGGTAAATCAGCTTTCTAGTTACAATTCAACAAAAAGGTGGTTATTAATGTTGCAACTTTAGATTGTGCAGAGTGAGTTGGTCATGAGAATTATGATTTTAATAACGCAGACATGTAGTAATTCAAGTAGTCGAATGGAGATTATAGTGATTCTTCTCTTCATGCCATAAAGTGGCAATGAAACAAACAAATTTTCTCCATAATTAATGACTGTTGTCTAAACACCCGTAGCAAATGACCCTCTCATTGTCGATTTTTTGGTGATAATAAAGGGAGGTAAATCATTAGATGGGAGTTATGTCTCTTAATTTGTTGATCAAAATAATAGAGAATTTTTAAATTTGAGTGAAAATTTTAAATTCTACTGAAAATAATACTTGCTCATCAATAATAATATATATATTGTTCTAATCAATTGACCATCCGAGAGCATAGACAGTTTCCTAAACACATTATGAGCTGTCGAGGTAAAGTTTATGCTTTTACAAGTACATTTTTTGTTTAGATGGGACGAGGAAAGTTCATTAGCTGAAGGAAAAGAGAAGGGAAGGAAGATTAAAATTTACACCCTAAATTAAGATGTAATTTTTTTTCTTTTTTGACGAGTAAAGAAGAAGTTTAAAAAATTTTCTTTTCCTTCATTCTGTCACTCATTTTCAAACATAAGTTGTCGAGGTAAAAGTCTATGCTTTTGCAATTACAACACTAACTTTTTGTTTAGATGGAGGGAAAGAGAAGGGAAAAAAAGATTATAATTTACACTTAAATTGAGGTGTAAGAATTTTTTTTTTAATGAGAAAAGAAATTAAAAATTATCCTTTCCTTCCTCACTCTTTTTTTTTTAATTTTCTTTTTTTTCTTTATCTTTCCTTCTCATTCTCTCGCTTCATCCCAAACCGCAACTGAAGAGATGGTAAAGCAAGCGGTTGAATATATATTTTACACTCTTGGAACCATAAAATAGCAAAGAAATAAATAGTAAAGCAGCAAATTTTCTAGTGGTATGATAAAAATTATATAATTTATCAATAATAATAAAAATAATATTTAGTGGTTATTAAAAGTTATTAAAGGAGGGTTTGATTCGTATAAAAAAAATTTATTTTTCGTTTTCATTATATAAGAAAATGAGAAAATACAGAAAATAATATTTGATTGACATTTTCTATTTTCATTTTTCAGAAAATAAATAAGCATTTTTTAAAAATTTTAAAAATGTATAAAAAATATTTTTTGTGTTTCTGAAAAAGAAAAAAGAAAAATAAAAAATAAATTTTTTTCTACAAATCAAATACTACCTAACTATCTCATATATATACTATAATATATGAATTAATACAAACTTTAAAATATTACAAATTAGATTTAGAAAAAGCATATATTGATTGATTATATACGTAAGGTTTATCTCTTTACAAAATTAAACATATATTGATTTTTGAGAAAATTATACCATATTATAGAAAGAAAAATTTTCATATAAAATTTAATATTAATTATAATAATAATTCCTAAAGACTGCCTAACTAATTTCTATATATAAATTAAGAAGCCTTTCGATATATTAAAATCTACTAAATTAGTTTAAAATATATTTTTATAAAACTTGATAGTTATATTAACTAGTATTAATTTGATTTGTAAAATAGATCAAGCCTGCTCTCCTATAAAATATACAATGCACTGTTTACTGGTTTACAACAAATCCAGTTTCTCAAATCAACCGGTTGAACCGGCCAATCCAATCCGTTTTTAAAAATACCAATTAAAACATATTTTAATATATATTAATTTCTTGTATTCTTCTTTTTTTTTCTGATAATTTAGGTTTCAAGACATTAAAGATAGATGGTCTTTCTTAATAAATTCAGACCACAATTTATACATCACCATATATAAAAAAAAATTAAGATTCACAACTATCATCTCAACAACATGCTTTTTGTTTTTTGATTAGCACCAAAGCGTTTGAGCATCGACCCGGCTAATTCATGAGAGTGATTAATCTGACCCGGCTAATTCATGGGAGTAATTAATCTGACTCCATTGTCCTTTGGAGATACTTCGACAGTTGAGTCGGAAGAGATAACAACATGCTTGTAGATTAATGAAAAGGAAGGAAATTTACAACATCAAATATAAAATTCCTATCTTATTAACGTATAATATTACTAATAAATCTCCTTATTTTAGCATAACTAATTTCTCCTGTAGTTTAAAAATACTAGATACAGGATATTGAATCCTTGTTCTCTTGCTAATGTTGATAGGGGTGTGTAAGGAGGTTGCCATTTACAAACTCCACGAGCTGTCCAGAGTAATGATTAATTCTCAAGTGAACTCCATTAAATTATGAAGTGTAGAATGTTGCCAAGCAGACCCTTATTGTATGGAATGGCAAACCTGGTCTCCCTGAAGGGACATCCTAATAAATTTCAAAAGAACTAAATCATCATCTAATAAAATAATTCATTCATGAGATGAACAAAAATATGTACATATAGGAGGACCTGGTTGAGGTTCTAACATATGTTGGAATTCAGGGTATCTCTTCCAATTAATCTGCATCAGATTTGCCTCAGTTTGGATAAGTATTAGTTTGAAGGGAGGAAGCATTATGATACTGGAGAAAATTTACCCATTCCTCTGATTTGATGTTGAAACAAATGCAATAAATATTCCATATCAGGAACAACACCTAGTAAACAATGGAAACAAGTTTTCTTAGTTATACATAGAAAGATTATTCTCAAATACTTATTTAAGACACAAAATTGAAGCATATTGAACCAATAATTGTTACAGTTGAAGATGAGCCGAAAGCTGAATACGAAATTAAACAAAAACATTTGATAGTGAAGAAGCATTACACTTGAATATCAAATGTCCTTTCATTATCATTACATTTTTCCATTCTCCTGATTGATCTTCTCAATTTTCCGGAGTCAGTTAACCAGAACATAAACACCAGATAATATTACAAATTTATCAATATCATTCTACGTTTTTATTGCACTTTTGAAATAAGACATGCTGACGCTAAATAGAACCTAACTGATCTGTCGATTAATTGATTCAGTATGGATTGAAATGCTAAGAAATCCAAACGCAGGCATATTAAATTGAATATTCTATGAGCTAGAGTGGAAAAGGTCAGAGAAATAATGCAAACATTAAGATCATTCCTGGTAGAGTATCCAATATTCTCGACTCACTTGTAATCTTTTATCGAAGAAAAAAAAAGACAATCAAACAGCGTGATCATGTTTAGATAGACACCTGTACAATCAGCACAAGTAACTAGTAAGGCTTAGCCATTAGACAATAAGTTTTTCTTCTGTTATTAAGCATCCCTACATGCCTAGCTAGTGATCTTGCAAACGATTTTCAAATTTCAGGTCTCCAAAATGTTACGTGCAGTATCTGGAGAAAACATCACCATTATGAATTCATATAGCCCTGCAAAGTGTGCTTAACAGAGTGATTGGATTCATATAGATGACTCCAAATTATAACGACCTGGTTCAATGAAGGCCGAGAGTGGTTGTTGAGATAGATAACTTGGACAAAATGTTGTTATTGATAGGCTTCTATGATGCAAGTGGAATGAATCAAAACACACTGAAGCGAGTAAAGTGTGACTGAGCCATGAGCATAACTTGACACAAATAGTTAGGGTATACACTCTCAGCAACAAGACATTATTTGGTGGAATTGGCTTGGTTCATAAGAACTTTGTAGTCAAGCGTTCAATGTGGACTAGCTTTGAGATAGTTGACCTCTTTCATAGCTCCCACATAATAAAAGGAGATTTATTTGATTTGTATGACAATATACAGTTTGTTTTTCCACCAAAGTTGTGATAAAATATAGGTAGTGGAAGATCAGAAATAAAGTGTTAGGAGATGCTCCGATGAAATATTTCATAATGTTGAAGTTAGTATGCTCCACCTCATTAGTCAACACGAACAAATGCGGTGGCCCACATCATACTCTGGGATAGAATGGGCTCCAAACAATTCAATATGGTATTTGAGCTAGGTGTATGCCTCCGCTCAAAATAAGTTTGGGAGGGCATATTGAAGCTGGGATACTGCAATTGAAGAAAATGGAATTAGGTATTTAGGTTCTCATACAATCCTGACAACTCTACATATTACATCCCATGAAACGGAACAGATAATAGAAGAAGACTATGGGTAGACAGGTGGAGGCAATTCAGTTTAAGTGGTTACTCAAATTAAATATGTAAAGAACTTATAAACGGACTTGCATTCTGTGTGATTGCACTTCCAGATAATTCAGAAAGAATGTTTTGTTGGTTGCTTGCCTTTTAGAACTTCTAATTCTCAAAAATACAGTATCAGATAGGAAGTGACACTGAATTAAAATATAAAGAAGATAACAAATGATTATATCCAAGAAGTTAGTATTGCCAAAAAGTGAACTGTAAATAAATTCTCAAGGTTGTTTAACCAATAATAATAATAATTTTCCAACCTGTGATACTAGTAGGTGGGTGGATAAGGACAGCATTTATCAAATTAGGAACATTTATTCATCAGCATTATCAGGACAAATGTTGTAAATTATCGAATTTATTGATCACTACCTAATCCTGTTATGGACGCAATAAGAATTATTTTTTTAAAAATGCCAGTGATAGTATGTGGCATCAAACCTGCCATAGTACTTGGAGTATACAGAATAGCATTGTACTGATGACCAAGCTGCTTGCAAGGATGCTCTGTAGAAATGTGAAACTTGATCACAAGTACACAATTTTATCATAAAATTGTTGATAGCTGTCTTACAGTTCGTGTAAAGCAAAATAGACGATATAAAGCTAGCATATGGTAATATAAGATGATTATTTCACAGAGGACATATAAGTGGACTGTGGGAAAGATGACATTGTGTGGCATTCAAATTTTTTGCTATATTCCTTCATAGAATTGCACCAGAACAATAAGTTTGATCATGATAATTCCTTGCATTTGGAAACAAATATGCACAAGCCAGCTACGAGTGACTATTTATGAATCAGCGCAGTTTACAAATAAAGAAAGATTATGCTCCAAGAGATATGACCACTTTCTATACTAGCAATATTATCCATGACAATCAGCCAGTAGAGGTCAAACCAGTGACAGTTTCTACTACACAATCATAGCATCCAGAGTATGCAGTGACAAAGGTATTGACATGAAATTTTCACAGTTCATGGAACTAACTACAATGCATATCAAGAAATGCACTAGGATCAGGTTCACCACACAAGGAAAACAACTAATTGTATACAATATGCAAAACAAACACTATGAGCATACCTCCATCTTCTGTGCATCAGCAGATTTTGTGAGGACTGTAAATGGCAAAAGAAAGAACAAAATTATGAAACTAGGTCAAAGAAGAAAATTATAACAGTTGACTATTAAAGACGAAAGACAGCACAAGTGCACAACACAAATTCAAAGATTTAATCTTTGTGCAAATATCAGATCCATCTCAACTAGCACAAGCATGAGCCTGCATGTCCGGTCACACACACACACAAAAAGGATACAATATAAAAAAATTTATAAACTACAGAATCTGTAATTATTTCAAAGATCTTCCCAGTTAAATTAAGGCATAGAATTCAGAATTTTAATAGGCTACAAAATTTACATGTATCCAAGTAGAATCAGATTTGAAGAGGCCGATATGAACAACTGCTAATCCAGTAAAGATAATGCGACAATACGTTGTCTATTTTGACCCAAAAATAGATAAATGCTTAGCATTGCCTAGCAGTAATTTGTAAAAGTTTGGCAGCACAAATTCCAATGTTATATATATATATATATAGAGACAAGGCAGCTCGGCTGCGCCCGTCGCCGCCAGCGCGCGTCCGGCCGCCTCCGGCCACGCCGAACTCGGCGCGATCGACGCCAGTCGCCGGCGGTCCGGAGCGACTTCGGGAGCCGCCGGATTCCGCGCGATTCGGCCGAATCCGCGATCGCGCCGGCGATCGGCCGCGCGCCATCGCCGGGCCATGGTCGCGGATTCCACCGAATCGCGGCCGAATCCGGACGGCTAAGGACCTCGGCGTCGGCGATCCTTCCCGGCCGGATTCGCCGCGATTCGCCGGCCGCGAATCGCGGCGGCCGGCATGCGGGCGCCCACCGCCGGCCGCGATCGGGCGGATTCCGGCCGAATCCGGCGGCTCCCGAGTCCCTCCGGACCGCCAGCAACCTGGGCGTCGATCGCGCCAGGTCGGCGGCCGGAGGTTGCCGGACGGCGCGGCGGCGACGGCGGCAGCGGAGCTGCGACACGCGACATGGCGTCGCGTGGCGCGCGCCGTGTCGCGGCGTGTCGTGGCAAGGGCGAGTAGCGGAGAAATCGTCGCGCGGGAGAAAATTTTTCTATATATATATATATATATATATATATAAGAAAATTATAACAGTTGACTATAAAGACGAAAGACAGCACAAGTGCACAACACAAATTCAAAGATTTAATCTTTGTGCAAATATCAGATCCATCTCAACTAGCACAAGCATGAGCCTGTGTGCGCGGTCACACACACAAAAAAAAGGATACAATATAAAAAAATATATAAACTACAGAATCTGTAATTATTTCAAAGATCTTCCCAGTTAAATTAAGGCATAAGAATTCATAATTTTAATAGGCCACAAAATTTACATGTATCCAAGTAGAATCAGATTTGAAGAGGCCAATACGAACAACTGCTAATCCAGTAAAGATAATGTGACAATACGTTGTCTATTTTGACCCAAAAATAGATAAATGCTTAGCATTGCCTAGCAGTAATTTGTAAAAGTTTGGCAGCACAAATTCCAATGTTATATATAATTTTTCATGTATCATGTTTACTATGAAACAAAACTTTCTTATTTGCTTCTTTTTATATGCAAAGTAAAATTAAGAAAGCATTCAACTGCATATATACTGGAATTTGAGTAAATTACAGGGATCCCTTTACTTATCTTGGTGACTATATAGGACCATTGAAGGTTTGAAGACTATGGGAACACAGAGATTAATATGGAATTATTTAGCCGTTTGTCCACCATTAATTTAAATTGGTCCATTATCTGAATCCACTTGAACCGAACCCACTATCTTAAACAAACCTTATTAAAACATTTATCAACTAGTTCATCTCCTAGTAAGTATCTAGCAATACCTCAACAATGCTCCCATGATATTGTGGCGACACTAAAAGATGAAGACAAACTAGTGAAGCGTACCAAAAGAAAATTTGAACTAACTTATGCTAACTACTAACTAGGTCATAAACTCCCTGATTGCTCACTGACAGGGATGTTCATAACAGTTGGTACAATTTTTGAACCATCAGGCGATCTATTCAAAATAAGGTTAAACCAAAAGGAAGTCCTCGCAATTTATTCAAAAGTCAATATAAATATAAAAGAATCTATTGGAATTTATTTTTTGCAATAGACAAATAATAATTACTCAAAAGACTCAAAGCATCTAAGAAATGGATTGCCTTGAGCAACCCACAAATTTAAACAACAAAAAGTTCATTAAATTAATGTTGACATACACTTAGTTGAACTCATTGTATAGGAAGATTCTGCAATGAGAAATCCAGCAAAAAGAACAATAAATAAACGATGATTGTTGTTACCTGCTGAAAAGAGTGATTTTTAGCAAAGCAGACACGAAAAAAAAGATCATAAACCAAAAAAGTTGAGACATGGACTTATAGTTGAATATATTAAATACCTATGCAATTCCCAAAAGCAGGACAGTGATGATCAAATCCCTTAATATTAGTCTTACAACTTTTACAATATGTAACCCTTGGAAGTGTTGGGGAACTCTGCTGAGAGAAAACTTCTAAATCAATGTGAATAAAAATAAAATATAATCCATACTAAGCAGTTACCTAATTATCTAACTATTTTGGATTGAATATATTAGTGTCCTAAACAACTACAATCACTATCCATTATGAAAATATCATGGAGATGTGAAAGAATATGGTAGCAGCATCACCTAAGATAGTGTATAGAATGCACTTCAAAGAATATTGTATAGCATACTACTTTAGTCTACAAGCAATAACTGCAATGCTGCATCTGAGGGAAACTCAACAATGATAAAGAATTAATATGAACCTCGCATTGAACATTAAGGGTATCAAATTCATTTTGACAGAACTCCAAAGTGGAAGAGCTATATGACTCTGTTCCAGGGTCACCAGAGAATATTCTGGAACACAAAGAAAGCAAATTAGTTAACCAAGTCATCAATGTACTTGCTAAATATTGAAGCCCAGCACTGAATAATAATAACTATGTTTCTCTGCCAAGTATTATTATGAAACATAGAAAAACATGTCAAAGAAGCACTTAAATATGTCGTATGTGGTTACAATTTCTTGGTAGTTACATACATACTGTTAGAATATTATGACTAGGGATAATTTTATTATCCCTAAATATCATTAGGAATAATTATTTCCTAGAATAAAATTTATTTTATTCCTAGGATAGAGTTTGGTTTAGTCTTTTGAATAGGTCCTAATCTTGTATATAAATAGGGCTTCTTTCATGTAATTGTAGTATCCTGTGTTACGAAATAACATGGTATCAGAGCTTTAGGTTTAGGTTTTCCACCTTGCCATCGTCCGTTGCGGCTCGCGTTCCTCTCCCGAACACGCTTTGCGATCTCTTTTCCCGGCGTTCCTCTCCCGAACGCTCTTATCCTTCGCGACGTTAGCTCACGCTCGCGACTCTCTCACGCGAGCGCCCTCTCCTAGCGAGGATCGAACTCCCGCGGTGGTCGAACTTCCGCCCTTCCGCAACAGCGTCGATCTGGACAACGCTACCGGAGGTACGCGAGATCCAGCTCCAGCCGAATCCCCGAACAAGGCCTATCCTCGACGTCAACTTGATCGGCTTCAGAAGAGCGTTCCTCTTCTTCCTCACGCGCAGCGATCGGCGGCCTCCCTCCACGAGCGCGGCGATCGGCGGCCTCCCTCCACGAGCGGCGACAACAGCTTATGCAGCCCGTCTCCGACGACCCTGCTTCCGCTTCATCGTCTCTGTGCATAAAGCCGATTGAGCTTCCTCCCTGCGCGAGTACTCGCACCCTTCTTCCAGATTCTGCCTTCGCTGCAATTTCAGTCGAAGCCTATTGGTAGAGAAGCCCAGCGCCACCTCAACGTCATTGCTGATCCTTGCCAGCAGCGGCCGCAGTGGATTCAGCCTCGAGCGTCTTCCTCGCCTCCTCGAGTCTCCCAGTGATCTCGGCTTCGGTGTACCCCTGATCCGTTAGGGCTTCTTGCAGCATCAAGAGTTTCGACTGGACTTGTCGCTTATGATTGTGTTTGACGATTTCCTTGTTGGGTGGAGAAGCTCAGCGCCACCTCACCAGCGTCGCCAGTATATAAATAGGACTTCTCCAATATTTCCGGCGGCTTTCTTTCGAACCATCCAGTCTTCCTCGGTCATGGCTACCTCGAAGCCAGATTTTCCAATTTTTACTAACCACGTTACGGCGCCGCTCTCGTCCGAGCTCTTGGATGGTAAGAACTATTCCTCTTGGGCCTCTCACATTGAACTTTGGCTTGTTGGACAGGGTTATGAAACACATCTCACACAAACTGAAGAGGATATTCAAGTGGTCGATCGTCCTTTATGGAGAAAGGTTGATGCTCAGTTGTGTTGCATTATCCGAGCCACCATCCATCCATCTCTCCGGGATGTCTTCCGAACTCATAAGACCTGCAAGGATGTTTGGATACAAGCTCAACAACTTTTTACGAATACTTCTCGGCGACTCTATCAAGTTTGTGACGACCTTATGACCATCCTTAATGCCCATCAGATCAAGGAGTCTATGTCAACTTATTTGGGATCAGTCTCTAGCCTTCTGTGTGAGTTCAATGACCTGCTCCCACCTGCGGCCACTCCTGTTGCAGAGCTTGAAAATCGGAAGAAATTTTTTATGTCTCTGGCGTTGTATGGTCTGCCCTCAGATTATTCTCATGTTCGTGATCAGATCCTGGGCAGCCCCATAGAAGCCACCATGGACTCTACCTGGGCGACTCTCCTCCGTGTCCCTACCAAAGTCTTGACATTACCATCTTCCGTTCCGATTGACTCTTCAGCATTGGTCTCTGGAAACAACAACAAACTTCCACCGCGTAAGAATGGAAAAGGGCATCCTTGGTGTAATCATTGTCACCGACCAGGACACACGATTGATAAATGTTGGAGTCTCCATGGTCGACCTCCTCATCCGCTCGGATCGCTGCACTCACACGCCTTCACTTCCGGTTATTGATACGGCTCCAACCCCATTGCCTCAGTTGACACCAGCTCCAACTCCACCGCCTTCCTATGATGACTTTCTGAAGTGGTATGAGGATCGACGGGAGTCTAATTCCCTTGCTGCCATTACACAAGCTGGTACTTCCTTTGCTGGCATATCTCCCTCTTCGGGTCCTTGGGTACTTGACTCTGGGGCCACTGATCATATCACTGGTAATAGATCTCTATTTTTCTTACTATCTACTTCCGGTTATTTACCCTTTGTCACCATGGCAAATGATTCTCAAACTCAGTCCCAAGGTGTTGGAATTGTTCATTCTTCTCCATCTCTTCCCATTCAGAATGTTCTTTTTGTTCCCGGAGCTCCCTTTAATTTATTATCAATAAGTCAGCTCACTCGGTCTCTTGATCAGTGTTGTGTTATCTCGTTTACTAAATCTTACATTTATTCACGTAGATGCAGGAGGATGATTGGCTCCGGATATGAGTCTCATAGTCTATATCAACTTCACCAAAACTCTCTTATTGGTGTGGCGGTAGCATCTCCACTTATTATCCATGCTCAGTTGGGACATCCTGGTCTTGATAAGTTAAAACAATTACATCCTAGTCTGTCTCATTTAGAGTCTTTGTCTTGTGAGTTGTGTCAGTTAGGCAAACATGTACGTAGTTCGTTTTCTCCTCGCATTATAAGTCGGGCTACGTCTCTCTTTGCTTTGGTTCATTCTGATATTTGGGGTCCGAGTCGTGTTGCCTCTATATTGGGGACACGATATTTGTTACTTTTGTAAGTGATTTTTCCCGTTGTTCTTGGTTATATCTGATGAAGGATCGCTCGGAATTGTTTTCTATTTTCCAATCTTTTTTTAATGAAGTTAAAACACAATTTGGTATCCCTCTTCGATCTTTGCAGAGTGATAATGCACGTGAATATCTATCTACTCCGTTTCAAACCTTTTTGGCATCTCACGGCATATTACATCGAAAGTCTTGTCCTCATACCCCCCAACAGAATGGAGTTGCAGAACGCAAGACTCGCCATCTTCTCGAGACAACCCGGACTCTTCTCCTCCACTCTCACGTTCCTCTTCGTTTTTGGGGTGACGTCGTACTTACTGCATGTTATCTCATCAATCGGATGTCTTTCTCTACTTTACAGGGTCAAATACCTCATCATGTACTTTATCCAAAGCAGTCCCTTCATCCTTTACCACCTAGGGTCTTTGGTTCTATATGTTTTGCTCATGCTCTTGATCATGACATTGATAAACTCTATCCTCGGTTGCATAAATATGTGTTTCTTGGGTACCCACGGTCTCAGAAAGGGTATAAGTACTATTCCCCTACTCTCCGTCGGTATTTCATCTCTGTCGATGTCACGTTCTTTGATTCAGTTCCTTTCTTTGGGTCTTCAGAGTCATCGTCTGAATTATATCCTTACATACTGTCAGGTCTTTGATCCTCCAGAGGATTCTCTACACACCCCACCCAAACTCCTCTTGCGAGTTTATCGCGTCGTCCTCGCCTGCTTTCTGCGCCAACACTGACTCTGCCATGGAATTATCTCTGGAGTCAGGTCCTCCGCTCCCTCCTCCGATCCAGTCTTCTAAATCTGATATTCCCATTGCCCTTCGAAAAGTTTTACGTTCCACTCGTAATCCTTCTCCACATTATGTTTCTTTGAGTTACCATCGTCTTTCTCCTTCCTATTATTCTTGTCTTTCCTCTTTGTCGTCTGTTTCTCTTCCAAAGACTGCAGGAGATACATTTGCCCATCCAGGATGGAAATAGGCTATGTTAGACGAAATGAGTGTCTTACAGAGTTGTGGGACTTGGGATCTCGTTCCTCTACCACCAGGAAAGTCAGTTGTTGGTTGTCGATGGGTATATATAGTGAAGGTTGGTCCAGACGAAACGGTTGATCGGCTTAAGGCTCGTCTCGTTGCTAAAGGTTATACTCAGATCTTCGGATTGGATTATGGGGACACGTTTTCTCCTGTTGCCAAGATGTCCTCTATACGCTTACTTACTCGTATCATTCTTTGCGATTCAACAGGTCTCTTTATCGATTGGACATCAAGAATGCGTTCTTACATGATGACGACCGCTCGAAGAAGTCTACGTGGAAACCTCGTGTTTTGTTGCTCGAAGTCTTCAGTCTTGTGTCGCTTGCGAAAATCTTTATAGTCTCAGCAACACCCAGAGCATGGTTCGGTAGATTTAGTATTGTAATTCAACGGCGACGACTGAGCTTGGGCGACATTCTGTCTTTATCACCACTCATCGACTAGTTCAGATCTACCTAGTGGTTTATGTTGATGATATTGTCATCACAGTAAGTAATCATCTCGGGATCTCAGTGAAACAACATCTTTTCAAACATTTCCAAACAAAGGATCTCTGGACTTAAATACTTCTTGGGGATAGAAGTAGCACACTAGAAATGGGATCATTATATCTCAAAGGAAGTATCGATGGATATTCTGTAAGAAAGCAGAATGTTAAACTCAAAGACAATGACAACCCCATGGATCCTAATGTCAAGCTTCTACCAATCGGGGAGCTCTACTAGATCTCCGAACGATACAGCGATTAGTAGGAAGACTAAGTTACCTTCATCGCTACTCGTCCGGATATATCTCATTTGCAGTAAGTGTAGTAAGTCAGTTTCTCAACTCTCCGTGTAAAGAACATTGGGATGCTGTGATTCGCATTGTTCGATATATCAGAGGCGCTCCAGGAAAGGGTCTTTTATATGAAGACGAAGGACAGACTCGAGTTATGGGATATTCTGATGCAGACTGGGCAGGATCTCCCATTGATAGGAGATCTACTTCTGATTTTTGTATATTTGTCAGAGATAACCTTGTTTCTTGGAAAAACAAAAAGCAGAATGTTGTGGCAAGATCTAGTGCAGAGGCAGAGTATCGAGGTATAGTCATAGCCAGTCAAGAACGTATATGACTCAAACAGTTGCTTCAAGAGCTAAGGTTTGGAGACGTTACACAAATATCACTTATATGTAATAACCATACTGCCATGCATATTGCCTCAAATACAATTTTTCATGAGAGGACAAAGCATATTGAAGTCGACTGTCACTTTGTCAGAGAGAAAGTCATATCTGGAGAAATATCTATTAGTTTTGTTAACTCACATGATCAGCTAGCAGATATATTTACTAAGTCACTGAGAGGTCCTCAAATTGACTACATATGTAACAAGCTGGGTGCATATAATTTATATTCTTTAGCTTGAGGGGGAGTGTTAGAATATTATGACTAGGGATAATTTATTATCCCTAAATATCATTAGGAATAATTATTTCCTAGAATAAAATTTGTTTTATTCCTAGGATAGGGTTTGGTTTAGTCTTTTGAATATGTCATAATCTTGTATATAAATAGGGCTTCTTTCATGTAATTGTAGTATCCTATGTTACGAAATAACACATACATTATTATAATTCTATTAGTTATCCCACCCTCATAAAGGGCAATCCGATGCACGAAGCTCCTGCCAATGCGGAATTCCGGAAAAAGATCTATTGCAGTCTTATTCTGCATTACAAGAGATTATTTCCGCAACTCAAATCCATGACCACCAAGTCATATGAAAACAACTTTACTTTCACTCTATATGAAATGCACAATATTTAGTTTACGACATTGATGTATCTGGTTTGATCTTTTGACATTGGTATATCATCAGAAGTAATGACTGATACCGTTAAAAAGAATGCATGACGCAAAAAAAAATAATGATTAAATATCTTAATTAAAAAGGAAAAAAATACAAATCATCACATATCACAGAATAACCAATTAACATTTTATAGTATAGCCTGAAGTTGCAAATAATAGACCAATTATCTAGTTGAAATTATAATAGATTATTCACTTAAAGTTGCCGGCTACTAGGCACATAACTAATCCTAAAGAAAAGCAAACAAAAAGGGTATCTGATGAAATTTGCAGCAGCGCATCACCAAAGAACAAACCATTTCTTAAAATGGCATTTTACAAAAAACGAAAATAGAGAAAAACAATGAAAATGAAGCTCACCTATATAGACCATACAATAACAAAGCACACTCGGCATTGAGCACAGCATCCAATAACGAGGGGATGGCTACAACAAAACACAGGTCGAAGATATGAAACTTAAAGAGACAAAATAGAATCTCGAAGAAGATCCATCAAATATTTTGAACAACCTTTTCGGATGATGGTAACGTAAACTCCCCACATGAACAGTATATTGAAGAGGACTAGAGCCAGAGCAGAAGCAGAAACACCAAGTCGACGCCTCAAAAATCTCCCCAATAGAATCATCACAACCATAACCAAAGCTGCGAAACATAACAGAAATTGAAGTGGAAAAAGTTCCCATTTTGACATCATCCCAAGGCAGGCAAGATTGAGATTGACCTGCGATCGGGAGCATGGCAAGGAAAGAAATGGACGGAAAGAGCCACGGCACCAATGCGAGGGCGAATTGAGAGAAGAGAACGAGGGAGCAAGAGAAGAGAACAGATCGGAGCAGCTCCAAAGGCGATCTCGTTGGTCTCAGGAACCTCAAGCCCAGCATTATCGCTCTCTTCTGGATCCGACCGGCCAAAAGGCCACTCCTTTTTGTACTACTTCGATCGCTTGAGCTAATTGAAAAATAAAAATAAAATCTAAAACTAACAAAGAAGTCGATTTAAATCCAATCGAGCTACCGATCCCGCGCGCTACTCGACATCACCTTGCTTGGCTTCACCGGGCGGGGGTGGATTCGCCGGCGGCAGAGTCTGCAAGGGCGAGATTTAGGCTTCAGTGGCATTCAGTCGAACAGGAGGTGCTCCAAATAAAGAGCTAACAGAGGGAGTGAAGGGGACGGAGGAGGACAAGGTCGGGCTTGTAGATGTTGTGGACGATGGAGGGTCCGGCGAGGAGAGAAGCGACGACGACGAAGCAAGACCAGGCGAGGGACGGCGTGCCGGTCGGTGGCCTGCCACCCCCAAACTTCTTACCGCTGCCGCTCATTATTATGTTTCACAAGTCTGCGCCCTCCCTCGAGGCACGCGACGTGAGTCTGTAAAGAGCAGTCGCAGAACGTGCTATTCAACTAAATACGCAGTTTGATTTTTTTTTTAAATAAAAATAAAAATAATTTTTAAGGCAAAAACTGAATTATGTAATTTACTTAAGTTGAGTGATTGGTCGGAAATATGTGCCAAGAGATCCTTTGCTCCCGTTGGGGACTTTGCCCTTGCGTCACACACTTTCAAACCATCTTTTTCTTTCCCAAAGCTGTCGCAGTTAGTAAAATTTTTAGAAATTTCATCGCTATTATCGATCGATTTTTTTTATTTGTGATTTGGATCCTAATTTATTTCCATAGAGATAATCTAATATAATAGTTCCATATATTTTTAAATAATAAACACAATCGCTAAATTTTGAACTATAACTTATCTTGCCGCTTGAGCATTGACTAGATGATCAAATTAGTTATCCTATTATTTAGTGGTGTGTTTATTATTGGATTGGGAGAGAAAAAGAGTGCTTTTTTTTTAAAAAAAAAGTGTGAATAGTAAACATATTACAAAATAAATAAATCTTAAATTAATTAGAAAATAAGTGAGAGGATTAATTGTCGGATTTAAATTCCGGATTATATATATATATATATATATATATATATATATATATATATATATATATATATATATATATATATATATATATATATATTTCACTATCAAGATTTAAAATTCGATATTGATTTTTTTTGTGCTCCGTCGGACCGTGAATTTCTTTTTCTTTCATTCTCGGGATTTAAATCTCGGCGTCCATCAACGGACTAGTCACTGCTCGCCCGCTAGTCGATTGTTGCTCGTCAATCGGCTAGCCGTCGCCCATTTGGCAGCTAGCCTATCGTCGCCCTCCCGTACTTCGTTCGGTGCGTATGTGCTAACTGGTTCGAAAGGTCATTGATCCATTGAAGGTTGTATACAGAAGCTGCTGTATGGTGGAGCTTGGTCGATCATCGCCCGATCGTCGGCGTGCCAAACAAGCGCCACCGTCGGCTAGTCGGTCGGTTGCCCGTCGACTAGTCGATCGCCGCGTGCTGACCGACCACTTGTCGTCGCTCGCCGTCTCGATCGTGATCGATCGTCGGTCGCGATTGAGCTCTGGTCAGCGGTCGATCGCGGTCGACCATTGGTCACCGCATGTCCATCCGTCCCCGCCCGTCGTCGGCTGTCAGTCGGCTGATCGCCGTCGGTAGCCACCCGTCGAGCGCCCGTCGTTGTTGGTCGACCGACCATCGTCACCCGGTCGCCTATCGCCACCATCGTTGTCAGTCGATCGATCGCCGCCGGCTAATCGATCGTCATTGGCCGATCGCCGTCGGTCGACCATTGTCAGCTGATCGATCGTCGTTGGGTGACCGCCGTTGGTCGGCCATCGTCGGTCGACCGCCTGCCACCCCTCGCTCGTCCCCCGCCACAACTATCATTGTTGGTCAACCGACCACCACCGACGTCGGTCACCACCACTGTCGTCGATTGACCCATCGCCGTCATCGACGGGTTGTGGCGATCACCGTTGCAAGCCGACCGATGTTATTAGTCCTTAGGCTATGTTTGGAGGGTATAACTGTTAGTGAAAGCCCTAGAGCCAATCATGTGATGATTGTTGTATGGACTTTATTGTATCATATTCCTATTTATTAAGGCATGGTTATTATATTTACTTGTATTGGTGTCAAATAACTAAATATAATAATGTCCTTGAGTAGTAGGTTCTTATCTATATCAATCGATTAGTTGAATCGATAATGAGATGATATAGAGAACACTACTCTTAATCATTCTTAGTCGAGTATTAACATTCAGGGACAATGTTAATGCGTAGAGACTAGCATGTAGGTCAACAAGATGACTTGATCTCACAAGTCATGGATATGAGATATCAAATTGACACATGGGTATGCATTGGAGAATGTATACTGAATGACCCGCCATGAGAAAGTATCATGGATCGTTATATGAGTGTCATATACTTTCTCATGTGGCTATTAGTATGACTATTAGTCCTTAGACCTGAAGTCACCATGGTTCCCTACATAATGAATTGCATACTTTGGCTTCGTCAAACGTCACCCGTAAATGGGTGGACTATAAAGGCGATTACTGGGTATGTAACGAATTATGCGGAGGGATGTGAGTGATGTAGATGGGATCTATCCCTCCTATATGACGGGGGTGACATCGATATTCTTGATAGAGTGAGACCACGAAGTGCATGGCCATGCCCAAATGAGTCAATATGAGATATTGAGCTCATTTGATTAGAGTGAGTCTACTTGGAGTTCAAGATTTAGATTGTACCGAGGATGACACGGTCTATGTCTCGATTGGTCAATCTAGATGTCAAGGATAGAGGGACATTGTCACATATTGTGAGAGTCACAATTAGTAGTCACAAAGGTGATGTTGGAGCTCAACATTCTTATAACTTGGGTAGCAATGATGTGTTGCTAGATACCGCTCATTGCTTATGTTCCTAAATCGGTTTAGGGACATTGCCAACGTTACAAGAACCTATAGGGTCACACACATAAGAGCAATTAGATGGAGATTAGGTTCATATGATGAACCATGAGGATTAGGTTCATGGGATGAACCAAATTGGATTAAGAGTAATCCAAATTAGACTAATTGAGTTAGACTCAAGTTGATTCAAGTGTTGAATGAGCCTAATTGAGATTTGATTCATCAAATCAATTTAAATTAATGAATAAAGATTCATTAAATTAAATTGACTTGAGTCAAGTGGTTAGATTTGATCAACCATGGGAGATTAGAGGTCAAGTTTGACTTGACTTGAGAGGGAAGATGAAAGGTCAAGTTTGACTTGACCAAATGCCATGTCATGGTGATGACTTGGCATGGGCGGCCAATGATGATGCTCCACATCATCATTGACTTTGTCAATTGATGCCACATCATGAGGGAGATCAAGGGTCATGGGAGTTACATGCATGCATGTAACCCCCTCCATGAAGTGGCCGCCACTCCTTAGCTGGAGTATTGCTTTTTGGTGGCTAATTGACTTCATCTTCAACCTTGGAACTTTTCCTCTCAAGCTCTCTCCCTCTCCTTCCTCATCTTGCCGAGACACCCTAGGAGTGCTAGCACACTCAAGTGTGTTTTCTTCCACCTATTGCTTGTGTGGATACCATGAAGTGTGCACTTGACACTCTCGAGTTCAAGCGACTTTTGAATGGCGGGATTTGCGAAGGCATCGCATCGAGGTAACGTTCTTATCTCTTAGATCTAAGGTAGATCTAGGGTATTTTATACAAGCACATACATGTTTTGTTTTAATACTTCTTATGCGGATCCGTGGCGGGCTTCGGGTTTCCGCATGGCGTAAAAGCGGTTTTGCGGCTCGGAAAATCCCAGCGATGGTATCGAGCCACGTCGAAGCATGTATGTGTTTCGTTTTGTTGTTTTTATATTAGATATAAAAATTACAGATTTATATGTTTCTGTAAATTTTCTTATTTTATAGAATTTTTGGGTATTTTTCTCGTAAGTCGAAGCAGAGTGTTGGGACACTCGTGAAAGGCTTCAATCGAGAAAAACTCTCCGAATCGGCGAGTTCTCGCTTTAGGTTTTTGGGACAGCGACTTAAGTCGCTGTAAGATCATTGTAGGGACACTCGCGAAGTTTATTTTGCGAGTAGGGGCGCTGCCCCTATCCCCGAAAGGGGCCATGTCCCGCGATCGCGCCCGGAAACCGCTTAGCGGGACCGTTACGGAGAGTTGACTCATAAATTCAAAATAAATTAGGAAAAAATTATAGAAATTTCTGTAAAAATACATAATTTAGAATTATGTATAATTCTGTGATTGTCATGGCCCAATAACCCAATTGGATTAGATTAAGTGTGTTGTAATTCATAATACGGCATGCGTGCCGTTTTGTGGTTGTGCGTGTTGTAAAGTGTTTGCGACCTGCGCGTCGCACCTATTCTTTTAATATTCTAGTTATAAATAGTTTTAGACTCGAATGTAACTCGAGTTTCGCATTTGTAATGTACAAAAATGGAGCGGTGGAAAGTCCACTTGAAGACGAGCTTACGAGAAGGGTGACGACGACACATGACGGTCAAAGGAAGCGCTTGGAGAAGCCGCTAGCCTTAGGTTGACCGTCCGATCTTCTCATTGGCTTGAGAAGATCGTAGTAGGGTCATGACTATATCACATTTAATGATATATATATATGTTGATATATATATATGTATATTTAATTGATTTTGCTTGTATGTATGTGATGCATGCTAGTAGAAACATGTTTGTATGTATATGATGCATGCTAGGTTAATTTTCTTGTATGTATATGATGCATGCTAGAATAATTAATGTATGTATATGATGCATGCTAATATAGGATAATAAAGGCCTAAATGCGTATAAGATACACATTACGATTAGATTAGATCATAATCGAATCAACTCGAAAATGCCTACCGAGCCTTGATACCCATCACTACCTCGATCATTTGTTGTTGTTGAATCTGCCAAAGCAGAGCAACGCATATTATCTTGGTAGGGTGCGGAGGGACAATCTTGGTCCCGCCTATCACGACTCGGGTTAGAGTAAGCTCAATTAGATTGAGCAAAACTAGTTAACTCAATTGGATCGAGTAGAACTATAGGCATATTCCAATCATTGGAAAGATAGGTTAAGATCGCATTTACACTAAATCTTGGGCGATTTAGCCAAAGCTAACTCAAGGTCTTTTGTAAATGTGGGTCTTAATCCTATAAACAAGAGTTGCATAGAGATGTAATCGGTAATGTGTTACCCACCGATCGTACTAAGTCTTGGGCGATTTAGCCAAAGCTAACTCAAGGCTTAGTATGATGTGGATCTTGTCCCGCAAGAATTATAGCTAGTTTGTATGAATCTAATAAAAGTGGTTTGACCACATCCATAACTCGATTCTACAAAATTCCTATAATTTAGTGGGAGCATCATTTTATTAAAGGCCTAATTAAATGATAAAAGGAATATGATATTAATCCTCTGCATTGTATGTTGTAGATTACTATGTCAACAAACACGAACACTCTCTCTCTGCGATCTGTCCTTAAGAAGGACAAGCTCAATGGAGCAAATTTCCTGGACTGGTACAGGAACCTGAGAATTGTTCTCACCCAAGAAAGGAAGTATGCGTCTGAGCGGCCCATTCGGAGGCACCTCACGCCAATGCCTCACGGTGACAAAGATGCTTACAAGAAGCATCAAGATGATGCATTAGATGTGTAAGTATCTAATGCTCGACCATGAACTACAGAGCTTCATGAATGCTTATGATATGGTTGGACATCTTCGTCAACTATATCAAGGACAAGCTAGGCATGAGAGATATGAAGTCTCTAAGGCATTATTTGGGTCCAAAATGCAAGACGGGACTCCCGTAGGTACATATGTACTCAAGATGATTGGGTACGTAGAAAACCTACAAAGGTGGGATTCCACTTGGCCAGAGTGCGCCTTGACCTAATCTTGCAATCTTTGCCAAGAGCCTTGATCAATTTGTCATGAATTATAACATGAATGAAATTGATAAGTCATTACTGAAATGCTCGGCATGTTGAGAAGCTAGCAGAGCTTAACCTTAAGAAGGGTAAATCGACACCATTTTGATGGTGCGAGAAGAAAGGCAAGGGCAAGCCTAAAGGTAAGGGAAAGTCCCAAGCCAAGGGCAAGGCAAAGAACTTAAACCCAAAGGAGGGTAGCGAGGAAGGGGCTTGCTTCCACTGCGAGAAGCGGGACAACTAGCGTAGCTAAGGCATACCTGGAAGATCTTAAGAAGAAGAGAAGTGAGACTTCTACTTGGTATAAATGTTATAGAAGTCAATCTATCTATTTCTTCATCATGGGTATTAGATCACAGGATGTGCATCTCACATTTGTACCCAATGTGCGGTGAGAAATAGCAAGGCATTGACAAAGGCGAGTGGACCTCTGAGTAGGCAATGGAGCAAGGGTTCTTTGCTTTATTCTTTGTAGGAACTTATGATCTATCTCTGCCCTCACAGGCTTGTACTAGAATTAGAAGAATGTTGTTATGTATGCTTTAACTAAGAACATCATTTGATTTCTTGTTTGGACAAGAAAGGGTTTTCATTTATAATAAAGAACAAATGTTGTTCGGTTTATTTAAATGATATGTTCTATGTAGTGCACCTCTAATGAGCGGACTCTACTTTCTAGACTTAGAGAGCCCTATCTATAACATAAGTACCAAGAGGTTCAAGTCAAATGAGTTGAACGAAACCTATCTCTCTGGCATTGTCGCTTAGGTCACATAAATGAGAGTCGCTTATCTCGGCTCCATAAGGATGGGGCTAGACTCATTTGATTTTGAATCATATGAGACATGCGAGTCTTGCCTTTTAGGCAAGATGACCAAGACTCCTTTAGTGGACATAGCGAAGAGCAATGATTTGTTAGGACTTATACATAGTGATGTATGTGGTCCTTTCAATGTTCTTGCTAGAGGTGGTTACAGTTCTGGCTTCATTACATTTATGATGACTTAGATATGGTTATGTGTATCTTATGACACATAAATCTGAATCCTTTGAAAAGTTCAAAGAATTCAAGAATGAAGTACAAAACCAACTTGGCAAGAGTATTAAGATACTTCGATCAGATCGAGGTGGTGAATACCTTAGCCATGAGTTTCGTGACTATCTAGCTGAGTGTGGGATTCTATCCCAACTCACTCCTCCTGGAACACCACAGTGGAATGGTGTATCCGAAAGGAGGAATCGTACCCTATTGGATATGGTACGATCTATGATGAGTCACACAGATCTTCCTATATCCTTTTGGGGATATGCTCTGGACACAGCAACCTTTACCCTTAACCGTGTACCATCCAAGGCTGTGGTAAAGACACCATATACGGTATGGACAGGGAAAAATCCCAATATGTCTTTTATGAGGATTTGGGGTTGTGAGGCTTACGTTCGACGTCAAGTCTCAGACAAACTGGGACCCAAATCCGATAGGTGCTATTTTGTTGGATATCCCAAGGATACAAAGGGATATTACTTCTACATTCCCAGTCAACACAAAGTGTTTGTGGCGAAGACTGGGGTTTTTCTAGAAAGGGATTTTGTTTCTAGAAAAACTAGTGGGAGTACCTTCGATCTTGAAGAAATTCAAGATAAGGACCATAACACTAAGGCCTTGATGGAGGTTGAACAGGAACCACAAAGTGTTGTGGGTGATGAGGTTGTTGCACAAAGAGTTGTGGAACAACCACCTGTTCAAGTAGACCTACCTCTTCGCAGGTCTGATAGGGTACGTCGTCAGCCTGAGAGATACTCATTTCTCTTGTCTGACCATGATGACGTTATGCTCATTGAGAATGAGCCTACCTCCTATCAGGAAGCTGTGATGAGCCCAGATTCTGAGAAATGGCTAGACGCCATGAGATCCGAGATGGAATCCATGTACACTAACCAAGTATGGACTTTGGTTGATCCACCTGAAGGGGTCAAACCCATTGGTTGTAAGTGGGTCTTTAGGAGAAAGACTGACATGGATGAACTTGCGCATACCTATAAGGGCCGATTGGTGGCTAAAGGTTTCAAGCAAATTCATGGTATTGACTATGATGAAACCTTTTCTCCAGTGGCGATGTTTAAGTCCATTCGGATCTTGCTTGCTATTGCAGCATACCACGATTATGAGATCTGGCAGATGGATGTCAAAACCGCGTTTACGAATGGAAACTTGCTCGAGGATGTGTACATGACACAACGAGGGTTTTGTAGATCCACAAAGATCTTTGGGAAGGTATGCAGTGCAAAGGTCCATTTATGGGCTAAAGCAAGCTTCTCGGTGGAATCTTCGATTCGATGATGCGATCAAGCAGTTTGGTTTCATCAAGAATGAAGATGAACCTGTGTCTACAAGAGGGTTAATGGGAAACAGTTGTGTTCCTTGTATTGTATGTGGATGACATACTACTCATTGGGAATGACATCCCTTCGCTCTGATGCAGTGAAGACTTGGTGAGGCGTGCTTCTCAATGAAGGACTTAGGTGAAGCGACTGTATTCTAGGCATCAAGATCTATAGAGATAGATCTAAGAGATTGCTTGGCCTAAGTCGAGTACATACATTGACACGATTACTTGGTTTGCCATGCGAGAATTCCAAAAGGACTTCTGCCGATGTCACATGGTGTGAGTCTTTCGAAGACTCAAAGTCCCTCTTCTAGAGAGGAGAGAGCATGGATAAGATCCCTTACGCGCATCTGCTATAGGATCTATCATGTGCGCCCGTCTTGTGTACTCGTCACGATGTCTCGTATGCTTTGAGCATGGCGAGTAGATACGATCGGATCGGTGGCGTCAGCGGATAGCGATCAGAATATTTATTAAGTACTTGAGAAGGACTAAAGAATATTTCATGATATTTGGAAGCGATGAGGAGCTAGGCGTAAAGGGTTCTGGCGATGCGGCTTCTGACCGGGATGATTATAGATCGCGATCGGGGTTCGTGTTTTGCTTGAATAGGTAGCCTTTGTGGTGGAAGAGTTCCAAGTAGACACGATTATTGATTCTACAAGCGAGGCCGAATATATCGGTGCTTCCATCTCATTCGTGAGATTGTCGATCGAGGAGATGTGAAGATTTGCGAGTACCCATAGAGGCTAACATCGCGGATCCCTTGACCAAGGCTTTGTACGAAAAAGCATGATGGTCACACTAGGTCATTGGGTATTAGATACTACGGTGATTGGCACTAGTGCTAGTGGGAGATTGTTAGTGAAAGCCCTAGAGCCAATCATGTGATGATTGTTGTATGGACTTTATTGTATCATATTCCTATTTATTAAGGCATGGTTATTATATTTACTTGTATTGGTGCCAAATAACTAAATATAATAATGTCCTTGAGTAGTAGGTTCTTATCTATATCAATCGATTGGTTGAATCGATAATGAGATGATATAGAGAACACTACTCTTAATCATTCTTAGTCAGTATTAACATTCGGGACAATGTTAATGCGTAGAGACTAACATGTAGGTCAACAAGATGACTTGATCTCACAAGTCATGGATATGAGATATCAAGTTGACACATGGGTATGCATTGGAGAATGTATCTTGAATGACGCCATGAGAAAGTATCATGGATCGTTATATGAGTGTCATATACTTTCTCGTATGGCTATTAGTATGACTATTAGTCCTTAGACCTGAAGTCACCATGGTTCCCTACATAATGAATTGCATACTTTGGCCCGTCGACGTCACAGTAAATGGGTGGACTATAAAGCGATTCTTGGGTATGTAACGAATTATGCGGAGGGATGTGAGTGATGTAGATGGGATCTATCCCTCCTATATGACGGGGTGACATCGATATTCTTGATAGAGTGAGACCACGAAGTGCATGGCATGCCCGAATGAGTCAATATGAGATATTGAGCTCATTTGATTAGAGTGAGTCTACTTGGAGTTCAAGATTTAGATTGTACCGAGGATGACACGGTCTATGCCTCGATTGGTCAATCTAGATGTCAAGGATAGAGGGACATTGTCACATATTGTGAGAGTCATAATTAGTAGTCACAAAGGTGATGTTGGAGCTCAACATTCTAGTAACTTGGGTAGCAATGATGTGTTGCTAGATACCGCTCATTGCTTATGTTCCTAAATCGGTTTAGGGACATTGCCAACGTTACAAGAACCTATAGGGTCACACACATAAGAGCAATTAGATGTAGATTAGGTTCATATGATGAACCATGAGGATTAGGTTCATGGGATGAACCAAATTGGATTAAGAGTAATCCAAATTAGACTAATTGAGTTAGACTCAAGTTGATTCAAGTGTTGAATGAGTCTAATTGAGATTTGATTCATCAAATCAATTTAAATTAATGAATAAAGATTCATTAAATTAAATTGACTTGAGTCAAGTGGTTAGATTTGATCAACCATGGGAGATTAGAGGTCAAGTTTGACTTGACTTGAGAGGGAAGATGAAAGGTCAAGTTTGACTTGACCAAATGCCATGTCATGGTGATGACTTGGCATGGCGTAATGATGATGCTCCACATCATCATTGACTTTGTCAATTGATGCCACATCATGAGGGAGGTCAAGGGTCATGGGAGTTACATGCATGCATGTAACCCCCCTCCATGAAGTGGCCGGCCACTCCATTAGATGGAGTATTGATTTTTGGTGGCTAATTGACTTCATCTTCAACCTTGGAACTTTTCCTCTCAAGCTCTCTCCCTCTCCTTCCTCATCTTGCCGAGACACCCTAGGAGTGCTAGCACACTCAAGTGTGTTTTTCTTCCACCTATTGCTTGTGTGGATACCATAGAGGAGTGTGCACTTGACACTCTCGAGTTCCGGCGGACTTTTGGACGAGCGGGATTTGCGAAAGGCATCGCATCGAGGGTAACGTTCTTATCTCTTAGATCTAAGGTAGATCTAGGGTATTTTATACAAGCACATACATGTTTTTGTTTTAATACTTCTTCGCACGGATCCGTGGCCGGGGGCTTCCGAGGTTTCCGCAATGCAAAAAGCGGTTTTTGCGGCTCGGAAAATCCCAACAATAACGTAATCAAGCTTGTAATGTAATACATTGTAATCTGATTACATTATTATGTTTGGTCAAACAATTGTATGTAATTTTTTTTATATGGGTAAATATATTCTTTTGTTTAGTGTACATTACAAGGACGGTAGAGATGATCGACGACGTGGGTGGTCGGCGGTGGCGGTCGTCACGACCCGTTGATGACTGTGATGGGTTGACCGACGACAACGGTGGTGGGCCGATGTCGGTGGTGGTCGGTCTGCCGACAACGGCGGCAGTGGCGGGCGACGGGCGACGGTGGTTGTCGGCGGTTGTTGCCCGATGGGTAGGCGATGACCCGTCGACAGGAAGGCGATGGTCGACCGACTAGCAAGCGGACGACGATCGACTGGCGAGCAGCACGACTGCTAGTCGATCGACAGGCGAGCGCCAACCGACCGATGGGCGAGCGACAACTAGCTGACGGAAGAGTGACAGTCGACCGACGACGGGATACGAGTAATGAAAAATATATCCAATTATTTTAAATCTCAATTATTAAAAAAATATATATATTCAAAATTTACATTCGACAATTAAAAAAATAATATAATGCAGAATAAAAAATGGAAAAAAAATCCATGGCCGAGAATTAAATCTGGGAATTTATATTCGGAATAGGTGGATCCACGTTGGCAGCGATTGATTGTGGCGGTTGACAACGGGCGACAGGTGACGGGTTATAGGTGGCGGGCGGTGGGCAATTGGCGGTCAGCCGATGGTGACCAATCGATCGACAACGGCGACGGGTGGGCGACCGACGATGTCACGCCCCGAGGGAGTCTCCGCCAGACGAAAATCCGGCAGCACCTCCCCTGTACGGGTGACAATACCAATTTTTATACAAGGCCTACATGGCCACTATACATCGGTCAACACGACCGGAATCCAAACAACACACGCAGATAATAATAAGGCCTCAGGCCAACAAATCTAGGTAAACAAAAGTCTACACTAACTAGACTTACCCCTTCTGCCATCTGGGCAGGAATACCCAACCAAACCAATCAAAATAAGATCCGACCAATGGTCCACAAGGACCCCAAAAAAAATCCACGAGTATATATAAATCCAATTCCAAGCCTAAACATATCTTCTATACAAAAATCCAAATCATAACTCATACAACTAATAACTGTCACTCGAGGGGATATGGCAACCTGGACTCTCTGACTTCATCGAAATAAAAATAAAACCGGTAAGTTCAAGAACTTGATACTAGTCGATATGAATAGTAAGAAATAGCTAACAATACTAATCATGCCAATGTCTCATATATATGGTAAGCAAGAAATAAATGCAAAAGTGATCAGACTAGTCTCCTACCTAATATAGGAGCATGTGCCTCTACTATAAGAGATAAAGTCATCACCATATAAGAATATGAATCCAGTATGCATGTCGATCATATGCAACATCCAAGGCATCAATACAATAATGCACAAAACACATATACAAATGCAATCCGTCTGAAATGCATGTCGTCTGTAAATGACATACGGTCACCCGACGCTTGATCGGCCTCACACGCGATGGTGAAGCCGAGTGGGTAGGGCTATGACAATCGTGCACTCTGTCATCATCGCTTCTCTGGTGGCCGAGTGGACGAGGATCTTTGTCGAGTACACCTATCCTCCCGCCCCCCAAACATAGTGGGGAGCTAAGCTCTCATCTCCCTGTCATAGACGGAGGAGGGATCCTCGCACCTACCACGCTGCTGCCTCGTCGCTACCCAGCGGACCGGTAGTCTGACAGAGCAATCGCACACACCCTCGATGTACCACTAACCCATGAGTGGCGTGTATGCGAGCCGTATCCGCATGGGCTCAACAATAATGGAACCCGAGATGGTGCATGATACTAAAGCATGTAAATCCTACTCAAAATATATATCCGAATAATATGTACAATCAGTATGTACATATCCCTAATCCAAGTACTATGATCCAAATAAAACAGGGAGATATTATCATATTCTATCCAATGCATGTATCAATAGGCACAAAAACATACTAGGCATATAAACATGAATATTATTGCATGCTATCCTAACTAACATATCAACTTGACTATATCTAAAAGATAAGACAAAGTACACTGAAAAATGCCCATAAAATATGAAATGACACCGTCCATTATGATTAAGTTCTAGCACACAACGTGCTAACTCACTACTATATAGTTTCTATATTCGCATCCTTATATTGAATACGAATTTAAACCCCCAAATTATACATTTAACACCATAATAAAACCCACCATTTTCCAACTAGCAAATATGCTAACCTACAACCTTAACTCCATACACCAATTCCTATATTGATAGAATGGTTCACAAACCAACACATGACTCTCTAACTTTTTAAACCACCTTCCGGTTCCATCACAAATCACAAGAGCAATCACAACACCCTCCTAATTACCTCATTTACACAGATCAATCATTTAACAATTAGTCCAATAGATGAAGAATCTTACTCGGTAGCTTGGTCACCCACTGATCGGGTCACCCACAGCCGTACATAGCCTTCTAATCCCTCACAGCCCCTCAAACCCACTCATGGTCGTCCAAACTCCAACCAGCCTTCTCCACGAGGAACTCCCCATCGGATCAGAACACCCTCAACAATCAATTGCATCGAACAATCAACAGATAAAAAGAAGGGAATGGGTCGAGATTTACCAGCTCTTAAGGCTACACCAGTAGCTCCCCTCCAAGATGCCCTATTCGCTGGCGGAACACCCCTGCTGCCCTAAACCACCGGTTGATGAGCAATTCGAAAGACAAGGGTTGCGGTTAGAGAGGGCTCATTCCGAAATAGGGGAAGAAGAATACCACCTCACCTTGATCCGGATGAATGGATAGCGCCACACCCTCCTGTGGCAGCAGCGATGGTCGTCGATTCCACCCGCTCAAGGTTGCCGGCGAGAGCTAGGACAGAAACTGTCGGAATCTCGCCGATGATAGAAACACCGTCGACACACGCACGCACTCGCCGCCGATGCGGCTTCCGGTAGCTCACCGCCGCCTAAGCATGCGAGAGAGTCACGGCATCGCCGCTGCCGTGAGAAAGCGGAACAAAGGTGGATGGAGTCGGCGAGCCACGTCGCATGAGAAGATCGCGAGAGACGAGAGGAAGGGTTGAGATTTGGGAAGAAGAAGAATCGGGGAAATCGCGAGTGGAAAAACAAAAGAGGAACGATCGTGTCGTGTGAAGCGGCACCGAAGAAAATCGAGAGAAAATATAAACCTAGGTTAAATAATTATAACTTAGGTTAATTTATCCTATTTACGCATCTAAACAGACCCTTTTAAAAGTCTATTTTTCTTATCCCCATAATTATCTCGTATAGGTTCCGTTTAAATCCAGAAAAATTCTGAAAAAAATTCCTAAAATTCCCGAAAAATTTCCAGGATAAATTTCTTAATTCTTTGGCCATTTTATTTTAGTATTTTAAATTTTCCGTATTTAACAGACGATGGTCGGTCGACCCGGTGAGCGGATCGACGGCAATGGCGATGTCACCGGCCCGGCGATGATCGGCAGTTGTCGAATGATCGATGACCAATGCCGCAGCCACTTATCGGTGCCCGACCACAACTGACGACCGCCTGCGCCCGATAATCGATCGCGATCGACGGTCCACCGCGACCGACGGCGAGCAATGGCGAGCGATGACATTTGGCCGATCGACGGGTGGCAATCAGTCGGTAGACTAGTATATGGGCGAGCGACGAGCGAGCGACGGGTGACGGTTGTTCTGCGGGTCGACGATAGGCAATGATCGACCGTTGGGCAGGCGATGATTGGCCCCTGAGCAGGTGATGACCCACTGATGGGAGGGCGACAGTCAACGGCTAGCTGACCGACGAGAGGGTGACGATCGACGGCTAGCTAACCGACAAGAGGGCGATGATCGACGGCTAGCCAATCAAACGGATGACGGTCGACTAGCGGGAGGGTGATG
Organism: Wurfbainia villosa; assembly: GCA_025175895.1. Lineage (NCBI taxonomy): Eukaryota > Viridiplantae > Streptophyta > Magnoliopsida > Zingiberales > Zingiberaceae > Wurfbainia > Wurfbainia villosa. The sequence continues at coordinate 714,895 of CM046008.1, forward strand.
GTTAGTCGACCGACGACCCCTAGATTTGAATCTCGAGAATGGACGAAAAAAACACTGACAGTGCAAAATTAAAATAAATTATTATTGAGATTTAAATTTCGACGGTGGAGAATAAAAAATAATAATTCAGGATTTAAATCTCGGCAATTAATTTTCTCATCTATTTTCATAATTAATTTAAAATTTATCTGTTTTCTAATATATTTATTATTCATATTTATTTTAAAAAATTCACCCAGACAAAGAAATGAAATGAACAGATAAAAAAATACAAATATGATGAAAATCTATTCCTCTTCATGTATTAAAAAAAAGCATATTAGTTGAAGACTTTCTCATATATTTAGGCTTACGTTGCGTTGAAAATTTATAAATCTGTCAAAATGATGGACCTAAATGAATCAATCCGTGTTAATTGTGGGTTTAGATGGATTGATCTGTGATGAGTTTAAATTAATCTATAAATTGAGAAATGTCAAAAGAAGATAAATTTACGAAAACAAAATTTTATAATTTTTTTTTTACAAATATTCTAATACTAATAAGGTAAATTTTTATAACTATAATATTCTTCTTTCACACATGTACTTCGATAAAATATAAGAGAGGTTAGAGGAAAGAAAAAAAAAATTCGATGTAAGTATTTTAATATTTTTTTTGTATACTCTAATTTATTTATAGTATCTTGTCATTGATATTCTAATTAATATAGAAAATAATGACATATCAAAATCAAACAATTACAAATACTGAAAAATTTCAATTGTATCTTTATTCGGAGGATTCAAAATTTGAATTTACATATTATTAAGATTTAAATATTTTAGAGTATAGAAAGAATAAAAAATATTGATACAAAATTTTATCGATTGATAATTAGATTTTAATTACAAGATTAATTGTTTCAAATATTTACTTTCTTATCATGGTACCCCATATACTTTATCGATCATCGTCTAAATTTTCAACCTCTCAGTAATTTTAGAAAATTTTTTATTTTATTTTTTGTAGCCTATGAACCGACCTGTCTAATCAGTAATTCATTTTGGATTAGAAATTTTTTAATCCGTCGGAACGACCGACCTACCGGTTCCTCCTACTTGATATTAAATTTATGATGATTTGAGTAACCTGTCTCATCGAGTCTAGGCTTGCAATTGGTGTTCATCTATCGTCCCACACACGAGGAACTCGTGTGGTGGCTTATCTTCAATTGTTTGTGGTAAGCTTTCCTTCTCCACTATCCAAAAAAAACTTCTCTTTTTTAATCCAAAATGTTTATGATCTTGTGCGACAAGGTTGCTCCTCTTTATTGCCATGGCGATCAGGCTTTCCACATGCAAACCACTTCGATGGCGCATTCTCTTCCATAGGCTTCCTCCCATCCTCTTGAGAAAAACTCTAGACAAGGAAATCAATCTCTATCAAACTGGACGGAACAGAAGGGTCAAGAAGAAGGAAACAACAATACTTGAAGATGATTGATAAAAAAAGATAAAATAATTTGAGAATTTCATATGAAAATTGGGTTCCACACTTTTTCACTGTAAAGAGGTATGCACTTCAGTGGAATTAGAAGCATTCCTCCTTTATGAACACAGTAAAAAATTGAAATAATATATGTAAAAGAGATTCATCAGTGGATAATTCCTCACTAATTCACATATTAGGACGGCAAAGAAAAGACACTCAAAAAAGTTTCAAAGAAGTAAATGAACTAGGTTGACTTGTTCTCCACCTTCACAGCTGAAAGAGCCAATCCTCTATAGCTAAACGAAGGGCGTGGTTGGGAATAAGTTTTACGTGATCTAACTTCAAGTTGGTCATAGGAGAAGTATCCCACCCACCATCCAACCACTTCCTCAAGGCTCTCCCCTCGTAGGTGAATCCATCAGCTGCCACCAGTGGATCATGCATCACTTCCTGCAGTACAGAAATATCCTTGATTATTATCTACATCTGTTCAAGTTAATTAACTGGCCACTTGTCCTAATTTAAAAAGAGATCATTTTATATGAAAAGGATCCACTGCACTCGTCCTACTAATGAGCATGAGGCATCTAATGAATGACCAATAATAGTGGTCTAATTTAAGCAGACATTTACTTTCACTTGCCTGGAGGATTGGGCACAAGAAGAAAGGAGGAACAGGTCTTTCCTCGACAGGTAGCTCTTCCATATCCTTGGCAAGCTCAGATGTTGACTCTGGTGAATGTTGAGTATTGAGTGACCACGGGACAGCACTTAAAGATTCCAATCTTTCGAACTGGTTGATCACGATGTTTTCCTGCTTATTGATCTTAGGTCTTTCCATCACGAGAACATCCAATGATGACTGGATGAACTCCAATTCCACTGAAGCTTCTTCTCTAAGTAGGGCCTTTTCTTGGGCATGAAATTGTAGAAGGGATATGGTTTCAGTGATACTTTGTAGCTCCTTCAAGACTTCACCCATCTGGATGGCAAGCTCTTCTCGCTGTAGTTTGGTAGTCCTCAGAAAATCTTCAAGCTCTTTTTTGATTTTGGTTTCATGTTCATAGGAAGCTCCGTAGGCTTCGGCCTTGTTTAAAAAGAAAATAACTGAATAAGAAAGTTGATTATTTCACCTATCAACATTCTTGTAATGCTAATGAACTCAAAGTAATCAAACAACTTAGCTATTGCAGGTATAAAATGCATTTTAGCAAGGAAGACTAATTTTTCACACTACAGAGAATTATGTAAATCTGGAAAATGGCAATTTACGTATGATCTGCATAATGCTAGCTTTTCCACTAAGAAATGTTTATGACATTGAGTAAGAAATGAATGAAATAAATGAAGCATGACAGAGATTTTATCAAAACTTACTCTATTAACGGCTTCTGCAACTTCTGATTCCAGTTCTTTCCGTTTTACTAATTCTGCAAATGCTACTTCTTTTGACCTTTTAACCTCCAATTCTGCTTCTTTTAGCTGCTCGCAAAGGACATCCTGCTCCAATTCATCCTGTATCAAATAAGTCTATGAAAAAATATATATAACACCAGCAAATTAGCTATAGAGTTTAACAAACAAAATACAGGAGTACCTTAGATTTCATATCTGACAGAGATTTTTTATGTAAAAGTGTGTTATACCATGATGTAGTGGTTAGAAAAGGTTCCTGTGAATTACTAGAGGTTGTGGCACAAGCAGCAGCAAAATCTGCAGAAGACACAGAAGCAACTGCATAATTGCAATCACTGTGATCCAATATTCTAATTCCTTGTGGCTCAGCAGCAACAAAATTATAGGGTGCACATTCTGGATTAAGCAATGGATCACAAATGTGACTTTGTGGATCTAACCAGAATCTCCCCCTGCATAATGGTTCATCTGAACTAGGAACTGGATGGAAAAGATCTGCACATTCAGTAGCCTCCCTCGTCCAGATATGTCTGCCTTTATTAACAAACCAAATCTCACAGAATGGAGGTGCCCTTTTTGCAGTAAAAGTTTCTTTGTAGGAGTTGCCTTTGAACTTGAAACAACTGCAATCAGTTCACAGCGTAGAATAAGTTGTCCAGCCTAGAAGGTATGCAACGTAGAATAATCTGTGCAGACTAGAAGGTAGAATTTGTATTAAAAAGAAATATATATATTAAATACATAACATATTTATGATTTTTGTTTAGCGACATCCTACTTTAGTCCACACTAGAAGTTTTGAACTCATGAAGAGAATTTATAAGACCTAGATAGATAATAATAATAAAAACGTTACCCAAGTTTGGGTCAATAGTTCATCCCTATCAACTTAATCGCAGTTCACTCATTTGGAGCCATCATTACACCCCGTTTTATAGAAGTCCTAGTTCTAGACTTCTTGAGAAAATCCACTTGGAAAGGGCTATCTGTGATGGAGCCATGGTCAAATAGATTGTGGTCTTTCAGACCTACAAGGACCAGTTTCACGCCAACTATTTGTATATCCAAGGGCATGTATCGGTAGGATCGCTAATAAGAAAGTAAGCAAGTTGACTCCCTTTGAACAGTAAAATACTAATGGACTTTGCTTGATGCATGCCCCTATGGTAGTATGGTGTAAGTGGGTGCAAGGGTTCCGTAATCAATTTCACCCATGCTAAACGACCTTCAGTGGATCAAATATTCGGTGGGATCACTGGGCAGACAATTTCTTTTTTCCTACTCCCTTAGTGTGCAAGTTGGATTTATGAAACAACAACCTCATGACAATTTGATACCAGTGTAGTGAGCCTTGACTTGTGCAACGACTGGTGGGTTCAAGTCCCACATGAATTTAGTATTAAAGCTTGCGTAGTTTGGAAAGTGGGAAAATATAAGGGTCTGATGGACAATAGCAGGTTTGTCTATATGAGCAAGTTTCATGCTAAGCATTATGTTTAAAGGCCGGCAAGAAAGTATATTCATAGTAGAAAGGAGGTATTATTATTACCTTGAGATGGGAGGCCATTGCTTGATATTTAATCTTTTGGTAGCTTGGTGCAAGTTCATAGCCCAGGCTCTAGCCCAAGTACCCATGCTTAGTGTTGTGCCACAGATCAAGTACTTATTGGAGTCCTAGATGATTAGGCAGATATAGTAGCCAGTCACAATTACCGCTTTCCACATTTCCAGTCATGTCAGTGTTGGGTTTTTCCGAGCCGCAAAAACCGCTTTTTGCGTTGCGGAAACCTCGGAAGCCCCGGCCACGGATCCGTGCGAAGTATAAAATTATAATTACATGTATGTGCTTACAGAAATCCTAGATCTACCTTAGATCTAAGAGGTTAGAACGTTACCCTCGTAGCGACGCCCTTCGCTTATCCCGCTCGTCCAAAAGTTTGCCGGAACTCGAGAGTGTCAAGTGCACACTCCTCTATGGTATCCACACAAGCAATAGGTGGAGAAAACTCAACCTTGAGTGTGCTAGCACTCCTTGGTTGGTTCGGCCAAAGAGAGGGATGGGAGAGGGAGAGCTTTAGAGAAAAAGTTCCAAGGAAGAAGATGAAGTTAAGAGTGTAACTCACCAAATGAATTCCCCCCCATAACCCCAAAGTGGCCGGCCACTTCATGGAAGGGGGGTTACATGCATGCATGTAACTCCCATGACCCTTGGTCTCCCTCATGATGTGGCACCAATTGACCAAGTCAATGATGATGTGGAGCATCATCATTGGCCGGCCATGCCTAGTCATCATCATGACATGGCATTTGGTCAAGTCAAACTTGACCTTTCATCTTCCCTCTCAAGTCAAGTCAAACTTGACCTCTAATCTCCCATGGTTGATCAAATCTAACCACTTGACTCAAGTCAATTTAATATAATGAATCTCTATTGCTAATTTAAATTGATTTGATGAATCAAATCTCAATTAGACTCATTCAACACTTGAATCAACTGAGTCTAACTCAATTAGTCTAATTTGGATTACTTTAATCCAATTTGGTTCATCCCATGAACCTAATCCTCATGGTTCATCATATGAACCTAATCTCCATCTAATTGCTCTTATGTGTGTGACTTATAGGTTCTTGTAACGCTGGCAATGTCCCTAAACCGATTTAGGAACATAAGCAATGAGCGTATCTAGCAACACATCATTGCTACCCAAGTTACAAGAATGTTGAGCTCCAACATCACCTTTGTGACTACTAATTGTGACTCTCACAATATGTGACAATGTCCTCTATCCTTGACATCTAGATTGACCAATCGAGGCATAGACCGTGGGTCATCCCCTGCAGACAATCTAAATCTTGATCTCTAAGTAGACTCACTCTAATCAAATGAGCTCAATATCTCATATTGACTCATTTGGGCATGGTCATGCACTTCGTGGTCTCACTCTATCAAGAATATCGATGTCACCCCCGTCATATAGGAGGGATAGATCCCATCTACATCACTCACATCCCTCCGCATAATTTGTTACATTCCCAGTAATCGCCTTTATAGTCCACCCATTTACGGGTGACGTTTGACGAAGCCAAAGTATGCAACTCATTATGTAGGGAACCATGGTGACTTCAGGTCTAAGGACTAACAGTCATACTAATAGCCACATGAGAAAGTATATGACACTCATATAACGATCCATGATACTTTCTCATGGCGGATCATTTAGTATACATTCTCCAATGCATACCCATGTGTCAACTTGATATCTCATATCCATGACTTGTGAGATCAAGTCATCTTGTTGACCTACATGTTAGTCTCTACGCATTAACATTGTCCCTGAATGTTAATACTCGACTAGGAATGATTAAGAGTAGTGTTCTCTATATCATCTCATTATCGATTCAACCAATCGATTGATATAGATAAGAACCTACTACTCAAGGATATTATTATATTTAGTTATTTGGCACCAATACAAGTAAATATAATAACCATGCCTTTATAAATAGGAATATGATACAATAAAGTCCATACAACAATCATCATATGATTGGCTCTAGGGCTTTCACTAACAATCTCCCACTAGCACTAGTGCCAATCACCGTAGTATCTAATACCCAATGACCTAGTGTGACCATCATGCTTTTATGCGCCAAAGCCTCGTCAAGGGATCCGCGATGTTAGCCTCGTAGGTACTCAAATCTTCACATCTCCTCTATCAACGATCTCTCGAATGAGACGGAAGCGCCAGAGTATGTGTTTGGTCCTGTGAGCGAGGTTCCTTAGTTTCAGGTAATCGCCCATTGTTGTCACAATAGAGCTCTATAGGATCTGCAATGCTAGGAACCACCCCAAGCTCAAGAATGAACTCATGGATCCAAATCGCTTCCTTCACGCCTCGATGCGATATACTCATTGTAGAATCAAGAATCGTGGTCTCCGTCAACTCTTCCACCACGCCCACCATTCAAGCAAAACACGAACCTCGACCGCGATCTAGTAATCATCCCGGCCGAAGCCAGTCGCATCACAGTAATCCTTTACACTAGCTCCTCATCGCTTTAAATATCAAGAAATATTCTTTAGTCCTTCTCAAGTACTTAAGAATATTCTGATCGCTATCCAGCTGACGCCACCGATCCGATCGTATCTACTGCCATGCTCAAAGCATACGAGACATCGTGACGAGTACACAAAGATGGCGCATATGATAGATCCTATAGCAGATGCGTAAGGGATCTTATCCATGCTCTCTCTCTCTAGAAGAGGGACTTTGAGTCTTCGAAAGACTCACACCACGTGACATCGGGTAAGTCCTTTCTGGAATTCTCGCATGGCAAACCAAGTAATACTGTCAATCGATGTACTCGACTTAGGTCAAGCAATCTCTTAGATCTATCTCTATAGATCTTGATGCCTAGAATACAGTCCGCTTCACCTAAGTCCTTCATCGAGAAGCACGCCCCACCAAGTCTTCACTGCATCAGAGCCAAGGGATGTCATTCCCAATGAGTAGTATGTCATCCACATACAATACAAGGAACACAATGTTCCCATTAACCCTCTTGTAGACACAGGTTCATCTTCATTCTGATGAAACCAAACTGCTTGATCGCATCATCGAATCGAAGATTCCACTTCGAGAAGCTTGCTTTAGCCCATAAATGGACCTTGCAGCAGATACCTTCCCAAGATGTCCGTGGATCTACAAAACCTCGTTGTGTCATGTACACATCCTCGAGCAAGTTTCCATTCGTAAAACGCTTTGACATCCATCCGCCAGATCTCATAATCGTGGTATGCCGCAATAGCAAGCAAGATCCGAATGGACTTAAACATCGCCATCGGAGAAAAGGTTTCATCATAGTCAATACCATGAATTTGCTTGAAACCTTTAGCCACCAATCGACTTTATAGGTATGCGTAAGTCCATCCACGTGCCTTTCTCCTAAAGACCCACTTACACCCAATGGGTTTGACTCTTCGTGGATCAACCAAAGTCCATACTTGGTTAGTGTACATGGATTCCATCTCTGATCTCATGGCCTCTAGCCATTTCTCGTAACTGGCTCATCACAGCCTTCGATAGAGGTAGGCTCATTCTCAATGAGCATAACGTCATCATGGTCGACAAGAGAAATGAATATCTCTCAGCCGACGACGCACTCCTATCGACTCGCAAGAGGTAGGTCTATTGTTAACAGTGGTTGTTCCACAACTCTTGTGCAACAACCTCATCACCCACAACACTTTGTGGTTCCTGCTCAACCTCCATCAAGGCCTCAAGCATATGGTCCTTATCTTGAATTTCTTCAAGATCGGTACTCCCACTAGTTTTTCTAGAAACAAAATCCTTTCTAGAAAACCCCGCCTTTGCCACAAACACTTTGTAGCCGACCGGGAATGTAGAAGTAATATCCTTCAGTATCCTTGGGATATCCAACAAAATAGCACCTATCGGATTTGGGTCCCAGCTTGTCCGAGACTTGACGTCAACGAAGCCTCACAACCCCAAATCCTCATAAAAGACATCTTGGGATTTCTCCCGTCCCATATCGTATATGGTGTCTTTACCACACCTCGATGGTACACTTTAAGGGTAAAGGTCATTGTGTTCAGAGCATATCCCCAAAAGGATATAGGAAGGTGACTCATCATAGATCGTATCATATCCAATAGTGGTACGATTCCTCCTTTCTGATACACCATTCCACCGGTGGTGTTCCAGAGGAGTGAGTTGATAGAATCTCACACTCACTAGATAGTCACGAAACTCATGGCTAAGGTATTCACCACCTCGATCCGATCAAGTATCTTAATACTCTCGCTAAGTGGTTTTGTACTTTCATTCTTGAATTCTTTAAACTTTTCAAAGGATTCGATTTATGTGTCATAAGATACACATAACCATATCTACCAAGTCATCAAGAATGTAATGAAGTACCAGAATCACCTCTAGCAAAGAATATCGAAAGGACCACATACATCACTATGTATAAGTCCTAACAACTGCTGCTCTTTCGCTATGTCCACTAAAGGGAAGTCTTGGTAAATCTTGCCTAAAGGCAAGACTGCATGTCTCATATGATTGAAATCAAATGAGTCTAGCGACCCATCCTTATGGAGTGAGATAAGCGACTCTCATTTATGTGACCTGGCGTGATGCGAGAGATAGGTTTGGTTGACTCATTTGACTTGAACCTCTTGGTACTTATGTTATAGATAGGGCTCTCTAAGTCTAGAAAGTAGAGTCCGTTCATTAGAGGTGCACTACAATAGAACATATCATTTAAATAAACTGAACAACATTTGTTCTTTATTATAAATGAAAAACCTTTCTTGTCGAACAAGAAAGCTGAAATGATGTTCTTAGTTAAAGCGAGCACATAACAACATTCATCTAATTCTAGTACAAGCCCGGAGGCGAGAGATAGATCATAAGTTCCTCTGGCGACCCTTGCTCCATTTGCCTACTCGTAGGTCCACCTCGCCCTTTGTCAATGCCTGCTATTTCTCTGCACATTGAGTACGAATGTGAGATGCACATCCGTATCTAATACCCATGATGAAGAAATAGATAGATTGACTTACATAACATTTATACAGTAGAAGTCTCACTTCTCTTCTTCTTAAGATCTTCGGTATGCCTTGCGATTCGCTTCGATGTCATGCTTCCTTGCGAGGAAAGCAAGCCCCTTCCTTGGCTACCCTCCTTTGGGTTTAAGTTCTTTGCCTTTGCCCTTGGCAGGACTTTCCCTTACCTTTAGGCTTGCCCTTGCCTTTCTTCTTCGCACCATCAAAATGGTGTCAGTTACCCTTCTTAAGGTTAAGCTGCGATTCTCAACATCTTTGAGCATCTCGAGTGATGACTTATCAATTTCATTCATGTTATAATTCATGACAAATTGATTGAAGGCTTGTGGCAAGATTGCAAGATTAGGTCGAGTGGCACTCTTGGCAGTGGGAATCCGACCTTTGTAGGTTTTCTACGTACCCAATCATCTTGAGTACATATGTACCTAGTCCCTTCTTGCATTTTGGACCCAAATAATGCCTTAGAGACTTCATATCTCTCATGCCTAGCTTGTCCTTGATATAGTTGGCGAAGATGTCCAACCATATCATAAGCATTCATGAACTCGTGTTGCTTACGAGCTCGAGTTCATGGTCGCATTAGACATGACACATCTAATGCATCATCTTGATGCTTCTTGTAAGCATCTTTGTCACTCGCGAGCATTGGCGGGAGGTGCCTCGGAATGGGTTGCTCCGGGGCTGACTTCCTTTCTTAGGTGAGAACAATTCTCGAGTTCTGTGCAGTCGGAAATTTGCTCCATTGAGCTTGTCCTTCTCGAGGGACGGATCGCGAGAGAGAGTGTTCGTGTTTGTCGGACATAGTTATCTATCAACATACAATGCAGAGAATTAATATCATATTCCTTTTATCATTTAATTAGGCCTTTAATCAAATGATGCTCCCATGAATTATAGGAATTTTGTAGAATCGAGTTATGGATGTGGTGAACCACATTATTAGATTCAAACAAACTAGCTATAATTCTTGCGGAACAGATCCACATCATACTAAGCCTTGAGTTAGCTTTGGCTAAATCGCCCAAGACTTAGTACGATCGTGGTGGGTAACACATTACGATTACATCTCTATGCAACTCTTGTTTATAGGATTAAGACCCACATTTACAAAGACCTTGAGTTAGCTTTGGCTAAATCGAATTTAGTGTAAATGCGATCTTAACCTATCTTTCCAATGATTGGAATATGCCTATAGTTACTCGATCCAATTGGGTTAACTAGTTTTGCTCAATCTAATTGAGCTTACTCTAACAGTCGTGATAGGCGGGACCAGATTGTCCCTCCGCACCCTACCAAGATAATATGTGTTGCTCTGCTTTGGCGATTCAACAACAACAAATGATCGAGGTAGTGATGGGTATCAGGCTCGGTAGGCATTTTGAGTTGATTCGATTATGATCTAATCTAATCGTAATGTGTATCTTATCGCATTTAGGCCTTTATTATCCTATATTAGCATGCATCATATACATACATTAATTATTCTAGCATCATCATACATACAAGAAACATTTTTAACCTAGCATGCATCACATACATACAAAATCAATTAAAATATATATATATATATATATATATATATATATATATATATATAATTAAATGTGATATAGTCATGGCCCTACTACGATCTTCTCAAGCCAATGAGAAGATCGGATGATCTACTAAGGCTAGCGGCTTCTCAGCGCTTCCTTTGGCCGCCATGTGTCGTCGTCACCCTTCTCGTAAGCTCGTCTTCAAGTGGACTTTCCACCGCTCCATTTTTGTACATTACAAATCTGAGAAACTCGAGTTACATTCAGTCTAAAACTATTTACAACTAGAATATTAAAGAAGAGGTCGTGGCGCGGTCATGAAACACTTCTTCTACAACACGACGAAAGCGGCGCAGGTAGTATTATGAATTACAACACACATAATCCAATCAATTGGGTTATTGGGCCATGACAATCACAATTATACATAATTCTAAATTATGTATTTTTCAGAAAATTTCTATAATTTTCCTAATTTATTTTGAATTTATGAGTCACCCCTCGAAAGCAGTCCGTAAGCGGTTTCAAGGCGATCGCGGGACATGGCCCCTTTCGGGGATAGGGGCAGCGCCCTACTGCATAAAATAAACTGCGAGTGTCCTACAATGATCTTACAGCGACTTAAGTCGCTGTCCCAAAAACCTAAAGCGAGAACTCGCCGATTTGAGAGTTTTTCTCGACGGTTGAAGCCTACAGTGTCCCAACACTCGTTGCTTGACTCTGAAAAATACCCAAAAATTCTATAAAATAAGAAAATTTACAGAAACATATAAATCTGTAATTTTTATATCTAATATAAAAACTACAAAGCGAAACACATACATGCTTCGCCGTGGCTCACGATACCCTTTGTTAGGATTTTAGAGCGTAAAAACGCTTTTTGCGTTGCGGAAACCTCGGAAGCCCGACCACGGATCCGTCTGAGTATAAAAATTATAATTACATGTATGTGCTTACGAAATCCTAGATCTACCTTAGATCTAAGAGGTTAGACGTTACCCTCGTGGCGACACCCTTCGCTTATTCCGCTCGTCAAAGTTGGAACTCGAGAGTGTCAAGTGCACACTCCTCTATGGTATCCACACAAGCAATAGGTGGAGAAAACTCAACCTTGAGTGTGCTAGCACTCCTTGGTTGGATTCGGCCAAAGAGAGGATGGGAGAGGAGGCTTTAGAGAAAAGTTCGAGGAAAGATGAAGTTAAGAGTGTAACTCACCAAAACGAATTCCCCTATAACCCCAAAGTGGCGGCCACTTCATGGAAGGGGGGTTACATGCATGCATGTAACTCCCATGACCCTTGGTCTCCCTCATGATGTGGCACCAATTGACCAAGTCAATGATGATGTGGAGTATCATCATTGGCCGGCCATGCCTAGTCATCATCATGACATGGCATTTGGTCAAGTCAAACTTGACCTTTCATCTTCCCTCTCAAGTCAAGTCAAACTTGACCTCTAATCTCCCATGGTTGATCAAATCTAACCACTTGACTCAAGTCACTTTAATTTAATGAATCTCTATTCATTAATTTAAATTTATTTGATGAATCAAATCTAAATTAGACTCATTCAACACTTGAATCAACTTGAGTCTAACTCAATTAGTCTAATTTGGATTACTCTTAATCCAATTTGGTTCATCCCATGAACCTAATCCTCATGGTTCATCATATGAACCTAATCTCCATCTAATTGCTCTTATGTGTGTGACCCTATAGGTTCTTGTAACGTTGGCAATGTCCCTAAACCGATTTAGGAACATAAGCAATGAGTGGTATCTAGCAACACATCATTGCTACCCAAGTTACAAGAATGTTGAGCTCCAACATCACCTTTGTGACTACTAATTGTGACTCTCACAATATGTGACAATGTCCCTCTATCCTTGACATCTAGATTGACCGATCGAGGCATAGACCGTGTCATCCTCGGTACAATCTAAATCTTGAACTCCAAATAGACTCAGTCTAATCAAATGAGCTCAATATCTCATATTGACTCATTTGGGCATGTAACCCATGCGCCGTGGTCTCACTCTATCAAGAATATCGATGTCACCCGTATAGGAGGGATAGATCTCATCTACATCACTCACATCCCTCCGCATAATTCGTTACATACCCAGTAATCGCCTTTATAGTCCACCCATTTACGGGTGACGTTTGACGAAGCCAAAGTATGCAACTCCTTATGTAGAGAACCATGGTGACTTCAGGTCTAAGGACTAATAGTCATACTAATAGCCACATGAGAAAGTATATGACACTCATATAACGATCCATGATACTTTCTCATGGCGGGTCATTCAGTATACATTCTCCAATGCATACCCATGTGTCAACTTGATATCTCATATCTATGACTTGTGAGATCAAGTCATCTTGTTGACCTACATGCTAGTCTCTACGCATTAACATTGTCCCTGAATGTTAATACTCGACTAGGAATGATTAAGAGTAGTGTTCTCTATATCATCTCATTATCGATTCAACCAATCGATTGATATAGATAAGAACCTACTACTCAAGGACATTATTATATTTAGTTATTTGGCACCAATACAAGTAAATATAATAACCATGCCTTTATAAATAGGAATATGATACAATAAAGTCCATACAACAATCATCATATGATTGACTCTAGGGCTTTCACTAACAGTCAGGTATCCCTTAATGAGAGGTTGGCACTATCTTCAAATTATGATTTAAATTTTCAATCCACCAAAATTTTAGTCCACAACTAAAATGATATAGTTTAAGCCCATATTATGTTGTGTTAATACGGTTTGAATATTTTTTAAAATATAAAATATATTAATTAAAAATAAATTTTTTAACTTAAATATTAACAAAAATTAAAAATACAAAAAAAATTAAAAAAAAAAAGAAAAAAAAATATGGAAGTGACCTCGCGGGGTCATAGTGACCTTCACGGGGTTGCGATGTTTGTGACCCTGCGGAGGTTGTTGTGGCGTCGTACGGTGTTGGTGTTGATACTAATGCCAGATAAAATAATAGATTTTGCTTGTACTGTCTAACATTGCTCAAAATTTTAAACTTTATTTTAGACTTCAAGGCTTACTGAGAAAGAAAAAAAACAACCCGTGAGATTTTCATTTTCTGAAAAATAAAAGTTGATATATAACATAAGCACCTAAGCTTTAGTAGACACTACAGTAAGGTAAGTTTTTAACGACCATAGTTTGTCACCAAAAGCATTTTCAGTAAGCTACAGCTAATGTTTACAAAATTTTCACTACAAAAAAGTGTACTTCGTTCAGTTACGTATTGCTAGATGTTCTCCCCCAGAAGTATGGTCAAATCCACATACACTAACATCAGGATTTTCTCTCAAGGAGGTCGTGTCTGAATAACACAAGCATGTCTGATCTCCCATAGTCAAAATACCTAGAATGCCTAGACGACAGGTAATGCGAGTTCACCCCAAAATTGATGAAGCGACTCGAAGGAAGGGACATCAATATGATAGGGAGGGGAAGGAAGGGGAACTTATACCCCTCCTCCTCACAAAAACTCAACTTTTCTTACACCCCAATTTGGGATGTAAGCCTCCCTTCCCCTCCCCTCCCTTCCCCTTTCATTACTTACACTCCCCTCCCCTCTTCCCAAACAAGGCGTAAAGGTCCAAAAGTACCTCGTTCCTCATAACAATCCCGACAAGGTAAACATAGTTGGGTTGAATTGTTCCAATATTACAATTAGGCAGAATGAGTTAAATCTTATTGAGTGTAACATATTCAATTGACCTAAATGAAAATTACATATTGAATTACAATAAGGTCTTGTTTTTACTTGACTAGGAATAAGGTAGAAAAACATGGCAGAGAATGAACTCGTCCAGTTCTCCTGTTTACTAAGAATTAAAGAAGAGGAAGAAATTTAATGTTTTGATATTATTTTCTGCCAGCAGTTACTATCCAAATAAACACGATGGCTAAAAGTAGGTGAAGTAAATTCTTTCACTTAAAAACCACTTCCATTCTCTCCTACTCCGTTCCCTTCATGGAAAACACCATAAGGTATATTTTAATCATGCATCTCTTTGCAATGCACTAATGATAAAAACAGGAGTCCAGTAATTCCACATTGTCATGCTAATTCATGCACCATCAATGGCCTAAACTGATACAAATTTGTAAATCATTTATTGAGATTGCCAATTTTGAGAATAAAGAAATTTGAGGAGAAAACATACATCAGTACTGCAACGACTTACTTTTCGGATATTGATCCCATAATAAGTTTCCTAATGTTATATTGAGCCACTAGATCGACAATCCCATTCTGAATTTGTTCAATTTCTTTCACAATAACACTTGCATGCACCTGCCATTACAATCAACGTTTTAGCTCTACAAGATATAAAGTTGGCCATTAAAGTTCAGTAAAACACGAGAAACTTTGTGCATGAATTTGATAGTTGTCAAACTAATAAAATAATTCATTGGAATCAATTCTGTCAAACTAATAAAAGTTGGAATGGCTACTAACGTTGTTCATTTTTCTTGATCTATTTAACTCCATGCGACCTTTACATTAGAGAGTGATGGTGAAAAATACAATGATTGAAATAAATAAAGTTCCTCTTTCTCTCCCTTGCGTGTTATACAATTTGTGATTTATTTTCTTTGTGCAAAAGGAGTTTTGCTCTACTGAAACGTCTTTTAAGAATATGCAAATTTGAGATGCACAAAATTGTTAGTGTCATGGAAGTAGACACAATGGTAAACTCGGCATGTGATAGCATGACTTATTCTTAGGGAATTGTCACAACACGTCTCCAAGGTTTATTTGTATTTTAGACAATTTTATAAACATTTTATCTATGGTTTCATCTCAATATAGGTGAAATTCAATTTCTTAGATGTTTTCTTATTGCCATTTGATAAATCTTAATATTATACTGTATCCTACAATGTTAAGCTAGTTTTATTAGTATTAAGATGCAATCCATACAGAGATAGGTCCAATTAGAGTTATCTTTGGTTTACACATTGGTATTCATATCTAACTCACCAATTTCAATTCTACAAAATAATCAATTTAAATAAACTACACACCCTCTTAAACAAAGAGGCTACTTTCAACTTGAACCCTGGCCAGTGGCCACACACGAATCAAAAAGAAAAAACTTGGCATCTTCAATCCCTCTTTGTTTAGGAGTCATGGTTACTAGATATGAAACCAACAGAATGTAGCAGATAGTTTAAGAATAAATCCACCCATGCTCGCATATAGCATCATGGAATCTAGTCAAGGACAACATTCCCGTAAGTGTATAATCAATGAGCAAAGTTGTCGATACAGTATTGCTTATAATTAATATGGCCAACCAAACACACATAACGTCACCACTGCACCAAGAATGCATAATCCATGTATATAGCGGAAGTAGAAAATTAAAGGAGTTATTAGAAGAGAAGCACCTGTGCCTTGTGGCAAAAATCTAAATAATTTAGTAGCACTTTCTTCGTTGCTTCCCTCTCGGTTCTTCGATATGAAGACACCAGTACTTCATTAGCTTGATTTACAGGAATTTTTCCAACTGAAAATAATATCATACTAATGTCAGAACAATATATTTTATAGAACCCTTTAATTGGGTAATTCCCTCATTTTGTAGGATTTTATAATGTAGCCCTACAAATCGTTGGAGAAGGAGGAGATAAGTAAGACCGACGCGGGGTGGGTATCAAAGGAGAGAGCTTGTGGACGTGAAGAAGCTCAATCTCGGTGCAACCGAATCGGCGGAACGCCCAGCGGAGCAACCCCATGGTCTTCCCGGGCGACTTCCCTACCGCCACGTAGAGCTTCCCGGCGCCGCCATCAGAAGACCCAACCTCCAGCGATGCTCTCCAGCGGAGGTGGAATGGAAGGGAGCTTAAGCGGAAGCGGTCGCGGTCGACGTCAGGGCTGAGCGGCGGCGACGGGTAGAGCACCTCCATGTCGTTGTCTTCCGTCCGTTGGGTGGTAAAGCAACGGTGACTAAGCGTAAGCGTGTATGAAACAGAGAGACCCTTCCGTCTGCCTTAAAGTGGACAGAAGCCTGCCAGAATTATACCTCGAATCTCACCGTGAATTCTGTTGGACGATAGTGGGTCCCGTTGTCTGTTCGTTGAAGAGTGAACTGGCATGATGCATATTTTAGTTAAAGGATCTCGTCGCATATTCCCCGCTATGCTCTCGAAAGTCTACCTGAGTTTTGCATCCTCATCTTTGTCGCGCAGCCCAATCATCCAACACAGCGACAGATCTGTGGGCCCCGCGTGGAGTGAGAAACATTCGGGAAACGAAAGGGAGCGCGTAGTTTGCAAGTCAATCGATGTATAAGATGCCTTCCCATTGGCTGGAACATGAAGGAGTTGCTTTTAAGTTGAAAATTTTTAAAATGGTGCGTTAGGTTCGAGATTATTATGGACAATCTTAATTATCCATTTAACTTTATCCATATTAATTTTGTTTCATTCAATAAATCAGTGATTCTCTTATAATAAAACGGATTATGGAATCTAAAATTATATTATTTTGGAGAGGATATAATTTTTCTTCGTTCCATGATTAATAAATTTCTTTTCAATTTTTTTTTTAAAATTTTATCAAATTTCAATTTCATTCAAATATAATCAAAATCTTAATCGATCGTCCATATGCGATCGGTCGATGACCATCGCCCACCGATCACTGACCATCATCCGTCGATAGTTGAAGGTCGCTCTCAGTGGTCGGCTACCATTGGCGATCGTCGATCGTCGCCGTTGATCGTTGACTCGTCGATCATTATAGCCATCATCGATTGTTAGTGCAACAACTATAGTTGTCGGTGGTCGTCCATCGTCATCTCATCAGATGACGACGGTGACCGTTTCAATCGACATAAACATAAATAAATATATTTCAGAGTAAATAGAGCAAAATTGATTCAGAATAATATAGTAAAATATTAAATTATCCTATATTTTAAAACTTTCAGAAAAATAAATTTTTATTCTAATATTTAAAGATGGAACCGAATCACATGAATTATATTTCATTTCTTATAATTTTAATTATGAATCAAATGTTGAAGCTGTTTTTAATTTTTAATCGCCATTTAAGTTTTTATTACAATTAATGAGTTAATTCATTGATGCAAAAAAGTCATTCATTCGTCTTCAGAGATAAATCACAAAGAATATATTGTCTAATTCAGGACTAATACGGTAGGAAAATAGACATTCCAAAAGACTTATAGCCCTCGATGATTGACCGTTGCTCATTGATAAAATTTTACTGTCGCATTAGTCATAAGTACCTCCTATTGGGAGTATGGGGAATATAATCAAAGTCTCACATTTGTAAGACATGAAAAATATCATGTGCTTATAAGATAAAAAGATATCTCTATTGATATGAGACCTGTTGGGTAAAATCCAAAAACAAAACCATACAAATTTAGGCCCAAAGTGGACAACATCATATAATTATGGAGATATATGAATATTATAGACACTAACAATTGGTATCATAGTCATGGTTTGTGTCAAGCCATGAACCTCGAATAAAGGAAATGGAGCTCCTATGTTCGGATCAAGAGAACCCTACACTAGGTAGGAAGTCCAGTTGGGTCGAGAGAGGCAGAAAATCCAGCTGGGTCAGAAGGATTAGACAGTTGACAGGAAGTCTTGGTGGGTTAAGGATAGGCTTGAGGAAGGCTCAATGTGGTTCTTCGTTTGAGGGGAGATTATTGGGAGTATGAAAAATACAATCAAAATCCCACATTAATAAGACTTGAAAAAAAATCATGTGAGCCCCCTGTTGGGTTTCCGGCACCGCGGCGTGTGTGTGTTCGATCACGTTTCGTAAACATTAACACAGCGGAAGCAATAAAAATAATAAATCTACATTTATTACAACACACACAACACACGCATGCATATTACAACAAGTGTAGACATAACCGTAAATTTAAATTTGCAATAAAAGAAAATTTATCTACGTTATACCTTTCGTATGACGTGTAGCGGGAACGACATCAACCGGAACGATCCTCGCTAGAATCGTCTCTATCTGTATCCACGCCGAGTTCCTCGGGATGATTTCGCTAAGCCACGAGCTTCGTCTTCGTACGGGTTACTAGCCTCGTGTTGAAGACGACGTGATCGAGAGATGATCACGATCCGAATCCAAATTCGGATCCTAATACGAGTTCTCAAAACTCACTTCTCCGGAGAGGTATTCGTCAACCAATTGACGAATCCTTCGTCCTCCACCTCAGAGGATTACCGGAGATCAAATCTCCGGTAAGTTAGCCGCTGTCGGAGCTTTAACCGTCGTCCAAACGACGCTCCGACGAGAGGAGAAGAAGCTGTCCAGAAAACTGGACAGCTTGGTGGAGGAGTAGGCGCCGGCCAAAACAAGGAAGCCAAGTGCTCACCTTTTCACCGAGGCCTAGGAAGATCACCGGAGGGTCAGGAGGGTTCACGAAGCTTGGTCGCCGCAAGGAGCCGGACGGCAAAGACAACAAGTGGGCAAGCACACCTAGGGTTGGCGCCGAATAGATGAAGAGGAGGGAGAGGTGGGCGGCCAAAACTTGATTAGGGCTTTGGATTAGGGTTTAAGCCCTATTTTATAGAGAACTAATTCTCTTAATGGTTAATGGATCATATCCATAAAGCCCGTTAACCCGCTCCATTAAGATAAGTTAAAATAAACCAAACCATGATGGTTTATTTTAAGTTAAAACGAACCGAACCAACTTTTGGTTCATTCGTTTAAAATAAACCAAACCCTTTGGTTTATTCTCATCCATTGGATTAGAACCAAACCATTTTGGTTCATCCATTACGTCTTCATAAGACACGGCCCATCCACGCTTCCATTGCGACTGAAACGATTTCATGATCGCTTTATGTTTGGTCCAACCAAACCTAGTTTCTCTTGGTCTGAGAATCTCATTCTCAAGCTCGTTTTAAATCCTTTGGATTACGCTCGTTGTGCGTGTGATCAAATAGGTTCTCGGTTTATGTTGGCCGTCTATAATTAACCATTAATTATAGAACGATCATGAGTGGCACCTAGTAGTACATCATGATCCCCAATTAACCGAAAAAGATCAACGGTTGATCCAGAACTATTTCTGAAACCCTTCAGTAGCTCGAATGAATCGTGCCCCATTCCCTTCACTCATCTTATACCCACTTGGTTCAGGACATGGTCTATTGTGTCAGTCCCCACTAGGCTGACTACGTCACACCTAGCCCAAGTATCATTTCCTTGTCCTACGGATTCTAGTTACTCCACATGTATCGAAGAGTACCTTACTCTAAACATGTAATGCTTTGGCCAAAGACTTTAGTAACAATCCGACGAGAGGCCATGGGTATACATCTCCTCGCAAGGAGTGGTGAATCCTTTATAGGCTATTCAAACACCTTCGATCACTTCGACTTATACCCAATCATCCCGGGTCCACATCTCCTTAGAGATGTTTGCTTAAGATGTCAAAGCATAAGTCTCCATGATCAAGGTGACTTAAATACCGCAAGTCAAAGGAACATCACACTTAAGCCACAGTAAGAACTTCATTGACATATCTATATATGCAGAGAACCATATGAAGTCTTACGGCTGGTCACTCCAATGAACTAGTTACCATAACTAGCATCCACGATTAACTCCGGACATCACTATGTCTCCAGCCAGTGAGAATCAACTGCTTGGATACACCAAGGAGTATACCTCGTGCTAGTCTCGACAGAATTGATGGTGTCCAAATCCATCGATTCATCGACTAGGGATAATTCTGATACATCACAATTACACATGTAGAGATACTCACTAGTTGTGATCCAATCACAAATTCTCTCATGCTGTGAATCGTATCGTGGACATTCAGTAAATGAGTTTAAGATCCAATCAAATACATAAAACATGTATACTCAAATAGTGAATCTTCATTTATCATATAAATGGTTCATACATAAGGCGATTGCCTTAGGACATCTCTCATATATTACTAACAGACTCCCACTTGGCCTAATGCCAATCGCTACGGTATCCAATACCATAAGCACTAACATGACCCTCAAACTTACTTTGAGGTAATGCTTTAGTCAAAGGATCCGCTAAGTTCCTTTCAGTGGGAATTTTCTCGATTTGTATTTCGTTCCTACTGATGATCTCTCTGATAAGATGATAGCGGCGAAGCACATGTTTGGATCATTGATGAGACCTGTGCAATTGCTCCATTGTTGTCGCAGTAGACCGGTATTGCTTCAACAATGGCCGGAATCACACCAAGTTCATGAACGAACTTCTTGATCCAAACCGCTTCCTTTGCTGCTTCCGAAGCTGCAATGTATTCTGCCTCAGTGGTAGAATCCGCTACAATCTCTTGTTTGGAACTCTTCCAACTCACTGCGCCCCCATTCAAGGTGAACACGATCCGCATCGAGACCGGAATCATCCTTGTCTCCGAAGCCGCATCCGTATACCCGTGTATCACCATGTCCCCTTCTCCATATATTAGGAACACATTCTTAGTTCTTCTCAAGTACTTAAGGATCGTCTTAACAGCCACCCAATGATCCATTCCTGGATCGGACTGGTATCTGCTCGTGACACTCAGAGCATACGATACATCGGGCCTCGTACATAACATAGCATACATGATAGATCCTATTGCGGATGCATAGGGAATCTTACTCATGCAAATCCTCTCGTCTTCTCAGGCGCGGACATAGACTTGAAAGGTGTACCCCATGCCCGATGGGTAGGAAACCTTTCTTGGATTCCGACATGCTAAACCTCTTTAGCACTCGGCCTATATATGTAGACTGCGAAAGACCAAGCAACCGTTTCGATCTATCTCTATAGATCTTAATCCCAAGGATGTAGGTTGCTTCTCCCAGGTCTTTCATGGAGAATGTCTTGGATAACCAAACCTTAACTGACTGTAAGATTGACACATCGTTTCCTATAAGTAATATGTCATCGACATACAATACTAAGAACACGACTGCACTCCCACTAACCTTCTTGTACACACAAGGTTCGTCTGGATTTTGTGAGAAATCAAACTTTTTGATCGTCTCATCAAAACGGATATTCCAGCTCCTGGATGCTTGCTTCAATCCATAAATGGACCGTCGCAATTTGCATACCTTGGTTTTATCAACCGATGTGAAACCCTCAGGTTGTATCATATACACGTCCTCGAGCAGGTTTCCATTAAGGAAAGCTGTTTTCACATCCATATGTCATATCTCATAATCATAATGAGCCGCTATGGCCAGGAGCATCCGAATGGATTTAAGCATAGCTACAGGCGAATAGGTTTCGTCATAATCAACACCTTGTTTTTGACGATATCCTTTCGCCACCAATCTAGCCTTATAGGTAATCACATTACCATCCATGTCGGTTTTCTTCTTGAAAACCCACTTGCACCCTATAGGCTTTATGCCTTCAGGTGGGTCAACCAAGTTCCAAACTTGGTTTTCATACATGGAATCCATTTCCGACTTCACGGCACCAAGCCACTTATCCCTTTCTCGAACTTGTCACACTTCTTCATAACTGGTAGGCTCCTCATCATCAATGAGTAACACGCTGCTCGATTCACTTACGAGAAATCCATATCTCTCGAATATTATGTGGTTCTACTGTGATCTACGAAGATGTGGTGTTACAATAGGTCCAAATTGATTGCTCATCACTATGAGTCAGTTTACCACAAGGCTCACCAGGTATCTCATCAATGTCTATTTGAGTCTCTCGAGCCTCCTCAAGCTCGACGACACTCCCACTGTTTTCTTGCAAGATAAACTCTTTCTCTAGAAACACAGCATGCCTTGAAACAAACACCTTTTGTTCCACAGGATGATAGAATTGGTAACCCCTTGTTTCCTTAGGGTATCCAATAAATAGATATTTATCAGACTTAGCATCCAATTTGTCTGATACAGTCCGCTTCACATAAGCAGGACAACCTCATATCTTCAAGTAAGATACATGAGGTTTCTTACTATTCCATATCTCATATGGAGTAGTTGAGACTACCTTGGTAGACATTCTGTTTAACAAGTAAACAGTTGTTTGTGTTGGGAATTGAATGCCCGCTAGAGGGGGGGGGGTGAATAGCGGCGTGACCGTTTGATGATGGAAATCGTTCGCGGTTGTCTCTACAATTTCGTTAGCGCAGCGGAATATAGAAATGAAAGCAATAACAAAATACACAACACACGAACACAATTATTTAACGTGGTTCGGAACCGCACGGTTCCTACTCCACATATCGGGTTCGTACGAACCCTAGCGATGCCAATCACACACCACTATCAAATAACTCCTTCTCGGAACAATCCGGAGGTGGAGAAACCTCGTACAATAGTGATTACAACAATAATCAAAAGCTACAAGCTAAGACAATGAAATACAAAGCAATACAAGTAAAGAAAACACTTTACAAATGCTCTTGGATGCTTGATCGCTTGGTTGCTTGATGTCAACTTGGAGACCCTGATTTGCAGCAGAAATCGCTCTAAAAGCCTCAAGAAACCGATACCAAAATCCTTCCCGCCGAGCTCCTTTTATCCTTGCGCTGACTGATTTCCGCTTATCACCGATCACATAAGTCACCAATCGATCGATGCCATCGTTGTCGTGGAGACAACGGATCGATCCACGCCGAAAACTCCAACGGATCTCTTGGCAATGATCGCACCACGAGTCGATCGATCACCGGCCACGGAGCATTCTCGTTCTCGCGGTTGAATCGGCAATGATCGCCATCTCGGCAATGCGATCGCCGACACACCTCGATCCGCTCCCATGATCGGGCCGACCGCCAGAGTTCTTAAGGTTTCAAACGGCAATAACTCAAGTCGATTCCGGCAATGAACCGCCATAATGCCACGACCGCCAACCTCAAGAATGAGGTTTTAACCCAAGTATGGTGCCCCATACTTGCTAGACTACCCTTAGCCTAGACCTAAGCCTTCTAGCCACCTCCATCACCTCACGCCGGATCCTCCAAGTCATCCATGACTTGTTCATCCATCGCGCTTAGCTTCCGTGTGCTTCCATCGGCTATGTCATGCTAACGGTGTCTACACCGCCAAGGCACATTGACTTACGCCGCCAAGACTCCGCTTGACTTTACGCCGCCAATATCAATCCTCGACTTCCCAAATGCCAAGACTCATGCTTGGACTTTCCATATGCCAAGACCCATGATTGGACTTCTCATTCGCCAAGACCCATGCTTGACTTCATGCCAAGTGCTCAAGACTGACTTTCCTAATTGCCAAGTGTCCCCACTTGACTTTCCATGCCAAGTACCCATGACTTGACTTTACCTTGCCAAGACCCATGCTTGACTTTCCTATAATCACATGGTCAACCCCGTCAACCATCAAGTCAATTATAACTGGGTCGATTGTATAAACAATCTCCCTAACATATTAACCGACATTAATGTCAAACATCAATGCCAATCCTATGTCAAACATTCTTTGTCAAACATCAAAACATCCCTGGAGTCCTCGTCAATCGCGACTGGGCCGATCAGACCAACAATCTCCCCTTTGATGTTCGACAAAAATAATCAATTCATGAGTTAGAACACTAACTCAAATCCCTTTACCAATTATCCTAAATTGGTAAACATTCACAAAATGTTCTCCCCAAACATTCAAGTGAAAATGTAAATCAAATGTTCTCCCAAATATTCTCCCCTTTGACTAACATCAAAAGGTTTTCTCCAAGGAGGTCAATGTCTCATGTCCCAATGAGATCTTACAATCTCCTCGATCAAAGATAGCTAGGATGTCTACCATCTTCCTAGTGATAAGTCCCATATCACTCAAGAGAGGCAATCCTATCTCACTCTCCCAATTTCCAAATTGGGTATCAAACACCCATCAATTTTCAATTGATAACATTCTCCCCATATAAAAAAAAACCATCCATCATCCCAAGATGGATACCTCCCCCTAAAGGCTTGCTCCCTTGACCATTGCACCAACAATGTCCTTGGGAAGTCCCTAAGCCAATAGGAACTCTAAACCATTAAAATTAAGGTTCTAAGTTCAACATAGAACTTTTACTCACCCTAAATTTGATACTTTGACCTAACATAACTCCTAATCCATATCCAATGGATTTTCACCCTTCATCATGCTTCCCAAAGCATATCCTAGGGTTAGGAGTGGTTAGAACCTTTACTATATCAACACGGGCTAAACAAACCTTGTTAACCCGAATCAGACTGGCAATGACTCGACAAGAATCACCGATTGCCACTCATCACCGATCGCCACTAAGTGGGCCGATCGTATCAAATTAATTTCGCCTATCGATCAATTTTGAAAATGCATAAGTAATTACACGTATCGAAAAATCATGAAATTTGATACGATAATACTTATGACCAAAACAATGGGTGAAAAATGTTTGAAAAATAATTTACCCATAAAATAGTGAGTTTGATACAAAACTCAAAACCATTGAAATTTTCAATGTTTTGGCCCTATTTTGTATCAACTTCATCAATGGTGATTGCTATCAAAAGATAGACTTCACCAAGGTTTTCTAAATTGATTTTAAAATGATTTCAAAACCTTATTTTGGATCATATTCCTTGGGCTCTAAGTACATGACTTGTACACAAGCTTCCCAATGATCCACCAGTCATATAAGATGAGTTTTAGTTCATCTAGATGCAAAAACTATGCACCTTGAACTCAACTCATATCCTAGCATCTCACATGTATCTAGGGTGTATAAATACACATACATGTCAATTGGATGTGAGATGTGGGTTTTGTTCTCCCTAAACTAGGGTTTCATGCATTTTTCTAAGGCAACTCTACTGATTCCCTTATAAATGGGACTCAAGTCATGCCATAGTCCTTAAATCAATTTTAATCAATTTAGATGCATGAAAATGATCATGGCATAATGATAGAAAAATAAATCATGGCCAATGATCATGATGTCATGGCATATGATGAAATCTAAAAACACATGACATTTAATACCTTAATCCTAAGCATGATCATGACATTTAGATGATAAAAGTAAACATGATGTCATGTCATGGCATATGGCAAACAAATCATGGCTTATAAAATATATAGGTATAATCACACCTAAATTTTAATATTAATTGCCATTTGTTGGGATTAAACATATTTTGTCATATTAACCTAATCTTCCTAGTGTCCCAAAAACCCAAAATGGCACACCAACCTCTAAACCTAAATTGTGCCAAAATGATCATTTTATCAAACTTCATAACTAATATTGGCACATCCTAAAATCTTTTAGGATTAAAATCAAACCACATTCCCAAGGTAACTATAACCTTGAAAATGACCCAAAATGCCACCTTTGCCATGGTTGAGTTAACTACCCATCCAATCAAGGTTGGCACATCCTAAAATCTATCTAGCGTGAATCAATCACGCTCTTAGGAACCCAAAACCGATTTGAGCTCCTAGGGTTAATTAGGTATTCCTTAGGGATAACCTCCCTAGATACCTTCCTAATGACCCTCCTAGGCTTGTTAGCCTTGGTCATTTGGGTCTTGCCTAGGTTAACCTTAGGGATTGCCTCCCTAACAACCTTCTTAGTAGCCACCTTAGGTTTCCTAGAAACCCTAGCCACTAGGCATACCCTTTGGTCAACTCTAGGGATGACTTCCCTAGTAACCTTGGTCTTCCTAGACCTAGTTAGTGTTCCATAATCAAATAGAACACTATGATAAGCCACCTTAGGCTTAGGTTTGTGACCCAAGCCTTGCTTGCCCTTAGTTGACTTTTGACTCTTAGGTCTTAAGTGTTGACTTTGACTTTTTGATCTAGGAGTTTGACCATTAGACCCTTTAAATTGATTTTGTATAATTTTAAGGGTCTTCAAGTTTTTTAAGCCTTGACCTCAAGACTTGATTCTCTAATTCTAATTGCCCAATTTTTGAATTTTGATTTAAATCATGGGCATGGAACTTTCTAGGCATATGCCTAGTCCACTTAGGATTGAAACCTAGGTGCTCTTGCACCTTTCTAATGGTCTCCCTAGGTAAAATTGGTCTAGTGTTATTTGACCTAGGTTTATCCTTAGATAAATTTTTTAGGACATTAGTCCCAAATTTCTTCCTATTATCTAAGTGAATACTTTTAGCTCCTAAGCAATATTCTCTATTTCTAGCATGCTCTTTTTGATAAATAGCAAGATTGCTAAAATTATTTCTAGCATGCTTTTGAATATAAGAAGTAGAAAGAGCATTATTAAAATATACCTTAGGGTTAGCCTTAGCTCCCCTACATGTGAAGCTCCATTTTGCCCCTTCTTCTCCCCTTTGGGCATTGACTCTATAGTGCCCCTTTGATGGCACTTGAAGCAAATGATGTGCTCTTTGCTTCTTTGGGGCACCGACTTCCTTGATTTTTGGCACGGTGGAGTCTTCTTAACCCGCTTAGGACACTTACTCTTATAATGTCCTTTTCCCTACACTCAAAGCAGATAATATGAATTTTATCATTATTTGAAATGCTCGAGTTACCTAGATCCGTGATAGGTGCCGGAGTTGAATTTTGGGCTTCTTCATCTTGACCGGATGTTGAAGTTTCCTCCTTATTTTGTTCCGGCTCCGGTGTGGATGGTCTAACTTCCTCCCCCTCTATCCTAGAGGTTGAGGTTTGTCTTAACTCTACCTCTTCCACCACTTCTTCCTCCTCGATTATAGAAGTGGATGCTTCTTCCACTTCCTCCACCAATCCGGAAGTTGATTCCCTATCAACTTCGGACTCCTCAAGCTCTTTAGATGGAGATGTGCTTGCTTGAGCTTGAGAGGGTGTGCACTCTTCTTCTTCTTCTTCTTCTTGTTGGATTGATGATGAGTTTTCATGGAGCTTTGCCACTTGGCTCCATAGCTCCTTGGCATCTATATAATTACCTAACATACACAAGATGTTAGTAATATATGAGAGATGTCCTAAGGCAATCGCCTTATGTATGAACCATTTATATGATAAATGAAGATTCACTATTTGAGTATACATATTTTATGTATTTGATTGGATCTTAAACTCATTTACTGAATGTCCACGATACGATTCACAGCATGAGAGAATTTGTGATTGGATCACAACTAGTGAGTATCTCTACATGTGTAATTGTGATGTATCGGAATTATCCCTAGTCAATGAATTGATGGATTTGGACACCATCAATTCTGTCGAGACTAGCACGAGGTATACTCCTTGGTGTATCCAAGCAGCTGATTCTCACTGGCTGGAGATATGGTGATGTCCGGAGTTAATCGTGGATGCTAGTTATGGTAACTAGTTCATTGGAGTGACCAACCGTAAGACTTCATATGGTTTTCTGCATATATAGATATGTCAATGAAGTTCTTACTGTGGCTTAAGTGCGATGTTCCTTTGACTTGCGGTATTCAAGTCATCTTGATCATAGAGACTTATGCTTTGACATCTTAAGCAAACATCTCTAAGGAGATGTGGACCCGGGATGATTGGGTATAAGTCGAAGTGATCGAAGGTGTTTGAATAGCCTATAAAGGATTCACCACTCCTATGCAGGAGATGTATACCCATGGCCTCTCGCCTGATTGTTACTAAAGTCTGCCAAAGCAATACATGTTTAGAGTAAGGTACTCTTCGATACATGTGGAGTAACTAGAATCAGAGGACGAGGAAATGATACTGGGCTAGGTGTGACGAGTCACTTAGTGGGGATCGACACAATAGACCATGTCCCAACCAAGTGGGTATAAGATGAGTGAAGGGAATGGGGCACGATTCATTCAAGCTATCAAGGGTTTCGTAAATAGTTCGATCAACTGCTGATCTTTTTGCTAATCGGGGATCATGATGTACTACTAGGTGTCACTCATGATCGCTCTATAATTAATGGTTAATTATAGACGGCCAACATAAACCGAGAACCTATTTGGTCACACGCACAACGAGTGTAATCCAAAGGATTTAAAACGAGCTTGAGAATGGGATTCTCAGACCGAGAGAAACTATGTTTGGTTGGACCAAACATAAAGCGAGCATGAAATTGTTTCAGTCGCAATGGAAGCGTGGATGGGCAGTGTCTTATGAAGACATAATGGATGGACCAAAATGGTTTGGTCCTAATCCAATGGATGAGAATAAACCAAAGGGTTTGGTTTATATTAAACGAATGAACCAAAGGTTGGTTTGGTTCGTTTTAACTTAAAATAAACCATCATGGTTTGGTTTATTTTAACTTATCTTAATGGAGCGGGTTAACGGGCTTTATGGATATGATCCATTAACCATTAAGAGAATTAGTTCTCTATAAAATAGGGCTTAAACCCTAATCCTAAACCCTAATCCAATTAGTGGCCGCCCAACCCATCCTCCTTGTTGTTGGCGTCAACAACAAGGGCTGCCGCCCAACTTGATTGAGCTGCTGCCATCTCCTTGTCGGCGTCCAAGTTTCGGCCGGTGAACCTCCGGCGACCCTCCGGTGATCTCCCTTGGGTTCGGTGTAAAGGTGAGCCTCCATCTCTTCTTTAGCCGGGCGCTATTTCTCCACTCAAAGCTGTCCAGTTTTCTGACAGCTTCTTCTCCTTCGCCGGAGCGCTGCTTGGACGACGGTTAGTGCTCCGACAGCGGATAACATACCGGGGATTTGATCTCCGGTAATCCTCTGAGGTGGAGGACGAAGGATTCGTCAATCGGTTGACGAATACCTCTCCGGAGAAGCAAGTCTTGAGGACTTGTTTTAGGTCCGAATTTAGATTCGGACCGTGATCATCTCTCGATCACGTCGTCTTCAACACGAGGCTAGTAACCCGTACGAAGACGAAGCTCGTGGCTTGGCGAAATCATCCCGAGGAGCTCGGCGTGGATACGGATAGAGACGATTCTTACGAGAATCGTTCCGGTTGATGCCGTTCCCGCTACACGTCATACGGAAGGTATAACGTAGTTTAATTTCTTTTATTGCAATTTTAATTTACGGTTATGTCTATACTTGTTGTAATAGCATGCGTGTGTTGTGTGTGTTGTAATAAATAGGAATATTTATTATTTTTATTGCTTCCGCTGTGCTCATGTTTACGAAACATGATCGAACACACACACGCCGCGGTGCCGGAAACCCAACAGTGGTATCAGAGCCAGGTTGTGTTTCGACATAATCGTAAAATGGTTTTGCGATAGTCATAATGCATTTCTGGAAGTTTTCTAAATTTTGGAAATTTAGAAGTATTTATGGAAATTTTTCAATTTTGGAAAGTCTAGAAGTATTTATGGGAATCTTCCACTTTTGGAAAGTTGGAAGTATTTATGGAAATTTATATTTTCCATAAATAAAATATTTGATTAGATTCTGGAAATTTGTTTCCTAATTTAATCATGATTTGATTTGGGAAATCAAATCTTAAAATATTTTATTTCCATAAGTAGTTTTAAAGATTTAGGAAATTGGTTTCCTAAATAGATTTTCCTTAATCAAATAATTCCATGAATAAAATATGTGATTAGATTTGGAAATTTGTTTCCTAATTTAATTATGATTTGATTTGAAGAATCAAATCTTAAACATATTTTATTTCCATAAATAGTTATGACAAATAAGGAAATTATGTACATGACATAATTGTATGCCATGTAATTGCATTAGATGCATAACATTATGCCATGCGTGTCGTGACATGTAGATGTATGCCATGTATGCCATGCCATGTAGATAATAGTTATTTGCATGCAAAGAGGATGAGACATAAAACCCTAACTCAATATTAAAGCCTACACCTTCCATTAATATGGTTAGAACCAGAGTTCTGTTTCTTGTTTGGGTTGTTGGACTCACTCCAAGCCCGGCTCGAACCTGAACATGTTCAAATCATTGGAATAGTTTAATTCTAATATGGTAAGAGTCAGAGGTCAATCGTTAGTTTAGGTTGTTGGACTCACTCCAAGCCTGGCTAATTGGTTGAATGCGCTCTAACCATATTAAAACTATTTCGCGATTAATGGGTCGGCTTTAACTTGGAGCATCGATTTGTTGGACTTACTCCAAGGTCGATGTGAAGAGAGGTGAAGTTGGGTGCTATGCATATGATGCATACTTGTTAATGTGTTAACAACCCAATGTATGTGTAAACATTCAATTAGTTGATAGCACATTGTGATAGTTACATATACATGATATGTAATCGGTATACTTGATACCCACCATCATAGCTAAGAATGGCTTGTTGGACTCACTCCAAGGTTGTTCTTATCTATGATGGATATCAGCCCATTCGGAGATGGACCTACGATCTCCCGAAGTGATTTTGGGGTTTTTGAATTCGAAAAATGAATGGGATTTATAAATGTATATTGATGCATTTTAAAATCATTTTCTCATATATGCTCGTTTTGTATTTCTAAGTTAATATATTGATCATGACGTCTTTGAATTTATGCTCCATTTTGGATTCAAATAAATTGATCGGGCCAAGTTTCATGGATCGCTTAGAAGCTTGAGAATTGTTCTCAAGGTTGAAAAGCTTGCAAATGTCCTCGCGCCTCTTCCCTCCTGTGACGATGCAACTCGACCAATTGTTGGCCTATCGTAAACATGTGAGTGATTCGAACAAATGAGTTGCATCATGTTAGCCACGATGGAACCCAAGCTACGAAGAAGCATGAGCATATGGATGCTCATATCGTAGTCCTTCATCTTTGTGAGTTGGTTGATGAGCAAGTGAGATTCGAAGGTTCAAGTCTCAAAGCTCCTCTTCACCTCGAGATGCTAGGAGGTTCATCGTGGCATCGCCAATATGTCAAGACCGTGAGTCTTCTCGAGAAGCACGAGGGGGACTGTCTTAGTTGATTCCTCAAGAAAGATTCTAAGAGGAAGTCAAAGGAACAAAGCAGAAAGGAAAGAAGAGAAGGGCTAAGAAGGTAGAACTAGCACAAAAGGAAACTTGCCATCATTATGGCAAGGAGAGCCATTTATGAAGAAAGTGCAAGATTTATCTTGAGTCCGTGAAGAAGAATAAGGCATCGGATGCCCCATCTTCTTCGTAAATCTTCTTTATTGATTGTCATTCTATTTCCTCGACACTTGGGTATTTGATACTGGTGTGGCTCACATATATGTAATGACATACATGGGCTAAGGAATAGAAGAAGACTCGCCAAGGGAGAGTCAAATTTACGTGTTGGGAATGGAGCAACGTTCTGTCGCACTCGCCATCGAACGTATTTGTTGGAACTCCTCAGTAGGACTTGTCTTAGAACCGACAATTGCTTTTATATTCCTTCGTTGATAAAGAACATCATTTCTATTTCTTGTCTAAATAGAAATGGGTTCTACTTCGTTTCAGTTACATGTTGCTAACTTTAAGCGATAATTGTTTATCGTTGGGCCCGTATCCGGTGACATATCAATATCGAAGCGAGCAACAAGCGTGCTCGAAAGGATAATCAAATAGACTCCTATATGTGGCATTGTCGTCTTGGCCATATAAGCAAGAAACGCATGTCCGAATTACACCGATGTGGAATTCTGGAATCGTTTGAATTGGATTCATACGATACATGCGAATCATGCTTAAAAGGCAAGATGACTAAGTTACCTTTCTTTGGAAAAGGTGAGCAGTGGGAGAGTTACTAGGTCTAATACATGCGATGTATGTGGACCTATGTCAACTCAAGCTTTAGGAGGCTATAGCTACTTCATTACTTTACCTTCAGATGATCACTCACGGTTTGGGTATGTGTTCTTGATGAAACACAAGTCTGAAGCCTTTGAAAGGTTCAAAGAATTCAGAAATGAAGTAGAGAAACAACATGACAAAAGTATTAAAATACTTCGATTGGATCGAGGTGGTGAATACTTAAGTCAAGAGTTTCTTGATTATCTAAGAGACAATGGCATATTGTCTCAATGGACTCCGCCATATACACCACAGCATAATGGTGTATCGAGGCGTCTTAGGACCTTGTTGGACATGGTCAGGTCAATGATGAATCATGCGACTCTTCCCAAGTCCTTTTGGGGTTATGCACTTCAGACAGCTGTTTACTTGTTAAACAGAATGCCTACCAAGGTAGTCTCGACTACTCCATATGAGATATGGAATAGTAAGAAACCTTATGTATCTTACTTGAAGATATGGGGTTGTCCTGCTTATGTGAAGCGGACAGTATCAGACAAATTGGATGCTAAGTCTGATAAATATCTATTTATTGGATACCCTAAGGAAACAAGGGGTTACCAATTACTATCATCTGTGGAACAAAGGTGTTTGTTTGAGGCATCTTTGTGTTTCTAGAAAGAGTTTCTCTTGCAAGAAAGCGTGGGAGTGTCGTCGAGCTTGAGGAGGCTCGAGAGACTCAAATAGACATTAATGAGATACGGTGAAGCACTGTAGACAACTCATAGTGATGAGCAATCGGTGGACCTATTGTAACACCACATCTTCGTAGATCTGGTAGAACACGCAATATTCCTGAGAGATATGGATTTCTCGTAAGCGAATCGATCGACGTGTTACTCATTGATGATGAGGAGCCTACCAGTTATGAAGAAGTGCTGACAAGTTCAGAAAGGGATAAGTGGCTTGGTGCCATGAAGTCGGAAATGGATTCCATGTATGAAAACCAAGTTTGGAACTTGGTTGACCCACTGAAGGCATAAAGCCTATAGGGTGCAAGTGGGTTTTCAAGAAGAAAACCGACATGGATGGTAATGTGATTACCTATAAGGCTAGATTGGTGGCGAAAGGATATCGTCAAAAACAAGGTGTTGATTATGACGAAACCTATTCGCCTGTAGCTATGCTTAAATCCATTCGGATGCTCCTGGCCATAGCGGCTCATTATGATTATGAGATATGGCAGATGGATGTGAAAAACAACTTTCCTTAATGGAAACTTGCTCGAGGACGTGTATATGATACAGCCTGAGGGTTTCACATCGGTTGATAAAACCAAGGTATGCAAATTGTGACGGTCCATTTATGGATTGAAGCAAGCATCCAGGAGCTGAAATATCTGTTTTGATGAGACAATCAAAAGGTTTGATTTCTCACAAAATCCAGACGAACCTTGTGTGTACAAGAAGGTTAGTGGGAGTGCAGTCGTATTCCTAGTATTGTATGTCGATGACATACTACTTATAGGAAAACGATGTGTCAATCTTACAGTCAGTGAAGGTTTGGTTATCCAAGACATTCTCCATGAAAGACTTGGGAGAAGCAACCTACATCCTTGGGATTAAGATCTATAGAGATAGATCGAAACGGTTGCTTGGTCTTTCGCAGTCTACATATATAGACCGAGTGCTAAAGAGGTTTAGCATGTCGGAATCCAAGAAAGGTTATCTGCCCATCAGGCATGGGGTACACCTTTCAAAGTCTATATATCCGCGCACAGAAGACGAGAGGATTTGCATGAGTAAGATTCCCTATGCATCCGCAATAGGATCTATCATGTATGCTATGTTATGTACAAGGCCCGATGTATCGTATGCTCTGAGTGTCACGGCGGATACGATCGATCGAGAATGGATCATTGGGTGGTATTAAGGCGATCCTTAAGTGCTTGAGAAGAACTAAGGATGCGTTCTAATATATGGAGAAGGGTACATGGTGATACGTGGGTATACGGATGCCCGACTCGGATAGACAAGGATGATTCCATGTCTCGATGCAGGTATGTATTCACCTAAAATGGAGGCGCAATAAGTTGGAAAGGTTCCAAGCTTGACACTATAGCGGATTACGCCACTAAGGCGAGAATACGTTGCGACTTTAGGCGACAAAAGGCGGTTTGGATCGATAAGTTCATCTATGAACTTGATGTGGTCTCATCGATGATCGAACATGTGTAGCCGCTATCATCTTATCGGAGAGATCATAAGTAGGAACGAAATACAAATCGAGAAAATTCCCACTGAAAGGAACTTAGCGGATCCTTTGACTAAAGCATTACCTCAAAGTAAGTTTGAGGGTCATGTTAGAGCTTATGGTATTGGATATCGTAGCGATTGGCATTAGGCCAAGTGGGAGTCTGTTAGTAATATATGAGAGATGTCCTAAGGCAATCGCCTTATGTATGAACCATTTATATGATAAATGAAGATTCACTATTTGAGTATACATGTTTTATGTATTTGATTGGATCTTAAACTCATTTCTTTTGAATGTCCACGATCGATTCACGGCATGAGAGAATTTGTGATTGGATCACAACTAGTGAGTATCTCTACATGTGTAATTGTGATGTATCGGAATTATCCTAGTCGATGAATTGATGGATTTGGACACCATCGATTATGTCGAGACTAGCTTGGTGTATCCAAGCAGCTGATTCTCACTGGCTGGAGATATGGTGATGTCCGGAGTTAATCGTGGATGCTAGTTATGGTAACTAGTTCATTGGAGTGACCAACCGTAAGACTTCATATGGTTTTCTGCATATATAGATATGTCAATGAAGTTCTTACTGTGGCTTAAGTGCGATGTTCCTTTGACTTGCGGTATTCAAGTCATCTTGATCATAGAGACTTATGCTTTGACATCTTAAGCAAACATCTCTAAGGAGATGTGGACCCGGGATGATTGGGTATAAGTCGAAGTGATCGAAGGTGTTTGAATAGCCTATAAAGGATTCACCACTCCTTGCGAGGAGATGTATACCCATGGCCTCTCGTCGGATTGTTACTAAAGTCTTTGGCCAAAGCAATACATGTTTAGAGTAAGGTACTCTTCGATACATGTGGAGTAACTAGAATCCGTAGGACGAGGAAATGATACTTGGGCTAGGTGTGACGTAGTCAGCCTAGTGGGGCCTGACACAATAGACCATGTCCTGAACCAAGTGGGTATAAGATGAGTGAAGGGAATGGGGCACGATTCATTCGAGCTACTGAAGGGTTTCAGAAATAGTTCTGGATCAACCGTTGATCTTTTCGGTTAATTGGGGATCATGATGTACTACTAGGTGCCACTCATGATCGTTCTATAATTAATGGTTAATTATAGGCGGCCAACATAAACCGAGAACCTATTTGGTCACACGCGCGAGTGTAATCCAAAGGATTTAAAACGAGCTTGAGAATGGGATTCTCAGACCGAGAGAAACTATGTTTGGTTGGACCAAACATAAAGCGAGCATGAAATTGTTTCAGTCGCAATGGAAGCGTGGATGGGCAGTGTCTTATGAAGACATAATGGATGGACCAAAATGGTTTGTGTTGGATCGAAAGTGTCGCTAGAGGGGGGGGTGAATAGCGATACGGTGTCGTTAAAAACTTTTGCAATAAGTAAAAAGCAAGTAGAGAATGCACAGCGGAAATATAAAGTAGACAAGATATTTTTACGTGGTTCACAATCTTTCGATTGCTAATCCACGGCCCTAGTGATCCTTGATCACGTACGGAGGGCAATTCACTAAAACCACTCCTCTTCGTTGGAAGTAGGAGCAACGATTACAAAAAGAAATCAAGGCAAAGGGACACTCCCCCTTTCCTTGTTACGATTAAAGCACAAAGACAATTTAAAGAAGTAAAACTTAAATAAATATACCGACAACTCTTATAAGTAGAAGATGTAGCTTTCGTTGTCGGCGGCACTTCGTCGTAGCAAATGTGAGTAGTAGTAGCGGCGTTACGACGGCGTGTTGAGAGCTCTTGAATTCTTGTTATTTGCTTGGCTTGAACATGTCTATTTATGGATATTGATCTATGAATTTAGACATAGGTAGTGTCCAAGGTGAGGTTCTTATCCCAACTCAAGGATGAGGTGTTTCATCCAACCACCTTGTGCCACCTCCAACCTTCTTGTGCGCCAACTAAAGGATGAGGTGTTTCATCCAACCACCTTGTGCCACCTCCAACCTCCTTGGGCGCCAACTTGAGGATGAGGTGTTTCATCCAACCACCTTGTGCCACCTCCAACCTCCTTGGGCGCCAACTCAAGGATGAGGTGTTTCATCCAACCACCTTGTGCCACCTCCAACCTCCTTGTGCGCCAACTCAAGGATGAGGTGTTTCATCCAACCACCTTGTGCCACCTCCAACCTTTGTACCAAAACACGAGTCAAGTCCAAATTCACCCCCTTGAAATTCGAGCTCTTCTCGAGGCTGGAACTTGACTAGCAGTTGACTGTAGTCAAAGGGTTTTGACTGATACAAGTTAGCTTAAAATATAAAGACGATGGTTCTAACCATCGATCTCGACCTAGACCTTCCATTGGAGGTATTGGGTCGGATCTACGCTTAACGACCTTGCTTCGCTTTCACACGAGCTTACCTTGTAGCCTCGCGTACGGTCTTCACCCGAGTACCTCGGCTTCCTCCGAAGTCCCTGGCGTTGCCCGACCACCTCGGTTCCCACCGGGTGTCGCAGACCTTCCGCTCAACTTTAGCATTTCTGCACACTTAATTGAGCTCGTAAGATAACAAATATACCCTTAACTATTGAGCCTTTTGCCATAATCAAAATACCGGTTCGACTTTGGTGCCCACAGCACCAACAATCTCCCCCTTTTTGATTCATGGCAAAACGACACAAAAGTTAAGGAAAAATTAAGCATAAAAGTAAGCTAGCATAATGATTAAGCATGAATGAGCTAGCATAAAGATTAAATATGAATGAGCTAGCATAATGATTAAGCATGAATGAGCTAGCATAAAGATTAAATATGAATGAGCTAGCATAAAGATTAAATATGAATGAGCTAGCATAATGATTAAATATGAATGAGCTAGCATAATGATTAAGTATGAGTGAGAAATATTATTGTTTCAAGTTCTCCCCTTTGAGGTAACCTCCCCCTTGACCGAAGGTGAGTTCTTGAAAAATAATTTTTACTCCCCCTTAATAGTTGCTTAAGTAAACGGAATTACTTAATATAAAAGGTAATAATTTTGTTTACTTTCTTCCTTACTTTTGTGACTTTCTCCCCCTTTTGCCTTAACTCAAAAAGTTTGTAAATATATTTTAGGGTTTGTAAGTCCAAGCAAGTTCCCAATATAAATATATATATATATTTTTTTAAAATAATAATAAGCTTGAAAATATGTTCATCTAAAATGTACAACTCCGGTTGGACTTGATTGATATAGAATGATCAATAAGTCTTGAAGGAGTTGATTAATTTTAAATAATTATACTCCATGGTTCATGTCGTGATGCACCAATCTACGTCGGAACCGGAGTAAGGTCCTAACATCTCACGCCGTCATTGGCTAAGTACACAAACACATTAGTCCTATGTGTTGTGAGATGTGTTGGCTCCTTAAATCTATAGGTATATGATTTCTAAGGTAAGACTTAGGCTAATTTCATAAAAAGAAGCAAAAGTAGAGTACATATATAGAAAAATTTAAATCCTACTCTATTACGCACATACCTAACTTTCGTCTTAATAAACTAAATTGGCGGGTAGTGGTTTGGTGAAGATGTCCGCTAGGTTTGATTTGGACTCAACATACTCTAGTTGTATAGTTCCATTAGTTACATGTTCCTAATGAAGTGGTGTTTAACTTCTATATGTTTTGTCCTAGAATGACATATTGGATTTTTAGTTAAGTTAATTGAACTAATGTTATCTATGTAGGTTTTAATGTTGTTAAAGATTAAGCTAAAGTCTTGGAGAGTGTGCTTCATCCACGAGGTGAGAGACACACTCACCCATCGCAACGATTAGGCCGGTGGTAGATAAGGCAACGCAACTTGCTTCCTCTTGCACCAACTTACTAGACTCACAACCACTCGTGCTCTTTCTATCGAGTTTACTCCGCATAGTCGGTCGAGTAGCCGATTAGATTAAACTCGGTAGATCTAGGGTACCAAATACCTACGTTTAGCGTGCCCTTTAGATATCTAAGGATACGCTTGACTAGGGTTAGGTGAGACTCCTTGCACGAGGTTTGTAACCTTGCGCACATACTTACCGCGAATAAAATGTGGGTCGGCTCGCGGTTAAGTATAGGAGACTTCTATTGCGCTCTATAGTATTTTTAGGTCAACGGGTTTTCCTTCTACATCTTCGTTTATATTAACATTAGTTGCCATAGGTGTATTGATTATTTTAGCATCTTGCATTCCAAATCGATTTATTAAGTCCTTAGTATATTTTGTTGATGTAAATATATTCCATCTTTAGTTTGTTTAATTTGTAAACCTAAGAAGAAACTTAACTCTCCCACTAAATTCATTTCAAATTCACTTTCCATAAGTGAGATGAATTCGTTTAGCGAGGATCGGGTAGTTCCAAAAATTATATCATCTACATAGATTTGGGCTATAAAGATTTCTTTTCCTACGGTTTTAACGAATAAGGTTGGGTCGACTAAACCTTGGTTGAATCCTTTGGACTTAAGATAGATCGAAAGTCTTTCGTACCAAGCTCTTGGGGCTTGTTTGAGTCCATATAGGGCTTTCTTAAGTCTAAGGACATGGTCGAGTTTATCTAGATTTTGAATCCGGAGGTTGGTAGCGTAAACTTCTTCCTTAATGTATCCATTCAAAAATCTTGACATCCATTTGAAACAATTTAAAACCTCGATGTGCAGATATGCTAACAACATTCGGATGGACTCTAGTCAGCTACGAGGCGTAGGTCTCATCGTAATCTAAACCTTCGACTTGACTAAACCCTTTTCGACTAACCTAGCTTTATTTCTAACTACTTCACCTTTATCATCAAGTTTATTTGAAATACCCACCTTGTTCCAATAATTGATTTTTCTTTAGGTGGTGGTACTAATTCCCGGACTTCATTTCTAGTGAATTGAGCTAGCTCTTCTTGCATAGCAATAATCCATCGGGATCAAGAAGTGCTTGTTCAATAGTTTTGGGTTCGATTTTGAAATTAAAGATTTGACTAAGGTTTCGATATGAAGCTCTAGTTCGAACCCTAAATTTGGATCACCTATAACTTGATTGATAGGATGATTTGTTTGAGTCTTAGTGTGACTCGGGTTAGGGTCATCTATCACTTGGTCGATAGGATGACTTGGGTGAGTTCTAGTTTGACTTGGGTTAGAGTCATCTATCACTTGGTCGATAGGATGACTTGGGTTAGACGAGATTCAAGTTCAAGATCAGTCGGGTTTATAAGTTGATTTGCTAGTTGGTTTTGTTAAGGATTGAACGGGTTCGTGTCCTTCGTCGAAAACTATATTAATGGTTTCTTCGACTCTAAGAGTGTCGTGATTGTATACCCTATAAGCTCTCTTGGTGGTTGAGTATCCTAGAAAGGTTCGAGAGGTTTTGGATTTGAATTTCCCTAGGTAATCCTTAGTGTTTAAGATATGTACCTTGCATCCAAATACCTAAAGTACTTGATGTTCGGTATTTTATCGTGATAAATCTCGATCTGAGGTCTTTTGGTGCCTCTTTACCATAAGGATCCTATTTTGGACATAGCAAGCCGTACTAACGGCCTCTCTGAAAATCTATCGGGTAGGTTATACTCGTTTAACATTGTCCTAAGCGGCTTCTTGTAGGGTTCTATTTTTCCGCTCGACTAACCCATTTTGTTGTGGGGTTCTAGGACATGAAAACTCATGGTGGTATCCGCTTTAGGTTACAAATCAGTAAACCTGTGGTTTCGAATTCACCACCATGATCGCTTCTAAGTCTTTTAATCTTAAGGTTCTTTTGATTTTCGATTAACCTACAAAGATTGATTAGTTGGTCTAGGGTATCATTTTTATGTTTGATAAACCTAACCCAAGTAAATCTAGAATAGTCGCCAATTATGACTAAGCAAAATTGACTACCATTGAGTGACTTAGCTCCATGTGAATCAAATAGATCCATGTGTAGGAGCTCAAGAACACTTTTGGTTCGTTCTTGATTAGTTAATTGATGTTGTGTCCTAGATTGTTTACCTTGTTGACAAGCATTACATATTTTATTATCCAAGTTGTTTAGTTTAGGCAAACCTATAACCAAGCCACTCGACTCATCTTGTGGGCGAGTCTTGGGCAGTGTCGAGTCTTGGTGCCATAACCAAGATTCCTCTTCGTGTCATAAGACACTTGGTTGAGGAGTTGGGTAAATTTATTGTGTAGATGTTGCTACTCCTAGTTCCTTTAAGTATTATTTTAGATGTTGCATTTATTTTGATTACGCATTCATTTTCTAGAAATATGACCTTATAATTGTTATCACACAATTGGCTTACACTAAGTAAATTATATTGAAAGTTTTCTACTAATAAGACATTTTGAATTGTAAATTTAGAGTTGAGCTCAATATCACCTGATCCGATGATTTTGAGCTTGCCGTTATTTCCGAAGGCTACCGATTCTTGTCGTTTGAATGGTAACTTCGAAAATTTGAGTTGATCCCCGGTCATGTGTCGGGAGCAACCACTGTCCAACATCCATTGATCCTACACATAAGGTAGTTGGATCGGATATTGGAATTACTAAAGGGTTGTTTGTAAGTTTTTAAACCTAAATCATCTCACCAATATCTACATGATCAAAACATGTTATTCCTATGTGTTATTGTGAGATGACTATCAATTTTACTTGATTAATTTTAATGAATTTAAATTAACCAACATTAGGTTAGATTCGGATTTAGTCTAAGCTCATCAAGTAATCTTTTCAAGAGATTAGCTTCCAGGTCGTGGCGAGGCACAGAGGCCTTCTTTGATCGGAACAACGACCACTTCCTTAGACAAAGCTAATTTCAAGAAATTGATAACTCGACTTACTTGAGACTACGTCTTGGTCTAACTAGTTATTTTTGAAAAGAGGCTCCCCGAGGCTCAATCTTTTAAATAGGATTTTAGTTGATTTATTTTTGAAAAGAGGCTCGAGGCTCAATCTTTTCGCAGGATTTTAGTTGGTTATGAGTCCTATCTAACCATTCTAAAAATAAAGGAAAAACTAAGCATGCAATTTCTAAGACTTAACAAAAATACATTTTGTATTGGCTCCCCCTGGACCATTGAATGGAGTGGGTCTATTCACATAGTGAATTTGGTCCTTGGGAACCCAATACATGTTAGATCCTAAAGTTGAAATCAAAGTGGTCTTAGGGACCCATGCTTGGACATTTTTCTTATGTTGGTTTACTATAGACATATATGACTTATTGGTTGTATTTGAGTTAAACCCGAGTCCGACCTTGTTGTACACGGCCCTTTGTGATCCAAGTAAGAGGTCAAGTCCCTTGGATCCCAAAGTGAACCTTTCCAACGTGTTCCTAAGGTCTTCGACTTGTGTTTTCAAAAGCGAGTTCTCAACTTCAAGCTTTTCAACTTGAGTTGAGTCCTCCTCTTGAATACGAGTAGTCGAAGAGGTTAGGAGACCTCATGTTTGAGAAGGTTAACCTCCTCAATTAGGGTCTCGACCTTGGACTCGGACTTAGCTAGTTTCTTATTTAAAAATTTAATTGCACCATACAAAGTATTAAGTAACGACCGACTTACCCTTAATGATTCTTTTGAACCGGATACGGATCTGTGGCTTGTCTTGAATGGAAGCTCATCATCGGATTCGGACTCGGACTCTTCTTCGGTTTGAGTCGTGCTCGGTCGGCTTGGCCATTAGAGCTTGGATATCGTCTTCTTCCTCCGACAACTCCTCCCAAGTAGCGTTTAGCGCTTTCTTGGTCTTTGATGCGTTATTCTTTAGCTTTGGGCACTCGGACTTGATGTGACCAAACACTTGCACTCATAGCATCTAAAATTAGAAGTATTTGAATTAGGTTTAGGCTTACCTTGAGTTGTTGGTCGCTTTGTCTCTTGATCATCTTCCAACTAGATTGACTAGTTCGGATTCTATTTCGAGTCTACTTCCGATTCGACTCGCCTTCTTCCTTCTGGGGTGGCTTGCTTTGGGCTTCTTCTTCTTGGAACTCGCAACTAACGCAATACTCTTCTCGGCCCGAACCACGTTAGTTTGCTCATGTAATTCAAGTTCAAAACAATTCGTCTAACCTAATTTTAGAAAGGTCCTTGGAGACCTTGTAGGCATCGACCATGGATGCCCACAAGGTGGTCCTAGGAAAGCGAGTTAAGAGAATACGATAAGGTCGCGATTCTCGACCTTTTGTCCGATGGCATGGAGTTGGTTGACGATGTCTTGAATACGAGCATGTAGTTGAGTTGCGGTCTGCTTTTCGCATTTTCAAGTTATACAATTTATTTAAAAGTAAATCTCTTTTACATACCTTCGTGTCGTCGGTGCCTTCGTGTAGTTCCACTAGCTTGGTCCATAAGTCCTTTGCACTAATGAAGGGGCCGACGCGGTTGAGCTCTTCCTTGAAACCCACATTGCAAGATTTGAGTTGCCTTGGCATCGGCTTCTACTTGTTTTTCATGGAATTTGACCATTGATCGTAACTCCAAAGATTCACCA
The DNA here is from genome assembly GCA_025175895.1 of Wurfbainia villosa. Taxonomy (NCBI): domain Eukaryota; kingdom Viridiplantae; phylum Streptophyta; class Magnoliopsida; order Zingiberales; family Zingiberaceae; genus Wurfbainia; species Wurfbainia villosa. The sequence continues at coordinate 758,301 of CM046008.1, forward strand.
TCTTCATTAATAGGAAGTGTGAAACCGGTTTGATTACGATCCACATCTCGATTTGGGTTTTAAGAAAGCATTCCATCCGACCCTTCCAATAACGAAAGTCATTACCGTTGTAAGCGGGGTGCAAGCTAAACCCTTCGAGATGGGCCATTTAAAACAAGAAGAAGAACGATTTAAAAGAATCTTGCAAAACACACACGGAAAGAATATTCCAAGACTTTCGTCTTGGATTAGTAGTCTTGAAGTAAAAAGATATATAAAATGTAACTTGCAAAAGAAATAAACAATCAAATGCGAATGTCGCTGAAGTTAGGAGGATAACCATCTAACCCAAGGACAACCTTATCCGATCCTAAAGCCTCTAATGCAATTCTATATGTAGGAGAAGATAAGCAAGTGAAATAATTATACACAGAAATAAATAAATAAAAATCTGTAAAAAAAGAAAAACAAAGCTAGATTGGTGGTTTCACGAATCTTAGCGCCCGACTCGATACCAATTGTTGGATCGAAAGTGTCGCTAGAGGGGGTGAATAGCGATACTGTCGTTAAAAACTTTTGCAATAAGTAAAAAGCAAGTAGAGAATGCCGCGTGAAATATAAAGTAGACAAGATATTTTTACGTGGTTCACAATCTTTCGATTGCTAATCCACGGCCCTAGTGATCCTTGATCACGACGAGGGCAATTCACTAAAACCACTCCTCTTCGTTGGAAGTAGCAACGACGATTACAAAGAAATCAAGGCAAAGGACACTCCCTTTCCTTGTTACGATTAAAGCACAAAGACAATTTAAAGAAGTAAACTTAAATAAATATACCGACAACTCTTATAAGTAGAAGATGTAGCTTTGTTTTCGACTTCGTCGTAGCAAATGTGAGTAGTAGTAGCGGCGTTGTTGAGAGCTCTTGAATTCTTGTTATTTGCTTGGCTTGAACATGTCTATTTATGGATATTGATCTATGAATTTAGACATAGGTAGTGTCCAAGGTGAGGTTCTTATCCCAACTCAAGGATGAGGTGTTTCATCCAACCACCTTGTGCCACCTCCAACCTTCTTGTGCGCCAACTCAAGGATGAGGTGTTTCATCCAACCACCTTGTGCCACCTCCAACCTCCTTGGGCGCCAACTTGAGGATGAGGTGTTTCATCCAACCACCTTGTGCCACCTCCAACCTCCTTGGGCGCCAACTCAAGGATGAGGTGTTTCATCCAACCACCTTGTGCCACCTCCAACCTCCTTGTGCGCCAACTCAAGGATGAGGTGTTTCATCCAACCACCTTGTGCCACCTCCAACCTTTGTACCAAAACACGAGTCAAGTCCAAATTCACCCCCTTGAAATTCGAGCTCTTCTCGAGGCTGGAACTTGACTAGCAGTTGACTGTAGTCAAAGGGTTTTGGACTGCAGTACAAGTTAGCTTAAAATATAAAGTACGATGGTTCTAACCATCTGATCTCGACCTAGACCTTCCATTGGAGGTATTGGGTCGGATCTACGCTTAACGACCTTGCTTCGCTTTCACACGAGCTTACCTTGTAGCCTCGCTTCCGGTCTTCACCCGAGTACCTCGGCTTCCTCCGAAGTCCCTCTGGCGTTGCCCGACCACCTCGGTTCCCACCGGGTGTCGCAGACCTTCCGCTCAACTTTAGCATTTCTGCACACTTAATTGAGCTCGTAAGATAACAAATATACCCTTAACTATTGAGCCTTTTGCCATAATCAAAATACCGGTTCGACTTTGGTGCCCACTGCACCAACAGTTTGGTCCTAATCCAATGGATGAGAATAAACCAAAGGGTTTGGTTTATATTAAACGAATGAACCAAAGGTTGGTTCGGTTCGTTTTAACTTAAAATAAACCATCATGGTTTGGTTTATTTTAACTTATCTTAATGGAGCGGGTTAACGGGCTTTATGGATATGATCCATTAACCATTAAGAGAATTAGTTCTCTATAAAATAGGGCTTAAACCCTAATCCTAAACCCTAATCCAATTAGTGGCCGCCCAACCCATCCTCCTTGTTGTTGGCGTCAACAACAAGGGCTGCCGCCCAACTTGATTGAGCTGCTGCCATCTCCTTGTCGGCGTCCAAGTTTCGGCCGGTGAACCTCCGGCGACCCTCCGGTGATCTCCCTTGGGTTCGGTGTAAAGGTGAGCCTCCATCTCTTCTTTAGCCGGCGCCTATTTCCTCCACCAAAGCTGTCCAGTTTTCTGGACAGCTTCTTCTCCTCTCGTCGGAGCATCGTTTGGACGACGGTTAGTGCTCCGACAGCGGATAACATACCGGGGATTTGATCTCCGGTAATCCTCTGAGGTGGAGGACGAAGGATTCGTCAATCGGTTGACGAATACCTCTCCGGAGAAGCAAGTCTTGAGGACTTGTTTTAGGTCCGAATTTGGATTCGGACCGTGATCATCTCTCGATCACGTCGTCTTCAACACGAGGCTAGTAACCCGTACGAAGACGAAGCTCGTGGCTTGGCGAAGTCATCCCGAGGAGCTCGGCGTGGATATGGATAGAGACGATTCTTACGAGAATCGTTCCGGTTGATGCCGTTCCCGCTACACGTCATACGGAAGGTATAACGTAGTTTAATTTCTTTTATTGCAATTTTAATTTACGGTTATGTCTACACTTGTTGTAATAGCATGCGTGTGTTGTGTGTGTTGTAATAAATAGGAATATTTATTATTTTTATTGCTTCCGCTGTGCTCATGTTTACGAAACATGATCGAACACACACACGCCGCGGTGCCGGAAACCCAACACAAGATATTGTTAGGTATTAACTCAACCAAAAACTTTATTACCTTGGTGTTTTTCTCGAAGGCTTGGACTTGCTCTTCGGTCCATCTCTTCTTTTTGAGGAAACCACCTTTTGGTCCTCTTGGCAATTCAAAGCCTTCCATTAAGATAGCCCATTCCTCAATGTCCCTCATCATTAGGAAGTCTTCAATTCTTGACTTCCATTGTTTAAACCCTTCTTGTCCATAGAAGGTATAGGGGATAGGTGTGTTGATATCCCATCCAAGCTTGTCTTGGAGTTCCATCTTCCCTCTAGCCTTTTAGCTCCCGGCGGTTAGTCCGTAGAAGAGCCCCGTGCTCTGATACCACTTGTTGGGAATTGAATGCCCGCTAGAGGGGGGGGTGAATAGCGGCGTGACCGTTTGATGATGGAAATCGTTCGCGGTTGTCTCTACAATTTCGTTAGCGCAGCGGAATATAGAAATGAAAGCAATAACAAAATACACAACACACGAACACAATTATTTAACGTGGTTCGGAACCGCACGGTTCCTACTCCACGGATCGGGTTCGTACGAACCCTAGCGATGCCAATCACACACCACTATCAAATAACTCCTTCTCGGAACAATCCGGAGGTGGAGAAACCTCGTACAATAGTGATTACAACAATAATCAAAAGCTACAAGCTAAGACAATGAAATACAAAGCAATACAAGTAAAGAAAACACTTTACAAATGCTCTTGGATGCTTGATCGCTTGGTTGCTTGATGTCAACTTGAGACCCCGATTTGCAGCAGAATCGCCTAAAAGCCTCAAGAAACCGATACCAAAATCCTTCCCGTCGAGCTCCTTTTATCCTTGCGCGCGACCTGGATTTCCGCCTATCAGTCGACTGCCATAAGTCACCAGTCGACTGATGCCACTGTTGTCGTGAGACAACGGATCGATCCACGCTGGAAAAACTCCAACGGATCTCTTAGCGGATCGCCAACATTGGCCGATCAGCCCACGTAATCGGTCGACTCACGGCCACGAGCATTCTTCGCGCTCGGTTGAACCGGGCAATGATCGCCATCCTCGCGATCGATGCCGACACCCCGATCGCTTCCCATGATCGATCAGCCAGAGCCCTTAAGGCTCTCAAACGGCAGTCGAACTCAAGTCGACTCCCGGCAGTCGAACCGGCCATAATGCCAGTCGACTGCCAACCTCAAGAATGAGGTTTTAACCCAAGTATGGTGCCCCCATACTTGCTAGACTACCCTTAGCCTAGACCTAAGCCTTCTAGCCACCTCCATCAGCCTCACGCCTCTCGGATCCCTCCAAGTCATCCATGACTTGTTCATCCATCGCGCTAGCTTCCAGATGCTTCCATCGGCTATGTCATGCTAACGGTGTCTACACCGCCAAGGCACATTGGACTTACGCTGCCAAGACTCCGCTTGGACTTTACGCCGCCAATATCAATCCCCTTGGACTTCCCAAATGCCAAGACTCATGCTTGGACTTTCCATTTGCCAAGACCCATGCTTGGACTTCTCATTTGCCAAGACCCATGCTTGGACTTCTCATGCCAAGTGCTCAAGACTTGGACTTTCCCAATTGCCAAGTGTCCCCACTTGGACTTTCCATGCCAAGTACCCATGACTTGGACTTTACCTTGCCAAGACCCATGCTTGGACTTTCCCATAATCACATGGTCAACCCTGGTCAACCATCAAGTCAATTATAACCTGGGTCGATTGTATAAACAATCTCCCCAACATATTAACCGACATTAATGTCAAACATCAATGCCAATCCTATGTCAAACATTCTTTGTCAAACATCAAAACATCACTCGAGTCAAACTCGAGTCCTGGTCAATCGTGACCTGGGCCGATTGCACCAACAGTTTGAAGTGCATAACCCCAAAAGGACTTGGGAAGAGTCGCATGATTCATCATTGACCTGACCATGTCCAACAAGGTCCGGTTACGCCTCTCAGATACACCATTATGCTGTGGTGTATAGGGCGGAGTCCATTGAGACAATATGCCATTGTCTCTTAGATAATCAAGAAACTCTTGACTTAAGTATTCACCACCTCGATCTGATCGAAGTATTTTAATATTTTTGTCATGTTGTTTCTCTACTTCATTTCTGAATTCTTTGAACCTTTCAAAGGCTTCAGACTTGTGTTTCATCAAGAACACATACCCAAACCGTGAGTGATCATCGGTGAAGGTAATGAAGTAGCTATAGCCTCCTAAAACTTGAGTTGACATAGGTCCATATACATCACTATGTATTAGGCCTAGCAACTCTCCCACTCGTTCACCTTTTCCCGTAAAAGGTAACTTAGTCATCTTGCCTTTTAAGCATGATTCGCATGTATCGTATGAATCCAATTCAAACGATTCCGCACTTACATCGGTGTAATTCGGACATGCGTTTCTTGCTTACATGGCCAAGACGACAATGCCACATGTAGGAGTCTATTTGATTATCCTTTCGAGCACGCTTGTTGCTCGCTTCGATATTGCAAATGTCACTGGATACGTCCAACGTATAAACACCATTGCTTAAAGTTCCAGTCCCATAAAGAACCCCATTCAATGTTATGTAACAACAATTGTTACTAAACGTCAAATGGAAACCATTTCTATTTAAACAAGAAATAGAAATGATGTTCTTTATCAACGAAGGAATATAAAAGCAATTGTCCACTTCTAAGACAAGTCCTGCAGGGAGTTTCAACAAATACGTTCCGATGGCGAGTGCAGCAACCTTTGCTCCATTCCCAACATGTAAATTTGACTCTCCCTTGACGAGTCTTCTTCTATTCCTTAGCCCATGTATGTCATTACATATATGTGAGTCACACCCAGTATCCAATACCCAAGTGTCTAAGGGAATAGAATGACAATCAATAAAAAAGATTTTTGAAGAAGATGGGGCATCCGATGCCTTATCCTTCTTCACGGACTCAAGATAAATCTTGCAATTTCTTCGCCAATGGCCCTCCTTGCCATAATGATGGCAAATGCCCTTTTGAGCTGGTTCTGCCTTTTAGCCTTTTTCTTCTTCCCTTCTGCTGTTCCTTTGACTTCCTCTTAGAACCTTTCTTCGAGGAATCAACTAACAGCACCGTCCTCTGCTCATGCTTCTCAGAAGACTCCACAGTCTTCAGCATATTGAGCAGTACCACAGATGAACCTTCTAGCATCTCAGAGGTGAAGAGGAGCTTTGAGACTTCGAACCTTTCGAATCTCACTTGCTCATCAACCAACCCACAAAGATGAAGGACTACGATATGAGCATCCATATGCTCATGCTGCTTTCGTAGCTTGGGTTCCATCGCGGCTAGCATGATGCAACTCATTTTTTTCAGAATCACTCACATGTTTCTGATAGGCCAACAATTGGTCCAGAGTTGCATCGTCACTAGGACGGGCGGGAAGAGGCGCTTCGAGGACATTTGCAAGCTTTTCCACCTTGAGAACAATTCTCAAGTTTCTAAGCCAGTCCAAGAAGTTCGGCCCAGTCAATTTATTTGAATCCAAAATGGAACGCAAATTTAAAGACATCATGATCAATCTTAGAAATACAAAACGAGCATATATGAAAAAATGATTTTAAAAATGCATCAATATACATTTATAAATTCCATTCATTTTTTGAATTTCAAAAACCCCAAAATCACTTCGGGAGATTGTAGGTCCATCTCCGAATGGGCTGATATCCATCATAGTTATGAACAACCTTGGAGAGAGTCCAACAAGCCATTCATAACTACGACGGTAGGTATCAACTATACCGATTGCATATCACGTATATACAACTATCACAATGTGCTATCAACTAATTGAATGTTCACACATACATCGGGTTGTTAACACATTAACAAGTATGCATCATATGCATAGCACCCAACTTCACCTCCCTTTACATCGACCTTGGAGAGAGTCCAACAAGCCAATGCTTCAGGTTAAAGCCAACCCATTAATCGGGACATAGTTTTTATATGGTTAGAGCGCATTCAACCAATTAGCCCAGCTTGGAGAGAGTCCAACAACCAAAGCTAACGATTGACCTCTGACTCTTACCATATTAGTATTAAACTATTCCATGGTTTGAATATATTCGGGTTCGAGCCGGGCTTGGAGAGAGTCCAACAACCCAAACAAGAAACAGAACTCTGGTTCTAACCATATTAATGGAAGGTGTAGGCTTTAATATTGAGTTAAGGTTTTTATGTCTCATCCTCTTTGCATACAAATAACTATTATCTACATGGCATGACATACATGGCATACATCTACATGTCACGACACGCATGACATAATGTTATGCATCTAATGCAATTACATGGCATACAATTATGTCATGTACATAATTTCCTTATTTGTCATAACTATTTATGGAAATAAAATATGTTTAAGATTTGATTCTCCAAATCAAATCATAATTAAATTAGGAAACAAATTTCCAAATCTAATCACATATTTTATTCATGGAATTATTTGATTAAGGAAAATCTATTTAGGAAACCAATTTCCTAAATCTTTAAAACTACTTATGGAAATAAAATATTTTAAGATTTGATTTCCCAAATCAAATCATGATTAAATTAGGAAACAAATTTCCAGAATCTAATCAAATATTTTATTTATGGAAAATATCAATTTCCATAAATACTTCCAACTTTCCAAAAGTGGAAGATTTCCATAAATACTTCTAGACTTTCCAAAATTGAAAAATTTCCATAAATACTTCTAAATTTCCAAAATTTAGAAAATTTCCAGAAATACATTATGACTATCGCAAAACTATTTTTACGATTATGTCGAAACACAACCTGGGCTCTGATACCACTGTTGGGTTTCCGGCACCGCGGCGTGTGTGTGTTCGATCACGTTTCGTAAACATGAACACAGCGGAAGCAATAAAAATAATAAATCTACATTTATTACAACACACACAACACACACATGTATATTACAACAAGTGTAGACATAACCGTAAATTTAAATTTGCAATAAAAGGAAATTTATCTACGTTATACCTTTCGTATGACGTGTAGCGGGAACGACATCAACCGGAACGATCCTCGCTAGAATCGTCTCTATCCGTATCCACGCCGAGTTCCTCGGGATGACTTCGCTAAGCCACGAGCTTCGTCTTCGTACGGGTTACTAGCCTCGTGTTGAAGACGACGTGATCGAGAGATGATCACGATCCGAATCTAAATTCGGATCCTAATACGAGTTCTCAAAACTCACTTCTCCGGAGAGGTATTCGTCAACCAATTGACGAATCCTTCGTCCTCCACCTCAGAGGATTACCGGAGATCAAATCCCCTGTAAGTTAGCCGCTGTCGGAGCTTTAACCGTCGTCCAAACGACGCTCCGACGAGAGGAGAAGAAGCTGTCCAGAAAACTGGACAGCTTGGTGGAGGAGTAGGCGCCGGCCAAAACAAGGAAGCCAAGTGCTCACCTTTTCACCGAGGCCTAGGAAGATCACCGGAGGGTCGCCGGAGGGTTCACCGGCTGAAGCTTGATCGCCGGCAAGGAGCTGGACGGCAGCACAACAAGCTAGGCGGCACACCTAGGGTTGGCGCCGAATAGATGAAGAGGAGGGAGAGGTGGGCGGCCAAAACTTGATTAGAGCTTTGGATTAGGGTTTAAGCCCTATTTTATAGAGAACTAATTCTCTTAATGGTTAATGGATCATATCCATAAAGCCCGTTAACCCGCTCCATTAAGATAAGTTAAAATAAACCAAACCATGATGGTTTATTTTAAGTTAAAATGAACCGAACCAACTTTTGGTTCATTCGTTTAAAATAAACCAAACCCTTTGGTTTATTCTCATCCATTGGATTAGAACCAAACCATTTTGGTTCATCCATTACGTCTTCATAAGACACGGCCCATCCACGCTTCCATTGCGACTGAAACGATTTCATGCTCGCTTTATGTTTGGTCCAACCAAACCTAGTTTCTCTTGGTCTGAGAATCCCATTCTCAAGCTCGTTTTAAATCCTTTGGATTACGCTCGTTATGCGTATGATCAAATAGGTTCTCGGTTTATGTTGACCGTCTATAATTAACCATTAATTATAGAACGATCATGAGTGGCACCTAGTAGTACATCATGATCCCCAATTAACCGAAAAGATCAACGGTTGATCGAGCTGTTTACGAAACCCTTGATGGCTCGAATGAATCGTGCCCCATTCCCTTCACTCATCTTATACCCACTTGGTTGGGACATGGTCTATAGTGTGCCGGTCCCACTAAGTGACTACTCGTCACACTAGCCCAGTATCATTTCCTCGTCCTACACTCCACATGTATCGAAGAGTACTTTACTCTAAACATGTAATGCTTTGGCCAAAGACTTTAGTAACAATCAGACGAGAGGCCATGGGTATACATCTCCTCGCAAGGAGTGGTGAATCCTTTATAGGCTATTCAAACACCTTCGATCACTTCGACTTATACCCAATCATCCCGGGTCCACATCTCCTTAGAGATGTTTGCTTAAGATGTCAAAGCATAAGTCTCCATGATCAAGGTGACTTGAATACCGCAAGTCAAAGGAACATCGCACTTAAGCCACAGTAAGAACTTCATTGACATATCTATATATGCAGAGAACCGTATGAAGTCTTACGGCTGGTCACTCCAATGAACTAGTTACCATAACTAGCATCCACGATTAACTCGGACATCACTATGTCTCCAGCCAGTGAGAATCAGCTGCTTGGATACACCAAGGAGTATACCTCGTGCTAGTCTCGACAGAATTGATGGTGTCCAAATCCATCAATTCATCGACTAGGGATAATTCTGATACATCACAATTACACATGTAGAGATTCTTACTAGTTGTGATCCAATCACAAATTCTCTCATGCTGTGAATCGTATCGTGGACATTCAGTAAATGAGTTTAAGATCCAATCAAATACATAAAACATGTATACTCAAATAGTGAATCTTCATTTATCATATAAATGGTTCATACATAAGGCGATTGCCTTAGGACATCTCTCATATATTACTAACACCCCCAGAGCTAGTCCAGTTGGTAAGTACAAAGGGACAACTTTTAAGTGGGCAGAGATCAATTATCGGGGAGGTCATGACTTTGGACTATTGACGAACCCTCTCCTTTGTACTTGCCACTTGGATCCTGATTTACCTCCTCCATCGGAGGGGGCTATTAATGTGGTGGTTATATATATTTTTTTGAAAAAAAATCATGTACTTATAAGACAAAAAGATATCTTCATTAGTATGAGATTTTTTGAATAAAGTTCAAAAATAAATTCATGAGGACTTAGATTTAAAATGGACAATATCATATTATTATAGAGACACGAATCTTATAGGCACTCAGGTGTGAACTGATGAGTTAACTCATAATTTATAAGAGGTGTTATAAGTAGAAGGATCTTCACTTGTTCACCATGGTACAAGGTATATATTGTCCCCAGGGCAATGGCGCATCGGTAAGAGCTTAGACGGTCACTGTGGCAGTCATGGTTCGATTCCTGTCGACCAAAGTTTGCGGAAGAGATTTCGTCGTTTTTCACTCGCTCACGGGTTGGAGAGGCAGGTCCCCATTTTCCAACTGGATCGATGTGGGATGCAGATCCAATTGGCGTACATACCCCTCACACCGACTTGGCGGCGTGTCATCTTGATTTACCCTTTGGGCCGATGGAGACTCTTCGGAGGCCGTGGGACAGGGCCGGTTCACCAAGTGGATTAGTCGGGCGAAGTTTAGATATCACTTGTTAATAAAAAATAAAAGGTTTATATTAAAATTTTGAAAATAAAAAAAATCGAAAAATTATCCATGGAGAAAAGAGAGAAGGCGTATGACCAATGTGGACAGCAGCTGCCTGGCACAAATCTATTGGCCAACGTCAGCGTACGGGCAGTAGCGATCTGCTTGCCGCCGTAGCCGCCTCCCCGCTCTGGTTTCATTTTTGGACCACGTTCGCCGCTCCGCCTCCGGTCCGATTCTCAGAATTTTGGCCACTCCGATGGGCGAAGAGATCTCCGACGCAGCTCGCGACCGGTTCGCCGGCAAAGGGTTTGGCGGGTACGGCCGCGGACGCGTCAGCAAGTGGGAGGTCGGGCTTCCAACTAAACATGAGATCTTCCCCCTGAATAAGCCCCTGGTATCGCCGCCGCTCGCTGCCGCTTTCCGGATCGGCCCACAGCCGAGGCGCAACGTCGACCGCGAGGTACAAAAAACCATAAGTACTGCAACACCTTCTCCTCCCTCGTTTTCGCCTCCTCGCTCCGGTATTCTTCCCTTTCCACTCCCCTGTTGAAAACGACGACGAGGGAGGGGAGGAGGAAGAAGAAGATGATGAAGAAGAAAGAAGCGATGCCGTGATGCCTTGCTTGAACTATGGAATAGAGAGTCCCCATCCCTAGCGTCTGCGAATCGAGGCCTTGTCAACCCTGCGGACGGAGAACTCGGACGACGGTCGGTCGGCGAGGAGCCAGAAGCGGCCGCGGGTAGTGCGGACGCCGCAGCTCCACAAGCTGTTCGTGGACGTCGTGAAGCGCCTCGGCACCAAGAACGCCGTCCCAAAGACCATCAGGCATCATGCAATTGATGAACGTGGAGGGCCTGACCCGGGAGAACGTCGCGAGCCACCTCCAAAGGTACCGCATTTATCTAAGTCGCAAGGAGGGGCTCTCCAGCGAGGGTCCTTCCTCCCCCGACTGTGCCTTTCCCTCCACGGCCGCGCCGCAGAGCCTCCAAGATTACCACCACCAACCGCCCCAGACGTCCCCACAAACCGTGCCCCCTTCCCTACCCCATGCCCACTATGCTTCCGATGCCCGTCTACAGCGCGCCCCACGTAAACCCCGTGGTCATGATGCCCTTCGTTAAAAGCCACCGATGGATTTGAGACATCTCATCGTTCAAGAGCTTTCGGGAGCGACCAATGGATCGGTTAGGTAGTTTAATTTTGTTCTTTGCTGCTTCGAACAGCAGATCAATTATTTCACTCCAATTATTACTCTGTTCCATTTTCATTTCAAATGATACACTTCTCTCTTTTGGTTAAAAGATTCTCGCAGTGTTACTTTCGAAGTTCCAAGAAATTCTTCTCTTAGTTGTTCTTCATGAGGTTTCTTCCTCTTAATTTTTCATCAAGCAGCAATAGACACAGGAAGAATTGCACATTCTGCATTCAGCCGAGAATATTAGTTAGAAGAAATGACTACTGTTTGATGATGATCTCAGTCATATTGATGGGATTCTATGTTGCAAATTGCCGGCAGACTCCTTGGATTCCTCATCAAGCAATACATGGCGCAGTTTGGATTCTGTTTGACATCCTTGTGCATGCTTATCACTGGTTGGCATGGGCTATGAAATTCATGTCCCGCTTTAGAAATCTTCAAATTCAGAAGCCATTGGCATATGCAGCTTTGGCTCTGTCTGAGCGTGCCCAGGTGGTACAAAAGACATCACACTGATGCAACTTCCAACCAACTGCAGCCCATCAACGTTCTCAATTTCCTTCGCTTGATTAGTTTCTTCACCTGAACAGCATCGCCATGCCTCCCAGCGTCTGCTAGAGCATTTGACAGCAGCACACAGCTGCCTGCGCTCTTCGGTTCGAGCTTAAGCACATGCGAAGATGCCAATTTCGCGAGTTCGATATTGCCGTGGTTCCGACTTGCCGCGAGCAATGCGCCCCATACGAAAGCATCCGGCTCCATGGGCATATCTGCGATAAAATCGCAGGCCTCTGCGAGCTCGCCTGCTCTCCCCAGCATGTCCACCATGCAAGCATAATGCTCCAACCTTGGCTCGATCCTGTGCTTCGCCTGCATTGAGTGGAACAATCGCTTGCCGAGCTCGACCATTCCGCCGTGACTACAAGCCGACAGTGCGGCCGTAAATGAAAGATGATCGGGTCTCGCTCCTGTGCTTCCCATTCGATCGAAGAGTTCGATCGCTTCCTTGCAGTAGCCCTGATTAGCGTAGCCAAATATCATCGAATTCCATGTAACCGTGCTTCTTTCCGGGATATCATCGAACACCTTGCGCGCTTCGCGAGCAAGGCCGCATTTGGTATACATGTCGATCAGCGCGCTGCCAACGTACAAATCCTCTGCGATTCCTGCAACCAGAGCGAAGCCGTGAATCTGTTTCCCGAGGCGCAAATCGGCTGCATTGGCACAAGCTGGCAAGAGGTTACTGATGGTGATTGAGCTCGGCCGGAGTCTTGCAATCTTCACCATATGGATAAAGATCTCGAAGGCTTTATCGTATTTGAAATTGAACACTAGGCCGGAGATGATGGAGGTCCAGGAGAACGCATCGGGCTCGATCCCATCCGACTGCATCGATCTCAACAATTCCGTGGCCATTTCATCCTCGCCCTGGTGGGCGAATCCCGAGATGAGCGCGTTCCACGTGACAACGTCGGGCTTTAACCCCAAAGACGGCATCTTGACGGCAAGAACCAGAGCGGTTTCCGCGGCGCTATGCTGCGCGTAGCCGGAGACGATGGCATTCCAGATGACCCGGTCCCTGTTGAGCGTTGCGTCGAACAGGCGTCGGGCGTCGGGAACTCGGCCGCACTTGCAGTACATGTCGATAAGGGCGCTGCGGACGAAGGCGTCGTGGTGGAGGGAGGAGCGGAGGGCAACGGTGTGGAGAGCTCGGCCAGTGTTTGAGTCGGGAATGCGGGCGCAAGCCCGGAGGACGGTGGGGAGGACGTAACGGTCGGGGGCGAAGCCTTGATGGAGCATCTGGCGGAAGAGGTCCAGGGTGCGGCGGTGGAGGTCTCGGCGGGAGGAGCCGTGGATGAGGGCAATCCAATGGCTGAGATTTGTCTTAGACATAAAGAGAGAGAGAGAGAGAGAGAGAGAGAGGTTGGAGCAGCTAGAAAAGACAACTACATGTTTATACAAAACAATTCATTTTCATAAAATGGAATTATAGTTAGGCTCGCACGCCACACTCTAGTGGTTATATGGAATGTTCCAGTTCGACTATGCGGGAAGAAGTAAAGCTTGCTAAAAATAAGAAGCTCGGAGATAAAAAGTTTTTAAGTTTAAAATAAAATGCAATATAGAATATGAGCAATAGAATAATAATAGAAAGGAAATTTTATTGTTCTATAATTGTTGTAAGACGAGTTTTTTTTAAATAATTTAGATATTTAAATTTGATGATGCAATTAAATTCTAAAAGTAAATGGTCTATTTACATAAAAATCTACCATCAATCATCGAGTTTAAAAAATTATTTCACTTTTTATTATTTCTTTTTTTAATAATCTAAATATTCAGAATGATTCTCCATTCGAAAGAAGACATTGACCTAAATAACAATTCCAATTAGTCTTGAAAATGAGCGCTTGATCCTACAAATATAAACTATGTAAATTCAGAAAGTGCACATGACTCCACTAAAACTTTTCGACATCTAAAATCTCCTTCCACTGATCAAGCAGAAATTGCAATTGAAATTTAATCCATAGTTCCTTGGGATCTTATCCTTATACATTCTTAGAAAAGTTCACGGAGTAATTTTTTTTTTATTTCAATGCAATTGATTAGAAATTTCCAAAATTTTTACAAAGAATGAGGACAAAATAATATCCTACCTTCTCTTATAATTATAAGCACAAATGTAAATACAAATTAAATTTATATTGACAATTTAAGAGAGTAGGATGATGATGCTTGATTATTAGTAAGACATCAAAATGGTAAGACGGTGTTTTCTAGACTATGTGAGAGATCGTAGCACTTGAGAGGTTATTAATTGAGTTCTCTTTTTGAGGTTAATCAATCCTATTTTTATAGTCCTTTTTCAAACGACAAGATAGCCTTCCAGGTGTCTCCATCTAGGACCGTCGATTAGGCACTTTGGCCTTTCTAGATGTTTGGACTCAATCTAGTCGTCTTATTTTACTCGATATTTTTTCTCCTCACACGTCTAAATTTGATCTAGTTATCTATTTGTATTTATCATCCTTGTTTACTTTCAAATCACCTTGAAACATTTCAGACTCTTTGAATCTGATCTAATCATATTTGCATTCCAAGTGTCTAGACTCTTAGTTACCTAAATTTATTTAATTCAACTAAAACTTTAATTGCGAAGGACTTATATACCAATTACTATTTTTAATTGACTAAATGTTTTTTTCCAATTGATTAAAATTTAAGTTAGCTGACTCAGATAGGTGTTAGTCAATTCATCTGAATGAGACTTTTGGACAATCACAAATGGAGACAACTGCAAAACATTATCATTTGATTCAAATATGCCCAATTACCTCTAAGCTTACTAATTAAGTCAAATAGATAAGGTTGGATTCAATTAGTATTATCTTTAATTAATTTATTAATTTTGAACATTAACTTCATCCATTCAAATCTTTTCTGCATTTTTTTTAAAAAACCCCCACCGACTTATTTTACGATCATTGTGATGGAGGTAAATCATGGAGAATCCTATGAGCCTTGACGTGGTGGTCAAGATACGTGGAGGGTCATCTAAATTCAGGAAAAAACTTTAGACCTCCTTCGAAATCGACCTTTATTTTATCTGTAAACTCCGCTGTGCCTTAGCCACTATGTCATCCCTGTGATGACAAAAAATGAAATCAAATATTTTAATTTGCAAGAAGAGAGTCATTAATCAATATTTAAGGTGCAATAAGTATTCGACCCAGGTTAGCATTAACACACCTATGTGGTCCCATTCAAAGCCAATCAAGTCATCATGTTGAGTGACTAGGTCCCCGAGTGATTTGTTGGTGCAATCGGCCTCAAGTCAATGTTGACCAAGCTCGAGTGAGACTCGAGTTTGTTAAGATCCGGCATCGCTAGAGGGGGGAGGGGTGAATAGCGATTTAACTCGATTTGTCAATTTCGTTCGTATTTTTCTACAAAATATTAGTGCGTAGCAGAAAATAAAACATAATGATAGACAAAACACAAACACAACATATCGGATTTTACATGGTTCAAAATCTTCGATTCCTACTCCACGGTCTAGCTCCTACGATAGTCTCACTATCACTTCCTTCATCTCGGAAACTTTCCAGAGGCAGAGAAATCTCTTATCTTATAATATGTTTCTTATACAACACAAGCAACCAAATATAAATACAAGAAGTATGAAGCAAAATATAAATGAAAACACTTTACACGATTGCGATTTTGCTTATAGCTTGGTTGCTTTGGTATGTTTTGGAAGGTCTAGAATGTAACAACAAATTCCCTTCTAAGTCTCTAAGAATCGACACCTTCAAATCACCTCGAAACTCCTTTTTATAGGCTTCTCATCGTGCTGATTTCCACCTACCAGTCGACTGACCTTACCTCTAGTCGGCTGGTCAATCGACCGTTGCTCTCCAACGACATGATCTATATCAAATTCTGGTCCATCAATCGATTGTAATTTTCCATCAGTTAACTGTCATTTTTTATCGGTCAGCTTCCAAGCCACTAGTCAACTGGTTAGTCGAGTTGCTAACCTTATGTGCCCAGTTACAATAACACCAGTCGATTGCTTCTTGACTAGCAATTGACTACCATCTTTTCTGTGCCCTGTTACAGTGTCACCAGTCGATAGATCAATCTATTAGTCGATTGACCTTAGCTAGTCGAGTTGTCAGTCGAATTTTGAACTCTACAATTGCTCAAACAGTGACACCAATCCACTACTCAATACTATCAGTCGACTTATCAACCCTATCATCGACTGCTCAACCAGTTGAGTTGGCAGTTGAGTTTTGAACTCAACATTTGCTCGAGCATTGTTATCAGTCGACTGATAAACCCTGTCAGACGATTGATACCTCAGTGTCAACCTAGTTTCAAGTCAACTCTCGCTTCTCCTGGTATCCGATTAACCTCAACCTATCAGGTTTTTTCTCATCCAGTATTCGATCACTCTTGACCTGCCAAAACCTCTCATGCCTAGCATCCGATCACCTTTGTTGGTGCAATAGGCCATGGGTGACCAAACTTGAGTGAGACTCGAGTAGTGTTTTAGTATTTGACAATAGGTTTGACCATATATTGACCATATGACTGTTGGGAGTATGAGGAATACAATCAAAGTCCCACATTAGTAAGACATGGAACAGATCATGTACTTATAAGATAAAAAAATATATCTCCATTGACATAAGATTTTTTGAGTAAAGCTCAAAAATAAAACCATGAGAGCTTAGGCCCAAAGTGGATAATATCATGTCATTGTGGAGATATATGAATCTTATAGGTACTAACAATTGGTATCAGAGTCATGATCTATGTTAATCCATGAACCTCGAACGAAGGAAGTGGAGCTCCCATGTTATGATCAAGAGAACCAGACACCAGGCAGGAAGTCTAGTTGATTCGAGAGGATCGAACAACTGACAGAAAGTCTAACTGGGTTAGGAGAACCAGACAGTTGGCAGGAAGTCCAGTGGGTTGAGGATCAACATCAAGCAGAGAGTCCTTTAAGAACGGATAGGCTTGAGAGGACTTAATGTGGTCCTTCGTTTGAGGGGGATTGTTGGGAGTATGGAGAATACAATCAAAGTCCCACATTGATAAGACATGAAAAAGATCATGTACTTATAAGATAAAAAGATATCTCCATTGACATGAGACTTTTTGGGTAAAGTCCAAAAATAAAACCATGAGAGTTTAGGCTCAAAGTAGATAATATCATGCTATTGTGAAGATATATAAATCTTATAGGCACTAAAAATAACTAGTGGATGATTGGGATATCCAAGGTCATATAGGAGAGTTTGTTTAAGGGAGAGATTATTACAGTAATCAACCTCAGAAGTCCAAGTTTGGATTCTTGGCAATGGAGAAGTCCAAATATGGATACTTGGCAAAGGAAGTCTAAGATTGAAGTCTTGGCAAGGAAAAGTCCAAGTATTGATGCTTGGAAATTGAGAAGTCCAAGTATGAATACTTGGCAAAGGAAAAAGTCCAAGGGTGTAGTCTTGGACATGTAAGTCCAAATGTGTAGTCTTGGTGGTGAAAGTCCAAATATAGTTTTGGCAAAGAAAAAGTCCATGCGTGTAGTCTTGTCCACATAAGTCCAAGTATGCAATCTTGGCAGTGAAAGTCCAAGCATTGAGGCTTGACAATGGTAAACTTATTAGCATGACATAGCTGATAGAAGCACTTGAAGGCTAGCGTAAGGATGAACGAGTTATGAAGGACTCGGATGGATTTTAGAGGCGTAATGCTGATGGAGGTGGCTAGAAGACTTAGATCTAGGCTAAGAGTACCCAATAGCATGACATAGCTGATGGAAGCACTTAAAGGCTAGTGCGAAGGGTGAATGAGTCATAGAGGACTCGGATGGACTATGAGAGGGTGAGGCTGATGGAAGTGGCTAAAAGACTTAGGTCTAGACTATAGGTGTGTATCAAGTATGAGAGGATCATACTTAGGTTAAACCTCACTTTTGAGGTTTACTAGTCATCTGAGACTTTGGGTCAGTAGACTAGTCAAGTGTTCAATATTGGAGAGCCTAGTTAACTCGAAGCAATCGACTGGGGTTATGACCTAGTCGACTAGGTAGTAGTCGATTGCAGCTTGACTACTGTTGTGACTCTAGCAGTTGA
The DNA here is from genome assembly GCA_025175895.1 of Wurfbainia villosa. Taxonomy (NCBI): domain Eukaryota; kingdom Viridiplantae; phylum Streptophyta; class Magnoliopsida; order Zingiberales; family Zingiberaceae; genus Wurfbainia; species Wurfbainia villosa. Next base: position 776,686 of record CM046008.1, read on the forward strand.
CTGGTGGGTGATACCAATCGACTAGTCACTAGCAGTCGATTGTTATATATGGACAGTCGACTAATGGTAGTAGACACGTGCACAAAATATCTTATAGTCAACTAGGCAGTCAGTCGACTACTGGCTTGACAATCAACTACTGATAAGGGCAATCAACTATTGAGGTATTCGTTGGATGGTAAACCAACGTGCATTAGTCCGTTGTGAGACAATAGATAGAAAAGAAATTGATTTGGGCCTTTGGCAGTCAACTGCTAGGCAGAAATTCAGGTTGTGAGGAGGCTTAAAAGGAGCTCATGGAGGAGGATTTCTAGGTCGGTTCTTGGAGATTTTGGAGAGGAATTACTATTGCATTCCAGGTCTTCAAAGTATTTCAAAGTGACCAAAAGATCAAGCAATCAAAATGCATTTATAAAGTGTTTTGTTTTTGTACTCTTTTATTTACTTTGTATTTGGTTGTAGTTCATTGTATAAATTTATTGTACGAGGTTTCTCCACTTTCGGATTTTTTTCGAGAAGGAGAAATTCATAGTGGTGGTGTGCATCACTAGAGCTCAACTAGAGTTCAACCGTGGGGTAGAAACTAGAGTTCCAAATCACGTTAAAACCCTTGTGTTATGTGTTTGTATATTTCGTTGCACTAACGAATTGTAGATAAGCACGATCAAGTGAATCAAAGAAACACTATTTATCTCCCTCTAATGAACGTCACGATCCCTACAATTGGTATCAGAGTTGAGCTCGCTCAGAAGACATATAAATGGTATAAGAGCGAGGACACTCTTCAAAGACTCATCGCCAAGAGAGCACACATTAGAGGATTAGAAGAAGAATGGAGTTTCACAATGATGGTTGACTTCGCATATTGGAAAGGTAGGATGAAATATTTTCTTATGTGTAACATAGAAGATTGGTTTATTATTGTAAGTGCGGATTTGAATAGTCAAGAGGTCCGAAGGGTGGATTTCTCAAGAAGAAAAGATGGACCAAGGAGCAACGTCAAAAATCTGATATCAATAATAAGGTAGGCAAAATGTTGGTTGAATTAAAATGTAACGATATTTTGCCCAAGAAAGGTGGTTATAAGGACGCAAGAGATTTATGGAACAACTTGGTCAAGTTCCATGAAGATCCCTTATTGGCCTAAGAAATAGAGGAGTCTAAGGAGGAATGCTCATTCTCTCTAGCTCATGAATATCCGAAGGTTTATAGGTGTTCGACATCTAAAGAAGAAATTGAGGATGCTTCCACCTCTAGGATTGAGGGGGAGAAGAGACAATCTTCCACATCAGAATAAGAAGAGACATCTACATCCGAAAGAAATGAAGAAGAAATCTAAAATTCTCCTACCATTCAAGAAGGGTCCTCAAGCATATCTATTAAAAATAAAAATCATATAATATGCTTTGAGTGCAGGAAACAAGGGCACTACAAGAGCAAACGTTCAAAAAGAGTCAAGAAGATGACTCAAGTGCCCAAGGGGAAGGAAAAGGTCAAGGAAGTCGGAGCCCTAATTCGCAAGAGCAAGGAGCGTATAATATGCTTCAAATGCCAACAAAGGAGTCATTATAGGAGCTAATGCCCAAGGGGAAGACATCCTAAAAAGGGTAAATGAGAGCTCGAGTCAAGAGGGAGCGCCTAAGGTAACGGTTAATGATGCTTATGTTTTATGTAAGGATAAAAAAACATGCTAGAAATGAATTTTGTCTTAATGCAATTGTTCATCATGATAAAAAATATGCTAGAAATAAATATTTTTGCTTAGGGGCTAAATCCTATGAATTTAAATCTAAGGACAAATCTAGAACCATTAACTCTAGGACTACCACACCTAAGGATAGGAAGGTAGAGAACTTAGACATTAACTCTAAGAAAGGTAGGCATATGCCTAGGAAGAAGAACCATGTCCAAAAATATAATGTACAATCAAAGATTGAAAAACTAGAGGTAGAAAATCAAATTTTGAGGTCAAAGTTTGAGAAAATACAAAATACCTTAAAGACGATGGAAAATATTCTAAACGGGTCTAATGGAAAAAATTTAGGGGTTGGTAGGAAGGAACCAACTATGGACAAGAAAAATTTGGATCACAAACATAAGCCCAAGAAAACCATGCAAACCTACCACAATGTTTCATTTACTTATGGAACAAGCTTTAGGTCTAGGAGTATCAAGGTCACAAGGGAGGTCATTCTTAGAGTTGACCATGATATGTGTCTAGTGACTAAGGTTTTAAAGAAACCTAGGAAAGCCACTAAGAAGTTCACAAGGGAAGTCATCCCTAGAGTTAGCCTAGTTAAGACCTCAATGACAAAGACTTCCAAGCCTAGGAGGGTCATTAGGAAGGTACTTAGGGAGATTATCCCTAGTGAGTACCTAGTAAATCCAATGAGCTCTAATAAATATTGGGTTCCTAGGAGTAGGATTCCCTCACGCTAGATGAGTTAGGGTGTGTAAATCTTAAATGGATGGATAGTTAACCTAACTACGGTAGAGTTGATATTTTAGGGCATTTTCAAGGTAATATGATACATTGGAAATAAATTTTAGAAATTAATCCTAAAAGAATTTAGGATGTGTCAATTGGAATTATGAAGATTGAAAATTGATTAAAATTGGCACGATTAGGATAGAGTCAATAGTGTTGGGATTTTCCGAGCCGCAAAAACCACTTTTTGCGTTGTGGAAACCTCGGAATCCCTGACCACGGATCCGTGCGAAGTATAAAAATATAAAAACATGTATGTGCTTACAAAACCCTAGATCTACCTTAGATCTAAGAGGTTAGAACATTACCCTCGTAGCGATGCCCTTCGCTTATCCCGCTCGTCCAAAAGTTCACCGGAACTCGAGAGTGTCAAGTGCACACTCCTCTATGGTATCCACACAAGCAATAGGTGGAGAAAGAGACAAACTTGAGTGTGCTAGCACTCCTAGTAGATCTCGGCAAGATGAGGTTGGGAGAGGTAGAGAGCTTGAGAGAAAAATTCCAAGGAAGAAGATGAAGTTATTAAGCCACCAAAAATCAATACCCCATCTAATGGAGTGGCCGGCCACTTCATGGAGAGGAGGTTATATGAATGCATGTAACTCCCATGACCCTTGGTCTCCCTCATGATGTGGCACCAATTGACAAAGTCAATGATGATGTGGAGCATCATCATTGGCCGGCCATGCCAAGTCATCATCATGACATGGCATTTGGTCAAGTCAAACTTGACCTTTCATCTTCCCTCTCAAGTCAAGTCAAACTTGACCTCTAATCTCCCATGGTTGATCAAATCTAACCACTTGACTCAAGTCAATTTAATTTAATGAATCTCTATTCATTTAATTTAAATTGATTTGATGAATCAAATATAAATTAGACTCATTCAACACTTGAATCAACTTGAGTCTAACTCAATTAGTCTAATTTGGATTACTCTTAATCCAATTTGGTTCATCCCATGAACCTAATCATCCTCATGGTTCATCATATGAACCTTATCTCCATCTAATTGCTCTTATGTGTGTGACCCTATAGGTTCTTGTAACGTTGGCAATGTCCCTAAACCGATTTAGGAACATAAGCAATGAGCGGTATCTAGCAACACATCATTGCTACCCAAGTTACAAGAATGTTGAGCTCTAACATCACCTTTGTGACTACTAATTGTGACTCTCACAATATGTGACAATGTCCCTCTATCCTTGACATCTAGATTGACCAATTGAGGCATAGACCGTGTCATCCTCGGTACAATCTAAATCTTGAACCCCAAGTAGACTCACTCTAATCAAATGAGCTCAATATCTCATATTGACTCATTTGGGCATGGTCATACACTTCGTGGTCTCACTCTATCAAGAATATCGATGTCACCTCCGTCATATAGGAGGGAAAGATCCCATCTACATCACTCACATCCCTCCGCATAATTTGTTACATACTCAGTAATCGCCTTTATAGTCCACCCATTTACGGGTGACGTTTGACGAAGCCAAAGTATGCAACTCCTTATGTAGGGAACCATGGTGACTTCAGGTCTAAGGACTAATAGTCATACTAATAGCCACATGAGAAAGTATATGACACTCATATAACGATCCATGATACTTTCTCATGGCGGGTCATTCAGTATACATTCTCCAATGCATACCCATGTGTCAACTTGATATCTCATATCCATGACTTGTGAGATCAAGTCATCTTGTTGACCTACATGCTAGTCTCTACGCATTAACATTGTCCCTGAATGTTAATACTCGACTAGGAATGATTAAGAGTAGTATTCTCTATATCATCTCATTATCGATTCAACCAATCGATTGATATAGATAAGAACCTACTACTCAAGGACATTATTATATTTAGTTATTTGGCACCAATACAAGTAAATATAATAACCATGCACTTATAAATAGGAATATGACACAATAAAGTCCATACAACAATCATCACATGATTGACTCTAGGGCTTTCACTAACAATCTCCCACTAGCACTAGTGCCAATCTCCGTAGTATCTAATACCCAATGACCTAGTGTGACCATCATGCTTTTTCTGTGCCAAAGCCTTGGTCAAGGGATCTGCGATGTTAGCCTCTGTGGGTACTCTGCAAATCTTCACATCTCCTCTATCGATAAACTCTCGAATGAGATGGAAGCACCGATATATATTCAACCTCTGTTGTAGAATCAGTAACTGTGTCCTGCTTGGAACTCTTCCAGCTCACAGCGCCACCATTCAAGCAAAACACGAACCCTGACTGCGATCTATAATCATCCTGGTCAGTTTGGAAGCTGGCATCGCTGTAACCCCTTACAGCTAGCTCCTCATCGCCTCCAAATATCATAAAATATTCTTTAGTCCTTTTCAAGTACTTAAGAATATTCTTGACTGCTATCCAGTGACGCTCACCTGGATCTGACTGATATCTACTCGTCATGCTCAAAGCATACGACACATCAGGATGAGTACATAGCATGGCGTACATGATAGATCCTATAGCAGATGCGTAAGGGATCTTATCCATGCGGTCTCTCTCCTCTCTAGAAGAGGGACTTTGAGTCTTCGAAAGACTCACACCATGTGACATCGGCAGAAGTCCTTTCTTGGAATTCTGTATGGCAAACCGAAGTAATACCGTGTCAATGTATGTACTCTCTGACTTAGGCCAAGCAATCTCTTAGATTTATCTCTATAGATCTTGATGCCTAGAATACAGGCTGCTTCACGTAAGTCATTCTTTTAGATTCACGTACATTGCCAAGTCTTCACAGAATGTAGCTAAGGGATGTCATTCCCAATGAGTAGTATGTCATCCACATACAATACAAGGAAGACAATCGTGATTCCCATTAACCCTCTTGTAGACACAGGTTCATCTTCATTCTTGATGAAACCAAACTGCTTTGATCGCATCATCAATCAAGATTCCATCCCGAGAAGCTTGCTTTAGCCCATAAATGGATCTTGCACTTGATACCTTCCCAAGATGTCGTGGATCTACAAAACCTCGTTGTGTCATGTACACATCCTCGAGCAAGTTTCATTCGTAAACACGATTTTGACATCCATCCGCCAGATCTCATAATCGTGGTATGCGTCAATAGCAAGCAAGATCCGAATGGACTTAAACATCGCCATCGAGAAAAGGTTTCATCATAGTCAATACCATGAATTGGCTTGAAACCTTTAGCCACCAATCGCCCTTATAGGTATCGTAAGTCCATCCATGTCAGTCTTTCTCCTAAAGACCCACTTACACCCAATGGGTTTGACTCTTCGTGTGGATCAACCAAAGTCCATACTTGGTTGGTGTACATGGATTTCATCTCGATCTCATGGCCTCTAGCCATTTCTCAATCTGGGCTCATCACAGCCTTCCGATAGGAGGTAGGCTCATTCTCAATGAGCATTAACGTCATCATGGTCGACAAGAGAAATGAATATCTCTCAGTCGACGACGCACTTATCGACTGCAAGAGGTAGGTCTACTTGAACAGGTGGTTGTTCCACAACTCTTTGTGCAATAATCTCATCACCCACAACACTTTGTGGTTCCTGTTCAACCTCCATCAAGGTCTCAGTTCTATGGTTCTCATCTTGAATTTCTTCAAGATCGAAGGTACTCCCACTAGTTTTTCTAGAAACAAAATTCCTTTCTAGAAAAACTCCAGTCTTTGCCACAAACACTTTGTGCTGACTGGGAATGTAGAAGTAATATCTCTTTGTATCCTTGGGATATCCAACAAAATAGCACCTATCGGATTTGGGTCTCAGTTTGTCTGAGACTTGACGTCGAACGTAAGCCTCACAACCTCAAATCCTCATAAAAGACATCTTGGGATTTCTCCCTGTCCATATCGTATATGGTGTCTTTATGACAGCCTTGGATGGTACATGGTTAAGGGTAAAGGCTGCTGTGTCTAGAGCATATCCCCAAAAGGATATAGGAAGATCTGTGTGACTCATCATAGATCGTACCATATCCAATAGGGTACGATTCCTCCTTTTGGATACACTATTCCACTGTGGTGTTCTAGGAGGAGTGAGTTGGGATAGAATCCCACACTCAGCTAGATAGTCACGAAACTCATGGCTAAGGTATTCACCACCTCGATCTAATCGAAGTATCTTAATACTCTTGCCAAGCTGGTTTTGTACTTCATTCTTGAATTCTTTGAACTTTTCAAAGGATTCTGATTTATGTGTCATGAGATACACATAACCATATCTACTGAAGTCATCAGTAAATGTAATGAAGTACTTGTAACCACCTCTAGCAGCAACATTGAAAGGACCACACACATCACTATGTATAAGTCCTAACAAATCTGTTGCTCTTTCGCTGTGTCCACTAAAGGGAGTCTTGGTCATCTTGCCTAAAAGGCAAGACTCGCATGTCTCATATGATTCAAAATCAAATGAGTCTAGCAGCCCATCCTTATGGAGCTGAGATAAGTGACTCTCATTTATGTGACCTAAGCGACAATGCCAGAGATAGGTTTAGTTCAACTCATTTGACTTGAACCTCTTGGTACTTATGTTATAGATAGGGCTCTCTAAGTCTAGAAAGTAGAGTCCGCTATGCACTCTGAATAGAACATATCATTTAAATAAACTGAACAACATTTGTTCTTTATTATAAATGAAAAACCTTTCTTGTCCAAACAAGAAACTGAAATGATGTTCTTAGTTAAGGAAGGCACATAACAACATTCATCTAATTCTAGTACAAGCCCAGAGGGAAGAGATAGATTATAAGTTCCTACAGCAACAACAGCAACCCTTGCTCCATTGCCTACTCGTAGGTCCACCTCGCCCTTTGTCAATGCCCTGCTATTTCTCATTTTGCAAATGTGAGATGCACATCCGGTATCTAATACCCATGATGAAGAAATAGATAGATTGACTTCTATAACATTTATACAGTAGAAGTCTCACTTCTCTTCTTCTTAAGATCTTCGGTATGCCTTGCGATTCGCTTCCGATGTTCGGCTTCCTTGCAGTGGAATCAAGCCCCTTCCTTGGCTACCCCTCCTTTGGGTTTAAGTTCTTTGCCTTTGCCCTTGGCTTAGGACTTTACCTTACCTTTAGGCTTGCCCTTGCCTTTCTTCTTCGCACCATCAAAATGGTGTCGATTTACCCTTCTTAAGGTTAAGCTCGTGATTCTCAACATCTTTGAGCATTTGAAATGACTTATCAATTTCATTCATGTTATAATTCATGACAAATTGATTGAAGGCTTGTGGCAAAGATTGCAAGATCGGTCGGTGGCGACTCTTGGCCAAGTGGGAATCCGGCCTTTGTAGGTTTTCTACGTACCCAATCATCTTGAGTACATATGTACCTACGGAGTCCCTTCTTGCATTTTGGACCCAAATAATGCCTTAGAGACTTCATATCTCTCATGCCTAGCTTGTCCTTGATATAGTTGTGAAGATGTCCAACCATATATAAGCATTCATGAACTCATGTTGCTTACGAGCTCGAGTTCATGGTCATGAGCATTAGACATGACACATCTAATGCATCATCTTGATGCTTCTTGTAAGCATCTTTGTCATCGACTTCGCGGCGGTGGCGGGAGGTGCCTCGAATATTGCTCGGGGCGTACAACTTCCTTTCTTGGGTGAGAATAATTCTCAAGTTCTGTGCGATCCGAAATTTGCTCCGTGAGCTTGTCCTTCTCGAGCGAGCAGAGAGAGAGTGTTCGTGTTTGTCGACATAGTTATCTACAACATACAATGCAGAGAATTAATATCATATTCCTTTTATCATTTAATTAGGCCTTTAATCAAATGATGCTCCCACTGAATTATAGGAATTTTTGTAGAATCGAGTTATGGATGTGGCCAAACCACATTACTAGATTCATACAAACTAGCTATAATTCTTGCGGGACAAGATCCACATCATACTAAGCCTTGAGTTAGCTTTGGCTAAATCGCCCAAGACTTAGTACGATCGGTGGGTAACACATTACCGATTACATCTCTATGCAACTCTTGTTTATAGGATTAAGACCCACATTTACAAAAGACCTTGAGTTAGCTTTGGCTAAATCGCCCAAGGTTTAGTGTAAATGCGATCTTAACCTATCTTTCCAACGATTGGAATATGCCTATAGTTCTACTCGATCCAATTGAGTTAACTAGTTTTGCTCAATCTAATTGAGCTTACTCTAACCCAAGCGTGATAGGCGGGACCAAGATTGTCCCTCCGCACCCTACCAAGATAATATGCGTTGCTCTGCTTTGGCAGATTCAACAACAACAAATGATCGAGGTAGTGATGGGTATCAAGGCTCGGTAGGCATTTTCGAGTCGATTCGATTTTGATCTAATCTAATCGTAATGTGTATCTTATACGCATTTAGGCCTTTATTATCCTATATTAGCATGCATCATATACATACATTCATTATTCTAGCATGCATCATATACATACAAGAAAATTATCCTAGCATGCATCATATACATACAAGCATTATTCTACTAGCATGCATCACATACATACAAGAAAAATCAATTAAATATATATATATATATATATATATATATATATCAACATATATATATAATTAAATGTGATATAGTCATGGCCCTACTACGATCTTCTCAAGCCAATGAGAAGATCGGACAGTCAACCTAAGGCTAGCGGCTTCTCCAAGCGCTTCCTTTGACCGTCATGTGTCGTTGTCACCCTTCTCGTAATCTCGTCTTCGAGTGGACTTTTCACCGCTCCATTTTGTACATTACAAATATGAAACTCGAGTTACATTCGAGTCTAAAAACTAATTACAACTAGAATATCAAAAGAAGAGGTACGACGCGCAGGTCGCATACACAATACAACACGCACAACTACAAAACGGCACGTAGGTCGTATTATGAATTACAACACACATAATCCAATCAAATTGGGGTCATTGGGCCATGACAATCACAGAATTATACATAATTCTAAATTATATATTTTTACAGAAATTTCTATAATTTTTCCTAATTTATTTCAAATTTATGAGTCACCTCTCCGTAACGGTCCCGCTAAGTGGTTTCCGGGCGCGATCGCGGGACAAGGCCCCTTTCGGGGATAGGGGCAGCGCCCCTACTCGCAAAACAAACTTCGCGAGTGTCCCTACAATGATCTTATAGCGACTTAAGTCGCTGTCCCAAAAACTTAAAGCGAGAACTCGCCGATTCGGAGAATTTTTCTCGACGGTTGAAGCCTACGAGTGTCCCAACACTCGTTGCTTCGACTCTATGAGAAAAATACCCAAAAATTCTATAAAATTAGGAAATTTACAGAAACATATAAATCTGTAATTTTTATATCTAATATAAAAAACTACAAAAACGAAACACATACATGCTTCGCACATGGCTCTGATACCACTGTTGGGATTTTCCGAGCCGCAAAAACCGCTTTTTGCGTTGCGGAAACCTCGAAATCCCCGGCCACGGATCCGTGCGAAGTATAAAAATATAAAAACATGTATGTGCTTACAAAACCCTAGATCTACCTTAGATCTAAGAGGTTAGAACATTACCCTCGTAGCGATGCCCTTCGCTTATCCCGCTCGTCCAAAAGTTCGCCGGAACTCGAGAGTGTCAAGTGCACACTCCTCTATGGTATCCACACAAGCAATAGGTGGAGAAAGAGACAAACTTGAGTGTGCTAGCACTCCTAGTAGATCTCGGCAAGATGAGGTTGGGAGAGGTAGAGAGCTTGAGAGAAAAATTCCAAGGAAGAAGATGAAGTTATTAAGCCACTAAAAATCAATACCCCATCTAATGGAGTGGTCGGCCACTTCATGGAGAGGAGGTTACATGCATGCATGTAACTCCCATGACCCTTGGTCTCCCTCATGATGTGGCACCAATTGACAAAGTCAATGATGATGTGGAGCATCATCATTGGCCGGCCATGCCAAGTCATCATCATGACATGGCATTTGGTCAAGTCAAACTTGACCTTTCATCTTCCCTCTCAAGTCAAGTCAAACTTGACCTCTAATCTCCCATGGTTGATCAAATCTAACCACTTGACTCAAGTCAATTTAATTTATTGAATCTCTATTCATTTAATTTAAATTGATTTGATGAATCAAATATAAATTAGACTCATTCAACACTTGAATCAACTTGAGTCTAACTCAATTAGTCTAATTTGGATTACTCTTAATCCAATTTGGTTCATCCCATGAACCTAATCCTCATGGTTCATCATATGAACCTTATCTCCATCTAATTGCTCTTATGTGTGTGACCCTATAGGTTCTTGTAACGTTGGCAATGTCCCTAAACCGATTTAGGAACATAAGCAATGAGCGGTATCTAGCAACACATCATTGCTACCCAAGTTACAGAATGTTGAGCTCCAACATCACCTTTGTGACTACTAATTGTGACTCTCACAATATGTGACAATGTCCCTCTATCCTTGACATCTAGATTGACCAATTGAGGCATAGACCATGTCATCCTCGGTACAATCTAAATCTTGAACCCCAAGTAGACTCACTCTAATCAAATGAGCTCAATATCTCATATTGACTCATTTGGGCATGACCATGCACTTCGTGGTCTCACTCTATCAAGAATATCGATGTCACCCCCGTCATACAGGAGGGAAAGATCCCATCTACATCACTCACATCCCTCCGCATAATTTGTTACATACTCAGTAATCGCCTTTATAGTCCACCCATTTACGGGTGACGTTTGACGAAGCCAAAGTATGCAACTCCTTATGTAGGGAACCATGGTGACTTCAGGTCTAAGGACTAATAGTCATACTAATAGCCACATGAGAAAGTATATGACACTCATATAACGATCCATGATACTTTCTCATGGCGGGTCATTCAGTATACATTCTCCAATGCATACCCATGTGTCAACTTGATATCTCATATCCATGACTTGTGAGATCAAGTCATCTTGTTGACCTACATGCTAGTCTCTACGCATTAACATTGTCCCTGAATGTTAATACTCGACTAGGAATGATTAAGAGTAGTATTCTCTATATCATCTCATTATCGATTCAACCAATCGATTGATATAGATAAGAACCTACTACTCAAGGACATTATTATATTTAGTTATTTGACACCAATACAAGTAAATATAATAACCATGCCTTTATAAATAGGAATATGACACAATAAAGTCCATACAACAATCATCACATGATTGACTCTAGGGCTTTCACTAACAAATAGTGTGTCATTTTGAATTTTTGACACACTTGAGGGAAAATTGATATTGAGGCAAAGTTGGTATAATCTTAGAAAATGACAATTTGATCTATGACTTAGGTATTTCTATACCTTTGTATTATTTATATGTCATGATTTGTTTGCTATATATCATGTCATGACATCATATTTCATATGATAATTCAAAAATGTCATGATAATGCTTAGATTGATTTATATCATACTTGTATTTAGGATTATTTTTATATCATGACATCATGAATCATGGGCATATGCATTAATTAATGCACATCTATTATGTCATGATCATCATTCATGTATTAGGATTATCAAAAGTGAAATTAAGGATAAATGTCATTGATTTGAAGTCCCAAGATATGAGAATCAAATTAAACATGCCTAGGTATAATGTATGCCTTAGATTTAAGGAAAATCAAAGTCCACATCTCACAAGGACTATAAGAAGACATGTATGTGTATTGATGCACATTAGACACATGTGAGATGTCAAAAATATGAGTTAAGTTCAAGGTGCTTAGATGTTACATCTAGATGAACTCAAACTCATAATAGAACATGGATGAAATCATGAGAAAAACTAATGTACAAGTCATATATACTTAGCCCATAGACCATGATTGAAATTAAGGTTTGAAAACTATTTTAAAATTATTTTAGAAAATCTTAGTGAAGTCTATCTTTTGATAGCAATCACCATTGAGAATGTTGACGCAAAGTTAGCTAAAAACCTTAAAGGTTTCAATACTTTTGAACTTTATATCAATCTTGCAAATTAATAGGTATTTTATTATAAAACTATTTTCACCCATTTTATTTTATGTAAGTAATGTACATATGAAATTTCATAATTTTTTAAAATACGTATAATTACTTATGCTTTTCTAAATTTCGTATCTGAAATTTGATTTATGCAAACTATAGAAACCAGTCAACTTCTATATAGAGTAGTCGACTGATGGTAGTTCAGTCGACTGATATAATTTCAGCCAACTATCATGTTTGATATCGGATGAACAAAGTTTGTTTAGCTAATTATCAGCACCCCTAGGTACCATAAGTCTTCTAACCCTATGATATACTTTGTAAAGCATTGGAAAGGTAAAATAATTATTGAAAATGATTAGGAGAGTTATTTAGGATGAAGTATCGAATTCTAAGGGAGGTTAAAGTTCAAGTTGAAAATTTACCCTTATTTTTAATGGTTTAGATTTCCTATAGGCTTAGGAACTCTGCAAGGACATTGTTGGTGCAATGGTCAAGGGGAGTAAACCTTTAGGAGGAGGTCATCCATCTTGGTATGATGGATAAACCTTGATTACAAAGGGAGAGAAGTGAAGGTTAGGTAAACCTTCATTATGAATTGTCTCTCATTTAGTAATAAGAGCTATATCACTAAGAAGAATGAGGACATCCAAAATGATTTTGGACTAAGGGAGAGAATGTAGGATCTCATTGAGAGATGAGACATTGAAAATCTTGGTAGGCTTTTTGATGTATGTCAAAGGGGGAGAAGTGAAGGTTTAAGTTAGGAAAATCTTCATTATGCTTTGGCATAGGAAGAGACAAGTTGGGATTATTGGTTAGCCTAACTTAAGCGTATTGTCAAACATCAAAAAGAGAGAGAGAGATTATTGGTGCAATAAGCTTCGAGTCCATGTTGACCAGACTCAAGTAGGACTCAAGTAGTATTTTAATATTTGACAATGTATTGAAAATGAGTTTAATCATTATTTGACAATGTGGGTTTGACCATATGTTAACCATATGACTAGTGGATTATTGGGATATCCAAGGTCATATGAGAGAGTTTGTTTAAGGGGGAGATTGTTGGAGCAATCAACCTTGAAAGTTCAAGATTGGATTCTTGCCAATAGAGAAGTCCAAGTATGAATACTTGGTAAGGGAAGTCCAAGATTGGAGTCTTGGCAAGGAAAAGTCCAAGTATGGATGTTTGGCAATTGAGGAGTCCAAGTGTTAAATACTGAAATTTAAAATATTAAATTTAATGGCCAAGAAGTTAGGAAAAAAATAATTCTAGGAATTATTTTAGGATTTTTGGAGGATTTTAGGAATTTTTCCAGAATTTTTCTGGATTTAAACGGGGCTTGTACATAGTAGTTACGGGAATAAGAAAAAAAAATAGGCTTTTAAAAGGCCTATTTGGATTATCTGACCTAAGGTTTTAAATAGAAAACCTAGGTTTTTTCTATTTCCCCGATTTTTCTTTTTCTCCGCGCGCCGCAGGCGGTTTCTCCTTCTCCTCACGTCTGCAGCCACACCGACGCCCTCTGCTGTCTCCTTCTCCGCGCGCACTCCCTCTCCGCTGCTGATTTCGCTGAGCTCGAGCTCGTCCTCGACCAGGCCAACGCTTGCAACGCCGTCGCGCACCCAAAGATCTCCGACGCTGCCACTGCCCGTTGCCCCTTTCCCCGTCGTCGTTTGCCTCCTTCCGCTCCAGACCGCGCACCTCCGCGCCTGTTGCTCGCGACGCGCCGCTGCGCCCGATCAGCGTCGGCTCTGAGCGATCTTTGCCCGTGCGCGATGACAACTGACCACTCCTGCGCGCAAGCTCAACGACATATCTTCGCCGTCGCTTTCCCCGTTGCCGACGCTGCTCGTCTGCAACGCCGATCGGCCTCCCCGGACACGACTTGCCCTTTTCCCTCCTTTGCATGCGATGGTCGACCACCCCTCGCCGGAGCCCGCGGACGAGCAAGAGCGCAGAGGAAGCGTGGTTGGGAGCGTGCATCGACGGCAGCTACACCTTGATTTGCTCGAAGGCGCGATTTTGTCGGAGTTAGGTAAGGGATGCTCCTCTCCTTATCTTGGATGAGATCTAGGTTTTAATCGCGTCACCCTTCGCGTTGAGCTGGATTCGGGCATGATTTGGATTGGGATTGTCACTGACGAGCTATTGGGAGGGGTTCTTGGTGAGGTTCCAACCATTGGTAAGCTCGATCTGCTTCTTTTATTTGTCCATACTATGGTTAATTCTTGTTATATGCGATTGGATTTTTGATCTGTGGAGTTGGCTACGAGTTAGAGTTGGTTTGGTCATTTAGGTTGGTTGTAATGCATATGTTTGGAGATTTGGCTGGTGGAGTTATGTACATGCTCGTGAAGGAGTTGTGAATAGATTGAATTGGTTGATTCGGGGAGGGTTTTCCTTCGGTGGAGCAAGGTGGACAGTGTTCTGTGTGAAGGTGGGGTTGTGAATAGGTCTATGGGTGTAGGTGAGGACTGTGAAGGGCTATGAGGTAGTTGTGAGTGAGTTTGATGTAGGTTGTACGGTTGTAAGCGATATTTTAAGTGAGCTATGAATGGTTCAGAATGTGTTTTGATCTGTGAGGTAGCTATTTGGGTTTTGGATCCGTCCTGTGGACGGTGAATTTGGTGTGTCGAGAGGTTGTACTCGTATTCGTTAGATTGAGTGAATATGGGATCAAAGTAGAATTTAATTAGTAAGTTGTTGTATGCTTGAATTTAATTGTAATTGATTATGCTGTACGCAGGTTTCGGTCACGAGGCAGGTTCACGGTCGTGACGATTTGGTTCTTTTGCGGATATTTTATCAGGCGGGTATTTTGACTTATCTTTTAGATATAGTCAAGTTGATATGTTAGTTAAGATAGCTTGTAATAATTTTCATGTTTATATGCCTAGTATGTTTTTGGTGCCTACTTGATACATGCATGTGATAGGTTATGATTATACCTTCCCTATTTTATTTGGATCATAGTTACTTGGATTATGGATATGTACATATTGATTGTGCATATTATTCGGATAGGTGTATTTAGTTGGATTTACATGCTTTAGTATCATGCACCATTTTGCATGATTGCATGCTGGTTGAATGAGATTCCTTTATTGTTGAGCCCACAGCCAGTTACATGGCCTGCACACACTGCCACTCATGGGTTAGTGGTACATCAGAAGGGTGTGTGCAGTTGCTCTGTCAGGATCCGCTGGTCCGCTCATGGGTAGCGATGAGGCAGCGTGGTAGCGGGCAGGGATCCCTCCTCTGGTCTATGACACTGGGAGATGAGAGCTTAGCTCCCCCACTCTGTTTGGGACAGGAGGATAGGTGTACTCCGACAGCATCCTGTCCACTCGGTCACTCAGGAGCAGTGATAACATAGTGCACAGTTGTCATAGCCCTACCCACTCGGCTTCACCATCGCGTGTGAGGCGGCTGACTGGCGTCAGGGGTGGCCATGTCATTTGCACGACATGCACTTTGCACGGATCGCATTTGTATTGTGTTTGCTGCATTATTTTTATTGATGCCTTGGATGTTGCATATGATTGTCATGCATATAGGATTCATATTCGTATATGATGATGACTTTATCTCTTATAGTAGGGCACATACTCCTATATCAGGGTAGGAGATTTAGGTGAGTACAATCCTTTTGCATTTATTTCTTGCTTACCCTATATGTGAGACTGTACTGGCATGATTTTTATTGTTAGCTATATCTTGCTATGCATATCGACTATTATCCGCTAAGTTCTTTGAACTTACCCCGTTGCATTACATCTGTTTCAGGTTGAAACTGCTAGGAGAGTCCAGCTGCCAATCCCCCCTCGTCGAAATGGATAGGTTGTATGGGTCTTATGGTTTTGGTTTTTAACTAGATGAAGTGTGTAGGATTTGTGTTTGTTTTGGTTATGTATTTGTGGAGGTTTGGAGTTATTTGTGGTGTCCTTATGGACTATTTGATTGGTCTGGTTGTATATTCCTGCTCAGATGACAGAAGGGGTAAGTCTAGACATAGTAGACTGTTGCTATTTACCTGGATTGATGGCCTGAGGCCAATTTATTATCTGCATGTGTAGTTTTTGTTCCGGTCGTGTTGACCGATGTATAGTGGTCGTGTAGGTCTTGTATATATATTTGGTATTGTCACCAGTACAGGGGAGATGTTGCCGGATTTTCGTCTGGCGGGGACTCCCCTGGGGCATGAAAATTTATTAGTATTAGAGCATAGGTTTTTGAGTTCCTTAGGGTCTTTGGGTTTTCGTAGTTTGCCATGTTTGGCAAGTTAACTGGGGTATTTTCGGAGTTGTATGGATTTCCGACGATTTTTATATTTCGGAAATTCGAGGTATTATTGACGAGGTCAATATGGGGGATTTGGCGGCGATAGGACATCTCCAGATGGCTAACAGGTAAATTCTAGAAAATTTTCTAGATTTAGTGTATATTTATGTTGGTTATATTGGTTATGCGGTGATATCATATTTTGTCTAGTATTGTTTTAACCTTATATCTGTTAGACGGTTAGATTTTTAGGTTGCTGGTTTATCGTTAGCATATGGTTATAAATTGCTATTACTGCTATAGGTATCTAGTTATCATTGTGATATAAATGATTAGATATTATTGGTAGATGTTTACCTATTACTATTTGGACTAGTATTAGGATTGGACTAGTATTAGGATTGGACTAGTTGAATAATATGAATAAGATGGATAAATTCGTAGAAGGTATATATAGAGGTTCTTTGACTCTCTAGATCCTAGTGCCTGATGACATGATATCATTGCTTACGTAGTTTAAGGTATATATAGGCATCTGATGCTTCATTTAGTATTGTCTTGACTTTGATCTGGCATGCCCCTTTAGTTATACCCTAATTAATTTCAGCCATTGATTCCTTTAGTATGACTATACTGTCGTTTATTAGACAGCGTGTTATATGTTTATATGGTTATGTGTTTTTGCGGTGTATACCATGATTAAGACTAGTAGAGATAGAATAACTTAGATGAAGTTATTCTGTAGGAGCGGATCTCAGGAATGAAACAACATTAGTAGAACCCTAGGTGTTGGAACCCTAGGCGTATTAACCCGTATGTGCTTAATGATATATGATTATCCATTTACTGTTTCAGTGATACGGTGATCGGACTAGTAGAGTTCGTATGGTTAGGATGCGATTAATCCTTACTATATCTCCCATTCTTGGTTGAGAGAGAGTCTGCAGTAGAGTCTCTCTATAGGTAGGTGCGTTGTATATTTGTGGTCAATCATGCCTCCCAATCATGGTTGAGATGACCTACTGTAAGGTTGTATTCTTGCGTTATCCGTTCGGGGTTGGTGATAATCGGATTCATATGACGTCTGTAGCTAGATAGCTACTTTACATCTTAAGTACCCACGAGATTTGTTCATGGTAGCATGTTGTAACATGCATGATTAAACTGGTAGAAATGATATAATTTAGGCTTAACCCTCTTGCCATGCTTTTTAGTAGAGGGGTTGTCTTTATTGGCCTTGAGAGGTATTTCCTGTTAGCTGGGACGAAACCTTATGAGCAATCGTCTCGACGTGTTTGTTAGTGGACTTATGATTTTATCGACCTTGATAACCGTTTATGTTAGAAGGGTTGGAACGCTAGACTTAACCATCTCGACTTATTTATTTATAAGTTGATGATCTTTACCGACTTTGGTAAACATTTCGTATTAGAGGTGTTGAAACCCTCGCTTGACCGCCTCAATGAGTTTAATTGTAGATCGATAATCTTTGTCGACGTTGATAGTCGTTCTATGCTGGATGTATTGGATAACCCTAGGCTTAACAACCTAGAAAAATCGACTGCTCACGCGCCCCATTAGTGGTAGTATGTTGTTGCGTTCAGTCAATAATTAGATATCTATATACGTTGTCTGCCCATGAGACTCATTCGTAGTAGCATGTAGTTGCGCGTAGACAGTGCTTGGTATATTGATTGTCGACTCATGGGTTACGTTCGCGGTAGCTCATAGATAGTTTCCTTTTTGTGCGAGAGCCACGAGACTTTGTCGTGGTATCCGGATGTGCACTGCTTGTTGCAGTGGTTGTGTATGTTGCGGGTATATTTATTATACTGCTGATCAGGATAGTTGCAGATTGATATTGGTACTCTGAGGGTTGGGTTACTCTAGCTTGTTCCCTGAGACTTCCATTATGTGCATTATGATTATGCACTATTGTCTATACATCCACAGAGTGGTTGTACTCATCCCCTCCTCACTTATCCTCTAGGTTAACTGATGGAGGACGTGTCATGTTGACCTACCTTTGTGTCGCTCAGAGAGTTCTTTGCCGTGCTTGTCTCCCTGCATCGTCGGGATGCCACTTTGTTTACTTGGTCGGTGTTGCATTTTGATTATGCACTTTGGATTTTGTCGCAATTTGATTTGGGGTCATAAAACTATTTTACTTTGATTGATATATGTTTAGTCGTGCATGCATGCAATTATTAAAATACTTGTATTTCTATAATTATTTTGAGGTTTTTACCAGATCTGGTCTATGTATTTCGAAATATTGTCACTAAGGGGCTCCTCCGTCATTTGGATGACGAATATGCTCCTAGGATGTGACAATTTTATTGGTTTGTGGTTTTGGTTATGGGTTTTGTGTTTCGAGGATTTTATTTTCCTTAGATTTTTGGGAGTTCTCGTGATTTGGGACCAAGCAAGCTGAAGGATATCTCTGAGCTATAGGAAAAGTATTGTCTTTAGTGGTTACGGTACTTTAGTGATTAGGAAAAGTATTGACTTAGTGAAATTGTCCCTACTCATGGTCGGGGACGAGGTCGATGACGTATTGACATTACGAAACCTACCTAACGATGATTTTGGAAGTACAGACTTTTTAGAGGTGCCGACTGATGTCGAATTAGGAAGCTAGGGATTTGGTCTACTAGCCACCAATTTGAAGGACAAGGAGTAAACCCTCAGAAAATATCAGTCTCTACTATTAGTGATTTGGATTTGGATAAGGCGTGTATACCTACACTGGTCAAGACGATGAAAGATCGTTTTACCTTATTATAGGAGGTATTGGAGGGGATATTTATCTGTCCCAGTATTTTCTTCTAGAGAAGATCCGGAACTCTTTGTTAAAAAAAGAGATGGACCTTTGAGATTAGGCATTCGATTGTCGATGATAGAATGCGGTAGTTGTGGAAGGAAATGAATATCCTTCATTGTGGATAGAGGATCTATTTAGATCAACTATAAAACACCTGTGTATACTCTAGGATTGATTTATGACTGGTGGGTTGATATTGTAGTGACATGGTGTCATACAATTATCATTGTCGTAGTGATGATGGTTATATCATCAACCTAGAGTAAAGAGAATGCAGATGTGTAGCGATGACAATTTCATACTTAGTATGAATTGTATGAGCTTTTGATTATCTTAATAGGTTTATTGACAACTTAGTCGTTCAGGGATTTGGGAAGTCGTATATTATGGACACGATTGGATCAATTGTGGTCGTTGGAGTTGCGTAACTTGGCCACTGTTGATGGTGGTAGTTGGAGTTGCGCACTCGACCACCATAGATAGTGGTTTCTTGGTATTGATTTGGTTATTACCATAGATATGGACAAGATGCTCTAGCGGTACTACAATCATTGACTGATTGGACCAGGAAGGTGATGGAATTTACGTGGTCTGAAGCTTGTGAAACTAGTTTCAGGGCTCAGACGATGGTTGACTTTTACGCCAGTGTTGATTAATCATTCTAGTGTGGATGGAAGGGTAGTGTACATGATGCATCATTTCGGGGATCGAAGTGATTCCGATGCTATAGAATAGGACGTATCCTAAGTTTATGGCAGTTAAAGAACTGCGAGATAAGTCATACATATGACGTGGACTTAGCAGTGATTAGGTTGTATTGTAGAGGTGAAGAGCAGAAATGTTCATGGGGTTTTGGCTAGCTACTGGATAGCTACTATAGAGTAGTTGGAACACGAACGGTTGTAACAAGAAAGTTTGGTCGCGTTAGCCTCACATGCACTTACAGAGTGTGTGGTGGAGTGGATTTTGGACGGTGGATGGACTACCGTCTCTGACTCCGAGGAGGATAATGGTTTCCAGAGTTGCATTAGTTTAAGGAACATATGCTTCAGGAAATTCCGACTCCGGAAGGGAAGTGGAAGAATTTCATTATGGATTTTGTGGTGGGTTTGCCTAGGACACATTGAGGCCATGACGCGATTTGGATAGTCGTTGATCGACTAACCAAATTCGCGTATTTTTTAGCGATTCGGAAGACCGACTCTCTGGATCGTTTGGCAGAGCTATATTGTCGGGAGATCATCAGATTGCATGGTGTTCCTTTGAGCATTATATCAGATAGAGATCCCCGGTTCACGTCTAGGTTCTGGCAGAGTCTGCAGCAGGCTTTAGGCACACAGCTTTGGTTTAGTACTGCATTCCATCCGCAGACAGATGGACAGTCTGAGCGGACCATACATACACTAGAGGATTTGCTGAGATCCTGTGTTATAGATTTTGGGGGCAACTGGGAGGACCACTTGCAGTTAGTGGAATGCGCCTACAATAACAGTTATCATTCGGCTATCCAAATGGCTCCGTATTAGGCATTGTATGGTAGACAGTGTCGTACACCCACCCTCTGGGAGGAGGTTGGGGAGACCCAGTTGCTAGGACCCCAGAGAGCTCAGCATGAGGCAGAGCTGGTCCGTACTATCAGACGTAGGATGACAAAGGTACAGGATCGCCAGAAGAGTTATGCAGATCGTAGACAGAGACCTTTGGAGTTCTCTATTGGTGATCATGTATTCCTGCGAGTCTCACCCACAAAAGGGGTGAAGAGATTTGGACTCCGTGGTAAGCTGACTCCTAGATATATTGGTCCGTTTGAGATATTAGAGAGGATCGGAGCAGTCGCTTACCGACTAGCGCTACCACCGTCTTTGGATGGTATCCATGCTGTGTTTTATGTGTCCATACAGAGGAAGTATGTGTCAGACTCTACACATATTCTGTCAGATGTGTCAGGTTCCATTCAACCTGATGCTACTTACGCAGAGGTTCTGGCATGGATTCTGGATCACCAGGAACGATAAATGCGGAACAAGATAGTGCGATTTGTCAAGGTCGGGTAGAGGCACCTCACAGATGAGGAGGCTACTTGGGAGCTTGAGGAGAAAGATCAAAGCTCAATACCCCCAACCTGTTTGCTTAAGGTGCATGAGATATATTTTCAGTACTTGTGGTATCTCTTACTCATTATGCATCTGGGTAGAAAATTTAGAGACCAAATTTTGATTAGTGGGGGAGAATGTTAAATACTGAAATTTAAAATATTAAATTTAATGGCCAAGAAGTTAGGAAAAAATAATTCTAGGAATTATTTTGGGATTTTTAGAGAATTTTAAGAATTTTTCCAGAATTTTTCTGAATTTAAACGGGGCTTATACATAGTAGTTACGAGAATAAGAAAAAAAAAAAGGCTTTTAAAAGTCCTATTTGGATTATCTGACCTAAGAAAACCTAGGTTTTTTCTATTTCCCAGATTTTTCTTTTTCTCCGCGCGCCGCAGGCGGTTTCTCCTTCTCGCGTCTGCAGCCACACCGACGCCCTCTGCCGTCTCCTTCTCCGCACGCACTCCCTCTCCGCTGCTGATTTCGCTGAGCTCGAGCTCGTCCTCGACCAGGCCAACGCTTGCGACGCCGCCGTGCACCCAAAGATCTCCGACGCTGCCACTGCCCGTTGCCCCTTTCCCCGCCGCCGTTTGCCTCCTTCCGCTCCAGATCGCGCGCCTCCGCGCCTGTTGCTCCTCGCGACTCCGTCGCCAGGCAGTCAACGCCGGCTACAGACAGTGCTGCCCCATGCGCGATGACAACTGACCACTCCTGCGCGCGAGCTCAGTGACATATCTTCGCCGTCGCTTTCCCCATTGCCGACGCTGCTCGTCTGCAACGCCGATCGGCCTCCCCGGACACGACTTGCCCTTTTCCCTCCTCTGCAAGTGACGGCCGACCACCCCTCGCCGGAGCCCGCGGACGAGCAAGAGCGCAGAGGAAGCGTGGCTGGGAGCGTGCATCGGCGGCAGCTACACCTTGATTTGCTCGGAGGCGCGATTTTGTCGGAGTTAGGTAAGGGTTGCTCCTCTCCTAATCTTGGATGAGATCTAGGTTTTAGCTGTGGTCACCCTTCGTTGAACTGGAGCTGTGATTTGGGCAGTGGGATTGTACGACGAACAGAGCTATTGGGAGGGGGTTGCTGCCGGTGAGGTTCCAACCATTGGTAAGCTCGATCTGCTTCTTTTATTTGTCCATACTATGGTTAATTCTTGTTATATGCGATTGGATTTTTGATCTGTGGAGTTGGCTACGAGTTAGAGTTGGTTTGGTCATTTAGGTTGGTTGTAATGCATATGTTTGGAGATTTGGCTGGTGGAGTTATATACATGCTCGTGAAGGAGCTGTGAATAGATTGAATTGGTTGATTCGGGGAGGGTTTTCCTTCGGTGGAGCAAGGTGGACAGTGTTCTGTGTGAAGGTGGGGCTGTGAATAGGTCTATGGGTGTAGGTGAGGACTGTGAAGGGCTATGAGGTAGCTGTGAGTGAGTTTGATGTAGGTTGTACGGTTGTAAGCGGTATTTTAAGTGAGCTATGAATGGTTCAGAATGTGTTTTGATCTGTGAGGTAGCTATTTGGGTTTTGGATCCGTCCTGTGGACGGTGAATTTGGTGTGTCGAGAGGTTGTACTCGTATTCGTTAGATTGAGTGAATACGGGATCAAAGTAGAATTTAATTAGTAAGTTGTTGTATGCTTGAATTTACTAATGGAAAAAAAAATATGAATATTAAGCTAACCATTATCTCTTTTATCAATACAAAAGTACTAATGGGTGTTAAGGAAAGTCATCCAATCAAAATTTATATATATATAAATGCGTGACTCGTGCACGACGGCGAGGAATGCACAGTAATTGCACCCGATGCCTCTCGCACCTGTCGCCTTCCCGGTGGATTTCGACCATGATCCGAGCGAAATCCGATGGCGGTCCGACCGGTTGACGGTGAAATGACAGTTAAATTGCGGCGGAGAAGGTTACTGTGCATTTCTCATTCACTGTGCAATCGTGATAATCGGACGACTGAGAAGTTGTCTCCCATATGTCGCGCACGCGCGCCCATTCGCGGGCGCTCAGGATATCAAATTAGTATTATATATATATATATATATATATATATATATATATATATATATATATATATATATATATATATAAAGGGGTATATATTATAAGGGGGATATATAACGCCGGGGAATTAACCTAAACTATTTTTTTTTCTCCGATGCCTATTCCCATCTCAAACCCTTCTTGGCGATATTTTTCATCGACCAGTCGCCGTCTCCCTTCTCTCGTCGCCTTCCTCTCCGCCGCAATACTCGATGCCTTCTCTGATACTCGATGCCTTCTCATCGACCTCGTGTCGCTTTTCTGCTAGTCACCCTATCTCATTGAGCTTGCGTCGCTTTCCTCTCCGCCGTGATGCTCAGTGCCACCTCCCTCCCCGCCTCCACAGAATCCAGGATCTACTTTTCGGTAAGCTTTCATCTGCACTATTAAATCTGTCAAACATGTTTGTCTCAGGTTTCTGGAATTACCATTCTCTCCATAAGCATGCATTACCTTGTCTTTCTCATTAGTCACTGATGGAAGTGAGAAACCTGCACTAGGTTCATTTTTGATGATATCTCAACAGTGAACAATGTGATGGTTAGTCTCAAGTCTTAAACGTAACAATGGGCCCTTCACATTTTCATTATTATCATCACAAGCGAATCTTAGCAAAGTCTTGTGCACTTTCTAAACTAAGTCCTGTGCTAACAAATTTCTGCCGACAACAATTATTTTGGGTTGTTCAATAAGATAACTACCTCTATCTTCATATTTCTTTGATGTGAAGATAGAGGTAGTTATCTTATTGAACAACCCAAAATAATTGTTGTCGGCAGAAATTTGTTAGCACAGGACTTAGTTTAGAAAGTGCACAAGACTTTACTAAGATTCGCTTGTGATGATAATAATGAAAAATCTGGTGGTGCTCCGATTGTTGCATGTTTAAGACTTGAGACTAACAATCACATTGTTCACTGTTGAGATATCATAAAAAATGAACCTAGTGCAGGTTTCTCACTTCCATCAGTGACTAATGAGAGAGACAAGGTAATGCATGCATATGGAGAGAATGTTAAGTCCGGAAAGCTGAGACAAACATGTTTGACAGATTTAATAGGGCAGATGGAAGCTTACCGAAAAGTAGATCCTGGATTCTGTGGAGGCGGGGAGGGAGGTGGCACCGAGTATCACGGCCGAGAGGAAAGCGACGCGAGCTCAATGAGAAAGGGCGACCGACAGAAAAACGACGCGAGGTCGATGCGAAGACGCCGAATGTCAGAGAAGGCTCCGAGTATTGTGGCGGAGAGGAAGGCGACGGAAGAAGGGAGACGGCGACTTGGTCGGGACAGAAAATATCGCTTCGGAAGAAGGGTTTGAGATGGGAATAGGCATCGGAGAAAAAAAAATAGTTTAGGTTAATTCCCCGGCGTTATATATCCCCCTTATAATATATATACCCCTATATATATATATATATATATATATATATATAATACTAATTTGATATCCTGAGCGCCCGCGAATGGGCGCAGGTGCGCGACACATGGGAGACAGCTTCTCAGTCGTCCGATTATCACGATTGCACAGTGAATGAGAAATGCACAGTAACCTTCTCCGCCGCAATTTAACTGTCATTTCACTGTCGACCGGTCGGATCGCCATCGGATTTCGCTCGGATCATGGTCGAAATCCACTGGGAAGGCGACAGGTGCGAGAGGCATCGGGTGCAATTACTGTACATTCCTCGCCGTCGTGCACGAGTCACGCATTTATATATATATAGATTTTGATTGGATGACTTTCCTTAACACCCATTAGTACTTTTGTATTGATAAAAGAGATAATGGTTAGCTTAATATTCATATTTTTTTTTTCTATTTTGGATAATGGAGATTAACATTCATACGTAATTTGAATTTTTGTTGGTCAACGAAGGTTTTATGCTGTTTGAAATATATCATTTAGGGTTTGTTTCAGTAAATTCAATGCTGATTGATGATGTATACTTGCACGTTGAAAAATTGACCTCATGAAGTAGTATATCATCTGGACTCTGGAGTATCTCAAAAAGCTATGTTAACAAAATAAAATTTTGGAACAGGAATTGACGATTTGATTTTCAGATATGCAATTTGACTTTAATTTTAGAGCAATTTTGTTTCCAATTTGTTCCATCATCCAATTGAGCTTTGTCTAAACTTGCAAAAGCATATTCAAATTGAAATAACTAATTGTTCAGATAAAAGATACAACTATGAACTTCTGCATTTTGTTTGCATGAATTAAAAAAAAATCTATTATTCTAAATAACAACAGATATGAATAATACTTGAAGAAATCTTAGTTGAGTATTGGAATCATAGCAACCTGCATTTGTGCACTCCCCTTTGATCCTAGGTAAAGCGATCTTCGTAAAAATAATGCAACAGTAAAGGTAGCTGATTAAACTTTGAAAATGATAATAAATCAAAACCGGCCATCGTACAATATGATTCATATATTATTTAACTCACACTGCAAAGTCTAGATTCTTTAGTCTCAACTATGTGAAAAATTACAAAATGAATTTAATTAAAATTTCCGAAGATTTCTTTCTACATTCTCCTTCTATTGGACCTCTTCTGTTGCTTAGACTAGTTAGAATTTGTGACAAGGAGTTCCATCATTCATTTCTGGCAGGCACAAGATCACTGATTTTTTTGGGGGACATAATTCTAGGTCCCCCTATGTGAAAGGTTGCTTTCTTGCCTTGAGACAAACGATTAGATTCTCCTTATCCTGCTTTTATTTCATTTAATTATTGCATGATGTTTGACTTCTATCTTAGAATAGAATTGTTTGTTTTATCTTTATGCCATAGAAATAACAATCTAAGGCATGGCTGTTTGAATTCTGTTATGTTCAAAATTATTCAACAAAGATTTTTTTTTCTATTCTATAAAAGCTTATTCTCGTAATTATTGCAATATATTTTAAAGCAAATTCCAGCGAAGTTTAATAGCGTAACTTGTTTAAAATTCGTAAAGTTATAACACTAAACTGAATCACTTTAAAATTAAGTGTCTCTAGCTAAGGTGAATATTCTTAAGCCCCAATAAGCTGAAATTGCCCCAAGACTAGATGTTTTTCATTAAGGATACCCTTTAGATAATGCTAGAAGGTTTTTGTCGTAAACTATGAAATTTCTAACATCTTAAACAATAGACTAATAGAGTCTAGAGATACATCTCTCTTTGAAATGTATT
Organism: Wurfbainia villosa; assembly: GCA_025175895.1. NCBI lineage: Eukaryota > Viridiplantae > Streptophyta > Magnoliopsida > Zingiberales > Zingiberaceae > Wurfbainia > Wurfbainia villosa. Next base: position 803,621 of record CM046008.1, read on the forward strand.
TTCTTGCAAATCAAGATTCTCTAGCTCAGCCGTGCCTCCTGGCATGTCTGTGCCATGTCTTTACCTCCATATGAGTCATCTTCAACAATCTCCACCTTGACAAATATCCACCCCTTTAGAGAAACGAGCATTTGAATATAACACCTCCTGGGATGGCTGAGTTCGGACTTCAACTCTAGCAATTAGAGAAATTGATCAAGTCCAAACAATGCTTGAACTTCTCAGTGGTAACTGGCTTTGTCAATATATCTGCAATATTTTCCACAATGCGAACCTTTTTCAAGTTGAATGTCACTGGAAGAAATCAGTTCTTTGCTTTTGTGAAACCTCATATCTATGTACTTGGTCCTCACATTATAAACCTGATTCTTCGCCAAATAGATAGCACTTTGACTATTACAATACAACTTGACTCTACCTTGTTGAACACCCAGTTCATTGACTAATCTTGTAAACCACAATGTTTCATTTGTTGCCTCGACAACCGCCATGTATTCTGACTTAGTAGTGGATAATGCAACTATAGATTGTATCATGGACTTCCAACAAAGAGGTCCCCCTGCCACAGTAAACACATATTCTGTAATAGACCTCCTGTCATCCAAATCTCCTACATAGTCTGTATCAACATATCCTACAATTGAAGGATCATCATATTGTCTGCTTAACATGATGTCATAATCTATAGCACCTCTCGAGTATTGAAAAATCCACTTGACTGCATCCCAATGTTGTCTATCTACTTGCTCACCGTACTAACAACATACGTCAAATCCAGCCTTGTGCAAACCATGACATATATTAGACAACCAACTGCACTGGCATATGAAATACTTGACATATTATGAATCTCACCATCTGTCTTCGGGCACTGTGTAATAGATAATTTGAAGTATTGCTCCAAAGGTGTACTCACAAATTTTGCATTACTTCATGTTGAATCTGTCTAACATCTTCTCAATGTGACTGCGCTGAGATAACCATAATCTCCTAGAGCCTTTGTCTCTATGTATTTCCATTCCAAAAATCTTCTTGGTTGTACCCGAATCTTTCATGTCAAAGTCTTTGCTCAATAACTTTTTCAATTTGTTGACCTTAGTCACTTCTCGCAGCAATCAACATGTCATACACATAAAGTAACAAGAAGATAAGCGAATCATCATCAAAGCTCTTCACATATGTGCAACAATCATACTCACATCTCGTGTATCCATTATAAATCATATATGAATCAAAACACTTGTACCATTTTCTTGATTGCTTCAATCTATAAAGTGACTTCTTCAATCTACAGACTAAATGCTCCTGTTTGGGTTAACTAAAACCTTTTGGTTGTGACATATAAATCTTCTCTTCCAAGTTGCCATGAAGAAACATGGTCTTCACATCCAGTTGCTCTAACTGCAGATCATGATGAGCCACCAAAGCTAACACCGCTATGATAGATGTATGTCTGACCATCGGAGAAAATATCTCATCATAGTCAATCCCCTTTCTCTGTGAGTAACCCATTGCTACTAGTTGAGCCTTGAACTTTCCTTCTACACCCTTTTGAAACTGCTTCTTTCTTCTTGTATACCCATTTGCATCCTACAACCTTCCTTCCTTAAGGAAGTTTCACCAGGTCCCATGTATGATTCTTATGTAAAGACTCTATCTCTTCCGCCGTAGCTCCCATCCACTTATCCCTTTCAGAGCTATGAATTGTCTCTTAAAAAGTAGTAGGATCTTCGCTAGTAGCGATAATAAGTGCATAAGAAACCAAATCTTCAAAATCATATCTGACAAGTGGTTTTATGGTGCACCTGGGCCTGTTTGTGGTTATAGTCCGATGCTCTATGTGCTCCAAGCTATCATCCTCAATCTCATGAGTTTCTACCTCCACTTGCACAACATCTTTGTTTCTCCTGCTATTCGATGATGTTTGTTTCTCATCTCCTTGAGTGCGCTGCAACATAGCCTTCTCATCAAACACTACATCCCGACTGATCATCACTTTATTTGCCTTAGGATCCCAAAGCTTGAAGCTTTCACTCCTTTCTGATATCTCAGAAAAATACATTGAACAGATTTTGCATCAAGCTTTGACCTGTCTTTGCTAGAAATATATGCATAGGCTGGACATCTAAAAACTCTTAGACTAGAGTAATCAACCGGGTTACCTGTCCATACCTCCTTTGATACTCTCCCATCTAGTGTTGCTTTTGGTGATCTATTTATCAGAAAACACGTCATGTTTACTGCCTCTGCCCAAAAGTTATTTGTAAGTCCAACATTCAATCTAAGACACTGAGCTTTCTCGACTAGAGACCTATTCATTCTTTCTGGCACACCGTTTTGCCTTGGTATTCTACGTACTGCGTAATGTCTCTTGATACCATATTGCTTACAAAATTCTTGAAATTGTGAATCTGTGTATTTAGTGTCATTGTCAGATCTAAGACACTTCAATTTTCTCCCGGTTTGATTTTCTACTTTAGCTTTCCACAATTTGAACTTGATGAAAGTTTTTGACTTGTGTCGTATGAAATACACCCAGACTTTCCGTGAGTAATCATTAATGAAACTCACAAAATATGTATGTCCTCCACGTGATGCTACATTGGCTGGACCCTAGAGATCTATATGAACATAATCTAGAATCCCTTTCGTCTTGTGTGTGGCTATCTTGAATTGCACTCTGCTTTGCTTCCCCAAAATACAAAACTTACTAAAGCCGAGTTTGCATGTTTTGATGCCCTTCAACGAATTCCTTTTATAAAGCTCTAACATCCCACACTCACCCATATGACCCAGCCGCATGTGCCACAATATCGTATCATCGGATTCTGATTCTACAACACCAGCTCCACCTACAACCGTCATCCCTAGTAGCTTATAGATGTTCCCTGTTAGTTTCTGTCCTTTCATTACCGTCAAAGCACCCTTGCTAACTTTCATGGTTCTAGTCACATACTTATAACTGCAACCATTACCATCTAAAGTCCACAAGGAGATCAAATTTTTCCTCAGATTCGATACATATTTGATATCACATAATGTTCGAACTATACTATCAAACATCTTGATTATGATATTCCCTATTCCAATGACTCTGCAAGATGCATCGTTACCCATTAGAACATAACCAGAATTGACCTGTTTATATGTGTCGAACCAATCTTTGTTAGGTGTCATGTGATATGAGCATGCTGAGTTTAAGATCCATGAATCTGTCAATTGCTTTGAACTTGATAAGACGGAAAGCATGTCGCCATCGCCGCTCTCTAAATTTTCTTTTTCTACTATGTTCGCAGACTTTGATGAACCATCTTTCTCTGCGTTAGTCTTCTCTCTGGACAATCTCTCTTGATATACCATTTTACTCCGCACTTATAGCATGTGACGTAGGCGGGGCAGCGGGGTGGGCGCTAAAAACCTTCTATGCGCGAGGGTAGGATAGAGGGTGGCAGAGAGAATCGAAGGAGAGAAGGAATTCGCTAACAAAAGAGGATCCACCTCTATGTTTAAATGAAATCAAAATAAACTTTATTAATCAAAAAACAATCTATGAATTACAAGAGTCTAAGCCCATCTTTAAATAGGCTAGGGAAAGAGAAAGTTTCTTAACAAGTAAGAAAACTAAAAATAACTAAACAAACTTAAATAAAAATTTCTTAACGAAACAGAAAAGAAAATATAAACATTTTAAAACTAAAATTTTAAAATTAAATAGAAAATTCGGAAAAAAGAAAAAAAATTAATAATGAAATATTAATGAAATCTTAAATAGCAACGACAGCTCATTACGGTTGTGGCGTGGTCCATAGTCAGGCCGTGGTTAGAACCACGATCGTGGTGAAGATCACAGTCATATTGGGGACCATGACCAAACCGTAGTCCCTACTGAAGATCCCGTGTCAAGCCATGAAATGATCTACACCCGTGTTGGTAACCACAGGTAGGTCGTGGTGGACTCTGGGAGTTCCATTATGTTTCGTTCTGATCCAGAATGAAGCATATCCATGTTAGAGAGGCATGAAGGTGTTGAAATCTTTTATTTTGGAACACAATTTCTCCTCATCATAATTTAGAGGAAGGTGAGATCGCATCTTATGATAAAAGTTGATCAAGTTGCTGGATGTGCTTGAATCAGTCATCGGGGTTAAAAAGAACTCGACCTCGAGTTCGAACCAGTGTTATCTCCCTTTTTGGCACAATGAATTATCATGCTCTCTTGGGTGTATCTTAGCTTCATCACCTGTTGTCTGGACATAGAAAGGAAATGAGAGGAAGATACCAAAATAAGAGTAAGATTCTCTTGCTAGGATGCTAATTCAATCTTCTGGCCTTCGACATAAGTGTTGTTCAAACTATCGTGGATAACTTTGCAATTCTGCTGTCAATGTGGGTTCAATAATATGTAGCATGCAACTATCGCTTCAATCTTGGGCAGGAGAAGATTCTTTTGAGCAGTCAGCATCTCGTGGTCATCTCCACCATCATCGTAGACGACCATGTATTTTTCAACCAATATGTCATCTTCATCGTAGATGCTACTGTCTCCTTTAACCGAGATGCTCATGTCTTCTTCAACCGATAAGTGGTCTTTATCATGGATGCTCATGTTGTATTTATTGTAGATGAGATCTTCTATGTTTTCTTCAATTACCTCATCATCAATATCATCATCATCATAGACGAGGTCTTCCATTATCTCGTCAACATCATCTTTGTCATAAAGGAGGTCTTCCATGTTTTCTTTGAACTCGGTGCTCTCAAGGTTGTCCTCGTCGTAGATGGGATCTTCCACCCTTTTTTTAATGTCGTCGTCACCGTTTATCTTCATCGTAGATAGAATCTTCCACATTTTCTTCAATGTCGTCATCGTCATCTTCATCGAAGATGGGGTCTTCCATGTCTTCTCTAAACTCGGTGGTCTCATGATCATCCTCATCATAGACAAAATCTTCCACGTTATCATCATCGTAGATGGAGTCTTCCACATCTTTGAACTCGGTGGTCTTAAGGTCATCCTTATCGTAGACAGGATCTTCCACGTCATCACCATCGTAGATAGGGTCTTTTGTGTCGTCTTCAATTTCCTCGTCATAGATAGAATCTTCAATGTCTTTATCATCATCATCGTAGACGGTGTCTCCATACCATTCTTTACGACCACAATATTCTTGATGACGTAGAATTTTAGAGCGTCGAAGACTTACCTCAAGTTTTCGCAATGTTACACGCCGAATTAATGCTTCGACTTTTCTCCGTAGATTCTTGATGATCTCTTGGGAACTTCGATCCTGAGGTGAGACTTCCTCAATCGGAATCTGCTAGTCACGACCATGATCACAACCTGACGACCATCTATGAATTGCAATTGCCGATATAACTCTGTAATTTGTCTCTATTGATCGATGAACTCACGGGTACTTTGATCTTGGGGTGCAGCTTCCTCAATCGGAACCTACTGATCGCGACCATAACTATGTCCTCGTTGACCTTCAATGAATCTAGGCTCTGATACCAATTGACGTAGGCGGGGCATCAGCGTGAACGCTAAAAACCTTCCATGTGCGAGGATAGGATAGAGGGTGGTAGAGAGAATTGAAGGAGAGGGGAAATTCACTAACAAAAGAGGATCCGCCTTTATGTTTAAACGAAATCAAAATAAACTTTGTTAATCAAAAAACAATCTTTGAATTACAAGAGCCTAAGCCTATCTTTAAATAGATTAGGGAAAGAGAAAATTTCTTAACAAATAAGAAAGCTAAAAAAATAAACAAACTTAAATAAAAATTTCTTAACAAGTAAGAAAGCTAAAAAAACTAAACAAACTTAAATAAAAGTTTCTTAACGAAATAGAAAAGAAAATATAAAAATTTTAAAATTAAATAGAAAATTAAAAAAAAAAAGGAAAAAAATAATAATGAAATATTAATGAAATCCTAAATAGCGCCGACAACGCGTTATGGTCGTGGCCTGGTCCATAGTCAGGTCGTGGTGGGAACCACAGTCGTGGTGAAGACCACAACCGTATTGGGGACCATGGCCAGAACGTAGTCCCTACTAGAGATCCCATGTCGAGCTATGGTTGGTAACCACAGGTAGGTCGTGGTAGACTCTGGGAGCTCTATTATGTTTTGTTCTGATCCAGAATGAAGCATATCCATGTCGGGGACAATGGAGGCGTTGGAATCTTTATTTTGGAACGCAATTTCTCCTCATCATGATTTAGAGGAAGGTGAGATCACATCTTATGATAAAAGTTGATCAAGCTGTTGGATATGCCTATATCAGTCATCCGGGGTTAAAAAGAACTCGACCTTGAGTTCGAACTAGTGCTATCTCTCTTTTTGGCACAAGGAATCATGCTTTTTTGGGTGTATCCTAGCTTCATCACTTGTTATCTGGACATAGAAAGGAAAGGAGAGGAAGATACCAAAATAAGAGTAAGATTCTCTTGATGGGATGCTAATTCAATCTTCTAGCCTTCGACATAAGTATTGTTCCAACTATCGTGGATAACTTTGCAATCCTGTTGCCAATGTGGGTTCAATAATACGTAGCATGCAACTATCGCTTCAACCTTAGGGAGGAGAAGATTCTTTTGAGCAGTAGGCATCTCGTGGTCATCTCCATCATCATTGTAGACGACCATGTATTCTTCAACCAATATGTCATCTTCATCGTAGATGCTATTGTCTCCTTTAACCGAGATGCTCATGTCTTCTTCAATCGATAAGTGGTCTTCATTAAAGATGCTCATGTTGTATTTATTGTAGATGAGATCTTCTATGTTTTCTTCAATTACCTCATCATCAATATTATCATCATAGACGGGTTCTTCCATTATCTCGTCAACATTATCTTTGTCATAGAGGAGGTCTTCCATGTTTTCTTTGAACTCGGTGCTCTCAAGGTTGTCCTCGTCGTAGATGAGATCTCCCACATTTTCTTTAATGTCGTTGTCACCGTTATCTTCATCGTAGATGAGATCTTCCACATTTTCTTCAATGTCGTCGTCATCGTTATCTTCATCGTAGATGGGGTCTTCTATGTCTTCTCTAAACTCGGTGGGCTCAAGGTCATCCTCATCGTGGCAGAATCTTCCACGTTATCATCATCTAGATGGAGTCTTCCTCATCTTTTTTGAACTCGGTGGTTTAGGTCATTCTCATCATAGACAGGATCTTCCACGTCATCACCATCGTAGATAGGGTCTTTTGTGTCGTCTTCAATTTCTTCGTCGTAGATAAAATCTTCAATGTCTTCATCATCGTAGACGGGTCTCCATTCCATTTTTTACGACCACAATATTCTTGATGACATAGAATTTTAGAGCGTCGAAGACTTGAGATATAACTCAGTAATTTGTCTCTGTAGATCGATGAGCTCGCGGGTACTTTGATCTTGGGGTACGACTTCCTCAATGGGAACCTACCGATCACGACCATAACCATGTCCTCGTCGACCTTTCATGGATCTAGGGCTATGATATCAACTGACGTAGGCGGAGCAGCGGGGTGGGCGCTAAAAATCTTCCATGTGCGAGGGTAGGATAGAGGGTGGCAGAGAGAATTGAAGGAGAGGGGGAATTCGCTAACAAAAGAGGATCCGCCTCTATGTTTTAACGAAATCAAAATAAACTTTAAACTGAAAACTACAATCCGGTGCATGAAGCTCCCGCCACGTGGGGTACCGGAGAAGGAATCCATTGTACGCAGCCTTACCTTGCTTTTTTGCAAGAGGCTGTTTCCAGGATTTGAACCCGTGACCTCTTGGTCATAAGATAGCAACCTTACCGTTGTGCCAAGGCTCCCTTCTGAAATCAAAATAAACTTTATTAATCAAAAAACAATCTATGAATTACAAGAGCCTAAACCCATCTTTAAATAGGCTAGGAAAAGAGGAAGATTCTTAACAAGTAAGAAAGCTAAAAAAACTAAACAAATTTAAATAATTTTTTTTAATAAGTAAGAAAGCTAAAAAAAATTGAAAAAATTTCTTAACGAAGCAGAAAAGAAAATATAAAAATTTTAAAACTAAAATTTTAAAATTAAATAGAAAATTCGAAAAAAAATAAAATAAAATCATAAATAGCGGCGACAGCGTGTTACGGTTGTGGCCTGATCCACAGTCAAGCCGTGGTGGGAACCACAGCCGTGGTGAAGACCACAACCATATTGGGGACCCCGGTCAGATTGTAGTCCCTATTGGAGATTTTGTGTCGAGCTACAGAATGATCCGCACCCATGTTGGTAACAACAGGTAGGTCGTGGTAGACTCTGGGAGCTCCATTATATTTCGTTTTGCCAGAAAGAAGCATATCCATGTCAGGGGCCTATGGAGGTGTTGAAATCTTTATTTTAGAACACAATTTCTCATCATAATTTAGAGGAAGGTGAGATCGCATCTTATGATAAAAATTGATCAAGCTGTTGGATGCGCTTGCATCAGCATGTGATCTCCTTTCTCGATTTAGATCAGATCTTATTGTTTTCTATCCCATGTTCAATACTGCTCCTTCCACGTTCTTGGTCACTTTTCACCACAAGTACTTCACCTTGTGAAGTCTCATCATTGGCTTTCTTCTACTGATAAAAACTCGAAAGAGCACTTGTGACCTCCAGATTTAGAGATTCCTTTCCCCACATTAGAGTTGTAACCAAATTCTCGTATGTCGGAGATGAAGTTAGAGAGTTCAGCAACATTAGTGTTTTATCTTCATCATTGATCTTTACATCAATCCGCTTCAAATCACTGACAATCTAATTGAAAATATTGATGTGCTGAGTCAGATTGGTGCCCTCGGTCATCTTAAGCCCAAACAATTTCTGCTTAAGATAGAGCTTGTTCGTTAACGATTTGAACATATATCGACTTTTCAGTTTCTGCCAAACTGCCACCAGTGATTCCTCATCCATGACGTGATACATCACATTATCCGTTAGACAAAGCCTAATTGTTGCCACCGTGCTTGCCTGTAATTCCTCCCAGCCGCATTCTCCATGCTATCCGTTTTTTTTAATCCTAGTGCCTTTACCATACTTTGTTGTACCAGTAGATCCTTAACCTTCTACCACAATCCGAAATTTTCAGTTCCATCGAACTTCACCGTGTCAAATTTTGCTAAAGAGATCCCCGCTGTGATAAACATTGGCTATAATACCATTTGTTGGGATCAACAAGCAACAAGAGTGAAGAACGTCGAAGAGAGAGAATCAAAAACGATAGAGAAGAAGAACAATCGGAATTTAATGTGATTGGGCAAAGGATGCATACTCTACAAACGGCTAAGAGAAATCAATTAGAATCACTCGCTGTTTTAGGAAAACAAGCATCCTATATATACATCTCTAGCCAAATATGATATTTTAGATCCAAAAATACCCTATAAACTCAATTTTCTTGAACTCCCCGTCGCCTCCCGGACGAAGTACAGCCATGTGCTTCCTCCAGTGCGTAGCACGGCCTGATCGTGCCTCCTAGCACGGCTGTGTCACGGCTTTGCGCTTTTCTTCCAAAGCGTAGCATGGCCCGGTTGTTCCTTCTGGCATGGCCATGTCGCGGCCGTGGACTTGCTCTAGAGCGTGGCACAGCACAACCCCATCGTGCCTCCTTGCATGACTTTGTCATATCTGTGTCATGTTTTTACCTCCGGCCATCTTCAACAGTTGTGGAAAGAAGGTATAAACAATGAGTTCAAGTCAATTATCAGCTACAGTTTGACTTTATCTCCCTCCTAGAAACAAATTACCGGGATGCAAGTGAAGTTTTAAGAGAAAGATACGGAATGATGGAGCAATGGAAAAATATAAGGAGCATTTGATTTATTAAGGTTTTTTGCAATAAGTTTGGTACTTCGACGCCTATGCACCTAAGTAGATATCACATCTTTGACTTATACTTGCATTGACATTTGTCCATAAATTACTTATTCATCAAATGGATGTTAATATAACCTTGTTTCATGGAGATCTTGAAGAAATGTGTATGGAGCAACCTAAAGAATTTGTTGTAGTTTGGACAAGAAAAGAAAACGTGCAAATTAGTCTAATCACTATATATTGACTTAACCAAGCTTTAATACAATAAAACAAGAAGTTTGATGATAGGGTCATTGATGAACAGGTTATTGTCGTGGTACCGTTTCAAATTAATTACCCAACTCTCTTTACACTAATATAGCATAGTGAATGACCCAGATCGTTTCCCAACGAGTGTAATCGACAGAATAGTAAACTTAGGATTTCTAATTATTGCTTTGGGTTTTTTATTGAAGATGGGGGTTTGGATTTTGAACTCTAACCTACGGTTGCAAGGTAATTAAAACTCTAAACCAACATGCAACAACTAAATCAAACAATGCAGGAATTAAATCAACTAAAACTGGAAGAGGAATTAAATGATCTAATCAACCCAAGATAGATCCGGTGAATGAACAAGTTCCTCCGGCTAAGTCCAACGAAGCTCGATCAAGACTCCGCAAACGGTAGTGGATGTGGGATGGTGCAAACTCCTGAATCTAGTAGTTTGATGGATGCTCCGAACTCTCGTGGATCCGGTTGAGCTCGAAGAAGTGTCGTCGGGGCGGAACTCCTCGAATCCGAAGGAGAAGGTGGATGAGCTGTGGAGATGGAGGACAACACCGAAATCTCTAGATGAAGCGGTTCCTTCTCGAATCCGTGGAGGAAAATGGATGGAAGCAAGGTGGAGGCGGCTGCTAGGGCTCAAGGAAAGAAGAGATTTAACTAACAACTAAAGGAAATAATCAATGCATTAAAGAAATCTAATGCATGAGCATGATTAAAAGAAAGCAACTACTTAACTACAATTGCGGTGAAATTAAAGGAAACTTAAACTAAGCATTCAAATAAGAAAGTACAGGAATTTAAATATGCAGAATAATATGAGAGTAAAACATAACATGAAATTAAATCTAAACTAACAAACTACAACCTAATTACTAAAGAAATATTTAATCAAACATCATGCAATTAAATTGTAAAACACTAAATTCAAACATCAAAGTAAATAGCAAGGTAAACATCCAACTCAATGGACAAATAAAAAATAACCACCGATCACTCCACGACGGTGATGACAACCCGAAACGACCCTCTTCCGGCGGATGGAAGGGCTGGATCCTTGCCGGAAGATCCTCCGACAAGTGCGGAACGGGAAGGTGATGCTAGCTCTCTACTCCGACGATGGTTGGTGAAGCTGCCCAATCGACGCAGTAGCAAGTACCACAACCTTCCGAATTCGTCCAGCCGCGGTGTCGCAGCTCCGTCAGCTGGCGTTGGAAGTTTCGCCGGTGAAAAGCGTCGGTAACTCCTTTGTTCGCTGCCGATAAGCTGGCCGGAATCCCAGCTTCTTGTCGCCGGCTGAGGAAGGAGATCGCCGCCGGCTTGGATGGAAGGAGGACGCCGAAAGATACGCTCGGAATGTCGTCGCCGCGTGGAGAAGATGGTGTTGCCCGCTCGCGCGAGGAAGAAAGTCGACGCGCCGACGCTGGCACGATGGAAGGGGAGGTGATGGAGGAGACCACCGCCGACCTTGGCGGAGGAAGTGGACGGCCGGCGGTGCTTGAGCGTCGAAGGGGAAGGTCGACTTCCAATGGCGTCACGATGGAGGAAGAGAATTGTGCTGCGCGATGAAGAAGCGGTGAGGAAATGTTGATTTTCTTAAGCCAATTTCCTTGACCGTCCATTTGAAGCAAGATCTAATCCCAGCCGTCCATTAAAGCTAGGTTAATTGAATCTGATTAATCCAAGAAGGGCTATGCATCCAATGGCTGAAATTATTCCGACTTTGAATGAATGGATCTGATCACTCTGAATGGATAAGCACGATCGGCTGAAGCTGGATGAAGGCCTAAGATGTCCAAATCTAAATGTATGGACCGGATCACTCCAGATTCAGATGGATGGCTCAGATCAATCAGATCTCATCGGACGGTCAGAATTAAACAGATCTGAACCCTTGATTAAATTGCCTTTGATCTTGATGAAGGGCTCAAATTCTTTCTGCTTAAAATGCCCATTATGACCCTTAGATGAAGCCATATTTGATCCAACTTGAGTCTAGTCCAGTGGCTCATCTCGATCTCCTACAAACAAATATAAAATTCGCATATAAGTCCAAAATTTAGGAGAATTTACAATAAGGTCCAAAAATATATCCAACTCATAAAACATGATAATAATAAATAATAAATCACTCGAGAGGATAAAAACAATGATATTAAGGACCAAAATAACACGACAAAATGATAGTTATCAATTTCCCACACTTATTCTTGCACGTCCTGAGCAAGTAAAGAAAACTAAAAACAAACTGAAGATATATTTCCCTAACAATGCCAAATCCTACATAGAAAATCGTGAAAGAAAGTTACCTAGGATTGTCAAATCTCAAAGACTCAAACAATTATGAACTCAAATCTTACAAAGGTTAACAAACATTGTGACTTCAATCCATCCTGAATAGACTATGAATCATTAAGCCTCACAAGGTAAGTGGTGGTTTCTCTCGCTCTCATAAACATGTAATAGTGGAGTTCACTCAAGCTATTCATGATTTATGAACTACCATATGCTTGCTTTTCTTCTACCTTCACCACTGTATACACATAAGAATGCACAATCACTGAAGGCTTATTAAGAATGTAAGGGAAATATGAATACAAAAAAATGACAATATCTGTGAAAGATAAGAAATGAAATAGCTAAAGAAATGCAAGAAGAAGATATAGAAATACTGGAATGCTAAGATGAGTACAAGAAAGCATTGACCTAAAATTTTTCTTCCAACCTAATAAACATGTAAACAACCCTTATTACATACTTCAATACAAATCTACTCATGATATACAATATATCTCTCAATAGTTGCAACAAGGGATGTCACTAACAAAAATACTATCACACATGAATAAAAAATGGCACAACATGTCAATTTTTCACAATACTTTTTTTTTTATTTCATGGGCAAATGTTTATTCTTTTTTTTTCAAACTTTTTTTTTCGACATGCAGTGCACTTCCCTATGCTCCAACATCAAACTCAGCTAAAAAGATAAAGAGCATGGCTAGCTCATGGTGATCAAGCACGACTTGCCTATGCTAACACTAAATTCTCCTGAGCTACTCTCTCTCCCACACTTAAACTTTTGTCCATCCTGGGCAAAACACTCATCTTGGAACATCCAAGTATTCCACATCCAGAAATAGAACTAGACAAGAAAGTAATGGAAGGAAAGAAAAATAGAAATGATGAACGACTAGAATGTTATTCAATAAGCATGTGGCGATAAAAGAAGTGAAGGAAAACAAATGTGATTGCCTTCATAATAATCATGCAAACCTACTGTTGTGTGGTCTCGAAAGAATCAAAGCAAGTTCTAGAGTTACAATAACCACAAGTGCACCACACACAAGCAATAAAAATAGGCTCAATCCTCACTAGGTAAATAAAAATAATCATCTCAACCTATCAACACAGAATCCATCACCAAGTAGTAACCACATGCAATCAAATAATCCATTCATGACAATAAATCCCAAAATTCGACAATCAAATTTAATTAGCTTTCACGACTTCTAAGAAGATATAAAGGAATGCATAGGAAATTTATTTAAAAAAAACCGATAAAACAAAAACTCAACAAATGAAACATAATAACTAAGCAAAAACAAATGAAGTAAAAGAAACATATATACAAGGAAAAATAAAAGAGATGAGATGGAGCAAACTCCCCTGAGGTCCTGGCGGTTGAAGAAGATTCAGTAAAAGGAGCCATGCAGGCTGTGGAGTGCTCCGAAAGAAATCCCGTCTCGGTGGTTGAAGAAGATTGAAAGTAAGCATCCATGCCGGGAGTGGGATGGACTGAACGGGGGTGAGCGCCTTCATGGTGTAATCATGATAGTACTGTGTTGCTCCCTCCAATAGGATCGCCTCATCATATGTAGTCTCTGGCGGTCGGAGGCAATTCAGATAAAGTGTCCAGCCTTGGGGCTGGATTATTTCATTTGTTATCAGGGCTTTCAAAATTCTTGGAGACTCTGGTTGAGATGGAAGTGTCCAGTCTGGGGGCCTCCAGCTATCCACCACTTCCATGGGAATCAACTCATCAGAATTTCTTGCCGCCACTGTCTCACTTGTCTTCTGGTTTGGTTGGCAAGTCTGGGCACTGGCATATGGAAACTGCTCCTTTTCTTCAGAATAATCTAGGGCACAAATAGCATCACAGAGTAAATCTAAGCCGCTAGTATTATCATTCGTATCATCTTCCACAACAGCAACTTTATCAATATTTGGAGCATCAGATAGTACATCATCATCATGCACATCAATAGAGGAGTCCTGTAGAGTTGCAGAGGTAGAAGCATACATATCACCAGCTCTGCAATCCATCTCCTCAAGCACATCACTACCATCAGAAATTATCTCTGAAGAAAACTGGGAGGAATCTTGTGCTTGTGTTTGGCTGATGGATGATGCAATTAGATCCAGCTGGATTTGCATGTTATGTATCCGCTATTGCATCTGTTGCTGCAATGATCCTAGCTGTAAAAGCTTTTCTAATGCCTCTGTAGTTGACTCAGCTTGTTGGAATGGTTGTAGTCCATCACACACTGTGTCATCTTGAAATCCCAATGGACTCTGATAAGCTGAAAAATTTTGAGCCTCTTCCTGATGTGCTTCTCCATAACTGTAACTTGGTTGATCTCTGTAACGACCTAGCCCCTATTGGCGGAATTCGGTGAGGATCACTTGGTTATCAGGATTCATAAACTTTAGTACTTAGCCTGGAGGTCTAGAGTTCGAATCCTGGAGAAGGCAAAAACCCACTTCCAGGGGTGGGAAGTCCAGGTGAGTAACGACGGGCCAACAGGGGCGACGGTCATCAACCAATAGGGGTCACCGAATTCCGCCAATAGGGGCCAGGTCGTTACAATCTCCCCAACTAGGCATGTAAGTATCAATAGACGGTGGGGGTAGACAACACTGAGACTGCTCAGGGGTGTACTGTTGTGTGTGCCTATACTTGAAATCTGAATCAAAATTATGAAAAGATATACCAGAAATTGAATTATACATCGATAAGATCAGTGATACCGAGGAATCTTGATCGATGATATTGTACGAGCATCGATAATACTCATCTTCAGGTTGGTAATACTCTTGTTGCCCTGTGCCTGAATAGTAAGCATTACTGAAGTCTCCACACTGATGATAATATGGATCCATGTTCAAAGAAATTTCTTGTCTTTCCTAAAATACTAACAAAAATATCAAAAGACACAGGAAGAATATATGATAAAATACATGGATATATAAGAGAATAAAAGAATGAAGCCCTAAACAAAATTTTTGAATTTTGATTTTTTTTTAAAGAAAAATGGACAAACAAGCTTAAGTATACTAAACATCATTACAATCCCCGACAACGGCGCCAAAATTTGATGAACAAGTTATTGTCGCGGTACCGTTTCAAATTAATTACTGAACCCTCTTTACACTAATATAGCATAGTGAATGGCCCGAATCGTTTCCCAACGAGTGTAATCGACAGAATAGTAAACTTAGGATTTCTAATTATTGCTTTGGGTTTTCTATTGAAGATGGGGGTTTGGATTTTGAACTCTAACCTACGGTTGCAAGGTAATTAAAACTCTAAACCAACATGCAACAACTAAATCAAACAATGCAGGAATTAAATCAACTAAAACTGGAAGAGGAATTAAATGATCTAATCAACCCAAGATAGATCCGGTGAATGAACAAGTTCCTCCGGCTAAGTCCAACGAAGCTCGATCAAGACTCCGCAAACGGTAGTGGATGTGGGATGGTGCAAACTCCTGAATCTAGTAGTTTGATGGATGCTCCGAACTCTCGCGGATCCGGTTGAGCTCGAAGAAGTGTCGTTGGGGCGGAACTCCTCGAATCCGAAGGAGAAGGTGGATGAGCTGTGGAGATGGAGGATGACGCCGAAATCTCTAGATGAAGCGGTTCCTCCTCGAATCCGTGGAGGAAAATGGATGGAAGCAAGGTGGAGGCGGTTGCTAGGGCTCAAGGAAAGAAGAGATTTAACTAACAACCAATGAAAATAATCAATACATCAACGAAATCTAATGCATGAACATGATTAAAAGAAAGCAACTACTTAACTACAATTGTGATGAAATTAAAGGAAACTTAAACTAAGCATTCAAATAAGAAAGTACAGGAATTTAAATATGCAGAATAATATGAGAGTAAAACATAACATGAAATTAAATCTAAACTAACAAATTACAACCTAATTACTAAAGAAATATTTAATCAAACATCATGCAATTAAATTGTAAAACACTAAATTCAAACATCAAAGTAAATAGCAAGGTAAACATCCAACTCAATGGACAAATCAAAAATAACCACCGATCACTCCACGACGGTGATGACAACCCGAAACGACCCTCTTCCGGCGGATGGAAGGGTTGGATCCTTGCCGGAAGATCCTCCAACAAGTGCGGAACGGGAAGGTGACACTAGCTCTCTACTCCGGTGATGGTTGGTGAAGCTGCCCAATCGACGCAGTAGCAAGTACCACAACCTTCCGAATCCGTCCGACCGCGGTGTCTCAACTTCGTCAGCTGGCGTTGGAAGTTTCGCCGGTGAAAAGCACCGACAACTCCTTCTCGACAAGCTGGCCGGAATCCCAGCTTCTTGTCGCCGGCTGAGGAAGGAGATCGCTGCTGGCTTGGATGGAAGGAGGACCCGGAAGATGCGCTCAGAATGCCGTCGCCGCGTGGAGAAGATGGTGTTGACCGCTTGCGCGAGGAAGAAAGTTGATGCGCCGGCGCCCGCACGATGGAAGGGGAGGTGATGGAGGAGACCACCGTCGACCTTGGCGGAGGAAGTGGACGGCCGGCGGTGCTTGAACGTCGAAGGGGAAGGGCGGCTTCCGGCGGCGTCGCGATGGAGGAAGAGAACTGTGCTGCGCGATGAAGAAGTAGTGAGGAAATGTTGATTTTCTTAAGCCAATTTCCTTGACCGTCCATTTGAAGCAAGATCTAATCCCAGCCGTCCATTAATGCTAGGTTAATTGAATCTGATTAATCCATGAAGGGCTGTGCGTCCAACGACTGAAATTATTCTGACTTTGAATGAATGGATCTGATCACTCTGAATGGATAATCACGATCGGCTGAAGCTGGATGAAGGCCTAAGATGTCCAAATCTAAATGTATGGACCGGATCGCTCTAGATTCAGATGGGTGGCTCAAATCAATCAGATCTCATCGGACGGTCAGAATTAAACAGATCTGAACCCTTGATTAAATTGCCTTTGATCTTGATGAAGAGCTCAGATTCTTCCATCTTAAAATGCCCATTATGACCTTTAGATGAAGTCATATTTGATCCAACTTGAGTCTAGTCTAGTGACTCATCTCGATCTCCTACCAACAAAGATAAAATTCACATATAAGTCTAAAATTTAGGAGAATTTACAATAAGATTCAAAAATATATCCAACTCATAAAACATGATAATAATAAATAATAAATCACGCGAGAGGATAAAAACAGTGATATTAAAGACCAAAATAACACGACAAAATGATAGTTATACGTCATCTTGTCACTAGTATATTTGTACATACATTGTTGTGACTAGAAGTTTATTGGAAATTCAAATGAAAATTCAAGATACAAGAGCATGACGGTTAATGCTTACCACAACATCACATCTTAATATTGTGTGTGCTTTAATTGATGTTAGGTCCAAAGAGATAGTTCAAGGCCTAGTTCACTTGGTGCCTTCTAACATTAACTATCAAAATTTTCAAACTTTGAGAAATACCTCACTGACCATGCATTCTATTAGTCTAGGTGGTAGGAGTCATCTATTCCTTTCTTTGTCTATGCAACTTTTGTGTTTAGTAGGGATTTTAAAGGCAACTTTTACCTCTATACTCCCACATATAAAATTGTTTTTCTGAACCTTCCCAACATAACGGATCCTTAGTAGGGAAAAGAAACCAGGGTGTTGTATGGAGAAGGTTGGAAATCAAAATTTTAAATGTGAGGTTAAAAAGGTGGAGGAAGCTGTTGGGTTTCCCTTTATTCTACTAGAAACTGCTTTTTCATACCTTCTAGTTGGTAGTTTTTTTTTCCCTAAAAATTGTTTCTAGGATGGAAATGATACTAGTAGCATAATCCTAACTGATATAGTTCTTAACAAAAAGTATTATTATTTACTGCTGAATGACAATAGGTAGCTGGATGGTTTTCTTTCGACTTTAGTTTGATTGAATTTGTGGAAAATAATTTATTTATTTATATTGCTTATCAGATTACAATACCATTATGGGCCGGAAAGCAGGGGGTTTGTACATAAATCCCAAAAAGTTCGGTTCTGTAGGCAAACCTTGTGTGAAGGAGATGATGTCCTTCCTCGGGTGCTTGGCTTTGAACAAGAACGACGATGACAAGTGCTTAAAACAAAAGGACCTCTTGCTTTCCTGCGTGGATTCCCAAGTACGATCTTTATAACCTGCAGTATTTCTTGTAGATTTTACCTTTGTTTATAACAAAGTTTGAAACTGAATTCTTGTTTCCTCAGCAAGAGCAATTCCTATGGTCTAATTAGCTTAAATTTCCTATTTATTTATATTTATTTATTCTCGCAGAAAGGAAAGCCCAAAAACCCTGCAAGGACTATCAATTATCACATACAGCGACTTGGGAAAGACAAATTCTTCTAGAAGTTTATGGATTTTCAAGGACGTGAGTTCATTGAATAATAATTTTAAACTGTTCTTTCTGTGCTTGAATCTTTAGCACTTGCCGCTCTCGAAGTAGGACAATGCGTATGTTTACAGCTAGAGCTAGTATAGCCTATCCTATACGAGTTCTTCAAAGTAACTGGTGATCTTTTGAGGTGGTTATGGAATTCAAAGCTTTGTTTTGAACATGAAATCTTTTCTTACAAGAGTATATAAGCTACGTCAGAACTTATCTCTAATGATTGATGCTTTAGTATTTGCCAAGTTTGCTTAATTTGATGTATGGTCATAGTAGTCTATAATAGTGTTTGGTAAATCAGCTTTCTAGTTACAATTCAACAAAAAGGTGGTTATTAATGTTGCAACTTTAGATTGTGCAGAGTGAGTTGGTCATGAGAATTATGATTTTAATAACGCAGACATGTAGTAATTCAAGTAGTCGAATGGAGATTATAGTGATTCTTCTCTTCATGCCATAAAGTGGCAATGAAACAAACAAATTTTCTCCATAATTAATGACTGTTGTCTAAACACCCGTAGCAAATGACCCTCTCATTGTCGATTTTTTGGTGATAATAAAGGGAGGTAAATCATTAGATGGGAGTTATGTCTCTTAATTTGTTGATCAAAATAATAGAGAATTTTTAAATTTGAGTGAAAATTTTAAATTCTACTGAAAATAATACTTGCTCATCAATAATAATATATATATTGTTCTAATCAATTGACCATCCGAGAGCATAGACAGTTTCCTAAACACATTATGAGCTGTCGAGGTAAAGTTTATGCTTTTACAAGTACATTTTTTGTTTAGATGGGACGAGGAAAGTTCATTAGCTGAAGGAAAAGAGAAGGGAAGGAAGATTAAAATTTACACCCTAAATTAAGATGTAATTTTTTTTCTTTTTTGACGAGTAAAGAAGAAGTTTAAAAATTTTTCTTTTCCTTCATTCTGTCACTCATTTTCAAACATAAGTTGTCGAGGTAAAAGTCTATGCTTTTGCAATTACAACACTAACTTTTTGTTTAGATGGAGGGAAAGAGAAGGGAAAAAAAGATTATAATTTACACTTAAATTGAGGTGTAAGAATTTTTTTTTTAATGAGAAAAGAAATTAAAAATTATCCTTTCCTTCCTCACTCTTTTTTTTTTAATTTTCTTTTTTTTCTTTATCTTTCCTTCTCATTCTCTCGCTTCATCCCAAACCGCAACTGAAGAGATGGTAAAGCAAGCGGTTGAATGTATATTTTACACTCTTGGAACCATAAAATAGCAAAGAAATAAATAGTAAAGCAGCAAATTTTCTAGTGGTATGATAAAAATTATATAATTTATCAATAATAATAAAAATAATATTTAGTGGTTATCTAAAAGTTATTAAAGGAGGGTTTGATTCGTATAAAAAAATTTATTTTTCGTTTTCATTATATAAGAAAATGAGAAAATACAGAAAATAATATTTGATTGACATTTTCTATTTTCATTTTTCAGAAAATAAATAAGCATTTTTTAAAAATTTAAAAAATGTATAAAAAATATTTTTTGTTTTCTGAAAAAGAAAAAATAAAAATAAAAAATAAATTTTTTTCTACAAATCAAATACTACCTAACTATCTCATATTTATACTATAATATATGAATTAATACAAACTTTAAAATATTACAAATTAGATTTAGAAAAAGCATATATTGATTGATTATATACGTAAGGTTTATCTCTTTACAAAATTAAACATATATTGATTTTTGAGAAAATTATACCATATTATAGAAAGAAAAATTTTCATATAAAATTTAATATTAATTATAATAATAATTCCTAAAGACTGCCTAACTAATTTCTATATATAAATTAAGAAGCCTTTCGATATATTAAAATCTACTAAATTAGTTTAAAATATATTTTTATAAAACTTGATAGTTATATTAACTAGTATTAATTTGATTTGTAAAATAGATCAAGCCTGCTCTCCTATAAAATATACAATGCACTGTTTACTGGTTTACAACAAATCCAGTTTCTCAAATCAACCGGTTGAACCGGCCAATCCAATCCGTTTTTAAAAATACCAATTAAAACATATTTTAATATATATTAATTTCTTGTATTCTTCTTTTTTTTTTCTGATAATTTAGGTTTCAAGACATTAAAGATAGATGGTCTTTCTTAATAAATTCAGACCACAATTTATACATCACCATATATAAAAAAAAATTAAGATTCACAACTATCATCTCAACAACATGCTTTTTGTTTTTTGATTAGCACCAAAGCGTTTGAGCATCGACCCGGCTAATTCATGAGAGTGATTAATCTGACCCGGCTAATTCATGAGAGTGATTAATCTGACTCCACTGTCCTTTGGATATACGTCGACAGTTGAGTCGGAAGAGATAACAACATGCTTTTAGATGAATGAAAAGGAAGGAAATTTACAACATCAAAGATAAAATTCCTATCTTATTAACGTATAATATTACTAATAAATCTCCTTATTTTAGCATAACTAATTTCTCCTGTAGTTTAAAAATACTAGATACAGGATATTGAATCCTTGTTCTCTTGCTAATGTTGATAGGGGTGTGTAAGGAGGTTTGCCATTTACAAGCTCCACGAGCTGTCCAGAGTAATGATTATTTCTCAAGTGAACTCCATTAAAAATTCAATTGTGGAAACTGATGCATTTGGATCCCAATAAAGTGAGATTCATGGACAATGTTCTTAAGCTAGTCACCATGCATTAAATGAAAGGTGAAAACTTTTGTCTCTTGTCTGTAAAAATCTTTCAAACATCACATTGATTAATGGCTGGTACTCTCCTTAATTATGCATTCATAAGTTTCAAAAACTGATTTACAAGCTTCCAACCACAACAAAAGTAATAACAACTCAAGAGACAGCTACATGCAATCCAATGAGAATCAGATTTGATGGCAAGAGGACGACACTGCGTATGGTGGTTGTAGTAAATCTAACTACAACCTTCTTAATTTGACATTAATATCATGCCAATCAAACCCCAAAGGGGCAACAACACTGGATATCAGGATACAAGATAATAATACCAAAGATTAAAAATGGTAGATAATCTCAGATGTTCTAACCCTTGGAGTTAATGAAGTCTAGAATGTTGCCAAGCAGACCCTTATTGTATGGAATGGCAAACCTGGTCTCCCTGAAGGGACATCCTAATAAATTTCAAAAGAACTAAATCAACATCTAGTAAAATAATTCATTCATGAGATGAACAAAAATATGTACATATAGGAGGACCTGGTTGAGGTTCTAACATATGTTGGAATTCAGGGTATCTCTTCCAATTAATCTGCATCAGATTTGCCTCAGTTTGGATAAGTATTAGTTTGAAGGGAGGAAGCATTATGATACTGGAGAAAATTTACCCATTCCTCTGATTTGATGTTGAAACAAATGCAATAAATATGCCATATCAGGAACAACACCTAGTAAACAATGGAAACAAGTTTTCTTAGTTATACATAGAAAGATTATTCTCAAATACTTATTTAAGACAAAATTGAAGCATATTGAACCAATAATCGTTACAGTTGAAGATGAGCAGAAAGCTGAATACGAAATTAAACAAAAACATTTGATAGTGAAGAAGCATTACACTTGAATATCAAATGTCCTTTCATTATCATTACATTTTTCCATTCTCCTGATTGATCTTCTCAATTTTCCGGAGTCAGTTAACCAGAACATAAACACCAGATAATATTACAAATTTATCAATATCATTCTATGTTTTTATTGCACTTTTGAAATAAGACATGCTGATGCTAAATAGAACCTAACTGATCTGTCGATTAATTGATTCAGTATGGATTGAAATGCTAAGAAATCCAAACGCAGGCATATTAAATTGAATATTCTATGAGCTAGAGTGGAAAAGGTCAGAGAAATAATGCAAACATTAAGATCATTCCTGGTAGAGTATCCAATATTCTCGACTCACTTGTAATCTTTTATCGAAGAAAAAAAAAGGCAATCAAACAGCGTGATCATGTTTAGATAGACACCTGTACAATCAGCACAAGTAACTAGTAAGGCTTAGCCATTAGACAATAAGTTTTTCTTCTGTTATTAAGCATCCCTACATGCCTAGCTAGTGATCTTGCAAACGATTTTCAAATTTCAGGTCTCCAAAATGTTACGTGCAGTATCTGGAGAAAACATCACCATTATGAATTCATATAGCCCTGCAAAGTGTGCTTAACAGAGTGATTGGATTCATATAGATGACTCCAAATTATAACGACCTGGTTCAATGAAAGCCGAGAGTGGTTGTTGAGATAGATAACTTGGACAAAATGTTGTTATTGATAGGCTTCTATGATGCAAGTGGAATGAATCAAAACACACTGAAGCGAGTAAAGTGTGACTGAGCCATTAGCATAACTTGACACAAATAGTTAGGGTATACACTCTCAGCAACAAGACATTATTTGGTGGAATTGGCTTGGTTCATAAGAACTTTGTAGTCAAGCGTTCAATGTGGACTAACTTTGAGATAGTTGACCTCTTTCATAGCTCCCACATAATAAAAGGAGATTTAATTGATTTGTATGACAATATACAGTTTGTTTTTCCACCAAAGTTGTGATAAAATATAGGTAGTGGAAGATCAGAAATAAAGTGTTAGGAGATGCTCCGATGAAATATTTCATAATGTTGAAGTTAGTATGCTCCACCTCATTAGTCAACACGGACAAATGCGGTGGCCCACATCATACTCGGGATAGAATGGGCTCCAAACAATTCAATATGGTATATGAGCTAGGTGTATGCCTCCGCTCAAAATAAGTTTGGGAGGGCATATTGAAGCTGGGATGCTGCAATTGAAGAAAATAGAATTAGGTATTTAGGTTCTCATACAATCCTGACAACTCTACATATTACATCCCATGAAACGGAACAGATAATAGAAGAAGACTATAGGCAGACAGGTGGAGGCAATTCAGTTTAAGTGGTTACTCAAATTAAGTATGTAAAGAAGTTATAAACGGACTAGTATTCTCTGTGATTGCTCTTCCAGATAATTCAGAAAGAATGTTTTGTTGGTTGCTTGCCTTTTAGAACTACTAATTCTCAAAAATACAGTATCAGATAGGAAGTGACACTGAATTAAAATATAAAGAAGATAACAAATGATTATATCCAAGAAGTTAGTATTACCAAAAAGTGAACTGTAAATAAATTCTCAAGGTTGTCTAACCAATAATAATAATAATTTTCCAACCTGTGATACTAGTAGGTGGATGGACAAGGACAACATTTATCAAATTAGGAACATTTATTCATCAGCATTATCAGGACAAATGTTGTAAATTATCGAATTTATTGATCACTACCTAATCCTGTTATGGACGCAATAAGAAATATTTTTAAAAAAATGCCAGTGATAGTATGTGGCATCAAACCTGCCATAGTACTTGGAGTATACAGAATAGCATTGTACTGATGACCAAGCTGCTTGCAAGGATGCTCTGTAGAAATGTGAAACTTGATCATAAGTGCACAATTTTATCATAAAATTGTTGATAGCTGTCTTATAGTTCGTGTAAAGCAAAATAGACGATATAAATGTAGCATATGGTAATATAAGATGATTATTTCACAGAGGACATATAAGTGGACTGTGGGAAAGATGACAATGTGTGGCATTCAAATTTTTTGCTATATTCCTTCATAGAATTGCACCAGAACAATAAGTTTGATCATGATAATTCCTTGCATTTGGAAACAAATATGCACAAGCCAGCTACAAGTGACTATTTATGAATCAGCGCAGTTTACAAATAAAGAAAGATTATGCTCCAAGAGATATGACCACTTTCTATACTAGCAATATTATCCATGACAATCAGCCAGTAGAGGTCAAACCAGTGAGAGTTTCTACTACACAATCATAGCATCCAGAGTATGCAGTGACAAAGTTATTGACATGAAATTTTCACAGTTCATGGAACTAACTACAATGCACGTCAAGAAATGCACTAGGATCAGGTTTACCACAAGGAAAACAACTAATTGTATACAATATGCAAAACAAACACTATGAGCATACCTCCATCTTCTGTGCATCAGCAGATTTTGTGAGGACTGTAAATGGCAAAAGAAAGAACAAAATTATGAAACTAGGTCAAAGAAGAAAATTATAACAGTTGACTATTAAAGACGAAAGACAGCACAAGTGCACAACACAAATTCAAAGATTTAATCTTTGTGCAAATATCAGATCCATCTCAACTATCACAAGCATGAGCCCGTGTGCGCGGACACACACACACACAAAAGGATACAATATAAAAAAAATTTATAAACTACAGAATCTGTAATTATTTCAAAGATCTTCCTAGTTAAATTAAGGCATAAGAATTCATAATTTTAATAGGCCACAAAATTTACATGTATCCAAGTAGAATCAGATTTGAAGAGGCCGATACGAACAACTGCTAATCCAGTAAAGATAATGTGACAATACGTTGTCTATTTTGACCCAAAAATAGATAAATGCTTAGCATTGCCTAGCAGTAATTTGTAAAAGTTTGGCAGCACAAATTCCAATGTTATATATATATATATATATATATAGTTTTTCATGTATCATGTTTACTATGAAACAAAACTTTCTTATTTGCTTCTTTTTATATGCAAAGTAAAAGAAAGCATTCAACTGCATATATACTGGAATTTGAGTAAATTACAGGGATCCCTTTACTTATCTTGGTGACTATATAGGACCATTGAAGGTTTGAAGACTATGGGAACACAGAGATTAATATGGAATTATTTAGCCGTTTGTCCACCATTAATTTAAATTGGTCCAGTATCTGAATCCACTTGAACCGAACCCACTATCTTAAACAAACCTTATTAAAACATTTATCAACTAGTTCATCTCCTAGTAAGTATCTAGCAATACCTCAACAATGCTCCCATGATATTGTGGTGACACTAAAAGATGAAGAGAAACTAGTGAAGCGTACCAAAAGAAAATTCGAACTAACTTATGCTAACTACTAACTAGGTCATAAACTCCCTGATTGCTCACTGACAGGGATGTTCATAACAGTTGGTACAATTTTTGAACCATCAGGCAATCTATTCAAAATAAGGTTAAACCAAAAGGAAGTCCTCGCAATTTATTCAGAAGTCAATATAAATATAAAAGAATCTGTTGGAATTTATTTTTGCAATAGACAAATAATAATTACTCAAAAGACTCAAAGCATCTAAGAAATGGATTGCCTTGAGCAACCCACAAATTTAAACAACAAAAAGTTCATTAAATTAATGTTGACATACACTTAGTTGAACACATTGTATAGGAAGACTCTGCAATGAGAAATCCAGCAAAAAGAACAATAAATAAATGATGATTGTTGTTACCTGCTGAAAAGAGTGATTTATCTTAGTAAAGCAGACACGAAAAAAAAGATCATAAACCAAAAAAGTTGAGACATGGACTTATAGTTGAATATATTAAATACCTATGCAATTCCCAAAAGCAGGACAGTGATGATCAAATCCCTTAATATTAGTCTTACAACTTTTACAATATGTAACCCTTGGAAGTGTTGGGGAACTCTGCTGAGAGAAAACTTCTAAATCAATGTGAATAAAAATAAAATATAATCCATACTAAGCAGTTACCTAATTATCTAAATATTTTGGATTTAATATATTAGTGTCCTAAACAACTACAATCACTATCCATTATGAAAATATCATGGAGATGTGAAAGAATATGGTAGCAGCATCACCTAAGATAGTGTATAGAATGCACTTCAAAGAATATTGTATAGCATACTACTTTAGTCTACAAGCAATAACTGCAATGCTGCATCTGAGGGAAACCCAACAATGATAAAGAATTAATATGAACCTCGCATTGAACATTAAGGGTATCAAATTCATTTTGAAAGAACTCCAAAGTGGAAGAGCTATATGACTCTGTTCCAGGGTCACCAGAGAATATTCTGGAACACAAAGAAAGCAAATTAGTTTACCAAGTTATCAATGTACTTGCCAAATATTGAAGCCCAGCACTGAATAATAATAACTATGTTTCTCTGCCAAGTATTATTATGAAACATAGAAAAACATGTCAAAGAAGCACTTAAATATGTCGTATGTGGTTACAATTTCTTGGTAGTTACATACATACATTAATATAATTCTATTAGTTATCCCACCCTCATAAAGGGAAACCCGATGCACGAAGCTCCTGCTAATGCAGAGTTCCGGAAAAAGATCTATTGCAGTCTTATTCTGCATTACAAGAGATTGTTTCCGCAACTCAAATACATGACCACCATGTCATACGAAAACAACTTTACTTTCACTCTATATGAAATGCACAATATTTAGTTTACGACATTGATATACCTGGTTTGATCTTTTGACATTGGTATATCATCAGAAGTAATGACTGATACCGTTCAAAAGAACGCATGACGCAAAAAAATAATGATTAAATATCTTAATTAAAAAGGAAAAAAATACAAATCATCACATATCACAGAATAACCAATTAACATTTTATAGTATAGCCTGAAGTTGCAAATAATAGACCAATTATCTAGTTGAAATTATAATAGATTATTCACTTAAAGTTGCCGGCTACTAGGCACATAACTAATCCTAAAGAAAAGCAAACAAAAAGGGTATCTGATGAAATTTGCAGCAGCGCATCACCAAAGAACAAACCATTTCTTAAAATGGCATTTTACAAAAAACGAAAATAGAGAAAAACAATGAAAATGAAGCTCACCTATATAGACCATACAATAACAAAGCACACTCGGCGTTGAGCACAGCATCGAATAACGAGGGGATGGCTACAACAAAACACAGGTCGAAGATATGAAACTTAAAGAGACAAAATAGAATCTCGAAGAAGATCCATCAAATATTTTGAACAACCTTTTCGGATTATGGTAACGTAAACTCCCCACATGAACAGTATATTGAAGAGGACTAGAGCCGGAGCAGAAGCAGAAACACCAAGTCGACGCCTCAAAAATCTCCCCAATAGAATCATCACAACCATAACCAAAGCTGCGAAACATAACAGAAATTGAAGGAAAAAAAGTTCCCATTTTGTCATCATCCCAAGGCAGGCAAGATTGAGATTGACCTGCGATCGGGAGCATGGCAAGGAAAGAAATGGACGGAAAGATCCACGGCACCAATGCGAGGGCGCATTGAGAGAAGAGAACGAGGGAGCAAGAGAAGAGAACAGATCGGAGCAGCTCCAAAGGCGATCTCGTTGGTCTCGGGAACCTCAAGCCCAGCATTATCGCTCTCTTCTGGATCCGACCGGCCAAAAGGCCACTCCTTTTTGTACTACTTCGATCGCTTGAGCTAATTGAAAAATAAAAATAAAATCTAAAACTAACAAAGAAGTCGATTTAAATCCAATCGAGCTACCGATCCCGCGCGCTACTCGACATCACCTTGCTTGGCTTCACCGGGCGGGGGCGGATTCGCCGGCGGCAGAGTCTGCAAGGGCGAGATTTAGGCTTCAGTGGCATTCAGTCGAACAGGAGGTGCTCCAAATAAAGAGCTAACAGAGGGAGTGAAGGGGACGGAGGAGGACAAGGTCGGGCTTGTAGATGTTGTGGACGATGGAGGGTCCGGCGAGGAGAGAAGCGACGACGACGAAGCAAGACCAGGCGAGGGACGGCGTGCCGATCGGTGGCCTGCCACCCCCAAACTTCTTACCGCTGCCGCTCATTATTATGTTTCACAAGTCTGCGCCCTCCCTCGAGGCACGCGACGTGAGTCTGTAAAGAGCAGTCGCAGAACGTGCTATTCAACTAAATACGCAGTTTGATTTTTTTTTAAAAAATAAAAAAAATTTTTAAGGCAAAAACTAAATTATGTAATTTACTTAAGTTTAGTGATTGGTCGGAAATATGTGCCAAGAGATCCTTTGCTCCCATTGGGGACTTGTCACACACTTTCGAACCATCTTTTCTTTCCCAAAGCTCTCGCAGTTAGTAAATGAAAAGAATTAAGTTCATCGATTTTTTTTTTTTATTTGTCATTTGTATCCTAATTTATTTCTAGAGCTGTCAAATGGACCGACCCATGGCGGGACGAGTCAATCCGTCGTAAACTCAATATTTAGCGGAGAGGGACGGGCCGACCCGCCATCTCGGCGGGTTGAGAAATTTCCAACCCAATTCAACCCAAGGCGGGTTGCGGGTTAGACGGGCCAACCCGCGGGCCACATAAATTTTAAAAATATATTTAAAATTACTAAGGTGTTGAGGGCTTGAGGTAATGATTTGTAAGACAGATAGAGTACCATGATTAAAAAAAAAAATTTGAAGTAACTAAAATCTTATAATTGTGATTCAATTATCGACTTACAAAATTAAGTATCGATATTTTTGATTCCTTTCCAATGTTCTAAAATATTTAAATCTTGATAATATGTAAATGTAAATTTTTACTCTTTCAAATAGAGATTTTTTAACTTGGGTAATTATTTGATTTTGATATGTTATTATTTCCTATATTGATTAGAATAGTAGTGACAAGATAATAAAAAACAATTAGAGTATAAAAAATATTCTTTTGTTCTTTACTCTTAACTTCTTTTATACTTTGTTGAGGTGTATGTGTGATAGAAGAAGATTGTAATGGTGAAAAATTTGTCTTTTGACATTTCTCAACCCGCGGGCCAACCCGTCCCACGGCGGGCCAACCCGTCTAGACCCGCAACTCACGTGGGTCGCTCCGTTTAGGCCCGCCAAAATGACGGGTTGATAAAAGTTCAACCCAACCCGCTTAAATTATTTGGCGGGGCAAGCCAACCCGACGGACCTAACCCAACTTGACAGCTCTATTTATTTCCTCAAAACAATCGAAAGGACGCTAATATAATAGTTTCATATATTTTTTTTAAATAATAAACACAATCACTAGATTTTGAACTATAACTTTTCTTGCCGCTTGAGCATTGACTAGATGATCAAATTGGTTATCCTATTATTTAGTGGTGTGTTTATTATTGGATTGGGAGAGAAAGGGTGATTTTTTTTTAAAAAAGTGCGAATATATAGGAAACATATTACAAAAATAAATAAATCTTAAACTAATTAGAAAATAAGTGAGAGGATTAATTGTCGGATTTAAATTCTGGGTTATATATATATATATCACTCTCGAGATTTAAATTTAGGCATTGATTTTTTTTTTATTTTGCCTTGTTGGGACAGTGGATTTTTTTAGTTCATTCTGGGGATTTAACTCTTGGCGTCCGTCGGTGGACTAGTCGCTACTCGTCCGTTAGTCGGTTGTTGTTAGTCAATCGCTAGTCGTCGCCCGTCTGGCAGCTGGTCGATCGTCACCCTCCCTTCGATAGGTCGTTGCTTGCCCATCGAGCAATCGCCGCCTACATGTCGGGCAGTCATCGTCTGTCTGGGGATCGATCGTCACTTGTCCAATGCCCGATCATCGCCTGCCACCGCCCTGAAGAACAACTGCCACCCGTCGCTCGCCCCGTCGGTCGATCAATATTGTCGCTCGTCGACCGACCACCTGCTGTTGCTCGTCGCTGTCCGTCGTCGGTCGCGATCAGTTGTCGGTCGTGATCAAGCACTGGTCAACGACCGATCGCGGCCGACCGTTGGTCATCACATGCCCGTCGATCCCCGCCCATCGTCAACTGTCAGTCAACCGACCGCCGTCGGCAGTTGCCCGTCGATTGCCCATCGTTGTTGGTCGACCGACCGCCGCCGCCCGATCTCCTGCCGCTGCCATCGTTGTCGGTCGACCGATCGCCGCTGGCTGATTGGTCGCCGCTGGCCGACAGTCGTCGATCAACCAATGCCAGTCGACCGTTTGCCGTTCACCACCCGTCACCCGTTGCTCGCCGTCCATCGCCCCCCGCCTGTCGCAATCATCGTTGTCGGTCGACCAACCATCGCCGACGTCGGCCACCACCACCGTCGTCAACCGACCCATCGGCGCCATCAACAGGCCACGACGATCATTGTCGCAAGTCGATTGATGTCGTCGGGCCTTAGTCTATATTTGGAGAGTATAATGTAATTAAATTTGTATTATAATACAATGTAATCTGATTACATTATTACGATTGGTCAAACAATTATATGTAATTTTTTATTATATGAGTAATTATATTCTTTTATTTGATGTACATTACAAGGACGATAGGGATGATCAATGACGTGGGTGGTCGGCGATGATGGTCGCCACAGCCTGTCAATGACGACGATGGGGTGACCGACGAAGGTGGTGGTGGGATGACATCGACGGTAGTCGATCTGTCGACAATGGTGGCGGCGACGGACGATAGGCGATAAGCGACCGATGGCTATCGATGGCGGCTGTATGATGGGTAGGCGATGACCCGCCGACGAGAGGACGGCGATTGACTCACTGGTGGGGGCGATAGACGGCTAGCAAGTGTCGTGATGGCTAGACTATCGGCCGGCGACGGTTGATTGACGGACGGGTGACAACTGACTGACAGGAGGGTGATGGTCGACAGACGAGGAGCTACGGGTATAAAAAATAAAACACAACGTGATCTAATCATTTTAAATCTCAATTATTTAAAAAAATTAAAAAATATATTCAAAATTTAAATTCGACAATTAAAAAAATAATATAATGAACGAAATCAAAAATGAAAAAAAAATCCATGATCGAGATTTAAATATGGAGAATTTATATTCGGAATAGGTGGACCGACGTTAACGGCGATCGGTTGACCGACAACGATTGCGACGAGCGACGGGCAGTGGGCAATCGGTCGACGACGATCGATCGGTCAACAACGGGCGGCGGGCGACCGCCAACGGGCGACGACCGACGATTGTGCGACGGCTGATGATCAATCGCAACCGGTCACTGCCCGGTGCTCAACCACGATCGACAGCCGATCGCAACCGACGACGGGCAATGGCGAGTGACGACAAGTGATCGGTCGACGGGCGACGATCGGTCGGTCGGCCAGTCGATGGGCGAGTGACAGGCGATGGTCATTCTACATGCCGATGACAGGCGATGATCGATCATTGGGCAGACGACGATTGGCCCTTGGGCAAGCTACGACACGCTGATGGGAGGGCGACGGTCGACGGCTAGCCGACCGACGAGAGGGCGATGATCGACGGTTAGCCGACCGACGAGAGGGCGACGGTCAACGGCTAGTCGACCGGAGGACGACGACCAACTAATGGGAGGGTGGTGGCTAGTCGACCGACGACGTCGGGATTTGAATATCGAGAATGGACGAAAAAAATTCACTGCCAGTGCAAAATTAAAAAAAAATTATTGTCGGGATTTAAATTCCGACCTTGGAAAATA
Organism: Wurfbainia villosa; assembly: GCA_025175895.1. NCBI lineage: Eukaryota > Viridiplantae > Streptophyta > Magnoliopsida > Zingiberales > Zingiberaceae > Wurfbainia > Wurfbainia villosa. The sequence continues at coordinate 835,761 of CM046008.1, forward strand.
AAAAAAATATTCCAGGATTTAAATCTTCGCAATTAATCTTCTCTCCTATTTTCATAATTAATTTAAAATTTATCTATTTTCGCAATATATTTACTATTCATATTTATTTTAAAAAATTCACCCAGAAAAAGAAGTGAAATGAAGAGGAAAAAATACAAATATGATGACAATCTATTCCTCTTCGTGTCTCATTTCTCGTGTTAAAATTTTATTAATCCGTCAAAATGACGGACTTAAATGAATCAATCTGTATCGATTGTAGAGTTAGACGAGTCGATTTGTGATGAGCTCAAGTTAATCCACAAATTAAGAAATGTCAAAAAGAAGATAAATTTGTGAAAACAAAATTTTATATATTTTTTTTGACAAATATTCTAATACTAACAAGGTAAATTTTTATAGTCACAATATTCTTCTTTCACATATATACTTCGATAAAATATAAGAGAGGTTAGAGGAAAGAATAAAAAAAAAATATTCGATGGAAGTACTCTAATTTTTTTTTATACTCTAATTTGTTTATAATATTTTATCATTGCTATTCCAATTAATATAGAAAATAATATCAGAGTCAAAAAATTATAAGTACTGAAAAATTTCAATTGTATCTTTATTTGGAGGATCCAAAATTTGAATTTACATATTATCAAGATTTAGATATTTTAGAGTATAGAAAGAATAAAAAATATTGATACTCAATTTTATCGGTTAGTAATTAGATTTCAATTACAAGACCAATTGTTTCAAATGTTTGCTTTTTTATTATGGTACCCCATCTACCTTGTCGATTATTTTAGAGGATTTTTATTTTATTTTTTGTGGCATGCGAATTGACCTGTCTAATTAGCAATTCATTTTGGATTAGAGATTTTTTAATCCTCGGAGCGACGGATCTACCTATTCCTCCCTACTAGATATTAAATTTACCACGAATTGAATAACCTGTCTGATGAGTCTAGGCTTGCAAATGGTGTTCATCTACCGTCCCACACACGAGGAACTCGTGTGGTGGCTTATCTTCAATTTTTTGTTGTACGCTTTCCTTCTCCACTATCCAAAAAAAAACTTCTCTTTTTTAATCCAAAATGTTTATGATCTTGTGCGACAAGGTTGCTCCTCTTTATCGCCATGGCGATCAGGCTTTCCACATGCAAACCACTTCGATGGCGCATTCTCTTCCATCACTTGAAATAGGCTTCCTCCCATCCTCTTGAGAAAAACTATAGACAAGGAAATCAATCTCTATCAAACTGGACTGCACAGAAGGGTCAAGAAGAAGGAAACAACAATACTTGAAGATGATTGATAAAAAAAGATGAAATAATTTGAGAACTTCATATGACAATTGGGTTCCACACTTTTTCACTGTAAAGAGGTATGCACTTCAGTGGAATTAGAAGCATTCCTCCTTTATGAACACAGTAAAAAATTGAAATAATATATGTAAAAGAGATTCATCAGTGGATAATTCCTCACTAATTCACATATTAGGACGGCAAAGAAAAGACACTCAAAAAAGTTTCAAAGAAGTAAATGAACTAGGTTGACTTGTTCTCCACCTTCACAGCTGAAAGAGCCAATCCTCTATAGCTAAACGAAGGGCGTGGTTGGGAATAAGTTTTACGTGATCTAACTTCAAGTTGGTCATAGGAGAAGTATCCCACCCACCATCCAACCACTTCCTCAAGGCTCTCCCCTCGTAGGTGAATCCATCAGCTGCCACCAGTGGATCATGCATCACTTCCTGCAGTACAGAAATATCCTTGATTATTATCTACATCTGTTCAAGTTAATTAACTGGCCACTTGTCCTAATTTAAAAAGAGATCATTTTATATGAAAAGGATCCACCGCACTCGTCCTACTAATGAGCATGAGGCATCTAATGAATGACCAATAATAGTGGTCTAATTTAAGCAAACATTTACTTTCACTTGCCTGGAGGATTGGGCACAAGAAGAAAGGAGGAACAGGTCTTTCCTCGACAGGTAGCTCTTCCATATCCTTGACAAGCTCAGATGTTGACTCTGGTGAATGTTGAGTATTGAGTGACCACGGGACAGCACTTAAAGATTCCAATCTTTCGAACTGGTTGATCACGATGTTTTCCTGCTTATTGATCTTAGGTCTTTCCATCACGAGAACATCCAATGATGACTGGATGAACTCCAATTCCACTGAAGCTTCTTCTCTAAGTAGGGCCTTTTCTTGGGCATGAAATTGTAGAAGGGATATGGTTTCAGTGATACTTTGTAGCTCCTTCAAGACTTCACCCATCTGGATGGCAAGCTCTTCTCGCTGTAGTTTGGTAGTCCTCAGAAAATCTTCAAGCTCTTTTTTGATTTTGGTTTCATGTTCATAGGAAGCTCCGTAGGCTTCGGCCTTGTTTAAAAAGAAAATAACTGAATAAGAAAGTTGATTATTTCACCTATCAACATTCTTGTAGTGCTAATGAACTCAAAGTAATCAAACAACTTAGCTATTGCAGGTATAAAATGCATTTTAGCAAGGAAGACTAATTTTTCTCACTGCAGAGAATTATGATAATTAAGCATGTAAATCTGGAAAATGGCAATTTACGTATGATCTGCATAATGCTAGCTTTTCCACTAAGAAATGTTTATGACATTGAGTAAGAAATGAATGAAATAAATGTAGCATGACAGAGATTTTATCAAAACTCACTCTATTAACAGCTTCTGCAACTTCTGATTCCAGTTCTTTCCGTTTTACTAATTCTGCAAATGCTACTTCTTTTGACCTTTTAACCTCCAATTCTGCTTCTTTTAGCTGCTCGCAAAGGACATCCTGCTCCAATTCATCCTGTATCAAATAAGTCTATGAAAAAATATATATAACACCAGCAAATTAGCTATAGAGTTTAACAAACAAAATACAGGAGTACCTTAGATTTCATATCCGACAGAGATTTTTTATGTAAAAGTGTGTTATACCATGATGTAGTGGTTAGAAAAGGTTCCTGTGAATTACTAGAGGTTGTGGCACAAGCAGCAGCAAAATCTGCAGAAGACACAGAAGCAACTGCATAATTGCAATCACTGTGATCCAATATTCTAATTCCTTGTGGCTCAGCAGCAACAAAATTATAGGGTGCACATTCTGGATTAAGCAATGGATCACAAATGTGACTTTGTGGATCTAACCAGAATCTCCCCCTGCATAATGGTTCATCTGAACTAGGAACTGGATGGAAAAGATCTGCACATTCAGTAGCCTCCCTCGTCCAGATATGTCTGCCTTTATTAACAAACCAAATCTCACAGAATGGAGGTGCCCTTTTTGCAGTAAAAGTTTCTTTGTAGGAGTTGCCTTTGAACTTGAAACAACTGCAATCAGTTCACAGCGTAGAATAAGTTGTGCAGCCTAGATGGTATGCAACGTAGAATAATCTGTGCAGACTAGAAGGTAGAATTTGTATTAAAAAGAAATATATATATTAAATACATAACATATTTATGATTTTTGTTTAACGACATCCTACTTTAGTCCACACTAGAAGTTTTGAACTCATGAAGAGAATTTATAAGATCTAGATAGATAATAATGAAAAAAAACGTTACCCTAGTTTGGGTCAATAGTTCATCCCTATCAACTTAATCGCAGTTCACTCATTTGGAGCCATCATAACACCCCGTTTTATAGAAGTCCTAGTTCTAGACTTCTTGAGAAAATCCACTTGGAAAGGGTTATCTGTGATGGAGCCATGGTCAAATAGATTGCGGTCTTTCAGACCTACAAGGACCAGTTTCACGCTAACTATTTGTATATCCGAGGGCATGTATCAGTAGGATCGCTAATAAGAAAGTAAGCAAGTTGACTCCCTTTGAACAGTAAAATACTAATGGACTTTGCTTGATGCATGCCCCTAAGGTAGAATGGTGTAAGTGGGTGCAAGGGCTCCGTAATCAATTTCACCCATGCTAAACGACCTTCAGTGGATCAAATATTCGGTGGGGTCACTAGGCAGACAATTTCTTTTTTTCCTACTACCTTAGTGTGCAAGTTGGATTTATGAAACAACAACCTCATGACAATTTGATAACAGTGTAGTGAGCCTTGACTTATGCAACGACTGGTGGGTTTAAGTCCCACATCAATTTAGTATTAAAGCTTGCGTAGTTTGGAAAGTGGGAAAATATAAGGGTCTGATGGACAATAGCAGGTTTGTCTGTATGAGCAAGTTTCATGCTAAGCATTATGTTTAAAGGCCTGCCAGAAAGTATATTCATAGTAGAAAGGAGGTATTATTATTACCTTGAGATGGGAGGCCATTGCTAGACGTTGCTTGATATTTAATCTTTTGGTAGCTTGGTGCAAGTTCATAGCCCAGGCTCTAGCCCAAGTACCCATGCTTAGTGTTGTGCCACAGATCAAGTACTTATTGGAGTCCTAGATGATTAGGCAGATATAGTAGCCAGTCACAATTACCACTTTCCACATTTCCAGTCATGTCAGGTATCCCTTAATGAGAGGTTGGCACTATCTTCAAATTATGATTTAAAATTTTAATCCGTACCAAAATTTTAGTCCACAACTAAAATGATATAGTTTAAGCCCATATTATGTTGTGTTAATATGGTTTGAATATTTTTTTAAATATAAAATATATTAATTAAAAATAAAATTTTTAACTGAAATATTAAAAAAAATTAAAAATACAAAAAAAAATTTAAAAAAGAAAAAAATATATGGAAGTGACCTCGCGGGGTCACAGTGGCCTTCACGGGGTTGCGATGTCTGTGACCTTGCAGAGGTTGTTGTGGCGTCGTGCGGTGTTGGTATTGATACTAATGCCAGATAAAATAATAAATTTTGCTTGTACCGTCTAACATTGATCAAAATTTTAAACTTTATTTTAGACTTCAAGGCTTACTGAGAAAGAAAAAAAAAACAGCCCGTGAGGTTTTCATTTTTTTAAAAAATAAAAGTTGATATATAACATAAGCACCTAAGCTTTAGTAGACACTACAGTAAGGTAAGTTTTTAACGACCATAGTTTGTTACCAAAAGCATTTTCAGTAACCTACAGCTAATGTTTACAAAATTTTCACTACAAAAAATTAATGAGAAAAAAGTTATCACTAATGATACATTTATTTACGAATCAATTAATGCTATCATTAATAGTTCATTCTTGGGACTTTTGCCAACCAATCTAGTATCAGGATTATTACCAAAAAAACTTCTAGTGAGAGATTATTAATTTTGGGGACAATTTTTTTATCATTAAAACAATTTTTGTAGTGAGAATTAGAGCTTGTTTGGGAGGAGATGAGGGAGGTGTAAGTAATTGAAGGGTAAGGATAAATAAAGGAGAAAAAAAGACAACCTCCGTTTGGAAAGAAGGGGAAGGAGAGGGGAAAGAAGGGGAAGGGGAGGGGAAGGAAGGGGAACTTATACCCCTCCTCCTCACAAAAATCCAACTTTTCTTACACCCCAATTTGGGGTGTAAGCCTCCCTTCCCCTCCCCTCCCTTCCCCTTCCATTACTTACACTCCCCTCCCCTCTTCCCAAACAAAACGTAAAGGTCCAAAAGTACCTCGTTCCTCATAACAAACCCAGCAAGGTAAACATAGTTGGGTTGAATTGTTCCAATATTACAATTAGGCAGAATGAGTTAAATCTTATTGAGTGTAACATATTCAATTGACCTAAATGAAAATTACATATTGAATTACAATAAGGTCTTGTTTTTACTTGACTAGGAATAAGGTAGAAAAACATGGCAGAGAATGAACTTGTCCAGTTCTCCTGTTTACTAAGAATTAAAGAAGAGGAAGAAATTTAATGTTTTGATATTATTTTCTGCAAGCAGTTACTATCCAAATAAACACGATGGCTAAAAGTAGGTGAAGTAAGTTCTTTCACTTAAAAATACTTCCATTCTCTCCTACTCTGTTCCCTTCATGGAAAAACACCATAAAATATATTTTAATCATGCATCTCTTTGCAATGCACTAATGACAAAAACAGGAGTCCAGTAATTCCACATTGTCATGCTAATTCATGCACCATCAATAGCCTAAACTGATACAAATTTGTAAAGCATTTATTGAGATTGCCAATTTTGAGAATAAAGAAATTTGGGGAGAAAACATACATCAGTACTGCAACGACTTACTTTTCGGATATTGATCCCATAATAAGTTTCCTAATGTTATATTGAGCCACTAGATCGACAATCCCATTCTGAATTTGTTCAGTTTCTTTCACAATAACACTTGCATGCACCTGCCATTACAATCAACGTTTTAGCTCTACAAGATATAAAGTTGGCCATTAAAGTTCAGTAAAGCACGAGAAACTTTGTGCATGAATTTGATAGTTGTCAAACTAATAAAATAATTCATTGGAATCAATTCTGTCAAACTAATAAAAGTTGGATTGGCTACTAACGTTGTTCATTTTTCTTGATCTATTTAACTCCATGCGACCTTTACATTAGAGAGTGATGGTGAAAAATACAATGATTGAAATAAATAAAGTTCCTCTTTCTCTCCCTTGCGTGTTATACAATTTGTGATTTATTTTTTTTGTGCAAAAGGAGTTTTGCTCTACTGAAACGTCTTTTAAGAATATGCAAATTTGAGATGCACAAAATTGTTAGTGTCATGGAAGTAGACACAATGGTAAACTCGGCATGTGATAGCATGACTTATTCTTAGGGAATTGTCACAACACGTCTCCAAGGTTTATTTGTATTTTAGACAATTTTAGAAACATTTTATCTATGGTTTCATCTCAATATAGGTGAAATTCAATTTCTTAGATGTTTTCTTATTGCCATTTGATAAATCTTAATATTATACTGTATCCTACAATGTTAAGCTAGTTTTATTAGTATTAAGATGCAATCCATACAGAGATAGGTCCAATTAGAGTTATCTTTGGTTTACACATTGGTATTCATATCTAACTCACCAATTTCAATTCTACAAAATAATCAATTTAAATAAACTACACACCCTCTTAAACAAAGAGGCTACTTTCAACTTGAACCCTGGCCAGTGGCCACACACGAATCAAAAAGAAAAAACTTGGCATCTTCAATCCCTCTTTGTTTAGGAGTCATGGTTACTAGATATGAAACCAACAGAATGTAGCAGATAGTTTAAGAATAAATCCACCCATGCTCGCATATAGCATCATGGAATCTAGTCAAGGACAACATTCCCGTAAGTGTATAATCAATGAGCAAAGTTGTCGATACAGTATTGCTTATAATTAATATGGCCAACCAAACACACATAACGTCACCACTGCACCAAGAATGCATAATCCATGTATATAGCGGAAGTAGAAAATTAAAGGAGTTATTAGAAGAGAAGCACCTGTGCCTTGTGGCAAAAATCTAAATAATTTAGTAGCACTTTCTTCGTTGCTTCCCTCTCGGTTCTTCGATATGAAGACACCAGTACTTCATTAGCTTGATTTACAGGAATTTTTCCAACTGAAAATAAGATCATACTAATGTCAGAACAATACATTTTATAGAACCCTTTAATTGGGTAATTCCCTCATTTTGTAGGATTTTATTAGCCCTACAAATCGTTGGAGAAGGGGGAGATAAGTAAGACCTACGCGGGGTGGGTATCAAAGGAGAGAGCTTGTGGACGTGAAGAAGCTCAATCTCGGTGCAACCGAATCGGCGGAACGCCCAGCGGAGCAACCCCATGGTCTTCCCGGGCGACTTCCCTACCGCCACGTTGAGCTTCCCGGCGCCGCCATCAGAAGACCCAACCTCCAGCGATGCTCTCCAGCGGAGGTGGAATGGAAGGGAGCTTAAGCGGAAGCGGTCGACGTCAGGGCTGAGCGGCGGCGACGGGTAGAGCACCTCCATGTTGTTGTCTTCCGTCCGTTGGGTGGTAAAGCAACGGTGACTAAGCGTGTATGAAACAGAGAGACCCTTCCGTCTGCCTTAAAGTGGACAGAAGCCTGCCAGAATTATTCCTCGAATCGCACCGTGAATTCTGTTGGACGATAGTGGGTCCCGTTGTCTGTTCGTGGAAGAGTGAACTGGCATGATGCATATTTTAGTTAAAGGATCTCGTCGCATATTCCCCGCTATGCTCTCGAAAGTCTACCCGAGTTTTGCATCCCCATCTTTGTCGCGCAGCCCAATCATCCAACACAGCGACAGATCTGTGGGCCACGCGTGGAGTGAGAAACATTCGGGAAACGAAGGGGAGCGCGTAGTTCCCAAGTCAATCGATGTAGAAGATGCCTTCCCATTGGCTGGAACATGAAGGAGTTGCTTTTAAGTTAATTGTTTTTTAAATGGTGCGTTAGGTTCGAGATTATTATGGACGATCTTAATTATCCATTTAACGTTATCCATATTAATTTTGTCTCATTCAATAAATCAGTGATTCTCTTACAATAAAACGGATTATGGAATCTAAACTTATATTATTTTGGAGAGGATATAATTTGTCTTCGTTCCAAATTAATAATTTTTTTCTCAATAATATCTTTAAAATTTTATCCAATTTCAATTTCATTCAAATATAATAAAAATCTTAGTTGATCATCTATATACGATTGGTCGATGACCCTCGCTCATCGATCGTTGATCATCATCCGTCGATTGTCGAAGGTCGCTCTTAGTGATTAGCTACCACTGGCGATCTTCAACCGACGCTGTTGATCGTCGACTGTCATCATCAATCGTCGATTGTCGATCGTCAATCACCGTTATTGATCATCGATCATTATCGTCGTCATCGATTGTCAGTGCAACTGTCGTAGTTGTCGGTGGTCGCCCATTGTCATCTCATCGGATGACGACGGTGACCATTTCAATCGGCATAATTATAAATAAATATATTTCAGAATAAATGAAGCCTTAGAATTGGCCAAGAGTAATATAGTAAAATATTAAATTATATTGTATATTAAAATTTTCAAATAAATAATTTTTTTATTCTAATATTTAAAATGGAACTAAATCACATAAATTATATTTTATTTTTTATAATTTTAATTATGTGATTATCTACTAATTATATAATTAAGTTTATGCGTAATAATTTGAATCAAATGTTTGAAGTTGTTTCTAATTTTTAATCGTTATTTAAGTTTTTTATTACAATTAGTGAGTTAATTCATTGGTGTAAAAAAGTAATTCGCTCGTCTTCAATGTCTCCATCAATTGATTTCACAGTCAATATGAAGGGAATAAATCACGGGAGTATATTGTCGAACTCAGGACTAACGTGACAAAAGAACAGATATCCTGAAAGATTTATAACTTTTGAAGATTGACTCTTATTGATATAATTCTGTTGCTGTATTATCATAAAAATCTTCCATAAAGACTAGTGAGTTAACTCGCGATTTATAAGAGGTGACCCTCTCATGGGGATGGTGTAATAGTACGACAGAGCTTACGGATAAACAAGGATTAATTCCGAAGAAGATCTAAAGTTCTTTCTTGGATTCAGATGATCTCTTATGTCTTGACTACTATGTCAAGATCTATAAAATCTTCCCTAATTTATTTCTCTCATAAATAAGAGCCACTAATTAGATTTACGAATTCAAATCTTTTACATATCCATCCGGAGACAGTGAATTAACTCATGATTCGTAAGAGGTGATATAAGTAGAAGGATCTTTACTATGGTACAAGGGACTTACTTTAAAAAATATTAAATTATTATAAATAGAAGAAGAAAATCGATCGTGCCAGTAACTTTTCGCTTCAGATTTAAATTTGAATATGTTAATCAATAACATAATAAAAAAATGAAATAAATATATTTAAATATGAAAATATACAAAATCAATAAATATAAAAATATAAAAGTATTTTGAAAATAAAAAAAAAATCGAAAAATTATCTATGGGGAAAAGAGAGAGGTCGCATGACCCATGTTTTGCGGTGGACAGCAGCTACCTGGCACAAATCTATTGGCCAACGTCAGCGTACGAGCAGCGGCGATCTGCCTGCCGCCGTAGCCGCCTCCCCGCTCTGGTTTCATTTTTGGATCACGTTCGCCGCTCCGCCTCCGGTCCGATTCTCAGATTTTTTGCCTCTCCGATGGGCGAAGAGATCTCCGATGCAGCTCGCGACCGGATCGCCGCCGAAGGGTTTGGCGGGTACGGCCGCGGACGCGTCAGCAAGTGGGAGGTCGGGCTGCCGACTAAACATGAGATCTTCCCCCTGAATAAGCCCCTGGTATCGCCGGCGCTCGCTGCCGCTTTCCGGATCGGCCCACAGCCGAGGCGCAACGCCGTAGGCGTCGACCGCGAGGTACAAAAAACCATAAGTACTGCAGCACCTTCTCCTCCCCCGTTTTCGCCTCCTCGCTCCGGTACTTCTTCCCTTTCCAGTTCCCTGTTGAAAACGGCGACGAGGGAGGGGAGGAGGAAGAAGAAGATGATGAAGCAGAAAGAAGCGATGCCGTGATGCCTTGCTTGAACTATGGAATAGAGAGTCCCCATCCCAAGCGTCTGCGAATCGAGGACTTGTCGACCCTGCGGACGGAGAACTCGGACGACGGTCGGTCGGCGAGAAGCCAGAAGCGGCCGCGGGTAGTGTGGACGCCGCAGCTCCACAAGCTGTTCGTGGACGTCGTGAAGCGCCTCGGCACCAAGAACGCCGTCCCGAAGACCATCATGCAATTGCTGAACGTGGAGGGCCTGACCAGGGAGAACGTCCGATCCCGAGCCACCTCCAAAAGTACCGCATTTATCTAAGTAGCAAGGAGGGGCTCTCCAGCGAGGGTCCTTCCTCCCCCGACTGTGCCTAACTGCCTTTGCCTCCACGGCCGCGCCGCAGAGCCTCCAAGAGTACCACCACCAACCGCCCCAGACGTCGCCACAAACCGTGCCCCTTCCCTACCCCATGCCCACCATGCTTCCGATGCCCCACGGAAACCCTGTGGTCATGATGCCCTTCGTTAAAAGCCACCAGATGGGTGGGGATTTCCATGGATTTGAGACATCTCATCGTTCAAGAGCTTTCGGGAGCGACCGATGGGTCGGTTAGCTAGTTTAATTTTGTTCTTTGCTGTGTCGTTGCTGCTTTGAACAGCAGATCAATTATTTCACTCCAATTATTACTCTGTTCTATTTTCATTTCCAATGATACACTTCTCTCTTTTGGTTAAAAGATTCTGGTAATGTTACTTTCGAAGTTCTAGATAGAACTTTCAAATTGGATTAAATCCATCGGATTGATTCGTCCCATCAAATAATTTAGATGAATTGAATTGAAATTTTATCAACTCGTTATTTTGACGGATTTAAACGGATCGATTTGTGCGAGTTGTGGGTTTAGACAAGTCGGTCCACCGTGGACACGACTTGACCCGCGGGTTGAGAAATGTCAAAAGATAGAATATGTGAAAATAAAATTGTATAATTTTTTTATCAATATTCTAATATTAATTAATAAGAGAAATTTTTCACGATCACAATCTTCTTCTATTACATATACACCTCAACAAAATGTAAGAGAAATTAAGAGGAAAAAATAAGGTGGCGTTTGGTTGGAAGGTGGGAATAGGAATGAGAATGAGTTTGATAGTAGACGAGAATGAGAATGAGTTTTGTCATTCCAATAATGTTGTTTGGTTTATAAGTTGGGAATGAGACCGATCGACGGTGGCCGGCGGTCGGCGGCCGACGACGACAGTTGGCAGTCGGCAATCGACGACGATCGACGACGACCGACGGCGAACGACGGCCGGCGGTGGCCGGCGACCGGCGGTGGCCGACGACCGACGACGGTCAACGACCGACGAGTGAGCGACGACGAACGAGAATGAAACCCAAACCCCCCATGTGAGATGGATTTTGTTGATTCCCAAACCCTTCTTCTTAAAACCATTAACCAAACACTCTACATGATTCTCATTATCATTTCCTCATTTCAAACCCACCAACCAAACGTCACCTAATTGTACTATAATATTTTTTTCTTGTATACTTTAATTGTTTTATATTATCTTATTATTACTGTTCCAATCGATGTAGGAAATGATAACATATCAAAGTCAAATAATTATAAGAGCTAAAAATTCTCAATTGGATTTCTATTTAGAAAAATAAAAATAAAAATTTATATATTATCATGATTTGGATATTTTGGATCATTAGAAGAATAAATCACATCGGCACTCAACTTTATCGGTCGATAATTAAATCTCAATTATAAGATTTCAATTACTTTAAATGTTTATTTTTTTAATCATGGTATTCCATTTGTCTTATCGATCATCGCCACAAACTCTCAACATCTTAGTAATTTTATATATAGTTTTTTAATTTTTATGGACCGTTGATTGACCCGCCTTTGGTTGGGTTGAGTTGGAGATTTCTCAACCCGTCAAGATGGCGGGTCGGCTCACCCCTCTCCACTAAATGTTGGGTTAATGACGGGTTGCCCGTCCCGCCATGGGTCAACCCGTTTGACAGCTCTGGTTCTAAGAAATTTTTCTCTTAGTTGTTCTTTGTTGTATGTCGAGACAGGGACGATGATGTGTCCGATGATGAAGACGACAAAGGATCGATGACTCGGACGGAATGACAGCTGACCCGGAGGGAAAGCCGAGACGGAAGAGCCGGCGTATCGGGTGCGAGTCGAGCCAAGTGACCCGAGATGACCAAATGACATATCCTGCAAGGAAAATGCGATTAAGAGTGCCGAGAGAGATATCGGTCAGACCCCTCCGACACTCAAGGCAGGAATTAGTAAAAAAGAGTGATGAAAGTAGTGGAGAAGATTTTGAGAATGCAAACCTCCTTTTTCTCCTCCTCAAGGAGGGTTATATAGAAGTGAGTCTTCCTGCAGAGTAATACGATAGGTATGGGTGATCTAACTTCACGACGTATTCATGCTGACTCTTAGAAGTAATAGGGATCATTACCCTCGTAAATGCCGCAGGCGCGTGAGCTATGATTAATGCTCATCGTGTCATTGATGAGAGACAACTCCTCATTAATGTGCTGGATAGGCTTATGGGGGCTGGTATGGGCATCTGTTCCCTGGTCGGAGAGAACCGCTGATAAGGACTGTCTTGCTGGCCATATGAACAAGAATACCTGTCACGTCACTTAACTAGCTAAGATAGAGCATGCTTTAGAAGACCATATAGCCGAAATGACGCACAACTGCCAAGATGCAGAGTCGAGATGAAGAGTAGGTCAAGACACGGGACGTTGGAATATAGTATGACTGAGATGAAGAGCAGGCCGAGATGCAGGGCGTTTGGAATATAGTATGACTGAGATGAAGAGCAGACTGAGACGCGGAGCGTCTAGAATATAGTATGGTCGAGATGAAGAGCAGGGCAAGATGCGGGGTGTCTGAAATATAGTATGACCGAGATGACCTCTTCATACGGTTCGGGCATGCCGGATCAGTATATCTTCGCCTTTCAATGAGACCGAGATATGGTGACTTCTGTGTTGGAGTATTGGGAATACAATCAAAGTCCCACATTGGTAAGACATGGAAAAGATCATGTGCTTATAAGATGAAAAGATATCTCCATTGGTATGAGGCCTTTTGGGTAAAGCCCAAAAACAAAACCATGAGGGCTTGGGCCCAAAGTGGACAATATCATACCATTGTGGAGATATGTTGATCTTATATGCACTAACATTCTGTTATTATTGTACGGATAATTACAAGGTGGATTCATCCGGTATCATAGACATCCCCCCAAGTCTAGTCGAAGGATAGACGTAGCTTGACTGACTGGACTGACCTTATTACGTCATGATTTTCTTCTTTCGACTTAATGAGGTATGAGAGGTGATGCCTCAGATATGCCTCTCGAGAACAGAGGAGATCTCTCTTTAAAGGTGACCCATTAATGTGAAGATGTGATATAATTGTTTCGCTTTCCTTGGGTTTCTTTTATCGTGCCATGTGCCTATAAGATCCCGAGGAAAATCCCTCGAGAGATGAACTGTCACAATTCGTCTATAAGTACCTTTCAAAACCTAGGTCTTGCGACTTTACGCGCGACGCCTCCATCATTTTCTTCTCCAACGAGTCTCCTCTTTCCCTTTCCGGCGAAGTCTTTACTCTATAAGTTCCCCTTTCTCACCTTCTTCCTTTTTTCCGATGGCTGAAACCACCGATCTTCGGTTCCATAGGACTCACAGTCTCATCACTCCTAATGTGCACCGTGAGATTAGGGAAGGCTTTCACATCCCTCTCTCCCATAGGCTTAGGGCTCCTCAGCGGGACCAACACCCTCATGAACCTCCTTCTAGTTTCACTGCCTTCTATCACGACCAACTAGCGGTCGGTCTCCGATTCCCCATCCATCCTTTCTTTGCTAAGGTATCGAACTATTTTCTTATCCCATTACACCAATTAGCCCCTAACGCCTTTAGCCTTATTAATGGCTTCATTATAATCTTTTTTTTCTATCACCTTCCCCTCTCGGTCGTTGCTTTTCACTCCTACTTCATTCTTAAAAAGAAAGAAGTAGGAGTCTTCTTCTTCATGACTCGGTAAGAAGTAAAATTCTTGATGAAGCTTATTACTTCTCACAAGTACTGGAAGACTCAGTACTTGTTCATAAAATCCAAATCCCTCTTCCTTTGGTCGACTGGGTGGTAGCTCGAGCTGCCCCCTTCTCCATCCATTCGTAGCTTCAAAAAATCTCCCTCCTACCGAGAGATAGTTGGAGTCCTTACCGACTTGAGTTTTGACGTTAATGTCTTGCTGGAGGAAAGGCTTCTATATCATTTCGGTCTAAGTCCAATAGAGGTCGAGATGAGTGACACCTTAGGTAAAAGGCCTTATCTCATTTTTTATTTTTTATTTTATTCCTAAATTCTAAGATCTTTTCTTGTCTGTGACAGCCGAAGTCATGTTTAGAGCTTCAATCAACAAGAAGATGAAATGGAAAAAGGCACAAATGATCGCCTCCGTAGATGCCCTGACCGAGACACTAGAAGAGGTCGGATCAGCACCCCCTTCTGTTAGTAATATATATGAGAGATGTCCTAAGGCAATCGCCTTATGTATGAACCATTTATATGATAAATGAAGATTCACTATTTGAGTATACATGTTTTATGTATTTGATTGGATCTTAAACTCATTTACTGAATGTCCACGATACGATTCACAGCATGAGAGAATTTGTGATTGGATCACAACTAGTGAGTATCTCTACATGTGTAATTGTGATGTATCAAAAATATCCCTAGTCGATGAATTGATGAATTTGGACACCATTAATTCTGTCGAGACTAGCACGAGGTATACTCCTTGGTGTATCTAAGCAGCTGATTCTCACTGGCTAGAGACATTGTGATGTCCGGAGTTAATCGTGGATGCTAGTTATGGTAACTAGTTCATTGGAGTGACCAGCCGTAAGACTTCATATGGTTCTTTGCATATATAGATATGTCAATGAAGCTCTTACTATGGCTTAAGTGCGATGTTCCTTTGACTTGCGGTATTCAAGTCATCTTGATCATGGAGACTTATGCTTTGACATCTTAAGCAAACATCTCTAAGGAGATGTGGACCCGGGATGATTGGGTATAAGTCGAAATGATCGAAGGTGTTTGAATAGCCTATAAAGGATTCACCACTCCTTGCGAGGAGATGTATACCCATGGCCTCTCGTCGGATTGTTACTAAAGTCTTTGGCCAAAGCATTACATGTTTAGAGTAAGGTACTCTTCGATACATGTGGAGTAACTAGAATCCGTAGGACGAGGAATTGATACTTGGGCTAGGTGTGACGTAGTCAGCCTAGTGGGGACTGACACTATAGACCATGTCCTGAACCAAGTGGGTATAAGATGAGTGAAGGGAATGGGGCACGAATCATTCGAGCTGCTGAAGGGTTTCAGAAATAGTTCTGGATCAATCGTTGATCTTTTCGGTTAATTGGGGATCATGATGTACTACTAGGTGCCACTCATGATCGTTCTATAATTAATGGTTAATTATAGACGACCAACATAAACCGAGAACCTATTTGGTCACACGCACAACGAGCGTGATCCAAAGGATTTAAAACGAGCTTGAGAATGGGATTCTCAGACCGAGAGAAACTAGGTTTGGTTGGACCAAACATAAAGCGAGCATGAAATCGTTTCAGTCGCAATGGAAGCGTGGATGGGCCGAGTCTTATGAAGACATAATGGATGGACCAAAATGGTTTGGTTCTAATCCAATGGAGGAGAATAAACCAAAGGGTTTGGTTTATTTTAAACGAATGAACCAAAAGTTGGTTCGGTTCGTTTTAACTTAAAATAAACCATCATGGTTTGGTTTATTTTAACTTATCTTAATGGAGCGGGTTAACGGACCTAATGGTTATGATCCATTAACCATTAAGAGAATTAGTTCTCTATAAAAGAGGGCTTAAGGGATAATTAAGCAATAATCCAAAACCCTAGCTTGGAGTTGCCGCCCAACCTTCATTGCCGCCCAACCTCCATTACCGTCCAGCTTGTTGTGCCGCCGTCCAGCTCCTTGCCGACGACCAAGCTTCAGCCGGTGATCCTCCGGCGACCCTCCGGTGATCTCCTATAGGTTTGGCATCAAGGTGAGCCTTTTCTTCCCTTGGTTGGCCGGCGCCTATCTTCTCCACCAAAGCTGTCCAGTTTTCTGGACAGCTTGTTCTCCTCTCGTCGGAGCGTCGTTTGGACGACGGTTAGAGCTCCGACAGTGGCTAACTTACTGGGGATTCGATCTCCGGTAATCCTCTGAGGTGGAGGACGAAGGATTCATCAATTGGTTGACGAATACCTCTCCGGAGAAGTGAGTTTTGAGAACTCGTATTAGGATCCGAATTTGGATTCGGATCGTGATCATCTCTCGATCACGTCGTCTTCAACACGAGGCTAGTAACCCATACGAAGACGAATCTCGTGGCTTAGCGAAGTCATCCCGAGGAACTCGGCGTGGATACGGATAGAGACGATTCTAGCGAGGATCGTTCCGATTGATGCCGTTCCCGCTACACGTCATACGAAAGGTATAACGTAGATAAATTTCCTTTTATTGCAAATTTAAATTTACGATTATGTCTACACTTGTTGTAATATGCATGCGTGTGTTGTGTGTGTTGTAATAAATGTAGATCTATTATTTTTATTGCTTCCGTTGTGTTCATGTTTACGAAACGTGATCGAACACACACACGCCGCGGTGCCGGAAACCCAACAGTAGTATCAGAGCCCAGGTTGTGTTTCGACATAATCGTAAAATGGTTTTGCGATAGTCATAATGTTATTTCTGGAAATTTTCTAATTTTGGAAATTTAGAAGTATTTATGGAAATTTTTCAATTTTGGAAAGTCTAGAAGTATTTATGGAAATCTTCCTCTTTTGGAAAGTTGGAAGTATTTGTGGAAATTGATATTTTCCATAAATAAAATATTTAATTAGATTCTGGAAATTTGTTTCCTAATTTAATCATGATTTGATTTGGGAAATCAAATCTTAAAATATTTGATTTCCATAAGTAGTTTTGATGATGTAGGAAATTGGTTTCCTAAATTGATTTTCTTTAATCAACTATTTTCATAAATAAAATATGTGATTAGATTTGGAAATTTGTTTCCTAATTTAATCATAATTTGATTTAGAGAATCAAATCTTAAACATATTTTATTTCCATAAATAGTTATGACAAATAAGGAAATTATGTACATGACATAATTGTATGTCATGTAATTGCATTAGATGCATATCATTATATCATGCGTGTCGTGACATGTAGATGTATGTCATGTATGCCATGCCATGTAGATAATAGTTATTTGCATGCAAAGAGGATGAGACATAAAAACCCTAACTCAATATTAAAGCTTACACCTTCCATTAATATTGTTAGAACCAGAGTTCTGTTTCTTGTTTGGGTTGTTGGACTCACTCCAAGCCCGACTCGAACCTGAACATGTTCAAATCATTGGAATAGTTTAACTCTAATATGGTAAGAGTCAGAGGTCAATCATTAGTTTGGGTTGTTGGACTCACTCCAAGCCTGGCTAATTGGTTGAATGCGCTCTAACCATATTAAAACTATTTCGCGATTAATGGGTCGGCTCTAACTTGGAGCATCGATTTGTTGGACTCACTCCAAGGTCGATGTGAAGAGAGGTGAAGTTGGGTGCTATGCATTTGATGCATACTTGTTAATGTGTTAACAACCCAATGTATGTGTAAACATTCAATTAGTTGATAGCACATTGTAATAGTTACATATACATGATATGTAATCGGTATACTTGATACCCACCATCATAGCTAAGAATGGCTTGTTGGACTCACTCCAAGGTTGTTCTTATCTATATTGGATATTAGCCCATTCGGAGATTAACCTACGATCTCCCGAATTGATTTCAAAGGTTTTTGAATTCGAAAAATGAATGAGATTTATAAATGTATACTGATGCATTTTAAAAATCATCTTTCTCATATATACTCGTTTTGTATTTCTAAAATTGATCATGTTATCTTTTAATTTGCGTTCCATTTTGGATTCGAATAAATTGACTGGGCCGAACTTCTTGGACTGGCTTAGAAACTTGAGAATTGTTCTCAAGGTGAAAAGCTTGCGTATGTCCTCGATGCGCCTCTTCCCGCCCATCCTAGTGACGATGCAACTCCGGACCAATTGTTGGTCTATCAGAAACATGTGACTGATTCTGAACTGACAAGTTGCATCATGCTAGCCGCGATGGAACCCAAGCTACGAAAGCAGCATGAGCATATGGATGCTCATATCGTAGTCCTTCATCTTTATGAGTTGTTTGATAAGCAAGTGAGATTCGAAAGGTTCGAAGTCTCCAAGCTCCTCTTCACTTCTGAGATGTAAGAAGGTTCATCTGTGGTACTGCTCAACATGCTGAAGACTGTGGAGCCTTCTGAGAAGCATGAGGGGGACGGTGTTGTTAGTTGATTCCTCAAGAAAAGTTCTAAGAGAGTCAAAGGAACAAATAAAAGGGGAAGAAGAAAAAGGCTAAAAAGCGAACTATTTAAAAGGGCACTTGCCATCATTATGGCAAGTAGGGCCATTTGCGAAGAAAGTGCAAGATTTATCTTGAGTCCGTGAAGAAGGATAAGGCATCGGATGCCCCATCTTCTTCAGAAATCTTCTTTATTGATTGTCATTCTATTTCCTCAGACACTTAGGTATTTGATACTGGGTGTGGCTCACATATATGTAATGACATACATGGGCTAAGGAATAGAAGAAAACTCGTCAAGGGAGAGTCAAATTTACGTGTTGGGAATGGAGCAACGGTTGTTGCACTCGCCATCGGAATGTATTCGTTGGAACTCCCTGTAGGACTTGTCTTAGAACTGGAAAATTGCTTTTATGTTCCTTCGTTGATAAAGAACATCATTTCTATTTCTTGTTTAAATAGAAATGGGTACCATTTGACTTTTAGTAACAATTGTTATTACATAACATTGAATGGAGTTCTTTAAGGGACTGGAACTTTAAGCAATGGTGTTTATACGTTGGACGTATCCAGTGATATTTTCAATATCGAAGCGAGCAACAAGCGTGCTCGAAAAGATAATCAATTAGACTCCTACATGTGGTATTGTCATCTTGGCCATGTAAGCAAGAAACACATGTCCGAATTACACCGATGTGGAATTCTGGAATCGTTTGAATAGGATTCATACGATACATACGAATCATGCTTAAAAGGCAAGATGACTAAGTTACCTTTTACTGGAAAAGGTGAAAGAGTGGGTGAGTTACTAGGTCTAATACATACTGATGTATGTGAACCTATGTCAACTAAAGCTTTAGGAGGCTATAGCTACTTCATTACCTTCACCGATGATCACTCACGGTTTGGGTATGTGTTCTTGTTGAAACACAAGTCTGAAGCCTTTGAAAGGTTCAAAGAATTCAGAAATGAAGTAGAGAAACAACATGACAAGAGTATTAAAATACTTCGATCGGATCGAGGTAGTGAATACTTAAGTCAAGAGTTTCTTGATTATCTAAGAGACAATGACATATTGTTTCAATGGACTCCGCCATATACACCACAACATAATGGTGTATCTGAGAGGCGTAACCGGATCTTGTTGGACATGGTCAGGTCAATGATGAATCATGCGACTCTTCCCAAGTCCTTTTGGGGTTATGTACTTCAGACAGCTGTTTACTTATTAAACAGAATGCCTACCAAGGTAGTCTCAACTACTCCATATGAGATATGGAATAGTAAGAAACCTCATGTATCTTACTTGAAGATATGGGGTTGTCCTGCTTATGTGAAGCAGACTGTATCAGATAAATTGGATGCTAAGTCTGATAAATGTCTATTTATTGGATACCCTAAGGAAACAAGGGGTTACCAATTCTATCATCCTGTGAAACAAAAGGTGTTTGTTTCAAGGCATGCTGTGTTTCTAGAGAAAGAGTTTCTCTTGTAAGAAAACAGTGGGAGTGTCGTCGAGCTTGAGGAGGCTCGAGAGACTCAAATAAACATTGATGAGATACCTGGTGAAGCACAACAGCCGACAACTCATAGTGATGAGCAATCGGCTGGACCTATTATAACACCACATCTTCGTAGATCTGGTAGGACACGCAATATTCCTGAGAGATATGGATTTCTCGTAAGTGAATCGAACGACGTGTTACTCATTGATGATGAGGAGCCTACCAGTTATGAAGAAGTGCTGACAAGTTCAGAAAGGGATAAGTGGCTTGGTGCCATGAAGTCGGAAATGGATTCCATGTATGAAAACCAAGTTTGGAACTTGGTTGACCCACCTGAAGGGATAAAGCCTATAGGGTGCAAGTGGGTTTTCAAGAAGAAAACCGACATGGATGATAATGTGATTACCTATAAGGCTAGATTGGTGGCGAAAGGATATCATCAAAAACAAGGTGTTGATTATGACGAAACCTATTCGTCTGTAGCTATGCTTAAATTCATTTGGATGCTCCTGGCCATAGTGGCTCATTATGATTATGAGATATGACAGATGGATGTGAAAACAGCTTTCCTTAATGGAAACCTGCTCGAGGACGTGTATATGATACAGCCTGAGGGTTTCACATCGGTTGATAAAACCAAGGTATGCAAATTGCGACGGTCCATATATGGATTGAAGCAAGCATCCAGGAGCTGGAATATCCATTTTGATGAGACCATCAAAAAGTTTGATTTCTCACAAAATCCAGACGAACCTTGTGTGTACAAGAAGGTTAGTGGGAGTGCAGTCGTGTTCCTAGTATTGTATGTCGATGACATACTACTTATAGGAAACGATGTTTCAATCTTACAGTCAGTGAAGGTTTGGTTATCCAAGACATTCTCCATGAAAGACCTGGGAGAAGCAACCTACATCCTCGGGATTAAGATCTATAGAGATAGATCGAAACGGTTGCTTGGTCTTTCACAGTCTACATATATAGACCGAGTGCTAAAGAGGTTTAGCATGTCGGAATCCAAGAAAGGTTTCTTACCCATCAGGCATGGGGTACACCTTTCGAAGTCTATGTGTCCGCGCACAGAAGACGAGAGGATTTGCATGAGTAAGATTCCCTATGCATCCGCAATAGGATCTATCATGTATGCTATGTTATGTACAAGGCCCGACGTATCGTACGCTCTGAGTGTCACGAGCAGATACCAGTCCGATCCAGGAATGGATCATTGGGCGGCTGTTAAGACGATCCTTAAATACTTGAGAAGAACTAAGGATGTGTTCCTAATATATGGAGAAGGGTACATGGTGATACGTGGGTATACGGATGCCAACTCCAGATAGACAAGGATGATTCCATGTCTAAGTCTGGGTATGTATTCACGGAATGGGCGCGAATAAGTTGGAAAGGTTCCAAGCTTGACACTATAGCGGATTCTCGCCACTAAGGCGTAATACATTGCAGCTTTAGGCGAAGCATAGAAGCGGTTTGGATCAAGAAGTTCATCTCTGAACTTGATGTGGTCTCATCAATGATCCAAACATGTGCTTCGCCGCTATCATCTTATCAGAGAGATCATCAGTAGGAACGAAATACAAATCGAGAAAATTCTCACTGAAAGGAACTTAGCGGATCCCTTGACTAAGGCATTACCTCAAAATAAGTTTGAGGGTCATGTTCGAGCTTATGGTATTGGATACCGTAGCGATTGGCATTAGGCCAAGTGGGAGTCTGTTAGTAATATATATGAGAGATGTCCTAAGGCAATCGCCTTATGTATGAACCATTTATATGATAAATGAAGATTCACTATTTGAGTATACATGTTTTATGTATTTGATTGGATCTTAAACTCATTTACTGAATGTCCACGATACGATTCACAGCATGAGAGAATTTGTGATTGGATCACAACTAGTGAGTATCTCTACATGTGTAATTGTGATGTATCGGAAATATCCCTAGTCGATGAATTGATGAATTTGGACACCATCAATTCTGTCGAGACTAGCACGAGGTATACTCCTTGGTGTATCCAAGCAGCTGATTCTCACTGGCTGGAGACATTGTGATGTCCGGAGTTAATCGTGGATGCTAGTTATGGTAACTAGTTCATTGGAGTGACCAGCCGTAAGACTTCATATGGTTCTCTGCATATATAGATATGTCAATGAAGTTCTTACTGTGGCTTAAGTGCGATGTTCCTTTGACTTGCGGTATTCAAGTCATCTTGATCATGGAGACTTATGCTTTGACATCTTAAGCAAACATCTCTAAGGAGATGTGGACCCGGGATGATTGGGTATAAGTCGAAATGATCGAAGGTGTTTGAATAGCCTATAAAGGATTCACCACTCCTTGCGAGGAGATGTATACCCATGGCCTCTCGTCGGATTGTTACTAAAGTCTTTGGCCAAAGCATTACATGTTTAGAGTAAGGTACTCTTCGATACATGTGGAGTAACTAGAATCCGTAGGACGAAGAATTGATACTTGGGCTAGGTGTGACGTAGTCAGCCTAGTGGGGACTGACACTATAGACCATGTCCTGAACCAAGTGGGTATAAGATGAGTGAAGGGAATGGGGCAATTAATCATTCGAGCCAAGGGTTTCGTAAATAGTTGGATCAACCGTTGATCTTTTCGGTTAATTGGGGATCATGATGTACTACTAGGTGCCACTCATGATCGTTCTATAATTAATGGTTAATTATAGACGGCCAACATAAACCGAGAACCTATTTGGTCACACGCACAACGAGCGTGATCCAAAGGATTTAAAACGAGCTTGAGAATGAGATTCTCAGACCGAGAGAAACTAGGTTTGATTGGACCAAACATAAAGTGAGCATGAAATCGTTTCAGTCGCAATGGAAGCGTGGATGGGCCGAGTCTTATGAAGACGTAATGGATGGACCAAAATGGTTTGGTTCTAATCCAATGGAGGAGAATAAACCAAAGGGTTTGGTTTATTTTAAACGAATGAACCAAAAGTTGGTTCGGTTCGTTTTAACTTAAAATAAACCATCATGGTTTGGTTTATTTTAACTTATCTTAATGGAGCGGGTTAACGGGCCTAATGGTTATGATCCATTAACCATTAAGAGAATTAGTTCTCTATAAAAGAGGGCTTAAGGGATAATTAAGCAATAATCCAAAACCCTAGCTTGGAGTTGCCGCCCAACCTTCATTGCCGCCCAACCTCCATTGCCGCCTAGCTTGTTGTGCCGCCGTCCAGCTCCTTGCCGGCGACCAAGCTTCAGCCGGTGATCCTCCGGCGACCCTCCGGTGATCTCCTATAGGTTTGGCATCAAGGTGAGCCTTTTCTTCCCTTGGTTGGCCGGCGCCTATCTCCTCCACCAAAGCTGTCCAGTTTTCTGGACAGCTTGTTCTCCTCTCGTCGGAGCGTCATTTGGACGACGGTTAGAGCTCCAACAGTGGCTAACTTACCGGAGATTCAATCTCCGGTAATCCTCTGAGGTGGAGGACGAAGGATTTGTCAATTGGTTGACGAATACCTCTCCGGAGAAGCGAGTTTTGAGAACTCGTATTAGGATCCGAATTTGGATTCGGATCGTGATCATCTCTCGATCACGTCGTCTTCAACACGAGGCTAGTAACCCGTACGAAGATGAAGCTCGTGGATTAGCGAAGTCATCCCGAGGAACTCGGCGTGGATACGGATAGAGACGATTCTAGCGAGGATCGTTCCGGTTGATGCCGTTCCCGCTACACATCATACGAAAGGTATAACGTAGATAAATTTTCTTTTATTGCAAATTTAAATTTATGGTTATGTCTACACTTATTGTAATATGCATGCGTGTGTTGTAATAAATATAGATTTATTATTTTTATTGCTTCCGCTGTGTTCATGTTTACGAAACGTGATCGAACACACACACGCCGCGGTGCCGGAAACCCAACAGTCCCTTCGCCTCGACCTTCTATGGTGGTCGAGGTGATAAGCTCTAAGAGGTCGGAGGAGCGGCGACAACGACGTAAAAGGAGTCGAGCCGTGCTCTCCTCCGCGGAAGGGAGCCCTTCTCGACAATCCTCTCTCGACCCAAGTCTTCGCGACTCAGCTGGGCTGAGTGGTACAGGGTCGAGTGGTGCAAGTCCCTCCAACGTCCCGACACCCCCTTGGAGGAGTATCCGGAGGCTCCCGCTCCTCTGGTCGAGCAGTCATCCTCCCGGCTGCGCAGTCCAATCCCTCTACTCGGGATGTCCTCTGGACATTTCGTGTCGAGACCAGAGCGGCCTGCCCGAGGCTTCCTCCAGGAAGTTCGAGATGCGGTCAGGGCGTCCACTAAGGGGAAGTCCATCCCGACGTTGAGTGACGAGATGAATACTCACTTGGCAAAGGTAAGCATTCTTTAAGTGGTTTACTATGGTTATTTTTACTAACTTTACTTCTTTCTTTGCAGTTTTGGGGCTATCACCTAGAGTTGATGTCGCGCCTGCCTCCCCTGATAGCGACCTTTCAGGGGATGCAGGCCCTGGTGGTGGCCCTTTCAACCCATATCTGGGACAAGGAAGTGGAGCTTGGGTTAGCCCAGTCTGAGGTAACCGCGTCTCGATCGAAGGTCCTTCGCTATGAGGATGAACTTCAGAGCCAAGTGCGAGAGATCGAGCGCTAGCGGCTCCAAGATGCCGAGGCAGAAGAACTTAGGGCCCACGCAGAAGAAGTCGAGGCTAAATTACTACAGGTTGAGCAGACTAGGCTCGCTCAAACATAATTTGAGGCCAAGAGGCGTGACGAGCTAGCAACTCAAGCAGAGGCAGCCAAGGACGAGCTGATGTCTTACGGGGCTGGCGAGGAGGGCCGCTGGGGTCAGCGCAAGGTCTTCCTCGCCTCCGAGGAGTTCTCAGATATCCTAGGAGGTCGCACCGTCGACCTCCTAGAGATAGACTATGAGGGGGTCATCCGACACTTCAAAGAAGCCGAATACCCCCCTCCCCCCGAGGGAGCCTCAGTTGAGTTCTTGGGTCTACAATGTCTAATCGACGAGACTCCGGACTCAGCTCTCGGTGGGCTTCCAAAATAATTTAGTTTTTAGTTTTTTAGCAGTAGAATTTTATAGCCGTACGTGACATTCCTTAACAACTTGTAACCTCTTTGGAATTAATACAAGTTTTTTGCTAAGTGTTGTCTCTCGATTTCTTAAGAAAAACTAACATATTGGAACAATTGACATAATAAGGCAATAATTAGCAACGCTAAAAGTACCTTCACCATACCCGATGATAGGACACCTGGTCAAGAAGCACCTTAAGGGGCGACTTAGAAGTAATTAATATGCCAAATCACACGTTGTTGGCAGGTGGAGTTTATCATGACAGATCCTTTCGGGCGAGAGATGATGTGTGATAAGCGATATCCAAGGAAGAATCGAGAAACTATACTTGGAACCAGCCGTGATAGGCGATATCCAGGGAATAGTTGAATGATAAATACTTGAAACCATCCGTGATAGGCGATATCCAAAGAAGAATCAAATGTTAAATACTTGGAACTAGCCATGATAGGCGATATCCAAGGAAGAGATGATTGATAAATACTTGGAACCAGCCGTGATAAGATATCCAAGGAAGAGTCGAATGATAAATACTTGGAACTAGCCGTGATAAACGATATCCAAGGAAGAGCTGAGAGGTAAATACTTGGAACCAACCATAATAAGCGATATCCAAGGAAGAGCCAAGAGATAAATACTTGGAACCAACCATGATAGGCGATATCCAAGGAAGAGTCAAGAATTCATACTTGGAATCAGCTGTGATAGACGATATCCAAGGAAGAGTCGAATGATAAATACTTGAAATCAGCCGCGATAGGTGATATCCAAGGAAGAGTCGAATGATAAATACTTGGAACCAACCATGATAGGCGATATCCAGGGGAGAGCTGAATGATAAATACTTGGAATCAGCCGTGATAGGCGATATCCAAGGAAGAGCCGAATGATAAATACTTAGAACCAACCATGATAGGCGATATCTAAGGAAGAATCGAATGATAAATACTTAGAACTAACTGTGATAGGCGATATCCAAGGAAGAGTCAAATGATAAATACTTGGAACCAACCATGATAGATGATATCTAAGGAAGAATCGAATGATAAATACTTGGAATCAGCCATGATAGGCGATATCCAAGGAAGAGTCGAATGATAAATACTTGGAACTAGCTGTGATAGGCGATATCCAAGGAAGAACCGATTGATAAATACTTGGAACGAATTGTGATAGGCGATATCCAAGGAATAACCGAGCTATGAATACTTGTACGTAAGGGGCGGTTTTATATGAATTGCATTCTGATGGGTGACTTATAGGAAAGCTTGGTTGTAATCATGAAGGAGAGCTTTTATTATGGAAAAACTCATTACATATCGCCTAACCCTTTAGACATGATAGGGTCGCAAATGAAAAATATTTCATGGTCGGGTAAACTCCTTTCCTTCGCTATCTTGGAGATAATAAGCATCAGAGCTGAGCTTCTTAATGATTTTGTACAAACCCTCCCATCGGGGTGCCAATTTGTGAGCTTCTCCAGCTGGCTAGATTTTCTTCCATACAAAATCGCCGGGCTGAAAGGAGCGGTGTACAACTTTTTTATTATAAGCTTGGGTGATCCTCCTCCAAAAGGCATTTATTCGACTAGCCACATGGTCCCGAGTCTCAGTCACTAAGTCCAATTCTGCTAGACTCTTTTCATTATTGCTGCCATTATCCGAGGTATAAGCAGAGACTCGAGGTGATCCCATGCCGATCTCTACAGGGAGGAGGGTTTCGACGTCGTAAACAAGATGAAAATGAGTGAGGCCCATGCTATCTTTGGGAGTAGTTCTATACGCTCATAAAATACTGGGTAATTCTTTAACCCAACTTCCCCCAGTGTGATCTAACTTGATTTTAATTCTCCGTATTAGTTCCCGATTGGTGACTTCAGTCTGCCCATTGCTCTGAGGATAAGCTACAGAGGTGAAAGTCTGCTGGATTTCCAACTGTTAGCACTATTCCTTTATCTTTCGATCTTGAAATTGTCACATATTGTCCGAGACCAACCTTCTCGGAATGTCAAATCGGCAGACTATATTCTTCCAAAGGAATTTTAACACTTCTTCAATTATTTTGGCCAATGGTTCGACTTCCACCCATTTTGAGAAATAATCCACCGCGACCAGCAGAAATTTATTTTGATTCGGCCCTATTGGTAGTGGTCCCACTATCCATTCCCCATTGGTTGAAGGGGCATGATATTACTGAGGCGTTTAACAATTTAGCTGGTTGTTGAGAAAAATTTTGATGCTTCTGACAGCTGAGACATACGCGTACGCAGTGGGTGACATCTTTCTGGAGAGTCAACCAAAAATATCCAGCCAATAGCATCTTTCGAGCAAGGGATGTTCCTCCGGAATGATTTCCACAGCAATCTTCGTGCACTTCTTTCATGACATAATCAGTTTCCTTCGGACCGAGACACTTAAGCAAAGGTCGAGCAAAGGCTCGCTTGTATATAGTGTCGCCAACTATGACGAAACGGGTACTCCTTTTCTTGATGATTTGTGCCTCGGCTCGGTCGCCCGATAGTGTCCCCCTTTTCAGATAATCAACGAGGGGGGTCCTCAAATCTGGCGGACTTTAGGGCGCCATCAGATCTTGATCTATATGAGCAACGAGCTGAGTCTCGGCTAGCGAATCCTCCAAACTCCAAGTAGTGAGAGCACTGACCATGCGAACCAACTCATCAACCTTTTGATTATCTGCCCGATGAATTTTATTGAGGATAACCTCTTGAAATTCTAAGGATAGTTTGCGATAAGCTTGTATATAGCGTTAAAGTCGCTGATTGTTGATGTCAAATAATCCTTTGAATTGCTCCACAGCCAACTGTGAGTCGGAATATAAAGAAATCCGAGATGCTCCAACATGTCAAGCTGCCCGCAATCCGGCTAGTAAGGCTTTATATTTGGCTTCATTGTTGGAGGCTCGGAAATTGAGTTGCACAACTATTCAGATTGTGTCCCCTTGAGGAGATATTAACAATACCCCTACTCCACACCCTTGCTTGGTCATTGAACCATTCACATATATTTTCCACTCTTCATTTCTCTTAACCCCCGGTGTCTCGGTTAATAAGTCTGTCAATACTTGTGCTTTGAGGGTCATACAAGGCTTATAGTGAATATCATATTCGGCTAGCTCAGTGGTCTATTTAATCAAGCGACTAGATGCTTCGGGGGTTAGTTAATATCCTCCCGAGACCACTGTTGGTTAAGACTATAATCGAATGAGACAAAAAATAGGGACGGAGCTTCCTGGTTCTTATAAGTAGAGTTAGCGCCAACTTTTTCAATGTTGTGTACCCGCTCTCGGCAGCTTTTAATAAATGACTGACAAAATATATAGGTAATTACTTACTATTCCCTTGCCGAAGCAGGACTGACGCTGTACCCTCTTTTGAGGAGGCCAGATATAACTGCAGACTTCCTCCCGACACTGGCTTAGCAAGTGTAGGCAGTTCAGATATATACTACTTTAGTTCAGTAAAGGCTTGTTCACACTTCTTGTCCCATGAAAATCGAGCCGACTTGCGAAGCACCTTGAATAAAGGAAGGTTTCGCTCATCCGACTTAGGGATGAAGCGAGAGAGTGTCATTATTCTACCTAGTAGCCCTTGTGCTTCTCTGATATTTCTGAGAGAGACCATGTTCTGCAGGGCCTGAGCCTTCTCGAGATTAATTTCAATGCCTCGCTTAGTCACAATATACCCGAGAAACTTGCCTCCTCGGATGCCAAATATACATTTTGCTGGGATTAAGCTGAATTATGTATCGGCGTAGCGTGCTGAATGTTTTCGCCATATCTTTAACTATGTTTTCAGCTTTTATAGACTCGATGAGAATATCATCCATGTATACTTCAATGTTTCGGCCTATTTGTGATCAAAACACCTTATCCATCATCCTTTGATATGTGGTGCCAACATTCTTTAATCCGAATAGCATGATCTTGTAGCAAAAAGTGTTATCCACCGTGACAAAGCTGACTTTCTTTTGATCTTCTTGTGCCAACGAAATCTGATGATACCCTTGATGATCGTTTAACATACAGATTAATTCACATCCTGCCGTAGAATCAACTAGCTGATCTATCCGAGGCAAGAGGTAACAATCTTTAGGACATGCTTTATTAATGTTTCTGAAGTCTATACATACCCTCCATTTCCCTCTTGGTTTTGATACTAATACAATATTGGACAATTATTTGGGGAATCAGACTTCTCGGATGTATTCGACGTGCATTAATTTCTGTATTTTGGCTCGGATGATCTGATCTTTTCCCGGGCCAAAATGTCTTCTCTTTTGTTTTACGGACCGAGATCTAGGAAGGACATTTAGCCGGTGCTCCATCACGGTCCGAGAGATACTCCAATTGTGCTCCTCATGCCAAGTAAAAATATCTCGATTGCTCACCAGACGACTGATTACTTCTTGCTTCACTCATTACTGGCAAGTCGAAAGAACCTCGGATCACTTTGTCAGTTGATCCAAATATACGCAGACTTCCTCGTCAAATGACTCCTCCCAGAGAGTGTAAACTTCTTCAATTTCGATCTTCCGATTTTTCCTGGGGCTCGTCCGGACTTCTTCCACATAACATCTCCGAACTATCTTTTGATCTCCAGTAGCTTCCCTTATTTGATTATTCACAGGGAATTTGCCCTTCTAGTGGTAGGTTGATACGACAGCTTCGAAGGAGTGTAACGTTGGCATTCCCAAGATAGAATTGTAGGCCGAGGAAGTGTCTACTACCGTAAAGGTGGTAATTCGGATCTGGCGGAGGGGCTCCTCCCCTAGAGATAGAGGCAGATCAATCTTGCTAAGTCGAGACACCTCGTGACCCGAGAAGTCGAACAGAGCAGTATTCATCGGCTGGAGTTGTGCTGGGTCGAGCTGCATACGATCAAAGACGTCTTTAAATAAAATATTAACCGAGCTATCTATGTCCACGAAAATCCTGGCCACGTTATAATTGACAATGGTGAGTCTAATCACTAAGGTATCATCATGCGGGACAGAAACTCCTCGCAAGTCCTCGAGGCCGAAGTTCATTGAGGGTTCTTCGGTGCGCCTTCGGCTGGTATTTACTTCCATGTTTTCCAGTCACCTCCAGTGGGCCTTCCTGGCTCGGTTCAAATCTCCATCTGTGACCCCACCGATGATCATGTTGATTGTGCCGCAATGTGGAGTGTTGGAGAGTTCTTGCGGCGATTTTGGCCAGGGAGTTGGTTCACTTGGAGAGGCTTCTCGGGCCCTTCGAGGAACTTGAGCTTGTCTTTAGTGCTCAGGTGAAGATCGAGGATCCCGCCTGGCTAGGTTTCATCGAGCATGATTTCGCGGTTCCGATCTTGCTTCTATTTGCGAGAACTGGGGCGGGGGTGTTAAAGTTTTGTTGTTATTCCCTCATAACTTGCCTGATTTCTTCAACCAAAGTACGACATTCCCGAGCTGAGTGGGCATGCACTTGATGGAAAGCGCAAAAAGAGTCACGCTGGTTCAGCAACATCAATGGTTGAGAAGCTTCCTGCACAGTGTGGATTGCCCTATCTTTGACCAGCCGAGAAGGGTAGACAAGAGGAATTCTGGGGGGGGGGGGGGAGATTCAGTGCCGAGGGAAGGGCCTTCTTACTTGGTTTTTAGGGCTGAGGTTGGTTAGATCTTCCTACTCCTTGTTGCTCATCCGCTGCCTTCTCGACTTTTTCCAAGTTGATGTATGTATCTGCTCTGGTTAGTAAGGCTTCGAAGTGAGGCGGGGGTCTCTTCATCAGGGACTTTGAGAAATCCCCCCTTATTAACCCTTGGGAAAAAGTATTGACTACCATCCCGGGCGAAGCATCCAAAACATCGACTGCTACTCGATTAAACCGGTGTATATAATCCCTCAAGGATTCATGACTCTTTTGCTTTATAATCATGAGGTACTAGATAGTTCGACGGTACCTCTTACTGTTGACGAAGTGTTGGAGGAAAAGAATAGATAGCTCTTGGAAGAAACTGATGGATCCCTCAGGAAGCCGATCGAACCATCTTTGGGCGAAACCTATTAAGGTGAGAGAGAAAACCTTGCATTTGGCTCTGTCATAATAGTTATGTATCAGGGCAGCCTTCTTAAATCTTTCCAAATATTCTTCTGGGTCGGCCGAGCCGTTGTACTCTCCTATAGATATCTGCTTGAAGGACTTGGGCATTCTCTCGGCTATAATGCTGGGGGCAAGGGGAGAATCTGTGCCGACTAGCGGAGACTTGTCCTTCTTGGGGTCCCTTTCTTGTGGTGTGTAAGAGGGTGTTTCTTCGGAAGACTCCTGCAAAGATGCTGTTGAAGATGACTTGGTCGACATTGAGACTATAGGAACTGCTCTCTGTGGAGTCGGAGTTAAAGGGACAAATGCTGGTGCTGGACCTTGAACTGTGTTGGGGGGCACCTGCATAGGAGTAAGACCTCGGGGGAAAAGGTCACGTAGGACGTCTTCCATGCTATTCTTGACGAGGGCGATGTTACTTTCCCTGGTCATATTTCCTTCAGTAGAGTTACGGTTGTCGAAATTCACTCCTTAGTCTCTTATCCTTGTCTTAGGCGTGTTTATTGAAGTTCCCACAGACGACGTTAATTATGTTGTCTGTCGAGACAGGGACGATGAGGTGTTCGGTGACGAAGACGACAAAGGACCGGTGACTCGGACAGAAGGATGCCTGATGCAGAGGAAAAGCCGAGACGGAAGAGTCGATGTATCGGGCGGAGCTGAGCTGAGTGATGTGAGACGATGGAATGACATATCCTATAAGAAAAATGCGATTAAGGGCGCCGAGAGAGATCTCGACCAGATCCCTTTGACGCTCAAGGCAGGAATTAGTAAGAAAGGGTGATGAAAGCAATGGAGAGGGTTTTGAGAATGCAAACCTCCTTTCTCTCCTCCTCAAGGAGAGTTATATAGAAGTGAGTCTTCCTGCAGATTAATACGATAGGTATGGGCGATATGACTTTACGACGTATTCATGCCGACTCTTAAAGGTAATAGAGATCATTACCCTCGTAAATGCAGCAGACGCATGGGCTGTGATTAATGCTTATCGTGTGGTTGATGAGAGAGCTCCTCATTAATGCGGTGGACATGCTTATGGGGGTCGGTATGGGCATCTGTTCCCTGGTTGGAGAGAACCGCTGATAAGGATGGCCTTGTTGGTCATATGAACAAGAATACTCGTCATGTCACTTAACTAGCTAAGATAGAGCATGCTTTAGAAGACCATATAGTCGAAATGACGCGCAACTGTCGAGATGCGGGACCGAGATAAAGAGCAGACCGAGACTCGGAGCGTCTGAAATATAGTATGACCGAAATGAAGAGCAGGCTGAGATACAGAGCGTCTGGAATATAGTATGACCGAGATGAAGAGCAGGCTAAGACGCGAGGCGTCTGGAATATAGTATGCCCGAGATGAAGAGCAGGCCGAGACGTCGAGTGTCTGGAATATAATATGACCGAGATGACCTTTTCAGGCGGTTCGGACATGCCGAATCGATATATCTTTGCCTTTCAACGAGACCGAGATATGGTGACTTCTGTTATTATTGTACGGATAATTACAAGGCGGCTTCATTCGGTATCATTCTTCATGAGATTTCTTCCTCTTAATTTTTCATCAAGCGGCAATAGACACAGGAGAATATTAGTTAGAAGAAATGACTACTGTTTGATGATGATCTCAGTCATATTGATGGGATTCTATGTTGCAAATTGCCGGCAGACTCCTTGGATTCCTCATCAAGCGATACATGGCGCAGTTTGGATTCTGTTTGACATCCTTGCGCATGCTTATCACTGGTTGGCATGGGCTATGAAATTCATGTCCCGTTTAGAAATCTTCAAATTCAGAAGCCATTGGCATATGCAGCTTTGGCTCTGTTTGAGCGTGCCTAGGTGGTACAAAAGACATCACACTGATGCAACTTCCAACCAACTACAGCCCATCAACGTTCTCAATTTCCTTCGCTTGATTAGTTTCTTCACCTGAACAGCATCGCCATGCCTCCCAGCGTCTGCTAGAGCATTTGACAGCAGCACACAGCTGCCTGCGCTCTTCGGTTCGAGCTTAAGCAAATGCGAAACTGCCAATTTCGCGAGTTCGATATTGCCGTGGTTCCGACTTGCCGCGAGCAATGCGCCCCATACGAAAGCATCCGGCTCCATGGGCATATCTGCGATAAAATCGCAGGCCTCTGCGAGCTCGCCTGCTCTCCCCAGCATGTCCACCATGCAAGCATAATGCTCCAACCTTGGCTCGATCCTGTGCTTCGCCTGCATTGAGTGGAACAATCGCTTGCCGAGCTCGACCATTCCGCCGTGACTACAAGCCGACAGTGCGGCCGTAAATGAAAGATGATCGGGTCTTGCTCCTGTGCTTCCCATTCGATCGAAGAGTTCGATCGCTTCCTTGCAGTAGCCCTGATTAGCGTAGCCAAATATCATCGAATTCCATGTAACCGTGCTCCTTTCCGGGATATCATCGAACACCTTGCGCGCTTCGCGAGCAAGGCCGCATTTGGTATACATGTCGATCAGCGCGCTGCCAACATACAAATCCTCTGCGATTCCTGCAACCAGAGCGAAGCCGTGAATCTGTTTCCCGAGGCGCAAATCGGCTGCATTGGCACAAGCTGGCAAGAGGTTACTGATGGTGATTGAGCTCGGCCGGAGTCTTGCAATCTTCACCATATGGATAAAGATCTCAAAGGCTTTATCGTATTTGAAATTGAACACTAGGCCGGAGATGATGGAGGTCCAGGAGAACACATCGGGCTCGATCCCATCCGACTGCATCGATCTCAACAACTCCGTGGCCATTTCATCCTCGCCCTGGTGGGCGAATCCCGAGATGAGCGCGTTCCACGTGACAACGTCGGGCTTTAACCCCAAAGACGGCATCTTGACGGCAAGAACCAGAGCGGTTTCCGCGGCGCTATGCTGCGCGTAGCCGGAGACGATGGCATTCCAGATGACCCGGTCCCTGTTGAGCGTTGCGTCGAACAGGCGTCGGGCGTCGGGAACTCGGCCGCACTTGCAGTACATGTCGATAAGGGCGCTGCGGACGAAGGCGTCGTGGTGGAGGGAGGAGCGGAGGACAACAGCGTGGAGAGCTCGGCCAGTGTTTGAGTCGGGAATGCGGGCGCAAGCCCGGAGGACGGTGGGGAGGACGTAACGGTCGGGGGCGAAGCCTTGATGGAGCATCTGGCGGAAGAGGTCCAGGGTGCAGCGGTGGAGGTCTCGGCGGGAGGAGCCGTGGATGAGGGCAATCCAATGGCTGAGATTTGTCTTAGACATAAAGAGAGAGAGAGAGAGAGAGAGAGGTTGGAGCAGCTAGAAAAGACAACTACATGTTTATACAAAACAATTCAATTTGATTTTCATAAAATGGAATTATGGTTAGGCTCGCACGCCACACTCTAGTGGTTATATGGAATGTTCCAGTTCGACTATGCGGGAAGAAGTAAAGCTTGCTAAAAATAAGAAGCTCGGAGATAAAAAGTTTTTAAGTTTAAAATAAAATGCAATATAGAATATGAGCAATAGAATAATAATAGAAAGGAAATTTTATTGTTCTATAATTGTTGTAAGACGAGTTTTTTTTTTTGATAATTTAGATATTTAAATTTCATGATGCAATTAAATTCTAAAAGTAAATGGTCTATCTCCATAAAAGACTACCATCAATCATCGAGTTTAAAAAATTATTTCACTTTTTATTATTTCTTTTTTTAATAATCTAAATATTCAGAATGATTCTCCATTCGAAAGAGGACATTGACCTAAATAACAGTTCCAATTAGTCCTGAAAATGAGCGTTCGATTCTACAAATGCAAACTATGTAAATTCAGAAAGTGCACATAACTCCACTAAAATTTTTCGACATCTAAAATCTCCTTCCACTGATCAAGCAGAAATTACAATTGAAATTTAATCCATAGTTCCTTGGGATCTTATCCTTATACGTTCTTAGAAAAGTTCACAGAGTTATTTTTTTATTTATTTCAATGCAATTGATTAGAAATTTTCAAAATTTTTACAAGAATGAGGACAAAATAATATCCTACCTTCTCTTATAATTATAAGCACAAATGTAAATACAAATTAAATTTATATTGACAATTTAAGAGAGTAGGATGATGATGCTTGATTATTAGTAAGACATCAAAATGGTAAGACGGTGTTTTCTGAACTATGTGAGAGATCGTAGCACTTGAGAGGTTATTAATTGAGTTCTCTTTTTGAGGTTAATCAATCCTACTTTTATAGTCTTTTTTCAAACGCCAAGATAGCCTTCAAGGTGTCTCCATCTAGGACCGTCGATTAGACACTTTGGCCTTTCTAGTCGTTTGGACTCAATCTAGTCATCTTATTTTACTCGATATTTTTTTTCCTCACACGTCTAAATTTGATCTAGTTATCTATTTGTATTTGTTATCCTTGTTTACTTTCAAATCACCTTGAAACATTTCAGACTCTTTGAATCTGATCTAATCATATTTGCATTCCAAGTGCGGACTCTTAGTTACCTAAATTTATTTAATTCAACTAAAACTTTAATTGCGAAGGACTTATATACCAATTACTATTTTTAATTGACTAAATGTTTTTTCCAATTGATTAAAATTTAAGTTAGCTGACTCAGATAGGTGTTAGTCAATTCATCTGAATGAGACTTTTGGGCAATCACAAATGGAGACAACTGCAAAACATTATCATTTGATTCAAATATGCCCAATTACCTCTAAGCTTACTAATTAAGTCAAGTAGATAAGGTTGGATTCAATTAGTATTATCTTTAATTAATTTATTAATTTTGAACATTAACTTCATCCGTTCAAATCTTTTCTGCATTTTTTTTAAAAAACCCCCACCGACTTGTTTCACGATCATTGTGAGGAAGATAAATCACGGAGAGTCTTATGAGCCCTGACGTGGTGGTCAAGATACGTGGAAGGTCATCTAAATCCAAAAAAGAACTTTAGACCTCCTTCGAAATCGATCCTTATTTTATCTGCAAACTTCACTGTGCCTTAGCCACTATGTCATCCCTGTGATGACAAAGAATGAAATCAAATATTTTAATTTGCAAGAAGAGAGTCATTAATCAATATTTAAGGTGCAATAAGTATTTGACCCATATGAGGTTAGCATTAACACACCTATGTGGTCCCATTCAAAGCCAATCAAGTCATCATGTTGAGTGACTAGGTCCCCGAGTGAATTGTTGGTGCAATCGACCTCAAGTCAAGGTTGACCAAGCTCGAGTGAGACTCGAGTTTGTTAAGATCCGACATTGCTAGAGGGGGGAGGGGTGAATAGCGATTTAACTCGATTTGTCAATTTCATTCGTATTTTTCTACAAAATATTAGTGCGTAGCAGAAAATAAAACATAATGATAGACAAAACACAAACACAATATATCGGATTTTACATGGTTCAAAATCTCCGATTCCTACTCCACGGTCTAGCTCCTACGATAGTCCCACTATCACTTCCTTCATCTCGAAAACTTTCCAGAGACGGAGAAATCTCTTATCTTATAATATGTTTCTTATACAACACAAGCAACCAAATATAAATATAAGAAGTATGAAGCAAAATACAAATGAAAACACTTTACACGATTGCGATCTTGCTTATAGCTTGGTTGCTTTGGTATGTTTTGGAAGGTCTAGAATGCAGTAGCAAATCCCCTTCTAAGTCTCTAAGAATCGACACCTTCAAATCACCTCGAAACTCCTTTTTATAGGCTTCTCATCGTGCTGATTTTCACCTACCAGTCGACTGACCTTACCTCTAGTCGGTTGGTCAATCGACCGTTGCTCTCCAACGACATGATCTATATCAAATTCTGGTCCATCAATCGACTATAAATTTCCATCAATTAACTGTCATTTTTTATCGGTCAGCTTCCAAGCCACTAGTCAACTGGTTAGTCGAGTTGCTAACCTTATGTGCCCAGTTACAATAACACCAATCGATTGCTTCTTGACTAGCAATTGACTACCATCTTTTCTGTGTCCTGCTACAGTGTCACTAGTCGACAGATCAATCCATTAGTCGATTGACCTTAGCTAGTCGAGTTGTCAGTCGAATTTTGAACTCTACAATTGCTCAAACAGTGACACCAATCCACTACTCAATACTATCAGTCAACTTATCAACCCTATCAATCGACTGATCAATCCTATCATCGACTGCTCAACCAGTTGGGTTGACAGTTGAGTTTTGAACTCAACATTTGCTCGAGCACTGTTATCAGTCGACTGATAAACCCTGTCAGACAACTGATACCTCAGTGTCAACCTAGTTTCAAGTCAACTCTCGCTTCTCCTGGTATCCGATTAACCTCAACCTATCAGGATTTTTCTCATCCAGTATTTGATCACTCTTGACCTATCGAAACCTCTCCTGCCTAGCATCCGATCACCTTTGTTGGTGCAATAGGCCATGGGTGACCAAACTTGAGTGAGACTCGAGTAGTGTTTTAGTATTTGACAATAGATTTGACCATATATTGACCATATGACTGTTGGGAGTATGGAGAATACAATCAAAGTTTCACATTAGTAGGACATGAAACAGATCATGTGCTTATAAGATAAAAAAACATATCTCCATTGACATAATATTTTTTGGGTAAAGCCCAAAAATAAAACCATGAGGGCTTAGGACCAAAGTGGATAATATCATATCATTGTGGAGATATATGAATCTTATAGGTACTAACAATGGGTATCAGAGTCATGATCCATGTCAATCCATGAACCTCGAACGAAGGAAGTGGAGCTCCCATGTCCTGATCAAGAGAATTAGATACCAGGCAGGAAGTCCAGTTGATTCGAGAGGATCGAACAACCGATGTAAAGTCTAATCAAGTTAGAGAACTGCATAGCGGTGAAGTCCAGTGGGTTGAGGATCGAACATCAAGCAGAGAGTCCTTTAAGAACGGATAGGCTTGAGAGGACTCAATGTGGTCCTTTGTTTGAGGGAGATTGTTGGAAGTATGGAGAATACAATCAAAGTCTCACATTGATAAGACATGGAAAAGATCATGTACTTATAAGATAAAAAGATATCTCCATTGGCATGAGACTTTTTGGATAAAGTCCAAAAATAAAACCATGAGGGTTTAGGCTCAAAGTAGATAATATCATGCTATTGTAGAGATATATGAATCTTATAGGTGTTGGATCGAAGCGGATCGCTAGAGGGGGGGGTGAATAGCGATAAAACCTTTTTCTTTTCTTTTCGTTCATTAAAACTCGAGAGATAATTAATTGCAGCGGAAATGTAAATGTAAAGTAAAAAGAGACAAAGAAGTTTTACTTGGTTCGTAGCCTTCGGCTACTACTCCAAGGCCCTAGCGGTCCTCGACCACGTACGAAGGGCAAAAACACTAAAGAACTCCTCCCCTTTAGAGGTAGGAGTTTAATCAATACAAGTAAAGCACAAAGCTTGACGTAGAGGGACACTCCCCCTCTCCTCGTTACGATAAAATCTCCGAAAATGAAAGTACTAAACTGAAATAAAACTCTAACCGACGTAATAAAATGAAAACAAATAAACCTAGACGTCGGAGAAGAAGCACTTCGTTGTCGGAGAAGTTGTAGCTTTGCGGAGGCTTTTGGAGGCTTAGAATTGATGATGAAACCCTAGGTTAGGACCTCCTTTTATAGCCTTTAAGCCCCTCATCGAATGGGTCTTCAACCAATAGGAATTGGGCACAAAACTCCTTGAAAAATGGTGATAAAGCTTGACTCCTCGAGGCTGATTTTGACCATCAGTTGAAGCCCGATTTCTTGGCGGTTGCTGAATCGATGGCTCGATTGAACTGATCCTTGGCCGGTTGAACTGATGGCTTAGCAGTTGAACTGATTTTTGGCCGGTTGAACTGATTTTTAGACTTTTCGACTGTAATAAAGAGTTCGCTCGAAATATAAGTGAATTCGACGACCACTTGCCATCCGATCTCAACATAGACCTTCCATGGGAAGTCTTGGTCGGATCGTCGCCTAAGGATGTCCCCGTATGGAGGACTCGACCTTACTTACGCTCACTCACACGAGCTTACCTCAACATTTACCTTTGAAGCCTTGCTTTCGGTCTCCACCTGATTCCTTCGGCTCCCTCCGAAGTCCTCCCGGTGTCGCCCGACCACCGTGGCTTCCTCCGGGTGTCGCTAGCCTTTAGCTCCAGCTATAGCAATCTTCTGCACACTCGATTCAGCTCGTGAGATAATGACATGAGCTTAACTTTGTATCATTTGCTATAATCAAAACTCAGGTTCGACTTAGGTGCCTACTGCACCAACAATCTCCCCCTTTTTTATTTATGGCAAACCCACATACAAAGTTAAGTAAATAGCAAGCATGAAGAATAATGTGCATTAGAAACAAGAAATAAAGAAGATTAAGTTGGAGTAGTAAGGATTTTCTTCAAGTACTCCCCCTTGAGGAAACCTCCCCCTTGACCGAGGGTGAGTCTTGAAGAAAGACCTTAATCCTCCCCTTTGAGGGTTTCTTTAAGTAATTAACATTACTTAAAGTTGGCCTAAGTAAAATGTTTAAGTTAAGAGTTCTTCTTAACTTGACCCTTTCTCCCCCTTAAGTAAAACATTAAGGGTATAATAAAAAATAAGTAAAACGTTGACGCCACAAATAAGTTTAAGTTAAGAATTCTCTTAACTTGGCCTTTAATAAGTTTTCAAAACTTAAAGTTAACTTTTGGTTTAAATATAAAGTAAGAGTTAAGTTATGAAAAAAAATTTTGACCCCTTAACTTTGGCCTTTTTCTCCCCCTTTTGCCATATATCGAAAAGAGTGAGTGTGTGTGTGGAAAACAAAAATAAGTGTTAAATTTAAAGTCCAAGCATGTTCCACATTATTTTGAAAATAATATACTGAAAATAAGTTCATCTATAAGATGTTCGACTCATATTTGACTTGATTGATATGAAAGATCAACCAGTCCTGGTCAGAGTCGGTTAGTATGTATGATTATACTCCGTGGTTCATAGCAATGCACTAGCTCTACATCTGGAACCAGGAGTAAGGTCCTAACATCTCACGCCCATCTACGTGGCTAAGTACACAAACACATTAGTCCTATGTGTTGTGAGATGTATTGGCTCCTTAAATCTATAGGTGCATGATATCTAAGGTATGTCCTATGCTAGTTCCATAAAAATGAAAAAATAGTAGTAAGAAAATATAATTTGTAAGTTCCTATTCTACTACGCACATGCCTAATTTTCGTCTTAATAGACTAAATTCGGCTTCGGGTAGGGGTTTAGTAAATAGGTCTACTAAGTTAGACTTTGATTCGACGTATTCGAGTTGTATGGCTCCGTTGGCCACATGTTCTCGAATGAAATGGTGTTTGACCTCTATATGTTTGGTCCTAGAGTGACATATCGGATTCTTTGTAAGATTAATTGAACTAATGTTATCTACGTGAAGTTTAGTATTCGTAAAGTCTAACTTAAAGTCGCGGAGAGTGTGCTTCATCCAAAGAAGCTGCGTGACACACTCACCCATTGCGATGTATTCGGCTTCGGTGGTAGATAAAGCAACACAGTGTTGCTTCATACTGCACCAACTCACTAGACTCGAGCCGAGAAGTTGACAACAACTACTCGTACTCTTTCTATCGAGCTTACTACCGGCATAGTCCGAATCGGAGTAGCAGGTTAGTTCGAACTCGGTAGATCTAGGATACCAAATACCGACATTAAGTGTACCCTTTAGATATCTAAGGATACGCTTGACTAGAGTTAGGTGAGACTCCTTGGCACAGGTTTGAAACCTTGCGCACATACTTACTGCAAATAAGATATCAGGTCGGCTTGCAGTTAAGTAAAGGAGACTCCCTATTATGCTCCTATAGTATTTTAAATCAATTGAATTTTCGATTACATCTTCTTCTATATTCACATTAGTTGCCATTGGGGTATTAATAATTTTAGCGTCTTGCATTCCAAAGCGTTTAATTAATTCCCTAGTATATTTGCGTTGATGTAGGTATATTCCATCTTTAGTTTGTTTAATTTGTAGACCTAAAAAGAAACTTAACTCACCTACTAAATTCATTTCAAATTCACTTTCCATAAGTGAAATGAACTCATTTAGTAGGATTGAGTTGGTGGTTCCGAAAATAATATCATCTACGTAGATTTGGGCTATGAATATGTCTTTACCTAAGGTTTTTACGAAAAGGGTTGGGTCAACTACACCTTGGTTAAAGCCTTTGGACTTAAGATAAATCGAAAGTCTCTCGTACCAAGCTCGAGGAGCTTGTTTAAGTCCATAAAGATCTTTCTTTAACCTAAGGACATGATCGAGTTTGTCTAAACTTTCGAAATCGGGGGGTTGACTAACATAAACTTCTTCTTTAATGTATCCATTTAAGAATGTAGATTTCACATCCATTTGAAACAACTTAAATCCTCGATGTGCTGCATATGCTAATAGCATTCGAATGGACTCTAATCTAGCTACTGGGGCATAGGTCTCGTAATCTAAACCTTCGACTTGACTAAACCCTTTAGCAACTAGTCTAGCTTTATTTCTAACTACTTCACCTCTATCATCAATTTTATTTCTAAACACCCACCTTGTTCCAATGATTGTTTTATCTTTAGGTGGTGGTACTAATTCCCATACTTCGTTCCTAGTGAATTGAGCCAACTCTTCTTGCATTGCAATAATCCAATCGGGATCAAGAAGAGCTTGGTCA
Organism: Wurfbainia villosa; assembly: GCA_025175895.1. Taxonomy (NCBI): domain Eukaryota; kingdom Viridiplantae; phylum Streptophyta; class Magnoliopsida; order Zingiberales; family Zingiberaceae; genus Wurfbainia; species Wurfbainia villosa. Next base: position 878,018 of record CM046008.1, read on the forward strand.
ATAGTTTTGGGTTCAATTTTAGAAATCAAGATATTTGACTAAGGTTTATGTATGAGGCTCTAGTTCGAACTCCTAGACTTGGATCACCTATCACTTGGTCGATAGGATGATTCGTTTGAGTCCTAGTTGGATTTGGGTTTGAGTCTACAACTTGATCCATAGGATGACTCGTTTGAGTTCTAGTTTGGTTGGAGTCATCTATCACTTGGTCGATAGAGTGACTTGGTTGACTTAGGTTAGGATTAACACTAGACCTGATCTCCGGATCAGAGTTAGGTCTAGTATGAGTCGGTTCGCTAATTGGGGTTACCGGGGGTTTTGTAGGTTCGTGTCCTTCATCAAATACTACATTGATAGTCTCCTCGACTCTAAGGGTGTCGTGGTTATATACTCTATAAGCTCTGCTTGTAGTCGAGTATCCTAGAAAGATTCCGGTCGTGGTTTTGGATGTAAATTTCCCTAGGTAATCCTTAGTGTTTAGGATATGTACCTTACACCCAAATACCCTAAAGTACTTGATGTTAGGTATTTTATCGTGATAAATCTCGTATGAGGTCTTAAGGTGCCTCTTTACCATAAGGATTCTATTTTGGACATAGAATGCCGTATTCACGGCTTCGGCCCAAAATCTATCGGGTAGGTTATACTCATTAAGCATTGTCCTAGCGGCTTCTTGTAGGGTTCTATTTTTGCGTTCTACTAGGCCATTTTGTTGTGGAGTTCTAGGGCAAGAGAACTCATGGTGGTATCCATTTAGGTTACAGAATTATGTAAACCTATGGTTTTCAAATTCACCACCATGATCAGTCCTAAGTCTTTTGATTTTAATGCTTTGTTGATTTTCTATTAATTTAAATAGATTGATTAATTGATCTAGGGTATCGCTTTTGTGTTTGATGAACCTAACCCAAGTAAATCTAGAATAGTCATCAATTATGACTAAGCAGAATTTACTTCCGTTAAGTGACTTAGCTCCGTGTGAATCAAATAGATCCATGTGTAGGAGCTCAAGCACACTTTTGGTTCGTTCTTGACTAGTTAGTTGATGTTGTATCCTAGATTGTTTACCTTGTTGACAAGCATTACATATTTTATTATCCAAGTTATTGAGGTTAGGCAAACCTCTAACTAAGTCACTCTGACTCATCTTGTGGATGAGTCTTGGGTGTAGTGATCGAGTCGTCGGTGCCACAACCATGATTCCTCTTGCCGTGTCATAAGACACTTAGTTGAGGAGTTAGTTAAGTTAATAGTGTAAATGTTGTTATTTCTAGTTCCCTTAAGAATTGTTTTAGAGGTTTCGTTTGTATTAATTACGCATTCGTTTTCTAGAAATATGACCTTATAGTTATTATCACACAATTGGCTTACACTGAGAAGATTATATTGAAAATTTTCTACTAATAAAACGTTTTGAATGACAAAATTTGAGTTAAGCTCAATATCACCTGATCCGATGATTTTGAGCTTGCCGTTATTTCCGAAGGCTACCGATCCTTGTCGTTTGAATCGAAGCTTCGAAAACTTGAGTTGATCCCCGGTCATGTGTCGGGAGCAACCACTGTCCAACATCCATTGATCCTACACGCAAGGTAGTTGGATCGGATATTGGATTTATTAAAAATTGGTTGAAAATTATTAACCTAAATCATCTCACCCATGTCTACATGATCAAACATGTTAATCCTATATGTTCTTGTGAGATGACTTCCAATTTTAGTTGAATTAAATTTAATGACTTAAACACTTGTCAACCTTGCGTTAGATTCGGATTTGACCTTAGGCTCATCAAGTCACCTTTTCAAGATCATGGCTTCCAGGTCGTGGCGAGGCACAGAGACCTTCTTTGATCGGAACAACGACCACTTCCTTAGACAAAGCCATTTTCAAGAAAATAGAGACTTGACTCACCTAAGACCACTTCCTGGTCTAACTAGTCTAGGATACGGCGAGGTAGCTTCAGCTAGTTCCGCTCGGTCAAGTGCACCGAACTAGATACGCCTTATCTAGCCCGAATACACAAGACTCCGCTTTCCTAGCGTACTATCATCTCGCCGCATCCTGGTACTATGTTATCAAGTATTGACGAGTTATAGTCCTATCTAACCATTCTAAAAAGAAAAATAAAAACCTAAGCATGCAATTTCTAAGTTAAAACACAAACAAATTTCGTACTAGCTCCCCCTGGACCGTTGAATCGATTCGGTCTCTCCACATAGTGGATTTGGTCCTTGGGAACCCAGTACTGGTTTGATCCTAAGTTTGAAATCAAGGTGGTCTTAGGGACCCATGCTTGGACACGTTTTTTATGTCTACTTACGATTGACATATACGACTTATTGGTCGTGTTTGAGCTAAACCCTAGCCCGGCCTTGTTGTACACAGCCCTTTGCGATCCAAGTAGGAGGTCAAGTCCTTTGGATCCCAAAGTAAACCTTTCCAACGTATTCCTAAGATCTTCGACTTGACTTTTCAAGAGTGAGTTCTCAACTTCGAGTTTTTCAACCCGAGTTGAGTCCTTCTCTTGAACTCGACTAGTCGAAGAGGTTAGAGACCTCGTGTTTGAGAGTTTAACTTCCTCAACCGAGGGTCTCGACCTTGGACTCGGACTTAGCTAACTTTCTATTTAAAAACTTAATTGCACTATAAAGTGTGGTAATAAGAGAGCGACTTACCTTGAGTTTATCTTTTGAACCGGATCGTATCCGTGGCTTGTCTTGAATAGTGCTTGCGATCAGGCTCATCTTGGTTTCCGATTCAAGTTCGGTTCCGACTCGTCTCCGATTCCACCGGTTTAGCCATAAGGACTCGATTGTTGTCTTCTTCCTCGGAGCTTCTTCCCAAGTAGCGTTGAGTGCCTTTTGTATTTTGGTGCCTTGCTCTTGAGTTTTGGGCATTCGGACTTAATGTGTCCAAACTGTTGCATTCATAACATCTTATGTTTAAACTTTTAGGCTTACCTTCGTTGGGTCGAGTAGTGGCTCATTTTCGCCCTTGACTATCCTCAGAACTAGGTTGACTAGTTCGGCTTCCATTTTCGAGTCGACCTCGAATCCGACTCATCCTCTTCTTCCTTGGAGGTGGCTTGCTGCGGTTTTCTTCTTTGAACGCAAATAAAGCTATACCTTTCTCGGGTTCCAATTAGGCTCATGAAGTTCAAAATCAAAAAAAAGTTCATCTAATCTAAGTTTAGAAAGATCCTTGGAGACCTTGTAGGCATCGACCATGGATGCCCACAAGGTAGTCCTTGGAAAGGAGTTTAGGACATACCTTATAAGATCGCGGTTTTCGACCTTTTGCCCGATTGCGTGTAGGTTGTTGACTATGTCCTGGACTCGGGCGTGAAGTTGCGTCGCGGACTTGTGTTCCTGCATTTTTAGGTTATATAGTTTATTGAATAGAAGATCACGCTTACATACATTGGCTTCATCGGTCCCTTCGTGTAGCTCCACTAGTTTTGTCCAAAGGTCCTTTGCGCTTATGAAGGGCCGATTTAGCTCTTCCTTGGATAAGCGCATTGGAGGATTTGTGTTTCCTTGGCGTCGGCCGACTTGTCATTTTATGATCGCATTGATCATAATCCAAGGAGTCACCCACTTCATTAGTCGGAAGTGTGAAACCCGTTTGGATTATGATCCACATCTCGATTTGAGTTTTGAGAAAGCATTCCATCCGACCCTTCCAATAACGGAAGTCATCTCCGTTGTAAAACGGAGGTCGGACGGTGCTAAAACCCTCGAGATGGGCCATTAGAACAAAAGACACAAGGAGACGAAGACGAAGAAACTAGCAACGACAAAAACACAAAAAAAAAGTACCAAGACTCGCATCTTGGATTAGTAGTGCGGGAGAAAAAATAACAAAGGGAAATAAATCTGAAATAAACAGAATTAAAAAGAAAAAAATCTGTAAATTGGCTAGATTGGTGGTTTCACCAAATCTTAGCAACCCCCGGCTCTGATACCAATTGTTGGATCGAAGCGGATCGCTAGAGGGGGGTGAATAGCGATAAAACCTTTTTCTTTTCTTTTCGTTCGTTAAAACTTGAGAGATAATTAATTGCAGCGGAAATGTAAATGTAAAGTAAAAAGAGACAAAGGAGTTTTACTTGGTTCGTAGCCTTCGGCTACTACTCCAAGGCCTTATCGGTCCTCGACCACGTACGGAGGGCAAAAACACTAAAGAACTCTTCCCCTTTAGAGGTAGGAGTTTAATCGATACAAGTAAAGCACAAAGCTTGAGGTAGAGGGACACTCCCCCTCTCCTTGTTACGATAAAAGCTCCAAAAATGAAAGTACTAAACTGAAATAAAACTCTAACCGACGTAATAAAATGAAAACAAATAAACCTAGACGTCGGAGAAGAAGCACTTCGTTGTCGGAGAAGTTGTAGCTTTGCGGAGGCTTTTGGAGGCTTAGAATTGATGATGAAACCCTAGGTTAGGACCTCCTTTTATAGCCTTTAAGCCCCTCATCGAATGGGTCTTCAACCAATAGGAATTGGGCACAAAACTCCTTGAAAAATGGTGATAAAGCTTGACTCCTCGAGGTTGATTTTTGACCATCGGTTGAACTGATTTCTTGGCTGGTTGAACTGATGGCTCAGCAGTTGAACTGATCCTTGGCCGGTTGAACTGATGGCTTAGCAGTTGAACTGATTTTTGGCCGGTTGAACTGATTTTTAGACTTTTCGACTGTAATAAAGAGTTAGCTCGAAATATAAGTGAATTCGACGACCACTTGCCATCCGATCTCAACATAGACCTTCCATGGGAAGTCTTGGTCGGATCGTCGCCTAAGGATGTCCCCGTATGGAGGACTCGACCTTACTTACGCTCACTCACACGAGCTTACCTCAACATTTACCTTTGAAGCCTTGCTTTCGGTCTCCACCTGATTCCTTCGGCTCCCTCCGAAGTCCTCCCGGTGTCGCCCGACCACCGCGGCTTCCTCCGGGTGTCGCTAGCCTTTAGCTCCAGCTATAGCAATCTTCTGCACACTCGATTCAGCTCGTGAGATAACGACATGAGCTTAACTTTGTATCGTTTGCTATAATCAAAACTCAGGTTCGACTTAGATGCCTACTGCACCAACAATAGGCACTAACAATAACTAGTGGATGATTGGGATATCCAAGGTCATATAGGAGAGTTTGTTTAAGGGAGAGATTGTTGCAGCAATCAACCTCAGAAGTCCAAGTTTGGATTCTTGGCAATGGAGAAGTCTAAGTATGGATACTTGGCAAGGGAAGTCCAAGATTGGAGTCTTGGCAAGGAAAAGTCCAAGTATTGATGTTTGGAAATTGAGAAGTCAAAGTATGGATACTTGGCAAAGGAAAAAGTCCAAGGGTGTAGTCTTGGACATGTAAGTCCAAGTGTGTAGTCTTGGCGGTGAAAGTCCAAATATAGTTTTGGCAAAGGAAAAGTCCATGCGTGTAGTCTTGTCCACATAAGTCCAAGTGTGCAATCTTGGCAGTGAAAGTCCAAGCATTGAGGCTTGATAATGGTAAACTTATTATCATGACATAGCCGATAGAAGCACTGAAGGCTAGCGCAAGGATGAATGAGTCATGAAGGACTCGGATGGATTTTAGAGGCGTGAGGCTAATGGAGGTGGCTAGAAGACTTAGATCTAGGCTAAGGGTACCCAATAACATGACATAGCTGATGGAAGCACTTAAAGGCTAGCGCGAAGGGTGAACGAGTCATGGAAGACTCGGATGGACTATGAGAGGGTGAGGCTGATGGAAGTGGCTAAAAGACTTAGGTCTAGGCTATAGGTGTGTATCAAGTATGAGAAGATCATACTTAGGTTAAACCTCACTTTTGAGGTTTACTAGTCATCTGAGACTTTGGGTCAGTAGACTAGTCAAGTGTTCAATATTGGAGAGCCTAGTTAACTTGAAACAATCGACTGGGGTTATGACCTAGTCGACTAGGTAGTAGTCGATTGCAGCTTGACTACTGTTGTGACTCTAACAGTTGACTGGTAAATGATACCAATCGACTAGTCACTAGCAATCGATTGTTATATATGGACAGTCGACTGATGGTAGTAGACATGTGCACAAAATATTTTATAGTCAACTAGGCAATCAATTGACTACTGGCTTGGCAATCAACTACTGATAAGGGCAATCGACTATTGAGGTATTCGTTGGATGGTAAACCAACGTGCATTAGTCCGTTGTGAGACAATGGATAGAAGAGAAATTGATTGGGGCCTTTTGGTAGTCAACTGCTAGGCAGAAATTCAGGTCGTGATGAGGCTTAAAAGGAGCTCATGGAGGAGGATTTCTAGGTCGGTTCTTGGAGATTTTGGAGAGGGATTACTATTGCATTCCAGGTCTTCAAAGTATTTCAAAGTAACCAAAAGATCGAGCAATCGAAATTCATTTATAAAGTGTTTTGTTTTTGTACTCTTTTATTTGCTTTGTATTTGGTTGTATTTCATTGTATAAATTTATTGTACGAGGTTTCTCCACTTTTGGATTTTTTTCGAGAAGGAGAAGTTCATAGTGGTGGTGTGCATCAGTAGAGCTCAACTAGAGTTCAACCGCGGGGTAGAAACTAGAGTTCCAAATCACGTTAAAACCCTTGTGTTATGTGTTTGTATATTTCGTTGCACTAACGAATTGTAGATAAGCACGATCGAGTGAATCGAAGAAACACTATTTACCTCCCTCTAACGAACGTCACGATCCCTACAATTGGTATCAGAGTTGAGCTCGCTCAGAAGACATATAAATGGTATAAGAGTGAGGACACTCTTCAAAGACTCATCGCCAAGAGAGCACACATTAGAGGATTAGAAGAAGAATGGAGTTTCACAATGATGGTTGACTTCGCATATTGGAAGGGTAGGATGAAATATTTTCTCATGTGTAACATAGAAGATTGGTTTATTATTGTAAGTACGGATTTGAATAGCTAAGAGGTCCGAAGGGTGGATTTCTCAAGAAGAAAAGATGAACCAAGGAGCAACGTAAAAAATCTGATATCAATAATAAGGTAGGCAAAATGTTGGTTGAATTAAAATGTAACGATATTTTGCCCAAGATAGGTGGTTATAAGGATGCAAGAGATTTATGGAACAACTTGGTCAAGTTCCATGAAGATCCCTTATTGGCCTAAGAAATAGAGGAGTCTAAGGAGGAATGCTCATTCTCTCTAGCTCATGAATATCCGAAGGTTGATAGGTGTTCGACATCTAAAGAAGAAATTGAGGATGCTTCCACCTCTAGGATTGAGGGGGAGAAGAGACAATCTTCCACATCAGAATAAGAAGAGACATCTACATCCGAAAGAAATGAAGAAGAAATCTAAAATTCTCCTACCATTCAAGAAGGGATCTCAAGCATATCTATTAAAAATAAAAAATCATATAATATGCTTTGAGTATAGGAAAGAAGGACGCTACAAGAGCAAGTGTTCAAAAAGAGTCAAGAAGATGACTCAAGTGCCCAAGGGGAAGGAAAAGGTCAAGGAAGTCGAAGCCCTAATTCGCAAGAGCAAGGAGCGTATAATATGCTTCAAATGCCAACAAAGGAGTCATTATAGGAGCTAATGCCCAAGGGGAAGACATCCTAAAAAGGGTAAATGAGAGCTCGAGTCAAGAGGGAGCGCCTAAGGTAACGGTTAATGATGCTTATGTTTTATGTAAGGATAAAAAAACATGCTAGAAATGAATTTTGTCTTAATGCAATTGTTCATCATGATAAAAAGTATGCTAGAAATAAATATTTTTGCTTAGGGGCTAAATCGTATGAATTTAAATCTAAGAACAAATCTAGAACCATTAACTCTAGGACTACCACACCTAAGGATAGGAAGGTAGAGAACTTAGACATTAACTCTAATAAGGGTAGGCATATGCCTAGGAAGAAGAACCATGTCCAAAAATATAATGTACAATCAAAGATTGAAAAACTGGAGGTAGAAAATCAAATTTTGAGGTCAAAGTTTGAGAAAATAGAAAATACCCTAAAGACGATGGAAAATATTCTAAACGGGTCTAATGGAAAAAATTTAGGGGTTGGTAGGAAGGAACCAAATATGGACAAGAAAAATTTGGGTCACAAATCTAAGCCCAAGAAAACCATGCAAACCTACCACAATGTTCCATTTACTTATGGAACAAGCTTTAGGTCTAGGAGTATCAAGGTTACAAGGGAGGTCATCCTTAGAGTTGACCATGATATGTGTCTAGTGACTAAGGTTTTAAAGAAACCTAGGAAAGCCACTAAGAAGTTCACAAGGGAAGTCATCCCTAGAGTTGGCCTAGTTAAGACCTCAATGACAAAGACTTCCAAGCCTAGGAGGGTCATTAGGAAGGTACTTAAGGAGGTTATCCCTAGTGAGTACCTAGTAAATCCAATGAACTCTAATAAATATTGGGTTCCTAGGAGTAGGATTCTCTCACGCTAGATGGGTTAGGGTATGTCAACCTTAAATGGATGGGTAGTTAACCTAACTATGGTAGAGTTGATATTTTAGTGCATTTTCAAGGTAATATGATACATTGGAAATAAATTTTAGAAATTAATCCTAAAAGAATTTAGGATGTGTCAATTGAAATTATGAAGATTGAAAATTGATTAAAATTGGCACGATTAGGATAGAGTCAAGAGTGTGTCATTTTGAATTTTTGGCACACTTAAGGGAAAATTGATATCGAGGCAAAGTTGGTATAATCTTAGAAAATGACAATTTGATCTATGACTTAGGTATTTCTATACCTTTGTATTATTTATATGTCATGATTTGTTTGCTATATATTATGTCATGATATCATATTTCATATGATCATTCAAAAATGTCATGATAATGCTTAGATTGATTTATATCATACTTGTATTTAAGATTATTTTTATACCATGACATCATGAATCATAGGCATATGCTTTAATTAATGCACATCTATCATGTCATGATCATCATTCATGTATTAGGATTATCAAAAGTGAAATTAAGGACAAATGTCATTGATTTGAAGTCCCAAGATAAGAGAATCAAATTAGACATGCCTAGGTATAATGTATGTCTTAGATTTAAGGAAAATCAAAGTCCACATCTCACAAGGACTATAAGAAGACATATATGTGTATTGATGCACATTAGACACATGTGAGATGTCAGAAATATGAGTTAAGTTCAAGGTGCTTAGATGTTGCATCTAGATGAACTCAAACTCATAATGGAACATGAATGAAATCATGAGGAAAACTAATATACAAGTCATGTATACTTAGCCCATAGACCATGATTGAAATTAAGATTTGAAAAATATTTTAAAATCATTTTAGAAAATCTTAGTGAAGTCTATCTTTTGATAGCAATCACCATTGAGAATGTTGACACAAAGTTAGCTAAAAACCTTAAAGGTTTCAATACTTTTGAACTTTATATCAATCTTGCAAATTAATAGGTATTTTATTATAAAACTATTTTCACCCATTTTATTTTATGTAAGTAATGTACATATGAAATTTCATGATTTTTCAAAATACGTATAATTACTTATGCTTTTCTAAATTTCGTATCTGAAATTTGATTTATGCAAACTATAGAAACCAGTCAACTTCTATATAGAGTAGTCGACTGATGGTAGTTCAGTCGACTGATGGTAGTTCAGTCGACTGATATAATTTCAGTCAACTATCATGTTTGATATTAGATGAACAAAGTTTGTTTAGCTAATTATCAGCACCCCTAGGTACCATAAGTCTCCTAACCCTATGATATACTTTGTAAAGCATTAGAAAGGTGAAATAATTATTGAAAATGATTAGGAGAGTTATTTAGGATGGAGTATCGAATTCTAAGGGAGTTTAAAGTTCAAGTTGAAATTTTACCCTTATTTTTAATGGTTTATATTTCCTATAGGCTTAGGAACTCTGCAATGACATTGTTGGTGCAATGGTCAAGGGGAGTAAGCCTTTAGGAGGAGGTCATCCATCTTGGTATGATGGATAAACCTTGCTTACAAAGGGAGAGAAGTGAAGGTTAGGTAAACCTTCATTATGAATTGTCTCTCATTTAGTAATAAGGGTTATATCACTAAGAAGAATGAGGACATCCAAGATGATTTTGGACTAAAGGAGAGAATGTAGGATCTCATTGAGAGATGAGACATTGAAAATCTTGATAGACTTTTTGATGTATGTCAAAGGGGGAGAAGTGAAAGTTTAAGTTAGGAAAATCTTCATTATGCTTTGGCATAGGAAGAGACAAGTTGGGATTATTGGTTAGCCTAACTTAAGCGTATTGTCAAACATAAAAAAGAGAAGAGATTATTGGTGCAATAAGCTTCGAGTCCATGTTGACCAGACTCAAGTAGGACTCGAGTAGTATTTTAATGTTTGACAATGCATTGAAAATGAGTTTAATCATTATTTGATAATGTGGGTTTGACCATATGTTAACCATATGACTAGTGGATTATTGGGATATCCAAGGTCATATGAGGGAGTTTGTTTAAGGGGGATATTGTTGGAGCAATCAACCTTGAAAGTTCAAGATTGGATTCTTGCCAATAGAGAAGTCCAAGTATGAATATTTGGTAAGGGAAGTCCAAGATTGGAGTCTTGGCAAGGAAAAGTCCAAGTATGAATGTTTGGCAATTGAGGAGTCCAAGTATGGATACTTGGCAAAGGAAAAAGTCCAAGGATGTAGTCTTGGTCACGTAAGTCCAGGTGTGTAATCTTGGTCGTGAAAGTCCAAATATGATTTTAGCAAAGGAAAAGTCTAAGCATATAATCTTGGCCACATAAGTTCAAGTGTGTAGTCTTGGCAGTGAAAATACAAGCATTGAGGTTTGATAATGGTAAACCATTAGCATAACATAGTCGATGGAAGCACCTGAAGGCTAGCGCAAGGATGAATAAATCGTGGAGGACTCGGATGGATCCTAGAGGTGTGAGGCTGATGAAGGTGGCTAGAAGGCTTAAGTTTAGGCTAAGGGTATCCAATAGCATGATATAGCCAATAGAAGCACTTGAAGGCTAGCACAAAGTATGAATGAGTCCTAGAGGACTCAAATGGACCATGAGGGCATGAGACTGATGGAAGAGGCTAGAAGGCTTAGGTCTAGACTATGGGTGTATATCAAATATGAAGAAATCATATTTGGGTTAAACCTCATTTTTGAGATTTATCAGTCAACTGATCTGAAATGTCTCGTAGTCGACTAGGAAATCGACTGTTGGTAAGGGCAGTCGACTGTTGAGGTATCCGTTGGAGGGTAAGTCAACGTTGATTAGTCCGTCGTGAGACAACGAATACGCGAGCAATTGATTGTTAGACAAAAATCCAAGTCGTGTGGAAGCTTAAAAGGAGCTCATGGAGGAGGATTTACAGGTCAGTTCTTGGAGATTTTGGGGAGGAATTACTATTGCATTCTAGGTCTTCAAAGCTTTTCAAAGCAACCAAAAGATCAAGCAATCAAAAGTGCATTTGTAAATTGTTTTATTTTTATACTCTTTTATTTTCTTTTGTATTTTGTTGTCTTTCATTGTATAAATTTGTTGTATGAGATTTCTCCACCTTCAGATTATTTCTGAGAAGGAGAAGTTCATAGTGGTAGTGTGCATTACTAGAGCTCGACCATAGAGTAGGAACTAGGGTTCCGAACCACGTTAAAACTCTTGTGTTGTGTGTTTGCATTTCGTTTATGATATTTTGTATATTCCTCTACACTAAAAAATTTTATACAAGCACGATCAAGTGAATCGAAGAAACGCTATTCACCTCCCTCTAGCACACGTCACTATCCCTACAACCTTGAGCCGTCAGGATTTCACTTGCCTAGCCTTTGGTCACCTTGATCTACTAGGACTTCCCTTGCTAAGCACAATCACCTTGACTTATCTGGACTTCACTTGCCAAGCACGATCACTCTGACCTATCGAGACTTCACTGCCAAGCATAATCACCTTGATCTGTCGGGACTTCACTTGCCAAGCATAGTCACCCTGACCTACCGGGACTTCACTTGCCAAGTACAGTCACCTTAAACAAATAGGACTTCACTTGCCAAGCATGATCACCTTGACATACAGGACTTCCTATCACAAAACATCCAATCCTCATTAACCTATTTGGACTTTCTTTGCTTTGCATCCGATCTCTAAACATGCAAGGACTTTTTCGACACCAAACATCCAGTCCTCTTTCACCTACTTAGATTTTCCACTTGCCAACCCCCTATTGGACGTTAACCACTAAATGTCTGGTCTTTCTTGACCCCCTTGGATTTCCTACTTGTCAACCTTCTATTGGACTTTCGACCACCAAGTATCCGGTCCTCCTTGACCCATTTGGATTTTCACTCGTCAATTATCCGATCAACATTGACCTACTTGACCAATATTCTCATCCATATGACCACAAATGTCTCATACCATCCTATAGTCATATTATTGTACATATTGTCAAACATTGAAACTAAACTTGAGCCTTACTCGAGCTTGGTCAACCTTGACCTGAGACTGGTTGCACCAATAATCTTTTCTTTTTTGATATTTGACAATATCTTTAAGTTAGGTTAACCCATAAGCCCAACTTGCTTCTTCTTATGCCAAAACATAATGAAGGTTTCAATTTTAAAATTTCATTTGATAAGATTTTGAAATTGAGGAGGTTTTTAGTTCATGTTTGGGTTTTCAAATCATCTTTGTGCACTAAGCATCTTGAGCCTAACTTAAACCTTTTCATTTCTCCCTCTCTGACATACATCAAAAAATCTTTCCCGATTGAACTCATTCTCCCCTTTTCTTTCATCTTCAACCCCTTCATTCTCCTTAGTAATAAAATCCTTATCACTAATCAACTATGATGCCTTGATGGACAATCTCCCTCTAAAGGCTCGTTCCCCCCGAACCATTGTACCAACAATGTCTTTGGATAGATTCTAAGTCTATAGAAAATATAAACTTCAAAAATAGAGGCAAAAGTTTAACCTTGAACTTTAGCATCTCTTAAAATTTGATTTTTACCCCAATTAACTATTCTATTTATTTTCATTGAAAATCTTACCCTTACAATACTTGTCTAAACATATTAGAGGGTTAAGAGAAGTTAGGTTACCTAGGGTTACAGTTAAATGACCAATCTGAAATTAATCAACCAAAAACCACTCTAATAGTCGATTGATTTTAGTAATCAGTCGATTGAATCCACTACCAGTCGTGCATTACTTATATTAAATTCTATGGGTGAAAAATAGTTTTCTATGAAAATACCTATTAGTTTCAAAGAATGATACAAAGTTCAAAACTATTAAAACCTTCAATGTTCTTGTCTAACTTGTATCAATATTCTTAATGGTGATTCCTATCAAAAGATAACCTTCACCAAGATTTTTCAAAATGATTTTAAAAGTGTTTTTAAAACCTATTTTCAATCATGATCTAGGGGGCAAGTATACATAACATGTACATTAACTTTCCTCATGATTCATTCATATCATTTAAAGAGTTTGAGTTTATTTTGATGCAACATATAGACACTTTGAACTTAACTCATTTTTTTAGCATCTCACTTGTGTCTAAAATGTTTTAATACACACACAAGTCATACTATGGTCTTTGTGAGATGTAGATTGGTTCTTCCCTAGGCTAAGGGATCATGCATTTTTATATAGGCATATCTCATTCGATCATCATATCTAGGATATCAAATAATTTCAGTTTTCCTTAATTTCAATTGAGTAAATGCATGAATATGATCATGGTGTTGGATCGAGCGGATCGCTAGAGGGCGGGGGAGGGGGGGTGAATAGCGATATAAAATCTTTCGTTCGACTTCGTTCGTTAAAACACGAGTAGACATAACGAAAGATAAATTCAAAACAAAAGAGACAATAGACACGAGGGTTTTTACTTGGTTCATAGCCGAAGGTTACTACTCCAAGGCCCTAGTGGTCCTTGACCACCTTGACCACGCACGGAGGGCAGAATACTAAAGAACTCCTCCTCGTTGGAGGTAGGAGTTAAACGGATACACGAAATCACAAAACCTCAAGGTAGAGGGACACTCCCCCTCTCCTCGTTATAATGAAAGCTTTAGAAGATAAGTAAAATGAAATACAATTAAAACTTTTGTTACCGACGACTTCAAAGGTTGGAGGTTGAAGCTCTAGTCGTCGTCTCGACAGCGCTTCGTCGTAGGGATGTCGGAGAGTTGTAGCGTATCGGAAGCACTTAGAGGCTTTTTGAATTGATGAAAACCCCTTAGAAAAGCCCTCCTTTTATAGCTTTTGAGCCCCTCATCGAATGTGTCTTCAACCAATCACAAATAGGCACAAAGCTCCTTGGAATGAGGTGATAAGGCTTGACTCCTCGAAGATGATCCTTGACCATCAGTCGACTGATGGCAGCGCTAGTCGAGTCGTAACACTCAGCAATCGACTGATTTCAGGCAGTCGAGTGGCTCTTGTGGGCAGTCGATTGATGTTAGCTGAAATCACAAGTTTGCTTAACAAAAATATAATTTCGACGGCCGCCGACCGTTCGATCTCGACCTAGACTATCCATGGGATGTCTTTGGTCGGATCTATGCTTAAGACCATCCCCGTAAGGAGGATACAACCTCACTTACGCTCACACACATGAGTTTACCTCGATACTTACTTTGTAGCTCTTGCTTTTGGCCTTCCACTCGATCCCTTCGGCTCCCTCCGAAGTCACTCGAGTGTCGGCCAACCACCACGACTTCCTCCGGGTGTCGCCAGCCTTCAGCTCCAACTTTAGTACTTTTCTGCACACTCGATTAAGCTCGTGAGATAACGATGTAATCTTAACTTTACGTCTTTTGCCATAATCAAAACACAGGTTCGATCATCTGGTGCCCCTGCACCAACACATGGCATATATTGATTGAATAATTTTCAAAAAAAATATTATTCCTAAATGATGCATGATATCATGGCAAGGAATAAATCATCATAAGTATCAATATAATATGTTTCATATAATCAAGTGATACATAATGTCATGACATAGAGTATAACAAACAAAGCATGACAAATTTTATAATATAAAGATATAGAGATACCTAAGTCTTAAGTTTAATTGTAATTATCTAAAATTATATCAAATATCAAATTTGACATAATAATGGATTAACTTCCTCAAGTGGGCCAAAACTCTCCAATTTTGGCACACCATTAACTCTAGCCTAATGTGTCAATCATGATCAATTTTCAATCTTTCTTTATTTCCGTTGGCACATCTTAAATTCTTTTAGGATCATAGTTCTAAGTTTATTTTAAAAGTATTATTATACCTTGAAAATGATCTTAAGTGTCAACTCTACTATGGTTAAGTTAACTTCTTTTCCATTCTAAGTTGACACATCCTATACCCATCTAGTGTGAAAAGATCACACTCCTAGGAACCCAATACATATTGGAGCTCCTTGAGTTTTCTAGATATTCACTAGGGATAACCTCCCTTGATACATTCCTAATGACTCTTCTAGACTTCTTGGAAGTCTTAGTCATTTAAGTCTCATCAAGGTCAACTCTAGGATACCTTCCCTTGTAACCTTGACATTATTAGATCAAGGCTTAGTTCCATAACTATAAGGAACCCTATGGTAAGAAGTCATGTTTTCCTTTTCTAATTTGTCAAGCTTTGACCTCAAAATTTGATTTTCCTCTAGTTGCTCAATTTTTATTTTTCTATATGTTATTTGGACATTCTTTTTCTTAGGCATATGTCTATTCTTTTTAGAGGTATTGTCTAGGTTCTTCTCATCTTTTCTATCCTTATGTAAAATAGGTCTACCTTGAAAAATTCTAAAGTTATTCTTAGGTGGGATAATTATTGAGTTTCTAATTGATCTAAAATTGTCCTTAGTCATATTTTCATGATATTGAGCACCTAAATGATTAATTTTAGGCTTACCATGATTTTTATCATAAAATATTAAAATTGCATTATAAAATGATGATACCTTATGTTTTTCCTTAGAAACTCTCCCTACACTTGAGCTTTCTATCTTATCCTTTCTTGGATGTCTCCCCCTTGGATATTGGTTTCGGTAATGCCTCTTTCGATTGCACAAGAAACACACAATGTGTTCATTGTCTTTGCGTATTACGACACTGGTCTTCTTTGGCTTCTCCATAACTTTTGGTGTCACTTGAACTTTTTTCTCGGTCAATTGTGGCCACACTTTTATAGTGTCCCTTCTCCCTATATTCAAAACATATAATATAATTTTTATTTTTATGAATTACATTTGAGTTACCTTCCTTGGTGTTAGGGAAGACACTTGAAGGTTCATCACTGACTCCGAATGTAGAGATCTTCTCTTGGTCCAGTGTTGATTGTCTATCCTCTCCCTCAATCCTAGAGGTGGAGGCTTCTACCATATCTTCTAGATCGGATGTTGAACACCTCTCAACTTCTGAATCTTCAAAGTCTTGAGATGATTAATCTTCTTCCTTGGACTCATCATCATCTTGAGCCAAAGATGATTCTTCATGGAGCTTGACTAACTTGCTTCATAATTCGCTTACATCCTTGAATTTTCCTAAATTACACAAAGAATTATTAGGTATCAAGTTAATCAAAATTTTGGTTGCCTTGTCGTTGGTGTCGGTGTAGGGGAAATGTTGACCGCTAGAGGGGGGGGGGTGATTAGCGTCGTGCTTGTTCGTGATGGAAATTGTTCGCGTTCATCTACAAACTTCGTTAGCGTGCAGCGGAATAATAATAGTAAAGCAATAACGAAATAGACAAATACGCAAACACAATTATTTAACGTGGTTCGGAACCGAACGATTCCTACTCCACGGATTGAGCTCTAAAGAGCTCTAGCGATGCCACAAATACACCACTATGTAATAACTCCTTTTCGACACAAGTCGAAGGTGGAGAAACCTCGTACAATTGATTACAACAGTAATACGAAAGACAAACAAGCAAATACAATGCAAATACGAAAACAAGTAAAGGGAACTTCACAACACATTGCTTTTGATTGCTTGAATGCTTGGTTGCCTGACTTGCACTTGGAGACCCTGATTTGCAGCAGTAAATCGCCCCAAAAGCCCTCAAGAAACGCTATGGATTTCCTCCTCCACGAGCTCCATTTAAAGCTTCAACCTAAGCTGGAAATCGCCGATCAGTCGACTGCTCAGGACCATCAATCGACTGATGCCACTATTGTCGTGAGACAACGGCTAGATCCATGCTAGAAAAATCCAACGGATCCATCATCAGTCGACTGATGGAGCCTTCACTCGACTACTTCCCCCGCAGTCGAGTCTCGACTCCATTATGTGCCTGAAATATCGAGCACGGTCGGTGATCACAAGATCGCCGATCGCTCGCTCGATCGATCGCCCACCTCTGGCGATCACAGGCTAATTCCCGCAGTCAAATCATAGTTGACTCAGGCTAGTCGACTGCCACATGACACCAGTCGACTGGCACACCTCAAACATGAGGTTTTTACCCAAGTATGGTTCTCCCATACTTGCTAGACCACCCTTAGCCTAGACCTAAGCCTTCTAGCCACCTCCGTCAGCCTCATGCCTCTTGGATCCCTCCAAGTCATCCATGACTTGTTCATCTATTGCGCTAACCTTCAGGTGCTTCCATCGGCTATGTCATGCTAACGGTATCTACACCGCCAAGGCCCATTGGACTTACGCTGCCAAGACTCCGCTTGGACTTTACGCCGCCAACCATTGGACTTATGCTGCCAAGACTCCTGCTTGGACTTTACGCCGCCAATATCAAACCCCTTGGACTTTCCAAATGCCAAGACTCAAGCTTGGACTTTCCCTTGCCAACCCATGTTGAACTTTCCATGCCAAGACCTGTGCTTGGACTTTTCCTTGCCAACCCATGTTGGACTTTCCATTGCCAAGACCCATGCTTGGACTTACCCTTGCCAAGACCCATGCTTGGACTTTACATGCCAAGTACTCAAGACTTGGACTTTCCAAATGCCAAGTGTCCCACTTGGACTTTCCATGCTAAGTACCCAAGACTTGGACTTTCCCATGACAATCACATTGTCATATATTTCTGTCGAACATCAAAACATCTTTCGAGTCAAGCTCGAGTCCTGGTCAATCGCGACCTGGGTCGATTGCACCAACAGTCGGATCTCAAAATTTGCTCCTCGATCTATTTGCTTCTTTTAATGAGTCTTCCCTTTTATCCTTTGGAGCCTCGAACCCTTCCGTTGAGGCAAACCATTTTTCTATGTTCATTTGAAAGAACACCTCAATCCTAGCTTTCTATTGATCAAACACTCTTAGTCCAAAAAGAGATGGTGCTTGAATGTCATATCCGAATCCATCATTGAACTTCATGCTTTTGATGGATCCTCTAGCTTTTGCTACCTCAACGATTAGTCAGGTGAAGAGCGGTCTTGCTCTGATACCACTTGTTAGGATCCGACGTCGCTAGGGGGGTGAATAGTGATTCGACTCGATTTATCAATTTCGTTCGGGCTTGTCTACAAAATATTAATGTGCAGTGGAAAATAAAATATAAGGATAGAAAAAATTAAAACACAATAACCAGATTTTACGTGATTTGGAATCTCCAATTCCTACTTCACAACCTAGCTCCTACGATAGTCTCACTATCATTTCCTCCTCGAAAACCTTCCGAAGGCAAAGAAACCTCTTATAACCTATTTATTATACAACACAAGCAATCAAATACAAATACAAGAAGTAAGAAGCAAAATATAAATGGAAACACTTTATACGATTGCAATCTTACTTGCTCATAGTTTGGTTGATTTGGAGTGTCTTGGAAGGTCTGAAATATTACAGCAGCAAATCCCCTTCTAAGTCTCCAAAAATTGGCGCTTTCAAATCACCTCAAAACCCCTTCTTATAGGATTCTCATCGGGCTGATTTTCGCTTACCAATTGACTAGTCAATCGACCGTTGCTTTTCAACGACATGATTCACGTTGGATTCCAATCCATTAGTTTGTTGGGGATCTTGCGGAGGCTAGAGGAGAGTGAATAGCCTTTCTTCGATTCTACAACTTGTTAGTGCAAACAAGTATAAAATAAATGCTAGAATGGACAATGAAAACAATACTAACACAAACGATCTAATATGGTTTGGAGATCCACTCCTACTCCACGATAATTCTTAAAGCGGATTATTCCTGTGCAAGTCTTCACTATTTCTCCTTTGGATGAACACAATAAGGTGGAGAAACTTTTCTCACAACACTATCGCTTCTTCATACAAGATTTTTGGAATGAGCTTAGGATGAAGAGATTTTGGGAGTAAAGACTTAGAAAGACTTGGAGAGCTTTAGGATGAAAACTTTGAATAAGAGCACTAGCCCCTCCAAGCTCCCCAAACCCTTTCTTATAGGGTTTAGAAGTTTTTGCTAGTTGGGCCTTTTGCTAGTCGACTGGTGTGACTGTCAAGCGAATCCAATGACTTTTGATTCAATTGTGATTCACAATTTCTCGATCGTCACCACTCAACGAATACTTCACCAGTCGATTGGTCACTAGGCTAGTCGATTGACTGTAGCTTAGTCGAGTGATTACGCCGAAGGAAGTCGACTAACTAGTCGATTCAGAAACCTTCTGTAGTGTGCTACAGTAGCAACAATCGACTAGTTTAACACAACAGTCAACTGTTGTGCAGAGCACCTCGGTTATTTATCCCATAGCAGTCGACTACTTACATAGCACCAACCGCTGAGAAAAGTAGTATTGCTTGACTTTTCGGTGTCGAGCACTTAGACTAGTCAATCGTCAAATAATCGCTGATCGCCACAACAATCAGGTAATTATTTTAGCTCATAAGTCGACTGGTACACCTCAAGTATGATCCTTTCATACTTGTAACCTTACAATTAGCCTAGACCACCATCTTCAAGCTCTTCCATCAGCCTCACACCTTTAGGATGCCTCATAGTCAATGACTCATCATCCTTGCACTAGTCTTCAAGTGCTTCCTTTAGCTTTGTCATGTCATCGGGTCTTCCTTTGCCAAGAGGTCGCGCCTCTAAGACTTCTAGCCACAAGCCACACTTTGGACTTCCATTGCCAAGGTTCTCTTAGACTTACATCTCCAAGACTACATACTTGGACTTATGCCGCCAAGTCTCCATCCTTGGACTTTCCTTGTCAAGTCTTCATCCTTGTACTTTCCTTATCAAGTTTCCATACTTGGACTTTCTTTTTATCTGTCACTTAGCATTCATATTAGATTACCATCATTGTCTAACTTAAACTTGATTATCCAAACATCAAAAGTAATTAATACTTGGAGCATTCTAGCACCAACATAGTTGACTGTCATTTTCCATCAGTCGAATGTCAAGCCACTAGTTGATTGGTCAGTCTAGTTGCTAACCTTCTATGCCCAGTCACAATAACACCAGTCGATTGCTTCTTGACTAGCAATCAACTGTCATCCCTTCTGTGCCCTGCTATAGTGTCATTAGTTGACTGATTAATCCATCAATTGATTAGCTTTAGCCAATCGAGTTTTGAACTTCATGAGTGCTCAAACAGTGACACCAGTCAACTGCTCAATACCATAAGTCAACTAATTTAATTGAGAGATGTCTTAAGGCAATCACCTTAGATGTTATTAATAAAATTTACTATTTATGTGTACATTTTATATGTATTTGATTGGATCTTAAACTCATTTACTAAAGTTCACAATATGATACATAACATGAGAAAAATTATGGTTAGATTACAATGTGTGTCTCATCATGTGTAATTATGTAAGTATTAAAATTATACCTATTCAATGAATTGATAGGATTAAACATCATCAATTCTGTGAGACTAGCACATGTTATACTCCTTGGTTTATCCAAGCATTCGGTACTCACTAAATGGAAACACATTCGGTACTCACTGAATGAAAGCATAGGGATACTAAGAGTGAACTGTGGATGCTAGTTAGGGTAACAAGTTTATTGAAGTGACCTACTATGAGACTTCATATGATTATTCATGTTGATGAAAATCTTATTGCAGCTCGAGTGCGAGCTTTCATAGACTTGAGATATTCAAGTCATCTTGATCATGGCAACTTATGCCTTGATTTTATTCTTTGACCTCTTCACAACCATCTCCTTAGGAGGTTTACCTCTGAATTGATTGGGTATAAGTAAAAAATGATCGAAGATATTTGAATAACCCATTAAAGATTCACCACACCCGTTATAAGAAGATGTATACCTTGGCCTCTTGTCAGAATTATGACTCAGAAGTCTTTGACCAAAGCACACATGTCAAGAAGATTATCTTCTTGGATACATGTAGGGAGTAACTTGAATCCATAGGACAAAGAAAAAACTTGGGCTAAGTATGATGTAGTCATCCTAGTGTGGAAAAACACAATAGACTATGCCCTGAATTAAGTGGGTATAAAAAGAGTGAAAGGAACAAAAGACATAAACAATTGTAGCTGCTGAAGGGTTAAGAAATGTTCTGGAGTCGACTTTGATTTTTCGATCAATTAGGGGTCATGATGTACTTTCAGGTGTCACTCATGATATATTCATAACTAATGGTTAGTTATGAATTGTCAACATAGCCAAAAATCTATTGGGTCACACGTACAACGATGTCTCAAGAGATGTAAAATAAGTTAGAGAATATGATTCTCAATGAGAAGAAGGTTAGGTATGGTTAGACCAGTTTATAGGGTACAAAATAGAGTTTACAGAGTGAAACATGGGTGTGCCAAAGGTTGGAATGACCATGCCACGCTTTACCATTAAAATGTTGAACACAGTGTGAATCACGACCTAGACGTGCTACATAGCATGACTGTATTTCAAGCCATGTTGAAATTAATCATGGATGTGTTATTGTCTGTGCTAGAGTTTTTCGGAGTTTAACATGGCCAGACCATGCTTCTTGGCTTGGTCATGCTAGAGAGGCACTACCCCAGCTATGTTAGACAGTACGATTGTATGACGGGTATGCCAGGCAGGATAAAACATGACACAACCATGTCATCTAGCACGATCCTAACATGTCACATCCTAACGGTTTGTTTTGCGGCATTTTTGGCAAGTCTTTCCACTTCCCTATAAATAGGGTTCTTGAGAAAAACCCTAGAGAGACTTCTTGGATGTCTGAAACTCCGAGATTCCTGTGTCGTATGTTGGGAGTATTGGGAATACAATCAAAGTCCCACATTGATAATACATGGAAAAAATCATATGCTTATAAAATGAAAAGATATCTCCATTGGTATGAGATATTTTTGGTATAATCCAAAAATAAAATCATGAGGACTTAGGCCCAAAGTAGACAATATCATGCCATTGTGGAGATATATAAATTTTATAGGCACTAATAATTGATATCATAGTCATGATCCATGTCAATTCATGCACCTCAAATGAAGAAAGTGGGGCTCCCATATTCAGATCAAGAGAACCAAATACCAAGCAGGAAATCCAGTTGGGTCAGAATGATTGAACAATTAACAGGAAGTCCAGTTGGGTTAGAAGGACTGGATAACTTGCAGGAAGTTCAATTGGGCCAAGAGGACTAGATAGTTAGCAGGAAGTCCTAGTAGGTTGACAATTAGACATCGAGCAGAGGAAGTCCTTCGAGGATGGATAGGCTTGAGGAGGGGGGGGGGCAATGTGGTCCTTCATTTGAGAGGAGGGGGAGGGATTGTTAGGAGTATTAGAAATACAATCAAATTCCTACATTGGTAAGACATGGAAAAAATCATGTGCGTATAAGATGAAAAGATATCTCCATTGTTATGAGGGCTTTTGGGTATAGCTCAAAAATAAAATCATGACGACTTAGATCTAAAGTGGACAATATCATGTCATTGTGAAGATATATGAATCTTATAGACACTAATATTGTTTTCTCTTCTTCTCAACCTTTCTCTCCACATACTGATAGCACGGTTTGGAGGAAAAGGATTGTGGCCTTCAAAAAGGTTGTCTTGTGAAGATCTGGCGTGGCTACCAATAGAGGCAAAGTCTGTTTGTCTTGCTTTTATAAATCTGTGAAAGATCACGAATGTATGAATCTTATTCTAACCCTTACTATTTTAATATAGAGATTTATGGTCAAAACAAGATATCCTAGTGAGAGATCTATGGGAGCACCTAAAAGTATTTTTTATTTTCCCCTGCGTGTGCATCCTGATCTTGCCTCATGGTATCGGGATTTGTCGGACAGAGCTCGAAGAGACCACGAGGTTCCAACAAGTGGTATCAGAGTGATCTTTGATCCCAACCTCAACTGCCAAGCCACCAATCTACTGATCAACTCCATCAGTCGATTGCTCAACCAGTCAAATTGGCAGTTGAGTTTCGAACTCAACACTTGCTCGAGCATTGTTATCAACCGACTGATACCTCAGTCTCAGCCTAGTTTAAAGTCAACTCTCGCTTCATCTGGTATCCGATTGATCTCAACCTACCAAGACTTTTCTTGTCCAACATCTGATCAATCTTGATCTACCGAAACCTCTCATGCCTAGAATCTGGTCACCTTGACCCGCTAGGACTTCACTTGCCTGCTTTTGATCACCTTGACCTACCAGGACTTTCCTTGCCAAGTACGACCACCTTGACCTACCAGAACTTCACTTACTAAGCACGGTCACCCTGACCTACTGGAACTTTACTTTCCAAGCACGGTCACCTTGACCTGTTGGGACTTCACTTGCTAATCATGGTTACCTTGACCTGCTTGGACTTCACTTGTCAAGCACAGTCACCTTGACCTGCTTGGACTTCACTTGCCAAGCACGGTCATCTTGACCTTTCGGGACTTTCTATCATCAAACATCTGATCCTCCTTAACATATTTGGACTTTCCTTGCCTTGCATCTAGTCTCTAGACATTTAAGGACTTTTCTGACACCAAGCATCCAATCCTTCTTGACCTACTTGGATTTTTCACTTGTCAAGTCCCTGTTGGACTTTCACTACCAAGTGTCCGATCTTACTTGACCCACTTAGATTTTCTACTTGTCAACATCCTGTTGGACTTTTAACCACTAAGTGTTCGATCCTCCTTGACCCACTTGGATTTTCACTCGTCAATTATTTGGTCAATGTTAACCTACTTGACCAACACTCTCATCCATATGACCACGGATGTTCCATACCATCCTATAGTCATATTATCAAACGTTGAGACTAAACTCGAGCCTTACTCGATCTTAGTCAACCTTGACCTGAGGCCGATTACACCAACAAAGTAGACAAGTGAAGTCCCGACAGATCGAGATGATCATGCTTGGCAAATGAAGTTTCGACAGGTTAGGGTGATCGTGCTTGGCAAGTGATGTCATGGTAAGTCACGGTTAACCGAATACTAGGCAAGGGAAGTTCTAGCAAATCAAGGGTGATGGAATGTTGGACGAGAAATATCTTGGTAGGTTGAGATCAATCGGATACCAGGTGAAGTGAGAATCGATTTGAAATTAGGCTGAGACTAAGGTATCAGTTGACTGATAGAGCTTAACAGTCGACTGGTGTTACTGTTCAAACATCGTTGAGTTTAGAACTTGACTGTAAATAGTAGCAGTCGACTGCTATTGTAACCAATTGATTGTGAACAATAGTAGTCGGTTGCTACAGTGTTTTCAGCCCGTGAACAGTGTTTTTAGCCCAAAACTAAATGGAATATTTAATAGTCAACTGGTAGATTTTAGCAGTCGATTGATGAGACTTGAAACAACAAATTTGATGATCAGAATGTTTTCAACTCAACCAACTAGTTCGACCGGAGCTTATCAATCAATTGGTGACTTATACCAGTCAATTAGTGCACTGTAGCAGGTCAAAATTTGACATGGATTTAGCCATTGAAGAGCAACGATCGATTGACCAGTCGATTGGGGGTAATATCAATCGATTGGTAGGTAAAAATTAGCATGATGAGAAGCCTATAAGAAAGGGTTTTGAAGTGATTTTCAAGGTGTCGATTCTTGGATACTTTGAAGGGGATTTGCTATTGCATTCTAGACCTTCCAAAATATTCCAAAGCAACCAAGTTATAAGCAAGCAAGATCATAATCATGTAAAGTTTTTTTATTTTTATTCTTTTATATTCCTTGTATATTTGTATGTGGTTGCTTATGTTGTATAAGAATAGGTTGTAAGAGGTTTCTCCACTTCTGGAGGGTTCTTGGGAATGAGAAAATGATAGCGGATTTATCGCTAGGAGCTAGGTCGTTGAGTAAGAATCGGAGGTTCCAAACCACATAAAATTCAGTGTGTTATGTTTGTGTTTTATCTTGTCTTTTGTTTATACATTATTTCCATTGCGTTAACATTTTATAGGCGAGCACATGAACATAATCGACGATCGAATTCGAATCGCTATTCACCCCCCCCCCCTCCCTCCCTGTAGTGACATCAGTCATAACATGGTCAAGTACCTAAGTGGCCAAGTGTTCAAGTCGACCAATCAAGTCATCATGTTGATGTTAGGGATCTGGCATTAGGCTAGAGGGGGTCAATAGCCTTTCTTCGACTAGTCTCTGCAATTCATTAGCGGAAGCAAAAACAAAACTAAAAGTAGAATTGAAAAATAAAAGAACAATACTAACTCAAGGATGTAACATGGTTCAGAGATTAGCTTCTACTCCACGGGGATCCTTATAGTGGATCACTCCTCAGTAAATTTTCACTAACTCTCTCCTTCGAATGAAATCAGGCGGAAAAACCTTTACTTACAAACACTCTCTTCTTCTTACAAAATAGTAGAATTAAGCTTAGGAAGAAGAGAGAAGACTTAGAAGACTTGGAGAACTTAGAATGAAAGTTTTTTGCATTAAGGCGTTAGCCCTCTCCAAGCCTAACCATGTCTTTTTATAGAGTTCGGGCATTTCTTCTCATTTAGCTTTCGCTAGTCGATTGCTTGATATCAGCAGTCGACTATTGCCCTAATCCAATGGCTTCTAACACCACTATTTTTCTATATCACCGCTCAACGGATACATAGCAGTCGATTGCTCACAACCCTAGTCGATTATGGTCCTCACAGTCAAGGCATTGGCCAAGCACACCTTGCTTTTGATCGGTCACTTTCAAGCGTCCAATCGACTACTCTACTATAGTAGTCAACTGCGGGGTCGAAGATATTATTTCTCATGTCGCCCGACCACCATTCAAATTCCTGAGCACAGGCCAGTCGACTGCTTCTCTACAACAGTCGACTGTCGAGCACCATGATTGTTTTCCGAGCCGCACAGTGACGAGCACTCAGTCTGAAATTCAAGCCCCATAGTGAAATTCGGCTTCTTACTAGACCAGTCAACTGGGCTAAACCACCAGTCGATTGCTGAGCACTTAGGCTGAAAGTCGAGCCCCACAACGGGAGTCGACCATAGTACCCAATAGACTGGTCGTAGCAACTAGTCGACTGCTAAACCTTATGTATGAACCTTTCATACTTAAAACCTAAACCTAAGCCTAGATTATACCTTCAATCCTCTTCCCTCAGCCTTGCGTCTTCAGGATCCCTCCGAGTTCATGACTCCTTCATTCTTGTGCTTGTCTTCAAGAGCTTCCTTCGGCTTGTCATGTTTATAGTCTTCCTTTGCCAAGGTTTATTTGGACTTATGCCACCAAGACTACACACTTGGACTTTATGCTGCTAAAATCTCATCCTTAGACTTCCTTACCAAGATCCATCTGAACTTACGCCTCCAAGACTATATACTTGGGCTTATACCGCCAAGTCGTTCCTTGGACTTTCCCTACCAAGTCTTCAGTCTCGAACTTCCCTTGACCTATTACTCAACATTTATGTTAGATCACAAATATTGTCTAACTTAATATGATTATCCAATCATCAAAACTAATACTTAGAGCATACTTGCACCAATAGTTGAGTGACTAGGCGATGGAGTGATCGAGTGCTTAAGTGGTCAAGTGTTTGAGCCGAGTGCCCAAGTGGTCAAGGGCCTAAGTACTGAAGATGTGAGTGTTAAGTGCGGAGTGTTCAAAAACCACAAGCCCAACAATCCGAGTGCGGAGTGCCCAAACATTGACAACTAGGACGCTCGAGCACCAATGATCCCAAGCATCGAGTATTTGAATGCCCGAGTCCCAAATGTTGAGTGTCAAGTGTCTGAGCACCAACAACCCCCAGGTGCCCATGCATCAAGGATCGAATGCCTAAGTCCCGAGAGTTGAATGCAGAGCGCCTGAACACCGATAATTTGAGCATCCAAGCACTTGAGATACTGAGCCTCGAGTTCTCGAGAGTCCAAAACAAAGTGTCGAGTATATTCAAGCAAGTTCGAGCACTCAAGCACCAAAGGCCCGAGCTAGTCCCAAACATTGAGTGTCAAGTGTTTGAGAACCAACAACCCCTAGGTGCCCATGCATTAAGGATCGAATGCCTAAGTCCCAAGAGTTGAGTGAAGAGCACTTGAGCACTGATAATCTGAGCATCCAAGCGCTTAAGATACCGAGCCCCGAGTTCTCTAGAGTCCAAAGCTGAGTGTCGAGCATACTCAAGCAAGTTCGAGCACCCATGCACCAAAGGCTCGAGCTCCCGAGCACCTAAGTACCCAAAAAATTAAGGATCTGAGAGCCTGAACCCGATTAACTAATTGTCCAAGAACTTAAGGGGCTAAGCTCGAGTGTTTGCCTACTCAAGTACCTGGGAGCCGAATACTTTAAGAGACTGAGCTTAAGTGTGTGATGGTCTTTGTAAGTAGCATTTGGAATTATTGGATACTTCATCATACGAAGGAAATGCGTGTGGGATAATGAACAAGTATTATGGTATGATGAGTTTTGTTCGGTTTGGCTCCCTTCTCAGCTTCTCCTTTTGAGCACAGGACATCAACAATTCGAACACTATCAAGGGCGGAGCCAGGCATAGTTTTACTCGGGCTTTAGCCTGAGTAAATTTCCCCCCCTTATTTAACCATATAAAAATTTTGATTTTATTTATACCTTACTTATTAGCCCGGGGTCAATTTTTAATCTAATTATTAGCCTGGGTGGATAGAAATTTTTGGCTCCGCCATTGAACACTATCTTGATCCAAATTCGGCATTCAATTCAATTTTTGCTTCATCATTGACTTGTCCAAGCTCTCCACTCCTTGTCAACCTATCTCGATCTCAACCAAATCAATTTAGTTGGTTAGATTTCCTTTAGTAATTCATATTTAGTCGATCAAATTTACTCAAAACAAAACCTTTCTACTTGTGAGAAGAAAGTCTTCAATTGACTATCTAGATCACTAAATTTTTTTGGTTGATTACATTCATATTCAATTGACTCAACTTGGTGCAATCAAAGTATCTTAGGTTAACTATTTAGGCAACTCGCCATATCAGTTAACTAGATCGATGTTAATCCTTAACGGAATATATCATTGACTATAATCACAAAATACTTAAGCCAAAAAGTCTATCCAAAGTCAAATTGCATGTCACTTAGTCACTCACATTTCACACGGTTCAACTACTTATCTCCTAGTTAAAAATTCTATTTCTAAAACTTCTTTTGCATTAAATGTCTAGCCAATCTTGACTTATTAGCACTTTTATTTATCAACTACCGTTGAACTTTTATCATTCGCCAAATGTATAATATTAATTTTTTTATCAAATCCTATTAAACTTTCTTTTTAATGGCTCATCTTCTATTCAATCAATCTCAATCTACTTTTAACCTTTTAATGCATTATACTTGTACTAATTTATCAAGTATTATATACATGTACGCTTAAAACACTTTATAAAACAAATACAATATTAGCCAAATAATTTTTTTTAGCACATTAAAAACATATAATTAAACTCACCAACCCTAGCACCAAGCAAGATCCTTAATAGGAAATTTCATTTAACAATAAACTCTAGTATCAATATGAGGTGTCCAATTAGCGAAGGCGACAAGGACTGACAACTATAGCACGGAGAGACAAGGTGGAAGAATGATTCGGTACGATAGGAATACAGCGGCTTTGCCGGATGGCCATGCCGAGTGGCGAAGGCCGAGCCGAATAGGGAACCTGCACAACAGCAAACGGTCAAGGGCGCCGAGAGGGATCTCAGCAATGTCACTCCGACACTCAAGGTAGAAAGTTAGATTGAAAAGGTGAAAAGAAATGGAAAGAAACGAAGTTACAAGCGTGAGAGATTACCCCCTTCTCAAGGAGGACCACATATATATATAGAGGAGAAGCTCCCCTACCAAGAGATTCTGCCATCAGAAGCGATATGACCCCAGGGGGTCGTACATCATGATCATTTTTATCTAAACTGCATCCAGCGCGTGGGTCGCCATTAATGCACATCGTGCGGTTGATAGGAGACAAGTTTTGTTAAGGCTGCAGCCAATCTTCTGAGATTTCGGCGGGGAAATCTGCCTTTGTGTGTGGGCGGCAATTAATATACGTCGCGCGGTTGATAGGAGACAATTCTCAATTAATGTCGCAGACATTTATTTAAGCCTTGTCAGAGGATTTCACTTGTGGTCGAGGAGAGGAGATGATGAGAATTGTCATGTCAGCTTAAGGATATGAAATAACCGCCCCCTTCTTTAAATGGGCTAGCTTATAATAAATTGGATTATATGGAAAAATGGCGCATTAGAGATGGCACATACTTGCCAAGAGATAAAATGAAGTCCGGGCCGAGACGCGGGGCATCCGGTATGAGAGAAATCTGGGCCGAGACACGGGGCGTCCAGTATGAGAGAAATCCAGGCTGAGACGCGGGGCGTCTGGTATGAGAGAAATCTGGGCCGAGACGCGGGGCGTCCGATATGAGAGACATCCGGGCCGTCACTTGTCATGAATCGAATGATGTGGCAGGTTCAATATGTCTGTTTAGCCATAGTTTTAGTTTTACCCCGGTATCATAAGCATCCCCCTCGAGTCTAGTCGAAGGATGAGCATAGCTTGACTGACTAAACTGGTCTGGTTCAGTCCATGACTGTCCCTCCTATTCCTTTTTAATGAGGCATGGTAGGGGCTCCTCAGGAACGGAGAAGATATCACTTTTGGGCGTATTCATTAATACCCATTAAGGCGACGATTCGATTTATGATCGTCCCATTTTCCTAGGGTTTTCCTGGTTGTGCCA
Source organism: Wurfbainia villosa (assembly GCA_025175895.1). Classification (NCBI taxonomy): domain Eukaryota; kingdom Viridiplantae; phylum Streptophyta; class Magnoliopsida; order Zingiberales; family Zingiberaceae; genus Wurfbainia; species Wurfbainia villosa. The sequence continues at coordinate 908,095 of CM046008.1, forward strand.
TGTGTATTGAGAGGAAAACCTTGGGAAGGGGATCGTCGCGGCACCGCTATAAGTAGTTCAATGCCCCCTTTCTTTTGTCATTTTCTCGCTCGCTGCCTTTCTTCCCTCACCAATCTCTCGACCATTCTCCTCTTCTTCCCCGACGCCGTTCTACTAGTAAGTTTCCTGTCCCACCTCTTTTCCTGCATTTTCCGTTTATGCTCCATGGCTCCAAAGACCGATCTGTGGTATTTGAGGACCCGCAGCACCGTCGACTCGGGGATTCGCTCCGAGGCTCGGGCTGCCTTCCATATTCCTAATTCTTACCGGCTTCGAGCCCCTCAAAGGGACCAGCGCCCTCACGAACCTCCCGCCGAATTCACCACCTTTTTTCTTGACCAATTGTCGGTTGGTCTCCGGTTTCCTCTTCATCCCTTCTTCACTGAGATATCCACCTACTTTAGAATACCCTTCAACCAGTTGACCCCTAATGCCTTCAGCATCATCAATGGCTTCATCGTTATTTTTTTATTTTACCACCTTCCCCTTTCTGCCGAAGCTTTCCATTCCTGTTTCTTCCCCAAGAAGAAAGAAGCCGGTGTCTTCTTCTTCTCGGCTCGGCAAGAAGTAAAGTTCTTGTCGAACCTAATTACCTCCCACAAACATTGGAAATCCAAGTTTGTGTACGTTCGTCCTGAGTCACCTTTTCTTTGGCCTACCGGATGGCAGCTCGAGCTGCCACCCTCTCCTTCCATTCGGTCTTTCCGAAAGTCCACCACTTATCAAGAGATAGCCTCAGTCCTGATCGGCCTGAGGTTTGATGTGAACGTCCTGCTGGAGGAGGGACTTTTACATCATTTTGACTTAAGTCCGATAGAAGCTGAGCTGAGTGGCTCCTTAGGTAAAGAGAACTCTTATCTTGTCTTCCTCTCCTTGTTTTACTTTTTCATTTTCTAACGTATTTTCTTGTCTCGTGACAACGGAAGTCATGATTTGGGCCTCTATAAGCAAGAAGCTGAAGTGGAGAAGGGCCCAGATAATCCCTCCTGAGGGTGATCCTTCCGACACACCCGAGGAGGGAGGCTCAGACATCCCCCCTCCACCTTGGCCCTCCATGGTGGCCGAGGTGATAAGCTCAGGGGATTCAAAAGAGCAGCAAAGGCAGCGTAAGAGGAGTCGCCTAGTACTTTCCTCTGTCGAGGGGAGCTCCTCTCAACGCTCCTCTCCCCGCTCTTCCTCCTTCCCAAGTCCTCTGCACTCGGCTGGGCCGAGTGGAGAAGGACCAATGATCTGAGGCGGACATCCGGGCCCAGTAGGAACAACCAAGGGATGCCCCTCCGCCAGAGGGACCTTCTTCCTCCCATCCGCGCAGTCCAAGCCCCATGCCAGAAGTATCCGACCGATCGTAACCAGGTCAGGGGCAATCGTCCCGGAGTCTTCTTCAAGAAATTCGGGATGTCGTCGGTGACTCGGCCAAAGGAAAGTCCATCCCGGCAATCAGCGACGAGATAAATATTCATCTCACCAAGGTACGTTATCTCTTATTGTTCTTTTAGTTTTTTGTGGCTAAGTCATACCAACTCGGCTAACCTTTCTATTCCTCTTGTAGTTCTGGGGGTACCATCTGGAGTTAATGGCTCGGCTACCCCCTATGACCGTCGCCTTTCAGCAAATGCGGGCACAAATGGTCGGCCTGAAGACTCAACTTCGAGATAAGGAAGTGGAGCTCAGCTTAGCCCAGTCCGAGGTGGCCATCTTCCAGGCCAGGGCCATCCGATTCGAGGATGATCTCCGGCTGAGGGCACAGGTGATGAAGCTCCAAGGAGCCTAGATGGAGGCGAAGGCCGCAGAGGCGGCGGAATACAAGGCCCGGGCCGAGGAAGAGGAGGCTCGGTTGTTGCAAGCTGAGCAGATCAGAGCTGCTCAGGCAGAATACGAGGCCAAACGTCGGGACGAGCTGTCGGATCGGGCCGAGAAGGCCAAGGAGGAGCTGCTCTCTTATCGGACCGACGAGGAGGGTCGGTGGGAGAAACGGAAGAAAACATTCCTAGCTTCCGAGGAGTTTGCTGACATCATAGGGGGTCACACTTTGGACCTCATAGAGATAGGATACGAGGGGGCTACCCGGCACTTCAAGGAGGCCGGATACCCCCCTGAAGGGGCCTCGGCCGAGTTCCTGGATTTACAATGTCTCATCAATGAGACACCAGACTCGGCGCTAGGGGGGCCTCCTCAGTAGTCTAACTTAGTTTTCATCTTTTTGTTGTTCGCTTCGCTTGTTGTTTGTTTAGGTTTTAGTAAGAGATTTTGTAGCCCTAGTGGCCTTTTTATATGAAGGAATTTATTTTCTAAGAAGAAGTGTCTTCGTCTCCTCGGCTAAAGAAAAATTTTCCTAACATATCTATAATAGAACATTGAGCGCACCTTAAATAGTAAGGGGTTCACCCAAGAGGAGGATTAGTAGGAGAGGTCGAAGGTCGAATGAGCTATTGTAAGCAATACTTGGAGAAAAGTCATACAACAACTGCTACCGATCATCAGAGACGTAGGGGAAACATAAGTGACGTCCGCGGGGAATAGCTGAATGGCTAACACCGAGGTTGAGATCAGCTGTGATAAGCGATACCCAGAGAGGAAGCGGCCGGATTGAGAATACTTGGGACCAACTGTGATAAGCGATACCCAAGGAGAAGATGGTCAGATTGAGAATACTTGGGACCAGCTGTGATAAGCGATACCCAAGGAGAAGACGACCGGATTGAGAATACTTGAGACCAGCTGTGATAAGCGATACCCAAGGAGAAGACGACCGAATTGAGAATACTTGGAACCAACTATGATAAGCGATACCCAAGGAGAAGACGACCGGATTGAGAATACTTGGGACCAGCTGTGATAAGCGATACCCAAGGAGAAAACGACCGGATTGAGAATACTTAAGACCAGTTGTGATAAGCGATACCCAAGGAGCAGACGACCGGATTGAGAATACTTGGGACCAGCTGTGATAAGCGATACCCAAGGAGCAGACGACCAGATTGAGAATACTTGGGACCAGCTGTGATAAGCGATACCCAAAGAGAAGACGGCCGGATTGAGAATACTTGGGACCAGCTATGATAAGCGATACCCAAGGAGAGGACGGTCGGATTGAGAATACTTGGGACCAGCTGTGATAAGCGATACCCAAGGAGCAGACGTCCGGATTGAGAATACTTGAGACCAACTATGATAAGCGATACCTAAGGAGAAAACGGTCGGATTGAGAATACTTGGGATCGGCTGTGATAAGCGATACCCAAGGAGAAGATGGCCGGATTTAGAATACTTGGGATCGGCTATGATAAGCGATACCCAAGGAGAAGATGGCCGGATTCAGAATACTTGGGACCAGCTGTGATAAGCGATACCCAAGGAGAAGACGACCGGATTGAGAATACTTGAGACCAGCTGTGATAAGCGATACCAAAGGAGAAAATGACCGGATTGAGAATACTTGGGACCAGCTGTGATAAACATTACCCAAGGAGAAGACGGCCGGATTGAGAATACTTAGGACTAGCTGTGATAGGCTATACCCAAGGAGCAGATGGCCGGATTGAGAATACTTAGGACCAGCTGTGATAAGCGATACCCAAGGAGCAGACGGCCGGATTGAGAATACTTGGGACCAGTTGTGATAAGTGATACCCAAGGAGAAAACGGTCGGATTGAGAATACTTGGGACCAGCTGTGATAAGCGATACCCAAAGAGAAGACGACCGGATTGAGAATACTTGAGATCAGCTGTGATAAGTGATACCCAAGGAGAAGACTACCGGATTGAGAATACTTGGGACCAGCTGTGATAAGCGATACCCAAGAGCAGATGACCGGATTGAGAATACTTGAGACCAGCTGTGATAAGCGATACCCAAGGAGAAAACGGTCAGATTAAGAATACTTGGGACCAGCTGTGATAAGCGATACCCAAGGAGAAGACGACCGGATTGAGAATACTTGGGACCATCTGTGATAAGTGATACCCAAGGAGAAGACGACCGAATTGAGAATACTTGGGGCCAGCTGTGATAAGCGATACCCAAGGAGCAGACGATCGGATTGAGAATACTTGGGACCAGCTGTGATAAGCGATATCCAAGGAGAAAACGGCCAGATTGAGAAGTGATGCGGTTGAATGGACCAAGCCTTCAGAGACCCCTACGTGCTAGGGAAGTGGAATTTTTATTATAGGAAAATTCATTTACAGAGGAGTTTTTCAAGTATGATAAGGTCGTAGGTGGAAAGCGTTCCAAGGCCTACTAAGTCTCTTTCCCTCACTATCTTGGAGATAATAGGCGCCTGAACTGAGTTTCTTGATAACTTTATACGGGTCTTCCCATCGGGGCGCTAGTTTACGAACCTCCCCGGCTGGCTAAACCTTTTTCCACACAAAATCACCTAGCTGAAAGGAGCGAGGTACCACTCTTTTGTTGTAAGCCTGAGCCATCTTCCTCCGGAAAGCGTACATTTGGCTAGCTGCATGCTCTCGAGCTTCGGACACCAAGTCCAGCTCAGTTAACCTCCTCTCTTGATTGGTTTCGTCGCCGGGTGTGTAAGCAGATACCCTGGGAGACCTCATACCGATTTCTACCGAGACGAGAGCTTCGGCCCCATAAACTAAATGAAATGGAGTGAGGCCAGTATTGTCTTTGGGGGTAGTCTTGTAAGCCCACAAGATATTAGGTAGTTCATCTACTCAGCTTCCTTCCGTATGATCTAACTTGGTTTTGAGCCCTCGGATCAGCTCTCGGTTAGTGACTTCGGCTTGCCCATTACTCTACGGATAAGCCACCGAGGTGAAGACTTGCTGAATCTCCAGTTGTTGACACCAGTCCTTCAGTTTACGACCTTGGAATTGTTGTCCATTATCGGAGACTAATCTCCTGGGAATGTCGAATCGACATACTATATTTCTCCAGAGGAATTTTAATACGACCTCTTCCATTATTTTAGCTAGTAGCTCTGCCTCCACCCATTTTGAAAAATAGTCCACAGCTACTAAGAGAAACTTCTTCTGATTCAGCCCCATGGGCAGCGACCCTACTATGTCCATCCCCCATTGGTCGAAAGGACAAGATACTACGGAGGCTTTTAGCAGCTCGGCCGGCTTCTGAGAGAAATTCTGATGCTTTTGACAGCTAAGACGTACCTGTACACAGTGGGAGGAATCTTGTTGTAGGGTGGGCCAAAAATATTCGGCTAACAAGATCTTTCTTGCTAAAGAAATTCCTCCAGAATGATTCCCACAACAACCTTCGTGTATTTCGCGCATAACATAGTTTGCTTCTTCCAGGCCGAGGAATTTGAGCAGGGGTCGAGCAAAAGCTCGTTTGTATAGCGTGTCGCCTATCAGGATAAAGCGAGTGCTTCTTTTCTTGACAGCTCGGGCCTCAGTTTGATCCTCAGGTAATACCCTATCTTTGAGATAATGGATTAAAGGATTTCTCCAATCTGGAGGGTTGTGAGATACCATCGGCTCTTGGTCTATGTTAGAGATGAGATGTGTCTCGGCTATCGAGTCTTCCAAGCTCTAGACGGTGAGTGCGCTAGCCATGCGGGCCAGCTCGTCGGCTTTCTGGTTATCTGCTCTGGGTATTTTGTGCAGGGTTATTTCTTGGAATTCCTATGCCAACCTTTGATAAGCTTGTTTATAACATTTCAGCCTCTGATTGTTGATGTCGAATGACCCCTTGAGTTGTTCTATGGCTAACTGTGAATCAGAATGCAAAGCAATCCGAGCAGCACCGAGATGACGGGCGGCTCGCATCCCTACCAATAGGGCCTCGTACTCGGTTTCATTGTTAGAAGCCCGAAAATTGAGTTGTACGACTATTCGAATAGCATCCCCTTGGGGGGATATTAATAGTATTCCTACCCCATTGCCTTCTTTAGTTGTCAAGCCATCTACGTATATTTTCCATTCCTCATTTATTTCTATCCCGGATGTCTCAGCTAAGAAGTCCGCTAATACTTGCGCTTTGAGGGTTGTGCGGGGTTGATACTGGATATCATATTCGGCCAACTCGGTGATCCACTTGATTAAGCGGGCAGATGCTTCCGGATTGTTTAATATCCTTCCGAGGCCACTGTTGATCAAGACCGTGATCAGATGAGATAAAAAATAAGGTCGGAGCTTCCGAGCTGTTATAAGTAGGGTAAGGGCCAGCTTCTCCAGGGTTGTGTACCTGCCTTCCGCCTCTTTTAACAAATGACTGACAAAGTAAATGGGCAGTTGTTTACCTGCTTCCAGCCGGAGTAATACTGACGCCACAACTTCCTCAGATGAAGCTAGGTATAACTGCAGTTCTTCTCTAGGGATTGGTTTGGACAGTGTGGGCAAGTTGGCTACATATTATTTTAGCTCTATAAAGGCCTGTTCACATCTGTCATCCCATGAAAACTGAGTCGACTTGCGGAGTACTTTGAAGAAAGGGAGGGTCCGCTCGGCCGACTTAGGGATGAATCTGAAGAGTGTCGTTATTCGGCCCAACAACTTTTGCACTTCCTTGATATTTCGGGGAGAAACCATGTTCTGTAAGACCTGAGCTTTCTCGGGATTGACTTCAATACCACGCTCGGTGACAATGTATCCTAGGAACCTGCCCCCACGAACTTCAAATATGCATTTATCTGGATTGAGCCGAATTCCGTATTGTCGTAGGGTGCTAAATGTTTCGGTCATGTCTGCGATTTTATCTTCAAGCTTTAGCGGATTTGATGAGGATGTCATCGACGTACACTTCTATATTTCGGCCTATTTGCGACCGGAACACTTTATTCATCAACCTTTGATAGGTGGCCCCCGCATTTTTCAATCCGAACGGCATAACCTTGTAGCAAAAGGTGCCATCCGCGGTGATGAAACTGACTTTCTCTTGATCCTCCATAGCAAGTGGAATCTGATGATACCCCTGGTGGGCGTCCAGCATACAAATTAACTCATAGCCAGCAGTGGAATCTACTACTTGATCTATTCGAGGCAAAGAGTAGCAATCTTTAGGGCATGCTTTATTGAGATCTCTAAAATCTATACATACCCTCCACCTTCCTCTGGGTTTTGGTACCAGCACCACATTAGCTAACCACTCGGGGAATTGCACTTCTCGGATATATCCGGCTTGTAGGAGCTTCTGCACCTCGGCTCGGATAATTTGGTCTTTTTCTAGTCCGAAGTGCCTTCTTTTATGCCGAACGGGCCGAGATCCAGGAAATATACTTAGCTTGTGTTCCATGACTGTCCGGGAGATGCTCTGGTGTTGCTCATTCGGCCAAGAGAAGGTGTCTAGGTTGCTGGTCAGGCAATCCTTCATCTTTTGCTTCAAATCATCTGGTAAGTCTGCTGCCATTCGGAGGACTTGCTCGGGCTGATTCGGCCACACTTGTATTGTTTCTTCTCCTACGATTTCTTCTTAGGGGACTTCGCTCAAAGTATACACACCGGCGCCTTCTGTCTTCCGACTCTTTTTGGGATCGGTACGAACTTCCTCTACGTAACATTTTCGAGCAGCCTTCTGGTCTCCGGCTACTTCCCCTATCTGATTACCCATGGGAAATTTGATCTTCTGATGATAAGTGGAGATAACGACTTCAAAAGAATGTAGGGCTGGCCTTCCCAAAATAATATTGTAAGCTGAAGTGGCATCCACCAAGGCGAAAGTGATCGTCCGCACCCGACGAATGGGCTCGTCTCCCAGAAATAGAGGGAGGTCAATTCGGCCAAGTGGCGTGACTTCATATCCCGAGAAACCAAATAAAGCGGTATTCATCGGCTAGAGCCGAATTGTTTCAAGTTGCATACGATCAAAAGCATCTTTAAACAATATGTTAACTGAACTACCTGTGTCTATGAAGATCCGAGCCACATCATAATTGGCGACGGTAACTTTTATCACCAAGGCATCATCATGCGGAGTAACAACTCCTCGCAAATCCTCCGGGCCGAAATTCATTGCTGGTTTATCTGCGAGCATCCGACTGGTGCTTACTTGCATGTTCTCTAGCCGTCGACCATGAGCCTTTCTGGCTCGGTTATAGTCCCCATCAGTAGCTCCTCTAGTGATCATGTCGATTATCCCCCGATGTGAGTGTTGAGTGCTTGCGGTGAGCGAAGTGGAGAGAGGACCCTGCCTGGGGCATCCTCATGAGACCTTCGTGGGGCTTGAGCCGGCCTCTGTTGTTCGGGAGTCGGCCGAGGGGCCCTTCTAGTCGGATTTCGTCGAATATGATCTCGTGGTTCTGGTCTTCTGTCGCGAGAAGGGACATTATGCTGTTGTTCCTTCATTACTTGCCTGATTTCGTCGGCTAAAGTAAGACATTCTCGAGTTGAATGGCCATATATCTGATGAAAAGCGCAGAAAGGACCGCGTTGCTCGGGTGGCATCACTACGGCAGGTAGTTCTCGGACGGCATGAACGGTCCTATCCTTCACTAGTCGTGGAGGGTAAACGAGAGGAGTCGCAGGAGGTCGAAGATGCGGTGGGACTTTCGGGATGATTTTTTGAGTTTTGGGCCGATCAGATCTTTGTTGTCCATCGGCTGCCCTCTCGGCTTCCTCTAAATTGATATATGTCTCAGCTCTAGCCAGCAAAGCCTCAAAGTAGAGAGGAGGCCTCTTCATTAGCGATTTGGAGAAATCCCCTCGTATAAGACTGTGAGAGAAGGCATCTACCACGGTTTTTGGCGAAGCATCCGGGACGTCGACAACTACCCGGTTGAAGCGATGCAAATAATCTCTTAAAGATTCCCCTCTTTCTTGTCTCATGGTCATGAGGTACTGGGATGTCCGTCGGTACCTTTTGCTACTAGCGAAACGTTGCAGGAACAATAGGGATAACTCCTGAAAAGAATGGATGGATCCGGCCGGAAGTCGGTCGAACCATCTTTGAGCGGAGCCAATTAGATTAAGAGAGAAAACTTTACACTTGGCTCCGTCTGAGTAATCGTGGATTAATGCGGCCTTTCTGAATTTTACCAAATATTCTTCTGGGTCAGCCGAGCCGTTATATTCCCCTATGCAGACTGACTTGAAGGACTTGGGCATCTTGTCCGCTATAATGCTGGGAGCGAAAGGGGATTCGGCATTGATTGCGGGAGCCTTACACTTTCTGGTATCCTTCTCGGGTAGTGTGTATGAAGGTGTCTCCCCGGAAGATTGTGACGGCGAGACGGTAGAGGATGATTCAGCTGGTAACGAGGCGGCGGGGGCCGATCTGGGTGTACTTACAGTAGATGGAATAGAAACTGGAATAGGACCTTGGACTGGGCTGGGGGAAGCTTGCAACGGGGGATTTCCTCGAGGGAGGAGATCGCGCAGGACGTCTTCCATGGTGGTTTTGACGAGGGTTATGATGTTTTCCCACGTCAAACCTCCCTCCGCGAAGTTGTGGTTACCGGAATTCGCTCCTTGGTCTCCCATCTTTGTCTCAGGCGTTGATTTTATAAGGAGAAGCTTCTTCCCACAGACGACACCAATTATGATGCCCGTTGAGACGATGATGGTGAGGTGTCCAATTAGCGAAGGCGGCAAGGACCGACAACTATAGCACGGAGAGACGAGGTGGAAGAATGATTCAGCACGATAGGAATGCGGCGGCTTTGCCGGATGGCCGCGCCGAGTGGCGAAGGCCGAGCCGAATATGGAACCTGTACAAACAACAAATGGTCAAGGGCGCCGAGAGGGATCTCAGCAATGCCCCTCCGACGCTCAAGGTAGAAAGTTAGATTGAAAATGTGAGAAGAGACGGAAAGAAACGAAGTTACAAGCGTGAGAGCTTACCCCCTTCTCAAGGAGGACCACATATATATATAGAGGGGAAGCTCCCCTACCAAGAGATTCTGCCATCAGAAGCAATATGACCCCAGGGGGTCGTACATCATGATCATTTTTATCTAAACTGCATCCAGCACGTGGGTCACTATTAATGCACATCGTGCGGTTGATAGGAGACAAATCTTATTTAAAGGTGCCCGATCTTACGAGATTTGTGAAATGCGCCTTTGTGTGTGGCGATTAATAATACGCGTTGATAGGAGACAATTCTCAATTAATGCCGCAGACATTTATTTAAGCCTTGTCAGAGGATTTCACTTGTGGTCGAGGAGAGGAGATGATGAGAATTGTCATGTCAGCTTACGGATATGAAATAACCGCACTTTCTTTAAATAGGCTAGCTTATAATAAAATGGATTATATGGAAAAATGGCGCATTAGAGATGGCACATCCTTGTAGAGAGATAAAAGGAAGTCCGGACTGAGATGCAGGGCGTCCGGTATGAGAGAAATCCAGGTCGAGACGCGGAGCATTCGGTATGAGAGACATCCGGGCCGTCACTTGTCATGAATCGAATGATGCGGTAGGTTCAATCTATCTGTCTAGCCATAGTTTTAGTTTTACCCCGGTATCACAAAACAATCAAAGTAGATTAGGATCTCAGTATCTTGGAGGCACGGTGTAATGATTAGGATGGTAGAGTAATAATTATGTTTCATAATTTGATCATTTCCTTAGATATTGTTCTTTAAAATTTTAAATTGAACTCTTACTCTTTAGATTGTCAAGTATAAATCTCCAGCGGTGGAGTTTGTATCGAACATAAGTCACCTATTGATCTATCATACTAATTTATTTTGGTGGATAATATTTATGAAGCATAATCAATATATTTATAGAATCAATCGAATTGAAAATTAACATTTAGATTATAAAAAAGTGACCTCATTATCATAAGATTTAGATATTTAAATTATGCTTTTGTGATGGTGTCAGACTCTTTATGTGATTTATCAACGGATTTTGAACTAAAAATTATTCGCCATTTACTTCTCTTAAAATTATATGGAAGTGAACGGATAAAAATCGTTAGATTGATATTTAAATTATCATTAAAAAAAAAAATTATGGCTCAAATCAAACTTGGGCTCACATACAAAGGGCGGCGAACCCTGAATTCACGAGCCGTAACAGACATGGATTGTGATAGATTCGGCCAGGCACAGCTCGGCAAGTCCAGACCATGTTCGACCCAATTTCTACCCCATCATTTTCTTCCGGCACCGAAACAGAAGACAAACCCACGTGGTCCCGCTATTTCCTTTCTTCCTCCGCCAACCACCTCGCTTTCAACCAAAAGATTTGCGCCATTATTGTGCGGGTATTTGTCGAACGGCGTCGCAGTCGCTCCCCCTGTTTCGCGTACACGTTCCTGCAAGAAACTGCACCGCGCCACGTTTAGGATCGCCTACCTGCCCAGTTGAAAAATATCTTCGCACCACGGACACGTGCCCTTCCAGTAAAAGAAAAGAATAAAAAAGACAGCCAAAGTAGCCCGGCCATACGGAACACGTGTCGGACAAGCGCCAACGGCAAATCCACCACGCGTCCCGGCGGCAGACGGGATATCCGGAGAGGCTCGATGGGCAGTCGGATGAACGGCTGCGATGCGCCAGACGATGACGGTACCTGCTCTGCCCTCGACCGTGACCGGCAGCTGTCCCTTTTATGTGGCACGTCCTCTCTGTTGCGGGACGGCATTGACGAACTCGGGTCGTGCATTTTTATTCTTCTTCCTCTCTCTAATTCTTCACTTTTCGGGAGGCTCACGCAGGTGAGGGATTTGGGATGCAGTGACATTGATCTGTTCTTGTTTGGTAGAGTATGGCCGAGATCTGCAAGCAGGCGACGAAGGTCTCCTCGGCAGATGTCGGTGAGGCCCGGCGGCGACGGTTCAGGATCGCCACTGCGGTGGCGGAGGATACCGGCAAGAAGCGGCATAGGTTGGATCCTGGTTGCCACTATGTTGAGAACCACGGAGAGGATACAAGGAATGGGTCGACGCCGAGGACAAGAGCAGCATTGATGGTATCGGAGCGTACTTGCAGGGCTAGCGATTTGGAGTCGGTGGTTGCGGATGGGTGGCCAAGGTATGGGGTGACATCGGTCCGCGGTCGGAGGAGGGAAATGGAGGACGCCGTTACTGTTCGCCTAGACTTCGTTCATCGACACCATTTCTTCGGCGTCTACGACGGCCATGGGTGCTCGCATGTAAGAAGAGCTAGATCGTCTTTTTGTTTGGCAAGCTTGTCTATCTCTTCCGATCTTTTGTCTTTTTTCTTTGGTTGTTACCGGATGGGGCAAATGGGTGCCGGCCGTTTCAGGTGGCGGAATCATGCAGAGATCGGATGCACGAGATGGTGGTGGAGGAAATATGGGCATCGTTGCGCGGGAAGGGTATGGATTGGACCGACATCATGGAGATCAGCTTCGCGCGGATGGATGCGGAGGCTGCGGCCTGTCGCAACGGAGGGTCGGCGCCAGGCACCGTGGCATCCTGCCGGTGCGAGTTGCAGACGACCAAGTGCGACCACGTCGGCTCCACCGCCGTGGTCGCGGTGGTGGAGCCGACGAGGATCGTCGTCGCCAACTGCGGCGACTCTCGTGCCGTGCTCTGCCGCGACGGCGTGCCCGTCTCTCTCTCGTACGATCATAAGGTGAGCTCCCGATTGCAAAATCCCCTTTTCTGCACGATTCATCCTGATGACTTTTCTGCCAACGTTTGGTAGCCCGACCGACCAGACGAACTGAGGCGGATCGAGGCGGCCGGGGGTCGAGTCATCTACTGGGACACCGCCAGAGTGTTGGGTGTCCTGGCCATGTCGCGAGCGATAGGTAAGCTAAACTCCTCCTCCTCCTCCCCTTCTGCGTGGCTTCTGGTGGTTCATTACCTATGCGATTTGATTACTCTGCAGGCGATTGTTATCTGAAGCCGTACGTGATAGCGGAGCCGGAGGTGACGGTGACCGAAAGGAAGGAGGAGGACGAGTGTCTGATCCTGGCAAGCGACGGACTCTGGGACGTGGTGAGCAACGAAACGGCGTGCGAGATCGCGAGGACGTGCCTGCGGCACAGCGGCCCGAGAGCGAGGACCGCGGAGGCGATGAGGGAAGAGGAGGAAGAAACGGGGTCGAGCAGGGCATGCTCGGATGCGGCGCTTCTGTTGACGAAGCTAGCGCTGGCGCGGCGCAGCACGGACAATATCAGCGTCGTCGTCGTCGATCTCATCAGAAGACGCTCAGACGCAGCACCGTGAGTGAGCGCCCGGGACGGATCGCTAAACGAGTCTCTTTAGTTTTTAGTAGGCGAAAAAAAAATTAAGAAGGTTGGTTCAATATTTTGGCCGTAGGATTAGGAGATCATACGATCCCGATCCCAAAGAAAAGCGATCGAGATCGTTGGGTTTTTATTTTAAAAAAAAAATCAATCAGTTTAAATTCAGGTAGTGATTTCTTTGGGTACTGAACCTCCCAAAAAAAAAAAGAAAGAAAGAATTTTGAATCGGTGGATTGATTTGAATTTCTTCTCGGTGCAGCGGACCTTGAGGCTATGCTGTTATCCCACATGCGATATTCGGAAACACACCTAACCCGGATGGGATAGAGTTGGCCGATGACGCGTGGAGGAACGATGGCGAGGGGGGAGGTTGGCTGCAGGATTGGAATTAGAATGACAACTCGGACTCTTCATGTGCTGTGCTTCTTTTAATATCATTTACGGTATATATAGAAGAGGACTCTCGTCCACCTGTACTTGGCTTCGTGGACTCTCGTCCAAGAGGGATTGTACCCGACATATCTTGTCACTGTCAATTGACAGTTCAGCAATTGCCCTGCCATAACCACTATTGATATGGTAGTGATGATTCTCCTCCCGTGCCTAGCACCTTCCTTTTTCTTTTTCCTTTTGATGATTAGACTTGCGACCCAATCGACTCAGTAATTTTACATGTCGACGAGCATCCGGGTAATCGGTGTGATCATTAGATTACCGAAGCACTGGAGGTATCCAATCTGAGGTCACGGCTCGATCCCAGCTACAGTAGAATCGCAACTCACGAATACGGAAAGTTTAACGCAGTCCGAGAGTAAATAACCGTGATACGCCTCGACAGACAATGAATCGTTCGCTCAAAAATCCTTCGGGGTTTCACGAGGGGGTCTTCGGGCGAACTATAAAAGTTTATCCATCACTTAACCGTGTTAGCTCTGAAGCACATACGGAGGTATCCAATCGGAGGTCACGGGTTCGATCCCAAAGGATCGCAGAATCAGAACTCCCACTAATATGCGGAAAGTTCAACGAGCAAAGGTCCGGAGGGTAAACCCGCACGCCTCGATAGCAGACTTGAACCGTTCGCCCAAAAATCCTTCGAGGTTTCTGATGAGGGGGGGTCTTCGGGCCCGGCGGCGGCAACTATAAAAAGTTTACCCATCACAATTTTGTCCCCACGGGGATGGTGCGGTGGTAAGGTAGTGTGGTTACTTTGGAATAGGAGTGGGGTCGATTCCGGAGGGGGTCTAAAATCCCTCAGGTTCGGATGTCCCCACGCTTTGCCATCAGATCGCGTGTCGACATGACGCGATTACTTTCCTCTCGCACTCTGACGGGTGGCAGGGGGCTGCTAGTTGGGCAGATTCCCAACTTTTTGGTGTGATCATTAGATTGTTAGATTTTAATTCATATGGATGTGATTTCTCGGTCGTCTCTATAGGGATGATATGGTAGCTAAAATATAATAGTATTTACAGAAGTGACATGTATCGATTTCGGAGGAGGTCTAAATATTTTTTCTGGATTCAGATAACCTTCACGTATTTTGATCATCATGTCAAAGTCCATAGGATTCTCCATAATTTATCTCTTCACAATAGTCATGGGACAGACCGGTGGGAGTTATTAGATTGACAGTTTCAACCTTTTACAGAGGTGTAATCCTTCGATCAAATCAATTTTGGACTGAAAAATAAGATTTGCAATTGAATGAGTGGAAAAACGAAGTAGCTTGAGGAAGGCAAAGGTCTTGAGTGCGATAAAAAAAAATTATCTTTTTTATTTACCATCGTTCACTCTTATATAGGTTATAGGTGGAGGGACGGAAGTCCATGTAGAGTATCATGCTTGCCAAATATCAGCAATGCCACGGAGAAAGGCTAGCTGCCAGAAGGGACAGTGGTGAGCTCATATACGTGGCATGATCGGGTCGCAAGCAAAGTGTCGAATTCAATGTAATCTTCTTCGTGATGCGTATGATGGCTACATTGGCCAAGAATTATCAGATGTTAAGATTGAAGGAGGCGAGAGAGGAGCACGATTTGGCAAAGATGTCTCCACTTGAGCAAGACTCGTTGGGTGAGGGATGATCCAATTGATAGAGCTCATTTGAGCAAGGTCGAAAGGATTATTATCTGAGCGGAGGAGATTTTCCTAGATACATCACATGTCCCCCTCCTTGTCAAATTAAGGAGCAAAGTCGAACAAAATTTGATGTAGATAATTTGAGGATAACCCAAATGAGAAGGCTAGGAGATGCTCCATGGCAAGGAAGATAATGAGTGAAGTGGGGATATTCTCAAAAGGAGATGTTGTTGGAGATTTGAATATTTGAATGGAAACTGATAAGAGAAGATACTCGAGCGTTATGTATGCTTTAACATGGTGATTAATGACATATTAAAGAGCTCGATTGAAATGGTAGCAGCTCGAGCGAAACAACAGAATGATTTCTACCATTTTGATCGCAAGCTTTAAGAGCTCAAGCGAAATAAAAGAATGACTGCTACTGTTTCGAGAATAAACTTATACTCTGCCATTAATTAATGCCAGAAGATACAAGTTATAAATATGTTGTAACTCTACAAGAAAGAGTTGTGTGAAATTGTAAGATCTTCCCTGTTTTGTGATAGTCTTCAAGTGTGAGTTCAATTCGCCGTAGACAATTCGTGATTGATTGTGTTTACGATTCCGCCGTTGTATCCTAGAAAATAGACGTTTGATGAATCCTCAAAAGCATGATTGGAGGAAAAGACGAATCTATTTTAAGAACACTGTGTATTATACATATCATGATGCTCATTTAGGGTTTCAAATCCTGAGCACGAACAGTGCTTCACCTAGTAGTGCTCGGCTTCGATAGAAGGTGACTTCTCCTACTCGGCTCGACAATTACTCGAGCGAGCACAGTGCTTTCCCAAGCACTCCAGCCTTGAGACACACCGCTTCTCACCATTCTTGAGCACCTACAGTGCTCGGAATCAGCTCGACAACATTTCTCGAGTAGTAGAAGTGCTCGACATACTCGATTCGGCAGTCAGTGGCAACTCCCAAGCACGCACAATGCTTTCCCGAACACTCCAGCCTCGACACGCTCCGCTTCTCACCATTCTCGAGCACCTACAGTGCTCGAACTCGACTTGGCAACATTTCCCGAACAGTAGAAGTGCTCAACATACTTGACTCGGCAGTTGACAACACCCCCCGAGCACACACAATGCTTTTTCGACCACTTGAAACACTCGACCTTATGTTTGCTTCTCCTACTTGGCTCGGTAGAGTTTCCCAAGCAACCGCAAGTGCTCAGCCTCGATAACTCCTCCGCTCCTAGTGGTACTCGGCAAAGGGGTGCTCTACTCATAGGTGTTCGGGACTTCCACTGTAACGCCCGTAAAATTCCTAGCAATTTTACAAGAATTTTTGGCTTGATAATAATGGACTTTATGTGGGTCTTTTCAAAAATAAAAGAAAATAAGCCAAAAAGGGGTGCAAGGCCTAGGAATTGAACCCCAAACCTCTAGAGATAGCCAAGCCCTATAGATGCACCCACTAACCAGAAGCCCAATAGGATTATATCCTTAGAGGAATAAGGGAAATTATGGTTAAGTGTAAGGGAGATTAAGGGACTCTTTAGGTGAATAAATAGGGGGGGGGGATGAGGAGGCATGAGTGAGCAACTTCACTTTCTCCACTTCTCTTCTTCTTCTCACCGAAATCCTAAAGCTCTCCCTCTCCATTTCCTCTCCATTTCCACTCTTGGCCGAAACTCATCTAAGCAAGAAGCAAGGGGAAGCAAGGGCTAGGTTTTGTGTTCCTTAGGTTATCTTCACACTACAAGCAAAGCGAAGGATGTAAGTATCCCTCACCTGCATCTGAAGTAACTTCGATTGATGTTTGTAAAAGAAACCTATATGTTATATCCGGCCAAGCTAGGTTTTCTTTTATCAATGAAGTTGTATGCTATGTTTAGGAAGTAGATGATGATGTTAAGATGGAAAAAGGGATTAGGTTAAAAGCTAACCCTAATAGCCACTAAAGCCTATTCGGCCAAGCCATGATTTTAGGTTTCAATGAAGTTCCATGCTATGTTTTTTTGTAGCTATATGATGATGCTAGGATTTAAAATGGATTAGGTTAAAGGTTAACCCTAAAGACCTACATGGACCATTCGGCCACCCCTAGATCTTGATGATTCAATGAAGTTTAATCCATATTTTGTAGGATAATGATGTTGTTATTATGTTAAATGAATTAGGTTAAAGGTTAACCCTAAAAACCCTACATGGATCATTCGGCCAACCTATGTTTTGGGTGACTAAATGGAGTTTTAATTCTTATTTTATATGCAAATGAAGTTGTTGCTATGTTAAATGAATTAGGTTAAAAGATAACCCTAGAAAACCCTATGGATCATTCGGCCAACCTATGTTTTGGGTGATTAAATGAAGTCTAGTTCTTGTTTTATATGCAAATGAAGTTGTTGTGTTATGTTAAATGAATTAGGTTAAAAGATAACCCTAGAAAACCCTATGGATCATTCGGCCAACCTATGTTTTGGGTGATTAAATGAAGTCTAGTTCTTGTTTTATATGCAAATGAAGTTGTTGTGTTATGATAAATGAATTAGGTTAAAAGATAACCCTAGGAAACCCTATGGATCATTCGGCCACCATGAATAGTTGTGGTTGTGTTAAATGAATTAGGATGAAGGATAGCCCTAGACACCCCTATGGACCATTCGGTCATCATGCATTTTGGGGATTAGATGAAGTTTTAATTCAAGTCTTATGTGCATATGAAGTTGTTGTTAAGTTAAATGAATAGGCTAACATGTGTTTTATGTTGGGTGAATGCATGTTGACTTGTGATATTAATTAATGCTAGATGAAGATAACACGCCTTAGGTTAATTCAAGTCTTATGTGCATATGAAGTTGTTGTTAAGTTAAATAAATAGGCTAACATGTGTTTTATGTTGGGTAAATGCATGTCATATGTTATGAAATGGAAAAAGATAAGATTATGAAATGAAACAAAACGATATGTTCACGACATGAATATGACATGATGATGAAATGAAGAATGATATGTTATGAAATGAAGAATGGTATGTTTACGAAATGAAAGATGATATGTTCATGAAGGGAAGCATGATGTGTTATGAAATGAAGTATGCTATGTTTGCAAAATGAAATAAGCTATGTTATAGAATAAGCATATAAGTATTTTACCTTCTGCATGGCTTGTACCAAGACCCTAACAGGGTCCAAGAAGGGATGGGCTCCTAAGATGCCCTAGGTCGATGGAATAAGACTCGGGCCTAGGATGGGCTTCTATGTATGATTGCCCCTAGGTCGATGGAATAAGACTCGGGCCTAGTACGGGATGGGCTCCAAGATGCCTTAGGTCGATGGAGTAAGACTCGGGCCTAGGATGGGCTTCTACGCTATGACGATTGCCCTAGGTCGACGGACTAAGATCGGGCCTAATAACCTATTAGGTTCGAGACTTGCTACCTCATGCCTATTTAGGGATGCGCGCTATGATAATGAAGAAGTGGTACAATGCCGGGCCCAAATATGTTGAGATTTATATTTACGTACCTATAATATATGTTTTCAAAAGCATCTTGCATATGTTACATGGTTAGATTGTTATGTTCACATGCCATGTTGATATGTTACATATGAAGTATGTTATGTCTGATATGTCATGTTTATGTCACTATGCTACATATGATCTATGTTATGTTTGATATGCCATGTTTATGCCACTATGTTACATATGAAGTATGTTATGTTTGATATGCCATGTTATGCCACTATGTTACCTATGATATATGTTACGTTTGATATGCCATGTTATGTCACTATGTTACACATGATGTATGTTATGTTTGATAGGTCATACATATATGTTGTATGTTATGTTGATTTGCTACGTTACGTATGTTATATGTTATGTTTAATTAAGTCCTAAATGTACATGATATGATGCTATGTTATAGATGATACATGTTATGCTGCCATGCTATGGATGAGACATGTTATGTTTACTCACGTTACTTATGCTACATGTTAAGTTGATTACGCCATGTATGTTACATGTTATATGGCTTATATGTTATGAATGTTACATGCCATGATTAATGTCGATATATGGTTTTGTGAGTAGGACTGAATCTTACTAAGCCTATGTGCTTATAGTTTATCTTTCCTCATTACTGAGATAAGGGTAAGGGATGGATAAACTAAAGGGAGCAGGAGGGGGCCAAATGTGTGTGGCAGTGGCATGGTGGAGAAGATCCGTTAGGTTTATATATATATGTTTACCTATGATGACGATGTTTATGGATGTCCTTACTTATGTCTCCGTATGACGACGATGGTTATAAACCTGAACTAAGCACTAGGTATCTATATACGTTATGATGCATGCTCTATGTTAATAAGAAGAAGTAAAGAAGAAGTAAGAAGAAGTATCTATACATGTTATGATGCATGCCCTATGTTAAGAAGAAGAAATATATAGACATATATATATATGTCAATGCATGTTTATGTTTTAAAGAAGAAAAAAAAAAGGTCTAAAGTCTTCCGCTGTAAGAATTAAGAAGTATGTATAAAGTCTTCCGCTGTATGTAATGTATGTATGTACGGTCGCGTCATGCACGCCTTCCGGATCTGGTCCGAAAAGGCGGGCGTGGAGTTAGTATAGGCGGATCTGCCTTTCCACTACACACACATCAAGCTCCAAATCCTGCCTCTCCAAGTAAGAATTCTATGTATACTCTAATTTTGTTAAAATTTTCTCATGTATGATAGGAAATGTTTCTAGCTTAAATATGCATGAAAATATGTATGATACCCTTATGCTTGTTCATGTATGATATAAAATGCCTTAGCTTATTTTGTTAATGTATGATATATAATGCCTTTAGCTTATTTTGTTCATGTATGATATAAAATGCCTTAGCTTATTTTGTTCATGTATGATATAAAATGTCTTAGCTTATTTTGTTCATGTATGATATGAAAAGCCTTTAGCTTAAATATGCATGAAAACATGAATGATAACTTTATACTAGCTTTAGTCTAATTATGCGTAGATGAACGAACGAAAAAACTTATACTAGCTTCACAAGAAATACTTGTGATTTGGTCAAAGGTAGACAAATTAGGTAAATCAAAATTGATCA
Organism: Wurfbainia villosa; assembly: GCA_025175895.1. Lineage (NCBI taxonomy): Eukaryota > Viridiplantae > Streptophyta > Magnoliopsida > Zingiberales > Zingiberaceae > Wurfbainia > Wurfbainia villosa. The sequence goes on from CM046008.1 coordinate 928,416, forward strand.
GCGAAGAAATTTGTGATGGTCAATTTAAATAATAACAAGTGTCGAATAGTTGTTAGTACAACTTGAATTCGGAATAAAAAACTAGGGGAGTCGATTGTTCAGTTGAACTCATCAACAAAAAAAAAACTCCTAAAATTATGAAGAATTGATTTTCGTAATTAATTGTGTAAGGTCTATGCTCATATAAATTGAATTAAGCCGGTTTCGTACTGGTTAGTCGGTTTTGTACTGACTTAATTTATTTTAATTTCATATGGCACGGACAATCACTACGATGACCCGTCGTGATGTGTTACGAAACCAATTGAGGGAAGCTATTGAAGAAATAGTTTATAAACCTGATGGTGGGGTCATCGGACACATGAGAAGGCTCGATGGTCTTTTAGGAGACTCGAGCAGCAGGAGTTTCCGTTACTGGACAATTATCGGATATGGGCCTTGGTACGCTCTCTTCCAAATGATTTCATGGTAGTTGCGCATCACGTATGGGGCCGCTATGAAGGCGGATAACATATCTTTGAGTTGTCTTTGGGAACTACTGGAGCACAAGGTTCAAGAGAATCCTGTGGTAGCTGGCCTCGAAAAGAATGAAGAGAGTTCTACAAATAGTCAACTTATTGGCCAGCCTGAGATTACCCTAATGAGGCTAAGGAAGATAGGACTAAACATAATTACAACTGCACTAGGGTTTGTCCTAGTGGGAGTCTTAATAAACTATCTTCTCAAGTAGTTTTGTTCCGATTAGAAATAAGGAATGTTATATATTAACATTTTTCTTTTCTGAATGTATGAATAAGAAATGATGAGCTCGTTTCCTTTGAAATTAGTGATTAGTTTATTGCATGGGATGTATGTAGTATAGTTGATTAGATTGGGGACATACGAATGATGAGTGGAAACGAAGTTGCCGCTTGATGTTGTAAACCAATTCAAATTGACATTGAGTCAATCAGAGACTGCATGTGACCTGTCGATCAGTGAAGCCGTGAAGAGATTCAACCGACTCGCATGCCTATACCCAGAGTTGGTCAGCACGGAAAGAGAAAGGGGCAGACTCATGCTGAAGATGCTCCGACCAGAAATAACTCGGAATGTGGCCGGCGGAGCTCATAGACCGCAGAGGAGTTGTTCAGTAGTGCTCTGATTACCGAGCATTACCTGAACGTGAGACAGCGCAGATGGCTCGAGCTCGTCAAGGATTATGACTGCGAGATTCTCTACCATCCGGGGAAAGCTAACAAGGTGGCTGATGCACTCAGCAGGAAGTCCTGCGCCACCTTGATGTCTCTATTAGTGTTATCTCGGCCCTTAGAAAAAGAGATTATGCGTTACGGGGTTGAAATCATCTCCGGACAGCTCTCGACCATGACGATAACACCGACGCTGTTCGATGATATACTGGAAAAGCAAGCCCGTGACCCAAGCCTTCAGAGGATCAAGCAAGAGGTCTTAGAAGGAAAGGACGACGGGTTTCGGATCTCTGATAGTGGAGTACTCTACCTCAGGGATCGCTTATGTATTCCCGACGATCCAGAATTACGGAAGGAGATATTTGAGGAAGCTCACAGAACTCCTTATGCGATGCATCCTGGAACCACCAAGATGTACCAAGACCGGAAATGAAAGTTCTGGTGGTTCGGAATGAAAAGAGATGTGGCTCAGTATGCCGATGCGACACGCCCGAGGGTTAAGCGAGAACACGAGACACGGAGGAACAACTGCGGTAGATCCAGTTCGAATGAAAATGGGAGGACATTTCTATGGATTTCATCTCAGGATTGCCCAAGACGACAAACGGTTATGATGCTATATGGGTAATTGTGGACAGATTGACGAAGTCCGCCCATTTCGTAGCAATCAAGATGACCTATTCGATGGAGCAACTTGCTCAGTTATATGCTAGGGAAATTATCAGATTACATGGAATTCCTAAGACCATCATTTCTAACAGAGATGGTCGCTTTATTTCCCATTTCTGGGAATGTGTTCAGAAGGCCCTAGGCACGAAGCTATTGTTCAGTACTGCCTTCCATCCCTAGACGGACGGACAGACCGAAAGAGTAAATCAAGTACTGGAGGATATTTTACGAGCCTGCACACTGGATTTCAAAGGTAGTTGGTGTCGATACTTATGTTTGGCAGAATTCGCCTACAACAATAGCTATCAAGCTACTATTGGAATGACACCCTACGAGGCTCTATACGGGAGGAAATGTAGATCTCCCATATGCTGGTACGAGGGTGGTGAAAAGAAGAGGATGGGACTCCAGACGGACTTCATCGACAACACCACCCGAGCTATACGTAACATCCGTCAGAGAATTGAAACTGCTCAGAGCCGACAAAAGAGCTATGCGGATATGCGGCGTAGACCGTTAGAATTCGAAGTTGGGGACCTAGTATTCCTCAAAGTGGCTCCTATGAAGGGAGTGATGAGATTCAGAAGGAAGGGTAAACTGAGTCCACGCTACGTGGGACCGTATCCGATATTGCAGAGGATTGGCAAGGTAGCTTACAAGCTAGAGCTGCCTCAAGAGATGTCGGCTATTCACAACGTGTTCCATGTCTCTGTGCTCAAGAAATGCATTTCCAGTACGGACCAAGTGATCGAGCCACAAACAGTACAAGTTCAAGAGGACCTGAGTATTGAAAGTCGGCCTATCCAGATACTAGACCGAGAAATCAAGAGGCTAAGGAACAAAGAGGTGCCCTTAGTAAAGGTCATGTGGCAGAACCAGCGATGCAGGAAGCTACACAGAACGCGAGGAGGACATGAAGCAGAAGTACCCACAATTGTTCTAAGTTTCGAGGACGAAACTTTTAAAAAGTATGAAGGATTGTAACGCCCGTAAAATTCCTAGCAATTTTACAAGAATTTTTGGCTTGATGATAATGGGCTTTATGTGGGTCTTTTCAAAAATAAAAGAAAATAAGCCAAAAAGGGGTGCAAGGCCTAGGAATTGAACCCCAAACCTCTAGAGATAGCCAAGCCCTATAGATGCACCCACTAACCAGAAGCCCAATAGGATTATATCCTTAGAGGAATAAGGGAAATTATGGTTAAGTGTAAGGGAGATTAAGGGACTCTTTAGGTGAATAAATAGGGGGGGATGAGGAGCCATGAGTGAGCAACTTCACTTTCTCCACTTCTCTTCTTCTTCTCACCGAAATCCTAAAGCTCTCCCTCTCCATTTCCTCTCCATTTCCACTCTTGGCCGAAACTCATCTAAGCAAGAAGCAAGGGGAAGCAAGGGCTAGGTTTTGTGTTCCTTAGGTTATCTTCACACTACAAGCAAAGCGAAGGATGTAAGTATCCCTCACCTGCATACGAGTAGCTTCGATTGATGTTTGTAAAAGAAACCTATATGTTATATCCGGCCAAGCTAGGTTTTGTTTTATCAATGAAGTTGTATGCTATGTTTAGGAAGTAGATGATGATGTTAAGATGGAAAAAGGGATTAGGTTAAAAGCTAACCCTAATAGCCACTAAAGCCTATTCGGCCAAGCCATGATTTTAGGTTTCAATGAAGTTCCATGCTATGTTTTTTTTTTGTAGCTATATGATGATGCTAGGATTTAAAATGGATTAGGTTAAAGGTTAACCCTAAAGACCTACATGGACCATTCGGCCACCCCTAGATCTTGATGATTCAATGAAGTTTAATCCATGTTTTGTAGGATAATGATGTTGTTATTATGTTAAATGAATTAGGTTAAAGGTTAACCCTAAAAACCCTACATGGATCATTCGGCCAACCTATGTTTTGGGTGACTAAATGGAGTTTTAATTCTTGTTTTATATGCAAATGAAGTTGTTGCTATGTTAAATGAATTAGGTTAAAAGATAACCCTAGAAAACCCTATGGATCATTCGGCCAACCTATGTTTTGGGTGATTAAATGAAGTCTAGTTCTTGTTTTATATGCAAATGAAGTTGTTGTGTTATGATAAATGAATTAGGTTAAAAGATAACCCTAGGAAACCCTATGGATCATTCGGCCACCATGAATAGTTGTGGTTGTGTTAAATGAATTAGGATGAAGGATAGCCCTAGACACCCCTATGGACCATTCGGTCATCATGCATTTTGGGGATTAGATGAAGTTTTAATTCAAGTCTTATGTGCATATGAAGTTGTTGTTAAGTTAAATGAATAGGCTAACATGTGTTTTATGTTGGGTGAATGCATGTTGACTTGTGATATTAATTAATGCTAGATGAAGATAACATGCCTTAGGTTAATTCAAGTCTTATGTGCATATGAAGTTGTTGTTAAGTTAAATGAATAGGCTAACATGTGTTTTATGTTGGGTGAATGCATGTTGACTTGTGATATTAATTAATGCTAGATGAAGATAACATGCTTTAGGTTAATTCAAGTCTTATGTGCATATGAAGTTGTTGTTAAGTTAAATAAATAGGCTAACATGTGTTTTATGTTGGGTAAATGCATGCCATATGTTATGAAATGGAAAAAGATAAGATTATGAAATGAAACAAAACGATATGTTCACGACATGAATATGACATGATGATGAAATGAAGAATGATATGTTATGAAATGAAGAATGGTATGTTTACGAAATGAAAGATGATATGTTCATGAAGGGAAGCATGATGTGTTATGAAATGAAGTATGCTATGTTTGCAAAATGAAATAAGTTATGTTATAGAATAAGCATATAAGTATTTTACCTTCTGCATGGCTTGTACCAAGACCCTAACAGGGTCCAAGAAGGGATGGGCTCCTAAGATGCCCTAGGTCGATGGAATAAGACTCGGGCCTAGGATGGGCTTCTATGTATGATTGCCCCTAGGTCGATGGAATAAGACTCGGGCCTAGTACGGGATGGGCTCCAAGATGCCTTAGGTCGATGGAGTAAGACTCGGGCCTAGGATGGGCTTCTACGCTATGACGATTGCCCTAGGTCGATGGACTAAGATCGGGCCTAATAACCTATTAGGTTCGAGACTTGCTACCTCATGCCTATTTAGGGATGCGCGCTATGATAATGAAGAAGTGGTACAATGCCGGGCCCAAATATGTTGAGATTTATATTTACGTACCTATAATATATGTTTTCAAAAGCATCTTGCATATGTTACATGGTTAGATTGTTATGTTCACATGCCATGTTGATATGTTACATATGAAGTATGTTATGTCTGATATGTCATGTTTATGTCACTATGCTACATATGATCTATGTTATGTTTGATATGCCATGTTTATGCCACTATGTTACATATGAAGTATGTTATGTTTGATATGCCATGTTATGCCACTATGTTACCTATGATGTATGTTACGTTTGATATGCCATGTTATGTCACTATGTTACACATGATGTATGTTATGTTTGATAGGTCATACATATATGTTGTATGTTATGTTGATTTTCTACGTTACGTATGTTATATGTTATGTTTAATTAAGTCCTAAATGTACATGATATGATGCTATGTTATAGATGATACATGTTATGCTGCCATGCTATGGATGAGACATGTTATGTTTACTCACGTTACTTATGCTACATGTTAAGTTGATTACGCCATGTATGTTACATGTTATATGGCTTATATGTTATGAATGTTACATGCCATGATTAATGTCGATATATGGTTTTTTGAGTAGGACTGAATCTTACTAAGCCTATGTGCTTATAGTTTATCTTTCTCTCGTACTGCAGATAAGGGTAAGGGATGGATAAACTAAAGGGAGCAGCAGGAGGGGCCAAATGTGTGTGGCAGTGGCATGGTGGAGAAGATCCGTTAGGTTTATATATATATGTTTACCTATGATGACGATGTTTATGGATGTCCTTACTTATGTCTCCGTATGACGACGATGGTTATAAACCTGAACTAAGCACTAGGTATCTATATACGTTATGATGCATGCTCTATGTTAATAAGAAGAAGTAAAGAAGAAGTAAGAAGAAGTATCTATACATGTTATGATGCATGCCCTATGTTAAGAAGAAGAAATATATAGACATATATATATATGTCAATGCATGTTTATGTTTTAAAGAAGAAAAAAAAAAGGTCTAAAGTCTTCCGCTGTAAGAATTAAGAAGTATGTATAAAGTCTTCCGCTGTATGTAATGTATGTATGTACGGTCGCGTCATCTACGCCTTGCCTTTCCACTACACACATCAAGCTCCAAATCCTGCGCTCAGTAAGAATTCTATGTCTACTCTAATTTTGTTAAAATTTTCTCATGTATGATAGGAAATGTTTCTAGCTTAAATATGCATGAAAATATGTATGATACCCTTATGCTTGTTCATGTATGATATAAAATGCCTTAGCTTATTTTGTTAATGTATGATATAAAATGCCTTTAGCTTATTTTGTTCATGTATGATATAAAATGCCTTAGCTTATTTTGTTCATGTATGATATAAAATGTCTTAGCTTATTTTGTTCATGTATGATATGAAAAGCCTTTAGCTTAAATATGCATGAAAACATGAATGATAACTTTATACTAGCTTTAGTCTAATTATGCGTAGATGAACGAACGAAAAAACTTATACTAGCTTCACAAGAAATACTTGTGATTTGGTCAAAGGTAGACAAATTAGGTAAATCAAAATTGATCAACGAAGAAATTTGACGATGGTCAATTTAAATAATAACCCAAGTGTCGAATAGTTGTTAGTACAACTTGAATTCGGAATAAAAAACTAGGGGAGTCGATTGTTCAGTTGAACTCATCAACAAAAAAAAAACTCCTAAAATTATGAAGAATTGATTTTCGTAATTAATTGTGTAAGGTCTATGCTCATATAAATTGAATTAAGCTGGTTTCGTACTGGTTAGTCGGTTTTGTACTGACTTAATTTATTTTAATTTTATATGGCACGGACAATCACTACGATGACCCATCGTGATGTGTTACGAAACTAATTGAGGGAAGCTATTGAAGAAATAGTTTATAAACCTGATGGTGGGGTCATCGGACACATGAGAAGGCTCGATGGTCTTTTAGGAGACTCGAGCAGCAGGAGTTTCCGTTACTGGACAATTATCGGATATGGGCCTTGGTACGCTCTCTTCCAAATGATTTCATGGTAGTTGCGCATCACGTATGGGGCCGCTATGAAGGGCGGATAACATATGCTGAGTTGTGCTGGGAACTACTGGAGCACAAGGTTCAAGAGAATCCTGTGGTAGCTGGCCTCGAAAAGAATGAAGAGAGTTCTACAAATAGTCAACTTATTGGCTAGCCTGAGATTACCCTAATGAGGCCAAGGAAGATAGGACTAAACATAATTACAACTGCACTAGGGTTTGTCCTAGTGGGAGTCGTAATAAACTATCTTCTCAAGTAGTTTTGTTCCGATTAGAAATAAGGAATGTTATATATTAACATTTTTCTTTTCTGAATGTATGAATAAGAAATGATGAGCTCGTTTCCTTTGAAATTAGTGATTAGTTTATTGCATGGGATGTATGTAGTATAGTTGATTAGATTGGGGACATACGAATGATGAGTGGAAACGAAGTTGCCGCTTGATGCTGTAAACCAATTCAAATTGACATTGAGTCAATCAGAGACTGCATGTGACCTGTCGATCAGTGAAGCTGTGAAGAGATTCAACCGACTCGCATGCCTATACCCAGAGTTGGTCAGCACGGAAAGAGAAAGGGGAAGACTCATGCTGAAGATGCTCCGACCAGAAATAACTCGGAATGTGGCCGGCGGAGCTCATAGACCGCAGAGGAGCTGTTCAGTAGTGCTCTGATTACCGAGCATTACCTGAACGTGAGACAGCGCAGATGGCTCGAGCTCGTCAAGGATTATGACTGCGAGATTCTCTACCATCCGGGGAAAGCTAACAAGGTGGCTGATGCACTCAGCAGGAAGTCCTGCGCCACCTTGATGTCTCTATTAGTGTTATCTCGGCCCTTAGAAAAAGAGATTATGCGTTACGGGGTTGAAATCATCTCCGGACAGCTCTCGACCATAGTGATAACAGCGATAACACTTTGTTCGATGATATCTTTGGAAAAGCAAGCCGTGACCCAAGCCTTGAGAGGATCAAGCAAGAGGTCTTAGAAGGAAAGGGCGGCGGGTTTGGATCTCGATAGTAGAGTACTCTATCTCGTGGATCGCTTATGTATTCCCGAGCGATCCGAGTACGGAAGGAGATATTTGAGGAAGCTCAGAACTCCTTATGCGATGCATCCCGAACCACCAAGATGTACCAAGACACGAAGCGAAAGTTCCGTGGTTCGAATGAAAAGAGATGTGGCTCGATATGTCGATTACTGCACGACCTGCGAGGGTTAAGGCGAGAACACGAGACACTGGATGAACACTGCGGTAGATCCAAATTCCGGAATGAAAATGGGAGGACATTTCTATGGATTTCATCTCGGGATTGCCCAAGGCGACAAGCGGTTATGATGCTATATGGGTAATTGTGGGCCATTAGCGAAGTCCGCCCATTTCTTAGCAATCAAGATGACCTATTCGACGAGCAATCGACTCGATTATATGCTAGGAAATTATCGACTACATGGAATTCCTAAGACCATCATTTCTGACAGAGATGGTCGCTTTATTTCCCATTTCTGGGAATGTGTTCAGAAAGCCCTAGGCACGAAGCTATTATTCGATCGCCTTCCATCCCTAGGACAGAATGATGACCGAAAGAGTAAATCAAATCTTGGAGGATATTTTACGAGCTGCATACTGGATTTCAAAGGTAGCTGGTGCCGATACTTATGTTTTGGCGAGTATACAACAATAGCTATCAAGCTACTATTGGAATGACACCCTACGAGGCTCTATACGGGGAAATGTAGATCTCCCATATCTTTACGAGGGTGGTGAAAAGAAGAGGATGGGACTCCAGACGGACTTCATCGACAACACCACCCGAGCTATACGTAACATCCGTCAGAGAATTGAAACTGCTCAGAGCCGACAAAAGAGCTATGCGGATATGCGGCGTAGACCGTTAGAATTCGAAGTTGGGGACCTAGTATTCCTCAAAGTGGCTCCTATGAAGGGAGTGATGAGATTTGGAAGGAAGGGTAAAGCGAGTCCACGCTACGTGGGACCGTATCCGATATTGCAGAGGATTGGCAAGGTAGCTTACAAGCTAGAGCTGCCTCAAGAGATGTCGGCTATTCACAACGTGTTCCATGTCTCTGTGCTCAAGAAATGCATTTCCAGTACGGACCAAGTGATTGAGCCACAAACAGTACAAGTTCAAGAGGACCTGAGTATTGAAAGTTGGCCTATCCAGATACTAGACCGAGAAATCAAGAGGCTAAGGAACAAAGAGGTGCCCTTAGTAAAGGTCCTGTGGCAGAACCAACGGTACGAGGAAGCTACCTGGGAACGCGAGGAGGACATGAAGCAGAAGTACCCACAATTGTTCTAAGTTTCGAGGACGAAACTTTTAAAAAGTATGAAGGATTGTAACGACCGTAAAATTCCTAGCAATTTTACAAGAATTTTTGGCTTGATGATAATGGGCTTTATGTGGGTCTTTTCAAAAATAAAAGAAAATAAGCCAAAAAGGGGTGCAAGGCCTAGGAATTGAACCCCAAACCTCTAGAGATAGCCAAGCCCTATAGATGCACCCACTAACCAGAAGCCCAATAGGATTATATCCTTAGAGGAATAAGGGAAATTATGGTTAAGTGTAAGGGAGATTAAGGGACTCTTTAGGTGAATAAATAGGGGGGGGGGATGAGGAGGCATGAGTGAGCAACTTCACTTTCTCCACTTCTCTTCTTCTTCTCACCGAAATCCTAAAGCTCTCCCTCTCCATTTCCTCTCCATTTCCACTCTTGGCCGAAACTCATCTAAGCAAGAAGCAAGGGGAAGCAAGGGCTAGGTTTTGTGTTCCTTAGGTTATCTTCACACTACAAGCAAAGCGAAGGATGTAAGTATCCCTCACCTGCATACGAGTAGCTTCGATTGATGTTTGTAAAAGAAACCTATATGTTATATCTGGCCAAGCTAGGTTTTGTTTTATCAATGAAGTTGTATGCTATGTTTAGGAAGTAGATGATGATGTTAAGATGGAAAAAGGGATTAGGTTAAAAGCTAACCCTAATAGCCACTAAAGCCTATTCGGCCAAGCCATGATTTTAGGTTTCAATGAAGTTTCATGCTATGTTTTTTTGTAGCTATATGATGATGCTAGGATTTAAAATGGATTAGGTTAAAGGTTAACCCTAAAGACCTACATGGACCATTCGGCCACCCCTAGATCTTGATGATTCAATGAAGTTTAATCCATGTTTTGTAGGATAATGATGTTGTTATTATGTTAAATGAATTAGGTTAAAGGTTAACCCTAAAAACCCTACATGGATCATTCGGCCAACCTATGTTTTGGGTGACTAAATGGAGTTTTAATTCTTGTTTTATATGCAAATGAAGTTGATGCTATGTTAAATGAATTAGGTTAAAAGATAACCCTAGAAAACCCTATGGATCATTCGACCAACCTATGTTTTGGGTGATTAAATGAAGTCTAGTTCTTGTTTTATATGCAAATGAAGTTGTTGTGTTATGTTAAATGAATTAGGTTAAAAGATAACCCTAGAAAACCCTATGGATCATTCGGCCAACCTATGTTTTGGGTGATTAAATGAAGTCTAGTTCTTGTTTTATATGCAAATGAAGTTGTTGTGTTATGATAAATGAATTAGGTTAAAAGATAACCCTAGGAAACCCTATGGATCATTCGGCCACCATGAATAGTTGTGGTTGTGTTAAATGAATTAGGATGAAGGATAGCCCTAGACACCCCTATGGACCATTCGGCCATCATGCATTTTGGGGATTAGATGAAGTTTTAATTCAAGTCTTATGTGCATATGAAGTTGTTGTTAAGTTAAATGAATAGGCTAACATGTGTTTTATGTTGGGTGAATGCATGTTGACTTGTGATATTAATTAATGCTAGATGAAGATAACATGCCTTAGGTTAATTCAAGTCTTATGTGTATATGAAGTTGTTGTTAAGTTAAATGAATAGGCTAACATGTGTTTTATGTTGGGTGAATGCATGTTGACTTGTGATATTAATTAATGCTAGATGAAGATAACATGCCTTAGGTTAATTCAAGTCTTATGTGCATATGAAGTTGTTGTTAAGTTAAATAAATAGGCTAACATGTGTTTTATGTTGGGTAAATGCATGCCATATGTTATGAAATGGAAAAAGATAAGATTATGAAATGAAACAAAACGATATGTTCACGACATGAATATGACATGATGATGAAATGAAGAATGATATGTTATAAAATGAAGAATGGTATGTTTACGAAATGAAAGATGATATGTTCATGAAGGGAAGCATGATGTGTTATGAAATGAAGTATGCTATGTTTGCAAAATGAAATAAGCTATGTTATAGAATAAGCATATAAGTATTTTACCTTCTGCATGACTTGTACCAAGACCCTAACAGGGTCCAAGAAGGGATGGGCTCCTAAGATGCCCTAGGTCGATGGAATAAGACTCGGGCCTAGGATGGGCTTCTATGTATGATTGCCCCTAGGTCGATGGAATAAGACTCGGGCCTAGTACGGGATGGGCTCCAAGATGCCTTAGGTCGATGGAGTAAGACTCGGGCCTAGGATGGGCTTCTACGCTATGACGATTGCCTTAGGTCGACGGACTAAGATCGGGCCTAATAACCTATTAGGTTCGAGACTTGCTACCTCGGGCCTATTTAGGGATGCACGTTATGATAATGAAGAAGTGGTACAATGTCGGGCCCAAATATGTTGAGATTTATATTTACGTACCTATAATATATATTTTCAAAAGCATCTTGCATATGTTACATGGTTAGATTGTTATGTTCACATGTCATGTTGATATGTTACATATGAAGTATGTTATGTCTGATATGTCATGTTTATGTCACTATGCTACATATGATGTATGTTATGTTTGATATGCCATGTTTATGCCACTATGTTACATATGAAGTATGTTATGTTTGATATGCCATGTTATGCCACTATGTTACCTATGATGTATGTTACGTTTGATATGCCATGTTATGTCACTATGTTACACATGATGTATGTTATGTTTGATAGGTCATACATATATGTTGTATGTTATGTTGATTTGCTACGTTACGTATGTTATATGTTATGTTTAATTAAGTCCTAAATGTACATGATATGATGCTATGTTATAGATGATACATGTTATGCTGCCATGCTATGGATGAGACATGTTATGTTTACTCACGTTACTTATGCTATATGTTAAGTTGATTACGCCATGTATGTTACATGTTATATGGCTTATATGTTATGAATGTTACATGCTTATATGTTATGAATGTTACATGCCATGATTAATGTCGATATATGGTTTTGTGAGTAGGACTGGATCTTACTAAGCCTATGTGCTTATAGTTTATCTTTCCCTCGTACTGCAGATAAGGGTAAGGGATGGATAAACTAAAGGGAGCAGCAGGAAGGGCCAAATGTGTGTGGCAAGGGGAGAAGATCCGTTAGGTTTATATATATATGTTTACCTATGATGACGATGTTTATGGATGTCCTTACTTATGTCTCCGTATGACGACGATGGTTATGAACCTGAACTAAGCACTAGGTATCTATATACGTTATGATGCATGCTCTATGTTAATAAGAAGAAGTAAAGAAGAAGTAAGAAGAAGTATCTATACATGTTATGATGCATGCCCTATGTTAAGAAGAAGAAATATATAGACATATATATATATATATATATATATATATATATATATATATATATATATATATGTCAATGCATGTTTATGTTTTAAAGAAGAAAAAAAAATATAGGTCTAAAGTCTTCCGCTGTAAGAATTAAGAAGTATGTATAAAGTCTTCCGTTGTATGTAATGTATGTATGTACGGTCGCGTCACGCGCCGCCCCTTCCGGATTCTGGGTCCGAAAAGGGCGGGCGTGACATCCACTTCTCAGTTGGATTCGTGAGCTCAGTCCGTAAGTGTTTGGCCTCATCTCGATAAAAGAAGATAAGTTTTTAGAGTTTTCCTCCATAAATTTGAAGTTTCTACAACAAACTTAAAATATATTTTGTTAGTTTGTTGAGATGGCCAAGGAACAAGTTGAGATAACAGTAGCGAAGTCTACTTCTCAACATGTGAGTACCCCCTCTATAACAATTGGGACAGTCCCGATTAATCATGAGGAGAAGCCAGAGAAGTTCATTGCGATGACAACAAAAAATAATTTTTTACTTGACCATACTTAATCTGGCTAGGTTTCTGACAAAAGAACCTCCAAAGATACCTAAGGGTACGAGTGATGCCCAAACCTTCATTGTTGTAGAGGCATGAAATCACTCAGAGTGTCTTTATAAAAACTACATCCTTAATTGTCTGGCAGATGCGCTGTACAATGTGTACTACACAAAGAAATTGGCTAAGAAATTGTTGGAATTCTTAGATTGAAAATACTAGACAGAGGAAGCTAGGGCCAAAAAGTTTATGGTTGGTCGATTCCTGGACTATAAAATGGTGGACTCTAAGATGGTGATCAGCTAAGTACAAGAGCTTTAGGTGATCCTGCATGAAATTCACTCGAAATGCATGGTGCCGAGTGAAACCTTCCAAGTGGCTGCTATGATAAAAAAGTTGCCACTGGGATGGACGGAATTCAAGAATTATCTGAAGCATAAAAGAAAGAAGATGAATATCGAGGAACTCATTATCTGACTTCGGATTGAGGAAAACAACAAAAGCTCTAAGAAATTGTTGTTCACTCATACTACTATTAAAGCTAACGTGATCGAGCATGGTGAAAACTCGAAGAGGAAGAAGACAAAGTCTTCCAAGATGGAACCCAATGGAGGCATCAACAAGAAGAAGTTTACTAGGAAATGCTTTAACTGTGACAAAATCAGTCATAAGTCTTCGGAGTGCAGGAAGCCGAAGAAGACGAAGCAAGAGACCAACCTAAATAAGGTGGAATACCTCTGTGCGGTGACCTTTGAACTGAACCTGATAGGTTTAAAATTTCGGCAATAATGGATAGATAGTGGAGCCACCAGACATGTCTGTTGCAATAAAGAGTTGCTCCATAATTTTGAAGAAGTTAGAGATGGAGAGAAGTTGTATATGGGGAATTCAGCAACCTTGGAGATCAAGGGTCGTGGAAAAGTGATGCTGAAGATGACCTCGACAAAGGAACTAGCTCTAAACAATGTATTTTTTGTTCTGGATATTTGTAAGAATTTGGTGTCCGAATCTCTCTTAAGCAAGCATGGTTTTAGATTAGTCTTTGAGTCAAACAGAGTTATTCTTTCTAAGAGTGGAATATTTGTTGGGAAGAATTATGAGAGTGAGGAACTCTTCAAACTCAGTGTAATGACCATTAAATCCAAAATCAATCAAACTAAAAGTTCTTCTACTTATATGCTTGAATCATCTGTGTTGTAGCACAGTAGACTAGGATATATTAACTACAATTCGTTGTATAGATTAATTAACATGCAAAGCATACTGACATTTCAAATATAATCGAAACACAAATGTGAAATTTGTGTAGAGGCAAAATTGATGAGGTCATCCTTTCAACAAATTGAAAGAAGTAATAAATCACTTGACCCGATCAACACTGACATATGCGACCTGAAGGGGGTTCCAATACGCTGTGGAAATAAATATTTCAATACTTTTGTAGACGATAACATAAAATTTTATTATGTGTATTTTTCTAAAAAGTAAAGATGAAGCGGTAGAGAAATTTATTCTCTTTAAGAATGAGGTTGAAAACCAATTTAATAAAAAAATTAATATGGTTAGAAGTGATCGAAGTGGTGAATATGTTTCATCGTTCGCTGAGTTTTGTGCTAAACATGGGATTAGACATGAAACAATAGCTTCATATACTTCTTAGCAAAATGAAGTTGCTGAGAGGAAAAATCACACTTTAAAAGAGATGATGAATACTTTTTTATTGAGTTTTGGATTGCCAGATAATTTATGGGGATAAGTTGTGTTAACGGTCAATTATCTTTTAAATAAGGTACCCTGGAAAAATATAGAAGAGAGCTCTTATGAGTTATGAAAGGGTAGAAAGTCATCCTACAAATACTTGCGAGTGTGGGGGGGTTGCGAAAGTGTTGGTTCCTAATCCTAAAAGGGTTAAGATATGACCAAAGACTATTGATTGCATATTTATAGGATATGCATATAACTACAGTATCTACCGATTCCTTGTGTATGAGTCTTAAATTTTAGAGATACACAAGGGATCGATTAGAGTCAAGAAATATCTCGTTCTTCGAGCATGTGTTTCCGTATAAGATTGGAGAGGATGTTAGCTCCTCACAATGGACATATGAAACACAAGAGCAAGAAAGAGATGATGAACTAGTTGAGGATGAGATCAGATGAAGTAAGAGAGCTCATGTAGAAAAATCCTATGGATCAGATTTTATCATTTTAATATTGGAAAGTGATCCCTAAAGTTACTCAGAAGTAGTAGGTTCATCTGATGGACCTCAATAGAAAGAGACAATTAAATCTGAGATTACTTCAATCTTGTAAAATCATACTTGGGAGCTAGTAGACCTTTCTCTCGGAAGTAAGACATTAGGCTGCAAGTGGATTTTCAAGAAGAAAATTAAATCAGATGGTACTATAGAAAAGTATAAGGCTAGATTGGTAATTAAAGGTTACCGTCAATGTGAAGGCCTGGACTATTTTAATGTCTATGCTCCGGTATCAAGAATGACCTCCATTAGGGTGTTACTAGCGATTACCACTTTGTGGAATCTGAAAGTACATCAAATGGATGTAAAGACAACTTTTCTAAATGGGGATTTAGAAGAGGAAATCTGCATGAAACTAAAGGGTTTTTTGCTCCGAGGTAGAAAAATAAGGTATATAAATAGAAATGACATGAAAAGTTTGATGATGTCATGGTAGAATGTGGATTTAAAATCAACAAGAGTGATAAATATATCTACAGTAAAGGCACGAAAGATGGCTTAGTTATCTTATATCTTTATATAGATGACATACTTATCATTGGAAATAATGATAAGATAATTAAATCCACTAAGGGAATGTTGAACTCAAAATTTGATATGAAAGACATGAGACTAGCTAATATAATACTATGAATTAAGATTCTTAAAACATCATCAGGACTTGTTTTAAGTCAGTCCTATTATGCAGATAAGATTCTTGAAAGATTCAAGTTAACATCTATCAAAAAATCGAGGAGAGAATATCTCTTGGATAGCATACTCAGAGTAATAGGAAGTTTGATGTACTTAATGAGTTATGCATGATCAGACTTGGCCTATGCAGTGAGTAAATTGAGTAGATTCACGAGTAACCTGATGTTGAACACTGGAAAGGGATAACTCGAGAACTGGGGTATCTATGTTATACTCATAATCATGGACTACACTATACAAGATATCCATCAGTGATCGAAGGATACAACAATGCTAATTGGACATCTGAAATGAAAGACTTGAAGTCTACAAGTGGATATTTATTCACTTTAGGAGGTGCAGTCGTATCATGAAAATCTTCTAAGCAAATCATAATAACTAGATTCACAATAGAGTCTGAGTTTGTAGCTCTTAATAAGTGTGGTGAAGAAGTTGAATGGTTACAACTGTTCTTAGAAGATATTCCGAGATGACTGAAACCTGTGTCGGTAATCTACATACACTGTGATAGTCAGTCGACGATTAGTCGAGCATAGAGCCATTTGTATAATGGTAAGTTTAGATATATGCATCGTAGACATAACACTATTAGACAACCATTCTCAATGGGAATTATCACTATTGAGTCATTGACTATATTAGGTCAAAAGATAATTTAGCGGACCTGCTAACTAAAAGGTTAAATCGAGAGTTAGTTGCAAGCTCATCCTTGCGGATGCATTTGATGGTGATAGAAAATATTGGTGTAAAGGAAACTCAACTTATGCAGACTGGAGATCCCCAGAACTAAGTTCAAAGGGGCAATCTAACTGCACTAACAAAGTAAGTTCACTGTGGAAAATAACCCAATGGAATAGTGAAAGAATACAGGTTAGTACATGACTTTTAATGATCCAGAAGAATAGAGTGAAATACTCTGGTGAGATCACCTATGTGAGAAAGAAGTGGGGTCGCTTTGAAGAGAATTGGAGGCACAATTCTTAGATCTTCTCATAGAACCAAACGTGTTCATGGCCTAGAACGAGTACACTCATGAGAAATGAACTACATTAGGATAAGTCCATAGTTAAATATGTCAATACTTACATGAACGGTCGATTAGTTCAAAGACATCGAGTCTACTGATTGTTGGGAATCATTTGATGCGCTAGAGGGGGTGAATAGTGATTCTTGCTTTTGTCGATTCGATCGCGTTCATGTGTTATTACCTACACAAGTTAGCACAGCGAAATACAAAAACAAATACAAATATGCAACACACAACACAAGACAAAGACGATTTAACGTGATTCAGAACCCTAATTCCTACTTCACGGTCGAGCTCTATAGTGAGCTCTAGTGATGCACACCACCAATAACAAACTTCTCCTCGAAAAATACTTCGAAAGTGGAGAAATCTCTTACAATATGTTTACAACAATAAACAATAAATTACAACCAAATACAAGAAGCAAATACAATAATAAGTAAAGAAAACTTTTGAAAGAGAACTTTTGATTGCTTTCTTGTTGACTGCTCTTGAAGGCCTAGAATGCAACAACACTTCCCCTTTAAAATCGCTCCAAAAATCGCTGCGAAATCCTCCAACTTGAGCTCCTTTTATAATCTATATTGGGCTAGATTTCTGCCTAACAGTCAACTGTCAAAAGGTATCAGTCAACTGCTCGCTTATCCATTGTCTCACAACGGACTAATCCACGTTGGATTCTGTCCAATGGTTACCAAGCCACTAGTCGACTACCACCTATGACTATTATTGCTCGCCTTAGCGATCGCTAGTGTCGATCGCGAGCCCGCAAGCGATCGAGCCTCGATCCAACTATTCGACCGCTTGATCGTCATAGTCCCGATTGGATCGCTAGAGTCAAACTCGATGCCCAAGTGTCGTGCACTTGGCCAGTTGACTGGTCCATAACCCCAATCGACTAGTAAACCTCAAACATGAGGTTTAACTCATATATGATCCTCTTATATTTGATTAATCGTCCTTAGTCTAGACCTAAGCCTTCTAGCCACCTCCATCAGCCTCATGCTCTTAGGGTCCATCCAAGTCCTCCATGACTCTTTCACCCATCGTGTTAGCCTTTAGATGATTTCATTGGCTATGTCATGCTAATTGGATCTCCTTTGTCAAGGTTTATTTTGGCTTGTGCCGCTAAGACCACATGCTTGGATTTACACTGCCAAAATCTCACCCTTGGGCTTCCTTGCCAAGATCCACTTGGACTTACGCCGCCAAGACCACATTCTTGGACTTATATCACCAATGCTACACCCTTGGACTTTTCGATTGCCAAGTCTCAATGTTTAGACTTTCACCGCCAAGACTACATACTTGGGCTTACGTGACTAAGACTATTCTTGGACTTTCCATGCCAAGTATCCAAACTTGGCCTTCCATGCCAAGACCATGCTTGGACTTTTTATGCCAAGACCATTCTTGGACTTTCCATGCCAAGTATTCAAACTTGGACTTCCATGCCAAGATCATGCTTGGACTTTCCATGCCAAGACTATGCTTGGACTTCCATGTCAAGTATCCAAACTTGGATTTTCTCTTGAGTCTCACTCGAGTCTGATCAATATTGACCTAAGGTTTGATTGCTCAAATAATTTTTCCCAAATAATCTCTCCCATATGACTTTGGATATCTCAATTATCCACTAGTTATATGGTCAACATATGGTCAAACCATATTGCCAAATATCAAAACTCTACTTGAGTTCAACTCGAGTATGATCAATTGTGACCTGGACCGATTGCACCAGCACTAATCAACCAGTGAGCAAATATATTTTTGCAAGGGAAGATTCAAAGGGGACAAACATACCTATCCTATACTGGACTTAGTTGTAGAAAGCTATCACAAATCTATTTCCATTCATGTGAGGGATTATTGGAGATTTAAATATTTGGATGGAAACTGATAAGAGAAGATCCTCGAGCATTATGTACGCTTTAACATGGTGATTAATGGCATATTAAAGAGCTTGATCGAAATGGTAGCAACTCAAGCAAAATGACAGAATGACTACTATCATTTTGATTGCAAACTTTAAGAGCTCAAGCGAAATGGCAGAATGACTGCTACCGTTTCAAGAATAAACCTATAGTCTGCCATTAATCAATGCCAAAGGATACACCTTATATAAATAGGTTGTAACTCTACAAGGAAAATGTGTGTGAAATCATGAGATCTTTCCTGTTCTATGATAGTCTTCAAGTGTGAGTTCAATTCGCTGCAGACAATTCGTGCTTGATTGTGTCCATGATTTTGTCATTGTATCCTAGGAAATAGACATTCGACGAATCCTCGGAAGCATGATTAGAGGAGAGGATGAATATGTTTTAAGGACATTGTGTATTACACGAGCCTCGATGCTGGTTCAATTTAAGGTTTCGAATCCTGAGCATGAACATTGCTTCACCTAGAAGTGCTCGACTTCAACAGAAGGTGGCTTCTCCTACTCGACTCGACAATTATTTGAGTGAGCACAGTGCTTTCTTGAGCACTTTAGTCTTGACACATACCGCTTCTCACCATTCCTGAGTAATGAAAGTGCTTGGCATACTCGACTCGCCAGTCGACAATAACTCCCAAGCATGCACAGTGCTTTCCCGAGCACTCTTCCCTCGACATGATCTGCTTCTCACTATTCCCGAGCACCTATAGTGCTCGAACTCAGCTTGGCATCATTTCTCGAGTAATAGAAGTGCTTGGTATACTCAACTCGACAATCGGCAGCAACTCCCGATCACACAGTGCTTTTTCGACCACTAGAAGCACTCGACCTCGATATTTGCTTCTCCTACTCGACTGGGCAGAGTTTCCCAAGCACCTGCAAGTGCTCAACCTCGACGACTCCTTCTCCGCTCCTGGTGGTACTCGGCAAAGGGGTGCTTGGCTCATAGGTGTTCCGGACTTCCACTTCTCAGTCAAACTCGTGAAGGAGCTCGGTTCGTAAGTGCTTGGACTCATCTCGACAGAAGAAGATAAGTCTTTAGAATTTTCCTCCATAAATTTGAAGTTTCTACAACAAATGTTTCCAAAATTTTTGCATCGATTGGGAAGAGAAGCTTATCCAATTGATGTCGTATTAAGGGATGTTCCTGATCGAAGATATTCCTAAAGTGATTAGGAAGAGAGAGGATGTTTCAAAGTAAGTGCATGGTTGAAATTCAATGTGACTTTTAAGAAAATATTTCCAATGAAAATGTTCCCAAAAAAAGTGTTCATTTTGATGACGTCCTATCCGATCCATAAAATGATTATAAGTCACTTTCTTTTTAGTGTAGAAAGTTTCCCTTCTCCCATTTGGGTAACCTTAATGAATTACGTGAGTTTATCAAAAGTATCAACCAGGGACCTTCCTCGACAAGACTAAAAATGTGTGGAGTTTCTGATCTATAAGTGACTAAGGTGGTTACCTGGGGAGTTGAGATGAAAAAAATGAATTACTTTTGTTTTGGTCCCTCTTGACTAATGGTCGGCTTGTGGTCGACTGCCTTCTTGTGAATGCACAATTGAAGTTCAGTGTGATCTATTTTAGAATGTTCTCAATAGGGAGGTGTTTAAAGTGAATGCACAATTGAAATCCAATATAACTTTTAAAGAGATGTTTCTAATAAAAAATATTTCAAAGTGAGTGCATGGTTGAAATTTAATGCGACCTTTAAAGGATATTCACAACGAGAATATTTTCAAAGAATGTTCCCAACAAAAATATTGCTAAAGTACTCAAGCATACGAGAAACATGAAACCATTTAACTAGAAAATTGAATAACATATTCGGGGCAAACAGAAGTAAAGTTATTCCAATGAACGGACTAAAGTCCAATCAAGCTTTAGTCCTTTTAATGAACTCCACATAAGATACCCTAAGTTTTCTCTGCATGGAAGAGCTAGACCTTCCCCTCCTACAACCCTCTTTCCAAATCCCTTTTAACCTCTTGGATTTATTCATCGTCATCATTGCCCAACCTTTCTTCATCAACATCTTCGTCAGCGTGGTGTTGACCTTTCCCCAACAGCTTCATCGTCATCTTGTTCAGAGGTTCAAGTGGCAATAAAACCTACTCCGGTAGCTCTAGCAGGCCAACTCACCTATGAATCAAAAATGTTTTGAGGGGTTGAGTAGGCTAACCAAATCTAGCGAGCCATATGCCTTTGGCTCTTACCTTTGGTATTTGAACAATTGATTGCTCGCTCGAATAAGACGATTAGATTCTCAAGGAAACACCAAATCCAAATGACGATTGTTGGAAGGTGATAGACTCTCAATCAACTTACTAGGAAGAGAAGAGGAGTTGTAGGATAATAACTTATATTGATTCAATTTAACAAATGACTTACATTATATGTCTATTTATACTACTCAATAGAGAACTCTCATCGTTAATTAAATATATGAACTTATTCTATCTAGGTACATGGATTACAATATTCATGTTTTATTTGATTCATGTTTCATTTGGTTCATGTACATCAAACATTTATTATAGTAATGTATTCAAGTTTAATTTAACTTCTAACACTCCCCCTTAAACTTGAATCTTCCTTACTCTAAGCATGAACCACAGTCTTTGAAAATCACTAAATTTAAGTGGATTTGTCAAAATATCAGCAACTTGATCCATAGTCTTCACATACTCCAGTTCAATCTTTTTCTTTGCAATGTATTCTCGAATAAAATGATATCTTGTGTCAATATGTTTGCTACGTTCATGAAATACCAGATTCTTTGCCAAACTTTGAACTGACTTATTATCAATCATGATCCTTGTAGCATCTTCTTGTTCCAAATGAAGTTCCTTTAATAATCTTTTCAACCATATAGCATGACAAGTGCAAGAAGTAGTTGCAACATACTCAGCTTCACAACTAGAAAGTGTCACAATAGCTTGCTTTTTTGAACTCCATGATATTGCATTATTTCCCCAAAAGAATATAAAACCAGTTATGCATTTTCTATCATCAATATCTCCAGAAAAATCACTATCACAATAGCCTGTCAACTTACAATACTTAGAGGATGAATAAAGCATGCCATAATCAAGAGTACCTTTAATATAACAAAGTATTCTCTTAGCTGCCAACATGTGAGACTCAGTTGGATTCTCTATAAATCTACTCACAATTTCAACTGCAAATAGAATATCAGGTCTTGTACAAATCAAATATCTTAGGCTCCCAATAAGACTTCTAAATAAAGTTGGATCAATCTTCTCTTCTTTTTTTTTTCACTCTGGATAGTTGTGTTTCAAATTGCATAGATGTATTAATCGATTTGTAATTAAGCATGTTGAACTCCTTAAGAACTTCCGTCACATATCTTTCTTGGGAAATAAAAGTTTCATCGTCCATTTGTTTCACTTGGATTCCCAAAAAATATGTCATGAGTCCCATGTCAGTCGTCTCAAATTCACGACCCATGACTATCTTGAATTCTTCAAATATTTTTGATTATTTCTTGTAAAAATGAGATCATCCACATAAATGCAAACAAGTAAGAAATCCTGACCTTCTTCTTTCATGTAGAGTGCATACTTATGAGTGCATCTTAGGAAATCATTTTCTTACAAATACTTATCCAGTCGATTGTTCCAAGCTCTTGGTGCCTGTTTAAGCCCATAAAGTGCCTTTTTTAATTTCAAGACCTTATCTTCATGCCCTTTAACCACATATCCAATAGGTTGCTCAATATAAACATCTTCATTAAGATAACCATAAAGAAAAATAGATTTAACATTCAACTGATAAATCTTCCAGTGATTTCGGACAACAAAAGATATTAGCAAACGAATTGTCTCCAACCGTGCTATTGGAGCAAACACTTCATCATAGTCTTATGGTCTTTTGGAAGAGATGCTAACTCTCAAGTATCATTCATTACAATAGCTTGAATTTCTTCATCCATGGCTCCTCTCCATTTCTTATTCTATTTTGCTTCTTCAAAGCTTAAAGGGTCAACATCTACAAGTAAACAAAATAAACTCATTTCATCAATTGCATGAGTCTCAGTATAAATATCATCAAGGTTTCTATTATTTTCTTTAAAAGATGATCCTCGTGTGATTGACAACCCAAGTGAATGTGGAGTTGTTGGTGGAGTAGATTCTTCTTGTTCCACATCGAAGTAAGGAAAAAAATCATAAGATTCTTCTTCTTCTTTTAAATTCCAATCCTGTGATGCATCTTCATTAAATTTTATATCTCTGCTAATCACAATTCTTTCTCTATGTGAATTATACAATCTGTACCCTTTGGAATTTTCATCATATCCAATGAAAATAAGTTTCTGACTCTGATCATCTAACTTGGATCTGTCTTGTTCAGGAATATGTGCAAATGCAATGAATCCAAATATTCGTAGATGAGACACCGTTGGTTTTCACCCACTCTATGCTTATTGAGGTGTTCAAGCTCTTTGTTGGAGACCGATTTGAAAGATACACAACACATGCCACTACTTCAGCCCAAAAATCTTCAGGTATGTCTTTAGACTTTAACATACTCCTTGCCATATTAAGTATTGTCTTATTTTTTCTTTCGGCAACTCCGTTTTACTAAAGTGATCTCAGAACTGTTAAAAGACGACGAATTCCATACAACTCACAAAAATTGTTAAATTCATTAGATATAAATTCACCACCTCTATCTGTTCTTAATGCTTGAATTTGATATCTACTTTGTTTTTCTATAAGAGGTTTAAACCTTTTGAATGCATCAAATTCCTCGGTTTTTGCTTCAGAAAATAAACTCATGTCTTTCTACTAAAATCATCAATAAAGAGCACAAAGTAATAACTCTTACCGAGAGATTTAGGCTTGATAGGACCACACACATCAGTATGGACAAGTTGGAGTGGTTTAGTTGCTCTTGAAATGGACTGTTTCGAAAAACTCTTTCTTGGATGCTTGCCCAGTAAGCATGCTTCACACAATTGATTGAGATGATCAATTTTTTTAATCCCTCTTACCATCTGATGATCTCCCAAAACTTTGAGTCTATCAAAATTCAAATGGTCAAACCTCATATACCAAATCCATGATGGATCTTGGATACAAGTCTTGTAAAATATGGGGAAAAAAAATTTATTTATGGATTAAACCCTTTAATTAATTGGGATTAATTAGGGGATTAATTGGGTTTAATTAGTAGACTAATTGGGTTATTAGCTAAATGGGCTAATGGGGTTAATTATCTTGTTGGGCCGAAATTTGGGCCTGGGCTGATTGGGCCAAACTGGCTGAGCTGAACCCAAATCAGGTTAGGTATGGATTTGGCTAGGTTAAACCTAGGTTAGATTTGGGGTTGGACTTGAGCTAGTCGAACCAAGTTCCAACGGCCTTAAAAGCTTTCCAACCTGCTCCACTCATATGATTTCTTCCTCCCTTCACGCGAGATTTCTCTTCATCGCCTTCGCCTCTTATCTCCTCCGTGATCTCACCGCCGTCGCTGCTCAGTAGATCCACCGAGGGAGGGACTCGAGCCCGACTGTGAGACTTCTCACGTAGCGGAGTCGGGCGGTGATGAGATCAGCACGACGGAGTTGAGTCAGATTTACGAGTTTTGGCTGAGATTTGGGTAAGCAATTGATCCATTCCCCTTAATTTGGATGAAATCCATGCTTGCTGTGGGTCTCACTACCAGTAGCCCTGATCGGCTCGCAGGGTGGAGCTTCGATGGTCACGGAGATCGCTATTCGAGCAATGGCCGATCACGCCCCGCTTCACCCATCGCCACCCCTCCGAGTCGTTGTTTCGCTGATTTTGTCGCTCACCACCCGATCGAGGTGGATTGTCGTTGTCTCAATAGCTCTCTGTTGGCATAGGTATCTCACGCGAGCAAATTTATTGCTACCCTTCCGTGGTTTGCCACCATAATCGATCCGTTTATGTTTCCATCAAGAATACCTTATGATGTCATGTCGATTTTCGTGGTCATGCGATCTAGGGTCGCTTCACGAGCGACCACCCCCCATAACTAGGAAGCACCATCAATGCAACTATCGCTGGTTCGAAAGCGGAATTGCAAATTCGCCACAAAGAATTCATGGTAAGTCCGCTTATATTTTTGTTCTATGCAATGTGGATATAAACAACTATCTTAAAAGGCGATTGAATTGGTTTAAGATCTACCGAGATACGAGATCCGCCTCTATTCGAGTGGTAGTTGATCGCATACGGGACGAGCATAATTGTTTTATTTGAATAAGGATGTCGAAGTGAGGATCTTGATGAAAATGTATATATATATATATATATATATATATATATATATATATATTGTGATTTCGTATTCTTGTATTTAACTAGGATTATTTTTATTCGATCAAGGCTTGATTCCGTAACCATCGTGGACAATGGAAATTTAGTTTGGTAAGCTTCGATCTAGTGATAGTATAGTCGAGAACAATCATGTTTATTCGTGATCATTCGATATGTGATGGTATTTAATTGTATCCTATTGTTACAGTGTGACTTTCGATGGTGAGGGATACATGAATGTGGAGATGGATAGCATATTATGTATCGTGGGTAATATCTACCCGGTCCGTAGTTTTGATCAAATTCTAGTGCATGATCTTGGATTTATGTTTATACCGCTTACCTTAAATCCACTCTTATTTAATCATATGTTTGTACCGCTTGACCTTTCAGATATAAACTCGTACTTCATTGATTATCTAGCCTTGATAGGAACTATAAACCCTATTATGTATTACCGATGGATGTTCAAGAAGTAAGGGCTGTGGTTAGGTTATCTTTGTGACCTCGTGATTAAGTTATCGTGTTACATCACTAGGGTTAGGTGATGAATTGGGTTATGGAGTCGATCATTGTATCGTACACATATTAGTTGTGCATCTATGGTAAATTTAGTTGTCTGTGCATAGATAAATTTGTGTGATTGTCAGTATGTGGTTACGGACTAGAGGTCCTAGCATGATTGTATATCCATTATGGATCGTATATCTGTGTATGGTTATATGGATGATCGATAGTATCTCGCTACTAACTAGAGGTCTTAGCGTAGTTGACTGTCAGATGAGTATGACTCTTTGTACGATAGAGAGAGTCTTGTGGATTGTAGTCCTTACATAGTTGACTTTTGGTTGACCAGGACTCCCCGTGGGATAGGGAGTGTGGCGAGGATACATGTATGGAGCTATGCATCATTACATTTGCATGCATCTTGTATTTGGGTCTCCTTATGGATGAGACGGGTCGTCAGTCATCCTGCCTCCCCGGCCACTCGGGGTAGTGGTAGCAGGGTTGAGGGCAGAGCATTGGATGTGCCACGCTCAGCCACTATGGATGGTGGTAGCTGGAGATGTGCACCTGGTCACTGTGCAGAGTGGTGTTAGCACTCGCCCACTATAGATGGTGGTTGTGTGACGTACAGTTGTCCTGTGTGCGGCGTTTGTCTACTCATGGGTAGGGACAGCGTGGCTTGCAGTAGGAGCCCCTAGGAGTAGTTAGCTTTTTACGCTTATACGCTACTCAGTCATACTACCCAACTCGGTCACTCGAGAGTGGTGGCAGCTGGAATCGGGCTAGTTGTCATTTGTCGTGCCACCCTAGCCACTCTGGGGTCGTGGTTGATGGTCGCATGACGATGACCATGCATATGCATTGCTGATATATATGTATGCATGTATTTGATATATGTTTTACATATGCCTGTGAGATGCTGCATTTGATTGAGCTATGATTGTTGCACATGCTTGTACATCATGATACATGTCATTTGCATTTTATTTACTGCTATGTGTTGAGCATGATACATGCGTTGATTGATTTATATGCATTTGATTAGCATCATGTCATTGTATGATGCGGATGGGTTATTATACGGTGATCATATCTTGTTCATATATCGAGTATTAGTCGGTATGGGATTGACACCGTATATGGTTATGTTATAGTATACTGTCGAGATGATCTAGCATATGGCGTTCTGACCGTCGTGCGTTGGTACTTTATTTTATGTTGATTGATTAGTTTAGTATATACACCGAGTATGACTTTCTTGTAGTTACTTGTTATTAGATTTGGATATATGTATGTCTATTGGACTCATCTTTGTATACTTGTAGATCTTCACATGTATACTTGTAGATCTATCTTTATTGTTCATGCACTTTCTATATATTACCCACGAGTTTATACTCACCACCCCGGGACCACAGGCTTCCGCGCCCAGATATGATTAGAAGATTCCTTGGGCGTTAGACTCGTCGGTGATCCCATCTCACACCGGACGAATGGATATGTTTTCCGTGTTGTTGTATCCTTACGGATTGTTGGTTTGGGTTTTTCCCTGTATTGTTTCCGTATCTGTGGTATACAGATGTGTGGTATGTATTTGGTCTTTGATTCGATTTCTGTTATGATTCTTGTCGTGTCAAGTCACTCCGGAGTGCACAGTTGGTCTTTGTATCTTGTTTATTTGTTTGTATGCTTCCGCTGTGTTTGATATATATTGATATCTTTATGTTATATTGTTGTTGTGGGCCTACGGGCCTTGTATTAACCCGATATGTTGTCACGTACAGGAGAGATGTCGTCAGTTTGCTTTTCGGCATGACATACTCTCGGGGCGTGACAATTTTATTAGTATCAGAGCCCTAGGTTGCGAAGTCCATTTTCGGATTTTATTTCGTTCGGACATCGAGTTTTGCTTTACTCGGTTTTGGTTTGTGAGTTCTGGGATCTGGCTGTTGCGGACATCTCCGAGCTACAAGGTTTAAGGTATGTTAATTGTTATTACATATCCTTCTGTTGGCTATGCATTTAGTTGCTTATAACAGTGCATGACTTGTAGTATGTTAATCAATATTCGTAATCGTGGTTTGAGTTGACCACGGGAACGATATGTTGAGGTTATTAGACATGTACCTGCTATCGAAAAGGTAATTACCTTTGAGAGCCGACTGATACCGAGTCGGATAGCAGAGATTAGGTAGTCACATCTCTTGTGGAGATCAAGGATTACGGTCCTAAGATTTTCACTAATTATGTTAGTCAGATCATTACCTATTGGGTAATGGACAAGCGAGTACACTATTGCTGATGCAGATAGTAGAGGATTTGTTTGGAGATAATCATAGGTATTTTGATCCCTGAGTTGGTCATGTTAGGTTGTATAACATTGGGAGTACTTTTAGAGTACTTGACTCGGGTTATACGAAGATAGTAGTATTAGTGAATACCATTATCCAGATTTAGCCGGTAATTGGTGGAAGATATAGGAAATAACCTACGGGAAATCACACATCACTTGGCCACGGTGAAGTGATGTTGTGAGAGAGTATTTTCCCACATCATTTTCTTTGACTCATTGTCAAGGAATTCTTGGGCTTTAGGTCGAGTGATCGTTTGGTGACGAAGGTACCATGCAGAGTCGTTAGACTTGCGAAGGTTACGACTATTTAATAGCCCAAGAATGTGATTGGGTTGGTTTTGACCACCCACGGGTTATCGGTTGACATCTTAATCATGATGTTTGGATCTCCTACCAGATCCTACCGGAAGTGTATAGACCGAGTCATGTGTATAGAAATGACTCCGTAGTAAGTGTTTTAAAGAGTTGGAGATTTGATAAGCAGATATTGCGAGTCAAATTATTGGAATTCGAAATCTCCAAATGTTGGATAAAAAGGAGCAAGATTAAAGTCGTAAGTCATGAGCGACTATTGGAGAGTTTTTCGATCATAGAAGAGCGATTGTAGATTGTCAGCAGCTTCTCATGTTTATCAGCGAACTCAGAGGAAAGACTCCGAAAGGAGATTATGTGTGTACAGTGCGGGTTACGACGAGACACAGAGTCAGATTATCCGATGGACCATTGTATCTATTTCTACTATAAGCAACCGGTATCTACGAGGAGAGTATGTATTTTGAAGACTTAGTTGAAGACTATGGATGATGCTTTCGAGCGGACGATCCACAACCTCGAAAGCCGAGATTATTACAGAAGATTAGGTTATCACATCGTGACGATCTACTACCCCAGATATAGTTGGAGTTCTTTGATACTTTCATCCGGAAGAAGTAAGTTACTCAGCAGTATCAGCCGAAGACATCTCAGAAGATTCAGACATTCAGACAACAACTGTTACCTTCCCAGACGACAACAACTGTTACCTTCCCAGGCGTAGTTATGATTTGTTCAGAGGAGAGAGTATCCGATGGTCGTATCTATCACGGTATTCTTGATTCATTGTACCTTTCGCAGAGTTGGAGTGTGCTACGATGTTGACAATTCTTCAGTATTTTACAGCCGGATGTGTATCTTTTGCCAGTACAACAGTGGTTATCATCTCCGTGCAGTTGTTTCAGTTTGTACCTCCATTTTCAGCAGTTGATTTCATTTCCTCCATGGCAGATTTTTGTAGCTACTTGAGCTCAGTCGTCCAGAACAGATGTTGGATGAGTTTACATGATTACTCGAGAAAAAGTATAGAAGACCGAAGGATCGGTCCTTCGGGGTATTACTTTAGGTTATACTATTTGCAGATATATCGAGAGATACTGGTAGTTTACAGGTATCTTTGTCTAGAACATTCTTGGATAGGGTTCGAAGGGTTCCTATCGACTGGTGGTTGGTGATTTTCTCTACCGTTTGGTGAGATGTTGATCAACAACCAAGAAGGCAAGGGATACCCTTAGCCTTTGCTAGACATACCTCCACTATAGACATATCCTTACGGATAGTTAGATTGTTGGAGCGTTGGTATACTAGGACTCTCGGATGTACGTATAATCTGAGAGTATTCGGATATAGTTTCGGATGAACTCTCGGGCTTGCCACTGCATGGGCAAGTAGGAATATGCGATTGGAGGGTGATTTCGGAAATAGTTCCGATATTGAGACCTCATACCGGGAGATGATTTTTATGAGTATCAGTGTTGCTAAACACTATGGGAGATTTATCTGCCTCAGTGTTTCTTCTTGAGAAGACTTGTAACTCTTTGTTAGAAGAGAGACGAACCTTTGAGGTTATGCATCGGTTATTGATGATGGAATGCAGTAGTTGTTGTGAATGAATATCCTTCGTTGTGGATAGATGATTTGTTTAGATCAGCTAAATGATACCTGTGTATATCCTAGGGTTGGTCTACGACTGGAGGTTTGATATTGTAGTGACTTAGTGTCATACAATTATCATTGTCGGTGTGATGATTGAGCTATCATTAGCATAGAGTAAAAGGATGCAGGTGTATAGAGCTGATTGATAATGTTGTTAGACTTATCGACGATTTAGTCGTTTATGGATTTGAGGAATCAAGTACTCTTGGAGTATTTGAGATCGATTGTCATCATATCTGTGGATGATATATTTATGAATATATTCCCAATCTTGAGGGAAGTTTTGGTTTCCCTAGATTGATTTGGTGTTTACCAGAGATAAGGATAGGATGTTCTAGCGATACTATACCGTCGACTTGTTGGACCAAGAAGGTGATGGCAATCACCTGGTCGAAAGTTTGTGAAGCTAGGTTTCAAGGCCTAGACGGTGGCTGACTTTTGTGTCAGTGTTAGTTAATCTGTCCGATATGGATGGAAGGGTATTGTACGTAGATGCATCATTTCAGGGATTAGGAGCGATCCTGATGCAGTTGAATGAGACGTATATTATGTGTATGCTAGTTGAGAAACTAGTGAGATTAGTCATTATAGTCTTCCAGTTACTTTCAGTTCTGGGTGACAGAGTGAATTTTGGACATTAGATTAATATCTCTTGTGAGAATAAATCTCCGCCTTTAGGAAGGATAGTGGTTACAGAGTTGTATTTCGATTTAGGAAGAGTTGTTTCAGGAGACTCTTCATTCGAGAGTGATGATTTATTCGGAGTGTATCCGAAAATAGTGAGTATTGAGATGTTCATGTTGGTGGAACGATATGTGGGGCATGGTTGATTTCGTAGTTTGATGTTGGGTATGCCAACAAGCAAAGGTGGATTATTATGACCAGTAGGGTTATGTACCGAGATAGAAGTGGTAGCCTAGTACGTTAGATTGTGTTGGAAGATTATCTAGACTTCAGAAAGGACTTGATAGGATTTGGGTAATCGATGATCGATTAGCTAGGTTTGCTCATTTTCTTTCGAGCCGTAAGATGGACTCCGTTGGATCGCTTGATGGAATTATATCCATGGAGTATCCTTGGGTATCATTTCTGATAGTGATTCATGATTCACCTTACGATTCTGGCAAAGTTTTCCATCGGTTACGGGTATAGAGCTCCACTCTGGTACAGTAATTGACCTCTTAATAGGTTGGCTGAGAGCGTATAAGAGCTGGAATATAATATTCGAGCTCAGCACCCCACTTAGTCACTTGAGATGTGTGACTTTTCTCCGGATACTTGAGATGGTTATTATGACATCTCGTACAAGTATATGAGTCTGAAATTTGGGGACCAAATTTTTATAAGTGAGGGAGAATGTAAAATATGGAAAAAAAAATTTATTTATGGATTAAACCCTTTAATTAATTGGGATTAATTAGGGGATTAATTGGGTTTAATTAGTAGACTAATTGGGTTATTAGCTAAATGGGCTAATGGGGTTAATTATCTTGTTGGGCTGAAATTTGGGCCTGGGCTGATTGGGCCAAACTGGCTGAGCTGAACCCAAATCAGGTTAGGTTTGGATTTGGCTGGGTTAAACCTAGGTTAGATTTGGGGTTGGACTTGAGCTAGTCGAACCAAGTTCCAACGGCCTTAAAAGCTTTCCGAACCCGTTTGCCAATTTGCGCGATTTCTTCCTCCCTTCGCCGCGAGATTTCCTCTTCTTTGCGATTTCTGCCCTTCGTCTCTTATCTCCTCCGCATCTCGCCGCCGTCGTTCGTCGGGTAGTAGATCCAGCTGGAGGGAGGGACTCCGGTCGAGCTCCGACGGGTGAGACTTCTCGCTGGTAGCGGGGAGTCGGCGGTGATGCGATCGGGTCGGCGACGGTGAGTTGGGATTTACGAGTTTCGGCTGAGATTTGGGTAAGCAATTGATCCATTCCCCTTAATTTGGATGAAATCCATGCTTGCTTGTGGGTCTCACTACTAGTAGCTCGGATCGGTGTTTGGGCAGGTGGTGGAGCTTGATGGTCGCCGGAGATCTCTATTTGAGCAGTCGCTTGATCGCCGCCGCCTGCTCGATCCATCGCCGCCTGGCCGAGTGTTGTCGGTGATTTACGGCCGTCTACCTACTCCGATCGAGGTGGATTGTCGTTGTCAATAGTTTCCCCTTTGGGGTCAGGTATCTCCGCTGCGAGCAAATTTATTGCTACCCTTCCTGTGTTTGCCACCATAATCGATCTGCTCTATGTTTCATCAGCAACAGCTCATGATGTTGTTGTCGATTTCTGTGGTTGTTGCGATCTAGGGTTGCTTCATGAGCGACCATCAGTCTCATAACTAGGAAGCACCATCAATGCAACTATCAGTGGTTTGAGCGTGGAATTGCAAATTCGCCACAGCAATTCATGGTAAGTCTGTTTATATTTTTGTTCTATGCAATATGGATATAAACAACTATCTTAAAAGGCGATTGAATTGGTTTAAGATCGGCTGAGATATGAGATCTGCCCTATTTGGAGTGGTAGTTGATCGGTGCATATGGGATGAGCATAATTGTTTTATTTGAATAAGGATGTTGGAAGTGAGGATCGGATGAAAACAGATATATATATATATATATTGTGATTTCAGGTATTCTTGTATTTAACTAGGGATTATTTCTATTCGACTGAAGGCTTGATTCCAGAACTACTGTGGACAATGGAAATTTAGTTTGGTAAGCTTGATCTAGTGATGGTATAGTTGGAGAACAATCATGTTTATTCGTGATCATTTGATATGTGATGGTATTTAATTGTATCATATTGTTACAGGACTTTGATGGTGAGTGATACATGAATGTGGAGATGGATAGCACGGATTATGTATCAGGTGGGTAATATCTACCTGGTCCGGTAGTTTTGATCAAATTCTAGTGCATGATCTTGGATTTATGTTTATACCTGTTTACCTTAAATCCACTCTTATTTAATCATATGTTTGTACTGCCTTGACCTTTGAGATATAAACTCTGGTACTTCATTGATTATCTAGCTCGGATAGGAACTATAAACCCTATTATGTATTAGCTGATGGAATTTCAATAAGTACAAGTGGTTAGGGTTATCTTTGTGACCTCAGATTGGGTTACTGTGTTACATCACTAGGGTTAGGTGATGAATTGGGTTATGGAGTCGATCGTTGTATCGTACACATATTAGTTGTGCATCTATGGTGGATTTAGTTGTCTGTGCATAGATAAATTTGTGTGATTGTCAGTATGTGGTTACGGACTAGAGGTCCTAGCATGATTGTATATCCATTATGGATCGTATATCTGTGTATGGTTATATGGATGATCAATATTATCTCGCTACTGACTAGAGGTCTTAGCGTGGTTGACTGTCAGATGATTATGACTCTTTGTACGATAGAGAGAGTCTTGTGGATTTTAGTCCTTACATAGTTGACTTTTGGTTAACCAGGACTCCCCATGGGATAGGGAGTGTGGCGAGGATACATGTATGGAGCTATGCATCATTACATTTGCATGCATGCTGACGACTGGGTCTCCCTTATGGATGAGACGGGTCGTCAGTCATCCTGCCTCCCCGGCCACTCAGGGTAGTGGTAGCAGGGTTGAGGGTAGAGCATTGGATGTGCCGCGCTCAGCCACTATGGATGGTGGTAGCTGGAGATGTGCACCTGACCACTGTGCAGAGTGGTGTTAGCACTCGCCCACTATAGATGGTGTTTGTGTGACGTGCAGTTGTCCTGTGTGTGGCGTTTGTCTACTCATGGGTAGGGACAGCGTGGCTTGCGTGAGGGCCCCTAGGTAGTTAGCTTTTTACGCTTATCGCTACTCGGTCATACTACCCAACCTCGGTCGCTCGAGAGTGGTGGCGGTGAGTCGGGCTAGTTGTCATTTGTCGTGCCACCACAGCCACTCTGGGTCGTGGTTGGACGGGTCCATGACGATGACCATGCATATGCATTGCTGATATATATGTATGCATGTATTTGATATATGTTTTACATATGCCTGTGAGATGCTGCATTTGATTGAGCTATGATTGTTGCACATGCTTGTACATCATGATACATGTCATTTGCATTTTATTTACTGCTATGTGTTGAGCATGATACATGCATTGATTCAGACTGTTATATGCATTTGATTAGCATCATGTCATTGTATGGTACGGACCGGGTTATTATACAGGTGATCATATACTGTTCATATGTCTGAGTATTGGTCAGGTATGGGATTGACCTGCTATGTTATATGGTTATGTTATAGTATACCTGTCCAGGATGATCTAGCATATGGCGTTACAGACCGTCAGGTACGTTGGTACATTACTTTATGTTCAGTTGATTAGTTAAATATATACACTGAGTATGACTTTACTGTAGTTACTTATTATTAGATTTGGATATGACTGTATGTCTATTGGACTCATGTTGTATACCTGTAGATCTTCACATGTATACTTGTAGATCTATCCTTATATGTTGTTCATGCACTTTCTATATATTACCCCTGAGTTTATACTCACCACCCCGGGACCCTGGGCTTCCTGTCATACAGATAACAGGTAGAAGATTCCTTGGACGTTCGGAGCTCCGTCAGCTGATCCCATCTCACACCGGACGAATGGATATGTTTTCCATGTTGTTGTATCCTTACGGATTGTTGGTTTGGGTTTTTCCCTGTATTGTTTCCGTATCTGTGGTATACGGATGTGTGGTATGTATTTGGTCTTTGATTCAATTTCTGTTATGATTCTTGTCGTGTCAAGTCACTCCGGAGTGCACAGTTGGTCTTTGTATCTTGTTTATTTGTTTGTATGCTTCCGCTGTGTTTGATATATATTGATATCTTTATGTTATATTGTTGTTGTGGGCCTACGGGCCTTGTATTAACCCGATATGTTGCCACGTACAGGGGGGATGTCGTCCGTTTGCTTTTCGACACGGCATACTCTCGGGGCGTGACAAGTCTTCAAGATATAGGTCCACAATTCTTCAAGTCCAATAAAAACATCCTGTTCTTAGTCATAGATACCTTAGCAACAAGGTTAGAATCTTGATCTCGTAGCCAAAGCATGCAATCTTTCATATGAATTTTATAATTTCTTTCCAAAAGTTGACTAATACTTAAGATATTGCTAGTCAATTTTGGAACATAGTATATCACAAAGGACTTTATGATCACCATTATTTGTTTCAAGAAGAATCGTACATTTGCCTTCAATTTTCACCTTTGTGTTGTCTCCAAAACTTACAAAGGCTTTCTTGTTTGTATCGAGCTCCACAAATTTAGTTTTATCGCTTGTCATATGATTGCTAGCTCCATTATCAAGATACAATGTGTTTGCTTTTCCAATAAAATTCTCCGTTAGTGTAAGAAACAAATATTGCTCTCCATCATCTTCCTTATTCTCCATTAGTTTTGCCTCTTCATTGTCTATATTGGATTGACACTCTCAAGCATAATGTCCAAATTTATGACAAGAATAACATTCATTTTGAGATTTATTTCTTTTATCATCATATCTCATATAATTACTTCCTCCTCTTGCTCTTATGCGACCTCTTGTAAATGTTTGATTTTTTTTATCAAACTGAGAAGATTGCTCATCTCTCCCTTGTCCACGAGCAATTACTGAACCTCGACCTCTGCCTCGTCCTTGGCCTCTACCTCACCCTTGGCCTCGACCTCTACTTGTAATACCTCCTTTGATATTGATATTTGCTTGCAATGCACATTCTGATTACTCTTGTTTTCCACAGTTCATCCTTTCTTTATGAGCCCGTAATGATCCGTTTAATTCATCAACAGTCATGACCTCCAAATCATTGGACTCTTCAATTGCAACAACAGTATGGTTAAATTTTATGCTAAGAGAACGTAGTATCTTCTCAATTACGCGAATGTCAGACGCAATTTCTCCAAGTCTCTTCATTTGATTAACAATAGCAAATACTCTTGTGAAATAGTCAGAGATATGTTCACTCTCCTTCATTAAGAGTGATTCAAACTCAACCCTTAGGGTGCGTTTGGTTGGGGGTTTTTGTTGATAACCTTGTTAGGTTATCAACAAAAACCTTGTTTGGTTTAGGTTATAAACAATTACCTGGTAATTGTTCATTATCTGGTTATGAACAAAAACCTTTTTAGGGGGAATCGGAAAACCTTGGAGAACCAAGGTTTTTGTTGATTCCTGGGGTTAAGGAAACTTTTTTCCAATATTACCCCTAGCAATATATTAAATCTCAATTTGTCAAAACTCAATCGATTTGTCGTCCGTCGTCGGTCGCCGCCCGTCGCCGGCCGCCGCCGCCGCCCGTCGCCGCCCGTCGCCGGCCTCCGCCGCCGCCGCCGCCGCGCCCGCCGCCGCCGCCAGCTCGCCGCTGCCGCCGCCGCCCGCCATCGCCGCCGGCTGGCTGCCGTTGCCGCCGTCGCAGTAAAGCCGCTGCCGGCTGTTTGCCGCGCCACACCGGGCGCTGCCGCCGCCGCCATCGCTCCATCGCCGCCTTATCGCCGCGCGTCGGGCGTCGCATCGCCACTGCGTCGCCTCCATCGCAGTCGCTCGCTTATCGCCATCGCCGGCCGCGTCGGCCGTCGCCGCCGTCGCCAACCACCGCCGCCACCGTCGCGATCGCCGCGCCATCGCCCCTCACCACTCGCCACCATCACCGCCATCACCACCTCCGTCGTCGCCGCTGCTGCCGCCCGCGCCGCCACGCCATCGGCTGCCGTCGTCACCGCCATCGCCGCGCCGTCGCGCTTGCATCGCTCGCCGCCGTCGGCCGATCGTTGTCGCCGTCGCTGACCGATCACCGCCATCTATCGCCGGCCAATCGAATATTTCTATCGTTGTCATTGAATTGATTAAGCAAAGACAAAGGATAATTTAGTAAAATGTTAAACTAAGTTATATATTAAAACCTCCAACCAAAAAGGTTTTTATCTAAGGTTATACTTTATTCCAAGGTTATGTTTTATTCCCTGGTAATCACATAACCAAGGTTATGTATGATTACTTGAACCAAACGCACCTTTAGAGTTTGAAGTCGCACCTTCTTCACCTTATCCACTCTCATAATAGAGTTGCAAAGCATCTCCCACGCTTTCATTGATATTGTCTCATTGGCTATTTTTTCAAACATATCTTCATCCAAACCTTGATGGGTGATGGTAAGAGCACATTAATCTCTTTCTTCTTTTTATTCTCCAAAGCATCCTTTTGGTTTTGAGGTAAAATTGTCACATCAACGAGCTCAACAAAACCATTTTCAATAATATCTCACACTCGTTGGGATCCGAGGATGACCTTCATTTTAAGTGATCAATTCTCATAGTTGAACTTGATAAATTAAGGACATTGGAAAGAAAAAGATTTTGATGTCATGACCTTTGACACCACTTTGGTGGAAGACAATAGGCTCTCAATTAGCATACTAGGAAGAGAAGAGGAGTTGTAGAATAATAACTTGTATTGCTTCAACTTAACAAATAATTTACATTACATGTCTATTTATACTACTTAATAAAGAACTCTCATCATTAATTAAATATTCTATGCATATACATGGATTACAATATTCATGTTTTATTTGATTCATATATATCAAATATTTATTATAGTAACTTCCGACCACCACGAAGAATAAAAAAAAAAGAAAACATTTCAAGTCATCAATCATTTGTATGCACCACTTGAGTCAAGAGTGAATTAATACGTCCTGAATAAATACACGTTCGTAACCAATCTTACAAGCTTAATTAATTATCCACTCTGCGAAGGCACATGCATGTCGATCGATCGATCACCCGACAAAGTCATGCAGCAAACGATCCTTCCCAAATTGTCTCTCTGGATTTCCAAAAGCTTTCGCCAAATAGGGGTCATTGCACTCCTCCAGTCCGAACCGGCTCGCCACGCTCACCGGCAGCGGTTCCCCGGCGAAGCGAGCCCCATTGTTGTTTTGCAGGCCGAGGGTGAGCGACACGACGTTGCCCGGCCGGGCCGGCGAAATGTTCACTCCGCTCGAAGGCACGTCGGAGCACGGGAAGTTCGCACGCTCATGAATGTTGCTGGCGCCCGGCACACGGTCTTCTTTGTTGTTCGCCGGCGACCCGCTGCTGCTCTGAGCGACGGCGACCTGAAACCGGTTGGAATTGGCCAAATGGGTTGACTTGGAAGACGGCAGCGGCTGGCGACTCGTTTCGCTTGTTTTGTTCTTCTGGCGCATCTCCAGGGAGTGAATCTCCTCCACCATTGGCTTCCAGAGACGGACTCTCGCATTGATAAACCAATTAGAGACCTGCCCATGATTAAACCTATAATTAAGCTATCAAATAACACAGTTAACCATCCAATTAGTGTCAACTGACTAATTAGTCCTACCTGGTTTCTCGTGAGGCCAGTTTGTTTAGCCAAGTTATGCTTATCCACATCAGTGGGATACCTGCAGAATTGAACTACTTAACTATGATCAAACAAATGCCTCTGCATGAAATATGGGCCTGATCAGAATATAATAACCAAGATTTATCCACAAGTTGCAAGCAACGAGGACTAAAAACACTGTAAACCCTACTAAATTATACTGCATATCAATGAATAGTATCCCTATTGGGACCCTGCTCCATCTCCTTGGAGAAAGAAACATCACTGGTCCTGCTCATACTGTTTGATCCCCATCTTATCTTGTTGCATGAGCAGTAAACTTACCATATGGAAATGCAACAGTAACGAGATCAAGATCAGTGCATCGTAAGCTGAGAGCTCAAAGAAGATGTTGTTTGCTTACGGATGCAAGAAGTGCTCAAAGAGCCATGCCCGGAGGACGGACACCGCCCGTTCCGGAAGCCCCCTTTGCGGTCGCCATATGTGTGGTTGAGCTGCCAAGGCATGGTCAGTGCTATTGGTTGGTCTTTGGAGGAATCCAGTGTTGTTTAGTAGAGCAAAGGTTGAAATGTCTTCTCTTCGGCCGGCTTTGTTGCCCTTGTTCACCTGGTGGAGTTGGTCGGAGATGATATTCTTCAGGCATTTGAAGTGTTTGGACATGATTTTGAGGGCGACCGAGGCGTATGGAGCAGCTGAGCTCAGCCCCGCGACTGACTCGAAAGATGTGATAACATCTTGCACTTGCTGATAATACTGTTTGTATCTTCTGCAGACCTAAAAAAAGCAGCAGTTGGAAAGGCAGAA
Organism: Wurfbainia villosa; assembly: GCA_025175895.1. NCBI lineage: Eukaryota > Viridiplantae > Streptophyta > Magnoliopsida > Zingiberales > Zingiberaceae > Wurfbainia > Wurfbainia villosa. The sequence continues at coordinate 967,914 of CM046008.1, forward strand.
ATCAGAGATGGCAATCAAAACGTTCGACCGATGCTCTCAGGCTTCAAAAACTTTGCAATTTGCAAGACGATTCATGATTAGTTTGTTTCAACACAAAATTATGATTGCACAAGTGAGCTTTGTCTCCCCTGATCATCCGAATAGTAATCTCTCAGGGATCTCTAATGCTACCAGCAAAATTTAAGGACTACAGACAGGATGAACTTCATTTTCTTCTTCTTTAGGCATTCTCGGTGCTCGATGCTTAGTCTTACAATTATATTCTTGCACAATGCTTGTTTATATAATACTTCCTCTTATTGTCTTGTCGACAAAAACAGACTGAAGTTGCAAGAATTAGGTTTGCTTCATCTTCTTTGATCATGTGTACCATAATTGTCAAAATCTGCCTATACCGACATAAATTGCACGAATTGGGTTGCTATTGAAAAGGATCTATCCTTCTTCCTCGAGAAATTGAAAATCTTATGAAAATTGATGGAAACGGTAAAAAGAATCAGCTTCGAAAAGATTAAACTATAAATGAGTTAAACTTCACTAGAAATTGGATGGAATCAAATGAAACTTCATTGAATTAATAATAAAATATGAATGGAATAAGTTGAAATTCAGTTGAATAAAGATAAGTTTGGAGACAACCAATTTAGCCAACTTTAGATTCATCCCAATTTTGACTGCCCAAATCCCACATTGGATCTATTAGCCTCACCATAGCTCAAGATATACCATGCATGAGGTCCACAACCACTCATTCAGTCTCGTCGCTACTCGCTAAATTGACAACTCACCTAGCTCTCACTTGCTCATTGTGGATCAAGAGGCAACAAGATATCTCTCACTTACTCATTATGTCATACACTAATTTGGTATTATTAAAACGATCATAATTGAAATTTATGATCATAATGGTGAGCAATAATGAAGTCGAACCATTTGATGATCATTCCAAAACTTAAAACTATTTCAAAAGGACATGACCTAAGTTCAATATGTTAGGAAAGTTACCAATTTATATTATTAACAAATAATTAGTATAATAAAGTTTTGTAAACAATCTATGATTTGGTACTGTGAGTAATAAACATTTTAGTATTTTTTTTATAAATGAACATTATTTATTTCTTCTGATGTAAATTCTTTTCCTAAGTAAATTATTTAGCTTGACTGTTTTAATGTGTTCAGTAATGAAGGCACAGAATTTTCAATTATATTCTCTAGGTTTGTTTTGCATCGTGAGAGCTAAATTGTATAAACTTTATTTAATGTTCTATATGAGTGCAAAAATATATTCATTATAATGTTCATAGGATTACAGAAACATAAGAGATCCCTCAAAATTCTCTTAAACCATTACTATATGAAATCTTTTTAATTAACAATTAAAATTGGATTAAGCGCGCGCTTCACCCTAATATTTTCATCCATGCAACTTAAAAATTAACTCTATGTCAAGTACTATTCCTAAGATAAGAATTATCTAAGAAAACATTGCAAAGGAAATAATTAATTGTACATGGAGTAAAATATCAACTTAGTTTCTTAGAATTGTATCTCTTAGCTCTCATCTAATTCAAAAAGGTGCATTAATTTTGATTAAACACAGGCTAGATTAGGATCATGAACTGGTGATACCTTCAACATATATGCAAATCATATTATATATAACAAAACAAGGAAGATGGTATAATAGATGCAATTAACCCTAGCTAGTTTGGAGTAAAATTATCCTCTGTAATACTGCATAACGATCATCCATTTGAAAGATGGAGGAAGTGTTACACCTGTTGCTTGAAAACCAGTTGACAAGATAGAACACAAGGGCAAACATGCTGCAACTGCAGTAAATTAAGTATTCTCCTCGGAAACTTGCACTAGGAGAGATATAGAAGAATAATAAAATCAACAAAAAAGAAAGAAAAAAATTAAACAAGTCATATCGAGACGATCGTGAGTAGTTGATTAGCACGATAAATGAGAAAAATTTTATTGTTTAATACTCGGATCAGGTTAATTGGGCAGCTTAATTACCTCGTCCAACATTGAGATGAGCGTGATCTTCTTCCACTTCTGCTCGGCGCCGGCGACGTCGTCTCCCATGCCATGGTCGTCGTCCACCAACGCCGGCTCCCTCGGAGGCGGATCCGCATCCAGGAGTAACTCCGGCAGACAGGCGCTGCTGCGGCTGGTGCTGCCTCCGCCGTCGGCGTAGGCTTGGCTGGGTCCCACCTGGCACAGCTCCTCGAGCAGCCTCCTCGCCGGCTCGAGGAACCGGGAGCGGTTGAGGACGGCGGCGTAGCCGGTGAAGGGGCCGAGCGGGGCGGGCCGGCCAGCTAGGTGGCTCCGAGGCCGCGCGGAGGGGGAGGACGAGAGCGAGAGGGAGAAGCCTTGCGTGGGGATCTGGCGGCGCTGCCCCTGCTGCGACGGCGCCACGGGCGGGAGCGCACCGTGGCCGTCGAATTGCGCGACGCTGCCGTAGCTATTGTGGTAGTAGGAGGGCGAGGTGGAGGCGGAGCTGAAGGCGGTCAGGGAATTCGCTCCCGCCGGGTAGATCGGCGCCGCTGCGCTGCCAGGCTCGTGCAGGAGCAGAAGAGAGGTCGACGCCGGAGACACCTCCTCCGCCGCCGAGGGGAACCGCAGCTTCTCCCTTCGGCTGTGCTGCGGCACGTGATAGTACATCTGTGGACGGTGGTGGTGGTGCAGCAGCAGCTGCTCCTCCCCTGCTCCTGCTCCCCCGCCGCCACCGCCGAACCGATCAGCCGCCGAAGACGCCATGACCTCTATCTGATTCTCGGTGGGTGGTCAGTGTAATTTTGAGCTCCGCCCTGGAGAGAGTGAGAATGGAGGCCCCTATATCTTTTTGCCTCTTGCTTTCCACAGATCAAGTTACAAAAAAGAGAAGGCAAAAAACAAAAAAAAAAAAAAAAAAAAAAAACCAGCGTGAACAGGCAGCCAAAGGCTGATCCACTGACGAATATGGTTCATCTGTGACTCGTGAGATGAGATCTAATCTCTAATCTATATGAACAACAAAGGTCTTAATTAGGTCCTCTCTCTCTCTCTCTCTCTCTCTCAACTATAATAATTAATCTCATTCATCCCATCTTGTCTTCCTTTACGCTGTTAACAGTACTCTCGCACCCGCAGAACACTACTAGTTGTATTAAAAGCGACCACAGTACTACAGTACTTGATTAAAACCAGGCCGCACGGCGCGCACGTGGGACGCGCGCGCTCTCTCTCTCTCTCTCCGTACGCCGCCGGCGAGGCCGCCGCCGCGGCGAGGTTGATCAGCCGGCGATTAGCTGCAAAAGCCAACAGGACGGAGGCCCGCAGCGACGAGGTGGGGTGGGCGTGACACCGCGGGTCGTACTCGTTTGCGGAACCGTGTGATTAAGTGTCCGACCAGGCGTCCGCCCGCGATTGGACGGGCCGTACGCACTTCGCTCAGGGATCACTGTCATCGCTCGCTGCCAAACAACTCGAGCGGCTCGTCCCGGTCGCTGGCTGGCGAAGGTCGAGGGGCTTGAGGCCCTGCCTTGCGTCGGTTAATTGGGTAGTTTCTGCTTTCGAGTTAAAGGCGTGCAGTGCGGTGCAGGAGGTGGATCTTTTGCTTGGTTGCGCGGAGGGAGGTGCGCCCGAGTTTTGCGTCGATTCGCTTCTCCCGAGGACGACCTGGACCCTGTCGCTGCCACTGTGAGTAGACTCAAAAAGCTCTCACGGAGTTGACAGCATTCAAACGTCAGATGGATCCCAGCGATGTTCTATCAAATCCAGCCCACCACCGCCGATTCGAGCTGCTTCCGTCCTTCTTGACTCTTCTGCTGCTGCTCAACCCAGCCCACTGCCCACCCACGGCTAAACGAGCGATCAAGTTGGGGCTTCAGTTCAGTTGAAGTGTCGACTGTCGACACAGGGCGACTCGAGGTAGACAAATTAAGATGGACTGATAAACTTATTTATTATTAATCAGATGCATGCCTTAAGATTACAAGCGCACGGAATTTACTGGGTCAGCACTCAGCCGTGGAGGTTGAATACTTCCATGAGTTGTACGCTTCCACCCGTCCACCAACTGGATACTGTAGATAGTGAGAGAGAATTGGCGCAATGCTATCAAATCTTCCGCTTTCAGTTCAGGCGTCGGTTTCAGGGGAGTCGGCGACTGCTACCTTCCTCTGTACTCTCTTGTAAGAATAGCTTCTTGCAGTGCACACGAAGACGCAGATGTTGACGGCGTTCAGAGTCGCCACCAACCAGTAGAACGAGTCCAATCGGCTCCCGTTGAGGTCCCTAGCGAACCAGGTCGTGGACCGGTCCACGGCCGTGATGAGGAGGCTGCTGAGGAAGCTGGCCACCCCGAAGATGCTCAAGTAGAGGCCGATCCCTAAACTGCGCATCGCGTCCGGCACCTGCTCGTAGAAGTACTCCTGCAGCCCCACCAGCGCGAAGCCGTCGCCCAACCCCATGACCATGTACTGCGGCACCAGCCAGAACACGCTGACCGGCGCCCTCGCCGTCAGCCGCCTCCGCTCTACCAGCGCGGCCGCCGCCATCGCCATCACCGACAGCGTCATGCCCACCCCGACCCTCTTGAGGATGCTCACGCCTCGCTCTTGCCCGGTGGCTCTCCGCACCGCCGGCTCCAGGAATTTGTCGTACAGCGTCACCGTGATGAGCATGCCCACCGCGCCGAGGGCGAAGACGGAGGCCGGCGGAATTTCGAAGCCGCCGAGCTTCCGGTCCATGATGCTTGCTTGCTTTATGAAGAAGGTGGAGGACTGCGACACGGCGATGCCGAAAGGTAGCGCCGTCAGCCAAATAGGAACAATGCCGATTATTAGCTTCAGCTCCTCGACTTGGGTCACCGTCGCGAGCCGCCATGGGTTCGATTTCTCGATGGAAAAGGCCGCCGCGTCGTCTTTGTGCTCGATTATGGCGGCTTTGTCGAGGAACCTGGCAAATTTAATTTAGCACCATGTCGATTGAATTTCAGGAGGATTCCATAGGTTGCATGCATGTACCTTAGCTTGTTAGTGTGGCAGAGGAGCCTCCTACTGTAGTGCTCTGTTTTAGGAGCCTCGTAAAGTTCTCCAGCGTCAGACGGCAGAGGAAGCCCTCGTTTGGACAGCGCCGACGCTACGACCTGGGCCATCGGCGTGAACGGGCTTCCGACCGGCGCGCGGTACCGATAAAGTGATTTGCCGGCGACGAAAAAGACAAGGCTGAAGCACATGGTGGCCGTGAGCACGACGCCAACCAGCCACCATCCGACTGCGTCGCGAGCGTAGGGAATGATAGTGACGCCGAAGAGAAGGCCACTGCAGAGGGCGAAGTTCCACCAGTTGAAGTAGGACATCTTCCGCTTGCGCTCCTCCGCGTGGTTGTCGTCGAACTGGTCGGCCCCGAAGCTCTCCAGAGACGGCTTGTGGCCGCCAGTCCCGACGGAGATCAAGTAGATGGCCAAGAAGAAGATGACCTCGTGGACGCGCATCGATCTGCCGCCGCAGGCGGCTGCGTTGCACGGTTTCAGGCGAGGAACTAATTGCGACAAGCTCAGCAAAGTGAGTCCCTGCAGTGCACGACAAAAAAGAAAAATCTCATTCTCTCATCGACAAAGGAAATCTGATGAAAGAATCTCTGTATTTTACCGCGATGTAGACGAGAGCGGAAATAATGACAGTGAAGAACCTCCCGAGAGCAGCGTCGGCGACGAAACCTCCGACCAGGGGCATCATGGCGGTGACGCCGTTCCAGTAGTTGACATTCTTGGCGGCCGTCTTCAAATCCTCATGCAACTCCTCGGTGAGGTACATGATGAGGTTGGTGGCCAGCCCGAAGTAGCTCAGCCTTTCACTGAACTCGATCGCTGCACAGCCGCCATGATCGTATCAAGAACATATATAAATCGAACACGACGACACAGATTAATATAATTAATTGGGTGCTTGAACCATACCTACGATGAACAAGGATGCTCTCCAACCTCCGGTGGCGGATCTGTCAGGAACCCTGCCGTTGTGATCGACGGAGGAATCGCACACCCATTTCTCCTCGTCTCGCGGCCTCCCCAAGCTAGTTACCGGCTCCATGGATGGGGAACACAAGGACACAAGGCTCGAATTTGATATATCTCCCATTTGGCCTTTGTATATATATATATATATAAGAGGACTCGTCGCATAATGCACCGATCACTTGTTCCTTAAGCTTTTTCGTTAACTTTCAGAAAATTTTGACCGGAAACGAGACCACACAGCGTAGATGATTCGCTAAAACAATGAAAGATCATTTTGAGTTCAAAAAATTTTAGATTTTCGTCTTAAAGTAGATCCTTACTGTTCTGACGGGACGTAGATGATTCTAGTAGACGGTGAAAACTAGCAGACCGTATCCTCTGCTCATGATGAGAAGCATCAAATGGGACGACCTTGGTGATGGTGGATGCCACTGCAAGTCTCAATGTGGAGATAATATTTGGAAATTATTGAAATATTTTAGCTGTTTTTTATTTTTATTTTTTTTTTGATTAGTGGTATCGAGTTTTTGGCGAATTCTTGCATCGGAAGGCAGTCGTAGTGAGGGTTCGCCGTCAGTCCGCACCACCCGCCCATTGATAGCAGGCCGCCTCCATGGCCATGGCGAGTGGAAAGCAGTGGTCCTCTCATGGTGTGCGTGAGATTGAACCATGGCTTGCTCGGGGACCCCACTCTTCTCAAGCCTTGCAATTGCTTTCTGGGGCAAAAAAAAAAAAACCCGCTGTTTTTTAGAATATAAAGAAGGGAGATGAAGAATATAGAGCTTTTAGTTTTTTTCAAAAAAGGAAAGAAAAAAAAAAGATAGCACCGAGTGAATTGATAATTTACTCTTGGAGAATATTATTTTTTTTTTCTTCGAAGCCTTTTGAGAGAATTTTAGTCCCATATTCAAAAATTAATCAAGATAGTGGAGACAACATGTATAAAGCATGCATAACACTATATTTGATGCACATGCACGATAAGTGCTAGGAATGGCAATTATGTAATTGTATATTTTTAATTTAAATTGTTTAGATGAAATTAGGGATATTTATTAAAAAAATTTAAAAAAAAAAAGAATAAGAAAAAAAATTAAAGATAAAAATTAATAAATTAAACTTCATAAAATAATTTAATCAAACATTCAAGATCTATCTTCGAATTTGAAAATGTTTATGAATTCTCATGGTGCTCACCCATCATGATTAGTCACGTGCGTAAGAAGTTGTCGTTTGCTTAACTTGTCATATGTGATCAATGATTTTGTCCGGTCTAAAATAGCTTGGTTGCTATATAAGAGATGGACAATATCAACCGTTTCATCATAACCACATTAGAATACACAACAAAATATGAGATAATTAAATATTTAAATAATAATATAAGTTGAATTTTTAAAATAAATCTAAGTAAGAGTTCATGCAATTAATACAAAAAAGACAAAAAAAAAAAAAAGGAAAACATACTCATCGATGAAAAAAAAAACCATTAAATGCAAATGCATATAAAATAAAGTAAAAAGATTTGGCACTACAACTTGTCTCATTGTAATTATTTGGCATCCAAATCTTTGTGCAAGACCTAATTAAAAAATATAATTAACCATCCTAAAAGATTATTAATTACCTCAATTCTCTATGCAAATGTAGAGGTCAAAGGAAGTGGAGTGTTCGCACACAAATGCATGGCACAATAGAAAGAAGAAATGTGCATAATATAATAAGAATAGAGGAAAGAATAAATATCTCATGTAGATCTTATAAGCTTGTTAATTATTTTCTTTTTAACGAGTATCACTGGTTAATTATTTTTATTTACTACTCTTTGCCTTAATTTCCCTTTATAATACTAATTGATTATATGTACAAGAGTGAAAATGCTTGAATAACCTATGAGGGTGCGTTTCCATGCACTCGACTATATGCAAGATGACATCTATCTATTGTATGTAGTAATATTGAACCGTAATCCTATATATAATTAAGCATATTGTTATCGATTGTTCTCTTATTAAATACAATTAGTTACCTATTATTTCACTAGGGGTTCAAAGCTAGTTATCAAATAAGTACTATTATGTTCTTGCTTACTATAATAATTTGGTTTATTATTAGTGAGTAGTATTTCATACAAAAGGTTCAAAAATAACTTGAGCAATATATTAAATACAAATATGAGAGGGAAAAAAAAAAGGCAAAAGTATAAAAAGTAAATTCTTTTTTTTCTAAAAAACAAGCCCTCTCATGAGTGCTAGCTAACTAGTACTACTCACAAATTAATTACAGCCAAAGAGGTTAATTAATTAGCAAATTGTAAAAACTCAAAGATGTTAGGGAAAAAAAATAATTTAATCGATTAATTAGTTTGTATGTGATCGAAAGCATGTTTCAATTGATCGATAACCACTTTATCCAAGAAACTTTAAAAAAAAAATGGACCAATTAATTCTTACATTCGAAATGAAAGCACTTTCTACCCTTTTTTTTTTCTTTAATCATGATCATTTGTTCTCCAACTAACAAGCACTGAATTGTGAAGCTAATTAACATGTTTCATTAATTACCCAAACCTCTTTAAAATGTATCAAATTACACAATCAAGCTCATGCATCTGTTTAAGTTCCTTTGCTCCCTGCGTGTTATCTCAGACTCTGATCATGATTGATATCAATAAAAATTAATCTATGACTAAGCGCATAATTATCAGCACCACGTCATCTACTGTGCCAGACACCCCATGTCTTGGCTCAGTTGTCCACTATGTCAGATGTCCTGCGTCTCAGCTCGGTCCTCTATTATGTCAGGCGTCCCGTGTCTCGACCCAGTATTAAGTCAGACACTCCACGTCTTTGCTCGGTCATCTCACATCTCGACAGACGCATTATCTCAGATGTATGATTTCTCAGCATATAATTCATCTTATTTAGTCAGAAGACGTGACGGATATTTCCTACTCAGGGGTCTACCAGACAGTCTTTGTCGGCATCTCTCTCCGACCAAGAAACAGATGCCCATACTGGGTTTTAGAGGAATGTCTATCACATTCACGAGGAATTGTCTCCTATCAACTACACGTCGTGTATTAATTAAGGTCTACGTGCCTACAATATTTATGAGGGCCGGGTAATGCTCCTATTACTTCTTGTAGCATATATACACATATCATGAAATCATACCGCCCCTACCGATAGTACCATTTGGCAGGAGAATTTCTCTTCTATATATAGCCTCTTCAAAGGAGGGGAAAAGAGGTTTGCGCATTCTCTACTCCACTTGTCCATCCTCTTCACTCTTTTTCTTGCTAATCTCTGCCTTGAGCGTCGGAGGGGCCTTGCCGAGATCCATCTCGACACTCTTAACCGCTTGCTGTTTTGCAGGACTCTTGATTCGGCTTGATCCACCCCATTCAGCTTGGTCCACCGCCGAGATGACGTTTCGACTATCCCCACTCTCCCTCTGCGTCAACTCCGTTCGTCCGAGTTATCGGTCTTTATCGCCTTCGTCATCGGAATATTTCACCATCTCCGTCTCGACAGACAACCATGATCATTTCTTTCAGTTAATACACAGATAGTGGGGGAGAAAGAGAAAAAAAACAAATTAATGAGAATTTGTGTTTTTAATGCAGCCTGCTGCTGATCATATAGATTGCTCGATCAATATATAAATCCTGCTGCAGGATCACTGGCCGGAGATAACATAAAATTATGCTCAGTGGAGATGCGTTTAATTTGCAGTGAAAACCTTGAGCACTTGTTCCTCACTTTCTTGTGACAGCATGCAACTGTACGTTAACTGGATGAATCTCGCTTTCTTAATTTAATTTATTTATTTATGGTGGCAGGGTTTTTGTGCTGATCGCCACAATCCATGGCCGACGACGACGCTATCTAGCTGTGATCGAGTGCATGTCGACCGCATTATGAATAATCTCAGTGCATTGCCCTCGTCGCACTTAAAATAAAACCCTAAGACTACATAATTAATATGATCAAGGTGACAATGTAATTAAATTTATAATGGAATATAATATAATCTTGATTACATTTCTATATTTGATCATAAAGTTACATGTAATATGAGATTACAAGAGATAGTATATTCTTTTATTTGATATTCATTACGAGGACAATAATGATCGACTGCGACAGCGACGAACGACGATCACGGATCGACTAGCTAGCGGATAACAGGCGTGCGGCGACGGCGATAGGCGATGGCGGTGGCGGCAGGTGGCGAGTGGTGGCAGCGATAGGCGGTGATAGCGGCAGCGGTAGCAAGCGGCGGCGGCAGCAGCGACAACTAACTACGCGGCGGCAGCAGCCCGGCAGCGGCGGTCGGTCGACGACGGTTGACTATCGGCGGGCAGTGGCGACGACGATAAGCTATGGTGTCGAACAATGATTGCTACGAGCGACGATGGACGATGACTTTTCAGATTACGACTTGTAATATAATATAATTGAATTATATAAGTTTTGTTTTGTAATTCAAATTATAAAATTTTTATGACTTTTGTAATCTAGATTATATGTAATTATAATTTTAAATTGATAATAAATAAAGTAATCAACTTTATAATGTAATTTGGATTAAATTATAAGATTACAGCGTACTTAAATGCAATCTAAGAGAGAGCAATTAATCTCGTGAGAAAAGGTGGAGAGAACATATATGTCTGTTTGCGCTGTTGAATTAATATATATATATATATATATATATATATATATATATATATATATATATATATATATATATATATATATATATATATATATATATATATATATAGAATCAGGCTGCCATTTGAGATAGTACTTGATGATGTACTTTTTGCAGAGATAATTAAATAAATAAGTATAAAACACAAAGGCACTTAATTGAGTGCCAAGTTATAGGTTATGATTGGGAGCTAGGTCAATTCCTAATATCCTATCTTATCTCATAGCAAGGCAAAAATATTAATTATAACAACTTTTGACCGACTAATAATTGTCAGTTTTGAACTTTTGATTAAATTATTCTATCTTTAATTAACTATTTTAATCAAAATTATAGTATAATAGTATTTGATTAATTTTAACCAAAAATGTATTTTTCAATAAAATTTAAGCGTTTTGATCTTAGCCTTGGAAAATCTACTAAAATTAAAAAAAAATCAAAATATGACATGCATTTTTAATATATATATATATATATATATATATATATATATAAATTTTTAAAAAATAGATTTTTCTATCTTGTAGAAATGGAAAACGAATGAAGCTATAACTCGTAAACATGTGGATTTAATGAGTATATTATTTGCCATATAATCTTAGCCACGATTAGTGTTAGGGATATATAAAAGGTGAAAGTAGAGAATCCACTCAAGAGAGCTTGAAATTGTCCTCTTCCAAGGTTCGTAGCTAGAATGCTAAAAAGTATATATATATGAACCATCATATTAACCAGCTCTCTTTGATTATCCCGATCAGTGGATGAGGTAAATCAGGAGTGTAGTTGACAAGTACATAAGTAGAGACTATTGAAAGCTCAAGTAGTGAAACTTCGGGATCGACCTCTGTCCGTTATAGGCATGACTCTGCAAACTCGATCACCTAGGTTCTTAGAACACTAAAGATTTGACTTCCAATTATATTGTTCTTTGTGATCTAATTAAGCTATATAGCTATAATTGTGCCATGTTACCCTGCCCTCCATGCTATAGATCTTGTGAGCCATCCATATCCCACTACTCCAAAGCACCTACGCATGCACTTGCCAAGAGGCAATATCTCCGATTAATTTTGTCTCCCTCAATATCCATGCCATTTGAGATATATATATATATATATATATAAAGATTAGAATTTGAAGTTTAAATTGAACGAATTTCATCGTACTTACGCAAATTTAAATTTTATTCGAATTTGATCGCTAAATCATCATTCTCCTTTCAAATAAGTTAATTCACTAACGCCGTCACTCACTCGATTCTTAAATGGCATTTTAGAAGAAAGAGCCTCCCAATATTCATTCATTGTGGATTTTTTTTAAGTTTTTGGAAGGATGCATTTTATTTGAAAGATGATCCAAATTGGGCACTTGAAAACTTTGAAACACTTTTTAATGATTTTTTTTTTTATGATCAAAATTAACAAAGGGCATGAATTAGTGTCTAAAAGATTTAATAATAATGGCATCACATTTTTAATCTATAAGATGTTTAAGTCAAAATATTTTACTATGTTTCAGTGATAGAATAATATATATTATCTATGTTGGGTGTCTTACGTCGTGCGACTCTGTGTGATAATAGAAATGTATAATAACTTCTATCACGCTTGAGCACCCATTTTTCATGCTTGATTGGGAAATACATAGTAACTTTCCTGTCAAAGTCTCTCTGCCATTGGCCGCTCGGCATTACCACCGAGTGACTGGATTTGGCTGCAATTCGGTTGGAATTCGGTTGCGATCTGATCAACGTCAGAGTTTCATTGAATTCGACCTATTCCAGTTGAAATTGTAGCTGATTCCAACTGCAATTGTGATTGATTTCGATTGCAATCCGGTAGGAATCCAACCATGATCTCACCAGGATCATATTTCAATCGGATTGCAATCGTATTTCGATCGGATTATGGTCGAAATTAGGGTTGTAAATGAATCAAATATTCATGAACAAGCTTGGTGTTCGATTCAATAAGAGCTTAATTATTTACATTCGTTCAATATGCATCAAAGGTAATTAATGAACAAGCTTAAATAACTTGATAAATTAAACAAACATACTTGAGCACATATATGTTCGACTTGTTAATGTTCATGAGTAATGTTCGTAAACATGCATTATTCGTAAACAATATTTATGATTGGACTTATTTAAAAATTACTTATAAGTTTATTTATATTCATTTATAAATAAACAAACAAACTCAATTTAAAAGCTTGATAACCTTTAAATAAGTCAAACTTAAACAAATTTGAATTAAGCTTGATTCTTGAATCGAGCTTGATTAGAAGCTTGATACTCATTAAATAAGACAAACTCAATTCAAACTTAATCTAAAAAAAAAAAGAAACCAAGTCAAGCTTGAACAAATTTTTTAATGGCTTTGTTAATTCAGGCTTGACTTGGTTATCTTATCAAACAAACCTGAACATTATAAAACTTGCCTTGACTTGACTCGTTTACATCCCTAGCCGGAATCGACGGCGATTGAGACCGTCAACGATCGCGACGTTGGCGGTCAAAATTCGGTTGGATTTCGATCACAATCTGGTAGAAATTCGATCGTGATCTGATCAAACTCCGGTGTCGACGGGACCAAGGCTAGATTCTTGTTGAATAGTGGCAACTAGCGGTCGCGGCGTTAGCAGTCGTAATTCGGCCAGATTTCGATCGAAATTCGACCGCAGTTCGATCGGTCGGACGACTGGGACGACGATGGTGGTGACCTCGACAGGTTTAGATAGTGCTCATTGGAAAAGTAGACGGACGACGAAGGTACTGTGCATTTCCTATTATTGTGCAATCGATTTCGTCGAACGGTGGAGAAACTATCGCGCATGACTCATGCACTGATTGTCACCCAACATAAAAAAACTCTCTATATATAGAAAGAGAGAGGAATGATCCCCACACAACTCATCCATGAGCAACTATAAGCATCTTCATTATCCATCGTCCGATCGGGTGAGCACTATAGCCTAATCCTTGAATCCTAGGGATCAAACGATAAATAATAGAGGTGATATATATATTGTTAAATTCATCCATGCATTCGTGAGCACTTTTATTATTCACCATTTGATTCCCCATAATTCAAGGATTAGGCTATAGTGCTCATATATGAGTGCCCCGTGGTGCACGAGTCATGCACAATAACGGAGAATGTACAATAATTTTGTCGTGCTCCGTCTTACCCGAGCACTCACTTTTTCCACGCTCGAACACCCCACCTCTGATTCCCACCCAATGCCTAAGCACCTCTATCGCTCAGCATTGTCATTGAGCGATTGGATTCTGACCGCGATTCGATTAGAATCCGATTGACATCGGAGTCAGGGCGGATTGTGATCCGACTAGCATTGGAGTTGCAGAATACATAGTAAATAGAAAATGTACAGTGTTCCTCTCCTGATGATCTCGACCAAATTCTTCATCATCAACAGTCATCGACACTATAGCCCAGCTCCTGAACCTATTAGGGTCACCATCGCTATTTGACCGATCGATCGACCGAACCGCAACCAAATTCCAGTCGGATTGGGCTAGAATCTGGCTGCCAACGTCGTAGTCATTGGCGGCAAGAATCACGATCGATTCCTCCTACAATTTGATTACGGTCTGACTGACATCGGAGTCTAGCCGGATCATGGCTGCCAGTGGCCACAATCGCGGTTGATTCCAACCGCAATCCAATCAGACTCCGATGCCGATTGGATTCCAACTGGATCGCGATCGGAATTCGATTGCTCGATGGCAATGTCGAGCGACAGAACCTACGACGGGTGAAATATTGTGTATTCCCCATTACGGTGCATGCTCGAGTGCTCACGAGTAGCACACCACGTGGTACACAACATATCAAACTCCATGTTTGGTTGCTTTAGAATGGCTTAAAGGGTCTGGAAAACCGCAGCTCTTTCCCTTCCAAGCCTCCAAGAAGCCTCCAAGAACTGACGTCTTCAAATCACCACAAAACCCCTTCTTATAGGCTTCTCACCGGATTGATTTCTACCAACCAGTCGATTGCTTCCTCGACCATTGCTCAACTATCTCTTCAACAACATGTTCCATGTCGGATTTCAATGCACCAATTGACTCAACACTATTTTGTGGCTTGCTACAGTGACACCGAACAACTTATCAACCACATTAGTTGACTCACCAACCTTCTGTGCTCAGCCACAATGTTACCAATTGACTGATCAACCATATTAGTCGACTATCCTCGAGCACCCATCACGAGCCTCCCGAGCACTCACTTTCTCATCCCAAGCACTAGACTCGAGTTCCCAACACTTGTCAATTGATCAACCATCAGTCGATTGCCCGAGCACCGAGCTCTGTTCCTTGTCTCAAGCATTGACTTCTCGAGTGGCCAAGTCCTTTCCTGAGCACCAAGTCTTGAGCATCTGTCAGAATTTCCCTAGCGCCCGAGTCCTCGTTCCCAAGCACAAGTCGACTGCCTTATCAGTTATCACTGCAATCGACTACTAGACTTGAAGCACTTGAGTTCATTCCTCATCCTAAGTATGCGACTCTTGCCACACTCCCGAATGTCTCATGAGTGATCAATTAACTGGCCACACTCACCAGTCGACTGCCCGAGCACCTGAATCCCTGACTCAAGTGCTCGAGCACTTCTTCCTGAGTGTCACTTCCTCAGTGCCCTGAATGCTTCCTGAGCACTAGCTCTGTCGATTGAACAAAACCATCAGTCGACTGACTTTAACCAGTCAGCCTTATTTCAAGCCAATTCTCGTTTCACTTAGTACTCGATTGACCTCAATCTATTAAGACTTTTTTCGTCCAACATTTGGTCACCCTTAACCTACCAAAACCTCTCTTTGCCAAGCATCCAATCACCGCGATCTATCAGGACTTTACATCATCAAATATCTGATTCTCCTTGACATGTTTAAACTTTTCTTCACTTGTTTAGCATCGGGTCAATCGTGACCTGCCAGGATTTCACCAACACCAAACATCCGATCTTTCTTAACCTGCAGTCTTTCTTAACCTGCTTAGACTTTCCTTCTTTATGCCAAGTGTCTGGTCAATCGTAACCCATTGGTCTGCATATCTTGCTAACTCCATATTAGACTTTCAACTGCCAAGTGTTCGGTTCTCCATGATCTATTTGGATTTCTCACTTGCCAACTTTTTATTGGACTT
This sequence comes from Wurfbainia villosa, assembly GCA_025175895.1. NCBI lineage: Eukaryota > Viridiplantae > Streptophyta > Magnoliopsida > Zingiberales > Zingiberaceae > Wurfbainia > Wurfbainia villosa. Next base: position 983,822 of record CM046008.1, read on the forward strand.
CCAATAACCAAATGTTCAGTCCTCTATGACCTACTTGATTTCTCACTTATCAACTCCCTGTTGGACTTCCAACTACCAAGTGTCTGATCTTTCATGATCCATTTGGATTTTTCATTAGTCAAATATCTGATCAATCTTGACCTACTTGACTTCCTATCGCTCATCATGGTATCCTGAACCAATGACGATTATATCAATACTCTCCTTAGTACGTCTTCTACATACGACTTCGGATGTCCCATATCGTCTTATAGTTATATTGTCAAACATCGTAACTCAACTCAAGTCTTACTCGAGCTTAGTCAATCTTGACCTAAGATTGATTACACCAACATCGACTAGGGGTTACTTAGCACTTTGTTAGAGATTCGTGGGACTGTGCTGGCTATCCCCAGGATTAGTCGGGCCGAAGGCTCAGACACTGGTGCAAAAAAAAAAAAAAAGACCATGGGCTTATACAATTAAAAAGATATTTTTATTGGTACGAGATCTTTTGGATAAAATTTAAAAATAAATTCATGAGAGTTTAAATCTAAGTGACCAATATCATATCATCGTGGAGACTCTATGTCTGAATCAAGAGAATCAAACACCAAATAAAAAGTCAGTTGGGTTAGGAGGACCGGACAATTGACAGAAAAGACTTAGTGGGATACCATGCAAGGAGACTTGTGTTGGTGCAATCGACCCAGGTCACGATTGACCAGGACTCGAGTTTGACTCGAGTGATGTTTTGATGTTTGACAAAGTGTTTGACATTGATGTTTGACATTGATGTCGGTTAATATGTTTTGGAGAGATTGTTTATACAATCGACCCAGGTTATAATTGACCAGACTCGAGTGTGACTCGAGGGAGACTTTGGTGGTTGACTAGGGTTGACCATGTGTTTATGGGAAAGTTCAAGTCATGGGTACTTGGCATGGAAAGTCCAAGTGGGACACTTGGCATTTGGGAAAGTCCAAGTCTTGAGTACTTGGCAAGGGAAGTCCAAGCATGGGTCTTGGCAAATGAGAAGTCCAAGCATGGGTCTTGGCAAATGGAAAGTCCAAGCATGGTCTTGGCATGGAAAGTCCAACATGGGTTGGCAAGGGGATTGATATTGGCGGCGTAAAGTCCAAGCGGAGTCTTGGCGGCGTAAGTCCAATGTGCCTTGGCGGTGAACACACCGTTAGCATGACATAGCCGATGGAAGCACCGGGAAGCTAGCGCGATGGATGAACAAGTCATGGATGACTTGGAGGGATCCGAGAGGCGTGAGGCTGATGGAGGTGGCTAAAAGGCTTAGGTCTAGGCTAAGGGTGGTCTAGCAAGTATGGGGGCACCATACTTGGGTTAAAACCTCATTCTTGAGGTTGGCAGTCGACTGACATTATGGCGGTTCAAGCTGCCGAGTCGACTCGAGTTCGTTTGAGAGCTTTTAGGGCTCACATCGGTTGCTCATAGGGAGCGATCGACTACCAAGAGATGCGATCATTGCCCGGTCGAGTTCTGCGAGCCGAGCGCTCGTAAGTAGGCGATCGACTTCTGGCGTTATCGATCGCGCCAATGTTGGCGATCGGTAGTAAATCCGTTGGAACTTGTCCAGCGTGGATTGAGCCGTTGTCTCACATCTACGATGTTGGCGATCGATCGGTGATTTATGGCGTCGACTACGGTAAATCGGCCAGCGAGATAAAAAGTTCGTGGAGATTGCGGTATCGATTCTTGGGGAGCTTTCTTGAGGCGATTTGAAGGCGATTTGCGAGTGCATTTCAGGCCCTTCAACCTCATCCAAGCAACCAACAAGCAAAGCGCTCAAACCCTAGTTTTGTAAAGTGTTCTTTACATTTCCTTTGTATTTGCTTGTATTTCCTTAGATTATTATTGTAATCTTGTGCGAGGTTTCTCGCCTCCGAGGCTTGTTGTCGAGAAGGAGTTTATTGATTAGTGATTGCATTGGCGTCGCTAGAGCTCGTTAGAGCTCGTCAGTGGAGTAAGGAACAGAATTACGGTTCCGAACCACGTTATATGCTTGTGTTGTGTTTGTGTTTGTATTTCGTTATTGCTTTTATCATTTCTATTCCGCTGCGCATAACGAGTTTTTGTAGACACAAACGCAATCGATTTCCATCATCGTACGGTATCACGCTATTCACCCCCCCCTCTAGCGAGCATTCAATTCCCAACAAGTGGTATCAGAGCCTGGTGGCTCTTCAACGGATTAACAACCGGGAGCAATACGCTAGAGGGTAAAGATGGAATTTCAAGACAAGCTAGGTTGGGACATCAACACACCGGTCCCGTACTCATTATATGGACAAGAAGGCTTCGATTCTTGGAAGAGAAGAATTGAAGATTTTTTGATGATGAGGGACTTCGAGGAATGGTCTCTATTAATGGAAGGATTTGAGTATCCTAGAGGACCAAAAGGTGGTTTCCTCAAGAAGAAGAGATGGAGTGAAGATCAACTCCAAAGATTCGAGAAAAACAAGAAGGTAATCAAATTCATTTTTGATTTAATTCCAAATGAATTTTTGTGTAGCTTAGGTGAATGCATGGATGCTAAGGAGCTATGGAGCGATTTGGCAAAGCTCCATGAAAGCCCATCAATGGTCCAAGAGGAAGAGACCGAAGAGGCTAATGCATCATCCTCGCAAGGAAGTGAGGATTTGGAGGTTGATAGGGAATCAACTTCCGGATCGGTAGAAGAGGTGGAAGAAGTGGAAGAAGTATCCACTTCTAGAATTGAGGAGGAGAGACCATCCTCAACACCGGAGCAATACCAAGAAGCTTCGACATCCGGACAAGATGAAGAAGCCCAAAATTTAACTCCGGCACCTACCACCGAACTAGGTAACTTAAACACATCAATCTCAAATAAAAATAAAATTATGTGTTTTGAGTGTAGGAAATTTGGGCATTACAAGAGCAAATGCCCAAAGAAGATTAGGAAAGCTCCACCGGCTCCAAAAGTTAAGGATGCTGGTTCCCCAAGTATCAAGAGCAAGGAGCACATCATATGCTTCAAATGCAATGCAAAAGGACATTATTGGAATCAATGTCCTAGGGGAAGCAAAAAGACCAAAGAGGGAGCTACATATGTAGGGGGAGCCTCTAGGGCAAACCCTAAGGTATATTTCAATAATGCACCTTCTTTAGTTAATAGGCAAAGGCATGCTAGGAATTTAAATTCTCTTGCAATTTATGAAAAGCATGCTAATAGGAATAAATATTTTTGCTTAGGAGCTAAAAGTGTCCATTTTAGTAATAAGGAGAAATTTGGGACTAATGTCCCTAGAAAAACCATACCTAGTGAATCTATTAAGAAAATACAAGAACATCTAGGTTTTAATCCAAAATGGACTAGGCATATGCCAAGAAAGTCAAATGCCCAAGATTTAAATCAAGATTCTAAAATTGGGAAATTAGAATTAGAGAACCAAGCCTTAAGGTCAAGGCTTGAAAAACTTGAAAAGACCCTTAGGAATATACAAAATCAATTTAAAGGGTCTAGTGGTCAAAATCAAGGGTCCAATAGTCACAGTCAACACTTAGGACCTAAGAGTCAAAAGTCAACCAAGGGCAAGAAAGGTTTGGGTCACAAACCTAAGCCTAAGGTGGCTTACCATAGTGTTCCATTTGATTATGGAACACAAACTAGGTCTAGGAAGACCAAGGTCAATAGGGAAGTCATTCCTAGAGTTGACCAAAGGGTGTGCCTAGTGGCTAGGGTTTCTAGGAAACCTAGGGTGGCCACTAAGAAGGTTGCAAGGGGAGTCACCCCTAGAGTCAACCTAGGTAAGACCCAAATGACCAAGGCTAACAAGCCTAGGAGGGTCATTAGAAAGGTATCTAGGGAGGTTATCCCTAGGGAATACCTAATCAACCCTAGGAGCTCAAATAGATTTTGGGTTCCTAAGAGCGTGATTGATTCACGCTAAGTGGGTTTAGGGTGTGTCAACCTTGATTGGATGAGTAGTTAACTCAACCATGGTAAGGTGGCACTTTAGGATATTTTCAAGGTTATGGTTACCTTGGAAATAAATTTGAATTAATCCTAAAAGGATTTTAGGATGTGCCAATATTAATTATGAAGTTTGATAAAATGACCATTTTGGCACAATTTAAGTTTAGTGGTTAGTGTGCCATTTTGGGTTTTTGGCACACTAGGGAGAAAAGTAGAAATATGGAAAAATGTGATTAATTTTATCAAATGACAAGTAATATTAAAATTTAGGTATTACATACCTTTATATCTTATTTGCCATGCTTTGATTTGCCATATGCCATGACATGACATCATGTTCATTCTCATCATTTATATGTCGTACATGGTTAGGATTAAGGATTAAATGTCATGTGTTTTAGATTTCATCATATGCCATGACATCATGATCATTGGCCATGATTTATTTTTCTATTATTATGCCATGATCATTTTCATGCATCTAAATTGATTAAAATTGAAGGACTATGACATGACTTGAGTCCCATTTATAAGGGAATCAGTAGAGTTGCCTTAGAAAAATGCATGAAACCCTAGGTTAAGAGAACAAAACCCACATCAAACATCCAATTGACATGAATGTGGAGTTATACACCCTAGATAAATGGGAGATGCTAGGATATGAGTTGAGTTCACGGTGCCTAGATTTTGCATCTAGATGAACTAAAACTCATCTAATTTTCGTGGATCATTGGGAAAGCTGTACAAGTCATGCACATAGAGCCCAGGAATATGATCCAAAATAAGGTTTTGAAAGCGGTTTAAAATCATTTTGACAAACCTTGGTGAAGTCTATCTTTTGATAGCAATCACCATTGATGAGATTGAAACAAAGTTAGCTTAAACTTTAAAGATTTTAGTCACTTTTTGATTTTGTATCAATTTCACTATTTTATGGGTAAAATATTTTTAAAACATTTCTCACCCATTGTTTTGGTCATAAGTATTATACGTATCAAATTTCGTGATTTTTCGATGTACGTATAATTATTTATGAATTTTGAATTTAGTTACGATAAAATTGAATTTATACTGATCATTGCCACTTGGTGGCGATCGGTGATGAAATGCGATCGTGATAGCTGTCGAAGTCATTGCCAGTCTGATTTCGGGTTAACAAGGTTTGTTTAGCCCGTGTTCAGCTATGGTAAAGGTTCCTAACCACTCTTAACCCTAGGATATGCTTTGGGAAGCATTATGAAGGGTGAAAATCCATTGGATATGAATTAGGAGTTATGTTAGGTCAAAGTATCAAATTTAGGGTGAGTAAAAGTTCTATGTTGAACTTAGAACCTTAATTTTGATGGTTTAGAGTTCCTATTGGCTTAGGGGCTTTCCAAGGACATTGTTGGTGCAATGGTCAAGGGGGAGCAAGCCTTTAGGGGGAGGTATCCATCTTGGGATGATGGATGTTTTTTTTTGGGAGAATGTTATCAATTGAAAATTGATGGGTGTTTGATACCCAATTTGGAAATTGGGAGAGTGAGATAGGAGTGCCTCTCTTGAGTGATATGAGACTTATCACTAGGAAGATGGTAGGCATCCTAGGTATTTTTGATCAAGGGGGAGATTGTAAGATCTCATTGGGACATGAGACATTGACCTCCTTGGAGAGAAAACCTTTTTGATGTTAGTCAAAAAGGGGGAGAATGTTTGGGGGAGAACATTTGATTTACTTTTTCACTTGAATGTTTAGGGAAGAACATTTGGTGAGTGTTTACCAATTTGGGATAATTGGTAAGGGATTTGAGTTAGTGTTCTAACTCATGATTTGATTGATTTTTGTCAAACATCAAAAAGGGGGAGATTGTTGGTGCAATCGGCCCAGGTCACGATTGACCAGGACTCGAGTTTGACTCGAGTGATGTTTTGATGTTTGACAAAGTGTTTGACATTGATGTTTGACATTGATGTCGGTTAATATATTTTGGAGAGATTGTTTATACAATCGACCTAGGTTATAATTGACCAGACTCGAGTGTGACTCGAGGGAGACTTTGGTGGTTGACTAGGGTTGACCATGTGTTTATGGGAAAGTCCAAGTCATGGGTACTTGGCATGGAAAGTCCAAGTGGGACACTTGGCATTTGGGAAAGTCCAAGTCTTGAGTACTTGGCAAGGGAAGTCCAAGCATGGGTCTTGGCAAATGAGAAGTCCAAGCATGGGTCTTGGCAAATGGAAAGTCCAAGCATGGTCTTGGCATGGAAAGTCCAACATGGGTTGGCAAGGGAAAGTCCAAGCTTGAGTCTTGGTATTTGGGAAGTCCAAGGGTTTGATATTGGCGGCGTAAAGTCAAGCGGAGTCTTGGCGGCGTAAGTCCAATGTGCCTTGGCGGTGAACACACCGTTAGCATGACATAGCCGATGGAAGCAGGAAGCTAGCGCGATGGATGAACAAGTCATGGATGACTTGGAGGATCCGAGAGGCGTGAGGTGATGGAGGTGGCTAGAAGGCTTAGGTCTAGGCTAAGGGTGGTCTAGCAAGTATGGGGCACCATACTTGGGTTAAAACCTCATTCTTGAGGTTGGCGGTCGTAGGCATTGGCCGGTTCGACCGCCAGAGTCGACTCGAGTTCGACCACCGCTTGAGAGCTTTTAGGCTGGGCGACCGCCATGGGAGGGAGCCGATCGATAGCCGACGGCAATGATCCGCTAAGGATGACATACGATCGCAATGAAGCCGAGTAGACAGACGCCCGTGAGCCGATCGGGCGCCGATCACGGCAAGAGTCCCGACCGCCAATGTTGGCGGCCGATCGGTGAGAGTCCCGCTTGAACTTTTCCAACGTGGATCGAGCCATTGTCTCACATCTAGCGGTCGGCAAATGACCGGGTGATTTATGGCAATGATCGCACAGCGGAAATCCAAACCGACGCGAGATAAAAGGAAGTCGCTCGTGGAGATTGCGACGCTTCTGGGGAGCTTTCTTGAGGCGATTTGAAGGCGATTTGCAGGTGCATTTCAGGGCCCTTCAACCTCATCCAAGCAACCAACAAGCAAAGCGCTCAAACCCTAGTTTTGTAAAGTGTTCTTTACATTTCCTTTGTATTTGCTTGTATTTCCTTAGATTATTATTGTAATCTTGTGTACGAGGTTTCTCCGCCTCCGACTTGTTGTCGAGAAGGAGTTTATTGATTAGTGATTGCATTGGCGTCGCTAGAGCTCGTTAGAGCTCGATCCGTAGAGTAGGAACCGTTACGGTTCCGAACCACGTTATATGCTTGTGTTGTGTTTGTGTTTGTATTTCGTTATTGCTTTTATCATTTCTATTCCGCTGCGCATAACGAGTTTTTGTAGACACAAACGCAATCGATTTCCATCATCGTACGGTATCACGCTATTCACCCCCCCTCTAGCGGGCATTCAATTCCCAACAACTTGATGGGTTGATGATCGGATATCAAATAAAAGAAAAAAGATTATGGGCTTATATATGATAAGATTATTGAAAATACAATCAAAGTCTCACGTTGGTAAAATATGAAAAAGATCATGAATATGTAAGATGAAAAAAATGTCTCCGTTGATATGAAGTCTTCTGGGTAAAATTAAAAAATAAATCAATGAGGATTTAAATTTAAAATGAATAATATTATATATTGAGATATGTGAAGTTCATCGGATCCAATAATATCAAGATTAAAATATAGATAGAATAAGAAATAGAGGAGGAATAAATCTTTATAATAATAATTTTTTTATATTAAGTATATTATTCCATTAGTCTAAGTAGGATTTGTCTAATCCAACTTGTTAATCCATTTAGCTTTGTCTTATACAACGGTAAGATTATTATTTTATGATCAAGAGATTACGGGTTCAAGTCTTGAAAATAGTTTATTGTAAAAAAGTAAGATAAGACTGCATACAATGGATTCTTTTTCTATACTCTGCATGACAGTAGCTTCATGCATCGGATTATAATTTTCATAGTTTTTGTAAATTTAACATAACTAACACTTAACACACCTAAGGCAGATGCAACCTAGTTCGATCGAGTCAATTGGATCGAAAGCACTAAATGTTAATTGGTCAATTCAATTAGAGAAACCAAATTGGACATCTTAATCGGGCTTGGATACTCAATTTTGTTGATTGGGCAGGTTGTGTCCGATGGGTTGGGCGTGTAAAAGGACTAATCAATTAACTCGAGCCGGACCGATAAATTGATGAACAAATATTATTTGACATTATAATGAGAAGGCATTAATTAATTTGAATGAATATTAATATAGAGGTAAAAAAAATATTGATGTAAATTATCTATGCCCTAATTCAAAACTAGAACTTTTAGTGTCTAAGAAAAGTGGCCAATATCTATTTGTACTGATCGACCAAGTTAGAAATTAAGTTTTTTTTTATTAGCACCAAACATTTACTTTTCGGTTAAATTAATTCTGAAAATGATTGATTTGGATTCATAAATTTTTAACAGAATGCTAAGTAATTTTAAGATAAAATATACTCTATCAATCAATATGGTAAATCAGGAAAATACTCATGACTTAACAGTTAAGTATGGTGACATAGTTGTATCGTTCCTGTAAGTCAAGTTCAATGCTGAAAATATACTTTGTCCGAAAAGGTAAACTTTCGATCCGTATTCGATTTAGGATCGTTTGTTCAATTTTTTTCGAAATTCAAAAACAAATTTATCCTAATAAAAAATCGAACTATATTAATTTATAAAATATCATACAATTTTATTATTGCACCGCGCTCCTAGGGCAAAATAGAACTCTTTTTGTCGGTAGAAAACATGGATCACACGTTAACACAATAAATAAATAAATAAATATATATATATATAAATAAATATATATATATATATATATATATATATATATAATCGTCGGATCGAACGCGATCGATGCGTAACTCACCGACGGTCCGGCAGGGCTCGATTTCCGATCGATTAGCGCTCGAAATCCGATGCAAAACCATCGGAAAATACCAAATCACGCGTGGCCGCGTGCACACCTTGTCGATCGCGATTGGATCGGTCCGTCGAGTCGACCGGACGGTTGTCACTGTCGATCCGTCCGACGTCGAATCGATTGCAATTTAGTCGAATCCGTCCGATCGTGCGAATCGGGCGCTGATTACGCGGTCGATTCGATCGCCCGATCGGAATGCGGCCCGATCAATCGTGCGATCGAGTATAGCGGATGGACCGACGTCAGCTGTCGGTCTGTCCGATGCCGGATTCCGACCACGATTCGACCGAAATCCGGCCCGATCACGGGCGGCAATGGCCGCGCCACTGTCGGCCTCATAATTTGGTTATTTCCGGTTGGTTTGCGCTAGATTCCAGACGCTAATCGACCGAAATCGGAGCCCCGTTGGATCGTTGGCGAGTTGCGCATCGATCGCGTACGGTCCGACGACCGACGACTGACGGTAGCTTCAAAATTTATTTTGTATTAAAAGATGATATGCACATCTCAAATATTTTTTATCGTCAATCTCACAACTAAATAAATCACGATTGATTTTTAATCATACCAAAATCTGACACAATAAAGAGCAGATACCACCGCTAACGAGGAGATCGGCTCTTATTCACTTCCTTTGCATATCATTAGTTAAGATTTTTGAATAGTGCATGGTGTAGGGCAAGGAACTATCTATCAAAAGTTAAATTTTCATTCAACTTTCAAGGATCCTATACAAAAAGTTAAGGTAAACTTCTGTTGATTTTTTTTTTTATCAACACTAAATATCTTATAAGCCGAAAGAAAGTATGGCCAGTTCAGTTTCACAAAATTTTTTCACCAATTATCAACGTCCATCGAAAAATATTCGCACGGATAATTTAATATTCATAGTTTATCATTCTATTTAAAAAAAAAAATCTCATGAATTCTTAGTAATTGAAAATTGAATTGCAAATATTGAGAGCTAAACTGAACGTCCGTCACTGCACTATTTACCCTGGGTACAGATCTGCTGGTTTTCTTTCAGGCGAATGTTGGATATTTTCTAACGATGTAAACCGAAATTGGATTAATTAAGGACTGCGGCAGCTTAACGATGAGTCTGGAGGTGACATTTGTGCTAATTATATTTAAGCAGCGTCCGGAAAGCACAAATGTCACCTCCCAAATCATCGTTAAGCTGCCGTAGTTCCTAATTAATCTCAATTTAATTTTGCAAATTGTGTGTCGTTTTCACAATCAAATGGAACTCCTATAATATAAAAAGGCCCGTTTAACAGAGCTCCGCTTCGTATTCCTGCTGCCGCCTTCATTTTTCTCTGATTTGGGTTCAAAGAGAGGCAGCGGCGGAGCCGACGACCACCTCGCCTCGCCACGCATTCGTCTGCACGCCGCCACCGTTTCGTGCCATTACGGCCGACGCTTGCTCTTCCGCCTTCCGGCACAGCGCTGCTTCAGCTCGGGCACATGGCGGATGATTTTCAGCTTCCCTCCGAGCTACTCGACGATGGATTCTTCAACGCGTTCTTCGTCGACCGCGAGGGGAAACACGAGGAAGAGAAAGACGGCGACATGGGCGACCGCAGTTTCCTCCGCGGCGGAGACGACAAGGTGAGAACATTCGCGGCGCAACTAATCGTTAAGTCATGCAAGTCTTAATCCCGGTCTCTTTCCGTCTCCGAAGGCGAGGGATCCGTTGATTAGGGCTGCAGGAAAAGGGGCGGCGCGGTCCGAGCTCGACGACGCGGAGCGTCGCCGGCGAAGCCATCACGAGCACTGGCTTCTGAATCTTCAGATCCTTCACCTGAAGCAGCAACAATTACTGCAGCAGCAACTGCGCGCAGCATGGGCAGAAGCACAAACCAAAGCAAGAAGAGGAGCCAGCTACGGCGGCGGCAGAAGCACCTCTGTCTCTTCTCCTTCGCTGCGGAATCCACTTCTGCTCCAGCACCATCCCCATTCACAATCTGGGAGGCGAGCAGTTTTCCTTTCCCGCTCCGGCGCTAGAAATGAGTCAGCCGGCACCGGCGTCTTCCTACCTCGGACGGCCGTGAGCAAGGCGGAGCCGGAACAGAAGTCAAGTAATCATCTTGTTAAACATAAACGCGATTCTGTTATCGCTCGTGGTGCAGCAGCTAGTTCGACTGTGTTTATTCCGGCGGGAGTGTTCCCGGCTCTGAACCTGAACAACACAAGTCTCCCCGGTGGATTTGCCATTCGACATGGTTAACTACCATCTTTGTGATATCTTCTTCTGATAATAAAAGAAAAAGTCGGTATACACGTTCGAACACTATTTCTCATTGCTGAAGTATCTGTGTTGCTTCAGATGCATTTATGGGAAGAGCAGACGCTATGAGGCTCGACAGCCATCTCCAGCCTGCAACCATTAGGATTCCCATGAGCTCCCTTCCCCATGAATGGAACCATTGACAAACTTCACCAACTCTCTTACTCTCAACGGAAGCAGCTCTTGTTCTAATGGCAGAAGAATTCATAATGTGGATGGGTAAGTTTGGTTCGAAGTGACAGGATGAACTGATGGAATGAATGAACTAAATTCAATGTCGGGTGAGAATTTGTCCTCCTGCTTCCTTAATATACAAGCAAAGCATTTTGGTTGCTGGCTTTTTGCTCGGAGCGTTGCGATGTAAAGAAAAATGTAATGCAATCGTACTGTATCGTGTTGTCTTAGAAGAAGTGCTAATAATGAGCATTCAAAACGCAACTACTTTGCGTGTGAGTAAATGTCGACCATGATTGCAGTTTTCATGTTTCTTATCTAAAAAAACAGTTCAAATTCTCCTTCCTTTTGAAAAATCTTATCGACAAAAAACCATTTCCATGTATTTTTTTGTTGAAATTAGGATGATAAAGATACCTTGTGATTTATACTGCAGGGATATATTTTTTGCGCAAAATATTTCTCGATACAATCATGTTCCTTGATTTCGATGAAGATCCATAATCATTGACGCAAATAAGAAGCCGAAGCTTTAGTTCACACCTTGGCGGGAGGAGGCTGCCGGGCGTCCCCAGATCTGGCCGCCCGCAGCTCCAGGAGTCCGCTCCGAGTGAAGAGGAATCCAATCGCGTGCCCGACGACGGCCGCCAAGAATACTCCTCCGTTGAACGACATGAGCGCGAGCATGACCAGGTAGGCCAGCCCCACGCGCACGGCGTGCAGCGCGGTCACCAGCAGCGCCTCGGCCGGCCCGCGGCTACCCCCGCCGTAGCCTTGCCTCCAGGAGAACCGCTGGGAGGCGGCGGAGAGGGCTTCCTCGAGGACGGCGAGGACGAAGACGAAGACGAGGGCGAGGAGGTACATGCCGAGGCCGCGGTCCCCGGGCCAGCCGGAGAAGAGGATCGCGGTGCGCTGGCCCCAAAAGAAGGTCATGTGCATCATCCCCATCCCGTGGCCCATGGGATGCGCCCGAGATGAAGCTGGCGGAGGCGCCATCATCCCCATGTCGTGACCATCCATGTCCCCGCCGGCGCCGGCCCCCATTGCCATCGTCTGATCTACCGAAAGGAGAACGGGGTTAGATTAGGGTAAATGACCTAAAGCCCCTTTAAATAGAATTCTTGAGTACCAGTGTACTATCATTTTGAAATCCAGTACTACACTTGGTTTTAGTTTATATATATATATATATTTTTAATTATTTTGTTAAATCCGTAAAATACCTCGCCAGAATATCAGAAATCTTTAGTACTTGTGTACGATTTTTAAAATTGGTTTTTAAATTATATATATCTATATTTTTAAATTATTTTTTTTTTAAAAAAGAACTATCAGAAAAATAAAATAGTTTTTCTCTCTAGATTTTGATGGGAAGGAAGATTCGAAAAGCAAGCATGGACGTCTAGGAGTAGGATCGAGGATTACGTGGCGTTTGAAAATTCCGAGGCACCATAAATTTGTGATATTTCTATCTAAGAAAATTATTTTTTTCGAGCAAAAATAAAATAATTTTTTTTAAAGCAGCAATCCATCCCTATCAAATCCTATAAATATCTCAAATTTTTATAAAAATATCTTAAAATACCTTTCTTCCTTTCAATTTCTATTTTCTCCGCACCGGAGCATCGTGATCCCGAGTATCCGTATATGTGCTCGAGCATCTATTGTCCCGTCGAATTCGGAATTAGGTTGGAATTTGATCGCAGTTCGATCGGTATTGGAGTCCAATCGGATTGATGCTGAATTCCAACCTAATTACAAGCGGAATCCACTGTCATTGTCGTCGCCAACGCTGCGGCTGTAATCGGGGCTAATTTCGATTGTCATTCGATCGAAATCTGATTGTGATTCGGTTGACATCAAAGTGCGATCGGATTGCGATTGGAATCCATAGTGCGACGGCCACAATCACGATGGATTTCCTATCGCAATCTGAACTGAATCCGATCACGATCCGATCGGACTTCGATGTTGATCGAATCACAGTCAAATTTCGATCGAATTACGATCGGAATTGGTAACGATTGCTGCTGCCAACGATCGTAGCACTCGCGACCATGATGACGATGAAATTTGACTTTAATTCGGTTAGAATCTGACCGAAGGATTCCATAATTTGCTTCACCGACCAACACTATTTTTATTTTCATTATCAGTGTATATCCACTCTATTGGATATAAGACTAATAATCAAATTAAATCAACCTTAATAATAGTATCATATTAAATCTTCTATATCAATTAGAAACTTCTTTAGACTTGATGACATATCATTGGATCGATCAATGATAATCTTTGAAGATTAAAAACGCGTAATGTCAGAATGACATATAAAATTATAATCAAGGGGACCTTCGCGCATGAACGTTCTTTGTTTTTTGGAAAAAAAACAAAATAGATAGACTGTTTTTTTGGAGTGGAATATGGCATCTTATTGTTGATTGATTGACGACAAATAATAAATTTTTTTTATCCAATGATTGCGAAAGATCACAAAGAAATGTCATTAAGGTGGTTACTTTTAGAATAAAATAATTCGTTTTTAATGGTAAAAGTTATAGTAAATGTTAGACTAACGCAGCTTAACAAAAGAGGATGGTTTTGATTGTTGCGTCTAAAAGGGCGGAATAATACCCGATAGGCGATAGCTGTGGTATGATGGTAAAGTATTTTTTTTAAAATAAAATTTTTATTTTAATGGATAAATATTTTAGAAGTCAATTTTAAATGTATATAAATTATATTCTAAATTTATCTCGAGTAAATAAGTGGAAAAATCATCTACCTTTGCAAACTCGAACCCTTGGATTAGAAAAAAATGATTGAACGAGACGTTAAATAAAATAAAAAATTATTGATGTAGTCGACATCGAATTGATCTGACACTTAGCAAGTGACAAATTCTAAGTCATGATTGATGGAACACATTGCAGTTGAAAGTTCAATAGGAAATTGACACGTGTATCAGTCTATGTGAGTCATGATTAATCGAATATTTGGTAGTTGAAAATCTAATAGGGAATCTGTTAGTGCAATAGGCTCATGGTCAATGTTGATCAGATTCGAGTGAGACTCGAATAGTATTTTGATGTTTGTCAATATAGTTGGATATGAGTTTGACCATCGTTTGATAGTATGATCTGACTATATGTTGACCATATGATAAGTGGATGCTTAGGATATCCAAAGTCATATGAGAGAGATTATTTGAGCAATTAAACCTCAGGTCAAGGTTGACCAGACACGAGTGAGACTCGAGGGGAAGTCCAAGTTTGGATATTTAGCATGGAAAATTCAAGAATGATTTTGACATGGAAAGTCCGAGTTTGAAGTCTTAGCCACGTAAGTCCAAGTGTGTAGTCTTGGCGGTGAAAGTTCAAGCATTGAAGCTTGACAATCAAAAAGTCCAAGAGTATAGTCTTGGCGACATAAGTTCAGGCATGTGGTCTTGGCGGCGTAAGTTCAAGTGAATCTTGGCAAGGAAATTTAAGGGTGAGGTTCTGACAGCATAAAGTCCAAGTATGTAGTTTTAGCGACACAAGTCTAAATGATTCTTGGCAAAAGAGACCCGGTTAGCATCACCTAACTGATGGAAGCACCTGAAAGTTAACGTGAAGGGTAAAAGAGTCGTGGAGGACTCAGATGGACCTCGAAGTAGAGCCATCAAGTTGGGTTAGGCCCGTCGATTTGGCTCGCCCCGCCAAATAATTTAGAAGGGTTGGTTTGAAATTTTATCAACCCACTATTTTGGCGGGCCTAAACGAATCAGTTTGCACGAGTTGCGAGTCTAGACGGGTTGGCCCGCGGCGAATTGGGTTGGTCCGTGGATTGAAAAATGATAAAAGAAGATAATACTTGTGAAAAAAAATTGTTGTTTTAAACCAATATTCTAATACTAACAAGGCAATTTCCTTATAATCACAATCATCTTTTATCACACATACACGTCGACAAAATATAAGAGAAGTTAGAGAAAATAATAAAGAATATTTGATTTAAGTACTCTAATAATTTTTTTGATATACTCTAATTAGTTTATAATTATTTTATCATTACTATTTCAATTAATATAAAAATGATGACATATCAAAATCAACCAATTACAAGTGTTGAAAAATCTCAATTAGATCTCTATTTAGAGGAGTCAAACTTTGAATTTGCATATTATTAAGATTTGAATATTTTAAAGTATTAAAAGAATAAAAAATATTTGTATCTAATATTGTCGATCAATAATTAGATCTTAATTATAATATTTTAGTTGCTTCAAATGCATGCATTCTTATCATGATATTCTATCTGCTTTATCGATTATCGTCTCAAGCCCTCAATGCCTCAATAATTTTGGATTTATTTTACCTGACCCACGGGTTGACCCAACTAATCCGTAGCCCGCCTTGGGTTGGGTTGGGTTGGAGATTTCTCAACCCGCCAAAATGACGGGTCGACCCGCTCATCCTCGCAAAATGTTGAATTTACAACAGGTTGCCCCGCCCCGTCATGGGTCAGCCCATTTGATAGCTCTACCTCGAAGGCATGAGATTGATGGTGGTGGCTAAAAGACTTAGGTCTAGACTGAGGGTGGTCGATCAAGTATGAGGGGATCATACTTGGGTTAAATCTTATGTTTGAGGTTTACTAATCGATTGGGGTTATGGACTAGTCAACTGACAAAGTGCATGACACTTGGGAGCCTAGTTTGACTCGAGCAGTCGACTAGGATTATGACTAGTCGATTGGTCGTGTAGTCGATTGAAGCTCGATTGCTATCTGTGACTTTGACAGTGAGTAGTCGACTGGTTATAGGTGGTCAGAGCACAGAGTATTTGATAGTTGACTGGTCAATTGAATATTGGCTTGGCAATCGACTGTTGATGAGGGCAATCGACTGCTAGGGTATTCGTTGGGAGTAAGCCAACGTGGATTAGTCCGTTGTGAGACAATGGATAAGTGAGTAGTCGATTGCTAGGTAAGGACAGTCGACTACTAAGCAAAAAATTAGCCTGAGCTTAGTTTTGAGGATTTAGAGTAGTCAATTTTTGGTGATTTGGGAAGGGATTTACTGCTGCATTTTAAACCTTCTAAGCTCTTCCAAAGCAACCAAAGTACAAGCAATCAAAAGCACAATCTTGTAAAGTGTTTTTATTTGTTTCTTTCATTTGCTATTGAATTTGGTGTTTCCTTATCGTAAGCTCTTTATTGTACGAGGTTTCTCCACCTCCAGCTTGTTGCCGAAAAGGAGAGAATTATTAGTGGTGTGGACACTGGAGCTTAGTCGTGGAGTAAGGACCATAGGTTTCGAACCATGTAAAACCCTTGAGTTATGATTGTGCGTGTTTGTATTTTATTTTGTGCTATTTATTCTTGTATATTCCACTGTACACTAACATTGGTGTAGATGAGCACGCGAATGAATGTGAAAATCGAAAATCACTATTCACCCCCTCAAGTGCATAAATTGATTCGAACAATTGGTATCAGAGTGGGTCACTCTTCAAAGAATAATTGCCAAGAGAGCACAAGTGCTAGAGCAGAAGAGAAGATAGAGTTGCCCAAAGATGGATTGAGCTATGACATCACCATTCCATCCGTCTTCGACCGCGAGGATTTTGGGTATTGAAAAGGTAGAATGTGTTGGTGCAATCGGCCCAGGTCACGATTGACCATACTCGAGTTTGACTCGAGTAATGTTTTGATGTTTGACATAGGATGTTTGACAAAGTGGTTTGACATTGATGTTGGACATTGATGTCGGTTAATATGCTGGGGAGATTGTTTATACAATCGATCCAGGTTATAATTGACTTGGATGGTTGACCAGGGTTGACCATGTGATTATGGGAAAGTCCAAGCATGGGTCTTGGCAAGGTAAAGTCCAAGTCATGGGTACTTGGCATGTAAAGTCCAAGTCATGGGTACTTGGCATGGAAAGTCCAAGTCATGAGTACTTGACATGAAAAGTCCAAGTAGGAAACTTGGCATTTGGGAAAGTCCAAGTCTTGAGTTCTTGGCACAAGGAAAAGTCCAAGCATGGGTCTTGGCATGGAAAGTCCAACATGGGTTGGCAAGGGAAAGTCCAAGCTTGAGTCTTGGCATTTGAGAAGTTCAAGGGGATGGATATTGGCGGCGTAAAGTCCAGGCGGAGTCTTGGCGGCGTAAGTCCAATGTGCCTTAGCGGTGTAGACACCGTTAGCATGACATAGCCGAGGGAAGCACCTGGAGGCTAGCGCGATGGATGAACAAGTCATGGATGATTTGGAGGGATCCGAGAGGCGTGAGGCTGATGGAGGTGGCTAGAAGGCTTAGGTCTAGGCTAAGGGTGGTCTAGCAAGTATGGGGGCACCATACTTAGGTTAAAACCTCATTTTTGAGGTTGACAGTCGACTGAAATTATGGCTGGTTCGACTGCCGTGAGTCGACTTGAGTTCGATTGCCGTTTAAGAGTTGGAATTGCTCGGCGATGATCGCTCATTAGAGCGATCGATGATGTCGACATGATCATCGCTAAGACGACCGATCGTACCGGTCGAGTGTCGAGCGACGCTCCGTAGTCGGCCCGGGCGGTCGACTACGGTAGCTCCGATCGCCAAGAGTCCGTTGGAACTTGTCCGGCGTGGATTGAGTCGTTGTCTCACGACAGATGGCATCAATCGGCGAGGACTTATATGATCGTGATGGCGGAAATCCACCGTCACGAGTTAAAAGAGGAGCTCGTGGAGGATTTCATAATCAGTTCTTGGGGAGCTTTCTTGAGGCGATTTGAAGGCGATTTGCAGGTGCATTTCAGGGCCCTTCAACCTCATCCAAGCAACCAACAAGTAAAGCGCTCAAACCCTAGTTTTGTAAAGTGTTCTTTACATTTCCTTTGTGTTTGCTTGTATTTCTTTCGTTTATTATTGTAAACGTTTGTACGAGGTTTCTCCGCCTCCGACTTGTTGTTGAGAAGGAGTTTATTGATTAGTGATTGCATTGGCGTCGCTAGAGCTCGTTAGAGCTCGATCCGTGGAGTAGGAACCGTGCGGTTCCGAACCACGTTATATCTTTGTGTTATTGTGTTTGTGATTGTGTTTCGTTATTGTTATTATATATATATTCCGTTGTGCTAACGAAACTTGTAGACACGAACACGCGATCGAATTCCATCTACGAACGGTCAAACGCTATTCACCCCCCCTCTAGCGGCGTCAAATCTCCAACAAGTGGTATCAGAGCAAGGTTGCTCTTCAACGGATTAACAACCGGGAGCAAGACGCTAGAGGGTAAAAGATGGAAGTCCAAGATCAATTAGGTTGGGACATCAACACACCGGTGCCCTACACCCTATACGGACGAGAAGGATTCAATTATTGGAAGGGAAGAATTAAGGATTTTATTATGATGAGAGATTTTGAGGAATGATCCATTTTGATGGATGGATTTGAATATCCAAGAGGACCAAGAGGTGGATTCCTCAAAAAGAAGAGATGAACCGAAGAACAAGTTCAAGCATCCGAGAAAAATGATAAGGTGATAAAATTTTTAATTGATTTAATGCCTAACAATATCTTATGTATGTTAGGTAATTATGTAGATGCTAAAGAGTTATGGAGCCAAGTGGCAAAGCTCCATGAAAACTCATCATCGGTCCAAGAAGAAGAAGAAGAAGAAGAGGAGTGCTCACCCTCTCAAGCTCAAGAAAGTACACCGTCATCCCAAGAGCTTGAGGATTCGGAGGTTGATAGGGAATCAACATCCGGATCAGAAGAAGTGGAAGAAGCATCCACTTCCGGATCGGAGAAGGAAGTAGAAGAGGTGGAAGAAGCATCCACTTCTATGATTGAGGGGGAGAGACCATCTACACCGGAGCCGGAACAAAATAAAGAAGATGCCTCAACCTCCGGTCAAGATGCAAAAGTTTCGACTCCGGCACCTACCACCGAACTAGGTAACTCAAGCAATTTAGTTTTAAATAAAAATCATATAATTTGCTTTGAGTGTAGGGAAAGTGGGCATTACAAGAGCAAATGCCCAAAGAGAGTAAGAAAAGCTCCACCGGCACCAAAGATCAAGGATGCCGGTTCCCCAAATATCAAGAGCAAGGAGCATATCATATGCTTCAAGTGCAACTCAAAGGGGCACTATAGAAGCCAATGCCCTAGGGGGAAGAAGAAGGGGCAAGGAGGAGCATTACAAGTAGGGAGAGCTTCTATAGCTAACCCTAAGGTATATTTAAATAATGTACCTTCTAAATTTAAAAGTCAAAAGCATGCTAGAAATTTTAATTCTCTTACAATTCACCATGAAAAGCATGCTAGAGATAAATATATTTGTTTAGGAGCTAAAAGTGTTAACTTCAAAAGTAAGGAGAAATTTGGAACTAATGTCCCTAAAAACAATTTATCTAAGGATAAACCTAGGTCAAATAACTCAAGACCAATCCTACCTAGGGAGACAATTAGAAAGGTACAAGAACATCTAGGTCTAAACCCTAAATGGACTAGGCATATGCCTAGAAAGTCCCATGCCCAAGGATTTAATCAAAAATCAATTGGGCAATTAGAATTAGAAAACCAAGCCTTGAGGTCAAGGCTTGAGAAACTAGAAAAGACCCTTAGGAATATACAAAACCAATTTAAAGGGTCTAATTGTCAAAGTCAAAGGTCCAAAAGTCAAAGTCAACACCAAGGACCTAAGAGTCAAAAGTCAACCAAAGGCAAGCAAGGTTTGGGTCACAAACCTAAGCCTAAGGTAGCTTACCATAGTGTTCCATTTGATTATGGGATACAAACTAGGTCTAGGAAGACCAAGGTCAATAGGGAAGTCATCCCTAAGGTTGACCAAAGGTTGTGCCTAGTGGCTAGGGTTTCTAGAAAACCTAGGGTGGCCACTAAGTGTTGGGTTTCCGGCACCGCGGCGAGTGTGTGTTCGAACATGTTTCGCAAACATGTGCACAGTGAAAGAAACAAAAATAATAAATCTACATTTATTACAACACACACATCACACCCATGCATAGTACAACATGTGTAGACATAACTGTAAATTTAAATTTGCAATAAAAGGAAATTTAACTACGTATACCTTTCGTATCACGTGTAGCGGGAACGACATCAACCGGAATGATCCTTGCTAGAATCGTCTCTATCCGTATCCACGCCGAGTATCCTCGGGATGACTTCGCTAAGTCACGAGCCTCGTCTTCGTACGGGTTACTAGCCTCGTGTTGAAGACGATGTGATCGAGAGATGATCACGATCCGAATCCAAATTCGGATCCAAAAACAAGTCCTCAAGACTCGCTTCTCCGGAGAGGTATTCGTCAACCGTTTGACGAATCCTTCATCCTCCACCTCAGAGGATTACCGGAGATCAAATCCCCGGCAAGGCTACCGCTGTCGGAGCTTTAAACGTCGTCCAAACGACGCTCCGACGAGAGGGAAACAAGCTGTCCAGAAAACTGGACAGCTTTGGTGGAGGAGTAAGGGCCGGCCAAAAGAAAGGTGGAAGCTCACCTTATTACCGAACCCAAGGAAGATCACCAGAGCACCAACCGACAGCAGCTCGACGCCGACGAGGGGGAAGGAAGGCTCCTTCTGGACGCCGGTTGGAGGAGGTGGGCGGCGGCAATGAAGTTGGCGCCGAGAGTCTCCAAAGGGAGGAGGTGGGCGGCAACTTAGGGCTAGGGTTTTTTATTAGGGCTTAACAATCCCTTAAGCCCTCTTTTATAGAGAACTAATTTTCTTAATGGTTATTGAATCATAACCATTAGGCCCGTTAACCCTCTCCATTAATATAAGTTAAAATAAACCAAACCATGATGGTTTATTTTAAGTTAAAACGAACCGAACCAACTTTTGGTTCATTCGTTTAAAATAAACCAAACCCTTTGGTTTATTCTCCTTCATTGGATTAGAACCAAACCATTTTGGTTCATCCATTATGTCTTCATAAGACACGGCCCATCCACGCTTCCATTGCGACTGAAACGATTTCATGCTCGCTTCATGTTTGGTCCAACCAAACCTAGTTTCTCTCGGTCTGAGAATCCCATTCTCAAGCTCGTTTTAAATCCTTCGGATTACGCTCGTTGTGCGTGTGACCAAATAGGTTCTCGGTTTATGTTGGCCGTCTATAATTAACCATTAATTATAGAACGATCATGAGTGACACCTAGTAGTATATCATGATCCCCAATTAACCGAAAAGATCAACGATTGATCCAGAACTATTTCTGAAACCCTTCAGCAGCTCGAATGAATCGCGCCCCATTCCCTTCACTCATCTTATACCCACTTGGTTCAGGACATGGTCTATAGTGTCAGTCCCCACTAGGCTGACTACGTCACACCTAGCCCAAGTATCATTTCCTCGTCCTACGGATTCTAGTTACTGCACATGTATCGAAGAGTACCTTACTCTAAACATGTAATGCTTTGGCCAAAGACTTTAGTAACAATCCGACGAGAGGCCATGGGTATACATCTCCTCGCAAGGAGTGGTGAATCCTTTATAGGCTATTCAAACACCTTCGATCACTGACATATACCCAATCATCCGGGTCCACATCTCCTTAGAGATGCTTGCTTAAGATGTCAAAGCATAAGTCTCCATGATCAAGATGACTTGAATACCGCAAGTCAAAGGAACATCGCACTTAAGCTACAGTAAGAACTTCATTGACATATCTATATATGCAGAGAACCATATGAAGTCTTACGGCTGGTCACTCCAATGAACTAGTTGCCATAACTAGCATCCACGATTAACTCCGGACATCACAATTTCTCCAGCCAGTGAGAATTAGCTGCTTGGATACACCAAGGAGTATACCTCGTGCTAGTCTCGACAGAATTGATGGTGTCCAAATCCATCAATTCATCGACTAGGGATAATTTCGATACATCACAATTACACATGTAGAGATACTCACTAGTTGTGATCCAATCACAAATTCTCTCATGCTGTAAATCGTATCGTGAACATTGAGTAAATGAGTTTAAGATCCAATCAAATACATGAAACATGTATACTCAAATAGTGAATCTTCATTTATCATATAAATGGTTCATACATAAGGCGATTGCCTTAGGACATCTCTCATATATTACTAACAGACTCCCACTTGGCCTAATGCCAATCGCTACGGTATCCAATACCATAAGCACTAACATGACACTCAAACTTACTTTGAGGTAATGCTTTAGTCAAAGGATCCGCTAAGTTCCTTTCTATGAGAATTTTCTCGATTTGTATTTCGTTCCTACTGATGATCTCTCTGATAAGATGATAGCGGCAAAACACATGTTTGGATCATTGATGAGACCACATCAAGTTCAAAGATGAACTTCTTGATCCAAACCGCTTCCTTTGCTGCTTCCAAAGCTGCAATGTATTCTGCCTTAGTGGCAGAATCCGCTATAGTGTCAAGCTTGGAACCTTTCCAACTTATTGCGCCTCCATTCCAGGTGAATACATACCCAGACTGAGACATGGAATCATCCTTATCTGTTTGGAGCTGGCATCCGTATACCCACGTATCACCATGTACCCTTCTCCATATATTAGGAACGTATCCTTAGTTCTTCTTAAGTACTTAAGGATCGTCTTAACAGTCACCCAATGATCCATTCCTGGATCAGACTGGTATCTGCTCGTGACACTCAGAGCATACGATACATCGGGCCTCGTACATAACATAGCATACATGATAGATCCTATGATGCATAGGAATCTTACTCATGCAAATCCTCTCGCCTTCGGCGCTACGGACATAGACTTCGAAAGGTGTACCCTATGCCCGATGGGTAGGAAACCTTTCTTGATTCCGACATGCTAAACCTCTTTATCACTTGGCCTATATATGTAGACTGAAAGACTACAACTGCTTCGATCTATCTCTATAGATCTTAATCCCGAGGATGTAGGTTGCTTCTCCTGTGTCTTTCATGGAGAATGTCTTGATAACCAAACCTTAATCGATCAGAAGATTAAACATCGCTTTCCTATAAGTAATATGTCATCGACATACAATACTAGGAACACGATCGCACTACTAACCTTCTTGTACACACAAGGTTCGTCTCGATTTTGAGAAATCAAACTTTTGATCGTCTCATCAAAACGGATATTCCAGCCTCGGATGCTTGCTTCAATCCATAAATGGACGCCGCAATTTGCATACCTTGGTTTTATCAACCGATGTGAAACCCTCATGTATTATATACATGTCCTCGAGCTGTTTCCATTAAGGAAAGTCGTTACATCCATCCGC
The DNA here is from genome assembly GCA_025175895.1 of Wurfbainia villosa. Lineage (NCBI taxonomy): Eukaryota > Viridiplantae > Streptophyta > Magnoliopsida > Zingiberales > Zingiberaceae > Wurfbainia > Wurfbainia villosa. The sequence continues at coordinate 1,007,460 of CM046008.1, forward strand.
CATATCTCATAATCATAATGAGCCGCTATGGCCAGGAGCATCATCAATGGATTTAAGATAGCTACAAAGTAATAGGTTTCGCTATAATCAACACCTTGCTTTTGACGATATCCTTTCGCCACTAATCTAGCCTTATAGGTAATCACATTACCATCCATGTCGGTTTTCTTCTTGAAAACCCACTTGCACCCTATAGGCTTTATGCCTTCAGGTGGGTCAACCAAGTTCCAAACTTGGTTTTCGTACATGGAATCCATTTCCGACTTCATGGCACCAAGCCACTTATCCCTTTCTCGAACTTGTCAAGACTTCTTCATAACTGTAGGCTCTCATCATCAATGAGTAACACGCTCGATTCACTTACAGAAATCCATATCTCTCGTGAATATTGCATGTTCTACCAGATCTACGAAGATGTGGTGTTACAATAGGTCCAAATTGATTGCTCATCACTATGAGTTGTCCAGGCTTCACTGTATCTCATCAATGTCTATTTGAGTCTCTCGAGCCTCCACGACACTCGCTTTTTCTTGCAAGAGAAACTCTTTCTAGAAACACAAAGATGCCTCAAACAAACACCTTTGTTCCATAGATGATAGAATTGGTAACCCTTGTTTCCTTAGGGTATCCAATAAATAGACATTTATCGACTTAGCATCCAATTTGTCCGACATATAGTCCGCTTCACATAAGCAGACAACCCCATATCTTCAAGTAAGATACATGAGGTTTCTTACTATTCCATATCTCATATGGAGTAGTAGAGACTACCTTGTAGGCATTCTGCTTAACAAGTAAACAAATCTGTCCAAGTGCATAGCCCCAAAAGGACTTGGGAAGATTCGATGATTCATCATCGACCGACCATGTCCAACAAGGTCCTAAGATACGCCTCGATACACCATTATGTCAGGTGGTGTATATGAGAGTCCATTGAGACAATATACCATTGTCTCTTAGATAATCAAGAAACTCGACTTAAGTATTCACCACCTCGATCCGATCAAGTATTTTAATACTTTTGTCATGTTGTTTCTCTACTTCATTTCTGAATTCTTTGAACCTTTCAAAGGCTTCAGACTTGTGTTTCATCAAGAACACATACCCAAACCGTGAGTGATCATCGGTGAAGGTAATGAAGTAGCTATAGCCTCCTAAAGCTTGAGTTGACATAGGTCCACATACATCAGTATGTATTAGACCTAGCAACTCTCCCACTCGTTCACCTTTTCCTGTAAAAGGTAACTTAGTCATCTTGCCTTTTAAGCATGATTCGCATGTATCGTATGAATCCAATTCAAACGATTCCAAAATTCCACATCGGTGTAATTCGGACATGCGTTTCTTGCTTACATGGCCAAGACGACACATATAGGAGTCTAATTGATTATCCTTTCGAGCACGCTTGTTGCTCGCTTCGATATTGAAAATGTCCACCGATACGCCCAACGTATAAACACCATTGCTTAAAGTTCCAGTCCCATAAAGAACTCCATTCAAAGTTATATAACAACAATTGTTACTAAAAGTCAAATGATACCCATTTCTATTTAAACAAGAAATAGACATGATGTTCTTTATCAATGAAGGAACATAAAAGCAATTGTCCAGTTCTAAGACAAGTCCTGCAGGGAGTTTCAACAAATACGCTCATGGCGAGTGCAATGACCTTTGCTCCATTCCCAACACGTAAATTTGACTCTCCTCGACGAGTCTTCTTCTATTCCTTAGCCCATGTATGTCATTACATACATGTGAGCCACACCCAGTATCCAATACCCAAGTGTCTAAGGAAATAGAATGACAATCAATAAAGAAGATTTCTGAAGAAGATGGGGCATCCGATGCCTTATCCTTCTTCACGGACTCAAAATAAATCTTGTAATTTCTTCGCCAATGGCCCTCCTTGCCATAATGATGGCAAGTGCCCTTTCGAAATGGTTCGCTTTTTAGTCCTTTTCTTCCCTTCGCTATTCCTTTGACTTCCTCTTAGAACCTTTCTTCGAGGAATCAACTAGACCATCCTCGCTTCATGTTTCGTAAGGCTCCACCTTCAAAGATGTTGAGCAAGACTACAGATGAACCTCTCATCTTAGAGGTGAAGAGGAGCTTGAAGACTTCGAACCTTTCGAATCTCACTTACTCATCAAACAACTCATAAAGATGAAAGACTATGGTATGAGCATCCATATGCCGTACCATCGTGGCTAGCATGATGCAACTCACCATTTCAGAATCATTCACATGTTTCTGATAGGCCAACAATTGGTCCAGAGTTGCATTGTCACTAGGACGGGCGGGAAGAGACGCTTCGAGGACATTCGCAAGCTTTTCCACCTTGAGAACAATTCTCAAGTTTCTAAGCCAGTCCAAGAAGTTTGGCCCAGTCAATTTATTCGAATCCAAAATGGAACGCAAATTCAAAGACATCATGATCAATCTTAGAAATACAAAACGAGCATATATGAGAAAGATGCTTTTAAAATGCATCAATATACATTTATAAATCCCATTCATTTTTCGAATTTTAAAACCCCAAAGTCACTTCGAGAGATCGTAGGTCCATCTCCGAATGGGCTGATATCCATCATAGATATGAACAACCTTGGAGAGAGTCCAACAAGCCATTCATAACTACGACGATAGGTATCAACTATACCGATTGCATATCATGTATATGAAACTATCACAATGTGCTATCAACTTATTGAATGTTCACACATACATCGGGTTGTTAACACATTAACAAGTATGCATCATATGCATAGCACCCAACTTCACCTCCCTTTACATCGACCTTGGAGAGAGTCCAACAAGCCGATGCTCCAGGTTAAAGCCAACCCATTAATCGAGAAATAGTTTTAATATGGTTAGGCGCATTCAACCAATTAGCGGCTTGGAGAGAGTCCAACAACCAAAGCTAACGATTGACCTCTGACTCTTACCATATTAGTATTAAACTATTCCATGGTTTGAACATGTTCGGGTTCGAGCCGGGCTTGGAGAGAGTCCAACAACCCAAACAAGAAACGGAACTCTGGTTCTAACCATATTAATGGAAGGTGTAGGCTTTAATATTGAGTAAGGGTTTTTATGTCTCATCCTCTTTGCATGCAAATAACTATTATCTACATGACATGACATACATGACATACATCTACATGTCACGACACGCATGGCATAATGATATGCATCTAATGCAATTACATGACATACAATTATGTCATGTACATAATTTTCTTATATGTGATAACTATTTATGGAAATAAAATATATTTAAGATTTGATTCTCCAAATCAAATCATGATTAAGTTAGGAAACAAATTTCCAAATCTAATCACATATTTTATTTGTGAAAATAGTTGATTAAGGAAAGTCAATTTAGGAAACTAATTTCCTAAATCATCAAAGCTACTTATGGAAATAAAATATTTTAAGATTTGATTTCCCAAATCAAATCAAGATTAAATTAGGAAACAAATTTCCAAAATTTAATCAAATATTTTATTTATGGAAAATATCAATTTCCATAAATACTTCCAACTTTCCAAAAGTGGAAGATTTCCATAAATGCTTCTAGACTTTCCAAAATTGAAAAATTTCCATAAATACTTCTAACTTTTCAAAAGTAGAAAATTTTCAGAAATATCATTATGACTATCGCAAAACCATTTTACGATTATGTCGAAACACAACCTGGGCTCTGATACCACTGTTGGGTTTCCGGCACCGCGGCGAGTGTGTGTTCGAACATGTTTCGCAAACATGTGCACAGCGGAAGAAACAAAAATAATAAATCTACATTTATTACAACACACACATCACACGCATGCATAGTACAACATGTGTAGACATAACCGTAAATTTAAATTTGCAATAAAAGAAAATTTAACTACGTATACCTTTCGTATCACGTGTAGCGGGAACGACATCAACCGGAATGATCCTCGCTAGAATCGTCTCTATCCGTATCCACGCCGAGTATCCTCGGGATAACTTAGCTAAGTCACGAGCCTCGTCTTCGTACGAGTTACTAGCCTCGTGTTGAAGACGATGTGATCGAGAGATGATCACGATCCGAATCCAAAAACAAGTCCTCAAGACTCGCTTCTCCGGAGAGGTATTCGTCAACCGTTTGACGAATCCTTCATCCTCCACCTCAGAGGATTACCGGAGATCAAATCCCTGACAAGGCTACCGCTGTCGGAGCTCTAAACGTCGTCCAAACGACGCTCCGACGAGAGGAAAACAAGCTGTCCAGAAAACTGGACAGCTTTGGTGGAGGAGTAAGGGTCGGCCAAAAGAAAGGTGGAAGCTCACCTTATTACCGAACCCAAGGAAGATCACCAGAGCACCAACCGACAGCAGCTCGACGCCGACGAGGGGGAAGGAAGGCTCCTTCTGGACGCCGGTTGGAGGAGGTGGGCGGCGGCAATGAAGTTGGCGCCGAGAGTCTCCAAAGGGAGGAGGTGGGCGGCAACTTAGGGCTAGGGTTTTTTATTAGGGCTTAACAATCCCTTAAGCCCTCTTTTATAGAGAACTAATTCTCTTAATGGTTATTGAATCATAACCATTAGGCCCGTTAATCCGCTCCATTAATATAAGTTAAAATAAACCAAACCATGATGGTTTATTTTAAGTTAAAACGAACCGAACCAACTTTTGGTTCATTCGTTTAAAATAAACCAAACCCTTTGGTTTATTCTCCTCCATTGGATTAGAACCAAACCATTTTGTTTCATCCATTATGTCTTCATAAGACACGGCCCATCCACGCTTCCATTGCGACTGAAACGATTTCATGCTCGCTTCATGTTTGGTCCAACCAAACCTAATTTCTCTCGGTCTGAGAATCCCATTCTCAAGCTCGTTTTAAATCCTTCGGATTACGCTCGTTGTGCGTGTGACCAAATAGGTTCTCGGTTTATGTTGGCCGTCTATAATTAACCATTAATTATAGAACGATCATGAGTGGCACCTAGTAGTACATCATGATCCCCAATTAATCGAAAAGATCAACAGTTGATCCAGAACTATTTCTGAAACCCTTCAGCAGCTCGAATGAATCGTGCCCCATTCCCTTCACTCATCTTATACCCACTTGGTTCAGGACATGGTCTATAGTGTCAGTCCCCATTAGGCTGACTACGTCACACCTAGCCCAAGTATCATTTTCTCATCCTACGGATTCTAGTTACTACACATGTATCGAAGAGTACCTTACTCTAAACATGTAATGCTTTGACCAAAGACTTTAGTAACAATCCGACGAGAGGCCATGAGTATACATCTCCTCGCAAGGAGTGGTGAATCCTTTATAAGCTATTCAAACACCTTCGATCACTTCGACATATACCCAATCATCCCGGGTCCACATCTCCTTAGAGATGCTTTCTTAAGATGTCAAAGCATAAGTCTCCATGATCAAGATGACTTGAATACCGCAAGTTAAAGGAACATCGCACTTAAGCTACAGTAAGAACTTCATTGACATATCTATATATGCAGAGAACCATATGAAGTCTTACGGCTGGTCACTCCAATGAACTAGTTACCATAACTAGCATCCACAATTAACTCCGGACATCACAATGTCTCCAGCCAGTGAGAATTAGCTGCTTGGATACACCAAGGAGTATACCTTGTGCTAGTCTCGACAGAATTGATGGTGTCCAAATCCATCAATTCATCGACTAGAGATAATTCCGATACATCACAATTACACATGTAGAGATACTCACTAGTTGTGATCCAATCACAAATTCTCTCATACTGTAAATCGTATCGTGGACATTCAGTAAATGAGTTTAAGATCCAATCAAATACATGAAACATGTATACTCAAATAGTGAATCTTCATTTATCATATAAATGGTTCATACATAAGGCGATTGCCTTAGGACATCTCTCATATATTACTAACACTAAGAAGGTTACAAGGGGAGTTACCCCTAGAGTCAACCTAGGTAAGACCCAAATGACCAAGGCTAACAAGCCTAGGAGGGTCATTAGGAAGGTATCTAGAGAGGTTATCCCTAAGGAATACCTAATTAACCCTAGGAGCTCAAATCGGTTTTGGGTTCCTAAGAGCGTGATTGATTCACGCTAAATGGGTTTAGGGTGTGCCAACCTTGATTGGATGGGTATTTAACTCAACCATGGTAAAGGTGACACTTTAGGATATTTTCAAGGTTATGGTTACCTTGGAAATAGATTTGAATCAATATCTTAAAAGATTTTAGGATGTGCCAATGCACTTTTGAAATTAAGAAAAATCAATTAAATTGGCACAATTTAGGTTTAGAGGTTAGTGTGCCATTTTGGATTTTTGGCACACTAGGGAGATTAGATTAATATGGCAAAATATTATTAATCCCAACAAATGACAATTAATATTAAAATTTAGGTATTATTATACCTATATATTTTATATGCCATGCTTTGTTTGCCATATAACATGCCATGACATCATGCTTACTTTCAATCATTTTATATGTCATGTTCATGTTTTAGGATTAAGGTTTTAAATGTCATGTGTTTTTAGATTTCATCTTATGCCATGACATCATGATTATGAGCATATGCTTTTTATATCATCATTAATGCCATAATCATTCATGCATTTAAGAAAATTTCGATTGAAATTGATTTAAGGACTATGACATGACTTGAAGTCCCATTTATAAGGGAATCAAGTAGGGTTGCCTTAGAGAATGCATGAAACCCTAGATTAGGATGAACAAAACCCACATCTCACATTAAATTGACATGTATGTGTATTTTATACACCCTAGATACATGTGAGATGCTAGGATATGAGTTAAGTTCAAGGTGCATAGGTTTTGCATCTAGATGAAATCAAACTCATCTTATATGATTAGTGGATCATTGGGAAAGCTTGTGTACAAGTCATGTACTTAGAGCCCAAGGAATATGATCCAAAATAAGATTTTGAAAACATTTTAAAATCATTTTGAAAAACCTTGGTGAAGTCTATCTTTTGATAACAATCACCATTGATGAAGTTGATACAAAGTAGGGCCAAAACATTGAAAATTTCAATGGTTTTGAACTTTGTGCCAATTTCACTATTTTATGGGTAAAATAATTTTCAAATATTTTTCACCCATTGTATTGGTCATAGGTATTATACGTATCAAATTTTGTGATTTTTCGATATACGTATAATTAGTTATGATTTTTTGAATCTCGATTCTGATAGCTGAAATTTGGAAATTTCATGTCGATCGCCTTGGTGGCGGATCGATATGGTTGGCGATCATTTCGTTACCGCCAGAGTCGACTGCCAGGTCTGATTTTGGGTCAACAAGGTTTGTTTAGCCCATTTTCAGCCATGGTAAAGGTCCATAACCACTTCTAACCCTAGGATATGCTTTGGGAAGTATTATAAAGGGTGAAAATCCATTGGATATGGATTAGGAGAAGTGTTAGGTCAAAGTATCAAATTTAGGGTATGAAAAGTTCAAGTTTGAACTTAGAACCTTAATTTTGATGGTTTAGAGTTTCTATTGGCTTAGGGACTTTCCAAGGACATTGTTGGTGCAATGGTCAAGGGGGAGCAAGCCTTTAGGGGGAGTTATCCATCTTGGGATGATGGATGTATTTCTCCTCTTGAAGGGGGAGATGTTATTGGGAGAATATCATCAATTGGAAAAATTGATGGGATGTTTGACTCGAGTAATGTTTTGATGTTTGACATAGGATGTTTGACAAAGTGGTTTGACATTGATGTCGGTTAATATGTTGGGGAGATTGTTTATACAATCGATCCAGGTTATAATTGACTTGAATGGTTGACCAGGGTTGACCATGTGATTATGGGAAAGTCCAAGCATGGGTCTTGGCAAGGTAAAGTCCAAGTCATGGGTACTTGGCATGTAAAGTCCAAGTCATGGGTACTTGGCATGGAAAGTCCAAGTCATGGGTACTTGGCATAGAAAGTCCAAGTAAGACACTTGACATTTGGGAAAGTCCAAGTCTTGAGTACTTGACACAAGGAAAAGTCCAAGCATGGGTCTTGGCATGGAAAGTCCAACATGGGTTGGCAAGGGAAAGTCCAAGCTTGAGTCTTGGCATTTGAGAAGTCCAAGGGGATGGATATTGGCGGCGTAAAGTCCAAGCGGAGTCTTGGCGGTGTAAGTCCAATGTGCCTTGGCGGTGTAGACACCGTTAGCATGACATAGCCGAGGGAAGCACCTGGAGGCTAGCACGATGGATGAACAAGTCATGGATGACTTGGAGGGATCCGAGAGGCGTGAGGCTGATGGAGGTGGCTAGAAGGCTTAGGTCTAGGCTAAGGGTGGTCTAGCAAGTATGGGGGCATCATACTTGGGTTAAAACCTCATTTTTGAGATTGACAATCGACTGACATTATGGCCGGTTCGACTGCCGTGAGTCGACTTGAGTTCGATTGCCGTTTAAGAGCTGGAATTGCTCTGGCATCGCTCATTATCGAGCCCGATCGATGTCGACGGCAATCGATCGCTGCGACAAAGAAGATCGCTGCCGGTTGAGTGTCGAGCATTAAGCGCTCCGTGGCCGTAGCGTCGATCTACGAACCGGATCGGGCCAAGAGTCCCGTTGGAACTTGTCCGACGTGGATTGAGCCGTTGTCTCACGACAACAGTGGCATCAATCGACTGGGGACTTATGGCAGTCGACTGATAGGCGGAAATCTAGCCCGATGCAGGTTAAAAAGAGGAGCTCGTGGAGGATTTCATAATCAGTTCTTGGGGAGCTTTCTTGAGGCGATTTGAAGGCGATTTGCATGTGCATTTCAGGGCCCTTCAACCTCATCCAAGCAACCAACAAGCAAAGCGCTCAAACCCTAGTTTTGTAAAGTGTTCTTTACATTTCCTTTGTATTTGCTTGTATTTCTTTCGTTTATTGTTGTAAACGTCTGTACAAGGTTTCTCCGCCTCCGACTTGTTGTCGAGAAGGAGTTTATTGATTAGTGATTGCATTGGCGTCGCTAGAGCTCGTTAGAGCTCGATCCGTGGAGTAGGAACCGTGCGGTTCCGAACCACGTTATATCTTTGTGTTATTGTATTTGTGATTGTGTTTCGTTATTGTTATTATATATATATTCCGCTGTGCTAACGAAACTTGTAGACACGAACACGCGATCGAATTCCATCTACGAACGGTCAAACGCTATTCACCCCCCCCCCCCTCTCTAGCGGCGTCAAATCTCCAACAGAATGAACCATTTTCTCATGTATAATATAGAAGATTAGTTTATTATTGTAGATGGATTCGGATGACCAAGGGGTCCGAAGGGTAGATTTCTTAAGAAGAAAAGATGGATTGAAAAGCAACTTCGAAAAATTTGAGAGCAATGATAAGGTAGGCAAATATTAGTTAAATTAATACCTAATGATATTTTACCTAAGATAGGTAGTTATAAGGACACAAGGGATTTATGGAACAACTTAGTCAAGTTTTATGAAGATCCCTCACCGGCCCAAGAAATAGAGGAGGCAAGGAACAAGAATACTCATCGACTTAAGAGTGTGAAGCTTTGGAAGTTGAACAATGTTCAACATCCAAGTCGGTAGAAGAAGTGGAAGAAGCCTCCACTTTTAGGATTGAGGGGAAGCATAAGTTCTCCACACCGGAGCTAAAGCGAGAGGAGGAAACATCTACATCTGGAAGAGATGAAGAACAAGCTCATGACTCCTCCATCCCTATAGGTAACTCAAGCATAATTCATAAAAATAAACATCACATTTTTTACTTTGAGTGTAGGGAGAAAGGGCACTACAAGAGTAAGTATCATAGATTAATCAAGAATAAGACTCAAGAGGCACAAAAGGCCAAAGAAAAATCAAAGGAAGTCGGAGCCCCAATAAGGAAGAGCAAAAAGCGCATAGTGTGCTTCAAATGCAATAAAAAGGGTCATTACCAAAGTCAATGTCCGAGGGGGAGTCGCCTTAGGAAGGACAAGAGAGAGAGTTCAAATGTAGGGGGAGCTCCTAAGGCTAAGGTATATTTTAATAATGCATCATCAAATTTTAATGTAAAAAAGCATGCTAGCAAGGTATCACATCATGATAAAAAGCATGCCAGAAATAAATATTATTGCTTAGGTGCTACACATGTTAATTTGCTTAAAGACAATTCAAGAATCATACCACCTAAGGATAGGAAGGTAGAGAACCTAGGCAATAATACTAAGAAATCTAGACATATGCTTAGGAAGAAGAATTCCCAAAAAGTAAATGAAAATTCAAAAATTAGGAGATTGGAAAAAAAAAATCAAGTTTTGAGATCAAAACTTGTGAAAATGAAAAAGACCCTTAGGAAGATGAAAAATTCAATTAAAGGGTCAAATGGTTAAAATTTAGGTGTTATGAGGCAAACTATCCAAGGATAGGAAAGATTTGGGTCACAAACCTAAGTCCAAGGTAGATAAGCCTACCTATCATAATGTTCCATTTAACTATGGAATAACTCCTAGGTCTAGGAAAACTAAAGTCACAAGGGAGGTCATCCCTAGAGTTGACCATGATAGATGTTTAGTGGCTAAGATTTTGAAGAAAACCTAGGAAAGCCACTAACAAGATTACAAGAGAAGGTATCGTTAGGATTAACCTTAAAAAGATCACAATGACCAAGACTTCCAAGTCTAAGAGGGGCATTAGGAAGGTACTAGGGGAAGTTATCTCTAGTGAATACCTTGTGAACCCAAGGAGCTCAAGTAGGTTTTGGGTTCCTAGGAGTAAGATTCCCTCATGCTAGATGGGTTAGGATGTGTCAACCATAAATAGATAGGTAGTTAGCCTAACCATAGTAGAGTTGACACTTTAGGACATTTTCAAGGTAATGTGGTACCTTGGAAATGAGTTTAGAAATTAATCCTAAAATATTTTAGGGTGTGTCAATAGAAAGTATAAAGTTTGAAAAATTGATTATAATTGTCATAAATAGATTAGAAGGTCATAATGTGCCATTTTGGATTTTTGGCACACTTGAGGGAAAATTGGTATTATGACAAATTGATATAATTTTAATAAATGACAATTAGAATTAAAATTTAGGTATTTTTTATACCTTTGAATTATTTATACTTGTCATGCTTTATTTGTCATAATATATGTCATGACATTATGCTCATATTATTATTTTAAATACCATGATAGCTTTTAGATTGATAAATGACATGACTAATACTTAGGTTAATTCTTTATCATATCATGACATCATGAATCATTGACAAATATTTTAATTTATGCAATCATTTATGTCATGATCATATTCATGCATTTATGGTAATAAAATTGAACTTAAGGACAATGACATTGATTTAAAGTCCCTAAATAAGGGAATCGAATAGGATATGCCTAAATAAAATGTATGAACCCTTAGTTTAGGGAACACCCAATCCACATCTCATAAAAACTATAAGGAGACATGTGTGTGTATTGATACACCCTAGACACATATGAGATATTAGGAAAATAAGTTAAGTTCAAGGTGCATAGATGTTGCATCTAGATGAACTCAAACTCATAATATGACATTGAGGAATCATGAGAAAAGTTGATGTACAAGTCATGTACCTCTAGCCTATAAAACATGGTTCAAAATAAGGTTTGAAAAAGATTTTAAAATTATTTTAGAAAATCTTGGTGAAATCTATTTTTTGATAGCAATCACCATTGATCATATCGACACAAAGTTAAGGAAAACATTGAAAGTTTTCAATGCTTTTGAACTTTGTATCAATTTCTTAATTTAATGAGTATTTTATTATAAAACTATTTATCACCATTCTATTTCATGTAAGTAATGCACGTATAAAGTTTCATGATTTTTTGAATTATATATAATTACTTATTTTTTAAAAAAAATTATATTTGAAACCCGATTTCTGTAAATGCAGAAACCAATCGATTGCTGCTTAGAGAAGTCGATTGGTGGTGGTTAAATCAACTGGTTTCTGATTTTAGTTGACTGCCATGACTGCTTGGAGCAGTCGACTGTCATGTCTGATATTGGCTAAACAAGATTTGTTTAGTTAGTCATTAGCACCACTAGGTACTTTAATGTCTCATAATCCTAGGATATGCTTTGGAAAACATTAGAAGGGTGAAATTATCATTGAAAATAATTAGGAGGGTGAGTTAGGGTGGAGTACCGAATTGTACGGGTTGTGGAAGTTCAATGTTGAACTTTTATCCTTAATTTCGATTGTGTAGGTTTCCTATAGGCTTAGGATCTCTCTAAGGGCATTGTTGGTGCAATGGTCAAGGGGGAGTAAGCCTTTGGAGGAGGTTATCCATCTTGTTATGATGAATAAACCTTGGTTACAAAGGGGGAGAAGTAAGGGTTACCTTCATTATGGATTGTCTCTCATTTAGTGATAAGGGTTGTATCACTAATTAAGAAAAGTAAAGATATCCTAGATTATTTTGGACCAAGGCGGAGAATGTAGGATCTCGTTGGAAGATGAAATATTGAAAACCTTGATAGGCTTTTGATGTATGCCAAAGGGGGAGAAGTGAAAGTTTAAATTAGTAAAACCTTCATTATGCTTTGGCATAAGAAAAGACATAGTTGGACTTATTGGTTAGCCTAACTTAAAAGTATTGTCAAACATCAAAAAGGGAGAGATTGTTGGTGCAATATGCCCCAGGTTAATGTTAACCCGACTCGAGTGGAACTCGAGTATTATTTTGGTATTTGTCAATACGGTTGGATATGAGTTTGATCATTGTTTGATAATATAGTTTGACTATATGTTGACCATATGACAAGTGGATGTTTGAGATATCCAAAGTCATATGAGAGAGATTATTTGAGGGAGATTATTGGAGCAATCAAACCTCAGGTCAAGGTTGATCAAACTCGAGTGAGACTCGAGGCGAAGTCCAAATTTGGATATTTGGCATGAAAAATCTAAAAATGGTCTTGGCATGGAAAATCCAAGCATGGTCTTGGCATGGAAGTCCAAGTTTGGATACTTGGCATGAAAAGTCCAAGAATGATCTTGACATGGAAAGTCCAAGCATGACCTTGGCATGGAAGTCCAAGTTTGGATACTTGGCATGGAAAGTCCAAGAATAGTCTTGGCATAGAAAGTCCAAGTTTGAAGTCTTGGCCATATAAGTCCAAGTACGTAGTCTTGGCGGTGAAAGTCCAAGCATTGAGGCTTCGCAATCAGAAAGTTCAATGGTGTAGTCTAGGCTACATAAGTCCAAGCACGTGGTCTTGGCAGTGTAAGTCCAAGTGGGTCTTGGCAAGGAAGTCTAAGGTTGAGGTTTTGACAACGTAAAGTCCAAGTATGTAGTCTTGGCAGCATAAGTCTAAATGAACTTTGACAAAGGAGACCCAGTTAGCATAATATAACCGATGGAAGCATCTGAAGACTAAAGCGAAGGGTGAAAGAGTCGTGATGGACTCAGAGGGACTCTGAGGGCGAGAGGCTGATGAAGGTGGCTAGAAGACTTAGATCTAAGCTAAGGGTGATCCAACAAGTATGATGGAATTATACTTGGGTAAAACCTCATGTTTGAGGTTTACCAGTCGACTGACGTTATGGACTTGTCGACTAGCCAAGTGCATGTCACTTGGGAGCCTAGTTTAACTCGAGCAGTCGACTAAAATTATGACCAATCGACTGGTCATATAGTCGACTGAAGCTCGACTGTTATCTGTGACTCTGGAAGTTGACTGCTAGGGTTAAGCAATCGACTGGTCATAGGTGGACAGAGCACAAAATGTCTGGTAGTCGACTGGTCAATCGACAACTAGCTTGGCAGTTAATTACTGGTAAGGACAGTCAACTACTAGGGTATCCGTTGGGAGTAAGCCATCGTGGATTAGTTCGTTGTGAGATAATGGATAGGTGAGCAGTTGACTGCTAGGTAAGGACAGTCGACTGCTAGGAGAAAAATCAGTCCGAGTTTAGCTTTATAAAGAGACTTCGTGGAGGATTTGGAGCAGTTGATTTTTGATGATTTGGGAGGGGATTTGCTATTGCATTCCAGACTTTGTAACCTCTTCCAAAGCAACAAAAGTGCAATCAATCAAAAGCACAATCTTATAAAGTATTTTCACTTTTTTCTTTCATTTGCTATTGTATTTGATGTTTCCTTGTTGTAAGCTCTTTATTGTACGAGGTTTCTCCACCTTTAATATGTTGCCAAGAAGGAGAGAGTTATTAGTGGTGTGGACACTAGAGCTCAACCGTGGAGTAGGAATCGTAAGTTTCAAACCACATAAAACCCTTGAGTTGTGATTATGCGTGTTTGTATTTTGTTTTGTGTTCTTTATTCTTGTATATTCCACTGTGCACTAACATTGGTGTAGACAAGCATGCGAACGAATGCGAAAATAAAAAATCACTATTCACCCTCCTCTAGTGCATAAATCGATCCCTATAGAATTGATAGAGTGAAGTTTAAGTGGATCATGATTGACTAGAGTGAATCACCTTTTGCACTAATGATTGACTAGATACTTGACATGAGAAGAATAAAACTCAAGTGAGTCATGATTAATGAACAATTGACAAATGTAAAATTTTAAAAGGTTATGAAAGACTAATATTAGGCACGTAGGAAAAGTTATAACATGTCATTGAATACTAGACATTACACATGTAGATGAAATCCTAACATGTTGTAAAGAAGTGGATGTTAGATGGGAGAGGTGAAGTTTTAACGGGTTAAGATTGACCAGATATTAAACATGAAAAAGAAAGATTAAATATGTTAAAGAAAATTAGATATTTAATAATAATGAAGTTTCGACAAGTCAAAGTCAACCATATGCTAGACAATTATTAAGTCTCGACAAATCAAAATTGATTGGAGACTTAGTAAAAAAAAATCTCGATAAATCAAGACTTATCAAATATTAGATAAAGAAAATCATAATAGATTGAAATCAATTAGATACCAATGAAGTGAAAATTCAATTTACATAAGACTAAAATAGATGTATGATCTAACTGTTCTAACAGTCATTTCACTTCTCAAGTTGGATTCAAATGATTGGGAGGTCGTCATCCATTTTGGCTCTTTCAATTCACCTCCAACTAAGCCTTTACCTAATGACAGAGCGAAGAATTAAAATCTACCCTGGCTATCTCCAATTATTCAATTTAAATTTTTCCTAACGTAATATCTCATTAATTCGATATCCTAAATTTCTTTAATATTCAACTTTTTCAATAAATAAAATTGTTCTTTACCTAGTTGAATATACTATATTTTAAATTTATCTAATTAATAACAAAGAAGAAGACGCCGACCTACTTTAAATATATATAATAAATTTTATATTTTTCTTATGTTGTTTTATATTTACGTGGATTACATAATAATTGACACAACAACGAAGATAATCATAGATATATATAAATTTAACAAAGATCGTAATCACAAATTAAAAGGTAAAATCATAATTCATTTTGCTTTCATGTCGATAGAAAATACAGCCTTGTGATACCATAAACATGATTAAGAAAAAAAACTACTGATTCATTCTCAGAATGCGTGTTGTATTTGTAGAAGGTAAATATGCACATGAACATCTTCCTAAGCTCTCTTATAAATTGGATATTGCAATAGAAACAGGAGATAGTGTAATAGATAAAAAAGCTCTTTGCCGGTTTGTTTTTCCTCTCATGATGAGATTGAAAAAGAAAAGAAAAGAAGACAAAAACAAAAATATATGCCTCCTCTTTTTTTTTGATTAACTTGAGATATCGGGTACGATTGCTCTCCCCATTATACCTCAGGGCCGACCACTCCGGCTCCACGGAAGTTTTCCGACGATCGACGAGAATAAATCAGGATGATGCATGGCTCATTGCAAGTGGAATCATGGAACCTTGCTGAGCCGACCACATGGCGGGGGAAGGCAATTTCTTCCCACCCCACAACGCGCGCAGCCAGGGCGGAATCGACCCCAGACACTGTCAGAGGAAGCCACCCTCTCTTTTTTTTTGATGAAAGATAAATATATATCATCAAAGAAAAGTACAATCATACAATAGCCTAGGATTGATGCTCATGTAATGTCTGATGAATTGTCAGATCTGAGATGCATCCAAGATGCGACGTACATGTGCTCTCATGAATACCAACTCTCTTACTAGATATAACCAACATATCCTCTCCATCATCCTTCCCATGTCGACTCCTCATGTGTACCATCCATGTCTCCATGCACTCCAGTATACCATCGTATCCCTAAGTATCATCTACCAGCTACAATCAGCTCCTCCCGTGTACCATCATGTGTCATCCTATCTCCTGGGCCCGTCTATCTGCGTGATCCTCTAGTAGTTGTCACTTTTAGCAAATGATCAGCTGATAACGGATTTGATGTGTCTTTACCGTAGTTGTTTGCTACGAACTAGATAGACCTTTCAGGTGGATTTATTCACCTCATCTAGACTTTTTGGCAAAGCCTCAACTATAAACAGATTTGTAGCGTCTTTACCGTAGCCGTTTGCTATAGACTAGATAGGTCATTCTAGGTGGACCTATTCACCGTCCCCAATCTATACAAAACTAAGGTGTATCATAATACACATAATCAAAACCCCATAACTAAGCACAATGAGAGAGGGTGAGCTGATGCCAAAAAAAGGCGATCTTTTTTCCAATCTATACAAAACTAAGGTGTATCATAATACACATAATCAAAACTCCATAAGTAAACACAAAGGAAGGGGGTGAGCTGATGCCAAAAAGGAGCGATCTCTCTGATGCCAAAAGGAGCGCTCTTTTTTCCCCTCCTTGATTGTATGCAAAGAAGGTCATGCAATAATTGCTTGCAATGCTATTCGTATTCGTAGGCTCTTCAACTTCATATTCCAAGTGTTGTATTAGATTGGAGCTTTCGAACATTGAGATCTTTGGTTCTAGTCTTCTCTCTATGCAACCAACTCACCTTTTCTCATATTTTAGTCGAGAACTTTCTCACCCATGGAAAAGAAGTTCCACACCAGAGTACCAATGATGAACAAGACAACAACTACCTTGAAAACATCATCTCAGGAGCTTGAAAATTTTGTAGTCGGAGAAAGAATAACATCAAATTTCAAATTTTGAAGAAGATCGGAAGTTGATACTTCCGATAGATTAGTGAATGCCAAGACTAATGAATATTTTTTAAGAAATGGAGAATGAAGGATTACCTTGTCGTAGAATTAATCCAGTCATAGCAGTGCCAAAAACTCCAGCAAGAAATTTGATTGTGTTTGATAGTCCTAGCAATACTCCCTAATCGGATGGAGAGACATAAAGAATTCCATGAATCTTAGAATCTATGGTCACCAACGAAATTAGTATATTCGTGTCAACAAGTATAATAATAATACAACATTTTCATCTTTTTCATATAATTTGTATAATACACAAGTCCAACACAATATTGTCGATAATGGAACATTATTCTACAATAAGATTGAACTTCAAAGACAGTGAAAAATTCTTTTGTAGCTCTATGGCAAATTGCTTGAGTGATGATAGGGCAGAACATACTGCATAGCATGGTGCAATATGTTGGTAATTAGAATACAAATCTGACTGAGAGAAGACATCACTGTCCTAAAAAGAAAAAAAGTATCAACACAAGCATCCCTACTGTCCACTGTATCAATAGTCAATCAAAATCAAAAGGACTTGATATAAAATGCATTCTATAATTAGGTCTTCATGTACTAAGAAATCATCTAAAGTGATGCACACAGATGATACTATTTATGCTCAAGAAAATAGTATCAATCACTATGATGAATGCAACTCGCTGAATACTAGGAAGTATTTGTGTCTACCAAAAGAAGAGCAAACACCATAAAGATGAAGAACCATTTGTAGTTTTTTTCCTATACAATAATTGATCCACTACAAGACAAACATAATTATCGTATATTACCACAAGATAACAAAACATTTAAGGTTGTAAATGGAGAAATATTTGACCTTGCAGTGATGATCAAATCTATAAACACACTTGTCACATACTCTACAATGCTTACTATATTTTAACACCTGCAGTACAAAAAATATTAGAAAAGAATCAAGATAGTATAAATATGATCCATATATACATACACATACTATGGAAGCTGTGATTTACAATTCTTCAAAGTATAATATTCATCAATTATAGAATCTAAATCAATACTTAAAGCAAACTCTCTCTCAACGTAGATAATCATAGAATATGTCAGAAAATCCTCTCACATTCTATTACGAAGAACTGTTTTAACATGCTTCATAGCCGAAAATGCACGCTCTATAGTTGTTGTAGAAACAAACAAAGTTAAAACTAGACGGATCAACTTATCGATCAAATTATAGTATTGTAATTTTTTTATTTCAAATAATCCTAGACACAATTATGAGATAGTGGACATTTAAAAAAAAAATAGGACAAACTACATCGAGTTCATAATGTTGTAGCTAACATCTCAAATGATGCATTTCCTATTCAGTAAAATCCTCAGGATAATACTTCTCAGCGAGAGTACAATTTTTGTCAATGTTGAACCATTTAAAATTATCTTTTGGATCCAAAGCAAAACTAATCACAAAAATTTTTATTGTCTCATCACTGAATCTAGAGTTTAACTCTTCCAACTAAAAATCTATTGCAACATTAAATATACCATAATGAAAGTGATGCTCAACTGTGATGGAATCCTTTTGTTGACATGAATGATTATAATGTTTATAATGAGCACTCATCTCCAATATATCGACATCCAATCTTGTGTAAAATGATTTTACATATGAAAGAAGAATATTAAAACCATCATTTCTCAATGTCAGGAGAAGTGTTTTAGTTATAGAGACCAAATCCATTGCATTTATGAAATCAAGATATTTTTATTGCAAAACACGACAAAGTAAATATGTAATCCCCATAATTTTATGCATAAAATGCAAAATAAAAATGAAATCAAAAGACTTCATTACTATTAAAGAACCATCAGTTTCCCCACGCATCGAAATAGAGGAACCATCAGTGATAATGTTTTCAAGCACATTAATAGTTGCATCATACATATCTATTAAGCCACAAATAGAATCAAAATGGGAGCTCCAATGAGAAGTTTTTGCTTAATGCAAAGTACCAATCTGATTAGCTCTTCGCCTAGTCTCATGTTCACCAACAATAACAAAATGTGCAATTTCATTAACTAGAGCAGATTGTAATACAGTATTATGTTAGGAAGAAGATTTAACAAGATTAACAATAGTCATCATATTCAAAAATAAAAGCCATATAAAGATATTTTTTCAACAGTTGCAACTAACGCTAGCTATAGTCGGTGGGGAAAGCAATGCACATAATATGCATAGGGCAATGTTTAAGAAATAAAGCTTGCAATTCAATAAAAGGACCACATGTTGCTAGCACCATCATACCCTTTGTTGAGGATTCTTTATATGGCTAGAGGGGGGGGGGGGTGAATAGCCTCTTTCGATTTCTACACAAATGATTAGCGGAAGAAAATACAAATCGAAAACTTACTAATGAAAAACAAGGAAAACAATCAGTAACACAAGTTGTTTAACGTGGTTCGGAGATGCCACTCTTACTCCACAACAGTTCTTAAAGTGGATCACCCCTTGAAATCCTTCACTAGAAAAACTCCTTTTGATGAGAACACCAAGGTGGAGAAGCCTTCTTTACAATGCACACTCTTCTTCTTACAAGATGATTGAATTGAGCTAAGGACGAAGAGGTTAAAGAACTTAGAAAGCTTAGAAGAAGGCTTGATGAGCTTAGGAAAAAATATTAGAATGAGGGCACTAGCCTATTCCAAGCTCCCCAAGACTCCCTTTATAGAGTTTGGCCATTTTTATCTATTGAGCTCGATGCTAGTCGACTGCTGCATACTAACAGTCGACTGGTGTTACTGTTAATCTGATCCAATGATTTTTAACGAAGTCTGATCGCGATTGTCATCACTCAACGGACACTCAGTCGATTGCTCATACCAGCAATCGACTACCCAAGCCAACAGTCGATTGCTCCAAGCAAATAGTTGACTCAGAAAGCTTATGTGCTTGTGTCCACTTAAACTAGTCGACTACCCATCTATAGCAGTCAACTACTAATGGTCAGTCGACTGGTATATCACACAAATTAACTGCTAGAGCCATAGTCGACAGTCGACTTGTAGTCGACTACTCAACCAGTCAATTGGGTCATAACCTCAATCGATTTCTCAAGTCAATCTAAGTTCTCGAGTGCCAAACACTCGAGACCAATCGACTGGTACAAGATCCAGTCGACTTGTACACTTCAAATATGACTATTTCATACTTGAAACCAACTCTAAGCCTAGACTAACACCTTCAAGCTTCTCCATCAACATCGCGCCTTCAGGATCCTTCCGAGTCTACGACTCCTTCATCCTTGTGCTTGCCTTCAAAAGCTTCCTTCGATTTTGTCATGCTTAGAGTCTTCCTTTGCCAAGGCTCATTTAGACTTATGCCGTCAAGACTACACACTTGGACTTTATGCTACTAAAATCTCACTTTTGGGCTTCCTTCCTAAGATCCACTTGGACTTACGCCGCCAAAATTATATGCTTGGACTTATGCTGCCAAGTCTTCATTCTGGGACTTTTCTTGCCAAGACTTCACCCTTGGACTTTCCTTGCTAAGTCTTCACACTTGGACTTTATTTGTATCTGTCACTCAATATCCATATTAGATCACAAATATTGTCTAACTATAAATGATTGTCAAAGCATCAAAAGATTAACACTTGGAGCATGCTTGCACCAACACCCTTGACCTCACATATTATGAATTTCTAGATTATATCTAGTGAGAACATCACATATTTCTTTCTTAAGTGTCACAGCTGTGGTGTCATGAACATACACAATTTGGAAAAAATCCTCCCGTAAAAAATTATAGACATCAACAAATCTCAAAATTACAGTCATATGTTCTTTGTTAGATACATACTTTGCTTCATCCACCAAAATACAAAATTTCGAATCTTCAATTTCATCATGGATTTTATTTCTGACTCTGTTACCAATAATATGTAAATTTCCTTTTTGAACTTTTGGTGAGGTATACTTTGCATTTCCTGGAGTTTTCTTAAAGATAACATCGCCAATACTAGCATTCCATTTCCCTAAAAGTTTTAGCATCTCAATGAAATTACCACGAATTTAGGAATTAAAGATTCATCATTACCTCTCAATCCACATGCTTGCAAACTAAGCCAATGGACACTCTCAATTATTTATATATCGAGTTACATTTATCAAATCAACAAAAAATTTTACAGATTTATTATGCACCGAGTTAGAACTTTCTATATGAGATAAAAAGGCACAGTTGGCTCCATCATTAATGCATTTCCAACTTTTAAATCCTTCAACTGTAAATGCAGATTGTTGTGATTCACTTAATTAAAAAAGATAGAACAGAAAATAAAATGTTGTATCCGTTGAAAGAGAATACTCTGTTGATGCAGTAAGTATCACTCCTTAATTTTGATATATGAACCATAGTTAAATGTTAGGATTCACTTATATTCTTATATCAGTGTTAAGTGTACAGGCTTAATAGGAAGTCCTAGTAGGTCGTGTTGACCGAATAATAGGTACGTATCTTGACATATCAGGAGGACCGGACACCAGACATGAAGTCCAGATGGGTCGTGTGGACCAAACATTTGGCATGAAGACCGATTGGATCAGGAGACCAAACAATCGACAAAAAGTCCAGTTGGGTCAGACAGACCGGACAACTGGTGGAAGCCCTGGTGGGTCAGATCAGATGTCAAGAGTGGTAAGTTCGGCAGGTAAGCCTCGAGTGAAGAGGTGAGGTCGAGTCCTCTATAGGGGGACAAAGCTAGGCGTCGATCCGACGAAAAGTCCGAATGAGACTTAGTAGTCGAGATCGAGCAGTATTACTACTGCTGTCGCATTTTATATTTGTGCTAATCCTATTTTGCAGGGATCAATCGACTGGATGGATTTAAGTCGACTGAAGTTCAGTCGATTGGCAATGGATTAGTCGACTGGATACCTATTTGGCAGGATCAGCTGGTGATCGATCGGAGATCGTGCGACACAGATGGAAAGAGTTTCAGTCGACTGAAGAGTTTGAGTCGACTGAAGAGGCAAATTTCTTGATGCGGAGTCGAGTGACGTGGAGTCGACTGGAAGACCACGAATTCCATATCGACGGGCTGATGTGGAGTCGACTGGAAGACATTCCAGTCGACTGAAAAAGGTTTATAAAATATGTGCTCGGCCGGATCCAATTATAACATCCAATCTACATCGAAGTGTTGTTGAAATTTTTGCTCATCCACGAAAATTCTCATTCCACAACAAGGCGACCTTTCGACACTCCGCGACTTCCTCAACCATCTTTAAGTGTTGGTATAACGTCTTGTAATTTTGTTTATTCATATTTTTTCTTATTGTACTTAACTTCAAGAGTGGATAGTGTGTTACTCATCTCTAATATTTGTAAAAAGCGAAACCCTCCGAAGTCGAGAGTTCTCGAGTCGGAGGGAAGTTAGTGATTGCTCATCGAGGTAGCTCTCGAAAAAGCTATGGGCCTTGGACTAGTAACCCAGTTAGGGTTGTGAACCAAGTAAAATAAATTGTTAGTATTTTTCATTTCCGCTGCATACTCACAATAGTTTTCAAATATTCTAAATTGTTTTAAAAATTAAAATAAATTTTTTAAACTATGAGATCCACCCCCTCTCTCAGAGAAACATGATCCTACAATTGGTATCAGAGCGGGGGCGCTCCGAATTGGTGAAACTACCATCGTGAGCTTTAGATTAATTTACATTATTTTTATTGCCTTAGATTAATTTTTATTGCTAATTAATTTTCTGCATATTTAGATAATTTAATTAATTTTCTTCATATTTAGATAATTTAATTAATTTTCTACAATTTAGATAATTTAATTAATTTTCTGCATATTTAGATAATTTAATTAATTTTCTATAATTTAAATAATTTAATTAATTTTCTGCATATTTAGATAATTTAATTAATTTTCTACAATTTAAATAATTTAATTAATTTTCTAGATAATTTAATTAATTTTCTACATACTTAGATAATTTAATTAATTGTCTGCATATTTAAATATTAGATTTAATTTTTCTTGCCTTAGAAAATATTAGATTTAATTTTCTTGCCTTAGAAAATATTAAATTTAATTTTTCTTGCTTTAGAAAATATTAGATTTAATTTTTTATACTTAGAGAATATTTCGTTAATAATGTCACACCTAGAGGGATATAACACCATTTGCCTTCCTCTCTTCAATGGAGATGACTTTTCCTATTGGAAAAGACGAATGAAGTGCTATTTGAAGATCGACCTAGAGGTCTGGTTCTCAATTAGGAAAGAATTTACAGCTCCGGTAGACGACTCAGGTGAGTTGTTAGAATCGGAGAAATGAATCGCCGATATTAGAAAGAGAGCTCAAGTCGATTACAAGGCACTTAATACCTTGCAATACAGACTTACCAAAGAAGAGCTCAATAGGGTAAGTCCATTTGAAAATTCTAAGGAATTATGGGAAAAATTAATTGAACTGCACGAGGGTGCAAATGACACTTGGATAACAAAACGGGACATGTTATTAAATAAATTATTTAATTATAGAATGAACGAAAATGAAAATGCTAGTCAACTTCATACTAGGATTAAAGATATATTAAATGGATTACATTTAATAGGACACCAAATAGAAAATAGGGACTTAATTAGGTATACGCTTAAGGCATTCCTGAGAAATACCTTATGGGCATCGATTGTCGATGCCTATAAGGTTTCTAGGGATCTTTCCACAATTAAGCTAGACGGACTATTTTGTGAACTTGAGCTACACGAACAAGCTAACTCGGGTCAAACTGAGAATGATATAGCTTTGATGGCAGGTTCGACTAAAAAGGAAAGAAAAGTGAAGAGTGAATTCGAAGACGAGTCGGAGTCGAAAATAAATGGAGAAGAGGAGATCGTAAATATGGTCCGGAAGATGTTCAACCAGAGGAAGATATTTACAAAGAAAGATGCCAAAAAGGTCATTGACAACAAGTCAAGACCCCGATTGGAAGTGACGTGCTACGAATGCAACGGAAAGGGACACTACAAGTCGGAGTGTGCAAACTTAAAAAAGGAAGAAAAATCAAAAAAAAAGGAAAAGAAGAAGAGAGCGCTAAAGGCAACATGGGATGAGTTGTCATCGGAAGAGTCAGATGCGGAAGAGACGAAGAGATGTTTCGTCGCATTTATGATCGAATCAAAATCCAAAGCAGAGTCAAGTTCCGAGTACGAATCCGATTCTGAGTCCAAAACAAGCCACGGATCCGTATCCATTTTCGAAGGTTCAAATGAGGTAACTTCTCCCTTAGAAGATAAGTTGTATAATATTATTGAATGCTTAAGTAGGAAACTAGCCAAGTCCGAGAATCGAGTCGACTCACTACTTAAGGAAGTCTAAGTACTTAAGAAGCAAGTCGACTCGAAGACTTCGACTTGCCAAATTAAGAATAGAGACTCAACTCAAGTTGCAAAGCTTGAGGAAGAGAACTCGGTCCTAAAAAGGCAAGTAGAAGATCTAACCGAATCTTTGAAAATGTTCACATCGGGTTCCAAGTATCTCAACATGATGCTTGGAACTCAGCGAGCCGTGTACAACAGATCCGGACTCGGATACAAGGCTAAATCCAACTATAAATCATGCATGTCATTACTTAGCCGAAACGCTAAGAATCGAGTCCAAGCATGAGTTCCTAAGTCTAGCTTAGTCAACCAAGTTGGACCAAATCAATTTTGGTTTCCCAAGAGTCAAGTTCACTTAGTGAACAAAACTCAATCTAACTATCATTTAGGGGGAGCTAACACTTTGCTTGTTTCCTTGTTTAATTAAACACTTGCATGTTTTAGTTTACTTTCTTGCTTAATTTAGAATGGACTAGATAGGAAACAAAGTAGTTTAAACTTAAACAACCTAGTACTAAGATAAGTGAACTGATAGTAAGTTAGGGAAGCTCTTCAAAGTGCATGTCTAGGAAGTGGTCGTTGCTCCGATAACCAAGAAGGTCATGTGCCTCGCCACGACTTGGTGCACTAAGTTGAGTGAAATTGATCGAAGCTCACTCACTAAGTCTTTAACTAGTTAGACCAAGGCTTAGTCTAAAGTGAATCAAGTACTTGATTCCTTTATTGACTTTGTCTAGGAAGTGGTCGTTGCTCCGATAACCAAGAAGGACATGTGCCTCGTCACGACCTGGAAGTCAATACTGGAAAAATCTACTTGACTAGCTCAAACCAAGATTGAATCTGACACAAGTCTAAACACTTTGAAATTGCTCAATAAATTTAATTAAGATAAAAGAAATCCTCATCTCACAAAATCCATAGGAATAAGTGTATTGAAAATCTAGCTTGGGTGAGATGATTTAGAATTTAATTAAGTTTAATTTAGCTTAACTCATTCTAATATACTTAAATCAAAATTGATAAATTTACCTAAACAACTTACCTTAATTCAACTCAACTTATTGTACTTTAGTTAAACCAAACAAACATACCTAAATAAACAAATTCACTTAACAAAACTTAATTTATTAAAATCAACCCAACTTAATATACTCAACTAAAATTAATTTAACAAATTTATTTTCTTAAAAAAATTACAAACCAATAAATTTAAGATAATTCATCTTATTCAAGGTATGAATTATCTTAAAAAGTTTTAATTCATGTAGGACTTCAAAATTGACCAATGGATTATGGATAGTGGCTGCTCCAGACATATGACTGGAGATAGTCAAAAGTTCTCAGAATTAAGCTACAAGAACCTAGGAATAGTCACCTTTGGAAATAACGACAAACTCAAGGTAATTGGATCGAATAACATTGAATTAGAGTCTAATTTTGTTATACAAAAAGTTCTGCTCATAGATAATTTCAAATTTAACTTGCTTAGTATAAGTCAGTTGTGTAATGCTGGTTATGTAGTGAAATTTTTATTGGATAAATGTTTGATTATAAGTATTGAAAATTCAAAAATATTACTTAAGGGAGTTAGGAATAAAAATATATATTCAATAAATTTAGAAAGTTTCTCAATTAAGTGTCATATGACACAACAAGAGGAGAGTTGGTTGTGGCATAGACGACTTGCTCACACTAACTTTAGGAATATAACGAAGTTAAGTGAAACTAATCTAGTTAGAAGGTTGCCCAAACTTCAAAATATTGAAAACAAAGTTTGTAATGCTTGCCAACAAGGAAAACAAACCAAGTCTCAACATAAATTAACTGATCAAGGTCGAACAAGTTCAATACTCGAGTTAATCCACTAAGATTTATTCGATTCACATGGGATAAAATCACTAAGTGGTAATTTATATTGTTTAGTAATAATAGACGATTACTCTAGGTTTACATGGGTAAAATTCCTAAAATATAAAGATGAAACATTTGAAATATTTAAAAATTTTAGTAAACAAACAGAAAATGAAAAAGATCGTAAGATTAAAAGAATACGAAGTGATAACGGAGGAGAATTTAAAAATGAAAAATTTACAATAATGTGTTTAGAAAATGAATATCATCATGAATATTCATGCCCTAGAACACCTCAATAAAATAAAATAGTAGAAAGAAAAAATAGAACTCTAAAAGAAGCCGCTAGATCAATGATAAATGAATATA
This sequence comes from Wurfbainia villosa, assembly GCA_025175895.1. Lineage (NCBI taxonomy): Eukaryota > Viridiplantae > Streptophyta > Magnoliopsida > Zingiberales > Zingiberaceae > Wurfbainia > Wurfbainia villosa. The sequence goes on from CM046008.1 coordinate 1,034,182, forward strand.
ACCTACCTAGTTATTTATGGGCCGAAGCAATAAACACTGCATGTTATGTGCAAAATAGAGTAATAATTAATAAAATACATAATAAAACTTCTTATGAAATTTGTAATAATAAAATACCTTCAATAAAATATTTAAAGGTATTTGGATGTAAAGTATTTATTTTAAATATGAAAGACCATCTCGGAAAATTCTCTTCAAAAACCGATGAAGGAATATTTTTAGGGTATTTGAACACTAGTAGAGCCTATAGGATTTATAATAAGAAAACTCAAAAAATTGAAGAAACAACTAATGTAAAATATGATGAGGAAGAAATCACTAATAATCAACTAAATACATTAAAAGATAATCAAAATGAGCTAAATAAAATTACACATGATGAAGAAGAACAAATTAACTCTAATCAATGTGAAGAAAACTTACAGACATCTAGAATTAATCCTAATCATCCGCTCGAACAAGTATTAGGAAATCCAACTTTAGGAGTTCAAACTAGATCAGCTCTAAGAAACTTAAGTCAAATCACATTAATATCAAAAATAGAATCAAAGTCAATAGATGTGGCCTTACCAGACACTGATTGGATAATAGCTATTCAAGAAGAACTAGCACAATTCGATAGAAATGAAGTGTGGGACTTAGTACCTCCACTATCAAATAAATCAATAATAGACACTAAATGGGTGTTTAGAAATAAATTAAACGACCAAGGAGAAATCATTAGGAATAAAGCTAGATTAGTAGCTAAGGGGTTTAGTCAGGTAGAAGGATTAGACTATGATGAAACTTATGCCCCAGTAGCTAGACTTGAGTCAATTAGAATATTGCTAGCATATGCGGCACATAAAGGGTTCAAATTATATCAAATAGATGTCAAATCTGCATTTTTAAATGGAGTAATAAAAGAAGAAGTGTACGTAGATCAACCCCCCGTTTTTGAGAGCTTAGAATATCCTAATCATGTATATAGATTAAAAAAGGCATTATATAGATTAAAACAAGCTCCTAGAGCCTGGTATGAGAGACTATCATCATACTTAAGCTCTAAAGGGTTTAGACGAGGTCAAATTGACTCAACATTTTTCGTAAAAAACTTGAACAAAGACATTTTTATTGCTCAAATATACGTAGATGATATAGTCTTTGGTTCAACAAACTCAAATTTTTTAAAAGAATTTATAAACCTTATGGAACAATAATTTGAAATGAGTTTAGTAGGTGAGATAAACTTCTTCTTATGTTTACAAATAAAACAAACAAGAGACGGTAACTATATATACCAAAATAAGTATGCAAGAAAATTAATTAAAAAATTTGGTATGGAAAATGCAAAAGATATTAAAACACTTATGGGTACGAATGTTATATTAAATGAAGACAAAGAAGCAAAGTCAATAGATCTAAAGTACTATAGGAGTGTCATAGGTAGTTTACTATACTTAACTGCAAGTAGACCCGACATACTATTTGCAGTAAGTATGTGTGCTAGATATCAACACTACAAAAAAATGAGGCATTTGGATCGGAAATTTAGAAGCGGTTGGGAAAATGATGGTAAAGGAGGGGCTTTTAGAAGCGGTTTTCTTAACCGGTGCTAATACCGCTTCAATTGATTTTTTTTTTGAAGCGGATGATTTTTCGATTCTGTTGCGTATGTTTAGAATCGGTTAACAAACGACTTTATATAAATTTTATAGGAGCGGTTATTAACCGCTCCTAATACCGCTTCAATATACCATTTTTTGAAGCGGATAATTTTTCGATTCTGTTTAAGATATTTAGAATCGGTAATTATAACCTCTCCTAATACCGCTTCAATTGAACATTTTTTTTTTAATTTTTCCGATTCTGTTCGGTTTATTTAGAATCGATTTGTATAATAATTTTAGGATCGTTTAATAACCGCTCCTAAAGGTTTATAAAAAGAGGTATTATTGTCTATTCTCTCAAAACCCTAAGCAGCCGTACGTCTTGGATTAGAGGGGTGGTCGTATCTTAGATTTTATTTTCCAAAAAATCCTAGCTAGCCGGTTTGGATTTAAGGAGTGTATTATTTTCCAATTTCATCTCTCTGTTTCAGCAGTCTTCTCTATTCTAGCGGTCCATCAAATCAGTTGCGCCCTAGTTTCATCTGGCCTTCTACTTCTTTGTCATAAGCCTTTGATTTTGTTTGTGGAGGTAATTTCTTTGTTTAATTTTTATTATGTGATAAATTTTTTAAGTATTAATGGTGACAAAATTATAATCGATTAGAGTTTGTCTTTTTTTATGAATCCTTTGATTTATCTTTTTTCAAGTTATTTGTATTGTTTTTCAAATTTATTATTATATTTTGTGTATTATATTTTGTTTATTATGCTAAGCTTTATTTTCATATTTTTTTTCCTCTAAATTGAATAATATAAAAGATTTCTCGTGATTTTTTTATTTTATGAAATCATTCTATTTATATATTTGAAAATTTATATTTAGGAATTGTATTTTTATGTTTGTTAAATTCCTTAAAATTGGTATGTGTTTATGTAACGACCGGGCCCCTGTTGGTGGAATTCGACGACCCCTATTGGTCGACGACCGTCACCCCTGTTGGACCGTCGACCCCTATTGGTCAACAACCTGGCCCCTATTGGCCCGTCGTTACTCACATGGTCTTCCCACCCCTGGAAGTGGGTTTTTGCCTTCCCAAGGATTCGAACTCTAGACCTCCAGGTTAAGTACTAAAGTTTATGAATCCTGGTAACCAAGTGATCCTTAAATTGTCACGCCCCGAGGGAGTCCCCGCCAGACGAAAATCCGGCAGCATCTCCCCTGTACGGGTGACGATACCAATTTTATAAAAGGCCTACACGGCCACTATACATCGGTCAACACGACCGGAATCATACCACATCACACGCAGATAATAATAAGGCCTCAGGCCAACAAATCTAGGTAAACAAAAGTCTACTCTAACTAGACTTACCCCTTCTGCCATCTGGGCAGGAATACTCAACCGAAATCCAATCGAAATAAAAATCCGATCAAAGGTCCCTAAGGACATACCAAAACATCCACAGGTACAAATATCCAACTCCAGTCCTAAACATATATTCTAATCCAAATACCCAAAAACCGTAAACACAAATAACAAAATACACTTCCACGACGAGGGGGTTTGGCAGCTGGACTCTCCTGACAGCTCCATCCTGAAATAGATATAAAACCACGGGGTAAGTTCAAAGAACTTAGCGGATACTAGTCGATATGAATAGTAAGAAATAGCTAACAATACTAATCATGCCAGTACAGTCTCATATATATGGTAAGCAAGAAATAAATGCAAAGGATTTGTACTCACTGAGTCTCCTACCCTGATATAGGAGCATGTGCCCTACTATAAGAGATAAAGTCATCACCATATAAGAATATGAATACTGTATGCATGTCAATCATATGCAACATCCAAGGCATCAATACAATAATGCAGCAAACACAATACAAATGCAATCCGTGCAAAAATGCATGCCTTTCAAATGACATGGTCACCCCGACGCTTGACCGCCTCACACGCGATGGTGAAGCCGAGTGGGTAGGGCTATGACAACTGTGCACTCTGCCATCACTACTCCTGAGTGACCGAGTGGACAGGATGCTGTCGGAGTACACCTATCCTCCTGCCCCAAACATAGTGGGGGAGCTAAGCTCTCATCTCCCGGTGTCATGCGCGGAGGAGGATCCACACTTACCACCGCGCCTCGTCGCTACCCATGGCGGACGGCGAACTGTGAACAAGCTGCACACACCCTCGATGTACCACTAACCCATGAGTGGCGGTGTATGCGAGCCATGTAACTAATGCGGGCTCAACAATAATGGAACCCGTCCGGCCGATATGCAATCATGCAAGATGGTGCATGATACTAAAGCATGTAAATCCTACTCAAAATACCTATCCGAATAATATGTACAATCAATATGTACATATCCATAATCCAAATACTATGATCCAAGTAAAACAGGAAGATATAAACATACTGATCAAATGCATGTATCTAGTAGGCACAAAAACATACTAGGCATATAAACATGAAAAGTATTGCATGCTATCCTAACTAACATATCAACTTGACTATATCTAAAAGATAAGTCAAAGTACCCGCCTGAATATATATCCGCAAGAATGAAAATGTCACGACTGGGGACCTGCCTCGTGACCGAAACCTGCATATAGCATAACTATAGTTAAGCACCAAAAAGCAATTCAACAACAAATCGAATACTTAATCGATTTCCTTTATAACCCAATTAACCCAATTAATTCCTAATCCTCCAAATATCATACCGATCAACCGAATACCATCCGAATCAGCCCAAATCGACCAATCAAGCTCACCCGCCCTAGGAAGTCCACCGACAGATACCCCAACTCAATTTCTTAAATTCACAATGACACATCCACCCACACCACCATCTACCCAAACCCAATTAACCAGCGGTTGCAACCTCCTAGCCGCTTGGTTCACCGGAGAAATAAACCTGCCTCACTAATTCCGGCTCACGGCGAATCTCGGCGAATCACACAAAGGAAAAAGGAGGCTCGGCGGTCCGGTCGAGAGAGTCGGCGAGCACGCCGAGGACTGGTCGGGGCGGCGGCGGAAGGCAGTGAAGGGGAACACAGCGCGGGCGGGCGACGGTGGACGGCGAGCTCACGTCGCGTCGGGCGGCGGTGCTCGCTGCGGCGCGGTGGGAGAAGACTCAGTGGCTTCGGTCGCGATCGACAACGGGGAGGAGGCGGCGATCGTCGTCTAGGGCAGAAGAGACCGGCGAGGTGGGTCGCGCGGTTTGGCCAGGGAAGAAGGCGCGGCTCGGGCTCGGCGGGCTCGAAGAAGAAGGGGTCACGCCAAGAAGAGCGCGCTTGCCGGGCGGAGAAGGCGTCGCCGTGATGGAGAGGGCTCGCGAGAAGGAATGCGAGGGCAAGTACGGGAAAAGAAAGAAAATAGAAAAATAAAATAGAGATTAGGTTTTCCACGGTGCGTATTTTATCCCCTTTAAATAGACCCCTCTAAAGCCCGTTTACTTTATCCCCGTAAAAATCTCGTACGGAGTCCGTTTAAATCCAGAAAAATTCCTAAAATTCCCTAAAAATCCCGAGAAATTTCCAGGATTATTTCTCTAAATTCTTGGTCATTTAATTTACTATTTAAATTTTGTCGTATTTAACATTCTCCCCCACTAATAAAAATTTGGTCCCCAAATTTCTTACTCAAATACCAACAAGCAATGTCACACTGCTCAACTCAAGTACTTGGGGAAAACCACATATCAAGTAACTAAGTGGGTAATCGAGCTCGATCTTTCTCAAACTCCCAAGTAGCATCCTCATCTGTGAGGGGACTCCACCCGACCTTGACAAGTTGCAAAATCTTGTTTCTCGCTGCTTCCTTGTGATCCAAAATCCGTATCGGAACCTCTACGTAAGTAGCATCAGGTTGAATGGAACCTGACACATCTGATAGAATGTGTAGAGTCTGACATATACTTCCTCAGCATGAACACTTGAAACACATCCTGGATACCAGCCAAAAATGGTGGTAGCCCTAGACGGTAAGCGACTGCTCCGATGATCTCCAAAACCTCAAACCAATGTATCTAGGAGCTAGCTTAACTACGAAGGTTCAATCTCTTCACCCCTTTTGTGGGTGAGACTCGCAGGAATACATGATCACCAACAGAGAACTCCAAAGGTCTCCGCTCTCACGATCCGCATAACTCTTCCGGCGATCATGTGCCTCTCGCCATCCTACGTCGATAGTGACGGACCAACCTGTCTCCTCATCGAGCTCTATGGGTCCTAGCAATCGTCCTCCCGTTGCCCTCAAATCCATAACATAGGACCCGAAATCCTCTAGTATCTAAATGGTCCGCTCGGTGTCCATCTATCTCAGGATGAAATGCAAGATTAAACGGCCGCATGCCTAAGGCCCGCTGCAAACTCGCCAAAATCGACGTGAACCAGGATCTCTATCCGATGAAATGCTCAAAGGACACCATGAAATCTGATGATCTCCGACGATATATAACTCTCCGTCAATCGATCCTAAGAGTCGGTCTTCTGAATCGCTAAGAAGTGCGCTGATTTGGTTAGTTGGTCAACGACCACCCAAATCGTGTCATGGCCTTGATGCGTCCTAGGCAAACCTCCACAAAATCCATAATAATACACTTCCACTTCCATTCCGGAATCGGAATTTCCTGACGCATCTGTTCCTTAAACTAATGCAACTAAAAACCATTATCCTCATCGAGTCGAGACGATAGTCCACCTACCGTCATAAAATTCACTCCACCACACACTCTAAGTGCATGGGAGGCTATCGCGACCAAACTTCCTTATTACAACCATTCGTGTTCCAATACTCTATAGTAGCTATCCACTAGCTAGCCAAAACCCCATGAGCATTACAGCTCCTCACCTCTACCAAACAACATAATAACTGCGAAGTCCACGTCATATATATGACGGATTATCTCGCAGTCCTTTAACTGCCGTAAGCTTAGGATACTCTATTCAATAGCATCTAATCGCTCCGATCTCAAATAATACATTCCATTCTACCCTTCCTTCCATACTACGATTAATCAACACCGGTGTAAAAGTCAATCATCGTTCGAGCCTCGAAACTAATTTCACAAGCTTTAGACCAAATAAATTCCATCACCAGTCAGCGGTATAGTACCACTAGAACATCCTATCCATATCTATGGTAATAATCAAATCAATACAAAAAAAAAAAAATCATCATCTACGGTGGCCGAGTGCTCAACTCCAACTACCACCATCACAAATGATCCAATCGTGTCCAGAATACACGATTTCCCAAATCCCTGGACGACTAAGTCGTCAATAAGTCTAATAAGATAATCAAAAGCTCAAACAATTCATACCAAGTATGAAATTGTCATCGCTATACAACTGCATCCTCTTTACTCTAGGTTGATGATATAACAATCATCACAACGACCATGATAATTGTATGACACCATGTCACTACAATATCATCACACCAATCACCAATCAATCCTAGAGTATATATAGGTATCCTATAGCTGATCTAAATAGATCATATATATCCACAATGAAAGATATTCATTTCCTTCTACAGCTACCGCATTCTATCATCGATAATCGATGCATAACCTCAAAGGTTCATCTCTCTTTTAACAAAGAGTTCCGGATCTTCTCTAGAAAAATATTGGGACAGATAAACATCCCATACAACACCTTCTATAATAAGGTAAAACAATCTTTCATCGTCTTAACCAGTGTAGGCATACATGCCTTATCCATAACCAAATCACTATTAGTAGGGACTGATACTCTCTGAGGGTTTACTCCTTGACCTTCAAATGGGTGACTAGCAGGCCAAATCCCTAGCTTCCTAATTCAACATCAGTCGGCACCTCTAAAGAATCCGTACCTCTGAAATCATCATTAGATTCCTCAAGATCAATACGTTATCGACCTCGTCCCCGACCATGAGTAGGGACAATTTCACTAAGTCAATAGTTTTCCTAGCCACAAAAGTACCGTAACTACTAAAGACAATACTTTTCCTATAGCTCAGAGATATCCTTCAGCTTGCTTGGTCTCAAAACACGAGAACTCCCAAAAATCCAAGGAAAATAAAATCCTCGAAACACTAAACCCGCAAACCAAAACCGCAAACCAATAAATTGTCACGTCCTGGGGGCATATCCGTCATCCAAATGACAAGGGAGCCCCTTAGTGACAATATCCAGAATCCATAGACCAAATCTGGTAAAAACCTCGAAATAATTATAGAAATATAAGTATTTCAATAACTGCATGCATGCACGACTAAACATATATTAATCAAAGTAAAATAGTTTTATGACCCCAAATCCAATTGCGACCAAAAATCCAAAGTGCATAAATAAAATGCAATACCAATAAAGTAAACAAAGCGGCATCTCGACGATGCAGTGGGACAAGCACGACAAGGAACTCTCTGAGCGACTCGAAGGTAGGTCATGACACGCCTCCATCGCTTAACCTAGAGGATAAATGAGGAGGGGATAAGTACAACCACTCAGTAGATGGATAGATAATAGTGCATAATCATAATGCACATAATGGAAGTCACAGGGAACAAGCTAGAGTAACCCAACCCTCAGAGTACCAATATCAGTCTGCAACCATCCTGATCAGCAGTATAACAAATATACCCGCAACATACACAACCATTGCAACAAGCAGTGCACATCCAGATACCACGATAAAGTCTCGTGGCTCTCGCACAAAAAGGAAACTATCTATGAGCTACCGCGAACGTAACCCATGGGCCAACAATCAATAGCACGGTCTACGCGCAACTATATGCTACCACGAATGAGACTCGTGGATAGACAGGTTGTATATAAATATCTAATTATTGACTGCACGCTCTGACATACTACCACCAATAGGTCACGTGAGCAGTCGATTATCCTAGGTTGTTAAGCCTAGGGTTATCCAATACATCTAGCATAAATCGACTTTCCGAAGTCGCTAAAGATCACCGCTCTACAATTAACCCATTGAGGCGGTCAAGCGAGGGTTTCAACACTTCTAATACGAAATGTTTATCAAATACGATAAAGATCATCAACTTATAAATAAATAAGTCTAGATGATTAAATCTAGCCTTCCAACCCTTCCAACATGATCGGTATCAAGGTCGATCAAAATCATAAGTCCACTAATAATCGCGTCGAGACGATTAATCATAGGGTTTCGTCCCAACTAACAGGAAACGCCTATCAAAGCCAATAAAGGTCACAAATCTACTATCAAGCCCTTCAAGAGGGTTAAGCCTAAATTATACCATTCTACCAATGCAATCATGCATGCTACAACATGCTACCACGAACAAATCTCGTGGGTACTTAAGATGTAAAGTAGCTATCTAGCTACATGCGTCATACGAATCCGATTATCACCAACTCCGAACGAATAACACAAAAATATAACCTTACAATAGGTCATCTCAACCATGATTGGGAGATATAGTAAGGATTAATTGCATCCTAATCATACGAACTCTACTAGTCCGATCACCATATCACTGAAACAGTAAATGGGTAATCACATACCAATATGCACATCCGGTTATTACGCCTAGGGTTCCAACACCTAGGGTTCCACTAATGTTGTTTCATTCCTGAGATCCGCTCCTACAGAATAACCTCATCTAAGTTATTCTACCTCTACCAGTCTTAATTATGGTATCCACCACAAAACACATAACCATATAAACATATAACAAGTCATCTAATAAACAATAAAGATAGTCCTACTAATGGGAATCAATGGTTGAAATTAATTAGGGTATTACTAAAGGGTCATGCCAGAACAAAGTCAAGGCAATATATAAATAAAGCATCAGATGCTTATATATACTCTAAACTACATAAGCTATGTAATCATGTCCTCATGCACTAGGATCTAAAAAGTCAAAGAACCTCTATGTATACCTTCTGCGAATTTATCCATCTTAGTCATATTATTCAAGTTTAATCCTAATACTAGTCCAAAAAGTAAGATGTAAACATCTACCAATCTAATCATTTATATCACAATGATAACTAACTACGTATAGCAGTAATAGCAGTTAATAACCATATGCTAACGATAAACCAGCAACCTAAAAATCTAACAGTCTAACAGATATCAAGTTAAAGCAATACTAGATAAAACATGATATCACCGCATAACCAAATATAACCAATATAAATATGTACCAAATCTAGAAAATTTTCTAGAATTTATTTACCTGTTAGCCGTCTGGAGATGTCCTGTTCGCAAATCCCGTATATGACCTCGTCGATAATACCTCAATTTCAAACATAAAAATGTAAATCCGTACAACTCCGAAAATACCCAGTTAACCTACCAAACATGGCGAACTCCATAAACCCAAAGACCCTAAGGAACTCGGAAACCTACGCTCACGATGCAAATAAATTGTCACGCCAGGAGTCCCTTGAGACGAAAATCCGTGATCTCTCCTGTCGGGTGACAATACCAATTTTATACAAGGCCTACACGGCCACTATACATCATCAACACGGCCGGAATCATACCACATCACACGAAGATATTAATAAGGCCTCTGGCCTACAAATCTAGGTAAACAACAGTCTCCTCTAACTAGACTTACCCCTTCTGCCATCTGGGCAGGAATACTCAACCGAAATCCAATCGAAATAAAAATCCGATCAAAGTTCCCTAAGGACATACCAAAACATCCACCGGTACAAATATCCAACTCCTCCTAAACATATATTCTAATCCAAATACCCAAAACCGTAAACACAAATAACAAAATACACTTCCACGAGGGGGTTTGGCTTTGGACTCTCCGACGGCTCCATCACGAAATAGATATAAAACCACGGGTAAGTTCAAAGAACTTAGCGGATACTAGTCGATATGAATAGTAAGAAATAGCTAACAATACTAATCATGCCAAGATGCAGTCTCATATATATGGTAAGCAAGAAATAAATGCAAAAGGATCAGTACTCACGAGTCTCCTACCACGATATAGGAGCATGTGCCCTACTATAAGAGATAAAGTCATCACCATATAAGAATATGAATCCTGTATGCATGTCAATCATATGCAACATCCAAGGCATCAATACAATAATGCAGCAAACACAATACACATGCAATCCATGCAAAATGCATGTCGTGCAAATGACATGGTCACCCCCCGACACCGCCACCACACGCGATGGTGAAGCCGAGTGGGTAGGGCTATGACAACAATGCACTCGCCATCACTACTCTGAGTGGAGTGGACGAGTACACCTATCCTCCGCCCCAAACATAGTGGGGAGCTAAGCTCTCATCTCCTGTCATAGACGGAGGAGGGATCCTCGCCGCTACCAGCCTCGTCGCTACCCATGAGCGGTCCAATGGAGCTCGACATGAGCAAATCGCACACACCCTCCCGATGTACCACTAACCCATGAGTGGCGGTGTGCAGAGTTATGTAACTAGTCGCGGGCTCAACAATAATGGAACCTGTACCAAAGATGCAATCATGCAAGATGGTGCATGATACTAAAGCATGTAAATCCTACTCAAAATACCTATCCGAATAATATGTACAATCAATATGTACATATCCATAATCCAAATACTATGATCCAAGTAAAACAGGAAGATATAAACATACTGATCAAATGCATGTATCTAGTAGGCACAAAAACATACTAGGCATATAAACATGAAAAGTATTGCATGCTATCCTAACTAACATATCAACTTGACTATATCTAAAAGATAAGTCAAAGTACCCGCCTGAATATATATCCGCAAGAATGAAAATGTCACGATCGGGACTCGCCTGTGATCAAACGCATATATAGCATAACTATAGTTAAGCACCAAAAAGCAATTCAACAACAAATCGAATACTTAATCGATTTCCTTTATAACCCAATTAACCCAATTAATTCCTAATCCTCCAAATATCATACCGATCAACCGAATACCATCCGAATCAGCCCAAATCGACCAATCAAGCTCACCCGCCCTAGGAAGTCCACCGACAGCCGATACCCCCAACTCAATTTCTTAAATTCACAGTCGACACATCCACCCACAGCCACCATCTACCCAAACCCAATTAACCAACATACCAACAGTAGATAACCCACAATATACCTGCGGTTGCAACCTCCTAGCCGCTTGGTTCACCGGAGAAATAAACCTGCCTCTGCCCTAATTCCCTGGCTACGGCGAATCTCCGGCCAGAATCACAGCAAAGGGAAAAAGGGAGGCGGTCGGTCCGGCGGAGGAGTCGGCGAGCACGCCGAGGACCGAGTGGCGGGGCGGAAGCGAAGTGAAGAAGGGGAACACAGGGCGGCGGTGGACGGCGAACTCGCGTCGCGTCGGGCGGCGGTGCGCGCGATGGAGAAGACTCGATGGCCGGTCGCGATCGACAACGGGAGGAGGCGCGATCGTCGTCTAGCGAAGAGGCCGGCGAGGTGGGCGCGCGGTTTCCATGGGGAAGAAGGGCGCTCGGCTCGCGTGTCGGGCTCAAGAAGAAGGGGTTGCCGGCGAAGAAGAGCCTTGTGCCGTCGGAGTGGAGAAGCGTCGCCGTGATGGAGAGGCTCGAGAAGGAATGGGGGCTCATGGGCTGAGGAAAAGAAAGAAAATAGAAAAATAAAATAGAGATTAGGTTTTCCACGGTGCGTATTTTATCCCCTTTAAATAGACCCCTCTAAAGCCCGTTTACTTTATCCCCGTAAAAATCTCGTACGGAGTCCGTTTAAATCCAGAAAAATTCCGGAAAAATTCCTAAAATTCCCTAAAAATCCTGAGAAATTTCCAGGATTATTTCTCTAAATTCTTGGCCATTTAATTTACTATTTAAATTTTGCCGTATTTAACAGTTTATCTACAAATGTTTATTTAATTTTGATATATCATATTTCAATGTGTAAATGTTTAAAAATTATTGAACAGGATCAAATCATGCAGAAGGAATGGATGGCTGCCCCACATGGCAGTCTTGAGTATCGAGTGGGAATTCTATATTTTTTACGTTATGCATTTGGTGATGCAACTCAAGAAGTGACAAGACCATGTCCTTGTTGCAAATGCATAAACTCATTGAGTCATGATCGAGAGACAATACATGAGCATCTGATGATAAATGGTATCTTACAAGGTTATCGAATATGGAATTTTCATGGAGAAAATCTAATTGTACAAGATCACGATAACAACCAACTTCGAGATTTAGCGCAACAAGTTCCTGAAGTAACTAGCCATGAACCCTTGGTACAAGAAATGTTGAATGATGCATTTGGAATGCATGAAGGATCTGCAAGTAATGAATACTGTATTGGAGCATAGACTAGTAATATACCGATGTAGACTAGTGTGAAAGAATTTTATCGACTAATAGAGTTAGTTAAACAACATCTATATACCGTATGCACAGAGTTTTCTAAACTGACATTCCTTATTGAGTTATTTCAATTAAAAGTTAGTGGAAAATGGAGTGATAAGTCATTTCTGACATTGTTGGACTTCCTTCGCCGAGTACTTCCTCAAGCTCAAGTGCCTAAGTCTTTTTAAGCAAAGAAATTAATTTCTAGTTTAGGACTTCATTATGAAAAATACACGCTTGTCCAAATGATTGCATGATTTATTGGGGGAAAGTGAGAATGAACAAAGCTTGCAAAGTGTGTAACCTTTCAAGATGGAAAATTTGAAATCATCTAGGAGGTCATATAAAGGTGGAAAAAAACGTCTTGTGGTTAATATTCCAGCCAAAGTCTTTTGGTATTTTCCATTGAAACCAAGATTGCAATGATTATTCATGTCATCCAAGACGTCTGAAAGTATGCAATGGCATTTCAAAAAACGAGTCTTGGATGGAAATCTAAGGCATCCAGCTGATTCTCGAGCGTGGAAGGAATTTGATGAACGACATTGTGAATTTGCATCTGATCCTAGAAATGTACGCTTGGGACTTGCTGCTGATGGTTTTAATCCATTTAAAAATCAAAGCACTGCACATAGTACTTGGCCTATTGTTTTGATGCCTTATAATTTGCCACCTTGGGAATGCATGAAGCCTCATTCTATTATTTTATCCACCCTTATTCCAGGTCCAAAAGCACCTGAAAATGATATCGATGTGTATTTACGATTCTTCCACTCTTTTCAAAATGAGAAGAAGATTTTCGAAATTTGATAGGCTTGGATTTTAATTAGCACTCATCTTTTTTTTCGTCAATTTAGAAAAAAATGGTACCAAAATACTGAGTTTGGAAAAGAATGAATCAAAGATTAACTTTTAGAAGTGGTCATTTTTGACCGGTTCTATTTGGGACCTTTAGAAGCGGTTTTTGACCGCTCCTAAAGGCCGGTACCAAAAATACAGGTTTGGAACAATTAACTTTTAGAAGCGGTCATTTTTCCACGCAAGGTTATTGGCAACCTTTAGAAGCGGTATATTTTGATCGGTTCTATTGGTAACATTTAGAAGCGGTAAATTTTGGCCGGTTCTATAGACAAAACCTTTAGAAGCGGTATATTTGACCGAGCGGTTTTCGACCGCTCCTAAAGGTCCCTTAGGTTAATTTCCCTCTTCTTGGCGAAATTTTTCGTATTCCCGCGCTATATCTCCGCCTCTAGCTCCCAAATCCGTCTCCGTCTCGGAAAAACCTAACGAGCCCCGTCCGTCCTCGCATTCATCTCCTCGATTCGCCACGGCCATAGTCATCTCCTCGATTCGCCACCGTGTGATCATCTCCTCGATTGGCGGGCCGCCACAGTTCGTCTCCACAATCATCTCCTCAGTCCGCACCGCAGTCCTCCATAAGGGCCAATTCTTTGTCGCCGCACTGTCCCCAAAGAATGGTGGCGCGCCGTAAGCTGTATCGCCGTAAGGGCTACACTGTCCACGACCATGGTATCTGTCGCCGTAAGGGCTGCAAATTGTCTGGCCATGATCACTTGACCACTGTACGCCGCGCAGTTCTTATTCAAGTAATATTTAGCCCTAAAACTTTACACCCCAATTCTTCAATTTAACATGTATACCTATAGATCTTATTCTATGAACGTCTTCATACCAAATCAACTTATTTTCTCCTATTTTGTTATTGTAATCGCACCTAATTGCCCCATAATATATTTTTAAATTTTATTCTATACACGATATATTCATCTCAACGTTCATATCTCTACCACATTAGTTTTTTAATATGTGATTTTCTGATTGACCATCATATTATCATTAAGACAACTCTTGCCCCAATCTTGTAAAATTTTTCTTTTAGCCTTAGAGACCCATGATTATCGCATGGCTCTGGAAGCTAATTTCCATTTCAATCCCACACTTATCCTCCTATTAATGGTATTTTCATCAAAATCAACTTGTAATAGATATTGTTTGTATTTCCTTTATGTTCTTTTACAAATCCTGTTATTTTAAGTTATCTATCTGAGCTTGGTAAGAACTCAAAACATTAGAAGGGGTTGATAACCTTTTTAGTAAACAAGCTTGTTATTTTAAGTTATCTATCTTATTAGTTTGTTTAGCTTACCATATTATATGCTACTCTTATGCTACCTATGCAATGGGAAATAGGATAATTTTTCTATTAGTTTGGCGATTTTTGCAATCGATCTAATTGTTGCACGATATTACTGATTTTTGTTTCCATTTAAGTTTCATTCAAATTTGGATTGTTGGTATAAACTTTCATCCTTAGTGGGTGTGTGCTCACATTTTATTAACTATAGATTTTGTTAATTGTTCATCATGAAAATATCACCAGGTTGATTATGCTTTTCATCTTTTTGGCAATCTTTCAATTGTTGTCACTTTGATTTCTTATTAGTTTGTTTAGCTTACCATATTATATGCTACTCTTATGCTACCTATGCAATGGGAAATAGGATAATTTTTCTATTAGTTTGTAACTGATTTCTATATTAGTTTTAGGTAACTTTCGAAAATGGCAAACAAAAGAATGCGAAAGCTACTCCAAAATAGTCAAAGACGATCTAGGGGAGAAGAATCAATTAATAGAAGAATTGATGATGAAAATGAATCACAAGACACAACATCCCATTCACCATTAGAGATACAAAATGATACACAAAATCATGAGGTTAATGAGCAAGGTGAAATTTTTTTTTGGATATGAATAGTGATTAGTTTTTGCAACACCAAGTTTTTTGGAAAATTATATTTTTCAGAGGAAAATGAGGCCATGTCTTCATCCCAAGCTCAACAAATAAGCCGTGAAAAGACTATTATGAGAGATATTCATGCTTTACATCCTGATCATGTGCTAGTAGTGAAATTCAATGAAAGGGGACAACCTTACGGTGATTTACAACCGACACTTGCAAATTTTATTGGGACTATTGCACGGAATGGACTTGTGTTGCCTCTAAACTTTTTAGATTGGAGAAAAATGCCGACAAATCGCTTGAATGATGCATGAGACCTTACATATGTTTATAGATGTTATAATTTATTATAAATTTTTGTGTCAGAGAACTTAAAAAATCAATAGAAAAATGCAAAAAGAAAGGGACCATGCACAAGGGAGAAAAGCGGTTAGTTTCCTTTCTTTTCTAATTTCTTATCTTTATTTACGTAGAAGTTCTAAATATCACTGGTCTCAGTTCTATGCGTGGAGATGAGGCCAAAATGGTATCTTAAATATCCAATTAATTCAAGTTCCTGTTGCACGGGGTAAAGCCGATTTAAATACGTACAGAGATGCTGGTTCTGAGGTTTGTTCACTTTATTCTAGGCTTAATCCTTTTATATGCAGTATTAATAAATGAGTAAAAAAAATCCTGCACTTCTTTGACCAAAGTGAATGTTGGAGGAGATTCTGAATTTGTAGGTTGTTTCTATACTTTCGACCAAAGGGCAATGTGAGCGAGCATCAATTGATGAAGTTTATCTGGATCTTACTGATGCTGCTGAAATGATGCTAACAGAAACACCACCAGAGATGCTAGACACAATTAATGAAGAGGCTCTGAGGTCACACATATTAGGTCTTAATGTAAGATACTCCATACTAGCATACCTTTTTTTTTCTCTATTTTTATCATAGATTCTGGGGTTAGCAATTTCATTATATGATATTTGAGATTAAAAAAAAATAGTTTCTTAAAGTACAGAAGTAACTTACCGATGCATCCAATATCACTTCTGTGCAAAGAAAGAATATTTGAGTGCCCCTTAGTCCTCAGCACATATTGCCGACCTTTTATCAAAGAAATGACTCATGTGTTCATATTGTGCTTGCGTGTGTGCTTATGTATTAATCCCAGATTTTTTTTCCCATAATATACTTGTGTTAACATTTTTAACAAAGTAGAAATTATATTTTTCTACTTTTTGAAATGATCATCCTGAAAGTGATTTGTGTTGCTCAGGACGGTGATGAAAGGGAAAAGAATGTCAAAGAATGGCTCTGTCGAAGTGAAGCTGACCATCAGAACAAACTATTAGCTTGTGGTGCCATTATTGTGGCACAACTTCGCATTAAAGTTTTGAGTGAAACAACATTCACATGTTCTGCTGGCATTGCACACAACAAGGTGGCCATCAGAGAATAAAATGAGATCTGGGTGTTCTATCTGCTGGCGTTCCTGACCTTGGAAGATTGCTTACTGACTACATAATAGAACTTTTGGTTTTTGTATTGCTTCTGCCGTCACTGAAGATCTAAACATTTACAATAGCAAGGAATTGGCTAATATTATTGCTGCAGCTCTTCTCTGTTCATCAGCGTTTTTTTCTCCAAGATCTAAAGCCACGGCATATGGCTATGTGAATGTTGCTCAGGAGTCCCAGGATTTTTCTTTATCTGCTTTTTCCACTCAAGAAAATATTGAAGACAAAAAATCTCCTGCGTCTCATTCAAATCCTGTTTCTTTGACAAAAAATCTGCCATTGAGATGTATTAACATTAGTGTGGAGTAAAATGTATTGAGATGCATTCCGAGTAAAATATAGTGTGGAGTAAAATGTTAATGAGATGTATTAACATTTTGAACTTAAACATGAATATTATGTGTTAGTTTGATAATACAATAAATTTGTTTTGTGAAGTGAAATGTGAATATTGTAAATTAATTTAATTTGGTATTGTATCAATATGATATGAGATCATTGTTCAAACTCGATATTAGAAGCGCTTATAATCTCTCTTAAAAATATGATTATAGAATCGGCCGTAACCGTTTCTAAAATTATGCTTGAGATATATATACATTAGGAGCGGTTTTTAACCGCACCTAAACCTTGTTTATTGGATCGCCATACAAACACATTAGGAGCGGTTAAAACCGCTCCTAAAACTCTGTTTATTACATCGACAAACAGACACATTAGGAGCGGTTTTAACCGCTTTTAAAAGGTATGTTTATAAATGCGGTCATAAGTGTTTGTGATGTTTGTACAATAGGAGTGGTTGCAAACTCTTTAGAATCAGTTAAAAATCGATTCTATAGGTCTCCAACACAAGCGGTCACAAGTGCTTGTGATGTTTGTACAATAGGAGCGGTTGCAAACTCTTTAGAACCGGTTAAAAACCGATTCTATAGGTCTCCAACACAACCGGCTCTTTATTTTGAACCACCGGTTTATTTTACCACTTCGGTTGTCTTTAGTATCGCCATTATCTACAACGGTTAAAAACCGATTCTAATTATTTAGAAGCGGTTGATAAGTGGTTCTAAAGGCTTTTTAAAACCGCTTCTAAAGGATTTTTTTTTTGTAGTGCAAACTTGTGCTAAGGAGTCACATTTAACACGTCAAAAGGATACTAAGATATATTAAAGGAACAATTAATATAGGCATGTGATACCCAAGATCTAGTAACTTTGAGTTAATAGGATACTTTGATTCAGACTATACATGTCATGCCCCGAGAGGGGGTACTTGTCCGACGAAAATCAGACAACGCCTCCCCTGTACTACGAACAATTGAAACCTATATACAAGGCCTACTTCGGCCAACATGGCCGGAACATTAAAACACACAATACAAAGAATATATGGGCCTCAGGCCAACAACCAAGGTAAATAAGAAGCCTATAACTTCTAAACTTACCTCTTCTGCCATCTGAGCAGGAATACACAACCACACATAACCATAACAAATCGAAAAAAGTCCATAAATACCTATCAAGTACCGCCAAAACAACCACGAGTATAAAATACTACAAGTTTAAAATATAGAGTACTAGCGGTAAAAATACGGAAGCGTGAAATCAAAATACGAAGGCGTCAGATCAGGGGACCCTCCGGAAGGCTTTATCCTGAAATAGAATAGATATCAACGGGGTGAGTAAAACTCAGCGAATATCTAATAGTCATGCATAGTAAACTATAAGTAGCAATAATGATCATGCCAGTACAGTCTCCTGATCAATAATAGGAAATGCAAGGAAGAAATACGGAAAGATTGTACTTACCTGAATCTCCTATCCTGACATAGGAGTGTAAGCCATACTAGCAGAAGTAAAGTCGTCAGACCAAAAACATGATGTATCCTGTATGCATGTCAATCATATGCAACAACCAAGGCAACAACCAAAATGCAGCAAACACAAACAAATACAATCCATGCAATATGCATGCGATGCAAATGACATGGTCACCCCTGACGCCAGTCAGCTGCCTCACATGCGATGGTGAGGCTGAGTGGGTAGGGCTATGACAACTGTGCACTCTACCATCACTACTCCTGAGTGACCGAGTGGATAGGATATTGTCGGAGTACACCTATCCTCCTACCCTAAATAGAGTGGGGGATCAAAGCTCTCATCTCCCGATGTTGTAGACCAGAGGAGGAATCTCTGCCCGCTACCACGCTGCATCTCTGCTACCCATGAGCGGACCAGCGGAGCCTGACAGAGCTACTGCACACACCCTCCTGATGTACCACTAACCCATGAGTGGTAGTGTGTGCAGATCATGTAACTGGCGGCGGACTCAACCACAAAGAAGCCGCTACCCGCCAGCATGCAATCATGCAAGATGGTGCATGACACTAAAGCATGTAACACAAACCAATATACGTCTCCAAATAATATGTACAAAAAAATGAATACATATCGATAACCCAAGTATACAGGGAAAGTATATCTAAAAGCTAGTCAAGTGTATGTCACAACTCCTAAAATAAGTACACATGGCAAGTATCAAGATAAATGAGCACCAATAAAATAAGCATATGAAAAGACTACAACATGTACTAGGTAGTGACATACCAGGGAGGTTAGAAGCATAGAAAACTATTACTAGCTATAGTAAACAACGCATAACAATATAACAATATCTAAAAGAAGATAAGTCAAAGATACCCGCCTGATCTGTAGAATGTCGATTGTCTTTGCATCAGAGAATCTACCTCCATCAAAGACCTACAGGTAAAATATAATTATTACCAAGTTCTATGATAAGTCCAATGAGGGTAATAAATTGAACTTAAATCCATATCTTGAATCTCCTAACCGAACAATCTAACCCTATTCATTAATTACCGATCAATTTCACATGATTAATTAAATTCGATCCACTATATAATCCATAAATAACCTTGTTGCAACAACCTACTGCATAGCTAACACATATCCAAGTTGAAGCTTACCAAATCGAGCTTCTTGATCTCAAATCTGTCGAGGACCTTGGCTAGGTTTGAACGTAGCAATCGATCATCTACTGCTTACATTGGGACATCAGAGACCGCAACGACGGTGAAGTTCCACGACCATCAAGATCAGGGAATGGTAGAGGTCCACACCTAGAAATGCTCACCAACGGAGTAACAACAACACTTTAACCCAAAAGGAACAGTCGTCAACTTTGTCTCCGATTTGCTCAGTGGGGGCAGCAATGGGCGATGGTGCCAGAGAGCATTCGGATGAGGCGAGGGATGGTGAGGCGCGCGCGCGGCGGAAGGCGAAACCGGGGAAATCGAAGGGGAGGGCCATGAGGTTAAACGACACGCGCATCGTCGGGGTGAGGTGGGGGTCCCGCGAAGATGATCCGTGACGTCTCGAGGTTGAGATCGCGGTAGAGAAGGCAAAGTGAGATGGGTTCGAGGAAAGCAGCGACAAGGGTGTTGCGTGCAGGCAGCTGTGGTCATGACTGGCCGAAAGGTCGACGCTGGCTGCAATGTGTGTTGCGATGATGACGATGAAAGGGGACAACGGCGATGGCGATTAGCGCAGCGTGCGGCGTGGGAGAAGGTGGCTGGCGGTGGCACCGCCCACCGCGCATGTGGCTCGAAGCGGCATAGCGGAGAGGGGGTGCACGTGGAGAAGGCGATGGCAGAGGGCGTCAGTGTGGTTGCAGACGTGAGGAGAAGAAGGAACGGCGAGATGCAGCGTGAGAAAGGGGAAACGAGGAGAGAAAAGAAAAAAAACAAAGGGATTAAATCCCTAATTTGCCCTTTAACCTAGATTTTATCCCATTAAAACCCTAACTTAGGCTTTAATTTATATAACCCTAGGTTATATGACTTAATCAATATCCTGGATAAAATAATTAGATTTAACCAGACCTAATAAAATTTTATCCCAAAATTTCTAATAAATATTTAATAACTAAATTTCATTTTAATAAAATTAAATAAATAAATTTATTTCATTTTGAATTATATTATTATATATATGTATTTTCAATATATTACAATATAGGGTGTAAACTAGATAGGAAAAGTACTAGTGGAGGATTTCAACTCTTAGGATTATGCTTAGTAAGCTGGTTCAGTAGGAAGCAACATTATGTTGCTCTTTCCACAACTGAAACAAAATACATAACATTAGGTGAATGTGTAGCACAACTTTTATGGATGATGCACACACTTAAAGACTTCGAACTAGATTACAATAAGGTAAAAACTTTAGTTGATAACATAAGCTCAATAAATTTAACTAAAAATTCAATTCATCACTCATGCACTAAACATATTGATGTTAAACATCATTTTGTAAGGGATCATGTGGCAAAAGGTAGTATTGAACTCAACTATGTTGAGTCCAAATCAAACCTTGCCAACATCTTCACTAAATTACTTCCGGAAGCAGAATTTAGTATGCTTAGAAGACAATTAGGTTTATGCTTGGTAGATTAGGAAGTTTTCATGCTTATTATTCAGAATTTATCTTTGAAAAGTAATATCATATTATATTATATTATTTAAAGGAAATTGAAAATTAATCTAGATTAGGTCAATCTAGATTTCATGATCCTATAGATTTAAGTTAGCCTTCGCATCTCACAAACACCTAAGATTACCTGTTTATGTATTGAGCCACGAAGATGGACGTGAGATGTTAGGACTGCACCCTTGGTTCCAGATGTAGATTCAGTGCATCGACATGAACCAACACGGGGTTTACAAGAGCAAATCGATCACTTCGGCGACTAACTCTAATTCAAAACTTGATGATTAATTCTATTTCATTTTAGCTAGTAAAGAGTTGGACATTTGCTTTAAGGATGATTTTTAGATGTGTATTTTCAAAATATAAATATAATATTTAGGAATTCATGCTTGGACTTATTCCCTATCACTCTTGCATCGACTTGAAAATCTTTGAAAATTTTAAGAATAAGTTTTTATTAAGGAGGAGTTTTGAAAAGTTTGAAAATTTTGAAAATTTTGAGAATAAGTTTTTATTCATGGGGAGTTTTGAAAATTTTGAAAATTTTGAGAATAAGTTTTTATTCAGGGGGAGTTTTGAAAAGTTTGAAAATTTTGAGAATAAGTTTTTATTTAGGGGGAGTTTTGAAAAGTTTGAAAATTGTTAATCGTTTGAAAATTTTTGAAAAAATTGAGAATAAGTTTTTATTCAGGGCGAGTTTTAAAAAGTTTGAAATTTTTTGAATATTTTGAAAATAAGTTTTTATTCAGGGGGAGTTTGAAGAGTTTTGAAAAGGTTGAAATTTTTTGAAAAGGTTGAAATTTTTTGAAAAGTTAGAAAAATATTTGAAAATTTTGAAAACTTTAAAACATTAAGGGGGAGTTAGACAAATTGTTGAAAAGCTTAAATTTAGTTTTTGAAATCAAATTCAAGGGAGAAATATTGAGCTTGAAAATTTTTCATTTAAAGTCTCCACTATATTATTTTTGCATTTTTAAATTTAATCTTTATTTTGATGTATGTCAAAGGGGGAGAAAGAGATATAAAGTTAGAGATTTATTAAAAATAAAAAATTATTTATTAAAAGAAAGATGCAAAAATTTGATAAGGGTTTATGCATCTCATACATGGTTTATTTTATGCATCTATTATACATATCAAACTTTGTTAGTTCATCTCTTATACATGTCAATATTTGGATATTTATATTTAATTCTCCTAACTTTAACTGATGTGTTATCATACATCAAAAAGAGAGATTGTTGATGCAGTAAACATCACTTCTTAGTTTTAATGTACGAACCATAGTTAAATGTTAGGATTCACTTGTATTCTTATATCAATGTTAAGTGTGCAGGCTTAACAAAAAGTCCTAGTAGGTCGTATTGATCGGATACTAGGCACGTATCTTAATAAATCAGGAGGACCGGACACCAGGCATGAAGTCCAGATGGGTCGCATGGACCAGACATTTGACATGCATGAAGACCGATTGGGTCAAGAGACCGGACAATCGGTAAAAAGTCCAGTTGGATCAGGCAAACCAGACAGCTAGTGGAAGCCCTGGTGGATCAGATCGGATGTCAAGAGTGGTAAGTCCGGTAGGTAGCCGAAGGGTAAGCCTCGAGTGAAGAGGTGAGGCCGAGTCCTCTGTAGGGGGACAAAGCTAGACGTCGATCTGACGAAAAGTCTGCGTGGGACTTAGTAGTCGAGATCGAGCAGTATTACTACTGCTATCACATTTTATATTTGTGTTAATCCTGTTTTGCAAGGTTCAGTCCACTAGATGGATTCAAGTCGACTGAAGTTCAGTCGACTGGCAATGGATCAGTCGACTGGATACCTATTTGGCAGGATCAGCTGGTGATCGATCGGAGATTGTGCGATACAAATGGAAAGGGTTTCAGTTGACTGAAGGGTTTGAGTCGACTGAAGAGGCAAATTTCCCAATGCGGAGTCGAGTGACGTGGAGTCGACTGGAGAGGTTTCAGTCGACTGGAAGACCACGAATTCCATATCGACGGGCTGATGGGGAGTCGACTGGAAGTCATTCTAGTCGACTAGAAAAGGTTTATAAAATATGTGCTTGACTGGATCCAATTATAACATCCAATATACATCGAAGTGCTGCTGAAATTTCTGCTCATCCATGAAAATTCTCATTCCACAACAAGGCGACCTTCCGACACTCCGCGACTTCCTTAACCATCTTTAAGTGTCGGTATAACGTCTTGTAATTTTGTTTATTCATATTTTCTCTTATTGTACTTAACTTCAAGAGTGGGTAGTGTGTTACCCATCTCTAATATTTGTAAAAAGTGAAATCCTCCGAAGTTGAGAGTTCTCGAGTCGGAGGGAAGTTAGTGATTTCCCATCGAGGTAGCTCTCAAAAGAGCTACGAGCCTTGGACTAGCAACCCAGTTAGGGTTGTAAACCAAGTAAAATAAAGTGTTAGTATTTTTCATTTCCGCTGCATACTCACAATAGTTTTCAAATATTCTAAATTGTTTTAAAAATTAAAATAAATTTTTTAAACTCTGAGATTCACCCCCCTCTCTCGGAGAAACACGATCCTACATACTCACTGATGGGGTCAGGATTTTCAATCAGATACTTAGCATGTTTTTAAGAAGGTATCAAGTGTAATTCTCGGTCAGTCGATATGTTTTCTGAGAGGTATATGTAAGTCCCAAGTCATGTAGGCGCAGGTGGAGTAGTGGTGTTCAGGGTGGTATGATGTTGGCAGAGTAGATAATATAATTCCTGAACAGTTTATGTAATTCCTAAGCAGATTATGTAATTCCTGAGCAGTTTTCTTGAGTAGATTATGTGATTTCTGAACAGTCTATGTAATTCTCAAGCAGTATATGTAATTCCAGAGCTATGTAAGGGGTAAGAATAGTAGTAAGCCTCAGAGCTAAATGTTGTGAGAAGAGTATGTGAGTCTCGACCAGTTAGTATGTTTCCCGAGCCGTAAATGCAATTCCCGAACTGAGTAGGGGTGAGAAGATTAGTTATGCTCAGAGTTAAGTGTTGTATGGGTAGAGAAGTATATGTGTTTTCCGATAGATGTCTATAATTCTCGACCAGTTAGAATGTTTCCCAAGCAGTATATGCAATTTTTGAGCTGAGTAGGGGTGAGCAGATTAGTCACTCTCGGAGCTAAGTGTTGTATAGGCAGAGCAGTATATGTGTTTTCTGATAGATGTCTATAATTCCTGACTAGTTAGTATGTTTCTCGAGCAGTATATGTAATTCCCGAGCTGAGTAAAGGTAAGCAGAATAGTTGTGCTTAAGGCTAAGGGTTGTGTTGACAGAGCAGTATAGACATTTCCTGATTGATATATGTAGTTCCTGAGCAATGTATATATTTCCTAAGCAGTTAGTGTATTTTCCGAGTGATATAGGTATTTTCCGTACCAAGTAGGAAGAGCAGTGCCAATAGTTTAGAGCACATTGGTGAGTTGGGTTTTTTCGGTGTATGTGTCCCGAGTAGTGTGTATGTTTCCTGAGCAGTTAGTGTATTTCCCGAGCAGTATGTTAATTTATTGAGTGAGGTATATGTGGACCTTAAGTGTTTTCTGAATTAAGAAGAGAAGGGGATGCAAGTATTTTTGGGTACAAGAAATGACAGGGGAGTTCTTAAATAAAAAAATATTGTTAACATGAAATATTATGTTATTTATTTGTTTATTCATTTGATTAATGATTGGCAGGAAAATAGGGGACACATGGAGAGTATGAAAAGAGCTATTTTGAAAAGGAGCGGGAGAAACAGTTACATCTTGATAGGTTGGCAGGGGCAGTAAAGTAAATCCACTTCCAGAAAAGGCAGGGTGAATCTCCTATAAAAGGGGCAGAGATGGAAGGAGAAGGGGGTTGGTTTTTCTCTTCGCAATTCGGCACCTCAAAGATCTCTTCTCACTTCTTCTACAGTCTATTGGGATGTATACTGAAAAGTCTATCTTTTGTATTGAACATCTTTATTTTGAAATAAGAATCACATGATCATTGTTTGCATATTTGTGATTATGCATATAGTCTGATACTTTACATTGTAGATAACATAGTGTGTAGTGTCACACAGGAGATCATGTTATCGGTTCATTGTAAAGTATAAGTAAAGGCTCACAACCTAGATGGCTTTGGACAAACCATTGGTATGATTGTAGTGTGATTTGGTATTGGTTTGTCTTGACCATAGAATCATATTAGTACACTTTGTGTGTATTGAGCAGGACCGACTTAGAGGTGATTCAATTTATTGCTGACTACATAATCGAATCGGACCTCAGGTATTATATTGTACATGCTCTTAATCCCGATATAATAACTGGCACATATACTTAGTATTTATTTCTTTGATTTACCAATGGCCGAGATTTATAGATTAAATCGATAGACTCGGTAAGTTGGGAAATAATATTATTTATATGGTGTGCTATTGACTATAGGAGGAAACCGTGTTATATATATTAGGATGATGATGTCCCCTTGAGGAGCTCATAAGGTTCATCATGTAAACCCTGCAGGTGGACTTGGTCCGGCATGATGATAAGGTTGAGTGGTACTACTCATGGAGTTAGATGTTGATTAATTAATTGTCAGTAAATTAATTAATCGACAGACATTCAAGATCTTAAACACGGGGAGAAAAATGTACAAATAATATATGGAGCCCATATTAACTTATGGGGGTTGGTGAGGTAGATCAATGATAATCCTTTAGTGGATTGGATTATCATTAATGGATCGGACTTTATGTGGGCTTGATCCATTAGGTGGCCAAGATCCAACTCCTCCTCATGGTCCCTATTGTAGCCTATTAAAACCTCAAGAAGCCTAGATCCAATGGTTGAAAACAAAACTCTAGATCCACGGTGGAGATTAAATCTCTAGAACCGACGGTTGAGATTAAATCTCTAGATCTGACGGTTGAGATTAAATCCCTAGAACCGATGGTGGAGATTAAAGGAGGCTTAAGCCTAACTCTATAAATATGGGATTAAGGGTGGGCGGCAAGAATTAATCAAAGGAAGAAGAGAGGCTAGGGTTTGGGCGGCAAGGAGGCTTAGAGTTTTGGGCGGCCACAATTAAGGAAAGAGTTTCCTTTCTCTTCTTCTTCTTCTTCTAGTTGTTCGCCGGCGCCCAAGGCTTGCTTCTCCTCTCCTTGGCCGGCGTTCAAGCTCTCCTTCTCTTCTCCTTGGCCGGTGGAAACAAAGCTTAGGGTCTTCTCTTGAAGCTCTTGGCCGGTGCCCACTTCCTCACCTCTTCTTCTTGTTGGCCGGCGGCAAACATTAAGTTGGTGCTTGGTGGTTGGCTAAAGAAAGGAAGAGAGTTTTGTTTCTATACTTCCTCTTGTTCGGAGCGAGCAAGGAAGGAAGATTGGTGATCTAGGAGCTTCGACTTTTGGAAGATCGTCGCCCACATGACGTCCAAAAGGAGGAAGGACATACAATAGAAGATCGAGAGGTATAAATGTTGTTTTGTATTCTTTCGTGTTATGTTTATAATTGTTTTTCAATCATATACATGTTGTATATTCTATTTTATGGCTAAAATAACTTGGACCCCGAATATAAACACAAAAGCCGATGATCCGTACATCGTCTATTCCGTGGCTATTCGTAGAATAGAGGTTGGTGGCTTGAACAACAAGTTTGTTCAAGTGATCACTCTAATCGAATAGCACGACGATGAAACGGGAGCTTGGGTAATTCCTCTTGTCAAGGATAATTTTTTTTTATCCGGGGACGTAGAAGGGATCGCCATGAACAAGCGACCGAGTTGAAGTGGGAAGCGAAGTTTCCCACCTTCAAGTGGTATCAGAGCCAGGTTTCCGGTTTTGTGTGTTCTGGATTCGGTTACTTTTATGCATTTTTCATATATTATATGTGCCGGATAATAGTAGGATATGCGTAGGTTAACTTTTTGGTTGTAAACATAGGATCCAACTATTATGGTCATATGTGTATATGTGATTGTATGTGTGTAATTGTATATTTTGTTGAATCCTCGGGGTTGACGAGACTAGTATTTAATTTTTATAATTAGATACGACATTGTTTAGCCACTCCTTTTATTTTAGTTTACTTTCGATCTAGATTTCATGTACACTCCCTCGTGGAGTATAGGATCGATGGATGTAAATTAAAATAGTTTTTTTTTCTCGGCTCGGATCTCCGGATGGCTTGTACATGGCGTAGGGAGGAGCGGACAAGATGACGATACGACGGGAGACATATTGAAGACAAAAGCCATAATAGTTGGAAAATATTTATTTTTCATATTTATTGCTTATTGTTTGATATGCATGTCGTAGGCTAGAAAATTCCTCAATTTTAAATTACTAAGTGGGAGAGGGATATTTTTTATAAATTCCCATGGGTTCCATTACGATTTGACATGTGATGCAAACAAACTTACGCGTCGACTCTGAGTGCCTTCCTCCCCATCGGATGAGTTTGTTTGCGGATCACAAGGTCGAATATGGTTATAGAAAATTATTAAAGAGCATGTGTACTTTCCCATCGGAAGACACATAACCCGAGATAATTACCTTGGTACCGAGTAATGATGAACACTTAGATACAAATATAAGTATCCTCCCCATCGGAGTCACTGCTTTTATTTGTAGAGCCGAAGAGGAACCAACTATTAATTTTATTTGTCAAAAAGTTAGGTTAACAAGATAGTAAAATTAATGGGTAAAACCTCCTCTTACAAATGTAGAATTCGTATACGTCCACACTATCGTGGCATACGATATTCTCGGTGTATTGAGGTATTGGTTGATTTTAAAATTTTATTGTTTGAGGAATCAATAATTTTTTGAAATCTAATGTTTTTAATCTATGTGATTCTTAGGTTTTCTTTCAAAATGACTTTCAACCCGCTTGTTGTGATACTGAAAGAAAATAAACTTACTGGACCCAACTATGTTGATTTGAAGAGGAATCTTGACATTGTCTTGACTGTTGAGGAATACAAATATGTACTCCTCGAAGAGTGCCCTCCTAAGCCTGCGGATGATTCTGGGGAAAAGGATAAGGAGAGTTATAAGAAGTGGATCAAGGCCGATGAGATGGCGCGGTGTTACATTTTGGTATCTATGTCAAATGTACTGCAACATCAACATTAAGCCATGCCCACTGCTTATGACATAATGCTCAATATCAAAGAACTTTTCGGACACCAGAATCGGGCTGCTAGGCAGGAAGCCATGAGGAACTTGATGACGACCACCATGATCGAGGGAACACCCGTGAGGGATCATGTTCTCAAGATGATGACTCATTTGAATGAGCTGGAAGTCCTAGGAGCTGAGATCGATGGGGAAACCCAGGTCGATATCATTCTCCAGTCTCTATCTAGGAGTTTTGAGCAGTTTTTCCTAAACTACAACATGAACAAGAGGTTGTATTCGTTGGCAGAGTTTCTGACAGAACTCCAGGCGGTAGAGGGGCTATTTCGTCAGAGTACTCAGGCACAAGCCATGGTTGCCCAAAAGGTTTCTACTTCTAAGCCGAAAGGCAAGAAGAAGAAGAAACAAGTTGGGGCAAAGGCGGTGGGAGGAACTCAGGGAGGAGTGAAGAAGCCGAAAGGCAAGTGCTTCACTTGTAAGCAGACTGTACATTGGAAGAAGGACTGCCCCAACCGCAAGCAGAACAAAGGTATATCTTTTGGTCTAGTCGTTGAAATATGTTTAGCGGTGTTATCTACCGGCACCTGGTGTGTAGATGCGGGAGCCACTGATCATGTCTGCAATACTTTGCAGGGGTTCCAGGAAACCAAATGACTGGCTGAGGGGGAGATTACCGTATACTTGGGCGATGCCACGAAGGTGGCGGTTGTTGCAGTGAGAGAAGTTTATTTATTTTTTGAGAAAAATAAAGTTTTGGTTCTTAAGAATTGCCTTTATGTACCTTTATTTAGAAAGAATTTAATTTCGGTTTCTAAATTGTTTATGGATGGATATTCTATTTCTTTTAATGACAGAGTTGTTATAAAAAAGAATAGAGAGATTATCTGTTCTGGTACATTGATAGGAAATTTATATACACTTGAACCAAAAGCTCCCACGATGCAAATAAAAGTTAATAACTCATCTTCTAATTCCAATAAGAGAAAAAAACCTTCGAAGATGAACCAAACATATCTTTGGCATCTAAGACTTGGTCATATTAACCTAAGCAGAATTCAAAGGTTGATAGCTGATGGACCTCTAGGTTCATTAGTGGTGGAAAATTTCCCAACCTACGAATCTTGCTTGGAGGGAAAAATGACCAAGAGGCCTTTTAAGGCCAAGGGGTATAAAGCCAAAGATGTGTTGGAATTGGTTCATTTTGATTTGTGTGGTCCTATGTCTATCCAGGCTAGAGGTGGTTTTGAATATTTCGTTTCCTTTATAGACGATTATTCGAGATATGGATACATTTACTTGATGCGCCGCAAGTCTGAATGCTTTGACAAGTTCAAAAAATTCAAGGATGATGTGGAGAAACGTCAAGGTAAAAGTATCAAGACACTACGATCTGATCGTGGTGGTGAGTACCTCTTGGGAGAGCTTAGGAATTACTTATCAGAGGTTGGGATTCAATCCCAATTGTCTGCATCTGATACACCCCAGCAGAATGGTGTAGCAGAACGAAGGAATAAGACTCTTATGGAGATGGTTAGATCGATGATGAGTTATTCTGAGTTGCCAGATTCGTTCTGGGGATATGCTCTAGATACAACAGTCTACATTCTGAACTTGGTACCATCTAAATCAGTGCCTTCTACTCCCACAGAATTGTGGACTGGATGAAAGCCTAGTCTGAGACATATTCGGATTTGGGGAGTCCAACACATGTGCTAAAGGCAGATGTTAATAAGTTGGAACCTCGTACAGAAGTGCGCATGTTCGTTGTCTATCCTAGAGGAACAAAAGGTGGTTTGTTCTATAGTCCTAGATATTAGAGGGTGATCGTTAGCACGAACACCAGATTTCTAGAGAAGACTATGTAATGAACCACAAGCCCATGAGTAAGATTGTTCTGGAGGAATTAAAAGGGGAAGTCACTTCTTCAGTACCACCGGTGCAAGAGGATATACCACAAGTCACTGCAACGCGTGTCATAGAGGATACACAGGTGATGCCTCGTCGTAGTGGGAGGGTTGTGAGACAACCTGATAGATTCATGTTCTTGGAAGAATCTTCTGATTTGGTCCTTGGCGAACATGAACCTGATCCCTGGACATATGATGAGGCAATCCAAGATAAAGATGCAGTATCTTGACAAAGTGCAATGAATACTGAGATTGAATCTATGGATTCAAATCAGGTCTGGGAGCTATAAAACCACCCGATGATGTAAAAACCATTGGATGCAAGTGGATCTACAAAAGAAATAGAGGAATAGACTGGAAGGTTGAGACCTTCAAAGCGAGGCTTGTTGCGAAGGGGTATACTTAAAAAGAGGGTATCGATTATGAGGAGACCTTTTCGCCAGTAGTCATGCTTAAGTCTATCCAGATTCTCTTATGCATTGCTGCTCATATGGATTATGAGGTATGACAGATGAATGCCAAGACAACTTTCCTTAATGGAAGTCTTGAGGAAAACATCTATATGAAGCAACCAGAGAGATTCATTGCAAAGGGCAAAGAGCATCTTGTGTGCAAGCTTAATCGGTCCATTTATGAATTGAAGTAAGCTTCGAGGTCTTGGAACATCCGCTTTGATGAGGTAATCCAGTCTTATGGATTTATTCAAAGTCTGGATGAGTCTTGTGTATACAAGAGATGTGACGGAAACGTAGTGGTATTTCTTATGCTATACGTAGATGACATTTTCTTAATTGGCAACAATGTCAAGGTGTTATCGGATGTAAGAGTATGGTTGTCCAAACAGTTTGATATGAAGGACTTGGGAGAAGTGGGACACATCCTTGGGATCAAGGTTATAAGGGATCGCAGGAAAAGGATGTTGTGCTTATCTCAAGCTTCATACATAGACACCATTATGGATCATTTTAGCATGCAAAACTCCAAGAAAGGTTTTCTACCTTTCAGGCATGGAGTTCCTTTATCTAAGGAGATATGTCCTAAAATATCTGAGGAGATAGAGGACATGAAGGCAGTTCCTTACGCTTTGGCAGTAGGAAGCCTTATGTATGCTATGCTATGTACGAGACCAGATATCTGCTTTGCCATCGGCATGGTTAGCAGATATCAGAGTAATCTAGGACAGGGACATTAGACTGCGGTGAAGCATATATTGAAGTACCTGAGAAGGACTAGGGATTATATGCTAGTTTACCAGGCAGACCAATTACTCCCTGTGGGTTACACAGATTCCGACTTCCAATCAGACAGGGATAATAGTAAGTCTACCTCAGGTTTTGTGTTTACTTTGGGAGGTGGAGCCATTGTATGGAGGAGTGTCAAGCAGAAATGTGTGGCGGACTCCACCATAGAAGCTGAGTATGTGGCAGCCTTTGAGGTGACCAAAGAAGTTGTATGGCTTAGGACTTCTTGATGGACTTGGATGTGATTCCTGGTTTGCCCAGAACTATCACAATTTATTGTGATAACAATGGTGCAGTTGCAAACTTGAAGGAACCACGAGCCCATAAGGTAAGTAAACGCATAGAGCGCAAATACCACCTGATACGAGAGATCGTAAAGTGGGTAGAAGACGCTGTCACCTAGATTGCATCAGAGGATGACCTGGTAGATCCTTTCACTAAGGCCCTTCTAGCGAGAGCTTTGATAGGCATGTGGAGGGAATAGGAATCAAATGTATGGCAGTATGAGGACAGCATAGTCTTTTAGTATAAGTGGGAGATTGTTGGGATGTATACTGAAAAATTTATCTTTTGTATTGAACATCTTTATTTTGAAATAAGAATCACATGATCATTGTTTGCATATTTGTGATTATGCATATAGTCTGATACTTTACATTGTAGATAACATGATGTGTAGTGTCACACAGGAGATCATGTTATCGGTTCATTGTAAAGTATAAGTAAAGGCTCACAACCTAGATGACTTTGGACAAACCATTGGTATGGTTGTAGTGTGATTTGGTATTGGTTTGTCTTAACCATAGAATCACATTAGTACACTTTGTGTGTATTGAGCAGGATCGACTTAGAGGTGATTCGATTTATTGCTGACTACATAATCGAATCGGACCTCAGGTATTATATTGTACATGCTCTTAATCCCGATATAATAACGGGCACATATACTTAGTATTCATTTCTTTGATTTACCAATGAGCGAGATTTATAGATTAAATCGATAGGCTCGGTAAGTTGGGAAATGATATTATTTATATGGTGTATCGTTAATTATAGGAGGAAACTGTGTCCTATATATTAGGATGATGATGTCCCCTTGAGGATCTCATAAGGTTCATCATGTAAATTCTGCAGGTGGACTTGGTCCTGCATGATGATAAGGTTGAGTGGTATTACTCATGGAGTTAGATGTTGATTAATTAATTGTCAGTAAATTAATTAATCGATAGACATTCAAGATCTTAAACACGGGGAGAAAAATATACAAATAATATATGAAGCTCATATTAACTTATGGGGGTTGGTGAGGTAGATCAATGATAATCCTTTAGTGGATTGGATTGTCATTAATGGATCGGACTTTATGTGGGCTTGATCCATTGGGTGGCCAAGATCCAACTCCTCCTCATGGTCCCTATTGTAGCCTATTAAAACCTCAAGAAGCCTAGATCCAATGGTTGAAAACAAAACTCTAGATCCACGGTGGAGATTAAATCTCTAGAACCGACGGTTGAGATTAAATCTCTAGATCCGACGGTTGAGATTAAATCCCTAGAACCGATGGTGGAGATTAAAGGAGGCTTAAGCCTAACTCTATAAATATGGGATTAAGGGTGGGCGACAAGAATTAATCAAAGGAAGAAGAGAGGCTAGGGTTTTGGGCGGCAAGGAGGCTTAGGGTTTTGGGCGGTCACAATTAAGGAAAGAGTTTCCTTTCTCTTCTTCTTCTTCTTCTGGTTGTTGGTCGGTGCCCAAGGCTTGCTTCTCCTCTCCTTGGCCGACGTTCAAGCTCTCCTTCTCTTCTCCTTGGCCGACGTTCAAGCTCTCCTTCTCTTCTCCTTGGCCGGTGGAAACAAAGCTTAGGGTCTTCCCTTGAAGCTCTTGGCCGGTGCCCATTTCCTCACCTCTTCTTCTTGTTGGCCGACGACAAACATCAAGTTGGTGCTTGGTGGTTGGCTAAAGGAAGGAGGAGAGTTTTGTTTCTATAATTCCTCTTGTTTGGAGCGAGCAAGGAAGGAAGATTGGTGATCTAGGAGTTTCGACTTTTGGAAGATCGTCGCCCACACGACGTCCAAAAGGAGGAAGGACATACAATAGAAGATCGAGAGGTATAAATGTTGTTTTGTATTCTTTCGTGTTATGTTTATAATTGTTTTTCAATCATATACATGTTGTATATTCTGTTTTATGGCTAAAATAACTTGAACCCCGAATATAAACACAAAAGCCGACGATCCGTACATCGTCTATTTTGCGGCTATTCGTAGAATAAAGGTTGGTGGCTTGAACAACAAGTTTATTCAAGTGACAACTCTAATCGAATAGCACGACGATGAAACGGGAGCTTGGGTAATTCTTCTTGTCAAGGATAAATTTTTTTTATCCGGGGACGTAGAAGGGATCGTCATGAATAAGCGACCGAGTTGAAGTGGGAAGCGAAGTTTCCCACCTTCACAGTCTACTTCTCCATTCTTTTATTTCTGACTTGAGCGTCGGAGGGGCCGCGTCGAGAAACCGACCCACTTCTAACACTCTCTTGTGAAGTGACAGATCTAGCGCCCAACTTAGGGATCCAAGGCACTCAGAAGGAGTTCTTGAGGAAAAGGGAAGAGATCTGAGCAAGTCGAATAAGAGGACACCATCACTAACCATGAAATTTTTTTAAACCATGTATATTGAAATTGACGATATTACTTTCCTGATTCAGATTGTGGATACTCCTACAATTTAGGTTGATATGGTTCCATTTTGATATAAGCTCGTCTAATTTCATCACGATAATTAACAGGATGTTGCCACATTGAAATACGTAATCTAAGATCTTGTTCAAGTGAAGTTTTATCAAATTCAACTCTTTGAGATTTACAAGGATGTTCGAACTCATTAGAAATGGATATACTAGTATCAATCCTCTCGAATGATGAAGGATTATCAATTCTTAGCTTAAAGAATGATAGAATTTTTTTTCCCTCTTTTTCTCTCTTGATTTGATATTAAAATAACCTAACACATAAATGTTTACATGATCAACTTAGAATCTTATAAATCTTAAAGAATGATTTTTAATACAATTTCTAGTATAAATCTCACCTTAGCAACCATAGTAGCTAAAAATTCAACATTATTTATTGTATCAAAAAAGTACTAAAAATATTTATAATTGTGTTCTTCAATATTCTGCATGCATAAGAATAATTTAAATTAGGAAAATTTTAAAGGAGTAGAAAACAATTAAGAAATCAACTAGTTTAAATTCTACATGAGAACAATATTAGTAAAAAAAATTAGAAATACATTATCCCTTTATACAAACCATAACCACGTATTAAAAATTAAAACTTGACAATACATCTAGTAAAAAACTCTTCAATTAACTCCAACAATATATTAAAAACTTTGATTAGGATGTATTTTAATAAGATAATTAGGCGAACAATGTATTGATTAGGCATGTATTTCAATTAACTATGATAAAAAAAGAAAGAATCCAATCCACAACTAATCTTGGGATTAAGGCAAAATTGCACACATTTTAATTGAAGAATAAAATGGAGATAACAATCGCTTACACTTACAATAGTTTAGAGCAGTAAAAATTATGGATCAATCACAGAAGAAAAAAAGAGTGATCAACAAAGCAATCATAATTCACCAGATACTTATTATGCAATTGTAATGTGAAATTTATAAAATATTTATTTCTTAACTTTAATTGGTGGTCATATCAAACAGAATAAAAAAATTATTTTTTTAAAACAATTTATCTATTATCAAATAGAAGAAGATACTTGTATCTCTGTGAGCAATAGTATTGAAAGAATCCCACCGACTGTAATCGTTTACAACAATTGTGATTCACAGAAAAGAAAATTCATACATCAATCGTGAAGCATCGTAGAAGCCAGAAGAGAAAAAGAGAAATCAATCATTTCCCCGTTGAGCGTCGATTGACTCGATTGGTCTCAGTAGTAATAACAACAATTGGTGAGTGAAATCATGAAAAGTAAGAAAAATCCGATGAGTGAAGAGAAAGAAGAAATCGAGCAGATGAGCTTGAGGAGGAAGAAAAATCATGTGGATAAAGAATCGATCGTGTGAAGAACAAGAAGAAAACCGACAAGTGAAGAGGAAGAAGAAATCAAGTGGATGAAATCAAGGAGGAAGAAAAATAGGTAGTGTTGATGAAGAATCGAGCGAGGGTTAGGGATTTTATATTTTCACGGGTTCTTCTCTCCGTCCGTTGTCATACTTAAGAAAAAAAAGGGTTCAGACTGGAAATAAAATTTGCTTTAGAAATGAAAAAAAAAAACTATATATGTACATACGTATGTGTGTGTGTATATAGGGGAGCGATTCAATAAATTGTAAAAAAAATTAATACAATATAAAATATATAATAAAAATTATATATTAACTTTATATGTTTTTACAATAATATTTTTCAATATTTTATACTTTGAAAATGTTGAATAATAATTTCATTATCAATTGTATAAAGCACATCTCACTCAATCTATGATACCAAACAATTATATAGTATATCATTTCTCAATCGATTGCGAAGTAAGATTTTGATTATTTTCATTGCTGAAAATATTCTCTCTACAGTTGTAGTTGCAATGGATAATAAAAAAGTTAACTTTAAAAGTAAATATATCAAAGGATACAATCAATATTTCTTCAATTGAATTATTCTTTTAGCAAGTTCACTAATCCTTGCAATCTCAGAGAATTGATTGTCACTTCGTATGTTAAAAATAAAGTTATCAAGTTGGTGTTCAAAATGCATTAATTCTATCAGAGAGAAATCAAATAGATAAAACTGAGCAAACTGAAATAATTTTCTTTTATCATAAACACAGAATGAATTTGATGGATCAAGATAAGTCATACATAACAACTCTATGTTTACCTCGTTAAAGCAACTATTCAAATTTTGAACTTATAAATTTATCATTTCGTAAAAAATTTCAACGCAATAATTAGGGGTGTGCAAATGTTTGATTAAATCGACCAAAATTGAAAGTTCGTTTCGGTCAAAATTGAAAGTTTGGTTCGATTTATTTGAAAATTTATTTTTTATTTTTAAAAATATTGATTTTTTCGATTAATTCGATTCGGTTTCAGTTTCACTTTTTGAATTAAAAAATCAATTTAATCAATAAAATCGAACTAAACACCATCAGTCAATTGATAATGTAGCATTAGTATAGTAAACTAATAATTTTCATATATCAATTGACTAGTAATGTAGCAAATAGTCGACTAGTACTATAGCAGTAGTGGGTGTACTGTAGCAATAGTCTACTGAGGTTAAAAATTATTTTTTTTCGATTTTAGCACCAATCGATTGGTATTGTAGCACCAACCGATTGATGTTGAAAATTCAATTTTTTTGGTTTTTAACTTAATTAACCAATTTATTATTGGGTTGATCGGTTTGGTTTTGTTGAAAATTTCAATCAGTTCAATTTTATAAAAAAATGATTTATTTAATTTTGATTAAATCAGTTCGATTAATAATCGATTGCACATGCCTAGCGATAATAGTGAAGATTTATTTTTCCTTCAATATTTCATTGTGATATCTCATGAAAGATGAATAAGTCTTTCATGTGTGGGGTGATTATCTCATAGTTAACACAAAATAAAGAAACTTCATTCAATAATAAATTTCATCTCTTATGATTTGTAATTGATGTTTACTTAATCTTACAAAAATCATGACATTTACAATATCTTGATCTTTTCTTTACAAAGTTGACAAATCATTCGTGACTCTCAAGATATATATTCTTCAGTAAATGGATTTGAAATACAAATTCATATTTTACCATCAATTTCAATAGACTATTTGTTTGCACCTTTTGCTTATGATATATTTTTTTCATCTTCGACAATTAAAAAGACATCAATAATTGAAGGACACAAGTATATCAAACTCAATAATGTATTATAATGTGAATCTCAACATATACTCATAGTTCTTTTTAATTTCTTCTCTTGATTCATATCTCGTTGAGTGAAGATATCACCATGGTCAATTCTTATAATTTCAATAAATTTTTCAAATTATTTCTTACAAAATATGTCTCTTTGTTTGTATAACGCCTCAATAATATTGTTCAATTATACAACCACATAAAAATAAAAATTTTCATGTGATTTTCATCAACAGCTACAAGTAAAAGTTACAATTAATAAGCAAAATAATAAACATAATTAGCGAACTTATTTTTTATTATAATTAAGTTATTTAAATCATTGAATTCTCTTCTTATATTATTAGTTTCATTGTATATTTTTCCTTATAAATTAAATATAAATAGAGTGATTAAGATATATATATATATATATATATATATATATATATATATATATATATATCATGGGACGGTCACACTCCCCTTCCCCATGCACCATAATACAATGTTATATTTTATGATTGATTTATAAAAAAAATGTGATCTATAAAAAAAAAATTAACAGTGAAAAGGTGAATAATTTTTATTTTTATCGTTTTTGTCATGATATTATATAGACCATGAAAAAAATTCTCCCACGTGGTTCGACCATTGAAGATGCTCTTGAGCATCAAATTCTCCTTCATTGTGATTTCTTTTCCCCGTAACGTGTCCAAATTAAGGCCCTGGGGCAGAGCCACAGCCGAAGGAGCCATCACAAATTCTAAATGCTCCTGACCTCCAACAGCTTTCGATCTGAAACACCGATGACTATTTTCACATGAATAATAAAAAATAAATAGTTTGAATTAAAACTGATAATTAATCAGCTAATCGAATGATAAACAAACAGGCAATTTAAGGCTCTGAAATCTGCGTTCCACATAACAGAAGCAAAAGGGCTCAGAGAAGGTTCAGGCTCAAACAGTGAGTCGCCCACGCTTTCCCACCTCAAAAGAAACGAAGGAAGCAAGCGAGCGAGCTTTTGAAGACCATAGCGCATCTCTCTGCTCACTCTCAGTCTCAGAGCCCTGCCCTGCCCTGCCAGAGCTTTCGCTCGCTTCCAGGATGACGAGATTCTTCCACCGCGATGACTCCAAGCGCAAGCCAGTCCAGTTAGCGTTCCACGCCGATCGACTTAATTCCGCTCTCTACCACTGCTCTGCCATCTCTGCATGTCCTTCCTCCTCCTTCCATAAATACGTGCCGTGCCGGTCGCTCGACCTTCAGCTACCTTCTGAGCTTCATAAATGTTTAACGGGAACGAGACGCGGGGAGGCCGGGGCTTGCTGCTGTTCGCCGACCTGCTGCGGAAGGCGCGGGGCTCGGCGGCGCGGCTCTTCGGGTTTCTGGGAAGCAAAACCTCCAAGGCCCTGCACTTCGTCTCTGGAGATAGAAGGCTGACAACGGTGTCGAGCGCGGCGCAGCTGGCTCCTTCCGCCGATTGCGAACACCTGTCGGAGGCCATGGAAGACTGCATCAAGTTCCTCCACTCCTCATCCAGAAAGGCCTGATGGAGTCACTCAGTTTAATCTGCAAGCTCTGCGACTCTGTAGCTAGACCTGTTTCTATTAGCTCTGCACCATGCAATATAATAATATACAGTTTGCCTTTCACGTGTGATTCCTAAATTACTATAAGCATATGAAGACCTAACCAGCAACTGCTTTCGTTACCTTCCAAAACTCTGTTGGGTTCCAATGGAAGTCATGCGCTCGCGGGCTAGAGCTAGGATTAGATCGAGTAAAGCTCATAGAAGTTGTGAACACATTACACATTGATCATGAAGCTCATGTACTTAGATTGATTAAAGTGTGACGCTTGATGAACTCAATCACTAGAACTTAGGAAGGAATTTAATTAATAAACTCAAGAGCTGGAGACTTAAATAAATTGTTGCACTGGAGGAAGAAACTTAGTGGACTAAACAAATTGAAGGCTCAAATTGAGATGCTGTTTAAATTAAAAGAGTTGAAAGTAGGAGAGTCTTGATATATATTATTTATTGATACTAATAAGGTCTCAACTCATATATCCGGATGATCAAATTGAGGAGTCAAGTTGTAGGAGAAAGTCAAGAGTTCTGGAAATTGGGAGTCAGAAAAGTTGGGAGCTCGAGGAGCTACGATCGTAAAGAAGGTGAGGCTATAAGAGTTAGAAGTTGAGGTGATAGATCGGCAAAAGTAATTACGTGCAAGAGATACGCGTTGGTGGAAATGATCGCTAATTGAAAAGACGCATTGGCCAGAGGCATCTGTTATCTCAAGAGGTGCGTAGCGACGGTTGAGGAATCTATAAACAGGGAGTTAGATGGACAGAGATAATAGATAGATGATTCTGTACTTTTTCATATGTCAAGTATTATTTGTAGGGATCAATTGGACGTTAGAGGGGGGGTGAATAGCGCGTTGCCGTACGTTGATGGAATTCGATTGCGTTTGCTTGCTACAATTCTTGTTAGTACGCAACGGAATAAACAATAATGAAAATACAACAAGAACACAAGCACAACACGAGATATAACGTGATTCGAAACCGAACGGTTCCTACTCCACGGATTGAGTTCGTACGAACCCTAACGATGCCACAAACACCACTAAGCACAATGAACTCCTTCTCGATACAAGTCGAAGGCAGAGAAACTTCGTACAAACGTTCTTACAACAATAAGAAATGAATACAAGCAAAATACAAGAGAGAAATACAATGTAAGTAAAGAAAACTACTTTACAAGAGGTTTTGATTTGCTTGCTTTTGGTTGCCTTGAACTAGCCTTGAAGGATTGGAAAAGCACCAACTATTCTCCTTCAAATCGCCCAAGAAAAACCTTATTTGAGCCTTCCACGAACAACTGCTTTTATCATCCATCGGGCTGGATTTCCGCCTGACAGTCGACTGCCATAAGGCCCCAGTCGACTGCCAACACTGTCGCTGTGAGACAACGGTTCAATCCATACTGGAAAAGTTCCAACGAGACTTTCACCAGTCGACTGCCAACATTGGCAATTGACTGCCAGCCCCCTAGTCGACTGCCCAGTCGGCTACGGAGCATTTTGTGCTCACGACTCAACTGGCAGTCGACTGCCATCCATGGCAGTCGACTGCCAAGGCAATTTCAGCCCTAAATTACAGTCGAGCTCTAGTCGACTCACGGCAGTCGAACCGGCCATAATGTCAGTCGACTGTCAACCTCAAACATGAGGTTTAAACTCAAGTATGGTGCCCCCATACTTTCTAGACCACCCTTAGCCTAGACCTAAGCCTTCTAGCCACCTCCATCAGTCTCACTCCTCTCGGATCCCTCCAAGTCATCCATGACTTGTTCATCCATCGCGCTAGCCTTCAGGTGCTTCCATCGGTTATGTCATGCTAACGGTGTCTACACCGCCAAGGCACATTGGACTTACGCCGCCAAGACTCCGCTTGAACTTTACGCCGCCAACCATTGGACTTATGCTGCCAAGACTTCACTCTTGGACTTTACGCCGCCAATATCAATCCCCTTGGACTTCTCAAATGTTAAGACTCAAGCTTAGACTTTTCCTTGCCAACCCATGTTGGACTTTCCATGCCAAGACTCATGCTTGGACTTTTCCTTGCTAACCCATGTTGGACTTTCCATTTGCCAAGACCCAATCTTGGACTTTCCATTTGCCAAGACCCATGCTTGGACTTCCCATGCCAAGTACTCAAGACTTAGACTTTCCCAATAACCACATGGTCAACCCTATTCAACCATTAAAGTCTCCCTCAAGCCAAACTCGAGTCTGATCAATCATGACCCGGGTCGATTGCTCCAACAATCTCCCCAACATATTAATCGACATTAATGTCAAACATCAATGTCAACTCACTTTGTCAAACATCCTATGTCAAACATCCTATGTCAAACATCAAAACATCACTCGAGTCAAACTCGAGTCTGGTCAATCGTGACCTGGGCCGATTGCACCAACAATCTCCCCCTTTTTGATGTTTGACAAAACAAACCTTGAGTTAGACCCCTAACTCAAATTCCCTTACCAATTTTCCAAATTGGTAATTTTACTCTCCCCCTTTTTGACATATATCAAAAAGGTCTTCTCTCCAAGGAGGTCAATGTCTCATGTCCCAATGAGATCTTACAATCTCTCTATTGGTCCACTAATATCTAGGATGCCAAAAATCTTTCTAGTAATAAGTCTCATATCACCCAAGAGAGGCAATCCTATACTCTCTCCCAATTTCCAAATTGGGTTTCTCAAAATCCCATCAATTTTCCCAATTGATGACATTCTCCATAACTTCTCTCCCTCAAGAAGAGAAAAAATACATCTATTATCCCATGATGGATACCTCCCCCTAAAGACTTGCTCCCCCTTGACCATTGCACTAACAATGTCCTTGGATAGTCCCTAAGCCAATAGGAACTCTAAACCATCAAAAATAAGGTTCAAAGTTCAAACTTGAACTTTCCACACCTTAAATTTGATACTTTGACCTAACACCTCTCCTGATCCATATCCAATGGATTTTCACCCTTTATAATGCTTCCCAAAGTATATCCTAGGGTTAGGAGTGGTTAGGAAACCTTACCATAGCTGAAATCAGGCTAAACAAATCTTGTTAACCCAATCGGACTGGCAATGACTGACAAGAATCACCGAATCGCTTCATCATTACCGATCGCCAACAAGTGATCGATCGATAACTAAAATTCCCGAATTTCAGCTATCAGAATCAAATTTTGAAAAAACATAAGTAATTCTATGTATTTTGAAAAATCGTGAAAATTCATACGTATATTACTTATAGTCAATACAATGGGTGAAAAATATTTGAAAAATATTTTACCCATAAAATATAGAAATTGATACAAAATTCAAAAGTGAATAAAAACTTCAATGTTTTAGTTCACTTTGTATCAACTTCATCAATGGTGATTGCTATCAAAAGATAGACTTCACCAAGGTTTTCTAAATTGATTTTAAAACAATTTCAAAACCTTATTTTGGATCATATTCCTTGGGCTCTATGCACATGACTTGTACACAAGCTTTTCCAATGATCCACTTGTTGGTTAAAGATGAGTTTTAGTTCATCTAGATGCAAAAACTATGCACCTTGAATGTAAAATACCGAGGAAAAAAAACCGTGTCTCCACCGCCGTTTCTCCTCCTCCGCCCGATGGCACTCCCCCTGTGCGATTTTCCCCTCTCCACTGTGGCTGATGAGCGAGCTCGCCCTGTCGCCGGTTGTCGCCGCCTTGATTTCCCCCTTGCCCAGTCGGCCGGTTGGCGTCGCTTCGCAGCCATCACACCGCGCCACTGTCGTACCAGTCGTCGTCGCCACGCCGCTACCGCCGCACCTCCTCTTCTCACGAGCACACGCCACCGCCACGAGAGATCGACTGCCGCCGCCCTAGGGCCTCCTCTTTGCCGTCGCAGTTCGGGCGTTCTTCTTCTCTGTCGCCGGCCGTCACGCGGCCAGACTCTGCCGCCTGTTCCAGCCAATCACAACGCCGAAAGCTACATCGCAGGCCATCTTCTTAACTATCAACCCGTCGAAGAAGGGGATTTCCTCCGATCGGCTGATCTTCTACCTTGTTCTACAACTCCGACAGATTCATAGCAACCTCCGGCATCATCCGGACAGTTTTCCCTATTCCCCAGTGTTTGTGAACTTATTCAGGTTTCGACAATGGGATTTCTGGGGGATTGTTGGTTTCTGATCTCACCAATTAACCATGTGCCCTGGTTCATATGATAATATTTCAATACTATTAATATGGATCTGATTTGCATTTGGGTTAATTTGATGATGCACCTGTTGTAGGAGAAGGGTGATAAGTGTGATTTCTGTGTTTGACAGGTTGTGAGGATTAAAAGAATTGAGTTTCTTGTAAATCCAGTTTGGCAGTGGATTCAAATTTGGATCAAGAGGTTGGGTGTCGGAAGCTAAGCTTGGTAAGTATGGATTTGGATGTTTATGGATGTATACCATTGGTGGTTTTGTCGTCCGATCTAATGGTTGGCTGGTGATGAAATATAAGGATAGATGTGAAGGTTTAATTAGGTTAACTGGATAATTAGATCAATCTAGTTGATCGAGATACGAAGTTGATATAGAATTTGATTTGATCATTCGTTGTATGCTTGCACTTAATTATAATATTGATATGTACAGGACGTGGATACGGGACAGGACCGTGACCGTGAAGATGTTTATCACGAGCTTTACAGTAGGTGGATAATTCCTACCCTGGTCAGGTAGTTTAATGCATTCAGATTTAGCCATAAATATGAGCATGTTAGGTGTTCATATTATCTTGACCCTGCTCTTATTATCGTATGCTTGAACTTATCGTTGGATGTATTTATACTCAATTGTTGATATCACATATACCCTATCATGATTTAGGAGTTATAGATGTGATGTAAATTGACCTAGATGTTTAGTAGGGTCTAGATGTTATAGATGTGATGTAAATTGGCCTAGTTGATATTGTAGTGACATGGTGTCATACAATTATCATAGT
This sequence comes from Wurfbainia villosa, assembly GCA_025175895.1. Classification (NCBI taxonomy): domain Eukaryota; kingdom Viridiplantae; phylum Streptophyta; class Magnoliopsida; order Zingiberales; family Zingiberaceae; genus Wurfbainia; species Wurfbainia villosa. The sequence goes on from CM046008.1 coordinate 1,078,657, forward strand.
CGTTGTGATGATTGATATATCATCAACTTAGAGTAAGCAGGATGCAGGTGTATGAAGGACGACATTTCATACTTAGTATGAATTTACAAGCTGTTGTTAATGATATTAGACGTATTTAACGATTTAGTCGCCACTGGATTTGAGAATCGTGTATCCTGGACACGATTGGATCAGTTGGTAGTTGTTGGAGTTGCGTAACCTGGCCACTGTTGATTGTGGTAGTTGGAGTTGCGCACTCGACCATCGTAGATGGTGGTTTGCCTTGTATGTTTTGGTTAGTACTGTAAATATGGATAGAATGTCTTAGCATTACTATACCACAGACTTGTTTGACAAAGGTGATGTTGTAAATCATTTAATCGGAAGCTAGTGAAACCAGTTTACAAGACCTAGATGGCGGTTAACTTTTACACGAGTATTAGTTAATCCTTCCGGAGTGGATAAAAGGATGATGTACGCGGATGCATCGTTCCAAGGAACGGAGCGATCCCGATGCAGTTGAATGAGGTGTATCTCGAGCTTACGTCAGTTGTGGAACTGCGAGACAAGCTGTCATATACATGACATGACTTTAGTAGTTATTATCTGGATTTATGGATGTATGGAGCAGAAGTGCTCATTGAATTCAACTAGCTACTCGGTAGCTACTATAGAGTTGCTGGAACGCGAACAGTTGCAACTTGAGAGATTGGTCGCTATAGTCTCCCATGCACTTACAGAGTGTGTGGTGAAGTGTATCTTGGATGGTTGATGGACTCCTCTTTTAAGAAAATAATTCCTCGTCTCTGATAAGGATAGAGGGTTCCGGAGTTACAGTGTTTAAGGAAGAGTTGTTACAGAAAGCACATCATTCGAGATAGGCTATGTACCTTGGTGGTACTTGGAGGTACTGAGATTGGAAATGTTTGTACTGGTGGAACGGTATAAAAAGAAATATAGCAGATTTTGCTACTCGATGTTAGTATGCCAATGGGTGAAGGCTAGATATCAGAAACCCGTTGGATTGCTCCGGGAAATATGGATTTTTGGAATGGAAGTGGGAGCATATCACTATTGATTTCGTTACGGGGTTGCCTAGAACCCGTAAAAGACATGATGCGATTTGAGTGATCGTGGATCGACTAACCGAATCAACTGACTTCCTTCCTATTCGTGGGTCGTACTCGTTGGATCATCCGGCAGAGTTGTATTGCCGGAAGATTATCGGATTGCGTGGGGTACTTTTGAGTACTTTATCTGATAGAGACCCACATTTTACCTTGCGATTTTGACAGTCCGTGACGATTATGGGCACAGAGCTCTACCAAGACAACATTTCATCTACGATGATGGTATGCCGAGCGCATAATTCAGACATTGGAGGATCTATTAAGATCTTGTATCATGAATTATGGAGGTAGTTGGGAGAATCACATTCCTTTAATGGAATTTGGCTGTAAGAACCGTTATCACTCATCCATTCAGATGACTTCTTCTGAGACCTAATACGGTAGACCCTGTAGATCTCCTGTGTTCTGGGAGGAAGTCGGAAATGACAGCTATTGGGGGCCATAGAGTATCCAACATGATGCAGAGTTAGTGCGTGTCATGGGATGATGGTTATAAGAGACACATGGTCGACAGAAGAGTTATGCAAACCGAAGGCGAAGGACTTTAGAAATGCTCAGTTGGGGAATAAGTATTTCTGCGTGTTTCACCTTAGAAAGGGGTGAAACGATTTGGGTCGCAAGGAGCGACAGTAGAGGAACAAGACCATCCGACTCGTAAAGGTTGGATGACAGTATCCGACTGATGAGGAGGCTACATGGGAGCTGGAAGATACTATCCAAGCTCGATATTCTCATTTGTTCACTTGAGACATGTAGTAGTTCAAGAAACTTCTTGAGTTGGTTCTCATATGTTAGTACGAAATTTGGGGACCAAATTTTTATTAGTGGGGGAGAATGTAAAATACTAGGGGAAAAAAAACCAAACCCGAGCCCGACCGCGTCTCCGCCGCCGTTTCTCCTCCGCCCGATGGCGCTCCCCCTGCGCAATTTTTCCCTCTCCACTATGGCTGCTGAACGAGCTCGCCCTGTCGCCGGTTGTCACCGCCTTGATTTCCCCCTTGCCCAGCCAGCCGGTTGTCGCCGCTTCGCAGCCATCACACTGTGCCACCGTCATGCCAGCCGTCGTCGCCACGCCGCTACCGCCGCATCTCCTCTTCTCACGAGCACACGCCACCGCCGCGAGAGATCGGCTGTCGCCGCCCTAGGGCCTCCTCTTTGCCGCCGCAGTTCGGGCGTTCTTCTTCACTGTCGCCGGTCGTCACGCGGCCAGACTCTGCCGCTTGTTCCAGCCAATCACAGCGCCGACAACTACATCACAGACCATCTTCTTAACTATCAGCCCGTCGAAGAAGGGGATTTCCTCCGATCGGCTGATCTTCTACCTTGTTCTACAACTCCGGCAGATTCATAACAACCTCCAGCATCATCCGGACAGTTTTCCCTATTCCCCAGTGTTTGTGAACTTATTCAGGTTTCGACAATGGGATTTCTGGGGGATTGTTGGTTTCTGATCTCACCAATTAACCATGTGCCCTGGTTCATATGGTAATATTTCAATACTATTAATATGGATCTGATTTGCATTTGGGTTAATTTGATGATGCACCTGTTGTAGGAGAAGGGTGATAAGTGTGATTTCTGTGTTTGACAGGTTGTGAGGATTAAAAGAATTGAGTTTCTTGTAAATCCAGTTTGGTAGTGGATTCAAATTTGGATCAAGAGGTTGGGTGTCGGAAGCTAAGCTTGGTAAGTATGGATTTGGATGTTTATGGATGTATACCATTGGTGGTTTTGTCGTCCGATCTAATGGTTGGCTGGTGATGAAATATAAGAATAGATGTGAAGGTTTAATTAGGTTAACTGGATAATTAGATCAATCTAGTTGATCGAGATACGAAGTTGATATAGAATTTGATTTGATCATTCGTTGTATGCTTGCACTTAATTATAATATTGATATGTACAGGACGTGGATACGGGACAGGACCGCGACCATGAAGATGTTTATCACGAGCTTTACAGTAGGTGGATAATTCCTACCCTGGTCAGGTAGTTTAATGCATTCAGATTTAGTCATAAATATGAGCATGTTAGGTGTTCATATTATCTTGACCCAACTCTTATTATCGTATGCTTGAACTTATCGTTGGATGTATTTATGCTCAATTGTTGATATCACATATACCCTATCATGATTTAGGAGTTATAGATGTGATGTAAATTGGCCTAGATGTTTAGTAGGGTGTAAATGTTAGTACGGGTGATGACCCAATTTATAAATTGGCAAAAAGGTCATCTGTGGGTAGGTAATGCCCTAAATGTAGGATTATTTTCAATACTCGTATGTTGCATACCTGTTACCAACCATGAGTTGTGTAATGGTTAAGTGAAGGGTGATTTGTGTGTCGCTACGGACCGGTGGTCCCAGCTTATTTTGATCAGTTGAGTACGACTCTCTATTGGAGAGAGAGTTATAATCAGTTGAGTACGACTCTCTATAGGATAAAGAGTGCGTCGATTAGTTGAGTACGACTCTCTATTGGATAGATTGTTATGATCAGTTGAGTACGACTCTTTACAGGATAGAGAGTGCGTCGATCAGTTGAGTACGACTCTCTATTGGATAGAGAGTTATGATTAGTCGAGTACGACTCTCTACAGGATAGAGAGTACATCGATCAGTTGAGTACGACTCTCTATTGGATAGAGAGTTATGATCAGTTTAGTACGACTCTCTACAGGATAGAGAGTCCGCCGATCAGTCGAGTACGACTCTCTACAAGATAGAGAGTGTATTGATCAGATGGGTACGACTCTTTGCTGAACAGAGAGTCTGTGGTAGATGGTTGTACGTGTGACAACATACTCATGTCATTTGCATGCATTCTGACGACATAGTCTCCCTTGGGGTTGAGAGAGTCGTCAGTCATCCTGCCTCCACGATTACTCATAGGAGGAGTAACCGGTGTGAGGGCAGAGCATTATGGTGCCGCACTCTACCACTATAGACGGTGGTAGTTGGATTTGCATGTCATAGTCCTGCGTGTGTGACACTCGACCACTCATGGGTAGTGACTGTCGGAGTGACCAACAGCAGAGACCCCCATCGTGTAGCTTGCTCTTTACGCTTATATACAACTCGATCATACTGCCCACTCGGTCACTCAAGAGTAGTGGTTGGTGTTGGTGCAATCGACCCAGGTTGACTCGAGTTTGACTCGAGCAGTACCTTGATAGTATTTTGATGATAGACAAAACTCATGACATGGGATTGTCATGGGAAAGTACAACATGGGGTTGGCATGGAAAATCCAAGCATGGAGCTTGGTGTGGGAAAGTCCAAAGTATTGCGAAGTCGTGCGCTTGGTGCTTGGTGAGAAATGCATTGCGAAGTCGTGCGCTTGGTGCATATGGGAAGTCTTGAGGACTTGGTAAGTTCACTAGGCTCGAGGTCCTTGAGTCGGTGAAGGCTGACATTGCGAAGTCGTACGCTTGGTGCATCCGAGGGACCGTCGGACGGGGAGCGAATGGAGTGAGCCCAAAGGAAGCATACTTCTAGGGCAAGAGACGCGAAGGATGGCGTTGCGAAGCCGTGCGCTTGACGCATCCGAGGGACGTAGGCCGAGGGAAGAGAGCTTCGGTGGGGAACTCCATGAGGGATAAGGTGGACTTGGCCAAGTGGCTAAGACTGAGTGTCGGAGGCTCAAACTTGATGTTTGAGGGTTTACCCGACGGTCGGATGCTCAAACAACTTGGTGTTTGAGGTTTTGCTCGACAGCAATCGACTGGCACAGGTGTCGATTCGACTGATCCAAGTCGACTAGGGTTCGACTGGTGTAAGGCTAGGGTTTTGTGCTTGGCAGTCGACTGCCATGGACTAGCGATCATTCGAGGATGGCAATGATCGGTGATGGGAGTGTCGCGAGCACGCGAAACGCTCGTGCCGTGGCGATCGACTATTAGGTCACCGATCGTGATGGGCATCATCGATCCGACCGTAGGTGATCCGTTGGAACTTATCCGACGTGGATCTGGCCGTTGTGAGACAACGGCTACAGGGGCAGTCGACTGGGGCCTTTTGGCAGTCGACTGCTAGGCGCTCGATGCAGGTTATAAATGGAGCTCGAGATGGAGGTTTTTGCCATGCCTTTTGTGAAGCTATTGGAGGGAATTGCTGCTGCGTTCCAGACCTTCAAGAGCCATATAAAGCAAGCAACAAGAAAGCGATCAAAGCAATTGTGTAAAAGTTCTTTTTTGTATTGTCTTTGTATTTCTTCTTGTATTTCATATTACTTGTTGTAATAGCTTGTGAGAGATTTCTCCACCTCCGACGTGTAGTCGAGAAGGAGCTTAGTTAGTGTCGTGCGCATAACTACAGCTTGGTGAGCTCGCCCGTGGAGTAGGAACCATTCGGTTCCGAACCACGTATATGCTTGTGTATTGCTTGTGATTGTTATGTGTTATTATTATTATTATTATTATTATTATTGTTATTCCGCTGCGCTAACAACAATCGTAGACAAGCAACGCAACGAGAACGAGCAAATTCCACCATCCAACGAAAGAGAGCTATTCACCCCCCTCTAGTCGGCCGATCGATCCCCTACAAGTGGTATCAGAGCCAAGGTCGCTCTTCAAGGACTAACCGCCGTGAGAGCACTACAAAATGGCCGGCTTCATCCATCGACCAAAATTCGAAGGAAATCTTCTATGGTGGAGAAGAAAAATGAAGGTATACCTAGAAACCGATTTTGATTTTATGCTAATCTTAGAAAACGGTTTCGAATTGCCTAGGGATGAAAGAAATAGGCAAATTGAGAAGTCAAAGTGGACCCAAGACCAAATCAAGAACTTCAAGACAAATCTTGAGGTAATTAAATTGATTAGTGATTTGTTACCTAACACTATTTGGTCTAGATTGGGTGATTATAGGGATGCAAGGGAATTATGGAATAAGATAATAAAATTCCAAGAAAATTCCCAACTGGCACAAGTAGAGGAGAATGCCGAGAAAGAAGCACCCACAACATTTGAAGATGTTGATGATTTAGTGGAGACCTCCACCTCTAGCATTGAGGGGGAGGAAAGAGTTTCCATTCCGGAGAAAGATCAAGATGAAGCTTCTACCTCCGAAAGAAGTGAAGAGGCCTCCACCACCTCCCTAGGTAACTCAAGTGTTGTTATTTTAAATAAAAATCACATAATATGCTTTAAGTGTAGGGAGAAAGGGCATTACAAGAGCAAATGCCCTAAATTGGCTAAGGAAAAGGTATCATCACCAAAAGTCAACCCAAAGTCAAAGGATGCCAGAGTCCCCACAACTAGAAGCAAAGAGCACATTGTGTGCTTTAAATGCAATCAAAAGGGGCACTACCGAAGCCAATGCCCTAGGGGGAGGAAGAAAGGGCAAGGTGTAATTCATGTAGGGGGAGCTCCTTAAGCTAACCCTAAGGTAAATTTAATTAAAGCACCTTTATTTTCTAAGGTTAAAAAGCATGCTAAAAATTATTTTAGCTCTCTTGCTATTATCAATGAAAAGCATGCTAGGAGAAACAATAAGTTTTATTGCTTAGGTGCTAAGCATGTTAGTTTCTCTAAGGACAAACCTAGGACTCAAAACACTAGACCTATTTTACCTAAAGAGTCCATTAGGAGAATTACAAACCATCTAGGCATTAACCCTAAGAAGGGTAGACACATGCCTAAGAGGAAGAATATTTCCCAAAAGATAAGTGAAAATTCAAAATTGGGAAAATTAGAGTTAGAAAACCAAGCCTTGAGGTCAAGGCTAGAAAAATTGGAGAAGACCCTATCAATCATCTCAAATTTGATTAAGGGGTCTAATGTACAAAAGTCAAGACCTAGGAAACAAGAAATGTCTAAGGGCAAGAAAGGTTTGGGTCACAAACCTATGTCCTACCATAATGTTCCATTTAATTATGGAACCACTTCTAGGTTTTGAAAAACCAAGACTAATAGGGAAGTTATCCCTGAGACTAGCCATGGTGTGTGTTTAGTGGCTAAGACCTCAAAGAAATCAAATGTAGCCACTAAGAAGGTTAATGGAGGAGTCACCTCTAGAGTTGACCCAAGTAAGACCCATTTGACTAAGGCTTCAAAGCCAAAAAGGGTCATCAGGAAGGTATCTAGGGAAGTTATCCCTAGGGAATACCTTGTTAACCCAAGGAGTTCCAATAGGTATTGGGTTCCTAGGAGCGTAATTGACTCATGCTAGATGGGTTAAGGTGTGTCAACCCTAAGTGGATGGGTAGTTAACCTAGCCATGGTGAGTTGACACATTAAGATGTGCCAATATGCTTTGAGAAGTTGAAAAATGATTAAATTGGCACAAATATGTCTTAGAGGTATTGGTGTGCCATTTTGGATTTATGGCACACTTGGGAGATAATGACGTTAAGGCAAAAATGGACTTAACCCTAGAAATGACAATTTGGATTCAACACTTAGGTATTCTATACCTTAGTTTATTTTATTTGTCATGTTTTATTTGCCTTGCCATGTCATGACATCATTCTCAATTTTATCTATAAAAATGTCATGGTCATGTTTAGAATTATTTTTAAGATGTCATGTATGCTTAGATTTCTCTCACATGTCATGACATCATGATTTTGGCATATGCTTTTATCCATATCATATCTATGCCATAATCATCACCATGCATATAACTAAAATGAAATTAAGGACCATGGCATAATTTGATGGGAATCAAAGAATATTGCCTAGAAATATGCACGAGACCATTAAAAGATCAAAACCCCACATCTCACTAAAAACTTGCCTTGTATGTGTTTTACACATCTAGATATAAGTGAGATGTTTAGGAAAAAGAAATTAAAGGTTTCGAAAACATTTTGAAAAACCTTGGTGAAGCCTATCTTTTGATAGCTATCACCATTGAATGGGATGATACAAAGAGGGCTCTTTATTGAAGCTTTTCTTGACTTTTGGACTTTGTGTCTATCTATTAATTTAGTGGGTAAAATAATTTTCTATTATTTTTCACCCATAATGATTGTGATAAGTAATATACATACCAAATTTCAAGATTTTTAAACCTATGTATATTTACTTATGAATTTCAAAAAGTCATTTCTGAAATTCTAAAATCAGATTATCGATCATTGCCCGAGAGAGGTCGATCGATGAAATGTGATCGTGATTTTTGATTTCAGTCGACTGCCCAAGCTGATTTCGGGTAAACCTTGATGGTTAGGCCCATGTTCAGCTAGGTTAAGGTCCCCTAACCACTCCTAACCTTAGGACATGCTTGGGAGAGCATTAGAAATGGTGGAAATCCATTTGATATGGATTAGGAGAAGTTTTTAGGGTGAGTATCAATTTTAAGGTGGAAGAGAGTTCATTGTTGAACTTTGCCTTAATTTTGATTGGTTAAATGTTCCTATTGGCTTAGGGACTCTCCAAGGACATTGTTGGTGCAATGGTCAAGGGGGAGCAAGCCTCTAGGGGGAGGTATCCATCATGGGAAGATGGATGAGTATTTCCTCATGGGAGGAAAATTGGGTTGCCTCTCTTAAGTGATATGGGATGACTAGAAAGATTGAGGGCATGCCAAGGGGAAGATTGTAAGATCTCATTGGGATATGAGACATTGAAACCCTTGAGGACCTTTTTGATGTAATGTCAAAAAGCGGGGAAAATTATCAAGTTACCAATTAGGGTTCGTTGGAATTCTCATTGGGATACGAGAATTGCCAATATGGGAGAATTGGTAGACTTGAGATGGTAGTTTCGTCAATCATCAAAAAGGGGGAGATTGTTGGTGCAATCGTCCCAGATTGACTCGAGTTTGACTCGAGCAGTACCTTGATAGTATTTTGATGATAGACAAAACTCATGACATGGGATTGTCATGGGAAAGTCCAACATGGGGTTGGCATGGAAAATCCAAGCATGGAGCTTGGTGTGGGAAAGTCCAAAGTATTGCGAAGTCGTGCACTTGGTGCTTGGTGAGAAATGCATTGCAAAGTCGTGCGCTTGGTGCATATGGGAAGTCTTGAGGACTTGGTAAGTTCACTAGGCTCGGGGTCCTTGAGTCGGTGAAGGATGACATTGCGAAGCCGTGCGTTTGGTGCATCCGAGGGACCGCCGGACGGGGAGCGAATGGAGTGAGCCCAAAGGAAGCATACTTCTAGGGCAAGAGATGCGAAGGATGGCGTTGCGAAGCCGTGCACTTGGCGCATCCGAGGGACGTAGGCCGAGGGAAGAGAGCTTCGGTGGGGAACTCCATGAGGGATAAGGTGGACTTGGCCAAGTGGCTAAGACTGAGTGTCGGAGGGTCAAACTTGATGTTTGAGGGTTTACTCGACGGTCAGATGCTCAAACAACTTGGTGTTTGAGGTTTTGCCCGATAGCAGTCGACTGACACAGGTGTCGATTCGACTGATCCAAGTCGACTAGGGTTCGACTGGTGTAAGGCTAGGGTTTTGTGCTTGGCGATCACGCCATGGATCGGATCGGCTAGAGGGATGTGATCGGTGATGGGAGTGTCGCGAGCACAGAACGCTCCGTAGCCGACTGGGCAGTCGACTACTAGGTCACCAGTCGACTGATGGGCATCATCAGTCGACTGGTAGGTGATCCGTTGGAACTTATCCGACGTGGATCTGGCCGTTGTGAGACAACAGCTACAGCTACAGGATCTGGCCGTCGACTTATTATTATTGTTATTGTTATTCCGCTGCGCTAACAACAATCGTAGACAAGCAATGCAACGAGAACGAGCAAATTCCACCATCCAACGAAAGAGGGCTATTCACCCCCCTCTAGCTGGCCGATCGATCCCCTACAGTTGGTGTTGAGTTGGGACAGTTGTCATGCTCGAGCCACCGAGGCCACACTGGGGTCGTGGTAGCTTTAGGGCGAGCCGACATGACCATGCATGTTGCATTGCCGACTTATGACATTTTTGCATATTGCCATATATATACATATATGCATGTGTATATATATATATATATATATATATATATGGATGATTGTGATTAGTATACATATATAGATGTAGTCTATATATATATGCTTATTATGATGTTGCATTTGATTGTATTATGCTTGCTGCATTTGTTTGTACATCATATTCATGCATGCTTCTTGCATATGTTATACGATTGTGTCGGATACTGGTATATGTGTTGGACAGACCATTAGATACCTTGACCTGTAGCATGAGTAGATTATGAGTTGGTATTATTCTTCCTGTTATATATATGTTGGATATATGTTTAGGTTGGATCAAAGTAGCGTAGCAGACTTCAGGTATGTCTGCATTTTACGTTATTCATTTGGTTAGACGGTATATGCTTGTGTTTATATACTAGGCTGATATACCTATTGTACCTATAGATTATGTTGTTGAAATACATGTGATATTACATATATACATATTTTCTATTACCTGATGAGTTTTACTCACCACCCCCATGGACCCTGGGTTTTTCTGTCGCCCAGGTAACAGGTAGAAGTCTTCGTGACGGCTTGGAGCACTGCTGACTAACGTCTCATCTCACCTCCGAGGCTCCCGTGGTTGTTTTGGGCTTTCCGTCCGTTGTGTATTGTATTTTGGAGTTTTCGTGATGTACATGTATATTCGGATTTTGTCGAGGTTCCGTGTTGTTGTGATGTGTTAGTAATACCGGTATGCATGTGTGGGATTGATGTTGTTGTGTTTTATGTTTCCGCTGTGTAGTTGTAATTAGTTGTTGTGGTTGTTTTCATATTTATATGTTATGTTGTTATTGTGGGCCTACGGGCCTTGTATTAACCCGAAATGTTGCCACGTACAGGGGAGATGTCGTCTGTTTAATTTTTAGCTCGGCATGCTCTCGGGGCGTGACATTGAACTTAACTCATATCCTAGCATCTCACATATATCTAGGGTATATAAATACACATACATATCAATTGGATGTGAGATGTGGGTTTTGGTTCATTTAATCTAGGGTTTCATGCATTTTCTAAGGCAACACTACTTGATTCCCTCATAAATTGGACTCCAAGTCATGTCATTGTCCTTAAATCAATTTTCAATACATTAAATGCATGAAATGATCATGGCATAATGATAGCAAAATAAAGCATGACCAATGATCATGATGTCATGGCATATGATATAAAACTAAACATACATGACATTAACCTAAAACCTAAGCATAATCATGACATATAAAATGATTAAAAATAAACATGATGTCATGACATGACATATGACAATTAAAGCATGACATATAAAATATATAGGTATAATAATACCTAAATTTTAATATTAATTATCATTTGTTGGGATTAAGTTCATTTTGACATATTAACCTAAATTCTCCCAAATGTACCAAAAACCCAAAATGACACATTAAGACCTCTAAACCTAAATTGTGTCAATTTAATTGATTTTTCATAATTCCAAAAATGCATTGGCACATCCTAAAATCTTTTAGGATATTGATTCAAATCTATTTCCAAGGTAACCATAACCTTGAAAATAACCTAAAGTGTCACCTTTGTCATGGTTGTGTTAACTACCCATCCAATCGAGGTTGGCATACCCTAAACCCATCTAGCGTGAATCAATCACGCTCTTAAGAACCCAAAATCTATTTGAGCTCATTGGGTTAATTAGGTATTCCTTAGGGATGACCTCCCTAGATACCTTTCTAATGACCCTCCTAGGTTTATTAGCCTTGGTCATTGTGGTCTTACCATGGTTAACCTTAGGGATTGCCTCCCTAGTAACCTTCTTAGTGGCCACCTTAAGTTTGCTAGAAACCCTAGCCACTAGGCACTTACCATGGTTACTCTTAGGGATAACTTCCCTAGTAACATTGGTCTTCCTAGACCTAGTTTGTGTTCCATAGTCAAATGAAACACTATGATAAGCCACCTTAGGCTTAGGTTTGTGACCCAAACCTTGTTTGCCCTTGGTTGACTTTTGACTCTTAGGTCCTAGGTGTTGACTTTGACTTTTGGACCTAGACTTTTGATCATTTGACCCTTTAAATTGATTTTGCATAATTTTAAGGGTCTTCTCAAGTTTTTCAAGCCTTGATCTCAAGGCTTGGTTCTCTAATTCTAATTGTCCAATTTTAGAATTTTGATTTAAACCTTGGGCATGGTTCTTCCTAGGTATATGCCTAGTCCATTTAGGGTTTAGACCTAGATGTTCTCCTATTTTCTTGATTGATTCTCTAGGTAAAATATTTTTAGGGACATTAGTCCCAAATTTCTCCTTCTTAGAAAGGTAGATATTTTTGGCACCTAAACAAAATTTCCTATGTCTAGCATGCTCTTTGTGATAAATAGCAAGATTGCTAAAATTATTTCTAGCATGCTTTTTACTATAATTTAAGGAACGAGCATTGTTTAAATATACCTTAAGGTTTGCCCTAGAGGCTCCCCCTACTTGTGATGCTCCATCTTGTCCCTTCTTCTTCCCCCTTGGGCATTGACTCCGGTAATGCCCCTTTGAGTTGCACTTGAAGCATATGATATGCTCCTTGCTCTTTTGACTTGAGGCATCGGCATCCTTGACTTTTGGAGCCGGTTGAGCCTTCTTGATCCTTTTTGGATACTTACTCTTGTAGTGTCCGGATTCCCTACACTCAAAGCATATTATATGAATTTTATCATTAATTGACATGCTTGAGTTACCTAGGGTGGTTGTAGGTGCCGGAATCGGATTTTGAGCTTCTTCATCTTGACCGGATGTCGAAGCTTCTTCTTGATGTTCCGGTGTGGAAGTTCTCTCCTCTCTCTCAATCCTTGAGGTGGATGCTTCTTCCACTTCCTCCACCGATCCGGAAGTTGACTCCCTATCAACTTCCAACTCCTCAAGCTCTTTAGATGGCGATGTGCTTGCTTGATCTTGAGAGGGTGAGCACTCTTCTTCTTCTTCTTCTTGGACCGATGATAAATTTTCATGGAGCTTTGCCACTTGGCTCCATAGCTCCTTGGCATCTACATAATTACCTAACATACACAAGATATTATTAAGCATTAAATCAATTAAAAATTTTATCACCTTGTCATTTTTCTCGGATGCTTGGACTTGCTCTTCGGTCCATCTCTTCTTTTTGAGGAATCTACCTCTTGGTCCTCTTGGATATTCAAATCCATCCATCAAAATGGACCATTCCTCAAAATCTCTCATCATAATAAAATCTTCAATTCTTCTCTTCCAAGAATTGAAGCTTTCTCGTCCGTATAGGGTGTAGGGCACCGGTGTGTTGATGTCCCATCCTAATTGTTCTTGGACTTCCATCTTCACCCTCTAGCGTGCTCCCTTAGTTGTTAAACTTCAAGAGCGGCCTCGCTCTGATACCACTTGCAGGGGATCGATTGGACGCTAGAGGGGGGTGAATAGCACATTGTCGTACATTGATGGAATTCGATCGCGTTTGTTTGCTACAATTCTTGTTAGTACGCAGCGGAATAAATAATAATGAAAATACAACAAGAACACAATTACAACACGAGATATAACGTGGTTCGGAACCAAACGGTTCCTACTCCATGGATTGGGTTCGTACGAACTCTAGCGATGCCACAAACACCACTAAGCACAATGAACTCCTTCTCGACACAAGTCGGAGACAGAGAAACCTCGTACAAATATTCTTATAACAATAAGAAATGAATACAAGCAAAATACAAGAGAGAAATACAATATAAGTAAAGAAACTACTTTACAAGAGTTTTTGATTTGCTTGCTTTTGGTTGCCTTGAATTAGCCTTGAAGGATTGGAAAAGCACCAATTATTCCCCTTCAAATCGCCCAAGAAAAACCTTGTTTGAGCCTTCCACGAACAACTGCTTTTATCCTCCATCGGGCAGGATTTTCGCCTGGCAGTCGACTGCCATAAGGCCCCAGTCGACTGCCAATACTGTAGCTGTGAGACAACGACTCAATCCACGTTGGAAAAGTTCCAACGGACGGCCACGGAGCATTCGTGCTCACGACTCAACTAGCAATGATCGTCATCCATGGCGCGATCGCAAGATCCATCGCTCCAATGAGCGATCATCGCAAAGGCAATTTCAACCCTAAATGGCAGTCGAGCTCTAGTCGACTCACGACAGTCGAACCGACCATAATGCCAGTCGACTGTCAATCTCAAACATGAGGTTTAAACTCAAGTATGGTGCCCCCATACTTGCTAGACCACCCTTAGCCTAGACCTAAGCCTTCTAGCCACCTCCATCAGCCTCACGCCTCTCGGATCCCTCCAAGTCATCCATGACTTGTTCATTCATCGCGCTAGCCTTCAGGTGCTTCCATCGGCTATGTCATGCTAACGGTGTCTACACCGTTAAGGCACATTGGACTTACACCGCTAAGACTCCGCTTGGACTTTACGTCGCCAACCATTGGACTTATGCTGCCAAGACTTCACCCTTGGACTTCTCAAATGTCAAGACTCAAGCTTGGACTTTCCCTTGCCAACCCATGTTGGACTTTCCATGTCAAGACCCATGCTTGGACTTTTCCTTGCCAACCCATGTTGGACTTTCCATTTGTCAAGACCCATTCTTGGACTTTCCATTTGCCAAGACCCATGCTTGGACTTCCCATGCCAAGTACTCAAGACTTGGACTTTTTCAATAACCACATGGTCAACCCTAGTCAACCATTAAAGTCTCCCTCGAGTCAAACTTGAGTCCGGTCAATCATGACCCGGGTCGATTGCTCCAACAATCTCCCCAACATATTAACCAACATTAATGTCAAACATCAATGTCAACTCACTTTGTCAAACATACTATGTCAAACATCCTATGTCAAACATCAAAACATCACTCGAGTCAAACTCGAGTCTGGTCAATTGTGACCTGGGCCGATTGCACCAACATTATTTCCACTTCATTTATTCTCCCATTTGATTTTAAGCATCTAAGGGGTATGTCAGTGATACGACATGGATTTTTTTCGCTCCTCGATCTGGTGCTACAGAAGAAGGGGTCATCTCCGACCGTATTAGTAAATTTGTCCTGAAAAAATTAACACATGTTAAATCGCCATCGGCCAATCCGACGATGACACTCCAATGCTTAAGTTAGGTCAGACATATCTGAAAGAAAATATATTAAATACAGTAAAAGTAATATAAAAGAAGAGAAAGAGAACTTATTTCATATGCAGTTAGAAAAATACGAGAGTCTCCTTAGCTAAATTTCAGATTCTCAGTTCTTAACAATGCATTTAATAAGTCTTCTAATACTCCATATTGAGGTGCGGTACAATGACCGCTTGTTCGTTTGCACCAGACACCACATGAGAACTACCACTTATCTAGAGAAATACTAATTCCATTAACTGTTCGTTTGCACCAAACACCACATGAGAACCACCACTTATCCAGAGAAATACTAACTCCATTAACAGTAGATATTTCGCCAAACACCAAGCGAAACTAATACATAAAGAACCCCCAATAATTAACATGCAAAACAAGATAATAGGAACTCTCGAAGGAACAAGGCAGAAAGAGCTACAATGAAGGAAGGCTCACTTGCCTTTACTACATGAGTGACTGAAACAACTACCTTTCCCAGACTCACATGAGTAGAACATTTACCAAAGTGTGAGCAATAGCCAAGGGAAGAATTGCAACAAACTTTTTATCTTAGGCTTCTCATATAGATATTAGTGAGCCACATCAACAATATAGGAACATCCCCAAAGGTTGAAGTGAAACGCAGTGATGTTCACTGGGAATGAATACACCTTCAGAACCTTGCTGATCTCTCTCCATGAGGAAAGAAACCTCCGAGGTTGTCGGAGGCGAAGTGAGTCAGGGTGCAAATGGGTCATAGCTGTGACACAAAGAAGTGCAACCCAATGTCGGAAGAAGAGTTAGCCGCAACCTCAAAGGAAGAGGAGGAGAAATAAGATTCTTTGTTCTCCATGATGGCCAAGGATTCAACCTCCAGAAGGTAGGCCACACCCAATCCAAGTAGGTTATGCATCGTCGATCATCGACAGATGGAGCATATGCCTGCCATGGAGTGAAAGTGAAGAGATCACCTGGAGAGAAAGGAAACCCATGCGGGATGATGGCGAGATGGGAGGAGAAGATGGCCTCAACCCCCCTTCCCAGACGGCAACAACCGCGAGCCCTCGGAGAAGGCATGGGCCATAAAACTCCCAATCCCCCCTCTTCTCCTCCCAAAGGAAACGGTGGCTCCTTTGTGTTGGTCATCAGCAAGTCGAGAGCAAGGAGGCAACCCAAGTAGGATGGAATGGAACGGAAAACTAGAAAGAAAAGTCCCCCTCCTCTAAACCCTAAGAATCCTTTTAAATCCTTCTCATAATGGGTCAGGTTCTGTCTCTAATAAATGGGTCAATATTTTCCCATATCAGAGGTAACCCTCCTAAACAGTCAGAAGAATCACTCCGATGAGTCTGACTGCAGGTTTATCACTCCACCGTCTCAAGTCGGATTATATCTCTGCTCCTTGTTTCTCTATTCGGAGATATCATATGCATATATAACGTCCAATGATCTGTCTTGACCGAATGAAGAAAATGTTGGTTCGGGGACTTACAAACTGCCTCAGTTGGATATAATACGACGATTGATTCGAGGGCTTACAAATAGCCTCGGTCAGATAAAAAAATGCTCGAAGCGAGGGCTTACGAATCACCTCGAATAAATATAAGAGAATGACCTCCAAATCCTGACGGAATAAAATAATATCTGCCTTAGACCACTTAGCATAAATAGTATAAGAGAATACCCATAACACCTTGACCGAACAACATAATGTCCATTTCATAACACCTCGAAGGAATAAAATAAGAGCTAGCTGGGAACGCCTCAATCGAATAACATAAGATCTACTTCAGAACACCTCTGATAGATAATATAACAACCAACTCGGAGCACCTCAGTAGAATGAACTAATACTTACTCCAACTCAAATCAACATAATAAAATAACAACTAATATGAAGCGTCTGAGCTTGGACCACTTTGGCATAAAAAAATAAAATAATAACTAACCCCACATATTTTGGCTAAATTGAATAAAATAATATTCGCCTCACAAAACTTCAATAAGATAAGAACTAATCTGACAATGCCTAGGTTGCACTGAATAAAATAAAATCAGGCTTCACACCATTTCAATAAAATAAGAACCGACCCGACAACGCCTGGGCTGAGATGAATAAAATAATATAAGCCTCACAACACTTCAATAAAATAAGAATTAGTCCGCTTCACAATACTTCGATAAAATAAGAATTAGCTCGACAACACCTGGACTGTCTCAGAACATATTAATAGAATGAAATAATAACCACATTGAAATGCCTCGACTGCTTAAGAACATGTGGACTGAATAAAATAAAAACTCCATCCATACCAACACTTCATAAGTAGGAAAATGGAATACCCCTCTCCTCGACTAATTGAATATAAAATCATACTCCTCCTTGTCAGCCACTGCACGAGGAATGTAAGCTTCAATCAATGCCGAACAGAATAAGAATATAGACCATCTTGAGGACCTATGAACTACCTCTGCCAGCCGTGATAGTAAACTCTACCATTCTTTCAAAGTGCATTCTACCTTAATCCCAACTCCTCTAATCTGCCACCGCACGGGGAACAACAACTGCAAGCACGCTGAGGGATTACGAATGGCCTTGGGCAACCAAGTTAAAGAATAAGACCGATTTGAGGGCTTACAAACTGCCTCGGTCGACTTTAGTAAAATACTTTGTCGTTCTTTCAAAGTGTGTTCTACCTTAAACTCAACTCCTTCGATCTGCAATCGCATAACGAACAATAACTGTGAGTGCACCGAGGGATTATGAATGGCCTCGAACGACCGAGTTGAAGAATAAGACTAACTCGAGGACTTACGAACTGCCTCAGTCAACTTTAGTAAAATACTCCGTTATTCTTCCAAAGTGTATTCTACCTTAAACCCAACTCCTTCGATCCACAATCGCATGAGGAACAACAAATTCAAGCGCGCCAAGTATTGGAACTTCGGTGAGCGCTAGAGGGGGGTGAAAGGCGCATTTTCGTTTGACAGAAATCGTTCGTGTTTGCCTATAATACTTGTTATATGCAGCAGAAATAATAATGACAATAACAAAATAAACAAACATAATCACAATACACAAATATAACGTGGTTCGAAACCTTAGGATTCCTACTCCACAGGTTGAGCTCAAATGAGCTCTAGCGATGCCAAACACCACTAATCAACCTCTCCTTCTCGGAAAATACTCCGGAGGTGGAGAAAATCTCTTACAAGAGATTACAAAAGTAATACAACAAAAATACAAGCAATTACAAATGAAATACAATAAAAGATGTAAAGAAAACTTTATAAAAACTCTTTTGAATGTTTGTTTGTTGATTGCCTTAGACTAGCCTTGAAGAACTGGAAAGCACCAACTCTCCTCTTCAAATCGCCTAAGAAAATTGCTTCCAAAAATCTTTCCTTCAAGCTCCTTTTAAAGCTACAACTCAGATTGATTTTTGCCTAGCAGTTGACTGTCAACAGTGTCGTTGTCTCATAACGACTTAATTCACGTCGATATTCCAATCAACGGATACACTAATAGTCGACTGCTCATACCCATAGCCGACTGCTCAGTCAGCTACCGAGCATTCTGCCTCGCGACCAAACCTAGCAGTAGTTGATTGCCCTCCACAACAGTCGACTGCCCAACTGGCAATCAATTGTCAAGGGCATTTTCCCACAGTCGAACACCAATCAACTCTTGCCACTCAACTGGTCATAATCTCAATCGATTGCTCAGTGTTGACTCAGCTGCCAAGTGTCAAACACTTGACCAGTCGACTGGTCCCAATCGACTGATAAACCTCAACCATGATGTTTAACCCCAAGTATGATGCCCTTATACTTGCTAGACTACCATTAGCCTAGACCTAAGCCTTCTAGCCACCTCCATCAGGCTCACGCCTATTGGATCCCTCCAAGTCATCCATGACTTATTCATCCGTACTCTAGCCTTCAGGTGCTTCCATCAACTATTATCATGCTAAGCTGGTCTACACCACCAAGGCACATTGGGCTTACACTGCCAAAACACACGCTTAGACTTTACGCCACTAATATCAACCCTTAGACTTTCCATGTCAACTCCATGTTGGACTTTCCAATTGCCAAGACTCAAACTTGGACTTTTCCTTGGCAAGACCCATGCTTGGACTTTTCATGTCAAGTACTCAAGACTTGGACTTTCTCATTACCAAGACTCATACTTGGACTTTCCATGTGCCAAGACCCATGCTTGGACTTTCCATGCCAAATGTCCCATTTAGACTTCTCCATCATATGGTCAACCTCATGTGAACCATATAGTTAACCCATTATTAAACAATGGTCAACTCATCAAAACACTACTCAAGTCAAACTCGAGTCTGGTAAATCGTGACCTGGGTCGATTGCACCAACACCAAGGGCTTATGGATGGCCTTGGACGATCGAGTTAAAGAATAAGACCAACTCAAGGGCTTACGAATTGCCTCGGCCGACTTTAGTAAAATACTCCGTCATTCTTCTAAAGTGTGTTCTACCTTAAATCTAACTCCTCTGATCCGCAATCGCATGGGGAACAACAACTGTGAGCGCGCCGAGGGCTTACGAATGGCCATGGATGGTCGAGTTGAAGAATAAGGCCGACTCGAGGGTTTACGAACTATCTCAATCAACTTTAGTAAAATACTCCATCGTTCTTCCAAAGTGTGTTCTACCTTAAATCCAACTCCTCCGATCTGCAACTACACAGGGAACAACAACTGTGAGTGCACCGAGGGCTTACAAATGGCCTCAGATGATCGAGTTGAAGAATAATACTGACTCAGGGGATTACGAACTCCCTCAGTCAGCTTTAGTAAAATACTCAGTCATTCTTCCAAAGTGTGTTCTACCTTAAACCCAACTTCTCCGATCCGCAATCGCATGGGGAACAATAACTGCGAGTGTGTCAAGGGCTTACAAATTGCCTCGGACGACTGAGTTGAAGAATAAGACTGACTCGAGGGCTTACGAACTTTCTCAAGCGACTTTAGTAAAATACTCCGTCGTTCTTCCAAAGTGTGTTATACCTTAAACTCAACTCCTCTGATCTGCAATCGCACAGGGAACAATAACTGTGAGCATGCCGAGGGCTTACAAATGGCCTCAGATAGCCGAGTTGAAGAATAAGACTGACTTGAGGACTTACGAACTGCCTCGGCTGACTTTAGTAAAATACTCCATCATTCTTTCAAAGTGTGTTTTACCTTAAACTCAACTCCTCAGATCCGCAAAAACATGGGGAACAACAACTGTGAGCACACCAAAGGCTTACGAATGGCCTTGGACGATCGAGTTGAAAAATAAGAACAACTCGAGGGCTTACGAATTGCCTCAGTCGACTTTAGTAAAATACTCCATCATTCTTTCAAAGTGTGTTCTACCTTAAACCCAACTCTTCTAATCCACAATTGCATGGGGAACAACAACTGTGAGCATGTCGAGGGCTTACGAATGGCCTCAGACGACCAAGATAAAGAATAAGACCGACTCGAGGGCTTACGAACTACCTCGATCGACTTTAGTAAATACTCTACCGTTCTTCCAAAGTGTGTTCTATCTTAAACCCAACGCCTCCGATCTGCAACCGTACGGGGAACAACAACTACGAGCACACCAAGGGCTTATGAATGGCCTCAAATGACTGAGTTGAAGAATAAGACTGGCTCGAGGACTTACGAACTGCCTCGGTCAACTTTAGTAAAATACTTCATTGTTCTTCTAAAGTGTGTTCTACCTTAAATCCAACTCCTTCGATCCACAACTGCACGGGGAAAAATAATTGTGAGTGTGCTGAGGGCTTACGAATGGCCTCGGACAACCGAGTTAAAGAATAAGACCGACTCGAGGGCTTAAAAACTGCCTCGATCAACTTTAGTAAAATACTTCATCGTTCTTCCAAAGTGTGTTCTACCTTAAACCTAACTCCTCTTATCTGCAACCACACGAAGAAGAACAACTTTGAGCACGCCGATGGCTTACGAATGGCCTCGTACGATCGAGTTGAAGAATAAGAGTGACTCGAGGGCTTACGAACTGCCTCGATCGACTTTAGTAAAATACTTTGTTGTTCTTCCAAAGTGTGTTATACCTTAAACCCAACTCCTTCGATCTGCCACCGCATGGGGAACAACAACTGCGAGTGCACCGAGTGTTAGGGCAATCTCTTACCATGATAAGGTTTTGATGTGTGTGACAAAGGATTTAAGTTAGTTTGATATTGTGATTTGATATGTGCGTTGAAGTCATGCAGGGCTTAGTAATTCGCACATGGAGCCTAGGTGGGTTCACCCCTCATGACTCGGTCCTTGAGTCGGTGAAGGATAGCTTTGCGGAAGTCATGCACTTGGAGCATCCGAGGGACCGTCGGACGAGGAGCTTGGAGTGAAGTCGGAGGAAGTAGACTTCGAGGCAAGAGATACGAAGGAGCATTGCAAAGCCATGCGCCTGATGCTGCCGAGGGACGTGGCCGCGAACGAAGAGAACTTCGAAGGCGAGGGACTCCGAGGAATGAGAGTGAGCGAATGTAACCCGGGAAGGGGTAGTAGCTCTTAAGGTGAACTTAGCCATTTGGCTGAGTGTCGGAGACTCGACCGCAAGGGTTGAGGTTTACCCGACCGTCGGAAGCTCAAACAAATGTTAAGTGTTTCATTATCAAGCACCGCCGACCGCCATGGAATGGCAATGATCGCTTCTAAGTCGATTGGGTTCGACCGTATCCAATCGATCGATTAGGCTGCAGCCAATCGCCATAGGTTGGCAATGATCGAAGACCATCGGCCGACTGGCCAAGGCGCATGATCGGTCAGAAAGGGTTTGGCCACAGAACCGCTCGTAGCCGACTGGGCAATCGACTATGAGGTCATCAATCGACTGATGGGATCCATCAGTCGACTGCCAAGTATTTCGTTGGACTACAACGATCGGGATCCGACGTGTTCGGAGGTCGTTGGAGTGACGGCAGTCGACTGCCAAGGGCAACAGTCGACTGGTGGCGGCCAACGGGAGGAAAATCTTCCTCTCTATAAAAAGAGAGGGAGTGGAGCCTTAAGAGGCTAATGCTTATGCTCTAAGTGATCTTCCAAGTGCCCCCACAAGCTTTGAACTCTTCTTACTTTCTTTTACTCCATTCTTATTGTAAGAAGAGTGATCTTGATTGTAAAGGTTACCTCCACCTAGCTTGGTGCAAAGGAGAGACCATAGTGATTGGTTTTGGAGGAGTGATTCACCTCAGACGAATCGGGACCGTGGATTAGCGGCGTAGCCGTGAACAACGTTATATTCTTTGTGTTAACGTTTGTATTCTCCATTGTTTACTTGCTTGTCTTGTTTTATTATTTCCGCTTGCGCTAATCTTATTGTAGACGAGCAAATTCCTATACGCAACAAACGAGGGCTATTCACCCCCCTCTAGCCGGCCAATCGATCCTCCCAACAAGTGGTATCATAGCCAAGTCATTTGTCGAGGACTAACCGCCACAACAAACACTTCATCTAAAGATAGCCGGCTCAAATATTCATCCGCCAAAGTTCGAGGGAGAATTCGCTTGGTGGAAGAAGCGAATGGAGGTATTTTTTGAGACCGACTTTGAAATTCTTTTAATAATGGAAAATGGTTTCGAATTGCCTAGGAACGAAAATGGGGATCCATTGGAAAAATCGAGATGGAGCAAGAGGCAAAGAGAAGAGTATTTGGCGAATTCAAAAGTCAAGCACCATCTCTACAATGTCCTCCCCCAACAAGAAGTCAATCGGATAAGAGAGTGTGCTAGTGCCAAGGAAATGTGGGAGAAATTAATAGAGATCCATGAAGGCACATCCGAGGCAAAGCTAGCAAGGAGAGATGTTCTTCGATCCCAATTGTCCAATATCAAACTTGAAAAGGGAGAGAAGGTAAAATCCCTACACTCTAGATTTAAGGAAATTCTAACCGGGTTGACAAGTGTAGGTGAAAAGCTCTCCAACCGGGATATGGTAATGAAGGTCATAGATGCCTTTCCCCGGTCCTCAAGATGGAGCTCCATGGTGGACTCATTCTACATCTCCAAGAACTTGGAAGTGAGTACCTTGGAGGAATTCTTCTCAACAATGGAGCTCCACGAAACGAGGCTTGAAGGAATACAAGAAGAGCCAAAAATTCAACCTTCAAGAGGAGTAGCATTGTTGGCAAACAAGGGGAAGAAGAAGATAGAGATCCCCTCCTCCTCCGATGACGAAGCATCTTCCTCCTCCTCCATGGATAGCACCGAAGAAGCCTATATGGTAAGGAGGGTAAGACGTGCTTTAAAAGGTTTTCGATTTAATAAATCTAATGATAGGAATAGAAGACCAAGGGAAAAAATTATATGCTACAATTGCCAAGGAGAGGGGCATATAAGGGATAATTGTCCCTTCCTAAACAAGAGCAAAGAGGAGAAGAAAAAGAAAGAAGAAAAGAAGAAGAAGAAGGGGAGTAAGAAGAAAGAAGAAGAGAAGAAGGCTAAAGGAAAAGGGAAGGTCAAAGCACTCAAGGCAAGGACATGGGATGATCCTTCCTCTTCATCATCCTCATCCGAAGGAGAAGAAGAACATGTCTACTCCAACCTTGCATTGATGGCTTTTGACGACTTGGATTGCTCCTCCACCGAAAATGAAGGATCAAGCTCAAGTGGAGAGAGCTCAAGTGAAGGGGGAGCCTCCTCTACATCCTCATCCGAAGAAGAAGAGGATTTGGTAAGTGAGGTAACTAATCTACCCCCTAAGCAAATTATGTCCATGATTTCTAGCCTCACTAAGGACTTATTTAGAGCAAAGAAGAAAAACAAATGCATGCTAGATCAAATTAAGAACCTAGAAGAGAAATTAGAAAAAGCATACTTAAATGATAATGATAATATTTCTTCTAGCTTAAATGATGCATGCTCACATGACAACTATATGTCATTTAATGTTAGTGATGCATGTATGGATGAAAATAGGGCTTTAAGGGAAAAGGTAGACTGTTTGACCAAAGCCCTAGAAAAATTCACTATTGGCTCAAACACCTTGAATATGATCATAGAGAGCCAAAGGGCAAGCTTCAACAAGAAAGGCCTAGGATACAAAGAAAAGAAAAATGAAAAGGCCTATAAATGCCTAATAGTTAGGGGACAAGATAAAAAGAAAGTAATTGCTAAGAAATGGATCCCCAATGAGTACTTCGTGAACCCAATAGGAAAGAACTTATTTTGGGTTCCTAAATCCATCCTAAAGGGTTAGGAAAACCCTAGGATAGTCAACCAAATGCAATTTACCTATATCATATTTTGGTTGACTTAGGATGGTAGGACCTCATTTCTAGAAATAGTGTTGGGTGATGATAATGTGCCCATAAATAAAAAATAATGCTTAAATCATGATAATTAATGTAATTGCTATGTATATTTGCAATCATGATTTATGATTTTGATATTTGGCACATAATCATGGGAAATAGGTTTAAATCATGCTTTGGGTGATATTTTATCTATTATCATGATATAATACCTAATGCATGATTATTAATTGATGAATACATGTGTTTCATGATCATAATGTGAAATTAATTCATATATGTCTTTATGATCATGTAGATTGTTAGGATGATACTTAACCTTGATAGAATTGCATGAATATAATGGTTAAGTATATATAAATACCCCCCTAGGATGCATCTCACACTCACCATAGGCTACCATGATTGAAAACTTAGCATGGGTGAGATGTTAGGATGATACAAATATCCACTAATGCCTATGACATTTAGATGGTCATTTAAGGTATCAAAATAGCAATAATAGACCAATCATGGGGAAGGCTTATGTTTAATTCATAGACATATTTCCAAAGATCATGGTTGGATATTTCATATCTTTTCAAAACAATTTCTTACCTTAAAATCTATGTGTTCATGTTTTGAAACAATTGGATGCAAAACTAGGTGTTAAAATGGATACTATCATGATCAAAAACCTAGTGGTTTTTAAAGCTTTTGGATTTTTGGCAAATTTTGGAAAATATAATGATTTTTCATGAAAAACTATTTTTCACTGATAGATATACTTAAAATAAATGTGTTCCCCAAATTTCATGATTTTTTGAATTTTCTGGAATTTTTAGTGCATTTCTGAAATTCGTCCAGAAAATCAGAATTTCGGATTTCATTGTGCCACTAACTACCATGCGATAGCGATCGGTAGACAGGTTTTTGACTGATTTTAAGTTTTATTTCTCTCTAGACTTGATGCCATGAACTTATAACTTAGTGTTAATCTTTTTGATGGTGTCAAAGGGGGAGAAATGATTATGTTTAAGTAAATTATGATAAGGGGAGAAATTCATGGATTAAGGGGGAGTTGCATGTTGCTATATCATGTTTATGTTTACATGCTTTCTTACCTTATAAATTTCTATCAAATGTTTGTACCTAACTTAAACGGATTGCCACACATTAAAAATGGGGAGATTGTTAGGGCAATCTCTTGCCATGATAAGATTTTGATGTGTGTGGCAAAGGGTTTAAGTTAGTTTGATATTGTGATTTGATATGTGCGTTGAAGTCATGCAGGGCTTAGTAATTCGCACATGGAGCCTAGGCGGGTTCACCTCTCATGACTCGGTCCTTGAGTCGGTGAAGGATAGCTTTGCGGAAGCCGTGCGCTTGGAGCATCCGAGGGACCGCCGGACGAGGAGCTTGGAGTGAAGCCGGAGGAAGTAGACTTCGAGGCAAGAGACGCGAAGGAGCATTGCAGAGTCGTGCGTCTGATGCTGCCGAGGGACGTGGCCACAAACGAAGAGAACTTCGAAGGCAAGGGACTCCGAGGGATGAGAGTGAGCGAATGTAACTCGGGAAGGGGTAGTAGCTCTTAAGGTGAACTTGGCCATTTGGCTGAGTGTCGGAGACTCGACCGCAAGGGTTGAGTCATTGGAAAAATCGAGATGGAGCAAGAGGCAAAGAGAAGAGTATTTGGCGAATTCAAAAGTCAAGCACCATCTCTACAATGTCCTCCCCCAACAAGAAGTCAATCGGATAAGAGAGTGTGCTAGTGCCAAGGAAATGTGGGAGAAATTAATAAAGATCCATGAAGGCACATCCGAGGCAAAGCTAGCAAGGAGAGATGTTCTTCGATCCCAATTGTCCAATACCAAACTTGAAAAGGGAGAGAAGGTAAAATCCCTACACTCTAGATTTAAGGAAATTCTAACCGGGTTGACAAGTGTAGGTGAAAAGCTCTCCAACCAGGATATGGTAATGAAGGCCATAGATGCCTTTCCCTGGTCCTCAAGATGGAGCTCCATGGTGGACTCATTCTACATCTCCAAGAACTTGGAAGTGAGTACCTTGGAGGAATTCTTCTCAACAATGGAGCTCCACGAAACGAGGCTTGAAGGAATACAAGAAGAGCCAAAAATTCAACCTTCAAGAGGAGTAGCATTGTTGGCAAACAAGGGGAAGAAGAAGATAGAGATCCCCTCCTCCTCCGAGCATCTTCCTCCTCCTCCATGGATAGCACCGAAGAAGCCTATATGGTAAGGAGGGTAAGACGTGCTTTAAAAGGTTTTCGATTTAATAAATCTAATGATAGGAATAGAAGACCAAGGGGGAAAATTATATGCTACAATTGCCAAGGAGAGGGGCATATAAGGGATAATTGTCCCTTCCTAAACAAGAGCAAAGAGGAGAAGAAAAAGAAAGAAGAAGAAGAAGAAGAAGAAGGGGAGTAAGAAGAAAGAAGAAGAGAAGAAGGCTAAAGGAAAAGGGAAGGTCAAAGCACTCAAGGCAAGGACATGGGATGATCCTTCCTCTTCATCATCCTCATCCGAAGGAGAAGAAGAACATGTCTACTCCAACCTTGCATTGATGGCTTTTGACGACTTGGATTGCTCCTCCACCGAAAATGAAGGATCAGGCTCAAGTGGAGAGAGCTCAAGTGAAGGGGGAGTCTCCTCTACATCCTCATCCGAAGAAGAAGAGGATTTGGTAAGTGAGGTAACTAATCTACCCCCTAAGCAAATTATGTCCATGATTTCTAGCCTCACTAAGGACTTATTTAGAGCAAAGAAGAAAAACAAATGCATGCTAGATCAAATTAAGAACCTAGAAGAGAAATTAGAACTTGGAAGATCACTTAGAGCATAAGCATTAGCCTCTTAAGGCTCCACTCCCTCTCTTTTTATAGAGAGGAAGATTTTCCTCCCGTTGGCCGCCACCAGTCGACTGCTGCCCTTGGCAGTCGACTGTCGTCACTCCAACGGCCTCCGAACACGTCGGATCCCGACCGTTGTAGTCCAACGGAACACTTGGCAGTCGACTGATGGATCCCATCAGTCGACTGATGACCTCGTAGTCAACTGCCCAGTCGGCTATGAGCGATTCTGTGGCCAAACCCTTTCTGACTCTACAGAACCAACTGGTTGTTTAGTCGAGTGGCCGACTGGCTATGTGGTCGAGTGGCGTGGGCAATGATGTGATCAAAACATATAGGGTTTTAGGAGTAGTTTTCACTCACATCTCATTACATTTTATGTTAGTTTCATGCATATGTCACTTTGTTTTGCATGCATTTCCTATTTTCTGGTTCGGAGATCTGCTCTTTGTACTTTTGTGTGCATGATAGCATTTTATGGGAAAAAGGCGCACTTTCGGAGCAAAAGAAGTCATTTTACAGTTAAACGTAGAAGGGGACATGACCAGGGCATGTGGCTACACATAATCGTGTCCAAGGGGCGAAATTGGCCACCCCATTGCCACACACTGCCTAGTCGTGTGGAAACACACGGTCGTGTGGCGCTGCGCGATTCCGATGTGAGTCAGTTATTTTTCAAGTTTTAGAGAGATCAAGGCTGATGTCTATATAAAGGAGGCTACGCTCAAACCCTAGGGGGAGGCAAGACGGCTGGGACGGCATACCGAAGCCCTAAAAAGCTTAGGGAACTCGCAACGGGAAGGAAGAACGCCGCTGGAGATCCGAGTTCTGCACTTGCTAGAGAGAAGACCACATTGGCATTGTAAATTTCTGTTCTTGCACTTTATCTATTATTTATTTGAACATGAACATGCCTTGTGTTTCTCCTCTCCTATCTATGGAGTAGTTTCTTCGATTCTAGGATTAGGGAGTAGTTTGTGTGCATAGGATATGTTGCTTCAAATTGAATTCTGGTATTGAGTTTGAATTTGCAATTGGAATTAGTTTAGACAGATATCTATGTGTAATTGTGTATTTGGTTTTCTATCTACTGTGCTTAGCCGATACGAGGGGTGACAACCCTCGTATCTAAGATTTAGGGGATTTATACGAGAAACCTAGAGGTTGGCCTCATCTCCTGTAACCGTGGGTAGAAGGATGCGATAGAACTGGAAACGGTTCATCGCAGGGATTGATTCGACATCCTCGTACCGCCTATCCAGTCCTTGTAAGGCAGAGATAGCTCCCGATAGATGCGATGGCTCATCGGGAGAGTGTATAATGTCCCTTCCACAAGACCATAGTTAGACGTTTAGACAACGCCCAATTGATAGCATGTTTTGCGACACACAAGCGAAATCGAAATCCTAGAATCCCTTTAAAAGATCTCGCAGCCAACTCCTTTCTTCCTCCGTGTGACACCGTATTGAGTAGGACCACCGATAACCCTCACATTCACAACCCTTAGAGTCTAGTCCCGAACAATTACATTCACCGAACAAATCGATACTCGAATCTCAGTCCCTGTGGGATCGATAATCTTTTTATTACTTGATGACATCTGTGCACTTGTGGGCGTTGAGCACGAGCGCGTGCTTCGAGTCCTCGATGGTCTCCGTCATGAGATTTGAGGTCGCGTTCGCGTGCATCAAGTTTTTGGCACCGTTGCCGGGGACTGATTGATTCGATATCAAATCAAGAAGTGGATAATTGGATCGGAATTAGGATTAGATTTACTTACTTGCTTTATTTTCTTTTTAGTTTGCTTTATTTACTTTAGTTTTAGATTTTCTATATCTAGATTTAGATTTTATTTTATTTTAGCAGTAGTTTTCTATTTCCTTATTGGCTCTTTGATTTTGTTAGCTAGATTTGTTTATTTCTTGTTTCTTAGTATTAGGTAGTAGTCCTAATTGTTGTGGCTTGGTTCTTCGTATGCTTAGATGCTTAGGATCGGAAGGCCTGATTCCGATCGATTTAGAAATCGAACGAACCTATCATCGCCGGAGAGCCAATCAGAAGAGGATGGAGGACCAAGCTGCATCCGAAGTAAATATAGGTAGCCGACCTCTACGGGATTATGCAGCTCCTAGCGCTAGAGGATTTAGGCCGAGTATATCTGGACCATCCATTTCGGCAAACAACTTTGAACTTAAACCAACATTTATACATATGGTCCAATAGAGTCAATTCGGGGGAGCTGCGATTGAAGACCCGAACCGACACCTAGAGACATTTTTGGAAATCTGCTCAATGATGAAGATAAATGGAGTCCCTGCGAATGCAATCCGCCTGAGCCTATTCCCATTCTCATTGCGGGATAAGGCTAAGGCATGACTTCACTCCCTGCCTTCGGGAAGTATTACTACATGGGAGCAATGTGAGCAGAAGTTCCTGAATAAATACTTCCCACCAAGCAAGACTGCTCACATGCACCATCTTATCACAAGCTTCCATCAAAAAGAAGGAGAGTCCCTATTTGAAGCTTGGGATCGCTACAAGGGACTACTCTACCAATGCCCCCACCACGGACTGGAAAGGTGGCTGGTGATCCACATCTTCTACAATGGGATCACGTACGCCACGAAGATGTCCCTTGATTCTGCTGTAGGAGGAGCACTTATGAACAAGACTATCGAGGAAGCGGAGGAGCTGATAGAAGAGGTGGCCCAAAACCACCATCAATGGGCTTCCGAACGTGGTCACCCATCTCCTACAGCGGGACGATATACTGTCAACTCTATGGACTACCTAGCAGCAAGGATGGACGCGCTTAGCAGACGGTTCGAATCTTTAAATCCTACATCTGCATGTGCAGCCATTGATCTTGGAGGAGCAGCAGCGTATCGGGAGGACTATTGTGGAGGGCAGAGCAGATTGAGCACTGCGATGTAGTTGGGGACTACAATCAAAGGTCCAACAACCCATACTCCAGTACTTACAACCCCGGATGGAAGAACCACCCGAATTTTTCCTATCGGAATAACTCGGGAAATTTCCAATCATCAGGAGGGTATGGCCAATAGTAGGGCAATGGGCAGCAACAACAGAAGTCTAGGTTAGAATTGATGATGGAAAAACTTCATTGCTACCCAAACAAAGGCCAATGAAGAGTTCTGTTGCCAACATCAGAAAACAGAGGAGTCACTCAGAAACTTGAAGGCCACTGTCGACGGTCTTGCAAGTCACATAAGGATGTTGGAGACACAAATGGCCCAGATAGCCCAATCCGTGTCGAAATCTATAGATAGTTCTCCATCAGTACCCGAGCCAAGTCAGGCTAAAGAAGGAGTGTACAACGAGAGAGAAGCACCGAGAAACAGATTTGCCAAGGGGTGTGCTGCCATGATTTCCACTCTACTAGACCAAGTTGAAATCAAAGATAAAATTCCACTCCAGCTTAAGGACCCTAGTGAATTTGTTATCCCTTGCTCAATTTATGAGGAAAGCTTCGATGAAGCATTGTGCGACTTGGGATCATCAGTAAATGTGATGCCCTGCGCATATTATTTGAAGATGGGACTGAATGGGCTCCAAACTAGCGAACCTTGGTATTCGCATGGGGGACGACTCAGTCAAGGAACCCATTGGCATGCTATCACAGGTGCCTGTGGTGATTGAAAATTTCGTAATACCCACGGATTTCATCATACTCGACACATGATCAGATCCCCAGAATCTCATCATCTTGGGAAGACCCTTTCTGGCAACTGCGAGAGCGTGCATAGATGTTAAGGCACACCAGATCTCCTTAGAGGTAGATGGGGAGATCATCCTCTTCAGCCTATCAGAGTATAGAGCTCCCTACCTAGACGACTTCACTTTCAGCAGAATAAAGCCAAGCCCACCAGATGTCGATTCCGAGATGGATGAATGGAGGTTCACTGAACCTCCATAGCCAAGTTGATAATGGAGTGTGGTCGAGCATAACGACCTTAAACAAAGCGCTTCTTGGGAGGCAACTCAAGTTTAGTTTTTAGGTTTTCCTTTGATTGTATTGCATGCATTTAGTTAATTTGAACTTTGATTTCCATTTCATTTAGCATTAGGACCAGAAGAGAACTTTGCTAGGTAAAAATAAAATCAATATTAGCTTACACGGCGAAGCGTATAAGAAAATTCGGACCGTTGTGCACAAAAGGAGAGAAAAAAGGGGACACACGGCCTGGTCGTGTATTTTCCCACGGCCGTGCCCCACCAACCCGAGGTGCACACGACCTGGCCGTGTGTTTTCACATAGTCGTGTCACGCAGGGGTTAAGTAGGGCACGCCGTGTGTTTTCGCCCAATTTGCGCCGTGTGTTTTGATTTTCTTTCCCTAGCCGTGTGGATCCTTCTTCCCCACCACCTAGAAGCCTTTCCAACCCTCAAGGAAGCCAAAAGAAGCAAGGATGAGGAGGACCAAGCAAGTGGTGTCTCAATCTGATGTGTCGGAGCAACGAGCAAGGAGAATCAATGCCCCTCAAGCTCCAGAGGAGGGTAATGCCCTTCCAACCCTTCTTTTTCGCAACAATGAGCATAGGGATAGATATAACCTACTTTCTACTCGTAAACTCACTGCAACTAGGTATCTTGATGAAGATTTGCTAGAGTCCTTAGGATTGTTGGGTGACATTCAAGCCCTATTTGTAAAAATGGGATGGGAAGAGATAATGGGAATAAGACACCCAACCTACCCTAGGATAGTTTTAGAATTTTTGAGTTCCTTAGAAGCGAAAATTTTAATGGGTAGAGAGAGCGAAGAGGGTAGGATCACCTTTAGAATATTTAACATTGAGCATGAATGGACACTTCACCAATGGAATTCATGCTTTGGCTTACCTAGTGGGGGAGAGAGAAGAACCCCTATTGGGTTTAACTCTCGGATCTTTTGGACCGAATTGATAGGAGAGCATGCTTACGACCCTTGTAGGGCTAAAGCATCACGCCTCCAAAATCTCATTTTCTGATACCTCCACTGAATCATGGCAAGCACTATATTTGATCGTGGGGAGAGTGATGGTGTAGTAAGAGCTAGTGAGCTATTTTGCTTCTGGGACATGCTACAAGAAAGGAGTAGCATCGATGTAGGGTCTCATTTCATTAGACACTTAGTGAAGATGGGCAAAGCAGCGAGAGGAGAGATTAATGTGGGAGACCTACTTACTCACATTTGCTATAGGATAGGGTACGACTACACTGCACTAGATAGTATAGAGGGGAGCCCTAGGATCGACCTAGGAGTGTGTATGGCCATGAAGATGATTGTAAGAGAAGGATACTTCTTATGCTTTGTAAGGAAAAAATCTGACAGCCCTTAGGCTCCCCGACCCAGATCGTACCACCATCACCACACGCGCCAATTGGCGCTTAGACCCGGTAGTGGAGTCCCTTCCATATGATGGACCATCCACATCGACACTCATCTCTCCTCCTTTACATCACTCTCCCTCCAGTCCATACATACATAGGAGCCCACCTAGTCCATGCCGACATGAGCCTACACCTGCACCATGACCTTTTTCTACTTTTGAGCAGGATGCAAGTATATCGGCCTATGATTTTTTGGAGTTCCAATTGTGCCTCGACGATATATACGCCGAGCAGCAGACACATAGGCAGCGATGGGAGGAGCAAAGCGCCTACACGTAGACGGAGTTTCTGGGCTTCCGGGAGCACTTCCAATGGGCTGAGGAGTTCTACGACGAGGCCCGCATCTACTTCCAAGAGGAGGCTACCCGTCGCCAGGCAAAGGCCGCCTACCGCTAGGAGATGCGGCAACATATGCTACCCCAATAGGCACAGTGGGCTAGGGAGGAGGAGCACCGAGCAGCCGCTGCATCCACCAGCTCTCAGATCGATCACATGTATATGTGGTATCAGCGGCTCAACAGCAGGTTCTCCCAGGATCTTGAGATGCCAAGGCTTCCAGACTTTCCACCTCGTCCACCATACTAGAGGTATACTTTCATTTAAGTCTGGGGGGACCCCAAGTTTTGTTTTATTTTATTTCTAACAGTAGTTTCTTTCTTGATGTTTGCATTTTAGTTAGCATTCATTTTTTCATGCATAGGTTGTTCAATTTCTTTCAACACTTAGTTTTTGCTATAAGCTGCCTCAGAAGTATTTTTAGAAGTTTTCTTTATGAGTTGTTTCCACGGGTAGTTTAACTTTATTTACCTCGTGGTATTTTATTCTATTTGCTCTGAATGAATGTTCTAGACTTACATTGGTTAGCTTTTATTTTACACATACACATGACGAACTTTCTGAAAGGGAGAGTCTAGTACATACCTAGTTATAATTCATCTCAATAGTCTAGTACTTTGGAATCCACATGTGACCCTTAGTTTAGCATTTCAGTTACTGGAGATGCTCGGATCATGTAAGCCCATTCGGAAAAATCAAAATCCTAGTGAGCCGAAAAAATAAAAGAGAGAAAAGAAAAAGAAATGAAAAAGAAAAGAAAAGAAAAGAGAAAAAAAATTATGAGGGATAAAAAAATAGTTGTCATGGGTGGAAATGGTTAGGTGCCCCCTTGAGACCGAGTTAGGTTACTGGGAAAACACCTACTAATTTCTCTCAATACCGATCACGCCTTTGAGACTTTGTACTAAATCTAGGGAACGACCCTCACTTTGGGCAGGTAAGTGCCTAAGAGCCAGAGACCTTAGGAAAATTATAGGATGACGACTTAACTTACCATGGAACGAGTATCCCCTAAGGAGGCTATGCCCAAACCCTAGGGGGGAGGCAAGACGACTAAGACAGCACACCAAAGCCCTAAAAAACTTAGGGAACTCACAACGGGGAGGAAGAACACCGCCGGAGATCCGAGTTCTGCACTTCAACGCCAGAGAGAAGGCCACATTGGCATTGTAAATTTCTATTATTGCACTTTATCTATTATTTATTCGAACATGAACATGCCTTGTGTTTCTCCTCTCCTATCTATGGAGTAGTTTCTTTGATTTTAGGATTAGGGAGTAGTTTGTGTGCATAGGATATGTTGC
Source organism: Wurfbainia villosa (assembly GCA_025175895.1). Lineage (NCBI taxonomy): Eukaryota > Viridiplantae > Streptophyta > Magnoliopsida > Zingiberales > Zingiberaceae > Wurfbainia > Wurfbainia villosa. Next base: position 1,112,975 of record CM046008.1, read on the forward strand.
TTCAAATTGAATTCTGGTATTGAGTTTGAATTTGCAATTGGAATTAGTTTAGACCGATATCTATGTGTATTTGGTTTTCTATCTATTGTGCTTAGCCGATACGAGGGGTGACAACCCTCATATCTAAGATTTAGGGGATTTATACGAGGAACCTAGGGGTTGGCCTCATCTCCTATAACCGTGGGTAGAAGGATGCAATAGAACTGGAAATGGTTCATCACAAGGATTGATTCAACATCCTCGTACCGCCTATCCAGTCCTTGTAAGGCAGAGATAGCTCCCGATAGATGCGGTAGCTTATCGAAAGAGTGTATGATGTCCCTTCCACAAGACCATAGTTAGATGTTTAGACAACACCCAGTTGATATCATGTTTTGTGACACACAAGCGAAACTGAAATCCTAGAATCCCTTTAAAAGATCTCGCGACAAACTGCTTTCTTCCTCCGTGTGACACTGTATTGAGTAGGACCATCGATAACCCTCACATTCACAACCCTTAGAGTCTAGTCCCGAACAATTACATCCACCGAACAAATCGGTACTCGAATCTCAGTCCCTGTGGGATTGATAATCTTTTTATTACTTGATGACATCCATGCACTTGCAGTCGTTGAGCGCGGGCGCGCGCTTCAAGTCCTCGATGGTCTCTGTCGTGAGATTTGAGGTCGCGTTCGCGTGCATCAGGCAACTTGTTATTCAATTGGATGTCCGACTAGTTGTGCGACCGAATTGCCGATTGGCTATATGATCGGGTGGCTGACTTGGTATGCGACCAAGTTGCCAACTAGCTGTGCAATCGGGTGGTTGACTTGTGATGCAGCTAAGTGGCCGAGTGACTATGTAGTTGAATGGCTAACTTATGATGCAGTCAAGTGGTTGAGTGACTATGCAACTAAGTGATCAACTTGTTATATGGCTAGGTAGCCAAATTGCTATGTAACTGGGTGGCCAACTAGCTATGCAATCGATTGGTAGATCTGACTATACAGTCGAATTGTCAATTAGCTATACAACCGAGTGGTCGACTTGGTATGCAGTCGAGTGGCCGACTTGCTATGCAGTCGGGCGACCTACTTACTATGCAGTCGAGCGACCGACTTGCTGTGCAGTCGGATGATGAATTGGCTATGCGACTGAGTGGATGACTCGCTATATGGTCAAGTAGCCGACTTGCTATGTGACTGGTGTTGGAGGATCGGTGGCCTGCTAGAGGGAGGTGAATAGCCCAATTCGCGTAGACGATGGAAATCGTTCGTTCGTCACTTGTCGCTTGTCTATAATTTTCGTTAGCGCAACAAAAACAATAGAAATACTAAACAACAATACAAGCACACACAAATACACAATGATATACGTGGTTCGGAACCTTAAGATTCCTACTCCACGGGGTGAGCTCAATGAGCTCGAGTTATGCGCACGACACTAACCAAACTCCTCGACAATAAGTCGGAGGTGGAGAAACCTCGTACAAGTAATTACACTAAGTAATACATAAAGGTACAAGCAAATACAAATACAATAATGAAATACATAAAGAAAACTTTATAACAATGGATTTGAACTCTTGCTTGTTGCTTGCTTTGGTTTGCTCTTGAAGGACTGGAATGCAGCAACAACTTTCCTCCAAAATCTCCCCAAAAATCTTGGCGAAATCCTCCATCTCGATCTCCATTTATAACCTGCATCGAGCCGATTTCACGCCCATCAATCGATTGTCATAAGGCCTCAGTCGACTGCTTCTAAGCCATTATGAGACAACGACCTAATCCACATTGGTATTCAAGCCAACGGATATACTAGCAATCGACTATCCAATACCATCACGATCATTCGACTCGTGAGCCGATCGATCACGGCACCGAGCCGTCTATGCCGCTGACCTATCTTCATCAATCGACTATCGCCCTCCGATTGTCGACTATTGGGCCATAACCCATTAGTCGCACACTAGTCGATTGCCATCGACTTGGATCAGTCGAACCGACATCTATGCTAGTTGACTGCTATCGGATAAAACTTCAAACAAACACTTATTTGAGCATTCGAGCGTCGGGTAAAACCTCAAACACCATGTTTGAGCATCCGACACTCAGTCTTAGCCACTTGGCTAAGTCCACCTTATCCTCTCATGGAGTTCCCCACCGAAGCTCTCTTCCCTCGGCCTACGTCCCTCGGATGCACCAAGCGCACGACTTCACAATGTCATCCTTCTCATCTCTTGCCCTCGAAGTCTGCTTCCCTTGGGCCTCACTCCATTCGCTCCCCGTTCGACGGTCCCTCAGATGCACCAAGCACACGGCTTCGCAATGTCATCCTTCACCGACTCAAGGACCCCGAGCCTACGAGACTAGTGACCTTGCCAAGTCCTCAAGACTTCCCATTGCCAAGGCTACACACTTTGACTTACCAACACCTAACCCCATGCTTGGACTTTTCCCAACACCAAGCTCCATGCTTGGATTTTACCAACACCAAGCCCTATGCTTGGATTTTCCATGCCAAGGCTACACACTTGGACTTCTCACACATGGTCAACCCCAAGTCAACCAGATAGTCAACTCACCGTCAAACATCAAAATATCGCTCAAGTCAAACTCGAGTTTGGTCAATCATGACCTAGGTCGATTGCACCAACAATCTTTCCCTTTTTGATGTTTGACAAAAATCACATTGAGTTTGGTCACCTAACTCAAATCTCCCGGCCAACTAACCCAAATTGGTACCGCGTACCAACTAACCCCAATTGGTCTCAATTCTCCCCCTTTTTGACATACATCAAAAAGGGTCTCTCCAAGGGTCCCAATATCTCATATCCAATGAGAACTCACAATCTCCCCCTTGTCCAAAAACGGCTCCATCAATCCATGATGGGTAACCTCCCCCTAAAGGTTTGCTCCCCCTTAACCATTGCACCAACAATGTTCTTGGAGAGTCTCTAAGTCAATAGGAACACTAAACTATCGAAATTAAGGGAAAGATTCAACATTGAACTTTTACCTCCCTTAAAATTCGATACACACCTTAAACACTTCTCCTAATCCATATCTAATGGATTTTCACCCTTTCTAATGCTCTCCAAAGCATGTCCTAGGGTTAGGAGTAGTTAGGGAACCAAAACATAGCTGAACATGGGCCTAACAAATCTTGTTTATCCGAAATCAGTCTGGCAGTCGACTCTTGACAATTACCAGTCGATTGCCATTGACGCCAGTCAACTGCGATCCATGGCAGACGACTGGTAACTGCAAAATACAGTTTTCAACTTTCAGAAATGAAAATCTAAAATTCATAAGTAATTATACATACGTTGAAAAATCATGAAAATTCATATGCATAATACTTATAACAATCAATATGGGTGAAAAATGTTTGAAAAATAAAATACCCATAAACTAGTGAGATTGACATAAAGTTTAAAATCATTGAAATTTTCAATGTTTGACCCTACTTTGTATTACCTCATTCAATAGTGATTGCTATCAAAAGATAGACTTCACCAAGGTTTTTCAAAATGGTTTCTAAATAGTTTTTAAAATCTTATATTGGATCATGTTCTTTGGGCTCAATGTACATGGCTTGAACATAAGCTTTCCCAATGATCCATCACTAAAATCTAATGAGTTTTAAGTTCATTATGATGTACTATGTAAGCACATGAACTCAACTCATTTCTTAGTATCTCGCATATCTAAGGTGTATAAAAACACACACAAGTCAATTTGATGTGAGATGTGGGTTTTGGTTATTCCTAGCTAAGGTCTCATGCATTTATCTAGGCAACACTATTTGATTCCCTTATGCATGAGACTTCAAATCATGTCATTGTCCTTATCTCAATTTTAATTAATGCATGATTAATGATTATGGCATAAATGATAACATAAATAGCATGTGCCAATAATCATGATGTCATGGCATAAAAGTGAATTCTAAACATAAGCATGACATATAAAAGTAACCCTAAATATGATCATGATATATTACATGATAAAAATGAATATGATGTCATGATATGGTATATAACAAACAAATATGGCAAGTAAAAGATAAAGGTATAAAATACCTAGATTTTAGTATTAATTGTCATTTGTTATAATTAAATTCATTTTGCCATATGACAATCCATTTTCTTAGTGTGCCAAAAATCTAAAATGACACACCATGACCTCTAAATCTAAAGTGTCAATTTTAATCAATTTTTAACTTCTCAAAGCACATTGACACATGTTAAAGTGTCAACTCTACTATGGCTAGGTTAATTATCCATCCACTTAGGGTTGACACACCCTAACCCATCTAGCGTGAATCGATCACTCTCCTAGGAACTCAATATCTATTGGAGCTCCTTGGATTAACAAGGTATTCACTAGAGATAACTTCCCTAGATACCTTCCTAATAACCCTTTTTGACTTTGAAGTCTTAGTCAAATGGGTCTTTCCTAGGTCAACTCTAGAGGTAACTCCCCCTTTGATCTTCTTAGTGGCTACCTTAGATTTTCTTGAATTTTTAGCCACTAGACATACACCATGGTTAACCTTAGGGATAACTTCCTTATTAACCTTGGTTTTCTTAGACCTAGATTTAGTTCTATAATCAAATGAAACATTGTGATAGGACTTAGGTTTGTGACTCAAACCTTTCTTGCCCTTAACCGGTTCTTGTCTCCTAGGTCCTAAATTTTGACCAATAAACCCCTTAATTGAATTTGTAATTCTTGCTAGGGTCTTCTCCAAATTTTCAAACCTTGACCTCAAGACTTGGTTTTCTAATTCTAGTCTTCCCAATTTTGATTTTTCATTCTTTCTTTGGGAATGACACTTCCTAGGCATATGCCTAGACTTTTTGGGGTTAATATCCAAATTTTCTTCTATCCTCCTTATGCTCTCCCTAGGTAAAATAGGTTTAGAATTGTTGTTCCTAGATTTGTTCTTAGATAATTCTACATGTTTGGCACCTAAACAATAAAATATATTATTTCTACTAGCATGCTTTTCATGAGCATTAACAATTGCAAGAGTACTAAAATAATTCCTAGCATATTTTTTAGCCTTAGAACTAGAAGGTACATTAAAGTATACCTTAGGGTTTGCTTTGGAAGCTCCCCCTACTTGTTTAGCTCTTTCTTGCCCCTTCTTTCTCCCCCTAGGACATTGGCTTCAGTAATGTCCCCTTTGGTTGCATTTGAAGCACACAATGTGTTCTTTGCTTTTTTTTAGTGAGGACTCCGGTATCCTTTGACTTTTGGTTGACTTTTGGTGTCGGTACTTTCTCCTTAGTCAATTTTGGGCATTTTCTCTTGTAATGCTCTTTCTCCCTACACTCAAAGCAAATTATGTGATCTTTACTATTAAGAATTGCATTTGAGTTACTAGGGTGGTGGAAGTCTCTTGATCTTCACTTCTCCCGGATGTAGATGTCTCTTCTCATTCTTGCTCCGGGATAGAAGATCTCTCCTCCCCCTCAATGCTAGAGGTGGAGGTTTCCTCTAATTCTTCAACATCCTCGGATCCGGATATTGATGGACTTTCTTCCTTGATTTCCTTCTCTACTTGTGCCGGTTCGGGATGTTCATTGAATTTGACCACCTTATTTCATAAATCCTTTGCATCCCTATAACTCCCTAATCTAGACCAAATATTGTTAGGATTTATGCTTAGCATTTTTATTACCTCGATATTTGTCTTGAAATCCTTGATTTGTTCCTTGGTCCATCTTGATTTTTCTATTGGCTTGTTTTCCTTATCCCTAGGCACTTCAAAATCATTTTCAATAATTAACATAATATCAAAATTGGTTTCAAAGTATACCTCCATCATTCTTCTCCACCAAGCGAAATCTCCTTCGAACTTGGGTGGATGAATGTTGGAGTCGACCATCTTGTCGTGCTTGTTTTGGCGATTAGTCCGTCGACAAGTTCCTCGCTTTGATATCACTTGTTGGAGGATTGGTGGCCGGTTAGAGGGGGATGAATAACCCAATTTGTGTAGATGATGGAAATCGTTCGTTCGTTGTGTGTCGCTTGTCTATAATTGTCATTAGCGCAGCAGAAACAATAGAAATACTAAACAAAAATACAAGCACACACAAATACATAATGATATACGTGGTTCGAAACTTTAGGGTTCCTACTTCATGGGGTGATCTCAACGAGCTCGAGTTATGCGCACGACGCTAACCAAACTCCTTCTCGACAATAAGTAGGAGGTGAAGAAACCTCGTACAAGCAATTACACTAAGTAATACACAAGAGTACAAGCAAATACAAATACAACAATGAAATACTTAAAGAAAACTTTACAACAATGGATTTGAACTCTTGCTTGTTGTTTGCTTTGGTTTGCTCTTGAAGGACTAGAATGCAGCAGCAATTCCCCTCCAAAATCTCCCCAAAAACCTTGGCAAAATCCTCCATCTCAAGCTTCATTTATAACATGCATCGAGCTGATTTCACACCCATCAGTCGATTGCCATAAGACCCTAGTCGACTGCTACTGAGCCGTTGTGAGACAATGGCCTAATCCACATTGGTATCCAAGTCAATGGATATACTGGCAGTCGACTGCCCAATACCATCAATCGACTATTGACCTCGTAGCCGACTGATCAGTCGGCTATCGAGCATTTTATGCCCGTGACTACCTTCATCAGTCGACTTTCATCCCTTGGAATGATCGATTGATTGTTTAGCATCGTATCATTTCTTGGCGATCGACTCGGGCCGTAATCCATCGATACACACCGATCGATTGCCATCGACTTGAATCGATCAAACCCGCACTTTGTCAAACAAACACTTGTTTGAGCATCCACCGTCGGGTAAAATCTCAAACACCATGTTTGAGCATCCGACACTCAGTCTTAGACACTTGGCCAAGTCCACCTCATCCTCTCATGGAGTTCTCCACCGAAGCTCTCTTCCCTCGGCCTACGTCCCTCGGATGCACCAAGCGCATGACTTCACAATGTCATCTTTCGCATCTCTTTCTCTCGAAGTATGCTTCCCTAGGGCCTCACTCCATTCGCTTCCCGTCCGGTGATCCCCCGGATGCACCAAGCGCACGGCTTCGCAATGTCATCTTTCACCGACTCAAGGACCCCGAGCCTACGAGACTAGTGACCTTGTCAAGTCCTCAAGACTTCTCATTGCCAAGGCTACACACTTGGACTTACCAACACCAAGCGTCATGCTTGGACTTTTCCCAACACCAATCTCCATGCTTGGATTTTACCAACACCAAGCTCTATGCTTGGATTTTCCATGCCAAGGCTACACACTTGGAATTCCCACACATGGTCAACCCCAAGTCAACTCACCGTCAAACATCAAAATATCACTCGAGTCAAACTCGAGTCCGATCAATCGTGACCTGGGTCGATTGCACCAACAACTGGGTGTCCAATTGGCTATGCGCCCAAGTTGTCGACCAGTTATGCATGACTAAAAAACAATGGAATGACTAATTAAATGTAATCTTTCAAGATGAGTATTAAAAACAGAGGTAATTAAATTTAAGATTTTAAGATATTCTAAGTATATATATAATCGTACTATCTGTTCTCTAAGTGTACCTCATATGATATATCTTTAAGGGGGAAATTCTAAATACAACTAGAGAAATGGCAAGGTATAAGAATGCAACAAAATATTAAAGGTAAGTATTTATATACAGACTTACTGAATTTAGCAACAGGAAAGAACCGTAGTATATAATGCAGGGCGACATCATCATCGTTTACTAAGGAATTTTAGATTAGCAACCAATTTGTATAATACTTGATGTCTTCCTCCCATCATAAAGTCATATCCAATAGAGAAGCTCTGATGAGGAATTGATTTGACAAGAGCCTGCATTGACCTAAAGCGTATTGATTTCTCAACGTCTTGTCCAAAAGTTTCCACAGACGGCGCCAACTAATGCGGCATGGATTTTTTTGCTCCTCGTTTTGGTGCCGCCGAGGAAGCGGTCCTCTCTGACCGCATCAATAAATTTATCTTGAAAAAATTAACACGTGTTAAACTGTCGCCAATCTACTCGGCGACGACACTCTAAAGCTTAAGTTAGGCCAAACATATATGAAAGAAAATATATTAAATGTAATAAAAGTAATGTAAAAGAAGAGAAAGAGAACTTATCTCATATGCAGTTAGAAAAATACGAGAGTCTCTTTAGCTAATTCTAGATTCTCAATTCTTCACAATGCATTTAATAAGTCTTGTAATACTCCATATTGAGGTGTGGTACAGTGATCGCTTGTTCATTTGCATTAAACACCACATGAGAACCACCACTTATCCAGAGAAGTACTAACTCCATTAATAGCAAATATTTTGCCAAACACCAAGTGGAATTAATACATAAACAACCCCCAGTAATTAACATGCAAAACAAGATAATAGGAACTCTTGAAGGAACAAGGCAGAAAGAGCTACAATGAAGGAAAGCTCACTTGCCTTTACTGCGTGAGTGACTGAAACAACTACCTTTCCCAGACTCATATGAGTAGAACATTTACCAAAGTGTGAGCAATAACTAAGGGAAGAATTGCAACAATTTATTTATCTTAGGCTTCTCATATAAATATTAGTGAACCACATCAACAATATAGGAATAGTGCCAAAGGTTGAAGTAAAACGTAGTGATCTACACTGAGAACAAATACACCTTCAGAACCTTGTCGACCTCTCTCCATGAGGAAAGAAACCTCCGAGGTTGTCGGAGGTGAAGTGAGTCAGGGTGCGGATGGGTCGTAGCTATGACACAAAGAAGTGCAACCCAATGCCAGAAGAAGAGTTAGCCTCAACCGCCGAGGAAGAGGAGGAGAAAGCAGATTTTTTGTTCTCCATGATGACCAAGGATCCGACCTCCAAAAGGTAGGCCACACCCAATCCAGGTAGGTTATGCATCATGGATGATCAACAGACGGAGCAGATGCCCACCATGGAGTGCAAGTGAAGAGATCATCTGGAGAGAAAGGAAATCCATAGGTTGCAGGACGATGGCGAGGTGGGAGGAGAAGATGGCCTCAACCCCCTTCCCAGACGGCAACATCCACGAGCCCTCAGAGAAGGCATGGGGTAGAAAACTCCCAATCCCCCCTGTTCTCCTCCCAAAGGAAATTACGGCTCCTTCATGTTGGTCATCGGTTGAGAGCAAGGAGGCAACCCAAGTAGGATGGAACGGAATGGAAAACTAGAAAGAAAAGATCCTGCTTCTCTAAACCCTAGGAATCCTTTTATATCCTTCTCGTAATGGGTCGGGTTCTGTCTCTAATAAATGGGCCAATATTTTCCTATATCAGTCAGAGCATCGATGCCCTCTGACCTATGTTATATTGGATAGAAACTTATTGTAGCTAGGTGAATAAGCTCTCTCAAGAGGACTCGACAAAAAGGGACTAAAATTTGACCGTATCATTAGCATCATTCGTGGAAAACTTGAGTGAGACGTAGATGATGCAGCCGTGTTGAGTTCCTTCTTCAACTCTGCTCCAGTGGAGGCTCCTATCACCCTAACTCGCATTCAATTGGCTGCAATGATTCAACAAGCATTGGTTAGAGAGCCTGGAAGAAGAGCCATGCATCCCCTGCTTAATTTGAAGGAGCATAGAGGGGGTACATCCATGATTGGAGGAGCAAGACATCCCTCCTCCTAACAATAAGGAAGGGAAGGCTTATCAGGAGGAAAAGAGATCCACTAGGGGCAAGGGATGATCCGAAACATTCCACGCTTCTCTGGGGATGAACATGAGGAGAGCTAGTCAACGTCGCATAGGGCATGACGGAGGCCTACTCTGTTTAAAGAAGGGAAGTGGGAGCATGCCGGGTCCGAATGGAGGCATACTGATGAAGAATACAACAATACTTCAATAAAAGAGTAGTACCCCGATCTTTCTAAGTCGGAGATTTGGTGTTGTGCAAAGTTAATCCAGTGGAAGAAGTCAAAAATTTGGCTCTCAAATGGGAAGGAACATATAAAGTCATGTAGAGGGTAGGTGGAGTGATATATTACCGATAGGATATTGAGGGCAAGTCATTGCTGAGGCCATGGAATGTGGTGTACCTACAGTGTTTCCTTAGTTGAGAGAAGATTGATTTCTCCCAAGATGAGAGGGAACAAAGGAGGTGACTACCTTGGTAATGTATTGCTACAATTTGTTATGAATATTTGTGTTTTTGAAATACCATTTTTAATAAAGTAATGTAGCACTCTGTTAAGCCAAGGCAACCATAAGTCCTTGGTTTGATCTGAATGTTTTCACTCCACCTAGTCAAGACATACATAGTTCGAGTGCCTTCACTTTGCCCAGTCAAGACACCCATAAATCCTTGATCTGACCCGAGTGCTTTCAATCCGCCTAGCCATGATACTCATAAGCTCTTGGCCTGATCCGAGTGCTTTTACTCCACCCAACCAAGGCACCCATAAACCTTTGGGTTGGTTCGAGTGTTTTCACTATGTCCAGTCAAGACACCCATAACCCCTTGGTATTACTTGAGTGCTTTCACTCTGCTTAGCCAAGACATCCATAAGCCCTTGATTTAGCCTGAATGCATTCACTCCGCCCATCCACGACACTCATAAGCCCTTAGTCTAGCCCGAGTGCCTTACTCTTCCTAGCCAAGGCAACCATAAACTCTTAATCCGATCAGAATGCTTTCACTCCGCCTAGCCATGACACCCATAAGCTCTTAGTCTGACCTGAGTGTCTCACTCCATCCAACCAAGGCATCCCGTCAATCCTTGGTTCGATCTAAATGCTTTTTCTCCACCCAGCCAAGAAACCCCCAAACTCTTGATCCGACTTAAGTGCATTCTCTCCGCCTAGCCAAGGCACCCCCAAACCCTTAGTAAGACCTAAGTGCTTTCACCATGAGTCCATATTGATTCAGGGGTGGGTTCTCCCAGTCAATGCTTATCTCCACTCTGTAGATAAGGTGATAATAAGTGTTAGTTATTTTGGGGAGAATACAAATTCTTGGTGAGCAAATAGAAGATAGAAAATGATATTCTTTCATTAAAAGGAGAACATTACAGGGAGTTTGAAAATGAAAGATATATAAGTTATAAATCAAAAACATCTGGGGGTACTTGAGCAGGGTAACCTGACAGTCAAGGAAGTCAGTATCCACCTCAGGAGGGATGGTAGCCTTGAGTAGTGAATCGTTTGACAGCTCCTTCAAACCCCAATTGAAAGAGGAAGGCTACTTTTGGGGTTAGCTATTCTATGATCTGCTGGTTCCGAGCCTTCCATCGATTTTCCTCCAAGGTGCGATGCTCTACCAAAGAAGCCACAACAGTAGCATGGCCTTGAGATGCTTCAATTAGTCCCTAGTCCAAGGTCTTTATGATGTTCGAGTAGGAGGTATAGTGGGCTTGAAGTCGAACAGTTGGCTTGATGATGTTCCAGGATATTGAGGAAGATATAGTATTGGACTTGGTTAGTTGGGTTGTGGTGCGGAGGGTCTCTGTGAGCAATTGAGCTAGTAGGCTCCCTTGTTCCAAGACTTGGGAGAGGGCTTGATCCCTCTCCTCTATCGCATGAAGACGCTGCTCAATCTCCACTGCCACCTTATTCTATAGTTGGGCTACCTCCAACTATATTTATTTTGATTGGCTATCACCTCCTAGAGTTGGGACTGACAATTGACCAACTTCATTACTAAGGAGTTAGGCTATTGGTGAGCTTCATCTCGGCTCCCCCGATAGGGTTGAGACTTTCCTCTAGGACCTAGTAGCTCTTCATTAAAGTTTTCTTGACAACAGCTAATTCAATCTGACATTTCGAAGGTTGAGATAGTTGTTGGGTCACTTGACTTAACTAGACTTGTAAGGAAGCATTGTGGAATGCTATCCGACTTTTAGTAATTTTCTAGGTGGCGATCATATCATCATAAGTAGTGTTGGTCTGCACAAATAGTATCAGACATAGTTAGTGGGAAAGGGAAGGAGGGAAGAGTCAATTTGAGTGCTTACCAGATTTAAGTTATGGTGCATACACTCCAGGGTAGGTTGTATCTTGGCTTGATTTAGGAGTTGTAGCTCCTTAAACAAATGGACTTGAAGGGGGGAGCAAAATGATGCACTTGGGGGAAGGGGGCATAGAGGGGAAGGTTTGGGGATCTCCTTGGGCTTGAGGTGCCAAGGAAGGCTAGTAGGTGAAGGTTGAAAGGTGGAAGTTGACATAGTGTCAAGGGTAAGGGGGAATTATTGAGGAAGGAAAAAAGTGTTGGGTCCGCTGGTATACTAGAGGAAGAGAGGGGGGAGTGAATAGCATTGCTCGATTTCTTTGATTGCGTTTGCAATTGTTTGTCTCTACAAAAAGTTAGCAATGGAAACAAAGGACAAACAAGACAAAACGAACACACAAACACAATATGCATATTTTACGTGGTTCGGAACCTACGGTTCATACTCCACAGTGACGATCTAGTGATCCACTCTGACTAACACCTTCTCCTTCTCGACAACAAATCGAAGGTGGAGAAACCCCTTACAAGAGCTTATACAAAGAAACAAACAACCAAAATACATAGTACAATATGAAATGAATGAAAATAACACTTTACCCAAGTGAGCTTGCTTGATCTCTGAGTTTGGTTAGTTTAGAAGGCTTTGGAAGATATAGAATGTAGCAGCAATTCCTCTTCTAAGTCACTAAGGAACCACTCCGAAAATCTCCCCATCGAGCTTCTTTTATAAACTCTGCGTCGGACTGCTTTCTCGCCAACCAATCGACTGTCCATCACTCTCAGTCGACTGCCGCTCGAATCCAATAGCTACTAACACTGTCATTTTTCTAGATCACCTCTTAATGGATACATAACAGTCAATTGCTCACAACCCTAGTCGATTATTGTCCACACAATCGAGCGTGCCTTGCTTCGGATCGACAGATTTCAAGTGTTCAGTCGACTGCTCTACCATAGCAGTTGATTGTGGATCAGAGCTATTGTTTCTCAATAGCCCAAGCAGCTCCTCAGTTTTTTGACTACCTATGACAGTCGATTACTCTTCATCAACAGTCGACTATCTAGTACTGCAGTCGTTTCCTGAGCACACATCGACCAGTCGACTGCTCTCCAACAATAGTCGACTATCCAACACCATAGTTGGTTCCCAAGCCACAGTGTTGAGTACCCAGTCTGAAATTTGAGCCCCACAGCAGGAGTCGCTACACTGGACCAGTCGACTAGGAAAATCTCACAGTCGACTGTTAAACCTCAGAATTGAGGTTTAACATATCAAGTATGATTCCTTCATATTGGCTCTTACCCTTATCCTAGACTTAAGTCTTCAAGCCAATTTCATCAGCCTCACACCTTCAGGATCCATCCGAGTCCTCCACGAATCCTTCACCTTTCACACTAGCCTTCAAGTGATTCCATCGACTTAGTCACGCTACTAAGTACTCTTAGCCTAGACCTAAGCCTTCAAACTACTTCCATTAGCTTCACGCCTCTAGGATCTATCCAAGTCCTTCACAACTCGTTCACCCTTGTGCTAGCCTTCAAGTGCTTCCGTTAGATTTATCATGCTAACGGGTTTATTTTTGCTAAGAGGTTGCGCCTCTGAGACTTCTCCATTGCCAAGGCTCCACCCTTGGGCTTTCCCTTTGCCAAGTTCTATACTTGGACTTTTCTCGCTTGCCTAGCATCCAATCAATCGTGACCTACTAGAACTTCTACCGCCAAGCTCGATCTCCCTGATCAAATAGATTTTCTCTTGCCTAGTCATCCGGTCACTCTTGACCTACCAGGACTTCACTCTCCTCGTTCCAGGTGTCCGATCAACCTTGACCAACCTGGACTTTCTTTGCCAACATCCAGTTGGACTTTTCAACACAAAGTATCTGATCACCCTTGATCGACTTGGATTTCTCCTTTGCCAACTCCTAATTAGACTTTCTAAACTCAACTTCCATATGACTACGGATGTCTCATACCATCCCATAGTCATATTATCCTTCATATTCAAATCTCATTGTTAAACATCAAAATCCTACTCGAGTATGGTCAATTATGACCTGGGTCGATTGTATCAACAATCTCTCCCTTTTTGATGTTTGACAATACCTTTAAATTAGGCTAACTTATAAGCCCAACTTACTTCTTCTTATGCCCAAGCATAATGAAGAGTTCATAACTTCAGAATTTTAGATTTTGTGTATATTTGGGTTTATAGGACATTGTTATGCACTAAGCATCTTGAGCCTAACTTAAACCCTTCCATTTCTCCCCCTTTGACACACATCAAAAAGTTTTTCATTTTCCAATGAGATCTTTCATTCTCTCCATTGTGTCAAAATTCATCATACATGTCTTCATTCTTCCTAGTGATAAAATCCTTATCACTAAATGAAAGCAATTCACCATTCTCCCCCTTTTTGACAAAAAGTCATCCATTATGTCTTGATGGACAAACTCTTCCTAAAGGTTTGCTCCCCCTTAACCATTGCATCAACAATGTCTTTAGAGATGTCCTAAGCCCATAGGATGTCTAAACAATCAAAATTAAGGGTAAACATTTAAACTTTAACTTTAACCTCTCTTAAGTTTCAATTCTTACCCTAATCAACTCTCCTTTTCATTTTCGATAAAAGTTTCACCCTTCCAATGCTTGTCTAAGCATTCCAGAGGGTTAGGAGAAGTTAACTAATCTAGGATTGAAGTTTAATGACTAATTCGAGCTAAATCAACCAAAAATAACTTAGACAGTTGACTGGAAGACCTCACAGTCGACTGAAATCTGATTTCTAGAATTTTTAAATTTTGCAGTTTTTCAGACTAGATTTTGAAAATGCATAAGTAAACATACGAATTTTGAAAAATCTTAAAATTTCATATATACATTAATTATAGTAAATACAATTGGGGAAAAATAATTTTCTATGAAAATACCCATTAAATTCAAAAAATGATACGAAGTTCAAAAGTATTGGAAACTTCAATGTTTTGTCTAACTTTGTGTCAATCTTCTAAATGGTGAGTGCTATCAAAAGATAGACTTCAGTAAGATTTTTCAAAATGATTTCTAAAATATTTTCAAACCTTATATTAAATCATGGTTAATGGGCTCAATACACATAACTTATACATTAGCTCTCGTCATGATTCATACTTATGATTTAATGAGTTCTAGTTCATATTGATATATCATTGCAAACACATGAACTTGACTCATGATTCTAACATCTCACATGTGTCTAAGTGTTTCAATACACACACATGTCTTCCTAAATTTTTGTGAGATGTGAATTTTATTTTTCCCTAAACTAAGGGCATATCCAATTTGATTCCTTTATCTAGGACTTCAAATCAATGTCATTTGTTCTTATAAGGATTACCATGACATTATAAATTGATCATTGTGAAGCATAATGTCATGACATGGCAAGGCAAACAAAGTATAACAAATTTTATAATATCAAGGTATAAGAATACTTAATTTTAAACCTAATTTTCTATTTGCTAGGATATCCACTTACCATAATGCTTATCCAAATCCCTTAAGTATACTAATACCCCAAATTTGACACACTTTTAACTCTAAGCTATTAATTGTTTATCAATTTTTGTTTTCCATTAAATCCATTGGCACATCTTAAACTCTTTTAGGATATAATTCTAATTTTATTTCCAAAGTATAACAATACCTTGAAAATGTCCTAAGGTGTCAACTTTATCATGGTTAGATTAACTATCCATTCATTTAAGGTTGACATGCCCCTAAACTCATCTAGCATGAGGGGATTATGCTCCTAGGAATCCAATACCTATTAGAGCTCCTTGGATTCGCCAGGTACTCACTAGAGATAACCTCCCTTAGTACCCTCATAATGACCCTCTTAGACTTAGAAGCCTTGGTCATTGTGGTCTTCACAAGGTTAACCCTAGGAATATCTTCCCTTGTAACTTTCTTAGTGAATTTTTTAGGCTTCTTCAAAGCCTTAGTCACTATGGTCTTGTCAAGGTTTTCCTTAGGAATAACTTTCCCTGAGCCCTTGACTTTCCTAGACCTAGAACTCGTTCCATAGTTAAATGGAACATTGGGGAAGGTCGATGATGCACACGAGCATGACCTCAAATTTTTGATGAGGATCGCCAAGGATTTGATGTGTGCGCTCGCGCTCAATGTCCGCAAGTGCACGGTTGTCATCAAGTTATAATTTATGTATCGATCCCACAGAGATTGAGATTCGAATACCATTTGTCCAGTGGATGTCGTTGTTCAGAGTAAATATCCTAAGAATAAGGTGTGTGAGGTCGACGACAGTCCTGACTCAGTCACGGTGTCACTTGGAGAAAGCGAAGGTGGTCTCAAAGTTCCTTAAAGGATTCTAGGATTTCGGTTTCACTTGTGCATTGTTGAATATGCTATCAATCTAATGCTCCTAGGATCTCTAGTTATGGTCTTGCAGGAGGATCATCATATGTTATCCCGATGAACTTTTGCTTCTACCAGAAACTATCTAATCCTAACCAAGTTTCCCTTTTGAATCATCAAAGCTCAGGGGGTTGATATCTTTGGGAGCCCTCTGTCACTAGGGTCCTTCAACCCTTCTAGAGTTGATGTCTCCTACTTTGGACCTTCTGCTAGAGTAGGTTCTTGAGGTACGAGGATGTCCTAGTAATCCCTATGAAGAGACAAATCTTATTTCATATCCTAATCTATCATATTATACCTTCTACGGTTATGGGAGGGAAGATGACCGTGAGGTTCCTCCTTAGTTCTCCTAGATTTTTGATACAAAGGCTTCCCGCCTTTGTATCAGCTATGTGCAGTAAAAGTAGAATCAAAACACAACTTTCATGGATCTCAAAAGCCTAAATTGTAAATATAAATTCAAGAGCAGAGAATAAATATTTAAACTAGCATATCCAACGTACACAAGTTACTCCTTAATCCTAGAATCAATGTATCTACTCCATGAATAGAGGAGAATAAACACAAGACATCATAAAGTTAATCATTACAATGCAAAGATGTTTTAAGAATAATGGCAGTACTCTTGGTTGTTCTCCTAGGCGTTAAAGTGTAGATTCTAGTCTTTGAGTCGCTTCCTCTCTCTCCATTGCGAGCCTCCGGTGCTTCTTAAGGCACCTCCTTGTCGTCCTAGCCATCTGGATTCCTCCTAGGGTTTGGGTGTGCCTTTCATTTTATAAGTGTGAAGCTGGATTTCCTTAATTATCCGCGAACCCCTGATTGGTTAAGTCGAGTTGACGCCACATGGTCTTGTGGAATCCACATGGCCGATCGTGTGACACGTTGGAAATTTTGCTCCAATCTAGCGTCAGGGTCGGGCATGATCATATGAGATCAACACGGCCAGCCATGTCTTCCTTTGGAACTCCATGCAATCATCACCTTTTGGTCCAAAGTGTGCCCGTGTCTTAGGGAACACGGCCAAAGCACACTTGCCCTCCTTGAGCTCCATTTATGTGACAATTTACCTCTGAAACGCCGTCCTATGCATAAAAATAGCAAGAGCAGATCTCCAAACTAGGAAATAGAAAATGAATGTGAAACAAGGAAAAATATGCATGTAATAAGTATAAAATGCAATGAGATGTGTGCTAAAACTACTCTTAAAATCCTATATGATTTACACACATCAGTCGGCATGACTTCCTTGGACTTAGATTTGTGATCCAAATTTTTCTTGTCCTTAGATAAGTCTTGCCTCCTAAGACCTAAACCTTGCCCGTTTGACCCTAGAAATATAGTTTCCATTCTCCTAAGGGTTTTTTTCCATTTTGTCAAGCTTAGACCTTAAAGCTTGATTTTCTATCTCTAATTTTCTAAATTTTGATTGTCCATTATATTTTTATGCATTCTTCTTTGTTCTAGGCATATGTCTGCCCTTCTTAGGGTCAATGCCTAGGTTATCTACCTTCTTATTCTTAGGTAAGGTTGGTTTAGAATTATCCTTAGGCCTAACATTGTATGATTTTGCACCTAAACAAAAAGCCTTACTACTAGAATGTTTTTTATAATGAACGATTGCAAGTAAATTATTAACATGCTTTTTATCATTTATAATTGAAATTGAATTACTAAATGTTACCTTAGGCTTAGCCTTAAGAGCTCCCACTATACTTGAGCTCTCTTTGTTCTTCTTCAGGCACTTTCCCTTTGGGCACTGAGTTCAAAAGTTCTCCTTTTGGTTGCATCAGAAGCACACGATATCTTCCTTGCCCTTATGTGCTTGGGCTCCGACCTCCTTTGGCTTTTCCTTGGCTTTTGCTTGGCCTTAAGTGTCACATGAGCTTTCTTCTTGACCAAATTAGAACACTTGCTTTTATAGTGTCCCCTTTCCCTACACTCAAAATATATTATATAATCTTTATTTTTATAAATTGTGTTTGAGTTACCTATAGAGGAACCATGCTCTTGTTCTTTATGGGTTCCGGATGTAGATGAATCTTCATGATCTAGCTCTAGTGTCGATTGCTTATTCTCTCCCTCAATTCTTGAAGTGGAGGCTTCTGAGACTTCTTCTACCTCAGACGTTGAACATCTCTCAATCTCTAATTCTTCAAACTCTTGAAAGGATGCACATTCTTCCTCTTCAGATGTTGACATCTCTCATCTTCCGAGTCTTCATGAGCTTGAGATGAGGAGCACTCTTCCTTGGACTCCTCCTTATTTTGTGTCGGCGAGGGCTCTTCATGGAGCTTAACCAATTTGCTTCACAGTTCACTTGCATCCCTAAATTTTCCTAGTTTGCACAAAATAGAGTTAGGAATCAAGTTAACCAAAATTTTGGTTACCTTGTCATTTGTGTCGGATCTCTGAATTTGGTCTCCGGTCCACTTGCTTCTTTTTAGAATTTTCCCTTTCTTGACCATTAAATACTTGAACCCTTCCATCAATGTGAACCATTCTTCCAAGTTCATCTGGAAGAACACCTCAGTCCTCACCCTCCATTGGTCGAATCCTCCAAGTTCGTAGGGCGGTGGAAACCGAGTATTGAATCCAAATCTGTCGTTGAACTCCATTCCCTCTGGCTTTGTGCTCCTTCAGTTGTCATTTCATAGAAGAGCAACCTTGCTCTGATACCACTTATTGGGACCGTTGGTATGCTAGAGGGGGGTGAATAGCGTTGCTAGATTTCTTCGATTGCGTTTGCAATTGCTTGTCTCTATAAAATGTTGGCAGTGAAAACAAAGGACAAACAAGACAAAACGAACACACAAACACAATGTGTAGATTTTACGTGGTTCGAAATCTACAGTTCATACTCCACAGCGAGGGTCTAGTGATCCACTCTCACTAACACCTTCTCCTTCTCAGCAACAAATTGAAGGTGGAGAAACCCCTTACAAGAGCATATACAAAGAAATAAACAACCAAAATACATAGTACAATATGAAATGAATGAAAACAACACTTTACACAAGTGATCTTGCTTGATATCTGAGTTTGGTTGCTTTGGAAGATCTGGAATGTAGCAGCAATTCCTCTTCTAAGTCACCAAGGAACCACTCTGAAAATCTCCCCGTCAAGCTCCTTTTATAAGCTCCACGTTGGGTTGCTTTCTTGCTGACCAGTCTACTATCCATCACCCTCAGTCGACTGCCGCTCGAATCCAACAACTACTGACGTCGTTGTTTCTCTGGATTACTGCTCAATGAATACATAACAGTCGACTGCTCACAACTCCCAGTCGACTGTTGTCTGCACATTCGAGGCATTGGTCAAGTGTCCCTTGCTTCTGATCGGTCGCTTTCAAGCATCCAGTCGACTGCTCTATCATAATAGTCAACTACGGGATAGAGCTTCTATTTCTCAATCGGCCAAGTAGCTCCTTAGTTTCCCGACTACCTACGGGCAGTCAACTATTCTTCCTCAGCAGTCGACTATCGAGTACCATAGTCATTGCCCAAGCATACATCGACTAGTCGACTACCAAGTATCATGGTTGTTTCCTGATCCACACAATGCCAAACACCAGTCTGAAATTCGAGCCCCACAGTGGGAGTTGGCCACAATGGACCATTCGACTGGGCAAAACCAACAATCGACTTTTAAACCTAAGAATCAAGGTTTAACACATCAAGTATGAGTCCTTCATACTTGATACTCATCCTTAGCCTAGACCTAAGTCTTCAAGCTACTTCCATCAACCTTATTCCTTCAGGGTCTATCCGAGTCCTCCACGACTACTTCACCCTTCACACTAACCTTCAAGTGCTTCCATCGACTTAGTCATGCTACTAAGTACCCTTAGCCTAGATCTAAGTCTTCAAGACACTTCCATCAATCTCACACCTCTATGATCCATTCGAGTCCTCCATGACTCATTCACCCTTGTGCTAGCCTTCAAGTGCTTCCATCAACTTTGTCATGCTAATAGGTCTATCTTTGCCAAGAGGTCGCACCTTCGGGACTTCTCCATTGTCAAGGCTCCACCCTTGAGTTTTTCCTTTGCCAAGTATCCATACTTGGACTTTCCTCGTTGGCCTAACATCCAGTCAACCGTGACTTATTAGGACTTCTACTGTCAAGCTCGATCTCCCTGATTAGTCGGGTCTTCCCTTGCCTAAGCATTCGGTCACTCTTGACCTATCAAAACTTCACTCTCCTCATGTCAGGTTTCCGATCAACCTGGACTTCTCTTGCCAACTTTCAATTGGACTTTTCAACACCAAGTATCCGATCACCCTTTACCAACTTGGATTTTTCCCTTGCCAACTCCCAGTTGGACTTTCCATACTCAACTTCCATATGACTACGGATGTCTCATACCATCCCATAGTCATATTATTCTCCATACTCAAATCTCATTGTTAAATATCAAAATCCTACTCAAGTCTCACTCGAGTTTGGTCAATCATAACATGGGTTGATTGCACCAACAAAAAGGAATTGAGTGTTGGTTCAAGGAAGGGGGTGCTTTGGGAGGAAGGTTTGAGGCTCGAGAGATAGAGGTGTGGTGTCCATTTGGGGATAAGGGTGGGGGACTTCCAAGTCCTCTATCTTGGTGGCCTTCGGGAATAAGACTTCTGAGTCTTCTATCTCGGAGACCACAGGAATGGGGGTAATGTACAAAATTATGGTGCCGATGGACTCGACATGAGAAGGTTGTAGCGAAGTATCAGAGGAGATGGGTAGTGTTCAGATGATGGAGGGGAAGGGGGACTTGAATTGGGGGGGGTGTAAGTTGAAAGTGGGTAAAGAGAGGTTTTGGACCTCGGGAGAAGATAGGCCCCGAGGATTCGAGGCCTTGGTCCTCGAGGGTTAAGGGGTGAGTATCAGGAGACGGGGTCGACATCAGGGTCGAGGGGAGCTTTCTGGTGATAATGAGGGGAGAGGGATAGGAGTCAGAGCGAGATTGGAGGTGTCGATGGATGGAATTGGGATTTCCCTTTATTGCTTGGAGAGGACTCTATGGTGAGTTGGATTATGATGGATGCCTAAGAGAGGGAAGCGACCTAAGGTTCTGCTTCAGCCAATTGTTGCAAAGGTGAGGACGAAGCAACCAGGTGAAGGGAAGGGGCAAAGGGCCCTACCTCGCCCGACTTACTTTTCTTTGATTTTTGGAGGGTTCTTGCCATAGGGGTCTGCATGATTTCATCTACAATAGAAGGTTCATATAAGTTAGTATCTATTTTAATAAACTAGGATGCAGAGTAGATGGTGAGGGAGTTGCCTATTGGGGTTGAGTTGTCAAGGGTGAAGGGGGATAGCTTAAAGTGAGGGAGGAGGTAGTTGTCCAAGAAATCATGGGTGTTGCAGTGGTGGTCTCGGAGGGTATGTAAAGTAGATGTGAAAGGATAACTAGAGCAATAGTCTTTTCGGTTGAGAAGTTCGAGGAGCTCAGTATGCCACTCCTCAGAATAAGGAAGAGGGATTGATAGCCAGGCATAGAAGTAAAGGCTTTTTCAACTTTTGTGGGAGGAGGACATGTCCTTTAAGAATTGACAGTTAGGACATCCTATGAAGTAAGAAATTTTTTTGCTTTATCATTTTCAGTTGGAAGAGGCAGTGAAACATGGAGAGAAAAAGAGAAGTTATAAGTTTCCAAAAATTATAATTACATCGACCAAGATGCGGAAGGTATTTGGGGGCAAGTTGATTTATAGGTGTTTGGTAGAAAGATAGGATGCAAAGATACACTGAGGGGACGAACAAATGAAGGTCTCCCTCGAGTTGGCATAGGAAAAAACAAGTGCTACTGAGAGGAGGATCATGAGGGTGGTTGATAGACTTGAGGAACAAGAGGGGGCTGCCTTCTACAATGTATTCATCGATGTGTTTGCTGGGATTAGCCAGGTAGAAAGAGTCTCAAACCATAGGAGACTGGTGGGCTCGGAGGATATCTTAGAGGAAGAAGCCATGCAGAAGAAAGGAGGATGTGTTACTTACTTGGTGAGGATGAAAAAGACATCGCTAGAGAAGGAGAAGAAATGCGGAACGAATGAGGGAGGTAGAAGCGAGCCATTTTTAAAGAGATTTTAGGCGACGACCAATAATGATGGTCATAGAGACTGAAACGTCAGTGAGGAGATGTTGGCACAAAATCATAGGATGATACTAACATGGGCTATTAGGCTAATATTAATGGCAACCGATTTCCTAACATAAGATATATTATCTAACTGTTTGGGAGGGATGACTAGTGATACTAATAAGGTTTCGGGTCAACACCTCGATGATCAAGTTAAGGAGTCGGAAGCTTGGGAAGTTGAGAACTCGGAAAGTTGGTGGTTCAGGAGGTTGGGAGTCCGGGAAGTTGAGAGCTCGAAGAATTAGGATTGTAAAGGAGGTGAGACCATGAGAAGTTAGAAATTAAGGCAACAAATTGACAGAGTGATGATGCATGGAAGACACATGTCAACGAAACGATCGCAAACTAGAAAAATGTGTTGGCTAGAAGCATCCGTTATCTCAAGAGACGCACAGTGACGATTGAGGAATTTATGAATAGAGAGTCAGGTGGACAAAGGAAAAAGATAGATGATTCTGTATTTTTTTCATAAGTCTAGTATTATCTTCACTCTATTTCTATTCGTATCTGACTTAAATATCAGAGGAATGTTGTCGGAGCACTGATGTCCTCTGATCGATGTTATCTTGGATAGAAACTTACTACAGCTAGGTGAATAAGTTCTCTCGAGAAGATTTGCCAAAAAAGGGACTAAAAATTGACTGAGTAGTAATTTTTATTTTTATTTTCTTTATGCATATAACATCATTGTTATAATAGTGTAATTGCTTAGATGATGAGTAAATTATGTCACGCCCCGAGGGAGTCCCCGCCAGACGAAAATCCGACAGCATCTCCCCTGTACAGGTGACAATGTCAATTTACATACAAGGCCTACACGACCACTATACATTGGTCAACACGACCGGAATCCAAACAACCCACGCAGATAATGAATTAAGTCTCTGGCCAACTATCAAAAAAAAAGGTAAACAGTCCACATAACTAGACTTACCCCTTCTGTCATCTGGGCAGGAATACCCAACCAAAACCAATCGAAATAAATCCGATCAAAGGTCCCTAAGGACATACCAAAACATCCACAGGTACAAATATCCAACTCCAATCCTAAACATATATTCTAATCAAAATATCCAAAACCGTAAACACAAATAATAAATAAAACTTTCACGACGAGTGGGGTTTGGCAGCTGGACTCTCCTGACAGCTTCATCCTGAAATAGATATAAATCAACGGGGTAAGTTCAAAGAACTCAGCGGATATGGTCGATATGCAAAGTAAGATATAGCTAACAATAAAAATCATGCCAGTACAGTCTCACATATAGGGTAAGCAAGAAATAAATGCAAAAGGACTGTACTCACCTGAATCTCCTACCCTGATATAGGAGCATGTGCCCTACTATAAGAGATAAAGTCATCACCATATACGAATATGAATCCTGTATGCATGGCAATCATATGCAACATCCAAGGCATCAATAAAATAATGCAAAGAAACACAATACAAATGTGATCCGCAAAGTGCATGTCGTGGAAAATGACATGGTCACCCTCGACGTCTACCACCGCCACACCGATGGTGAAGCCGCCTGTGGGTAGGGCTATGACAATCGCACTCGCCATCATCGCTTCTCGAAAGTGACCGAGTGGATGGATACTATCGAGTACACCTATCCTCCCGCCCCAAACAGAGTGGGGAGCTAAGCTCTCATCTCCCTGTCATAGACTGCAGAGGAGGGATCCTCGCCACTACCACGCTCATCGCTACCCATGAGCGACCAATGAGCTCGACAGAGCAATCAGACACATCCTTCTGATGTACCACTAACCCATGAGTGGCAGTGTGTGCAGGCCATGTAACTAGCTACGGGCTCAACTATAAAGGAACTTCGTCCAGCCAGCATGCAATCATGCAAGATGGTGCATGATACTAAAGCATGTAAATCTAACTAAATACACCTATCCGAATAATATGCACAATCAATATGTACATATCCATAATCCAAGTAACTATGATCCAAATAAAACAGGGAAAATATAATCATAACATATCACATGCATGTATCAAGTAGGCACCAAAAACATACTAGGCATATAAACATGAAAATTATTGCAAGCTATCCTAACTAGCATATCAACTTGACTATATCTAAAAGATAAGTCAAAATACCTGCCTACCAAAATATCCGCAAAAAGAACCAGATCGTCACGACCGTGAACCTGCCTCGTGACCAAAACCTGCATAATGCATAACTATTGTTAAGCACAAAATACTATTCACCGACAAATCGAATACTTAATTGATTTCCTTCCATAACCAATTAATCCAAAGTAAATCCATCAAATCTAAGCACACGACAATGTGCTAAATTACTACTATGTATCACCAAGTAGACCCTCAATCCATAGGTCACAAATTGTGATTAACTCTTCAATCCAAAAACATATCCTTGCAATTAATCTCACCATGATCAATACTCATCATATGAAAATATTATTCATCTCACAACAAATGATCGAATCGAATCTTACATCGACCTCATATCCGATCCACTAGATTGATTTAATTATCCTATTCAACCTAATCAATCTTCCATACATAATTACAGAACCGTTCATAAATATGAATCCAACCTAACCCTAGGTGACATACACACGACTCAACCAATCCTTACCTCAAACACGATCCAACACTTGGAGCCCACAACTTGTCACCCACAATCCATTTACAGCCGTTAACAACCTGTGAACAAGCTTCACAGCCCATGAACAACCCAAAACACCTTCTATAACCACCCCCCCTTCACAACCGGCCAATAACTCCCTATCAGAATATCGAAATCAACTTTAACACCCAAACCCTCAATTTACAGCCCCCTAATTGACCCTCACAGCCCGCTCACACCGAAACACAATCGGCCAAACCAAAATCCCTAACTCACAGTTGTCCGAAATAGGAAAAAGGGGCAGCCCTAACTTGCTCCGGCGATCACCGGCAGAGATCGCAGCCCTCCAACAGTGGTTGTGACGCTGAACCGACACTTTCAAGGTTGGCCGACGCTGGCAGCGACGACCGAAGAGATAGCATGCAGTGGCGGTCCGGTGGCAGAGGAGGCCGGCACTCGTCGCCTAGGGTAGAGGAGTCCGACGACGATCCTGTGGCTGTGGAGGCTGGCGCGCGCGGCTGGGGTCGACGAGCGCTGCGTGTGAGCAGCGACGGCGGCGCGTGATCCGGAGTGAAGAAACACCGACGCAAACGGCGACGCTGATGGCGGGCAGATGCTAGGAACCGGCACGTGTGCGAGTCGGGCGACGCGAGTAAGAAAGAAGAGGGTGAGGCGCTAGTTGCGGTGGTTTCGAGCGCGGGGGAAGAAGGGCTCGGGCTCGAGGAAGAAGGGCTCGGGAAAAAGGCGTTGCGGCGAGGAGGGAATCGCGAGAGGAACTGCCGAAGGGGGAAAAAAAAGTCGCGGCGGGGAAAATAGAAAAACCTAAACTTATAATTTATCCTATTTACTCATCTAAACAGGCCCTTTAAAAGCATGTTTTCCCTATCCCCGTAATTATCTCATACGGGCTCTGTTTAATTCCAGAAAAATTTCCAAAATTTTCTAAAAATTCCGAAAAATTTCCAGGATTATTTCTCTAAATTTTTGGCCATTAAAAATTTATATTTTAAATTTTCCGTATTTAACATTCTCCCCCACTAATAAAAATTTGATCTCCAAATTTCCTACTCATATATGAGTACGAGATGTCACAACAACTATCTCAAGCATCTAGAGACAAGTCATACCTCAAGTGACCAAGTGGGGTTACTGATATCGCCTAAAATCAAATCACACCTGCTTCTAGCAGCCCTTCCAAAGTATGAATAGTATCTTCATATCGACCACCTATCATAAGTACCTAACTGTACTCGAGTGGAGCACGATATTCGTGACCTGTTAAAGACTTTACCATAATCCTAAGGTAAAACCTGAATCGCTATCGCATACGATACTCAAAGATACTCTATGAACTGAAAATCTCCACAGTATAACCTATCCAGCGATCCAACAAACTCATCTTATGGATCAAGAGAAAATGATCGGCTCAGCTAATCGATCACCGATTACCCGAAATCGCATCAAGCCCTTTCCGAATACTAAATAATCTCCCAACACTGTCCATCATACTAGGCTCCCACTTCCCTCTCGGTACACCACTTTGCTGATCACTAGTATTCCACTTTTACTAGTTGACACACTGAACACCAGACCACCAAATCAACTAAGTTCCGCATGACGTCCCACCACGGAGAACGTTTCAATACTTACTATTTTCCGGATACAATCCTATACATCTGCAACATATAGAACCTATTGCAATCTTCAGCAATACTTATCAAAATATCGTGACCAAGCCTCATGGCTCTCGGGGTAATGCAAAAGGCACTACTTACGGGCAACGACATACTACCACGACCGGGACTACTAGCCAGTCAAGATGTCAGGTAGCAACTAGCCACAGACGACATACGAATTCAACTATCACTTACTCCGAACCGGTAGAGCAAGAGTACAACTCTATGGTAGATGCTCTCTATCATCCCAACAGGGATCTATCTGCTGTCCTGAATCAAAAGTAACTCTTCCTAAATCCGAATGTAACTATGTAACCCACCATTCTTCTCGGAGACGGAGAAATATTTCCTCACAAGAGTCATCTACTATCAAAAATCCATTCTATCACACAGAACGGAAGGTGATTGAAAAACTTTACTGACCAATCTCTCTAGTTGCAACTATCTGTGTTCTAACAACTCTATGCAGCTACTCAGTAGCTAGCCAAAACCCCATGAGTATTCCGACTCCTCACCTATACAAAACAACATAATCACTGCTACATCCACGTCATATATATGACAACCCATCTCGTAGTTCCTCATTTGACATAAACATGGGATACGTCTTGATGAACTACATCAGAAACGCTCCATTCTCTGAAACATTGCATCCGCATACAATACCCTTCCTTCCACCCGAGAATGATCAAACAACACTGGTGTAAAAGTCAACCATCGTCTGAGCTGTGAAACTAGTTTCACAAGCTTTAGACCAAGTAAATTCCATCACCTTCCTGGTCCAACTCGTCAGCTATGTAATACCGCTAGAGCATCCTATCCATAGCTATGGTAATAATCAAATCAATACCAGAAAACCATCATCTACAGTGGTCGAGTGCTCAACTCCAACTACCACCATCACAAATGATCCAATCGTGTCCAGAATACATGATTTCCCAAATCCCTGGACGACTAAGTCGTCATAAGTCTAACAAGATAATCAAACCTCATACAATTCATACCAAGTATGAAATTGTCACCACTATACACCTACATCCTCTTTACTCTAGGCTGATGATATATCAATCATTCCTACGACTTTGATAATTGTATGACATCCTGTCACTACAATATCAACACACCAATTATAAATCAATCCTAGAGTATACATATGTGTCCTATAGCTGATCTAAATAGATCCTCAATCCACCATGAAGGATAATCATTTCCTTCTACCACTACCACATTCCATCATCGATAATCGATGTATAACCTCAAAGGTCCATCTCTCTTTGAACAATGAGTTCCAGAGCTTCTCAAGAAATAAAATACTGGGACAAATAAATATCCCATCCAACACCTCCTATAATTGGAACTTAGATTCTTTCAATTCCCATAGTGTTAAGCAACACTGATACCAACTAAATTATCCCCTGAAAAATCGTCATTCCAATAAATACCTCTCAGCATCATTAACCTTGCCAACTTTGAAAGACCAATCGATGAGGGTATCTAAGCAACTCGATTTGGCTCACAGCTAATTGAATGACATTGC
Organism: Wurfbainia villosa; assembly: GCA_025175895.1. NCBI lineage: Eukaryota > Viridiplantae > Streptophyta > Magnoliopsida > Zingiberales > Zingiberaceae > Wurfbainia > Wurfbainia villosa. Next base: position 1,141,312 of record CM046008.1, read on the forward strand.
CTTGAGTATTTCACGAGCTTCAACAACCTTGTGCACTTTACTCTAGCCTTCAGCTAACACACCATAAGTACAACCTTTGGCTCGTAAAATATCATTACCTCAGTACCAAATAAATTATCACCCAATAGGGGATCTTCGATATCAAAAACTATTTCCGAAATCACTCCGGTCGCCTACTCTACTTGCCTATACAGCGGCAAACCTAGAAGTTCATCCGACACTACATCTGATTACTCTCGAATTATACAGGCATCCGAGAGACATTCTTATACCATCATGTCACAATCATAACCTCCAAGTTAATATCCAGATATCCACATCATATCAACCAAGTTAACTATAACTCAACTAAGTCAACTCTCCCACCATAATATAACATCTCCAACAATCAACCTCTAAACATCAAAAATCATTTTCATACCCCTCTGATAATCATCACAGTAATCATCTCAACATCTCACATGTCGGTGGAAACACTATTAATCCACATGATTCAAATATAGAAATCCTTTTAATCCTATCTGTACATGTTTTAACCACAGATATCTGTAAACACCTGTATCTCTCAATATATCATCAAGTAAGGTAAACTAGGTGTATACACCTCTTCCTATCATTTTCTTCAAGAACCATACAACCAGCCTCATATCTCCACAAGTGCACAAACCACTTCTGATAGCCACATAAATCTTAGGGGAAAGCTTTAATTCATATTCCTGTTTTCCGCTGGGAAATAAAGTGTTTCATCAATCTTTCATTTCCGGGACAGAGCCTTGATCACCACCAAAATAAACTAAAATTCCAACTAATCCCTCAATCGCTCAAGAGATTGTAAACTTCCATCATTAACATCAAGTTACCATCTCTAGTAATAGACCTGATCAATATCGAGCAACAACATGGGAACGAAATAATGCCATGTGAATCCCGCTAGAAGAGCACGTTCACGACTTCTACGGTTGCCTTATCAGAAGTGTAGGTTATTATCACTAGGTTGACTACACTATTATCTGGAGACACTTGCTGCAGTGTCATTTTCATAAATATGACTCACCCTAATGCCTCCCGATAGGAACTGATGGAAGATCCAACTATTCTAATCCAAATGTAAGCCAATAAATCGTAGGTGATCGAAGACAACTCAATCACTAACTTGAGTCGTTAAGTGGGGGTAAACTTCATAGTGAACTCCATTAACAATTTATCACTCAACTTAAGACTCAAGAATTCCTCAACAATGAGTCATACAAAATAGCATAGGGAAATTCTGTCTCTCGAAAACATCCTGAACTCGTGATCCCGTAATAGTTTATTTCCCCAAAATTTCTTCTACATATTCCACCAAGTAACAACTTGATCATTGCAATAGTAAGAAACTAACTCCACTCCTTAGGTACTTAACAGTACCTTCAATGTTATCAATCTAAGGCTCAAGCCGCTCAAGGATCAAAATCCCTATGGAACTTCGTAACTTAAACCTCCATTGTCTGCATCAACAATAGTATACATTCCTTGTCCCTTACCCATCAGGGTAATAATCTGACTAGCATAATTAGTGAAAATCCCTAACACTGTAGCCCTTGATTTCCACAACAAATGTGATGACAATTCTACTTTCGACTCAAGATCCCAGCTCTCAAAGGAAATTCATCTTTTCGACACAGGTTCAAGACTCACAAACTGAACAGATTGTTCACGTGGTCAACTCCATCCACGATTACGAATAGTGACCAATACACTAAATGTTATTTCCTGTTATCCACTGAACACATAGCTAATCTAACCTGGAGTATAAACACTATGGCAACTCCGGCTGGTTACCTTGGTGGGCGACCCCTACTACGAATCTGCACATGAGTCAAAACTCTATAGACCCTTCTAGCAACTCCTTAGCTAGAGATCTCACTGTCCCCTTGCGTGGTTACCCTACACCACATCTCGAAGAAAGAGCACGCTCACCTCGTCTCATATCTATTAAATTATTACAGATGTTACTAGAACAGAAAATATATAAAATTTTTCCAGCATACCTATTTCGCCGCAGGAGAGGTCCCATCGCCGCCAAATCCCCATATTGACCTCGTCATAAATCCTCGAATTTCTGAAACATAAAAATCATCGGAAATCCATACCAATCCAAAATTTTCCAAATTGCCTCGAAAAACCTGCCAAACGTGGCGAACTTCAAAAAATCCAAAAACCCCTAGGAACTCGTAAACCTAGGGCTCTGATACCAAATAAATTGTCACGCCTCGAGGGAGTCCCCGCCAGACGAAAATTCAGCAGCATCTCCCCTGTACGGGTGACAATGTCAATTTACATACAAGGCCTACACGACCACTATACATCGGTCAACACGACCGGAATCCAAACAACTCACGCAGATAATAAATTAGGCCTCTGGCCAACTATAAAAAAAAAGGTAAACAGTCTACATAACTAGACTTACCTCTTCTGCCATCTGGGCAGGAATACCCAACCAAAACCAATCGAAATAAATCCGATCAAAGGTCCCTAAGGACATACCAAAACATCCACAAGTACAAATATCCAACTCCAGTCCTAAACATATATTCTAATCAAAATATCCAAAACCGTAAACACAAATAACAAATAAAACTTTCACGATGAGTGGGGTTTGGCAGCTGGACTCTCCTGACAGCTTCATCCTGAAATAGATATAAATCAACGGGGTAAGTTCAAAGAACTCAGCGGATATGGTCGATATGCAAAGTAAGATATAGCTAACAATAAAAATCATGTCAGTACAGTCTCACATATAGGGTAAGCAAGAAATAAATGCAAAATGATTGTACTCACCTGAATCTCCTACCCTGATATAGGAGCATGTGCCCTACTATAAGAGATAAAGTCATCACCATATACGAATATGAATCCTATATGCATGGCAATCATATGCAACATCCAAGGCATCAATAAAATAATGCAGCAAACACAATATAAATGCGATCCGTGCAAAGTGCATGTCGTGCAAATGACATGGTCACCCCTGACGCCAGTCAGCCGCCTCACACGCGATGGTGAAGCCGAGTGGGTAGGGCTATGACAACTGTGCACTCTGCCATCATCGCTCGATGAGTGGCCAGTGGGCGAGGATGATGTCGGAGTACACCTATCCTCCTGCCCCAAACAGAGTGGGGGAGCTAAGCTCTCATCTCCCGGTGTCATAGACCAGAGGAGGGATCCCTGCCCACTACCACGTTGTCTCATCGCTACCCATGAGCGGACCAGTGGAGCCTAACAGAGCAACTGCACACACCCTCCTGATGTACCACTAACCCATGAGTGACAGTTTGTGCTGGCCATGTAACTAGCTACGGGCTCAACTATAAAAGAACTCCGTCCAGCCAGCATGCAATCATGCAAGATGGTGCATGATACTAAAGCATGTAAATCTAACTAAATACACCTATCCGAATAATATGCACAATCAATATGTACATATTCATAATCCAAGTAACTATGATCCAAATAAAATAGGAAAGATATAATCATAACCTATCACATGCATGTATCAAGTAGGCACCAAAAATATACTAGGCATATAAACATGAAAATTATTGTGAGCTATCCTAACTAGCATATCAACTTGACTATATCTAAAAGATAAGTCAAAATACTCGTCTGCCAAAATGTCCGCAAAAAGAACCAGATCGTCACGACCGTGAACCTGCCTCGTGAGCGAAACTTGCATAATGCATAACTATTGTTAAGCACAAAATATCATTCACCGACAAATCGAATACTTAATCGATTTCCTTCCATAACCAATTAATTCAAAGTAAATCCATCAAATCCAAGCACACAACAATGTGCTAAATTACTACTATGTATCACCAAGTAGATCCTCAACCCGTATGTCACAAATTGTGATTAACTCTTCAATCCAAAAACATATCCTTGCAATTAATCTCACCATGATCAATACTCATCATATGAAAATATTATCCATCTCACAACAAATGATCGAATCGAATCCTACATCGACCTCATATCCGATCCACTAGATTGATTTAATTATCCTATTCAACCTAATCAATCCTCCATACATAATTACAGAATCGTTCATAAATATGAATCCAACCTAACCCTAAGTGACATACACACGACTCAACCAATCCTTACCTCAAACACGATCCAACACTTGGAGCCCACAACTTATCACCTACAATCCATTTACAGCCGTTAACAACCTGTGAACAAGCTTCACAGCCCATGAACAATCCAAAACACCTTCTATAATCACTTCCCTTCACAACCGGCCAATAACTCTCTATCGAAATATTGAAATCAACTTTAACACTCAAACTTTCAATTTACAACCCCCTAATCGACCTTCACAGCGATCCTAAGGGAAGAGGAGAAAATCCACTAGCGATCCCAATGGAAGAAGAGAAAATCCAATGGAAGCCACCTCAGTAGTTCATCACAGTGACGTCACTGGCTGGTATAGCAGTTATTAATTTAAGATCGCCACTCAAATTGACCATTTTCATGGGTCCCTAATAAATAAATAAATAATAAAAATAAAAATAAAAAAAATTAATTACGATCTTCGATACATCCAAATACAATGAAAAATAAATACTTTGAAAATTGATCTTATTTTATTTCTAGAATTCTGCATGGTAGCTGCTGTCTGTACTAATCACCGTTTGTTAGTGATGACGTTAGGCAAAGTGCGGCCGAGATTTGTGTGGTGAAATTAAACGTGGTCGACCGTCCACGCAACTGTATTTACCTACACAAACGAACTCAAATGGTGATAAATGATTCATACGTCCAATCGAAAGAGTGCCGATAAGATGGTGACCCGGTGCCTGCCTATTCTTACTATTATTCCGTGCCGGCCGAGTCCGGTCTGCCTACGTGCCGTGTCGACCCCGGCTGTTATTTTATTCGGGTCGAGCGTCGACTCACGTTTCCTGCCTTCCTGCCCTCGCCTCGGGTCTCCCCCCGCGCCCTCCGATTGCCGAAATGGATTTGGGAGCTCGGCCGTCGCGCAGGCGTCGCCTCCTCGCCGTCGCCGTCGTCTTCCTCTACCTCTTCGTCTCCTTCCACTGCATCGACGCTGAAAGGATGGTTGGGTGGAGGAGGAAGAGGCCAAAACACGAGATCAAGGGCCCGATCAAGACTGTCGTGGTGCTCGTGATGGAGAATCGGTCGTTTGATCACATGCTCGGCTGGCTCCGCTCCAAGGGTGGCAGACCAGACATCGACGGCCTCACTGGCCGAGAGTCCAACCGCCTCAACGCCTCCGACTCTTCGTCTCCTGAGGTCTTTGTCTCCGACGGAGCTGCCTTCGTCGACTCTGACCCTGGACACTCGTTCCAGGCGATTCGGGAGCAGATCTTTGGGTCCGAGGACACCTCTGCGTCGCCGGCCCCCATGAACGGCTTCGCCCAGCAAGCTGAGAGCATGGGCGAGGGCATGGCCGGTACTGTCATGCGCGGCTTCGACCCCGAGGCTGTTCCTGTCTTCTCCGCCCTCGCGGAGGACTTCGCCGTGTTCGATAAGTGGTTCGCCTCTGTCCCGGCCTCCACCCAGCCTAATCGCTTCTATGTTCACTCGGCGACATCTCACGGTGCCACCAGCAACGTGCGCCGGGATCTCATCCATGGCTTTCCCCAGAAGACCATCTTCGATTCCCTCGACGAGGAAGGGCTCAGCTTCGGCATATACTACCAGAACATACCTGCTGTACTTTTCTTCAAGAGCCTGCGCAAGCTCAGCCACCTTACTAAGTTCCACAGCTACAAACTCGCCTTCAAGCTGCACGCCAAGCTGGGCCGCCTTCCCAATTACGTAGTCATCGAGCAGCACTACTTCGACGTGAAGCTATCCCCAGCTAACGACGACCATCCCTGCCACGATGTCGCCAGGGGACAGAGGCTTGTGAAGGAAATATATGAGACCCTTCGATCGAGCCCGCAGTGGAATGAGACAGCCCTGCTCATCACCTACGATGAACACGGTGGGTTTTACGACCATGTGCCTACTCCCGTCACAGGGGTGCCCAATCCGGATGGCATCATTGGCCCCGATCCCTTCTACTTCAAGTTCGATAGGTTGGGGGTCAGGGTTCCCACCCTCCTCATCTCCCCTTGGATCGAAAAACGAACTGGTAAGTGATCTCTTTTCTGAATCTTCCCTTCTTTCCAAATTGATTGAAATAAATCTGATGACTGTGGTTTCAACTGGTCATTTGCATTTCAGTTTGATAAGCTTTAGACTGATAATTATAGACTTTTAAGAGATGACCCATCTAGGGCCATATGACTGTCACAAAGATAACGTGAAATCTAATGGTTATCACCACAAAGCAGATTATTTGAGTTCTAAAGGTGACTCTTGGTAGGCAGATCCACATGACAAGAAAGATGTTGAAACTCTTGTATCTTCTCGAGACATCCTTGGGGTAGTTGATATAGTTAGCATGCGCAGAGAGCTCAGGTGGTACAATCATATCAAAACACCTAATAGTTAAAAGGCAAATTTGCCAGTTGCTAGTGGCTAGAGAGATTCAGGAGATCTTCCTCTATTATTAACGCCATCAACTGAGTTAGGTATGTCGATCCAACAACGTCCATGGGTAGAGGAGAAGCATGCCATGGGAGAGCAAGTCCATCCTGGAGTATCACTTTGAGGTATCACATTAGTAGAATAGCAGCTTAACAGCAGGAGATTGTTAAATGTTAACTTGTTTATGGGCAGAAGCAAGCATTGCCCTAACCCTTGGAGTGAGCCTTTTGCTTTGACAGGCTTAGTATTTGCCCTTGCTACCAAGCTTCTTCTTTAGGATAGTTTTTCACTGATTCTTACATGGTTACCATTTGGTGGTTTCATAGAATTTTGGCAGTTGTGAACTTTTTTCACTAGTGAAGCATTCTGGTGCCTAAGGAACATTGTATGGTGTGTTTGGAAGTTGTGAGATATCTTATTGTCTATAAAGAGGAAGGTTTTTGTCTTTTGGTCAGGGAGAGCTTTTGATATTTGGGGAGGACTACTTTTTCAATAGTGTTAAGGGATGAGTTCAAGGATGATTGAATAAGATTTACTGAATTGTTGGCATAGTTTGTTCGAATTTTCATTATACTTTGCTTTTTACATTATATAGATTAGATTCTCTGCAGATTAAGCTTTCTCAAACTACATTACATTGTTCTCATCTTTGTTTAGTTGTGCTATACTACTGAAGGTGACGATCATTTCATCATGTGGCCTTTAGTGGATGAGATTTTGCATTTTAGAAGTGCTAAATTTGGATCTACATGATGTAGTTTGAGACAAAGGAGTCTAGCAAGTGGTATTGGAGTGATTTTTAACTTCATTAAGTGGTATCGAAGGCATTTGTGATCCTAGCAAGTATGACACATGACATTTGGTAGAAAATATTGTTTGATTTGCTAACACTCTTGAATTTGACTTCCCAACATATTGTATATTTCTTATAGATGCCTTCATTAATGTATTATTAATGCCATTTAGATATCCAGTAGATAAGGAATAGACATGTTTCTTTTTGATAATGAACATCGTTGAAGACTTTTTTAATACTGTTTGATACTTGGGGACGATAATTTTGCATAGCTAAATTACCAACGTGTATGGCAGTTCGACATGGAACCGCCAAAGTAAAACATGTAGTATTTGAAGCAGTCTCCTCTTTTTTATTTAGAGCGATAATACCCATACTGTATGTCACTAAAATCAAAACTGGAACCAATAACTTTCTGAACTCAATGGACAGACTGATTTGAGTCGATTAACCGGGAAATAAAAAAAGGAGACTTTTCCATAGTAAAGATTCATCAAATAGTCCACCTTTTTGGTAGATGAATTAAATTTTTTGGGTTGGTTTAATTTGGAGTTGTTTTTAAGTTTCTGGTCTTGGAAGTGCACCCTAATTGATAATCATTCCTTCTTTGAGCGAAAATATAAAGGGAAAGAAAAAATAGATAGGATGCTTCTGTTGTTTACTTGGACACAAATGAGAGGTGGGAATGAATATTACAATTTTATAGGTTAGATAAGTTCAATCAAATAGAGTGGGGTAGAGCAAAATAAAGAAAACATTAGTGATAAGTTCAATAGAGAGATAAGATTCATACCAAGGTTTTAAATACCGAGTCATACCGAAATTTCGGTCAATGATCGGAACGATACGGTTTCGGTATCGTATCGTGAGTGTCGATACTGTTTCGATAATATAAATTAATTAATAATTTATTTAATTAAATTTACGATTTAATTAATTTATATTATATATAAAATTTTAATTAATAATTTATTTAATTATAATTTCTATATTAGTTAATTATATAAATTAAATTTTTAATAAATTCCAACGCGGATCGGGGATCGCGATCCCTAGCGCGGTGATCGCGATCGCAATCCCGAGCGCGATCGCGATCGCGATCCCGAGCACGCTACAGTGGTGATCGCGATCGCGATCCCAAGCGCGCAAGGTGATCACGATTGCGATCCTAGGCTCCCAACGCGCGATCACCGCCTGCTCTGCGTTGTCGCCGCCTCTGCCTCGTCGAGCCCGTTGCTTCCAAGTAAGCTCCTTCCCTTCTCCTCCGCCTTCTTCTATCGGTGCGCACGTTTTATCGAAATCACGCGAATGTTCTCGATTTCGGTTTGACGTCGGAACGAAATTTTTCGTCGATTTCGTCCGATACGGTTCGGCATTTAAAACCTTGATTCATATAGCCAGCTCCAAATAGATGGAACAAACACGGCTTGATGATGCATGATGATGACCAATTCTTATTTCCAGCCAATTTAAGGGAAATGAAAGGAAAGAAGAAATCATTTATTTTGTTTTCCTGTCTATGAGGGTGGTGGTTAATAAATTAATTTCTATTCATCTACGCTATCTTTTGATGCAGTCGAGTTTCCCTTTATGCACTTGGCCCCACCCTCTCCTTCTTTGTCCCTGAAGTCTTCAAGAACCCCCTCTGTTCTTAATTCGAGATGATCCCCCGGAGAATATTTCCCCCTTTTATATATCTACACGTATCCTCTAATATTCTTGTATGAATGTCTCATTATTACCATTACCTCCATATTGCAATGATGTATCCGTTTTAAATTGCTCCCCAGCTAGAGAAACTGCATGCGTCATATTATTATATTAATAATCCATCAGGCGTTATGCTGTCACTAAATCAGCTTTTGCATGTCTCACTGCTCATTAAAGTAACCGGCATATTGAATCCTCTCCTCAAATATCGGTTACACCTTTGACATTTTCAATGATAGGATCGAATCTACTTGAGATCCTTCAGGTTATTGGTATGAGGGACTCAACAGGTGGAGCACGAACACTCCCCGGTTACCAAGCGATGCTAGGACCTAAAACAAGAAGCCAAAGAAATAAGGTTACCTGCCTTCGAATGGTCGTGCACCCAAAGTATCCCGAGTTGATTGTACTCAGGCCGTCAGTGCTCAAAGTGGATAGGAACAAAGTCTGACTCAGGAATATCACTCGGGTAAGTTGAGGACTCGGGCTTGAGTCACCAACATTCGGGTGAGCTGGGTGTTAGTACTATGAACAGCCTAAATACTCCCTCCTTGAGCAGTGATAACTAGGTTAATAGTTCTGCCTACAACTTTTCCACTCCCTAGGTATCTTCTACCACAAACGCTTCCACTCCTCGAGATATCCTTTACCATTCAATTATTATATATACTCCTTATTTTACCCCTGATGGGGGAAGAGAATTATAAAAGCCTAAACCTTCAGGCTCCGCCCTTCCTTTGGGTGTGAAAAATGTACTAGGTTATTGCTTTTAACTTCTCCCAGCGAACCTCAAGTCCCCTTGCTTATCATCATTGTTTTCCCCTTAGTATAATCTCTAGAGGAACATCGTCTTCCACCATGAACCCTGAAAAGATCTCTTCCTCCACCGCCGACAATCTACGGTTTGAAAACCTATCTTCTCATCTTTCTTTATACCATATCTTTCCTTATCCCATCCTTTTGTTCTTCGTAGTGATCAGTATATATTGAATGGGGTAAGGCTGACTATCCCCACTTCCTTGATCGTCCCCATCATCCTCCAGTGGGATCTCTTATCTTTTTTGTGGGACAGTTCGATGGGGGTCTGCGTTTTTCCATTGTTTTTCCATTCTCTCTCAATTTTCAGAAATCATATCCTCCTTTAAAATTCCTTTGAATTAGCCTGCTTCCAACTCTTTTTGTATTTTAGCTGGCACAGTTGTAGTATTCGAATACCTCAACTTTCCTCTTACCCCCTTCTCTTCCATTGCTTTTATCGATTGAAAATGGTCGAACCTAGAGTATTTTACTTTATGGCTCACCTCAATTGTCAAATCTTCTGTGATATGCTCTCCTCCCACAAAGGATGGAAAAACTTATTCTTCTTCGTACACCCTTGACTGACTCCCCTTTTCAACGACTTGGACCAACTAGCTCCCTTGCTTGCTTGATGTCAAGAATGCTAGAACCTCCTATCTCTTTCTTGCAGTAATTCAAACGCTCAGGGGACCTATACAACATCATTCGGCTCCTTGATGATCGAATTCTGTTCTACTTTGGACTTAGCCCTATTGTGGTAGAACTAAGTTTTCCTATAGGTAGCTAGTCGCTCCAAACTCCACTTATCCCCTTCCCTTTCTCTTCTTCCTTCTTCTTTTCTCTCCCTCTCTCTCCCCCTTCTCTTCTTTCTTCTTTTCTCTCCCTCTCTCTCTCTCCCTTCTCTTCTTTCTTCTCTCTCTTTTTTTTTTTGTTTTTGGCCTGGGCACTATGCATGCCTGTGTATCTATTAGTTTACTAATCCAAGATCTTAATGACAAATGACATGATGATTCAAGCACTTCTGGCAAGATTCATGGGAAAAGGTGTCAGAGGTTCAAATGCTACAAGATGTAGACACAACAGAAGTCGGGGAAGATTCTAAATGGATACGATTGGTGCAAGATGATTCAGAGAAGGTTACCCGAATATTTGGACATTTGGATATCATATCAAAATAGAATTGCTTGGCAACCTGACCAATAACCAGGATGTTTTTGTTTGGAGTCCCCAGGACCTCAAAGGAATTCTCCCTTGTCTGATGGCGCATCGCTTAAACATCACATCGGGGTTCGTTTGATAAAGCAAAAAAGAAGGCACTATGGTCTGGAAAAAGATTGGATAATCAAGATGGCGGTAGAAAAACTTTTGCAAGCATAGTCCCTATGTGCCCTTTTGACCAATGGGATATTGATATTGTAGGACCCTTTGCTACCACCTCATATCAATGAAGATTCTTAATAGTAGCTATGGATTACTTTTCCAAATTGATGGACGTGGAGGATGTGGCTAAGATCACAAAGCGAATGGTCATTAAATTCATATTGTAGCTTTTGATTTGTAGTCAGACTATCCAGACGATTGATTAGTGATAATGGATGGCAGTTTTCAAGTTAACTGTGTTTGAACTTGGTGTCGGGAGCTCAATATCGAGCAAGCCTTTACTTAATGGTCTATCCTTCAAGCAATGGGCAGAGAGAGGTCATGAATTGGGATATTGTGCAAGGGCTTAAAGTCAAGCTTGATCAAGCTCAAGGTAATTGAGTTAATGAGTTACTCGAGGTCTTATGGGCTCACCGGACTACTCCTAGATTGTCTTACGGTGAAACACCTTTTAGTCTGATATGCGACTCGGAGGTTATCTTGCCGGCTAAGATTGGAGTACAAATTGCTCAAATACAAATGTATGATCCCCGAGCAGTGATAACCAGGGGTATCACCTCTGTACGACAATTTTTTAGGTTTCTTTTATCATATTTTTTATCGTGCTAAAAAAGTTGAGAAAATTAAGTGAATGTTTTTTCCTCCTAATTCTTTCTCTAGAAGTAAACAAAACAGATGAATTCTGCCTTTGTGGTGGTGATGCAACAAGATGTACTTCCATTTTGCAACAATAGTGTAAAACAGTAATTTTTTGAATGACGTGATTAGAAGATTTTTGTGTTTGCTAATCTGGTCTTTCTAATGGTGAAGTAATTTTTTTAATGATGTGTTTAGAAGATTTTTGTGTTTGCTAATCTGGTCTTTCTAATGGAGAAGTAATTTTTTGAATGATGTGATTAGAAGTTTTTTGTGTTTTCTAATCTTGTCTTTCTAATCCCCACATTTTTAGTTTACATGCTTTCACCTTTATCATGTTTCACAAGGGTATAAGAACATTTTGTTCCATTTCTTTGCTTGATTTAATTTAGTGTTTTTTTTTTTTTTTTTTTTTTGCTTATCCTGTAAATATCCATGATGATAATGAGCATGAGAAATACACATATTTATAAATTATCCAATGTCTACTTGTGTTGCATGCAGTGTCTTTACAAAGTATTCATTTTTTTATCATGCAGTGATCAACGAACCTAAAGGACCTTACCCAGATTCACAGTTTGAGCACTCTTCCGTCCCTGCAACTGTAAAGAAATTATTCAATTTGAACTCCAATTACCTCACAAAGAGGGATGCTTGGGCTGGGAGTTTTGAGAGCTACTTCAATCTCCGGAAGACGCCCCGAACTGATTGTCCAGGTATCCATCTCCTTGTATGTTAAAATTACAAGCACCTACAATTGTGTGAGAAGTAAACGTGATATTTATTAATTTTTAAACTTTGATACTCTTAGGTCAGATCATTTGTCAAAAATAATCCTATTTCTAATCAGGTGTAGCAGTAAAAGGGGATAGAAAGAGAATATATTAAGATGGTAAGCGAACCTTAGGTATCACTTGGTAATTAGAACAATAAACAGAGATCTGAGTTCTTAATTGTAGAATGTCTTATTCTGCTTGTTGCGTCATCACTAGCTGATTAATGAGGGTTCTCTTTATCAGTTTGAATTTGAATAATAATTTTAGTACTAACTATTAACCAGGGAGAACAAATGCCCAACGTAAAACACATTTGTAATCTGTGCACTATGGATGAATTTGGTTGGAATGGCTCCAGGAATACAAAGGGAAGACGAGCTAAAAAAGCTGCTTCTTCGCAGTGCTGAAAACTAAATGCAATGGATTTATTGTCATGTTTCAGTTTTGGCTAATCTCCAGTTGTTTTTTCAGAGAAACTCCCTGAAGTAGAGCTACTCAGACCATTTGGAGCCAGGGAGGATAAAGTTCTCTCGGAATTCCAGGTGGAGTTGATCCAACTTGCTTCTCAGCTTAATGGAGACCACGTACTCAATACCTATCCGGACATTGGCAAGGGCATGACTGTCGGTGAAGCAAACAAGTACGCAGAGGATGCAGTCGCAAGGTTTCTCGAAGCTGGCAGGGCGGCCCTGAGGGCTGGAGCCAACGAATCCTCCATTGTCACGATGAGGCCTGCTCTGACTAGCAGGACCGGTGGGTGGCCGTCTGATGAGGCTGTCCAAATCGTTTAATCCTTACACTATACGCAAATGTCATTAGGCTTTTGTATATTTTAGTAGTTTTTCCTACTGGAGTTAATGATAGCTAATTAAGAAGTTCGCATTCTAATGCTAAATGTGATAGGATGAATCTAGGTCATACTTTTGGTGTAAAAGGCGATTCGCTCGTCCTCAGCGTCTTCGTCAGTCGGGTTCACAGTCAACACGAAGGAAGATAATCTCAGAAAGTATATTGTCCAATTCTGGACTAGGGCGGCAGGAGCTGGGTCATACTTTGTTAATACATAATATGGCTTCTTATATAGGTAATTTCATATACATCTTCGGAACTTGTAACGTGGATGATCATTCAAGATTTTCATTTTTATATAAGATGTAAAAGGCCACTATGATTTTCCTAGAGGCAGATGTATCTTTGGCACCGATTGCATTGGGTTCGATGGAGACATTTTATTGTTGCATCTATTTTGATAAATGAAATCTGGTTTGTCATATATTTTGTTCCTGTAAACTTGTGGCCCTTTTCCATGTTGGAGAAACAGAAACTGTGACAGATTGTTTCAATGGAACATCTCCGCCTATCGCTCGAGTCTCTTCTCTTCTCTTCTAAAATGCCTTGTTGCTCTCTCTTCTAAAATGCCTTGTTGCTCTAGCTACACCAATTCAATTCCCAAGGGAAGAAAACAACGGTTTTTGACTTCAAACCCTCCTTGCGTTGTGTAGAAAAGTTCAACCTTGGGCATGTTGACATTCCTTCAAACACAAACCTAGTCAACTAGATAATGAACATTCTTGAATAGAAAGTTAAACTTTGACAAAGGAGCCTAACAAAAGACATCGAGCAAAGTCAGTTGGCAGAGCATATAAAATGATTGGAATCGTCAATCTAGCGATTTCCATCGATCTGTTCCACGGTCATTGTGAGGAATATAAATTACGAAGAGTTTTATAGGAAAAAATTTTAGACCACCTTCGAAATCGGCCCATGTCTTATCTGCAAATACCGCCGTGTCTTAGTCATCACACCATCCTCGTGGAGACGATAGAGCACGACATTGACTAAGGCAAACATGGATCTCTCTTTCAACTAGCTAAGTTATTACCATGATTTTAAGTTTGAAACTCATCTTTACCCAAATGTAAATACTTAAAGAGTTCTTATAATTATCTTTTGAGAAAAACAAAAAAAAAAAAGGAAAAAAGAGAAGATGATCAATCTCACGGGAGCAAATTTATACTCGTATCGGAAGTTAAAAGGCTGGAGGCAAAGCCGATCGATGCAGAAAAGAAAATGTCTGTAAGCTCCGAGAGCAACCAAAGTAAAGAAGAATAGGTGTCGAAGGGGATCAAAGTTAAGGAAGCTTTGAATCATCATAGAATTTAAAAACACACGATCAATCCACTTAAAAATGATACGATTAATATCTTTGATGATTTATTTGCACCATCGGGAAAGATTTTCGAAAACAGTTCCATTTTAAATCGATCACAAACAAAGTCTCGATCGTCAGATTCATTATTAAAAAGGAGAGATTTTTTTTTGCATGCTGGAGTTTTCTGCAACGAATCAGGAATCTGCCAAGAACGAAGGAACTCTGATCATCTGGTGAAGCAGAATTTGGTCATAAAAGTGCAAAGAATGATCGTTCCTATTTCGATTTCAAATCCAGTCCCTGTCGAGTGTTAATAACATTTTGAATATTTTTTTTTTTGTTTTTAGGAGGATGAAAGAATCTGATCAAAAGCCAATTGCAAGAAAATCAATCCGTTTCGCCCTGGTGCCATCTCTGCTATCAGACCAATTCTCATGCTTTTACAATATCTTGAGATCGAGTTCAGACGAGGAATTCGACAAAATACAGGAAATCTCAATCATACCCCTCGCTGCGCCTCCGCCTCCGCCTCCGCCTCGGCCGCTCTGGCCGCCGAGAACGTGTCCGCCAGCGCCCTCATGGCCTTCACTTGCATCTCCAGCGCCGCCACGTAGTCGGCGGCCTCCTCCAGAACACTCGGCGCCGACAGCTTCCGGCACCCGGGAACCAGCCTCCGGAGCACCCGCAGCCGGTCCGGCCTCACTCTCGTCGCCGCCGTCCGCGTCCGCCCGCGGCCGATCTTGCCCGCCATGCGGAGGAGCTTGCGGCGGGAGCGGAAGCGGCCGAGGAGGATGGCCCGGCTCCAGCGGGACTGGCCGCGGGCGGTGAGCGCGAGGGCGGCGTCCGCAGCGGCCTTGACGGCGAGCGTCCCTCCGCCGGCGGAGGCGCGAAGCGCGTCCAGTAGGCGGCGTCCGTAGGCGCGTTCCTGCCCCGCGGTTCCCCACTTGGTCGGCGTCCGGGGTTTTCCGGCGGCCGACGACTCCATTTTATTCAGAGACAGCGTCGAAGACGAAGACGAAGTGATCATGCTGTTGCAGGAAGAAGGAAGAGGAGAAAGAAGAGGACAACAGAGACAGATGGGTAACGGACATAAAGATACAAATAAATAAAGAAGGTGGCGTCTTTATTTTTTTATTATTATTATTTCGTGTCCCAACTCCCAATCACATGGAATAAAAATTTGTTTTTGTAAAAACTAAAGTGATATTCTTGTTATTTAAAATCTTTTTGTCGGGAAAATTTACTTTACACCCCCCCAGAGTTTATATATTCGTAGATTTTTTTTTAATATTGTCATAATTGATCTCCTTTATTTAGGAACATTTACTTTACCCCCTTAGACTTTATATAATCGTAGATTTTTGTCGGGATGGAATATGTGATCTTCTTGATAAAACATGTAGTCGATTTGAAGGAGTGCGAAGTCTTTTTTTTATTCAGATGACTCCTACGTATCTTCACCACTACGTCAAAACTCATAAGATCCTTCATGATTTATCTATCTGATAATGACTGTGAGACAGACCGATGGAGATCACTAGATTAACGATTCCAACCTTTACAGATATATTGGTAGATTTTTTTTTCATATTATCATAATATTCTCCGAAGTGATCTCCTTTATTTACAAAATTTCCTTTAAATTAATTTATAAAGAAAACCCCGCAATTTAATTATAAAATTACCTCATATTAACATATTAAAAATTATCGTATAATATGTAAAATACACATTCAATGTAGCTGCAAAAACTATAAAATCTATTACATACTTAATTCTAAAATACTACAAATTTTACATTTTAAATTTATATTAAAAATACTTACTTCTTTTTTTAACCTTAAAACCTAAGCTAATTTGCTAAATTAATCAAGGGTACTATGAAAAGATACATTCCATTTGAGGTTTCTTTTGATAAAAAAACTATAAAATGTTTTTTTTTCACATTTTTAGATCTTATTCCATAAAGATATTGAGTGGACTCGAAGTATTCTTTTTCCAATAAGTATTCCATGTTTTTGCCTTTCTGCAATATAGATCAGATGAGAAGAGGAATCATCAAGAATGTTAGCATATACAATTTATGTGTGAGTACTCATGAATATCTCTATTATTCATCGTTCGATCTTCTAGAATTTAAGGATTGAACTATAATATTCATCTGATCAGACGATAAATAATAAAGAGTTTACGGATACTCACGAATAAATTGTATAAGATATTATTTCTCGAGCAATCACATATCTATACAATTAGATATATATTAATTGTGTGCCAAACAAAAAAAAAATACAGAGAAAGACAACTAAACATACATTCAACGGCGTGCCCAAAATTTAATATACTTAGGACTGACCCTTAGAAATAAAAAGAATTTGTAAAAAATAAATAAATAAAATTATTAATTTTCTATTTGTTGGTGTAATTGGCTTAGGTCACGATTGACCGAACTCAAGTTTAACTCGATCGATGTTTTGATTTCGACAAAAACATATAACAATGTGATTGTCATGGTAAAGTCCAAGTCATGAGTACTTGGCATAAAAAGTCCAAGTAGGACACTTGGCACTAGGAAAGTCCAAGTCTTGAGTATTTTGCATGTAAAGTCCAAGCATGGATTTTGGCAAGGAAAAGTCTAAGTATCAATCTTAGCATGGAAAATCCAACATGGGTTGGCAAGGAAAAATCCAAGCTTGAGTTTTGGCATTTGGAAAGTCCAAGGGGAATATTGGCGGTGTAAAGTCCAAGCAAGAGTCTTGGCGGCATAAGTCCAATGGTTGACGGCGTAAAGTCCAAGTGGGAATCTTGACAGTGTAAGTTCAATGTGCCTTGGCGGTGTAGACACCGTTAGCATGACAATAGCCGATGAAAGCACCTGAAGTCTAGGCTACGGGTGGTCTAACAAGTATGGGGGCACCATATTTGAGTTAAAACCTCATGTTTGAGGTGTATCAGTCGACTAAGACTATGGTCAGTCGACTGATGGGAGTCAACTAGGGTTTGACTGCGGGAAGTGCTGGCGATCATTTGCGAGTTAGGCGATCGTGATATGGTAATCGATCGTGATGATGGTCAGAATCTGACGCGAAGACTCTCTAATCGAGTGATTGGCCTGAACACTTGACTGATTGAGCCATCAGTCGACTGATGGTTTATCCGTTGGAACTTATCCAACGTGGCACATGTCGTTGTCTCACAACGGCTACAGGAGCAGTCGACTGATAGTCCCAATCAGTCGACTGCTAGATAAAATTCAGCTCAAATGCAGATTATAAAGGCAACTCAGAAGGAGGGATTTTGGCATGATTTTCTTGGACGATTTGGAGTGATTTGCTAGTGCAAATCAGGGTCTTCAAGGCTAGTCCAAGGCGATCAACAAGCAAGCTTCTAAAATATCGATTGTAAAATTTTCTTTGCATTTCTTTTGTTATATTTCATTGTAATTGCTTGTATTTATTTCTTATTATTGTAAGACTATTTGTACGAGGTTTCTCCACCTCTGAATTGTTTCGAGAATGAGTTATTGAGTAGTGGTGTGTGATTGACATCGCTAGAGCTCGTTTGAGTGGAGTATAAACCATTCAGTTTCGAACCACGTTATATTTGGTGTTGTGTTTGTGTGTTTGTATTTGTGTTATTGTTTTTATTATTATTCCGCTGTGCACTAACACGATTTGTAGACGCGATAGCGATCGTAATCCATCAAGCAACGTCGATGCTATTCACCCCCCCCCTCCCCTCTAGCGGTCATGACGGTCCGTACAATTGGTATCAGAGTGGGTCGCTCTTCACCGGCTTCACATCCGAGGGAGCACGCTAGAGGGAAGAAGATGGATCTTCAAGAGAGATGGGGCGATGACATAGTAATTCCACCTGCCTTCGACCGCGAAGATTTCGCGTATTGAAAAGGTAGAATAAAATATTTTCTAATGTTCAATATAGAAAATTGGTTTTCCGTGATTATAGAATTCGATGCTCCGAGAGGAAAGAATGGAATCCTCAAGATGAAGAGGTGGACCAAGGAGCAATGGAAAAAATTCAAGACAACCGTTAAGGTAACAAAAATGTTAGTAAATTTGATATCTAATGATATTTTGTCTAGATTAGGAAGTTATAGGGATGCTAAGTAGTTGTGAAACAAGTTGATCAAGTTCTACGACAATCCCGAAACGGTCCAAGAAGACTCGGAAGAGGAGGAAACATCATCATCCTCTCAAGCTCAAGAAGAAGCAAGCACATCTTCATCCCAAGAGCTTGAGGATTCGGAGGTTGATAGGGAATCAACATCCGGATCGTAATCAATGGAAGAGGTAGAAGTAGAAGAAGTCTCCACCTCTAGGGTTGAGGGGGAGGAGATTAGATCATCTACACCGGAGCAACCTCAAGAAGAACCATCCACCTCTGGTCAAGAAGAAGAACAAGTCCAAAACACCATCGACCTAGGTAATTCAAGCATTTCGATTAAAAATAAAATTCACATTATATGCTTTGAGTGTAAGGAGCAAAGGCACTATAAAAACAAGTACTCAAAAAGAGTTAAGAAGACTCCACCGACACCAAAAGTCAACGAAAGGACCAATAAAGCTAGAGTCCCCACTAAGAAGAGTAAGGAGCTCGTAGTATGCTTCAAGTGACATCAAAAGGGGCACTATAGAAGTCAATGCCCTAGGAAGAAGGAAATCAAAGATAAGGAAGGAGTATCACATGTAGGGGGAGCTAAGGCTAACCCTAAGGTATATTTTAAGAATGCACCTTCAACTTATAAAGCATGCTAGGAGTTATGTTAATAATCTTGCTATTTCTCATGAACAAAAGCATGCTAATAAAAATAGATTTTATTGTTTAGGTGCTGAGAGTGTCAACCTTAGGAATAAGGAGAAATTTGAGACTAATGTCCCTAAAAATATTTTACCTAAGACAAGTATTAGGAAAATTGAGGGTCACTTAGGTTTTAACCCTAAATGGACTAGACATATGTCTAGGAAAAACAATGTCAAAAGAATAGATAAAAAATAAAAAATTGGACAATTAGAGCTAGGAAACCAAGCCTTGAGATCAAGACTTGAGAAATTAGAAAAGACCCTTGCATAAATGCAAAATCAAATTCAAGGGTCAAAGGATAAAAAATCTAGGTCTAAGAGTCAAAACCTAGGTTTTAGGAGACAAGAGTCCACCAAGGGCAAGAAAAGTTTGGGTCACAAACCTAAGCCTAAGGAGACCTACCATAGTGTTTCATTTGATTATGAAACACAACTTAGGTCTAGGAAGACCAAGGTTACTAGGAAAGTCATCCCTAAGGGTAACCAAGGTGTATGTCTAGTGGCTAGGGTTTCAAGGAAACCTAGGAAAGCCATTAAAAATGTCAAAGGGGGAGTTACCTCTAGAGTTGACCTTAGTAAGACTCATTTGACCAAGGCTACCAAACCTAGGAGGGTCATCAGGAAGGTATCTAGGGAAGTTATCCCTAGTGAATACCTAGTTAATCCAAAGAGCTCCAATAGGTATTGGGTTCCTAGAAGTGTGATTGATTTGCGCTAGATGAGTTAGGGTGTGTCAACCCTAAGTGGATAGATAGTTAACCTAACTATAGTGAGTTGACACTTTGGGATGTGTCAATGTGCTTTAAGAAGTTAAAAATGAATAAATTGGCACAATTAGGTCTTAGAGGTCATGATGTGTCATTTTGGGTTTTTGGCACACTAGGGGAATAAATGGCATTAAGGCAAAAATGAATTTAATCTTAGAAATGACAATTTGGGCTTAACACTTAATTATTTTATACCTTAGCACTTTATAATTTTCATTCTTTGTTTGCCTTGCCATGATATGACATCATATTTATTTTTATCATATAAAATGTCATGATCATATTTAGGGTTATTTATATATATCATGTATGTTTAGATTTCAATCACATGTCATGACATCATGATTTTGACACATGTTTTTATTCTCGTATCATTATGTCATAATCATCATTCATGAATAAATAAAATGGATTTAAGGACTAAGGCATGATTTGAAGTCTCATGCATAAGAGAATCAAATAATGTTGCCTAGAAAAATGCATGAGACCCTAAATAAACAAAGTCCACATCTCACTAGAACTTGACTTGTATGTGTTTCACACATTAAGATACAAGTGAGATATTTAGGAAAATAGAATTAAAGGTTTTAAAAATATTTTAAAATTATTTTGAAAAACCTTGGCGAAGTCTGTCTTTTGATAGCAATCACCATTGAATGAGATGATACAAAAAGGGCTCAATATTGAAGTTTTTCTCAACTTTTGAACTTTGTGTCAATTTCATTATTTTATGGGTAAAATATTTTTCACCCATTGTATTGGTAATAAGTATTATACGTATGAAGTTTCGTGATTTTTAAAATTACGTATAATTACTTATGCATTTCGAAAAATCATTTCTGAAAATTGATTTCTGCGTTTTGCATATATCAGTCGACTGCCATGGATGGCAGTCGACTAATGTGAACGACAGTCAACTGGTAGCTGAAAGAGTCAACTGTCAATGATGATTTCGGGAAAACAAGGTATGTTTAGCTCATTTTCAGCTATGTTAGGGTTCCCTAACCACTCCTAACTCTAGGATATGTTTTGGGAAGCATTATAAAGAGTGAAAATCCATTGGATATGAATTAGGAGAGTTGTTAGGGTGATGTATCAAATTTAAGGTATGGAAAAGTTCAATGTTGAATTTTTAACCTTATTTTTGATGGTTTAGAGTTCCTATTAGCTTAGGGACTTCCCAAGGACATTATTGGTGCAATGGTCAAGGGGGAGCAAGTCTTTAGGGAGAGGTATCCATCATGGGATGATGGATGCTATTTTTCCTCATGAGGGGGAGAAATGGGTTTTTCAGATGTACGATTTGAAAATTGAGAGAGTTAGTAGGATTGCCTCTCTTGAGTGATATGTGACTTATCACTAGGAAGATTGTAAGCATCCTAGATATTTTTGGACCAAGGGGGAGATTGTAAGATCTCATTGGGATATGAGACATTGAGCTCCTTGGGAGAACCTTTTTGATTTATGTCAAAAAGGAGGAGAATTAATGGAAGAATTTAGAATTACCAATTTGGGAAAATTGATAAGGGAATTTAAGTTAGGGGTCTAACTCAAAGGTGTTTTAGTCAAACATTAAAAAGAGAGAGATTGTTGGTGCAATCGGCCCAGGTCACGATTGACCAGACTCGAGTTTGACTCGAGGGATGTTTTGATGTTCGACAAAAACATATGACAATGTGATTGTCATGGTAAAGTCCAAGTCATGGGTACTTGGTATGGAAAGTTCAAGTGGGACACTTAGCACTAGGAAAGTCCAAGTCTTGAGTACTTGACATGTAAAGTCCAAGCATGGGTCTTGGCAAGGGAAAGCCCAACATGGGTTGGCAAGGAAAGTTCAAGCATGGGTCTTGACATGGAAAGTCCAACATGGGTTGGCAAGGGAAAGTCCAAGCTTGAGTCTTGGCATTTGGAAAGTCCAAGGGGAATATTGACGACGTAAAGTCCAAGCAGGAGTCTTGGCGGCATAAGTCCAATGGTTGGAGGCGTAAAGTCCAAGCGGGAGTCTTGACAGTGTAAGTTCAATGTGCCTTGGCGGTGTAGACATCGTTAGCATGACAATCGCCAATGGAAGTACCTGAAGACTAGCGTATGGATGAACAAGTCATGGATGACTTGGAGAGATCTGATAAGTATAAGGCTGATGGAGGTGGTTAGAAGGTTTAGGTCTAGGCTACGGGTGGTCTAGCAAGTATGAGAGTACCATATTTGGGTTAAAACCTCATGTTTGAGGTGTATCGGTCATTGGTCTATGGTCGGTCGGTGATGGGAAATCAACTAGGGTTTATTGCGGGAAGTGCCGTAGTCATTTGCGAGTTAGGCGGTCGATATGGTAATCAGTCGACTGATGGTCAGAATCTCGGGCACAGAAGGCTCTCCAGTCGAGTGATCGGTCCGAACACTCGACTGATTGAGTCATCAGTCGACTGATGGTCTGTCCGTTGGAACTTATCCAACGTGACACATGTCGTTGACTCACAACGACTACAGGAGCAGTCGATTGATAGTCCCGATCAGTCGACTGCTAAGCAAAATCCAGCCCGAATGCAGGTTATAAAGGCAACTCGGAAGGAGGGATTTTGGCATGATTTTTTTGGACGATTTGGAGCGATTTATTGATGCAAATCAAGGTCTTCAAGGCTAGTCCAAGGCGATCAATAAGCAAGCTTCCAAAACATCGATTGTAAAGTTTTCTTTGTATTTCTTTTGTTGTATTTCATTGTAATTGCTTGTATTTATTTCTTACTGTTGTAAGACTATCTATTTGTACGAGGTTTCTCCACCTCTGGATTGTTCCGAGAAGTTATTGAATAATGGTATGTGATTGACATCTCTAGAGCTCGTTTGAGCTCGATCTGTAGAGTAGAAACTATTCGGTTTCGAACCACATTATATTTGATATTGTGTTTGTATTCGTATTATTATTTTTATTATTATTCTGTTGCGTACTAACACAATTTATAGATGATGTGATCGCAATCGTAATCCATCAAGCAATGCCTACACTATTCACTCCCCTTCTAGCGGTGACGACGATCCCTACACTATTTAGATGGGGCCGGAGGGTGGCTCCGTGCTCTTCTTAACTAGTCAATGAACAAGGAACAACACACACACAAAAAAACATTTAAATCTTCTCATTATACAATTCCAAATTGCATATACATGCGCCTTCTTTATTGTTAATAACTAAAATAACTGGAGGAATTTTACAAAATTTAAAAAAAAAAAAAAAAAAAGAAATGAAAATTGTTTGGAAATCTATTCTATTACACGTGCTTCTAGTTAAGTCCATTATTAGCGTTCGGATGCTGCGTTGCTGTTGTTGATAATGGCGTCCATTCCGAAAAAACTGTTGAATGGTTAAGTGGGGTCTAATTAAATTAGGTGATGTAAAATAGGCCATGCTTTGGACTAATCAGTTAATTAGTGGCGATATATATATATACATACTATACATATATATAAATATATATAAATATTATCGATCGACAAGGTTTATTCATCGGCATTCAGCATCTAATGATGCAACATTTTATCCGCCATTAACACAGCAGCACTCGCACAGTGGATGGTCAACTCAGTTGGATGGTGATATTTGCATGGAAAACAACAATTTTAAAAATCCTTAAAATCAATCGCACACAGAGAGTTAGGGAATTGCCCACTCATGAATTTTGTCATTTTCCAACCGATGCATCTCTATGCATGTGAGCGAATGAATTTGTCAATGTCCCCTCGCGAGGATCTCAGACCTAATTAATACGATAATAAAGTTATAGCAATGAGTAATGATCAATCTTCTTCGAAGATTATAAATTTTTTAAAATGTCTATCCTTCTATTATATTAATATTTAATTGGATTATATATATATATATATATATTCTTTATGATTTATCTCTTTCGTATTACTCATTGGACCGACTGACAAGAGGGACGTTGAGGACGAATAAATCGTCTTTTGCACCGATGAATGAATCTGTGAAGTCCTCTCACGTTGGCATTGTAATTGTATGGATATTTATCATATGAAGTTTCGGGATCAATTCTTAGCGGATACAAAATATTTCATTGGGATTTTGACCTCCCCGAGGTAATAACAAGACGACACTCTCTACTCACCATTCTATGAAATCTACCAAAGAATAACAAGAAGATTAGTCTTCTTACAAGTTTAAAAGCTCATACAATTTTAATCTCTCAAAAGCTCCTTTTAATAACAAATATGATGGTCTTTTATAGTTAATCTTTTAAACACTTTAATTGAGAATTATAGTTCCTAAAATTTTGAGAATAAACAATACATTTAACAAGGTAACATATAAAAAAAATTAAAGCTTGGTTAACATGTAACAATACCAAGAAATATGAATTCTCGAATAAAAGTTAATACTTTTTGGATTTCGATTAAAATGACCATAATTTCTTTATAGAAATATCATTTTTTAGCACCATTTTTTTATTGAAAATTAGACATTCGTGGCTTTTCAATGACATATGACTTGCTTTGTAATTCTTTCCCAATAAAAATAGATTAATTCTTTGAAATTGTCAATAAAATCTAAGATATTTCTATATCACGGGAGGTCGGCCATAAGGAACGCTTAGCGTTATCATGTTTTGTCACACGTGAATGAATTTGTGAGAGTTTCTGATATCTATTTGCATTTTGACTAGTAGATAGAGAGGTCATAATCATTTATTTTACCCCGATGATTTTTCATGTACAAAAAAAAAAATTGAGTTTTTTTTTAAGAGTATGTAGGTGGTTTTTACACTTATATTTCGGTATATTTAAGGTTTAGAATTTAGGGTATGGATCCAATATTGAGAGCTCATAGAGCATAGTTGCGATTTAAACTTCTATTTTAACATGTGTATGCATATTAAGATAAAATGATCATTTCGACTTAATATATTTTGCTTATAGTGCTGTAAATGCAAGTGCGAAAACATATATAAGTTTTTGAGATTTTGAGACGATCGATTAAATCGAAATAAATAGAGATATAGAGTTAAATAGTTATTTCTTTTGATCGCTCTCCGTGAGTCAAAAATACAAGTATAACATCACTAGAGTTAAATAATTATTTCTTATTTTATCATATTGTTAATCAAGTTTTTTTTTTATCTTTTTCTTTCTCGTTTGATATGTATATTTGTCATCATTTCACATCGCTTAACTAGAACATTTATTAGTCGTCTAAGTCCATAATTATATACCACCTTAAAAGTGTCTCAGAGTTCTCTCTCAATATATACAGCTCCAACTTTCTATCTAATATTCTCATTTCTTATTCTATCAATCTCTATATATCCACATATTCACCTTAATATTTTCATCTATGTAACTCTCATCTTTTGCTCATGTGCTCGAGTCCACGAGTGCCCTCCTATCCATTTTTACGAAAATGATTTTCAAAAATTATTTCGAGAATTTGAGCCTTTACAAAACTAATGAAATGCAATTAGGCTGCGTTTGGTAGGACGTAATGTAATTCAAGTTGTAATGTAATCCAAGTTATAATGGAATATAATGTAATCTTGATTACATTAGTATGTTTGGATACAAATTGTATATAATCTTGGATTACAAAGATCATTAGGCCGGCCATCATTAATCGTCGACCGCCATGATACGGCCGCCGATCGCGGCGATCGATGCGTCGATCGGCCGTTGGTCGATTGCCGTCGGCCGCCGATCGGCCATGCCGTCGATCGTCGGCCGCCGGCCGGCCGTCGATCGCCGATCGTTGCCGATCGGCCGCCGGCCGATCGCCGATCGGCCGTTTGCCGATCGATCGGGCCGGCCGCCAATCCGATCGTCGGCCGCTCGTCGCCGATCGGTCGATCGTCGATCGCTCCGATTGATCGCCATTGGTCGTGATCGGCCGGCCATGCCGATCACCAAACGCAATCTAAATTCCATTTGCATGCAATAAATCACATTTGCATGCATACAAATGGGAAGCTTGTAATGTAATCTGGATTACATGGGTTTTGCTTTGTAATCCAGATTACAAAACTTGAGTGTCTTTTGTAATTCAGATTACATTACATTACAATTCTAAGACAGTAACAAACAAAGGAATCTACTTTGTAATGTAATCTGTCAAACACAGCCTTAGTGTTTAAGGTAATTTGAAAATTTAGCAATTCAACACAAGGCATATATCACAATTTGTGGCAATGAACTCAGTGTCAATAGAAGAATCCTGTTGCAACTTAATTAGCACTAATTAATCGCATAATCGTAATAGCTTCTGCGATACCATTAGAATTATTACAAGCTGCAATGCCCAACTGTCGTAGCTCTTTGGACTTTGCCTATAAGTTGTTATCATAAACTGTTTCGGTATCGTGTCGAAATCCCTCCTATTAAGAGAGATACATACAACTGTAATTACTTACTTAATGAGCCAATCAAATGACTGGTGCACTTCCTCATTTTATAGGTCAGATTGAATCCAAATTTAATCCTTTTTTTTTTTTGTAATTTGGGGAAAAAAACAATTTAAATTAGATTAAATTGAAATATATGCAGCGGTCAGGGGTTAGTGGTCCTTGAGCCCTGAGGGAGTATGATTATGATATATGCTTTGTGAGTACAGTAGGGAATAAGATTTTGTATAAGATGTCATTATGAGAAATTTAATAGGATAAATGTTATCAATTAAAAGAGAGCTAATCTAAGTATTCTACGTTGGATTCTATCACTGTTTATAGATCATGTATTTAATTTCACGTCTTTATGGGATGTGACTAGCGCAACAATATAATTATATGAATGAACAAGAATCAATTTTTCGAATATTATAAATCTTTTAGAGTATTTGTTCTTCTATTGTACTAATCTTGAATTGAATAATATATTCCTTATAATTTATCTCATTCATATTGACTATAAAACTGACTGACGAAAATTCGGACAACAAATTAATCATCTTTTGTATCAATATATTTAATTTCACAATGATTATAATATTTAATGCAGGTAAATGGTTATTAATTTAAAATATTGTTAAAACAACCTTTCAAGGAATAAACAATTACTTGTTAGAGTCATAAATACTATCAATTCGGCATGCCTGCTATACCCATTCAAAATGGGTATTTTATAAATAAAAAAATTAATCAAATAGAAATAAAAGAATTAGCATTAATTCCTTCGAATGAAATAAGAAATAATTTACAGAAATTAATTCCACTTAAATTGATACTTCAAATTCCATTTTAGTTCAAATATATTGATATTTCAAATACCTTTTCCAATATATATAACAATCACTTGCAAAATAAAATAAAACTACATACCTTCTCTAGAAACTCCATACACCCAACTGTACTTCAAGGAATTAATAAGAAACCAAACACATAATTATACAATTCAGTTAGCCAACTTTTAAATTCTTTGTTTTGTTTATTAACAAATTTTTGAAGCGGATTGGCACGAGAGAAACAGAAATTATATATATATATATACATATATATATATAAACACACCATAATGTTCCAAATTTCGACCCGATTAATATCTAAAGTGATTAATCCGAGCTTTGTGGTTTTACCGAGACACCTCTTTGACAGCTAAACTAGAAGAGCTTAAAACCCATACTGATCTCCATCAATCATCTAAGTACGTCAGAAAAGCACACGACACATAGATTGACGATCCAATCCGAACTCCACAGTTGCACCATCTCTAAAAAAATTATCTAACGTTGAAATCTTACTTTATCCGTCGAATAAACTCCTACATAGAAAATTATTCCATGAATTTTTTTAAAATTTATCGTCAAATATTATCTCAATGGAAGACTGAACTACATTCTCTTATGTGATATCTTTTCACTTTGCCACTCCACCGTACCCCAAAGGCTATATGCACACTGATCGGTGAGCATTATAATCTAATATTTAAATTTAGATAATCAGATAATGAATAATAAAAATGTTCACGGATAAATTAGACAGGATAAAATCCTTTGAGTATTATAATCTAATATTTAAATTTTAAAAGATCGAATAATGAATAATAAAGATGTTCAATAAATTAGATAGAATAATATTCTTTTATATATATATATATATTCTCTTATGTCAAAGGAAGAGACATTTTGGCATTTTAAGCCACGGAAGCATCTGGTTGCTAACCCTAGTTATTAGTATGCCTCGAGTGGTTGCTAATGGTGACAAATTCCATAGCCACAGTGAGTTTCCACATTTTATTGCTAATGGCGGAGAGAGTAATAAAAATATGCAGAGTATAGAAGGTTGCAGCATACACTTCCAGATCACGCTGGACCAAGCATGCCTGGTTTGAAGCCACTGAAACGTAAGCTGCCATTAATTCTTGTTGTGAATCAGATCCTATGCTTTCCAGCTCAAGACTTTCTATTAGTAGGCAACCGGCTGCATTATTAAACATGGTTAGATGAGAAGTTAAGAGTGTTAGTAGAGTCTTAACAACCGATGCGAGAGAGAAGGAACTGGAAAATACCTACCAAGTTCATGATACAGTGGTAGGCCAAAGAGCTTTACAATAAAATAAGCTTCAAAGCAGGTCAATGGACATGAGCTGTAAGATCTGACCTGGAGGAAAATAAGGTGTGTGTTACGACGTCTAAATTAACTAATATAATCAATTAAACATCTGAATATTCATAAACGGCTTGTTCAGATTATGTCCCAGCGTGATCCATTCATTATTTGTTAAACATAACCAGGTCAATTTATCTTATAAGATGCATAGTTTTAACTCAAACCCAAACCTGTAAAATTATAGTTCAGGTTTGTGCCAACTGTTTTCGCCCCTAGTGTAGGTTGGCAAAACCTTATAACATTCCCTTGAGAATTCAAGGCCAGCGAAGTCAATTCTTTCTCACTAATATATCATGTATAGCTATACTAAAATTCAAGTATGGATACCTTTATGTCCATGTGTCTGTATGCACTATGAGTTAGGAGGGATAGATGAAAAACATAAATATGAGAGGTATTATGATTGCTAAATTTGATTAACCACTTATCCCAAAGTTTTTGTTATAAGAGAGAATTTTAAATATTTACATCCTTATACACCCTTTCTAATGTGTAGGCGGTCAAGTACTTGACTTGATTGGCTCATACTCGACAAATAGATTAATGAAATACCATGACATAAGCCCAATATAATAAATTAGGGGAACCTCTTGATATTTATGCATATTAAGAATCACTTAGCAATATAAACTAAGACATCTATTCTATCCTCTCATTGTCACTTCTTGCTCTCCCTTTAACATGTCTACTTTCAACAATGACAAGATTTGTGTATCCTGTAGTGAATGCAATCATAATTTCCATATAATTACCTGCAAGGGCAGAAGTTTTTGCATATCTTGGAGATAACAATGCTGGTAGCAGAACGGATTTCATCCCATGCCGTATTTACACCAGTACCTTCATCTAATAATAGCTGAAGATTATACTCTGAAAGAAATTAGGTATGATTAGTTCCCTGAAACACTGTCTTAATAGAGAAATTTCTGTCCAGCGCTTGAAAGAAAGTTGGTGTCATGCTACCACACCCATATGCTGGAGCAACATGAATTTATTAAAAGCTTTAATGCAATTCATTAACAACAGAGGAAACAAATGTTAACAAAATGTTATCAAATGTTTGTCGTACATTATTTACTCGAGATTTCCACGTATCAAATTAATAGCTGTAAATCAAATATTAAAGTGCATTATTGGCAGCAAGAGAATAAGCAAAGTAATGGAAATTGGTATCGTAACAGTTGATAATCCTTTTGATATTTGCAACTAGGCGATCTCTGCTTTAGTTGCTTTCATTCTCTATCAGCTTTTAGTTTTCTCTAATCTGGAAATCAAAATTAATCAATTTGTTAGGTAAACTGATCCTCGTGACTATTTAGTTAATTTCTTTGTCAACTAGTTCAAAGGATTCCTACTTTCTCCCTTTCAGCATTCTGCATTTTAGTAATCCATATAACAACATCATTTCAGTTATCATAATGGTGAAAGTTGTGAGTTACTATATAGTGTGATAGCACACATCTAAGCACTGATTAACTGGCTTGTAGCATGCAATTACAGAGAAACATACAGACATTAATAACTAGGCACGTGACATGATTGCTATTACCTAATTGGGATCACAACTTCAGGTCAGGTCCAAGAGCATTGCAAGCCTATTACCGCTAAGTAATTTGGTAACTAATTGGACATCATAATATGCGAGCAAATGAAATATTGTGACATTTGAGAGCAATAGTATTACCTACCTACCTTGAGACCATGGATCTACAATGGTTAAGTACTACCTAAATGAAGATTGTACATTTGAAAATACTGTATGCCTGTGACAGTCGGTTTTGTCAATTCATATATGAAGATCATAAGATTTGTGATATAATGTGGATTTGTGATTATCATCGACACCAGCTTTAGCAAGAGACCATAAGACCATAAAGAATTTGCTTTACCTATTTGTTCTCTTGGACCTATTTTGGTGATCCACCTGCATATTTTGAGCATAGTCTATATCCATTCATCACCGAGATCAATATTATTGGATTGACAACTACTTTTATCTTTTTCTATTTTAATTATCTATTTTTCTACAGAAGACTCTCCACCATTACAATTTGTTTTTTGTACACGTCCCAAAATTAGTCTGAGCCAAACCATATATGTACTACTACTATTATTACTCTGAGACACTATTACTAATGTAGTTGGAGTTTGGCATGTTTGTCCATCTCTTATCCCTAGGCAAAACAAAATGTCTCCCATATTTCTCAAGTGTTTCTTGGCTACTCTCGCATGTAAAACAGCAAAAGGAATATCTTGCCACACACTGTTACAACGCAACCTGTTTTTATCCATGCAGATATAACCTTCATAGAGTTTACTCCTTTCTTTTGCATCTCACCATATTTCTGTCTACCATCGATCCTTGCTAATTTAGATTGTATTGTCCCTTTCCTATCTTCCCTGCAAAGGCACCACCATGAGAACCTCAACCACCATCGAACTATAGCAGAAGGCCAAGTGTTGAGTATATGACAAAAGTTTTTGAGACTGCCGCTCTCCCAATACCATCCACAGTCCCGGATCTTACCTCTTATTTGGATCTTCCCACTCCTCTAAAATAGGTACTCATTAGTACACTACCTCACACCCTCTTTCTCATTGCATATCTTATATTGCTCTGTGGCCCATTATTTTTGCTCATTATTTCTTGTTTAGCCATGTTAAAGGCACTTTTTGATCCATGAATGAGATAGACTATCGTGTATGAGATGACAAATTTAGGTTATTGTGATAATTGAAAGTTAGTTCCCCTTTCCTATGGAAAATCCAAAGTAAATTGTAAGTGAGAATATTTACTATGAAAATATCACTTAAAAGTATCTTCGACGAGTTAAAAAGCTCAATTGGTGGTCAAGGGATGCATTCAAATTTATGTGTTGACATCGTCATTTTTTTTATGTGGCCAAAATTTCTTCAGTTCAACTCTGTCACTTTGACAATATCATTTTAATTACCACTTTATTAATTGGATATTAAGAACGTCTAATTTTTAAGAGATCTTACTATCGAAGTATGTATGATTTAAACTGCTTAGGTTTGCTGCCAGGGAGAGTTCAACTTTGTGTAAATTGAAAATCTTTTGTCCGGGCGAAGCATTCTCTTAGAGTGTGGTTTGGTAAATTCAGTATGTTCTTCTCTGGTTTGGTGAATTTCTCAAGGCTCCATGTCATGATCATAGGAGGAAATTTAAGCATTTTGTGATATCTCAAGAATGCTTCTGGAATGGATCTCCTATATTGTGACTATGCTATTTACAGATTGTAAGCTATATAAATGCATATTAAGTTCCACAAATAAGTGATTCACTTCAAATTGTTGTGTTTTTTGAGGAGGCATTGTTTTCGATCTAGTTTTCCATAGGAGGACAAAATATATAGCAAATGGTTTTCACTTTGTCAAAGGAAAAAGTGCAATCCAAGGAAATACCATTTTATTTGTCAGCTCTAATGTTTAGTTAGCAAATCTATTGACTAAATCTTTGATAAGTCCTAAAAAAATATAGTATCAATTATAAGTTGTAGTTTCATAATAATTTTGAACCAAGTACTAGAAATCTAATTGTAAATAGCTTAAGGCATATTGGTATACACATGGAGCAATAAATGTGAAACAATTGGCATTCATCAATTCTACACTGACTAATAGGCTATCAGTAGAATGATGTAACTCATTCAGTTGCATAAAGCAATCTTTTTCCTTTTAGAAGAATCTAACTTGCATAATATGTAATCGTTATCCAACAAAGATCTTGTGCAGAGAACATGGATGGAATGAAATAACTAAGATCTTGCACAAAACTTAAGCACCTTCACCAGATGTCATTGCTGTTACAAAAATCTTTCCTCTGCCATTGACTAAACGCATCAAAGCTCCACTAAGATGAGACTATCCTCAAAAGAAAAAAAAGATCAGTCAAAGAATTCACACATGAAGATCTTAATTATAAGTAAAAATGAAGTTAAGAAAGCAATCTGATAACTTTCTTAAAGTAAAATTAAATGGATAAGGTTGTCAAAAATATAAAAAAAACTTCCAAAACTATCTAAAAAAAGCAATATGAGAGTTATCTTAATGGAAAATGGTTATTCGAAACAAATAAGCTGTTACCTCCTTTACACCACGTAATGGTGAACCTTTCAGACCGAATACAACAAGGGGCTCCTTACTATAAGGTTCCTGTGGTCAAAAAGAAAACTAAGACCGTGCTAAAAGTATTCAATATCAGAAATCAAACTATTTTTCTTTTAATGGAGAAATAATATAATTAAACACAAAGGAATTTTGTAGGTTCCTTTTTACATGATGGAAAGAAAAACAAATTGGTTTATTCAGCTAAGTTTGTTCATGTGGGAAGCTGAAGGTAGGTTTTCCATCGATGTAAACTGTTAAGTTGCTGATTGTTTGAGCATTACATTGATTTACTACAAGTTTTAAGCAAATTCAAAAAAATTCAAAAGTGGCATTTTTTCTATCATTGAGAAACATGTTATGATGAGGTTCGTAAGCAGATTTAAAAGATAAGAAACCTATTCAAATACCTTAAATCTGCTATCACTTGCAACCATCGTAGAAAAGCTTCTAGTATGTTCTCTCACTGTCCCAGGTTCTGATGAAACTCCTCTCTGACAATTTGCAGATGCAGAAAGCTGTAAAACGATTGATTGCAATTCAGAGTTATCTGTGCCTATTAGTACAACACGTGATTTTGGAGAGCTTTCCCAAGGTTGACCACTGACAGCTTCTACTCTTTTGAGACCACTCCATTGGAAGACGAAGCGATTTTCCCTGCGATGAACGACAGTATGCCACTCGGAATTACTTGTTGATAGTCATGCAAAGTGTGCATAGCTCAGCAGTTTTCACTTATTTTAATAAGATGGATCGAGAGATTATAAGAGTAGTAGCTGATAGAACAATGCTGCTTATATAGTTTCTACTGAACTTTCATACCTATCCTCAGCAAACCATATGATGCCTTTAGCTCTAATTAGGCTTCTTGAGCATCTCATGATTTTAAGAACTTTTGACTGAAACAACGCCAAAGACAATGGAACTTCAGTTTCAAATGAAGCTGATGAGAATGATGCTCCATGAGGAAAGCCTAATAAAAAAAGAGGGGGGGGAAAAGTGAAGACTTACAATATAAAAGCAAAAAAATGATATATATCTAAATAATTATCATAATCAATCCATGTTTCTCGCTTGGGTTCAACTACATGGATTTTATCCCTCCATCAAGCCAACTAAACATCTTTTTGTTACTCTCACATTCTAATGTACAGGTTTAAGTGTGGGTTAAAGCAACTGAAGTATGCAATGAATCGGAATAGCCCTTAAAATCAATGTCAGTCTAATCTGCACCTCACACTCATATATCTAGCTTGTTACACGAAACAAAAGAAGTGACAACTAAAAATATATGACTCAAAAGCCACTCAATGAAGATGATGAAAACAATGTCATAACAGCCAGATATTTTGGTATACAGAAGCGAAAACCATCCAGCAAGTCTTCATTTTAAACTGAGATAGGAAAGACAATCTGCCTCAAAAACAGAATATATCTTGTTAAATTAACATTGTTTTAGTTGTCTTACATTTCCTGCTACAGTTTTTACAATTTACAGCATGAATTATTTACTTGTTCTTCAAAGTTAGCCTAAGTACATAGGTTTCACCCAAAGTTACTGATATGGATAGATAAAGTGACAAAATTTGAATTAAGTGATCAACACAACTACATCAAGAAGGCCTATTTCAGCAGCAATTATGTAACATTAACATGGGAGAAACTTTGATGGATAAACTCTTCCTTCAATCCAGAATTTGGGCTTGATTAGAGAAGCAACTACAATTTGAAAAAAAAAACAATATGTTCTAATTAAGGGAAACTAATATAACCAAAAAAAATCCCATTAAAAGCAAGATACAGATCAGTTACCAGCATCAAAATTATCAGCAGGCTGGCTGCCAGTATCACCAACAGAAGAAATTTGCATTGGAGCATTATTATGCCTAAATGCCATCTTAGGCAATGTTTCATGAGAAAGAATCCCTGGCATACTATCAAAACTTTTTTCAACATCTAGTGCTTGAAGTTTGGTGCAATCAATCACAAGATCCAAAGGAACTCTACAAAATTGGGAGCGGACAACCCTTGCACCACCTGTTAACCCTTCTAAAATATCTTCAGCATTAGATATCTGACTGAGAGTAGCCAAATCACATCTGCAAGAGATAACTGATCACAGCCATCAATATACTGTCACGTTCAGCCAAATTGTAAATAGGTAGATAAAACAATATTTAAGGAGGATTGACATATATTGTGGCATTGCCAAGTTAAGGACTACACGAAACCTAACTCTATATAGTTATACAATCTAATGTTCCAAACATGGTTTAATCTGCATTCTCAAATTCTTCTAAAATCTTCAGCGTTTACCACTTTTAGCACATAAAAATATGAATTGAAATTGTTTTATTGTAAGATGAATGAAAGAAATAAGCAGAATTTATAAGGTTATATATGTTGCAAGGTATGATTTAATAAAGTAATAAATTCAGATTCAGTGCAATAAATGTTTTGCTGTTGGCAAGCATCTTGTTAGCAGGGCACAAGCTTGAAGTTTGCATCCCTTTGTGTGGTATGTAAGATAAATCAGAAACTAGTCTGAGCAAACTGCACAATACTTCCACTGAACGTCGTGTTTATATTTTATAATCAAGCATCCATTCCAAATTGAAATGCATGTAATCTTCTCCAGAAAAGTCTTATTTCTCCGATAGTAATTGTTTTAAATATTTTTCCACAAATCAAAGTGAGTTCAACACTTAGGTTCATGTTATTCTATTAAACCAAACCATGTAACAAACTAAATTGAATTGAATGTCTCCAATGCGAGTTCAATTAGACTTATTCATCCACAGATACCTATCTTGCACTTGTTTTTTATACTAGTTTAAGTGACCCCATAGAAACTAAAAAACCTAATTGCAAACTGACTTCTCTCAACTACTTTGTTCCCTGATGGTGGTAGGTATTGCAGGTAAAAATTGGTCATTATCTGTTCTCCCGAGTACTATTAATTTTCCCGAGCACTATCATTCTCCCGAGTATTATTGATTTTCCCAAGCATTATCAATTCTCTCAAGTACTATTGGTTTTCCGAGCACTATCCGTTCTTCTGAGTACTATTGATTTTCACAAACACTTCTGTTCTCTCGAGCACTATTTGTTCTCCCAAGTACTATTAGTTTTCCCGAGCACTATCTATTCTCCCGAATACTATCGGCTCTTCAGAGCATTCTCGATTTTCCCGAAACATTATCAACCTTCCTGAGTACCACCTGTTTTTCTAGACCTCCATTCCGTCTACTCTCGTCCGAGCACTCTAGGGAACAGTCCATCCTAGGTCTCGCTCTAATCTTCACAAGCACTTAACGCATATTGCATACACCGCAATCTACCTAGAATATTTTAGCCTCCTCAACATATAACAAAGAAGGAACATGTTAGAACAGGTAATGATTGTCCCCTAACAACCCTCTAAGGAATATGACAGGTGGATAGGCGTAGTCAGTGAAGCGGTGTCGAGCTACTATATAAAACCCATGGAGGCAAGGGAAAAGGGGATAGTTCTTTCTCTATTCTGATACGCGAAGACAACTCTTCTTTCCTGAACTTTCTCTACTTGTTATTTTTTCTCTCTTCTCTACTTCTCTACTCTATAGCATTTCTCTTTTCCTCGGTGGATACTGACTTGAGTCTCGGAGCAGATGTGCCGATAAAGCCAACCCACCTTAAATGTTCCCTTGATTTGCAGACAAGGATCCACGACGGCATCCCCGAAGATAAGCTACTCTACATTCCCGAGGTGAGGGAATTCAAGGAATCCAAGTGTGCTGAAAAGAGACCCCATCACTCCCATTTAAGGTTCATAATAAATTTAAGTCATTCTAAATCTTGACTAAAGTTTGATTCAAGGCCAAATTAACTAAAACTTACAACAACTATAGGTGAAGATGCCATGTTGTTCAGTTATTTCTTCTTATGGTCTTCATTCTAGAACATGAAATGGCTGTCTAAATATTTCATCACCAATTTTGTAATGGGCATGAGAGACCAACATTATTCAAGAGTAATAGATAGCAATGGTTGCACACAATTATTTAGAGTAGTTCCATGCAAGTTTAAAATGTTGAGCTGTGCCTAAATTTGAATCTTTAACTGGAATAATACAATTTCAGCATGATTTTGTATCATGTTGATACAATTTCAAAACTTATTTTCTTTCTTAAAATAATCTATAATTATTATTCTCAAATATTAGTGGCAATGTATCAACACTACTATGCTAATACCAAAAGGAATTTAGTACATTAGATCTTAGATCAACCTCATAATTTTCTAAAACCCAAATTAAATAATTATTTAGAACTTGTGGTATGATATTGATTTCTCCATATGTCTAACAACAACACCATGTTAATACCAAAATGTGTTTCGTGCATCAAAGTTTACAGCATTCTTGTCAGATCAACCCATAGTTTTTTAAGACCCAAATTAAATAATTATCTCATAACATGTGATATTGATATTTTTTTCATATTTCCATAAATATAAATCAATTTACCATTGGCAGTTGGACTTCAGCTTACAGGACTAGAATTGGAATTGTATAACCACATGATAAAAATACACATATGTCCCTGAATTATGACTTGATGGATCACCATATGATGCATCAAGTTATAATAAGAAAGTTGAGAATATAAACAATTTTTAGTTAATCTTAATACTTACAAGCTTCATTTTGATTATAACACTTATATGTGTTGATACTGACTCTTAATAAGCCTAGCTTATATCATCCTGGATTGCATGTGTAACTTTGCTCACCTATTCAGAGCTCAATACTAAAGTCAAGAATATACAAGTTTCACCACCACCAAATATATTTCCCATTATCATCACCTCGATTAGTAGTTGCAATATTGTTGGCATCGCTATCATTATTTCAAATTTCTCCTAGGATTGCAATGCCAGAGTGTGACGTAATGATATTTTGTCACTCTCATCATCTCATCATGTTCTTGTTCATCAATTGCATTTAGTTCCCTTTCCCTTGTGCTAGATTAGATTTCTATTTCTCTTTATAAGAGATTGTGAAA
Source organism: Wurfbainia villosa (assembly GCA_025175895.1). Lineage (NCBI taxonomy): Eukaryota > Viridiplantae > Streptophyta > Magnoliopsida > Zingiberales > Zingiberaceae > Wurfbainia > Wurfbainia villosa. Next base: position 1,179,463 of record CM046008.1, read on the forward strand.
GTTTTGTCACACCCTTTATTTACGACCTTTGATAGTGTCAGTTGGAATGTTTCAGAACGTTTAGGTTAAGATCCAAACAATAGAAATTCTCAATTAAAAGTTTCATCTTCATCATCTTCCTCACCAGCATCTCCTCTAACTTACGTTTCTTTCAATCTGGTAGGTAAGGAATTGAAATGGGCATGGTCGATCTCCTAATTCATTAACTAATGGATTCTCAACCTCAACAACACCTCATTAATATATCATTGGATCATCCTCATTCTAGACAAAATGATTTATATCACTAGACTCTTCTTCTTCCTTCTCTTCAAATCTTCAACTGAAATGCATATTATATTATACTGAAGATAGACCATCTTCTTTGAGCAACGAAGAAAGATGCAATTTTGCACTCACACTTAAGCAATGAGGGAGCAAGTTGACTAATTTCATTCAAAACCTCTTTAAGAGGTCATCTAAGTGAGAATGTGTTCTGTAACTTTTTTTTCAATTTAGGAGTTGATCTTCCATATTTTAACTATCACTCAAATGTAAGATAAATAAATGGTATAATTAAAATAATCCTCTATATGTGTTGATAATTAATAATTGTTTATTTTATATTATCAATATCCAATTGATATCTGAATGACAATAGAAAAGATCGCAGAAGCTTCACAAAATATTCCTTGTTAATAGTCATATGCCTATTTTGACTCTAGGTTATAGACTCAACAACTAATTCTCTATTTGGTTGTAGTTTTGATATTACACTTCAAAGGAGCACTAGGATATCATTATTTGATTAAACACTACCGATATTGATATGTTAGATTAAGTTACTTAAATAAAATTTCCTTATTATCAAAAAACAATTACCGCCACCATATGAATTTTTTTGCCCCATTTAGTTGACTCATCTTTGAAGGGGAGCCTTGGCGCAATGGTAAAGTTGTCACCGTGTGATCTAGAGGTCATAGGTTCGAGTCATGAAAACAACCTCTTATAAAGCAGAATAAGACTGTGTACAATAGAACCCTCTCCGGAACCACGCATTAGCAATAGCGTCGTGCACCAAATTATCCTTTATTTGGTTGACCCATCTTTCGATAATTATATCAACATAATATTGATGCATAGTTGGTGATTGCAAGCGCCCGTTGAGTTACTCTATTCTTTAATGAATTTAGTGGTCAACATTGCCTATTTGTGGCTCTTTTCCACGTAAAACTTATATAGAACAAGCAAGGGTTTTATTGTTGTAAAAAAATTTGCAATATAATAACAAATATTAATTTGTTATCTACCTACTGTCAATAGTGCTAGAGTACAAAGAGATTTTCCATTGGACAGAAGTGGACATGTCATTCAATTCCAATTTTTTTCTAGGAAAACAATTTTATCAAGAGAAAGTGAATTACAAACCTAGTTGTTGTCGATCATAGAATCTCTCTGGCAATAAATTTCCTCATTAATCTATAAGTGAGTAATGATTATAAAGGAATTTTATTAAATATTGTCCATTTTTATTAAGTTTTTCAATATAAGTCATTCAATTCCAATTTTTTTCTAGGATAACAATTATAACAAGAGAAAGTGAATTACAAAGCTAGTTGTTGTCGATCATAGAATCTCTCTGACAATAAATTTCCTCATTAATCTATAAAGTGAGTGATGATAAAGGAATTTTATTAAATGTTGTCCATTTTTATTGAGTTTATTAATGCCCGTCATCATCATAGCAATGCAGTGTGCTATGCTTGATCCAAAACAATATTAGACATTCTTACAATCTTACTCTAACAACACTATCTCTCTTGAAGTTAGCACCACTATCTATGACCACTATTACCTTATATTCTGCATCTATATCTCAATCTACACTATACAAGCAGTTGCATAATGATATTTTACAGTTACATTAACAACAAATTTATGAAATATCATATTTCTATTGCAATAAAATAGAAAATTGATATCGATTATATGCAAAGGTCTTGTCCAATTATTGCATATCAACGTAACTCAATAAAAGCACCATTACGTCTTGCTTGCTAGGATTCATGTCTTAATCTCCTTTCCTTGTTCAGCTAGGTATGAACCTACAATTACATACATGGTCGGAGGATGAAAATTTTAGATATTAGACACCATGCTATGATAGTACCTATAGTTTGTTGAGTTAGGATATTTGATTAAAATGAAAATTTTAGCAATACTTTGACAATTGATATCTTTTTCTCCTTTGTATAGGCATCATCAATCACATTGAGCTTGCTAGCTTGGTCTGGAAAGGGCATTTGGTTAATATCAACAAATATCAATTGCAACCTTCATCTCGCAAAAGGAAAGAAATGAATAATATCAACTTATAGTAAGGTATCATGAACACTTGCACTTTTCCTCAATATTAGTGTAGAGGCTAAACAACTAACACCAGTTGAGCCACTTCCACGAGAAATAATAGTGTCACGATTACACGACATTTGTTGTTCATACTCATATTAGCTTGGGAAGAATAAAGAGTGACTAGAAATTCTTAGTTATTTGGAATATCATCACTATGTCCTCTAAATTCATTGTTGATTCTCCAAAAGTTTGCCTATCAAACCCTTCACATTGTTGTTGTTCATATTTGACATTTTTTTCATCAAGTTCCCCTGTTACAGGATGAAATTCTTAAAGGATTGTTAAACACTTTTGAAACATGTATGTATCCATAAGCAAGATGGTGGTTGAGGCAAAAGAACATACTGCCTGACCCTATTTTGGCGTAGGTGACATTGTTCCAACACAGATAGCATTGCAATTAACCTTGTGTCATGATCCTCTAGTAGAACAAAAAATTTGACTGTGTTGGGCATCAAAGCTTGATACTTTAAACCATGGTTCCATAATTAGAATGGTTAATGCTCAATCTATGGGTTAGAATTGTAAGCTACCTATCAACATGTCTAACCCATCTCAACCTGTTTTTCCAACAATTTATCATTTTTAAAATAAAATTTAGCTGCTCTTGGGTATTACTTTTTTTTTTTATATCCTTTCTAGTAACTCCACATTTCAAAGAAACTTCAATTTTGTTCAAAGAGAGGCAATATTGATTAAAATGAGATAAAATGTTTCAACTATGTAAGAAGACAATAAAATGAACCAATAGGAGAAGATAGCTTCATGTTTCAAAACACCAGTCACAATGGAAGAAAAGGATTCAAGTGGCAAAAAAAGAACATGTTGCCTATCAGTGAGTGGCAAGAAAAGGATGGAATGGTCCTATAAGGAGATAAGAGGTGTTACTAATCAAGTCAACTGAAATTTCTGTATTGGCAGAGTTCAAGAGCATGAAGTAGTGAAACGTAAAAAATAATACTGAGAGCTGGGTGCTGGAAACTTTGTTTATGTTGATAAAAGTTAGCATCTCAATTGGATTAACTCAGAGAGCACTCAAATTTCAAAGGCACTATCAGAATTAATGCAACCATGTCGACGATAACATGTTTAGCACGCACACACAAACTGAAAAACGGGGCAGCCTGCATGCTTGCACTTAAATCCAGGGACTGAAAGATATAATGTTGATAAGCATACTTGTTTAATAAAACGATATCAACATGCTGCAACTGCCTCCTGACAATGTCGATATTAATGATCTTATCGAGAGATTCTGCATCAACCACAGCAACTGTAAGATCCAGATGAATGCCTACTTCCTTCAGATCGGCAACAAACTTATCAGGTCTCGCTAGCCCAGACGTCTACAGAAACAATTTATACAACAAACATAATATCGTTTTAACATGGTCAATCAACAAGAAGAATACCCCCATAAAAGGCAGCAGAATAAGACCTCAACGAGAAGACAGTCGAAATTGTGCCTACTATCGACAATCCGCTGAAGGGACTCCCGGAACGGCCCACTGACATCACAGCAAGCACAGCCTGAAATCAACACAGTATCAGTTTAACCAACAAAGGAGGAGCCGGATCGGCCAAGAGAGGAGAGAAAAGAAGAGGGAACCGTGGGTGAGGGAGACGGTGGATAGATTAAAGGCCTGGTTGAGGCGGGCGGCGTCAAGGAGAAGGGAGTCAACGTCGGAATCTGCGAACTCGTTGACGAGGACAGCGAGTCGGAGATCGCCGCGGTTGTCGAGTAGGTGCTTGAGAAGCGTGGTTTTGCCGCTGCCGAGAAAACCGGTGACGAGGGTGCAGCCCATGCGGCCGCCGGCAAGGCCGGACCGCCGGTTGTACACCCGATTCTCATACGCCACGCTCATCTCGTTCCCTTCCATTCTTACTCGACAGACTCACCGGAAATCCGGAATCGATTCGTTCGGCCCTCGTCTCAGCAATTTGAGAGCCTTTAAGGTTTCCAGAATTTTCTATTGAACATGGAATAGGAAAAGGCTATCAATTACAAAACACATCTTAATTTTTTTTTTTTAAATATCTTTAAATAAAAAATTTAAAATGTCCTCTTCTTTTCCCTCGTTATTCTCTCTCTTCTTGATAGAAATCGAATATTTTATATCGATAGAAATCGAATATATTACATTGATAGATCGAACAAATCCTAATATTTATATAAATAAATACTAGTATTTGTCACTTTTATACTCTATTTATTTAAAGAGGGAAAAATAAAAATCATGAAAATATTTTTATAATTATTATTTTTGTTTATTTCGAAAAAAAAAATATTTTCTCTTCTCTGGATTGTTTTTTTAAATATGTTTTTTTCAACGCACTGAAATTATCAATTGAGCGAAGCAAGTTCGAATTATTGGACGATGACAATATACGAGTTGTCTCACGGATGGTGACCTATGCAAGGTTATGATCACGGATAATAGTAGAGATCGAAATCATTTGAGTTGATGAGATGAATTGAGATGCTCAAAGTGTTTAGGATGAACAATTGATTACTAATTAAATTGATTGGGAAAAAAATTTGACAAATCGAATCGATTGAATTTTTTAATAAAAAATCAAATAAATTGAATTAATAAAAAATTGATTAATTAAATTAAAAATTAAAATTTTTTATCATCGATCAATTGATATTTTATATCGATCGCGAGTTACGAACGAAACGAGTTAAGAATTAGAATGAAATTATAATTTTTATATTGCAGTTTAGGATAATCAATAAATTGATTAATACAAATCAATCGATTAACATATTAATCGATATATTTATATTAATCAGTTGGTTGAAATTCATTGATTAATTAATATAATAAATCAATCAAATTCAAAACCGAATAAAATAAATTTAAAAAAATAATTATTTTCAAATGAATTTCAGAATAAATCTAATCTAACTTTCCGATTTAATCAAATTTTTACTCGTAGAGGTGGTCGAGTAGCCAAGCACCTTCCAGCTTGCCGATGCAATCGAGAGCCATGTGTGTTTGGATTTGTTGACGTGGTTAAGGATAAGAAGCGGTTAAACTTTATCGCGATTCAGGCGGAATCTGATTCAATCACGGTCGATAATGACCGCGCCACTGTCGTTCGCGTATTTTGATCATTTCCAATCGGTTTGCATTGAATTTCGAATGCTAACCGATAAGAATCCGAGCCTCACCGAACCATCGGTGAATTACGCGTCGATCACGTCCGGTCCGATGACCGACGATAGCCAGATGGCACGGCGACGACATCGGCACCATGCATGACTCATGCGTGGAATGCACGAGCGCACAGAAAATCGTCGTCCAGAAAACCATATATATATAGAGAGAGAGAGTTATTTTGCGCGTGATCAACCTCCGCGCCGTCACGCACCGGCCGTCAAACCATCGGACCGGGCGCGATCGATCACGCGACTTCGCGGCGCTGTCCGTGATGATCGATCGGTTTCCGGTTAGCTCCGGACTCGGCGCAAGAAACCGGCCAAACGACGGTTCACGCGCCGGCGATGGTCGACCACTGCCGCCGTGATTGGCCGGATTCGCCGAGGCCGAATCCGACGCCGGACGGCACCGGCGGTCGATCCGTCCGGTATTCGGCCGCCATTCAGCGCCGGTGACGATCAATCGCGATCGAAATCGGTCGCGAATCGGCACGATTCGGCCGCGTCTTGGCCGGATTCGGCCGTGCGGCCAAATCTGGCGTCGAACAAACCGAGTCGGCCGGCGCTAACCGGCCGGAACCGATCACATCGGACGCCGGAAGTCGAAGGCGTCGATCGCGCCCGATCCGTGGCCCGGTGGTGGCCGAACGGCAATGGCGACGGCGGCGATGATGATGGATGGTCGCGCGTCACGGAGATTGATCGTCTGAAGAAAATATATATATATATGTATATATATATATATATAATGCTGAAATAAGACATGTAGCTTAGTGGTGTTTGATCTGTTGGCGTATACAAATATCATATTCTCCTATGCATTACCATGATTCGGGCAATTCATTACAGCCACGATTTTTTTTATTAGCATTCTTTGTCCAAATCTTCGATCCAATTATTCTGAATTAGATTTGATAATTTTACAAAGATATTTCTTTAATAATTTAATCGAAAAAGATTGAAATATCTATAGGTCTCTATTAACCATATGAGTATATTAGAAAAATATTCGTAGTTTAACAGTCCAATTTGAATTTCAATTACATCATCTCTAAAAAATCATCTAACATTGAAATCTTATTTTGTTCATTGAATAAACTCCTATACAAAAATTATTTTTATCGATTTTTTTAATTTATCATCAAATATTATTTCAATAAAAGATCAAATTATATTTATCCGTAGAATATTTTTTCACTTTTCTTATTACTCACAATTCTTTTTCTATGTATATATTGCCTTTGCTCAATCAATTTTTTTTCTAATTTTTTTTTTTTGGCTGATATATATTTATTTACTACGGATTTTGATAAAGATAGGAAACCATTTTTTATGATAATATTATCGTTCTAATTTATACAGCGGGGTGAGTACACGTCAGCAGTTGGTCAACGCGGAGCAGTTGCAACACGCAGTGGACCCCTTTGCACTTTTTCACGGAAAACGAGCGGGCCCATGTATTTAGCCAATGGCAATGCGGGTCTCGTGTGGAAAGAACATTCGCTTGCGGGTAGTAGAGTCTCACCCACCTCGCCACGCGAGCGGCCTGCGAGACCAAGTCCGCCAGAACTCGTCTTCATTTCCTCCTGCCTTCGTCTTCTAGCTCTCAATCCCTCTTTCGTTCGCGTTCGTCGATAAGAACAAGGGAGAGAGAGAGAAGAGAGAGAGAGAGAGATCGGAGAAGGGAGCACGAGACCGAGAGGAAATTAGATAGAGGAATACATCGAAGTGAACATGGCGTACCGGTCGGACGACGAGTACGACTACTTGTTCAAGGTGGTGCTGATAGGCGACTCCGGCGTGGGGAAGACCAACCTCCTCTCCCGCTTCGCCCGCAACGAGTTCAGCCTCGAGTCTAAGTCCACCATCGGCGTCGAGTTCGCCACCCGCACCGTCCACGTCGACGGCAAGCTCGTCAAGGCTCAAATCTGGGACACCGCCGGACAAGAAAGGTACCCCAAACGATATCCCCTTTAAGTCTTTAACCTATCGATTCCGCCGCTATTCCAACTCGTTGACTCGGTGCCGATCTTTTGCGTTGACCGACATGAGAAACAGATACCGAGCCATCACCAGCGCCTACTACCGAGGCTCCGCCGGCGCCCTCGTTGTCTACGACGTGAGCCGTCGCGTCACCTTCGAGAACGTTGAGAAGTGGATGCAGGAGCTGCGCAACCACACCGACTCCAACATCATCGTCATGCTCGTCGGCAACAAGGCGGACCTGCGCCACATAAGGGCGGTGTCCGTGGAGGAAGCGGAGGCGCTGGCTCGGAGACAGAAGGCCTTCTTCGTGGAGACCTCCGCCCTGGAGTCCACCAACGTGGACGCTGCCTTCGGCGAGGTGCTCACGCAGGTGTACCGTGTGGTGAGCAGGAAGGTGCTCGACCTCGGCGATGACCCTGCGGCTGTGCCCAAAGGCCACACCATTGATTTGAACTCGGCAGAGGAGGAGAAGCCAGCATCAGTTAACAAATCCGGGTGTTGCTCGAGTTGATCAACTAGCTAGCCTGCATACATCTGTTGATTTGTGCGAGTTCTTGCAGAAATGTAAAAATAAGTGGGTTTCTTGTTTTTGTTCCTCGAAAGAATTCATTTTTGCTGACCAAACATGTTCTTCTTTAGTTGTTACCATTGTCAATTTGTTCTCTTTGATCAGATACGTATACAAGACAAGTGATGTTTCATTCCTGGCAAGTAGGGTTTTTTACTTGCTGGATTTATATTTTCAACTTAATTCAGGCTAAATGAGCAATTCACATTCACAAAACCAAATCTAAGTAAAACCAGGTGCAAGAAGATATTAATAATATTGAAAATATAATCATAGTTTCATATTAATTGTCAGTAATATATGAAAAGTATCATAAAACAATCACCTTGTGATTGTACTATTTATTTGATAAATAAAAATTTACTATTTAAGTATACATGTTTTCATGTATTTGATTGGATTTTAAACTCATTTACTGAATGTCCGCAATACGATTCACGGCATGGGAGAATTTATGATTAGATCACAACCAATAAGTATCTCTACATGTGTAATTATGATGTATTGGAATTATCCCTAGTCGATAAATTGATGGATTCGGACATCATCGATTCTGTTGAGATTAGCACGAGATATACTTTTTTGTTTATCCAAGCAGTTGTTTCTCACTGATTGATGACATCGGGATGTCTGGAGTTGATCGTGGATGCTAGTTATGATAACTAGTTCATTGGAGTGACCAGCTGTAAAACTTCATATGGTTCTCTGCATATATGGATATGTCAATGAAGTTCTTACAGCAGCTTAAGTGCGATGTTCCTTCGACTTACGGTATTTAAGTCATCTTGGTCATGAAGACTTATGTTTTGACATCTTAAGCAAGCATCTCCGAGAGATGCGAACCCGGGATGATTGGGTATAAGTCGAAGTGGTCGAAGGTGTTTGAATAGCCTACAAAGGATTCACCACTCCTTGCGAAAAGATGTATACTCATGACCTCTCGTCGGATTGTTACGAAAGTTTTTAGCAAAAGTATTGCATGTTTAAAGTATGGTACCCTTGGATACATGTGTAGTAACTAGAATCTGAAGGACGAGGAAGTGATACTTGAGCTAGGTGTGACGTAGTCAGCCTAGTGGGGATTGACACAATAAATCATATCCTGAACCAAATGGGTATAAAATGAGTAAAGGGAATGGAACACGATTCATTGTAGCTGCTGAAAGGTTTCAGAAATGGTTCTGGAATCAACCGTTGATTTTCTGATTAATTAGGGATCATGATGTACTACTAGGTATCACTCATGATCGTTCTACAATTAATGGTTAATTATAGACGGCCAACATAAACCGAGAATCTATTTGGTCACACGCACAACGAACATAATCCGAAGGATTTAAAATGAATTTGAGAATAGGATTCTCAGATCGAGAGAGACTAGGTTTGGTTGGATCAAACAAAGAGCAAGTATGAAATGATTTCAGTTGCATCGGAAGCATGGATGAGTCGATTCTTATGAAGACATGATGGATAAACCAAATTGGTTTGGTTCTAATTCAATGGTGAAAAATAAATCAAAATGGTTTGATTTGTTTTAAACGAATGAACAAAAATTGATTCGGTTCGTTTTAACTTAAAATAGACCAACGCAGTTTGGTTTATTTTAACTTAAGTTATTGGAGCGGATTAACGAATTTTGGTTATTAACTAATAACTGTTAGGAGAATGTGTTCTCTATAAAAACATGACTTAAGGGGTTTTCGTGGAGAATTAATTGGTTCAAGGGTTTTAGAAACCCTAGTCTCCTTTCCTTCTCCTCCTCTTCTCCTATTGCTGCCAAGAGCTTTAGCCGCCCAAGAGGAGCTGCTGCCCAGGTTTTGCTGCTGCCCAAGTCACTGCTGGCCACCCACCAGCCATCGATGACTCCTCTAACCATCCTCCCTTAGCCGCCGACGACCAAGGAGCAGTCGACCATTGATTGGCCGATCATATCTTCCATCAAACAAGTTGTCCAGATTCTGGACAATTTGTTCTCCTCTTCATGGAGAGGTCATTTGGTCAGCGTTTTATGCTCCAACAACGACCTACTTGTCGGGGATTGATTCTCCGACAATCCTCATAGGTGGAGGGTTAAATTTTCGTCAAACGGTTGACGAAAATCGCTTTCGACAAGCGAGTTTGTGAAACTCATTTTTAGGATCCGAATTTATTTCGGATTGTAATAGTCTCTCGAATCACATCGTCTTCAACTCGAGACTAGTGACTTTTGCGAAGACAAGGCTTGTGGCTTTGTGAAACTCTCCCGACAATACTCGACGTGGATACGAATAGAGGCGATTCTAGCGAGAGTCGCTACGATTTATGTCATTCCCGCTACACGTGATCCGTCAGGTATACCTAGTATAAGTTTCCTTTTATTGCAAAATTTTAAATAGCGATTATGCCTACACATGTTGTATCCTCATGTGTGTGATGTGTGTGATGTGTGTGATGTGTGTGTTGTAATAAATTAGATTTATTGCTTTTATTGCTTCCGCTATGAGCATGTTTACGAAACGTGTTCGAATACACACTCACCACGGTGCTAGGGAAACCCAACATTAGTAAGACAGAAAAAGATCATGTATTTATAAGATGAAAAGATATCTCCATTGGTATAAAACCTTCTGGATATAGTCCAAAAATAAAATCACGAGAGCTTAAGCTCAAAGTGAATAATATCATACTATTATGGAGATATGTGAATCTTATAGACACTAACAATTGATATCAGAGTCATGATCCATGTCAAGTCATGAACCTCGAATGAAAAAAATAGAGTTTCCATGTCCGAACCAAGAGAACCAGGCACTAGACAGGAAGTTCAGTTAACCCAAAAGGGTCGAACAACTAATAGGAAATTCAACTGAATCAGAAAGACCAAACGACTGACAACAAATTCTGGTGGGTTGAAGATCGAACATCAAACAGAGCAAGTCCTTCGAGGATGGATCTTGAGGGGGGTCAATGTGGTCCTTCGTTTGAGGGGAGATTGTTAGAAGTATTGAGAATACAATCAAAGTCTCACGTTGATAAGATATGGAAAAATATCATGTGTTTATAAGATGAAAATATATCTTCATTGATATGAGACCTTTTAAATATATTCTAAAAATAAAATTATAAGAACTTAGATTCAAAGTGAACAATATCATACTATTGTGAAGATATATGAATCTTATAGACACTAACAGAGATTCATAAGAATAGTGAGGTTGAATTCAAATATGCTAACAAGCTCGCACTATGATCTATGATATATGATCTAGTAGGCAGTAAATCTGGATATATGTTACCCTTTTTTTAGCTGTTTATGGAAAATGCTGGTTCAGGCAGAAGGCTAAGCTAGCTAATTGAAGCTTGGATTGTAATCAGTCTATCAGAATTTATGGTTGCTCAAAAGGAATAAAGCAGAAGACAAGTATAGTGCTCATCCACAATGTTTATAACTTTGCAAGACTAAGTTACGCAGAGAGAAACTTCAACAAGGACGTTTTAGAAGTAGTCGAGCAAACACTAGCATTGGATAGAGACAAACAAACACTAGAAGACGCTGCAGAAAGTTTCTTACAAATCAAAGAGAACGATTTGCATAATATGAAGCCACCAGATCATAAAACCAATTATTCCAACTACCAGGACATGCATATCGGCTATGTAAACACCTTTTACTAATAAGGAACTTGAATCCTTTCTGGACCACCAAGCATATCCTCCCAGAGCAGATTAGAGAGAGCAAGAGTGAGTTCCCCAACGTTTCCTGACACAGACATGAAAGAATAAGAAAACAAAAAACAAATGAAGTTTATCTGCATAAGGGAATAAACAATACCATCTCCAATTGGGCGATCATCCCATTGGACAATAGGTAATATAGGCAGGCCACTTCCAACAAACATCATCTCAGCTGAATCTTTCGCATTATCAACTTTTATATCAGCAGTGTTAACACCTATTAGAAGACCTTTCTCTACCAATTGGGGAGCTAGTGCAAGAAGCCTCTTAGCAGTGCATCCACTAAGAATCTTGTCAAACGATGGAAGCAGTAATTCCTTGTTTTTGGTTATGAATGCAACATTAACATTAGGGCCCTCTGCTATAAAGCCTTGCTCATCGACCCAAATTGCAGCCCAGGCACCCTTCTCCTCTGCCTCCATGACTGAGAGGACGTTTGGGAGATAATTCACATTCTTCATGGTAGCAAATAAAGGAGGTTTCATTGGCACAGTGGATGTAATGACTTTGACACCTTCCTTGCACTGAGAATAGTCATCATCAATTACCACTGCATAGAAGGCAGCTTCTGGACAGCCAGCTGATGATAACAAAAAATTACCAGGACCAGCACTGAGCCAGTATCGAATTGATCCCTTTTTGCATTTTGATGCGGCCGTCATTTGGATAAGAATATTATGCAAAATTTCACGAGGAAAGGGTGATCTGATCTTTGCTTTTGATGCTGAACTTAAGAATCTGTCCAAATGAGTGTCAAGCTCATACAGGCAACTGCAAATTTGCATACAAGATCACATAAGACATAGAGTTTCAAGAAGAAAAGTTCAATGCTTCCAAGCCTATGCACTACGAAACTATCTGTTTTCTAAACTTTCTCAAACAAGAAAATTTAAAGCAAGCAACTTTTAAGTCAACCATCTGAAGCAATTCTTTAGCCGATATGTCTAATTGAAATTCATACAAACTAAGAACCTTACTTTGACCATCCATTTACTTTACAAAGGTCTCTGGAATCCAGTTAACTTGGTTCTTTCCAAGCATATGGCAATCTACGAAAGAGAGATATCGTAGTTTGATTTCCAATTCCAACCAGCAGGTGAATCCGTAGGTATTGCAATTCAAAAGCTGTTAATGTTGAACTAGAAAAGAAAAATCCAATTTCATTGATGCAACTGCACTATCCTGCTTCCGATTTCCCAGCTAAATAATTGAATCTGCGAATATGATTCATATTTTAAAACATTGCCTCCACAAACATTTTTCCCATCAATTTCATCTTCATATAAAGAGGATAAAAAAGCACTTCTGCGAAAGCATTCAAATTATATTTATACAGAGAGGATAAAACCGCAATTTTTTGTTCTCAGACTGAGATGTAAGCTCACAAGAAGCAACCGATCAAAGAAACGATTATAGATTATCAGCTATTGTTCATAATGATGAAACCACTGGCAATTCAGCTAACAAAAAATATTGAAACAAGCAACTTAACTAGCCAAGCCAAACCCACCCGTCAAGAAGCATGGCTGTATCGAAGACACCGTGCCCTCTGTGTACCATGTGATCGTCCATGGAGATAACCATCATCGCTGGATCAAGAATTATACCACCGACCACGCTGGAATACATTGCCGGGTAAGGTTGATTTTTCACAGAGCTCCACTTCTCCTTCAGCTTGTCCAAAACCTAATTCAAAAATCAATCAACAAAAGATTTTGTCCCCTCAAAGTAAAAAAAAGAAAGAAAAAAAAAAGATCTTTTGCCAGCACAAACTAAATGGATCCACAAAGGAGTTAGGAAGTAGGGGAAGACATAAAAATAAAAATTTCGACGGGAAAAGGCGATCATATCATCTACCTCGGTGGCCGACGAGTAAATCGGAACCGGAGACGGACCTGAAACTTCGTCCCCCATGGAGAAGGAAGCGTGACGAGATGGCGGCAGAAGAGGCGAGAGCGGAAGGTGGCGAGTGAGACGACAGCGCGCAGGGAAGAGGGTTTAAGAAGGCGAAAGGCCGACGCTTTGGCTTGTCGAGTAGCGACTAATGAATAAACACTAGGTGAGCTGGAAATCCTGGTGCGTCGATGCGGCTCCGTCTGTTCCTTCCGTCTCCCTCCCACTTTCTTGGTGTTTTCCTCTCGCTCGCTGGTTTTGCTTCCGCCATTTTCGCAAGCACACGTTTCAGGTTTGGCGGACAGAAGAGACGACGGAGGATAAGACAGCGACCACCAAGCCACGCCGGCACGGCCTGAGTATTGAATACAAATTTGTGTTCATCACTGCCGATGAGGGTTTTGTGCTGCCGGCCCTTGCTGACTTCAACAAACCTCGAGCCGATCCGATCTCAACTTCCTAACTATTAGTTTTTTTTTTTGTTTTTTTTTATTAAAGGTGTTATATAGTTTTATTTTAATAATATTGTATTGATTTAGCTATAAATAATTTAATATTATTGTAGTAGTTTTGTATGTAGTATAATACTTATAAAGATAGTACAAATTAATATGGTATTAGATTTGTTCTTAGGAACCGTGCAGATGTGGTTATAAAAGAATAGAGTTTGATTTTGGATATGAAATTTAAAATTTTTATTCGAATTTAAAGTTTTTTTTACTATTTTAATCAACCAATCAAAGTGTATAATCCCTATAAATTATATTTTTTTATTATCATTAAAGAATAAAAATACTGAAGACGAACGTAATTATTTTTTATTACTATGGACTATATATCAATTTAAAGTGACGTTTGATTTGAGTGTAATAATAGAAATGAGAATGAGTTTGATAGTAGGGTGAAATGATAATCGATTTAATCATTTCACTAATATTGTTTGGTTTATAAGTTGAGAATGAAGACGGGGACGATGTCAATGTCGTCAACGACGGCATATCCGACGATCATCGACGGATCGACGATTGGTGATCGGCAATCGACGATCGATGACAACCAGCGACAGGCGACGATCGGTGACAACCGACGGCGACCGACGATGACCGACGACAATTGGCGATCGACAACGACTGGGGGCTAACGATCGTCGATCGGTGGCGACCAACAAATGGTGACCGATGCCCGGTGATCAGTGACGGTCGACGACCGACGGGCGACGACTTGTGATCGGCGACCGAAGGTCGACGACAGTTGACAATTGTCGACGGTAGACGACCGACGATCGACGATCATCGGCGGTTGACGACCGATGGTCGACGACCGACGATGATTGCCGGTAGTCATCGGTTGTCGCCGACTGTCGATCACCGTCGATCATCGATCGCTGGTTGTCAATCGTCGATTGACTACCGAGGATCGACAACCCACGGTCACTGGCTGACGATCGTCGACGATCGACGACCACGGACAGTCGACGACCAACAATCGACGATCATCGGACGAGCGACGAGCGACGACCATATCGGATGGGCGACGGATGAATTGGAATGAAATCCAAATCCACCAATTAGAATGAATTTTATTGATTCCCAAATAACTAAAAATCATTTCAAAATTTCAATTCTCATTTCCTCATTCTAAATCCATCAACTAAACTCCACTTTAGATTTGATGGTGTTAAATATTTTTGAATGTATTCCATGGACAAATCAGAAAAGAAAGAAGAAATCTCATCGCCTAAATTAATCCTAAAAAAAGAAAAAAAAAAATGCACACTATCAAAATCGTAATTCGATTGGTTGGGCTGGAGATGTCTTTGTCTATGGGCTTTTTTTGTTTTTCTTAGAAAATGAACATCAGAGGGTTTTGATTTGAACGGTGAATTTACACCTGATAAAAAAATTTATATCGTTTTTTTCTGGTAGATTAATTTTTATAACTCCGGGGACGCACCTGCGAAATTGCCTTCCTTCCGCTCTGTTCTCGGCCAGTCTGTCACCCCCAAGTCTGGTCTCTGTGCCGATCTGTCACATCATTAATGCCGAGTAATACGATAAAATTATTTTTTAAAATTTATAAAAAATTTCGAAATATTTATTTTTTTATCCTATTAATTTTTAATTGAATAAAAATATTTTTTATAATTTATCTTTTTTTCATCTAATTACGAAATCGATAATAAAAAAATATATAAAATGAGCGCATTAACTTTCACCTCAAAAAGAATACATGAAGAAGTTTCTATAAACATATCGTGATTATCATTAAGTAGTAAATTTGTATCAAAAGAATAAAAAATAAAGATCAATTTCTAATGGATGTATATTCACAGTGGGATAACTCCCATTTGAATGGTCATGTGATGATCGACTTTAAATTGATTTCGTGATTTATCTCTTTCTATTATGAAATGTCGACATTTGAGATGAATATTATTATCTTTTTGCACGAAAGGAAATGCATGGAAAAATTAAAGAGTTAAGGATTAATCCCTTAAATTATCATAATTAAATTTCATGAGGTGCTTACGTGGATGTCACATATTAAAGAGTTGTTGGGGTTTCTTCCATGGCTAAAAATTTTTTACCGTTAATTAGAATTTAATTTTCAAATTTTACAGTAAAATCCGGATTAACTCTGACACGACGTTAGTTCCCGGATCAGCGAAGCCACGTGGTTATGGGTCGAGCCCAGTAAGCAGCAGCGCAGCGCCACCGAAGCCGTTTCTCCAGACAGCTACCCACTAATATATTAGTCGCCATCGAACGCGGACCCCATCGACAGCTGTCAATTTATTCGTCATTCCACATCTACCCATCCATCGCTATTATATCTACAAGCGTGCCATCTTCGGGCACCGACAGCTATCCCTGCCGCGGGGCAAGGGCACGGGTTCTTTCGTGGTTTTGGAAAAAGGTTTGGGGTATTAGAGTAAATTGGATTTTTTTCGTCCTGCCACTGCTCTTTTATATGTGCAGAATATAAATAGCGTTGTAGATCAGAGTCAGAGTCAGAGGCAGCAGGCAGCAGAAGACGAAGAAGACGAAAGAACAAGAAAAGAGAGAGAGAGAGAGACAGAGATCGATCAAGAGTAACTCTCGTCACTTATGATCTCTTCCTTTATGCTAAATATCGCAGTAGTGTGAGAATTGATTTTTATCTTTTATGAACTCGGCAAGAATTATATACACATACTGAGATGGGCAGCATATGGAAATCTCAAGTTCTTCCGAGGTTTGCAAATGTTTTTGGCAATAGCAAGAAGAAAACTGCTGCAGCTGAGGCTGTCAAGTCCTTTGATGAATCCAAGGTTGGTTCTGAGGTTCTTCTTCTTCTTCTTCTTCTTCTTCTTCTTCTTTTCTTTGGGTGAAAGCCCTCGCGCGTGTTTCTTGATCTCTCCGTGTGTATCCATCCAGGAGGAGTATGGCAAAGAGTTCGAAGAGAAGAAGACTGAACTGGAACCTAAAGTTGTAGAAATTTATGGAGCTTCTTCAGCACCAATTAAGGTCTATATATATACGTGTTTATTAGCTTTTCTAATCCGAGAAAACAAAATAATGTTCGTTTGATTTGTCGATACATGTGTATTGATCGCAGGCTTTGGTGAAGAAACCGACAGAATCTGGTCTGAAGAAGAACTCATCAGGAGTCAAGAAATTCCTCGATGAATTAGTGAAGATTGGTGATCGATTTGTATCATTTATATATACAATAAATGCTCTCTGGATATTAATTAATTAAGTAATTACACGCTGCAGAGTTTCCCGGCTCCAAGCCGGTGAGCGAGGCCGCCGTCACGTTGGGTTCGGCATACGTCGCAGGACCGATCGCCTTCATCTTCCAGGAGGTCTCCAGCCTTCTCCCGGCGGAAGAGCCACCAGCCGTCGCCGCTCCGGCGGAAGAGCGCGCTAGCAAAGAGGTAACCTCCGAGGTCATCGAGGAGACCAAGGAGGAGGAGGAGGCTGTGAAGGTGGATGAGACTACGGCGCCGCCTCCATCCGCCACAGAAACTCCTGCCCCGATCGAGTCGACGACTACCGAACCTCCACCGCCCCCGGCGGAAGAAGCGCCGGCGCCGGAGCCCGGCAAAGCATGAGCTGCTAGCTGCGCACTCTGCTTCATTAATTAATTTCAGGGATCCACAGCTAGCGAACCATCGCAATTCTGTGTCTACGTACGCGATTGAATTGTTATAAATTCTTTTCTTTGATTCCTTCTGTACTTAAAAACTGTATTCGATGGATTATGAACAATTGTACCGGTGTGGTTTCTTAATATTATATATCAAACGATCGTCTATCTGTGCGAATGCGTGCGATGCTCTCTTTCCTTCAATATCATATATTCAATTGGCTAATGAGGCTTCCATGTGGAGGGTGCACAGACCAGCGACGTATCAGTATGCGTCCGCGCGTGATTGAATTTCAATCGATCATACGGGATTATAAAGTAACGCGGAATGCAAATTTCTTCCTCGCGTGATTTAGTCATTGTCGGAAATCATCGATATTATAGTTCAATCTTTGAATTTATCAAAATTGTTATCGTCATCCGGTCAATCGAACCACGATCGAATTATGACCATCAATGCCACAACCGTTGACGGTTGCAATCCGATTGCGATTCGGCCGATATCGAAGTCCGATCAAATTGCGGCCGAATCGTAACTAGAAGGCCGCAATTGCAATCGATTCGGAATCCAATCGTGATCTAATAAGACTCTGGTACCAACCGGACCACAGTTGAATTCTAATGGATTGTAATCGGAATTTGATTGTTCGATGGCGATGTCGAACAACAAATGACTCCGATGGTGAAATATTATGCAATCTCCATAATTGTGCTTACTCGGGCATGTAGAGTTATGCAAACCGCAGCTCAGGATAACATATAGTTTTATGCTACGCATCGCATAAGCGACTTGATCTCAGTTGTTCATTACATAGAGATGCATAATAAATGAATAATGCATAATATTTTTTTGTAGTTGATCGCCATCCGCACTAGCTCAACCCATGAATCCGACTGCAATCGCACAATAATGGAAAATACATAGTATTTCATAGAGCGCACAATAGCCAATCCACGAACTCGTCGGGGTCTCGTGGTGGCGACTGAACTGTGGTCGCGCATGATTGGGTCGGTATTTGATCCGATCGTAGCCAAGACATCGCGATCGATCACGATCGATTGTGCCCGATAGCGACCTATCGTGGTCGTGATCATGTCGAAATCCAGTCGAATTGCAGTTGCTAGGGTTGCGACAACCTTGGCGATCGCAATTTGTTGAATTCCGATTGAAATTCGATCGAAATCCGATCGAATTTATCCGTGATTTGGCCAATTTTGCCCGTGATTTAGTCAGACTCCAATGTCGATTGGACTGCGATCAAATTCCAACTGAATCACGATTGCTCGACGATGATGCCAAGCGATGGGAAGAAGTGATTCCTTTGATGGAATAAAACACTGCGACCACTGGCAACCACTGACAACCACAATCTCGATTGATTCTGGTCGAAATACAATCGACATCGGAGTTCAACCAAATTATCATCGAAATCCGACCGAATTACTGTCGAAATCCAACCGAACTGTGGCTGCCAATATCGTGATCGATTCCGATCGGACTCAAGATTCCAATTGAATCACGGCAAAATTCTAACTGATCAAAATCTAATTGCTGGCAGCGATGCCAAGCGGGTGCGAGAGTAAGAAATTGAACGAAATTACTGTGCAATATTCATTATTGTGCAGTCACACACAGGTTGTGCAGCATAAGGGATGCAACGTATTAAATTCGTGTATATATATAGAAAGAGTGTGTGTGTGTTGATCTCTTGGCCATCGATCAATACGTGATTTATTTTTCATCGTTGATCTATCATGCACTTACCATCTAGGTTTCTGATTTACCTCCTCCACAAATAGGAGTAATCGAAGGAGCCACTAATATAGTAGTTCCACAATTTTTTACTATTCAAATATTTTCTCGTAATTGACGATATTATAAGCAATTGCAATTTGTGCCAAATAAAATTATAAGAATAGATTTTCACAAAGAAGGCTGACTTGCTCTCCTAGATGATGAGGTACTAACATATATCCATCCTTCATGTACACCAAAAACATAGAGAAAACTACCTAGCTCACTTAAACTTAACTAATGATGGATCGACATATTATATGACTCTCAAATTAATTATTATGTCCTATCATATACTCTCGAGCACTTGACTATGTGTTACATAAATCATTAAAAAGTTTAATAGTTTTTTATTAGTTTGCGAAGATTTCAAAAAGCGCCTTCATTTAGTTGAGTAGGTGACAACATTTTCACTGCAATGTTTACATCCAATTTCTTCATTTAGTTATTAAATGCATTTTTATTTAGTAAAACCATGTAACTTCAAATAATCCAAACTTTTGCACTGCAATTTTTATGGATTCCAATTCATCAAACCTTTATGGGTCAGAGTTAGAACTAGGAAAATTAGAGTTCAATTATTGTGATAATTAACTGAAGGTCTCGTGAAGGGAGAAGAAAGAAAAAAAGAACAACAATAAATTCCAAAAGGATAGCGATGTAGGTGAACAACCCAGCACCTCATGGTTTGCCCCCCATTCATATCATAATCATTACTGAAATATACAACAGAAACATAGGATTTTGCATCTACAACTGCTCCAGAAAAAAAATCTTTATTTTAAAGGTATGATATCAGATATCTATATTCCTTAAAAGTTTCAGGTTTCACGAGTGGATCTTACTCGACAACAAGTCAAGACAAACACAAGCCCAAAACTTGTGTTCTCTTCCCTCGGCACGGCAGACAGAAGCCATGCAGCACGCAGCTGACCAACAAGCCTAGCTCGTAGAGGAAGATGACGTTTCTAATTTATGCATGCCAAAAGGTTTTGCTCCTGTTAGCCTGGCGACCAGCTTGATAGCAGGTCTAAGAGAGGACCTACAAGGAAGGCATACTGTTAAGAACTTGCATGCCGACTCGACAGCCAGTGGAGGATCTGAAATAAGGTACATGCTTTGAGCTGGAGAAGTTGAGAAAAGAGAGACATGAAGGGACAGAATGGGTGCCAGCCTCGGTGGAGTCAGCCTAGTGGTTATCAGTTTACCTGTTTTTGTCGGAAAAAAGAAAATGGAACTGATGCATGGGAATGACCAGGACACTTCCAAGAACAAAGGCAAGGTTTAAATTGCTTTAGCTGTAAAGATCAATCTAATCTAATATGTATAGATAAACGGCACAATATTTTAAAAAAAAAAGGAACAAAACTTAAAAAAAAAAAACACAAACAAAAACGTGATTTCTAATTCTGTAGAGAAATGTTGTAGCAACTGAGACTTTAGATTAGGATAGGCATGACCCATAAGTTTATTGATTGTGTCGGTCTAAGTCGACATTATGCAGAGTAGAGAGGTTATGGTTAGCACACTCATTCTGACCCATCAATCCAGCCTGAAATGGCTCATGTTTGTCTAGACTAGGATTGGGCAATAACACTGCCCGTTACATCTTCTACTTTTAAAGAAAATCTAAACTTTTATTATAGAAAGTACTCATCAAATGACACCATCCAAACTGTTGAATAAAATATAAACATTTTCTAAGACCCCAATTTTCCAAACTGAGATGATGCGGGCAAGCATCAGTTTGGTACATTAATATGTTATTACTCTTGTCTTATTGCACCAGTTTTGGTAAACCACCATGCATCATTATTTTCCTGTTTATTTCAATTACTGAAAAAATGGAGATGAAGAAAATGTTATAGGCGATCTTACGGCTGGGGGAGTTGGTCAAATACGGCATCTCGACTGCTCTGCTTCGGCCACATTCTGCATGCTCTGCAGACAGAGAAGTATCATGAGAAGGAACTTCTGCTCGTGTTTTTGCTGTAGGCAATGGATTTAGAGCATGATAATAAAAGCAGAGGAAAATCTACAAGTAACAGTTTATTTCTTTTTTTATCTGGCAATATGTGATGAACTTACAGTTGACCAAAACAATATTAGTTTGTTAGCTCTGATGGCACCAAATTATGCAAGGTAGAAATGGAGTTGGGGGCCATCAACATGCATGTTGATCAGAATGTTTGATGTTTCCTAATTGCATAACAACGCAACACACATGCGGGAAGAAGTTTTGATTGTAGGTCTTTATTTGTTCTTTTCCCTAGCAAATCACTACATTTTAGGAACAATTTTTTTCCACGCAATCCTAGTACCGAGGAAGACTAGTGGAAAATAAAATTTGAAAGGTTTATTACCAGAGGCAGGCCTTTGATGGCCCTTTCTTCCAAGTACGCCGACGGTCGGAAAAAGTCGCCGTACGTATCAGCCCATTTGTTCAGTTTCACGTATATTTTACCAGAACCAACGCTGTCAGCCCAAAACATAATACCGCCCCTTCAGACAAAAGAAAACTGGATTTAGAAAATGATATCACAGTTTCAACCATGGAAATCTAAAGGTGATATCATGATAATAGAATAAGAGTGCCAGTTTACAATAACAATACATTAAAATTAAGTAAAAATGTAGAATAAGTGCAAACAGTAGAGGAAAGGCACCCTGTAGCATATCTGCCAAATCACGAGAGATGTCACACGAGAACATTTGTTAAGATGTATAGAAAAGTATTTCTATGGCCTCAGCCAAGCAAAATATGAGCAACCTAAAGAGATACTTGTTTATGGTCGATATTCTAAAACTAAGTTAGCCGTATATTTACAATCAAACATACTCACCTGTACTTGGGGAAACCCATTCCAAGAACAGATGCAATATCAAGATCAGAAGCTCGAATCACAACCCCTTCATCCAACACGCGGCATGCCTCGTTCACTACTGGAAATAAAATCATTTCAAGGACTTCTTGGTCACTGATATCAATCACCTACAAAGGCAACACGTTCATGATTGGCAGTCATTAACAACTGCCAGCAAATACTGACAACAAGAAGGTATACTGATAAATATAACATAAAAAGATAGTATCTTGGGCTGCTAAATTTCCTATTAAAAAGCCATAGTTCCTGTCTGACTTGTATTTCAAAATCAAATGGAAAGGAGTAGTAAATTAGTATTGCATAACTCCCAGTAATTCTAACAACTCTGAGAAACTCACTTGCCCCAAACACTCCATTCTCCCCACTTGGTTATCCCACATCCATTGGTGTCATCCTAATTTTCTGCTAGTCTAGGGAAAAACCCATTGAACACTGATCACTTTTTCCAAGGCAGCTCAATAATCCAAGATGAATGTCTAGCCTTGACGGTCATCTTCTGTTGGTATACTGAAGTTGAAGGAGGAACAAAATTGTTTGTCAAGGGATATAGATCATATGAATTTCCACTAGACCAAATATGACAAGGCCACTATGCAAGTTTTCTCTCATCAACACTGTTTTACTTGCAGTTGTTGCATTTAAAACTGTGTGCAAACACATTTGTCCTGATTCTCCCATATAGTGAAAATCATAACATACATATAAACAAAACATATAGATCGTGGATGGGTAGTTTAAGTACCTTTCCACTGGGCATTAGGCTGGCCCGCCTTCTACATTCCTCCAAGATAGTTTGCACACTGTAATCAGGCACTGGTTTTTGTCCCTTCTCATACGTGTAAAATCCCTTACCGTTACTCTTACCTGTCAAGCCTCAAGATAGGCAAAAAGTGAGAAATAGTGGATATCTATTAACAGAAGGCAACAATTCAATAAGAAAGAGCTGTTAGATTAACAATTACCATGTCTTCCATTTTTTACCATCAATTCAAATAATTCAAACTCAAATGTTCGCCCCTTAAAGGCAGAAGCAAATATATGCTTCACTGCCAAAGCCACTCCATATCCAGCAACATCTTGAAGTCTATTAATTTAACAAATAGCAAAACTCAAATAAGCTCAGAAACAGTCAAGATGTCTTAGTGAGTATTACATTAGTCTGCAAGAACCCCAAACTAGCCAATTAATACAGTATATCTTAGACTAAATGTAAAGAAAGGCAGTGAGACAAATGGAAGTGCCACTGTAAGAATATGGAAGATCCTCCACAACCCCAAGGAATTTGTTTCTTTGACCATGTGAATGATGCAACATGCTTAAGAAATGGATTCATCGTGACAATATCTGATCTTGCCTTAACCAATCAAATTTTTGCAATATTTTTATGTATTTGTGATCACACACGAGTCCAATAAGTTCAATGACTTGGTTGATGCAATCACATCATAAGGATCCCTAGAAAAACTTGTCTAATTGCTACAAATGTGTAATAATATGACTTGTGTTTATGCATGCGTAAAGCATAATTACATGAATACATAATACATCTTCTGTCGTATCATATACAAATGTAGTTATTGTAGAGTTGAATTTTATTATGACATATCTGAAATGAGAATACTGCTGGGTTGCACAGTAATATATGTGCAAAAGAATGGATCTTCCATTCATCATTTACATAATACTGTTAATATTGCAAAATACTTTTTCTCATAAGGGTAAAAGAATAAATGGGATTTAAATTTTAAGGGATGGAGGGAAATTTCAAATCAATATATTTATATTGGTGTCATTTAGCATCCCATGGTAAAAAAAAAAAATTGAACGAATAAGTAAATAAAATAGGGCAGGGGTTCTGCAGCAGCAGAAGTCCCAGTTAGTGTTTAGCCATTATCAATGTTCAAGCAACAAAAATAGGAGTCATTATTTACTTACTGGAAAGGGCCCATTGGCATGCCAAAACTGGTTAATACTCTGTCAATTCTGAACAAGTCTACGCCTAGATTAACTAAGAATTGTGCTCCTTGGGAATATGGGAAAAAAGTTCTGTTAACTGCAAAGCCTGTGCAATTATTGACCACCACAGGAACTTTTCTTATGGCCTTTCCAACAGAAATAAGATCAAGGATCACTTGCGGGGATGTCTTGTCTGTCCGAACAATTTCAAGCAGAGGCATCACATGCGCAGGACTGTCAAAAATATACGAGGAGAGAAGACATTAAGTTACTAATCAATCACTAAAAAATAAAATGGTAGAACATAGTAGTATGAAAAACACATATACCATGCACATAAGGAGAGTATATACTTCCAAGTTGCAGATGTAAAGAAGTATGGTTATTAGTTCAAAACTAGCAGATTATATCTTTTGACAACAATTCAAACTCCTAGACCTATTTACTACCTCAACAATATTAAATATGTAGATGAAAGAATCTAGTTCATGATTGATATGCTTTATAAAATTCAAAAAACTAGAAGTATAAATTCATGAGATAACCCAGTTCAGCTAGAAGCAAATCCTAATTCCTTGGACGTTTGGCTTAAAAAAGTAACTTTAAAAAACCAAAGATGGCCATCACTTGGTTTCATAAATTCTATATAAGAGATTACCAAATTGCTAAGTTCGAGGATTAGTTTTCCTCAGTCATAAATAAAAATTAATTTTGGGGAACAAGATCAGTGTTGAACCCTCGCGCTTTGTGTCCAATTCCAGCTATTGTATCTGAATGAGGTGGATCCATTTTGTTATTGGATATCACAAATGCGACAACCAACTCAGCATGATAGAATTGAGATTTCACTCGCTTAATTTCCCAACAGTAAGGGATTGATATTTTTTGTTTCCATGATGCTTCTCTCCAGCTCCAAAGAGATTTACTCTCATGAGCATAATGTATCACACATTGATCATATATGTGAAGCAACTTTTAATTTAAAGCAGGATATCAACCATTCAAGAATACTTGTTAGAATCCTAGGAGAGTGGTATGAACTTCCATTATATAACTTTATATCCACCAATCTAAAAAGTGTCAGTGTATTCTAGGTGCCCAAACTTTTCTCTAGTCTGTATGAACAATGGTGTTATAAATTCAAACTTGCTTGCAGATACTACAATACCAGGAATCACCAAAGCTTAACTCGCTTGCTTCATGGTTGCCTTGATAGCACCGCCAATCGTGGCAGTGAACATAGTTCCTTTCCACACTGTTGATTATCATCACACCAATTACCCACCATGGCATGACCAGGTTTGCTAACTGATACAGATCAAGTCTCTATTCAATAACTTCGTAAAAGACTTCAGAAACAACCTTTATATTTCAAGCAGTCTTCTAACTAGGAAGTTGGTTATTATTACATTAGAGATGTTAAGTCCAGTAAGAGCATCACAAGAAAATATCATCGATATTTTTCCCATATCACCTAGTTGGATTAGGCTCTCTATTTTGTGTAACCAGCTACGCACATAGATATAGTTCAAATATTATTCTTGCATGGCTAGTTAACTAAGGATTAGAGTGTATTTATCTTGTACACATTTGAATTTGAGTGATATAATTAGATGATTGATTTATATCTTTCACCTTTTGATTATTGAAACATTTTCAACCCAAAGTTTTTAAGCAAATTTTCTTCGGGAAATGTTGCTTCTCACAATCAGTCATTTTGAGGTTGTGATTACTAAAATTCCCATACTTTATTGAGACAACATCCTACACTTCCCTATGCACTAAAGCAGAGAAAACATCACAGACCTGAAAAAGTGTGCCCCAATTATTCGATCCTGAGACAGAGTCTTCTGACCAATAATGTTGAGATCAATGGTGGATGTATTGGTTGCAAAAATGCAATGCGGAGGGCATATCCTTTCAATATCAACAAATATTGACTGTTTAAGAGACACATCCTCCACAACACACTATAAAAAAGAAGAAACTTGTATGAGTAATATTTAGAAAAGAAAAACCAAAGCCAGAACATCCAAGAGTACAAATGTGATGACAATTGACAAAAGCACATAAAATAGTTAGGTAAACTTGTTCATGCTAGCTGTCATCCATCTAGTAACTTAATTTCTCCAATTTTAGTATCATAACTCACACAAAAATCGAAATTTGACCTTGGAGGAGAGACAACAATCTCTCCATGGATTTCTCAAAGGGAGTTTACAATTTTCTTGCTAAAATATAAAGAAAGCATTTCTTGGGATTGACACTTGTTGATCTACAGCTATTAAAACATTTCTCCACAGTTGACAGCTCTTTTCTCAACTTTTGCATTTAATTTAACTTGTAGAAAGTATAATTCCAAATGCTACATAACTCTATCGACATCTTCAAGGCCTTTGACTTTCATATTTTAGTTCCATGGAACATGACTACATATCAATCTTACCATACAATTCTTTCAACTATACATCATTGGCTTCTTCAGTTTTTGGATAAATCAAAATATAATTTTTATAATATATATTCTAGTTTGAAGAATAACCTCAATAACCATATCAACATCGATGAACTCTGAGTAATCCAACACCCCCTTAAGAATTGACAAAGCAGATTTCATCTTTTCATGTGTCAGCAACCCTTTCTTCACAAAACCTTCAAGGTTGCCTGTCAAAAATAATGCAAGAGCAATATTCTTAAAATTATAAAACTTATAAAAAAGAAGATATCTTAGTGCACGAAGCTCCCGCCAATGCAGAGTCCTAAGGAAGGATCAAACTATACTGGGTCTATCATACGCAGTCTTTT
This sequence comes from Wurfbainia villosa, assembly GCA_025175895.1. Classification (NCBI taxonomy): domain Eukaryota; kingdom Viridiplantae; phylum Streptophyta; class Magnoliopsida; order Zingiberales; family Zingiberaceae; genus Wurfbainia; species Wurfbainia villosa. The sequence continues at coordinate 1,206,753 of CM046008.1, forward strand.
CCTGCAATTCTTAAAATTATAAAACTAAAAATGATAATTTTAAACAACAATACACAAGAAATTCTAAAGAAAAAAAAAATCATATCTGCAGTGACAATGAAAAGAAAAGTTTTACAAGTGCTTATAAGGTATTAAGTGGTAAAAGACAAGAAGTTTGGAGTTAAAAGGGAGGTTATCATCTACATTTCTTACCTTCTATAGTTTTCAAGCCTTTCTGCAGAAAACAAGAATTAAGTTCTTTCAAAGTGACAGATATATTATTTATGATGAAGCAAGTAGCTATTCCTGAACCCATCAGACCCCCGCCAATTACAGCAATCCTTTTTATTTTTCTAGGTTGGAGGTTGATATTGGTGATATTAGGTACCTGGGAAAACATTTAGATGATAAGAAATTAAGAAAAAGGTGAGACAAAATTGTCTAGTTCCAAAATTATATTAAAGTTCTTTAAATTTTAAGGAAGAATAAAGTGAACAAAAATAGTTAATTACTTTAATTAATAATGGGAAAAAAAGGCTGTGAGATCCTGGAGGCTGTATGATTGAAATGCACCATCCTAATCAAAACTCCACAAAACTCAAATTCTTTTCTTTTTCTTTTTCATATATTTTTTTCGATAGAGGAAAATGTATTTAAATAGGATAAGAAACTAGTGATCAAAATTAAGACCGAGTTAAATTGCTTAAGTGGAGGCCTATTAGCATTCCATCTACAACCATTATATCACATTTGCCTTGCAGAATTGGGCACTAGTTAGTGGAATACCCCCTTAACAAACACATACATATCAGTATTATATGAATCATGCTGATGGTACAGAATAGGGGTTGCATCCATAATTTAAATCAGAACTACCTTTGTAACTGCACGCTGTGAGAAAAAGCTATGAATCAACCCCTTTGTTGTGCTTGAAAGGATCAATTCTTTAGAAATCGTTGCTTCCTGAATCCAAAATGTCAACTTTAGATCATAGTTAAATAAGGTGAAAATCAGTGCCAGATAAACAACTTTAAGAATGATATCTCAGGCCTTAGCATGCTGTAGATTTTTTTTTCTTCATTCCTAAAAAGAACACTTGCAATTAAATAACTTAAGTTTCTGTAGTTCTCTCAAGCAAACACAGACAATTTATATGCTTGAGTTATCTGAAAACTCAAAACAAAATAATTTGTCAATTACAAGGATGAGAAGTCCCGACTTAAGATTGCTACTGCAACATAGTGCATAGGTCCTGTCTTTGTCCAAGACTAACATGTTATTAGTTAAATTTATGAAAAGTAAATAGCACAATGTGAACAGCTGCCTGATATTTGAATGAAAACTTTCAGGATGATTCAAGTTATTGCTTGCATAAATGAGAAGGTTCCATGTAATTAATCCCAGGGTTTCAAAATTGTTTTGTGTTGGTTAGTACAAAAAAAAAAAAATCTCATTCCGTCAGCAGCCAACAAGCATGCAAAACAGATAGAGATATGGTGTTAAATAAACTCTGCAAACCACAGCTGACTAACACCAAAACATTATTACATGGTGGCTTCTTCCTAGATAGTCGGACATGAGTTTTTTTTCAGAGGTACAACTATAGCTTTGGAGATGGAGGCAAAATGGTGTTTCTCCTTCCTAACATCCTCATCTTCCTCTAGGCACAGCTACAGCATATTATCATGATTCTTCTTCTAATTAGTAAGAAGAACAGCCTGGTACATGAAGCTCCCATCATGTGGGATTTCGAAGAAGGATCTATTGTGTGCAACCTTATCTTACTTTGCAAGAGGTTATTTTCAGGACTCGAACCCGTGACCTCTAAGTCACAAAACAACAACTTTACCGTTATACCAAGGCTCCCCTTCCCTCTTCTGACGAGTAATAATAAGTACACAAATCTATTCTTGATTTAACCTCTTGAGATACAACAACATGGGTCAATGAATGAGTAGTGAGACAAGTACTTGGTAGTCTCCAAATTTCCATTGCTCCTTCCTACTCTTCTTTGTCTTCTTCCTCCTCTTTTGTTCATGGTGCATCCCATGTTCTTCCTCCAGGTTGATGCCAACAGCCACAACCTAGGTATGCTAGTGAGCCAAGGACCAACACCCAGGCACAAAATGTGACTTCAAACTTTGTTCAACACTATTTCTAAGCTACAAATAAGTAGCTGACCTCATACCATGTTAAAAGGGAGCCCGGTACACAAAGTTCCCCGCCAATGCAAAGTTTTAAAGAAGGGTCTATTGTACTCAGTCTTATCCTGCTTTGCAAAAAACTATTTTCATGACTCGAACCTATGACCTCCAAGTCACATTGCAGCAACTTTACCTTTGTGTTAGGGATCCCCTTCACCTCATACCATGTTAAAGTTTGCTAATTAAAGCCTAAGTTCGAATGAATGAAATTATAAAGGAGAAAAAATACTAAATATCCTAATTCATCATTTTTCAACTCCTTTTTTAAAACCATTTTTAAAAAATAGATTTTAAAGCTTTCTCAAATGTTAGTGGTAGCATAATGCATCAGATTAGCAAATACTAGCAACGTTTTCAAGAACAAAATTGTTTAAGGTAACCAACACCTTATGATTATTGTAAACCAATAAAAGCAAAAAAATAAAGAATAATTCTTACTTTCAGAAGTCCAGCATATCCTCCAAAGTTTATACCCTCCTCAATCGCATCAAGGCACGCTTTGTGTTGTGGCAGATTAGGAGCTATTGTCTTTGTCAGTTTCCTAGCAGCTTCCAGCATTTTATGAACTTCAGAAAGGGAACCAAGTCTATCAGTCCGATGAAGTGAATTAATTCTTGGTATCTTTTGCTCGCTGATTTCCAAAGCCCAAAGTCGTGAAATGTTGAGCAGATTGTTTGGAGAAGCAATATCATCAATAAGACCATAACTTTTTGCTTCTTTTGCGATGATTGTTTTTGATAACTGCATGCTATAAATGTTAGTAATATGTGATCACCCAATTTTAACAGCTAACATAAAGTTCATTGATTACCATTTATTTGGTTGTGAACAATGATGCTTCTTAATTTATCATTGGAATTATAGTTATACACTTATACTTTCAAATGGGGCATAATCAGGGTTCAAATTAATTTCCCTATTATTACTTATCATTTATTTGGATGTTCATAAATATCACCCTTCAGTACTTAATTTCCCTATTATTACTGGATGTTGGTCAAATTCAGCTCCAAAATAACAGAGAATTAAGTAGAAAGAATTTCATTTGGCCTCTCTAGAATAATAAGAGAGAAAAAGAAAAGAGAAATATAGCACTACAACTATTTTGATAGAGATAAATTATATGTCTACAATAACATAGATACATATGTGAAAAGAAATGCCATAAAAAGGATTGTCACCTGTTCAAAATTTAGTGAACCACCATTAATGAATAATTGTTAAGTAACTTCCCCCTATTTGTTTTAAAATTTAATAAAAGATAAATAAAAAAATAGCAATATTGGTTCTATAAAGAATTATATGCATCTATTTTATCCAATCCTCTTCCCAAATCAATTTCAGATACAAATAATATTGGTTCTACTTGTGCCAAGCAGGTTATGTGGCCCTTTTATCTTTTGAGAGAAAATAAAGGAGATAGCATAGCCAATATATAATGGAATATTAAGTGACTCACACAGATTCAAATAGTATCCTCCAATATTCCCAGTGTGTCTATTTAGTCCACCCAAAACATGACTCTAGAACCACCAACATACACATTACCTTTCAATTGGCTTACATTCCCAGTTTGCTCTGCAACATAATTACAGCACTAGCGCATTATCTTGATAGAACTAATATAATGTGTTCAAATAGCTTTAGTTACATTACACAGTTTACGCAACAAAAACCTTATAAATTCACAGTTAGCTCACAACTGTTCATATAGGTAGAATATCGTACAGATTAAACACATTCAGATGACAAATTTATAAGGCCAATATGAATTTAAAGTGCACGGACACAACATATACTCTCACTTTATTTCAAGATCAACTAATATATAAAATCAAACTGACTAAAAAAAAAAACTACAACCGGTGCACGAAGCTCCCGTCGCGCGAGGTATCGAAGAAGAAATCCATTGTACGCAGCCTTACCTTGCTTTTTTTGCAAGAGGCTATTTCCAGGATTTGAACCCATGATCTCTTGGTCACAAGACAACAATTTTACCGTTGTACCAAGGCTCCCTTCTATAATAAAATCAAACTGACATGGTAAATTAATTAACAAAATGTATATTTTTTGGAGCAAAAATTTCAGAATAATATATTCATATCACAAAGAAAATATTTTTCAACCTAATCAAAGTTTGCATCCATTTAAAGGTTGTATCAAGAGGAAAGCTTACAATATTCTTCTCACTCTTTTAATTGTCCTAGATCTGATGAACTAATTATAGAAATTAGTAACTTCAGCTCCATATCCAAGCCCTTTATGAATCTCTCATGTGAAGGCTACTAATCATATGGTTGGATCCAAAATTAACCAGTGGTATGTAGAGTCATTGGCTGGTAGGCTATAGCAAAGGATTTAAAGCATCATAAATTTCACTCTGCTGAGTACAAAATAAATATGTATTGGCAATTCAAATAGGGATTTCTACAGGATGGAGGAGCTAATCAAGAATCCAAAGCAGAATTATTCATACGTGTTAGCCAAAATTTGCCTTGCACTATTCAACAAGGTACTGCATAAGACAGTCCATGAATTTATCATGTTGAAGCATGGAAGAAACTAAAGATGCATATTTAACTTGAAGTTTTGTTAACAAGATAAACTCATTAATGTTGACTCGATTTGATCACTTAGCCGACCCTCAAAGCCATCAGAAGGGGTGATGTCCATTATCTAGAGGAAAAGATCAAGGTTTGGTAGCTCTCAGGCCAAATTTCCAATAGATCAGCACAAGGTTTGTTATGGTCATGAACAAGATCATTATGTCATTATTATATCAAGATACTTCACTAGCATTGTCTGGATAAGCACAGTATTGCCCCCGCAGGCTAGCTCGGATGGTAAACGCATATAGAATTTGTCCAATGAAACAAGGGTCAATCTCCCGCTTCTGCGGGGGTGTTAGCTCTCCATGCAGTTTATCAACAGACTTTGGACCAAAGACTCTCCGTGATTTACCTCCCTTACAATAGTCTGGGGGCGGACTGGTAGGAGCCGCTAGGTTGACGGATTCCAACCTTTTGCCCAAAGATAAGCACAGTATTGTTCTTGACAAAGTAATGAGCATCAGTATTGTTCTTATATATACACTAGACTAAAAAGTGAATGATGTCTTGTTGGCTTGTCTTATGTTTGCGAGGGTTTAGCTCCAGAGAATTATTCAAAGAGAAGGGTCAACGCTTCATATTTCTTTCATCAATCTGGCACATGGAAGGTGACCAAGGAGTAATAAGTGTTCAAGTGCCTTATATTCCTTTTGTATCTCCCTAAAAAGTAAGATGTTCTCTTATTCTTGTCTACAAGAGCCTCGGTCATAAATTTGAAAGCTTTCTTTCCTTTGGTATATCACATTTGTTTATTACAAATGTCATCGTGCTGCATAAGGTGTAGCCATATGAGTCTTTCTTCCTTCAAAATTAAATTCTACTTCAGGCAAAGTCCATGGCACAAAATCTATTTGATGAATTATCTATCTGTTATCAGATTTGATGTTATATTAAAGCAAAGACATGCATTCCCCAGAATACACAAACAAAAAGAATTCAGCAAACATTTTATATCCAGTGCATCATTAGTATATTCATTGTTTCCACACAGATACCGCTTCTCTACAGCAACTTAGGAATAAAAGCATCTGATTGTGAGACAATGCAAAGATGCAAAAAATCACTATATTCAGTACATCCATTAACTGTTTTGAAAATGTAAGAAAATATCAGTACAAGCAGCAAAATCAAGGATAATTTGCACAGGCAGTAACACAATTTATTGAAATATTATTTATCAGAAAGAATATACTCACAAGCAGCATTTCTGTAGCTTTTTGTAATCCTATGAGCCTCGGAAACCGTTGTGTACCTTGAAAATAACAAGGTTTCAGTGAGATAGCGATATACTTAGATATGCAACAGGACAAAGTGTTCCAGTAATCACTGATACCTCCCATCCCTGGAATAACACCAAGAGACAATTCTGGTAATCCAAATTGAGCTTCTGGAGTAGAAATTCGGGCATGGCAACCCTAAATTTTACACCAGAATTTCAATGAAAGCCTCTCTAAAAATATAGTAAAGATACAATGGCTAATGATCACTACAAACAACACAAACCATAGCTAGCTCCAGACCACCACCTAATGCAAGCCCTTGGATGGCTGCAACTGTAGGCTTTGGAGCATCTATAAGACCAGGAAACACGTAAAAGGAAGCCCTCGAATATACAGAAATACAGAAACATACATACAAGTACTTGATAACAATAAGCATGGGCATTTAAGCATAAACAGATAAACATTTGCAACGACCTTCAATGGTATTGACTACAAGTTCAATAGATACATCTGGTAGAAGTGATGGATCCCCTGTAACAGTAGTTGGATAAGACAATAATGGAATCAGCAACACTACTGATAGCATATTCAACAAAAAGCAATTTTCCACATCATGCCTGTTTTTTGAACTTCTGAAAATATATTGATGTCAAAGCCACCGGAGAACTTGCCACCCTGACCTATCAGAAAAAATGAAGCAAAAATAATCAATTGACACAAATTAAACTAGGTCAGATTATTCTTTCCATTTTAGATACTTGATCAATCCATAAAATAAAAGATCATTTTAAATAATCAAGTAGGTTGAAAAACTGATAAAGGGCACCGTGATCACTGCATTCCAGCATTGGCACACACACACACATTCTAATGGATCGATGCAGCTTCCTCCATGGGCACACACAATGCAGTCGGGCAATGAAAAAGTTTTTTAACTGCTTTTTCCGTTTGATCCACAGCATTGTGGGAAGCTGATTGCTTTTTCGCATGAGATTGGTATTAAGATGCAGCCTTGATTGAAAGTGTAAACCTGCATCAATGCTCTTGCACTGTCCTAGTAAAGAAATAGATGGGGAAACTGAGCTAATACTTCCTTTTTCTTTAAAAAAATTGTACTTTAGGACCTATTATCTAAAACTTTGGTTTTATCTATTTGGAGAAGACAGCCTATCATTTGTTGAAATATAAAAAATTATGGAAGATACCATGAAGTAGGAAGGAAAGAAAGGAAAAGGGAGAAGGGGCATAGGAGGGAGAGGAAGAGGAAACAGAAGGAACCTTAGCACACTGCTCATCATCGTCATGGGCTGATCAACCTTGGCACACTTTGTTGTGTGCTTTCTTGTCATACAACCCGGCTTTGCTAACCTCACCACTCGTTAGCTTAAAGATGAGATTCCACCTCAATTTCTCAAAAAAAAAAAAACTCACTTTTTTCCAATTTTTCAGAAAGGATTTTATACAAAATTGACTCCATAAAAGGGGTTTCAAGCCCCTTCCTCCAAAATCTAGATATAGGTCAAAGACAAATGGAAGCTTTTTCCTCGACACTAGTGCCCTTCTACAAAAGAGGTTTCAGTCTTCCAGAGTAAATGGAAAGTTACCGAGCTTGAAAAATAGGACCTGTCATCTTTATGGGATGGAAAAGTAAGGAGTTAATCTATGTTCAGCCCATTTAATATATATATATACACATTGACTACATAAATAGATTTCACATTTGATATAATAACTATCTGAAAATAGAATATTTTCTTTTAAAAAGAACATTATACGGTGATCTCTTTTTTGTTTTAGACTACGTATTGGTTACAGTTTAATTTGTCAGTTGATTCGGTTGTATTGTTTTCTATATTCTCTGACTTAACTTTCATTTATATTTCCAGTTTTTCTAATATATTTATGAAATATATAATTAAACAAAAAATAATAGAAAATAAATGAACATAGGTCCATTTTTCAACATATATACATGAATATGAGTTAAAGCAAACAATTGTGGTTCTTCAAGAATTCCCAACGAATTAACAATTAATGGAAAATACATCTGCAAAAAAAATTTCACTTACATTTTACATACCTCGTAAAGAAAACAACTTTGAAAACTAGAAATTATGTAAATTGATTTAATAAAACGTCCATTTGACTTGACCATCGGTACCAAGTTCGTTAGTATCCATAATGAACAAAAAAGTAACCATTTTACAAAATAACTGGGCACAATTTAACTGTATATGTACAAGAATTTTGAAAGAATCAACTAAAGGGAATCCACTTGCAAAAAAAAAAATCCTAGATTTGCATTTTTCAGGCCTCATTAACAGAAAGACTTCGAGAACCAAAATTTACATAATTGATTACATAAAAAGAATGAAGTCTAGAGAATTGGAAGACTCGAGAGACCAGGAAGCCAGGTACGAGGAGGATAATCTCCTCAATCAGAGTGTCAAGAAGTTGAAAAGGAAGATGTGTGGTAGGGTAGAGGCAGCAAATCTGAACTCCAAAGGAGAGCCACAGCCATACTTTCAGAGCGAACTCATAGACATCTAGCATGATTGCTTCATAGCAAAACTATGTAGCATTGATGCTAGAAATCACGCCCTACTGAATGCTCCTTGGGTGATGCAAGATCACTGCTTCTCAATGTCAAAACGGGTTCCTAACTTCATAACGAACAAGGGAAGGAAGGATTGACTTCAGAGTTCCGCCACAGAGGCTTCCTGAGAAAGGTGGGTGATTGCATAGACAAGGCGATTAAGATCAATCATGTAACAAATTCAATGTCATCAAGGAGATACACTAGAATTTGCATAGAGTTGGATCTGCGAGAAAGCTTAATCTCTAGCTTCAAAGTTGAGAAAACTGGTCTAGGAGTTACACAACATTGAGTATTAAAACCTACACAAGTATGTTTCAGTTACAGCATATTCGGCAACAACAATGAGGCTTGCCCACTATCCAAGCAATCCGAAAGCACAGAGATCTGACAACCTGTGGCAACCAGGGAGAAGCAGGCTCAGCAACCCATGAGCCTGAAACTCTGCAGTTTGGCCATTCATGAAATCTAAAAAGACCTTCTGGGAATCATAAAGGCAAATGAGATCACAAGGGATGGAAACCGGGAGTGAGTTAAATTTCAAAGTTTTCTCTCGAATTCAACTCTGCTGGAAGTAGCCGAACACAGACAATACCTGGTGAATGATATAGAGGATTCAGCTATATAAAAATGGTCTAGCGATGGAAGTTAGTGCTAAAACAGGCTATGAGAAGCTATTGAGAAATGAACTGACAACTCTAATTCAGAGCAGTCCAGTCTGGAAGTTTGTTTGGAAACGGGCAGCCCCCCAACAAGCAAGAATCTAGACTGGAAGATGATGAATAGTGGACTTTTAACCACCATGGAACGAGGGCAAGACATTTATCTACTCAAACTAGCTGCTATGCTTGCCCAACAGACGCGGGAACTACTGTTCATGTCCTGAGGGACCGCGTTGCAGCAAAGCAGGTAAGTAGAAAATGAATCCACGTGCAGGTGCTGGAGGAATGCAACGCCAGAACCTACGAATGGTCGGTCCTACCTTCATGCAGGCAGTGCCGGTCGGGGCTACCTTTGTGCTTGACACAGAACTACAAGCCATCAAGGTGGAACTCAAAATAGCCTGGGAAGAGGAATCCAGGCACCTTGTGCGGAGACACAGTTCGATAGCCAGCGATCTGCTTAATGGGATCGGCCGGACTCCCCATCTTCCTAAGGAAGGGTGAATACTCTTAAAAAATTCTTCGAGGACTGGGAAACCGCCGTAAACACTACCGCATGAAGAACCTGGTCGCCAATGCACTCGCAAGCGAATCCTTGAAAAAAGACGATTGCCATCACAGCATGGACTGTCCAACGCTGTAGCTTCAACTGGCATCTGCGATCTTCGCTATGAACTAGAATTCAACCTCAAGACAACTTCTTTTTTTAATAAAAAAAAGGCAATTAATAAAAAGAGTTCCTTTTGACTCTGATCGCCCGTTCCGACAAAACATAACACATCAAAAAAAACAGCCACATTCGCAACTAAAAGAGTCTAGAACCAGCGCTTACCTGTTAGCACAATGGCTTTGACGTCACTCCTGCTCATCGCTTCCGCGTATTTCTCCTTCAACCCGGCGACAACTGCAATAACCCATCCGCGATCAGGACGAAAAAAAAAGGGGGGAAGGAAACGAAGGAAAACCCTCGAATCGAGACCGTATGCAGACATAACAAAGTGGCGAAAGATGTAAACCGGCAAGGCAAATGTAAAGCCGACGAAGAAGAAAAGAACGAGGGTGTACTCTTGGAAGACAAAGCATTGACCGGAGGGTTGCAGATGGTGATGACCGCCACCCCATCGCTGCCGACCTCGACGGTGACACGAACAGACTCCATCGGATGGATCTAGATGCGATTCGAGGAATGCAAAGGCTTCGCGACTAAAAATCCGGCGCCTCCTTCGAACGGCAGGACGGTGCGCAACGGGAAGATAAAAAAAACCTTCAGGAACTGAACGACAACCTGTTCCGTGTACGTGGCTGTATGTGACTGGTCAGCAATAACGGCCACGTGGTTAGTATTGGGTGGGTTAATTGGCAAATGGATCGACGCTGTAATTTAATTCTGCTGCCTGAGAGAAATCTACGGCAAATCTGCTTGCAATAGAAAAGTGGGACCCAGCACATAAATGCTTGAGAAGGATGGTTGTGAACCCACCGTCAGTACAGTTGTAAATATAAAAAAAATATGATGTAAAAAGTTGAAATCCACGATCTAATTTCTATCGGTTCGTTTTCGAACCATCATAAGAAAGATAAATCACGGTAGACCTTTAACTTTTGAGATTAATAACTAACACATGGAGGGACAGCGACACCCTCATATTTATAAGGGATTTACTCGTTATCCTATGGTACAACATCTGTATGTATTAACCACTAGATCTTTTTCGTGAAAATAAATTTTAATAGTTTTTAAATCGATAGAAATTAATTTTTGAACATGTCATAATTCTGATTTATTTCAATGGACTTCTCTTTTATATTTGTCACTTGATTCTGATTTATTTCATCTATTGATAGAGACAATCGGAAGGATATTTAAGGAGGATGATTGTTTATTAAATGCTAAATGTTGATTTTTAAAACGGTACCTGAGGGTATAATTTTAAAACGTACCTAATTTTATTTTATTTTTTTATTTTCTTTTATTAGCATCGAATGTCCGAACTTTCGGCTCGACTAACTTCTGGGATGATCAGTCTAACATCATGTTCCTACAAGAACACCTCTTCAACAATTAAGTCGAAAGATGTTAGAGCTCCTGTGAATTTCTATCAATTATTTGGATATATCATGTACTGGCCTAATCGTAACTTCAGAATATTCATTCTTAAAAGATTGTTCAATGTCAAAATTTTATTCTATTCGTCGGATAAACTTCTACACAGATAATCACCTTGTAAATTTTGAATTGGATTTTTTTTATGAAATATTTTGTTATTTTTGTCAGTGCGTCGTGCATCGTACTAACGAACCTAATTTTATGATATATGGAAACAGGATTTGATAATGGAAATTACTATTTTTAATTAGCAGGTAATAAAAATAAGCTTTTTAATTTGTCAAATAATTAAATTTCCTAAAGAGCATTATTTTCAATACTTTACCTAATATCGCAGATTTTTGCATATTAATTACTAAATTTAGCACGATATATATGGAATTTGAATTGTATTATGTATTCTGAATTTGTCATTTGTATTTATTTTTTGGATTTTCTAGCAAATGTGGTTCTCTATATTTTAAAACGATATATAGATGATTTGAATATACAATATTTTGCATATTGTTTATCATTAAAAATATATACATAATATCGAAAATGGCATGATGTCCTTAGAATAATAATCATTAATGTTTTATGGAATATTTATGCAATGTGAAAAATAATATGGACAGTTAATAGCTTGAATTATTCACGAGTTACTAAAATTTTAAAATCACTTGTATTTTTTTTTATTTACATTAGGTATTAGGTATTATATATGATTTTTTTTCTCTATTAATTTTGATGATCGACCGATTTTGTCCCATGGAAATTTTTTATTGATTGACGAGGATAAATCAAGATGATACGTGATCTGAACACATTTAAACTCATACGTCACCAAAAAGACTGACCATGTTGAGACGGAAGAATTGATTTCTAACACTATTCACACAACATGTGTTATCTAGGCATTGCAGAGGGGACCACTTGTATTATTTATTAGGAATGAGTACAAAAATCATAGTGTCGATTTCAAATCCGGAAGAAAACGACTCAGTTTAGGTTAGTATCATTAATTATATATCTATAAAATCGTGTATGTAATATTAAATATAAGTTCGTACACCATAATTAAATAAGAATAAATATTATAAAAACTTAATTATCTAAGATTGAAATATAAAATGTAATGATGTAAAAAAAATAAATTTTTTTTATTTATAAGAGACAATGGATAGAATGATATTATTGTAAAGAAAGGAGATGAGATATCACAAAAATTTTATTAAACGGAATGATTTTAATAAAAGGAGATTAAATGATATGTAGAAGTGAAAAAATAAGAAATATGATAAAAAAAAGATTGACTAAATCAAATAAATGAATTGAAATTGAAAGTTCGGTTCGATTTATTCAAAAATTTAATTTTTCTTTTAAAAAATATTTATTATTTCGATTCGGTTTTGGGATTAAAAATCAATTTGATATGTAAAATCGAACCTAAGATCATAAGTCGGTCAGTTCAGTTCGATTTTTATTTAAAATTTTTGTAAATTCGGTCAACTTAAAAAAATTCAGTTTATTCGATTTTGATTTAATCGATTTATTCAGTTTGATCGATAATTGATTGCTTAGGTGCATAACGGTTATTGGTTTAGAATAAGAAATGAAAAGTGAAAATTATATTGAATTTTACAATAACATATAACTTTATACTAATTAATATATTTTAAAAAAAACAAAAGAAAAATATTTTGTTACATTCAAAAGTAGAAATAATAAATTACAAATTGAATTTTTTGTTCGATCATCGATAGTCGGCTAGAGGGGGGTGAATAACCCTCTTTCGTCGTACGGTAGAATTCGCTCTTAATTGTTCGTCTACAAATATGATTAGCGCAAGCGGAAATATAAACCTAAGACAATTAAGAACAACACAAAGTAAAAAAGCAATGTTAACACGGCGATGTAACGTGGTTCACAGTCTTGCTGCTAATCCATGACCCGATTCGTCTAAGGTGAATCACGCCTTAAATCTTCCACTAATCTCTCCTTTGCACAAAGCTAGATGGAGGTAACCTTTTCTTACAAAATCACTCCTCTTACAATAAGATGAATATAAGCACAAGGAAGAGGAGGAAATTCGTTTGGGCACTTTGGAAGATGTTTATAGTAGAAGCATTAGCCTCCCCAAGTGTCCAAAGGCCCCATTTTCTAGAGAAGAACTCATTCTTCCCGTTGGGCGCCTGACAGTCGACTGATGCCCCGATCAATCGAATTCTCCTGTAGCCGTTGCCCAATAACGACTTCTTCCACGTTGAATTTCATCCAACGGGCTCCACATCGATTGATCGATCGTCCCATCACGATCGATGATGGAGCATGAGTGTCGGGCGAGTACTGATCGATCAATATTCTGTACCCAACACTTATGACGACCGATCGATGATGTCATCATCAATCGATCGATGATGTTTCGTCGATCACAATCCTTGGCATTCGATCGATGGGACACAAACCGACTCGAACATCACCGAGTCATAGACTGGAGCGATCCGCCATGTTATGGCAATCTACTGATGTCGGGAAATTCCATCCGACACTTAGCCAAATGGCCAAGTTTCACCTACGATCTACCTCGTCCTGAGTTACAATCGCTCACTCTCATTCCCTTGGAGTCTCTCGCCTTCGAAGTTGTCTTCGTCCGGCCACGTCCCTCGGATGCGCCAAGCGCACGGCTTCGCAGCGTCATCCTTCGCGTCTCGCTCTGAAGTCTACTTTCTCCGGCTTTACTCCAATGATCCTCGTCCGGTGGTCCCTCAGATGCACCAAGCGCACGGCTTCCGCAATGCATCTTTCACCGACTCGAGGACCGAGTCATGAGAGGTGAAACTCGTCAATGCTCCATGTGCGAATTACTAAGTCTTGCACGACTTCAACGTACATATCAAATCCATAACAATCTAACTTAAACTCTTTGTCACACACATTAAAACCATATCACATGGGTTGATTGCCCTAACAATCTCCCTTTTTTTGATGTGTGACAATCCGTTTAAGTTAGGTAAAACAAATAACAATAACAACATAAGGCAAGAAAGCATATAAATAATATGAGTATGAAAACTCCCCCTTAAAACATGCTAAATTTTCCCTTTTAGCATGTTTAACTTAAACTTATCAATTCTCCCCCTTTGACACCATAAAAAATATTATCTAAATGTTATATATGCATGACATCAACTCTAAAGGAAGAGAAAAACAAAAGAAAACAAATAAAACCTGATAAAATCATGTTACTGTGCTTGTGACGATCATCGATCTGGATCGGACTACCCGGACTACCGATCGGCCTTTCAGTTCTGATTTCTAATTTTCGAAATCCAATTTCAGAAATGCGTTAAAAATTCTAGGAAATTTAAAAAATCATAAAATTTGAAATACATATTTCTTGTGAGTTCCTTTATCAATGAAAATTTATTTTCCATGAAAATTCATTTTATTTTTGATAGTTTGGCAAAAACTCAAAAGTTACAAAAATGTCTAAAGTTTATATCCACTTTTAAACCTAGTTTTGTCTTGAAACTTTTTAAAACATGAACTCACTGTTTGAAAAACATAAAATGGTTTTAAAATCATTTGAAATATCCAACCATGATCTTTGGACAATATGTCTATGAATTAAACATATATTTTTCCCATGATTGGTCTATTATTGCTCTATTGATACACTTAATGACTCATCTAAATGTCATAAGTATTAGTGGACCATTTATATCATCCTATCATCTCACTCATGCTATGTTTTCAATCAAAGTTAGCCTTATAATGGGTTGTGAGATGTTCCTAATGGTATTTACATTTAACCAAAAATTTTATGCATTTCTACCCATGGTTAAGTATCATCCTAAAAACCCAATCATGAACATGCATCAAGAATTATCAATCATGATCATAAATCATCAATCATTGCATATCATGATTATAAATTATAAAATTAAGCATGAAAACATGATTCAACCATTTAATTTATGGGTTATGCATTATCAATACCCAACACTATTTAAAAATTTATAACTCATACCGTCCTAAATCAACCAAAAAAATTATATAAGTAAAGTCCTCATGGTTGACTATCCTAGGGTTTTCTTAACCCTTAAGGATGACTTTAGGAACCCAATATAAGTTCTTTCCTATGGGGTTCACTAAATATTCTTTAGGGATCCATTTTCTAGCTATGGTTTTATTTTTGGCTTGACCCCTAGCAATTAGGCAATGATAGGTCTTTTCATTTTTGTTTCCCTTATATCCTAGGCATTTCCTATTGAAACTTGCCCTTTGGCTCCCTATGATCATGTTCAATGTGTTGGAGCCTATTGTGAATTTTTCTAAGGCTTTAGTTAGATGATCTACCTTTTTCCTTAAAGCCTTATTTTCATTCATACATGCATCACTAACATTTAGAGGTATACAATCATTATGTGAGCATGTATCATCATTAACATTTAAGCATGTTTTTTCTAGTTTTTCTTCTAAGGCCTTAATTTGATCAAGTATGTACTTATTCTTTTTCTTAGCCCTAAATAAGTCCTTAGTAAGGCTAGAAATCATGGCAACTACTTCTTGAGTGGGAAGGTGTTTTACCATAGTTACCATGTCTTCTTCTTCGGATGATGAGGATGATGATGAGGCTCCCCCTTCACTTGAGCTTGTTTCTTCTTTTTCGGAGGAGGTGGTGTCCAAATCTTCTATTGCCATTAGAGCTAGATTTGAGACAAAGACATTTTCTTCCTCCGATAATGATGATGAAGGATCATCCCATGTCCTTGCTTTGAGTGTTTTTGCCTTCCCTTTCTCCTTTACTTTCTTCTCTTCTTCTTTCTTCTTGCTCCCCTTTTTCTTTTCTTCTTTTCTCCTCCTTTCTTCTTTGCTCTTGTTCAAGAGGGGACAATCATCTCTTATATGCCCCTCTCCTTGACAATTGTAGCAAATTATCTTCCTCCTTGGCCTTCTCCCCCTATCATGAGATTTGTTAAATTTAAAGCTTTTAAGTGCATGCCTTACCTTCCTTACCATGTAGGCTTCTTCCGTGCTATCCATGGAGGAGGAGGAGGAGTCTTCATCGGATGAGGAGGGAGTCTCCTTCTTATTTTTCCCTTTGTTGGCCATTAGTGTCACTCCCCTTGATGGCTTGATGATTGGTTCTTCACTTATTCCTTCAAGTCTTGTTTCATGTAGCTCCATGGAGGAGAAGAATTCTTCTAGGATGCTCACCTCTAGATTCTTTGATATGTAGAAGGAGTCCACCATGGAACTCCACTTTAAGGACCGAGAAAAGACATCTATAGCCTTCATTACCATATCCCGGTTGGAGAGCTTTCCACATATACTAGATAAATCATTAAGAATTTCTTTAAATCTAGAATGTAGAGATGTTACCTTCTCCCCTTTATCAAGTTTGATATTGTTGAGTTGGGAGCAAAGGACATCTCTCCTTGCTAGTTTGGCTTCCGAAGTGTCTTCATGAAGCTCAATTAATCTCTCTCACATCTCCTTGGCACTAACACACTCTCCAATCCGGTTTATTTCTTGTTAGGGAAGCACGTTGAAGAGGTGGTGCTTGGCCTTTGAATTTGCAAGATGCTCCTCCCTTTGCTTCTTGGTCCACCTTGACTTTTCTAGTGGTTCCCCTTCTTCATCCCTAGAAACTTCGAAACCGTTTTCCATAGTGAGCATTATATCAAAATCGGTCTCGAAGAATACCTCCATTCGTTTTTTCCACCAAGTGAATTCTCCTTCAAACTTTGGCGGATGAATGTTAGAGCCGATCATCCTTGATGTAGTGCTTATTGCGGCGGTGAGTCCGTTGACAAGCGTCTTGTCTCTGATACCACTTGTTGGATCGTCGGTGGGCGGCTAGAGGGGGTGAATAGCACTCTTTCATCGTACGGTGGAATTCGCTCTTAATTGCTCGTCTACAAATATGATTAGCGCGAGCGGAAATATAAAGCTAAGACAATTAAAAACAACACAAAGTAAAGAGCAATGCTAACACGGTGATGTAACGTGGTTCACGACCTTACCGTTAATCCACGACCCGATTCGTCCAAGGTGAATCACGCTTTAAACCTTCCACTAATCTCTCCTTTGCACAAAGCTAGGTGGAGGTAACATTTTCTTACAAAATCACTCCTCTTACAATAAGATGAATATAAGCACAAGAAAGAGGAGGAAATTCGTTTGGGCACTTTGGGAGATGTTTAGAGTAAAAGCATTAGCCTCCCCAAGTGTCCAAAGGTCCCATTTTATAGAGAAGAACTCATTCTTCCTGTTGGGCGCCTGACAGTTGACTGATGTCTCGATCAGTCGACTGCTCCTGTAGCCGTTGCCCAATAACGACTTCTTCCACGTTGAATTTCATCCAACGACTCCCACATCAGTCGATTGATCGTCCCATCAGTCGACTAATGGAGCTAACAGTCGAGTGTCAGAAGCGAGCACTCTACTGATCAACATTATGTGCCCAAAACCCTTATGATCAATCGACTGATTCCATCATCAATCGATTGGTGGTTTCGTCAGTCGACTGTCAATCCTTGGCAGTCGACTGATGGGACACAAAACTGACTCGAACACCAGTCGAGTCACAGTCAACTTGGAGCAGTCGACTGCCATGTTATGCCAGTTGACTGATGTCGGAAAATTTCATCTGACACTTAGCCAAATGACCAAGTTTCACCTACGATCTACCTCGTCTTGGGTTACAATCGCTCACTCTCATTCCCTTGGAGTCCCTCGCCTTTGAAGTTGTCTTCGTCCGGCCACATCCCTCAGATGCGCCAAGCGCATGGCTTCGCAGCGACATCCTTCGCGTCTCGCCCTGAAATCTACTTCCTCCGACTTCACTCCAATGCTCCTCGTCCGGTGGTCCCTCGGATGCACCAAGCGCACGACTTCTGCAATGCATCTTTCACCGACTCAATGACCGAGTCATGAGAGGTGAAACTCGTCAATGCTCCATGTGTGAATTACTAAGTCCTGCACGACTTCAACGCACATATCAAATCCATAACAACCTAACTTAAACCCTTTGTCACACACATCAAAATCATATCATATGTTTGATTGCCCTAACATTTTTTATCGTTACAAAGAAATAAAAAATTTATAAAGATTGCAAAATTATTCATGAAGAAAATTTAATTACCCAAAATAAGTTAATAATATTAGATATATTCCTCAATCAAAATTTAAATAGAAAATAAATGAGTACAACTCATATAATTAAGTGGTTGACATTAACGGATAGGAAACAAGATACATTTAAAAGATGATAAGAGTATAAGTATTCGAATAATTATATTGCGAATACGACATGAGCTAAGATAATATTAAAGTTGAAAATGATAATCAAAAGTAAATTTAGTTTTGGTGAGTCAAAAAGATGTGCATTACCAAATAAAAAATCTTAGTAATGAAATGAGAAAGTAAAAAAAAATAAAGGAAAAGTGAATCACCTATAAAGTATTTTAATTTTGTAAGAATAAGAAATTTTTTAAAAATTATATAATGGGAAAGAAAAATATTTTTAAAAAAGCACTGAATGAAAATAAAAATATAATTTTTAATGATTATATCAACAATTAGATAGAAAAGAAAAGGAAAAAAATAATTATAAAACAACTAAAGTCAGAGAGAAAAAGATAAAAAAATTTATTCAAATAAAATGTATTAAAAATAAATGTAATAGAGTATTATTGAATAATGAAAAAATGAAGATGTATTTTTATTAACTTTTTAATAAAGATTTAGATGATCAATTTAATTTATAATTTAAGTAATTATAAAAGTATAAAAAATTAAATTTTTATCATAAAATTAAAACTTTAGAAGTAGAATAAACTTTAAATGAGATACAAAATAAAAAAGTAATTGAACCAAATGATATTTCAACATAGACAAAAAAAGGCTTAAGGAAGTATGATATTGAATGACTTATAAAGTTATTTGACTTGATTATTGAAAATTAAAAAAAAAATTTGAACAGTGAAGGGTAAGGTAGCATTTGGTTTGCGAAAAAAAAATTATTTTTCGTTTTCATTTTTTGAGAAAATAAAAAAATGCGAAAAATGACGTTTGGTTAGGGTTTTTCATCTTCGTTTTTCAGAAAATAAAGAAACATTTTTTGGAAAATTGAAAACACAGAAAAGTCATTTTTTGTTTTCTGGAAAAGAGAAAAGACTTTGCAAACCAAACACAACCTAAGTATTTCTGTTCTCTCATATAAAAACAAATGAGACATGTAAAACTGTATAAATTATAGGAGTATTAAACTAATATGTCATACTATAAAATTTAAAAAAATAGTAACAAAAAAAAGACTAAATAAGGAGATTAAGGTGGCTAAAAATCAATTAAGATTTATACCTAGAAGGTCAACAATAAAAGTTATACATCTCCTTAAACAACTAATTAAAAAATATCATAAATAAAAGTAAAATATGCATATGGTATTCATCAACCTAGAAAAAATTTTATGATTGATTCCTAAGAAAAATTATATAAAGAATTATAGAGAAGAAAGGTTTTAGTATAGTATATATTAAAATAATTAAGGATATATATGAAAATATAATGACAAAAGTGAAAACTCCATATGGATTAATGAACTAAAATATTTCACATAAAGATAGGATTATATTTATTGGAGGATCATGGCTTGGTTAGAGGGGGTGAATAGCTTAATTCGCGTGTTCGATGGAAATCGTTCGCTCGTCGTGTGCTTATCTACAATATTCATTAATATGCAGCGGAAATACAAATAACAAATACAAATATAAGAGATAATCACAACCCACAAGAACAACACAATATACGTGGTTCGAAACCTTAGGATTCCTACTCCACGGGGTGAGCTCAACGAGCTCGAGTGATGATCACACCACTACTAAAACTCCTTCTCAACAATAAGTCGGAGGTGGAGAAATCTTGTACAAGTAATTACAATAGTAATACAAAAGTACAATCCAAAATACAAAGACAATATGAATACAAGTAAAAAAAACTTTACAACACTTTACTTTAATCACTTGCTTGTTGCTTGCTTTGGTTTGCTCTTAAAGGTCTGGAATACAGCAGCAATTCCCCTTCAAAATCGCCCCAAATATCACTGTGAAAATCCTCCCCAAGCTCCTTCTTTTATACTTGTCTCGGACTAATTCCACGCCTAACAGTCAACTACTCATGACTATCAGTCAACTGCTCCTGTAACCGTTGTTTCACAACGACTCGATCCACGCTGAATAAGTTTCAACGGATCCTCCATCAGTCGAATGATCAAGCCATCAGTCAAGTGATCCAGGCAATCAGTCGACTCAAAAACCTTCTGTGCCCGCGACACCCTTCATCAGTCGACTGATGGCGCAGTAGTCGACTGTCAAACCCTAGCAGTCGACTGCTGGGCCAGAAATACATCAGTAGAACATCGATCGATAATCAGTCAACTCAGAACAATCGACTGGTACCTATACCAGTCGACTGTTATCAGATAAAATCTCAAACAAACACTTGTTTAAGCATCCAATCGTCGAGTAAACCTCAAACACTAATATTTGAGCATCCGACACTCGATCTCAGCCATTCGGCCAAGCTGAACTCTCATCTCCCCATGGAGTCCCTCGCCGAAGCTCTCTTCGTCCGACCGCGTCCCTCGGATGCACTAAGCCCGTGGCTCCTCCAGTGTCATCCTTCGCGTCTCGCCCTAAAGTCTACTGACTTTAACTTCACTCCAATGCTCTTTGTCCGGCGATCTCTCGGATACACCAAGTGCACGACTTCCGCAATGTCATCCTTCACCGACTCAAGGACCCGAGGCATGAGACGATAAACTTGCCAATGCTTTATCAAGCTAACCAAATGTCAAGACTTAAACTTGGATTTTCCCATTGTCAATGTCAACCCATGTTGGACTTTCACCGCCAAAGTTACACACTTGGATTTACGTGGTCAAGGCTATACATTTGGTCTTCCCATGACAATCACATGTCATATGTTTTATCTAACTTGAAAATATTGTTCGAGTCAAACTCGTGTCCGGTTAATCGTGACTTAGATCGATTGCACCAATAATATCAAGGATCAACTCTAAACTCACTGAACATATTCAATATGTGGTAGTATAGTGTATATTTATTTTTGTAAATGAAACACGTGAAAGAGTGAATGTTAAATTAGAATTTTGACAGGAAATACTAAAAATGAAATGTTTTAGACTTAGTAAAGTAAAGATGGAATACATATGAAATTTAAATTTAGTAATATTATATGTAATAAGACAATTGTTAAGATAGGTGATAACAAATTATTTATAATTAAGAGCTTTAAGTATTTAGAATTATTTTTGTAAAAGAGTAGAGAGATTGAAAGAAATATCCTAATTAGAATATATATATGATAGTTGAAATAAAGAAGAGTATCAAATATTTTTTATGATCGTAAAATATTTCAAAAATTTAAAGAGAAGTTTTATAAAACAATGATTAGACCTATTATGTTATA
The DNA here is from genome assembly GCA_025175895.1 of Wurfbainia villosa. Lineage (NCBI taxonomy): Eukaryota > Viridiplantae > Streptophyta > Magnoliopsida > Zingiberales > Zingiberaceae > Wurfbainia > Wurfbainia villosa. Next base: position 1,228,618 of record CM046008.1, read on the forward strand.
TAAAGTTGAATATTAAACTATGACTCGAGCACATAAACAAGAGATGAAAGTTATTAAAATGAGAATATTAAAATAAATGTGCAAATATACAAGGATGAACAAATAAAAAATGATAACATCTTAGAGAAAATTAAGGTTGCACTTAGTGAGAAAAAACTTTAGAACACATTTAAAATGACAAGAATATCACTCAGACAACTGATAAATGCTTTAATTACACAATGTGAAATTATAACAAGTATGCATATCAAATAAGAAAGAGAAAACCTAAAGAATACTTAGTTAACAATGATAAAATAAAATAAGATTTATTTAAATATAAATGATGATATAATAAGAGATAAAATCCATGGTGCAACAAAGGTTGGAATTCGCCAACCTAGCGACCCCTACCAGTCCATCTCCGGACCATCGTAAGGAAGGTAAATCACGGTAGGTCTTTGGTCCTTGAGACTAGTAATTAGCGCATGGAGGGACGACACCCTTGGATTTGCGAAGAATTGACCCATTGTCCTATGGTGCAACGTCTGTATGCGCTAGCCACTAGGCCCTTCCCGCGGGAATGAAATAGAATCCAATAACATAGAATGATTGATATGATCAATCCTACATAATAGGATAAAATTTGATTATTATTATTTTACTTAGGAGGGATAGGGATAAGAGGTGTTAAATTTTAATGCTCATGAATGGTTTCTTCTCATCTCATTTGAGATTGCTACAACAATTGTAGGAAATGCATTTTTTTTTTTTAATTCCTACAAGTACAATGCAATTAGAGATCGAACTTTAAATGTTTAAGAAATTGTATAAGTGTTTTGTTACTCTGTCGTAGTTTCGGAGGCAGTCATAACTTTATAAAAAAACCCCGTTGGTTGTTATTGAAATAGTGTCCAATTTAGGAAAAACAAAACGAAAAAGAAGCAATGGTAGAGTTGTGATTGAGGCTTGATATCGTAATAAGATATATATCAAATAGGATGGCTAAATACTATTAATAATTGCAATAAGAGTCATTTTCTCCATAAATAAGAAGATAAATAAGAGGAAATTATCTAAGATAAAGAGGCACTGTGAGTTCTAGCGAACTCAACATTCTTTTTTTAATAATGTGCAATCAATCTAACAATCTCTATTAATCTATCTCCGGATAAGATAAATCACGATGGACCTTTGACCCTTATGACTAATAAACAATCTATAGAAGAATGATATCCTCACATTTATGATGGATTGACTCATTGTCCTGGTGCAATATTTTTATGCGCTAACGATTAATTTCTTCCCGCATAACACATTTTTCTTAAAAAAAAAAAAATGTGGAATCGTCACATTAGCGGTCCCCCACCGCTACCCTTACATGTGGAAGGGGGTAAATTAAGTCCCAGGTGGCTAACGCAGAAATGCAGAGTCATCGATAGTCTGGTCGTCACCTCTAGAAATCGATCCCTTGCCCTTTCAAACCTTAATACGGCTGCGCTAGCCATCTAAATTTACCCTGGGAGCTGACACATTTTTCTTAATAGGTCATATGAACAATGGCCTAATTAATATATTCAGGGACGAGAAAAATGATATAAATAATTCACGATAAAAATAAATACTCGTGTAATATTTTTTTTTTTAAAAAAAAATATTCTTTGACCAAGTGTCCACAACTTTTATCCTTATTTTTGCGCAGCTTCAGCGCGAGGAAGAGTTGCTGCTTGCCATGTTGTTCACTCGAGTAAGATTTTAGAAAACCCTTCAAATACATAGCCATTGCGCGAAGCGTGCCAGATTTCAACAGCTTCTCAAGGTTTAGGATTCGACCAAAAGTTTCTTCTTCTTTTCCTTTGATCCGCCATTGCTGCTCTTTTAGATCTTTCAGAAGTAAAGAACAATCCAGTTCAACTTTGTCTCTTGTTCCATGTCCTGAGCAATCAAAGAACTCTGTTTGATTATCCGTTCAACAGTGTTCTGTCTCTGGTTCATTGAGCACTCAAATTTTAATTTAGATTCGTCACCGGTCTTCTCTCCGTCTCTGATTTGGTACGGTTTCTGAAGAGGAGACTGATTAAGCATAGAGAGGCACCAGCCGACACACCAGTTGAGCATCCAAAACTATGATCATCCACAACCGAGAGTCGAACATAGGACTGCCGCCACTAGAAGGCAGTCAGATTGGCTATACGCTTGAATGCTCATCGGACAAACGACCAAGACCAAAATGGAGGATTAGCATGGAAGGAGCCCTATGTAGTAAGTTTCTTCTCTGTGTTCATATCTGATGCTGATTGTTCTTCGGTTTTATACAGAGATAGAGATGGACCAAATGAAAGAGAGATTTGCAAAGCTGCTTCTCGTGGAGGACATGCCTACAAACGAGAGCAGATTTAAAGTCTGAATTGCATTAAACTCAGTTAATTTGTATAGAAACGCGATCTACACACATCGAGTGTAGGATCGGTTGGGACAAACCATTGTCCCAATAGATCAGCTAGTGTTTTGCCACTTGAACTTCGATTGACATTGTGTCGAGAAGTTCTCGTTTATTTTAAAAAAAAAAAATATAAAACCATCACATTAACACGATTCTCTCTAACTGTCATATCGATAGAGAAAATAAATTAAAAACCTAAACTATCAATAGAGAAAATAAATTAAAAACCTAAATAACTAGCACTGAAAGCTTATGGTCATGGTTAGCTCTTTGATGATTCATGAACCAAAAGAGAGAAAAAGAAGACAGGATTTTGTTTTAATCAGGGAAGAGGGGATTGAAAACATTAGCAGGATTCTTGACGATATACCGTCCACATTTTTAACTCGCCTACAAGTAAACACTTCTGAATTGCTTTCAGGAAAAATGGGTATGATGACCATATATTTTAAAACATGCATCCAAATTTTGTGAACATGTTTCCAACCATTATCTGTAAAATAAAAAGATAAAAACAATGGCAACAAAAATCTATTCATCGACCAATGATATATCCGATTCTAACATCTTCAACTACAGGTAATCAGTAACCGGATCCATGCTCTATACGAGTGAACCAGAGTATTCCAAAAGCGCAGTTACTAGAATGAAGACGAGGCAATGGGCTCATTCATCGGCCTCTATAATCCAAAACCGCAATAAATAGAAAAGAATAATAAAGATAGCTATTACAGTATGAATGTATGTTCCACAGAGGAGAATTGACTGAGACCAAAAAAGGATAATAGAAGATTTCCTGCAACATAATGTCAAAACAGAAAGCATCCTCATCAGGATCAATCCAACTTTACTCTGTCCAGTTCACTGATCATCTCCTCAAACTGCAGGGTATATACCACAGAGGTCAGAGAAAATAGGGGCGATTTACCAAAACAAACTCTCTGTAATTGATTTTTACCAGATCATGCTCAGTGATACAAAATTACCAAATAGCACCCTTCAATAGGTTCCCCCTGTTTAGCCTTCAATTTTTTTTTAAAAAAAAATCTCTCCAAAAATTATTTCCGTTGATTCATTTCCGCTCAAAATTGGCATTTTTAGTTCCTACAGACTTGAAATGGTTGGTTTGAAATCTCTCACATCCCCAATCCATAAATACAGGCAAATGTTCATGCAAGTAGATTGGGTCACAATATGGTTAATAAGTTCATTTCATCATTTTGGAATCTCACACTCTGTGCACGGGCAGGGATGAATGTTCATGCACTAACTTTAGAATGGATTGCAAGCTGATTTCCAGCACAAAATTCACTCGAAATCAGCTCAGTTGAGTTCATCAACACCTAAAATAGCCATTTTTTGGGTCTCGCACTTCCCAATTGTTTATATTATCTCATTCAAGCTGATCTAGTTAAGGACAAGAGTAAAATGGGAAGAAAAATAGACAACGACGCTATTTTGTTCATTTTCTTTATTGAGGCATGATTTGCTAAAAAACATTTAGAAAAAGACATGTTTGATAAATTTAACTGTAGTACAATGTACAAGTAATTAATCATGTCACAAACCTTTAAGACCTGACGCAAAAAGTAATCACCATAGTGCTTTGTTGGTTTAGACTCCACCACATGAATGATGTCCTGTATTGGATGTATAACCATAAGAAACAACATCAAAGCATAGACCAAATGTCCATATGCTGTAGAAAATTGACTTGTAAAACAACATTCAAGTTAATAAAAAAAGCACAGAAGAACGCATCAAAAACTATGGCTTAAAATTATAAGCTCTCTGTATTTAACTTCTGAAGTTTTCTTAATATACTGAATTTTCCTCTTTATAAGGAAAAAGGACTCGTTCCAACATTTAACCATAAATGGTTAAGCTTCCAATTATCACTTAACACAAACTACTAAATAAAATATTGTAACCTATGAAACCATGTATACCAACCATTTGTAAACAGAAAAATTCCAATGCTGAGTCGATCACATGAAACTTACCTCACTGATGTAGAAGTCTATATCTGCATTAGGAATAATCTTTCCATCATTATCAACAGAATGCATCTTATGTTTGTATGCCATCAAGATTGTTCTGTCGGAGAAAAGCTAATTCAAAGTCATGAAACAATTAAGTACATAACTGAAAGTCAATTACTCAAGGTTGACTTTATAAAGAAAAGTAAACCATAGTATGGTTAAGGCTAGTGAAATAGATGCAAAACCAGTCATTAGGCATAAGAATCTTATATTGGAACAGAACTAAAGATTTTAAATGAAGTGTAAATAGAATTCAAGCTTACAGACCTCATAGTGGATTCATCCACTTCCATATATGCAGCAAGTTTCCCAATTGATATGGCAGAGTATAACTTCAAGAAACTGCGTAGACCAGAAAGTGATTGTTGCTGCTTTACTTCATAAAGAAACAATTTCAATTGCAGCCTGTACGCATCCTGCATTGATGAATCAGAATATAAAATCTGGCATCCTTGGTATATAGAATCAAGAGAAAGTTATTGTTGTTGCAAAGCCTACAGAGAGAGTCAACTTACCTGAAATAAATACATACAACTATTTTCATACACCGCATCCTATTCAAAGCTACAATTTGGCAAACAATGATAAACTAGAAAAGTTGTGTAGTCATGAGCTCTCTGAAATTTAAAGTTATAGTTTGTGTCAAGAATTAAAAACCAGAACAATTAAGACGGCATGGACCAAAGTTTTTGATAAATAGAATGAAAGTCCTGTCAGATTAAACTAACAAAATGTCAGTGCAACATTGATCCGAATGTAAATTACAAAGAATTGAAAGAAAAAAAAAACTGAATCAAGGGAGAAGATAAGAAGATGTGCCAAATGGAAGCATCATTACCTGGTTGTAATTTATATGGGGTTCCTCGAGAAGAGGAGCTGATGGGGTAATAAATTTTGGGCAAGCATATGTGAAGAGCTCGTCATACACAGCATATGCCTCATCATCATACCTTAACATCTTTGTCATCTTCTCATTGTATTTATCCCTCAATTGTATGTTTACATTCTCCTCAATGATGTTGCTTTGGGGACATAGTGATAGACAAATAGCCAATAGTGCATACATCTGTTCATTTTTCTTAAGTATCTGATCATACTGTGGGGACTTCTGATGATATTGTTTGTACTTCAGAATATATAGTAGAATTTTATTGAATTCACGTATTGCTTCGACATACCTTCAATAAGGCAGTAAAAGACACATAAGTACCATTGATTAAATTAAAACAAGCATCAACACTTTCCTCAAAGTAAGTAGAAAATAAAAAACACGAAGCAACTAATTGACCTCTGAAATCAATTAATTCAACACCACAATGCATCGACATTAAGATGAATAACAGCTTTAACAAATTGATCTATCATTAGACCACTCATTAATTATCTTGCATCCAAAGGATGAATATGAAAGCAGCAATTTGGAGAATCTGACAAGAACAATGCTGGGAAAAGAAACCACACATACAAAAAAAATGGGGAAAAAAAATTTATTTCAAATTCTATTTGTTAGAAGGGGTATATAGACAAAGGAAGCATGTTCAAGATGATTCTGAGTTAGATAGCAGACAGATAATAACACCAGATTTCTCATCTATGTAGCAACCCCACCAGGCTGCTGAAGCGTATATCTTGGGACCCAGGTCAGAAAGGATGCACTAAACCATGGAGAAAGGAAATAGCTAAGCATGTTTAACCCTCAATTTACACAATCCATTTCTTTGGAAAAGTTATCATCCTCTTCACTGAAAAAAGATAATGATAAAGAGATACATATATGTAAGACATCTATTATGACTAGCATCCTTTAACCTCACGACGACATTGATTATCAAGAAAGTTGAAAAAAAATGTTCCCTGCAGGAAGATTATGGTCATGCCTATGCTAAAAAAAGAAACAAAAATAAAGAACATTATCAGTCAATAAAATTTTGCCTCATAATAAAGAAACAATGGATCCAAAAGATAACCTTCTAAGCATTAGGTTTGCAAACCCATAGTGATATATGGTAGATATGTGGCTTCCAATCACAATCATGTAAACACCTTGTTGGTTGATGTCAATAGGACCCAAACACTTCAACCCGGTATGATAATCTCCCAAAAGGCAATGAACTCTCAGCAAACCAATCATGCTGTAATAACCTAGCATTTTGAGGACGTTGCTAGTTCCGCCTTCATAATCATAACCATCAGTAGCAGTGAATTGTTCAAGGCCTTCTTTCTCCCTTTCCAAGATATCAACAATAGCTGATTTCTCAACCAACGCTTGCAAGTAATTCAATACTCCATATACATTCCATGCCTGTTAACAAGAAGTATGATGGATGTAATCTAATAGCAAGAGAATTGTATTAGAAGTTCACTGAAAGAATGCACAGTTGTACAAGAAACTATTAGTCATACGTTGCAGATAAGGGCTGGCTATATGGATCTTATCAATTGGTGGATGACGAGGTATCTCAATGACAATTTCACAATGGACTTTTTAGTTTTTATCCTTTGTATTTTTTTCTTGAGGAAGCAAAGAGGACTACGGTTATGGGAGAGAAATTACTAAGTGTTCAATGGTTCATTTTTCTCGGTTAAGGACAATGGCGGGATGACAAAAATGAAATAGTATTTTCTCTTGATGTGGAGTTCATCTTAGTGGGGATGCAAGTTTTGATTAAACTGAACCACATTATATTTTTTATGATTAGATCTGAAATTGCCAACAAATGGTATCAAACCCTCTTATACAACAAAAAGGAAGATCCATATAGCAGCAAGAAAGATTCAAAACACCAAAATTTAAGTGCAACAAGGTTCACATTTTGCCATGTGTCAATGGAATCTGTGTTGAAAAATACAGTGAAATTGGAGCGACCAGGAGCATGGAGGAGTTTAATCCAGAATCTAGAGCAGAAGCAGAGGAAGGATGTGACTGGATCAGCTAGAGCACTACTTGCATTATCAATTAATTAAGAATATAGAGTAAAAGAAGAGAAAGGTTGTGAAGGCATCAGACACTAGAATTCCTATACTGTCCAATGAATTATTATGCAAGATGATCAACGATTTGACTACAACTAGTCCGTAGAAGAAACTTGTATTTGTCTAAAACTTTCACTAGCACAACCATTGGGTATATATTGGTCGACTCGGTCCAATTTCACATGATTGCTTAGATCGCTTGATGATCCCACAAGGAAAGGGGAAAGGATGTCCATGTACTGGAGAATAGTGTTTGCACATCCAGCCAATGTGCATGCATCATCATTGTTTAGCTAACAAAATCCATCTTGCATGTTAGATTATTTGAGTAAGAAAAATCATTGTTCGGATATACACAACAATTTGTGTGTGTGTATGTGTGTGTGTGAACGATCGGTATTTTTTTGGATAAACACAGATCAATGTAACATTCCTTCTGAAGAAGTTTTAGGATGTGAAGGTTTAATTGTGTTGTTGGGCTTACGTCTGCTTTAATCTTGGGACGAATTATGGTACATCCTGTATATTTCTTATTTCATTTTGTCTCAATTGACTGTGCAAGCATGGTACATTTAGTGCATTAACTGCAATATCTAAATTTCAAGATCTCTTCTCTCTTGTTTTAACGCCAAAGAGGAAGCAAGTGAAAAAAAAAACATAAAAAGGGATAGTCGCTCCACGACACAAACCTGGCCATACTGCCGAAGAAGCTGCAACTCCTCCTCGGTCTTGTTCTTGAGTTTTGCTCGGTACTGGCAATAAGACTGGAATTGATAAACGAACTCATCCACCATATCCCACAGCCACTGGTTCGGCAGCTGCATGTTGACCACCCCATGGAGCACCACCCCGAAGAGACTGCAATAGTTGTCCCACGATTCCACTCGCTGCTGCCCCGTGGGTGCGAGCCGAGCGTAGACGTGGCGAAACCACATCTCACGGTAAAGCAGGCAGAATACATGATCGTTGTCGACAAAAGGAGCGATGGCCTCCACGGAAGGCCAGGGGTTCTCGCGGAACATCCGGTCGCTGAGCCGCTGGAAGCTGCCCTCGTACATCTGGTGGATCTCGTACACGTTCTTCTCACGGATGTGGCGGTATAGGTGAACGACGAAGGTCTTCACGGAATCCGGCACGAAGTTAGGGTCGTAGCTGAGCTCGGCAGCGGCCCCGCCTCCCTGGCCGGAGGACGGAGGCCGAGCGTACCTGGAATCAAGCGAACCATCATCGTAGTCATACGAACTCGCCATACTCGCGATCGAGGTTAGGGTTTAGATCTGCTTGGGGTAATCAGAGGCAGCAGGGAAGGGCCTTGAAAGCAGAGAGGTGATGAAAACGTCGACGCCGAACTGAAAAACCTAGTAGGGTATGAAAAGTTGAGGGGCTAATTTGAACCGTCGAATTAGGAGAGGGGGGTTGATAGATCTACGGTGGATAATGAGATAGCCTTGCTGACCATGGATCTCGTATCTAAAGGCTCTAAATCATGCATGTTTTGATAGATCTACGGTGGATAATGAGATAGCTTCTTTTTTTTATTATTATTATGTTTGGCATTTGAATTTTTAAGTATCTACCTATTAAGAAATACATTTAATATCAAAATTATTAACCAATTAAATAAGTTTAAACAATCAAATAAATTTAGATTAATTTTAAATCAAATTCTAATTAAAAATAAATAAATTTAATAATCGACTTTTGATTTGACACATTTATTTTATTTAAATATGACAGATGAACTGTATTGCGATAGAGCATAGATCTAATTTATTAAAAAATATGAAATCGTTATATTAATAGTCCCCTCCTGCCCATATCAATGGAGAAGGTAAATCGTGACTCAAATGTCAAATGCAAAAGAGAGGATTCATCGATAGTCTAGAATCATTACCTCCTCGAAAATTGATCATTTTCCACTTAAAATTTGTTCATTTATACTTACCAACTGGACTAGCTCTAGGGTCTATATATATAATTTATTAGGATCGTAGGACACGGTGCAGCGGTAAAAGTGGAGAGACATTTCATAGGAGAATACAGTTTGATCATCTGTTGTGATATCGTTCGACGGTGAATTTAGAAAAAAAGCTATTCGGACGATTGTAAAACATAGGAGTTTATCCGGTGGACAGAATATAACTTCGACGTTGGACCATCATTCAGAAATGACACGACTACGGAGTCGGGATTGAACCGTAAAAAAAACTACGAGCGCTTCATTGATTTATCTTTGGTGGTCAGTGAAGGCTACTTGGGCTCTAATCTTATCCGGCTCAGTTATTGGTGAGACATCTCAAAGGTTCGTGGAATAGGATCGGTCACTCTCAGAGATTAATCAGACCGAATGTTCGGATATCCTGGTGCAATAAAAAAAACATATAATTTATTAAAAATATTCAATTTTAATTATAATTATAATTTTTTTTTCTCTAAATAAAATATTAGGGCCTAAAAAGTGTGAGCGTTACTGCTAACATGCAATAATTAACAACACATACATTGTGCAGCCAAAGCACTCGGTGCGTTAGTAACGAAGAGACACATTAATCCTGCTATATAGGTTCGTCCGAGATATGAAGAGGTGGTGTGGGCATTGTCTGCATGAAGAAAGAGATTGGTGAAGAGACTGTGTTTTGTGTGCGAGGAACATTCGCCAGAAAGAAAAAAAAGATTTGATTTATGAATCAACAGGAATTTTTCGATTTGTAATCGTCGTTTTTAGACAACGAGCAACAGATCGCTATATCTTCTCCTCCTCCAAAGAACATATCATAGATTTCAAGTAATTGCATGACAAATTTATTGTAAACTATTTACAGTTTTATTGTTTCAGAATAATTTATGACGTAAAAAAATTCTACCGAAAGTTGGACCGTTGGAAAATGAAAATTTGTTATAGAATTGATTATTTTCAGGATTAATCGATAAAAATCCGAATATCGATGTTAACTTAAAAAAAAAAAAACATAAAGTTAAAAGTCTGAATTTTTCCGTGGAGAGACTAGCTGAGAAGACTAGCTAGTTCACATTATATATATTCTTCTGCATCTGCTTGACCCATGCATGGTCTCTAATCATGCATCGAGATCACGTACACCGACTGCTCCATTTCCTTCCTAAATTTGTGCAATCTGAGAAACGAGGCAGAAGGTTCTTATGGTTTTCAACTCCTTCTATATGGCGCTAGCTATTAATTCGATCGGGGCTTCCCTGGTCGCAGTTTGTTCAGTTGCTTGCTATATATATCAGTATTCAAAAATCGAGGAGCAAATTAAAGTATATGATAATCTGGCAGCAAAACTCATTATGATATTATTACTGTAAACTGGTATATATCGATCGACTCTCATGCACTATTATTAATAACAACAATAGTTTCGTTATGATTTAACTGAAATTAATTTATAAATGACGACAATTAATAAGTTAAAAGAATAATACATGTACAACGGATGCATGGCGCGGCTCTTCTCCTTGTTCCCGCACCGTTTTCCATTCTCTTTTGCCGACAAGTGAACCTCTTTTCAGCGCGATGGTCCGCATCTCAGTGGGTGCGTGACTGGCAGACGAGCAGACCAAATCCGAAGAAGACCACGAAAAAAGCTGAGCAACAGGATTCTGAAACTTACAGATCAAATGGCTCGCCAGCAGCCTTCCACATATATAATTAAGGCTGTATATATAGAATTGGTAAAGCTGTGATGGTACATCATTAATTAAGCAGTTCTATACGGCCAGAATCGCAGAGATTGAGATCGGTGGAGGAGCATATACGGCTCGACTGGGATATCGTTGGATGAAGAATGAGCTAGACGAACAAGACTCGTCCGAGCAAGACAAAACAAAGATGTGATCTGGAAGGAAATGAAACGATCCGGGAGCATTTATTATATTGGATTTGCAGTTTGCTCGATGGAGGTGGCACTGTAGTCATCCAGCCAGCGCATGCTGTGTGCGGGCTTATTTATGCCTTGCAGGAATTATTGAGTTCGTGAACAGTTCTGCTGCAGCACCACCCGGACCTTCCTGATTCATCTGGCACAGTTCTTCCATGGCACAGAATTGCGTTGACATTAATTACTTCTTCAGTCGGATCGAGTTCGTGCATGCATGTAATAAATGGTGGAACATTTCGCTCGATCGAGTTCACTATTTTCTGCACTAGCAAATGGGCAGGAATTGGAGGAGATATGATGATGCCATTGTGGGAGGATCTGAGCTACATGGCCTGTGATTCTGTGGCCACTAAAAGGTTCAAAAAACTTACACAGTGCTGATCGAGTGGCTTCTTCCAGCTGCTATTGCCGGTATATATATATATATAATTAAAAAACACTTAGAGAAAAATAACAACAACGTGAAATTGTGAAATTAATTTACAGCTTAGAAGAATGCAAAATGGTCTGAACATCAAACTTTATCTCTCAGCAAAAGCATTGAGACATTCATCGACAGTAGCAACTCTTCAAATGTCCTTTGGCATCACATAATTAATAGCAACTTGAAGGTTATAAAGTTTCAGAGGCTGAACTGCAATTTTCTCTCTCTCTTAATTCATCCATCTTTTTAATTTGTCTTTGTGCATTTAGCCAATTATCAAATTTGCACATGAAGTTAGCTTGTCTTCAGGGATGTATGTGGCCTTCTGAAATGATGAAAGGAGTTAAGTTTTCAAGAAAAATTTGTGAGCAAAATTCCTAAAGAATGCCTGTGATTTTTCTTTAATTTTAGGAGGTGTTTCATATATTTTTTTCACATGTAACTTGGATATTTATTAAAATGTGCGTTTATTTTGTAAAATATAACTGAATTGGAACATCTTTTGTAATAGTTAGGTGACCCTAATTTGTTCAAAATTCTAGAATCGCAACTATGTTGTGTTTCTTATAGGCTCTAAAATTATTTTATGCTTCTAATTTTTTTTTCCTATTTGAGGCACATGCTAAGAGGTCAATTGTTCGCTTAAACTCAACATAAGAGGTCTATCCTCTCGCCCCTTATTAATTTTTGATTGGACAAAATATTCCTCGTGATTTTCCTCTCTTATAATGATTGTTGAATCAATCGGTAGGAGCTGTTAGAAGGACGGATTTCATCTTTTGCCCCAAGGACAATCTCTTAGCTTAGTGAATAGAAAAATCAATAATAGATCCATTATATTTAGGGTGTGTTTGATTTAAATTATCATGTATAACTTTGATTATGTGACTACTAAGTAATCACATAATCAAGATTATGAGAAATGAAATATAACTTATATTGTTTGATTCAATTCTAAATAATACAATAAAAACTTATTTGTTTGGAGGTTTTAAAGTATAACATGGTTTAACATTTTTTTTTGATTCAGTTATAAGACTTCGTCCATTCTGAAACATATTTGCTTATGGTCATACCGATTGAGACAATTGTCGTTGTCGGTTAGTGAGATGGCAGCAGACGACCACTAGATAGTTGCGTCGAAAATTGATGGCAACGACGATCAACAACCAGCGATGGTAGTTGGCGACGATGGTCAGACAAAGATTAGCACCGACGACAACGAATGTCGGTTGCGCAGCCGTGATCGACGATTGGAGGTGGCCACCAACAACGACGATCGACAATCGACGATCGATGATTGCCTGTCGACGATTATGGCGAGGATTGACGGCCCGACACCACGGCGATTCTGGTGATAATAGCGACAATCGGCATCGTGGCCGTCGATTAGGATTTTAATTATATTAATAATTTATGTATGCGACCGAATTGACATTTGATAAATCGATAAGAGTATTTTTGTCCTAAATATTAAAAAATCGGAGAATAATTTTGAAAAAAAAATCATATATAAGGAATCAATGAAAACCTCACTTATATAAATATTTTATTGATGTGTCAAATATTATCATAATTCAATAATCACTTAAATTTTAAATCAAATAAACTTTTTTATTGATAATCTTATACAGATAATCATAATTATAAATATCCCAAACCAAAGTCACCCTTCAAACAAATCGTACACAAGATCTGACGAATATAATTAAAACCCAATCATTTATCTTATAGAGTTTCACTTTTAGTTTAATGTAAAAAATAAAAGAGTACTTAGTTTAAATAAGTGTACAAAATACCCATAAATATTAATTAAAAAAAAAAGAAACCATCGTTCACATACGCACTCGAAACTCTTCGCTACTTCAACAGGTAGAAAAACATCAATAGAGTAATTTTTAACACGCTGGTGGCTTAATATACTTTTTTTTAAAATTATTTGAGATTTAACTAATAATAAATATCTTTCACAATTTTGTTTTTGTATTTTCTGATATTGTTTTTTTTAAATAAACTAAAATTATAATGAATTAAATATGTGTGTATACATAAAATTAAAATCAAACTGTATTATTTTCTAAAATTATGTCGTATCAATTTACATTTATTTTATATAATTAAATCGTTCGGTACTCTTGGGAATTTTAAATACAACCGGACCGAGCGAGCTCCAAGGGAGAGTGACCGGCAAGTGGCAGGAAAACTCAAGCCGGTTTCCAAAACCAACCCCGGATTTGCCGTCGAATGTTCAGCGGTTCTTCAATTTCAATTTCGATTCCATTCTAATTAATTTTGAATTTATTGGCGTTAGAATCGATCTGAATCGATTTAAAATTAATTTAGAATCGATTTCAAAATAATTCCGATTTAACTTTCTCGAATTTGAATTTTCAAATTCATGTACTGATGATTATATTCTTTTTTTTTATCGTAAAATAATCTTATAAATATATTAATATACTAAGAATTTTTATCTTTAAATTAACAATTAAAATCAGATTGAAATTAGAATTAAAATCAATTTCGAATTGATTTCGAAATCGATTAGAATAAAATCGAATTAGAATAGTGTTCGATTTCAAAATCAATTTATTTGAATAGATTCCGATTATAAATTTAATAGATTAATTTCGATTTAATTTTGAATCGAACCAATCAGCACACTGCTTTCTTCATTTTTGCTAAATATGTCTACCTCCACGTTGCCATATATATAGAGTTCGTTCCCACTTCCACTTCCCTGTTTGCTATCCAGAGCAGGGGAGAGAGACGAAAAAGTCAGCGCCGCTCGCCCGCCCTCTCTCTTTCTCTTTTCCGACGTCTTCCTTTCTTCAGTCAACGCCTCCGTCTCGCTTTGCACGCGGCGGAAGAAGCATGACTAAGTAGGGAATAGCTTGAGCTCGGCGATCAGTTTCTGCACGATGTGGTCGTCCTCGCCGTGGGTGGTCGCCGAGGAGGAGTGGGATCTCGGCGCGGTGGTGCGGGGTCGCCGTCCTTTGTCGATGAGGTCGAACGTTTGGTCTCCTTCGCCGACGACGCTGGCGGAGGCGGAGGAGGTGGAGGCCGGTAAAGGTGGCTCCTTTTCGGGTTTTCCGGATCTGCTACAGAGATGGGATGGGTTCCAGGAGCTGGAGGAGCTTTACAAGCCTTTCTTTTTCTCCAAAAGTCAGCAGAAGCCGCTACGGCAGCGAAGGAGTCCTCCGGCCACCGCCGTCGTAGGGTTTCCGCAGCCACATCCGCCATCCCGGCGAGCTCACCAGCTGCCGCCTCAGATTCCTCGTTCTAAAAGAAGGTACACGTAGTTTTTCTTCCAATTTGCATTATTTTTTTTATCGTTCATCAATCAGATTAAAAGAGCGAACTTTGATCTAAAAATTGGTTTTTTAATTATTCCAGGAAGAACCAGCAGAAGAAGGTGGTTTGTCAGGTGCCGGCCGACGGGCTCTCCGCCGACGTGTGGGCGTGGCGAAAGTACGGCCAAAAACCCATCAAGGGCTCTCCCTATCCTCGGTAAATAATTAAGCTTCTCTCTCTCTCGCTCTCTCTCTCTGTTATTATGAAGATGATTTTGGTCGGAAAGCAGGGGATACTACCGTTGCAGCAGCTCAAAGAGCTGCCTCGCTCGAAAGCAGGTGGAGCGAAGTCGAGTTGACCCGGCCACGTTCATCATCACCTACACCGCGGAGCACAACCACCCTGTTCCTACTCACCGCAACTCCCTCGCCGGCAGCACTCGCAACAAGTTCCCTTCTCCTGCCCCTGCATCCGCCGTCGCAGACAGCACCGAGGCCACATCCGCCAACCACTCATCCAACCCACCGTCAGTAGGTCTCTCCCCTACCGCCCCGCTCACCGCCTCCAAGGAGGACGAAAACCTCCTCCGCCGCTCGGAGGACGCGGAGGCCGGCGACGAAGCGGATGACGACAAGGAAGAGGACGAAATGCTACTTGACGTGGAGGACATGGGCGTCGACGACTTGCTGCTCGTGAGCGGAGCTGCCTCGCCGGATGCGGAGGCCTTATTCGACGACGAAAGCGCGCTGGGGGATCACCGTTTTCCGCCCGCCTGGATTCCTTACAGCAGCAGCACGGCCACTGCAGCCAGCGGCAGCTGATGCCCCTTCTCTGTTCCTTCTTTATCCGACAAATTGCAGACACAACAGGTCCGCAGAACCAGTATGAGAGAGGAAGACGAGGAGGAGAAAACACCATCTTGTCCATCCATTCCCCTTCAACACCTCTCTCACCGTGGGATTTCCCCGCTCTTTCTCTCTTCGGGAAACGGTAAAATCGGTGAGCAACTATTCAATGAAATTCTCCACCTACGCAATGCGATCGAATTGTTCTATAATCAATAATCAAAGAAAGACCTATTCATATCTTCTTCTTCGTCTCCGAATTCAAAAAAACTCGATTTGCATTGACTTCGCTCTTAGTAAACGCGAATGTGAATCGATCACGTCAGAGATCGTGGCTCCCTTCCACGAATTAACTAATAATCAAACCAAACCACACTCGTCCATCCTCGAGATTCTCAAAGCAATTCTTTTGTTTAATTATATATCTGCAGAACGGAGGTGTACTGAAACCATTGATGGTTGGCTCTTACAGATTCCTTCCAATCCGAAGAAACTGATTAGCTCATCTTCGAGATCTTTAGCTGTACTTAGGAATAAGAATCGACTTAGAAAAATCACCATCATGACGAAGGTGGCTTTGCGCTGCGCATGCCTCAGGCCTGAGGCCTCAGGGGATGGCGACGTCGAATTATCAATGACCTTTTTGCATGTGTTTCATCTTCTACTTTGATTTGCCCACCAAATGAAGGTGCCTTCTGGGACTCTGCTTGTGAGTAGGGTGCCAGAAGTTTAACGAAATCGATCGACCATTAGATTCTTATTCCACAGTTTTATTTTAGTTTTTGGAGCGAAGTTGGATCGCCCACGTAGAAAGGACACAGAGGTTTCGGCGTCGTATGATGTGCTCTGATCTCTGCGTGGAGAAGCAAACAAGAACTAAATTACAGTACGAGATTGTACGCACAAGAATACTTCTTCCACCGTACCCAAAGAATATAATGAGGTTTTACGAGAAGAAATGGAATTGTTTAGGTGTTTGCGTGATATAAATTTCAAAGCTCCATAATTTCAAAGTTCTAAATTAGTATTGATGGTATATATGTGCTTATATTCATCCAAATTTCTTTGTGCAACGAGTTGAAACCGTCAATTTAACGATTTTGAAAAAGAGTAAATCACGGATGATCATTAATCGTGATGCAATGACAAATACAATGGAGGATATAGTCCGACGAGGACATTAAACAATCTGTTAATATAGGAGATGAAACCTTACTCCCGGTGCAAATTCTGCACCATACTTACCAACACACCATCCCGTGAAAATTGTATTCATCCATATCTCGAGCTTATAGGATGGTTCATTTCATCATTTGCATTTGCTCATTTCAAATTTTAAATTTCTTAGCAAGTTTCACCCAAATATGCCTTTTGCTAATCCTCACTTTAAATTTTAAACCTCTAAATCTTTAATTTCTAGGTTTTTTTTTGCCCCTTTCTAGTGCTCACTTATGTTGAAGTTTGCTTAAAACTTGAGTTTGTAGGTTGGTCTTCACTAATTTTCAGATCGACTTTCAAATAAATGGGTAAGTGTTGATGGTCTTTGCTTAGATTCACTAGAATTATGAGTTTTTACGTTCTTCAATCTTCGCTAGTGTTTATTTGAAATTTTAAACCTATAAATAAGGCCTTTGTTATGTTAGTTCAAATCTCTTATGTCAATGGATTGATGAACTCGACCAATTATAGAATTCCATCAACACACCAACAACAACTTCAAACGAAGGTCCATCGACATGCAACTCGAACAAATGAATCTATATAGACTGTAAATCGGTCTCTAATTAAAGATCGATTTCTTAAATTCGTTCGCTAATTAGAGACCGACTGTAAATCGATCTTTAATTCAATCTCTATTTGAGGGTTTTCTTATAGTGTATGTAAGTTCACGTCCATCACAAGTTATTTTGATCGATAATTCTACACGAGCAGAGATTCATTATAAATCACTTTGTTAGTTGAGCTCCACCAAATGGAGACCCTCAATATGCCAACTCAACCGATGAACCACTTATTAGTGTGGCAGACATAGTTGCATGAGTGTTCAAAATATCAGCGTAGAGTCTAGAGCCATAATGGTTCGATCACTTTTGTTCTCTAATTTTCATAAGAATGATATGGTATTGCTCGACCGTATCAGAATGATAATGTATTGGATTTCAACTACATTCCATTCCTCTATGGACTTGAATCTTGGATTAGGCCTTCAAGCTCCCATAAATTTCATATTTCTTGAAATCAATATTTATAAAAAACAAATGACTTTGATTTTGCTTGAAGCATGATAATTTTGACTCCTTAATTCTCAAATTATATCTAGCAATAATAAACGCCGAAAGTTTGGGATTCTATATGAACAAAAAGTCTCATTTTGAAGGAAGATCAATCACATTCTATTTGTAAATATTAAATTCTTTGACATTAAAATAATAATAATAATTATAAGATTTGTATTTTGACCTCGCATACTAATGTTAGCAAGAGTGGAGAAATGCCATCCAAAATACTTATTTAGGTGGTCTTGTTCACTCATGCAATCATGCTATATAATATTTATATATTGATATTATTCAGAATACAATCAAATTTTTATATTAATAAAAAAAATCATGACTTATAAAATAAAAAATATGTCTCCATTGATATAACATCTTTTAGACAAAGAGCAAAAATAAATTTATGAGAATTTAAGTTCAAAATGAATAATGTTATATTATTATGAAGATATGTAAATTTTATTGGATCCAACAAATGGTATCAGAGCTAATGATTCAAATCAAATCATGAGCTTCGAATGAAGGAAGGGGGGGTCCGAATCAAGAGAATTATATACCAGACAAGAAATCCAATTGGATTAGGAGAATCAGACAACTGACAGAAAAGACTTGATGAGACATCGGATAGAAAGTCTAGTTGGGTCAAAAGAATTGGACAACTGATATAAAAACTTAATGGATTGAGAATCAAATATCAAACAGAAGAAGTTATTTAAGGATGGATGGACTTGAAAATAGTTCGATGTGGTCCTTCGTTTGAGGAAGAAAAATTATTAAGAATAAAATCAAAGTCACACATTGATAAAACATAAAAAAAAAATCAGATAAAAAAAATATCTCCTTTAATATTATATCTTTTGGATAAATTTAATAAATAAATCCACAAGACTTAAGTAAAGTGATATATAATTATGAAAATATATAAATTTCATTGGACCAATCGAATAAATTAGAATGCTTGTTGAAGTGAGATTTATTTGAGAGCGAAATCCTTATTTAATATCAAGGTCAACGTCAAGTTTCTGATAACTTTTGAAATCTCATCGGTTAAGTCGAGACTCGAGTCTTAGATGGTAAGATTTACCTTATGGTCACTATTCTAGATTGTAGATTGTGAGAAAAGACTCTTTCCAACTGTGTAAAATACATTATTATGTTCTAATTTATTTTATTTCTACTGCCCATATATTTTGACATAAATACACATTGGACCTCACATTGCTAATATTTTTGTATTTTGTGTGAAAATAAGAGAATTTGAATTCTTATTTATTCGCCGCCTTTCTAGCCTAACTATTATGTAGCATATATGTCTTTACGGAAATGACGTAGTGGCTAAGACACGATAAAGTTTGTGGATAAGACATGAGTCGATTTCGATGGAGCTCTAAATTTTTTTTCTGAATTCAGATGATCTCCACGTATCTTGGCCACCACGTCAAGGCTAATAGGACCCTCCGTGATTTACCTCCTTTACAATGGTCATGAGACAGACTGATGAAGATCGCTAAATTGACGGATTCTAATCTTTTACGGGCTAAGAGTGTTCTTGACCATTCAAATTATTTGTAGATAAATTATGGGTCGGAAAAAATGTTTTTATTATTATTGTTTTTATGAGCATCACGTGTCTAATTCTTTGTCCGATTAATTTTTAGAATAATTAATTCGATCCTAAGAAAATTTCTCATCGACATTAGAATAAATTTGAAAAGCATTCATGATTCAATGTTGAAATCTGATCTCAAATCACATCGTCCCTATAAAACTATCCAATATAATATTGAAGGTGTAAGTATTATTGCATAGTTACTAATTCATACAGTAACAACTTTTAACGACACATTCATTGTGCAGCCAAAGCAACCAATACATTATTGTATTAATATGAAATAATGGAAACGAAATATCTCGATTCGAGAGGGTCTCCATCCAATTTATAAGAAGAGAACTTGGGGTAAAGATAGAGAAGGTGGTTGTGGTGAATATCCGAGAGAAGAAAAGAAATTTGATATTTGTGAATCAAGAAGGACTTTTCATTCTGAATCGTCCTTTCGATGATAAGCTCAAGATCGAAAGATCTCTCTGTAGAACAGATCCAACTCAAAAGTTCAAACTTCAATGAACTCTGCAAGTATTTACGGTTATTAAGATTATTCATGTAAGTTTTTTGAGATCCTTTTACTTTTATGTTTGTCAAATACATAAATTTGTCGTGGTGAAAACGATGAACAATGTATACACTTGACACTGCCGACTGAGAAAACTATCGCCCGAGCACTTTAGGTGTTCGGGACATAGGAGCGTGAGATGCTCATTTTTTTGCACAGTACTTGGAGTGGCGTCGAGTGAGAAATGCTCATAGTTGTGATTTTTACTTGGCGATTGCCTTGGGTGAGTACTTTAGGTGCTCGATATTGAGGAACGAACGATGTGTAAGGGCTGTGCTCGCTTGGATGTTCGAACCGAGTACATCAGTACTCAGCTGAGGAACGCATGCATGTAGTGCCTGGCTCGGAGTAGCATGGTGCTTGGCACATGATCCTCTGTGTTCGGGACATCGGCACAATGCTCGAGACGTCATGTAGGGGTGCTCGGGCATAGGGTGATTGGGGCATGAGGTGCTCAGCAGCTCAGGCACAACATAACATGAGTCAACACATGGTGCTCGAGCACAAGGTGCTCGACAAACCGTGCGATGCTCGAGCACAGGGGTGCTCGGCAGACCGCATGGTGCTCAGGCGAGAAGGGCAGGTGCTCGGCACCAAAGCCGGTCTTGACTGTTTAAAGGCCTTGGGTGAAAAAAAAATTTTGTGCCCTAAAAAGTGATTAACATTTTAACTATATATTTAACATTGAACGACAAATAACAATAACAAATAAGCCTATTTTTTTTTAAAATACATGGATCAAAAATAATATATTCAATAATTCTATCATAAAATACACACACATACTTCAAATCTCTTATATTAAATCCGACTAAAACATATAGTACATTTATACAATGACTCATCAAAAATTTAGAGTAACATAGCAAAAAGGTATTCATCAAACAATAACAACATACAATATTTCACTATTTGAAAGCACATAAATCAACAGGCAACAACTCTCAGAGTTAGTTGCTCAATGACGACTTCTCATTATGCACCCTTTCCAATTACATACACTGCGGAAGGGATAATTGACATTGTTGCACTTCTCACAAGTCTAGCTACCCTCAGAGACATCAGATTGTTCATTGCCAATGCCATGATTATGAGCCTAAAATACAACTAGTACAAATTCACAACAATTAAGTTATATAATTGAACCATAACAAGAAAATAACACCAATTCAAGTTGGAAGTGGACCAGAAAGAAAATACTTACTAGAGCAGGTCTAGGAGCTCCATATTTCTTCAAGTTACAAATTGTTCTGAATGTGCAATTAACATTTTCACATTTTGGACATACCCAATCGGCCTCTGTTAACCTATCAAGGCATACAGATTCAAATATTATCAAACATAGCTAGTGAAAAAAATAAAAAAATATATGCACATTATCATCTAATAAAGATACTATATGCCAAAAGTGCTACAAATATGTGTTATAATACTTAATGAAAATTCAAGTGATATGAAGTGCATACAATGCAGCTCTACATTCAAGTAATGTCAATGGCTAGTTTGCCATTTCCTCAGTAACATGGGCTTTCCATGAATGGAGAAGAAAGATGTATCATAGAAGAGTATCTAATATGCTAAATGAATATAGGTTTCAGGACAGCTTACATAAAATTAGACTGACTTAAACACAATTGTAGATAATGTTGTCAAAACATGACTACGGTAATTGCAATTCTCTTTTGTACAATTTATGGTTTAAGAAATGATAACTTATCAACATGCACAATAGAAAAAGAAAGTAAAATAACCTCCACGGCGTTTTCTTGAAGCACTATTATCTAAATGCTCTCCACTGGTTGCACTTGAAAGCTGCAGGAGTAAATAAAACAATAACATAAGGTTATGCAATATCCCTAAAAACAATAACATAATTAGGGTAGCCACTTCACAGAATAAAAATATTACTTAAATCCTGAGAGTCTCAAGCGTGATGGACACAACAAAATAAGTCAACCTCTCAATCAACACCTAATTTGGTGCTTAGAAATATATCATATTTCATCACTAAATCAGTCATTAATCGCTGTATTTTTTTTGTAGTGAATGAGTTTGAATTGCTGCCAAGGTTTTAAATAGCATACATATCTACATATTGTGTTGCCTCTTGTCTCGATCATCCATCGTATAATATATACACCTACTAAAAAAAAAACAAAGGTAGCTCATTTAAAGTGACTTCGGGAGGCACTTTTAAAGGCAAAATCATCAATAATAACATCATATTCAATGTTTTCTAAAATATTCTTTTCAATACATAGAATTGTTAATCCATTTAGTCTATCTTGAGTCATTGTGGTCCGTAAATAAGATTTTATTAATTTTAATTTTGAAAAACTTCTTTCGGCAGATGTCACTGTCATAGGTATTGTCAATAATATCCTATAAGCAATCATCACATTTAGAAACATATCTATTGTTTTTAAAAACTCTAATATTTGAATGGAAGACCATTTTTTACTTGTTTCATAAGATTCACTTGGTAACATTACTTGTGAAACTTGTAGTTCTGAAAACATACATTTTGCATCAATATCAGAAGTATTACCATTTCTTAAAGTATTTTCAAGATTCATACAAAAACTCATCAATTCATTATCATCTAACGAAACTAACTTTGCAATATCATATAAGAATCCAAATATAGATTCAAAATATTGCAACTGTTCAAATCTACTCTTCAATTGCCCAAGAGTAATATCGACCAGTAAGATAAAATAATATATTCGAAAAAATTCTTCAGGTGATTGATTTTCCCTTTCAGCATTAGCAATGTCATCAAAATATCTCTTTCTATAAATTTTACGTTTTGTAGGAAATACAGGCTCAATTTCCATATCATATGCTATTTTTTTTTTTGCATCAACCATAGCAGAAGTAAAACCATTTTCTCTATATTTTTCAAAAAAAGAAACAAAGCCAGACAACTGTTTTATAACAATATCAAGATGTATATCCTCTGACTGTAATTTTTTGCTAACTAAGTTAATTTTATGCAAAATATCATACTAAATAACAAGACTTAATATAAATTCAAAACTTGAAAGTTCACCGGATGCTAAAGTTTCAACATCTCTACTTAATTTGCTATCCTCACTTATTTCTGCTAATTTGAACAAAGCTTTTCTAATTTGTGAAGTTTGAGATAATATTGCTTTAACTATTTCAAGATGACTTTTCTATCTTGTAGTTGACAATGATTTTAAAGTTAATCCATCAATATATTCAAGTAAAACATTCCATCTTTTTGTTGAATTAGAGAACACTGTGTATATACATTGACATGCTCCAAAAAATGATTTTGCTTTAGCACAAGAATTTGTCATGTCACAAACCACTAAGTTAAGATAATGAGAACCACATGACATATAAAATGCTCTAGGATCAATGTCAAGCAATCTCCTTTGCACACTTTGATTTTTTCCTTTCATATTAGATCCATTATCATAACCTTGCCCTTTTACATTATTAATATAAAGTTCTAAAGATTGTAAAACAATTTGCAATTCATTGAAAAGACCTAAACCAGTTGTATCTCCTACATTTAAAAATTCTAAGAAGTACTCTTCTATTTTAATTGGAGTATCTAAAACATCTACACATCTTAATATGAGAGACATTTGTTCTTTGTGACTTGCATCCGGTGTACAATTAAGAATTATTGAAAAATATTTTGCCTCTTTTACTTTTTTAATTATTGCATTCTTGATTTTGGAGGCTAAAATAGATATTAACTCGTTTTGAATTTTATGACTAAGATAATGATAATGAATCTTTTTATCTTGAATGAGTCGAAAATGCTCTTGCATTATTGGATCAAAATCTACAATCATTTCTAGTAGACTCAAAAAATTATCATTACCATCTCACTACAAAGAAAAAGCTAATAGACAACGTTTTTTATTCGTTGTCTATGTGACTGCAAAAGCGTTGTTAAAGACACTATTGTTAAAAGTCTGACTAATGATGACAGATAAACAAGTATTATTTTTTCTAACAAAGACAACGCTTTTGCAATGGAAAAAAAGCGTTGTCGTTTTTTACAATGACAATGCTTTTGCAACGAGAAAAAAGCCTTGTCATTTTTTGCAAAGACAACATTTTTACAATGGGAAAAAAGCAGTGTCATTTTTTGCAATGACAACGCTTTTGCAACGGGGAAAAAATATTATCATTTTTTGCAAGGACAACGCTTTTTATAACAAATAAAAAGTGTTGTCCTTGCAACAAAGACAATGCCTTTACAACGGATAAAAAGTATTATCGTTGTTAGAAACTACAACGCTTTTATAACGAATTTAAAGCGTTGCCATTTTAGCACAAATAAAAACCATTATATTTTATATCTAAAAAACATTGTCTATTATATTACATTAATAATCTATTTAATTAAACACTTATAAATAACACCAATTAAAATATCATTAACAACTAATAAATTTCCTTACAATTGAAATATAAATATTACATAATCAACAAATAATGAAAAAGAAAAGTATGAAGTCAAAATCCACAAACTTGGAATTTAAGTTAAGTTTACAAAATTAAACAAAAAACCTATATACTCCAAGTTTGTTACCAAATTAAACAAAATCAATCTCTAAGTTAAGTTGAATTGGTATTAAACCCTCGGGAATGCTTAAAGCTGCCGTCAGAAAGATGGAAGCAATTTCGCCCATGTTTGAGGATATCATGTATCTGCCAATAGAAATGAGATTGAACACAAGTAATATCATAAACAAAAAACAAGAAGGGAATTAGAAATTGAACTAATTAAAATGAGAAGCAGGTATATTCTGGTAACTTAAGAACATGCATTTATTTTGAGATATTCTGGTAACTTAAGAACAAGCCAACTATATTTGGATAATATTACATAACAGAAATGATAATAATATGCTCAGTCCATGGTTGCAAGCTCAGAAATTAATTGATATTGTCATACATATTTTTTGTAGATGGAGAACGAGATAAAGAAGTTGATCCAACAACTGGATGTAGCTCAATCTCAACTAGAAAATTCGCTGCAAGTTATTGGAAAGGATCATTCTTCAAGACCATAGGTGTCTTTTCTTCCTTCTGTTCAAACTTAACTTTTATCATATTTAAGTTTTTTAAATTTATTTCTCATTTTTCTTCCAGGAGGAGCCAAGCAATACCTCACGATCTCTGTACTATTTCTATCACCTCAAGATTTGTAACGTCATGCAACCAGAGCTACTTGCAAATAGGAAACTGCACAAATCCATCACCAAGACACTCAGGGCAAAATCACTAGTTTATTGAGTCAAATGGGAATCAAGGTGGTCAGTGGATTGACGAAAACTTCAATGATGAGTTTGAGCAATTGTGTCAGGATGTGCACTGCATTTAAGTGAATGGTGCACATATGAGTGAAGATTCAGAGTCCATCTTAAGTGAAGGAAGCAATAGCCTCCAACAGCTGAGTGTCACAACTCTAGAGAAACAAAGGAGATGCCTATAGTTATATCAAAGAATGTAGAAAATTCTTCCCCCACACTCAGGCTCAATGCCATCTACATTATGGCCGCATGAGCATGAGTTTGTGAAGAAGCAACATAAGATAATTCAGCTTTGGCATGAGTGTCATGTTTCCTTAGTCCACAAACATTGCCTTTACATGTGCATATAGCTATGACTGAAACCTATTAATCATAGAATTCTAAAACATTTTGAAGATAAACAGCTGAAATTTAACTATGATGATTTGTCTCACTATTTCAAATTTAAAAAATTAAATACAGCAAGATATACCAAGATCTAGCAACAAATAAGGTAAGTTATATGTGACAAATAGACATACACTGAGAAAGTTTCCTTTAAGATCACTTCAACACAACCTTCAGCAAATTAAGTAACCATAACCAAAGTCAAATGCAATTTATTAAGCTAAAACCATAGATAATGTATAGTCAGAATAGCAAATAAGTAAAAACTTAAGCATAATCTTTAGCTACAGTGATCAATTCTTGATATTGACAAAGCTAAGAGTTGATAACTAGCAATAAAGAATTATGAATCAGCATTTTAGAATAACTTGAATCATTTATCTCACATTAACATAACTGAGAACTGCTAGTAACTGTAACCAAAGTTAAATGCAATTTGCTGATTTAAACTAAACCACAAATAATCTATAGTTGGCATTGTATATATATAAGCAGAAATTTATGCATAATCTACAGTTGTAGTGATCTATTCTTGATATTGTCAGTGCTAAAAGTTGATAACTAACAATGAAGAAATATGAAATGACATTTCAGAATAACATGAACCATTTATCTAACTATAATATAACAGGAAACTGCTAAATGTAACAAAGCAGAGAGCGTTTCTCAAACCTTGATTCCAGAAAATAAATGAGCAACCATACCGAGCCTAGCTAGTGTTCTTTGGATTTTTCTCCATAAATTGAATAACAAAAACAAGCCTAGTGTTTCTTTGGATTTTTCACTAAATGCTCAGCTCTAAATGATTGTCCTAAACTTTTATTATTTATAGCTATCGTAGTAGGAAGGTTTTGTTTATTCGAAAAAGTTAGATTTATTTACTTTCCAAGAACATCTAATCTCAAAAAGTATAAAATAATAATAATAGAGAAATTAACTCATTATAAAACACATATCAAAAAATTGAAAGTCAATTCAATCATTTGTATTAACAAAACAATATTTCCTTGAGCGACGATGGAAGGCCGGAGCGACGATGGAAGGGCAGAGTGGCGATGGATTGCTTGATCAACGATGGATGGTTTGATCGGCGACGCCTGGTTTTGCTTGCTGCTCGCTGTGCCTTGGCTCGCTATCAGTCAAGGCTTGAGCGCCGATAAAAGCTCGGAGCGCCGACGTCAACGGATGCTTGAATGTCGGAGCGACGACGGTTAGCCGGAGCGAAACCCTAATTGAATAAAGCTTTTGAGGCAAGAAAATCCAAGTTATATTTTTTAGCTATTATATTGGACAAATATAACTAAAGTCGAAGTAGACCAACTTGAAATCATAACCATGTAATTGCTCCATCACCTCAGGTGCCATCCTATTTAAGAACGAAATTTTGACTGCAATTATTAAATCTTTAAACACAATTCTATGAGAAAGATCAATAATAAAGCTTATGCACAAGCAAGGTGTTCCGACACAGGTATTCCTTATGCGCTATCAATCGCCTGAATCAAATAGACAAGCAGAAACCCCAAAATCTCCTAATTTTACTCTACCTCGTGAGTCAACTAAAATGTTTCCAGCCGGTAGAAAGATATCAATCGAAATAACAAGTTTATATTGATTATAGAAAATTTTATCTGCTTATTAAAAATGTAATCAACATGAATCATGAAAATGCAATATCAGTTTACCTTCACATCACGGTGTATATGCCCATGGTGATGGAGATGTTCCAAACCTTTCAGAACATCTTCTAGTATAGTTTCTATCACAGTTTCCTCAAATTCATGTGGGTATACAGATTTCATTATGTGAAGGCAAGAACCACCAACCATGTAAGGCATGACAACCCACAAGTTATGACCATTCACAAATGAACAATGTGCCCAGAGAACATTCGAGTGGTCTATCAAGATCATAGTTTGTGCCTCTCTAGAGATATTACTCTGAACAATAAACATCAAGAAAAAAAACTGAGGAAAACAATGAAATTGTTCTCTTTTCTCAGAAAAGATTTCACAGGATTTAATTATCTTATGTTTCAAGTTCGACAATTTACAGAAGACAAATCACTATTGCTCTGAATTATTAAAAACATGGCAAAATGAAAAATATTGCTGACGAAAATAAAGTAATATATTCTTCTCTCTTCCACAAAAAAAAATCAGGGGATTTTAATTCCCCCTGTTTCAAGTAAGGAAATTTACAAAAAGAAAAAAGAATGGTGGTGAACTCACAAGCAACCAAATTGATGTTACTCTGAACAAAAACATGAGGAAAAAAAAACATTGTAGAGAAAAACAATGTAATTCTTCTCCTCTTTTTTTTTTCTAACACGAATTCAAGCATATCGTATCATTGTTAGTCCGAGCAAAAAAATAACAAAATCAAAATATTATAGAGGAAAATAATGTAGATTAATTCTTCTCTTTTTCAATTCGTAGGATCAAATTTGCCTCTGTTTCAAGTTAGTTTCTTTAAGAAAAAAAAGACCATTACCAAATCGTTGTTGTTCCCCTCGAAATCAAGGATCTTGATGGCGACGGTATCGTCGAAGGGGATGCAGCGGGCTCGGTAGACAATATCGGATACGGAGAAGAGAAGTTGAACCCTAATTAACGATCCGGGTTTCATTAGGAGATATTTAAGGGGGAAAAAAAAAGAAAATAAATAAAATAATATAAATAAAATAAAGATAATTTTTAAATGAAACCCCATGGAAAAAAATCAACGATAAGGGAAAATGGGAAAAAATAATATTAATAAAATAAAGCTAATTTTTTATTCTCATTCATTTTTTTAATGAAGTAAAATTATATTTTCATAATTTATTTAAAAAATATTTTTTTATATTTAAAAAAAATTGACCTATTAAGAAACTAAATCATACCTCAAAATTTCTAAGTGGCAGAAACAAAAAAAATCATCATAGACAACGCTTCTTTTAAAGCGTTGTCTTTTACTAATAAAAACAGATCAAAGACAACGCCATTTAAAAATCATTGTCTTTGACCCAAATAAACAATACTAATACACAACGATTTAAGCGTTGTCTTTTAAGTGTTGTGTATTACCTTTTTTGTTGCAGTGTTTTCATAAATTTTGTCATGTGTATCATAAAATTCTAAATTATGTATAGCAAGACACTTGACAACAACAACTATTCTTAGCACAACGTGTTTCCAATGTTTTGTGCCCTTTTTAATTTGTTCTTGCATTTCTTTGTCAATTGTCAATGTTTTCTTTAATCTCATTTGTAGTTAAACAAAAACTCTCAAATTAGTGAGATGTTCAATACTATTTTCATGTTGTTTAAGTTTCTCAGATAAATGTTTCAGTCATTAACTCCTTCTTTTGCTAAATTACTTTTGGTGTGTTTTAAACAACTTACAACAAATACAAAATACTTTGTTCAACTCCTTCGAGTACACTAACCATTTTCGATCACGAGTCTCACCACTTGGTAACATTTGAACATAGTAAGTATTAGAAAAGTGTCGAGATTCTATATCTAAAGGAAATTTAATAATATCTTTTCTTTTAAGACCTCTTTCCACAAGTAAATATCTCATTTTTATATCAAGATTATCTCAAACTCTTGGATCAAATATGTTTAAATCATATTTAATTAGGTGTCGAACATTGATATTGGTTTGTATGCTCATCATCACAATAATTATCAATATATTTAGTTTTGTCAATTTCAATTTCATCCAAATCATTAAAATCCGCATTCTCTTCTTTCTCATTTTCTACAAATTTCTCTTTCTCATCACTTTCATTTCTCATAAATTCTTCATTTTCATCATTCTTGTTTTCAACAAAATCTTCATTTGCATTTGATTCATCAGTTAAAATCTGAACTAAGCTTTTCGTTGTGTCATGTGATTCTTTACTAAAATAGTTATTCAATGAACCTCTTAAATTTTGAGTTATCTCTTCTTCTTTTTTCTTCTTTTGTCTTTTTTGATATCCAGATAGTTGTTTCATAATGATAGATAAGTATGAACAATAAACAATAAACAAAGAACAATAAAACCTGATATGGAGAATTTTTCTTTGATTCGAAATCCACTTATATAAGACCTTATATAGATATCCTATAAATTTATAAAAAAAATACAATTCAATTGTTTCCAATCATTGATCTTCACATTTAACTAGCTCAATGCCAAAGCTGATAAAACTGAAGCAATAAGAAAAAGCTAAAGTACATTAATCTTCAAGAACACTATCCTTTTTTTTTTTGAGTTACTAGTTAAATCTCTTAATATCTGCTACAATTCATGAGTTTTCATGGCAATATCAACACATGGTTCTTATTCTCCCAAAGCAATTGGCGTTTAGTTATTTTCTTGATGGTTTGCTAATCAAAAGAAAAAGAATGGAATTATGCTTCAAAAATCACTACAGACTCTCCTTTTGAGTAATGAATTTGGTGAACCTTCAAAAATTTTCACTGCAATTCAAAGTTTACACGCAAGCTTATCACCATCAATAACCTCGACGGATACACATCCTAACAAATCAAAATTTTTATAAGCAATTTGACCAAAAAAGTATACTGATTCGGGTTTTTTTTTTAAAAAAGGCAAACATCTTAAACATCTTCATACTCAGAAGTAGCATGGGGAATAAGAAACAGAATTGATATGTAGGAATTCACCCAATATGTGAAACCTGACCTGCTAAAAGTAAATAAAACTTGTATCCTAAATGGAATGGGATCTGACAGTTACCAAGTAATTATCTACATGTGAAGTAGAGAAATTGTAATGCTTGTTGTGCATGTTCTAAGGCAATCCTCCTCGATCCTTTTCATCCAGGCTTAGTCAGACATTGGATGATTTGATAGTTACCATGTGATAGACGATTTATAGTATAAACAATGAAAAAGTTACATAAATATAGAGAAAAAATGTTGCTTTTGGTATGCCCGACAAACTGATTCAACATCTTAAATTCAGGTCCAGCTAGATGATCACTAAATTTCGGTATTGCACTATACTGAATACACTTGCATCATCAATATATGTGCTGCAGGAAGTACTCGAGGAGTCGAGGTACATGTATTAATCCCTAGTTTATATGTTTAAATCTATTATTTAGCTACATGAATCTCCGGTTAACAGTTAACTAGCAAGGAAAATAATAAGAAAGTAAGTTATGAAAAGGTATCTCGCAGGGCCAAAATGTCTCGAATCCAAACTAGAACTCCTATTGTGATCAGTTGGAGACCCGTAAAAAATCAAAGGCTGAGAATAAGATAATGGATCAACAAGAGATCAGACTGATGGTCAATAATTTTTTTAATAATGCTAGGATCATAGTAGGTTATAGTTCATCTCATTAACGGATTAACCCTTTCTGCCTTTCAACATTATAAGTTTGGTATTTCATAATTTAGGATTTCAAACTATTTACCTCTTTACACGAATAGGAAGGTTGAGACTTGGGGGACGTCGAACAACCTCGTGGTGAATTGGCGAGAGATGGAGGCTGATAGCGTGGGAAGTCGACGTCGGTGACTCGGTGTGCTTGCTGGATGTGGCTCCAGAGTAGCGATGGAGTGAGACTTGCTTCCTGCTTCCTTTCTAGGTTAGGGACGAACCGAGTTCTTGCAGATGGGATGTCACACGCAAAAGGGATCGAGAGGAAGATGAAAAGTTGCACACAGAAGGGATCGAGAGGAAGATGGAAAGTTGCACGCAGAAGGAGAGGAAATGAAATCTTTTTGACAATATTACAAAAAATCTAAAATGTTTTGAAAATTAAAATTAAACCCTTTAAAATTTTTTGGCCTATGAAATTTTTGGGCCCCAATGAATACTGGGCCCTGGGCGAGGGCCCTGGTAGCCTTGGCCTAGGGCCAACTCTACTCGGCGCACAATGCTTGGCTACTCGCAATAGAGCGAACGATACTCAGGATTGAAAAACGCACGATGTGTGGTCCTCAGGAGCACAAAGTGCTCAGGCAGAAGCATGGAGGTGCAAGTTGTGCTTGGGTGCTCTACTTCTCTCATGAAGGAGCACTCGGTGCTCTGGATCGAGTGGAGCTCAGAAGCACCCAGATGCTCGACGTGGAGCACGTAGTGCTCAGATGCTTGGGCTCATAATCAAGAGCTTGGAAAGAATTCTTAGGGTGCTCGGGACACTGAGAAGTTTGGATGTTGCGCACAGTGCTCGGGTGCTCGAGGGTAGAGCATGAAGTGCTTCAGTTTCTCACGATTCACAGGGTGCTCGATAATGAGCTAAGGATGCCAAGTCGGGCATAGGGACTTGGGAGTAAGGTCTCGATGGTGTTAATCGACTGGTCTATGGAGCTAGTCAACTGGAACTACTAAAATCAAGGATTTTTTTTTGTTGATTTTATGTGTTAGTTCTATGCATATATAAATTGAATTAAATTGATTTTGTACTAACTTAGTTAATCTCAATTTCAGATGACAATGATGATTGCAACAATGACTCATTGTAATGTGTTGTGAAATAAACTGAGAGAAGCTATCTAGGGGATAGTTTATAATCTTGCTTATGGAGTCAACAGACACATTGGGAGACTCAATTATCTTTTCTGGAGACTGAGATGTAGGAATTTTCCATACTAGACAACTATTGGATCGGGACTTTGGCATGTTCTCTACCAAACAATCTCAATGTAGTTACCCATCATATATATATGGGTGCGATGAAGGGTGTATTACATATACTGAATTGTGCTAGGAGGTACTTCAATATGTGGATCAAAAGGATCCTAAAGAGATTGAGGAGAATTCCGAAGTTGGTCAGCCTAAGTATACCCTAGTTGAGTCGAGGAAGATAGACTTTGAAATGATTACTGTTGCGCTAGTATTTGTTCCAGTAACAATAGTAATTACCTATATAGTTTATTAAGAATAAAGAATGCTGTGTTAATAATCTTAATAAAATATGTTGTGTCAATAAACTTTTGAATATTTAAATGATTAGTTCATTTAAAGAAATGATTAGTTTTTTTTAATCATAATTAGTTGATGTGATAAATTAATAATTAGTTCATTAAATGAAATATATATAATATAATTGATCAATACATGTCAGATTGAAATATACGAATGATAAGTGAAAATAAAGTTGTTATTTGATTTTGTAAACCAATTCAGATTTATATTGAGTTAATCAAAATTTGCATACATAGGATTTACACTGAATAATTAAATAATATATTTATTTATGATATCTTATGACAATTACAATTTAAACTATGAATCATAATCAACTTTAAAAATTAAAAGTCAAGATTAAGGGTCGAATCGCCGATTCTGAAATGTGACGGCGTTAGTTCAATTTAACTCATTTTACACTTTGATCATGGATTGGAATTTGTATTGGTGTCCGATGAAGGAAGTGCAATTTGAGTGTCGATAGAATAATAGTATAATTTTAGGCGAAGTTGAGGTTAGAGTTGGATTATATTTCCTTAAGACGAATTTATCCTATATACGGTGCTCATGAAATAAGACAATCGTCTCTCAAGATACCACGACTTTATCTTACGATATCAACACTACAAATCGTAAGACCTCCAAACCGAAGAAGCTTTTCAAACTCTCCTGAATGTAAGTTTGTAATGCAATGCTTGATTTGTCTTGAATTGGAATGAATTGTAAGAATCAATGAAGTGAAGGATTTTATTTATACTTTGTGAATGGGTAGAGGAACCTCCTAGTTCAATCCGATCTCATCCGTTTAATTTAATTGAATGATCTATATCGCATCCCTTTTTAAGGAACACAATGTCTCTTTTATTTAGATGCATTAAGTCTTTCATTTTGAATTTGATAAAGGGTACTTATGCTTTTTCATTTGAACGAATTTGATTTATTCATATTAATCCGATGATTAGATTAAGTCATAATTAATTTCTCATTCATTCAAATTATTTTTGAAAAATAAAATTATTTATTGGGTTCAAAAATAATTTTCCAACAAAATTGGTTTCAAAATTAAATTTCTAACAATTTGATCAAGGAATTTCATATCATCCATTTTCATCCCTATTTATTATATTTATCTTCATTTATCGATATTCAATTTTTATCTTTATCCACGTATTAATATTCTATTATCATTTATATTTTTAAAAAAATTTGAATTATTTAGATGAATCTATTAATATTTATCAAATTTTTAAGAGAATATTAAAAAAAATTAAAGATAAAAATTAATAAATTAGATCTCACGTAAAAAATTATATATATATATATATATATATATATTAAAATACATTCTATATTTGAGTAGGGTAAAAATAAAATTTTAACAAATTTATTTATATATCTGAATTTGAAAATCTTTATATCTAATTATTTAGATCTATATTCTAATTTGAAAAAAAAAATAGTATATCTGTATAAAAAAGGAGAAATCCTTTTCCCGATATTTCTCTTATTGATTGCATAGTGAGAAAAAAAAAATTATAATCGCTCTTTAATCGTATCATATGATATAAAGTTGGAATTCGTCAACCTAACGGTTCCTATCAGTTCGTCTTCGGATCATCGTAAGAGAGATAAATCACGGTAGATCTTTGACCCTCGAAATTAGTAATTAATACATGGAGGGACGATACTCTTATATTTATGAAAAATTTATCCGTTGTCCTATAATACAGTATCAATATACATTAATCAGTGGACCATTTATGCGAGACAATAATCATCTTTGTCCGTGGCAATTATAAAAAATTAGTATATCGCTGTCTTAGACGTGAGGTTTAATATAGAGACAGAAAGAAAAGTACTTTGTTTAGTGGGGAGCAACACGTGTAACACATGCGATGCAAAACTATAAGATGATGTATAAGAAAGAGACGACATTAGAATGATGATGTTTTTAATTTAATTTTATTTTTTGTCAATTATAGGAATAAAATATAATTTTTAATATATATAAGAGAGAAAATAAAATAGAGTATAAAGGGTAAAAAAACCAAATTTATAATCTTCTTCAGGGGTCCTCGGTCACCTCACGTGTTCCCCCCACTGTTGTTTTCGTCGAGGAATATCTCAAATCCGATTCCTATCTCTTCCCTAAAATGGATCTTTTCCCGTAGTGCCCTGAAGGAACTATCTTCTTCCTCCTCATGGCGTTCCTTCTCCCTCTCACCGATGCAACAGCAAACCCTCTCGTCAAGCCCCAACCCTTTCGTTGGACGATCGCCGGCGCGTTGGATTCCCGCAAGAGAACCCTGGCCTGGTGCTCTGCCCGTGGCCCGGTCAAGGACGAGGCCCTGGGGAGGGTGATTAGGGTTTGTGACCCTCTGTGCGGTGCCGGCGGCAGCCTCGTCCTGTCTCCGATTCTGTCCCTTCCACTCCTCGGTAGCGCTTCGCCTTCTTCGCCTCCGTCTCCCTCAATCCAGCCGCAGCAGGAGAGGGACGGGGAGGAGGAGGAGGAGGAGAAGCAGCGGTATTATGTTAACATGGGGTATGCAATTCGATCCTTGAGAGAGGACTTTCCTGATATCTTCCAGCGGGAACCCAACTTCGGCATTTATAGGTTCGCTATCCCTCGTTTCTTCTGGTTTTGGTCTATAGAAAAGGATTTTTTTTAGTAATTAAGTAATTGATTTATCGGAATTGATTTGATTTTATTAGAGCCTCTGAGAAGCTTCTGCTATGGGCAAATTAAAACTGTCTTCCAACTACTTGAGTTAATTTGGATCTCAATTGGGGGAATTTCATTGAAGGTAGGTCAAGATGAGTTGATTTCGGATGTATTAAGAGAGGGAGATGGATTAGCTCGTAAGAATTAAGTAAGTGTCATTCGGATGAGGTGGATCTAGCTTGACTAAGATGGGTGAAGCTCGGGACCAAATGGCCTGGAAGAATGCTTGTGATTTTGTTTAACTGGAGGTTGAGCAATGAGGGAAGACGGTCCAAGGCACATGAGGGAGCGACAAAATTGAGTAATGTGAGATCGAGAAAGACAGGTGGATCAAAAGTAGATCGAAGTGGAGATGGATGACAAGTTGTCGCTTGGAATCGCACTAATCTCCACGGTTACTATAGCAAGTCCTGGATGAGATCCCCGACCATGTATTGCATGGTCCCCCTTTGTAGGCCTTAGAGTCAGTGACCATCAGTGGTAGAGTCTTATGTATCTATGGCCTTTAGGTTTAATACATCCTATCCGTCCATGGGACTTTGATCATTAACTAGCTTGACTAGGCTAGATGTGTGTTGCTTCTACATTCTTTGCATCTAGAATACATGGTATTAGCCTATTCACACTACTAGATATCCATCATGGACCCATGACAACATCTAAGAAGGCCACGGAGATAGCGGGTAATCCATTGATTGGCTTGACCAAACATTTATAACTTCCCCATTCATTGCAATACTAAACACGGATTCAATTCTGTTCACGCCCTTAGTTACCCATCATTGATGCAAGTCAACATATCAGTGGGCCTCAGAGATGTTAATTTTCCCCACATCATGACAAAATTGGATATATGGCATAAGAACACTCCAAATACTCGATTTGAGATAGAAAAAATTAACAGGAAATCCTTTAGAAGCAATTTCACTGATCGAGATCTTTTCAATGAAATGACCTTTGAGCCAGATATACCTTAAGAGAACTGGAACTTGAGCACAAGTTAGACTTAAAGATCTTACCTTCCTCTAAGAAATGGATTGCCAAACTAAATATTGTCTATCTAGATAGAGGCCTTGGCTTAGAATGCATAAGTCACTATCAATATTCCAGAACCTCTACTTTATCTGAATAGTCTATAAAATATTGTGGGAGATCTGCTTAGAACATTGGAGCCTTCAAAAACCAAGTACAAGCTAACCAGATTGATCAGTTTAATAAGCTCTTGGGTTTTCTGCTGTTGAGGTTTGCAATGGACCTGTCTTCCCCACAAGGAAAGTGCATAATAAAGAATTCGAAGTGAACTTTGCATGGAGTGAAAGAACCATTTGAAGTATGGTTTTGATGCAACAAAAATAGACCATTTTCGAATAAATTAGTGCAATAAAATAAACTAGATCATTAACTCTTACATCTTTGTTGTGAATCTATAATGGGGAAAGATCCAACTGAAGCTCATTATGCATGACATCATTGAGATGGTCGATATTAGTTCAGTTATATCATGCATAATTTTTGCATGATCTAGTTGGACAAAGTGACTTAGCAAGAAATTGCCCTGCTGTCGCAAGACTTCTGTTGAATGTCAAATATTCAAGTGACTATTATATAGGGCTATGACTTGTGAGATTTGAACTGCACATTCTGCATCATTAGAAATGTCCTAAGGTTGGCTGCCAAATCTGGTAGCAATGGTTGAGATGCTCCCAGAAATAGATATGGAAATCTAATTGCCATATAGAGAATGCTTGTCTCCTTCCAGAATTTGACATTTGAGTTGAGTGGTTTCCCAACAAAGAAGACATTGAAACTAAAAACTAAATGCATATTGCTGATAACACTTAGGTTCTTCCACATGAGACGATCTACATGGTTTTTAGGAAAACAATTTATTCTATTGCTATTCACCATTTCAATGTCAATCCAAACACATTGTTTATCTTTAGTATTAGTGTTTACGACTAGCAATCCAATATTGTTAGCAGCAATTTCCTGCACATTGGTCATTTTTTTCCTAAACAACTATCCTGCTGTAAAATACTCCATGTCATGTTACCTTTCCGGAGGGAAGACTCTACCAATCAATAGTAAATCTTTTATTTGGAATCCATGTTTAATCTTGTACAGTGAAGCGTTGCTTATCTTATCGGAAGATGTATTTCGTTTCATGGTTTAAAAATTTAAGCCATGACAGAGTTTTGGTCCATGACCAAAATGATACGGTTTCAGTTTCATGGTATTTTTTAAAATATAAAGTATATTAA
The DNA here is from genome assembly GCA_025175895.1 of Wurfbainia villosa. Taxonomy (NCBI): domain Eukaryota; kingdom Viridiplantae; phylum Streptophyta; class Magnoliopsida; order Zingiberales; family Zingiberaceae; genus Wurfbainia; species Wurfbainia villosa. Next base: position 1,266,554 of record CM046008.1, read on the forward strand.
TAAAAATAAACATTATCACTATTTGATTGCTATAAATACTTACCATTAGGTTTAATTAATATTTTAAAATTTAGGATTGAGTTAAAGTCTATTTAGGGTTAACTAAAGTCTGATTACTATTGAATAGATTTAAATTGAATTGAATTGAATTTATTTTGATCATATTAAAATTAAATTAAATTAAATTAATATGTATCATAATTTAATTCAAACCACAGGAGTATTTAGGAATTATATTATATTTAATTTTTATTATCTTTTCTAGCAATCTGTCTCTTCTATTTTAGTATTTTTAAAAATATAGTTTTCCTTTGAAGAGGTCTTTTTTCTTTAGTTTTTGTGTTTGTCCAGGTGAAAGGTGAAGGAGAGAAATTAACGGTGATTTTTTTTTTAATATTTTAATAATTTTTTCTCAAAGAAAGGAATTAAAAAAGAAATTACTAAAGGCAGAAAGAGAAAATTATGGAAGAAAAAAAATCACAATATAAAAAAAATAAAAAATATAAAGAAAAAAAAATCTCGCACGAGGCCTCGTGATCTTGTGTAGCTACAGGACCTCTTGTGAGGCCTCGTTCGTCCATGTAGCCTCGCCTCCCATGAGTGCTCTTGTGGTGTTGGTGTCGGTGCCCATGCCATATCAGTCGGTGAATGGAATGAAAATTTTCACTTGTATCAATCTGTACGATATGATATTTTATTTATATCTCCGCCGACTTGATATTTTAATCAGCTCATATTTTTTCAGGATTGCCAAATGTTTACTTATCCAATTATTATTTTGCAAATGTATGGCCTGCATATTTGCTGTATAATTTAGAGCTACGGGGCTAAGATACATCTTTTGTTGTGGTCCAGGGATGATATCGTCTTCAAAGATCCTTTGAACTCCTTTGTTGGTATTGACAATTACAAACGTATATTCTGGGCACTAAGATTCACTGGCCGTGTTTTGTTCCGAGCTATAAGTATTAACATCGTGAGTATATGGCAGCCAGCAGAGAATGTAATAATGGTTCGCTGGATTGTTCACGGTGTTCCTAGGGTGCCTTGGGAGAGTCATGGCCGGTTCGATGGGAACTCTGAATACAAACTCGATAAGAATGGAAAGATATATGAGCATCGCGTGGACAATGTTGCTCTTAATACACCAACCAAGTTCCGGGTATTGCCTGTAGAGAAGCTGATTCAATTGCTCGGTTGCCCATCAACACCGAAGCCGACATATTTTGAGTCGAAATGCCATTTCTTGCTTGCCCTTTTTGTTTAGATTCTCATGGATCAGATGTTACTTGACTCTTCGCCTAGTTTTTGCGTACATATGTGCCGCAAAGGCCTGAAAACTCACTCTGCCCCTATGCCACACCTATCTGTCGGCTGTATCCGGATTTTGTGAAGTAGCTAGAATGCTTTATATGTATATGTTCATAATATTGTTCTTGCATATGCTGAGATAGAAATGTAGCATGGAAATTAATAATGAGATGCTGATAAAATCTTTGATACCAATTTTAGCATTTTCCTTGATGTAGAAGGCTATTGTTAAATTGTTTTATTCTTCTGTCATAGGTCAAGTGAGAGTCTATTATATTTAGAGATATCCTAAGATAATCATTTTATAGTTTGTATTATTTATTTGATAAAGAATAGATTCAGCATTTGAATGTATATTTATTATGTATTTGATTGGATCATAAATTCATTTATTGAATGTCCACAATACGATTCATAGCATGAGTGAACTTGTGATGGGATCACAACTTGTGAGTATCTCTACATGTGTAATTATGAATGTATTGAAATATTTTATAGTCAATAAATTGATGAGTTTAGACATCATCGATTCTGAGAGACTAGCAAGTGTTATACTTCTTAGTTTATTCAAGCAACTATTTTTCATTGGCTGGAGACATTGGGATGTAGAGAGTTAAATACGGATGCTAGTTATGGTAACTACTTCATTAGAATGATCTGTTGTAAGATTTCATATGATTTCCTACATATATAGATATGTCTATGAAGTTCTTACTGCAATTTAAGTGTGAGTTTTTTTCGATTTGAGATATCCAAGTCATCTTTGACATGGAAATTTATATTTTGACATCTTAAGCAAATATCTACCCATCGAAGGGGTAGCTACTTTTTTTTTCACTTTTAGTTTGTTAAATACAAATGTTTGAACTAAATGTTGCCGCTAAATCAAATCTTGCAGTCCCTGATGATGTCCGTTTGAAAGGAATAGCAGTATCAGTTAGCTGGTGTACCAATATATATGGAGTTGCTTCTCTAATGGACATTTCTGCTTCTAATTCATCATAGGCCTCCTCCTTGGGTTCCTCAACGAAAACACCTTGTCTCTTCTCAATTAATACTGCTAGGGTATGGAATGATTCTTCATCGCTTTGAATTTCACCATCCTTTTCTTTGTAATGGGGAGTTTCAGTTGATTGTGCTGCTGCATAATTAGCAAAACTTAAGGAAATTCGCCCATCCAAGATGTTTCTACTATTTACCTCTATTGGTTGCATGGGGATGAGGACTTGTGTGGGTCTGATTACCCAGTTTAGTTCTTGCAAGGCTGCTGTGGAAAATCTTCTTCCGGGTAGGGTACGGACTCCATGACTTATCAAATAATCAACTGCTCCTTGTGCCTCATAGGTGAAGCCTACGTGGAGAGTATTGGAGAGCCTGTTGACCATGCCTCTTCGCCTCTCCATTACGTCATTGTTTGTATCCTTGTGTTAAAATGGAGACTTGAATATTTCTGAAAAAGTCATCAATAGCTAGCATAATGTCCAGTATAACATAGACCAGTTGGCTACCTCTTGTTAAATCAATTTCCATGGTGACCAAGATTGATTGATCTCCTGTCCATCGGTTGTCCCTGAACACTACTAGGGCCATTGTGCCTTTTTCTTGTCTGTGCAAAGTCTGAATTCTGAGCTGGAGAATGTCCAAATGTATGTATCACATCTTGCTTCGTTGGAGTTGGTTGAAGCTTTCTTCTTGAATAAAACTCCTATCTGCTTGATGTCCTTCTGTAACTAACATAGATTCCTCAGATCTATACATATAGACCCTGTGGTGTGAATCATTCCTTCATGAGTGGTATAGTACTTCCACAGGAACTATTGCTGCTCTTTCCTGCATACATAGTCTTAATTGTACCTGGGGATCAATTTGTTGCTCCAGGGTGGTGTGAGTTGGGGCAAATCCGTCAGTCAACCTTCTTCCAAGCCTTCTAGTTGCTTGCTGAGCATTATGGAGTCTTCTTTGGTTACGACAATATTCTCTTATTTGATCTTCAAAGAGGGGTACTGATAATTTTGATGATTGTTCCGTGATAGTTCTTGTAGATGCCATCAATTCTTTAATTTCTCTTGATCTTCTTTTAAAATTTTGGATGGATCCTTGAAGGCTCTAGGGCTAACAAAATATTGATTAAACTAAATTAATCAATCGATTTAGAAATCATGTTTTGTTAATTTGGAAATTCATTTTTTTTTAACATTCGGTTAGTTTGGTTGGATTTTGGCGGAAGTCATGTCGGTGGCAATTTCGACAGGTTCAGGAGTTGGACTATAGTGTGGATGATAGTCGATAACGAAGAATTTGGTCGGAGATCGCTGAGAGAAATACTGTGTATTTCTTATTTATTGTGCAATCTCATAAGATTGGACGACTCACGATACATTGAGCACAAACGCACACTGATCAGTCACACACACTATATATATAAGTTAAACTATAACCCGGTGTACAGAGCTCCCTCACGTGGGGTACCGGAGAAGGAATCTATTATACGCAGTCTTACCTTGTTTTTTTTACAAGAGGTTGTTTCTAGAATTTGAACACGTGACCTCTTGATCACAAAGCAACAACCTTACAGTTGTGTCAAGGCTCCCTTCACACACACACTATATATATATAATCAAAAATTAAAAAATTAATCAATCAGCTTGCAATCGAAATCCGACCATCATTCAATCAAATTCCAATTGCAATCATATCACATTCCATCTAGACCGCGATCGGATTCCGATCGAATCGCAGTCGGAATCCAACCAAACACCAACGTCAGTGACGAGTGGTCGTATAATTATTTTAATCAAAATTATTATAGTTCTTATTTTTTAAAAAAATTGCTTTTAAACTTATAGATTGTGTAAGCTTCTCATTTCAAAGTGACCAAAAATTGGCCATGTAAGACATTTTGTCAAAGTTGCTATATCTACATTGTTTAGTCTTCTTTTAAAATCAAAATAAATAGATACAATACAGAAGATCATTAGAGTTCATATCTGCTTTTAAAATTCCATGAATAACTCATGAATATGTCAAACAACAGATTTTGTATATATATACCTAGGAAAGGAATCTATACATACATTCATATACACACAGGGATATAATATTAGGTCCGTTTGATACAACATTTCTAAGCACTAATTTTGGTGATGGAGGAGCAAAATAAGCTATAGTTTTACACATTATATCACAAACCAAATATGTCATTTGAATTAAAGATGGACGTAGCACTAAATTGCCTAGCATTTAAATCCCCACCATCCAAGGCAGAGCTAAACCGATCCAGCCATTGGGTCGAATTGTGATTTTCGGTCTCTTCCACCCAATCTGAAGTCATATCTATGTCATCGAGCATGATAGGATCAACATCTGCAGCCTTTCCTTTCGGTTGGAGCTTAAGATTGTAGTGAACATAGAGAAGGTCACTTGGAGCCTCCTTATTCAGCAGATTGCGCTTTTCTGAGTGAATCTGCTGAATTGAACTCCAGTTTCTCTCACAGATTGAGGAGGTGCTGCAGACCTGGCTAAGTACTCTCACCGCCACTCGCTGTAGACCAGGAGCTGAATCACCATACTGTTCCCACCACATTCCTGATGTGCAAAATGAAGTTAACATGCTAAGTTGTAAACTTACTGGAGCAGCAAAGGATGCTAAATTCATGAATATATACCCGGGGATGTGGTGTTGCGAGCTTCCTTAGCCAAATTGGACCCAAACATCCCTTGTGCCTTTTTAAATATATAGATCTGTTGTGTGATATCTTGTCTCAGTTCAGGTATTGGTAGCAACTTGTCTAGAACAGTGAGGAATTGTTCCTTAATGAGCCCAAGAAATTTCACTTCGGGATTGTACTGTATGCTAGGATTTAGATATGCTGCAGCAGCATGAAGTGGTGAGTGAAGCTGGTTTTGCCACCTTCTATCGACTATATCGAGAAAAGTCTTGCATTTCCCTTCGTCCATTATGTAGTAAGTCCTTGTGAACTCCTTGGCCCTCGTCATAGATTCATATATATAACCAGTTGCAGGCTTACCCCCAGAAACATCCCTCAACACTTTCAACAGAGGTTCAGAAACAGCTGCAATTTCTTCGACTACCCCCCAAACTTCATTGTCATCTAGGATATCCAGGCAAGAGATACTTTGAGGCCTGTTTGCAAAAGGAGAAGATGAATATTCTGGGCTATTGAACATATGCTTCAACCGTGATCTGTGCTTCAACATCGACTGCAAGGTAAGAAAGTTTGATGTAGACCTCGTAGTGCCAGAGCAAATAAGATCCTGACCGCCTGTGAATTTTCTCACTAAATCGAGAACCCAGGTATGATTGTAAATGAATCTCGTGATGGATTGTACTTGCGAGATGCATCTATTTACCCAGTCGATGCTGGAAAAATCCTCCAGGACTAAATTCAAGCAATGGGAAGCACAAGTAGACCAGACGATAGTGCTGTAGTTCTGCATCATGAGATTTCCAATGCTCAAGTAATTTAAAGAGCCATCTGTGATAACTTGAACAACATTGTCAGGGCCAAATTCTTGAATGATAGAATCAAATAAATCATATAGGCATTTGGTATTTTTGAAGTATGCAGATGCATCAACAGATTTGTAGAAAAAGGTTCCTAAAGGAGATGAGATAAAAAAGTTAATCAAGGCTCTTGATTTATGGTCTGTCCATGTATTGGCAAGGATAGTGCAGCCAGTGGTTGCCCAGTCTTTCTGCATTTCTTTTATTTGCAAGGTGACCTCAGATTTCAGCTTCTGCAACCATGTTGTCCTCAAAGCTTCTGGCGAGGGCCCTCTGAATCCTGAACCGCCAAGAGCTTCCAGCATAAGCTGATATGAACAAGAGCGGGCCACACTGAAATCCAACTTGTTTTCAAAGAAGAACTCAGCGATGCATCTCTCTGCATCAAGAGACTGTGGCCTGATGACAGTGCATCCTGTAAGAATTTTTGGCACAGGAGGTGAAACATCTAGCGGGGGAATAAGAGGTTTAATACTCGGAACTAATGCAGGAAATATAGTTTCAATCTGTCTTTGCTTTTTAGCAGTGGAGCTGCAAGCATCCTTTCCCTCTTCTTTCATTGTTATAATTTCTTTCACCCTTTCAGTAATTTCATCTCTGACTTTTGTGCATGGATGGACACCTTTTCTTGGCAAACGAGATAAATGAAACTTCAGTCTGCTAATGCCCCCATTCAGTACTTTGAGGCAGAATTTGCATCTCACCTTATTTCCGTCCATCTTCTCACAGTATTCCCAGCAAACATCTTTTTCTCGAACCACTGGGGTAGCCAATTATCATAAGCAATCAATATTTGATTTCTAAGTAGTGAAACGTAATCGAAATTCAGTCATTATCTGGACCAGCATTAGAGATGAGACCAAAGAAATGAAGATGCAATATGCCTGTAAAACATGATCTCCTGGTATTGCAATTCTGCTAAACATGACACTTAATGGTTGTCATAAAACAAAGAAAGTTGTAATGAAACTTACTGATGCTAGTGGAACAGTATCCAATACGTTCTCTGCAAAATTCGAGCAAAACAAAAATAAACAAATCTTACCAACATCGTATTTTACAGAGAGAGGATATATATCATCATAGTCAATAGAGAAGATGGATATTGTGAATGTGCTAGAAACAAGTAGAAATCAGAATTATTTGTAGTGCAAAATTAAAGATGACAGAACTCAGGTAAAAGTTAGACATTTGTCAATAGAAACAAAAGAATGAACATGATATAGTTAAAAAAAAAAAGCTCAATACACCAAGTAAAAGCATGCAAGTCGACTTAATTAGTACAAGCTACTTTTATTTTGTCCGCTGACCACTAGTAAAGCCCCAACACATTATTTGGAGGTTCAAGTTCATTATATGTGATTCCTTTTACTAAATAATTACTTCTTGCAAGCGTTTAAAGAGAATATTGGTTGTTTTCAGTTTCAGAAAAATAGTTTCATAAGTACTTCATGCTTCTGAGTACTTTCAGTTTCAGAAAAATATGATAGGCAAAAGTTAAGTTTAGAAGAGTAGAAAGTGATAATCAAGGAGGTGCCCCAAGAACGTAGAAACTAGAAAGGTTTCATAGTATCAAATTTGTATAAAGGTGATGTACAATATCTTTCTAAACTATAGAGGGATCACATTGACAAGCGACACCATGAAACTTTGAAAAATGATTACAGTGAGGAGCATCAGAAATTAACTGAATAATTCAGATGATAAAAATTCAGTTTGGTCCTTTGCTCACAAGACCAATCATAACAAGACAACTAACAAAAAGATATAGAGAAAAGATAGCTTTGACCATATTTTTTTATTGACTTAGGGAAAGCTTATGTTAAAGTCAAACAATTACAGCGTTGGATTTTAGAGACAAAACAAATATCTAGTTTATGTTTATGTGAAAATATATATTTGATGATGTAGTCACTGGTGTTAAGAGCTAAAAAAGGAGCTAGAATAATTAATGAGACAGGAAATGATTGTCTTATAACTATAGATTTTAACAAAGATCATCTATACGTTCTTATCTTTTGATATCATACTAGATGAGATCGCCAATTTTATTCACAATAGACCTTCTTAACCTGCTTTATTTACAGGCGATATTATGCTAACAGATGATTTTGTCAAATAGATAAAACTCGAAATCCGAATTGTGAAGAGAAACTTTAGAAAGAAATTAAAGATTGCAAGTAAATAGAACTCAAACTAAATAAATGAATATGGTTTAATCAAGGGAATAGTTGAGTGGGAAGGACGTGAAATTCTTTAAGAGTTTTAGATGTCTTTGACTTATTTTTAATAGAAAGGAGATATTGATGAACATATTAGAAAGAAGATAAAGACTGAGAAGCTGAAATTCAAAGGAGCGTCTATAATTTGTGCATGAATCATCAAGTGCCTCTTCTGCTAAAAGAAAATTTTTATAAGACTATATTTCTGAAAACACAATGCTCTAACTTTTAATGTTAAGCCAAAAACACACCTAAAAAAGAGAACTAAAGAAGATGGTATAACACAACATACTTTATAGATCAAGGTGTTGAATAGTTAAGAAATAACATGCATAAAAAGTTGACATAAAGGAGACAAGAATGCTAAGATCAGAGTTAACTAGGAAATATAAATATTAAAACTTACTAATATTAGAGACTAATTAGGTAACAACTTTGATAAATGATTAAGTAAGAGAAAGCAAGCCAGTTAATATGAACATGTTGAAGGATGACTTAAGGATTTTATAGTTAAACGAATTGAATTGATGAAAGATGAAGGTATAAGAGAGAGAGAAATATCAAAGAAAACTCTTGTAGTAAAAAAGTTATGGGTTATTAATTTATTTGAAGATTGTTTGTTATATAATCTTACAGAGTGTTTAAAGGAGGGGTACAATTTATGTAGGTGACCCCAAATAGTTTGGTCTTACAAGATGATGGTGGTGATAACTTGATAAGTATTTCACAAACTAATATGGATAAGTGCAACTTTTGTATGCTACAATCAACCACCAGCATATCCTCCCTCTTACATTTTATGCTTATTTCTCACAGATTGTAGTTGTAGGCCGACTAGGGCTTGATATGATTTGCAATACATAAAGACCTTTAGCGAACAAATCTTATCATACTTGGATGTGAAGCAGTTCTAGTACTGATTGGTGGAACTGAAAGAATTCTCATATAATTGTGGGGCCAATACTATTGAAACATCTCTAATATGATCAACTCCAATAAAACAATGCAGACATGAAAAAGAAAATCTTGATCTCGATTGGGAGAAGTGATACAACTTCTGTAATTGAAAACAATCACCTCCAACACCATAATATGCCAATCATAAATGCAAGCCAAAAAAGGAAAAAAGGTTATGCAATGTGATTCGACCTAAGGCCACATGCACAAAGAGAACTAAAACAATCTATTATACTTTAAGAGTACATATAAAACTTAAAAGAAAATTAGTTAATACATTGTCAAAACGTGTAAAAGAAAAAATAGACTTTCTTAGACTCCTCATCTAAAAAGAATAGCTCGGTGCACGAAATTCCCATCATGAAGAGTCCTGAAAAAAGATTTATTGTATACAATTTTATCCTACTTTGTAAGAGGCTGCTTTAAGACTCGGACTCGTAACCTCTAGATCACAAGCAGCAATTTTACTATTGCATCAAGGCTCTCCTTCTTCTTAGACTCCTCACCTCTCATGGAAAAAATGTTAGGTTTGGGCTGAGGCAACTAAGACCAAGGTTAATGTCTACAGCTGTAAACGATGCACACAAGCATGTGGTTGTCCAGTGCCAAAGTAGTAGTTTCGTGATTTAACGTGCTGATTGGGTTTAGCAACTAAAGCTATAAATAAACTACATGGTGATTTGTTTTCCCATTTTGCAGAAACTAAGAGCATGATTTGAACACCTCTATCACAACTATAACTGTGTCAATAGTTTTCTTGTTGCCGGATTGGTGGCTCAACCAGGCCAAATCTTCCCTGTTGTTGCATTCAGATACCTGCTAACTTAACTAACAATCTCAATTTTGAAGACCAACCATCTTGAGCCATGGCATTGTTATCCGGCCCCAGATTTAGCAGCCTCTGTGAGAAGAAGCATGTACCGAGTACATCTTCCTGTTCGATCTCTTCGCTTTAAAATTTTTGCACAACTCAGCGAACAAATCATAACTTCGGTCTCAAAGTCCCAGTACGAGGTGAGCAAAAAATCTCGTCGAGAAGTAAATGAGAGGAATCAAAGCCAAAGGAAGTTACAACACGACGAACCGAGCATATGTTTTGTAAACGAGCCATCAGCTTTATAACTTTTAAACTTATTTGATAAAATAATCAAATCAAATCAAACCTAAAATTAATTAAACTATTGAAAATCTATTCAAATTTAGTTTTTTTTTAAGATTGAACTTGGCTTAAATTTAAATTGAACTAAATTTGTTTAATGGATATCAAATTTCTGATCAAGCTTAATCAAATTTGATTTATTTTTTTTTAAATTTGACTTATTTAAAAATTATAAGTTAGCTAGTTTATTTATTTAAAATTTTAATATTTTTATTCTGATTTATAAATTAGTATAAATAAATTTATAAAGAATTTTTAAATAAATTTAATCATAAATATTATTCATGAATATTTTTACGAATATTAACAAATCAAATATATATGTGTTCAGATTTATTTATTTAATTTATCAAAATTTTCAATTTTATTCGTTAATTAACTTTGATGTATATTAAACGAACATGAATAAATTCTCATCAAATTTATTTATAAATGTTTGATTCATTTGCCATCCTATAATCAACCCAAATTAACGATCATAATCCATCAACAGAGTGCAGTGCAGTGTCCAAATCCAAAAGAAGCTCCTTAAGGAACCTTTGTGAGGGAAAGAAAGTGATAAAAAGACTCAACGGCAACAGAAGCTCCGGCGTCTGGACTCGGATCACTGTACGATCCAAACCCCAGTAAATGCAGATAAATCTCTGATATTGAAAACTGGGAAGAAGAAGGGCGAGAAAATGGACCTGGACCTGGAAGTAGACACGGGAGAAGGAGGAGGAGAGATTTATCGACCACAGCTAATTTATCGCCAGCCGCCGCCTTCTCGCCCAATTCGCATCTGGAGGAGATAGACCCGATCAAGGTGGCGCTAATTATCGCGAGATGATACATATTACCAGCGCCATCTCTAGGGTTTACTCGCGTCGATTTGCCCTGGCCGACCCATTTCGTCCTTTTCTTTCCTATTTTTTTTATTTAAAAAAAAATCAATTTCTTCTCGGTGAAAAAAAAAATAGCATTTAAAATATTTGTTCACAATTTTTGTTAATTATTATAATTGAATTATAATATTATAAACACACCATACATATCCTACTTTATTTTTAATGATAATAATAATAATAATGGTAAGGGGATTTCATTTTAAAATCTTCAGATTTTATAACCAGAAAAAAATAAAAGTCAAAAAAAAAATTGTTCAGAATCAAAACATAATTAAAGAGTTTTAAATATTTTGAAATTCTTTTTGAATCGAACCTTTTTTTCAAAATAAATAAATAAATAAATAAAACTCGAATTGTCGCAATATGAAAATCTCTCTTTCGATTAAATTTCTCTTCTACTTTCATCTCCGCTTTATCGTTTTCGCTCGACTTGCAAGACCTAGCGAGATCTTGGCGAGTTGGATTCAAGTTTTCAAAAGATACCCACCCACATTATAATTCCTTGTAGTCCCACCAAAAAATACTTTTGGGCCGAAAATGTCGAATTTTAGCCCAGTAGTTCAGCCCAATTGGATGCTCGTTATGTACAAAGGAATGGGCTGGCATCCTGGTCCAATTGGGACCGAGAGCAGCCCAAGTAGTTGGTGTACCATTCAGAAGAATAGGCCTGTATTGCTGTTCCACACGCCTTCTTAGCCCATGATCCATCTTAATTTCTTTCCTAGGTAGGATTGTAAATGAGCCGTTCAGATTTGTTTGATAAGATAATCAAACTGAGCCGAGCCAAATTTAAAATTAATCAAGCTATTAAAAAACTTGTTCGATCTTGGCTTATTTTTTTTTTTTTTTTGAGTTTGAACTTGACTTGAGTTTGAATTGAGCTTGACTTGTTTAATGGGTATCGAGCTTCTAATCAAGCTTGAATCAAGCTTGTTTAAATTTTACTTATTTAAACGTTATCAAACTCTTAAGTTAAACTTATTTGTTTATTTAAAATTTTAATAATTTAATTCTGGTTTATAAATGAGTATAAATAAATTTAAAAATAATTTTAAAAAAAATCTAAATCATAAATCGGCTTGTTACTGTTCACGAACACTAACAAACCAAATACATATGTGTTTAAGTTTATTTATTTAATTTATCAAGCTGTTCAAACTTATTTATTAATTGACTTTGATGTATATTGAACGAACGTAAATGAGCTCTTACCGAGTCGAACACTAAATTTGTTCATGAACGCTTGATTCGTTTACAACCCTATTCCTAGGATTAATTTAGATAGTTCTCTAAAATCTTCTCTTTTCCTTTTTTTTTTTTAAGAAGTATTTCTTAGCCTATGATTGTCGTAGTCCACCATAGATAAGATTAGTGACAATAGTTTAGAGACAAATATCTTAGCGGCGAAGCTCATTATTATGATTTTCACTGACCATCTAGATATCGTAGAGAGACGAGGCTCGAGTAGTCATAACTCCTTGGCTTTCTCTATCAAAAAGAGTCTTATACTCAAAGACACCGTTCATGGCCAAGAGATTTGAACCATGATGATTATAAGGAAAACTTACAAATCTATTACTAAAGACAAGGCTAAGCGATCGAGATTGGTGGAGGTTTTCTAGAAGTCGTGAACTCGCTAGCTAGCAAGTCAATTATATTCTAGTTCAACTTGGAAAATATTGTTCTTTCCGCTGTGTTGATGGATGACTTTTAAGTGGTGTTGGGATTGTATGATTGTGATAAAGCATGCATGCTACCAAAGATGCAATGCTACAAGAATTTCCAAAGAAGCTTCTGATAAAGCATGAGGCAGATCGCTAGATTGAGCTAGATCGATCGAGATCATGAGCACTTGGCTAGATGTCGACCATCACACGCTATGGCATAATTAGCGACGATTTACCAAATAACACTCTTGAAATTTAAAATTATTTAAAAAATACATCATAGTTTCAGATTTATTAAATAACACACTTAATTTCCTTTTTACCCTTCAGAAATAACGCATTTAATTTTCAAACGCATCGAATTGCATCACCATCGGTTTAAAATGAAATCTCAAAGACCACAAAGTGCTGGATTTGAATTTTCAATACCACACACACAAAAATTTAAATTTTCAATGTCACGGTGGTAGTAAAATTGCACCCATCGCGTGGTCGAAATTCAAATCCCAAAGACCATAAGTAGTGCCGAAATTTGAATTCCAAAGACCACATGGTGGTGTCTTTGAGATCATGTCACAGATGAATTCAAATCCTAGCACCACAGTGGTGCTGGGATTTGAATTTTCAGCACCACGTTCGGAAATTAAATGCGCTATTTCTGAAGGGAATTAAGTGCGCTATTTGGTAAATCTAAAACTATGGTGCATTTTTTGGACAATTCCAAATTTCATGAACGTTGTTTGATAAATTACCACATAATTAGCTATAGGTTGAAAAAATAACTTTAAGACTCGCTAGACTCAAACTATGTTGATTCTTCCACCAAAGCTCCGATACCTTTTGGTGTCTCAAAACCATTTTAAAAGAAAGAGAGCACGAGGAGGAGGATGACGTGATGGTATGGGTCATATGGGTATTATCGGTGTATACGATGTTTATCGTCGGGAGGATGCAAATTGATATGAGCTCGTCGAGATTAATGTTCAATATTATTTCCGTAAAACGATATTGCTCCGCTGCAGGTGCTTACAGATAGTAGCAATTCGTTTTCCAAGATACAACGATGACATCTCGAAATTGCAATACTATAAATTTCGAGATCTACGAACATTCTCGTAGACTTTTTGGACTCTGGATGCAGAAGATGAGATTAATGGATGAAAACTTGAGTTGATTAATTTGAGTGTTTGAGTGTATTTTTTTATCATCTAGAGGGTCTTATTTATCATCAGAATATGCAATTAATATTATTTTGGGTTGACTTTATATCATTAATTTCTCATTCATTCGTAATCGATTTTGAGTAAATTAATAGTCTAAATTCATATACGCGAAAAGTAGATTTCGATTTTGAAATTTATTCAGACTTTCATCGATTGATAACACCTCGATTTTTCAAAATCATATCGGTCATTAAGACCCAATATCCAACAATGGACTTCCCTGTGTTGGGTGTTTGGGTTAGGCATGCTTAACAGACCAGTTCGATCCGGAATTGAGTCGGAATCAATCTGTTAATTCGGAATCGAAATTGATTGAGATGAATCGATTCTGGAACCGAACCGGAACCGTTCTGATTCTGGTTTAATTCGATTTTAAACGATTTCAGAACCGATTTAGAATCGATTCAGAACCGTTTCGGAATTGATTCTGGTTCCGATTTGGATTTGATTTTGATTGATAATTTAAAGATAGAAAGTCTTAACATGCTAATATGTCTATAAGATTATTTTGTGATAGAAAAAAAGAATAGGATCACCGACACGATAGATGTATTTCGAAGCTTAAGTTTGAGGAAGATGCATGGTCCGGAACCGTTTCGAAACCGATTCGGAACCCGTCCGGATTGAATTGGTTTTAAAGTTAAAACTTTGGAATCGGAATGGGTTCGGAATCGATTTTGAACCGGTTCCAACGTCGATGGATTCGGAACCGATTAAAACCGAACCGGAACCAAAATCGAGGAACCGATAAGCATGCTTAGTTTGGGTTATATGGGATTTGATCTCTGCTCATTTGGGCGGGGCTTTATTTTTATGGATTTTTGTATTCTGGATTATACCCGCACGAGTTGTAACTGATTCTCGTGCTCAAGGTATTATATCCGTGCGAATAGTATTTGTTCGGATTATCATACATTAATTGATGCATAGATAGTCATTACATATACTTGTCTGTTCATGTTCTTGAGACATTATGTAATCTTGCATTCAGTTTTCATGGCATAATGGCGCAACAACCGTTTGTTTCTTAGCAGTCAATTTGTATTCAGTTGGTTGGAGGTTCCTATTTCCTATCACTACAAGAAAATGACATTTTAGAGACCGAATTAGAGACCGAAAATCGATCTCTAAATGCATTAGCAACCGTTTTAGAGACCGAATATTTGGGTCTCTAAATTTTGGATATCTAAATTTAGAGACCGAATTTGAAATTGGTCTCTAAATTTAGAGACCGAATTTATAATCGGTCTCTAAATTTAGAGACCGAATGTAAAATCGATCTCTAAATTAGAGACCGAAAATCGGTAGACCGAATTTGAAATCGGTTTAGAGACCGAATGTAAATTCGGTCTCTAATTCGATGTTTAAATTTTAAAAATTATCAATAAAAAATTTGTACAATATTTCAATAATCAATATTAATAACAATATTTACTAATAACATCCCAATACACCGTTATAATATAAATACTAATAAAATTTAATTTTATTAATATTCAAATGTAGACAATTACAATACAAATACTAATTACATTTAATTTTATTAATATGCCCTGTACACAATTATAATATAAACATCCAATGAAATTCATCATTTGAAAGTATTTTATAGTCGTCCTGTAACATTCCGTCTCACACCACAGCATAGCTACGATACCATGGAGCTCAATTTGAGGCGCATCGAGTGGGATCCATAATCGTGGTGAGCTCCACGAGCAAACCACAAACACTGTTACATTCCTATCATATCTTGAAAAATTACTATCCTGCCAAAATAACCATCATATCAAACACTACATAAAAATAAAATTCAATATAAAACATAAATGAAGCATGAGACACTGGAATATGACAATATGAATAATATTAATCATAAATTAATAACAAATGTGACAATGAGAATATTATCCAAAAAATAATGACAAATATGATAATATATATTATATTAATAAAAAAATGGCAACGAATTATTTAGAAATCGATGGAAATAATAATAATGCACCTGTGTCATAAATCCCTTAATTAAGTAATGGAAGAGAGTGATCTCTACTAGTGCAAGGACTTCTTAGTCATTTATTCATATCTTATTTTACCTGTAAACAAAAATATAGTTCTATTAGTGCATGATTAATAGTGTAAATTCAAGACTATATATCTAAGTAAAAGAGAGGAAAAAACTCGTAAATGTTAATTCCTAATATATAGTTACCAGCGTAGAAAAAACTCGCAAGTAAAATGAATATGAAAACATAGAAATGCAGACATGAAGTGGAAAGAAAACCTCACCAATGCAAAACGATCACTTACGATAATTTTTTGACTTCTTCGCTTGTGGATCATCATCATTCTCATAAGAGTCAACCTTCAAAATTGAAGAAGTATTATCAAAAGGACTATAAATAGAAAGGTTAGAAATAAAACATTAAAAAAGACCTATGAATAAATTTAAAATATAACACCAATTTATAAAAAACTAAGATCATTACATGAACCATAGACCTGAACTTCATCTAGATAATAGAATGTGAATGTAGTATTGCTAATCGGATATCTTCTATTCATGGTTTATACTTTCAAACGAAGAGTCGATCTGTTGAAGAGCATCAAATGAAGCATTGCCATCTTGTGGAGCATCAAATAAAACATTGACTTTTAGGAACAACTATAACATTGCAATTCAATTTGACTACCACAATGGAGAAAAAAGAAAAATAATAATAATTTCTTTGGCGTGACGAATTACACAATCCGATGAAAGAAAAACATGGACAAACAACTATAGGTGACACATTCCATGCATCTTCTTCATTCTAAAGAAGACCACTAGGCTACACCTTTGTGTGCGCCATGGATCATCATTAACAACAATAAAATATCGCATACTAGATCTTATCGCACTATTGAGCTCCATATATGGTAATATCCTTGTTTATATACAGATTTAGATCTTTTTTAAATATATCAACTACAATTTTCTTTGTCCTATACCTAAAAACTCTTGGGTCTTTATATAGTTTTATATTGACGACAACTCTCCACCAATGCACACCACCTTTTGAAAGGAAATGCCAACCAAAAGAATAGGAGTTCAACAAAAATCAAGTAGTGCCATTTCAGATGTTCCAGGCATGCATCAGCACGGGCAAGCCTAATTAAACTAAATTTATGAGGTTTTCTAACAACTATGGAGTGAAATACTAAAATGTTTGATTAAGATTTTGTGCAAAACAGATAAATGAACCAACTTTCAAATACAAATAAAGAAGGAATTTATAGGATGATATAGGAGGATCAAACTGGGGAAACAATCGAAGAAAGAAAGTCAAATTGGCATTCGGGGAAGCTGTTGATCCCGAAATTGTCCAACAAAATTCACAATATGATGGTCGAGAAGAGAAATCCTAGCTAGATTTTTCAACGAGGTAGCTAAAATTAACAATGCAAGAATTTTATAAGAAATACTCAAATGTATAAAACTCAACCTATCTGTCGAAGTAAAAGCTAAAACACGCAAAAGAAAAAATATCTCAGCAACTTCAACTATAACGCAGAAACAAACACTAAATAAATAAAGATTGATCGGCCAAGGGAAATCCAAAAGGTAACTTTTAACCATACATCTCAGCAACAAAGGAAGATCATCAAAATAAATCTACCAATGATTTGTAATCGCACGTTGTGGTCGTCGTCGAAGGCTGCCCGTCGAGCGTGGAGGACACCGGCAGCGGTGATCTTTGTCGTTGAGATGCTGCGACAAACCAACCGCGCGCGTGCGAAATACAAAGGAGGCAAGCACAACAGGGCATCAACGTTGAGGAGATGGACATTGGCAGAGGCATCGACGGCCTCACGGGACCGCGACGACGCGCGCGCCTACCCGGATGCGTCTGCGCCGCTGGCACGCGCACGGCCGTGGTCTCGTTGGCATTGTTTCGCGCAAAAGGGTGAAGGCTTCACAGGGAGAGGGGAGAGGAGGTCACGGGCGCGACCTCTGGCAACGGAGGTTACGACCGCGGGCTCGCGCGACCGGGCAAGAGGAAGATGAAAAGGAAGAGGGAAGATATGGGAGAGGGGAGGAGGAGAGGAATCGGAAAAGAAGAGGGGAGAAGAGCACGAGCGATCGGGAGAAAAAACTTAGGGCAAGAAAAAGAAAATCATAAATTAGAGACTGATTCTTGGAATCGGTCTCTAAAAATTAGAGACCGATTCTTAGAATCGGTCTTTAAATTAATATTAAAAAATTAAAAATATTAAATAGAATTAGAGATTAGAGAAAAAATTAAAAAAATAATAATTTTGAGACCGATTGTTAGAATCGGTCTCTAAATTATTTTTATTTAAAAAAAAATTGAACGGGAAATAGGGAATCGGTCTCTAAATTATTTTTATTTTAAAAAAAATTGAACGGGAAATAGGGCGACACGCCCATGCCAATGGAGGGCATGGGCGTGTCGGGCATGAGACATGGGTGTGTTAGCCGACACATCCGGGGTATGTTGAGGAACATGGGTGTGTCAGCTAATACACCCGGGGTGTGTTGAGCGTGTTGGCTAACACACCCGGGGTGTGTTGAGGAACATGGGCGTGTCACCCGGGGTGTGCATGGGCGTGTCGGCTAACACACCTGAGGTGTGTTGAGCAACATGGACGTGTCGGCTAACACACCCAGGGTGTGTTGAGCAATATGGGTGTGTCGGCTAACACACCCGGGGTCTCGATAATTCCCAATTCTTCACCCTGTTAACATAAAAATACCCCAAAATAGTTTTTTGTCCAAAATATGTTCAAAATACCTCGATAGAGTTTTTATAAGTTCGCAATTTTTTTTATTTTAATTATTTACATCATTCTTTAAATTTTTATTTATTTAACAAAGACGACGATTAACCGGACCGAACCCGGACCAGACCCGGATCGGACCCGGACCGGAATCGACGGTTCCACAACCCAGACCGTAACCGACCACGAGTGGGCCGATTAAGGGTTGATATTTTACCAATCCGGATCCGACGGTTCCCACCCAGACCCGGACCGTGACCAGGTCTAACTACACAACATTGATCGTTGACGCGATTGTGGTTACACGTAATTGTGAAAAAAATTAAGATGAATTTGATCTCTAATTTAGAGACCGATTCTCAAATCGGTCTCTAATTAGAGACCGAATCTAAGTCAGTCTCTAAATTAGAGATCGATTTTCAAATCGGTCTCTAAATTAGAGACCGATTTGAAAATCGATCTCTAATTTAGAGACCGACTTAGATTCAGTCTCTAATTAGAGACTAATTTAAAAATCGGTCTCTAATTTAGAGACCGACATAGATTCGGTCTCTAATTAGAGACCGATTTGAGAATCGGTCTCTAATTAGAGACCGATTTTTTAAAATCAGTCTCTAATTAGAGGCCGAATTTGAGTCGGTCTCTAATTTAAGATTTTCTTGTAGTGTATATAAGGTTGAACGATGTTGGTAGATGGTATGGTCTTTTTCCATACTCAAGTCAATTTACTTCATTCCACTACTCCTTTTGCTTGCGTAATTGCAAATCTTCTTTCTTCGGTCCAGAGTTATTTTGATCATCGGAGGAATCTCATCGGCCACGCTGATGCTCACTGACAAGTATTGACATGTAGGGTTGTTTGGTCACTCGTGTTGAGGTCACAGACAGAGCTGACATCCAAAGTCACTTAATTAGTTGTTCGGGTACATAGTCGTTCAAATTCATATAATTGACTTTCCGTATAAACGAAGGAAATGGTTTGGATGCGAAAAGGAATCATCATTAAAAACCATTATTTTAACCAATTTATATTATCAAAATCTAATTTTTTTGTTAATAGTTGAAAATTTTAATAAATATTTGTTAAAAAGTTTGTGACACAAGAAAATACAAACCAATTAGCTAGTATTTTAGCCTATCACAATGAATACAATAAAAATGACAGTTATTCAACTTCAAAGCTATGTTTATATTAATTAAAATCATAATAGCACTTAAACTATCATATTTTATTTCACATTAATTAATAAAAGTGGAAATAAAATTGATATTTGAATACTAATCGATCTTTACCATACACTGTAAAATCACTTTGCAAACTAGCTACTTATATCCTATAAATTCACTTTTAAAATGAAAAATGCAATGCTAATTAATTAAAGCATTCACAGTGGTGGCCCATAATCCTTAATTAGGATTCTCCAATCAATGCAGTCCCGAAATGCAAATGGAATGTACTAAGCACAGTCACAGTGATATGATACTCCATAATCTTTTGTGTTTCTCCAAACAATCTTATTAATTAATGATAAAATCACATCGTTAATATCAAAGATACTTGCCTTGTTAATTATAATTAACAACTTTCTTTTGTAATATCTCTTGTGCACCATAAAAGTCATTAATCGAGGAGCCTTAAATAACTTGATCTTTCAAAGCATTATCCCCTTTTTTATGCTGATGGACAATGGAAGGGCAGCTTCTCCTATAAATAACTGAGTTACTGCATGATCTGATGCACACCCTGTGGCAATAAATTCACACTGCGTGATCTAACATATATATATATATTTACAGGTTAAAAAGTCTACTACGAAACCTCTCAAATTTAAGATAATCAAACTGATCAGTTCAGTTGCTGCAAATAATTAAGTACTAAACCAAAAATATATATAAAATGGCCTTTCAATAACTCATCTAGGGTTTCGCCAACACAAGTGGACGACCTAAACCCTTGAAACAAGGGTTCCCTGCAACACTTTATGAGGGAAATAGAAATTAAAGATGTCCATCACTCGAGCATGTTCTATCTTTAAGCTCTTGTCTCGTGTCGAAGACAAAAATTGTGATATATAGCGGGCGAGTCTACCTCGATCACTAGTTATTTACGAAAGCAAATTATAATATAAAAAGTGGGCTGGGAAGCCATGGATTCGCTGCACCTGCTTTAGCTTTTGGGAACTCCCGCACCTGCAACTTTCAAGTTAAACTGATTAAAAACGCTCGGAGAAGTAAAGATGGAGAGTCAGTGGGCAGCACGTCTGCTATTTCGCCTCTTCGAGCACATTTATGGCGAAGTCGGCTGGATTTGGTAATACCAGTCGCCATGGCATGAGCAGACGAAGCATGCAGCTAGCGTTCGACTGCATCCATGTGGTGGAAGGAAAAGCTTTGTTTGGATTCAGTACTGTACGTTCCTATCTTGTCAAAATTGATCAGCAGCTTCAATTAGCTCGATTGAAAGGAACAATTGGGGCTCTGGTACCCCATCGAATCATCATCCTTAATTGGCCACTGAGGAAACTCTTCGATGATAATTTTTTTTTTTAAATTAAATGTTCTCGTTCTTCTTCTCCTTCAGAGATTGAATCCGCAGGTGCATGCGCGCAGCACAAAACACGGCCATGCACAGACAAGACGCAGTGCGGTGTGTGGAATTGGACCAAAACCCACCCAGAATTGTCGGACTCGGTGAACTTTCTTTCCCACACTGTCGGATGTGGCCGCTCCTTTGCGCCTGCCATTTCTTTTCTTGTCTCTTTGATCGTTATAGTTTAAGCGCCTGGTCGAGATATAAAATTAATTGTAGGTTTGCACTTAATTAGGGTTTGGTGGCACTGGTTCGAATGCAGTCTGTTGGCCGTGGGATTCATTTCCTGCATTTTTCTTTTCGCCATGCATGCAATGCACGTACTTCCACGAGTTGAAATCTCTTGCTAGTAAACAAATGAAAACGTACATGGACTATAGCTAGCTAGCTCTTTTGCTGTTCTTCTAGCTAGTTCCAACATGACATTTTGATCTTTCTTTTTGCTTTTTTTTTCCTTTCGTACGTATAAAAAGGAAAAATAAACCATTATTCGTAGATCGGTTAAAATCGAACTGATCCAATCGATTAAGATCGAAATCGAATACATCTATTTTTTTTAACTAAACTAAATTGACCGAATTTTTTTATCGAACCAAACCAATTTAGCAAAAAAAAATAATGATTTTTTCGATTAAAAATCGAGAAAATTGATTTTTTACATCCAGTCGACTGATGACTCAAATCAATCGACTATCGTTATATAGCAGTTGACTGAATCCAGTGGACAAGAACACAAAATATTTTTTAATCGACTGATAGCTCAAATCAGTCGACCGATGGCTCAAATCAATCGATCGATGGTCCAATCAGTCGACTGATTTAGTTAAAATCGGTCGATTCAGTTAAACCGATTTTTTTCAATTCAAACTCGAAACTGAACCGAATAAACCGATATTTTTTAATAAAAAAATAAATTTTCAATTATATCAAACCGAACTTTCAAATTCGATCAATTTTTTTAATTTAACCAATCGATTGCACATCCCTAATTACTCATGTGTTTAAGTTACAATGAATACTTACAAAATGTCTCATGGTGTTTTCGTAGGTTTTATTATTTGTAACTTACAAAAGTGATAGCACTTAATTAGTCATTCATTCATTCTTCTCTTTTCTTCTCCCTTTTCAAAAATAAGCCATCACGAGAAGATGATCACTAAGAAGTTTCGTGTCGCTTCACCTTTTCACGCATTTCACTTTATAATTATTATTATTATTATCTTCTAAAAAAATTGATTCATTAATTATATATTAAAATTTTGAATTGATATTCGTAGGCTATATATATATATATTATAATAAAAGAAGAGTCATTTTGCAAAACAACAAAATCACTCTTTAGATCATCAAACAAAAAACACTCTAGTGTGTTTTTTTTAAAAAAAAATAATAATATTTAAACTAATTTGATTGAATCTATAAAACTAATGGAAAACAAAAATATGAAACAAAAGAAGATGCAGTTGTTTTGTACAAGTCATCAGAATAATAATCATAGATAATCAATCACGGTGAACAAAATATTCGAGTTAAAATTAATGCACAGGAATCAGAACACAATGCATGCAGCTGTAAATAAATAACAAAATTAAAAATAAAATAAAGAATTAAGCCTTGGGTTATGTGTATAATTTGGCTTAATCATCTTGTGGTTTGTTTGTTTGACTCCATGCCTAACTTAATTTTGTACAAGGCGTTGCTAAATCTATTATAATTTCGCTTAGACCTTAATTAGTTCGAGATTGGCAGTAATTAGGTGAGTGTAAATACTATTGAGTTAAGAGTTTAAAGGGGTTGATCGAAGCTCTCCTATATACGGTTAATTTGCTAGAGGTGCGAACACTTCAATATAATCGAGGTGGATTGCAAGCCGTAGGTTAAGTTTGGTGAATGTATAGTGCATTCGAGGCGTAATCGATCGAGTAGTTAGATTGGGTTCGTATCGAGAATAGTCTCCTTTGTTAGGGTTTCGATTAGCTCGCTAAAGATAGTCAAAAGTCATTTTAGATAACATGGTTAATTTGACAAGTGACTTAGGAGTTAAAATTAAGTAGCTAACCTTGCATTGATTATGGACACTTCCAAAAGGAAATATTTTCTTCGGCAAAAGGTTGGAACTGTCAACCTAGCAGCCTCCGGCCCCCCGTCCGAAGAGGAATTCGTGAAGAGGTAAATCACGGGGCAAGCCCATAGAAGACGTTACCCCCATGGACCGAGCCTATGGCCTTTGGCGGGCTGATACCAGCAGAAGGGAGGTCCTGCTACGACTGGGGGAGGAATTAATTTCTGCCGTCCCAGGAATCGAACCCTGCTCTCATCGGCAAACGCCCTCTGTCTTAACCAACCCGCCATCTCCGTGGGGACAAGGAAATATTTTCTTCGGTCCTATATATTGTGGTTAATTAAAATGGTTTTACTAGTTATTATTGCTAAATTACTTTTAGAAACGTGTCATTTAATTTATAATTGGGTAAAAATCAAAAGAATTAATGTTAGTATCAAATTTGTCAAAAAGGATGACTCTTACTTTTAAAAAGTCAAACCCACTATATTTCTCGCTACAACGTGTAGAATTATTAGTTTTTAGTTTTATGATTGTATAACAATTTTATGAGAATTTTGTCTATTTTAAAATGATTTTGATTAAATTTAAATAATTTAGTTTTTAATATAAAATGCTTTTTATATAGATTTTTGTTTTGATCGAGTTGGATTAGTTTTTTTTTATATATGATAATAGTTACTCTGACCCTAGAATAAGAGCCTTATTATATAGTATAAAAAAGATGATGAGGTATCCTTTTAATTTTAAAAAATTAAATAATGTCCTCTCTTTGGCAATGACAAAAAAAAAAAAAAAAACCTTTTTTATATAACAACAGCAAAAAAAAAAAAGAATAAATATCGAAAGAGTAAAAAAGGCATGACAAAAATCACAAAGACTTCCTTAATTTAATTTTTGATGGAACGGTCAAAAGGGATATTTCATTACCAACTTTAGGCTCCTCTAAATCACAACATTTTCATCATGTCCCACGCCGCTCTAAGAAATCATACTAAAGCTCAATCGATAAATTTAAATTTTTTAAATTGCATGCATCAAGTATCTAGTTTTCATCTGACTAATTAATCTTAAAAGCGATCGGTTCGGTCTGATTCCATGAAAATTTCAAAATAAATCAAAAAATATTTATAAAGTTAGTCTAATTAATAGTCTAATCTTCAGAAATTTATCATTCTATTAAAAAATATATACAATGCATTACAATTGAATCAAAAATATTTAAAAGACTTAATCTCTAGCTAGCTTTCTATTTTAACCATCATCCAATAAAGATTTTTGTTGGATCTCGATGGGACTAAATTGTGTAAGCAATGAGAAAGGCATCTTGGTGTCAAAGGTCGATCGGTGCAAAATGCTTAAAAAGATTTTAGGGTTTTTTATTTAAAGATTTATCTTTCTTGGGTGCTTTATCAGATTTTTAGACTATGAATTCTTTGAAGGCATGTAATTGCATGATTCTTGGAGTGCCCAAAGGATTATCTAAGTAGATTTAGACCGGGCTAAATAAATTTAAACCTATACAAATTATAGAATAAGTAATAATTTTGGGTTTAACTCCTTATCACTTTGAATTTATTTTTTCAGTTTTAAAAGTTATTTAAGGTTGGTGTACCTATTTTGTTAAAATTATTATGAGTTAATATTATTGTTGGTTCAATCGATTTAGGTCATGATTGACCATACTCGAATTTGACTCGAGTAATATTTTGATGTTTGACGATGAGTTGATCGTTGTTTGATAATGAATTGACTATATCGTTGATATGAGGTTGACCATATGATGGTAAAATCCAAGTCTTGGGTACTTGGCAACGGAAAGTCTAAGCATAGGTCTTGGCATTTGAAAAATTCAACATGGAGTTGGCATGAGAAGTCCAAGGGTGTAGTCTTGACCACGTAAATCCAAGTGTGTAGTCTTGACGGTGAAAATCCAAATCATGGGTACTTGACATCTAGAAAGTCCAAGAGTATGATATTGGCGACGTAAAGTCCAAAGGTAGAGTCTTGACAACATAAGTCCAATGATTTGCAACGTAAAGTCCAAACGTGGGTCTTGACAGTATAAGTCCAATGTGCCCTGGCGGTGTGGACTTGGTTAGCATGACAATAGCCGATGGAAGTACCTGAAGGCTAGCGTATGGATGAACAAATCATGAATGACTTGGAGGGATCCAATAGACGTGAGGATTGGAGATGACTAGAAGGCTTAAGTCTAGATTAAGGGTGGTCTAGTAAGTATGAGGACATCATACTTGGGTTAACCCTCATAGTTGAGGTGTATCAGTCGACTGAGATCATGGACCAGTCGACTGGTCAAATATTTTGATACTTGACAACCGCGTCGACACTAAGAAGTCGACTAGGATTATGACCAATCGACTGATGAGAGTCGAATGACAATCGACTGCGGCCGAGTTGCAGCCACAGATGCAAGGCACCTCGATTGACGCCTCCACTGGAGTCCCAGTCGAGGCGGTGCCTCGATTGCGGTTGAGTTGCGACCACATACGCAAAGGCACCTCGATTGGCGCTTGATCGCCTTGAGCATTGCCATGGAGGGCGGCATTGATTTGGTTTGACG
Organism: Wurfbainia villosa; assembly: GCA_025175895.1. Lineage (NCBI taxonomy): Eukaryota > Viridiplantae > Streptophyta > Magnoliopsida > Zingiberales > Zingiberaceae > Wurfbainia > Wurfbainia villosa. Next base: position 1,292,520 of record CM046008.1, read on the forward strand.
CAGAAGCTGTAGTCGATCGAGCAATGACTATGGACTTGGCAATCGACATCGTAATGACAGATTGTCGCTGTATCCGCAAATGTCGATGTGAATTAAGTCGTTATGAGACAACGATTATAAGAGCAATCAACTGATGAGTATGAACAGTCAACTGCAAGGTGGAAATCAACTCGAGTTGCACTTTATAAGGAGCTCGAATGGGAGGATTTTGACCATGATTCTTAAGGCGATTTAATTAGATGGTAATGTTTAAATAATATATTTTGATATCTCAATAAAATTCTCATGGAGGAGATTGTTAGTCAAGGATAACCAAACTCTATTTGATTAATATATTTGACATCAAAAAGGGAGATTGCATGTTAGAGAGGAAGATTGTTGGTGCAATCGAATTTACGTCAAAGATTGACTAAGATAGGTTTGAATTTTGATAATTAAACGAGAAGTCGAAGTGGGTCATTGTTTGTTAATTAGACACTTAGTATAAAAATCCAACGAGGAATTGACAAGTGTAGAAATTCAAATAGATCATAGTCGATCGAATATTTATCATGAAATAGATAAAATAGAAATGAGTCATGAAAGATCAAACACTTTTGATAAAAAATAAAGACTAAGTAGGGCATACAAGACATGCAAACACTTGATACGAGAAAGGTGAAATCCAAATAGATCATCAATCAACCACTTGATATGAGAAGGAAAGTTCTAACATATCACGAAGATAGAGAAGTAGATATTAGACATAAGATAGAAAATCTAAAAAGTAAAAAAAAAAAAAAAGAATGTTTGCTAACGATAAAATTCTAATAGATTAAAATTAAAATTTCGAACTATATAAAAAATTAAAATATTCATATACTTACTTTTGTATCGTATTTTCTTTTATTTTTCGTTGGGAACACGATCAATCACCACTCGCTATTCATCCCACTTTAGCAATGCTTTAAGCTTAACAAATATTGCTCTTTTGTTACATTAATTAATCTAATCACTTGTAATAAGGTGTTGAGTCATTTTATGCTATTAGATTTGAGGTTTAAATCCTAGCTACTTTTGATTAGTTGGACAGATTTTCAACTTTGCAGAATGACTAGCTAGTTGGTGTCGCACCGGAGGATTAAATGATTATTACGGACGATAAAATTATTTTAGAAAACAAAGATCAATTTTTGAAAGTTGTAAAATTTTTTGAGATACCTATTCTTCTGTCATGTTAATTCTTAATTGAGTAAAAATATTCTTTATGATTTATTTTTCTTCATCTAGCTATGAGACCGACGATAAAGGATGTCTGGAGTGAATGCATCACTTTTTGCCTCAAAAATGACTAGCTAGTCATCTCCGAGGATTGCAAAGTTTTTCGGGGTGTTTATTTTTCCGTCGTATTAATTTTTAGTAATGTCCCTCATAATTTACTTTTCTTCATCTAATTGCGAGACCGACGATGAGAGTACCTGAGATCACCTTTTATCCCAAAAATAATTAACACGATGATAAATTTACTATAATAAACATGAGTCAACGTCTGAAAGTTGTAAAATCTTTTGAGAATGCTTTTCTTCCGTTTACTAGCATTTGATTGGATGAAATTATCCGTAATTTATTTTCCTACGATGATAGCAAAATAGACACAGACAGGGGTCAATTCCGGAGAGGGGTCTAAAATCCCCCTGACTTCAGATGATCCCCCCTCTGTCTTGCCACTGTATCAAGGGACCCTATCCCCCACGATTTACCCTCCCTTTCGCCGCAGCTCTGGGACGGATGACAAAAAACTGTCAGTTGGATAGATTCCCAACTTTTGCAAAAAAATAATAGACACAGACAAAAATAATCGAGATAAACATATCACTTTTTTCGCTGCAATGTAATATAAGATATATTTTAACGAATTCTAAAATTTAAGTGCATTAATCACGACAAATAATTAATAGTGCAGACTGGATGAATATTTTAATGATTAATTTTTTAATATGTATAAAATATATTTTAAATTAATGCGTTAGGCGAATTAAAAAAAAAAGACGACGATTTACTTCTATACTTAATCTTCTATAATTAATCCGGCAAAATTCTCAGAATTATAAAATAAAAATATTATTAGCATAGATTGAGAAAAAAAAAGGAGGAAATTTACGTGGTGTATTTGACTGAAGGAGTGGTAGGATTTTTTCTGGGCGTACGAATTCGGAGGGTTTTTTTTTTTACCTAAAAGAATGGATCAAATACTATCCACACCCACCAATTACTAAATACATCTTCTTTTTTTTTTTCAAAAATATCTTTAAATAAAAAGTCTAAAATACTCTTCTTATATAATTTGTGAATTATCTTCTTCTCTCTTCTCTTCCTTTTCTCGTTCAATAGATAGAAATCGAATATATTATATTATATTCGATTGATTGAAACCAAATAGATCCTAATATGTTTGGTAAATAGTAATCCAACACGTATCAATATATTGGACGGACTAAAATCGAACGACACAGAAATATACAATACTTTATCTTTGTACGATATTACCTCGGTGATCATTATAGTCGATCTTGAATCAGTTAAGATCACCATCACCGTCCGATCGACCAAATCACAATTGAATTTTGACTAAATTATTGTCGAAGTCTGACATATTCATGACCGTCATACACTGACGACTACAAATGACGATCAATTTCGATCGAATTCCGATGTCGATTGAACCGCAGTCAGATTTCGATCATATCTCGATAGAAATTTGGTCACTCGACGGTGGTGCTAAATGATAATAATTTTATACGATCGACGATGTCGAAGTACAATAATTTTGGACTATCGATAAAAAAAAAGAATAAAATAGAAATAAAATGAAAAAAAAGTTAATGATAAAAAATAGTAATGAATATGTTTAAAAATGGGGATGTTTTTAATGAAAATGAGGGTGAGGATAGCATTTGGTCAGGCGTCGATCCTAATAAACTGGGGAGTTTACCTCTCTCTCTCTCTCTCCCGAAACCTCCTCCACTTGACGCTTTGAAAACTCTCTTCTGCCCCTGCTCTGCTCTGCATCTGCTCGCTATCTCATCTTATCTATCACTTGATGCTTTGAAACGGAAACCTTTCTCCCTATTTATCTCTGCGGAGCGCACTCTCTTTCCTGCTCCGATCACCGTCTCATCTCATCTATCTTCTATAACTGCTCTTCGATCGCTTCGGCTTCTTAATCAGGTATGCTCGGTTCTCGATCGGTTGTATGATGAGATCAGCTGTTCGTATTGGAGTGTTATGGTATTGTGCGCTGTGATGGATTTCGTGGAAATGTTCTTCCTAGGAAAAAATAATAGCTTTTTGATGTTTTATTTTTTGGGTGTTGCGATTCTTATTGGAAGCTTTCGGAAGGGAAAGATGTGATTTTTTCTCTCCACTTTTAATCATGGATGCAGGGGCGGAGGATGACGGGCAATTGAGAACAGAGTGGAGTTCGTGCGAAGAGGAAGCAGATCGGGTTGCCTCCTTTCTGGTGTCGATGAAGAGGTCGGAGGGAAACAATGACTCACACAAGGCTCGGCCGAAGCGCCGTCAATCAGGGGACTTGCCGCGGCGCCGCCTGTTGCGCATCTTCTGCGTCGACCACGACGCGACTGATTCTTCCGGCGACGAGGGCGGGTGTTTCCGCCTCCGGCGTTTCGTCCAGGAAGTACGGATGGAAGATAGCGTGTGTGCGGCGGATGGTAGGAAGCGCAAGACTGAGAAGGGTGGCGGAGGCGCCGCGGAGAAGAAGCGGACGGTTACAGCTGCGGCGTGCGGCGGCCGCAGCGGCAACGACGGGAGCGAGCGGAGGTTCCGCGGCGTCCGGAGGAGGCCGTGGGGCAAGTATGCGGCGGAGATCAGGGACCCGCGGAAACGGGTGCGGCTGTGGCTCGGAACCTTCAACACCGCTGAGGAGGCGGCGAAGATGTACGACTCCGTCGCCATCAAACTACGAGGTCCGGATGCCACCGTCAACTTCCCCACCCTCGCACCCCAGAAGAACCTCTCGGAGACCAACCTCGCCTCCACATCCGGCAGGTACGACTCCGGGGAGGAATCGCGCGACATCGCCTCCCCGACCTCGGTCCTACGCAGCTTCTCCTCCTCCTCCTCCTCCTTCAAGCTGGAAGAGAAGCCCAAACCTCAGACGACGGGCCTCGCGGCCAGCCCACCCCCGTTGGAGCTCGGCAGCTTCCTCCCCTTCGAAGAAGAGGACGCAATCTTCGATGACCTTCTTCGGTTCGACGCGCCAGAGCCGCTCAGCTTCCTCGACGAAGAGGCGGTCGCTCCCCTCGGCTTCCTGGAGGAGGACTTGAGCGACGCCGTTCTCGGATCAGCGCTCGACGACTTCGCCCCGCTGTCGATCTGCGAAGAGGCTGCGGCGGCGGCCGACGACCTTTTCGCCGACATCGGCGACTTGTTCGCGATCGAATCCCTCTCTTCCATCTAACTCGAACCAATCCGCTTCGTTCCCATAGTTAATCCTTCTACTTCGACGCTTTTATTTGTTCGATCGCCAGAGAATGTCTCCGTCCGCCTCCCAACGGCCGGCGCCGGAAGCAGATTCCCGGGAACTTTATTTTCCTTTTCTTTATTTTTTTTAATCAAAGAATTAATGTACAAAAAGCGGAGGTTGCAGAAATCAAACAGACCCGCTGTTTTTTAACGGCCTCGAACACGTGGAAGTGCGTCATAGAGGATGGCTCTGCATTTTGGCATCCCAACACCAAACACGTGGCCGACCTTGACCGGCTTTCGTGGCGGTTTGTCGTCGAGTGCTTTTCGCCTCCAAGAACATGGGCTCAATGGGCCGAATCCAGTTTGTCCCAATCTCCAAGCTTTCCTCCTGGCTTGTTTGCGTTTAAATGAACGAATCGTCCCGAAGGTTCCCTTTCTGCTTGCAATTTGCAGTGAAAAACAACTACAAATGCAAGACGCAAGTATTAAAGGGTTTACAGAAACAGTGGAGGTATCAAGCAGGAAAGGAGTTTTTCATGGTTTGCTCTTTGGAATTTTCCAGAATGTTATGGATTTTTAATTGTTGTGTGAAACTCAGCAATTGAGTTGCAGATGGGCCTTATTACTAGATACGTATCGTAGCTAGTAACTTTCTGGGATGGCAGCATCTCACCTGACTGCTGTTTTTGTCACAAAGGGAAATCGTATCTAGTAACTTTCTGGGAGGCCACCCACTGCAGCTTAGCACTAGTGGAGGATCGCTATTATTGGCCACCCATGAAGGAAGACGAAGAGGCATTCGTGAAGACGCTTGCTTTGTGTTCCAGCAATTAATACAAGGTGGCACAGAAGTCCTCAATTGACCTCTTGCAGTCACTGCCTACACCTGAACATCCATGGGAAAGTGTCTCGCCGAAAGCCAATGGGTCTGGCTATATCATGGTCGTAGTGGACAGATGCTCAAAATACGCGACCTTCTTTCCAAGCACATGGGAGTGCCCAGCCGAGGAGGAGGCAACTCGATTGTTCTTCGAGAATGTGATAAGTTACATACAGTCTCTTATCTTCATGGACTCTTTCCATGAACTGAGACCTGCTGGTTAAGTAAGTTAATTTAGGAACCGCCGTCAACAATAGACTCGGGATATATGATAGACCCAAGAAAAAAGGAATTGAAGTAGCAGTATATATATATATTACCTTCTCCTTGTTGGGAGTTCGTGGCAGTTCCAAGAACTGCACAGAGACAGTTCTAGGCAGTTCGTGGAACTGCCTCGAGCACGCACGACTTGAAGTCGTGCGTGCATCTCCTTCCCTTATCAAGGGAAAGGAGTGCGTCCAAGGTTATTTTTTCGGAGGCTTGGTGAAGAGGGTGTAGAAGCGAAGAGAAATATCCGACGATCTTGGTTTGTGGAGATTGAGGTAATTTCCACCGTGATCTTTCCTCCGACACAAGTCGAAATTTCAACCAGGTAATCAAGAAGAACAGGTATATACTACATTGGTATCAGAGCAAATTTTTCTGGAAAGATTTTACCTGTTCAAATTTATTTTCCTCGTCGGAAGACGAGAATAGAGTTTTTTTTTCTCTGTTTGATGCGCTATTGGAGTCAACAGCGTCGCAAGGCCGGCCTTCAATGGTGGCGACGCCACAGCGACGACTCGCCTCTTGCTCGCAGGTGGAGCGATCCTCGACGCCTAGGCGACCCCATGCGGTCCTTCGGAGGTGTCGTGGTCGTCGTTGCCTGTGCGACCACAGTAGCAGCGACCTCGGAGGCTGAGACCTCGGTAGCGGCGACTTTCGGGGGCGACCTCCTCGGAGGCGGCGCGTAAGCGGTGGACGCTCGTCCACCGCCCCGACATTTACAGAAGCGACGCCGCTAGGCGTCGCCGCATTAATCGGCGGCGTCGCCGCCGATTGAAGGCACAGGCGTGTCGCGGCCGACACGCCCACGCCGATTGAAGGCACAGGCGTGTCGCGGCCGACACGCCCATGCCGATTGAAGGCACAGGCGTGTCGCGGCCCACACGGGCGTGTCGGTTGCTGAACAGGGCGTGTTGAGCGCTGGAACTCCTGACACGGACGTGTCAATGATAACACGTCTGTGTTGTTTTGATACGCCGCCCTGTTAACACGAAAAACTCATAAATAAATAATTTTTTTTGTTTTTGTTTTGTACAGATTCTAAAAAAATTTATTTTTGAATAACTCAAAGATAGAACTAGTTTATGACTGTCTATGGGTCAAAATTGATTGATCACTGGGTCAATTAAATGTAGCCTAAAATTCAAGAAGTTTAGTTCTTCTTGATAAATGTGTATTTGTTCTGTGCCTTGATTAATTGGAATATACCGGTATTTGTACTGGTCTTGTCGGTTATGTACTGATATGATTTATTTCAATTTTACAGATGACACGGATATATACCACTATGACCCTACATTGTTGATGTGTCAGAGAGACTATCGAAGATTTGGACTATGACCCTTACCATGGAGTCCTTGGACACATTGGAAAGCTGGACAGACTGTTCTGGAAGCTCGAGTTGCAGGAGTTTCCAGTATTAGATAACTACAGGATTTGGGCGTTGATTCGTTCATTGCCCGATAATCTTGCTGACGCGGCACGACAATTTTGGGGGTTACATGAAGGACGCATTTCATATACCCTAGCATAGAGTCGATTAACTATGCTGACTGTGAAGAGGATCCTGAAGAAGACCCTGTGGAGGATTTTGGTTCTCGACTAGTGAGGTCTTTAAAGGATTCTGTATCAGGGCAGCATGTGTTGCCTGTGAGTGTCCCAGCAGAGAGTACTGTAGTTGAGTCCAGACGGAGGGGACATGTCATGATTACTGCTGCGCTAGGGCTTGTCCTAGTGGGAGCAGTAATCGCTTATCTAGTCTATTAGGAGTTGTTTTTAGTTTATGAGTAGGAAGAATGTAATCTGTTACATTCTTAGTAGAGTTTGTTATTTGTTGACACAGTATAACATGTTTATTTTAATGATGTGTTCATTTAAATGATTAGTTCATTTAATGCTGTTAACTCTACATGATGCATGATTATTGAATATGCCCTTGATTAGTTCAAATGAGTATATAATGATATGTTCATTTAATGTGTAATATCATGCTGTAATAATGATTAATATCATTAAGTGGGATGTATGTAATAAAATATATCAATATAAGTCTGATTGACATATACAAATGATGAGTGATAACGCAGTTGTCACTTGATTTTGTAAACCAGATATGATTTATCTTGAGTTTATTTTTGAGATTACATACATAAAAGCATACACTGAGTAACTAAATAATGTGTTTATTTATGTTAGGTTATGACAACTAAAAACATCATAGCTGAATTGAACAAAGGTGAAAAACTGAATGGGGATAACTATAAAATATGGCACCTCAAGATTCAGTATGTTCTTGAGGAACAGGAAGTCCTAGAGGCTGTTAATCAGGTTATGATGGAACCTGTTGAGAGTAATGCAACACAGTACAGACGTGACCTTGATACCTATAAGGTATGAAAAAGGAAGGATTCCACTGCTAAGGGCATATTGATAAGTTCAATGGTGGATGACCTAGTGTTAGAGTATGAGTCATATCCTTCAGCTCATGCAGTCTGGGTAACCCTTAGAGAAAGATACAGTGGAATAAGTCTAAGTAAGTTTTGGCAGCTGACGATCAGGTTCGACAGCTACAAGAAGCGCTCGAATGCAACGATGGTTCAACATCTCAGGGAGATGTCAAATATGATTCGGAAAACTCGGGCCATGAGTCAATCGAGAACAACAAGTTCAAAGTTATTCGTTCTCTTCCCGATTCTTGGGAGACTATGAAGCAGACCTTAACTCACAGTGAGAGTATTAAGACTTTCGCTGATGTCTCACGCCATGTTGAGCTGGAGTCTGAGAGAGTAGAATCTGTGAGGATTTCTGGCCAAGCCTATTTGGCTGTCGGTTCTGCTGGATCATCTGGATCCAAGAAAAAATGGTACAAGAAGGGAAAGGGAAAGAAGGTTGCTACTGCTGCTGAGAAGGATCAAATCAAGAAGAAGAAGACAGGGAAGAAACCTAAAAGCAAGTTATCTTACTTTAATTGTGGCAAGAAGGACCACTTTGCTCGGGAGTGTACTGAGCCTAAGAAGGTAACTTCTAGTCTGTCTTCTGAGCATTTTGTTGCTAATCTATGTGTTGATGATTCTTATCCTTTGTGGATTATAGATTCGGGAGCAACCAACCATGTAGCTCGAGAGCGGGTTACATATGTGGAGTACCGCCGGGTACCTGTTGGGAACAAATAGATCTATGTAGGAAACAATGCAAGAGTCGAAGTCAAGGGAGTCGGCACTTGTAAACTTAACCTTCGTGGTGGAAGTACTTTGTTTCTACATGATGGCTTGTATGCTTCAGAGATTCGAAGGAATCTTGTATCTGTTACTAGTCTTCTTGATTTTGGATACTCTGTAAATTTTTTCAGTCGTTGTGTAGAACTTAAGATTGACTCTGTGTCAATCAGATATGGTTATTTATCTAATGGTTTTATGGTACTAGATGTGGTGCCTGATGTGAATTGTGCGATTCATAGTTGTTTTTCAAACATTGCTCTTACTAGTAATGCGGATATATCTGATGAGGTTTGGCATGCTAGATTGGGACATATAGGACAAGATCGCATGAATCGATTAGCTAGAGAGGGTTTATTGGGCTCTCGTGCTAAGATTAGCTTGTCTATATGTGAGCATTGTCTTGCTGGAAAAGCAACGAGGAAACCATTTGGAAAAACTATTAGAGCAGACTTGCCATTGCAATTGATTCATTCAGATATTTGTGGTCCGATGAGTGTGAAGGCTAGGCATGAAGCTTCCTACTTTATTACATTTATTGATGATTTCACTAGGTATGGTCATGTGTATTTGATTTCTCAAAAATCTGAAGCGTTGGATTATTTCATTCGTTATTTGAACGAAGTTGAGAATCAAACGGAACGTAAGGTTAAGGCCTTACGAGGGCCCGTGGGGTGAATATCATGCGATTTGTTCAAGACGACATGTAATGATAAGGGGATTATTAGACAGCTAACGATCCCAGGAACTCTACAGCAAAATGGGTTTGCTGAAAGAAGAAATAGGACTCTTCTTGAAATGGTTAGGTCTATGATGACGCAGGCTAATTTGCCGGTCTCCTATTGGGGAGATGCATTACTAGCTGCGGCATATATACTTAACAAAGTGCCTTCAAAGTCAGTTCCGACTACCCCATATGAACGTTGGACGGGCAGAAAACCAGATTTGAGCAATCTGAGACCCTGGGGGTCAGCTGCCTACGTTCATGATAGTTCTCACAAATATGGAAAACTCGGACCTAGAGGTAAGAAATGTATCTTTATAAGATATTCTGATACCTCAAAAGGTTATGTTTTCATAGGTGAGACGTCAGATGGAACAATCTCTGAATTGGATCAAGAGATGCCACTTTTCTCGAAACTGAGTTCCCAACAAAGGGTGAAGTTGATAAGACAGTTCCTTTTTTTGAGGAGGATGAGTCGTTATCAACAAGAAAGATGTCCAGTGGGATACCTGAACCTAGTCAACCGAGTGGGAGTAATGTGCCTGATCACGGGGTGACTTCTCAACAGCCCAACTTACGGAAAAGTGTTCGTAAGATCATACCTAAAAGGAGGTTTGATATTGAGAATGAGGCAATGATGACACTCCCAGTTGACGAAGATGAACCTCAATCAGTTGAGGATGCGTTGGGATGTAGGGTTAGAGATAAGTGGAAAAGTGCAATGGAAGAAGAAATGGAGTCAATGATTCGGAATCAAGTTTGGGAGTTAGTCGATCTTCCTCCTGGCCGAAGGGCTATTGGGAATAAGTGGATTCTAAAAATAAAGAGGAAGTCTGATGGATCGATTAACCGATACAAGGCTCGTTTGGTTGCAAAAGGATTTACCCAAAGAGAGGGTATTGACTTTGAAGAGACATTTTCTCCCGTAGTGAAGTTTGTGTCAATCCGAGTTATTTTGGCCTTTGTGGCACATTATGACTTGGAATTACATCAGATGGATGTCAAAACCGCTTTCCTTAACGGTGAGCTTGACGAGGAAATCTATATGGTTCAGCCAGAAGGTTTCGTTGCTTTAGGCCAAGAGGATAAAGTATGTAGATTGAAGAAATCTATATATGGGCTGAAGCAAGCGTCAAGACAATGGAACATAAGATTTAACAAAGTGGTTTTATCTTATGGTTTCGAAATGATCAATGAGGATCATTGCGTTTTCCTAAAGAAGGAAAAAGGAAAGTATGTCATTTTATCATTATATGTTGATGATATGCTGATAGCAGGAAATGACATAGGTTTTGTAGTGGAAGTCAAAAAGTGGTTGTCTTCACAATTTGACACAATAGATATGGGAGAAGCTGAATACATCTTAGGAGTAAAGATCATCAGGGATCGATCAAAGAGACTTTTGGGTTTGTCACAAGAGTCTTATATAACTAAGATGTTACAACATCGCAATAAACAGCAGACACCTATTGAGAGGTACTGTTTTGAGCAAAAGTATGAGTCCCAAGACTCCAGCTGAAATAACCGACATGAATAAAAAACCATATGCCTGTGCCATAGGTAGTTTAATGTATACTATGTTGTGTACTCGTCCCGATATCAGCTATGCAGTGGGCTTAGTAAGCCGGTTCCAGTCAAACCCAGGATCGAGACACTGGAAAGCAGTAAAAAGGATATTGGATATCAAGGCGGCGACGATTATTGTCTCATTATCAAGGATCGATATGAGCCTAAAGGGCTATTCAGATGCAGTTGGTGAGACTGGATGATAGAAAATCAAGATCAGGCTATGCGTTCTTGTTGAATGGTGGCGCCATCTCCTGGAACAGCAAGAAACAGGCCTGTGTGGCCTTATCTACAATGGAAGCTGAATATGTGGCATGTTCAGCAGCTGTGTAAGAAGCAGTTTGGTTGAGGAGGTTCCTAAAAGCATTTGAAGATCGAAGACGGAGAGTCCAAAGGATCGCTCATGTAAAGATCAGCGATAGCTTTTTCCAAGGATCCCAAATATCACAGCAAGGGCAAGCATATAGCTATAAAGTACAACTTTATAAGGGATATTGTTGCTAAAAAGAAGGTGATTCTTGAGTATATCCCTACACGAGCTATGCTTGCAGATCCTTTTACTAAGCCAATGACTAGAGAGTCATTTAATCAGCATGTAAAGTCCATGGAACTTCGTAGAATGTAACTGGTTTTGCAATGACAATTGAATATCATGATTTGATTGTTTGAAATGTCAGCCATAATCTATTCAGTGTATGTTATGTTACATTCTAGTGATAAGATCTCGATAAGCATGTTGGCAGGTAGTGATTGGTCCTCTCACATGGACAATCATCTTTATTTGTTGTGTATGAATAGAGGTAAGGCCAATGCTTATAGGTCAGCCTATGTGGTTGTTAGCTTTGGAAGTTGTAAAATTTGTTACATTCCTATAAATTAGGGTCGTCTTGATATTTGTATCAAGATAAGATCATTTTGTGGTAAATGATCGAAGTAAATGAACCCACTATTTACTATACCTGTTTTGAGCCAGATTCTGGATTCATGTGTTGAATTCTGGATTAGACATTGGGAATGTCTAGATCGAAATCTGTACGATGTTAATTTGAGGAAAACATACGCTCTTTATTGGTAAAGAGGACGACATCGTAGTATGTGAATCATACCACATGTGCTAAGACGACAATAAGGGTAGTAGGAGAATGGATCCCTGCTTCTCTACTATGTGAGCCCTTTGAGATTGTATGTTGATATCAAAATTTGCCCTTTGTGACTATTTAGGTGTCTACTTGAAGTTTTAATCAAGGTTTGCTACTTTAGCATGTCTACCTATGACTATGTATGATTCGGTCTATGAAACATGACTAAGAAAGCGATTGATTAAAATGAATAAATTCACACTAAAAAGGAAGATTAAATAGTTTTACATCTAATGAGTATTATTCACTAGTCGACTCTTTTCTGTTGTGTACAGAAATGTTTGTGAATATTTGGAATATGAGACATGCTCTTGACATGATGGTCAATTTAAGGGATTAGAGATGTTCATATTGATGTAAATGAGATTATTTAATCTGGGTAAAAAGCAAGATAAATGAATTTATGTACCACCAGAAATATGATTTTGTATCATCTGGAAAATGACTGTGTGTCACCTGGGGAATGGTTGTGTGCCATAAGATAAATGGTTTTGTACCACCTGGAGATGACTCTGTGTCATCGGGAGAATGATTATGTATCATATGTAGAGTGGCTAAGTTAGGCGTAACAACTTCTCTTAGCATGCATCACTCTATGAGCAGCTATGTAAGGTGTAACAACTTTCTTAGCATTTGAACGCTCAATGTGCTTGCTGTCGCACGAACCATTTTCTAATTTGATGTTTCATTTAGTCTTTGTGACTATTAATCTATGTTCTATTAGTCTTTTGGGACAATAGATGTTGCTTCGATTTAGTCTATGTGACTAAACACCTCTTCTAAAATGGTCTGTGTGATCATTTTGTCTATGTGACATACCTTGGACGAGTGGGAGATGTTGGGAGTTCGTGGCAGTTCCACGAACTGCACAGAGGCAGTTCGTGGAACCGCCTCGAGCACGCACGGCTTGAAGCCGTGCGTGCATCTCCTTCCCTTATCAAGGGAAGGAGTGCGTCCAAGGTTGTTTTTTCGGAGGCTTGGCGAAGAGGGTGTAGAAGCGAAGAGAAATATTCGGCGATCTTGGTTTGTGGAGATTGAGGTAATTTCCACCGTGATCTTTCCTCCGACACAAGTCGAAATTCCAACCAGGTAATCAAGAAGAACATGTATATACTACACTCCTGAAGTTAATTATACCTTATTCGGCAGCGGTCTGATTTAGTTGCTGGTGCTTGTCTTTGTATCCTATTCTTTAGTGAGCTTCATCTTGTAAAATACCGAAAAAAAAATAAAATAAAAATAAGAATATTCCTCGGTAATTGATAAAACATCCTATGGAATTTTTACAAGAATTTTAGAAATTTTTCTGGATTTAAACGGAGGTCTTATAGATATTTCATGGGGATAAAGCAAACAGGCTTTTGTAAAGCCTGTTTAGACTATCTTCAATGGCTTGATTAAATCGATTCCCTTTCGCGACTTCTCATTCCCGTCGGTTTCTTTTTCTCCGTGACTGCTCTTTTCCTTCCGATCGCATCGTCTTCTTCCCCCTCTCGAGTTCTCCACCCGTGCCGCCGCCCAATCCAGCCGATCCCCATTTCATCTTCGTCGGATCTAGCCCCTCCCACGCTCCGCTTCTCCCTCGCGCCGCCACGCCATCGCCAGCCACGCGAGTGGATCAATCGCGCCGCTACCGCTTGCCTCGTCGGCAAGACGATCCATCGTCGTCGCCCAAGCCGACCAAACCTTGCCACCGTGAAGGATTTGTTGCCCCCCGTCGCCGCGCCTCCACCATCGCCTCTCCCTCGCGCGCCGACCACGACGGACACTGTTGCCCCGTCGCCGCGCCCCGTGCCCTAGTTTTCATCTGCGCTGGATCTCGCCGGTGTTGTTGCCCCTTGCGACCACCGAGAAAACTCATCGTCGACCTTCTCTCCACCGTCGCCACACCGCTGCCGCCGATGGCCGCCACCGCCGCTTGGTGCTCATCCACCGATCTCACGCTTTGACCTAGTCGATCGTCGTTTATCTTCGCTCGATCTCTATTCGAGCTTCTTTGCCGCCGCAAGACTATCGCCGTCGCCTCGCCGCCGCTTGCCGCGAGTTGGAACCACACCACCCCATCGCGCCGCCTCGCTTACCGGTGATTTTCCCTTTCGATAATCAACCGTTGGAAGCCGAGCCTCCACCGCCTGTTGTAGGATGTTATGGATTCCTTGAGAGATCTCACGAGTGTTCGATTTGGGTGGGCACCATTCACACCGATCAGGTGTCTTCGTTTCACGCGCGGCATGATCCATATGATGCCTTGTCGTGAGTTGTTGTTGTGCGGATCACCTTGAGCTTGATCTATCGATATGGACAGAGAATTGGAGCTGGTGAAAGGGGTTGGTGCACAGCAACCGTGTCAACGAACTGGTATGGGTCGGATTGTAAGGTAAGCTACTAATACAATATGGAATTATAGGGTTTTCCCAATTATGGCTTGTTGACCTGGTTGATCTTGGTAGCTGTGGATTGGAATTTGAAAATTTATCTATGGTGTGTTTGCAGGTGATAAGTGATATGAGATTTAGGAGATGCTACTTCCAGTTCGGCTATTGATTTGGAGTTTATACTGTACTATTGGATCAGGAGGTTTTGTGATTTAGCTGGACTAGGTAAGTGATTTACAGCTAAATAATTGCCGAAGAATTTGTGCATTTTTATAAGTGAACCGGTATATGGTTTAATATGAATGCTTAATTAGTATGATGATATGGAATGAGGTTATGCCATGTGGGATTTGGTTAATTAATCGGGGATTAAGATTGGTTTAGATTCTTATTCCTACAATTTAATTATGCTAGCATGTGGTTATATTGGATTCTACCGTTTCAGATATTGGATTCGAGGTAGAGATCTTGGAGGCGGAGACCGTCAACATGAGCTTCCTAGCAGGTGGGTAATTTCCTACCTGGTCCGGGTAGTTATTTTTCATTTAGATTTAGTCATTGATATGAGCATGTTAGGTGTTCATATTACCTTGATCATGTTCTTTTTATCGTATGCTTGATCTTCTACCATCGGCTATTAACTCCATTGTTGATATCATGTTTATTTTATCATGATTAGGAGTATATATATAGGTGATGTAAGTAACTTAGAATTTGTTTAAGTTAAGTGCAAGTAGTAAAGTCCGGATGACAACCTGATTGTACATTGGGCAAAAAGGTCATCCGTAGGTAAATAATGTCTTTAACCTAGGGTTAGTTCTAGTACCCTTAGGTTGTATGTTACCACCGAACATGTGTTGTGTAAATGGTCAGAGGAATGATACTTAGGGTATCGCTACGGACCGGTGGTCCTAGCTTATTATAATCAGATGAGTACGACTCTCTACAGGATAGAGAGTGTGTCCCTCAGTCGAGTCCGACTCTCTTCAGGATGGAGAGTGCGTCGATTAGATTGGTATGACTCTCTACAGGATAGAGAGTATCATGATCAGTTGAGTACGACTCTCTACAGGATAGAGAGTGCGTTGATCTGGCTAGTATGATTCTCTGTAGAATAGAGAGTCTATGGTGGATGTCTGTATGGGAGACATTGCATTCATGCATTTACATGCACGCTGGCGACGAGGTCTCCCTTGTGGTTGAGAGGGTCGCCAGTCATCCTGCCTCCACGGTTACTCATAGGAGGAGTAACCGGTGTGAGCGAGCATTGAGTGCCGCACTCTACCACTATAGACGGTGGTAGTTGGATTTGCGTGTCGTAGTCTGTGTGTGGTACTCGACCACTCGGGTAGTGTCGGAGTGACCACGAGGACCCCATCGTAGCTTGCTCTTTACGCTTATATGCTACTCGATCATCACGCCCACTACCACTCGAGAGTAGTGGTTGGTGTTGAGTTGGGACAGTTGTCATGCTCGAGCCACCGAGGCCACACTGGGGTCGTGGTAGCTTTAGGGTGAGCCGACATGACCATGCATGCTGCATAGCCGTATCTGATGGCGCTTTGCATATTACCATATATATATACATATATGCATGTATATATATATATATATATATGGATGGTTGAGATTAATATGTATATAGATACAGTATATATATATATGATTATTGTGATGTTGCATTTGTTTGTACTATGCTTGCTGCATTTGGGTGGACATCATATTCATGCATGTTTCTTGCATATGTTATCTGATTGTGTCGGATATTGATATGTGTTGGATAGACCATAGATACCTTGACTGTAGCTAGAGTATATTTTGAGTTGATCTACTATTCTGTATATATATATATATGTTGGGTTGGATCAGATAGCGTATGTGAGATACTTGAGTATGTCTGCATTTTATGTTGTTCATTCAGTTAGACGGTATATGCTTGTATTTATATACTATGCTGATATACCTGTTGTACATCTAGATTATGTTGTCGAAATACATGTGATATTACATATATACATGTTTTCTATTACCTGCTGAGTTTTACTCACCACCCTCGCGGACTCGGTTTTTCGCCGCGATAATGTAGCCGAAACCGTGATGGACTTGGAGCACATGGGCATCATCTCATCTCAACTCCGAGAGTCCGGATTTTTGGTGTTATCATTTGTATTCCGTTATGGATTTGTGTTATGTGATGTACGCACATGTTGATGCGGGTTTTGATGAGGCTTCTTTATGTTCTGGTGTTAGTCATACCGGTATGCACTCTGTGGGATTGTATTGTTGTCGTGTTGTTTCCGCTGTGTCTTGTGTAGTTTTTGTTTTTATACATATATATTGTTGTTATTGTGGGCCTACGGGCCTTATATTAACCCGAAATGTTGCCACGTACAGGGGAGGTGCCGTCCGTTTGATTTTCGGTTCGGCATGCTCTCGGGGCGTGACACATCTGGACTCTGACAAACCGAACTTCCTAAAGAGCAGCTAGGAAGAGAAATCAGTATGCATATGTGTAGGGTTTACATGAAATTGTATGAATTTATAAGATTGTAAATAAAATATTATAAAAGAAAAATTATAGTGAATTTGTCGATTCCTCAAACTTCCAAAGAGGATCAGTTCCTGAAAGAGAGATTTCAATCTTTTACTCGTCGTATGAAGGATGATGGCAAAAACGAATCACCCTTACTAATCCATAAATCAAATCTATTTTGCCTTGGATGTTCTTTTTACCTTGACACAGTCTCAGTATTTCGACAACACTTTTGCAACGACTCTACAGTTTGACAGCCTCTCGACGCTCACTCTTATTCAACCTATGTTCCTCTCTGCTATTTCAATGAATACTTAAGGTAGTATCTGAAGGTTACCAAAATCATATCAAGTGGTGGGACACATTGACACTTTGTGAAGGCATGAAGGTAATTACCAACATTTCCAACTCGTTCAAATTAAGCCACAAAGGCAAAAATGGTCTCAAAGACTAATAAAACAGAGGTACTCAGTCACAATGATTAGATAGTCACTAATACTAACAGAATAGAGATCAATAGTCACACAAACTAATAGAATAACATTCAATTTATATTTAGAGAAAATGGTTCGTGAGACAGTAAACACACTGAACATTTTATGCTAAGAGAGTTGTTACACCATACATAATTGCTCATTGAGCGATCAATGCTAAAAAAGTTGTTACACTTAGCCACTTACCAAATGGTACACAATCGCTTTTCAAGTGACACACAATCATTATACTGATGACACACAATCATTCTCTTGAAAATATACATGTCTTGTTATTTATCCAGATTAAAATATTTACATTAATATGAATATATTTAATCCCTCATAATGACAATTATGTCAAGAGCACATTTCATATATACAATATTCACAATTCATTTATGTACATAATAAAAAAAAAGAGTTGTTACACCTTACATAATTGCTCATCGAGTGATCAATGCCAAAAAAATTGTTACACTTAGCCACTTACCAAATGGTACACAATCACTTTTCAAGTGGCACACAATCATTATACTGGCGGCACACAATCATTCTCCTAAAAATATACATGTCTTGTTATTTACCCAGATTAAAATATTTACATCAATATTAATATCTTTAATCTCTCATAATGACAATTATGTCAAGAGCATATTTCATATATACAATATTCACAATTCATTTCTGTACACAATAAAAAAAAGTTCGACTAGTGAATAACATTCAAAAGATATAAATCTATTTAATATTTTTTTTAGCTCGAATCCATTCATCTTAATCAATCGTTTTCCTAGTCATGTTCTATAAACCGAATCACATATAGTTAATAGGTTTACATGCTAAAATAGATGACCCTGATTAAAACTTCAAGTAAACAGTTAAATAGTCACTCAAAGCAAATGTTGAGATTAGCATATAATCTTAAAGAGCTCACATATGAGAGAAATATGTATCCATTCTCCTACTATCCTTATTGTCGTCAAAGCACATGTAGTATAAATTACATGCTACGATGTTATTTTCTTACTAATAAAGAGTGCATGTTTTCATCAAATTAACACGATACATATTTCGATTTAGATATTCCTAATGTCTAACCCTGAATTCAATACACATTTTTTTATCTTACTCCAAACATATTTAGTAAATTGTGAGTTTATTTACTTTGATCATAAATCTACAAATGATCTCATCTTGATATAAATATCAAGACGACCCCAACTTATAGGTTTGTCTTTATATACATATAACTTCACAAGCTATCATATAAACAATGATCTTACATCTATTCGTACTTAACAAATAAAGATAATTGTCCATGTAAGAGGATTAATCACAACCTGTCAACATGCTCACCGAGATCTTATTTGAATGTAACTTGAATAAATTAAATACACTGAATAGATTATGATATTTCACAATCAAATTACAATATTATTATATTTTTCGAAGTCCCATAGACTTTAAATGTTCATTAAATGACTCTCTAGTCATTGACTGAGTGAAAAAATCTACAAGCATAACATATGTAAGGATATACTCAAGAATAACTTTTTTCTTATCAATAATATTCCTAACAAAGTTATACTTTATAGCTATGTGCTTGCCCTTATTGTGATATTTGAGATTCTTTGAAAAAGCTATAGCAGCTTAACTGTCACAGTAGATAGTAATCGGACTTCCACTGTCCTTAATAATCTTCAAATGCTTCATAAACCTTCTTAACAGACAACTTCTTGCACAACGATTGACATACAATATATTCAACTTTCATAGTTGACAAGAATACACAAGCATGTTTATTATTGTTCCAGGAGATGACACCATCATTTAGCAAGAACGCATAGCTTGATGTGAATTTCTTATCATTCGGATTGCCGGCTCAATCTGTATCTGAATATTCCTTTATGCTCATATATGATCTTTGATAACAGAGATAATGGTCTATTGTTGCTTTCAGATATCTGAATATTCTTTTCACCGCTTTCTGGTCAGTGTCTCAGTCCTAGATTTGACTGGAACCAGCTGACTAAACCAACAATATAGCTGATATCAGGATGAGTATACAATATAGCGTACATCAAATTACCAATAGCACTAACATATGATATTGTATTCATTTCAACTATTTCTTTAGGAGTCTTGAGACATATACTCTTACTCAGAATAGTATCTTTCATAATAGGTGTCTATTCACTGTTGCAATTAGACATGTCGAAATGTTATAACATCTTATTATATAAGACTCATGAGACAAACTCAAAAGTCTTTTAGATCGATCTCTCATGATCTTTACTCCTAAGATGTACTCAACTTCTCTCATATCTGTTATGTCAAACTGAGATGAAAGACAATCTTTGACTTCTATCACAAATTCTATATCATTTTCTGTCATCAGTAGATCATCAATATATAATGATAAAATGACATACTTTTTTTTCTTTCTCAGAAAAACACAATGATCCTCATTGATTATCTCGAAACTATAAGATAAAACGACATCGTTAAATCTTATGTTCTATTGTCTTGACGCTTGCTTTAGACAATATATAGACTTTTTAACTACATATACTTTTTCCTCTTGGTGTTCAACAATAAAACCTTTTAGCTGTGCCATATAGATTTCCTCGTCAAGTTCACCATTAAGAAAAATGATTTTTACATCCATTTAATATAATTCCAAGTCACAATGCGCTACTAAAACTAAAATAACTCGTATTGATAAGCTTTACTATAGGGAAAATGTCTCTTCGTTAATACCCTCTAGTTGAGTATATCATTTTGCAACCAAACGAGTTTTGTATCTATTAATCGATCCATCTTCTTTGCTCTTTATTTTGAGAATTCATTTATTCCCAATAGCCCTTCGACCAGGAGGAAGATCGACTAAGTCTCAAACATTATTTATTTTCATCGACTCCATCTCTTCTACCATTGCAACTTTTCACTTTTCTTTAACTCTACATCCTAATGCTTCCTCAATAGATTGAGGTTCATCATCGTCGGCTGGGAATGTCATCATTGTCTCATTCTCAATATCAAACCTCTTCTTAGATTTGATTTTACGAACACTTCTTCGTAAGTTGAGATGTTGAGAAGTCAACTCATGATTTGGC
Source organism: Wurfbainia villosa (assembly GCA_025175895.1). Classification (NCBI taxonomy): domain Eukaryota; kingdom Viridiplantae; phylum Streptophyta; class Magnoliopsida; order Zingiberales; family Zingiberaceae; genus Wurfbainia; species Wurfbainia villosa. The sequence continues at coordinate 1,313,275 of CM046008.1, forward strand.
AAAATACTCCCACTAGGTTAACTAGACTCAGACATCCCTTGTGACACCTCTCTTGTTGATAATGTCTTATCCTCCTTAAATAAAGGAATTATCTTATCAATATCACTTCTAGCTGGGAATTTAGTTTCAAAAAAAGTAGCATCTCTCGACTCTATTTCGGGGATGGTTCCATCTAGTTGCTCATCTATGAAAACATAATCTTTGGAGGTTTCAGATTATCTTATAAAGATACATTTTTTACCTCTAAGTCTTAGTTTTCTATATTTGTGAGAATTTTCATGAACATAAGTAGTCGATCCCATGATCTAAGATTACTTAAATATGGCTTTCTATCTATCTAATGTTTATATGGGGTAGATAGAATTGATTTTGAAGTCATTTTATTAAATATATAAGTCGCTGCTAATAACACATTTCTCCAATAGAAGATCAACAAATTAGCTTTGATACCAATGTAGGTTTTATATGAAGTTGCATGAATTTATAAGGTTGTAAATAAAATACTGTAAAACAAACTTACAATGAGTTCGTCGATTCCTCAAGCTTTCGAAGAGGATCTGTTCTTGGAAGAGATCTTTTGATCTTTTTCTTGTCATTTGAAGGATAATCACAAAAACGAACCACCCTTACTAATCTACAAACCAAATTCGTCTTGCCTTGGATGTTCTTTCTACCTTGACACATAGTTTCGGAATTCGATAGTGCTTCCATAGTTTGGCTGCCTCTCGGTGCTCACTCTCATTCAACCTCTGTCCCTCTCCACTACTTGGACATATACTTAAGGTAGTATTTGACAGTTACCAAAACCACATCAAGTGGTGGGGCACGTCGGTACTTTGTGAAGGCATGAATGTAATTGCTAACAATATGAGACTCTGATAGAAGAAAAGAGTTATTATATTAAAAGTGGAGATTCCATAGTATGAGACATGTATAGCTCCTAATTCTATAGTGAATGACTATATAACATATAAGACAATTAGTTTGAAGCATCATGTCATAGTCGAATAGACAGGAGCTGCCGATAAACAAAAGCTCGCTCCAATCTCTGAATGGATAGGAGCCCTTGAATTAGCTCTTCATCTTCATCTTTTTCACCCAAGGAATGAACTAGTTGAATAGAAACTTCAGTCTATTTGTTATATGCATATAGTCATTCACTCTTTTCTTATCCTCATGAACGACTATAGCTTGAGAAAGAGAATGAAATCCGTCAAACTATTAAACTCAACTAACTCATCAATCTTCAAGTCTCTCGCGAAGATCAAAGTTCATTCCCGTTGAATTAAAAAATACAATGCTTTGGACAAAAGATTGGAATATGCCAAGCTAGCGACCTTTAATAGTCTATTCTTAAACTATCGTAAAGGAGGTAGATCACGGAGAGTTTTTGATTTAAAATTCATCGATAAATTATATAGAGAATTCGGCACCTTCATAGAAGTGAGAGATTGATATGATCCTTATTATCTTAGACAAATTTTATATACATTTACTATTTGAACTAATCTGTGAGGGCTAAAAAGTGCAATACCATTCATATAAGACCTTGAGTAATCTTGTTAACGTGATCATTGAATACCAAATGACACTTGAGTTTATTATATATGCTGGCGGCAATTGATCATGCATTCCAACTCAGAAACACTTTTAAAGTTTCACTGTTTTTTCCTCACTCGTGTCAGAAATCTGTTAGGTAGCCTAACTGGGAATTTTATGATGGCAGTTGCCATCAATTCGGAATCATACAGGATCATTCATTGCGGATCTGGTCGTGTCAGGAGCCATGGACCAGGTTCCTGTTTCTGATTCGGAAGCTGTGTATTTACTTTGCATGTTGGACAGGGATAGACGTATCACGTATGCATGTCCACGCATTAACGCCGAGCTTTTAAACCATAATTACGAGTTACGACGACAAAACACGAAAAAAACCCACTGAAATCTGTTTGCACTGGTTTAGGCAAATATATATTAAGCACAACGGAGTTTAGGAAGATATTAATGCTCGTTAATTAGGATCCTCCTTTGAGCAAAGTCCACCAACAAATTGGGCCTGTGCTATCTTGGCCCACAAGTGCACGAGATGGAGGCATGCGCGTGTCAACTGTCAACGAGGACAAAAGCTTTTGTCCGGTCGAATCTAGGCCGCTGGACCTACAAATTAAACGCCCGAGTTAGTTCCATCGCCACCAGGCCGGGCCGGACAGGATCCCAGAAAGCTCGGCTTAAATTCATGAAAACGAATTAATTGAACCCTGATGGAGCCCGGTTCAGTCGGTTTAAATTGACGAACGGGACCATGCGTTGTCATTTGTCAGTGTTCCGCAGACACTATTAGGCTGTGCAATCAGTCGATTAAATTGAAAAAATCGATCGAATTTGAAAATTCCATTCGATTCAATCGAAAATTCAATTTTTTTACTAAAAAGTATCGATTTATTTGATTTTTTCGGTTCGATTTCGAATTTTAATTAAAAAAAAATTCAGTTTAATCGAATTAATCAATTTTAACTGAAACGATATCGATTGATCGATCGATCGATTGATTTGAATCATCATCATTAAAAATATTCGCTTATTGTCCTGGATTCGATCATTGATATAACAATACCAATCGATTTGAATCATCAATCGATTGGACGTAAAAAATTATTTTTTTTTATTTTTAATCGAAAAAATTATTTTTTTTAGTCAAATCGGTTTGGTTCAATAAAATTTTTTGATAGGTTTGATTTATTTAAAAAAAATTCGATTTATTCGATTTCGATCTTAATCGGTTCGATCGGTTCAATTTTAACTGACATCCTAGACGCTAAGTACGTGTCTCATGTCGAACGTTACGACTCGTTCCGGTATTTGCGTGAGTTGAGCCGGCGTTCGGCGTAACGCTGCTATTCTTGTAACACGGCAAGTTGAATTAATGGCTTGGTCTCTCCCACGTTTCCCTATATTATATATTTATATTATATTATATTACTATTTTAGACTGGCGATGAGATTTACAAATAACTGTATTTCCTATTTCGGTATTTAAGCTTATTTTGGCCAAAACATAGTAAAGTGTCAAAATAATAATAATAATAATATAAATAGTAAATATATTCTGTCATTACATATCGAGCAGGGAGAATATGAAATTAAGTTTTAAATAAAATTTAGTGAAACAAATTGAAAATAATTTGTTGAGATAAAAAAGTTTTTTTTTTAGAAGAAAGGTGACGATAAATGGCATGTAGACATATCCCATACAATGTGATTTACAAAAATTATATATATTTGTTATCCTGAATGCACTGTATATTTCTAGGATGCACAATGCACTGTTATAATTGTTATAATGTAGAGTCATAAATAGTCATAAAACAACTATTAAGAATATTAAATGTAATAGAAAAAATCTATGTTGGAATTGTGAAAAGTACAATCAAGGTTTCACATATTATAAAATATGAAAAGGATCATTGATATATATATATATATATATATTAATTGGTACTTGATCTTTTTGATAAAGTTTAAAAATAAATTCATGAAGATTTATGTTTAAAACGAACAATATCATATGATTATAAAGATATATGAATTTCATCATACCAACAAATTGAAAATAAACTTAGAGAACAAAATCCTAAATGTCAAATTGGAAAGAGATTAAGACAAAAGAATTGTACCAGCTATAGAAGATCAGAGGAAAGACTACAGCCTGAATTAACTATGATACATATAAAAACTTACCCTAAAAATGACAAAGGGTATAGGGGCAAGCTCATTAAAAGACAAAGGCTGCAAGATTAGCCTCCTATATATACAATATTACCTTGTGGGGAAGGGAACTTGAGTGTGAGATCTACATGGTTCCCAAAAATGGAGGAGTGCATCTCATGACCTAGCTAGACTCATTCCCTCAATGGCTATTTGATGCAAAAGTAGATAAAGATTCACTAGCACTTCAAAGAAATATCAGAGACTTATAGGCTCCTAGACACTCTCAACTTGAAGACTAAATTTGGTTAGATTTTGGAGGAAGCTAGAGGTTTTGATGTGCTAAGGTAGTTATTTGACTTCTTAGATTTCATTTGGTTTGAATCCAAACATGATGTTGAAGATTGAAGAGGAAAGGTCTAAGCCATTCAGTGTAAAAGACATAGGAAAACACTATGCATCTTCAATCTTTTGATGCAAGATGAAATTTTATAGCTCTTCTAACCCACTCGGCGCGAGAAATTGTGTAACCCTAAAATGATAATTTCATTTGAATCCAAACCTAATTTTACTTCCTTAGCAAAGCAATTTAAAATAATCAATTGATGCTAGGAAATGAAAGAAAAACTATATCCCAATAAGGATTGGGAAATTAGAAAGACAAAAGCCAACTTTTGAGAGAATTCGCGCGTGCATCACATGCCTCACTTGGAGTCAAGAGTTTAGCAGTTTAGTAAGATCCATCTTCATTCGAAGAAAAATCTTTGCAAATATTTCTGAAAGACTATATAGATGTTCTATTATTATTGTACCTTAGTCTCAAGGACAAATTAAATGTCTTTTGTAATAGCCCCTAATTAATTTAAAAAGGATATAGAAAATGGTGTCACTGCGACTTGCAATTAATTCATGCTTAAACGCCCCACTTTGGACAAACTTTAATTACCTCAGGCGAACTAAAATTTAAAACTCAATCGACTCGTCGTCGACACATTACCAAAGTGCAACCATGCAACTCGAGCTAGCGAACCGAAATAAGCTTCGAGTCATGAACACTTCTTCTTGTACTCATCTGAGCATGATCTTTGAATCACTGTGATAGTAGGCTCAGATGACAAACATACATACATACATACAGTGGCAATGGCATTGATGTAATCTGATGCAAAACCAGTCAATCTCGAAACTGTTACAACTACACATTGCTTGAATGCGACGACTCATCCGTGCCGTAGCCTTTCAATGTAGCTTTAGCAGTACATAGTCATAGCTAGCTACCTCGCTGCATTGAGTGCATGGTAACCGTGCCTAGCTCTTGCACTTCCTGCGACATTCATGCACCATTTCCCGTGCTCATCAATGCCCTACAATTACCTCCACTTCCTCACCCTTAATGCCACTCTTCTGGTAATTCATATGTCCGTGCCCTGCAGTCTGCACCCCTCTGCATGGCCTCCTCTCCCCCTGGCCCTCATCCACAAAGATTCTTCTCTCTTTCATACCTCTTACGTGGTGCCATTCAATTTCCCTCTTCGATGAAGCCGGCCCGAAGGGGAGATTTCATATCGCCTACATTTTCCACTATTTTTTTGAACGTGAATTCATGGCATCAGCTATGCTTTTGGGAATTGATTAGCAACTGTTTTCATCGTGTTAAGTGCTTGTACAGGTTGTCGGGAGCAGTAAATGAGGGAGTAAATTTGTCTGACAAACTGAAGAACATCAAATTTAGGCAGATGACGGCTGATCACACTAGTTGAGATGAGCGCGATCACATACGGAACCATTTCTTTCATCTGCTATTTTCTCACCTATCCATTTTCATTAAACATGAGGCTGCATCTTTTCGCTGATCCCATTCAAGCCCTCTGAGTCTCTGACACATGATTCACCAGCGCTAGCTAGCTGCCATATTAGAGTTGGTGCGAGCGGCTATAGCTAGCTAGCAAACTCGATCTCTCTTCTTACACTTGCTTTAATTTGGATAGTAGAGTACTCATTACTTTTATTCAATGCCTCCGAATAGATTGCCCTTGAATTTGTTTTCTTTAAAAAGAGATCGAGGTGCATCGTGTTTCTAACATTTAATTTATAGGGGCAATGAAGAATTGCCCATTTCAAATTTGATCTGCAACTTTTGCTGTTTAATTACCCTTTCAAGTTTGGACAATGGCGATACATTCTTCTGTGGCTTAGGGAGCTCCACCGCGCCATATATCATTTTGCAGCAAGTTCGAACAGAAGTAACATGAACAAATGCACAACGAAACATAATGCAGTTTCTGTTTCGTCGGTATCGAATTAATCGTAATTAAGCCCTGAGATTTACTGTCACCTGTCTGTAAATACTCGGTAAAAGAATTTGATGCCGATTAACGACATCAAACCATGGAATTGGAGATCCACTCTTTTCGTATTCTACTACGCGAGAGGATGAAAATATTAGAGAATGCTCGAAGCGAATTGAATGCACAGCCCCACAAGTGAATTAAGAAGCCTGGTGATGTAGTTAAGCGAGACATGGCCCCCATCTCTCCTCTCTCTCCTCTCTCCTCGATGCTTGGCCTTCTCCAATCTTGTCATTTAATTAGTATCCCAGAAACTAAAGCATCTCTGTACGGCTGTTTGGAGGCCTTCGATTTAATGTGCAGGCAGAGCATGCATCTACTTCAATTTTAAGCTCCCATGCCATGCACGATACCAATTCATAAAACATATATCCGGCAACGGTTCCTTTTTCCAGGTCTAGCTCTGATCATGACATCCACTCTTCTTATATAGCCTCTTTCATGGAACCTGCCATTGCTTGCTTATAATTCAGAGGCTTTCACTCGTTGACACTTGGAGTTCCAAGTATTTAGTTTCAGAGGCGGGCGATCCATTGGGTTTTGATTTCCTTTTCCTGAAAGTGGTTGTTCGAGATTGACTGTGGCAATGGGAGAAGGGCTGTCCGATCTTTTCGAGCAAACTGATATGGTAGGCGACGCCCTGCCGGAGGACTTATTTAGCATCCTGGAGACGTTCGAGGATACCGTCAGTAGTGGCAAGGAGCGAGCTCACTTTGAAGGAAGCAACTTTAGCCCCAAAGTGACTCTGGTTGCTTCTCAAGTGATTGGCTCCTCACACTCCAGGACTCAGCTCGAGGCCGACGAACGGCAAGCTCCGAAGAAGCGAAAGCTTGATTCGCCGGCGGCGGAAGACTCTGGCAGCCAAGATGGGCAGCAGAAGACGTCGCACATCACGGTGGAGCGCAACCGGAGGAAGCAAATGAACGAGCACCTGTCGGTGCTCCGCTCCCTGATGCCTTGCTTCTACGCAAAGAGAGTGAGATGATGATGACCGGCACCTGAAATTTCTTTCTATCCTTCAATCTGTTTTCAATTTATATATATATGATGATGATGATGATGATGATGATGATGATGTTGTTGTTGTCAGGGAGATCAAGCATCCATCATAGGAGGAGTCGTGGATTACATCAAGGAGTTGCAGCAAATTCTGCACTCCCTGGAGGCCAAGAAGCAGAGAAAAGCCTACAGCGAGGTGATAAGTCCAAGGCCGGTTTGCTCCAGCCCTAGGCCTTCAACCCTGAGCCCCAGGCCGCCGCCGCCGAGCCCTAGAATGGCTCTCCCAATAAGTCCGAAGACTCCTCAGCCCGGAAACCCTTACATGCCAAGCATTCAACCGCCACAGCAGGGTTACCTCTCCCCTACCGTACTGCATGCAGCAGAGTCATCTCCTTCTTTCAGTAGCGTCGCCACCACCGCGGCGAACTTCGAAGTCGCGGCCGCAGCCAACTCCAAGTCGGCGGTGGCAGAGGTGGAAGTGAAGTTCTCGGGCCCGAATGTGATCCTGAAGACGGTGTCGCATCGCATCCCGGGGCAAGTTCTCAAGATAATCGCGGCGCTCGAGGGCCTCGCTATGGAGATACTCCATGTGAGCATCAGCACCAATGTTAACGAAGACACCATGTTCAACTCGTTCACCATTAAGGTACGTACGTAGCTGTTATTTAAATCAAAGCTTAGTAAAATCTTACATTATTGACAGATCCAAGAGGATACCAAATAGTTGTTGAATTTCTCCTCTCATACATGGACAGATTGGAATTGAATGCCAGCTGAGTGCTGAAGAACTCGCGCAAGAAATCCAGCAAACATTCTTGTAACTGCAAGAGTTGTCTCTCTAAATTTCTCCTACGTATCTGCTGAAGGTGAAGTGGTTGGTCGCAAAGAGAATGGGGGGGGAGGCACCTTCAATCGAGTCCAAGTCTAATTATTAATCAATTAGCCAGGAAACTAATGACCAATTAGTGCTGTAATTATTTTTTTTATGTAGTCTTTCCACTTAATTCTCATCTTCAATCTGATGAACCAGTAGTTATTCCCCTTGTCTAACTTCATTAACATTGCAACCACAAAGAATGGTTGTTTGGATCACAAGCATGCAGATAAGTCATACATGGAACAGTCCCTGAAATAAACTTGCAGAAACAAGAAGAAAATTAAGAGATAATCTTTGAACTTATTAAAAACGTTTTTTTTTCTATTATACATAGCTATCAACGACATTAAACAAGAAAAAAAATATAGGATAATATTTCTCTCTCTATATGTAAAGAAATATTATGTTACATAATTCATCTATGAGCATTTTCATTATTTATCATCCAATCGGATGCATATTATAGTCTAATCCTTGAATTCTAGAAGATCAGATGATAGATAATAGAGATGCTCACGGATAAATTGTGTATGTGAAAAGATATTAAAGCAAACAGATAAAGGAGATAGATTAAAGGAAGCTTTTTTTTTACCGCTACAGTAATGCTACAGTGATATGTTACAATAATTTTTTAAGAAGGACAACCTTATTACGAATATGAGTTTATAGGAATTGCAAGACTTGAGAATATCTTTATTATTATTATTATTCTACAAACCTCACCTATATATTGTTGGATATGTTGTACTTTGTTTTTGAGGTCGTATCTCAATGCCTCTTTTTAGCACATTCTTGCAAAAGTTACCTTCTCAAGGAGGAGGACAAAGACTGAGGGTTCCTTTGAACTACAATAAAATACAAATGCTGGTTAATTTCCTTAAACCTTAAAATCTCAAGCTACAATGAACATGGAATATTATTCGAAAGGAAAATTTACAATAAAGGAAATTATAAGAAATTAAAGATTTGCAGAACTTAAGACACTTAATGAACTTCAAGATCCTTACAAGATTGACTCTCACACACTTCCTCTCTGCTCTCATCACACACCACAGACATGCATATTTATAGGTACTCCAAAGCTATTAGCATAGATTCTCTCCAGTCAGAGTTGTGTCATAAAGTTGGTAAAGTGAGGTACACCCGTTGTCCTCTTGATTCTTACTGACTATAAAGTTGATTTTGACAGGATAAGACTAGTAAAGTATGACACACCTATTGTCCTTTAGATTCTTGCTGTTTGTGAAATTGACTCTGATGAGTTCTCTTGTAATGGATTGTGTCATCATTGGTTACGTCTTATGCTACATCTCCATTAAAAGGCCATTTCAAATGGGTTCGACCTTGAAGTGTTTGGGCTTGTTCGGGTCCTACTGTTAGTTGCCATGCTAGCTCTATATGCTTTTGTTGTTCTATCCATTTACTTAGTTTTCCAGTTTGCATGTTTCGTTTCATAGTGGGATAGGAGTACTTAGTGCTGCATTGAGATTTTAAAATGGAAGAAAACTGTTTCAATGTCAGTGGACCAGAAGATTTTTTCTATATAGGTCTCGGTGGTTAGCATATATTCATTTAGATTGTGTCATATGTTCCATGCTACTTCCTTGAATAGATGCTCTCCAATACTTTAATTGATTAACTGGAGTTTGTAATGCTGGCCATTCAATATCAGGATTTGATGGACAATAGTCTTCAATTTTTGCTAGATCTTGAACATGTCTTCAATGCTCAACTTAATTACATGTCTAGCAGGTTCTATCTTCAAATTCATCGTGAAACCATCGTCGACCTACCTGACGGTGACACTCGGATGCTTAACTTAGGCTAGACATTAATGAAAGAAAATGTATTAAATATAATAAAAGTAATGCAAAAGAATAGAAGGAGAGAACTTATCTCATATGTAGCTAAAAATATGCGAGATTCCCACAAGAGAGTGCTTAGATAAGACCAGAAAACCCTTGATAATCTATGTACTTAATAAGCACGAGAAGATTATCTCTAGGGAACTCAAAGATCACACACACATGATGTCCACTTGGCATTGACTATTTGAAATGGTAAAACAACTACATTGTCTTTGAAGCAGAGATCTCATGTCTGATCCTTAAAAGAAAGTCAGTTGGGCAACAACATCGGGATCAAGACCATTAATCTGGAAATTCATCCCAAAATGCTTCAGCAAGTCTAAGGGAGCTCTTTATCAACTGCATATACTTTGTTTCGGAGCATGATTGAATCCCACAACACCTACTACCCAAAATCTGATAGTGTGATAACCCAAGCCTTATAGGATGAGTAGGAGCAAGATCTACTAAAGCAACATCCTGTGCAGATTTGTAAGCTAACATAGTACTCATTCATAGTAAGTTCCTCCGTGTTGATTGCCTTCACCATCTTTTACATGTATTCCACCATCTCATCGTAATGTTGCGTCTGCTTTGCCAGTTTCGTCAAGTACACATTGTCCTCGCGCGGAGATTCCACAGTGGACATTTTGAGAGATCTCGAATCACAGAAACCTTCATCTCCAATGATGCCAAAAATGAAGACAAGGACGAAGATGATTGTGGTGGTCCGGAGGAAAAAGTGCAACTCCAGTGGTGATGATAGATGTGGCGATGCCGCCGGTAGAGATGTAGAAGATCCGAAGGAAGGTGACAAAGGCATCTAACACGATTCCCTTAATCGTACCCCTCGCCTCTACCCCTTGTCTTGCAATGTCGCCCAGATCGAAACCCTACCCAGAAGGTAGCGGAAGTGGATCCCCCTCTTCTCCTCCCAAAGGAAACAGCGACTCCTTCGTGTTGGTCATCGACAAGTCGAGAGCAAGGAGGCGACAGAAGTATGATGGAACGAACTAGAAAACTAGAAAGAGAACCCTCTTTCCTTTACCCTATCATGCCTTTTATCCTTTCTTAAATGGATCAGGCCAAGAGCGGAAGTGGATCCTCCTCTTCTCCTCCAAAATGAAACGACGACTCCTTCGTGTTGGTCATTGACAGGTCGAGAGCAAGGAGGCGATAGAAGTAGGATGGAACGGACCGGAAAACTAGAAAGAGATCCCTCTTTCCTTTACCATATCATGCCTTTTATCCTCCCTTAAATGGGTCGGGCTGAGCTCTTGTTGAATATCTATGGGCCAATATTCCCCATATCACAAGTAACCCTCCTACATAGTTAGACGAGTCACTTTGATTAGTCTGACTTCAGCTTTATCACTTCACCACCTCGAATCAGATCACATCTCCACTCCTTGTTCCTATATCTATTCAGAGATTTCATACCTATCCATAATGTTTGGTCTGCCAAATAATAAAAAGATCGGCTGAATGAATAGGTCGACACGAGGTTTTACGATATGCCTCTAATGAATATAATAAAATACCAATTCGAGGGTCTACGAATAGACTCAGATGAATATAATAAGATGATCGACTCAAGGACTTACAAATGACCTCAGATGAATATAATAAAATGATTGACTCGAGGACTTACAAATGACCTCGGATGAATATAATAAAATGATCAACTCGAGAACTTATGAATGGTTTCAGATGAATATAATAAAATGATTGACTTGAAGACTTACGAATGACCTCAGTCAGATAAGAGAATGATCGAAGTAAGAGCTTATGAATCACCTCGAATAAATATGAGAGAAGAACCCTTAAATCCCGGCTGAATAAAATAATATCCGCCTCAGAATACTTAGGCTGAAATAGAATAAGAAATAACCCAAAGCACCTCGACCAAATAAAATAATATCCACTTCAGAATGTTTCGGATGAATAAAATAAGATGTTGCTAGGAATGCTTTGATTGAATAACATAATATCTACTTTGAGAACAACTCGGATGAATAAAATAAGAGCTGGCTAAGAATACCTCGACTACTTCTGCTCAATTCGACTGAATAATAGCTGACCTGGAGCGGCTTGACTCGAATCAATTTGCATAACGAAATAAAATAATAACTAGCGTGACCCACCTCGATTGTACTAAATACAATAATATCCGCATCACAACACTTCAATAAGATAAGAACTAGTCTGATAATGCTTGGGCTGAACTGAATAAAATAATATCTGCCTCAGAATATGTGAATGGAATAAAGCAAGAACCAAACTAGAATGCCTCGACTGCCTCATAAGTAGATGAGTGGAATATCCCTCTTCCCGACCGACTGAATATGAAACCTTACTCCTAGTTCGCCACTGCACGAGGAATGTAAACTTCGGCCAGAGATAAGCTGAATAATAATGCAGACCTGATTAAGGGCTTATGAACTACCTCTGTCAGTCGTGATAATAAACTCTGCTATTCTTCCAAAGTGCATTATGCTTTAAACTCGATTCCTCTCATCCACCACTGCAAGGGGATTGTAGCTTTGGCTATTGTCGAGCTGTGTAGAAATAATGTAGGCCTGACCTGAGAGCTTACAAACTGCTTCGGTCGACCATGATAATAAACTTTGTCGTTCTTCCATAGTGCATTCTACCTTAAACCCGACTTCTCCCATCCACCATCGTAGGGGAATCGTAGCTTCGACTATTGCCAAGCTGTGTAGGAATATAGACCTGATCTAAGGGCTTACGAACTGCCTCGGTCGACCATGATAATAAACTCCATCGTTCTTCCAAAGTACATTCTTCCTTAAACCCAACTCCTTCCATCTACCATCGCAGGGGGATTGTAGCTTCGACTATTGCTGAGCTGTGTAGGAATATAGACCTGACTTGAGGGCTTACGAACTGCCTCAATCGGCTGTGATAATAAACTCTGCCATTCTTCCAAAGTGCATTTTATTGGGAGTATGAAGAATACAATCAAAGTCCTACATTGACAAGACATGGAGAAGATCATGTACTTATTAAAAAAAAGATATCTTTATTTGTATAAGACCTTTTGTGTAAAGCCCAAAAATAAAATCATGAGGGATTAAGCCCAAAGTAGACAATATCATGTCATTGTAGAGATATATGATTCTTATACGCACTACAATTGGTATCAGAGTCATGGTCCATGTCAAGTCATGAACCTTGAATGAAAGAAGTGGAGCTCCCATGTCCGGTTCAAGAGAACTATACACCAGGCAAGAAGTCTAATTGGATCGAGAGGACCGAACAACTGACAGGAAGTCCAGTTGAGTCAGAAGGGATGGGCAACTAGCAGGAAGTCCAGCTAGGTCAGAAGGACTAGATGTTGGCAGGAAGTCCTGGTGAGTTGAGGATCGGACATCAAACAGAGAAAGTACGGATAGACCTGAATGAGACTTAATGTGGTCCTTCGTTTGAGGGGGAGAGGGATTGTTGGGAGTATGGAGAATACAATTAAATTCCGACATTGATAAGACATGGAGAAGATCATGTGCTTATAAGATAAAAAGATATCTCCATTGATATGAGACATTTTGGGTCAAACCCAAAAATAAAATCATGAGAGCTTAGGCCCAAAGTGGACAATATCATGTTATTGTGGAGATATATGATTCTTATAAGCACTACACATTTTACCTTAAACCCGACTCATCCCATCCACCATCGCAAGGGGATTGTAGCTTCGGCTATTGCCGAGCTGTGTAGGAATATTGACTAGACCTGAGGGCTTACGAACTACTTCGATCGGTCGTGATAATAAACTCCATCTTTCTTCCAAAGTGCATTCTATCTTAAACTCGACTCATCCCATCCACCACCACAGTGGGATTGTAGCTTCGACTATTGCCGAGCTGTGTAGAATATAGGCCAGACCTAAGGGCTTACGAACTGTCTCAGCCGACCATGATAATAAACTCTGTCGTTCTTTTAAAGTGCATTCTACCTTAAACCTGACTCCTCCCATCCGCCACAATAGGGGGATTGTAGCTTCGGCTATTGCCAACCTGTGTAGGAATATAGATCGGACCAGATGGTTTACGAATTGCCTCGATCAACCATGATAATAAACTCCGCCATTCTTTCACAGTGCATTCTACCTTAAACACAACTCCTCCCATCCACCACCGCAGAGGGATTGTAGCTTCGGCCATTGCCGAGCTGTGTAGGAATATAAATATGACTTGAGGGCTTACGAATTGTCTCGATCGGTCGTGATAATAAACTTTGCCATTCTTTCATAGTGCATTCTAACTTAAATCCAACTCCTCCTATCCACCACCGTAGGGGGAAAATAAAAAAACCCTAAAGACGTTATATATAGCTCTAGACCCCGTAAAGAAAATAATAGTCCCTGTATGATAAGTAGGGGTAATTCATAATAGATTATGTTTGGAAGTACTTCACTAAGAACTTTGAGAAGACCTGCTCATACTTAGAAACTCCGGAGTTGAGAATACCAGTGGGTAATAAATTAATTTCAAAGTGAATGAACAATTGAGCAAGGTCTTCTCTTTAGATAGACCTCCAATATATTTGGTGACTATTACAGAGATCATCGGAGATGGATCTCTTGCAGGTGAGTAGCTCGACCGAGTAACTGAGTGCAAATATTTACCCTAGTTGAGTGACTGGATGGGATGAAGTATGTTAACTCGGCCAAATGGTTGAGTACAAGTAATGACCCTTGGCCGAGTGGCCGGAAGGGATGAAATATGTTAACTTAGGCGAATAGCTGAGTGCAAGTAATGACCCCTGGGTAATTAGTGGTCGGAAGGGATGAAGTATGTTAACTCGACCGAATGACTGAGTGCAAGTAATTACCATAGTCGAGTGGTCGAAAGGGATGAAGTATGTTAACTCAGCCCAATGGCTGAGCGCAAGTAATTACTCCTAGTCGAGTGGCCGGAAGGGATAAAGTATGTTAACTCAGTCGAATGGCTGACGAATTATGCGATCGAGTACCCGACTTGCTATACAACCGAGTGGCTGACTGACTATATAGCAAAGAAATTGACTTACTATGCGATCGGGTAGCTGACTAATCATGCGGTCGAGTGGCCCATTGGTGATGTAGCTGAGTGACTATGCAGTCGAGTGGCTAACTTGTGATGCGGCCGAGTGACTATGCGACCAAGTGGCCAACTTGCTATACGGTCGAGTAGCCTACTTGCTATGTTATTGGGTGGTCAACTGGCTATGCGGCCAAGTGGCCGATTGACTGTGAGGTGGAATTGCCAATTGGCTATATGACCGAGTGGGTGACTTGCTATGCATGACTAAGAAACCCT
Organism: Wurfbainia villosa; assembly: GCA_025175895.1. Classification (NCBI taxonomy): domain Eukaryota; kingdom Viridiplantae; phylum Streptophyta; class Magnoliopsida; order Zingiberales; family Zingiberaceae; genus Wurfbainia; species Wurfbainia villosa. The sequence goes on from CM046008.1 coordinate 1,328,372, forward strand.
GGAATGATTAATTAAATGTAAACTTTCAAGATAAGTATTAAACACAGAAATAATTAAATTTACACTTTTAAGATATTCTAAATGTATATATAATACTATTTATTCTCTAAGTGTGTCTCATATAATGTATCTTCAATGGAAAAAATTTAAAATACAGCTAGAGAAATGACAAGGTATAAGGATGCAACAAAATATTAAAGGTTAGTATTTATATACAGACTTACTAAAGTTAGCAGCAGGGAAGAACCGCAGTATATGATATAGGACGACAATATCACCATTCACCAAGGAATTTGATATTAGCAACCAATCTATATAACACTTGATGTCTTCCTCCATCATGGAGTTATATTCAATAGAGAAGCTCTGGTCAGGAATTGACTCGACTAGAATCAACATTGACCTAAAACTGAATTGAAAGGGATTATTAAGTAAAATTAGTCGCATCAACAGAAGGAAAAGCGAAAGAACCATCCCAGTCAGATGATCGTATTTTTCTCTCAATGTCTTGCCCAAAAGTTTCCACAGATGGCGCTAACTGATGCGACACGAAATTTTTGCTCCTCGATCATGTGCCACCAAGAAGGGGTCCTCTCCGACCGTATCAGTAAATTTGTCCTGCAAAAATTAACACACGTTAAATCACCGTAGACCTACCCATCGGCGGCACTCCGATGCTTAAGTTAGGCCGGATATTAATGAAAGAAAATGTATTAAATACAATAAAAGTAATATAAAAGAAGAGAAGAGAACCTATCTCATGTGTAGCTAGAAATATGCAAGATTCCCACAGAAAAGTGCTTAGATAAGACCAGAAGACCATCGATAATCCACGTACTTAATAAGCATGAGAAGATTATCTCCAGGGAACTCAAAGATCACACACACATGATGTCCACTTGGCATTGACTATGAAATGGTAAAACAAGTATATTGTCTTTGAAGCAGAGATCTCATGTTCGATCCTTAAAAGAAAGTCAGTTGGGCAACAACATCGGGATCAAGACCATTAATCTGGAAATTCATCCCAAAATGCTTTAGCAAGTCTAAGGGAGCTTTTTATCAGCTGCATATGCTCTGTTCTGGAGCAGAATCGAATCCCACAATGCCTACTACCCAAAATTTGATAGTGTGATTAAATCTCATAATAGAACACAAAGAAGTTACGCGCCAACCCAAACCTTATAGGATGAGTAGGAGCAATATCAACTAAAGCAACATCCTGTGCAGATTTGTAAGCTAACATAGTACTCCTTCATAGTAAGTTCCTTTGTGTTGATTGCCTTCACTATCTTTTACATGTATTCCACCATCTCATTGTAATGTTGCGTCTGCTTTGCCAGTTTCGCCAAGTACACATTGTCCTTGCATGGAGATTTCACAGGGGATATTTTGAGAGATCTCGAATCACAGAAACCTTCGTCCTTCAATGCAAGGAAGAAAGATGCTCTAGAGATTCTTTCGCCCAATCCTGCAGCATAGAAGGCAGCGGTGGCGATGGGATTGGAGCTACTACCACCTATGGCGTTGGAGATGATGCCGAAAATGAAGACAAGAACAAAGATGATTGTTGTGGTTCGGAGGAAAAAGTGTAGTTCCCTAGATCTAGAGCACAGTGGTGATGATAGACGTGGCGATGCCGCCGGTAGAGATGTAGAAGATCCAAAAGAAGGTGACGAAAGACATCCAACACGATTCCCTTAATCGCACCCCTCGCCTCTACCCCTTGTCTTGCAACATCGCCCAGATCGAAACCCGACCTAGAAGGTAGTGGAAGTGGATCCCCCTCTTCTACTCCGAAAGGAAACAATAACTCCTTCGTGTTGGTCATCGGCAGGTCAAGAACAAGGAGGCGACAAAAGTAGGATGGAATGGACTAGAAAACTAGAAAGAGATCTCTCTTTCCTTTACCCTATCATGCTTTTTATTCTCCCTTAAATGGATCAAGCCGGGCTCTTACTGAATATCCATGGGCCAATATTCCCCATATCAATGAGGTTAAGTGTCCTTTTTATTTGTATTTACCAGAAGCATACATGTAGAATGATTCTGAAGTTTTAGGATCATATTTACTTATTTTTCTAAATAGTACACCTCCCCATCCTATTTCGCACCCATCTGTCTCTATAACCAAATAGTCACTATCTAATGGAAGTGTTAATGTTGGAAGGGATTTTATTATATTTTTTATTTTCCTTATTAACTCTATGTCTTATTGGTTAAAATATTTTGATTATTTTTGAGAAGTTTTATTATATAAAGTTTCACTTATTTTTCCTATATATGTCCTTTAAATAGGGCCTGACATAATTCAAAAGTCCCAAGAATAATCTGAGTTGTTTAGTGTCGTCTATTTTGTTAGGGAATTTCAATATTTTTTGTAGATATATGAGGTTGAAGTGAGATTTTTTCTTGTCATATTTCAACTCCTAAGAACTCTGTGTGTTTTGTTAATAGTTTCATTTTTTTCTTGATATAATGAGTCCGTATTTTTCAAACAATGTGAAGACTATGTGTAAATGTGTCAAATGCTCTTCTTTGGTCTTAAAGAAAACTAATATGTTGTCTATATAGACAATAATTTCTTTTGTATTTTAAACACAGTATCCTTTTTTCTTTGGAATACTGGCGGTGCTATTTTTATTCCAAATGACATGATCAACCACTCAAAGTGTCCTTTTGGATAAGTAAATGATTTCCAATTAATTGAATTCGAATGTATTCTAACTTGTCAGAATTTTGATTTAAGATCAAATTTTAAGTATCAGTGTTGCTGGATCAAGCGGATCGCTAGAGGAGGGGGGGTGAATAGCGATAAAAACTTTCGTTTGTTTTCGATACTTGAGTTACGCAGCGAAAAGAATAAAACAATGTAAAAGTAAAGAAGACACGAGGGTTTTTTACTTAGTTCGTAGCCTACGACTACTACTCCAAGGCCCTAGTGGTCATTGACCACGCACGGAGGGCAAATCACTAACGAACTCCTCCTCGTTGGAGGTAGGAGTTAATCGAATACAAAAACACAAAAGGATCGAGATAGAGGGACACTCCCCCTCTTCCCGTTACGATAAAAGCACGATAAAAAGAACTTAAGTACAGATTGAAACTAAACAAAAACTTTTACCGACGACTCGTAGATGAAGAGCATTAAGCACTAGTCGTCGTGTCTGCAGCGCTTCGTCGTAGAGATGTCGGAGAGTCGTAGCGTATCGGAAGCACTTGGAGACTTAGAGAATTGATGAAAAATCCTTAGAGAAGTCCTCCTTTTATAACTTTTGAGCCCCTCATCGAATGAGTCTTCAACCAATTACAAATAGACACAAAGCTCCTTGGAATGAGGTGATAATCGATCGATGGTCATCATCACCGTCGATGGCATTGATGGCGGTGCGGTCGCAACAGTCGCCTCGTGATCGGCGATTGAAGTCAAGTGGCTGTGTAGGCGGTCGTGATGCTTGCTGAAATCACAAGTTAGCTTAACAAAAACATAATTTCGACGGCCGTCGACCGTCCGATCTCGACCTAAACCATTCATGGGATGTCTTTGGTCGGATCTACGCTTAAGACCATCCCCGTAAGGAGGATACAACCTCACTTATGCTCACACACACAAGCTTACCTCGATACTTATTTTGTAGCTCTCGCTTCCGACCTCCCACTTGATTCCTTCGGCTCCTTCCGAAGTCACTCGAGTGTCGCCCAACCACCACGGCTTCCTCCGGGTGTCGCTAGCCTTCAGCTCCAGCTTTAGCACTTTTCTGCACACTCGATTTAGCTCGTGAGATAACAATATGAGCTTAACTTTGTATCGTTTGCTATAATCAAAACTTAGATTCGACTTAGGTGTTCACTGCACCAACAACTGTGAGTTTTGTATTTTGTTTATTAATTGTTATTTATTTGAAATTTTTTATCCATCATCATAATAATTATCATTTGAATATCATCCTTGATTGTCCTCTTTTCTATTCAAAGCCTTTATTTATAATGAATGTAGATCAATCTTTATATTAGCTTTAGTGCTAAGAGCTCTTTAATATGCATTTTGTTTTTTTTTTCTATTTCTCAATTAATATATTTAAAATCTTGTGTTTTGATGGTTAAATATGAATTTATAATATCAAATTTATAATATATTTTATCTAATTTTCGGTACTTTGTACTTTGTAGGATTTTCTTTTAGAATTTTCAGTTTTTTCATTTCTAAGTTTTCTAAAGTACGAGGGCCTAATAGTATCCGCAAGGACATCTCCCAAGTCTTTTTTCCGAGTATCTATCTTCACCTAATTTTCTTTCGAGAATTGTCCAGCAAATATTATTCGTTTTTCCAGTCACGTCGGGCCCAAATATAATTTGTGTACGATTCTGGTACTCCACATATACATGATTTGTTCAATTAATATGTCCGATTAAGTTGAGTCAGGTAAATATATAGATATAACATGTGCAGTACTATTCTTTGCCTTATGGGCCAAGAAAGGCCATGACTGGTGGACCATGTCCAGTGGCCAATTTAGATTCTAGGCCTCGTGCTCAAAGCCCAGTAGTCCTTTTGTCAAGTGAGTCCAATAGTGGGGCCGGGTGCGATGTTTGATTTAAGAGTTTAGCGATCAGAAAATAAAATAATTCTTAATTATAATATTTGATTAATAAATTTATAAATTGAGGAAATAAAATCATTCTTAATTATTTAAGAATTGATAAAATCTAAAAAGGATAGTGAATTTATGATTTATTTCCATCGATTATCGTCGTCTTCGTCATCGTCGCCACCGTTATTGCCCGTTGTCCGTTGTCCGTCGCCCGTCACCATCCACTGACATCGCCCGCCTATTCATCGATGCCACCCGTCCGCTAACTCTGTCGTCTATCATCGTCGTCCATCACCGCCCTCTGATGCCACCCGTCGTCGCTTACCGCGACTCTTTGACATCGCTCGCCACCGGCCACTGCTGCCGCTTGCCAATATCGATCGTCGTCCATCGACTATTACTCACCGTCATCATCGCCGATAATCATATTTAATTTTAACTTATAAATCAAATAATAATATTAACGTAACTAAACTCATCCTGAGTCTAATTTACTGTTAAATCTTTCTCGATTTCTATTTTCGCATTCGAATCAAACCCACCTTGAGTTATTTTATCCATGGATGCCTCCAAACAATAGTCATGCCGATCCAATCAGGGCAGACTTATAGTTGGAGCAGATCACCACAGCATGCAATGCAAATCCACGCACTGCTTTCAATTGTCTGACGTCTCTCAGAGACATGCCAGGAGTCGTATTGCGCGCTCAACTTCATCTGACAAGCAAACTCTGTCCTCATCCCTCTCTCTCTCAATCACATCGCCTTCTCATTTTACATCCTCCGATTAAAATGGCACCATCCCGTGGGATTTCTTCCAGCGACTTACCTCCCACACCCTGCACCTAAAAATGGCACCCATCCGAAGAAAACGAACGAAGGAAAAAAAAAAAAAATTGGGGAAAGGAAGGCAACTACTCGTCAGCTGAGGGAAGGCTTTTTGCCACAAAGCTTCTCGCCACCCTCACCTGCCGTTCTTTCCCCTACTTGTTTCCCTCTCTCCGCCCATTTACTTCGTTCCCGTTCCCTTCCTCGTTCAAAGCCTGCAGCACCGATCTCTCTCCCTATCTCGCTTCGGCTCCTCTCCCACCTACTTTCTTTCTTTTCTTTTTTTTTTGGCTTTTCTATTCCCTCGATCGATCGCTATATATTCACCAGCTAATACACTCTCTTCTCTAGCTCGATCGTATACGTATATACTTTGTGCCGCCTTTGCCATGGACCGCCGTCGCAAGAAGCAGCGCAGGTCGTCCCACAGCTCCGAAGGTGAGCTTCTCCTCTGCTCGCTCAACCATATAACTCTGTCGAATTGATTGGTGAGTTTATAGAGGAGGTGAACAGTGTGGAGTGGCAGTCGATCAGCATGACCGAGCAGGAGGAAGACCTCATCTTTAGAATGTATCGCCTCGTCGGCGACAGGTAATTTTCAGCTCCTCCTGACTCCGTTAAGTGTTAATTACCCTGCAGTACTCTCGAAAGAATAATATAATCGAGTTGGTTTCTTTTGCAGGTGGGATTTAATAGCAGGGAGAATTCCTGGTCGAAAACCTGAAGAAATAGAGAGGTTCTGGATCATGCGGCATCTCCAAGAAGGCTTTGCCTCTTACGCCAGTCGTGCAAAATATGGCTAGCGAGCTACAGCGAGAACTGGTCAGGATGTAGATTCTGCTAGGCTATGAATTGTTTGATGGTCTGAAATGTTTGTTTAATTTGTTGTTTACTTGGTCACAAGATCGTCGAGTTATGACTTTAATCTGGAACTATGAGAATGAACGGGGGCATTGATGCTCACTGTTGTTGGGTGTGTCCTGTCCAGAAGGGATAGCAAGCAGGTAAGCAGCGTACATGTCGTAGCTGCCCTTCCAAACCACAACGAATCTGTGGATTTAATTTAACTGTTGTTTTTGCTCGGTACGAATGGAATATTTTATTGTTGTTAAATATATATATTTTTTTCATATTTAGACGAATGATTTAAGATAAGACTGATGATTGAATTTAGGGAATGAAATAAATGAATTTGACGGACGACTAGTTAATTAAGAGGACTAACTGCCAAGTTACTTAAATTGATTGAGTTGGGGGAGTCAACGAAGATGAAGTTTTGTCTAAGGGCCCTTGACTATTTGGGGCCTTTGATACAGTGAAGGTTGCTTAAGGATTATAAAAAATTGTATTTGGAAGACTAGAGAAATAAACTTAGTCAAACCTAATCATCCTCGCCTCGCCATCATAGTGAGATAAATCACAGTGCGACCTTCTACTAAACTAATAACTAACGCATTGGAGGATGAAATCTCGTTTTGCGAGGATTGATCGATTGTCCTTTTATATAATTTTTCAGATGTAATTAGTCCTTCTCATGGCAAAACAAACTTAGTCATGATAAAGTCATGAGTGGTTTACGAGTTTTTATATGAAAGTGAATTTTAATGATAATTTCATCGAAGAAGAATTCAAGTAGAGAAGAAATCTCTATATATCATCGTGAAGTGAGAGAGGCGAAGCAATTTATGTTACTTTTGCGACGAATACAAACATAATATAGGTGGATCAATATGTCTTAAAGAAAAATTAAAAATAAAAATTCACGAATATTGTCCTTCAAACTTCTCGATGATTCCTTGGATGAAATTAAAATTTTAAATGGAATCTCAATTTTAAGTTTTAGAAATTGATTTAAAACTCCTTGAAAACATCAAAAGCAAAAAAAAAATTAAATTAAATTAAGAATTTCTAAATTTAAATCCAAGTTTACTCAGTCAATTTAATTTTCTCATTATAGATTTTTTTTTTTGTTTTCTCCGGGGGAAGAAAGAGGATCAATATTTTTGTTTAATGTATTAAAAATGTATGTATATATATCAACGGACAGATCAAAGATTATCGCACGTCGTCTACCTTGGGGATGGCCACCGGTAGAAAAACTCGATCATCGAGGTGGTCTCCGACATCATCGGCAATTCTGATCCCCTTGTGCACCCTTCGCATGCTCACGTCGGCCACCGTCGCATTTCTGATGTGGCCTCCTCAGTCGTCATTGGTCTTTACGTGGATGTCGATCGGCGCCATCAACGCTGCCATTCTCACCTGTAAAATTAAGCAGGCAACACAGAGCATAAAACCCTGCTCTCGCATCCTTTGTGGGTCACTGTAAGTTTTTCCATTTGTGAATTATTAAATCTCAACTCAAGTAAATCTTCATTGCAACTGTAAATTATAGTGAGGAAAAAACAGAATGGATGAATAGGCCATACTGTTGATAAATAATTCAAAATTATTAATTAGTGGATTGATGAGTACAATTAGTGGAGTGTCTAGATTCAATGTATTTGAAGTTTGGTGATCAATAGTGGATAAAGAAAGTTGTAAGGAATTTAAGAGTAGTAGAGTTAATGGTTAATAGTAGGAGAGTTAGCGGGAGATAATTGTGTAATCAGTGATTGTGTAAATAACCTATAAATAGGCTACTTAATTATTAATGAGTTGTGTGAAAAATTGTGATCCCTCTTGTTTAGTGTTCACCTCCTATTCCTTATCCTCTTTTTTCTTTTAACCGCGGTGTCAAAGCGAGGTTTAAGGTGTCCTAAGTTCTAATGACAATCAATGGAGTGTCTCAACCCCTTATTCTCATTTTCAAAGGAGAGTGCTACTAATTTTAGAGTATTAAAATGCAGACTCTATTTTAAGATCTTTGGGTTTTAATAGAGAGAGACTTTAACAATTAACGAGGATGTCGATGAAAGTCTATTAAGGGAGAACAGGAAAAAAGATTCAAAGACATTGTTCTTTCTTCAACAAGCAATATATGAAACAATTTTCTCAAGAATTGCAACTGCGACAATTTCAAAAGAAGAATGGGAAATATTACAAAAAAAAAATTCCAAGGCTCCTCTAAAGTGATTGCAATGAAACTCCAGACTCTTCGAAGTGAGGTTGAGGCCTGATGCGTACGGGTGAAATATGTTCACTCCTTTTTTAATGTAGTGAAGCACTGAGGGAGATCTCAGAGGGTTCTCACAGGCCGCAATCAGTAGAGAAATAAGAAGATGAAGTAGATGAAACGCAAGAAACTAACGCCAGCAATCGAGACTCAGACACAAGATGTAACGTGGTTCGGAATAAGGATTCCTACTCCACGGAGGTGAGCTTTCTCACCGGATGCAGTGCCTAAGCACTTTCACTATGAAGGTCCTCCTTTACGGAAAGTAAGTTTCCGAAGGTGGAGGAGAAAAACCTCTTACAGTGATATCACAAGACGAGAAAAATACAAGAGATGTAACAACGACAGATCTCCGTCCTTCTTCTCCGGCAAGGCGGTTGTCGCTCCCCTTCTCCTCCTGCATCCCCTTCTCTCTTGCTGGGTGGGAATAATTGCGGATCCCTCTTTCCTCCTTGCTTCCTCCCTTTTATCTTCCCTTTTCCTTCATCGTAACGTTGCGAGCTATCTCCATCGTACACGTGACCACCACCTCCACCTGGAGAATAATTCTGTTACAGATATGAGGAGTGAAGACTCCTTGGAATATTGCGTGGGGCCTCCCAAGCCGTTGCCTAACACCTCTTCCTCTACTTTTCGAGTAACTAGGTTAGACTATCTCCCTCAACCATCCGCTTTGAGTGAAGCTAGCTTAGGTCTATAGCCCACGGGCGCCCTAGCCCTAGGGTTCCTCATCAACCCGAACCAATTCCTCTTTTTCCTGTGCCAAACTTCCTTCGGATCAATTAGGCTGAGCCGACCCCTTAGCGAAGTGCCTTCCGTCTCTTCTGTGCCATGCCAATTGCTTCTGCTAAGTCCAAGTATGAGTCTTGGCAATGTAAAAGTCCAACATGGGTTGACAAGGAAAAGTCCAAGCTTGAGTCTTGGCATGAGAAGTCCAAGGGGTTTGATATTGGCTGCGTAAAGTCCAAACGGGAGTCTTGGCAGCATAAGTCTAATGGTTGACGGCGTAAAGTCCAAGCGGAGTCTTGGCGGTGTAAGTCCAATGTGCCTTGGCGGTGTAGACATCGTTAGCATAACATAGCCAACGGAAGCACCTAGAGGCTAGCGCGATGGATGAACAAGTCATGGATGACTTGGAGGGATCCGAGAGGCGTGAGGCTGATGGAGGTGGCTAGAAGGCTTAGGTCTAGGCTAAGGGTGGTCTAGCAAGTATGAGGGCACCATACTTGGGTTAAAACCTCATGTTTGAGGTTGGCAGTCGACTGACATTATGACCGGTTCGACTGCCGTGAGTCGACTAGAGTTCGACCGGTTTAGAAATGCTCGCGCGATCATTGCTCATCGGAAGCGATCGGTGGGTGTCGATGTGATCGCGAATCGCGATCATTGTCGATCAAATGTCGATCTGAGCGCTCGTAGCCGTCCCGATTGGCTTGGTAGGCGCGATCGTATCAATGTTGACAGTCGACTGCCAAGAGATCTGTTGGAGTTTTTCCAGCGTGGATCGAGCCGTTGTCTCACGACAACAGTGACATCAGTCGACTGGTGACTTATGGCAGTCGACTGATGGGCGGAAATCCAGGTCGCGCGCAAGGATAAAAGGAGCTCGACGGGAGGGTTTTTGGCATCAGTTCTTAAGCGATTTCTTGGACATTTTTGAGGCGATTTGCTGCTGCAAATCAGGGTCTTCAACCACGGTTCAAGCGATCAACAAGCAAGTAATCCAAAGGTATTTGTAAAGTTATTTTCTTTACTAGTTTTGCATTGTATTATTGTATTTGCTTGTATTCCTTTCGTTTATTGTTGTAAACATTTGTACGAGGTTTCTCCGCCTCTGACTTGTTGTCGAGAAGGAGTTTATTGATTAGTGATTGCATTGGCATCGCTAGAGCTCGTTAGAGCTCGATCCGTGGAGTAGGAACCGTGTGGTTCCGAACCACGTTAAATCTTCGTGTTATTGTGTTTGTGATTGTGTTTCGTTATTGTTATCATATATATATTCCGCTGTGCTAACGAAACTTGTAGACACGAACACGCGATCGAATTCCATTTACGAACGGTCAAATGCTATGTTGGGTTTCCGGCACCGCGGCGTGTGTGTGTTCGATCACGTTTCGTAAACATGAACACAGTGGAAGCAATAAAAATAATAAATCTATATTTATTACAACACACACAACGCACGCATGCATATTACAACAAGTGTAGACATAACCGTAAATTTAAATTTGCAATAAAAGGAAATTTATCTACGTTATACCTTTCGTATGACGTGTAGCGGGAACGACATCAACCGGAATGATCCTCGCTAGAATCGTCTCTATCCGTATCCACGCCGAGTTCCTCGGGATGACTTCGCTAAGCCACGAGCTTCGTCTTCGTACGGGTTACTAGCCTCGTGTTGAAGACGACGTGATCGAGAGATGATCACGATCCGAATCCAAATTCGGATCCTTATATGAGTCCTCAAAACTCGCTTCTCCGGAGAGGTCTTCGTCAACCGATTGACGAATCCTTCGTCCTCCACCTCAGAGGATTACCGGAGATCCAATCCCCGGTAGTTTAGCCGCTGTCGGAGCTCTAACCGTCGTCCAAACGACGCTCCGACGAGAGGAGAAGAAGCTGTCCAGAAAACTGGACAGCTTGGTGGAGGAGTAGGCGCCGGCCAAAACAAGGAAGCCAAGTGCTCACCTTTTCACCGAGGCCTAAGAAGATCACCGGAGGGTCGCCAGAGGGTTCACCGGCTGAAGCTTGGACGGCGGCAAGGAGCTGGACGGCGGCACAAGGAGCTGGGCGGCAAGCTTAGGGTTGGCGCCGAAAAACTCCTTCAATGGGGTGGGCGACAACTTTTGCTAGGGCTTGGATTAGGGCTTAATTATCCATTAAGCCCTCTTTTATAGAGAACTAATTCTCTTAATGGTTATTGGATCATAACCATTAGGCCCGTTAACCCGCTCCATTAAGATAAGTTAAAATAAACCAAACCATGATGGTTTATTTTAAGTTAAAACGAACCAAACCAACTTTTGGTTCATTCGTTTAAAATAAACCAAACCCTTTGGTTTATTCTCCTCCATTGGATTAGAACCAAACCATTTTGGTTCATCCATTATGTCTTTATAAGACACGGCCCATCCATGCTTCCATTGCATCAAACGATTTCATGCTCGCTCATGTTTGAGTCCAACCAAACCTTGTTTCTCTCGATCCGAGAATCTCATTCTCAAGCTCGTTTTAAATCCTTTGGATTACACTCGTTGTGCGTGTGACCAAATAGGTTCTCGGTTTATGTTGGCCGTCTATAATTAACCATTAATTATAGAACGATCATGAGTGGCACCTAGTAGTACATCATGATCCCCAATTAATCGAAAAGATCAACGGTTGATCCAGAACTATTTCTGAAACCCTTGGCTCGAATGATTCGTGCCCCATTCCCTTCACTCATCTTATACCCACTTGGTTGATACATGGTCTATTGTGTCAGTCCCCACTAGGCTGACTACGTCACACCTAGCCCAAGTATCATTTCCTCGTCTCACGGATTCTAGTTACTCCACATGTATCGAAGAGTACCTTACTCTAAACATGTAATGCTTTGGCCAAAGACTTTAGTAACAATCCGACGAGAGGCCATGGGTATACATCTCCTCGCATGAGTGGTGAATCCTTTATAGGCTATTCAAACACCTTCGATCACTTCGACTTATACCCAATCATCCCGGGTCCACATCTCCTTAGAGATGTTTGCTTAAGATGTCAAAGCATAAATCTCCATGATCAAGATGACTTGAATACCGCAAGTCAAAGGAACATCGCACTTAAGCCACAGTAAGAACTTCATTGACATATCTATATATGCAGAGAACCATATGAAGTCTTACGGCTGGTCACTCCAATGAACTAGTTACCATAACTAGCATCCACGATCAACTCCGGACATCACTATGTCTCCAGCCAGTGAGAATCAGCTGCTTGGATACACCAAGGAGTATACCTCGTGCTAGTCTCGACAGAATTGATGGTGTCCAACTCCATCAATTCATTGACTAGGGATAATTCCGATACATCACAATTATACATGTAGAGATACTCACTAGTTGTGATCCAATCACAAATTCTCTCATGCTGTGAATCGTATCGTGGACATTCAGTAAATGAGTTTAAGATCCAATCAAATACATGAAACATGTATACTCAAATAGTGAATCTTCATTTATCATATAAATGATTCATACATAAGGCGATTGCTTTAGGACATCTCTCATATATTACTAACAGACTCCCACTTGGCCTAATGCCAATCTCTACGGTATCCAATACCATAAGCTCTAACATGACCCTCAAACTTATTTTGAGGTAATGCTTTAGTCAAAGGATCCGCTAAGTTCCTTTCAGTGGGAATTTTCTCGATTTGTATTTCGTTCCTACTGATGATCTCTCTGATAAGATGATAGCGGCGAAGCACATGTTTGGATCGTTGATGAAACCTTGGCTCTTTCGCCTGTGCAATTGCTCCATTGTTGTCGCAGTAGACCGGTATTGCTTCAACAATGGCCGGAATCACACCAAGTTCATGAACGAACTTCTTGATCCAAACCGCTTCCTTCTTTGCGCCCGGCCGCAATGTATCGCCTCAGTGGTAGAATCCGCTACAGTCTCTTGTTTGGAACTTTTCCAACTCACTGCGCCCCCATTCAAGGTGAACACGTATCCAGACTGAGACCTGGAATCATCCTTGTCTGTCTGGAAGCTGGCATCCGTATACCCGCGTATCACCATGTCCCCTTCTCCATATATTAGGAACACATCCTTAGTTCTTCTCAAGTACTTAAGGATCGTCTTAACAGCCACCCAATGATCCATTCTTGGATCGGACTGGTATCTGCTCGTGACACTTAGAGCATACGATACATCGGGCCTCGTACATAACATAGCATACATGATAGATCCTATTGCGGATGCATAGGGAATCTTACTCATGCAAATCCTCTCGTCTTCTGTGCGCGGACACATAGACTTCGAAAGGTGTACCCCATGCCTGATGGGCAGGAAACCTTTCTTGGATTCCGACATGCTAAACCTCTTTAGCACTCGATCTATATATGTAGACTGCGAAAGACCAAGCAACCGTTTCGATCTATCTCTATAGATCTTAATCCCGAGGATGTAGGTTGCTTCTCCCAGGTCTTTCATGGAGAATGTCTTGGATAACCAAACCTTCACGATCAGTAAGATTGAAACATCATTTCCTATAAGTAGTATGTCATCGACATACAATACTAGGAATACGATCACTCACTAACCTTCTTGTACACACAAGGTTAAATTCGGATTTTGTGAGAAATCAAACTTTTTGATTGTCTCATCAAAACGGATATTCCAGCTCCTGGATGCTTGCTTCAATCCATAAATGGACCGTCGCAATTTGCATACCTTGGTTTTATCAACCGATGTGAAACCCTCAGGCTGTATCATATACATGTCCTCGAGCAGGTTTCCATTAAGGAAAGCTATTTTCACATCCATCTGCCATATCTCATAATCATAATGAGCCGCTATGGCCAGGAGCATCCGAATGGATTTAAGCATAGCTACAGGCGAATAGGTTTCGTCATAATCAACACCTTATTTTTGACGATATCCTTTCGCCACCAATCTAGCCTTATAGGTAATCACATTACCATCCATGTCGGTTTTCTTCTTGAAAACCCACTTGCACCCTATAGGCTTTATCCCTTCAGGTGGGTCAACCAAGTTCCAAACTTGGTTTTCATACATGGAATCCATTTCCGACTTCATGGCACCAAGCCACTTATCCCTTTCTGAACTTGTCAGCACTTCTTCATAACTGGTAGGCTCCTCATCATCAATGAGTAACACGTCGTTCGATTCGCTTACGCGAAATCCATATCTCTCAGGAATATTGCGTGTTCTACCAGATCTACGAAGATGTGGTGTTACAATAGGTCCAGCCGATTGCTCATCACTATGAGTTGTCGGCTGTTGTGCTTCACCAGCTATCTCATCAATGTCTATTTGAGTCTCTCGAGCCTCCTCAAGCTCGACACTCCCATCGCTTTCTTACAAGAGAAACTCTTTCTCTAGAAACACAGCATGCCTTGAAACAAACACCTTTTGTTCCACAGGATGATAGAATTGGTAACCCCTTGTTTCCTTAGGGTATCCAATAAATAGACATTTATCAGACTTAGCATCCAATTTGTCTGATACAGTCCGCTTCACATAAGCAGGACAACCCCATTTCTTCAAGTAAGATACATGAGGTTTCTTACTATTCCATATCTCATATGGAGTAGTTGAGACTACCTTGGTAGGCATTCTGTTTAACAAGTAAACAGCTGTCTGAAGTGCATAGCCCCAAAAGGACTTGGGAAGAGTTGCATGATTCATCATTGACCTGACCATGTCCAACAAGGTCCGGTTACGCCTATCAGATACACCATTATGCTGTGGTGTATAGGACGGAGTCCATTGAGATAATATACCATTGTCTCTTAGATAATCAAGAAACTCTTGACTTAAGTATTCACCACCTCGATCCGATCGAAGTATTTTAATACTCTTGTCATGTTGTTTCTCTACTTCATTTCTGAATTCTTTGAACCTTTCAAAGGCTTGGACTTGTGTTTCATCAAGAACACATACCCAAACCGTGAGTGATCATCGGTGAAGGTAATGAAGTAGCTATAGCCTCCTAATGCTTGAGTTGACATAGGTCCACATACATCGATGTATTAGACCTAGTAACTCTCCCACTCGTTCACCTTTTCCAGTAAAAGGTAACTTAGTCATCTTGCCTTTTAAGCATGATTCGCATGTATCGTATGAATCCAATTCAAACGATTCCAGAATTCCACATCGGTGTAATTCGGATATGCGTTTCTTGCTTATATGGCCAAGATGACAATGTCACATATAGGAGTCTATTTGATTATCCTTTCGAGCACGCGTGTTGCTCGCTTCGATATTGAAAATGTCACTGGATACGTCCAACGTATAAATGCCATTACTCAAGGTTCCAGTTCCATAAAGTACGCCATTTAAAGTTATATAACAACAATTGTTACTAAACGTCAAATGGAAACCATTTCTATTTAAACAGGAAATAGAAACAATGTTCTTTATTAGAGAAGGAACATAATAGCAATTGTCCAGTTCTAAGACTAGTCCACTAGGGAGCTTCAGCAAATAAGTTCCGATGGCGACCGCAACAACCTTTGCTCCATTGCCAACTCGCAAATTTGACTCCCCTCTGACAAGTCTTCTTATATTCCTTAGCCCCTGTATGTCATTTACATATATGTGAGCCACACCCAGTATCCAATACCCAAGTGTCTAAGAAAATAGAATGACAATCAATAACGAAGATACCTGAAGAGGATGGGGCATCGGATGCCTTCTTCTTCTTCATGGACTCAAGATAAATCTTGCAGTTTCTTCGCCAGTGGCCTTCCTTGCCACAGTGATGGAAAGTGCCCTTTTGCGCTGGTTCCGCCTTCTTTGCCTTTTTGTTCTTTCCTTTCTTCTGTTCTTTTACCTTCCTCTTAGAACCTTTCTTTGAGGAATCAACTAACAGAACCGCCTTCTCCTCATGCTTCACAGAAGGCTCCACAGTCTTCAGCATATTGAGGAGCTCGGGAATGGTGGATTCCAATTTGTTCATCCGATAGTTCATCACAAATTGCGAGAAACTCTTGGACAAACAATGCAGAATTAAGTCAATACTTAACTCATGATCCATCACAAAACCGAGGGTAGCTAGCCGCTCGATATACCTGTTCATCTTTAGCACAAACTGCACTACAGACGAACCTTCTTGCATCTTCGTGGTGAAGAGGAGCCTAGAGACCTCGAACCTTTCGGATCTCGCTTGCTCATCGAACAACTCATGAAGATGGAAGACCATAGTATTAGCATCCATCGCCGCTAGCATGATATCGCGCATGATGCAATCGCCGCCACCGATAGACCAACATTCGTCTGAGGTTGCATCGTCCTTAGGACGGTCAGGAAGAGGCTCTTCGAGGACATATGCAAGCTTTTCCGCCTTGAGAACAATTCTCAGGTTTCTAAGCCAGTCCAGGAAGTTTGGCCCAGTCAGTTTGTTCGAATCCAAAATAGTGCGCAAATTCAAAGACGTCATGATCAATTTATTGACCTAGAAATACAAAAACGAGCATATATGAGAAAATGATTTTAAAATGCATCAATATACATTTATAAATCCCATTCATTTTTCAATTTCAAAACCCCAAAATCACTTGGAGATCGTAGGTCCATCTCCGAAGGTGATATCCATCATAGTTATGAACAACCTCGAGAGAGTCCAACAAGCCATTCATAACTACGACGGTAGGTATCATCTATACCGATTGCATATCACGATATGCAACTATCACAATGTGCTATCAACTAATTGAATGTTCACACATACATCGTTGTTAACACATTAACAAGTATGCATCATATGCATAGCACCCAACTTCACCTCCCTTTACATCGACCTTGGAGAGAGTCCAACAAGCCGATGCTGTGTTAAAGCCAACCCATTAATCGGAAATAGTTTTAATATGGTTAGAGCGCATTCAACCAATTAGCCCAGCTTGGAGAGAGTCCAACAACCAAAGCTAACGATTGACCTCGACTCTTACCATATTAGTATTAAACTATTCCATGGTTTGAACATGTTCGTTCGAGCCGGCTCGAGAGAGTCCAACAGCCCAAACAAGAAACGGAACTCTGGTTCTAACCATATTAATGGAAGGTGTAGGCTTTAATATTGTTTAAGGGTTTTTATGTCTCATCCTCTTTGCATGCAAATAACAATGATCTACATGGCATGACATACATGACATACATCTACATGTCACGACACGCATGACATAATGTTATGCATCTAATGCAATTACATGGCATACAATTATGTCATGTATATATTTCCTTATATGTCATAACTATTTATGGAAATAAAATATGTTTAAGATTTGATTCTCCAAATCAAATCATAATTAAATTAGGAAACAAATTTCCAAATCTAACCACATATTTTATTCATGGAATTATTTGATTAAGGAAAATCTATTTAGGAAACCAATTTCCTAAATCATTAAAACTACTTATGGAAATAAAATATTTTAAGATTTGATTTCCCAAATCAAATCATGATTAAATTAGAAAACAAATTTCCAGAATCTAATCAAATATTTTATTTATGGAAAATATCAATTTCCATAAATACTTCCAACTTTCCAAAAGTGGAAGATTTCCATAAATACTTCTAGACTTTCCAAAATTGAAAAATTTCCATAAATACTTCTAAATTTCCAAAATTAGAAAATTTCCAGAAATACATTATGACTATCGCAAAACGATTTTTACGATTATGTCGAAACACAACCTGGGCTCTGATACCACTGTTGGGTTTCCGGCACTGCGGCGTGTGTGTGTTCGATCACGTTTCGTAAACATGAACACAGCGGAAGCAATAAAAATAATAAATCTACATTTATTACAACACACACAACACACGCATGCATATTACAACAAGTGTAGACATAACCGTAAATTTAAATTTGCAATAAAAGGAAATTTATCTACGTTATACCTTTCGTATGACGTGTAGCGGGAACGACATCAACCGGAACGATCCTCGCTAGAATCGTCTCTATCCGTATCCACGCCGAGTTCCTCGGGATGACTTCGCTAAGCCACGAGCTTCGTCTTCGTACGGGTTACTAGCCTCGTGTTGAAGACGACGTGATCGAGAGATGATCACGATCCGAATCCAAATTCAGATCCTTATACGAGTCCTCAAAACTCACTTCTCCGGAGAGGTCTTTGTCAACCGATTGACGAATCCTTCGTCCTCCACCTCAGAGGATTACCGAAGATCCAATCCCCGGTAGTTTAGCCACTGTCGGAGCTCTAACCGTCGTCCAAACGACGCTCCGACGAGAGGAGAAGAAGCTGTCCAGAAAACTGGACAGCTTGGTGGAGGAGTAGGTGCCGACCAAAACAAGGAAGCCAAGTGTTCACCTTTTCACCGAGGCCTAAGAAGATCACCGGAGGGTTCACCGGCTGAAGCTTGGACGTCGGCAAGGAGCTGGACGGCGGCACAAGGAGCTGGGCGGTAAGCTTAGGGTTGGCGCCGAAAAACTCCTTCAATGGGGTGGGCGACAACTTTTGCTAGGGCTTGGATTAGGGCTTAATTATCCATTAAGCCCTCTTTTATAGAGAACTAATTCTCTTAATGGTTATTGGATCATAACCATTAGGCCCGTTAACCCGCTCCATTAAGATAAGTTAAAATAAACCAAACCATGATGGTTTATTTTAAGTTAAAACGAACCGAACCAACTTTTGGTTCATTCGTTTAAAATAAACCAAACCCTTTGGTTTATTCTCCTCCATTGGATTAGAATCAAACCATTTTGGTTCATCCATTATGTCTTCATAAGACACGGCCCATCCACGCTTCCATTGCGACTGAAACGATTTCATGCTCGCTTCATGTTTGGTCCAACCAAACCTTGTTTCTCTCGGTCTGAGAATCCCATTCTCAAGCTCGTTTTAAATCCTTTGGATTACGCTCACTGTGCGTGTGACCAAATAGGTTCTCGGTTTATGTTGGCCATCTATAATTAACCATTAATTATAGAACGATCATGAGTGGCACCTAGTAGTACATCATGATCCCCAATTAACCGAAAAGATCAACGGTTGATCCAGAACTATTTCTGAAACCCTTCAGCAGCTCGAATGATTCGTGCCCCATTCCCTTCACTCATCTTATACTCACTTGGTTCAGGACATGGTCTATTGTGTCAGTCCCCACTAGGCTGACTACGTCACACCTAGCCCAAGTATCATTTCCTCGTCCTACGGATTCTAGTTACTCCACATGTATCGAAGAGTACCTTACTCTAAACATGTAATGCTTTGGCCAAAGACTTTAGTAACAATCCGACGAGAGCCCATGGGTATACATCTCCTCGCAAGGAGTGGTGAATCCTTTATAGGCTATTCAAACACCTTCGATCACTTCGACTTATACCCAATCATCCCGGGTCCACATCTCCTTAGAGATGTTTGCTTAAGATGTCAAAGCATAAGTCTCCATGATCAAGATGACTTGAATACCGCAAGTCAAAGGAACATCGCACTTAAGCCACAGTAAGAACTTCATTGACATATCTATATATGCAGAGAACCATATGAAGTCTTACGGTTGGTCACTCCAATAAACTAGTTACCATAACTAGCATCCACGATCAACTCCGGACATCACTATGTCTCCAGCCAGTGAGAATCAGCTGCTTGGATACACCAAGGAGTATACCTCATGCTAGTCTCGACAGAATTGATGGTGTCCAACTCCATCAATTCATTGACTAGGAATAATTCCGATACATCACAATTATACATGTAGAGATACTCACTAGTTGTGATCCAATCACAAATTCTCTCATGCTGTGAATCGTATCGTGGACATTCAGTAAATGAGTTTAAGATCCAATCAAATACATGAAACATGTATACTCAAATAGTGAATCTTCATTTATCATATAAATGATTCATACATAAGGCGATTGCTTTAGGACATCTCTCATATATTACTAACATGCTATTCACCCCCCTCTAGCGGCGTCAAATTTCCAACAAGTGGTATCAGAGCAAGGTTGCTCTTCAACGGATTAACAATCGGGAGCAAGACGCTAGAGGGTAAAAGATGGAAATCCAAGGACATTTGGGATGGGATATCAACACACCTATCCCCTATACCTTCTATGGACAAGAAGGGTTTAAGCATTGGAAGTCAAGAATTGAAGACTTCCTAATGATGAGGGACTTCGAAGAATGGTCTATCTTGATGGAGGGTTTTAGCTATCCAATAGGACCAAAGGGAGGGTTCCTCAAGAAGAAGAAGTGGAGTGAAGATCAACTCCAAGCCTTCGAGAAAAACATGAAGGTAGTAAAATTTATTCTTGATTTGGTCCCTAATGAAATTGCGTGTATGGTAGGGGACTATATGGATGCTAAGGAGTTGTGGAGCCAAGTGGCAAAGCTTCATGAAAATCCATCATCAATCCAAGAAGAAGAAGAAGAAGAGGAGTGTTCACCCTCTCAAGCTCAAGCAAGTACATCATCATCTAAAGAGCTTGAAGATTCAGAAGTTGATAAGGAGTCGACTTCCAGATCGGAGAAAGAAGAGGTGGAAGAAGCATCCACCTCAAGGATTGAGGGGGAGGAGAGAACTTCCACACCGGAGCCGGAACCAATTCAAGAAGAAGCCTCAATCTCCGGGAGGAATGAAGAATCCACTCCGACACCCACCACAAATACCCTAGGTAACTTAAGCAATTTAGTTTTAAATAAAAATCACATAACTTGCTTTGAGTGTAGGGAAAGTGGGCATTACAAGAGCAAATGCCCAAAGAGAGTAAGAAAAGCTCCTCCGACGTCCAAAAGTCAACAAAAGTCAAAGGATGCCGATGCCCCAAGTCAAAAGAGCAAGGAGCATATCATATGCTTCAAGTGCAACTCAAAGGGGCATTACCAGAGTCAATGTCCTAGGGGGAGCAAAAAGACCCAAGAAGGAGCTATACATGTAGGGGGAGCCTCCAAGGCAAACCCTAAGGTATATTTCAATAATGCACTTTCTAGATTTAATAGTCAAAAGCATACTAGGAATTTTAATTCCCTTGCAATTCATAAAGAGCATGCTAGAAGTAAGGAATTTTGCTTAGGTGCTAAAAATGTTTACCTTAGGAGTAAGGAGAAATTTGGGACTAATGTCCCTAAAAATATTTTACCTAAGGAATCAATTAGGAAAATAGGAGAACATCTAGATCTAAATCCTAAATGGACTAGGCATATGCCTAGAAAGTCTCATTCCCATGGTTTAAATCAAAATTCTAAAATTGGGAAATTAAAATTAGAGAATCAAGTCTTGAGGTCAAGGCTTGAAAAACTTAAAAATACCCTAAATAAGATACAAAATCAATTTAAAGGGTCTAGTGGTCAAAATCAAGGGTCCAAAAGTCAAAGTCAACACCTAGGACCTAAGAGTCAAAAGTCAACCAAGGACAAGCAAGGTTTGTGTCACAAACCTAAGCCTAAAGTGACTTATCATAGTGTCCCATTTGACTATGAAACACAAACTAGGTCTAGGAAGACCAAGGTCAATAGGGAAGTCATCTCTAAGGTTGACCAAAGGTTGTGCCTAGTGGCTAGGGTTTCTAGGAAACCTAGGGTGGCCACTAAGAAGGTTGCAAGGGGAGTTACCCCTAGAGTCAACCTAGGTAAGACCCAAATGACCAAGGCTAACAAGCCTAGGAGGGTCATTAGGAAGGTATCTAGGGAGGTTATCCCTAAGGAATACCTAATTAACCCTAGGAGCTCAAATCGGTTTTGGGTTCCTAAGAGCGTGATTGATTCACGCTAGATGGGTTTAGGGTGTACCAACCTTGATTGGATGAGTAGTTAACTCAACCATGGTAAAGGTGGCACTTTAGGATATTTTCAAGGTTATGGTTACCTTGGAAATAGATTTGAATCAATATCCTAAAAGATTTTAGGATGTGCCAATGCACTTTTGAAATTAAGAAAAATCAATTAAATTGACACAATTTAGGTTTAGAGGTTAGTGTGCCATTTTGAGTTTTTGGCACACTAGGGAGATTAGGTTAATATGGCAAAATATGATTAATCCCAACAAATGACAATTAATATTAAAATTTAAGTATTATTATATCTATATATTTTATATGTCATACTTTGTTTGCCATATAACATGCCATGACATCATGCTTACTTTTAATCATTTTATATGTCATGTTCATGTTTTAGGATTAAGGTTTTAAATGTCATGTGTTTTTAGATTTCATCTTATGCCATGACATCATGATTATGAGCATATACTTATTTATATAATCATTAATGCCATAATCATTCATGTATTTAAGAAAAATTTCGATTGAAATTGATTTAAGGACTATGACATGACTTGGAGTCCCATTCATAAGGGAATCAAGTAGAGTTGTCTTAGAAGATGCATGAAACCCTAGTTTTAAATGAACCAAAACCCACATCTCACATCCAATTGACATGTATGTGTATTTATACACCCTAGATACATGTGAGATGCTAGGATATGAGTTAAGTTCAAGGTGCATAATTTTTGCATCTAGATGAACTAAAACTCATCTAATTTCAAATGTGGATCATTAGGAAAGCTTGTGTACAAGTCATGTGCATAGAGCCCAAGGAATATGATCCAAAATAAGGTTTTGAAATCATTTTAAAATCAATTTAGAAAACCTTGGTGAAGTCTATCTTTTGATAACAATCACCAATGATGAAGTTGATACAAAATAGGGCCAAAACATTGAAAATTTCAATAGTTTTGAGTTTTGTATCAAACTCACTATTTTATGGGTAAAATAATTTTCAAATATTTTTCACCCATTGTAATGACTATAAGTAATATACGTATCAAATTTTATGATTTTTCAAATTACATATAATTACTTATGTTTTTTCAAATCTCGATAATCGAAATAAATTGAATTTCGTTTATCGTCCGATCGCTTTGGTGGCGATCGATATGGGTGGCGGCCGACATCGTCAGAGTCAATCGCCAGTCTGATTGCGGGTTAACAAGGTTTGTTTAGCCCGTGTTCAGCTATGGAAAAGGTTCCTAATCACTCCTAACCCTAGGATATGCTTTAGGAAGCATTATAAAGGGTGAAAATCCATTGGATATGGATTAGGAGCTGTGTTAGGTCAAAGTATCAAATTTAGGGTGAGTGAAAGTTCTATGTTGAACTTAGAACCTTAATTTTGATGGTTTAGAGTTCCTATTGGCTTAGGAGCTTCCTAAGGACATTGTTGGTGCAATGGTCAAGGGGAAGCAAGCCTTTAGGGGGAGGTATCCATCTTGGGATGATGGATGTATTTTTCTACTTGAAGAGGAGAAGTTATTGGGAGAGTATCATCAATTGAAAAAATTGATGGGTTTTTGATACCCAATTTGGAAATTGGGAGAGAGTATAGGATTGCCTCTCTTGAGTGATATGTGAATTATCACTAGGAAGATGGTAGGCATCCTAGGTATTTATTTTTGGATCAAGGGAGAGATTGTAAGATCTCATTGGAACATGAGACATTGACCTCCTTGGAGAGAAAACCTTTTTGATGTTAGTCAAAAAGGGGGAGAATATTTGGGGGAGAACATTTGAAGAGTGTTTACCAATTTGGGATAATTGGTAAGGGATTTGAGTTAGTGGTCTAACTCAAATGATTTGTTTGGTTTTTGTCAAACATCAAAAAGGGGGAGATTGTTGGTGCAATCGACCCAGGTCACGATTGACCAGGATTCGAGTTTGACTCGAGTGATGTTTTGATGTTTCGACAAAAACATATGACAATGTAATTGTCATGGGAAAGTCCAAGTCTTGTGTACTTGGCATGGAAAGTCCAAGTGGAACACTTGGCATTTGGTAAAGTCCAAGTCTTGAGTACTTGGCATGAAAAGTCCAAGTGGGACACTTGGCACATGAAAAGTCCAAGCATGAGTCTTGGCAATGTAAAAGTCCAACATGGGTTGGCAAGGGAAAGTCCAAGCATGGTCTTGGCATTTGAGAAATCCAACATGGGTTGGCAAGGGAAAAGTCCAAGCATGGGTCTTGGCAATGTAAAAGTCCAACATGGGTTGGCAAGGGAAAGTCCAAGCATGGTCTTGGCATTTGAGAAGTCCAACATGGGTTGGCAAGGGAAAAGTCCAAGCATGGGTCTTGGTAATGTAAAAGTCCAACATGGGTTGGCAAGGGAAAGTCCAAGCTTGAGTCTTAGCATGAGAAGTCCAAGGGGTTTGATATTGGCTGCATAAAGTCCAAGCGGGAGTCTTGGCAGCATAAGTCCAATGGTTGGCGGCGTAAAGTCCAAGCGGAGTCTTGGCGGCGTAAGTCCAATGTGCCTTGGCGGTGTAGACACCGTTAGCATGACATAGCCAATGGAAGCACCTAGAGGCTAGCGCGATGGATGAACAAGTCATGGATGACTTGGAGGGATCCGAGAGGTGTGAGGCTGATGGAGGTGGCTAGAAGGCTTAGGTCTAGGCTAAGGGTGGTCTAGCAAGTATGAGGGCACCATACTTGGGTTAAAACCTCATTTTTGAGGTTGACAGTCGACTAACATTATGGCCGGTTCGACTATCGTGAGTCGACTTGAGTTATTTGCGGTTTAAATGGAAATGCTCGTGATCCGCTCATCGGAAGCGATCGGTGTCGACAATGATCGATATCGGCAGCCGATCGGCGCCAAAATCGACGGTATTTGCCGATCCCAATGTCGAGCATAGAATGCTCCGTGGTGATTGGCGGTCTACGGTACGCGATCGACTGCCAATGTTGGCAGTCGACTGCCAAGAGATCCGTTGGAGTTTTTCCAGCGTGGATCGAGCTATTGTCTCACGACAACAGTGACATCAGTCGACTGGTGACTTATGACAGTCGATTGATGGGCGGAAATTCAGGTCGCGCGCAAGGATAAAAGGAGCTCGACGGGAGGGTTTTTGGCATCAGTTCTTAAGCGATTTCTTGGACGTTTTTGAGGCGATTTGCTGCTGCAAATCAGGGTCTTCAACCACGGTTCAAGCGATCAACAAGCAAGTAATCCAAAGGCATTTGTAAAGTTATTTTCTTTACTAGTTTTGCATTGTATTATTGTATTTGCTTGTATTCCTTTCGTTTATTGTTGCAAACGTTTGTACGAGGTTTCTCCGCCTTCGACTTGTTGTCGAGAAGGAGTTTATTGATTAGTGATTGCATTGGCGTCGCTAGAGCTCGTTAGAGCTCGATTCGTGGAGTAGGAACCGTGTGGTTCCGAACCACGTTAAATCTTCGTGTTATTGTGTTTGTGATTGTGTTTCGTTATTGTTATCATATATATATTCCGCTGTGCTAATGAAACTTGTAGACACGAACACGCGATCGAATTCCATCTACGAACGATCAAACACTATTCACCCCCCTCTAGCGGCGTCAAATTTCCAACAGCTAGCTTAGGTCTATAGCCCACGGGCGCCCTTGCCCTAGGGTTCCTCATCAACCCGAACCAATTCCTCTTTTTCCTGTGCCAAACTTCGCCGGATCAATCGGTGGCCAGCCCTTAGCAAAGTGTCTTAGTCTCTTCTTTGCCATGCCAATTTCGCTAACTCTCCGTGCCAATTGTACGCTAATTCTCCGTGCAATTGTACGCGCTAACTCTCCCGTGTCAATTGCTTCTACTAACTCTCCCGTGTCAATTGCTTCTACTAACTCTCCCGTGCCAATTGCTTCTGCTAATTCTCCCGTGCCAATTGCTTCTGCTAACTTTCCCGTGCCGATTGCTTCTGCTAATTCTCCCGTGCCAATTGCTTTCGATATTCTCCCGTGCCAATTGCTTTCGATATTCTCCTGTACCAATGGCTTCTGATATTCACGCCCGAACCATTGGCTTCTGATATTCGCGCCCGAACCATTCTTCCTTTTCTCCCTTCGCTGAGCCGAATATTTTGGATTGGATAATGGGTCACCCGCTAACCCTTCTACCGGGAATTATATAGAAAAGGTACCAGCAGTATCATTAGTCAACCCCGAAAAATAGTAATGCGAAGTTATAAGCTTGACTTTCCAAATGTACATAAAGTCTCTGACCTATTCTTCGTTTCTCAACTTAAATCCATCTGTTCCCTTATACCTCCCTTATGTATACTCAAGGAGGCCCGCTGGGCTCATGGGCTCCGCTTCTCCTTCTCCTCTTGTGCAGTTGAATCGTCACGGAAAACCCTATATAAACCCCTGTCTTCTCCTTTTAGGTATCGTTTAGTGTGCTTAACAATCCAGCCTGTTCTTCTCCTTCCGTGATTTTCACCGGCGGCGTTTCGGCAACCCAGTCCTTCCTTTCCCCACACGATTCTTCCTTAACCTCCGAGTAAGTGCTTTGCTTTGTTCACACCCATGGCTCCTAGGACCATCTCTTCACCCGCCTGGTATGAACATACCATAATCCAGTTAGATTGTAACCATTATTTCTTTAATATTAAGAACAACTACATAGACCCCTCTATAAAATGTTGTTTCACGACTAAACTGCATCGGCCTCATAATCCTCCTCCCGGCTTGACATGCTTTTTCTCCGAACAATTTCTTAATGGCCTATCCCTGCCTGTACCGTCGGTCTATTTGGACCTTCTAAACTTCTATGGACTACCCTTGAACCAATTCACCCCCAACTCCTTTCAAATTTTATCGGGAGCTCACATAGTATTCCAACACCTGAACCTCTCTTTAACCCCCGAAATATTTCATTGCTTCTTCCAATTAAAATCTTCCAAGGCAGGTCTCTTTTATTTATCTAGCCGTTCAGACTGCCAATTCTTGGTGAACCTGCCCACTTCCCACAAGGGCTGAGAAGAATTGTATTTCT
Source organism: Wurfbainia villosa (assembly GCA_025175895.1). Classification (NCBI taxonomy): domain Eukaryota; kingdom Viridiplantae; phylum Streptophyta; class Magnoliopsida; order Zingiberales; family Zingiberaceae; genus Wurfbainia; species Wurfbainia villosa. The sequence continues at coordinate 1,355,398 of CM046008.1, forward strand.
TTGCACTTCAGAGTCTACCCTATTCTGATACATGGAAGGTAGCCCTTCCTGAATTGTCTCCCTCCCGGGAAATGAGGACCAAATGTCCCTTCTCGGAAGTGTATAGAGTATTAGGAGAGTTACATTACTGCTCAAACCATCTAATAAAAACTCCTCTTTTAAGCCACTTTGGATTGTCTCCTCTACCTTTGACGACTTCGGTTGCTATAGGTAGGGTGATACTGACCCTGCAATATGACTTCCTTTCTATGTTATTCATCTTTCTTATCAGTATAACTTGCAGATAATCTAATGCAGAAGACTTTGGTGGAAGGGGAGGCGATCGAGGCTGCCAAGAAGAAGAAAACCTCGACTAAAAGAAGCAAATCAAGAGTGACCCAGTCATCCCCCCGGAAAAAACTGCGGCTCATCAAGAAAGGAGCCTCAAGTTCATCGGCTCTTCTCCCCTCATCTTCCGACCAGCCAGGGTCTCAACCCCTAGCCATTTATGAGCCAAGAAGAGGAGGCAATACCTCCCCTGTCCCTTCTCCATCTCCTCAAGGAGGGGATTCTCCCTCCCATTTTCTTCATTCCTCCCCATCTGCACAAAATTCACCCCCACCTTCTCATACGGAATCCCTCCAAGCTCCTATACCTTCCGACTCAAGAGCTGCTCCTACCCCCCTTCGTCGTATCAGACCCCCATCCTCCTCTGAAGGGGAGGATCCTTCCCTTCCTGTTCCTCCGAGGGCCACGTTGGGATCCCTGCTGAAGATTCGGCACCCCTCGGAGGTAAAATTCTTCAATCAGTCGGGCATACAAGGCCCTTGCGAGCAAGTGAGCAAGCTGTTGGCAGAGGTATTTACTCTTTCTTTTCCTCCTCTTCACTATGGGTATCTCTATATGCCGATGTATACTGATAATTTTTTTCTCCCTTTAGGCCTCCACCCAACATAACAAAATGGTGGTTCAGCTGACCCAATTCCAATCTAGTGTGGAGATTCGCCACTTTGCCACAATATCACAACAAAAAGAGCTTGTTCGGCGGTTAAACGAGCAAGAGGCAAAGGAGGTGGACTTCAGGGGCCAGTGCGAAGATGTCATGATGCAACTAGCCCTGGTCCAAAGCGAGAAAGAGGAGCTACAACGAAAAAATGAAGAACTTGAACAGCACCTCTTCTTACAGTCCAGTGAGCTGCAACAGGTAGACATCCTGACCCGGGAATTGAAGGAGTATAAGGGATATCTTGGGGACATCATGATCAAGGATGCTGACTCCTCGGCTACTATTATACAGCTTCAACAAGAATGCCACCGTCTTAATCTGGAGCGTCAAGCCTGGGCAGTTACCAGGGAATCCTGTACAAAGAAGTGTCAGGAGCTTTCCTCCATGGTAGCGGCTCTTCCCCAAACCTTATCGCCGGTGGCTCGGCAGCAATCTACCCTCCACCAGGAGTATTTTGAAGCTCTTTCAGCCTTAGGACAGCAAGCTATAAAGGCAGCCACCGAAAGAGATGCTTTGGCGGCTAAATTGGCGGAAAGTCAAGCTCAGGTGGTTCAATATCAAGACCAACTGAAGGAGCAAGAAGCCGACCTCAAGGGACGCTATGTCAAGAAGGGGGTAGATTTATTTATACTAGGTTTTGAGGGGTCCTCGGCTCAAAATGCCGAACAAGGATACCCGCCTCCTGGCACGGACACTAGCTATTTAGATCCCACGGAGGCGCTAGCTAAGTGTCCGCCCGAACTCTTTGAGTTGTAATTTCTACTATTCTCCTTTTTGGTAATTTTGTCAATAGCCTCTCTTTTGCTTCTGAATGATGAATTTGTCCATATGTTTAGTTATCATCATCTTGTCATGTTTCTTGACGGGTCGGGAATTCTGGACCAATTTTAAACTCCTCCCTTTTTATACCGTTATCTCTTTTCCCGTATCGTATGGCGCAATCACCTCGTTGGTTCGGGCTTATTGGAGAGATCTCGAATAACATTATTCACCTCCGTCCCAATTTCGGTTCGGGAATCCGCTTGAAGTATCTTGCCTGATATTATTCACATCCGTCCCGATTTCGGCTCGGAGATTTGCTTTAAGTGACTCTTGCCTATTGGTTTTCCCCATTCCTTTTACTGCTTCGGAAACTGTATCAATCTCTTCGTCTTCTTCCCCTTCCCAAGAACTTCTGCCGTCGCTTTTCTTCCATTATAAATCATTGCCCTCCATGTCTTCGTCCTCCTATCTCACTATCATGGCTTCAGAGGGGCACCCCATCGAAATTTCTTCAAATTCAGAATCTTTCGAGCTGCAGGACTGGGTTTCTGAAGACACTGAAGATTCAGAGACCCGCTCAACTGCCACTTCCGCTTTTCGTCCTCTTCCTTTTCCGCCTCACACTCCAACTCCAACCCCTCCTACAGGGAGGTCCTTTCGTGCTCCCTTCCCTTCCTTCCGCAATAGAGTGTGGAATCCTCCCTTCACCTGGGAGTATACAGTGGGAGACCCCCGTGCCGCTGACGAACTTCCTCCACTTCCACCAGCGCTGGCTTTCATCCCAGTCCCCCCGGCGGAAGCTCATCCTTCTCCGTTCGATGAAGGTCCATCAGCCATTCCTCCGTCTCAAGGCGAGCGCTTCAAGGTCATCTTGGCGCCCTCTCCCCCCAAAGAGACCTCTCCCGCTTCGTCTGTTAGGAGTAATCAGAGAAAATCTGTATAGATCAAATTAATGTAATCATTTCAAATATATCAATAAAAATGAGGGAGGGAACTTGATGTTTGCTTTTGTCTTTTTCTCGTAGAAGTAAGGTTTCTGTCTTCAAAAGGACGGTAATCTGGTCCGAACATACCTTCTTCTATCATCGCCCGGGGATTCGGACCCTCTTAATTACAATTATAGTCCCGTCGACCTTCCCACTATGCCCCCATGTTTCCTCTTCTTTACTGGCATTTATGGTCCATATTTCTTCTACCCATAAATGCACTTTTCCCCTTCGTCGCTATAAAATCCCCCGACCCTTACCTGATAGCTTCCATCCTTTCCTTTTCTTTTTGTTTGCCATGGATGTAATATACGAACAGGCGTGATTCCTCTCCTTCTGAAGAACAGATAAATGATCGCCGATACATAGCTAGCCTGGAGGAGCAAGTGAAGTATTTACAGCAACGGCTGAAGGAAACTTCCGCCAATAATCGCTCCCTGCGCCAACAACTGGTCGGGTCCTAAAAGGAATCGCCAAGATCTTCTGCGGCCTTACGGGCAAACTATTGTGCCAACCTCAACCATACAAAGGATCTTCATCCGTTCCTCCCAACAAAAAATTGTAATACCCAAGATGTATAAGGGTTTCTGTTTGTTATTTTCCCTTGTAAATGACTCATAATATGTAATTCTCTAGCATCAATGAACTTTTCCAGTTTATCTTCTTTCTCCAGTATCTTCTGAGTTGTGCCACACTTTACTTCTTTCGTATTCACATAGACTCACATATAACTGAGACATATTTCGGCTCTTCCGCCTTTTTACTCTGCTGGGTATATAGAACAATTAAATGATCCAACTCTGCTATTTTACAGGAATAAAACAATACAAAGTTAAACAAGGACTTCAACTTCTCCCACTTTACGGGGACAAAAAGTGATACACAACTGAGGAGATCTCAGTTCTTCCGTTCCGCCACCTCACGGGGATATCTTCCGCTTCGCGGGAATAGAATTTTTGAGTATAACTGAATGAATTTCGGTTCTTCAGGTCCGCCACCTCATGGGGATATCTTCCGCTTCACGGGAATAGAAATTTATACATATAATACATAACCGAGGAATCTTGGTTCTTTCGTTCCGCCACCGCACGGGGATATCTTCCGCTTCGCCTCGCGGGGATAGAAATTTAGATATATATATTAGGTAACTGAAGAATCTCGGTTCTTCCGTTCCATATACGAGGATATCTTCCGCTGCCTCGAGGATAGAAATTTATATATATATAATATATAACCGAGGAATCTCGGTTCTTCCGCTCCGCCACCGACGGGAGATATCTTCCGCCTCGCGAGATAGAAATTTAGATATATATATTACGAATCAAGAATCTCGGTTCTTCCGTTCCGCCACCGCGACGGGATATCTTCCGCTACCATGGATAGAAATTTATATATATATAATACATAACCGAGGAATCTCGGTTCTTCCAGTCCGCCACCGCACGGGGATATCTTCCGCTTCGCCTCGCGGTGATAGAAATTTAGATATATATATTACGTAACCGAGGAATCTCGGTTCTTCCGTTCCGCCACCGCACGGGGATATCTTCCGCTTCGCCTCGCGGGGATAGAAATTTATACATAGAATACATAACCGAGGAATCTCGGTTCTTCCGTTCCGCCACCGCACGAGGATATCTTCCGCTCGCGGATAGAAATTTAGATATATATACATAATCAGGAATCTCGGTTCTTCTGCTCCGCCACCACACGGGATATCTTCCGCCTCATGGGAATAGAAATTTATACATAGAATACATAACCGAGGAATCTCGGTTCTTCCGTTCCGCCACCGCACGAGGATATCTTCCGCTTCGCTTCACGGGCATAGAAATTTAGATATATATATTACGTAACCGAGGAATCTCGGTTCTTCCGTTCCGCCACCGCACGGGGATATCTTTCGCTTCGCCTCGCGGGGATAGAAATTTATATATATATAACACATAACCGAAGAATCTCGGTTCTTCCGTTCCGCCACCGCACGGGGATATCTTCCGCTTCGCCTCGCGGGGATAGAAATTTATATATATATAATACATAACCGAGGAATCTCGATTCTTCCGTTCCGCCACCGCACGGGGATATCTTCCGCTTCGCCTCGCGGGGATAGAAATTTATACATAGAATACATAACCGAGGAATCTCGGTTCTTCCGTTCCGCTACCGCACGGGGATATCTTCCGCTTCGCCTCGCGGGGATAGAAATTTATATATATATAGCTCAGAAGCCATCAACATAAAGGAGACAATGTTTTCATATCATCCCTCTTTTGTGCTTATCTTCCGAAGGGGAACGCCTATATCCACCCCTTCCCATGCAAATGAAGGCTTTAGTACATAACGAGCCACTTAGAAAAAATAACCCTTCTTTCCCTTTCACTTAGGGCCGCTTTCACCACAGACGAGGAGCCCAATAATGGTTACAAGCCCACTCTCCTCCCTTTTATAGGAGATCCTTTTGTCTTCGTTTCTTTTGCTATCTTCATCCCTTTGCCTTTTCATCTCCTTCTTCTCCGTCTGTTCGTTCCTCCGCCGCCATACTTCGTTGCCCCAATCCTTTTTTTTTAGCCCTTTCTCTTTATTCTCAGACCCTCAAAATGCATTCTACCTTCTTCCAGGAGATAGCGGGTCGTTATCCACATTGCAAGAGGAAAGCTGATCAACCGTCGGCTTTGTCTTCTTCTTCACTTTCCCCGATCACCACCACACCTGCTTCATCTCGTCCGTCTTCCTCTCCTCCCCCTGCATCCCTTTTTACTTCCGCCCCGGAGGAAATCGGGACAATTAGTCCTTCCTCGATTTCTCCGACATTTACAAACCCTAGCTCTCATGCTTTTTCTCCCTCTGCTACCAATATTCAGAAGTTGCCTTCTCCTTCACTGCAACCTGAGGATGAATTTGGGGAGGATGCACTTCCATGTCAGTCGATGACAGAGGATGGCTCACCCCTGCCTTCTATCTCCCCTGAATACCATTCTTCCTCCGAACCCATGGCGGTTGATATCCCCTTACTGCAAACTTCCCCCTCCACTCATCGCCTGAAGAGCCCTTCTCCCTCCAATATCATCCCCCTTCTCCCTATCACCAGTGAACCTCCCACCTCAGTATCATCTGTCCCATCTTCCTCCTTTTCTCCCAGGAGTCTTCGGATCCTGAACTTAGAGGAAGTGGTTCCTAGCATGGAAAGCCTACGTCATGCTCTGGATTTGGTATGTTTTCTCAATTAGCTTCCTTAGCTTTGTCTTACTAACCGATTTCTTTTCCACAACCGACATGCAGGCCTTGACCAACCATCAAGAGTTGGATCACTCCCTCCATCAATATCGGGCTCAAGCTCAAGAATGGGAGCGGCAACAACGGGAAGATTTGGCGAATACTCAGAATCAAGAACGACTCCTGTTGCAACAATTGCACCGGTGCCAGGAGCAAAGGGCTCGCCAACAAATTCAGAAGGATGCTGATACTATTGCAGCGTTAAGGGAACAACAGCGATCAGGTGTGGAACCACCCGTCCCCCAGCGGGAAGTCCAACCGGCTCCTCTTGATAAGGAGTCTTCCTCGGCTCAAGAGTTAATACGTCTTCAAGGGCAGGTAGCAGAGCTCCTCAAGGGGAAGCAACAGGATTCTGACGCCATCGCTCGCCTTCAGGTTCAATACCGGCGAGCACAGGATAAGATAGGGGACCTCCCCCGCCAGCAAGGAGGTACAAGAAAACTCATCCTCATAAATTCCAGCATGCTCACGCTGCTCACGACAGAAGACTTCCCTCCAGAGGATGGGCACTGAACTCGCCCGGACCAGATCTTATTCTGAAGCAGTGGAGGGGATTTCAGCTTCTATGCGTCAAAATATGGTGGAGATGACACACCTTGTGTAGCAGGACTAAAGTTCCCGAGCTGATGATGTTTCCATCCTAGCCGATGCTATTATGGAGGTGTCGCGACGCTATGTGGACGTGCGTCGAAATCTTCAAGAACAACAAGAAAAATGCAAGAGGTTGCATCGAGAGCGAAGCCCTGACCGTCCGAACCGCCAGGAGCGACTCATCATTTTACTGCGCGCTACTTATCAGGACGGATTTAATGAAGCGGTTCGGCAGTATGCCGACTAAGGATTACCTCCTCCAACTTATCCTTCATTTTCTTTAAATTGGGAGGCTGATTTTCGACGTTATCCTCCCGACCGATTTAAGCTGTAATTCGATATCTTATTTTGAAACGGGAATTTCCTTTCCATTTTCTTTCTCTTCTGCAAGATTTATTAACAGTACCGTATTGCTCTTGTAAATAACTCATTAATGAAATTTGGAGAGTACTTGACATCTAATTAACGCGATCAAGTTAAGAAGTATTCCCCTTCGGAGTCTCATAATTTCTCTTCTTCTATTCCCTACTTCTCATACAGTATGAAAAAGTTTTAAATGAATGACATTCCAAGGTCGTGGAAGCTCTTTGCCTTGGTCATCTTTCAGATAGTATGTTGACCTTGCTACGCAGCGCGTTATTTCATAGGGTCCTTCCCAGTTTGGATCTAGCTTTCTAGGGTCTCCAGCGGGATTAACTTTACGCAAAACCCAATCCCCTTCTTGAAATCTCCGAGGCATCACTTTCTTATTAAAGGCTCGCTGCACTCTTTGCTTGTAAAATTCCGCTCGCCTCCGTGTCATCTCCCGCTTTTCCTCCACCAAGTCCAATTGCTTGGATAAGTTGGTTCTGATTTGGTTCGTATGCCTTTATCCGAGCGCTATTTAACAGAACCTCGACCGGAATAACGGCTTCCATCCCGTACACCAAACTAAAGGGAGTTTCTCCTGTTGCTGTCTTGGGTGTAGTTCGATAGACCCACAGGACGCCTGGTAACTCTTCTACCCAGTTTCCCCTCTGAGCCCCCAATTTGGTCTTTAATCCTTGAATGAGGATCCTGTTAGTCACCTCCACTTGCCCGTTCGCTTGAGGGTGAGCTACCGAAGTGAAAGCCTGCTGAATGTTGAGACTTTGGCACCACTCTTGGATCTTTTTCCCTTGGAACTGTCGTCCGTTGTCACTGACTATTTTCCGAGGAATACCGCATCGACAAACGATATTTCTCCATAAGAACTGTATCACAACATTCTCAGTAATTTTGGCCAGGGGCTCTGCCTCCACCCATTTGGAAAAATAATCTACAGCCACCAACAAAAACTTCTTCTGTAAAGGTGCCATTGGCATCAGACCCACTATATCCATTCCCCATTGATCAAAAGGACATGAAGAGACCACAGCTTTCATTAACTCAGCCGACCGTTCAGAACGGTTGCTATGCTTCTGACAAGCAATGCAGGCTTGCACTATGCGAGCAGCATCTTGCTGGAGAGTAGGCCAAAAATATCCTGCTAATAAGGCCTTCCTTGCTAAAGTTCTCCCTCCTAAATGATTGTTGCAGCAACCTTCATGAATCTCCCAGAGTACCCATTCCGCATCCTCATTTCCCAAGCATTTCAATAAGGGTCGTCCGAAAGAAGTCTTGTATAAGTCTTCATTTAAGAGGGTGAACCGTTTGGCTCGGCTTATTAAAGCGGATGCCGCTATTTTTTCTTCAGGGACCTTCCCATGCCGTAAATAAGCTATGATGTCAGTCCTCCAATCAAGAATTAGGCTTGATTCGGGTGTATCTTCCTCCACGCTGCATACTGCTAAGGAAGTATGGATTTTCGTATGGACCATTTCCGAGGACTTCATTCCTTCCATATCACTAGCCATCTGAGCCAATTCATCTGCCTTCCCGTTATTCTCCCGCGGGATTTTCTTTAAGAGGACCTGACGGAATTGAGTTTTTTCTTTCTCAAAAGCCTTCAAGTACTTATGCAGCCTTTCCTCTCGAACCGCAAAAAGGACCTTGAAGTTGTGATATTACCAACTGGGAATCCGAATGGATTACAATGGAAGAAGCCCCCACTGCTTTAGCAGCCTGCAATCCCGCTAGAATGGCTTCATATTCCACCTCATTATTAGATGCCCGATATTCCAGGCGAACGACTAGTCGAGTTTCTTCACCATCAGGGGAAATTAATAAAACACTGACGCCGCTGCCCGTAGATCCTGAAGAACCGTCTACGAATATATTCCATGCCTTTGATCCCTCCTCTTTTGCTGCCGAACCCTCTTCCGAGCCGCAGGGTACCTCTGCTAGAAAATCAACAAGCGCTTGACCCTTGATAACCGTTCGAGGTTGGTAATGAATATCATACTCACTTAGTTCTACCACCCATTTGGCCAATCTTCCAGAGAAATTAGGCTTAGTGATGACCTTGCCCAATTCGCTGTGTGTTAGAACGGTGATGGGATGAGCCAAAAAGTACGGCCTTAATTTGCGGGCGGTTAGCACTAAGATATATGCCAACTTCTCCAGCTCCGTATAACAGAATTCCGCCCCCTTCAGGATATGGCTGGTATAATAAATAGGATGTTGGTGAGAATCTTCTTATTTCAATAATACCGAACTAACGGCTCCCTCTGAGACGACCAGATACATCCATAATGGTTCTCCGGCTATTGGTTTGGCTAGCAGTGGGAGTCCAGCCAAATATTTCTTCAACTCCTGGAAAGCCTGTTCACATTGATCATCCCACTGAAATTTAGTAGCCTTGCACAGGATCTTGAAGAAAGGCAGCCCTTTGTCCGCCGATCTGGCTATGAATCGTGATAAAGAAACGATCCTGCCCACCACCACGGGTTTCTACAGATTAGCGGGTGACTTCATGTTACATAGTGCTTGCACCTTCTCAGGGTTGGCTGGCAACCCTTTCTCAGTCACGATGTACCCCAAGAACTTGCCGCTCTTTACTCCGAACAGGCATTTGTTAGGGTTTAGCTTCATATTAAACCGCCTTAATGTAGTGAAGGTTTCATTTAAGTCCTTGACTAAATCCCGAGTGACCTTCGATTTGACTAATATGTCATCCACGTAGACTTCCACATTTTTCCCTTTCTGTTCTGCAAAGATTTTGTCCATAAGGCGCTGATAGGTGGCCCCTGCGTTCTTTAATCCGAACGACATTACCACATAAGCGTATAACCCTCCTGCAGTCACAAAGCTAACCCTCTTTTGATCTTCTTCGACCAAAGGTATTTGATGATATCCTTGATATGCATCCATTAGGGACACCACTTCATATCCCACAGTAGAATCCACCAATTGATTAATACGAGGCAAGGGGTAGCAGTCTTTAGGGCACGCTTTATTTAAATCATGAAAATCGATACACATCCTCCATTGCCCCGAAGGCTTGGGGACCAAGACTACATTGGAAACCCATTCGGGAAACTGGATTTCCTTTACATGACTCGCTTTTAGCAGTTTGTCCACTTCTTCGGCTATGACCTTGTCCTTTTCTGGTCCAAAATGTCGCCTCTTCTGTTGGACGGGTCGGGTTCCTTTAGTGATATTGAGATGGTGTTCAGCCACTCGAGGGTTGATCCCCGTGAGATCATGCACATCTTTTGCAAAGATATCTTCATTCTCCTTCAGGCAAGCCACCAGCTCTTCTTTGGTTTCCAACTGTTGTGCTATCCGTGTGGCCTTTCCTGGAGCGATTTCCACCAGTTCTCCTTCTTCTATTTTGCCAGCCTTGGGGGGGGATTCCTCCAGGACGCAGACATCAGTGATGATGAAAGCTTTGCCTTTGAGGTCATTGGTTCAGGCTTTCTTCTGATCGTCCCGAACCATTTGCACGTAGCAGCTCCTGGAGGCCTTCTGTTCTCCACGGACTTATCCCACCGATGAACCCACTGGAAATTTCAGCTTCTGGTGGTACGGGGAAGCCACGACCTGAAAAAGGGTGAGGAAAGGATGCCCAAGAATAGCGTTATAAGTGGACGGAGCGTTCACAATGAGGAAAGGGATTATACTGGTTTTTTGGCTGGGCTTTACGCCCAGAGTCAGAGGCAATGAAATCTGCCCCGTAGGGTGTACTACATGCCCTGCGAATCCAAAGAGGGGGGTGACCACATCTTCTAGCTGGGCATTCCCCAGCTGCATCTGTCCGAAGGCTTCCTGAAAGAGGATGTTGATGGAACTTCCCGAATCGACCAACACCCGGACCACTTCATAATTGGCCAAGGATATACGAATAACCAAGGTGTCCGATGGGCGATAGGACACCTGTAAATCTTACGGCCGAATGAAGCAGGCGGTGACTTGAATAGTGCAGTCGGTGACGATGGCCAAACTCTCCATGAGACGGGCATACGACTTCCGCGCTCGGTTGGAGTCCCCATCGGTAGGTCCTCCAGCTATAACATGAATAACTCCTCGTGTGGGAGCGTTATCTAAATTGGATGAAGGGCCCTCACCTGATGGGCCTCCTTGGGAGACAACCTCTTGGGACGGCGTTTGAGGGAAAGTGACTTGAGGTTGTTGATTATAGGGCCCTGGACGAGTTACATTGGGTCGGGGGCCTCGCCGTGCCGGTCCTCCTGCCGGGAGCCTTACTTACGGATATGCAGTATGAAGGCGATCCAATTCCTCTTGTAACTTGAAACATCGGCCACTACTGTGGCCGTATTCCGTATGATTATTCCGTATGATATTGGCAGAAGAATAGGGCAGGGGGGTTACGTGGGATCCCCCTGTATCCTAAGGGTCGCCGATGAGACCACATTGGTCATAGAATTCCATTTCCCGTTCTTTCCAAGTCCTCACAGGAGGAAGCGCTTCAGCGGCCATGATTTGTAATGGCGGGACGGGGCGAACACCTTGCAGCATTGGACGAGGCCTCGGAACCTCCTGTCGAAAAGGTCTTGTATACTCCCGTCGAGGGGGCGCTTGAGGAGCAGCGGGACGAGCTCTTTCAATTGCTTTAATCCTTCTTCTTCGCGGATAAACTGCTCCGCACGGCTTAGTAGCTCCTCATAACTATCCGCAGGTTGTCTTAACAAGGAACTGAGGAAGGGGCCCTCCTTCAGCCCGTGCTGAATAGCGCCTCTGAAAGATTCGGATCGGGCTGAGGGGATTCCCCTAGCTGCAGAAGTGAATCGGTGAAGATACCCCCTAAGGGATTCTGAGGGTCCCTGGGTGATATGCATTAACATAGAGGCGTCCTGTTTATACGCCTTGCAGCTGACAAATTCCCGACTGAACATTCTCTGGAAATCAGCGAAACAAGTGATGGATCCTGGGGGTAGAGTATTGAACCACTTTTGTGCCGAGCCGGTTAAGGTGGTCCGGAAAACTCGGCATTTGAGAGCATCGGTATAACAGTGGAGCGAGGCCGCTCCGTCAAATTGAGATATGTGCTCTTCGGGATCCGTCGAACCATCATACTTATTGATCTGAGGATTCCGGAAGTAAGATGGAGGGAGCTCAGAGAGAATGTCCATTGTAAAGGGACTGGGCTCGTATACTTCCGGAGGTCTGGTTGATTGACTTTCGCCCTGTTCTTCCCTGCGCGTTTGGGTGAAGGGCATAGTGTTCTGAGGCGTTCTTCCCCCAAGTCCGCCTCCAAGCAATATTTCCCCATTGACGGCTGTACGAGATGGAGGAGACATTTCTGGGGGTGGGCCTCTGGAAGAAGGTTCACCAGAATGCGGATGCAGATATCCGGTCATTCTCCTTTCCCTAGCGAGGGCTTCTGTAATAGCGTCATCCATTAGGGCCTTTAGCTGCGATGGTAGAAGGGTGATGGGGCGCTCCTCCGCTGCAGAGGTAGTAGGTTGTTGTACTTCTTCAGGTTGCATCTCGACGTCCAGCTCAAATGTTTCCCACAGACGGCGCCAACTGATGCAGACGGGTGAAATATGTTCACTCCTTTTTCAATGCAGTGAAGCACTAAGGGAGATCTCAGAGGGTTCTCACAGGCCGCAATCAGTAGAGAAATAAGAAGATGAAGTAGATGAAACGCAAGAAACCGACGCCAGCATTCGAGACTCAGACACAAGATGTAACGTGGTTCGGAATAAGGATTCCTACTCCACGGAGGTGAGCTTTCTCACCGGATGCAGTGCCTAAGCACTTTCACTATGAAGGTCCTCCTTTACGGAAAGTAAGTTTTCGAAGGTGGAGGAGAAAGACCTCTTACAGTGATATCACAAGACGAGAAAAATACAAGAGATGTAACAACGACAGATCTCCGTCCTTCTTCTCCGGCGAGGCGGTTGTCGCTCCTCTTCTCCTCCTGCGTCCCCTTCTCTCTTGCTGGGTGGGAATAATTGAGGATCCCTCTTTCCTCCTTGCTTCCTCCCTTTTATCTTCCCTTTTCCTTCATCGTAACGTCGCGGGCTATCTCCATCGTACACGTGGCCACCACCTCCACCTGGAGAATAATTCTGTTACAGATATGAGGAGTGAAGACTCCTTAGAATATTGCGTGGGGCCTCCCAAGCCGCTGCCTAACACCTCTTCCTCTACTTTTCGAGTAATTAGGTTAGACTATCTCCCTCAACCATCCGCTTTGAGTGAAGCTAGCTTAGGTCTATAGCCCACGGGCACCCTAGCCCTAGGGTTCCTCATCAACCCGAACAAATTCCTCTTTTTCCTGTGCCAAACTTCCTTCGGATCAATCAGGCTGAGCCGACCCCTTAGCGAAGTGCCTTCCGTCTCTTCTTTGCCATGCCAATTGCTTCTGCTAACTCTCCCGTGCCAATTGCTTCTGCTAATTCTCCCGTGCCAATTGCTTCTGCTAACTCTCCCGTGTCAATTGCTTCTGCTAATTCTCCCGTGCCAATTGCTTCTGCTAATTCTCCCGTGCCAATTGCTTTCGATATTCTCCCGTGCCAATTGCTTTCGATATTCTCCCGTACCAATGACTTCTGATATTCGCGCCCGAACCAATGACTTCTGATATTCGCGCCCGAACCATTGGCTTCTGATATTCGCGCCCGAACCAATGACTTCTGATATTCGCACCTGAACCATTGACTTCTGATATTCGCGCCCGAACCATTCTTCCTTTTCTCCCTTCGCTGAGCCGAATATTTTGGATTGGATAATGGGTCACCCGCTAACCCTTCTACTGGAAATTATATAGAAAAGGTACCAGCAGTATCAAGGCCTTTCTTACGAAGGGTAATGAAACTTTACAAGATTTCCTATCTAAAGTAATTTCAATTGTCAGTCAAATGAGATCTTATGGAGAAAACATTACTGATGCTATTATTGTTTCCAAAGTTTTACAAAGCTTGACTCCAAAGTATGATTACATAGTAATTGTAATTGAACAGTGTAAAGATTTATATGTTTTCATCTTTGATGAACTAATGGGTTCTTTGCAAGCTCATGAGACAAAGGCGAATAGATCAGTTGAGAAGAATGAAGAAAAGACATTTCAGGCTTCTCAAGTAGAGAGGGAGATAGAAAAAAAGAGGACTCCAGTAGAGAACGTGGAAGATAAGGTTTTCATACTAGAGGACATGACAGAGGTAGAGGAAGAGGTTATTTTAATGGACAAGAGAGGCAATTCATTGGAGATCAAAGATGGAACAGAAATTTTATTCAGTGTTATGGCTGCAAAAGACATGGGCATAAAAAGGCAAATTGCAAAAATGACTCACAAGCAAATTATGTGAAAGAAGAAAAAGGAGGAAAGTAAGTTGTTTATTGTTCATTTTCATTTTAACGAAATTCAAGATGATGTTTGGTTTTTGGATAGTGGATGTTCAAACTATATGATTGATAATAAGTCATTATTTAAAGAGCTTGATGAGTCACAAAAGATGCTAGTAAGACTTGGAGATAATAAGCAGATACAAGTCGAAGGCAAATGCACTATTGCCATGGAGACTAGCAATGATAAAGTGAAACTATTTTACAATGTTTATTTTATTCCTAATTTGACACAATTTATCAAGTGTTGGACAATTGATGATGGGTGATTATACAATTTTGTTTGATAACAGAGTTTGCATTATTACTAACAAGGACTCTAGGCAATCTATTATTAGTGTGTAAATGATCGAAAATAAGATATTTCCATTTAAGATCTCTAATGTAGGAAACCAAGCTCTTATTGCTAATGGAGATAATGAATCTAAGATATGGTATTTGAAATATAGGCATGTTAACATCAAAGGCATGCAAATTTTAAGCGAGAAAGGTATGGTTTTTGGATTGCCTTGAATTAGTTGTCTTGGTTTATGTGAAGGGTGCATCTATGAAAAACAAATCAGAAAGCCTTTTCCAAGTGGGCAATCCTAGAGAGCTTCAGAAAGTCTCAAGTTAATTCATGTTGACTTACATGGACCTATGAGAACCACATCATTTGGTGGGAGTAAATATTTTTTGCTATTTACTGATCATTTTAGTCAAATGAGTTGGATTTACTTTCTAGTAGACAAGTCAGAGACTTTTGAAAATTTCAAAAAATTTAAGATACTTGTGGAAAATTAGAAGGGTACCTTAATAAAGACTCTCTGCACAGATCGAAAAGGTGAGTTTTTATCTAAAAAATTTAATCATTTTTGTGAAGAATATGATATCCACAGGGAGGTAACAATGTCTTATACACCAGAGCAAAGTGGTGTAGCTGAATGGAAAAATCGAACAGTTGTAGAAATGTCTAGAAGCTTGCCGAATATTAGATGACTTTCAAATATTTTCTGGGCTAAGACAGTGGCAACATCTATTTACCTATTGAATATTTCTTCAACAAGGATGATTTTGAATCACACACCATATGAAGCATGACGAGGCAGAAAACCATCGGCAAACCATTTAAGAATCTTTGGTTGTATTGCCTATGCTCTAATAAATTCTAAATTTCATCATAAACTTGAAGAGAAATATGATAAATGCATTTTTGTTGGATATTGCAATAAATTCAAAGCATATCGACTATATAATCCTCTTAGCGACAAAGTAATTATAAGGAGAGATGTTATTTTTGATGAGATTCAAGTTGGAATTAGAATAAACAAGGTGAAGAAACTCATGTTTATATTCTAATTGAGAATAAATCTCCAATAATTGAAGGTGTTCAATCATCTCCTTTGGGTTCAACATCTTCCTCACCATCAAATTCAAGAAGTAGTAGTTCATTCTCCTTGCACTCACAAGATTCATCTGATGAATCACCTCCAACAAAGGTTAGATAATTGAGAGAAATTTGTGAATCAAGTCAATTTGCTCTCTTTGTTATAGATCCTACAAGTTTTGAAGAAGCGATGACAAAGGAAGAATGACAAAAAGTAATGAAAGAAGAGATAATATCCAATGATAAAAATGATACATGGGAGATGGTGGATCTACCGGAAGGTAAGAATGTAATTGGCCTTAAGTGGGTATTTAAAATAAAATATCATGCTGATGGAACCATCCAAAAATATAAGGCTTAACTCGTGGCAAAAGGATATTCACAATAGTAAGGTATTGATTTCGAAGAAACTTTTTTTCTAGTCGCTCGATTTAAAACTGTGAGAATTATTTTAGCATTAGCCACATAATTACATTAGCATATTTATCCAATTGATGTCAAATCTACATTTCTAAATGAAGACTTGCAAGAAGAAGTTATGTAGTTCAACCTGAAGACTTTATAATTAAAGGCAAAGAGGCAAAGGTGTACAAGTTGAGGAAGACACTTTATGGGTTAAAACAAGTCTCACGAACATAGTATAGCAAGATTGATGGCTACTTTCGACGGAGTAATTTCTTAAGGAGTGAAAATGAACCCATTGTTTATGTGAAGAAAAAAGATAAAGATGATTATATTATTATCTGCCTTTATGTCGATGACATCATATACATGAGCTCTTTTGATTCTCTTTTAGCTGAGTTCAAGTCTAATATGATGAAGAAATTTGAAATGTCATATATGAGACTCTTACATTATTTTCTTAGTATTGAAGTGAAGCAAGGAATTGAAGGAATTTTTATCTCACAAAGAAAATATACAACAGATCTTCTTACAATGTTCAATTTACTTAATTGTAATCCATCCACTATGCCCATGAATATAAATGAGAAGTTGCAATTGGAAGATGGTTCAGAGAAAGCTAATGCAAAATTTTTTAGAAGTTTAGTTGGAGGTTTGATTTATTTAACTCATACTATATCAGATATTTCTTTCTCTGTTGGTGTAGTTTTCAGATTCATGCAAAATCCCACAAGGCACCATCTTGGAGTAGTAAAATGAATTTTACACTATATTGCTGGAACTGTAGATTATGAGATTTGATATATATACAAAAGTTTTAAAATTCAATCTCTGTGAATTCACCGATAGTAATTGGGCAAGTTCAGTGGATGATCGAAAGAGCATTTCAACCAATGTTTTCAATTTTGGGTCATGAGTAATTTCATAAAGTTCAAAGAAGTAAGATACTACAACACTATCTTCTTCAGAAGCAGAATATATATCAGCAACTTCAGTGGCTTGTCAAGCAATTTGGGTTAGAAGAATGTTTATCGATCTTCACCAACAACAAAAAGATGCAACTAATATTTTTTTGTGACAACAAGACAACCATTGCAATGACGAAAAAATTCAGCTTTTTATGAGATGACGAAGCATATTGATATTCATCTACACTTCATTCGAGACTTAATTAGTTGCAAATAAAAAAATTGAGTTGGAGTATTGCAACACACATGAACAAGCGATGGATATTTTGACAAAGTCACTTCTAAGAAATAAATTTATTTATTTCAGATCATGCCTTGGTGTTTGTAATTTTGAATCAAGGGAGAGGGTTGATAAATGATTCAAAATTATTAATTAGTGGATTGATGAGTTGACAATTAGTAGTGGAGTGTCTAGATTCAATGTATTTGAAGTATGGTGATAGTGAATAAAGAACGTTGTTATGTATTTAAGAGTAGTAGAGTTAATCACGAGGACGACGTGGTAGCTAAGACACGTACGGTGGAGCTTGAGGATAAGACAAGGATCGATTTCGGAGAAGATATACAGTTCTTTTCTAGATTCAAATGACTCATACGTGTCTTGATTACCAAGTCAAGATCCATAAGACCCTTCGTGATTTACCTTTCTTATAATAATCGTGAGATAGACGGGTGAGAGCTATTAGATTGACGGATTCTAATATTTTACGGATTAATATAATTTTTTAGCTTCGTATTATAGGATTCTCCCGTTAGTTTATCATCAATCTCGTATATTTCCATATGTTAATTTCCTTGTTAATTATATAACTTTTATCACTCAAAGAAAATGCAACGGCGAGAATCATCCTTGTTCTGCAACCATCACGTAAATCCTTATATATGTTCTACCATCATGTTTTCTGTGCTCAAAACATCGACATGCAAGCTGGCTTCCCTTGTAATTTTGAATTTTGTTTTTTAGTTGGAGGGGAAGCTGCAGGGTGATCTTGTCCAATCTGACAATAGCATACAGACACAGTATAATCCTGATTAATCAAATAGTGATCAAGCGCTGCTTCAAGACAATAAAACTAGCTCTTAGGATTAGCCTAATCTATAAATATAAAGAGATAATTTTTAAGTGGATCGAAATTAATTTTTAAAGAGATTATGACTTTAAGTTATCGATCAATATTCTCCTTTGTATTTGTCATCTAAATTCTTGATTTATCTTCTTCATGATAGAAATTCACGATCCTAAACATATATACAAAAATCGGATATATACAACAAGATTCGCCGAATAGATCTAGTCTTATCGAATTTTTTTTTACTACAAAAGTTAGAAAACGAAACGATAACATAATTAACGAAACCTGATTGTAGCGAAATAGCCATCGCTCGTAGTCAGTGAGATCCAGTCCGGAGTTTCTGCAAAGATGTAAAGGACGATCTTCCGTAGGGTTCTGGAGTGACGGCGCTGTAGACTTCTCGCCGATAGGATGCGAGGAGTCTATCAGAATATCAACCCCTACGAAGACCATGCTCTTTATATAGAAAATGCGTCGGATCCGTTATCGACCCATCATCAATAACGGATCCATCCTATAACGGGTTCTACACATTAAATCCGCATTAAATAACCGAAACCCGCAAACTAATAAGTAGATCACTTAATCGGATTCAAATCAATACGGTACAATCGGACGGTTACGATAATCACATGTAAGTCCACCACCAACAATCTCTCACTTGGGTTATATGAGATTTTGAATGTAACTTATGTCCGAAATTCTTTAGTTGAGCTCACTATGTCATATTTAACTAAATCAATCTGGTCCATTCTTCATTGGTATATGACTAAAGTGATCGTTGCTACTTCATATATGTAATCGGTAGCATGACCCATCAGTAATCACAACACCAATGTCATCAATGACATAGATCAGATGTGGATGTGTAGCATGAGAATTGCATGAGATGTGATCTGCACATGTCAATTCCCAAATTATCCTCCTTATGACCCAGAATAGGGTCATAATTATGTCTGCAAGCACCATAGGCTAAACCATATCAGCAAACCATGATCTAGACCTCATGACTCAAAGTAGAGTCTTACATCACATTTACAATCACCATATGCTAACTGCATTCGTAAATCGTGATGTCTTTATACAGAATGTCAAAGATAAATTACACATGTACCATATTTTTCTATCTTAGTGTACACATCAGAAATAAAAATATACATGTGTCTTGATTATAAAACATCTTAGATAATAAAGTAATACAAACTCTCGCTTGATGGGTGCCTCATCCATATGAAGAACCCCCATTTTCAACCCACGCTGATAATGGATATAAAGTCTGTCTTAATATGCTCTATCATAGCTTTGACCACTCTGAACTCTTTCTTTTAACCGTTTGACACTTTATGTCAATATACAATGAAGTCAACACGCCACGGTTGTTCTTGGCCTAAAGTTTTGCAACTTTATTATCACAGTTGATCCCAAATAGCTATCAAGGCCCCAAATGATCTTTACTCTGTGATAAAAAATCTGCAACCATATTGGATGTTCTGTAACAGTTTACTAATTCATTCTTCATTATTGAGGTAGTTATTAGCGTCTATTTGATGCTTTCCAAATGATAGCTCTTCCTTACAACATGAAGATATTTTCTATTGTAAATCTCTCATCATCCAGACATCCATCAAAATGCGAAGTCTTAATATCTAATCACTACCAGGTAATCAGATCTTCGCTATGTGAACATTTAAATAATTCATTAAAAAAATACTATATAATTTCTTTTGCAGTGCTTAATTCAATTATTTGTCCAATATTCCTACAATGTACACTAAATTAAATGTGTACATTCCTGTGCATATATGAGACTCGTTATATTTGAAGTTTAAGTATAACTCCCACTGAACTTAATATATATTTTAATTGATCGATAGGTTTCCCTCCATGCCTGAATGAGGTAACCTCCTTATCAAAATTTATGGTACTAATAATGAAATGCCAAATTTTAAACTATAAATGGACTTATTTAGATTGTATACTAGGCGTTTTGAATTATAAGATTCAAAATTCTATAGATGCACTATATACATTGATTCCTTAATGCTACCATTAAAGAGCATAGTCTTAATGCCCATTTAATGTAGCTCAAATTAAGTAAGATATCAGTGCCATGATTACTCTTATGGAGTCTTTTACTGACATAGATGAGAAAGTCTCCTTTGTAATATATATTCATTTACTGAGTGAATCTCTTGGTTAGCTACCATTAAAGGCATGCTTTCGACATTGTCCTATGAATCTTGTTTGGTTCTCAGACAATTCGACTAGCTTCTATACATCATTCATTACCATAGACTTCAGCTCATGCATTTTTTAGAGTTAGAATACTATTTGACCTTTTGAAAAGATGAGTTCCCCCAATGTCAAACTCATATACATATTCTTAGAGATAAACCTGATCATGCAAAAAATGTAGATCTCCTTTCCCTAGTAAATTTACTTAGTGACATTTTATTTAAAGTGGTTGGATGTCATAGTATACTAGATGTGCAACTTCTACAAAGGATATCAAACCCCTACTAGTTACAACTATAGGTTCCTTAATAGGATCGCTAATGCTCTCCTCTTTAAATGACATGTCTATGAGCTTAATGCTCTCACTTTTTAAGTAAATTTAGTATTTCCTATACAGAAGAAGAATCTCAAGGGTTGGATTAAATATAATACTAAATGACAGCTCATAATTCTTTAAGTTTAGTTTCATAATGTTTAACAACTAAACATTCCTAGATGTATAGGATTTAGATTACTGCCTTTATTAATAGGTAACTGCAACTATGAGTGTTTCATCCCATAATGTGTTTGGTAAAAAAGTGTAAATCATCTGCTATACTCTATAACCTATAGGATTTAGATCCTTTGCTCAGTCACACCATTCTGATAATGAATATCAGGCATGGTGCACTAAACCATAATCTCACACTCATAGAAGTAATTTGTTAATTGCTTTTCCTTTGACATACTCTATGCAAACATCATGGTCTGCAATGTTAAGAAAATCAAGAACTCTTCTCGGAGTTATTTAGACAAGTATTTTAATCACCAAATGAATTTCTTGTTAGCCAAGCTTCGTACTTCCAATATGCATTTATTTATTGCTAATAGACATATAAGTGTTTTGAAGACTTTATAGTTTATCAATTAAGGAACTATTGAATTCAGAAAATATTGAAAATTTTATTTCTAAATGAATAAGCAAAACATTATTTGTTCAAATAGAAAATAGTTCAAACAGAAAATAGAAATAAATATTCGTCTAAGAGACGATATATTATTTTCCAAATCTAAATTGACATAGTTCCTTAAACTAAACATAAAACAAAAAACACTTAATGCTACTACTCTAGCTTGCTTCCTGCCTTTAGTAATGATGAGTCTTTCACCATCAAGCGGTAGTCGGCTGTAGATGAGGCAATCCTGCATAGAGATACTAATGTGAGTAGGTGAACCAACATCTATCCACCAAGTGTCTATATGTATGGAAGCTGAAATTGACTTACAACTTTAACAAATTACCTTTCTTAATACGCCAATTAATGTACTTAAGACATTCTTTCTTGACATGACCATTCTTTTTGCAAAAATAACAGGTAGTCACTTTATCTTGTTCCTTTTGCCCACTTTGATCGAATGTCCCTGTATTTGCAGTTTGCTTTGCTTTCCCTTTGAGATTGTTCCTCTTTCTTTTATTGTTGGTTCCTTGAGTAGATGCCAGATTAGAACTCTCCGATGTCTCCCACTTCAGTCTCTCCTCCTCTTACACACATTGAGCTATAAACTCATTTAATGTCCACTGCTCCTTCTGAGTATTGTAACTTATTTTGAAGGGTGTGAACTGTGCAGGCAGAGACAACAAGACAAAATGCACCAACATATTTTCAGACACTTCTAGCTTCAATGCTTTAAATCTTGTGACAATATTTGACATCTCCATAATGTACTCTCTGACGTTTCTCTTTCCTTTATATTTCATAGTAATTAGCTTTGACAAGAGTGTGTTTGTTTCGACCTTTTCACTTGAAGTGAATCAATTTGCTAATTGACTCAGGAAAACCTTGACATCCACTTGTTCAGTTATAGAGCCTCTAATAGCTTCTGGGATGAATAACTTCATAATGCTCAGACTCATATGATTAGAGTGCTCCCACCGTTCAAACTGAGTCCTCTCCTCTGCCATGCTAGAACTAGTCAGAGGTGCAGGACGATCATATCTTAATGCATAATCTAAGTCCATGCATCCCAAGACCACTATTACATATTCTTTCCACTGATTAAAGTTAGTACCAGTGAGTGTAGGAATGTTTGCTATGTGGGTAGTTACTGAGTTCACTGTATAAGAAAGAAAAATACAAGAATATCATTAATGCCAAGAACATAAAGAGATAATAATCATTAAATGTGTATAATACACATGTGTAAATGTATATGAGCTAAATAAGATACCAAGTATAACATTACACTTAGTCTTTGGACTGCAATGAAACTTATTAGAGGTACTCTTTTAATTATAGCTCATGATAATTTTCGTTGGCCACATCATTTGCCTTCCTTTGGGCCGACACATGATATGCATAACTCAATTATCCTTTATATGAGTTATATCTGTTTGAGTCAGTTTATGGATTACAAACTCTTGATCTACCACACAAAATACCTTCATTTGGGCCGACACTCTGTGCTATGATCTATAACAGAATTTATTAACCTATTGATCTATCACACAAAATACCTTCCTTTGGATCGATATTTTGTGCATACGATCAACAGAATTGATTAAGCTATTGATCTGCCACACAAAGTGTCTTCCTTTGGGCCAATATCTTGTGTGCATGATCATTAACATTTATCAATAAAATTTGTTCTTTGTATGTAAACCATCCCTAACATATGTCTGGCATAAATATAACTTTTCTTTAGGCCAATTATATTCAACATAGACATACATCTATCAACGCAGTATGTCCTAAACCTCACTAATAGTTCTCACTTTGGTGATAATTATTAGTTTGGAATAGAATCATATGTGTAAATAGATTCTTTAGAAAATCTAGTTGTTGGAATATAAAGAGTATACCTTTCCTGACGGAAAAACCAAGGAAAGTCCGAAAACTAATCGGACTTGTCTATTGAGTTGACCACTTCCTTTTTTCGTCCTCAATCAAGAATAATTGTCCGACTCTAAGACAATGCGGAAGCCATGCTTGCTTAGCAACGATCCAGATACCAAATTCTTTCGAACTTCCGGAACGTATAACACATTGTTCAGAGTGAGCTCCTTGCCCGAGGTCATCTTCAGCATTACTTTTCCTTGGCCCATAATGTCCGAGGTTGTCGAGTTCCCCATATACAACTTCTCTCCATTAACTTCTTCAAAGTTGTGGAGTAGCTCCTTATTGCAGCACACATGTCTGGTGGCACCAGTATCCAACCACCATTGTCGAGGGTTTGAACCCACTAGGTTCAACTCAGAGATCACCGCACAGAGATCATCCTCCTCTAGCCCCTCGTTCAGGTTGGCCTCCGGATTCTTCTTCGGCTTTCTGCACTCCGAAGATTTGTGACCGACTTTGCCACAGTCGAAGCACTTTCCAGTAAACTTCTTTTTATTGACCCCTCCTTTGGGTTTCATCTTGGAAGACTTAAAATTCTTCCGTTTCGAGCTTTGACCGTGCTCGACAACGTTGGCTTTCACAGTAGCCTGAGAGAACATATTTCTCTCCGAACTTTTGTTGTCCTCCTCGATTCGAAGACGAACAATAAGTTCTTCCACGTTCATCTCTTTCTGCTTGTGCTTCAGATAGTTCTTGAAGTCTTTTCAGCCGGGCGGTAGCTTCTCTATGATCGCAGCCACCTGGAAAGTTTCACTCAGAATCATACCTTCCGAGTGAATCTCATGCAGAATCACCTGAAGCTCCTGAACTTGGCTGATCACCGTCTTGGAGTCAACCATCTTGTAGTCCAGGAATCGGCCTACGATGAACTTCTTGGCACCAGCATCCTCCATCTTGTACTTCTTGTCCAAGGATTCCCACAACTCCTTAGCCATTTTCTTCATGCTATACACAGCGTATAGCGAGTCGGCAAGGCAGTTGAGAATGTAGTTTCTACACAGAAACTCTGAGTGATTCCATGCCTCCATAATGTTGAAGGTTTGTGCATCACTCGTACCCTCAAGTACATTGGGAGGATCCTCGGTCAAGAACCGAGCCAGATTTAGCGTGGTCAGGTAGAAGAGCATCTTCTGCTGCCACTGCTTGAAGTTCAACCCCGTGAACTTTTCTGGTTTTTTCCCATGATTGATTGGAACGCTACCAATCGGGGCGGAGGGAGCCATCACACGTTGAGTCTGTTGCACCTCAACTTCTTGTGTTGTGGCCATCTCAACAGACTGAATCTGTTTTAAGTTTGTTGGAATATAAAGAGTATACCTTTCCTGATGGAAAAACCAAGGAAAGTACGAAAACTAATCGGACTTGTCTATTGAGTTGACCACTTCCTTTTTTCGTCCTCAATCAAGAATAATTTCTTCCGTTTCGAGCCGAATCAAAAATCTCCGGCCAATTGTAAAGATGGTTGCAGAGCCAATTGCAGAGCAGGTTGCAGAGTCAATTGTTGCAGAACCAATTGCAGAGTCAATTGCAGAACTGGTTTGAAGAACCAATTGCAGTTGCAGAGCCGGCGGTTGCAGAACCAATTGCAGAGCCAATTGCTACAGAGCCAATTGCAGAGCAGATTGCAGAGTCAATTGCTGCAGAGTCAATTGCAGAGCCGATTGCGAGCCAGGCGGTTGCGAGCCGCGGAATTGTTGCGAGAACCAATTGCGATTCGCGAGACCAATTGTAGAATTGGTTGCAGAGCCAATTAAAAAGCTGCCGAGGCCTGTGTATACACAGTTTCCTTAAAACAGATTCATCCTCCTCCGACGGGGTGCTTGCGAGGTTTAGTAGGACGTCTATTTCCCAGGATACAATGACAAAACCGCGGACTCCAACAAGCACAAGCAGTCCTCGGTGAACTGAACAAACACTCGAACGCTATCACTGTGGGGTTGGAAATAGAGAGTTCTCTCCTCATTTCGAGTTCGCAATCCTGTCTCCTTTTATAGAGGAGACCTATTAATGGTGGAATCGAAAGGTCAACCATAATGTCGCCTTGATTCATTTAATCTACGTGAATCGAAAGGTCAACCATAATGCTGCCTTGATTCAATTAATCTACCATTAATTCATCAATCTCTGACCATTTATGTCAGAGTTTTAATGCGAACTTCCCATGGTTCGACGCGAAAGATGGCGGAACGTCTTTCCCATCTTTCCGTTTTACCGATCAACAAGTATAAAAGGATGACAAAACGTCTTCTTCATCCTTTCTTCACATTTCCATAATTTCCGTTGAAATTCTAACAATCCCCCACATGAATGGAAATTGATGCATGATAGCCTTCAGCGGTTAAGTCCAGCATAGGATAGGTAGGTTTGACCCTTTGAACCTTCCCTTGTGCAAGTATGTTTGCATACTGGTAGATTAGTAGATGCGATGTCCTTGAACTATTCGACCGTTTATGTAAGCATGGACATACTTCACACTGGACTCTCCCTAATGTAGTTCAGTTCTCATGAGTGTGTTCGTTAGGCCATGAACACGCCTGGTTCTGCGAGAAGGTCTAAGAATTGTGCCTTCAATTCTCTTCGAAGCGGCCCCACTTCTTTCTCGCATAGGTGATCTCTTGAGAGTATTCTCCACTACTCTTCTAGATCATTAAAAGTCATATGCTTAACCTTCATCCTTTCACTGTTACTTGGGTCATACCCTCTCACAGTGAGCTTACTTAGTCAGTGCAGTTAGGTTGTCCCTTTGAACCTAGTTCTTGGGATCTCCAGTCAGCATAGGTTGGGTTTCCTTTGCACCAACGTTTCATATCGGCATCGTCATTAACCCCATCCTCAATGATGAGCTTGCAACTAACTCTCGATTTAACCCTTTGGTTAGCGGATCCACCAAGTTATCTTTTGACTTTACATAGTCAACAGTGATAACACCCGATGAGAGTAGTTGTCTAATGGTATTATGTCTACGACGTATATGTCTAGACTTACCATTATACAGATGACTCTGTGCTCGGTCAATTGCCGATTGACTATCGCAATGTATGCATATTACAGGCACAGGTTTTGGCCATCTAGGAACATCTTCTAAGAATTGTTGTAGCCATTCAGCCTCTTCACCACATTTGTCAAGAGCTACAAATTCAGATTCCATCGTGGATCTGGTTATAACAGTTTGCTTAGAAGATTTCCAAGAAATGGATGCACCTCCCAAGGTGAATACATATCCACTTGTAGACTTTGAGTCTTTTATGTCGGATATCCAACTTGCATCACTGTATCCTTCGATTACAGCAGGATATCTTGTATAGTGCAGTCCATGATTACGAGTGTAACGTAGATACCGTAGTACTCTAGTTATCCCTTTCCAGTGCTCAACACCTGGATTACTTGTAAATCTGCTCAATTTACTTACTGCATAGGCCAAGTCTGGTTGTGTACAATTCATTAAGTACATCAGACTTCCAATTATCCTGGAGTACTCTACTTGAGAGATACTCTCTCCTTGATTTTTCGATAGATGTTGACTCATATCTATCGGAGTCCGTGCCAGTGCAGTATCACTCTTAGTGAATCTTTCAAGAATCTTATCCACATAATGGGACTGACTTAAGACAAGTCCTTCTGATGTTCTAAGAATTTTAATTCCAAGAATCACATCAGCAAGACCCATGTCTCTCATGTCAAATCTTGAGTTCAACATAACTTTAGTGGATTTAATTATCTTATCATTGCTCCCAATGATAAGTATGTCATCTACATAAAGACATAAAATGACTAAGTCATCTTTCGTGTCTTTACTGTAAATGCATTTATCACTCTCATTGATTTTAAATCCACTGTCCAGCATGATACTATCAAATTTCTCATGCCATTGCTTTGGAGCTTGTTTCAAATCGTACAACGACTTGATCAATCTACATACCTTGGTTTCATGCCCCGGAGCAGAGAACCCTTCAGGTTGTTCCATGTAGATTTCCTCTTCTAAATCTCCATTTAGAAAGACAGTTTTTACATCCATTTGATGTACTTCTAAATTCCACAGAGTGGCAATCGCTAATAACACCCTAATGGACGTTATTCTTGATATCGGAACATAAGTATCAAAATAGTCAAGGCCACCACGTTGTCGATATCCCTTAATTACCAACCTTGCCTTGAACCTTTCTATCGTGCCTTCTGATTTCATTTTCTTCTTGAAAATCCACTTGCAACCTAGTGCCTTACTTCCAGAAGGAAGATCCACCAGTTCCCAAGTATGATTTTGCAAGATTGATGAAATCTCAGATGCAATTGTCTCTTTCCATTGAGGTCCATCAGACGAGTTTACCGCTTCTGAGTAACTCTGGGGATCACTTTCCATCATGAAGGTGAGAAAGTCCGATCCAAAGGATTTCTCCACCCGAGCTCTCTTACTCCGTCTGAGCTCACCCTCAACTGGTTCATCCATTTCTTCTTGCTCTTGTCTTTCGTGTACCCGTTTAGAAGAGCTAGCATCCTCTCGAGCCTTAAACGGAAGCACGTGCTCAAAGAATGAGGCATTTCTCGATTCAATAATCGAGTTCTTGTGTATCTCAGGAATTTGAGATCCAATCACAAGAAATCTATAGGCACTGCTATTACGTGCATATCCAATAAATATGCAGTCAACAGTTTTTGGTCCGATCTTGATCCTTTTTGGATCCGGCACCAAAACTTTGGCCAGACACCCCCACACTCGCAAGTATTTGTAGGATGGCTGTCTACCATTCCACAACTCATAAGGGCTCTTTTCTATTTTCTTTCGGGGCACCTTATTTAAAAGGTAATTAGCTGTTAACACAGCTTCCCCCCACAAGTGTTGTGGTAGGCCAGAACTTAATAGTAGAGCATTCATCATCTCTTTCAGAGAACGATTCTTTCGCTCAGCAACTCCATTTTGCTGAGGCGAGTATGGAGCCGTTGTTTCGTGTCTGATACCATGTTCAACACACAAATTTACGAACGGTGATACATATTCACCACCTCGGTCACTCCGAACCACCTTAATCTTTCTATTAAGTTGGTTTTCAACCTCATTCTTATAGAGAATAAATTTCTCTATAGCTTCATTTTTACTTTTGAGAAGATACACAATACAATATTTTGTGTTATCATTAACAAAAGTGATGAAGTACTTATTCCCACCTCGTGTTGGTGTCCCTTTTAGGTCACACACGTCGGTGTGGATTAGGCCGAGTGGCTCAGTGCTTCTTTCAACTTGTTGAAAGGATGACCGTGTCAATTTTGCTTCAATACAAGTCTCACATTTATGTTTTGGGTCAAGGTGGAATGTAGGTATGTTTCGCATGTTAATCAATCTACTCAACACATCGTAGTTAACATGTCCTAGTCTACCATGCCATAAACACGAAGACTCAAGCATATAAGTGGAAGAGTTTTCAACTTTATTAACTTTGGGCGTAATGGCCATTACACTTAGTTTAAACAACCCATTAGTTACATAACTCTTCCCTACAAACATTCCATTCTTGGACAGTACAACTCTGTCCGACTCTAAGACAATGCGGAAGCTATGCTTGCTTAGCAACGATCTAGATACCAGATTCTTTCGAACTTTCGGAACGTATAACACATTGTTCAGAGTGAGCTCCTTGCCCGAGGTCATCTTCAGCATTACTTTTCCTTGGCCCATAATGTCCGAGGTTGCCGAGTTCCCCATATACAACTTCTCTCCATTAACTTCTTCAAAGTTATGGAGTAGCTCCTTATTGCAGCACACATGTCTGGTGACACCAGTATCCAACCACCATTGTCGAGGGTTTGAACCCACTAGGTTTAGCTTAGAGATCACCGCACAGAGATCATCCTCCTCTAGCCCCTCGTTCAGGTTGGCCTCCGGATTCTTCTTCGGCTTTCTGCACTCCGAAGATTTGTGACCGACTTTGTCACAGTCGAAGAACTTTCCAGTAAACTTCTTTTTATTGACCCCTCCTTTGGGTTTCATCTTGGAAGACTTGAAATTCTTCCATTTCGAGCTTTGACCGTGCTCGACAACGTTGGCTTTCACAGTAGCCTGAGAGAACATATTTCTCTCTGAACTTTTGTTGTCCTCCTCGATTCGAAGACGAACAATAAGTTCTTCCACGTTCATCTCTTTCCGCTTGTGCTTCATATAGTTCTTGAAGTCTTTCCAGCCGGGCGGTAGCTTCTCTATGATCACAGCCACCTGGAAAGTTTCACTCAGAATCATACCTTCCGAGTGAATCTCATGCAAAATCACCTGAAGCTCCTGAACTTGGCTGATCACCGTCTTGGAGTCAACCATCTTGTAGTCCAGGAATCGGCCTACGATGAACTTCTTGGCACCAGCATCCTCCGTCTTGTACTTCTTGTCCAAGGATTCCCACAACTCCTTAGCCATTTTTTTCATGCTATACACAGCGTACAGCGAGTCGGCAAGGCAGTTGAGAATGTAGTTTCTACACAGAAACTCTGAGTGATTCCATGCCTCCATAATGTTGAAGGTTTGTGCATCACTCGTACCCTCAAGTACATTGGGAGGATCCTCGGTCAAGAACCGAGCCAGATTTAGCGTAGTCAGGTAGAAGAGCATCTTCTGCTGCCACTGCTTGAAGTTCAACCCCGTGAACTTTTCTGGTTTTTCCCCATGATTGATTGGAATGCTACCAATCGGGGCGGAGGGAGCCATCACACGTTGAGTCTGTTGCACCTCAACTTCTTGTGCTGTGGCCATCTCAACAGACTGAATCTGTTTTAAGTTTGTTGGAATATAAAGAGTATACCTTTCATGACGGAAAAACCAAGGAAAGTCCGAAAACTAATCGGACTTGTCTATTGAATTGACCACTTCATTTTTTCGTCCTCAATCAAGAATAATTTCTTCCGTTTCGAGCCGAATCAAAAATCTCCAGCCAATTGTAAAGTTGGTTGCAGAGTCAATTGCAGAGCAGGTTGCAGAGTCAATTGTTGCAGAACCAATTGCAGAGTCAATTGTTGCAGAACCAATTGCAGAACTGGTTTGCAGAACCAATTGCAGTTGCAGAGCCGGCGGTTGCAGAACCAATTGCAGAGCCGATTGCCGAACAGGTTGCAGAGCCAATTGCTGCAGAGCCAATTGCAGAGCCAATTGCAGAACTAATTGCAGAGCAGATTGCAGAGTCAATTGCTGCAGAGCCAATTGCAGAGCCGGTTGTTGCAGAACCAATTGCAGTTGCAGAGCCGGCGGTTGCAGAACCAATTGCAGAGCTGGTTTACAGAACCAATTGCAGAATTGGTTGTAGAACCAAGTGCAGAATTGGTTGCAGAACCAATTGCAGAATTGGTTGCAGAGCCAATTAAAAAGTTGTCGAGGCCTGTGTATACACGCTTCTTAAAATGCATTCGCCCTCCTCACGGGTGCTTGCGAGGTTTAGTAGGGACGTCTATTTCTCAGGTACAACGACAAAACCGCGGACTCCAACAAGCACAAGCGTCCTCGTGACGAACAAACACTCGAACGCTATCACTGTGGGGTTGGAAATAGAGAGTTCTCTCCTCATTTCGAGTTCGCAATCCTGTCTCCTTTTATAAAGGAGACCTATTAATGGTGGAATCGAAAGGTAAACCATAATATCGCCTTGATTCGTTTAATCTACGTGAATCGAAAGGTCAACCATAATGTCACCTTGATTTGTTTAATCTACGTGAATCGAAAGGTCAACCATAATGCTGCCTTGATTCAATTAATCTACCATTAATTCATCAATCTCTGACCATTTATGTCAGATTTTTAATGTGAACTTCCCATGGTTCGACGCGAAAGATGGCGGAACGTCTTCTCCATCTTTCCGTTTTACCGATCAACAAGTATAAAAGGATGACAGAACGTCTTCTTCATCCTTTCTTCACATTTCCATAATTTCCATTCAAATTCCAACACTAGTAAACTAACTGTACTTTAGTAACCTTATGATGTAAAAAACGACCATAACATCGGACTAAAAACTTCGGAGTCTCCGAAAAGACACTAAATGATAACCCTAAAACCCTGAAACAAGCTATTTATAGGGGGTAACCCCCACAGTGAGATGTAGAGCTCTGAACGAGCTTCGAAACGCAACTATGAACGTCTCAAAACTCATCCCAAGTGAAAAGTTATGGCCTCCGGAAGCTTCCTATGTCAAAACGTGCTTGAACTCATCCACACTCCACAACAGTCGGCTGAGAGTTATGCCAGTCGATTGACATTCATCAGTTGACTGCTGCAATTGACTAAAATACCTTCTGTGGATGATTTCATGAGCACCAGTCGACTGTTGTCAAAACTGATGCTTGACAACAGTCGACTGTTCAAGTCAGTCGATTGCTCCATTGTCCCAATCGACTAAAATACCTTCTGTGCGTAAACTCGGCCTCACTAGTCGACTGGTGACTTATGGCAGTCGACTGATATTCATCAATCTACTGCCCAGTCGATTAAGAAGGGTTTTGTGCTCGAGTTTGAGCACATCAGTCGATTGTCATTTATGATCGGTAGTATGCGATCGAGCTCAATTTTAGGACATAATCGATCGATGATTGTCATCGATCATTATTAGATCTATCGATCGACTAATGCAAGGCAACGATCGGTGATCGTGATTCGATGCATTTTCCTAGGACAAACACGACGGTTTCACCATGAACAACGATGATTATGCCGCTGTTCTTCGTATTCTTCGTCGAAAAATACAAAATTAAAGATTTAGCATCTAAAACTAGATTTCCTACTTACGTTTTCGTCAAATAATCATCGTTTTGCGACAAAATAACCAAATCTTGCGCAAAATCGACGAAAAGTGACAAAAAATGACAATCTAACGCCAAAGAAATCGATAAAACGACCAATGACTCTGATACCAATTGATAGAAATCCACGATCCTAAACATGTATACAAAAATCGGATATATACAATAAGATTCACGGAATAGATCTAGTCTTATCGAATTTCTTTTGGCTACAAAAGTTAGAAAACGAAACGATAGCATAATTAACGGAGTTCCTGCAAAGACGCAAAGGACGATCTTCCGTAGGGTTCTGGAGTGACGACGCCGTAAATTTCTCATCGATAGGATGTGAGAAGTCTATCAGAATGTCAGACCCTATGGAGAACATGCCCTTTATATAGAAAATGGGTCAGATCCATTATCGGTCCATCATCAATAACAGATCCGTCATATAACGGGTTCTACACATTAAATAATCGAAACTCACAAACCAATAAGTAGATCATTTAATCGGGTTCGAATCAATATGATATAATCGGACGGTTACGATAATCACATATAAATTCACCACCATCACTTCATCCGTAGTAGAGACAATCGAAAAGAATCATTAATACGACGATTTTATTTTATTTTCCTCGTTCCAAAGGTCTCTCCATCGTGGACACTTGCAGAAACTAGAATTTGGCCTTTGTAAACTAACTGGTGAAGAAATCTGCTTAAAGTCGTCATGTTTTTTTTTGGATATTATCGCAATAACTTACCATCTAAATATAACATACATATAGAATATACTATGAAGAAAATTAAATTTGGTCACCGGTCACTGTTGTTAGATGTGTCGGGTCCAGAAAGGATAGCAGGTAAGCGTACATGGCGCAGCTGCCCTTCCGAACGACACCAAACCAGTGGGTTTAACTTTGGTATTTTTGCTTGGTACGGATGGAATAGTTTATTGTTGTTAAAATTTTATTTTAATATTTAGACGAATGATGTAAGATAAGACTGATGATTGAGTCTTCTTATTTAATCTATTTTATATTTTGAATATTTAAATTTAGAGAATAAAATAAATGAACTTGATGGACCAATTACATAAATTGATTGAAGATGAAGTTTTATCTAAGGGCCCTCGACTATTTGAGGCTTTTGATAGAGGATCACAGTGAATTAAGTTTGCTTAAGGATGATAAAAATTGTATTTGGAAGACTATAGAAATAAACTTAGTCATGATAGAGTACTATCTCGATCGCAATAAGATAAGTTTACTAGATTTTATATGAAAGTAGACTTTAATTAAGGACAATTTCATCGAAGAATTCAAATCGAAAAGAAATCTCTATCATCGTGTGCTACAAATACAAACATAATATAGGTGAGTATGTTTTAGAGAAAAACTTTTTTTTAAAGTCTCAATTATTTATAAAAATTAATACTTTGGACAACTTTTAATAAATTAAATTTTTGATTGTGTCATTTTCAATCAGAAAATTTTTAACTTGGTCGAGAGTGAGAGGATGAATTGACAAAGTAAGTCTATTCATGCAACATATTGATGTTAAATGGTGTGACTCTCTAGTAAGATCAAATGATTATTATTTTATTTTCTCCGAAAAATTAGGGGAGAGACTTCCAAGAAAATCTTTAGTGATCTAGATATTATAAATCTTTAAAACTTCTTTCCAACTAACTAAATGTTAATAAATGCTTCCATTTGAAAAGGTCATTATTTGATAGTCCATAATATTTTCAATTTGATAAAGTGGTGTTATGATGAGAGAGTCAAAAATGACTTTGTAGTTTCATAATCCATAAGTAAATCAACAAACAGAGAAGAACTTGAAAGCATTAATAAGGTATATGACTTGTAGGCAAACCAACTGACAAAGAAGATCACTTACATCCTTAGTTAAAGAGAACTTAACTCTGTCAAATGGGAAGATGGAGCAGTTAGGGAGTGGATGTGTCTTTTTGATCTAATAAAATGTGATACGAATCCATATGGTGAGAAGAAGACTGGATCAATATAGGAGACACATCGAATTAATATAGGAGATGTCTGGTAGAACTTGACCCAAGAGGCCTAACTCTTGGGATGAGCAGAAGTGAATCGGATAAAGTAGATGAGCATGCGGTGACACTTTGCCTGAATAGGTTTGACAGTTAAATATACTACTATTCTATTATCTACTTATGTTCTACTTTCTCCATCTTCTCGTACGAAGCTTGACTTGAGCAAGAAGTTTTGCTAAAGTTCACCCCTTAGCTGTTGGACGTCTGGGAGCATACACAGTGGAGCGGAAGTAATGAAAATAAAATAATTTTTATTTCCTCTTAGACATCTCCCGAGGCAGGATTTCATGCTTTGACATAATCACAAAATAAACGAGAGGAGAAGAGAAGTTTTATACCTTCGGGATTCTTTTCGAATCGGTAGAAACCATGAGCAAGACTAACATGCCTTGCCTCTATAGTATCTATTGGAGTATTGAGAATACAATCAAAGTCTCACATTGGTAAGACATGAAAAAAAAATCATGTGCTTATAAGATGAAAAAAAATATCTCCATTGGGATGAGATATTTTGGGTAAAATTCAAAAATAAAACCATGAGAGTTTAAGCCCAAAGTAGATAATATCATGCCATTGTAGAGATATATGAATCTTATAGGCACTAACAATTGGTATCAGGGTCATGATCCATGTCAAGCCATGCACCTCGAATGAAGAAAGTGGGGCTCCCATATCCGGATCAAGAGAACCAGACACCAGACAGAAAGTCCAGTTGTGTTGGGAGGACCGAACAACTGACAGAAAGTCAAGTTGGGCTAGAAGGGTTGGACAATTGATAGGAAGTCCAACTGGGTTAGGAGGACCAGATAGTTGGCAGGAAGTCTTGGTGGGTTGAGGATCGGACATCAAGCAGAGAATGTCCGTCAAGGATGGATAGGCTTGAGTTTGAGGGAGGGGGATTTTTGGAGTATTGAGAATACAATCAAAGTCCCACATTAGTAAGACATAAAAAAAATCATGTGCTTATAAGATGAAAAGATATCTCCATTGGGATGATGTCTTTTGGGTAAAGCCAAAAACAAAATCATGAGAGTTTAGACCCAAAGTGGACAATATCATGTCATTGTGGAGATATGTGAATCTTATAGGCACTAATAGTATCAATAGTGGGATCACCTGAGACAACTCCTCGAGCAGCAAGTCTTCGTCTACAATTGGTTCTAGCCAACCTACGGAGATGAGAGAGGGAGAGAGGAAAAATGACTACCAAGAAAAATCTAAAACTTAGATTAGGACATCTAAGGAGGCTTAAACAGAATCTATCTTACTATAATTATCTCATAATTAAGGTAAGAATACCCAGAAAATTTTCATACG
Organism: Wurfbainia villosa; assembly: GCA_025175895.1. NCBI lineage: Eukaryota > Viridiplantae > Streptophyta > Magnoliopsida > Zingiberales > Zingiberaceae > Wurfbainia > Wurfbainia villosa. The sequence goes on from CM046008.1 coordinate 1,390,764, forward strand.
AGCACACACCAAAAATCGACACCCCGTGACATGACCGTGTGTCATACACATAACCTGGTCGTGTGTCATACACACAGCCTGGCCGTGTGTCGTACACACGACCTGAATGTGCCTAAAAGGCACGGGCGTGCCTGGACATAGGTAGTGTGTCCTATTGAGCACAACTTCAGTCTTGGTCATTTAGGCTAGAGCTAGGCATGACCGTGTGAAGCTCTGTATCGTCTATTTAACTTCGTTTAAGTGCGATATGACCATGCTAAGTCCCGACATGACCATAGGAGGTTCCATAGCCTCCATTTCATACTCTCTTGCCCTGGTCCAACCAGATATATCCTCTCTCATTGAAAATCTCATTCTTAGACTTGTTTTACATCTCAAGATCACTCGTATTGCGTATGACCCGATAGACTCCTGACTATGTTGGTTATTCATAATTAACCCCTTAATTATAAATAGATCATGAGTGACACCTAGTAGTACATCATGATCCTTAATTGATCGGAAAGTCTAAATCGACTTTAGAATATTTCTAAACCTTTCAGCAACTACAAATTTTTTGTGCCTTGTTCCTTTCACTTATCCTATACTCACTTGGTTCGGGACATGATCTATGTGCTCATCCCCACGGGGTTGACTATGTCACACCTAGCCCAAGTTAGTTTTCTTATTTTATGGATTCAAGTTACTCCTATATATTTCCAAGAAGACTGTCTTCTTAATATGCTTGCTCTGGCCAGAGACTTCTGAGTAACAATTCTGACAAGATGCCTAGGGTATACATCTCCTTTTTACAGGAGTGGTGAATTTTTTGTAGGTTATTCAAACATCTTCGATCACTTTGACTTATAACCAATCAACCCGGAGTTACGCCTCCTATGGAGATGACTGCGAAGAAGTCAAAGTATAAGGTGTCATGATCAAGATGACTTGAATACCTCAAGTCTAAGGAATCTCACACTCGAACTACAATGAGATCTTCGATAAAGAACAATACGAAGTCTCATAGCAGGTCACTCCAATGAACTAGTTACCCTAACTAGCATCCACATGTTCACTCTCAACATCCCTATGCTTCTGTTCAACAAGTACCGAATGCTTGATAAATCAAAGAGCATAACATGTGCTAGTCTTATAGAATTGATGATGTATGTTCTCATCAATTCATCAACTAGGGATAGTTTCAATACTTACATATTTACATATGATGAGATACCCACTAATTGTGATTCAGTCACAATTTCTCTCATGCTATGTAACATATTGTGGACTTCAGTAGATGAGTTTAAGATTTAATCAAATACATAGAAAATATATACTCAAATAGTGAAATTTATTAATAACTTCTAAGGCGATTACCTTAGGACACCTCTCAATTATATCATACTCCCACTTAACCTACAATCAATCGCCTTGGAATCTAATACATAGGCCTCTATAAGCCTCTTGAATTTTTCTTGGGGAAGAGGCTTTGTCAAGGGATTTGCTAGATTCCTATCGGGGTGGGGGACTCTCTATATTTGTACGTCTCTTCTATCTATGATCTCTCTAATCAGATGGTAACTACGAAGTACGTGCTTGGATCGCTGATGAGATCGTGATTCATTCCCCTGTGCAATGACACCATTGTTATTGTAGTAAATTGGTAATGCTTCAACAATGCTCGGAATAACTACGAATTCAGTAATGAACTTCTTAATCCAGACCGCCTTTTTTGCTGTTTCAAAAGCTGCAATGTACTCTGCCTCCGTGGTAGAATCAGCAACGATGTCTTATTTGAAACTTTTCTAACTCATCGCACCTCCATTTAAGATGAATATGTATCCATACTGGGATTTAGAATCATCCTTATCCGTTTGAAAGCTAACATCAGTATACCCGCTTACTACCACATCACTTCCTTCATATATCAAGAACAAATCTTTAGTCCTTCCCAAGTACTTAAGGATTGCCTTAACAGCCATCCAATGATCCATACCAGGATTCGACTGGTATCTACTCGTAACACTTAAAGCGTACGATATATCGGGACTCGTATATAATATAGTATACATGATTGATCCTATATTTGAGCATATGGGATATGAGTCATGCAAATCTTCTCATCTTCTGTGCACGGGCACAGATACTTAGAAAGGTGAATCCCATACCTCATGGAAATGAAACCTTTCTTGGATTCTTCCATACTAAACTGTTTTATCACTTTGTCTATGTATGTAGACTGCGAAAGATTAAGCAACCGATTCGATCTATCTCTATAGATCTTAATCCCCAATATATAGGTTGCTTTTCTCATGTCTTTCATAGAGAACATTTTGGATAATAAAACTTGACTGTTTGCAAAATGGGAATATTATTTCCTGTGATTAATATGTCATTAATATACAATACTAGGAATACGATCTCACTTCCACTAACCTTTTTATACACACAGGGTTCCTTAAGATTTTGTGAGAAATCAAACTATTTGATTGCCTCATCAAAATGGATATTCCAACTTCTGGTTGCTTACTTCAATCCATAAATGGATCGTTGAAGCTTGCATATTTAATTCTTCTTAATAGATGTGAAACCCTCAGGTTGTATCATATATACATCCTCAGATAGATTTCCATTAAGGAAAGCTATTTTCACATCCATTAGTCATATCTCATAATCAAAATGAGTCGCTATGGCCAAGAGTATCTAAATGAATTTAAGCATAGCTACTGGTGAAAAGGTTTCGCGATAGTCAACACCTTGTCTTTGACGATATCCTTTTGCCACTAACCTTGCTTTATAGGCAATGACATTACCATCCATTTCAGTCTTCTTCTTGAAAACTCACTTGCACCCTATGAGTGTTATGCCTTCGGGTGGGTCCACTTATTTTCAAACTTGAGTTTTGTACATGGAATCCATTTCAAATTTCATGGTAGTTAGCTACCTATCCATGTCTGAACTATTCATAACCTCTTCATAACTAGTAGATTCCTCATCCTTAATAAATAACATGTTATTAGATTCACTTATGAGAAATTCATATCTCTCAGGAATCCTACGTGTCCTACTAGACCTACGAGGAGGTGATGTATCATCAAGTTCAGCTATTACTTCATCCGAATGAGTCATTGTTGTGGTTCTTGACTAGGCATCTTTTCTGTGTCTATCGAAGTCTCTTGAACTATACTTAGTTCAACTTTTCTCTCATTATTTTCCTGTAAGAGAAACTCCTCTAGGAATACAATATGCCTTGAAACAAACATTTTTTATTCCAAGGGGTGATAGAATTAGTAACCTCTCATTTCCTTAGGGTAACCAATAAATAAACACTTATCATACTTAGCCTCCAGCTTGTCTGATACTATCCTCTTCACATAAGCAGGATAACTCCATATCTTCAAGTAAGATAAATGAGGTTTTCTACTTTTCCATATCTTATATGGAGTAATAGAGACTACCTTAGTCGGGACTCTGTTTAACAAGTAAACAGAGGTCTCGAGTGAGTAACTCCAAAAGAACTTTGGAAGACTTGCATGTTGCATCATTGACCTAACCATGTCCAACAAGGTTCAATTTTGCCTTTCTGCCACACCATTATATTGTGGTGTGTAAGGTGGAGTCTTTTGGGATAATATGTCGTTGTTCCTTAAATTATCCTGAAACTCTTGGCTTAAGTATTCACCACCTTGATCCAATCGAAGTACTTTAACACCTTTCCCAAGTTATTTTTCTACTTCATTTTTGAAATCTCTAAACTTTTCAAAAACCTAAGATTTGTATCTCAACAAATACAAATACTTATATCATGAGTGATCATCAATAAAGGTAACGAAGTAGCTATAACCTCTTATGGAATGAGTTGACATCGGTCCACATACAACGGTATGTATAAGGCCCAATACCTCAACTGCTTGTTCACCTTTTCCCTTAAAAGGTACCTTAGTCATCTTTCCTTTTAAGCATGAAGCGCATGTGTCTAATGAATCCGATTCACAAGACTCCAAAATGGAAAGTTTATGCAGTTTGGACATGCGATCTTTGCTCATATGGCCAAGACGACAATGTCATAATTATGAGGTTAACTGATTATCTAACTTAGAAGATTTTCTATTCGATTCAATATTGAATTTCTCGTTGGATGTATTTAACATGTAGATTATATTATTCAAGATTCCAATAGCACAAAGAACACCATTTAACATATATAACAATAATTATTACTAAACGCCAAATGATAACCTTTCTTATTCAAACATGAAATAGAAACAATATTATTTATTAATGCATGAATATAAAAATAATTATCCAACTCTAAAATTAGTCCCGTAGGGATTTGAAACATATAAGTTCCTTTAGCTATAACAACAACCTTTGCTTTATTGTCAACCCTTATATTTGCTCCTCCCTTAACCATTCTTCTTCTATTCATTAGCCCTTATATGTCGCTATATATATGTGAGCCACACCTGATATCTAATATCCAAGTGTTCGACGAAAAAGTATGACATTCAATAATGTATATACCTAAAGTAGGTTGGGCCTCAGATTCCCTCTTCTACTTCAGTGACTCCAGATACTACTTGTAGTTTCACTTCCAATGCCCTTCCTTATCACAATGGTGGCAAGTGCCCTTAGGAGTTTGTTCTTCCTTTTTTACCTTTTTCTTCCCTTTGGCTACAGATTTTGATTTTCTCTTAGAACCTTTCTTTGAGGAGTCAACCAACATCACCACCTTCTATTCTTTTGCAACAAATGACTCCACTATTTTGAGCATATTGATCAATTCTAGTATCGTGGACTCTATTATGTTCATCGGATAGTTTACCATAAATTGTGAATAGTATTAGTCAAACTATGTAGAATTAAATCAATACTTAATTCATAGTCCATGAAAAATCTTAGCGATCATATCCCAGTCGTTCAATATAGTCATTCATCTTTAGTGCATACTGCACTGCAGCTGAACCCTCCTGCATCTTTGAGTGAAAGAGAAGCTGAGTGATCTCGAACCTTTTAGATCTTGTCTTCTCATCGAATAGCTCACGAATATGGAAGACAATTGTATTAGCATCCATATGCTCATGTTGCTTTTGTAACTCAGAATACATCGACGCTAGCATAATGTAACTTGCCATGTTAGAGTCAACAACATTTTCTGGTAAGCTAACTTTTGGTCAACATCATATGCATATCACCTAATTACACCTCTATCCACATTGACATTGGAGGGTGTCCGACAAATCATGAGATTGAATTTAAATGATTCGAACACATTAAATATTCAAGTCAGGCTTGGAGGGAGTCCAACAACCCAAATTTGAAACTTGAACTCTGATCCTTACTATCTAAAGTGGAAATCAAATTCCAAATGAATTGATCATGTTCAATGTCATGTCAGGCTTGGAGGGAGTTCAACAATCCAAATATGAAAAAGAACTGTTCAATTATTTTAATGGAAGGTGTTAGCCCTAATATTTGCACGAGGGATTTTGAGGTTATTCTTGGTTTCATCTATAACAAAAATTAAACTTAAATTGAAAAAACCAAAGTCACATTAGGAAATAATTTTCTCGACATGAAGGTGTACCGAGCACTTGACGCACATGCCATTATTAGGAATTAGATAAGCAAAACGTGCAACCAACCCCAATGCATGTATAGTCTATGCTACGGTTCTAATGATGCAGCCAACGCCTTCAGTGTTGTTAGACACATACTTGGTATTTCCTTCTTCGGTTACAATCACATCCACGCATATATAATCAACAAAACATTATATATACAATCATGCAAAGTTTTATCTATCTTATAGAAAAACATCACACACACATTTAAAACATCAAACATGCTTTCGAAGTTCCCCTACATGCATGTGATCTATGTTAGCAATAAGGTGACTCTGATACCACTTGTTGGACGTCCTGGGAGCATGCACAGTGGAAGTAATGAAAATAAAATAATTTTTATTTCCTCCCAGACATCTCCTAGGGTCAGGATTTCTTGCTTTGACATAATCATACAATAAACGAGAGGAGAAGAGAAGTTTTATACCTTCGGGATTCTTTTCGAACCCGTAGAAACTAAGAGCAAGACCAACATGTCTTACCTCTGTCAGTATCCATGCTAGGATCACCTGAGACAACTCCTCGAGTAGCAAGTCTTCGTCTCCGATTAGTGATAGCTAACCGGTGGAGATGAGAGAGGGAGAGAGGAAAAATGACTACCGAGAAAAACCTAAAGCTTAGATTGTCTCCAAAGATTATCTAGGGATCTATTTATAGATCTATTAATTTGGGCATCTTAGGAGGCTTAGGCGGAACCTATCTTACCATAATTATCTCATAATTAAGGTAAGAATACCTAAGAAATTTCCATACGATCGCACACTAAAAATCAACGGCCCGTGACATGGTCATGTGTCATACACACGCCTTGGCTATGCCTAAAAGGCATGACTGTGCCTGGACACACGACCAAGTTGTGTGTCCTGCTGGGCACAAGTTCAACCCTGGTCATTTTCGGACAGAGCTAGGCATGACCCGTGCCTGGTTAGGTATGGTCGTGTAAAGCTTTGTATTGTCCGTTTAACTTCGTTTAAGTGAGATATGACCATGCTAAATTCTGACATGGCCATAGGAGGTTTCATAGCCTTGTTTCATACTCTCTTGGCCTGGACCAACTAGATATATTCTCTCTTATTGAGAATCTCATTCTTAGATTTGTTTTACATCTCGAGATCACTTATATTGCGTGTGACCCAATAGGTTCCCGACTATATCGACCATTCATAATTAACCCCTTAATTATGAATAGATCATGAGTGACACCTAGCAGTACATCACAACCCCTAATTGATCGAAAAGTTTAAGTCGACTTCAGAACATTTCTGAACCCTTCAGTAGCTATAGATGTTTTGTGTCTTGTTCCTTTCACTCGTCCTATACCCACTTGGTTTGGGACATGATCTATGTGCTCGTTCCCACTAGGCTGACTATGTCACACTTAACCCAAGTTAGTTTCCTTGTCCTGTGGATTCAAGTTACTCCTACATGTTCTCAAGAAGACAGCCTTCTTAATATGTTTGCTCTGGCCAAAGACTTCTGAGTAACAATTCTAATAAGATGCCTAGGGTATACATCTCCCTTTTACAGGAGTAGTGAATTCTCTATGGGCTATTCAAACATCTTCGATCACTTTGACTTATAACCAATCAACCCGGAGTTACGTCTCCTTTGGAGATAGGTGCGAAGAAGTCAAAGTATAAGACACCATGATCAAGATGACTTGAATGCCTCAAGTCTAAGGAATCTCTCACTTGAACTACAATGAGATCTTCAACGACATAAAAAATCATATGAAGTCTTATAGCAGGTCATTCTAATGAACTAGTTATCCTAACTAGTATCCATATGTTCACTCTCAGCATTCCTATGCTTTCATTCAGCAAGTACCGAATGCTTGGATAAACCAAGGAGCATAACATATGCTAGTCTCATAGAATTGTTGATGTTCGATCTCATCAATTCATCGACTATGAATAATTTCAATACTTACATATTTACATATGATGCGATGGCCACAAATTGTGATCCATCTCATGCTATGTAATGTATTGTGGACTTCAGTAGATGAGTTTAAGATCCAATCAAATACATAGACAATGGATACTCAAATAGTGAATTTTACTAATAACTTCCAAGACAATTGCCTTAGGACACCTCTCAATTACATCATTGACTCCCTCTTAACTCTTCATTATCTATAGAAGAAGAATCGTTTGTTCAAGGCCCGACGAGAGTTGTATTATTCTTAGATGCACAACTCGAGCACCGCCGACCTGAGCAACTATCGACCTATGCAATAACCGATTCGAAACAAGGTCACTTGATATCACGAGACTAAACCCGCTAAGGAAGATCCATCTAGCCAACCTACTTGTGAATAGGGACTTGACTAACTCGCTGAAGCAGAAAATCCATCCAAAGGCCCACTTGCAGAAGTTCATTCAAAAGCCCAAAGGATCCAACCCATCTACTGATCTCGGATCGAATTAAGATGATTGCTAGTTTATTTTTTCATATATTATCTTTTTGATGTCGATGTATTTTCTTTTGTCGAGTGATATATAAGGTAGAATAATTATAAAATAGAGATGCCCTTTTAGTCGAATATCACATTTATTGGTTCATTTCTTTAATCATTATCTTTTTAATGCTAATACATTCCCTGTTTACATTATTCTAATCTATCGAGGAGAATTTGACTCATGGTAAGTTGTTGACTTATCTTATTAGATTGTCTTTTTTTAGTGTATGAAATAATTTCTTTGATAATTTGAACTCGTAGAATGAGAATCTTGTATCATTGATGGGAGTGTAGGAGTCAATACCATCGATATGTGTCATGTAGTCAATTGAACGAAAATAGAAATGAATGTTCTCTAATATATTAGTAAGTCCTTAACATTGAAAATTAAATTAATATTTAAATTAGTAGACAAATTAACAAGATATGCATTAGCATTAATTTTTCTTATAATTTTAAAAAGCACCAAAAGAAGGGTTATGATTTTTTAAAGGAGTTTTTTTAGGATATACTTGGAATTAATATGGACAAATACATAGTTCCCTATATTGTATTTCTTAACTTTATAGTGTGCATCAACTTAAATTTTATAAACCTTATTACTCAATGTGATTTTTTTCCTGATATCAATATGAGTCTCTCTGATTCGCTTTGTAAAACTCTTAGCTGACTCAAATGAAAGAAAAATAGTAGATAAAAAAATTAGGTCAATAGGTCAATGAGCTTTCGAACCGTACATGATTTTAAATGTACTATGAGCGATATATTGACTTATCAAGTTGTTGTGGGTGAAGTCAACAAGTGGTAGGTTAGACAATTGAGATTTTGGAATCAAATTGTTGGTGTTATTGGCCATACGCATACGTGGAGATCTGTAAGGTAACTTTGTCCAAAGTATGCCCTCAAGTTTCGTAGTGTTCGATTTGATGTCATGGGTTATTAATGGTATCATTTCCTTTTCCTTTTTTTTTGCCAAATGAGCATTGTGTGAGAAGATGGTGAATTTGTCTCAAGGGTTGGATCATTTTAGCGAGCAAGTTAAGTTTAGACTCTTATTTGTTAGGTTTAGTTGGATATATCTTGATTGTCTTGTCATTGTACTTGAAAGAGTAGGTATTTTCTTTTTGATCATGAACGACAAAACAATCATGAAGCCAAGGTTGACCAAGGATGACATGGGTCACATGTATAGGAAGAATGTCACACCATATATTATCTTTATATGTGCCTATCTCTATTGGAATCAAACACTGTTGTGTAATTAGAATGAGATTTGATTTACCCATGTTACTTGAATATGATTTTGAGGTGACTTGAATCTTATGGAAGACCTATATGGAAATTATGTTCATCCAACTCCCACTATCGACTACAATTTTATAACATTTACTCTGCCATTTTCTATGTGTAGAAGATATTAGTGTATTTCTATATGTCATTTGATGCAAATATCGAAAGGATGCAATTGACTACATTAGTTCCTTTGATTTATTCTTCATTTTTTCCATTTTCATAGTACTTGTCAAGAGAGTCAATTTTTTTGTTGTGTTTTTTTCTAAAGGCTAACACTCTGTGTGGACATTTGGATGTTATATAACCTTTATTATGACAATTAAAACATTAAATATTAATTAGGATCTTCTATTTTCTTAATGACTTACATATTTGTCTCATTTTGCTTGATGACAGATCCAAGACCAATTGGGACTATGAGGCTTGCTAGATTGTGATGATGTTTTATAAGTAGGATTGTTATTTGTTGAGGGGCCTAATGACTGCATGTAAAGGGGGGCTTCATAAAAAGCTAAATATTTTTAGCCTTTTGGTAAGCCTCTTCGATCGTGATTGGAGCAAATGATTTTACTTATTTTTGAATTTTAGATTTTAATCCATCGCTAAAGTAAATTAAAATTTAACTAGGGCCCAATTTAGGATTATAATGCATTAATAAGTTTTCAAATTTGTTTAGATATTCATTTACACTCATGTTTGATTATTCTAGATCGATCGATAAAGTATACTATTATTTTCTAAAATATAATGAAATATTTTTTCTAATGAAAATCTATTTTATCTCTGCTCAATGTGTAAATGGTTCTTTCCTATTTGTTATATATTAATCTTGAACACTACAAGTATTTCTTTTCCAAACTTCTAAGTTTGAATTTTGTAAATCGTACTTGATGATATTGTACTAGTCAAAGTAATTCTCAATTTTGACAATTTAATTGAAAAATGCATTTGAGTTTAACTGACCATTGAAATTAGGGACATTTAGTTTGGCTCAATTGGAAGTATTTTTTATGTGCTTAATTTTAAATTTAGATTTAGGTCTAGACCTAAGTCAGGTTTGAGTGTCATAAAAGTGATCTACTTTATCAATAACTATTTAATGGTTCTAACATGGATGATGCGTAAATGAAGGTTAAGTTATACATGATATGTGATTTACAAGCTCAAGACTCATATACTTTACTAAATTGCCATTAACATGGGCTTTAAGTCATTCTAGGTCTTCCACTCTTAATCAATAAGTCTTAAGTTCATTTTTCAAAAATTCAAATCTATTATCGATCTCTGTAATAGTGAAGTTTTTTTTTATCATGGTGATATGGAGGTTCAATAGGTAATGAGTATTATAAATTTAAAATACAAATTCAATGAATAATAATGGAATAAGTAATAAATTTGATTAAAAAATAATATTAGAATAAATAAGTAATAAAATGATTATATAATAAGCAAGAATAAAGAGAAAATTATATAATACATATGAAGTAATTAATTTATTCAATTAAATAATAATAATTTTAAAAAAGGGTGCTATCAAATTGATGAGAGCTTTCCTATTGCAAACTTTGAAAGTTCACTAGCAAACTTGATCTCTTGTATTTATGATCTCCTATATTATAGGTGGTTGTTGTGAGAAAACAATGATAATATTAGTAACAGAGATTGAGAGGTGATGATACAAGGCAATCATAAATTTAATAATATGTGAAGTTGATTGTATAATTAAGGAATATAGTTAGAATCAAAGGACCGGTGATAATAGAGAATTAATGTTGATGATGGAATAACATAGCAAAAGGCAAAGATAACAATAAATGAGTGGAGGAGACGGTGTAAGAAACTATATATACTTATGATGAGTAAAAAATATCAATAAAAATGATGATGGAGAAGATAGAGCAACACCGTTCGATAATGAGATTATAGTAGATGGATTAGTGGCTCTGATTGAACGCATTCCAATTAGAGCCACTAATTGAAAATGAATTTCGATCAAAATCTATTGATGTACCTAGAGAGCTCTGATTGGACGCATTCCAAGTGTTATAGATTTCTGAAGCGCTCTAGAGTCTATGTGTCCAAAAATATTAGTTCAAACTCATTAACAGTAGTGATGAGAAGAGGTTTTCAAAGTTTATGATTTTAAGACAATTGAGACATACACATAACTTATCGTAGGGATGCTAAAACTAGACATAAACACCATAAACACCTTCATTGCACTATTCTCTTCCATTATGTGTCAATTTTTTAAAAATCTAAATCACTTAGGCTCATCAATGAGGTTCGATCAAAACCCATTATGGATATATAGAGCTTTGATTGAACTCATTTCAAATGCTACAGATTTCTGAAGTGTCCCAAAGTTCATATGTACCCAAAAATATCAGATTTAAATCATTAACATTATGGTATTGATTTTGCACCAACACTATGTAACACCCGTAAAATTTCTAGCAATTTTACAAGAATTTTTGGCTTGATGATAATGGGCTTTATGTGGGCTTTTTCAAAAATAAAAGAAAATAAGCCAAAAGGGATGCAAGGCCTAGGAATTGAACCCCAAACCTCTAGAGATAGCTAAACCCTATAGATGCATCCACTAACCAGAAGCCCAATAAGATTTTATCATTAGAGGAATATGGGAAATTATAGTTAAGTGTAAGGGAGATTAAGGGACTCTTCAAGTGAATAAATAGGGGGAATGAGGGGGCATGAGTTACCAAACTTATTTTCTCCTCCTCTTCTTCTTCCTCACCGAACCCTAGAGCTCTCCCTCTCCATCTTTGGCCGAACCTCATCCAAGCAAGAAGTAAGGCTAGGTTGCTTCCCTTAGGTTATTTTCCAACCAAAAAGAAACGCGAAGGATGTAAGTAACCCTCACCTGCATACGAGTAGCTTTCGGTTGATGCTTTGTGTAAAAATCCCTATGATACATTCGGCCAAGTTTAGTTTTGATGTTCCAAGGAAGTTCTATATCATGTTTTGTAAGAATAAGATGATGTTAGGATGTAAAATGAATTAGGTTAAAAGTTAACCCTAAAAACCTCTATGAACTATTCGGCCAACATGTGTTTTTGGTGTTTCATTGAAGTTCTATACCATGTTTTGCATGCATATGATGATGTTAGGATGTAAATTGAACTAGGTTAAAAGTCTAATCCTAAAAGATTCCATGGATCATTCGGCCACCCCCTTGTTTTGAAGTTTCAATGAAGTTTTATTCCATGTTTTGTATGCATATGATGGTGTTAGTATGTTAGAGGAATTAGGTTAAAAGTCTAACCCTAAAAGCTTCCATGGATCATTCGGCCACCCCCTTGTTTTGAAGTTTCAATGAAGTTTTATTCCATGTTTTGTATGCATATGATGGTGTTAGTATGTTAGAGGGATTAGGTTAAAAGTCTAACCCTAAAAGCTTCCATGGATCATTCGGCCACCCCCTTGTTTTGAAGTTTCAATGAAGTTTTATTCCATGTTTTTGTATGCATATGATGGTGTTAGTATGTTAGAGGGATTAGGTTAAAAGTCTAACCCTAAAAGCATCCATGGATCATTCGGCCACCCCCCCTTGTTTTGATGTTTCAATGAAGTTTTATTCCATGTTTTTGTATGCATATGATGGTGTTAGTATGTTAGAGGGATTAGGTTAAAAGTCTAACCCTAAAAGCTTCCATGGATCATTCGGCCACCCCCTTGTTTTGAAGTTTCAATGAAGTTTTATTCCATATTTTGTATGCATATGATGGTGTTAGTATGTTAGAGGGATTAGGTTAAAAGTCTAACCCTAAAAGCTGTTAAGACCCTTGGAATGGCTAGAGGGGGGGTGATTAGCCTTTCTTCTTTTCTACAAAAATGTTAGCGGAAGCAATACAAAATATAAACACAAATCAAAGCAAGAACAAAGCTAACACCCGATGTACGTGGTTCGGAGATGACGCTCCTACTCCACGACAATCCGTAAGATGGATTAGCCCTAATCAACCTTCACTAGAACCTCCTTTGGATGAACCAAGGTGGAGAAACCTTTCTTACAATGCTCTCCTCTTCTTTACAATGATGGATGATCAAGAACAAGAGAAGAGGAGGATTTAAATCACTAAAAACACTTGGAAGGCTTGGTGAGCACGAGAGTATAGTTAGGAGCAAGAGCACTAGCTTCACCAAGCTCCCCATGGCCCCTTTTTATAGAAGAGAATTTGTTTTCCGTTAGGCGTCGATCGATCGGTGATGCATGCCATCGGATCATTGCGGCCGCGGCCAACAGCGATCTCCGTGGAGATTCGTAGCCGCCATTTCCAACGGCGGTGATCGATTGGTGATCCCTCCCATCGGTGATGGGGTGATCGATCAGTGATCAAGCGGCGATCGAGTGAGGCGCGTGCATGCGTCGATATTTCCCTTGATCGGTCGGTGATGCCCTTAGCGATCGGATCGCGGCTATCGATCGATCGCTCGATCAAGCGATCGGTGATGGTCGAGTTTCATCGACTCGGTCGAGCGCGACCGGTCGGTGATACATCGTATCAGTCGACTGATACTCATCAAGTATGAGTAATTCATACTTGATTTTATACCCTAGACCTAAACTCAACCTTCTAGCTCCTCAATAAGCCTTGCGCCTTCAGGATCCCTCCGAGTCCGCGACTTGTTCATCCTTTGCGCTTTGCTTCCAAGAGCTTCCTTCGGTTTCGTCATGTCTTGGGTTGCCAAATGCTTAGACTTTACGCCGCCAAGACTACAAGCTTGGACTTATGCTGCCAAGACTTTACTTTGGACTTCCTTTGCCAAGGTTCACTTTGGACTTTATGCTGCCAAGACTACAAGCTTGGTCTTATGCCGCCAAGTCCATCCCTTGGACTTCCTTTGCCAAGATCATACTTGGACTTCCTTTTACCAAGTCTTCATCCTTGGATTTCCCTGTCACTTAAACACATTCGTAATTAGATCACAAGATATTGCCTAACTTAGATGATTAGCCAAACATCAAAACATATAAATGCTTGGAGCATTGTTGTACCAACAATCTCCCCCTTTTTGATGTCTGACAATCATTTAAGTTAGGTCTTTAAAGATACACACATAATCATCTAACTTAAGCATTCCTTCTCCCCCTTTGACATACATAAAAAAGAGAAGGATGAAAGAATTAAAAATGTTGGATCTTGGACTAAGGTATTAGATTAAAATTAAGCTCCCCCTTAATCCAAGATAGGATGTAAATTACATTTGAAGCAAAGCATAATCTAAAATTCAAAAGTTAAATCCTAACTTTGCACCAACAATGGTTTTGGGGATAAAAGGATAGAATTTATTGAAACTCCCCCTAAACCACTGTATTAAGCAGTCCTAAAACTCGTTTATACGCAATATTATCATACTAGAGTGTTAGGACATCAAAAATACACCAAATATCAGAAAATGGAGCTTATTATCAGAAAACCCGATTATCATCGGTCATTGTTATATGAACGATCAGCTACGCCTGAAATCGAAATTTAAGCCTTTTTAGCCTATTTTCAGAAATACGGTAGAAATTCCAGAAATCTCAAAAAATCACGAAATTTTTCGTACACATTTCTGAAATCATACTTTATTAAGGAAAAATAATTTGAAAAATATATGTTTTCCAAATTTCAAGATTGATACAAATTTGGAAACTTACAAAAGTTCTAAAGAATTTTCAACATTTGTATCACTTTTGTGATTCACTTGAAAACTGTTTTTCAAAATATAATGAACATAGTTTAAAATATATATGATTTAGAATTTCCAACCATGTTCTTAGAGCTATGTACTCATTACTTGAATACAAGCCTTCCCAATGATTGGTCCATAAGGTATTTATGTCTCTAGGTGTGTCATTGGCTCATAGTAATGCATTATAACAAGCATGATGAGCCAAGTACACCTTCCCTATCATCTCACATGGTTCTAAGTGTCTCAATACAAAAATCAAGGTTTCTTAAGGCTTTTTGTGAGATGTATCAAGGTATAAAGATAACATATAAACATGGGATCATGCAAACCTAGAATTTTACTCTACAAAGCACATACCAAGCTCTCTCCTTAAAGATGAAAATTCATTTTCGGAAAGAGCTTTGGTGAAGATATCGGCAAGGTTGGACTTCGATTCTACATAATTAAGTTCAATGTCCCCTCTTGCCACATGATCTCTTATGAAGTGATGTTTCACTTCAATGTGCTTGGTCCTAGAGTGATGTACCAGATTTTTGGTCAAGTTGATGGTACTCACATTATCACAATAAACTTTAATGTTAGAGTAGTGTAGCTCATAGTCCACAAGAGTATGCCTCATCCAAAGTAATTGAGCTACACAACCACCCATAGCCACATACTCGGCTTCGGTGGTTGATAAAGCAACACAATGTTGCTTTCTACACTCCAACTAACTAGGGAGGACCCAAGAAATTGGCATCCACCACTAGTACTTTTCCTATTCAATTTGCACCCGGCATAATCGGAATCGGTATAACCAAGTAATTCAAATGACCTAGTCCTAGGATACCAAAGTCCTACATTTAGGGTGCCTTTAATATACCTTAATATTCTTTTGACGACTACCAAATGTGATTCTTTGGCATAAGATTGGTATCTTGCACACATACCTACCGCAAATAAAATGTCGGGTCTACTAGCGGTTAGGTATAGTAAGCTACCAATCATACTCCTATAAAGTTTAAGATCAATTGATTTACCTTCATAATCACTATCTATCCTAGTGCTAGTGGTCATAGGAGTGGTTACAATTTTGGTATTTTCCAAACCAAATTTCTTGATCATTTCATTTGCATATTTGGTTTGATAAATATGAATACCCTCATTGGTTTGTTTGACTTGTAAGCCTAGGAAAAAGGTAAGCTCTCCAACCAAACTCATTTCAAATTCATTTTCCATATTTTTCATAAAGTCTTGAAGAAGATCATCATTTGTTGACCCAAAGATGATATCATCAACATATACTTGGGCTATGAATATATCTTTTAACGTTGACTTTATAAACAAAGTTTGATCTACTTGGCCTCTTCTAAAATCCTTAGAAATTAAGAAGGATGACAATCTTTCATACCATGCCCGGGGAGCTTGTTTTAACCCATATAATGCTTTCCTAAGCTTACATACATGATTAGGATAATCTATGTTCTCAAATCCGGGAGGTTGCTCTACATATACTTCCTCCTTAATAAAACCATTTAAGAATGCCGATTTAACATCCATTTGGTAAAGTTTAAATCCCATGTAGGAAGCATACCCTAAGAGAATCCTAATAGATTCTAACCTTGCAAGGGCATAAGTCTCATCATAGTCAAGCCCTCAACTTGATTGAATCCTAGCAACCAACCTAGCTTTATTTCTAGTGATATTTCCTTGATCATTTAGCTTATTCCTAAAGACCCATCTTGTAGTAATTATGGTGCTATCATTGGGTCTAGGTACTAATTCCCACACTTGACTTCTCTCAAATTGAGTCAATTCATCTTGCATTGCCAAAATCCAATCCGGATCATGTAATGCATCATTGATCGATTTGGGCTCAATTTGTGAGATAAGAGCAACTTGACTAGTAGGAGGTCTATGAAATGACCTAGTTCTTACTCCTTGAGATAGATCTCCTACTACTTGGTCAAGTGGATGATCTTGATGAATTCTTAGGTTTCTAGAAGGGGTTTCAATTTGATCATTGTTATCTTCCACCATTCTTTCATCATCGGAGTCTCCTCTTCCTCCCCCTTGATCATTACCCCTAATGATCAAATTTTGAAGTTTTTGGGTAATGTCTTGATTATTGTCATTAATATCTTTATCAATGGAGGACTTTCTAGGGTAGGTACTAGTAGTTTCATCAAATTGAACATTGGAAGACTCCTCAATCCCTTTGGTTCTCTTATTGTAGACTCTATACCCTCTACTTATGGATGAGTATCCAACTAGGATTCCCTCATCCGCTTTTGATTCAAATTTTCCTAAGTTATCTTTGGTGTTTAGAATATAAACTTTACATCCAAAGACTTTGAAATAATGAATTGTGGGTATGGTCCCATTCCATAATTCAAATGGTGTTTTTCCTAAAAACTTATGGATTTGAACCCTATTTTGGATATAGCAAGCGGTATTAACCGCTTCCGCCCACAAGTAGCTAGGTAGAGAATATGCATTAAGCATAGTCCTAGCCGCCTCTTGTAGGGCACGATTTCTCCTTTCCACCACCCCATTTTGTTGGGGTGTTCTAGGACAAGAGAACTCATGCTTGTACCCTTGCTCTAAACAAAACTGTGAAAATTTTAGATTTTCAAATTCACCACCATGATCACTACGGATCCGGTTGATTTTGAGACTCTTTTCATTTTCAACCCTTTTACTAAATCCTATGATTATTTCTAAGGTATCATCCTTATGTTTCATAAAATAGACCCAAGTATACCTAGAAAAATTATCTACTATAACCAAACAATATTTGTTACCATTTAAAGATGGAGTACTATGGCAATCAAATAAGTCAAGATGCAATAATTATAATGGTAAAGAGGTATTGGTTAGGGTTTTACCTTTGTGTGATGCCTTTGTTTGTTTTCCTTCTTGGCATGCATCACACAATTTGTTCTTGACATACTTGATCTTTGGTAGCCCTTTGACCAACTCCATCTTGGCTACCTTGGCTACCTTGGCTACCTTGGCTATGTTTTTCATGTTGATATGCCCTAATCTTCTATGCCATAGCCAACTTTCCTCTTCTTTTGCAACAAAACACTTAGTAGAAATGTTAGAAGCATATGAAAGATCAACATAATAGATGTTTGATTTCCTATATCCAACTAACATACAATCATTTAATTCCTTGTGTCTAATCATGCATTTAGAGGATTCAAAAACAACATGATAGTTTGCATCACAAAGTTGACTAACACTTAATAAATTAAATTTCATATTTTCAACTAGTAATACTTTGTGAATAACAATTTTAGAGGATACCTCAATTGTACCTCTACCTAATATCTTGAGTTTTCCACTATTCCCAAAAGACACCGCTCCCTTCTTCACATATTTAATTGTGGAGAACTTGCTCACATCCCCGGTCATATGTGTTGAGCAACCGCTATCCACAATCCACATACCTCGGTCTCCTACCTAAATCACATGAAAAATACAAGCTTTTGGTACCCAAACATTTGGACCGGTAACATTAAGTAAAAACTTCTTAGGTACCCAAGCTTTCTTAACCTTACCCTTAATGGTTGCTTTCCTATTAATTAATGAAATATAAGCAACTTCTTTTTCTTTTGGCTTATATCCTAACCCGACCTTGTTATAAACCGCTCTTTGTCTACTAAGAATCATATCAAGACACTTTGAGCCATTTGAAAATTTTTCTAAACATGCTTTCAAGTCACTAACCTCATCCTTAAGTTTGTCATTTTCTTCCCTAAGCATGCAAGAGTCAATATGTGAAGGCTTTTCATTCCTAATGGCCTTTAGTTCTACCTTCATGCTCTTAACCTTAGATTTTGACTTATCTAGAGCTTCTTTAAGATAAGCAATTGATTTATAGAGAAGCATAACCTTGGGAGAATTCATTACCTCATCGTCACTAGATGACGATTCGTCACTTGAAGAGTCTTCTTGACTTGATGTGCCGAAATCATCTTCTAATGCCATGAGTGTCACATGGCGTGTGATGTGGTAAAGCTCATCATCGGATGAAGAGTCTTCAACACTTGGTTTGTCCCATGTGGTTTGAGCCACCATGGCCTCCTTCTTCTTCTTTTCCTTCTTGTCCTTCTTTTTCTTTTCCTTTTCCTCCTTCTTCTTTAGCTCCGGGCAATTCGGCTTTATATGCCCCTTCTTATTGCAAGCATGGCAAATCACATTATTACTAAAACTTGAATTACCATTAAATTTACCTTTTGAGGAATGAGACCCCTTCCTTGCTTCTCTATTCTTGAACTCTCTTGACTTTCTATAAAGCTTCTTGACGAAATTTGCCATTTCACTAGATGAGTCCCCATCGCTACTTGACTCATCCTCCGACTCGGATGATGATGATGCTTCTTTTCTTTCCTTCTTCTTCTTTTCTTTCTTGTCCTTCTTTTCAACAAATAGAGCTAAACCCTTTTCCTTAGAGGACATGTTAGTTTGCTCATGTAATTCAAACTCACAAAATAATTCATCAATTTTAATTTGAGATAAATCCCTAGTTACCTTAATGGCATCAACTATTGAAGTCCATAAAGAATTTCTAGGAAAAGCTTGTAAAATATACCTTACCAAATCCCGGTTGTCAACTCGCTCACCTATGATATGGAGTCCGTTTATAATTTCCTTGAACCTTCCATGCATTTGACTTACGGTTTCATGCATCTTCATTTGGAAGGCTTGAAGTTGTCCAATTAATAGGTCCTTCTTGGCCCTCTTTGATTCCTTGGAACCTTCATTTAGCTCAATGAGCTTTTCCCATAGCTCCTTGGCGGATTCAAAAGGACCCACCTTGTTGAGTTGCTCCATTGTGATGCCGCATTGGATGGTGAGGACGGCCTTTGCATTTGATTCAAATTTCTTATTTATTTCTCTTGTCCAATCCTTGCTTGGAATAGGATGTCCATGTTCATCCACCGGTTCCTCGAAGCCATCTACAACACTATGCCAAATTTTAATATTACTCATAAGATAGTACTTCATCCTACCTTTCCAATACGCAAAATGACTCCCATCGAAAAGCGATGGCTTGGCGATGCTATATCCCTCTTGAAGAGCCATTGATGTCTTGGTTGATGGTGAGATCTTCCAAGCTATCCGGGCTCTGATACCACTTGTTAAGACCCTTGGAATGGCTAGAGGGGGGGTGATTAGCCTTTCTTCTTTTCTACAAAAATGTTAGCGGAAGCAATACAAAATATAAACACAAATCAAAGCAAGAACAAAGCTAACACCCGATGTACGTGGTTCGGAGATGACGCTCCTACTCCACGGCAATCCGTAAGGTGGATTAGCCCTAATCATCCTTCACTAGAACCTCCTTTGGATGAACCAAGGTGGAGAAACCTTTCTTACAATGCTCTCCTCTTCTTTACAAAGATGGATGATCAAGAACAAGAGAAGAGGAGGATTTAAATCACTAAAAACACTTGGAAGGCTTGGTGAGCACGAGAGTATAGTTAGGAGCAAGAGCACTAGCTTCACCAAGCTCCCCATGGCCCCTTTTTATAGAAGAGGGGCTGTTTTTCCCGTTGGGCGTCGATCGGATCGTGATGCATGCCATCGATCGACTACCACCAAAACCAGCGGCCAAACGCGATCTCCGCGGAGATTCATAGCCGTAATTTCCAACGGCCAGGTGATCAGTCGATTGATCCCTCCATCAGTCGACTGATGGGGTGATCAGTCGAGTGATCAAGGCAGCAGTCGAGTGAGACTGCATTCTGTGACGATATTTCCCTTGATCAGTCGACTGATGCCCTTGGCAGTCGGGATCGTAGCATCGATCGCTTCGATCAAGGCGATCGGTGATGGTCGGGTTTCATCGACTCGATCGAGCGCTGACGGATCGGTGATACATCGTATCAGTCGACTGATACTCATCAAGTATGAGTAATTCATACTTGATTTTATACCCTAGACCTAGACTCAACCTTCTAGCTCCTCAATAAGCCTTGCACCTTCAGGATCCCTCCGAGTCCGCGACTTGTTCATCCTTTGCGCTTTGCTTCCAAGAGCTTCCTTCGGTTTCGTCATGTCTTGGGTTGCCAAATGCTTGGACTTTACGCCGCCAAGACTACAAGCTTGGACTTATGCTGCCAAGACTTTACTTTGGACTTCCTTTGCCAAGGTTCACTTTGGACTTTATGCTGCCAAGACTACAAGTTTGGTCTTATGCCGCCAAGTCCATCCCTTGGACTTCCTTTGCCAAGATCATACTTGGACTTCCTTTTACCAAGTCTTCATCCTTGGATTTCCCTGTCACTTAAATACATTCGTAATTAGATCACAAGATATTGCCTAACTTAGATGATTAGCCAAACATCAAAATATATAAATGCTTGGAGCATTGTTGCACCAACAAAAGCTTCCATGGATCATTCGGCCACCCCCTTGTTTTGAAGTTTCAATGAAGTTTTATTCCATGTTTTTGTATGCATATGATGGTGTTAGTATGTTAGAGGGATTAGGTTAAAAGTCTAACCCTAAAAGCTTCCATGGATCATTCGGCCACCCCCCCCCCTTGTTTTGATGTTTTAATGAAGTTTTATTCCATGTTTTGTATGCATATGATGAAGTTAGTATGTTAGAGGGATTAGGTTAAAAGTCTAGCCCTAAAAGCTTCCATAGACCATTCGGCCACCCCCCTTATTTTGATGATTCAATGAAGTTTTATACTATGTTTTGTATGCATATGATGATGTTAGTATGTTAGAGGGATTAGGTTAAAAGTCTAACCCTAAAAGCCTACATGGACCATTCGGCCACCCCTTGGTTTTGATGTTTCAATGAAGTTTTATACCATGTTTTGTATGCATATGATGATGTTAGCATGTTAGATGGATTAGGTTAAAGGTTTAACCCTAAAAGCCCCATGAACCATTCGGCCAACCATTGTTCTTTAACATGCTCTAGGTTAGGTTAACATGTGTTTTATGTTTAGGTGAATTCATGTTGACTTGTGATATTAAATGATGCTAGATGAAGATAACATGCTCTAAGTTAGTGGTTACTTACTCTTGATGTTTATGTCTTATGTCATGCCCTATACGTATGTGATATTTAAGATATGTTATGAAATGAAATACGATATGATTATGAAATGAAAAAAAATGATATGTTCATGAAATGAATATGATATGATTATGAAATGAAGTATGATATGTTTATGAAATGAAAAATGATATGTTCATGAAGTGAAGTATGATATGTTAGGAAATGAAGTATGCTATGTTTGCAAAATGAAATAAGATATGTTATAATAAAAGCATATAAGTATTTTACCTTCTGCATGACTTGTACCAGGACCCTAACAAGGTCCAAAGGGATGGGCTCCTAAGATGCCCTAGGCCGACGGACTAAGATCGGGCCTAGGATGGGCTTCTATGTATGATTGCCCCTAGGTCGATGGACTAAGATCGGGCCTAGTACGGGATGGGCTCCAAGATGCCCTAGGTCGATGGACTAAGATCGGGCCTAGGATGGGCTTCTACGCTATGACGATTGCCCTAGGTCGACGGACTAAGATCGGGCCTAGTAACCTAGTAGGTTCGAGACTTGCTACCTCGGGTCTATTTAGGGATGCGCGCTATGATGATGAAGAAGTGGTACAATGCCGGGCCCAAATATGTTGAGATTTATGTTTACGTACCTATAATATATATTTTCAAAAAGCATCCTGCATACGTTTACATGATTTGATTGTTATGTTCACATGCTATGTTGATATGTCATATATATGTTGCATGTTATGTTTGATATGTCATGTTTATGCTGCTAGGTTACATATGTTGTATGTTATGTTTGATATGTCATATATATGTTGTATGTTATGTTGATATGTCATGTATATGTTGCTATGTTACATATGTTGTATGTTATGTTGATTAAGTCTTATATCTACATGATATGCTGCTATGTTATATATGATACATGTTATGGTTACTTATGTTACTTATGCTACATGTTAAGTTGCTTACATCATGTATGTTACATGTTATGTTGCTTATAAGTTATGAATGTTACATGCCATGATTAATGTCGATGTATGGTTTTTGTGAGTAGGACAGGATCTTACTAAGCCTATGTGCTTATAGTTTATCTTTCCCTCGTACTGCAGATAAGGGTAAGGGGTGGATAAACTAAAGGGAGCAGCAGGAGGGGCCAAATGTGTGTGGTAGTGGCATGGTGGAGAAGATCCATTATGTACTTATACATATGTTTCCCTATGATGATGATGTTTATGGATGTCCTTATTTATGTCTCCTTATGATGATGATGTTATGGACTTGAACTAAGCACTAAGTACCTATGAAATAATGATGCATGCTCTATGTTAAGAAGAAGTATCTATATATGTTATGATGTATGCTCTATGTTAAGAAGAAGTATCTATATATGTCAATGCATGTTTATGTTTAAAAGAAAAAAAAAGTATCTAAAGTCTTCCACTGTAAGTAGTAAGAAGTGTATGTATGTACGGTCGCGTCACGCGCCGCCCCTCCGGACCCTTGGAAAAAGGGCGGGCGTGACAGGTTGGTATCAGAGCAGATCTGCCTTTCCACTACACACACATCAAGCTCCAAATCCTGCCGCTCCAAGTAAGAATTCTATGTCTACTCTAATTTTGTTCATGTATGATATGAAATGCCTTTAGCTTAAAATATGCATGAAAATATGTATGATAATCTTATGCTAGCTTTCAGTTTAATTATGCGTAGATAAACGAACGATAAACTTATACTAGCCTTACTCTAATATGTGAAGATAACCATGGCTGGGAGACATAGTAATAGGGTCGATGAGATAGTAATATATGGAAGACGTAGTAATAGAGTCGATGAGACAGTACCCCCACCTGCTCTTATACATGTGGTTATTGAACTCCAGTACTGTTGGTGCAGAAGAAAGATGGGTCTATGCGAATGTGCATAGATTACCGAGCGCTGAATAATGTGACGATCAAGAACCGGTACCCTTTACCGCGGATTGATGACCTGTTCGACCAACTAAAGGGTGTCACCGTTTTCTCTAAGATTGACCTGAGATCTGGCTATCATCAAGTAAAAGTGAAATCAGATGATATACCAAAGACGGCCTTCCGGACCAGATACGGACATTACGAGTTCGTAGTTATGCCCTTCGGAGTGACGAATGCACCTGCTCTGTTCATGGATTTGATGAATCGGGTATTCTTGGCATTCCTTGACAAGTTTGTGATCGTCTTCATCGACGACATACTGATATATTCGAGAACCCCAGAGGAGCACGCAGAACACCTGAATGTGGTATTACAGATTCTTCGGGAAAAGCAGCTATTTGCAAAGTTCTCCAAATGCGAGTTCTGGCTCGAACAAGTATCATTTTTGGGTCACGTTATATCCAAGCACAGAGTGATGGTAGACCCAATAAAGATTGAAGCCGTGAGTAACTGGAACCGACCAAAGAATGTCAGCGAGATCAGAAGCTTTCTTGGGCTAGCAAGCTACTACCGGAAGTTTGTAGAGAACTTCTCCAGGATTGCCGCCCCTATGACAGTCCTCACCAGAAAGAACAAGAAATATGAGTGGGCGGACGCCTGCGAGAGGAGTTTCACAGAATTGAAAAGGAGACTGACCAGCGCTCCAATCCTTGCTCTTCCGGCAAGAACTTAAGGCTTCGCAAGTTGGGACTCGGAGCTGTACTCATGCAGAATGGCAAGGTCATTGCCTACGCCTCTAGCCAACTCAAAGAACATGAAAGGAATTATCCCACCCACGATTTAGAGCTAGCGGCCGTGGTCTTTGCTCTCAAAACATGGAGGCATTATCTATATGGAGCTCAGTGTAGTATTTATACAGACCACCAGAGTCTGAAATACTTCTTCACACAGAAGGACCTGAACATGAGACAACGCAGATGGCTCGAGCTCATCAAGGATTATGACTGCGAGATCTTCTACCATCCGGGAAAAACAAACAAGGTGGCTGATGCACTCAGCAGGAAGTCCTGCGCCACCTTGATGTCTCTATCAGTGTTATCTCGACCCTTAGAAAAAGAGATTATGCGTTACGGGGTTGAAATCATTTTCGGACAGCTCTCCACCATGACGATAGCACCGATGCTATTCGATGATATACTGGAAAAGCAAGCCCGTGACCCAAGCATTCAGAGGATCAAGCAAGAGGTCTTAGAAGGAAAGGACGACGGGTTTCGTATCTCTGATAGTGGAGTACTCTACCTCAGGGATCGCTTGTGTATTCCCGACGATCCAGAATTACGGAAGAAGATATTTGAGGAAGCTCACGGAACTCCTTATGCGATACATCCTGGAACTACCAAGATGTACCAAGACCTGAAAAGAAAATTCTGGTGGTTCGGAATGAAAAGAGATGTGGCTCAAGATGTCGATTACACTGACCCGCCAGAGGGTTAAAGCGAACACCGAGACACGGAAGAACACCGCTAGATCCAGATTCCAGAATGGAAATGGGAAGACATTTCTATGGATTTCATCTCAGGATTGCCCAAGACAACAAACGGTTATGATGTTATATGGGTAATTGTGGACAGATTGACGAAGTCCACCCACTTCTTAGCAATCAAGATGACCTATTCGACGGAGCAACTGGCTCAGTTATATGCTAGGGAAATTATCAGACTACATGGAATTCCTAAGACCATCATTTCTGACAGAGATGGTCGCTTTATTTCCCATTTCTGGGAATGTGTTCAGAAGGCCCTAGGCACGGTTATTGTTCAATCGTCTTCCATCCCCAAACAGACGATGCACCAAAGAGTAAATCAATCTTGGAGGATATATGTTACGAGCTTCCTGGATTTCAAAGGTAGTCGTGTCGATACTTATGTTTGGCGAGTCGCCTACAATAATAGCTACCAAGCTACTATTGGAATGACACCCTACGAGGCTCTATACGGAGGAAATGTAGATCTCTCATATCTTTGATGCGAGGGTGGTGAAAAGAAGAGGATGGGACTCAGACGGACTTCATCGACGACACCACCCGAGCTATACTGGAACATCCGTCGAGAGAATTTAAAGCGCTCAGAGCCGGCAAAGAGCTATGCGGATATCTGGCGTGAAGCTTAGAATTGAGTCGGGGACCTGGTATTCCTCAAAGTGGCCCCTATGAAGGGAGTGATGAGATTCGGAAGGAAGGGTAAGCTGAGTCCGCGCTACGTGGGACTGTATCCGATATTGCAGAGGGTTGGCAAGGTAGCTTACAAGCTGGAGCTGCCTCAAGAGATGTCGGCTATTCACAATGTGTTCCATGTCTCTGTGCTCAAGAAATGCATTTCCAGTACGGACAAAGTGATCGAGCCACAAACAGTATAAGTTCAAGAGGACCTGAGTATTGAAAGTCGGCCTATCCAGATACTAGACCGAGAAGTCAAGAGGCTAAGGAACAAAGAGGTGCCCTTAGTAAAGGTCCTGTGGCAGAATCAACGATACGAGGAAGCTACACAGGACGCGAGGAGGACATGAAGCGAAGTACCAGACTGTTCTAAGTTTGAGGACGAAACTTTTAAAAGGTATGAAGGATTATGCGTGTAAAATTTCTAGCAATTTTACAAGAATTTTTGGCTTGATGATAATGGGCTTTATGTGGGCTTTTTCAAAAATAAAAGAAAATAAGCCAAAAGGGATGCAAGGCCTAGGAATTGAACCCCAAACCTCTAGAGACAGCCAAACCCTATAGATGCATCCACTAACCAGAATCCCAATAAGATTTTATCATTAGAGGAATAGGGGAAATTATAGTTAAGTGTAAGGGAGATTAAGGGACTCTTCAAGTGAATAAATAGGAGGAATGAGGGGGCATGAGTTACCAAACTTGTTTTCTCCTCCTCTTCTTCTTCCTCACCGAACCCTAGAGCTCCCCCTCTCCATCTTTGGCCGAACCTCATCCAAGCAAGAAGCAAGGCTAGGTTGCTTCCCTTAGGTTATTTTCCAACCAAAAAGAAACGCGAAGGATGTGAGTAACCCTCACTTGCATACGAGTAGCTTTCGGTTGATGCTTTGTGTAAAAATCCCTATGATACATTCGGCCAAGTTTAGTTTTGATGTTCCAAGGAAGTTCTATATCATGTTTTGTAAGAATAAGATGATGTTAGGATGTAAAATGAATTAGGTTAAAAGTTAACCCTAAAAACCTCAATGAAGTTTTATACCATGTTTTGTATGCATATGATGATGTTAGCATGTTAGATGGATTAGGTTAAAGGTTTAACCCTAAAAGCCCCATGAACCATTTGGCCAACCATTGTTCTTTAACATGCTCTAGGTTAGGTTAACATGTGTTTTATGTTTAGGTGAATTCATGTTGACTTGTGATATTAAATGATGCTAGATGAAGATAACATGCTCTAAGTTAATGGTTACTTACTCTTGATGTTTATGCCTTATGTCATGCCCTATACGTATGTGATATTTAAGATATGTTATGAAATGAAATACGATATGATTATGAAATGAAAAAAAAACGATATGTTCATGAAATGAATATGATATGATTATGAAATGAAGTATGATATGTTTATGAAATGAAAAATGATATGTTCATGAAGTGAAGTATGATATGTTAGGAAATGAAGTATGCTATGTTTGCAAAATGAAATAAGATATGTTATAATAAAAGCATATAAGTATTTTACCTTCTGCATGACTTGTACCAGGACCCTAACAAGGTCCAAAGGGATGGGCTCCTAAGATGTCCTAGGCCGACGGACTAAGATCGGGCCTAGGATGGGCTTCTATGTATGATTGCCCCTAGGTCGACGGACTAAGATCGGGCCTAGTACGGGATGAGCTCCAAGATGCCCTAGGTCGATGGACTAAGATCGGGCCTAGGATGGGCTTCTACGCTATGACGATTACCCTAGGTCGACGGACTAAGATCGGGCCTAGTAACCTAGTAGGTTCGAGACTTGCTACCTCGGGTCTATTTAGGGATGCGCGCTATGATGATGAAGAAGTGGTACAATGCCGGACCCAAATATGTTGAGATTTATGTTTACGTACCTATAATATATGTTTTCAAAAAGCATCCTGCATACGTTTACATGATTTGATTGTTATGTTCACATGCTATATTGATATGTCATATATATGTTGCATGTTATGTTTGATATGTCATGTTTATGCTGCTAGGTTACATATGTTGTATGTTATGTTTGATATGTCATATATATGTTGTATGTTATGTTGATATGTCATGTATATGTTGCTATGTTATATATGTTGTATGTTATGTTGATTAAGTCTTATATCTACATGATATGCTGCTATGTTATATATGATACATGTTATGCTTACTTATGTTACTTATGCTACATGTTAAGTTGCTTACGTCATGTATGTTACATGTTATGTTGCTTATATATTATGAATGTTACATGCCATGATTAATGTCGATGTATGGTTTTTGTGAGTAGGACAGGATCTTACAAAGCCTATGTGCTTATAGTTTATCTTTCCCTCGTACTGCAGATAAGGATAAGGGGTGGATAAACTAAAGGGAGCAGCAGGAGGGGCCAAATGTGTGTGGTAGTGGCATGGTGGAGAAGATCCATTATGTCCTTATACATATGTTTCCCTATGATGATGATGTTTATGGATGTCCTTATTTATGTCTCCTTATGATGATGATGTTATGGACTTGAACTAAGCACTAAGTACCTATGAAATAATGATGCATGCTCTATGTTAAGAAGAAGTATCTATATATGTTATGATGCATGCTCTATGTTAAGAAGGAGTATCTATATATGTCAATGCATGTTTATGTTTAAAAGAAAAAAAAAGTATCTAAAGTCTTCCGCTGTAAGTAATAAGAAGTATATGTATGTACGGTCGCGTCACGCGCCGTCCCTCCAGACCCTTGGAAAAAGGGCGGGCGTGACACACTATATGTGGTGTTGGTCTTACAAAATCAACACCAAAGTGGTGTTGATCTTGCAAGACCAGCACCCCCAAGATACTGATCTTGCACCAATACCAACACCAAGGTATTCGTGCTAGTATTCAAAAACTAGTACCATCATGGTGTTGGTATTCGAAAATCAACACCGTAGTGGTGTTGGTTTTCAAAACCAGCACCACGTGGATTATTGCATGTAAGTAAATAGAAGAATAAAATTTAATTGACACATAACTTATCATAGGAATGTCAAAATAAGGTATAAACACCATAAATATCTTCACCACACTATCCTTTTTCATTGCATGACAACTTTTCAAAAATTTAAATCTACTAGGCTCATCCATTAATTGACCTAGAAAACTCCAATCAGATTCATTCCAAATGTTATAAGTTTATCGAGTATCTGAGAGTTTATATGTGTTCAGAAATATCAACACAAAATCATTAACAATAGTGATAAAAAGGTTTTCAAAATTTATGACTTTAAGATAATTGACACATACGCATAACCTATCGTAGGATTTCAAAACTAAAGATAAATATCATAAACACCTTTATTACACTATCCTCTTCTATTATATATCAACTTTCAAAAATTAAAATACTCTAAGCTCATCAATGAATTTCGATCAAAACATATTGATGGATCTAAAAAAGCTCTGATTGGATGCATTCCAAGTGTTATAGGTTTCTAAAGTATCTCAGAGTCTATATGTGACTAAAAATATTATTTCAAAATTATTTACAATAGTGATAAGGAGATTTTCAAAGTTTATGACTTTAAGACAATTGATACATACACATAACTTATCGTAGAGATGTTAAAACTAAACATAAACACCTTCATTGCACTATTCTCTTCCATTATATGTCAATTTTTTAAAAATCCAAATCCCCTAGCCTTATAAATGAGTTTCGATCAAAACTCATTGATGAACCTAAAGAGCTCCGATTGAACTCATTTTAAGTGCTACAGATTTCTGAAGCGCCCCAAAGTTTATATATACCTAAAAATATTAGCTTGAAATCATTAATTTTATTGTGGTGATTTTGCATTAGCACTATATGCGATTCAAGTCTTGCAAAATCAACACCAAAGTGGTGATGATCTTGCAAGATCATCATCCCAAGATACTGATCTTGCACCAACACTAGCACCATGGTGTTGGTCATGCAAAACCAACACCATGGTGATGTTGGTCTTGCAAATCCAGCCAGCACCATGGTGTTGGTCTTGTAAATCCAACACCATCCAACACTATGTGTTGATTTGAATGTGGTGTTAATTTTAAATGTGGTACAGATTTTATATGCATGCAAAAGGAGAGAGAGAAAAGATTAATTTAAGAGGAAAGAGAAGAAGAGAAAAATTATTACATGCAAAAGAGAGAGGAAGGAGAAAAAAAATCAACTTTGTTAGAGGGGTATGTAGGAACTTGTTGCACCATTCGGGGAATATGAAACTCCGGTGCGCTTTTTGGGCATTGACAAATTTTATGTGCGCCCTTTGGTAAATTGCCGAAATAAGAATAATAAGGAAGATGGATGGTATGTATTGAGCACCAAATCAAAAATTTGACTTTGATACCATCTGATGCAGTAAAACGAAGCAGACAAGAGTATAATTCTCTCCTAGAAAAAAGTTTATCAATTCTCACTCAAAGAAAATTCAAACGTGAATAATACATGGGACCTTAATCATTTTTATTGTTTGAGAACACAATCTATTCTTTATTAAAAAACCTCTAATTTTTCTAATAAAAATATTATAGACTTTCTTAAAATAATTAAATAATTTTTTCAAATTGTCAATTATTATAGGGTGTGATCTTCGCATGAGAGATGATTAGACGATTGATCTTTTCCCCTATCGGGACGTGCCTTCAGAGTTGTCTCCCTCACACCTGTGGTAGATCGCGCCCTTGCGACTATCTCGATTGAAACATTTGGATTTTTACAACGATGATATATCCAAATTCATGTGCACATTTACTGCATTCTTTATGCTTCTGCTTTGTTTCATCATCGTATATTTGTTGTAAATTACACAATAAGATCATGTGTTCGAATCATTTGATTTGTTTTCATTTTTTCAAATCATATGCGGATGTGCGATCCATTGACGAATTGTAATCTATCAATTGGTATCAGAGCACGTGGTTAGGTGTCGTTGATCATACAATATTAGGATGTGATCAAGTTTTTCGATGATCTTAGTCCGAATGCATGTGTTTTGTATTAGATCTTGATCTAGCTAACATATTTAAACATGTATACTCGTCGAATCTAAGGGTTAGGAATCTTATGTTTTGCCTCGAATTCGAGTTTTTCATATTTTTCCATGAAGAATACGAAGAACAGTGGCATAACCGCTGTTGTTTTTCATCAAAATTGCCACATTTGATCTGTAAAAATTGAGTTGCATGAACATCAGTCGACTGTTGGTTAAAAAATAACATACAAAATGTTTCTGAGTCAATTGGGGTACTCAACTAATCACCATCAGTTGACTGCTATAAGGACCAATCAATTGATTTGCATGAAATTTTGAATAGAATATTTGAGAATAAACTGTGGGACTCAAAGGTATACCAGTCGACTGACATTTGAGGTCAGTTGTTTGATATGAATGAACTAGGACAGAGAAATTTTTTTAATCAACTATAACAATCAACTGATGATATCAGTTGACTGCCATCGAATATCAATTAACTGATAGATCCTAGATTGAGCACAAAAAAATTATTAGTCAATTGGAGTACTTGATTGATATTATCAGTCGACTGCTACCAGATACCAGTCGATTGGTTCTTATAAATTCATCCACAGAATATTTTCAAGTCCACCGAGGAATTCAAATGATGTATATCAGTTAACTACCATTAGTATCAATCGACTGATACTAATATAGATGAGATCAAACATTGTTGACATAGGAAACTTTCAGAGGCCATAATTTTTTATTTAGGATGAATTTTGAGCTATTTTGGGATGCATTTCAAAGCTCATTCGGAGAGCTAAGTTTGGTACTAATTTTCAAAACTCAAAAATATTGTTTAAGGCCTTTTTAGGAACTTTAATTTTTTTTAGTCCTATGTTAAGGTTGTTTTTCGTCCCTTACATCATTTAATAATAAGAATACAATTGAGTTATCTAGGATTTCATCTGTATTCATTAGCATGTGTTATTAAGTTAAACTAATATTATCGTTAAAGTGAGAACTATTAGCTAAACTTAGTACATCATTGTATGAATGGAGGTGTATCTATACTAAGGATATATAGTTGGTCTAAAGGAAAATATCCTTAGGTTAAATATATGTTTAAAGCAGTTCATTGTAAACACATTGGTGTTGATCATGCACATAATATGCCGACCCAAAGGAAGACATGTTATGTGGCTGATTAAAGAAATGATGAACTGTGGTTATAATTATATAACTAAATTTGACTCATATTTGATTATAAATTATGTGCATATTATGTCAGCCCAAAGTAAAACACATTGTGTGTTGATTATAGTGTTTTGAGTTGAAATTAGAGAGTATCACTAATAAGTTACAATTTAATCTAAATATTAATTGCAATGTTGTATTTGATATCTCATAAAAGGGACCCATTATAGGTGCATATATTTTAGTAATTATTTTATATCATTGTTTATATATATGCATGTTTATAATTATTAATGTGAGAATTTGTTCTATTCTCTCTTTTGTTTTATAACTCAAATGATATATGTCGATAAATATAACACTCCATTGACTTTAGTTTTAGAAACCATTGAACATGAAAGGACCATTAAGAGTAAGAGTACTAAAA
The DNA here is from genome assembly GCA_025175895.1 of Wurfbainia villosa. NCBI lineage: Eukaryota > Viridiplantae > Streptophyta > Magnoliopsida > Zingiberales > Zingiberaceae > Wurfbainia > Wurfbainia villosa. Next base: position 1,423,576 of record CM046008.1, read on the forward strand.
CTATAATGTCCGATAATAAACTTCTCACCTTAGGTAGTTCAGAAGTTAATTTTATCACTATACCCACAAACATTTAGTGAATAGGCATTAGAGTCACCACTCATATTAGTGTAACTGTACATGGTTATCTTAGTAGTCGATTATCAATTGGTGAATGATATATCTATATTAGTAATGACAAGAAGGCTAGAGTGACTGTATAGGTTTTTTCCTACTTTGTCTAGGGATCGATATATTTTTAGACATGGAGAATATGTTTGTTGTTCCATCATTAATGGAACTTAATTTCCATTTTCTGTTTGGACAAATCAGGATACTTTTGTTCATTTGGAAATAAAACATTCAGTATTTTTCAAAATTCAGTACTTATTGGTACATGTTACCTAGTTGAAAAACTATATAAGTTAAACACAATAGCTCCCATGAGCAATGAAATAATACACAATATAGGTACGAATCCCAATTTGACTAATGAGAATTCACCTATGTTGTGGCATAAGTATTTAAGACATATTCAAACAACGTCTAGAAAGATTAATGTCATAAGGAATTCTCTATTCCCTTGATATGTCAGACTTTGATGTCTACATAGAGTATGTCAAAAGGAAAACTACTCACAAAAAGAATAAAGGTGCAAGTCAATATAGTAACACTTTAGAATTGATACATACAGATATATGTAGATCATTCCCTAAGATATCTTGAAATGGAGAAATATATTTTATCAGTTTTATTAATGACTACTCTTAGTATGTCTACTTATACATTTTGCATGAGAAGTCAGAGCCCTTGGATATGTTTAAGATTTTTAAAGTCGAAGTTGAAAATCAACTAGGTAAGAAGATCAAAGTTGTTAGATTTGACAATGAAAGTGAATGTTATGGTCGTTATGATAGATATGGTGAACAATGTCTACGACCTTTTGCCAATTATCTTTCTGAGTATGGGATTGTGATTTAATATATCATGTTTGATACTCTTCATCAGAATGATATAGTTAAGTGAAGGAACTAGACCTTAAAAGACATGGTACGAAGTATGATACCTTTTACTTCTTTATTGAAGTCCTTGCGGGGTGAAACACTCAAGACTGCAATTTACCTACTCAATAAGATACTCAATAAGACAGTGAGTAAAATATCATATGAACTATGGACGGATAAGAAACATAATATTATACATTTACATATTTAGGATTGTCCAGTTGAGGCTAGGCCTTATAGGCCCAATGAAAAGAAATTGGGCTTAAGGATAATTATATGTTATTTTATAGGGTATTCTGAAAGGTCAAGGAGCTTTAAATTTTATAACCCCTCAAACATGTCTTTTTTCGAGACAAAAAATGTCAAGTTTATTGAGGACAGTGAAACACTAAACTTGGGGATGCAACTTTAGAAGAGGATAACATTGACCATGTTACCTCAATTACTACAAGTGCAACCAATAGTGGTAAGATTCAATATCTTATGTTGTTGGTGTTGCACATCTAGTTTGAGTATTACCTCATAATCTCCTTATGTCCTCTCCTATGTAAGTAGAGGAACCATCTACTCAAGTGGTTGAGAAGATTTCTCAAATGCCTAAAGTGTCTCAAGAACAAGTTCCTCTAAGGCGATCCATCAGGGAAATGAGATCCACAGTTTCACGTGATTATGTGTATCTCAAGAGCATGAGTTTGATATTGGGTTGAAAGATGATCCTTCATCTATCCAGGAAGTCAAACATTGTTCTAACTCTGAAAGATGGATTGAAGCCATGAAAGATGAGATAAAGTCAATGATGAATAATGGTATATGGGAGTTAGTCAAATTGCCTGAAGGAGTGAAATCTATTGATTGTAAATGGATATTTAAATCCAAATGAGATTCACTGGACAATGTTGAAAAGTATAAGGCACGCTTTGTAACCAAGAGATTCACTCAGAAGGAGAATATTGATTATAAGTAGACTTTCTCATCTGTGTCCATAAAAGACTCTCTAAGGGTAATCATGACAATTGTAGCTCATTATAATTTGGAGCTACATCAAATGAATATCAAGATTGCATTCCTTAATGGATATATTAAGAAGTCCATATCATGGTGCAACTAGAAAACTTTGAATCTAATGATCCAAAGCATCTAGTGTGAAAGTTAAAGAAATTCATTTATGACTTAAAACAAGCATCCCATCAGTGGTATAAAAAATTTGATCAAGTGATTATTTCATTTGATTTTAAGGAGAATTCAATTGATCAATATATATATGTTAAGTTCAGTGGGAGCAAGTTTATAATACTTGTCCTATATGTGGATGACATCTTGTTAGCAAGCAACTGTAAATAATTATTACATGAGACCAAGTCACTTCTTTCAAGTAAATTTGAAATAAAAGATCTTGGTGAAACATTCTTCGTATTAGATACATAGATATGGCGTGATAGATCTAAGGGTATACTTGGATTATCACAAAAGACCTATATTGAAAAGGTGCTCATACAATATTGTATGCAAAATTGTACATTTGGTGACATACTTATGTCTAAAGGTGACGAATATAGCTTGCAACAATGTCCACAATGTGAACTTGAAATCCATGAGATGAAGAAACTTTCTTATGCATCAATAGTAGGGAGTCTCATGTATGATCAAGTTTATATGCGTTCGGATTAGCCTATGTAGTTGAAATGTTAGGTAGATATCTAAGTAATCTTAGACCAGTACATTGGAAAGTCGTAAAGAGGGTTATGTGGTATCTTCAAAGAACCAAAGAACTCATGCCCACATATCAGAGATTTATTCGATTGGAGGTTATTAGATATTCATACTATGATTTTGTTGGATGCTTGGACAATAGGAGTCCACCTCAGGATATGCCTTCATATTTGTTGGGAGAGTTATATCATGAAAAAACATCAAATAGACGATTATAATGACGAAAAATGTAGAATTTATAGCCTAATTTGAAGCATCAAATCATGGGATATAGTTTTGGAACTCTATCACAACATTACAAATCCTTGATGACCTTGATGGACCATTAAAAATTTTCTATGATAATAAAGCTACAAAACTCTATTCCAAGAATAACTATAGCTTGCCGAAGTCAAAACACATTGACATCGAGTTTTTGGCGATTAAAAAAAGAGTTCAAAGTAATCAAATAATGATAGAACACATTCATACAGACTCAATGTTGGCGGATCCACTGACCAAGGAATTGTTGCCTAAGGTATTTCATTAGTAGGTGTTGTGTATGTGGGTCCCTCGTATGGATGAAATACGAGTTTAATGAGAGTTTGTATTTATTTGTTATTTTGGATGTTCTATGTATATAATGAACACATATAAATTTTGATTATCATACGAAATAAAGTTTTCTTTTACATGTGTATTTTTGACACTCTGAATAAAGACATTCCAATTTATTAATACACTTTGCATATATATGATGCTTGTAAATGTGATGTATGACTCAGTATTGAATCATAAGATGATTGATTACTGATGAGTCTTGTTACTGATTATATATGGTATAACTATGATCATTTTACTCCTATATCAATGAAGTTAATGGATCAGATTGTTCTATAGAGATGTTTAACTTATAAAGTTTTGGCATTATTGACGTCAACTCAGGTATTATGTATTATACATAATATCCCATATAGCTCACATAGGAGATTATTCGATGGTGGACAAATATGCTTAATCAATTGGCACACGTATTTACCATTACAAATAAAGTAATTAAAGTAATCTAATTAATTTAAATTATGGTTTAGTGCTATTGGATGTGGATATATATGTGTAGAGCCCTTTAGTCTATTACCGTTAGTATTGATGGACTATTAATGAATTTGAGCTTACTCTATATATAGGGTGTGATCTCCGTAAGAGAGGTGATCAAACTGTTGATTTTTTCCCATCAGACAAAGCCTTTGGAGTCGTCTTCCTTGTACCTACGGAAGATCGCACCTTTGCAACTACCTTGGCTGGGACCTTCAGATTCTTCAACGATGATATCTTTGGATTCAAATGCACATTTATTACATTCTTTATGATTTTGCTTTGTTTCATTATCGTATATTTGTTGTAAATCAAACGACAAAATTTTGTATTTGAATTATTTGATTTATTTTTATTTTTTTGAATCAGATGCGAATGTGTTATTCATTAACAGATTGAGATTGCTAGGAAAAGGAATAAAGAGGAGGAAGAAGAGAAAGAAATGGCTGATGGTTGAAGGTCTACAAGGGTGTAGGAAGAAGAGAGAAAAATAGAGAGGAGAAATAAGAAGAAAAAAAAAAGGGGGAGAGAAGTTCAGCGCGCGTATGCTGATTTAATCCATCTAAAATTTATTTCAATTATAATTTTGAGAAATCAAGTTCAAATTTATTCTGATTTAAATTCATGTGATTTTTATCTCTGCGTCTATTCCTATCCACCGAACTGAATTCTACTTCAACTCAGTCCCTCTCATTTCATGTTTTAAACTCAATTTTACAAATCACTTGGTGCCTTAAACTCAAAAGAGCACAAAGTTCAGCAACTATATATACACTTCCCGAGATCAAATAAGTATTGTAACAAATTTTTTTTTTTTTTTTGTCCACAATTGAAAACGGAAGAACATCATAAGACTGTTTCTGACACTAAGCCATTGTGAATCGTCCTACAGATAGTTGTGAGGCATCCAGCAGTGCTTCACTTTCTTTAACATTGTCCCGCATTAATAATCCCGTGACAATATGTCATGACGAGCATGCCCCATGAAACAGAGATCAGTCAGTGACACCAAAATATCACATGCAGCCAACAAAAATGAGCTTAAAAGCAGCTTTTAATAATCCTTTGAGGACCATCGGAGCATGGGAGCTTGGTTTGACAGCAAAACTGAGGATCAACTCACAATTGTTCTTGAACTCTTTACTCAAGCAGCATCTGTTTCCTTGCAGATAAAAACTTGTACGAAGGATTCTTTTTGTAGTCGTTGAATTCAACCCGAATTAAGGAAAATTTGAGCTTAGTCTTGTCTGATGAAGGAGCATCAGATCAGGCCATTTGTTTTTCTTTCAAATGCTTACAAGGAGCATCAATTCCATGCCGATGCAATTCGCTATTTGTTTTTCTTTCAAATACTTACAAGGAGCATCAATTCCATGCCGATGCAATTCGCTATTTGTTTTTCTTTCAAATGCTTACAAGGAGCATCGATTCCATGCCGATGCACTTCTACTTGTAGCATTCGCACATAATTCTTGTAAACAGTTTTAGACCGCTGGATGGGTCCTAAACCATTTGCAATAAGGCGAGCTTTGACATCTAATCAATCTTTCAAGATAAACTTACTCTTACTGAAAACTAGCTGCATGTTAAATATCAATGTAGGCAGTTCACAAAACTGCATACGCAGTTTAATGAAACTGCGATTGCGGTTTCTAGAACCGCACACGTTGCATGACTTGCAACGTGTGCACGCACGGCTCAAGGAGTTGTGCGCTGCCTTTTCCCCTATATAGGGGGTGCGTCCAAGAGCAGAGGGTAGAGAAAAGAATATCAAGACACGGCTGCAATCTTGGCTTGTGAAGGAGGAGGATCTTTCCAGAGTGATTGATCCTTAGACGGCGAGCAAGAACATCATCCAATAGTACCTGGATGTGCGAAGAATTTGACGTTCACTGTAAGATTTTTGTTTCTGCATTTAATCAGTTTTAAACGGATGCATTTAGACCAACAATCAATGAAATAATGAGGTCGTATTTGCTCCTTATTTTGGTCCAAAATGCTCAGTTTGCTTCATTATTGATTCAATGCATCTATAACAACGATTACGCTTACCTCAGCACAGGGTATACTCCAAAAACTGATAAGTAAACAATTTGAGCCACAATTAATGAATCTACTTTAACATTCTCCTCTATTCCTGTTATCTCATCTCGTTACAAATCTAAACCACCTACTATTCTCAGCAGCCGGTCTCCTCTTGACTGGTAATTTGTCTTTCAGTGTTGAAACAAATAGATGCTCCTCCAAATATGCTTTGAGAAGAACAAAAGAATTATTCTGCTCTTCATTCATCAATTTTAATGTTCATGAGGCTTCCAAAAGGCCACGACCATGCAAATTTGCCGTCTAATGAAGACCAGAAAATTTCATTTTGTTGAGTGAAAAAAACATAGCGTCAACAAATTAAATAGTAGCTCTTTCTCATGAAGGGTGGCAGAGATCAAGAAACTGAGAAAATATTAGTCAAACCCAAGACTAGGAAAAACACCCAAACAAAAGTTGCAAACATAATTATTATAGCTATTTAATATGAGTACACAACAACAGCTTCATATTGCACTCTCCTCCGGCTCTAAAAATGAGAAGATAGTGAAATATGTACAGAAATACCAAAAAGATATAAAAGTTCTAATGACACGAGACAAATATTAAGTCCTTACCATCTTCCATCTAGTTTGACTAATTGCTATTACAACCAAATGCTACGGCTCAAATACTTGCTCATATCTTCGCAACTCCACGGCTAGTGGTGAGTGTTGGACATGAAAGTAAAAGTCTAGCACATAGTATCAAAATCTTCACCTCCATGCATTCATGTATTAGAGGGCATTGTAATCTGTCAGATCTTGAACTGCCAAACGTTCTGATACCACAGCCAAAGACTTGAGATTGCATTTGATCAAAGCCTCAACAAAAAAACAAGTATCGTCTTTAGTGTTCCCTTCAGGCACATCAACTATAAATGACTCTACAACTAAAGTCCCTTGCCCACCATCAAGAATCTCAGGATGCACAGTTAGCACTGATGCGTAGTTCTGGACAGAAAAAATGAAGGTCGATGATTCAGAAAAGAGATAAAACCAACAAAGAATTTATCAATGTACGTGTTACAAATTGTTCAAGCTGGGATGCAGCACATCCATTCATCCCTCATAGACCATCGTGGTGATCCAATGTCTATACATTGCAAGGGTATTCACATTCATTAGTTCCAGTAGATCAAATGAGGGATAAAGGAAAACTGTGCTATTTAAACGTTACATCAGCAGCCTAATGATAGCAGACAACAACTGAATGATCAAGCTCATCACATGGGTATAATCAAAATCACACAAGTATAATGTTCAAATTCTCAGTCACTTCAAATTATCAAAGAGTTACATGGGCTAATGCAAAAATAAGCCAAATTTCTAGCATAGACTTTGAATAATAAGCACAATAATGGCGTGGAATTTGATCACTAATTTCATTGTTATCATCAAGCCATGTTTATCTCTAATTTACTTCCTAAAATTGTAACAAACTCTATGAAGGCATAATAGAAACTCGTCTATCAAAAGGCGCCATCAGCTCAGTTGAAAAGGTCTTTTGTGTGTTGAGATTTTGGGAATGAAACTCGTCTGTCCCTATGAATATGTACTATTAACTGAAGGCAGCACCTCAAATATAAGCTAAAAAAACTATTTACTAGAATTCGATTGGTCAAAGAACCACTTGAGAGGACATTACTATGTTTTATTTTCCTTAAAGAGCACGACAATACTTATGTGCTAATTCAAGATGATGCAGCCATTGAATAATTCAGTACAACTCGTGTGTATGTTGAATACATCAAGCAGGTGGACAGGAGTGGAAGCATGACTTAGGAATTCCTAGAAAAACTAAAAGTGAGAAGATTAAAGTACCTGAAGCCTGTGATCACCTCCAACAATCTTGATGCCCAGGATGCGTTCATTGTCATCGAGCTGTTCTAGCCTTTCCGTGCTGGTGGTAGCAGGAAGCCCTGATTTGACGTTCACTTCTCGCAAACATCCTACTGCAAAATCCCCCTGCATGATGCACCTGCTCACAAAGGGCTTGTAGCGCTCTGGCTGATCAAATCGCCTCACCAAAGACCAAACCTGACACAAGGACCGAATCGAGTCACCACCAACCTAAACAAATTTAAAAACTTATTTTCTGTGTAATTATACGGTTGTCTTGAGCCTAGAAAAAACTTTTGAATCGATTCGGTTCCAATTCAACACAAGCAAAAAACTGAGTGTTCATACAGGAAAAAGTTCATTTCTTGCGAGGTTAAACCATAAGGAAAAGAAACTTTTTCCAACAATCAAATCAATGGCAGAAATCAAATCTGATAGCGAACAAAATGAAGAAGCGAAAATCCAGAGCACGCCAAGAACAAAGGAAGCGAGAAAAAGAGAGAGAATCTCAACGAGCTGGACGGGGGCTTTGATGTGGTTGACGACGGCAGAGGTACACTGGTTCTCCAGGGGTTCATGCCGATGGAACCGTCGGAGCCACTCCGCCTCCATGCCGCTGCACCGAACCGCCGACACGTGCATCTCGTCGGCGAGCCGCCACGGCCCTCCGCCGGAGTGACTGTTCTTCCAGACCATTCTCCACCCGCGGACTCCGATCGTACCTTCTTAATTCAACAATTCTGCTCTGAATCTGATTGCAATCTTCAATCTGCTGCTCGAGAATCGATGAATAAAGCCGTTTCCTTTTCGACACGATGAAGTAATCTCTCCCCCAATCTTACTCGCTGATAATAATCAAATAGCCACCGGACTTGACTTTTATTACGTAAATGCCACTACCGGGTTGGTTCATCCTCGTCGCTGTGTGGTGCCGACTAATTATTAGTTATGAGAATCCAATCGCTTTACTTATTAAATTAGTGGGCCAATTAATCAAATTACGTAGCAAATTGATAATCGACATTAATTATCCAATAATTGGTGGGTGAATCCAGCCCTGTTTACTCCGAAACATGGGCTGAGGAGGAGAGGAACTTAAAAAAAGAAGAAAAAAAAATTCTGAGAAAATAATAATAATAATCGTAGCAGACGACTTGCCTTGTGCCGTTGGAGCGTTGCTAGCGTCGATGAGGTGTTGCCCATCCACTTGCCTACAATGATTGGTCTCCCACTTTGCTCGCATGAGGTGAGATTTTGTCCGTAACAATTATTCATTTGATTATAGGGGGAGAGGCTATGTCCATGGTGGTCGTTCGTCCCGCGAGATAAGATCATCTCATACAATTGATCGTCCACAAAAAGTAGTTCTCATCGTAGATCATATAAAAAGTTGATTTAAACAGGATAAAATTGTCCCCGTTCAAAGTGTTTTGCAAGGAGTCGCAGCCCATGGCGATGGATAGCTACATATGGCAATCGTCGTGGAGTCACTTAAAAAAAGTCAAATGGATGAAAAAATTCCATACTTTATTAAATTAGAAAATTGTATATAAAGAGTACAATGTTTGAATCATAATTAGATCTTCAAATCTAATTCTTCAACATGCCTTCGCAAGATGAGGCTCCGTGATCGAAGACCAATCTTGGTCATCAATTGTTGGAAGCGTAGGCCAGGTAATAGTTTAGTAAGAGCATCTGCTAGTTGATCCATATAAGACACATGTGTAACTCGAAGATTGTCGTTTTGAACTTGTTCAAGAATGAAGTGATAGTCGAGAGTCATATGCTTCATACGAGAGTGAAACACCGAATTAGAGCAGAGATTAGTGGCACCACATTGTCACAGTAGATGATTGATTTTTTGGATGAAGAGAAGTCAAGCTCATCGAGGAGAGAAAACAACCAACGCAATTTGGCAACCATGGCCACAACAGAGTGATATTCTATTTCGGTAGAGGATCGAGCAACAATGCGTTGTTTCTTTGAGCTCCAGGAAATAGGATTTCGTCCAAGATAAACAATATAAGCGCTAGTGAAAGTAAAGTCATCTTTGTTTCCAACCCAATCGCATAAGAGAATATATATAGAGCAAGAGATGATTGATTATGAAGCAGAATGTCATGATCAATGGTGCCACATAGATATCTTAAAATGCGCTTGATAGCCTTGCAATGCTCATCAGTAGGACGTTGCATAAACTGAGATAGCTTATTAACCACAAAAGCAATGTCAAGACGAGTGAGGGATAAGTACTGAAGACAATCTACTATAGTACAATACACAGACGGATCAGAAAGCGTTATGTCATTGCAAAGTGTAAGGGTAGGCGTGGTAGGTAGAGGTGTGGAAATCGGACGAGCATCTGTCATCTTGGTTCGAGCAAGAAGGTCAGCAAGACACTGAGAAAGTAACAAACCCAGGAGATGAGGGAGTACTTTGATGCCAAGAAAATAAGTCAAAAAGCCAAGATCCTTGAGAGATAACTGCTTAGCAAGCAGATCAATGAAATGCTAAACAGTTATTGTGTCATTTCCAGTAATGATAATATCATCAACATATACAAGAAGATATAGTGTGAAACCTGTACAGGTGAGGATAAAGAGAGAGGTATCTACAATGGAATTGTAGAAGTCAAAAGTGATGAGAAATCGGTGCAATTCATTGTACTAAGCACAAGGAGCTTGTTTGAGACCATAGATAGTCTTCCTCAATTTACAAACATGCTAAGGACGATCTGGATCAATAAAACCTGGTGGTTGCACCACATAAACATCCTTTGTCAAGGTGTCTTAAAGGAAGGCATTATTAACATCAAGTTGACGGATGAACCAACCATAGTTGACAACAAGTGACAAAATAAGGCAAATTATAGTGGGTTTGACCACAGGGCAAAACGTCTCATAATAGTCGATATCGGGTTGTTGGTGAAAACCATTGGCAACCAACCAAGCTTTTATACCTGTCAATAGAGCCATCGACTAAACATTTAATGTGAAAAATTCATTTGCAACCAACTATATTCTGAGATGATGACTTAGGGACCAATACTCACATGTCATTGTTAACAAGAGCATCAAACTCAATAGACATGGCCTGATGCCATTTGTGATCCTTGAGAGTCTAGGTCGCAAAGATTGGTTCAATCTCGTGGGCTAGTTGAGCAAATAGGTTAAGCTTGTGGATGGGTTTGTGGATGTTGTTATGAGAGTAGGTGATGATGTGTGATGGTTGGGTTGAAGGCATTGGTGGGGAAGGAGAGGGATCGGTAAGTGATTGGGGTGGGGCCGAGAGTAAGCTTGACTAAGGCTTCAGAATAAATCCCATAGTACTAGAGGTGGCAGTCGAGGTTGTTGTGCCTGAGTGATCCACAGATGGTGTTGATGAGGATGAAAGTAGAATGATAACTGAAAGTCAAGTGGAATTAGTAGACACATTAGGATGAGGAACGATAGTTTGAAGACTAGACATTGGAAAATAGACTCAAAAAAGCGAACATGACAAGAAATATAAACTTTCAAAATGATGGGATCATAACACAGATAGGCATTTTGAGTGAGAATAATCAAGATAGACACAAGATGCAGAGCAAGGGCCAAGTTTGTGAGAAGAGTAGGGACAAAGTCAAGGCTAGCAGAGACACCGAAAGGCACGAAGTTTAGAGTAATTGGGAAGAGAGCCAAACAATTTGTGGTAAGGTGACACCATGTGAAGAGAGTTACTGTAGGCATTCAATTGATGAGATATGTTGTCGTGGAGAAGACATATGACCAGAAGGTAAGAGGCAAAGAGGCACAAGACATGAGAGTAAGACTAATTTCTATGATAGGACGATGACGACGCTAAAAAAAACCATTGTGTTCCGAAGTATGAGGTGGTAATGTGAGATGTGAAATGTGAAATGTTCTGATGACTTAGGAATGATGATAAGGTTGTATATTCCCCTCTATTGTCAGAATAAAATGTGATAATTTTTCATTTAAAATAATTTTCAACAAGAGTTTTGAAGCATAGAAAAATGAAAGAGATATCATATTTGCATTGAAGGGGATAGAGCTAAATGCAATGGGTGAAGTGATCGACAAAAATAAAGTAATATTTGTATTTGCCAATTGAATAGATAGGGGAGGTCCAAACACCAGAAAAAATAATTTGCAGAGGAAGCAATAGAGACAATAGAAGATTGAGAAAATGGTAATTTGTGGCTTTTATTGCAAAGACAATTCTTACAATGAAACGAATGTGATAAATTGGATGATAAATCTAAGTTGAAGTTAGAAGCTAAGTGTCGAAAAACATGCTCAGACAGATGTCCTAAACGATGACGCCACTCAGAAGGAGAAGCTTTAACACTAGAAAGAGCAATGAGTGATGCCTGTATGTAGATCCTTTACATAAAAAGAAGTGGGAAAAAATTCAATAGAAGTTTTATTGGAAGTACAAAATTTATAAATAGCAATAAGATTTCTCTTTATAGTGGGAATAGATAAAATATTCTGTAAATTAAAATTATGAGAGATAGTTTTTGTTAGGGACCATTATATGTGCTAAATGGGGATGAATAGCCTCATTCGATTCACTCTACGATTAGTGTTGTGCTTATCTACAATTCGTTAGTAATATGTGTTGGTGCCTATAAGAATTACATATTTCTACAATGGCATGATATTGTCCACTTTGGGCCTAATCCCTCATGATTTTATTTTTGGACTTTACCCAAAAGGTCTCATACCAATGAAGATATCTTTTCATTTTATAAGCACATGATCTTTTCTATATCTTACCAATGTGGGACTTTGATTGTGTTATTAATACTCCAACAATCTCTCCCTTAAACGAAGGACCACATTAACCCCCCCCCAAGTCTATCTGTCCTCGAAGGACATTCTCTGCTTGATGTCTGATCCTCAACCGACCAGGACTTCCTGCTAACTGTATGGTCTTCCTGACCCAGCTGGACTTCCTACCGGTTGTCCAGCCCTTCTGGCCCAACTGGACTTCATGCCAGTTGTTCGGTCCTCCCGATCCAACTGGACTTGTCTGGTTCTCTTGATCCGGACATGAGAGCTCCACTTCCTTCGTTCGAGGTTCATGACTTGATATGGATCATAACTCTGATACCAATTGTTGGTGCCTATAAGAATTACATATTTCCACAATGGTATGATATTGTCCACTTTGGACCTAATCTCTCATGGTTTTATTTTTGAACTTTACCCAAAAGGTCTCATACCAATGAAGATATCTTTTCATCTTATAAGTACATGATCTTTTCCATGTCTTACCAATGTGAGACTTTGATTGTGTTCTTAATACTCCAACAATATGCAGCAGAATATACAAAAATAAACACGAATGCAAATAACACAAGCACAACACAAAGGTTTTTATGTGGTTCAAAACTTATGATTTCTACTCCACGGTCGAGTTCTAGTGTCCATACTACTAATAACTCTTCTCTTTCTCGGAAACACTCCGTAGGTGGAGAAACCTCTTACAATGATCTTACTATAGGGTTTATGGCATCGCACTAGAGGGGTTGAATAGCGATTTCTTTGCTTTCGTGCTTCGATCGTGATTTCTTGTCTACAATAAGTTAGTATGCAGTGGAATATAGAATAATAGAATGCACAATAGAGACAAACACACACAAGCACAATAAGGAGATTTAACATGGCTCGAAACTAGGGTTCCTACTCCATAGTGCGAGCTCTAATTGAGCTCTAATGATGCACATCATCACTATCAAACTTTTCCTTCTTAGTATGACACCGGAGGTGGAGAAACCTCGTACAATAAGTGTTTACAATAATAAACACGAATATACAATCAAATACAAGAATGAAGCAAAAATAAAAGTAAAGTACACTTTATAAAAATTTGATTGCTTACTTTCTTGTTGATTACTTTGGATTGCTCTTGAAGGTTTGGAATACAACAACACTTTTTCTTCAAAATCACCCCAAAAATTTCTTACAAAATCCTCCCCATGTTGCTTCTTTTATAACCTTCAATGGGTTGATTTCACGCCTAATAGTTGACTGCCAAAAGGCACTAGTCAACTGCTAGTCTATCCATTGTCTCACAACGACTCCGTCCACGGTGGAATCTATCCGATGGATACCTCAGCAGTCGACTGCCCTTACTAACAGTCAATTGTTGGCCTAGTTGACTACAAAATCTTTTGTACCCTATTCACTTATGACCAGTCGACTGCTCATCCATGACAGTCGATTGTTAGTGGTCAGTCGACTGGTGAAAGCCACCAGTCGACTGTCATAACCACAACAACAGTCGAGCTACAATCGACTACATGACCAGTTGACTGAGACATAACTCCAATCGACTACTCGAGTCAACTAAGCCTCCAAGTGCTAAACACTCGACCAGTCGACTGATAAACATCAAACAAGAGGCTTAACCCAAGTATGATTCCCTCCATCAACCTCATGTCCTTAGGATCCATCCGAGTCCTCCATGACTTATTCGCCCTTCGCGCTAGCCTTCAAGTGTTTCCATCGGCTATGTCATGCCATCGAGTCTCCTTTGCCAAGAGGACACACCTTCAGGACTTTGATGCACATGAGCACGACCCCAAATCTCTGGTCGATATTGCCAAGGACTTGGAGCGCGCGCTCACGCTCAATGCCCGCAAGTGCACGGCTATCGCCAAGTAATAAAATATCGATCCCAAGGGATTGGTAATCGAGTACTGGTTTACTAAGAGAATATAAATTGTTTAGACCAAATCAGGTGGTTGATAAGTAAAAAGGGCTGAAAGGAAAATGAGAGAGTTGGGAGATCACTTTTACAGAGACACCACTATCACTGGATCCCTGTTATGACCAACGACAATGATTCTAAGATTTTAGTTTCACCTAAATGATTATAAACATATGTCTTACTCCTAACTCTCAATGGTTGTTCATGTAGGTAGGATATCTATTTTATCCGACGTGATCTTTTGGAACTACACCTGATTACCCTATTCCTATCCAAGTTTCCCTTTCGGATAGTCATAGCTCAAGAGGTTGCTATCTATGAGAAGCCCCCTATCACTGGGTCCCACAACCCTTCTAGAGTTGATTTCTCCTACTTTGGGCCTTCTGTTGGAGTAGGTTCATTACGTTTTATAATACCTATGGGTCCTCTCGGTGAATCAATCTACTTGTGGGGTAACCTTAGTCGCACAGGGACCCTATCACTAGAACCCGAGCAGATCAACTCCTCACTCATAGTCGATTCCTCCATGTCTCAATTCTCTATGGTTCAGAGGATTAGGTTCTCCTTTCGGTCATTCCCTATAGCTCTAAAATATGACCTAACACTTTTGTCATCTAAATCGGATTAACACAATAAAGTCGGACCATGAACAATCATATCATAGAATAAAAATCAAGCATATATAATGAAAGCGATGTAAGATAACATGAATTCATTGCATATGTATATTTATAAATCAAGATAGGCTACTTCCTAATCAAAGAATTATATAAACTACTCCATAAATAGAAATACAACTATAAGACATCGACAAAACGAGTTTCAACCCATAGGAATTGCAGAAAAGGAGAGAGAAGGGCTTAGTCTTGATCGAAGAAAGTCTCTGACTGCAACTTGTGTTAGGATCTGGAGTAGAGGCGTCGATATCTCCTGCTCTGGCGGTTAGGGGGCCCTTGGACGACCCCCTTTCGAGGCTTAGCAGCCCTAGGGCGGCTCCCCTCGTGATCCTCGCGATCCCTAGCCTCTTAGACGAATTTCTTATATATAGAGGTGGTTCCGGCTTTACATAAATGCTCTAAAAATTTTATTTCCTTGAATTTGCGGCGTCTTGCACACAGTCGTGTGAATTTCACACGCCCGACTATGTTCAAGGTTGGAAACTACTTAAATCTAGGCTAAAAATCGGGTTGGAAAAAACACACAATCATGTGAAATTCACACGATCGACCATCCGTGTGTCACTCTGAAGCCTATGTTTTGATCCGTTTCACTTCAAGAACATGGTCGTGTCTTGGAACACGACCAGAGCATGTTCTCTAAAGTTCGTGCTCTATAAAATGTTTCATTTTTACTCTAAAAATGTCGTCCTACACATAAAATTAACAAAAAAAAAATCTTCGAACGAAGAATATATAGAAAATGGAGTAAACAAAGATAATATGCAATGAATATCCTAAAAATGAGGTAAGATGTGCATTAAAATGGTAGCTAAAATCTTATATAAAATGCGCATATCAAAATCCCCCAGACTTAAACTTTGTTTGTCCTTAAGCAAACTTCCGTGTTTAGGTCAATACATATAAATGAATAGCTTCATTATCTAGTATGTTCATCTAATCCTATCAAGTGGTACTACTGTTAAATCAAATAAATAATTTATCAAATCTACAAAGAAAGTTTTTCGTGCAAGTATAAAATTGTATCCTAGAGTTTTTCAAATTTCATGTTAAATCAAGTCGTCATCTCATTGTATTTCTAAGGTTTCCAGCTCTGGGCACTTTCCTGCCCTAAGCAAGGATCATCCTCCCAAACTAACACAAAGTCTTAAAGGCGTGTTCGATATTGAGAGAAATTGATAGGTGTTTCTCCAATAACCTAACTCGATCTCAAAAGGACACCAAATCATTTCAACCCACAACAATAGTTTTCTATCCCTCAAAAAAAATTTCCTCTCTTTTTTTTTCAACTTCACAATTTTTTTGTTTGTTCTCTCTCTTTTTTTTCTTTTCAAAGAACTTTTGTTCCCCTCATGCTCACAAGGATTTTTATTTTTCCGAATGGGCTTACACAATCCAAGCATCTCCAGTAACTAAAATGATAATTAAAAGTTACCTATAAATTCTAAAGTACTAGTCCAATGAGATGAATCATGATTAGTTATGTACTAGATCAACTTTTTGAAATTCAGTTTAAATGTAAGTGAAAAAATAAAAACTAGCTAGTAGAACTTAGTAAACGCTCATATAACTTTTTATAAAATTTTCACTACAAGATAGAAGAATTTGAATTACTAAAAATAATAAAGCATATCAATATGATACCATCAAAATAGTACACATTAAAGCCTACTTAAAGGACAAGTAGATGCATGAACTCATAATAAGAATAACGATGTTTGGATATAAGTAAATTCATAAACCTAATGCATGTTGGAAAAAATAACGAAAACTAAATCTAAAAATTATTAAAGAAGCAACTAAACTACATGGGTAAGAAAACTAAATGAGTACACAAGCAGTTATATCAAAATAAAATTTCTTCCCCCCTCTCCAAGACTTACATTAAAGCATACTTCTACAGGTGAAGCAATTGAATAAGTCGAGGAGGAAAATAAGATAGTTAAAACAGTTATATATTTGCGCGCTCCATTAGTCTCCTGAAAAAATAATAAATGGAAACAGTAAAAGTTGAAAAGGAAATTGCAATAATAAGTGAAAAAAACTGAAGATAAGGTGGTCTAATCCAATCAATTCACTTTTCAACCAATATCAATTTAAGCCAGTCCCCGACAACGATGTCAAAAACTTGATGCATACGAGCACGACCCCAAATCTCTGGTCAATACACCAAGGACTTGGAGCGCGTGTGCGCTTGCACTCAACGCCCACAAGTGCATTGTTGTCGTCAAGTAATAAAATATCGATCCCATAGAAACTGATAATCGAGTACTGATTTACTAAGTGAATATAGATTGTTTAGACTGAATCAGGTGGTTAATAAGCAAAAAGGGTTGAAAGGAAAAGAGAGGGTTGGGAGATCACTTTTATAGATACACCACTGTCACTGGATCCCTGTTATAACCAACGACAATGATTCTAAAATTTCGATTTCACCTAAATGATTATAAACATATGTCTTACTCCTAACTCTCAATGGTTGTTCATGTAAGTAGGATATCTATTTTATTCGACGTGATCTTTTGGAACTACACCGGATTATTCTATTCCTAACTAAGTTTTCCTTTCGGATCGTCAGAATTCAAGGGATTGCTATCTTTGGGAAACTTCTTGTCACTGGATTCGACAACCCTTCTAGAGTTGATTTCTCCTATATAGGCCTTCTGCTGGAGTAGGTTCATTACGTTCTATGATATCTATGGGTCATCACGGCGAATCAATCTACTTGTGGGGTAACCTTAGTTGCACAGGGAACTTATCACTAGAACCTCAGCGGATCAACTCCTCACTCATAATCAATTCCTCCATGTCTCGATTCTCTATGATTTAGAGGATTGGGTTCTCCTTTCAGTCCTTCCCTAATTCTATTATAATTTAGGTGTATATTTCTTAGAATAATTGTTTTTTTAGATTTAACATTGTATTCTTTATATACAATTTTCTAATTCAATAAAGTGTGAAATTCTTTCATCCGTTTGTTTTGTCTTTCATGGTATTAGAGTCATCATTCTCCCTCTTTCCTATGGCCAATGATCAAACTCAGATGGTTGTCTCCAATCTTGGCAACCCAACCTCCCCTCTCACTCTCATCAATATTTCTCATCAAAATATTATTGTTAAACTTATCTCCATCGACTATATCTCTTGAAAATTACAAATTGAAGCAATTCTAATTGGATACAATTTCTTCAAATTTTTTAGTGGGTCTCACCCATCTTCAACACCCACAGTTCGTGTAAACGATGTTGACACGCCAAATCTAAATCACCTTCCTTGGATCCGACAAGACAAACTTCTTTTTGGTGCTCTCGTTAGCTCCATCTCATCTCCTCTAATTCCTCTTATTCAACAGACGTCCACCACTCGCGATGCTTGGACTATTCTTGCTAATACTTATGCTCACCCATCTCGTGGTCACATTAAGCAAATCAAGGATCAACTCAAACGGGTTGTTAAAGGTTCTCAATCAATTTTAGAATATATACAGTTTATTAAATGTCGTTCTGATGAACTTGTTGTACTTGGAAAGCAAATGGATCATGAAGATCTCATTGAAATAATTCTTGCGGGCTTGGATGATGATTACAAAACTATTGTTCACATTATTGAAGGTCGAGACATGTCTTTTTCCATTGATGAATTACATGAAAAATTGATTAATCGGAAATTATCCTTGCACCATTCTCAGTCTTTGATCTCTCCTCTTCCTGCCACGACCAATGTTGTGACTGACCGACCTTGATCAAGTGTCCGAAATTTTTCTCCTCGACAAAACTGACAGTCATCACACCAACAGTACAAAGACTCTCTTCGATCAAGACTAAGCCCTTCTCTCTCCTTTTCTGTAATTCCTGTGGGTTGAATCTTGTTTTGTCGATGTCTTATGGTTGTATTTTTATTTATGGAGTAGTTTCTATAATTCTTTGATTATGGAGTAGCTTATCTTGATTTATAAACATATGTATGCAATGAATTCATATTATCTTACATAGCTTTGATTATATATGCTTGATTTTTATTCTATGATATGATTGTTCATGGTTCAATTTTATTGTGTTAATCCGATTTAGATGTCAAAATGTTAGGTCGTATTTTAGAGGTATAAAATGATCATAATTACAAGATTTATATAAACTTTATAATTACACCGAAATATTTGAATCATAATTAGATCTTCGAATCTGATTCTCCAACTGTCACAAGTTTTAAGTTTAGGTCGATTGTAAAAATTAAAGGATAGAGTTTTTATTCAATTTAAAAGTATAGAAAAATATAATTAAAAAATGATATTATTTTTTTTCAAAAATCCAATTTTAAATCTGTCTGTGAGTTGAGTAAACAAATGAAAAGAAAATAACTCTTTTTTATTTTACAAAATAAACAAAGAAAAATTTTTCTCCGATTTTATTTTCTTCCTTGCAAGTAACCAAACACTTAATCAACCTCACTGCAATAATTCTTAGCTCGATTATAATAATAAATTTAGTAGAATAAAAGTAGAAGCCTTTAGTAACAGTGTTATCGAGTAGCTTATATTATATTGGGCTTCACGAAACTTAATTGGTTGAGCCATATGAAATTGATGGTTCTCCCTCGAAATCCAAATCTTTCCCTTCCTTTCGTTCTTTCGAAGAATAGACTTTTAATCCGAACAGATAAACACCTAAGCCACAATTTATGATCCGAACGACTATGTGTCAATCTCTGTCAATAAATATCGACATGACCAATGTGACTCCTCTGATTATCAAACTAATCATGGACTGAAAAATGGAGCAATTGTGGTTCCACGAGTGGAGAAACGAATGAAATAAAAAAAAAAAAAAAAAAACTTAAACACGAAGTAAAATCATACATCTCTTATATAGGCAAAAAAAAAAAAACTCCTATGTAATACAGGAGATCATCAATATGAACCTTATACATTTAGGCTACGTTTAGTACGGAATAATATAATTAACTTTGTAATTTAATCAAGTTTGTAATGTAATATGTATTACATTACTGTGTTTGGTTAACGATTAGTGTGTAATTTTTTATTACAAAAAGTGATTACATTCGTTTGTGTATCCATATTTGTTATAAGAAATATAATTCATATTATTATAAAATGACAAAAATACCCTTATAAGGTTGTCGCCAATCGCCGATGGGAACCGGTTGATCGTCGCCCGGTCGCCACGGCCGATCGATCGCCACCATGGCCATCGGCCGTCATCGATCGATCGCCGTCATCGATCGGTTGCGGTCGATCGTCGGCCGTCGATCGCCGATCGCCGTCGCCGATTACCGATCGTCGCCGGTCGTCGGCCGTCGGCCGGATCGATGCGGCCATCGGCCGGTCGATTGTCGGCCGATCGATCGCCGGTCAGCCGGCTTGGCCGGGCTGATCGCCGGTCACGGTCGGCCGTCGGATCGTAGTAATAAGAAAAATAAAAGAAGAATATATTTGTCATGATAAATATTGAGTCCGTAATGTAATCGGATTACATAGCTTTTCCTTCGTAATCGAGATTACGGATCTTGTCTCTTATTTTGTAATACGATTACATTATATTACATCTTTGAAATGTTACCAAACAAAGTAAATCATCTTGTAATGTAATCCTGATTACATTACAAAACTGATTACCCTATACCAAACGTAGCCTTAAAGAGTTGTTATAACTGGTGGTTACAGTAATAATGAAATTTGCAACGGCTGAAATCGTAAGTCATATCTATCTGAGCGAGATCACAAGGATAGATCTCGAACAGAATGTATCTGAAAAAATTCATCTTGAATGAGTAGAAGAAATTTCGGCAATTTACCGAACAATACTCTTGAAGTTTGGAATTGTCCAAAAAATGTCCCATATTTTCATATTTATCAAATAGCGCACTTAATTCTCTTTTTACCTTCCAGAAATATCGCACTTAATTTCCGAACATAGTGCTGGGAATTCAAATCCCAACATCACTGTGATGCTAGGATTTAAATTTTCAGCACCACAGTGGTGCTGGGAATTCAAATCCCAACATCACTGTGATACTAGGATTTAAATTTTCAGCGCCACGGTGGTGCTGGGATTTGAATTCCCAGCATTACGTTCAGAAATTAAATGCGTTATTTCTGAATGGTAAAAAGAGAATTAAGTGCGTTATTTGATAAATATAAAAGTATGAAATATTTTGTAGATAATTCCAAACTTCAATAGCGTTGTTTGGTAAATCGTTGAAGAAATTTCTTCGAGCACTATCATGGATCCCCCCTTCGAGCGGACTGAGCAAGAAATAAATGAGCTTGATTATTAGGGTTGATGAGATTCTCCATCAATTGAGGGGTCAATAGGTCGTCTAATGTTTATCCGAGAAGAATAAAGCTATAATAGCTTAGCAATTATTAGGTTTAGTGCAATTAACAAATTTTTTTACTTTGTTTTATTAACATTGTTTAAGTAGGTTAGGTAACTAGATCATTTTAAAAACTTTCATGTTCATCTCATTTGATATGAGACAAGTAGATGTTTGAGGATTCTTTCAACGTATTCATATTGTCACAAAATTTATAAAATATGTTTAATTTTAATTTGGTGTCATTTTATTGGGAATATTGTACTTACTTTTAAAGTGATAAATTTTTTAATTTTAAAGGGTTTTTTTAGTATTATTTATACTATTATATTAAAAAATTTTGAAAGGTACATTTAAAATGGTACGAATATATATTTAGACATCAATAAATATTCAGTTAGACGATGTGAAACGATAATAAATATGCACATCAAACGAAGAAGATAAAAATTAAAAAAGACTTAATTAATAATAATAAAATAAAATACAATTTATTTATATATAGATGATCCGCATTCGCAATTCGCATGGAATCTGTCAATCTAGCAACCCCTATCAATCTGTCTCATGATTATTGTGAGAGAAGTAAATCACGGAGAGTCCTATATATGGTGCCCAAAATACGTGGGAATCATCTGAATCAAAAAACGTTTAGACCTCCTCCGGAATTGACCCTTGTCTTATTTGTAAGCTCCGTCGTACCTTAATCATTACGTCATCTCCGTGAGAACTGAATATAAATAATGATACGGTAGAAAATAGAATCCAATAATATAAAAGAATTTCATTTTATCGATTTCATCTATTGAAATAAAATTATTATTATTAGACAAACTTATAAGAAATCAATAGTGACAAACTGTTACACATATAACAGGTGTACATAACCATCACATGCAACACATTTGGTAACTGGTGTTACTGTTGACTTAAGGACCGACCTTCTTTATCCATTATATTTTTATATTATTATTATTATTATTAAATTAGAGGAATCACAAATAATTCTATGATATAATAATTTAGGAGTAGATTAGAGGAATCGAATAAAAGTAACTATGTAGTTATTTTAATGGTAGCTAGGCTATGGTAATAGGCATATAAAATTTACAAAATGATATTATTTTATGAGTAGGGCTAGATAATAGAGTATTATTGTATTAATTAGACGGGAAAGGTTGGCTTACTTTCGGTGATTCTTGAATTTAATATGCTACGAGTTTTGTTTTTGGCATACGTTTCTAAATTATATTAGTAGTATAAACTTAATTGACGTAAGATTTATATGCTTAAAGATTACTTTCCTTAGAATCATACTCAACAAAGTTTAATGGCTTAATTACTTTTTTTTTTAATGAGAAACATTCATATGTGTGATACTAATACGAGGTAATTAAAATCACCTCACATTGTTCGACATTAACTCTAAGATAAGCGATAACCAAACTAATGTTAGACGAGGGCTTGTGAATATTGGGTTCAAGATATTAAGGGAGATTTAAGTTTTTTATAAAAAAGAAACTTTATATTATGGAATCAAAGACAAATTGGTCTCAAAAATAGAAGAGAACTTAAAGAGGTGCTTTGTGAAAATGACATAAGATCTCGGGGAAGTCACGAAAGATCTTTAGACTAAATCGAAGATCCTTGAAGAACGAGATATCATATAGAATAACATAAGACCTCGAGGAAGCGACTGAGAGATCCTAGGATCGAATTGAAGACCTTAAAAAGGATGTCATATATAAATGACATAAGACCACAAAGAAGTGATTGAAAGATCCTCGGTTCGAATTGAAGACCCTTAAAAAGGAATCACATAAAAATAACTTGACACCTCCATGAAATGGCTCAGAGATTCTTGTGTGTGCTTCTCACACAAGAATCTAATGAATCTCTCTGTCCCAATTTGAAAATAAATGGCGCCTTCAAATCAAAGCGATCTGAGCTTAGATTAAGGGGGATTTTTTAGTTTCTAATTGCTTAGTTACTTTATTTTAGTGATCTCTAATTTCGATGGATTGTTGAATATCAAAAGGGAAGGAATGTTGGGCATTTATAGTTGGGTTTAACTGCGTAATTTTGATACTTTGGCAAAATGACTTGACTATTTTCAATGTTTTCGCGCATCGACTATAAAAAAAGATTTGAATATTACACGTTGAGTTCATCGAACTTATTGCTTTACTTAGTAGATTAACATGGAGCAAGTAAGTCATGAGAATATAATCAAAATTTTATATTGAAAAGATATGAAAAAAATTTACAATGTAATTCTTTATATTTGTAGAAGACATGAAATTTCTATCGTACAAACTTCAACGAATTCATAGATAAAAAATACAAGATCAATGTTCCACGTCACGTACCGAATAATGCTCATTCACACCGGTGGAAGGCTCCTAAAACCAAATCAGATGCTTAGAAATTGATGTGATGTGTAAACTAAATGATGAGCTAATGCGAGTGCAGTGTCAGCATTAAAGCGAGCACAGTGTGCGCACTCTCGATGGCCAGGAGGGCCGACGATGCTGCATTTCGAATCAATTCCGAGGAGCAACATCAGGCGTGGTGTCTGGGATCGGAAGAATCAACATCAAATTAAGATGACTGCATGATGGAGAGAAGGCATTCATTAACCTTGTCTGAAGAAGACAATAATGGCCAAGTGAATTCCACATTTTTGCATTGAGTTAGATTTATATACAAATCTATTTAAATAACAAAAACAAATAAATAAATAAAACCTGTTATATAATAATTTCAATCGTATGGCTAGTTATACGAAACATTGTAAATGACCCACTGACTAAAGATCAGAAAAACAAAATAATATAAAATTATCTCAAAAAATAAAAATCAATTTTTGAAGACGATAAATTTTTTTACGATGCTTATTCTCTTGTTGTATTAATTTTTGATTGGATAAAAATATTCTTCGTAATTTAAGGATCAATCGGTAGAGATCTTCCTTCACATTTTTATCCTAACAAAAACAAAATAAATTTGGACGAAACATTAACCTAGAATAAGCACAAAGCTTTCAGTGCTTTTAAATATTCATTTTGGCTAAATTAGGATGAATCGTCGAGCAAATAATTAATTCCCTCGAGAAGCTTATTTTTAGATGTCTAGGATTTCAACTCCAAGTGAAATTTGTTCAGAGAGTTGCATCGGAAAAGATATCCATTACCTGATTCGAGTTCGCCTAAACTTGTTTCCCCATAATCGAAGTAACAAAACTTCATAATTTTTTTTTGGGTCTTTTGAGTTCTTCTAAACGCTGAAACACGTTGTAAAAAGTCATTTGTGATGATGCAAATTTTGATACTATTTTTTAATTGGACAATTGGTAACAAAGTTATAGGAGATGCATAATCCTTAGCATATATTTTTGTTGTAAGATCCATTGCAGATTATTTGTTACAAAATAATTTATCTCAAACTTGCAACAGATTGTTGTCCTAAGGACGACACCCTCAATAATATTTATCCTCCGCCATTTGGTTTCTAGGACAATGAGCCAGGAAATAATTCAAAAAACAATAAATAAATGACAGAAATTGTCAGTGACATTATGGAGTAGAGCTCGTATCGTGGTCAATGGATGCCAGTGCAAATGCCAATAGACAAAATGGGACTTTCAAAAATAAAAATAAAAGTAAAAAATAAATAATAAAACAGCATTCAACGACACAATGTCAAAGGAGGCAGAAATATACCCTGCCAGTTTCAAAAGTAAATAGAATTCGAACAGCAAGGGTCAGCCTTAATTACAAACCAAATAGGCCACGAATTTCATAAAGAATCCATATCATTTAATGATAGATAAGCACTCCATTAATTAAAAAACCATGGATTTGTTGTGGTAAAAAGGACGAACATAATACAAGGAGCTCTAGTGATAGGAATGATTAGATCAGTTACTCGATCAGAAATATGAATTAAAGAATTTACCCGTCTCTCTTGTGACCAATGGAAGAGAACTTAATTTAGAACTGAGATCGCTCCATGATCTTCCAAACAGAAGTCACCAAAATACCCTAGCCATTGCTGGATTAGGAGTATCGTCCGGGGCCAGCCACACCCTCGTCCTACCGAGAGCAAATAATCTTTCCTTAACATTTCTTGATTCACGCAGCTTCAGCTGCAGGCAACACAGTCGGTTTATGCACCCTTCATTATTTGATCAATAGACGCATTTAAAATGATAACAAGCTACAAAAATTTTCCATGGGTTTACAAACAAAGAATTAAACTGTAGCCAATCCAACCTGCATCTGAACTTTAGAAATTTAAAAAACTTCATTACCCATGATCAAACCATGAAATAAGGCAACAAATCGTTAACGACGACGACAGTAATAAGTTTTTGAAATATTTGGCTTCCAACAACTTTCTCATTGAAAATTATTTTTTTACACCACGTAGAGCATGCAAATTGAGCAACGAGCAAAAAATGTTCTAAGAATAGAACAAGAACTACAGTTGACATGAGAATTAAAGGAAATGATGCATATAGTTATTAGATACCACAAGAGAACATTTCATACTGTTTTATTCAAGAAAATAGTAGGTTCTAAAATAAATTTCTCAAGAAGAGCAGCATCATGATAAAATAGCAAACTCAGTTCTACTTTGAATGCCACACTATCACCATTGTCAGACAACTGAATGGAGCTCATTATAAAAAGTAACAGCGCCACAGAGATAGCAGGTCATTCTTTCTTCAGCAGCACTAGAAACACCGATATCCACACCGAGATGAATTCTCTTTAAGAACATTAGGAAAATGACACAAAGCTCTGAGAGAAAATTCAGTTTTTTTTTTTTAAACCTGGTACAAAAGGACTATGCTTCATTGATACATCAATGTAGTTGTACACACATTACGCTGGGAAAACAGGAATTGCATGAGCATGAGAAATCCCAGTATTTTTTTGCCAAGAAGTGAGCATACTCATTTAGATGCCTATGATGATATCTCCGACCACGTTTCCTCATGAAGTTAAACTTTCAGTTATTTTCCATAATCCAGCATATCAAACTAACAGATGAGCAACAGGACCAATAAGAGTGTCTAATAGCTCCGGGAAGGATAATTTTTCTACCAAATGTTGAAATTTTCTATGTAACCTCTGGTTTGACACGTACCATTGTCGGTTCCTCTTATTTACCTTCAGCCATCTTTTTCCGTATCTCATGTGCTGTATTGAAGATGCCAAGAGTTGGTTTGTTGCAGACAAAACATTTCTTATTCTTTGCATGATGCTGTCCAAAAAAAAAAAAGTAAATATAATTAATACAAATTAAGGTGTCAGAATGAAGTTGAAAAGAATAAAACTAATCGCAAGGACATCCTAAATTAACAAAAAAAATTCTACAGCTTAAGCACCAATAGCTAGCAAAATTACACATCTTAACCCAGTGAGTCGGATTCCAGTACATATTGACACTGTTAATGATTCTATAGTAGTAAAGGTCCAGTCACATTCATAGGTTCAGTTTGATATGGGAAAAACAAATTCCAAAGCATTTGAATGCGCTAAATCTTAAGATTGCTGAACAGAGAGTCTTGTGTTAGTGTAAGACCAAAGACAACTTATTGAACCAAAGATATGGGACCAATCTTATAATGAAAGGTTTCAAATCCCTTGCGATCTAACATACTAGCTTTTGATGATATATAAACTGGTCAGCTTGGAAGGGTCAAATACAAACCAATAAAGAGAGTATTATTGAGATATGAAACAAACATTCATTATGCCATCACTGCTAAGCTTGGATGTCAAATACAAAGTAAAGCGGTATTTAAACAATTTAACTTTATAGCATGATCTTTAGGTTTCCTTTTAATAAATCCAGCCAACAGAAACGTGTAACTTATGCTGGAATCACCTTAAAAGAACTATATGGTTATTTATGATAAATCAGAACGTATGAATTTTGTATAGCAAATATCCTTTCTAATTATTTAAGTGTTTTACTTAGTAGCAGGATAAAAGATGCTGACATAACTGGTTAGAATACATGAGAAATTCCATACTGCAATCTTCACACAGTAAGCACAGCTAACAAACACATTATGCAGATTAAATGTCGAACCCTTAGCATAACGCCTTGAAAAATTAAATTGAACAATGCATGCGAGTAGTATACAAGATCAAGGAAATCATTATCAACAGATGAAGCATAAACATCACATACCTTTAGAGCACAATGTTCACAGAAGTAGTGTTTGCACTTGGTCACTACCGGATCCTCAAAAGGTTGTCTGCATATAAAACAGGCAAAAGGAAGAGACTCGTCATCTTCATCGTCGTCGTCATCATCATTGCCATCCTCATGATCAGCTTCATCGTCGTCTCCTCTACTGCTTCTTGCGAGTCTCTTTTTTCTTGCCTTCTCAGCCTCCTCCCACTCCTTCTCCAGTTGCCACCCTGATTTATAATCCCCTCGATCGTGCATAAATTTACAGGAATCGCCGTACCCACAATACCCAGTCTCCTTATAGTCCTTACAGATGTCAGGCTGGTAATCAAACCTAGCCGACAACCGGATGTGTGCGGATGCCCTCAGTGGCCCATGGGCACCGCCCGCCTTCTCACCTGCCACTGTCTGTTCCCTCCTGAACCCAGCTTTGTAATCGGTGTACCCGTGGATACCCTTGTATACCTTAGCATCGTCCCCTCCACCAGGCTTGGACTTGCCCTTGAGAGACTCCTCCGCCCTCTTCAGCATCCGCTCGCGGATGGCGCGGGCGTCCTTGGAGAACTCGGTCTCCGTCTCGAGCGAAGCCGTGGCGCGGCTGTCGTGCTGGACCTGGATCTCCTTGGACGAGTCGAACTGGAACAGGGCGCCAGCTTGAACCCCACCTGCGTCCTTGTCAGGGTTAGTCGAGCCGGCCTCATCGGAGGCTCTGGAAGAGGGCTTGGAGGAGGACGAAGAGAAGGAAAGCCGGTTGTCGGCGGACTTCTTAGCTTTGAGCGTAGCGGGACCGGAGGACGGAGCATCATCGCCGGAGGCATTTTCTTCGTCAGAATCGGCTTTTCGCTTGCGGATGTTCTTCTTCTTTGTGGGCTTGCGGAAGAAATTGCAGACATCGCTAGATTCAGCCATGGAGGGCTTGAAGATTAGGGTTTTGCAAAAAAATGGGGGAAAGATTCGACAAGAAGAGGCAGTATTTATGGCATTCGGTGTGGGTTCCACAATTGAGTCATATTGTCTAATAAAAAGACAGGTAGTAGTTCGGGTAGGTAGAACCCTGAGATGGCGTCACGCTTAGGTAGTTAGGCTCCCCGAAAAAATAAATCCATAATATTAATTTTTTTTTTCAAATATAAATCATAAAATCTTTATTTGAATCTATAAATTTTATTTTTGAGATTAATTTTAATTTAATTTATATAAGGTTAGAAACAAAAGGTTATAAATTGTATTGTTATTTAATATTTTTGTGAAGTGAGTTTAGATAATTTTAATATTTTTATAAATAATATTTTTTTAAGAAAAATAATTTTATAATTAACAAATAGATTTATTTTTTAAATTTGAAAACGTTCTAGATATTTTTGGTAGTTATTTATACCAGACAAAGAAAATGAATGTAATAATTATTATGATAAAGAATTTTCTCCTCGCAATTTTTTAAACTTCTATTTAGATCTATTTTAATACGGAGTTCAATATTCCGTAGCAGCAAAAGATTATTACATTTACTTTTAGTGTTCTTCATCGTCAGCCCCTCGATAATAATGAAGAGAGATAAATCACGAAGGGACTATGTCCCTTGACTCGTTGACCAGAAACAGAAAGGACTTCTCAACCCGAATGAAGATTTTAAATCTCACACTGAGATTCACCCCCTGCCTATCTATAATAATATCTATGTTGTTCTAGCCAACGAACCGTCCCGAAAAGATAAATACAGAGTTGAATACAAAATAGAGAGTACCAATTGATTATGCTCCAGGAGAATCATCTACGAGAATGAACAATTAGATGGTAAATTATACTCATATGTATTTGAGAGCAGAGTCGGTCCTCCTTGTTTGAAGGCCCTAGGCGAAACTATAAAATATGCCCCTCCCCTTTTATTTTTCAAATAATTTTTTCTAAAATTTTTTTTTACATCATCCATTATAGAATATATACATTAAAAAAAATATAAAGGTAACCATTAAAATATTATTTTATAAAATATTCTTTTTAACACATGGAAGGCCCAGTGCAAAAGTCAAATTAAGGATTGAAATAGTCTAAAAATTATTAACACATATCATTTGAAAAATTTTACACGGAAATTATGAATAATCAAACTGCACTTCGGACAGGGCAATTAGAGATTACCAAAAGCAAGAAAAGTAACAGCAAGATTTCCAAGGGAATTAAAATGTTTCCTTGCATCGTCGAAAAAATTAATAAAACTTGGAAGCAAGACAAAGGTGTCCAATATCATCTCCATGAATGTATACAACTAAGATAAAAAAACACAAACAAAAATGAGTAAATATTAGCAATACAGACAGATTTTGCCAATAAAAAAAACACACTAAAGCTAGTGCTTGGTGTTATGATCTACAAAAGCTCATTGGTCAACGAAATTCATATAAGTTTCATGAGAAACAATTAGCAACCTAATAGACCATTGGAATCATGATTGAGATTAGGCACCCAAATTATTTGACATGAAAATTTAATCAATTATTCAAGTGAATTGCAATAGACGTATACACAAGAAGTTAATATCTAAGAGTATTATTGTGCTGGCCAAACAGCTTGCATTTGCTAGTTGATTCCAAAAATAATACTCATTCATTCTTTATTATTTTAAGTATTTATAAATGATGGATAACAAAAAATCATGCATGAAGAGCAACTTAAACATATGAAAGAGTTGTGAAACTTCTATATATTTAAAAATACAAGGCATATCAAGAAGTTAAGAACATTATATCCTGCGCGCAGGGTCAATGCGCGACCCTGCGCGCCATGCTTTGATGAACAGTGTTTTCACTGTTCATCAAAGCATGATGAACAATGAAAACACTGTTCATCGTGCTTTGGCGCGCAGGGTCGCGCATTGACCCTGCGCGCAGGGTATATAACCCCTATATATATATATATATATATATATATATAGTGATGACAACGAAGAGGCTTGACATTTTGACAAGGAGCACAATAGTCGATATTAGGTCTTCTTTCAAGTCCCTCTAAGGGCTTGTTTGAGAGGAGGTGAGGGAGATATAAGTAATGGAAGGGTAAGAGTAAATAAGGGAGAAAAAAGACTATTAGTAATATATGAGAGGTGTCTTAAGGCAATCGCCTTATGGTTGAATCATTTATATGATAAATGAAGATTCACTATTTGAGTATATATGTTTTCATGTATTTGATTAGATCTTAAACTCATTTACTGAATTTCCACGATACGATTCACAACATGAGAGTATTTGTGATTGGATCACAACTAGTGAGTATATCTACATGTGTAATTGTGATGTATTGGAATTATCCCTAGTCGATGAATTAATGGATTTGGACACCATCAATTCTGTCGAGACTACCATGAGGTATACTCCTTGGTGTATCCAAGCAGCTAATTCTCACTGGCTGGAGATATTGTGATGTCCGAAGTTAATTGTGGATGCTAGTTATGGTAACTAGTTCATTGGAGTGACCAGCTGTAAGACTTCATATGGTTCTCTGCATATATGGATATGTTAATGAAGTTCTTACTGCAGCTTAAGTGCGATGTTCCTTTGACTTGCGGTATTCAAGTTATCTTGGTCATGAAGACTTATGTTTTGACATCTTAAGCAAGCATCTCTGAGGAGATGTGAACCCGGGATGATTGAGTATAAATCGAAGTGGCCGAAGGTGTTTGAATAGCCTATAAAGGATTCACCACTCCTTGCGAGGAGATGTATACTCATGGCCTCTCGTTGAATTGTTACTAAAGTCTTTGGCCAAAGCAATACATGTTTAGAGTAAGGTACTCTTGGATACATGTGCAGTAACTAGAATCCATAGGACGAGGAAATGATACTTGGGCTAGGTGTGACGTAGTCAATCTAGTGGGGACTGACACTATAGACCATGTCCTGAACCAAGTGGGTATAAGATGCATGAAGAGAACGGGGCACGATTCATTGTAGCTGCTGAAGAGTTTCAGAAATAGTTCTGGATCAACCGTTGATCTTTTCGGTTAATTGGGGATCATGATGTACTACTAGGTGTCACTTATGATCGTTCTATAATTAATGGTTAATTATAGATGACCAACATAAACCGAAAACCTATTTGGTCACATGCACAATGAGTGTAATCCAAAGGATTTAAAACGAGCTTGAGAATGAGATTCTCAGACCGAGAGAAACTAAGTTTGGTTGGACCAAACAATGATCGAGCATGAAATCGTTTCAGTCACAATGGAAGCGTGGATGGGTCGTGTCTTATGAAGACATGATGGATGAACCAAATTGGTTTGGTTCTAATCCAATGGTGGAGAATAAACCAAAGGGGTTTGGTTTATTTTAAATGAATGAACCAAAAGTTGGTTCGGTTCGTTTTAACTTAAAATAGATCAACGCAGTTTGGTTTATTTTAACTTAAGTTATTGGACCGAGTCAGCGGGTTTTGGTTATGAACCAATAACCGTTAGGAGAATGTGTTATCTATAAAAACATGATTTAAGGGTTTTTCGTGGATAACTTTTGGTGTCGGAAACCTAACATTTGGTATCAGAGCCATGGTTTATATCAATCCATAAACCTCGAACGAAGGAAGTTGAGCTCCCATGTCCGGATCAAGAGAACCAGATACTAGACAAGAAGTCCAGTTGGGTCGGGAGGACCGAACAATCGCGTAAAGTCCACTGGGTCGAAGAATTTGGACAATGGCGTGAAGACCGGGTCGGAGGACCGCAGTTAGTAGGAAGTTCTGGTGAGTTGAGGATCAGACATCAAGCAAAGGATGTCATTCAAGGACGGATAGACTTGAGAGGGGGGGTCAATGTGGTCATTCGTTAGAGGGGGGATTATTGGAGTATTGAGAATACAATCAAAGTCCCACATTGGTAAGACATGAAAAAGATCATGTGCTTATAAGATGAAAAGATATCTCCATTGGTATTGAAGTCTTTTGGGTAAAGCCCAAAAATAAAACCATGAGGGCTTGGGCCCAAAGTAGACAATATCATACAATTGTGGAGATATGTGAATCTTATAGGCACTAACAAAGACAACCTCTGTTTGGGAGAAGTGAGGGAAGAGGAAAGGGAGGGGAAGGGGAGGGGAGGGAAAGGAAGGGGAACTTATACCCCTCCTCCTCACAAAAACTCAACTTTTCTTACACTCCAATTGGGGTGTAAGCCTCCCTTCCCCTTCAATTACTTATGCTCCCCTCCCCTCTTCCCAAACAAGGTGTAAAGAGGAAGATGCAAGCCCTTGTTTCAAGAGCAACAAAATCTGAGAGCAGCTTCTTCTTAAAAAAATTTTTATATCATTCTTCATAGAATATATACACCTAAAAAAAATACAGAGATAACTCATTTTAAATGTCTTCGCAATGCACTTTTATAGGTAAAGTCATCAATAATAGTATCATATTCAATATTTTTTAAAATATTCTTTTCAATACATAAAATTGTTAATCCATTTAGTCTATCTTGAGTTATTGTGGTTCGTAAATAAGATTTTATTAATTTTAATTTCGAAAAACTTCTTTCGACAGGTGTCACTATCACAGGTATTGTCAATAATATTTGTAGAAGAATCGTTGATCACTAGAGGGGGTGAATAGCATTTTGCTTCGCTTGATGGAATTTGATCGCGTGCTTGCTTATCTACAATACTTGTTAATGCAGCGGAATATAGAAATACAATATGAAGACAAACACAAACACACAAGCACAATCAAAATACAAGATATAACTGTTAGGGCAATCTCTTGCCATGATAAGGTTTTGATGTGTGTGGCAAAGAGTTTAAGTTAGGTTGGTATTGTTATTTGATATGTGCGTTGGAGTCTTGCAGGACCTAGTAATTCGCACATAGAGCCTTGGCAGGTTCACCCTCACAACCTCGGTCCTTGAGTCGGTGAAGGATGACTTTGCAGAAGTCGTGCGCTTGGAGCATCCGAGGGACCGCTGGACGAGATGACTTGAAGTGAAGCCAAGGAAGCAGACTTCGGAGGCAAGAGACGCGAAGGAGCATTGCAGAGTCGTGCGCCTGATGCTGCCGAGGGACGTGGCCGCGAACGAAGAGAGCTTCGGCGAGGGACTTCGAGTGAGATGAGAGAATGAGTGAAATGTAAGTAGCTCATTAGGTGAACTTGGCCGAATGGCTGAGTGTCGGAGACTTGATCGCAAGGGTTAAGGTTTACCCGACCGCCGGAAGCTCAAACTTATGTTAAGTTTGAGTTTCACACGGCACTAGTCGACTGCCATGTGACGGCAGTCGACTGCTCTGAGTCGAGTGGGTTCGATTGGTATCCGACTGATGGGTTTATGCCCGGTGATCGTATCATGGAATAGCGATCGCGAAGGATATCAGCGACTGGAACCACTCGTAGGCCGTGAGGCATCGACTACGGAGGCGTGATCGGGTGAGGTCCATCAGTCGACTGCCAAGAGTTCCATTGGACTACAACGGTCGGGATCCGACGTGTTCGGAGGTCGTTGTAGTGACGGCAGTCGACTGGTGGCGGCCAACGGGAAGAAATCAGCCCTCTCTATAAAAAGAGAGGGTGTGAGCCTTTGAGAGGCTAATGCTTATGCTCCAAGTGATCTTCCTAGTGCCCCACAAGCTCTAAACTCTTCTTACTTGTTTTTACTCCATTCTTATTGTAAGAAGAGTGATCTTGATTGTAAAGGTTACCTCCACCTAGCTTGGTGCAAAGGAGAGACCAATAGTGATTGGCTTTGGAGGAGTGATTCACCTTGGACGAATCGGGATCGTGGATTAGCGGCGTAGCCGTGAACCACGTTACATCTTCTTGTTAGCGTTTGTATTTTCATTTATTGCTTTGTCTTTATTGTTTATGCTTCCGCTTGTGCTAACGATTGTGTAGACGAGCAAACGAACGAGAAAATTCTGACATCCA
Organism: Wurfbainia villosa; assembly: GCA_025175895.1. Lineage (NCBI taxonomy): Eukaryota > Viridiplantae > Streptophyta > Magnoliopsida > Zingiberales > Zingiberaceae > Wurfbainia > Wurfbainia villosa. The sequence goes on from CM046008.1 coordinate 1,458,103, forward strand.
TCGTAAGAGGGCTATTCACCCCCCTCTAGCCGGCCGTATCGACTCCCTACAATAACATGGTTCGGAACCTTAGGGTTCCTACTCCACGGGGTGAGCTCAAATGAGCTCTAATGATGCAAACCACCACTAATAAACTCCTTCTCGGAACAACCTGGAGATGGAGAAATCTCGTACAATATTTACAATAATAAACAAGATAAATACAAGCAAATGCAACGAAATACAAGTAAAGAAAACTTTACAATGAAGAACACTTTTGCTTGTTTGTTTGGTTGCTTGGACTGCACTTGAAGACCCTGAAATGCACCAACACTTCGCCTCAAATTGCCCCAAGAATCACTGCCAAAATCTTCCCTTCAAAGCTCCTTATAAAGCTGCAACTCAAGCTGATTTTCATTTGGAGTCGACTGCCCATACCTATTAGTCGACTACTCCTGTAGCCGTTGTGAGACAACAGCTTAATCCATGCTTGAAAAACTTCAACTGATAGCTCATCAGTTGACTGTCAAACCTTAGCAATCGACTGCTACCCTGTCAGTTGACTAAGGAACTTTCTATGCTTGTGGCCACAAATAGCAATCGACTGTCCTCCATGGCAGTCGATCGCTAACCCGATCGCTAAGGCTACGCGCCTACATGAAAGTGTCGGTCGATCGACTCGACTAGTCGACTGGTCATAATCCCAGTTGACTGCTCATAGTCGACTCGGCTGCCAAGTGTCAAAACACTTGATCAGTCGACTGTTAAACCTCAAACATGAGGTTTATCCCAAGTATGATCCCCTTATACTTGTTAGACCACCCTTAGTTTAGACCTAAGCCTTCTAGTCACCTCCATCAACCTCATGTCAATCGGATCCCTCCAAGTCATCCATGACTTGTTCATCCATACGCTAGTCTTCAGGTGCTTCCATCAGTTATTGTCATGCTAACCGAGCCTACACCGCCAAGACACATTTGGGTTTACATTGCCAAGATACACGCTTGGACTTTACGTTGTCAAACATTGAACTTATGCCACCAAGACTACCACTTGGATTTTATGCCACCAATATCACTCCCTTGGACTTCCCTTGTCAACTCCATGTTGGACTTTCCAAATGCCAAGACCCACACTTGGACTTTCCAATTGCTAAGTACCCATAACTGGACTTTCCCATTGCCAAGTACCCATAACTTGGACTTTCTATGTCAAGTGTCCCATTTGGACTTTTCATGTCAAGTATCCAAGACTTGGACTTTCTATGTCAAGTACACAAGACTTGGACTTTCCCATTGCCAAGACCCATGCTTGGACTTTCCCATTGCCAAGACTCATGCTTGGACTTTCCATACCAAGTACCCAAGACTTGGACTTTTCAATGTCAAGTGTCTCACTTGGACTTCTCTATCATATGGTCAACCCCATGTCAACCATATAGTCAACCCATTGTCAAACATCAAAATACTACTCGAGTCAAGTTCGAGTCTGGTTAATCGTGACCTAAGCCGATTACACCAAAAATATTCTATAAGCAATCATCACATTTGGAAACATATCCATTGTTTTTAAAAACTCTAATATTTGAATGGAAGACCATTTTTTATTTATTTCATAAGATTCACTTGGTAACATTACTTGTAAAATTTATAATTCTGAAAACATATATTTTGCATCAATATCGGAAATGTCACTATTTCTTAAAGTATTTTTAACATTCACACAAGAACTCATCAATTCATCATCATCCAATGAAACTAATTTTGCAATATCATACAAGAACTCAAATATAGATTCAAAATATTGCGACTGTTCAAACCTACTCTCCAATTGCCCAAGAGAAATATCAACTACTAAAATAAAATAATCTATTCGAAAAGATTCTTCCGGTGATTGATTTTCCCTTTTAATGTTATCAATCTCATTAAAATGCCTCTTTCTACAAATTTTATGTTTTGTAGGAAATATAGGCTTAATTTCCATATCAGATGTTTTTTTTTTTTGCATCAACCATAGCAGAAGAAAAATCATTTTCTCTATATTTTTCAAAAAAGGAAACAAGATTAGACAATTGTTTTATAGCAATATCAAGATGCATATCCTCTGATTGTAATTTTTTGCTAACTAAAAGTTAATTTCATGCAAAATATCATGTCAAATAACAAGACTTAATATAAATTCAAAACTTAAAAGTTCACTAGATATTAAAGTTTCAGCATCTCTACTTAATTTGCTATCTTCACTTATTTCTGTTAATTTGAACAAAGCTTCTCTAATTTGGGAAGCTTGAGATAGTATTGCTTTGACTGTTTCAAGATAACTTTCCCATCTTGTAGTTAACAATGATTCTAAAGTTAATCCATCAATATATTTAAGTAAAACATTCAATCTTTTTGTTGAATTAGAGAACACGGTGTACATACATTGACATGCTCTAAAAAAATGATTTTGCTTTAGCACAAGAAGTTGTCATGTCACAAACAACCAAATTAAGAGAATGAGAAACACATGGCATGACATGTAAAATGCTCTAGGATTAATGTCAAGCAATCTCCTTTGCACACCTTGATTTTTGCCTTTCATATTAGATCCATTATCATAACCTTGTCCTCGCACATTATCAATATCAAATTCTAAAGATTGTAAAACAACTTGCAATTCATTAAAAAGACCTAAACCAGTTGTATCTCCTACATTTAAAAATTCTAAGAAGTACTCTTCTATTTTAATTGGAGTGTCTGAAACATCTACACATCTTAATATGAGAGTCATTTGTTCTTTGTGGCTTGCATCCGATGTATAATCAAGAATTACTAAAAAATATTTTGCCTCTTTTACTTTTTTAATTATTGCATTCTTAACTGTGGAGGCTAGAATAGATATTAATTCATTTTGAATTTTATGATTAAGATAATGATAATGACTCTTTTTATCTTGAATGAGCCAAAAATACTCTTGTATTATTGTATCAAAATCTGCAATCATTTTAAGTAGACCCAAAAAATTACCATTATTGTTAGGGCAATCAACCCGTGATATGGTTTTGATGTATGTGGCAAAGGGTTTAAGTTAGGGTGATTGGATTTGATATGTGCGTTGGAGTCTTGTAGGACTTAGTAATTCACATATGGAGCTTAGGCAAGTGTCACCACTCACAACCTCGGTCCTTGAGTCGGTGAAGGATAGCTTTGCGGAAGCCGTGCGCTTGGGGCATCCGAGGGACCGTCGGACGAGATGACTTGAAGCGAAGCCAAGGAAGCAGACTTCGAGGGCAAGAGACGCGAAGGAGCATTGCAGAGTCGTGCGCCTGATGTTGACGAGGGACGTAGCCGCGAACGAAGAGAGCTTCGGCGAGGGACTTCAAGTGAGATGAGAGAATGAGTGAATTATAAGTAGCTCATTAGGTGAACTTAGCCGAATGGCTGAGTGTCGGAGGCTCGACCGCAAGGGTTGAGGTTTGCCCGACCGTCGGAAGCTCAAAAGGATGTAAGGTTTGAGTTTTACCCGGCACCAGTCGACTACCATGTCATGGCAATCGATTGCTCCAAGTTGATATGCAATCGACTGGTGTGGCTGATGGATCAAGTCGATATCAGTCGACTGCTTAAGAGAAGCAGTCAACTGATAGCACTGTGCACGACCACAGAAGCTAGTCGAGCTCGCGGGTCACTCGACTGGAAGTCGACATCAGTGGATTGATGAAAGCATCAGTCGACTGATCATATGACTGTTGGAAAATCGGTCGCGGATCCCGCGAGTCGGCTGGTCAGGCCAGATTGGAGTCAACATCGGTCGATTGATAAAGCGTGATCAGTGATAATAATGGGAAGAATTGCTTCCTCTCTATAAAAAGAGAGGGTGGGGGCTTGTAGATGGGTAATCTTCATGCTCCAAACATCTTACTAAGTTCCCCACAAAGCATAGACTCCTTCTTCTAGTTTCTTTCACATATATTGTAAAAGAAGGAGTGTTCTTGAGTTGTAAAGGTTTACCTCCACCTTGCTTGGGCTAAAGGGAGAGACCAATAGTGGATTGGTTGCGGAGTGATTCACCGGGGACGAATCGGACCGTAGATTAGCGACGAGGCCATGAACCACGTTATATTGTTTGTTAGCATTGTTTATCTTTTTGTTTATTCTTAATTCTCTTTGCTTTATATTTTCGCTTGCGCTAACGTTAATTGTAGACGATTAAGAACGACTTCCACCATACGATGAAAGAGGGATATTCACCCCCTTCTAGTCGGCCACCATCGTTCCTACAAGTGGTATTAGAGCCAAGAAAACTTGTCGAGGACTAACCGCCACAACAAGCACAATCAAGGATGGTCGGCTCCAACATTCATCCACCAAAGTTTGAAGGAGAATTCTCTTGGTGGAAGAAGAGAATGGAGGTATTTTTCGAAACCGATTTCGAAATTTTATTAATAATGAAAAATGATTTCGAGATACCTAGGGATAAAAATGGAGAGCAAATAGAGAAGACAAGATGGACAAAAAGGCAAAGGGAGGAGTACTTGGCGAATTCAAAGGCAAAACACCACCTCTACAATGTACTCCCCCAACAAGAAGTAAATCGGATAGGGGAATGTGCAAGCGCCAAGGAAATGTGGGAGAAGCTCATAGAACTCCATGAAGGCACTTCCGAGGCCAAGCTTGCAAGGAGAGATCTCCTCCGCTCCCAACTAACAAATATCAAACTTGAAAAGGGAGAAAAGGTAACCTCCTTACAACCTAGGTTTAAAGAAATTTTAATTGGGCTAACAAGTGTAGGAGAAAGACTTTTGAACCGGGATATGCTCATGAAAGCAATCGATACCTTTCCCCGGTCATCGAAATGGAGCTCAATGGTGGACTCCTTCTACATGTCAAAGAACCTAGAAGTGAGCACCTTGGAGGAGTTCTTCTCAACCATGGAGCTCTATGAAACTAGGCTTGAGGGAATAATTGAAGAATCAAGTATCAAGCCATCAAGAGGAGTAGCCCTAGTAGCAAACAAAGGGAAAAAGAAGAAGATAGAGACTCCCTCCTCCTCCGATGAAGCATCCTCCTCATCCTCCATGAATAGCAATGAAGATGCTTATATGGTAAGGAAGGTAAGACGTGCTTTAAGAAATTTAAAATTTAACAAATCTTATGATAGGAGAAGGCACAAGAGAAAAATCATTTGCTACAATTGCCAACAAGAGGGACATATAAGAGATGATTGTCACCCTCTTGAACAAGAGCAAAGAAGAAAGGAGGAGAAAAGAAGAAAAGAAGAAGGGGAAGAAGAAGGAAGAAGAGAAGAAAGCCAAAGAAAAGGGGAAGGCCAAGACACTAAAAGCAAGGACATGGGATGATCCCTCTTCATCATCCTCATCGGAAGAAGAAAATGTTTTTGTCACAAACTTGGCTCTAATGGCGTTTGATGATCTAGACACCTCCTCCTCCGAGCAAGAAAGATCAAGCACAAGTGAGGAGAGCTCTAGTGAAGGGGGAGGCTCATCACCATCCTCATCCGAATCCAAAGAAGAAGACATGAAAACTATGATAACTAATTTAACTTCTAAGAAAATAGTTTCCATGATTTCTAGCCTAACTAGAGATTTATTTAGGGCTAAGAAAAAGAACAAATGCATGCTAGATCAAATTAAGACCCTAAAAAATAAATTAGAACAAGCATGTTTAAATGTTAATAATGATGATGCATGCTCACATGATTATATGCCTTTTGATGTTAATGATGCATGCATTGAGGAAAATAGGATGTTAAGAGAAAAGGTAGACCATTTGACCAAAGCCCTAGAGAAAATTACCATTTGCTCCAACATCCTTAATATGATCATAGGGAGCCAAAGGGTAAGCTTCAATAAGAAAGGCCTAGGATATAAGGAAAATAAAAATGAAAAGACCTATAAATGTTTAATTGCTAGGGATCAAGATAAAAAGAAAACAATAGCTAGAAAATGGATCCCTAAGGAATATTTAGTGAACCCCATAGGAAAGAACTTGTATTGGGTTCCTAAATCCATCCTTAAGGGTTAGGAAAACCCTAGGATAGTCAACCATGTGGACTTTACCTATATCATATTGTTTGGTTGACTTAGGATGGCGGGACTTAATTTTTTATTTTTTAGCATAGTATTGGGTGATGATAATGTGCCCATAAATTGATAATAATGCTTAAATCATGATAGTTAATGTAATTGTTATATATGTTTGCAATCATGATTTATGATCTTGATATTTAACATATAATCATGGGCAATAAGGTTTAAATCATGCTTTGAGTGATACTTGACTTATTATCATGACTTTATACCTAATGCATGATTACAAATTGATAGATACATTAGTTTCATGATCATAATGTGAAATCAATGCATATATGTTTTTATGATCATGTGGTATGTTAGGATGATACTTAATCTTGTGTAAAATTGCATGAAATAAATGGTTAAGTATATACAAATACCTTAGGTTCATCTAACACTCACTATAGGCTATCTTAATTGAAAACATAACATGGGCGAGATGTTAGGATGATATAAATGGTCAACTAATGCCTATGACATTTAGATAGTCATTTAAAGTATCAAAAGAGTAATAATAGACCAATCATGAGGAAAGCTTATGTTTAATTCATAGATATATTGTCCAAAGATCATGGTTGGATATTTCGAATATTTTGAAAATCATTTCTTGTTTCATAAACTGAATTTTCATATTTTGAAAAGTTTCAAGGCAAAACTAAGCTTTAAAATTGATACAAACTTTAGATATTTTCCAACTTTTGAGATTTTGCCTAAATTTCAAAAATATAATGATTTTTCATGAAAAACTATTTTTCATTGATAAAGGCACTTATAAGAAATGTGTTCCCCAAATTTCATGATTTTTCGAATTTTATAGAATTTTTTATGCATTTCTGAAATTCAGCTCGAAAATCAGAAAATCCTGAAATCAGAGTGTCAGTCGACTGGTAGTCTGAATCAATCGACTGATCGACTGAAAACATGCCCAGTAACTTCTTCTATCAAATTTTAAGGCATGTTTTGGTATTTTCCCCCTTCTTAGACTTTATGTCATGCTTAAATAACTTAGTTTAATCTTTTTGATGGTGTCAAAGGGGGAGAAATATGTATGTTTAAGTGAATTATATTAAGAGGGAGAATTGTATTTAGGGGGAGTTTCATGTATTAAGGGGGAGAGTTGATAATCATATTTATTTACATGCTTTCTTACCTTAATATTTTTATCAAATGTTTACCTAACTTAAACGGATTGTCACACATCAAAAAGGGGAAGATTGTTATGGCAATCAACCCGTGATATGGTTTTGATGTACGTGGCAAAGAGTTTAAGTTAGGGTGATTGGATTTGATATGTGCGTTGGAGTCTTGCAGGACTTAGTAATTCACACATGGAGCTTAGGCAAGTGTCACCACTCACAACCTCGGTCTTTGAGTCGGTGAAGGATAGCTTTGCGGAAGTCGTGCGCTTGGGGCATCCGAGGGACCGCCGGACGAGATGACTTGGAGTGAAGCCAAGGAAGCAGACTTCGAGGGCAAGGGATGCGAAGGAGCATTGCAGAGTCGTGCGCCTGATGTTGCCGAGGGACGTGGCCACGAACGAAGAGAGCTTTGGCGAGGGACTTCAAGTGAGATGAGAGAATGAGTGAATTGTAAGTAGCTCATTAGGTGAACTTAGCCGAATGGCTGAGTGTCGGAGGCTCGACTGCAAGGGTTGAGGTTTGCCCGACTGTCGGAAGCTCAAACGGATGTAAGGTTTGAGTTTTACCCGGCATCAGTCGACTGTCATGTCATGGCAGTCGATTGCTCCAAGTTGATATGCAATCGACTGGTGTGGCTGATGGATCAAGTCGACATCAGTCGACTGCTTAAGGAAAGCAGTCGACTAATAGAACTGTGCATGGGCACAGAAGCTAGTCGAACTCGCGGGTCACTCGACTGGAAGTCGACATCAGTTGACTGATGAAAGCATCAGTCGATTGATCATATGACTGTTGGAAAATCGGCCACGAATCCCGCGAATCCGACCTGGTCAGGAGCCGTTGGAGTCGACATCAGTCGACTGATAGTGGTCAACGGGAATAATTGCTTCCTCTCTATAAAAAGAGAGGGTGGAGGCTTGTAGATGGGTAATCTTCATGCTCCAAACATCTTACTAAGTGCCCCACAAAGCATAGACTCCTTCTTCTAGTTTCTTTCACATATATTGTAAAAGAAGGAGTGTTCTTGAGTTGTAAAGGTTTACCTCCACCTTGCTTGGGCTAAAGGGAGAGACCAATAGTGGATTGGTTGCGGAGTGATTCACTGGGGACGAATCAGACCGTGGATTAATGACGAGGTCGTGAACCACGTTATATTGTTTGTTAGCATTGTTTATCTTTTTGTTTGTTCTTAATTGTCTTTGCTTTATATTTTCACTTGCGCTAACGTTAATTGTAGACGATTAAGAACGACTTCCATCATACGACGAAAGAGGACTATTCACCCTCCTCTAGCCGACCACCATCGTTCCTACAATTATCATCTTCATAAATTTTGTCATGTGTACCACAAAATGCCAAATTATATATAGCAAGATATTTGACAACAATAACTATTCTTAGCATAACATGTTTTCAATGTTTTGTGTCCTTTTTAATTTGCTCTTATATTTCCTTGTCAATTATCAATGTCTTCTTTAATCTCATTTGTAGTTCAACAAAAGCTCTCAGATTAGTGAGGAGTTACAACACTATTTTCATGTTGTTTAAGTTTGTCACATAAATGTTTCTAGTCATTAACCGATTCTCTTGCTAAATTAGTCTTGGTATATATTACTTTAAACAACTTACAACAAATACAAAATACTTTGTCCAACTCCTTTGAGTACACTAACCATTTTCTATCATAAGTCTCACCATTTGATAACATTTGAACATAGTAAGTACGAGAGAAGTATCGAGATTCTTTATCTAAAGGAAATTTAAGAATATCTTCTCTTTTAGAATCTCGTTCCACAAGTAAATATCTCATTTTTGTATCAAGATTATCCCAAACTCTTGAATCAAATATGTTCAAATCATATCTAGGTGTCGAACATTGATATTCATTTGTATGCTCATCATCACAACAATTATCAATATTTTTAGTTTTGTAAATTTCAATATCATTCAAATCATTAAAATTTCTATTCTCTTCGCTCTCATTTTCTATAAATTTCTCATTCTCATCATTTTCATTTCTTACAAATTCTTTATTTTTATCATTCTTATTTTCAACATAATCTTCATTTGCATTTGATTCATTAGTTAAAATCTGAACTAGGTTTTCCGTTGTGTTATATGATTCTTTACTGAAATATTTATTCAATGAATCTGTTAAGCTTTGTGATATCTCTTTTTCTTTTTTCTTTTTCTTTTTTGTCTTTTTTGATATCCAGAGAGTTGTTTCATGATAATAGATAATTATGGCTAATAAGCAATAAGCAAAGAACAATAAAACCTGATATAGAGAATTTGTCATCGATTCGAAATTCACTTATATAAGATCTTACACAGATATCCTACAAGTTAAAAAAAAAAAACACAACAATTCAATTGTTTATGATCTTATTCGTACAATATTGCAATTAAAGACACAAATACATCAACTTTAATATGAACTTTTACAAATCTTAATCTTGAAAAATATAAATCAAGGATCAAACAATTACGCCCCATATTAGCACTCTTAACAAAAACTGATATCATGTTTGAATATAATTGATAAATACGATAAGCAAGATAAGTAATAAACACTAGGAAAATTTAAAAAAAAAAGATAAAAAGAACATCCACGATCCATTGAGAAAGAATTTCAAAGCAAAATCAAAAGAAGATTGCAATACTAATTGTAAGCTCACCAATACTCCCTATCCTATTCACGGTCAAAAGAGGAAGGATATCTTATTTTCGACGGAAGCTAAAGGTCGGAGGTCGGACCATCGGAGCCACCAGATTCGAGAAGAAAATGTGCACAGGGATCGGGGACGAGGACGAGGAGTCGGTGAAATCTCACAAGGCTAAGATACCAAGAGAGGGAGTAAAGATTTGATTTCCTGTAGGATGTAGATTTCATTGGGGGTTCCTTTTCCAAATCAAAAAGCTACGGCTAACCATAAATTGCAATGTGTCTTTGAAGTATTCACCAATACAAAAGCAACGATTTGAAAAGTAAAGCCAGAACAACAATCCCTAGCCTTGTTGAAGAGCCAAGACTTCAGAAGAATGACAGAAGAGTGGGTTCACAGACCGAGGCATGCGGCGAGCTTTCCAAAAACAAAGGCAGAAGCATGCACAATTACGAAGAAGATGACGAGTTTCTTCTCCAAAATTTTGGACCCCATTAACACTCGCGCTCTGTTTGAGAGTTTAATGGAGCAAGGAAAAAACATGTCTATGTAATTTTATGATATCTAACATTAACTTTAAGTCGATGAAAATAGCATTAATCAAAGTGAGTTTTTTTTTCCATAATTTTTTTAAAAATTTATATTATTAGTTTTTTTAATGTTGATATAACAATGATCTAATAATTTCAATTAAATTAAAAAATATATTAAACTGATTTATTTTAACATAGTGTAATAATTATTGCCACGTTTAATAGTTATAATAGCCTGAAATAAAAATATTTTTTGAGATAAAAATAATATTTATATATATATATATATATTTTAAAAAAAAAACCCTTTTAACATGCTTAGCAGATTGACTTGGTCGGATTCGACTAAGTCTGTTGAAGAGAAACATACAAAATCAGTAGGAACTGGATGAATCAGAAACCACTAGTCTGAAATAATTAGAGCTTCAATATTGTAATGTAAAGTTTCCAGTGATGTCAAATGGGATCTACTTTACAGAAGTGGTCGCTTGGTTGCAAGCCTTGGCAAGATATCGACCTGCAGAAGACCTGCTGGTTTTGATTCTGGCGTTGTAGGTGTAGGGTGTTAGCTTTGTCCTTGAGCTCCTGAAACGCTCTCATTGTTTCCACATCAAAACCACCAGCAAACTAAAGAAAAGGAAATCAGCAACAGCTTGTATTAGGGCGTCTGTAGACGCATTGCAAGTGTAGAAAGTGTTATATTGATCCTCAAGTACCTGGTGCACTCTGAAGGCAAATCGCACACCCTGCAGCATCAGCTCTTCTTCGTCGGGACTACCTGCTATAATCTCCAGCTCAGTGGAAACCCTCTTCGTGTATTTCATTGCCAACTTCACTGATGCTAACTTGATCTGGTTATTATAGATTTATACAAAAAAGAACAATTTCAGTATGATTGTTTTTAATGCACAACGTCCACCCTTGGAGGATTGAAAAAATACTAATGCAGAGAGTAAACATTAAGGATGTCGAATAATAATAATGAATCCCTTCTTGTTGCAGAATCTGGTAATTTACAAAGTATGACAAACTGCAAATATTAACAATGAAGAATTTTTATGCGGAAATTTCAAGACTAAAGAGCACAAACGAGAGGAAGTCACTTTGGAGAAGAACAGTAGGAAACAATATATAGAAATTTCATTCAAGAAAGCACAACGATAATTTTTCATGAAATGAAGACAGTTATATCCTCCGAGTCTCCCAAGTCTGTGAGATGTAAATATAACTTTTGCTTATTGCTGGCAACATTCACTGGCTACACACGCCCTCTAATTTCTGCACACGTCCTCGCGGCAGATGGGTGTAGAAGAGCAAACTGCTCAGCTTGGGGAGGAATCATCAAATTGAACATTGCCAGGGGTCCATTGCAGTGGATATAGGGAGAGAGCTTGACACATCCACAAATCGCCAAGTCTCACGCGTGCCTTTCGACTCATAACAAAGAGACGCTACAATGTGACCATGAGATAAGTAGGTCTAAGTCAATTACCCGAAACACACATAAATCGGGTATTCCATTCCAAGTTAACTTGGGATTTTATGTCAATTTATTTGAGTGTAAAACTATCCAAATGAACCAAATATGAGGTTATAAAAGTGTCTATACAGGATGAATAATCCATATGAGGCCTTTATGTGATCCCCTTCAAAATCTGCCTAGTTTTTTTTTTTTAAAGCATGATTTTTTGGGATGGCAGTCAGTAATATTATGTAGGGCATCTACAACTACCCGAAACGCTTAAGTCAGGTTTAGGTATCTAATGATTGACTCTATGATGTGTTCAAGTAGTGCATTATATCGGTTAATCAAGTTTGGTGGGATAAGATTTGCCTAAATTCATATGAAAAAGGTAGCCTATTTATAGGGTTGGAAAAAGTTTGGTGGGATGAGATATGCTCAAATTCAAAGGGGTGGAAAAAGTTGACACGGGCTATTTATTGCGAGGTTCGGGTTTGAGATAAGTAAATTTAGGTCATAAAAGGGGCCATATGCATTGGATGAATTACTTAAACTATCTATGCCCCATTTACAAATATATGGATATTAACCTATTTAGATTAATAGTGATCTAAATACACCACCTAGCTAATTCAGTCAACTAGCCCATTCGATTAGTTTGACTCACCCTATCGCTTGCGGTCTAATTGGTGCATTTGACTCAACTTGCTCACTCGACCTAAACAAATCAAATGACCTGCTAGCTTTGTCAAATAAAATTTATCTTTATGATAATTTTAAAATGATAATTTGTTAATAAGCATTATATTTGAAAAAGGTAGTTGCGTTCTGCCTAGTATAAAACGTATTTAAGTAGAATGACTAAAATCTTGAATTAATTATTTTATTTCAAATTGTCCCTCTAAATATTAGAATAAAATCCTACATAATAGATCATTCTAATTCTGATGCGGCTCGGTTTTCTGGGTATCTCCCACCGAGTCTTCAGGAGAGGTAGGATTCTTACAGCCAAGCAGTAAATTTGTCAAAGTTAACTTGCATCAGATGACCACCGACACTCTCCGATGACAACTGTCCGATGCTTAAGTCAGACAGGTGAAAGGTAGGAAAAGATATAAGTACAAAAAGATTGCAATAGCATAGGAAAAAATGTGTTTAGATAAGAGAGATAGAGAGTGAGTGTGAGAGCATCCAAAAAGTCCCCTTTCTTTACCTCGACTATGCCTCTATATAGTTAATCTAAGATACCTCAACTCTCCCACGGTCGCTCTTGCAATTAGGGATGTGCAATCGGTTAAAACCGAATCGACCGAACCGATTAAGATCGAAACCGAATAAACCAAATTTTTTTTAACTAAACTGAACCGACCAAAATTTTTCACCAAATCGAACCGATTTGGCTAAAAAAAATTGGTTTTTTCAGTTAAAAATCGAAAAAACTGATTTTTTTACGAATAGTCGACTGATGGCTCAAATCAGTCGACTAATATTATATGTCAATCGATTAGATCCAGTGGATAGGAACACAGAATATTTCTTAGTCGATTGATGGCTTAAATCAGTTGATTGATGGTCCAATCAATCAACTGATGGTCTATAGCAGTCGACTGCTTCAGCTAAAATCAGTCGGTTTGGTTAAACCGAATTTTTGGATTCAAACCCGAGTGCTTGACTTCCCGAGTCCTTGTATACTCGAGTGTTTGACTTCCCAAGTCTTTGTATACCAGAGTAGACTTCCCGAGTCCTTGTATACCCGAGTGTCTGACTTCCCGAGTACTGTACGTCAACCTCATGTCTTGCCAACTAAGTAACCTCTGAGTGGCCACCCAAGAATCTTCACATTCAGCCTTCCATTCATTGGCCTCGCTCCACGAGGGCTTCTCCTTTCGAGATCTGGCATATTAAACTTTTCAAGCGACATCAAATTCAATTCTATTTATGAGTGTCTAAGGAGCAATGAGTGGCGTATGGAAGGATGGCTATTTCCCAACATACTGTTAGTCAATCAAAGCTAAGAAAAGATAAAAAAAGATGACTATTTCTTGAGTTAACCATAGACCATCGTCAATCAAAGCTAAAAAAAAAAAAAAGAAAAAAAAAAAAGACAAGTTATAGCTTTAGGACAAAAAGACTCGATACGAGACAAGGATGTCGGTACAAGTGCATTGCTGTAAAGCATCTTAGGACTCACAGGCATACTTACTGGTTCCTGTTTTCATTCTAATGCCATTTTCTTTACCGGCCCCATGACATCTAAACCCCGTGCCTAGGAAATTATGGAATGTTGCTAGAAGATTTCCTTAGCATCACACAAGAAACAAGGCTAAGCGCATGCTCACGTGTATCGAAAGTGCATGCCTGGTAAATTGGCCCAAGTGCAGGGGCACAACCACCCAAACTTCCCTTTGTCCTTCCTCCCTTCCACACCCACCAGACTTCCCAATGTCCTGACCTCTCTTATCAAGAAAATCGATAATATACGACCCCAAGAAAACACTGATGAGATTACACGAAGGGCCCAAAGTAAATAAATAAATAGATGCATAGATAAAACAATCGTGGGGTACCTGGCTAAGGCATCCGCAGTCCTGCATCCATTCCCAAGGAATGCCGAACCCCTTGTATCTCTTTGTCGCATTCTCTCGAACACGTGATAGGTTGTAGACGGCTTGCTCCAACCTGTTGAATAGAAACCTTGACCAGACGTTGAGCGCTAGAAGAGCCTCTAACCAAAGAAGAGAGTAGAGGAGGAAGGGTCAGATGTGTACTTTTCCAGGAGCGCCTGCATCTTCTTTAGAGCGCAAGAGTAGGGCTGGCGACTGTCGTCGCGAAAAGACGACGCCTCGGACTCTAACTTTATGAGGTCGCAGTAGCCGAAGGCCGCTTCGCGCATGGCGTCCGCCTTGTGCTCCGGCCACTCGAAGTGCTTCAGCACTGCTCTCTCGTCCACCTGTCCGCATCGTCCACGACATCATCAATGGGACGTACTGATAAACAGCTTAATGAAATTTGCTAAGGCGAGAGAGAGAGAGAGAGAGAGAGTACGAGGAAGGCGAGCTCGTCGTCGAGCCATTTGACGAAGGCGACGACGTCTTCGATATTGGCGAAGACTGCGTGTTCCACTTCTCTAATTAAGAACCTAATGAAGTCGCCTTGCGTCTCCACGTCCGTCTTTATCTTTGAGCAAGAGCGCAAACAAATAAGATCTTAATCAAAAGAAGCAGCATAAACTAATCGCTATAACGCGAACCAGTGGCCAGTCAAGTGGCAATTGTGTCAATTTGAGATAGGAAACTGCGGCGAAGAGAAACGGAGAAGGGACTTACAGCCAGGAGGTGGGCAGAACGGTTTTCGATTTCGCCGATCATGTTGCGTGTAGATGAAGCGACGGAAATGGGGGCTGCTTCAGGGCCCCCTCCGCTCGATTCCTTCTTGAAATCTCGCCGCATCAAGGAATGGTAGAATTCCACCACCTCCGGAACTCGCTTCACGCATGTCGATGCCGGTCTGAACCCCCTCGACGGCGGTGGGGGCGGCGGAGGAGGTGGAAGCAGCCGCCCTCCATCATTAGGAGAAAGGCCAGCGAGTGGAGCTGCCGGTGGAATCGGCGGAAGTTCCGCTAAATTGACGGCTTTGCTCATCGCCACACCAGATGGAGTCTCTGAGAGGAAAGACGAAGAAGACGTGGTGGAGAGGTGGTTCGGCATAGGAGGGGGTTTTGGAACTCTAGCAATTCGGGGCTTCGAGACGTCGTCTTTGTCAAGGCCTCGAGGTTGCTGGTGCGACTCTTGGGTTTCCGCTTCATCTGCCTTCGCATCTCCGCTCTTGGAGGTTTGGGCGTCGTGATTTGGACCGACAATGTCGGCACATTTAGGGGCTTTTCGCAAGCTCCGGAGGAGATTCGACCTCGCGGCGGCGTCCATAAGCCCTTGGAACTGCTGAGACGACGAGCACTCCTCGGCCACTCCTTCCGCCAAAGTCCGCGACTCACGATTGCTTTGTTCTAAAGCAGCCTTCCTCAGCTTGTCCGACTCCGCCTCTAATTCCTCAATCTTCTTCTCCCTACGCTTGCTCTCCTCTTCGCTCATCCGCAACTTAGAGCTCAAGCCCGCGACCTCGTCGCGCAGCGTACAATTCTCCACCTCTAGACGCACAATCCGGTCGTGGGCCCGAGCGAGCTCGTCGTTCTTGTCGGCGATCTCCTTCTCGAGGAAGGGGACGACGGAGACCATCTCTTGGAGGAGCTTCTGCTCCAGGAGCTGGGTCCGGAGGAGCGACTCCTTCTCTTGTAGCTCCTCCACGAGGCGGAGCAGCTTGGCGACCTCAGTCGGGCGCGGCTGCACCTGGGCGTTCGTGCGTGGGAAGTAAACGCCGAAGGATCGAGCAAATGCGGCAGCGGTCTTGTGGTTGAAGGAAAGAAGCGGAGTCGGTGGTGCCTGATGTCCCATGGTCCCCGGCGACGGCTTTGGGGAAGAAGCGGTCGAGGAGGACCTGCGAGTAGTCTCGGCCTTGGGCGTGGGTGGCCTTCGGTGGAACCCCATGGCGGCCTTGACCTTGCCGGCGACCATGGAAATCCCCGTGCGTTTTCTTTTCTTGGCCTTTCTATTTACTGCAATTCTCTGCTCCGTTTCAATTCACAGCCAGTGGCTGCTACGGTCTCGGCTCTCGCGATCACGGAGTCGGCTTTTATGCTATTTATTACTTCGTCTGGATGCAACTATGCAAGATTTGAAATAAAGGTTCCGTAAAATGATTAAATAAAGGTGGGAATTTGGAAAAGGGATATTCGTATCCAATTAATTGGGTCTTTTTTTTTCTATATATATATATATATATATATAGCATCAGTATTAAACTCTCCCAAATAAAAATAATTATTTGGAAATTTTTCAAGGAACCCATCGGTCGTTAAAGTTAGCTTATTAAATTGAATGAATAAAAGTATTCGTGTATTTAAATAATTCGAATAAAAATTATAATTAAATTATGAATTATAATCATCGATAAAAATTTTAATTTTGAACAATAGAACTCGATCAGGTTCGACTTATTTGCAATTCTAATATTATGGAGGAAAATTAAACCGTGTAGATATTAATCTCAAAGCTCCGTTAACGCGTTCCAAAGTTTATATTATATTTTGATAATTTATCAAATAGCGTAAGTGAAGTTTAAAATTATCCAAACAACACCCAATACGTTTATATTTATCAAATAACGCACTTAATTCTTTTTTTACCTCTTCCGCCAAACAGACTTGTAGCACAGTGAAATTCTCGAATGTGGTGCTGAAAATTCAAATCTCAACACCACAATTATATTGCAATCGGCCACCACCATGGCATCGAAATCTTTGAAATTCAAAGACACCGCTGGGTAGTCTTTGGAATTCACCAACCATATGTAGTCTTTAGAATTACAAATTTGATCCGCGGTGATAGTCTTTGGGATTGCACACCATCATTTGTGATGCTGAAAATTCAAATCTCATCACCACAGTGGTGTTGTAATTGCAACTTCTAACACCACTGTGATGTTGGAATTGTAAATTCCAACACTGATGGTGCTGGAATTGTACCACCACTGTGGTACTGAGAATTCAAATCTCAGCACCACAGTGGTGCTGAGATTTATAATTTCAGTATTATAGTGGTGCAGATCTTTTTGACAGAAGGGATAAAAAGAGAATTAAGTGCGTTATTTGATAAATATAAAAGTACGAGATATTATTTGGATATTTCTAAACTTTACGTGCGCTGTTTGATAAATTGTCGATTATATTTTCATGGAACACTGTAGCATATGAATGCGCTAATTAAATTATATATAGGGCTATGTGGGGAAAGCACAGTGAACAGTGTTTTCACTGTTCACCGCGGTGAATAGTAAAAACACTATTCCCCCACGAATTCCGCGCACAGGCACTCAAGAAATCGACGCGCAGGATAGAAATCTCGTATATATATATATATATAAATATATATATATATATATATATATATATATATATATATATATATGTCGTTCCTTGCCGTCCGGCCATCGCCGTCGTTATCGGCGCGATCGACACCGACTTCATGTGATCCGGTGGTGTCGGTTTTTAGATTAGCCCCTAGATCCGTAAGCCGTAGGAAGCATTGATCACTGGCCGGCCGGAATCCGGCGTTCGCGCGGTCGGCGCTTAACCGGCCAAAATCGATCACCGGCAAAGTCAGCGTCGATCGCGCCCGATCCGAAATGGCCGTGATGGCGGAAGCGGCGGCGGCAGGCAATGGCGATGTCTCGATGCATCGCGGACGGTTCGATCGCACGGGAGAAGATTTCTCATATATATATATATATATATCATAATTTTATATTTTCAAGTTTGAATTTTAAGAATTATAATGTTGGAGCACAAATCCCTGTACTGGATCGATAGTAATAATCCTGACCTTCTTCATAGCAGTACTATTACGCATCAAACACTTAACAGACTTCTCCCTACCATGGCATCTGTTCTGTTAACATCATTAATCCAAATAAAAGGCGATGATTAAGCTTAAGATTGCAGTTTTAGCTTTCAGTGGGAGACACGTAGATGGCAGTTTTAGCTTTCAGAG
This sequence comes from Wurfbainia villosa, assembly GCA_025175895.1. Lineage (NCBI taxonomy): Eukaryota > Viridiplantae > Streptophyta > Magnoliopsida > Zingiberales > Zingiberaceae > Wurfbainia > Wurfbainia villosa. The sequence goes on from CM046008.1 coordinate 1,476,560, forward strand.
GGAGACACGTGTTGGATTCTAAGCAGCACTTTTGAGATACACACATCTGTGTCACTGACATAATAACTGCTGCAACTGCACCACTCTCCCTCCATTTTTTTTTTTGGCATATTATTGGATATTAAATTGCATCAGCGTTGGGTTTTGAGTCTGTATGTAAATATTTATTTATTTATTTTTTGACGTACTGATGCATAAGATTGATTTCATCGGTAAAATTTATACTGTATTATCATCTCCGTATGAAATTTTGTTTTTATGGTACAATACAATGGGGAGAGTGCTCAGGCACCATCATAATTGAGTGGAACGATTAAATGGGAAGGCCATGAAAAGTGTCCGTTGCCTACTACCATCTGCCCGTGCGAAAGCCACTGCCAGTCCTCTCCTTGTGTATGTCAAGATCCCTCTCTTTTACATTTGACTGATTTGTCCTGGCGGAGAGCAAATTAAAGCATAGCAATTGCACGAAGTTCTACTCGCGTGAGCTAGCTGAAAGGGATGATTGCAATGACCTTCCTTTCCATCATTCACTGCGCGTTTGTTTGGAAATTGATATGTAAGAAAGAGACAGGCAGCTCGTTGAATAAAATTTTTTGTTTTCAGACTTTTATTCTTTGAAGATAGAAACTAAACCACTATAAGAAATATAATTCTTGAGAAATGGAAAAAATATATATATAAGAAAAAATGAAAATCGAAGAGCAATAGAAATTCTCCTTTGACTCGGACTTTTAACTCCTCCACGCCGTGCATGCATACGATGATGGTAAGACATGGAGTGGTTACTGTATAGTACATAGTAACCACGCCACTTGCAGATGCACGCACTCAAAGGAGTGCGTGCACACTGCATGATTGCAGCGTTAACACCCTCTTTATAAGGGGGTATACGTCCAAGGCAGAAAGATTGGCTGTAGAGAGAGGAATTGTCAGTAGCGGAGTTTTTGAGTGTGAAAGTTTCGGCGGAGAGGAATTCAAAGATCAGAGAACACTGAGGCACAGTTGGACCTTGGCTCGTGGAGGAAGAAGTTCTTTCCTTTGTGATCGACCCTCAGACGACAAACAATTTCATCCCTACAGCATCTTCATTCCTACAGCGCCAACGCTCGCAACCTCTGTAAGTATTTTATTTTTCTCTTCTGTATTTTCGTTTCTTCTATTCTTTCCATTTAGATTAGTTCGAAAAAATATCTTAATCACCAACAATGATGATTTTATTGCTTTCTTGCTCCTGTAATGCTCCCGTTTGATTCATTTTCAGATTCCATACGATTAGCTAACAAAAATTCATATTATTACAGGACAGTCTTCCTCATTGAGGGAGTTTAATTTGTACGTATATAGTTCATCCTCTCCATGCAAAGGACAGTGGTAAAATTAAAGTAGGAGCCATTGCAAGTGTTGTGACCAATTCAATTCATGATCAGAAACAGTAGAAAAACTTAATCAATCCACAGTATAGGCAATTAACGGCGACAGAAAATTAAACATAGGCCAGCAGAGGAAAGGAAACAGAGGACTTTGTGCACTAGCGCCTGGACTTTATCTTCCAAGCAGGAATCTTAATTTGTCCGAAGGCATTCCAAGTCCAAATGTAGCAGCGGAATCTACAACGCGCAAAAATACAGATCTGCCTTCCTTTGTCTCTTTCTCTTTATCGTCCCTTTCCTCGAGCTGGTCCTGTTGAAGAATCCATGAGTTAGCTAAAAGTGTCGAAGTCTCGCGTAATTTGTAGTCTAATCTATTCGTCGGCGGTGGAGTTTGCTTAGGACACAAGGTTGGACATGTAAATGACGACGAAGGGGAAGAGCTAGCACCCAGTACGTACTCATGGAGCGAACTGGCCATGGATGGGCTTTAATCGATTGCCTGCTGCGTGGGCTTGCTTGCTTGCTAGCTAGCTATTGTTAATTATTGACTGCGTTCCATTTGTTTTCATGCCTCATGTCTTGCCTTAGACTCAAAGATGCATCTATCTAACGTTGAGGGTGCTTTATGATTCCGTTCTGTGTGAACTTTTGGTGGAAGAAGAAGAAATCTAACGTTTCATTATAGAAATGACTCTCTCTCAATTCACAAGGAATTAATGATAATTTTGTCTGTGTTGTTTTCCGCAAATGATTCGGAAAATTGTTTGGCGCTCGAGTCAAAAGAAGGGAAAACAAATTGGATGATTTCTTAATTAGCTAGACTTCCACATTAATTCACGTTACAGAGCCTTTGATATCAAAAACTTTGGATATATTTGAAACATCTCTTGCATTATGAAGAACATTCGTAGCTTTTATCCAGCATCTCGAAGATAATCGAATTGTGTCATATTTTCATCTTTGCATACAATTTCCCCCTTATTTTCTTGGTTTTGACTAGAGCTCATCAAATATTTTGCTGCATGCCATTTTAATTAGCAACTATATTCATCTCTCTACCTAAAGAGAGAAACAAGCATCTAAAATATAAAAATCCTTTAATACCAATTGTTAAGGGATCGGAAAACTATTATTAGCACATTTCACGAGTAAAAAAAATCATAAATACAATAGAAAGGAACGTTTGGGATGTATATATATTTCAAAAAATATCCTCTCTTAACACGTAAAAGAAATGAATTCAATTGTACGTATTATTTCTAAAGCAAACAAACTTTTGGCATTGTAAAACCATTTAATATCTCCACAATCAATCTCAATTACTATCGACTTAATTCATAATGAGTATGGATCATCATCTCAATAATTATGTTAATATGATTGTTCATTTATTCTCATAGTTTGTCTTTCTAATGAGTGTCTTCATTATATCTCGTTATTTAATTATTACAACTATTTATAGGAATTTTAATCCCATCGTTTAACTTTATATAGCCTTAAATTATCATATTCAAATAAATTAATTATTTTACTTAATTTTCAAAATCATTCGACAGAAATAATCAGTACGTGTATATTGGAAGTTCACTAGTTAATTATAATTATTCACAAATTACACTTTCATAGGTGGTTTATACGAGTTATGATTGACTCTTATACAATTTTAGTCATCACAGTGAATTTCATCTGCCTTAATCTTCCATGTATTTGATAGCGTGGAAAATGACTGCATGCTGATGTAGAATTCATTGCCTTCTCTAGATCTTTCTCTTTTGATACCCACCCAAATGCTTCTTCTGCCTTGTCCTTATCCTACTCTATGAACAAGAATCACTTAAACAATCCACTAAATTTTAGTCAACCTTTCGAGCAAACGTTGGTCCCCAATTCAAGTGCGATAGATCGGATCGGAGAAGAAGATTTGATCCATCTGAATTACTAAAATAAAAGATCGAGAAGTTGAATGATTATTAATTACTCGATAGCTAGGATTATCATCAATCTATGTCATTGAAGAAGGAGATCGAGTGAAGAATTGGGAGGATGGGCTAGCTAGTACATTAAGCCATATATACTTAATTACATGGTGAAAACTCAAGGCTAAACATCTTCACAAGAAAAAGGTGATCCGAACCCGAATGCAAGTACCTAGCGGTTGAGTTAGTGTCGACCTATAATGTGATTTTTAGGTATAGGTGCTCCATGAACTAGTTGAATTCATCAGCTATATCAATCTATCACATGCATGGAGATAAAGTTCCCAACCCTCTCGGATGTTAGTGTCATGCCCCGGGGGAATCCCCGCCAGACGAAAATCCGACAGCATCTCTCCTGTACGAGTGACAATATGAAACTTGCATACAAGGCCTGCACGACCACTATACATCTGTCAACACGACCGACACAAAAACTACACACGCAGATAATAAATTGGCCTAAGACCATCAATCCAGGTGAATAGCAACAGTCTACTATATCTAGACTAACCCCTTCTATCATCTGAGCAGGAATATACAACTAAACCAATAGAATAGTCCATAAGGACACAATAAATATCTCCAAACCTCCACAAGTACATAACCAAAATAAATACAAATCCTACACACTTCATCTAGTTAAAAACCAAAACCATAAGACCAATAAAACCTATCCATTTACGGGATTAATTTGGACTCTCCTGGCAGTTTCAACCTGAAACAGATGTGAAGCAACGGGGTAAGTTCAAAGAACTTAGCGGATAATAGTCGATATGCATAATAAAATATAGCTAACAATAAGAATCATGCCCGTACAGTCTCATATAATAGGGTATGCAAGCAAGAAATACAAAAGGACTGTACTTACCTGAATCTCCTGCCCTGATACAGGAGCATGTGTCATACTATAAGAGATAAAGTCATCATCATATACAAATATGAATCCTGTATGCATGACAATCATATGCAACATCCAAGGCATCAATAAAAATGCAGTAAACACAATACAAATGCTATCCATGCACAGCCTCCTAGCGATGGTGAAGCCGAGTGGGTAAGGCTATGACAACTGTGCACTCTATCATCACTGCTCCTGAGTGACCGAGTGGACAGGATGTTGTCGGAGTACACCTATCCTCCTGCCCCAAACAGAGTGGGGGAGCTAAGCTCTCATCTCCCGGTGTCATAGACTAGAGGAGGGATCCCTGCCCGCTACTATGCTGCCTCATCGCTACCCATGAGTGGACCAGCGGAGCCTGACAAAGCAACTGCACACACCCTTCTGATGCACCACTAACTCATGAGTGGCAGCGTGTGCAGGCCATGTAACTGACTGCGGACTCAACTATAAAGGAACCCCGTCCAGCCAGCATGCAATCATGCAAGATGATGTATGATACTAAAGCATGTAAATCCAACTAAAATGCATAACCGAATAATATGCACAACCAATAAGTACATATATATGATCCAAGTAACACAGGGAAGATATAATCATAACCGATCAAATGCATGTATCAAGTAGGCACAAAAATATACTAGACATATAAACATGAAAATTATTGCAAGTTATCCTAACTAGCATATCAACATGACTATATCTAAGAGATAAGTCAAAATACCCGCTTGAATAAAAATGTCCGCAAGAATAAAATCGTCACGACCGGAGACCTGCCTCGTGACCGAAACCTACATACAGCATAACTATTGTTAAGAACAAAAATGTAATCCACCGACAAATCAAATACTTAATCGATTTCATTCATAAACCAATTAACCCAAACTAATTTCCAATTCCACTAATTTATCTAACCCTTTCACCTAATAACGGTCTTTTCGTCCAATCACACTTGTACAACACCCAAAGTAAATCCACCCCCAAATCGAGCATAAATCTTGATTAGCTTTAGATCCAACATCATAATCATAACAAACACTAGACCAACTATATAATAGTGTACATCCAACCATCCAATATCAATCGAATAACACCAAAATCGTGCTTACCGACCCTAGGATCCCACCGGTAGCCGATACTCCCAACTCGTAGCCCACTTCGTGGTCGAGAACCTCACAATTGACTCCCTCGATAGTAACCTCCAAACACAGATCATAACTCCGACTCACAGCTATTTACGACCCTTACAGTCGTGAACAGAACACAGTGACCAATCAACCAAATCAAACAACCGGCAGGCAAAGAAGAAATTTGTTCATGCTATACCATCGATGGAATTTCTCCCAAACTGCTCGGTTCGCCGGAACAAATTAACGCCAAATCCCATCCACTGTCAACCACAGAAAAATACCGCAGGGCTTAAACAAAAACACAAGGTTGACCCCTTTACCTTGCTCCGGCGACCACCGACGCTAACCAATCGTGCGGAGGAGAAAGCTACGGTGATAGGGGCGAGTGGAGAAGGCGACGCTCTTTGGCAGAGGAGGACAACTCGTCGTCTGTGGTAGAGGAGGCCGATGCTCGTCGTCTAGGGCAGAGGAGATCGGCGAGCACGCAAAGGACTGTCGGGGCAGCGGTGGAAGGCACGACGACGGTTGCTGGCTGCAGCGCGGCCAGTGACCTAGCCGTCGCGTGTGGGGGCTCGGGCGACGGGGAACAGAAGGGGTTGACGGCGATCCTGTGGCCGCGGCGGTCGGCGCGCGCGGCTGTGGTCGGCGAGGAAGAGAAGTCGGCGGTCCTGGTCGTCGGCAGAGAAGAAATCGCGAGAGAGAATCCGCCGACGGAGGAGAGGGAAGCGCGAGAGAATTGCCGGCAAAGGAGATGGGGTTGCGAGAAAAACTGTCGGACGCGGCGGGGAAAAAATAAAAAGGGAAATAGAAACTTAGGTTAATGTCGCCGATTAATCCCCTTAATTAGACTCCTCCAAAGTCTATTTATTTTATCCCCGTAATTTTGTCGTACGGACTCCGTTTAAATCCAGAAAAATTTCAGAAAAATTCCTAAAATCCCTAAAAATTTCCAGAAGTATTTTTCTTAATTTTTGGCCATTTATTTTGTATTTTAAAATTTTAGTATTTAACATTCTCTCCCATTAATAAAAATTTAGTCCCCAAATTTCTCACTCATGTATGAGTACGAGATGTCACAACAACCATCTCAGGAATCTGGAGACAAGTCACACCTGCTTCCAGCAGCCCTTCCAAAGTATGAATAGTATCTTCATATCGACCACCTACCAAAAAGTACATAACTGTACCAGAATGGAGCTCTAGATCCGTGACCTGTTAAAGACTATACCATAATCCTAAGGTAAATCCTGAATCGCTATCGCATACGATACTCAAAGATACTTCATGAACTGAAAATCTCCACAGTATAACCTATCCAGCGATCCAACTAACTCATCGTATGGATCGAAAGAAAATAAGCGGACTTAGCTAATCATACTAAGTCCTTTCCGAATTCGAAATAATCTCCCAATGTTGTCCATCATACTTGGCTATTACTTCCATCTCGGTACAAAACCTTACTGATTATTAGTATTCCACCTTTACTAGTTGACACACTGAACACCAGACTACCAAGTCAACTAAGTTCTGCATGACGTTCCACCACGGAGAACGTTTCAAGAGAAATATTTTCTCTAAGAGAAACTCACTTTCAAAAATCCACTATATCACACAAAAACGGGAGGTGACTGGGAGACTATTATGACCGATCTCCCTAGTTGCAACTTTCCTTGTTCTAACAACTCCATGCAACTACTCAGTAGCTAGCTAAAACCCCATAAGCATTCCGGCTCCTCACCTATACAAAACAACATAACACTTTGAAGTCTCCGTCATATATATGACAGCTTATCTCGCAGTTTCTCATTTGACGTAAACATGGGATACGTCTTGATCAACTACATCAAAAATGCTCCATTCTCTTAAACATTGCATCCGCAGACAATACCCTTCCTTCCACCCGAGAATGATCCAACAACACTGGTGTAAAAATCAACCATCGTCTGAGCCTTGAAACTAGTTTCACAAGCTTCAGACCAAGTAAATTCCATCACCAGTCAGTGGTGTAGTACCACTAGAGCATCCTATCCATATCTATGGTAATAATCAAATCAATAAAAAAAGGAAACCACCATCTGCGGTGGTCGAGTACGCAACTCCAACTACCACCATCATAAATGATCCAATCGTGTCCAGAATACATGATTTCCCAAATCCCTGGACGACTAAGTCGTCATAAGTCTAATAAGATAATCCAAAAGCTCATACAATTCATACCAAGTATGAAATTGTCATCACTACACACCTGCATCCTCTTTACTCTAGGCTGATGATATATCAATCATCCCTACGACTTTGATGATTGTATGACACTCTGTCACTACGAAATCAACACACCAGTCATAAATCAATCCTAGAGTATACACAGGTGTCCTATAGCTGATCTAAATAGATCCTCAATCCACCATAAAGGATATTCATTTCCTTCTACCACTACCGCATTCCATCATCGATGATCGATGTATAACCTCAAAGGTTCATCTCTCTTTGAACAACGAGTTCCAGAGCTTCTCAAGAAATAAAATACTGGGACAAACAAATATCCCATCCAACACCTCCTTTAATTGGAACTTAGATTCTTCCAATTCCCATAGTGTTAAGCAACACTGCTACCAACTAATTTATCCCTTGGAAAAATTGTCATTCTAACAAATACCTCTCGGCTTCATCAACCTTGCCAACTTTGAAAGACCGATCGATGACGGTATCTAAACAACTCGATTTGACAGCCAATTGAATGACATTGCCTTGAGTATATCACGAGCTTCAACAACCTTGTGCGCTTTACAGTAGCCCTCAGCCAATGCACCATAAGTACAAACATTTGGCTCGTAAAATATCATTACCTCAGTACCAACTAAATTATCACCCAGTAGGGGATCTTCGGTATCGAAAACTATCTCCGAAATCACTCTGATCGCCTACTCTACTTGCCTATACAGCGGCAAGCCTAGAAGTTCATCCAACACTACATCTGATTACTCTCTAATTATACAGGTATCCGAGAGACATTCATATACCATCATGTCACAATCATAACCTCCAAGTTAATATCTAGATATCCACATCATATCAACCAAATTAACTATAACTCAACTAAGTCAACTCTCTCACCATACTATAACATTTCTATCAATCAACCTCTAAACATCCAAAATCAATATCATACCCCGCTGATAATCATCTCAACATCTCACCTGTCGGTGGAAACACTATTAATCCACATGATCCAATATAGAAAACCTTCTAATCCTATCTATACATGTTTTAACCAAAGATATCTGTAAATACCTGTATCTCTCAATATATCATCAAGTAAGGTAAACTATAGTAATACCTCAATGATCAATCCTTCAATCATCTACAACTCCTCTCAAGTAAAGATGTAAACACATCTCTACATAAATATAGAACTTTTCATGATATCTCTATGTCAAACCCTCGAGTGGAAACCTCAAACACAATTAAAACGAAGACACACCCATATCAATAAAAAGATGTTACTATGACTATGAGGCTGAAATATCTCTCTGGACTGGTACACTCCAAACCATCAGGCTATAATATTTGTCTTAACCCAAGGGTGTTGCTTGGACCATTAGACTGAAAATTTCTTTCCCGACCCAAGGATTCAATTCAGCTATTATACTGATACTTTAACTCATAATCTGAAATCAAACATCAACAATAGACAATTGTCACAAGTTTAGAACATCAAATAATGAGTTCCTTAGTTAATAAGACTCAATTGACACATAACCAATCTCATTTTCCAAAGGCCTAATGAATAATTCTGCCAAATGTCTTAACTCATTATATGGCAGGTCCATAACAAGGGCACTACCTACCATTGTCGACGTAAATATTCATCCAAATTACACTAACCATGCATCATCAGTTTGTTAACATACAAGCATCCATCCATTATATGAATATGAGTATCTAATATGTATGATCCAGAAAATGTAATTATAGAATGCATCACTAAACAATATAATTGAAGGCGAGCCTTGACGCAATGGTAAGATTGTTGTCTTGTAATCAAGAGGTCATGAGTTCGAATCCTGAAAATAGCCTCTTACAAAAAGCAAGGTAAGGTTGCGTACAATGGATCCTTTTCCAGGACCCCGCGTGGTGAGAGCTTCGTGCACCGAACTGCTTTATCACTAAACAATATAATTCCAAGCATCAAAGTAAATACATTGTATGGTAAGAATAGCAAAAAGGTAATAGAAAGGGTTTTCATATAATTAGGATTTAACCAAAAATTGTCCATTACAATCATATTAGAGCTAAGTCACTTAAGACCTAACATCTTGATCAGACTATCATCCCCAGGGAACTCCATTTATCTTCAACCCCAAACATTATTGGTCATGTCATAATCTTGAGCCCAGCACAATGTCCAACAACCCATTGATCATCCACTATGCTGGTCTATATTTTTCTTGCATTGACAAACATACCCATAGTTCCAACATCATCCCTAATGACAAGCACAACCTCATGGTTTTAACCTCAAAATTGCCTGTGCTCAACTTTGACCTTCTATTCTCACACTCAGGTCCATTCTAATGTCACAATCCCATATAGTAGATCACACTGACTCAATGCTTAGAACAGGTCAAACACAACTTGTACACGTAGCTCTCTAAATCTTTATTCCCACAATGGTTGCAATATAAATTGCACATAGATTGCACGAGCAATGTAATCTCTCCGTGTTATGTTTGCATGATTCCACCCTAAGAACACAACTTGAAGAGTACCTTCAATGTTATCGATCCAGGCTCAAGCAACTCAAGGATCAAAATTCCTATGGAACTTCATAATTTAAATCTCCATTGTCTGTATCAACAATCGTATACATTCCTTGTCCATTACCCTACAGAGTAATAATCTGACTAACATAATTAGTAAAAATCCCTAACACTGTAGCCTTTGATTTCCACAACAAATGTGACGACTTGACCCCTGCTTTCCGACTAGATATCAGTCAGCTCTCAAAGGAAATTCATCTTTTCGACACAGGTTCAAGACTCACAAACTGAACAGGTCATTTACGTGGTCAACTCCATCTACGATTATGAATAGTGACCAACACACTAAATGTTATTTCTTGTTATCCACTAAACACATGGTCAATCTAACCAGGAGTATAAACACTATGACAACTCCGGCTGGTCACCTTGGTGGACGACCCCTACTACGAGTCTGCACATGAGTCAAAACTCTATAGACCCTTCTGGCAACTCCATAGTCAGAGATCTCACTGTCCTCTTGCGTGGTTACCCTGCACTACGTCTCGGTGCAGGAGCATGCCCACCTCGTCTCCTATCTGTTAAATTTATTACCAGATGTTACTACAATTAATAACATATAAAATTAAGCATCATACCTATCTTGTCGCCAGGAGATGTCCTGTCGTCGCCAAATCCCCAAATTGACCTCGTCATAAATCCTCGAATTTCCGAAACATAAAAATCGTCGGAAATCCATACCAATCCAAAATTTTCCAGATTAACTCACAAAACCTGCCAAACGTGGCGAACTCCGAAAAAAATCCAAAAACCCCTAGGAACTCGAAAACCTAGGTGCTCTGATACCAAATAAATTGTCACGCCCCGGGGAGTCCCCGTCAGACGAAAATCCGACAGCATCTCCCTTGTACGGGTGACAATATGGAACTTTCATACAAAGCCTACGCGACCACTATACATCGGTCAACACGACCGACACAAAAACTACACACACAGATAATAAATTGGCCTAAGGCTATCAATCCAGGTAAATAGCAATAGTCTACTATATCTAGACTTACCCCTTCTGTCATCTGAGCAGGAATATACAACCAAACCAATCGAATAGTCTATAAGGACACAACAAATATCTCCAAACCTCCACAAGTACATAACCAAAATAAATACAAATCCTACACACTTCATCTAGTTAAAAACCAAAACCATAAGACCAATAAAACCTATCTATTTCGACGAGGGGGGATTGGCAGCTGGACTCTTCTGGCAGTTTCAACCTGAAACAGATGTGAAGTAACGGGGTAAGTTCAAAGAACTTAGCGGATAATAGTCGATATGTATAACAAGATATAGCTAACAATAAGAATCATGTCCGTACAGTCTCATATAATAGGGTATGCAAGCAAGAAATACAAAAGGACTGTACTTACCTGAATCTCCTGCCTTGATACAGGAGCATATGTTATACTATAAGAGATAAAGTCATCACCATATACAAATATGAATCCTGTATGCATGACAATCATATGCAACATCCAAGGCATCAATAAAAATGCAGAAAATACAATACAAATGCTATCCATGCAAAGTGCATGCCGTGCAAATGACATGGTCACCCTTGACGCCAGTCAGCCGCCTCACACACGATGGTGAAGCCGAGTGGATAGGGCTATGACAACTGTGCACTCTGCCATCACTGCTCCTGAGTGACCGAGTGGATAGGATGTTGTCGGAGTACACCTATCCTCCTGCCCCAAACAGAGTGGGGGAGCTAAGTTCTCATCTCCCGGTGTCATAGACTAGAGGAGGGATCCCTACCCGCTACCACGCTGTCTCATCGCTACCCATGAGCGGACTAGCGGAGCCTGACAGAGCAACTGCACACACCCTCCTGATATACCACTAATCCATGAGTGGCAGCGTGTGCATGCCATGTAACTGGTTACGAACTCAACTATAAAGGAATCCCGTCCAGCCAGCATGCAATCATACAAGATAGTGCATGATACTAAAGCATATAAATCCAACTAAAATGCATAACCGAATAATATGCACAACCAATAAGTATATATATATGATCCAAGTAACTATGATCCAAGTAACACAGGGAAGATATAATCATAACCGATCAAATACATGTATCAAGTAGCCACAAAAACATACTAGACATATAAACATGAAAATTATTGCAAGCTATCCTAACTAGCATATTAACATGACTATATCTAAGAGATAAGTCAAAATACCCGCCTGAATAAAAATGTCCACAAGAATAAAATCGTCACGACCGGGGACCTGCGTCGTGACCGAAATCAAAATACAGTATAACTATTGTTAAGCACAAAAATATAATCCACTGACAAATCAAATACTTAATCGATTTCATTCATAAACCAATTAACCCAAACCAATTTCCAATTCCACTAATTTATCTAACTCTTTCACCTAATAACGATCTTTTCGTCCAATCACACTTGTACAACACCCAAAGTAAATCCATCCCCAAATCGAGCCTAAATCTTGATTAGCTTTAGATTCAACATCATAATCATAACAAACACTAGACCAACTATATAATAGTGTACATCCAACCATCCAATATCAACCGAACAACACCAAAATCGTGCTTACCGGCCCTAGGATCCCACCGGCAGTCGATACTCCCAACTCGTAGTCCACTTCGTGGTCGAGAACCTCACAACCGACTCCCTCGATAGTAACCTCCAAACACAGATCTTAACTCCGACTCACAGCTATTTACAACCCTTACAGTCGTGAACAGAACACAGTGACCAATCAACCAAATCAAACAACCGACAGGCAAAGAAGAAATTTGTTCATGTTATACCAGCGATGGAATTTCCCCCAAACCGCTCGGTTCACCGGAACAAATCAACGCCAAATCCCAGCCACTGTCAACCACAGAAAAATAACGCAGGGGTTAAACAAAAACACAAGGTCGACCCCTTTACCTTGCTCCGGCAACCACCGGCGCTGACCAATCGTGCGGAGGAGAAAGCTACGGTGACAGGGGCGAGTGGAGAAGGCGACGCTCTTTGGTAGAGGAAGACAGCCCGTCGTCTGTGGCAGAGGAGGCCGATGCTCGTCGTCTAGGGCAGAGGAGACCGGCGAGCACGCAGAGGATTGTTGGGGCGGCGGAAAGGCACACGGTTGATTAGCGGTGCCAGCTGACTGGCCGTCGCGTGTGGCTTGGGCGATGGGGAACAGAAGGGTGGGGCGATCCTGCGTGGCCGCGTGGCAAGGCGGCTGTGGTCGGCGAGGAAGAGAAGCCGGCGGTCCTGGTCGTCGGCAGAGAAGAAATCGCGAGAGAGAATCCGGCGACAGAGGAGAGGGAAGCGCGAGAGAACTGCCGACGAAGGAGATGGGGTCGCGAGAAAAACTATCGGACGCGACGGGGAAAAATAAAAAGGGAAATAGAAACACTTAGGTTAATGTCGCCGATTAACCCCTTAATTAGACTCCTCCAAAGCTTATTTATTTTATCCCCGTAATTTTCTCGTACGGACTCCGTTTAAATCCATAAAAATTTCGGAAAAATTTCTAAAATTCCCTAAAAATTTTCAGAAATATTTCTCTTAATTTTTGACCATTTATTTTGTATTTTAAAATTTCAGTATTTAACAGTTAGAATGGTCTTGATCGACCAAGAAGAGTCAAGGGCTCGCTACAATAATGCACTCAACATTAGAAAAGAGTCTCTCTCTCTATATATATATATATATATATGGGATTAAAAAGGTCAACTCCGCCTGAATAAGTAAAAGAAGAAAGGAGAGTAAAAAATGAGCTACTCAATGGACAATTCGAATCGATATCCTCGTCTAAGCTTATGGAACCAACTTGAGAGTTAGAATATTTAGCTAAGGTTTGAACCAATAATTGAGAATAAATTAATAGTGAACTAGCTAGTCGAATTAGAAGAACAAACAATTCTTAAGTTAGGAAGAATATAGAAGTTTTTAATTTAGTGATGACAGTGGTACGTAAATAGGAAAACTAGTTGAGATCATCCTTAAGACCTTCAAAAAGCTAGTAAGTGTTTGAAGTATTGTACATAAATCAATTGAGATTGAACATGCTAAAGTGATGAGAAGATAACCCTTGCAAAGGCATAATATTGAAATGACATAAATATTACGGGAAGAAGCGACCAATACATCGATCCATAGAGGCGCGCCTAGCTTGGATAAATCCTCACAAAAGTATCATATATAAAATGACATAATTCAAAGAGGAAATGGTTAAAGTACCCATAATGCACCTTTAACCAAAAAGACAATGTACACCCTTATAAACACATTATAATGAAATAACATAAGTTTTTTAAAAAAGTGATAAACCAAATACACTCATAGGTGCCTTGAATTGAGAAGACAAACCCTTAGAAAGGCATTTAATTTATTGAAATTATATAAATCATAAAGGAAATGATCGAGGTAAAACATCATATCGAAATGATATATAAGTCTTAGAGGAAACACTTGAGGTACCCACGGGGGCATCAAAACTATATGGCATAACTCTCACAAATATGTCATATTAAAATGATATGAATCCTAAAGAAGTAAATGAGGCCTCCGTAGGAACCTTAATTAGACCGAGAAGACAAACACTCATAAATGTTTTATATTTAAATGGCATAAATCTTAGAGGAAGCAATTAGGGTATCCATAGAAGCCTTATATTTAGAAGGCAATCCCTCACAAATATATTATATTTAAATGGCATAAGCCTTAGAGGAAGTAACTAAAATATTCATAAGGGCTTTAGAAGAAAAAAAAAAGATATACCCTTGCAAAGGCATCATATTAAAATGACCTAAATCCTAAGGGAAGTAATTGATCATACTCACATGGACCTTAGCGTCTTGTTTGAAAGGAAGTGAGGGAAGATTCATTAATGGAAGGGGTCCTTACAACCCAATGTGAAGTGTAAAAATTCACGAGTAAGAAAGGTTTTTTAAAGCTCTTTTCTATCCTCCCCTCTATTTTCCTCCCTTTTCCTTACTTATTTTCAAACAAAGTTAAAAATTTCCTTCTCTTTATTTACCCTTTCCTCACCTCCTCTCAAACAAACCCTAGATGAAGAAGGTAAACCCTCAAAAGTATGTCATAACGAAATGATGCAAATCCTAGTGAAGCAATCAAGGTACCCACAAAGGACTTATAAATTGAGAAGGCATCCCCTAAAAAAAGTGGCATATTAAACTGACATAAGAACTAGAGGAATTGATGGGAGTGCCCCACAATTAAGGGTCATAAATCATGAAGGCAAATCCTTGGAAAGACACCATATATATTGAATTAACACAAGTAATAGAGGAATTGACGGAGATATCTATAGAAACCTTGAATTGAGAATTAGCACTCATGCATATATATGCGTCATTTTAAAGAAATTGAGGCATCCATAGCTAGTGTATACATGATGGCACCCAAGAGCTAGGGATGCACATGGTGACTCATGTTGATGATGCAAAAGTTGAATATTTGAAACCTAGCTATAAGGCCCACCAGAAAGGAGTCCGATCAAAGTGATAATAAAACTTCTTTTACAACAAAACTTTGACATCCATGGCAAGCTATCTATCACTCTTTGCAAAAAAAGTATACAAGAACCTCGAACCTTGGAAAGAAAGCCATTGGCACAACCTAATTTGATCAGAACCTAAGCATTCTACATCAATTGTAAAAAGGAAGACCCAAAAATTGAGGCTCTCGAACCTATGACATCCATATTTTGACTCCCTTCATGACCTACCACAATTTTGAGATGCCCCGTTAAAGGTAGAGGGCGACGCAAGTCACCAAACTAGGGATAAAGGCAAGGAGAGTTACCCTCCAACGCAATCTAGGTAGGTAGAGGATGACATAACTTATTGAACTAGGGACTAAGGAAGGGGGAGCAGCAAACCTTGCAAAATTAATGACCAAATCAATAAAAAGGAAAGCCCACTCAAAGGTCAAAGTGATGCTCTATGATTCCTAGACTAACACTAAGCATTAGTTAAACCAATCTCGAGCTTGGTCACTAAGTCGAGCCTCAAGGGAAGGACATGACCAAGAAAGAGACTAGTGACGACTAAGCATAAACTGAAAGAGAAAGAGATTAAGATAATTACAAGTAAAACAATCAAGCCAAAATCAAATTTTTTGTATATTAGCAAGAGGTAGAGCACATCAAGGCCAAGGAGCCACCCAAGTCAAGGCGTTACAAGTTTATAAACTAAGTCATTTTCTTGCCCAAGCTAGCGCTGATCTTCCTATCCTCCCTCTTCGCTTTTTCTTCATGAATTCCTCAAGCTGAGCTTTCTTCTTGGGAGGAAGACATATCCTTGGAATCGTCCAAAGTGTAAATAATTAACCTTCGGCTTATTGACAGGGGCAAGGGAGAGTTCCGATCCTCCTCCAACTCGAGACAAAAGGTCATGGCCAAGCCTCAATGGCCTTGCCCCTTTCCCCATGTAGCTTGATCTAGAGAGCACCTATCAGGATGACTCCATGGAGCTACTCTCCTGGAGCAAGTTTTGCTCCTTTTAGGCGATCGAGGATGGGATTTGCTCGGACACCATCCTCTTGGGCCCTCCTTAAGACCTCCAGCTCGAGCTCAAACTTAGTAACCTTGATTGTTACATGTGAGGCACCTCTTCCTCTATCCCTCGAAAAGGGGAAATAATTGTAGCAATAAAGATGATATATTTATCTCTATCGTAAAAACAAATAAATTATGAAAAATCTTTTTATGATCTAATCGAGCGTCAGGGATGATAAACGTTTTCGAAAAAATTTATAATCCCAAAAAGATAATTATACATAGACTTGGCGAGCACCATTTGTTTATCATTTGAGTCAATGGTCAACATGAAGAAATCTATAACTGCAAATTAAAAGTTCAAGCAAATTAACAAAATCGAGCTTAGGCCTATAAAAGAAAATTTACCCCTAGGAGTAGTTAGGTCGAACTCTGTTAGTGTATCCTTGGCTAAGTCCTTGAGGGAGGAACTCAAATGCCTCTTCCTCCCACACACTTGAATCGAAAAGATCAATATCAAATGCCTCTGTACGTGTAGGGAGGGAAAAGGGAAGAAAAATTTTACCACGAGAAAGTTCGTGAAGAATATCTATAAAAGATTAGAATTCGTAAATCTAATGATTTTTATCGATCTGTTTCACGATCATTGTGAGAGAGGTAAATCATGAAAAGTTTTATGAGCTTTGACGTAGTGATCAAAATACGTAGAGATCATCTGAATTCAAAAAAGAACTTTGAATCTTTTTTTAAATCGATCCTTATTTTATTCGTAAATTTTACCGTGTCCTAACCACCAAGTCATTTCTATAGAGATAAGTTCACGAAGAATGTGAGCATCCATTGGGTGGCCGGTATGCTTGTTCATGCCTCATAGCAGACGGTTCATAATGTGCCTTCTCCCAATGGCTACTATATGACTGCGCCTCAGTTGCATGGTGACATGGTCGATAAGGGGCTCAAAAAGCTGGAGGACTCGTGTGATAGCTAGAAACACCAAGACATAGTGGAGCATTCTTTTTCTACGAACTATTATGCATGCGAAACGCTAGCAAAAGTCGGCAGAGGAACTTCATACCGAAGGCGAACCAGAAGCTGAATGTAGCCAATTAGATGTTGAAGCAAAAGGTTGAGAAAGTAGAGGTGCATGGATGGTACTCCCGAGCTCACTCACAGGGAAGGGAATGGCGTGGCAGCCAGATTGTGCAAGTGCCTATCCGAGTGTCCTATAAACAACAGCTTAAAAGCTTTTTTCAAACCCACGATGAGATGTCGCAAAGACACCAACCTCTCGCAACGGGAGACCACCCCATCTCCATTAGTCACTGCCTTCCGCACTGAACCTCCACCATCGACCCAAAGAAATATAACATTTATCACGATATATAAATATATATAACAGGTATGGCAATGTAGCAGTCATCATCTCCATCGCCTTGTCTGAATGGCGTGCTGTCTTTGTCGTCGACAATTATAACTTTCTCTGCTTGGTTTAAATGATGGAAAGCAAGGGAGAGATATGAATCCAATTTGGCGTGTTGTGGCTGAAGAAGGCAGAAGATATAAGTAATTGCTAAGTTACACTTTGCATGCAGGTAAATTTCATGGACAAGGAGATGGGTTCGAGGCAGGGAAAAAAGGTGGCCTGTCTTTTGGGGAAGACGGTGAAAACCCAAAAAGGCGTAAGATTCAGTAAATATAAGAACGACGGAAGGAGATGGGCGTTTGGTTTGGGGTCTGCTTTTGGGATGGAGTGTGAGATCATCAGGATCAATCTGACGCTTGTCTGCCTCCCTTCACCTCTCTCTGTCCAAGGCTGGCATCGACAGCTTGGGTTCTTCTTTCAAACAATAGGCTCAGGCCCACACCCAAGCACCGTTCATCCGTCCTCTTCCAAGCTCCGATTAAAACCTAAAACCCTCCATTTCCATCCCCTCCCATATACATATACATATACCCTGGAAGCCGGTGCATAGGCACAGCTCGTGTGCTTTGATTTTCTCCTCTCGTTGGAGATATACTACGTACATTGTGATGGCTGAGATCTTATCCATCTCTCACCTGTGGTCTTCGCCTCGCCTGATAGAGAAACCTGCAAAGTAAGCGCCCCGTCGAGATCCAGGTGTAAGAAGCGCTTGCTCTTATGTTGTTTGATTAATTGATTGATTGTGGTGTATATATTTATTCTGAAGTGGATGGTGGTGGTTTAAGGTTTTAGAGCTGAGGTGGTGGTTTCTGGAGATGGAAGTATCCACTTTGGGTGGCCAAAGAATTTGGAAGCAGGAGGAACAAGACTAGGCAAAGCATCGCCGCCACCATCGCATGCCACCGGTTTTGCAGCAAGAGGAGAGGAAGTTACCCGCTAATTAATTAGGCAACAAGCACAGCGTAAGTTCATTAACATTGGTTGGTAAGATATATAATCAGAAACTGGAAGAAGGAGGTGGGAAGGAGGAGAAGGATCTGGATCCGAGGAGAACTCTCTATCTTCAAATTCCTGCAGGCGCAAAAGAAAACGAAAGAGGAGATTCGGGAGAGCACCAGGAGCTCCAGAAAGAAGAAGAAGAAGAAGAAGAAGAAGTAGCCAGGTCGCTTGGTGGCTTCCAACTCCACCAATTCCACTTCAATAAACAAGGTTTTTCTTTTTCTGGATCGTCTTCTTCTTTAGCTGCTGCCACGGCTTCGTCCTCCGAGTATGCGCTCCTTCCTGAGCGGATGGGGGAGGGTGACGCCGTCGGCTACGGCCAACTCTCCTTCCTCCGCCACCAGGCGCCGCTGCTGCCGCAGACGCGGTCGAGGTACGGAAGCAAGGCGAAGGGTGCTGCGGTGGGGGAAATCGTGGAGGTACACGGGGGCCATATTGTGCGCTCCACAGGACGAAAGGACCGCCACAGCAAGGTGTGCACCGCCAAGGGCCCCCGCGACCGCCGTGTTCGCCTCTCCGCCCACACGGCCATCCAGTTCTACGACGTGCAGGACCGCCTGGGTTACGACCGCCCCAGCAAGGCGGTCGATTGGCTCATCGAGAACGCCAAGGCCGCCATCGACGAGCTCGCCGAGCTGCCGCCCTGGAGCCCCACCGCTACTGTTGCCGCCGCCTCCTCCCACCGTCCTATCCTCCACCCGTCATCTTCCGATCAGCCCCCCGGCACTGAGCACCCCGTCGACGCTGCTACTGCTTTATACTTCACCAGGGACGGCGGCGGAGGAGAAAACGTAAGTACCAGTTTTCTTCCGCCATCCATGGACACCGACTCCATTGCCGACACAATCAAATCCTTCTTCCCGACCGCTGCAACCCCCGCGGCCACCTCGCCGTCTTCTAGCCCTTCCATCGGCTTCCAAACCTACTCTTCGGATTTCCCTTCGCGAGCAGGCGGCCAAATCAAGGACCTCCGCCTCTCCCTCCAGTCTTCCCAAGATCCAATTCTTCACAATCCAGAGCCCGCCCACCACCACATCCAATTCCATCAGAGCTCAGCTCCTCCTACCCACACTGGTCATTTCCCGCCCTCCGCCCAACTTGCCTTCGACGCTGCAGTCTCCGCCGGCTGGGCCGAACAGAGCCAGCGCATTGTTCCATGGAATGTGGTGGAGACGAGCGGCGGCGGGCCTGGATATGTTTTCAGCTTTCCGCCGCCACTGGCCGTGCCGCTGCACTCTGTGTTCGGCCAATCCCAACTTTTTTCTCAGAGGGGACCCCTTCAGTCCAGCAACGCCCCCAATGTCCGCGCCTGGGCCAGCCCTGTCGATGCCGCAACCCATCACCAGATGCAACCTCCGTCGATGTCCTCCATTGGATTTGCACCCGGTGTCGGCTTCTCAGGGTTCCGGATCCCGGCGCGGTTTCAGGGCGAAGAGGAGCACGACGGCGTCGCAGACAAGCCGCCCTCTGCTTCCTCTAATTCTCGCAATTGACAGAGCAGCAAGAAGAGAGAATCATGATCACCAATCTCCACCTCCCTGGTAATTCCTCATTGTAACCGACCATTTCCTATTATTCTATTTTATTGCAATCGAGAGATTCTAACATTCTTCTTTACAGTGACTGGATTCGATTTGCTTCAATTTTGGAGCGAGGTTCCTCTCTTCTCTCCGTCATTTGCTTCCCGATTGTTGCAGTACGAGTCTTAGAAATTAAACCTACTCTTTTTGCGTCGCCATGTTTAAGTTTCAGCTCGTGCTCTTAGTTTCTACTGTGTAGATTGCTTATTGTGGTTTCTTGAGCGTGTTGTGTTTTGATTCTGGTTTTGCCAAAAGAGAGCACAATTGAAGTGTTATATCTGGAAATATCTTCGTAGATTTGCGGTTGGTTTCAGGAATAAAATCTCAAGCTGTCCGTTCGGGTTTAGATAAGCGCCGCACGTAGTTGTCATGGCTGACAAGGAGATGGATGCTGATCTTTGTTGGATGCAAATGATCTTTTTCTTTACTTTCATGGTTAGATTATTGTCGGTGTAAAATAAACCGTTTTAATTTACGGTTATTATTTTAATTTATTACGCACCTAATCCTAATAATAATAATAATAATAATAATAATAAACTGTTCATTTAACCAGTGTTACTTCTAAAATTATAACATGAGTTACAAATTATAAATTCTTCTAATAAGTATGTATGAATTAAAAATTTGTTATAAAATATAATTGTTTTTAAAAAATAAATAAATTAAATAAAGATCAGTGCTATATAAATTTAGTCATAAATTTATAAAAGTTGTTACATAATTATAAATTCAATATATATATTTAGTTATCATAGAATATATATAGTTTTTAAAAGATAACAAATAAAAAAAATAAAATGAGATAATTCTATTCAAAATTGATCATATAACAATAATAAATGGTTATGAAAATATTTTTGATTAAAATTATTATATAGTCAGTATTTAGTCTTTTTCTAATATATTATATCTTCTACTCTTTTTTTTTCAAAACTAGTATATGTTTTTTTTATCAAAAATAAATAAAACTGTTATATCAGTTTGCTTCGACATGTATCTTTTAACTATCTTTTTATTAGAATAATATTTTTTAAAAATGATTATTTTAAACGTGACCAAAAAGATGTTAATGCTCTAGTTTTGAGTGAAATTGTTCCACTGCTCTGTTTAGTGATGGATACCCAAAAATTTACAGGCATTTATGATAAAAAAAAAATTGAGGTGGGATGCTATTTGGCACTTTAAAAAAATGTCCCTTTAATGATTAAAAGAAAAAAAAAACGTTCCTTTTCATTTTTGCTCATGTGTTGTGTAAAAGAAATAAATGAATAAAATAAAAGAAAACACTTTTTTTTTTTTTTTTTTTTGCATTTTTGCGCATGTATTGTGTGTAAAAGAACTAGCAAGGGCAACAGTTGATTCTTTCTTCCAACTTCCTCAAACACTGATTCTGAGGCCAAATCTCAGGATCGTAGAAGCTTTCTGGTTCGCCATGCATGGAAGTCAAGTCACAAGCTCTTGTTTAATTAAGAACGGTTCCCCAGCTTCCGTTAACCTCTTTTCCTCAACCAAATCTTCTGTATGCAAGATTGTTTCCTTTATGATTTTTTATACTTTTACGTTGAGCCAGAAATTTCCTTAGCTGACTTGATTTTCGATCACTTGGTCGGTTTCACTGGGTCTCTTATGTCAGTTATATGCTTTTCCAGCTGCTCCTGCATTGCAGCTTCGGTGGGAAAACCTTTAAATAATCGTCTTTATTTTCTTTTTCTTCTTCTTTTATCATGCATATATTGAATTATCAGAACCGAGCAGTCGATCTCTTGTCCTTTCACAGGCTGTTTCTGCAGTATCGTGTAAAAATAGGTGATGTTTGTTTCTGAATCAGAAACTTACAGTAAGCTGAGTTAGTTATGTTCATGTTATTTAATCCTCAGAGACACAGGACAGAAGATAGCAGAAACTTTTTAACATCCATGATTTCTGTTGGCCTGGACAAAGGAAAGATGATTGTTCCATTAGACCATTACAAAATTATGGCCAGCTCAACTCGCATTACAGGCATTCATCTGCCTTCAGAGTCTAAGAGGCTATTCCATTCTCTTTTGAAGATGATGACAAGGACATATGGGTTCTCACATGCCTTCCAGCCAATCTAATATCGTTGCTTCACTGGAAGGCAACTGCATGTTCTGCACGGTGAGAGAAATTAAAGGCGGCTTTTGCTTCAAGAAATTCATTTTTAGGTTCCATTTACTACGACGGAAGAAGGAGACGGAAGAGGGGAGGGGGGAGGATTCCTTGCAGACGATGTTTATTTGGATAAGACCCGAGGAAGGAAAGAAGATCGAGGGAACCTCTTTTGGTGGGGACAAACAACAAAACCATCTTTTGCTCTAAAAGAAATTAAAGAGCAGTAGATAGTTGGGTGCCCTTCCACAGTGCCCATCGCGGGCTCCATGACTTCGTCTATATACGTACAGTGTTGCATGGGTGTTCACTTGGACGGACAGATGAAATTAATGGTGAGAGTTGGACTCGAAGACACTAACTGAGTCGTCTTCGACAATTGCCCTATACCTTAATTAGTCGATGGTGATGAGACAAAGGAATAAAGGTCCTTGTTTGGGGACCGCTACTTGAAGGTGAGGGGGTTGCACCCGATTCCGGTGGATTCTATATGGCGACGACTGAAGACGATGAAGGTATTATATATACGGTGAAGTTTTAAGTGGATGGAGTTACAATAGTGGTGTGACGAAATGCTTGGACAAACATTCCGGTACTCTCTTTATATTCTATCCAATCTTAGTCTCTCCTCTCCACAAAAGTACACGGAAAAATAATTTTAATCTCGCTATATATATTTACCATATAAGTTCCAAACAAGAAGGGGTTGGATAAAAAACTGTATATAAGTTGCTCGTAGGGCTTTAAATTAACAAAGTAATTAGTTGAACTAAATTTGATGTGTGTCGTTCAAATTTGTTTGATGAAGATAAATGAGTCAAATCAAATTGATGTTGGATTGGATTTTTTATTGTTATTGTAACATATTCGATTGTGTCGTATTGATTCGAACTTGACTAAGTGACACAATTAATGATTTGTATGTGAATTTTCAACTCACTGGATGTGAATTTAATGTGTAGAATATGTTAGTCCGGTTCTGTTATTGATGATGAATCGTAATGGATCTAACTCTATATATAAGGTGTTGCCTGTCGAGACGGTGATCGATGGTGAGGTGTCCCAATGGCGAAAGCAGCAAGGGCCGACAACTCGTACGAGAAGGGTTAACGTAGAGAAAGGTTGAGAACAGCCGGAGCATCGCCTTCATAGATGGCCGAGCCGAATGGGACTCTTGCAAGACAACAAGCGGTTAAGGGTGCCAAGAGAGATCTCGATAAGACCCCTCCGACGCTCAAGACAGGAAATTAGTATGAAGATAGAGAAGAGAATGGAGAGGTGAAGTTGATAATGTGCGAACTTGTTTCTCCTTCCCAGGGGAGGCCATATATATAGAGGGGGGAGCTCCCCTGCCAATGGATATTGCTAGTGAAGGCGATATGACCTCAGAGAGACGTACGCCACGATCATGATCCTCATAAATGTGGCGGGCGCGTGGGATGCAATTAATACACGTCGCACGGTTGATAGGAGGCAAATCCCAATTAATGCCGCAGCCATCCCTCTGAAACCCGGCGGGGGCATCCGCTTTTGCACGTGAGTTGTAATTAATACACGTCGCGTGGTTGATAGGAGACAAATCCTAATTAATATCGCAGCCATCCATCTGAGTCATGACGGAGGAGTTTGCCTTTTTGTCGGAGGGATATGATGACGGGGATTGCCAGGTAGGCTCTTGAGCATAAAATAATCGCCTTGTCCTGTGACTAAATAAGATAGCTCATATTGACAGACCGTGTGTCAGAGGTGACGTGCCTTTGCCGAGACGTGAGGTGGATTGGCCGAGAAGTGCTCAGCATAATAGGAGTCCGAGCCGAGACGCGGAGCGTATGACGTAACAGAAGTCCGGGCCGAGACACGAGACGTCTAGTATAATAGAAATCCGAGCCGAGACGCGGGGCGTCTGGCGTAATAGCTGATGTGGTATATCCAACTGTTTGTCTAATCATAGGTTAGTTTTTTCCGGTATCATAAGTATCCCCCCTGAGTCTAGTCGAAGGATAGACGTAGCTTTGACTAACTAGACTAGTCTTATTGCACCATAATTGTTTTCTGTCCTCTTAATGAGGCATGGGAGGTGATGCCTAGAGGGAGTTCTTCGGGAACGGAGAAAATCTCGTTTTTGGACATATTCACTAATGCCCATTAATGCGACGATTTTGTCGTGATTGTCTCATCGTTTTAGGGTTCACCTGGTTACGCCACGTGTCCCAAAAAAGGAACCTTGGAAGGGGAACAGCCGCGACGTCCCTATAAGTGACCCTCCGTCTCTCTCCTTTTGCCATTTTTCGTGCGCCACTCCCTTTGGCCTTTTCGTCGCCCTACTCTTTCATCTCCGGCACCGTCCACTCTTTCGTCTCCGGCACCGTCCAGTTTGCAAGTCCTCTGTCCTCCACTTTCTTTCCTTTTCTATTTCTTCCTCTCTTTGTCATGGCCTCAAATATTGACATTTGGTATTTGAGAGCTCGCAGCACCATCTACTTGGATGTTCGCTCCGAGGCACAATCTGCGTTTCATATACCCAACTCATATAGGCTACGGTCTCCTCAAAGGGACTAGCGGCCTCACGAGCCTCCTCCATAATTCACTACTTTTTTCTTCGACCAGCTACCTGCTGGTCTTTGATTTTCTCTTCATCCTTTTTTTGCCGAATTGTCCTCCTACTTTCGGATCCCCCTGAACCAGTTAGCCCCTAACGCCTTTATTATTATTGGCGGTTTTATTATCATCTTCCTATTTTATCATCTCCCCCTCTCGACTGAAGCTTTTCATTCCTGCTTCATCCCAAAGAAGAAAGAGGCCGACGTCTTTTTCTTCTTGGCTCGGCAAGAAGTAAAATTCTTGTCGAACCTTATCACCTCCCACAAATATTGGAAGTCCAAATTCTTGTATGTCCGCCCTGAGTCTCCTTCTACCTGGTCGACCGAGTGGCAGCTCGAGTTGCCACCCTCCCCCTCCATTCGACACTTCCGGAAATCCTCTTCCTACCGAGAGATAGTCGCGGTTCTACACGACTGGAGATTCGACGTGAATGTCTTGTTGGAGGAGGGACTTTTATATCGTTTTGATATAAGTCCGATAGAGACCGAGCTGAGTGGCTCACTAGGTAAAAAGAACCTTCGTCTTACTTTCCCCTTTTATCTTTTATCTTATATCTTATTTTTATTTACTAACCAGCTTTCCTTTCTCATGACAACTGAAGTCATGTTTCGAGCCTCCATCAGCAAGAAGTTGAAGTGGAGGCGGGCCCAAGTGCTCCCTCCTGAGGGCGCTCCTTTCGAGATGCCCGAGGAGGCTGGCTCGGATGTTCCCCCTCCACCTTGACCCTTTATGGTGGCCGAGGTGATAAGCTCAGGGGACTCGGAGGAGGAGCGGAGACGGTGCAAGAAAAGCCGTGTGGTGCTCTCCTCTGTGGAAGGGAGCCCATCTCAACACTCCTCCTCTCACCCAAGTCCTCGGCTTTCGGCCGGGACGAGTGGCGAGGGACCAAGCGACGAGGGACCCAGCGGCACAGGGCCGGATGTCCCGGAACCCCCGCTGGAGGAGTATCCGAGGGCCCCTCCCCCTCTAGACAAACCTTCCTCCTCCTGTCCTCACAGTCCAAGCCCTCTTCCAGAGGTATCGAGCCGACCACAACAAGTCAAGAGCGACCGTCCCGGGGGTTCCTTCAAGAAATCCGAGATGCCATCGGCGATTCGGCTAAGGGGAAATCCATCCCGACGATCAACGACGAGATGAACACCCATCTGGTTAAGGTTAGCATTTCCCTATATGCACTGTTTTGTTTTTGCGACTAAGTTTTATCACTTCAACTAACCTTACTGACTTCCTATTTTTTCCCCTTTTTGCAGTTCTGGGGCTACCACCTGGAGTTGATGGCCCGTGGCTGCCTCCCCTGACTGCCACCTTTCAATAGATGCAGACTCAGGTAGCAAGCCTAAAGACTCGACTCCAGGACAAGGAAGTGGAGCTCGGCTTGGCCCATTCCGAAACAACCATCTTCAAAGCCAGAGCCATCTGTTTTGAGGATGACCTCAGATTGAAGGCGCAGGAACTAGAGCTCCAGGCGACCAAGATGGAGGCGCTACGGGCTAAAGCCGTAGAGGCGACAGAGTACAAAGCCCGGGCCAAGGAAGTTGAGGCAAGAATGCTGCAAGCTGAGCAAATCAGAGCTGCTCATGCAGAGTTCGAGGCTAAACGTCGAGACGAGCTAGTGGACCGAGCTGAGAAGGCTAAGGAGGAGCTGCTCTCGTACTGGGCGGGTGAAGAAGGTCGATGGGAGAACCGGAAGAAGGCATTCCTTGCTTCCAAGGAATTCTCCGATATCCTAGGAGGTCGCACCCTTGACCTCCTAGAGATAGGGTATGAAGGGGTCATCCGACACTTTAAAGAGGTCGGCTATCCCCCCGAAGGAACCTCTACTGAGTTCCTGGATTTGTAGTGTCTAATCGACGAGACGCCCGATTCGGCACTTGGGGGCCCCCCTCAATAGTCTAATTTTGTTTATCTTTTAGTTTATGATTCTCATAGTAAATTTTGTGGTCATAGTGGCATCTTTTGTATGGGTACATTTCCGAATGCAAAGAATCTATTTTTTGAAACGAAGTGTCTTTGTTCGATTTGCCAAAAATTTCCCGATATCTAATCACATTCGAAACATAACAATCACATTGAACGTACCTTCATTGCAACTTAAATAATGAGATGCTCGACCGGAAAGATAATCAATAGCAGAGACCGAAGGCTGAGCTAGGATCACTTAGGATCGGCTGTCATGAGTAATATTCGGAGAAGGGTCTAACGGCCGGACTCGAGATCATCTGCAGTGAATAGCTCCCATAGGGAATAAGCGATGCCCAAGGAGGAAACCGAATGACCGTACTTGGGACCAGCTGTGATAAGCGATACCCAAGGGGAAAATCGAATGGTTGTACTTGGGACCAACTGTGATAAGCGATACTCAAGGGGAATAGCCGAATGGAGAATACTTGGGACCAGCTGTGATAAGCGATACCCAAGAAGAAAACCGAATGGTCATACTTGGGACCAGCTGTGATAAGCGATACCCAAGGGGAAAACCGAATGATTGTACTTGGGACCAGCTGTGATAAACGATACCCAAGGGGAATAGCCAAATGAAGAATACTTGGGACCAACTATGATAAGCGATACCCAAGGAGAAAACCAAATGGTCGTACTTGGGACCAACTGTGATAAGCGATACCCAAGGAAAAAATTGAATGGCTGTACTTGGGATCAACTGTGATAAGCGATACCCAAGGAAAAAACTGAATGACTGTACTTGGGACCAACTGTGATAAGCGATACCCAAGGGGAATAGTCGAATGGAGAATACTTGAGATAAGCTGTGATAAGCGATACCCAAGGAGAAAACTGAATGGTCATACTTGGGACCAGCTGTGATAAGCGATACCCAAGGAGAAAATTGAATGGTTGTACTTGGGACCAGCTGTGATAAGCGATACCCAAGGGGAATAACCGAATAGAGAATACTTGGGACCAACTATGATAAGCGATACCCAAGGATAAAATCGAATGGTTGTACTTGGGACCAACTGTGATAAGCGATATCCAAGGGGAATAGCCGAATGATGCGTAGCCAAGTCGTGTGGACGATATGGCCGAGTAGGCCGTACTTATTAGAAACCCATCTGAACCCATGAAAAGGGATTTTCATTATAAGGGGACTTTATTACGCATCATTAGACTTCTTAAACATGATAAGGCCGCAAGTGGAAAGCATTCCAGGGCCGAGTAAGCTTTTTTCCCTCACTATCCTGGAGATAGTAGGCGCCGAAACTAAGTTTCTTAATAACTTTGTATGGACCCTCCCATCGAGGTGCCAGTTTACAAACTTACCTCGCTGACTAAACCTTTTTCCATACAAAATCGCCAGGTTGAAAGGACCGAGGTACCACCTTTCTGTTATAAGCTTGGGCAATTTTTCTTTGAAAAGCATTCATCCGACTGGCCGCATGGTGTCGGGCCTTGGATACCAGGTCCAGCTCGGCTAGCCTTTTTTCCTTGTTGGTCTCATCGTCGGGTGCATAGGCAGATACCCCGGGGCGATCCTATATCGATTTCCACAGGGACGAGAGCTTCAGCACCATAGACTAGGTGAAATGGGGTGAGACCAGTGTTGTCTTTAGGGGTAGTCCTGTAAGCTCATAAGATACTGGGTAGCTCTTCTACCCAACTTCCTCCCGTATGATCTAACTTGGTTTTAAGCCCATGGATCAGCTCTCGGTTAGTGACTTCAGCTTGCCCATTGCTTTGAAGATAGGCTACCGAGGTGAAAACTTGTTGGATCTCCAACTGTTAGCACCACTCTTTCATTTTATGGCCTTGGAATTGTCGTTCATTGTCCGAAATGAGCCTCCTTGGAATGCCAAAGTGGCATACTATGTTTTTCCAGAGGAATTTTAGCACGGACTCTTCTGTTATTTTGGCCAGTGGTTCGGCTTCCACCCATTTTGAGATATAGTCGACGGCCACCAGCAGAAATTTCTTCTGATTCGACCCCATGGGTAGCGGCTCTACTATATCCATCCTCCATTGGTCAAAAGGACAGGATACCACAGAAGCTTTTAGTAGCTCGGCGGGCTATTGAGAGAAATTCTGATGTTTCTGACAATTGAGGCATACTCAGACGCAATGGGAGGCATCCTGCTGTAGTGTAGGCCAAAAGTACCTGGCCAATAAAATTTTTCGAGCAAGAGATATTCCCCCAGAATGATTTCCACAACAACCTTCATGCACTTCCCGCATAACATAGTCGGCTTCCTCCGAACTGAGACATTTAAGTAAAGGTCGAGCGAAGGCTCGTTTGTACAACGTGTCTCCCACCAGGACGAAACGAGTACTTCTCTTAACTATTTGAGCTTCACTTCGGTCACTTGGCAACACTCCATGCTTCAAATAGCTAACCATAGGGGTTCTCCAATCTGGAAAGCCGTGTGATATCCTTAACTCTTGATCAATGTTTGAGATGAGCTGCGTCTCTGCTATTGAATCCTCCAGGCTTCAAGCAGTAAGTGCACTAGCCATGCGGGCCAGCTCATCGGTTTTTCCATTATTTGCACGGGGAATTTTATAAAGGGTGACTTCCTGAAACTCTGAGGACAACTTTTGATAGGCTTGCCTGTATCGTTGGAGCCTCTGATTGTTAATATCAAATGAGCCCTTAAGTTGTTCCACCACTAGTTGAGAGTCCGAGTGTAGGGAAACTCGTGCAGCTCCGACGTGATGGGCAACCCACATCCCGGCCAGTAAAGCCTCGTATTCTGCCTCGTTATTAGAGGCCCAAAAGTTGAGTTGTATGGCTATCCGGATCATGTCTCCTTGAGGGGATATCAATAATACTCCCACTCCGCTTCCCTGCTTAGTCGCCGAGCCATCCACTTATACTTTCCATTCTTCATCTTTCTCGAGCCCTGGCGTCTCCGCCAAGAAGTCAGCTAAAACCTGCACTTTGAGGGTCGTACGGGGTTAGTACTGAATATCATATTCGGCTAGCTGGTGATCCACTTAATCAGGCGGGTAGATGCTTATGGATTATTTAATATTCTTCCGAGGCCGCTGTTGGTTAGGACCGTGACAGGATGCGATAAGAAATATGGTCGCAGTTTCTGAGCTGTTATGAGTATAGCTAAAGCCAACTTCTCCAAGGTGTGTACCTGCTCTCGGCAGCTTTCAATAAATGACTGACAAAGTAAATAGGCAGTTGTTTACCTCGTTCCTATCGGAGTAGTACCGACGCTACAGCTTCCTAAGAGGAAGCTAAGTATAGTTGTAAGTTCTCCCCGGGCACAGGTTTAGCAGGTGTGGGCAACTCGGCCAAATGTTGCTTCAGCTCAGAAAAAGCTCGTTCGCACTCCTCGTCCCATGAAAATCGAGCCGACTTGCGAAGTATTTTGAAAAAATGGAGACTTCGCTCAGCCGACTTAGGGATGAATCAGGAGAGTGTTGTTACTCGGCCCAATAGTTTCTGCACTTCTTTGACGCTTCGAGGAGAGGTCATGTTTTGCAAAGCCTGAACTTTTTATGGATTTACTTCAATGCCTCGTTCAGTAACTATATACCCCAGGAACTTGCCCCCTCGGACCCCAAAGAGACATTTGCTGGGGTTAAGCCGGATCCTAACTGACGCAAAGTGCCAAATGTTTCAGTCATATCTCCGACCATATCTGTGGCTTTGATGGACTTGATAAGGATGTCATCTACATAGACTTCTATGTTTCGACCCCTTTGTGATCGAAACACCTTATCCATTAGTCTCTGATAAGTAGCCCCAGCATTCTTCAGCCTGAAAGGCATGACTTGGTAGCAGAAGGTGCCATTCGTGGTGACAAAGCTAACATTTTCTTGATCTTCGAGAGCTAACGAGATTTGATGATACCCCTGATGAGCATCCAACAGGCAAATCAGCTCGCACCCTGCCGTGGAGTCGACTAGCTGATCTATCCGAGGCAAGAGGTAACAATCTTTAGGGCATGCTTTATTAAGATCTCTGAAGTCTATACAAACTCTTCATTTTCCCCTAGGTTTTGGTACCAGTACAATATTAGATAGTCATTCGAGAAATTGCACCTCCCGGATGTACCCGACTTGCATGAGCTTCTGCACCTCGGCTCGGATGATTTGATCCTTTTCTGGTCCAAAGTGCCTCCTTTTCTGCTTGATGGGCCGAGTTTTAGGAAGAATGTTCAACTTGTGCTCCATCACGGTCCTGAAGATGCTTGAGTTTGGTTGTTTCAGCCAGGTAAAGATATCTTGATTGTTGACCAAGCGATCTTTTACTTCATGTTTCAATTCGGCCGGTAGGTCTGCAGCTATCCGAATGGTTCAGGAGGGCTGGTCTGACCATACCTGTATAAGCTCTTCTTCGATAGCTTCTTTCAGGGGTGCTTCGTGCAGGACATGTACTTCATCCTTTCCCACTTTTCGGCTTTTCCTGGGGCTAGTTTGGACTTCTTCCACATAACACTTCCGCGCAGCCCTCTGATCTCCCATGGCTTCCCCGGTTTGGTTGCCAATAGGGAACTTGATCTTCTGGTGATAGGTTGATACCACCGTTTCGAAAGAATGGAGAGTCGACCTCCCCAGAATGACGTTGTAGGCTGAGGTGGCGTCCACGACGGTAAAAGTGGTGATCCTTGTCCGTCGGAAGGGCTCTTCCCCAAGTGATAGGAAAAGGTCAATTTGGCTGAGTGGTGCCACTTCATGGCCCGAGAAGCCGAATAGGGGCGGTGTTCAATGGTTAGAGCTGAGCCGCATCGAGCTGCATTCGATCAAAAGTAATTTTAAACAGGATATTGACTGAGCTACCTGTGTCTATGAAGATTCTGACCATGTCGTAATTGGCGATAGTGGCCCTAATCACCAAGGTGTTGTCGTGCGAGACAGAAACTCCGTGGAGATCTTCGGGGCCGAAACTCAGGGAGGGTCCTCCCGTGATCTTTCGACTGGTGCTGACCTCCATGTTCTCTAATCGCCTACCATGAGCCTTTCTGGCTCAGTTCGAATCTCCATCAGTAGCCCCGCCAGTAATCATATTAATAGTGCCGCGGTGCGGGGTATTGAGCTCCTGCAGGGATTTTGGCCGAGAAACAGGCCTACTAAGAGAGGCCTCTTGGGACCGCCGCTGAATTTGCGTGGGTCTCTGCGGCTTTAGTGGGGGCAGAGGGGCCCTGTTAAATACGGAAAATTTAAATACTAAATTTAATGGCCAAAAATTTAAGAAAATAATACTGAAAATTTTTCGGGATTTTTAAGAATTTTTTCTGGATTTAAACGGAGGTCGTACGAGATAATTACGGGGATAGGGAAAATAGGCTTTTAAAGGGCCTGTTTAGATGAGTAAATAGGATAAATTTAACCTAGGTTATAAGTCTAGGTTTTCTATTTCCTAATTTCTAGATTTCTTTCTTTCCACGTCGCGCACGAACTTCTCCTCGCCATAACTTCTCTCCTCGCTCGCCGCCCTCACTCGAGCCTTTCCCCTCACGCGACCACACCGCCGTCTTCTCCCCCGCCTGTGCACCTGCTGCCCTCGTCGTTGCCCCTTTCATCGTCGCGGTTGACAACCCGACGCCGACCACGCCAGATCTTCCCTT
This sequence comes from Wurfbainia villosa, assembly GCA_025175895.1. Lineage (NCBI taxonomy): Eukaryota > Viridiplantae > Streptophyta > Magnoliopsida > Zingiberales > Zingiberaceae > Wurfbainia > Wurfbainia villosa. Next base: position 1,509,517 of record CM046008.1, read on the forward strand.
TGTCATCCGACCTCGAGGTTGTGCCGCCGCCGCCGTTCGTAGTTGCCAACGCCGATGCCGAGCCTTGCGGTCGCCTCTTATCCCCCAAGCGCCGACGCTCGCCTTCCCAGTGCCCAGGTCGTCGTGAGTGGCGCTCTCTCCGCCGCTGCTCATTTGAGTCGCATGCGGCGAGCATCCGAAAGCCTCTTCTTCCCCAGCGCCTGCAGCCACAGGACTGCCGCCACGAGCCCTCTGTGTCGCCGGTGAGAGTGGAGCTTCCGGTAAATACCTAGTTTCCTCTTATTTCCTGTCTGTGCAGGTGTATGTTGCTGTAGTGAATCTGTGATTTTGGGCAGTGAACGGTGAGTGTTGATGGTGCCGGTGAATAGGGCAGTAGGGAAGGAATTGGGGCCGGCTGAGAGGGGATGTGAGGGTTTTATTTGGGGGTGTCATGCTGTTAGGTTGGAGGTGGTCGTGCAAGGTCGGCTGTAAGTGGGTTGCGAGTTGGGGATATTGGCTGCCGGTGGAATCTTAAGGCAGGTAGGCAGCATTCATAGTATGATTAGATTGTTGGTTGGTTTCGGATAAATTTAGGGTTGTGGGATGGATCCATTTGGGTGTTGTCGGCTGTGCACGGTTAGGTGTTGGAGTTTTGTGCAGATTTACTGTGATGTGGGTTTTTGGCCAACTGTGAAAGGGTTAGATAAATTAGTGGAATTGAAAATTGATTTGGGTTAATTGGTTTATGTAAGAAATCGATTAAGTATTCGATTTGTCGGTGAATTGCATATTGTGCTTAACAATAGTTATGTTGTATGCAGGTGTCACGCCCTGAGAGCATGCCGAGCCGAAAATCAAACGGACGACACCTCCCCTGTACGTGGAAATATTTCGGGTTAATATAAGGCCCGTAGGCCCACAATAACAACAATATATATATATCTGAAAACAACAACTACACAAAACACAGCGGAAACATGATACAATAACATCCCAACCTACACACATGCATACCGGTATGACTAACACCAGAACATAAAGAAAACCTCGTCAAAACCCGCACCAACATGTGCGTACATCACATAATACATAAGATCACGAAAACTCCGAATACATAACAAGACATCCAGAAAATCCAAAACCAACACGGAAGCCTCGGAGGTGAGATGAGACGATGTCAGTCGGCGATGCTCCAAGTCCATCACGAAGTCGGCTACCTGTTACCTGGGCGACAGAAAAACCCAGGGTCCGTTGGGGTAGTGAGTAAAACTCAACAGGTAATAGAAAACATGTATATATGTAATATCACATGTATTTCAACGACATAATTGTTAGGGCAATCTCTTGCCGTAATATGGTTTTGATGGTGTGGCAAAGGGTTTAAGTTAGTGTGTTATATTGATTTGATATGTGCGTTGAAGTCGTGCAGGACTTAGTAATTCGCACATGGAGCCGTGGCGAGTTTCACATCTCATGACTCGTGCCTTGAGTCGGTGAAGGATAGCTTTGCGGAAGCCGTGCGCTTGGAGCATCTGAGGGACCGCCGGATGAGAAGCTTGGAGTGAAGCCGGAGGAAGTAGACTTCGAGGCAAGAGACGCGAAGGAGCATTGCAGCCGTCGCGCTGATCGTCGAGGACATGGCGAGACGAAGAGAACTTCAAGGCGAAGGACTCAGAGATGAGAGTGAGCAATTGTAACCCGGGGAAGGGGTAGCTCTTAGGTGAAACTTGGCCATTTGGCCAAGTGTCGGATGGGTTTTCAGACACGATCATTGCCATGTCATAGCGATCGGCCGCTTCAATCAAGTGAGTTCGGGTATCCCCGATGGATTTATGCCCGTGATCGGCGCCATCAGGAATAATGATCGCCGAGAGGATATCGCGAGCAGCGCTCGATCGGCCGAGGCGGTCGACTACGGAGGCGGTGATCGGGTGAGGTCCATCACCGATCGGCCAAGAGTTCCGTTGGACTACAACGGTCGGGATCCGACGTGTTCGGAGGCCGTTGTAGTGACGACAGTCGACTGCCAAGGGCAGCAGTCGACTGGTGGCGGCCAACGGGAAGAAATCAGCCCTCTCTATAAAAAGAGAGGGTGTGAGCCTTTGAGAGGCGAATGCTTATGCTCTAAGTGATCTTCCTAGTGCCCCACAAGCTCTAAACTCTTCTTACTTGTTTTTACTTCATTCTATTTGTAAGAAGAGTGATCTTGATTGTAAAGGTTACCTCCACCTAGCTTGGTGCAAAGGAGAGACCAATAGTGATTGGCTTTGGAGGAGTGATTCACCTCGGACGAATCGGGATCGTGGATTAGCGGCGTAGCCGTGAACCACGTTACATTCCTTTGTTAGCATTTGTATTTTCATTTACCGCTTTGTCTTTATTGGTTATGCTTCCGCTTGCGCTAACGATTGTGTAGATGAGCAAACGAACGAGAGAATTCCAACATCCATTGGAAGAGGGCTATTCACCCCCCTCTAGCCGGCCGTTTCGATTCCCTACAAGTGGTATCAGAGCCAAGGAAAGCTTGTCGAGGACTAACCGCCACAACAAACAACTTTCAAAATGGCCGGCTCCAACATCCATCCTCCAAAGTTTGAAGGAGAATTCGCTTGGTGGAAGAAGTGAATGGAGGTATTTTTCGAAACGGATTTTGATATTATGATTACAATGGAATCCGGTTTCATTTTGCCTAGGGATGAAGAGGGGAAGCCAATAGAGAAATCTAGGTGGACCAAAAGGCAAAGGGAAGAGCACCTTGCAAATTCAAAAGCCAAGCATCATCTCTTCAATGTGCTCCCCCAACAAGAAATCAACCGAATAGGAGAATGCCTAAGCACCAAGGAGATGTGGGAGAAGCTAATTGAGCTTCATGAAGGCACATCCGAGGCAAAGCTAGCAAGGAGAGATCTCCTCCGCTCCCAACTATCCAACATTAAATTAGAAAAGGGAGAAAAGGTAACTTCTTTGCATTCTAGATTCAAAGAAATTTTAAATGGACTAACAAGTGTAGGAGAAAGGCTCTCCAATCACGATATGATAATGAAGGCCATAGATGCTTTCCCCCAATCATCCAAGTGGAGTTCAATGGTGGACTCATTTTACATTTCAAAGAATCTAGAGGTAAGTACTCTAGATGAATTTTTCTCCACTATAGAATTACATGAATCTAGGCTTGAAGGAATACAAGAAGAGCCTAGAATTCAACCCTCAAGAGGAGTAGCTTTGATAGCGAACAAGGGGAAGAAGAAGATGGAAATCCCCTCCTCCTCCGATGACGAAGCATCTTCCTCCTCCTCCATGGATAGCACCGAAGAAGCCTATATGGTAAGGAAGGTAAGACGTACATTTAAGAATTTTAGATTTGATAAATCTCATGATAGGAATAGAAGACCAAGGGGGAAGGTCATATGCTACAATTGCCAAGGAGAAGGGCACATAAGGGACAATTGTCCTCTCTTAAACAAGAGCAAGGAAGAGAGAAAAAAGAAAGAAGAAAAGAAGAAGAAAAAGGGGAGCAAGAAAAAGAAGGAAGAGGAGAAGAAGACAAAGGAAAAGGGAAAGGCTAAAGCTCTCAAGGCAAGAACTTGGGATGATCCATCCTCATCCTCCTCATCATCATCGGATGAGGAGAATGCCTTTGTCACCAATTTAGCCTTGATGGCCTTTGATGACTTGGATTGCTCTTCATCCGAAAATGAAGGATCAAGCTCAAGTGGGGAGAGCTCAAATGAAGGGGGAGCTTCTACATCCTCATCATCCGAAGAAGAAGAGGACATGGAAACTATGGTAACGAAAGCCTCTCCTAAGAAAATAGTTTCCATAATTTCTAGTTTAACTAAGGATTTATTTGGAATGAAAAAGAAAAATAAAAGCATGCTTAATCAAATTAAGGCATTGGAAAATAAGCTAGAAAATGCATGCTTAAATGATAATTTCTTCTAGCTTAAATGATGCATGCTCACATGACCTTTATGTGTCATTAGATGTTAGTGATGCATGTATAAATGAAAATAGAGCCTTAAGGGAAAAGGTAGATTATTTAACAAAAGCCCTAGAAAAATTCACAATTGGCTCCAACACATTGAACATGATCTTAGGGAGCCAAAGAGCTAGCTTCAACAAAAAGGGCCTAGGCTACAAGGAAAAGAAAAATGAAAAGGCCTACAAATGCCTAATAGCTAGGGGACAAGACAAGAAGAAAGTAATAGCTAGGAAATGGATCCCCAAGGAATACTTAGTGAACCCAATAGGAAAGAACTTATTTTGGGTTCCAAAATCCATCCTTAAGGGTTAGGATAACCCCTAGGGTAGTCAATGTTGGGAGTATGGGGAATACAATCAAAGTCCCACATTGGTAAGACATGGAAAAGATCATGTGCTTATAAGAAAAAAGATATCTCCATTGGTATGAGGCCTTTTGGGTAAAGCCCAAAAATAAAACCATGAGGGTCTAGGCCCAAAGTGGACAATATCATGTCATTGTGGAGATATGTGGATATTATAAGCACTAACAATTGGTATCAGAGCCGTGGTCCATGTCAAGCCATGAACCTCGAACGAAGGAAGTTGAGCTCCCACGTCCGGATCAAGAGAACCGCAGGACATCGGGAAGGAAGTCTAGTTGGGTCTGGGACCGAACAAGTGATGCGAAGTCCCGTGGGTTGAAGATCGGACATCAAGCGGAGAAAGTCCTTCGAGGAGGGATAGGCTTGAGGGGGGGCCCAATGTGGTCCTTCGTTTGAGGGGGGGATTGTTGGGAGTATGGGGAATACAATCAAAGTCCCACATTGGTAAGACATGGAAAAGATCATGTGCTTATAAGAAAAAAGATATCTCCATTGGTATGAGGCCTTTTGGGTAAAGCCCAAAAATAAAACCATGAGGGTCTAGGCCCAAAGTGGACAATATCATGTCATTGTGGAGATATGTGGATATTATAAGCACTAACAGTCAACCATATGCAATTGACCTATATCATATTTTGGTTGACTTAGGATGGCGGGACAACATTTTTAAAATAGTGTTGGGTGATGTTAACGTGCCCATAAATAGATAATAATGCTTAAATCATGATGATTAATGTAATTGCTATGAATGTTTGAAATCATGATTTATGATTTTAATATTTGGCACGTAATCATGAGAAATAGGGTTGAATCATGCTTTAGGTGATACTTTGGTTATTATCATCATATAATACCTAATGCATGACTATTATTCAATGAATACATGTATTTCATGATCATAATGTAAAATTAATTGACATATGCCTTTATGATCATGAGGATTATTAGGTTGATACTTAACCTTGATAGAATTACATGAATATATTGGTTAAGTATACACAAATACCCCCCCTAGGATGCATCTCACACTCACTATAGGCTAACTTGATTGCAAACTTAGCATGGGTGAGATGTTAGGATGATACAAATGTCTACTAATGCCTATGGCATTTAGATGGTCATTTAAAGTATCAACATAGCAATAATAGACCAATCATGGAGAAGACTTATGTTTAATTCATAGACATATTGCCCAAAGATCATGGTTGGATATTTCATATGTTTTCAAAACAATTTCTTAATCTAAAATCTAAGTATTCATGTTTTGAAACAATTGGATGCAAGACTAGGTGTTAAAATGGATACTCTTATGATCAAAAACCTAGTAGTTTTTAAAGCTTTTGGATTTTTGGCAAATACGTGGAAATATAATGATTTTTCATGAAAACCTATTTTTCACTGATAGATATACTTAAAAGAGATATGTTCCCCAAATTTCATGATTTTTAGAATTTTCTAGAATTAATAATGCATTTCTGAAATTCATCCAGAAAATCAGAAATTCGGATTCAGGTGCCGATCGCCATACCGATAGCAATGATCGATGGACTGTGAACAAGTACAGTAACCTAATTTTATCAGGTTTTGACTGATTTTAATATATGTTTCTCTTTATACTTGATGTCATGAGTTTATAACTTAGTATTAATATTTTTGATGGTGTCAAAGGGGGAGAAATAATTATGTTTAAGTTAATTATGATAGGGGGAGAAATTAAGGGGGAGTTTCATGGATTAAGGGGGAGTTGCATGTTGCTATATCATGTTTATGTTTACATGCTTTCTTTCCTTTGAAATTTATATCAAATGTTTTTACCTAACTTAAACGGATTGCCACACATTAAAAATGGGGAGATTGTTAGGGCAATCTCTTGCCGTAATATGGTTTTGATGGTGTGGCAAAGGGTTTAAGTTAGTGTGTTATATTGATTTGATATGTGCGTTGAAGTCGTGCAGGACTTAGTAATTCGCACATGGAGCTGTGGCGAGTTTCACATCTCATGACTCGTGCCTTGAGTCGGTGAAGGATAGCTTTGCGGAAGCCGTGCGCTTGGAGTATCTGAGGGACCGCCGGACGAGAAGCTTGGAGTGAAGCCGGAGGAAGTAGACTTCGAGGCAAGAGACGCGAAGGAGCATTGCAGAGCCGTGCGCTGATCTTGTCGAGGGCGTGGCGAGAACGCGAGAACCAAGGCGAAGGACTCAGAGATGAGTGGCGATTGTAACCCGGGAGGGGTAGCTCTTAGGTGAAACTTGCCCATTTGGCCAAGTGTCGGATGGGTTTTCGACACCACGGTCATTGCCATGTCATAGCGATCGGCCGATCGCTCGAGTCGAGTGAGTTCGAGTATCGGTATCGATGGGTTTATGCCCGTGATCGGTGCCATGGAATAACTGATCGCGAGAGGATATCGCGAACGCAGAACCGCTCGTAGCCGAAGCGGGCGCCGACCACGGAGCGGCCGATCGGTGAGGTCCATCGATCGCGCTAAGAGTTCCGTTGGACTACACGGGTCGGCGTGTTCGGAGGCCGTTGTGACGACGATTGCCAAGGGCGCGTGAGTGGCGACAACGGAAGAAATCAGCCTTCTCTATAAAAAGATAGGGTGTGAGCCTTTGAGAGGCGAATGCTTATGCTCTAAGTGATCTTCCTAGTGCCCCACAAGCTCTAAACTCTTCTTACTTGTTTTTACTTCATTCTATTTGTAAGAAGAGTGATCTTGATTGTAAAGGTTACCTCCACCTAGCTTGGTGCAAAGGAGAGACCAATAGTGATTGGCTTTGGAGGAGTGATTCACCTCGGACGAATCGGGATCGTGGATTAGCGGCGTAGCCGTGAACCACGTTACATTCCTTTGTTAGCGTTTGTATTTTCATTTACCGCTTTGTCTTTATTGGTTATGCTTCCGCTTGCGCTAACGATTGTGTAGACGAGCAAACGAACGAGAGAATTCCAACATCCATTGGAAGAGGGCTATTCACCCCCCTCTAGCCGGCCGTTTCGATTCCCTACAATAATCTAGATGTACAACAGGTATATCAGCATAGTATATAAATACAAGCATATACCGTCTAACCAAATGAACAACAAAAAATGCAGACATACCTGAAGTCTGCTACGCTACTCTGATTCAACCTGAACATATATCCAACATATATATAGAACAGGAAGAGTAAGATCAACTCAATATACTCAAGCTACAGGTCAAGGTATTTATGGTCTGTCCAACACATACTAGTATCCTACACAACTGTATAACATATGCAAGAAACATGCATGAATATGATGTACAATCAAATGCAGCAAACATAATACAATCAAATGCAACATCACAATAAGCATATATATATATATACTGCATATATATATGTATACTAATCACAATCATCCATATATGTATATACATGCATATATGTATATATATGACAATATACAAAAATACTATAAGTCGACAATGCAGCATGCATGGTCATGTCGGCTCACCCTAAAGCTACCACGACCCCAGTGTGGCCTCAGTGGCTCGAGCATGACAACTGTCCCAACTCAACACCAACCACTACTGTCGAGTGGCCGAGTGGGCAGTATGATCGAGTAGCATATAAGCGTAAAGAGCAAGCTACACGATGGGGGTCCCTGCTGTTGGCCACTCCGACAGTCACTACCCATGAGTGGTCAAGTGCCACACACACATGACTACGACACGCAAATCCAACTACCACCGTCTATAGTGGTAGAGTGCGACACCACAATGCTCTGCCCTCACACCGGTTACTCCTCCTATGAGTAACCATGGAGGCAGGATGACTGACGACACTCTCAACCACAAGGGAGACCTCGTCGCCAGCATGCATGCAAATGACATGAATGCAATGTCTCACATACAAACATTCACCATAGACTCTCTATTCTACAGAGAATCATACTAACCAGATCAACACACTCTCTATCCTGCAGAGAGTCGTACTCAACTGATCATAATACTCTCTATCCTGTAGAGAGTCATACCAATCTAATCGACGCACTCTCTATCCTGTAGAGAGTCGTACTCAACTGATCATAATACTCTCTATCCTGTAGAGAGTAATGCCAATCTAATCGACGCACTCTCTATCCTGTAGAGAGTCGTACTCAACTGATGAATGCACTCTCTATCCTGAAGAGAGTCGTACTCATCTGATTATAACAAGCTAGGACCACCAGTCCATAGTAACACACTAAGTATCATTCCCCTGACCATTTACACAATACATGGTCGGTGGTAACATGCAACCTAAGGGTACTAGAACTAACCCTAGGTTCAAGACATTATCTACCTACGGATGACCTTTTTGCCCAATGTACAATCAGGTTGTAATCCGGACTTTACTATTTGCACTTAACTTAAATAATTTCTAAGTTACTTACATCACCTATATGTATAACTCCTAATCATGGTAAAATAAACATGATAGCAGCAATGGAGTTAATAGCCAAGGGTAAAGTATCAATCATACGATAATAAGAGCAGGGTCAAGATAATATGAACATATAACATGCTCATATCTATGTCTAAATCTGAATGCAATTACATCTACCGGACCAGGTAGGAAATTACCCACCTGATATGAAGCTCGAATAATCCTCACGGTCGCGGACCTGTCTCGTATCCACGTCATAATCTTCGCTTCAATCACAACCAACTTCATAATCCATTTATGGAAATCTGATCTGCCCACCCTTTTAACTGCAAATAAATCCCATGATAACAACCAAAATCTAATTATGATTTATATACGAATATAATTACCCTAGCAACACAATTTTGCATTCTTCAAGAATTAAACATCTAATGTATAACATACAATTTAAAGCTTACCTTCAACTATTGGAATCAACCACGACTTATCCAAAAGCACCTATCCATAAACCATAACATCCACAGCTTATACACCACTCTGAGCAGCCGTGTTCATGCTCCTCCCCAGCCAACTCCATCCATTCATCACCACCGACACAGCTTCACAGCCCCTCCATTCATGCACAATTCTTCTCACAGCCGAAACAACCTTCGGCAACACCATCGACAGAAACCACAACCCATTACAACCCTTCAACCGAATGGAATTCACAGAACAATAGGGGAATTGATCTTGCTTACCTATAATTGAAGCTTCATCGGCACTGGAAAAACCCTCGACAGCAACTTTCCCTTGCTCCAGCTTCGATCGGGAAGAAACAACCCTCAATTCGAAGCACCTCCATCCCGAATTTCCCGGTGAAACTCCTCCCCCACTTGCTCTGACTACCAACACGGCTCCACCTCCGGCCAGAAACGATCGACCGCAGCGCCGCCATCATTGTGCTGCCCGTGTGAGAAACAACAAGTCGTGATGAAGAGATCGACTGAAAGCTAGCAAAACACCGTGCCCTTACCTCACTCCGATGACAATCGGCAGAGAAAATCCCCAAATCGATCTGTTCGTCGGAATCCTGCTGCCCTAACCTTGCTCCGGCGACCACTGTGAGACCCGTGGAAGCCCCTCTCTGTCGCGGAGATCACGCCGCCAATCGGCTCACGCGAAAAAGGGTCGACGAGAGCCTGGAGAAGAGGGATCGAGCTGCCCTAGCATCGCCCGTTCCTGAGCTTGCTTCGGCAGAGATCGCAAGGGTAGATTACCACCGGACGCCGCCGATTCCAAGCTCCCCGTCACGCATGCTCGTCGTCGACTCCCGCTTGCTCTCTGCCCTCGCTCGCCCGCAAAGCCCGTCGAGGATGGTCCGACCGCCGTTGCCGTCGCTCGCCGCGAGGAAGGGGAAGAGCGCTCGACTATGTGCGTTTCGGAGAGGAAGAGAAAGAGTATTGCCAATGCTCGAGGCCGTTTGACGCAGGAATAAAAGACCGCAATGAAAACGGAAAGAAAGAAAAATGGCTCGGGTATTAAGGAAATGGATCGGGTTTGATAGCGGATTGGATGCTCTAACGGGTTGGGCTTTAAAACCCTAGATTCATTCAATTTAATTTAGGGTTTTATATTTAAACTTAGGTCGATTAAACCCTATTAATCTCTCATAAGCAGATTGTTGGCGCAATCGGCCTAGGTCACGATTGACCAGGACTCGAGTTTGACTCAAGTGATGTTTTGACAAAAACATATGACAATGTAATTGTCATGGGAAAGTCCAAGTCTTGTGTACTTGGCATGGAAAGTCCAAGTGGAACACTTGGCATTTGGTAAAGTCTAAGTCTTGAGTACTTGGCATGAAAAGTCTAAGCATGGGTCTTGGCAATGTAAAAGTCCAAGCATGGGTCTTGGCAATGTAAAAGTCCAACATGGGTTGGCAAGGGAAAGTCCAAGCATGGTCTTGGCATTTGAGAAGTCCAACATGGGTTGGCAAGGGAAAGTCCAAGCTTGAGTCTTAGCATGAGAAGTCCAAGGGGTTTGATATTGGCTGCGTAAAGTCCAAGCGAGAGTCTTGACAGCATAAGTCCAATGGTTGACGACATAAAGTCCAAGCGGAGTCTTGGCGGCGTAAGTCCAATGTGCCTTGGCGGTGTAGACACCGTTAGCATGACATAGCCGACGGAAGCACCTAGAGGCTAGCGCGATGGATGAACAAGTCATGAATGACTTGGAGGGATCCGAGATGCGTGAGGATGATGGAGGTGGCTAGAAGGCTTAGGTCTAGGCTAAGGGTGGTCTAGCAAGTATGGGGGCACCATATTTGGGTTAAAACCTCATGTTTGAGGTCGCGGCCGACCGCAATATGGCCGTTCGATCGCCGTGAGTCGACTTGAGTTCGACCGCCAATTTAGAGCCGAATTAGCCGCGCACGATCGCTCATCCGAGCAAGCCGATCGATGTACGGCAGCCGATCGCCAAGGGTCGATGATCGCTAGTTCGTGTCGAGCACGAACGCCTCATAGCCGACCGCTACCGACTACGGGCGCGGCCGATCGCTAAGAGTCCCGTTGGAACTTGTCCAACGTGGATTGAGCCGTTGTCTCACAGCTACAGTGCTGGCAGTCGACTGGGGACTTCTGGTAGTCGACTGATAAGCAGAAATCCAGCCCGATGGAGAATAAAAGCAGTTGTTCGTGGAAGGCTCAAGCATCAATTCTTTGGGGGCTTTGGTGAGGCGATTTGCAGGTGCATTTCAGGGTCCTTCAAGCTCATCCAAGCAACCGACAAGCAAGCGCTCAAAACCCTAGTTTGTAAAGTGTTCTTTACATTTTCACTTGTATTTGCTTGTTTACTTTATATTACTTGTTGTAATTCATTGTACGAGGTTTCTCCACCTCCGACTTGTTGTCGAGAAGGAGCTTTATTGCTTAGTGGTGTTTGTGGCATCGCTAGGGTTCGTACGAACCCAATCCGTGGAGTAGGAACCGTTACGGTTCCGAACCACGTTATATCATGCGTGTTGTGATTGTATCTTGTGTTTGTATTTGTTATTGTTTATTCCGCTGCGTACTAACAAGATTGTAGACAAGCAACGCGAACGAATTCCATCTACGAACGATCAAACGCTATTCACCCCCTCTAGCGGCGTCAAATCTCCAACACAGATGACCCAAACAGGCTTTCCCGTAGCCTATTAAATCTTTCCCCGCAACAACCATAGAAATTTCCATTTAAGTCCAGGAAAATTTCTAAATTTTTTTTTCTTCGATATTTTACAGCAGGTTTCGATCATGAGGCAGGTTCACGGTCATGACGATCTGGTTGTTTTCTCGAGCATTTTATCAGGCGGGTATTTTGACTTATCTCTTAGATATAGTCATGTTGATATGCTAGTTAGGATAGCTTACAATAATTTTCATATTTATATGCCTAGTATGTTTTTGTGCCTACTTGATACATGCATTTGATCGGTTTATGATTATATCTTCCCTGTTTTACTTGGATCATAGATATGTACTTATTGGTTGTGCATATTATTCGGATATGTGTTTTAGTTGGATTTACATGCTTTAGTATCATACACCATCTTGCATGATTGCATGCTAGCTGGACGGAGTTCCTTTATAGTTGAGCCCATAGCCAGTTACATGGTCTGCACACACTACCACCCATGGGTTAGTGGTACATCAGGAGGGTGTGTGCAGTTGCTCTGTCAGGCTCTGCTGGTCCGCTCATGGGTAGCGATGAGGCAGCGTGGTAGCGGGTAGGGATCCCTCCTCTGGTCTACGACACCGGGAGATGAGAGTTTAGCTCCCCCACTTTGTTTGGGGCAGGAGGATAGGTGTACTCCGACAGCATCCTGTCCACTCGGTCACTCAGGAGCTGTGATGGCAGAGTGCACAGTTGTCATAGCCCTACCCACTCGACTTCACCATCGCGTGTGAGGCGGCTGACTGGCGTCAGGGGTGACCATGTCATTTGCACTGCATGCATTTGCATGGATAGCATTGTATTGTGTTTGCTGCATTTTATTGTTGCCTTGGATGTTGCATATGATTTCCATGCATACAGGATACATATTTGTATATGGTGATGACTATATTACTTCTAGTATGACACTTGCTCCTATATCAGGGTAGGAGATTCAGGTAAGTATAGTCTTTTTGTATTTCTTTTTTGCATACCCTATATATGAGACTGTACTGGCATGATCGTTATTGTTAGCTATATCTTACTTTACATATTGACTATATCCGCTGAGTTCTTTGAACTTACCCCGTTGATTTATATCTATTTCAGGATGAAGTTGTCAGGAGAGTCCAGCTGCCAAACCCCCACGTCGTGATAGTTTTATTGGTTATTTGTTTTATGGATTTGAATTTTGATTAGAAGATATGTTTAGGACTGAAGTTGGATTGTGTACTCGTGGATTTATTTTTTTGGTGTCCTTATGGACCTTTATTCGGATTTTATTTCGATTGATTTTGGTTGAGTATTCCTGCCCAGATGGCAGAAGGGGTAAGTCTAGTTATTGTAGACTGTTTATTTGTTTACTTTGATTGATGGCCTAAGGCCTAATTATTACCTGCATGAGTTGTTTGGATTCCAATCGTGTTGACCGATGTATAGTGGTCGTGTAGGCCTTGTATGAAAAATTAGTATTGTCACCCGTACAGGGGAGATGCTGTCGGATTTTCGTCTGGCGGGGACTCCCTCGGGGCATGACAATTTATTTGGTATCAGAGCGCTTAGGTTTTCGAGTTCCTAGGGGGTTTTTGAATTTTTCAGAGTTTTCCACGTTTGGCAGGTTTTGCGGGTCAATTTGGAAAATTTTTTGGATTGGTATGGATTTCCGACGATTTTTATGTTTCGAAAATTCGAGGTATTATCGACGAGGTTAATTTGGGAATTTGGCGGCGATGGGACCTCTCATGACGGTGAAATAGGTATGATGAGTCCTTTTATATGTTTTTACTTATAGTAACATCTGTAATAATTTAATAGATATGAGACGAGGTGGAGGTGCTCCTGTGCCAAGACGTGGTGTCGGGCAGCCACGCCAGAGGACATTGAGATATTTGGTGACAGAGTTGCCAGAAAGATCTACTGAGGTTGAGCATGTTGATCAGGGTCAGGTTCCACATGGTGCTGCGGGAGTCATGGATCCTCAGTCATCGGCGGTTCCTCCTCCAGAGATACCCGCTTCTGGAGTAGCCGATGTACCAGCGGGAGACCCTGCTGCTATACTTCAGACACCCCTGCTAGTAGGGCCTGGTACTACAGACCCGACAGGCCCATCAGTGGAGCCGATAGACCCACACTCGGTATCTGCCCCTGCTTAGGCAGCAACACCATCTACGGTAGTTTCGCCAGCTCCTGCGACAACCCCTACTCATCCTATTGATGTGGCTGCGACACGAGCTCGGATTCCCAGTTTAGCAAAGTCGATGAAAAGCCGGTTCACCTTATTCAACGGAGAGACTGATCCAAGCGTGACTCAGCCTTGGATCAAGACGATGGAGCGTACCTTCTACTATATGGTCTGCTCCAAGTGGGAGAAGGCAGAATTGGCGAACTTCCATTTACAAGGCGAGGCTGAGATCTGGTGGGACACGCAACGCTCGATCATCGACGAGCAACAGATTACCTGGGCGAGATTTAGAGAGGCTTTTGAGAGTCAGTACTTCCCATGAGCATATCAGATGATGCGATGTCAGGATTTTCTGAGTCTTCGACAGAATAATCGCTCAGTGATGGAGTATAATATAGAATTTAATTGGTTAGCCATGTTTTGTCCAGAGTTAGTTGTCGAGATGTGTCACGACATGCAATTTGTTCAGGACTAGATGGGCATCTTCAAAGTCAAGATGGCAGGATTTGCAGTTCTTCCTACCGAGGCATCGATAGAGCTTGTTGATCGAGTCACCAACAGAGAGCTAATACTGACAGGAAGAGGAAACAAACAGAACGAACCACGTGACCTAAAGCAGCCTACAGTACTACCGGACAAGAAAGTGGCCGCAATACGGTCCGAGTCATTCTGGGCATCTAGCCGCCTCGTAAATCGTGACGATCTTCACCGACCTCCCGGCCTTCTCAAAGAGCCGAGGCCGCCACTAGTGACACCTATTGTACTCAGGGATCGAGAGAGCATATCGCTCACCGCAGATTTGGGACAATACTTGCATATTATTGCAAACCGCTCGACACTGAGCCGAGATTGTTCGTCAAGGCTCAACATGTGGCTTCCGGTTTCTATACAGGAGGATATACACCGACTCAGAGAGGGGGCAACAACGCACTTCGCAACGCCAGCAAAGGACAGCTCCCCCTACAGGAGGCGCATATGGCATGCATGGACAGGAGTACTCCAAAGGTTCGTGACGATGTCACAGGTGGTCTGCTTCAGACCTCAAGATCGCACCCACCCATCGGGTATAATATCGGCAGCTCACCATCGATTCAAGACGCGCACGCCACTAGTTCAGATCACCAGCAGATACAAGATCATCACCATATCAACCATCATATCACCTTCATATCACCTTCATCACCCAGACGCCTCGTGTGCACCACCTCTCGTGATACCACCTCCACCTCCACCGAGATCAAGTGATTCATGCGACATTAGAGAGGATGCGCAATGAGCCAACGAATCCATTTTCGCGCAGACGTTTCACTTTATGCATTTTCACTATTATGCTAATTGACATCGGGCAGTCAGATTCATTTATTTCTCGCATTTATGAGAGAGATTGTAGATTACCTACTAGATCACAACGACAACCGCCTCCCTACCATCCGGTGATACGCTGGACGTTACTCAGAGGTCCGAGGTTGTCCCTTAGATTTTGTAACATCATTCTTCGTAGATTTATTGGTATCGACATGGTCGAAGTTCGATATTATACTTGGCATGGATTGGTCACAGATATCATGCCACAGCTTGATTGCTGACGAGGGTGGTCACTTTCCGACCTCAACCAACCTCATGGGATTTCACCGCATCCGGACGATTTACATAACGACCATTTCTGCGATTCAGGCTCAGAAGTTTTTATTGCACAGTTGCCAGAGTTTTCTATTATCTATGATCAATGTAGAAGACAATGGTGACTCTCAGATTGCTGACATTCCTATTATCCGAGAATATCCGAATGTCTTTCCAGAGGAGTTACCGAGCCTGCCTCCCAGAAGGCAAGTGGAGTTCACGATTGAGTTAATTCCTGGGACGGCGTCGGCATCGAAAGCTCCTTATCGTATGGCCCCGAGAGAGTTGGACGAGTTAAAGGTTTAGCTCCAAGAACTTTTGGACAAAGGTTTTATTGGCCCTAGTGTATCACCTTGGGGTTCTCCAGTTCTTTTCGTGAAGAAGAAAGACGGCTCGATGAGATTATGCATTGACTACAAAGTGCAACGCCACTATCAAGAATAAATACCTCGCCACGATTGAGGACTTGTTTGATCACCGTAGGTACATCAATATTCTAAGATTGATCCGCGGTCCTGATATCATCAATTAAGGGTTAGAGACTCGATATCGTAAGACACTGCCCGCATAGATATGGACACTATGAGTTTTTGGTAATGCCATTTGGGCTTACCAATGCTCCAGCGGTATTCATGGACTTGATGAATCGTGAATTTATGGATTTTCTAGATCGGTTGGTCATTGTCTTTATTGACGACATTCTGATCTATTCTCATTCTGAAGAGGAACACGTGCAGCATCTTCGCCTTGTTTTGGATAGGCTCCGACAGAAGCGACTATATGCGAAGTTCAATAAGTGCACGTTCTAGTTATCCTCAGTCGGTTTTCTGGGACATGTGGTTTCTAGTAGAGGCATTTCAGTGGACCCCCAGAAGATCGAGGTTGTCACTAGTTGGGAGCAGCCGAAATCAGTTCAGGAGGTTCGCAGTTTCTTAGGTTTGGTTGGTTATTACAGACGGTTTGTTGAGGGTTTCTCGAGCATTGCTATGTCGTTGACACACCTTACCAGGAAGGGCGTGAAGTTCACGTGGTCAGAGGCATGCGAGACTAGTTTCCAGGAGTTGAAGAAGATATTGGTGTCAGCACCGATTTTGGTATTGCCATCAGGGGACGATGGTTTCGTCCTTTATACCGATGCGTCTCTGCAGGGTTTAGGCGCAGTCTTGATGCAACACGGCTGGGTAGTCTCTTATGCTTCTCGCCAGTTGAAGGAGCATGAGAAAAATTACCCAGTACATGATTTAGAGTTAGCTGTAATTATCTTTGCCTTGAAGATTTGGAGGCATCATTTATATGGTATTACATTTGAGATTCTCACTGATCATAAGAGTCTCAAATATATTTTTACGCAGAAGGAACTCAATCTCAGACAGAGGAGATGGATGGAGTTCCTGAAGGATTATGACTGTACCATTAGCTACCACCCAGGGAAAACCAATGTGATTGTCGATGCACTTAGCCGGAAGTCCCGAGGGACTTTAGCTTCCTTCCAAGTTTTAGTCACGGATTTGATTCAGGGTTTTTCTGAGTTGGGCCTTGAGGAGCAGGAATCGATAGAGCAGGGCATTCTGGTTACCATGGTTGCTCAGTCATCTATCCGGATGAGAGTCCGAGAATCTCAGGCCAGTGATCAACATTTACAGTTCATTGGTAGTCAGATAACTTCTGGACAGCAGACTGAGTTCACCTGAGATGACAAAGGTATTATATATTTCCGGGGCAGATTATGCGTACCTCAGTCTCATCCGGTCATGGAGGAGTTACTTCAAAAGGCTCATCGCTCTCGATTTGCGATCCACCTAGGCGGAACCCGCATGTATCGAGATTTAAAGCGTTTGTATTGGTGGAACGACATGAAGAAAGACATCGCAGATTTTGTGGCGCGATGCCTAGTTTGTCAGCAGGTGAAGGCTAAACACTAGAGACCAGCCGGATTACTTCAGAGGATTCCTATTCCTGAGTGGAAGTGGGATCACATTACCATGGATTTTGTGGTGGGTTTGCCTAGGACACGGCAAGACCATGACACGATTTGGGTAGTTGTTGACCGACTAACCAAATCCGCGCACTTCTTAGCGATTCGGAAGACCGACTCTCTGGATCGTTTGGCAGAGTTATATTGTCGGGAGATCATCAGATTGCATGGTGTTCCTTTGAGCATTATATCAGATAGAGATCCCCGGTTCACGTCCCGGTTCTGGCAGAGTCTGCAGCAGGCCTTAGGCACGCAACTTCGTTTTAGTACTGCATTCCATCCGAAGACAGATGGACAGTCTGAGCGGACCATTCGGACACTAGAGGATTTGCTGAGGTCCTGTGTTATAGATTTCGGGGGCAACTGGGAGGACCACTTGTTGTTAGTGGAATTCACCTACAATAACAGCTATCATTCGGTTATCTAAATGGCCCCGTTTGAAGCATGGTAGGGTAGACAGTGTCAAACACCCACCCTCTGGGAGGAGGTTGGGGAGGCCCAGTTGCTAGGACCCCAGAGAGCTCAGCATGAGGCAGAGTTGGTCCGTACTATCCGATGTAGGATGGCAGAGGCGTAGGATCGCCAGAAGAGTTATGCAGATCGGAGACGGAGACCTCTGGTGTTCTCTATGTATTCCTGCGAGTCTCACCCACGAAAGGGGTGAAGAGGTTTGGCCTTCGAGGTAAGCTAGCTCCTAGATACATTGGTCTGTTTGAGATTTTGGAGAGGATTGGAGCAGTCGCTTACCGTCTAGCGCTACCACCATCGTTGACGGGTATTCATGATGTGTTTCATGTGTTCATGCTGAGGAAGTATGTGCCAGACTCTACATATATTTTATCAGATGTATCAGGTTCCATTCAACCTGATGCTACTTATGCAGAGGTTCCGGTATGGATTTTAGATTACAAGGAACGACAGTTGCGAAACAAGGTTGTGCGACTTGTCAAGGTCGGGTGGAGTCACCACACCGATGAGGAGGCTATTTGGGAGCTTGAAGAAAAGATCAGAGCTCAATACCCCCACTTGTTTGCTTAAGGTACGTGAGATATATTTCCAGTACATATGGTATCTCTTACTCATTATGCATCTGAGTAGGAAATTTGGGGACCAAATTTTTATTAGTGGGGGAGAATGTTAAATACTGAAAATTTAAATACTAAATTTAATGGCAAAAAATTTAAGAAAATAATCCCGTAAATTTTTTGAGATTTTTAGGGAATTTTATGAATTTTTCCAGAATTTTTCTGGATTTAAACGGAGGTCGTACGAGATAATTACGGGGATAGGGAAAACAAGCTTTTAAAGGGCCTGTTTAGATGAGTAAATAGGATAAATTTAACCTAGGTTATAAGTCTAGGTTTTCTATTTCCGGATTTCTTTCTTTCCACGTTGCGCACGAACTTCTCCTCGCCATAACTTCTCTCCCCGCTCACCGCCCTCACTCGAGCCTTTCCCCTCACGCGGCCACACTGTCGTCTTCTCCCCCGCGTGCGCGCCTGCTGCCCTCGTCGTTGCCCCTTTCATTATCGCGGTCGGCAGCCCGACGCCGTCCATGCCAGATCTTTCCTTTGTCGTCCGACCTCGAGGTTGCGCCGCCGCCGCCACTCGCAGTCGCCGACGCCGACGCCGAGCCTTACGGTCGCCTCTTCTCCCCTAAGCGCCGACGCTCGCCTTCCCGGTGCCCAGGCCATCGTGAGTGGCGCTCTCTCCGTCGCTGCTCGTTCGAGTCGCACGCGGCGAGCATCCAAAAGCCTCTTCTTCCCCAGCGCCTATAGCCACAGGACTGTCGCCGCAAGCCCTCTATGTCGCCGGTGAGAGTGGAGCTTCCGATAAATACCTAGTTTCCTCTTGTTTTCTGTTTGTGCAGGTGTATGTCGCTGTAGTAAATCTGTGATTTTGGGTAGTGATCGGTGAGTGTTAATGGTGCCGGTGAATAGGGCAGTTGGGAAGGAATTGGGGCCGGCTTAGAGGGGCTGTGAGGGTTTTATTTGGGGGTGTCGTGCTGTTGGGTTGGAGGTGGTCGTGCAAGGTCGACTGTAAGTGGGCTGTGAGTTGGGGATATTGGCTGCCGGTGGAATCTTAAGGCAGGTAGGCAACATTCATAGTATGATTAGATTGTTGGTTGGTTTCAGATAAATTTAGGGTTATGGGATGGATCCATTTGGGTGTTGTCGGCTCTGCACAGTTAGGTGTTGGAGTTTTGTGCAGATTTACTGTGATGTGGGTTTTTGGCCGACTATGAAAGGGTTAGATAAATTAGTGAATTGGAAATTGATTTGAGTTAATTGGTTTATGTAAGAAATCGATTAAGTATTCGATTTGTCGGTGAATTGCATATTGTGCTTAACAATAGTTATGCTGGATGCAGGTTTCGGTCACGAGGCAGGTTCATGGTCGTGACGATCTGGTTGTTTTCTCGAGCATTTTATCAGACGGGTATTTTGACTTATATCTTAGATATAGTCATGTTGATATTCTAGTTAGGATAGCTTGCAATAATTTTCATGTTTATATGTCTAGTATGTTTTTGTGCCTACTTGATACATGCATTTGATCGATTTATGATTATATCTTCCCTGTTTTACTTGGATCATAGATATGTACTTATTGGTTGTGCATATTATTCGGATATGTGTTTTAGTTGGATTTACATGCTTTAGTATCATGCACCATCTTGCATGATTGCATGCTGGCTGGACGGGGTTCCTTTATAGTTGAGCCCGCAGCCAGTTACATGGTCTGCATACACTGCCACCCATGGGTTAGTGGTACATCAGGAGGGTGTGTGCAGTTGCTCTGTCAGACTCTGCTGGTCCGCTCATGGGTAGCGATGAGGCAGCGTGGTAGCGGGCAGGGATCCCTCCTCTGGTCTACGACACCGGAAGATGAGAGCTTAGCTCCCCCACTTTGTTTGGGGCAGGAGGATAGGTGTACTCCGACAGCATCCTGTCCACTCGGGCACTCAGGAGCAGTGATGGCAGAGTGCACAGTTGTCATAGCCCTACCCACTCGCCTTCACCATCTCGTGTGAGGCGGCTGACTGGCGTCAAGGGTGACCATGTCATTTGCACTGCACGTATTTGCATGGATAGCATTGTATTGTGTTTGCTGCATTTTATTGCTGCCTTGGGTGTTGCATATGATTTTCATGCATACAGGATACATATTTGTATATGATGATGACTATATTACTTCTAGTATGGCACTTGCTCCTATATCAGGGTAGGAGATTCATGTAAGTACAGTCATTTTGTATTTCTTTCTTGCATACCCTATATATGAGATTGTACTGGCATGATCGTTATCGTTAGCTATATCTTACTTTGCATATCGACTATATCCGCTGAGTTTTTTGAACTTACCTCATTGATTTATATCTATTTCAGGATGAAGTTGTCAGGAGAGTCCAGCTGTCAAACCCCCACGTCGTGATAGTTTTATTGGTTATTTATTTTATGGATTTGGATTTTGATTAGAAGATATATTTAGGACTGAAGTTGGATTGTGTACTCATGGATTTTTTTTTTTGGTGTCCTTATGGACCTTTATTCGGATTTAATTTCGATTGATTTTGGTTGGGTATTCCTGCCCAGATGACAGAAAGGGTAAGTCTAGTTATTGTAGATTGTTTATTTGTTTACTTTGATTGATGGCCTGAGGCCTAATTATTACCTGCGTGGGTTGTTTGGATTCCGATCGTGTTGACCGATGTATAGTGGTCGTGTAGACCTTGTATGAAAAATTGGTATTGTCACCCGTACAGGGGAGATGCTGCCAGATTTTCGTCTGGCGGAGACTCTCTCGGGGCATGACAGGCCCTCCTGGCCGGATGACGCGACCCATGATTTCGCGGTTTGGGCCTCCTTTCTTGAGGTGGTGCATGAAAGGTGTGTTGTTGCTCCCGCATGACTTGCCTGATTTCATCAGTTAAGGTGCGACATTCTCGAGTGGAATGACCGTATATTTGGTGGAAGGCACAAAAGGGGTCATGTTGATTAGGCGGCATGGAGAGTTGGGGGGTCTCCTGTACAGCATGGACGGTTCCGTCTTTTAGTAATCGAGGCGGATAGGCGGGAGCAGCTCTGGGAGGGCGGTTGTGTGTTGAAGGAAGAGTTTTCTGAGTCGGCTTGTGAGACTTGGACCGATCAATCCTCTGTTGCTCGTCTGCTACTCTTTCAGATTCTTCCAAATTGATGTATGCCTCGGCTCGGGCCAATAGAGCTTCGAAATGAGGAGGGGGTCTCTTCATTAATGATTTTGAGAAATCCCCTCTTATCAGTCCGTGAGAGAAAGCGTCTACCACGGTCTTCGATAAAGCTTTAGCGACATCAACAGCTACCTAGTTGAAACGATGTATATAATCCCTCAGCGATTCATCCTTCTTCTGCTTCATTGTCATGAGATACTGAGCCATTCGGCGGTATCTCTTGCTGCTAGCGAAACGCTGAAGGAATAACACAGATAGCTCCTGGAATGAATTGATGGACCCAGCTGGGAGTCGGTCAAACCACCTTTGAGCGGAGCCGATTAAGTTGAGAGAGAAAGACCTTGCACTTAGCTCCGTATGAGTAGTCATGTATCAGAGCGGCCTTCTTGAATCTTCCTAGATACTCTTTCGGATCAGTCGAGCCACTATATTCCCCTATAGAAACTTATTTGAAGGACTTTGGCATCTTGTCGGCTATAAGACCAAGGGCAAGAGGAGATTCCGTGCCGACTACGGGAGTCTTGCCCTTTTTGGGATCCCTTTCCACCGATGTGCAGGAAGGCCCTTCTGAGGATTGCGTCAATGAGAGGCGATCAGCGATGATGGCTCGGTGATCGAGGCGGCGGGGGCGAGTCTGGAAGCGGAGGTGGGCCGGAACAAATCAGCGTGGGGCCTCAAGGTAGAAGATTGCACAGAACGTCTTCCATGGTGGTTTTGACGAGGGCTATGATGCTTTCCTTCGTCAGATTCCCTTCAGTGGAGTTGTGGTTGCTAGAATTTGCTCCTTGGTCTCTCATCTTTGCCTCAGGCGTTTGAGTGTTAAGTTCCCACAGACGACGCCAATTATGTTGCCTGTCGAGATGGTGATGGTGAGGTGCCCCGGTGGCTAAAGCAACAAGGGTCGACAACTCGTATGAGAAGGGTTGACGTGGAGAAAGGTTGAGAACAGTTGGAGCGTCGCCTTCATAAATGGCCGAGCCGAATGGGACTCCTGCAAGATAACAAGCGGTTAAGGGCGCCGAGAGAGATCTCGGTAAGGCCCCTCCGACGCTCAAGGTAGAAAATTAGTATGAAGATGGAGAAGAGAATGGAGAGGTGAAGTTGAGAATGTGCGAACCTGTTTCTCCTCCCCAAGGGAGGTCATATATATAGAGGGGGAGCTCCCCTGCCAATGGATACTGCCAGTGAAAGCAATATGACCTCAGAGAGATGTATGCCACGATCATGACCCTCATAAATGTGGCGGGCGCGTGGACTGTAATTAATACACATCGTGTGGTTAATAGGAGGTAAATCTTAATTAATACCGTAGTCATCCCTCTGAAACTCGGCGGGGGCATCCGCTTTTGCACGTGGGTTGCAATTAATACACTCGCATGGTTGATAGAAGACAAATCCTAATTAATGTCGCAACCATCCATCTGAGTCCTGACGGAGGAGTTTGCCTTTTTGTCGGAGGGATATGATGACGGAGATTGCCAGGTAGGCTCTTGAGCATAAAATAATCGCCTTGTCCCGTGACTAAATAAGATAGCTCATATTGACAGACCGTGTGTCAGAGGTGACGTGCCTTTGTCGAGACGTGAGGTGGATGGGCCAAGAAGTACTCAACATAATAGGAATTCGAGCCGAGACGCGGGGCATCTGGCGTAATAGAAGTCCGGGCCGAGACACAAGGCGTCTGACGTAATAGAAATCCGAGCTGAGATGCGGGGCGTCTGGCATAATAGAAGTCCAAGCCGAGATGTGGGGCGTCTGTTGTAATAGCTGACGTGGTATATCCAACTGTTTGCCTAGTCATAGGTTAGTTTTTCCCATTCCCGGTATCATAAGGCGTGGTTTCCGTAAGATTGGCATGAATATTTTGACGGACTCTTTGCTTCTTATTGTTGAGAAGAGATTTGATGGTATCACCCTAGCACCCTAAGGAAGACCTGCATTTCTTCTTTGCAGGAACTTTGGATTTTACTGACGAGACGAGATCGATGATTGCCTTGTTGTATTTAAGTTCATATTTATGTTTATTATTCATCATAAAATATCAATGAGACTAGATCTGTTTACGAATCATGTTATATCAATTCGATTTTTTGTATATATATAAAACTAAGATTCATGATGTCTATCAATTGAATCTGTGGTATTGAAGTACTTATTTAATATTGGCTTAGTTTTTTTTAAAGGTTGAGCTTGGTTTAACTTTGATTTGAGTTCAGTTTGTTTAGATTTATTGAGTTTTTAATTCAAACTTATTTGATTATTTGAAACTTTTATAATTTTTTTGATTGGTTAGTAAATTTAATGTTCTATATTTGTTTGTTCATTTTGAGCATTTCTTTATTTATTTATAAATTTGATAAAAACTCCATGAACATGTTTTATAAGTTTTGTTAGTGAATATTATTAATCAATATTTTAAAATTTTTATTCATGAACATCAATGAATTAAACAAATAATTGTTCGAATTTATTCATTTAATTTGATAAATTATTTAAATTTATTTGGTTAACTGATCTTAATGAATATAAACAAGCTCTCGTGAAGCCCAATATTAAATTTGCTCATAAGCATTTGATATATTTTTAGCCCCCTTAATTGTTTATATGTTTTCACTTAATTAAATATTTGCTTTTCTCTCGATCGTAATAGAGGTAACATTTGGATCGGTTATAATCGAGAGAAAAGGATTGAGAGTACAATATAGAAACTAAGTCATCATCCAGTGTGGGCAAACATAAGGTAACATTGAGTACAATTATATATAAGAGAGTTGGAGGCATACTGTATAAATTATATTCTGCATTTAATAGATAGACGAATCAAAAAAAAAAAAAAAAAGAGTCATTTACTTGCAGGATTATTTAAACGAAATTTGAACATATGAATTACCAAAAACAATATATATATATATATATATATATATATATATATATATATATATATATATATATATATATATATATATATATATATATATATATATATATATATATATATATATATATATACCTAATGGGTATGAGCTTTGGCAGTTAAGGTTGCCGGATATAATCATGCACACAGGTGCAGGCAATTAGCTAGACAAGCTATTGCAAGCTGGGTTGTAAATTTTTATCCTCTCGAGAAGATGTAAAAAGAGATGGCATAGATTTTTTTTTCTCTCCTCTCCTCCTTATTCTCATCTTCTCTTCTCTTTATGTAGTAGTGCAATTCGCATTATGATTGGAAGAAGATGAAAGAAATATAATTAAGGGAAAAGGAAGAAAGGAAAAGGGAAGAGAAACTTACATCCTAAATTAGAGGATAAGAAAATCTTATTTTTTATGAGTAAGGAAGCTTAATTAAAAGTTATTCTCCCTTCTCCTCTCATCTCCTTCTCATCTCCTTTCTAAATAAGATTTTAAATATTTCCTTTCTTATTTATCCCCCCTTATTTCCTTCCAAACACAACGTAAATAGAGAGGTAGTCTTGCTGCATTTTTCTTACAGTTAAATTTATATAGTTGGAGAGGAGAGCATTGAATTGGAGTGGTCGTTCTACGTGTCCAAACATAAGCAAGAGGGTGCCAAATGTGCACATAGGCAAGGGGATTGGGATAATGGAGTTGTTATTAGGCATGATCAAGCTAGCTAAGGCTAAAAATAAGTCCTTTATTGAATTCCTTATTTTATTATTATTATTTGAGTCAAGAAAAATCACCTAACATTCTTTTTTTCGCTAAAATAATAACTAGATAAAACTAAAACTAATCTACTTAAATTTCATAAATCAACCCTCATTTGCATTTCATAGAGCTACTCACATCCATCTAAGCCTTTTGATACAATAGGTATCGGAATCATAACATGTCAGTAGGATACATCATACTGAGTCACATTTAGTCAACTTGTTGAATTGTCGAGCTGGTTTGACCTACCAAATGTCAGACAAACCATCATGACAAGTGACTAAATGCTAGGGAGTTGAACATTATCGACATGAGCACTTCCTGAGTCGAGAGCTCACTTAAGCTCTTCTTGAGCTAAGGGCTCATTTGAGCACTTCATGAGTTGAGAGCTCACTCGAGCACTTCTTGAGTTGAGTGCTCGCCTGAGCTCTTCCTAAACTGTGGCCTCATTCGAGCACTTACCGAGCTGAGAGCTCACTTAAGCATCTCTCGAGATATTTGGGCACTCTGACGTACTTGAACATATCCTAAGCCCCTAAGCACCTCTTCATCAAGTCCGAGCACTAATCACTTGTAAATCGTGAGACAGTTACTGCACACATCGTGCAATAACTGCACACGATTTCGAAGACGTGTGCATGAAATGCTCCATGCCTTCACTGCATCCAATACCCTATATATGGGGACGGGATCAGAGAAGAAGGGGAGTGTCAAGTGCAAAACGCTGCGAGAGCAAGCACTGTCAGGCTGCCAGACTATCGGACTGCCGAAGAAGAACACTAAAATTTCTGTCGGATTTAGTTTGTGAATTTGTGAGGAATTGTTTGTCTGTGATAATTCTTCTGACAACAGGTAGAAAGATTAACAACGAGGTATGCATTTATATTTCTGCCCAAATTTTGATCTTTTGTAATCGAAAATTTGTATATAGTTCTACAATGGTATCAGAGCATGTGATATTTTTGATTGAATCATAAAATCAAAATTTCATATGGAATACAACATACCTCTTATCGATCCTTCACAATCTACCTTCGCAAAAAGGTGAAATCGTGATCTGTCACCTCGTTACTAAAGCACAGAAGGAGGTGCTCGCCGTCTTGCGTGCCTCGCTGCAGAGTGATATCTATTCTTGCGCAACTATATGTTCTCGTGTGACTCGCTGCTGAGCGAGATCAATTCTCGCGAGATAGGAGGAGGCGAAGAGAGGCGTAGATCGGCGGAGATAAAGAAAAAGGGGAGCCGAAGTCGCGATGAGGAAAAGTTGAAAAAAAAAGGGCTAAAGTTTTTTTCTCTTTCGGTCGAAGTCGCGATGAGGAAAAGTTGAAAAAAAAAAGGCTAATTTTTTTTTCTTTCTTTCTGCGTGGGCTGAAGTTTTTTTTTTTCGGTGTGGGCTAAGAAAAAAAATAATTGAAGGCTTTATTTTTTAATTTGGCCTTTTAATGGGTTGAGTTAGTTGGGCCTCAATTAATTGGGCTTGGACCTTAATGAATTGGGCTTGAGTCGTGTGAATTAATTGGACCTTAATTAATTGAGCTTGAGTTGTATTGGGGTGACTCAATTGGTTTAGGGTATAGAACCAATTTTGGAAACTTAATTGGGTTGCATACTGAGCCAAAGTTTTTTTTTTGTTGTATGCTCATAACTTGATTGTTGAGTAGTTATTTGGAACAACTAGGACTCGACATATACAACTCTAAATAGGTTTAGTGAACTAGAGTTATTGGCTAGGGATGATAAGAAGACAGAATACTATACATGTTGCTTGGGTGCCTAGGGTACTCGGAGCAAATTGGATGGTGTCTGTATTCTCAAGAATTCACGGTCATATTAAGTCATAATAGTTCAAGTCGATTGGGCTTAGATGATGGTCGATTGGTAAAAGTACCAGTCGACTGGTCTAAAGTGGTTCAGTTGAATGTTCTCCAGAGAATCAAGAAAATTTATTCTCGATTTATTATGTCGGTTCTATGCCTATATTAATTGAATTAAGCTAATATATGTACTGGTTTATCGATTTTGTACCGACTTAATTAATTTCAATTTTTTTAGATGGCACGGACGATTAACACTATGACTTGACGCAATGTGTTGTGTAATCAGCTAAGGGAAGCTATCCAGGGGATGGAGTATGACTCAGCTCATGAAGTCGGATGACACATTGGGAGACTAGACAAGTTATTTTGGAGACTCGAGATGCAAGAGTTTTCAATTCTGGACAACTATAGGATTTGGGCTCTGATCTGTTCACTGCCTGAGCACCTTAGAGATATCGCACATCAGATCTGGGGGAACTATGAGGGGTGCGTAACCTACAACCAGTTGTGCGCTGAGTTACTTCACTACGAGGCTTGTGAAGTTCACTGTGAAGTTGATCCAGTTGAAGATCCAAAAGGAGACCCTGAAGAGGTTTTTCCTACGGGATCTCTTCGTGTGTGTTCTTTACAGGATTCTGTGTCCTGACATCATCTTGAGAGCATCTCGGCAGTAGGTGTCCTAGTTCAACCCAAGAAGATTAGGCATGTTTGGATTATTACTGCGCTAGTGTTTGTCCTAGTGGAAGTAATAATCGCTTATCTAGTTTATTAGAATTGTTTTTGTTTGTCAGTTATGAGTAGGAAGAATGTTATGTGTAACATTCTTGATAGAGTCTTGTTATTTGTTAACATTGTATAACATGTTTAGTTGATGATATATTCATTCGAAATGATTAGTTCATTTTATGTTGTTTGCTCTACATGATGCATGATATTAATTTATGCTCTTTGATTTGTTCATTATGAGTATAATTTTAAATGATAAGTTCATTTAATATTTAATATCATATTTGGATAATGAATAAGTTCATTAAATGAGATGTATGTAATAAAATAGATCAATGTAAGTCAGATTGGTACATACAGATGATAAGTGATAATGTAGTTATTACTTGATTTTGTAAACCAAATCAGATTTACATTGAGTCAATTTAGATATTACATACATAAATTCATACACTGAATATCTAAATAATTTATTTATTTATGATAGATTATGACAACAAAGAACATCATAGCTGAATTAAACAAGGGTGAAAAAATTAATGGTGAAAACTACAAAATCTGGCATCTCAAGATGCAGTATGTACTTGAGGAACAAGAAGTCTTGAGGTTGTACATCAGGTTATGGAAGAACTTGTTGAGGGTCCCACGACACAACACAGACTGTGACCTTGATTCCTATAAGGCATGGAGGAAAAAGAATTCCACTGCTAAGGGAATATCGATTAATGGTTGATGACCTAGTTTTTAAGTATGAGTTGTATCATTCAACTCATGTAGTCTGGGTAGCCCTTAGGGATAGATACAATGGAATAAGTCTGAGCAAGCTTTGATAGCTGACGATCAGGTTTGGAAGCTACAAGAAGCACCTGAATGTTTCAATGGTTCAACATCTCAGGGAGATGTCGAATATGATTCGGGAGCTTAAAACTACTAGTCACGAGTTGACAAATGAACAACAAGTTAAGACAATTATTTATTTCCTTCCAGATTCTTAGGAGACCATGAAACATACCTTAACTCACATTGAGAGTATTAAGACTTTCACTGATGTCTCACGTCATTTTAAACTGGAGGCGGAGAGAGTAGAATCCACAAGGATTTCTGGCCAAGCCTATTTGGCTGTCGGTTATGCTGGATCATCTGGATTCAAAAAAATGAAATGGTTCAAGAAAGGAAAGGGAAAGAAAAAGAAAGCTACTGTTGTTGTTGGGGAAGGCCCAATCAAGAAGAAGAGCAAGAAGACTAGGAAGAAACCTAAAAGTAAGGTGTCTTGCTTTAATTATGGCAAAAAGGGCCACTATGCTCGGGAGTATACGGAGCCGAAAAAGATAACTTCAAGTCCATCTTCTGAGCATTTTGTTGCTAGTTCTGTGTTGTTGGCTGATTCTTATCCTTTGTGGATTATAGATTCGAGAGCAACCAACCATGTAGCTTGGGAGCGGGTTACATATGTGGAGTATCGTAGGGTACCAGCTGACAATAAGTGGATCTATGTAGAAAACAATGCAAGAGTCGAAGTCAAAGGAGTCGACACTTGCAAACTCAACATTCGTGGTGGTAATACTTTGTTTTTATATGATGTCCTATATGCTCCTGAGATTCGAAGGAATCTTATTTCTGTTACTTGTCTTCTTGATTAAGGATATTGTATTAATTTTTACAGTCGGTGTGTTGAACTTAAGATTGACTCTGTGTCAATCGGATATGATTTTTTAACAAATGGTTTTATGGTTCTTGATGTGGAACCAAATGTTAATTATGCAATTGATAGTTGTTTTTCAAACATTGCTCTTACTAGTGATGCAAATATAATTGATGATATTTGTCATACTAGATTAGGATATATAAGACAAGATCGCATGAATCGGTTAGATAAAGAGGGTTACTTGGGCTCTAGTGCTAAGATTAGCTTGTTTATGTGTGAGCATTGTTTGGCTGGAAAAACAACTAGGAAACCGTTTGGTAAGGCTATTAGGGCTGAGTCACTATTCCAACTAATTCATTCAGATATTTATGGTCCAATGAATGTGAAGGCTAGACATGGAGCTTCCTATTTCATTACATTTATTGATGATTTCTCTTGTTTTGGTCATGTGTATTTGATTTCTCATAAATCTGAAGCATTGAATTGCTTCATTTTTTATATGTACGAAGTTGAGAATCAAACGGAACGCAAGGTTAAAACTTTACACACTGACTGTGGAGGAGAATATTTGCCTGATATGTTCAAGACAATATGTAATGATAAGGGGATTATTAGACAGCTGACAATCCCTGGAACTCCACAGCAAAATAAGGTTGCTGAAAGAAGAAATAGGACTCTTCTTGAAATGGTTGTTGGTGCAATCGGCCCAGGTCACGATTGACCAAACTCGAGTTTGACTCGAGTAGTATTTTGATGTTTGACATTGATGTCTGACAATGTGTTGGGGATATTGTTGGTGCAATTCACCGAGGTCATGTTTTGATGTTTGATGATGGTTTGACCATTGTCATGGGAGAAGTCCAAGTTTTGTGTACTTGGCATGGAAAGTCCAACATGGGTTGACAAGGAAAGTCTAACATGGGTTGGCAAGGGAAAGTCCAAGCTTAAGTCTTGGCAATTGGAAAGTCCAACATGGAGTTGGCATGGAAAGTCTAAGGGTGTAGTCTTGGCCACGTAAGTCCAAGGGTGTAGTCTTGGCGGTGAAAGTCCAAGTCATGGGTACTTAGAAATTGAGAAGCCCAAGGGAAATATTGGCAGTGAAAGTCCAAGTCATGGATACTTGACAATTGAGAAGCCTAAGGGGAATATTGGTGGTGTAAAGTCCAAGAGTGGAGTCTTGGCAGTATAAGTCTAATGGTTGACGGGGTAAAGTCCAAGCGTGGTCTTGACAGCGTAAGTCCAATGTGCCTTAACGGTGTAGACACTGTTAGTATGACAATAACTGATGAAAGCACCTGAAGGCTAGTATATGGATGAATAAGTCATAGATGACTTGGAGGGATCTGATAGGCGTGAGGCTGACAGAGGTGGCTAGAAGACTTAGGTCTAGGCTAAGGGTGGTTTAGCAAGTATGGGGGCACCATACTTGGAGTTAAATCTCATGGTTGAGGTTATCAGTCGACTGACATTATGACCAGTTCAACTGCTGTGAGTCGACTAGTGCTTGACTGCGGTTTATGGCCGAAAAAGCCTTGTCAGTCGATTGCTCATTGGAGCAGTCGACTGATGTCAGTTGACTACCATGGATGTCAGTCGACTGATGGTTTTTTGGTCATGAGCACAGAACGCTCGATAGCCAACTAGGCAGTCGGCTACGGGCGCTGGCAGTCGACTGCCAATGTTGGTAGTCGACTGATGAGAGTTTCGTTAGAACTTTTTCAGCGTGGATCGAGTCGTTGTCTCACAACAACAGTGTTGGCAGTTGACTAGGGCCTTCTGGCAGTCGACTACTAGGCGGAATCCAGCCCGAGTTGTAGGTTTAAAAGGAGCACGAAGGGAGGGATTTGACAGTGATTTCTTGAGCATCTTTGAGGCGATTTGTTGCTGCAAATTAGGGTCTTCAAGCACAGTTCAAGCAATTAACAAGCAAGCATTCCAAAACAATAGTTGTAAATTTTTCTTTACGTTGTTTTGTATATTCATCTTGTATTTGCTTGTATTTGTTTCTTATTGTTGTAAGAACACTTGTACGAGGTTTCTCTGCCTCCGACTTGTTGTCGAGAAGGAGTATTATTATTTAGTGGTGTTGGTTGCATCGCTAGAGCTCATTTGAGCTCAATCCGTGGAGTAGGAACCATACAGTTCTGAGCCACGTTATATTTGGTGTTGTGCTTGTGTTCTTGTTGTATTTATTTTATTGTTATTATTTCCGTTGCGTATAACAAGTTTTGTAGTAAGCACGATCAAATTTCGTCAAGCGAACAACGACGCGCTATTCACCCCCCCTCTAGTGGGCACACAGGTCCTAACAAGTGGTATCAGAGCTTGGAGGTCTTCTACGGACTAACACTCGGGAGCAAAAGTGCTAGAGGGAACAAGATAGAATTTGAAGGAAAATTAGGATGTGATATCAACACACCTCCACCATACGACCAAGAAGATTTTCCGACATGGAGGGAAAGAATGGAGACATTCTTGATGATGAACATAGAAGATTGGTTTATCATCATGGAAGGTTTTGAACCCCCTAGGGATAAGAAGGGAGATGTCCTAAAGTTGAAGAAGTGGACCCAAGAGCAACGTCAAAAGTTCAAGACCAAAGTTAAGGTAACAAAACTTTTAGAAGATTTAATACCTAATGATATTTTGTCTAGACTAGGTGAATATCAAGATGCCAAGGAGCTTTAGAGCAAATTGGCAAAGTTCCATGAAGGCCCATCACCGGTCCAAGAAGAAGAGGAGTGCTTATCCTCTCAAGCTCAAGAAGAAGCAAACACATCTTCATCACAAGAGCTTGATGATTCGGAGGGTGATAGAGAATCAACATCTGGATCGGGAGAGGAGGAAGAAGTAAAAGAAGCCTCCACCTCTAGGATTGAGGGGGAGGAGACTAGGTCATCTTCAATACCGGAGCCGACTCAAGAGGAACCATCTACCTCCAGTCGAGAAGATGAAGAACCAATTCCGATCACCATTGACCTAGGTAACTCAAGCACATCAATTCAAAATAAAAAAAAATCATATTATGTGTTTTGAGTGTAGGGAATATGGGCACTATAAGAATAAGTGCCTTAAGAAAGTCAAGAAAAGTCAACCAGCACCGAAACCTCAAGAAAAGACCAAGGAACACGGTGCCTCAATCATTAAGAGCATGAAACACGTGGTATGCTTCAAGTGCTTATAACCGGGGCATTATATGAGTCAATGCCCTAGGAGGAAGAAGAAGGTCCAAGAAGGAGCATCAAATGTAGGGGGAGCCTCTAAGGCAAACCCTAATGTACATTTAAATAATGTTAATTCTTTAAGTAATGAGAAAAAGCATGCTAGAAGTAATCTTTCTATGTTTCATAAAGAGCATGCTAAAAATAATAAATTTTATTGTTTAGGTGCTAAGAGTTACGATTTTAAAGATAAGGAAAAATTTGGGACTAATGTCCCTAGAAAAATCCTATCTAGTGAAACCATTATGAAGGTAGAGGACCATTTAGACATTAACCCTAAGAAGGGTAGTCATATGCCTAGGAAATGGAATAATGCCCAAAAATTAGATCAAAATTCAAAAATTGGGCAATTAGAGCTAGAAAATCAAGTTTTGAGGTCAAAACTTGAGAAAATAGAAAAGACCCTTGCAAAAATGCAAAATCAAATACAAGGGTCAAAGGATAAAAAATCTAGGTCTAAGAGTCAAAACCTAGGTTTTAGGAAGCAAGGTCCAACCAAGGGCAAGAAAGGTTTGGGTCACAAACCTAAGCCCAAGGAGACCTACTATGTGTTCCATTCGATTATGAAACATAATCTAGGTCTAGAAAAATCAAGGACAATAGGGAAGTCATCCATAAGGTTGACCAAGGTAGGTGCTTAGTGGCTAAGGTTTCAAGGAAACCTAGGGAAGCCATTAAGAAGGTTACAAGGGGAGTTACCCCTAGAGTTAACCTAAGTAAGACCCAAATGACCAAGGCTTCTAAGCTTAATTAGGAGGGTCATTAGGAGGGTATCTAGGGAAGTTATCCCTAAAAAATACCTAGTAAACCCAAGGAACTCTAATAGGTATTGGGTTCTTAAGAGCGTGATCGATTCACGCTAAATGAGTTTATGTGTGTCAACCCTAAGTGGATGGGTGGTTAATCTAGCCATGGTAGAGTTGACACTTTATGATGTGCCAATGTATTTTGAGAAGTTGAAAATTGATTAAAATTGACACAATTAGGGTTAGAGGTCTTGGTGTGTCATTTTGGGTTTTGGCACACTTGGTAGAGTTGGTTAATATGGCAAATAAACTTAATTCTATCAAATGGAAATTAATGCTATGTTCCTCTGCCAAGTTCTTCTCTCCCTTCTCTCTTTTTTCGGCAATCTCATCGGCTGGTTCTCGTACTCGAGGACCCTTTCTTCTCACCGTTTCAAGCCCCAGTCTCCACCACAACCTACCCCTTCGATTAGGGCCTCGTGGAACCTCGACTCCGACGTCGTTTTTGGTCATTAGCAACTTTCCACCATGCCTCCTAGGTAAACCCTCACCCCTACTCTTGGATTCTTTGTTTATCTACTCTTGATTCACTAACCACTATTGTCTTTGTTTGTTTTTGTGATGCATTCATCATCATCATGCATTTTTGACCTGCATTCTTCCTTTCTTTCAATATGCATACTTATAACTAAGCATTTTGCATTTAAACGTACCCATCCACTACCTATCGTTGAGGGCTCGTCGAACCCTCAACCATCTACCGATGATCGGTTTCCCACTCCGGGCCATGAGCTTGCATTTCACAAAAACAAATTTCAACTCATTCCTCCTCGAGCATTGAACCCTAAATTCTTTCAAGACCACTGCTTTGATATTATCCAGATCATCCGTTTCTACAACCTCGAGTCTTTGGTGTTTTGTGAAACCTCGGTCAATTCTACTTTGCTTTCATAATTTTTCAATAACTTGGAATCAGTTGGAGAGGGGGGGGGGTACCGGACTCGCATTGCTCAACGCGATCTGGACTTCACTCCCCAGATCTAGGCCGACTTTCTCGGATGTCGCCCATCCGAGAGTGAGTTTTCTTTTCTATCCTTCTTTGGGTGAGCCTCTTCCGTCCCCTTTTGAGGACATTTCCCTAGACTCCCTTCATGATCAATTCAATCACAGTCCCCGTCCATTAAATGTTAATCTTTTCCCCTCGAACGATCTTTCTGCTCCTGACAATGTCCTTTATAAGGTCATTGCTCATTGCATCCTTCCCATAATCACCCGTGGGTTGGCTTTGGTGTGGCCCCCACATCTATTTCTTATGCATGCATTCCGCCAAAGGTTAGATGTGAATATTATTCTGAACACATTCCATTGCATCATTCATTTCATTAAGCCAAACAATGGCAAAGTCCACATTCCCTTTGGTCACGTGCTCACTGAGTGGCTTAGTTCCGTCGGTATCGACGTAACAAAAGGGGTCATCAAGCCCATATCCACCAAGTATGACCGCATGAATACACAAAGTTTTTCTTTAGTGGACTTGAAGCCCTTTGAGGGATCCATGACTTGGGTCGCTAGACGATAGCAGGCAGATGCCACTCCAGCACTGAGGGTGATTCTGTAGAGGGTGACGTTGTAGAGGGTGCTGATGTAGAGGGTGACATTGTGCCAGACTCGGCCTTCGCGGCGCACCTCGATGCATTTGAGGAGGTGATAGATACCCATTTTGCGGAGCTTCATCTGGAGTACGAGGAGCTTCGTCTGGAGCACCAGGCGTTTTGCCAAGAGCACCGGGAGTTCCAGTCTTTGGTCATCTCCCAGCTGGGGACATTGGACCGACAGCAGTAGGAGCTCCTAGCACTTCTCTGCCCTCTTGCACCCGGACATTCGCCTGCTGCCGGTGGTTCATAGTCGACGACCATGGACACTGATGACTCTATATTTTAGATAGTCGTCCACTGTATTTTGATTTTTTTTTTCTTTTATTTGTTTTTCCTTTACATGTGTAAGGCGCTGCCTTTTAACTTCGTGATTAATGAAATGAACTTTTTTTTGGGTACATCCCTATAGTCTATTTCATCCCTAAATGTCATGTATGTTTAGATTTCATCTTTATGCCATGACATCGTGATCATTGGCCATGTTTATTTATGCTATCATTTATATCATGATCATTCATGCATTAATTAAAATTAATTTAAGGACTATGACATGACTTGAAGTCTCATGTATATGTTGCCTTAGAAAATGCATGAGACTTTAGATTAGGATAACTAAAACCCACATCTCACATCGAATTGACATGTGTGTGTTTTCAAACACCTTAGACACATGTGAGATGTTAGGAAATGAGTTAAGTTTAAGGTCATAAGGAAAGCTTGTGTACAAGTCATGTGCATTAAGCCCATAGACCATGGTTTGATATAAGGTTTTAAAACTATTTCAAAATCATTTTGAAAAACCTTGGTGAAGTCTATCTTTTGATAGCAATCACCATTGAAGAAGTTGATACAAAGTAGATCAAAAATATTATTATATTCTATGTAAGTAATGTGCGTATGAAATTTTAAATTTTTTTGAAATACATATATTTACTTACGCATTTTCAAATTCCATTTTTTGAAAATATGATTTCGAATCAGGATCGATCATTATTCTGATTTATCGATCGATGATGATTCGATCATGATCATATATAGAACACTCATCGATAGGTGATTCGGGTAAACAAGGATGTTTAGCCCATGTTTCAGCTATGTTAGGCTACCCTAACTGTACCTAACCCTAGGATATGCTTTGGAAAGCATTGGAAAGGGTGAACATTAATTGGATATGGATTAGGAGAGTTGTTTAGGGTGTGTATCAATTTAAGGTATGTGAAAGTTCAATGTTAAACTTTTAACCCTATTTTTGATGGTTTAGTGTTCCTATTAGCTTAGGGACTCTCCAAGGACATTGTTGGTGCAATGGTCAATGGGAAGCAAGCCTTTAGGGGGAGGTATCCATCATGGGATGATGGATGTGTTCTTCCTCATGAGGGGGAGAAATGAGAATGTGAGATGTCCAATTTGGAAATTGAG
Organism: Wurfbainia villosa; assembly: GCA_025175895.1. Classification (NCBI taxonomy): domain Eukaryota; kingdom Viridiplantae; phylum Streptophyta; class Magnoliopsida; order Zingiberales; family Zingiberaceae; genus Wurfbainia; species Wurfbainia villosa. The sequence continues at coordinate 1,546,295 of CM046008.1, forward strand.
AAAATTTATAGGAAGTCTCTCTTAAGTGATATGAGACTTATCACTAGGAAGAGTGAAGATATCCTAGATATTTTTGGACCAAGGAGGAGATTGTAAGATCTCATTGGGATATGAGACATTGACCTCCTTGGGGAGAACCTTTTTTTTATGTATGTCAAAAAGGGGGAGAAAGTGAAATTACCAATTTGGGACAATTGGTAAGGAAATTTGAGTTAGGTGGCCTAACTCAAAGGTGTTTGGTTTTTTTCAAACATCAAAAAGGGGGAGATTGTTGGTGCAATCGGCCCAGGTAACGATTGACCAGACTCGAGTTTGACTCGAGTAGTGTTTTGATGTTTGACATTGATGTCTGACAATGTGTTGGGGAGATTATTGGTGCAATCGACCCAGGGTGTGTTTTGATGTTTGACGATGGTTTGACCATTTTCATGGGAGAAGTCTAAGTCTTGTGTACTTTGCATGAAAAGTCCAACATGGGTTGGCAAGGGAAAGTCCAAGCTTGAGTCTTGACAATTGAAAAGTCCAACATGGAGTTGGCATGGAAAGTCCAAGGGTGTAGTCTTGGCGGTGAAAGTCCAAGTCATGGGTACTTGACAATTGAGAAGTCCAAGGGGAATATTGGCAGCGTAAAGTCCAAGAGTGTAGTCTTGGCAGCATAAGTCTAATGGTTGGCGGCGTAAAGTCCAAGCATGGTCTTGGCAGCGTAAGTCCAATGTATCTTGGCGGTGTAGACACCATTAGTATGACAATAGCTGATTGAAGCACTTGAAGGCTAGAGTATAGATGAACAAATCATGGATGACTTGAAGGGATCCGATAGGCATGAGGTTGACGGAGATGTCTAAAAGGCTTAGGTCTAGGCTAAGGGTGGTCTAACAAGTATGGAGGCACCATACTTGGGGTTAAACCTCATGGTCGAGGTTATTAATCAACTAGATGTCGATCGTGATGGTTTTTTATTACGAGCACAGAATGCTCGGTAGCTGACTAGGCAGTCGACTATGGGCGCTGGTAGTCGACTGCCAATGTTGGCAGTTGACTGATGAGAGTTTCGTTGGAACTTTTTCAGCGTGGATCGAGCCGTTGTCTCACAGCAACAGTGTTGACAGTCGACTAGGGCTTTATGGTAGTCGACTGCTAGGTGGAATCCAGCCTGAGTTGTAGGTTTAAAAGGAGCACGAAGGGAGGGATTTGGCAGCGATTTCTTGAGCATCTTTGAGATGATTTGCTGTTGCAAAGCAGGGTCTTCAAGCAATCAACAAGCAAGAATTCCAAAGCAATAGTTGTATTCTTTACGTTGTTTTGTATATTCATCTTGTATTTGCTTGTATTTGTTTCTTAGTGTTGTAAGAACACTTATACGAGGTTTCTTTGTCTCCGACTTATTATTGAGAAGGAGTATTATTGTTTAGTGGTATTGGTTGCATCACTAGAGTTCATTTGAGCTTAATCCGTGGAATAGGAACCATACGGTTCCAAACCATGTTATATTTGGTGTTGTACTTGTGTTCTTATTGTATTTGTTTTATTGTTATTATTTCCGTTGCATATAACAAGTTTTGTAGCAAGCACGATCAAATTTCGTCAAGCGAACAACGATGCGCTATTCACCCCCCTCTAGCGGGCGCACAGGTCCTAACAATGATTAGGTCTATGATGGCACATGCTAATTTACTGATCTCCTATTGGGGAGATGCATTACTAGCTGTGACCTATATACTTAATAAAGTGTTTTTAAAGACAGTTCCATCTACCCCATATAAACATTGGACAGACAAAAAACTAGATTTGAGCAATCTGAGACCCTGGGGGTTAGTTGTCTATGTTCATGATAGTTCTCATAAATATGGAAAATTGGGACCTAGAGGTAAGAAATGTATCTTTATAAGATATTCTGAGACCTCTAAAGGTTATATTTTCATAAGTGAGCAACAAGATGGAACAATCTCCGAATTGAATTCGAGAGATGCTACTTTTCTCGAAACTGAGTTCCCAGCTAGATGTGAGGTTGATAAGACAGTTCTTCTATTTGAGGAGGATGAGTCGTTATCAACAAGACAGATTTCTAGTGGGATATCTGAACCTAGTCAATCCAGTGAGAGTGGTTTTCCTAGTCATAGGGTGACTTCTCAGGAGCCCAACTTACGAAGAAGCATTCGTAAGATCAAACCTAAGAAAAGATTTGATATTGAGAATGAGGCAATGATGACACTCCCAGTTGACGATGATGAACCTCAATCAGTTGAGAACGCTATGGGATGTATAGTTAGAGAAAAGTGGAGAAATGCAATGGTCGAAGAGATGGAGTCAATGATTAAGAATCATGTTTGGGAGTTAATCGATCTTCCTCTTGGCTGAAGGGCTATTGGGAATAAATGGATTCTAAAAATAAAGAGGAAATTAGATGGATCGAATAACCGATACAAAGCTCATTTGGATGCAAAAGGATTTACCCAATTGGAGGATATAGACTTTGAGGAGACATTTTCTCCCGTAGTACGTGAAGTTTGTGTCAATCCGAATTATTTTGGCTTTAATGGCGCATTATGACTTGGAGTTACATCATATGGATGTAAAAACCGCTTTCCTTAATAGTGAGTTTGATGAGAAAATCTATATGGTTCAACCAGAAAGTTTCATTATTGAAGGCCAAGAAGAAAAAGTATGTAGATTAAAGAAATCTATATATGGGCTAAAACAAGCATCAAGACAATGAAACATAAGATTTAACGAAGTCATTTTATCTTATGGTTTCAAAATGATCAATGAGAATCATTGTGTTTTCCTGAAAAAGGAAAAAGGAAAGTATGTCATTTTATCATTATATGTTGATGATGTCTCTTGTTAGTGTTTGTCTTGTATTGTGTTTATTTCTATTTGTATTCCACTCTGCACACTAACATATTGTAGACAAATGAGCACGCGATCAAATTCCATCAAGGTATGCAAAAATGCTATTCACCCCCTCTAGCGATCAACGATTCTTCCATGCACACTCATTACATTGGAAAAATATTTAGAAAGTTTGACCATTTTGATTGTAAAACGATTACAACACCTTTTGATTCTAGTATTAAATTGTATCATAATACGGGAAGAACAATTAGCCAAATAGAATATGTCAGGGTTATCAGTTCCTTGATGTATGCAATGACATCAACTAGATTTGATATTGCATTTGCAATTAGAAAATTGAGTAGGTATACCAGTAATCCTAGTCAATTGCATTGGAATGCAATTTATCGAGTATTGAAGTACTTAAGACACACTATGGATTATGATATATATTATCTTGAATATCCTCAAATTCTAGAAAGATATACAGATGCTAGTTGGATATCCGATTCAAAAGAACATGTATCTATAAGTGGATGGATATTCAGAATTGGTGGAGGAGTCATATCTTCATATTCCAAAAAGCAAACTTGTAGTGTTGATTCCACAATGACAACTAAATTTATAGCTCTTGCTTTGTGTGCTAAGGAAGCAGAATGGTTGAGGAACCTATTAATGGAAGTTCCTTTGTGGTTAAAACTAGTGTCTCCAGTTGTGATAGTGAAGCCATACTATCAAGGCCATATAACAATATTTACAATGGAAAGTCGAGGCATATTGGATTGAGATATAGTTCAGTTAGACAATTGATATTTTAATGTGTCATAACTATAGACTATGTGAAGTCAAGTCTTAACTTGGTTGACCCTTTGACAAAAGGCCTTGCAAGGGATCTAGTTTTGAGAATGTCAAAGAAGATAGGGGCTAAAGCCAAATTATTGATCATCAATAATAGAAACTCAAATTTAGATGATTTCCAAACCTTGGGTTCAATCAACAAAATATACTATATGATTGGTTGAAACACTTAATTTGTCCCAAGGGAAGCGTTTAGTTCACGTAATGAAATGGTTAGAAAAAACCTCTATATTTTGAATGAAGTTATAGAGGGCAATCCTTTGGAATACTTAGTTACTTGGATATTCTTTATAACATCTGCCTATGTGAATATAGGAGATGGTGTAATCTCTAATGTGATCTGGCTAACTACATAAATATTCATGAAAAATCAAGGTAGTGAGATGCAATGTCAATCCATGTGTTGCCAATATGAACACTGAGGATAGGAAAGTCTATGTTTGAGATTGCTCCGATTAATCAAATAAGGTCGCTGGTTCAAAGTTGGTCTACCAGTCACTATGAAAAAGGTCAAATCTATTGGATATCTTTACTTGTGCATAAGGCTTGCCGCTTGATAATTGAAAGTTTTCAAAATTCATTTTTATGAAAATGATGAAGTATTGTCAATGACTTCCATAAAAAAAGGAAAGGGACCAAAGTGTGAATGGTTGCATCTGTTTGTTATGTTTCTTGGTGTTCCTTCATGTTTTAGGTGTCTTTTGATGTTTGAAAGAATGATTATGATCAAGTCCTATAATAGAGAATGATTCAAACAGTATAAAAATTCAATTCTGATCAATCTCTCAATTGTTATCTTGAAAACAAAAACTTTTTCTCTCTTTCTTTCAAAATGTTGTTTTGATATTGTTATATTACAAGAACAATATACAAATATTCAATTATCAAGTTTGAAAATTTCATGGTATTTGAGGTTGTTTTCAAGTATGCACTTTGGAAACAATATTATTAGGAATTCATTGTATCATAGAGGAACATTTGTTTAATCTGAGTGCATCACCATGGTGAGAGAAAATAGTTTCTTAAGGAAAATGAGTGTACACACCTTGGATTTGATCTTTGATTCATTGCAAGATTTATGGAGTTCCTCAATATCAACAATTTAAAACCAAAATTCCATGACAAAAATAAAATTCTATCAAGAGATTCCTCCAAAACTAAGCACCACAAATCCAAGCACTTCTCGAGTTGAGAGCTCACTCGAGCTCTTCCTGTACCGAGGGCTTGTTCAAATACATCCTGAGTTGAGGACTCGCCTAAGCACCTGAGCTCTTTCAAAGTTGAGGGCTCGTTCGAGCACTTCCCAAGCTTGAGAGCTCACCTAAGCATCTCTCAAGCTATTCGAGCGCTCTAGTATACTTGAATACATCCTAAGCGCTCGAACACCAATTGCCCGAGTACATTTGGGAGCCCAAGAGTTAGATGCCAAAGCCTGAGTATGTGATAGTTTTAGTTATTATGAAGTGTGTCGGTCAAAGAGATGCACCCTTTAATGAGATGCGTCCCCGGGAAAAATGTTATTCCTTGCACATTTCTCTCCTATATAAGATAATGACATCAACACCGGGAAGATAGTCTGTTTATGCAATCGGCTTAGGTCACGATTGACCAGACTCGAATTTGATTTGAATGATATTTTGATATTCGACAAAATATATGACAATATGATTGTCACGAGAAAATACAAGTCATGGGTACTTAGCATGGAAAGTCCAAATGGGATACTTGACAATGGAAAAGTTCAAGTCATGGATACTTGGTATGGAAAGTCTAAGCATGGGCCTTGGCAAGGGAAAGTCCAAGCTTGAGTCTTGGCAAGGGAAAGTCCAAGCTTGAATCTTGACAATTGGAAAGTCCAACATGGGTTGACAAGGAAAGTCCAAGGGTTGATATTAGTGACGTAAAGTCTAAGCGGGAGTCTTAGCAGCATAAGTCCAATGGTTGGCGGCGTAAAGTCCAAGCGGTAGTCTTGGCAGTGTAAGACTAATATGCCTTGGTGGTGTAGACCAGCTTAGCATGACAATAGCTGATGGAAGCACCTGAAAGCTAGCATATGGATAAACAAGTCATGGATGACTTGGAGGAATCCGATAGGCGTGAGGATGACGGAGGTGGCTAGAAGACTTAGGTCTAGACTAAGGGTGGTCTAGCAAGTATGAGGGCATCATACTTGAGGTTAAATCTCATGGTTGAGATTATCAGTCGACTGAGGCTTTGGACCAGTCGATTGGTCAAGTGTTTTGACACTTGGCGGTAGGATTGACTCCGGCGATCATTATGACCGATCCAAGCTGTGAGTTTCTTGGGTTCGATGACAAAAACATAGGCAATCGACGCCAATATAGGGCAGCTGATCGATGATGAGCAAGCGATCGCTGCGTGGATGATCGTTGTTCGAGGTTACGGGAGCAGAACGTTCGGTAGCCGACTGATCAGTCGGCTACGCCCTCGGCAGTCTATTGATGGGTAATGACAATCGACTGTCAGTGTATCCGTTGAAACTTATCTAACGTGGATCGAGTCGTTGTCTCACAAAGGCTATAGGAGCAGTCGACTGAGCGATTAGTCGACTGCTAGGTGGAATCCAACCCGAATACAGGTTATAAAAACAGCTCATGGAGGAGAATTTGGCTAAGGTTCTTTGAGGTGATTTGGAGGGTTTTTTCTATTATAATCCAGACCTTCAAGGCTCTTCTCAAGCAACCAAAAGCAAACATTCAAGTTCACTTTGTGTAAAATTTTCTTTACTTGTATTTGTGTCCGCTTCCGACTTGTTATCAAGAAGGAGTATTTGATTATTAATAGTGTTTGACATCACTAGAGCTCATTTGAGCTCAATCTGTGGAGTAGAAACCCTAAGGTCCCGAACTACGTTATATCGTATGTTTTGTTGTACTTATATTTTGTTATTGTTTTATTATTTGTATATCCGCTACGCATAACAAGTTTTGTAGCAAGTATGCGATCGATTTTCATCTACGCAACGTACGCGCCATTCACCCCCGATGTACTGATTCCCAACAAGTGGTATCAGAGTGAGGCCGCTCTTCATTTGGACTAACCGCCAAGCGCCAAGGAACAAACGCGCTAGAGGGCAAGATGGATCTTCAAGAGAAATTGAGTGATGACATCAATATTCCGCCTTCCTTTGACCGTAAAGATTTTGCATATTGGAAAGGTAGAATGATGTATTTTCTAATGTGCGATTATGATAATTGGAATAGTATTTTAGTAGGATTCGACGCTCCAAAGGACGAAGAAGGAAGAAAACTCAAGAAGAAGAATTAGAGCCAAGAACTACTCCGATACTTCAATACAAACAAGAAGGTAATTGGTATATTACTTAGGGTGCGTTTGGTTGGGGGTTATTGGGGATAACCTTGGTTATCCATCCAAGGTTATCAATAAAAATCTTATTTAGTTTAGGTTTTGATCGATTACCAAGTAATGATGGATGTCCGACACGTCATGCCACGTCAGCAAAAGGGTTATGTAGGGGAGAATTAGAAAACCTCCAAGAAGCTTGGTTTTTCTTGATTTCCTTGGTTATGGATTTTTTTTTTCAAAAATACCCTTTGATTTTTAACATTTAGGACAAAACTATCCTTATTAATTTATCAAACTATAATTTAATCGATTGTCGATTGGACGTCGGTCGCCGCCGCCGGTAGTCGGTCGTCGATCGTCGATCGTCGGTCATCGGTCGTCGATCGCCGTCGTCATCGATCGTCGATTGACCATCGCCGTTGGTCGCCGATCGATCGTCGACCGACCGACGTCGTCGTCGATCGTCGGGCGACCGCCGATCGTCAGTCTGCCGCCATCACCGATCGTCGGGCGCCGCCGACCGAGCACCGTCGCCGGGCATGGACTGGCCGTCGTCATCGGGCGCCGGCCGACCGCCGCCACCTCCATCACCGGTCGCCAGCCGTCGGTCGCCACCGCCGCCATGTGCTTGGTTGGGGGTAATATTATAAATGTTAAAGTAAGTAATACATTAAAACTTTCAAACAAAAAAGGTTTTATCTCATTACCTAGGATTAAACCAAACAGTATTAAACAAACAAGGTTATGTTTTATTCCCCATAACCTTGGTTATGTGATTACTTGATAATCACACGACTAAGGTAATCACAGATGACCCTCAACCAAACGCACCCTTAGCGTAATTCCTAATGATATTTTGATCAAGATAGGAGATTGTAAATACGTCAAGGACCTTTGTATCAAGTTGGCAAAATATCATGAAAACCCATCACCGGTCCAAGAAGAAGAGGAATGTTCATCGGCTCAATCGAAGGAGGCCAAAGAAACGAGCTCATCCTCACAAGAAAGTGAGGAGTTGAAAGTTAAGAAGGAGTCAACTTCCAGATCGGTGGAAGAGGAAGAAGTAGAGGAAGCCTCCACCTCTAGGATTAAGGGGGAGGAAACTAAGCAAACTTCAATACCAGAGCCAACTCAAAAGGAAGCATCTACCTCTGGTCGAGAAGAAGAGGAAGTTCAAGATTCCCCTACCACGGAAGGTAACTCAAGCACATTAATTCAAAATAAAAAAATATATTATGTGTTTTGAGTGTAGGGAATATGGACACTATAAAAGCAAGTACCCTAAGAAGGTCAAGAAGGCTCCTCCGACACTACAAGTCAACAAAAATTCAAAGGATGTCGGTGTCTCAATTAGAAAGAGCAAGGAGCATATGGTGTGCTTCAAATGCAATCAAAAAAGGCATTATGGGAGTCAATGCCCTAGGGGAAGGAAGAAGACTCAAAAGGGAGCATCACATGTAGCCTCCAAGGCAAACCCTAAGATAAAATTCAATAATGCACCTTCTTTAAGTAATAAACAAAAGCATGTTTTTAATTCACTTGCAATTTATCATAAAGAGCATGCTAGAAATAGGTTTTATTGCTTAAGTCTAAGGACAAGTCTAAAAATAATGACTCTAGATCTATTTCAATTAAAGAGAAATTTGGGACTAATGTCCCTAGAAGAATCCTACCTAGGAAAATTATTAGGAAAATAGAAGACCATCTAGGCTTTAATCAAAAGAAATCTAGACATATGCCTAGGAAGGGCAAAAATGATCAAAGAAATAATGGGCCCGCTAAAATAGAAAATTTTGAGTTATAGAATCAAGTTTTGAGGTCAAAACTTGAGAAGATGAAGAATACCCTTGCAAGGATGCAAAATTCAATTAAAGAGTCAAATTATCAAAACTTAGGTTCTAGGAAGCAAGGTCCACCCAAGGGCAAGAAAGGTTTGTGTCACAAACCTAAACCCAAGGAGACCTATCATAGTATTCCATTCGATTATGGAATACAACCTAAGTCTAGGAGAACCAAGGTCACAAGGGAAGTCATCCCTAGAGTTGATCATGATAGGTGCCTAGTAGCTAAGGTTTCAAGGAAACCTAGGGAAGCCACTAAGAAGGTTATAAGGAGAGTCACCCCTAGAGTTAACCTAGGCAAGACCATAATGACCAAGGCTACCAAGCCTAGGAGGGTCATTAGGAGGGTATCTAGGGAAGTTATCCCTAAAGAATACCAAGTAAACCAAGGAGCTCAAATAGGTTTTGGGTTGCTATGAGCGTGATCGATTTACACTAAATGGGTTAGGATGTGTCAACCTTGAATGGATAGGTAGTTAACCTAACCTTAGTAAAGGTGACACTTTAGGTCATTTTCAAGATTATGGATACCTTGGAAATAAGTTTTGATCATAATCCTAAAAGTTTTTAGGATGTACCAATATCATTTAAGAAGTTTGATAAGTTGATCAAATTGGCAAAATTTAGGTCTTAGAGTCATAGTATGTCATTTTGGGTTTTTAGCACACTTGGGAGATAAATTGTTATTATGACAAAATAAATCTAATCCTAACAAATGACAACAAATATTAAAATTTAGGTATTCTTATGTCTTGTATTTTATTTTTCATGCTTTGATTGTCATATAACATGTCATGACATCATTCTTATTCTCTATCATATAAATGTCATGATTATGCTTAGGGCTTATCTTTTATGTCATGTTATGCTTAAATTTTAATCATATGTCATGACATCATGATTATTGGCAATGCTTATTTATGTTATCATTTTATGTCGTGATCATTCATGCATTAATTAAAATTGATTTAAGGACTATGACATGACTTGAAGTCTCATGTATAAAGGAATTAAGTAGTGTTGCCTTAGAAAAATGCATGAGACCTTAGATTAGGATGAACAAAACTTATGCCTCAAATCAAATTGACATGTGTGTGTTTTCATACACCCTAGACACATGTGAGATGCTAGGAAATGAGTTAAGTTCAAGATGCATAATTTTTGTATCTAGATGAACTCAAACTCATCTTATACCTCGAGTGGATCATGGGGAAAGCTAATGTGCAAGTCATGTGCATTGAGCCCATTGATCGTGATCCAATATAGGTTTTCAAAAATATTTTAAAATTATTTTAGAAAACCTTGGTGAAGTCTATCTTTTGATAGCAATCACCATTGATAAAATTGATACAAAGTAGGGCCAAAATATTAAATTTTTCAATGGTTTTGAACTTTGTGTCAATCTTACTATTTTATGGGTATTTTATTTTTTCAATATTTTTCATCCATTATGATTGACTTAAGTATTATATCAAGATTTTTTTAAATTACGTATAATTACTTATGTATTTTCCAATTTCGTTTTCTATTTTTGATTTCTGAATTTTGTATATATCAATCGATTGTAAACATATGGGCGGTCGAGTCGATCGCTCAAAGCGATCATTTGGGTAAACAAGGATGTTTAACCTATGTTTCAACTATGTTAGGCTATCCTAACTGCACCTAATCCTAGAATATGCTTTGGAAAATATTGGAAATGGTGAAAATTCATTGGATATGGATTAAGAGAGTTGTTTGAATGTGTATCAAATTTAAGGTATGTGAAAGTTCAAGGTTGAACTTTTAATTTTAATTTTGATGGTTTAGTGTTCTTATTGGCTTAGAGACTCTCCAAGGACATTGTTGGTGCAATGGTCAAGGGGAAGCAAGCCTTTAGGGAGAGGTTATCTATCATGGGATGATGAATGTTTTCTTTCTCATGAGGGGGAGAATTTTGGAAAATGGGAGAATGTGAGATGCCCATTTTGGAAATTGGAAGGGTTTGAGGATAGCATCTCTTTAGTGATATGAGATTTATCACTAGAAAGAGTGAAGACATCCTAGGTGTTTTTGGACCAAGGGGGAGATTGTAAGCTCTCATTGGGATATGAGACATTGACACTCTTGAGGAGAACCTTTTTGATGTGTGTCAAAAAGGGAGAGATTTGATGGGAGAATTTGAGATTACTAATTTGGGAGAATTGGTAAGGAGATTTGAGTTAGGTGGCCTAACTCAAAGGTGTTTGTGATTTTTATCAAACATCAAAAAGGGAGAGATTGTTGGCGCAATCGACCCAGGTCATGATTGACCAGACTCGAGTTTGACTCGAGCGGTATTTTGATGTTCAACAAAATATATGACAATGTGATTGTCATGGGAAAGTTCAAGTCATGAGTACTTGACATGGAAAGTCTAAGTGGAACACTTGACAATGGAAAAGTCCAAGTCATGAGTACTTGGCATGGAAAGTCCAAGCATGGGCCTTGGCAAGGGAAAGCCCAAGCTTGAGTCTTGACAATTGGAAAGTCCAACATGGGTTGACATGGAAAGTCCAAGCATGTGTCTTGGCAAGGGAAAGTTCAAGCTTGAGTATTAGCAAATGGAAAGTCCAACATGGGTTGACAAGGAAAGTCCAGGGTTGATATTGGCGGCGTAAAGTCTAAGTGGGAGTCTTGGTAGCATAAGTCTAATGGTTGGCGGCGTAAAGTCCAAGCGGTAGTCTTGACACCGTAAGACCAATGTGTCTTGACAGTGTAGACCAACTTAGCATGACAATAGCTAATGGAAACACCTGAAGGCTAGTATATGGACGAACAAGTTATGGATGACTTGGAGTGATCCGATAGGCGTAAAGCTAACGGAGGTGACTAGAAGACTTAGGTCTAGGCTAAGGGTAATCTAGTAAGTATGAGGGCATTATACTTGGGGTTAAACCTCATAGTTGAGGTTATCAGTCGACTTGGGCTTTGGATCAGTCGATTGGTTATCAGAGTTGACCACAGGCACCGATCATTGTTGTGAGTCAATCGGGTTCATTGCGGCAAAAAGCCTAAGCGTCGATTGCGGCGTAGACGATCGTGATAAGCAGTAGTCGACTATCATGGATGGTAGTCGACTACTGATCGAGGTTACGGAGCGAGCGGCTCGATGGCCGATCGAATGCGCCCTCGGCGATCGGATGGATAATGGCGATCGTCGGTGTATCTATTGGAACTTATCTAACGTGGATCGAGTCGTTGTCTCATACGGCTACAAGAGTAGTCAACTGATGGTCGCAATCAGTCGACTACTAGGTGGAATCCAGCCTGAATACAAATTATAAAAGCAGCTCGTGGAAGAGAGTTTGACCAATGTTCTTTGAGGCGATTTGGAAGGGATTTGCTACTGCAATTCAGACCTTCAAGATTCTTCTCCAGCAACCAAAAGCAAATATTCAAGTTCACTTTGTGTAAAGTTTTCTTTACTTATATTTGTGTAGTTTATTTGTATTTGCTTGTATTTGTTTCTTATTATTGTAAGAACCTTTGTATGAGATTTCTCCGTCTCTGACTTGTTGTCGAGAAGGAGTATTTGATTATTAATGGTGTTTGACATCGCTAGAGCTCATTTGAGTTCAATCCGTGGAGCAGGAACTCTAAGGTTCCGAATCACGTTATATCGCATGTTTTGTTGTGCTTGTATTTTGTTATTGCTTTATTATTTGTATGTCTGCTGTACATAATAAATTTTGTAGCAAGCACGCGATCGATTTTTATCTACGAAATGTACGCGTCATTCACCCCCTAGCAACATACCGATTCCCATCATAGACTATTTATTATCATTTTGTTCATCTGTTTGCTTACTGAGTCTAACTTAAGCGTCAGGAGGGCTCCGTCGAAATCCGTCTCAACCCCTCCCAACTTTTCCTTTGACATCAACTGTTTGAAGGTCATTCTGATCCCAATTTGATAATCAACAATCCACCTCTTCCTCGCCGCCAAGTTGTCGTTCTGAAAGTGACGTTGACCTATTCGAGCTCTCCGCACATCGTCAACCTATCCCGATCTTAGTTAGATCACTATTATTTTTTTTATTCCAAGTCTGGGAAGATTTTAGTTAAAATTGCTAGTTGTAATTAAATTGGCCAAAATTTAAAAGTAAGGTCTCTATTGTATTCCTTACAGCCTATATAGTTCATGTATGCTCTTTTTTTTAATAATTTATCAAATAATAGCGTACGTAAAATTTAGAATTGTCTAAACAATGCTCTATACTTTCATATTTATCAAATAGCGTATTTAATTTCCTTTTTATTCCTCTCGCCAAATATACCTGCACCACAGTGGAAATCCCGAACCATCCAAACGTGGTGCTGGGAATTCAAATTTCAGTGCCACAATGATGTTGCAATCCCAATATCATCATAATGATGTTGGAATTGTAAATTTCAGCATCACAATGGTACAGATTTATTTGGCGAAAAAGGTAAAAAGAGAATTAAGTGCGCTATTTGATAAATATGAAAGTATAGGACATTGTTTAGACAATTTTAAATTTCACGTGTGATTTTTTTTGGTTGCTCAGGCAAGATTATCTAAAAATGTTGATCAAAATTGTTAAATGAATCTAAATTAGTCAAATTTCAGAAATAAATTGTGTTGTGTTTCTTAGATTCCATTAAATCCATTTATGCTCTCATTTTGCATTTTGATTCCTAAAAGATTATCTAGTAATTTTATTCCAAATTAATAGATGTACCTAACTAATTAAAATTTAAAAGAAAAATTTTTCTATTGTATTCTCTATAGTCGCTTAAGTTATTTTATGTTTTTGTTTTTTATTTAAGTCCTTTAAAATCATTTAGTAATTTTAGTCAAAATAATAAATATATATCATTTTTGATAATCCAAATGTTTGGACTTCATCCGTATTAAATAGATAATTGTTCACCTAGTTCACCTATTAATTAAAATTATTAAATGAACTTAAAGTAGTTAAATACCATACATAAGTAATCAAATGTTAATTTATAACATAGATGAGGAGTTACTATAATTACTTAACAACCCAAAACTTGTAATACTTAGCCACACATGTCAAATTTTGGACCAATAAAGAGGCTTTACAAACTTGGGTGGACAAAGGACTTTAGCATTTTAGGCCTGTAATTGTCATGATTTATAAGAATATTTATACTTTAATTTTGTTCATAAAATACAATAAATATGGAATAATTATTACTATGTTCAATTTATAGGAATTGACTCCGATCCAGGGTGTAATGAATTCTTGTATGCTCCATTGATGTGTCGCGATGTTTATTAGTGATGGACCTTTTGGATTCCTTTATGGATCGTACATCTGTATATATAATCGGAAAAACAAAAATAAAAAATAATTCATATACAAAATCTTGTCGAACGATTTACAACAAGTATAAAAAAATAAAACAAAAGAACGGAAGCATAAGAAAGCATTAATTATGCACTTGAATCCGGAGTTAGCATCGTCGGAAGAATTTGAAGTTGGAAGAAGTATCGTATGACTTGATCTTTCAACACTCGAGAGAGTTGGCCTTGAATGCTTTGCCCAATGAGGAAAAAAAGTCAACCGAATCTAACTCTTCTGTGGGAATCACACCCTATATATAGCTAGTGTTAATCCAAAATTCATTAACATTCTATCAATGCTAACGGTACGAATTAAAGGATTCTACACATATAAATCCAAAATCCATTAACTCACATCCAATAATACAAACTCGTTAACTTAAAACCATAATGATTAGATTATTTTTAATTGGGTTCAAATCAATACGACACACTCAAATTAAATGCGTTATGATAATCATATATAAGTCCACCGTTAACAATTAGGTGGTGACAAATTTATATCAATAAAATAAGAATTAATTTTCAATGGATGCATGTTCACAGGAGGAAAAAAAATCTTTCCATTTGAATGGGCATATGGTGGTTGATTATAAATTGACCTCGTAACTTATCTTCTCTCATATTGCTATAGAGCTAACACTGAAAGACGCTCAGGTTGAGCATTGTCACCTTTTGCATCAATCAATGAACTATCCAATCCAAGTGGTAGATCTAAATTAATGATCAATTCTCAACGAATATATATTCATGGGAAAAAAATCCTTTCATTTGAATGATCACATGCTATAAATTGAACTCGTAATTTACCACATGTCATACTACTATGGATCTGATATTAAAAATCACTCGGAGCGAACATTATCACATTTTGTATCAATGAACTACTTAATCTAATTTGATTAATTTCTACCCTAATCCATTTCCATCCATCTTTCTAGATTGACTTGGCCAGTTGGCCTATTTGGCTAATTTGGTCAGTTATCCTGCCTCAATAGCTTGATCATCCAAGCCAGGTGGCCCAACTTCGTCCAACGACCTCGAGTTGAATGTCCTTCAACGTTACAAATTAGATATACTTCCTCTGAGTCCATAATATAAATTTACTTGCTCATGATAAATTTATAATATAAAATAAAGATTTATTCTCATAAAATTTATTTCTTTAGAGACAATTAATCCATTTACTTCCTTTCAATAAGTCTTGAGATGTGCAATATATAAAAGGAGGTTTGAACGAGCATTATTATCTTTTGCAACACGGTATATATTTATTTATAGATAGAATAAATTTAAAAATATCTAAACAATAATAACAAAAGAGAGAGTAAAGAATGATTATTGCACAAATATTTATAAAGAATTAAAATAATTATTCAAATAAAGCAAACTCACGAAAGGTTTTTTTTTTTTTTTTTGGTTGCCAATTTTGAAGTTCTCCTGCTTGTCATTATCGCACAAAGTAATATATTCTGTGTTCCTCCTATCTCCGGGTGAACGTTGGAATCGTGGACTCGTGCGAATCAGGCAGGACGCAATTATTAAGTCGTCATAACACGTTCATAAATGGAGCTCTGCTACAAGGTGCCACGATAAAAAAAAAACATCTTGTAAGAAAATATAATTCTATCCTGTTGTGATATTATTCAATAATAACTTTTAAAAAAAATTATTCGGACATTCTGAAATTCAGAAGTTTATCTGATAGATGAAGTACGATTTCGATGTTAGACCATCGTTGAGAAATGACGTGACTGTAAAATCTGGACTAAATCGTAAAAAATGTATGAGCACTTTCCTGATTTATTTTTGATGGCGATGGAGGTCACTTGGACTCCGACCTTATTTGATTCAGCTGTTGGTGAAGCGTCCCAAAGGTTTGTGGGGGCAAGATTGATCACTTTTCGGATTAGTTGGACCAAAGGTTCAAATATCCTAATGTCAATAAAAAAAATGGAGTTATTCTATCTCTACGAAAGGGTCTTGTGATTAGTCCGACAACAGAATTGTATTAATGAACAAAAGTCAATCTCTGAAGACTATAAGAGTGTGTTCAGTTCAAATTATAATGTATAACTTTGATTATGTGATTATTAGATAATTACATTATCAATGTTATAGGAAATGAAATATAATTTATGTTGTTTGGTTCAATCCGAAGTAATGCAATCAAAATTTGTTTGTTTGGAGATTTTAAAGTATCACATAATTTAACATTTTACTATATTACTCATTCAATTATAAGACTCTGTTTACTACGAAACATATTTGTTAATGGTCATGTCGATCGAGACGATCGCCTTGTAGTCCAATGAGATGGCAGCGAGTGACCACCGATAATTACGACAACTGCGTCGGCAATTGATGACGGTGGTCGCGATCGACAATCGATGATAGTGGTTTGTTGTGGTACTATGAATTTCCGTCGATCGTCGATCAGTCAGTCGCCGACAAACGACAGACGACGAATGGCGAACGACGGACGGTGAGCGACAGACGATGGACGGTAGGCGACGGGCGATGGGTGACAATGAGCAACGACAATGGCTAGACATTCTTAACGGATTGGTTCGATTCGGAACTGAGTCGGAACCAATTCATTAAATTCGGAACCGGAACCGATTCAAATGAACCGGTTCTGGAACCAACTAGAACCTTTCCGATTCCGGTTTGGTTCGGTTCCAATCGATTTTAGAATCGTTTCAGAACTGATTCTAGTTTCGATTTGGATCTGATTCTGATTGCTAATTTAAGGATGGAAATTCTTAGCATGCTAACATGTCTATAAGATTATTTTACGATAGAAAAAAAGAATATAATCACCAACACGTTAGATGAATTTAGAAGTTCAAGTTTGAGGAAGGTGGTCCGGAACTATTTCGGAATCGGTTTGGAACCATTTCGGAACCGATCTGGAACCGTTTCGGAACCGATTCGAAATCGGTCTGGATTGAATTGGTTCCAAAGTTAAAACTTTGGAACCATAACCGATTCGGAACCGATTCGGACTGGTTCTAATGTCGACGAATTCAAAACTGATCAGAACCGAATCAGAATCGGAATCGAGGAACCAATAAACATGCTTAGCAATAATCACAGTTGATTAATTATGATTTTAATTATATTATTAATTTATGTATATTCAGATGATTATTTATGTAAAAAAAATAAAGAATATTTTTGAAGAAAAAAATCTATAATCTATAACTTTGAATGAATAATTAAGTTATCAATAATAATTTTGAAATTTTGAGATATCTATTGGTCGTGTCTAGAGCTGTCAAACGGGCCGACCCATGGCGGGGCGGGCCAACCCGTCGTAAACTCAATATTTAGCGGAGAGGGGCGGGCCGACCCGCCATCTCGGCGGGTTGAGAAATTTCCAACCCAACCCAACCCAAGGCGGGTTGCGGGTTAGGCGGGCCAACCCGCGGGCCACACAAATTTTAAAAATATATTTAAAATTACTAAGGTGTTGAGGGCTTGAGGTAATGATTTGTAAGACAGATAGAGTATCATGATTAAAAAAATAAATATTTGAAGTAACTAAAATCTTATAATTGTGATTCAATTATCGACTTACAAAATTAAGTACCGATATTTTTGATTCCTTTCCAATGTTCTAAAATATTTAAATCTTGATAATATGTAAATGTAAATTTTTACTCTTTCAAATAGAGATTCAATTGAGATTTTTTAACTTGGGTAATTATTTGATTTTGATATGTTATTATTTCCTATATTGATTAGAATAGTAGTGACAAGATAATAAAAAGCAATTAGAGTATAAAAAATATTCTTTTTTTTCTTTACTCTTAACTTTTTATACTTTGTTGGTGTATGTGATAAGATTCAGAATGGTGAAAAATTTGTCGACATTTTCAACCCGCAACCAACCCACTACGGCCAACCGTCTGTAGACCAGAACATGTGTCGCTCGCTAGAAAAAATGGCGGGTTGATAAAAGTTCAACCCAACCCGCTTAAATTGTTTGGCGGGGCGGGCCAACCCGGCGGGCCTAACCCAACTTGACAGCTCTAGTCGTGTCAGTTTTGAATTAGATGATATATTTTTCGTGATTTTTTTTTTTTTTTTGTTAATTATAGAATCGCACGGAGACGTTGAGGACGAACCTTTTTACACTAATAAATGGACCTCAGCTCCTATTTTTATCCTTCCTCGCATCTCGTCATCCAATCCATGGAGGTGGCCAAATATAGACCGAGCAGTAGCGACGCCGAGAGAAAAAGGAGGGAATAGAGTTCGAGAAAGGAAGCGAGAGAGAGAGAGAGAGAGAGAGAGAAGTGAAGATGGAGGGAGGAGGTCAGCCTGCAAACTCGGAGATGGCAGAGAAGGCCGGAGGGCCAGCGTCGCAACCGCCACCGGCGCATGGGCTCCAGGGCATCAAGGCGACGCTCACCCAAGGCGGCCGCTTCATCCAATACAACATCTTCGAAAACATCTTCGAGGTCACCGCAAAGTACAAGCCCCCGATTATCCCCATTGGCAAGGGCGCCTATGGGATCGTCTGGTGATGCCTCCTCCTTTTTCCCCGTCGTTCATTTTGCTTTTCGGTGGCGATTCTGTGGTTTCTTCTTGTGTGGCTAAGGATTCGATCGATTTTGTGATTTTCATCGCGAATCGTGGGGTCGGTCGGTTCATTTGCGGGCATTGTGGTCGCATGCAGTTCGGCTTTGAATTCGCAGACGGGGGAGCAAGTGGCGATTAAGAAGATCGCCAATGCTTTCGACAATAAGATCGACGCGAAGAGGACGCTGCGGGAGATCAAGCTTCTCAGGCACATGGATCATGAAAATGTCAGCGAGTGTTCCATGAATTTCTTCTCTTTTTTCCTTCGCCTTTAATCTGTCTCCGTTTGATGAATGTGAAATACTATCGATTTTGTTAAAAGGAGATTCAGCATTCTCATTCCAAATAAATGCAGATCGTTACCATCAGAGATCTGATTCCACCTGCTGTACGCGATGCGTTTAAAGATGTCTACATTGCTTATGAGTTAATGGATACAGATCTTCATCAAATTATCCGTTCGAATCAAGCACTCTCTGAGGAGCATTGCCAGGTTATGCTTCAATCTCTTAGTCGACTGACATGCAACTCCATTGATTATTTATTCTAGGTCGGGTCACGAAACCTAAAAACATGGCAAATCATGGATGAATCACTGGGAGCTAATTCTTAAAACGTCTATGTAATTGATCGCGAAGGCTTACTACACCTTTCATGCTTTGTTTTGCATTTGTCTACTTTAACTCATCAATTTCTTTTTTTCCCCACAGTATTTCCTTTATCAAATTCTTCGTGGGCTGAAGTACATACATTCAGCAAATGTTCTCCACAGAGACCTGAAACCGAGTAATCTCCTCTTGAATGCCAACTGTGATCTGAAAATTTGCGATTTTGGATTGGCTCGTACCTCCTCAGAAACCGATTTTATGACTGAATATGTTGTTACGAGATGGTACCGCGCGCCAGAGCTGTTGCTCAATTCTTCAGAGTACACTGCAGCCATTGATGTGTGGTCCGTCGGCTGCATATTCATGGAACTAATGGACCGGAAGCCTCTGTTTCCCGGAAGGGATCATACTAACCAATTAAATCTATTGATGGAGGTAATTTCCTCTCTTCTGAACTTCCCGTGAATATCCAGATTCAAGTTCAGCCTCATTTTTGCCTAGAATTTACATGATAATTTGTCACGGTGAGTGCTGGCTCTTGCATTTCGATCATTCTTTTCTGCTCCAGCCTCCAGTGAGTCTGTCAATTCAATTCCACTCTTGGTTTTGTCTAATTTTACTAAGCTTTCTGAACATTCAATCTTCTGGTTTTGTATCTGATCTCATATCGTGCAGGTCATCGGCACTCCAGATGAGGCCGATTTGACATTTTTGAGTGAAAATGCAAGAAGATATCTTCGCCATCTTCCTCGCCATCCACGGCAGTCCTTCCCTGAAAAATTCCCCCATATTCACCCTACGGCCATTGATCTAGTGGAAAGGATGTTAACATTCGATCCTAGAAAGAGAATGACCGGTGAGTTCTTAATGTCTGGATTTTTTTTTTTGCTTTTAATGTCTGGATTTTTTTTTATACATATAAACTTTGGCTATGCATTTGTTGACAGTTGAGGAAGCTCTCGCACATCCTTACTTAGGCTCTTTGCATGACTTAAGCGATGAGCCAGTGTGCAATGTGCCCTTCAGCTTTGACTTTGAGCAAGAAGCTCTCTCTGAAGAACAGATGAAAGAGCTTATCTATAAGGAGGCTCTCGCTTTCAACCCTGAGCACCAACAATGAAATTCAAGCATTTCTTATTGGCCTACTGGTCAGTGCACCAAACACTTTGCTCATCTTTTTGTAAATACTTACCTCATTATGAGAATACTTTTGCTCAATGCATCTGTATGATCATGGTCAACGGGCTTGGGCGGACAAAGTATTTGTCATGCGAAGTTATTTGTTATTTGTTTTGATTGATTCACCACTTCTTTGTCAGAGGAATAATGCAGACAAGTGAACCGAGAAAGACTTCTAGTTAACAAACATAAGATCCTTATAGAAGAATCACCAAGGAAGGGCTTATAGTACTCAGTCTAGTGCCGATCGCTTGGTGTTTGCTTATGCGACTCCTTTTGTGCTCGTGCTCGAGATACTCTCCTACTTCAGACATTGACTTCTCCAAGTTGGACCTGTAGACAGAAGAAAATCATTTGGAGGATTAGCTTTGTTCTCATGCACAGTCGATTCCTTCCTTTCTTTACCGCCAATTAAATGCGAGACGAAACGAAAGCTACGGATTCAATTAAGATTTAAAAGTTCTAAACAATGTCATATGAGTAAGATTCTTTGAGACTTATATTTTAATTTTATAACTAATTGATTTAAGAGTCAAACATATATTATCAAAAAGAAAATTAAATTCTTAATTGAGTTTGAAATCTGATTGAAAGGATGTTGGCGTTGGAAAAACATATGATATGTTTAGATCTGATATATCTAGCCTTTCTATTTTGTTCTGATGTTGTTATAGTTCACTCGCGACGAACATAAATAAACTTAACCTGTGTGGATTGTGGAACATGACCGACAATCTTTGCTGCAAAAAAAAAAAAAAAAAATACAATTACCAAACAATCCATAAAATTGATTTTTTTTTTCTTTCGATTTTTCCAAATACGCCATCATATACCGCTGTTAGACAAATGTCATCATCCTTCGAGGCACAAGGCACGGTACGGCACTAGAAAAATAAGATAATTTTCCATGTGATAAAAATTTGATCACTTTAAAAAATTTTAAATTTAAACCTCCAAAAATATTCAAATTACTTGCACGGTGGGTCCCGTCTGCACTATCCGAATTTCCATAAAATCATACCATCCATCTCAGAAATACAGAAATAATCAGGTTAAACAAATCTCATCTGCAGAGAAATTGAATTTGACAGATAGCCATAATTTATGACTAACGAGTACACAATAAGATGAATTTTTACCATACCCATTATTTCTAGCAACTAGTTACAAGGGCCAAAGTAGATGACACTGATTCAATAGACGTTGTTCATCAAAAAGGGCCATAATGCTTGAACTAAATTTCAGGACGACAAAATGACTATGAGGGACAGTTCTCCAATTGCAGGATTATAACCAAATAAAAGGAAACACTTCGGAAACTAAAATGAAAACATGAAAAGCTTTCCAACACCTTAAAAAAAAACAATCACTCAGCAGTACCAAGTTAAGGAACACCTGAATGAGAGCCACACTAATGTCTATATATATCTTGCTAGAATCATGACAATGTAGGTTACAAACTATTCCACGGGCAAAGCTCAAAGGTGACTGATTTCCAGTAGATAAATAGTATCTTGAAATAATCGGAAACCAGACAACATTTGCCATAATGATCCCTGCAGCCAACTTAGTCTGCTTATCCTTGACCCATCGGTGGTAATATTTACTGCAATTTCATTTGTCAAACGTTAGATTGTAAGGAGCTAAGGATAAAGCACACGGGAAAATATAGTTTCAGAAATTTTAAAATTTACTAAGATTATGAGAACAATAGTTGAGCATAAATATAACACCTGCCCATCTTCACCAGCTCCACTCTTTGCAGGATCCTCTGCTGTAGCCAATCAAAACGGTAATCAGCGAGCGAGACAAAACATTATTTTTCATCAAAGATAGAGCAAGGAATTGTTTTGCTTTAGTAGCAACAATAACAGCCAACAACAATAAATCTTATCGCACTGGATGGGATCAACTAAATAATAAGTTATCTGTAATTCCAAGGTTTATATATTACTCGCAACTAAAACCCTAAATACTCGCAATTACAGATGGGATCAACTAAATAATAAGTTATCTGTAAAATTTAGTATCATGTATTGGATGTGTCTGAGTTTATTCATGATTAATATAAAAAGATAGAGACTTAAAATTCACTCTTGACATAATTTTATCTTTATGAAAAACGCTTCAGTTAATCCTATAGATATTTTCACTCTTGACATTACATCCTCATGTATATTATATCCTTAATTATTTCAATATACGCTACGCTAACATTTTTTTTTTTAGATTTCTCCATATAATTTTCCTTGAGACTCTATTATAAGCATTCTCAAGGTCTATAAATACCACAAATAAGTCTTGCTTTTGTTCCTGATACTTTTTAATTATTTGTCTGAGAAGATGTATAGCTTCTATTGTGGGTCTTCTCAAAATAAATCTAAATTGATTTTCAATCACCGTGATCACCTTCCTTCATCTTTTTTTATTATTTTTTATCATAGTTTCATGATATGACTCATTAATTTAATACCCCTATAATTTACATAATTTTGTATGCCTCCTTTGTTTTTCTACAAAGAAACTAGAGAACTTAGTTGAATAACTTTGTAAATCATTCAATACCTTATTTGCCTAAGTACTTTCATACCGCTATCGGAATATCATTTGGTTCAACTACTTTTCTATTTTGCATCACATTTAAAGTCTGTTCTACTTTTAAAGGTTGAATTCTACGATTAAAATTTAAATTTCTATATAATTACATTATCTAAGTTAAATTTATCATATAAATTTTCATTAAAAAGTTGATGAAAATATCTCTTTCGTCACTCTTTTATTTTCTCATTGTCAAATAATATCCTATTGCATTCATCTTTAATGGATCTTATTTAGGCAAAATCTCTAATATTTCTCTCTCTACCTTAAACTATTCTATAAATATATTTTTTTCCCTTCTTTTGTATCCAGTTGTCGATATAAGCGTTCAAAAGTTTAATTCTTAGCTTCACTTATTACTTCCTTGGACTTTCTCTTAGCTATTGTATACTTTTTAAAGTTTTTCTAATTTTTCACTTTTCTTTTACTTTCTTTTGTACTTTTTCATCCCATCACCAAGATTTTTTACTTGATAGTATATATCCCTTTGACTCACCTAGTAGACCTTTAGCTACCATTTTTAACTTTAATATTATTTTATCTTATATCGTATTCGAGTCATTATGTATCTCTTCTAATACTTATACTTCTACCTTCTCTTTAAATATATTTTGTATCTTTTAACTTTCACTATTTAATCTTACCAGTTATACATGTTTTTCTTCTATTAATATTATGCTTAAAATGCATATCCAACACTGCCAACTTATGCTGGATAGTTAAGTTTTTTTCAGAAATATCCTTACAATCTTTACATATCATTGTATCATTCTTCCTGATCATAAGAAAATCAATTTGCGATTTATTATTTCTACTTTTAAACTTGATCGAGTGTTTTTATCTTTTCTTAAAAAATGTATGCTAGTATAAATTCATATGTTATCGCAAAATCCAATATAATTTTTCCTTCTTCATTGCTTGTTTCAAACTCACAACCCCCATGTGCCCTATTCTATTCTTTATTTTTTATTTCTACGTACTCATTTAAATCTCCTATTAAAATCATTTCATTTGGCAAAATTCTTTGTAATACCTCATCTAAATCTTCTTAAAACTTAATTTTAGTGTTTTCATCTAATCCTACTTGAGATGCATATATACTAATTATATTAAAAGTTTCTTTCACTACCACTATTTTAAGAGCTATAATTCTATCTCTTTTGCTAATTACTCCTATTACTTTATCATTTAATGAACTATCTATAACAATAACTACTTCATTTCGTATTCTACTTCTTTTAGTATACCATAACTTAATATTTGAGCTCTTCATTTCATGATCTTGGAAGAAGTAATGATTAGCTCATGACAAGGGGAAGCAAGGCTAAGTTAGACTAGGATGTGCCATGTAGGTTAGGCCCTAGAAGAGATCTCAGTCGGGGGAGCTTTCAATCAGATCTCAACTTGATAGGCCTTGGCCTAGGAGATCTCAACCTGATAGTTATCGGCTTGAGAGATCTCAGCCTTTTAAGGTCTCGACTCTAAGGGCCTTGGCCAAATAGATCTTGGCTCGAGAGATCTCAACCTCCAAGGTCTTGGCTCTAAGGGCCTTGGCCAAGGAGATCTCGACCTTGGAACCATGTTGCCAAGGATCTCAATATTCAAGAGGTTGGCTCTAGAAATTGATGGGTGGTGCCTTCGATCTTAAAAGTTGAAGCCTAAAGCCCATAGCCCCCCTTGGTTGTAAGCCCATGTGGCCCTCTTTAGGTTGTAAGCCCATGTGGCTCTCTCCTATTTCCGTGTTGGATATGTTTTCAAAAGGGATGAGGGCGAGGTAGGATTTTTCTTAGCTAAGGCCTCATCTAGGACCCGTTCGCAGTGGCAAAGATACGGGATCCTCCTTGGAAAGATACCTTTAAATAAAGAAGGACACCTAGTGAAAGGGTGAATTCGGATTCGTAATCTTGAGGTTTCAATTCCTAGTCTTCCACACGTGAGGCTGCTAACTTTTTAGTGGTATCAATACCTTAAATTCACTAATGCAATGTTAACATCATGTATGCATAAACATCAGTTATATACTTAATATTACCTCCATCCTCAGGGATGTCAGAAGTCCACAACGAAAGGTTGTCCCTCAAAAGCTGCATAATCAATGTGCTATCTTTGTACGACTCCTCACTCAATGTATCCAACTCAGAAATTGCTTCATCAAAAGCTTGCTTAGCAAGATGGCAAGCCCTGGATATAGATCCACATAGCATGAAATCTATAGTACAAAGTAAAACCAACAGATATAATAATAAAACTTTAGCAGGTAATACCTTTCTGGCGAGTTCAAGATCTCGTAATAGAAGACAGAGAAGTTTAATGCCAAACCCAGTCGAATTGGATGTGTAGGAGACAATTCAGTCTCAGCTATGCTTGTAGCTGCCTGTATGCTCAAGATAATAATATCAAACATGACCGGAGGAATAGTGCAAAGAAAAACTAATTTAACACCTCACCAGGAAATTTCCAGGATGAACACAGATAACAAAGACAGTACCCAACAATGAAAAGCAATAGCATTTCTTGTTTCCAATTGTCTATAGAGAAAATCAACGTGAATCTCTTGGATATTCAGCTTAAAATTGTGAAAATAGGCTGGGAATCTTCCATGTCATGCTTTTTTTTCTACGAATAAGTCACGGGAAAGAAGAACTGGTTTTCAAATAGTACAAACAGGCAATAAAAATCTTGCCAAGCAAATTCTAGTACACAGGAGATACTAGGGCAGAGTTTGTTAGGAAGGATAAGGAATACAAGTGAAACACAAAGAGGGACAGAAAATGAAAGAAAGGAAAAGGAAAAAAAAATCTCATATTGTATTTCATTAAAGGAATGTAAAGGAATGAAAATTTATCCTTAAAATTCCTCAGTTCTCCAAAGAATGAGATCGGATGGTAACTAAAAGGATGGTAGGTGGCTTAAAACGAGAGCACGCAATCCGACGCACGTAAAAAAAAATGCCAACGTCGAGATTTTTCCGGTTCATATCAGTGTCCCTGATAATCTTAAAGACAATAAATGCCCTAGACGAATCAGATCTAGAACAAAAATCGTAGCGAAATTGGAGACACCATTCTGGAGAAAAACGCTACCTCGTATGCTTTTAGGGACTGATCTGCAACATCCTTCTTCTCGTTTCCAGTCTTGAATTCTGCCAGATAGCGATAATAATCTCCCTTCCTGCAATCGAAACCAGATACCGATGTCAATCCTCAAATGCCTCTTCAAGTTGATCCAAAATGTCAGATCTAACTCACATCTTATTGTAGAAGACCGACGACTCCGCGGCAGTCGAAGACGGAATGAGATGCTCGTCGATCAAAGTCATGATGTCGCTGCAGATACCAGAGAGCTCCGTCTCCACCTTCTGCCTGTACTCCTTGATCTTCTTCACGTGCTGCTCGTTCCCCCTGGCTTCCTCCTTCTGCTCGATCGAGGAAAGTATCCTCCACGAGGCCCGGCGTGCCCCAATCACGTTCTTGTAACCCACCGACAGCAGGTTCCGCTCCTCCACGGTGAGGTCGACGTCAAGCTCCGCCACTTTTTTCATGGAATCCACCATCTCTGCAAAAATAAAATACCACCAGATAAAACCCTAATTCTACGATCTACTAGCCTCGCCACAGCGTTAGGGTTTGGATATCACGAAGGGGAAGAAGGGGATGCTTACCGTCGTAGCGCTCGGCCTGCTCAGCGAGCTTGGCGGTGTAGACGAAGCTCTCGCGTTCCTTCGGCGACGCCATGGGAGATGAGGCCGGATTGAATCGATCTCCTCGGCTCCTTTTTCTTCCTTCCTCTTCCACGGAACGCAGGTTTTTTCAATTTCCACGGAAAAACGGAGACGAGAGAACGGAGACAAAATAACGAGGGGGAACAAAATAAACCTTCACCAAACGGCTATCGGCCGTGCGTTTCGCATCAAGATTCGGGTGACATGACATTGCAACAGGAGTTGCATTGAATCATAACTAATGATTAGGTCCGGAGAATGGGGTGGTCGGGTGGCGATCCCAGCCAGCAAACACAGCGATGTGGTTGCTGCGTCAGTAATCATGTCCGGATGTTCCGCCCACTAGCCATTCCGATAGGCCTAGAAAATTGTTCCGTGTCTTAGATGGATGGGCAATCCTATCCGAGTGGTTCGGGAAATGGGCGGGAAGGTAGATCGCGGATCGGTGTCGGGACGCAGTCGCAAAAACCCCGTATGATTTCCAGAAAAATTCAACCACGAACCGAACACAGCCCGAAAATGAATTTGAATTCTAGAAACAATACAAAATTAGAAACCAGAAAAGAGACAGATTTTCAGTTTACTTTCACTGTAATACTAGTCATCACCAACTGTAAAAACGAAATCGGCTATATAAATCTTTCAATCCATATGATATCAGAAAATATAGAAAATTAATCGGCATCGCCTAAATTGCTCCGGAGAAACTTCACTCTCTAAACGAGATCAATAATTTTTTATATTATCATTAATATATTTAATTTTTTTAATAATTTAAATATTTGAATTTCACTGACTAATCCAATAATAGATCCTCATTTTTTATTTTTATTTTTAAATCTATATATTTAGCTAAAATGATTCAATTAATTTTAAAGGTAATCAATTCGGTTCTATAAAAAAAAATATAATAAATTTAAAAAATGCAATTGAATTTTAATAGATAATTTAACATCATAAATGATTAAAATATTACTAATGAATATATATGTGGAATGTGAATCAAATTTTGATTATATGAATTATCTGTTCTATGATTATCAATAAATGTAGAACTGTCATATTAGTAGTTTCCTCCGATTATCTTTATCGGTGGAAAAGATAAATCAAGATTCCAAATAGCAAATGCAAAGGAGGGATTGATCGATAATCCAAGATAGTGAAATTTTTAAGAATTAACTATGTCTATTTAAGAGTTATTCCTTTACACTTATCAATTAGGACAACTCTGAAAGCTTACTCTATATATGATTATTAATGTATTGAACCCTGAGGGAGAGATGTTAGATCGAATGATTCTTTAAATGAAATAATTGAGAATTTTTCACTAAGCTGAACATCCCACATGATTTACAAATGATTTACATGTCTTATGGGACCTAATTTTCAAGAGGATACTAAAATAATGAAGTTTGATATATTGGATCTCTAAAATTTAAAGGGAAGTTCTACAAAATGGTGATTAGACTTGCTATGTTATATGACGCTGAATATTGAGCTACGACTCGAGCACATAAACAAAAAATGAGAGTTGTATAAATAAGGATGTTAAGGTGGATGTGTGGACATACGAGGATGGACAGAATAAGAAATGAGTGTATTAGAGAAAAAGTCGGTATTGCATCTATTGAAGAAAAACTCTGAGAGATACATTTAAGGTGGTACAGACATGTACTTAGACGACCAATAAATGCTCCAATTAAGCGATGTGAAACGATGACAAATATACACATCAAATGAGGATGAGGAAGACAAAAAAAGACTTAGTTAGCAACAATTAAATAAGATAAAATTTATTTAAATATAGATGATGATATAGTAGGGGATAGAGTCCAATGACATAGAAGGATCTATATAGCCGACCCCACCTAATGGGATAAGACTTTGTTGTTATTATTGTTGTTGTTATTATTATTATTATTATTATTGTTGTTGTTGTTGTTGTTGTTGTTGTTTGATATATTGGGCGATGCACGGTGTGTGATTCGTGCGCAATTAGAAATGTACAGTAACTCTTCATCGCACAATAGCAATTCAGCACTGTGTGATCTGACCAAATTTCGATCGGAATTTGACTACGGGCAATCGAATTCTAATGTGATTATGATCATGATTACAATCGGTCGTAATGTCGTAGTCACAATCGAGCCGAATTCATATGCGGCCATAGGCATGTTGCAGACGGTGAGGATGGCATCGACAATTTCGATGGATTTAAAGATGAACTATGGCGCATTCGACGAAAATACTATATATTTTTCATCATTATGTAATCCCACAAATCAAATGATTGAATGAACGTCGCACACACATCGCACAAGAACAAGCGTGCAACGTATCAAACCTCCTAAAGATATCATCATATGAGTGATGAGTAAGGAGTTTGTTTGACCGCTGGATAAAATGGTAGTCAATGGTGTTGGAACGTAGGTGGCCGCCTAGAGGGGGATGAATAGCCCTCTTCGTATGATGATGGTAATTGCTTCGTTGATTACTTGTCTACAAATAATATTAGCGCAACGAAAACATAAACAACAAAGACAAAGCAAGGAAAGAATAGATGCAAACGCCAACACCAAATCGTAACGTGGTTCATGACCCTTGTCGCTAATCCATGACCTGATTCGTTCCAAGGTGAATCACGCCTAAAGCTTTCCACTATTCTCTCCTTTGCACCAAGCTAGGTGGAGGTAACCTTTTTACAAGAGATCACTCCTCTTACAATATGATTGAAATAAACTCAAGGAAGAGGAGGAAATTCGTTTGGGCACTTTGGGAGATGTTTAGAGTAGAAGCATTAGCCTCCCCAAGTGTCAAAAGGCTCCATTTTATAGAGAAGAACTCATTCTTCCCGTTGGGCGTCTGGTAGTCGACTAATGTCCCGATCAGTCGACTGATCCTGTAGTCGTTGCCCAATAACGGCTTCTTCCATATTGGATTTCATCCAATGGCTCCCACATCAGTCGAGTGCCGGAAGCGAGGTACTCGACTGATCAACATTCTGTGCCCGAAACCCTTGCGATCAGTCGACTGTTGCCCATCAGCAATCGATTGCCATCCCTTGGCAGTTGACTGCTAGGACACAATCCTAACTCGAACACCAGTCGAGTCATAGTCGACTTGGAGCAGTCGACTGTCATGTCATGGCAGTCGACTGATGTCGGGAAATCTCATCCGACACTTAGCCAAATGGTCAAGTTTCACCTACGATCTACCCCGTCCTAGGTTACAATCGCTCATTCTCATTCCCTTGGAGTCCCTCGCCTTCGAAGTTGTCTTCGTCCGGCCACGTCCCTCGGATGCGCCAAGCGCACAGCTTCGTAGCGTCATCCTTCGCGTCTCACCCTGAAGTCTACTTCCTCCGACTTCACTCCAATGCTTCTCGTCCGGCGGTCCCTCGGATGCCCCAAGCGCACAGCTTTCACAAAGCTATCCTTCGCCGACTCAAAGACCGAGTCATGAGAGGTGAAACTCGCCAATGCTCCATGTGCGAATTACTAAGTCCTGCAAGACTCCAACGCACATATCAAACCTAACTTAAACCCTTTGTCACACACATCAAAACTATATCACTGAGTTGATTGCCCTAACAATCTCTCCCTTTTTGATGTGTGACAATCCGTTTAAGTTAGGTAAACAAATAACAATAACAACATAAGGCAAGAAAGCATGTAAATAATATGAGTATGAAAACTCCCCCTTAAACATGCAACTCCCCCTTAAGACATGCTAAATTTACCCTTTTAGCATGATTAACTTAAACTTATCAATTCTCCCCCTTTGACACCATCAAAAATATTATCCAAATGTTATATACGCATGACATCAACTCTAAAGAAAGAGAAAAATCTGATAAAATTAGGTTACTGTGCTTGTGCACAGTACATCAGTCGACTGGATTAGACTACCAGTCGATTGGCACACAATTTTCAGGATTTCTGATTTTTCGAGTGAATTTCAGAAATGCACCAGAAATTGTAGAAAATTTAAAAAATCATGAAAATTGAGAAACACATTTCTTATGAGTCCCCTTATCAGTGAAAAATAGTTTTTCATGAAAAATCATCCTATTTTCGAAAATTAGGCAAAACTCAAAAGTTTGAAAAAGTCAAGTTTTGTATCAACTTGAAATCTAGTTTTGCCTTAGAGTCATTTCAAAACATGAACATACAAATTATTAAACATAAAATGGTTTTGAAATCATTTGAAATATCCAACTATGATCTATAGGCAATATGTCTATATATTAAACACTTGCTTTTCCCATAGTTGGTATATTATTACTCTATTGATACACTTAATGACCTATCTAAATGTAATAAGCATTTATGGATCATTTGTATCATCCTATCATCTCACTCATTGCTATGTTTTCAATCAAAATTAGCCTTATAGTGGGTGTAAGATGTTCCTAAAGGTATTTGTACTTAACCAAAATTTCATGCATTTCTACCCATGGTTAAGTATCATCCTAAAAACTCACTCATGAACATGCATAAAAAATTATCAATCATGATCATAAATCATCAATCATTGCATATCATGATTATAAATTATAAAATTAAGCATGAATCATGATTCAAGCATTCAATTTATGGGTTATACATTATCATCACCCAACACTATGTTAAAAGTTTATAACTCACACCATCCTAAGTCAACCATTCAATATGATATAAGTAAAATCCACATGGTTGACTATCCTAGGGTGTTCCTAACCCTTAAGGATGGATTTAGGAACACAATATAAGTTCTTTCCTATGGGGTTCACTAAAAATTTCTTAGGGATCCATTTTCTAGCTATTGTTTTATTTTTGACTTGACACCTAGCAATTAGGCATTAATAGACATTTTCATTTTTATTCCCCTTGTAACCTAGGCATTTCCTATTGAAGCTTGCCCTTTGGCTCCCTATGATCATGTTCAATGCGTTTGAGCCTATGGTAAATTTCTCTAGGGCTTTAGTTAAATAATCTACTTTTTTCCTTAAGACCCTATTTTTCTCCATACATGCATCACTAACATTAAAAGACATGTAATTATCATGTGAACATGCATCATTGATACTAGAAGAAGCATTATCATTAATATTCAAACATGATTTTTCTAGCTTTTCTTCTAGGGCCTTAATTTCATCAAGCATGCTCTTATTTTTCTTTTTAGCCCTAAATAACTCCTTAATTAAGCTAGATATCATGGACATAATTTTCTTGGGAGGAAGATTTGTTACCTCACTTACCAAATCCCCTTCCGATGATGAGGATAAAGATGAGGACGCTCCCCCTTCACTCGAGCTCTCCTCCTCGCTAGTGCTTCTTCCTTCTTCCTCGGAGGAGGTGGAGTCCAAGTCATCTATCCCTATCAAGGCAAGATTTGTGAAGACCTCTTCTTCTTCGGATGATGAGGATGAAGGATCATCTCATGCGACCTTGTGTGCCTTAGTCTTTTCCTTTTCCTTGGCCTTCTTCTTTTCTTCCTTTTTCTTGCTCCCTTTCTTCTTTTCTTCTTTTCTCTTGTTCAAGAGGGGACAATCATCCCTTATGTGTCCCTCTCCTTGGCAATTGTAGTATATGCTTTTCGCCTCGGCCTTCTCCTCCTATCATTTGATTTGTTAAATTTAAAATTTTTTAAAGTACGTCTTACCTTCTTTACCATATATGCTTCTTCCGTGCTATCCATGGAGGAGTCTTCATCGGATGAGGAGGGAGTCTCCTTCTTCTTCTTTCCCTTGTTGGTCATTAGTGTCACTCTCCTTGATGGTTTGATGCTTGGTTCTTGACTTATGCCTTCAAGCCTAGATTCATGCAATTCCATAGTGAAAAAAAAATCATCTAGAGTACTTACCTCTAGATTCTTTGAGATATAGAATGAGTCCACCATTGAACTCCACTTGGATGATCGGGGAAAGACATCAATTGTCTTCATAATCATGTCCCTATTGGAGAGCTTCTCCCCTACACTAGATAAACCGTTAAGAATTTCTTTAAATCTAGAATGTAGAGATGTTACCTTCTTCCCTTTATCGAGTTTAATATTGTTGAGTTGAGAGCGAAGGGCATCTCTCCTTGCTAGCTTGGCTTCGGATGTGCCTTCATGAAGCTCCACTAGCTTCTCCCACATCTCTTTGGCGCTAGCACATTCTCCTATTCGGTTGACTTCTTATTGGGGGAGTACATTGAATAAATGATGCTTGACCTTTGAATTCGCCAAGTACTCCTCTCTTTGTCTCTTTGTCCATTTCGATTTTTTCAATGGTTCCCCTTTCTCATCCCTAGGTATCTCAAAATCATTCTCCATTATTAGCATAATTTCAAAATCGGTTTCAAAGAATACCTCCATACGCTTCTTCCACCACGCAAATTCTCCTTCAAACTTCGGCGGATGAATGTTGGAGCCGACCATCTCTTGATTGTGCTTGTTGCGGCGGTTAGTCCGATGACAAATGACTTGACTCTGATATCACTTGTTAGAACGTAGGTGGCCGGCTAGAGGGGGTAAATAGCCCTCTTCGTACGATGATGGTAATTGCTTCGTTGATTACTTGTCTACAAATAATATTAGCGCAACGGAAACATAAACAACAAAGACAAAGCAAGGAAAGAATAGATGCAAACGCTAACACCAAGTCGTAACGTGGTTCACGACCCTTGCCGCTAATCCATGACTCGATTCGTTCCAAGGTGAATCACGCCTAAAGTTTTCCACTATTCTCTCCTTTACACCAAGCTAGGTGGAGGTAACCTTTTTACAAGAGATCACTTCTCTTACAATATGATTGAAATAAACTCAAGGAAGAGAAGGAAATTCGTTTGGACACTTTGGGAGATGTTTAGAGTAGAAGCATTAGCCTCCCCAAGTGTCCAAAGGTCCCATTTTATAGAGAAGAACTCATTCTTCTCGTTGGGCGCCTGGCAGTCGACTGATGCCCCGATCACCGACCGATCCTCGTTTCTTCCACGTTGGATTTCATCCAAGCGACTCCACATCGATCGGTCGATCATCCCATCGATCGGATGGAAGCTAATCGAATGAGCGAGCACTCGGTGATTAACATTCTCTGTCCGAAACCCTTGCGATCGGTTGATCTGCGCCATCGCCGTGATCGATGGTTTCAGCGATCGTATCATCCTTTGGCAGTCGACTGCTAGGATACAATCCTGACTTGAACACCAGTTGAGTCACAGTCGACTTGGAGCAGTCGACTGTCATGTCATGATAGTCGACTGATGTCGAAAAATCCCTTCCGACACTTAGCCAAATGGCCAAGTTTCACCTACGATCTACTCTGTCCCAGGTTACAATCGCTCACTCTCATTCCCTTGGAGTCCCTCGCCTTCAAAGTTATCTTCGTCCGACCACGTCCCTCGGATGCGCCAAGCACACGGCTTCGCAGCGTCATCCTTCGCGTCTCGCCTTGAAGTCTACTTCCTCTGGCTTCACTCCAATGCTTTTCGTCCAGCGGTCCCTCGGATGCCCCAAGCGCACGACTTTCGCAAAGCTATCCTTCACCGACTCAAGGACCGAGTCATGAGAGGTGAAACTCGCCAATGCTCCATGTGCGAATTACTAAGTCATGCAAGACTCCAATGCACATATCAAATCCATATCAAACTTAACTTAAATTCTTTGTCACACACATCAAAACCATATCACTGGATTGATTGCTCTAACAAATGGTGCATGATGGAACAAAAAGCCATGATGAGCAATGCGAGATGTCACGGCCGATCAGGAAGTTACAAAGATCAATTTGGTTTATTTAAAAATTAAAAATTTTAAAATGTTAGTTAATTCGATTCAATTTTGAATTTTAAATTAAAAAATAATTTAATCGATAAAATCAAATTGAATATCACTGATCGATTGATAGATACTATCAATCTACTATACTATAGTATTATTTTTAATCAAATTACGATTTTGTATATCAGTCTACTGAAATTACAATATCAATTGATTTAAAAAAAATAACTGAATTAATCAATTTTTTATCAATTCAGTTAACTAAAAAAAATTGATTTATTCAATTTTGATTTAATCATATTGATTAGTAAATGCGAGAAGTTGCAACAACACCATGAAACTATGGTGTAATGGAAAGAGCATTCATCAATCTTCCAAGCATCTCCAATTCAATTCCTAAATATGGTATACCTACAGATTTTTTTTTTCTAAATAGAATGATAAATCCTAAAATGAATATGACATACTTATAGATTTTTTTTTTCCTAAATAGAATGATAAATCTTAAAATGTTGAGTTGGACTGCTCACTATGAGTATTTCTCAATTTATTCTGATAATCAATAAAAATATTTTATAGGACTAAACCGATCACCTTTAAAATTAATCAGATCAAAAATTTAAATATCCGTTGCTAACTTAAAAAAAATTACAATAGCAAAGCTACATAACATGTGTTGTAAAGTTGCAAAATGCATAATGGAGCTACGTTAGGACATGAAAGATAGTTCAAAAGGTCATCTAGAGGAGCGTGAACAAATGATTAATCTAATTTGTCTATACTTGCAAATACAAATTGTAATAAAAAGATGATTCACTCATCTCCAGACCTCCATCAATCGATTCCATAATCAACATGAAAGAGAAAAATCACAAAAGGACTTCTAAATTCTGATGAGATTTTAAATATCACGTTAAAATTTAATCTCTATCCATTGTAACAACTTCTACACTGCTCTAATCAATAGCCCATACCGCAGAAACACAACAAACAATACAAATGTTAATAGACAAGTGTGTATGTTAGACTGATCATATCAAATATATGAGTAAAGGAAATAATATATACAGATAACAACAATGCAATTGTAGTAATATACATAATTTAGAGACTCCCTTCTACTCTCCAATCTATGTTGTATTTAAAATATCACCCTTAAAAATTTCAGTGTAATCACCCTTTATACACTTGACTAATAGGTTGCTTATAGTGAAATTCTACTCTAAAAGATGACAAAAACATAAATATTAAGAGGAGTGGATTACAAAGAGTGTGAATTGAAGTCTTCAACCTTTATCTTAACCTTGAAGTCCTTTGACCACTGAGCATAAGAGAATTAAAAGTTGCTCAATAAATATTGTTTTCAAAAACTCTTCAAGAGCTTTTATAATAGAGGCTCCAATGACTCTATTATAGTCACCTATCTATAGTCAATTAGATTACCAAATATAGTAACCTAACAACTCTAAAATTAGTTGAATGGGCATTTAACTATTGCTCAAGAATATTTTATTCATCCAATTCTTGCATTTAGCTGACTTTGTAATCAATTGTCTTCCTCTAATTGACTGCTCAATACTTACATCCATCATAAACCTATGCCAAGGTGCAAGACTAAACTGATTGAAAAATTAAAACTTAGGACATACAATCTCTTGGCCAAAGGTTTCATAATCAACCCATTAATTAGCCTACTCTTACAAAGTTAAACACATCATTTACAATACAAAAAGTCCCAAGATTACCTTCGTTCTCGTAATCTCTCATGACTTTAATGCCTCTAGATCTTCAACTTCCTTAATCCAAACCATTGAGCTTTTGAGTAGATCGAGCTCTCCAAGCCCGATCATCACTCAATGTTTCATGCTCAAAAGTCCTATTGAGTTCCTCCAAACCTCCACTGCTCATTTATGCCACCAAGCCATTGAGCTAAACACAATTTGATCCCGTCAAATCAATATACTTATACAAGCTCCATGTATATTGTTTTAAGTCTCTATACACTTAATGCAATATATCAAAAATACAAACAGTACTTAACTTAAATCATATTCCCAAAGTATTGAAATAATATTTGATTAAATCCAACCCAAATGGAATATTGTTTTCCCGACAACTATAAAATGCATTTCAAACATGAAAATGACGAGCTATTTGTGTAAGAAATCCCCAAAGAGCTAAAATGTGATCAGGAGACTTAGTATAAAGCGGAAAGAACAAATGATTTCAAATTTACCAGCTAATGATCGCTATTGTGAGGCCACTTTGAGGTTGTCAGTCATGGACTCCATGGTTCCTGGAGAAGACTATGGTCAAGACTAAGAATCGATCTGCCAAATCACCTTAGCAATGGAGACGTATATTGTGAGAATACTACACATTCTCTGTATAGGAGAGATAAGGGAAAGAAGGGAAAACGATAGGTTCGGAAGTACCTCCCACACGTTACATCACTAAACAGTGCCGCTGATGATAAGTTTCTACCGTGCACGCAAAACAGGAGAGACGGTACATGCATGCAAGCGTGGGATGCCCAAGTTTTTGATCAATTAAATGAGTCGCAAAGTGTATGTGTATAGTTACATGAGTCACAATTACTCAACCGATGACGACGACAACAATCGAAAGCGAAAAATAAATGATCACATCATTTGCGCAATATCATGCAAGATTAAAAAAACAGGCAAAGAAAAACCTGTGAGATATATTTACAAAAATTAACAGTAGAGTTGACATTAGAATTCTAAGCATGATCTGCATCAACTAAAAGGCTAACAATATAATAAACATGAGGCTAATTATATATATTAACATATTTGAAACATGTATCGGCATCGACTTGAGTAAATGCCAGGAAAGAGTTGAAAACTACTAACTTCAAGCATCACTCCAATTGTCATCATCGCTGCTCACAAATGCCTGGAAGAAATTGAAGAACTATTCAGAAACAAAACTAAGGTGGGAAAGAAAGTTTCAAGGGGAAAAAAAACCAACCTGGCGAATGGCACTAGCCTTTTGCAAAATTGTATTAACATTACCATTTGCAGCATCGGTTTTGGGGCGTGGAATTTCTCTTGGTATTAATGTTGTAGTCCGTCTCAAATTAAATTTCTGCAGATTAACAGCAACAATTGGTCAAACCGTTTGTTGAAGGGAGTTATCAACGCCATTAAGAAGCATGGACAATTTTTTTTTTTAGTCTAGCAACTTGGCTGTGAAATGTAGGATTAGCACTATCTTAGTTTAGTAAATACCCTTACTATAGCTATTAACTTCTGTGACATATCACCAGGAAAATAATTCTTAAATAATGGGTTCATAACATAGATCTAAAAATCGAACTGAATATGTTTAAAGGTCACACCAATGGGTCAATTGGTCGAGCCATAAGTAGATTTAGACATTGACTCAATAGATTCCATTTGTCCGATCTACCAGTTAAACCACTAATTTATTGATCTTATTCGTAAACTATAAATCTAGATAATGAAACATGTAAAAAATGTCACAAACATTTTCACATCACAACCAATGCTCACATTCCTTCTATTATATTCTCAATTTTTACCAAAAACACCAATCTGACAGGAATTTTACTAGGTTTTTTGGGACATTCAATCCATGAACGAACCAGAGAAATATCTGGTTCCCATTATTTCCTGTCAAATCAGCAGCCTGTTCTGTATACTATAATTATGGTTGAGAATGAGATAAATTTTCTGATATAAAATGAAAGTGAACCTACTTTTTTATCCAATTTCATGCAAAAGAAATTAAATTTAATCAGAGAACCATAATTTAGTAAACCTAGCTCTGATTTATGTAGCAGCTTAGGTTTCCATGTGACAACGCATCAAGTAAGAGCAGTAAATATTATTATAGATACTCGATGAACATTTATTCTGTGTTTGTCAAAATCAATGTAAATGTGGATGAGAATTGAGATACAAATGATGACAGAACTGTGAGTATATTAAGAGGACTTCATGTTCTTACAAATACTGAACGAATAATATTGTGTCCGTATGCACTGATTTTTGTTGTCAAGTTTTAGATTTAAAGAACTACTAAACTACAATCCGGTGCACAAAGCTCCAACCACGCGGGGTACCGGAGAAGAAATCCATTGTATGCAACCTTACCTTATTTTTTTGCAAGAGACTGTTTTCAGGATTTGAACCCGTGACCTCATGGTCACAAGGCAGCAAACCTTACTGTTGTGCCAAGGCTCCCCTTCTATTTAAAGAACTACATTTTCCTATAAATGTAATTAATATGCATTTGCACACAAACTGAATTTTTTTTACAGTCCTATGCAATTAAAGATATACATGCGGTGATTCTCTTGGAACATGTATACTAAAGATATTATTGTTGAAACACGAACACAAGCTACCAGTGTGCACGTCATCTTTTGTTATGCTGATAATTTTATTACTACTGATTGATAATAAGAATGAGAAGCATCCAAATCCATGTCACATAGGCATGTGATATGATTGTTTGATTGTGAATCCAGAGAATAAGAAACTAAAGATTGCTATTAACTAAATTTACCCAGAATATGATTAAAACATCCAAATCAATGAATCATCATTCATAATTTTTACACTTTCTTACAAAGACATGGGGTATGGATATCTAACAAGGGAATGGATTGAGGAGGAAACACTTCACATTGTCAAGTGGGAACACAAGGGTGTCTAAATAACCAAGATAGCATATCCTTACCAGGTTGTTCTGTGATCACTCAGGTACCTTGGGTAAGCAAATGAGTTTAATCAGCAGAGGTCTACTGGATTTCTGAAAGATTATTGTTTTAGGACATGGAAAGCTCTATATAATTGCTGGACTGTTCTATGCAAGTTAATTAGAGAAAAGCGAAATAATTAAGTTTAGCAGTAATGTTCAATTTTGAAACTGAGATGGAATATTATACTACAGCGCATTACAGGGACAATAAGTATCTTCCCCTGGATGTGCAAGAATGAAACATCATATACGAAATCCTGAAGCAGTATAATTAATAAAAAAGGACTGAATCTTCAAAATTTTCATTCTAAGTTCAGAATCAACCTTATTTCTGATTTGTTGAAGCAAATCGTCCCTCATGTCGACTTCATTATGACTAGGACTATGAGTTAGCCCTTTTAGTTCATTCAACTTCTGCTGATTTTGCTGAAACACAATTCACTGAATGAGGAATCTACTATTTCTTTATAATAGAAACAAAATTATGCTAATAACTCAAGAAAATTCCAATTAGTACTACCCTATATATTGGCTGATAAAAGAACACTGCATACCCTGATTTCTGATGTAATCACTCTCTCTTTTGGATGTTCTAAAACAACTTGTACTATGTGCGAAGAGATGGATGAATTTTGTTCCTTGTTCTGGGAAGGAGAGAATCTTGGAGCTTGTAAGCCATCCGAGTGATCAAGATTGTTTTTAAAATTATCATAATCTTCAAAAGTAACTGAAGGCTTTGATGTCCTCCACTGAATAGGGGGCAGGGGTGGGGGTGGTGGTGCCTCATCTTTAGGTACTTTTGTATTTGCTAGATTTTCTGGCAACAAATAATGTACACCTTGTTTTCTCAAAGGAACAACAGAATCAAGTCCAGGAAGCTCCATCACGGATCCTAAATGGAAAGGTATTTTGCTCTTGTCAACAAAAACATCAAAGTTTTCCTCTCCTGGTATGTGCATATCGGCATGGTTCATTTGTTCAGATCCCATAGGCCTTGATATGGATGTAGTTGAGGATTGACACCTTTGTGAAATATCATTTAATTCATGATCAAAGTATTCACTTCTTTCATCTTGATCCCACTGCTCAGAGTTTGAATATGAGCAAGGACTGAGAAGATCCTCTGAAGAATATGGACAAGATCTGCAGAAGGTATCGTCATCTGAATCGGAGCAAATTTCTGGCAAAGTATCAACAGTGCCAGGCAGCAATTGAAACGATGGAAAGATGAAATCTTCATTATTTTCATGGAGACTGCCACTAGAAAAATCCAGCTTCAATCTGGAATTTTCCAAGCCATTCATAGGATGGAAAGGTATTTTCATATATTCAAGGGGTGGAGAACTTTGATCAGCATAGTGCTGAGTCAAAGAGACTGCCTCCATTTCTGATACGAGAGTAACCTTTTCAATGACAATTTGTTTGTATGATGTTTGAGATGCAACAATATTTGGTTCTTCCTGGTTA
Organism: Wurfbainia villosa; assembly: GCA_025175895.1. Classification (NCBI taxonomy): domain Eukaryota; kingdom Viridiplantae; phylum Streptophyta; class Magnoliopsida; order Zingiberales; family Zingiberaceae; genus Wurfbainia; species Wurfbainia villosa. The sequence continues at coordinate 1,587,169 of CM046008.1, forward strand.
TTATTCAGACAGGAATTTCCCTCTGTTTCCCTTGTTTCAGTGCTTGTATGTCCTGAATTTGCGGAGGATAATACTTTTCTTTGGATACTATTTGAAAGAAACCTCTGTGCAAGCTCAGAAAAACTGGAGGAGATGCCCATTGTGCTCTGGCTAGGCCCTGAACTTGACCCAACACAATAACTATCACTTATAGGAGCTTCATTAATGTCACTGGTTCTTGTGGTTCCAAGTTTGTTTAAGAAAGCATCATTACTTCTATAACTATCATGAAGATTATTTTGCAGCTTACTTGGGGACGAAGGTTGAACAGATATATGCAAGAACTGGTTGGTATCCACATCTTTGGACATTGGAACAGAATTATTTCTTCTTGCTGACAATTGACCCTCAGCTGAGTTTTGTGGAATGCAGGAAGCCAAATTTGTGCATTCAGAACCCACTTCCATTTCCAAGATGAAATCTACTGATGAAGGATCATTTACAGAGGACATTCCATCTGATTTTGCACCTGGTTCAGTAACAGACATCTGAGACTTAACAGTGCCACTAGAAAAACCAGTTCCAAAACCTCTAGAATTAGATATGCAATTCTCATTTTCCTTATTTACAGCCCCAAGGTCTGGCGGTTTTGAAGGCTCAACTCCAAATAGGTTGCCATTTGTCCAAAGCTGAACAGAAGGCATAGAAGATACATCAGTAGGAACTGAACGTACCAATGTAGATAGCTCAGATGTGGCTTCATCTAATCTCACTGTTGGTCCACATGAAGCACCTGATTTAGAAGAAAGACCACCATCAATGCACTCATGATGATCCTTAAGTTCTGAAATATCAGGAGTACTAATTTGAGAAACATAATTAGGGATAATATTGTCTTGGTTTTGTATGAACTCTGTAGCATAAGGTGACTCAACGGATTCCAAACAATTTGAAGAGCTCAGATGTGAAAAAATTTCAGTCACATTTTGAGTCAGGGCAGTATATGATGAAGCAGGAGCTTCAGCATAACTAACACCTGGACTTTGTGCAGATGTGATTCCATTTTCTGCTGTTTCAGATTCCACAGCTAATGAATTGGTGTTCGTTATTGACTGCACTTCTATTTTAGTGCGATACTCAGCCTCTGTCTCTGTCTCAGAATCCAATGTGTTGGGTGCATCCACGTAGTTGTCTGTCTCACTGGTGACTTCATCAAAATGGTTGACACTAGACAATTGTTCTGGAGTTTTGATAACATGAAATAAAATGTCTTCATGAATCAATGCTTCAAGTTTAGCATGTTCAGCATCAACTAATTGAGGATTTAATTGAAGAGAATCTGAATCTTCAACTATGATGCCATCTTGCATCATTTGAACTTTGTCTACAAGTATGTCGTTATATGATGTTGGACTTGTAGGCTTAACTATTTCAGTTTTTTCCTCCCATGTAATAGAAGATCTTGGAATACTTTGCTCTTGCAGTGAATCATGTTGAGAGACATCAGTAGTTGGTTCATCTTGTAGAGCAGACACACAAAGACCACTGTCATTGCCATGTAAATTAGGATTAGGCAGTCCATTATAGTCTAGCTCATCAGGCATCACTAGAGGGTCTGCATATGAGGTTTCCTCAACAAAGTTTTCCTTTGTCTTTGAACCAAAAGAGGTAGATCTACTTGAAATTTCAGGGTTTAATCTCAATTCGGGTGAAGAAATATTTTCATTCTCAAGGGAAATGCTATAGCCATCGGTGCTTAGGGATGCAAATCTTTCAACTCTGTCATATTTCCTATTTTCACTAAGAGTTCATAATGATCAAATTAGTCCAAGGTAAAGGAAACCAGAAAATGTTTTGGCAATGCTAAATAGCTTAATACTTCAAACAATAACCTGCAAATACCTGCTAGGACGGCGTGCTGAGTAAATTGCCTGTTGAATTTCTGCATCTCTAAATCTTGACCCCTTCCTCTGTAAGCATATAACAAATCAACTTTAGTTTGCTATTCATTTGAAATCAAATGCTTGGAAAGCGTAGTTAAGTCACACATGCATGTCACACATTACAAATGATATTGGATTGTTTAGAGTTATTTATAGAATGATTGAAGTTTTTAGTTATATTTGTTACGATTTTAGTCTCACATTGCATGTTTTAGATATTCAATAGTATATTGAATTCAATATATATGTCATGCAATAGTATAATAAATGGGATGCAAAATGAAAAAATCGTTGGACAAGATGATATTCCGATAAAGTATGAAATTTCCTAGGAAAACAAGATATTAAGGTAGCGTTAGGTTTGTAGAAAATTTTTCATTTTCTATTTTTATTTTTTGAGAAAATGAGAAAATAATGTTTGGTTGGCATTTTCCATCTTCGTTTCCTGAGAGAGAATTTTTTGGAAAACAAAAAAACATAAAAAAACCGTTTTCTGTTTTCTAAAAAAATGGAAAATGCGCTGACAGCCAAACACCCCCTAAATGACTTACAAAATTATTTAACATGATATTGAAAAAATATATATATCTTATCAATGGAGGATAAATACTCTAACTAATTGAAAGGTCGACAATAAAAGTTATATATCTTCTCAGACAACTAATTGAAAAGATTCGGAAGCAAAAGTAAGATCTGCATATGGTATTCATTGACTTAAAAAAGCTTATGATAGAGTTCTAAGAGAACTTATATGGACAATTCTAGAAAAAAGAGATGTTAGTGTAATATATAAGACTTCATGCGGATTAACTAAAACATTTTCAATAAAAATAGGGTTATATCAAGGATCAACTCTAAATCTCTATCTTTTTACACTAATCATGGACAAACACACTGGACACATTCAAGACGCAGTACCGTAGTGTATGTTGTTTACATATGATATTATTTTAGTAGATGAGGCATGCAAAGGAGTAAATACTAAATTAGAATCTTAACAGGAAACACTAAAAGTGAAAAGTTTTAGGATTAGTAGAGTAAAAACAGAATATATGGAATTCAAGTTTAGCAATATTAGATATAATGAGACAAGTGTTAAGATAGGATATGAAGAATTGTCTGGAACTGAGCTTTAAATATTTATGATCATTTTTACAAGATGATAGAGGGATTGAGAGAGATGTCTTACATAGAATACAAACAGGATAGTTGAAATGGAGAAGAACGTCGGGTGTGCTATGTGATAGTAAAGTACCTCTAAAACTTAAAGGGAAGTTCTATAAAATAGCGGTTAAACCTGCTATGTTATATGATATTGAATGTTGGCTATGACTTGAGCACTTGAGCAAAAGATGAGAGTTGCAGAGATGATGATGTTAAGGTAGATGTGTGGACATACGAGGATGGACAGAATAAGAAATGAGAATATTATAAAAAAAGTTAGAGTTATATCTATTGAGGGAAAACTCCGAGAGACAAGTTTAAAGTGGTACGAACATGTACTTAGACGACCAATAAATGCTCCAGTTAGGCGATGTGAAATGATAACAAATACGTACATCAAATGAGGAAGAGAAAGGCCAAAAAAGGCTTAGTTAGCAACAATAAAACAAGATAAAATTTATTTAAGTATAGATGATGGTATAGTAGAGAATAGCCCAATGACATAGAATAATCCATATAGCCGACCTCACCTAATGGGATAAGGCTTGGTTGTTATTGGTTGTTGTTGTAATGTAACACAATATTTCATCCTGCTGAACTTGATACCTAAGTGCATTCCACTCCTAGTGTTTATTTTTTACCCCAATCCCAAATAGGGGAAGCTGAAAATTAATACTAATAACATAGCCTCTCCACCACCACTATAAACCCTAATTTTTGTTATCCCTATTATTCGTACAAGTGTTAAAATAATACAAGTATTAAGATAGGATATGACGAAATATCTGCTCTCATTGTAAACCCTATTATTCGTACTTTCCTCTCTCCTATATCACATTTTTCTTCATCTCCACTCTACATTATCATAACCCCTAATTGTCTTCCTCTCTTCTCCATTTTTAACACCACCATTTTTAGCTCTGCCATTTTGTTATTGTCATGCCATCCTCATACTTGATAACTCTTCAATCCTCCTCCGATGTTGTTAGATACAAATGTTAAACGTAGCCTATGTTATAGTCGGTGAAGCTTTATCTCCTATAAGTGGTGAGTTTGTCAACTCGTTGGCAGCTCAGAGTGGAAGGATGAAGGCTTGGTAACATGATACACGACTCCTCAGTTAATTGATCCACCCCTTCGAATGGTCAAGGCACCTCTTCAGGTAGTCATCCCCAATGCATAACGGTGACACAACAGTGCCATCAAATGAGATTGTCAGGTTGTGATAAAGTAGCATTCTCTCTTTAAGACGAGTCCAAATGCTCACAATTTATCATCAATGTCATCAGACTTAGATGTAAGGTCAAGGCATGGTTGGACTCTATAGATATTATTGCCTTTCTTGGAATAAGAATAATCTAATTCTAAGACCCAATTTGAACACCTAGGAACACTTTAGAGAAGATTGGAAAAGTAAACTAAAGAGAAGAACAATTGTGTGAGTTGGAATTGAGTTGGAGTAGTGGAATGGAGTTTTTTATATAGAGATGGACAGACATCGCTAAAAGTCACCAATAATGAGGTTTATCAAATTAAGAGTGAAATGTATATAAACAAAATCAAAATTTGATTTTGATCAACACCCAAATTTGGCATATTGGGCTCCTTTTTTAAGCCAAGGCAAGGACATTGGCCTCACATTGCCAACACCCATAAAGATTTATTTGTCTAGCCTTCTTTGAGAAGCTTTGGTGGATATCCATGGTAGCTATACGATCAATCAAGTGGCTTTCATGTGGACATCCATACAAAATTCCATGCGACATGCCACATGAACTCTTCCAAGCCCCATTATGCAACCGACTCCAAATAGCTAGGGCAAACGGACAAACACAATTTGATGACACTGTATTTAAAATAATACAAGTAGGCTGATGCTTGTGTTAGGGCTATGCAGTCAGTGTTAAAATTGCATAAATCAGATACAATTGAATGATGATGACATTGATGTATTTAGAAGTCAACAAAATTCTGTATATAAATTTTTTTTCTTCTAATGTAGCCTCAGGTTATTTAACCAGTTAGTTGCCTACAGAAGCTAGAAATTAGATTCTAAAATGAACATGACCTTGAATTTTTCAACTTTCTTTTCTTTTCTATCATTTTTTGCTCCTTCAATATGCGATGCAGCCCACACCCTCTTGAAATAGGATGGATCTGAATATCTTTTTAGACAAGCTCCAGTACCAGAATGATCAAATCTGAAATGGAGGAAGGATTTTGAACATATATAATACATATATACATGAGGAGACAAAAAAAGGAAATAGAAGATCAATCATGAATAATCATCAAATAGCTTACTTGTCAAGGAGGAATAAACGAGGTGGATCGCGGCATTCTTCATAACAATCCATCATAAAGCGAGGAAGTTCACTGGAAAGTAGGAGGTTTTGTCCAAGTGGAATCCGAGTATGCCAGTCAGAACCTGGAAAGGAAATGCCATCAGGAGTCAAACATGCATAGCCATATACTGCCATAAGACTTATAGTTGAACACGTGAAAAGAAATTTTTATTCCTAAAATATATTCTATATAGTAGCATTATAGCCTTGGATAGAACTTAGTAGAGAGAGAGGATTCATTTCCCAACCCTAAATAGTAGGGACAGATACAGATGATGGGAACTTTCCAGCAAAATATCTTCGTTTCATCATTAATATTGGAATCCTTTGTAATACTCAAATATCTCAATCAAACAATATCTATGATGAGATTCTTTGATCATAGTCAGCAGTAAATGCAACCAAATAAAGAGCGCTAGAATCAAATCATTCTTTCTGGATATGTTATTTGTTAGGCAATGATGGAGCAGATAAGACACAACACAAAGAAATCAGCATTTATGTGGTTCCTCATAGAGCCTACATCCACAGGAGAGGATAAACTAATTTCATTATGGCGGCCATAATTATAAAGAGTATAGTTGGAGAAACCTGTGTAATTCTTGTATGAAAGAAATAAAACACTAATGAGAGTAAACATAATAGCTCAAGGAATTTGAAGCGTAACCTATTATCATGATTTGAAATCTCATTTGTGACTAGCAAGAAAATTGAAATATATCATTCCAATAAGCTATCGAATATTGATACCATACGTCGTTGTGTCAATAATGTCATGCATATCGTGTCACACTAACAATTGACACCTCTTGGCATGTCATAACAAAGGTTAAGATAAATTGAGATAATATTTTTTGCTGTAATTTGTGTTAATATAATGTCAAATTTGTATTATTCCAAATGGAATACAAAGTTCAAAGTTAATTATATCACTGCATTATCTTTTTATTTCCAATTCGCCACCGGCATCATACATCAAAACGTCATCATGATACCAATACTCTAGTCAAAGATCGGAACTTCAATTTGGCTCAAGATTTTGAACCTTGCCATATCATACAACAATATTCGAGCCAAAAATACAAATACCAAAAATGAAGCATCTAGTTTATTTGACCAAAGAGTTTCCATTAAACTATAGTACTTTTTTTTTTTTTTGCAAATAAGCTCAGAAGAAGCATAATAGACCGATACCTGCAATATATGCAAAGTGGATATAACTTGTTTGTTCTTTAAAGGCCTTCTCAACAGATGGAATTGCTGATTCGATGTTCCTTACTCGTGCCATCATTTTACGGCTTCTTCCAGCTGTAGCTGTTATTTGCTCATGCAAGTCATGGAAAACATCTGCAGCAAATCTTTGATATTGACAAATTTATCTCAGTACATTGCAACTGATAGGATAATTAGCAAGTATGCAGGGACTAAATAAGCATGGATTATATAAAAACACTGTGCGAGCATACAATTAGATATCTGAGGGATCCAGATAGAACATGTGTGGTCAAAAAACCTGGTATTTAAAGGTGGTAAACGCAACTATCCACTGAATCACAATAATAAATCAATGTAATATATAATAGCATTTTTGTCAGTAGTCACTTGTTTATGGAGCAATAGAACTTTCAGAATTCTTGGGATCAACTTAACTTTGCCTCTCTTCGGGGCCCTTGATTGCTAATTGTAAATATAGTAAATTCATGGATCACGATAGCTCTCTCTAATGGAACCTACAGATAGAACTAGCAATTTTATCTGTTGAAAAAATCGGTACCCAACTAGTCGTAGACAAGCTTCCCACCTACCCTCTTCCACTCATCCAATATATGGTCCGCAAAACGCGTCCACCTTCGGCGAGTTTATCAGACAAGCCTCTGTGGTATTCACTATTAAATTAGTAATAGAGTACCATTTGATCCCAAAATAAAAAAATAAAAATAAAAATAAAAACATGATCATTGCAGACATACGAAGAACATAAGGAACAAAAGTATTCAATTTGTCGCTTCCGTCAGCTCCATCAATCGAAATAAAATTTAAATTAACTACAACCAAATCGAACGCAAAGGGAATTTTCATTGGTACCGAATCAAAAATCGGATATCAAAGAGAATAAGCACGGCATTATTATGTGAGGACTAGAAATAAAATTTTCCATGGGATGCATAACAAGCATCATCCAGTTCCTAAGAAACTAAGCAAACAAGGAACAGAAAGGAGATTAAGTAAAGACGAAAGAAAGAATCAGAACTGTAGCCCAGACAAGAAAAATTAAAACAACTCACTCCGCGAGATCGCCCAACTGCCGCAAGATCCCTACGAGCCCAGCCACGGCGACGCCATCCAAGATCGCCTTGGGATCCTCCTTCCTCAACGACTTCTTGTACAGCTCCGGATCTCCCAACCCGTACTCATTTCTCACCTCCAACCGAACCAGCGGCATTCTCTTACTCCTTCCCCTCACCTCCAAAGATCAGAAAACCGATTCGACCCGGCGATCTCCGCGCTTCGACGGCAGAAACGGCTTGTTCGCATAGACAGGTAAGTCCAGTAGGCGGCGATCGAGAAGGCTCGCACGCGGTGGCTGTGGCGGCGGCGGCGGCTCCTGCGAAGGCGTCTCAACCGTCGCGCTCCGCACGTTCTCGCACAAACACACATTCACCGCTAAGCTTGCCGTCTCCGCAAGCCATTCGCCCAGCTTCGGGTTAAGAAAAGCCGTCTTTGTGTCCACACGACAAGGGGAGCAAACAAACAGAGCTAGAGCTCAGTGCATATAATAATACCAAATTAAATTAATTTAAAAAAAAAATAATACCAAAAAGAAACATGAAAGCGCCGCTTTATTAATGTTTAAAGCCTCGAGTCCAAACTAATTAATTAAAAGAGACGGGAAAGAACCGTGAAAAAAATAAAAAACCCTTCTTTTTCTATTTCATAAGATCCTAACACAAAAATAAACGGAGAAAATGGCAAGGGAACTTCTTTCTCGACTATGAAATTACCTAAATGATGTCCAACAGTCTAGAATTCACAATCTAATCCACGGAGAGGAAAACGATGTGGCCCGTAAGCCGTTGCTTCCTTTATTGTTCATTTATTGTGGATAATTTTACTGACAGAGAGAAGCTGCATGTAAAGACGGCAACGTGAACAATTCTGCAGAAAGAAAGGTGTGTATATTTCTTCAGCGAGGGTAACAAAAAATTATTGCTGTGCCCAATTTTAAGTAGAATTCACAACGAATGAGTTCTTCATCAGTAAACAAAAAAACAAAAAAACCAAAAACAAAGGTACAAGTACAGATCTTTTTGTGTGAATGAGAATCACAGAGACTGTGGGTGCAATCAAAGGGATCCTCCTAGTCCTGGCTGTCAAGTAACTGAGGTGAGCAAAAGGCACACAAAGGCCAAAGCTGATTCTACTCTCCTTGGATCGTAAAGCTGCTGGCCCCCATGGGAACCTAATCTGAAGCAAAATGCATGAACAAGAGACGACTCGGCTTGACCCTTGACAGAGGAAAGGAGACTGTAGCATGCGGCAGCAGCAGACAACTTGTACGAGTATTAAACTCCCCTGGGCCATTCGTCAAGGCTATTTTTGTCAGATTGCGATGTAGTCTTAAATGTGCAGAGTTGGCTTGGTAAACTCAGTTGACTCCTTGGCATTTAAAGAGGTTTCAGATTTTAATTTGCAGCTTGTAAATCTCACAAGAAAATTGTTTGTTAATGCAGAAAGAATCGCTCACATTGATGCATGATATCTTAGTTGTAGCCATGTAGTAGTTAGAAAGTCAAAATGCAACAGGAATTGCATATAAATAATGTCTTAATGCTTGAGAATCTCAGAGCAAAAAATGATAGCATACATTAACTCATTCAAAGTTGTAAACCTCTACTGATATTTATTTTTGTAAATGGTGACGGATTGTATGAAACTGAAAATGGGTCATATCACCACCAACCATGTTCCAGATTCCTTTTTTTTTCCTCCCTCCTCAGATTGAAAATGACCATGAAAATTTCTTTTTTCTTGTTTAACTTTGCTGACGACAAAGCCAAATAGATGGCGACTGAAAGTTTTTTTGGTCTCCAATATCAACAATCAGCATCCATGGCCCCTCTAACTTAATTATCACTTCTTGAACAGCTGATAGCACATGAGCTGACTAAAGACAAAGATAGAGGAACTTTAAGATGTCTGCGATTGTTCTGCTTTGCCTTCGAAGTAAAAAAAAACTTTCTTTATATATAAAGATAATAGAGTAAAATGCACGTATCGTAGATACGTGCAGAGGAAATTAACACGTTTTCTGACTAGATTTATGCTTCATAAGAGCATTTGTGTTGAATGATAGTTTGTTTCATCATTACGTTTATTTTTTTTTTCAATGGGAGCGAACGATGATTTGTCATTATTTGTTTCTTAGAATCTTGATGCTTAATTTATGTTTCTGCTATCATAAGTTTGGAGAAAGGTCTTTTCAGCTCCACCGAGTTGACAGAGCTTACCTGAACGCTGAAGTGGGTAACATCTGATCACCAAAATCCAGAAATGGAGCCGATGGAAGACTAGCTATGAACGAATAGTGTACCTAATATCTGTTATTTTAGTGAAAAAACAGGAAGAAAAACAGATGATGTGTTGAGGTGCCAGCTAAGGTTCGCTGGTTTTGGCTCCTTTAAACAGCTATATATGTTTAGTTTGAAGGAACCTATGAGTCATTTTAGTTTGGTTTGCCGTTTAATTTGCATCAGTTATCATTCGAACAAAGGGCACTAGTTCGTCTATGTGTGATCCCAAGACATAATTAAATGCATGAACGCGTAACCATGAATTCACGTGGGACTAGGGTGAACAATCGTCCAAATCCGATTAAATCGAAACTAAATAAATTTTTCTTTGCCCTGTAGAAACGGTGCATGGTAAAACGGAACGACATATTATATATTAGCACAGTTCAATTTTTTAGTGAGACAAATTTGACTCTGGATTTTAAAAAAAAATTAGATAGATGATTTTGAGTCGGATGCGGATTGAGAGTTTATCTTTTCGAATAAAATACATCTTTTGATGTTGTATCTATCTTACAGGGACGGGGTGACTGCATCACCAGACTTAACTGTTAAGCCACGAGTACTTTCTTGATTTATCTTGATGATCACTAGAGCATATCTAGCATACAGGTTAATTATTTAGTGCCCATCAATTTGGTGTTTTCTCGGAATGAGGAAGAAAAAGCTAAGCATTTGAAGGTGATGCTAAGTATATGTCAAAAGAATGGACTAGTTTTGAGCCCTACAAAAATGAAAATTGTGACGCACGAGATTTTTCATTTGGGCATTCACGAGCAAAATATTCTTCTTCACCGCAGAGAAAGCACTTGCATTTTTTGCTTTTGATAAAATGCTTCTTTTTTTCTATTTGAGCGTGCGAAGTATGAGGTTTCCCTTTGTATGTGGTTGCCCACTATATGCAAAAACTAGTCCAGCTGGAGAAAAAAGAATGAATGAACAGGATTGGACTTTAATCCGAAAAATTAAAAAGCTTGTACAACAATTGCCTTAGAGGTACCCCCAGAAACTTGTTCTATTGTTACTACTGCAAAAGAATTTCCATGAAGAAGTGCAGAATACATTGTGCATGTCACGCCCCGAGGGAGTCCCCGCCAGACGAAAATCCGGCAGCATCTCCCCTATACGGGTGACAATACCAGTTTTCATACAAAGCCTACACGGCCACTATACATCGGTCAACACGACCGGAATCCAAACATCACACGCAGATAATCAAATAGGGCCTCAGGCCAACAAATCTAGGTAAACATAAGTCTACACTAACTAGACTTACCCCTTCTGCCATCTGGGCAGGAATACTCAACCGAAATCCAATCGAAATAAAAATCCGATCAAAGGTCCCTAAGGACATACCAAAACATCCACAGGTACAAATATCCAACTCCAGTCCTAAACATATATTCTAATCCAAATACCCAAAACCGTAAACACAAATAACAAAATACACTTCCACGACGAGGGGGTTTGGCAAATGACTCTCGACTCCATCCCGAAATAAAATATAAATCAGGTGAGTTAAAGAAAAGAACTCTGCGAGTATAGTAGATATGCAAAGTAAGGTATAGCTATAAAATATCATGCCAAGATACCTCACATAAATAGGGTATGCAAGCAAGAAATACAAAATGGATCAGATTACCGAATCTCCTACTCGATATAGGAGCAATGTGCGACTAGAGTAATAAAGTCTCACCATATATAAACATGTATCCTGATGCATGACAATCATATGCAACATCCAAGGCATCAATAAAAATGCAAGAAACACAATACAAATGCAATCCGTGCAAAGTGCATGCCGTGTTAATGACATGGTCACCTCGACGCTACACCGCCTACACGCAATGGTGAAGCCGAGTGGGTAGGGCTATGACATAATCGCGGCACTCGCCATCATCGCTTCCCGAGTGACCGAGTGGACAGGATGTCCGAGTACACCTATCCTCCCGCCCCAAACATAGTGGGGAGCTAAGCTCTCATCTCCCGGTGTCATAGACCAGAGGAGGGATCCCTGCCCGCTACCACGCTGCCTCGTCGCTACCCATGAGCGGTCCAGCGGAGCCTGACAGAGCAACTGCACACACCCTCCTGATGTACCACTAACCCATGAGTGGCGGGTGTGCGAGCATGAATCGTCATGCTCAACAATAATGGAACCCTTACCAAGATGCAATCATGCGAAAATGGTGCATGATACTAAAGCATGTAAATCCTACTCAAAATACCTATCCAATAATATGCATACCAATAATATATACATATCCCTAATCCAAGTACTATGATCCATATCAAACAGGTAAATATAATCATATCCTAACACATGCATGTATCTAGTAGGCACCAAAAGCATACTAGGCATATAAACATGAAAAGTTATTGTAAACTATCCTAACTAGCATATCAATTTGACTTAATCTAAAAGTTAAGTCAAAATACCCGCCTGAATATATATCCGCAAGAGAATGAAAACCAAATTTTCACGATCGAGGATCCTGCCTCGTGACCAAAACCTGCATATAGCATAACTATAGTCAAGTACAAAAATGCAATTTACCGATAAATCGAATACTAAATCGATTTCCTTCATAACCCAATTAACCCAAACTATTTCCAATTTTCCTTATCCACAAATATCCATACAATTAATTTAGCTCACTAAATCAATTGATAAAAATTTTGATTAATTAATGATAAGCTAATTAATCAATTAAACTAGTTTAACCCGCATTTTAACAACCTAAGTCAAATAACTGAAATTTAATGGCTTTTAATTTATCCAATTATTTCCTAATCAATTAACCTAATTCATCATCTACAACAATCCTCGAGATATACCTGCGCTAGCAAAAACCTTCTCATCGCATGATACCAAATTTTTCCTTGTTGCCTAAATCACGCCCCAAACACAATCCATCACCAAATCACGAAACATACCGTAGGGATTAGACAAAACCCCAATCAACCCCTTACCTTGCTCTCAGTGTTCTCTAGAAAGGCTCCCCCCAGCAATAATCTCACCCAATTTGCCCTAATCGCTGCTCGGCAAAATAGTGAACCTAGGTCGAACCAAAACCCTGCGCCACCGACGCCACCTCCCGGCTTGCGGCGTTCGCCGTCCGACTTCGCTGGGGCGCCACCAAGGTCGATCGTCGTTGCACTGCGAGGAAGGACTCGGGCTCGAGGAAGAAAGGCGTCGCCGGCAAAGAGAAACACCGCGGGGGCGGTAGGCGATTCGTGGCGGGCCAGCGGCATGTGGCCGTGGTCGGCGAGCCCGCAGAGGAAGAGGGGCGTCAGACGGCGAAGGGAAAGAGGCGACGCTCGGGGAAGAAGAGGGCGCCGGCGGTAGTGGAATCCCGAAAGGAAACTGCCGAAAGAAGAAGAGAGTCGCGGCAGGGAAAAAGGAAAAGAAAAATAGAAATTTAGGTTTTCCTCGCGTATTAAACCCCGTAAATAGACCCCACCTAAAACTGTTTATTTTATCCCCGTAAAAATCTCATACGAGTCCGCTTTAAATCAGAAAAAATTCGGAAAATTTCCTAAAATTCCCTAAAAATCCCAAAAGTTTCGGATTATTTCCTTAATTATTTGGCCATTTAATTCACTATTTTACATTTTCCAAGATTTAACATTCTCCCCACTTATAAAAATTTGGTCCCCAAAGTAAGAAATACCATAAATCGAAAATATACCTCACGCACATACCTTAAGTAAACAAGTGGGTATTGAGCTCGAATCTTTTCCTCGAGCTCCCAAGTAGCCTCCTCATCGTGTGGTGACTCCACCCAACCTTGACAAGTCGCACAACCTTGATTCATAATCGCCGCTTCCTTGTAATCCAAAACTGCACGAACCTCTGCGTCGTAGCAGCATCAGTTGAATGGAACCCGATACATCCGAGAATATGTGTAGAGTCCGCACATACTTCTCAAAGATAGACACATGGAATACATCGTGATACTCCAAAGATGGTGGTAGCTCTAGACGATAAGCAATCGCTCTGATCCTCTCCAAAATCTCAAACGATGATATATCTAGGAGCTAGCTTACCACGGAGGTCAAATCTCTTCACCCTTTCGTGGGTGAGACTCGAAGAATACCTCAACTAATAGAGAACTCCCGAGGTCTCCGCCTCCTATTTGCATAACTCTTCCGACGATCCCGCCTCGCCATCCTACGCCGATAGTACGGACCAACCTCGCCTCATGCCGAGCTCTATGGGTCCTAGCAACCGTCCTCCCAGCTTGCCTCAAATCCATAACACAGACCTCAACAAGTCCTCTAGTGCATCGGCCCATCCTGCTCTCGCGGATGGAATGCAATACTAAACGAAATCGTGTCTAACGCTCGTAGACTGCTGTAATCGAGACGTGAACCAGGGATCTCTATCTGATGAAATGCTCAAAGGAACACCATGAAATCTGATGATCTCCCGTCAATATAACTCTGCCAAACAATCCAGAGAGTCGGTCTGCCAACTCGCTAAAAAGTGCGCGGATTTGGTCAGTCGGTCAACGACTACCCAAATCGCGTCATAGCCCTGATGTGTCCTAGACAAACCCACCACAAAATCCATAATAATATGCTTCCACTTTCATTCCGGAATTGAAATTTCCTAAAGCATCTCTTCCTTAAACTAATGCAACTCCGAAAACGATTATCATCCCTCGAGTCGAGATGAGTCCATCTATCATCAAAATTCACTCCACCATACACTCTATAAGTGCATGGGACGCTATCGCGACCAAACTTCCTTGTTACAACCGTTCCTGTTCCAGCTACTCTATAGTAGCTATCCAGTAGCTAGCCAAAACTCCATGAGCATTTCAGCTCCTCACCTTTTCTAAACCATATAATAATCATAAGTCCACGCCATAAATATATGACAACCCATCTCGTAGTTCCTCATTCGACGTAAACACGGATACGCCTCGATCAACTAAATCAAATGCTCCATTTTTCAAACATTGCATCCGATACAATACCCTTCCTTCCACCGAGAATGATCAAACAACACGGGTGTAAAAGTCAATCATTGTCTGAGCCCTGAAACTAGTTTCACAAGCTTCAGACCAAATAAATTCCATCACCTTCCTGGTCCAACCAGTCAGCGATGTAGTACCGCTAGAGCATCCTATCCATATCTATGGTAATAATCAAATCAATACCAAAAAAAATCATCATCTACGGTGGCCGAGTGCTCAACTCCAACTACCACCATCATAAATGATCCAATCGTCTCCAGAATACACGATTTCCCAACTCCCTGGACGACGAAGTCGTCAATCCGTCTAATAAAAGAATCCCCAAGCGCAGACAATGCCTACCCAGGAGGAAATTGTCGTCGCTATACAACTGCATTCTCTTTACTCTAGGCTGATGATATAACAATCATCACAACAACCATGAAAATTGTATGACACTGTCACTACAATATCAACATACCAATAGCCATAAATCAATCCTAGAGTATACACAGATGTCCTATAGTTGATCTAAATAGATCATCTTTCCACAATGAAGGATATTCATTTCCTTCTACAACTACCGCATTCTATCATCGATAATCGATGCATAACCTCAAAGGTCCACCTCTCTTTTAACAAAAAGTTCCGGATCTTCTCTAGAAGAAATACTGGGATAGATAAATATCCCATCCAACACCTCCTATAATAAGGTAAAACGATCTTTCATCGTCTTGACCAAAGGTAAGTATACACGCCTTATCCATAACCAAATCACTAATAGTATGGTGATATTTTCCGAGGGTTTACTCCTTGACCTTCAAATCGATGGCTAGCGGCTAAATCCTAGCTTCCTAATTTGACATCGATGGCACCTCTAAAGAGTCCGTACTTCAAATCATCATTAGATTCCTCAAGATCAATACGTCGTCGAACTCGTCCACGACCATGAGTAGGGCAATTTCCCTAAGTCAATAGTTTTCCTAACCACAAAAGTACTATAACCACTAAAGACAATAACTTTCCTATAGCTCAGAGATATCCTTCAGCTTGCTTGGTCCCAAAACCCGAGAACTCCCAAAAATCCAAGGAAAATAAAATCCTCGAACACAAAACCCACAAACCAAAACCGTGAAACCAATAAAATTGTCACGTCCCTGGGGGTATATCCACATCCAAATGACAGAGGAGCCCTTAGTGACAATATTCAAATCCATGGACCAAATATGGTAAAACCTCGAAATAATTATAGAAATACAAGTATTTCAATAATCGCATGCATGCACGACTAAACATATATCAATCAAAGTAAAATAGTTTTATGACCCAAATCCAATTGACAAAATCCAAAGTGCATAATCAAAATGCAACACCGATAAAGTAATAAAGCAAAGATCTCGACGATGCAAATGGAGACAAGCACGCAAGGAACTCTCTCGAGCGACACAAGGTAGGTCAATATGACACGCCCTCCATCGCTAACCTAGAGGATAAGTGAGGAGGGAGTGAGTACAACCACTGCGGATGGATAGATAATAGTGCATAATCATAATGCACATAATGGAAGTCACAGGAACAAACTAAAGTAACCCAACCTCAGAGTACCAATATCACCTACTACCATCAGTATAACAAAATATACCGTAAACAACCATCGCAAACAAGTAGTACATCGATACCACGATAAAGCCTCGTGGGCTCGCACAAAAAAGGAAACTATCTATGAGCTACCGCGAACGAACTCATGGGTCGACAATCAATAAACTCAAGACGGTTCACGCAACTATATGCTACCACGAATGAGACTCGGGGTAAACATGCAATATAAATATCTAATTATTGATCGCACGCGCACTAGCGCATTACCACCAATAGTCGCGTGAGCAATGATTATCCTAGGTTGTTAAGCCTAGGGTTATCCAATACATCTAGCATAAATTTCAAAATCGATAAGGATCATCGATCTTCCAATTAAACCCATTGAGGCGCTGCTTTAGGGTTCCAACACCTTTAATACGAAATGTTTACTAAAACAGAAAGATCATCGACTTATAAATAAATAAGTCGAGATGATTAAATCTAGCATTCCAACCCTTCTAACATGATCGGTTGCTATCAAGGTCGATCCAAAATCATAAGTCCACTAATAATCACGTCCGAGACAATTAATCATAGGGTTTCGTCAACTAATAGGAAACGCCTATCAAGGCCAATAAGGACCACATCTACTATCAAGCCCTTCAAGAGGATTAAGCCTAAATTATATCATCCTATCGCTCAATCATGCATGCTCAACATGCTACCACGAACATATCTCGTGGGTATTTAAGACGTAAAGTAGCTATCTAGCTACAGCGCCATACTAATCCGATTATCCAACTCAACGAATAACGCAAGAGTATATCCATGAGATTATCTCAACCATACATGGGGGCATGATTGACCACAAATATCCAAGGCAACCATAGGGAGTCTCTACTATAAACCTTTCTCAACCACAAACCACAAATGGGTGTTATAGTTGGCAGCCGATAAATATGAACAACGTTATATACCCTCTAAGGATTAATCGCATCCTAATCATTCGACCTCTACTAGTCCGATCACCATATCCACCAAGAAATGGATAAATCACATACCAATATGCACATCCGTTATTACGCCTAGGGTTTCCACACCTAGGTTCTACTAATATTATTTCATTCCTGAGATCCGCTCCTACAGAATAACCTCCTCTAAGTTATTCTATCTCTACCAGTCTTAATCATGGTATCCACCACAATAACATATAACACGCTGTCTAATAAACGACAAAGATAATCCTACTAATGACAATCAATGGTAGAAATTAATTAGGGTATAACTAAAGGGTCATGCCATAACAAAGTCAAGGCAATACTAAAATAAAGCATCGATGCTTATATATACTCTAAACTACATAAGTTATAATCATGTCATCATGCCTTCTACGAATTTATCCATCTTAGTCATATCATTCAACTAGTCTAATCCCAATACCAGGTCCAATCCTAATACTAGTCCAAATAGCTAATCATTCATATCACAATGATAACTAGCTACCTATAGCGAATAGCAATTTATAACCATATGCTAACCATAACCAAAGAACCTAAAAATCTAAACAGTATATCAAGTTAAAACAATACTAGATAAAACAAGATATCACCGCATAACCAAATATAACCAATATAAATATGCACTAAATCTAGAAAATTTTCTAGAATTTATTTACATGCCGTCTGAGATGTCCTGTCACGCTAAATCCCCATATTGACCTCGTCGATAATACCTCAATTTCCAAACATAACAATCGCCGAACCGCATCAATCGAAAATACCGTTAACTCGCCAAACTTGGCGAACTCCATAAACCCAAAGACCCTAAGGAACTGAAACCTACGCTCGATACCAAATAAATTGTCACGCCCGAGGAGTCCGCCAGATGAAAATCCGACAAGATCTCCCTATACGGTGACAATACTAATTTATACAAAGCCTACACGCACTATACATCGGCCAACACGACCGAATCCAAAAATCACACGCAGATAATCAAATAGGGCCTCAGCCAACAAATCTAGGTAAACATAAGTCTACACTAACTAGACTTACCCTTCTCGCCATCCGGGCAGAATACTCAACCAAATCCAATCAAAATAAAAATCCGATCAAAGGTCCCAAGGACATACCAAAACATCCACGAGTACAAATATCCAACTCCAGTCCTAAACATATATTCTATAAACCAAACAAATAACCAAATACACTTCCACGACGAGGGGGTTTGGAATTTGGACTCTCCTGACAGCTTCATCCTGAAATAGATATAAATCAACGGGGTGAGTTCAAAGAACTCTGCGGGTATAGTAGATATGCAAAGTAAGGTATAGCTAACAATAAAAATATCATGCCAGTACAGTCTCACATAAATAGGTATGCAAGCAAGAAATACAAAATGATCAGATTTACTGAATCTCCTACTGATATAGGAGCATGTGCTCGACTAGGAGTAATAAAGTCCTCGACCATATATAAACATGTATCGTATGCATGCAATCATATGCACATCCAAAGGCATCAATAAAATGCAAAGAACACAATACAAATGCAATCCGCAAAGTGCATGCCGTGCTAATGACATGGTCACCCCTGACGCCAGTCAGCCGCCTCACACGCAATGGTGAAGCCGAGTGGGTAGGGCTATGACAACTGTGCACTCTGCCATCACTGCTCCTGAGTGACCGAGTGGACAGGATGCTGTCGGAGTACACCTATCCTCCTGCCCCAAATATAGTGGGGGAGCTAAGCTCATCTCCCGGTGTCATAGACCAGAGGAGGGATCCTCGCCTGCTACCACGCCGCCTCGTCGCTACCCATGAGCGGTCCAATGGAGCTCGACAGAGCAATGCACACCTCCCGATGTACCACTAACCCGAGTGGCGGTGGGTGCGAGCCATCGTCATGCTCAACAATAATGGAACCTCCCACGTCATGCAATCATGCAAAATGGTGCATGATACTAAAGCATGTAAATCCTACTCAAAATACCTATCCAATGATATATGTAACTAATATATATACATATCCCTAATCCATGTACTATGATCCATATCAAATGTAAATATAATCATATCCTAACACATGCATGTATCTAGTAGGCACCAAAAGCATACTAGGCATATAAACATGAAAAGTTATTGTAAACTATCCTAACTAGCATATCAATTTGACTTAATCTAAAAGTTAAGTCAAAATACCACCAATATATATCCGCAAGAATGAAAACCAAATTTTCACGATCGAGGATCTCGCGCCGTGACTAAAACTCGATATAGCATAACTATAGTCAAGTACAAAATGCAATTTACCGATAAATCGAATACTAAATCGATTTCCTTCATAACCCAATTAACCCAAACTATTTCCAATTTTCCTTATCCACAAATATCCATACAATTAATTTAGCTCACTAAATCAATTGATAAAAATTTTGATTAATTAATGATAAGCTAATTAATCAATTAAACCTGGTTTAACACGCATTTTAACAACCTAAGTCAAATAATCAAATTTAATGGATTTTAATTTATCCAATTATTTCCTAATGAATTAACCTAATTCATCATCTACATCAATCCTCGAGATATACTGCAGCAAAACCTTCTCGATGATTCGCAAGTAAATTTTTCCTTGTTGCCCTAAATCACGCCAAACACAATCCTTTGTCAAATCACGAAACATACCGTAGGATTAGACAAAACCCCAATCAACCCCTTACCTTGCTCGCGTTTCTTTAGAAGGCGACTCCCCAAGAATAATCTCACCCAATTTGCCCTAATCGCTTTGCTCAAGAAAATAGTGAACCTAGGTCGAACCAAAACCACCGCCACGACGCCACCTCGGCTTGCGTTCGCGTCGGCTCGCTGGGCGCCGTCGAGTCGATCGTCGTTGCTGCGAGGAAGGACTCGGGCTCGAGGAAGAAAGGCGTCGCGGCAAAGAGAAACACCGTCAAGGCGTCAGGCGGTTCACGGCGTGGCCATGGCGTGGTCGGCGAGCCCGAGGAAGAAGGGGCGTCGGCGAAGGAAAGAGCGGCCTTCGGGAAGAAGGCGTCGCCGTGAAGAAGAGCGCCGTGATAGTGGAATCGAAAGGAAACTAGAAGAAGAAGAGAGTCGCGGCAGGGAAAAAGGAAAAGAAAAATAGAAATTTAGGGTTTTCCTCGCGTATTAAACCCCGTAAATAGACCCCACCTAAAACTGTTTATTTTATCCCCGTAAAAATCTCATACGGAGTCCGTTTAAATCCAGAAAAATTCTGGAAAATTTCCTAATATTCCCTAAAAATCCCGAAAAGTTTCCAGGATTATTTCCTTAATTATTTGGCCATTTAATTCACTATTTTACATTTTCCAGTATTTAACAGTGCATGCCTAAACTGTTATATTACTGCATGTGGCCTTTGTGGATCACACTACTTTGACAAACAGGTGTCAGTCGTCAAAACTATACCTATTCAATATGATCAAAGAAATTTATTGCAGGAACAATAGGATTATATCTGCTCGTGTGAAGTTGAAATGACCAGGCTTAGAAGGGAGGTAGAAGTTGCAAATCAGCAAGCTGAGGAATGGAAAGTAACATACCTACAATTGGAAGGTGAAAAGCTCAAGTAGGATAGAATTCGGTTGGAACGATATGATAGAGGAAAAGGAATTGTTATTGAAGAAGAAGCTATCACTGAAGAAGAAAACTATGTTTTGCTAATTGAATATACGCAGAGAATTCAGGTGCCCAGCATACATTAGAACAACAAATTGACCCCCAAGTTCAACTGAGACTCTCGATGCAAGAATGAGCTTCCATAGTACCAGCTGAGGTATTATACCACTCAAGGAGAAATGATGTTAATCACTGTGTGTATATTCACAGATCAGAAGAAGCTATGTTATGTGTCGAAGGAAGCCAGCAAGACCGTATGTTTATATAAGAAGAAAGTTTTAATCAACTCCAAGGAAGTAGAATGCGGTATATTCATTTGGGAGTTTTACAAGTCAGAATTCAGACCCTGCACCGACAAGAGGAAGGAACGTTGGCTCTAATTGTGTTCCGAGACAATAGATGGATGGTGACCAATCCATTCTGGCAACTATGGAAGTAGACCTTACTCGAGGTAGCCAATTTGTTTATGTTATACCTGATATAATAATGAGTATTGGGGATTTTTACAGAAATATTCAGGTATCAATTCTAACAAGAGGGTATGACCAGTGGCATGTGTTGGAGCGTTGGTGGCCGGCTAGAGGGGGGTGAATAGCCCTTAATCGTCTACGGTGGAATTTGTTCGTTCTTGCGTGTCACTTGTCTACGATTATCGTTAGCGCAGCGGAAATGATAGAAATACAAAAGGAATACAATACAACACACAAGACACGGCAATATACGTGGTTCGGAACCTTAGGGTTCCTACTCCATGGGGCGAGCTCAACGAGCTCTAGAGATGCACACGACACTACTCAAACTCCTTCTCGATAACACGTCGGAGGTGGAGAAACCTCGTGCAAGCAATTACACTAAGTAATACAAGCAAATACAAATACAAAAAGAAATACAAGTAAAGAACACTTTACAAACTTCGCTTTGAACACTTGCTTGTTGCTTGCTTTGGATTGCTCTTGAAGGTCTAGAATGCAGCAACAATTCCCCTCCAAAATCTTCCCAAAAACTCTTATTGAAATCCTCCCCAAGCTCCTCCTTTTATGCTTGTCCCGGGCTGATTTCCCGCCGATCAGTCGACTGCTCGTGACCTTCAGTTGACTGCTCCTGTAGCCGTTGTCTCACAACGGCCGAATCCACGTTGGTAAAAACCCAACGGATAATCATTAGTCGATTGATCATTCCCATCAATCGACTGATAGCACCATCAGTCGAGTGTTTGGCACGATCACTCGACTAGAAACCATTCTGTGCCCGAATTCGCCCCGATCAGTCGACTGATCTCCATCATCAGTCGACTGATGTCATCGGCTATCGACTGCCCTCCCTCGATAGTCGACTGTTCGGCCAAAACCTGATCAGTCGAACACCGATCGAGTCCAATCGACCTAAAGCAGTCGACTGGTAGCTATACCAGTCGACTGATGTCGAGTAAAACTTCAAACACCAAGTTGTTTGAGCATCCGACCGTCGGGTAAACCCTCAAACATCATGTTTGAGCCTCCGGCACTCAGTCTTAGTCACTTGGCCAAGTTTACCTCATCCTCTTATGGAGTTCCCCACCGAAGCTCTCTTCCCTTGGCATACGTCCCTCGGATGCACCAAGCGCACGGCTTCGCAATGTCATCCTTCGCGTCTCTTGCCCTCGAAGTATGCTTCCCTTGGGCTTCACTCCATTCGCTCCCCGTCTAACGGTCCTCGGATGCACCAAGCGCACGACTTCGCAATGTCATCCTTCATCGACTCAAGGACCCTGAGCCTAGTGAACTTGTCAAGTTCTCAAAACTTCTCACACCAAGCCTCATGCTTGGATTTTCCATGCTAAGCCCCATGCTTGGACTTTCACCGCTAAGGCTACACACTTGGACTTACGTGGCCAACCCATGTACTTCCCATGACAATCACATGTCATGTGTTTTGTCTAACATCAAAATATAGTTCGAGTCAGACTCGAGTCCGGGCCGATTGCACCAACAATCTTCCCCTTTTTGATGTTCGACAAAACCTCAAACCCAAGTCTACCAATTATCCCCAATGGCAATTCTTACATCCCAATGAGAATTCCAACTATCCAAATTGGTTACTTTTCTCCCTTTTTGACATACATAAAAAAGGTCCTCTCCAAGGGTATGAATGTCTCATATCCCAATGAAATCTGACAATCTCTTCCTTGGAGGAACACATGCTTACAATCTTTCTAGTGATAAGTCTCATATCACTTAAGAGAGACAATCTCCCAATTTTCCCCCATGAGAAAAAAGTACACATCCATCTTCCCATGATGGATACCTCCCCCTAAAGGCTTGCTCCCCCTTGACCATTGCACCAACAATGTCCTTGGAGAGTCCCTAAGCCAATAGGAACGCTAAACAATCAAAATTAAGGCAAAGTTCAACAATGAACTTCCATCCACCTTAAATTTGATACTCACCCTAAACACTTCTCCTAATCCATATCCAATGAATTTCCACCCTTTCTAATGCTCCCCATAGCATGTCCTATTAGTGAAAGCCCTAGAGTCAATCATGTGATGATTGTTGTATCATATTCCTATTTATAAAGACATGGTTATTATATTTATTTGTATTGGTGTCAAATAACTAAGTATAATAACGTCCTTGAGTAGTAGGTTCTTATCTATATCAATCGATTGGTTGAATCGATAAATGAGATGATATAGAGAACACTAGTATTAATCATTCCTAGTCAAGTATTAACATTCAGGGACAATGTTAATGCATAGAGACTAGCATGTAGGTCAACACGATGGCTTGATCTCACAAGTCATGGATATGAGATATCAAGTTGACACATGGGTAAGCATTGGAGAATGTATACTGAATGACCCGCCATGAGAAAGTATCATGGATCGTTATATGAGTGTCATATACTTTCTCATGTGGCTATTAGTATGACTATTAGTCCTTAGACCTGAAGTCACCATGCTTTCCTACATAAGGAGTTGCATACTTTGGCTTCGTCAAACGTCACCCGTAAATGGGTGGACTATAAAGGCGATTACTAGGTATGTGATAAATTATGCGGAGGGATGTGAGTGATGTAGATGAGATCTATCCCTCCTATATGATGGGAGAGACATCGTTATTCTTGATAGAGTGAGACCACGAAGTGCATGACCATACCCAAATGAGTCAATATGAGATATTGAGCTCATTTGATTAGAGTGAGTCTACTTGGAGTTCAAGATATAGATTGTACCGAGGATGACACGGTCTATGCCTCAATTGGTTAATCTAGATGTCAAGGATAGGGGGACATTGTCACATATTGTGAGAGTCACAATTAGTAGTCACAAAGGTGATGTTGGAGCTCAACATTCTTGTAACTTGGGTAGCAATGATGTGTTGCTAGATACCGCTCATTGCTTATGTTCCTAAATCGGTTTAGGGACATTGCCAATGTTACAAGAACCTATAGGGTCACACACAAAGGGCAATTAGATGGAGATTAGGTTCATATGATGAACCATGAGGATTAGGTTCATATGATGAACCAAATTGGATTAAGAGTAATCCAAATTAGACTAATTGAGTTAGACTCAAGTTGATTCAAGTGTTGAATGAGTCTAATTTAGATTTGATTCATTTAGTCAATTTAAATTAATGAATAGAGATTCATTAAATCAAATTGACTTGAATCAAGTGGTTAAATTTGATCAACCATGGGAGATAAGAGGTAAAGTTTGACTTGACTTGAGAGGGAAGATGAAAGGTCAAGTTTGACTTGACCAAATGTCATGTCATGATGATGACTTGGCATGGGCGGCCAATGATGATGCTCCACATCATCATGGACACATCATGGGGTGCCACCTCATGAGGAAGACCAAGAGACATTGGTTCTTGGAGTTATATGCATGCATGTAATCCCCTTATAGTGGGTTATGAAAGTGTGAAGTTAAGTTGTGTAACTTCATCTTCTTCCTTGGTTCTTCCTCTCTTGCTCTCCCAATCCTTCTTGGCCAAAATTTCCATGAGTGCTAGCACACTCTAGGTTGAGTTTCTCCACCATTTGTCCGTGTGGATACCAATAGAGGAGTGTACACTTGACACTCTTGAGTTCCGGCAAGCCATTTTGGACGAGCGAGATAAGCGAAGGGTGTCGCATCGAGGGTAACACTCTCATCATGAAGATCTAAGGTAGATCTAAGTTTTCCATAACACATACATGAACTTATTTTATATATCTTCGCACGGATCCGTGGTCGGGCTTCCGAGATTTCCACAACGCAAAAAGTGGTTTTTGCGGCTCGGAAAGTCCAACATGTCCTAAGGTTAGGAGTGGTTAGGGGAACAAATCATAGCTGAACATGGGCCTAACAACCAAGGTTTACCCAAAATCAGCTTGGGCAGTCGACTGTATCAGATATCAGTCGACTGCCACCCTCATCAGTCAACTGACATCCATGTCAGTCAACTGATAACTGCAAAATGCAGTTTTCAATTTTCAGAAATGAATTTCTAAAATTCGTAAGTAAATATACATAAGTTGAAAAAATCATGAAAATTCATATGTGTATTACTTATTACAATCATTATGGGTGAAAAATATTAGAAAATTATTTTATCTACAAAATAGTGAGATTGATACAAAGTTCAAAAGTTAAGAAAAGCTTCGATATTGAGCCCTCTTTGTATCACCTCATTCAATGGTGATTGCTATCAAAAGATAGACTTCACCAATGTTTTTCAAAACATTTTTAAAATATTTTTAAAACCTTTAATTTTATTTTCCTAAACATCTCACTTGTATCTAGATGTGTGAAACACATACAAGTCAAGTATTAGTGAGATGTGGGGTCTTTGTTATTTAGGGTTTCATGCATATCTCTAGGCAACAATATTTGATTCCCTTCAAATCATACCTTAGTCCTTAAATCTATTTTATTTATGCATGAATGATGATTATGACACAAAGATACGAGGATATGTCAAAATCATGATGTCATGACATGTGAATGAAATCTAATCATATATGACATATAGAAATAACCCTAAATATGATCATGACATTTTATATGATAAAATATAAATATGATGTCATGACATGACAAGACAAACAAAGTATGGTAATTATAAGATACTAAGGTATAAAATATCTAAGTGTTAAATTCAAATTGTCATTTCTATTATTAAGTCCATTTTTTTTTCTTTAATGTCATTTATCCCCCTAGTGTGCCAACAACTCAAAATGACACACCATAACTTCTAAGACCTAATTGTGTCAATTTAATCATTTTTCATCTTCTCAAAGCACATTGGCACATCTTAATATGTCAACTCGCCATGGCTAGGTTAACTATTCATCCACTTAGGGTTGACACGCCCTAACCCATATAGCGTGAATCGATCACGCTCCTAGGAACCCAATACCTATTGGAGTTCCTTGGGTTAACAAGGTATTCACTAGGGATAACTTCCCTAGATACCTTCCTAATGACCCTTTTTGGCTTTGAAGCCTTAGTCATTTGGGTCTTTCATAGGTCAACTCTAGAGGTGACTCCCCCTTTGACCTTCTTAGTGGCTTTCTTGGTTCTTCTTAAGTCCTTAGCCACTAAGTACACATCATGGCTAATCTTAGGGATAACTTCCCTATTAGCCTTGATTTTTCTAGACCTAGAAGTAGTTTCATAATTGAATGAAACTTTATGGTAGGACATAATGTAATGACCCGACCCCTATTGGCGGAATTCAGCGACCCCTATTGGTCGACGACCGTCACCCCTGTTGGCCTGTCGTTACTCATCTGGTCTTCCCACCCCTGGAAGTGAGTTTTTGCCTTCCCCAGGATTCGAACTCTAGACCTCCAGGCTAAGTACTAAAGTTTATGAATCACGGTAACCCAAGGTGATGAAGGATCTTTGCGGGATTCATAAACTTTAGTGCGGAGGTCTACCGAATCTGAAAAAACTCACCAGTGGCAGGTGCAACGACAACCAACAATGGTCAACCAAGTCAATTCCGCCAATAGGGTCGAGTCATTACATTAAAAGCGCCTTTTATTGTAACGAGGGCCCTGTTGGCGGAATTCGGTGACCCTATTGGTCAACGCATCGTCATCGCTGGCGGATTCGGTGACTATTGGTCGACGATCGTCGCCCTGTTGGCCGTCGTTACTCACTGACTTCCACCCCTGGAAGTGGGTTTTGCCTTCCCGAGTTGAACTCTAGACCTCGGGCTAAGTACTAAAGTTTATGAATCACGGTAACCAAGTGATCAAGATCACTTGGTTGCGAGATTCATAAACTTTAGTACTTAGCCCGAGGTCTAGAGTTCAACTCGGGAAGGCAAAAACTCACTTCGGTGGCGAAGACCGTGAGTAACGACGGCCAACAGGTGATCGCCGACCAATAGTCAATTCCGCCAATAGGGGTCGGGTCATTACATTAAATCTCTCGGCAGTACAATTCCGCTAGACGATCCAATGAATCCGTCTCATGCATCGGAAGGAAGTGCTGATTTGGTTAATCGATCCACGATCACCCAAATCGCATATGTCCTTCTACGGGTTACGGGTAATCCCGTAGCGAAATCCATCATGATATGCTCCCACTTCCATTAGGGATCGGGATTTCTGAAGTAACCGCGAGTTGATGTTGACCTTCACGGCATACTAGGCATCGTCGACAAAGTCCGCAATATCTCGTTTCATACCATTCCACGGTATAAGCGCGCTTAAATCTCGGTACATCAGTACCACTAGGATGTATAGCAAATCTCGACTGATGTGCTTCTTGTAGCAGTTCTTCCTTAACTGGGTGTGTGTCCGGAACACATAGTCGTCCTCGGAAACGAAGTACACCATTCTCGTCACTCGAGAAGTCCGTCGGCGTTACGAGTCTATCGTGCTCTCAAGCTGCGATCTTTGATCAGACTTGTGCTTCCTTGATCCTCTCGTGATAGCGGTGGGACAACCATAGAAACTAATATCCCCGGGATGTTTGGCCGTGTTCAAACAATCCCAACTCGAGAAGCTGTCGAACTAGATCGATGCTTCTTGTCGGATGGTGGCGAGAACTCCACGAGACTTCCTGCTCAGCGCATCCGCTACCACATTAGCTTTTCCCGGATGATACTGGATGGTGCAGTCGTAATCCTTGGATACTCCATCCATCGTCTCTGTCTCGGTTGGCTCTTTACGTGTGAGCGGATACTTGGACTTTATAGTGCATGTAGATCTCAAAGGTAATCCCATACAAGTAGTGTCTCCATATCTTCAATGCGAAAATAATTACGGCTAACTCCAGATCGTGCACTGGGTAATTTTTCTCGTGATCTTTTAGTTGATGGGAGGCATAAGATACCACACGGTTGGACTGCATCAGAACTGCTCCCAACCCTTGGATAGAAGCATCCGTATAGAGAACCATCCCATCCACACCAGAAGGAATCACTAAGATAGGTGCGAAACTAGCCGTCGCAAGCTCTGGAAGCTAGTCTCACGGGCCTCGACCCGGTGAACTTGACCCCTTACGAGTCGGTGAGTGAGTGGCATGACGATACTCGAGAATCCCTCCACGAATCTCCGATAATACCCGGCCAGACCAAGGAAACTACGGACCTCCTGTACTGATTTTGGCTGCTCCCAACTGGTAATCGCCTCAATCTTCTGGGGATCTACAGAAATACCTCTGTTGGACACCACATGTCCAAGAAAACCCGAGGATAACGAGCGCACATTTGCTAAACTTGGCATACAAGCTACTCTGTCGCATGAAATTTCCAATACTATCCATGAGATGTTGTTCATGCTCTTCCTCGGATCGAGAATAAATCAATATATCATCGATGAACACTATTACGAACTGATCTATATACCTCGGGAATACGGTTCATTAAGTCCATAAATGCACGGTGGGCATTCGTGAGACCAACATCACTAGAAACTCGTAATGTCCATGCAGTGCGGAAGCGCTATTTTCGAACATCCTCATCTCTTATCCGGCGATGATATCACGAGCCGGATCAATTTTAGAATACACACATGTATCCTTAAGCTGATCGAACAAATCTTCTATCCTCGGCAGTGGATATTTGTTTTTAACTGTGACTGCATTCAGTTGTCGATAGTCAATACATAACCGCAAGGATCCATCTTTCTTCTTGACAAAGAGTACCGGTGCTCCCCATGGTGAAACACTAGGTCGGATGAATCCATTATCCAGCAACTCCTGCAGTTGAACTTTAAGTTCATTCAGCTCCTTTGGCGCCATCCGATAAGGAGGTTTTGATATAGGCGCGGTTCCTGTAATCACCTCTATCGCAAATTCAACTTGCCTAGGAGGTGGCAAGCCTGGAAGTTCATCGGGAAATACATCTGGATACTCTCGGACTACTCGCACATCAGAGAGGGTGGTAGTCGCCGTTCTCAACTTTGACGAGAGATAGCAAATAACCGACAACCACTGGGTCAATAACGAGCTGTAAAGCGATATAATGGATAATCCATCGTCTCTAATACCAACAAATTCCCAGTGGTTGATCTGGTGGTGAATGTCACCACTCTTGCTCTTGATCCAGTAGCGTGATAAGCGAGCCAATCCATCCATCTGAGAATAATATCAAACTCTACCATTTCCCACACGAAGGTCCACTTTGTAAGGATATGCCGTCAAAGTCTAATGGGCAACCCTTGATTTCTTGGTGGCTAGTCGGCACCTCTCGATGGCAAGGATCTTTGCTAACCCACAAGCGAACCCTTGGGATTCTTCGACTCTCCTCGAAATACTTAGATAATGAATGAATGAGAACTACTAGATCAATCAAAGTATCAAGATATATAGAATAAATCAAACCATACCGCTAATGATCGATCCTCACCACGCGGCTCATCTCGTGATGGCAAAACTCGCCCAGCCTGATTTGCTTACCGCATCCTCGATAAGGAAGTAGTGTGCTCCACTCGGCCGAACCGACTGAGGTGTCAAGGTCGAGCCACCGGCAGGCATAAGGTAACCATGAGAGCCGGCCGTAACGACGGCGGTGCAGTATACGGGTAGTAGATCACTGTGAGATGCAGGATACTAGATCGTCGGCATCACCGTAGGAGCGCTCTCGTATCCGATATAAGTGTGCTGTGGAGGTACTGCCGCCGTCTATAAGATCGCATACGCGGCCGCCTTCATTGCCGCTGGTTGACTGCCTTCCTTATTAGAGCTACCAGAAACTCCAATCGGTTTCTCAACGCATAGCCTCTACTAGTATGTCCGTTGCTTGCAATAGTAGCAAACCGCCGCCCAAAGGACACTCGAGCTCTATGACTTCCGGATCCGCATTTATAACATCCACTTCGCCCGACTCTATGGTTCTTCCGAGACCTCCAGAGAACTCGATGCCGACGCTCTTCTCGCGATCTAGCCGCTTCCGCCGCACTCGTAGTTCCTTTTGCTCTTTCTTCTCGAGTCCCCGAGCCAACCTCGTTCGCCGCTGCTTAGTCATCTGCTTCGATATCTTCTCTCGAGATTTGGCTCGAAGTCATCTCGATAAAGAGGGCACGGCCCAATGCCTCCTAGAGGAGGTAATGCTAGATCCTAACATCCTCGCCTCGATATAAGCCGCTAGCCCCGGGTGAACGGGTACATCCGGCTCAATCTCGTATACGATGAGAGCAGTAACTCGATAGTCCGTAAACTCAAGACCCATAACATGTAACTGGCCACCTTGCTTCAGCTTAGAAACTCCCGACGCTGCGGTCAGAGAAAACGCCAAGAAAGCATCGCTTCCGTAAAGCGCCTCAAAGTCGGACCAAGTAATCCCACGCCCCAAACAGTAGTCTTCGTAATTTCCACCAAGTGATAGCTCGATCTCTCGAGATGATATGCAAGAAGGCCCACCTTCTCCACATCCGCGCCTATATACTCAAGGTGTCTTCCATATTTTCCACCAAGATCGGGCAATCCATGGGCCTGACTTCTAACAAGGTGAACTTCTCCTGGCCGATCGTGCTAACACGAGTATCCGTGACTTATCATCGAGCCTACGGACTCGGGCTCGGCGTAGTCGCTGGTGTATCCGGATTCTCGAGGCCGGATCACCAATAGGGCTCACGAGGTGGTGCTTGAGTAGCGTGCTCGGCCTCAACGATCTCGCCCCTCCTCCGGCCGCCGCTCGATGGACGGCCTCGACCACGAGTCTGAACAGGTGGCATGACTCTGACAGTATTCACCTGTTGAACAAGTCTAGATAAGCATCTAACTAAAGTATAAATT
Organism: Wurfbainia villosa; assembly: GCA_025175895.1. Classification (NCBI taxonomy): domain Eukaryota; kingdom Viridiplantae; phylum Streptophyta; class Magnoliopsida; order Zingiberales; family Zingiberaceae; genus Wurfbainia; species Wurfbainia villosa. The sequence goes on from CM046008.1 coordinate 1,618,592, forward strand.
ATCAGGAATACTTACTTCGTGTTGCTCGAGCTTATGCCAGTGCAATCCCATCTCACAAAAATCAAAACCGAAAAATATACCGACTCCCGAGAATCCAAGACTCAAAAACAAAATCATAATATGGCATCGCAGAACCTTCGACTCTGATACCAATAAAGTTGTCACGCCCCCGGGAGTATGCCGTGTCGAAAATTAAACGGACGACATCTCCCCTGTACGTGGCAACATCTCGGGTTAATACAAGGCCCGTAGGCCCATAACAACATAATAATGAACAGATATAAGTATATCAAACACACACACAGCGGAAACATAAACACATATCACAACAAAAATACCAAAACATACGGGTGTACACCCCCTGACAAGACCACAGTACTAAAATAGTACATAAAGCAACGACACAAAACAAGGTCCACAACATAACGACGAAGTCCATACATAAACTCGAGTCAATAACATAGAATCAAAAATCCATAAGACAAACACAAATCCTGGAGACTCGAAGCGGAGATGGGATGGATCGCCGGCGCAGCTCCAAGCCGTCACGAAGATCTCTACCTGTTACCTGGGCGACAGAAAAACCCAGGGTCCGTGGGAGTGAGTAAAACTCAGCAGGTAATAGATAAACATGTACATTAATATCACATGTATTTCGACAGTAAAATCTACAGGTATCACTAGCATGATAATATATATATCCATGTATATACCATCTAACCAAAAATCAATATGAACTGCAGACATACCTAAACGTCTGCTACGCTACATCTATCCAACCTGAGCACATATATATACACAACATATGGTATAAAGAATAGGACTAACTCATACTACATCCTGCTATGGGTCAAGGGTATCACAGTGAATAACTAACCAGTATACAAGTGATGGCCTACTATCATACAGAAGAATGTAATAACATGTATGAATATGTGCAAACAAATACAACAAACATAGTACATACAAATGCAGCATCACAATAAGCATATCTATATATAGACTGCATCTATATACGTATGCTAATCACAATCATCCATATATATATATACATGCATATATGTATATATATGGTAATATGCAAAAATGCCATAAGTCGGCAATGCAGTATGCATGGTCATGTCGGCTCACCCTAAAGCTACCACGACCCCAGTGTGGCCTCGGTGGCTCGAGCATGACACATAAATTTGTAATCCAAACCTTTCTTGCCCTTAGACATTTCTTGTTTCCTAGGCCTTAAATTTTGATCCTTTGACCCCTTGAATGAATTTGTAATTATTGCTAGGGTCTTCTCAAGTTTCTCAAGCCTTTACCTCAAGGCTTGGTTTTCCACTTCTAACCTTCCCAATTTTGATTTTTCATTAATCTTTTGGGAATTGTTTCTCTTCTTAGACATATGCCTAGATTTCTTGGGGTTTATGTCTAAGTTCTATTCTATTCTCCTAATGGACTCCTTAGGTAGGATAGGTCTAGTGTTATTGGTCCTAGGTTTGTCCTTAGGTAAACTAACATGCTTAGCACCTAAGCAAAAATATTTATTTCTACTAGCATATTTTCATTAATAATAGCAAGTGAACTAAAATAATTTTTAGCATGCTTCTTAACCTTAGGAATTGAAGGTGCATTAATTAAATTTACCTTAGGGTTAGCTTTGAAAGCTCCCCCTACATGAGATGTTCCTTCTTGTCCCTTCTTCCTCCCCCTAGGGCATTGGCTTTGGTAGTATCTTCTTTGGTTGCATTTAAAGCATATAATGTACTCTTTGCTCTTTCTAGCGAGGACTCTGATATCCTTTGACTTTTGGTTGACTTTTGGTGTCGGTGCATTTTCCTTAGCCAATTTTGGGTATTTACTCTTGTAATGCCCTTTCTCCCTATACTCAAAACATATTATATGATTTTTATTTTAATTACAATGCATGAGTTACCTAGGGAGGTTGTGAAAGCCTCTTGATCACTTCTTCCGGAGGTAGATGCTTCATCTTGACCTTGCTCTGGAATGGAAGTCCTCTCCTCCCCCTTAATGCTAGAGGTGGAGGTTTCCAACAAGTCATCCATATCTTCGAATGTGGATGGTGATTCTTCAACATCCTTGGATCCGAATGTTGATGGACGTTCTTCCTCGGCCTCCTTCTCCAATTGAGTCAATTCGGGATGTTCATGGAATTTGACTAATTTGTCCCATAAATCTTTAGCATCACGGTACTCACTTAGCTTGCATAAGATATGGTTAGGTATTAAATCTAATAGCATTTTTGTTATCTTAACCATTGTCTTGAATTCTTGCCGTTGCTCTTGTGTCCATTTAGATTTTTCCATCGGCTTTCCTTCTTCGTCCCTAGGCACTTCAAAACTGCTTTCCATGATTAGCATAATATCGAAATCGATTTCGAAGTATACCTCCATCCTTTTCTTCCACCAAGAAAAGTCTCCATCGAATTTCAGTGGATGGATGTTGTAGCCAGTCATCTTGTCGTGCTTGTGTTGGCGGTTAGTCCTCGACAAGATCCTCGCTCTGATACCACTTGTTGGAGCGTCGGTGACCGGCTAGAGGGGGGTGAATAGCCCTTAATCGTCGTACAGTGGAATTTGCTCGTTCTTGCGTCTCACTTATCTATGATTATCGTTAGCGCAGCGGAAATGATAGAAATACAAAACGAATACAATACAACACACAAGACATGACAATATATGTGGTTCGGAACCTTAGGGTTCCTACTCCATGGGGCGAGCTCAACGAGCTCTAGAGATGCACACGACACTACTCAAACTCCTTCTCGACAATACGTCGGAGGTGGAGAAACCTCGTACAAGTAATTACACTAAGTAATACAAACAAATACAAATACAAGAAGAAATACAAATAAAGAACACTTTACAAACTTCACTTTGAATACTTGCTTGTTGCTTGCTTTGGATTGCTCTTGAAGGTCTGGAATACAGCAGTAATTCCCCTCCAAAATCACCCCAAAAACTCTTGTTGAAATCCTCCCCAAGCTCCTCCTTTTATGCTTGTCCCGGGCTGATTTTGCGTCGATCAGTCGACTGCTCGTGACCTTCAGTCGACTGCTCTTGTAGCCGTTGTCTCACAACAGTCGAATCCATGTTGGTAAAAATCCAACGGATACCCATCAGTCGACTGGTAACACCATCAATCGAGTGCTCGATGCGATCACTCGACTAGAAACCATTCTGTGCCCGAATTTATCTCGATCAGTCGACTGATCTCCATCATCAGTCGACTGATGGCGTCGGCAGTCGACTATCCTCCCTTGACAGTTGAACACCGATCGAATCCAATCGACCTAGAGTAGTCGACTGGTACCTATACCAGTCGATTGATGTCGGGTAAAATCTCAAACACCAAGTTGTTTGAGCATCTGACCATCGAGTAAACCCTTAAACATCACGTTTGAGCCTCCGACATTCAGTTTTAGCCACTTGGCCAAGTCCACCTCATCCTCTCATAGAGTTCCCCACCGAAGCTCTTTTCCCTCGGCCTACGTCCCTCGGATGCACCAAGTACATGGCTTCGCAATGTCATCATTTGCGTCTCTTGCTCTCGAAGTATGCTTCCCTTGGGCCTCACTCCATTCGCTCCCCGTCCGACGGTCCCTCGAATGCACCAAGCGCACGACTTCGCAATGTCATCCTTCATCGACTCAAGGACCCCGAGCCTAGTGAATTTGCCAAGTCCTCAAGACTTCCCACACCAAACCTCATGCTTGGATTTTCCATGTCAAGCCCCATGCTTGGACTTTCACCGCCAAGGCTACACACTTAGACTTATGTGACCAACCCATGTTAGACTTCCCATGACAATCTCATGTCATGCATTTTGCGTCGATCGATCACTCCATGTAGATTGTCTCTGGCAATTGAATCAATGTTGGCAAAACCCAACGGATAACCATCAATCGGTGATCATATCCATCGATCATTGGTAGCCACCATCGATTGAGTGCTCGATCGATCACTCGACTAGAAACCATTCGTGCCGAATTTATCTCGATCGGTCGGTGATCTCCATCATCGATCGGTGATGGCATCGGCGATCGACTATCCTCTCCTTGGCGATCGACTATTCACGAACACAGTCGTCGAACACCGATCGAATCCAATCGACCTAGAGCAGTCGACTGGTACCTATACCAGTCGATTGATGTCGGGTAAAATCTCAAACACCAAGTTGTTTGAGCATCCGACCATCGGGTAAACCCTCAAACATCACGTTTGAGCCTCCGACATTCAGTTTTAGCCACTTGGCCAAGTCCACCTCATCCTCTCATGGAGTTTCCCACCGAAGCTCTTTTCCCTCGGCCTACCTCCCTCGAATGCACCAAGCACATGACTTCGCAATATCATCCTTCGCGTCTCTTGCTCTCGAAGTATGCTTCCCTTAGGCCTCACTCCATTCGCTCCCCGTCCGACGGTCCCTCGGATGCACCAAGCGCACGGCTTCGCAATGTCATCCTTCACCGACTCAAGGACCCCGAGCCTAGTGAATTTGCCAAGTCCTCAAGACTTCCCACACCAAACCTCATGCTTGGATTTTCCATGTCAAGCCCCATGCTTGGACTTTCACCGCCAAGGCTACACACTTAGACTTATGTGACCAACCCATGTTAGACTTTCCATGACAATTTCATGTCATGTATTTTGTCTAACATCAAAATATAGTTCGAGTCAAACCCGAGTCCGGGCCGATTGCACCAACAACATGGAGGAGAAGCTAAGCTACTCATAACAAGAGGATTAATGGGAAGATTATCCAAGAAATTAAGAAACTTAACATAAATAAGGAGTAAAATATAGAAATACTCACAGATTCTATTAACTTCTTAAGCACAAATAGACAAACACTTGACTTCAACTCAAACTCTGGCTCAAAGTAAGACTTCAGATGATGTCAAGCCTTGCAGAATGAGATTTCTTTATATAGAGCTAGTAAGGCTTGGAAGATAAGGAATCAGGTACTTATTGGGCCACATCGTCATTCCATTATCTTTGCCTTTAACATACACTTTCTTTACAGCTAAGAGCAGTACAATAATGCATTCTACTTTACCAGTGGATGACTCTCCGAGGCTCAGTCCATTTTTTAAGCACACTAAGGGAGTTGGCGAATCCTCTACTGTGGTGAGGGTCCACCACTTCCGCAAAAATCTTAAAAGGTGAAAGGCTGAGATTCTTTCCTTGGCGTCTTTCACAAGCTTTACAACTGTTTCTAGTTGTTCGTCCATCTGTTTGACGATTGGGTACCAATCATGCCAGTAGTTGTCCTTTGTCATCAGCCTTTTGCATTCTTGGGTTTTTAGGTCATGTAAGGCCCTAAGTTGTTGAAGGGCCTGGATTGCTTGTTGGGCAGCCTATTGTTGTAGCCTATGAAGTCTGTCGTTGATTTCCTCCAACTCATTGAGGGTTGATGCTACTGTTTTTGATTTTGTTTCTAATGTACAGGAGTTGCTGGGAGTATTCTTCAGTAATGGGGTAAGCCTCAAGATTTCCATGTATAGTAATTCTTGGATTCTCCTGTTGGGCTTGGTTTGTGTTGGTGTAGGGGCACCAGATAATCGAACCTAGGTTTTTATTATGGCAAAGATCCAAAGTTAAGGTTGTATTGTTATCTCATGAGCTGAATTAAGTGTGCAGGAAATGGTTAAGCTAAGTCGAAGGTCAGCGACACCCGGAGAATCCTGAGTCGGAAAACCATGGTGGTCGGGCGACACTGGGAGAACTTCGTGGGAGTCGAAGAACCCAGGTGAAGACCGGAAGCAAAGCGATAAGTTATAAAGAATCAGAGGTAAGCACGAGTGCGAAGAGAGATGGTAAGGTCGTGTCCTCTATACGGAGACGACTGTAGGCGACGATCTGACTAAGACTTCCAGTGAAAGATCTAGATCGAGATCGAATGGTAAGGAACCGCCATATTTACCATATTTCGTGCTAACCTCTTACTGCAGAGAAATGGCTAGGCTGGCAGTCGATTGATGGCTATTGGCAGTCGACTGCTGCACATCAATCGACTGATGAAGGGCATCAGTCGACTGATGGCGACGAATCAACCTAGTACGCTAGGTCAAAAAGGATAACGTTTGACGTCGCCACTTCGCGATAAGATAAGGTGTCACCTCGTGATAAGTTCCAAAAGTTGAGGATTTGCATCTAGACTTATTCCAAGACACAAATCTTTAAAAGGAGGAGAGGACTCCAATCCAAAGATTATCAATCTTATTCTCAAGTGCTCCTACAACGCTAAAGCTCTAACGTCGTCATAACGTTGACACAATGCCAAGCTTATAACTTCTTCGCCGGCAACAACAAGTTTGTTTCTATTTAGTTATTGTATACGTGGTTTTAATTGTAACGAGGTGAGGTAGATTTGTTGCCTCATCCTCGGGCTTTCAGTTTTTGCGATTGTTGTCTCCTACCTCCAACGAGGAGGAGACTCTATAGTGGATTGCCCCTTCATACACAGTTAAGGATCGCAGGGCCTTAGATTAGCAACCGTTGGGTTGTGAACCAAGTAAAAACAAACTTATGTTATTTATTTTTCCACTGTGTATCTCTGTGTTTTAATCGAATGAACGAAAAGACGAAAAGATTTTACGCTTACTATTCACCCCCTCTAGCAACGCTTTCGATCCAACAGTTTGCTCCTCCTCCAGCACTGCTGCTATCATTCCTAGCTGTTAGTGTCTATAAGATTCACATATCTCCACAATGGTATGATATTGTCCACTTTGGGCTCAAGCCCTTATGGTTTTGTTTTTGGGCTTTATCCAAAAGGTCTCATACCAATGAAGATATCTTTTCATCTTATAAGCACATGATCTTTTCCGTGTCTTACCAATGTGGGACTTTGATTGTATTCCCAATACTCCAACACTAGACTGCATAAATTCTTCTCGTCTGGCCATCCTGAAAATATAACACAATTAATTATCCTAGAGAGTGCATCTGCTAGCTGGTTGTCCTTTCCTTCAACATGTTCAAAATGGACTCTTATTCCAATTCCCGTGACATAGTCTGTAAAGTCTATCCATCGAACCTATGAAGGTTTATTGTTTGCTTAATTATTGAAGAAGCTAATTATAGCTTGGCAATCTATTCTGATAACCAACTCTTGCTTATCCAGATAATAAATCTTAAAGGCCAAAGAATTCATTGCTGCAAATATCTCAGCATCAATTGTAGACTTAGGAGGATTGAATTTTCCACTAGAGTATGCGTAGATTTTTTCTGATGATCTCAAATCATATTTCTGCGGCTTCCATTTGCATATACCTCCCTAGCCTTTCATATAACCATTAATTTCAATAATTATAGAACAAGTTTTTGGGGGTACCTCCAAGTCAAGCAATTGTTGTACAAGTTTTTTAATTTTTTGGATTAAATCCCAATCCTGTTCATTCATTCTTTTTTCTCCAGTTGGGCTAGTTTTTGCATATAGTGGGCTAAGCAACTGACCCATTTTAGGAATGTAAGCCCTCGCGTAGTTTAATAGACCCAACCAGGATCTCATCCCTTTCTTTTCTTTTAAAGACTGATCATCAAATTCAACAATCTTCTTTATGATGTGTGGTTGTAACTTGATACGTTGGTTTCCCAGGATTGCCCCTAAGAACTCTATCTCAGGCGTTGCAATTTTCATTTTTGTGGGGCTCAAAACTAGTCCGTTCTTTTGGCATATACTTAGCATCACCTTCAAGTGCTTAGCATGTTCTTCCTCATTCTGAGAAAACACCAAAATATCATCAATATACATCGCAATAAATGATTCTGTACCTTTAAAACATTCATCCATCTTTCTTTGAAAAATTACGGGAGCATTCTTGAGTCTGAATAGCATTGCCAACCATTCAAAGAGTTCGTCGGGTACCCAGAATGCAGTCCATTCTATAGAGTCTGGGTGCATAGAAACTTGATGAAATCCACTTTTCAAATCAAATTTAGAGTAAATTTTACTCATACTTACTCTTTTCAGAATGATATTAATACTTGGCAGGCTATACTGGTCTTTGTTTGTTATATCATTGAGGTGCTTATAATTGAAAACCATGCATTCTTTCCCTTTAATTTCTTTGCCAATAAGGGGATCAATGCTTGTACTTGAATTTACAATAATCGTGGTGGTTCTCTGCCTGCTTTTGCTTGATCTGATTACCTTCAAATCCAGTAAGAATTTAACATGCCTCTTAAAAGCATCTTGCATTTGGGGTGTCAGATGCTTAAGGGGTCGGTCTTCAATAATAAACTCGGGATTCTTAATATCAAGTTTGGAGAGTATTTTGTTTCTTTACCAGGCCTGAGGGGATCTTCCCCCAATAAACCCTGCTTCCTTTAGTGAGTTGAGCAGAGGTTGAAATTTCTTTATGAAACTTGGTTGACTCTGGAAGATATTGTAACAAACTTGTTCTTGAATCTGTATGTATTCATCTTCCTCCATATCCAACTCTTCAATAGCTGCCAAAATAGGTGCCATAGGTTGAGTTTTAATTGCAGTGATATTTTTATAAAAGGTTACTGTATCTCCTTCTATATGGACTCCTCCTTGCATTGCTCGTATGAAGTTAATCTCTCTAAACAAATGAGAAAAAAATAAATGAAAAAAGTGAAAATGAAAATTTAAAGTATCATTTAGAAATTGATTATAAGAATCAATTTCTAATTTAATAATCGGTCTTTAAATTTAGTCGAATTGCTAATTTAGAGATTGATTTCGAATCGATTTTTAATTTAGAGATCGATTATTAAATCGATCTCTAATTTGAAATCAATTTTTAATCGGTTTTTAAATTTATCTCAATTTGAGTTTTTTTAGTGTTTAACGCGGTAAATAACTTTTTTTTCTTAAACATATCAAGGAATCACAAATATCACTCGCAACACAAGTTGTGAATTTTTTTTTCTCTCTCTCTAAAAGAATTTCAAAATTTTGAAAGTTAACTATGACTCAAAATTGAAAGTGCTGCTATTTTAAATCATAGGTAGTTGATTTTCAATAAAACTTAAACATTTGGGCAAGACAATATCATTTTGAAGAAAAAAATATTTAGCCGTACGTAAATTACTTCAACCTTAATGCTCTGTCTATTTAAAGGAACGAAAACCAAAACTACGGAAAGTTATCCGTAGGAAAATTGTTTCCCATATTTACTTTATTAAAAAATTAAAGAGGAGGGATGATTTAATCCATCGGTGGATAAATAAGAAGGGAGAATTTTATCCCTTCCAAATCGGACGGAAAGATGAGAGAAAGAAAAGTAAAAAAGAATGAAATCAGAGCGCATAAATATCCCTAATCCCTCTTTTCTCTTTTGCCGACTTCTTCTCCTTTTCATCCGTAGATTCCTTTCACTGCTTCGCAGAGTCGACCCTGGGCCAGGACAACCAGGCCCCCTTGCTCAGGGCTCAAAAAATTTGAGCGCCTAAATTTTTTGATTTTTTACGTTTAAATATTTCAGTAAAATCTAAATTTTTTGAGGGCCTAAAAGTAAATTGTTATAAAGCTACTGTGCAGCGAAACTTTTTATTCGTGAATCCCTCTTTTTGGCTTTTCACCTTCTCAACGTTTCGCCTTTGCCCCGTCTCGCACGTCTCTCGCTCCTTCTGATCTGTCCTTCACGGCCCTCGTCTCCGACGATAGATTCGGAGAGTCTTATTGTTTTGGACGATTGGGACAACCCACAGGACACAACGGACAGTAGCTCCCTAATTCCTTCGGCCTTCGCTTCAGCGACGACTAGCAAGGTAAACCCAGCGCCCAGCGGCCTGTGGCCTCATCTAAGAGGCGGTTCCAAAGGCGAAACAGGTAAATATGATTCTTTCGCCTCTATTTCTTTTGCTATCCTTTGATTTATTTTATTTTTTGAGTTTTATATTTTTGTTGGCCTTGAATTGAAAGTATTGCAGTTGATTCCCGCTTGAGAATTCATCAATTCATTTTTTTTTTATCTCCGTGTAATCTGTTCGATGTGGTTATTATAAAATAAAAATGGAAATGCAACGAAAGCTTTTAGCCTTTTAGTCTTTTACCAGGGCATGAAATCTGAGAAAGTCGTTTAGATAATGGTGGTTTAGATCAAAGCCGGTCCTGGGTACTTAAAAGGCCCTGGGCGAAACATAAAATTGGGCCCTTTTACACAAACATATCTCATATCAACAATTGTTGATTAATTTTATAATTATGATATTTTATTTTTTATCTCCATCAACAAATACTGCTTGACATATACAAATACGAGTTCGTATTCAAAAAATTGAGCAATCTTGCCCGACAACAATATAGTGCTCATGACAAGTAGTTCATTAGCATAGAATAAAATTAGATACAATTTCTACAAAATGATCTAATTTTATAAAAAATGTTATTGCATCAAGATTTTAATAAGCAGAATAAAAACAATCAAATAAAAAATAATAAAAATAACATGTGCTTTGACACTGCTCTTGGAAGGGCCCACGATTGTGATATGATCCATCTTTCGTTGCTTTTAAATTTCTGAAATCCTTCTTGCCAGTCACAAAGGAAGGAACTTCCTCTTTTCTATAAACAACAATATTTCCACGACCATCATAGGCCAACCTCTTCCTCTTAATCATTAAAGGATAACCAAATAACTCTCCAACTTTCTCGACATCAACAAGGTTATGGATCTGTGTAGAATAATTTTTATTGATTAAAAAAATCAACTTCAAATTTATCCAGAAAACAAGAGAAGAGTAAATCACCTTCCAAAAAGTCAAGAAATGGATTGTCATACTGAGAAAAATAAACCTTTTGAAAATATTTATCATGAGATAATGTAATAAAGAATTTAATAAATCAAATATCTTGATAGCAAATCAATATTGTTGAGAATTCTGAACGACCAGAAAGCGATAAAATTTTCTACAACTACATTAAGATTCTAGCAATAACTTAGACTCAGAAACTACAAGAATTATGGTCTCTAAGGACACTCATAAATGTCCTTATAATATATTTTTAAGGATACTAACATTTTAGTAACATTATTTAAAAACGTCCTATAAAGTGATGTCGTCTTAAATCCTACTAGCTTTCTTGATATTTTATAATGTCATTTTACAATATAAATATTAACATCAAAAGTGTCTCAATTTAAATATACAATGACACTCTAAAATATTAAAAAAATATATATATTTAAGAACATCTATCCTTAAAATATCATAAAAAGGATTACAAGTTGACTGAAGATCATGCATGCAGAATTATAATAGATTAAGATGAGGATATCAGAAACAATAATAATTAGGCATCCATTTACTTAGAACTAAAGGTAACCCTCAGATTTTCAATATGCATGCATAAATTCGTTGTGCTCCAGTCGATGACTCATATTTCCACCAAACAATTGTGAGAGAATTACAAAACCATTAACTTTGAAAAGCAAGAGAAAATTATACTTTTCTTTAATTTTGGAAAAAAAAAGAGAGAAAAGGATAAAATAATTAAACTAGCACAAAATCTAAAACATGCAAGAAGACAGTACTCATATAAAATATAAGATTGCCTTACACTGCTAAATAAAATGAAATCTTCTTGAAGTAGAATGCAAATAATGACCAATTCTATTTGCAGCGTATCTGTAAGAAAATTTGTCCAGCAGACAGAGAAGAACAAGTTGTATGGTGAGAAATTCCAACAAGTGTACCTGTTTGCTCTTCATTGAACATCTGATTCCAAGGCATCTCAGTATATGAGTTCTTGAAACCATGAAGATGTGGAACTTGGAACGAAGAGGGCAGTGATGAAAGCAAATGCCCATTAATTGATGAATCTGATTTACATACTTTTCCTGGTTCCCCAACTAAAATTGTAAAATACTGGAAAAAAAAAATATTTCTCGGTAATTGATAAAATATCTTGTGAAATTTTTCAGGAATTTTTAAAATTTTTTCTGGATTTAAACGGAGGTCTTATGGACATTTTATGGGGATAAAGCGGATAGACTTTTGTAAAGCCTGTTTAGACTATCTGTTAGAAATTAATAGGTTTAATTAAAAACCTATTATATATTTTTTCCGTTTTCCCGATCGGCCGTTTCTTCCCAAATCGCGACCTTTCTCTTCTCGCCGAACGCCACTGTGCTCAGCCTCGCGACTTCTCCTCTTCGTCTCCGAGGTGATCAGAGCCCCCCCATCTCCTTCCCTCAAGCCCGTGCTCGCTGCCGCCTTCTCCCTCACGCTGCGATCCACATAAGCACACAGTGCCATGGCGAAGCCTCGCGCCTTCTCTCCTGCGCGGCCACGGCGGTCGCCGCGCCCATCGCGCCTCGCCGCCTGCGTCACGCTGGCGTCATCCGCCGTCTTCTCCCGCGCGGCCACGCCCGATTTGCCCTTTTCGTTCGGCGACGGCCGCGCCTCTCATCCGCGACTGCTCTGCGCGACGACCTCAACACCGGGTGATTTCCTCAATTGCGAGCCTTTCTCCTCTTCCCGATCGGCAACCTTCCCTACTCGTCGCTGCCGCAGATTTGCTCCGCCGCCACATGAGCTCGAGCTCAGTCGGTCGTTGCCCCTTATGCTCACAGTTGTCGTCGGATCTATTCACGTAAGCTTGGCTCGGTAAGATCAGCATTGTTAAATCGATTTAGGGCGAGTTATAAGGTCAAGTATGATCTTGTTCTTATTGAGCTTGATCATTGAATTAGGCGGTGTTGGTGTGCAACAAGGAGTAGGGAAAAGGGGTTCAGGTTGTTGGAGATTAGTGCCGGTTACGTAGATTCTTGATTTTCTCTGTATACTGTAAATTCAAGTTTGATTCGTTGGATGGACAATGAGTTGAGAGCTTGATAAATTTCAGTCGGTTGAAGTGGCTGTGGATGGAATTTGCAGTAGGAATTCTGGTGATTGTAGGTGCCGGATCTTAGGTTGAATGGGTCGGTGGCAGTGTGTAAAAGAGGAGCTGATCGAATTGAAGGAGTTGGTTGTATGTGATTAAACTAATCTTGTGATGGATTTGTTGGTAATAGAAGATTTCTTATATGGATATATACTACGTTATAGTTGAGCTAGTATTGACACGATGATTAATAGTTATGGATGGGTTGTTCATGTTTACAGTGTTGATTTGAATCATTGTGAATTGTTGATTGGATCTAGTGGGTATACTTACGGTGATATAGCCGAAGTGATGTTGGAGGTGTGATCGAGACTTTAATTAGTATCGAGACAATTGATTTGTATATAATGATCAAGATTAGTGAATATGAAAGGATGTAAGGTTTGATTTAAATTGTTGTCATGTGTTGGAATTTAATGATGGTTTATGTTGTGTGCAGGACTTGGTTACGAGGCAGGTCCACGAGCATGAAGATTATTATCACGAGCTTCTTATCAGGTGGGTAATTTCCTACCTGTTCCGGGTAGTTGTATTTCATTCAGATTTAGTCATTGATATGACCATATTAGGTGTTCATATTACCTTGACCTTGTTCTTTTTATCGTATGCTTGATCCTTTACCATTGGCTATTAACTCTATTGCTGATATCATGTTTATTTTATCATGATTAGGAGTTATACATATAGGTGATGCAAGTAACTTAGAATTTGTTTAAGTTAAGTGCAAATGGTAAAGTTCGGATGACAACTTTGATTGTACATTAGGCAAAAGGTCATCAGTAGGTAGATAATGTCTTTAACCTAGGGTTAGCTCTAGTACCCTTAGGTTGTATGTTACCACCGAACATGTGTTGTGTAAATGGTCGAGGAATGATACTTAGGGTATCGCTACGGACCCGTGGTCCTAGCTTGTTATAATCGGATGAGTCGACTCTCTACGGGATGAGAGTGCGTCGAGTAGATTAGTATGACTCTCTACGGGATAGAGTATTATGATCGATTGAGTACGACTCTCTACGGGATGTAGAGTGCGTCGAGTAGATTGGTATGACTGCATACATGATAGAGAGTCTATGGTGGATGTCTGTATGTGAGACATTGCATTCATGCATTTACATGCACCGGCGGACGAGGTCTCCCTTGTGGTTGAGAGAGGGTCGCTCATCCTGCCTTCTTACTCATGGGAGGAATGCAGGTGTGTGAGCATTGAGTCGCACTCTACCACTATATAGGCGGTGGTAGTTGGATTTGCGTCGTAGTCTTGCGTGTGTGGTACTCGATCACTCATGGGTAGTATTTGTCGGGTGACCAATAGGACCCCCATCGTGTAGCTTGCTCTTTCGCTTATATCTCGATCGATCATCGCCCACTCGGCCACCGAGAGTAGTGGTTGGTGTTGAGTTGGGGCGTTGTCATGCTCGAGCCGAGGCCACACTAGGGTCGTGGTAGCTTTAGGGTGAGCCGAACATGACCATGCATCTTTGCATTCTGATGATGGCATTTTGCATATTACATATATATATACGTATATATATATATAGATGATTGTGATTAGTATACATATATAGATACGATCTATATATATATATATGCTTATTGTGATGTTGCATTTGATTGTATTATGTTTCTTTGCATTTGATTGTACATCATATTCATGCATGTTTCTTGATATATATCTGATTCGTCGGATATTGGTATGTGTTGGATAGACCATGATACCTTGGCACTGTAGCGTAGTAGATTATGTGTTGGTATTACTCTTCTTTATATATATATATTTGGATATATGTTGAGTTGGATCGAGTAGCGTAGTGACTTGGTATGTATGCATTTTATGATATTCATTTCATTAGACGGTATATGCTTGTATTTATATACTATCTTTGATATACTGTTGTACTTCTAAGTATGTCATTGAAATACATGTGATATTACATATATATACATGTTTTTATTACCTGCTGAGTTTTACTCACCACCCCCCACGGACCACAGGTTTTACATCACCCAGTAGCAGTGAAGACCGTGATGTGACTTGGAGCCGGTGGCGTCGTCTTATCTCACGAGGCTCCGTGTTTTGTTTTGGGCTTCTTGTCAGATTGTCCATTTGTATTTTGGAGTTTTGATGTATATGTTGTAGATTGATTTTGTCGAGATTTTTCTTTATGTTATGGTGTTAGTCATACCGGTATGCATGTGTAGGATGTATTGTTGTTGTATCGTTTTCGCTGTGTGTAGTTGTTTTGATTTATATATATTGTTGTGGTTTGGTATATTTTTATATATTGTTGTCATTGTGGGCCTACGGGCCTTGTATTAACCCGAAATGTTGCCACGTACAGGAGAGGTGTCATCCGTTTGATTTTCGGCTCGGTATGCTCTCGGGGCGTGACAACTTTAGTGGTATCAGAGCCCAAGTTACTGCGATGTCGTACTTATGTTATTTTTGAGTCGAGTCTTGGATTCTCGAGTCGATTTATTGGTTTTGGTTTTGAGATAGAGATGGAGGCTGAGCTCAAGCGATTCTGAAAAACTTATGGTTTAGTAGATATTTATCTAAACTTGATTAGTAGGTGTATACAATAGAGTTATGACACTGTGCGGACTTGTAGTAGGGAATTAGTCACCAGAGGCGACCAGCAGGAGTGACCTTTAGGGTTTATACTCCCGGTTATGTTGGCTATGCATTTAGATGCTTATACCAGGGAGTAACCTGTAGTGTGTTGGTTATTATTCGTAATCGTGGTATGAGTTGACCACGGGAACGACCTATTGAGTCTGTGAGTCTTGAACCTGTGTCGAGAAGGTAATTTACCTTTGAGCCGTGATAGAGTCGGAAAAGCAGGGGACAAGTTGTCACATTTATTATGGAAATCGAGACTACAGTCTTAGAGATTTCCACTAGCGTCTAATCGGATCATTACATGGGTAATGAGCGGACTTATGACTATTGTTGATGATGTAGATAGCGGAAGGCTAGGTTATGGAGTTTCATAGGGATTTTATCCTTGAGTTGTTCGTACTGAGTGGTATAACTTTGAGAGTACTTTTAAGTACTTACTCATGTTATACCGAGAAAGTAGAGTTATTTGCATACCATTATACGAGTTATTTGGTGATAAATGCATAAAATAATGTTGGGGAAATAAAAGATCACTTGATCATGGATTAGTGATGTGGAAAGAGTGTAGTTTCCCGTGTTACGTGTAGTGACACATGGTAAGGCATTCTTGAGCTTCCAGCACGGGCGATCGGTTAGTAATAGTGTACTGTGCAGAGTCGTGAGACTTGCAAAAGTTACGACCACCTAATAGCTCAAGAAGACGACGGGCTGATTTAAGCCACCTAGAGTTATTGGCTTATAGGTAGATTAGGAGGCCGGGATCTTCCACCAGATCCTGCTGGAAGACGTTGGATTGAGACAGGAGTTTAGGCCTGACTCCGTATAAGTGTTCAGGAGATGAAGATCGATAGCGGATATTGCAGTCGGATATTGGAGTAAGAAGTCTCCGAATGTTGGACAAAGGAGCAAGATCGAGTCGAGGCCTTGGGGCTACTTTAGATTATAGAAGACCAATCAGATCATCGGAAGGTTCTTGTGGATATCAAGCCAAAATCGAAACAAAGACTCAGAAGAATTGTGTGCGTCGATCACGGACCACGACATGCGGCCGATTATCCGTTGGAGCAGTTCAGCTGTTGTTATGGTGAGCAACCAGTACAGTGGAGGAGGTGTACTTTGAAGACTCAGTTGAAGACTATCAGGATATTCGAAGATGATACACCATCTCGGCGAGATCGACGAAGATTGGGTTATTTCGTCGGCCGGCGACCTACTACCTCGGCGTGGTTGAAGTTCCGTAATACTCCCCTTGGTGAGATCGGCCTGAAGCGGCATCGTGAAGACATCTTAGAAGATTCAAGACAACAACAGCGTTACCTCCGGATGTGATTTGCTTAGATGCAGGAGAGAGTATACGATGATGGTCGTATTTATTGATATTCTCTGATTGTAGCTCGTAGATTTAAGTGATAGGATCGGATGATCTAGGAAAAATCCTTGGATCATTCGGCAAATCGATCATTGTTTGTCGTAAATGTTGGATCCGATCTTATTCTCCTCGGAGAAAGGCCGATACTGCACGGAGCCTTTGGAATCGGATCGTGATATTTCATCGTTGGTATGACTCTAGTTTACCCTCGATGTCAATATATTGAGAGATACTTGTAGTTTACGGGTATCTTTGTCTAGAACATTCTTAGTTGGATTAGAAAGGTCCTATACATCGAACTAATGGGTCGGTGGTATCTCTACCCACAGTGAGATGTGTGGATCAATAATTAAAAGTCGAGGATGTCCTTGAACTTTGATAGACATACTTTCTTTGTAGACATATCCTTACGGATGGTGGTGTTGGAAGTATGGTACGATATGTCTCTCGGATGTGCGTATAATCGAGAGTGTTGGATGTAGTTTGGATGAACTCCTAGGCTTGCCCTTGCATAGGCAAGTGGGTAAGCGTCGAAATGATTGCGAAAATAGTTACGATATCGAAGATCGCGAGAGTGATAGTCTTGTGAGTATCGGTGTTGTTAAACACTATATAAATTGGAAGAGCGTGAGTTGCGATTATAGGAGATGTTGGAGGGGATATTTATCTATCGGTATTTCTCCTTGAGAAGGATCGAACTCTTTGATAAAGAGGATAAACCTTTGAAATTATGCATCGATTATCGAAGATGGAATCGATAATTGTTGAAAGTAAGTATCCTTCGTTGAGGATGAATGATCTACTTAGATCGAGATACGCTGTGTATACTCTAGGGTTGGTTTCATTTGGAGTGTTGATATCGTAGTGACATGGCGTCATACAATTATCATTGTCGTTGTGATGATTGATATATCATCAGCCTAGAGTAAAAAGGGGATGCAGGTGTGTAGAGACGACAATTTCATACTTGGTATGAATTGTATGAGTTTTGATTAAGTGGTTAGACTAATTAACGATTTAGTCGTCCATGGATTTGAGAATCGTGTATCCTGAACACGATTGGATCCTTTTGTAGTTGTTGGAGTTAAGTAACATGGCCCTTTGTTGATTGTAATTAGTGGAGTTGCGCACTCGACCACCGTAGATGGTGGTTTTCCTTGTATGTTTTGGGTGAGTATTGTAAATGTGGATGAGATGCTTTTAAGCATTAGTATACCACAGACTTGTTTGACAAAGGTGATGATAGAGATCATTTAGTCGGAAGCTGGTGAAACCAGTTTACAAGACCTAGACGACGCTTTTACACGAGTATTAATTAATCCTTCCGGAGTGGATAAAAAGGATGATGTACGCAAATGCATCGTTTCAGGGATCGGAATGATTCCGTCGATGAATGAGACATATCTTATGCTTACGACAGTTAAGAAACTACGAGATAGGCTGTCATATACATGACGAGGCTTTAGTAGTTATTATTTGGATTTGTAGGGATATGGAGCAGGAATGCTCATGGGATTTTAACTAACTACTGGGTAGCTACAATGGAGTTGCTGGAGCGCGAACAGTTGCAACAATTGCAACAATGGAGATTGATCGCTATAGTCTTTCATGCACTTACAGAGTGTGTGATAGAGTGGATTTTTAATGGTTGATGGTTTTCTCTTTTGAGAAAATAACTCTCCGTCTCTAATAAGGATAGTGTGTTCCGGATACACATCCAGTTAAGGAAGAGTTGCTACAGGAAGCACATCATTCGAGATTTGCTATGCATCCTGGTGGTACTCGGATGTACCGATATTGAGATGTGGAATCTTGGTGGGAGCGGTATGAAGAGAGATCTGCGAGACTTTGTTCTTTGGGTATTTAGTATACCAGCAGGTAAAGGTTGAACATCAGAAACCCGCTGGATCGATGCAGGAAATTTCGATTCCGGAATGGAAGTGGGAGCATATCACTATTGATTGCGTTACGGGATTGCCTAGAACCCGTAAAGGCCATGGTGCGATTTGGGTGAGTGTGGATCGACTGACCAAATCAGCTCATTTCCTTTCTATTCGTGGGTCGTACTCGTTGGATCGTCCGACAGCGTTGTATTACCGAAAGATTATCAGATTGCGTAGGCTACTTTTAAGTACCATATCGGATAGAGATTCACGATTTACCTTGCGATTTTTACGATGCACGGATTGTAGGCACGCGAGCTTGGCTTAGTGCAACATTTCATCCGTGGTGATGGAGTGTCTGAGCATGACATTCAAACGTTGGAGGATCTATTCAGATCTTGTGTCGTGGATTATGGAGGTGTAGCTTATCGGTTGGCTTTACCTCCGACACTTGCGGGTGCTCACAACATATTTCATGTTTATATGCTGAGGGAATACGTTCCGCGTTCAGATCATGTTCTGAAGGAGATAGTAATTCCACCTAAGTCTAATGTGACTTACGAGGTGATTCCAGGATGGAGCCTGGGTCGTAAGGAGCGACAGTAGTGGGACGAAAACCAGTCGACTCGGAAAGGTTGGAGGACAACATCATATCGATGAGAAGGCTACTTGGGAGCTGGAAGATGCTATCCGAGCTCGATATCCTCATTTGTTCACTTGAGGCATGTAGTAGTGCAAGAAATCTTTTGGGTTGGTTCTCGTATGCTGGTACGAAATTTGGGGACCAAATTTTTATAAGTGGGGGAGAATGTAAAATACCGGAAAAAAAATATTTCTTGGTAATTGATAAAATATCTTATGGAATTTTTCAGAAATTTTTAGAAATTTTTCTGGATTTAAACGGAGGTCTTATGGACATTTTATGGGGATAAAGCGGATAGGCTTTTGTAAAGCCTGTTTAGACTATCTGTTAGAAATTAATAGGTTTAATTAAAAACCTATTATATATTTTTTCCGTTTTCCCGATCGGCCGTTTCTTCCCAAATCGCGACCTTTCTCTTCTCGTCGAACGCCACTGTGCTCAGCCTCGCGACTTCTCCTCTTCGTCTCCGAGGCGATCAGAACCCCCCATCTCCTTCCCTCAAGCCGTGTTACGCCGCCTTCTCTCTCACGCGCGCGATCCGCAGCTTACACACAGCCACCGCGCCGGAGCCCTATCGCCGCCTTCTCCCTCGCGCGCCGGCCACGACAGTCGCCGCGCCCCATCGCCGCACCTCATCGCCGCCCCTGCGCGTCACGCGCTCGCCGTCCATAGCCGTCTTCTCCGCGCCACGCCGCCCGATTCGCCCTTTTCGTTCGGCGGCCGCCTCTCATCCGCGACCTGCTCTGCGACGACCTCAACACCGGGTGATTTCCCTCAATTGCGAGCCTTTCTCCTCTTCCCGGTCGGCAACCTTCCCTACTCGTCGCTGCCGCAGATTTGCTCCGCCGCCACATGAGCTCGAGCTCAGTCGGTCGTTGCCCCTTATGCTCACAGTTGTCGTCGGATCTATTCACGTAAGCTTGGCTCGGTAAGGTCAGCATTGTTCGTCGATTTAGGACGAGTTATAAGGTCAAGCTGTGATCTTGTTCTTATTGAGCTTGATCTGTTGAATTGGGCAGGTGTTGGTGTCGGCAACAAGGAGTAGGGAAAAAGGGGGTTGCCGGTTGTTGGAGATTGGCTGCCGGTTCTGTGGAGTTGCTGCCGACGAGGTTTAACTTCGGGTAAGCAAGATTGATTTTCTCTGTATGCTGTAAATTCAAGTTTGATTCGTTGGATGGACAGTGAGTTGAGAGCTTGATAAATTTCAGTCGGTTGAAGTGGCTGTGGATGGAATTTGCAGTAGGAATTCCGGTGATTGTAGGTCTTAGGATCTTAGGTTGAATGGGTCGATGGCGATGTGTAAGAGGAGGTGATCAGATTGAAGGAGTTGGTTGTATGTGATTAAACTAATCTTGTGATGGATTTGTTGGTAATAGAAGATTTCTTATATGGATATATACTACGTTATAGTTGAGCTAGTATTGACGATGATTAATAGTTATGGATGGGTTGTTCATGTTTACAGTGTTGATTTGAATCATTGTGAATTGTTGATTGGATCTAGTGGGTATACTTACGGTGATATAGCCGAAGTGATGTTGGAGGTGTGATCGAGACTTTAATTAGTATCGAGACAATTGATTTGTATATAATGATCAAGATTAGTGAATACGAAAGGATGTAGGGTATGATTTAAATTGTTGTCATGTGTTGGGATTTAATGATGGTTTATGTTGTGTGCAGAACTTGGTTCTGGCGGGTCCACGAGCATGAAGATTATTATCACGAGCTTCTTATCAGTGGGTAATTTCCTACCTGGTCCGAGTAGTTGTATTTCATTCAGATTTAGTCATTGATATGACCATGTTAGGTGTTCATATTACCTTGACCCTGTTCTTTTTATCGTATGCTTGATCCTTTAGAGTTGGCTATTAACTCTATTGCGATATCATGTTTATTTTATCATGATTAGAGTTATACATATAGGTGATGCAAGTAACTTAGAATTTGTTTAAGTTAAGTGCAAATGGTAAAGTTAGGATGACAACTTTGATTGTACATTGGGCAAAAGGTCATCGTAGGTAGATAATGTCTTTAACCTAGGGTTAGCTCTAGTACCCTTAGGTTGTATGTTACCACCAGAACATGTGTTGTGTAAATGGTCGGAGGAATGATACTTAGGGTATCGCTACGGATCGCGGTCCTAGCTTGTTATAATCGGATGAGTCACGACTCTCTACGGAATGAGAGTCGTCGAGTAGATTAGTATGACTCTACTGGGATAGAGTATTATGATCGATTAGTACGACTCTCTCTACGGATGAGAGTGCGTCGAGTAGATTGGTATGACTCTGTACATGATAGAGAGTACATGGTGGATGTCGTATATGAGACATTGCATTCATGCATTTACATGCCATGTTGGCGGCGAGGTCTCCCTTGTGGTTGAGAGGAGTGGCGATCATCCACCTCGCGGTTACTCATGGGAGAAGCAGGTGTGAGCGAGCATTAGTCGCTCTACCACTTATAGGCGGTGGTAGTTGGATTTGCGTGTCGTAGTCTGCGTGTGTGGTACTCGACCACTCATGGGTAGTGACTATCGGGTGACAGCGAGGACCCCGTCGTGTAGCTTGCTCTTTCGCTTATATGCTACTCGATCATCACCGCCCTCGACCACTCGAGAGTAGTGGTTGGTGTTGAGTTAGGGCAGTTGTCATGCTCGAGCCCAGAGGCCCTGCAGGGTCGTGGTAGCTTTAGGGTGGTGAAATGACCGTACATCTTCATTCGTGATGGCATTTTGCGTATTGCCGTATATATACATATATGCATGTATATATATATATATGGATGATTGTGATTAGTATACATATATAGATACGATCTATATATATATGCTTATTAATGATGTTGCATTTGATTGTATTATGTTTCTGCGCATTTGATTGTACATCGTATTCATGCATGTTTCCTTCGTATATTATCTGATTCTTCGGATATTGGTATGTGTTGGATAGACCATAGATACCTTGGCACATGTAGAGTAGATTATGTGTTGGTATTACTCTTCCTGTTATATATATGTTGGATATATGTTCAGGTTGGATCAGAGTAGCGTGGCAGACTTCAGGTATGTCTGCATTTTATGATATTCATTTCAGTTAGACGGTATATGCTTGTATTTATATACTATGCTGATATACCTGTTGTACTTCTAGAGTATGTCATTGAAATACATGTGATATTACATATATATACATGTTTTCTATTACCTGCTGAGTTTTACTCACCACCCCCCCGCGGACCCTGGGTTTTCTGTCGCCCAGGTAACAGGTAGAAGACTTCGTGACAGCTTGGAGCACCGCCGGCTGACGTCATCTCATCTCACGAGGCTCCCGTGTTTTGTTTTGGGCTTGCTGTCCGTTGTCCATTGTATTTTGGAGTTTTCGTGATGTATATGTTGTAGATTCAGATTTTGTCGAGATTTTTCTTTATGTTATGGTGTTAGTCATACCGGTATGCATGTGTAGGATGTATTGTTGTTGTTGTATCGTTTCCGCTGTGTGTAGTTGTTTTGATTTATATATATTGTTGTGGTTTGGTATATTTTTATATATTGTTGTCATTGTGGGCCTACGGGCCTTGTATTAACCCGAAATGTTGCCACGTACAGGGGAGGTGCCGTCCGTTTGATTTTCGGCTCGGTATGCTCTCGGGGCGTGACAAAAATTCATCTGATTCATCTCAGTATATGAATCTGGTTTGTAATCATATTTCAAGATCACATTTATAGTTAATTATCTGATTATTTGTCAAATTAGCTGCCTCAAGGTATAAAACTGTGTCAAATTATTGTAACCTACAAAAAAACCAAGATAACTCATTTAAAGTGTCTTCGTGATGCACTTTTAGAGGCAAAATCATCAATAATAGCATCATATATATATTCAATATTTTCCAAAATATTCTTTTTAATGCAAAAAATTGCTAATCCATTTCCTACAAAACTGTGCAAAAAGTAGAAGAAGAATTAATTATTAAGTCCTAATGATCAACCTTAGAAACTGGAGCATGAGAAATTTACATGCTATGCAATGAGATTCACTAGTATAGTCTACAATTCCTCACCTCTCAAGAGAAAATCGGGAGAAGTTGTTATCTGTGGGAACATCGCCAACTAAATTATTATTAGACAGGTTCCTGTTTGCCAAAACAGAATCGATTAGACAGTCAAATATTTCATTTTTTTCAAAAGCAAGAAAATGTGATCTTTCTAGAGTCACTTACAGGGCAATGAGACTTAGGCAGTTAGTGAGAGTTGTGATACCATCAGACAAATTGTTATTTTCCAAATTCCTGCAACAAAATTTAGCATTCATGAGTCGGAATAAAATTTCTTTAACCTTTTAAGGTATCTGATTTAGTGGTTTCAAAAATAAACTGCAAATACATTCAGAAAGAGGCATATAGTGTGACCAGATTCTGAAGCAGTCCAAGCTCCTCAGGAATCTTATCGGACAAGTAGTTTTTTGACAAATCACTAAAATTTACACCAAGGATAATCAAGATCAACAGAGTTAATTATCTGATTATTTGTCAAATTAAATTTACCTCAAAGTATAAAAGCGTATTCAAATTATTGTAACTCTGACAAAAACCAAGATAACTCATTTAAAGTGTCTTCGTGATGCACTTTTAGAGGCAAAATCATCAATAATAGCATCATATTCAATATTTTCTAAAATATTCTTTTCAATGCATTAAATTGCTAATCCATTTAGCCTATCTTGAGTCATTGTGGTTCGTAAATAAGATTTTATTAATTTTAATTTTGAAAAACTTCTTTCGGCAGATGCCACTGTCACGGGTATTGTCAATAATATTCTATAAGCAATCATCACATTTGGAAACATATCCATTGTTTTTAAAAACTCTAATATTTGAATGGAAGACCATTTTGTATTTGTTTCATAAGATTCACTTGGTAACATCACTTGTAAAACTTGTAGTTCTGAAAACATATATTTTGCATCAATATCAGAAGTGTCACCATTTCTTAAATTATTTTCAAGATTCACACACGAACTCATCAATTCATCATCATCCAACGAAACTAATTTTGCAACATCATACAAGAACCCAAATATAGATTCAAAATATTGCAATTGTTCAAACCTACTCTTCAATTGCCCAAGAGCAATATCGACCACTAAGATAAAATAATCTATTCGAAAAGATTCTTCTGGGGATTGATTTTCCCTTTCAGTGTTAACAATCTCATCAAAATGTCTCTTTCTACAAATTTTACGTTTTGTGGGAAATACAGGCTCAATTTCCATATCATATGCTATTTTTTTTGCATCTACCATAGCAGAAGAAAAATCATTTTCTCTATATTTTTCAAAAAAGGAAACAAGATTAGACAATTGTTTTACAGCAACATCAAGACGCATATCCTCTGACTGTAATTTTTTACTAACTAAGTTAATTTTATGTAAAATATCATGCCAAATAACAAGGCTTAATATAAATTCAAAACTTGAAAGTTCACCAGATGCTAAAGTTTCAGCATCTCTACTTAATTTATTATCTTCACTTATTTCTGCTAATTTGAACAAAGCTTCTCTAATTTGGGAAGCTTGAGATAATATTGCTTTGACTGTTTCAAGATGACTTTCCCATCTTGTAGTTGACAATGATTTTAAAGTTAATCCATCAATATATTCAAGCAAAATATTCCATCTTTTTGTTGAATTAGAAAACACGGTGTACATACATTGACATGCTCCAAAAAATGATTTTGCTTTAGCACAAGAATTTGCCATGTCACAAACAACTAAGTTAAGAGAATGAGAACCACATGACATGTAAAATGCTCTAGGATTAATGTCAAGTAATCTCCTTTGCACACCTTGATTTTTACCTTTCATATTAGATCCATTATCATAACCTTGCCCTCTCACATTATCAATATCAAGTTCTAAAGATTGTAAAACGACTTGTAATTCATTGAAAAGACCTAAACCAGTTGTATTTCCTATATTTAAAAATTCTAAAAAGTACTCTTCTATTTTAATAGGAGTGTCTGAAACATCTATACATCGTAATATGAGAGTCATTTGTTCTTTGTGACTTGCATCCGGTGTACAATCAAGAATTACGGAAAAATATTTTGCCTCTTTTACTTTTTTAATTATTGCATTCTTGACTTTAGAAGCTAGAATAGATATTAACTCATTTTGAATTTTATGACTAAGATAATGATAATGAATCTTTTTATCTTGAATGAGTCGAAAATGCTCTTGCATTATTGGATCGAAATCTGCAATCATTTCAAGTAGACCCAAAAAATTACCATTACCATCTTCATCAATTTTGTCATGTGAACCACGAAATACTAAATTATGTATAGCAAGACATTTGACAACATCAACTATTCTTAGCATAATGTGTTTCCAATGTTTTGTGTCATTTTTAATTTGTTCTTGTATTTCTTTATCAATTGTCAATGTTTTTTTTAATCTTATTTGTAGTTCAACAAAAGCTCTCAAATTAGTGAGATGTTCAACACTATTTTCATGTTGTTTAAGCTTCTCAGATAGATGTTTCCAATCATTAACTCCTTCTTTTGCTAAATTACTTTTCGTGTGTATTACTTTAAACAACTTACAACAAATGCAAAATACTTTGTCCACCTCTTTTGAGTACACTAACCATTTTCGATCACGAGTCTCACCATTTGGTAACATTTGAACATAGTAAGTATGAGAAAAATGTCGAGATTCTTTATCTAAAGGAAACTTAAGAATATCTTCTCTTTTAGGACCATTTTTCACAAATAAATCTCTCATTTTTGTATCAAGATTATCCCAAACTCTTGGATCAAATATGTTCAAATCATATCTGGGTGTTAAACATTGATATTCATTTGTATGTTCATCATCACAACAATTATCAATATCTTTAGTTTTGTCAATTTCAATTTCATCTAAATCATTAAAATATGTATTCTCTTCGTTCTCATTTTCTACAAATTTCTCATTCTCATCACTTTCGTTTCTCACAAATTCTTCAGTTTCATCATTCTTGTTTTTACCAAAATCTTCATTTGCATTTGATTCATTAGTTAAAATCTGAACTAAACTTTCCGTTGTATCATGTGATTCTTTACTAAAATATTTATTCAATGAACCCCTTAAGCTTTGGGCTATCTCTTCTCCTTTTTTTCTTTTTTTGTCTTTTTTGATATCCAGAGAGTTGTTTCATGATGACAGATAATTATGAATAATAAGCAATAAGCAAAGAATAATAAAACCTGATATGGAGAATTTTTCTTCGATTCGAAATCCACTTATATAAGATCTTACACAAATTTCCTACAAATTTATAAAAAAAAACACAACAATTCAATTGTCTAGAACCTTATTCGTGCAATTAAAGACACAAGCACATTAATTTTAGTATAAACTTCTACAAATCTTAATCTTGAAAAATATAAGTCAAGGATCAAGCTCTTGAAGTAAATTTAAAATAGAAGAGTACTTCTACAAATACACTATTAAATCTCCTAATATCTATAAGCTCTCAAATTTAAAAAGTATAAGCAATAATTTTTTTTAAAAAAGCAAATCAAAAGTGGTACAATGATCTATTGTTATCATAAAACACCCATTGTAAAATACCAAAAAAAAAAAAAAAAGGGTATGGTTAGGAGTTGATTTCATTTAACCTAACTTAAGAAATTAGGTTTAGTTCAATTAACCTAGATTTAATTAAATCTAGGATTAATGGGTTATTGGGTTTAAAGCCCAACCCATTTAGAACCCCCGACCCGTTAACCCATTAAACCACCGCCGTTTTCCTTCTTCCGTTTTTCGCCGACACCATCTCCTCGATCGAGCGTTACGCGCAGCGGAATAAATCGTCGCCGCCTCCGCCGCCCGGCGCTGCCCTTCCCTAGCCCCTCATTTCCTCTTCTTCCTCTGCAAACGGCGACCGACGCCCTCAACAATCTCTAAGGAACGGGTGGAAGCGCAGACTGGGCGGTGGGAGCAAACAGAGTTGCCGATCGAGGGAGGGGAGTCAAGGTCGCTTGCAGTCGGTAATAGGTAAGGATTTCTCCCTCCCTACCTTGGCCGAATTCTGGAGTTATGATGGGGTTCTTCATCAATTGATCTCCTTCCCCTGTGTAGCCCTAACTCGGTAGTGATAGGGCAGTGTCGTTGTGGTTGGGGCGTCCGGCGAACCAAGCAGAATTGGGGGAGATTCCGACTGTCGGTAAGTTGATCTCTCCTCCATTTATCTTGCTGTTCATCTTCCTTGGTTAAGCCGATCGATGGATTTGGGCAGCGACGTTTCTGTGGGCTGCCGATCAGTGGGGAGCTGCTGCCGGATTCCGAGAGTTACTGCCGGCTTTGGGATTGGGTTGCCGGAGGAGATTACAACAGCAAGGTAAAGCTTGTATTTGGACAAGATTTTTTGGATGTTCTGTGACTTGCCGTGACTTAATTTGGTTTGAGCAGTGGGTTTGATCAGTTGAACGGGGCTGACAATTCAAGTGGATTTTGCTGCCGACGAGGATCAACTTCGGGTAAGCACGATTGATTCCCTGTTTGTGCTGCGAATTCCATTCGGTTGAATGGAATGAGGTGCTGTGGCTATTTCTCCTGAACTGATCGATAGATTTGTGGGCAGTGGCTGATTCTGGAAAACAGTGGAATTCGGGAAGGTTATACTGCCGGTGGAGGTTCCAAAACTTGCCGGTAAGCAAGCCATTTTCTGTCTTGATTTTTATAGTGTAGGTCAATTCATTATTGCCCTTGATTTAGCTAGTTAACAATGGTTAAATAGTTGGGTATCTAATTGGTGGAACTGGGTTTGAATTAATAATAAGGGTTGGTCGATGGTGAGGTTTCGTTGGGTGTTTGACCGGTTGTGAGATAGTAGCTGTGTTGGGCTACAAATAGAGATGTGTATCGGTGTGAATATAGGTTAGATTAATACTTAATTTGTTAGTGATCCTATTACATCAAATTAAGTATAAAAAGGTTAAATCTTCATGAGATTAACTTTGTTAAGTCGAATATAACATTGTATGAGGAAGTTAGCACTTTTGCTAATTAAAACCGATGGATGTAAAATAAATGGTCAAGTCTGGCTAATTCGGGGTTTCTAATTCGTATTCGATAAAGGGACGCGAGTATGGAAACAATAGAATAGTAAATTATATACATCTATTGTCATGTGCTTGAACTTAATGCATATCATGGTTTGTGCAGGACGTGGATACGAGGCAGGACCGCGGCCGTGAGGATTTATATTGTCACGAGCTTCTTATCAGGTAGGTAATTTCCTACTGGTCGGGTAGATGTAATGATTTTCAGATTTAGACATAGATATGAACCTTAGGTGTTCATATTACCTTGACCATGCTACTCTGCTTATCGCTTGAACTTATCGTTGATATATATGTGTGCTCGATTATTGATAACACATATTCCCTAGCATGATCTAGAAGTTACAGATACGATGTAAGTAGGTTTAACTGTTTAGTAGGGTGTAGATGTTAGAGTACGGAGGATGACCTAAATTATAAATTTGGTAAAAAGGTCCTCTGTAGATAAGTATGACCCTAAAGGTAGGACTCGTTCCATACCTATATGTTGCATATTTATTTACCAACCACGGGTTGTGTAAATAGTCAGGTGAGTCGTGGGCGATGTGCCGCTACTGGACCGATGGTCCTAGCTTGTCGAGGATCGGATGAGTATGACTCTCTGAGGGTAGAGAGTGTCTTGATCAATTAGGTGTGACTCTTTGTTGAGCAGAGAGTCTAGGGTAGATGTTATATGTGAGCAGTACCCTCATGTCATTGCATGTATCTGGCGACATCGTCTCCCCTTGGGGTTGAGAGAGAGTCGTCATCCTGCTCCTCGAGGTTACTTCGGAGGAGAATGGCGGTGTGAGGGCATAGCATTTGTTGTGCCGCACTCTACCATTATTGATGATGGTTGTTGGAGTTGCGTGCAGTTGTCCTGGGTGCGTTGGTACTCGACCACTCATTAGTAGTGTTAGTCGGAGTGGCCAGCAGCAGGGACCCCCGTTGCGTAGCGAGCTACTTACGCTCATATGCTACTTGATCATACTACCCAACTCGGTCACTCGAGAGTGGTGGCGGTGTGAGTCGGGATAGTTGTCATGTCGTGCCACCTAGGCCCTTGGGGTCGTGGTAGCAGTAGGGGTGAGCGAGCATGACCATGCATGTTGCATTCTTAGTATCATCACGATGTTTGCATATGATTATATATATATACATACACTATATATATATATATATATACATGGATGATGGTGATTAGTATACATAATCTGATCTATATGTATACTCACTTTGATGATGCATTTGTATGTACTATGCTTGTTGCATTTGTTTGTACATATTCATACATGATACTGCATTTCCTGTATGGTAGTAGGTTGATATTTGTATACCTATCGGACATTCACAGTGATACCCTTGACTCAGGTTAGGATACTGTGTTAGTACTGTACTGTTATACCCTATGATGTGATTATATGCCCAGGTTGGATCAGGATAGAGTAGTTGTATTGCGCCGTATATTCGTTGATGTTGATTTATTTAGTATATGCATGCATATCTCTTGTTATCTTTGATGTATACATGTTGCACGAGTAGATTAAATTGTTGAATGACATGTAATATTGATACATATATTTACATGTTTTCTCTGATTACCTGCTGAGTTTTACTCACCACCTCCGACCCTGGGTTTTTCTGTCGCCCAGGTAACAGGTGGACGACTTCGTGACGACTTGGAGCTGCGCCGACCGATCCATCCCATCTCCGTTTTCAAGTCTCAGGAGTTCGTTTTCTTATGGCTTGGACTTGTTTATTGTGTTTTGGATTTTGGTCCTATGTCATGGACCTTAGTTTATATTTGGACTTCGTTTTTATGTTGTGGATGTTATTTTGGTGTTGATGTTTTTGTACGGTTTTAGTGCTGTGGTCTTGTCAGGTGGAGTACACCTGTATATGATATTTTGTTATGTATGTTGTGGGTATGCGCTTTATTTCATTCTATTATTTGTTATATATATATGTTGTTGTTGTGGGCCTCACGCTTGTATTAACTCGAAATGTTGCCACGCGTCTGAGATGTCGTCGTTTGATTTTCGGCTCGGCATGCTCTCGGGCGTGACAACTTTATTGGTATCGAGCCAAGGTTCTATTATGAGTTTGTTTTGAGTCTTGGATTCTCGAGTCGGTATATTTTTGGTTTTGGTTTTTGTGAGATGGGATTGTGGCGCATAAGCTCAAGTAAGTGTTCCTGATAATTTATACTTTAGTTAGATACTTATCTAGACTTGTTCAACAGGTGAATACTGTCAGAGTTATGCCACCTGTTCAGACTCGAGGTCGAGGTCGTCCATCCAGCGGCAGCGGCCCGGAGGAGGGGCGAGATCTGTTGAGGCGGAGCCTGCTACTACTCAAGCACCACCTCGGAACCCCTATTGGTGATTCGGCCTCGAGAATCCGGATACACCCGACTACACCAGAGCCCACGAGTCTAGTAGGCTCAATGATAAGTCACGGATACTCGTGTTAGCACGATCGACCAAGGAGAAGTTCACCTTGTTCAGAGTCACCCATGGATTGCCGATCTTGGTGGAAAATATGGAAGACACCTTGAGTATATGAGCTGCGGATGTGGAGAAGGTGGGCCTTCATATCATCTCGAGAGATCGGTGTCACTTGGTGGAAATTGCGAAGACTCTATCCAGGGAGCGGATTACTTGGGCGGCTTTGAGGCGCTTTACGGAAGCGATGCTTTCCTTGGCATTTTCTCTGACCCGTCGTCGGGAATTTCTAAGTCTGAAGCAAGGTGATCGATGCATGAGTCTGGCCGAGTTTACGGACTATCGAGTTCTGCTCTCACCTAGTAGCTCGGGATGCGGATCGTATGTACCCGATTCACCCGAGGTCTTGCTATCTATATCGGGCCGAATGTCGGATCTACCATTACCTCATCTGAGAGGCCTTTGGACCGCGCCCTCTTCATCGAGATGACTTCCCAAATTTCCAAGGAGAAGGATATCGAAGCGAGATGACCAGGGCAAGTAGCGAGAACCGAGAGTTGGCTCGGGGACTCGAGAAGAAAGGGGCGAAAGGAACTACGAAGTCGCGAAGTCGGCTAGATCAGGAAGCGTCCAACATCGAGTTTTACGGAGGATCTCGAGTAGCCGTAAAGGGCGAGGAATGGATGCTATAAATGTGGATCTGAAAGCCCGCGAGTATCAGTGTCCGTTTGGATCAGGTTTGCTATTATTGCAAACAACAAGGTCATACTAGCCGTGATTGTACCGTTGAAAGGCACGATTGGAGTTTCGATAGCTCCAACAAAGGAAGAAGTCTACCAGCGGCGAGGGAGACCGCGGACTCGGACTTATGGACGAGGCGGCCAGTACCTCCACCACCTCGGTTGTAGATGCGGGTGCCCTACGGTGATGCAAGCGGCGATCGGTATCTTGCATCTCCGGTGATCTACTACGGGAGTATACACCTCGGCGGTTTGTACCGGCCAACTCGGGGATATCTTATGCCACGGCTACTCGGCCTCGATTACCGCACGAGCGGATCGGTGAGTGGAGGCACACTACTACTTCGTCAAGGATGCGTAGCGAATATCGAGGCCTGGGCGAGTTTTGCCATCACTAGAGAGGAGGAGGCCTGATGGATCGATCATCTGCGGTATGGTTTGATTTATTCTATATATCGATCGTTGATTGATCTGGTAGTTCTCCCATTCATTTTGTATCTAGAGTATTTACAGTAGAGTTGGAAGAATCCCGGGTTCGTTCTTGTGGGTTAGCGATATCCTTGCCATCGGAGAGGTGCTAACTAGCCACCGAAATTAAGGGTTGCCCATTAGACTTTGTGGGCATATCCTTACGATGGATCTTGGTGTTGGAAATGATAGAGTTCGATATTATTCTCGGTATGGGTGGTTGGCGCTTATCACGCTGATGGATTGTAGCACGAGTGGTGACATTTCGACCACGGATCAACCAACTTGGGAATTTGTTGGTACAAGAGATGATGGATTATCCATTATATCAGCTTTACAGGCTCAGAAGCTATTGGCCCAGGGTTGTCAGGGTTATTTGCTATCTCTGGTCAAGGTTGAGAACGAAGGACTACCACCTCTCTCTGATGTGCGAGTAGTCCGAGAGTATCGAATGTATTTCCGATGAACTTCGGGCTTGCCACCCCTAGGCAAGTTGAATTTGCGATAGAGGTGATTCCGAGAACGCGCCTATATCGAAACCTCCTTATCGGATGGCGCGAAGGAGTGAATGAACTTAAAGTTCAAGCTGCAGGAGTTCTTTGGATAATGGATTCATCAGGCCTAGTGTTTCACCATGGGAGCACGGTACTTTTGTCAAGAAGAAGGATGGATCGTTGCGGTTATGTATTGACTATCGACGGCGAATGCGATTCTGATTAAGAACAAATATCCCGAGGATAGAAGATTTGTTCGATCGACAGGATACATGTGTGTATTCTAAAATTGATCTGCGCTCGAGATATCATCGACGGATAAGAGATGAGGATGTTGAAAAGCTTGGCGTTCACTTTTAGATTATGGATACGAGTTTCTAGTGATGTCGTTTGGTCTCACGAATGCCCCTGCATTTATGGACTTAATGAACCGGGTATTCTGACGAGGTATATAGATCGTTCGTAATAGTGTTCATCGACGATATATTGATTTATTCTCGATCCAGGAAGAGCATGAACAACATCTGCGGATAGTATTAGGAAATTTTGTGACGAGAGCGATTGTATGCCAAGTTTAGCAAATGTGCGTTGTTATCCTCGGTGGGTTTTCTTGGACATGTGGTGTCCAACAGAGGTATTCTGTAGATCCCGAAGATTGAGGCGATTACGGTTAGGGCGACCAAAATCGATGCTGAGGTCCGTAGTTTCCTTGATGCGGCGGGTATTATCGGAGGTTCGTGGAGGATTCTCGAGTATCGCCATGCCACTCACTCGCGACTCGGAAAGGGTCAAGTTCACAGTCGAGGCACATGAAACTAGCTTCCGAGAGCTTAGCGGCGGCTAGTTTCTGCACCTATCTTAGTGATTCCTTACAGTATTGATGGGATGGTTCTCTATACGGATGCTTCTATCCAAGGGTTGGGAGCAGCCTGATGCAGCCAATGTGGTATCTTATGCCTCCGTCGGACTAAAAGATCACGAGAGAAATTACCTAGTGCACGATCCGGAGTTAGCCGCCATTATTTTCGCATTGAAGATATGGAGGCATTACTTGTATGGGATTACCTTTGAGATCTACATGCACCATAAAAGTCTCAAGTATCTGTCACACGAAAAGAGTAATCGAGGCGAGGCGATGGATGGAGTATCGAAGGATTACGACCGCACCATCCGATCATCCGAAAAGCTAATGTGGTAGCGGATGCGGATCTGAGCAGAAGTCTCGTGGAGTTTCGCCACTATCCGATGAAGCGATTCTTGATCCGTTCGACAGCTCGAGTTGGGATTGGAGCACTGGCCAAACATCCCGAGGATATTAGTATCTATGGTTGCCCCACTTTGAGAGGATCGAGGAAGCCACAAGTCATGATCAAGATTCTGCAGCTTGGCGGCCACGATAGACTCGAGCGTCGACGGATTTCTCGAGTGACGAGAGTGGTGTGCTTCGTTTCCGAGGACGACTATGTGTTCCGGACACACACCCAGTTAAGGAAGAACTGCTACAGGAAGAACATCAGTCCAGATTTGCTATACATCCTTGTGGTACTCGGATGTAGATTTGAAGCGCTTATCTGGTGGAACGGTATGAAACAGGATATTGCAGATTTTGTGGCACGATGTCTGGTATGCCAGCAAGTGAAGGCCGAACATCAGAAACCTGCGGGGTTACTTCAGGAAATCTCGATCCCGGAATGGAAGTGGGAGC
The DNA here is from genome assembly GCA_025175895.1 of Wurfbainia villosa. Classification (NCBI taxonomy): domain Eukaryota; kingdom Viridiplantae; phylum Streptophyta; class Magnoliopsida; order Zingiberales; family Zingiberaceae; genus Wurfbainia; species Wurfbainia villosa. The sequence continues at coordinate 1,652,922 of CM046008.1, forward strand.
ATATCACGATGGACTTCTCGGGATTATCCGTAACCGTAAAGGACATATCGCGATTTGGGTGATCGTGGATCGATTAACCAAATCAACTCACTTCCTTCCGTCGTGAGATGACTCATCATCATCTAGCGGAATTATCTTTGCCGAGATCATCAGATTACATGGGGTACCATTGAGTATTATATCTGATAGAGATCCGCGATTTACTTCGCGATTCTGGCAGAGTCTGCAGCAGGCCATGGGCACAGAGCTTCGACTCAGTACAGCCTTTCATCCGCAGACAGACGGACAGTCCGAACGTACCATTCAGACTCTGGAGGATTTATTGAGGTCTTGCGTCATGGATTTCGGTGGCAGTTGGGAGGATCACATTCCTTTAGTGGAGTTTGCCTACAACAACAGCTACCACTCTTCTATCCAGATGGCTCCATTCGAGGCATTATACGGCAGACCCTGCAGATCTCCTGTGTTATGGGAAGAAGTTGGGGAACGACAGATATTGGGGCCCCAGAGTATCCAGCGGGATGCAGAGTTGGTGCGAGTGATCAGACGACGATTATCTGAGGCACAGGATAGACAGAAGAGCTATGCGGACCGGAGGCGAAGGCCTTTGGAATTTTCAGTCGGGGACCATGTATTCTTACGAGTGTCACCCACCAAAGGAGTCAAGAGATTTGGGCTAAAAGGGAAATTAGCTCCACGTTACATTGGCCCATTTGAGATATTAGAGCGGATTGGAGGTGTAGCTTATCGGTTGGCCTTACCTCCGACACTTGCGGGTGTTCACAACGTATTCCATGTTTCCATGTTGAGGAAATACGTGCCGCGATCTGACCATGTTCTGAAAGAAGTTCTGATACCACTCCAGGCGAATGCGACTTATGAGGAGACTCCAGTGCGGATTCTTGATCGCAAGGAGCGGCAGTTGCGGAACAAAACCATCCGACTCGTAAAGGTGGGATGGCAGCATCATACGGATGAGGAGGCTACATGGGAGCTGGAGGATACTATCCGAGCTCGATACCCTCATCTGTTTACTTGAGGTATGTGGTTGTTTTAGAATATGCTTGAATTAATTTTTTTGCATTTAAGTATGGAATTTGGGGACCAAATTTTAATAAGTGGGGGAGAATGTAAAATACCAAAAAAAAAAAAGGGTATGGTTAGGAGTTGATTTCATTTAACCTAACTTAAGAAATTAGGTTTAGTTCAATTAACCTAGATTTAATTAAATCTAGGATTAATGGGTTATTGGGTTTAAAGCCCAACCCATTTAGAACCCCCGACCCGTTAACCCATTAAACCACCGTCGTTTTCCTTCTTCCGTTTTTCGCCGACACCATCTCCTCGATCGAGCGTTACGTGCAGCGGAATAAATCGTCGCCTCCGTTGCAGCTTTCTTCCTAGCCCCTCATTTCCTCTTCTTCCTATGCAAACGGCGACCGACGCCCTCAACAATCTCTAAGGAACGGGTGGAAGCGCAGACTGGGCGGTGGGAGCAAACAGAGTTGCCGATCGAGGGAGGGGAGTCAAGGTCGCTTGCAGTCGGTAATAGGTAAGGATTTCTCCCTCCCTACCTTAGCCGAATTCTGGAGTTATGATGGGGTTCTTCATGAATTGATCTCCTTCCCCTGTGTAGCCCTAACTCGGTAGTGATAGGGCAGTGTCGTTGTGGTTGGGGCGTCCGACGAACCAAGCGGGGGAGATTCGATCGCTTGGAAGTTGATCTCTCCTCCATTTATCTTGATGTTCATCTTCCTTGGTTAAGCCGATCGATGGATTTGGGCAGCGACGTTTCTGTGGGCTGCCGATCAGTGGGGAGCTGCTGTCGGATTCCGAGAGTTACTGTCGGTTTTGGGATTGGGTTGCCGGAGGAGATTACAACAGCAAGGTAAAGCTTGTATTTGGACAAGATTTTTTGGATGTTCTGTGACTTGCCGTGACTTAATTTGGTTTGAGAAGTGGGTTTGATCAGTTGAACGGGGCTGACAATTCAAGTGGATTTTCTTTGGATCAACTTTGCAAGCACGATTGATTCCTCTGTTTGCCGCAATTCCATTCGGTTGAATGGAATGAGGTGCTGTGGCTATTTCTCCTGAACTGATCGATAGATTTGTGGGCAGTGGCTGATTCTGGAAAACAGTGGAATTCGGGAAGGTTATACTGCCGGTGGAGGTTCCAAAACTTGCCGGTAAGCAAGCCATTTTCTGTCTTGATTTTTATAGTGTAGGTCAATTCATTATTGCCCTTGATTTAGCTAGTTAACAATGGTTAAATAGTTGGGTATCTAATTGGTGGAACTGGGTTTGAATTAATAATAAGGGTTGGTCGATGGTGAGGTTTCGTTGGGTGTTTGACCGGTTGTGAGATAGTAGCTGTGTTGGGCTACAAATAGAGATGTGTATCGGTGTGAATATAGGTTAGATTAATACTTAATTTGTTAGTGATCCTATTACATCAAATTAAGTATAAAAAGGTTAAATCTTCATGAGATTAACTTTGTTAAGTCGAATATAACATTGTATGAGGAAGTTAGCACTTTTGCTAATTAAAACCGATGGATGTAAAATAAATGGTCAAGTCTGGCTAATTCGAGGTTTCTAATTCGTATTCGATAAAGGGACACGAGTATGGAAACAATAGAATAGTAAATTATATACATCTATTGTCATGTGCTTGAACTTAATGCATATCATGGTTTGTGCAGGACGTGGATACGAGGCAGGACCGCGGCCGTAAGGATTTATATTGTCACGAGCTTCTTATCGGTGGTAATTTCCTCGGCCTGGGGATGTAATGATTTTCAGATTTAGACATAGATATGAACCTTAGGTGTTCATATTACCTTGATCATGCTCTGTTTATCGTATGCTTGAACTTATCGTTGATATATATGTGTGCTCGATTATTGATAACACATATTCCCTAGCATGATCTAGAAGTTACAGATACGATGTAAGTAGGTTTAACTGTTTAGTAGGGTGTAGATGTTAGAGTACGGAGGATGACCTAAATTATAAATTTGGTAAAAAGGTCCTCTGTAGATAAGTATGACCCTAAAGGTAGGACTCGTTCCATACCTATATGTTGCATATTTATTTACCAACCACGGGTTGTGTAAATAGTCTGGTGAGTCGTGGATAAGTGTCGCTACATGGTCCTAGCTTGTCGAGATCGATGAGTATGACTCTCTGCAGGGTAGAGTGCATCGACGATCAAGACTCAGAGAGTCTAGGGTAGATGTTCAGTATGAGACAAGACCCTCATGTCATCAGATGTATAATCGACGACATCGTCTCCCTTGGGTTGAGAGAGTCGTCAATATCCCGCCTCCCGGGTTACTTCCGAGGAGTAATGTGCGAGGCATAGCATTTGTTGTCAGCCGCACTCTACCATTATCTGGATGGTTGTTGGAGTTGCGTGCGTTGTCACGCGTTGGTACTCGACCACTTATTAGTAGTGTTAGTCGGAGTGGCCGGCGAGGACCCCTGGCGTGAGCCACTTACTCATATGCTACTTGATCATACTACCCAACCTCGGTCACTCGAGAGTGGTGGCGGTGAGTCGGGATAGTTGTCATGTCGCGGCCACTAGGCCACACCGGGTCGTAGTAGTGCAGTGTGACGATGCGGTATCATTGCATCATCATGTATACGGATATATATATATATACATACCGCTATATATATATATATATATATATATATACATACCTGCTTATATATATATATATACATGGATGATGGTGATTAGTATACATATGTATTCACTATATACATATCACTTGATAATGCATTTGTATGTACTACGCTCAGATTTGTGTAATATTCATACATGATAATCGCATTTCTCGTATGGTAGTAGGTTGATATTTGTATACCCATATGCATGCATATCTTGTTATCTTTGATGTATACATGTTGTACGAGTAGATTAAACTGTTGAATGACATGTAATATTGATACATATATTTACATGTTTTCTCTGATTACCTGCTGAGTTTTACTCACCACCTCGACTCGGGTTTTTCGTCGCCAGTGTAATGTAGACGACTTCGTGACGACTTGGAGCTGTGCCGACCGATCCATCCCATCTCCGTTTTCCGAGTCTTCCGAGGAGTTCGTTTTTCTTATGGCTTGACTTGTTTATTGCGTTTTGGATTTTGGTCCTATGTCATGGACCTTAGTTTATATTTGGACTTCGTTTTTATGTTGTGGATGTTATTTTGGTGTTGATGTTTTTGTACGGTTTTAGTGTTGTGGTCTTGTCAGGTGGAGTACACCTGTATATGATATTTTGTTATGTATGTTGTGGGTATGCGCACTTTATTTCCGCTGTTATTATTTATTATATATATACTGTTGTTGTTGTGGGCCTACGGGCCTTGTATTAACTCGAAATGTTGCCACGTACAGGGGAGATGCCGTCCGTTTGATTTTCGGCTCGACATGCTCTCGGGGCGTGACACTCATTCATCTCATGCTTCTCAAAATTTCTCTTTTAAAAAAGGAAATTTTTTTGGCACAAATCAACAATATGCATGACATACAGATATGTAAGTTCACTCTTCTAAAACTATATATATAGACAATGCAACCTAAGTTTGGGTTATATTCATTGTAATCATCATTATATTGTTTCAGTATCAGTTTGGGTTATGGTTCCTGCAGGTAAGAATGATAGTGAACAAGTTTGGAATATCGACCATTGGTATTTCTTGGTTTGATCCGAGCAAAATCACAGATTAGGCTATACAAAGGTCTGTTTCAATTCTTACTTACTTTACTAAATTAAGCTGCAAAATCTCATGAGCAAGTTACAGTAAACAACAAATTAATTAAATATATGTGCATCGATCTCTTTACAACCACTCAAGGCCAAAGGTTGGGATAGGACTTTTCTGGAGTACACTTTGGGTCTTTGGCGTTGCTGACTTAGTCTTCATCTAAACCACCATTATCTAAACGACTTTCTCAGATTTCATGCCCTGGTAAAAGACTAAAAGTCTAAAAGCTTTCGTTGCATTTCCATTTTTATTTTATAATAACCACATCGAACAGATTACACGGAAATAAAAAAAAAATGAATTGATGAATTCTCAAGCGGGAATCAACTGCAATACTTTCAATTCAAGGCCAACAAAAATATAAAACTCAAAAAATAAAATAAATCAAAGGATAGCAAAAGAAATAGAGGCGAAAGAATCATATTTACCTGTTTCGCCTTTGGAACCGCCTCTTAGATGAGGCCACAGGCCGCTGGGCGCTGGGTTTACCTTGCTAGTCGTCGCCGAAGCGAAGGCCGAAGGAATTAGGGAGCTACTGTCCGTTGTGTCCTGTGGGTTGTCCCAATCGTCCAAAACAATAAGACTCTCCGAATCTATCGTCGGAGACGAGGGCCGTGAAGGACAGATCAGAAGGAGCGAGAGACGTGCGAGACGGGACAAAGGCGAAACGTTGAGAAGGTGAAAAGCCAAAAAGAGGGATTCACGAATAAAAAGTTTCGCTGCTAGCTTTATAACAATTTACTTTTAGGCCCTCAAAAAATTTAGATTTTACTGAAATATTTAAACGTAAAAAATCAAAAAATTTAGGCCCTCAAATTTTTTCGGCCCTGACCCAGGGCCGGCTCTGCGAAGCAGCGAAAGGAATCGACGGATGAGAAGGAGAAGAAGTCGGCGAAAGAGAAAAGAGGGATTAGGGATATTTATGCGCTCTGATTTCATTCTTTTTTACTTTTCTTTCTCTCATCTTTCCGTCCGATTTGGAAGGGATAAAATTCTCCCTTCTTATTTATCCACCGATGGATTAAATCATCCTTCCTCTTTAATTTTTTAATAAAGTAAATATGCGAAACAATTTTCCTACGGATAACTTTCCGTAGTTTTGGTTTTCGTTCCTTTAAATAGACAGAGCATTAAGGTTGAAGTAATTTACGTACGGCTAAATATTTTTTTCTTCAAAATGATATTGTCTTGCCCAAATGTTTAAGTTTTATTGAAAATCAACTACCTATGATTTAAAATAGCAGCACTTTCAATTTTGAGTCATAGTTAACTTTCAAAATTTTGAAATTCTTTTAGAGAGAGAGAAAAAAAAAATTCGCAACTTGTGTTGCGAGTGATATTTGTGATTCCTTGATATGTTTAAGAAAAAAAAGTTATTTACCGCGTTAAACACTAAAAAAACTCAAATTGAGATAAATTTAAAAATCGATTAAAAATTGATTTCAAATTAGAGATCGATATAATAATCGATCTCTAAATTAAAAATCGATTCGAAATCAATCTCTAAATTAGCAATTCGACTAAATTTAAAGACCGATTATTAAATTAGAAATTGATTCTTATAATCAATTTCTAAATGATACTTTAAATTTTCATTTTCACTTTTTTCATTTATTTTTTTCTCATTTGTTTAGAGAGATTAACTTCATCCGATGATCGGATGCGAGGAGGAGTCCATATAGAAGGAGATCTGATAACCTTTTATAAAAATATCCTTTGCAATTAAAACTCAACCTATGGCACCTATTTTGGCAGCTATTGAAGAGTTGGATATGGAGGAAGATGAATACATACAGATTCAAGAACAAGTTTGTTACAATATCTTCCAGAGTCAACCAAGTTTCATAAAGAAATTTCAACCTCTGCTCAACTCACTAAAGGAAGCAGGGTTTATTGGGGGAAGATCCCCTCAGGCCTGGTAAAGAAACAAAATACTCTCCAAACTTGATATTAAGAATCCCGAGTTTATTATTGAAGACCGACCCCTTAAGCATCTGACACCCCAAATGCAAGATGCTTTTAAGAGGCATGTTAAATTCTTACTGGATTTGAAGGTAATCAGATCAAGCAAAAGCAGGCAGAGAACCACCACGATTATTGTAAATTCAAGTACAAGCATTGATCCCCTTATTGGCAAAGAAATTAAAGGGAAAGAATGCATGGTTTTCAATTATAAGCACCTCAATGATATAACAAACAAAGACCAGTATAGCCTGCCAAGTATTAATATCATTCTGAAAAGAGTAAGTATGAGTAAAATTTACTCTAAATTTGATTTGAAAAGTGGATTTCATCAAGTTTCTATGCACCCAGACTCTATAGAATGGACTGCATTCTGGGTACCCGACGAACTCTTTGAATGGTTGGCAATGCTATTCAGACTCAAGAATGCTCCCGTAATTTTTCAAAGAAAGATGGATGAATGTTTTAAAGGTACAGAATCATTTATTGCGATGTATATTGATGATATTTTGGTGTTTTCTCATAATGAGGAAGAACATGCTAAGCACTTGAAGGTGATGCTAAGTATATGCCAAAAGAACGGACTAGTTTTGAGCCCCACAAAAATGAAAATTGCAACGCCTGAGATAGAGTTCTTAGGGGCAATCCTGGGAAACCAACGTATCAAGTTACAACCACACATCATAAAGAAGATTGTTGAATTTGATGATCAGTCTTTAAAAGAAAAGAAAGGGATGAGATCCTGGTTGGGTCTATTAAACTACACGAGGGCTTACATTCCTAAAATGGGTCAGTTGCTTAGCCCACTATATGCAAAAACTAGCCCAACTGGAGAAAAAAGAATGAATGAACAGGATTGGGATTTAATCCAAAAAATTAAAAAACTTGTACAACAATTGCTTGACTTGGAGGTACCCCCAAAAACTTGTTCTATAATTATTGAAATTAATGGTTATATGAAAGGCTAGGGAGGTATATGCAAATGGAAGCCGCAGAAATATGATTTGAGATCATCAGAAAAAATCTACGCATACTCTAGTGGAAAATTCAATCCTCCTAAGTCTACAATTGATGCTGAGATATTTGCAGCAATGAATTCTTTGGCCTTTAAGATTTATTATCTGGATAAGCAAGAGTTGGTTATCAGAATAGATTGCCAAGCTATAATTAGCTTCTTCAATAATTAAGCAAACAATAAACCTTCATAGGTTCGATGGATAGACTTTACAGACTATGTCACGGGAATTGGAATAAGAGTCCATTTTGAACATGTTGAAGGAAAGGACAACCAGCTAGCAGATGCACTCTCTAGGATAATTAATTGTGTTATATTTTCAGGATGGCCAGACGAGAAGAATTTATGCAGTCTAGTGTTGGAGTATTGGGAATACAATCAAAGTCCCACATTGGTAAGACACGGAAAAGATCATGTGCTTATAAGATGAAAAGATATCTTCATTGGTATGAGACCTTTTGGATAAAGCCCAAAAACAAAACCATAAGGGCTTGAGCCCAAAGTGGACAATATCATACCATTGTGGAGATATGTGAATCTTATAGACACTAACAGCTAGGAATGATAGCAGCAGTGCTGGAGGAGGAGCAAACTGTTGGATCGAAAGCGTTGCTAGAGGGGGTGAATAGTAAGCGTAAAATCTTTTCGTCTTTTCGTTCATTCGATTAAAACACAGAGATACACAGTGGAAAAATAAATAACATAAGTTTGTTTTTACTTGGTTCACAACCCAACGGTTGCTAATCTAAGGCCCTGCGATCCTTAACTGTGTATGAAGGGGCAATCCACTATAGAGTCTCCTCCTCGTTGGAGGTAGGAGACAACAATCGCAAAAACTGAAAGCCCGAGGATGAGGCAACAAATCTACCTCACCTCGTTACAATTAAAACCACGTATACAATAACTAAATAGAAACAAACTTGTTGTTGCCGGCGAAGAAGTTATAAGCTTGGCATTGTGTCAACGTTATGACGACGTTAGAGCTTTAGCGTTGTAGGAGCACTTGAGAATAAGATTGATAATCTTTGGATTGGAGTCCTCTCCTCCTTTTAAAGATTTGTGTCTTGGAATAAGTCTAGATGCAAATCCTCAACTTTTGGAACTTATCACGAGGTGACACCTTATCTTATCGCGAAGTGGCGACGTCAAACGTTATCCTTTTTGACCTAGCGTACTAGGTTGATTAAATGCATCATCGATCGTGATGCCCTTCATCGATCGATTGATGTGCGTGATCGTACCGCCAATAGCCATCAATCGACTGCCAGCCTAGCCATTTCTCTGCAGTAAGAGGTTAGCACGAAATATGGTAAATATGGCGGTTCCTTACCATTCGATCTCGATCTAGATCTTTCACTGGAAGTCTTAGTCGGATCGCCGCCTACAGTCGTCTCCGTATAGAGGACACGACCTTACCATCTCTCTTCGCACTCGTGCTTACCTCTGATTCTTTATAACTTATCGCTTTGCTTCCGGTCTTCACCTGGGTTCTTCGACTCCCACGAAGTTCTCCCAGTGTCGCCCGACCACCATGGTTTTCCGACTCAGGATTCTCCGGGTGTCGCTGACCTTCGACTTAGCTTAACCATTTCCTGCACACTTAATTCAGCTCATGAGATAACAATACAACCTTAACTTTGGATCTTTGTCATAATCAAAACCTAGGTTCGATTATCTGGTGCCCCTACACCAACACAAACCAAGCCCAACAGGAGAATCCAAGAATTACTATACATGGAAATCTTGAGGCTTACCCCATTACTGAAGAATACTCCCAGCAACTCCTGTACATTAGAAACAAAATCAAAAACAGTAGCATCAACCCTCAATGAGTTGGAGGAAATCAACGACAGACTTCATAGGCTACAACAATAGGCTGCCCAACAAGCAATCCAGGCCCTTCAACAACTTAGGGCCTTACATGACCTAAAAACCCAAGAATGCAAAAGGCTGATGACAAAGGACAACTACTGGCATGATTGGTACCCAATCGTCAAACAGATGGACGAACAACTAGAAACAGTTGTAAAGCTTGTGAAAGACGCCAAGGAAAGAATCTCAGCCTTTCACCTTTTAAGATTTTTGCGGAAGTGGTGGACCCTCACCACAGTAGAGGATTCGCCAACTCCCTTAGTGTGCTTAAAAAATGGACTGAGCCTCGGAGAGTCATCCACTGGTAAAGTAGAATGCATTATTGTACTGCTCTTAGCTGTAAAGAAAGTGTATGTTAAAGGCAAAGATAATGGAATGACGATGTGGCCCAATAAGTACCTGATTCCTTATCTTCCAAGCCTTACTAGCTCTATATAAAGAAATCTCATTGCAAGGCTCGGACATCATCTGAAGTCTTACTTTGAGCCAGAGTTTGAGTTGAAGTCAAGTGTTTGTCTATTTGTGCTTAAGAAGTTAATAGAATCTGTGAGTATTTCTATATTTTACTCCTTATTTATGTTAAGTTTCTTAATTTCTTGGATAATCTTCCCATTAATCCTCTTGTTATGAGTAGCTTAGCTTCTCCTCCATGTTGTTGGTGCAATCGGCCCGGACTCGAGTTTGACTCGAACTATATTTTGATGTTAGACAAAATGCATGACATGAAATTGTCATGGAAAGTCTAACATGGGTTGGTCACATAAGTCTAAGTGTGTAGTCTTGGCGGTGAAAGTCCAAGCATGGGGCTTGACATGGAAAATCCAAGCATGAGGTTTGGTGTGGGAAGTCTTGAGGACTTGGCAAATTCACTAGGCTCGGGGTCCTTGAGTCGGTGAAGGATGACATTGCGAAGTCGTGCGCTTGGTGCATCTGAGGGACCGTCGGACGGGGAGCGAATGGAGTGAGGCCTAAGGGAAGCATACTTCGAGAGCAAGAGACGCGAAGGATGATATTGCGAAGTCATGTGCTTGGTGCATTCGAGGGAGGTAGGCCGAGGGAAAAGAGCTTCGGTGGGAAACTCCATGAGAGGATGAGGTGGACTTGGCCAAGTGGCTAAAACTGAATGTCGGAGGCTCAAACGTGATGTTTGAGGGTTTACCCGATGGTCGGATGCTCAAACAACTTGGTGTTTGAGATTTTACCCAACATCAATCGGCCCGGTATATAGGTACCGATCATTTGCTCGTCGATTGGATTCGATCGGTGTTCGTGACGAGTTACGGGTAATAGTGCGCGAGGAGGCGATCATTGCGATGCCATCAGTCGACTGATGATGGAGATCAGTCGACTGATCGAGATAAATTCGGGCACAGAATGGTTTCTAGTCGAGTGATCGCATCGAGCACTCAACTGATGGTGCTACCAGTCGACTGATGGATATGATCAGTCGATTGATGGTTATCCGTTGGGTTTTTGCCAACATGGATTCGACCGTTGTGAGACAACGGCTACAGGAGCAGTCGACTGATCGACGCAAAATGCATGACATGAGATTGTCATGGGAAGTCTAACATGGGTTCGTCACATAAGTCTAAGTGTGTAGCCTTGGCGGTGAAAGTCCAAGCATGGGGCTTGACATGGAAAATCCAAGCATGAGGTTTGGTGTGGGAAGTCTTGAGGACTTGGCAAATTCACTAGGCTCGGGGTCCTTGAGTCGATGAAGGATGACATTGTGAAGCCGTGCGCTTGGTGCATCCGAGGGACCGTCGGACGGGGAGCGAATGGAGTGAGGCCCAAGGGAAGCATACTTCGAGAGCAAGAGACGCGAATGATGACATTGCGAAGCCATGTACTTGGTGCATCCGAGGGACGTAGGCCGAGGGAAAAGAGCTTCGGTGGGGAACTCCATGAGAGGATGAGGTGGACTTGGCCAAGTGGCTAAAACTGAATGTCGGAGGCTCAAACGTGATGTTTGAGGGTTTACTCGATGGTCAGATGCTCAAACAACTTGGTGTTTGAGATTTTACCCGACATCAATCGACTGGTATAGGTACCAGTCGACTGCTCTAGGTCGATTGGATTCGATCGGTGTTCGACTGTCAAGGGAGGATAGTCGACTGCCGACGCCATCAGTCGACTGATGATGGAGATCAGTCGACTGATCGAGATAAATTCGGGCACAGAATGGTGTTTTATGATAACAATAGATCATTGTACCACTTTTGATTTGCTTTTTTTTAAAAAAATATTGCTTATACTTTTTAAATTTGAGAGCTTATAGATATTAGGAGATTTAAGAGTGTATTTGTAGAAGTACTCTTCTATTTTAAATTTACTTCAAGAGCTTGATCCTTGACTTATATTTTTCAAGATTAAGATTTGTAGAAGTTTATACTAAAATTAATGTGCTTGTGTCTTTAATTGCACGAATAAGGTTCTAGACAATTGAATTGTTGTGTTTTTTTTATAAATTTGCAGGAAATTTGTGTAAGATCTTATATAAGTGGATTTCGAATCGAAGAAAAATTCTCCATATCAGGTTTTATTGTTCTTTGCTTATTGCTTATTATTCATAATTATCTGTGTCACGCCCCGAGAGCATGCCGAACCGAAAATCAAACGGACAGCACCTCCCCTGTACGTGGCAACATTTCGGGTTAATACAAGGCCCGTAGGCCACAACAATAACAACATATACATATAAGAACATAACAACATAACGAAAAACACAGCGGAAACAACAGGACCACAATACAATCCCACAGAGTGCATACCGGTATGACTAACACCAGAACGTAAAGAAACCTCGTCAAAACCCGCACTAACATGTGCGTACATCACACAACTCAGAATACATAACCAAAACATACGGAAGACTCGAAAACTCGGACTCTCGGAGTTGAGATGAGACGATGCCAGCCAGTGCTCGAGTCCATCACGAAGTCGCTACATTGCAGGCGACGAAAACCGAGGTCCGCGGTGGTGAGTAAAACTCGGCGTAATAGAAAACATGTATATATGTCATATCACATGTATTTCGACAACATAATCTAGAAATACAGCAATTATATCGGCATAGTATATAAATACAAGCCTATCTTAGTCTGGGAATGAACAACGTAAAACATGCGGACATACGAAGTGCCTTGCGCTACTCTGATCCCACATATATCCAACATATATATATACAACAGGAAGAGTAGATCAACTCAAAAATAAACTCTAGCTACAGGTCAAGGTATCTAGTGGTCTATCCAACACATACCAGTATCCGACACAACTGTATAACATATGTAAGAAACATGCATGAATATGATGTCCACCCAAATGACAAGCATAGTACAAACAAATGCAACATCACAATAATCGGATATATATATATATATATAGGCGTATCCATATATATATATTAATCTCAACCATCCATATATATATATATACATGCATATATGTATATATATGGTAATATGCAAAACGCCATCGGATCACGTGATGCGGATGCATGGTCATGTCGGCTCACCCTAAAGCTACCACGACCCGGTGTGGCCTCGGTGGCTCGAGCATGACAAGCTGTCCCAACTCAACACCAACCACTACTCTCGGTGGCCGAGAGTGGGCGTATGATCGAGTAGCATATAAGCGTAAGCGACAAGCTACGATGGGGTCCTGGCTGGTCACTCCGACGATCACTACCCATGAGTGGTCGAGTACCACACACGCAGGACTACGGCACGCAAATCCAACTACCACCGTCTATAGTGATAGAGTGCGGCACCTCAATGCTCTGCCCTCACACGGGTGACTCCTCCTATGAGTAACCGTGGAGGCAGGATGACTGGCGACACTCTCAACCACAAGGGAGACCTCGTCGCCAGCGTGCATGTAAATGCATGAATGCAACGTCTCACATACCGACATCCACCATAGACTCTCTGTTCTACAGAGAATCATACTAACGGATCTCGACGCGACTCTCTATCACTGTAGAGAGTCGTACTCAATCGATCATAATACTCTCTATCACTGTAGAGTCATACAATCTAAGCGACACACTCTCTATCACTGTAGAGTTGTACTCAACTAATGGACACACTCTCTATCACAGCAGAGAGTCGTACTTATCGATTATAACAAGCTAGGACCATCGGTCGTAGAGATACCCTAAGTATCATTCCTCTGACCATTTACACAATACAAGTTCCGTGGTAACATACAACCTAAGGGTACTAGAACTAATCCTAGGTTAAAGACATTATCTACCTACGGATGACCTTTTTACCCAAAGTACAATCAGGTTGTCATCCGGACTTTACTATTTGCACTTAACTTAAACAAATTCTAAGTTATTTACATCATCTATATGTATAACTCCTAATCATGATAAAATAAACATGATATCAGCAATGGAGTTAATAGCCGACGGTAGAAGATCAAGCATGCGATAAAAGAAACGAAATTGAGTAATATGAACACCTAACATGCTCATATCAATGACTAAATCTGAATGAAATATAACTACCCGGACCAGGTAGGAAATTACCCACCTGCTACTAAGATTCCTCTGTGAAGCTCCACATCCAAATAGGAAATGACAAGCTTATCCCCGTTTGTCTTCATCACCTGCACAAAAAGGCAGTTTAGAAGCAACCACCATATCTGTTAACAAAATAACATTAGTATACATCCAAAACATTCAGGTTTGGACTTACCAAGCCTAACTTCCTTCACAGCTTCTTGTTCCATGTTTGAAATAGCAACTTATAAACCAACCAGATGAATTTAGCCGTAGCTGCCATTTATCATCACAATAAATACTACCACCAACAAGATTACTCAAGTCTAATTTCATATTCATAGCATTCAAGCTAAAACTTACTGAATCTTGTTTTGCTTGCCCACAGCTCCTTCCTTTGCTTAGGGTGATCTATTACGAATCATGCCGTTAGGTTGGAGACAACCCCCATGTAACGACCGGGCCCCTGTTGGCGGAATTCGGCGACCCCTATTGGTCGACGACCGTCGCCCCTGTTGGCGGAATTCGACGACCCCTATTGGTCGACGACCGTCGCCCCTGTTGGCCCGTCGTTACTCACCTGGACTTCCCACCCCTGGAAGTGGGTTTTTGCCTTCCCCAGGATTCGAACTCTAGACCTCCAGGCTAAGTACTAAAGTTTATGAATCCTGGTAACCAAGTGATCCGGGATGGCGGTACGGATTCATAAACTTTGGTACTTGGCTGGAGGTCTAGAGTTCAATCTGAAGCAAAAAACCCACTCGAGTAATCCGGTGTAACGACGGCCAAGCGAGGCGATTCGACAATATCGTCGTCGCCAACAGGCGACGCTCGACAATGGCAGTCGCCGCAACCAGCGCCTTCGTTACAATAAAGCGCCTTTTATTGTAAGAGGCCCTGTTGGCGGTCGGCGACCCTATTGGTCGAGCGATCGTCGCCTGTTGGTCGGCGACCTATTGGTCGACGGACCGTCGCCTGTTGGCCCGTCGTTACTCACTGGACTTCACCCACGGAAGTGGGTTTTGCCTTCCCGAGATTGAACTCTAGACCTCCGGGCTAAGTACTAAAGTTTATGAATCACGGTAACCCGTGATCCGGGGATCACTTGGTGCACCGTGATTCATAAACTTTGGTACTTAGCCCGAGGTCTAGAGTTCAATCTGGGGAACCACTTCAGTGAAGTCAGTGAGTAACGGACGGCGGCGAGCGATCGACAATAGTCGTCGTCCGCCAACAGCGACGCGTCGTCGACAATAGAAAATCGCCGAACACCTCTGTACAATAAAATCTGTAACCAAGTGATCCTAATTGTTAGTGCTTATAAGCTCCACATATCTCCACAATGGTATGATATTGTCCACTAATAAACTCGTCGAGACGAGTAATCATAGGGTTTCATCCCAATTAACAGGAAATGTCTATCAAGGCCAATAAGGACCACAAGTCTACTATCAAGCCCTTCAAGAGGGTTAATCCCAAATTATATCGCTACCTACTCGATCATGCATGCTACAACATGCTACCACGAGCAGATCTCGTGGTTACTTAACCTCGTAAAGTAGCTATCTAGCTCTACGGACATCATACGAATCCGATTATCACCAACTCTGAACGAATAATGCAAAAGTATAACCTTACAGTAGATTATCTCAACCATACATGGGAGACCTATTCGACCTCAAATACACAAAAGCCCCTTTAGGGAAACTCTACTGTAACTTTCCTCAACCACGAATGGGTGATATTGTTGGCAGCCGATAAATATGAACAACGTTATATACCCTCTAAGGATTAATCGCATCCTAATCATATGACCTCTACTAATCCGATCACCATATCAGCTGAAATAGTAAATGTATAAACATATACTAATAAGCACATCCGGGTTATTACGCCTAGGGTTCCAACACCTAGGGTTCCACTAATGTTGTTTCATTCCTGAGATCCGCTCCTACAGAATAACCTCATCTAAGTTATTCTATCTCTACCAGTCTTAATTATGGTATCCACCACAAAACACATAACCATATAAACATATAACAAGCTGTCTAATAAACGACAACATAGTCCTACTAATGGGAATCAATGACTAAAATTAATTAGGGTATAACTAAAGGGTCATGCCAGATCAAAGTCACGGCAATACTAAATACAACATCAGATGCTTATATATACTCTAAACTACATAAGCTGTAATCATGTCATCATGCCTTCTACGAATTTATCCATCTTAGTCATATTATTCAACTAGTCTAATAATCCTAATACTAGTCAAATCCTAAGAGGTAAATATCTTATCATTTATATCACAATGATAACTAGCTACGTATAGCAGTAATAGCAATTTATAACCAAATGCTATCTATAAACCAGCAACCTAAAAATCTAACAGTCAAATAGATATCAGGTTAAAATAATACCAGCCAAAACATGATATCACCGCATAACCAATATAAATATGTACTAAATCTAGAAAATTTTCTAGAATGTATTTACTGTTAGGCATGCGGAGATGTCTGTCACGCAATCCCCATATTGACTTCGTCAATAATACCTCGAATTTCCGAAACATAAAAATCGTCGAAAATCCGTAAAACTCCGAAAATACCCAGTTAACCTGCCAAACTTGGCGAACTCCATAAACCCAAAGACCCTAAGGAACTCGGAAACCTACGCTCGATGCGAATAAATTGTCACGCCCGAGAGTCTCAGAGCAAAATCCGGCGTCTCCTGCGGGTGACAATACCAATTTTTATACAAAGCCTACACGGCCACTATACATCGGTCAACACGACCGGAATCCAAACATCACATGCAGGTAATCAAATAGGCCTCAGGCCAACAAATCAAGGTAAATATAAGTCTACACTAACTAGACTTACCCCTTCTGCCATCTGAGCAGGAATAACCCAACCAAAACCAACCGGAATAAAATCCGAATAAGGGTCTACAAGGACACCACAAATCCACGAGTACATAACCAAAACATCAGGACCTATTCATATCTACTATACCCGCAGAGTTCTTTGAACTCACCCCGTTGATTCATTTTTATTTCAGGATGAAGCTGTCAGGAGAGTCCAGTTGCCAATCCCCCTCGTCGAAGTGGATAGGTTTTTATTGGTCTTATGGTTTTGGATCTTGTATAGAAGAGATGTTTAGGTCCTGATGTTTTGGTTATGTACTCGTGGATTTGTGGTGTCCTTGTAGACCCTTATTCGGATTTTATTCCGGTTGGTTTTGGTTGGGTTATTCCTGCTCAGATGGCAGAAGGGGTAAGTCTAGTTAGTGTAGACTTATATTTACCTTGATTTGTTGGCCTGAGGCCTATTTGATTACCTGCATGTGATGTTTGGATTCCGGTCGTGTTGACCGATGTATAGTGGCCGTGTAGGCTTTGTATAAAAATTGGTATTGTCACCCGTACAGGGGAGATGCTGCCGGATTTTCGTCTGGCGGAGACTCCCTCGGGGCGTGACACCCCAACTCCAATAGTCTGTAAAATCATCAACCTGAATTTAACAGTTGCATAACCAAACAACAATCTAATACCCCTACCACCATTCATTCAACCACCATGCTTACCTCCTGTCTCACTTCAATGATCAATTTACCCCCATTGATGTTGCTCACGGTAGCAAAGTTGTTGATGGCAGAAACGAAGGCAGCTCACAAATATGGCAAATCTCGAGATCCGGATAAGGCAGGATGCACCGATGTGGCTGTGGGTGCCAACCGTCGCGTGCAAGGGGCACCTACGGTGGGAGGGAGAAGAGGAAGAGGCGGCCGGCGATGAGGGCAGCAACCACAAAGCGGTCGAGAGGGAAACACGGAGGAAGGGGCGATGGCTCCACTCGGTCGAAATCTCCTCGTGAGATACCGATGATGGCCGGAGGTACTCGTTGTCGTCAAGATCGGGAGGAAGATAATACTGCCGTGGCGATTCGGATCGGAGAAAGGCTCGCAGCGAATGAAGCTGTCGCTGGTCGATGATAAGAACGCGAGCAAGGAAAAGGGGGCAGTGCTCCTTCTTTGCTGAATCGACGGAGGAGCGACACAACGGCGCTATGGGAGGAGGCGCGCGTCGGTGGTAGGAGTCGGGTGATGGTCCTGCCGTGTGTCGGGTGGCAATCGGTCGTCGTCGCGGAAGAAAGCAGAGAGGAACACCGCCGGTGCTCGAGTGAGATTGTGAGGGGGAACGCTGCCGGTGCAGCGACCGGAGCAATCGACTACTGCTGTCGGCGTTCGATGGGCACCTCCGGCAAGGCTGGCGACCAACACGCCTCTCCGGCGACGATTGGGGAAAAGCCCTAGAAGTCGAGACCGAAGAAACCGGCAGCAATGAATCCAACCCTAGATCCAGCCCGTCGCCGACTCCTCGCGTCATGTGGACTCGTGGCGCGCAACCGTGTCGAGGGTAGGGAGAGCTTCATGGTGGCAGGGCATCGACGATCGAAGAGCGAGGCGAATGATTTGGCGGCGACGACAAAGAGAAGGAGAAGGGCACCCGCGTCGAAGGCGAAGAGGAAAGAAATCGCATCGGCGCTCCACATTCGGTCACGAGGAGAAAACCACAACGCATATTAACGCTCGGCGTTAATAAAGATACCGGATCGGATTTAATTTTATTATAGGGTTGGATTTAAAACCCAATAGGAATTAAACCTTGATTCCAATTAAATAATTACCATTAAGCCTAAGTTAAATTTAACTAAATCCCTAACCATGCTTTATTATTATTATTATTTTTTTTTTTCCGGTATTTTACAATCTGTCATCATGAAACAACTCTCTGGATATCAAAAAAGACAAAACAAGAAAAAAGGAGAAGAGATAGCCCAAAGCTTAAGGGGTTCATTGAATAAATATTTTAGTAAAGAATCACATGATACAACGGAAAGTTTAGTTCAGATTTTAACTAATGAATCAAATGCAAATGAAGATTTTGGTAAAAACAAGAATGATGAAACTGAAGAATTTGTGAGAAACGAAAGTGATGAGAATGAGAAATTTGTAGAAAATGAGAACGAAGAGAATACATATTTTAATGATTTAGATGAAATTGAAATTGACAAAACTAAAGATAATGATAATTGTTGTGATGATGAACATACAAATGAATATCAATGTTTAACACCCAGATATGATTTGAACATATTTGATCCAAGAGTTTGGGATAATCTTGATACAAAAATGAGAGATTTACTTGTGAAAAATGGTCCTAAAAGAGAAGATATTCTTAAGTTTCCTTTAGATAAAGAATCTCGACATTTTTCTCATACTTACTATGTTCAAATGTTACCAAATGGTGAGACTCGTGATCGAAAATGGTTAGTGTACTCAAAAGAGGTGGACAAAGTATTTTGCATTTGTTGTAAGTTGTTTAAAGTAATACACACGAAAAGTAATTTAGCAAAAGAAGGAGTTAATGATTGGAAACATCTATCTGAGAAGCTTAAACAACATGAAAATAGTGTTGAACATCTCACTAATTTGAGAGCTTTTGTTGAACTACAAATAAGATTAAAAAAAACGTTGACAATTGATAAGGAAATACAAGAACAAATTAAAAAGGACACAAAACATTGGAAACACGTTATGCTAAGAATAGTTGATTGTAAAATACCGTAGAAAAAAAAATAATAATAATGAAATAAAATAAATGATGGGTAATATGAGAATATCCTATGGAATTTTTAGAAATTTTTCTGGATTTAATTGGAGATTTCTAAGACCCTCTTTGCTTAGGGGGAGTTAAAAGACTTAACGGGTTTGAAATCCAACCCGTTAATCTGGTTTAAATCCGACCCATTTTCTCACCTAACGCTGAGCCACCGTCCAGCTTTTAATCTCGCCGAAAACCATTACTCGAGCGTTTCCCAGCCGCGATTAACCTTTCCACCTCTCTCGCTCGCAGCTCTTCCCTGTTCCTCTCCGAAGCGAAGCGACCTCGCTCAAGCGATTCCGAGCAGCAGACTCTCCCCCTCCTCATCGCGATCTCGTTTTCCCCTAAACTCCCTTTTTCTTCTGTCTTTTTTGCCAACACACATCTCTACTCATTTACTTTCAGTCTTTATTCACAAAAATGATTTGTTTGAAAGAAGCCGGTTCCGGGGATATAGTGGATCAGTGTCTACCGGTCTGTTATCCTTCCACCGTTGAAAGTGGGCGGGTGGAATTGCTCTGTGAAACCAACCTAATCCAGTGCCCTCCGCACTATGAAATGGGGAACCGAGTTTACGCCCAATTAAACCGATTCACTATCCACTTGGAACGGACAGGCCAGCGATCATACAGTAGATCCACATCACAGAACTCAACTTCATCATTCAAATCATTTACTGCCTCCGCTTGGATAACAAACTGCCTCCGCTTGGATAAAAACTTTAGTACTTAGCCTGGAGGTCTAGAGTTCGAATCCTGGGGAAGGCAAAAACCCACTTCCAGGGGTGGGAAGATCAGGTGAGTAACGACGGGCCAACAGGGGCGACGGTCGTCGACCAATAGGGGTCGCCGAATTCCGCCAATAGGGGCCAGGTGCCAATAGGGGCCGGTCGTTACATTGATGTTGTCAAATGTCTTGCTATACATAATTTAGCATTTCGTGGTTCACATGACAAAATTGATGAAGATGGTAATGGTAATTTTTTGGGTCTACTTGAAATGATTGCAGATTTCGATCCAATAATGCAAGAGCATTTTCGACTCATTCAAGATAAAAAGATTCATTATCATTATCTTAGTCATAAAATTCAAAATGAGTTAATATCTATTCTAGCTTCTAAAGTCAAGAATGCAATAATTAAAAAAGTAAAAGAGGCAAAATATTTTTCCGTAATTCTTGATTGTACACCGGATGCAAGTCACAAAGAACAAATGACTCTCATATTACGATGTGTAGATGTTTCAGACACTCCTATTAAAATAGAAGAGTACTTTTTAGAATTTTTAAATGTAGGAGATACAACTGGTTTAGGTCTTTTCAATGAATTACAAGTCGTTTTACAATCTTTAGAACTTGATATTGATAATGTGAGAGGGCAAGGTTATGATAATGGATCTAATATGAAAGGTAAAAATCAAGGTGTGCAAAGGAGATTACTTGACATTAATCCTAGAGCATTTTACATGCCATGTGGTTCTCATTCTCTTAACTTAGTTGTTTGTGACATGGCAAATTCTTGTGCTAAAGCAAAATCATTTTTTGGAGCATGTCAATGTATGTACACCGTGTTTTCTAATTCAACAAAAAGATGGAATATTTTGCTTGAATATATTGATGGATTAACTTTAAAATTATTGTCAACTACAAGATGGGAAAGTCATCTTGAAACAGTCAAAGCAATATTATCTCAAGCTTCCCAAATTAGAGAAGCTTTGTTCAAATTAGCAGAAATAAGTGAAGATAATAAATTAAGTAGAGATGCTGAAACTTTAGCATCTGGTGAACTTTCAAGTTTTGAATTTATATTAAGCCTTGTTATTTGGCATGATATTTTACATAAAATTAACTTAGTTAGTAAAAAATTACAGTCAGAGGATATGCGTCTTGATGTTGCTGTAAAACAATTGTCTAATCTTGTTTCCTTTTTTGAAAAATATAGAGAAAATGGTTTTTTTTCTGCTATGGTAGATGCAAAAAAAATAGCATATGATATGGAAATTGAGCCTGTATTTCCCACAAAACGTAAAATTTGTAGAAAGAGACATTTTGATGAGATTGTTAACACTGAAAGGGAAAATCAATCTCCAGAAGAATCTTTTCGAATAGATTATTTTATCTTAGTGGTCGATATTGCTCTTGGGCAATTGAAGAGTAGGTTTGAACAATTGCAATATTTTGAATCTATATTTGGGTTCTTGTATGATGTTGCAAAATTAGTTTCGTTGGATGATGATGAATTGATGAGTTCGTGTGTGAATCTTGAAAATAATTTAAGAAATGGTGACACTTCTGATATTGATGCAAAATATATGTTTTCAGAACTACAAGTTTTACAAGTGATATTACCAAGTGAATCTTATGAAACAAATACAAAATGGTCTTCCATTCAAATATTAGAGTTTTTAAAAACAATGGATATGTTTCCAAATGTGATGATTGCTTATAGAATATTATTGACAATACGTGAGCGTTGGCATACAAAGAAGTTTTTCAAAATTAAAATTAATAAAATCTTATTTACGAACCACAATGACTCAAGATAGGCTAAATGGATTAGCAATTTTATGCATTGAAAAGAATATTTTAGAAAATATTGAATATGATGCTATTATTGATGATTTTGCCTCTAAAAGTGCATCACGAAGACACTTTAAATGAGTTATCTTGGTTTTTTTGTAGGTTACAATAATTTGACACAGTTTTATACTTTGAGGCAGCTAATTTGACAAATAATCAGATAATTAACTCTGTTGATCTTGATTATCCTTGGTGTAAATTTTAGTGATTTGTCAAAAAACTACTTGTCCGATAAGATTCCTGAGGAGCTTGGACTGCTTCAGAATCTGGTCACACTATATGCCTCTTTCTGAATGTATTTGCAGTTTATTTTTGAAACCACTAAATCAGATACCTTAAAAGGTTAAAGAAATTTTATTCCGACTCATGAATGCTAAATTTTGTTGCAGGAATTTGGAAAATAACAATTTGTCTGATGGTATCACAACTCTCACTAACTGCCTAAGTCTCATTGCCCTGTAAGTGACTCTAGAAAGATCACATTTTCTTGCTTTTGAAAAAAATGAAATATTTGACTGTCTAATCGATTCTGTTTGTAAGCGGCAATACAGAAATTTAGTTGGCGATGTTCCCACAGATAACAACTTCTCCCGATTTTCTCTTGAGAGGTGAGGAATTGTAGACTATACTAGTGAATCTCATTGCATAGCATGTAAATTTCTCATGCTCCAGTTTCTAAGGTTGATCATTAGGACTTAATAATTAATTCTTCTTCTACTTTTTGCACAGTTTTGTAGGAAATGGATTAGCAATTTTTTGCATTAAAAAGAATATTTTGGAAAATATTGAATATATATATATGTTGCTATTACTGATGATTTTGCCTCTAAAAGTGCATCACGAAGACACTTTAAATGAGTTATCTTGGTTTTTTTGTAGGTTACAATAATTTGACACAGTTTTATACCTTGAGGCAGCTAATTTGACAAATAATCAGATAATTAACTATAAATGTGATCTTGAAATATGATTACAAACCAGATTCATATACCGAGATGAATCAGATGAATTTTAGTTGGGGAACCAGGAAAAGTATGTAAACCAGATTCATCAATTAATGGGCATTTGCTTTCATCACTGCCCTCTCCGTTCCAAGTTCCACATCTTCATGGTTTCAAGAACTCATATACTGAGATGCCTTGGAATCAGATGTTCAATGAAGAGCAAACAGGTACACTTGTTGGAATTTCTCACCATACAACTTGTTCTTCTCTGTCTGCTGGACAAATTTTCTTATAGATACGCTGCAAATAGAATTGGTCATTATTTGCATTCTACTTCAAGAAGATTTCATTTTATTTAACAGTGTAAGGCAATCTTATATTTTATATGAGTACTGTCTTCTTGCATGTTTTAGATTTTGTGCTAGTTTAATTATTTTATCCTTTTCTCTCTTTTTTTTTTCCAAAATTAAAGAAAAGTATAATTTTCTCTTGCTTTTCAAAGTTAATGGTTTTGTAATTCTCTCACAATTGTTTGGTGGAAATATGAGTCATCGGCTGGAGCACAACGAATTTATGCATGCATATTGAAAATCTGAGGGTTACCTTTAGTTCTAAGTAAATGGATGCCTAATTATTATTGTTTCTGATATCCTCATCTTAATCTATTATAATTCTGCATGCATGATCTTCAGTCAACTTGTAATCCTTTTTATGATATTTTAAGGATAGATGTTCTTAAAATATATATTTTTTTAATATTTTAGAGTGTCACTGTATATTTAAATTGAGATACTTTTGATGTTAATATTTATATTGTAAAATGACATTATAAAATATCAAGAAAGCTAGTAGGATTTAAGACGACATCACTTTACAGGACGTTTTTAAATAATGTTACTAAAATGTTAGTATCCTTAAAAATATATTATAAGGACATTTATGAGTGTCCTTAGAGACCATAATTCTTGTAGTTTCTGAGTCTAAGTTATTGCTAGAATCTTAATGTAGTTGTAGAAAATTTTATCGCTTTCTGGTCGTTCAAAATTCTCAACAATATTGATTTGCTATCAAGATATTTGATTTATTAAATTCTTTATTACATTATCTCATGATAAATATTTTCAAAAGGTTTATTTTTCTCAGTATGACAATCCATTTCTTGACTTTTTGGAAGGTGATTTACTCTTCTCTTATTTTCTGGATAAATTTGAAGTTGATTTTTTTAATCAATAAAAATTATTCTACACAGATCCATAACCTTGTTGATGTCGAGAAAATTGGAGAGTTATTTGGTTATCCTTTAATGATTAAGAGGAAGAGGTTGGCCTATGATGGTCGTGGAAATATTGTTGTTTATAGAAAAGAGGAAGTTCCTTCCTTTGTGGTAGCAAGAAGGATTTCAGAAATTTAAAAGCAACGAAAGATGGATCATATCACAATCGTGGGCCCTTCCAAAAGCAGTGTCAAAGCACATGTTATTTTTATTATTTTTTATTTGATTGTTTTTATTCTGCTTATTAAAATCTTGATGCAATAACATTTTTTATAAAATTAGATCATTTTGTAGAAATTGTATCTAATTTTATTCTATGCTAATGAACTACTTGTCATGAGCACTATATTGTTGTCGGGCAAGATTGCTCAATTTTTTGAATACGAACTCATATTTGTATATGTCAAGCAGTATTTGTTGATGGAGATAAAAAATAAAATATCATAATTATAAAATTAATCAACAATTGTTGATATGAGATATGTTTGTGTAAAAGGGCCCAATTTTATGTTTCGTCCAGGGCCTTTAAGTACCCAGGACCGGCTCTGCTGCTTCGTCGATCTCTGTTTTTCTCTTCTACGGTTGCTCCGTGACTGCTGCTCCGACTTCTTCTCCTTCTTCTCCGTCGATTTCTTTCACTGCTCCTCTGTTTTTCTCTTCTATGATTGCTCCGCGACTGCTGCTCTACGACTCACTGCTTCACGTTGAGTCTATTACTTCGTGATAAGGATTGCTACTGTAAGTTTAGCTCTCATTGATTTTTATCTCCATTTCTATCCTAAGTAATTGTTTGTTATTTCTCTGAAATTGCTTCCTCAATCTAATGAGGCAATAAAATACCATTCAAAGTGATCTGTTTTATGTTCCTATATTTCGTTATACTGGCGATGTGATCTGTTTCGTTTGTTTCGCCCATTTTAGATTTTTAAGTTCCCTTCATCTTCTCTTCTCTTTTCTTTTGCTCCTATTTTGTGGTACTATGTTGGATCATGGATGTTGAAATTATACAATTGAACATGTCATGATTCATATGTTGGATAATCTGATTATTCAGTTGTTTTAGGAGTTGTTTTCCAAACTCATTTTGTTACTAATCTATGAGATCTGATCATTTGGCCTTAAAGTTTAGAGTTGATTCTGAGAATTTGGTTCAAATTTAAACTTATCTCAATTGGTATGTGCCCATTTAGTAAATTTATCTTCCCTATGATCGCTTTAATTCAGTAAATTTATCTTCCCTGTAATTGCTTTAATTCAGTAGTTTATCTTTTTTGTATAGTGATCTATGTTATTCTGTATGGTGCCCTTAAAGCTTATCTCAATTGGTTGAATTTTTTTTTGTATAGTGGTCTATGTTATTTTTATTTATCTTTCCATAAATTTGACTGGATGGAGTGGAATAATAGCGAAGGATATTATCTGAATATTAATAATTATTATGATGAGAATGATGGTAGTTCGAATGAGAGTTCGGATGATGAAGTTTTTATAAATAGAAGTGGTGTAGTTATTTTTTGTATGATGTTGAAGATTATGAATAAGTACGTAGATAAAGGTCTAATAGAGAGTAACAAGCAAAAAAAATACTGCAGGGCATGTTCTGTTACATAACCTTATGACATCTAATAAGGCATGCCATAGTATTCTTAGGGTAAGTGTGGATGACTTTGTTCGCTTGTGTGAACTATTAAAGCACAACATAAGAGTAAAAGCCAATAAGAACTCAAGTGTTGAAGAGAAGGTTGCTAAGTTATTATATTTGCTTGGGCACGATGTCAAGCATCGAGAGTTGAGTTTTTTCTTTCGTCGAAGTACAAGAACTACTAATAATCATTTTCATGAAGTTTTGAAAGTCATTATCGGACTTCATATTGAATTTATAAAGCAACCAGATGGAATCGAAATCCCTTCACTTATACACAGTAGTAGTAGATTCTATCCTTACTTCAAGGTAACACTCATGTTGATTTTGAATTTTAAAAAGTTTGTAAGGTACTTTGTAGCTAAATATGGTCATTATCTCTTAATTGCAGGATTGTGTTGGTGCATTAGATGTAACTCATATACGTGTTAAAATATCCGATGTAGATGCACCTAGATAAAGAGGAAGAAAGGATTGGTCAACTACCAATGTATTGGCTGCATGTTCGTTTGACCTAAAGTTCACATATATCTTATCTGGGTGGGAAGGAATTGCTTCTGATTCACGAATCGTTAAAAATGCTTTATCTAGACGTGATAAATTAATAATTCCTCATGGTATTTAATGTATAGTTAATGTTCATTAGTGGACAATATTTGGAAGTAAATATGATTAACCTATCCTTCCTTCTGTTGGTAGGTAAATATTATTTAGTTGACTCTGAATTTATGTTGAAGAAAGGTTTGATTACCCCTTATCGAGGGATTCATTATCACTTGAAGGAATATTCAAGAAGTAGTCCTACAAATGCAAAAGAGTTATTCAATCTTAGACATGCATCTCTTCGCAATGCAATCGAGAGAGCTTTTGGGATTCTAAAGAAGAGGTTTCCAATTATTACTAGCGGAACAGAACCTCACTATGAAATTGGCATTCGTACAGATATTATTTTAGCATGTTGTATTCTTCATAATTTTTTAATGGGAGTGGAACTAGATGAAAGCTTGATTAGTGAAGTAGATAATGAATTGAGTGCAAATAATGATAATGAAATGAGTTGCAATGAGAGACAAGATGATGACTGGAGGCAAGGGAATATGATAAGGGATAACATAGCAAATGTCATGTGGTCAGATTACAACAACAACTAAAAAAGGCTTATTTATCTTTGTTAGGAAAATTATGAGAATGTGTTATTGTTAAATCTTATTATTTTTTCTGCATTGATTTTGTTTCCAATGTTATATTGAATAAGTTCTAATTTTATTTAATTTTTTTATGTTCATGTGAATTTGATACAGGTATTGAGTAGAAATGAGTTTCATGACCGAACAAGTTAAGAAGGATATGATTAAATGGACTGATGAAATGGATAGCATTTTTATAGATGTTATGTTAGAATAACAAGCTAATGGTAATCGAGTAGGTAGCACTTTCACATCTACTGCATATAAGGAAATGGTTGTCATTTGCAGTGAAAAAATTAAAATTTCATTAACAAGGGACCATTTGAAGAATAGAATGAAAACATTGAAAAGCAACTTCAATTCATGTTATGATTTGTTTAATAATGCAAGTGGAGTTCAATGACATACTGAGAATAGGAGATTTGAGGTGGAGGAGGAAGTTTGGAAGCAACTTATTCGGGAAAACCATTTCGTCAACAAAAAGTAAATGAGAAACTTTATAAAGATTTAGTTTCTACTGGTGTCTCAGAGGAAAATATACTTGATGTGTATTTATATCTCGGAGAGAATAAGGAAAAGATGATGCTTATTATGGGATGTCCATTGGAAAAAAGGCTTGATCTTCTAAATAAGATGTTTTCTTTTTAAGTTTTAATGGTGTTGATTTGAATAATGACATTTTGTAAAATTAGAAGTATTCTAGAGGAATTTAAAGTATAGGATTATAAGTTATCTATAGTTATTAGGAAATAAAAGTCAGTTTAAATATTTTAGTTAGTAGTAATTTTTTTTAGTAATGATCAGTTTGTAATAAATGTGGATTTTTTAAGTAATGTTTATCATTGACAATTTTTTATTTTAATGGTTGATAGTGGTATAAGTAAAAATTAATTTCTTTTCTTATTTATAAAAACAAAAGTTATTATACTCCTTAATTGAATTGTATATTTTTTTAGTTATTTTAAAATATTATTAGTATTTTTTAAATATAAAAAACATTAGATATTGAATAATATAATTATAAATAATTTTATTTTTTTTAGTTCAATATAAAATACTAAATTTTTTATAAATAAAAATAAAATAAAGATATTTTAGGCAATAAATAATGTAGCTTTCTTTCCTTTCTTAAGTAAATAATTCAGTGGTTTGATCTTATTTATCTTCCTCAGTTTAAGTAAATAATCATACTAGAGAAAGAATTCCTTTCCTTTTCTTAAAGAATTCTTTTTTATTGCGGATTCCTTTCTTTCTACATTCCGTCCTTCAAGGTAAACAGAGGGTAAATCTCTTATTCAAAAGGAATAAATTTATCCGAAAGGATATGTCGATATCCAAGGTATTCAATGATTGATGATATCAAATTGATGATCGATAAAACCAAGTCGGCAACAACAATACCGAGAAGATTACATTGAAAAAAATAAAGAGAATTAGATACACATTGTAACATCGAGTTACATCGAATTGAGCATTTGAGCCATCGACTTATTGACGAGTTAATTGATTGGACTCAGGCTTAGATCAACATCGTCAATTTCCAACGATAATATTAAAAAGATATTAGTTGATTATAACAACCATTGATCTCCTTTTCTACTAGAAAGAAATTAGATAAATTCTATAGAGTTGTCACAGCAGTGTCTGTATCTTAAATTTTACCTTGCAAGATTTTTATTAAAAGATGTCTTGAATGCATTAAAAAATGAACCTTAAGTAAAGGGAGATTTGTCGAAGATAAAATTTTTTTATGCATGAATCATCTTTAAGGAATTAGACTAGCTGCATCAAAGGTGATTATGCTTGCTTCTAATGTTCCTCATTGTCAATTTTTTGGTGATGGTGAAAAGAGATAAATCATCGGAAGACTATGCCCCTTGACCTGTTGACCAAAACAGCAGAGGACTTCTGAGCACGAACCATCTTTAAAGAACTAGCTAGACTAGAGAACTAAAATATGTATAGTGTAATAATGATGATTAAGATTTTATGGGTCAATCATAAAATTGAGTCCGATGAATTTTAACTATCCAAAAAAAGAGGCCAATGTAAGACTTCAATAGATGTTCAAGTCCAAAATTGAGTTTGATTCAAGACAAAAAGAGACTTTTGTGAAGGTCAAAATGAATGTTTAGAAAAATTACATCACATATTGCAATTTACTATGAATGATTGAGTCTAACTCCTATTATGGTATAATTAAAAGGATTTTTTATATGTACTACTTCAATCGTAGCCACATGACTTGTCCTTGGCATTAGGTCGAATGATCAATCGTGCAATTTTGGCTGTCGTACTCACCATGTAACGAATGCATGTTGATTTATGTGCTCAACATGTAATAAAATTCTCTCTAGTCTCAATATGGAGACTTACAAATGAGAGATTGGAAAATCAATATGATGATCGAGGAAGAAAATGCAAAATATTATTCAAAAAATATTCGAGGAATATCTCCTAGAGAAGAGCAATATTTATCAAATCGACTTTATTCTACTCACCTCAATCAAAATAATGTCATGGTATACAAGAATCACACATTAAAGAAACGATAAAGACCATGTTGATAAGTTTTGGAATTATCCCAAATATTATGGGAAAAGTTGTCTTCTAAGTCACAAGCTCCGTTGAGTTGAAGATGAAAAATCTCTACGAATTATAATTTGAATTAATTTTAAATATCTTTTAATTTATTTTTTACCTGATGAACTAATTTTAAATTTATCTTTAATTTAATTCTTCAAAATTATTTCATTTTCCATACAATTTGATTTCTTGTCCGCATTATTCTTTCATACTAAAAAAAACTCGACTCTAGTTGTTTTTAAAAATAAAGAATAATTGCTTTAATATGTCTATTTAGCAATGTGTCTTCGTTATTTTTTTCTAGATATCCCTTCCAATAAAAAAAGAAAATGATGCACTTTTTTTTTATAGTTTGACTTTTTTTGATCGTCCCTTCCAACGAATAAAAAAAATCTGAATTTATTGTATGATAAGAACAAAATTCACGTTTTCATTGAAATCATGTGGTATAAAACCAATAATAAAATCTAGAACAAAATTAATATACAAAGATAATATTCAAATTTTTTCAAACAAATTAACATATCCTCTAATTTAAAAATTGAATTTGTGTTTAAATACGATGGAAAGTTACATCAATCATTCTCGTATATGACCAAATAAAAAAGATAGATCTAGTATGAATGCATCTACTGTAAATACGATGAGGAAATTTGATTTAGTAAATACAATATGATAATTTATTATAACATTGAATATTTTATAAAAATCATTACCATATCAACAAATATATATCTAATATACGGGGTGGAGTTTTTGATAAAAGAAAAAAAAAGATATTTATTTCAATTGATTTACAAATATATCAAAGATATAAATAAATATGTCATGAATCATACTAAGTGATGTTTGTTATTTTAATTTCTTTTGGTGGCATGAATGCCGATTCATCTTATTTTGAGGCTCTAAACAAAACATATTAAGTTACTATGATAAAATTTGACATAAATTTTTTTTTGGATCTTAAAATTTTTTTTAACAGTGTTAAAAAATTTTAGGCCCTGTACAATCGCCCCAAAATGCTTACCCAGGGCCGGCTATAATTTAATGAATGTTATGGTGAGTATTGGGAAAATTAAACTTCAAAAAAGTCAAGTTAATAAAAGGTTCTCTAATATGACATTATTAAAGGGTTTGTCTAAAATATTATTAGAGGACTCTTCTGAAATATTTTAAAAGGATTTCTTTAATGTTGGGTTACGAAGAGATTTATTTGAATACGTTTTTTTTTTAAACGGTATGCTCATGGATTCTAAGAAAACTAACTTCTTCTGATAATTATTTAAAAAATTGACTTCTTATTATTATATGTTTATTGCACAATCATCTGTTAATTAAAGTTTGGTAAAATATATCTTTTCATTCATTATCATTTCATTTTATTTCAATTTGTAATGAGTTATTGTTTGTCTTAAACACATCTCCAATAAATTTTAGTGAGTTCACTAAGTATGAATTTGACAAATCGTATTTGTTCAAGTGAGGTAAAATCACATGGTTAAAATAATTTTCAATGTTGTCTATCAATTAAGAAATACATTAGGGTACGTAAAAAAAATAAAACTCCAATATTAGTAGCTCCTTACCACTGTCCCTACCATATAAGAGGGTAAATCAGGACTCCAATTGATAAGCACAAAGGAAAGGAATCGTCGATAATCTAATATCATAACTTCTTCGGAAATTGACTTTTACCCACTACCAAATTTGGTCATGATTTGAAAATTAGAACCTAAGATATTGGGTGAAATTTAAAATTTTGACTCTAAAATTTAAGTATTTAGTATTAAAAAATTTTGGACCTTAGGTGAGGACCTTGATAGCCCTCTCTCATAGCCGACTCTATCCACTACAGATAATTTTTTTTTACACTTGTCAACTGAATTAACTCTAGAAGTCTATAGTGCTATCAAATGTAGGAATATCTATTTTGGTTTACAAAATTAATGAAGTTCTTTTAAGGCATGAGATGATGTGATTATAGTATTATATATATATCATTTCTAAATCTAGTAGTGCATCAAAATAACCATTGTAGTCTACAAATTCATCATTCGCATGGGACACATTCTTAAAATTTAATTCTGTATATTTGTAGTGCCAGAAATTTATTTTCTCGCATCAAGTTAATTCAAATATACAATTATAAAATAAAATAATATGATGAATTAAATGAGATATAAGAGAATATGTATAGATTAATAATGCAAATAGAGTAACTAAATTGATTATTATATTTTTTTTGATAAATGATGATAAAATAAATAGGAAATATTTTATTTGATGGATGATAAAATAAAAAAAAACAATTTAAAAAAAGGAATTACATTTATATTCACATGATGTGAGATATGTTGATGTTAAAGTTGTATATTATTTGCAATTTAAAAAGTCAATGTTGGAATTGAAGAAGCTGATGCAGAATAATTGTTGGTGTTATATAATATATGAGTCAGCGATGATGATATTTTAGAGGACTTTGTAACTTATGCAAAAGATTAGAATTTGTCAATTTAATGACTCTTATTAATTTATTTTTAGATCATCGTAAAGAAAATAAATTTCAATAGATTTTTAATTTTTAAGACTAATAATCAACACATTGAAAGATGACATTTTCGTATTTGCGAGGAATTGATCGTCGTATAACTTAAAACAATAAGAAACAGTCAACAAAAATTTTATATTATTATCATAAATGTTTGTTGTAGCAATGCAAGAAAATAACTATAGTATTTAATTTTTCTTAAGCAATGTTTTTCTTTGTTTTCTTTTCTATTTTTCTCTCCACTCTCTCTTTTTTTTTTCACTTTTTTTTTCTCAAAATTTTCCTTTCCTTCTTTTTTTTTTCTCCACCTTTTTTCTCTCTCTTTATTTTTCACGTTTTTTTTTTCTCTTTTTCTTGTTCCGGCACAACAACGGCAGTAATTCTTTTATAAAGAGGGAACGATACGACTTACTGTGCTTGAAGAGGCAGTGCAAAAATCTATTTTGAACTCAATTAAAATATAAAAGAGTTAACACCTAGGCCACGATGCGTTGATTAATCATGAAATTCTTTTTTATACTTTCAAGGTCGACTTCGCTCTGGCAATACGCTGTGTGAATGAATGGTGATAGAAATCAATTTCTCCGTCTCAACATGGTTGATTTTCTTAGTGCCGTATGGATTCGGATCATGTGTCATTCTGATTTACCCACATTGACCATCGAAAAACTTCTATAGAACCGAAGCGGTCAAGATTAATTGGGAAGAAAAATCATACATAATATATGATGAAAATAAAAAATAATAATAATAAAAGAATTGTGGACAATAATATTATCAAAACTAATTTGGTTGTGAGATTCGTTGATGTAATATCAAATCCTAACCGTTGAACAACTCAAAAAATAAAAATAAAATTGATGGAGCGACAATAATATCACACAAGAAAAACTCCCATGCAAAAAAATTAAATTAAAAATTATATTAATTCAAAAATGA
This sequence comes from Wurfbainia villosa, assembly GCA_025175895.1. Taxonomy (NCBI): domain Eukaryota; kingdom Viridiplantae; phylum Streptophyta; class Magnoliopsida; order Zingiberales; family Zingiberaceae; genus Wurfbainia; species Wurfbainia villosa. The sequence goes on from CM046008.1 coordinate 1,686,428, forward strand.
TTAAAATATAAGATTTTAGATACCTTTTATAAACTAGATTCAATGTAGAAAAAATATTTTAAACAAAAAAATAAATAAATCTAGTAAGGATTATAATCATTTTCTATTTATTAATTAAATAAAAATTATTAATTATCAAATAATTAATAAATCAAATCTTAATTTACCGTGGATCCGTCCATTTTAAATATTTTAAATTTATTTTTACCTATTCCATATGCATCGATCTTAAATATTTTTTAATTTATTTTCATTAATGTAAATACATCATTCTTAAATATTTTTTAATTTATTTTCCTTTAATAGGGATAAACTAATTGAAAATTTATCTTCGATTTAATTTCTTCAAAATTATTTTATTTATTTTACATGATTTGATTCTTTTTCTACACATTAGTTGACATCGGAGAAAGTATTCGACAATATTAAGTGACCGACAAGATTAAATCGGTAACAACTATACCTAAAAGATTTAATCAAAAAAATAAAGAAAATTAAATCCAACGAGATCCACTGGCGAGCTGAGACTAAACCCAAATGGTTGGATCAATATTAACAATTTCCAAGAATAGGTAGAGTATCCAAATTTGAGATAAGTTCGACAACATGACAACATAAAATTGTTTCTGTTGAAAGCTTTTAATAACAAATTAGGTCAATGAAAGAGAATTTGTAATATCTCTACGAAGTTTATGGTAAATCGCTGAAATTATCTGTTAAATTATGAAAATCTAAATTACAGAATCATAAATTATCATACCTCATTATATGTTGATATTGAAAAGATGAATTGTGACCCCCGCAGGAAGGGTCTAGTGGCTAGCGCATACATATGTTACATCATAGGGCAACGGATTAATCCCTCGCAAATGCGAAGGTACCGTCCCTCCATGCGCTAGTTACTAGTCTCAAGGGTCAAAGACCTACCGTGATTTACCTCTCTTACGATGATTCGAAGACAGACTAGTAGGGGCCGCTAGATTGGCGAATTTCAATCTTTTACATAATTGGAAAGATGAATTGTGAGATGTGACTTTGCTACGAACTTTGGTCATCGCATAACACTCTCAGTCGAGATGAAAATCACAAATTAAACTTCCATCATAATGTCATAATCTCACAACTCTAAACCTTGATGATGTGACGAAAATTCTCTTCTTATCACCAAGAAGAATAGAACAAGCAATATCCGCTTCTCATCAAACAGAGACCTTGCTTCTCAACACTCTGCTTCTCACAAACACGACTTATGCACTCTATCTCCTCCCTTCTCTTTAGTCAACCAATATCTCAAATTAGAAATCTCATCGTCATCAACTTCTCCTTCACAAGAGGTTGATTTAAGAGAGAAGAGCAAAATACATTGGAGTCGTGGGATAATAAGTGATCCCATTATCCTCACGTTGATAAATATCCCTTTGTGGACAGAAATTAATATTTTTCACTTGCACACGAGGACATTTCATCTTCGTCACTAGATCATATCTCATGTGATCCATCACATATCATCCTACTAGGCTTTCACACAGAATTAGACATTATATGACCTGCGAGTACAACTATGAACAAAAACTACTCAATGCACTTGTTAAGATGATTGAATAGTCATCTTTGTATCATAAGATACAATCTCGTTGCACCCAAGATCCAAGACTAATTACATCCATCGAGCTTTTTTCCTCATCGAATTAAAATAATCCCCAGATTTTGTTTGATTTTATATTCACTAATATATTTAATCTCTGTACGGATAAACATAAAAGACTAGTCGGTGAATATTTTGATAATGATATATTATCAATTGATCTTCCTTTTTTCAAACTTGAATCTATCAACCACAGCTCAGCTACTTTCCTAGACTTATCCCTTAGACCTCAATTTATCTTTCTGGTCATCGGTAAATAGACTAAAGTAGCAAACACTACAGAACATCAAGAAATAGTCGAAAGTGATAAGGATACAAGAGATCTCACCCAGAGGATCTCGAATCTCACACAGTGAGACTCGAGGATAATCTTTTACTGTCTCAAATAATACGACTCTCATTTTCCCTAGTTGATTTATCACATGTGGTATGAAACACACGTCATAGTATCGTTCCCCATTTCTAAGGGCATATGTCAAATTTCTCTGACACTGTGCAAGTATGAAACTCAGTCTACATATAAGACTCTATCCGGAGATCACAGAGAGAATATCTCATAGATAATATCACAAATTGCAGGTGATATCTGAGATCTAAAATCTAACTACTTACATGCAACATGAATGTGACTACATCCATGTCAATCATATCGCATATGATTTCATCCTGAACACATATTAGGGTGACTTGAGTTTTAACAGGATTACTCTCAAAACCTCTTGCAGTTAAAAACCATCTTATCTTCACTCTTTGAGGTGGTCACTCGTGTGAGAGAGTTGACCTTGCATGCTTAACATATTTATTATATCACAGAACATATATATAACAAGTGCATTATATAAAATATTAGTGTGACCATATAATGTACAAGAATCATATATACATTTCATTAAACATCTATTGTCAATAAAGTACAAGTTGAGAAATTTCATAAAATATCCAAATCCAATGACTCTCTATGTTCCACAAAGAAGACTCTCGAGATAAGTTTGATAAAGGGGTCAGCCACCATGCTGTGTAGAAATGTATTTGACAGTCACTTTATTCTTCTCAATGATATCTCTCACATAAGGATATCTAGTATCAATGTGTTTAGTTCTACTATGAAACTTAGAGTCTCGAGTGTAAGCGATGGTGACCTAATTATCACAATAAATCTTACTAGTCTCCCACTATCCGCTACAACCCCTAAGTTATCCAGTAGTCTTCTGAGTCAAACACTCTTCTGAACTATTATTGAGCATGCCATGAACTCAGCTTCCATTGTAGATAGAACAAAACATGTTTGCTTCTTACTGCTCCAAGAGATGACCCTGCCATTAAGCAAAAATGCAAAGCTTGATGCTGATTTCTGTTTATCCAGATTGCCTCCCCAATCGACATCTGAATATCCCACGAAATGTAAATTACCTCCTCCATAACACAGAGAGAATTTTGCAGTTCCTTTAAGATATTGAAAAATCTTTTTCACTGCTTTCCAGTGACCCCTTCTAGGATTTGTTTAATATCTACATACCAGACTAACTACAAAGCATATGTCCGACCGTGTACACAATATTACATATATCAAACTTCCTACTGCACTTGAATAAGGTACTTTATTTATTTTTCTTATTTCTTCCTGAGTCTTAGGACACATCATCAAACTAAGACCTTCACCTTAAACGATTGGAGTATCTATGGAATTGCAATTACTCATCCCAAAACACTCAAGATTTTTCTTAATATAAGTCTTTTGTGAAAGAGTCAGAAATGGTCATATATCGACTTTCGAAGTCGACAAACCTTATCCTTTTAACCTACTAGGATGAACTCAGTAGGTTATTCCATGTAGATATTCTCATCTAAACTTTCATTAAGGAAGGCAGTATTTATGTCTATCTGAAGTAACTCTAGATCTAAACTCGTGACAATCGATAATAGTAAATGGATCGAAGTAAACTTAACTACTAGAGAGAATGTCTCCTCGTAGTCAATGCCCTTTGTTTGTATGTAACCCTTAGCTTCCAGACGAGTTTTATATCTCTCAATCGATCCATCGACCTTCCTTTTAATTTTGAGAACTCACTTGTTCTCAATGACCTTTCTATTCTTAGGTAGGTCAACTAGGTCCCAGACCTCATTAACTTTCATTGATTCTATTTCTTCCTGCATGACTTTAAACCATTGGTCTTTTGCAGAACCCTTGAGGGTCTCTCTCATAGTCCTCGGATCTTCCTCGTCCTTTAGAGTCACAATGAATATCTCATTCTCAATCAGAAAACTTAATGTGTGCAAATCATATAGGATTTTAGGAGTAATTTTAGCACACATCACATTGCATTTTATACTTGTTTCATGCATATTCTTTCTTGTTTTACATTCATTTACTATTTCCTAGTTCGGAGATCTATTTTTTCTATTTTCATGGGTAGGACGGTATTTCGGAGGTAAATTGGCACATAATTGGAGCTCAAAGAAGGCAAACGTGCTCTGGTCATGTTCCCCAAGATACGGGTGCGCTTTGGACCATAGGACGACGATAGCATAGAGCTCCAGAAGATGACACGATCGACCATGTGGATCTCACACGACCGTGCCCAGCCCCGATGCTAGAATCGGAGAACAATTTCCAGTGTGCCACACGGTCGTGTGGCGTCAGCCTGACTTAATGCAAATCAGGGTTTCATGAGTAATTAAGGAAAGACAACTTAACTCCTATAAAAGGAAAGACACACCTAAACCCTAGGAAGAAGAAGGGATGGCTGGGACGACAAGAAGGTGCTTTAAGAAGCACCGGAGGCTCGCAATGGGGAGAGAGGAAGCGACTCAAAGACTAGAATTTATGCTCCAACACCTAGGAGAACGACCAAGACACAATACGGGATTGAACAGAGAGTACTTCCATTATTCTTAATCATATTTGCATTGTAATGATTTATTTTATAATGTCTTGTGTTTATTCTCCTCTATTCATGGAGTAGATACTTCGATTTTAAGATTAAGGAATAGCTTGTGTATATTAGGTATGCTAGTTTGAATGTTTATTCTCTGCTCTTGAATATATATTTGCAATTTAGGCTGTTGAGATCAATGAAAGTTGTGTTTTGATTCGACTTCTACTACACATAGCCGATATAAGGGTGGAAAACTTTTGTATCAAATATCTAGGAGAACTAAGAAGGAACCTCACGGTCATTTCCCTCTCATAACCGTAGAAGGTAGAATATGATAGAGTAGGATATGAAATATGATCCATCTCTTCATAAGGATTACTAGGACATCCTCGTACCCCAAGAATCTATTCTAGCAGAAGACTCAAAGTAGGAGACATCAACTCTAGAAGGATTGAGGGACCCCAGTGACAGGGGGCTCTCAAAGATATCAACCCCCTGAGCTCTGACGATTCGAAAGGGAACTTAGTTAGGAGTAGGTAGTCTTTGATAGAAGCAAAAGTTCATTAAGATAACATACGATGATCCTCCTGCAAGATCATAACTGGAGATCCTAAGAGCATTAGATTTATTGCATATTCAACAACATACAAGTGAAACCAAACCCCTAGAATCCTTCAAGGAACTTTGAACCCACCTTCGCTTTCTCCAAGTGACACCGTAATTGAGCTAGGACTGTCATCGGCCTCACACACCTGACTCGCAAGAGACTTATTCCGAACAAACGACATCCACTGGACAAACGATATTCGAATCTCAGCCTCTGTGAGATCGATGCATAAATTATTACTTGGTGATAACCATGCACTTGTCGGTGTTGAGCGCGAGCGCGTGCATCGAATCCTTAGTGATTCTCATTGGATATTTGAGGTCGTACTCGCATACATCAAGTTGTTGGCGTCATTGCTGAAGACTGTAGATTTGATATCGGATCAAAAGTGGATAGTTTGGATCGGACCTAGACTAGATTTGCTTTCTGGTTTTACTTCATTTCAGTTTAATTAGTTTTGGATTTTTGTTATCTATATTCAATTTAAATTAGTTTTATTAGTCATATTACATTTAGCCTTAGTTCAGTTTTTAGGTTTATTTTATTTGGTTCATTACTTTTAGATTATTTGATTTCCCCTCAATAAGTAGTGTATATGCTCCTAATTGCGCAGCTTGGTTCATCGTATGCACAGATGCTTAAGATCGAAAAATTTGCTTCCGCTTGACTTAGAAATAGAAAGAACCTACCATCGAAGGAGGGTCGAACAAAGAGATATAGAGGAGCACAACGCCCCTTTGGTAAACATAAGTAGTCATCCTCTGCAGAATTATGTAGCTCCCAGTGTTAGAGGGTATAGACCTAGTATAGCTGAATCGTCAATCATAGCTAATAATTTTGAACTAAAATCTTCACTTATACATATGGTCCAGCAGAGCCAATTCGGAGGAGTTACAACTGAAGACCCTAACCGACACCTAGAGACATTTTTAGAAATATGCTCAACCTTAAAATTCAATGGAGTACCCACAAATGCGATCTGTCGAAGCCTATTCCCGTTCTCACTGAGGGACAAGGCAAAGATGTGACTACACTCCCTTTCTTCAGGAAGCATCACCATATGGGAGCAATGTGAGCAACAATTTATGAATAAATTCTTTCCACCAAGTAAGACAACTCACATGCACCACTTGATCACTAGCTTCCACCAGAAGGAAGGAGAGTCCCTTTTTGAAGCCTGGGATTGCTACAAAGGGTTGCTTTACTAGTGTCCCCACCATGGTTTCGAGAGGTGATTGGTGATCCACATATTCTATAATATGATCACATACGCTACGAAGGTTTCCCTAGACTCTGCTACAGGAGGAGCTTTGATGAACAAGACCATCGAGGAAGCAGAAGAGTTGATTGAGGAGGTGACCCAAAACCACCACCAATGGGCTTCCGAATGTAGTCATCCAGTACCTGCAGTCAATAGATATGTCGTTAACTCCATTGATCATCTAGCGGCGAGAATGGACGCACTAAGAAAACGGTTTGACTCCCTAACCCCTACTTCTGTACGTGCAACCAATTCCCTTAATGATGGAGTAGCTGTGTATCAGGAAGACTACTGTAGAGGGTAGAGCAACTCTGAGGAGTAGATTGAGCATGTTGATATGGTGGGCGAGTATAATCAGAGGCTTAACAATTTATATTCTAGCACATACAATCCCGAATGGAGAAATCGCCCGAACTTTTCCCATAAAAATAATTCGAGAAATTTCCAGCAATCGGTAGGGTACAGACAACAGGCAGTGGGCAGCAACAACCGCCTAAATTCAGACTTGAGTTAATGATGGAAGACTTCATTGCTACCCAAACAAAGGCTAATGTGGAATTTCAACAGCAGCATCAAAGAACCGAAGAGGTACTGAGGGAGTTGAAGGCCTCTATCGATGGGCTCACAAGCCACATTAAGATACTGGAAACATAGGTAGGCCAAATAGGCAAGACTGCATCACGACCCATGGACAGTTCTCCCCTACCATCCGAGCAAAGCTCGAGGGAGCGTTGTAACGCTAGTTACACTTCAGAATGGCAGCAAAACCTAGTTAAGGGAGATAGGGCGTACAGGGAATTAGTGGGTCAGAAAAACAAAGTCTCTAAGGGGTGCGCAACCATGATTTCAGCTTTAGTAAACCATGCAGAAATTAAAGACAAGGTTCCACCCAAGCTGGATGGCCTTGAAGATTTTGGCATACCCTGCATGATCTATGGGGAGAGCTTCGACGAAGTATTATGTGACCTAGGGTCTTCCGTTAGCATGGTGCCCTACGCATTTTATAGGGAGATGAGATTAAATGGGATACAACCGACTAGCCTTGTTCTTCATATGACGGATGACACGATCAGGGAACCAGTTGGCATGTTGAAGAATGTACTTGTTGTAGTAGAAAATTTCCTGATACCTACTGACTTCATTATACTAGACATATGACAAGATCCCTAGAACCCACTCATCCTAGGGAGACCCTTTCTGGCAACTGCTGGAGCACGTATAGATGTGAAGAAACACAGAGTCTCCTTGGAAGTGGATGGTGAACTCATTGGGTTTAACTTGTCAAGGTGTTAGGATCGTTTCCCAGCATGGTATACTTCTTGCAAGATAACAAAGACCCCATTGAAAGATGAAAATTCTAATGAGGATGAATGGAGGTTCATGGAACCACCAAAGCCAAGCTGAAACATATGAGTATGGTCAAGTTAAAGACATTAAACAAGCGCTTTTTGGGAGACAACCCAAGTTTATCTTTCTTGGGTTTTACATTCACACATGATAGGTTTAGGTATACAGTTTTGCCCATTAGAATCCTTACAAGTAGTTTAGGGGTATGTAGAACTTGTTAGGTAGAAGGAAGATTCCTTTTTAGAATCCCAGAAGGAAGCACGGGCGGTCGTGTGAATTTCACACGGACGTGCCCAATGGTCAGAAGAGCACACGACAGGGCATGTGGAAAGGCTCATACCGTATTGCACTCTAAGAAAAATCCAGAGTCGCACACGGCTGGTTGTGTTAATTCAACAAGGTCTTGCCAAATTCTGGACTTTTTCTAAACGCCCAAGTCAGAGCCTGACACGGCTAGCCGTGTAGATTCCACATGGTCATGTCATGCCCCTTTAAAAGGGTGTGAGCCGTGCGATTTGCCCTAAATCAGCCGTGCAACTCAAATTTTCTACCCTAGCCCATGCGAAATCATCTCCTCCAACCTCCAAGAATCATGCAAGAAGCAACAATGAAGAGGACAAATCATGCGGCAATAAGGGTTTCCCCTTCAAGGTCAAGGGCAAGGGGAAGAAATGCTCACTAAGAACTGGAGGAAGGTAACACTCCTTTAGGCATAATATTTCGTGATGGTGAATATAGGAGTAGGTTTAACATGCTTTCTTCCCGCAAGATTACTACTACACGCTATTTAGATGTGCCCTTATTAGAAACCTTTGGTTTGTTTGGGGATGTGTATGTTGGTGCAATCGACCCAGGTCACGATTGACCAGGACTCGAGTTTGACTCGAGTGATGTTTTGATGTTTCGACAAAAACATATGACAATATAATTGTCATGGTAAAGTCCAAGTCATGAGTACTTGGCATGGTAAGTCCAAGTGGGACACTTGGCATTTGGGAAAGTCCAAGTCTTGAGTACTTTGCACAAGGAAAGTCCAAGCATGGGTCTTGGCATGGAAAGTCTAACATGGGTTGGCAAGGGAAAGTCCAAGCATGAGTCTTAGCATGGAAAGTCCAACATGGGTTGGCAAGGAAAAGTCCAAGCATGGGTCTTGGCATGGAAAGTCCAACATGGGTTGGCAAGGGAAAGTCCAAGCTTGAGTCTTGGCATTTGAGAAGTCCAAGGGGTTTGATATTGACGGCGTAAAATCCAAGCGGAGTCTTGGCAGCATAAGTCCAATGTGTCTTGGCGGTGTAGACACCGTTAGCATGACATAGCTGATGGAAGCACCTAAAGGCTAGCGTGATGGATGAACAAGTCATGGATGACTTGGAGGGATCCGAGAGGCGTAAAGCTGATGGAGGTGGCTAGAAGGCTTAGGTCTAGGCTAAGGGTGGTCTAGCAAGTATGGGGAAATCATACTTGGGTTAAAACCTCAATTTTGAGGTTGGCAGTCGACTGACATTATGGCCGGTTCGACTGCCGTGAGTCGACTTGAGTTCGACTACCGTTTAAGAGCTAAAATTGCTCTGGCGATCGGTCATTGGGCGATCGTGATGTCGACGATCGATTGCGGCGATCATTGCCGATTGAGTTGTGAGCACGAGCGCTCCGTAGCCCGTGAGGCGATCGACTACGGCGTTAGCGATCGACTGCCAATGTTGGCAGTCGACTGCCAAGAGTCCCGTTAGAACTTGTCCAACGTTGATTGAGCCGTTGTCTCACAGCTACAGTGTTGGCAGTCGACTGGGGACTTATGGTAGTCGACTGCCAGGCGGAAATCCAGCCCGACGCAAGATAAAAAGGGGAGCTCATGGAGGATCTCGACATCAGTTCTTTGGGAGCTTTGGTGAGGTGATTTGAAGGCGATTTGCAGGTGCATTTCAGTGTCCTTCAAGCTCATCCAAGCAACCGACAAGCAAGCGCTCAAAATCCTAGTTTGTAAAGTGTTCTTTACATTTTCACTTGTATTTGCTTGTTTACTTTGTATTACTTGTTGTAATTCATTGTACGAGGTTTCTCCACCTCCGACTTGTTGTCGAAAAGGAGTTTATTGCTTAGTGGTGCTGGTGGCATCGCTAGGGTTCATACGAACCCAATCCGTGGAGTAGGAACCATTCGGTTCTGAACCACGTTATATCTTTGTGTTCGTGGTTGTGTCATCTCGTTATTGCTTTTATTATTACTATTCCACTGCGCATAACGAGTTTTGTAGAGACAATCACGCAAACGAATTCCATCATCGTACAGTCACACGCTATTTACCCCCCTCTAGCGACCTCAAATCTCCTACAATTGGTATCAGAGCCCGGGGCTCTTCTACAGATTAACAACCCGGAGTCAAGACACTAGAGGAACAAGATGGAATTCAAGGAGAGATTGGGTGACGACATCAACGTTCCGCCTTCCTTCGACCGCGAAGATTTCGCGTATTGGAAAGGTAGAATGATGCATTTTCTAATGTGTGATTTTGATAATTGGATTAGTGTCTTAGTAGGTTTTGACACTCCAAAAGACGAAGAAGGAAGAAAAATCAAGAAGAAGAATTGGAGTCAAGAACAACTCTGATACTATAACATCAACAATAAGGTAATGAGTATTTTGCTTAATATAATCCCTAATGATATTTTGATCAAGATAGGGGATTGTAAAGACGCCAAGGAGGTATGAAACAAATTGGAAAAATTCCATGCAGAGCTTCACTCAATCTAAGAAGATGAGGAGGATAAGGAAGAGAGCTCATCCTCACAAGAAAGTGAGGATTCGAAGGTCGAGGAGTGTTCGACATCCGAGGAGGAAGAAGTGGTGGAAGAGGTAGAATTAGAAGAAACCTCAACCTCTAGGATTGAGGGGGAGGGGATTAGAACATCTACACCGGAGCAACCCCAAGAAGAAGCTTCGACATCCAATCAAGATGAAGAAGCTCAAAATCCGATTACGGCACCTACAACCACCCAAGGTAACTCAAGCATATGTGTTAATAATAAAATGCATATAATATGTTTTGAGTGTAGGGAAATCGGGCACTATAAAAGCAAGTGCCCAAAGAAGATTAGGAAAGCTCCACCGGCACCAAAAGTCAAGGATGTCGGTTCCCCAACACCTAAAGGCAAGGAGCATATCATATGCTTCAAATGCAATTCAAAAGGACATTATAGGAATCAATGTCCTAGGGGGAGAAAAAAGACCCAAGAAGGAGCATCACAAGTAGGGGGAGTTACTAAGGCAAACCCTAAGGTATATCATTTCAATAATGCTCATTCTTCTAGGTTTAATGTTAAAAAATATGCTTTTAATTCTCTTGCAATTCATCATGAAAAGCATGCTAGGAACAATAAATATTATTGTTTAGGAGCTAAGAGTGTCCATTTTGAAACTAAGGAGAAATTTGGGACTAATGTCCCTAAAAATATTTTACCTAGGGAATCTATCAAGAAAATAGGAGAACACCTAGGTCTTAATCCTAAATGGACTAGGCATATGCCTAGAGGAAATGGTAATGCCCAAGGACCAAATGAGAAATCAAAAATTGAGAAATTAGAGCTGGAAAACCAAGCTTTGAGGTCAAGGCTTGAAAAACTAGAAAAGACCCTTAGGAATATACAGAATCAAGTTCAAGGGTCTAGTGGTCTAAGTCAAGGGTCCAAAAGTCAAAGTCAACACCTAGGACCTAAGAGTCAAAAGTCAACCAAGGGCAAGCAAGGTTTGGGCCACAAACCTAAGCCTAAGGTGGCTTATCATAGTGTTCCATTTGATTATGGAACACAAACTAGGTCTAGGAAGACCAAGGTCAATAGGGAAGTCATCCCTAGAGTTGACCAAGGTATGTGCCTAGTGGCTAGGGTTTCAAGGAAACCTAGGGAAGCCACTAAGAAGGTTGCAAGGGGAGTTACCCCTAGAGTCAACCTAGGTAAGACCAAAATGACCAAGGCTACCAAGCCTAGGAGGGTCATTAGGAAGGTATCTAGGGAGGTTATCCCTAAGGAATACCTAATTAATCCAATGAGCTCAAATAGATTTTGGGTTTCTAAGGGCGTGATTGACTCACGCTAGATGGGTTAGGTCGTGTCAACCTTGATTGGATGAGTAGTTAACTCAATCATAGCAAAGTTGACATTTTAGGTCATTTCCAAGGTTATGGATATCTTGGAAATAGATTTGAATCAATATCCTAAAAGATTTTAGGATGTGCCAATGCATTTTTGGAATTATGAAAAATCAATTAAATTGACACATTTTAAATTTAGAGGTCTTAATGTGTCATTTTGGATTTTTGGCACATATGGGAGATTAATAGTAATATGGCAAAATAAACTTAATCATATCAAATGACAACTAATATTAAAATTTAGGTATCATTATACCTATACTTTTTATTTGTCATGCCTTGATTGCCACATAACATGCCATGACATCATGTTTATTTTCATCATCTATATGTCATGATCATGCTTTTAGGATTAGGTTTAATGTCATGTGTTTTTAGATTTCATCTTATGTCATGACATCATGATTATGAGCATGTGTTTATCTATACCATCTTTAATGTCATAATCATTTCATGCATATAAATTGATTAAAATTGAGTTAAGGACAATGACATGACTTGAAGTCCCATTTATAAGGGAATCAAGTAGGGTTGCCTTAGAAAATGCATGAAATCCTAGATTAAATGAACCAAAACCCACATCTCACATTAAATTGACATGTATGTGTATGCTATACACCCTAGATACATGTGAGATGCTAGGATAAGAGTTAAGTTCAAGGTGCATAGTTTTTGCATCTAAGTGAACTCAAACTCATCTTATATGAGTTGTGGATCATTGGGAAAGCTTGTGTACAAGTCATGTGTATAGAACCCAAAGAATATGATCCAAGATAAGGTTTTGAAATCGTTTTAAAATCAATTTAGAAAACCTTGGTGAAGTCTATCTTTTGATAGCAATCACCATTGAAAGAGTTGATACAAAATAGGGCTAAAACATTGAAAATTTCAATGGTTTTGAGTTTTGTATTAAACTCACTATTTTATGGGTAAAATAATTTTCAAATATTTTTCACCCATTGTTTTTCTTATAAGTAATATACATATCAAATTTCGTGATTTTTCGATATACGTAGAATTACTTATGTTTTTTCAAAATTCGATTCTGATAGCTGAAATTCGAGAATTTCAGTTATCGATCGGCTTCTTATGCATGATAGCGATCGTGATTCTTATAGTAATTATCGGCCAAGCTGATTTCGGGAAAACTAGATTTGGTTAGCCCGTGTTCAGCTGCGGTTAAGGTCCCTAACCACTCCTAACCCTAGGATATACTTTGGGAAGCATTATAAAGGATGAAAATCCATTGGATATGGATTAGGAGAGTTGTTTAGGGTTTGTATCAAATTTAAGGTGGGGAGAGTTCATGTTTGAACTTTTAACCTTATTTTTGATGGTTTAGAGTTCCTATTGACTTAGGGACTTTCCAAGGACATTGTTGGTGCAATGGTCAAGGGGGAGTAAGCCTTTAGGGGGAGTTATCCATCTTGGAATGATAGATGTGTTTCTCCTCTTGAAGGGGGAGAAGTTATTGGGAGAGTATCATCAATTGGGAAAATTGATGGGATTTTGAGAAATCCAATTTGGAAATTGGGAGAGAGAGTATAGGATTGCTTCTCTTGAGTGATATGGGACTTGTCACTAGAAAGATGGTAGGCATCCTAGGTATTTTTGAATCAAGGGGGAGATTGTAAGATCTCATTGGGACATGAGACTTTGACCTCCTTGGAGAGATAACCTTTTTGATGTATGTCAAAAAGGGGGAGAATGTTTGGGAAAATGTTTGGGATTACCAATTTGGATTAATTGGTAAGAGTTTTGAGTTAGTATTCTAACTCAATGGTTTGTGTGGTTTTTGTCAAACATCAAAAAGGGGGAGATTGTTGGTGCAATCGGCCCAGGTCACGATTGACCAGGACTCGAGTTTGACTCGAGTGATGTTTTGATGTTTCGACAAAAATATATGACAATGTAATTGTCATGGTAAAGTCCAAGTCATGAGTACTTGGCATGGTAAGTCCAAGTGGGACACTTGGTATTTGGGAAAGTCCAAGTTTTGAGTACTTGGCACAAGGAAAGTCCAAGCATGAGTCTTGGCATGGAAAGTCCAACATGGGTTGGCAAGGGAAAGTCCAAGCATGGGTCTTGGCATGGAAAGTCCAACATGGGTTGACAAGGGAAAGTCCAAGCTTGAGTCTTGGCATTTGAGAAGTCCAAGGGGTTTGATATTGGCGACGTAAATTCTAAGCGGAGTCTTGGTGGCGTAAGTCCAATGTGCCTTGGCGGTGTAGACACCATTAGCATGACATAGCCGATGGAAGCACCTGAAGGCTAGCGTGATGGATGAACAAGTCATGGATGACTTGGAGGGATCCGAGAGGCGTAAGGCTGATGGAGGTGGCTAGAAGGCTTAGGTCTAGGCTAAGGGTGGTCTAGCAAGTATGGGGGAATCATACTTGGGTTAAAACCTCATTTTTGAGGTTGGTAGTCGACTGGAATTATGGTCGGTTCGATCGCCGTGAGTCGACTTGAGTTCGACTGCCGTTTAAGAGCTGAAATTGCTGCAATGATCTTGCTCGAGCGATCGACTCCCGGGGCAGCGATCGATTGCCGATTGAGTTCGCGAGCACGAGAATGCTCCGTGGCCGAGGGCGTGCGATTATGGGCGTTAGCGATCGCCAAGAGTCCCGTTGGAACTTGTTCAACGTGGATTGAGTCGTTGTCTCACAGCTACAGTGTTGGCAGTCGACTACCAAGCGGAAATCCAGCCCGATGCAAGATAAAAAGGGGAGCTCGTGGAGGATCTCGGCATCAGTTCTTTGGGAGCTTTGGTGAGGCGATTTGAAGGCGATTTGCAGGTGCATTTCAGGGTCCTTCAAGCTCATCCAAGCAACCGACAAGCAAGCGCTCAAAACCTTAGTTTGTAAAGTGTTCTTTACATTTTCACTTGTATTTGCTTGTTTACTTTGTATTACTTGTTGTAATTCATTGTACGAGGTTTCTCCACCTCTGACTTGTTGTCGAAAAGGAGTTTATTGCTTAGTGGTGTTGGTGGCATCGCTAGGGTTCGTACGAACCCAATCCGTGGAGTAGGAATCGTTCGGTTCCGAACCACGTTATATCTTTGTGTTCGTGGTTGTGTCATCTCGTTATTGCTTTTATTATTACTATTCCGCTGCGCATAACGAGTTTTGTAGAGACAATCATGCAAACAAATTCCATCATCGTACAATCACACGCTATTCACCCCCTCTAGCGGCCTCAAATCTCCTACAGTGTAAAGTCTATTTGCAAAAGTAGGTTGGGAAGAGATTATGGGAGTAAGATGCCTAACTTACCCTAGGGTAGTCTTAGAATTTTTGAGCTCGGTGGATGCGGAAATTTTATCGGGTAAGGATAGTGAAGGGGGTAAGATTATCTTTAGGTTATTTAACATTGAGTATGAGTGGACCCTTAACCAATGAAACCTTTGTTTCTGGTGCAAAAGGTTGAAATCCGCCAACCTAGTGGTCCCTACCAGTCCGCCCCCGAACCATTGTAAGGGAGGTAAATCACGGTAGGCTTTTGGCCCTTGAGACTAGTAACTAGCGCATAGAGGGATGGCACCCTCGCATTTGCGAGGGATTGACCCATTGTCCTCTGGTGCAACGTCTGCATGCGCTAGTCACTAGACCCTTCCTGCGGGGGCAATGAAACCTTTGTTTCGAACTACCTAGTGGGGGGGAGAGGAGAACCCTTAACCAGTTTAATGCTAGATTATTTTGGTTTGAGTTGACAGGGAAAACACATATGACCCCTCAAGAGCCAAAGCCTCCCGACTCAATCCTATTTTTAGATATATTCATCGAGTCATGGCCAGTACCATCTTTGGTAAGGGGAGAGCGATGGAGTCATAAGGTTGAGCAAACTCCTTTGCCTATGGGACATGTTGCAAGAAAAGAATACCATTAATGTAGGGTCCTATTTCATTATGCATCTAGTTAAGGTAGAGAAAGCATCAAAGGGGGAGATTATCTTAGGGGGTTTGTTGACCCACATTTACGACTCGATGGGGTATGATTGTGAGGGATTGGATAGGGTAGAAGGGAGCCCTAGTGTAGATTTAGGAGTGTGCATGACTATGAAGATGATAGTTAAAGAAGGATATTCATTTTATTTTGTAAGAAATAATTTGTCACCCCTTAGGCTCCCCAACACCGATCAGACCACCATCACCAACCGTGCCCATTGGCAGTTAGATTTAATAGTGGAATCCCCACCACCCTCAAGGTCTTCCACTCATGCATCCCTCTCACCTCCTGACCATCACTCCCCTATAGACCCACCTATGTACAGGAGCCCACCTAGCCCACGTCGCGATTCTACGCCTGCACCGCTTTCCTTTTCTACCTTTGAGCAAGATGCAGGTACATCGACCTATGATTTCTTCGAGTTTCGATCACACCTCGACGACATTTATGCTGAGCAGTAGACACAGGGGCAATGATGGGAGGAGTATAGGACCTATACACAGGCGGAGTTTTCAGGATCTCCGAGAGCATTTTCATCATGCCGAGGAGTTCCACGGCCATACCCGTGACTATTTTCAAGAGGAGGCTGCCTACCGTCAAGAAGTTCGACAGTTCATGCGCAACACACGATCACAGTAGGCCAGGGAGGAAGGGCACCGAGCAACCGACTGCGTCCACCAATTCCCAAGTTGACCATATGTACATGTGGCACCAGTGGCTGAGTACCCGATTCTCCTAGAAGCCCGACATGCCAAGACTGCCAGACTTTCCACCTCGATCCGTCACGCTAGAGGTATGATTTCATTTAAGTCTGGGAGAGACCCAAATCTTGATATGCTCTTCTATTAGTATTAGTTTTTTCTTGACATCTAAGTTTAGTTTTCATTTGTTTTGTTAGATTATTTGCATTTATTTGCTCATGCATATAGTGTTTAGGTTCCTTTCAGTGCTTAGTTGTTAGTCACTTTAAGTTGTCTAAGTGATGTTTTCAAAAATCTTTACGATATGTTTCCATGTCATAGATAGATTAACTTCCCTTATCCCATGGTACTTTATTTTTAAATGTTTTAATGGATGTTCTAGATTGTTTACTTGTTAGCTTTTATTTTCACTTACACTCATCAAATATTCTGAAAGGGAGAATCTAGTACATACGTAGTTATGATTCATCTCAATAGTCTAGTACTTTGGAATCCATAGGTGACTCTAGATTTAGTATTTTATTTACTGGAGATGCTCGGATTGTGTAGACCCATTCGAAAAAATAAAAAAGCTAGTGAGGATGATAAAAGAAAAAAGAAAAAGAAAAAAAGAAGAAGGAAAAAAAAGAGAGGAAAAAAAAGAATGAGAGTTAAAAATAATTGTTGTGGGTGGAAATAGCTAGGTGCCCCTTTGAGACCGAGTTAGGTTACTGAAAAAATACCTATCAATTTCTCTCAATATCAAGCACGCCTTTGAGACTTTATACTAATTCTAGGGAACGACACTCGCTTAGGACAGATAAGTGCCTAAAAGTCGGAGATCCTAGGAAAGCTATAGGATGACGACTTAACTCACAATGGAAGGTGTATCCCTTAGGAAATTCTCTCGGCATGTGCTAAAAAAGATAACCTAATGAATATTTAGAACATATCTATTTGGTTTGATTAAAAATACCACTTGATAATTTTAGTTAACCTGCTAAGTATGGGGGCAATGCTTTTAAAATTCACTGAGGTTTGCTTGAGGACAAGCAAAGATCTAAGTCTGGGAGATTTTGATGTGTGCAAATCATATAGGATTTTAAGAGTAGTTTTAGCTCGTATCACATTGCATTTTATACTTGTTTTATGCATATTCTTTCTTATTTTGCATTCATTTACTATTTCCTAGTTTGGAGATCAGCTTTTTCTATTTTCATGTATAAGACGATGTTTCGGAGGTAAATTGACACATAATTGGAGCTCAAGGAAGGCAAGCGTACTTTGGTCGTGTTTCCCAAGACACGGGTGTGCTTTGGACCATAGGATGACGATCGCATGGAGCTCCAGAAGACAACACAGCCAGTCGTGTGGAGCTCACACGGTCGTGCCCAGCCCCAATGCTAGAATCAGAGCACGATTTTCAGCGTGCTACATGACCGACCGTGTGGTGTCAGCCCAACTTAATGCAAATCAGGGTTTCGTGAGTAATTAAGGAAAGTCAACTTAACTCCTATAAAAGGAAAGGCATGCCCAAACCCTAGGGAGGAAGAAATGATGGCTGGGACGGCAAGAAGGTTCCCTAAGAAGCACCAGAGGCTCGCAACGAGGAGAGAGGAAGCGGTTCAAAGATCGGAATTTACGCTCCAACACGGGATTGAACAGAGAGTAGTGCCATTATTCTTAACCATATTTGCATTGTAATGATTTACTTTATGATGTCTTGTGTTTATTCTCCTCTATTCATGGAGAAGATATTTCGATTCTATAATTAGGGAGTAGCTTGTGTGTGTTGGATATGCTAGTTTAAATGTTTATTCTCTACTCTTGAATATATATTTGCAATTTAGGTTGTTGAGATCCATGAAAGTCGTGTTTTGATTCTACTTTTACTGCACATAGCCGATACAAGGACGGAAAACCTTTGTATCAAAAATCTAGGAGAATTAAGGAGGAACCTCGCAGTCATCCTCCCTCCCATAACCGTATGAGGTAGAATATGATAGAGTAGGATATGAAATATGATCCGTCTCTTCATAAGGATTACTAGGACATCCTCGTACCCCAAGAACTTATTCCAGCAAAAGGTCCAAAGTAGGAGACATCAACTCTAGAAGGGTTGAGGGACCCCAGTAACAGGGGGCTCCCAAATATATCGATCCCCTGAACTCTGACGATTCGAAAGGGAAACTTGGTTAGGAGTAGATAGTCTCCGATAGAAGAAAAAGTTCATCGAGATAACATACAATAATCCTCCTGCAAAATCATAATTGGAGATCCTAGAAGCATTAGATTGATAGCAATTCAACAACGCACAAGTAAAACTGAACCCCTAGAATCCTTTAAGAAACTTTGAGTCCATCTTTGCTTTCTCTAAGTGACACCGTAACTTTCTCTAAGTGACACCGTAACTGAGTCAAGACTGTCATCGACCTCACACACTTGACTCGTAGGAGATTTACTCTAAACAAACGACATCCACTGGACAAACGGTATTCAAATCTCAGTCTCTGTGGAATCGATACATAAATTATTATTTGACGATAATCGTGCACTTGCGAGTGTTGAGTGTGAGCACGCACATCGAATCATTGGCAATTCTCGTCAAAGATTTGAGGTCGTGCTCACGTGCATCGAAACTCTGACGAGGTATATTTCTCCGACCACTCCGACGAGGAGAGAGAACCTCCACACCTTTAGATGGACCACTTCCACTAGGATTAAGATCCACTTCAAGGTCTTGAATCCCGCCACTGGGATCCACTGAGCCACTAGGCTCTTCTATCTCATAGAAGGTGAAGTCCTAATCGATTTCTCCTCTCTTAGGAAAATCATTATCGAGAAATATGACATCACGAGACTCAATCTCGATGATTGTCCCGTCCGTATGTTCTTCTAGGAACACATATCCCTTGAAGTGTTCAGAGTATCTGATAAAGATACATTTCTTCCTCGCGGGTCTAACTTGTCGTACTTGTGCGAGAAATCTTTAACAAACGCAACACAATCCCATGGTTTAAAATGACTATGGACAGACTGTCTCTTTGTCCAAAGTTCATATAAAGTACTAACTATGGACTTAGTTGGAATACAATTAAGAACGTAGGCAACAGTCAATAATGCATCTTCCCAATGATAGATTGGTAAATTTGTATGCGTCATCATAGACCTCACCATTTTCAAAAGAGATATATTCCTTCTCTCAGCAACTCCATTCTACTAAGGAGTAGCAGGAATAATCAGTTGTCTTATAATGCCTTTTTTGAAATAGAGTTCTTTAAATTGCTCAGACAGATACTCACACCCACGATCGGTTTTGAGAGTTTTCACTCTCAAATATAGCTGATTTTCAACCTCACTAATAAACCTCCTGAAGCACCCCAGTACCTCAAACTTGTGCGAGATTAGGTAGATATAACTGAAATACATGTAATCGTCTATAAACGTAATAAAATACATGACTTTGTTTCATTCTCTTATATTCATGGGTTCGTAAATGTTGGAATGAATCAACTGCAATGGAATCTCAGCTCTCATTGCTTTCCCAAATTATTTTCTTTTAGATTTGCCTGCTAGGCAAAACTCACACAAGGGCAACTCGACTTTGGTTAGCTGACCTAACTTGCCACTTGATGCTAACCGACCAATTCTCTCTTGTCCTATATAACCTATTCTGCTATGCCATACATTCACATCATCCACTACAGTATTAGATGTAAAGACAATAGTAAAAGCAAGATAAAAATCATGAAATGAAATTAAGAAAGTGCATAAATCCCCTCATGGACTATACCAGAACACGCTAGAGTATTGTCATATGAGATGGAAATTTTAGAGTTTTTAATAGAAATATTATATCCTAACTGGTCTAGACAACGAATAAAAATGAGTTTTCGTCGAATCTCTGGAGCAAACAACATATCATAAAGATATAGGATTTGATTACTTTGCAACATCAACTTGCAAGTTTCAATCTCTCTCACCTCCATGAATGCCTCGTTTCTCACATATAACTTTCTCACTGTGAACTTAAGCAACGAAAATCTACATAAGCACTCATATCTCGAGCCACATGGTTTGTAGCTCCTGAGTCTACAATCCACAAAGGAGATGAGTCAGCAAATATCGCACAAGATGACACATATCACGAACCATGTAAAGAAGAAGGATAGACCTTTCACTCACCACACTTGCGTGCAAAATGCCCAAGCTTACCACATACGTAACATCGAACTTTGTTCTTTACGAGCTCCTTCTTCTTGCTCTTCTGTCCCTTTCCAGTTGTCTTGACGAATGACTTCTTTATTTAGTCTTCTTCTCATGCTTGCGTCACTTGCGCTTTGTTCCCAAGGAGTCCTTACTCGACTTTGCAAAGTTAGCATGACCCGAAGTAGACTTGGTCACCTCGTGATGCTTCTCCTCGAGCTCACAGTGTCTACTCACATCCATAAAAATACGAATACTTTCAGTATGTGTAAAGTAGGTCTTAACTACATCTCAGGAGTCAGATAATAACTGGATCACTCCCAGCACCTAAAGCTCATTCGATATCAGCTCCCCCATATTCTTCAGAGAAACAATCATACTTGACATATGCATTAAATGTTGTTTCATAGTATGATCAGGTCTCTTCTTATAAGTAATGAACTTATAAGTCAACATCCTCAACTTAGGAACTGATGGGGTGTCATATTGCTCTTTAAGAGCAAGTCAGACTGACATCAATGTAGGATACTACTCATAGGTTGGAATTAGCTCATCGTACATGCTGCTAAGAAGAATTACCCTAGCTTTGTCATATTTCTTTTTTCAAGTGTGATATATCTCCTGATCTCGTCTTGGTTGAGCTATGGTTCCCTCTTTGGGGTCCAACATCTCGTGCTTAAGAATCTCCCCGAGTTCTTGCTCTTCAAAAACGAACTGAACCTTCTGATACTGAATCTCATAATTGTCATCGTTCAACTTGTCTCCCTTCACAAGATCCAGTATGATACTTTTTGTTGTAGTCATTTATTTATCACATAGGATAGAGAGACGTAAGTGACCATTGATGCTTAATGTATTAACTTTGTATACCCTACTATGTTGGTGCAGTAGACACCTAAGTTGAACCTGAGTTTTGATTATAACAAAAGACACAAAGTTAAGCTCATATTATTATCTCATGAGTTGAATCAAGTATGCATGAATGCTAAGCTAAGCTGAAGGTTAGCGACACCCGGAGGGAACCGTGGTAGTCGGGCAATGCCAGGAGGACTTTAGAGGGAGCCAAAGAAATCAGGTGGAGACTGAAAGCGAAGCTTCAAAGGTAAAAGGTTGAGGTAAGCTCGTGTGAGTGAGCATAAGTAAGGTTGTGTCCTCCGTACGAGGACATCCTTAGGCAACAATCCGACTAAGACATCCCATGGAAGGCCAAAGTCGAGATCAGATGGTAAATGACCATCAAATTTACTTATATTAACTGTATTTTTGAGCTAACTCTTCATTGCAGCTGGAAACCCTAGCAACATTCGACTATCGACTGTTGGCAGTCGACTACTGCCTCCATCAGTCGACTGCTAGGGTCGAGCAATCGACTAATATTCAAATTCCAGCTTCGAGGAGAGTCAAAACCTCGTCCCCTTATCTTAGGGTGAGGTGGCTTTTGGAGATAAGACTTCATCTCAACGATTAGGGTTTTTCAAGGCTATAAAAGAAGGGGTTCTCCACACCATTTTGATCATTCAAAAGCTCTTCAAGTGCTTCCGAAACGCTGCAACACTCCGACGATCCTACGATGACGAAGCACTGTCGAAACGACAATAACTCGAGCTCAATCTACCATTCCTTATGTTGTTGGTAAAAGTTTCATTTTAAGTTTTATTCCAAAGTTTGTAATCTTTTTTTTTCGGAGCTTTAATCGCAACGAGAAGAGGGGGAGTGTCCCTTTATCTTGAGTTCTTGTTTTCTTGTACTCGCTTACTCCTACCTCTAACGAGGAAGAGTATTTTTAGTGTTTTGCCCTCCGTATATGGTCTAGGACCGTTAGGGCCTTGGATTAACAACCGGAAGGCTATAAACCAAGCAAAAACAAAATTGTCTTTACTTAATTTTCGCTGTGCACTCGTGTTTTATCAAAACGAATTCGAAAAATCGCTTAGCAATATTCCCCCCCCCCCCCCCCCCAACCCCTCCTCCCCTCTAACGCTCAAATTGATCCAACATACTAATCATCAAAATAAAATGACTTGAATACAAATTTCAAGATGAGCGTATGGATCAACGAACATCATACACCACAATCTAGAATTGTATCTCATCATTCGAATTAAGATGCAGTACACAAATAGTTACAAGTACCACAATACCCTCAATAAGCATGCGTGCCACTTTGAGGATCTACAAGCCGTCCAACCCTAGCAGCTCTTTGTCACACTTCTCAAAGTTAGACATCTTCGTCTTCTCCAAGACACTCGACTTAGGTCTAACTCGAATGGATTGGTCCCACTCTCTAGACTAAGTCCTAGTGTTTTTACTTGTGTCGAGCAACTCAATGCGACCCGAGTACCTCTACTCATGTCGAGTACTCAAGATCCTCAGCGACCTCGAGCACTAAGAACCTTGCTCATGTCGAGCTCCCGAGCTCCTCGGCTTTCCTCGAGTACTCGAGAATCTCCTCTTCTCAATACGTTGAGTCGAGAACAATCGAGCACTCCCGTGCACTGTCCCGTGCACTGCTGAGCACTCTTGGGAACTGTTGAGCACCTATGAGTACTCTCGAGCACCTATCCACATGGTCGAACACCTCTGCGTTCTCGATCCCACTGTGCCCAAGCACCTTTTTCGCATGCCCGGGTGAGAAATGCAAACTCCTTGCACGCATGCACGCCCGAGTACCATCCCAGACATGTTGAGCACTATTCGTGCCCAAGCAGTTCTCATGCCCAAGTGTCTTACGCATTCGGTTTGCAATCCTTCCCGAGCACCTTAGCGCACTCAAGCAAAAATTGTGACTGTCTGAGTAGCGCATGAGAGCCCTAGCACCTCCGCGAGCCCGAGCAATGGGTGTCGACCAAGCAGAGCGTGTGTGGTCGAGCACCGCTCTGCACACCCAAGCATCTCTTTCTCGATGTTGCTCGAGCACCGTAGTGCGCTTGAGAACTACGGTGCGACCAAGCATCTCTTTCTCAGTGTCGCCCGAGCACCGTAGTGCACCTGAGCACTGCGGTGCGCCCGAGCACCGTGGTACTCGACTTCGATGCCCGAGCACCTCTTTGCCTTTCATGTGCGCGACCCGAGCACCTTACGCACGGGTGGCTCGAGCACCTCCGCATGCTCGTGCACTGTGTACGTCTGAGCGCCTCAGCGCATGCAACATGAGCACCTCCGCATGCCTGAGCACTGTGCACGCCCTTGCACTTCTCATGCCCGAGAGCCTCACGAGTGCGACCACCCGAGTAGCGCACTGCCGCGTGCACGCCCTGAGCACCTCTGCGTGCTCGAGCACTACACAACCCAATGCTCGTCACATGCTCCTAAGCACAGTGCACGATTGAGCACCCTTCTGTCGCAATCTTTTCAACATGTCGAGCACTTAAAGTTCTCTGCCGACTCAAAAAAATTCGCGGTAGATTTCTTTCTCATTCGGGATTTCTATGAGAAAAGAAAGTGCTTCGTGCTTTGCTGTCCAAAGCACCCTTCTCACTTGGGAGTGCTACTCGACGCAACACCGTTCATCTTTTTCTCTATGAAGATGAGAATTATGTTCCGCGGTCACAGTATCTACAACCATTCTCTAGTTTTAACTCAAGAAAATGTTGAATGCGAACTCGATTTTGCATTCAATCTGACTTTGATATTAATGTTAAATTATGAAAATCTAAATTGTGGAATTATAAGTTATCATACCTCATTGTATGTTGGTGCCGAAAACAAGAATTGTGATATGCTATTTTGCTACAAACTCTGGTTCTCACAGAACGCTCGCAGTCGAGATGGAAATCATAAATCGAACTTTCACCACAATATCACTCGTAACCCTAAATCGCGATGATTTGATGAGAATCCTCTTCTTCTCACCAAGAAAAGTAGAACAAGTAACATCGGCTTCTCATCGAGCATAGACCTTGCTCCTCAACACTTTGCTTCTTACAAGCACAGCCTGCACTCTATCTCCTCCCTTCTCTTTAGTCAACCAAGATCTCAAATTAGAAATCTCATCATCATCACCTTCTCCATTCACAAGAGGTAGATTCAAGATGCCCTCGCGGAAAGGATTTAGTGACTAGCACATGTAGATGTTGTATCAGAGGACAACGGATCAATCCCTCACAAATATGAAGGTGTCATTCCTCCATGCGCTAGTTAATCTCAAAGGTCAAAGACCTTTCGTGATTTACCTCTCTTACGATGGTCCAAAAAGGAATTGATAAAAATCACTAGATTGATAGATTCTAACTTTTACATCAGAAAGGTAAATTCAAGAGAGAAGAGCAGAGTACATGGAAGACGTGGGATAATGAGTCCATTATCCTCACCACGTTGATAGATGCTCCTTCGTGGGTTAGAAACTAACATTGTCATAAGTGTCAAAGCTGCAAGCACGCAGCAACGTACGATGAGTATTTGCACTAATTCAATCCAAAATAATGGAACAGGTGATCGATCGATTACTCATTTAATGACCATCATCTTGCGTTATCATTTCTTAGTACATTTCAAAGCCTATAAAAATAATAAGCCTGCAGTATGTTTTATTTCAGCATGTTTATAGTAAAATTTTGCTCAGGTTCTCCTGTAGTATCTTAAGCATGTAGAACAGAACACCAATTGAGCCTTTTTAAGGTTTGAGTACCAAGTTGAAATGCACCCATTTGGAATTGGGTGTGCACCAAATAACAGTCGAACAGCACAAATAATCTAGCTATAGATATTGTCGTATTATACGTTGGATTTACATGGTAGATACATGTCTCCGAAGATCTTTACACTGCAATCCCAGCTAAATTAAATAGGCAAGAACTCATCGCTTGCAGCTTAGACGACAAAAAAAGAGACGAAGACATGAAGTCGACAGAATCCTACATGTCCAACTCAAGGCACATTTGCTCTTTCCCTTCTCACTGTTCGACGAGTTGCCTCGAGCGACATTATATTAGTCGGTCTAAGAACTAACTAACCGCATTCACTGATGATGCAGAGAGATCACAGCACTTCAAAACTCGTAATCTCTTCGCAGAGGAAACAAACATTCTACAAGTAGTAAATTAGGAGGGGTCAATAGAACTTCATTCAGTATTAGTTGTGGCTACTTAATTTCTTTATCATGTTAACTTCAGATTGTTAAACATAAACACAAGAGTAAATAGTATTTGAAACACAACCATAGCTGGTGATAAAAGACTTACTCCCATGGAACATCACCGACCAACATCTTGTCCCCTTCATCGTCTTCGTAAACCAGAGTGTATTCCCCACTGCCATCTGATAAGTCAGTAACCACGAGCTTTTCTGCGCTGATCTTCTGCGTAGTAGTATCCAGTGGATGCATTCGAGCTAGATAAACAAAGAAAGAAAGCTTCCTTGGGGCATGAGCTTATTTAACAGCATTCAACTTATAAACTAGAGAAACATGATTGCAAAGCAACTTCATACCTGCCATGAGGTCTCGGAAGAGTTCATCGACAGCCATTGAGAGCTTATCGTAGCTATCATATGCCAACAAGTCTACTTTTCTTCCAATGGGTATACCATCCATGTTAATTTTCACAAACAGGCATTTCCTCTCATTCTCACACTTCTTTAGAACTTTGGAGTTGCCATTTTGAAACTCAATTGGCACTTTAGCTGCTCCAGCAAGATTCTTTCTGAATGAGCGGATAGGAGGCCAACCAACAACAGGTGCCAGCATAATTCTGCTCAACAAGAGATTAAAACTTGTTTTGAGTGTTAAATGCCACTAAGAAGTAGTCTGAGCCACATAGAACTACTTGTGCATGACTCCTGTTGAGGCAACCCCAAAACTTTAAAGAATTTATAATCTGTACAAAAAAATATTGCTTGAACTTAAAACTACCAATAGAAAAACTGTTTGTGAAACAAAGGAAGAGCAATAAAAAGAACTATAACACAAAGAACACCTGCCAGAGAAATTTGCAATTACCATATCTCAACAATTAATATCTAGTTCGATCCTTTTGTAAACATATATGAAGCTTATTCCTTTCAGTTTGCAAAATCAATAACTAGTTGAAAAAAAAAATCTTAGCTTTCAGGAAGGAGTGGAGTCAGGCATTATAAAAGTAACCTTATCACACCTTGGAAAGTCTGGTAATGCTTTCAAAGAGGTTATTTGGCACCAAAATGCCAGAGGTGAAACACTAAGAAAGAACCCAATTTCAAAACTAAATGCAAACTGCCTGTCTCAACTTTAAGAGAGGAACAAGACAATAAGCAAAACACCATCTAAACAAATGGAAAAGGAAAGCACATAGCAAATGAAGGTATTGCGCAGAACAAATCGTAACTGACTGAATAGCGTGTCGGATAAACTTCCTTTGAAGGAAAGAAGTGGAAGATGGGTTGCATCACGTTGTTACCTTGAAGGAGAACTGATTTGCATTACAGTGGAATTCTTGGACTTTCCCTCAAGGCTCTGCTGCTGCTGCTTTGTGTTTCCACTTGTTTTCTGAAATGAATCTGTTCCTTTGGCCTGCGATTGGAGGAATCCCAGCTGGTTGTGCTGGCGAAAAGCTAAAAAAATTGCATGGAAAGTGATGGTTCCGATTCCACGGAAGCCGAAGAACATTTTGATGGAAGAGCATATTTCATTGAATACCTTCTGTTTTAGAAACAACTTGACTCGTTAAGCCTCTTTTGGTCGCAGAGGAAGCGGTAACGTTGTTGCTCTTGGGAAGCTTGGAGATGTGTCCAAGAGAGAGAGAGTGCTCAATAGGAAGCTCTCTCTTCTCCTGCACCGCTGACCAGTGTTCGCCTCCAGGGAGGCCAAGCCTTAGTTCTAGCTTTTCGTCCACAGCGGCGGCGTAGGTGTTCCATTCTGCACCATTTTGAATGAGATCAAGAGGGTGGCGCCGCCCCTCTCCACGTTTATACTCCTCCGCCATTGCCTCTCAATCAGGACGACAGAGCAAAGAAGACGAAAACGATCGCACCTTTCTCCCTGTGCACCCTCCACCAAAGAAGAAAGTTTTGCAAGAGAAAAGGAACACCACAAAAGGATGAAGAAAGATCACGAAATCAAAAACCACAGGAAAGAAAAGCAGTGAAACAGAGCAGAGAAGAGCGCGCGCCCTTTCTTTTCTCCCCAATCTCCGAGGACACCAAACCATAAGCAACGAAACGTTAAAACCCGAACAGAAAACCCCCGAAAGTAACCATCCATATCGGCAAAAAGAGATTTTGGTCACATGCGGAGACAAAAGGCCACCCGCTTTTTTGACATTTCTCGGCTCAACAGTGTGTTCTGTTCTCCGTGCGGACTGTTTGTTCCAGAGAACCCCCTTGTCTCCTCGCGCCAGAGTTTGTGATCATAAAAGGGAATGAGAAGTACGAAGCGACAACAGGATCGATGGCAGGTAGCAGGCAAAGCAGAAGTAGGCAGGCAAAGTGGAGGAGCGCTTGGCTCACGAAGTCGGGGACAGCGGAAGCAAGGCGTGCTCTAGATGGCAACAACAGCACGCTGGCCGAAGCATACGGCAAAGCACAGAGCCACTGAGCCACAGAGAGAGACAGAGAGATAGAGATTTTGTTACGGCTCCTCTGCGCTGGTTTATGGGAATGAGCGAAAGGCAACATTATAGATTAAAAAAACGCCAATTTTTTTATTTATTTATTATTATTATTATTATATATATATATATACGAAAATATTATTTTATATAATTTAAAATTCATAAATATCACTATTATCCGTCATCCGAACCATTGTGATTCAGGAATTGAATTATAATGTACAAAATGCTCACAAAATATTATCATATATAATTCATTCGTGAACACCTTCATTATCCATCGTTCGATCGTTTATATACTATACTCAATTCTTGAACCCTAAGGAATTAGACGGTAGATAATAGATGTGCTCACGGATACTTACGGATGAGTTATATAGGATAATATTTTCGTGTATCCTAATGGTGCGTGACTCATATGCGATAATAGAGAATGTACAATAACTCCGTCATCTGAGTAATCACTTTGCAAGCTCAAGCACCTGATTCCCATGCCTCGACGCTCAAGCACCCGTTGTCGCCTCAGTATTGTCGTCGAATAGTCGGATTACAATCAAAATATATTAAATTGTGGCCACTAGTGTCATGCCAATGCGGCTGCAATTCGACTACCAACGATGACCACAATTCAGTCGAATTCCGATCACAATCCGGCTAGCATCGGTCGAAGAATCGACGACGATGATCCCAACTGATTTTAGGAGCTAGGTCATAGTGGTGATCAAAGAAAGAAATCCGCGCGACTAATTTTAGGAGCTAGGTCATAGTGGTCATCGAAGAAAGAAATTCGTGGATCATTAGAGAAGGAGACGGAAAAGTATTGTGCATTTCTCATTCACTATACGATCTCATTTGATCAGACGGTAGAGAATGTAATTGTGCACGTGCGCACAACGATGATCGCCTAGCATATTAATGTTATATTATCCTGCACATGCAATTCATCTATGTGCACCTCTATTATTTATCGTCCGATCACTTATACACTATAGTTCAATCTTTGAATCTTAGAAATCGGACGATAGATAATGTAGATGTTCATGAGTGCTCATGGATGAACTATGTAGATCATTCTTATATATTGCATGTGCAATAGAGAATGCACAGTACTATTCCTCGTGGATTCCTTTATCGTGAATATTATAGTCATCGTCTAAATTCCAATGGACTCCGATGACATTGAATTGTAGTTGAATTTCAATCAGATTGCAATCGAAATTCGATTTAATCATGAATATGATATCAAAATATATCATGATCATAATTCGATCGAACTTCGAGTCTCCGAATTGATTGCATCTTCTTTTTGTGTCATATTTCATGGATTAGCTTATAACGTTGGCACAGGGCGATACATTGTGTTGTTGGCACAGAGCGATACGTTGTGTTGTGAATTAAAAAGGAAAAACTATTTTATATATATATATATATATATATATATATAAATAATATGTGTCTCATCTAATGTGTAGATTATGGGGTCAGTATTTTCATCTCATAACCAATTAGATTTACACCTTCAATATTTTATTTGTTCAACGGATATTGAGAGTGTTTTCCAATTTATATCTTTATACGAAGGATAGTTATTTTCAATCCTTTTCAGGTTTAAGCGGGTGTATTTTTAATAGGTTTTATGATAATTATAAAAGAGATAAATTATGAAAAATTTTATGGGTTTTAATATAATGATCAAAATACGTGATGATTATTTGAATCTAAAAAAAATTTAAATCTTTTTTGAAATCGATCTATATTATTTTTATCATCATTGTCATATTTTAACCACCATATTATTCCCACGGAAATAAGTGTGTTTCTAACATGATGACATGCCTTGTAGATTCAATATGTAAGTTGATCCATTCGGAGGGGAACCGTCGAAACTGTAGATTATCATGCTCCTGAAATACTCTTCTTTTAAGTTCTAATAGATACCTGATGCAATGCCTAAATTTCTAAGGAAATTCTTATGCATTGTCTGTCTTGTCTTGTACCTACAATTTATTTAATAAGCCATAATTCCGTAAGAGGAAAATGTTTATACTTTTACCTCGGCCTGATATGTTTTCATGTCAATATTTACTTTTTTTTTTTAATTGTATATCAATTGACATTGATATATATATATATATATATATATATATATATATATATATATATATATATATATATATATATAAAAGATTTGATTCATCGTCTAATTCGTACTATTTGATGCGAATAAAAAATACATGATAAATAAAAATGTACAGTTGAATCCGTCATCCAATCAGTCATTGTCGTTCATTGCAGGTCGGATCCGTGTTAAAATTCAATTCCTAAATCTGAGGGTCACCTAAGTCATTCCTCTCATCGTGATCAAGCACAATTGCAGAAGCGATCCGACTACAACGAGATGCAATTGAATTCTGACAAAATTGCGATTTAGTTTTGGACGAATCGTGATCACGACATTGCGGTCGTAACATAACTGCGATGTCACGACTATGATCCGATCGAAATTCGACAGTGTCCCAGTTGGAATCTGACCGCATCTTGGCCAGAATCTGCTCGCATATCCACCACGGTCACAAGATGTTGACCGACAAGCGAGCGAGACATTGTGTATTCCCCTTTATTATGCATTGATATACAAATTTGATATCTTGAGCGCCCACGAATGCGCGACATGTACATGACGAATTCTCAGTCGTCTGATTATCGTGATTGCACAGTGAATGAAGAATACACAATAACTTCTCCGCCATGATTTCACCGTCGCCTGCTCGGAATTTGGTCGAATTTCGACCGCGATCTAGCCAAATTTCGATGCCGATCGTCGAAAACGACGCGATTGCAACCGCTGGTCGTGGCCACCGCGGCGGCCACAATTGCTGATGCTTTTAATTCGGCCGGTCAGATTTTGACCGGGCTCCGGTGTCGATCGGATCATGGCCGGACCGCCATCAGATTTCAGCTGGATCGTGGTTGGAATTCGATGGGAGGGCAGGGGGTGCGAGTGGTGTCAGACGTGATTACTGTGCATTCCTCGTTGTTGCGCTCGAGTCGAGCATTTTGCATTGCTAAGGTATATATATACACGAATTTGATATCATGAGCGACTGCGAATGCACGACGCGTGTACGACTGCTTCTCAGACGTCCGATTATCGCGATTGCACAGTGAATGAGAAATGTACAGTAACTTCTCCGCTGTAATTTTACCATCGTTTCACCGTCGGTCGATCGGAATCCGACCAAATTTCGATCGCGATCCGACCGAGCTCCAACGTCGATCGGATCGTGGCCAGAATTCGATCGGATTACGATTAGAAACGGTCGGGCTCCGATGCCGGTCTAACCGCTGTCGGATTCCGACGGGTACGAGTGGCGTCCGATGATGTTATTGTGCATTCCTCTCCGTCGCGCACAAGTCGCACATTTTGCGCCACTCAGGATATCAAAACTAGAAAGAGAGAGAGTTGATCTGCTAAGTATCATTTCGCTGTCCGACTCTGCGCGATGAGGAAATGCACAGTAACCGCGCACTCGACACTGTCGTTCTCGTCGACGAAAGGTCGGATTTTTGCCACGATCCGATCGGGCGGTGGTGAATCGGCACCCACAGTCGATAAAATCGCGTGAAAGAAACACTGTGCATTTCTTATGACTGTGCAATTGCAATTTTGATCAGATGACAGAGATGTTGTCGCGCACGAGTCGAGCAACATAACGCGCGCAGTAGATTAAAACTCTCTATATCATCAACCCATACATGACCATAAAATCACAAGAACTAAAATATACAAATTGGAAAACCGATGAAAACAAACTTCACATACAGCAGATGCTAAATTTAAATCTAATCAGACGATCTATCTCTAGACATAGGAGTCCAACCTTCATAGTAAACAAAGGCTCATAACAAAAGCGAGGACAATCCAGAATAATTTTTAATTACAAACAATTAAACGATAACTGTCATGATGATGACTATAAAATTCCATACAAAGAGGCATTTACAAACAAAATACAAGACTCGGAATGATATTCCAAATTTGATATGAAATTAGGATTTTGGCAAGTAAAAATGCATTCAGAATCTATTGAATGGACTGCATTTACATGTCCAAAAAAC
Source organism: Wurfbainia villosa (assembly GCA_025175895.1). Classification (NCBI taxonomy): domain Eukaryota; kingdom Viridiplantae; phylum Streptophyta; class Magnoliopsida; order Zingiberales; family Zingiberaceae; genus Wurfbainia; species Wurfbainia villosa. Next base: position 1,718,789 of record CM046008.1, read on the forward strand.
CATTTTGAATGGTTGGTAATGTCATTCGAAATAAAGATAGCACCCCAAATATTCCAGCGGAAGATGGATAACATTTTTAAAGAAACCCAAAAATTTATATGCGTCTGTATAGATGATATTCTCATCTTTTTAAAAACTAAACAAGAATATTTTGCACATCTACATTTAATTTTTATTCTCATAGAAGCAAATGACCTTATAATCTCTAAGAAGAAAATGCAACTAGCAATCAAACATATTGAGTTCCTAGGAATTTGAAATAGGAAAGGGAAAAATCTCGTTATAACCACACATTACAATAAAAATTTTAAATTTTCCGGACAAAATAGAAAATATAAAAGAATTCCGAGCCTTCCTAGAACTATTAAATTATGCAAGATAATACATAAAAGATATAGGAAAAATTAGTAGTCTACTATATAACAAAACCAACCCTAAAGGACAACGCCACTTCAACCAAGAAGACATTGAGCTCATTAAAACTATCAAAGAACAGGTAAAACATCCCACACTAGCATTACCTCTAGACACAGACTATTTAATCGTTGAAATAGATGGGTGTGAAACTGGATGGGGTGGGATCCTGCTTAGAAAACCCAACAAGTATGACAACAAAAGCCAAGAAAGTCTATGCAGATATGCATTTGGAAAATTTTACGAAAAGGGACATTTGATATCATTAGACTATGAAATTCTAGCAGTGATCTATTGCTTAGAAGCATTCTATTTTTTCATATGTGATAAAAAAGAAATTACTATTAGGACTAACTGCGAAGCCATAGTCAAATACCATGAGCAAAGCAAAAGTAAAAAAAACGAACACTATATGCTAAAAGGTGGATCAAATTTGCGGACACAATTATTAACAAAGGAATGAAAATACAATGGGAACACATAAAAGAGAGCAAAAATTCCCTTGCATATACACTCTCTAGATTACTAACATGACAATTTTGCAGATGGAGAAAATACAAAAAACAAACACATACAACTCTTCTAGTTGAACATGGGGCCAATACAAAACTACAAAAGTAAGAACACAAGAACTCCAGATATATTCCCGAATCAAAGAATAATTTTGGAGTGAACACCAACCACATCTGGAACAAATACAAGCAACAATTATTGATAACATATGAAACATTCCTACTATTCCAAGAGTGACACATTACAAGTTGGGAGCCATTAATGCTCTCATATATTATTTTCTACATCTCAAAGACATTCACATTGTCGCCCGCCAAACAGGAAGATATACATATTATAGCATCATGACAGGGCTACATGCAGGACTCTATAACTGGGACGAAGCCAGAGAGTTGCTTCTTGGCCAAACCAAAGGAGAAGAGCTAGGAGGTTTTGATTCTCTTGAACTAGCGCTTGAGGCAATTCGCAAGGAAGTTGGACCCAACTATTTCCTCAGCACGGCGATAAAGAACAAGCACCTCCTCAAAACAACGCCATAACTAACATATGCTGAAACGATCAATACTGAAAAAGGTAAATCTCTTAAACAAACCAACAAAAACAAAGAAACCACATAAATCAACATGAGTTGATTCAACAGTCTATTAACAGTCTACATGAGACAAACAACTGAACAAGTCGAATGACGAACATTCTATATACTGCAAGAAGCTTTACAATGGTCCCAAGCAGAGCCACAACTTGGAATCACTATCCTGTATGAAGATGAATACAATTTCAAATTCCGCTGTCAAAATAAATTCAAGGATTGTATCCTTGAACGCAATGGGGATTGTAGATGTCAGCTCCTATATGCTATATAGACCTAAGCATCTATAAACAACAAAAATTTCGAGGAATTGAAATTACACCATTCATCTTGCTGAATCATGGGCTCCTAAACAAACTATGAGTTCAGACAAGCGATGTTACTGATGCATTTCCCTATAAATTAAGAAACACCATTAGAATGCTCCTTGAAATGGAGTCTTTTGAAAGTTATGTGGTTTGTTCTATATAGAGTACGCCTCCAGAATGGATAGACCACAAAATAGAACTAGCTCGACATGTCATAAAACTCCAAACCAAAGAAATCATCTACAAATTGGAGATTATAGAAAACATTTTCCCAAATGACCCTGATGAACACTGGGGGAGCAATAACTCCCTTATTAGAACAAGTCAATAATTGGAGAACCTCAATCCAAGACACCTGTTGGTTATGGAATGAGATTAGAGACAGTCTAGAGTATCAAAATTTATAGTATAATCTAGATTTATAAATTAATTTGGATTTTCGCTATAAACTTATCATCCACGCCTAGAGACGCATGTTAAGTTTTTTTTTTTAAATCTAAAAATTACATTTTCATAATACATTTGTTGTTCGTAAAATATTTTTAAAATTTAAATAATTTTTTTATAAATTTACTATGTTGTATAAATAAATAGTAGACTATAATTTGAATACATGGATAAAAACAAAAGTCATAAAAATAAAAGAAAAAAATATTACAAAAAGTCGAGATCATTCTTGTTGAGATTTTTTTTTAAAAATACATTTAAAATTTAAAATGGTAGAAACATATAAAATCAATAACTGTTCTAATTAAGTAATATAAAATTATAATAAATATATATCAAAAAATTCAAAAAAATTGATTAATAATGATAAAATAAAATAAAATTTATTTAAATATATCAGTTGATATAATAAATGATAAAAGTTATAGATGAATCTATATAATTGACCATATAATAGGATAAAATTGGATGATTGTTGTCGTACTTATCTATAGGTTATTTTACAAATCAGGACATTCTGGGCATATTTGCAAAATCAGCTTGAAATGCATTAAATATCAAATTTAATAGCTCAAATTAATTTCATTAGTGACCTAAAAAATTAAAGTTGAAATGCAAATTAGCTGGCTAGAAATTAAGTGTTAGTTTGAATAGCTTAAGTTCATTTCATTTGAAAACTAAAAAAATTGAAAAATCTTCTGTCACTATGATCTAACACGTGCAATGCATCTTATTCTTAGTCTATGTTAGTTGTTGATAAAGAAGGAAATACTTTAATAAAATTCTAATTTTTTAGTGAAATTATAATTTTAAATACACTAAATGCATTTTGAGAAAATAAGTAAAAGACGAGAATAAAATTGTCTTTTATTTTGTTTGCTGCCTTACAAGATAATATAGCTCAAGCTACTTAATCTAATGAAAAGCTTTATGCTTGGGATTGTTGGGATATAGTCAAAATTAGATATTAAAAAAATATAGATTTATAAGAAGAAAATATATTTTTATTGATATGAGATTGTTTTTTTAGTATAGTTAAAAAAATAAAATTATGAGAGTTAAAAGTTAAAGCGGACAATATTATATTATCATGGAAATATATGAATCTTATTTATACTAATAATTAGTATCAGAGTCAATGGTTTATGTTGAATCATGAGTCTCGAATGGAAGAATTATTGGGAGATAATTAAAGCTTTACATCGATAAGATATGAAAAAAATCATTGACTTATAAGATAAAAAAATATCTTTAGATCTTTTAAATATAGTACAAAAATAAAATCAAGATGACTTAGATTCAAAATAGACAAAATCATACTTTTAAGAAGATATGTGAATTTTATTTGTATCAATATATGCTAATCAAACTAATATTACTAATTCAAATTTGATATCTTGAACGTCTATTTCCTATGCATCTATTTGTGACATACAATAATGAAAAATATGCAGTGTTTCTTCTTCGCTCGAAGAACTCGTTATCGACGTCATTCTGTCGAATTTCAATAGCAATTCGATCGAACTCCAACGAATTGCAACTATCAACAAGTGGACAGTGCAATTTGAATGAATTCCAATGGCAATCCATACGAAATCCAATTATGATTTGATCGGAGGGACTCCAATTATCACGACGAATTCAAGAATTACATTATAATACAGATGACGATCAACGATGAAAATTTTAATCAGAATCAAGAAAGAAAAATACATCATATATTTTTCATTTACTATATGCACTGATGGACGCGTTGGAGATGAGAACACATTACTAATTTAATAACACCACTTTCTTATGAATAACAACATATTAATAATAGAGAATTAGAAGTACTATTTTGAACAAAAGTACTTCACCAATGCTTGGATATATAGAACCTTCAATTCTTTATGTACTTTTCAATTCTTTATGTACTTTTGGGTTGGACTAAAATATCAAGGTACTGTAGTCCATAACACATTAATGAACTAAAATACATATTAATCACTCAATTAATTATAAAAATGGCCAAACGAAAATATTCACCACGAAGAATGTGCAAGCATCTATAAAATTACAAAGTTTCTGAAGGCATTTAGAAGCAAGACAATCGATAGCTTTCATAACAAGCAACAAGAAGTATTAAGGCTACAAATAGAATTATAAATGAATCAAATAATTTAATTTACATTCATTCAATATATACAAAAGCAATTAAATGAATAAATTTAAATAACTTATTAAACTAAACAAATACATATAAATATACATGTATTCAATTTGTTAATACTCATGACTAAAGATTGTAAATGATATTCATAAACAATACCAATGAACAAAATTTATAAACCATACTTATTATACTATCAAGATAAAACAAATAAACTTATAATATCAACCTAAATAAATTTAAAAATACAAAAAATTTGAACAATCAAATAGGCTCAAAATGACATCTAAATAAACCAAGTTCAACTTAAATTTAAACCAATCTTAAGTTCCAAAATGACATCTAAAGTAACCATTTCAATAATTTGACTAGATTACCTTATCAAACAAACAAGTCTACACGTCCCATTTAAAGCCCTAGCCATAAATACACTTTGAAAAATCTATCAATTTAGAGTGTATTAATTAAAATGTGGCCTTTGTCAAAAGATATAAAAGAGTTTAGTCTGCTTGAGTTTCATTATAAAAAATAAAACTTAATGCCTCTAAACTAAGAGCACGTAAATGTCCACAATAGCATCCATTTGAAATTTCTCAGCTAAAAATAAGAGAAATGTGAGTTTAACTCTATTTCTTCTTTCCAGACTTGGCAGCATCTCCAGCCTTTGTCTGAACATGAAAAAATGAAGGTAAATCACTTTTCAAATTACTCAAAAACTAATCAAGCAATTAAGCTATTCTGCTACACTAATGTTTATTTAAACTCATTTTTCTTAGTTAATTAATTTAGCTCACCTTCTTGACCCCGCGAATTTTCTTAGCCCTGTTCTTCCTTTCCTTCATCTGCTTCCTTGATTTCTCAACTTTTGTGGCAAGCCCATTCTGTCAAAACATCAAAAATATCAGACAATCATGAACCCTAGATTCAGAAATTAGGTATGAAGTAGAACAAGAATACAATTATTTTATAAAAAAAAATATATTAACATATTTACTGCTTGTTGTATCCTGACTAATTCCTACAAAAACAAAGCTGCATTTATTTTATTGTATAATCATGTCATTACTATGTGAGCAAGATCAGGCAATCTGACACGGAATAGAAATTAAAATCTATTAAATCAAAACAATAAACATGTTATTAACTGTTTAACCAACAACAAAGGCAGACTAGACCCACCTTTTCCGATGAACCAAGTTTTTAAAAAGTTGATACAGCATCATTCATTTGGAGAAGACGGCCCAACCATTTAAGTCTCTCATCACTTAAACCCTAACTCATTAGGCAGGATAAGCAATAGTTTATCTGTTACTTGATATTGCATGCCCCAATGAAAAAAGGTGATACAACTGCTTATGCATGCAACAGTCAAAATTACTTTTCAAATTTTTTTTTTCCAGTTTAATATTGATGGATTGAATCTATGATCGACAATCATATTCCCTCATTAGGCAGGATATGCAAGAGTTTAATTGTTACTGGACTTTGCAGGATCACTTATTCTATGTAATATGGCTCAATGAAAAAAGGCAATACAACTTTTTATGCATGCAACTACCTAAATCACTGTTTAGAACAATTTTTTTTAGTTTAATATGGATTAAATCTATGATCAACAATCATATTCCACCTTTAGTTTATGGTCTGTTAAACTGTTTAACCCACCACACATTATCACATGCATATCCAATAACTCAAAAATGGCATGCGCATTGAAATGCCAAAACAGAGATCTATCTTGTTAGCCACACTGTTGCTACTCTAACTACAAACAACCATGACATGTAGATGAAGCATGAATAACATCTCCTAAAATCCATTTAAGCTGGAAATAATGTAAAAGCAAACATTTAAGAAACATAATGTAACACATGAAGTTTCAAGTAAAACTGGCAACAAACAACTCCATGAGGATAAAACCACTAAAACATATACAGACTAACAATGAACCATATAAACAAGTAGACAAGAAATGATATTCAACATTTAAAAAGTAAAATGGAAATCCATCCGTGACCAAAAATAGAAATGCAAAAAGAGGACAATGACAGTAGGAAATCAGGTGACCAACAAATAGTATGGCCTTCAATGCGAAATACCAAGGCCATACAAATTGCAATCAAATACAGATTACAATCATAAACAAAACCCAATCAGATATTGAAGATTCCCTTAAGATGGCCGAATCATGCATATTGCATCATGTTTATGTAGTCCATTACCTATATAACATGCAGCACCAAATTAAATCTTCAAATCACAAAAAAAAAAGAACAAATCGATGAAGCAGAGGAGATAACTATCTCACATGGAGAAAACATAATCTCACACAAAATCAAAAAGGAAAAATTATATTAACTGAAAACAGTCAATTCAAACAGCCTGGCCACCTCCACATAAATAAAGGATGAAAAAGAACTAGAGGGGTAATACTTAAACAACATTTTGTTTCAGTTTTACCATTAATGAATAGTTAAAATATTATGAAGAATATTTAAGAACAGTCACGGAAGGAGCTCAAAGCCATTTCGAAGAAATCACTCTTGCCCTTGACACTTCTGCCTAAAATCAAACAAAAGCAGGTGGTTTTAGCCAAAGGGGAGAGGAAAAATCCTATTTACCATTGAGAACCACACAGTCAAACTACATAGTCGGCAGAGATCCAGCTGGGATTGTTCTTATTCTTCCTGACTTGAAAAGGCTACCCATCCTAGCTGTAGCTGAGCAAGAGTCAGTGGCAAGCACAGCCAGGACGAAGGTTCAGGGGTAAATTGATACTTCAATTCTTCAGCTCCGTTCTTTCTTCCTCTTACCCAAGTGACTAACTACTTTCCTTCTTCTTACCTTCTCGCTCCTCTTTCCTTTTCCTTTCATCATTTCCCTCTTCGATAGTAAACAGAGACTTAAGCGCATCGCTTAAATTTAACAGTTAATCTTATTTCAAGATAACTTCGCTCAGCATGAGCATGAACATCGCACCAAATTCCTGTTTTGATCTTACAATTACCAATTTAGAATGGACATATAATGCTCATGAAACGGACTCTAGAACAGGTAAACAAAAAGGAAGATAATAACGTCACAGGAACACGACCTATGTAATCCAAAAGGCCAAAAAACAAAAAAAATGAGAGAGAGATTAGCATAAGACGGAACTTGGAGCTAAAGAGTGCATACCCTGATGAGCCGATACTTGGGTTCGTACTTCTTTGCATTCTCCACTGTATCATAGATCAAACCAAAACCAGTCGATTTCCCTCCTCCGAAATGCGTCCTGAACTTGAAAACGAAAATCGTGTTCGGATCCTTCACTTCATAAAGGCTCGCCAGCTTCTCCTTTAATTCGGCCTTTACCACAGACAAACAAATAAACAACCACAAGCCATAAACAAAGAAACACCCAATCCCAATCAATAAAACTAACCTTGGAGACATTGGCTCTTCCTGGGTGAAGCACATCGATGACCTACAAGCCGAAGTCGCGTCAGACCATAAAAGAACGTCTTTCACGTATTAAAGTTTCCAGAACAGGGACGGAAAGCGTTAGAGTAAGAAAACCGACGAATTGCTTCCTCGACAGAAGGCGATTGGTCATGAACTTCCTTGTTCTGATAGTGACCGCCTTCGAGTCCGCCATTTTGCGATCTTAGACTGCTAAAGAAGAGCGGAGCTCGCAGAGGGTAAACGGCGGGCGACAACTCGAGTGAATCAAATTGCAGGGAAATATGTTTTCAGGTATTTATAGGAAACCCTAGCCCTATCTTGGCGCCCGTATAGAGCTGGCCACCAGATCGACTTTATTGTAAAAACGCCCAACAAAATAAACGGGCCACTTTTACAAATTTAAATGTTCCTTTTTTTACCTGAACAAAAGCAAAATAAAATGAATACCTTATGTTGATATACATATATCCTAGCTTATGGATTCCTATTAATTAATATAAGTAAATCTTAATTATTTATTTAATTGGTTAGGTTAACTAAATCTTAATTATTTTTTTATCAAATTGCCAACCCTATATGCTTAGAGATAGAGATTTTATGTGACTTTGTAAGCTATCAAATATAGTACTATATTTCCTAACCGGTTAGTCGTCTCTTCTTTCTTTATCTTGAAAGTGTTTAGTTGAGCCTTTGGAGATCAACTTGCCAATTTTAAATTTGATGTGCTTAATCTCTTGATTAGTTAAGGAGCTCATTGAAGCATTTTTAGCAGCTATATAATCCTCTTTTTTTTTTTTTAATTCATCTCTATAGTGGTGTATTCATGTCTCAAGCATATTATAACTGGCATGTAATTTTGATATTTTTGGACAAAAATGTTTAAGTTAGAAATATTTAGCAAAAATCCAAATAGGTCAGGACTAGATACTTGACGGATCTAGAAAACCTTAAAGTCATAGTAAGATTTAGTCGAAGATAGATTTAGATTCTAATGGTAGGAGATCACGAGTCGATTTAGGTCAGTTGATTATACGAGCAATCGAAAAATTTATTTAGATCCAAATGAATTGGACATGGATATGATCTAGAGAACCTTGTTAAATCTTAATCTAATTTAATCTAATTTAGTCGATTTATAAGTAGTGAGTTGACTAAAATTAAAATAATTGATTATTAATAGAAAATTAGTTGACTAGAAATAATAAAGGTTAAATAATAATCATTTTGGATGGAGTTTCGAGAACAATATTTCAATTGGTTAATAGTGACTAATTTCATTCTATAAATAAGATTATGTCGTTCTTAACTCTCCATTATAATTCCTTTTAATTTTTACAATTTGTTATTATTATTCTAGTTATTCTCATTTCAACTTTTAAGTTTAATTAATGTCTTCTTTATTTTTAAGTTTCATATCCATATAATCTCAATTAATTATATTATGCTATAAAAGATTTTTGTAAAAGATTTTTCATCTATTTTATTATCTTTTTTTTTACAACTTTTTATTATTTTTACATTGGCACTAACTTTCCAACTTTCTTCGTTGCATTTTAAAACTACAAAAGGAAAATTTCACAATTCCATCACATTTTCAACCTCAAAGGACATTTTATATTTCGGTAATTTATCAAACACAGTTTCTAAAGTTCGGAATTGCCCAAAACGCACATTATAGTTTCAGAATTACCAAATCGTGCGCGTAATTTCCAAAATACCCCTCCCGCCAAATAGCCTGCAATTTAATGCAGAGAGAGATTTGCATCCATCCGAGGCACAACTGGAAATCCCGAGCCATCCAAACGTCACTTCCAGCCGCGTGGGAGCGCCAGACCCTTGCTGTTGATGAGCACCACACACATCTTTCCTCCGCAAACCAACTGAGCAATACCATTTTTGATAAAACCCTAGTAGTTATCAACGACATCACTGCTCCCACGAATATATCGGGTAGGGTTTCCAGAAGTTGGCGCAGCTCACTCACCGGCTACTTCACATAGTATTATCATGTATGTATGTGTTTTTATTCTTGAGACTGCTATGAGGTTAATAAATGCATTGTAGGTGGTTGTATAGCCAAGTTTGCCACGCACCCATAAATACGAGGTAGACATATCATACCAAAGTAGACCAATGCACCCATAATTGCGATGCAGGAGGTTCATAACCAAGTTTTGTCGCCACCTAAACAAATTCCACCTAACTTAAATCCAATCAAATGCACCCATAATTGTGATGCTTCCAATTAAATCCCACGATTACTGAAGTTCCCTGATTGATATTCCCAGTACTAGGAGATTCAATCTATCCGAGAGAGTAGGTGGTGCTGGGAATGAAATTCTCGACACTGCCTCTCTAAATTTAAAATCCCAGCACCATGGGAGATTGAAGCTGGCTGGCCTGGATAAAAAGTGATGCTGGGAATTTAAATCCTAGCAACATCGTGGTCATGAGCTTCAAATTCCAGCACCATTAAGGTTTAACAAATTCGGGATAAAAACTGGTGCTGGGAATTGAAATCTCGTCACTACCGTGGTGCTGGGATTAAAACTCCCAACACCATGGAGGTCCAACAGTTCGGGATAAAAGGTGGTGCTGGCAATTGAAATATCGTCACCATTGTGGTCCTGCGATTAAAACTCCCAGCACCATGGGGAATGAACTTGTCGAGATAAATGGTGGTGCTGGAAATTTATATCCCAGCACCACCGTGGTAATGAGATTCAAACTCCCAGCAACATCATGGTGCTGGGAATCTAATTCACTAGACTAGGGAGATATAAGTTGTCGACATTAAGGGTGGTGTTGGGATTTGAAACCCCAACAACACTGTGGTCATGCGATTAAAACTCCCAGCACCATTGACATTGAACTGGTCGAGATAAATGATGGTGCTGAGAATTTATATCCCAGCACCACCGTGGTAATGGGATTCAAACTCCCAGCAACACCATGGTGTTGGGAATGTAATTTCTAGCACCATGTAGATATAAGTTGTCGGAATTTTTGGTGGTGTTGGGAACTAAAACCCCAGCAACACTGTAGTCCTGCGTTTAAAACTCCCAGCACCAGGGAGATGGAACTAGTCAAGATAAATGGTGGTGCTGGAAATTTATATCCCAACACCACCGTAGTTCTGGGATATAAATTTCCAGCACTATGGATAGGGAACCTGGCCGAGAAAAATAGTGGTGCTGTCTATTTATATCGGAGATAAATAAAGTCCTCTAGGCGGGTCGAGTGCAAGCGTGACCTATATTATCATTCTCCACCTTTCCTTAGGCTCCCAAATAGTAGTTATGAAAATTAATGCTCCGTGCCAACATTCAGACGAGTGTGCTAATTGGCATGCTACGTGCCAATTGACACGCACCCATAATCCGCAGTGAGGTGAGAACTAAGTATCCTCTCAAGCATAAACCTCAGAAATGTCTTCCTCTTCCATTTCATATAAACTGTTCCTAATTTCAACATTGAAAGGTCCATCAATGGGTTTCGGTAAAAACCCATTGATGGCCCTATCCACATCAAATGTTCTAATTAGTGAAGTGCATAATTGGGAAACCTAACCATAAACTCTCATCCTCCACTTGTCCTCAGGCTTCTAAAGCCTAGTTAAAAAAATTCAGCCTACTTGCCTAGCACACTACATATAATAGTGTTGATTTTAAAAACCTTTGTAGGGACGACCCCCTTCCTGATGAAATGTTAACATTTTTGGAAACAATTGAATCAAATTTGAAGGATAGAGAGTTAGATGATCAAGATTCCATAAATCTGTCCCCAAGTAATATTCCATCTTCATCTCAGTTTACTGATGTGGGGAATAGAATTACCAGTGATCAATACCTTGATATAAATAGAGAAGCTTCTTCCATACTCGAAGAAGAGTTTGTCACTGTTACCACAGTAGTTCATGAATATTTTGAACAAACTTGGAGTGAAGATGAGGTAAGTGATATACATGCGATAGAAGAGTTAGAATATACAAATCTTTCGGAAGAATTCTTAGCTGATGATATCCAACATGAAGAAGGTGAGTTAAACCCAGATCAGTACAGTGACTTAGAGGAAGTGTTCCCAATTGCTGATGATCCCTATGTTTTAAATCCACGAATAACACTATTGGCAGATGTCAGTTCATCAGATCCAAATGAATTTTTCACTGGATAAGTTTTTTCCTCTCGACAAGAGTTTAAAGATGCACTAGTAAGACATGCGATGCTAAAAAACTTCAGATACAAGCCAGTTGACACCAGACTTAATAGAATTAAAGTTATTTGCTTTAGTCAGCCTTATTCATGGAGTCTAGTTGCAAGTGGAGACGTAGAGTTCACTGTCACAAAATATGTAAAGCAACATGAATGTGACAGTGTTAGGGAAACAACATATCACCATGCTTGCACATCCACATTTGTAGCAAACCAGATTGTAGGACGGTTAGCTACTTTTGATGATTACAAACCAAGTTCAATTCGAAGAGCAATGCAAGCTAGGTTTGGTGTTAACATTTCATACAAGAAAGCATACACAGCCAGACAGAAAACATTAAAAAGAGTGGTAGGTGATTTTGATCAGGCCTATATTGATCTTCCAATGTACTTGCGTGAGTTAAGAGTTAGAAATCCTGATACCTATGTTGCAGTACTGAGAAATGGTGAAAATCAATTCCAGCGATGTTTTTGGGCATTTGGTGCTTGTGGAAGAGTATTCAGGTCTTATTTGCAAAAACTAATTGGAATTGATGCTACACATATCACTGGCAAGTATCCTAGTGTTTTGCTAATGACTACTACCGTTGACGGTAATGCAAAAATTATGCCAGTTGCATTTAGAATTGCCGAAGTTGAATGTGGATCTGCCTGGGAGTGGTTTTTGGATCATGTAAAGACATTCCTTGCTGTCTTGCCAGAGTCGTTGAGCATTGTATCGGATAGACATCGGGGAATTATATCGTGATTAGCTAGTGTATCCATCTGCCCATCATGCTTTTTGTTGCTATTACTTGTCTTGTAACATGGTAACAGATACCCGGGATAAATCCTTATTAGGTTTATTTTGGGCAGCAGCAAGAGCCAATACAATAGTTGAGTTTGATCGATTAATGCAGAACATGCATGACAAACACAAGGATGCATATGCGTGGCTACAAAAGATCGATCCAAAAAGATGGGTCAATGCACACTTTCCTGGGAGGAGGTACACAATGTTAACCACTAATTGTTCTGAGAGTTTAAATGCATTATTCAAGGAAACACGTGAACTCCCCATCACCAGTTTAATTGACAACACTAGAAGAAAGGTTGCTCAATGGTTCTTTAACCATAGGGAAGAATCTTCAAAAAGGTCAGATTTTCTAACACCTTATGTCATTAAAGAGATTGATGAAAGGAGAGAAAGAACTCGATTATATTCAGTATTCCCATACTCACAATCGGAAATGGAAGTACAAATAATAGCTTCTTCGTATATTGTTGATTTGAAGAGGCGAAGTTGCATCTGTGGTGAGTTTCAAATTTCAGGAATTCCTTGCTCGCATGCTATTACAGTCATCATATATCGAAACATGGATCCATACCGTTATTGTGAGCATTATTTTCTAAGGGAAACCTGGGAGGCCACTTACATGGATCGTATTTACCCATGTCGAAGTAAGAAATTTTGGCCTAATGGTGACAAAATTTTTGGAGTTCTACCTCCTCGTAGCCTTGTGCAGCCCGGGCGAAGAAAAAAGGCACGCATTGAGTCTAAACATACTGGGAGGGTGAAAAATAAATACAGCAGATGCAAACAGCTTGGGCATAATAGGAGGTCTTGTAGAATGCCACCGCCTACTAATTCCTAAGTGTAAATAGTGGTTGTGTAAATATTTGTAAAGGAAACAATGTTAATGTTAAGCTATTTTGCAGAATTGTAATGTAAATATTTGTTACGCTATTTTACAAAATTGTAATCTAAATCCGTCCCACCGCACCCGATCCGTTAATATAAAACTCCCTGGTGCCAGTTCAAACATCTCAACACCATATTTCATTTCTCTCTCGCTCCTTCCGATCTGTCTCTCGTGGAATTGCCTGACGCTTCCATTTTCGACCTAAGTAAGTTTTGTAGATTACTTAACTTCTTTTGTTGATCATAATATGTGTCGCTATTGCTCCTTCCGATCTATCTAGGGGTTTTCCATTTTTCGTGCACGATGTTGTTTAAACTCGGGCCTGATAGGGTTTAGGGTTTTAGGGTTTACCATTTGAGCAGAGGTAACGTTTGTTTGTATCATCACACATGTTTCAATCCATTTCATCTATTAGTTTAAAATTGCCGTATTACAATGCATTTGGTTCGTAACCTAATGTAGTAGTTTTAGTTAATGATGGCTTCAACTGGTGAATCATCAAGCAATACTTCTGGAAGAACCGTGTGTTGATGCGAGGAAGAACCAAAAAAATGAACTGAAAAATCAACGTTTCACAGTTTAAAAAATTTATTGCAAGTGTGTCGCCGAGTGTGGAAGAAGAAATGCTTATTCGGAGCTCCCCCTTTGCGTGGGTTTTGGACATTCCAGATAGTACCCATGTCAGACCCCTCGTTCAAAATATATTTGATAATTGGGACTACAGGGAGAAATGTTTTATATTCCATGACAAGAAATTGCATTTCACAAAGACGGATGTCTCCCTCATCCTTGGTCTACCAGATGATGGACTTGTAGTTCCTATGAATAATGAAGCTCTCTCTGGGCAGCTATATTTACAATATTTCGTGGAAGCTGATTGCTCTAACAAGCATCTGGAGGAATTATTGAAGACTTCCAGATCTCCAGATAATTTAGGATCTGCAAAAGTTTATTATCAGTTGTTTATTTTATATTTTTTCTCTTGTGTGTTTTTTACTACCACCAGCAGTAAGCCTAGAATACCTATGCGATCACTTATAGATTGTGTAGAGGATTTTGATAACTTAGGTAGGTACAATTGGTGCGAAGCACTTTATACGTACATGACTCCTCAAATGGAGCCAATTGGTATAGGAGTGACATTGCGACCAAAAGCAGAGGTCGCCGGCGGATCTACGAGACCAATGCTTAAGGGTTTCACACACTTATTGGCTGTGAGTGAATATATTTTATGTGTTCCACAAATAGTATAGATCAATCTGTCTATTAACAACTAATCTTGTCATTCCAGGTATGGATGTGTGAGCATTTGTGTATCCTACCTCCGCACGTCCCTCATGCTTTGCCAAGAATGCTGAGATGGAGGTGGAGTTCCACAAATGTAAGGGTCGTTAAGAAGATGGTAGATGGTCTCCTACCTGATAAAATCATTGTTGATCTAATGTCAGCACAGTCAGAGCTGCATCTGGTACCCACCGCTTCTCCACCTAGAATTTGTGCATCAACTCCTCAACCCGAAACTCAGCTGGACGCAAGAGGAATGGCATGTCCAGTATGCCAGGAGAATGCAAAAATAGTTTCTACTCTAAGCACCAAGCTAGTTGAAGCAAGGTGTAACTTTGAAAGAACCTCCCTACTTAAGGAAACGACAATCGAAGAACAAGAAAAGAAAATACAGGAGCTTCTTCAACAATTAGAGGAGGTCAGGAACAGGAAGGACAACGAGATAAGTGAAAGGGATAATATAACTTCTGAAAAAGAAGCATTAAGGTTTAATCGGAGCTTCAACTGAATTTACAATCTCGGGATGTAGAGGAGTTACAATCACAGCCCATACAAGCTGTACAGACCCAACATCCTTCTCCTGCATACACTAGGCGGAAGATTTGTGTGCGGAAGAGGGCTCTTCATGGTGTATCACCCCCTAAACTTAGAAGCCTCCCTCCTGCATTGTTTGCTAACATCCCTAAAAGAAGGAGAGTTGAAACTCAAATTGTCCCCAGCAAGACTATTGAGTATCCCTCAGTAGACCCTAATATCTCTTCTGTAGAGCCAAATATTGAGCAGGAGTCAGGCCAGGATAAAAAAGGGAAATCAATTGCCGAGGAGTGTGAACCCGAAATATTAGATACTGACACACAAGTCTCCACGGATAAACAACCAACACTCGACGAAGTCAAGACGAGGATATTGGAGGTGAGCATAAGTTATCTTGTCCAGTCCTATTTTTCAGACAAAATTTTTCTATCCCCACAATTTTATTTTGTATACAGCAAGCTTATAAAGAATTCACCGGTAAGATGGATCCAACAGTCGGGGAGTGTTTATTGAAACTAAAAAAAATATAGTAATACAGTCTTATATTCTTTGTTTATAACAGTCTTCTTATGTTTTGAGAGTTGCTAATAACCCTTTCCTTGTGTAGTGTGACAGTATCAGGACCAGTGTGGAAGACCGATGCTATTAACTTATACTTGGACTCTTTTCTTACAATATTTGATTGGAATATTTTGACACATGGGGATTGCATAAGTGCTTATTTTTCAGTCTTAGCTGATGAGTGCAAGGTGACTGATAAGGCGTACTATAACTCAATATTCTGTGGGGCTGGATTCCTGGTAAGTGTTTGCCCCTTTTGCATGGAATTGTAAACTTTACAACATCAGTGTTTTGACAGATTTTTTTATACACAGGATATGTTTAATATTATGTATGCCCAAGCATTCGAGCAAACTTTTAAAATCCCAGGCAATCCAATCAGATACATATTTTGTCCAATAATCCATGATGAACACTGCCACCTACTAGTGGCCGACTTGGAAAATTCAGAGTTTATCCACTACAACTCATTGCCCGTCAGGAAAGCTTACACTACTCAATTTGAAGAAACAGTAAGCATTAGATTTTAATTAAGTTAAATAAACCGTTTGTGTATGGAGGATTCATAGCATTTTTTTGGGTCCCAGGTTGAATTCTTTAAAAAGATCCACCCTTTGTATTATGATAACTGGCATCCTGGCCTGGCTGATAAATTTTATAATGCAAACTTTTCCGTGCGTCGAGTCTAGGGTCCTAGACAAAGCTCTGTTGGAGGTCGGATGGCCGGCTAGAGGGGGGTGAATAGCCCTTTTCGTTTGGATGGCGGTATTTGCTCGTCTACAATTAGATTAGCGCAAGCGGAAACAACAATACAAGCAAATTAAACAAATAAAAACAAAGCAAAGGAAATAGACAATGCTAACACAAGATGTAACGTGGTTCACGGCTACGCCGCTAATCTACGGTCCCTGATTCGTCCTCGGTGAATCACTCCGCTCAACCAATCCACTAAATGGTCTCTCCTTTGCACCAAGCTAGGTGGAGGTAACCTTTACAATCAAGATCACTCTTCTTACAAATAGAATGGAGTAAAAGCGAGTAAGAAGAGTTTAGAGCTTGTGGGGCACTAGGAAGATTGTTTGGAACTTAAGCATTAGCCTCTCAAAGGCTCACACCCTCTCTTTTTATAGAGAGGGCTAACTTCTTCCTTGCCGCCATCACCGATCACGCCATGGCAATGATCGCTTACTACAACGGCCTCCGAACACGTCGGATGCCGACCGCTGTTGTCCAATCCAACTCTTGGCGATCGCTTCACCCGATCACCGACTCGTAGTCGATCGCTCCGGCTACGAGCGCCTGCTAAAACCCTATTGACTACCGATCGCGCAAGAATGATCGTTCTTGGCCCGATCGCTAACGATGGCCGATCACGCCACAAACCGGGCAATAGATACCAGAGCTACACTCGATTAGCGAGACGCCATGACATGGCAATGATCGATGTCGAAAACCCATCCGACACTTGGCCAAATGGCCAAGTTTCACCTAAGAGCTACCCTTCCCGGTTACAATCGCCACTCCATTTCTGAGTCCTCGCCTCGAAGTTCTCTTCGCTTCTCGCCACGCCCCTCGCAAAGATCAGCGACGGGCTCGCAATGCTCGCTTCGCCTCTTGCCTCAAGTCTACTTCCTCCGGCTTCACCTCCAAGCTTCGTCCGGCTGGTCCCTGATGCTCCAAGCGCACGGCTCAAGCTATCCTTCACCGACTCAAGGCACGAGTCATGAGATGTGAAACTCGCCATGGCTCCATGTGCGAATTACTAAGTCCTGCACGACTTCAACGCACATATCAAATAAACATAACACACTAACTTAAACCCTTTGCCACACCATCAAAACCATATTATGGCAAGAGATTGCCCTAACAATCTCCCCCTTTTTGATGTGTGGCAATCCGTTTAAGTTAGGTAAAAACATTTGATATTAATTCTAAGGGTAAGAAAGCATGTAAAGATAAACATGATATAACAACATGCAACTCCCCCTTAATCCATGAAATTCTCTATGCAAATTTGCTCCCCCTATCATATATTTCTCCCCCTACATATATTTCTCCCCCTACATGTATTTCTCCCCCTAATGTGATTAACTTAAACATACTTATTTCTCCCCCTTTGACACCATCAAAAAGATTAACACTAAGTTATAAGCTCATGGCATCAAGTATAATGGAGGAAAAAATATGTCAAGTTGATTTAAAAACTGTCGGAGGCATCAAGTATATTTCTACCACTTGTAGGAGGTTTTCAAACTGAATTCGGCCTTCAATAATCGATATGGCGATCAGTAGCATAAAAAGCAATTTCGATTTTCGATGAAATTGAAATGCATTAAAATTTTAAAATTGAAAAATCATGAAATTC
The DNA here is from genome assembly GCA_025175895.1 of Wurfbainia villosa. Classification (NCBI taxonomy): domain Eukaryota; kingdom Viridiplantae; phylum Streptophyta; class Magnoliopsida; order Zingiberales; family Zingiberaceae; genus Wurfbainia; species Wurfbainia villosa. The sequence continues at coordinate 1,737,293 of CM046008.1, forward strand.
GAGGAGCATATTTCTCTTAAGTATATCTATCAAGGAAAAATAGTTTTTCATGAAAAATCATTATATTTTACAAGATTTGCTAAAAATCCAAACACTTGAAAAACCACTAGTTTTTGAGCATTCTAGTATCAAGTTAGCTACCTAGTTTTGCATCTAATTGTTTCAAAACATGAATGCATGTATTTTAAGGTAAGAAATTGTTTTGAAAACATTAGAAATATCCAACCATGATCTTTGGGCAATATGTCTATTAATTAAACATAAGCCTTCCCCATGATTGGTCTATTATTGATATTTTGATACTTTAAATGACCATCTAAATGCCATAGGCATTAGTGGACATTTGTATCATCCTAACATCTCACCCATGCTAAGTTTGTAATCAAGTTAGCCTATAGTGAGTGTGAGATGCATCCTAGGGGGGTATTTGTATATATATACTTAACCAATATATTCAAGCAATTCTATCATGGTTAAGTATCAACCTAACAACCTACATGATCATAATGACATATATGATTTAATTTCACATTATGACCATGAAATACATGTTTTCATCAAATTATAACCATGCATTAGGCATTATATGATGATAATAAATAAGTTATCACCTAAAGCATGATTTAAACCTATTTTTCATGATAATGTGCCCAATATCAAAATCATAGATCATGATTACACATATGCATAGAAATTACATTAATCATCATGATTTTAAGCATTATTACCTATTTATGGGCACGTTATCATCACCCAACACTATCTAAAAATGTTGTCCTCATCCTAAGTCAACCAAAATATGATATAGGTCAAGTTCATATGGTTGACTACCCTAGGGGTTTTCTAACCCTTAAGGATGGATTTTGGAACCCAAAATAGATTTTTACCTATGGGGTTCACTAGAAATTCCTTGGGGATCCATTTCTTAGCTATTACTTTGTTTTTGTCTTGTCCCCTAGCTATTAGGCATCTATAGGCCTTTTCATTTTTCTTCTCTTTATATCCTAGGCCTTTCTTGTTAAAACTTGCCCTTTGGCTCCCTATGATCATATTCAAAGTGTTGGAGCCAATTGTGAATTTTCCTAGGGCTTTGGTTAAATAATCTACCTTTTCCCTTAATGCCCTATTTTCTTCTATGCATGCATCACTAACATCTAAAGGCACATAATTATCATGTGAGCATGCATCATCATGGCAAGAAGAAGTATCATTATTATTTAAGCATGCATTTTCTAGCTTATTTTCTAATGCCTTAATTTGATCTAGCATGCATTTATTTTTCTTCTTTGCTCTAAACAAATCCCTAGTTAAACTAGAAATCATAGAAACTATTTTACTAGGAGAGGCTTTCGTTACCATAGTTTCCATGTCCTCTTCTTCTTCTTCGGATGATGAGGAGGATGATGATGTGGAGGAGGCTCCCCCTTCACTTGAGCTCTCTCCTCTTGTGCTTGATCCTTCATTTTCGGAGGAGGAGCAATCCAAATCGTCAAAGGCCATCAAGGCCAAATTGGCGACAAAGGCATTCTCCTCATCCGATGATGAGGAAGGATCATCCCATGTCTTGGCCTTGAATGCTTTGGCCTTCCCCTTTTCTTTTGTCTTCTTCTCCTCTTCCTTCTTTTTCTTGCTCCCCTTTTTCTTCTTCTTTTCTTCTTTCTTTTTCCTCTCTTCCTTGCTTTTGTTTAGGAGAGGACAATTGTCCCTTATGTGTCCCTCTCCTTGGCAATTGTAGCATATCACCTTCCCCCTCGGTCTTCTATTCCTATCATTTGATTTATCAAATCTAAAATTCTTAAATACACGCCTCACCTTCCTTACCATGTAGGCTTCCTCGGTGCTATCCATGGAGGAGGAGGAGGCTTCATCATCGGAGGAGGAGGGGATTTCCATCTTCTTCTTCCCTTTGTTTGCCAACAATGCTACTCCTCTTGAGGGTTGAATTCTTGGCTCTTCTTGAATTCCTTCAAGCCTCGTTTCGTGGAGCTCCATTGTCGAGAAGAACTCCTCCAAGGTACTTACTTCCAAGTTCTTGGACATATAGAAGGAGTCCACCATGGAACTCCACTTTGAGGACCGGGGAAAGGCATCTATAGCCTTCATGAGCATGTCCCGGTTCGATAGCTTCTCACCTACACTTGTTAGCCCAATTAAAATTTCCTTAAACCTAGAGTGTAAAGAGATTACCTTTTCCCCCTTTTCTAATTTAATGTTGGATAGTTGAGAGCGGAGGAGATCTCTCCTAGCTAGCTTCGCCTCGGATGTGCCTTCATGGAGCTCAATTAGTTTCTCCCACATCTCCTTGGCGCTTAGGCATTCTCCTATTCGGTTGATTTCTTGTTGAGGAAGCACATTGTAGAGATGGTGCTTGGCTTTGGAGTTTGCAAGGTGCTCCTCTCTTTGCTTCTTGGTCCACCTAGATTTCTCTATTGGCTTCCCCTCTTCATCCCTAGGCAAAATGAAACCGGATTCCATTGTAATCATTATATCAAAATCCGTTTCGAAAAATACCTCCATTCGCTTCTTCCACCAAGCGAATTCTCCTTCAAACTTCGGAGGATGGATGTTGGAGCCGGCCATTTTTGATGTAGGGCTTGTTGCGGCGGTTAGTCCGGTGACAAGCAACCTCGGCTCTGATACCACTTGTTGGAGGTCGGATGGCCGGCTAGAGGGGGGTGAATAGCCCTTTTCGTTTGGATGGCGGTATTTGCTCGTCTACAATTAGATTAGCGCAAGCGGAAACAACAATACAAGCAAATTAAACAAATAAAAACAAAGCAAAGGAAATAGACAATGCTAACACAAGATGTAACGTGGTTCACGGCTACGCCGCTAATCCACGGTCCCTGATTCGTCCTCGGTGAATCACTCCGCTCAACCAATCCACTAAATGGTCTCTCCTTTGCACCAAGCTAGGTGGAGGTAACCTTTACAATCAAGATCACTCTTCTTACAAATAGAATGGAGTAAAAGCGAGTAAGAAGAGTTTAGAGCTTGTGGGGCACTAGGAAGATTGTTTGGAACTTAAGCATTAGCCTCTCAAAGGCTCACACCCTCTCTTTTTATAGAGGGCTAACTTCTTCCGTTGGCCGCCATCGATCATTGCCGCCCATGGCGATCATTCTACAACGGCCTCCGAACACGTCGGATGCCGACCGTTGTTGTCCCACGGAACTCTTAGCGATCGGCTTTGGACCTCACGATCCCGACCCGTAGTCGCGCCTATCGGCTACGAGCGCTATGGCAAAACCCTATTGACCGATCACGCGCCTTCGATCGATCGTCTAATCTTCGATCGCTAACGAGCGTATAGCCGATCATTCTGCGCCACAAACCGATCGATCGATATACGGTCGAGCTACACTCGACTTCGGAAGCCGATCGCCATGACATGGCGATCGGCCCGATGTCGAAAACCCATCCGACACTTGGCCAAATGGCCAAGTTTCACCTAAGAGCTACCCTTCCCCGGGTTACAATCGCTCACTCTCATTTCTCGGAGTCCCTCGCCTTCGAAGTTCTCTTCGTTCTCGGCCACGTCCCTCGGCAGCATCAGGCGCACGGCTCTGCAATGCTCCTTCGCGTCTCTTGCCTCGAAGTCTACTTCCTCCGGCTTCACTCCAAGCTTCTCGTCTGGCGGTCCCTCGGATGCTCCAAGCGCACGGCTTCCGCAAAGCTATCCTTCACCGACTCAAGGCACGAGTCATGAGATGTGAAACTCGCCATGGCTCCATGTGCGAATTACTAAGTCCTGCACGACTTCAACGCACATATCAAATAAACATAACACACTAACTTAAACCCTTTGCCACACCATCAAAACCATATTATGGCAAGAGATTGCCCTAACAAGCTCTTCGTAAGACATTTAATATTCTTTGTAAATACAATATTTTATAAGCTAGCAATGGACTAATAATTTATATTTTTTTACAGCTATGATTGTACATTTTTTATAATACGATACATTGAGAGCCTACTATTTGGGTACCCTACAAGATTCATACAGCAAGATATGAGGAGCTTTAGATTCATGGTGGGGAATAGAATAATGCGTAGCTCACAATTTTGTTTGCAATTATGACTGTGCTGTATTGTGGGATATGTTGTAAGAGTATACAGAGTTTTAAATTTTTAACTACACCAACGTGCCTGCCTATAAAAGTCATTATCCAGATGCAAAGTGTAAATCCAATTTGTGTAGTATCTGTACAATTATGAAATATATATACGTTGTTAAATATGTGAACCACTTCGACTTTATGATTTTGTGATGGAATTTGTACGTGGTGTTGAGAATTAAATTTATAGGACCACTGTATTCCTGGGATTAAAATTCCTAGCACCACCTTATTTCTCGTCAGTTCGAAACTGTACGTGGTGTTGGGAATTCACTTTCCAGGACCACTGTATTCCTGGGATTAAAAATCCCAGCTGTTAAATACCAAAATTTAAAATATTAAATTAAATGGCCAAGGAATTAAGGAAAATAATCCTAGAAATTTTTTGGGATTTTTAGGGAATTTTAGGAATTTTTTCGAAATTTTTCTGGATTTAAATGAAGCTTGTAAGAGATTTGTACGGAGATAAAATAAATAAGCTTTTGGAGGGCCTATTTGAAATATCTAAACCTAAGTTTTTATTCTCTTATTTCCCCGATTCCATCCGATTCTTGCGTATGAAATTCCGATTCTCCTCTTCTTTTCCTCGCGCACGAGCCACCGCAGTTGCCTCCTTTTCGCGCCGAAGCCATCGCCTCTTCCTCTTCCCGCGTGTGCGCCACGCCTCGCGTTGATCTTCCGTCGCCGACCTCGCCTCTCTGCACGGCGTTTACACTTCGAATCGCGCGCCGCCACAACCGCCCGAGCCCTTCTACCTTGCGCCACCACTGGCGAGCCGCTCGCCTCATGGCGACGCTCACCGTCCCACCCGCGACGCGGCGACTCTCACCTATGAGGACACTATCGACCTTGCAACGATCGCCCAGTCGGCGCCTCTTCTGCTCCCATAGGCAGTTGCCGCGAGCAGCCTCCTCCGCCGCAGCGCCCTTCTCCTTCCGCTGCTCGCGTCATGCACATCCGCCATCCTCTCTGCGACATCCATCATCGCGGCCAGCCTTTGGCTTGTACGCGACTCCGATGTCCTGTTCCGACGGGAGAACCAATTGGAGGGAGGGATACCGACCAAGCTTCCTTGGGCGTGGTCCGAGTGGGTGCTCGGTGGAGCCAAGGACCAGCAGCGGCGTCGCTCAGATTGTGGGTGAGCTACCCTGGCCGATTCTCGTTGGAGCTAGGTAAGCCGAATCTTTTCTTACCTTGGACGAGATCTAGGTGCTAGCTGTGGTTCTCCTTCATTTTTAGCATGGATGTATGGTTTGGGCAGTGTGCTGGAGCGGATTTCTCTAGTGAACAGGGAGTAAGGGCGTGAGATTGCCGGTGGAGTCCCAAGCGCTGGTAAGATTTCTATCCTCTTCCTATTATCGGTAGATTGCTGTGGTCGTGGTGTTGGTCGTTGGGTGTTTTGCTGGATATAAAGGGGTCAAATGATAGCTGTGAGGTTTTGATTGGAGTGTTGAACGGCTGTGATTAGGTTGGTGTCGATTGTATGATCATAAGTGGTATGATTAGTGAGCTGTGAATGGTTTCGGATGTGTTTTGATATCTGAGGTAGCTATTTGGGTTTTGGTTCCGTCCGTGGATGATGTATTCGAGTGAAGAGGTGTAGTATAAGAGTAATTGGACGAAAAGACCATTATTGGGTGAAGGGGTTAGATAAATAAGTGGAATTGGAAATTGATTTGGGTTAATTGGTTATGTAGAATAATCGATTAAGTATTCGATTTGTCAGTGAATTGCATATTGTGCTTAACAATAGTTATGTTGTATGCAGGTTTCGGTCATGAGGCAGGTCCCCGGTCGTGACGATCTGGTTCTTTTTGCGGATATTTTATCAGGCGGGTATTTTGACTTATCTCCTAGATATAGTCAAATGTTGATATGCTAGTTAGGATAGCTTGCAATAATTTTCATGTTTATATGCCTAGTATGTTTTCTGTGCCTACTAGATACATGCATGTGATAGGTTATGATTATATCTTCCCTGTTTTATTTGGATCATAGTTACTTGGATTTTGGATATGTACATATTGATTGTACATATTATTCGGATAGGTATTTTGAGTAGGATTTACATGCTTTAGTATCATGCATCATTTTTGCATGATTGCATCTTTAGTTGACGGTTCCATTATTGTGAGCCCGCATGGCCGATATGGCCTGCACACACTGCCACTCATGGGTTAGTGGTACATCAGGAGGGTGTGTGCAGTTGCTCTGTCAGGCTCCGCTGGTCCGCTCATGGGTAGCGATGAGGCAGCGTGGTAGCGGGCAGGGATCCCTCCTCTGGTCTATGACACCGGGAGATGAGAGCTTAGCTCCCACTGCTTTGGGGCGGAGGATAGGTGTACTCCGGCAAAGATCCTATCCACTCGGTCACTCAGGAGCAGTGATGGCAGAGTGCACAGTTGTCATAGCCCTACCCACTCGGCTTCACCATCGCGTGTGAGGCGGCTGACTGGCGTCAGGGGTGACCATGTCATTGGCATGGCATGTCATTTGCACGGATTGCATTTGTATTGTGTTTGTTGCATTATTGTATTGATGCCTTGGATGTTGCATATGATTGCCATGCATACAGGATACATGTTTGTATAGGGTGATGACTCTTATTGTAGGGCACTTGCTCCTATATCAGGGTACGAGATTCAGGTGAGTACAGTCCTTTTACATTTATTTCTTGCTTACCATATATATGAGACTGTACTGGCATGATTAGTATTGTTAGCTATATCTTGCTATTCATATCGACTAATATCCGCTAAGTTCTTTGAACTTACCCCGTGGTTTTATATTTATTTCAGGATGAAGGTCGCAGAGAGTCATTGCCAATCCCCCTCGTCGAAGTGGATAGGTTTTATTGGTCTTATGGTTTTGGTTATTAGTTTTATGGATTGGGATTTTATTAGAGGATATGTTTAGGATTTATAGACTTATATTCGGTTCGTTTTGGTTGTATGTTCCTGCTCAGATGGCAGAAGGGGTAGGTCTTGATGTTTTAGATCTTTTACTTATTTTGGTTGATGGCCTGAGGCCGCATATTATGTATATTGTGTTGTGGTATGTTCCGGTTGTGTTGACCGATGTATAGTGGCCGTGTAGGCCTTGTATTAAAAATTGGTATTGTCACTCAGACAGGAGGTGCCGGATTTTCGTCCATGAGACTCCTGGGCGTGACAATTTATTTGGTATCAGAGCGTAGGTTCTGAGTTCCTTAGGGTCTTTGGGTTTTTGGAGTTCGCCCAGTTTGGCAGGTTAACTAGGTATTTTCGGAGTTGTACGGATTTCCGATGATTTTTATGTTTCGAAAATTCGAGGTATTATTGACGAGGTCAATATGGGGATTCGCGACGACATGTGACATCTCCGCATACTTAAGTAAATAAATTCTAGAAAATTTCCTAGATTTAGTGCATATTTATATTGGTTATATTTTGGTTATGCGGTGATATCATGTTTTATCTAGTATTGTTTTAACCTGATATCTGTTGGACTGTTAGATTTTTAGGTTGCTGGTTTATAGATAGCATTCGGTTATAAATTGCTATTACTGTTATACATAGCTTGTTATCATTGTGATAAAAATGATTAGATATTATTGGTAGATGTATACCTCTTACTTTTAGTATTAGGATTGGACCAGTACTAGAATTAGACTAGTTGAATAATATGAATAATATGGATAAATTTGTAGAAGGTATATATATAGGTTCTTTGACTCTCAGATCCTAGTGCATGAGGACAAGATTACATTGCTTACGTAGTTTAGGGTATATATAGGCACCTGATATTTTATTTAGTATTGCCTTGACTTTGTTCTGGCATGACCCTTTAGCTATACCCTAATTAATTTCAGCCATTGATTCCCATTAGTAGGACTATACTGTCGTTTATTAGACAGCTTGTTATATGTTTATATGATTCTGTGTTTTTGCGGTGGATACCATGATTAAGACTAGCAGAGATAGAATAACTTATATAAGGTTATTCGGTAGGAGCGGATCTCAGGAATGAAACAATATTAGTAGAACCCTAGGTGTGGAAACCCTAGGCGTAATAACCCAGATGTGCTTAATGGTATATGTTTATCCATTTACTATTTCAGTGATATGGTGATCGGACTAGTAGAGTTCGTATGGTTAGGAGGCGATTAACCCTTACTATATCTCCCATTCTTGGTCGAGAGAGAGAGTCTGCAGTAGAGTCTCTTTATAGGTAGGTGCTTTGTGTACATGTGGTCAATCATGCCTCCCAATCATGGTTGAGATAATCTACTGTAAGATTGTATTCTTGCGTTATTCGTTCGGAGTTGGTGATAATCGGATTCATAGGACGTCTGTAGCTAGATAGCTACTTTATGTCTTAAGTACCCACGAGATATGTTCGTGGTAGCAGGTTGTGTCATGCATGATTGAACTGGTAGGATGATATAATTTAGGCTTAACCCTCTTGAAGGGCTTGATAGTAGATTTGTGGTCCTTATTGGCCGGGATAGACGTTCCCTGTTAGTTGGGACGAAACCCTATGATTAATCGTTTCGACGTGACTATTAGGGGACTTATGATTTTTAATCGACCTTGATAACCGTTTATATTAGAAGGCTTGGAACCTTAGACTAACCATTTGGAGGAATTTATTTATAAGTCGATGATCTTTACCGACTTTGGTAAACATTTCGTTTTAGAGGTGTTGAAACCCTCGCTTGACCGCCTCAATGGGTTTAATTGTAGATCGATGATCCTTATCGATTTTAATAGACGTTCTATGTTGGATGTATTGGATAACCCTAGGCTTAACAACCTAGGATAATCGACTGCTCACGCAACCTATTAATGGTAGTATGCTAGTGCGTGCGGTCAATAACTAAATATTTATATACTACTTGTTTACCCACGAGTCTCATTCGTGGTAGCATGTGGTTGCACGTAAACAGTGCTGAGTATATTGATTGTCGACACATGGGTTACATTCGCGGTAGCTCATAGATAGTTCCCTTTTTGTGTGAGAGCCACGAGGCTTTGTCGTGGTATTCGGATGTGCACTGCTTGTTGCAATGGTTGTGTATGTTGTGGGTATATTTATTATACCGCTGACCAGGATGGTAATAGACTGATATTGGTACTCTGAGAGTTGAGTTACTCTAGTTTGTTCCTTGTGACTTCCATTGTGTGCATTATGATTATGCACTATTGTCTATACATCCACAGAGTGGTTGTACTCACCCTCTCCTCACTTATCCTTTAGATTAACTGATGGAGGACGTGTCCTGTCGACCTACTTTGGTATCGCTCAGAGAGTTCTTTGCCGTGCTTGTCTCCCTGCATCGTCGGGATGCCGCTTGGTTTACTTTATCAGTGTTGCATTTTGATTATGCACTTTGGATTTTGGCGCAATTTGTTTTGGGGTCGTAAAACTATTTTACTTTGATTGATATATGTTTAGTCGTGCATGCATGCAGTTATTAAAATACTTGTATTTCTATTATTATTTCGAGGTTTTTACCAGGTCCAGGTATTTCTGGATATTGTCACTAAGGGGCTCCTCCATCATTTGGATGGCGGATATGCCCCCAGGACGTGACAATTTTATTGGTTTGCAATTTTGGTTTATGGGTTTTGTGTTTCGAGGATTTTATTTTCTTTGGATTTTTTTGGGAGTTCTCGTGTTTTGAGACCAAGCAAGCTGAAGGATATCTCTGAGCTATATGAAAAGTGTTGTCTTTAGTGGTTACAGTACTTTAGAGGTTAGGAAAAGTATTGACCTAGTGAATTGCCCCTACTCATGGTTGGGGACAAGGTCGATGACGTATTGACCTTGCGGAACCTAACGATGATTTCAGAAGTACAGACTCTTTAGAGGTGTCGACTGATGTCGAATTAGGAAGCTAGGGATTTGGCCTGCTAGCCACCAATTTGAAGGACAAGGAGTAAACCCTCAGAGAGTATCAGTCCCTACTATTAGTGGTTTGGTTATGGATAAGGCGTGTATACTTACACTGGTCAAGACGATGAAAGATCGTTTTACCTTATTATAGGAGGTGTTGGATGGGATATTTATCTGTCCCAGAATTTTCCAGAGAAGATCCGGAACTCTTTGTTAAAAGAGAGATGGACCTTTGAGATTATGCATCGATTATCGATGATAGAATGTGGTAGTTGTGGAAGGAAATGAATATCCTTCATAGTGGATAGAGGATCTATTTAGATCAGCTATAGAACACCTGTGTATACTCTAGGATTGATTTATGACTGGTGTATTGATATTGTAGTGACATGGTGTCATACAATTATCATTGTCGTTGTGATGATTGTTATATCAACAACCTAGAGTAAAGAGAATGCAGGTGTGTAGCGACGACAATTTCATACTTGGTATGAATTGTATGAGTTATGATTATCTTATTAGACTTATTGACGACTTAGTCGTCCAGGGATTTGGGAAGTCGCGTATTCTGGACATGATTGGCTCAGTTGTGGTCGTTGGATTGCGTAACTTGACCACTGTTGAGGGTGGTAGTTGGAGTTGCGCACTCGGTCACTGTTGATGGTAGTTTTCTTGGTATTGTTTTGATTATTATCATATATATGGATAGGATGCTCTAGCGGTACTACATCGCTGACTGGTTGGATCAGGAAGGTGATGAAATTTACTTGGTCTGCAGCTTGTGAAACTAGTTTCAGGGCTCAGACGATGGTTGATTTTTTTTTTCGCCAGGGTTGATTAATCATTCTGGTGTGGATGGAAGGGTAGAGTACATGGATGCATCATTTCGGGGATCGGAGCGATTCCGATGCTATAGAATAGGACGTATCCTAAGCTTACGACAGTTAAAGAACTGCGAGATAAGTCATATATATGACGTGGACTTAGCAGTGATTAGGTTGTATTGTAGAGGTGAAGAGCAGGAATGCTCATGGAGTTTTAGCTAGCTACTGGATAACTACTATAGAGTAGCTGAAACACGAATGGTTGTAACAAGGAAGTTTGGTTGCGATAGTCTCCCATGCACTTACAGAGTGTGTGGTGGAGTGGATTTTGGACGTTAGATGGACTACCGTCTCTGACTCCGAGGAGGATAATGGTTTCTGGAGTTGCATTAGTTTAAGGAACAGATGCTTCAGGAAATTCCGATTCCGGAATGGAAGTGGAAGCGTATTATTATGGATTTTAGGTGGGTTTGCCTAGGACCCGATAAGGTCATGATGCGATTTGGGTAGTCGTTGACCGGCTAACCAAATTTGCGTACTTCTTAGCGATTCGGAAGATCGACTCTTTGGATCGTTTGACAGAGTTATATTTGTTGGTGCAATCGGCCCAGGTTGACTCGAGTTTGACTTGAGCAGTACCTTGATAGTATTTTGATGATAGACAAAACTCATGACATGGGATTGTCATGGGAAAGTCCAACATGGGGTTGGCATGGAAAATCCAAGCATGGAGCTTGGTCCAAGGGGGAAGCCTTGGCATGGGAAAGTCCAAAGCATTGCGAAGCCGTGCGCTTTGTGCTTGGCATGGGAAATCCAAAGCATTGCGAAGCCGTGCGCTTGGTGCTTGGTGAGAAATGCATTGCGAAGCCGTGCGCTTGGTGCATTTGGGAAGTCTTGAGAACTTGGAAAGTTCACTAGGCTCAGGTCCTTGAGTCGGTGAAGGATGACATTGCGAAGCTGTGCGCTTGGTGCATCCGAGGGACCGCCGGACGGGGAGCGAATGGAGTGAGCCCAAAGGGAAGCATACTTCTAGGGCATGAGACGCGAAGGATGGCGTTGCGAAGCCGTGCGCTTGGCGCATCCGAGGGACATAGGCCGAGGGAAGAGAGCTTCGGTGGGGAACTCCATGAGGGATAAGATGGACTTGGCCAAGTGGCTAAGACTGAGTGTCGGAGGCTCAAATTTGATGTTTGAGGGTTTACCCGATGGTCGGATGCTCAAATAACTTGGTGTTTGAGGTTTTGCCCGACATTAGTCGACTGGCATAGGTGCCGTTTCGACTGATCCAAGTCGACTAGAGTTCGACTGGTGTAAGGCTAGGGTTTTGTGCTTGCCGATCGCCATGGATCGTGATCGGCGAGGGCCGATCGCGAGGGATGACAATGATCGTGATGGGAGTGTCGCGAGCACAGAACGCTCCGTAGCCGACTGGGCAGTCGACTACTGGGTCACCAGTCGACTGATGGGCATCATCAGTCGACTGGTAGGTGATCCGTTGGAACTTATCCGACGTGGATCTGGCCGTTGTGAGACAACGGCATGTGGGCGATCAATCGGTGCCTTTGGCAATCGATTGCTAGGCGCGCTATCAATGCAGGTTATAAAAGGAGCTCGAGATGGAGGTTTTTGCCATGGTTTTTGTGGAGCTATTGGAGGGGAATTACTGCTGCATTCCAGTCCTTCAAGAGCCAATCAAAGCAAGCAACAAGAAAGCGATCAAAGCAATTGTGTAAAAGTTTTCTTTTGTATTGTCTTTGTATTTCTTCTTGTATTTCATATTACTTGTTGTAATAGCTTGTGAGAGGTTTCTCCACCTCCGACGTGTAGTCGATAAGGAGTGTTGTTAGTGTCGTGCGCATAACACGAGCTCGTTGAGCTCACCCCGTGGAGTAGGAACCATTCGGTTCCGAACCACGTATATGCTTGTGTATTGATTGTGCTTGTATTGTTATTATTCCTATTGTTATTCCGCTGCGTATAGTAACGACAATTGTAGACAAGCACACGAGAACGAACGAATTACGACATCCATCGTAAGAGGGCTATTCACCCCCTCTAGCCGGCCAATCGATCCCCTACAAGTGGTATCAGAGCCCAGGTTGCTCTTCAAGGACTAACCGCCGCGAGAGCATTACAAGATGGCCGGCTACAACCTTCAACCACCAAAGTTTGAAGGAGATTTTCTATGGTGGAAAAGAAAAATGGAGGTATACCTAGAAACTGATTTTGATTTTATGTTAATCTTAGAAAATGGTTTCGAATTGCCTAGAAATGAAAGAAATAGGCAAATTGAGAAGTCAAGGTGGACCGAGGACCAAATCAAGAACTTCGAGACAAATCGCAAGGTAATCGAATTACTTAGTGATTTGATTCCTAACCATATTTGGTCTAGGTTGGGTGATTATAGGGATGCAAGGGAATTATGGAATAAGATAATGAAATTCCAAGAAAATTCCCAACCGGTACAAGTAGAGGAGAATGCCGAAGAAGAAGCACCCACATTTGAAGATGTTGATGACTTGGTGGAGACCTCCACCTCTAGCATTGAGGGGGAGGAAAGGGTTTCTATTCCGGAGCAAGACCAAAACGAAGCATCTACCTCCGGAAGAAGTGAAGAGGCCTCCACCACCTCCCTAGGTAACTCAAGCGTTATTATTTTAAATAAAAATCACATAATATGCTTTGAGTGTAGGGAGAAAGGGCACTACAAGAGTAAATGCCCAAAATTGGCTAAGGAAAAGGCATCAACATCAAAAGTCAACCCAAAGTCAAAGGATGCCGGTGTTCCCAAAATCAAGAGCAAAGAGCACATTGTGTGCTTCAAATGCAATCAAAAGGGACACTACCGAAGCCAATTCCCTAGGGGGAGGAAGAAAGGGCAAGAAGGTGCAACTCATGTAGGGGGAGCTCCTAAAGCTAACCCTAAGGTAAAGTTATTTAATGCACCTTTAATTCCTAGAGTTAAAAAACATGCTAAGAGAAATAATAAGGTTTATTGCTTAGGTGCCAAGCATGTTAGTTTCTCTAAGGACAAACCTAGGACTCAAAACACTAGATCTATTTTACCTAGGGAGTCAATTAGGAGAATTGAAGAAAACTTAGGTGTTAATCCCAAGAAATCTAGGCATATGCCTAAGAAGAAGAACATTTCCCCTAAACCTAATGAAAATTCAAAAGTGAGGAAATTAGAGGTGGAGAACCAAGCCTTGAGGTCAAGGCTAGAAAAATTAGAGAAGACCCTCATCTAAGGGCAAGAAGGGTTTGGGTCACAAACCTATGTCCTACCATAATGTTCCATTTAATTATGGAACCACATCTAGGTCTAGGAAAACCAAGGCTAATAGGGAAGCCATCCCTAAGTCTAGCCATGGTATGTGTTTAGTGGCTAACACCTCAAAGAAATCAAATGTAGCCACTAAGAAGGTCAATGGAGGAGTCACCTCTAGAGTTGACCTAGGAAAGACCCAAAAGACTATGGCTTCAAAGCCTAAAAGGGTCATTAGGAAGGTATCTAGGGAAGTTATCCCTAGGGAATACCTTGTTAACCCAAGGAGCTCCAATAGATATTGGGTTCCTAAGAGCGTGATTGATTCACGCTAAATGGGTTAGGATGTGTCAACCCTAAGTGGATGGGTAGTTAACCTAGCCATTATGAATTGACACATTAGGATGTGCCAATAGGGTTTGAGAAGTTAAAAATGATTTAAATTGGCACAATTAGGTCTTAGAGGTATTGGTGTGCCATTTTGGGTTTTTGGCACACTAGGGAAATGAATGATTTAAGGCAAAATGAATTTAATCCCTAGAAATGACAAATTGATTTTAACACTTAGGTATTCTATACCTTAGTATATTTTACTTGCCATGCTTTATTTGCCTTGCCATGTCATGACATCATTTTCATTTTTATCTATAAAATGTCATGATCATGCTTAGACTTATCCTTATATGTCATGTATGCTAAAACATCATTCACATGTCATGACATCATGATATTGGCATATGTTTTTACTTAAATCATATTTATGCCATAATCATCATGCATAAATTAAAAGGAAATTAAGGACTATGACATGATTTGATGGGAATCAAATAATATTGCCTAAAAATATGTATGAGACCATTTTAAAGAACTAAAACCCACATCTCACTAGATTAATTGCCTTGAATGTGTTTTTACATATCTAGATATAAGTGAGATGTTTAAGGAAAAGAAATTAAAGGTTTTGAAAACTTTTTGAAAAACCTTGGCGAAGCCTATCTTTTGATAGCTATCACCATTGAATGGGATGATACAAAGAGGGCTCTTTATTGAAGCTTTTCTAAACTTTTGAACTTTGTATCAATCTCCTAATTTAGTGGGTAAAATAATTTTCCAATAGTTTTCACCCATAGTGTTTAGGATAAGTATTATACGTATGCATTTTCAAGATTTTTAAAATTACGTATATTTACTTATGGATTTCGGAAATCCATTTCAAAATGCTAGCTGAATCGATTATTATCGATTTCGATCGCCATGGATGTGACAAATGATCGATGTGGCCAGTGATTTGATTTCAATGATCATTGCCCATGATTTTGGGTAAATCTTGTTGGTTAGGCCCATGTTCAGCTAGGTTAAGGTCCCCTAACCACTCCTAACCCTAGGATATGCTTGGGAGAGCATTAGAGAGGGTGGAAATCCATTGGACATGGATTAGGAGAAGGGTTTTAGGGAGAGTATCAACTTTAAGGTGGAAGAGAGTTCATTGTTGAACTTTGCCTTAATTTTGATTTGGTTAATGTTCCTATTGGCTTAGGGACTCTCCAAGGACATTGTTGGTGCAATGGTCAAGGGGGAGCAAGCCTCTAGGGGGAGGTATCCATCATGGGAAGATGGATGTGTATTTCCTCATGGGAGGAAAATTGGGTTGCCTCTCTTTGAGTGATATGGGATCACTAGAAAGATTGTAGGCATGCGTTCCTCCAAGGGAGAGATTGTAAGATCTCATTAGGATATGAGACATTCATACCCTTGGGGAGGACCTTTTTGATGTAATGTCAAAAAGGGGGAGAAGTTACCAAGTTACCAATTAGGGTTCGTTGGAATTCTCATTGGGATATGAGAATTGCCAACATGGGAGAATTGGTAGACTTGAGATGGTAGTTTTGTCAATCATCAAAAAGGGGGAGATTGTTGGTGCAATCGGCCCAGGTTGACTCGAGTTTGACTCGAGCAGTACCTTGATAGCATTTTGATGATAGACAAAACTCATGACATGGGATTGTCATGGGAAAGTCCAACATGGGGTTGGCATGGAAAATCCAAGCATGGAGCTTAGTCCAAGGGGGAAGCCTTGGCATGGGAAAGTCCAAAGCATTGCGAAGCCGTGCGCTTGGTGCTTGGCATGAGAAATCCAAAGCATTGCGAAGCCGTGCGCTTGGTGCATTTGGGAAGTCTTGAGAACTTGGCAAGTTCACTAGGCTCGGGTCCTTGAGTCGGTGAAGGATGGCATTGCGAAGCTGTGCGCTTGGTGCATCCGAGGGACTGCCGGACGGGGAGCGAATGGAGTGAGCCCAAAGGGAAGCATACTTCTAGGGCATGAGACACGAAGGATGGCATTGCGAAGTCGTGCGCTTGGCGCATCCGAGGGACGTAGGCCGAGGGAAGAGAGCTTCGGTGGGGAACTCCATGAGGGATAAGGTGGACTTGGCCAAGTGGCTAAGACTGAGTGTCTGAGGCTCAAACTTGATGTTTGAGGGTTTACCCGACGGTCGGATGCTCAAACAACTTGGTGTTTGAGGTTTTGCCATCATCGGAGCATAGTCTTTGGTTCGGTGATCCAAGTCGACTATAGTTATTCGGGTGTAAGGCTAGGGTTTTGTGCTTAGCGATCGGCCATGGGTAGCGATCAGAGTCGGCCGATCATAGAGATGGATCGTGATGGGAAAAAGCATAGAACGCTCGTAGCCGTGGCGATTGACTCTTGGGTCACCGATCGGTGATGGGCATCATCGATCGGGTAGGTGATCCGTTGGAACTTGTCCGCGTGGATCGCGTTGTGAGACAACGGCTACGAGGCGATCGGGGTGCCTTTTGACGAGCTAGGCGAAAATAACTCGATGCAGGTTATAAAAGGAGCTCGAAATGGAGGTTTTTGCCATGGTTTTTGTGGAGCTATTGGAGGGGAATTGCTGCTGCATTCCAGTCCTTCAAGAGCCAATCAAAGCAAGCAACAAGAAAGCGATCAAAGCAATTGTGTAAAAGTTTTCTTTTGTATTGTCTTTGTATTTCTTCTTGTATTTCATATTACTTGTTGTAATAGCTTGTGATAGGTTTCTCCACCTCCGACGTGTAGTCGATAAGGAGTGTTGTTAGTGTCGTGCACATAACACGAGCTCGTTGAGCTCACCCCGTGGAGTAGGAACCATTCGGTTCCGAACCACGTATATGCTTGTGTATTGATTGTGCTTGTATTGTTGTTATTCCTATTGTTATTCCGCTGCGTATAATAATGACAATTGTAGACAAGCACACGAGAACGAACGAATTATGACATCCATCGTAAGAGGGCTATTCACCCCCCTCTAGCCGGCCAATCGATCCCCTACAATATTATCGGGAGATCATCTGATTGCATGATGTTCCTTTGAGTATTATATCAGATAGAGATCCCCGGTTCACGTCTCGATTACAGCGATCTGCGGCGGACTTTAGGCATGCGATTACATTTTAATCGCATTCCATCCATACAGATGGATAGTCCGAAAGCGCACTATCTGCATTCTGCAGAGAATCTACGAGGTTAGGTTGGTTTTCGGGCAACTGGAGGACCAGCTGTTAGGACCCATAGAGCTCAAGATGAGGCGTGGTTGGTCCGCATTTTATCGACGATTTAGGATGGCAGAGGCGCAGGATCGTCAGAAGAGTTATGCAGATCGGAGACGGAGATCTCGAGAGTTCTCTATTGGTGACCAGGTATTCCTGCGAGTCTCACCCACGAAAGGGGTGAAGAGATTTGACCTCCGTGGTAAGTTAGCTCCAAAGTACATTGGGCCTTTCGAGATTTTGGAGAGGATCGGAGCAGTCGCTTACCGTCTAGGGCTACTACCGTTTTTGGCTGGTATCCAGGATGTGTTTCATGTGTTCTTGCTGAGGAAGTATGTGTCAGATTCTACACATATTCTATCAGATATGTCAGGTTCCATTCAACCTGATGCTACTTATGCAGAGGTTTCGGTACGGATTTTGGATCACAAGGAACGACAGTTGCGAAATAAGATTTTGCGACTTGTCAAGGTCGGGTGGAGTCACCACACCGACGAAGAGGCTACTTGGGAGCTTGAGGAAAAGATCAAAGCTCAATATCCCCACTTGTTAACTTAAGGTACGTGAAATATATTTTTCAGTACTTATGGTATTTCTTACTCGTTATGTATCTTAGTAGGAAATTTGGGGACCAAATTTTTATTAGTGGGGGAGAATGTTAAATACCGAAATTTAAAATATTAAATTAAATGACCAAGGAATTAAGGAAAATAATCCTAGAAATTTTTCGGGATTTTTAGGAAATTTTAGAAATTTTTCTGGATTTAAATGGAGCTTGTAAGAGATTTGTACGGGGATAAAATAAATAGGCTTTTGGAGGGCCTATTTGAAATATCTAAACCTAAGTTTTTATTCTCTTATTTCCCCGATTCCATCCAATTCTTGTCGCAATCGCAAATTCCCGATTCTCCTCTTCTTTTCCCCCCTCGCGCACGAGCTACCGTCGGTTGCCTCCTTTTCCCCTCGCGCCCGAAGCCATCGCCCTCTTCCTCTTCCCCGCGTGTGCGCCTGCTGCCCTCACCGTTGATCTTCCCGTCGCCGACCTCAGTCGTCTGCGTCGGCGTTTCTACACTTTGGATTGCGCGCTGCCACAGCCGCCCGAGCCCTTCTACCTTGCGCCACCACCGGCCGAGCTGCGCCTCCGGCGCGGCCGCGCTCCGCGTCCCGCTGCCGCCTGTGGCCCGACTCCTCGGCCACAGGGACGCCGTCGACCTTGCAACGATCGCCGAGTCGGCGCCTCTTCTGCTCCCACAGGCAGCCGCCGCGAGCAGCCACCTCCGTCGCAACGCCCTTCTCCTTCCGCTGCTCGCGTCACGCACATCCGCCGCCCTCTCTACGACATCCATCATCGCGGCCAGCCTTTGGCCTGTACGCGACTCCGACATCCTGTTCCGGCGGGAGAACCAATTGGAGGGAGGGATACCGACCAAGCTTCCTTGGGCGTGGTCCGAGTGGGTGCTCGGTGGAGCCAAGGACCAGCAGCGGCGTCGCTCAGATTGTGGGTGAGCTGCCCTGGCCGAGTCTCGTCGGAGCTAGGTAAGCCGAATCTTTTCTTACTTTGGACGAGATCTAGGTGCTAGCTATGGTTCTCCTTCATTTTTAGCATGGATGTATGGTTTGGGCAGTGTGCTGGAGCGGATTTCTCTAGTGAACAGGGAGTAAGGGCGTGAGATTGCCGGTGGAGTCCCAAGCGCTGGTAAGATTTCTATCCTCTTCCTATTATCGGTAGATTGCTGTGGTCGTGGTGTTGGTCGTTGGGTGTTTTGCTGGATATAAAGGGGTCAAATGATAGTTGTGAGGTTTTGATTGGAGTGTTGAACGGCTGTGATTAGGTTGGTGTCGATTGTATGATCATAAGTGGTATGAGGAGCTTTTATAAGAGCGCCTCTTACGCTCCATAGATTCTGTGGCGACCTCCTCGCCATGGCGCCCTTCTCCTTCCGCTGCTCGCGTCATGCACATCTGTCGTCCTCTCTGCGACATCCATCATCGCGGCCAGCCTTTGGCCTGTACGCGACTCCGATGTCCTGTTCCGACGGGAGAACCAATTGGAGGGAGGGATACCGACCAAGCTTCCTTGGGCGTGGTCCGAGTGGGTGCTCGGTGGAGCCAAGGACCGTGGCGTCGCTCAGTTGTGGTGGTATGCCTGGCCGATTCTCGTTGGAGCTAGGTAAGCCGAATCTTTTCTTACCTTGGACGAGATCTAGGTGCTAGCTGTGGTTCTCCTTCATTTTTAGCATGGATGTATGGTTTGGGCAGTGTGCTGGAGCGGATTTCTCTAGTGAACAGGGAGTAAGGGCGTGAGATTGCCGGTGGAGTCCCAAGCGCTGGTAAGATTTCTATCCTCTTCCTATTATCGGTAGATTGCTGTGGTCGTGGTGTTGGTCGTTGGGTGTTTTGCTGGATATAAAGGGGTCAAATGATAGCTGTGAGGTTTTGATTGGAGTGTTGAACGACTGTGATTAGGTTGGTGTCGATTGTATGATCATAAGTGGTATGATTAGTGAGCTGTGAATGGTTTCGGATGTGTTTTGATATCTGAGGTAGCTATTTGGGTTTTGGTTCCTTCCGTGGATGATGTATTCGAGTGAAGAGGTGTAGTATAAGAGTAATTGGACGAAAAGACCGTTATTGGGTGAAGGGGTTAGATAAATAAGAATTGGAAATTGATTTGGGTTAATTGGTTATGTAGAATAATCGATTAAGCATTCGATTTGTCAGTGAATTGCATATTGTGCTTAACAATAGTTATGTTGTTTGCAGGTTTCGGTCACGAGGCAGGTCCTCGGTCGTGACGATCTGGTTCTTTTTGCGGATATTTTATCAGGCGGGTATTTTGACTTATCTCCTAGATATACTCAAATGTTGATATGCTAGTTAGGATAGCTTGCAATAATTTTTATGTTTATATGCCTAGTATATTTTCTGTGCCTACTAGATACATGCATGTGATAGGTTATGATTATATCTTTCCTGTTTTATTTGGATCATAGTTACTTGGATTTTGGATATGTACATATTGATTGTACATATTATTCTGATAAGTATTTTGAGTAGGATTTACATGCTTTAGTATCATGCATCATTTTTGCATGATTGCATGCTGGCTGGACGGGGTTTCATTATTGTTGAGCCATGACGATTACACCGCCACTCATGGGTTAGTGGTACATCGAAGGGTGTGTCACGATTGCTCTGTCGAGCTCACCGTCCGCTCATGGGTAGCTTCGTTCAGTTACATATTGCTAAACAATCCCTCCTCACAGTATAATTGAGGAAGAGGCTTAGCTCCCCACTGTTTGGGGCGGGAGGATAGGTGTACTCCGCTGACATTGTCACTCGGTCACTCGGGAGTGATGGCTTAGTAAGTCTCACATATCTCCTGATAGCATGATATTGTCCACTTTGGGTCTAAGCCCTCATGGTTTTATTTTTGGGCTTTACCCAAAAGGCCTCATACCAATGGAGATATCTTTTTTCTTATAAGCACATGATCTTTTCCATGTCTTACCAATGTGGGACTTTGATTGTATTCCCCATACTCCCAACAATCCCCCCCTCAATCGAAGGACCACATTGGGCCCCCTCGAGCCTATCCCTCCTCGAAGGATTTTCTGCGCTTGATGTCCGATCTTGACCCACGAGGACTTCACGCGGTTGTTCGGTCCCAGACCCAACTAGACTTCCTTCACGATGTCTGTTCTCTTGATCGGACGTGGGAGCTCTCGACTTCGCCGTTCGAGGTTCATGGCTTGACATGGACCATGGCTCTGATACCAATTGTTAGTGCTTATAAGCTCCACATATCTCCACAATGGCATGATATTGTCCACTTTGGGTCTAAGCCCTCATGGTTTTATTTTTGGGCTTTACCCAAAAGGCCTCATACCAATGGAGATATCTTTTTTCTTATAAGCACATGATCTTTTCCATGTCTTACCAATGTGGGACTTTGATTGTATTCCCCATACTCCCAACAGAGTGCACAATTGTCATAGCCTTACCCACTCGGCTTCACCATCGCGTGTGAGGCGGCTGACTGGCGTCAGGGGTGACCATGTCATTGGCACGACATATCATTTGCACGGATTGCATTTGTATTGTGTTTGTTGCATTATTGTATTGATGCCTTGGATGTTGCATATGATTGCCATGCATACAGGATACATGTTTGTATAGGGTGATGACTCTTATTATAGGGCACTTGCTCCTATATCAGGGTAGGAGATTCAGGTGAGTACAGTCCTTTTGCATTTATTTCTTGCTTACCATATATATGAGACTATACTGGCATGATTAGTATTGTTAGCTATATCTTGCTATTCATATCGACTAATATCCGCTAAGTTCTTTGAACTTACCCCGTGGTTTTATATTTATTTCAGGATGAAGCTGTCAGGAGAGTCCAGTTGCCAATCCCCCTCGTCGAAGTGGATAGGTTTTATTGGTCTTATGGTTTTGGTTATTAGTTTTATGGATTAGGATTTTATTAGAGGATATGTTTAGGATTTATGTTTGGATTGTATGCCGGTGGATGTTTTGGTTATATTTGTTATGTCCTTGTGGACTTATATTCGGTTCGTTTTGGTTGTATGTTCCTGCTCAGATAACAGAAGGGGTAGGTCTTGATATTTTAGATATTTTACTTATTTTGGTTGATGGCTTGAGGCCGCATATTATGTATATTGTGTTGTGGTATGTTCCGGTTGTGTTGACCGATGTATAGTGGCCGTGTAGGCCTTGTATTAAAAATTGGTATTGTCACCCGTACAGGGGAGGTGTTGCCGGATTTTCGTCTGGAGGAGACTCCCTCGGGGCGTGACACCAGCACCACTTTATTTCTTGGTCAGTTCGAAACTGTAAGTGGTGCTGAGAATTCACTTTCAAGGACCACTGTGTTCCTGGGATTAAAATTCCCAGCACCACCTTATTTCTCAGTCAGTTCAAAAATGTACGTGGTGCTGGGAATTAAATTTCGAGACCACGTGTTCGATTAAAAATCAGACCACCTTATTTCTTATCGAAATTGTACGTGGTGCTGGGAATTAAATTTCCAGGACCACTGTGTTCCTGGGATTAAGAATCCCAGCACCACCTTATTTCTCGGTCAGTTCGAAACTGTACGTGGTGCTGGGAATTCAATTTCCAGGACCACTGTGTTCCTGGGATTAAAAATCCCAGCACCACATTATTTCTTGTCCAGTTCGAAATTGTACGTGGTGTTGGAAATTCAATCTCTAGGACCACTGTGTTACTGGGATTATAATTCCCAGCACCACTATATTTTTCGGCCAGTTCAAAAATGTACGTGGTGCTGGGAATCCAATTCCCAGCACCACTATGTTCCTGGTAATATAATCCCGGCCAAAACTGAGAGGTAGGAGGATCAGAAGGAAGTTTCCTCGACGCAAAAATATTTGAAGCCGTTAGGTCTTTCAGTCCATGTCAAGATTTCGGAATTTGGACTCCTGTAGGTCCATCAATGGGTTTTGGTCAAAACCCATTGATGGTCCTATTCACCTCATCTTCGATCCAATCCAACTCCAGTGGCTTTGGGATGTGCCCCTCTATGTATCGTGTCAAAAATTTCTGATTTTCAAGGCAGGATTAGGTTTCCACAGCCATATTTCAGAAATCAGGCCACGTGCCACGTGGCACGCGGCCGAAACTGGGAGGTAGGAGGATCAGAAGAAAGTTTACTCGACGCAACAACATTTGAAGCCGTTAGGTCTTTCAGTCCATGTCAAGATTTCGGAATTTGGACTCCTCTAGGTCCATCAATGGGTTTCGGTCAAAATCCATTGATGGCTTTATTCACCTCATCTTCGATCCAATCCAACTCCAGTGGCTTTGGGATGTGCCCCTCTGTGTATCGTGTCCAAAATTTCTGATTTTCAAGGCAGGATTAGGTTTACACAACCATATTTCAGAAATCAGGCCCCGTGCCACGTGGCACGCGGCCGAAACTGGGAGGTAGGAGGATCAGAAGGAAGTTTCCTCGACGCAACAACATTTGAAGCCGTTAGGTCTTTCAGTCCATGTCAAGATTTTGGAATTTGGACTCTTGTAGGTCTATCAATGAGTTTCGGTCAAAACCCATTGATGGCCCTATTCACCTCATCTTCGATCCAATCCAACTCCAGTGGCTTTGGGACGTGCCCCTCTGTGTATCGTGTCTAAAATTTCTGATTTTCAAGATAGGATTAGGTTTACACAGCCAATTTTCAAAAATCAAGCCCCGTGCCACGTGGCACACGGCCGAAACTAGGAGGTAGGAGGATCAGAAGAAAGTTTCCTCGACGCAACAACATTTGAAGCCATTAGGTCTTTCAGTCCATGTGAATATTTCGGAATTTGGACTCCTGTAGGTCCATCAATGGGTTTCGGTCAAAACCCATTGATGGCCCTATTCACCTCATCTTCGATCCAATCCAACTCCAGTGGCTTTGGGACATGCCCCTCTGTGTATCGTGTCCAAAATTTCTGATTTTCAAGGCAGGATTAGGTTTACACAGCCATATTTCAGAAATCAGACCCCGTGCCACGTGGCACGCGCTCAAAACTAGGAAGTAGGAGGATCAGAAGAAAGTTTCCTCGACGCAACAACATTTGTAGCCGTTAGGTCTTTCAGTCCATGTCAAGATTTCGGAATTTTGACTCCTCTAGGTCCATCAATGGGTTTCGGTCAAAATCCAGGACTACAGTATTGCTGGGAATATTATTCCTAGCACCACCTTTTTGTCTCGGCCAACCTGTAATTGTACATAGTGCTGGAAAATTTAAAACCCAGGACCATTGTGTTGTTGTAACTATAACTGCCAGCACCACTCTTTTTTCCGGGTAGCTTTAAATTGTACGTGGTGCTGGAAATTCAAATCCCAGGACCACTGTGTTCCTGGGATTATTATTCCCAACACCACCTTATTTCCCGGTCAGTTTGAAATTGTACGTGGTGCTGGGAATTCAAATCCAAGGACCACAGTGTTCCTGTGATTATAGTTCCCAGCACCATCTTATTTCTCGGGAAGTTCGAAATTGTACATGGTGCTGGAAATTCAAATCCCAGGACCACTATGTTCCTGGGATTATAATTCCCAGCATCACCTTATATCTGCGGCCAGTTCGAAGTTGTACGTGATGCTGGAAATTCAAATCCCAGAACCACTGTGTTCCTGGGATTATAATTCCCAGCACCACCTTATTTCTCGGCCAGTTCGAAATTGTATGTGGTGCTGAGAATTAAAATCCCAAGACCACTGTGTTCCTATGATTATAGTTCCCATCACCACCTTATTTCTTGGGAAGTTCGAAATTGTACATGGTGCTGGGAATTCAAATCTCAGGACCACTATGTTCCTGGGATTATAATTCTCAGCACCACCTTATATCTGCGGCCAGTTCAAGTTGTACGTGGTGCTAGGAATTCAAATCCCAAAACCACTGTGTTCCTGGGATTATAATTCCCAACACCACCTTATTTCTCGGCCAGTTCGAAATTATACGTGGTGCTGGGAATTCAAATTCCAAGACCACTGTGTTCTTGGTATTATAATTCCCAGTACCACATTATTTCGGCGCTGAATTAGACGTGGTGCCGAAATTAAATTCTAAAGACTACTGTGTTCTCGAATTTTTTTCCCAAAGACCACCGTATTTCTACGCGATTGAAATCAGACGCAGGCCGGGAAATTCAAATCTCAGAACCACTGTGTTCTTGGGAATATAATTCCCAGGACCACTTTTTGGATCAGAACCAGATTGAATTTGGACGTATTACTGGAAATTTAAATCTCAGGACCACTCTGTTCCTGGGATTTCAATGTCAGCACCATTGAAGTATTCAATAATATATTATATAACATTTATTAAAGCTCAACCACAAACAATAATTAAAATTACAGTCACTGTTGATCATATGGAATGCAGTATCATTTATAAATTAGCAAATTTCATAAATTACAACAATGCATTGTCATATTGCCACCTGAAGTTTTCTAAAATTACATCATGAAGAACTCATCCCTTAGAATTGACACTGAGACATCTATTCTGAATTTTATCATGTCTGCTTGTTTGAAGTCCATCTTCTCACCATAAAGTAGACATCTCATATATTGCATCACAAAGAAGGCACAATCATTGCTGTAAAAATGCCATGAAAAATTTTATATTTTAATTCAAAAGTATAATTTTCACGTTCAGTATTTTTCTTTTAGTACCTTGCTGCTTGTTGGGGACAATTAGTTGTAACAGAAACCCAGTTGTCGATGGGGTAATAAGCTTGTAAACATGGATGAATTGCTGCAAGCTCCTTAAATGAATATCCTTTAAATTGGGATACCTATTATTACAAGATGAGTAAGTTAACATAACTATTCATTTACAGATAACTAAGTTAAATGGATGGAATATCCATATTTAAAAAAATTAACTACTCACCACTGTTTCAAAATCAGCTTTTGATCTTCCTCTGTATGAAATGGAGTTGTAATGATTGAAAGTCATTGTTTTTGTGTCGATACACAACAGGTGAAAGTGAGTTTGGTCAGTATTTAGAGGTATAAAAAAATATCTAACCTCTCCATCATTCATGTCCGTGTTTATGATTTGTATTGTGGCAGTCTTCCACGACATTCTTAATGCTGACTGTAATTGTGTGTAGAGGAAAATATTTAACAATTAGTATAACATCTCATGTCGTGAAAATACAAGATAATTTAACTTCCTTACAATGAACACGGATGAACAATACACAGACTTGTTATATGACCTACATGAAGAGGAGCCCCCCTAAAAAGAATTGAGCAAAATATATCGATAACCTCCCCAACTGTGAAAACAGATCCATTAACTCCAGAGTATAAAGAATTCAGAGTTAATGAAAAAGGACCTTCCTCCCAAACATAACCTGTAATCGGCCTACAAAAAAATTTAATGGTAAATAAATATTTGCACTTTCTATAATATTGTAATAAAAATTTCGAATGTAATGATGGATGTAACTACCATACTTTATTTTTTCTAAACTTTTTAGCAAGTAGGTCACATCAGCATCTTGTTTTTGGTTCTTTGCCGTCTTACATTTTTTCTTGACATACTATAATACAAAAATTAGATTAGTTATTTAAATAAAATAACACAAACTAATTTTCTTTGTATTCTGACTAACCGCAATGACTTCCATTCTCATTTGGTTGAGTTTATCAATTATTGCTTCATCCCTCTCAAGATCTTTTTCATCTTCTTCCACAATACAGATAGTATCCATCGCTTGCAATTCATCCATACCAATTATTTTTTTTTCCTTTCTTCACAAATGTAAAATACCACAGAAAAAAATGCTTGGTAATTAGGAAAAGACCCTATGGATTTTTCAAGAATTTTAGAAATTTTCCTGGATTTAAATGGAAATTTCTATGACAATTACGGGGAAAGATTAAACAGGCTTTGGGAAAGCCTGTTTGGGTCATCTGGTTATGAGGGGCTTAATAGGGTTCAATTGACTTAAGTTTAATGGTAAAACTCTAAGGTCAATGGATTGATCAGTGCCGGACTCGATTATTTTTCCCTAAATCCGACCCGGTATTTTCTTACCCGACCCGCTTCTCAGTTATCAACGCCAAGCGTTAATTTCCTTCGGCTTTTCCTTCTCCCGAGCGTTTCACCATCGCGTCCTTTATTTTCTAGTCGTGATTCCTTTTCTCGCGATTTCTCTGCCTCCCGTCGCTCCCTCCTCTTCTCGGCAAGTGAAGGCCGGCCACAGCCGCCTCCTTTCCCTCCACAAGCGAAGGCCGACCACAACCGCCTCCTTTCTCTCCGCAAGCGAAGGCCGACCACGGCTGGCTCCCCTCTGCAAGCGACGACCGACCACCCTTACGGTGCCCACGGATGTGCCGGTGATGGGCAGGCGCATGGTCAGGAAGTTCGGGTAGGCGACGCTTCGATAAGGGGGTTGTTCTTTCCGATTGTTGCCGGAGCAAGTAGTATGGAGCATGGATTTGCTCCGAGGAACAGGGGATAGGGGGAGATTCGCGTCGGCGGAGTTGCTAGGGCAGCGAGGTGGTTTCGACAGCGGTGCGATTGGAGGCTTTCATGGTTGTCGCCGGAGCAAGGTAAGGGCACAATTCTTGGTTGATTTCAGTTGATCTCTACATCACAACTCATTGTTTCTCCCGCGTACAGCTCATCCACAGCGTCACTGCAGTTGGGCATTCCAACCGGAGGTGGAGCTGTTGCGACAGACCGAGCAATTGGGGGAGGAAAGGTGTCGGTGGAGTTGAAATCGCTGCAATGTTCCTATTGGTTTCCGATGGACTGTGGGAATTTGGGGAAGGGTTGGTTGTCGATGAGGTTCCGATTTGTCGGTAAGCACGAGCCATTTCCTTTTTGTTCTATAAATCTAGTTCAATTTGTTATGTTGCTGTGGATTAAATGTTGTTGTTGTTCTTCTGTTCTCTATCGATGTGTATTCTGTGTTGTGCGGCCAGTGTTGGAGTTTTGGCCGAATGGGATGGTGTAGGGAAGAACTGATGGGTGTTGGTTTTTAACGAAGTGTTTTAAACAGTTAGATCCCTAAATTGTGTGGCTATGAAGAATGCGGTTCCTGGCCACGAAGGGGTGAATCGGCCGTGTGTTAGAGATTTATCGACGGTGGATGGTTATTTGCATATTGAGGTGTTGGTGCGTGATTTGTCTATATGCTGATTTGATATGGATTCGTTTGTTCTATTATTTGTCGGATTGGTGGGTGTGTGAGGAGTTGTAAGGTTGTAGTTGAGCTGTAAATAGGGTTGTCTTTGACAACGAAGGGGTAAGATTTGTATCCTTTGTTCTAGCTGTTGGATGTGAATATTCGGTAAGTGTGGTAATGTATGGGTTATTGGGGATGTTCTATTGGTGAAACATTGGTTATATCGTATGCATAGAGAGAATTAGATTGGGAGAATCAGTCCAGGATGGATGTAGATCTGGGGTTACGAGAGGTGTGTGTTCAAAGTTCTAACTCGTAGACGAGGAAAGAACGAGAACTTAGAAATGACGTAGTAGTTAAGTTGTGTAGTTGTTTAATGCTTGTGCTTAAACATAGTTGCTATTATGTGCAGTTTTGGGATCTGAGCGGTCCATGACGTGAAGACTATTGACCTGACCTACATAATTGGGTAATTTTCTACCTGGTCCGGGTAGATGTATTGCATTCAGATTTAGTCATAGATATGAGCATGTTAGGTGTTCATATTACCTTGACCCTGCTCTTTTTATCGTATGCTTGATCCTTTACCGTTGGCTATTAACTCCATTGCTGATATCATGTTTATTTTATCATGATTAGGAGTTATATCTATAGGTGATGTAAGTAACTTAGAATTTGTTTAAGTTAAGTGCAAGTAGTAAAGTCCGGATGACAACCTGGTTGTAAGTTGGGCAAAAAGGTCATCCGTGGGTAGATAAGGTCTTGAACCTACGGTTAATTCTAATACCCCTAGGTTGCATGTCTACCACTAACCATATATTGTGTAAATGGTCAAGTGAATGGTACTTAGTGTGTCACTACGAACCTGTGGTCCTAGCTTAATAATCGGTTTGAGTACGACTCTCTATTGGAGAGAGAGTCATGATCGATCGTCGACACTCTCTCTGAGGTAGAGTCTGGAGTCGAGTACGACTCTTTACAGGATAGAGAGTGTGTCGATCAGTTGAGTACGACTCTCTAATGGATAGAGAGTTATGATCAGTTGAGTATGGCTCTCTACAGGATAGAGAGTCCGTCGATCTGTTGAGTACAACTCTCTACAGGATAGAGAGTATTGATTAGTTGAGTATGACTCTTTGCTGAACAGAGAGTCTGTGGTAGATGGTCAGATGCGTGTGACAAAGATACACATGTCATTTGCATGCATTCTGACGACATAGTCTCCCTTGGGGTTGAGAGAGTCGTCAGTCATCTTGCCTCCCAGTGCACTCCTCGAGGAGTAACTGGTGTGAGGGCAGAGCATCTGTTGTGCCGCACTCTACCACTATAGACGGTGGTAGTTGGAGTTGTGTGCAGTTGTCCTGGGTGCGTGGTACTCGACCACTCATTAGTAGTGTTAGTCGGAGTGGCCAGCAGCAGGGACCCCCGTTGTGTAGCGAGCTCTTTACGCTCATATGCTACTTGATCATACTGCCCACTTGGCCACTCTATAGCAGTGGTTGGTGTGAGTTGGGACAACTGTCATGCCGTGGCACCTAGGTCACACTGGGGTCGTGGTAGCGAGTAGGGGTGAGCAGGCATGACCATGCATTACCATATATATGGCGCTGTGCATATTACCATATATAGATATATATATGTATGTATATATATATATGGATGGTTGAGATTAATATATATATAGATACATTATATATATATATACTTATTGTGATGTTGCATTTGTTTGTACTATGCTTGCTGCATTTGGGTGGACATCATATTCATGCATGTCTCTTGCATTTGTTATACGATTGTGTCTGTCACGCCTCAAGGGAGTCCCCGCCAGACGAAAATCCGACAGCATCTCCCCTGTACGGGTGACAATACCAATTTTTATACAAGGCCTACACGACCACTATACATCGGTCAACATGACCGTAATCCAATCACAACACAATATACATAATATGCGGCCTCAGGCCATCAACCAAAATAGGTAAAAGATCTAAACATCAAGACCTACCCCTTCTGCTATCCGAGCAGGAACATACAACCAAACCAATCAAAATAAGATCCGACCAATGGTCCACAAGGACCCCAAAAATCCACGAGAACATAAATCTAATTCCAAACCTAAACATATCTTCTATACAAAATTCAAACCATAACTCAAACAACTAATAAACTGTCACTATGAGGGGGGGGGATATGACAACTGGACTCTCCTGACAGCTTCATCCTGAAATAAAAATAAAACCATGGGGTAAGTTCAAAGAACTTAGCGGATAATAGTCGATATGCAAAGTAAGGTATAGCTAACAATAAAAATCATGTCAGTACAATCGCTAATATAGGGTAAGCAAGAAAGAAATGCAAAAGGGACTGTACTCACCTGAATCTCCTACCCTGATATAGGAGTATGTGCCCTACTATAAGAGATAAAATCATCACCATATACGAATATGAATCATGTATGCATGTCAATCATATGCAACATCCAAGGCATCAATAAAAATACAACAAACACAATACAAATGCGATCCATGTAAAAATGCATGTCATGCAAATGACATGGTCACCCCTGACGCCAGTCAGCCGCCTCACACACGATGGTGAAGCCGAGTGGGTAGGGCTATGACAATTGTGCACTCTGCCATCACTGCTCCTGAGTGACCGAGTGGACAGGATGCTGTCGGAGTACACCTATCCTCCTGCCCCAAACAGAGTGGGGGAGCTAAGCTCTCATCTCCCGGTGTCATAGACCAGAGGAGGGATCCCTGCCCGCTACCACGCTGCCTCATCGCTACCCATGAGCGGACCAGCGGAACCTGACAGAGCAACTGCACACACCCTCCTGATGTACCACTAACCCATGAGTGGCAGTGTGTGCAGGTCATGTAACTGGCTGCGGGCTCGACAATAATGGAACCCCGTCCAGCCAGCATGGAATCATGCAAAAATGGTGCATGATACTAAAGCATGTAAATCCTACTCAAAATACCTATCTAAATAATATGCACAATCAATAAGTGCATATCCATGATCCAAGTAACTATGATCCAAATAAAACAGGAAAGATATAATCATACTGATCAAATGCATGTATCTAGTAGGCACAAAAAAACATACTAGGCATTTAAACATGAAAATTATTGTAAGTTATCCTAACTAGCATATCAACATTTGACTATATCTAGGAGATAAGTCAAAATACCCGCCTGAACAAAATGTCCGCAAGAATGAAATCGTCACGACCGGGGACCTGCCTCGTGACCGAAACCTGCATACAACATAACTATTGTTAAGCACTAAAATACGATCCACTGTCAAATCGAATCCTAAGCTGATTTCGGACTTAAACCAATTAACCCAAATGCTTAATAAAACCCTGGTCAACTAGATTGATCTAGTTATCTGATAACTGTCATTTTGTTGTATTATTTTGGTCCTTAATATCACTATTTTTATCCTCTCGAGTGATTTATTATTGATTATCTGCATGTTTTATGAGTTTGGATTCATTTTGGACCTTTTTGTAAATTCTTCTATATTTTGGATTTATTTGCGAATGTTATCTTTATTTGTAGGAGATCGAGATGAGCCACTGGACTAGACTCAAGTTAGATCAAATATGGCTTCATCTGGAGTCGTAATGGACATTTCAAAATGATTTAATCTGAGCCCTTCATCCAGATTAGAAGGCAAATCAAATCAAGGGTTCAGATCTGAGCATTATAGACCATCCGAGGAAAGTGATTGATTCTGAGCCATCCATCTAGATCTGGAGCGATCCGGCCCGTACATTAAGATCTACACGTCTTGGCCGTTCATCCGGATCGTTGGATCGTGATTATACCTTCAGATGGATCAGATCCGTCCATTGCAAATCAGACTAATTTATTGGTTGGATGGAGCAGCCTAATTAAGCAGTTAATATATCATCAAGCCCTAGCTTCAAATGGACGGCTGAGATCGTGGGAGAAGTGATCGGACGGTTCACAAATTTCATTTAATAAACCTTACCTCATCGAATCGGCAGAATCGACAGAAGGAGCTCGACAGATCTCGTTGCGCGGCGGCGGTCTCCTTCCTCGCGACGAACGGCGGCGTCCTCTTCCGTTTCCATTCCGCCGGCGGGATTGCACAGGAAGCCGGCGGCGAAGCAGGAAGAAGGTCCTTCCATATCGCGACGGCCTTGACTCGAGCCGAGGCATTTTTTTCCCCCTTTCCACGCGCGGTAGAGTCTTCTTCCCCACGTCCGGCGGCGACAGTCCGGCATCCCATTCCGGCGACCTTTCCTCCGACAGCCGGCGATGATCCCAGGCGAGCCTCGGCGGACGATTAGATGCCGTGATTTGGACAGCTAGTTGGAAGAGGGGCAAGCGTGCGATTCCGGCGAGTACACCCTTCACCGGCGTTCACTCCATTCCGGCGGCTGGGAAAGGCCTTTCCATCTCGCCGGAGCCACCCACAAGCTGCGCCGGATTAGGACAGCTCCATCTCCACCGGTGAAGGTCCCTTTCACTGTTCCGGCGATTCCATTCCTTTCCGGCGACCGGGATTAGGCCGCACCGCTTCGACATTCCATCCACTAGCTACCGGGACTAGGAGCTCCGCCATCCACAGCCGCCGGAGCAGTGTTCGCATCCCTCCGCATTCAGCTCTTTTCCGCGGTGCCGGGATTAGGACCGCATCCGTAATCCATCGACGGAGGGGTTGTTCGATTTATTGTCGCCATCGTAAGTTAGATTACTTATATTTGATTGATCCATTTAATTGGATATTTACTTTATCATGTTTGTTTTGTTACGGTTAATTTGTTATGTCATGTTGATCATGTTTAGGTTAGTTATCAATTAAAATTGTCCAATCCATGCATCGTATAGTGACAGTGCAGTGTCTGGTTGGAGTGCTTTCATTATTAGATTAGATTTCATTTACATTCGACCAGTTGTCGTATAGTGACAGTGCGGTGTCTGGGCGAATTGCTTTCATTTATTGCATTTCGTTTATTGTAATTTTTAGTGACTGTTTGACTCTTATCATTGTACCGTGATAGTGACAAGGGCGTGATTACTTACTTTTGCGCATTAGGATAGTTGCTTGTTACTTATTATTTGGTAGTTAGATTTACTTCTTGCATGTTTGTTTTTGATTTTGCATTTTAATTGTTTTGATAACTGTAAAAACCCCCAGTGTTTACTTCTGTTTAAAAACAAACGTTCAGCCATTAGGTTCGTTGGGAGATGACCCGAGTCAGTCCTATACTGCATTAGTGCAGTTAGGGGGTTCGGTAAATAATTTGGGAACGGTATTGCGACAATTCATTAACCGTTTCGATCATTATCCCATTTAACTTAATCAATCCTCCATAAATAATTACAGAATCGATCAACCTCACACCGAAATCAACAACCCATCATACACACATCTGTGCATAGTCGTTCAACACTCCAATCAAAACCACACAACCAACATCCCATAATCTATCAATTTAAAGCTAATAAAAAGAGAAGATAGATCAAGCTTACCAACCCTAGAAAACTCCATCGACAACCAATCTTTTCCCCAAATCAGACACCCAATTCAATTTACAGCGGCTCAAACATTGTTCACAGCCGACCTTACACAACCACCTCTAACCCTAACTGCACGACACCCACAAGCCCCCGACAACCCTTAACATCCTATTCCTCTGAAGGAAATCCACCCCGAATCAACCAACAGCAGATAAAAGAAGTTAATTCGAGTTATACCTATGAGAAGAGCCTTCCCCCAACGGCTTGATCAGTAACACCCAATGCCAACTCACGCTCTTACTTCCGCTGAAACCCTGCTCACCCGCACCATACCACGCCCAATCACGATCCAATTTGACCAAAGGAAAATCATCACTTACCTATTCGCAGAGCACTCTCCTCTATTCAACACAACACCGGATCCCTTGCGACAGAAAATCGTGGCTTCGGCAAAGACCATACGCGACGTCACGGCAAGCTTCCAGCTTACTCGCTCACCGTCTCTCGAGCCAGAGCACAAGGCCGATGGCAAAGGAGGAGGCGATCGCAAGGGCGGGTGGCGGAAAGGCGCTGCGGTGGTTGCGACGCGAGGAAGAAGCTCGACGGCGGTCAGGGGCGAGGAGCCGGCGCGATCCTGTTGTCGTGGCTGTGGTCAGCGAGCCCGCAGAGGACCGACGGATATGCGACCACGGAGGGAGGCTGTGGCATCGGACGACGAAGGGGATCACGCGACGCGTCGGGGCGGCGGCGGCGGTTGTCGGGAGAAGAGGGGGTCGCGCGAGGAAATAAAAAAAAAAAGAAAATCCAAAACCTAGGTTTTAGGTTAATAAAATTTATTAACCCCTAAAAATTGATATTTCAAATAGGCCCTCCAAAAGCCTATTTATTTTATCCCCGCAAATATTCCGTACGGATTCCGTTTAAATCTAGAAAAATTTCGAAAAAATTCCTAAAAATCCCTAAAAATCCCGAAAAATTTCTAGGATTATTTTACTTAATTCCTTGGCCATTTAATTTAATATTTTAAATTTCAGTATTTAACATTCTCCCTCACTAATTAAAATTTGGTCGCCAAATTTCCTACTCAGATGCATAACGAGTAAGAAATACCACAAGTACTGAAAAATATATTTCACGTACCTTAAGTAAACAAGTGGGGATATTGAGCTTTGATCTTTTCCTCAAGCTCCCAAGTAGCCTCTTCGTCGGTGTGGTGACTCCACCTGACCTTGACAAGTCGCAAAATCTTATTTCACAACTGTCGTTCCTTGTGATCCAAAATCCGTACCGGAACCTCTACATAGGTAGCATCAGGTTGAATGGAACCTGACATATCTGATAGAATATGTGTAAAATCTGACACATACTTCCTCAGCAAATTCTCTAGAGTCTGAATGGTCTGCTCAGACTATCCATATGTCTGCAGATGGAATGCAGTACTAAAAATGTAACTGCGTGCCTAAGGCCTGCTGCAGGCTCTGCCAGAATCGAGACGTGAACCGGAGATCTCTATCTGATATAATGCTCAAAGGAACACCATGCAATCTGATGATATCCCGACAATATAACTCTCCGTCAATCGATCCTAAGAGTTGGTCTTCTAAATCGCTAAGAAGTGCGCTGATTTGGTTAGTTGGTCAACGACCACCCAAATCGCGTCATGGCCTTGATGTGTCCTAGGCAAACCACCACAAAATCCATAATAATACTCTTCCACTTCCATTCTGAAATCGAAATTTCCTGAAGCATCTGTTCCTTAAACTAATGCAACTCTGAAAACCATTATCCTCCTCGGAGTCAAAGAAGGTAATTAATCTACCGTCCACAATCCACTCCACTATACACTCTGTAAGTGCATGGGAGGCTATCTCGACCAAACTTCCTTGTTACAACCGTTCATGTTCCAGCTACTCTATAGTAGTTATCTAGTAGCTAGCCAAAACTCCATGAGCATTTCTGTTCCTCACCTATTCAAAACAACATAATAACTGCGAAGTCCACGTCATATATATGATGGCTTATCTCGCAGTCCTTTAATTGCCGTAAGCTTAGGATACGTCTTATTCTATAACATCGGAATCGCTCCGATCCCCGAAATATTGCATCCATATACACTACCCTTCCACCCACACCAGAATAATTAATCAACACTGGTGTAAAAGTCAACCATCATCTGAGCCCTGAAACTAGTTTCACAAGCTACAGACCAAGTAAATTCCATCACCTTCCTTGTCCAACCAATCAGCGATGTAGTACCGCTAGAGCATCCTATCCATATCCATGGTAATGATCAAATCAATACCAAGAAAACTACCATCAACAGTGACCGAGTGCGCAACTCCAACTACCACCCTCAACAGTGGCCAAGTTACGCAATCCAACGACCACAACTGAGCCAATCGTGTCCAGAATACACGACTTCCTAAATCCCTGGATGACTAATTCGTCAATAAGTCTAATAAGATAACTATAAGCTCATACAATTCATACCAAATATGAAATTGTCTTCGCTACACACATGTATTCTCTTTACTCTAAGCTGATGATATAACAATCATCACAACGACAATGATAATTGTATGACACTATGTCAATACAATATCAACCCACCAGTAATAGATCAATCCTATAGCTGATCTATCCACAATGAAGGATATTCATTTCCTTCCACAACTACCGCATTCTATCATCGATAATCGATGCATAACCTCAAAGGTCCATCTCTCTTTTAACAAAGAGTTCCGGATCTTCTCTAGAAGAAATTCTGGGACAGATAAATATCCCATTCAACACCTCCTATAATAAGGTAAAACGATCTTTTATCGTCTTAACCAGTGTAGGCATCACGCCTTATCCATAACCAAATCACTATTAGTAGGGACTGATACTCTCCGAGGGTTTACTCCTTGTCCTCCTAATAGGTGGCTAGCGGGCCAAATCTCTAGCTTTCCAATTCGACATCAGTCGGCACCTCTAAAGAGTCCGTATTTCTGAAATCATCGTTAGGTTCCTCAAGGTCAATACGTTATCGACCTCGTTCCCCAACCATGAGTAGGGGTAATTTCACTAAGTCAATACTTTTCCTATAGCTCAGAGATATCCTTCAGCTCGCCTGGTCCCAAAACCCGAGAACTCCCAAAAATCCAAAGGAAATCAAATCCTCGAAACACAAAACCCACAAACCAAAACCGTAAACCAATAAAATTGTCACGTCCTGGGGGCATATCCGTCATCCAAATAATAAAGGAGCCCCTTAGTGACAATATTCCGAAATACATAGACCAAATCTGGTAAAAACCTCGAAATAATAATAGAAATACCAGTATTTTATTAACTGCATGCATGCACGACTAAACATATATCACTTAAAGTAAAATAGTTTTATGACACCAAATCAAACTGCGATAAAATCCAAAGTGCATAACCAAAATGCAATACCGATAAAGTAAACAAAGCGGCATCCCGACGATGCAGGGAGACAAGTACGACAAAGAACTCTCTGAGCGACACGAAGGTAGGTCAATAAGACACGTCCTCCATCAGTTAACCAAGAGGATAAGTGAGGAGGGGATAAGTACAACCACTCTGTGGATGTATAGACAATAGTGCATAATCATAATGCACATAATGGAAGTCACAGGGAACAAGCTAGAGTAACCCAACCCTCAGAGTATCAATATCAGTCTGCAACTAATTTAATCAGTAGTATAATAAATATACCTGCAACATACACAACCACTGCAACAAGCAGTGCACATCCGGATACCACGACAAAGCCTCATGGCTCTTGCACAAAAAGGGAACTATTTATGAGCTACCACGAACGTAACCCATGGGCCGACAATCAATAGCACGGTCTACGTGCAACTATATGCTACCACGAATGAGACTCGTGGATAGACAGGCTGTATATAAATATCTAATTATTGACTGCACGCTCTGGCGTACTACCACCAATAGGTCGCGT
The DNA here is from genome assembly GCA_025175895.1 of Wurfbainia villosa. NCBI lineage: Eukaryota > Viridiplantae > Streptophyta > Magnoliopsida > Zingiberales > Zingiberaceae > Wurfbainia > Wurfbainia villosa. The sequence continues at coordinate 1,775,084 of CM046008.1, forward strand.
GAGCAGTCGATTATCCTAGGTTGTTAAGCCTAGGGTTATCCAATACATCCCACATAAATCGACTTTCAACGTCCACAAAGATCATCGATCTACAATTAAACCCATTGAGGCGGTTAAGCGAGGGTTTCTACACCTCCAATACGAAAGGTCTACCAAAGCTGGTAAAGATCATCGACTTATAAATAAATAAGTCGAGATGATTAAGTCCAGGATTCCAACCCTTCTAACATGATCAGTTATCAAGGTCGATCAAAATCATAAGTCCACTAATAATCACGTCGAGACGATTAATCATAGGATTCGTCCCAACTAACAGGAAATGTCTATCAAGGCCAATCAGAACAACCCCTCTACTAACAAGCATGACAAGAGGGTTAAGCCTAAATTATATCATCCTACCAGTTTAATCATGCATGCCCCAACCTGCTACCACGAACAGATCTCGTGGGTACTTAACCTGTAAAGTAGCTATCTAGCTACAGGTGTCATACGAATCCGATTATCACCAACTCTGAACGAATAACGCAAGAGTATAACCTTACAGTAGACTATCTCAACCATGTATGGGGGGACATGATTAACCACAATATACAAAGCACCTACCTATAGAGAGGCTCTACTGCAGACTCTCTCTCAACCACGAATGGGAGATATAGTAAGGATTAATAGCATCCTAACCATACAAACTCTACTAGTCCGATCACCATATCACTGAAACAGTAAATGGATAACCATATATCATTAAGCACATCCGGGTTATTACGCCTAGGGTTCCAACACCTAGGGTTCCACTAATATTGTTTCATTCCTGAAATCCGCTCCTACAGAATAACCTCATCAAAGTTATTCTACCTCTACTAGTCTTAATCATGGTATCTACCGCAAAAACTCATAACCATAAACATATAACATGTTGTCTAATAAACGACAGCATAGTCATACCAATGGCAATCAATAGCCGAAATTAATTAGGGTATAACAAAAGGGTCATGCCAGATCAAAGTCACGACAATACTCAATAAACCATCAGGTACCTATATATACCCTAAACTACGTAAGCAATGTAATCATGTCCTCATGCACTAGGATCTAGAAAGTCAAAGAACCTATATATATACCTTCTACAAATTTATCCATATTATTCATATTATTCAACTAGTCTAATTCTAGTACTAGTCCAATCCTAATACTAAAAGTAAGAGGTATACATCTACCAATAATATCTAATCATTTTTATCACAATGATAACAAGCTACGTATAGCAGTAATAGCAATTTATAACCAAATGTTATCTATAAACCAGCAACCTAAAAATCTAACAGTCCAACAGATATCAGGTTAAAACAATACTAGATAAAACATGATATCACCGCATAACTAAAATATAACCAATATAAATATGCACTAAATCTAGAAAATTTTCCAGAATTTATTTACCTGTTAGCCGTCTGGAGATGTCCTGTCGCCGCCAAATTCCCAAATTGACCTCGTCACTAATACCTCGAATTTCCGAAACATAAAAATCGTCGGAAATTCGTACCAATCCAAAAATACCCCAGTTAACCTGCCAAACGTGGCAAGCTCCAAAACCCAAAGACCCTAAGGAACTCGGAAACCTATGCTCTGATACCAAATAAATTATCACGCCCCAAGGGAGTCCCCGCCAGACGAAAATCCGACAGCATCTTCCCTGTACGGGTGACAATACCAATTTTTATACAAGGCCTACACGACCACTATACATCGGTCAACACGACCGGAATCCAATCACAATACAATATACATAATATGCGGCCTCAGGCCATCAACCAAAATAGGTAAAAGATCTAAACATCAAGACCTACCCCTTCTGCTATCTGAGCAGGAACATACAACCAAACCAATCAAAATAAGATCCGACCAATGGTCCACAAGGACCCAAAAAATCCACAAGTACATAAATCTAATTCCAAGCCTAAACATATCTTCTATACAAAATTCAAACCATAACTCAAACAACTAATAAACTGTCACTACGAGGGGGGGGGGGATATGACAACTGGACTCTCCTGACAGCTTCATCCTGAAATAAAAATAAAACCATGGGGTAAGTTCAAAGAACTTAGCGGATAATAGTCGATATGCAAAGTAAGGTATAGCTAACAATAAAAATCATGTCAGTACAGTCGCTAATATAGGGTAAGCAAGAAAGAAATGCAAAAGGGACTGTACTCGCCTGAATCTCCTACCCTGATATAGGAGTATGTGCCCTACTATAAGAGATAAAATCATCACCATATACGAATATGAATCCTGTATTCATGTCAATCATATGCAATATCCAAGGCATCAATAAAAATGCAGCAAACACAATACAAATGCGATCCATGCAAAAATGCATGTCGTGCAAATGACATGGTCACCCCTGACGCCAGTCAGCCGCCTCACACACGATGGTGAAGCCGAGTGGGTAGGGCTATGACAACTGTGCACTCTGCCATCATTGCTCCTGAGTGACCGAGTGGACAGGATGCTGTCGGAGTACACCTATCCTCCTGCCCCAAACAGAGTGGGGGAGCTAAGCTCTCATCTCCCGGTGTCATAGACCAGAGGAGGGATCCCTGCCCGCTACCACGCTGCCTCATCGCTACCCATGAGCGGACCAGCGGAGCCTGACAGAGCAACTGCACACACCCTCCTGATGTACCACTAACCCATGAGTGGCAGTGTGTGCAGGTCATGTAACTGGCTGCGGGCTCGACAATAATGGAACCCCGTCCAGCCATCATGGAATCATGCAAAAATGGTGCATGATACTAAAGCATGTAAATCCTACTCAAAATACCTATCTGAATAATATGCACAATCAATAAGTGCATATCCATGATCCAAGTAACTATGATCCAAATAAAACAGGAAAGATATAATCATACCGATCAAATGCATGTATCTAGTAGGCACAAAAAAATATACTAGGCATATAAACATGAAAATTATTGTAAGTTATCCTAACTAGCACATCAACATTTGACTATATCTAGGAGATAAGTCAAAATACCTGCCTGAACAAAATGTCCGCAAGAATGAAATCGTCATGACCGGGGACCTGCCTCGTGATCGAAACCTACATACAACATAACTATTGTTAAGCACTAAAATACGATCCACTGTCAAATCGAATCCTAAGCTGATTTCGGACTTAAACCAATTAACCCAAATGCTTAATAAAACCCCGGTCAACTAGATTGATCTAGTTATCCCATTTAACTTAATCAATCCTCCATAAATAATTACAGAATCGATCAACCTCACACCAAAATCAACAACCCATCATACACACATCTGTGCATAGTCGTTCAACACTCCAATCAAAACCACACAGCCAACATCCCATAATCTATCAATTTAAAGCTAATAAAAAGAGAAGATAGATCAAGCTTACCAACCCTAGAAAACTCCATCGACAACCAATCTTTCCCCCAAATCAGACACCCAACTCAATTTACAGCGGCTCAAACATTGTTCACAGCCGACCTTGCACAACCACCTCTAACCCTAACTGCACGACACCCACAAGCCCCCGACAGCCCTTAACATCCTATTCCTCTGAAGGAAATCCACCCCGAATCAACCAACAGCAGATAAAAGAAGTTAATTCGAGTTATACCTGTGAGAAGAGCCTTCCCCCAACGGCTTGGATCGCTGGAACACCCAATGCCAACTCCGCTGCCCTTACTTCCCGTTGGAAACCTTGTTCACCGGCACCATACCACTGCCCAATCACAGATCCAATTTGACCAAAGGAAAATCATCACTTACCTATTCTCGACGATTTACAGCAGAGCACTCCTGTGTCCTCTATTCGCCGGCGCAACACAACACTGGATCCCTTGCTCCGGCAGAGAAATTGTGGCTTCGACAACACCATACGCGGACGTCGCCGGCGCAGGCTTCTAGTTACTCACTCACCGTCAGCTCGAGCTAGAGCAGCGGCGTCGATGGCAAAGGAGGAGGCGATCGCAAGGGCGGGCGGCGGAAAGACACTGTGGTGGTTGCGACGCGAGGAAGAAGCTCGACGGTGGTCAGGGGCGAGGAGCCGTGGCCGCTCACGGCGATCTCGTTCTTCGCGGCTGTGGTCGCGAGCCCGCAGAGGACCGACGGATATGCGACCGCGGAGGGAGGCTGTGGCGTCGGACAACGAAGGGGATCACGCGACGCGTTGGGGCGGCGGCGGCGGTTGTCGGGAGAAGAGGGGGTCGCGCGAGGAAATAAAAAAAAAAGAAAATCCAAAATCTAGGTTTTAGGTTAATAAAATTTATTAACCCCTAAAAATTGATATTTCAAATAGGCCCTCCAAAAGCCTATTTATTTTATCCCCGCAAATATCCCGTACGGATTCCGTTTAAATCTAGAAAAATTTCGAAAAAAATCCTAAAATTCCCTAAAAATCCCGAAAAATTTTCAAGATTATTTTACTTAATTCCTTGGCCATTTAATTTAATATTTTAAATTTCGGTATTTAACAGTGTCGGATATTGGTATGTGTTGGACAAACCACTAGATACCTTGACCTGTAGCTAGAGTATATTTTGAGTTGATCTACTCTTCCTGTTATATATATATGTTGGATATATGTTCAGGTTGGATCAGAGTAGCGTAGCAGACTTTAGGTATGTCTGCATTTTTATGTTGTTCATTCAGTTAGACGGTATATGCTTGTATTTTTTATACTACGCTGATATACCTGTTGTACTTCTAGAGTATGTCGTTGAAATACATGTGATATTACATATATATACATGTTTTCTATTACCTACTGAGTTTTACTCACCACCACCTGTGGACCCAGGGTTTTTCTGTCACCCAAGTAACAGGTAGAAGACTTCGTGATGACATTGGAGCACCGCCGGCTGACATCGTCTCATCTCACCTCCGAGGCTCCCGTGTGTATTTGGGCTTTCCGTTTTGTTGTGTATTGTATTTTGGAGTTTTCGTGATGTACATGTTGTATATTCGGATTTTTGTCAAAGTTTTGTATTGTTGTGATGTGTTAGTCATACCGGTATGCATGTGTAGGATGTGTATTGTTGTGGTATCATTTCCGCTGTGTGTAGTTGTTTTGATATATATATACTGTTGTGGTTTGGTATATTTGTATATATTGTTGTCATTGTGGGTCTACGGGCCTTGTATTAACCCGAAATGTTGTCACGTACAGGGGAGATGCCGTCCGTTTGATTTTCGGCTCGGCATGCTCTCGGGGCGTGACAACTTTAGTGGTATCAGAGCCCAAGGTTCTGCGATGCCATACAATATTATTTTTGTGTTGAGTCTTGGATTCTCGGGAGTCGATTTATTCGGTTTTGGTTTTCTGAGATGAGATGGACAGCGGCCTGAGCTCCAAGCAACACGAGGTAAGAATTCCTAATAAATTATGGTTTAGTAAATATTTATCTAAACTTGATCAGTAGGTGTATACAGTATAGTTATGACACCTGTGCAGACTTGTAGTAGGGGTCGTCCACCGAGACGATCAACCGGAGTGACCTTTAGGGTTTATACTCCCGGTTATGTTGGCTATGCATTTAGATGCTTATACCAGGAAATAACCTGTAGTGTGTTGATTATTATTCGTAACCGTGGTATGAGTTGATCACGGGAACGATCTGTTGAGTTTGTGAGTCTTGAACCTCTGTCGAGGAGGTAATTTACCTCTGAGAGCCGACTGATACCGAGTCGGAAAACAGGGGCCAAGTCGTCATATTTATTATGGAAATCAGAGACTATAGTCTTAGAGATTTAGTTAGTCGATCATTACCTGTGGGTAATGAACAGACTTGTAGACTATTGTGATACAGATAGCGGAAGGCTAGGTTACGGTGTTTCATAGGGATTTTATCCTTGGGTTGGTCGTACTGAGATGTATAACTTTGAGGGTACTTTTGAGTACTTAACTCATGTTATATCGAGAAAGAAGAGTTGTTTGCATACCATTATCGGGGTCAAGCTGGTATTTGGTGATATATGCATAAAATAATCTTCGGGGAAATAATATATCACTTGATCATGGTTTAGTGATGTTGAAAGAGAGTATTTCCCCGTGTCACTTTTGGTGACGCATTGTAAGGAATTCTTGAGCTCCAAGAAAAGGGTGATCAGTTAGTAATAGTGTACTGTGCAGAGTCGTGAGGCTTGCAGAGGTTACGACCACCTAATAGCTCAAGAAGATGAATGAATATTTTAAGCCACCTACGATTGTTGGCTTACTGTTGGATTAAGATGATGGGATCTTCTACCAGATCTTACCGAAAGACATTGGATTGAGACAGGAGTTTAGAAATGACTCTGTACAAGGGTTTAAGAGTTGGAGACCGGTAAGCAAATATTGCAGGTCAACTTAATAGAGTTAGAAGTCTCCGACTATTGGATAAAAAGAGTAAGATCAGGGTCACAGGCCTTGAGCTATTTTCTGATTATAGAAGACCAACCACAGATCATCAGGATATTCTCGTGGATATTAGCAAAAATCAGAACAAGGACTTCAAAGGGATTGTGTGCGTACAGTGCAGATCACAAAGACACGCGAAGTCAGATTATCTGTTGGATCAGTTCATCTGATGCTATTGTGAGCAACCAGTACAGTGGAGGTGGTGTACTTTGAAGACTCAGTTGAAGACTACCAATGGTGTTCCGGGAGGATGATGTATCAGCTCGATAACAGAGATCAGCACAGAAGATTGAGTTATCTCAACAGCAGCAACCTACTACCTCAGGCGTGGTTGAAGTTTCTTGATACTTCCCTACAACAGATATCAGCACAGAAGCAGCATCAACAGAAGACATCGTGGAAGACTCATGCATACAACAATAGTTACCCCCAGATATGATTTGCTTACTACAGAGGAGAGAGTATACGACGATGGTCGCATCCATTTTGTATTCTACAATTGCAACTCGTAGGATTTAGTGATGGGATGGAATGATCTAGGAAAAATCCTCAGATCATTCGTAATAGATCTGATCGCTTTATCAGGCTATTGAATCTGATCTTATTCTCTTGGAGAGAAAGGTGAGAGACCTGCGTGGAGCCTTTGGATCGGATCGGCGGATATTTGATCATTGAGGATATTACTCTAGTTTACCCTCTGAGTTAATATATTGAGAGATACTTGTAGTTTACGGGTATCTTAGTCTAGAACATTCTTTGTTTGGATTGGAAGGGTCCTTTACATCGACTTGTAGGTCGGTGGTATCTCTACCGTCAGGTGAGAAGTGGACCAACAATTAAGAAGTCAAGGGATATCCTTAGACTTTGATATACATACTTTTACTGTGGACATATCCTTATGGATGGTCGAATTTTTGGAAGTAAGGTATGATATGCTCTCGGATGTGTGTATAATCTGAGAGTATTCGGATGTAGTTTCGGATGAACTCCAAGCCTTGTCGTTGCATAGGCAAGTGGAGTAGATGATCGAAATGCTTGCGGAAATAGTTCTGGTATCGAAGATCACATACCGAGTGATAGTTTTGTTGGTATCAGTGTTGTTAAACACTATAAAAGAATCGGAATAACGTGAGTTGCGATTATAGGAGATGTTGGAGGGGATATTTATCTATCCCAGTATTTCTCCTTGTGAAGATCCATAACTCTTTGATAAAAGAGGGATGAACCTTTGAAATTATGCATCGATTATCGAAGATGGAATGCGATAATTGTTGAAAGTAAATATCCTACGTTGAGGATAAATGATCTGTTTAGATCAGCTAAAGACACCTGTGTACACTCTAGGGTTGGTTTACGACTGGAGAGTTGATATGATAGTGACATAGTATCATATAAGTATCATTGTCGTTCTGATGATTGATATATCATTAGCCTAGAGTAAAGGGGATACAGGTGTGTAGAGATGACAATTTCATACTTGGTATGAATTGTATGAGTTTTGATTAAGTTCTTAGACTAATTAACAATTTAGTCGCCACTGGATTTGAGAATCGTGTATCCTGGACACAATTGGATCAGTTGTGGTTGTTGGAGTTGCGTAACCTAGCCACTGTTGATAGTGGTAGTTGGAGTTGCGCACTCGACCACCGTAGATGGTGGTTTTCCTTGTATATTTTGGTTAGTACTGTAGATGTGGATAGAATGTCTTAGCATTACTATACCACAGACTTGTTTGACAAAGGTAATCATTTAGTCGGAAGCTAGTGAAACCAGTTTATAGGACCTAGATAGCGGTTAACTTTTATGCAAGTATTAGTTAATCCTTCCGGAGTGGATAAAAAGGAGGTTGTACGCGGATGCATCGTTTCAGGGATCGGAACGATTCCGATGCAGTTGAATGAGGCATATCTTATGCCTACGTCAGTTAGGAAACTACGAGATAGTCTGTCATATACATGACATGACTTTAGTAGTAATTGTCTGGATTTATGGATATATGGAACAGGAATGCTCATGGGATTTTAACTAACTACTGGGTAGCTAGTATAAAGTTGCTGGAACGCGAATAGTTGTAATTTGCGAGAGTTGATCGCTATGGTCTTCCATGCACTTACAGAGTGTGTGGTAGAGTGGATTTTGAATGGTTGATGGATTTCTCTTTTGAGAAAATAATTCCCCGTCTCTGATAAGGATAGTGGGTTCCGGAGTTGCTACAGGAAGCACATCATTCGAGAGGGGCTATGTACCTTGGTGGTACTTGGAGGTACTGAGATTGGAAATGTTTATACTGGTGAAATGGTATAAAGAGAGTTATAGCAGATTTTGCTGCTCGATGTTTAGTATGCTAGAGGTGAAGGTTGAACATCAGAAACCCGCTAGATTGCTCCAGGAAATTCCAATTTCGGAATGAAAGTGGAGCATATCACTATTGATTGCGTTACGGGATTGCCTAGGACCAGTAAAGGACATGATGCGATTTGGGTGATTGTGGATCGACTGACCAAATCAGCTCATTTCCTTTCTATTCGTGGGTCATACTTGTTGGATCATTCGGTAGAGTTGTATTACCGAAAGATTATCAGATTGCGTGGGGTATTTTAAGTACCAAATCGGATAGAGATTCGCGATTTACCTCGCGATTTTGATAGAGTCTGCACCAGACTATGGGCACAGAGCTTCAGCTTAGTGCAACATTTCATCCGCATGAGAACGGATGAGGTGTATCATTTAGATGTTGGAGGATCTATTCAGATCTTGTGTCGTGGATTATGGAGGTATAGCTTATTGGTTGTCTTTACCTTCGATACTAGCGGGTGTTCACAACGTATTTCATATTTCTATGCTGGAGAAATACGCGCCGCGATCTGACCATGTTCTGAAGGAGGTATTAATCTCACTTCAGTCTAATGCGACTTATGAGAAGATTCCAGTGTGAATTCTTGGTCGCAAGGGGGTGTCCGCTGTGAAACAAGACCATTCGACTCTTAAAGGTTGGATGACAGCATCATATTGATGAGGAGGCTACTTGAGAGCTGGAAGATACTATCCAAGCTCGATAGCCTCATTTGTTCACTTGAGGAATGTATGTGGCCCCTTCGAAAAACTTGCTTGAAATAATTTTTGCATGTTAGTACGAAATTTGGGGACCAAATTTTTATAAGTGAGTGAGAATGTAAAATACCACAGAAAAAAAAATGCTTGGTAATTAGGAAAAGACCCTATGGATTTTTCAAAAATTTTAGAAATTTTCCTGGATTTAAATGGAAATTTCTATGGCAATTACGGGGAAAGATTAAACAGGCTTTGGGAAAGCTTGTTTGGGTCATCTGGTTATGAGGGGCTTAATAGGGTTCAATTGACTTAAGTTTAATGGTAAAACTCTAAGGTCAATGGATTGATCAGTGCCGGACCCGATTATTTTTCCCTAAATCCGACCCGGTATTTTCTTACCCGACCCGCTTCTCAGTTATCAACGCCAAGCATTAATTTCCTTCGGCTTTTCCTTCTCCCGAGCATTTCACCATCGCGTCCTTTATTTTCTAGTCGCGATTCCTTTTCTTGCGATTTCTCTGCCTCCCGTCGCTCCCTCCTCTTCTCGGCAAGTGAAGGCCGGCCACAGCCGCCTCCTTTCCCTCCACAAGCGGGCGGCCACCGCCTCCTTTCCTCCGCAGAGAAGGCCGACCCACGGTGGCTCCCCTCTGCAGCCGACCGACCACCCCTTACGGTGCCACGGATGTGCCGCGATGGCGGCGCATGGTCGGAAGTTCTCGGTGCGACGCCGATCAGGGGTTGTTCTTTCCGATTGTTGCCGGAGCAAGTAGTATGGAGCGTGGATTTGCTCCGAGGAACAGGGGATAGGGGGAGATTCGCGTCGGCGGAGTTGCTAGGGCAGCGAGGTGGTTTCGACAGCGGTGCGATTAGAGGCTTTCACGGTTGTCGCCGGAGCAAGGTAAGGGCACAATTCTTGGTTGATTTCAGTCGATCTCTACATCACAACTCGTTGTTTCTCCCGCGTACAGCTCGTCCACAGCATCACTGCGGTTGGGCATTCCAATCAGAGGCGGAGCTGTTGCGACAGACCGAGCAATTGGGGGAGGAGAGGTGTCGGTGGAGTTGAAATCGCTGCAATGTTCCTATTGGTTTCCGATGGATTGTGGGAATTTGGGGAAGGGTTGGTTGTTGATGAGGTTCCGATTTGTCGGTAAGCACGAGCCATTTCCTTTTTGTTCTATAAATCTAGTTCAATTTGTTATGTTGCTGTGGATTAAATGTTGTTGTTGTTCTTCTGTTGTCTATCGATGTGTATTCTATGTTGTGCGGCCAGTGTTGGAGTTTTGGCCGAATGGGATGGTGTAGGGAAGAACTGATGGGTGTTGGTTTTTAATGAAGTGTTTTAAACAGTTAGATCCCTAAATTGTGTGGCTATGAAGAATGCGGTTCCTGGCCACGAAGGGGTGAATCGGCCGTGTGTTAGAGATTTATCGACGGTGGATGGTTATTTGCAAATTGAGGTGTTGGTGCGTGATTTGTCTATATGCTGATTTGATATGGATTCGTTTGTTCTATTATTTGTCGGATTGGTGGGTGTGTGAGGAGTTGTAAGGTTGTAGTTGAGCTGTAAATAGGGTTGTCTTTGACAACGAAGGGGTAAGATTTGTATCCTTTGTTCTAGCTGTTGGATGTGAATATTCGGTAAGTGTGGTAATGTATGGGTTATTGGGGATGTTCTATTGGTGAAACATTGGTTATATCGTGTGGATAGAGAGAATTAGATTGGGAGAATCAGTCCAGGATGGATGTAGATCTGGGGTTACGAGAGGTGTGTGTTCAAAGTTCTAACTCGTAGACGAGGAAAGAACGAGAACTTAGAAATGACGTAGTAGTTAAGTTGTGTAGTTGTTTAATGCTTGTGCTTAAACATAGTTGCTATTATGTGCAGGTTTGGGATACGAAGCAGGTCCGCGACGTGAAGACTATTGACACAGCCTACATAACAGGTGGGTAATTTTCTACCTGGTCCGGGTAGATGTATTGCATTCAGATTTAGTCATAGATATGAGCATGTTAGGTGTTCATATTACCTTGACCCTGCTCTTTTTATCGTATGCTTGATCCTTTACCGTTGGCTATTAACTCCATTGCTGATATCATATTTATTTTATCATGATTAGGAGTTATATCTATAGGTGATGTAAGTAACTTAGAATTTGTTTAAGTTAAGTGCAAGTAGTAAAGTCCGGATGACAACCTGGTTGTAAGTTGGGCAAAAAGGTCATCCATGGGTAGATAAGGTCTTGAACCTACGGTTAATTCTAATACCCCTAGGTTGCAGTCTACCACTGACCATATATTGTGTAAATGGTCAAGTGAATGATACTTAGTGTGTCGCTACGGACCTGTGGTCCTAGCTTGATAATCGGTTTGAGTACGACTCTCTATTGGAGAGAGAGTCATGATCAGTCGAGTACGACTCTCTACAGGGTAGAGAGTCTGCCGATTAGTCGAGTACGACTCTCTACAGGATAGAGAGTGCGTCGATCAGTTGAGTACGACTCTCTAATGGATAGAGAGTTATGATAAGTTAAGTACGGCTGTCTACAGGATAGAGAGTCCGTCGATCTGTTGAGTACAACTCTCTACAGGATAGAGAGTATTAATTAGTTGAGTATGACTCTTTGCTAAATAGAGAGTCTGTGGTAGATGGTATGCGGTGACAGACATCAGATACATGTCATTTCAGCATGCATTCCGACGACATAGTCTCTTGGGGCTGAGAGAGTCGCCATCCATCTTGCCTCCTAGCACTCCTCGAGGAGTAACGTGTGAGGGCAGAGCATCTGAGGTGCCGCACTCTACCACTATAGACTGGTAGTCGAGTTGCGCAGCTTGTCCTGTGGTGCGTGGTACTCACCACTCATTAGTAGTGTTAGTCTGAGTGGCTAGCAGCAGGACCCTGCTGTGTAGCGAGCCTTTACGCTCATATGCTACTTGATCATACATCGCCACTCGCCACCTATAGCAAAGTGGTTGGTGTGAGTTGGGACAGCTTGTCATGTCGCGCCACCCAGGCCACACGGGTCGTGGTAGCGAGTAGGGTGAGCAGCATGACCATGCATGCTACGCAGATCCAGATCTTATGGCGTTGTGCATATTACCATATATAGATACATATATGTATGTATATATATATATGGATGGTTGAGATTAATATATATATATAGATACAGTCTATATATATATACGTATTGTGATGTTGCATTTGTTTGTACTATGCTTGCTGCATTTGGGTGGACATCATATTCATGCATGTCTCTTGCATTTGTTATACGATTGTGTCGGATATTGGTATGTGTTGGACATACCACTAGATACCTTGACCTGTAGCTAGAGTATATTTTGAGTTGATCTACTCTTCCTGTTATATATATATATGTTGGATATATGTTCAGGTTGGATCAGAGTAGCGTAGCAGACTTCAGGTATATCTGCATTTTTATGTTGTTCATTCAGTTAGATGGTATATGCTTGTATTTTTTATACTATGCTGATATACCTATTGTACTTCTAGAGTATGTCGTTGAAATACATGTGATATTACATAAATATACATGTTTTCTATTACCTACTGTGTTTTACTCACCACCCCCCGCGGACCCTGGGTTTTTCTGTCGCCCAGGTAACAGGTAGAAGACTTTGTGATGGCATTGGAGCACCGCCGACTGACATCGTCTCATCTCACCTCCGAGGCTCCCGTGTGTATTTGGGCTTTCCGTTCCATTGTGTATTGTATTTTGGAGTTTTCGTGATGTACATGTTGTATATTCGGATTTTTGTCAAAGTTTTGTATTGTTGTGATGTGTTAGTCATACCGGTATGCATGTGTAGGATGTGTATTGTTGTGGTATCGTTTCCGCTGTGTGTAGTTGTTTTGATATATATATACTATTGTGGTTTGGTATATTTGTATATATTGTTGTCATTGTGGGCCTACGAGCCTTGTATTAACCCGAAATATTGCCACGTACAGGGGAGATGTCGTCCGTTTGATTTTCGGCTCGGCATCCTCTCGGGGCGTGACACAAATACTTCTGCTTCATTTACATCTTTATCAGGTTGCCCTTCTAATACCTCAACATCAGAAATTTCTGTCTGTTTTCTTTTTGTCACGCCCCGAGAGCATGCCGAGCCGAAAATCAAACGGACGGCACCTCCCCTGTACGTGGCAACATTTCGGGTTAATACAAGGCCCGTAGGCCCACAATAACAACAATATATATATAACAAATAATAGCAGCGGAAATAAAGAGCGCATACCCACAACATACATAACAAAATATCATATACAGGTGTACTCCACCTGACAAGACCACAGTAAAAAAACCGTAAATAAAACAACGACATCACGATAAAGTCCATAACAAAACAAGGGTCCATGACATAGGACCAAAATCCAAAACACATAAACAAGTCCATACATATCAAAGTCCAAGACATAACAAAAAATGAACTCCTCGGGAGACTCAAAAAACGGAGATGGGATGGATCAGGCACACCCAAGTCGCACGAAGACCTCTACTTACAGGCGGCATGAAAAACCTGTGGTCGGAGGTGGTGAGTAAAACTCAGCAGGTAATCAGAGAAAACATGTAAATATATGTATCAATATTACATGTCATTCAACAATTTAATCTACTCGTACAACATGTATACATCAGCATTAACAATAGATATGCATGCATATACTAAATAAAACTGAACATCAACGATGCTGACATACCTGGCAGTCAGCTACTCTATCCTGATCCAACCTGGGCATATAATCACATCATAGGGTATAATAAAGATAGTACTAACACAAAGATCCTAACCTGAGTCAAGGGTATCACTGTGAGTATCCGATAGGTATACAAATATCAACCTACTACCATACAGGAATATGCAATAGCATGTATGAATATGTACAAACAAATGCAACAGGCATAGTACATACAAATGCATCATCAAAGTGAGTATACATATAGACTGTATCTGTATGTATACTAATCACCATCATCCATGTATATATATATATACAAGTAGGTATGTATATATATATAACCATATGCAAAACACCGTATGCTACGGCAATGCAACATGCATGGTCATGCCTGCTCACCCCTACTCGCTACCACGACCCCAGTGTGGCCTAGGTGGCACGACATGACAACTATCCCGACTCCAGCCGCCACCACTCTCGAGTGACCGAGTTGGGTAGTATGATCAAGTAGCATATGAGCGTAAGTAGCTCGCTACGCAACGGGGGTCCCTGCTGCTGGCCACTCCGACTGACACTGCCAATGAGCGGTCGAGTGCCACGCACCCAGGACAACTGCACGCAACTCCAACAACCATCGTCAATAATGGTAGAGTGCGGCACAACAAATGCTATGCCCTCACACCAGTTACTCCTCTGAAAGTAACCTGGGAGGCAGGATGACTGACGACTCTCTCTCAACCCCAAGGGGAGACGATGTCGTCAGTATGCATGCAATGACATGAGGGTACTGTCTCACATACAGACATCTACCATAGACTCTCTGCTCAACAGAGAGTCACACCCAATTGATCAGTATACTCTCTATCCTGTAGAGAGTCATACTCATCTGATCATGACAAGCTATGACCATCGGTCCGTAGCGACACACTGTCCACGACTCACATGACCATTCACACAACCTATGGTTGGTGAATAAATGTGCAACATACAGGTATGGAATACGTCCTACATCTAGGGCCATACTTATCCACAGAGGATCTTTTTGCCAAATTTACAATTTAGGTCATCCTCCGTACTCTAACATCTACACCCTACTAAACCGTTAGACCTACTTACATCACATCTGTAAGTTCTAGATCATGCTAGGAATATGTGTTATCAATAATCGAGCACACATATATATCAACTAGAAGTTCAAGCATACGATAAACAGAGCATGATCAAGGTAATATGAACACCTAACATGTTCATATCTATTTCTAAATCTGAAAATCATTACATCTACCTGACCAGTAGGAAATTACCTACCTGATAAGAAGCTCGTGACAATAAAAATCCTCACGGCCGCGGTCCTGCCTCGTATCCACGTCCTGCAAATAGCATCAATTATATTTTAGTACAAGCAGACTACAAAATACAATTAATTACTATATCATTCTTATAGTCGCATTCTTTTATCGACTTACTACTTAGGAACATCTCCTAAATTATCCAAGGTCGATTTACTATAACCAACCTTCACATTAGACCCTCAACTGGTACGGTTAACATCATAATTAAAATCCCCCCATTTCCAATTAACCACTACACCAGTCTATACATTCAATTCCATACTAACCGGACATTCCTATGCTTATTTCTACTAAACAACCCCTTCTCATAGCTAACTCCATCAACCTTTCCCACTGTTAATTAGCTAACTCAAAGGCAACAATGAACTGATCTGCACGGACAGAACTAAAAAGGAAAATAGTTTGCTTACCGGCAATTTGATTTTCACCGGCAGCACAAACCTTCCTATCCTCAATCCACCGACAGAAGCCCCTGCTCCAAATTTCGCAATGGTGTCAGCCAAGAACAGAATATCGCAGTACCTAAGGAGAACTAGGCTTACCGGATAGTTAGAATTTCACCGGCCGAGTAATCCTCCAAATTCGACAGCCAACCCCTCCTACTTCTTGTTCACCGATTCTGCCCAAACACAAATTTGGTCACGGCAAATCCACAGAACATCTACTCTTGTTCAAGGTAAGGAGAACCCTAATCGATCCTTACCTCTCCCTGACCACAACCGGCAGTGGACAGCTTGGTTCGTCGGAAAAGTATCAAACGTCGTCGCTGCCCTATTTCACCAACCCACGCTTAAACAGCAAGAGAGCTCCAAAATGATAGAATTCGGCTAAGGTAGGGAAGAAAATCCTTACCATCACGCCACAACTCCTCTCCTTCGACCGCGGCTCGATCGCTTCCCGCCCCAAATCGCCGCTTCCAAATCCCCGAGAAGGCCGTCCGAAGTTCGCCACAGCGCTATGAGGGGAGAGTTGTGCGACGAGGAAACCAGCGAGGAGGAGGCATCCGGCAGGCGGCGTACTGTGAAGGCGAATCGCGCGGAGAGGGGGAAAAGGAGTCGTCGCGCGTGAAGGCAGAGGAAACGGGAGACGATCGATTTAAGTCGCGATGTTAAATCGTAACCGGACGTATAATGCGTTACCGGGAGATAACGGGTCGGGTTTCTTCTGTTTAACGGGTTGGATTTCCGACCCGTTAAGCCCACCAACACTTACACAAAAAAAAAGGGTTTAGAAATTTCCGTTCGAGTCCAGAAAAATTTCTAAAAATTCCTGGAAAAATTTCTTAGGATATTCCCCTAATTACCCCACATCTATTATTTTATTTATTTATTTTTTTTTCATGGTATTTTACATTCTCCCCCACTTATTAAAATTTGGTCCCCAAATTTCGTACTTAAATGCAAAAATTAATTTAAGCATATTCTGAAATAACCACATACCTCAGGTAAACAGATGAGGGTATCGAGCTCGGATAGTATCCTCCAGCCTCCTGTAGCCTCCTCATCCGTATGATGCTGCCATCCCACCTTTACGAGTCGGATGGTTTTGTTCCGCAACTGCCGCTCCTTGCGATCAAGAATCCGCACTGGAGTCTCCTCATAAGTCGATTCTACCGAGTGGTATCGTAACTTCTTCGTAACATGGTCGATCGCGCACGTATTTCCTCAACATGGAAACATGGAATACGTTGTGAACACCCGCAAGTGTCGGAGGTAAGGCCAACCGATAAGCTACACCTCCAATCCGCTCTAATATCTCAAATGGGCCAATGTAACGTGGAGCTAATTTCCCTTTTAGCCCAAATCTCTTGACTCCTTTGGTGGGTGACACTCGTAAGAATACATGGTCCCCGACTGAAAACTCCAAAGGCCTTCGCCTCCGGTCCGCATAGCTCTTCTGTCTATCCTGTGCCTCAGATAATCGTCGTCTGATCACTCGAACCAACTCTGCATCCCGCTGGGTACTCTGGGGCCCCAATATCTGTCGTTCCCCAACTTCTTCCCATAACACAGGAGATCTGCAGGGTCTGCCGTATAATGTCTCGAATGGAGCCATCTGGATAGAAGAGTGGTAGTTGTTGTTGTAGGCAAACTCCACTAAACGAATGTGATCCTCCCAACTACCACCGAAATCCATGACGCAAGACCTCAATAAATCCTCCAGAGTCTGAATGGTACGTTCGGACTGTCCGTCTGTCTGCGGATGAAAGGCTGTACTGAGTCGAAGCTCTGTGCCCATGGCCTGCTGCAGACTCTGCCAGAATCGTGAAGTAAATCGCGGATCTCTATCAGATATAATACTCAATGGTACTCCATGTAATCTGATGATCTCTCGGCAATATAATTCCGCTAGACGATCCAATGAGTCCGTCTCACGCATCGGAAGGAAGTGAGTTGATTTGGTTAATCGATCTACGATCACCCAAATCGCAGTATGTCCTTTACGGGTTCTGGGTAATCCCGTAACGAAGTCCATCGTGATATGCTCCCACTTCCATTCCGGGATCGAGATTTCCTGAAGTAACCCCGCAGGTTTCTGATGTTCGGCCTTCACTTGCTGGCATACTAGACATCGTGCCACAAAATCTGCAATATCCCGTTTCATACCGTTCCACCAGTATAAGCGCTTCAAATCTCGGTACATCCGTGTACCACCAGGATGTATAGCAAATCTCGACTGATGTGCTTCCTGTAGCAATTCTTCCTTAACTGGGTGTGTGTCCGGAACACATAGTCGCCTCGAACGGCACACCACTCTCCTACTCGAGAATCCTCGATGTTCCGAGTCTATCGTCCGCCAAGAATCAGATGCTGATCACTGACTTGTGCTTCCTTGATCCTCTCAGCAATGGCGGACTGGGCAACCATAGATACTAATATCCCCCGAGATGTTTGACCGCGTTCGGCAATCCTAACTCGGAGAACCGCCGAACCAGACAAGAATCGCCGATGATCGGCCGTAACTCCACGAGACTTCTGCTCGCCGCATCCGCTACCACATTAGCTTTTCCCGGATGATACCGATGTTGCATCGTAATCCTTCGATACTCCATCCATCGCTCGTCTCTGATTCACTCTTTCGCGTGTGAATGCAGATACTTGCACTTTACGGTGTGGTAGATCTCAAAGGTAATCCCATACAAGTAGTGCCTCCATATCTTCAATGCGAAAATAATGGCGACTAACTCCAGATCGCAATCGGGTAATTTCTCTCGTGATCTTTTAGTTGACGGAGGCATAAGATACCACACGGTTGATCGCATCGTAATCGCTTCCCAACCCTTGGATAGAAGCATCCGTATAGAGAACCATCCCATCAATACCAGAAGGAATCACTAAGATAGGTGCAGAAACTAGCCGTCGCTTAAGCTCCTGGAAGCTAGTTTCACAGGCCTCTGACCAGGTGAACTTGACCCCTTTCCGAGTCAGGCGAGTGAGTGGCATGGCGATACTCGAGAATCCCTCCACGAACCTCCGATAATACCCGGCCAGACCAAGGAAACTACGAACTTCCTGAACTGATTTTGTCAATCTTCTGGGGATCTACAGAAATACCTCTGTTGGACACCACATGTCCAAGAAAACCCACTGAGGATAACCAGAATGCACATTTGCTAAACTTGGCATACAACTGCTCCTGTCGTAAAATTTCCAATACTATCCGCAGATGTTGTTCATGCTCTTCCTCGGATCGAGAATAAATCAATATATCGTCGATGAACACTATTACGAACTGATCTATATACCTCAGGAATACCCGGTTCATTAAGTCCATAAATGCAGCTGGGGCATTCGTGAGACCAAACGACATCACTAGAAACTCGTAATGTCCATAACGGGTGCGGAACGCTGTTTTCTGAACATCCTCATCTCTTATCCGAAGCTGATGATATCCTGAGCGTAGATCAATTTTAGAATACACACATGTATCCTTGCGATCGAACAAATCTTCTATCTCGGCGGTGGATATTTGTTCTTAATCAGAATCGCATTGATTGCCGATAGTCAATACATAACCGCAACGATCCATCCTTCTTCTTGACAAAAAGTACCGGTGCTCCCCATGGTGAAACACTAGGTCGGATGAATCCATTATCCAGCAACTCCTGCAGTTGAACTTTAAGTTCATTCAGCTCCTTTGGCGCCATCCGATAAGGAGGTTTCGATATAGGCGCGGTTCCTGGAATCACCTCTATCGCAAATTCAACTTGCCTAGGAGGTGGCAAGCCTGGAAGTTCATCAGGAAATACATCTGGATACTCTCGGACTACTCGCACATCAGAGAGAGGTGGTAGTCCTTCGTTCTCAACCTTGACCAGAGATAGCAAATAACCCTGACAACCCTGGGCCAATAGCTTCTGAGCCTGTAGGGCCGATATAACAGATAATCCATCATCTCTGGTACCAACAAATTCCCAAGCTGGTTGATCTGGTGGTCGGAATGTCACCACTCGTGCTCTACAATCCATCGTAGAGCGTGATAAGCGCCAACCACCCATACCGAGAATAATATCGAACTCTATCATTTCCAACACCAAGATCCATGTAAGGATATGCCCGTCAAAGTCTAATGGGCAACCCTTGATTTCTTGGTGGCTAGTTAGCACCTCTCCTGATGGCAAGGATACTGCTAACCCACAAGAACGAACCCTGGGGATTCTTCCAACTCTACTCAGAAATACTCTAGATACAAATGAATGGGAACTACCGGTATCTATCAACGACAAGATATATAGAATAAATCAAATCATACCCGTATGATCGATCCATCACCCACCGTGCCTCCTCTCTAGTGATGGCAAAGAGCCTCAATATTCGCCTACCGCATCCGACGGCAGTAGTGTGCCTCCACCCTACCGGATCCGCCTCGTGGTACCGAGGCCGAGTAGCTAGTGCGTGCATCGTATCTCGAGAATTGGCTGGTACAAACTGCTGAGGTGCAGATACTCCCGGGTAGTAGATCACCGGAGATGCAGGGTACTGGATCGCTGTCGGCATCACTGTATGGGCACCGCATCCGTACAACAACCGAGTTGGTGGAGGTCTGGCCGCTCGTCCATAAGTCCGAGCCGCCCGCCCTCTACGCCATCGCTGGTAGACTTCTTCCCTTTGTTGGAGCTATCGGAAACTCCAATCAGGCCTTGCGATAATCACGGCTAGTATGACCGGCCGCTTGCAATAATAGCAAACCCTGATCCAACGGACACTCGATACTGCGGCTTCGGATCCACATTTATAGCATCCATTCCTCGCCTCGACCCTTACGGCTACTCGAGATCCTCCGGAAAACTCGATCCGGATGTTTCCCTTCGTGATCTAGCCGACCCTTCTACAAAGACTTCGCGTAGTTCCTTTCTTCTGTCCCCCGAAATAACTTCTGCTCGCCGCTTGCCTGGTCATCCGCTCGATATCCTTCTCCTTGGAAATTTGCTGGGAATTAATCTCGATGAAGAGGGCGCGGTCCAGTGCCTCCCTATATGAGGTAATGGTAGATCCTGACATTCGACTCCGTATATAGATAGCAAGACCCTGGGTGAATCGGGTACATACGATCGCATCTCGAGCTACTAGGTGAGAGCAGAACTCGATAGTCCGTAAACTCGCTGTACTCCATGATAGATCGATCACCTTGCTTCACTTAGAAATTCTCGACGACGGGTCAGAAAACGCCAAGGAAACATCGCCCGTAAAGCGCCTCAAAGTCGGCCCAAGTAATCATGCGCTCCCCGGATAGAGTCTTCTGCAATTTCCACCAAGTGACAGCCTGATCTCTGAGATGATATGCACCAAGGCCCACCTTCTCCACATCCGCGCTCATATACTCGAAGGTGTCTTCCATATTTTCCACCAAGATCGGGAATCCATGGGTCCTGACTTCTGAACAAGGTGAACTTCTCCTTGGCGATCATGCTAACACGAGTATCCGTGACTTATCATTGAGCCCATTGGACTCGTGGGCTCGCATAGTCGCTGGTGTATCCGATTCGAGGCCCGAATCACCAATAGGGTTTCCGAGGTGGTGCTTGAGTAGCGTGCCTGGGCCTCACAAAGATCTCGCCCCTCCCTCCCCGCCGCTCGATGGACGGCCTCGACCACGAGTCTGAACAGGTGGCATAACTCTGACAGTATTCACCTGTTGAACAAGTCTAGATAAGCATCTAACTAAAGTATAAATTATCAGGAATACTTACTTTGTGTTGCTCGGAGCTTATGCCGCTGTCAATCCCATCTCACAAAAACCAAAACCGAAAAATATACCGACTCCCGAGAATCCAAGACTCAAAAACAAAATCACAATATGGCATCGCAGAACCTTCGGCTCTGATACCAATAAAGTTGTCACGCCCCGAGAGCATGCCGAGCCGAAAATCAAATGGACGGCACCTCCCCTGTACGTGGCAACATTTCGGGTTAATACAAGGCCCGTAGGCCCACAACAACAACAATATATATATAACAAATAATAGCAGCGGAAATAAAGAGCGCATACCCACAACATACATAACAAAATATCATATACAGGTGTACTCCACCTGACAAGACCACAGTAATAAAACCGTAAATAAAACAACGACATCACGACAAAGTCCATAACAAAACAAGGGTCCATGACATAGGACCAAAATCCAAAACACATAAACAAGTCCATACATATCAAAGTCCAAGACATAACCAAAAACGAACTCCTCGGGAGACTCGAAAAACGGAGATGGGATGGATCTTGGCGCACTCCAAGTAAATAAGACCTCTACATTACAGGGCGGCAGAAAAACCGAGTTCGGAGGTGGTGAGTAAAACTTCGGTAATGTCGGAGAAAACATGTAAATATATGTATCAATATTACATGTCATTCAACAATTTAATCTACTGCATAACATGTATACATCAAGATAACAATAGATATGCATGCATATACTAAATAAAATCACATAACGATGACATACCTACTCTATCCCGATCCAACTCGGGCATATAATCACATCATAGGGTATAATAAAGATAGTACTAACACAAGATCCTAACTCGAGTCAAGGGTATCACCGTGAGTATCCGATAGGTATACAAATATCAACCTACTACCATACAGAATATGCAATAGCATGTATGAATATGTACAAACAAATGCAATGTATATAGTACATACAAATGCATCATCAAAGTGAGTATACATATAGACTGATTCAGTATGTATACTAATCACCATCATCCATGTATATATATATATACAAGTAGGTATGTATATATATATAACCATATGCAAACACCGTATGCTACCAAGAATGCAACATGCATGGTCATGCCGCCACCCCTACTCGCTACCACGACTCTCAAAGGTGGCCTAGGTGGCACGACATGACAACTATCCCGACTACCGCCACCACCTCGAGTGACCGAGTTGGGTAGTATGATCAAGTAGCATATGAGCGAAGTAGCTCGCACGAACGGGGTCCTCACCGCCACTCAATCGACTAACACTACTAATGAGTGGTCGAGTGCCACGCACCTGTGACAATCGCACGCAACTCCAACAACCATCGCCAATAATGGTAGAGGCGGCACAACAAATGCTATGCTCTCACACCGCTTACTCCTCCGAAGTAACCTAGGCGTGATGACCGACGACTTCTCTCAACCCCAAGGGGAGACGATGTCGCAAGATGCATGCAATGACATGAGGGTACCGTCTCACATACGTAACATCTACCCTAGACTCTCGCTCAACAAAGAGTCACACCCAATTGACAAGATACTCTCTATCCTAGAGAGTCATACTCATCCGATCATGACAAGCTATGACCATCGGTCCGTAGCTTACACATCGCCCACGACTACATGACCATTCACACAACCTATGGTTGGTGAATAAATGTGCAACATACTAGTATGGAATAAGTCCCTACATCTAGGGCCATACTTATCCACAGAGGATCTTTTGCCAAATTTACAGGTCATCCTCCGACTCTAACATCTACACCCTACTAAACTGCTAGACCTACTTACATCACATCTGTAAGTTCTAGATCATGCTAGGGAATATGTGTTATCAATAATCGAGCACACATATATATCAACTAGAAGTTCAAGCATAAAATGAGCATGATCAAGGTAATATGAACACCTAACATGTTCATATCTATTTCTAAATCAAAATCATTACATCTACCCGAGAGAGGAAATTACCCACCGATAAGAAGCTCGTGACAATAAAAATCCTCACTACGCTGGTCCCGCCTCAGATCCACGCCCCGCAAATAGCATCAATTATATTTTAGTACAAGCAGACTACAAAATACAATTAATTACTATATCATTCTTATAGTCGCATTCTTTTATCGACTTACTACTTAGGAACATCTCCTAAATTATCCAAGGTCGATTTACTATAACCAACCTTCACATTAGACCCTCAACTGGTACGGTTAACATCATAATTAAAATCCCCCCATTTCCAATTAACCACTACACCAGTCTATACATTCAATTCCATACTAACCGGACATTCCTACGCTTATTTCTACTAAACAACCCCTTCTCATAGCTAACTCCATCAACCTTTCCCACTGTTAATTAGCTAACTCAAAGGCAACAATGAACTGATCTGCACGGACAGAACTAAAAAGGAAAATAGTTTGCTTACCGGCAATTTGATTTTCACCGGCAGCACAAACCTTCCTATCCTCAATCCACCGATAGAAGCCCCTGCTCCAAATTTTGCAATGGTGTCAGCCAAGAACAGAATATCGCAGTACCTAAGGAGAACTAGGCTTACCGGATAGTTAGAATTTCACCGGCCGAGTAATCCTCCAAATTCGACAGCCAACCCCTCCTACTTCTTGTTCGGTCAAAACACAAATTTGGTCACGGCAAATCCACAGAACATCTACTCTTGTTCAAGGTAAGGTGAACCCTAATCGATGCTTACCTCTCCCTGACCACAACCGGCAGTGGACGGCTTGGTTCATCGGAAAAGTATCGAACGTCGTCGCTGCCCTATTTCACCAACCCACGCTTAAACAGCAAGAGAGCTCCAAAATGATAGAATTCGACTAAGGTAGGGAAGAAAATCCTTACCTACTATCGACTATCAGCGGCCATGACTCCTCTCCTTCGAATCGGCGACTCTGATCGCTTCCCCCCGCCCCAAATCGTCACTTCCAGCCGTCCCGAGAAGGCCGTCGAGTTCGCCGGCGACTGCTTGTGGAGGGGAGAGTCGTACGACGAGGAAACCAGCGAGGAGGAGGCGTCCGACGGGCGGCTGGTGAAGGGGCGATCGCGGAGAGGGGAAAAGGAGTCGCTGCGTGAAGGCAGAGGGAAACGGAGACGATCGATTTAAGTCGCGATGTTAAATCGAATCGACGATAATGCGCAGGGAGATAATGGGTCGGGTTTCTTCTGTTTAACGGGTTGGATTTCCGACCCGTTAAGCCCACCAACACTTACACAAAAAAAAAAGGGTTTAGAAATTTCCGTTCGAGTCCAGAAAAATTTCTAAAAATTCCTGGAAAAATTTCTTAGGATATTCCCCTAATTACCCCACATCTATTATTTTATTTATTTATTTATTTTCCTGGTATTTTACATTCTCCCCCACTTATTAAAATTTGGTCCCCAAATTTCGTACTTAAATGCAAAAATTAATTCAAGCATATTCTGAAATAACCACATACCTCAGGTAAACAGATGAGGGTATCGAGCTCCTGATAGTATCCTCCGGCTCTGTAGCCTCCTCATCCGTATGATCGCCATCCCACCTTTACGAGCCTGATGGTTTTGTTCCGCAATCGCCGCTTCCTTGCGATCAAGAATCCAAGACCGAGTCTCCTCATAAGTCGATTCTACCGAGTGGTATCGAACTTCTTCGTAACACGGTCGATCGCGCACGATTTCCTCAACATGGAAACATGGAATACGCTAGAACACCCGCAAGTGTCGAGGTAAGGCCAACCGATAAGCTACACCTCCAATCCGCCTAATATCTCAAATGGGCCAATGTAACGTGGAGCTAATTTCCCTTTAGCCCAAATCTCTTGACTCCTTTCGTGGGTGACACTCGTAAGAATACATGGTCCTCGATCAAAACTCCAAAGGCCTTCGCCTCGTCCGCATAGCTCTTCTCGTATCTCGGCCTCGGATAATCGCCGTCGATCACTCAACCAACTCGTGATCTCCGGGTACTGGGCCCCAATATCCGCTGCTTCCCAACTTCTTCCCATAACACAGGAGATCTGCAGGGTCTGCCGTATAATGCCTCGAATGGAGCCATCTGGATAGAAGAGTGGTAGCTGTTGTTGTAGGCAAACTCCACTAAAGGAATGTGATCCTCCCAACTGCCATCGAAATCCATGACGCAAGACCTCAATAAATCCTCTAGAGTCTGAATGGTACGTTCGGACTGTCCGTCTGTCTGCGGATGAAAGGTCAGATCGAGTCAAGCTCGTGCCCATGGCTCTCGCAGACTCGCCAATCGAAGTAAATCGCGGATCTCTATCAGATATAATACTCAATGGTACTCCATGTAATATGATGATCTCTCGACAGTATAATTCCGCTAGACGATCCAATGAGTCCGTCTCACGCATCGGAAGGAAGTGAGTTGATTTGGTTAATCGATCTACGATCACCCAAATCGCAGTATGTCCTTTACGGGTTCTGGGTAATCCCGTAACGAAGTCCATCGTGATATGCTCCCACTTCCATTCCGGGATCGAGATTTCCTAAAGTAACCCCGCAAGTTTCTGATGTTCACTTCACTTGGCCGGGCATACCAGACATCGTGCCACAAAATCTGCAATATCCCGTTTCATACCGTTCCACCAGTATAAGCGCTTCAAATCTCGGTACATCCGTGTACCACCAGGATGTATAGCAAATCTCGACTAATGTGCTTCCTGTAGCAATTCTTCCTTAACTGGGTGTGTGTCCGGAACACATAGTCGCCCCTCGAAACGGCACACCACTCGCCACTCGAGAAATCCGTCCCGACGCTCGAGTCTATCGTGTCGCCAAGAACCGCAGATGCCGATCATCGACTTCAGGCTTCCTTGATCCTCTCAAAGAATGGCGATCGGGCAACCATAGATACTAATATCCCTCGATGTTTGACCGCGTCTCGGCTAATCCCAAATCGGAGAACTGCCGAACCAGACAAGAATCGCCGTCGATGATCGCCGTAACTCCACGAGACTTCTTCGCCAGCCGCATCCGCTACCACATTAGCTTTTCCCGATGATATCGATGTTGCAATGAATCCTTCGATACTCCATCCATCGCCTCTGCCTCACTCTTTCTTCAGGTGAATGATACTTCGACTTTATGGTCTGTGTAGATCTCAAAGGTAATCCCATACAAGTAGTGCCTCCATATCTTCAATGCGAAAATAATGGCGACTAACTCCAGATCGTGTACTGGGTAATTTCTCTCGTGATCTTTTAGTTGACAGGAGGCATAAGATACCACACGGCTGATCGCATCGTAATCGCCCCCAACCTTGGATAGATAAGCATCCGTATAGAGAACCATCCCATCAATACTAAGGAATCACTAAGATAGGTGCAGAAACTAGCCGTCGCTAAGCTCCTCGGAAGCTAGTTTCATAGGCCTCACTGTGAACTCCCCTTTCCGAGTCAAAGCGAGTGAGTGGCATGGCGATACTCGAGAATCCTCCACGAACCTCCGATAATACCCGCTGCACTCAAGGAAACTACGAACCTCCTCAGATCGATTTTGGCCGCTCCCAACCGTAATCGCCAATCTTCTAGGGATCTACAGAATACCTCGCTTGGACACCACATGTCCAAGAAAACCCACCGAGGATAACTAACGCACATTTGCTAAACTTGGCATACAATCGCTTCCTCGTCGTAAAATTTCCAATACTATCCGCAGATGTTGTTCATGCTCTTCCTGATCGAGAATAAATCAATATATCGTCGATGAACACTATTACGAACTGATCTATATACCTCAGAATACCGTTCATTAAGTCCATAAATGCACCGGGCATTCGTGAGACCAAACGGCATCACTAGAAACTCGTAAACGTGCCATAACGGCTGTTTCGAACATCCTCATCTCTTATCCGGTCGATGATATCCCGAGCGCAGATCAATTTTAGAATACACACATGTATCCTTAAGTTGATCGAACAAATCTTCTATCCTCGATAAAGGATATTTGTTCTAATCAGAATCGCATTCGCTGATAGTCAATACATAACCGCAACGATCCATCCTTCTTCTTGACAAAAGTACGGTGCTCCCATGGTGAAACACTAGGTCGGATGAATCCATTATCCAAAGAACTCCGCAGCTTGAACTTTAAGTTCATTCATCCTTTGGCGCCATCCGATAAGGAGGTTTCGATATAGCGCGGTTCTCGAATCACCTCTATCGCAAATTCAACTTGCCTAGGAGGTGGCAAGCCCGAAGTTCATCAGAAATACATCCGATACTCTGACTAGCACATCGAGAGAGTGGTAGTCCTTCGTTCTCAACCTTGACCAGAGATAGCAAATAACCCCGACAACCTTGGGCCAATAGCTTCTAAGCTGTAGGTAGATATAATGATAATCCATCATCTCTGTACCAACAAATTCCCAAGCCGTGGTTGATTTGGTGGTCGGAATGTCACCACTCGTTTCTACAATCCACTTTGTAGCGTGATAAGCGCCAACCACCCATACCGAGAATAATATCGAACTCTATCATTTCCAACACCAAGATCCACTGTAAGGATATGCCCACAAAGTCTAATGGGCAACCCTTGATTTCTTAGTGGCTAGTTAGCACCTCTCCAGATGGCAAGGATACTGCTAACCCACAAGAACGAACCCTGGGGATTCTTCCAACTCTACTCAGAAATACTCTAGATACAAATGTATGGGAACTACCAGATCTATCAACGATCAAGATATATAGAATAAACTACAAAGACTCGTCAGCCTCAATATTCGCTACCGCATCCCCGACGGTAGTAGTGTGCCTCCCGCCAGATCCGCCTGTGGTACGAGGCCGAGTAGCCGGTGCATCGTTATCCTCGAGAATTGGCCGGTACAAATCACGAGGTGCGATACTCCCGGGTAGTAGATCACCGGAGATGCAGGTACCGGATCGCCCGGCATCATCAGTATGGGCACCGCATCCGTACAACCGAGCCGTGGAGGTACTGGCCGCCTCGTCTGTAAGTCCGAGTCCGCGGCCGTCCTCGCCGCGGCTGGGTAGACTTCTTCCTTTGTTGGAGCTATCGTGAAACTCCAATCGGCCTTCGCGCATAATCACGGCTAGTATGACCTTGGCCGCTTGCAATAATAGCAAACCCGATCCAACGGACACTGATACTCTGTGGCTTTCATATCCATATTTATAGCATCCATTCCGGGCGCGGCCCTTACGGCTACTCTGAGATCCTCCAGAAAACTCTGATGTTGGACGCTTCTTCGTGATCTAGCCGACTTCTACAAAGACTTCGCGTAGTTCCTTTCTTTCTGTGTCCCCGAGTCAACCCTCGTTCGCCGCTTGCCTGGTCATCCGCTTCGATATCCTTCTCCTTGGAAATTTGGCATGAAGTCATCTCGATGAAGAGGGCGCGTCCAAAGGCCTCCTCGTATGAGGTAATGGTAGATCCCGACATTCGCCCGTGATATAGATAGCAAGACCCTCGGGTGAATCGGGTACATACGATCCGCATCCCGAGCTACTAGGTGAGAGCAGAACTCGATAGTCTGTAAACTCGCGTTGTTATGACAGACCGATCACCTTGCTTCAGACTTAGAAATTCCTGACGATGGGCTGTAGAAAATGCCGAAGGAAAGTACTGCCTCCAGAAAGTGTCTCGAAAGCTGGCCCAAGTAATCATGCGCTCCTCGGATAGAGTCTTCTGCAATTTCCACCAAGTGACAGCCTGATCTCTGAGATGATATGCAGCAAGGCCCACCTTCTCCACATCCGCAGCCTCATATACAAGGTGTCTTCCATATTTTCACCAAGATCGGGCAATCCATGGGTCGGACTTCTGAACAAGGTGAACTTCTCCTTGGTCGATCGTACAACACGAGTATCCGCGGACTTATCATTGAGCCCATCGACTCGTGGGCTCGGCGTAGTCGTGGTGTATCCGATTCTCGAGGCTCAATCACCAATAGGGTTTTCCGAGGTGGTGCTTGAGCAGCGTGCTCGGGCTCAACAAAGATCTCGCCCCTCCTCTCCGCCGCCGCTCGATGGACGGCCTCGACCACGAGTCTGAACAGGTGGCATAACTCTGACAGTATTCACCTGTTGAACAAGTCTAGATAAGCATCTAACTAAAGTATAAATTATCAGGAATACTTACTTTGTGTTGCTCGGAGCTTATGCCGCTGTCAATCCCATCTCACAAAAACCAAAACCGAAAAATATACCGAATTCGAGAATCCAAGACTCAAAACAAAATCACAATATGGCATCGCAGAACCTTCGGCTCTGATACCAATAAAGTTGTCACGCCCCGAGAGCATGCCGAGCCGAAAATCAAATGGACGGCACCTCCCGACGTGGCAAACATTTCGGTTAATACAAGGCCCTGTGAGGCCCACAACAACAACAGTATATATATAACAAATAATAGCAGCGGAAATAAAGTGCGCATACCCACAACATACATAACAAAATATCATATACAGGTGTACTCCACCTGACAAAACCACAGTAATAAAACCGTAAATAAAACAACGACATCACGACAAAGTCCATAACAAAAACAAGGGTCCATGACATAGACCAAAATCCAAAACACATAAACAAGTCCATACATATCAAAGTCCAAGACATAACTAAAACGAACTCCTGAGACTCAAAACGGAGATGGATGGATCGGTATGACTCAAGTCATCACGAAGACCTCTACCACAACTGGCGACGTAAAAACCTAGGTGTCGAGGTGGTGAGTAAAACTCAAAGATAATCAGAGAAAACATGTAAATATATGTATCAATATTACATGTCATTCAACAATTTAATCTACTGCATAACATGTATACATCAAGATAACAATAGATATGCATGCATATACTAAATAAATCAACATCAACGATGCCGACATACCGCAAATACTACTTATCCTGATCTAACCTGGGCATATAATCACATCATAGGGTATAACAGTATAGTACTAACACAGTATCCTAACCTGAGTCAAGGGTATCACTGTGAGTATCCGATAGGTATACAAATATCAACCTACTACCATACAGGAATATGCAATAGCATGTATGAATATGTACAAACAAATGCAACAGGCATAGTACATACAAATGCATCATCAAAGTGAGTATACATATAGACTGTATCTGTATGTATACTAATCACCATCATCCATGTATATATATATATATACAAGTAGGTATGTATATATATATAACCATATGCAAAACACCGTATGCTACGGCAATGCAACATGCATGGTCATGCCTGCTCACCCCTACTCGCTACCACGACCCCAGTGTGGCCTAGGTGGCACGACATGACAACTATCCCGACTCCAGCCGCCACCACTCTCGAGTGACCGAGTTGGGTAGTATGATCAAGTAGCATATGAGCGTAAGTAGCTCACAGCAACGGGGTCCCACCCCAATCCGACCGACACCGCTAATGGTCGAGTACCACGCACCCAGGACAACTGCACGCAACTCCAACAACCATCGTCAATAATGGTAGAGTGCGGCACAACAAATGCTATGCCCTCACACCAGTTACTCCTCTGGAAGTAACCTGGGAGGCAGGATGACTGACGACTCTCTCTCAACCCCAAGGGGAGACGATGTCGTCAGTATGCATGCAATGACATGAGGGTACTGTCTCACATACAGACATCTACCATAGACTCTCTGCTCAACAGAGAGTCACACCCAATTGATCAGTATACTCTCTATCATGTATAGAGTCATACTCATCTGATCATGACAAGCTATGACCATCGGTCCGTAGCGACACACTGTCCACGACTCACATGACCATTCACACAACCTATGGTTGGTGAATAAATGTGCAACATACAGGTATGGAATACGTCCTACATCTAGGGCCATACTTATCCACAGAGGATCTTTTTGCCAAATTTACAATTTAGGTCATCCTCCGTACTCTAACATCTACACCCTACTAAACCGTTAGACCTACTTACATCACATCTGTAAGTTCTAGATCATGCTAGGGAATATGTGTTATCAATAATCGAGCACACATATATATCAACGGTAAGTTCAAGCATACGATAAACAGAGCATGATCAAGGTAATATGAACACCTAACATGTTCATATCTATTTCTAAATCTGAAAATCATTACATCTACCCGACCAGTAGGAAATTACCTACCTGATAAGAAGCTCGTGACAATAAAAATCCTCACGGCCGTGGTCCTGCCTCGTATCCACGTCCTGCAAATAGCATCAATTATATTTTAGTACAAGCAGACTACAAAATACAATTAATTACTATATCATTCTTATAGTCGCATTCTTTTATCGACTTACTACTTAGGAACATCTCCTAAATTATCCAAGGTCGATTTACTATAACCAACCTTCACATTAGACCCTCAACTGGTACGGTTAACATCATAATTAAAATCCCCCCATTTCCAATTAACCACTACACCAGTCTATACATTCAATTCCATACTAACCGGACATTCCTACGCTTATTTCTACTAAATAACCCCTTCTCATAGCTAACTCCATCAACCTTTCCCACTGTTAATTAGCTAACTCAAAGGCAACAATGAACTGATCTGCACGGACAGAACTAAAAAGGAAAATAGTTTGCTTACCGGCAATTTGATTTTCACCGGCAGCACAAACCTTCCTATCCTCAATCCACCGACAGAAGCCCCTGCTCCAAATTTCGCAATGGTGTCAGCCAAGAACAGAATATCGCAGTACCTAAGGAGAACTAGGCTTACCGGATAGTTAGAATTTCACCGGCCGAGTAATCCTCCAAATTCGACAGCCAACCCCTCCTACTTCTTGTTCACCGATTCTGCCCAAACACAAATTTGGTCACGGCAAATCCACAGAACATCTACTCTTGTTCAAGGTAAGGAGAACCCTAATCGATGCTTACCTCTCCCTGACCACAACCGGCAGTGGACGGCTTGGTTCGTCGGAAAAGTACCGAACGTCGTCGCTGCCCTATTTCACCAACCCACGCTTAAATAGCAAGAGAGCTCCGAAATGATAGAATTCGGCTAAGGTAGGGAAGAAAATCCTTACCTACTACCGACTATCAGCGGCCACGACTCCTCTCCTTCGAATCGGCGGCTCTGATTGCTTCCACCCAAATCGCTACTTCCACGTCCCGAAGGTCGGAGTCACGGCTACGCCATGAGGGGAGAGTCGTGCGACGAGGAAACCAGCGAGGAGGAGGCGTCCGGCGGGCGGCGTACTGTGAAGGCGAATCGCGCGGAGAGGGGGAAAAGGAGTCGTCGCGCGTGAAGGCAGATGAAACGGGAGATGATCGATTTAAGTCGCGATGTGAAACCGTAACCGGACGTATAATGCGTTACCGGGAGATAACGGGTCAGGTTTCTTCTGTTTAACGGGTTGGATTTCCGACCCGTTAAGCCCACCAACACTTACACAAAAAAAAAGGGTTTAGAAATTTCCGTTCGAGTCCAGAAAAATTTCTAAAAATTCCTGGAAAAATTTCTTAGGATATTCTCCTAATTACCCCACATCTATTATTTTATTTATTTATTTTATTTTATTTTTTTTTCCTGGTATTTTACACTTTTTCTTTGAGGTATCAATTTTGCCCATAGTGGACTATCAACGGGAGTATCCCTGTAATCATAGCGGGTTCTATCTCGCCGTCTTGTTCTACTGGCAATTGATTCCGGTTGAGGTTGAGGATCAACTTCAGGCTTATTTGATCCAGCCTCCATACCTTCTCTTCCTATAATTCCCATTAGTTCTTTTACTCTTTCAGTTAGTGTCATGTTTTCTATTCTTAACTCTTTGAGTTGTCTCTGATAAACTAAACACTCATGACATTCAGTAGTAGAGTATTTTTCTTGTATAGTTTGTGATGATGATGTCTCTATTGGATGAGGAGTTTTTTCAATATAATAGTCAACCTTATCAAGCAATATAATTTCACTACGTGTACAGACTAGATCAACAATGACCTATCAAAAAATCAACAATTATTTAGATAACGAAAATAAAAAAATGTTAAGTTGTGGTCTTCTACTTACCTGTTCAGGTGACTGGTGAGACTTGCTCCAATAAATTCCTCACCTTGCTAATATGTGAAGGAGTTGCCCTCTATTCGTGACCCTTCGGTATTGTATGGTCTCTGGATCGGGACATATTCCAGAAACCAAGCCTGCTTATATCCAAAGTGTTACATACTTATGTGAATATAAAAGACAAAATAATTTAGTAAGAAGGAACTTACAGCCACAAGGCCGACAAATCCCTTTAGGTAAGGGATTCGGCTCTTCTCACAAGAATCAGATTAGTAGATGAACATAGATCTCCAATAGTAGGCAATTGTGGAGCCATAAATTGATGGATGGCTTCAACCCAATTGAAACTACCTATGTTGTCAAAATCATCTACAATATCTACAAGACCTATGGGGACCTTATATGTAGTAGTACAAAACAACACACAAGTAAATATATACAAAACATATAACTTACAAAATACCAACACATCTTCATCTAATTCTACTCTAGCAGAAAAGGTTTTAAGCAAAAACTCTAACCTCGATCTAGTTGGTTCTTTTTTGGAGAATTGAGAATTGAAAAGAGCACCTGATGCATTAGTTGAATTCATAGGAACAGAAGCCCCTCTATCTGCAATACCGAGCAAAAGGGACACATCTCTTCCGGTGAAAGCAACTGGCACAGTTGAAAACTTAAAGCTTTGACTTGTCAAATCCCAACTTTGAAATATATTGACCAATATGCTACAGATTTGTGGAATGTCTTGTATATTCAAAAAAATAGCAAATGGGGTTTGTTTAATGATCTCTTTGTGCCTTTCATGTAAACAAACAGACAGACGTTGTTTTCCTTTAGCACTTGGACCTCCAAAAAATTCAATAAAGTGGCCTAAAACGCTGGTCCATTGGAGTTTCTTCGCACACTCATTATTTCCCTAACAATTTAAAAATACAAAATTTTAAAAACCTGATTTATTCCTTCATTTTGTAATTGTAAAAAACAAATTAGAGAATCCGCAATGCTTTGCAATAATCCTATTAAAAAAACTTTAGGGCTCTATTTATCTAATTCATATACAGATTAAAAAGATCGTCCATTTGTATTTGAATATTTGAAACCATTCCAAAACCATAACCGAAAAATCATTTTAAACATATGGCATACTTCATATTCGACTAAAGCAAGGAATGCGACACATACCTTGGCCGGTGAAGGAGAGGTTGAACCAGATGCTTGACTCATTTTGCAATAATGAATGGTAGACAAAAATCTTATGAGATGTACGCCTTTCAACGGAAACCCTAAAACCAAGTAAGAAATGGGTAAAACTCTAGTTAAATGAAAGGACGATACCATATTACCTCAAAGCGTCTCGTAGAAATTCCTAAAACTCGGAAGCTAACGAAATGACGCTGGAGGAAAAATGGAGTCTAAGAATTTCCAAATATTTGTGTGCTCGAAGATTTCCCGGAAGCTGAAGACACGAAGACGCTAATGTGGTGACTCGTTTGGACGTGACATTTGGATGGCTCGGAATTTGGAAATGTGGCTCGGATGCATGCGGAATCTCTGCATTAAAAACGATGTTTGACAGGAGGGGTATTTTGGGAATTACACGCACGATTTGGTAATTCTGAAACTATAATGCGTGTTTTGGACAATTCCGAACTTTAGAAGCTGTGTTTGGTAAATTGTCGTTTATATTTTCTTCGCACGAGCTTTCAATCTTAAAAGACATTTCATATATTTGAACTATTTTTAAAACTTTAATAGAATTCCCCATTAATTTCAGCTAAGAAAATTCTTCATTTTTGAGTGTTAATTCAAATCTCGAGCAACTTTGTTATGATACCAAATCATAAAAAAAGTAATGAAAGATAGACAAACAACATGATGCTTTACTCACCGAGCTTATGTAGTTCTAAGACTCTCTTCTACTGAATGACCAATGAATGCATCTCCTCTCTATGATTTAAGGAATATTCTTTGACCCAACCAATGAAATTTCACAAGATTAACAAGAGCTTGACTTAAAATAAGAATTCTCACCTCTCTTACAATTAAGTAATAAAATATAAGTAATTAAGCCTTAAACTGTACTGTGTTCAACCTGATCACCAACAACTTATATATGTCAATTATAATCACATCTAATTAAAATAACTAATTTGCTTATTATCAGTTAGTCAACCTTCAAATCAACTAAAAATCCTTCTAATTGACTAGTACTTGAATAGAACTATTTTGTTTGCTCAATCTCTTTGCTTAATTCGCTATTTTTTATAAAACACAATATTAACAACTTTGATCATAAATAAACATTTCAATTATATATATATATATATATATATATATGAATTTTGATAGCCTACGCGACTGATCCCTGCGCGCCCGTGCGCGACGCGCTCCCAACCGTCCGATCAACCACGAGCATAGTGCGAGCCATGCACGTTGCCGTCGACGCCGCCGACGTCGCCGCGCCGTTCGGCCACCACCGATCGCCGGACCGAGCGCAATCGACGCGCCACTTACCGGCGGTCCGGCGGGGGGAGTTTACCGACCGGTTAGCGGCCGGAATCCGATGCTAACCGGCCGAAAATCACCAAAGATCGCGGCCGGCAGTGGCATGCCCACTGTTGGCCGCGATCGGGCCGGATTCCGCCAATTGCGCCGAAATCGTGCCGGACGGGACGCATCGACGCGATCCGGCCCGGCCTAATCGGTGGTCGTCATTCGGCCGGAATCGCCCGATCGCGTCGAAATCGGCCGCCGATCGGGCGGCCGATTTCGCGCGATTCGCGCGGCCGGCCGAATGGCGGCCGATCGATTAGACCGGACGGACCGACGCTTACCGCCGGTCCGTCGCAATCACCGTAATTTGTCGGATCCGTCCGATCGCGGGCGGGCCACGGCCGTGATCTTTGGTGATTTTTGGCCATTTAGCGTCGGATTCCGGCCGCTAACCGGCCGAAAGACTCACCTTCGGACGGCACGAGTGGCGATCGATCGCGTCGCTCGCGCGCTCGCGATGGCCGGACGCGGCGAGGTGGCAAAGGACGCGGGTCGCTGAGGAGTTGAGCGGAGAAATTGATCGCGCAGGAGATCAATTTTCTATATATATATATATATATATACAAAGTGTAGGATGTTGGCAAACATGTTTAACTAACTGACACATGGATTTTGTCATTGTGGATACAAACAAACCCATTAAAGTGATCAAATTAATTTAAGTTATGGATTTATGTTATT
Organism: Wurfbainia villosa; assembly: GCA_025175895.1. Lineage (NCBI taxonomy): Eukaryota > Viridiplantae > Streptophyta > Magnoliopsida > Zingiberales > Zingiberaceae > Wurfbainia > Wurfbainia villosa. The sequence goes on from CM046008.1 coordinate 1,812,073, forward strand.
GGATGTGAATTCATATGTGTAGAATTTTTTAGTCTGCTATCTAATGTATTGATAGATTGTTAACGAGTTTAGACTCATTATGTATATAAGATATAATTCCCACAAGAGAGGAGATTGAATAACTATCTCTTTTTCTCCATTGAATAGAGCATTCGGAGTCGGCTCCCTCGCACATGGAGAAGATTGTGCCCTCGCAACGATTTCAACTTCCTATCTTCAGATTCTTCCGACGATAATATCATTGGATTCAGGTGCATATTTATTGCTTTTATTTTGCTTCAACTTTATTTTGTTATCACACATTTCACCGTAGATTAGACGATAAGATTCTGTGTTCAAATTGTTTGTTTTCTTTTGTTGAATTCATATACAGATGTGTGATCCATTGATGAATCGAGATCCATCAATTGGTGTCAAATCACAAGATTAGGTGGCATTGATCGTACAATATTAGGATGAGAGTTTTTTATGACGATCTTGATCAAAATGTGTGTGTCTTGTATTAGATCTTAATCTAGCATGTTTAAACGCGTATAATTGTTGAATCTAAGGGTTAGAAATCCTAGATTTTGCATTGGATTCGAGTTTTTCATATTTTTTCACAAAGAACAAATAACAACCATTTTGTTTTGCATCGAAATCGTCATGTTTGATATGCAAAAATTGAGTCGCATGAACATTAGTCAATTGATGTGGACTATCAATTGATTGTTGATCGAAAAGTTGTGTATAGAATGTTTCCAAGTAGACTGGGGCACTCTACTGATCTCCATCAGTCAACTGATGTGTGTGAAATTTTGAATAGAATATTTGTGAATCGACTGTGGAACTCAATAGAGTATAATAGTCGACTTGTATTTGAGGTCACCCGACTGATGCGCTTAAACTTAGGCACAGAACATTTTTAAATCAATTAAGGCTCTCGGTTGATGGTATCAGTCGACTTAGACTGTAGGTTGAGCATAGAAGGGTTGTTATAGTCGATTGGAGCATTCAACTGATTGTGTCAGTCGACTACCATCATATACTAGTTGACTGGTGTTCATAAGTCATCCACAAAATATTTTTAAGTCGATTGAGGTATTTGACTGATGTACATCAGTTGACTACCATTAGTATCAGTCGATTGGTATTGAAATATATAAATGAAATCAAGACTATTGATGTAGAGAACTTCTAGAGGATATAACTTTTTTGCTTAGGATGAGTTTTGAGGTCTTTTAGGATGCATTTTGAAGCTCATTCAGAGTTCTATATTTATTACTATTGGATAAACCTCTCGTAATAGCATGTCTAAGACCTAAAAAAACATCGTTAAAGGCCTTTTTGGGGCCTTCAAAATTATTTAGTCCCATGTTGAGGTTGTTTTATATCTCTTGCATCATTTAACAGCAACAATACAGTTGGTTACCAGGATTCATAAACTTTAGTACTTAGCCTGGAGGTCTAGAGTTCGAATCCTGGGGAAGGCAAAAACCCACTTCCAGGGGTGGGAAGTCCAGGTGAGTAACGACGGGCCAACAGGGGCGACGGTCGTCGACCAATAGGGGTCGTCGAATTCCGCCAATAGGGGTCGGGTCGTTACACAGTCAATAGCTAGATAGCTATATACTCTGTCTGTCAACGAGACTCATTCGTAGTAGTATGTCATTGTCTGCAGATATTGAGTCTTTATATTGTCTGTCTATCCATGAGTCTCGTTCATGGTAGCATGTGGTTGCGCATAGACAGTGCTATATATATTGTCTATCTGCCCACAAGTTTCATTCGTAGTATCATGTTGTTGCTCACAGATAGTGCCCCTTTCTATTACCTTGAGAGTCATGAGACTTTGTCGCAGTATCTTGATGTGTATTTCTTGCAGGTTTACAGTTGGTTGTGTATGTCACAGGTGCATTTATTATATGGCTGACTAGGTTAGTTGCAGATTGATACATGTACTTTGATATTTGGGTTACTCGGGTTTACTTTCCTTTGACCTCCATTATGTTTGTATTATCATACACTATCTTTCTATACGCCCACTGAGTGATTTGTACTCACTCCCTCTTTTCTTTGGCCTTCAAGTTAGTTGATAGAGGACGTATCCTGTTGACCTACCCTAGCGTCGCTCAAAGAGTCCCTTGCCGTGCTAGTCCCACTGCATCGTCGAGATGCCGATTTGTTTTCTTTATTGTTATCGCATTTTGTTTACGCATTTTGGATTTTTATCGCAATTTGATTTGGATGTCATAAATCTATTTTACTTTCACTGACTTATATTTTAATCATGCATGCATGTAGTTAATAAAATAATTATATTTTATATTTTGATTATTTCAAAGTTTTTATTATATCTGATTCCAGTAATGTGTTTTGGAATATTATCACTAAGGGGTTCCTCTGTCATTTGGATGACGAATATGCCCTCGGAGCGTGACAATAAACTTCTCTACTTAGTTAGTTCAAAAGTCAATTTTGTCATTGTACCCATATACACTTGGTGGATAGACACTAGAGCTACCACTCATATTAGTGTCACTGTACATAGTTGTCTTAGTAGTTGATTGTCTATTGATAGTGAAAGATACATCTATACTGGTAATGATAAGAATGTTAGAGTGACTATTATATGTATTTTTCAACTTTGTCTAGGGACCAATGTATTTTTGGATTTGGAGAATATATTTGTTATTCCATCATTTTGACAGAACTTAATTTCCATTTTTGTTTGGACAAATCAAAATACTCTTCTTCATTTAGAAATGGAGCATTCAATATTTTTTAAAATTTAGTATTTATTAGTACAAATTTCCTAGTTGATAAGCTATATATGTTAAACATCATAGCTCTCACAGGAAATGATATAATGAACAGTATAGTTATGAAGCTCAATTTCACTGACAAGAATTTATCTATGTTATGATATAGGCGTTTAGAATATATATCCAAATATCACCTAAAAAGGTTAACGTCACAAGAAATTATCTTTTCTCTTGACTTATCAAACTTTGGTGTTTGCATAAGACGTGTCAAAAGAAAAATTACTAACAAAAAGAATAAAAGTGCAAGTTGATATAGTAGCACTTTAGAACTGATACATGCATATATATGTGAATCATTCTCTAAAGAATCTTGAAATAGACAAACATATTTTATCAGGTTTATTGATGACTACTCCTGATATGTTTACTTGTATCTTTTGAATGAGAAGTCAGAATCCTTGGATATGTTCAAGATCTTCAAATCCAAAGTTAAAAATCAACTAGGTAAAAATATCAAAGATGTCAGATCCAATCGTAGAGGTGAATATTATAGTTGTTATGATGGATCTAGTGAACAACATCTAGGACCTTTTGCCAATTACCTTTATGAGTATGAGACTGTGGCTCAATACACTATGTATGATACTTCTTATCAAAATGATGTAGATGAGTGAAGGAATCAGACTCTAAAAGATATGATGAGAATTATGATGTCTTTTACTTTTTTATCAGATTCATTGTGGGTTGAATAACTCAAAACTATAGTTTACCTACTTAATAGAGTACCTAGTAAGACAGTGAATAAAATCTCATATGAGTTTATGGATGGATAAGAAGTCTAGTATTAGACACTTACACATTTGGGGTTGCCCAACTGAAGCTAGGTCATATAGGCCTAATGAAAGGAAATTAAATTCAAAGATGGTTAGCTGCCATTTTGTTAGATATTTTGAAAGGTCAAGGACTTTAAATTTTATGACCCCTCAAACATATCCTTTTTTGAATCGAAAATATCAAGTTCATTAAGTACAATAGAAGCACTAAACTCATGGACATACATTTTGAGGAGGATAACACTGATCATCTTACCTCAGTTACTACACGTGCAACTAGTAGTGACATGATCTCTATACCTTATATTATTGATATTGCACATCCAGTGGGAGTGGTACTTCATGATATCCCTATGTCCTCTCCTATGCAAGTAGAAGAACTATCTGCTCAGGTTGATGCACGCCCTCTTATGGTTGAGCAAGCTCCTCAAGTACCTCAAATGTCTCGAGCACAAGTGCCTCTAAGGCGATCCACCAAGAAAAAGGAAATCCATCATTTCATGTGATTATATGTATCTCCAAGAGCATGAGTTCGACATTGAACTGGAAGATGATCCTTTATCTTTTCAGGAAGTCAAACAGTGTTCTAATATTGAAAGATGGATTGAAGTCGTTAAGAATGAGATGAAGTCCTTGACGAACAATGATGTATGAGAGCTTATAGAATTGTTTGAAGGAGTGAAACCCGTTGGTTGTAAATGAATATTTAAAATCAAATGGGAGTCACTGGGCAATGTCGAAAAGTATAAGGCACGCCTTGTAGCTAAGGGATTCACTCAGAAGGAGAATATTGATTACAAGGAGTCTTTCTCACTTGTGTCCACTAAAGACTCTCTAGGGGTAATCATGACACTTGTAACTCATTATGATTTGGAGTTACATCAAATGGACATCAAGACTGTATTCCTTAATGGAGACATTGAGAAGTATATATACATGGTGTAACTAGAAAACTTTGAATCTGATGATTCAAAACACCTAGTATGCAAGTTAAAGAAGTCTATTTATGACTTAAAACAAGTATTTCATCAGTGGTATAAGAAATTTGATGAAGTGATTACTTTATTTAATTTTAAAGAGAATTCAGTTGATCAATGCATTTGTGTTAAGCTCAGCGAGAGCAAATTTGTAATACTTGTCTTATATGTGGATGACATCTTGTTAGCAAGCAATTGCAAACAATTATTGCATGCGACCAAGTCATTTCTATCAGATAAATTTGAAATGAAAGATGTTGATGAAGCATCCTTCGTATTAAACATACAAATTTGTCATGATAGATTCAAGGGTATATTTGGATTATCACAAAAGGCCTATATTAAAAATGTGCTCATATGGCATGACATGCAAAGTTGTACATCAGCTGACACACTTGGGTATGAAGGTAACAAATTTAGCTTGTAACACAGCGTGAACTTGAAATCAAGGAGATGGAGAAACTTCCTTATGCATCAAAAGTAGGGAGTCTCATGTATGCTCAGGTGTATACGCGTCCGAATATTATGTATATAGTTGGAATGTTAGACATATATTTAAGTAATCCTAGACCAGAATATTGGAAAATTGTAAAGAGGATTATACAATATCTTCAAAGAACCAAAGAACTCATGCTCACATATCAGAGATCCAATCGCTGGAGGTGAGTGAGTATTCAAACTTTGATTTTACTAGATGCTCAGACAACAGGACGTCCGCCTCAGGTTTTATCTTTATGCTTGCTAGGGGAGTTATATCATGGAAAAAATATAAAGTAGATACTTATAGTGACTTCTACGATGGAGGCATAAATTATAACCAACTTTGAAGAATTAAATCACGGAATATGGCTACAAAACTTTATTATATTTTTATAGATCCTTAATGATATTGACAAGCCATTAAAAAATTACTGTGAAAATAAAGCTGCAGAACTCTATTTCAAGAACAACCACAGCTCGTCAAAGTCAAAGCACAACGACATCAAATTTTTTGTGATTAAAGAAATAGTCCAGAGTGGTTAAATAATGATATAGTATATTTGAACAAACTCAATACTAACATCAGGCAACCGGCTCTACTTGTGGCCCAAAAAAGCTGAGGGCCCAAATTTTTTGATATTTTTACATTTAGATTTTTAAGTAAAATTCAAATTTTCTGAGGGCCCAAATGAAAAATAAATCTTGCAAAATATATTTTGCAGCCGCGACTTTTCATTCGTTAATCCCTCTTCTCAACTTTTTCGCCCCGACTTTCTCCAGCTTCTCCTAATCGCTCAAGAGATCCAGCCTTACTCCAAATTTCAATCGCCGAGCCTCGGATAGACTTCTCCTGTTAGGCTGTTACCGTGCTACGTGAGTTAAAATTTTCTCCTTCTATGCAAAATTGCATATTCTCTTTCAGGTTCGTCTTCTCCTCCTTTTTGGGGTTTTTTTTCTATTTTTTTTTTGGGAGAGGGGGATTTTAGAGGGCAAGATTGGATCGTTGAAGTCGAAATCGAGTTGCAAATTTTGAAATTTACTTCTGGGATTCATGGGGATCTTGTTAGATTGAAGGATTCAAGGAGCTGGCGGTCGATGACCTTTTCATGTTTTCTTTGCTTGGGTTAGATGAAACTCGTTGACTGTGATTTGCTCTGTGATTTTGTATTGTTGTATTGATGTATTCTTACATATATACTTTTGTATAGATCTAAATTCAAAGCCAAATTCTCTAGCTGCAACTAGGAAAGCTCCTTCATCTGGTGATTCTGCTTCATAAGTAAAACCATCCCCTTTCTTGTTTGGCTCAGCAATTGCTGTCACGCCCCGAGAGCATACCGAGCCGAAAATCAAACGGACGGCACCTCCCCTGTACGTGGCAACATTTTGGATTAATACAAGGCCCGTAGGCCCACAATAACAACAATATATATGTATGAAAATAAAAACTACACAAGACACAGCGGAAACATACTACAATAATACAACAATCCCACACATGCATACCGGTATGGCTAACACACCACAACAACACAAACCTTGACAAAATCTGAATATACAACATATACATCACGAAAATTCTGAATACATAACACGGCGGACGGAAGGCTCAAAACAAAACACGGGAGACTCGGAGGTGAGATGAGACGATGTCAGCCGGCGGTGCTCCAATGCCATCACGGGTCTACTGCTACAGGCTGTAAAACCTGTGGTCCGTGGGGGGTGGTGAGTAAAACTCAGCAGGTAATAGAAAACATATATATATATGTAATATCACATGTATTTCAATGACATACTCTAGAAGTACAACAGGTATATCAGCATAATATATAAATACAAGCATATACCGTCTAACTGAAATGAATAACATAAAAATGCAGATATAAGTTCAAGTACGCTACGCTACTCGATCCAACTCAACATATATATCAAACATATATATAACAGAAGAGTAATATCAACACATACTCTACTCATTCTACAGGCCAAGGTATCTATTTTATATCCAACACATACAAATATCCGTCACTACTATATTAAATATGCAAGGAAACATGCATGAATATGATGTACAATCAAATGCAGCAAACATAATACAATCAAATGCAACATCACAATAAGCATATATATATAGACTGTATCTATATATGTATACTAATCACAATCATCCATATATATATATATACATGCATATATGTATATATATGGCAATATGCAAAAATGCCATCAGTCGAATGCAAAGATGCATGGTCATGTCGGCTCACCCTAAAGCTACCACGACCCCAGTGTGGCCTCGGTGGCTCGAGCATGACAATGGTCCCAACTCCACCAACCACTACTCTCGAGTGGCCGAGTGGGCAGTATGATCGAGTAGCATATAAGCGTAAAGAGCAAGCTACACAATGGGGGTCCCTGCTGTTGGTCACTCCGACAGTCACTACCCATGAGTGGTCGAGTACCACACACGCAGGACTACGGCACGCAAATCCAACTACCACCATCTATAGTGGTAGAGTGCGGCACCTCAATGCTCTACCCTCACACCGGTTACTCCTCCTATGAGTAACCGTGGAGGCAGGATGACTGGCGACCCTCTCAACCACAAGGGAGACCTCGTCGCCAGCGTGCATGTAAATGCATGAATGCAATGTCTCACATACAGACATCCACCATAGACTCTCTATCCTGTACAGAGTCATACCAATCTACTTGACGCACTCTTTATCCTGTAGAGAGTCGTACTCAACTGATCATAATACTCTCTATCCTGTAGAGAGTCATACTAATCTACTCGACGCACTCTCTATCCCGTAGAGAGTCATACTCATCTGATTATAACAAGCTAGGACCACCAGTCCGTAGCGATACCCTAAGTATCATTCCTCTGACCATTTACACAACACATGTTCGGTGGTAACATACAACCTAAGGGTACTTGAACTAACCCTAGGTTAAAGACATTATCTACCACGGATGACCTTTTTGCCCAATGTACAATCAGGTTGTCATCCGAACTTTACCATTTGCACTTAACTTAAATAAATTCTAAGTTACTTGCATCACCTATATGTATAACTCCTAATCATGATAAAATAAACATGATATCAACAATAGAGTTAATAGCCAATGGTAAAGGATCAAGCATACGATAAAAAGAACAGGGTCAAGGTAATATGAACACCTAACATGCTCATATCAATGACTAAATCTGAATGAAATACAACTACCCGGACCAGGTAGGAAATTACCCACATAATATCCACTTTATCACCATGATGAATTACTTGCTATAATTAACCACCATACTAGCTAACAGCTACAATTCTATAACAAATCAATCCATATCCATTATGCTGCCACAACGTAATTCATTACTATAACATAACCAAATTACAACTTACCTTTCAATGCTTCAGTTTATCCAAAACATATACCCACTACCGATCTCCAGACTTAAAGGTATATCAATCCCGAATTACCTGTAATCACATGATATTCAACTCTCCCTTAGATATAGAATTCATATCAAAAGTTCAAAGCAATATTCTGGTAATCGAGGTTACCAGAAGTCTTGTGGCTATCATGAACAAGAAGGGTCAGTCGGTAAGGTTATATGCTTGCGAAGATTGTTCGACAACCAACAAAGCAACTGTCGGGAAGAACAAGATCAAAATGATCGGTGTGGCAGCAAACGTGAAAGGCATCAATGAATCCATCACTCGGTGAAACTTGAAAACGATCTGGATGTCGATGGCTGTCCACACCCGTCGGAGCACCCATAGATCCCTCGGTGGAGAAAATCAACAGTACCCGACACGACAAACGACACCAGCCTCGCAACATATCTGAGACAACCCGACTGTGAGAGTGGAGATCTCCAGTGACGAAATGACAGAACTGGAGAGTGAGCTTGCAAGACCAAGCTTGCTGTAAAACAGAGGTCACGGTGGCTCAAGTATGGCAGTGGCCAGATCGATCGAGAAGGCTCGCGATCTTAAATCGGGAGGCTGAGGCTGATCTGCTAGATCGAAAAAAGAGAAGGCAATCAAACTCAAGGGGAAAAAAATCGCAAATAACCTAAACCCCCTGATTCTCTCTTTCGGTCTCGAAGTCTCCCCAGGAGATGTCGATGGTCGCTGGAGGTGCTCGCTGCCGATGATGGGGCTCGGGGAGAGGATGCGCTGAGGGAACGCTGTCGGTGTAGCGGCCGGAGCGAACGCCAAACTAGGGATCGATCGAAAAATCACGGCGGCACTTGCTGTTGTCGTCGAGATCAAGAGGAACCACCGCCGCCATGCGCGCGATAACGATGAGCGGCGCCAATGCGGCATGCTGGCGGCATGGCGTGGAGGTGGAGATCACCCGCTGCTGTTGGATCGGCAGAGACGAAGAGGCGACGGCGAAGAAACGAAATGGGGAAGGAGAGTCGGAATTGGGAATTGGAAGAGAGAAACGCTCGTGATAAAGCCAATGAAAAACCGCAGAAACGGTTCGCGGAAAGGAAATGGATTATACGGGTCGGGTTCAAGATTTAACCCGATTTCTATTAACCCATTAATCTTAGGGTTAGGTTAATAAACTCAATTAACCCCTAGATTAGGATTTAAATTCATTTTAAATCCTGTAAAATTTCTAAAAACTCCTTAAAATTCCATAAGATAATTTCCAATTAGCAAGGGGTTTTTTTTTCCCGTATTTTACATTCTCCCCCACTTATAAAAATTTGGTCCCCAAATTTCGTACTACATGCAAAAATTTCTTTAAGCAAGTTTCCGAAAGAACCAAATACATTCCTCAAGTGAACAGATGAGACTATCGAGCTCGGATAATATCTTCCAGCTCCCACATAGCCTCCTCATCGGTATGATGTTGTCATCCAACCTTTACGAGTCGGATGATTTTCGTCCCACTACTGTTGTTCTCCACCCGTGCTCCACCTCGAATCACCTCGTAAGTCGCATTAGATTGAGGTAGAATTTGGAACCTCTTTCAGAACATAATCAACATGCGACACATATTTCCTCAGTTTAACAACAGGAAATACGTGGTGAGCACCCGCAAGTGTCGGAGGTAAAGCCAACCGATAAGCTACACCTCCATAATCCACGACACAAGATCTGAATAGATCCTCCAACGTTTGAATGTCATGCTCAGACAGTCCATTAGTCCGCGGATGAAATGTTGCACTAAGCCGAAGCTCTGTGCCCATAGTCTGGTGCAGACTCTCCCAAAATCGCAAGGTAAAATGTGGGTCTCTATCAGATATAGTACTCAAAAGTACCCCACGCAATCTGATAATCTTCCGACAATACAACTCTGCCGGATGATCCAACGAGTACATTCTACGCATAGGCAGAAGGTGAGCTGACTTGGTTAGTCGATCCATGATCACCCAAATCGCATCACATCCTTTACGAATTCTAGGCAATCCCGTAACGCAATCGATAGTGATATGCTCCCACTTCCATTCCGAAATCGGAATTGTCTAGAGCAATCCAGCGAGTTCTTGATGTCAGCCTTCACCTACTGGCATACTAAACATCGAGCAGCAAAATCTTCTATAACTCTCTTTATACCATTCCACCAGTATAAACGTTTCACTCTCGGTACATCTGAGTATCACCAAGGTATATAACCCATCTCGAATGATGTGCTTTCTGTAGCAACTCTTCCTTAACTGGACGTGTGTCCGGAACACACTATCCTTCTTAGAGACGGAGAATTATCTTCTCAAAAGAGAAATTCATCAACCATCCAAGATACACTTCACCACACACTCTGTAAGTGCATGGGCGACTATAGCGACGAATCTCACTCGTTGCAATTGTTGCAACTGTTCGCGCTCCAGCAACTCCATTGTAGCTACCTAATAGCTTGTTAAATTCAATGAGCACTTCTGCTCCATACATCCACAAATCCAGAAAATAACTACCAAAGTCCCATCATGTATATGACAGACTATCTCGTAGTTTCTTAACTGTCGTAAGCATAAGATACGTCTCATGCAATTGTATCGAATTCGCTCCGATCCCTGAAACGGCGCATCTGCGTACATCATCCTTTTATCTACTCCAGAAGGATTAACTAATACTTGTGTAAAAGTTAACCTTCGTCTAGGTCTTGTAACTGATTTCACCAGCTTACGACTAAACGATTTCCAACATCACCATTGTCAAACAAATCTGTGGTATAGTAATGCTAAGACATTCTATCCATATCTACAGTATTAACCAAACCATACAAGGCAAACCACCATCTACGGTGGTCGAGTGCGCAACTCCAACTACCACAACCAACAGTGGTCAGGCTACGCAACTCCAACAACTACAAGAGGATCCAATCGTGTTCAAGATACACGATTCTCAAATCCAGTGACGACTAAATCGTTAATGAATCTAACAACTTAATCACAACTTGTAAAATTCATACCAAGTATGAAATTATTGTCTCCACACACCTGCATCGTGCTTACTCTAAGTTGATGATATATCAATCATCACAATGACTCTGATAATTGTATGACACCATGTCACTACAATATCAACACTCCAATCGTAAACCAATCCTAGAGTATACACAGGTGTCTTTGGCTGATCTCAATAGATCATCTATCCACAACGAAAGATATTCTTCACAATAACTATTGTATTCCATCATCGATAATCGATGCATACTTTCATAGGTTCATCTCTCTTTCAACAAAGAGTTCCGGATCTTCTAAAGAAGGAATACTGGGATAGATAAATATCCCCTCCAACATCTCCTATATTTACACTTACATTCTTCCAATTTCTACAGTGTTTAGCAACACTGATACCAACAAAATTATCACTCGATATGCGATCTTCGATACATAATTTCAAAGGTCCATCCCTCTTTTATCAAAAGTTCTGGATCCTTCTCAAGGAGAAATACTGGGACAGATAATTTTCTCCTCCAATATCTCCTATAATTACCACTTACATTCTTCCAATCCTCATAGTGTTTAGTAACACTTACACCAACAAAATTTATTACCCGATATAGGATCTTCGATACCGGAACTATTTTCGCAATCATTTCGATCGCCTACTCCACTTGCCTATGCAACGGAAAGGCTAGGAGTTCATCCGAACTACATCCGAAGGCTCTCGGATTATACGCATATCCAAGAGGCATATCATACCATACTTCTAACAATTTAACCATTCGTAAGGATATGTCTACAGTAAAAGTATGTCTATCAAAGTGTAACGGTATCCCTTGACTTCTTAATTATTGATCCACATCTCACCAGACGGTAGAGATACCATCGACCCACAAGTCGATGTAAAGGACCCTTCTAATCCAACTAAGAATGTTCTATACAAAGATACATGTAAACTACAAGTATCTCTCAATATATTAATCCAGAGGATAAAACTAAAGTAATACCCTGAATGATCAAATATCTGTTGATCCGATCCAAAAGGCTCCACACAGGTCTCAGCCTTTCTCCGAAGAGAAAAGATCAGATTCAATAGTCCGTGACAAAGCGGTCGCATTTCTGTGACGAATGCCTCGGGGATTTTTCCCTAAATCATCTGATCAATCCCTTGATCCTACGAGCTGCAACTATAGGATACTAAATAAATACGACCTTCGTCGTATACTCTCTCTTCTGTACTAAGCAAAACATATCTGGAGGTAATTGTTTGTTGTCTGCTGAGTCTTCTACAATGTCTTCGCACGCCGCTCAGGCCGATCTGCTGAAGGGGAGTATCAAGGAACTCCAACCACGCCTGAGGTAGTAGGTTGTTGCTGATAAGATAACCCAATCCTCTGTGCTGATTTTTGCTGTCGAGATGATGTATCTTCTTCTCGGAACACCATCGATAGTCTTCAACTGAATCTTCAAGGTACACCTCCTCCACTGTACTAGTTGCTCAACAATAGCAACAGCTGAACTGCTCCAACGGATAATCTAGCTTCGCGTGTCTTCGTGATCTGCACTGCACGCCCACAATCCCTTCGGAGTCTTTGATCTGATTTTGCTGATATCCACGAGAACATCCTGATGATCCGCGGATGGTCTTCTATAATCGAAAAATAGCTCAACGCCTATGACTCCGATCTTACTCCTTTATCCAACAGTCGTAGACTTCTGACTCTAATAAGTTGACCTGGAATATATGTTTATCGGTCTCCAACTCTTAAACACTTGTACGGAGTCATTTCTAAACTCCTGTCTCAATCCAACGTCTTCCGGTAGGATCTGATAGAAGATCCCGGCATCCTAATCCAACTATAAGCCAACAATCGTAGGTGGCTTAAAATATCCATTCATCTTCTTGAGCTATCAGGTGGTCGTAACCTCTGCAAGTCTCATGACTCTACACAATACACTGTTACTAACCGAGCACCCTTTCTTAAAGCTCAAGAATTCCTTACAATGTGTCACTAAAAGTGACACGAGGAAATACACTCTTTCAACATCACTAAACCGTGATCGAGTGATGTTTTATTTCCCGAAGATTATTTTCTGCATTTATCACCAAATACCGGCTTGATCCCGATACTGGTATGCAAACAACTCCTCTTTCTCGGTATAACATGAGTTAAGTACTCAAAAGTACTCTCAAAGTTATACAACTCAGTACTAACAACTCAGGGATAAAATCCCTATGAAATACTGTAACCTAGCCTTCCGTTATCTGCATCAACAATAGTCTACAAGTCTGTTCATTACCCACAGGTAATGATCCGACTAGCACAGTTAGTGGAAATCTCTAAGACTGTAGTCTCTGATTTCCATAATAAATGTGACGACTCCCTGCTTTTCCGACTCAGATCACGGCTCTCAAAGGTAAATTACCTTCTCGACACAGGTTCAAGACTCACAGACTCAACAGGTCGTTCCCGTGGTCAAATCATACCACGATTACGAATAATAACCAACATACTACGGGTTATTCTTTGATATAAGCATCTAAATGCATAGCCAACATAACCGGGAGTATAAACCCTAAAGGTCACTCCGGTTGGTCACCTCGGTGGACGACCCCTACTACAAGTCTGCACAGGTGTTATAACTATACCGTATACACCTACTGATCAAGTTTAGATAAATATCTACTAAATCATAAGTTATTAGGAATTCTTACCTCGTGCTGCTTGGAGCTCAGGCCGCTGTCCATCTCATCTCAACAAACCAAAACCGAATAAATCGACTCCCGAGAATCCAAGACTCGACTCAAAAACAATATTGTATGGCATCGCAGAACCTTGGGCTATGATACCACTAAAGTTGTCACGCCCCGAGAGCATACCGAGCCAAAAATCAAACGGACGACACCTCCCCTGTACGTGGCAACATTTTGGATTAATACAAGGCCCGTAGGCCCACAAGAACAACAATATATATGTATGAAAATAAAAACTACACAAGACACAGCGGAAACATACTACAATAATACAACAATCCCACACATGCATACCGGTATGGCTAACACACCACAACAACACAAACCTCGACAAAATCTGAATATACAACATATACATCATGAAAATTCCGAATACATAACACGGCGGACGGAAGGCCCAAAACAAAACATGGGAGCCTCGGAGGTGAGATGAGACGATGTCAGCCGGCGGTGCTCCAATTCCATCACGAAGTCTTCTACTTACTGGCGAAAACCCGAGTGGTCCACGGGGCGGGGGGGGGCGGGGTGAGTAAAACTCAGCAGGTAATAGAAAACATGTATATATATGTAATATCACATGTATTTCAATGACATACTCTAGAAGTACAATAGGTATATCAGCATAGTATATAAATACAAGCATATACCGTCTAACTGAAATGAATAACATAAAATGCAGACATACGAAGTTCAAGCTACGCTACTCGATCCAACTCAACATATATCAAACATATATATAACAGGAAGAGTAATACCAACACATAATCTACTCATGCTACAGGCCAAGGTATCTATGGTCTATCCAACCCATACCAATATCCGACACAACTGTATAACATATGCAAGGAAACATGCATGAATATGATGTACAATCAAATGCAGCAAACATAATACAATCAAATGCAACATCACAATAAGCATATATATATATAGACTGTATTTATATATGTATACTAATCACAATCATCCATATATATATATATACATGCATATATGTATATATATGGCAATATGCAAAAATGCCATCAGTCGGCAATGCAGCATGCATGGTCATGTCGGCTCACCCTAAAGCTACCATGACCTCAGTGTGGCCTCGGTGGCTCGAGCATGACAACTGTCCCAACTCAACACCAACCACTACTCTCGAGTGGCCGAGTGGGCAGTATGATCGAGTAGCATATAAGCGTAAAGAGCAAGCTACACGATGGGGTCCTCGCTGGTCACTCGACTACTACCCATGAGTGGTCGAGTACCACACACGCAGGACTACGACATGCAAATCCAACTACCCCCGTCTATAGTGGTAGAGTCGGCACACTCAATGCTCTCGCTCACACCGCCATTCTCCTATGAGTAACCGCTGGAGGCGGGATGATCGGCGACCCTCTCAACCACAAGGGAGACCTCGTCGCCACGGCGTGCATGTAAATGCATGAATGCAATGTCTCACATACAGACATCCACCATAGACTCTCTATCCTCTGTAGTCATACCAATCTACTCGACGCACTCTCTATCCCGTAGAGAGTCGTGACTAATCGATCATAATACTCTCTATCTCGTAGAGAGTCATACTAATCTACTCGACGTATCTCTATCCTAGAGTCGTACTATCCGATTATAACAAGCTAGGACCACCGGTCCGTAGCGATACCCTAAGTATCATTCCTCTGACCATTTACACAACACATGTTCGGTGGTAACATACAACTTAAGGGTACTAGAACTAACCCTAGGTTAAAGACATTATCTACCTACGGATGACCTTTTTGCCCAATGTACAATCAGGTTGTCATCCGAACTTTACCATTTGCACTTAACTTAAAAAATTCTAAGTTACTTGCATCACCTATATGTATAACTCCTAATCATGATAAAATAAACATGATATCAGCAATAGAGTTAATAGTCAACGGTAAAGGATCAAGCATACGATAAAAAGAACAGGGTCAAGGTAATATGAACACCTAACATGCTCATATCAATGACTAAATCTGAATGAAATACAACTACCCGGACCAGGTAGGAAATTATTCACATAATATCCGCTTTATCACCATGATGAATTACTTGCTATAATTAACCACCATACTAGCTAACAGCTACAATTCTATAACAAATCAATCCATATCCATTATGCTGCCACAACGTAATTCATTACTATAACATAACCAAATTACAGCTTACCTTTCAATGCTTCAGTTTATCCAAAACATATACCCACTACCGATCTCCAGACTTAAAGGTATATCAATCCCGAATTACCTGTAATCACATGATATTCAACTCTCCCTTAGATATAGAATTCATATCAAAAGTTCAAAGCAATATTCGTAATCGAGGTTACCGTAAGTCTTGTGGCTATCATGAACAAGAAGGGTCAGTCGGTAAGGTTATATGCTTGCGAAGATTGTTCGACAACCAACAAAGCAACTGTCGGGAAGAACAAGATCAAAACGATCGGTGTGGCAGCAAACGTGAAAGGCATCAATGAATCCATCACTCGGTGAAACTTGAAAATGATCTGGATGCCGATGGCTATCCACACCCGTCGGAGCACCCATAGATCCCTCGGTGGAGAAAATCAACAAAGATTCGACACGACAAACGACACCACCGCAACATATATCCGAGACAACCCGATCGGTGAGAGTGGAGATCTCCAAAGGATTTAAATGATGAATCGAGAGTGAGCTTGCAAGACCAAGCTTGCTGTAAAACAGAGGTCATGGTGGCTCAAGTATGGCAGTGTCCGGATCGATCGAGAAGGCTCGCGATCTTAAATCGGGAGGCTGAGGCTGATCTGCTCGATCGAAAAAAGAGAAGGCAATCAAACTCAAGGGAAAAAAAATCGCAAATAACCTAAACCCCCTGATTCTCCCTTTCGGTCTTGAAGTCTCCCCAGGAGATGCCGATGGTCGCTGGAGGTGCTCGCTGCCGATGATGGGGCTCGGGGAGAGGATGCGCTGAGGGAACGCTGTCGGTGTAGCGGCCGGAGCGAACGCCAAACTAGGGATCGATCGAAAAATTGCGGCGGCACTTGCTGCTGTCGTCGAGATCAAGAGGAACCACTGTCACCCACGACGACAACGATGAGGGCAGCGCTCGGCATGCCGACGGCGGCGGGCGAGCTCGAGTGTGGGCGAGCGACGTGGCGTGGAGGCGGAGATCACCCGCTGCTGTTGGATCGGCAGAGACGAAGAGGCGACGGCGAAGAAACGAAATGGGGAAGGAGAGTCGGAATCGGGAATTGGAAGAGAGAAACGCTGGTGATAAAGCCAATGAGAAACTGCAGAAACGGTTCGCGGAAAGGAAATGGATTATACGGGTCGGGTTCAAGATTTAACCCGGTTTCTATTAACCCATTAATCTTAGGGTTAGGTTAATAAACCCAATTAACCCCTAGATTAGGATTTAAATTCATTTTAAATCCTGTAAAATTTCTAAAAACTCCTTAAAAATTCCATAAGATAATTTCCAATTAGCAAGGGGTTTTTTTTTCCCCCGTATTTTACAATTGTCGTGTGGCATAGAGCAAATATCCTGAGAAATACAAGAATTATACCATAATTTGGTTCCTTTGACCAATTGCCATGCATGATACATTCATTTTCAAAGTTAAAACCCTTTATTGTAGGCTTATGCAAATTCTGAAAAAGCCAAGAAGGGAGAGATTTAACCTAAGTTACAGTTACATAAGTGAGTTGACATTAGGCTCTTAGCAAGGTAGAATGTTATAATTTCAAAGTTAGGTTGCATTGTCCATAAATATAGTTTTAGAAGAGTAAACTTACATATCCATATGTCATGTTGATTTGTTCCAAACAAATTCCTTTTTTAAAAGGGAAATTTTGAGAAGCATGAGATGAATGGGTGTTTTATAATAATAATAGATTATTGTGCCACTTTTGATTTGCTTTTTTAAAAAAAAATTGTTGCTTATACTTTTTAAATTTGGGAGCTGATGGAGATCAGGAGACTTAAGAGTTTATTTGTAGATGTACTCTTCTATTTTAAAGTTACTTCAAGAGCTTGATCCTTGACTTATATTTTCCAAGATTAAGATTTGTAGAAGTTTATACTAAAATTAATGTGCTTGTGTCTTTAATTGCACGAATAAAGTACTAGACAATTGAATTGTTGTGTTTTTTTATAAACTTGCAGGATATCTGTGTAAGATCTTATATAAGTGGATTTTGAATCGAAGAAAAATTCTCCATATCAGGTTTTATTGTTCTTTGCTTATTGCTTATTATTCATAATTATCTATCATCATGAAACAACTTTCTGGATATCAAAAAAGACAAAAAAAGAAAAAAGAAGAAGAGATAGCCCAAAGCTTAAGAGGTTCATTGAATAAATATTTTAGTAAAGAATCACATGACACAACAGAAAGTTTAGTTCAAATTTTAACTAATGAATCAAATGCAAATGAAGATTTTGTTAAAAACAAGAATGATGAAAATGAAGAATTTGTGAGAAACAAATGTGATGAGAATGAGAATTTTGTAGAATATGAAAACGAAGAGAATACATATTTTAATGATTTGGATAAAATTGAAATTGACAAAACTAAAGATATTGAGAATTGTTGCGGTGATGAGCATACAAACGAATATCAATGTTCGACACCCATATATGATTTGAACATATTTGATCCAAGAGTTTGGGATAATCTTGATACAAAAATGAGAGATTTACTTGTGGAAAGTGGTCCTAAAAGAGAAGATATTCTCAAGTTTCCTTTAGATAAAGAATCTCGACATTTTTCTCATACTTACTATGTTCAAATGTTACCAAATGGTGAGACTCGTGATCGAAAATGGTTAGTATACTCAAAGGAGTTGGACAAAGTATTTTGCATTTGTTGTAAGTTGTTTAAAGTAATACACACCAAAAGTAATTTAGCAAGAGAAGGAGTTAATGACTGGAAACATTTATCTGAAAAGCTTAAACAACATGAAAATAGTGTTGAACACCTCATTAATTTGAGAGCTTTTGTTGAACTATAAATGAGATTAAAAAAAACATTGACAATTGATAAGGAAATACAAGAACAAATTAAAAAGGATACAAAACATTGGAAACACGTTATGCTAAGAATAGTTGCTGTTGTCAAATGTCTTGCTACACATAATTTAGCATTTTCGTGGTTCACATGACAAAATTGATGAAGATGGTAATGGTAATTTTTTGGGTCTACTTGAAATGATTGCAGATTTTGATCCAATAATGCAAGAGCATTTTCGACTCATTCAAGATAAAAATATTCATTATCATTATCTCAATCATAAAATTCAAAATGAGTTAATATCTATTTTAGCTTCTAAAGTCAAGAATGCAATAATTAAAAAAGTAAAAGAGGCAAAATATTTTTCAGTAATTCTTGATTGTACACCAGATACAAGTCACAAAGAACAAATGACTCTTATATTACGATGTGTAGATGTTTCAGATACTCCAATTAAAATATAAGAGTACTTCTTAGAATTTTTAAATGTAGAAGATACAACTGATTTAGGTCTTTTCAATGAATTGCAAGTTGTTTTACAATCTTTAGAACTTGATATTGATAATGTGAGAGGGCAAGGTTATGATAATGGATCTAATATGAAAGGCAAAAATCAAGGTGTGCAAAGGAGATTACTTGACATTAATCCTAGAGCATTTTATATGTCATGTGGTTCTCATTCTCTTAACTTAGTTGTTAGTGACATGGCAAATTCTTGTGCTAAAGCAAAATCATTTTTTGGAGCATGTCAATGTATGTACACTGTGTTTTCTAATTCAACAAAAAGATGGAATATTTTGCTTGAATATATTGATGGATTAACTTTAAAATCATTGTCAACTACAAGATGGGAAAGTCATTTTGAAACAGTCAAAGCAATACTATCTCAAGCTTCTCAAATTAGAGAAGCTTTGTTCAAATTAGCAGAAATAAGTGAAGACAATAAATTAAGTAGAGATGCTGAAACTTTAGCATCCGGTGAACTTTCATGTTTTGAATTTATATTAAGCCTTGTTATTTGGCATGATATTTTGCATAAAATTAACATAGTTAGTAAAAAATTACAGTCAGAGGATATGCGTCTTGATGTTGCTGTAAAACAATTGTCTAATCTTGTTTCCTTTTTTGAAAAATATAGAGAAAATGGTTTTGCTTCTGTTATGGTTGATGCAAAAAAAAATAGCATCTGATATGGAAATTGAACCTATATTTCCTACAAAACGTAAAATTTATAGAAAGAGACATTTTGATGAGATTGCTAACACTGAAAGAGAAAATCAATCCTCAGAAGAATCTTTTCGAATAGATTATTTTATCTTATTGGTCGATATTGCTCTTGGGCAATTGAAGAGTAGGTTTGAACAATTGCAATATTTTGAATCTATATTTGGGTTCTTGTATGATGTTGCGAAGTTAGTTTCGTTGGATGATGATGAATTGATGAGTTCGTATGTGAATCTTGAAAATACTTTAAGAAATGGTGATACTTCTGATATTGATGCAAAATATATGTTTTCAGAATTACAAGTTTTACAAGTAATGTTACCAAGTGAATCTTATGATACAAATAAAAAAATGGTCTTCCATTCAAATATTAGAGTTTTTAAAAACAATGGATATGTTTCTAAATGTGATGATTGCTTATAGAATATTATTGACAATACTCGTGACAGTGGCATCTGCCGAAAGAAGTTTTTCAAAATTAAAATTAATAAAATCTTATTTACGAACCACAATGACTCAAGATAGATTAAATGGATTAGCAATTTTATGCATTGAAAAGAATATTTTGGAAAATATTGAATGTGATTCTATTATTGATGATTTTGCCTCTAAAAGTGCATCACGAAGACACTTTAAATGAGTCATCTTGTTTTTTTTTGTAGGTTACAAATTTGGCACAGTTTTATACCTTAAGGCAGCTAATTTGACAGATAATCAAATAATTAACTATAAATGTGATCCCTCAGAGAAATGACTAGTTCTTATTGGATTTGCTCCTAGTGCTCTAGAGGTATTCCTCCTTTTAACTGATGCTTATGTGGTTTGTGAAACTTCTTAATTTATAAGCTTGTTGGCAGTTTTTTTGTTGTGATCTTTACTTTGTAAGATTGTTGGTAGTTTATGATGATTAATGCTTATATTGCTTGTAGGAGTGTGTAAGCACCTGCATGTGGGATACATGGGATAGCATGTGTGTAAATCTTCTTTGGATAAGTACAAAGTTTGTATTCTTTAGTTTATTTCAATTAATCGGTAAACGTAGATAAATTATTTTGCTTGCTAATGTTCTCTTCCTTGGAATCTTGGATGACTGTTAAATGTACATTTTTGTGTTCAGTATTATCCAAGCCTTAATCGTTTCAGGTGTTGCATGAAAGGCATATGCACAGGTACTGTGCAAATTTATGGTCACTGTGCAATGTAATTAATTATTAAGTTTTTATTTGCTTTTTTTGTTTAGTTGCTCTTCTCAAGTTGGTTTCTTCTACAGAGTGTTTTCTTCAAATGAAACCATCACATTCTACTCGCCCTACGCAGTATCCTTTGCCTTTATGCTAATTATATTATTGTCTGGTTCTGACTTGCATTGTGTTACTTATGTGATTATATTTGAATGGAAATAATCAAATGTTGGATAAATAATGTCTACTTGACTTGGAAGATGTCCCTTTTGTAAAACTTCAAACTATGCTGTGGAATATCGTGGGGCAAAGACAAAAGAGAAGGGCGTAGAACAAGTTGTATGTTTCTCAGTTTCCCTGCTTCTGTGGAATTTCAGTGTTCTATTCTACCTTTGGATGGGTCTTATTTACAAAGATTGCTACTTAAATGCAGGAAGAACAGAAGGTTATAGAAGCCCAAATAAGGATTCGGCAGCAAGAGTTGCAAGATAAAGCTGAAAGGATAAAGAAGAGACTAGATATTAATTCATCAAAAAGAATGACTCCAATAGATGCTGGATACCATGATATAAATAATACTCCTGCTTCTGGTCTGCTTTAGACTTGTGATTTTAGTTTTTTTAAAAGAAAAATAAATAGCTTCATTTATCTTTATTGTTCATTAAACAGTTCACCATTCAAATATCACAAGGCAAAGTAATTTTGTTTCATCTCAACCCTCATGCTCTGCACTTGCAAGCATGCAGTTTCCACACGAAGGCAAAATGGGTATGTCTGGTATCATCACACAAATCTAGAAAGTGAGCCATATGGATGAGTAAACTTTACAATGCATGCTGCAATTATATCGATTATCGTGTTGAAAATTTACTTCTTACAAGACAAAAGCACGTGTTATTTTCATTCTTTTTATCTGATTTTTTTCCTTCTATTTTGCTTATGAAAACTTCAGGTGGCATGCATATATGATAAGTTTGTTCTATATTCAACTTTAAGTTTTCAAATCCTGATGCAATAGTATTTTTTATAAAATTAGATTATTTTATAGAAATTATATCTGATTTTATTCTATACTAATGAACTACTTATCACAAACACTATGTTGTTATTGTGAAAGATTGTTCAATTTTTAGAATAAAAACTTGTATTTGTATATGTCAGATAGTGTTTGTCGATGAAGATAAAAAATAAAATATTATAATGATCAAATTGGTTAAAAAATTTTGATATGAGATATGTTTGTTAAAAGGGCCTAATTTTTATGTTTCGCCCAGGGCCTTTGAATATTCAGGACCGGCTCTGTCCACTCACCAAGAGATTGTTGTCTAAGGTATTTTATCAGCATGCACTGTGTATAGGGGTCCTTCATATGGATAAAATACTCGTTCAGTGAGAGTCTATATTTATTTGTTATTTTGGGAGAACTATGTATAATAAACACATGTAAATTTGGATTATCACATGAAATAATTTTTTTAATGTATATTTTTAGACACTCTGAATAAAATATCACAATTTACTAATATGATTTATATACAGTGATTGTAAATGTGATATAAACTCAATATCGAGTCATAAGTTGATCATGATTTGCTAATGTAGTTTACATATAGTACTTGCAAATATGGTTGAGATCCAGTTTGGATCATAAAGATGATCAGTTGAGAATAGGTATATATGTAGATCACATTTCATATATTTCTCATGCTACACATCCACATCAGATCTATGTCATCGATGACATTAATATTATGATTACTGATGAGTCTTATTATTGATTATATATGATGTAACTATGATCACTTTAGTTCTATATCACTAAAATTAATGGACTAGATTATTCTATAGAAGTATTTAACTCATAAAGTTTTGATATTGTTGATGTCAACTCATGCATTGTGTGCAATATGGTATGACATATAGGGCAAGTTGGAGTTTGTTGGATGTTGAAGAAACATACTTAACCAATTGACACACGGATTTATTTTGCTTCAACTTTGTTTTGTTATCATACATTTCATTGCAAATTAGATGACAAAATTTTGTGTTAGGATAATTTGTGTTATTTTTTTCTTTTTATTGTTGAATTCATATGCAAATGTATTCATCCATCGACAGATTGAGATCCATCACAAAGTGCTAAACACTTGGTAAAGAGAAGTTGTGTCCATACTGTTGGATAATTTTTAGAAATTCACATCACCTGAGCACAAGAGATTCAAGAGTATTTTATCATGTTGCTGGTGCTTAAAAGCTCACCAAAAGCTTATATACAAATTTCTACATTGCAACGTGTCACTTCTAGTAGCTTTTAGTCAACTAGAAAAAAAAGTTTCGATCAAAAATAAGTATTTCATTATTTAACTCTCTAATCAATTATTGTTTAAGAAGAACAATTCCATTTGCTCAGTCCACTTAGCCCTCTATTTTTTTTTAATAAAATTTCTTAAAAGAATACTTCGAAAAGGCAATTGTTTCACATAAAACATATAAACTCTTATTTATAATCGAGGTTCAAGTAATTTGTATTAATTGACCCAAATTCAATTCATCTCATAGCTTTGCGCCATAATTCATTATTATGGCTACCATTTTGCCATAATAAATGATCCCTTTACATATTTATTAGCATATTTTATTATTATTTTAGATTTATAAGAGGAATCACTATTTAATTAGATCTCATTGTTTGAGAACCACATACTTGGATATTTTTAATTCATTGAAATATATCATTATTGCGATTGAAATATATACTTAATTAATGACCGAAGAAAACCAAACCAAGTAAAAGAATTGTTAGCCAAATCTCTTTGCGTGCAAGCATTTTTCTAATCTTTACATAGATAAAGTTTAAATGACTAATCTAAGTCAATTTTTATTATAAATTATATCAATTATTAATGGCCCCCATCTACTAATGAAAGATTATTAATTATTTAATAAACATAATATTCAAATTGGTTTAATTTTTCCCAACTTTCTTGAAGATTCCCATATCTCTTATTCAAAGGTAAGGTATTCTTTTCCCCTTCTATAGTCTCATAGGCCACACCTACTTTAGACAAGATTAGACTTGGACTTGGTGGTGGGAGGAAAAGAGAAAAAGATAGCTCATTGCTTAAGCCATTAGACACCCAAACTAATGCGAACACTACTTTTGCATGATAAAATTCCTCCTCTTTGTTCCGCCTAATCAAAGCTAAAGGTGTGGCAAAAAAAAAAAAAAAAAAAAAAAAAAAAGCATATGGCCACTTGTTAGTGTCAATCTTAATGCTAATTATATAAGAAATGTCAATTTAATTTAAGAATATAAATGAACTAAATCGAGTCCCTCTTTATAGTGTTTAATATTGTTTGATAAAATAATCAAACTTAGCTGAGTCAAATTTAAAATTAATCAAGTTATTAAAATAATATATTATTCATGAATACTATTTTATGTATTTAAATTTATTTATTTAATTGAATTGATTTACGTGATGAGGATGATTAAATACGATGAATGTGGATGATTAAATATGATGAATCTTTCATGTTAAGAAATTTGGCCATTTAGAAAAGAAAGAAAGAAAGAAAAAAAAGAAAAAAGAAATATTTTGTGGAGTTGGATCGATAGAATCCTCGGCTCCAAGTTCCAAAGCATCCTCGTGAGTTA
Organism: Wurfbainia villosa; assembly: GCA_025175895.1. NCBI lineage: Eukaryota > Viridiplantae > Streptophyta > Magnoliopsida > Zingiberales > Zingiberaceae > Wurfbainia > Wurfbainia villosa. The sequence goes on from CM046008.1 coordinate 1,837,342, forward strand.
AAAAATAAATTATTTTATTAAAAGTTGACCGAATAAAGTAGCATTCTCTTAGAATGGACTACCTAGTCGTTCTACATTAAGGAAAAAAAAGAAGATAGAAGGTGGCCCTGCACTTTATTCGGATATGCTTGAATGACCAAACTTCTAAAAAAAAAATTCCAAAAAATTTATAATTTTGTAATTTTAATATAAGGTGTAATAAAGAAAAAAACTTATAGTTGATATGACGTGCAAAGGTAGAATTATAACTTTATTACTTTAATTGATATAATATAATTTTACTTGAAATTATATATAATAGATCTTGTAAATAACTTTTCGTGTGTTCAAATGTTATATATACTCAATAAACTTGTATCTATCCACAACGTGCATGTATGAGTATTTTAATGTTGTTTTTTGGAGGGCACATATCCACTTAAATTAACAATTTGAATTAAAAATCTCTCGTGATCAAAATTGCTAGATAAAATACTTTATTGAAAAGATAATTCTAGAAGGATAAATTTTTTTTCCTGAAAACCTTTAAAATTTAACCATAGTTTTAAAATAGTTAAACAATTTTAAACTATCCATATAATCATTTTGTCACGGTGCAAGTTGTTTTGGCTCAAATGTTTAGTGGATAAATTAATGTGTTCTAAAAACTTTGAAGTCGACCAATATTATTTTAGTTTTATATAATCATAGAATGTTTGACTAACAATTTTTGTTACACTAACTGTGTAGATATCATGTAAAGTACATAGACTACGAACAAGAGTGTAATCTAAGATTTAAAATTATCTAAGATTTACCATCAATTAAGCTAGAATCGTTTGTAAACAACCATATATATATAAAATTATTGCTCATTATCTGATGAGACAACATTCGTTTCACAAGTGATCGTCGCTCATTGTCTCGTTAATTACATTTTAAACAATCGCCTCTCGTTATCTTTTTATTGACAATGAAATTTTTCATATTGAATAAAAAATAAAAAATTTGGATTGCTTATCACCTAGTGGATAATATCCATCTCATGAGTAACCATCGCTCATTATCTCATCGATCACTTCTTAAGCAATTGGTGCTCATTGTCTCCTTAACGATGTTAAAAAATTGAATAACAAATAAAAAATTTAGGTTACTTTTAAATAATGAATTCTTTATTTACTAGGGAGGAAGAAGATGATATTATAGATAAATTTAGGATAAAAAAATTAAGCAAGTTATAATTAATATTGATGCAGTCAACTGTTAATCCTCTTGTGTCGAGTCCTTCGACGATGACATTTCCACTTGTCCGCACTGAGATTCGGTCCAAAATAATACTAGCCAGAGGACGTCGGTGATCTGACAATGTTCTTTCGATGCTTAAGTAAGACAAGAGTAGAAAATGGAAGAGAAAGAATGTAGATTATATTGAATTAGCAAAATTATAATTACTCTTTTCCGTTCAGCGGTCTTCATCTTTTATAATCTCTCTAACTCCTCACCATTACTGTACATCTTTTTGACTACCTTAAACTTATATATTCCACACCCTTATTATGTAACCACGTCTGCACGTACCCCCTCATTTCATGACCACCTCCGTAAAATACCATTTTGGTATGTTTTTACGTTTGCAACTGTCACACGTCTTTATTATAGCCCTCTTTTCTAGACAAGTATTTTTCAAGGGATATTAAGGATGAAATTATGTCAATCTCGACTTCTAACCTTTTATGGTCCCACCTCTACTGTACTTCTGTTTCTTTAGATTATCGACTTTCGAGCTTACAACTCTTTAAGCTCTTGACTTTCGAGTTCCCGACACTACAAAAAATAATGACTTTAGAAGCAGTTATAATAGCCATTATAAATTGCTTTTAAATGTATTGAAGCGATTTTAAAACCGTTCTAGATGCTAGCGGTGCTAAGCACAACCAAAGCGATTATTCTAACCAATGGTGTTACACAAAAAATTGCCTCTGATTGAGACCTTTAGAAGAAGCGGTTGATGATCGATTTAGAAAGATACATTTTAGAAGCGATTACGATCGCACATGAATTTGTTCTACAAAAACGGTTATAACTCGATCAGAAAGTTAGCTTCTAGAGCGGTTTATTATCTGATTGTAAATACAAGTATTAGAAACGATTATTAATGACTGGAAATTCTGATAGTAGGAGTATTTTTAATCGCTTCTATAAATATGCTTTCGAATTAACATCAGTTTCAAAATGACCCTCTATTATTATACCTGTAGATTTTCAAAACCAAATGTAATATCAAAATAAATCAATTCAAGATATTTACTCCACAAAACTAACTTATTATGTTACCAAATTAACACAATATTCATATTTCATCTCCACAATACACCATCAACATAATTCCTTCTTCATTTCCCAAAACATATACAACCTAGCTTCAATAACAAATTTTCTCTATCAAAAAAATAAATAAATCAAAAGTAATCTATCTTAAGTTACCCAAACTATTGCACTTCAATCTGATAGTTTATCATCTTTACATGGAAATTATGACATTGCATGTGCTCATAGCGACAAAAAATAGAATCTGTATATTCCAAACATATCCCAAATCAACACTGCTATAATTCTAAAAATGTAAGAAACTACAAAAGATAATATTTGAGCACATATTTTCCATATATTATATATATTAAATGATAAAATAGGACACAGTAAATCACAAAAATAAATAAGTTGAGTCCTAATATCAAATAAACCTACAATTCACTTACAATCTTGACATAAACAAGAGAAGTTTAGTAAAACTAAGCATCACACTGAGACAATCACATATCTAATAATTTCTTAAAAGCAAAGGAAGTCGGAAGACTGATGTTTGATTTCAATAAAGAAAGACCAGATAAACCATATTAATTGCTTCATGATATCACACAGCTGCACATTACTATATATTTGAAAATTAGAAGTGGAAAGAGAAAAAAAAAATGAAGTTTTCATCTTATCCAAAATATCAAAATAAAATTACAATGCAACAAAACTATTGAGTACAACAACTCAATATAATAAGGAACTCGGGTTCTAAAAAGATAAATCTAAAAGAGAAAGGTAAGTTTGGTAAAAAAAAAGAAAACACCTAAGAATAAATTCCATAACAAACTAAAAAAAATAATTGTATGCTTGTCAAAGCCAGATGCAAAAATAGAATCTTTCTTTAGTTCTTCTCAAGTGATCATGAGTGGAAAGTTTGAAAATTCTCTCTGTATTCATGAAAAAAATTTGAAGCAAAAATTGCACATTAGTGTAAATTTCAACGTGCAAAATTTCACTTGGCAAGCAAATAAATATTGTCTGAACTCAAATTCTCTGAATGAATCATCCTGGACAATTTGAGATAAAAGTTTGAATCCAAGCTTCAATAATGCAGCCTGATCATCACCATGCTCAAATCCTCCAAAATCCCTTTGTTTTCCAGCAGTACTAACTATATTTGGACAAAGAACAAGTGAGATAACTTATCATGTAGGACTATTAAAAAATGAACTGGGTATCCCTGCATAATATAGACAAAACAATAGTTTGCAATACACTACTTAAAAGTGAAAAAGATGGTACATAAATAAGCAAGATAGTGCTAGGAGCCAAGGAGAAGTTATTCTCTGAAAAAGAAATAGCATAAACCAATGTTTCTTCATTGTAACTCACATGAAAAGACAAGCACAATATAAGAGAAAATATTTGCTTTTGTTAGAATTCCAACAATTGGAATGCAGAAACACACAGAATTTTATTAGTGTTAACACAAAGAGTATTACAAAGAACACTCAAATTTGATAAAGAAACTCTCTCCACTAGCCCAAAGCCAATGCTATTTTCTGATAATAATTCTCAGATCTTCCCCCCATTGACTTTTCACAAATTTTAGGGGGCGTTTGGTTCGTAGAGAATTTTTCATTTTCTATTTTCATTCTCTCTTTTTCCAGAAAATAAAAAACGAGTTTGTCCAACCATTTCACGATGGTAGGAAGAGCTCATTTTAAGCATAGTGCCCTATAGTTGAAAGATTTCTGTCCAAAAGTGACCGATGAACAATGGATCTCGATCACTAGTAATGGATTTAGGGACTTCATAGATCCATAAAATTTCTCTAGCAAATAACTTAGCTACTATCTTAGCTGTATAAGGAAAGAACTACATCAATAACAATCAAGTCTTATTTTACTAGGTGAGATCGATTATATAAGAATGTTTCACTAAAATAAATATTACCATAAATATAATTCATAAAAATTTGCAAAACAAGATAGTTTTACAGAAAGAAAACAGAATGCCAAAAAAACTCTAACAAAATAAGTCGTACTTAAAAACTAACCTCATCGATTGTAGTTGAAATTCTCTCTAGTTATTAGATAGTTCTAATTGTGGAGAGGATCTACACCTATTTTCTTCCACCTTTGGATCACGAACGTAATAAACCATTTAAGTTTGTGTAACCAAAAATAAAAGGTTCATGCTCCTCACGTTCTCCCGTATGTATCAAGCATTAAAATTCAACATTGTAAATCCAAATGGATCAATTTTCAAACTGATAGTAGTGTTAATCCAATCACATCGAAAAAGAACAATTCGTCCATGACCATATGACATTAGTTAGTCGACTATAATAGATTGACTTATAATCATCATCATCATGCATCTCCTACACCATGACCCCGCTATTTTGCATTTTTTTATTTTTTTTTTCAGATTCCACCATGCGAAATGCAAAACCATTGATGTTAAACCCATGATAACTAAATGCTACTAGATTTGGACCATGCGAAAACACTCTAAGATCTAAGTCATCAATTTGTTCATTTATTCGATCAACCTGTAAGGTACACACATAATTTTTAAAGTAAAAAAGCCACAAGTCTATTTATTATGAATATGTAGTATAAAATAAATCACAAATATTACTTACTCATTTTGTAAACCATTATGGAAATTGCATTCCAACCATGTCATACAATTGAGAATTCTTGGCCGACGACCATATCTATATCTTCTATTCAGTTCATTTTTTAATTTCATTGTTCAATGTCAATACTAATATATAATTAGAAAAATTTATTGTTCATAAAATAGTAAAACGTTATGCAAAAAATTAGAGAGAATATGATATTCAATAGGCGATACTTACTCACGATATGGTTGCAACGTTGTACAATTAGAGAGAATATATCTATGAGCTTGAGTTAAAGTTTTGTCATCCAAGGTAAACACTTGAAGTCCTTTTGTTGGTCACCCTACTTATGGAAACTTCGAAAGTGTGGGAAACTCAATATTTGGGGTCTCTTTATGTAGTGTTCCATGATTGTTTAATGAGTTGTTACCATCTAGATAACGTGAACAAAAAACAACACATTCATCTGCTAAATACACCTCTACAATGTTGGCCCCTGGTCGTGCTTTATTTATGATAAAAATTTTAAGTTTTCCTAGATATTTTTCTATCAGATACATACATCAATAATGTACAGGTGTCATGCCCCGAGAGCATACCGAGCCGAAAATCAAACGGACGACACCTCCCCTGTACGTGACAATATTTCGGGTTAATACAAGGCTCGTAGGCCCACAATAACAACAATATATATGTATGAAAACAAAAACTACACAAGACACAGCGGAAACATACTACAATCTCACAAACGACAATACACATGCATACCGGTATGACTAACACCGACTCAGGACACCATAATAAAACCAGAAAGGAAGAAAAGGGGTACAATATCAATAGTCACAACTACAATCATCACATAAAACAAATCCATAACGGAATACAAATGAGAACACCAAAAATCCGGACTCTCGGAGTTGAGATGAGATGATGCCAGCCAGCGGTGCTCCAAGTCCATCACGGTTTGGCTACATTACAGGGCGAGAAACCTGTGGTCCACGAGGGTGGTGAGTAAAACTCAGCAGGTAATAGAAAACATGTATATATGTAATATCACATGTATTTCGACAACATAATCTAGATGTACAACAGGTATATCAGCATAGTATATAAATACAAGCATATACCGTCTAACTGAAATGAATAACATAAAATGCATACATACCTGAAGTCTGCTACGCTACTCTGATCCAACCTGAACATATATCCAACATATATATAACAGGAAGAGTAATACCAACACATAATCTACTCATGCTACAGGCCAAGGTATCTATGGTCTATCCAACACATACCAAAATCCGACACAACTGTATAACATATGCAAGAAACATGCATGAATATGATGTACAATCAAATGCAGCAAACATAATACAATCAAATGCAACATCACAATAATCATATATATATATATATATATAGACTGTATCCATATATATATTAATCTCAACCATCTATATATATATATATACATGCATATATGTATATATATATGGTAATATACAAAGCGCCATCAGATACGACAATGCAGCATGCACGGTCATGTCGGCTCACCCTAAAGCTACCACGACCCCAGTGTGACCTCGGTAGCTCGAGCATGATAACTGTCCCAACTCAACACCAACCACTACTCTCGAGTGGCCAAGTGGGCAGTATGATCGAGTAGCATATAAGCGTAAAGAGCAAGCTACACGATGGGGGTCCCTGCTGTTGGCCACTCCGACAGTCACTATCCATGAGTGGTCGAGTGCCACACACGCAGGACTACGACACGCAAATCCAACTACCACCGTCTATAGTGGTAGAGTGCGGCACCACAATGCTCTGCCCTCACACGGGTGACTCCTCCTATGAGTAACCGTAGAGGCAGGATGACTGGCGACCCTCTCAACCACAAGGGAGACCTCGTCGCCAGCGTGCATGCGAATGCATGAATGCAATGTCTCACATACAAACATCCACCATAGACTCTCTATTCTACAGAGAATCATACTAACTAGATCAACGCACTCTCTATCCTGCAGAGAGTCGTACTCAACTGATCATAATACTCTCTATCCTGTAGAGAGTCATACCAATCTAATCGACGCACTCTCTATCCTGTAGAGAGTCGTACTCAACTGATCATAATACTCTCTATCCTGTAGAGAGTCATACCCATCTAATTATAACAAGCTAGGACCACCGGTCCGTAGCGATACCCTAAGTATCATTCCTCTGACCATTTACACAATACATGTTCGATGGTAACATACAACCTAAGGGTACTAGAACTAACCCTAGGTTAAAGACATTATCTACCTACGGATGACCTTTTTGCCCAATGTACAATCAGGTTGTCATCCGAACTTTACTAATTGCACTTAACTTAAACCAATTCTAAGTTACTTGCATCACCTATATGTATAACTCCTAATCATGATAAAATAAACACGATATCAACAATGGAGTTAATAGCCAACGGTAAAGGATCAAGCATACGATAAAAAGAACAGGGTCAAAGTAATATGAACACCTAACATGCTCATATCAATAACTAAATCTGAATGCAATACATCTACCCAGACCAGGTAGGAAATTACCCACCTGTTATGTAGCTCATGTTGATGGTCTTCGCATCCAAGATCCCTACCTCGAATCCAATGTCTGAAATGGTAGAACCCAATATAACCACATGCTAGTATAATCAAACTGTAGGAATAAGAATCCAAATCCAATCTTAAATCCCTAACTAATTCACCAATTAATTTAATACTATAAGATGAATCGACTCATATATTTGTATGCATCCGTAAACATCTAAATATGAACTCACCTTACATCGCATCAATTCTCATAGCATATCTGGAAGAACCACCCCCTTCCAAAATCATCCAGCTTCTTGATTCAAAAGACAATCCGCTCTGCACATCCAGCATCAACGATCCACATAAATACATCAATCGGATTTCTATCAAATATAGAACTCCTTCCAGTAATGATAAATCAGTAAACAATAACCAACGACTATAACCATCTACCACAATGAAATACAAACCAAAACTTACCCAACCCGGCTTCAATTCCAAAGCTTCTGATTAGCGATCTTACTCACATTAGGTCTAAATCCAATCAATCTAACTGCAAGCAAATCCCATCAAATTAACTAACCTATCAATCAATCCAATTAATCATATAGGTTTGCACCAGATTCTGAAACCAATACCAATGTTGTGCCTGGCCGGAAAAGGGGCGACAACTATCTGAGCTACGGCAGAGGATGGCTGACAAGAAATCAGGGAAACAACAGGGTGGTTGAGCAAGGCTTACACGAGATGTGGCAGCCTGAACAGAGGGCAACCAACTATCGCTCACAGTGGAGATATTCGGTGATGAACGACGGAAGAGGAGGTCTGGCTGATCGGAGGGCTGGTCGTCGTCCTAACGAACGACGCACGATCGGGGAAAATAGGAAATCGATTCGCAAAGATGACTCCTAACCGGCAGATGAACCCTCGCTCCCTAACTCCCGAGATCGAGGACGCCCATCGGCTCAATGGGATTGCGCAAAAGCGCGCGACTTCCTTCCCAATCACCGCTCGCTCGGTAGAGATCACAAATGGTAGAAGGTTCGATCGCCGGCGATGGAGCACCGATCGCTGGCGGGAGTGAAGGGATGGCGACAGGCGATTCGACGGAGAAGAAGAAGCGCGACAACGAGCGGCAGCAACGAGATCAGGCGCGACAAGTTGGCTCGTCGACGGCGGTGAGCACAGAGAGGAGTCGCGATCGGGAGAGGGCAACAGCCGTCGAGCAGAGAGGGCGAGCTGGGCGTGGTCGGCGCGCGGGGAGAAGGCGGCAGCGAACGGGAAGGAGAGGAGGCGATCGGGAAGAAGAAGGGAAAGATAGAAATCGCGAAGGAAAAGAAATGCTTGGGAAGGGAAAAGTCGGCATTGAGGAAACGACCGAACGGAAAGGGATCGGGTTCAATAAAGGATTTTGTGAGATTAACCCTTTTAACTACTTATAAGAAAAAGGGGGGTCTTGGAAATCTCCATTTAAGTCCAGAAAATTTCTGAAAATTCCTAGAAAATTCCATAGGGTATTCTCCCAATTACCCAACATTTATTTTATTTTATTTATTATTATTATTATTATTATTTTCTCTGCGGTATTTTATATTCTCCCCCACTTATAAAAATTTGGTCCCCAAATTTCGTACTAACATGCAAAAATTACTTTAAGCAAGTTTTCGAAAGGACCACATACATTCCTCATGTGAACAGATAAGGATATCGAGCTTGGATAGTATCTTCCAGCTCCCACGTAGCCTCCTCATCGGTATGAGGCTGTCATCCAACCTTTATAAATCAGATGGTTTTTTTTTCGCTTTTGTCGCTCCTTGCGACCCAGGATCCACCCTGGAATCTTCTTGTAAGTCGCATCAGACTGAGGTAGAATCAGAACCCCTAATAACTCTCATCCTACGACATGCACCAACTCTGCATCATGCTGGATACTCTGTGGCCTCCAACAGTTGTCGTTCCCCGACTTCCGCCCACAACACGGGAGATCTACAGGGCCTACCGTATAGAGCCTCAGAATAAGTCATCTGAATGGATGAGTGATAACGGTTCTTACAGCCAAATTCCACTAAAGGAATGTGATTCTCCCAACTATGCTCAGACAACCCATCAGTCCGCGGATGAAATGTTGTACTGAGCCGAAGTTCTGTGCCCATAGTCTGATATAGACTCTGTCAAAATCGCAAGGTAAAACATGGGTCTCTATCAGATATAATACTCAAAAGTACCCCACGCAATCCGATAATCTTCCGACAATACAACTCTGTCGGATGATCCAACGAGTACATTCTACGCATAGGCAGAAGGTGAACTGACTTGGTTAGTCGATCCATGATCGCCCAAATCGCATCACATCCTTTACGAGTTCTAGGCAATCCCGTACCGCAATCAATCGTGATATGCTCACACTTCCATTCCGAAATCGGAATTGTCTAGAGCAATCCAGCGAGTTCTGATGTTCAACCTTCACCTACTGACATACTAAACATCGAGCAGTTAAATCTGCTATAACTCTCTTTATACCAATCCACCAATATAAACATTTCCAATCTCAGTACCTCCAAGTACCACCAAGGTACATAGCCCATCTCGGATGATGTGCTTCCTGTAGCAACTCCGGAACCCACTATCCTTATCAAAGACGGAGAATTATTTTCTCAAAAGAGAAATCCATCAACCATCCAAGATACACTCCACACACACTATAAATGCATGGAAGACTATAGCAATCAATCTCCCTTGTTGCAATTGTTGCAACTGTTCGCGCTCCAGCAACTCCATTGTAGCTACCCAGTAGCTTGTTAAATTCAATGAGCACTTCTGCTCCATACATCCACAAATCCAGATAATAACTACTAAAGTCACGTCATGCATATGACAGACTATCTCATAGTTTCTTAACTGACGCAGACATAAGATATGCCTCATTCAACTGCATTGAAATCGTTTCGATCCCTGAAATGACGCATCTGCGTACATCATCCTTTTTATCCACTTCGGAAGGATTAACTAATACTGGCGTAAAAGTTAACCGCCACCGAGGTCCTGTAAACTGGTTTCACCAGCTTCCGACTAAATGATTTCTATCGTCACCTTTGTCAAACAAGTCCGTGGTATAGTAATGACAAGCATTTTATCCACATCTACGAAATTAACCAAAACATACAAGGAAAACCACCATCTACGGTGGTTGAGTGCGCAACTCCAACTACCACAATCAACAGTGGCCAAGTTACGCAATTCCAACAACTATAAAAGGATCCTATCGTGTTCAAGATACACGATTCTCAAATCCCGTGACGACTAAATTGTTAATTAGTCTAGCAACTTAATCAAAACTCATACAAATTCATACCAAGTATGAAATTGTGGTCTTTACACACCTGCATTCCCTTTACTCTACATTGATGATATATCAATCATCACAATGACAATGATAATTGTATGACATCGTGTCACCACAATATCAATGCTCTAGTCGTAAACCAACCCTAGAGTATACACAAGTGTCTTTGGCTGATCTCAATAGATCATCTATCCACAACGAAGGATATTCTTCACAACAACTATTGTATTCCATCATCGATAATCGATGCATACTTTCAAAGGTCCATCTCTCTTTCAACAAAGAGTTCCGGATCTTCTCAAGGAGGAATACTGAGATAGATAAATATCCCCTCCAACATCTCCTATAATCGCAACTCACGTTATTCCGATTTCTATAGTGTTTAACAACACTGATACCAACAAAACTATCACTCGATATGTGATCTTCGATACCGGACTATTTTCGCAATCATTTCGATCGTCTACTCCACTTGCCTAAGCAACGACAAGCCTAGGAGTTCATCCAAAACTATATCCGAAGGCTCTTGGATTGTACGCACATCCGAGAGACATATTGTACCATACTTTCGACAATTTGACCATCCGTAAGGATATGTCTACAACAAAAGTATGTCTATCAAAGTCTAAGGGTATCCCTTGACTTCTTAATTATTGATCCACATTTCACCAGATGGTAGAGATACCACCGACCCACAAGTCGATGTAAAGGACCCTTCTAATCCAACTAAGAATGTTCTAGACAAAGATACCTGTAAACTACAAGTATCTCTCAATATATTAACTTTGAGGGTAAACTAACATAATACCCTGAACAATGCATTATCTGTCGATCCGATCCAAAGGCTCATCGCAAGTCTCGGCCTTTCTCCGAAGAGGAGAAGATCAGATCCAGCAGTCCGCGATAACACGGTCGCATTTCTACAACGAATGATCCGAGGATTTTTCCTAGATCATTTGATCTCATCACTTAATCCTACGAGCTGCAATTGTAGAATACTGAATAAATACGACCATCGTCGTATACTCTCTCCTCTGTACTAAGCAAATCACATCTGGAGGTAACTGTTTGTTGTTGTCGTTTGCACGAGTCTTCTACAATGTCTTCTGTTGATGCTGCTTCTGTGTTGATCTCTACTGAAGGGGAGTATCAAGGAACTCCAACCACGCCTGAGGTAGTAGGTTGATGCTGATAAGATAACCCAATCCTCTGTGCTAATCTCTGCCGTCGAGATGATGCATCGTCCTCCCGAAACACCATCGATAGTCTTCAACTGAATCTTCAATGTACACCTCCTCCACTGTACTGGTTGCTCAACAATAGCAACAGCTGAACTGCTCCAACAGATAATCTGGCTTCGCGTGTCTTCGTGATCTGCACTGCACGCCCACAACCCCTTCGGAGTCTTTGTTCTGACTTTACTGATATCCACAAGAACCTTCTGATGATCTGCGATTGGTCTTCTATAATCGGAAAGTAGCCCCAAGGCCTCTGACTCCGATCTTGCTCCTTTTTCCAACAGTCGGAGACTTCTGACTCTATTAAGTTGACCTGCAATATTTTTTTATTGGTCTCCAACTCTTAAACCATTGTACGGAGTCATTTCTAAACTCCTGTCTCAATCCAACATCTTTCGGCAAGATCTGGTAGAAGATCCTGGCATCCTTATCCAACTATAAGCCAATAACTCTGGGTGGCTTAAATCATCATTCATCTTCTTGAGCTATTAGGTGGTCATAACCTCCGCAAGTCTCATGACTCTGCACAATATACTGTTACTAACCGAGCACCCTTTCTTGAAGCTCAAGAATTCCTTACAATGCGTCACTAAAAGTGACACGGGGAAATACTCTCTTTAAACATCACTAAACCATGATCAAGTGATATATTATTTCTCGAAGATTATTTTCTGCATTTATCACCAAATACCGGCTTGACCCCGATAATGGTATGCAAATAACTCTACTTTCTCAGTATAACATGAGTTAAGTACTTAAAAGTACTCTCAAAGTTTTACAACTCAGTACGAACAACTCAGGGATAAAATCCCTATGAAATTCCATAACCTAGCCTTCCGCTATCTGCATCACAAATAGTCCATAAGTCTGTTCATTACCCACAGGTAATGATCTGACTAGCACAGTTAGTGAAAATCTCTAAAGTTGAAATCTCTGATTTCAACCAGAAATGTGACGACTTAACCCATGTTTTTCCGACTCGGTATCAGTCGACTCTCAAAGGTAAATCACCTTTTCGACACGGTTCAAGACTCACAGACTCAACAGGTCATTCTCGTGGTCAACTCATACCACGGTTACGAATAATAACCAACATACTACAGGTTATTCCCTGGTATAAGCATCTAAATGCATAGCCAACATAACCGGGAGTATAAACCCTAAAGGTCACTCCGGTTGGTCATCTCGGTGGACGACCCCTACTACAAGTCTGCACAGGTGTCATAACTATACTGTATACACCTACTGATCAAGTTTAGATAAATATTTACTAAACCATAATTTGTTAGGAATTCTTACCTCGTGTTGCTTGGAGCTTAGGCCGCAGTCCATCTCATCTCAAAAATCAAAACCGAATAAATCGACTCCCGAGAATCCAAGACTCGACACAAAAACAACATTGTATGGCATCGCAGAACCTTGGGCTCTGATACCACTAAAGTTGTCACGCCCCGAGAGCATACCGAGCTGAAAATCAAACGGACGACACCTCCCCTGTACGTGACAATATTTCGGGTTAATACAAGACTTGTAGGCCCACAATAACAACAATATATATATATGAAAATAAAAACTACACAAGACACAGCGGAAACATACTACAATCTCACAAACGACAATACACATGCATACCGGTATGACTAACACCGACTCAGGACACCATAATAAAACCAGAAAGGAAGAAAAGGGGTACAACATTAATAGTCACAACTACAATCATCACATAAAACAAATCCATAACGAAATACAAATGAGAACACTAAAAATCTAGACTCTCGGAGTTGAGATAAGATGTTGCCAGCCAGCGGTGCTCCAAGTTCATCACGAAGTCGGCTACCTGTTACCTGGGCGACAGAAAACCCAGGGTCCGCGGGGGTGGTGAGTAAAACTCAGCAGGTAATAGAAAACATGTATATATGTAATATCACATGTATTTCGACAACATAATCTAGATGTACAACAGGTATATCAGCATAGTATATAAATACAAGCATATACCGTCTAACTGAAATGAATAACATAAAATGCAGACATACCTGAAGTCTGCTACGCTACTCTGATCCAACCTGAACATATATCCAACATATATATAACAGGAAGAGTAATACCAACACATAATCTACTCATGCTACAGGCCAAGGTATCTATGGTCTATCCAACACATACCAAAATCCGACACAACTGTATAACATATGCAAGAAACATGCATGAATATGATGTACAATCAAATGCAGCAAACATAATACAATCAAATGCAACATCACAATAATCATATATATATATATATAGACTATATCCATATATATATTAATCTCAACCATCTATATATATATATATACATGCATATATGTATATATATATATGGTAATATACAAAGCGCCATCAGATACGGCAATGCAGCATGCATGGTCATGTCAGCTCACCCTAAAGCTACCACGACCCCAGTGTGGCCTCGGTGGCTCGAGCATGACAACTGTCTCAACTCAACACCAATCACTACTCTCGAGTGACCGAGTGGGTAGTATGATCGAGTAGCATATAAGCGTAAAGAGCAAGCTACACGATGGGGGTCCCTGTTGTTGACCACTCCGACAGTCACTACCCATGAGTGGTCGAGTGCCACACACGGAGGACTACGACACGCAAATCCAACTACCACCGTCTATAGTGGTAGAGTGTGACACCACAATGCTCTGCCCTTACACGGGTGACTCCTCCTATGAGTAACCGTGGAGGCAGGATGACTGGCGACCCTCTCAACCACAAGGGAGACCTCGTCGCCAGCGTGCATGCGAATGCATGAATGCAATGTCTCACATACAAACATCCACCATAAACTCTCTATTCTACAGAGAATCATACTAACCAGATCAACGCACTCTCTATCCTGCAGAGAGTCGTACTCAACTGATCATAATACTCTCTATCCTGTAGAGAGTCATACCAATCTAATCGACGCACTCTCTATCCTGTAGAGAGTCGTACTCAACTGATCATAATACTCTCTATCCTGTAGAGAGTCATACCCATCTAATTATAACAAGCTAGGACCACCGGTCCGTAGCGATACCCTAAGTATCATTCCTCTGACCATTTACACAATACATGTTCGATGGTAACATACAACCTAAGGGTACTAGAACTAACCCTAGGTTAAAGACATTATCTACCTACGGATGACCTTTTTGCCCAATGTACAATCAGGTTGTCATCCGGACTTTACTAATTGCACTTAACTTAAACCAATTCTAAGTTACTTGCATCACCTATATGTATAACTCCTAATCATGATAAAATAAACACGATATCAACAATGGAGTTA
The DNA here is from genome assembly GCA_025175895.1 of Wurfbainia villosa. NCBI lineage: Eukaryota > Viridiplantae > Streptophyta > Magnoliopsida > Zingiberales > Zingiberaceae > Wurfbainia > Wurfbainia villosa. The sequence continues at coordinate 1,852,721 of CM046008.1, forward strand.
ATAGCCAACGGTAAAGGATCAAGCATACGATAAAAAGAACAGGGTCAAGGTAATATGAACACCTAACATGCTCATATCAATAACTAAATCTGAATGCAATACATCTACCCGGACCAGGTAGGAAATTACCCACCTGTTATGTAGCTCATGTTGATGGTCTTCGCATCCAAGATCCCTACCTCGAATCCAATGTCTGAAATGGTAGAACCCAATATAACCACATGCTAGTATAATCAAACTGTAGGAATAAGAATCCAAATCCAATCTTAAATCCCTAACTAATTCACCAATTAATTTAATACTATAAGATGAATCGACTCATATATTTGTATGCATCCGTAAACATCTAAATATGAACTCACCTTACATCGCATCAATTCTCATAGCATATCTGGAAGAACCACCCCCTTCCAAAATCATCCAGCTTCTTGATTCAAAAGACAATCCGCTCTGCACATCCAGCATCAACGATCCACATAAATACATCAATCGGATTTTTATCAAATATAGAACTCCTTCTAGTAATGATAAATCAGTAAACAATAACCAACGACTATAACCATCTACCACAATGAAATACAAACCAACTTACCCAACTCGGCTTCAATTCCAAAGCTTCTGATCAGCGATCTTACTCACATTAGGTCTAAATCCAATCAATCTAAATGCAAGCAAATCCCATCAAATTAACTAACCTATCAATCAATCCAATTAATCATATGGGTTTGTACCAGATTCTGAAACCAATACCAATGTTGTGCCTGGCCGAAAAAGGGGCGGCAACTATCTGAGCTACGGCAGAGGATGGATGACAAGAAATCAGGGAAACAACAGGGTGGTTGAGCAAGGCTTACACGAGATGTGGCAGCCTGAACAGAGGGCAACCAACTATCGCTCACAGTGGAGATATTTGGTGATGAACGACGGAAGAGGAGGTCTGGCTGATCGGAGGGGCTGGCCGTCGTCCTAGCGACGCATCATCGGGGAAAATAGGAAATCGATTCGGCAAAGATGACTCCTATATCCGGCAGCATGAACCCCTGTCGCTCCCTAACTCCCGAGATCGAGGACGCCCGTCGGCAGTCGCTGGATTGCGGCGAAGCAAAGGCGCCGACTTCCTTCCCAATCATTGTCTGCTCCGGTAGAGATCACAAACGACAGAAGGTTTGATCGCCGGCGATGGAACACCGATCGCTGGCGGGAGTGAAGGGATGGCGACAGGCGATTCGGCGGAGAAGAAGAAGCGCGACAACGAGCGGCAACAACGAGATTAGGCACGGCAAGTTGGCTCGTCGGTGGCGGTGAGCACAGAGAGGAGTCGCGATCAGGAGAGGGTAACAGCCGTCGAGCAGAGAGGGCGAGCTGGGCGTGGTCGGCGCGCAGGGAGAAGGCGGCAGCGAACGGAAAGGAGAGGAGGCGATCGGGAAGAAGAAGGGAAAGATAGAAATCGCGAAGGAAAAGAAATGCTTGGGAAGGGAAAAGTCGGCATTGAGGAAACGGCTGAACGGAAAGGGATCGGGTTCAATAACGGATTTTGTGAAACAAACGGGTCGAATTCAGACCCGTTAACCCTTTTAACTACTTATAAGAAAAAGGGGGGTCTTGGAAATCTCCATTTAAGTCCAGAAAATTTCTGAAAATTCCTAGAAAATTCCATAGGGTATTCTCCCAATTACCCAACATTTATTTTATTTATTATTATTATTATTATTTTTTCTCTGTGGTATTTTACAACAGGCCCAACAATTCTTTCTTCATATGCTAAATGTACCATCAAATGAACCATTATTGTGGAAAAAGATGATGGAAATTGTTAGGACCTGTGCGCCCGCTAGAGGGGGGGGGTGGGGGGGGGGGGTGAATAGTATTTCATTGTCGGATGATGGAATTCGATTGCGCTTGCTACACAATGTTAGTACATAGCGGAAATATGAAATATACAATCAAAATAAACACAAGCACAATCACAACACGACGATATAATGTGGTTTGGAATCATATGGTTCATACTCCACGGATTGAGCTCGAAAGAGGCCTAACGTTGCAAATACACACCACTAATCCAATAAACTCCTTCTCGACAATAAGTCGGAGGCGGAGAAACCTCGTACAAAGATTATACTAAGTAATACAATGGATACAAGCAAATACAAATATGAAATGCAATACAAGTAAAGGAAAACACTTTACAAAGAGCTTTTGATTGCTTGATTTTTGATTGTCTTGGATTAGTCTTGAAGGACTGGAAAACACCAACTATTCCCCTTCAAATCACCAAGAGAACCTTAGCCAAAACCTTCTCCATGAGCTCCTTTTAAAGCTTCACTCGAGCTAAATGTCTGCCTGACAGTTGACTGCCACAAGGCCCCAGTCGACTACTAACAATGTTGTTGTGAGACAACGGTTTGATCCACGTTGGAAAAACCCCAACGAATCACTGGGCAATCGACTGCCAACAGTGGCAGTTCGACTGCCAGCGCCCGTAGACGACTGCCCGATTGACTGCAGAGCGTTTTGTGCTCCATCAGTCAACTACCATATATGGCAGTCGACTACCATCAGTCGACTGCTCCAATGAGCAATTGACTGCCAAGGTTTTTTCGACCCTGAGCTGCAATCGAGCACTAGTCGACTCACAACAGTCGAACTGTCATGATCCCAGTCGACTATTGAGGGTCGACTCGGTTGCCAAGTGTCAAACACTTGACTATTCGACCGGTATAAAGCCCCGGTCAATCGATAACCTCAAACATGAGATTTAACCCTAAGTATGGTGCCCTCATACTTGCTAGACCATCCTTAATCTAGATCTAAGCCTTCTAGTCACCTCCATCAGCCTCACGCCTATTGGATCCCTCCAAGTCATCCATGACTTGTTTATCTATATGCTAGCCTTCAGGTGCTTTCCATCAGCTATTATCATGACTTGGACTTTCTTCATCACATGGTCAACCCTAGTCAACCATCAAAATACCCCTCGAGTCAAACTCGAGTCCGGTTAATCATGATCCGGGTCGATTGCACTAACAATCTCCTCAATACATTGTCAGACATCAATGTCAAACATCAAAATACTACTCGAGTCAAACTCGAGTCTGGTCAATCGTGACCTGAGCCAATTGCACCAATAATCTCTCCCTTTTTGATGTTTGATAAAAACCAAACACCTTTGAGTTAGGCCTAAACCCTAACTCAAATCTCCTTACTAATTGTCCCAAATTGGTAATCTCATAATTTTCCCGTATCAATTCTCTCCCTTTTTGACATACATCAAAAAGATTCTCCCCAAGGAGGTCAATGTCTCATATCCCAATGAGATTTTACAATCTCCCCCTTGGTCCAAAAACACCTAAGATGTCTTCACTTTTCCTAGTGATAAGTCTCATATCACTAAAGAGAAGCAATCCTATAAACTCTTTCAATTTCCAAATTGGGCATCTCACATTTCCATTTCTCCCCCTTATGAGGAAGAACACATCCATCATCCCATGATGGATACCTCCTCCTAAAGGCTTGTTCCCCCTTGACCATTGCACCAACAGTGTCCTTGGAGAGTCCCTAAGCCTATAGGAATACTAAACTATCAAAAATAAGGTTAAAAGTTCAACATTGAACTTTCCCACACCTTCAATTAATACACACCCTAAACAACTCTCCTAATCCATATCCAATAGATTTTCACTCTTTCTAATGCTTTCCAAAGCATATCCTAGGGTTAGGAGTGGTTAGAGAACCTTACCATAACTGAAATTGGGCTAAACAAATCTTGTTTACGAGATCGACTCAGCGATTATCGGTCATTGCCATTGCATCGATCATTGCCATTAAGCGCGATCGTGATAATGAAATTTTCAATTTGATTATCGAAAATGAACTTTGGAAATTCATAAATAATTATACATAATTTGAAAAATCCTGAAACTTTATACGTATAATACTTATACCAAATACAATGGGTGAAAAATATATGAAAAATAATTTACCTATAAAATAGTGAAATTGATACAAAGTTCAAAAATGAAAAATAACTTCAATGTTTTGAGCCCTCTTTATATCAACATCATCAATCATGACTTCTATCAAAAGATAAATTACACCAAGGATTTCAAAATGATTTTCAAATTGTTTTAAAATCTTATATTGGATCATGTTCTTTGGGCTCAATGTACATGACTTGAACATAAGCTTTCCCAATGATCCATCAATAATATAAGATGAGTTTGAGTTCATCTAGATGCAAAAACTATGCACCTTGAACTTAACTCATTTCCTATCATCTCACATGTGTCTAGGGTGTATCAATACATATATATATCAATGTAATATGAGATGTGAGTTTTGTTCATCTTAAACTAGGGTTTCATGTATTTTTCTAAGGCAACACTATTTGATTCCCTTATACATGGGACTTCAAATCATGTCATTGTCCTTAACTCAATTTTTATTAATGCATGAATGATTATGACATTAATGATGATATAAATAAACATGTGCTCATAATCATGATGTCATGGCATAAAATGGAATCTAAGAATACATAACATTTAACCTTAAACCTAAGTAATATCATGACATATTAAATGATTAAAATAAACATGATGTCATGACATGACAAGACAAACAAGGCATGACAAGTGTAAAATACTAAGGTATTAAATACCTAAGTGTTAAGCTCAAATTGTCATTTCTAGAATTAAATTCAATTTTGTCTTAATGTCACTTATTCCCCAAGTGTGCCAAAAACCCAAAATGGCACACTACGATCTCTAAACCTAGTATGTGCCAATTTGATTTATTTTTCATAATTCTTAAATAATATTGGCACATCCTAAACTCTTTTAGGATTTAACACTCAAACCTATTTCCAAGATATCCATAACCTTGAAAATAACCTAGAGTGCCACCTTTATCATGGTTAGGTTAACTGTCCATCCATTTAAAGTTGACACAACTAAACTCATTTAGCGTAAATCGATCACGCTCTTAAGAACCCAATACCTATTAGAGCTCCTTGGGTTTACTAGGTATTCCTTAGGGATAACTTCCCTAGATACCCTCCTAATGACTCTCTTAGGCTTTGAAGCCTTGGTCATTTGGGTCTTGCCTAGGTCAACTCTAGAGGTAACTCCCCCTTTGATATTCTTAGTGGCTTCCCTAGGTTTCCTTGAAACCATAGCCACTAGACATTTACCTTGGTCAACCTTAGGGATGACTTCCCTATTAACCTTGGTTTTCCTAGACCTAACTTGAGTTCTATAATTGAATGAAACATTATGATAGGTCTTTTTGGGCTTAGGTTTGTGACCTAAACTTTTATTGCCCTTGGTTGGACCTTGCTTTCTAAACCCTAGGTTTTGACTCCTTGACCTAGATTTTTGATCATTTAACCCTAAAATTTGATTTTGTATTTTCCTAAGGGTCTTCTCTAATTTCTCAAGTCTTGACCTCAAGACTTGATTTTTCTTTTCTAATACCTCAATTTTTGATTTTTCATTAACTCTTGAGATATTCTCCTTTCTAGGCATATGTCTAGTTCATTTAGGATTGATGCTTAGGTGGTTCTCAATTTTCCTAATACTTGCCTTAGGTAAAATTGTTTTAGGGACATTAGTCCCAAATTTCTCCTTATTCCTAAGGTTGACATGTTTCGCTCCTAAACAATAAAACCTATTATTTCTAGCATGCTTTTGTTCGCGAGTAATAGCAAGATTACTAAAATCGTTTCTAGCATGCTTTTTCCTATAACTTAAAGAATGAGCATTATTAAATTTTACCTTAAGGTTTGCTTTAAAAGCTCCCCCTACATGTGTCACGCCCCGGGGGAGTCCCCACCAGACGAAAATCCGACAGCATCTCCCCTGTACGGGAGACAATACCAAATTTACATACAAGGCCTACACGACCACTACACATCGGTCAACACGACCGGAATTCAAACAACACACGCAGGTTATAAGGCCTCAGGCCAATAATCAAGGTAAATAGTAAACAATCTACAATAACTAGACTTACCCCTTCTGCCATCTGGGCAGGAATACCCAACCAAAACCAATCGAAATAAAATCCGAATAAAGGTCCATAAGGACACAAAGTATCCACGAGTACATAAATCCAACTCCAGTCCTAAACATATCTTCTAATAAAAATCCAAATCTATAAATCAAATAACCAATAAAACTAATAAAATATCACGACGAGGGGGTTTGGCAGCTGGACTCTCCTGACAGCTTCATCCTGAAATAAATATAAAAACAACAGGGTAAGTTCAAAGAACTCAGCGGATATAGTCGATATGCAAAGTAAGATATAGCTAACAATAACAATCATGCCAATACAGTCTCATATATAGGGTATGCAAGAAAGAAATACAAAAGGACTGTACTTACCTGAATCTCCTACCCTGATATAGGAGCATGTGTCATACTAGAAGAAATAAAGTCATCAAACCATATACAAATATGTATCATATGAACATCAACCAAGGCAAGAATAAAAATGCAACAAACACAATACAAATGTTATCCATGCAAAATGCATGCGGTGCAAATGACTTGGTGACCCCTGACGCCAATCAGCCGCCTCACACGCGGTGGTGAAGCAGAGTGGGTAGGGCTATGACAACTGTTCACTCTGCCATCACTGCTCCTGAGTGACCGAGTGGATAGGATGCTGTCGGAGTACACCTATCCTCCTGCCCCAAACAGAGTGGGGGAGAAAATCTCTCATCTCCCGGTGTCATAGACCAGAGGAGGGATCCCTGCCCGCTACCACGCTGCCTCATCGCTACCCATGAGCGCACTAGCGGAGCCTGACAGAGTAACTGTACACACCCTCCTGATGTACCACTAACCCATGAGTGGCAGCGTGTGCAGACCATGTAACTGGCTGCGAGCTCAACTATAAAGAAACCCCATCCAGCCAGCATGCAATCATGCAAGATGGTGCATGATACTAAAGCATGTAAATCCAACTAAAATACATATCCGAATAATATGCACAACTAATAAGTACATATCAATGATCCGAGTAAAACAGGGAAGATATAACTATAAACTGATCCAATGCATGTATCAAGTAGGCACAATAACATACTAGGCATATAAACATGAAAATTATTGCAAGCTATACTAACTAGCATATCAACATGACTATATCTAAGAGATAAGTCAAAATACCCACCTGATAAAAATGCTTGAAAAATGAAATGAAATCGTCACGATCGTGGACCTGCCTCGTGACCGAAACCTGCATACAACATAACTATTGTTAAGCACAAAAATACAATCCATCGACAAATCGAATACTTAATCGATTTCTTACATACCCAATTAACCCAAAGGCTTTAATAAAATCTCGATCACCTTCCACCTAATATAACCATCTTTTCATCCAATCACACTCGTACAACACCTCTTCACTCAAATTCACCATCCACGGACGGAACCAAAATCCAAATAGCTACCTCACAGATCAAAACACATTCGGAACCATTTATCGCTCACTTAACATACCACTTATGATCATACAACCGACATCAACCCAATTACAACTTTATTCACAACCGTTCACAACCTGTGAACAAGCTTCACAGCCCATGAACAACCCAAAACACCTTCCATAATCACCTCCTCCTTCACAACCGACCAACAACTCCAAAATTAGCCCATTTACAACCATTCTTACATGACCACCTCCAACCCTAACCGCATGACGCCCCCAATTAGACCCTCACAACCCTCTCAGACGGCAACTTCCTTGCTGCCCTAAATCACTGCCTATGTATCACCACCCGACACCAACGCCCACCCTTGACCACCATAGCCCATACATCACTGAATAGAAAATAAACAAGACGAAAAACTAGGTATTTACCGGAAGCTCCACTCTCACCGGTGAGACAGAGGGCTCGCGGCGGCAGTCCTATGGCTGCAGGCGTTGGGGAAGAAGAAGTAGCAGTGCCATAACCTCGAATGGCGTCTGCGTGGCGAGAGGAGGCCGGGTGTATGTGAGCGGCCGAGCGCGAGGCGAGAGGGCGCTCGCGAGCAGCGGAAGAAGCGGCGCGGCGGTTGCTTTGCAGCCGGCAATACAGGTTGTCGCGTGTGTTGCTCGGGCGAGGCGCGAGCGGCGTTGTGGGTGGCGATGCGAGGAAGAAAGGCTCGAGAAAGTTTGGGAACAACGGCGAGATTTGGGAACGGCGGTGGTTGCACGAGCTCGGGAGAAAGAAACCGATCTGCCAAAGAAAATCGCGTGAAGAGGGAGTCGGGCGCAACGGGAAAGAAAAGGAGAAAAATCTAGGTTTTCCAGTTTAGGTTAATACCATCTATTAACCCCCTTAAATAGCCTCCACCAAAGCCTGTTTATTTTATCCCCATAAATATTCGTACATGCTCCGTTTAATTCTAGAAAAATTTCTGGAAAAATTCCTAAAATTCCCTAAAAATCCCGAAAAATTTCCAGGATTATTTTTCTTAATTCTTTGACCATTTAATTTAATATTTTATATTTTTCGTATTTAACATTCTCCCCCACAAATGAAAATTTGGTCTCCAAATTTCTTACTCAGATACATAATGAGTAAGAGATACCATAAGTACTGAAAAATATATCTCACGTACCTTAAGTAAACAGGTGGGGATATTGAGCTCTGATCTTTTCCTCAAGCTCCCAAGTAGCCTCCTCATCGGTGTGGTGACTCCACCCGACCTTGACAAGTCGCACAATCTTGTTCCACAACTGTCGTTCCTTGTGATCCAAAATCCGTACCGGAACCTCTGCGTAAGTAGCATCAAGTTGAATGGAACCTGACACATCTGACAGAATATGTGAAGAGTCTGGCACATACTTCCTCAGCATGGACACATGTAACACATCATGAATACTCGTTAAAGATGGTGGTAGCGCTAAGCGATAAGCGACTGCTCCGATCCTCTCCAAAATCTCAAACTGACCGATGTATCTAGGAGCTAGCTTACCACGGAGGCCAAATCTCTTCACCCCTTTCGTGGGTGAGACTCGAACGAACACATGATCAACAATAGAGAACTCCAGAGGTCTCCGTCTCTGATCTGCATAACTCTTCTGGCGATCCTGCTCCTCTGTCATCCTACGTCTGATAGTACGGACCAACTCTGCCTCATGCTGAGCTCTCTGGGGTCCTAACAACTGGGCCTCCCCAACCTCCTCCCAGAGGGTGGGTGTACGACACTGTCTACCATACATTGCTTTAAATGGGGCCATTTGGATAGTCGAATGATAGCTGTTATTGTAGGCGAATTCCACTAACGGCAAGTGGTCCTCCCAGTTGCCCCCGAAATCTATAACACAGGGTCTCAGCAAATCCTCTAGTGTCTGAATGGTCCGCTCAGACTGTCCATCTGTATGCAGATGGAATGCAGTACTAAAACGAAGCTGCGTGCCTAAGGCCTGCTGTAGACTCTGCCAAAATCGGGACATGAACTGGGGATCTCTATCTGATATAATGCTCAAAGGAACACCATGCAATATGATGATCTCCCGATAATATAACTCTGCCAAACGATCGAGAGAGTCGGTCTTCCGAATCGCTAAGAAGTGCGCAGATTTGGTTAATCGGTCTACGACTACCCAAATCGCATCATGGCCTTGATGTGTCCTAGGCAAACCCACCACAAAATCCATGGTAATGTGATCCCACTTCCACTCAGGAATAGGAATCCTCTGAAGTAATCCGGCTGGTTTCTGGTGCTCAGCCTTTACCTGCTGACAAATCAGACATCTAGCTACAAAATCTGCGATGTCTTTCTTCATGTCGTTCCACCAATACAAACGCTTTAAATCTCGATACATGCGGGTTCCGCCTGGGTGGATCGCAAATCGAGAGTGATGAGCCTCCTAAAGTAACTCCTCCATGATCGGGTGAGACTGAGGTACGCATAATCTGCCCCGGAAATAAATTATACCTTCGTCATCTCGGGTGAACTCAGTCTGCTGTCCAGAAGTTATCTGACTGCCAATGAACTATAAGTGCTGATCACTGGCCTGAGCCTCCCGGACTCTTGTCCGGATAGACGACTGAGCAACCATGGTAACCAGAACGCTCTGCTCTGTCGATCCCTGCTCCTCAAGGCTCAACTCAGAGAAACCCTGAATCAAATCTGTGACTAAAACTCGAAAGGAAGCTAAAGTCCCTCGGGACTTCCGGCTAAGTGCATCGGCAACCACATTGGCTTTTCCTGGGTGGTAGCTAATGGTACAGTCATAATCCTGCAGGAACTCCATCCATCTCCTCTTTCTGAGATTGAGTTCCTTCTGCGTAAATAGATATTTGAGACTCTTATGATCAGTGAGAATCTCAAACGTAATACCATATAAATGATGCCTCCAAATCTTCAAGGCAAAGATAATAGCGGCTAACTCTAGATCATTAACTGGGTAATTTTTCTCATGCTCCTTCAGCTGGCGAGAAGCATAAGAGACCACCCTGCCGTGCTGCATCAGTACTGCGCCTAAACCTTAGAGAGACACATCGGTATAAAGGACGAAACCATCGTCCCCTGATGGCAATACCAGAATCGGTGCTGACACCAGTCTCTTCTTCAACTCCTGGAAACTGGTCTCGCACGCCTCTGACCACGTGAACTTCACGCGCTTCCTGGTAAGGCATGTCAACGACATAGCGATGCTCGAAAAACCCTCAACGAACCGTCTGTAATAACCGACCAAGCCTAAGAAACTACGAACCTCCTGAACTGATTTCGGCTGTTCCCAACTGGTGACAACCTCGATCTTCTGGGGGTCAACTGAAATGCCTCTACTAGAAATCACATGTCCCAGAAAACCAACTGAGGGTAACCAGAACGCACACTTATTGAATTTCGCATATAGTCGCTTCTGTCGGAGCCTATCCAAAACAAGACGAAGATGTTGTACGTGTTCCTCTTCAGAACGAGAATAGACCAGAATGTCGTCAATAAAGACAATGATGAACCGATCTAAGAAATCTATAAATTCATGGTTCATCAAATCCATGAATACCGCTGAAGCATTGGTAAGCCCAAATGACATTACCAAAAACTCATAGTGTACATATCTGGTACGGAACGCTGTCTTCTGAATGTCTAAGTCTCTAACCCTTAATTGATGATATCCGGACCGCAGATCAATCTTAGAATATATTGATGTACCTCTGAGATGATCAAACAAGTCTTCAATATGTGGCAGGGGATATTTATTCTTGATAGTGACGGCGTTCAACTGCCTGTAGTCGATGCATAATCTCATTGATCCATCTTTCTTCTTCACGAAGAGAACCGGAGAACCCTAGGGTGATACACTAGGGCGAATAAAACCTTTGTCCAAAAGTTCCTGGAGTTGAACCTTTAACTCGTCCAACTCTCTTAGGGCCATACGATAAGGAGCTTTCGATGCCAGCGACGTCCCAGGAATTAATTCAATCGTGAACTCCACTTGCCTTATGGGAGGCATGCCCGGTAACTCCTCTGGAAAGACATCCAGATATTCTCGAACAATAGGAATGTCAGCAATCTGAGAGTCACCACTGTCTTCTACATTGATCATAGATAATAGAAAACCCTGGCAACCGTGCAATAAAAGCTTCTGAGCCTGAATCGCAGAAATGATCGATATGCCGTCATCCCGGATGCCAGTGAAATCCTACGAGGGTTGGTTCGGAGGTCGGAATGTGACCGCCCTCGTCTGACAATCAACTGTGGCATGATATGCTGACAGCCAATCCATACCAAGGATAATGTCAAACTCGACCATGTCCAGTACCAATAAATCTACAGTAAGTATGATGTTACCAAAATCTAAGGGACAACCTCGGACCTCCTGGGTAACGTCCAATGTATCACCAGACGGTAGAGAGACGATTAATCATTGTGATCTAATAGTAGGTAGTCTACCAATCTCTCTCATAAATGCACGAGAAATAAACGAATGCGAACTGCCAGTATCAATTAGCATAATAGCTGAAAATGCATAAAGTGAAACCGTACCACGGAAAACGGATTCGTTGGCTCGCTGCGCATCCTCTCTAGTAATCGCATGAATCCGCCCAGTCTCTGGTGGAGGTGGAGGTGGTAGCACTGCCAGAGGTGGCTGTGCTTGGGCCTGAGATTGATACGAAGGTTGGTACGAAGGCTGATACAAAGGCTGATACGAAAGCTGATCGCATCGCATCGATAGAATGGGCCGTGGTCCCGAACTAGTGGCGGGGTCGCAAATCGAGCATCTTGAATCGATGGTCGAGGCTGCGTAGTCGTATCATGGTGGGCCGACATCGATCGCGGTCTGAAATAGAACCTGTGACATCAGACGACCACCGAGTACTCCTTTCCATGCATGTCATATGCGACTCCTGTAGGGGGAGCTGTCCTCTGCGGGCGTTGCGAAGGTCTGGCTGTTTGCCCCCCTCTCTGAGTCCCAGACTGACGCAACTATCCTCCTGTATAGAAACCCCGAAAGCCACATGTTGAGCCTTCAACGAACAATCTCGGCTCAGGTGTCCAGGTAGTTTGCAATAATAGCAAACTGACTGTCCCAAGGTGCAGGCTGAGACGATATGCTCTCTCGATCCACAACGAGTACAGTAGGTGTCACTAGTGGCCGGCCTCCGGCTCTGCTGAGAAGACCGGGAGGGTCCAGCTGAAGATCGTCCTGACTTCTGAGGCTGGCTAGATGCCCCAAAATGACTCTGACCCGACTAACTGCGACCACTTTGCTGCTGTCCAGTAGTTTGTGGCTGCTGGGTCTGTCCTATGGTTCGTTCGGTCTGTTTCCTCTTCCTATCAGTATTAGCTCTCTGTTGAGCCGACTCGATCAACAAAGCTCTATCCAATGCCTCTCGGTAGGAAGAACTGCCAAATCCTGCCATCTTGACCTGAAGATGCTCATCTAGTCCCTGAACAAATTGCATCATGCGTGACCTGTCCTCAGCAACTAACTCTGGACAAAATTTGGCTAACCGATTAAATTCTACATTATACTCCATCATCGAGCGATTATTCTGTCGAAGACTAAGAAAATCCTGATGTCGCATCATCTGATATGATCATGGGAAGTACTGACTCTCAAAGGCCTCTCTAAATCTCGCCTAGGAAATCTGCTGCTCGTCGATAATCGAGCGTTGCGTGTCCCACCAGATCTCGGCCTCGCCTTGTAAATCGAAGGCTGCCAACTCTCCCTTCTCCCACTCGGAGCAGACCATATAGTAGAAAGTACACTCCATAGTCTCGATCCAAGACTGAGCCACACTCAGATCAGTCTCTCCGCCGAATAAAGTGAACCGGTTTTTCATCGACTTTGCTAAACCGGGAATCCGAGCTCGTGCCGCAGCCACATCAGTAGGATGAGTAGGGGTCATCGCAGGAGCTGGCGAAACAATTGTAGATGGGTGAGGGCCGATGGCTCCAGCCGATGGGCGATCCGGGTCCGTGTAGCTTGAGCCCTCGGCGGGGTTCAAGTGTAGCGAGGTCTCCCGGTACACATCGGATACCAGTGGGTATCTCGGAGGATGAACCGAGAGGGGATCGACACGACTCAGCACCAAGTGGAATCTCACCCTGATCAACATGCTCACCCTCAGTAGATCTCTCTGGCAACTCCGTCGCTAGAGATCTAAATGTCCTCTGACGTGGTCGCCCCGCACCACGTCTTGGCGCAGGAGCACGACCACCTTGTCTCATATCTGTTAAATTATTACAGATGTTATTACAAGTAGAAACATATAAAATTAATCATCATACCTATTTTGCACCCAGGAGAGGTTCCGTCGCCGCCAAATCCCCAAATTGACTACCTCGAATTTCCGAAACATAAAAATCGTCGGAAATCCATACCAATCCAAAAAATTTCCGAATCGACTCGCAAAAGCCTGCCAAAAGTGATGAACTCCGAAAAATCCCAAAAATCCCTAGGAACTCATAAACCTAGGCTCTGATACCAAATAAATTGTCACGCCCTGGGGGAGTCCCCACGAGACAAAAATCTGGCAGCATCTCCTCTGTACGGGAGACAATACCAAACTTACATACAAGGCTTACACGACCACTATACATCGGTCAACACAACCAGAATCCAAACAACACACGCAGGTTATAAGGCCTCAGGCCAACAATCAAGGTAAATAGTAAACAACCTACAATAACTAGACTTACTCATTCTGCCATCTGGGCAGGAATACCCAACCAAAATCAATCGAAATAAAATCCAAATAAAGGTCCATAAGGACACCAAATATCCATGAGTACATAAATCCAACTCCAGTCCTAAACATATCTTCTAATCAAAATCCAAATCCATAAATCAAATAACTAATAAAACTAATAAACTATCACGACGAGGGGGTTTGGCAACTGGACTCTCCTGACAGCTTCATCCTGAAATAGATATAAAAACAACGGGGTAAGTTCAAAGAACTCAACGGATATAGTCGATATGCAAAGTAAGATATAGCTAACAATAACAATCATGCAAGTACAGTCTCATATATAGGGTATGCAAGAAAGAAATACAAAAGGACTGTACTTACCTGAATCTCCTACCCTGATATAGGAGCATGTGCCATACTAGAAGAAATAAAGTCGTCAAACCATATACAAATATGTATCCTGTATGCATGGCAATCATATACAACATCCAAGGCAGCAATAAAAAATGCAGCAAACACAATACAAATGCTATCCATGCAAAATGCATGCGGTGCAAATGACATGGTCACCCCTGACGCCAGTCAGCCGCCTCACATGCGATGGTGAAGCCGAGTGGGTAGGGCTATGACAACTGTGCACTCTGCCATCACTGCTCCTGAGTGACCGAGTGGATAGGATGCTGTCGGAGTACACCTATCCTCCTGCCCCAAACAGAGTGGGGGAACAAAGCTCTCATCTCCCGGTGTCGTAGACCAGAGGAGGGATCATTCTCCGCTACCACGCTGCCTCATTGCTACCCATGAGTGCACCAGCGGAGCCTGATAGAGCAACTGCACACACCCTTCTGATGTACCACTAACCCATGAGTGACAGCATGTGCAGACCATGTAACTGACTACGGACTCAACTATAAAGAAACCCCGTCCAGCCAGCATGTAATCATGCAAGATGGTGCATGATACTAAAGCATGTAAATCCAACTAAAATACATATCCGAATAATATGCACAATCAATAAGTACATATCAATGATCCGAGTAAAACAGGGAAGATATAACTATAAACTAATCCAATGCATGTATCAAGTAGGCACAATAACATACTAGGCATATAAATATGAAAATTATTGCAAGCTATACTAACTAGCATATCAACATGACTATATCTAAAAGATAAGTCAAAATACCTGCCTGATAAAAATGCTCGAAAAATGAAATGAAATCGTCACGACCGTGGACTGTTGGGAGTATGAGGAATACAATCAAAGTCCCACATTGGTAAGACATGGAAAAGATCATGTGCTTATAAGAAAAAAGATATCTCCATTGGTATGAGGCCTTTTGGGTAAAACCCAAAAATAAAACCATGAGGGCTTAGACCCAAAGTGGACAATATCATGCCATTGTGGAGATATGTGGAGCTTATAAGCACTAACAATTGGTATCAGAGCCATGGTCCATGTCAAGCCATGAACCTCGAACGAAGGAAGTTGAGCTCCCACGTCCGGATCAAGAGAACCAGACATCAGGAAGGAAGTCTAGTTGGGTCGGGGGGACCGAACAACTGGCAGGAAGTTCTGGTGGGTTGAAGATCGGACATCAAGCAGAGAAAATCCTTCGAGGAGGGATAGGCTTGAGGGGGGGCCCAATGTGGTCCTTCGTTTGAGGGGGGGATTGTTGGGAGTATGAGGAATACAATCAAAGTCCCACATTGGTAAGACATGGAAAAGATCATGTGCTTATAAGAAAAAAGATATCTCCATTGGTATGAGGCCTTTTGGGTAAAACCCAAAAATAAAACCATGAGGGCTTAGACCCAAAGTGGACAATATCATGCCATTGTGGAGATATGTGGAGCTTATAAGCACTAACATGGACCTGCCTCGTGATCGAAACCTGCATACAACATAACTATTGTTAAGCACAAAAATACAATCCATCAACAAATCGAATACTTAATCGATTTCTTACATAACCAATTAACCCAAAGGCTTTAATAAAATCTCAATCACCTTCCACCTAATATAACCGTCTTTTCGTCCAATCACACTCGTACAACACCTCTTCACTCAAATTCACCATCCACGGACGGAACCAAAACCCAAATAGCTACCTCACAGATCAAAACATATTCGGAATCATTTATCACTCACTTAACATACCACTTATGATCGTACAACCGACATCAACCAAATTATAACTTTATTCACAGCCGTTCACAACCTGTGAACAAGTTTCACAGCCCATGAACAACCCAAAACACCTTCCATAATCACCTCCTCCTTCACAACCGGCCAACAACTCCAAAATCAGGCCATTTACAGTCGTTCTTGCACGACCACCTCCAACCCTAACTGCATGACGCCCCCAATTAGACCCTCACAACCCTCTCAGCTGGCAACTTCCTTGTAACCCTAAATCACTGCCCATGTATCACCACCCGACACCAACGCCCACCCTTGACCACCACAACCCATACATCACTTAACAGAAAATAAACAAGATGAAAAACTAGGTATTTACCAGAAGCTCCACTCTCACCGACGACACAGAGGGCTCGCGGCGACAGTCATGTGGTTGCAGGCGCTGGGGAAGAAGAAGCAGCGGCGCCGCAACCTCGAGCGGCGTCGTCTGTGGCAGAGGAGGTCGGCGCGTGTGACTGTGAACGGCGAGCACATAGAGGGCGTTCGCGAGAGCAGCGACGGCGGAAGGGCGCTGCGGTGGTTGCTTGCTGCAGCGCGGCCAGTGACTTGGTCGTCGCATGTGCAGCTCGGGCGAGGCGCGAGCGGTGTTGTGGGTGGCGACGCGAGGAAGAAAGGCTTCGGAAAGTTTGGGAACAACGGCGAGATTTGGGAACGACGACGATTGCACGAGGTCGAGAGAAAGAAACCGATCTGCTGAAGAAAATCACTTTGAAGAGGGAGTCGGGCACAACAGGAAAGAAAAGGAGAAAAATCTAGGTTTTCCAGTTTAGGTTAATACCATCTATTAACCCCCTTAAATAGCCTTCACCAAAGTCTGTTTATTTTATCCCCATAAATATTCGTACATGCTTCGTTTAATTCCAGAAAAATTTCTGAAAAAATTCCTAAAAATCCCGAAAAATTTCCAGGATTATTTTTCTTAATTCTTTGGCCATTTAATTTAATATTTTATA
The DNA here is from genome assembly GCA_025175895.1 of Wurfbainia villosa. Lineage (NCBI taxonomy): Eukaryota > Viridiplantae > Streptophyta > Magnoliopsida > Zingiberales > Zingiberaceae > Wurfbainia > Wurfbainia villosa. The sequence goes on from CM046008.1 coordinate 1,870,026, forward strand.
TTTTCTGTATTTTACAACATGTGATGCTCCCTCTTGAGTCTTCTTCCTCCCCCTAAGACATTGACTCCTATAATGCCCTTTTTGTTGACATTTGAAGCAAATGATATACTCCTTGCTTTTAATTGTTGGGGGACTGACATCCTTGACCTTTGGCACTGGTTGAGACTTCTTGATCTTCTTTGGACACTTGCTCTTGTAGTCCCATATTCCCTACACTCAAAACACATTATATGAATTTTATTTTGAAATAATGTGCTTGAGTTACCTAGGGTGGTGGTCGGTGTCGGAGTTGATTCTTCACTTCTTCCGAAGGTTGAAGCGACTTCTTGATTTTGTTTCGGCTCCAGCGTAGATGGTCTCTCCTCCCCCTCAATCATAGAGGTTGAGATTTCTTTCACTTCTACCTCTTCCTTGGACGTTGATGTCCTTTCAACCTCCAATTGTTCCACCTCAGATGTCGAACACTCCTCGACCTCCGAATCCTCACTTTCTTGTGAGGATGAACTTTCTTCCTCTTCTTCTTGGATCGGTTGCAGGTTCTCATGGAATCTTGCCACTTGGCTCCATAACTCCTTGGCATCCATGTAGTCCCCTAAACTAGATAAAATATTGTTAGGTATTAAATAAATCAAAAATTTCATTACCTTTTTATTTTTCTCAAACTCTTGGAGTTGTTTCTCGGTCCATCTCTTCATCTTGAGGAAACCTTCCTTTGGTCCTCTTGGATAGTTAAATCCCTCCATCAAAATAAACCATTCTTCAAAATCTCTCATCATGATGAAGTCTTCAATCCTTCCCTTTTATGAATTGAAGTCTTCTTGTCCATAGATTGCATACGGGACTGGAATATTGATGTTACATCCTAATCTTTCTTCAAATTCCATCTTCTTCCTCTAGCGGTGCTCTCTTGGTTGTTAATCCTTGAAGAGCGGTCTCGCTCTGATACCACTTGTTAGGACCTGTGCACCCGCTAGAGGGGGGTGAATAGCGTTTCGTCGTCGGATGATGGAATTCGATTGCGCTTGCTACACAATGTTAGTACGCAACGGAAATATGAAATATACAATCAAAATAAACACAAGAACAATCACAACATAACGATATAATGTGGTTCGGAACCGTATGGTTCCTACTCCACGGATTGGGCTCGAAAGAGCCCTAGCGATGCAAACACACACCACTAATCCAATAAACTCCTTCTTGACAATAAGTCGGAGACGGAGAAACCTCGTACAAAGATTACACTAAGTAATACAATGGATATAAGCAAATACAAATATGAAATGCAATACAAGTAAAGAAAAACACTTTACAAAGAGCTTTTGATTGCCTTGGACTAGCCTTGAAGGACTGGAAAGCACCAACTATTCCCCTTCAAATTGCCCAAGAGAACCTTAGCCAAAACCTTCTCCACGAGCTCCTTTTAAAGCTTCACTCGGGCTGGATTTCCGTCTGACAGTCAACTGCCATAAGGCCCCAGTCGACTATCAACATTGTTGTTGTAAGACAACGACTTGATCCACGCTGAAAAAACCCTAATGGATCACTGGGCAGTCGACTGCCAATAGTGGCAGTTCGACTGCTAGTGCCCGTAGTCGACTGCCCAGTCGACTATGAAGCGTTCTATGCTCCATCGGTCGACTGCCCGATCGGCTACAAAGTGTTCTGTGCTCCATCGGTCGACTGCCAGATGTTGTCCGCACAGATTGGCCTGCATAGGTTGTCTGCCATCCAGATGTTGTCCGCACAGATTGACCTGCATAGGTGGTCTGCCTGGGTCGCTGTGAGTTGCCGCTTAGGGAGAACACTACTGTCCAGCGGTCGACAATAGTCCAACACACCCAATAACCCATAGAAATGCTGCACAAACTGTATAATGTCCTCACCCAGGCTTCTTGTCTGCTCCCCGCAAGGTTTTGTGATAGAGACGATGGTATTCCACTTGTTGTTCCTCTTGACCACATTGTGGAAAAAAAATGAGTACATCGATCGCTACCTTTTAAATAGGTAGCCTTTGCCTGTTGTTGATAGAAAAGGCGCTTTACATCTGCTAGCAAGGTGGCCTTCTGCCTCATCTCCGCATACTCAGGTTGGATGCCATTGCCTGCCTCTCCCAAGGGGATGTCAACCTCCCACGCAGGTCTGCCTACCTGAAGTCAGCTGCCTAGGCCTTCCACTGCTCACTGAGTGGTACTGACCCATGTGCAGGCGGGGTTGACTGTAATTGGATGATGGATATCGGCTCTTGGGCAATGCCAAGGCCATTGGTATGGCCCGCGACACCTCCTAGCAGTGAAAACTGCTCCTCCTCAAGCTCTGCCTTTGCTCTTTTCGCCCGCTAAGAGATGTGGATGAAGTGCAACCAATCGAGCTCCCACAATCTACCCTTAAGCCTTGAGTTTGGCTTTACGGGTGAATTGACCAAATCCCATCACCATCTCTCCCAAGAATCCTCCACCAGGCGATGGAAACCTCCATGCAATGTACACATTGTTGGTGATCGTTTGGAAGCTAGAGGGGGGGGTGAATAGCGCTTTTCGTTTCTACAAGAGTGATTAGCGGAAGCAAACACAAATAATATATGTAAAAACAAAAAACAATGCAAACAACGCCTTTACGTGGTTCAGAGATAACGCTCCTACTCCACGGTGATCCTTAAGGTGGATCAACCCAAGCAAATCCACTAAGAAGCTTTCCTTTACAACACAACTCATCTTCTTTACAAAGAATGAAAATTTAAGCTTAGAGAGAAGAGGAGGGGATTTAAGACCACTTAGAAAGCTAGAAAACTCGTGGAGGCTTTGGAGAAGAATCAGAGAATAAGCATTAACCCCAAAAACCCCCACCAGCCCTCTTTTTATAGAGAGAGGGATAATTTTCCGTTAGACGCGATCGATCGATGTGACATCGATCAGCGCAGCGCGATTAACGGCCTCTGAATAGCTGGATTCGTGGGATTTAGAGTCGTTTCTCCCAACGACATTCTCATCAGTCGACTGATCCCTCCATCAGTCGACTGATGAAGTGATCAGTCGAGTGATCACAAGTCGTAGTCGAGTGGGACTCCATTCTGTGCCTGTTTTTGCCTTGATCGATCGCCGCCGCTGTTGATGATAGCATCATCGATCGACTCCCATTGCCAAAGGCGATCACGATAGTCGTGGTTTCAACTCGACTTAGTCGAGCACTTGACGATCGGGATACATCGTATCGGATCGGGATATCAAGTATGAGTATTTCATACTTGATTTCACCCCCTAGCCCTAGACTCAATCTTTTAGCTCTTCCTTAAGCCTTGCGCTTCCAGGATCCCTCCGAGTCCGCGACTTGTTCATCCTTTGCGCTTTGCTTCCAAGAGCTTCCTTCAGTTTTGTCATGTCTTGGGTTTTCCTTTGCCAAGACGTGCTTGGACTTTACGCCGCCAAGACTACATGCTTGGACTTACGCTGCCAAGACTTGCCTTTGGACTTCCTTTGCCAAGGTCCGTTTGGACTTAATGCCGCTAAGACAACATGTTTGGTCTTATGCCGCCAAACCTTTACTTTGGACTTCTCTTGCCAAGATCATACTTGGACTTTTCCTTTACCTATCACTTAATCATGTTCACCATTAGATTACAATTTTTTGCCTAACTTAGATGATTATCCAAATATCAAAACATATAAATGCTTGGGGTATTGTTGCACCAACACACATGTTGTAAAACTTGAAGGGGCACTTGAGGACACACTCTCTCTTGAAAGGTGAACACGATGCAATAAGAGTGGTCCGAGAGGCACCCTAGTGGTGTGAACTCCTCAAGGCTATCGTACTCTGCTGTCATCCAATGAGAGTTAACCATGGCACGATCAAGTTTGGAGGAAACTATACCATTGGTCCATGTAAGGCGGCAACCGATGGAGTTGAGGTCTGCTAGGCCACAAGTTTGCACTAGCGAACTAAAGTCCCGCAACTCATAACTGAAAGCCGGTTGTCCTCCTTCCTTGTCATCAATGCTCAACAATGAGTTGAAGTCGCCCATTAGTATCCAAGGCTTCGAGATGCTTTCACCAACGCATGCGAGGGCACTCCAAAGTGGCCGCTAAGTGATGATTGAGTGGAGGCCATACACGAAGGTGGCCAAGAAGGTCCTCTTAGTGATAAGGCAATGGAGTCGATAATGTAAGTATTGCTCCGCTACCTCAAGAACCTCCGTTGAGACCCGGTGTGTGTCCCATAGAAGCAAGATGCACCCATAGTTAGATAACCCAAAAGTGTGAGTAAAATCCATACCAATGAAGCATTGTCGAACAATAGGAGCAAGGCGTTCCTCCGTGAACTTCGTCTTAACTAATGCGATCACTTGTATCCTCTTACTCAAGAGAAGGTGCTGCACCCCCACCCCACATGCTTAAGAGGCTTATGAAAGCCCTTTATGTTCCATGAAGCTAACTTCATGAACGATGCACAAAGGCTACTTGCGCCAGTCGTTCCCTCCCCCCATGAGGCTATGCTACCGGCTGGCAATCTGCCTCCCTACTAGTGGTGGATGTTAAGGAGGTAGTTTTGCTGCTACTTGCTTCGTCAGTAGATACATTGGTGTCCGTTGAACCCAACGTCACACTTTGGAGTGTGTTGTCCGTCTCACTGCCCTCCCCGAAGGGGAATCAACCCATGGATAGTTGTCTGCCTGACCCTAGGGTTCGCCACCTGCATCTTGCGGAGTGCTATCAACAGCCCCTCCATAGGGAACTGTCCTTCTATGCTAGGTCTTGCTTGGTAGGAGGCCCGACTGCCTGTGTCTATGTGCCACCATTGGCCTCTAGTGGGGCACCATTAGCCCCTCGTTGGGGCCTATTTGTCTGTGTCAAACCCTGTCTGGTAGGAGGCCCACTTGCTTGTATTCCCCACAGGGCACTGTCAATTCCCCGCGGACGCTGTCCGATTGTGGCCATTGTTGACCCATAATTTTCGCATGCTCTGCTGCTTACGTGCCATTGTTAGCCCCTCGCAGGGCTTCGTTAGCCCTCTGTGGGCTGTCGAATTCCTCCTACTGCTCTGCCAGCATGTTGCCGGCAACAGTATATGTATGTGTCCGCCAACGCTGATTCATGCGATGTCGCCTCCTGCTCCTTGAGTGACCCTGAACTTGGCCTTGCTTAGGAGGCATGGGCCACCATCGCTCGCCATATGCCTATGGCTATGTGCCACCGTCCGTCCCTCGCGAGGCACCATCATCCCCTGTGGGGGCCTATCTACCTGTGTTGGGGTGCTATCCACCTGATCGCTCTGCTCTGCACCACCTTGGGTTTGCCTTGCTGCACATGCGCCCTTCTTGCACATCTCCTGCCTATGGCCCAATAGTTGACATAATCTACAAAAGTCTGACATTACCTCATACCTGACAATGAGATCAATGCTGGCCCCCATCGATAAGTCCACCCTATGAATCCTTGGCTTTGTCACGTCCACCTCCACTAGCAAACTGGCATGGTGAGGTGCTCACGAGTGCGAGTGAGCTTATCCATGTAAAGTGGTCATCCCAGCTCCAAGCCAACCATACTTAGCACCCTCGGGGACCAACAATCGGGTGGAAGGTCGTGTATTTGCACCCAAGCCGGGACAAATCGTCTGTCCTCCACAAATAAGAAACAAGATGGCATTCATTTCAGAAAAAGGGGAATACAACACACAAAGTAAGGATCGTCGAGCAGGATGATATCACGATCCTCTTCCTTGTCAAACTTGAAAAGCACCCACCAACTCTTGTGCAAGTAGAAGCTACATGTCACAACCCATTGATGAATTCAAACCCTTGTAGCCCCAGTTGACGTCCCATGGAGCACCCCACTAAGCAGTGTCCCATGACTCGCTTTACTGGGTCAATATCTTCATAGCCTATCTTCACAGGCTTGCCAGTGCATTCGTACTGCTTGAGAGGAGTCACCATGTTAGTATTTCGATTATCTCGGAAAAGTTTGGACCGGTCCTTGCCCTTCCCCAACTCTCCCGTGTTCGCATTAATAGTCGATAAATCTGTCGACTAGGCATCGATAGACTACAGGGTTCCATCAACCACAGTTCCTTCACCAGTGGGCAACATCATCTCCACCCTTGCAGAAGCGCTCACCCTCGCCTAGACGCCAGCACTATGAGCCGCCTCAACTGCCCCAATTGACGTTTCCACATTTACTACTTGCTCTAGGACATTGCCAGCCTCCAGGGGAGGGTTGGCTATAGTTGATTGGTCCTGGACCTATTTGTTGTGTGGCCCTGACATTTCCTTGCCATTTCAATGAAAGATACAACAATCAATAGGTTGTTCCTAGCTTGCATCCCTCAAAAGAGGAAACTATCCCTGCCAAAATTGAAAATTGCATCTGTCAAATGTTGCAGCTACAGTTGGAATAGCTTGCAACCACACCTACCCCTTTTTGTTTTTCTTTCCTTCCTCCCATAGCAGTCGGAGAAACCTTATCCAATCATCGAAAAAACTCCAAAAGCTCACACAACAATTTGCATGTTGGAAGCACACCCCACACACCAACCACAACCTGCACACATACCACACCTTGCACACCCTACACTTGAACTTCCCTTCCACAACACACGCGCAACATAACTTGTACACCATCTACTGCTTGCACAACCCACAAACTAGCACGCCGGATGTCGCCATAGACAATGGAGAGCACACCCCAACCCAAGAGTCGTCGGAGATCTCCTTTGCAAAGAGCCAGAGTGGACAACAATTGAAAAGGCAAGGTTAGCGATAACAATGCATAGTGAAATATAAATGATTTTCAATAATTTATAGAACCATATATTCAATTTTTTTGTAATACCTAAATTGCGTATCCAAATTTTATATTTACCAAAATAAATCTATTTCTCATTATACTCTTCCTTTATCAGCAGTCAATTGCTTCTTCACCATCAGTCTGCTATAATAAATTTAATACCATAATCCTAATATCTCATTTTGTGTCTAAGTACATGATTATACTAAAAAAGATATAAGTAGCACAATGGACTTAGTTTGAAAGGTTTCTAAAGTACCTTAGACTATTAGCAAATTTTAGTCAAAATTCATTGTGGACCTATAGAGTCCAGAATTTTCAAATCTTAATATGACATGAACCAAGAGAGTTCTAGGAATTCTTTGATGGTATTGGTGAGTAAATATAACAAGTTTAGATCCTCTAATGAGCTCATGACAAAACATTTATGTCAATTTTAGAAACCAATAATTTTCTATTTAGATTATGAAATCCATGTCTAATGCCATATTATATTTAGAATGATGTAAGAAGTGCAATGAACTTGATTTGAAATATTTTTGAAATTTCTAGGATCATGCATCAATGAGTTTTAATCAAAATTTATGTATGGACTTAAGTATCCAAAATTTTAAAATCTAAACATTATATGAACTAGGGGAGTAATATAAATCTTTAATGGTGTTGGTGAGTGAGTATGACAAATTAAGGTATTTTAATGAGCTTCTGCTAAATTGTCTCAAGGATGTCATTTTCAAAAATTCACAACTCTCAATTTAGATTATGAAATCCAAGTCAGAGAGTATGTTACATCTAGGAGACTTTCTAGGAGTATAATGATTCTAGTTTGAAGTGATTTTGAGATTTCTAAAGCTATCAGCGAGTTTTCGGTAAAACTTACTTATGAGTCTACAATGTTAGAAATTTCAAAATCATAACATACTTAGAACCAGTGAAATTTTAAAAACTCTTTAATGGTGTTGATAAGTGAGTATGACAAATCTGTAGGAGTTTTGAGGCCGCTAGAGGGGGGGTGAATAGCGTGTGACCGTACAATGATGGAATTCGTTCGCGTTTCTTGTCTACAATCTTGTTAGTACGCAGCGGAATAAACAATAACAAATACACACACAAGATACAATCACAACACGTACGATATAACGTGGTTCGGAACCGAAATGGTTCCTACTCCACGGATTGGGTTCGTACAAACCCCAGTGATGCCAAAAACACCACTAAGCAATAAACTCCTTCTCGACAAGTCGGAGGTGGAGAAACCTCGTACAATAAATTACAACAAGTAATACACAAAAATACAAGCAAAATACAAAGAAATGTAAAGAACACTTTACAAAACTAGGGTTTGAGCGCTTTGCTTGTTGGTTGCTTGGATAAGGTTGAAGGGCCCTGAAATACACCTGCAAATCGCCTTCAAATCGCCTCAAGTAAGCTCCCCAAGAACTGATGATGAAATCCTCCACGAGCTCTCCTTCGGCTAACAACGTGGCGCGCGCGCAAATACGATCAAGCCGGCGACGATCGCCAATCTCGCGCGATCGGCTGCGATCATACCTTGCGATCAATTCGCTCGGCAGCGATCGCTGCTGACTAATTTTCGGGCTCTAAGCCGATAATAACTCAAGTCGACTCGCTCACGCAATAAACCGGCCATAATGTCAGTTGACTGCCAACCTCAAAGATGAGGTTTTAACCTAAGTATGGTGTCCCCATACTTGCTAGACCACCCTTAGCCTAGACCTAAGCCTTCTAGCCACCTCCATCAGCCTTACGCCTCTCGGATCCCTCCAAGTCATCCATGACTTGTTCATCCATCGCGCCAGCCTTCAGGTGCTTCCATCGGCTATGTCATGCTAACGATGTCTACACCGCCAAGGCACATTGGACTTACGCCGCCAAGACTCCGCTTGGACTTTATGTCACCAATATCAAACCCCTTGGACTTCTCAAATGCCAAGACTCAAGCTTGGACTTTCCCTTGCCAACTCATGTTGGACTTTCCATGCCAAGACTCATGCTTGGACTTTCCCTTGCCAACCCATGTTGGACTTTCCATGCCAAGACTCATGCTTGGACTTTCCCTTGCCAACCCATGTTGGACTTTCCATGCCAAGACCCATGCTTGGACTTTCCCTTGCCAACTCATGTTGGACTTTCCATGCCAAGACTCATGCTTGGACTTTCCCTTGCCAACCCATGTTGGACTTTCCATGCCAAGACCCATGCTTGGACTTTCCCTTTCCCATAATCACATGGTCAACCCTAGTCAACTATCAAAGTCTCCCTCGAGTCAAACTCGAGTCTGGTTAATTATAACCTGGGTTGATTGTATAAACAATCTCCCCAAAACATTAACCGACATCAATGTCAAACATCAAAATATCACTCGAGTCAAGCTCGAGTCTGGTCAATCGTGATCTGGGCCGATTGCACCAACAATCTCCCCCTTTTTGATGTTTGACAAAACAAATCTTGAGTTAGGCCCCTAACTCAAATTTCCTTACCAATTATTCCAAATTGGTAATCCCAAACATTCTCCAAAACTTCTCCCCCTTTTTGACTAATATCAAAAAGGTTATCTCTCCAAGGAGGTCAATGTCTCATGTCCCAATGAGATCTTACAATCTCCCCCTTGATCCAAAAATACCTAGGATGTCTACCATCTTTCTAGTGATAAGTCTCATATCACTCAAGAGAGGCAATCCTATACTCTCTCCCAATTTCCAAATTGGGTTTCTCAATATCCCATCAATTTTCCCAATTGGTGATACTTTCTCAATAACTTCTCCCCCTTCAAGAAGAGAAACACATCCATCATCCCAAGATGGATAACTCCCCCTAAAAGCTTGCTCCCCCTAGACCATCGCACCAACAATGTCCTTGGGAAGTCCCTAAGCCAATAGGAACTCTAAACCATTAAAATTAAGGCTCAAAGTTCAAACATGATCTCTCCCCACCTTAAATTTGATACATTACCCTAACACCTCTCCTAAACCATATCCAATGGATTTTCACCCTTTCTAATGCTTCCCAAAGCATATCCTAGGGTTAGGAGTGATTAGGAACCTTTACCATAACTGAACACGAGCTAAACAACCTTATTTTTCCCGAAATCAGCTTGACAGTCGACTATTTATAGTAATCAGTCGACTGCCACTCACATCAGTCGACTGCCACCAAGGGCAGTCAACTGATAACTAAAATTTCTGAATTTCAGTTATCAGAATTGAATTTTAAAAAAGCATAAGTAATTCTACGTATATCGAAAAATCATGAAATTTGATACGTACATTACTTATAGTCAATACAATGGGTGAAAAATATTTGAAAATTATTTTACCCATAAAATATCAAGATTGATATAAAATCCAAAAGTGAAGAAAAACTTCAATATTTTAGCTTACTTTGTATCAACTTCATCATTAGTGATTGCTATCAAAAGATAGGCTTCACCAAGGTTTTCTAAATTAATTTCAAAATATTTTTGAAAACTTATTTTGGATCATATTCCTTGGGCTCTATGTACATGACTTGTACACATGCTTTCCCAATGATCCACATGTTGGTTAAAGATGAGTTTTAGTTCATCTAGATGCAAAAACTATGCACCTTGAACTTAAACCATATCCTAGCATCTCACATGTATCTAGGGTGTATAAATACACATACATGTCAATTGGATGTGAGATGTGAGTTTTGTTCTCCCTAATCTAGAGTTTCATGCATTTTTCTAAGACAACTCTACTTGATTCGCTTATAAATGGGACTCCAAGTCATGCCAAAGTCCTTAAATCAATTTTCAATCAAATTAATGCATGAAATGATCATGGCATAATGATAGCAAAATAAAGCATGGCCAATGATCATGATGTCATGGCATATGATATAAAACTAATGCACATGACATTTACCCTAACCCTAAGCATGATCATGACATATAAAAGATTAAAGATAAGTATGATGTCATGACATGACATATGACAAATCAAGGTATGACAAATAAAAAGTATAGGTATAATAATACCTAAATTATAATATTAATTGCCTTTTGAGATAATTAAGTATATTTTTATCATATTCCTATTAATCTCCCAAGTGTGCCAAAAACCCAAAATGACACACTATGACTCTAAACCCTAAGTTGTGCCAATTTGATTGATTTATCAAACTTCATAATTAATATTGACACATCCTAAAAACCTTTAGGATTTATAATCAAATCTATTTCCAAGATATCCATAACCTTGGAAATGACCTAAAATGTCAACTTTGCTATGGTTGAGTTAACTACCCATCCAATCAAGGTTGACACGACCTAACCCATCTAGCGTGAGTCAATCACGCCTTTAGGAACCCAAAATCTATTTGAGCTCATTGGGTTAATTAGGTATTCCTTAGGGATGACCTCCTTAGATACCTTCCTAATGACCCTCCTAGGCTTGGTAGTCTTGGTCATTTTGGTCTTACCTAGGTTGACTCTAGAGGTAACTCCCCTTGCAACCTTCTAAGTGGCTTCTCTAGGTTTCCTTGAAACCCTAGCCACTAGGCACACACCTTGGTCAACTCTAGGGATGACTTCCCTATTGACCTTGGTCTTCCTAGACCTAGTTTGTGTTCCATAATCAAATGGAACACTATGATAAGCTACCTTAGGCTTAGGTTTGTGACCCAAACCTTGCTTGCCCTTGGTTGACTTTTGACTCTTAGGTCCTAGGTGTTGACTTTGACTTTTGGACCCTTGACTTAGACCACTAGACCCTTGAACTTGATTTTGTATATTCCTAAGGGTCTTTTCTAGTTTTTCAAGCCTTGACCTCAAGGCTTGGTTTTCCAACTCTAATTTCTCAATTTTTGATTTTTCATTTGGTCCTTGGACATTATCATTTCCTCTAGGCATATGCCTAGTCCATTTAGGATTAAGACCTAGGTGTTCTTTTATTTTCTTGATAGATTTCCTAGGTAAAATATTTTTAGGGACATTAGTCCCAAATTTTTCCTTAGTTTCAAAATGGACACTCTTAGCTCCTAAACAATAATATTTATTGTTCCTAGCATGCTTTTCATGATGAATTGCAAGAGAATTAAAAGCATGCTTTTTAACATTAAACCTAGAAGAATGAGCATTATTGAAATGATATACCTTAGGGGTTGCCTTAGTAGCTCCCCCTACTTGTGATGCTCCTTCTTGGGTCTTTTTGCTCCCCCTAGGACATTGATTCCTATAATGTCCTTTTGAATTGCACTTGAAGCATATGATGTGCTCCTTGCCTTTAGGTGTTGGGGAACCGGCATCCTTGACTTTTGGTGCCGGTGGAGCTTTCCTAATCTTCTTTGGGCACTTGCTCTTGTAGTGCCCATACTCCCTACACTCAAAACATATTATATGGATTTTATTTGAAATTAGAGTGTTTGAGTTACCTAGGTTAATGGTGGATTTCTCTTGAGCTTGCTCATCTTGACCGGATGTTGAAGGCTCTTCTTGAGATTGCTCCGGTGTAGATGGTCTCTCCTCCTCAATCCTAGAGGTGGATACTTCTTCCACTTCTTCCACCTCTTCTTTCTCTGATCCAGAAGTTGACTCCTCACTTTCTTGTGAGCATGATGAAGCTTCCTCTTCGGTCTCCTCCTCTTCCAAGTCTTCTTGGACCGATTTGGGATTGTCGTAGAACTTGATCAACTTGTTCCACAACTCCTTGACATCCCTATAGCTTCCTAATCTAGACAAAATATCGTTAGGTATTAAATTAACCAACATTTTTGTTACCTTAATGGTTGTCTTGAATTTTTTCTGTTGCTCCTTGGTCCATCGCTTCTTTTCGAGGATTTCATCGTTCTCTTCTCTCGGAGCATCAAAACCTATAATCACGGCAAACCAATTTTCTATATTCGACATTAGAAAATATTCCATCCTACCTTTCCAATACGCGAAATCTTCGCGGTCAAAGGTGGGTGGAGTCGCTATGTCATCGCCCCATCTTTCTTGAAGATCCTTCGTCTTCCCTCTAGCTTCTTTGCTCCCGGTTGTTAATCCGTTGAAGAGCCACCAGGCTCTGATACCAATTGTAGGAGTTTTGAGGCCGCTAGAGGGGGGGTGAATAGCGTGTGACTGTACGATGATGGAATTCGTTCGCGTTGCTTGTCTACAATCTTGTTAGTACGCAGCGGAATAAACAATAACAAATACACACACAAGATACAATCACAATACACACGATATAATATGGTTCGGAATCGAAACGGTTCATACTCCATGGATTGGGTTCGTACGAACCTTAGCGATGCCAAAAACACCACTAAGCAATAAACTCCTTCTCGACAACAAGTCGGAGGTGAAAAAACCTCGTACAATGAATTACAACAAGTAATACACAAAAATACAAGCAAAATACAAAGAAATGTAAAGAACACTTTACAAAACTAGGGTTTGAGCGCTTTGCTTGTTGGTTGCTTGGATGAGGTTGAAGGGCCCTGAAATGCACCTGCAAATCGCCTTCAAATCGTCTCAAGTAAGCTCCCCAAGAACTGATGATGAAATCCTCCACGAGCTCCCCTTTTTATCTTGTGTCGGGCTGAATTTCCGCCTGGCAGTCGACTGTCATAAGTCCCCAGTCGACTGCCAACACTGTAGTTGTGAGACAACGGTTCAATCCACGTTGGACAAGTTCCAACGTGACTCTTGGAAGTCGATTGCCAACGCCCGTAGCCGACTACTCAGTCGGCTACGGAGCGTTCTGTGCTCGCAACTCAATCGGCGATCATTATCTCGACGATCATTGTTGACATCACCGATCGCTTCCAATGAGCGATCATCGCTGAGAGAAATTTCAGCTCTTAAACGATAGTCGAACTCAAGTCGACTCATGGCAGTCGAACCGGCCATAATGTCAGTTGACTGTCAACATCAAAGATGAGGTTTTAACCCAAGTATGGTGTCCCCATACTTGCTAGACCACCCTTAGCCTAGACCTAAGCCTTCTAGCCACCTCCATCAGCCTTACGCCTCTCGGATCCCTCCAAGTCATCCATGACTTGTTCATCCATCGCGCCAGCCTTCAGGTGCTTCCATCGGCTATGTCATGCTAACGATGTCTACACTGCCAAGGCACATTGGACTTACGCCGCCAATATCAAACCCCTTGGACTTCTTAAATGCCAAGACTCAAGCTTGGACTTTCCCTTGCCAACCCATGTTGGACTTTCCATGCCAAGGCCCATGCTTGGACTTTCCCTTGCCAACCCATGTTGGACTTTCCATGCCAAGACCCATGCTTGGACTTTCCCTTGCCCATAATCACATGGTCAACCCTAGTCAACCATCAAAGTCTCCCTCGAGTCAAACTCGAGTCTGGTTAATTATAACCTGGGTTGATTGTATAAACAATCTCCCCAAAATATTAACCGACATCAATGTCAAACATCAATGTCAAACATACTATGTCAAACATCAAAACATCACTCGAGTCAAGCTCAAGTCTGGTCAATCGTGACCTGGGCCGATTGCACCAACAAAATCTAGACCCTTCAATGAACTTGTGTCAAACTGTCTCAAGGCCATGTCAATTTCAAAAGCTCACAATTCTTTATCTAGGCTATGAAATCCATGTCTGAGGACATGGTTACATTCATGAAAATGCAAGGAATGTATCAACTTAGCTCGAAGTATTTTTGAGATACCTAAAATCATTAACAAGTTTGGGCTAAAATTTATTGATGCACTTACAATATATATAATTTTAAAATGTTGATGTGGTTTAAACCTAGACCCTTCAATGAACTTGTGTTAAACTGTCTCAAGGTCGTGCCAATTTCAGAAAACTCACAATTCTTTATCTAAACTATGAAATCCATATCTGAGGGCATGATTACATTCATGAAGATGCAAGGAATGCAATGAACTTAGCTCGAAGTATTTCTGAGATATCTAAAATCATTATCAAATTTTGGCTAAAATTCATTGATGAACCTACAATATATATAATTTTAAAATGTTGATGTGGTTTGAGTCAAGAGAGTCCTAGCAATTCTTTGGTGATGTTAGCGAGTTAGTATGATAGGCTTAGAATCTTTAATAAACTTATGCCAAATTATCTCAAAGCTATGTTAATTTCAAAAACTCATAACTCTTAATTTAGGGCTTAGAGAATTCATATCTATGGGTATGGTTTTATCTAGGAGGCTCCTCAAAGTGTAATGGTTCTTATTTAAAGTGATTCTGAGGATCGAATTAATGATGGATCATTAACTATTATCAAATTGAATTAATTAATTTGATTAATTAAATTAATAATCATTAATTAATTGAAATGATAATATTTAAAAGGATAATCGATTGATTAATTAATTAAATTAATTAACAGTTTGTTTTAATTGATACGTTTATAAATTAGTCAATTAATTAAGTGATTAATTGATAATTATGTGATTTAATTAGTTTTATAGGAGTTAATTGCTTAAATAACAATCTATTAGTTAATTAATCAATTGATTAAGTGATTAATTATCCATTTGATAGAATTGGACAATAGAGTTATTTAATTATTGATAGTGATTAATTAACTCATGATTAATAGATCAACAAATTTGTTAGTCGATTAATCACATTAATAATTTTTTCTAATTGACAATTAGTTACATAATATTGATTTAATTAACCGATTCAATGATTAATTAGCTAGATTGATAAGTAATGATTAATTGATTTAAATTAATGACTAATCAAATCACAATTGGTTAATTGTTGTTAAAAAAATTATTCAAGCAATACTTGATTAACTAATAATATTTAATCAATTAAAAAATTAACTGATTAGTCAAAGATTATTGAATTTATCAAATTGATAGGTAATGATTAATTAATTGATTTATTAGTGGCTTAACAAATTAATTAAGCAAATAATTTGATTAAGAGATAATTGAATTATTAGTAAAATTTATAATTTATTAGATAATCAATTTAAGAGTTAGTAGAGTTATTTAATTAGTTTAATACTTGATTATTAAATAATTAATTAACTTACTAGTTAATTGAATTACTAATCAGATAGATGAAGCAGACATCTGATTAAAAGGTAATTAAAATATTCTATAACTTAAGGTGGATGATTTTTCCCGTTGACCTTTTTTAAATTCTTTAATTTTAGTGTATGATTATTTTGATTAAATAATTTATTTACGTTACATTATTTTTCTATTTTATGTTCTTTCTGACATTACTTTTTATCTTATACTTGTTTGTCTTTTTTTGCTCTAGTACATCTAGATTTTTTGGTTCTCATTTGTATGATGATATTTTCTCTTTACTGTATTTGATTGATATATATACCATGATTGTATTGGTAGAGATGTTATGAATATGATAGTATTATCGTTGAAAGAGAATTTTAGGAAATGAACTAACACCAAGAGAACATGTGATATTAGTAATTTTGTTTCACTTATATTGGCTTTGATAGACATTCTATAACGGATATTATAAAATCATAAGCTTAACAAACTAGAACAATTTGATTGTCCACAAGAATTATTTATGGTAACATGTAGTTGTATGCAGTCAATAACTAAATAGTTATATATTTTGTCTACCAACGAGATTTGTTTGTAGTAGCATTCATGATAACTATTGACTTTTATACCTTCTATCTGTCCACAAGTCTTATTCATAATAGCATATAGTTGTCCGTAGACATTGATCTTTTATACCTCTTGATTATTGCTCACGGACAATGATCTTCTGTATACGTACCCTTACAACCCACGAGACTTTTTCATGGTATCATGGTATTATTTATATGCAAGTTGTTGACTGATAGTATATGTCATAGGTTTATTTATCGTATCGACTGATCAAGTTAGTAGTTGATGTTGGATCGAAAGTGTCGCTAGAGGGGGGGGGGTGAATAGCGATACGGTGTCGTTAAAAAAAACTTTTGCAATAAGTAAAAAGCAAGTAGAGAGTGCACAGCGGAAATATAAAGTAGACAAGATATTTTTACGTGGTTCACAATCTTTCGATTGCTAATCCACGACCCTAGTGATCCTTGATCACGTACGGAGGGCAATTCACTAAAACCACTCCTCCTCGTTGGAAGTAGGAGCAACGATCACAAAAAGAAATCAAGGCAAAGGGACACTCCCCCTTTCCTTGTTACGATTAAAGCACAAAGACAATTTAAAGAAGTAGAACTTAAATAAATATACCGACAACTCTTATAAGTAGAAGATGTAGCTGTTGTCGGGCGGCACTTCGTCAGAGCAAATGTGAGTAGTAGTAGCGGCGCATTTACGGCGCAGTGTTGAGAGCTCTTGAATTCTTGTTATTTGCTTGGCTTGAACATGTCTATTTATGGATATTGATCTATGAATTTAGACATAGGTAGTGTCCAAGGTGAGGTTCTTATCCCCAAGTCTTGCTCATCCACATCCTTTGCGCCAACTCAAGGATGAGGTGCTTCATCCAACCACCTTGTGCCACAACTCAAGGATGAGGTGCTCATCCAACCACCTTGTGCCACCTCAAGGAGTCCTTCACGCCAACTTGTTGGAGCCATCCAACTTGTGCCACATCATGGGAGCCAACCATCTTGTGCCAACTCTCCTCATTTTGGGCGTCAAGCTTGATGGTGGTTTGCCAACCATCTTGTGCCAACTCACCTCATTTTGGTCCCCAACTTGATGATGGTTTGGATGTCCACCTTGATGCCACATCACCCTTTGTACCAAAACACGAGTCAAGTCCAAATTCACCCTTGAAATTCGAGCTCTTCGAGGCCGAAGACTGATAGCAGTGATCAGTAGTCAAAGGGTTTTGGACTGCAGTACAAGTTAGCTTAAAATATAAAGTACGATGGTTCTAACCAACTGATCTCGACCTAGACCTTCCATTGGAGGTATTGGGTCGGATCTACGCTTAACGTCCTTGCTTCGCTTTCACACGAGCTTACCTTGTAGCCTCGCTTCCGGTCTTCACCCGAGTACATAGGCTAACTCAGAAGTCCCAAAGGCTTTGCCCGACCACCTCCGTTCCCACCGGGTGTCGCAGACCATCCGCTCAACTTTAGCATTTCTGCACACTTAATTGAGCTCGTAAGATAACAAATATACCCTTAACTATTGAGCCTTTTGCCATAATCAAAATACCGGTTCGACTTTGGTGCCCACTACACCAACAATCTCCCCCTTTTTGATTCATGGCAAACCGACACAAAAGTTAAGGAAAAATTAAGCTAGCATAATGATTAAGCATGAATGAGCTAGCATAAAGATTAAATATGAATGAGCTAGCATAATGATTAAATATGAATGAGAAATATTATTGTTTCAAGTTCTCCCCTTTGAGGTAACCTCCCCCTTGACCGAAGGTGAGTTCTTGAAAAATAATTTTTACTCCCCCTGAATAGTTGCTTAAGTAATCGGAATTACTTAATATAAAAGGTAATAATTTTGTTTACTTTCTTCCTTTAATTTTTGTTAAATTTGGTTACTTTTGTGACTTTCTCCCCCTTTTGCCATAACTCAAAAAGTTTGTAAATATATTTTAGGGTTTGTAAGTCCAATCAAGTTCCCAATATATATATATATATATATATATATATATATATATATATTTTTTAAAAAAAATAATAATAAGCTTGAAAATATGTTCATCTAAAATGTACAACTTGGGTTGGACTTGATTGATATAGAATGATCAATAAGTCTTGAAGGAGTTGATTAATTTTATATAATTATACTCCATGGTTCATGTCGATGCACCGAATCTACATCCGAACTGTGAGTAAGGTCCTAACATCTCACGCCTGCTCACGTGGCTAAGTACACAAACACATTAGTCCTATGTGTTGTGAGATGTGTTGGCTCCTTAAATCTATAGGTATATGATTTCTAAGGTAAGACTTAGGCTAATTTCATAAAAAGAAGCAAAAATAGAGTACATATATAGAAAAATTTAAATCCTACTCTATTACGCACATACCTAACTTTCGTCTTAATAAACTAAATTCGACCGGGTAGTGGTTTGGTGAAGATGTCCGCTAGGTTTGATTTGGACTCAACATACTCTAGTTGTATAGTTCCATTAGTTACATGTTCCCTAATGAAGTGGTGTTTAACTTCTATATGTTTTGTCCTAGAATGACATATTGGATTTTTAGTTAAGTTAATTGAACTAATGTTATCTATGTAGGTTTTAATGTTGTTAAAGATTAAGCTAAAGTCTTGGAGAGTGTGCTTCATCCACAGTGAGGAGAGACACACTCACCCATCGCGTATTCGGCCGGTGGTAGATAAGGCAACGCAATCTTTGCTTCCTCTGCACAACTTACTAGACTCGTAGAGGATTTGACAACAACCACTCGTGCTCTTTCTATCGAGTTTACTACCGGCATAGTCGAGTCGGAGTAGCCGATTAGATTAAACTCGGTAGATCTAGGGTACCAAATACCTCGTTTAGCGTGCCCTTTAGATATCTAAGGATACGCTTGACTAGGGTTAGGTGAGACTCCTTGGCACAGGTTTGTAACCTTGCGCACATACTTACATGAATAAAATGTCGGGTCGGCTCGCGGTTAAGTATAGGAGACTTCCTATTGCGCTCTATAGTATTTTAGGTCAGCGGGTTTTCCTTCTACATCTTCGTTTATATTAACATTAGTTGCTATAGGTGTATTAATTATTTTAGCATCTTGCATTCCAAATCGATTTATTAAGTCCTTAGTATATTTTTGTTGATGTAAATATATTCCATCTTTAGTTTGTTTAATTTGTAAACCTAAGAAGAAACTTAACTCTCCTACTAAATTCATTTCAAATTCACTTTCCATAAGTGAGATGAATTCGTTTAGCGAGGATCGAGTTGGTAGTTCCAAAATTATATCATCTACATAGATTTGGGCTATAAAGATTTCTTTTCCTACGGTTTTACGAATAAGGTTGGGTCGACTAAACCTTGGTTGAATCCTTTGGACTTAAGATAGATCGAAAGCCTTTCGTACCCAAGCTCTTGGGGCTTGTTTGAGTCCATATAGGGCTTTCTTAAGTCTAAGGACATGGTCGAGTTTATCTAGATTTTCGAATCCGGGAGGTTGGTAGCGTAAACTTCTTCCTTAATGTATCCATTCAAAAATGCTGACTTGACATCCATTTGAAACAATTTAAAACCTCGATGTGCGGCATATGCTAACAACATTCGGATGGACTCTAGTCTTGCTACGAGGCGTAGGTCTCATCGTAATCTAAACCTTCGACTTGACTAAACCCTTTGCGACTAACCTAGCTTTATTTCTAACTACTTCACCTTTATCATCAAGTTTATTTGAAATACCCACCTTGTTCCAATAATTGATTTTTCTTTAGGTGGTGGTACTAATTCCCAGACTTCATTTCTAGTGAATTGAGCTAGCTCTTCTTGCATAGCAATAATCCAGTCGGGATCAAGAAGTGCTTGTTCAATAGTTTTGGGTTCGATTTTGGAAATTAACGAGATTTGACTAATGTTTGATATGAAGCTCTAGTTCGAACCCTAAATTTGGATCACCTATAACTTGATTGATAGGATGACTTGGGTTAGGGTCATCTATCACTTGGTCGATAGGATGACTTGGGTTGGGCGAGATTCAAGTTCAAGATCAGAGTCGGGTTTGCTATAAGTTGATTTGCTAGTTGGTTTTGTTAAGGATTGAACGGGTTCGTGTCCTTCGTCGAAAACTATATTAATGGTTTCTTCGACTCTAAGAGTGTCGTGATTGTATACACTATAAGCTCTACTGGTGGTTGAGTATACTAGAAAGGTTCGATGAGGTTTTGGATTTGAATTTCCCTAGGTAATCCTTAGTGTTTAAGATATGTACCTTGCATCCAAATACCCTAAAGTATTTGATGTTCGGTATTTTATCGTGATAAATCTCGTACGAGGACTTTTGGTGCCTCTTTACCATAAGGATCCTATTTTGGACATAGCAAGTCGTACTAACGGCCTCTGCCCAAAATCTATCGGGTAGGTTATACTCGTTTAACATTGTCCTAGCGGCTTCTTGTAGGGTTCTATTTTTCCGTTCGACTAACCCATTTTGTTGTGGGGTTCTAGGACATGAAAACTCATGGTGGTATCCGTTTAGGTTACAGAAATCTGTAAACCTGTGGTTTTCGAATTCACCACCATGATCGCTTCTAAGTCTTTTAATCTTAAGGTTCTTTTGATTTTCGATTAACCTACAAAGATTGATTAGTTGGTCTAGGGTATCATTTTTATGTTTGATAAACCTAATCCAAGTAAATCTAGAATAGTCGTCAATTATGACTAAGCAAAATTGACTACCATTGAGTGACTTAGCTCCATGTGAATCAAATAGATCCATGTGTAGGAGCTCAAGAACACTTTTGGTTCGTTCTTGATTAGTTAATTGATGTTGTGTCCTAGATTGTTTACCTTGTTGACAAGCATTACATATTTTATTATCCAAGTTGTTTAGTTTAGGCAAACCTATAACCAAGCCACTCGACTCATCTTGTGGACGAGTCTTGGGTGCAGTGTCCGAGTCTTGATTGCCATAACCAAGATTCCTCTTGCTGTGTCATAAGACACTTGGTTGAGGAGTTGGGTAAATTTATTGTGTAGATGTTGCTATTCCTAGTTCCTTTAAGTATTATTTTAGATGTTGCATTTATCTTGATTACGCATTCATTTTCTAGAAATATGACCTTATAATTGTTATCACACAATTGGCTTACACTAAGTAAATTATATTGAAAGTTTTCTACTAATAAGACATTTTGAATTGTAAAGTTAGAGTTGAGCTCAATATCACACTGATCCGATGATTTTGAGCTTGCGTTATTCGAAGGCTACGATCCTTGTCGTTTGAATCGTAACCCGAAAATTTGAGTTAATCCCTGCGTCATGTCGGGAGCAACCAACATCCATTGATCCTACATATAAGGTAGTTGGTTCGGATATTGGAATTACTAAAGGGTTGTTTGTAAGTTTTTAAACCTAAATCATCTCACCAATATCTACATGATCAAAACATGTTATTCCTATGTGTTATTGTGAGATGACTTTCAATTTTACTTGATTAATTTTAATGAATTTAAATTAACCAACATTAGGTTAGATTCGGATTTAGTCTAAGCTCATCAAGTAATCTTTTCAAGAGATTAGCTTCCAGGTCGTGGCGAGGCACAGAGGCCTTCTTTGATCGGAACAACGACCACTTCCTTAGACAAAGCTAATTTCAAGAAATTGATAACTCGACTTACTTGAGACTACATCTTGGTCTAACTAGTTATTTTTGAAAAGAGGCTCCCCGAGGCTCAATCTTTTCGTAGTATTTTAGTTGATTATGAGTCCTATCTAACCATTCTAAAAATAAAGGAAAAACTAAGCATTCAATTTCTAAGACTTAACAAAAATACATTTTGTATTGGCTCCCCCTGGACCATTGAATCGAGTGGGTCTATTCACATAGTGAATTTGGTCCTTAGGAACCCAATACATGTTAGATCCTAAAGTTGAAATCAAAGTGATCTTAGGGACCCATGCTTGGACATTTTTCTTATGTTGGTTTACTATAGACATATATGACTTATTGGTTGTATTTGAGTTAAACCCGAGTCCGGCCTTGTTGTACACGACCCTTTGTGATCCAAGTAAGAGGTCAAGTCCCTTGGATCCCAAAGTGAACCTTTCCAACGTGTTCCTAAGGTCTTCGACTTGTGTTTTCAAAAGCGAGTTCTCAACTTCAAGCTTTTCAACTTGAGTTGAGTCCTCCTCTTGAATACAAGTAGTCGAAGAGGTTAGGGAGACCTCATGTTTGAGGAGGTTAACCTCCTCAATTAGGGTCTCGACCTTGGACTCGGACTTAGCTAGTTTCTTATTTAAAAATTTAATTGCACCATACAAAGTATTAAGTAACGACCGACTTACCCTTAATGATTCTTTTGAACCGGATACGGATCCGTGGCTTGTCTTGAATGGAAGCTCATCATCGGATTCGGACTCGGACTCTTCTTCGGTTTCGGGGTCGTGCTCGGTCGGCTTGGCCATTAGAGCTTGGATATCGTCTTCTTCCTCCGACAACTCCTCCCAAGTAGCGTTTAGCGCTTTCTTGGTCTTTGATGCGTTATTCTTTAGCTTTGGGCACTCGGACTTGATGTGGCCAGAACACATAGCATCCTAAAATTAGAAGTATTTGAATTAGGTTTAGGCTTACCTTGAGTTGTTGGTCGTTTTCGTCTCTTGATCATCTTCCGAACTAGATTGACTAGTTCGGATTCTATTTCGGAGTCTACTTCCGATTCGGACTCGTCTTCTTCCTTCGGGGGTGGCTTGCTTGCGGGCTTCTTCTTCTTGGAACCTGCAACTAATGCAATACTCTTCTCGGCCTGGACCACGTTAGTTTGCTCATGAAGTTCAAACTCGTAAAATAATTAGTCTAACCTAATTTTAGAAAGGTCCTTGGAGACCTTGTAGTCATCGACCATGGATGCCCACAAGGTGGTCCTAGGAAACGAGTTAAGAGAATACCTGATAAGGTCGCGATTCTCGACCTTTTGTCCGATGGCATGGAGTTGGTTGGCGATGTCTTGAATCTGAGCATGTAGTTGAGTTGCGGTCTCGTTTTCCTGCATTTTCAAGTTATACAATTTATTTAAAAGTAAATCTCTTTTACATACCTTAGTTCGTCGGTGCCTTCGTGTAGTTCCACTAGCTTGGTCCATAAGTCCTTTGCACTAATGAAGGGGCCAGCGGTTGAGCTCTTCCTTGGACAACCCACATTGCAAGATTTGAGTTGCCTTGGCATCGGCTTCTACTTGTTTTTTCATGGAATTTGACCATTGATCGTAACCCAAAGATTCACCATCTTCATTAATAGGAAGTGTGAAACCGGTTTGGATTACGATCCACATCGCGATTTGGGTTTTAAGAAAGCATTCCATCCCTTCCAATAACGAAAGTCATTACCGTTGTAAAACGGGGGCTGCTAAACCCTTCGAGATGGGCCATTTAAAAACAAGAAGAAGAACGACGAAAAGAATCTTGCAAAACACACGAAAGAATATTCCAAGACTTTCGTCTTGGATTAGTAGTCAGAAGTAAAAAAATATATATATATAAAATGTAACTTGCAAAAAGAAATAAACAATCAAATGCGAATGTCGTTGAAGTTCCGGAGGACAACCTTACTCGGGATCTAACCCGAAGGACAACCTTATCCGGATCCTAAAGCCTCTAATGCAATTCTATATGTAG
This sequence comes from Wurfbainia villosa, assembly GCA_025175895.1. Lineage (NCBI taxonomy): Eukaryota > Viridiplantae > Streptophyta > Magnoliopsida > Zingiberales > Zingiberaceae > Wurfbainia > Wurfbainia villosa. The sequence continues at coordinate 1,894,047 of CM046008.1, forward strand.
GAGAAGATAAGCAAGTGAAATAATTATACGAAAACAGAAATAAATAAATAAAAAATCTGTGAAAAAAAGAAAAACAAAGCTAGATTGGTGGTTTCACCGAATCTTAGCGCCCCCGGCTCTGATACCAATTGTTGGATCGAAAGTGTCGCTAGAGGGGGGGGTGAATAGCGATACGGTGTCGTTAAAAAAAAACTTTTGCAATAAGTAAAAAGCAAGTAGAGAGTGCACAGCGGAAATATAAAGTAGACAAGATATTTTTACGTGGTTCACAATCTTTCGATTGCTAATCCACGGCCCTAGTGATCCTTGATCACGTACGGAGGGCAATTCACTAAAACCACTCCTCCTCGTTGGAAGTAGAGCAACGATCACAAAAGAAATCAAGGCAAAGGACACTCCCCTTTCCTTGTTACGATTAAAGCACAAAGACAATTTAAAGAAGTAGAACTTAAATAAATATACCGACAACTCTTATAAGTAGAAGATGTAGCTTTCGTTGTCGGCGGCACTTCGTCGTAGCAAATGTGAGTAGTAGTAGCGGCGTTACGACGGCGTGTTGAGAGCTCTTGATTTCTTATATTTTTTGCTTGGCGTGAACATGTCTATTTATGGATATTGATCTATGAATTTAGACATAGGTAGTGTCCAAGGTGAGGTTCTTATCCCCCAAGTCATGAGGTGCTCATCCAACCACCTTGTGCCACCTCAAGGAGGCCTTCACGCCAACTTGTTGGAGCCATCCAACTTGTGCCACATCATGGGAGCCAACCATCTTGTGCCAACTCTCCTCATTTTGGGCGTCCAAGCTTGATGGTGGTTTGCCAACCATCTTGTGCCAACTCACCTCATTTTGGGCGTCCAACTTGATGATGGTTTGGATGTCCACCTTGATGCCACATCACCCTTTGTACCAAAACACGAGTCAAGTCCAAATTCACCCCCTTGAAATTCGAGCTCTTCTCGAGGCTGGAACTAGACCAGCAGTTGACTGTAGTAGACGACTGGTCAAAGGGTTTTGGACTGCAGTACAAGTTAGCTTAAAATATAAAGTACGATGGTTCTAACCAACTGATCTCGACCTAGACCTTCCATTGGAGGTATTGGGTCGGATCTACGCTTAACGTCCTTGCTTCGCTTTCACACGAGCTTACCTTGTAGCCTCGCTTCCGGTCTTCACCCGAGTACCTCGGCTTCCTCCGAAATCCCTCTGGCGTTGCCCGACCACCTCGGTTCCCACCGGGTGTCGCAGACCTTCGCTCAACTTTAGCATTTCTGCACACTTAATTGAGCTCGTAAGATAACAAATATACCCTTAACTATTGAGCCTTTTGCCATAATCAAAATACCGGTTCGACTTTGGTGCCCACTGCACCAACAGTTGATTGTAGACCTGGTAAATCTGGAGACGACACGAATACAATTCATTTTTTTCGTATTTGGATCGTGCATTTTTGGATTCGTATTTATTTTGTATCTATCCGTTAGACACATAAAAATTACATATCAGATTAGTGTCTTGTTTTCTGGATCCGTTAGACCCGTTTACTTTTTTTTGTACTTAAAAAAATCTAAGCATGAAAAAGAAAGGAGATGGATGATATTTACGTAATCTCTACAAGTTTGAATGATGATGACAATATTTGAATTCATTTTGTGTTTTTACAATAATTCTATGGTGCAATGTATTTGTAATCCCAATTGGATAGTGGGGATTGTGGGGATTGTTAATTTTTTGTAAGCTCTTTTGTTTAAGTTATTACATTATCGTGTACTTATAGGTCTTTTCGCATCTATTGGTTTGGATCATGTCTAGTAATCTATTTTATATTTTATTTAAGTTATTATATTTTCGTATAATTATAGATTGTTTCATGTCTATTGGTTTGAATTGTCTTGCAATCCATTTTACATATATTTTTTCGTGTCTAACGGATCATGTCGTATCTATCCGAAATTAAATGGTTCATATTCGGATTGAACCCATTGACACAAAAAATTAAACGAATTGAATATGAATTAACATTTTCGGATCGTATTTAGATCATGTCAAAATACGAATCCGATCCATTATCCGATTTGTCGGGTCTAATTGATTGTTAATGGTGTTATGAGATATGTGTTACTTGTGATTACTTTCTTTGATCTTTATTTCACTTTACTATCATATATTATCTTTCTATATACCCGCTTAGGAATTTGTACTTATTCATTTTTTTTTAACCTCCAAGTTAGATAAAAGATATGTCATGTTGATTACCTTCATGTCGTTCCACGATCATGGCTTGAAATCCATTGCATCACTGAGATATTTCATTTTTTCTATTTTTATTATCATTACACTTTTCTTTCTACTTTAAAATTTATTGTTATTTGTTTTAGTTTTATAAATCTATTTTATTTTGATTGACATATATTTTAATAGTGCATGGATACAAATAATACAGAAACTTTGTATTTTATTTTTCCTTGTACATTTGTTTATTGAAAAAAAACTTTCTTTCGTTATTATGTTTTTGCAACATCTATTCTAGTACTATATTATATTATAATGACACTAAGGGTACCCTCACATGATGAGTCATATTGAATCAGTGATAATTTGATTAATTAGAAAATTAATTAACAAGTTTAATTTATTAGTAGATGATAACTCATTAATTAATTTAATTAAGAAAATTTCATGAATTAATTAAGGTTTGATTGATTATCGTTAATCAATATATATATATAGGAACTCACTGATAGAACCATTATACTTCTAGAAACCTTTTGGATATAATCACGTCCTCAAATTTGGATTCAATAATCTAAATACTGTGATACCATCAAAGACTTTTTAGGACTCTTTAGTTCATATTATGTCAAAAATTTTATACTTTGTAAATTAATAAATGAATTTTGTTTAAAACTCACTGATTATTTTAGATACTTTAAAAATATTTTAAATCAAATTTATTTTATTTTTTACATCATTTTGAATGTAATTATGTTCTTAGAAATAGATTAAATAAATTAAAATTGAGATATTAAATTTATTGCAATCGACTAATGCATTAAGATCAATCGAGTATTAATTCAAGTTTATGACAGCTCGATAATAATTTATAGTCGATTGACACAATCGATTAGAATTCACAATAAAATATAATAAATTTAAAAATCAATTAAGATAGTTGATTAGATATATAACATTCAATTATTAATGAAGAAGCATTGAAAATAGATGTATTTTTATAAATATAAAATTTGGATATGTACGTATCACTAAAAAAAAAATCACTACAAAATTTAATAAATTACCGAATGATTTCCGTGAGCAAGCCTTAATGATCAGACTAGACTAGTCCAAGGATGGACTATTAACTCCTATGAAAAAAAAAATATGAACCGTTATATTAGCGGTTTTTCATCGCTGTTCTTACGTGTGAAAGAGGATAAATTAGATGTCAAATGATTAGTACAGAAATACACAGTCATTGATAGCCTAGTCGTCATCTCCAGAAATTAATCCCTTGTCCTTTCAAACTTTAATATTACTATACTAGTCATCTGAATTTGTCCTAAAAGCTACTTATTAGCTTTTATAGATTGACACAGTAACTACATGAATATTTATCATATAAAATTTTAGAGTGAATTTTAAATGGATGTAAAATATTTTATAAGATTTCTTATCATTTCTGTAGAAAAGATCATTGTACTAAGATAAATTTTTCATAATTTATTATTCTTCTGAAAAATATTTGGCATTTTTTAAGCAGGTAAAATAGCAAGCAGTAGATAAAGAATCTTTAAAGGTCACGTAGGACATTTCACAATTGGAAGAAAGCACGGCTTTTTGAATTTTTGTCATTATATTAAAGATTCCGATGATACAATGGTATTTTCGTTATTTATCTCAACCTTCGTGTTTGACCTCCTCGTCCATTGACTCTACGGGCCCCGTCGGAGTCGTGGACCTTTCCTTTGTCGAGTGGAAACAAAGTCAAGTGAGGCCTCCACGTGATGCTCGCCCGGTTACGTGACTTTCCACGTGGCGAGCGGATAATTTATAATTTTTCTATTACTTAACGGGTGTTACAACATCGAAGAATTGGTGACACCTACTCGATATTTTACCCGTCCTATTATTGGCGAAGAAAATGAGTGTACGGAGATGATCCTGACAACGAACGGTGGTCCTTTTTTGCTGTGGTTTCAATAGGGATAATCTCGTAGTTAAGCACAATGTCGCGGGGGGTTTGCTCTCTAAGAAAGGGCGTGCTTTAATAAGAGAACGCCCTCGAAGGAAGGAGAGGACAAACACGTCTCTCCCCGGAGAGAGAGACTCCGGCGTGAGGGGGAGTTGAGTTCTACGTGTGAGGAACGGCGTGAGCACGGCACCGGTGAGTGGGAGGCGGAGATGACGAGGCGGTGTTCGCACTGCAGCAACAACGGGCACAACTCGCGGACGTGCCCTGGGCGGGGCGGGGGCGTGCGGCTCTTCGGCGTGCGGCTGATGGAAGGGGTGGGAGCGATGAAGAAGAGCGCCAGCATGGGGTGCCTTCCATCAGCCTCCACTTCCTCAATCACGTCACTCTCAAATTTTTCCTCCGGACATGCCGCTTCCGCCTCACCCTCGGGCGATCCCCTTGGAGATGCCCACCTCCACAGCCCCGTGGCCGCCGCCTCCGGTTACGCCTCCGATGACCCCGCCCGTGGGTTTTCTTCTAATTTCCGGAGCGAGCGCAAGAAAGGTGAGCCTTTTCTCTTTCTAGTTCAAATCGATTCTTGGCAGGGAAATTTTCTTTCCCCTAGTTAGTCCGTGATTGTTGTTGCTGCGTCGCATTTATCCTCCACCCAATCCATTACGTTTTGAATACTCTTATTCTGTTTCATTTTATTGAAAAAAAAAAAGATTTGCTTTGATTGCCTGCATGTTTCGTCTTCGAGATTTGATCGTGGAAGCTTTTGTTCACCCAACATATATTTGTTTTGCATGAACCCTATCTGAAATAATGATCAATTTTGCAAAAAAATTCTGGAATCAGTACTATTTTTTTTTTTTAATAAACTTTCCTTAAGACTCATCTCTTCCCTGTTGATTTTAATATTTGGTATGCTAATACATATTGGAATCCTCTGTTTTTTGTTAGGTATTTTGTTTCCTTAGTCTTTATTTTTCATTCCATGTTTCCTGGAACGGTTCAAATTGCAAAACACTTGGAAGCATTGCAACCGTTTAAAGCTTTTATTTAGCATAAAGTAATGGGGGATGATGGAAGATGATTCCAACATTTTGGCGACTTCTTAGTAGTTCATGGTGTGGTTGGTCGTAGTTTGTGCGATTGATGCCGATATGTCAAAAAAGTGTACTTTGACTCAAATAGGATTTGCTTCTGAACCAATATTGCTAATTTTCTATCATTAACTTTTTAAACTTGTGATTCATATGCCTTCTTTTCTTTCTTTTTCATAAACTAATTATACGCCATCCTTTTGCTTGTTTGCGATCTTTGTTTTCATTCTACTGTGTTTTAGGCACATTATACCCTCAATTGCACATGTTCCATATCTTTAACTAATTCTAGAGATAGGTGGTCTTCTCTGGTTTGCCTGTCCAATAAATCAAAAGCACAGTTTATGCACATCCAGAGATCGATCTTCAGAATTCGTACCCAGTGGAGATCGAACTTTGATACTTCATTTGATCCTCTAGGAGTTTTACCATCGCTCCACACCTGTGGAGGCACATGTTGCATGCGTTAGCAAGTATATAAAGTTGTCTCGTTTCAAAATATTTTCATGAATCATATGGCTATCAGTTTATCATTCGTCATGAAACATATTCTTCCTTCTTGTTTCTTGTTGCACTGAAAGTTTATTCTTGTGTCCATTAATTGCAGTGTCCCTGTTGTTCCAGTTACAAGCCTTTTAGTTTATTCTCTAAGTTCTTGGAATCCTGGAATATCTAATAACATTTCAGCAAAGTTGGCATATCATTTCATATGTGATTGTTGAAAGATTCATTTAAATATAAATGAGCCTATAAGGGATCGAGCCCAACAACGCAAGAAAATTTATATAGTCGACCTCACACAGTGAGATAAAAACTTAGTTATTATTATAGTATTCTTCAGGAAAATTATGATTTCTTGAAGGAACTGCTCTGATTACTGTTGGGATGTTTTTTCAAGGACATCTGACCTTAGCGTAACACAATGAGTTATGTCTTGATAGTGTTATAATACAAAGTAATAGTTTTTTTTTGTTTCTGTTTTGCGCTCATTGACTTCACCTCGTAGTTCCTATCCAATTTAAGTTCAGATTTCTGCATGCTAAGGGGACGTTTGGTAGAGAGAAAATTTTCTATTTTCTGTTTTCATTTTCTGAGAAAACGAGAAAACGCGTTTGGTTGGCGTTTTCCATCTCCGTTTTCTGAGAGAGAATTTTTTAGAAAACTGGAAAACAGAAAAAAACTGTTTTCTGTTTTCCAGAAAACAGAAAATGAGAATGCTGCCAAACGCCATCTAAGATTCTCTGTTGCAGGTACCCCATGGACTGAAGAGGAACATCGAATGTTCTTAATGGGTCTTCAGAAATTGGGAAAAGGTGACTGGCGTGGAATTGCTCGGAACTTTGTTGTGTCTAGGACGCCAACACAAGTAGCAAGCCATGCGCAAAAGTATTTTATTCGACAAAGTAATGCATCACGAAGGAAGAGGCGTTCCAGTTTGTTTGACATGATCCCTGAAACGGTAGCTCTTTGTCCCTTATTTTGAACCTTTCTTGCTCCTTCAGCTCTATAAACTCTTACAAATTCATGTGCAACAACCAATTAAGCAGGCTCTCACTCATGATCAGCAGTTGTTTCTGCAATCCCCTAATGAATTAGTAGAGGTTAACCATCATTCGCCGACATTGTACCTTGGCCAACAAGGACCTGAGCCTGATGAACCATCACGAACCAACCTTGTTAAAGAATCAAAAAACATTCAGTTCAAGGATCCAATAACAACAATGCTACCTACAATTTATCAAAATTTCGTAACCATGCCTCGGTCCTCTTGGCCCTGGCCTCCAAATTTGGCTACCAGTTCCATTGGCGAAGTAATGGCTGAACCCTACAAGATTGTAAACCTGACTCCATTGTGCCCAAAAGAGCCTGTTTATGTGGATGAGGTGGTCAGCATATCGAACCTCCGCATCGCTGATGGTAGTAGAATGGAGCTTACTGATCTCTCCCTCAAGCTAATGGGATCCTCTAGTCCAAGGCAGTCTGCCTTACATGTTGACACTTCCATTGCCGTGCCTGATATAAACAAAAATAACAACAGTCCTATTCATGCAGTTTGAGGAAAACAAGCATGGGTAACAAATTCATTATCATGCTGTTTGAGATGTTAATTCTCATTCAAATGCCTGCAACAAATTATATATGCTATCTGATTCCTGTAGCTTATTGTTCTTTTGTGTTTATATTTGTAACTGAAGCACCTGCTGAATATAGTTTCTAGTATTTATCCAGCCAAGGATGTATTTATATGGTCATCGGTATCATCATTGTAGAACGTTATATATGTTTCCGAGAAACATGAAACCTAGAAAATGCCTGTTTTGCTATTGCCTAATGGGTATGCATTGCCGTATTATATTGTTTAATTCAATCTGTATGCTTGAAGATGCAAGCCATTTGTGGATAAACCTTGATAATTTGTTCATTTGACTATGTAATTAAAGCTTAAATTATTTCATTAATTCTGGTTATGATGCGGGCATTATGATGGGAGGTTAGCTTAAAGCTTTACCATTTCATGGAAAACTGATCTCTTGTCTGCTGAAGTCTTGTGCGGTTGTGTGCTCCACGCGATTTACCATCCGACTCACGTATAGTGTCGGCGTCACCGCTATGCTGTCCAGCCATCGACGCCATCAGACCGGGCGCATTGATGTGCAACTTGTCAGCGGTCCGACGGGATTTATCTTCCGGCCGGTTAGCATTTGGAATCCGGCGTAAAATGGTCGAAAATGACCAAATCATGCGATCGGCAGTGACGCGTTCACTGTCGGCCGCGATCGGGCCGGATTCCGATCGAATTGTAGTCGGAATCTAGCACCGGACGAGCTGGCGTCGCCTGCCTCTTCGTTCACCATCGGATTCCGGCCGCAATTCGATCAGAACCCAGCAGTGTGGCAGCTAAAATCGGGCGTCCGATTCTGACGACCGATTTCGGTCGTCATTCGATCGGCTGGCGATCGAATCACGGCCGATCAAGTATGGTGGATGGATCGACGTCAGCTGTCAGTTCGTCCGTCGTCGGATTTTGGCCACGATTCGGTTAGAGTCCGATCCGATCACGGTCGGCAGTGGGCGCATCACTGTCGGCTGCGTGATTTGGTCATTGCCGACCATTTTTGTGCCGGACTTTGGGTGCTAACCGGCTAGAAGTCGAACTTTGCAGGATTGTCGATGAGTTGCGCGTCAATTGCGCCCGGTTTGATAGCCGGTGATGACTGGATAGTGCTGCGGCGACGTCGACATTGCGCGTGGGTGATAATGAATCGCGTAGAATGCACGGACGTACAAAACTTCGGCGTGCAGGAGATCAGAATAGCCATTTCATGCCTCTAAAGTTTAATATCGTATAAAATGTGCATTCCACTTTGAAATTTATTAGGGGATATCAAAATTTTCCCTTTGCACATAGTCTTATTACTCAGACTCTGGGAAAAATCACAATATGTTAGAATAATCGTTTCTTGTGTGAAAAATTAGTCTGTTGAATAGTCGTGAAAAGTATTAGGTCATAGACGTATTTCTTAGAGCATCGAAGACAGTGTGTGAAACTTCATATAACCGAATTGGATATATATATATATTACCACTAAGATGTCTTAACCAAAAGATCAAAGGTTGAGTTTGATACGGGGTAATATAATGTAATGTAATTTATTGTTTTGGTCGATGTATAATTTTTTATTATAAAAATTATTATATTATTTTATTTGGTATTCATTATTTTTTATATGGCATATAATCCATATTATTATACAATTATAAAAATACATTTATAAATATAATCAAAATTCTAATTGATTCCCCGTGATCGTTATTGCTATCGTCAATCCGTGGTTGCTTGCCGCTGGCGATCGTCAGCTATCGATGACCCTTGGCCCTTGGACCCCGACCCTCAACCATCAATTATCAATCGACGACCCCTGGCCGTCGACAGTCATCGGTTGTCCGTGGTCATTGTTTGTTGGTTGCTGATTTGATCGAAACAATGAGAGCTAAGATTATGAGTATATTTGACATTTAAATTTTTAACCTCGTAATATAATTGGATTATATCAATTTTACCCTATAATTTAGATTATAATATTTCAGTACCTTTCGAATTATATTACATTACAATTTTAAAATTGTAACAAATTAAATAATTTATCATATGATTAAACTGATTATCTCATATCAAACACTGTCTTAATTTCTTAATTAGGAAAGTTTACACTCGATGTGAGGTATTGGATAACTAATTTGGACAATTTAAGTCTACCACGACCCATTAAATTTACATTTTGATTTGAGCAAAACACCTTAACAACTTGACAAATTAAGTCTTTAGAACTTTACAAATTCATAATATATACTTATAAGAATGAAATGATGCTCATATGAGATTGTTTTGACCCTTTTGAGTCTCCAATATATTTTGATAAAATACCTTAATGAATTTTCTAAATTGACTATTGGTGGCTAAAAATCATTTAATTTTGTCATTTGGGATCATCAATGAATTTTTAAAGCACAATGCACTTAATGCTAGGCTTTAGTTGCCTAAATTGGATAATTTTGAGTTATAAAAGTGTGTTAGCCAAAACATTGGGAAAAAGGAAAAAAAAAACTAAGGTAGTGTTTGATAGAGAGAAAATTTTTCATTTTATATTTTTTGTTTTTTTAGAAAACAAAAAATGATTTTTTAGTATTTTTTAATTTGCCAGAAAATACTTTTTTATTTTTTGGAAAATGAAAATGGAAACAAAAAATAATTTTCTAGAGTTTTCTAGTTTTCTAGAAAACGCTCCTTTATTTTCTAGAAAACGAAGATGGAAAATGTCAATCAAATGCATTTTTTCATTTTCTCAGAAAATGAAAACAGAAAATGAAAAATTTTCTCTCTACCAAACGTATTTTAATTTTCTCATTAGATCATAGATGCCTTTCTTGGAGCATCCAAGACTTAGTGTAAAGTTATATATCACCGAATTGGATATTGTTTTTACTACTAAGATGTTTTGGTTTAAAACAACTTGATTTCTTAGAACATCTTAAGCTCAATGTAAGGTATTTGATAACTAATTTCGACAATTTAAGTCTACCAAGACTCATGGAAGCTATAAGACAATCAAAGTGTTCTATGAAAAACACCTTAATAACAAGAAGAAAAATGAGTTATAAAAGTTCGACAAATTCATGATACTTATAAGAATGAAACGATGTTCATATGAGATGGTTTTGACCCTTTTGGTCATCCAAATGTTTTGGAAAAAACACCTTCATGGATTTCAAGGGGGTAAAAGTATGGTCAAGGGGTTTCACATATTCATAGGAAAAAGTATAGGTTACAAGTAAGGTCACATAATCATGCTTTTAGGCACGTAATTTTGATGTTTGGATCAAAGTTTATGTGAAAATCGTGTGATTATTGATATGGCCTATCAAATGTTCAAGATTGATCAAGTTTTAATTGGATTTTCATATTTAATCAATAAGTTTAATAATTGAATGAGATGTCAAGTAAATCAAAATTGTTAGGACATTTGACAGTGGTGAAGTCCAAGTGGATCACAATAAACAGAATATTTTATTGGGAGTATTGAGAATACAATTAAAATTCCACATTGGTAAAACTTGAAAAAGATCATATGCTTATAAGATGAAAAGATATCTCCATTGATATGAGATCTTTTGAGTATAATCCAAAAATAAAATCATGAGGACTTAGATATAAAGTGGATAATATCATATCATTATGGAGATATATGAATTTTATTTGTACTAATAATTGGTATAAGAGTCACGATTCATGTCAAGTTATGCACCTCGAATGAAAGAAGTGAGATTTTCATGTCCGGATCAAGAGAACTAGACACCAGACAAGAGTCCAGTTGGGTAAGGAGGATTGAACAATCAGTAGGAAATCCAGCTGGGCTAGGAGGACTAGATAGTTGACAGGAATATCTGGTGGGTTGAGATTCGAACTTCAAGTAGAGGAAGTCCTTTGAAGATGGATAGGCTTGAGGGGGAGCCCAATGTGGTCTTTGAGGGAGTATTGGAAATACAATTAAAGTTCTACATTGATAAGACATGGAAAAGATCATGTACTTATAAGATAAAAAGATATTTTCATTGGTATAAGACTTTTTGGGTATCACCCAAAAATAAAACCATGAGGGCTTAGGCTCAAAATGAACAATATCATATTATTGTGGAGATATATGAATCTTATAGACACTAACATACTTAATAGTTGAAAGTCTAACAAGGAGTTAGCAAAGGTAAAGTCCTAATAGGTCACGGTTGATTGAGCACTTAGTAATGATGGAAGTCTTAGCATATCATGGAGTACTGAATTTTAGACATGAGAATGAAGTTCTAACAGGTCATGGAGGACTGAATGTCAGACATGAAAAAAATATCCAAATAAGTAGATGAAGATTGGATGTTTGGCAATAGTGAAGTATCGACGAATCAAGATTGACCAAATGCTAAGTGATAGAAGTTATACTAAGTTAAAGGCAATTGTATACTAAGCAAAGTTAGGGTTTGTTGGTGCAATCGGTTCTAGGTCAATGTTGACCAAGCTCGAGTGAGACTCGAGTAGGGTTTTAATGTTTGATAATGGATTTAATAATACGTTTGACATATGTATGATCATATGCAAGTGGATGGTTTGAGACATCCAAGATCATGTGAGGGAAATTGTTAGAAGGAGATTGTTGGAGCAATCAATCTCAGATCAAGGTTGACCAAGCTCGAGTAAGACTCGAGTTAGAAAGTCTAAGTATGGATACTTGGCAATGGAGAAGTTGAAGTTTGGAGACTTGACAATGAAAAAATCTAAGGGTGTAATTTTGGCTGTGTAAGTCCAAGTATGTAGTCTTGACGGTGAAAGTCCAAGTATATATATTTGGCAAAGGAAAGTCCAAGTGTGTAGTCTTGGTCGTGTAAGTCCAAGGGTGAAATCTTGGCAGCATACCCGTTAGCATTATTGGTGCAGGGGCACCAGATAATCGAACCTAGGTTTTGATAATGACAAAGATTCAAAGTTAAGCTATCTTGTTATCTCATATGTTATGTTGAGTGTATAGGTAATGTATTGTTTTGTGAAGGTCAACAATGCCAAGAGGATCTCGGGAAGTCGAGAAACCTCAGTAGTCGTATGAATCGGCACTAGGAGAATCTTGATGGGACGTGAAACCTTGGTGGTCAGTTGAACAGGTCAAAAGGTGCCAGGAGAACCTCACGAAGTTGAGGAACCTCGGCAGTCGAGTGACCGAAAGCTAAGCGGAAGGTCAGAAGGACCGAAGGTAAGGAAGGTAAGCACTTTGTGCGGAAAGGATAGGTTGCGTCCTCAGTACGGGGGCAACCGTAGGCGACAATCCGATTAAGACTTCCAGAGGAAAGTCTAAGTCGAGATCAGATGGTACAAGACCGTCTCACTACTCTGTTCTTGTGCTAACCATATAATGCAGGTGACTATTCAAGCCATCAGTTGACTGGAGGAAAAGAGCAGTCAATTGGATCATCATCATTCGACTGCTAATGAATCTGGTCACTTCGAGGAAAGTCAAGATAAGAGCCACAAAATGAGGGAAGATAAGTTACTTTGACTCAGATCTGGATCTCAACGAGCTAGGGTTTGGAAAAGTTATAAAAGAAGGGGTGAGGCACCCTTCATCAATTAAAAACAAAAAGCTCCCAAGTGCTCCAACACTCCAAGTTTGTGCAACAATGTCGTAATGCCGACAAAACACACATCTTCTTCATTTTCTTGTCGGTACCTTGTTAAGTTTTTTTATTTTCTTACTTATTGTTGCTAAGAGGATAGGTAGACTTGTTACCTCTTCCTCTACATCATTGGTTTTGTAATCGGTTGTCTCTTACCTCTAACGAGGAAGAGACTTTTAGTGCTTTGCCCTTGGGAAGCGATTAAGGATGGCAGGCCTTGGATTAGCAACAGGTTGGCTGTGAACCAAGTAAAAATCCTTGTCTCTTTTGTTCTTTCTTATTTTCGTATTTCCACTGCATTTTACTTTGTTTTTAAAAGAGAAGATAAGTTTTTGAAATATGCTATTCACCCCCTCTAATGTTTTCTTGATCCTACATTTAATATCAGAGCGGGGGTGCTTAGATTCGGTGCAACCACTGATCGAGCATCTTCTTTTTTCTTTTCTTGTTTTCATTGTCTAAGTTATTTCTTTTTCTCACACTATTAATCCAAGACTAAGTCTTGGGATTTTCTTTGTTTTTCGTGTTTTTGCGAGGAATCTAAAAAGCCCACCTTGAGGGGTATAACACCGTCTAACCTCCGTTCTTTAACGAAGATGAATTTCGTTATTGGAAGGGTTGGATGAAGTGTTTCTTGAAAGCACAAGTTGATATGCTAATCATAATCCAAACCGACTTTGCTTTACCCACCAATGACCAAGGGGAACCATTGGACTACGACAAATGGACCAACGTAACGAAGAGGCAAATCGAAGCTGACGCAAAGGCGACCCAAATCTTGCAATGTGGCTTATCCAAGGAGGAGCTCAACCGAATTAGTCCATTTATCAGCGCTAAGGATCTCTGGAACAAGCTCATCGAACTTCATGAAGGGACGTCCGATGCAAAGGTATGTAAGAGAGATCTTTTAGTCAATAAATTATATAATTTTAAAATGCAGGACAATGAGACCACGAGCCAGCTCCATGCTCACATTCAAGACATACTAAATGACCTTCATACCATCGAACAAAAGGTGGAGAATCGTGACATAATAAGGTATGCTTTAAAAGCTTTTCCTAGGATGACTTTGTGGGCATCCATGGTTGATGCTTACAAAGTATCTAGGGATTTATCTAAAATTATGTTAGATGAACTTTTTTTTGAATTTGAATTACATGAGCAATCTAAATAGGCTCCGGTCGAGAAAGGTATTGCTTTGTACGTAGGTCGAAGAAAGGCAAAAAGCAAGCCTCTTCCCGAAGAAGACGAGTCCGAATCAGAAGTAGACAAAGAGATGGAGACCAAACTAGTCAATCTAGTTCGAAAGATAATCAAGCGTAGAAGGCAACCCATCAAGCCAACAAAGGAGAAGAGACCCGACCCAAGTCAAAACTACAAATGCTATGAGTGCAACAAGAAGGGTCACTTCAAGTTCGAGTATCCGAAGCTAAAGAACAAGCAACCACAAATCAAGAAAGCACTCAACGCAACTTGGGAGGAATCATCGGAAGAAGAAGAAGACCTAGTCAACAACTTGACATTCATGGTAAGACTGACAAAGTCCGAGTTTGAGTCCGAACCCGAAGCTGACAACGAGTCTGAATCCGAGTCCGATTTTGGATATGACACCGAGCTCCAATTCAAGACAAGCCATGAATCCGTATCCAGTTCAAAAGAATCAATCAAGGTAAGTCGGTCTTTAATTAACACCTTATATAATGCCATTAAATTGTTAGATAAGAAATTAGCTAAGTTCGAGTCTAAAGTCGAATCATTTCTTAAGGAGGTTAAACACCTCAAGCATGAGACTACCCTAACCTCTTCAACTAGTCATGTAACACCCCTCCTAGTCTTTCCACTCTCTACCAAGGGAGATGTCACTACTATACTGTCTCTATCTTAAATTCATGCAATATACAAATGCAATATGCTAACAACTAAAATAATCATAAGGACCTTTACATCATTTAAACAATAACCATTTCAAGATCTTCACCTAACATGCAAGTATTAAAACTAACCCAATATGACTCTAGCATTCTTTGGTCTAAACCATAAATAATCCAGTTGAACTTCAACAATATCAAAAGAAAACAAGAAACTAAAAATCTGATTTAGACATCTGCACTTAGGATCTTTTACTTCCACTGTTCCGTCGCCACACACACCCAGGACTTCATCCGCCATGTCACCTTACTGAAGCTTTTCTTTACCTTTATCTGCAGTATAAGAAAATGCAAACTGTAAGCAATAACGCTTAGTAAGTACTTTCTATGCTCACAAAAACATGCACTGTATGAAATCATGCAACTAGTTCTCTTGCCCTGGATACATTGATACACATGCAAACATAACTGTAAATTATAACTCTGATTACTTGTCTCTTGTATAAATCATGCTCTTAAGTATTTTAAAACTTGTAAATAATGTATCTGAACTGGAATGATTAACTTTGAAAACTTTTACTTATACTTATACTGATACTTCAAAATAATAATCATCCTGGATATGGGCCCGGCATAGTACCAATACGCGCTTTCCTAATAGGCCGGGGTGGCCAACCACCGAACCTACCAGGGTAACTGAGACTGAGGGCCTTAGCTCGTGGGCGAAACTGATGTCCGGTACATGCCCTGTTAAAAGTAAAATACTTCCTTTATACTTATATTCTTATACATACTGAAAAAAATGCTCTTAATCCCCTAAACCACGAATGGGGAGCACCATAAAGATCATTATGCTCTTGACCCCCAAAACTAAAGTGGGGAACATACTGAAGATCGTTGTGCTCTTAATCCCCAATTCGAACGGGGAGCATCTTTAAATTTTCTTTATAAAGAAAATATTTTTACATCTTACTTTACCTCATGCATATAATTGTAAGCTACAACTCATCTACAACATGCATGATCATAAATCACATTCTTATTACGGATCTAAACATGATGCTGAATTACCCATAACATAACGGTAAAATCACATAACTGAAAACACCATGCATAACTGAAAATAATATGCACATAAAAACATATCAATGATATACGATAACTACTTATACTGCAGGTGAGCAATACTTACCTCCTACGCTTTTCATCAATTTATACTGCTAGATTTCGTAAAGAGAAAACCTCCTATGTGTTCCTTTGCTTTAGCGTGATACTCTACCAAGTCTTTGCGGAGATTCTTCTTGAAAATCTCCTCTTGAATTATCTCACGGTGGAGATATTATAGAGGCTCTTTTTTTTTTCTCTTTTGTTTTTCTCGGTGGAGGAACGAGAGAGAGATGAAAGTTCGGCGGCTGGAAAAAAAAATGAGAGGGAGAGAGAGAGAAGCAGCTGGAAAAAATGAGAGGGAGAGAGAGAAGGATGAGGGCTTAGGCATGAAATTTAAGGGGAGGAAAGAAATAAAAAGTATATATAAATTAGAGCTTTTTCTTAACCTAATTACCCCTTTAAATAATTAGTCAAATTAACCAATCTCTTCTTTTTTTTGCCTATAGATATATTTTGTTATATCCTACTCACTGATAATCTTATGACTTAGTGGTGGAAAGTCTATTCCCCCAAACCGACGGTTCATGATTCGACCCCGGTTAACGAACCATTTATTCGAACCTTTTTTTTAATTCTTATTCTTAATTATTTCTATTCTTTTTATTATTATTATTCTATTCCTATTTTTATTATTTCTATTTTTATTCTTATTTCTATTTTCCTCTAATAAAAATATAGGAACTAAAATTTAGGGTGTTACAATCCCTTATACCTTATAAAAGTTTCGTCCTCGAAACTTAAAACAGCTCGGGGTACTTTTGCTTCATGTCATCCTCACATTCCCAGGTTGCTTCTTCAACCCTTTGACTTTGCCATAAGAATTTTACTAATGGTATTTCTTAGTTTCCTGACTGCTCGATCTATTATCTGAATAGGTCGACTTTCATAACTTAGATATGTCTGAATCTATACCGTCTGTGGCTCAATCACTTGGTTGGTGTCTAGGACGTGCTTCTTAAGCATTGAAACATGAAATACATTGTGGATAGCTGACATTTCCTGTGGTAGCTCTAGCTCATAAGCTACCTTACCAACTCTCTTGGTGATCTGGTAGGGGCCTACATATCTTGGACTTAACTTGCCTTTCTTCTCAAATCTCATTACCCCTTTCATAGGAGCTACCTTAATGAACACTGAATCTCCGACTTGGAACTCTAGGGGTCTGCGTCGGACATCGGCGTAACTCTTCTGCCGACTCTGGGCAGTCTCTATTCTTTGGCGTATGTTCTTTATAACTTTGGTGGCATAATCTATAAAATCAGTCTTGAGTCTCATTTCTTTCTTCTCGCCACCCTCATACCAACAGATAGGTGATCTGCATCTCCTTCCATACAAGGCTTCATAAGGTGACATTCCAATTGTGGTTTGATAACTATTATTATAGGCAAACTCTGCCAAACACAAATATTTGCACCAACTTCCTTTAAAATCTAAGGCATAAGCTCTGAGCATGTCCTCCAAAATCTGATTCACTCTTTCTGTTTGCTCATCTGTCTGAGGATGAAATGCAGTGCTGAATCGTAGCTCAGTGCTCAGGGCTTTCTAAACACACTCCCATAAGTGTGAAGTGAAGCGACTGTCTCTATCTGAGATAATGGTCTTAGGTACTCCATGCAGGCTAATCACTTCCTTGACGTATAACTGGGCTAACTGCTCCATGGAGTATGATATTCTGATAGGCATGAAGTGAGCAGACTTTGTCAATCTATCGACAACTACCCAAATAGAATCGTAGCCATTGGTTGTTTTGGGCAGTCCTACTATGAAATTCATGGCTAGTTCCTCCCACTTCCATTCTGGAATCTGGATAGGCTGTAGAACTCCTCCTGGTCTCTAGTGTTTGACTTTCACTCTCTGACATGTAAGACAAGTGCTAACATACTTAGCCACATCCCTCTTCATACCAAGCCAAAACTCACACTTGGAGAACTTTGCATATAACTGTCTTTGCTGAAGGGTCTGCAAGACTGTCTTCAAGTGTTCGATATGTTCCTCCTGGGTTATCGAGAAGATAAGGATGTCGTCAATGAAGACGACCACAAACTTGTCAAGGAACTCCTTAAATACCCGATTCATCAAGTCTATAAACATAGCAGGTGCATTTGTCACTCCGAAGGGCATGACCATGAACTCATAGTGTCCATATCTCGTTCGGAAAGATATTTTCGGTATATCATCCTCTTTAACTCTTACTTGATGATAACCTGACCGCAAGTCAATCTTGGAGAAGACTGTGGCTCCCCTCAATTGATCAAATAAATCCTCTATCCTTGGAAGAGGATATTTGTTCTTGATTATCACTTGATTCAAGGTTCGGTAGTCTATGCACATCCTCATAGACTCATCTTTCTTTTTCACGAACAACACTAGAGCTCCCCATGGAGAATGACTAGGGTGGATGAATCCCTTGTCTAGCAACTCCCGTAATTGTTCTTGAAACTCTTTCAATTCAGCTGGAGCCATACGATAAGGTGCTTTTGAGATTGGGTGGGTACCAGAAATAAGCTCGACCTCAAATTCAACTTCCCTTCTAGGTGCTAGTCCTAGCAACTCGTCAGGAAATACTTTCGGGTAGTCACATACAATTGGGACTTCTTCCAGCTGTTGGCTTCTTTCATGCTTAGTATCAACTATATGTGCTAAATATCCAGTGCATCCACTAGCTAACATCTTCTAAACCTCCATGGAAGACAAGAACTTCTTAGTCTTCTTTCTTGGTTCTCCAATAAACTCAAATTTGGCCTCGGTCTTGGGTTGAAATGCTACTCTTCGCTTACGACACTCAATGGAAGCACCATACTTGCTCATAAAGTCCATTCCAAAGATGACATCATAGTCATGCATGTCTAGCAAGATCATATCACTATAAAGCTCTTTGTCTGAAATTCTAATCGGCACGATACGCAACCAGTGTGTAGATGTCATTATTTCATCCGAAGATAAGGTCGTTAAAAATTGAATATCTAAGGTATCCGAAGTTATATCTATCTTCTTAGCAAATGCCATAGACATGAAAGAATGGGTTGCCCCAGTATCAAACAGTACGGTAGCATGCTGACTAAGAATATATAGGTATTTGACCTGTGACTATCATAGAAGCATTTGCTACCTCTTCCCTAGTAAGGGAGAAGATCCGGGCATTAGGTGCAACTGATGGGGCCTCCAATCATCTTGGGCTGATGTGAGGACCCTCCAGTGCTCCCTGCATCTGATGTAGCTGAGCTGGTCTACCTTCATACTGAGTAGACTGTGGCAGAGGTAGATTGGTCTTGGTGGGGAACTGTTTGGCGAAGTGTCCCTCGACACCACATATATAACACCCGCTCACGCCCTGACGACAAACTCCTGGATGCTTCCTCCCACACTTAGAACATGTAGGATACGTAGGTTGCTTACTGGCTGAACCTCCCTTTGCATTATTCTACTATCAGGCTATTATCACTATTTTTTTTTTCATCTTCACATACATATCTAGGTATGCTCTATTACTTACTGTCTATCATCTTCATATATATATATGCAAGCATGTTTAACTCAAAGAGAAACATTCTAGGTGAGCATGTTTAACTTAAAAGAAGCATTCCTTACTACTCATAAAGTAAATAAAGAAAATAAATACTTGCTTACTTGGAGACAGCAGGATTGATGCTCGATGTGTTTGTGACGGAAGGGTGAAACCCGCTCTGATACCATCTTGTAACACCCCCCCAGTCTTTCCACTCTCTACCAAGGGAGATGTCACTACTTTACTGTCTCTATCTTAAATTCATGCAATATACTAATGCAATATGCTAATAACTAAAATAATCATAAGGACCTTTACATCACTTAAACAATAACCATTTCAAGATCTTCACCTAACATGCAAGTATTAAAACTAACCCAATATGACTTTAGCATTCTTTGGTCTCAACCATAAATAATCCAGTTGAACTTCAACAATATCAAAAGAAAATAAGAAACTAAAAATCTGATTTAGACATCTGCACTTAGGATCTTTTACTTCCACTATTCCGTCGCCACACACACCCAGCACTTCATCTACCATGCCACCTTACTGAAGCTTTTCTTTACCTTTATCTGCAGTATAATGAAATGCAAACTGTAAGCAATAACGCTTAGTAAGTACTTTCTATGATCACAAAAACATGCACTGTATGAAATCATGCAACTAGTTCTCTTGCCCTGGATACATTGATACACATGCAAACATAATTGAAAATCATAACTCTGATTACTTGTCTCTTGTATAAATCATGCTCTTAAGTATTTTAAAACTTATAAACAGTGTATCTGAACTAGAATGATTAACTTTGAAAACTTTTACTTATACTTATACTGATACTTCAAAATAATAATCATCCTGGATATGGGCCCGACATAGTACCAATGCGCACTTTCCTAATAGGCCGGGGTGGCCAACCACCGAACCTACCAGGGTAACTGAGACTGAGGGCCTTGGCCCGTTGGGGAAACTGATGCCCGATACATGCCCTTTTAAAAGTAAAATACTTCCTTTATACTTATATTCTTATACATACTGAAAAAAATGCTCTTAATCCCCTAAACCACGAATGAGGAGCACCATAAAGATCATTATGCTCTTGACCCCCAAAACTAAAGTGGGGAGCATACTGAAGATCGTTGTGCTCTTAATCCCCAATTCGAACGGGGAGCATCTTTAAATTTTCTTTATAAAGGAAATATTTTTACATCTTACTTTACCTCATGCATATAATTGTAAGATACAACTCATCTACAACATGCATGATCATAAATCACATTCTTATCATGGATCTAAACATGATGCTGAATTACCCATAACATAATGGTAAAATCACGTAACTGAAAACATCATGCATAACTGAAAATAATATGCACATAAAAACATATCAATGATATACGATAACTACTTATACTGCAGGTGAGCAATACTTACCTCCTACACTTTTCACCAATTTATACTGCTAGATTTCGTAAAGAGAAAACCTCCTATGTGTTCCTTTGTTTTAGCGTGATACTCTACCAAGTCTTTGCGGAGATTCTTCTTAAAAATCTCCTCTTGAATTATCTCATGGTGGAGAAATTATAGAGGCTCTTTTTTTTCCTCTTTTGTTTTTCTCTGTGGAAGAACGAGAGAGAGATGAGAGTTCGGCGGCTGGAAAAAAAATGAGAGGGAGAGAGAGAAGGATGAGGGCTTCGGCGTGAAATTTAAGGGGAGGAAAGAAATAAAAAGTATATATAAATTAGGGCTTTTTCTTAACCTAATTACCTCTTTAAATAATTAGGCAAATTAATTAATCTCTCCTTTTTTTTCGCCTATAGATATATTTTGTTATATCCTACTCATTGGTAATCTTATGACTTAGTGGTGGGAAGTCTATTCTCCCAAACCGACGGTTCATGATTCGACCCCAGTTAACGAACCATTTATTCGAATCTTTTTTTTAATTCTTATTCTTAATTATTTCTATTCTTTTTATTATTATTATTCTATTCCTATTTTTATTATTTCTATTCTTATTCTTATTTCTATTTTCCTCTAATAAAAATATAGGAACTAAAATTTAGGGTGTTACAATCCCTTACCTTATAAAAGTTTCGTCCTCGAAACTTAAAACAGCTCGGGGTACTTTTGCTTCTTGTCATCCTCATGTTCCCAGGTTGCTTCTTCAACCCTTTGACTTTGCCTTAAGACTTTTACTAACGGATTTCTTTATTTCTTAGTTTCCTGACTGCTCGATCTATTATCTGAATATGTCGACTTTCATAACTTAGATATGTCTGAATATGTACCGTCTGTAGCTCAATCACTTGGTTGGTGTCTGGGACGTGCTTCTTAAGCATTGAAACATGAAATACATTGTGGATAGCTGACATTTCCTGTGGTAGCTCTAGCTCATAAGCTACCTTACCAACTCTCTTGGTGATCTGGTAGGGGCCTATATATCTGGGACTTAACTTGCCTTTCTTTCCAAATCTCATTACCCCTTTCATAGGAGCTACCTTAATGAACACTGAATCTCCGACTTGGAACTCTAGGGGTCTACGTCGGACATCGGCGTAACTCTTCTACTCAGGCGATCTCTATCCTTTGGCGTATGTTCTTTATAGCTTTGGTGGTGTCATCTATAAAATCAGTCTTGAGTCTCATTTCTTTCTTCTCGCCACCCTCATACCAACAGATAGGTGATCTGCATCTCCTTCCATACAACGCTTCATAAGGTGTCATTCTAATTGTGGTTTGATAACTATTATTATAGACAAACTCTGCTAAACACAAATATTTGCACCAGCTTCCTTTAAAATCTAAGGCACAAGCTCTGAGCATGTCCTCCAAAATCTGATTCACTCTTTCTGTTTGCTCATCTGTCTGAGGATGAAATGCAGTGCTGAATCGTAGCTTAGTGCTCAGGGCTTTCTGAACACACTCCCAGAAGTGTGAAGTGAAGCGACTGTCTCTATCTGAGATAATGGTCTTAGGTACTCCATGCAGTCTAATCACTTCCTTGACGTATAACTGGGCTAACTGCTCCATGGAGTATGATATTCTGATAGGCATGAAGTGAGCAGACTTTGTCAATCTATCGACAACTACCCAAATAGAATCGTAGCCATTGGTTGTTTTGGGCAGTCCTACTATGAAATTCATGGCTAGTTCCTCCCACTTCCATTCTGGAATCTGGATAGGCTGTAGAACTCCTCTTGGTCTCTGGTGTTCGGCTTTCACTCTCTGACATGTCAGACAAGTGCTAACATACTTAGCCACGTCCCTCTTCATACCAAGCCAAAACTCACACTTGGAGAACTTTGCATATAACTGTCTTTGCTGAAGGGTCTGCAAGACTATCTTCAAGTGTTCGACATGTACCTCCTTGGTTCTCGAGAAGATAAGGATGTCGTCAATGAAGACGACCATAAACTTGTCAAGGAACTCCTTAAATACCCGATTCATCAAGTCCATAAACATAGCAGGTGCATTTGTCACTCCGAAGGGCATGACCACGAACTCATTGTATCCATACCTCGTTCGGAAAGCTATTTTCGGTATATCATCCTCTTTAACTCTTACTTGATGATAACCTGACCGCAAGTCAATCTTGGAGAAGACTGTGGCTCCCCTCAATATATCAAATAAATCCTCTATCCTTGGCAGAAGATATTTGTTCTTGATTATCACTTGATTCAAGGTTCGGTAGTCTATGCACATCCTCATAGACTCATCTTTCTTTTTCACGAACAATACTAGAGCTTCCAACGGGGAATGACTAGGGAGGATGAATCCCTTGTCTAGCAACTTCCGTAATTGTTCTTGAAGCTCTTTCAATTCAGCTGGAGCCATACGATATGGTGCTTTTGAGATTGGGTGGGTACCAGAAATAAGCTCGACCTCAAATTCAACTTCCCTTCTAGGTGCTAGTCCTAGCAACTCGTCAGGAAATACTTTCGGGTAGTCACATACAATTGGGACTTCTTCCAGTTGTTGGCTTCTTTCATGCTTAGTATCAATTATATGTGCTAAATATCCAGTGCATCCACTAGCTAACATCTTTTGAACTTCCATGGCAGACAAGAACTTCTTAGTCTTCTTCCTTGGTTCTCCAATAAACTCAAATTTGGCCTCGGTCTCGGGTTGAAATACTACTCTTCGCTTACGACACTCAATGGAAGCACCATACTTGCTCATAAAGTCCATTCCAAAGATGACATCATAGTCATGCATGTCCAGCAAGATTATATCACTATAAAGCTCTCTGTCTGAAATTTTAACTGGCACGGCACGCAACCAGTGTGTAGATGTCATTATTTCACCCGAAGATAGGGTTGTTAAAAACTGAATATCTAAGGTATCCGAAGTTATATCTATCTTCTTAGCAAATGTCATAGACATGAAAGAATGGGTTGCCCCAGTATCAAACAGTACGGTAGCATGCTGACTAAGAATAGGTATCTGACCTGTGACTATCGTAGAAGCATTTGCTATCTCTTCCCTAGTAACGGAGAAGATCCGGGCATTAGGTGTAACTGATGGGGCCTCCAATCTTCTTGGGCTGATGTGAGGACCCTCCAGTGCTCCGTGCATCTGATGTAGCTGAGCTGGTCTACCTCTATACTGAGTAGACTGTGGCAGAGGTAGATTGGTCTTAGTGGGGAACTGTTTGGCGAAGTGTCCCTCGACACCACATATATAACACCCGCTCACGCCCTGGCGGCAAACTCCTGGATGCTTCCTCCCACACTTAGAATATGTAGGATACGTAGGCTGCTTACTGGCTGAACCTCCCTTTGCATTATTCCACTATCAGGCCATTATCACTATTTTTTTTCTTCATCTTCACATACATATCTAGGTATGCTCTATTACTTGCTATCTATCGTCTTCATATATATATATGCAAGCATGTTTAACTCAAAGAGAAACATTCTAAGTGAGCATATTTAACTTAAAAGAAACATTCCTTACTACTCATAAAGTAAATAAAGCAGATAAATACTTGCTTACTTGGAGGCGGCAGGACTGATGCTCGATGTGTGTGTGACGGAAGGCCGGAACCCTCTCTGATACCATCTTGTAACACCCCCCCTAGTCTTTCCACTCTCTACCAAGGGAGATGTCACTACTTTACTGTCTCTATCTTAAATTCATGCAATATACAAATGCAATATGCTAACAACTAAAATAATCATAAGGACCTTTACATCACTTAAACAATAACCATTTCAAGATCTTCACCTAACATGTAAGTATTAAAATTAACCCAATATGACTCTAGCATTCTTTGGTCTCAACCATAAATAATCCAGTTGAACTTCAACAATATCAAAAGAAAATAAGAAACTAAAAATCTGATTTAGACATCTGCACTTAGGATCTTTTACTTCCACTGTTCCGTCGCCACACACACCCAACACTTCATCCGCCATGCCACCTTACTGATGCTTTTCTTTACCTTTATCTGCAGAATAAGAAAATGTAAACTATAAGCAATAACACTTAGTAAGTACTTTCTATGCTCACAAAAACATGCACTGTATGAAATCATGCAACTAGTTCTCTTGCCCTGGATACATTGATACACATGCAAACATAACTAGAAATCATAACTTTGATTACTTGTCTCTTGTATAAATGATGCTCTTAAGTATTTTAAAACTTGTAAACAGTGTATCTGAACTGGAATGATTAACTTTGAAAACTTTTATTTATACTTATACTGATACTTCAAAATAATAATCAACCTGGATATGGGCTCGGCATAGTACCAATGCGCGCTTTCCTAATAGGCCGGGGTGGCCAACCACCGAACCTACGGAGTAATCCGGGCGAGGGCCTTGGCAGTGGGCCAGCGATGCAGTACATGCCCTGTTAAAAGTAAAATACTTCCTTTATACTTATATTCTTATACATTCTGAAAAAAATGCTCTTAATCCCCTAAACCACGAATGGGGAGCACCATAAAGATCATTATGCTCTTGACCCCCAAAACTGAAGTGGGGAGTATACTGAAGATCGTTGTGCTCTTAATCCCCAATTCGAACGGGGAGCATATTTAAATTTTCTTTATAAAGGAAATATTTTTACATCTTACTTTACCTCATGCATATAATTGTAAGCTACAACTCATCTACAACATGCATGATCATAAATCACATTCTTATCATGGATCTAAATATGATGCTGAATTACCCATAACATAATGGTAAAATCACATAATTGAAAACACCATGCATAACTGAAAATAACATGCACATAAAAACATATCAATGATATACGATAACTACTTATACTGCAGGTGAGCAATACTTACCTCCTACGCTTTTCACCAATTTATACTGCTAGATTTCGTAAAGAGAAAACCTCTTACGTGTTCCTTTGCTTTAGCATGATACTCTACCAAGTCTTTGCGGAGATTCTTCTTGAAAATCTCCTCTTGAATTATCTCACGGTGGAGAAATTATAGAGGTTCTTTTTTTTTCTCTTTTGTTTTTCTCGGTGGAAGAACAAGAGAGAGATGAGAGTTCGACGGTTGGAAAAAAAATGAGAAGGAGAGAGAGAGAAGCGACTGGAAAAAATGAGAGGAAGAGAGAGAAGGATGAGGGCTTTGGCGTGAAATTTAAGAGGAAGAAAGAAATAAAAAGTATATATAAATTAGGGCTTTTTCTTAACCTAATTAACCCTTTAAATAATTAGTCAAATTAACCAATCTCTCTTTTTTTCCGCCTATAGATATATTTTGTTATATCCTACTCATTAGTAATCTTATGACTCAGTGGTGGGAAGCGTATTTTCCCAAATCGACAGTTCATGATTCGATACCGGTTAACGAACCATTTATTCGAACCTTTTTTTTTTTAATTCCTATTCTTAATTATTTCTATTTTTTATTATTATTATTCTATTCCTATTTTTATTATTTCTATTCTTATTCTTATTTCTATTTTCCTCTAATAAAAATATAGGAACTTAAATTTAGGGTGTTACAAGTCAAGTTTAAGAGGGAAACTCAACTCAAGTTGAAAAACTTGAGGAAGAGAATTTTCTCTTGAAAGGGCAAGTTCATGATCTTAGGAAATTGTTGGAAAGGTTTACATTGAGATCCAAGGGTCTTGTCCTACTTCTTGGATCGCAAAAAGCCATGTACAACAAGGATAGACTCGGGTTTAGAACAACGAATAGATCATACATGTCAATCGTAAATTGCAATAATAGAAGAATTCGAGCATGGGTCCCTAAGACCTTTTTAACATCACAATTAGATTCAACTAAGTCTTGGGTTCCCAAAGATCAAATCCATTATGTGGATAAATCGTATCAATTCAATGATCTAGGGGGAGCCAATACTAAAATTGTGTGCTCAATTACTTGATTAATTTAGCTTTGCATGCTTAGTTAGTTTTTATTTGCTTAATTTAGAACAGTTAGATAGGACTAATGGTTAATTAACCTTGATAACATAGTATCAAAAAGCAGTAAGATGATAGTACGGTAGGGAAATGAAGTCTCGTGTATCCGGGTTAGATAAGGAGTATTTAGCTTGGTGCATTTGACTAAGTGGAACTAGCTGAAGCTACCTCACCACATTCTAAACTAGTTAGGCCAGGACTTAACCCCAAAGTGAATTAAGTGTACAATTTCTTAAGATTGGCTTTGTCTAAGGAAGTGGTTGTTGTTCCAATCAAAGAAGGCCTTTGTGCCTCGGCACGACTTAGAAGCCATCTTTTGAAAAGTTCACTTAACTAACTAAAGGTTAAATCTGAATCTAACCCAAGGTTAATTAATTTTCAAATCATTAAAATTAACTAAGTAAAATTGAAGTTATCTCACAAAATATATAAGGATAACATGATTAATCATGTAGAAAGGGTGAGATGAATCTTAGGTTAAAAACTTCTAAATTGATTTAAAATTCCAATATCCGATCTAACTACTATATGTGTAGGATCAATGGATGTTGGACAGTGGGTGCTCCTGACATATGACTCGAGACCGACTAAAGTTTACAAAGCTCAGATTCAAAAAACCTAGGATCAATAGCTTTCAGAAACAACGGAAAACTCAAAATCATCGGATCAGGTGATATTGAGCTAAACCCGAATTTAATTATACGCAAAGTCTTATTAGTAGAAAATTTTGAATTCAATCTTTTAAGTGTTAGTCAATTATGTGATACGAGTTATAAAGTTTTATTTTTACCAAATGAATGTTTAATTAAGAATAATGATTGCTTAAAAATAAGACTTAGGGGAATTAGGAATAAAAATATTTACATAATAAATCTACCCAACTCCTCAACTAAGTATCTAATGATACAACAAGAGGAATCATAGTTGTGGCATAGACGACTGTGCCACTCCCATCTAAAACTTATACATAAACAAGTCATAGTGGTCTAGTTAGAGGTCTACCCAAACAAGGCAAGTTAGAAAATAAAATTTGTGATGCATGTCAACAAGGGAAACAAATCAAAACTAGATATAAAATAACTAATCAAGAAAGAACTAAAAATGTGCTCGAGTTTATACACTTGGACCTATTTGATTCACATGGAGCCAAATCACTAAATGGGAGTCAATATTGTTTAGTAATAGTAGATGACTACTCTAGGTTTACTTGAGTAAAATTCTTAAAACATAAAAATGAAACCTTAGATAAATTTACTAATTTATGTAAACTAATAGAAAATGAAAAGAACTTAAGGATTAAAAGAATTAGAAGTGATCATGGTGGAGAATTTGAAAATCATAAGTTTATCGAATTTTGTAATCAAAACGGATACCACCATGAATTCTCTTGCTCTAGGACCCCTCAACAAAATAGGTTAGTTGAATAGAAAAATAGAACCCTACAAAAGATTGCTAGGACCACATTGAACGAATATAATTTACCTAATAGGTTTTGGGCAGAAGTAGTCAGTACTGCCTGCTATGTTCAAAATAGAACTTTAATAATTAAACGACACTTGAAAACTTCTTATGAAATATACTATGAAAAATTACCCAACATTAAGTAGTTTAGAGTCTTTGGATGTACGATACATATACTAAATACAAAAGATTACTTAGGAAAATTTACCTCTAAAATAACAATGAATCCTTAAAAATTGAAGAAATAATTAATGTAGTATTTGATGAAGAAAACAATCCTACGAAATCTGAAGTAAACATTAAATCCAACAATAAAGACTTAGGAAATGAAGTTAGACTTGAACCTAACCCACAAAATGTATCAGGCGTAAACCCTAATCCAAATCAATCTATTGTACAAATTAATCATCTAATTAACCAAATGTTAGGTGATCCAAATCTAGGAGTTCGAACTAGGACATCCTATAGAAATCTAAGTCAAATTTCACTTATATCTAAAATCAAACTGAAAACCATAGAACAAACTCTTCTTGACCCAGATTGGATCATTTTCATGTAAGAAGAGTTAGCTCAATTCACTAGGAATCAAGTTTGGGAATTAGTACCCCCACCTAAAGGAAAAATAATCATAGGAACAAGATGGGTATTTCGGAATAAACTTGATGACAAAGGTGAAGTTATAAGGAACAAAGCTATATTAGTAGCTAAAGGGTTTAGTCAAGTAGAGGGGTTGGATTATGATGAAACTTATGCACTCGTAGTGAGACTTGAATCAATTAGAATGCTGTTAGCCTATACTGCACATCGAGGATTTAAATTATTTTAAATGGATGTCAAGTTAGCATTTCTGAATGGATTTATCAAAGAAGAGGTGTATGTTAGCCAACCACTAGGATTTGAAAGCTTAGACCAATCTAACCATATACTTAAACTTAGGAAATCCTTGTATGGATTAAAGCAAGCACCTAGGGCTTGGTATGAAAGACTATCGATTTATCTAAAGTCTAAAGGATTTAATCAAGGATTAGTTGATCCAACTTTATTTGTAAAATCTATAGAAAAAAAATATTTATAGCACAAATCTATGTAAATGATATAATATTTGGGACAACAAACACAGTACTTTTAAATGAATTTATTTCACTAATGGAAAGTGAGTTTGAATTGAGTTTAGTAGGTGAATTCACTTTCTTCGTAGGCTTACAAATAAAACAAATAAGAGAAGGAATCTATATGCATCAACATAAATACGCTAAGGAATTAATTAGTAAATTTGACATGCAAAATGCTAAAGAAATTAATACACCTATGATAACCAATGTAATATTGGAGAAGATTTAGAAGGAAAAACTATAGATTTACAATACTATAGGAGTACAATAGGTAGCCTTCTGTACTTAACTGCAAGCCGACTTGATATACTTTTTGCAGTAACTAGTGTGCAAGATTTCGGTTTTGTGCCAAAGAATCACACCTAACTTTAGTAAAAAAAAATCTTTAGATATATAAAAGGAACACAAAATGTAGGAATCTGATATCCTAGGTCAAATGAGTTCGAACTAATCAGCTACTCTGACTCATATTATGTCGGTAGTAAACTCGATAGGAAAAGTACAAGTGGTTGCTGCCAACTCCTAGGATCAAGTCTAGTAAGTTAGTGTAGTAGAAAACAACATTGTATTGCTTTGTCTACTATTGAAGCAGAATACATAGCCATGGGTGAGTGTGTAGCTCAACTTCTTTGGATGAAGAACACTCTATAAGGCTTCCAACTAAACTTTAGCAATACTAAAGTCATGATTGATAACATTAGCTCAATTAATTTAACTAAAAATCCTATATATCATTCTAGAACTAAATACATAGAAGTAAAACACCATTTTATAAGAGAACATGTAGCTAATGGAGATGTAAAACTTGAATACGCAGAATCAAAATCGAACCTAACATACATTTTTACTAAACCATTACCTGAAGCAGAGTTTAGTTTGCTTAGACAAAAACTAGGAATGTGCAGAGTAGAGTAGGACTTATCTTTACTTATTTATCATTTTGCTTTTTTTTACTACATGAAACTAGTATAGGACATACCTTAGAAAGCATGAGCCTATAGTTTTAAGGAGCCAACACATCTCACAACACATAGATTTAATGTGATTGTATATTAAGCCACGTAGATGGGTGTGAGATGTTAGGACCTTACTCCTGATTTCAGATGTAGAATAAGTGCATCAATATGAATCATGAAGTATAATTTTTCAAAATAACCACCTCTAATCAAGACTTTTTGATTATCTAATATCAATTGAGTCAGGACAGAGTTGAACATTTCTATAAGGGCAATTTATTAGATGAGTTATGTTGAAAATATTATTTTATAAAAAGGGTACATGCTTGGATTCATAAAAACTTGTAATTTCCCATATCATTTGAACTTTTAATGTTTTTTCGAAAAATTTATTAGAGTTTCTTTTACTTTACATATGTGGTTAACATTAATCTAATAAAAACACATTTCATAAAATTATTTTTGATATATGGCAAAGGGGGAGAAAGATAAAAGTTGAGAAAGGTTTAAGTTAAGAAGTTAATTTTTTTGAAAAGTTAAGAACTTAGTTTTTGTTTTTCAAGAAAGAAGAACTTAGTTTGTGTTTTTCAAAACTCACCTAGGGTTAAGGGGGAGGTAACCTTGAGGGAGAGGTTTTGAAAAATGTTAGTACGTACTATTCTCGTATGTTAATATTTACAATTCTCTTAACTTTGAATTGGTTTGTCATAGATCAAAAAGGGAGAGATTGTTAGTGCAGGG
Source organism: Wurfbainia villosa (assembly GCA_025175895.1). Lineage (NCBI taxonomy): Eukaryota > Viridiplantae > Streptophyta > Magnoliopsida > Zingiberales > Zingiberaceae > Wurfbainia > Wurfbainia villosa. Next base: position 1,925,248 of record CM046008.1, read on the forward strand.
GCACCAGATAATCGAACTTAGGTTTTGATAATGACAAAGATTCAAAGTTAAGCTATTTTGTTATCTCATATGTTATGTTGAGTGTGCAGGTAATGTATTAAGCTTTACGAAGGTCGACGATGCTAGGAGAATCTCGGGAAGTACTCGAGAAACCTCGATAGTCATATGAATCGACACCAGGAGAATCTCGATGGGACGAGAAACCTCGGTGGTCGATTGACCAAATCAAAAGACGCTAGGAGAACCTTGGGAAGTTGAGGAACCTTGGCAGTCGAGTGATCAAAACCTAAGCAGTAGGTCAGAAGGACCGAAGGTAAGGAAGGTAAGAATTTTGTGCGGAGAGGATATGTCGCATCCTCAATACAGGGGCAACCGTAGGCGATGATCCAACTAAGACTTCCGAAGAAAAGTCTAAGTTGAGATCGGACGATACAGGACCATCTCAATACTCAGTTCTTGTGCTAATCATGTAATGCAGGTGACTATTCAAGTCATCAGTCGATTGGAGGAAAAGAGCAGTCGACTGGATCATCATCAGTTAATTGATGGAAGCTTCAGTTGACTGCTAATGAATCTGGTCACTTCGAAAAAAGTCAAGATAAGAGCCATAAAATGAGGGAAGATAAGCTACTTTGACTCAGATCTGGATCTCAACGAGCTAGGGTTTATAAAATCTATAAAAGAAGGGGGTGAGGCACCCTTCATCAATTAAAAACAAAAAGCTCCCAAGTTCTCCAACACTCCGAGTTCGTGCAACAACATCGTAATGCTAGCAAAACGTGTATCTTCTTTATTTTCTTGTCGGTACCTTGTTAAGTTTTTTATTTTCTTACTTATTGTTGCTAAGAGGAGAGGTAGACTTGTTACCTCTTCCTCTACATTCTTGGTTTTGTAATCGATTGTCTCTTACCTCCAACGAGGAAGAGACTTTTAGTGTTTTGCCCTTGAGAAGCGATCAAGGATCATAGGGCCTTGGATTAGCTGCTGGTTGGCTGTAAACCAAGTAAAAATCCTTGTCTCTTTTGTTCTTTCTTATTTTTGTATTTTCGCTTCATTTTACTTTGTTTTTAAAAGAGAAGATAAGTTTTTAAAATAAGCTATTCACCCCCCCCCCCCCTAGCATTTTCTCGATCCTACAAGCATAACAAAGCTTATGGAAGCACTTAAAAGTTAGCGCGAAGGGTGAAGGAGTCATGGAGGAGTCAAATGGACCTTGAGGGTGTGAGGCTAATGGAAGTGGCTTGAAGGCTAAGTCTAAGCTAAGGGTGAGTGTCAAGTATGAGGTGTTAGGGCAATCAACCCATGTATGATGTGGTTTTGATGTGTGTGGCAAAAAGTTTAAGTTAGGTTGTTATGGATTTGATATGTGTGTTGAAGTCATGCAGGACTTAGTAATTCACACATGGTGATAGCATTGGTGAGTTCACCATCTCATGACTCGGTCCTTGAGTTGGTGAAGGATGACATTGCGAAAGTCGTGCGCTTGGTGCATCCGAGGGACCGTCGGACGAGGAGCATTAGAGTGAAGCCAAGGAAGCAGACTTTAGGGCGAGACGCGAAGGATGACATTGCAAAGTCGTGAGCTTGGTGCATCCCAGGGACGTGGCCGGACGAAGAGAACTTCGAGGCGAGGGATTCCAAGGGAGATGAGAGTGAGCGATTGTAACCCCGGATGGGGTAGCTCATAGGTGAATTTGGCTAAATGTCGGATGCACATCCGAGTGGGTTAAGGTTTTACCTGACATCAGTCGACTGGTATAGGTACCAGTCGATTGCTCCAAGTCGATTGAAGACTCGACTGGTGTTCGAGTTTGGTTTCTGGCCTATCAGTCGACTGCCAAGGGAGGATAGTCGACTGATGCACCAGCAGTCGACTATCAAGGGATGGCAGTCGACTGATGAAGGTGGTTGCGAGCAGAGAGAGTTTGAGAGTCGACTGATCGGCTTAATCACTCGACTGTTGGCTCCATCAGTCGACTGATGGGGATGATCAGTCGACTGATGTGGGAGCCATTGGCTGGAAGTCAACGTGGATGAAGTCATTGCAAGGCAACGACTACAGCAGCAGTCGACTGATGACTGCATTAGTCTATTGCTAGCTGCCCAATGGGAAGAAAGGCTTCCTCTCTATAAGAGGAGGCCTTGGGTCACTTTGGGAAATTAATGCTTAACTTCTAAACTTCTCCCAAGTGCCCAACATGTTTTTACTCTTCTTCCTTGAGTTTATTTCAATCATATTGTAAGAGGAGTGATTCTTGTAAAAGAAAGGTTTACCTCCATCTTGAAGGAGAGATTAGTGATTGGTTTAGGCGTGATTCACCTGGAACGAATCAGGTCATGGATTAGCGACAAGGGCCGTGAACCATGTTACATCTTCGGTGTTTGCGTTTGTTTTCTCTTTGTCTTTTGCATTAGCTTAATTTTTTTTGTTTAGCAAATATTCCATTGTGCTAACTCTAATTTTAGATGATTAAGCGAGCAATTTCCATCATCGTACATGAAGGGCTATTCACCCCCCTCTAGCCGACCACTGATCCTCCAACATGAGGGGATCATACTTGGGTTAAACTTCACTTTTGAGGTTTACGAGTCGACTGGTCGAGTGCTCGGTACTCGGAGGCCTTAGTTGACTTGGGCAATCGACTGGAGTTATGATCCAGTCGATTGGTCGTGTAGTCGATTGAGGCTCGACTGTTGACTTGTGCTCTAACAATCGACTGATGGCTTGTACCAATTAACTGGCCACTAGAAGTCAATTACTAGGGTTGAGCAGTCAACTAACATTAAGTGTACAGGGCACAGAATATCTTATAGTCAACTGTTGGCTTATGACAGTCGACTGAAGGTCATGGTAGTCGACTTCTGGGTCAGGGCTCAACTGATCAGACTTTTTTTGATATGGATTAGTCCGTTGTGAGACAATAGTCAAGAGGGCAGTCAACTGCTAGGCGGAAAATCAACCCAAGTGGATTTTTAAATGGAGGTTGCGAAGGAGAATGAAGATGTCAATTTCTAAGGGTTTGAAAGGGAGTTGATGCTATAATTCTAGACCATTATGGCATCCCAAAGCAACCAAATCAACAAGAAATCAAAAGTTCTTTTTGTAAAGTGTTCTTTGTGTTTGTATTTCATTCTTTGCATTTGCTTATTTTTGTTGTTGCTCCTTGTTGTAACTCTATTGTAAGAGGTTTCTCCACCTCCGGATTGTTTCCGAGAAGGAGAAGGTTTAGTAGTAGTGTGCATCACTAGATCTCACTATAAAGCTTGGCCGTGGAGTAGGAACTAGGATTCCAAACCACGTAAAATCAATTGTTTTATTTGTGTGTGCTTGTCTTGTATTTTGTTTTAGTGTTTATTTCTATTTCCGTTGTGCACTAAAATTGGTGTAGACGAGCATGAACACAATTGAAGGAACGAAATTGACGAACATTATTCACCCCCTAGCGACACTAAAGGTCCTAACAAGTGGTATCAGAGTGAGGCCACTCTTCAAGGACTAACCACCCTGAGAGCAAGCGCTAGAGGAGTAGAAGAGATATGGAGTTCAATGATGGATTGTGCTATAACATTCTAGCTCTGCCTTCCTTCGACCACGAGGATTTTGGGTATTGAAAAGGTAGGATGGAGTACTTTATTATGTGTGATATAGAAAATTGGATTGTCTTGATGGAATATTTCAAAGCGCTCGTGGACAAGAAGGGAAGGCTTCTCAAGAAAAAGAAATGAATAGATGAGCAACTTCAAAAGTCTGAGATCAATGGCAAGGGAACCAAAATGTTAATCAATTTGGTACCTAATGATATTTTGTGCAAAATAGATGAATTTAGGGATGCTAAGGAGTTATAGAGCAAGTTGATCGGGCTCCATAAGAATTCCTCACCGACCTAAGATAAGGAGGAATAATCAAGATCATCATTTCGAGATCTTGAGGATTCGGAGATTGAGAGATGCTTGACATCCAAAGTGAAAGAAACGGAAGAAGCTTCCACCTCTAGGACTGAGGAGGAGAGATAATCAACACCAAAGCTAGAGCAAGAGGAGACCTCTACATTCGGACAAAATGAAGAACAAGCTCAAAATTCCCCTATAGATAACTCAAATGCAATTGTTAAAAATAAAAATCATATTACTTGGTTTGAGTGTAGGGAACAAGGGCACTATAAGAGCAAGTGTCCAAAATGAGTCAAGAAGAAGGCTCAAGTGATACCTAAGACGAAGGAAAAGTAAAAGGAGGTCGGAGCCCCAATACGAAAAGGCAAGGAGCACATTGTGTGCTTTGTGTGCAACAAAAGGGGTCACAATAGAAATCAATGTCCAAAGGAATGAAACCCTAGGAAGGACATGAGAGGAGCTTCATATGTAGGGGGAGCTAAAGCAAACCCTAAGGTATATTTTAATAATGCTCTTTCTTTATGTCATGATAAAAGGCATGTTAGTAATAAGTTTTATTCTCTAAATGCTAGGTATCATGAAAGTAAGCCTAAGGACCAATTTAGAAATAAATATTTTTGTTTAGGAGTCAAGCACTATAATCTCAGGGTTAAGGATAAGTCAACATCTAAGGAGAACCCTAGAGATAATGATGATAAGAACAATTTAGGCATTAACCCTAAGAAGAATAGGAATATGCCTAGGAAGAAGAAAAATATCCAAACATAGAATGGAAAATAAAAATTGGATAAGTTAGAGGTAGAAAATTAAATTTTGAGGTCAAAACTTGAAAATTTGGAAAAGTCCCTAAAAAGGATATAAACTATGTTTAATGGGTTAAATGGACAAAATTCAAGTTGTAAGAGGCAAGAATCATTTAAGAACAAAAAGGGTTTGGGTTACAAGCCTAAGTTCAAAGAAATCAAGCCTTTTTATCATAGTGTTCCATATAGTTATGGAACTAGTCCTAGGTCTAGGAAAGCCAATGTCACAAGCAAAGTCATCCCTAGAGTTGACCATGATAAAAGTCAAGTGACTAAGGCTTCCAAGAAGCCTAACAAGTCACTAGAAAGGTTACAAAGGAAGTTATCCTTAGAGCTAATCTAGATAAGACCAAAATAATCTAAGACTTCCAAGCCTAGGAGGATCATTAAAAAGGTACTAAGGGAGGTTATCCCTAGTGAGTATCTTGTAAATCCAAGGAGCTCCAATAGGTATTGGATTTCTAGGAGTGTTATCCCTTCACACTAAATGAGTTTAGGGTGTGTCTATCTTGAATGGATGGATAGTTAATCTAACCATGGTAGAATTGACACTTTAAGACATTTTCAAGGTAATATGATACCTTAGAAATGAGATAAGAAATATATCCTAAAAAACTTTAGGATGTGCTAATGGATTTAATATAAGATGAAAAATTAATTAAAATTGACACAATTATATTAGATGTATGGTGTGCCAAAATGTGATGATTTGGCACATTCATAGGATTTACGTGTCATTATGTAAAGTGGTATAATTCTAGAAAATGACAAATTATATTTTAAGATTTAGGTATTTTTATACCTTTAATTTATAATATTTGTCTTACTTTGATTGTCATAATTCATGTCATGACATCATGCTTCATATGATTATTTAAGATGTCATTGTTGGGGAACATTTGGTGTGCTAGATAAGAGAGGGGGGGGGGGGTTAATAGCGATTCGCGATTGTTTCTCGATTGCATTAGTGTGTTCGTATCTCTACAAAATGTTAGCACAGCGGAATACAAAATACAAGTATAAATACACACAAGAAAATACAACACATGCACAACACAATATTTTATGTGGTTCGGAACCCTAGTTTCTACTCCACGATCGAGCTCTAGCTGAGCTCTAGTGATGCACACTATTACTATGAACTTCTCCTTCTTGGAATCAATTCGGAGGTGGAAAAATCTCTTACAATGAGCTTACAATAAGAATACAACCAAAAATGAAATACAAAAGCAAATACAAGTAAATAACACTTTACAAAAGATTGCTTTGATTGCTAGATGCTTTGGTTGCTTTTGATGACTTTTGAAGACCTAAAATGTAGCAACACTTCACCTCAAAATTGCCCAAGTGTTGGAGTATTAAGAATACAAACAAAGTCTCACATTGGTAAGACATGGAAAAAATCATGTGTTTATAAGATGAAAAGATATCTCCATTAAAATGAGACCTTTTGGGTAAAGCCCAAAAGCAAAACCATGAGAGCTAGGCCCAAAGTGGACAATATCGTACCATTATAGAGATATGTGAATCTTATAGACACTAACAATTGGTATCAGAGCCATGATCTATGTCAAGCTATGAACCTCAAACGAAGGAAGTTGAGCTCCCATGTCCAGATCAAGAGAACTAGACACTAGGCAGGAAGTCCAATTGGGTTGGAAGGACCGAATAACTGGCAGGAAGTCCAGTTGGTCTAGAAGGGTTGGACAACTGGCAGGAAGTCTAGCTGGGTCAGAAGAACCAGACAGTTGGCAGGAAGTCCTGGTGGGTTGAGTATCGGACATAAAACAGAGGATGTCCTTCGAGGACGGATAGGCTTGAGGGGGAGGGGGGTGTCAATGTGGTCCTTCGTTTGAGGGAGGGGGGGGGGCATTGTTGGAGTATTGGGAATACAATCAAAGTCCCACATTGATAAGACATGAAAAAAATCATGTGTTTATAAGATGAAAAGATATCTTCATTGGAATGATGCCTTTTGGGTAAAACCCAAAAATAAAATCATGAGAGCTTAGGCCCAAAGTGGACAATATCATACCATTGTAGAGATATGTGAATCTTATAGGCACTAACACCAAGAACGGTTATCTTCAACCCTCCTCCGCAACCTCCATTTAAAGCTTCGCTCAGACTGATTTTTCGCCTGGTAGTTGACTAAACTTACACATCAATCGATTGTCCACCTATCCATTGTCTCACAATGGACTGATCCACTTTGGATTTTGCCCCTCCAATCGAATGACCTTACCTAACAGTCGGCTGCCATGACCACCAGTCGACTGCCATGAGCTAATAGTCGACTACGAATCCTTTTGTGCCCTGTCCACTTACAACCAATCAATTGTCTATTGGTGCAATCGACCTAGGTCATGATTGACCGAACTCGAGTTTGACTCGAGCAATGTTTTGATGCTTGACGGTGAGTTGATTATATGATTGACTTGGGATTGACCATGTGTGGGAAGTCCAAGTGTATAGCCATGGAAAATCCAAGCATAGGGCTTGGTGTTGGTAAAATCCAAGCATGAGGCTTGGTGTGGGAAGTCCAACATGAAGTTGGCATGTAAGTCCAAGTGTGTAGCCTTGGCAATGAGAAGTCTTGAGGACTTGGCAAGGTCACTAGTCTCGTAGGCTCAGAGTCCTTGAGTTGGTGAAAGATGTCATTGCGAAGTCATACGCTCGGTGCATTCGAGGGACCGTCGGACGAGGAGGGAATGGAGTGAGGCCTAAGGGAAGCAGACTTCGAGGGCAAGAGACGCGAAGGATGACATTGCGAAGCCGTGCGCTTGGTGCATCTGAGGGACGTAGGCTGAGGGAAGAGAGCTTTGATGGGGAACTCCATGAAAGGATGAGGTGGACTTGGCCAAGTGGCTAAGACAATGTGTTAGATGCTCAAACATGGTGTTTGAGGTTTTACCCGATGGTCGAATGCTCAAACAAGTGTTTGTTTGAGGTTTTACCCGACAACAATTGACTGACATAGGTGTCGGTTTGACCGATCCAAGTCGACTGATGATCGTTCGTGTGTTATTGCATTTGTGGCTTTGACGATCGATTGGCAGAAGTATTGATTGATGTCGGCGTTGCGATCGACTAACAAGGGATGACAATCAACTGATGGAATTGTTGCGGGTATAGAACACTTCGTAGCCGACTGGACAGTCGACTACAAGGAGATCAGTCGAACTGGTGAAGTCACCAGTCAAATGATGGGAGATCCGTTGGGTTTTTCCAGCGTAGATCGAGTCATTGTCTCACAACGACATTGTTGGCAGTCGACTGGGGCTTTTGTCAGTCGACTGCTGGGCGTGAAATCAGCTCGATGCAAGTTATAAATGGAGCTCGAGATGGAGGATTTCACCAAGGTTTTTGGGGAGATTTTAGAAAAAAATTGCTGCTGCATTCCAGTTCTTCAAGAGCAATCCAAAGCAAACAACAAGCAAGAGTTCAAAGCCATTTGTTATAAAGTGTTCTTTACGTATTTCATTTGTAGTCATTGTATTTGCTTGTACGTTTTGTATTACTTTGTAATTGTTTGTACGAGGTTTCTCCACCTCTGACTTGTAGTCGAGAAGGAGCTTTGTTAGTGTCATACGCATAACTCGAGCTCGTTGAGCTCACCCCGTAGAGTAGGAACCCTAAGATTTCGAACCACGTATATCATTGTGTATTTATGCTTGTGTCTCTTGTATTCGTATTTCATTACTATTATTTCCACTGCATATTAACGAATATTGTAGACAAGCACACGACGAACAAACAATTTCCATCGTCTACGCAAATTGGGCTATTCACCCCCCCCTTCTAGTCGACCACCGATCTTCCAACATTGCCCATCCATGGAAGTTGACTGCCATAACCACAATTTAGTAGTTGAGCCTCAGCCGACTACTTGACCAGTCGACTGAGTGATAATTCCAGTCAACTATTCGAGTCAACTAGGCCTCCCAAGTGTCGTGTACTCGACCAGTCGACTGGTCAATACCACCAGTCGACTGGTAAACCTGAAACATGAGGCTTAACCCAAGTATGATCCCCTCATACTTGATACTTACCTTTAGCCTATACCTTGGCCTTCTAGCCACTTCCATCAATCTCACACCCTTAGGGTCCATCCGAGTTCTCTACAACTTCTTCACCATTCATGCTAGCCTTCAAGTGCTCCCATCAGCTATGTTATGTTATCAGCTACATGTAGGATCAAGTTATACCGAAAGAGAGGGTGAATCTCGGTGATTATAAAATTTTCTTTATATTTTAAAATTTTTCTTTTCTTTTAACAAAATTAAAGTTTGCAGCGGAAATATAAACGAAGTAAAGTAAGATGAAGTGCACAATTTCTTTTTTTACTTGGTTTACAACCCTAGCCGAGTTGCTACTCCAAGGCCCATGACTCTCCTAGAGTCGTCTCGATGGGCAATCAACTAAAAAGCCCTCCGACTCGAGAACTCTCAAACTCGGAGGGTATTCGCTTTTACAAGTATATGAGAAAGGTAACAAACTACCTCTTCTCTTGAATATTAAGTACAAAAGCGAAAGTAAATAAAAACTTTTATACCGACACTTAAGGAATGGAGTTTGAGCTTGTAGTGTCGAAGTTGCGGCGTATCGAAGCTTTGGCGGATAACGGAGGATGGCGACATCACTTCGAGGTAGTAGAATTGTTGTTCTCGGAGTTAGTCCTCCATTTCTTTTATACGTCTTTTTTAGTCGATTGGAACACCCTCAGTCAACTCCAAATCAGTCCGTTGATTTGGTATTCTTGACTTCCCAGTCAGTCCAGTCAACTCCAGTTCATCTGGCTTCGTTCCTCTGTAGTTTAGGAAATTTCCTATTCCAGTCAACTGGAATTCTTGCCATCTCGATTGTACAATCTTCGGTAGATCATAAGCCTGACTTACCAACTCGACATCCCAGTTGACTGGACAATACCCATTCAACTGGGTCTGAATCGACTGGAAATATTCCAGTCGCTTGGATACCTGTAAAATTAGATTAGCACAATAAATAATATAATATGATGTGGCAGTAGTAACATTGTCCGATCTTGACTTCTTAGTCCCATGTGGACTATCCATTGGATTGACGCCTAGCTTTGTCCCCTATAGAGAACTCGACCTCACCTCTTCACTCGAGGCTTACTTGCTGGTTGTCCGACTTACCTGCTTAACATATGATCTTACCCACCAGTGCTTCATGCCAGCTTACCGATCTCCCTGACTCAACTGGGCTTCCTACCAATTTTTTGATCTTCTAACCCAGCCGGTCTTCTGCCAGATGTTTAGTCCACTTGACCCATCTGGACTTCTTGCATGGTGTCTGGTCCTTCTGATCTGTCAAATGTTTTGCCTAGTATTTGGTCAACATGACATACTAGGACTTTCACTCAATGCTTAGTATCTGGTCAATCTAACCTACTAGGACTTCCTGTTAAGCTTTCACACTTAATTGTATGTTAGATCACAAGTTGATCCTAACTTTAACTATGGTTCATACATCAAAATTAAGGAGTGGTGCTTTCTGCATCAATAGTACCCTTAGCCTAGACTTAAGCCTTTAAGTCACTTCCATTAGTCTCATGCCCGCAGGTTCGAGTCCACGACTTAGCTAGCCTTCAAGTGTTTCACTCGACTATGTCATGCTATCGGGCCTACCTTTGCCAAGAGGTCGTGCCTCCCGGACTTCCAATTCCAAGTGTTCATACTTGGACTTTCGCCACCAAGACTACACAATTGGACTTACATGGCCAAGACTACGCCCTTGAACTTTTCCATTGCCAAGTATCCATACTTGGACTTTCTCCATCAAGACTACACACCTGGACTTACATGATCAAGACTATAATCTTGGACTTTTCCCTTTGTCAAATATCCATATTTGGACTTTCCCTTGCCAAAAATCCAATCTTGGACTTCCCCTCGAGTTTCACTCGAGCTTGGTCAACCTTTGACTTAAGGTCGATTTCTCCAACAATCTCCTCTTAACAATCTTCCCCATATGACCTTGGATATCTCAATCATCCACTAGTCATATTGTCAACATATGGTCAAACTCATATTGTCAAACAATTGACAAACCATTGTCAAACCCATTGTAAAAACCTATTGTCAAACATCAAAATCTCACTCGAGTCTGGTCAATCGTGACCTAGGCTGATTGCACCAACAATCTCTCCCTTTTTGATGTTTGACAATATCTTTAAGTTAGGTGACAATACCTCTAAGTTTGACTATCCCATAAGCCTAACTCGACTCTTCTTATGCCAAAACATAATGAAGGTTTACCTAACTTAAACTCTCATTTCTTCCCCTTTGGCATACATCAAAAAGTCTACCAAGATTTTCAATGTCTCATCTGCCAATGAGATCATTCATTCTCCCCTTTAGTCCAAAATCATCTTAGATGCCTTCACTCTTCTTAGTGACAAAACATTTATTACTAAATGAGAGGCACTCTTTCATTCTTCCCCTTTTTAACATCCATCATCCCTTGATGAATAAACTCCTCCTAAAGGCTTGCTCCCCCTTAACCATTGCACCAACAATGCCCTTGGAGAGTTCCTAAACCTATAGGAAATCTAAACCATAAAAAATAAGGGTAAAAGTTCAAACTTGAACTTTAACATCCCTTAAAGTTTGATATTCACCCTAATCAACTCTCAAATTTATTTTCAATGAACATTTCTCCCTTCCAATGCTTCTTTAAGCATATCATAGGGTTAGAGGTAGTTAGGAGTGCTGATAAATAACTAAACAATCTTTGTTCATCCAAAATCAATATCAGCAGTCGACTGCCACTATCACCAGTCGACTGTCTATATGCAACAGTCGATTGGAGTCTGCAATTGCAGAAAATAGTTTTTCAAAATGAATTTTGAAAATGCATAAGTAATTCCGTAAGATTTGAAAATTCATGAAATTTCATATACGTATTACTTATGCTAAATACAATGGGTGAAAAATAATTTTATATTAAAATACACATTATTTTGAAAGAATAATACAAAGTTCAAAAGAATTGAAACCTTCAATATTTTGTCTAACTTTGTGTCAATCTTATCAATGGTGATTGCTATTAAAAGATAGACTTCACCAAGATTTTTCAAAATGATTTTAAAATGATTTTCAAAATATATTTCCAATCATGGTCTATAGGCTAAATGCACATGACTTGTATATTAGCTTTCCTCATGATTTATCATATGATTGAAAGAGTTAAAGTTTATTTTGATGTTCCATATAAGCAAATTGAACTTAACTCATATTCCTAACATCTCACATGTGTCTAGGGTGTATCAATACACACACATGCCATCTTATAGTCCTTGTGAGATGTGGGTTTTGGATTTCCCTAAACTAAGTGTTCATGCATTATATCTAGGCATATCTATTTGATTCTTTTATCTAGGACATCAAATAATGTCATTTGTTCTTAATTTCAAATTTATTAGCCTAATGTATGAATTATGATCATGGCATATATGATTTGCATAATTTAAAGTATTTGTCAATGATTTATGATATCATGACATAATATAGATAAACCTAAGTATTAACATGACATTTATTAATCTAAGTGTTATCATGACATTTTAAAAATCATATGAAATATGATGTCATGATAAAACATATGACAAAAAAAACATGACAACTATTATAATATCAAGGTATAAAAATATCTAAGTGTTAAACCTAATTGCCATTATCTATCAAATACCATAAATTGTCATAATGAATCAGTCTCCCAAGTGTGTCAAAATTCAAAATGATACACTTTTGACTCTAAACCTACTTGTGCCAATTATAATCAATTTTTCATCTTCTATGAAATCTATTGACACATCCTAAAATCTTTTAGAATCTATTTCTAAACTCATTTCTAACGTATCATATTACCTTGAAAATATCCTAAAGTGTCAATTTTACATGGTTAGGTTAACTACCCATCCATTCAGGGTTGACCCTAAACCCATCTAGCGTAAAGGGATCACGCTTCTAGAAACCCAATACTTATTGGAGCTCCTTGGGTTTACTAGGTAATCACTAGGGATAACCTCCCTTAGTACCTTTCTAATGAATCTCCTAGGTTGATAATTTTGGTCATTTTGGCCTTATCTAGGTCAACTCTAGGGATGACTTCCTTTGTGACATTCTTAGTAACTTTCCTAGGCTCCTTGAAAACCTTTGTTGAGGATCGGACGTTGTGCTGGAGGGGGGGGAGGGTGAATAACAATTTTCATTTTGTTCGATTACATTCGTGATTAGCTCGTCTATAAAATGATTAGCATAGCGGAATATAAATACAAATATGAATACATTCAAAGATAAGAAACACAATCACAAAAATGAGATTTAACATGGTTCGGAACTAGGTTTCCTACTCCACGGGGCGAGCTCTAGTGATGCATACTACCACTATCAAATTTCTCATTCTCGATATGACACTGGAGGTAAAGAAACAACTTACAAGATATTTACAATAACAAACAACAAGATACAAGCAAATACAACAAGCAAATGAAAACACTTTACAAATGTGAGCTTTTGAATGTTTGATCTTTGGTTGCTTTTGGAATGCCTTGAAGGTTTGGAATGCAACAGTAATTCTCCTTCAACTTCCTCAAGAAACGCTAGCTTCAACCCTCCTTCTCGAGCTCCTTATAAAATTGCTACTCGGACTGATTTCCACCTTCTAGTTGACTGCTCTTATCCAGTAGTTGACTGGCCTCAATGTCTTTATTTTACAACGACTCCATCCACGATAGAATCATCCAGCGGATATCTGCTCCTGTGATCGATTGTTGGCTGTAGTCAATTGGCGATTGATTATGTAATAATCAGGTGCTCTGATACTATCAGTCAACTGCCCATACATGCAGTCGATTGCCACAACCTTAGCCAAGTAGTCGAGCATCAGTCGACTCCTCGACCAGTCGACTGGTCATAATCCTAGTCGACTACTCGAGTCAAACTAGGCTCTTCCGAGTGTCAAACACTCAACCAGTCAATTGACCCAAAGTCCTAGTCAACTAATAAACCTCAACCATGAGATTTAATCCAAGTATAATCCCCTCATACTTGATACTCACCCATAGTCTAGACCTAAGCCTTCTAGCCACCTCCATCAATCTCACGCCTCTTGGATCCCTCGAATCTGTGACTCTTCATCTTTCACATTAGTCTTCAGGTGCTTCCATCGACTATGTCATGCTAATCGAGTCTTTTTCCAAGGTTCATTTGGACTTATTGCCAAGACCACTTACTTGGACTTTACGTTGCCAAAATCTCACCCTTGGACTTTCCATTTCCAACCTCAATACTTGGACTCTTTTTGCCAAGATCCGTTTGGACTTATGTTGTCAAGACTACATGCTTAGACTTTACGCTGCCAAAAATACATCCTTGGACTTTCCCATTACCAAGACCATGCTTGGACTTTCCATGCCAAGACCATGCTTGGACTTTCTTTTGCCAAGACCATTATGTTGGATTGAGAAAACGCTAGAGGGGGTGAATAGCATTCGAAAATCTTTTCTTTTCAACGATTAAAACCAAGTACGCAGCGGAAAACTAAAACACAAAACACAAAACTTTTTTACTTGGTTGCTGCTAATCCAAGGCCCTGCGATCCTTGATCGCTTTCGAAGGGAAAAACACTAAATATCTCTTCCTCGTTGGAGGTAAGAGACAAGAGAATATGATGATGTAGAGGAAGAGGTAACAACTTTATCTCTCCTCTTTGCAAATAATAATTAAGAAGTAAACAAGATACCAACAAATAACTTGTAGCGGATGCACGGTTGGAGTAGCGTTGTAACACGAAGAGTTACGACCGGAGAGTAGGAGAACTTAGGAGTTCATTGATGCTTTAGGATTTGAGTCCTCCTCTCCTTTTATAGATTGTCGCCTTGGAATATGTCCAGATCCATATCCAAAACTCGTTGATCTTATCTTGAGGTAGTGGATTATCTTATCATGAGGTGGCGGCATCGATCTATATCTCTTTGACCATGTGCATTGGGTTGATTCGTCGACATCAGTCGACTGATCCTCTTGGTAGTTGACTACCTCTAGTTGACTGCTGAAACCTCCAGTAGATTGCTACACTTGATAATTCAACCTGACACCTGCAACACAAGGTTAGCACAAGAGATGCATAATGTCATGCAGTGTGACAGTCATTTGACTGTTCGATCTCGATTTCACCATTCCTCCAGAAGCCTTGGTCTGATCGATGACTAGGATTATCCTCTAATCGAGGATGCGTCCTTACCACCGCTCCACACCCAAAGCTTACCTTTGGTCCTCCTGACCTGTCACTTAGCTTTCAGTCACTTGATCACTGAGGTTTCTCCTTCCAAGATTATCCTGACATCACCCGACCACCGAGGTTTCTCCTTCTGAGATTCTCCTGGTGTCACCCGACCATCGAGGTTTCTCATCTCGATATTCTCCTGGTGTCGTTGACCACTGAGGTTTCTCATCCCGAGATTCTCCTGGTGTCACTTGACCACCGAGGTTTCTCATCCCGAGATTCTCTTAGTGTCGTTGACCACCAAGGTTTCTCGTCCGGAGATTCTCCTAGTGTCGTTGACCTTGGCAAAGTCTAATACAATACCTGCACACTTAGCATAACATATGAGATAACAAAATAGCTTAACTTCGAATATTTGTCATTATCAAAACCAAGGTTCAATTAACTAAGTGCAACCTAGGGTACCTCCCCCTTAACCCTAGGTGAGTTTTGAAAAACAATTTATTTTTGAAAAAAAAAAGTAGGTAACCTCTTAACTTTAACCTCTCTCCCCCTTTGACATATATCAAAAATAACTTTATAAGGGGTTCATTTTTAAGGTTAACGTTTGAACAGTTTTTTCAAGCTAAACTAAAGGTAGTTAGAGATACTAAGCTTGTCTAATTAAGTCTTCTCTCCCCCTTGGTATATTATCAAAAAAGAAGGATTTTAAATTTTAAATGTGTTAGTGATTTTTTTAAAAATAATATTTTAACAACTTCTATGATGATTATCCAATTAGAACTTCCCCCTTAATCTAACATCCTTGTTAACCACAAGGAAGGCTTATCTAAAGGGCCTCCACCTTTGTCTGACAAACTCTTAGGATATCCTTGTTAGCCACAAAGAAGGCTTACCTAAGTGTCTAATGTTGACCTAAGGATCTAGACGTTCAATATTGATCAACTAATCATCATTTTAAGAAGCATAGTTATTTTGAACACTACGTATAACTCCACACAACAATCATGGTAACTAATATACCATCTCACCCATTCTACATGATCAACCAAGCTATCCTTATAGGTGTTGTGAGATGAATTTAATTTTACTTAATTAGTTAATGTTAATGTCTTAGAAATTAATTAATATTGGGTTAGATTCAGATTTAACCTTTAGTTAGTTAAATGAACATTTCAAAAGATGACTTCCAGGTCATGACGAGGCACAAATGCCTTCTTTGATCAGAACAATGACTACTTCCTTAAACAAAGTCAATCTTAAGAAATTGTGGACTTAATTCACCTAGGATTACGTCCTGGTCTAACTAGTCTAGGATGTGGTGAGATAGCTTCAGCTAGTTCCACTTAGCCAAGTGCACCAAGCTAGATACTCCTTATATAACCCAGATACACGAGACTTTATTTTTCTAATGTACTATCTTTTCACCGTATCATGACACTACGTTTTCAAGGTTAATTAATCATTTCCTATCTAACCGTTCTATGAGATTTAATTTAAGACTAGTATGTATGACATGACAAAAATAAGCATGGTAATTAATTAAAATGATATATATGCATGAGCATGTTATGTTCAATCAATTCAAAGAAATAGTTGTTTCTTAGGTAAACTTTTATTCGTTGAATTTCTAAAAGTTGAAGGTTTAATTACTAAATTATTAATTTTTATATATTCAAATGGTACTCTATTATAATTAATTTTATTTGTTTGACTATTTAATTATAATTCTGAAACTTTTGAACGATTATATCAAAAATTAGATACAAAAAAAGGGGAAAGAGATATTTATAGAATAGATAAAGTGAGGGAGAGGAAGACAAAAGATCTTAATCAAATAAGATGTATTAAAATTGAATGCAATAGGGTACTAGTAAATGATGAAGAAATAAAAGAATAACGGAAGAGATATTTTCATCAACTTTTTAATGAAGGTTTAGGAGACCAACTTAATTTAGGTAATTTAAATAGGTCAAATGAATATAGAAGTTTAAATTTTTATCGTAGAATTCAAATTTCAGAAGTAAAACAAGCTTTAAATGGAATGCAAAATGGAAAAGCTGTTGGACCAGATGATATTCCGATAGAGGTATGAAAGTGTCTAGGGAAACAAGGTATTGAATGACTTAAAAAATTATTTAACATGATATTGAAAACAAAAAGGATGCCTGATCAATGGAGGGTAAGTATCCTAATTCCCTTATATAAGAATAAGGGAGACATACAAACTTGTAAAAACTATAAGGGTGTGTTTGGTTGGAGGTTTTTGTTGATAACCTTGTTAGGTTATCAAGAAAAACCTTGTTTGGTTTAGGTTATAAACAATTACCTGGTAATTGTTCATTACCTGGTTATGAACAAAAACCTTTTTAGGGGGAATCAGAAAACCTTGAAGAACCAAGGTTTTTGTTGATTCCTGGGGTTAAGGAAACTTTTTTCCAATATTACCCCAAGCAATATATTAAATGTCAATTTGTCAAAACTGCCGTGCCGCCGGCCATCCGCCATCGCTGCCGCCTCGCCGGCCGACGCCGCCACGCTGCTGCCGGCGGCCGCCATCGCCGTCATGCCGCCGCTACTATCGCTGCCGCTGCCGCCGGTTGCCGTCGCGCCGGCCGCTGCCGCTGCCGCCGCCGCCGTCGCCGCGTCGCTGCTGCCGCTCGCTGCGCCATCGCTGCCGCTTGCCGCCGCACCGCTGCCGCTTATCGCTGCCGCCGCCACGCCGCCGTCGCCATTATCGCCGGTTGCCGCTTGCGTCGCCGCCATCACGCTGCGCCGCTTATCGCCGCCGTCGCCGTTGCCGCTTGTCGCCGCCGCATCGCTGGGCCGCCGCCGTCGTCGCCGCCGCTTCGCCCTTGTCGCCGTCGCCACCACTGCCGCTTCGCCGCCGCCATCGTCGCCGTCGCTGCCGCCGCTTGTCGCGCCGCCACCCGCCGCTGCTACCTGTCGCTGCCGCCGCATCGCCGTGCCGCCGCTTCGCCGCCGGCCATCGCTCGCTTCGCCGCCGACCACCGCCGCTGGCCGCCGCCGCCGCCGCCGCTGCCGCCGCCGTCGCTGCCGGCCGCCGCTGCCATCGTCGCCGACCACCGCCGCGCGCCTTTCCGTCGCCGGCCGCCGCTGCGTCGCCGCTCGCCGCCGCCATCCGCTTATCGTCTGGCCACCGCCACTACCCGTCTGCCGCCGCCACCGCCGTCCGCCGATCCCGCCATCACGCCACACGCGTGGCCGTTTAGTCTTATGGGTAAGACACTTATTTTTATAGTTTCCTCTCTCCCTGCACTTAAAATAGATAATATGGAATTTAAAATTTAAATCCACATTGTTACCTTTAGGCCTTGTGGGATGCTCTTCCATGGTTAGCTCGGTCAACGATCTTCCAATACATGCAAAAAAAAAATATATGATGTAAAATACAAAAAAAAAAAAAAAAAAAAATTATATGGATTAACCCTTTAATTAATTGGATTTAATTAGTGGATTAATTGGGATTAATTAGTGGATTAATTGGGCTGAATTAGTGGGCTAATGTGGTTGATTAGTTAGTTGGATTGAGTCCATTGGGCTGGTTTCGGATTGGGTTGGAAATGGGCTTGAAATTGGGCTGAACCCATTGGGCTGAATTCAGTGGGTTAGACTTGAGTTGACTGAACCCATTCCACCGGTCTTAAAGGCTGAACCTGACTTGATCTGCGCATTTCCTCTCTTTTCTTATAGCGATTTCTCCCTTTCCTCTGTTCGGCGAAATCCTCTTCTTCACCGCGCGATCTCTACAGCCGACCATCGCCGATTCTTTCTTCGCTGTGATACCCTTTCCCGATCGTCGCCTTCTTCGTCGCAAGTGATGGCCTCGCTACTGCCACCTAGTCGTCAGAGGACGCCGGAGGTTGCACGAGTGGAAGACATCGATTATTGGTCAGCGTGTATTTCTCTTCTGTCGGTGGTCATCGTCGCGTCGTCACCGGAGCAACTCGTTGAACACCACTGCTCCAGTCGCCGCCGGGATGGCTGGTGAGTGGCATAGCTGAGTTGTTTGGTTTCCTTCCTCCTTGCAAGCGGCGAAGATCGGATCATTCCCGATGGTCTCCACGGACGATCTGGAGTGCGAGTGGTCGGGAGCTTGAATCGACAGCGGCGTCACTCTGCTAGATCGTCACGCGACTTCAGTAATTTTCGTTGAAGTGGTGATCTGTATGTCTACAGTCAACAGCCGGATCTGTTATTGGGCCTCTTCTTTGCGGTGAGTTGCCGTGTACCATCACCTCCATGCTCTACTCCGTTGATCTGGATGGCAGCGAGCTCATTGTTATAGCTTAGATCGTAAGCAACATTGTGAGGTGATTACTTTGATCTATCTATTGCTCTTCATCTGCTTTTGTTTAATCTCTGTGGATTGTCGATAAGCCAGTAGGGAAGAGACGACGACCTAACATTTTTTTCGAATAATTGTGTCTATGGAATGCAACCTGCGTTGGTATCGACGATTGGGATTTCTGTGATTTCAACGAAGCTATCATCGCAATTGGGGAGGTAAGGTTTTCCGATGTTGATTAAGTTAATGGATTGCTATGGGATGAGCATATTTGTTTTATTTGAATAAGGATGTTGGAAGTGAGGATCGGATGGAAACAGATATAAGTATGTTGATTTCAGGACTTGATTAGTGATGGATGCTCGTATTCATGGACTGTGGCTACATAGCAGTGGGTAATATCTACCGGTCCTGTAGTTTTGATCAATTCCGATTGCATGTTCTTGGATATATGTATATACTGTTTACCTTAGATCCACTCATATTTAATCATATGCGCTTGACCTTTGAGATATATATACTCTGTTACTCATTGATTATCTAGCACGGATAGGAACTATAAACCCTATTATGTATTAGTGATAGATGTTCAAGAAGTACATGTGGTTAGGTTATCTTTGTGACTTGATTGAGTTTCTATCGTATTACATCACTAGGTTAGGTGATGGTTTGGATTATGGAGTCGATTGTTATATCATATCCGTATTAGTGGTGCATTTATGATGGATCTAGTTGTCTGTGCATAGATAATTGTATGGTTGCCCGTATGTGACCAGGGACTAGAAGTCCTAGTGTGATGGTATATCCATTATGGATTGTGCCTTTGTGTATGGTTATATGGATGGTCGATTGTATATCGCCATCTTGACTAGAGGTCTTAGCGTGGTTGTCATGTGTCGATGAGTATGACTCTTTATGCGATAGAGAGAGTCTTATGGATTGTAGTCCTTGCATAGTTGACTTTTAGTTGACTAGGACTCCCCGTGGGATAGGGAGTGTCACGAGGATACATGTATGGAGCTATGCATCATTACATTTCATGCATGCTGACGACTGGTCCTTGTGGATTGAGACAAGTCGTCAGTCATCCTGCCTCCCCGGCCACTCGGGGTAGTGGTAGCAGGGTTGAGGGCAGAGCATTGGATGTGCCGCGCTCGGCCACTATGGATGGTGGTAGCTGGAGATGCGCACCTGGCCACTGTGCAGAGTGGTGTTAGCACTCGCCCACTATAGATGGTGGTTGAGGTGAGAGTGCTTGTCTGTGTGCGGCGCTTGTCTACTCATGGGTAGAGACAACGCCGCAGCAGAGGGCCCCCAGAGGAGTAGTTAGCTTTTTACGCTTATATGCTACTCAGTCATACTACCCAACTCGGCCACTCGAGAGTGGTGGCAGCTGGAGTCGGGCTAGTTGTCATTTGTCGTGCCACCCTGGCCACTCTGGGGTCGTGGTTGGACGGGTCCGCAGACAGTGACCATGCATATGCATTGCTGATATATATGTATGCATGTATTTGATATATGTTGAGATGCTGCATTTGATTGAGCTATGACTGTTGCACATGCTTGTACATCATGATACATGCCATTTGCATTTTATTTACTGCTATGGGTTGAGCATGATACATGCGTTGATTCAGACTGTTATATGCATTTGATTAGCATCATGTCATTGGGTGGTACGGACCGGGTTATTATACAGGTGATCATATACTGTTTATATGTCTGAGTATTGGTCAGGTATGGGTTTGACCTGGTACGTTATATGGTTATGTTATAGTATACCTGTTCAGGATGATCTATCATATGGAGGACAGACCGTCAGGTACGTACATTACTTTACGTCAGTTGATCAGTTCAGTTTATGCTATGAGTAGGACATATCTGTAATTACTGATTACTATGCTTAGGACTGTATGTCTATTGGACTCATGCTGTATACCTGTAGATCTTCACATGTATACTTGTAGATCTATCCTTATATGTTGTTCATGCACTTCTATATATTACCCCTGAGTTTATACTCACCACCCCGGGACCCTGGGCTTCCTTTCGCCTGTAATGGTAGAAGATTCCTTGACGCTCGAGCTCGCCAAATGATCCCATCTCACACCGGACGGATGGATATTTAATCCAGACCGTGTATTTGTGGATTGTCGCTTTGTGGTTTTAGCTTGTATTGTTTCCGATTGTGATATACTGGACGTGTTGTATGTATTTGGCTTTCGATGTGGCTTCTATGATGTTTCTTGTTGTGTCAAGTCACTCCGGAGTGCACAGTTGAGTCATTGTATATTGTTTTATCTGTTGTATGTTTCCGCTGTGTTTAGTGTGTTTTGATATGTTGATATCTGCGTATATCATATTGTTGTTATGGGCCTACGAGCCTTGTATTAACCCGATATGTTGCCACGTACAGGGGAGGTGCCGTCCGTTTGCTTTTCGGCACGGCATACTCTCGGGGCGTGACAATTTTATTGGTATCAGAGCCCTAGGTCGCAAGTCCATTTGGATTTGATTTCGTCGGACATCGAGTTTTGCTTTACTCGGTCTTGGTTTTGTGAGTTCGGGATCCGTCAGCGGACATCTCCGAGCTACAAGGATTAAGGTATGTTAATTGTTATTACATATCCTTGGTTGGCTATGCATTTAGTTGCTTATAACACATGACTTGTAGTATGTTAATCGATTCGTGAAGTGGTTTGAGATTACCAGGAACGATATGTTGAGGTTATTAGACATGTACCGCTATTGAAAAGGTAATTACCTTTGAGAGCCGATCGATACCGAGCCTGAAAGCGAGATTAGGTAGTCACATCTATTGTGGAGATTAAGGATTTCGATCCTAAGATTTTCACTAATTATGTTAGTCGATCATTACCATGGGGTAATGAATGCGAGTACACTATTGTCCGGATAGTAGAGGATTATTTTGGTGATATTCATAGGATTTTGATCCTGTGTTGGTCGTTTTAGGTTGTATAACATTGGGAGTACTTTTGAGTACTTGACTCGTGTTATACAAAGGAAGCTAAGTTAGCATACCATTATCCGGATTTAGCCAGACTTGAGTATAAGATATAGGAAATAACCTACGGGAAATCACATCACTTGGTCAGCTTCGTGATGTTGTGAGATAGTATTTCCCACGTCATCTTCTTTGACTTATTATCAAGGAGAATTCTTGGGCTTTAGGTCGAGTGATCGTTTGGTAATGGAAGTACCATGCAGTCGTTAGACTTGCGAAAAGTTACGACCATTTAATAGCCCAAGAAGGTGATTGGGTTGGTTTTGGCCACCCACGGGTTATCGGTTGACATCTTGATTAGAATGTTTGGGAAGTCCTTAGACTGAGTCATGTGTATAGAAATGACTCCGTAGCAAGTGTTTTTTTTTAAAAGAATTGGAGATTTGATAAGCAGATATTGCAAGTCAAATTATTGGAATTGGAAGTCTCCGAATGTTTGACAAAAAGAAGCAAGATTAAAGTAATGCGAGCTATTGGAGAGTTTTCCGATCATAGAAGACCGATTGCAGATTGTCAGCAGCTTCTCATGTTTATCAGTGAACTCAGAGGAAAGACTCCGAAAGGAGATTATTGTGTGTGCAATACGGGTTACGACAAGACACAGAGTCAGATTATCCGATGGACCATTGTATCTGTTTCTACTATCAGCAGCCGGTATTTACGAGGAGAGTATGTATTTTTAAGACTCAGTTGAAGACTATGGATGATGCTTTCGAGCGGACGATCCACAACCTCGAAAGTCGAGATCATTCTGAAGATTGGTTTATCACATCAGCGGCGATCTACTACCTCAGATATAGTTGAAGTTCTTTGATACTTTCATCCGGAAGAACCGATTACTTTCCCGAGCAGCAGCCGATTACCTTCCCGAGCAGCGGCTTTTACTTTCGACGGCAGCGATTACCTTCCCAGACGGCAGCGATTACCTTCCCGAGGCGGCAACGATTACCTTCCCAGGGATTATGATTTATACAGAGAGAGAGAGTATACGGCGATAGTCGTGTCTATGATATTCTCGATTGCGGCTATACCTTTCACGAGAGATGGAGCGTGCTATGATGTTTCTGATCCTTGAGATTATGCAGCCGGATGTGTATCTTTTGCCAGTACAACAGTGTTTACCATCTCCGTTGCAGTTGTTTCAGATTGTACCTCAGTTCCAGCAGTTGATTTTCAGTTCCTCCATGATAGTCTTTGCATCTATATGAGCTCAGTCGTCCAGAACAGATGTTGGACAAGTTACATGATTACTCGAGAAGAAGTATAGAAGACCGAAGGATCGGTCCTTTGGGGTATTACATTAGGTTATCCTATTTGCGGATATATCGAGAGATACTGGTAGTTTACAGATATCTTTATCTAGAACATTCTGGGATAAGGATTAGAAGGGTTCCTATCGACTTGTGGGTTGGTGATTTTTTCTCTACCGTCCGGGGAGATGTTGATCAACAACCAAGAAGTCAAGGGATACCCTTAGCCTTTCCTAGACATACCTCCACTATAGATATATCCTTACGGATAGTTGGAGTGTTGGAGCGTTGGTATACTAGGACTCTCGGATGTACGTATAATCCGAGAGTATCACGAATGTAATTCTGGATGAACTCTTGAGCTTGCCACTGCATGGGCAAGTAGAGTAAGCGATTGAGGTGATTTCGAGAATAGTCCTGATATTGGGGACCTCATACTGGGAGATGATTTTATGGGTATCAGTGTTGCTAAACATTATGGGAGATTTATCTGCCTCAGTGTTTCTTCTTGAGAAGACTTGTAACTCTTTGTTAGAAGAGAGACAGACCTTTGAGGTTATGCATCGATTATCGATGATTGGAACGCAGTAGTTGTGAATGAATATCCTTCGTTGTGGATAGATGATTTGTTTAGATCAGCTAAATGACACCTGTGTATATCCTAGGGTTGGCCTACGATTGGAGGTTGATATTGTAGTGACTTAGTGTCATACAATTATCATTGTCGGTGTGATGTTTGAGCTATCATTAGCATGGAGTAAAAGGATGCAGGTGTATAGAGCTGATTGATAATGTTGTTAGACTTATCGACGATTTAGTCGTTTATGGATTTGAGGAATCAAGTACTCTGGGAGTATTTGAGATCGATTGTCATCATATCTGTGGAGGATATATTTATGGATATATTCCCAATCTTGAGGGAAGTTGTGGTTTCCCTAGATTGATTTGGGATTCACCATAAATGTGGATAGGATGTTCTAGCGATACTATACCGTCGACTTGTTGGACCAAGAAGGTGATGGAAATCACCTGGTCGAAAGTTTGTGAAGCTAGGTTTCAGGGCCTAGACGGTGACTGACTCTCGTGTCAGTGTTAGTTAATCCGTCCGATATGGATGGAAGGGTATTGTACGTAGATGCATCATTTCAGGGATTAGGAGCGATCCTGATGCAGTTGAATGAGACGTATATTATGTGTATGGTTGAGAAATCGTGAGATTAGTCATTAGTCTTCCAGCTTATTTCGATTTTCTGTGTGTGAGAATGAATTTTGGACATTATATTAATTTCTCTTGAGAGAATAAATCTGCCTCGAGGAAGGATAATGGTTCACAGAGTTGCATTCGCTTTAGGAAGAGTTGTTTTAGGAGACTCTTCATTCGAGAGTAATGATTTATTCGGAGTGTATCCGAAAATAGTGAGTATTGAGATGTTCCAGTTGGTGGAACGATATGTGGGACATGGATGATTCCGTAGTTTGATGTTGGGTATGCCCACAAGCAAAGGTGGAATATTGTGATCGGTAGGGTTACGTACCGTGATGAAGTGGGAGCCTAGTACGTTAGACTGTGTTGGGAGATTATCTAGAATTCGGAAAGGACTTGATAGGATTTGGGTAATCAATGATCGATTAGCTAGGTTCGCTCATTTTCTTCCGAGCCGTAAGATGGACTCCGTTGGATCGCTTGATGGAATTATATCCATGGAGTATCCTTGGGTGTCATTTCTGATAGTGATTCATGATTCACCTTACGATTCTGGCAAAGTCTCCCATCGGTTACGGGTATAGAGCTCCACTTTGGTACAGTTATTTACCTTTTAATAGGTTGATTGAGAGTGTATATATGAGCTAGAATATAATATTCGAGCTCGGTACCCCACTTAGTCACTTGAGGTGTAACTTTGCACCAGATACTTGAGATGATTATTGTGACATCTCGTACTCGTATATGAGTCGGAAATTTGGGGACCAAATTTTTATAAGTGGGGGAGAATGTAAAATACAAAAAAAAAAAAAAATTATATGGATTAACCCTTTAATTAATTGGATTTAATTAGTGGATTAATTGGGATTAATTAGTGGATTAATTGGGCTGAATTAGTGGGCTAATGTGGTTGATTAGTTAGTTGGAGGATTAGGGTTGGAAATGGGCTTGAAATTTTTGAACCCATTGAAATTTGAATCGATGGGTTAGACTTGAGTTGACTGAACCCATTCCACCGGTCTTAAAGGCTGAACCTGACTTGATCTGCGCATTTCCTCTCTTTTCTTATAGCGATTTCTCCCTTTCCTCTGTTCGGCGAAATCCTCTTCTTCACCGCGCGATCTCTACAGCCGACCATCGCCGATTCTTTCTTCGCTGTGATACCCTTTCCCGATCGTCGCCTTCTTGTGCAAGTGATGGCCTCGCTCATCGCCACCTAGTCGCCGAGGGGCCGGAGGTTGCACGAGTGGAAGACATCGATTATTGGTCAGCGTGTTTTTCTCTTCTGTCGGTGGTCATCGTCGCGTCGTCACCGGAGCAACTCGTTGAACACCACTGCTCCAGTCGCCGCCGGGATGGCTGGTGAGTGGCATAGCTGAGTTGTTTGGTTTCCTTCCTCCTTGCAAGCGGCGAAGATCGGATCATTCCCGATGGTCTCCACGGACGATCTGGAGTGCGAGTGGTCGGGAGCTTGAATCGACAGCGGCGTCACTCTGCTAGATCGTCACGCGACTTCAGTAATTTTCGTTGAAGTGGTGATCTGTATGTCTGATCAACAGCGGTAGGATCTGTTATTGGGCCTCTTCTTTGCGGTGAGTTGCCGTGTACCATCACCTCCATGCTCTACTCCGTTGATCTGGATGGCAGCGAGCTCATTGTTATAGCTTAGATCGTAAGCAACATTGTGAGGTGATTACTTTGATCTATCTATTGCTCTTCATCTGCTTTTGTTTAATCTCTGTGGATTGTCGATAAGCCAGTAGGGAAGAGACGACGACCTAACATTTTTTTCGAATAATTGTGTCTATGGAATGCAACCTGCGTTGGTATCGACGATTGGGATTTCTGTGATTTCAACGAAGCTATCATCGCAATTGGGGAGGTAAGGTTTTCCGATGTTGATTAAGTTAATGGATTGCTATGGGATGAGCATATTTGTTTTATTTGAATAAGGATGTTGGAAGTGAGGATCGGATGGAAACAGATATAAGTATGTTGATTTCAGGACTTGATTAGTGATGGATGCTCGTATGCATGGACAGCTAGCCAGGCTACATAGCAGGTGGGTAATATCTACCTGGTCCGGTAGTTTTGATCAATTCCAGTGCATGTTCTTGGATATATGTATATACCTGTTTACCTTAGATCCACTCATATTTAATCATATGCTTGTACTGCCTTGACCTTTGAGATATATATACTCTGTTACTCATTGATTATCTAGCACGGATAGGAACTATAAACCCTATTATGTATTAGCTGATAGATGTTCAGTAAGTACATGTGGTTAGGGTTATCTTTGTGACTTCAGATTGGTTTACTGTATTACATCACTAGGGTTAGGTGATGGTTTGGATTATGGAGTCGATTGTTATATCATATCCGTATTAGTGGTGCATTTATGATGGATCTAGTTGTCTGTGCATAGATAATTGTATGGTTGCCTCAGATGTGTGTGGACTAGAAGTCCTAGTGTGATGGTATATCCATTATGGATTGTACTGTGTATGGTTATATGGATGGTCGATTGTATATCGCCATCGACTAGAGGTCTTAGCGTGGTCGATCGTCGATGAGTATGACTCTTTATTCGATGAGAGAGAGAGTCTTATGGATTGTAGTCCTTGCATAGTTGACTTTTAGTTGACCAGAGACTCGTGGGATAGGAGTGTCGCGAGGATACATGTATGGAGCTATGCATCATCACATTGCATGCATGCGCCGACCGGGTCTCCCTTGTGGATTGAGACAAGTCGTCATCATCGCCTCCCGCCACTCGGGTAGTGGTAGCAGGGTTGAGGCGAGCATTGGATGTGCGCGCGCTCGCCACTATGGATGGTGGTAGCCGAGATGCGCACCGCCACCGGGAGTGGTGTTAGCACTCGCCCACTATAGATGGTGGTTGTGTGAGGTGCAGTTGTCCTGTGTGCGGCGTTTGTCTACTCATGGGTAGAGACAACGTGGCTTGCAGCAGGGGCCCCTAGGAGTAGTTAGCTTTTTACGCTTATATGCTACTCAGTCATACTACCCAACTCGGTCACTCGAGAGTGGTGGCAGCTGGAGTCGGGCTAGTTGTCATTTGTCGTACACCCCGCCACTGGGAGTCGTGGTTGATCGGTCCAGACGATGACCATGCATATGCATCGCGATATATATGTATGCATGTATTTGATATATGTTTTACATATGCCTGTGAGATGCTGCATTTGATTGAGCTATGACTGTTGCACATGCTTGTACATCATGATACATGCCATTTGCATTTTATTTACTGCTATGGGTTGAGCATGATACATGCGTTGATTCAGACTGTTATATGCATTTGATTAGCATCATGTCATTGGGTGGTACGGACCGGGTTATTATACAGGTGATCATATACTGTTTATATGTCTGAGTATTGGTCAGGTATGGGTTTGACCTGGTACGTTATATGGTTATGTTATAGTATACTCGTGATGATCTATCATATGGAGGAATGACCGCCGCACGTACATTACTTTACGTGATTGATCATTGATTTATGCTATGAGTAGGACATATCTGTAATTACTGATTACTATGCTTAGGACTGTATGTCTATTGGACTCATGCTGTATACCTGTAGATCTTCACATGTATACTTGTAGATCTATCCTTATATGTTGTTCATGCACTTCTATATATTACCCCTGAGTTTATACTCACCACCCTGGACCCTGGGCTTCCTGTCGCCTGTAATGTAGAAAATTCCTTGACGCTCGAGCTCGCCACGATCCCATCTCACACCGGACGGATGGATATTTAATCCGCACTGTTGTATTTGTGTGGATTGTCGTTTTGTGGTTTTAGCTTGTATTGTTTCCGTATCTGTGATATACGGACGTGTTGTATGTATTTGGCTTTCGATGTGGCTTCTATGATGTTTCTTGTTGTGTCAAGTCACTCCGGAGTGCACAGTTGAGTCATTGTATATTGTTTTATCTGTTGTATGTTTCCGCTGTGTTTAGTGTGTTTTGATATGTTGATATCTGCGTATATCATATTGTTGTTGTGGGCCTACGAGCCTTGTATTAACCCGATATGTTGCCACGTACAGGGGAGGTGCCGTCCGTTTGCTTTTCGGCACGGCATACTCTCGGGGCGTGACATATGACAAAAAGTCCCAAGAATTGGTCTTGGATTAGTAGTGCGGGAGATAATTAAAAATAAAAATAAAGAAAAGAAAATGCTCGACTGATCATTGTACCGAATCTGAGCACCCCCGCTCTGATACCAATTGTTGGATCAAGAAAATGCTAGAGGGGGTGAATAACGTTCGGAAATCTTTTCTTTTCAACGATTAAAACCAAGTACGCAGCGGAAAACTAAAACACAAAATGCAATACTTTTTTACTTGGTTCACAACCCACCGACTGCTAATCCAAGGCCCTACGATTCTTGATTGCTTCCGAAGGGCAAAACACTAAATATCTCTTCCTCGTTGGAGGTAGTAGCATAAAGAATACCATTTAATGTAATGTAACAATAATTATTACTGAACGTCAAATGATAACCTTTCTTATTCAAACTTGAAATAGAAATAATGTTCTTTATTAATGCAGGAATATAAAAATAATCATCCAATTCTAAAACTAGTACCGTAGGAAGTCGCAAGATAAAAGTTCCCTTGGCTACAACAACAACTTTTGCTCCATTGTCAACCCAATACCCAAGTGTTAGAAGAAATAGTATGACATTCAATAATAAATATACCTGAAGTAGATTGGGTATCAGATGCTTTTTTCTACTTCAGCGACTCCAGATACTGCTTGTAGTTTCTCTTCCAATGCCCATCCTTGCCACAATGATGGCAGGTGCCCTTGGGAGTTAATTCTTCCTTCTTTGCCTTTTTCTTCCCTTAGGCTTTGGTTTTTGACTTCCTCTTTGAACCTTTCTTAGAGGAGTCAACCAGCATCACCGTCTTATATTCTTTAGCAACAGATGGATCCACTATTTTGAACATATTGATCAATTCAGGAATAGTGGACTCAATCTTATTCATCCGATAGTTCATCATAAATTGTGAATAGCTACCAGTCAGATTGTGAAAAATTAAGTCAATACTTAATTCATGGTCCATGAAAAACCCTAATGATTCTAATCGCTTAATATATCCATTCATCCTTAGTGCAAACTACATTGCAGATGAACCCTTTTGTATCTTTGATCGAAAGAGGAGTTGGGTGACCTCAAACCTTTCAGATCGCATCTGCTCATCGAACAACTCTCGAAGATGGAAGACAATTGTATTAGCATTCATATGCTCATGTTGCTTTTGCAACTCAGGAGACATCGATGCTAGCATAATGCAACTCGCTATCTTAGAGTCAGCAATATGTTTCTGGTAAGCCAACTTTTGGTCACCAGATGCATTGTCTGTAGGAGGTTGGGGAAGAAGCTCTTTAAGGACATAAGCTAGCTTTTTATCCTTGAGAACAATTCTCAAGTTGTGAATCCAATTTAAGAAGTTTGGCCCAGTCAATTTGTTGTTGTCCAAAATCGAATGTAAGTTAATAGAGGTTGACATGTTGTTCTAATTAGTACCTAGACATACAAAAAGAGGTGTATAAGAGCGATGAATTTATAGTAATGCAAACAATTTACATTAACAAATTACTCCCACTATTTTTATCAAATTCAATAGCCCTCACTTTGAATTCGAGAGATGGTAGGTTATCTCATAGTGGGTTAATATCCATTATGACTAAGAACAACTTTGAAGAGAGTTCAATAAGTCATTCATAGTCATAATATTAGGTATCAACAGTACCCATTATATATCAAATATATAACTATCACTTTATGCTATCAACTAATTGAATGTTCACATATACATTAGATTGTTAACTCATTAACATATATACATCTAATGCATATCACCTAATTGCACCTCTGTCCACGTTGACCTTGGAGAGAGTCCAACAAATCAATGCTTTTAGTTAGGGTCGACTCATTAATCGTGAGATCGAATTTAAATGGTTTGAACACTTCCAATTTACAAGCCAGGCTTGGAGAGAGTCCAACAACTCAAACTTAAAATTGACATTTGGTCCTTACCAATTAAAAAAAATATTGAATCTCATATGAATTGAACATACTCAATGTCATGCCAGATTTGGAGGGAGTCCAACAACCTAAATACGAAAAAGAACTCTGATTCAACCATATTAATGGAAGGTGTTAGCCCTAAGATTTGCACGAGGGATTTTAGGCTATAACAGGAAATAAACCTAAATATGGAAAAACTAAGGTCACATTAGGAAATAAATTTTTCGATGTGAACATGAACCGAACAATTGACGCACATGTCATTTTAAGAATTAGATACATGCCCCGCACAACCTATTCCCCTACGCATGGCTAGTCTATACTTAGGCTCTAACAATGCGACCAACATCTTTAGTGTCGCTAGGCGTATCCTCGGTATTTCCTTTTAGGTTACAGACATACTCTATATGTAGAATCATGCATACTCTAATCTATCATATAGAAAAATATCACACAGGTATATTAAAACATCAAACATGCTTTAAATATTCTCCTATAACATGTAATATGTGCCAAACAAATAAGGTAGCTCTAATACCACTTGTTGGAAATTCCGGGATAATGTGTAATGAAATAAAGCGAACAAAATATTTTTTATTTCATCCCAAACATCTCTTAGGGGCAAGGAATACTTGCTTTACACAATCACATGTAAAATCGAGAAGGCGAAAAGCTATACCTTCATGATTCTTTTGAATCTGTCGAAACCACAAGCAAGACCAACGAACCTTGCCTCTATCAGTATCCACGTCGGGATCACCTGAGACAAAGACTTGTTGCTCGAGGAGTTGTCTCAGGTGATCCCGACGTGGGTATTGATAGAGGCAAAGTCCGTTGGTCTTGCTTGTTGTTTTGACAGATTCAAAAGAATCACGAAGGTATAGCTTTTCTCCTTCTCGGTTTTACATGTGATTGTGTCAAAGCAAGTATTCTTGGCCCCCAAAGGATGTTCGAGATGAAATAAAAATGGTTTATTCACTTTATTCCGCTGCATATTATCCCGGAATCTCCAACAGATAGTTTGTTAGTGCCTATAAGATTCACATATCTCCACAATGATATGATATTATCCACTTTGGGCTTAAGCCCACATGGTTTTATTTTTGGGCTCTACCCAAAAGACCTCATACCAATGGAGATATCTTTTCATCTTATAAACACATGATCTTTTCCATGTCTTACCAATGTGGGACTTTGATTGTATTCTCAATACTCCAACAATCCCCTTCTCAAACGAAGGACCACATTGACCCCCCTCAAGCCTATTCGTCCTCGAAAGACAGCCTCTGCTTGATGTCCGATCCTCAACCCACCAGGACTTCCTGCTAACTGGCTGGTCCTCCTGACCCAACTGGACTTCCTGCCAGTTGTCCAACCCATCTGGCCCAACTGGACTTCCTGTCAGTTGTTTGGTCCTCCCAACCCAACTGGACTTCCTGCCTAGTGTCTAGTTCTCTTGATCCAGATATGGGAGCTCAACTTCCTTCGTTCGAGGTTCATGCCTTGACATGGACCATGACTCTTATACCAATTATTAGTGCCTATAAGATTCACATATCTCCACAATGACATGATATTGTCCACTTTGGGCTTAAGCCCGCATGGTTTTATTTTTGGGCTCTATCTAAAAGACCTCATACCAATGGAGATATCTTTTCATCTTATAAGCACATGATCTTTTCCATGTCTTACTAATGTGGAACTTTGATTGTATTCTCAATACTCCAACAATCCCCTCCTCAAACGAAGGACCACATTGACCCCCCTCAAGTCTATCCGTCCTCGAAGGACATCCTCTGCTTGATGTCCGATCCTCAACCCATCAGGACTTCCTGCCAACTGTCTGGTCCTCCTGACCCAACTGGACTTCCTGCCAGTTGTCCAACCCATCTGGCCTAACTGGACTTTCTGCCAGTTGTTTGGTCCTTCAAATCCAACTGGACTTTTTGCCTAGTATCTAGTTCTCTTGATCCGGATATGGGAGCTTAACTTCCTTCGTTCGAGGTTCATAGCTTGACATGGACCATGACTTTGATACCAATTGTTAGTGCCTATAAAATTTACATATCTCCACAATGACATGATATTGTCCACTTTGGGCTTAAGCCAGCATGGTTTTATTTTTGGGCTCTACCCAAAAGGTATCATACCAATGGAGATATCTTTTCATCTTATAAGCACATGATCCTTTCCATGTCTTACCAATGTGGGACTTTGATTGTATTCTCAATACTCTAACATAGTCAACTGATTGGACATTTTTTTGATGTGGATTAGTCCGTTGTGAGACAACGATCAAGCGGACAGTCGACTGGTGGATAAGAACAGTCGATTGCTAGACGAAAAATTAGTTCGAGCGGATCTTTAAATAGATGTTGTGAAGGAGAATTAAGTTTCTGATTTCTAAGGGTTTGAAGAGGAGTTGCTGCTTGTGATTCCAGACCTTCAAGGCATCCCAAAGCAACCAAATCAACAAACAATCAAAAGTTCTCTTTGTAAAGTGTTCTTTACATTTGTATTTTATTCTTTTTGTATTTGCTTTTTTTTGTTGTTGCTCCTTGTTGTAACTCCATTGTAAGAGGTTTCTCCACCTCCGGATTATTTCTGAGAAGGAGAAGGTTTAGTGGTTGAGCAGGAACTAGGGTTTCGAACTACGAAAAATTGGATGTTTTGTTTGTGTGATTGTCTTGTATTTTGTTTCAGTGTTTATATATTTCCGTTGTGCAATAACATTGGTGTAGACGAGCACGAACGCAAAGGTCCTAATAGGGTTGAGTCCTAGTATGCTATAGCTAAGGTATTAGTCGACTAATGAATTCAAAATCATAAATTTTAAATTTGTGTGGGTTTGTAGTATGGGTAGTCGACTATTATGGGATTACTAATCGACTAATAAAATCACAACCAGAAACTCTATAAAAGAGGTTTCATATAGATTTTGGGACATTAGATTTTTATGGATTCATAGGCGAGTATTGATGCATTCCAAACCTTCAAAAAAATATATATATATAAAACAACCGCAATGCAAAAAAACAAAGATTTCTTATATAAAATTGTTAGAGGAATCAGGAGATGGTGATATGATGAGCCGCAGTGGAGGAGCCTTCAATGGGAAGGAGAGAAGT
This sequence comes from Wurfbainia villosa, assembly GCA_025175895.1. Classification (NCBI taxonomy): domain Eukaryota; kingdom Viridiplantae; phylum Streptophyta; class Magnoliopsida; order Zingiberales; family Zingiberaceae; genus Wurfbainia; species Wurfbainia villosa. Next base: position 1,959,178 of record CM046008.1, read on the forward strand.
AGAAGGACACTGGTTAGTGCCCATAGGAGGAGAAGGGCTCTTCAGGCGATGAGTGGAGGGGGAAGTAGGCGGTGAGGGGATATCAATCGTCATGGGTTCAGAGGTGGAATCGTATTCAGGGGAAAAAGAAGGCAGAGGTGAGCCAACCTCTTTCGTTGGCTGACACGGAAGTACATCCTCCCCAGGTTTATCCTCAGATTGCGGTGAAGGGGAAGGCGACTTCCGAACGTTTATGGAGGAAGGAGAAAGAGTGGGAGAGCTAGGGTTTGTAAATGATGGAGGAAATAAGGAGGGGTTGATTAGCCCAATTTCCTCTGGGATGGAGGTAACAAGGGTTCCAGGAGGAGGAGAGGAGGAAAGGCAAGACTAAGCAAGTGCGGTGGTGATCGGGGAAGGTGAAGAGGAAGACGAAGTTGATGGCTGATCGGTGCCTCGCTTGAGGTGTGAGTAACGGTTCTCTATTTCTTGAAAGAAGGTGGAATGCATCTTGCTGGTCTGAGAATAAGAAAAAAGGGATGAAGTGGGGGATTGAGGTAGCGGAGTATGGCAGCGGAAAAACGAATAGACGAAGACGAAGAAGATGAAAAGGCGTAAGGAATGAAGGTAATAAGAGAAAAGACGAAGAATCCCCTATAAAAAGGGAGGAAAATGGGCTCATAATGATTATTGGGCCCCTCGTTTATGGGAAAGAGATACTAAGTGGAAGTAAAACGAGGATTTATTCTGCAGATGACCCGTTAGGTGTTGAAGCCCTCGCTTTCATAAGAAGGATGAAGATAGGAAGAATAGTGGTGTGAAAACATCACAATCTTTATGTTGAAGGTCTTTAGGCACTACATGTTATTCTATTCCCGTATGATGGTGAAACAGAAGAACCGAGATTTCCTCGGTTATACTTAATTTTTAACCCCGCGAAGCGGAAGAAATCCCCGTGTGGTGGCGGAACAGAAGAACCGAGATTTCCTCGGTTATACTTAATTTTTATCCCCGCGAAGCGGAAGAAATCCCCGTGTGGTGGCGGAACGGAAGAACCGAGATTATCTCGGTTATACTTAATTTTTATCCCTGCGAAGCGGAAGAAATCCCCTGTGTGGTGGCGGAACGGAAGAATCGAGATTTCCTCGGTTATACTTAATTTTTATCCCCGCGAAGCGGAAGAAATCCCCGTGTGGTGGCGGAACGGAAGAACCGAGATTTCCTCGGTTATACTTAATTTCTATCCCCGCGAAGCGGAAGAAATCCCCGTGTGGTGGCGGAACGGAAGAACCGAGATTTCCTTGGTTATACTTAATTTTTATCCCCGCGAAGTGGAAGAAATCCTCGTGTGGTGGTGGAACGGAAGAACCGAGATTTCCTCGGTTATACTTAATTTCTATCCCCGCGGAGCGGAAGAAATCCCCGTGTGGTGGCGGAATGGAAGAACTGAGGTCTCCTCAGTTATATATCATTTTTGTCCCCGCAAAGCGAAAGAAGTTGAAGTCCTTATTTAACTTTGTATTATTTTATTCCCGTACAGCGGTATAGTAGCAGAGTTGACTCATTTAGCGGCTCTATATTATTATATTCCCGGTAGGGTAAAAAGGCAGAAGAGCCGAAATATGCCTCAGCCATATGTCAGTCTATGTAAATATGAAAAAAAAAAGTAAAGCGTGGCACAACTTAAGAGATACTGGAAGAAGAAGATAAACAGGAAAAATTCACTAATGCGGGAAAATTACATATTTTAAGTCATTTACAAAGAGGAGATAACAAAAGACACCCTTATACATCTAGGGTATTACAGTTCTTTGTTGGGAGGAACGGATGGAGCTCCTTTGCGCGGTCGAGGTTGGCACAGTAGTTGCCGAAGATAAGACTGCTGCAGGAAGATTTGCTTGGATAACTCCTTTTAGGACCCGACTAGTTGTTGATGCAAAGAGCGGTTACTGGCGGAAGCTTCCCTCAGCCGCTGTTGCAAATACCTCACCTGCTCCTCCAGGTTAGATATGTAGCGGCGATCGTCTATCTGTTCTTCAGCAGGAGAGGGATTGCTGCCCTGTTCCGATGGTTGGTCCATGACAAAGGGAAAGAAAAGGGAAAGATGGAAGCTATACGGTAAGGGTTGAAAGTCTTTATAGCGAGGAAGGAGAAGGGCGCATTTGTTTGTAGAAGAGATGGGGATAATAAATGCCAGTGAAGAAGGGGAAGCGTAGAGACAGTAGGTGGAGAGTCGCCGGAACAATAAAGGGAATTAAGAGGGTCCGAATCCCTGGGAGATGGTAAAAGAAGGTATGTTCGGGCCAGATTACAATCCTTTTTGAGGACAGAAACCTTACTTCTATAGGAAAACGACAAAAGCAAATATCAGTTCTTTCCCTCATTTTTATTAACATGTTTGAAAAGGATTACATTGTTTAGTCTATGAAGGCTTTTTGTTGCTTTTAACAGAAGAAGCAGTCGAAGGTTCTTGGGGAGGGGAAGATGCCAGGATAACCCTATAGTGCTCGCCTTGAGCCGGAGGTAGCCCTGATGGACCTTCATCAAAAGGAGGTGAACGAATCCTCGCGGGGGAGACGGGGAGGAAGGCCAGCGCCGGAGGAAGTGGGGGAAGTTCGGCAGCAGCACGGGGGTCTCCCACTGTGTACTCCCATGTGAAGGGAGGATTCCATACCCTATTGCGGAACGAGGGAAATGGGGCTCGAAAGGACCTCCCTGTAGGAGGGGTTGGAGCTGGAATGGGAGGCGGAAAAGGAAGGGGGCGGAAGACTGAGGTAGCAGTGGAGCGGGTCTCCGAATCTTCAATGTCTTCAGAAACCCAGTCTTGTAGCTCAAAAGATTCTGATTCTGAAGAAATCTTGATGGGGTGCCCCGCTGAAGCCATGAGAGTGAGATAGAGGGACGAAGACATGGAGAGCGATAATTTATAGTGGAAGGAAAGTGACGGCAAAAGTTCTTGGGAAGGGGAAGAAGATGAAGAGGCTGATATCGTTTCCGAAGCAATAAGGAGGATAGGGAAGATCAACAGGCGAAAGTTATTTAAAGTGTTGGCCGAACCAAAATTGGGTTGGATATGAATAATGTCATTCGAGACCTTACAAGTAAGTCCCCGAACCAACTCGATGATGGCGCCATACGGCACAAGAAAAGAAATGATAGTATAAACAGAGGAAAGATTGAAGTTGGTCCAGAATTTTCGACCCACAAGAAGACATACAGGGATGATAATAAAAGTTATGGTTAACATAATTGTTCTTCATTGATAAGGAAAAAGTCATTACAAGGAGCGGAACATTAGAAGTTACAATTCAAATAATTCAGGAGGACACTTGGCTAGGGCGTCTACAGGATCTAAGTAGCTAGTGTCCGTACCAGGGGGTGGATATCCTCGTTCGGCATTTTGAGCCGAAGACCCCTCAAAGCCTAGTATGAATAGATCTACCCCCTTCTTGACGTATCGCCCCTTAAGATCGGCTTCTTGCTCCTTCAGCTAATCTTGACATTTGGCCAGCTGGGCTTGACTTTCCACCAATTCGGCCGCCAAGGCATCTTTTTCGGTGGCTGCTTGTATGGCTTGTCGTCCCAGAGTGGAAAGGGCCTCAAAGTACTCTTTGTGGAGGGTGGATTGTTGCCGAGCCACCGGTGATAAGGCTTGAGGAAGAGCCGCCACCATGGAGGAAAGCTCCTGACATTTTTCTATATAGGATTTCTTGGTAGCTTCTCAGGCCTGACGCTCCAGTTGAAGCCTGTATCATTCTTGCTGAAGCTGTAGAATTGTAGTCGATGAGTCAGCAGCTTTGATCATGGCATCCCCAAGGTGCCCTTTATATTCCTTCAGTTCACGGGCCAAGACGTCCACTTGTTGCAGTTCACTAGATTGGAGGAAAACTCGTCGTTCGAGTTCCTCATTCTTTCACTGCAGTTCCTCCTTCTCGCTTTGGACCAGGGCCAATTGCATCATTGCATATTCACATTGGCCCCTCAGGTCCGCTTCCTTCGCCTCTTGCTCGCTTAACTTCCGAACGAGTTCTTTTTGTTGCGCTATAGCGGCGAAGTGGCGGGTCTCCACGCTGGATTAGAACTGAGCCAGCTGGACTACCATGTTGTGGTGTTGGGATGAGGACTGGAAGAAGGAAAGCAATGTCAGTGTATGCCGACACATAGAGACGTATAGTAAAGATAAGAAAGAAATAGCAAATACCTCGGCCAGCAGTTTGCTCACTTTTTCACAAGGGCCTTGTACGCCCGACTGATTGAAAATTTTCACCTCCGAGGGATGACGAATCTTCAACAAGGACCCCAATGTGGCCCTCGGAGGAACGGGAAGGGGAAGATCCTGTTCTTCAGAGGGGAGTGTGGGTCCAATGCGCCGAAGAGGGGTAGGATAAGCAAGGGCGTCGATAGGGATAGGAGCATAGAGGGACTCGGTGTGGGAAGGTAGAGGCGAGTTATGTGCAGGAGGGGATGGATTGGGAGAATAAGAAGGAGAGTCCCCTCCTTGGGGAGATGAAGACGGGAAGGATAGAGTAGTGCCCCTTTTTCTCGGTTCATAGATAGTCAGAGATTGCAAACTAGGTTGACCAGCAGAAGGAGGGGGAAGAGCAAAGGAACTTGGGGCTCCTTTCTTAGCTAGCCTCAGCTTCTTCTGAGGGGACGAAGGAGCTGCTACTGATTTACCTCTCTTGGTGGAGGTCTTCTTCTTCTTGGCCGCCTCAATCGCCTCTCCTTCTACCAAAGCTTCCTGCATTAGGTTATCTACAAAATGCATTGGTAAGAAAGACGGATAACGCAGGAGGAAAATTATATTGCAAAGTAAGTGTTATCCTACCTACAGCAATCGAGGTCGTCGAAGGGAGGTGGGATAGTCCAAAGTGTCTTAAAAGGGGAGTCTTTAGTAGATGATTTGAACAATAGTGTGATTCTCCTAATACTCTATAAACTTCTGGGAAAGGACATTTGGTCCTCATTTCCCGGAAGGAAGGTAGTTCGGGAAGGTCTACCTTCCAGGTATCAGAATAAGGTAAAGAGGCTGGAAGCTGTACAAAAAAGTATAATTCTTCCCATCTCTTATGGGAAGTAGGCAGGTTCACTAGGAATTGGCAGTCGGGGCGGCTAGATAAATAAAAAAGACCTGCCTTAGAAGATTTTAATTGGAAAAAGCAATGGAATATTTCGGGAGTTAAAGAGAGGTTTAAGTGTTGGAACACTATATGGGCTCCCGACAGAATCCGAAAGGAGTTGGGGGTGAATTGGTTCAGGGGTAGTCCATAGAAGTCTAAAAGGTCTAAATAGACAGTCGATACTGGTAGGGACAGGCCGTTAAGAAATTGTTCAGAGAAGAAACAAGTCAAACCAGGCGGAGGATGATTTGGTCGGTGCATTTTGGTCGTGAAGCAGCATTTTAAGGAAGGGTCTATAAACCTGTCTTTAAGATTACAGAAATAGTGGTCACGATCTAGTTGGGTTATGGTATGCTCATACCACGCAGAGGAAGAGATGGTCTTAGGGGTGATAGGTATAAAGCAGGATAGAACACTTACTTGGAGGGTGAGAAGAAGAACGTATAAGAGGCAGAGGGTTGGGTCGCTGGAACACCGCCGGTGAAAGTCGCAAGAAAGAAGAAGTTGAAAGGGCGGTATTGTCTGGCACACTAAGTAATACCTAAAAGAAAAAGGCGGAGGTTTATATAGGGTTTTTGTTACGATTCGATTGTAGAGAGAAAAAGGAAAAGCGGGACCCATGGGCCCATTAGGCCGCCTCAAGTATATGCGATAAAGCTTTAAGAAAAGAGTAAATTTGAACTTAGTAAGGCCAAGGAGGGAGTAGGAACCTTATATAGTGGGAAAGTCAAGCTTATAACTTTGCTTGACTATTTTTTGGGGTTGACTAATGATACATCCGTTACCTTTTCTCTACGAACTAGATAGAAGAGCTCATAAGCAAGGTATTACCCGAACCAAGTAGAGGGTTCAATGGAGAAAAGAGAGAGGAACAGATCGGGCGCAAGCACTTGAGATAACTGGTACGGGAAAGTAAGTGAAGGTAATCGGCACGGCAAAGCGAAAAAGTACTTCGTTGGGAAATAGGCCAGAATCGGTTCGGTCAAATAAGCCCAAAGACAGGAGGGGCGGATGAGAATCGGTTCGGTCAAATAAGCCTAGAAGACCCACGGGGCGGATAAGAATCGGTTCGGCCACATAAACCTAAAGGCCAACGAGACGGATAAGAATTGGTTCGACCAAATAAGCCCAAAGATAGATGGGGCGGATAAAAATCGATTCGATCATATAAGCCTAAAGACCGACGGAGCAGATAAGAATCGGTTTGGCCACATAAGCCTAAAGGCCAACGGGGCGGATAAAAATTGGTTTGACCAAATAAGCCCAAAGACAGATGGGGCGGATAAGAATCGGTTCGGTCATATAAGCCTAAAGACCGACGGAGCAGATGAGAATCGGTTCGGCCACATAAGCCTAAAGGCCAACGGGGCGGATAAGAATTGGTTCGACCAAATAAGCCCAAAGACAGATGGGGCGGATGAGAATCGGTCCGTCCAGATGAGCCTTAAGGCTATACTATCCATGGGCTGGAGACCTACGTTAGTTTTACCAGAAGTAGATGGTTGAGGGGGACGGGCTAACCTAGTTTCCTGGAATAGGGATGAGGGAGTGATATGTAACAGAAAGAGAGGTCCCCACAGAAGATTCCGAAGAGCCTTCGCCCTCGTACCTGTAACAAAATTATTCTCCAGGTGGACATGGTGGCCACGTGTACGATGAGGACAGTCCGCGAGATGAGGATGGATCAGAGGAAGAGGATAAAAGGCAAAGAGAGAGGAAAAGGGGGGGATCCACGATCATTTCATCGGACACGAAACGAAGACACAGGAGGAGAAGGAGGAGAGCTGTCATCACTTCGTCGGAGAAGAGGAGCAGCGACCTTGATCTTGAGTCGCACGTACTCTTTCTTGTATTTGTAACCCAACTGTAAGAGGTTTTCTCCTCCATCTCGGGAAGTTTCCTTTCCGTAAAGGAGGGCATTCATAGTGGAAAGTGCTTGGGCATTGTCCCCGGTGAGAGAGCTCACCTCCGTGGAGTAGGAATACTCATTCCGAACCATGTTATATCTTGTGTTCTAGTTTCCACTGTCTATTTGGGGTGTTCTTGCATTTCTTGACTTCGTCTTCTACATCCATTTTTACTGTTGCGGCCTGTGAGAACCCTCCCAAAAGCTCCCTTCGTGCCTTCGTCGCGTCAAAAGGGGGTAAAGCGAATTTTCCTCGCCACATCAGATTTATTATATTATTTTTTATGCTGAAATCAAATTGCAATTGCAGGGAGCAGAAACAAATATAAAGTTTTGTTCAGCTGAGTCGCTTAAATATATATAAATGATGAATGAGATGAGTAAAATATTGGTTAAATCGAAATAATTGACTGAACTAATTTTAATTTCAGTTAATTAAAAAAATTATTTACTTTTTTAATTTTGAGTATTTCAATTTAGTCTAGATTTTAAAAATTAAAATTAGATTAAATCCAATAGATAACAGTCAATTATTATATTATTAACTGTTGTCTCGATTCCTAAAACTTGCGACTCATAGTCGACTCCGAAGACCAATCAATCAAGTACTAGACTGGTAAATCAGATAGTAAATATAGAAATTGATTGTTAAAAATATTCAACCCTAGGTGAGGTTCTCTGGGCCAAATTAAATGTTCCATATAGCACCGTATTCATATGAAATGTTTTGTAACAGAATAATCTCTACGGGACAATGCGATGGTAAGACAGAGTGTTGCTTATAGAATGGACAGGATTCGATGTCGGATGAGGGATCTAAAATCCCCCTAGTTTCAGATGGACCCCTCCCTGCTTTGCCACCGTATCAAGGGACTCTGTCCCCCCTCCCGCGTGATTTACCCTCCCTCTCGTCAGTGCCTTGGGATGGGTGACAAGGGGTTGCTAGTTGGGTAGATTCCCAACTTTGCAGTTTTGTAACATAATAACATAATTGAAGGCTTCGAAACTAGTTATGCTCGGTTCCTTCCCACTTGTCCCTTTCAACTTTTGAGGAGTTTGTATACAATGCCTGATAGACTCGATCGCCAAATGTTGGTTAAGTTGTGACTGAGTTTCTAAGTGTTGAATGAACTAGATGGCTAAGCTGGCCGAACTGGTTGAGTATCCGAACTAGCTAACTGGATGAGCTACTGAGTACAGAGCTACTTGAATGGTCAAATGCCAAGCTGATTGAGTGTTGAGCTAGTCAAGACGTCGAGTGTCGAGTTGGTCGAGCTACTGAGCTAGTCGAGCTGTCAAACTGACCGAGCTGTTGAGTGTTGAGTTGTTCAAGTTGAGTGGAAAGAGATGTGAAGGTCTATGTTTGACATAGTTTCCTTAAAATAAATTCGTCCCCTCCAATGGTATTATGAGTTTATGATAGACATATGTGTTAGTGCAAATAAGTTTTATATATCTCTATAATGGTATGATATTATCCACTTTGAACATAAGCCATCATAGTTTTAGTTTTGGGTTATACCCAAAAGACTTCAATGGAGATATCTTTTCATCTTATAAGCTCATAATCTTTTTTTGTGCCTTTTCAATGTGGAACTTTGATTGCTCTCCCAACAATCCATCCTTCAAACGAATGATCACATTGGGCCTCCCCCTCAAGCTCATCCGTTATTGAAGGACTTCCTTTGCTTCATGTCTGATTATCAACCTACTAGGTTTTCCTACCAACTATCCGACCCTCTTGACTCAGCTGGACTTCTTGTCAATTGTTTGATCCTTCTGACCCAACTGGACTTTCTATCAATTATTTGGTCCTCCTAGCTCAACTAGTTGTCCTATCCTCCTGACCTAATTAGACTTCTTGCCTAGTGTCTAGTTCTCTTAGTATGGACATAGGAGCCCCCACTTCCTTCATTCAAGGCTCATGGCTCGACATGGGACATTGACTCTGATACCAATTGTTAGTGCAAATAAGATTCATATATTTTTACAATGATATGATATTGTCCACTTTGGACCTAAACCCTTATGATTTTGGTTTTCGGCTATACCCAAAAGGCTTCATATCAATGGATATATCTTTTCATCTTAAAAATTCATGATCTTTTTCATGTCTTTCCAATGTGGAACTTTGATTGTTCTTTCAACAATCCCAATACTAGATGAGATGTGTCAATACTTATATAAACGATAGAACAGTTCAAAGGCATTACGTTGAATGTGTTGGTGGAATCGACCTCGAGTCAATATTGATCAAGCTCGAGTGGAACTCGAGTAGTGTTTTGATATTTGATAATATGTTTGACAATATGTATGATAGTATAAATAGTGGATGGTTTAGGACATCCAAAGTCATATAAAGGAGATTGTTAGGAGGAGATTGTTAGGAGCAATCAACCTCAGGTCAAGATTGACCAAGCTCGAGTAAGAATATATTTTTGTCAACGAAAAGTCCAAGTATGAATACTTGGCAATGGGAAAGTCCAAGTGTGTAGTCTTGACCGTGTAAGTCCAAGCATGAATACTTGGCAACGGAAAAGTCCAAGTGTATAGTCTTTGCCGTGTAAGCTCAAGTGTGTAGTCTTGACGACGTAAGCCTAAGTGTAACTTGGCAATGGAAGTTCTAGAGGTGAGGCCTCTTAGCAAAGGTAGATTCGATAGCGTGACAAAGCCGAAGAAAGCACTTGAAGACTAGCATAATGAGCAATGAGTCGTGGACTCAATCTGAGAGCATGAGACTGATGGAAGTGATTTGAAGGTTTAGGTCTTGGCTAAGGGTAAGAGTTAAGTATGAGAGGATCATACTTAATGTGGTAAACCTCAATTTTTAGGTGTAGCAGTCGACTGAGGCTCTGGACCAGTTGACTGGTCGAGTGATCGATATTTGGGAGCTTAGAAGACTCGGGCAGTCGACTAAGGTTATGAACTAGTTGACTGATCAAGTGGTCAGATCGGCCCGAGCTAGTGCTCTGTTGACTATGATTCGAAAAAATTGATTGGTGCTCTAGTAGTTGACTGGTGGTTTAGACCAATCATTAGCCACTGTCAATCGACTGTTGATTTGGACAATCATTGATCTTAAGTGGACAGAGCATAAAATATTTTTGAGTCGACTGCTAGCTCATGACAGTTGACTAATGATTATTGGCAGTCGACTGTTGGGTCAGAACAATTGATCGATCGATTATAATTCGATGTGGATTAGTCCGTTGTGAGATAATGATATAGTGACCAGTGGACTGAGGGTAAGTCCAATTGACTGATCGATAAAAAATCAGCTCGACACAACTTATAAAAGGAGGACATGGAGGAGATTTTTGGCTTCCAATTTTTGAGGATTTTGAAAGGGGAACGTTGCTTCTTTTCAGACCTTCAAGGCATTCTAAAGCAACCAAATCAACAGCGATCAAATGCTCACTTGTGTAAAGTGTTTTTGTTCTTTGTTCTTGTATTTCATTTGTATATGTGTATGTGGTTCCAAACCACATAAAATCCTTGTGTTTTGTTTGTGTTGTGTTTGTCTTGTATTTCTGCTATGCTACCCATCTTATAGACAAGAACGACGAAATCGATCGACAAACGAAATCAAGAAATGCTATGCACCCCCTCTAGTGCATCACAAGATCCTCAATAATTAGTATCAGAGCGAGACCGCTCTTCAACAGACTAATCACCTAAAGAGCAATGATAGAGGATCCGTCAAGATCAACAGAACTCAATGATGGATTAGGATACAACACATAAGTTCCACCTTCCTTCTGTTAGTGCCTATAAAATCCACATATCTCCACAATGGTATGATATTGTCCACTTTGGGCCTAACCCCTCATGGTTTTATTTTTGGTCTCTACCCAAAAAGTCTCATACCAATGGAGATATCTTTCATCTTATAAGCACATGATCTTTTCCATGTCTTACCAATGTGGGACTTTGATTGTATTTTCAATACTCCCAACAATCCCCCCCCTCAACCGAAGGACCACATTGACCCCCCCCCCCTCAAGCCTATCTGTCTTCGAAGGACATCCTCTGCTTGATGTCCGATCCTCAATCCACCAGGATTTTCTGCCAACTGTCTGGTCCTCCTGACCCAGTTGGACTTCCTGCTAGTTGTCCAGCCCTTCTGGCCCAACTGGACTTCCTGCCAGTTGTTCGGTCCTCCCGACCCAACTGGACTTCCTGTCTGGTGTCTGGTTCTCTTGATTCGGACATGGGAGCTCAACTTCCTTCGTTCGAGGTTCATGGTTTGACATGGACCATGACTCTGATACTAATTGTTAGTGCCTATAAGATCTACATATCTCCACAATGGTATGATATTGTCCACTTTGGGCCTAACCCCTCATGGTTTTGTTTTTGGGCTCTACCCAAAAAGCCTCATACCAATGGAGATATCTTTCATCTTATAAGCACATGATGTTTTCCATGTCTTACTAATGTGGGACTTTGATTGTATTTTCAATACTCCCAACACCTTCGATGTCGAAGATTTCGCATATTGGAAAGGTAAAAATGGAGTATTTCTTAATGAATGATATTGAGATTTGATTTAGTATCGTAGATGGATTTGAACCCCCTGTGGATAAGAAGGGAAGACTCATCAAGAAAAAGAAGTGGCCTGAGAAGCAAATCCGAAAATCCAAGATAAATGAAAAAGTAGCAATAATTTTAGCTAATTCAATACCTAAGGATTTATTATATAACACGGGAGAATTCAACGATGCTAAGGAGTTATGTAGCAAATTGATCGAGCTCTATGAGAATCCCTCGTTGGCATAATGTGAGGAGAAGTCCAAGAAAGAAAGCTCATCATCTCAAGAGCTTGGAGATTCAGAAGTTAAGAGGTGCTCAACATCCGAATTGGAGGAGGTCGAAGAGGTTGAAGAAACCTCCACCTCTAAGACTGAGAGGGAGGATAAGCAACCAACACTGGAGCTAGAGCAAGAGGATACCTCTACATTCAGGAATCATGAAGAACAAGTCAACGGTTCCCCTACCACCGGGATAGGTAAGTCAAGCATAATCATTAAAAATAAAAATCATATCATTTGTTTTGAGTGTAGGGAACAAGAGCACTATAAGAGCAAGTGTCCAAAATGTATTAAAAAGAAGGTTTAAGCGACACCAAAGGCCAAGGAAAAGGTAAAGGAGGCCTGAGTCCCAATACGCAAAAGCAAAGAATACTGTGTGTTTTTGATGCAATCAAAAGAGACATTATCGAAGCCAATGTCCGAGAGGAAATCTCCCTAGGAAGGATAAGGAAAAGAGTTCATGTGTAGGGAGAGCTCCTAAGGCTAAGGTAACATTTAATAATACACATTCGATTTTTCATAAAAAGAAGCATGCTAGTAATGGTTTTTGTCTTAGTGTAATTTCAAGGTTTCATGATAAGAAGCATGCTAATAACAAATTTTATTATTTAGGTGCTAAACATTATGAGATTAGAACTAAGGACAACTCCAAACAAATTACCTCAATAACTACTCTACCTAAGGATAGGAAGGTAGATAACAACTTAGGTAATAACCCCAAAAAGAGTAGACATATGCCTAGGAAGAAGAAGAATGTCTAAAAATATAATGGGCAAACAAAGCTTGAGAAATTAGAGGAAGAAAATCAAGCTTTAAGATCAAAACTTAAAAATTTTGAAAAGACACTTAGAAGAATAGAAAATATGCTTAATGGGTCAAATGGACAAAATCCAAGTTTTAGGAGGCAAGAACCATCCAAGGACAATAAGGGTTTGGGTACAAGGCTAAGTCCAAGAAAATCAATCAATCCTACCATAGTGTTTCATATAGTTATAGAACTAGCTCTAGGTCTAGGAAGTTGAGGTTACAAAGGAAGTCATCTCTAAAGTTGATATTGATAAGAGTCAAGTGACTAAGGCTTATAAGAAGTCTAGAAAAGTCACTAAGAAGATTACAAGGGAAGATATCCCTAGAGCTAATCTATATGAGACCACAATGACCAAAGAATCCAAGAAATCTAGAAGAGTCATTAGAAATGTATCAAAGGAGGTTATCCCTAGTGAATACCTAGAAAATCCAAGGAGCTCCAATAGGTATTATGTTCATAAGAGTGTGATTTCCTCACACTAGATGAGTTTAGGGTGTGTCAACTTAAAATAGAAAGATAGTTAGCCTAACCAATGTGGAGTTGACACTTTAGAGCATTTTCGAGGTATAATGATACATTGAAAATGAAATTAGATCATGATCCTAAAAGATTTTAGGATGTGCCAATAGAAATAATGAAAGGTTGATCATTATTGTCACAATTATGCTAGAGGCAATAGTGTGCCAAGTTGGGGATTTGACACACTCGAGGGAGTTTAGTTCGTTATTATGTTAAATATTGTATTTTACATGATCTTAGATAATGCCAATTAGGTTCAAAACTTAGGTATCTCTATACCTCTATATTATATATTTGTCATACTTTGTTTGTCATAATTTATGTCATGACATCATGTATCACATAATTATTTGAAATATCATGTCAATACTTAGGTTACTTTTTTCATATCATAACATCATGTATCATTGACAATATTTTTAAATTATACAATCAATATATGTCAGGATCATATTCATGCATTATTGTTTATTAAATTGAATTTAAGGATAAATGACATTAATTGATACCTATATAAGATGATCAAATTGGATATGCTTAGATACAATGCACGAACACTTAGTGTAAGGAAGAACCAACCTATATCTCACAAAGACCTTAAGGCGACATATGTGTGTATTGAAACACCTTAGACACATGTGAGATGTTAGGAAAATGAGTTAAGTTCAATGTGCTTATATGATACATTAAAATGAACTCAAACTCATAATATGACATAAATGAATCATGAGAAAAGCTAATGTACAAGTCATGTACACATAGCCTATTGATCATGATTGAAGATAGGTTTGAAAATAATTTTAAAACCATTTTCGAAAACCTTAGTGAAGTCTATCTTTTGATAGAAATCATCATTGATAAGATTAATACAAGTTAGGCAAAACATTGAAGTTTTCAATGGTTTTGAACTTTGTATCATTCTTACAAAAGAATGGGTATTTTAATATAAAACTATTTTCCCTCATAATATTTGACATAAGTAATGTACGTATGAAGTTTCAAGATTTTTTGAAAAACATAGAATTACTTATGCATTTCTGAATTTCATCTGAAAAATTTGATTTTTGTAAAAGCAAAAACTAGTCGATTGCTTACGTAGCCAGTCGACTAGCGTGGGTTTCAGTCAATTGGTCACTGACAGCGTCGACTGATGTGTCTAATTTTGACTGGATAATGATTGTTTAACTATTTATCAGTAACCCTAAGTACCCCAACTACTCCTAATCCTATGATATGTTTAGGCAAGATTAGAAGGGTGAGATGTTCATTGAAAATGAATTAGAGAGCTAATTGGGGTAAGAATCAAATTTTAAGGGAGGTTAAAGTTCAAGTTCAAACTTTTTCCCTTATTTTTGATTGTTTAGATTTCTTTTAGACTTAGGAACTCTCCAAGGACATTGTTGGTGCAATGGTTAAGAGGGAGAAAGCCTTTAGGAGGAGATTGCCCATCTAGGTATGATAGATGATGTTTAAAAAGTGGGAGAATGAAGGATTGCCTCTAATTTTGTGATAAAGTTTTTATTACTAAGAAGAATGAAGTCATTCAAGATGAAGATTGAAAAAAGGGGAGAATGAAGGATCTCATTAGAAGATGAGAGACTTTTTGATGTATGTTAAAGAGAGAGAAATAAAGGGTTTAAGTTAAGAAACCTTCATTATGCCTTGGCATAAGAAGAGTCAAGTTGGGATTATGGGTTAGCCTAACTTAAAAGTATTGTCAAACATCAAAAAGAAAGAGATTGTTAGTGCAATCAATCTCAGGTCAATGTTAACCAAACTCGAGTAGTATTTTGATGTTTACAATACATTTGACAATATGTATGATAGTATGACTAGTGGATGATTTGGACCATCCAAGGTCATATGAGGGAGATTGTTAGGAGAATATTATTGGAGCAATCAACCTCAGGTCAAGGTTGACCAAGCTCGAGAAAGACTCGATTGAAAGTCCAAGTATGAATACTTTACAATGGAGAAGTCCAAGAATGCATTCTTGGCAAGGAAAAGTTCAAGTATGGATATTTGACAATGGAAAAGTCCAAGTGTGTAGTCTTGATTATATAAATCCAAGTGTAAGTCTTAGTGGTGAAAGTCCAAGTATGAATACTTGGCAATGGAAAAGTCTAAGTGTGTAGTCTTGGTCGTGTAAGCTTAAGTGTGTAGTCTTTATGGCATAAGTCCAAGTGTAACTTGGCAATGGAAGTCCTGGAGGTACGGCCTCTTGGTAAAGGTAGACTCGATAGCATGACAAAGTCAAAGGAAGCACTTAGGTTAGCATAAAGGGTGAGGATCGTGGACTCAACCTGAGGGTGTGAGGCTGATGGAAGTGACTTGAAGATTTAGGTCTAGACTAAGGGTAAGAGTTAAGTATGAGAGGATCATACTTAATGTAGTAAACCTCAGTTTTGAGGTGTAGAAGTCGACTAGGATTATAGACTACTCGACTGGTCGAGTGCTCAATATTTGGGAGCTTAGAAGACTCAAGCAGTCGACTGGTCGAGTGGTCGGATTAACTCGAGCTGGTGCTCAATCGACTGTGACTTGAGAAAACTGATTGGCGCTAGGGAAATCGACTTGTGATTTGGATTAATCGACTGGCCATTGACAATCAACTATTGGTTTGGGTAGTCGATTGACCTTCAGTGGATAGAGCACAGAATATTTCTGAGTCGACTACTGGCTCATGACAATCGACTGATGACCATTGATAGTTGATTGCTAGGTCAGAGCAGTCGACTGATCAACTATAATCTGATATGGATTAGTCCATTGCGAGACAAAGGTACAATGATCAGTCGACTGGGGGTAAGTCTAGTTGATTGATCGGTGGAAAATTAGTCCAACATAGCTTATAAAAAGAGGGCGTAGAGAAGATTTTTGGTTGTCAATTTCTAAGAATTTTGAAGGGGAAATGTTGCTGCTTTCTAGACTTTCAAAGAATTCCAAAGCAACCAAATCAACTTCGATCAAAAGCTTATTTGTGTAAAGTGTTTTTCTTCTTTGTTCTTGTATTTCATTTATATATGTGTAGTTGGTTGTATTTGTTGTAAGCTCCTTGTTGTAAAGCTTTTGTAAGAGGTTTCTCCACCTACGATGTCATTCTAAAAAAGAGAAAGTTTTAGTGGTGGTGCTTTACTAAAGATCGGCCATTGAATAGGAACTAGGGTTTCAAACCACATAAAATCCTTGTTTTTTGTTGTGTTGTGTTTGTCTTGTATTTCTGCTGTGCTAACCATCTTATAAACAAGCACGATGAAATCGATCGACGAATGAAATCGAGAGAAGAATCGAGAGGCGCTATTCATCCCCCCTCTAGCACGTCACAAGATCCTCAAAAGAAATGGTCAGCCAGTAAACAAATATATCCTCACAAAGGATTATTTAAAAGGTAAAATCTATCTATTATATACAGGAAACTATCACATACCTTTATTTCCATTCATGTCGGAGATTATTGAAAATTTAAATAAAAAAGAAATGGATGGAATGGGGGCTCTCATATGCATGAGATTTTTGTTCAACATTGAGAGTTTTATGATAAATTGGTTGATTTATATTGAATCACAACACCTATGGTTATGAACATGTATAGGTGAGAGGTTCTCTCTCATACGTGCACCCACACAGGGGGGAGGTTGCGAATTGAGAGCCTAGATTTTACTGATCTTAGGTGACTCATGTGTGATTATGACCAAAAGCATCAGATGTTGGATCGATCGGGGTGAAATTTGCCCAAGCGTACCAACCTACATTTTGCTATCCAAATCCATTTTGTTGTCCGCTCAAGTGTGATACGAACACATTAATTATTGATCTGAAATGGATGGATGATTAATAATGAATCCATAACCTCCTGGACAAAACAACCGCAATTGATGGTCGACAATCGGAATTATGACTCGAGCGACTAGAGGCATTGAATGGTCATTACTCAGTCATTCAATGCAGCGAGGATGGAGAGTCGTATATAAAAAGGCTATGACCTCAGGCAAAATAGCATACAATACAAACGAGCTCTTCATCCAACTTTGCTCCGCCCTACATTCTCTTCCTCCCTGCTTGGCAGCTCCTTCGTGATAGCATTCAGGTATATGCTCAATTCATTACGAACAATCCATACTTGGTTGTGCTTGCAATTCTGTCATTGTATCCCAAAAAACAGATTGTTAGGACCTTACATTGCTAGAGGGGGGAGTGAATAGCGATTCGACTCAATTTCCATTTCGTTTGTGCGTGCTTATCTACAAAGCATTAGTGCGCAATGGAAAACAAAAAACATAAACAATACGAACAACACAAGCACAACAAATCAATTTTTATATGGTTTTGAACTCCCAATTGTAGGAGATTTGAGGCCATAAGAGCGGGGGGTGAATAGCGACGTGCTCGTACGTAGATGGAAATCTTTCACGTTCGTCTCTACAAAACTCGTTATGCGCAGCGGAATGATAATAATAAAAACAATAATGAAGTAAGTCAAATACGAACACACCAATACACAAATATTTAACGTGGTTCAGAACCGCACGGTTTCTACTCCACGGATCGGGCTCAAACGAGCCCTAGCGATGCCGCAAGCACACCACTATGTAATAACTCCTTCTCGGAACAATCCAGAGGTGGAGAAACCTTGTACAATGTATACAACAATAATACAATGAAAATACAAGCAAATACAATGGAATATAATGCAATACAAGTAAAGAAAATACTTTACAAATGCTTTGGATTGCTTGCTTTTGGTTGCTTGAAGAAAGGACTTGGAGACCCTGATTTGCAGCAATAAATCGCCCCAAGGATGCTCAAGAAACCATGTGCAAAAACCCTCCCATCGAGCTCCTTTTATCCTTCCGTGTGACCTGGATTTCCGCCTAACAGTCGACTGCCATAAGACCCCAGTCGACTGCCAACACTGTAGCTATGAGACAACGACTCAATCCACGTTGGACAAATTCCAACGGATCTCTTAGCGATCGGCCGCCACGCCGTAGTCATCGCCTACATCGGCTACTGAGCATTTTGTGCTCGTGGCGAACCATCGATCGACTTCCGTCCATGGCGGTCAATCGATCGACAATGATCGATTGATCAGCAATGATCACAAAGACATTTTCAGCCCTAAGTTGGCAGTTGAACTCAAGTCGACTCACGACAGTCGAACCGGCCATAATGCGAGTCGACTGCCAACCTCAAAGATGAGGTTTTAACCCAAGTATGGTATTCTCATACTTGCTAAACTGCCCTTATCCTAGACCTAAGCCTTCTAGCCACCTCCATCAGCCTTATGCCTCTCGGATCTCTCCAAGTCATCCATGACTTGTTCATCCATCGCGCTAGCCTTCAGGTGCTTCTATCGGCTATGTCATGCTAACGGTGTCTACACCGCCAAGGCACATTAGACTTACGCTGCCAAGACTCCGCTTGGACTTTACGCCGCCAACCATTGGACTTATACTGCCAAGACTCCACCCTTGGACTTTACGCTGCCAATATCAAACCCCTTGGACTTCTCAAATGTCAAGACTCAAGCTTGGACTTTCTCTTGCCAACCTATGTTGGACTTTCCCAAATGTCAAGTGTCCCACTTGGACTTTCCATGCCAAGTACCCATGACTTGGACTTTACCTTGCCAAGACCCATGCTTGGACTTTCCCATAATCACATGGTCAACCCTAGTCAGCCATCAAAGTCTCCCTCGAGTCAAACTCGAGTCTGGTCAATTATAACCTGAGTCGATTGTATAAACAATCTCCCCAAAACACTAACCGATATCAATGTCAAACATACTATGTCAAACCACTTTGTCAAACATCAAAACATCACTCGAGTCAAACTCGAGTCTGGTCAATCGTGACCTAGGCCGATTGCACCAACAATCTCCCCCTTTTTGATGTTTGACAAAACAAACCTTGAGTTAGGCCACTAACTCAAATTCCCTTACCAATTTTCTAAATTGGTAATTTACCTTCTCCCCCTTTTTGACATACATCAAAAAGGTTATCTCTCCAAGGAGGTCAATGTCTCATGTCCCAATGAGATCTTACAATCTCCCCCTTGATCCAAAAATACCTAGGATGTCTACCATCTTCCTAGTGATAAGTCTTATATCACTCAAGAGAGGTAATCCCATACTCTCTCCCAGTTTCCAAATTGGGTTTCTCAAAATCCCATCAATTTTCCCAATTGATGATACTCTCCCAATAACTTCTCCCCCTTCAAGAAGAGAAACACATCCATCATCCCAAGATGGATAACTCCCCCTAAAGGCTTGCTCCCCCTTGACCATTGCACCAACAATGTCCTTGGGAAGTCCCTAAGCCAATAGGAACTCTAAACCATCAAAATTAAGGTTCTAAGTTCAAACATGAACTCTTCCACCCTTAAATTTGATACTTTGACCTAACACCTCTCCAAATCCATATCCAATGGATTTTCACCCTTTATAATCCTTCCTAAAGCATATCCTAGGGTTAGGAGTGGTTAGGCCAAATCACCGGCAATGACTCTATCAGAATCGTCGAATCGCTTCATCAGATCCGATCCGCCATCTAGTGGCAGTCGACTGATAACTGAAATTCTCGAATTTCAGCTATCAGAATCGAGTTTTGAAAAGTCATAAGTAATTCTATGTATATCAAAAAATCACGAAATTTGATACGTATATTACTTATAGTCAATACAATGGGTGAAAAATATTTGAAAATTATTTTACCCATAAAATATCGAAATTGATACAAAATCTAAAAGTGAACAAAAACTTTAAAGTTTTAGCTTACTTTGTATCAATCTCATAAATGGCGATTGCTATCAAAAGATAGGCTTCACCAAGGTTTTCTAAAATGATTTTAAAATGTTTTCAAAACCTTATTTTAGATTATATTCCTTGGGCTCTATGTACATGACTTGTACACAAGCTTTCCTAATGATCCACCATTGAAATTAAATGAGTTTTAGTTCATCTAGATGCAAAAACTATGCACCTTGAACTCAACTCATATCCTAGCATCTCACATGTATCTAGGGTGCATAAATACACATACATGTCAATGTGATGTGAGATGTGGGTTTTATTCTCCCTAAACTAGGGTTTCATGCATTTTCTAAGGCAACTCTATTTGATTCCCTTATAAATAGGACTCCAAGTTATGACATTGTCCTTAAATCAATTTTAATCAATTAAATGCATGAAATGATCATGGCATAATAATAGCAAAAATAAAACATGGCTAATGATCATGATGTCATGACATATGATATAAAACTAAAGCACATGACATTTAAATCCTTAATTCTAAACATGATCATGACATATAAATGATGAAAATAAATATGATGTCATGTCATGGCATATGACAATCAAGGTATGGCAATTAAAAGGTATAGGTATAATAATACCTAATTTTAATATTAGTTGTCATTTGAGATAATTAAGTATATTTTTGTCATTATTCCTATTAATCTCCCAAGTGTGCCAAAAACCTAAAATGACACACTATGACCTCTAAACCTAAATTGTGTCAATTCAATTGATTTTTCATAATCTTCAAGGTATATTGGCACATCCTAAAATCTTTTAGGATTAAAAATCAAATCTATTTCCAAGGTACCCATAACCTTGAAAATTGTCTAAAGTGCCACCTTTACCATGGTTGAGTTAACTACTCATCCAATCAAGGTTGACACACCCTAAACCCATCTAGCATGAATCAATCACGCTCTTAGGAACCCAAAACCTATTTGAGCTCCTAGGATTAATTAGGTATTCTTTAGGGATAACCTCCATAGATACCTTCCTAATGACCCTCCTAGGCTTGTTAGCCTTGGTCATTTGGGTCTTACCTAGGTTGACTCTAGGGGTAACTCCCCTTGCAACCTTCTTAGTGGCCACCCTAGGTTTCCTTGAAACCCTAGCCACTAGGCACAAACTTTGGTTACTCTTAGGGATAACTTCCCTAGTAACCTTAGTTTTCCTAGACCTAGATTGTGTTCCATAATCTAATGGAACATTATGATAAGTCATCTTAGGCTTAGGTTTGTGACCCAAACCATTCTTACCCTTGGTTGACTTTTGACTCTTAGGTCCTAGGTGTTGACTTTGACTTTTGGACCTAGACTTTTGATCACTTGACCATTTAAATTGATTTTGCATAATTTTAAGGGTCTTCTCAAGTTTTTCAAGCCTTGATCTCAAGGCTTGGTTCTCTAATTCTAATTGCCCAATTTTAGAATTTTGATTTAATCCTTGGGCATGGTTCTTCCTAGGCATATGCCTTAAAACCTAGGTGCTATTGTATTTTCCTAATAGATTCCCTAGGTATGACATTTTTAGGGACATTAGTCCCAAATTTTTCTTTCTTTGAAAAATAGACATTCTTAGCTCCTAAACACAAATATTTATCTCTAGTATGCTTTTCATGATGAATTGCAAGAGAATTAAAATTCCTAGCATGCTTTTTAATATTTAAATTAGAAGGAGCATTATTTAGATATACCTTAGGGTTTGCCTTAGAGGCTTCCCCTACTTGTGATGCTCCATTTTGCCCCTTCTTCTTTCCTCTTGGGCATTGACTCTGGTAATGTCTCGGTAGCCGGCATTTGAAGCAAATCACTTGCTCCTTGCTCTTTTGCGTTGAGGGACCGACATCCTTGACCTTTGGTGCCGGAGGAGCTTTTCTAATCTTCTTTGGGCACTTGTTCTTATAGTGCCCAAATTCCCTACACTCAAAACACATAATATTATGCTTATTTTGAATTACAGTGTTCGAGTTACCTAGGGTGGTTGTGGTGGTCGGAGTGGATTCTTGAGCTTGCTCTTCCTCTCTACCGGATGTAGATGGTTCTTCTTGTTGCTCCGGTATTGAGGATGCCCTAATCTCCTCCCCCTCAATCCTAGAGGTGGAGGTCTCCTCTTCTTCCACCGATTCGGAGGTTGATTCCCTATCAACTTCCGATTCCTCAAGCTCTTTGGATAACGATGTACTTGCTTCCTTTTGAGCTTGAGAGGGTAAGTACTCCTCTTCTTCTTCTTCTTCTTGGATTGATGATGAATTTTCATGGAGCTTTGCTATTTGGCTCCATAGCTCCTTGGCATCTACATAATTACCTAACATACACAAGATATTGTTAGGCATTAAATCAATTAAAAATTTTATCACCTTATCATTTTTCTCGGAGGCTCGGACTTGCTCTTCGGTCCATCTCTTCTTTTTAAGGAACCCTCCCTTTGGTCCTATTGGATAGCTAAAGCCCTCCATCAAGGTGGACCATTCTTCAAAGTCCCTCATCATCAAAAAATTTTTAATTCTTGCCTTCCAAGAATTGAAGCCTTCTCGTCCATAGAAGGCATAAGGGATCGGTGTGTTGATATCCCATCCTAGTTGCTCTTGAACTTCCATCTTCTCTCTAGCTTCTTTAGCTCCCGACGGTTAATCCGTAGAAGTGCCCCGAGCTCTGATACAAATTGTAGGAGATTTGAGCCCGCTAGAGGGGGGGTGAATAGCGATGTGCCCGTACGTAGATGGAAATCTTTCGCGTTCGTCTCTACAAAACTCGTTATGCGCAGTGGAATGATAATAATAAAAACAATAACAAAGTAAGACAAACACGAACACACCAATACACAAATATTTAACGTGGTTTGGAACCACACAGTTCCTACTCCACGGATTGGGCTCAAACGAGCCCTAGCGATGCCACAAGCACACCACTATGTAATAACTCCTTCTCAGAACAATCCGGAGGTGGAGAAACCTCGTACAATGTATACAACAGTAATACAATAAAAATACAAGCAAATACAATGGAATATAATGCAATACAAGTAAAGAAAACACTTTATAAATGCTTTGGATTGCTTGCTTTTGGTTGCTTGAAGAATGAACTTGGAGACCTTGATTTGCAACAACAAATCGCCCCAAGGATGCTCAAGAAACCATGTGCAAAAACCCTCCCGTCGAGCTCCTTTTATCCTTCCGCGCGACCTGGATTTTCGCATGACAGTCGACTGCCAACACTGTAGCTGTGAGACAACGGCTCAATCCACGTTGGACAAGTTCCAACGGATCTCTAGCGATCGCCGATTGCGGCGCCGTAGTCGATCGCCTACGGCACGAGGCTCGCGGCTTGTGGTCGAACCATCACGATCGTCGTCCATGGCAATGATCGATCGATCAAAGAATGATCGCTACTAATGAGCAAATCGACTACGACATTTTTAGCCCCGTGGGCAAATGAACTCAAGTCGACTCACGGCAATCGAACCGGCCATAATGCCAGTCGACTGCCAACCTCAAAGATGAGGTTTTGACCCAAGTATGGTATCCCCATACTTGCTAGACCACCCTTAGCCTAGACCTAAGCCTTCTAGCCACCTCCATCAGCCTTACGCCTCTCGGATCCCTCCAAGTCATCCATGACTTGTTCATCCATCGCGCTAGCCTTCAGGTGCTTCCATCAGCTATGTCATGCTAACAGTGTCTACACCGCCAAGGCACATTGGACTTACGCCGCCAAGACTCCGCTTGGACTTTACGCCGCTAACCATGGACTTATACTGCTAAGACTCCACCCTTGGACTTTACGCTGCCAATATCAAACTCCTTGGACTTCTCAAATGCCAAGACTCAAGCTTGGACTTTCCCATGCCAACCCATGTTGGACTTTCCCAAATGCCAATTGTCCCACTTGGACTTTTCATGCCAAGTACCTATGACTTGGACTTTACCTTGCCAAGACCCATGCTTGGACTTTCTCATAATCACATGGTCAACCCTAGTCAACCATCAAAGTCTCCCTCGAGTCAAACTCGAGTCTGGTCAATTATAACCTGGGTCGATTGTATAAACAATCTCCCCAAAACACTAACCGACATCAATGTCAAACATACTGTGTCAAACCACTTTGTCAAACATCAAAACAGCACTCGAGTCAAACTCAAGTCTGGTCAATCATGACCTGGGCCGATTGCACTAATACCAATTCCTACTCAACAACCTAGCTCATAAAGATAGATCCACTATCACTTTCTTCTTCTCAAAAACCTTCTGGAGGCGGAGAAACCTCTTATAAACCGAACTTGTACAAAGAATGCAACCAAATATAAAATATACAAGTGAAATGAAAAATAAGAATCAAAATACTTTACACAATGAAATCTTTGCTTGATCGATGTTTGGTTGCTTTGGAATGACTTGGAAGGTCTGGAATGCAACAACACTTCCCCTTCAAAGTCACAAAGAACCGACACCTTCAAATCACCTCGAAATCCCTTCTTATAGGCTTCTCATCAGGCTGATTTTCACCTACCAGTTGATTGGTCTTACCCCCAGTCGACTAGTCAATCGATCGCTGCTCTTTAATGACATAATCTGCGTCGGATTTTGGTCCATCACTTGACTGTCATTTTCCATTAGTTGATTGGCAAGCCACTAATCGACTGGTCAATTGAGTTGCTAACCTTTTGTGCCTAATCACAGTAATGCCAATCGATTGCTTCTTGACTAGAAATTGATTACCATCCTTTCTGTGTCCGATTACAGTGTCACTAGTTGACTGATTAATCCATCAATCGATTGGCCTTAGCCAATCAAATTGTCAATCCTTATATGATTCTCATCAGGTTGATTTTCACCTACCAATTGATTGATCTTACCCCTAATCGATTGGTCAGTTGACTGTTTCTCTCTAATGGCATAATTCATGTCAGATTCTGGTCCATCAATTGACTTCCATTTTCCATTAGTCGACTGTCAAGCCACCAGTCAACTGGTCAGTTGAGTTGCTAACCTTCTGTACCTAGTCACAGTAACACCAGTCAATTACTTCTTGACTAGCAATTGACTACCATCCTTTCTATGCTCGGTTATAGTATCACCATTCAACTAATCAATCCTTCAATCGATTGGCCTTAGCCAATCGAATTGTCAATTGAGTTCTGAACTCCACGGCTGCTCAAACAGTGACACCAGTCGACTACTCAATGCTATCAGTCAATTAATCAACCTCATCAGTTAATTACTCAATAAGTGAAGTTGGTAGTTGAGTTTTGAACTCAACACTTGCTCTGACACTATTATTAGTTGACTAATACCTTAGTCTCAGCCTAGTTTCAAGCTAATTCTCGCTTCACCTGGTATTCAATTGACTTCAACCTATCAAGACTTTTCTCATCCAACATTCGATCACTCTTAACCTACTGAAATCTCTCCTATCTAGCGTCGAGTCATCTTGACCCATCAGGACTTGACTTGCCTAGACTTTAATCATCTTGACCTACTAGGACTTCCCTTGCTAAGCATGGTTATCTTGACCTGTCAGAACTTCACTTGCCAAGCACGGTCACCGTGACCTGTCGGGACTTCACTTGCCTAGTCATCCGATCACCTTAACCTTCCATGACTTCACTTGTCTATTCATCCAGTCACCTTGACCTACCAAAACTTTCTATCAACAAATATTCGATCCTCCTTGACATGTTTGGACTTTCCTTGTCTTGCATTTGGTTTCTAAACCTGCAAAAACTTTTCTGACACTAAGCATCTAGTCCTTCTTGACCTGCTTGGATTTTTCACTTGTCAACTCCTTGTTGGACTTTCACCACTAAATGTCCGATCCTTCTTGACCCACTTAGATTTTCCACTTACCAACGTCCTGTTGGACTTCTCATCACCAAGTGGTCCTCCTTGCCCCACTTAGATTTTCATTGGTCAAGTATTCAGTCAACTTTGGCCTATTTGACTTCTCAGTTGCCAACTTCTTGTTAGACTTTCGACCACTAAGTGTCCAGTCTTCTCTGACTTACTTGGATTTCTCACTCGTCAAGTATTTGGTCAACTTGGACTTACTTGACTTCCTTTCACATCATCCATTATGGTCATCCTGACTCAATGATATTTACATCAACACTCTCCTTTGTATAACATCGGATGTCCCATACTATCTTTTAGTCATATTGTCAAACATTGAAATTCAACTCGAGTTCGGTTAACCTTAACCTGAGGTCAATTGCACCAACACCCAAGACTCTCCTTGATACAACTCAGTTTTTATCGGTGCATTCATTCTTGGCCATGAACATGTCTAGTTCAATGAGAGAATCTTAGAATTGTGTCTTTTAAATGTCTTCGAAGCGACCTCACTTCTCTTACACATAGATGATCTCTTAATTAAAAGTAACCCACATTAATCCATTCATGAACATAAGGATCATTAAAAGTCGTATCCTTATCCTTCATCCTTGATGGATATTACTAATTTTTTGAGCAATTATCCTACAGTGATTTTACTTCGTCAGTATAATTAGGTTGTCCCATTGAACCTAATTCTTGGGATCTTCAATCGATATATATTGGGTTTCCTTTGCACCAACTTGTTTCACATGTATCAATTCTATTGCATGTGATAAGCTTGCAATTAACTCTCTGTTTAACTCTTAAGTTAACGAATCTGCCAGATTATCCTTTAACTTTATATAGTCAACAGTGATAAATCTAGTTGAAAGTAGTTATCT
Source organism: Wurfbainia villosa (assembly GCA_025175895.1). Lineage (NCBI taxonomy): Eukaryota > Viridiplantae > Streptophyta > Magnoliopsida > Zingiberales > Zingiberaceae > Wurfbainia > Wurfbainia villosa. The sequence continues at coordinate 1,985,825 of CM046008.1, forward strand.
AATAGTATTATATCTACGAGGTATATATCTAGACTTACCATTATATAGATGGATATATGTTCATCCAATTATCGATTAACTATCTCAATACATACAGATTACAAGCACAGGTTTCAACCATCTTGGAATATGATCGTAGTCATTCAACCTTTTTATCACACTTGTCGAGGAATACAAATTCACATACCATTGTAAATATGGCTATTACGATTTATTTAGAAGACTTTTATGAAATGATAGCCCCTCCTAAAGTGAATAAATATCCATTTGTAGCCTTTGAGTTTTTCAGTCAGATATCCAATTTGCATCATTTTATCCTTTAATTATAATTTAATATCTTGTATAGTGCATACATAATAATGAATATCTCTTAAGTACCTCAATACTCTTGCTATCCCATTCCAGTGCTCAACGTCGAAGTTATTCGTAAATCTACTCAATTTACTCACTACATAAGCTAAGTCTAGTTATATATAACTCATCAAATATATGAGATTTTCAATCACTTTGAATACTCTAACAGAGATATACTTTTTTTTTCAATTTTTTATAGATGTTGACTTGCATCTATCAGAGTTCGAGCTAACGCAACATTATCTTTATTGAATTTCTCAATAATCTTGTCCACATAATGAGATTGACATAGAATAATTTATTTCGATATTCTAAGAATCTTAATTCCAATAATCACATTAACAAGATACATATCCTTCATGTCAAATCTTGAATTCAATATCTCCTTAGTGGATTTAATTATTTTATCATTGCTTCTAATAATAAGCATATCATTTACATAAAGACATAAGATAACATAGTCATCTTTTGTGTCTTTATTGTAGACACATTTATCACTTTCCTTCATGGCATTGTCAAATTTTTCATACCACTACTTTGGAGCTTGTTTTAAACTGTGCAACAACTTCACCAATCTACATACTTGATTTTTTTGCTCTAGAGTAGAAAACCCTTCATCTTGCCTCATGTAGATTTTCTCTTCTAAATCTTCATTTTAAAAAGTAGTTTTTACATCCATTTGATATACTTCTAAATTCCACATAGTGATAATAATCGATAATACTCTTATTGAAGTTATCCTCGACACCTGAGTGTACACATCAAAAAAATCAAGTCATTCACATTGTTAATAACCCTTAATTACTTATATAGTCTTGTACTTAACAATTGTGTCATCTAATTTCATTTTTTTCTTGAAAATCCACATGCAACCCAATAGTTTACTTCCTGAAAAAGATCCATAAGTTTTCAAGTATGATTTTACAAGATCGAATTAATCTCAGGTGTAATTGCTTCTTTTCATTGAGAACTCTCATATGAACTTATAGCTTATGAGTAGTTTTGTAGTTCACTTTTCAACATTAAAGTGATAAAATTCAACTTGAAAGATTTGTTCACACAAGCTCTTTTACTCTGTTTGAGCTCAACCTTAATTGGTTCACTCTCTTCTTTTTTATCTTGTGTTTCAAATGCCCTTTTTGAGGAATTTTCTTCCTCTCAAGATTTGTGTGGAAACACATCTTTAAAAAACAAACATTTCTTGATTCAATTATGGAGTTCTTGTATCACTTTGATATTTGAGACTTATACATAAAGAACCGATAAACACTGCTATTATGTGTATATCCTATATATGAATATACAAAATCAACCGTCTTTAATCCTATTTTAATCCTTTTCAGATTAAGAACTAAGACCTTTGTAAGACACCCCTACACTCGTAAGTATTTATAGGATAATTTTTTTTTCACTTCACAACTCATAAGGACTCTTCTCTATTTTCTTACATGGTATCTTATTTAAAAGGTAATTAGCAATTAGTATAGCTTCCCCCCATAAGTTCGATGGCAATCCAGTGCTCAACAAAAGAGTATTCATCATCTTTTTTAGAGTGTGATTCTTTTTCTCAGTAACATCATTTTGCTAAGGAGTATAAGGAGTAGTTTCATATATGATCTCATGTTCAACACAAAACTCAGCGAATGATGATACATATTCAACACCTCGTGTTGGATCGATTTGAAGCGCTAGAGGGGGGGTGAATAGCGTTAGTGAAAACTTTTCTTTTTCGACGATTAAAACCAAGTACGCAGTGGAAAACAAAAGATAAACACAAGAAAGACACAAAGCTTTTTACTTGGTTCACAGCCCACCGGCTGCTAATCCAAGGCCCTACGATCCTTGATCGCTTCCGAAGGGCAATCACTAAAAGTCTCTTCCTCGTTGGAGGTAAGAGACAAGACGATTACAATGATTATAAGGCCGGTAACAATCTTATCGGTCCTTATACAAATTAAGTATAGAAATATAATAATACCAACAATTAATTAGAAGATGACGCACGATCGGAGTAGCGTTGTAGAGAGCACGAGTACTTGAGAGATTCTTGAATTTGGGTTTGACTCCTCCCCTCCTTTTATAGATTTGCACCTTGGAATTTGTCTCGATCCAGATCCAAAACTCGTGGATCTTATCTTGAGGTGACAGCTTATCTTATCTTGAGGTGGCGGCTTATCTTATCTTGAGGTGGTGGCTTATCTTATCCTAAGGTGGTGGCATCAATCCTTTGATTCGTCTACATCACGATCCTCTTAGCAATGATCGTTGACATCTCCAGATTGATCATCGACTTGAGAATTCCTGCAATACAAGATTAGCACAATAGATGCATAATGTCATGCAGTGTGACAGTCCTTTGTGTTGGGTTTCCGGCACCGCGGCGTGTGTGTGTTCGATCATGTTTCGTAAACATGAGCACAGCGAAAGCAATTAAAAATAATAAATACTCCTATTTATTACAACACACACAACACACGCATGCTATTACAACAAGTGTAGACATAACCGTAAATTAAAATTTGCAATAAAAGGAAATTAAACTACGTTATACCTTCCGTATGACGTGTAGCGGGAACGGCATCAACCGGAACGATCCTCGTAAGAATCGTCTCTATCCGTATCCACGCCGAGCTCCTCGGGATGACTTCGCCAAGCCACGAGCTTCGTCTTCGTACGGGTTACTAGCCTCGTGTTGAAGACGACGTGATCGAGAGATGATCACGATCCGAATCCAAATTCGGACCTAAAAACAAGTCCTCAAGACTTGCTTCTCCGGAGAGGTATTCGTCAACCGATTGACGAATCCTTCGTCCTCCACCTCAGAGGATTACCGGAGATCAAATCCCCGGTATGTTAGCCGCTGTCGGAGCACTAACCGTCGTCCAAACGATGCTCCGACGAGAGAAGAAGCTGTCCAGAAAACTGGACAGCTTGGTGGAGGAGTAGGCGCCGGCCAAAACAAGGAGAGAAAAAGCTCACCTTGATGCCGAACCTTTAGGAGATCACCGGAGGGTCGCCGGAGGTTCACCGGGAGAGCTTGACGCGGCAAGGGTCTTGACGGCAGCACAATCAGCTGGGCGGCAAGGAGCTTGGCGGCACAACCAGTTGGGCGGCAACTCGAGGCTAGGGTTTTGATTTTGGATTAGGGTTTAACAATCCCTTAAGCCCACTTTTATAGAGAACTAATTCTCTTAATGGTTAATGGATCATATCCATAAAGCCCGTTAACCCGCTCCATTAAGATAAGTTAAAATAAACCAAACCATGATGGTTTATTTTAAGTTAAAACGAACCGAACCAACTTTTGGTTCATTCGTTTAAAATAAACCAAACTCTTTGGTTTATTCTTATCCATTGGATTAGAACCAAACCATTTTGGTCCATCCATTACGTCTTCATAAGACGCAGCCCATCCACGCTTCCATTGCGACTGAAACAATTTCATGCTCGCTTTATGTTTGGTCCAACCAAACATAGTTTCTCTCGGTCTGAGAATCTCATTCTCAAGCTCGTTTTAAATCCTTTGGATTACACTCGTTGTGCTTGTGACCAAATAGGTTCTCGGTTTATGTTGGCCGTCTATAATTAACCATTAATTATAGAACGATCATGAGTGGCACCTAGTAGTACATCATGATCCCCAATTAACCGAAAAGATCAACGGTTGATCCAGAACTATTTCAGAAACCCTTGAGCTCGAATGAATCGTGCCCCATTCCCTTCACTCATCTTATACCCACTTGGTTCAGGACATGGTCTATTGTGTCACCCCACTAGGCTAACTACGCCACACCTAGCCCAAGTATCATTTCCTCGCCCCACTGATTCTAGTTACTCCACATGTATCAAGAGTACCTTACTCTAAACATGTAATGCTTTGGCCAAAGACTTTAGTAACAATCCGACGAGAGGCCATGGGTATACATCTCCTCGCAAGGAGTGGTGAATCCTTTATAGGCTATTCAAACACCTTCGATCACTTCGACTTATACCCAATCATCCCGGGTCCACATCTCCTCGGAGATGTTTGCTTAAGATGTCAAAGCATAAGTCTCCATGATCAAGATGACTTGAATACCGCAAGTCAAAGGAACATCGCACTTAAGCCACAGCAAAAACTTCATTGACATATCTATATATGCAGAGAACCATATGAAGTCTTACGGCTGGTCACTCCAATGAACTAGTTACCATAACTAGCATACACGATTAACTCCGGACATCACTATGTCTCCAAAAGGAGAATCACCGCTTGATACACCAAGAGTATACCTCGTGCTAGTCTCAACAGAATTGATGGTGTCCAGATTCATCAATTCATCGACTAGGGATAATTCCGATACATCACAATTACACATGTAGAGATACTCACTAGTTGTGATCCAATCACAAATTCTCTCATGCTGTGAATCGTATCGTGGACATTCAAGAAATGAGTTTAAGATCCAATCAAATACATAAAACATGTATACTCAAATAGTGAATCTTCATTTATCATATAAATGGTTCATACATAAGGCGATTGCCTTAGGACATCTCTCATATATTACTAACAGACTCACTTGGCCTAATGCCAATCGCTACAGGTATCCAATACCATAAGCACCAACATGACCCTCAAACTTACTGAGGTAATGCTAGTCAAAGGATCCGCTAAGTTCCTTTCAAAGGTGGGAATTTTCTCGATTTGTATTTCGTTCCTACTTATGATCTCTCCGATAAGATGATAGCGGCGGCACATGTTTGATCGTTGATGAGACCTTGGCTCTTTCGCTCGTGCAATTGCTCCATTGTTGTCGCATGATGCAGATTGCTTCAACAATGGCGAATCACACCAAGTTCATGAACGAACTTCTTGATCCAAACCGCCTCCTTCCGCCTGCCGCAATATATTCTCGCCTCGTGGTAGAATCCGCTCTGATCCTCTTGTTTGGAACTTTTCCAACTCATCGCGCCCCATTCAAGGTGAACACGATCGCATCGAGACTGGAATCATCCTTGTCCGCCGAAGCCGCATCCAGATACCCGCGTATCACCATGTCCCTTCTCCATATATTAGGAACACATCCTTAGTTCTTCTCAAGTACTTAAGGATCGCCTTAATACCGCCCAATGATCCATTCCTCGATCGGAGTATCCGCTCGTGACACTCGTGAGCATACGATACATCGGGCCTCGTGACATAACATAGCATACATGATAGATCCTATTGCGGATGCATAGGGAATCTTACTCATGCAAATCCTCGCCTTCGCGGCGGACACATAGACTTGAAAGGTGTACCCCATGCCCGATGGTAATAACCTTTCTTGGATTCCGACATGCTAAACCTCTTTAGCACTCGGTCTATATATGTAGACTGCGAAAGACCAAGCAACCGTTTCGATCTATCTCTATAGATCTTAATCCCAAGGATGTAGGTTGCTTCTCCCAGGTCTTTCATGGAGAATGTCTTGGGTAACCAAACCTTAATTGACTGTAAGATTGACACATCGTTTCCTATAAGTAATATGTCATCGACATACAATACTAGGAATACGACTGCACTCTCACTAACCTTCTTGTACACACAAGGTTCGTCTGGATTTTGTGAGAAATCAAACTTTTTGATCGTCTCATCAAAACGGATATTCCAGCTCCTGGATGCTTGCTTCAATCCATAAATGGATCATCGCAACTTGCATACCTTGGTTTTATCAACCGATGTGAAACCCTCAGGCTGTATCATATACACGTCCTCGAGCAAGTTTCCATTAAGGAAAGCTGTTTTCACATCCATCTGCCATATCTCATAATCATAATGAGTCACTATGGCCAGGAGCATCCGAATGGATTTAAGCATAGCTACAGGCGAATAGGTTTCGTCATAATCAACACCTTGCTTTTGACGATATCCTTTCGCCACCAATCGAGCCTTATAGGTAATCACATTACCATCCATGTCGGTTTTCTTCTTGAAAACCCACTTGCACCCTATAGGCTTTATGCCTTCAGGTGGGTCAACCAAGTTCCAAACTTGGTTTTCGTACATGGAATCCATTTCCGACTTCATGGCACCAAGCCACTTATCCCTTTCTGAACTTGTCAGCACTTCTTCATAACTGGTAGGCTCCTCATCATCAATGAGTAACACGTCGTTCGATTCACTTACGAGAAATCCATATCTCTCAGGAATATTGCGTGTTCTACCAGATCTACGAAGATGTGGTGTTACATTAGGTCCAGCCGATTGCTCATCACTATGAGTTGTCGGCTGTTGTGCTTCACCAGGTATCTCATCAATGTCTATTTGAGTCTCTCGAGCCTCCTCAAGCTCGACGACACTCCCACTGTTTTCTTGCAAGAGAAACTCTTTCTCTAGAAACACAGCATGCCTCGAAACAAACACCTTTTGTTCCACAGGATGATAGAATTGGTAACCCCTTGTTTCCTTAGGGTATCCAATAAATAGACATTTATCAGACTTAGCATCCAATTTGTCTGATACAGTCCGCTTCACATAAGCAGGACAACCCCATATCTTCAAGTAAGATACATGAGGTTTCTTACTAGCCCATATCTCATATGGAGTAGTAGAGACTACCTTGGTAGGCATTCTGTTTAACAAGTAAACAGCTGTCTGAAGTGCATAACCCCAAAAGGACTTGGGAAGAGTCGCATGATTCATCATTGACCTGACCATGTCCAACAAGGTCCGGTTACGCCTCTCAGATACACCATTATGCTGTGGTGTATAGGGCGGAGTCCATTGAGACAATATGTCATTGTCTCTTAGATAATCAAGAAACTCTTGACTTAAGTATTCACCACCTCGATCCGATCGAAGTATTTTAATACTTTTGTCATGTTGTTTCTCTACTTCATTTCTGAATTCTTTGAACTTTTCAAAGGCTTCAGACTTGTGTTTCATCAAGAACACATACCCAAACCGTGAGTGATCATCGGTGAAGGTAATGAAGTAGCTATAGCCTCCTAATGCTTGAGTTGACATAGGTCCACATACATCAGTATGTACTAGACCTAGTAACTCTCCCACTCGTTCACCTTTTCGAAAGGTAACTTAGTCATCTTGCCTTTTAAGCATGATTCGCATGTATCGTATGAATCCAATTCAACGATTCCGCACCTACATCGGTGTAATTCGGACATGCGTTTCTTGCTTATATGGCCAAGACGACAATGCCACATATAGAGAGTCTATGTGATTATCCTTTCGAGCACGCTGTTGCTCGCTTCGATATTGAAAATGTCACTGGATACGTCCAACGTATAAATGTCATTACTCAAAGTTCCAGTTCCATAAAGTACGCCATTCAAAGTTATATAACAACAATTGTTACTAAACGTTAAATGGAAACCATTTCTATTTAAGCAGGAAATAGAAACAATGTTCTTTATTAGAGAAGGAACATAATAGCAATTGTCCGGTTCCAAGACTAGTCCACTAGGGAGCTTCAGCAAATAAGTTCCGATGATGGCGACGAAGAACCTTTGCTCCATTGCCAACTCGCAAATTTGACTCCCTCGACAAGTTTTCTTCTATTCCTTAGCCTCAGTATGTCATTACATATATGTGAGCTACACCCAGATCCAATACCCAAGTGTCTAAGGAAATAGAATGACAATCAATAACGAAGATACTCGAAGAGGATGGGGCATCTGGATGCCTTCTTCTTCTTCATGGACTCAAGATAAATCTTGCATTTCTTTCGCTGGCCTTCCTTGCACACGATGATGGCAAGTGCCCTTTATACCGTTCCGCCTTCTTTGCCTTTTTCTTTCCTTTCTTCTCGTCTTTTGCCTTCCTCTTAGAACCTTTCTTTGAGGAATCAACTAATGAACCGCTTCTCCTCATGCTTCACTGTAAGGCTCCACAGTCTTCAAAGATATTGAGGAGCTCGGGAATGGTGGATTCCAATTTGTTCATCCGATAGTTCATCACAAATTGCGAGAAACTCTTGGACAAACAATGCAGAATTAAGTCAATACTTAACTCATGATCCATCACAAAACCGAGGGTAGCTAGCCGCTCGATGTACCCATTCATCTTTAGCACAAACTGTACAACAGACGAACCTTCTTGCATCTTCGTGGTGAAGAGGAGCCTAGAGACCTCGAACCTTTCGGATCTCGCTTGCTCATCGAACAACTCATGAAGATGGAAGACCATAGTGTTAGCATCCATATGCTCATGCCGCTCGCACTCGTACCATCGCCGCTAGCATGATGCAACTCGCCACGAGACCGCCACATGCTTCGATAGACCAACATTTGTCCGAGTTGCATCGCCCTTAGGACGGTCAGAAGAGGCTCTTCAAGGACATATGCAAGCTTTTCCGCCTTGAGAACAATTCTCAGGTTTCTAAGCCAGTCCAGGAAGTTAGGCCCAGTCAGCTTGTTCGAATCCAAAATAGTGTACAAAGTCAAAGACGTCATGATCAATTTATTGACCTAGAAATACAAAACGAGCATATATGAAAATGATTTTAAAATGCATCAATATACATTTATAAATCCCATTCATTTTTCAATTTCAAAACCCCAAAATCACTTGGGAGATCGTAGGTCCATCTCCGAATCGGTGATATCCATCATAGATAAGAACAACCTCGAGTGAGTCCAACAAGCCATTCTTAGCTATGATGGTGGGTATCAAGTATACCGATTACATATCATGTATATGTAACTATCACAATGTGCTATCAACTAATTGAATGTTTACACATACATTGGGTTGTTAACACATTAACAAGTATGCATCATATGCATAGCACCCAACTTCACCTCTCTTCACATCGACCTTGGAGTGAGTCCAACAAGCCGATGTGTTAAAGCCGACCCATTAATCGTGAAATAGTTTTAATATGGTTAGAGCGCATTCAACCAATTAGCCAGTGCTTGGAGTGAGTCCAACAACCCAAACTAACGATTGACCTCTCGACTCTTACCATATTAGAGTTAAACTATTCCAATGATTCAACATGTTCGTGTTCGAGTGGGCTCGAGTGAGTCCAACAACCCAAACAAGAAACAGAACTCTGGTTCTAACCATATTAATGGAAGGTGTAGGCTTTAATATTGAGTTAGGGTTTTTATGTCTCATCCTCTTTGCATGCAAATAACTATTATCCACATGGCATGGCATACATGGCATACATCTACATGTCACGACACGCATGGCATAATGTTATGTATCTAATGCAATTACATGGCATACAATTATGTCATGTATATATTTCCTTATATGTCATAACTATTTATGGAAATAAAATATGTTTAAGATTTGATTCTCCAAATCAAATCATAATTAAATTAGGAAACAAATTTCCAAATCTAATCACATATTTTATTCATGGAATTATTTGATTAAGGAAAATCTATTTAGGAAACCAATTTCCTAAATCATTAAAACTACTTATGGAAATAAAATATTTTAAGATTTGATTTCCCAAATCAAATCATGATTAAATTAGGAAACAAATTTCCAGAATCTAATCAAATATTTTATTTATGGAAAATATCAATTTCCATAAATACTTCCAACTTTCCAAAAGTGGAAGATTTCCATAAATACTTCTAGACTTTCCAAAATTAAAAAATTTCCATAAATACTTCTAAATTTCCAAAATTTAGAAAACTTCCAGAAATACATTATGACTATCGCAAAACCATTTTTACGATTATGTCGAAACACAACCTGGGCTCGATACCATCATGGGTTTCCATGGCGTGTGTGTGTTCGATCATGTTTCAAACATGAGCACACATGAAGCAATTAAAAATAATAAATACTCCTATTTATTACAACACACACACACACGCGTACTATTACAACAAGTGTAGACATAACCGTAAATTAAAATTTGCAATAAAGGAAATTAAACTCGTTATACCTTCCGTATGGCGTGTAGCGAAACGGCATCAGCGGAGCGATCCTCGTAGAATCGTCTCTATCCGTATCCACGCCGAGCTCCTCGGGATGACTTCGCCAAGCCCGCGAGCCGTCTTACGTGCGGGTTACTAGCCTCGTGTTGAAGGCGGCGTGATCGAGAGATGATCACGATCCGAATCAAATTTCGGACCTAAAAACAAGTCCTCAAGACTTGCTTCTCCGAGAGGTATTCGTCAACGATTGGCCGAATCGCCGTCCTCCACCTCAGAGGATTACGAGATCAAATCCCGGTATGTTAGCGCTGTCGGAGAACTAACCGTCGTCCAAGCGACGCTCCGGCGAGAGGAGAAAAGCTGTCAGAAAACTGGACAGCTTGGTGGAGGAGATAGCGCCGGCCAAAACAAGGAGACAAAAGCTCACCTTGATGCGAACCTTTTAGGGGATCACGGAGGGTCGCCGGAGGTTCACCGGCTGGAGCTTGGGCCGGCAAGGGTCTTGGCGGCACAATCAAGGTGGGCGGCAAGGAGCTTGGCGGCACAAAGGTTAGTGGCAACTCCTTGGAGGCTATTCGTTCGGTTACGTATTGCTATTAGGGAAACAATCATAAGCCCGCACATAGAGAACTAATTCTCTTAACGGTTATTGGATCATAACCATTAGGCCCGTTAACCCGCTCCATTAAGATAAGTTAAAATAAACCAAACCATGATGGTTTATTTTAAGTTAAAACGAACCGAACCAACTTTTGGTTCATTAGTTTAAAATAAACCAAACCCTTTGGTTTATTCTTATCCATTGGATTAGAACCAAACCATTTTGGTCCATCCATTACGTCTTCATAAGACACGGCCCATCCACGCTTCCATTGCGACTGAAACAATTTCATGCTCGCTTTATGTTTGGTCCAACCAAACATAGTTTCTCTCGGTCTGAGAATCCCATTCTCAAGCTCGTTTTAAATCCTTTGGATTACACTTTCGTTGTCGTGTGACCAAATAGGTTCTCGGTTTATGTTGGCGTCTATAATTAACCATTAATTATAGAGCGATCATGAGTGGCACCTAGTAGTACATCATGATCCCCAATTAGCAGAAAAGATCAGCGGTTGATCGAACTATTTACGAAACCCTTGATGGCTCGAATGAATGTGCCCCATTCCCTTCATCTTATACCCACTTGGTTGAGGACATGGTCTATTGTAGCCGATCCCCACTAAGTGACTCGTCACCTAGAGTATCATTTCCTCGTCCCTACAGTTCTAGTTACTCCACATGTATCGAAGAGTACCTTACTCTAAACATGTAATGCTTTGGCAGACTTTAGTAACAATCCGACGAGAGGCCATGGGTATACATCTCCTCGCAAAGTGGTGAATCCTTTATAGGCTATTCAAACACCTTCGATCACTTGACTTATACCCAATCATCCGGGTCCACATCTCCTTAGAGATGTTTGCTTAAGATGTCAAAGCATAAGTCTCCATGATCAAGATGACTTGAATACCAAGTCAAAGAACATCGCACTTAAGCCCGATAAGAACTTCATTGACATATCTATATATGCGAGAGAACCATATGAAGTCTTACGGTGGTCACTCGATGAACTAGTTACCATAACTAGCATCCACGATTAACTCGGACATCACTATGTCTCCGGCCGGTGAGAATCAATTTGCTTGGATACACCAAGGAGTATACCTCGTGCTAGTCTCAACAGAATTGATGGTGTCAGATCCATCAATTCATCGACTAGGGATAATTCCGATACATCACAATTACACATGTAGAGATCCTCACTAGTTGTGATCCAATCACAAATTCTCTCATCTTTGTGAATTGTATAGTGGACATTCATAAATGAGTTTAAGATCAATCAAATACATAAAACATGTATACTCAAATAGTGAATCTTCATTTATCATATAAATGGTTCATACATAAAGCGATTGCCTTAGGACATCTCTCATATATTACTAACACTTTGGTATCAGATCTCGACTTGGCATTCCTCCGGAAGCCTTAGTCGGATCGGCGCCTAGGATTGTCCTCTAGCAGGGGGCGTCCTTACCACCGCTCCACACGGAGCTTACCTTTAGTCTTCTTGACACTGCTCGCAGCTTTGGTCACCACGGGTTCCTCGACTCTCAGAGGTTCTCCTGGTGTCGTCGACCACCACGGTTTCTCAACTTGAGATTATCGGATGTCGCTCGACCTTTGGCTTAAGCTTAAACACTTCCTGCACACTTAGCATATCACATGAGATAATAAAATAGCTTAACTTTGAATCTTTGCCATCATCAAAATCAAGGTTCGATTTTCTAATGCCCCTGCACCAACAATCTCTCCCTTTTTGATCTATGGCAAACCAATTCAAAGTTAAGAAAATAAGCAATAAACATTGAACAATCATTTTCAAAACATCCCTTAAGGGTACCTCCCCCTTAACCCTAGGTGATTTTGAAAAACAATTACTTTGGGAAAGAAAAAGTAAGTAACCTCTTAACTTTATTCTATCTCCCCCTTTGACATATATCAAAAATAACTTTATATTGGGTACATTGCCAAGAAATAGAATTTTTAAACATGCTAATCAAGTTGATTTAATATGTTCAACTTCCTTTAATACTTAGGAGTTTAGGTTTCTAGATCCTGCACCAACAATGTATATCCTAGGTTAGAATGTGACCCCCTAACCTTTAACATTGTTATAAAATTTTGAGAAAGAAAAAAAACATTTTAAAGGCTCATGTCTATTGGTTTTTATGCTAAACTGGAGGTAGCTAGATACTAAGTTTAAGTCTTCTCTCCCCCTTGGCATATTATCAAAAGAAGGATTTAAATTTAGAAAATATTGGTGATTTTTTTTAAAAAAAATATTTTTTAACAACTTCTATGATGATTATCCAATTAGAACCTCCCCCTTAACCTAACATCCTTGTTAGCCACAAGGAAGGCTTATCTAGAGGGTCTCCCCTTTTGTCTGACAAGCTCTTAGGACATCCTTGTTGGTCATAAGGAAGGCTCACCTAAGTGTCCAAGGGGTCTAGGTATCTAAAGTTGACCTAAAGATTTAGATTTTTAGTATTGGTCAACTAACCATCATTTTAAGAAGCATAGTTGTTTTGAAAACTACATATAACTACGCACAATAATCATGGCAACCAATAAGAATAGTTTTAAGAATCTATTTATGTGTATATAAAATTTGAAATCATTTTCAAAATCATTTTTAATTTGTTGTCCTTACCATCTCACCCATTCTATATGATCAACCAAGTTATTCTTATAGGTATTGTGAGATTAATTTAATTTAATGCCTTAGAAATTAATTAATCTTGGGTTAGATTCAGATTTAACCTTTAGTTAGTTAAGTGAATATTTCAAAAGAGGGCTTCCAGGTCGTGGCGAGGCACAGGGGCCTTCTTTGATCGGAACAACGACCACTTCCTTAGACAAAGTCAACTTAGGAAATTACACACTTAATTCACTTAGGGTTACGTCCTGGTCTAACTAGTTTAGGATGTGGTGAGGTAGCTTCAGTTAGTTCCACTTAGTTAAATGCACCAAGCTAGATACTCCTTATCCAACTCGGATACACTTGACTTCGTTTCCTTAACGTACTATCATCTCACCGCGTCCTGATACTATGTTGTCAAGATTAATTAATTATTTCCTATCTAACCATTCTATGAGAGTTAACTAGTATGTATGACATGACAAAATAAGCATGATAATGATATGTATGCATGAGCAAGCTACATTCAATAAATTTAAAGAAATGATTATTTTCTTGGGTGGACTTTTATTTGTTCCATAGTTATAAGATACTTTATTATAATTAGGTTTACAAATTTTAGTATCTTGATTTTTGGTTAGCTTAGACTTGTAACCCAAGTCTACATATTTATTAGTTGAATTTTTAAAAGTTGAAGGTTTAATTGCTAGATTATTAATTTGTGTATAATCAAATGGTACTCTATTATAATTAATTTTATTGGTTTGATTAACTAATTTTGAATTTTTAATTAAGTTAGATTGTGAATTATTTAAAATAGGATTATTAGAATTTTTCAAAATAATATTATTAGACTTTTTCAATATAAGATTATTAGACATTTTAAAAGTAGAATTATTGTTAGAATTATTTAAGATAAGATTGTTAGAGTTTTTAAAGGTAGAATTATTATTAGAATTATTTAAGATAAGATTGCTAGAGTTTTTAAAGGTATAATTATTTTTAGAATTATTTAAGATAAGATTGTTAGAATTTTTAAAGGGAGAATTATTATTAGAATTATTTAAGATAAGATTATTAGAGTTTTTAAAGGTAGAATTATTATTAGAATTATTTAGATTATCTTTGGAATTTTTTAAAGTTAATTTCGAATTTTTTATGGTTGAATTTTTCAAAATAGAATTTTTTAATTCGGAATTATCTAGATTAATCAGATCTAGGATTTGATGATTCTGTCCTATGGTTTGATTATTCTGATCAAGGTTTTGATTATTCTGATTAAGTCCTAGGTTGGTTTTATCCTTAACTTGATCTAGATCTATGTTAATTAAACTAAAAATTTGATTAATCTCTTGGTTAATTTTATCAAATGTAAGATTAATTTGATCATTTTCTTCCATGATATTGTTATTATTATTATTTAAACTAATTAAATATGAATTAATTAATTTTTTATTAGTTGAATTATTAATTGTATTATTTAATTGACAACAATTACACAATTTATCTAAATTATCAACTATTCTAAAACTCAACTTTTCAAAATTATTAATTTTACTAACCTTTTTCTCCGGACATCGATTCTTGTAGTGACCGAATCTTCCGCACCCGAAGCACTTGATGTGCTCCTTGTTCTTCCGTACTCCTGACAATGGTGTCTCCTTTGCCGCCGGTTGTGTCGTTCGAGTCTTACGAGTAGGACACTTATTTTTATAGTGTCCTCTCTCCCTGCACTTGAAACAAATAATATGGAATTTAAAATTTAAATTGACATTGTTACCTTTAGGCATTGAGCGATACTCTTCCATGGTTAGCTCGGTCAACGATCTTCTAATACTCGCAAAAAAAACACAAACCAAAAAGTCCCAAGACTTGGTCTTGGATTAGTAGTGCAGGAGATAATTAAAAATAAAAAATAAAAATAAAGAAAAGAAAATGTTCGATCGGTGGTTGCAGAATACAGTGTTGGATTGATTTGAAACGCTAGAGGGGGGGTGAATAGCGTTAGTGAAAACTTTTCTTTTTCGACGATTAAAACCAAGTACGCAGCAGAAAACAAAAGATAAACACAAGAAAGACACAAAGCTTTTTACTTGGTTCACATTACCACGCTAATCCAAGGTCCTCTCGATCCTTGATCGCAGGGCAATCACTAAAATTCTCTTCCTCGTTGGAGGAAACAGACAAGACGATTACAATGATTATCCGATAGGTGACAACCTTAACGGTCCATATACAAATTACGTACAGAAATATAATAATATACAGGCAATTAATTAGAAGATGGCCTTGCGGTCGGAGTAGCGTTGTAGAAACACGAGCACTTGAGAGATTCTTGAATTTGGGTTTGACTCCTCCTCCTTTTATAGATTTGCACCTTGTTTGTCTCGATCCAGATCCAAAACTCGTGGATCTTATCTTGAGGTGGCAGCTTATCTTATCTTGAGGTGGCGGCTTATCTTATCTTGAGGTGGTGGCTTATCTTATCCTGAGGTGGTGGCATCAATCTCTATCTCTTTGGCCTTGTGCACTGGGCTGATTCGTCTACATCGATCGGATGATCCTCTTAGCGATCATGATTGACATCTCCGATTGACTAATACAAGATTAGCACAATAGATGCATAATGTCATGCAGTGTGACAGTCCTTTGACTGTCCGATCTCGACTTCGGCATTCCTCCGGAAGCCTTAGTCGGATCGACGCCTAGGATTGTCCTCTAACCGAGGACACGTCCTTACCACCGCTCCACACACGGAGCTTACCTTTGGTCCTCTTGACCTGTCGCTTAGCTTTCGGTCACCACCGAGGTTCCTCGACTCTCCGAGGTTCTCCTGGTGTCGTCTGACCACCACGGTTTCTCAACTTGAGATTATCCGGATGTCGCTCGACCTTTGGCTTAGCTTAAACACTTCCTGCACACTTAGCATATCACATGAGATAATAAAATAGCTTAACTTTGAATCTTTGCCATCATCAAAATCAAGGTTCGATTTTCTAGTGCCCCTGCACCAACACCTCGGTCACTTCACACCACCTTAATCTTTTTATTGAGATAATTCTCAACCTTATTTTTATAGAGAATAAATTTCTCTATATCTTCATCTTTACTCTTAAAAAGATATACATAATAGAATTTTATGTTATCATCCACAAAAGTGATGAAGTACTTATTTTCACTGTGTGTCAGTACCCCTTATAGGTCACATACATTTGTGTGGATTAGACTGAGTGGTTCATTGATTCTTTCAACTCGTTGAAAGGATGATCTTGTCAATTTTGCTTCTACAAAAGTTTTGCACTTATGTTTCAAGTTAATTTGGAATGTGAGTATGTTTTGCATGTTAATTGGTCTATGCAACAAATTATAGTTAATATGTCCTAATCTACCATGCCACAAAATGAAAGACTTAAGCATTTATGCTGAAGAGATTTTACTTTTATTAATTTTGGGCATAATGACGATTACCCTAAGCTTTAAAAGCTCATCATTTATATATTTCTTCCTTACAAATATTTTATTTTGGGGCAGAATTACTCTGTCTTACTCAAAATTAATATGAAAAACATGTTTGATTACCAATGAATCGAATACTAAATTCTTGCAAAGCTCCAGAATGTACAATACATTATTTAGAGTCAGTTCCTTATTTGAGGTCATCTTTAGCACCACTTTTTTTTTTTTTTTTTGGCTCTTGATTTCTGAGGTTGTTGAGTTTCCTATAAATAGTTTTTCCTCATTTTTTACTTACTCATAGTTGTAAAATAGCTCTTTATTGTAGCACACATATTTGGTGGCATATGTATCAATCCACCATTGTCGTAGGTTTGAGCCTACTAGGTTTACTTCGGAGACAATGACACAGAGATCCATATCTGGTTCTTCGTTCATACTGGCCTCCTACTTCTTCTTTAACTTATTGCCATTTGAAGATTTGTGACCGACTTGATCACAATTGAAGAATTTTTCAGAGAATTTCTTCTTACTCACACCTACTCTGGGTCCCACATTAGAAGACTTGAATTTCTTCCATTTTGAGTTTTTACGGTGCTTGATCACGTTGGATTTAACAGTCATCTGAGTGAACGATCACTTTTTGGATCTCCTATTGTCTTTCTAGATATGGAGTTGAAAAATGAGTTCCTCGATGTTCATCTCCTTCCACTTGTGCTTTAGGTAGTTCTTAAAATGCTTCCAGTTGGGAGACATTTTTTTAATGAAAGCTATCACTTAGAAGGCTCCAGTCAGCATTATGCCTTCTAAGTAAATCTCATTTATATCACTTGAAGCTCCTGAACTTGGTCGATCGTCATCTTAGAGTCTACTATCTTATAGTTTAGGAATCAATTGATAATGAATTTCTTGGCCCCTGTATCATTTGTCTTGTATTTTTTATCTAAAAACTTCCAGAGTATCTTAGTCGCTCTTTTCATACTATACACATTGTACAATGAGTTAATCAAGTAATTGAGGATGTAGTTTCTGCATAAGAATTTTAAGTAGTTCTATGCATCTACTATAGTGATGGTTTATATGTCACTCTCACCCTCAGGTACTTTGGGAGGTTCCTCTATCAAGAACCGGGTCAAGTTTAGTTTGGCCAAGAAGAAGAGAATCTTCTGCTACAATTGTTTGAAGTTCAACCCCATAAACTTTTCTAGCTTTTCCCCATGATGGATTAGGACATCCCCATTTGGGACAAAGGGGGTCATCACTTATTGAATAGCTTGTTCAGCCTTCTTTATCTTAACTATTTCCGTGGGCATCTCAATATATACGAATCTGTTTTAAGACTGTTAGTCGATCTATTCTTTTGAAGATTATATGTTAGAGTTTTATAGGAATAATTTGAATTTAAATTCACAAAATGAATTCGAACTTATCTTTCAAGATAGCACCCTTCTTGACTAAGTGGTCAAGTTGTTGAGTGTCAAGTGAGCTGAGTGACTGAGTTGTTGAGTATCGAGATGTCTGAGTGGCTAAGTGTCAAGCTGACAGGGATGTTGAGTTGGTCAAGCTACCGAATGTCAAGCTGGCTAAGCTACCGAGTGCCAAGTTGGCCGAATGTCGAGTGTCGATCTAACCGAGATGCTGAGCTGAGTAGAAAGAGATGTCGAGACTTGTGTTTGACAAAGTTTCTTTAAAATAAATTTGTCTCCGACATTACTTCGAGGTTATGATGAATGTTTGTTGTGCAATGATAAGACTGCATACACAACCATGTATTGGTTGTTTATGACGAACTAGATATGTACTCAAACATTATCATGGAAGTGCTACCAAGCAAATTGCTCAACAAGGAGGAAATGAACATCGAAGGGAGTGAAGTTTGATGGAGAACTCATCTATGTTGTCTACTATTTTGCTTGAGATCGTAGCCTCTTTATATTGGGCTCCCCATCTTCAACTACATTGAATGACCGAATAATGACCATTCAATGCCTCTAGCCGCCCTAATCATACTATTTCTGTTTGGGAGATTATGGATTCATTATTAATCGTCTAGCCATTTCATATCAGTAATTAACATGTTTGTTACGCACTTGAACATATAACAAAATAGATTGATCCACTTGAACAAATTTCATCTAGATCGGATCGATATCCAATGCCTGTAGTTCTCACTAGTATACGAGTCATTTGAATTCAATATAATCATATATTTATTCATCTTCTTATTTTTTTTTATTTATATCTCCTTTTATTTGTCACTTTAGTAAAGTTATCCTTTTTTGAATCATGCATAAGTTTTTACAATTCTTTTAACTTCTACCTAGCAGAGAATTTTCCGTGGACTCAACTTGATTAAAATTAATTATTTTTCTCAGCAACAAAAATTTCACTTGTAGCTTTGCACAAGCCATCTAATAACTATAATTATTTTCTATCAAAGAAAGGCCACGAGTAAAGGCACCTCAGTCTCGCTCTATTCGTCCTTCGTTTTAGGCCTTTTCATTCAGTCTCATATGAGCTAGATTAAATAGGAGTCATCGACCTGTTATCCTAGACGTATCTTTGATCCCTTCCACGCACACAAGATTCTCAAATCACTATTGACGACTTTCATCTCTATTCAATCAATCGATCTCGCAGTCAGACAGATTTATACCATTATGCTCACGAGTAGAATAATCACTTGAGCCTACTTTGCACTTTTATCAGGAATATTTAATTGATTATCCAATTGACTAAATTCACATTGGTAGATTACGCAATTGACTCAACTCGGCTCTCATTTTTGTTAATAGATTGCCCCGTCAATAATCAAATCCATTATGAATAGAAATATGTTTTCAGAAGTCCCCACAGAGAGACCTTGTGACTAGCACAATAGTAAAGTTGTATCAATGAGTAAGAGTCAATTTCGAGGATTACAAGTCTTTCAAAGTGTTTATCCTCCTACTGTGTTAATCCTGAGTTAGATAATATACTCCTTGTGATTTATCTTCTTTGTATTGATTGTGAGACCGACTAACAAGAATACTGAGGATAAGTGAATCATCTATTGCACCAATTTTTTCAGAACAAAACATCCTAAATTGACTCTCATCATATTGGTCTATGAGATCAACCTTCAATTAATTAGATCATTAACTATAACCAAACTATATTAAATCATCGACTAAATTAAAATTTACCTAAATCCATAGATCATTTGACTTTCATAATTCACTTAAAAATTTACCCATTGCAATTTTTTTTTTCCCATGATTTTTTCTCAGTTGGATCTTTAGTCTTTTAGATGGACCAAATTCTCGATTCAATTCGTGTATCATCATTCGTTTATTGACTCTTTTGTAGTAACAAAAAGACGATTATGTTCGCCCCAGAGCAATCCCTTGAATAGGGCAATTGGGTCCCTCGCCCAAGCTCAAAGACTATTTTTCAAAAATTAACATGGAGAAGAGCCCAATTTTTATTCAAAAAGTTTTTTTTCCTTTATAAAAGGATCTAAATTTAATTATTTTACTCAGGGTCCTTGAAAATCGAGGATCAACTTTGGTTTGCCCCCAATGTCTCTCATCATCAATTCTTCGATGATGGTGAAAAAAGATAAATTATAAAAGGGTTATATTCCTTGACTCGTTTGCCAGAAAGAGCTTCTGAGTCCGAGTAAAAGTTTTAGATTCTATATCGAAATTCGATCTCTATCTACTTATAACAATATATATATTGCTTATTTAGTCAACGAATTGTCCAATTTGTTGGAGCTTTAAACCATTAATCAAACCTATACTCATCAAGTGAAATTTGAAGAAATATTTTATTTATGGTATCAAATTATGAATATACTATCCTTTTCCTTTTCTTTTCCATGTTATTATATCACGCTATCTATGTGATAAATATTTACTTTCTATTTTTTATATCATTGTCCCTTGTATAAAGCAAAAGTAAATTAAAATAAAATAAACCACGCGATACTCAAATTTGGTATAAAATAAACATAAAATGAATTTAAGAATTTAAATAAAATTGATTTTGAAAATAACACGTTGCTTAGCTGCTGTAAATACATATAATTTTTTTTCCATTATCCATTAGTGTTTCAAATGACAACCAAAAACACAAAAAAATTCAAAATGCACAAAATTATATATATATATATAAACATTTGTACAATGCGACTACTTACAAATACTAAAGATCTACTTGTAAATACCATATAACTTAAAGTGTGAAATATAATTTTACATTGATGAACCGCAACCAAAGTATCAACCAAAGCTTCTTCTCCAATTTTCCAGTTCATATTTTGACAAACAAGAAAACACAATCTACTGCAACTTGGAAAATCTAAACAAAATGAAGCTCTTCTCTACCTTCGAAAGGGTACAGCTATGGCAAATATACAATCAATCAAAGACATTTCTCATTTCAGGTATAACTTAATCTATTTCCTTGACTTTCCATCCATGTTGTCTGATACACAAGTACTATAATAACTTGGTAATTAAGCAAAGAATGCAGTTTATATGAACATCTCAGAAAGCTATGCTTGCTTGCTGACATCTCTACCTTTGGAAAGTCTTCAAACAATGTGACACCAGTTAACAAACATAAAGCAGGTACATTGAGCATTGCCTCCCTCATCCAACACTTTCCAAGCAACTACTTTCTCATAGGAAATAGATCTACCCATGCTAGAAACACATAAACCACCTTGAAGGCAAACAAAACCCTGAAAATGAAAAATAAATAGGAAGATGAAAAAAAAATTCAAATCCGTGAGTCAAGTCTATGATTGAACTTCAGTTCACAAAAAAAAAAAATTTAACACAAAATCAATAGCGTAGCTCCCTAAGGAAAAGACCATTCTAACTTCTAAAGAGCAAAAACAAACGAAAGACATAACTTCTGGTATCCGAGATTTGAACCAACTTTTTAAGAGCAGTTGCTGAAGCAAAGAGGATAATTAATCAATTGATTCCCTATATTTTAGATACACAAGTGATTTGTGTATAACCATTAAGGTTCACGTTATTAGCTTTGTTTCTGGCCAGTCAACTACCTGTTGAATGGTATGAGGAAACTCTGTGCAGATAGCCTTCCTTCCCTCCTCCATGAAGATACTTTCAAGAGTTATATTCTGCAGGTCAACCAGTGTAGTCTGGAGCATCTCGAGACCAGCTTTGTTGGCAAAGGTAAAAACTGGAATCGCCTGCACAAAATTCAACATGCACCTGAATCTATTCGAAGAATCACCAGCAAGAAGTGATGACACAGTTATGACCTAGGCCGATAACTGGTTAGTTCAGGTCAATATGAACAACACTTGGTCAATGTAATCTTGGCAGATATTTTAACAGGTAGTTTTTCAGCAGATTATAGATTCTTCACATACCTAATTGTCCACACATACTATTCATGCATCAATTTATTTATTAATGATAATAATCATCTTACATCATAGACAAAAACTTAAACCTACAAGCTGGAATTAATTGATTAGTAGTCTATAGAAATTATAGATGAATAATTGTTATTAAATATGTTTACATCTGCTACAATGCTAGTTATGCCATGATGACTCGAGCTTCAGAAAATATAACAACACTCTGAATGATCTGTGTATCTATTCAGATAAATGATTTTCAAAGGCCTTTCTTCTCACGTCCAATAAGCGGTCCTCACAATATACATCCTGATAAGACATCTCAGGCACTGTCTGTGTTCGAATGGTGGCAGAAGTGCACAAGGAAATCCAAATTTGTCTAGATATACAATTAAATTGATATTGTTGCACACCTATATTGATAGAAATAGTTGAATTCATTGTGCTCGTTCATTTTGTTCGTCTACAAACTTGCAAGCATAGGTTTGGTTCCTGTGGAGATTTATATTGCACTGGTTAAGGTAGAGTTGCTCAGAGACATGATATCAGAAACTGTTTTTGATATATTTTTGTTATTTTCATTTTTTAAATTATTGTCTTACTTGTTATTTGGAAATTCATTTATCTTAAAATTTTATTTGCTCCATTGCTGTCCAACTACCATAGTATGTTTAACCATTTAATGTTGTGTTTTACTATTATGATTTAAATTGTGCTTCATAATGTGTAAGGTTTATCGACTGTTTTCACCTTATGGAAGTTTGAGTTTTACAATTCAGATATTTGGGATTGAATTTAAATTTTAGAAATTGCAATGTAGAGGGTATTCCTTTACTATACTTGAAATCAGCTCATTAGTTCATGACAAAAATGGAACAACACAGAAGACAGTAGTAAAAAGTATATCATGAGGAACAAGCAATCTTGCTGGTTGATTCTGGATTTAACTGTAATGCAAGAAAAAGGTAAAGTGCAAACCGTCGTAGTACAGCACAGAATTGCATTTGAGTGATGCCAAAGCATCTTTAGAAGTGAATCACTACCATCAGTGGAAGATTCAAGCAATTCTGATCCCGAATAAACCCTGTGCAAAGTAGCAAGGACATTTACATTATCAGATGCCACAAAGAAGATATTATATAAATTATTAGAAATGACAGATAAATTTGAGTAACCATTTAATAACTAAATGATTTTTTCTGAACAGATATATATTGGAAAATATTTGAAGCTGCAGAGAACATGGAATAATACGACTAGAAATATTTCTATTGTTCCAATAATAAAGTCTTTGTCGCTCAATTGGTTATGATCTTGAGACACATACTGGAGACAGTGGGCCCAAATCTCCCAATTTTCTATCATCTATGTTTCAGGTAAAGAAAATAAAAGTGAAAAATCTGGAGACCAACTAGTCAGAAACCTTATGACTATTGATACGCAATATCCTGGATTAAATTAAATGTTACATCGACAATTTGTGCTTGCCAGAGTGAAAAAGACAAATCTTTGAGGTAAATTAGTTGAAAATGTTACCTTTAGAAAATCGATTGGAAAGATAGATATACAATACTATTGGTTTCCCCTTTATGAATTTTTATGAGATTAATGTTCAGGTCATTTCATATAAAATGAAGTTCATGCAAAACTCAAAAAGTGTTAGAATATATATTTTGACAAGAATAAATATCTTTAGGATTTAAACTGATGCGTGTGTAGTGCAAACAGTTTAAAGTTCATCTACTTTCTACCATATTATGAATGAAAGCATATTTGAGAAATTAACTGCTTATGGAATTAAAAACCTGTAGCTTTTAGAAATACGCTGAGCAAGTGTGTCATGTTCAGTGCTTCCATGTGGCATGCAAAGGTTGTCATGAGACCCAAGATGTGACGGTGAAAGAACTAATGCTAGTTTTTGAACAGAAACTTTGACGTGGTGAATGTATTGCCTAGCCATGGATACCACTCTCTCTAAGTGGTGGTTCTCGAAAGCAAATTGGAACGCTATAGTCATGACAGACTTGCCACTGCCACAATTACGAGAATTTACATCAGATGCTTGAATTCCCATTGATTCAACTCCAAGTGCAGAAGCAAGGTCCAAGGTTCGATTAGGAGTACTTGTGTCCTAAAGAAAAAAGCATAGTAAAGAACAAAAAAAATATATTAGCCTATGTACGGCATTTAACACGTAAAAAACAAAGAATAAAGTGGTTTATTGCTTAAATAACAATGTTTAACTTTGCCATGCTTACCATATCAGAGTCTAGAGAGATAATACGAAAACCTGACGGCAACAGTGGAGCATCATCAGCACAAGATGCATCTACTGGGGCAAATATTAGCTCAGAGCAGGTGCCAGGGAAATTCTTATTCAATCCATTGCAGAGCTGTCAATGTCAATTTGTTTTGTCACGAAAGATACAAAGTTGCTACTTACAAAAGAAGATATCTAAAAAGAGTTCATAAACCTTGACCTCTATGATTTAATGCTTGTAATTTGACTGACAATTGATTCTTATTTCATTAAAAAATAATATTAGATCACAAGGAATTGAATCCACTTTAAGAAGCATCTATTTGACTAAATCAAGCATAAATAAAACTACAGCAACTGCCCAAACTCAGAGATCCACACCTTCATGAATCCTCTAACATCATATAAAATGGAAAATTTACAGTCTCAAAGAATGCATCAACATAAAATCACTAGCATATTTCCTTTTTCTATGAGAATACTAAAGAGAGAACAGAAAATTGACCTGCAGGAGGTACAGATGACATGGAAAAGGAGTTTCCTGTTGATAACAAATACCTTCCAACTTAACCACCTCCAAGTACTGGGAAAAAGAATGGATAAAAGAATGTCAAACATAGAGAAACTATAGCATAATGGGATGCCCATGAATGCTAAAGCGAAATGGATAACTTACTTCTTCATGGTATAGAGCAGGAACCAGAGTTAATATCACCGGCCCAACAGAGCTTCCACAGTCAGATTCAGCTGAAGTCCTTGGGGTAGCCTTCACTGCAGCAGCAGAATAGGCATCTATGTCACTATCTGCCCACTCTGATCGATGTTCTCGTAAATATGATAGGAGAACAGGTGGAGATATATTCTGCATGTTCATACAGACAGAGGAACATTGATAAGAATATTGATTTAAATCAGCCATGTAAAGTCAACACCAAAAGATATTGAGAGTTAAAATATTTACAGATGCTCAGCAATTTCTTAAGGGTGCACACCAAATCTAGTGTTCAAGTTGTAACTATAATCAAACTCGACTGCGAAGTAACAGACTTGTAATACTAAAATAATAATGATACTCATGTAGTTCATATATTATGATGTGATTATTAGCATCAGGCAAGAAGGTTCATATCCAAGCTAGGGCCAGGAAGCTTGATATTAACCCTTTAAGCCATTTCTATCCATTTTCTAGTAGTTTTACTACAAGGGAAAGAACAAACTAGAATGTAAAAGACAACTTGCAAATCCCATCTTAGAATTTCAAAACGCTCTTCTAAATTGACAAAACAATATCAACCAGATAAGAATTTCATTTTCCATATAAGTTCTTACTTTGCATAAAATACCTAAGTCCCTCATTCTAGTGGCCCTATTACATCACATCATTTGATCAAATTAACGTACAAATAATCATAAAGAGGTAATGCTGCACAAACCAAGTTTTCTTTTCCCATAACTTTTCCTGAGATTTTGTCAGCATGCATATGTATAGGAAAAAATGGTAAATACATGAAAGCACAGTTCAGCTTCACTCACAAACCTGTAAAAGTATAGATGCCATTGCACAGAGAACAGAACTGCTTGACGAGGACAACCCATCAGTATTATCAAGATTTAAACTCATCATTTTCCTAGGAGATGAATTTACTAGAACAGTGACATCATCCACAACATCACTAGGGATTATAGACCACCCATCATCTGGAAACCCATTCACAGCTTCATCGAAACCCCTGCACACACACACACATATATATATATATATCAATGAATTCTTGGTACGATGCATCAAGAAAAAAACACAAGGAACAAGATCTAAAATATAAGCTAATACCTACTCAACCTATGGCTAAGTGCTCTTAGAGCTGCAGGTTGCCTGCCCCATGAGGTAAAGATAGCAGGATACAAACTTTCATAGGAAATCTGTCTTAGATGATGTAGAGCCTAAATAAACCATCAAAATTTAGTATATGAAAAACAAAGTACATCCATTCTTCCTTTTGCTAAAACACTGATTCTTATTGGTCAACAACAATCTGTTTAAATAATAATGATAAATTCGTCCTTGAAAATTTTCTGCTTTAAAGAAATACCAAAAATGGAGGGGGAACATACTGTTATTGTTGTATTCTGAGCAAGCCTTGTTGATGATTCATATAGTGGTCTTATAACTTCTGGCATACTACTAGGCTGATATATGGAGAAGATATGTCAGAAATACTATATATTCAATGAATGCAATGCTTAAAGGGGGGAAAAGCAATATCAATGAACAACATAAAATAATCCAATAAAGACAAAAGGAATAATTTACCTGAAAATCAAAATGGTCAATGATACAAATCATAGAGCCACCATCCTCACATGGTCTTATCAAATAACCACTAGGCAACATTTCTGCCCTTACAAAATGCTCCATGGGGGGCATGCTTGGACCACCTAGCATGCTATTGAGTGATCTTTGACAGACCTTGTCGGATATAATTTAGATTGTCAAAGAAGAAATACTTTGTCAAGCATACATTGCTGAACTGTTGCAGATTGTGGTCAAACTAGGGATCAGGTGCTTACCACAAGACTGTTGTCTTCGAGAATTTTTGTATATCTTAGCAGCCAGAAGTCCTGAGCGGGTGCCAGCGTCGTTGGAGCATAGACCTTCATTCCATCCATTTTAGTTTGACAGAAAAATGTTGCCTACAATATTTAACAGGCAACGAGCATGAAGTCTAACAGACATGAATACCTGCATGTACAACACCTCAATGGTTTCATTATTTGCGGTCAGCATCACATTGCTTGCCTCCAAAGATCGACAGTCACGACACCATGATAATCGATCTTTCAAGATTTCTGCAACCTGAAACAAACTACAAAGTCAAGCAAAGAGAATTAACTATTTATCAAGCACGACAAAGCATACCTTTGTGGTTTCCAGACCAACAAAGCCACAAGCTTGTGCAGCGACGCCAGTGCAACCATGTGAGATAGCAAAAGTTCCAACAGAATCCGGACCAGGCTATATAGTTAACCAACATATAAGTTCAAGATGTTGAACTTAAGCTTCAGGATGAATCACGCACAAATAACATTAGCTTTTTTTCCTTTTCTATGTTTTATTAACATTAGCTTTTTTCCCTTTTCTATGTTTTATTAACATTAGCTTTTTTTCCTTTTCTATGTTTTATTGCATCTAAAATGTTTACTAAAAATAATCTGTAAAATGAGAAGAGAAACAAATCTAAGATGGCACCTTCATCCCGGGCATTCGAATCCACTCGAAAGTAGTTCCAGTAGCCTTCGACAGAAACTCTGTTAAAGTCTCCTCTGCGATGGATATTAATCTGTAACAAGCACAATGAATAGTTAATGACCACCATGGAGAATTAACAAATGCCGGAAAGAAGGTCAATCTTTCTCATTGTCCTTGGAACAAAAAAAAAACATGGATCTTTTGACATACCCAACGGGGGTAGAATCTCTTGGTTTATGCTGAGATGGCAAATGGTGGTGAAAATTCGTCACAACCGACTCACAATATGTGTGCATTGTCGCTAATGCAACCTGCCGTATTTAAAGACCACAACTCAGAGCCAAATAGCAGTACCACAATGATTCTTGGAAAAGAACGACAAAAGCTTACATTTTGGGTTCGTTGACGTAAGTAACTATTATCATAGATCAACTGCGTGACCTGCTTCTGCAGCCGCGTATTTTCCTCCAACAAAAGCTTATTCATCGACATCAGCTTCCTGTTCACGGTCTGAAGCTGTGACGATTCCTTTCGCTGTTTCTCTCGGCACCTAAAGCAACAAACTTGTGAAGAAATGCGTACAGATGAACAAGTGCTGATTCCATTGCAGAACATTGATACCTCCTATTCTGAAACCAAACTTTAATCTGCTTCGGCTCGATGTTGGAGAGGGTGGGGCATTCCCTGATGAGCTGCTGCCTCCTCAGTGAGCTCGGTTTTGGGCATTCACGGTAGACTCTCTCGAGGGCTTCGACTTGCTCCGGTGTGTACCGGACATATTTTCCCTGATCGGTCGCCATATTCCCTTCGTTTCGAGAAGTCACAGCTATCATGTGCCAAACAACAGCGCCAATAAAGGTCATTTACCAGCTGTAGAGCACCTTCAATACAGAGATCTTATCTTTTGTTTTTTTTCCCTCTACCATTCGCAACAAAAAGGAGAATTCTTTCATCTCTTTCATCAACCCGAAGACAAAACCAAGAGAAAGGCTCCGAAACTTAAGCCAAAACTGTGTCCAGTCTCCAATACCGGTGGCCTTTCCTCATATACCACGACAACAGCAAGCACAAGAAAGAGGTGGCCTTTTCGAGATTAGAGATCCCCTGAAAGACATTAACGCCAATGGTCAGTGTTGTTAACCGGTACAGTAGTAGGCACAAGAAGTTAGCATACGACGCAAAACAAACAAAGGAGACTAAAACGAAACCTCGAACTACTGGAGGCTTTAATAAATGTCTTTAAAGCTTCTGCGAAAATTTTCTTTCCCTTTCACTTCTGACCGGAAGAATTGCCGCTCTCTTTAAAACCTTCCAAGCTGCGAAGCTTTCCAAAGCGGTAACAAAAGTAAAAAAAAAAAAAAAAGGAAAAAGATTTCAAAACCACGGATTTAATTCTCCAGATTTGAAGTCCCTCCAACCGAGTCGAATAGGCTCGCACCTGAATTCCTCAATATCTCTGTGACAAGAAAGCCAGCAGAAGCAATTCCTCGTCATCTGGAGTTCGATTAAAGGCCTGACGCCAGATACCGCCCCAAGATCCACCAGCTTTCCTCGGATCCGCGCCGAAAAATAAATCTTTCCCAGCAACTCGACCAAATAAATATGAGAAAAAGAAAGAGACCGACCCCTGGCAACGATTCGTACCCGTGATCTCGATCTCCTCTTTCACAGCGGTCGTACGACAGAGCAGGGACGTCTTCTTTACGGCTTATCGGCGGGGCAGTTCCCAGTCTCTGCGCCCTAGGGTATCTGACAAAGTGCGAATCAACCGATGGAGTCGAACTCTAGCAAAAGAAGGAAAAGATGCCGGCTTTCCTCCCAATCCGACCTCTGTTCCTCGAAAGCCCTTCAATGGCGATTTGTTCGTCGAGAGAAGGCAAAGATACGCTTGGTCCTGCCAGATTAAAACAAACTTCCGACTGCTACTCCCTCTTCTCCTTCGAGCTTGAAGAACACTGCAGCATCTAGCGAGCAGCAGAAAGAGAATTGTTTATATAGGAAAGGAATCCAACCTCGTAAGTTTGCTGATTCTAAGAAATTTAATTTGCCCCTTTTTATATGCAAAACAATTGCAAAATTATCAAATAAATCTATTTATCAATCATTTAGATACCGTCCATTTCTCTACTAAATGATTTATTTTTCTGACGTGAAAATTGCAATGATTTTTTTAAATAATTCTACTCTAGAATTAATCCAAAATCCTTTTTTTTTTAATCACAACCTTATACAATTTTTTTCCCGAATGCAAAATTCAACGCTCCAATGATAATTTATAAGTAAAATCCTAACGCACATAAATTCGCATATCATGTGGTATCTGCATGACGTATCAATCATATGATCTGTCGCTGTCAAATCATTAAATAATGAGTGGAAATTTTCGTTGTTTTAACTGCCAAAATGATGAGAAAAATTGAAAGTTACCCATCATAAAGAATGCGAGGAAGGGAATAAGAATTTTCGATTGATGAGTAAATAATTTTAATTTAGCCGTTTTGGCTTTTTTTTTTTTTTTTAGTTCTAATGTAACTTGGGCTGATATTAACATATATATGCAAAAATGTTATTTGACATTCTCAGCATATTATATTTTCTTGAACCACAGACCCCATGGTGAAGGCAACATCATAGGAGAGGACATAGACTACTAGGGAAATTGCTTTAGAATCAAATTACCCTGATATGACCAAGAAGGAATGAAAGGATGAAATATAGTAAAATTGGCTTAGGATATAAAATTCAAAGCGTAATTTGGTGTACAAAGTTTTCATCAATGTTAATTAATATAAGGAAAGAATCTATTATATACGGTCTTATTTTATTTTATAAAAAATTATTTTTATGATTCGAATATGTGACTTTCAAAATATATGATAACAATTTTATTACTTTACCAAATCTATAATTCTTAGGATATACAACGAAAATAAAGAAAAAATAATTATTTTGTTTTGATTGTTAGGATCAACTAAAATTAAAGAACAAATCAAATGGACACTCTAGAAACATCATTAGGAATCGAGATAGATTTACTTAGGAGATGCCCTGAGTTATAGTTCAGTCTTTTTTTTTTTTACTTTATAAATACTGAGTTCTAAATTACACCCTACATATATTGCACAGAAAAACTCAATTATAGTCCAATCCAAAATTGATAGCTCAATCCAATTCTAATTTCTAGATCCATCCCTGATTAGGAAGGCTAAGAAAGTAGATAAAATGAATTTCTAATGGGCATCTATTTTAGGTTCTAAAATTTATAATTTTACTATTTTAGGTTGAGTTAGGGGCATTAAGGAATTAAGGAAGAATACTAATTCCTTCCTTGTGAGTTAGTGCATCATTTAGATAATCTAAATATTCAATCTGATTAATTTTGAAAATGGTCAACTTGATTTCATGGAAATTTTCTATGGATGACTCAGCGATCCAGTAGTTTAACATTCTAAATTTTTCAGTCCATCGGAGGTGTGCCATAATTGAAAATTAAACTATGAATATTTGAGAAATTATATAAGCATCATGCCTTTGCATAGTAACTTAGGGTTATTAAAATTTTACCGTCAATTTACCATTTCACATTTTCAAAGTTGAGAAATACCGAAATCGTGTACGTAACTTTCATAATTACCAAATCATGCATCGCTTTCCGAATTTACCCCTCCGCTCAATTGTGTGCTTGTCCTGTGCTCACCCGAACCAAAAGCATGCTCCATGCACGTTACCATGTGTGTGCAAATTAAAATGGTGAAGGAAATCTGAACGACGGTGTGCAAAAGGCGAAGGCAAAGGCGAACAATCCCTCAACCCTAATAGCGACATTTGTGCATTTCCAACGCTGATTGTGTTTCTAACAGTGTGCACGATGCGCGTCAGTTTCCGACCATTGATTGTCGACGAACGGTACACCTTCTTCTTGAAAAGATGAGCCGACGAAATCTAACCCTAAAATCACTCCAAATATCCTAATCTCTCATTCTGTCATCATCCAACATTTTCTCCGGCATCACCAACTTCTCTATTCTCTGGCCAAACTATTCTCCGATATTTTCTCTAGCATCACCAACTCCTCTATTCTCCGGCCAAACTCTATTCTCCGGCATCACCAACTCCTCTATTCTCCAACCAAACTCTATTCATCGACATTTTCGTCCGACCAAACTATATTCTCCTATACAAATCGTAACCCTCCTCCCTTCTTCACTAAAACTCCTCTTCCACATGCCACCTCTCCAACTAAACTACCCAACCAAACTTTCTCCGTGCAAACTCTATCCGACTAAAAAATCACATCCTTCAACAAATGTCGATGATTCAAGATTCCAACTTGCCATCATCTTCAAAGGTTAGGTTGAATATTTTTTATGTTGTCATTGTCGTTGTAATTAGTATAAATTAGTTTTACTAAACTATGTGACTTTTTTTACAAAGTTCAGGTGTTATTTTATTATCATGCAAAAATGAAACAAATTAGATCATCTTCTGTAAAGAGAGGTCCAATTATATATTTTGGAGCAAAAGTTACATTGGATGAGTAAGTTAGTTAGGACATTTTAGATTTTTTTTTTTTTAGAAATTTCCACAAAATGAAAAGGCAAGAGGTATTCAACAATACATCTGCATGAAAAATACATTAGAGTATTAAGTAGGTGTCCCTTTGTATCATTCCTTAGCATACCAAAAATTCTACATCTCAGAGGATTATTGATTAATATATTTAAAAATTGGTATTCTAAAGCAAAGACATTTAGATTCTTCAATGTGGATGTGTCATTCGCAACCAAAGATCTTGCATTATTGCTTAGAATCCAAGATAGAGGCATACATATTCAGATGGATTCCAATGTTGCTTTCTAATGAATTATTTGAAAGATTTTTTTGCAAGTAAAGAAATTAATCGATCCAGATTGAAATACTTGCTAAGGAAGTATTATCTCCGTGTGAAATCTGATACAAATGTTTTATTTTTTATTTTTGTAAATTTTATGTTTTGTATCTTTTTTCTTTTGTTTTGTTTGCTTCTAATGCATATAAGCTACCTTCAAGTATTATGGATATTGTAGATGATTTTGATAGTGTAGGAAGTTATAATTGGATTGAGGCAATATATAATTACATGACACCTCAACTTCCAATATTTGAGGATGTTTTTGCATCCAAGACTCCTAGCTCTATCATTTCATTGCCTTATATGAAGGGATTTATTGGTCTACATGTTGTAAGTTTTGATTATCTAGTTAATACATTTAAAAATAATCAATAGTATATAATTGTTTAATTATAACATAGTCTTAGTTTCTTAAGCATGTCCCTATTCAATGGGCAAGTAACATTGTAACATTGAGAATAAGTAAGTGGAGGTCTACTTATTCTCATATAAATAAAGTGAGGACTAAATTAGCAGAAATTTCATCTTCCCAGGTAAACATATGTGTATTTCAACTAATACTAAATTCATATCATATAATTAAAGATTTTTTAATTAATTATCTGTCTTTATTCATTTTGTAGATTATTGTTGTTATTATCCTACCCTTAAAAAAGCTCATTTACTTGGGACTGTTAGGACCAGAATGCACTAGGAGGGTAAATAGCACTCAAACTCGTTCATCTCTCATTCTCATGTTCGTTCTTGTCTACAAGTCGTTAGTACATAGTGGAAACAAATATAAACAAACTCACAAATACAACGCTAGGATTTTACATGGTTCGAAAATCCTCGATTCCTACTCTACGACCTAACTCCTACCGATAGTCCCACTATCACTTTCTCCTTCTCGAAAACCTTCCACAGGTGGAGAAACCTCTTACAACCTGGAGCTTGTACAAAAGAACAACCTAATACAAAATACACAAGTGAAATGAAGAACAAGGATCAAAACACTTTACACAATGAAATCTTTGCTTGATCGTTGTTTGGTTGCTTCGGGACGGCTTGGAAGGTATAGAATACTACAGTAAATCCCCTTCAGAGTCTCCAAGAATCGTCACCTCAAAATCTCCACGAAACCCTCTTTTATAAAATCTTTATCAGACTAATTTTCACATATCAATCGACTGGTCTTACCCCCAGTCGACTGGTCAATGGACCATTGTGCAATCTGCCACTCCAACAACATGATCCACATCATATTCTGATCCATCAGTTGACTACTATTGTCCATCAGTCGATGATCAGTCGAATTGCTAACCTTTTGTGCCCAGTCATAGTAGCATCAATCGACTGCCCCTTGAACAATAGTTGACTACCATCCTTTTTGTGCCCTACTACAGTATCACTAGTCGATTGATCAATCCATCAGTCAACTATCGTTAACTAGTCGAGTTCTGACCTCCACGACTCCTCAAATAGTAACACTAGTCGACTGCTTGATTTCACCAATTGACTTATCAAACCCTTAGTCGACTGGCCTTAGCCAGTCGAGTCCCAAACTCAACACTTGCTCGAGCACTATTACTAGTCGATTGGTAAACTCTACTAGTCGACTGGTAGCTCAGTCTCAGCCTAGTTTCAAGCTGACTCTCGCTTTACCTGGTATCTAATTGACCTCAACCCACTAGGACTTTTCTCTCCTATCCAGCATCTGTTCAACCATGACCTACTAGGACTTCTCTTTCCAAGTAAGTGTAGGAACGTTGATGATGCGCTAGAGGGGGGGTGAATAGCAATTTTGCGCTTTGATGGAATTCATTCACGTTCGTCTACAAGATGTTAGTGTGCACAACATAATACAAATAGAAATAAACACAACACAAGACAAACATTCACATACAATGCACAAGCATATAACGTGATTCGGAACCTAGGGTTCCTACTCCACGGGTTGAGCTCAAGTGAGCTCTAGTGATGCAAACCGCCACTAATAAACCTCTCCTAATCGGAAAACACTCTGGAGGTGGAGAAAACCTCTTACAATAATAATAAAGAAATACAAGCAAATACAAAATGAAATACAACAACAATATAAAGAAAACTTTACAAAAGATTACTTTGAATGTTTTGCTTGTTGGTTGCTTGGACGAGCTTGAAGGACTCTGAAATGCACCAGTACTTCGCCTCAAATCTCACCTAGAATCATTGCCAAAATCCTCCCTTCAATGCTCCTTATAAAACTGCAACTCAGGCTGATTTTCACCTAGCAGTCGACTGTCTATACCTAGCAGTAGATTGCTCCTATAGTTGTTGTCTCACAACGACTTAATCCACACTGGAAAAATTCCAACGGATAGCCAATCAGTGGACTGCCAAACGTTAGCAGTCGACTGATGCCACGATAGTCGACTACCTAGTCGACTACGGAACTTTTTGTGCTCGTGTCCGCAAACAGCAGTCGACTTGCCCTCCATGGTAGTCAACCGTTCAAGGTCAGTCGATTGCCCAAAGTTGGCAGTCAACTGCTAACGCCACGCAGCTACAATTGAGCTCCAGTCAACTCCCGACCTGCGACTAGTCATAACCCCAATCAACTGCTCAGAGTCGACTAGGTTGTCAAGTGTCAAACACTTGGTGTAACAACCCAAATTTTAATTCCTATAATTTTATTTAGAGAAAAATAGAAATAAGAATAAAAAAAATCGAATAAATGGTTCGTTAGCCGGGGCTCGAACCATGAACCGTAGTTTTGGGGGAATAGGCTTCCTACCACTAAGTCATAAGATTACCAATGAGTAGAATATAACAGAATATATCTATAGGTGGGGAAAAGGGAGAAGTTGGTTAATTTGACTAATCATTTAAAGGGATAATTAAATTAAGGAAACCCTAATTTTATATATATATATATATATATATATATATATATATATCTTTTTTATTTTTCCTCACCTCTCTCTTTTCCCTAAATTCCCACGCCGCCAACCCCTCTCTCCCTCTTCTCTCCAACACAACCAACCCCTCTCTCCCTCTTCTCTCCCAACGCCGACCACCTTATCCCTCTCTCTCTCTCTCTCTCGATCTCTCGTGTTCCAGCCGCCGAAGCAAGGAAGAAGGTTGTCTTCCCTTTGGATAATTCAAGAGGGATCTCCTCAAGGACTTGGTAGAGGATCACGCTAAAGCAAAGGAACACGTAAGAGGTCTTCTCTTTACGAAATCTAACGGTATAAATTGATGAAAAAATATAGAAAGTAAGTATTGCTCACCTACAGTATAAGTAGTTATCGTATGTCATTGATATATTTTTATGTGCATGTTATTTCCAGTTATGCATTGTATTTTAGTATATGATTTTACCCGTTATGTCATGTTTGATTCCATATCGTGTTTAGATCCATGATGAGAATATCATTTATGATCATGCATGTTGTAGATGAGTTGTAGCTTACAATTATATGCATGATGTAGAGTAAAATGTAAAAATATTTCTTTTATAAAGAAGAATTTAAAGATGCCCCATTCGAATTGGGGATTAAGAGCACAACGATCCTCAGTATGCTTTCCATTTCAATTTTTGGGGGTCAAGAGCATAATGATATTTATGGTACTCCCCATTCGTAGTTTAGGGGATTAAGAGCATTTTTTTCAGTATGTATAAGAATATAAGTATAAAGGAAGTATTTTACTTTTGAAAAGACATGTACCGAGCATCAGTTTTACCCACGGGCCAAGCCTCTCAGTCTCAGTTACCCTAGTAGGTTCGGTGGTTGGCCACCTCGGCCTATTAGGAAAGCGTGCATTGGTACTATGTCGGGCCCATATTCAAGATGATTATTAGTTTGAAGTATCAGTATAAGTACAAGTAAAAGTTTTCAAAGTTAATCATTCCAGTTCAGATATATACATTGTTTACAAGTTTAAAATACTCAAGAGATATGTATCCAGGGTTATGATTTCCAGTTATGCTTACATGTGTATCAATGTATCAAGGGTAAGAGAACTAGTTGCATGATTTCATACGTTGCATGTTTTTGTGAGCATAGAAAGTACTTACTAAGCGTTATTGCTTACAGTTTGCATTTCCTTATACTGTAGATAAAGGTAAAAAAAAGATTCAGTAAGATGATATAGCGAATGAAGTGCTTGGAGTGTGTGGCGACGGAACAGTGGAAATAAAAAATCCTAAATGCAGATGTCTAAACCATATTTTAAGTTTCTAGTTGTTTTTTTTATTGTTGAATTTCAATTGGATTGCTTATGATTGAGACCAAAGAATGCTAGAGTCATGTTGGGTTAGTCTTAATACTTGTATGTTATGTGAAGATCTTGAATTGATTATTGTTTAAGTGATGTCAAGGTCCTTATGATCATTTTAGTTGTTAGCATATTGCGTTAGTATATTGCATGAATTTTAGAATGATGGTAATATGGGGTGATGATTAAAGTATAGTGTCAGAGTAAGATAAGGAAGAAAATAAGAATAAGACAGTAAAGGAGTGACATCTCCCCTAGCAGAGAGTGGAAAGACTAGGGGGGTGTTACAAGATGGTATCAGAGCGGGTTTCGCCCTTCCGTCACACACACATCGAGCATCAGTCCTGCCGCCTCCAAGTAAACAAGTATTTATCTTCTTTATTTACTTTATGAGTAGTAAGGAATGCTTCTTTTAAGTTAAACATGCTCACCTAGAATGTTCTCTTTGAGTTAAACATGCTTGCATATATATATATGAAGATGATAGACAGTAAGTAATAGAGCATACCTAGATATGTATGTGAAGATGAAAAAAAAAATAGTGATAATAGTCTGATAGTGGAATAATGCAAAGGGAGGTTCAATCAGTAAGCAGCCTACATATCCTACATGTTCTAAGTGTGGGAGGAAGCATCTAGGAGTTTGCCGCCAGGGCGTGAGCAGGTGTTATATATGTGGTGTCGAGGGACACTTCGTCAAACAGTGCCCCACCAAGACCAATCTGCCTCCGCCACAGTCTATTCAGTATGGAGGTAGACCAGCCCAGCTACATTAGATGCAGGGAGCAATGGAGGGTCCTTACATTAGCCAAAAAAGATTGGAGGCCCCATCAGTTACACCTAATGCCCGGATCTTCTCCCTCACCAAGGAAGAGGTAGCAAATGCTTCTACGATGGTCACAGGTCAGATACCTATCCTTAGTCAGCATGCTACCGTACTGTTTGATACTGGGGCAACACATTCTTTCATGTCTATGACATTTGCTAAGAAGATAGATATAACTCTGGATATCTTAGATATTCAATTTTTAATGACCCTACCTTCGGGTGAAATAATGACATCTACATACTGGTTGCGTGCCGTGCCGGTCATAATTTCAGACAGAGAGCTTTATAGTGATCTGGTCTTCCTGGACATGCATGACTATGATGTCATCTTTGGAATGGACTTTCTTAGCAAGTACGGTGCTTCCATTGAGTGTCGTAAGCGAAGAGTAGTATTCCAACCCGAGACCGAGGCCAACTTTGAGTTTATTGGAGAACCAAGGAAGAAGACTAAGAAGTTCTTGTATGCCATGGAAGCTCAGAAGATGTTAGCTAGTGGATGCACTGGGTATTTAGCACATATAGTTGATACTAAGCATGAAAGAAGTCCCAATTGTATGTGACTACCCGGGAGTATTTCCTGATGAGCTACCATGACTAGCACCTAGAAGGAAAGTTGAGTTTGAGATCGAACTTATTTCTGGTACCCACCCAATCTCAAAAGCACCCTATCGTATGGCTCTAGCTGAATTTAAAGAGCTTCAAGAAAAATTATAGGAGTTACTAGACAAGGGATTCATCTGCCCTAGTCATTCCCCGTGGGAAGCTCCGGTGTTGTTCGTGAAAAATAAAGATGGGTCTATGAGGATGTGCATAGACTACCGAGCCTTGAATCAAGTAATGATTAAGAATAGGTATCCTCTGCCAAGGATAGAGGATTTATTTGATCAATTGAGGGGAGCCACAGTCTTCTCCAAGATTGACTTACGGTCCAGTTATCATCAAGTAAGAGTTAAAGAGGAGGATATACCGAAAATAACTTTCCGAACGAGGTATGGACACTATGAGTTCATGGTCATTCCCTTTGGAATGACAAATGCACCCGCTATGTTTATGGACTTGATGAATCGGGTATTTAAGGAGTTCCTTGACAAGTTTGTGGTCATCTTCATTGACGACATCCTTATCTACTCGAGAACCCAGGAGGAACATGTCGAACACTTGAAGACAGTCTTGCAAACCCTTCAGCAAAGACAGTTATATGCAAAGTTCTCCAAGTGTGAGTTTTGGCTCGATCGAATATCGTTTCTGGGTCATGTTATTTCAAAAGATGGAGTTATGGTAGACCCGACAAAGATAGAAGCGGTCAGTAATTAGGGTCAACCAAAGAATGCCAGTGAAGTCAGAAGTTTGCTCGGATTAGCGGGGTACTACCGAAAGTTTGTGGAAAACTTTTCAAGGATAGCTTCACCGTTGACAGTTCTTACCAGAAAGAACAAGAAGTTCGAATGGATCGAAGATTGTGAAAAGAACTTCCTTGAATTAAAGAGGAGACTCACAAGTGCTCCAGTGCTTACCCTTACAGAAAGTAATGAGGGATTTGACATGTATAGTGATGCGTCCAAGATGGGACTCGGAGCAGTACTTATGTAGAAGGGTAAAGTTATTACTTATGCAGCTAGGCAACTCAAGGACTACGAAAAGAATTATCCTACTCATGACCTTGAGTTGGCAGTAGTGGTCTTTGCTTTGAAAGTTTGGAGGCATTACCGATATGAAGTCCAATGCAAGATTTACACAGATCACTAGAGTCTGAAATATTTCTTCACTCAGAAGGATCTGAATATGCGACAGCGCAGATGACTTGAGCTAGTAAAGGACTATGACTGTGAAATCCACTACTATCCTGGAAAGGCAAACAAAGTAGCAGACGCGCTGAGTAGAAAATCATGCGCCACTTTGATGTCCCTATAAACACTATCCCAACCACTAGAGAAAGAGATAATGAATTTTGGGGTTGAGATCATTTCTGGACAGCTCTCCGTCTTGACCATAGTACCTACACTGTTTGGGGATATATTAGCAAGACAGGACAAAGATCCTAGCATCCAAAAGATCAAGCAAGAGATCCAAGAAGGAAAGGATGAAGGATTCTATGTCTCTGATAGTGGGGTATTATATTTGGGTGAACGCCTATGTATCCCCAAGGACCCAGACTTAAGAAAGAAGATCCTAGAAGAAGCTCATGGGACCCCATATTCGATGCATCCTAGATCCATCAAGATATATCAAGATATGAAAGGGAAATTCTGGTGGCTTGGTATGAAGAGGGACGTGGCTAAGTATGTTAGCACTTGTCTGACATGTCAGAGAGTGAAAGTAGAACACCAGAGACTAGGAGGAGTTCTACAGCCTATCCAGATTCTAGAATGGAAGTGGGAGGGAATAGCCATAGATTTCATAGTAGGACTGCCCAAAACAACCAATGGCTACAATTCTATTTGGGTAGTTGTCGATAGATTGACAAAGTCTGCTCACTTCATGCCTATCAGAATATCATACTCCATGGAACAATTAGACCAGTTATATGTCAAGGAAGTGATTAGACTGTATGGAGTACCTAAGACCATTATCTCTAATAGAGACAGTCGCTTCACTTCACACTTCTGGGAGTGTGTTTAGGAAGCCCTCGGCACTAAGCTACGATTAAGCACTGCATTTCATCCTCAGACAGATGGGCAAACAGAAAGAGTGAATCAGATTTTGGAGGATATACTAAGAGCTTGTGCCTTAGATTTTAAAGGAAGCTAGTGCAAATATTTGTGTTTGGCAGAGTTTGCCTATAATAATAGTTACCAAACCACAATTGGAATGACAACTTATGAAGCCTTGTATGGAAGGAGATGCAGATCACCTATCTGTTGGTATGAGGGTGGCGAGAAGAAAGAAATGGGACTCAAGACGGATTTTATAGATGACGCCACCAAAACTATAAAGAACATACGCCAAAGGATAGAGACTACCCAGAGTCACCAAAAGAGTTACGCCGATATCCGACGCAGACCCCTAGAGTTCCAAGTTGGGGATTCGATGTTCATTAAGGTAGCTCCTATGAAAGGGGTAATGAGATTTGGGAGGAAAGGCAAGTTAAGTCTTAGATATGTAAGCCCTTACCTGATCACCAAGAGAGTTGGTAATGTAGCTTATGAGCTAGAGCTACCACAGGAGATGTCAGCTATCCACAATGTATTTCATGTTTCAATGCTTAAAAAGCACGTCCCAGATACCAACCAAGTGATTGAGCCA
Organism: Wurfbainia villosa; assembly: GCA_025175895.1. Taxonomy (NCBI): domain Eukaryota; kingdom Viridiplantae; phylum Streptophyta; class Magnoliopsida; order Zingiberales; family Zingiberaceae; genus Wurfbainia; species Wurfbainia villosa. The sequence continues at coordinate 2,026,848 of CM046008.1, forward strand.
CAGACAGTACAGATTCAGACAGATCTAAGTTATGAAAGTCGACCTATTCAGATAATAGATCGAGCAGTCAGGAAACTAAGAAATAAATAAGTACCGTTAATAAAAGTCTTATGGCAAAGTCAAAGGTTTGAAGAAGCAACCTGAGAACGTGAGGATGACATGAAGCAAAAGTACCCCAAGTTGTTCTAGTTTCGAGGACGAAACTTTTATAAGGTATAAGGGATTGTAACAACCCAAATTTTAATTCCTATACTTTTATTTAGAGAAAAATAGAAATAGTCCAACTGCAACACAACCTCTTTCAGAACATAATCAACATGCGACACGTATTTCCTCAGTATAACAACAGGAAAATACGTTGTGAGCACCCGCAAGTGTCGGAGGTAAAGCCAACCGATAAGCTACACCTCCATAATCTATGACACAAGATCTGAATAGATCCTTAAACATTTGAATGTCATGCTTAAACAGTCCATCAGTCCGCGGATGAAATGTTGCACTAAGCCCAAGCTCTGTGCCCACAGTCTGGTGCAGACTCTGTCAAAATCGCAAGGTATATCACGAATCTCTATCCGATATGGTACTTAAGAGTACCCCACGCAATCTGATAATCTTTCGGTAATACAACTCTACCGAATGATCCAACAAGTACGACCCACGAATAGAAAGGAAATGAGCTAATTTGGTCAGTCGATCCACACTCACCCAAATTGCATCATGTCCTTTACGGGTCCTAGGCAATCCCGTAACGCAATCAATTGTGATATGCTCCCACTTCCATTCCGGAATCGGAATTTTCTAGAGCAATCCATCGAGTTTTTGATGTTCAGCCTTCACCTACTGGCATACTAAACATCGAGCAGCAACATCTGCTATAACTCTCTTTATACCATTTCACCAGTATAAACGTTTCAACTCTCGGTACATCTGAGTACCACCAAGGTATATAACCCATCTCGAATGATGTGCTTTCTGTAACGACTCTTCTATGATTGGTCGCGTGTCCGGAACACACTATCCTTATCAGAGAAGGAGAATTATCTTCTCGAAAGAGAAGTCCATCAACCTTCCAAGATACACTCCACACACACTGTAAGTGCATGGAAGACTATAGCAATCAATCTCCCTTGTTGCAATTGTTGCAACTGTTCGCGCTCCAGCAACTCCATTGTAGCTACCCAGTAGCTTGTTAAATTCAATGAGCACTTCTGCTCCATACAACTACAAATCCAAATAATAACTACTAAAGTCACGTCATGTATATGACAGACTATCTCGTAGTTTCTTAACTGACGCAGACATAAGATTTGCCTCATTCAATTGCATTGGAATCGTTCCGATCCCTGAAATGACGCATCTGCGTACATCATCCTTTTTATCCACTTCGGAAGGATTAACTAATACTGGCGTAAAAATTAACCGCCACCGAGGTCCTGTAAACTGATTTCACCAGCTTCTAACTAAATGATTTCCATCATCACCTTTGTCAAACAAGTCCGTGGTATAGTAATGCCAAACATTCTATCAACATCTACAGAACTAACCAAATCATACAAGGAAAACCATCATCTACGGTGGCCGAGTGCGCAACTCCAACTACCACAATCAACAGTGGCCAAATTACGCAACTCCAACAACTACAAAAGGATCCAATCATGTTAAGGATACACGATTCTCAAATCCTGTGACGACTAAATCATTAATTAGTCTAGCAATTTAATCAAAATTCATACGATTCATACCAAGTATGAAATTATCGTCTCCACACACCTGCATCCCCTTTACTCTAAGCTGATGATATATATTAATCATCACAACGACAATGATAATCGTATGACATCATGTCACTACAATATCAGTACTCCAGTCATAAACCAACCTTAGAGTATACACAGGTGTCTTTGGCTGATCTAAATAGATCATCTATCCACAACAAGGATATTTATCACGACAGTATTCCATCATCGATAATCGATGCATACTTTCAAAGGTCCATCTCTCTTTCAACAAAGAGTTCCGGATCTTCTCAAGGAGGAATACTGGGATAGATAAATATCCCTTCCAATATCTCCTATAATCACAACTTACATTCTTCCAATTCTTTTATAGTGTTTAACAACACTGATACCAACAAAAATATCACTCGATATGTGATCTTCGATACTGGACTATTTTCGCAATCATTTCGATCGCCTACTCCACTTGCCTAAGCAACGGCAAGGCTAGGAGTTCATCCGAAACTACATCCGAATGCTCTCGGATTATAATGCATAATCATACTATAATCTCAACAACTTGACCATCCGTAAGGATATGTCTACAGTAAAGATATGTCTATCCAAGTCTAAGGAAATCCCTTAACTTCTTAATTGTTGATCCTCATCTCACCTGATGGTAGAGATACCATCGACCCACAAGTCGATGTAAAGGACCCTTCTAATCCAACTGAGAATGTTCTAGATACAGATACCTGTAACTACAAGCATCTCTCAACATATTAACCCAGAGGGTAAAATTGGAGTAATACTCTGAACGATGAAATATCTGTCGATCCGATCCCAAAGGCTCCACGCAGGTCTCAGCCTTTCTCCGAAGAGAATAAGATCAGATCCAACAGTCCGCGACAAAACGGTCGCATTTCTGCGATGAATGATCCAAGTATTTTTTTTCTAGATCATCTGATCCCATCACTAAATCCTACGAGCTGCAACTGTAGGATACCGAATAGATACGACCATCGTCGTATACTCTCTCCTTTGTATAAATCAACTCACATCTGGAGGTAACTGTTGTTGTCTGTTGAATCTTCTAAGATGTCTTCTGCTGACGCTGCTGCATAGATCACTTCCCCTGGAGGAAAGTATCAAAGAACTCCAACCACACCTGAGGTAGTAGGTTGCTGCTGATGAGATAACCCAATCCTCTGTGCTGATCTCTGCTATCGAGACGATGCATCTTCCTCCCGGAACACCATCGATAGTATTCAACTGAGTCTTTAAAGTACACCTCCTCCACTTTACTGGTTGCTCACAATAGCAACAGCTGAACTGATCCAACGGATAATCTGGCTTCGCGTGTCTTCGTGATCTACACTGCATGCCCACAATCCCTTCGGAGTCTTTGTTCTGATTTTGCTAATATCCACGAGAACATCCTGATGATCTGCGGCTGGTCTTCTATAATCGAAAAGTAGCTCAAGGTCTGTGACCCTGATCTTACTCCTTTTATCCAATAGTTGGAGACTTCTGACTCTATTAAGTTGACCTGCATTATTTGCTTATCGGTCTCCAACTCTTAAACCCTTGTATGAAGTCATTTCTAAACTCCTGTCTCAATCCAACATCTTCCGGTAGGATCTGATAGAAGATCCCGACATCCTAATCCAACTATAAGCCAATAACCCTGGGTGGCTTAACTCATCCATTCATCTTCTTGAGCTATTAGGTGATCGTAACCTCCGCAAGTCTCACGACTTTGCAGCGATTACACATTACTAGCAGAGTCACCCTTTCTTGAAGCTCAAGAATTCCTTATCTGATGTCACTAAAGTGACACGGGGAAATCTCTCTTTCACATCACTAAACTACCTGATCGAGTGATATATTATTTCAGAAGATTATTTTATGCATTTATCACCCAAATCTGAAGCAGTCAGATAATGGTATGCAAACAACTCTTCTTTCTCGGTATAACATGAGTTAAGTACTCAAAAGTACTCTCAAAGTTATACATCTCGATCTGAACAACTCGGGGATAAAATCCCTATGAAACAGTATCCTAGCCTTCACTATCGCATCACAATAGTCTACAAATCATTCATTACCCACGGTAATGATCGACTAACATAGATTAGTGGAAATCTCTAAGACTGTAGTCTCTGATTTCCATAATAAATGTGACGACTTTGCCCCTATTTTCCGACTCGATATCAGTCGGCTCTCAGAGGTAAATCACCTCCTCGACACAAGTTCAAGACTCACAGACTCAACAGGTCGTTCATGTGGTCAACTCATACCACGATTACGAATAATAACCAACACACTACAGGTTATTCCCTGGTATAAGCATCTAAATGCATAGCCAACATAACTGGGAGTATAAACCCTAAAGGTCACTCCGGTTCGTCGCCTCGATGGACGACCCCTATTACAAGTCTGCACAAGTGTCATAACTCTATTGTATACACCTACTGATCAAGTTTAGATAAATATCTACTAAACCATAAGTTATCAGGAATTCTTACCTCGTGCTGCTTGGAGCTCAGGTCGCTGTCCATCTCATCTCAAAAATCAAAAGTGAATAAATCGACTCCCGAGAATCCAAGACTCGACAGAAAAATAATATTGTATGACATCACAGAACCTTAGGCTCTGATACCACTAAAGTTGTCACACTCCGAGAGCATGCCGAGCCGAAAATCAAACGGACAGCACCTCCCCTGTACGTGGTAACATTTCGGGTTAATACAAGGCCCGTAGGCCCACAATAACAATAACATAATAAATAAAAACACAACAACATAACGAAACACAGCGGAAACTAATACAACGACATACCTATAACCTCACATATACAATACATCCACATCATGCATACCGGTATGACTAACACCACAACCACATACAGTACATCGACAAAAATCCGAATCTACAAGTCCACAACACAGTACACTACGAAAACTCCAAATACAATACACGGCGGACGCAAAGCCCAAAACCAATACGGGAGCCTCGGAGGTGAGATGAGATGTCCGCCAGCGGTGCTCCAAGCTGTCACGAAGTCTTCTACCTGTTACCTGGGCGACAGAAAACCCAGGGTCTGTGGGGGGTGGTGAGTAAAACTCAGCAGGTAATAGAAAAACATGTATATATGTCATATCACATGTATTTTCAACAACATACTCTAGAGGTACAACAGGTATATCAGCATAGTATATAAATACAAGCATATCTTAGTCTAACGAATAAACAACATAAAAATGCAAACATGCACGAAGTCTGCTCGCTACTCGATCCAACTTGAGAACATATATCAACATATATATATATATATATAATAAAGAGTAGATCAACTCAAAATATACTCTAGCTATAGGTCAAGGTATCTAATGGTCCATCAACCCATATCAATATCCGACACAATCGTATAACAAATGCAAGAAACATGCATGAATATGATGTACACCCCAAATGCAAACAAGTATAGTACAATCAAATGCAACATCACAATAATCATATATATATAGGCGTATCCATATATATATTAATCTCAACCATCCATATATATATATATACATGCATATATGTATATATATATGGTAATATCAAAGCGCCATCGGATACGTAACGGCATGCATGGTCATGTCGCTCACCCCTACTGCTACCACGACCCGTGTGGCCTAGGTGGCCGACATGATAATCTGTCCCAACTCACACCAACCACTGCTATAGAGTGGCCGAGTGGGCGATGTGATCAAGTAGCATATGAGCGTAAAGAGCTCGCTACATACGGGTCCCCTTCTTTGCCACTCTAACACTACCAATGAGTGGTCGAGTACCACGCACCAGGACAAGCGCACGCAACTCCAACTACCACCGTCTATAGTGGTAGAGTGTAGCTGTAGATGCTCTGCCTCCACACGATTACTCCTCGGGAGTGCTGGAGAGGCAAGATGGTGACGACTCTCTCAACCCAAGGGAGACTATGTCAGAATGCATGCAAATGACATGTGTATCTTTGTCACACGTCTGACCATCTACCACAGACTCTCTGTTGACCAAAGAGTCATGCCCATCTAATCAATACTCTCTATCACAGTGAGAGTTGTACTCAGCGGATCGATGGACTCTCTATATCTGTGAAGTCGTACTCAGTCGATCATAACTCTCTATCAATAGAGAGTTATACTCAATCGATCAATGCACTCTACATCACAGAGAGTCGTACTCGGCCGATCCTAACTCTCTCTCAATAGAGAGTCGTACTCTGATCGCGCGCTCTCTGTCAGATAGTCGTGCTCGATTAATCATATCAATTACTAATCACCCTTCACTTAATCATTACACAACTCATGGTTGGTAACAGTATGCAACATATGGGTATTAGAAATAAATACTACATTTAGGACATTACCTACCCATAGATGACCTTTTTCCCAATTTATACTTTGGGTCATCACCCGTACTGACATTTACACCTTACTAATCATCTAAGCCAATTTACATCACATCTATAACTCCTAAATCATGATAGGGTATATGTGATATCAACAATTGAGCATAAATAAATCCAACTATAAGTTCAAGCATACGATAATAAGAGCAGGGTCAAGGTAATATGAACATCTAACATGCTCATATCAATGACTAAATCTGAATGTAATACATCTACCCGGACCAGGTAGGAAATTACCCACCTGCTAAATAGCTCCGGGAAATAATATCTTCACGTCTGTGGATCTGCCTCGTATCCACGTCCTGCAAATATCATCATTAACAATTAAATTCAAGCACTAACATAAACGATCGGTAGGAAAAGGAATCTAACCCAATCCTAATCCCAAATCTTACCAATAGAACAACTCTATTCACTAACTACTAACCATCGATTCAACTACAACATCAGTTATAATTATCACACCATAACTGTAATTCAATCTAAATCTACACTTACCTTCTACAACGTCTTGATCCACCTTTGAAGTAGTAATCTATATCAATTAGATAGATAAGTTGAATCCTTACTCACTTTATCTTCATCAACAAAATCCATCACAAATCAAAGTCCTGCCATTGACAGTTAATTAGTTGTAAATCAAACTAATCAAATCTATATCTCAATCCACAACACTTACCTTATTCACCTACGTCATTGTTCCAATTCAAATCCAGCTTCTGTCCAAAGCACCAATATCGATTCACACATAGTTGAGCTCTCTCTCGAGCACACAACTCATCAACAACAAAACAATATCCAATTAGCTATCAACAATTTACGTTGAAGAATAAAAATCTGACAGCATCTATAGATCAATCCAGAACTTACCCCAACTTCAATCCTCAGCTCACAGAACCATGGAGATCCCGATCGTAGCTGCCCATCCATATTAGAAGCTTGTCATTACAAAGATCGCAGAATAACAACTCGCGATCAAAAAGAAAATGAAGACACAGCTGCATCCATTTTCCCCCAACTGCCCTTATATTTCTTCATCCGCTCACCGGAACACCACAACACACAAGGAAACCAAATCCAAAATCCCAGCTGCCTTCGGAATGCTCAGCCCTGCTCAAATCTGATCTCCATGGTAGATCCAACAACCTCTACAATCAATCAAATCCCTAAAGAACAATTAACTCCAAATCAAATCCAGTTAACAACAACCACCACAGCATCAGGGACCATCACAAAACTCCGATCAGCGATGAAGGATAGCCTCGACTTACCCAATTCCGACGGTGATCCCCTGTTCATCGACGAACTCCTTGCTTCCCTAACTTCGACAGAGATTGTGAAGCATCTTCCCAAACACCTGCTGCAACCCAATGGAACCACGAGATCGAAATCAAAATCCCATATCTCGTCCAAAACAAGGAGAGATTCAACTTACCTAGCTCCCTCATCAATCGGCAGAGGCGACTCTCAGTCCAACTGCAACACAGCCGCTGTCGATCTCCCTGCTCAGAGAAAGGGGGAAAATCATCGGCGACAGTGGCAATCAAATGCTGCAATGGTGTCGCCGAGCAAAGCTCAGACGAAGAGAGTCGGCGAATTGTACAAAGGATGAACTATGGCGGTGTGGCGTCGTCGGCTGCCTCTCGATTAGGCGGTCGACAATGTGAGGAAGGGGAGGGGTCGCAATCGGGAGACGACATCACGATTGTTGATGGCGAGCGGCTCGAGAAGGCGACAACGAGCGGCGGCAACGAGATTAGGCAGAGATCATCACCGGCGGCAACAATCGTTCGGCGAGGAAGAGGTGCAGAGGAAACTCTGAGGTCGCGGCGAACAAGAGCACGAGCAGAGATCAGGCTGGATCAGGTTGGATCTGTCGGAGATCGGCACTGGCGACAGCAACTTCTTCTCTCTCGTGGCAACGATGGAGCGGCAGCGGCGATGTGGAGGAAAGTCGCGCGGGGAGAAGGAGAGTTGATCGGGAATGAGATGTCACGAAAAGGAACCGACGGGAATAAGAAGTCACGAAAAGGAATCGTCTTAATTAAGGCATTGAAGATAGTCTAAACAGGCTTTACAAAAGTCTGTTTGCTTTATCCCCATGAAATGTCCATAAGACCTCCGTTTAATTCCAGAAAAATTTCTAAAAATTTCTGAAAAATTCCACAAGATTGTTTATCAATTAACGAGGAATAATTTTTTTTCTCGGTATTTTACACCGGACCTATATTCAAGATGATTATTAGTTTGAAGTATCAGTATAAGTACAAGTAAAAGTTTTCAAAGTTAATATTCCAGTTCAGATATATACATTGTTTACAAGTTTAAAATACTCAAGAGATATGTATCCAGGGTTATGATTTCCAATTATGCTTACATGTGTATCAATGTATCAAGGGTAAGAGAACTAGTTGCATAATTTCATACGTTGCATGTTTTTGTGAGCATAGAAAGTACTTACTAAGCGTTATTGCTTACATTTTGCATTTCCTTGTACTGTAGATAAAGGTAAAAAAAGCTTCAATAAGATGGCATAGCAAATGAAGTGCTTGGAGTGTGTGGCGACGAAACAGTGAAAATAAAAAATCCTAAATGCAGATGTCTAAAGCAGATTTTAAGTTTCTATTTGTTTTTTTTATTGTTGAAGTTCAACTGGATTGCTTATGATTGAGACCAAAGAATGCTAGAGTCATGTTGGGTTAGTCTTAATACTTGTATGTTATGTGAAGATCTTGAATTGGTTATTGTTTAAGTGATGTCAAGGTCCTTATGATCATTTTAGTTGTTAGCATATTGCGTTAGTATATTGTATGAATTTTAAAATGATGGTAATATGGGGTGATAATTAAAGTATAGTGTCAGAGTAAGATAAGGAAGAAAATAAGAATAAGACAGTAAAGGAGTGACATCTCCCCTAGCAGAGAGTGGAAAGACTAGGGGGGTGTTACACTTGGCCAGTCGACTGGTCCATAACCTTAGTCGACTGATAAGTCTCAAACATGAGGTTTAACTCAAGTATGATCTCCTCATACTTAATAGACCACCCTTATCCTAGACTTAAATCTTCTAGTCACCTCCATCAGCCTCACACTTATTGGATCCCTCCAAATCATCCATGACTTGTTCATCCATACGATAGCTTTCAGGTGCTTTCATCGGCTATTGTCATACTAATCGGGTCTATATTGTCAAGATACATTTGGGCTTATGCTGCCAAGACACACGCTTGGATTTTATGCCGCCAAACATTGGACTTATGCTGCAAAGACTACATCTTGGGCTTTACGCCGCCAATATCACACCTTGGACTTCCCAAGTGCCAACTCCATGTTGGACTTTCCAAATGCCAAGACTCATGCTTGGACTTTTCAATTGTCAAGACCCATGTTTAGACTTTCCAGGCCAAGTACCCATACTTGGACTTTCCATGCCAAGTACACAAGACTTAGACTTCTCATGCCAAGTATGCAAAACTTAGACTTCTCAAATGCCAAGACCATTCTTGGACTTCCCATGACAATCACATTGTTATACATTTTGTCGAACATCAAAATACTGCTCAAGTCAAACTCGAGTCTGGTCAATCGTGACCTGAGTTGATTACACCAATAATCTTCCCCTTTTTGATGTTTTCCAAAACCTTTTAGTTAAACCACCTAACTCTAGCCATCAATTCTCACAATTCTCCCCCCTTTTTACATACATAAAAAAAGCTCTCTCCAAGGGTATCAATGTCTCATATCCCAATGAGATCTTACAATCTCTCCCTTGGTCTAAACACATTTAGGATGCCTTCACTCTTCACAGTGATAAGTCTCATATCACTAAATGAGAGACAAACCTTACTATTCTCCAATTCTCCCCCTTTGAGGAAAACACATTCATTATCCCATGATGGATAACCTCCCCCTAAAGGCTTGCTCTCCCTTGACCATTGCACCAACAATATTTTTGGAGAGTCCCTAAGTCTATAAGAACACTAAACCGTCAAAAATAAGGGCAAAAGTTCAAACTTGAACTTTCACACACCTTAAAATTTGATACATCACCCAAAACAACTCTCCTAATTCATTTCCAATGGATTTGCACACTTCCAATGTATTCCAAAGCATATCCTAGGGTTAGGAGCAGTTAGAGTACATAAGGATGGTTGAAAATGGGTTAAACAAACCTTATTTATCCAAAATTAGCCTTGGCAGTTGACTCGATTAGTAACCAGTCGACTGCCCTTAGTGTCAGTCGACTGCCCAAAGTGGTAGTCGACTGGTTTCTGCAATGTGTAGAAATCAAGTTCAAAATTTGAATTTTGAAAAATCATAAGTAAATATACATAATTTAAAAAATAATGAAACTTCATAGTATAATACTTATGTCAATCATTATGGGCGAAAAATATTTGAAAAATAAAATACCTTCAATGTTTTAAGCCTACTTTGTATCAACTTCATTAATGGTAATTTCTATCAAAAGATAGGCTTCACCAAGGTTTTTCAAAATGATTTTAAAACCTTATATTAGACCAAGATCTATGGGTTTAATGCACATAACTTACACATTAGCTTTCCCCATGATCCATCTATGGTGTAAGATGAGTTTGAGTTTATCTAGATGCAAGAACTATGCACTTTGAACTTAACTCATTTTCTTAACATCTCACATGTATCTAGGGTGTACCAATACACACACAAGTGAATTTAATGTGAGATGTGAGTTTTTGGTTTTTAGGATTTCATGCATTTTTCTAGGTAACTCTATTTGATTCTCTTATACATGGGACTTCAAATCATGTCATAGTTCTTAAGTCAATTTTAATTAACTCTAAATGCATGAATGATGATCATAGCATAAAATGATAGCATAAATAAACATGTGTCAATAATCATGATGTCATGACATATAAACAAAATCTAAATACTAACATGACATAAAAATTAAACCTAAACATTATCATGACATTTTATATGATTAAATGAAATATGATGTCATGACATGACAATGACAAACAAACTATAACAAGTAAAATGTAAAGACATAAGAATACCTAAATTTTAATATTAATTGTCATTTGTTGGAATTAAACCCAAATTGTCATACCACAATTCTCCCAAGTGTGTCAAAACCCAAAATGACACACTATGATTCTAAAACCTGACTTGTGCCAATTTGATCAATTTTTTAAACTTCTCAAATTTAATTGGCACATCCTAAAATCCTTTAAGATTAAATTATAAACTCATTTCCAAAGTATCCCATTATAGTGGAAATGACCTAAAATGTCAATTTTACTATGGTTAGGTTAACTACTTATCCATTTAAGGTTGACACAACCTAACTCATCTAGCGTGAAGGGATCACGCTCCTAGGAACCCAAAACCTATTGGAGCTCCTTGGGTTTACTAGGTACTCATTAGGTATATCCTCCCTTAGTACCTTCCTAATGACCCTCTTAGGCTTGGAAGCCTTGGTTATTTTGGTATTGTCTAACTTAATCTTAGGGGTAACTCCCCTTGTTAACCTTCTTAGTGACCTTCCTAGGTTTCTTTGAAACTTTAGTCACTAGACACACATCATGGTCAACTCTAGGGATGACCTCCCCTGTGACCTTGACTTTCCTAGACCTATGGATTGTTCCATAATCAAATGGAATACTATAGTAGGTCTCCTTGGGCTTAGGTTTGTAACCCAAACATTTCTTGGCCCTAGATGGTTCTTGCCTATTAACCCCCAATTTTTATCCATTAGACTCTAGAATCATATTTTCCATCTTTCTTAGGGTCTTCTCCATTTTCTCAAGCTTTGACATCAAAGCTTGGTTCTCTAACTCTAATTGTCCAATTTTTGAATTTTCATTTAGTCTTTAGGCAGTGTTCTTCCTTTTAGACATATGCCTACCGTTGTTAGGGTTAATGCCTAAATGATTTTGTTACCTTCCTAATAGCTTCCTTAGGTAGAATTGTCTTAGGGTTAATTGTTCTAGACTTGTCCTTAACCCTAATATTGCAAGATTTAGCACATAAGTAATAAGACATATTTCTAGCATGCTTTTCATGATTATGAGCAATAGCAAGAGTATTAAAATTACTCCTAGCATGCTTTTGACTAATAATTTAAGAGAGAGCATATTTAAACATTACCTTAGGGGTTGCCTTAACTCCTCCTACATTTGAGACTCCTCCTTTGCCCTTGGTTTGCTTCCTCCTTCTAGGGCATTGAGTCATATAGTGCCCCTTTTGATTGCACTTGAAGCACACGATGTGCTCTTTGCTCTTGATTGTTGGGGCTCCAGCGTCCTTTGACTTGCCCTTAACTTTTGGTGTCGGTTAAGTCTTCTTGACTCACTTTGGACACTTACTCTTGTAATGTCCATTTTCCCTACACTGAAAATATATAATATGGTTTTTATTTTTAATCAAAATGCTTGAGTTACCTAGGTCGGTAGTATAAGTCAGAGTTGGTTCCCCCCCTCCCCCTGCGGAGGTTGAAGCTTCTTCTTCTTGCTCCAACATTGAGGATGTTTTCTCCTCCCCCTCAATTTTAGAAGTGGAGGCTTCCTCCAATTCTTCCACCTATTCTTCCTCCTCGGATGTGGAATACCTCTCGACCTCCGAATCCTCACTCTTTTGAGAGGATGAGCTTACTTTTTCGGTCTCCTTGTCTAATTGAGCCAATGATGGATCTTCATGATATTGTGCAACTTTGCTCCAAATCTCCTTAGCGTCCTTATAATCTCCTAATCTACACAATATATCATTAGGGATTATATTAACTAAAACTTTTGTTACCCTTTCATTTATTTCGAAGGCTTGTGCTTGTTCTTCGGTCCAACTCTTCTTCTTGAGGCACCCACCTTTTAAACTCCTTGGAAATTTGAATCCCTTCATTAGGATGACCCAATCTTCGAAGTTCATCATAAAGAAATTCTCCATCCGTGCCTTCCATTGATTGAAACCTTCTCGTCTATAGAATGCGTATGAAATTGGAGTGTTGATGTCCCATCCAAATTCATCGTTGGGCAACTCCGTCCTCTAGTGCTTTTGCTCCTTGGCGATTAGTCCGTAGAAGAGCTCCTAGCTCTAATACCAATTGTAGGAACATTGATGGCGCGCTAGAGGGGGTTGAATAGTGGTTTTGCACTTCGATGGGATTCGTTCGAGTTCGTCTACAAGATATTAGTGTGCACAGTGGAATACAAATAGAAATAAACACAAAATGAGACAAACACTCACATGCAATGCACAAACATATAATGTGGTTCGGAACCTAGGGTTTCTACTCCACGGGTCGAGCTTAAGTGAGCTCTAGTGATGAAAACCACCACTAATAAACCTCTCATTCTCGGAAAATACTCCGGAGGTGGAGAAAATCTCTTACAATAATTCTTACAACAATAAGAAAAAAATACAAGAAAATACAACAACAATGTAAAGAAAACTTTACAAAAGATTACTTTGAATGCTTTGTGTAGGATCAAAATACTCCGAGAGAGGGGGGTGAATCTCAGAGATTACAAATTTTCTTTAGAAATTAAAAATTATTTTGTATTTTGAAATAAGAGTATGCAGAAAAATAAATAAAATAGAGAGACAAGCTTTTTACTTGGTTCACAACCCTAACCGGGTTGCTACTCCAAGGCCCGTAGCTCTTTCGAGAGTTACCTCGATGGGCAATCACTATAAAGCCCTCCGACTCGAGAAATCTCGACTTTAGAGGGGTTCGCTTTTTACAATGAATAAGAGATAGGTAACACTCTACCTTCTCTTTGAAATTAAGTACAAAAAGCGAAGTAAGTATAAGTATTAAAAGCTAAATTATACTGATACTTTTAGAGCTATCAAAGTAGGCACGGAGTGTCGGAATTGCGTCTTTGTGAAGGGATGAAGCTCTTGTGGACAAAGACAATTATTAGCAACACTTGGACATAATAGATCAGTTGTATTTAGAGTTGGTCGTGCATTTCTTTTATAAAGATTTTTCAGTCGACTGGAATGCCCTCCAGTCGACTCCACATCAGCCCGTCGATATAGTACTCCGGGTCTTCTAGTCGACTGAACACGCCCCAATCGATTCCAGGTCACCCGACTTCGCATCGAAAAGTTTGTCTCTCCAGTCGACTAGACTTCCTCAGTTGTCTAGAACTCTTTTTATCTGGGTTGCCAGATCCTCGATCGATCACCAACTAATCTTACCAACTGAGTATCCAATCGACTGGACCATTCTCAGTCGACTGGACTTCAATCGACTGGAATCCTTTCAGTCGACTGATCCTTGCAAAACGAGATTAGTACAAGTAAATAGTATAATATACAATAGCAGTAGTAATACTGCTTGATCTCGATTTCTAAGTCCCACGTAGACTATTCATCGAATCGACGCCTAGCTTTGTCCCCTTACAGAGGACTCGGCCTCACCTCTCCACTCGAGGCTTACCTGCCGGCTGCCCTTTCGGACTTACCATTCTTGATATCCGATCTGACCCACCAAGGCTTCCACCAGCTGTCCGGTCTACCTAACCCAGCTAGACTTTTTGTTGATTGTCCCAACCGGTCTTCATGCCAAATGTCTGGTCCACTCGACCCATCTGGATTTCATGTATGGTGTCCGGTCCTCCTGATTTGTCAAGACATCTGCCTAGTATTCAGTCAACACGACCTACTAGGACTTTCTGCTAAGCCTGTACACTTAACACTCATATCAGAATACAAGTAAATCCTAACTTTAACTTTGGTTCATACATCAAAACTAAGGAGTGATGCTCTCTGCATCAACAATCTCTCCCTTTTTTATATATGACAATGCATCAATTAAAGTTAGGAGAATCAATTTGCAATATTCAAATTTAGCATATATCATAAATACTTTGAGCTAATAATGTATATGCATGAAAAACTTTCTTTATATCTCCTTTTTCTAACTTTAAATATCCTCTCTCCCCCTTTGGTACGTATCAAAAATCATTATAAAGCACAAAATACCACAATATAAGGATGAGAATTAAAGTTTACTAAAGGTCATTAACAAAATTTTGAAAACAATTTATCTATGCTCTCCCTAAATCCATGTAATAGGATTTTCTTTTAAAAGTGGGATCTCCCCCTTTTATCAAGATTTTTAAAAGTATTTAACCTTTACAAAAGATTAAATTTCTAAATGTTTCAAAACTCTTAATATCTCAATTTTCAAAACTCCCTCTTAAAAATATTTTTGAAATTTTTAAAATTCTAAATATTTTAATTTTCAATACTTTTGAAACTTCCCCTTAATATTTTTCAATTTTTCAAAATTCACACTTTCTTAATTTTCAAAACCTTTGAAACTTCCCCTTGAAAATATTTTTCAATTTTTCAAAAACTTTGAAACTTCGCCTTTAATAAAAATATTTGAAATTTTCAAAATTCTAAATATCTTAATTTTCAATACTTTTGAAATTCCCCCTCAATAAAAGCTAAAAAGTTTTAAATGAAACTTAAAGTTTTCAAAATCTTCAACATTTGTTCTATCATTAAGTTAAGACGATGCAAATGAGATAGAAAAATGTCCAAGCATGAATTCCTAAATATTATTTTTATACTTAAAAATACACATCTAAAAATTGTCCTTAAAGCAAATTTTTAACTATTTACTAGCTCAAGTGATATAGAATTATTATCAAGCTTTGAATTAGAGTTAGTCTCCGAAGTGATTGATTTGCTAGTTAAACCCCGTATTGATTCATTCGATGCATTGAATCTACATCTAGAATATGGGGTGTAGTCCTAACATATCACACCCATCTTCATAGCTCAATACACAAACAGGTAATCCTAGGTGTTTGTGAGATGCAAAGGCTTACTTAGGTCTATAGGATCATGAAGTCAAAATTAACCTAGGCTAGATTGATTTTTAATTTTTCTTTAAGAAAATAATATTACTTAACAAAAATAGATTTTTAGTGATGAAAGCATCCTAGTCTACTAAGCACAATCCCAATCACAACCAAGATTTAAAAGTTATCAAATCCATTATTTAGGTTCAAATAGTAACAACTAACATAACTAAAACAATCCTAGTCATAAGAAGGAGGTGGAGGAGGTGGATGATCCATCCTCCATGAACGAAAAAACTCCATCTCTCGATGATCCTCTCTCTGCGCCTAGAACATCTGCATCATCTCATGATGATGAGCCTGATGCTGCTGCTCCTAACGCTGCATCACATCTTCTAATCTGGATAATCTCTCTGCTATAGTAGGATGTGTTGAATCCCAAGAAAAGGTGATAGACTATCGAATCCTGGTGCTTCCTGATGCTCAGACTTGGAGTGGTGCTCTGGGTTAACCTCAGGCTCAAGCTCAGGCTCAGGCTCAAGCTCAGGCTCAGGCTCAGGCTCAGGCTCAAGCTGGTGCTGCGACTGAGGACCATCTCTCTTCCACGTTAGGATATTATTTTCATCTAAACCTATTTTAGCTAAACCAAATTGCCTAGAACCTATCATGTCATACTCAAAAAGTTATTTGATGTTACCTATGGTAACATCAAACCCTAATGTGGCTAATAAAGATGTGATGATATGGTAGTAAGGTAAATGTGTCTTTCTACTAGTAACTATCCTAGAATGATGAATGATGGAATGAAACATCTATAAACTAATATCTAAATCTAATTTATGACTAAGTACATAGAGTAGAAATGAATGATAAGGACGCATCATAGCGATGTCCTTAGTGGTGAGTGGAAAAATGCAGTTCACTATGACTCGGTACAGGGCATAGTCCTACACTCTGAGTTTAGTGGAATTGAAGATACTCACAGATGGAGTCCTCTCCTCACCAAATAGATGCAAGTGTATCCTATCTAGTGTGATATGCGTGTAGGGGTCACCGTACGATAACTTAATAGATGAAAAATATGCAACCAGACATGATGAATGCATGAGTCCTAGATGCTCTCTCAACATAGAGGGGGTAAAAATAAAATCCTTACCCTGTACTCTAGTGGAGTATACAAGATCATCAATTCTAGTAAAATTATTGAAAAACTCTGCACATAAATCTATGTTAATAGAGTTTTTACAATAAACTAATTTTTCTAACCTGTAATGTGTTATAACTTCCATACTAAGCATGCATGATCTACTAATATATCTAGTAGGTATGGGAGTATAAAGAGTGTTTTCAAACCTAATCTTATGTCCCTTAGTAGGGAACGTAATGTCCATACATGGAGTAGAAGATAACTCAGCCTCAATGGCTCTTCTTTTACCCCTAATTAAATTACAATTATTTAATATTTATTGAAAAAATAATTGAATTTAGAGTTTAGAATTATTACCTCAGCATTATAGATGATGTTATTAAAGAGATATGAGGATCCAAACACTTCGAAGGGTTGAAAAAGAGGTTTTCGCGACTGGTTGGGATGGTTGTGAGTTGATTTGGCGCTGCCCTAGCGCTAGTCTTATAGACGGAATCCAGTCGACTGGAATGAGTTTAGTCGACTGAATTAGAGTCGATTGGACTTGGTTCAATTAACTATAATAAATTTACCATTTACTACGACCGCCTAACCATTGCATTATAATCGACTGGATTAGATTCAGTCGGCTGGAGTCGTGTATTACCTTTCCGAGGTTTGGAGGCAACTGAATATTATTCAATAAACTCTTATTGAGTCGACTGGAATCGATTAATTTTAATTTTTATGGTTAATTCGGTTTAGTTGATTTTATTATGTTGATTATGTTGATTTTAATTGGTTGAGTTCAGTTAAGCTTAGTTAAGTTGTTAAGTTTAGTTATGTTGTTAAGTTGAGTAAATTAGTTTAGTAAATTTAAGTTGAGTTAAGTTAAGTTGAGTAAATTAGTTAAGTTTAGTTAAGTTGAGTAAATTAGTTAAGTTGAGTAAATTAGTTAAGTTTTAGTCAAGTTGAGTAAATTAGTTAAGTTTTAGTCAAGTTGAGTAAATTAGTTAAGTTTTAGTTAAGTAAATTTGTTAATTTAATTGAGGGAAGCTTATTTAAACTATTTAAGCTTGATTAAGTTCTAATTCATCTCACCCAAGCTAGGTTTCAATACATGTTAATCCTATGGGTTTTTGTGAGATGAAGATTTCTTATCTTTATTAAATTCAATGAGCAATTTCCAAGTTTTTAAACATGTGTTAGATTCAAGCTTTGCTTGAGCTAATCAAGTAGGTTTTTCCAGCATTGACTTCCAGGTCGTGGTGAGACATACGACCTTCTTGGATATCGGATGGACCACTTCCTAGACAAAGTCAATGAAGGAATCAAATACTTGACTCACTTTGGACTAAGCCTTGATCTAACTAGTTAAAGACTTAGTGAGTTAGCTTCGGTCAGTTCCACTCGACTTAGTGCACCAGGTTATGGCAAGGCATATGACCTTTTTGGATATCGGATGGACCACTTCCTAGACATGCACTTCAAAGAGCTTCCCTAACTTACTATCAGTCCCTTCGTCTTAGTACTAGGTTGTTCAAGTTTAAACTACTTTGTTTTCTATCTAGTCTATTCTAAAATAAGCAAGTAAAATAAACTAGGACATGCAAGAGTTTAACTAAACAAGAAAACAAGCAAAGTGTTAGCTCCCCCTAAGTGATAACTTAGTTGAGTTTTGTTCACTAAATGAACTTGACTCTTGGGAACCCAAAATTGATTCGGTCCAACTTAGTTGACTAAGCTAGACTTAGAAACCCATGCTTGGACTCGTTTCTTAGTGTTTCGGCTAAGTAGTGACATGTATGATTTGTATGTGGTTTTAGCTTTGTGTCCGAGTCCGGACTTGTTGTACACAGCTCGCTGAAATTCAAGTATCATGTTAAGATACTTGGAGCCCGAAGTGAACCTTTCCAATGATCCCATGAGATATTCTACTTGCCTTTTTAGGATCAAGTTCTCTTCCTCAAGCTTCGCAACTTGAGTTGAGTCTCTATCCTTAATTTGGCAAGTCAAAGTCTTCGAGTTGACTTGCTCCTTAAGTACTTGGACTTCCTTAAGAAGTGAGTCGACTCGATTCTTGGACTTAGCTAATTTCCTTCCTAGGCATGCAATTATATTGTAAAGTTTATCTTCTAAAGAAGAAGTTATCTCGTCTAGTCCTTCGGAAACGGATGCGGATTCGTAGCTTCTCTAGGACTCGGACTCGGAACTTGACTCGGCTCCGGAGCTTGATTCAGCCATGAACGCTACGAAACTTCTCTTCGTCTCTTCTGCATTTGATTCTTCCGAGGACGATTCGTCCCATGTTGCCTTAAGTGCTCTCTTCTTCTTTTCCTTCTTGGGGTTTTCTTCCTTTTCTAGATTCACACATTCCAACTTGTAGTGTCCTTTTCCATTGCACTCGTAGCAAGTTAATTCCGATCAAACTTCTTCCTCTGGTTGAACATTTTCCGGACCATATTTATGATTTTTTCTTCTCCATTTAGGTCCAACTTTGACTCGTCTTCAGACCCACTTTTCGTTTTTCTTTCCTTTTTGGTCGAACCTGCCACTAGAGCAATACCATTCTCGGTTTAACCCGAGTTAGCTTGTTCGTGTAGTTTAAGTTCGCAAAATAATTCATCTAGTCTAATTGTGAAAAGATCCCTGGAAACCTTATAGGCATTGACGATGGATGTCCATAAGGAGTGCCTTAAGTGTATACCTAATTACGTCCTTATTTTCTATTTGATATCCGATTAAATGCAATCCATTTAAGATATCTTTTATTCTCATGTGAAGTTGACTAGAATTTTCATTTTCGTTCATTTTATAATTAAAAAATTTATTAAGTAACATGTCCCATTTAGCTATTCTAGTATCATTAGTGCATTCATGCAATTCAATTAATTTGTCCCATAATTGTAGAGGATTCGGTGACCGCTAGAGGGGGGGTGATTAGCGTTGATGCGATGCTCGATGGAATTCGTTGCGTGCTTGCTACAAAATGTGTTATACGCAGCGGAAATAGAAATAATAAAATAAATACAACACAATTCCAAGCACTACACAACAATATAACATGGTTCGGAACCAAATGGTTCCTACTCCACGGATTGAGCTCGAACGAGCTCTAGTGATGCGACCACACACCACTAATCAATAATAACTCCTTTTCGAAATAATCCAGAGGCGGAGAAACCTCTTACAACAGATTACAAAAGTAATACACGAAGTAAACAAGCAAATACAAATGAATACAACAAAAACACGTAAAGAACACTTTACAATCGTGCTTTTGGATGCTTGCTTTGTGGTTGCTTGAATTGCACTTAAAGACCCTGATTTGCAGCAACAAATTGACCCAAAAGCTCTCAAAAAATGCTTCTAAAATCCTTCCCGTCGAGCTCCTTTTATCATTCCGCGTGACCTGGATTTCCGCCTGGTAGTCGACTGTCATAAGTCCCCAGTCGACTGCCAACACTGTTGTTGTGAGACAACAGCTCGATCCATACTAGAAAAATTCCAACGGATCTCTTGGCGATCGCAACATTGCTCGCCATCGCCTAATCTTGCCCGATCACCACGGAGCATTCATGCTCATGGCCGAACCATCGATCGCCGTCCATCGATTGGTGATCGACTCGATCGCCCGATGAGCGATCATTTAGCCTTTTCAGTCCTTAACCGGCAGTCAAACTCTAGTCGACTCATGGTAGTCAAATCGGTCATATTATCAGTCGACTGTCAACCTCAAACATGAGGTTTTAACCCAAGTATGGTGCCCCCATACTTGCTAGACCACACTTAGCCTAGACCTAAGCCTTCTAGCCACCTCCGTCAACCTCGCGCCTATCGGATCCCTCCAAGTCATCCATGACTTGTTCATCCATGCGCTAGCCTTCAGGTGCTTCCATCGGCTATGTCATGCTAACGGTGTCTACACTGCTAAGGCGCATTGGACTTACGGTGTCAAAACTCCTGCTTGGACTTTACGCCACCAACCATTGGACTTATGCTGCCAAGACTCCCGCTTGGACTTTACGCCGCCAATATCAAACCCCTTGGACTTCTCAAATGCCAAGACTCATAACTTGGACTTTCACCGCCAAGACTCAAGCTTGGACTTTCCCTTGTCAACCCATGTCGGACTTTCAATGCCAAGACCCATGCTTGGACTTTTCCTTGACATAGTCAACTCCAGTCAACCATCAAAATCCCCCTCGAGTCAAACTCGAGTGCGATCAATCATGACCCAGGTCGATTGTGTCAACAATCTCCCCAAAACATTATCGGACATCAATGTCAAATATCGATGTCAAACTTCCATGTCAAACATCAAAACATTGCTCAAGTCAAACTCAAGTCCAGTCAATCATGACCTGGGTCGATTGCACCAACAATCTCTCCCTTTTTGATGTTTGACAAAAACACATACCTTTGAGTTAGAACACTAACTCAAATTCCCTTACCAATTATCCCAAATTGGTAATCTCAAACATTCTCCCCAATTCTCCGAATTGATAATTGATAACATCAATTGATAACACTCTCCATAACATTCTCCCCCAAAACATTCTCTCCCTTTTTGACTAACATCAAAAAGGTTTTCTCTCCAAGGAGGTCAATATCTCATGTCCCAATGAGATCTTACAATCTCCCCCTTGGTCCAAAAATACCTAGGATGCCTACCATCTTCCTAGTGATAAGTCTCATATCACTCAAGATAGACAATCCTATACACTCTCCCAATTTCCAAATTGGGTATCTCAAAATCCCATTTCTCTTCCTCATGAGGAAAAATAACATCCATCATCCCTTGATGGATACCTCCCCATAAAGGCTTACTCCCCCTTGACCATTGCACCAACAATGTCCTTGGGAAGTCACTAAGCCAATAGGAACTCTAAACCATCAAAAATAAGGTCTAAAGTTCAACATTGAACTTTCCTATACCTTAAATTTGATACATCACCCTAACAACTCTTCTAATCCATATCCAATGGATTTTCACCCTTTATAATGCTTCCCAAAGTATATCCTAGGGTTAGGAGTGATTAGGGAACTTTACTGTAGCTGAAAACGGGCTAAACAACCTTGTTTTTCCCGAAATCAGCCTGGCAGTCGACTACTTACAGTTTTTAGTCGAATTGCCTTTCATCAGTCGACTGCCACCAAGCGGCAGTCGACTGATAACTGAAAATTTTGATTTTCATCTATCAGAAATGAAATTCAAAAATGCATAAATAATTATATGTAATTCAAAAAATTGTGAAACTTCATACGTATAATACTTATGACTAATACAATGGGTGAAAAATGTTTTAAAAATATTTTACCCATAAAATAGCAAAATTGATACAAAGTTCAAAAGTGAAGAAAAACTTCAATGTTTTAGCTCACTTTGTATCAACTTCATCAATGGTGATTGCTATCAAAAGATAGACTTCACCAAGGTTTTCTAAAAGGATTTTAAAATATTTTTGAAAACCTATATTGGATCATGTTCCTTGAGCTCAATGTACATGATTTGTACACAAGCTTTCCCAATGATCCACAAATAAGTTAAGATGAGTTATAGTCCATCTAGATGCAAAAACTATACACCTTGAACTTAACTTATATCCTGTCATCTCACATGTATCTAGGGTGTATAAATACACATACATGTCAATTTAGATGTGAGATGTGAGTTTTGTTTTCTTAATCTAAGGTCTCATGCATTTTCTAAGGCAACACTACTTGATTCCCTTATAAATGGGACTCCAAGTCATGTCATTATCCTTAACTTAATTTTAATTAAATTAAATGCATAAATGATCATGACATAGATAATAACATAAATAAAGCATGACCAATGATCATGATGTTATGTCATATGATAGAGTCTAAGCATACATGACATTTTACCTTATTCCTAAACATGATTATGACATATTAAATAATCAAAAATAGATATGATGTCATGACATGTTATGTGGCAATCAAGGCATGACAAATAAAAGGTATAGGTATAAGAATACCTAAATTTTAATGTTAGTTGTCATTTGATATAGTTAAGTATATTTTGTCATATTACTACTAATCCCCCATGTGTGTCATAAACCCAAAATGACACATAATGACTTCTAGACCTAAATTGTGTCAAATTAATTGATTTTTCATAATCCCAACAATGTATTGGCACATCCTAAAATCTTTTAGGATCATAATATCAAATCTATTTCCAAGGTATCCATAACCTTGAAAATTACCTAAAGTGCCACCTTTAATGCCCTTTAGGTGACACTTGAAGCACACCACGTGCTCCTTGCTTTTAATTGTCGGGGCTCCAGCTTCCTTTGACTTCTCTTGACTTTTGGGTGTCGGTGGAGCTTTCCTTACTCTCTTTGGGTACTTGCTCTTATAATGCCCACATTCCCTACACTCAAGACATATTATATGCATTTTATTATTAACACATATGTTTGAGTTACCTAGGGTGGTGGTGAGGATCTCTTGAGCTTGCTCTTCTTCTCGACAAGATGTAGATGCTTCTTCCTGTTGTTCCGTTGTTGAGGATGCCCTAATCTCCTCCCCCTCAATCCTACATGTGGAGGTCTCCTCCAATTCTTCCTCTTCTTCCACCGATTCAGAGGTTGACTCCCTATCAACTTTCGAGTCCTCACTCGCTTGTGAGGATGAGAATTCATCTTCGGCCTCCTCTTTTTGAGGCGGTGATGGGTCTTCATGGAGCTTAGCCACTTGGCTCCATAGCTCCTTGGCATCTATATAATTACCTAACATACATAAGATATTGTTAGATATTAAATCAATCAAGAACTTTATTACCTTGGTGTTTTTCTCAAAACTTTCGAGTTGTTTCTCACTCCATCTCTTTTTCTTGAGGAATCCTCCCTTTGGTCCTTTTGGATATTCAAATCCTTCCATCAAAATAGACCATTCCTCAAAGTCTCTCATCATGATAAAATCTTCAATTCTTCTCTTCCAAGAATTGAAGCTTTCTCGTCCATATAATGCGTACGGGACCGATGTGTTGATGTCCCATCCTAGTTGTTCTTGAACTTCCATCTTCTTCCTCTAGCGGTTTGCTCCCGGCGGTTAGTCCGTAGAAGAGCCCCGAGCTATGATTCCAATTGTAGAGGATCCGGTGACCGCTAGAGGGGGGATGAATAGCGTTGATGCGATGCTTGATGGAATTCGTTTCGTGCTTGCTACAAAATGTGTTATACGCAGTGGAAATAGAAATAATAAAATAAATACAACACAATTTCAAGCACTACACAACAATATAATGTGGTTCAGAACCAAATGGTTCCTACTCCACTGATTGAGCTCGAACACGCTTTAGCGATGCGACCACACACCACTAATCAATAATAACTCTTTCTCGGAACAATCCGGAGGCGGAGAAACCTCTTACAACATATTACAAAAGTAATACACGAAGTAAACAAGCAAATACAAATGAATACAACAAAAACACGTAAAGAAAACTTTACAATCGCGCTTTTGGATTCTTGCTTTGTGGTTGCTTGAATTGCATTTGGAGACTCTGATTTGCAGCAACAAATAGCCCCAAAAGCTCTCAAAAAACGCTTCTAAAATCCTTCCCGTCGAGCTCCTTTTATCCTTCCGTGCGACCTGGATTTCTGCCTGGCAGTCGACTGCCAACATTGTTGTCGTGAGACAACGGCTCGATCCACACTGGAAAAATTCCAATAGATCTCTTGGCAATCGACTGCCAACATTGGCGATCGATCGCCTACCGTAGCCGAGCCAATCGACTCACGGAGCATTCTGTCGCGGCTCGCGAACCATCACGATCGTCGCCCATGAAAGTCGATGATCGATCCATCGATCATCGCTCCAATGAGCGCTGATCGCCGAGCATTTTCAACCCTTAATCGGCAGTCGAACTCTAGTCGACTCATGACAATCGAATCGGCCATATTGCTAGTCGACTGCCAACCTCAAACATGAGGTTTTAACCCAAGTATGGTGCCCCCATACTTGCTAGACCACCCTTAGCCTAGACCTAAACCTTCTAGCCACCTCCGTCAACCTCGCACCTATCGGATCCCTCCAAGTCATCCATGACTTGTTCATCCATGCGCTAGCCTTCAGATGCTTCCATCGGCTATGTCATGCTAACGGTGTCTACACCGCCAAGGCGCATTGGACTTACGGTGCTAAGACTCCCGCTTGGACTTTATGCCGCCAACCATTGGACTTATGCTGCCAAGACTCCTGCTTGAACTTTACGCCGCCAATATCAAACCCCTTGGACTTCTCAAATGCCAAGACTCATGACTTGGACTTTCACTGCCAAGACTCAAGCTTGGACTTTCCCTTGCCAACCCATGTTGGACTTTCCATGCCAAGACCCATGCTTGGACTTTTCCTTGACATGGTCAACTCCAGTCAACCATCAAAATCTCCCTCGAGTCAAACTCGAGTCCGGTCAATCATGACCCAGGTCGACTGTGCCAACAATCTCCCTAAAATATTATCAGACATCAATGTCAAATATCGATGTCAAACTTCCATGTCAAACATCAAAATATCACTCGAGTCAAACTCGAGTCCAGTCAATCGTGACCTGGATCGATTGCACCAATAATAATTCCTTAGAGTTTTCGAAGGGATCAACTCTATTGAGCTCTTCTTTGGTAAGAATGTATTGCAAGGTGTTAAGGGCCTTGTAATCGACTTGAGCTCGTTTCCTAACATCCGAGGTCCATTTCTCCAGTTCTAACAACTCGCCGGAGTCATCTACCGGAGAGACGAAACCTTTCCTAATTGAAAACCACACCTCTAGGTCGGTTTTCAGGTAGCACTCAATTCATGTCTTCCAATAGAAAAAGTCCTCTCCAGTGAAGAGAGGAGGGTGAACGGTGCTATACCCTTCTAAGTGCGACATTATTAAATAAAATTTTTAAATTTTTATTTTAAATTAATTAAAATTCAGAATTATTCCTAGAGTTATTTAAATTAAACAATATTGTGCAAAAATTAAATTTATACTAAAGTAATATTAAAAATTTATTCCTATTCAACCCCCTCTAGCGACGTCCGATTCTTCAACAATTGCATCTCTCTGTATGTTTATTGGTTTATACTTATCCAATGATATAAAATGACTTTTATGCTGAGAAGTTATAAAAGAAGATGTGCATGCAAGATGATCAGTCATGCTCAAGGAAAGACTTCATTGGTGATGCTATAAATATTTTGTAACCATGAACTCAATATCTCCCCTTGCAATTATTATCCATGTGCAATTTTCTCCTTGACAAATTGCTTTAACTTTAGTAATCTTTACGTCCTTAATCTTGTATATGAATCGTCTTTTCATAGCATACTCAGTAAGTGCGGCTTTAAAATGTTTTTGCATTGCGTAAACCTACAATAAATATTTACGTTAGTATATTGTAGTTGAATTAAATTAATATTAAGAAAGTTAAAAAAACATTACCTGACCAACAAAAAATTCACTATTGTCAATTGGTTCAAGCCTTGCCAATGGAACAAGTGAGTTCATTACATATGGATCTTCAACTATTGGAAATTGCTTTTCAAGATCGTTATATTCGTTAGTATTCACTCACTTAATTAATAGTGCATATCATTTGCTAAGTAATTATCCTCGGATACATCCCTTTGAATTTCGACTTCTATTCTATATTGTCGTTAAATCCTTGTTTAGCCCACGTATTCTCAAACAAATCTTCCAAATATGTACTAGCATGACTTGGATCTTTTTTAAGACTAAGGGTTTGTTCATTCAAATTGAATATGTAATTAGTGGTCTCTCCAGTATCCACCACACCACTAAAGGAAATTGAAGATAGCATATTGATAGCACTCATATTTATATTTGGATTATCAGATAAGTGTCATTTCTCTATTTCTAAATCAATAGATTCCATCATAATCAATACCATGTCATCATAAATTTCAACATCCCTATATTGATATATTAAAATATTAACAATATTGTGAAAAAAAATCTATTAAGATTGTGAATATTTACAAATCACTCTGGCCGAGTGAAAGAGGTTGATATATCATAATATGTGTATCTCTCTAAAATTCTACTATGACATTTTAAGCTTTATCATTACAGCAACAAATAACTTCTAAATCATAAACACACTTTATATTACTATTTAAAATGTTAATACATATACAAATTTGAAAATACCTAAAGAATAACAGAAGACACAAAAGTCCAATTGCAAAGTGAGTTAAAACAATTGATCTTGCTAATCTATAGTTAAGAAAAATACATTTACATTTACAAATTGGTATAAAGAAACATACATGTTGAGTTGATTAGAGATCAAAGCTTCATTCTCGATAAAATTTTAGATATCGCCAAGCTATGACTGGAAAAATTAAAAATAGATTGATCTCACGAAAGATACTTTAGGGTTTTTTTCCTAATGCTTTGAGTTTTGGAGTAGCTAGAATAATACTTTATACCTTAACGTCAGGTTTTGAAATTTTAGAGCCACTAAAACTTTGTGTATAGAGAGTTGCCAAAGAGTTGATATAGATCATCGGAAACAAAGCATCGAGAATCGTATTTGGAGTGATTTTAGGGTTAGATTTCATCTGCTCACCTTTTCAAGAAGAAGGTGCACCGTTCATCGACAATCGATGGTTGAAAACTGACGTGGCATGGTGCACACCATCGGAATCGGCATTGGAAATGCACAAATGTCGCTATTAGGGTTGAGGGTTTGTTGGCCTTCGCCTTCGCCTTTTGTACACCGTCATTCGGATTTTCTTCGTCGTTTTACGATGATTTGCATGCACACGGTAACATGGCTCGGAGTCTACGGTAACATGCTCAGAGTGTGCTTTTGGTTCGGATGAGCATGCGATTGAGCGAAGGGATAAATTCGAAAAGTATTACACGATTTGATAATTATGAAAATTACGTAGAAGATTTCGATATTTTTTAACTTTGAAAATGTGAAACTGTAAATTATTGAAATTTTATATATGCAATTGCATGAGGTGAATACTGGAAGTGTTTGATTGTTTATCTTATTATTTTAGTCGAATGATGTTTGAATTCACATGTGAAACGATATTTAAATAATTTGACTGTCTAGATATAGTACAACTATGATAGCATATTTGATTGACATATTAATGACACATGCTTGGCATATATTATGCACATTATTAACGATAAGTACTATATACAATTATAGAATCCTTACAATTATTGTCTATGACGTGGACAATGATCGAATAAATGTTATTAAATGTTTAAGTTGGCAATTTATCACTTTGACGTTAATATGATACTTTGTTTGAAATTTATAGTATTAATGTTTTTAAGCATTTTCAAAATTTATGCTATAATGATGGATTATAATATAGTTGTATAAAAATCTATGTTTCTTGTGTCTAAGACAAATATATCTTCATGTGAATCTTCATAATTTTTAAGAAATTTTGTATTATTTGTGAATCTTTATATTCAATTGGCCAATTATTAGCCAATTAGATTACTTAAAATTAATTTCCTTTTTTCAATTTGATTTTTTTTAACTATCACATCACCTAAAAGCATTATTTTAAAACTTTAAATATCGGTAGAATTATAATTTAATCATTTGACCCCACTTAAAAATATGTTTAGATCCTAGAATGTTTGTTTTGATAATTGATATATTTTTTTCATGCTTTAATTGATGCATTATATGTTTTCACAATCAAATCTTTTAAATGAAAAATATGTCAATATTGACATGAATATTCACAAAGTATTGCTTAGTTTGTTATACGTATGTATTTGATTAGCAATTTCCATCTATGTTTTCTAGAAAATGAGATATCACTTTCTGAAAAAAAAGAAAATATTTAAAAATCATTTTCTAAGAAAATAAAGAAACGTGCATTTTTTTAAGAAAAGAAAAAAGCGTGGGAGTGCATTTTTTCCAGTTTTCTTTTCTATACTAAGTGTATTTTTCAATTTTTTTCTCTATAAAATAGAAATACACATACCAAATATATATTTTTTTTCTTCTAGAGATTATATTAAAAAATAAAAAATATTTTTTTTTTACGTACTAAACGGTCGGTTAGATTTCTCCTTTCTGGATTTTTCACGCGAGTAAACAAGTTAGAGCTCTTCTAGCCTTCTCGATCAATTGCAGGTAAATATACCACGGCGCTAAAGTCAGTATTTCAACACAACAACAGGTGAAGGTTTTATTATTAATTCCTACTGTTAGTGACCAAACACTGCAAAGATTGAAGAGATCAGGAGAGAGGGGCTCCTGCTAGTCCCTAGAGTTAGTTTAATCGGTAAATATAAAAAAAAAAATAACTCTTAAATAGATGGGATCAATTTTCAAAAATATTTCGATCAATCTTTTTTTTGTATTTATCATTTAAATTTTTGATTTATCTCCTTCGTCCGTCGTCATCGATAAGGGCTCAAGCACAGGATGTGTGTTGGCCACCACTTACATGGTGCTGAGGCGGGGCACACACATGCAGATCGTTGGCTTTGTAGGCGTGCACCGACCGAGTTTTCAGTACCTTCTCCGTCTCGCATCAGCTCGCTTTCATGCTTGCATCTTCCTAAGCACCACTCTCCGTGCCCTCGAACATAAAACTCGAAAGGAAGCACTTCCATCTCACTACTGTCTCCACTCGCTGATTCCGCATGCTTCAGCTTTATCACAAAATTACTACTGATCGAAACAGCTTTAATGCCTAAAGTTATGCGCAAGAGTTCAAATCTTGCCTTTTGTTTCCACTAAAGTCTGAGATCTAATTAATAATCCAATCCGAAAGGCAAACTTTGGAGCCTCTTCCCAAAAGATTCTTCTTCTTCTACTTCAAAAGCATGTAGCTAGATCAGTGCGGATTAAAAAAATGAAGAGTTGTAGAGAGGAACAGAGTGAGAGAGAGAGAGCCCATGAGCGGCGCCAGGGAATTAAAAAAAGGCAGCAAAATAAAGTTCGCAGCTCTTCGAATTGGAAGATGATGTGCATGTTACATTTCAATTATTGGACTTGGCTTTCGCTTAATGTTTGATTAAGTTGGCCTGGGGCAGGATTAAAGAAGAGTGGTTCTTAATTCAACGGTGGTGGTAGTGTGCAGGGCAGGAAAAAGGCAATGACCAATCCTCACTGCTTTAGTTTAGTTTAGCTTATATCCGTCACTGTACTCGTGTGTTTTTATTGAGTTCAGCTTCGACACTGCATCCAAAACTTAGCCCATGGGTCAATGAATAAATGGCCTGGACTTACCCAGTGAGTTTTGTTTGTAAACGGATGCGGTGAGGTGTTGAGTTGAGCTTGATATGATAAGGAAATGAGTTGATTTAGCTAGGTCTGGCAGCCTGATTGACTCGTCGATTTTTAACTAAATCGATCGAACTAATTAAATCGAAATTGAATAAATTAATTTTTTAAATTAATCGAACCGATCAAACTGAAATCTACTTGGTTAATTCGATTAAAAATTGAAAAAAATAATTTTTTAAAAACCATTCGATTGATAAAATTAGTTGAGTTGGACTGTCGATTAAAAAATATTATGTACTCAATTGTCGATTGATACCAATATCAATCAATTAATAGACATCAAAACTTCATAATATTTTCTAACAAAGCAACAATTTCCTCATTTTTTAAGTTTGACAACTTATTTAAGTTTAGACTCTCTAACAACATTTTTAATATTATACAATTATATCATGGAACATTTGCACACAAATTTAAATTATATATCTCCTCCGACAAAACTCCCCTATATATTATAATCATTCACTCCATACAAAAGGAGACATACAAATAACATAGTAAACATGCATATATTAAAATTCACAAGTCACAATTGAACAATAAACATCGAAATGATTATAATCTAATTAAAACTCAAATTGCATTGCACATAAGTACATTCATTTAACAATAGTCTTATACAAAATACATCAAATAAAATATAATTATATAACAAAACACTAAATTATCAATCGATATCATCATCATCAGTTGAAGCCTGAGATGGTGGAGGAGGTGAACTAGGTGGCGGCTGTTGACTTTGAGTTAAAGCTTGTAGCATCTTGTACATATCGAGTTGACGTTGTTTGAAAGTTTAGAATTGAGATTGCATTTGAGCCATCCAAGAGTCATAAGCAGAGGGTTCTATATTGTTCCTCTTAAGTCGTGTCAACAACCTCATAAAACTCCTCAAAGCGTAACTCTTATCAAGTGACATAAGAGGTTCCTCTTGGGCCTAGGGTCCTCGTCCTGGCTTGGGCTCCTCACCTTGTTGGTTTCTATCCTCCCAGTCCATCGTGCCAAAACCTTTTTTCATGTCGGCCAGTGAGAAGTTTCTCAATGTGACTCGATCATATGTTTCTATCATCGAATTCAAGGCACCTATAGAGATATTGATGCCTAATTACAATAATAACATTGTCTAATGACATGTGAACCTTGCTTTGAACAGGAGTCATGAAATGGACAATGCAATAAAAGATATTTAATGCAATATTTATTTTTAAACGATGATGAAAGACATACATCATGAACAAGTGAGGAGATCGTACTAAGGAAGAATATACCCAATAATGATCTTATAAAGGACATTATCAGGGGTGGATAATGTATTGGTCAAAAATGGATTCTTCCGTTCGTTACGTGGTTGATAGTCAAAATATTCATGCATGGTAGGGATAGAAAATAAAAATGTCAGTCAATGGTTGGCATTCCAAGAATTCCTAAAGGATTTCTAGAGTAAAGTTCAAATCGCATCGAGCCACATGGGTCTGATATAATGGTCCATCGCCAACTTTCCTAAAGGTTGTTGTAAAACTTTGAGAGAAAATCAAGATTTATATTATGCTTGCAATAAACTAATTTTCCTAACTGATAATGTCGAATAATTTGGATGACGCCATAACAATGAAGACTAAAGAAATGTTAGTCAAGGTATCGTGCAAACACAATTTGAAATGCACAGTTCATAGGATCTGATGGTCTACTCCTAGAAGTAGGGCCCTCACCCAACTCACCCACCTTACATTTTTTGTCCAAAAAGTATGAATAAATTATTGGTGCAATCGGTCCTAGGTCAATGTTGACCAAACTCAAGTGAGACTCGAGTAGGATTTTGATATTTGATAATGGGTTTAACAATACATTTGACATACGTATGATCATATGAATAGTGGATGGTTTGATACACCCAAGGTCATGTGAGGGAAATTATTAGGAGGAGATTGTTAGAGCAATCAGCCTCAGGTCAAGATTAACCAAGTTTGAGTAAGACTCGAGTGAAAGTCCAAGTTTAGAGACTTAGCAAGGGAAAGTCCAAGTATGAATACTTGGCAATGGAGAAGTCCAGGTATGGATCCTTGGCAAAGGAAAGTCCAAGGGTGTAGCCTTGGTCATATAAGCCCAAGGGTGGTGTCTTGGTAGCGTAAGTCCCGGAGGCACAACCTCTTGGCAAAGCTAGACCCGCATGATAAAACTGACTGAAGCACTTGAAACCTAGTACTAAGGGTGAGGAGTCGTGGACTCGAACCAAAGGTATGAGGTTGATAGAAGTGACTTGAAGGCTTAGGTCTAAGCTAAGGGTACCCGTTAGTATGACAAAATCGACGGAAGCACTTGAAGGCTAGCGCCAAGGGTGAGGAGTCATGGACTCAAACCAAGGGTGTGATGCTGACGGAAGTGGCTTGAAGGTTTATGTTTAGGTTAAGGGTACCCAATGGCATGACGAAGCCGATGGAAGCACTTGAAGGCTAGCACGATGGGTGAAGGATTTGTGGAGGACTCGGATGGACCCTGAGGGTGTGAAGCTGATGGAAGTGGCTTGAAGGCTTAGGTCTAAATTAAGGGTGAGTTTTAAGTATGAGGGGATTATACTTGAGGTACACCTCAGTTCTGAGGTTTACCAATCGACTGGAGCTTGGTTTAGTTGACTAGTGGGCTAAAACAATCGAGCATATTATTTGCCAGTCGACTAGGACTTTGGACCAGTGTCAACTAGTCGAGTACTCGACACTCAGAGAGATTAGTTGGCTCAGACAGTTGACTAGGATTATGACCTAGTTGATTGGTCGAGTAGTCAACTGCGGCTTGACAGTTGACTTGTGCTTTGTCAGTCGACTACTAGAGTTGAGCAGTCGACTGACCTTAAGTGGACAAGGGGCAGAATGTTTCTGAGTCGACTGCTAGCTTATGGTAGTTGATTGATAGCTATGACAGTCGACTGCTGGGTTGGACAGTCGATTGATCGACTAATTTTGACGTGGATTAGTCCGTTGTGAGACAATGGATAACTGGGCAGTTGACTGGTGGATAAAGTTAGTCGATTGCTAGGCGAAAAATCAGCCCGAGTGGTGCTTTAAATGGAGGATGCGGACGAGGTTTTGAGCTGCCTATTCTTGAAGTTCTTAGAGGGGAAACGTTGCTACTTTCTAGACCTTCAAAGTATCTCAAAGCAACCAAATCATTAAGCGATCAAAAGCTCATAATGTAAAAGTGTTTTCACTTGTCATTCTTCTTTTGCTTTTGTATTTCATTTTGGTTGTATTCTTCTTGTAAACTCCATTGTAAGAGGTTTCTCCACCTCTGGATTGTTTCCGAGTAGGAGAAAATTTAGTGGTGGTGTGCATCACTAAAGCTCACACTAGAGCTCAACCGTGGAGTAGGAACTAGGATTTCGAACCACGTAAAATCATTGTGTTATTTGTGGTTTGTGGTTTGTGTTTTGTGTTTGTTTCTACTTGTATTATATTTCTACTGTGTACTAACGATTGCAGACAAGCACGATGAATCCAAAAGAAGATATCAAAAATCGTTATTCACCCCCCTCTAGCTCCACCAAGAGGTCGTAATATAAATGAACAATTGCATATGAATGCAACATGGATAAATACATTAATAATCAGTGGTTAGCAAAGATGAATCATATAAATTTAAAAAAAAATAGGGCTAGAGTTTGGATATGTTACTTTGGTGTCATTATTTTGTTAGTGACAATGCTCAGTTGAGACTGAAAAATGGAGGAACTATTGTTCTTTGGAGAAACTAACTGGAACGGTGGAACCTAAGCTTTGCGATGGAACTACTAAATTTGGAACAAAACGAACCATAACAACATTTGTAGGAAATTTGAGGCCGCTAGAGGGGGGTGAATAGCGTTGTGTTAAGCGTGATGGAAATCGTTCGCGTGTCGTCTCTACAAATTTTGTTAGCGCAGCGGAATATAGATAATAATGACAATAACTAAATAGACAATCATACACGAACACGAGTATGTAACGTGGTTCGGAACCGCACGGTTCCTACTCCACGGGTCGAGCTCAAACGAGCCCTAGCGATGTCAATCACACACCACTAATAAACACTCCTTCTCGGAATAATCCGGAGGCGGAGAAACCTCGTACAAACTAATCTTACAACAATAAGAGATGAATACAAGCAATATACAATAATATAATGCAAAACTAGTAAAGAAAACAACTTTACAAATGCCTTTGGATTGCTTGCTTGTTGATCGCTTGAACCGTGGTTGAAGACCTTGATTTGCAACAACAAATCGCCTCAAGACGTCCAAGAAATCGGATGCCTTTTCCTCCATCACGAGCTCCTTATAAAGCTTCAACCTGTGCTGGAAAAGGTTGATCAGTCGACTGATCGGGACCATCAGTCGACTGATGCCACTGTTGTCGTGAGACAACGGCTAGATCCACGCTGGATAAGTCCAACGGATCTACCATCAGTCAACTGATCATACCCATCAGTCGACTGATGGAGTCCTCACTCGACCAGTCGAGTCTCGACTCCATTCTGGCGAATTCGAGCACCGGTCGATCGATCACACGATCACGATCGATCGAGCCATCACCGACCGCCTCTGCCCTCTCGCGGGCCGACCGCTAGGCCACTTTTCACAGCTTAAACCCTAGTTAACCATGAGGTTTTAGCCCAAGTATGGTTCCCCCATACTTGCTAGACTACCCTTAGCCTAGACCTAAGCCTTCTAGTCACCACCATCAGCCTCACGCCTTTCGGATCCCTCCAAGTCATCCATGACTTGTTCATCCATCGCGCTAGCCTCCAGATGCTTCCATCGGCTATGTCATACTAACGGTGTTTACACCGCCAAGGCACATTGGACTTACGCCGCCAAGACTCCGCTTGGACTTTACACCGTCAACCATTGGACTTATGCTGCCAAGACTCCCGCTTGGACTTTACGCCGCCAATATCAAACCCCTTGGACTTTCCATGCCAAGTACTCAAGACTTGAACTTTACCTTGCCAAGACCCATGCTTGGACTTTCCATTGCCAAGACTCATGCTTGGACTTTCCAAATGTCAAGTGTCCCACTTGGACTTCCCTTGCCAACTCATGTTGGACTTTCCATTGCCAAGACCCATGCTTGGACTTTACAAATGCCAAGTGTCCCACTTGGACTTCCCATGCCAAGTACTCAAGACTTGGACTTTCCCATGACAATTACATTGTCATATGTTTTTATCGAACATCAAAACATCACTCGAGTCAAACTCGAGTCCTGGTCAATCAAGACCTGGGCCGATTGCACCAACAACATTTTGGAGGGTGAGATATGGAAGAGGAAATCTAAGAATAACAAGATTTAGGATTTCTAAGACTTACTAAAGGGAAAGATCGTTGAAAATCTATAACGAAGGTGGTGTGAATGTTCCTGAGAGAGTTACCATGATGGGAATAGAGATAGGGTTCGATTTGGTATATAAAAAAAATCGAGCATCAGTTGACTGATGATACACATTAGTTGACTGATAGGTCAATAGTCGAGTAGCACAGTTAACTCCTAGACATTTTGTGACTTGTAACAGTACAATCAATCGACTCGTGGTTTCCATTTATTCTACTAATTATTGGTTAGTCAACTAATCAAATTCCCAGTTGACTCTAAAACTTTTTGTGACATGTTACAGTGCAAATAGTTGATTGGTGATTTCCATTTAGTCGACTCTAAAACTTTCTGTGGCATGCTGCAATGCAAACAATCAACTAGTGATTTCCATTTAGTCGACTGACCGAATTCTCAATCGACTCCAAAACTCTCTATGACATTCTATAGTATAATAAGTAGACTAGTAGTTCCGTGGTAGTCAACCAATGCTCCCTAACATACAAACTCTTTGACCACTGATAGTCGACTAGCCACAGGTCCCAACTGACTATTAAACTCTCTGTGCATTGATAGAGTGAAATCAGTTGATTGGTTTTCTCAATCAGTTGACTGTTAGATATTTTCTATGAAAGAATCGATAATCAGTCGACTATTATATTTGAAACTCAATTTTAACTCTGATTTTGATATAATTTTGAATGTTTAATGAACACATATAGTATACTCATTATATTGTATGATCAATCATGAGTCGACTATTCATTTTTATTTATAAGTTTACTAAATTTATATAGTTTGTTAAATTAAAAAAAACTCCCTTATATTTATAGAATTATTTTTCTTGTGCATTTTAAAATTTCACCATTAAAATATTCAAGATTACACAACTATTTAAATCAGTACATGTAACAAGACAATAATTTAATATATGTCAAAATATCAAAATGTATATAACACGTCCTTAAAAGTTAAAAAATTCCAACTAAAAGTTGTAACATTCTTTCATTCAAGTCAAGTTATACAACATGTCAAAATAAATTTATTTGTTTGTTCACTCTTACATTTCACTATTAAAACATTCAAGTTTTATCAAATTGTAATACATAACAAAATGTATACAACATGTCTTTGGATCTTGAGAGTCGAGAGTAAAGTCTTTGACTCCTTGTGGCTTTCGACTTATTTGTTTGTGTTGCAGTCATGTTTGTCCCGAATGAATAATGATCAAGAAGTAACAATTTATTATTTACCACTTGAACCAGATAATTAAATAATAAATGCACTTATTAATAAAATAAACCATTTAAAACATATCATGAATCAATTAATTACCCATGACTTGGTGTTGTCGAAGAAAATGAGTTCATTATTATTTTTGAGAACTCTACTAAAAAAATTATAATATGATACAAGTCAAACAAATTAATACTCTATACATTTTTAATTGTAAATAAAAAACTAACTATATAATTTTTTTTTAAAGAAATTTATAATTTTCAAGTTTTTCTACCTCTTCTAATTTTTTTTATATTAATTGACTTCAAATTTAATCGAAGTCAATTTTGAGTACAATTATACAAATAAGACTTTCTACCACTCTAGGAGTTAGTAAACTCTTAAAATAATCTAGTACCCGACCACCAGTACTGAAATTAGATTCTGAAGCAACTATTGATATTGGAATAACTAACACATCACGAATAATTTGAGCAAGTATAGAAAATCTGTGATAATTTTTCTTCTATAATCTCAAAATGTCAAAAGTATAATAATATTCTTCAACTATTTCATTAAGATACTTGTCTAATTCTGATATGTTATTATTACCAAAAATTTATACCTTTTATTTCTTATACTTTATAAAGAATGATTGTCTTTTCAAATATATTTCTCATATTTTTTGATACAATGTCGCTATCATCTAATTTTGGAATAGATAAAATTTTTAAGGTGTTATTTTGAGGCTCTATTTTCTCCTTATTGTACAAAACAAATAAAGTTTTCTTTATATTCTTTCCTACTCTTACACTTTTTTTCATCTCCATATAATTTAATCAATATAAATTTTATAAAATATAATTTATGCCTTGGATTAATTACCACTATAAAATAAAACAACTTATTCATCTTCTCTAGATCTCCCTAATACTTATTGAATTTAATTTTTATTCTCAATCCTATTGAATATACATCGGGTTCATCACTTTCTTACCACTCCTTTAATATGGAATAAATATAACTAATTCTGTGGGCAAAAATATTAGAAGTGACATATAAAGATTCTGAATCTTTTAATGTTAACTTATAAAAAACTTATGATAGAGATGTAAAAAGTCTAACATTATTCTAATCTGTACTTGTTAGCTTCCCATCAAAAGTCTTTACTTCTCTTTGCAGTTTCCCATTTGATCCAAGTATCATATCTCCATTATCATTCACAATAATATTTCAATCTTTATATTGAAGATCCAATTAAAAGCATGGTTCTTATTCATCAAACCTATCAAAAGTTCTTTCAAAATTTTTTTAGCTACATTCAATATTAAGTAAGTTGAGTTCCATCTAGTTGGTACATCCAAACATAATGAATTCTTGCTTTCAAATTTTCGATTTCGATACATTATTTGAACTTTCTTAATCTAGAGGGGGATTGCTTAACATATTTAATAGTATTCCTAACCCTCATTGTAGACGATAGATTTATATCTTTTAAGCCATCAATAATAATCAAGTTGATTATATGAGCTACACACATCATATGAATGAATTCTTTTTTTAAATAGTGGAATCCCAATTAATCATTTTTCCTTGAAACTAGTTATAGCAACATCATTTGAACTTGCATTATCAACAGTATTAGTGAAAAATATATTAATTCTTCAACCTCTCAAGCAATTTTCAATAGCTAAATGATTGTCTTGTCTTTATAACTTATAATTGGACAAAAATTCAGAATTTTTTATGCAACTTCAAAAGTTTATCGATAAAATGAGCTGTCAAATATATATAGTTGATTTTTTGAATCGATGTTTATATATCAGTAGTCAAAGAAACTCTTTGTGTTGAACCATACAATATATTTTTCATTTTTTCCTTTCAATTGCATATAATTCAACACAATCAAGTGCAACTGTCAATCTCGAAGGAATTCTAAACCTTAGATATATCATAACTATAAATGCTTTAAACCCTTCGTCTTCTACAAATTTAAAAGCTAATTGGACCATTATAATAATTCTAGCTAATATTTTCTAGATATATCCTAAATAAATTTTCAAAAAATTAGAGACCCCTCACCCTGTCTTACACTTAATTGAAAACTCAATTGTGTTAAGAGCAGATTGTTGGTACAATTAACCTCAAGTCAAAGTTGACCAAGCCCATGTAAGACTCGAGTTAGAGTTGAGTTTCGATATTTGACAATATGACAATATGGTTGAGGATATGACTATAGGATGGTATGAGATATTCGTAGTTATATGGATGAGAGTGTTGGTGCAATCATCATTAGGTCAAGATGACCATGATGGATGAGAGTATTAGTGTGACGAGAAGTCAAGTCGGTCAAGGTTGACTAGAGACTTGACGAGTTAAGTTCAATCGAATGTTGGCAAGTAGAAACTCAAGTCGGTCAAGGAGGATTGGGTACTTGGTGGTTAGAAGTCCAACAGGATGTTGACAAGTAGAAATCTAAGTCGATCAAGGAGGACCGGACACTTGGTGGTTGGAAGTCCAAATGAGAGTTGGCGAGTGAGAAATCCAAGTCGGTCAAGGAAGACCAACCACTTGGTGGTCGGAAGTCCAACAGGATGTTGGCAAGGTAGAAATCCAAGTGAGTCATGGAGGATTAAACACTTGATAATAGAAATACCAACGAGGAGTTGGTAAGTGTGAAGTCTAAGTAGGTCAAGGTTGACTGGACACTTGGCGTAGAGAAGAAAAGCCTAAGCAGGTCAAGGAGGACTGGATGCTTGATGTCAGGAAAGTCTAAGCATGTCAAGCAAGATTGGATTCTTGGTGTCAGAAAGCCCTTGTAGGTTTGGAGACCGGATGCAAGGCAAGGAAGGTCCAAATAGGTTAAGGAAAATGGGATGTTTGGTGATTGGAAGTCTTGACAGGTCAAGGTGACTAGATGACTATCAAGGGAAGTCTTGACAGGTCATGGTGATTGGATGACTAAACAAGTGAAGTCCCGGTAGGTTAGGTGACCGTACTTGGCAAGTGAAGTCCTGGTAGGTTAGATGACCATGTTTGGCAGGTGATGTCCCGACAGGTCAGGATGACTGTGCTTGGCAAGTGAAGACCTGGTTGGTCATGGTGACCTTACTTGGCAAGGAATGTCCTGGTAGGACACAGTTGATTGGATGCTAGACAGGGGAGATTCCGACAGATCAAGAGTGATCAGATGTTGGACAAGAAAATTTCTGATAGGTTAAGGTCAACTAAATACTAGGTGAATTGATAATTAGCTTGGAAATAAGGCTGAATACTGAGGTATCAGTCGACTAGAGTTGTTCACTAGTCGACTGATACATCGATGCTCGGATGTTGAGAGAGTTTCACTTGGCATTGAGAGAAAGGTGCTCAGGCAATTGTGCACGGGGCATTGAGGAACAGATTTTCGATAGGTGCTCTGGCAGTCAGTACTCGAGTCGTGCTGAGGAAGCGAGTGCTTGGTGTTGGATCGATATAAGCGCTAAAGGGGGGGTGAATAGCGTTCATAAAAACTTTTCTTTTTCGACGATTAAAACCAAGTACACAGCGAAAAACTAAAAGACAAACACAAGAAAGACACAAATCTTTTTTACTTGGTTCACAACGCACCGACTGCTAATCCAAGGCCCTGCGATCCTTGATCGCTTCCGAAAGGCAATCACTAAAAGTCTCTTTCTCGTTGGAGGTAAGAGACAAGACGATTACAATGATTATAAGGCCGGTAACAACCTTACCGGTCCTTATACAAATTAAGTACAGAAAGATAATAATAATACTGATAATTAATTAGAAGATGGCACATGGTCGGAGTAGCGTTGTAGAGAGCACGAGCACTTGGGAGATTCTTGAATTTGGGTGTGAGTCCTCCCCTCTTTTTATAGATTTGCGCCTTGGAATTTGTCCCAATCCAGATCCAAAACTCGTGGATCTTATCTTGAGGTGGAGGCTTATCTTATCCTGAGGTGGCGGCTTATCTTATCCTGAGGTGGTGGCATCAATCTCTATCTCTTTGACCTTGTGCACTGGGCTGATTCATCGACATCAGTCGACTGATCCTCTTAGCAGTCGACTGTCTTCAGTCGACTACTGACATCTCCAGTTGACTGCTGCACTTGAGAATTCCTGCAATACAAGATTAGCACAATAGATGCATAATGTCATGCAATGTGACAGTCCTTTGACTGTCCGATCTCGACTTCAGCATTCCTCCGGAAGCCTTAGTCGGATCGACGCCTAGAATTGTCCTCTAACCGAGGACGTGTCCTTACCACCGCTCCACACACGGAGCTTACCTTTGGTCCTCTTGACCTGTCGCTTAGCTTTTGGTCACTACCGAGGTTCCTCGACTCCTCGAGGTTCTCCTAGTGTCACCCGACCACCACGGTTTCTCAACTTAAGATTTTCCGGATGTCGCTCGACCTTTGGCTTAGATTAAACACTTCCTGCACACTTAGCATATCATATGAGATAACAAAATAGCTTAACTTTGAATCTTTGTCATCATCAAAACCAAGGTTCGATTATCTAGTGCCCCTGCACCAACAATCTCCCCCTTTTTGATCTATGACAAACCAATTCAAAGTTAAGAGAAAATAAGCAGTAAGCATTGAACAATCATTTTTCAAAGCCTCCCCCTTAAGGGTATCTCTCCCTTAACCCTAGGTGAGTTTTGAAAAATAATTATTTTTTGGGAAAGAAAAAGTAAGTAACCTCTTAACTTTATTCTCTCTCCCCCTTTGACATATATTAAAAATAACTTTATATTGGGTACATTGCCAAGAAATAGAATTTTTAAACATGCTAATCAAGTTGATTTAATATGTTTAACTCCCTTTAATACTTAAGAGTTTAGGAGTTTAGGTTTCTAGATCCTGCACCAACAATGTATATCCTAGGTTAGAATGTGACCCCCTAACCTTTAACATTGTTATAAAATTTTGAGAAAGAATTAAAAAAACATTTTAAAGGCTCATGTCTATTGGTTTTTATGCCAAACTGGAGGTAGCTAGATACTAAGTTTGTCCAACTTAAGTCTTCTCTCCCCCTTGGCATATTATCAAAAGAAGAATTTAAATTTAGAAAGTATTAGTGATTTTTTTTAAAAAAATATTTTTTAACAACTTCTATGATGATTATCCAATTAGAACCTCCCCCTTAACCTAACATCCTTGTTAGCCACAAGGAAGGCATATCTAGAGGGTCTCCCATTTTGTCTGACAAACTCTTAGGACATCCTTGTTGGCCATAAGGAAGGCTCACCTAAGTGTCCAGAGGGTCTAGGTATCTAAAGTTGACCTAAGGATTTAGACGTTCAGTATTTGTCAACTAACCATCATTTTAAGAAGCATAGTTGTTTTGAAAACTACGTATAACTACACACAATAATCATGACAACCAATAAAAATAGTTTTAAGAATCTATTTATGTGTATATAAATTTTGAAATTGTTTTCAAAATCATTTTTAATTTGTTGTCCTTACCATCTCACCCATTCTACATGATCAACCAAGCTATTCTTATAGGTATTGTGAGATGAATTTAATTCAATGCCTTAGAAATTAATTAATCTTGGGTTAGATTCGGATTTCACCTTTAGTTAGTTAAGTGAACATTTCAAAAGAGGGCTTCTAGGTCGTGGCGAGGCACAGGGGCCTTCTTTGATCGGAACAACGACCACTTCCTTAGACAAAGCCAACTTAGAAAATTACACACCTACTTCACTTGGATTACGTCCTGGTCTAACTAGTTTAGGATGTGGTGAGGTAGCTTCAGTTAGTTCCACTTAGTTAAATGCACCAAGCTAGATACTTCTTATCCAACTCGGATACACTTGACTTCGTTTCCTTAATGTACTATCATCTCACCGTGTCCTGATACTATGTTGTCAAGATTAATTAATTATTTCTTATCTAACCATATGAGAGTGAATTTAAAATTAGTATGTATGACATGACAAAATAAGCATGATAATGATATGTATGCATGAGCAAGCTACATTCAATCAATTTAAAGAAATGGTTGTTTTCTTGGGTAGAATTTTATTTGTTCTATAGTTATAAGATACTTTATTATAATTAGGTTTACAAATTTTAGTATCTTGATTTTTGGTTAGCTTAGACTTGTAACCTAAGTCTATATATTTATTAGTTGAATTTTTAAAAGTTGAAGGTTTAATTACTAGATTATTAATTTGTGTATAATCAAATGGTACTCTATTATAATTAATTTTATTGGTTTGATTATCTAATTTTGAATTTTTAATTAAGTTAGATTGTGAATTATTTAAAATAGGATTATTAGAATTTTTCAAAATAATATTATTAGACTTTTTCAAGATAAGATTATTAGACTTTTTAAAAGTAGAATTATTAGAATTTTTTAAGATAAGATTATTAGACTTTTTAAAAATAGAATTATTAAAATTATTAGAATTTTTTAAGGTAGAATTATTCAAGATGAGATTATTAGAATTTTTAAAGGTAGAATTATCATTAGAATTATTTAAGATAAGATTGTTAGAGTTTTTAAAGGTAGAATTATTATTAGAATTATTTAAGATAAGATTGTTAGAGTTTTTAAAGGTAGAATTATTATTAGAATTATTTAAGATAAAATTATTAGAGTTTTTAAAAGTAGAATTATTATTAGAATTATTTAGATTATCTTTGGAATTTTTAAAAGTTAATTTCGATTTTTTTATGGTTGAATTTTTCAAAACACAATTTTTTTAATTCGGAATTATCTAGATTAATCAGATCTAGGATT
Organism: Wurfbainia villosa; assembly: GCA_025175895.1. Lineage (NCBI taxonomy): Eukaryota > Viridiplantae > Streptophyta > Magnoliopsida > Zingiberales > Zingiberaceae > Wurfbainia > Wurfbainia villosa. Next base: position 2,070,591 of record CM046008.1, read on the forward strand.
TGATGATTCTGTCCTATGGTTTGATTATTCTGATCAAGGTTTTGATTATTCTGATCAAGGGTTTGATTATTCTGATTAAGTCCTAGGTTGGTTTTATCTTTAACTTGATCTAGATCTATGTTGATTAAACTAAATATTTGATTAATCTCTTTGTTAATTTTATCAAATATTAGATTAATTTGATCATTTTCTTCCATGATATTATTATTATTTAAACTAATTAAATCTGAATTAATTAATTTTTTATTAGTTGAATTATTAATTGTATTAATTAATTGACAACGATTATACAATTTATCTAAATTATCAACTATTCTAAAACTCAACTTTTCAAAATTATTAACTTTACTAACCTTTTTTTTCGGACACCGATTCTTGTAGTGATCGAATCTTCCACACCCGAAGCACTTGATGTGCTCCTTGTTCTTCCGGATTCCTGGCAATGGTGTCTCCTTTGCCGTCGAGTTCTGTCGTTAGTAGGACACTTATTTTTATATTGTCCTCTCTCCTTGCACTTAAAGCAAATAATATGAAATTTAAAATTTAAATTGACATTGTTACCTTTATGCCTTGTGGGAGACTGTTCCATGGTTGGCTTGGTCAACGATTTTCTAAAAGCAAAAAAAAAAAAACACAAACCAAAAAGTCCCAAGACTTGGTCTTGGATTAGTAGTGTGGGAGATATTTAAAAATAAAAAAAGAAAAAAATAAAAGAAAATTCTCGACCGGTGGTTGCACCGAATCTGAGCGCCCCCGCTCTGATACCAATTGTTGGATCGATATGAGCGCTAGAGGGGGTGAATAACGTTCATAAAAACTTTTCTTTTTCGACGATTAAAACCAAGTACACAGCGGAAAACTAAAAGACAAACACAAGAAAGATACAAAGCTTTTTTACTTGGTTCACAACCCACCGACTGCTAATCCAAGGCCCTGCGATCCTTGATCGCTTCCGAAGGGCAATCACTAAAAGTCTCTTCCTCGTTGGAGGTAAGAGACAAGACGATTACAATGATTATAAGGCCGGTAACAACCTTACCGGTCCTTATACAAATTAAGTACAGAAAGATAATAATAATACCCACAATTAATTAGAAGATGGCGCACGGTCGGAGTAGCGTTGTAGAGAGCACGAGCACTTGGGAGATTCTTGAATTTGGGTGTGAGTCCTCCCCTCTTTTTATAGATTTGTGCATTGGAATTTGTCCCAATCCAGCTCCAAAACTCGTGGATCTTATCTTGAGGTGACAGCTTATCTTATCCTGAGGTGGTGGCATCAATCTCTATCTCTTTGACCTTGTGCATCGGTGATTCGCCGACATCGATCGGTCGATCCTCTTAGCATCATGCCGCCTCGACTCATCGACATCTCTGGTTATTCTTGCACTTGAGAATTCCTGCAATACAAGATTAGCACAATAGATGCATAATGTCATGCAATGTGACAGTCCTTTGACTGTCCGATCTTGACTTCAGCATTCCTCCGGAAGCCTTAGTTGGATCGACGCCTAGAATTGTCCTCTAACCGAGGACGTTTCCTTACCACCGCTCCACACACGAAGCTTACCTTTGGTCCTCTTGACCTGTCTCTTAGCTTTCGGTCACTACCGAGGTTCCTCGACTCCCCGAGGTTCTCCTGGTGTCACCCGACCACCATGATTTCTCAACTTGAGATTTTTCGGATGTCACTCGACCTTTGGCTTAGCTTAAACACTTCCTGCACACTTAGCATATCACATGAGATAACAAAATATCTTAACTTTGAATCTTTGCCATCATCAAAACCAAAGTTCGATTATCTAGTGCCCCTGCACCAACACTTGAGTGCATGGGTGCTCGGGAAACCATGATGAGAAAAAGGAACTCAGGCACGAGCGCTGAGGAAGAGGTGCTTGAGTACACGGGCTGAGGAAGCGGAAGTCACAGTCAATGCTTGGGACAGGATTGCTCAACAGCTCGGTCTCGGACTCAGTGCACACGGAAGCTGCATCCTGGGCTTGCGATGAGGAAGTGGTGCTCGGGCACGCGAGCACGGGTGCTTGGGAAGAGTGGTGCTCGGGCGATGAGGGACTGCAATGCTCAGGAAAATGAGAAACTAAGTTTGCGATCCAGCAACCGACTGGCTATAGTGATCTGTGAACTGAAGTGCTTTGAATCGATTGGTGTTGAGCGCTCAAGTCAGGGACTCGAGTGCTCTGGAAGTCGTAGAGCTCGAGATGAGAAATCCGATGCTCGAGAAAGTTACGATGCAGTATTTGACTATTGTGGTTAAGCAGTTGTCTGGCTGCAATATGAGACGAATAGAAAGATACTGAATTGACTCTCCAATTTAACTAGAGGCTTAGCAGTCGATTGATGGTTGGAAGCAATCGACTGATCGATAGAAATCCGAAATGGATGGAGCCATTATGAGTAAATAGTCAAGTGACCAGTAGATTAGGGATGAGACAAGTCGACTAGTAGGCGAAGATTAGCCGATGTTGAGCCTATAAAAGGAGGGCTTCGTGAAGAGTTCAAGTGTCGGTTTCTTAGTGACTTAGAAGGAGAAGAGCTACTGCTTTCCAAATCTTCCAAGCCCTTCCAAAGCAACCAAAGAGCTATCGATCAAAAGCATTCTTGTGTAAAGTGTTTTATTATTGTATTTTGTTTTGTTTCCTTTACACTTGTTGGTTTCATTCTTGTAAGATCTAGGTTATAAGAGGTTTCTCCGCCTCAAAAAGTTTTTGAGAAAGAGAAAGTTATAGTAACAATATGTAAGAGCTAGGTCATGAAGTAGGAATCGGAGATTTCGAATCATGTAAAACTAGGTGTTGTGCTTTGTTGGTGCAATTGGTCCAGGTCACGATTAACTAGACTCGAGTTTGACTCGAGTAGTATTTTAATGTATGATAAAATGATTGACAATGTGATTATCATGGGAAGTCCAAGAATGGTCTTAGCATTTGAGAAGTCCAAGTCATGTGTACTTGACAAGGAAAGTCCAAGTCATGGGTACTTAACAATGGAAAGTCCAAGTCATAGGTGTTAGTGCCTATAAGATCCACATATCTCTACAATAACACGATATTGTCCACTTTGGGCTTAAGCCCTCATGGTTTTATTTTTAGGTTTTACCCAAAAGGCCTCATGCCAATGGAGATATCTTTTCATCTTATAAGCACATTATCTTTTCCATGTCTTACCAATGTGAGACTTTGATTGTATTCTTAATACTCCAACAATTCCCCCCTCAAACGAAGGACCACATTGATCCCCCCTCAATCCTATCTGTCCTCAAAGGACATCCTCTGTTTGATGTCCAATCCTCAACCCACCAGGACTTCCTGCTAACTGTCTGGTCCTCTAGATCTAGACATGGGAGCTCCACTTCCTTCATTCAAGGTTCATGGCTTGACATGGACCATGACTCTGATACCAATTGTTAGTGCCTATAAAATCCATATATCTTCACAATGACACGATATTGTCCACTTTGGACCTAAGTCCTCATGGTTTTATTTTTGTGTTTTACCCAAAAGGCCTCATGTCAATAGAGATATCTTTTCATCTTATAAGCACATGATCTTTTTCATGTCTTACCAATGTGAGACTTTGATTGTATTCTCAATACTCCAACAATGGATACTTGGCAATTGAGAAGTCCAAGCATGGGTCTTGGTATGGGAAGTCCAAGCATGGGTCATGGCATGGAAAGTCCAAGCATGGGTGTTGGCAAAGGAAAAGTCCAAGCATGGGTCTTAGCAATGGTAAAGTCGAAGTCATGGGTACTTGGCATGGGAAGTCCAAAGGTATAGTCTTTTGTAGGATAAGTTCAAGTGTGTAGTCTTGGTGGCATAAAGTCCAAGTGAACTTTAGCAGTGAAAGTCTAAGTATGGATGCTTGGCAATTAGAAAGTCCAAGGATGTGATATTGGCGGCGTAAAGTCCAAGCATATAGTCTTGGCAGCATAAGTCCAATGTTTGACAACGTAAAGTCCAAGCATGGAGTCTTAGCAACATAAGTCCAAATGTACCTTAGCAAGGAACTCGGTTAGCATGACATAGCCGATAGAGGCACTTGAAGGCTAGCACAAGGATGAAGAGTCACGGACTCGAGGGATCCGAGATGCATGAGGTTGATGGAAGTGGATTGAAGGCTTAGGTCTAGGATAAGGGTGTTTATCAAGCATGAGGGGATTATATTTGAGGTTAAACCTCATTGTTGAGGTCATCAGTCGATTAGGGTATTGGATAGTCGACTGGCCGAGTATTTGACACTTGGGAGTCGAGTTGACTCAGAGCAGTCAACTGAGATTATGACCAATCGACTGGTCAAGTAGTTGACTAAGGCTCGATTGTTGATTTGTGGCTCTGATAGCCGACTGCTAGGGTTGAGCAATCAACTGGTCTACAATAGTCGATTATTAGGATAAAGCAGTCGATTGGAATTAAGTGGTAAGGGCACAAAATGTCCCATAGTTGACTGTCCAGTCGACTACTGGGTTGACAATTAACTGTTGGTAAGGATAGTCGACTGTTGAGGTATCCATTGAGTAAGTTCCAACGTGGATGGAATCATTGTGAGACAACGGATAGGAGAGCAGTCGACTGGTGCATTTTGGCAATTGACTGCTAGGTGCAAAATTAGCCCAACGCAGGTTATAAAAGCAGCTCGAGATGGAGGATTTTGCATCGATTTTTGGAGCGATTTTGGGGAGAAATTGCTGTTGCATTCTATATCTTCAAGATCCTTTCAAATCAACCATCAAGCAAGCAAAACATTCAAGTTCTTATAAAGTATTTTTTACATTGTTGTTGTATTTCCTTTGTATCTGCTTGTATTTTATTCTTATTATTGTAAGATTATTGTACAAGGTTTCTCCACCTCCGATGTCATACCGAGAAGGAGAAGTTTATTAATAGTGGAATGCATCACTAGAGCTTGCTATTGAGCTCTCCTCGTGAAGTAGGAACCCTAGTTCTGAACCACGTTAAATCATTGTGTTTGAGTGTGCTTGAGTTTGTTTTGTATTTCATTTCTATAAGTTTCTGTTGTGTACTAACAAACTTGCAGATGAACATGCGAACGAATATCGAATCAAAAATGTTATTCACCCCCCTCTAGTGTGACCACATCGATCCCTACAGTTGGTATCAGAGCTCGAGGCTCTCAAAAGAATAAATCGCTCCAGTACCCTACAATTGGTATCAAGGACTAATCGTCAAGAGAGCAAGTGCTAAAGGATAAAAGGAAGATGGAGCCAAGTGATGGATTTGGCTATGACACCCGAATTCTTTAGCCATACGACCGAGAAGACTTTTCGACATGGAGGGCGAGGATAGAAAGCTTCTTGATGATGGACATAGAGAATTAGTTCATCATTGTGGATGGATTTGACCCACTGGTGGACGACAAGGGAAGAGTCCTCAAGAAAAAGAAGTGGAGCCAAGAGTAAAAACAAAAATTCAAGATAAACATTAAGGTAGCACAAATAATATTAAATTTGCTACCTAATGATGTTTTTTCTAGATTAGGAGAATTTGGAGACGCCAAGGAGCTATGAGACAAGTTAGTTGAGCTTCACAAAAGTCTATCACCGGCACAAGAAGTAGAGGAGAAAGTCGAAGAAGAACCAAGTTGCTCATTCGCTCAAGCTCAAGAAGATAGTACATCATCATCCCAAGAGCTTGAGGAATCAAAAATTGAGATATGCTCAACATCTAAGGAAGAGGTAGAAGAATTGGAGGAAGCCTCCACCTCTAGGATTGAGGGAGAGGAGAGACCTTCCACGCTGGAGGAAGAGCAAGAAGAAGCTTCAACATCTAGGAGATATGAAGAACAAATTCAAAATTCCGGCCTAGGTAACTCAAGCACAATAAATAAAGATAAAAATCATATTATGTGTTTTGAGTGTAGGGAACATAGACATTAAAGAGCAGATGCCCAAAAAGAGTCAAGTAAATATTTTGTGCACTCCTTCGTTTGCTATTCTCAGATCCCAATATGCAATAATCTTATTCCAATTCTCCTTGGTTATACAGAGTGACTTTTTACTTCTGCTTTTCGCATGACTTAGAATGTTTCTGATATAATAACCATATTTTTTTTTCTTGAAAATCCTCTTTGTCTCTAGTGGTTCACTCTCTTCCCAAGTAAATATCCACTGCAATAGAGAAAAAAAATGAAATGATTATATTAACTATTAACTACAATTTTATATACAAAATGATTTAAATAACTTACCTTGAACTCATTCCACCACAAATTTTTTATTTCTTTCGGTGTTCTCGTATAAGTCATCAAAGTTCCGCCCCAATGGTTATTCACTATTTTATTCACCTCATGAATAACATGTACAGAATTTATAAATCTATCATAAAATAAAAATAAACCATATTAGATATTTATAAAAAATCATATCTTATTAAAAACATAAAAAATTTAAAACTGGAATACGTACGAATCTCCGCCCGGGGATATCAACTCTCGCGTATCTTCCCTTTCAACAAGTGATTGTTGTACTGAGAAAAATACATTAGCAAGAGAATCAGAAGATCCTATAATTGGAGAAGGGGCCGAAGGTACATTTCCTGCAAGAGAATCAGATTGTGGAGGAGCAGAAGTAGAGGAAGAGTGTGATCTTTCATCACTGCTCCGTCTATGACCGCTACGTCGAAACTATCAATAGTAATAATTATTAGAATAATTAAGTAAAAAAAAAGATTGCATCTTCACATTGGATGTATAATATTGACAATATGAAAAATAAAATTACCATATCTGAACCAACTGGATAACCTATAGAAAAAAGACAGTTCATTAATATATCAAATATATGAAATTTAGAATAAGATAGTAAATAGAAACATAATTGATACTGAATAAAAGTTACCAATATTCATAAATAGAAGTCCTCATTGTCATTTTCATCATCATCATACATCTCTTCAATTTCATCATCGTCATCCTAAGCCTCATCGTCATCGTCATCCTGAGCCTCATCGTCATCGTCATCCTCATCCTCTAAATTAAATTCCTCATCTTCATCTTCATTTATTTCACTTGCATCAACATCTATTACTACGCCGCTGGGATCTCGTAATGTTGAAATATTATATTCTTCTATCTGAAATCTATTGACAATTTCATCTTGTTGATATGCTATGTCTTCCTAACACTCCTCGATTTTGTTCCATGCTTTTGTTTTACAAATAGCCCAGAAATCAATTTTTTCATGTCTCAAACTAGGATATGAAGCATAAAATACTTGAATCGCTTGTTGTGCTAACACAGATGGTTCATACCTCTTGTATAATTTTTTATGATTTATTTAATCAAATTAAACTGTGAATGCACCTTCATGCCTTTGATAGGGTCAAACCAGTGACACATAAATAAAACAACTTGAAAATTTGAGCCAGGATACTCTACCTCTAAAATTTCATCCAACAAACCATAAAAATCATTTGTTGCACCTCCATCATTGGATGATTGAACACAAATCCCATTATTCATTGTAGTTTTTCCTATCTCATATTCTTGAGTATGAAAATTATATCCGTTTATAAAATATGTCGGCCAAATTTTTACTATTGATTTTGGACTCCATGACAGATGGTTTATCAATTCTTGATCAATGTGACCTTGATTATCAAGAACTTAAAGTCAAATAAATATATTTTAAAGTCAATATTTAACCAATTGATTATTATAGAATACTTATATATTTTTTGAACCATGGTGCAAATTTGTCATTACAGAAATGATCGAACTCATGCTCCGAGAGCTCCGAATATAGAGTTTGAAAATTCCTACCATAAAAAAAATATAACACAAACAAAAATTTACAATATATGAAAAATAAAATATAACACAAATAATATATATATATACTAACTCAAAATACGACGTTACTTCTGACAGTTCAGTAAAATATATGTGTGGGTTGCTCGCCATTCTTGACCAGTTAAGTATCTACGTATACAAAATTCACTCGGTCGACCAAAGTAGTTAACAATTGAGAATGAATTCAAATTTGGATCAATAGGACCCTCATCATTTCTTCTTGCTCTCCGTCATTTGCATTGAACATGAGATTCAAAATAATATGTTGCAAAAGTTGTAACTTCCTCCACAATATATGCATTAACAATAGAAGCCTCAACGTGTGTCTTATTTTTCACCATTTTCTTCAAGTGATAGAGGAATCTAATAGTAATAAAACAAAAAATATTAGAAATTAACTTATATTAAAAATAATCAAATGCATTAACAACGATCAAAGAAAATGAAAAGTTCACTTTTTAAATGGATACATCCATCGAAATTGAATAGGACCTCCAACTTTGGCCTCGTATGATAAGTGAACAAAAAGATGTTCCATGGAATCGAAAAATGATGGTGGAAATATTCTTTCTAAGTTACTCAAAATTATTGGAATATCTCTCTCTAATGTCTCAATATGTGAATGACTCAATATTGTTGAGCAAATATCATGAAGGAAAATGCTTAATTCTATAATTGTGCCCCATACAAAATTTGACAATATTTCCTTAAATGCAATAGGAATTAGTCTTTCCATGAACATATGACAGTTATGACCACAATCCGATAGTGATCCGGTCGGACTCCGATGAAAATCCGATCGTGATCCAATCGGACTCTGGTGTCAGTTTGACCGCGTTTGAATTTCAACCTAAATGGGTCATAATTGTAGTCGCTAGCATTGCGACCGTAATTCAATCGGATTCTAACCGCAACTCAACTAGAATCTAGCCTTGATCCGGTCAGCACTTAAGTCCGGAGTAGATCGCGGTCGGATTCCGATCGAAATCGATCGCGAGTCCAGTCAAACTCTGATACTAGTTGGACTGCAGTCGGATTTCGGTTGGATCGAGACCGGAATCTGATCGCTTGACAGTGATGCCGAGCGACGGCAATGCTCGGGTGGGCAATGTGGCGCGTGGGAAGCAGGTGCTCGGGCGGAGTGCTCAGGCAATGAAAGTTATTGTGTATATATAACACATAAGAGTTATAATCAAATCTTAAACTCTAAAAATGTTAATATTCATGATCTTCATTAAATCCTAAACTAAATTAATAAACTGATCTTCACATGTCATGCCTCATGAGGGGAGAACCGAGGAGAGTGTCGCTATGATGAATTGAGAAAAGAAATTAAGGAAGCCACGAGTGAATCAGTGGAAGGACAATTGGTCATTAGAAAGGACCGGAGGAATGTTGGAGAGCTAGAGACTGAGAGATTGAGATTAGGTTAAGATTTGTAGGGTGAGAGTCGAGAATTGTATGAAAAATCAGATGAAAATTAGGGATTAAATAGAATCGCAAAATTGTAATTTTTAAATTAATCGATCTTTTACACACCCTTAGATAGGAGGTATTTATACTTACAAGTGTTTTCTCCTCTCTTCTCATGCAAACAAGGCATTGGAAGAATTATTTCCTTTCTTCTATCCAATTCCAAATTAACAACGCGCGATTGCTCTTTAACTTCGTTTCCCTTTAAGAGATAATTAACGCATGAAACATCAAGTTATTCGATGTAGCTTATTGATGTCAGTGTCGATGCACTACTGTCATTAGAATCTATCTTGTTCTGATATTTAATTTTAATTTTCTCATGATTTTTCTTTTTTTTTTTCTTCTCAACTTAGTCATTAGAATCTTCCTTGTTATGATAACCAACACTTTATTGGAAACTGTTGACTAAAATCTAATTTATTGATGCAACAATGACACTAAGCTAAAACTCACACGTCATTCAGGTGCCACATTGCAACGAGTATTCAGTTTAACTTTAAAATATTTATGATCTGATTCTCAATTATAATAAATTTATAAAAAAAAAATGACAAATCAAATATAATGAGACTATCCATATGAACACTTTCTGATAGAAAATTTTATAGGACCGTGTTGATCGTTTTAGCATCTAATTCGAGATTATCTAAGCAAATTAAAAGAAAGAACGAAACTGGAAATAAAAACTAGAAAAATTTACGAGTTTCGTCAGAACCTTCTTGTGTCCAGCAAAAGAAGAATATGACTTCTGAGTTCTGTCTGAGGACTGATCACGCCGGAAGAGTCCTACTTCTCCACAAGCCAAGTCCCGGCCGTGCCTTGGAGTTCCTATCTCTCGCTCTCCGAACAACCTCTCGACGTCAAAAACCCTAAACTCACCCCTCTCTCCTTTGGACGCACCCCCCTTATAAAGGGGGAGTACATCGTCTGCGCTGCATGAAGTGCAGCGCGTGCACAGGTTGCTTTGCAACGTGTGCACGCTGAGCGGTTACATCTCCCACTCGTCCAAAGCATGTCACATAGACAAAATGGTCACATAGACCAATAAGAGGTATTTAGTCACATAGACTAAATAGAACCGGAGTCATTAGTCCCAAATGACTAATAGAAGTATCTAGTCACATAAACCAGAATCGTGTCGGAGACCATAGTCCCAAAAAGACTAATAGAACAGAGATCAATAGTCACAAACACTATTAGAACAACCAATTTATACTTAGAAAAATAGCTCGTGCGACAACAAGCACACTGAGCAATCCAATGCTATGAAAGTTGTTACACCTTACATAGCTGCTCATAGAGCGATCAATGTTAAGAAAAGTTGTTATGCCTAACTTAGTCGCTCTATAAATGGTATATAACCATTCTTTAAATGACATGTAGTCACTCACCTGATGACCCATTATCATCCTCCAAGTGGCTCCCAACCATTTACCAGGTGGTACTGAACCTTTCTCTTGGTGGTACTTAACTGTTTTCCTAGATATTATGTCTTGCTATTTGCCCAGATTAAATAATCTCCACTTACATCAATATGAACATCTCTAATCCCTCATAATGACCATCAAGTCAAGAGCATGTTTCATATTCTCAATATTCACAAACATTTCCATACATAACAGAAATGGATCGACCAGTGAATAATTTTCAAAGGATGTAAATATATTTAATCTTCCTTTTTAGTGTAAATCTATTCATTTTAATCAGTCGCTTTCCTAGTCATGTTCCATAGACCGAATCATCCATAGTCAATAGGTTTATATGCTAAAGTAGCAAACTCTGATTAAAATTTCAAGCAGATACCTAAATAGTCACAAAGGGCAAATGCTGAGATTAACATATAATCTCAAAGGTCTTACATAGTAGAGAAACAGGGATCCTTTCTCCTACTACCCTTATTGTCGCCTTAGCACGTGATATAAATCACATGCTACGATGTCATCCTCTTTATCAATAAAGAGTGCATGTTTACCTCAACATCGTACAGATTTTGATCCAAACATTCCAAATGTCTAATTCTGAATTCAACATATGAATTTCAATCTGGCTCATAAACAGGTATAGTAAATGGTGGGACCATTTACTTCGATCATTTTTCTTAAATGATCTTATCTTGATACATATATCAAGACGACCTCATCTTATAGGTATGTATCCCATACATATAGCTTCCAAAGCTATCCTATAAGCAATAGTCTTACCCCTATTCGTACATAACAAACAGAGATGATTGTCCATGTGAGAGGACCAATCACTACCTGTCAACATGCTCACCGAGGTCTTATTAGAATGTAACATCACATACATCGAATAAATTATGGCTTGCATTAAAAATAATAATCAAATTACAATATCCGATTGTCATTACAAAATTGTTACATTCTATGAAGTCTCATAGACTTTACATGCTCATTAAATGACTCTCTAGTCATTGTCTTAGTAAAAGGATCTGCAAGCATAACTCGAGTAGGGATATACTCAAGAATAATCTTCTTCTTAGCAACAATATCCTTGATAAAATTGTACTTTATAGCAATATTCTTGCCCTTGCTGTGATATTTGGGATCCTTGGAAAAAGTTATAGTAGCTTGACTGTCACAATAGACAGTCACTAGACTCCCATCTTGACAATCTTGGATGTTACAGAACCTTCTTAACGGTTTCTTATGCAAATTGCCGAACATGCCATATATTCAGCTTCCATGGTTGATAAGGCCACACAGGTCTGTTTCTTACTGTTCCAAGAGATGGCGCCACCATTCAATAAGAATGCATAACCTGATGTAGATTTTCTATCATCCAGGTCCCCAGCCCAATCTGCATCTGAATATCCCTTCAGACTCATATATGATCCTTGATAACAGAGACTGTAATCTGTCGTCTCTTTCAGATATCTGAATATCTTTTCACTGTCTTCCAGTGTCTCGATCCAGGTTTGAGACTAAGCCAACAACATAGTATAGTGTACATTAAACTACCAACAACACTGGCATATGGTTTTTTATTCATCTCAGCTATTTCATTTGGAGTTTTGGGACTCATACTCTTGCTTAGAAATTACCTTTTACAATAATGTGTCTGCATGCTGAAATATTGTAACATCTTATTTATATAAGACTCTTGAGACAAATCCAAAAGTCTCTTAGATCGATCCTTGATGATCTTTACTCCTAAGATGTATTCAGCTTCTCCCATATCTATTATGTCAAATTGTGATGAAAGCCACTTTTTGACTTCTATCACAAAATCTATGTCATTTCCTACAATCAGCATACCATCAATATATAATGATAAAATGACATACTTTTCTTTATCCTTTTTTAGGAAAACGCAATGATCCTCATTGATCATTTCGAAACCATAAGATAAAATCACTTCGTTAAATCTTATGTTCCACTGTCTTGATTCTTGCTTTAGCCCATATATAGATTTCTTCAATCTACATACTTTATTTTCTTGGCCTTCAGCAACGAAACCTTCTGGTTTGACCATATAAATTTTTTCATCAAGCTCACCGTTAAGGAAAGCGATTTTTACATCCATTTGATGTAACTCCAAGTCATAATGCACTACTAAAGCTAAAATAACTCGGATTGATACAAACTTTACTACGGAAGAAAATATCTCCTCAAAGTCAATACCCTCCAATTGGGTAAATCCTTTTGCAACTAGACGAGCTTTGTATCGGTTAATCGATCTATCAGCTTTCCTCTTTATTTTGAGAATCCACTTATTCCCAATAGCCCTTCGGCCAGGAGGAAGATCGACTAACTCCCAAACATGATTCTTAATCATTGACTCCATTTCTTCAACCATTGCAACTTTCCACTTTTCTCCAGCTCTAGAGCCCAGAGCTTCCTTTACTGATTGAGGTTCCTCATCGTCAACAGGGAGTTCATCATTGCCTCATTCTCAATATCAAACCTCTTCTTAGGTTTGATCTTACGAACACTTTTTCGTAAGTTGGGTTGATGAGAAGTCACCCCGTGACTAGGCAAAGTACTCCCACTGGGTTGACTAGTTCCAGGTATCCCACTAGACACCTGTCTAGTTGATAACGACTCTTCCTCCTCAAATAGAGGAACTGTCTTATCAACTTCACCTCTAGCTGGGAACTCAGTTTCAAGAAAAGTAACATCTCTCGAATCTAATTCGGAGATTTGTTCCATCTGATTGCTCACCTATGAAAACATAACCTTTTGAAGTATCAGAATATCTTATAAAGATACACTTCTTACCTCGAGGTCCTAGTTTTCCATACTTGTGAGAATTGTCATGAACATAGGCAGCCGACCCTCAGGGTCTCAGATTTCCCAAATCTGGTTTTCTGCCTGTCCAACGTTCATATGAGGTAGATGAAACTGACTTTGAAGGTACTTTGTTAAATATATAGGCTGCAACTAGCAATGCATCTCCCCAATAGGAGATCGGCAAATTAGTCTGCGCTATCATAGACCTAACCATTTTGAGAAGAGTCTTATTTCTTCTCTCAGCAACCCCATTTTACCGTGGAGTTCCAGGGATCGTCAGCTGTCTAATAATCCCTTTATCATTACATATTGTCTTGAACACATCAGACAAGTATTCTCTTCCACAGTCAGTGCATAAAGTCTTAACCTTACGTTCCGTTTGATTCTCAACTTCGTTCATATAACGAATGAAGCAATTCAATGCTTCAGATTTGTGAGAAATCAAATACACATGACCGAAATGAGAGAAATCATCAATAAATGTAATGAAATAGGAAGCTCTATGTCTAGCCCTCACATTCATTGAACCACAAATATCCGAATGAATCAATTGCAACGGTGACTCTGCCCTAATAGCCTTACCGAATGGTTTCCTAATTTCTTTTCCAGCAAGACAATGCTCACATACAAACAAGCTAATCTTAGCTCAAGAGCCCAATAAGCCCTCTTTAGCTAACCGATTCATGCGATCTTGTCCTATATGTTCTAATCTAGCATGCGAAATATCATCAGTTATTTCTGCATCACTAGTAAGAACAATATTTGAAAAACATTTATCAATCGCACAATTGTCATTTGGTTCCACATCAAGAACCATAAAACCATTCGTTAAAAAACCATAACCGATTGACGCTGAGTCAATCTTTAGTTCAACACATCGACTGTAAAAATTTATACAATACCCTAGATCAAGAAGACAAGTAACAGAAATAAAATTCCTCCGAATCTCAGGAGCATATAAGACATCATGTAGAAACAATGTTCTTCCACCCCGAAAGCTAAGTTTGCAAGTGACGACTCCTTTAACTTCGACTCTTGTATTGTTTCCTACATATATCCATTTGTTGCCAGCTGATACCTGGCGGTACTCTACATATGTAACTCGCTCCTGAGCTACATGGTTGGTTGCTCCCGAATCTATAATCCACAAAGGATAAGAATCAGCCAACAATACAGAACTAGCAACAAAATGCTCAGAAGACAGACTAGAAGTTACCTTTCTTGGCTCGGTACACTCTCGAGCATAGTGACCCTTCTTGTCATAATTAAAGCAAGTTACCTTGCTTTTAGGATTCTTCCCCATCTTCTTGTTCTTCTTCTTCTTGATTGAGCCTGTCCCACCTACAGCAGCAACTTCCTTCTTCTTTCCCTTTCCTTTCTTGAACCATCTCTTTTTCTCGGATCCAGATGATCCAGCAGAACCGACAGCCAAATAGGCTTGGTCAGAAATCCTCGCGGATTCTACACTCTCCGCCTCAAGTTCTACATGGCATGAGACATCAGCGAAAGTCTTAATACTCTCACTGTGAGGTAGGGTATGTTTCATGGTCTCCCAAGAATCTGGAAGAGATCGAATAACTGCCTGAACTTGTTATTCATCTGTCAGCTCGTGACCGACAGTTCTAAGCTCCCGAATCATATTCGACATCTCCCTGAGATGTTGAACCATAGTGACATTCGGGTGCTTCTTGTAGCTATCGAACTTGATCGTCAGCTATCGAAGCTTGCTCAAACTGACTCCGCTGTACTTGTCCTTAAGGGCAACCCAGACAACATGAGCTGAAGGATATGACTCATACTCAAAAACTAGGTCATCTATCATTGAACTAATCAAGATTCCCTTAGCGTAAGAAGGAGTCTTCTTCCATGCCTTGTAGGCATCAATATCTCATCTGTTTTGTGCAGTGGGACCATCTACAGGTTTTATCATGACCTGATTTACAGCCTCTAGAACTTCTTGTTCCTCAAGTACACACTGTATCTTGAGGTGTCATATCTTGTAGTTATCCCCATTGAGTTTCTCACCCTTATTGAATTCATCTATGATATTTTTAGTTGTCATAATCTAACATAAATAAACACATTATTTAGTTATTCAGTATATGATTTTATGTATGTGATCTATAAATTGATTCAATGTGAATTCGATTTGGTTTACAAAATCAAGTGACAATCCAATTCTCACTAATCATTTGTATGTTCCAATCGAATCGACTTTGATCAATTACATTACATACATCTCAACTTAACATGATATCATTAAATGAACATTTCATTTAAATTGTACTCAATATGAACAAATCAAAGAGCAAAAATATCATGCATCATGTAGAGTTAACAACATAAAATGAACATATCATTAAATTAAACTTGTTGTACATTGTCAACACATAACAAAGATAACTCTACTAAGAATGTTACATATAACATTCTTCCTACTCATAACTGAAAAAATAAACTAAACAACTAGATAAATAATCATTACTCCCATTAGGATAAACACTAGTGCAGTAATGATTCAAACATGCCCAATCTTCTTAGGCTGAACTAGGACATCTCCCGCCAAGATGCTCTCAAGATGATGCCAGGATGTAGAATCTTCCGTAGGACACCTTTGAAGCGATCCAAAAGGAAAGATTCTATCAGGGTCCTCTTCCGAATCATCCTCTGGATCATCACGATGTATCTCACAGTCCTCGTAGTGAAGCAGCTCAGCGCATAACTGGGTATAAGAGATGCGCCCCTGTCACGCCCCGAGAGTATGCCGTGCCGAAAATCAAACGGACGGCATCTCCCCTGTACGTGGCAACATTTCGGGTTAATACAAGGCCCGTAGGCCCACAACAACAGCATAATAAATAGATAAATATATATATCAAACACACAGCGAAAACATAGAGGTGTACACCACCTGACAAGACTACAGTACTAAAATAGTACATAAAGCATCGACACAAAACAAAGTCCACAACATAACGACGAAGTCCATACATAAACTCGAGTCAATAACATAGAACCAAAAATCCATAACACAAACACAAATCCTCGGGAGACTCAGAAAGCGGAGATGGGATGGATCGCCGGCGCAGCTCCAAGCCGTCACGAAGACTTCAACCTGTTACCTGGGTGACAGAAAAACCTAGGGTCCGTTGGGGTGGTGAGTAAAACTCAGCAGGTAATAGATAAACATGTACATTAATATCACATGTATTTCGACAGAAAATCTACAGGTATCACTAGCATGATAGCATATCCATGTATATACCTTCTAACCAAAAGTCAATATAATCGAACGTCTGCTACGCTACACCTATCCAACCTGAGCACATATTCACAACATATGGTATAAAGAATATAACTAACTCATACTACATCCTGATATGGGTCAAGAGTATCACAGTGAATAACCAACAAGTATACAGGTACTGGCCTACTACCATACAGAAAAATGTAATAACATGTATGAATATGTGCAAACAAATGCAACAAATATAGTACATACAAATGCAGCATCACAATAAGCATGTATATATAGATTGCATCTATATATGTATGCTAATCACAATCATCCATATATATATATATATATATATATATATATATATATATATATATATATATATATACACATGCATATATGTATATATATGGTAATATGCAAAAATGTCATAAGTCGGCAATGCAGCATGCATGGTCATGTCGGCTCACCCTAAAGCTACCACGACCCCAGTGTGGCCTCGGTGGCTCGAGCATGACAACTGTCCCAACTCAACACCAACCACTACTCTCGAGTGGAGTGGGCGATATGATCGAGTAGCATATAAGCGTAAAGAGCAAGCTGGCCACTCGGATCACTAACCATGAGTGGTCGAGTGTCACACACGCATGACTACGATACGCAAAACCAACTACCACCGTCTATAGTGGTAGAGTGTGGCACCACAATGCTCTGCCCTTACACCAGTTACTCCTCCTATGAGTAACCATGGAGGCAGGATGACTGACGACACTCTCGACCACAAGGGAGACATCGTCGCCAGCGTGCATGCAAATGACATGAATGTAATGTCTCTCAAACAGACATCCACTATAGACTCTCTATTCTACAGAGGGGCATGCTAACCAGATCAACGCACTCTCTATCATGTAGAGAGTCGTACTCAACTGATCGTATCAGACTAGGACCACCGGTCCGTAGAGACATCCTAAATACCATTCACCCGACCATTTACATAATGCATGGTCGGTAGAAACATGCAATCTAAGGGTACTAGAATTAACTCTAGGTTCAAGACATCATCTACCTACGGATGACCTTTTTGCCCAATTTAGAATCAGGTTGTCATCCGGACTTTACTACTTGTACTTAACTTAAATAAATTCCAAGTTATTTACATCATCTATATGTATAACTCCTAATCATGGTAAAATAAACATGATAGCAGCAAAGGAGTTAATAGCCAACGGATAAAGTATCAAGCATAAGATAAATAGAACAGGGTCAAGGTAACATTATCATTTAAGATGATCATGCATCTAAATCTGTATGCATTAACTACCTGACCAGGGTAGGAATTACCCACTTGCTGTATATGCTCGTAGTAATAAAATCCTCACGGCCACGGGCCCGTCTCGTATCCACGTCCTGCAAGTATCATCAATTATCATTCAGTGAAAGCATACAACATACATATATAAATTCACTACTACACCGTTCCTATATTCATGTCCTTCTATCGAATGTGAATTAGAAGTCCCAATCAACCATGGTCGATTCACTATAACCAACCATCACATTAGACCCTCACCTGGTACGATTAACATCATAATTAAAACAACCCAATATTGAATAAGATCAAGAACAACCCCATTTATCTAAAAGGATCGCAGAACACACAAAATCACCCCTTTGAAATACTAAGGTTAGATAGTATACCCTAAATTGCATCTAACACCGGCATATACCTTCTATATCAGCCGCAGCCACTGACCCATGTCAACTATTGAATCGAAATTGAATTCACAGCACACAAGAGGGAAATTGATTTTGCTTACCAACACTTAAAGCTTCACCGGCAGTACCAATCCTCAACTGGTTGTAAACCAACCACTGCCCAAATAAATTTTTGAGCTTAGCCACGATAGGATAAATATACAAAGGATCTAAACCAGGATTTATTCCACCGCTTGATCTGATGAGAACATCTAGCGATCGGAACCTACGACGGAAAGGGAAAAGAAGTCGTGAGACATACCAACGATTCCTACTCCACCGGTGCTTCTCCTCCTCTTATTGCTCGCTGGCCAAGACACCTATCAGCCCCTCACCACAAGAGCACCAACTGTGGCAGAAGCTTCCTGCCGCGATGACAATGTCACCGATCCAAGCGCGCGAGGAGGTCGAGGAGTTGGAATGGGGAAGATCGACGAAATCTGAGCGACGGAGCAGAGAAATCGCGAAATCGGGAACCGATCTGTTGCTCGGAACTGCTGGATCGTCGGAGCAGGGAGATCGCGCGAACGGGAGGAAATCTACTGCTCGGAATCGCTGGAGCGACGGAGCAGAGATCGCTTCGCTTCGAGGGAAGAAACGTGCTCCGGCCGGTGGAAAGAAATCACCGAGGAAGGAGTCGCGAGAAGAAGCAGACGAGCGAAGAGGGCTTCGTTTCAGAGAGGCGCAGAAACGCTGTGAGGGGGAAAAGGAAATCGAAAGTTTGGGAAGCAAAGGAGATCGCGATGCGTTTTGGGTGCGGCGAAGAAGAAGAGAAACCGAAGGAAGAGATATCGGCGTGCGTACGGTGAAGAAACGGATGAACGGGGAGTTTAATGGGAAGGAAACGGATCGGGTTTCCTCATATCGGGTTGGGTTTAAAGATCCTATAATCCTTTAACCCTAGATTCAATTAACCCCCTTGACCATTAATTAAACCAAGGTTTGATTAAATTAAATACTAACCATGGTTTAAATTAATCCCTAAAAAATAAGTTCTCTAACTACGAATAATAAGGATATTAATCTTTCCGAAAAATTTTATTCGTGGTATTTTATAGCCCCTCATAGCACCCCCAGATCTGATGCGCAATGTCACTCAGGTGCTGTGGCAGTGAGCGGACCAAAGTCCATATTCTGTAATTCTCCAGAATCGAAAATTCCTACATCTCCAGTCTCCAGAACAATCTATCAAGCCTCCCAATGTGCCACTTGACTCCATGAGCTGAGTTATACTCTATCCCCTGGATAGCCTCTCTCAGGCGATTATGCAACACATCGCGTCTCGTCATAGTGGTAATCATCCGTGCCATTTGAAAATTGATATTAATTAAGTCAGTATAAAACCGATAAACTAGTACATATACCGGCTTAATTCAATTTATATATAGGCATAGATCCATCAAAATAAATCAAGAATAAATTTCCTTGATTTTATGGAGGACTGTCGACAGACTTATTTAGACCAGTCAATTGGTACTTTTACCAAATTACTATTATTTAAGTTTAGTTGACTAGTATCATGAAGACTCAATATTGACTGTGATAGTCCAAACACCATGCAATTTGCTCAAGTACCCGGAACTTCGTATAATATGCATAGTATTCTTTCTCATCGTTCCTAGGCATCAACTCTAGTTCATTTGGTCTATCTCTAAGTTGTTTATATCAAGTCCTAATTGTTCCAAACAATTCCTTGATTATTTAGTCATGAGTTTAGTTGACCAAAGTCAACTTTAGCAAGTCAGTCAATACCGATTTCTAAGCATTGTGTTTAACTTAGCCCGATCCAAATTTGACCACGACGGACTCAGCCACAACTGATTCAGCCAATGTCAAATCATGCTAACCAACGCCAATCTGGACAAATCCAGTTCAGTCAAGCATGATCAAGTCCAACCAAATTAGAGTTGAGTTAACCAAGTTCAATTTACACTTGGTCGTGCCAGAGCACTTAACACCTAATTGGGCATCTAACTTTCGTTAAAATCCAATTAATTGAACTTATGCCCAAATTAATTTGGATCTTAAATTAAAGCCTAAGTCCAATTATTTAATTTCCAATTAGGCTTCTCTAATTGACAGCCCAATTAGAAATCCAGTTCAATTAGAAATCCAACCCAATTAAAAATTAGGCCTCTCTAATTTACAACCCAATTAGAAATCCATCCCAATTAAATTTCAGCCCAATTATTCAGCCCAACTAATTCGGCACACTTTAAAAACTGCCCTGGCAGGGCGATAAACCGCTCTGGTAGGCGGTAAACCGCCCCTGCCAGGCGGTAAAACTGCCCTGCCGGCAGTGATACGCCTCGGCGGTAAATCGCCTGCAGCAGGCATTAAACGCCGCCGGCGAGGTAAACCGCCTGTCGCCGATAAAATTGCCCGACCGGCGGTGAAAGCGCCTACAGAAGTTAAACCGCCGCGTGGAAAATGCTCTGTGATGACAAGAAAGCGCCGGTCGGTAAAAATTGCCTGGCAAAGATGAAACCACGGCCGTGGTTGAAACTACTCGTCGTAGTTATCGCCTGGCGATCACAAAACTATCTCGCTTGGCGGTAAACCACCTGGCGGCGGTTAAACTACTACGCCTCGCAGGAAACCGCCGCACTGGTGAAAACTACTCACGGTTCATAGCCACCGCCGTGGCCGAATCGCTCGCCCACGGCGGAATTACCTGCGCCAAGTAAAGCATCTGCCGGCGGTTGGCCGTACACCGTGACTTAAAGCCGCCTGTCGGTCAAACTATCACGCTTAACGTTGAAACCACCCTTCCAGGGTAGTTTCATGCCAGGGCAGTTAGCCCAGAGTGGTTTTCCACTCGACAAACCACTCTAGAATGACCAGAGTGGTTTGTCCAGAGCGGTATTCCACTCGTCGCAGAAATAGTATTTTCTGCACTGTTCATCTTCTTCCTCGCGCGATTTTCGCGATGAACAACTAATTTTTATTTTTTATTTTTTTGTAGAAAAAAAATTCTAATCTTTATTAGATGCTTTCCAACAAGCTCTGATACCATTGTTGGTCGTTTTAGCATCTAATTCGAGATTATCTAAGCAAAATAAAAGAAAGAACGAAACTGAAAATAAAAACTGGAAAAACTTACGAGTTTCGTCAGAACCTTCTCGCGTCCAGCAAAGGAAGAAGATGTCTTCTGTCTGAGGACTGATCACGCCGGAAGAACCCTACTTCTCCACAAGCCAAGTCCTGGCCGTGCCTTGGAGTTCCTATCTCTTGCTCTCCGAACAACCTCTCGGCGTCAAAAACCCTAAACTCACCCCTCTCTCCTTTGGACGCACCCCCCTTATAAAGGGGGTGTACATCGGCTGTGCAAAGCAACGTGCGCACGCCGAGCGATTACAGACCGAATCAATTATCCCTATGATTAATCGGACCGAATAATTAAATATCCAATGCTAATTAAAAAATAAAACTCACACATAGAACTAGGAAGAAATTAACATAAGTGATGATAATTTCACATGAAAAACAAACAAACTCTCAAAAATAAACAAAGAGGAACTTCTGTTAACATTAAAGATGTTCAACACTGGATAACTACTCATTTATAAATCTCGACCCAAAACTAGGGAAGCCATTCGTATCCAATTACACTCCTAACAAAATTAACTTGACTTCTAAGTTAAAAATACTCCAAAACTACTTCCCAAAAATTAAGCAAATACCAACTTAAACACATGAAAATCTAAATCTATCCTCTTGCAAATTAAAACTTACAAATAAAAACAAATCTCTTTCTTTCACCATTTATCCCCATGTCGAGGAAATCTTTCTCAAGTTAATCGCGATGGCACGTCCAGCATAAAGTCTGTTGTAATAAGATGAGGGACAGAAACTAAGAAATGTATGAGGTCTCAAAGACTGATTGACACCAAGAAAGCATGCTGAAACATCCATAAATCAGCTCCACTTGCTAAAAACTTTGGCAGTAAAACTTGAGGAATTTTGTTCAAATGAGTATCTTGTTCAGCATATTGCAGATGTTGCTTGTGCCAAGTCCTTGCCATGCCGCAGTGCTATCAATTGGCACGACTGCTCCTTCAACAGCCTAATGATTGCCCATGATTCCCCGGGGACGATACCAAACTCGTCGTTGTATTTCTCCATTCCGCGATGCAACAAATGCCAGATGAAGGCACCGGCACCGGCACTGCCTTTGGCTGCGGAATCGTAGATGTTGTCGAGAATGGACTTGTAAAATGCGACTCGGTGCAAGGTGTCAAAGTCCTTGTTCTTGCTGGATAGGCCGAATTCGGAGAACAAGATGGGCTTGTTCAGCTCTTTTTCGCCATCTTCGATGTGAGATGCCATCCATTTCGAGATGTAGCTTGTTTTATCACTGAGATTTGCATGCGGCAACCTACAAAAGACAGATTTTTCATGTGAGTTTTGGTGAACCACTAATTTCTGATTAAGGTCAACTAGGATTCAAGTTCACTATCTTTTCTCTCTGAAACACTAACAAGACTAGGAGTAAATTTTCTCACAGCTTTCTTCTGTTTTTTTTTTCTCTTCCTATTTCATTTTGTCACAGTTTGTCAAATTCACAACTGAGATCTAGACGCAATTAGTCGACAAAGAATTACCATTTATCAGGATAAATTTGCACAGACGCAAAATCAATGGCCGGAGTCTTCGAATTGCGCAGGAAATCCGTTCCCAGTTTGCCATACCATTTCTCCGGCGGGTTCACATCTTTCTTCTCCGGTGGGCTCGTCGGGCCATAAAACCCCTCCAGCCCAACCGACACCAGATGATTCTTGTCAATCCTCTTCACATGCTCTGCCATCTCCTCAATCCATTCCTGCATTTCTTCCAATCCAAAAACATCAGGAAAAAAAAAGAAAGAAAAACTCAAATCCATTTCCTACATTTCCAAATCAAACCAATCAGTGAAGAACATACTTGAAGTGTGTCGCCGGAGACATCTGAGGCACACCGGGGCGCATTCATCAACTCCCATGCAAAGATCGTTGGATCATCTCTGTACTCGATTCCACTAAAGTGATTCTTCCTTGTTAATATTGTCTGCCAGCGAGACAAAGATTAATCATTACCTTAAAGGTTCAGCTCGACGATCAGTACTTCTGCATACCTTAAGGTAGATCTTAAAGTAACTGCGAATGGAGGGATCAAAGAAGAATGAATCGTTCGAGGTGCTCAATCCGAAGCCCTCCTCCGACGCCCATTTCACGTACTGCGCCTTCCCACCGTATCGTTGCAGATTGTTCACCAGGCTCAGCAGCAGCCTGATCCCATGCCTTTGAGCTTCCACAATCACCCAATCTAATGCCTGCAATACTTAATTACATTTTGGTCATTTTTTTCTCTTTGATCTTAATTGAGACGAGGAACGAGATCTGATACCTTAAAGACGACCTCGTCGAAGATGCCGAGTGAGACTTGGAGAGCATGATCTTGACCATCATTGAAGGCATAGGTCCTGCACACAGTGAGCCCCAAGCTTGCAGCGGTTTCGAATATCTCTGTGACCCTTTCTCTGCTCCCCTCCTCCACCGCCTGCTCCATCAGCCAGTAGGAGTTCCATCCGCTGACATAGACGACTCTTCCATCCACCATGAAATGGGTGCCGTTCCTCTCCACGAAGCTCAGTGTCGACTCCTGATCTTGGTGGAGCTTGAGAGCCCTAAAGGTCATGCAGGTGACCAGAATGCAGAGGGAAAAGCCAATGGCTGGGCAGAGCAACCCATTTCTTGATCTCACTCTCTTGCCGGAGGGCTTGGCATTAGAAGGCTTGCCATTCCACCTGCTCCAAGAATTATTCATGCGATCCTAAAGGGAATAACCTTGGATTGATGAACAATTACGTCAAGGATCAGCAGTAGCAGCTTGGATTAGGAGTAATTTGGAGTTCTTGGAGCTAAGCCACGGCAAATGGAGTAAAGAAATGGGTAGGAGGGGGAGGAAGGGGAGGTGGAGGTCGACGAGAAGGAAGAAGAGCTTCGAGTACTTGAGATCTAAGGAATTATGATGACGTCTGCCTGTCTGCTGTGGAAGGGAGAAAAACCATGTAAAATAATAAAGAGCATAAGTTATTTTTATTTTTATTTTGTTTGGGATCATCAAAGGCAAAGCGTGAGCGAATCTAATTCATCGATTTTCTGGTAGATTTAGGTTTCTAAATTAGCTGCGCGCGCCCGGAATCTCGCCCATAAAATCTGATTGGCTACCCAACTGACCAAACGCACACACATGTACTAATTTTTATCAAACGTGTTAAGTGTATTATAATTTTTTTTAAAAAAAAAAATCATCTCAAAATGGAAATATTGGTAAGTTTTAGAGGAAATTACTTTTTAAAGAAAAACTTCAATATAAATAAAAATTTAAAATTTGTAAAAATTCATTGTTAGATGAATTTAAGTTAAAATTATTACACGGTTATAAAATGTTTTAGTCAAAATTATTTTTAAATTTCTTAGCAATTTCAAAACTATGAATGTCTCTTTTACTACCGATAGGCATAGTGTATCTATTTATTTAGATATCAAATACTTTAAAATGTTTATGCAGGATATTTAAATTCAAAAATTAAAGAGATAATAAAGATATAATAATTTTAATCAAAATTACTATATGGTTATTTTTTTTACTAGCATTGTAATATTGTTATTTACATTTCACTTTTTTTAAAAAAAAAAATCCTCCTCGACTTATATATTTCAGAAGCTTGTCATTTTAAAATAATCAAAGATTTAAAAATGATCATATAATAATTTTATCAAAATTGTTATACGAGTATTTTTTTAGACTTTACAAAATATGCATAGATAAATACATTCTAACATATTATTTTTTTTAATGAAAGATAAATATATAGTATACAAAAGATAATATATATATATATATATATATATATATATATATATATATATATATATATATATTATAGTTTTTCCCCGCCATACCTAGTGAACCATTGATGAGAGACAAGGTATTGAACTCTCACTAGCCTGCTTGTCCCTCAGTAATGTAACTTGAAGACCCATGTGTCATCAAGCATTCTTTGTATATAGCATTCTTTGTATATAGCATTGATGAGAGACAAGGTATTGAACTCTCACTAGCCTACATTCTCTGTATATAGCATTCTTTGTATAAAGCATTCTCTGTATGTCATCATCTCATGTGTCATCCGAAGTCTTCCTGTAATCCTCTCTATAACGAGTTGATAGGTTGACAATTAAAGAAGATATACTCCTGTGTCTCCACTTGATCACTACAAAAAGTACATCTTCCTTTTGTCATCCATATAGTCATCTTGATCTTGCGTGGGCAACCACCAATGTGCTAGCATCCATAACATGAAAGCATAATTAGGTTGAAGGTATTGTTGTCATACTAGCTTTGCCCATGGCACCCTAGCTACCTCTCCTAACCCTGGGAGGGTTATTGGAACCCTCGTCTATGGTTAAAAATTTTTTTATCATTAATTAGGATCTAATTTTTAAATTTTACAGTGAAAATATGGCTCAATTTTCGAATGTCGCCCAGAACCTTAGAATCAATTTATAAAATGCGGACTGACTTTGCTACCTCCTGCCCTTTTAAAGAAATCATATGTCTGTCTCAGATCACTGTGTGCCTAACCAAACCACAAAACTAACCACTAAGTCACTACCACTGCATTCTTAGATGTTACCAAATTTTTATCCTTATACTCAAGATCTACTTGATTACTGACAAGTCCCTATGCTTAAGTTGCTACTCCCATAGCTCCACATCTTTGAAGTATGCATGAGGAACCCACCCGATTCATAATGTGTCTTGGTTTTCTTGGATTCGCTATAACACTTTAGTTAGGAGAGCAAGATTACATGCCTTCAAATTTCTGAAAGGTCATCTTACTCGTTTGTTTTGCATATCTCTGTCTAGACTATTGGAGGATGTTTGATAGTCCATGTAAAGCTCCTACAATTCCATAAGTTAGAGGGAGAATGGACATTTAATAGCACTTCACCTCCTGGAGCATCAAGGTTATTAGTTGCGCTTTGCCTGCATATAATAATGTAGTTTTAGTCTATGCTTTGATTTTCTTAACTAGGGTATCCATTAGTGAGTCATACTCTACAAATTTTTAACTTTCTTGATGCAAGTGATCTCCCCAAATATCTAAATGACATGAATCCCTCTTGGAAACCTGTGTAAGACGTGGAGGCAGTTACTACATCATGCAATAATTGTACACGCACTCAAAAGAGTATGTGGAGTGCACCTCGCCTTAAGCCATCCAAATCCCTATAAATGGGAGATGGGATAAGAGGTACAAGGGGTAGTGATGTGCTAGTGTGAAAGCGCTGCAAGAGGTGAAGGCTAGAGTGTGTGAGGTTACGAGCAATGCTAAAAGGCTTCTGGAATCTGCTGTGATCCGTGGATTACTGCAAAAGCTCTGTCAGAGAGAACAAGAGATTGACGAACACAATGGCGCGGTTAGAATTTGGTTTGTGGAAGAGTAGGGATCTTCCGATTCTCGTCATCATCATCCCTCGGGCGATGGGCATCTTCCTCCTTCGACCACCGGCGACATTCCAATGAAAGCCCTGTAAAATTTCTATTTTTATAGTAATGTTTTTCAATTTCATTACATTCATGCAAACTGATCAAAAGATACAGTAAAACCATCATTGGTATCAGAGCAAGGTTGATTTTCATCTTTTGGTTTGAGTTTAAAAAAATCATGGGTTCATTGGAGACGATGAACGGTGGTCTCAACGAAAAAAAAGCCCAAGCACAACCGAGCACTTTAGCTACATGGGAATGCTGAGCGAATTCTGGAGTTCTCGCTTCAGAAGGCTGAGTAGTAAAAAAAATAAAAAAAAATGTTTCATGAGTTGCTTCGGGCAACCTATCTATTTCTTGTGTTGATTAGAAATTGAGTTTATAAATTGGACATAGGTCCAATTATAAAGTACGAGTCTACTTTATAAAATTTAAAAAATCACAATTTTTGAGTGGGAAATAGTCGCCACTTGGGTCACTCTACGAGAATAAATCAGACGTGCAATGCATGAGCACTGGATGCTCGGCACAACATCAGGAGCACAACGCCCGAGCACATTGTGCTTGGGCGCGTGGTGCTCGAGCACTGGGTGCTCGATACTGTGGAAGGCATAAAGTGCCAGAGCAAGTGGTGCTCAGCATCGTAAGTCAAGCGATGAATCTTCCGGGTTATGTGCTCGGGAGTACTCGGCGGTGGGTAAAAGTGCTCGACACTCTGTTCGACAGTGAAATGCATAGTACTCGGCTGGATCTAACAGCGGTTGGCTTGAACACTTGGTATTCGGTTGGACCTAACAGTGGTGGGCTTGCACACTTGGTGCTCGGTCGGACCTAACAATAGTCGGCTTGCACACTTGGTGCTTGGTCGGACCTAACAGTTGTCAGTTTGCACACTTGGTATTTGGTCGGACCTAATAGTGGTTGTCTTGCACACTGGTGCTTGGTCGAACCTAACAGTGGTCGGCTTGCACACTTGGTGCTCGGTCGGACCTAATAGTGGTCGACTTACACACTTGGTGGTCGGTCGGATCTAACAGTTGTCGGCTTGCACACTTGGTGCTCAGTCGGACCTAACAGTGGTCGACTTGCACATTTGGTGCTCGCCTGAACCTAATGGTGGTCGACTAGCACATAAAGTGTTCTACCACACCATATGGTGGTCGACATTGGTTGACCTGTCATAGTTGACTATGGTCAACTTAACTCATAACTTAATTGTCGAGCAGTTGTTTGGAACAATTAAGACTCGACATAAACAACTTAATAATAGACTTAATCAACTAGGGTTGAAGGCTAGGGGCGATAAGAAGACAAAATATCATACATAGATACTCGGGTGCATGGGGTGCTCGAAGAAAATTAGATGGTGTTCAGGTTCTCACGAATTCATGACCAAGTTGAGTCTTCATGGTTCTAGTCTACTAGAATTAGATGACAATCGACTAGTCTAAGTGGAACAGTTGACTATTCTTCAGGAAATCAAGAAAATTTATTTTTTTCTTGATTTATTGTGTTGGTTCTATTTCTGTATAAATTGAATTAAGCTGGTATATGTATTGGTTTGTCAATTTTGTACTAACTTAATTAATTTCAATTTTTTTCAAATGACATGGATGATTACTACTATGACTCATCGCGATGTGATGCGAAATCAGCTGAGGGAAGCTATCTAGGGGATAGAGTACGACACAGCTTATGGAGTCGGTGGACACATGGGGAGATTGGATAAACTCTTTTGGCGCCTAGAGATGAAGGAATTTCTGATTCTGGATGACTACAGAATTTGGGCTTTGATTTGTTCATTGCTCGAAAACCTGAGTGATGTCGCACATCAGATATAGGGGTGCTATAAGAGGCGCATTTTCTATACCCAGTTATGCACAGAGTTGCTTCACTATGCAGATTGTGAAGAGGATCCAGAAGGAGACCCTGTAGAGGATTTTTCTGTGGGATCTCTTTATATGGGTTCTTTACGAGATTCTGTGTCCTGGCATCATCTTGAGAGCATCCCAGCTAAAGATGTCCTAGTTCAGCCTAGACAGATAGGACATTTTTGGTTACTGCTACACTGGAGTTTGTCCTAGTGGGAGTAGTAATTGCTTATCTAGTTTATTAGGAGTTGTTTAGGTTATGAGTAGAAAGAATGTTATGTGTAACATTCTTAGTAGAGCTTTGTTATTTGTTAACAATGTACAATATATTTAGTTAATGATATGTTCATTCGAAATGATTAGTTCATTTAATGTTGTTTACTCTATATGAACGCATGATATTTGTTTATGCTCTTTGATTTATTCATTATGAGTATAATTTTAAATGATAAGTTCATTTAATGTTTAATATCATGATTGGATAATGATTAAGTTCATTAGATGGGATATATGTAATAGAATAAGTCAATGTAAGTTAGATTGGCATATACAAATGATGAGTGGCAACATAGTTATCACTTGATTTTGAAAACCAAATCAAATTTACATTTAAGTCAATTTAGAGATTGCATACATAAATACATACACTGGATATCTAAATAATTTATTTAATGATAGATTATGACAACAAAGAAAATCATAGTTGAACTCAACAAGGGTGAGAAACTTAATGGGAAAAACTACAAAATCAGAAACCTCAAGATTCAATATGTTCTTGAGGAACAAGAAGTTCTAGAGGTTGTACATTAAGTTATGGTAGAACCCATTGAGGGTCCTAATGTACAACACAGATGAGACCTTGATGCCTATAAGGCATGGAAAAAGAAGGATTCCACCACTAAAGGTATATTGATAAGTTCAATAGTAGATGACCTAATTTTTGAGTATGAGTCATATCCTTCGGCTCATGCAGTTTGGGTAACCCTTAGGGATAGATACAATGGAATGAGTATGAGCAAGCTTCAGTAGCTAATGATCAGGTTCGATAGCTACAAGAAGTGCCTGAATGTTTCGATGGTTCAATATCTCAAGGAGATGTCTAAAATGATTCGAGAGTTTAAAACTGTTGGTCATGAGCTAACAGATGAACAACAGGTTTAGGTAGTTATTCGTTCCCTTCTGGATTCTTGAAAAATCATGAAGCATACCTTAACTTACAGTGAGAGTATTAAGACTTTCACTGACATCTCACCCCATGTTGAACTAAAGGCGGAGAGAGTAGAATCTGCAAAGATTTCTGGTCAAGCCTATTTAGCTATCGGTTTTGCTAGATCATTTGGATCCAAGAAAAAGAAATGATTTAAGAAGGGAAAGGGAAAGAAGAAGGAAGCTGATGTTGCTGCTGGAGAAGACCCAATCAAGAAGAAAGGCAAGAAGACAGGGAAGAAATCTAAAAGCAATGTGCCTTGCTTTAACTGTGGTAAAAAGGGTCACTACGCTCGGGAATGTACTGAGGCGAAAAAAGGTAACTTCAAGTCTGTCTTCTGAGTATTTTGTTGTTAGTTCTATATTTTTGGTTGATTCTTATCCTTTGTGGATTATAGATTTAGGAGCAACCAATCATGTATCTCGGGAGCAGATTACATATGTGGAGTACCGTAGGGTACCAGCTGACAACAAATGGATCTATGTAGAAAATAATACAAGAGTTGAAGTCAAAGGAGTCGACACTTGCAAACTCAACCTTCGTTATGGTAGTACTTTGTTTCTACATGATGTTCTGTATGCTTCTGAAATTTGATGGAATCCTGTTTCCGTCACGTGTCTTTTTGATTTAGGATATTGTATTAATTTGTTCAGCCGGTGTGTAGAACTTAAGATTGACCCGTGTCAATCGGATATGGTTTTTTAACGAATGGTTTTATAGTTTTTGATGTGGAACCAAATATCAATTGTGCGATTGATAATTGCTTTTCAAACATTGCTCTTATTAGTGATGCAGATATAACTGATAATGCTTGGCATGCTAGATTATGATATATAGGATAAGATCGCATGAATCAGTTAGCTGAAGAGGGCTCTTGGGCTCTCGTGATAAGATTAACTTGTCTATATGTGAACATTATCTTGCTAGAAAAGAAACTAAGAAACCATTCGGTAAGGTTATTAGGGTTGAGTCGTCATTGTAATTAATTCATTCGGATTTTTGTGGTCCAATGAATGTGAAGGCTAGATATGGAGCTTCCTATTTCATTATATTTATTGATGATTTCTCTCATTTCGGTCATGTGTATTTGATTTCTCAAAAATATGAAGTATTAGTTGCTTCGTTCGTTATATGAACGAAGTTGAGAATCAAACAGAACATAAGATTATGAGTTTATGCATTGACCGTGGAAGTAAATATTTGTCTGATATATTCAAGACAATATGTAATGATAAGGGGATTATTAGACAGCTGACAATTCATGAAACTCCACAGCAAAATGAGATTGTTGAAAGAAGAAATAGGACTATTCTAGAAATGGTTAAGTCTATGATGGCGCAGGCTAATTTGCCAATCTCCTATTGGGGAGATACATTATTAACTGCAGCCTATATACTTAATAAAGTGTCTTCAAAGTCAGTTCCATCTACCCCATATGAATGTTGAACAAGAAGAGAATCAAATTTGAGCAATCTGAGACCCGGGGGTCAGTTGTCTATGTTCATGATAGTTCTCACAAGTATAGAAAACTAGGACCTAGAGGTAAGAAATGTATCTTTATAAAATATTCTGAGACCTCCAAAGATTATGTTTTCATAGGTGAGCAACAAGATAGAATCGTCTCTGAATTTGATTCGAGAGATGCTACTTTTCTCGAAACTAAGTTTCCAGCTAGATGTGAGGTTGATAAGACAATTTCTCTATTTAAGAAGGAAGATTCATTATCAACAAGATAGGTGTCAAATGAGATACCTGAACTTAGTTAACCCAGTGGGAGTAATTTGCCTGGTCACCGGGTGACTTCTCAAGAGCTCAACTTACGAAGAAGTGTTCATAAGATTAAAACTAAGAAGAGGTTTGATATTGAGAATGAGGCAATGATGGCACTCCTAGTTGGCGATGATGTACCTCAATTAGTTGAGGAAGCTCTGGGATGTAGAGTTAGAGAAAAGTGGAAAAATACAATGGTTGAAGAGATGGAGTCAATAATTTAGAATTATGTTTGGGAGCTAGTCGATCTTCCTCCTGGTCGAGGGGCTATTGGGAATAAATGAATTATTAAAAAAAGAGGAAATTAGATGGATTGATTAACTGATACAAAGCTCATTTAGTTGTAAAAGGATTTATTCAATTAGAGGGTATAGACTTTAAAGATATATTTTCTCCTATAATTAAGTTTGTGTCAATCCGAGTCATTTTGGTTTTTGTGGCACATTATGACTTAGAGTTACATCAGATGGATGTAAAAACCACTTTCCTTAATGGTGAACTTGATGAGGAAATCTATATGGTTCAACCAAAAAATTTCATTGCTGAAGGTCAAGAAGGAAAAGTATGTAAATTGAAAAAATTTATATATGGGCTAAAGCAAACATCAAGACAGTGGAACATAAGATTTAACGAAATCATTTTATCTTATGGTTTCAAAATGACCAATGAAGATCATTGTGTTTTCCTAAAAAAGGAAAAAGAAAAGTATATTATTTTATCATTATATGTTGATGATATGTTGATAGCAGGAAATGACATAGGTTTTGTGATAGAAGTCAAAGAGTGGTTTTCATCACAATTTGACACAACATATATGGGAGAAGTTGAATGCATCTTAGGAGTTAAGATTATCAGGAATCGATCTAAGAGACTTTTGGATTTGTCTCAAGAGTCTTATATAAATAAGATGTTACAATATTTCAGCATGTCTGATTGCAACAGTAAATTCACACCCATTGTGTAAGGTACTATTCTGAGTAAAAGTATGAGTCCTAAGACTCCTAAAGAAATAGCCGAGATGAATAAAAAACTATATGCCAGTGTTATAGGTAGTTTGATGTATACTATGTTGTGTATTCGTCCCGATATCAGCTATGTTGTTGGCTTAGTCAGTCGGTTCCAGACAAACCCAGAACCGAACTGTAAAATATCGGAAATAAATAAATAAATAAATAAAATAATGCTTGTTAATTAGGAAAATATTCTATGGAATTTTTCAGAAATTTTTAGAAATTTTCCTGGACTTAAATGAAAATTTTATGGCAGTGGCGGGGAAAGATTTCCTGTTTGGGTTATATGCTTATGAGGGATAAATCTTGGTTTAATGGAACTAAGGATTAATTGGTTATAGGATTAAACCCGAACCCGATCGCATTTTCCCCATTTCCCACTCGCGATCCTGATTTCTTTCCTCACCGCACGCGACTTCTCCGTGCGGGCATTTCCAGTCATTTCTCTCTTTTTCACACCACGACTTTTCTTCTCCCCTTCATTTCCCTGATCGACATTCACATGTGCGACTTCTCCCTCGTTTTTCTCTTCTCTACTCACCGATCTCCTTCCTATGCTCGCTATCGTCGCCCTAGCGCCGACTCCTCGAGTTGATCTGCTACCACCGCACACCACCGAGCCATACCGCCGCCGCTACACGCTGCTGTCGCCACCACCGCCGATCTTCGCCTCGCGCTTTTCGCTTGTCGCCGCCGGCCTCTCTCGATTTCACTCGGCGCCGATCGCCCCTTCTACTCACCGCCACACCTCGCTCGTGGGAGATTTGGTGGAGGGCGTGACACCGACCATCCCAGTTCCGCCGATTTCTCTCAAGTGGGTTGGCGACGCGTTGCCACCACAACCGAAGCGCCCGCCACTGGTCGCCGGAGGTCACCTCAAGCAGAGGACCACCGATGGTCGGTCATCAGCGAGCTCCTCCAACTGTCAAGATTGCTTCGGTGCATGGGATGACTTCCGCTGCCATCGAGCCAACTTGTTGTCGATCTCCTCTACCGCTGCCCTTCATCCCTCCATCGGTGACTTGTGAGCTCCAGTAGGTGAGTTATCTATTCTGTTGATTTGGGTCACCGATGAGGGCAAGTTATTGATCTATGGGTTTGCTGTTGCCAGTTGCAGTAGACGAATTTGATCTTCCCGATGGTGTTACCGATCGAGAGAGCAGTCATCTTCCAAGTTGACCGTGAGTTCAGGAGGTAAGATCTGTGATTTCTGTCTACTCCTTTTAGTATGTTGTTTGTTTTGTTCGATTGAGGAAGATGTGGGTGGATTTCTATTGGTTGACTGTGAGGTGATGAGTTTGGACGGTTGTGACATCCTTCGTCGAGCATGGATAGGTGGTTTTAGGCTGCATCATTGTTGTGACGAGGAATAGTGGCTTCACTTCAGTGATTTGAGGGTTGTGATCTATGAATTGGACAGTGGAGTGGAGCTGTGAATATGCTATTGGATTGGTTGTGATAGGTAAGGTTGGTAAATGTTGATTAAGTTAACTGATATCTATAGGTTGAGCAGATTTAATTATTGGAGTGATAATCAATTGTTGGTGAACAGATCGGGTTATGGGGTTGCTTCCAATTGGGCTATTTAAACTTTAATCCGATACCTTGATGTAGATCAAGAAGTTGTGGGTGATTGCAACGATTGAAAGGTAAGCGTTGATTTGGTATGTTATGAAGTAGGATATGTTACCTTTATTGTTGATGCTAGAGTTGATGCATGAGTAATACGATGAATTTAATCTGATTAAGAATGGAGAATTGTTAGGTATTAATAAATGGAATGAGATTATGCCACTGTGGGATTTGGTTAATTAATCAGGGATTAAGATTGGGTTAGATTATTATCCCTACCGTTGGTTTATGCTAACATTTGGTTATATTGGTATTCTGCGATTTCAGGACTTTTATGCGAGGCGAATTCGTGGACATGAAGACGGTTACGGTTTACATATCAGGTGGGTAATTTCCTACCCTAGTCAGGTAGATGTAATTGTATTCAGATTTAGTCGTAGATATGAGCATGCTTGGTGTTCATATTATCTTGACCCTGCTCTTATTTATCTTGTGTTTGATACTTATCGTTGACTATATTTACTCAAAGGTTGATATCACATTTCCTTTATTATGATTTAGGGTTATAGATGTGATGTAAATGGGCCTAGATGTTTAGTAGGGTGTAGATGTTGGAGTACGGATGATAACTTGATTTGTAAATTGGGTAAAGGTTCATCCGTGGGTAGGTAATGCTCTAAAGGTAGGATTTATTCCAATACTCATATGATGCATACTTATTGCCAACCATGTGTTGAGTAATAGTTAAGTGAAGGGTGATTAGTGTGTCGCTATGGACCGGTGGTCCCAACTTGATATGATTAGTCGAATACGACTCTCTATTGGATAGAGAGTTATGATCAGTTGAGTACGACTCTCTACAGGATAGAGAGTTCGTCGATCAGTTGAGTACAACTCTCTACAGGATAGAGAGTGTATTGATCAGATGGGTACGACTCTCTGTTGAACAGAGAGTCTATGGTAGATGTCTATACGTGTGACAGTACATTCATGTCATTTGCATGTATTCTGACGATATAGTCTCCCTTGGGGTTGAGAGAGTCGTCAGTCATCTTGCCTCTCAGGGTACTCCCCGGGGAGTAACTGGTATGAGGGAAAAATATTTGTTGTGCCGCACTCTACCACTATAGACGGTGATAGTTGGAGTTGCATACAGTTGTCCTGGGTGCGTGGCACTCGACCACTCATTGGTAGTGTCAGTCGGAGTGGCCAGCAGTAGGGACCCCCATTGTGTAGCGAACTCTTTACGCTCATATGCTACTTGATTATATTGCCCACTCAGCCACTCTAGAGCTGTGGTTGGTGTTGAGTTGGGACAGTTGTCATGTCGTGCCACCTAGGCCACACTGGGGTCGTGGTAGTGAGTAGGGGTGCGCAGGCATGACCATGCATGCTGCATTGTCGTATCTTATGGCGCTTTGCATATTACCATATATATATATATATATATATATATATATATATATATATATATATATATATATGCAGTCTATATATATATGCTTATTGTGATGTTGCATTTGATTGTACTATGCTTGCTGCATTTGGTTGTATATTATATTCATGCATGTTTTTTGCATCTGTTATACAGTTGTGTCGGATACTTGTATATTTATTGGGCAGACCATTAGATACCTTGACCTCTATCATGAGTATATTGTGAGTTAGTATTACTCTTCCTGTTATATATGTTGGATATATGTTCAGGTTGGATCAGAGTAACGTAGCAGACTTTCAGGTATGTCTGTGTTATACGTTGTTTATTTGGTTAGACGGTATGTGCATGTATTTATATACTGTGCTAGTATACCTGTTGTACCTTTAGGTCATGCTGTTGAATTACATGTGATATTTGATATATACATATTTTTCCTATTACCTGCTGAGTTATACTCACCACCACAAACCCTGGGTTTTTTTGTCGTCCAGGTAACAGGTAGAAGTCTTCGTGATGACTTGGAGCACCACTGGCTGGTTGACATCTCATCTCACCTCCGAGACTCTCATGATTGTTTTGGTCTTTCCGTATTGTTGTGTTATGTATTTGAAGTTTTTCGTGGTGTAAGGTGATGTGAACCTGTCATGTGATGTACACACGTGGATTTGGGCTTTTGTTGGTGTTCCGTTATGTGCAATGTGGTCACCATACCAGATGCATTGTGAGTATTTGTTGTAGTTTAGTTTGTTATGTTGTTGTGGTTAGTTTTCGCTGTGGTTTGTTTTCATATATATATGATGTTGTTGTTGTGGCCTACGGGCCTTGTATTAACCCGAAATGTTGCCACATACAGGGGAGATGTCGTCCGTTTGCTTTTCGGTACGACATACTCTTGGGGCGTGACAACTTTAGTGGTATCAGAGCCCTAGGTTCTGCGATGCCTTACAATGTTATTTTTGTGTCGAGTCTTGGATTCTCGGGAGTCGATTTGTTTCAATTTTGATTTTTTAGATGAGATGGACAACGGCCTGAGCTTCAAGCAGCACGAGGTAAGAATCCCTGATAACTTATATTTAGTTAGATGTTTATCTAAACATGCTCAACAAGTGTATACAGTTAGAATTATGACACCTGTGCAGACTTGTAGTAGAAGTCGTCCACTGTGGCGATCAACCGGAATTGTCATTAGGGTTTATACTCTCGGTTTTGTTGGTTATGTATTTAATGTTTGAACAGGGAATAACATATAGTGTGATGGTTATTGTTCGTAACCGTGGTATAAATTGACCACGGGAACGACCTATGGACTTTGTGAGTCTTAAACCTGTGTCAAAAAGATGATTTACCTCTGAGAGTCAACTGATACCGAGTCGAAAAATAGGGGTCAAGTCGTCACATTTCTTGTGGAAATCAGAGACTACAGTCTTAGAGATTTTCACTAATTATGTTAGTCAGATCATTACCTGATGGGTAATGGAACAGACTTGTATACTATTGTTGATACAGATAACGGAGGATTATTATATGGTGTTTCATAGGGATTTTGACCCCTAAGTTGTTCATACTAGGTTGTATAACTTTGAAAGTACTTTTGAGTACTTAACTTGTGTTATGCAGAGAAGGTAGAGTTATTTGCATATCATTATTGAGATCAAGTCGGTATTTGGTAGTAAATGCAGAAAATAACCTTTGGGGAATGATATATCACTTGATCATGGTATATAGTGATGTTGAAAGAGAGTATTTCTCCGCATCACTTTCAGTGACACATTGTAGGGAATTCTTGAGAATCAAGTAGGGTGATCGTCGATAACGGGAATACCATGCAGAGTCATTAGACTTGTAAGGTTACGCTCACCTAATAGCTCAAGAATGTGAATGGATGTTTTAAGCCACCCACGGTTGTTAGCTTACTATTGTATTAAGATGATTGGATCTTCTATCATATCCTGACGGAAGACGTTGGATTTAGTTAGGAGTTTAGAAATGACTCCGTACAAGTGTTTAAGAGTTGGAGACCGATAAGCAGATATTGCAGGTCAACTTATTAGAGTCAAAAGTCTTCGACTGTTGGATAAAAGGAGCAAGATCGGAGTCATAGGCTTTGAGCTATTTTTCGATTATAGAAGACTAATCGTTGATCATCAGGATGTTCTCGTGCACATCAGCGAAATAAAAACAAAGACTTCGATGGAATTATGTGCGTGCAATGCGGATCACGAAGACATGCAAAGTCAGATTATCTGTTGGATCAGTTCGTTTGTTGCTATTGTAAGCAACCAGTACATTTGAGGAGGTGTACTTTGAAGACTCAGTTGAAGACTATCGATGGTATTCTGGGAGGATGATGCACCGTCTCGACAGCAGAGATCAACACAGAAGATTAGGTTATCTTATCAGCAGCGACCTATTACCTCAGGCGTGGTTAGAGTTTCGTGATACTTCCCTTCAAGGGAAGTGATTTACTCAGCAGTATCAGCAAAAGACATCGTAGAAGACTCATGCAGACAACAGCAACAGTTACCCTCATATGTGGATTGACTTTGTACAGAGGAGAGAGTATATGACGATGGTCGTATCTATTCGGTATTCTACAGTTGTAGCTCGTAGGATTAAGTGGTAGGATCAGATGATCTAGGAAAAATCCCCGAGGCATTCGTCGCAGAAATGCGACCTCTTATCGTAGACTGTTGGATCTGATCTTTTTCTCTTCGGAGAAAGGCCGAGATTTGCGTGGAGCCTTTGGATCGGATCAACAGATAATTGATCGTTCAGGGTATTAC
Organism: Wurfbainia villosa; assembly: GCA_025175895.1. NCBI lineage: Eukaryota > Viridiplantae > Streptophyta > Magnoliopsida > Zingiberales > Zingiberaceae > Wurfbainia > Wurfbainia villosa. Next base: position 2,109,323 of record CM046008.1, read on the forward strand.
TTTAGTTTACCCTCTAGGTTAATATGTTGAGAGATGCTTGTAGTTATAGGTATCTTTGTCTAGAACATTCTTAGTTGGATTAGAAGGGTCCTTTATATCAACTTGTGGGTCGGTGGTATCTCTACCGTCGAGTGAGATGTGGACCAACAATTAAGAAGTCAAGGGATGTCCTTAGACTTTGATAGACATACTTTTACTGTAGACATATCTTTACGGATGGTCAAATTGTTAAGAGTATGGTATGATTGCGAATAATCCGAGAGTATTCGGATGTAGTTTCGGATGAACTCCAAGGCTTACCGTTGCATAGGCAAGTGGAGTAGGCGATCGAAATGATTGCGGAAAATAATTCTGGTATCGAATATCACATATCGGGTGATAGTTTTGTTGGTATCAGTGTTACTAAATACTATGGGAATTGGAAGAACGTAAGTTGTGATTATAGGAGATGTTGGAGGAGATATTTATATGTTCCAATATTTCTTCTAGAGAGGATCCGAAACTCTTTGTTAAAAGAGAGATGAACCTTTGAGATTATGCATCGATTGTCGATGATGGATGCATTAGTTGTTAAAAATTAATATCCTTCGTTGAGGATAAATGATCTGTTTAGATCAGCTAAGGATACCTGTGTATACTCCAGGGTTGGTTTATGACTGGAGTGTTGATATAGTAGTGACATGGTGTCATATAATTATCATTGTCGTTGTGATGATTGATATATCATCAGCTTAGAGTAAATATGATGCAGGTGTATGAAGGACGACAATTTCATACTTAGTATGAATTTTATGAGTTTTGATTAAGTTGTTAGACTAATTAACGATTTAGTCGCCACTGGATTTGAGAATCGTGTATCCTAGACACGATTGAATCAGTTTGTTATTGTTGGAGTTGCGTAACTTGACCACTGTTGATAGTGGTAGTTGGAGTCACGACCACAGATGGTGGTTTCCTTGTATGTTTTGGTTAATATTTTAGATGTGGATAGAATATTACTATACCACGGACTTGGTTGACCAAGAGAGTGATGGAAATCATTTAGTCGGAAGCTGGTGAAACCAGTTTACAGGACCTAGACGACGGTTAACTTTTACACGAGTATTAGTTAATCCTTCCGGGGTGGATAAAAGGATGTGGTACGCAAATGTATCATTTTCAGGGATTGGAGCGATTCCGATGCAGTTGAATGAGGTGTATCTCATGCTTACGACAGTTAAGAAACTACGAGATAAGCTGTTAGGCATGTGACGTGGTTCTAGCAGATATGATCTTGTGTAGTAGTTATAGAGTTGTTGGGTTGCTTTAGAAAACTCCGATTCCGGATTGGAAGTGGGAGCATATCACTATGGATTTCGTTATGGGATTGCCTAGAACCCGTAAAAGACATGATGCGATTTGGATGATCATGGATCGACTAACCAAATCAACTCACTTTCTGCCTATGCGTGGAATGGACTTGTTGGATTATCTGGCAGAGTTGTACTGCCGAGAAATTATCAGATTGAATGAGGTATTTTTTGTATCATATCTGATAGAGATTCGCGATTTACCTCGCGATTTTGGCAGTCGTGAAGAAGTTATGGGAACAGAGCTTCTCAAGATAACATTTCATCCGCAGATGAGATGCATGCACTGAGCGTACCATTTAGACTCTGGAGGATCTATTAAGATCCTGTGTCATGGATTATGGAGGTAGTTGGGAGAATTACATTCCTTTTAGTGGAATTTGACTATAAGAATAGTTATCACTTCTCCATTCAGATGACTCCTTCTGAGGCCCTATACAGTAGACCCTGTAGATCTCCCATGTTGTGGGAGGAAGTCAGGGAACGACAACTATTGGGGCTACCAAGTATCCAACATGATGCAGAGTTGGTGCGCGTCATCAGATGATGGTTATTAGAGGCACAGGATTGACAAAAGAGTTACGCGGATCGGAGGCGAAGGCCTTTGAAATTCTCAGTAGGGGAATAGGTATTTCTGCGTGTTTCACCCACGAAAGGGGTGAAACGATTTAGGTTGAAAGGAAAAGTTAGCTCCATACTATATTGATCCATTTAAGATATTGGAGCGGATTGGGGGTGTAGTTTATCGGTTGGCTTTACCTCCGACACTTACGGGTGTTCATAACGTATTTCATGTTTATATGCTGAGGAAATACGTTCCGCATTCAGATCATATTCTGAAAGAGGTTCCGATTCTACCTCAGTCTAATGCGACCTATGAAGATATTCCAGTGCGAATTCTTGGTCGCAAGGAGTGACAGTTGCGGAACAAAACCATCCGACTCGTAAAGGTTGGATGGCAGCATCATATGGATGAGAAGGTTACGTAAGAGCTGGAAGATACTATTCGAGCTTGATACCCTCATCTGTTTTACCAGAGATATGTGGTCATTTCGGAGATTTCTGGTATTGGTTCTTACATTTAAGTATGAAATTTGGGGACCAAATTTTTATTAGTGGGGGAGAATGTAAAATATCGGAAATAAATAAATAAATAAATAAATAAAATAAAATAATGCTTGTTAATTAGGAAAATACTCTATGGAAATTTTTAGTAATATTTAGAAATTTTCCTTGACTTAAATGAAAATTTTATGGCAGTGGAGGGAAAAGATTTTCTGTTTGGGTTATATGCTTATGAGGGATTAATCTTGGTTTAATGGAACTAAGGATTAATTGGTTATAGAATTAAACCCAAACCCGATCGCATTTTCCCCATTTCCCACTCGCGATCCCGATTTCTTTCCTCACCGCACGCGACTTCTCCGTGCGGGTGTTTTCAGCCGTTTCTCTCTTTTTCACGCCGCGACTTTTCTTCTCCCCTTCATTTCCCCGATCGACATTCACATGTGCGACTTCTCCCCCGTTTTTCTCTTCTCTACTCACCGATCTCCTTCCTGTGCTCGCTGCCGCCGCCCTAGCGCCGACTCCTCGAGTTGATCTGCTACCACCGCACACCACCGAGCCATAGCCATTGTCGCTGCTACGCTGTTGCTGTCACCAGTCGCTCGATCTTCGTCTCTGCGTTTTTCCCGCTTGTCGCCGCCGCGGTTCCCTCTCTCGATTTCACTCGAGCGCCGACTGTCCCCTTCTCTGCTCGCTGGCCACACCTTGTTCTGGTGGGAGATTTGGCTGGAGGGCAGGACACTGACCATCCCAGTTCCCGTCGATTTCTATGCTCAAGTGGGTTAGCGACGTTGCCGCCACAGCCGAGCGCTCCGCCAGTTGGTTGCCTGAGGTCACCTCGAGCAGAGGACCACAGATGGTCGGCCATCAGTGAACTCCTCCAACTGTCAAGGTTGCTTCGGTGCATGGGATGACTTCTGCTGCACCAAGCCAACTTGTTGTCGATCTCCTCTACCGCTGCCCTTCATCCCTCCATCGGAGACTTGTGAGCTCCAGCAGGTGAGTTATCTATTCTGTTGATTTGGGTCACCGATGAGGGCAAGTTAGTGATCTCTGGGTTTGCTGTTGCCAGTTGCAGTAGACGAATTTGATCTTCCCAGTGGTGTTACCGATCGAGAGGGCAGTCATCTTCCAAGTTGACCATGAGTTCAGGGGTAAGATCTGTGATTTCTGTCTACTCCTTTTAGTATGTTGTTTGTTTTGTTCGATTGAGGCAGATGTGGGTGGATTTTTGTTGGTTGACTGTGAAGCGATGAGTTTGGACGGTTGTGACATCCTTCGTCGAGCATGGATTGGTGGTTTTGGGCTGCATCATTGTTGTGACGAGGAATAGTGGCTTCACTTCAGTGATTTGAGGGCTGTGATCTATGAATTGGACAGTGGAGTGGAGTTGTGAATCGACTATTGGATTGGTTGTGAGAGGTAAGGTTGGTAAATGTTGATTAAGTTAACTGATATTTATAGGTTGAGCAGATTTAATTATTGGAGTGATAATCAATTGTTGGTGAACAGATCGGGTTATGGGGTTGCTTCCAATTGGGCTATTTGAACTTTAATCCGATAACTTGATGTAGATCAAGAAGCTGTGGGTGATTGCAACGATTGAAAGGTAAGCGTTGATTTAGTACGTTATGAAGTAGGATATGTTACCTTTATCGTTGATGCTAGAGTTGATGCATGAGTAATACGACAAATTTAATCTGATTAAGAATGGATAATTGTTAGGTATTAATAAATGGAATGGGATTATGCCACTGTGGGATTTGGTTAATTAATCAGGGATTAAGATTGGGTTAGATTATTTTCCCTACCGTTGGTTTATGCTAGCATTTGGTTATATTGGTATTCTACGATTTCAGGACTTTTATGCGAGGCGAATTCGTGGACATGAAGACGGTTACGGTTTACATATTAGGTGGGTAATTTCCTATCCTAGTTGGGTAGATGTAATTGCATTCAGATTTAGTCATAGATATGAGCATATTAGGTGTTCATATTATCTTGACCCTGCTCTTATTTATCTTATGCTTGATACTTGTCATTGGCTATATTTACTCAAAGGTTGATATCACATTTTCTTTATTATGATTTAGGGTTATAGATGTAATGTAAATAGGCCTAGATGTTTAGTAGGGTGTAGATGTTGGAGTACGGATGATAACCTGATTTGTAAATTGGGTAAAGGTTCATCCGTGGGTAGGTAATGCCTTAAAGGTAAGATTTATTCCAATACCCATATGATGCATACTTATTACCAACTATGTGTTGAGTAATGGTTAAGTAAAGGGTGATTAGTGTGTCGCCACGGATCGGTGGTCCCAGCTTGATATAATTAGTCGAGTACGACTCTCTATTGGATAGAGAGTTATGATCACTGAGTAGTGACTCTCACGTGATGTAAAGTCCGTCGATTAGTTAGTCGACTCTCTACAGGATGAGAGTGTATTGATCGATGGTACGACTCTGCTGGTGAGAGTCTGTGGTAGATGTTTGTACATGTGACAATACATTCATGTCATTTGCATGCATTCTGACGACATAGTCTCCCTTGGGGTTGAGAGAGTCATCAGTCATCTTGTCTCCCAGGGTACTCCCCGAGGAGTAACTGGTGTGAGGGAAAAATATTTTGTGTGCCACACTCTACTACTATAGACGGTGATAGTTGGAGTTGCGTACAGTTATCCTGGGTGCGTGGCACTCGACCACTCATTGGTAGTGTCAGTCGGAGTGGCCAGCAACAGGGATCCCCGTTGTATAGCAAGCTCTTTACGCTCATATGCTACTTGATCATACTGCCCACTCGGCCACTCTAGAGCGGTGGTTGGTGTTGAGTTGAGACAGTTGTTGTATCGTGCCACCTAGGGCACACTGGGGTCGTGGTAGCGAGTAGGGGTGTGCAGGCATGACCATGCATGCTGCATTGCCGTATCTTATGACGCTTTGCATATTACCATATATATGGATGGTTGTGATTAATATATATATATATATACTTATTGTGATGTTGTATTTGATTGTACTATGCTTGCTGCATTTGGTTGTACATCATATTCATGCATGTTTCTTGCATCTGTTATACGATTGTGTCGGATACTTGTATATTTATTGGACAGACCATTAGATACCTTGACCTGTATCATGAGTATATTGTAGTTAATATTACTCTTCCTGTTATATATGTTGGATATATGTTCAGGTTGGATCAGAGTAGCGTAGCAGACTTTCAGGTATGTCTGCGTTATACGTTGTTTATTTGGTTAGACAGTATATGCATGTATTTATATACTGTGCTAGTATACCTGTTGTACCTTTAGGTTATGCTGTTGAATTACATGTGATATTTGATATATACATGTTTTTCCTATTACCTGTTGAGTTATACTCACCAACACAGACCCTGGGTTTTTCTGTCGCCCAGGTAATAGGTAGAAGTCTTCGTGACGGCTTGGAGCACCGCTGGCTGGCTGACATCTCATCTCACCTCCGAGACTCTCGTGATTGTTTTGGGCTTTCTGTATTGTTGTGTTATGTATTTGAAGTTTTTCGTGGTGTAAGGTGATGTGAACCTGTCATGTGATGTACACACGTTGATTTAGGCTTTTGTTGGTGTTCCGTTATGTGTGATGTGGTCAGTCATACCAGTATGCATTGTGAGTATTTGTTGTAGTTTAGTTTGTTATGTTGTTGTGGTTAGTTTCCGCTGTGGTTTGTTTTTATATATATATGATGTTGTTGTTGTGGCCTACGGGCCTTGTATTAACCCAAAATGTTGCCACGTACGGGGGAGATGTCATCCGTTTGCTTTTCGGTACGGCATACTCTCGGGGCGTGACAGAGACACTGGAAGGCAGTGAAAAGGATATTCAGATATCTAAAAACGACAACAGATATATGAGCTTGAAGGGATATTCAGATGCAGATTGACCTGGGGATCTGGATGATAGAAAATTCATATCAAGTTATGCGTTCTTGTTGAATGGTGGCACCATCTCCTGGAATAGCAAGAAACAGACCTGTGTGACCTTGTCAACTATGGAAGCTGAATATGTGGCATGTTTAATAGCTGTGCAAGAAGCAGTCTGGTTAAGTAGATTCCCGAAGCATCTGAAGATTACTGAGAACAGTGGGAGTCCAGTGACCATCTACTGTGATAGTCAAGCTGTTGTGGCTTTTTCCAAGGATCCCAAATATCACAACAAAGGCAATCATATAGCTATAAAGTATAACTTTATAAGGGATATTATTGCTAAGAAGAAAATGATTCTTGAGTATATCCCTATATGAGCTATGCTTGCAAATCCTTTTATTAAGTCGATGAATAGAGAGTCATTTAATGAGCATGTAAAGTCTATGAGACTTCGTAGAATGTAACAATTTTTGTAATGACAATCAGATATTGTAATTTGATTATTTGAAATGTCAATCGTAATTTATTCAGTGTATGTAATGTTACATTTTGGTAAGATCTCGGTGAGCATGTTGGCAGGTAGTGATTGGTCCTCTCATATGTACAATCATCTCTATTTGTTAAGTACGAATAGGGATAAGATCATTGCTTATAGGATAGCTTTGGAAGCTATATGTATAGAGATACATACCTATAAGCTGGGATCGTCTTGATATTTATATCAAGATTAGATCATTTAGGAAAAGTGATCGAAGTAAATGCTCCTACCATTTACTATGCCTATTTGGAGCCAGATTTGAATTCATGTGTTGAATTCAAGATTAGACATTTGAAATGTCTAGATCAAAATCTGTACGATATTAATTTGATGAAAACATGCGTTCTTTATTAGTAAAGAGAATAACATCGTAGCATGTGATTCATACCATATGTGTTAAGGCGACAATAAAAATAGTAGGAGAATGGATCCTTGCTTCTCTATTATGTGAGCCCTTTGAGATTATATGTTAATCTCAATATTTACCATTTGTGACTATTTAGCTGTCTACTTCAAATTTTAATCAGGATCTGCTACTTTAGCATGTAAACTTATTGACTATGGATAATTCGGCCTATGAAACATGATTAAGAAAACAACTAATTAAAATGAATGAATTCAAGCTAAAAAGGAAGATTAAATATATTTATATTTTTTTAATAATTATTCCTTTGAGTCGACCCATTTACATTATGTATAGAAATGATTTTGAATATTGAGAATATGAAATATGCTCTTGACATGATAGTCATTACGAGGGATTAGAAATGTTTATATTGATGTAAATGATTATTTAATCTGGGTAAATAGCAAGACATGGATATATCCAAGAAAACGATTATGTACCACCGAAAATTTGGTTTGTACTATCTGGAGAATGGCTATGTGCCACCTAGAGGATGGTTGTGTGCCATCAGATGAATGAATATGTGTCATTCAGAGAATGACTATGTCCCATTTGAAGAGCGCTAAGTTAGGTGTAGCAACTTTTCTTAGCATTGATCGCTCATGAGCGGTATGTAAGGTGTAACAACTTTCTTAGCATTGGATTGCTCAGTGTGCTTGTTGTCGCACAAATTATTTTCCTAAGTATGAATTGATTGTTCTATTGGACTTTGTGACTATTAATCTCTATTCTATCAGTCTTTTGGGACTATGAAATCCAGCTTTATTTAGTCTATGTGGCTAAATACCCCTTATTGGTCTATGTGATCATTAATCTCTTAGTCTTTGTGACTATTAATCTCTATTATATTAGTCTTTTGAGACTATAGACTCTGACTCGATTTAGTCTATATGACTAAATACCTCTTATTGGTCTACGTGACCATTTTACCTATGTGACATATCTTGGACGAGTGGGAGATATAAGACGTGGAGGAAGTTACTGCATCGTGCAGTAACTACACACACTCAAAGGAGTATGTGAAGTGCACCTCGCCTTAAGCCATCCAAATCCCTATAAATGGGAGATGGGATAAGAGGTACAGAGGTAGTGGTGTGCTAGTGCGAAAGCGCTGCAAGAGGTGAAGGCTAGAGTGTGTGAAGCTGTGAGCAACGTCGAAAGGCTGTTGGAATCTGTGCATGATCTGTGGATCGCTGCAGAAGCTCTATAAGAGAGAACAAGAGATTGGTGGACATAAAGGCGCGGTTGGAACTTGATTTGTGGAAGAGTAGGGATCTTCCGATTCTCGTTATGATCATCCCTCGAACGGTGGGCATCTTCCTCCTTCGACCGCCGGCGGCATTCTGACGAAAGCACTGTAAGATTTCTATTTTTACAATAATGTTTTTCAATTTCATTACATTCATGCAAACCGATCAAAAGATGAAGTAAAACCATCAACCTGTGATATCTAACACCTACACCTTAATGTGGTCTGCTAACCTAGTCATATGCATTTAGGATTTAGTGGCATTTAATTTGCTGTGAGGCCTGCTATAGGTGAAGAGTGTCATCACTCAAAGGATATAATCCTTAGGGTGCATTGGGTTCAAATTATAATATATAATCTTGGTAATGTGATTACTTAGTAATTACATTATCAAGATTATGGGGAATAAAACATTACCAAATATTGTTTGATTCAATTCAAAGTAATACAATCAAAACTTATTTATTTGGAGGTTTTAAAATATCATATAATTTAACATTTTACTATATTATTCATTTGATGGTTTGATGATGGTCGATCGGTCGGCGACGACGATCGGTCCGCGACGACGATCGATCGGCACGGCGGCCAATGGCCGATGGCCGGCTACGGACGATCGGCGGCGATGGCAGACCGACCGGCGATGGTGGCCAACCCGACCAGCAAGCGAGATGGTGGCGGAGATGATATATTTGATAAATTGATAAGGATAGTTTTTTCCTAAATAGTAAAAATCAGAGAGTATTTTTGGAAAAAAATTCATAATCAAGAGAATCAAGAAAAATCAAGTTTCTTCGAGATTTTTCAATTCCCCCATGCATAACCCTTTTGCCGACGTGGTATGATGTGTCTAGCATCCATCATGACTTAGTAATCGTTCAAATCCTAAATCAAATAAGATTTTTATTGATAATCTTGAATGGATAATTAGGATTATGAAGAATAACTCCGAATCAAATGCACCCTTGGAGAATAAAAGCAAGTCATATGCATAAACTGGGTGGGATATCCTCACGGTTTGAGTGGAAGTGAAGTCTTGTCTCAGAGTGTGCTAACCTAGTAACTTGGACAGATAATCCATGCATATACTAAATATGTATGGGGAAAGTGGATCACCCTATCTGAACCCCCTCTTATGAAAAGTGCCCAGGTATGCTTCCATTAATAGGTAGTGAGAAATTAGTTGTAGTCACACATTCCTTAATCCACATAATGAATCGCATGGGGAATAACAAGCCCTATAGCATATCCAACAGTGAATCCAAATAAACTGAGTCAAAAGCTTTCTGCAAATTCACCTTGAGGACAACTCTAGGTAGATCCTTTTCCTAGTATAATTTCTCATAAGTTCTTGTGCAAGATATATGTTATCTGAGATATTTCTCCCTTTGACAAAAGCAGTCTGTGCTGAGTTTAGTATATGATCAACTACGTTTTCTATTCTGGATGCCAGTATCTTAGAAATGATTTTGTAGAAAACTATAGAACAAGAGACAAGCCTATAATTGGTTACTTTGATTGCTCCAACAGATTTGGATACCAAGGAAATCAGTGTATGATTTCATTGCTTCAGAAGCTCGTCACTAGTGAAGAACTCCGTAATAGAAGCTATGAAATCAATTTTGATTGTATCCCAAGCATGCTTATAGAATTTGGATCAATACTCATCGGGTGTAGGGACTTTTAGATCTCCTATGCTGAAAAGGCTTTTTTGATCTCCTCCTCTGTAGGTACAATAATCAACTTGGCTTACTATTCAAGTGTAAGTGTTTTGCCATAGTGAAGACAGTCAAGCTGAAAGCTTGATTTGTTTGTGCGTGTACGAAGCTGGTCCTAGAAGTGTTGTAGGAATTTGTCTACTATCTCCTTTCTGTTGGTGGCAACTCTTCCTTCTTCCTTTTTGTTGGTGGCAACTCTTCCTTCTTTCTTCTCCACAACCAAGATTTCTCTCCTTCTATTATTCCTCTTCACCAAAGAGTGAAAGACAGTAGTGTTCCTTTCCATTTACTTAGTAATTATGCTTGGTACTCTGTAAATAAACGGAATATTCAAATTTAGCTAGTTGTGTTGCTTGCTTCTTAATTTGTTTGTAACTTTCATCAAGTGCTCCTTCATCTAGTCATACCTGTTGCATTTCCTATAGTTGTTGTTGTGCGTTAGCTGCCCTCTCCTGAATGTGCTAAAATGGAAGCAGGTTGTGTGTTTTGAAATCAAATTTCATGAAGTTTAGCATGAGGTGAGCTTGTATTCCCTCATGGCATTTGGAGTGTAAGCTTCTACCCTCTATCATCCTTGCATTAGCATAGTAGGGAAATTCTTATGAAGAGTCCACATGTTAAAAAATTTGAAAGACTTCTTAGCATTGTACTCATCATGAAGCAAGGAGACTACACAGGAGGCATAATTTGATACACAACTAGGGGTTTTAAACTCAGTCACCCATTTATCTTGCTGCTCCAACCATGTTTTATTAACTATGACTCAATCAAGTTTACAAAAAATTCTCTCATTTGTCCATGTGGAATGGCAGCCAAAGTGATGCAAATCCTCCATACCGATTAGTATTACAAAATCCTGAAAATCAGAGGTCTAATAATTGGTTATAGCAGCTTCATCTTGTCTATCCTGAGAGGAGAGTGGGGAATTGAAATCTCCAAGTATCAGTCAGGGAAGATGCGCAGTAACTAACAGTTGTTGGAAGTCATCCCACATGCTCTTCCTACTTGCAATGGTTGCCCATATACAAAGGTAATGACATATTCCTTCTTTGTAATCTGACACTGCATTTTAGTATGACAGTATTGATCATGCCGCTCTTTTACTTCCAACTACACCTTTTGCAAATCTCATATAACTAGTATCCTGCATCTTGCTATTCTTGTTACATGATGTGTCATCTCCAAATGTTGAAACCTCTAGCTTTTCATTCTCTAAAAGTTTGATTCTTTTAGCTTCCCAGCACCGCTAGCTTCTGATTTAGAAAGAGGTCAACCATCCCTTTCTATTTGAGACCTCCATTAAGGCATCTAATATTCCAAGCTCCTATTTTCATGTTGAGTTAGATGGAAATGGTCGCCTATTGGAGTTGTGCGCTTTGCATTTCTTCCTTTCCCTATTTTTCAGATCTTTCCTCTTCCTCTCCTATGTTTCTACACTCTCCATTCTGTCTGTTTCTGCATTTTGTGATAGCAATTCAGCTGGGGTCGTACATTTGTGCAAGGTTTGATGCCAAGCAGATGTTGGCAGTGCAGTAACCATCATTGTCTTAAATTTATCCAATATCTAGGATGAATTATCAGGTTTCTCCATTCCCTATATTTCATGATTCTATGAATTATTTATAAGATTGAAACCTTGTTTCTTCTTCCTAATTGCCTTGGACCTTACTTGTATCAACTATGGCCCGCTTTCCTCTGTAGCTTGCTGATTAGCATCCAATTCCATTGAGTTTGCATGTTTACCAGTTTTTGATAACTTAGCTTGTTGATATTGATTTGTTTGTTGATTTTAGAATTATCAGTTATCTCTTCTACTCTTCCACAATGGCATAAGAATGTACCAAGTCGTGTGTCCCCTTTAATTGTTATTTTGCTACTTCTAAGGTTCCCCTTACACTATTGCTGGGTTTAGCAATGATTCTGAAGTCATCACTGCATATCTTCCAAACATTGTTGCATGCCAAACTTCATATCAGTTTCAGGATATTGTCTGGGCTTGCCACTTCTCAATCCCTTATCATTTACTTTAACATTTGCCTTTTCTCTTGACTCTAATGTGCTATGTGGGGTTCTGCTTGTTGGCTGACGAGGTGTTTTTGGCTTCATCCCTTCTGATTCTGATTTCTTTGATTTCTAATACTACTGCATTGTATCAGTAATGTATTGAAAATCCTCATGACCTATTGTTGCCTTCCATCCTCCATATGAGCACTTCTACTTGACTGATACAAATGTCCCTGGCTAGTTGGCACAACATTTTCTTCACCCAGTGCACTTGCTAGTACAATTTGAGGTGTTGCTACCATTCCATTACATGTCTGCTCAAGCTGACCTGATGCATAATCGGCTATCTAACAGTGTACTTACTTTTGATGCCCAGTCTCTACAGACTGATCTTCCTGTACTGTTTGGCTAAACTTGCATTCAGCCCTAAGATGACCCAGCTGCCGACAGTTAGTATAGAATTTTAGTACTATTTTAAAGCTCAATCCCAGCTCAACCACTTTACCATCAGGGAGCACAACCGAGACCATCTCCGGTAAAGGCTTTGTTATGTCTACCTCAACTAGCACTTGTGCATAACTAATGTGATCCTTTTGTTGTGTGACTCTATATTTATATAGTGGATGTCAGCTTACTCAAACCTGTTATTGTCCAGCAATCCATAGGTAACTCATACATCTGCATCCACAGGGGTATATGGTTCTGAGCATCCTGTTGAAAGCAAAAGGCTAGGTGGCATGGTTCTGAGCATCCTGTTGAAAGCAAAAGGCTAGGTGGCATGACCTTGAGATACAACGGACAACCATAGGAGATGTACAGCCCACCCTGAATAACTCAATCCCTATTTTTTTCCTCAAATTTGAAAATCAGCCACGGACTGATTTTCATCTCCTAGTTAATTCTTTTAGTGCCTTCCATCATGGAAACCTCCCCACGAATCTGCCAACCAGCCAATGGCCCATTACACTTTACAGTCTCAATATCTTCTCCATCCTCGTCCTCGAGAACAACCCGATCACCTTCCTATTGCTCAAAGTGAAGTACCATGTTGGCATCACAAATTTTGTTCGATGCAAATAGGTCATCAATTTCTTATTAGTTCCTTTGTTGCTTTGTTGCGATGGTTTAGTCGGCAGCTATTGTTGTCTGTTAAGTTCGGGAATTTGACCAACATTACCCTCAGTATGCATTGGCACTACGTTTGCAACTGCTCCCTTCCTCAACTGCTTTCCCTTGCTCGCCATCCGCCAGTTCCTCAAGTTTTCTCGCAATGTCGAGCTCTGAAAGTCAGCTACAGTGTTTTTCCTTAATAGGTTATGGGGTTTTATTAATCTCACAGTTTATTAACTAACCCATCACCTGTTATCTGATTTGGTCGCTTTGAATTCAAAAGTGCATGCAACGTTCACCTACTAGCCTTGATAGGCTCACTCTGACACCTCAACCTTCTTCTTCCTTTGAACAACAATCTCCTATGCCCACAAGACACTATTTCTCAGCCACCAGCTATTGCTACACCATTGTAGTCACTGCCAATTTCAAGCTCTAACAAACCACACCATTCCTTTACATTCAGAGTTTCAATCTAGCAGATCAGTTAGTACTTTTCTCTGTGCACTTCACCATGGTTATCCACCAAGCTTCCTTTTGTTTGTCGATTATTGCCAAAGAGGAACTGAGTGCTTTTGAATTATCTTCATCCACCTCCAGCGGCTCCACACCTCAGTGGCATGCTTCTGGCACGTAGAGTGAATGCTTTGTATGAACAATCAAAACAGGGCCCAAACCGAGCAAACCCCATGAAGCCAATCGCTCCCAAATCACTTCCCTTCAGCCCCTGTGCTTATGGTTGTGTCGTCGCCTCCCCCTGAGCATCTCAGATCCAAATCTAAAGTCAATGTGATGACCCCTTTCCTATTGCATACTAGAGAAAACTCTGAGTTATTTCCTCCATTTATCATCACCGGTCAGCCTCTTTCCTATTGCTCGCTAGCAGTAACAATAGCACAGCGGATGGCGTAGCTTGTGAACACAGTAATCTCAGCTAGCACCACCTGAATCTTCTGTGATTACATCCCCTGATAGCTACAACCACTCTTTGCCCGTCGCCTTTTCTCTCTCTCTAAACGATGCAAATTTATTAGTCTCAAGGGTCAAAGATCTATCATGATTTACCTCCTTTACGATGGTTCGAAGGCGAACTAATAGAGACCACTAGATTAACGGATTTCAACTTTTGTATCATAGAATGTTTGGGATACTGGAAGGATCTATAGAACAAAGTGTTTTAATTTGAGATGAATGTCTTTATATTCTATAATTACCCATTTATTATTACTAAATAAGTGGCCTTAAAAGAAATAAAATTAAAACTAAAGTAAGCAATTAAACTCTTCCATTTATATACATAATTATTATTATTATCACGTTCCTACATAAATGACGTAGTGGTTAAGACACAAGAGTATTTATAGAAGTGACATGTATCGATTCCAGAGAAAGTCTAAAGTCTTTTTCTGAATTCAGATGACCTCTACGTATTTTGGTTACCACATCAAGATCCATAGAGTCTTTCATAATTTATCTCTCTCACAATGACTATAAAACGGATTGATGAGATCATAATTATTCATATCATAATTGATATGAATAATAATTATTATTATTATAATTGATGTATATATCTAGGTCTTCTACCTATAAATAAAAAAATGATTCATCATGAATAAAATATGCCTTCGAATGAAAAAAAAAAGAAAGAAGAGAAATCAATATATGCGAAATAATTATATTGAAATGATTTCTTCATAAGGTCACATATGTAAAATTAGAGATTTTAAGTTCTGTTTAATAGTATTAATATAATAAAAATATTTATTACATATGGTATCAGAAGCATGTTAAAAAATCTATATATCTTTATACATGAATGTATTATGTCGAATTATAAATTAATAGATGCATTAATGACACTTAGTATCTTTAATCGATATATATGTATATCGACATATATATTTATATGTGTTAGTTTATTGTTGTTTATGAAATCAATTAATGGTTATAATATATATGCATGTGATAGATAATAGGGATCCAAGTGGCAATTAAGCAAACTCAATCAAATGTGGGGACACATTGGATGGACCCAAAGGGCAACTTAATCAACTTGAGATTGGTCTAAGGGAGTAGTACAATTGACTTGGAAGACGAATGGGAGGGGTGTTTCGTCTATGTCTCGAGAATGTGAGAAGATACATACAGACATGAGTGAACATGTGAGGATGGCACAACACAATATATCCTCTGCCCCTCGAGTTTTTATATTAAAAAGACTCTTATACATCCGAATAAGGTGAGAGAAAAAGAGATTATTTTCAACCACTACTTCATATTTTCTCCTATGAGATTTGACTTAAGCGTCAGAGGAATTTTGTTAATGTCTCCCCTTGGCTCCATCTTAACTTTTTTGTTGTTGTTTGTAGCTAACTAGATCGCATGTTCAAGGTGCAATATGAACTCTTTCCTTTTTATTTGTCAAATCGAAATGTTGTTGACCCCGATTAATTGTCGAGCCACTATAAGCCGACATGATAATTAAGAAAGTGTCCAAAGATCAACCTAACTCCCATTTGACCTGCTTGTGGAAGTCTACTAAGAGTACTTGAGGATTTGACTTATGTTGGGAATTGACCGTCGCTAGAGAGGGGTGAATAGCGATTTCGTAGATGATGGAATTCATTTGTGTGTTTGCCTATGATTGTCAGTATGTAGTAGAATATAGAAATGATACAAACAAATACACAACACAAGCACAAGTACACGAGATATAACGTGGTTCAGAACCTCAAGGTTTCTACTTTACGGATTGAGCTCAAATGAGCTCTAGCGATGCAATCAACACCACTAATCAATAATACTCTTTCTCGACAACACGTCGGAGGTGGAAAAACCTCGTGCAAGCGATTACACAAAGTAATACAACAAATGCAAACAAATACAAGTATGAAATACAATACAAGTAAAGAAAAACACTTTACAAGAAAACTTTGATTGCTTGCTTTTGGTTGCTTGAGAGTAACCTTGAAAGTCTAAATTGCAGTAGCAAATCCCCTCTAAATCGCCTCAAAGAACCATAGCAAAATCCCTCTCCACGAGTTGCTTTTATAACCTACATTCGGGTTGGATTTCGCCTAGCAGTCAACTGATTAAGACCATCAGTTGACTGTTGTTGTAGCCATTGTCTCACAACAGCCCGAGCCACGTTGGATAAATTCCAACGAATAGACCATCAGTCGATTGATCATGCTCATCAGTCGACTAATCGAGCCATCACTCAACTGTCAACCCCTAATAATCGACTCAGAAACTTTCTGTCTCCGAAAACTCGATCATCAATCGACTGATTACCATATCAGTCGATTTCTCGGGCCATCAGTCGACTGCCCAATATTGGCAGTCGACTGCTAGGCTATTTCCTTGCAATCGAGCACCAATTGACTCACATCAGTCGACTGATAACGTCATCCATGAGGTTTTATCATCAAGTATGATGCCCTCATACTTGCTAGACCACTCTTAGCCTATACCTAAGCCTTCTAGCCACCTCCGTCATCCTCACGCCTATCGGATCCCTCCAAGTCATCCATGACTTGTTCATCCATATGTTAGCCTTCAGGTGCTTCCATCAACTATTGTCATGCTAATATGGTCTACACCGCCAAGGCACATTAGACTTACGTTGCCAAGACTACATCTTGGACTTTACACCGCCAACTATTGGACTTATGCTGCCAAGACTCCCGCTTGGACTTTACGCCACCAATATCACCCCTTGGACTTCCCAAATACTAAGTATCCATGACTTGGACTTTCACCGCCAAGACTATACCCTTGGACTTGCATGGCCAAGACTACACTCTTGGATTTTCCTTGCCAACCCATGTTGGACTTTCCAATTGCCAAGACTCAAGCTTGGACTTTCCCTTGCCAAGACCCATGCTTGGACTTTCCATGTCAAGTACACAAGACTTAGACTTTTCTATCATATGGTCAATCTCATGTCAACCATATAGTCAAATAATGATCCAATCATCGTCAAACATCAAAATACCCCTCGAGTCAAACTCGAGTCTAGTCAATCATGACCCGGATTGATTGCACCAACAATCTCCTCAAAACATTGTCAAACATCAAAACACTACTCGAGTCTAGTCAATCATGACCTAGGCCAATTGCACCAACAATCTCTCTCTTTTTGATGTTTGACAAAAACTAAATTCCTTTGAGTTAGAACACTAACTCAAATCTTCTTACTAATTCACCCAAATTGGTAATTCTCAAATTCTCTCATCAATTCTCCTAAAATTGATGATCTATAAATTCTCTCCCTTTTTGGCATACATCAAAAAGATTCTCCCTAAAAAGGTCAATGTCTCATATCCCAATGAGATCTTACAATCTCCCCCTTGGTGAAAAACATCTAGAATGTCTTTACTCTTCCTAGTGATAAGTCCCATATCACTTAAAAGAGACTTCCTATAAACTCTTCTAATTTCCAAATTGGGCATCTCACATTCCCATTTCTCCCCCTCGTGAGGAAGAAAAACATCCATCATCCCATGATGGATACCTTCCCCTAAAGGCTTGCTCCACCTTAACCATTGCACCAATAATATCCTTGGAGAGTCCCTAAACATATAGGAATACTAAACCTTCAAAATTAAGGGCAAAAGTTCAAACATGAACTCTCACACACCTGAAAATTGATACACACCCTAAACAACTCTCCTAATCCATATCCAATGGATTTTCACCCTTTTCAATACTTTACAAAACATATCCTAGGGTTAGAAGCAGTTAGGGTAACCTAACATAGCTGAAATTAGGCTAAACAAATATTATTTATCAACCGCCAACAATGGTACTGATCGATAATCGCAAATTGCGCTTTTCAAATTTAAATGAATTTGGGAAATACATAAGTAAAAATACATACTTTGAAAAATAGTGAAACTTCATACGTACATTACTTATAACAAATACAATAGGTGAAAAATATTTGAAAAATATTTTACCCATAAAATAGTGAGTTTAACACAAAGTTCAAAACCATTGAAAAGTTCAATGTTTTGGCCCTATTGTATATCAACTTCATCAATGGTGATTGTTATCAAAAGATAGACTTCACTAAGATTTTCTAAAATGATTTTAAAATATTTTTGAAAACCTATATTAGATCATGATCAATGGGCTCAATGCACATGACTTGCATATTAGCTTTCCCCATGATCCATATTTATGATTGAAATAAATTTAAGTTCATCTAGATGCACTATTTATGCACCTTGAACTTAACTCATTTTCCTAACATCTCACATGTATCTAAAGTGTATAGAACACACACAAGTCAATGTAATTGTGAGATGTGGGATTAGGGTTATTATGGCTTCATGCATTTTCTAGGCAACTCTATTTGATTCTCTTATACATGGGACTTCAAATCATGTCATTATCCTTAAATCAATTTTATTAATGCATGAATGATCATGACATAAATGATAACATAAATAAGCATGACCAATGATCATGATGTCATGACATATGATTAAATCTAAATACACATGACACTAAAAATTAACCTAAGCAATATCATGACATATTAAATGATTAAAATAAACATGATGCCATGACATGACAAGACAAATCAATCATGACAAATAAAATATAAAGGTATATAATACCTAAATTTTAGTGTTAATTGTCATTTGTTAGAATTAAACTCATTTTGTCATATTATCGTTAATTCCCCAAGTGTGCCAAAAACCCAAAATTAGCACACTATGATCTCTAAACCTAGCTCATGCCAATTTGATTGATTTATCAAACTTCTTAAATAATATTGGCACATCCTAAAATCTTTTAGGATTTAGATTCAAACCTATTTCCAAACTATCCATAACCTTGGAAATGACCTAAAATGTCACTTTTACCATGGTTAGGTTAACTACCCATCCATTTAAAGTTGGCACAACCTAACTCATTTAGTGTGAATCGATCACACTTCTAGGAACTCAAAACCTATTTGAGCTCTTTGGATTTACTAGGTATTCCTTAAGGATAACTTCCCTA
This sequence comes from Wurfbainia villosa, assembly GCA_025175895.1. NCBI lineage: Eukaryota > Viridiplantae > Streptophyta > Magnoliopsida > Zingiberales > Zingiberaceae > Wurfbainia > Wurfbainia villosa. The sequence goes on from CM046008.1 coordinate 2,128,687, forward strand.
GATACCCTCCTAATGACCCTTCTAGGCTTGGTAGACTTGGTCATTTAGGTCTTGCCTTAGTTTGTTGGTGCAATCGGCCCGGGTCACGATTGACCGGACTCGAGTTTGACTCGAGTGATGTTTTGATGTTTAACATGGAAGTTTGACATTGATGTCTGATAATATTTTGGGGAGATTATTGGCACAATCAACCCGGGTCATGATTGACTGGACTCGAGTTTGACTCGAGGGGGATTTTGATGGTTGACTGGAGTTGACCATGTCATGGAAAGTCTAAATCTTGAGTACTTGGCATGTAAAGTCCAAGCATGGGTCTTGGCAAGGAAAAGTCCAAGCATGAGTATTGACATGGAAAGTCCAACATGGGTTGGCAAGGGAAAGTCCAAGCTTGAGTCTTGGCATTTGAGAAGTCTAAGAGGTTTGATATTGGCAGCGTAAAGTCCAAGCGGGAGTCTTGGCAGCATAAGTCCAATGGTTGGCGGCGTAAAGTCCAAGCGGAGTCTTGGCAGCATAAGTCCAATGTGCCTTGGCAGTGTAGACATCGTTAGCATGACATAGCTGATGGAAGCACCTGAACGCTAGCGCAATGGATGACTTGGAGGGATCCGAGAGGCGCGAGGTCGACGGAGGTGGCTAGAAGGCTTAGGTCTAGGCTAAGGGTGGTCTAGCAAGTATGGGGGCACTATACTTGGGTTAAAACCTCATGTTTGAGGTGTGCCTCCGACCGTATCATATGACAATGATCGTGAGTCAACTAGGGTTTGATCGGGAAGTGTCCGTGATCGCCAGAGGTGGGCGATCGGCTCGCTCGAGCGATTGATCGATTATCGATCGGGTGCTCGAGAATTCAGACATAGAATGGAGTCTGACTCGACTGCTGGGGTTAGCAATCGAGTGAAGGCTCGATCAGTCGACTGATGGACATGATCCGTCGACTGATGATGGATTTATTGGATTTTTCCAGCGTGGATCTAGTCGTTGTCTCACGACAAAGTGGCATCAGTCAACTGATGGTCCCGAGCAGTCGATTGATCGGTGATTTCCAGCCCATGCAGCAGTTTTAAATGGAGCTCGTGGAGGAGGAAATCAACAGCGGTTTGAAGGCCTTTGGAGCGATTTATTGTTGCAAATCAGGGTCTCCAAGTGCAATTCAAGCAACCACAAAGCAAGCAATCAAAAGAGCATTTGTAAAGTTTTTCTTTGCATAGATTATTGTATTCTTTTTGTATTTGCTTGTTTTACCTTATATTACTTTTATAATCTGTTGTAAGAGATTTCTCCGCCTCCGGATTGTTCCGAGAAGGAATTATTTGTGATTAGTGATTGCGTGTACATCACTAGAGCTCTTTAGAGTTCGATCCATGGAGTAAGAACCGTTCGATTCCGAACCACATTATATGCTTGTGTTGTGAATTGTGTTTGTTGTATTTCGTTATTGCTATTTGCTTTATTATTATTCCGCTGCGCGCTAACGAAGATTGTAGAGACAAGCACGAACGAATTCCATCAACATATGAGCATGACGCTATTCTCCCCCCCCCCCCCTTCTAGCGGTCAACATTTCCTCTACAATTGGTATCAGAGCCTGGATCGCGTCGGAAGATCTAACCAATTTTGTATAAATCGAAAAAGAGGATATTAACCCCCCTTTAGCCTTCTAAGGATCCCCAACATGGTTAACTCTAGGGGTGACTCCCCTTATAACCTTCTTAGTGGCTTCTCTAAGTTTCTTCGAAACCCTAGCCACTAGGCACACTCCATGGTTAGCCTTAGGGATGGGCTCCCTAGTAACCATGACCTTCCTAGACCTAGGTTTTGTTCCATAATCAAATCGAACACTATGATATATCTCCTTAGGCCTAGGTTTGTGACTCAAACCTTTCTTGCCTTTGGATGACTCTTGTTTCCTAGGCCTTTGACTTTCACTCCTAGACCCTAGATTTTGACAATTTGACTCTTTAACTTGATTTTGCATCTTTTTGAGGATCTTTTCCATTTTTTCAAGCCTTAACCTCAAGACTCGATTTTCTAACTCTAATTGTCCAATTTTTGAATTTTGATTTAATCTTTGGGTATTGTTCCATTTCTTAGGCATATGCCTACCCCTCTTAGGGTTAATGCCTAAATAATTTTCTACCATTTTAATGGACTCCTTAGATAAAATGGGTCTAGAGTTATTGTTCCTAGATTTGTCCTTAGATACATTAATATGCTTAGCACCTAAGCAATAAAGTATATTATTCCTAGCATGCTTTTGTTCATAAGTAATAGCAATAAAATTTCTAGCATGCTTTTTAATATTAAAACCAGAAGATGCATTTTTAAAATATACCTTAGAGTTAGCTTTAGAAGCTCTCCCTACATGTGATGCTCCTTCTTTTCTCCTAGGGAATTGGCTTCTATAGTGCCCCTTTTGATGGCACTTGAAGCACACTACGTGTTTCTTGCTCTTAATGGTTGGAGCTCCGGTCTCCTTGACCTTTGGCACTGGTAGAGTCTTCTTAACCTTCTTAGGGCATTTGCTCTTATAGTGCCCACTTTCTCCACATTCAAAGAAAATTATATGATTTTTATTTTTGATTAAATTGCTTGAGTTATTTAGGGTGGTGGTGAGGGCCTCTTGAGCTTGTTCATCACTTCTCCCGGAAGTAGATGGCTCTCCTTGCTCTTGCCCTTGCTCCAGAGTAGATGATCTAACTTCCTCCCCCTCAATCCTAGAGGTGAAAGCTTCTTCTACTTCTTTCACCTCCTCTTCCTCCTCGGATGTTGAACACTCCTCGACCTCTGAGTCTTCACTTTCTTGTGAGGAAGAGCTTTCTTCTTCTTGTGTCAGTTTGGATTTTTCATGAAGCATTGCCAATTTTCTCCATAGATCCTTGGCATCTTGAAATTCACCTATTTTGGACAATAACTCGTTAGGTATTAAATCAACTACCATATTGATTACCTTGTCATTTATCTCGGATTTTTGGAGTTGGTCTTGAGTCCATCTCTTCTTCTTGAGATATCCTCCCTTCGGCCATCTTGGCAATTCAAAGCCTTCCATCAAGGCGGACCATAGCTCAATGTCCATTATCATCATGAAGTCCTCCAATTATGTCATTCATTACTCGAACCCTTCTTATCCATAGAAGGTGTATGGAATTGGGGTGTTGATGTCCCATCCAACTTTTTCTTCAAATTCCATCTTGTTCCTCTAGCGGTGCTCCCTCGGATGTAAACCAATTATTGGGGATTGACCGTCACTAGAGGAGGGGTGAATAGCGATTTCGTAGACAATGAAATTCATTCGTGTGCTTGCCTATGATTATTAGTACGCAGCAGAATATAGAAATGATACAAAGAAATACACAACATAAGCATAAGTACACGAGATATAACGTGGTTCGGAACCTTAAGGTTCCTACTCCACGGATTGAGATCAAATGAGCTCTAGCGATGCAATCAACACCACTAATCAATAATACTCCTTCTCGACAACACGTCGAAAGTGGAGAAACCTCGTACAAGTGATTACACAAAGTAATACAACAAATGCAAGCAAATACAAGTATGAAATACAATACAAGTAAAGAAAAACACTTTACAAGAGAACTTTGATTGCTTGCTTTTGGTTGCTTGAGAGTAGCCTTGAAAGTCTGAATTGCAGTAGCAAATCCCCTCTAAATGGCCTCAAAGAACCATAGCAAAATCCCTCTCCATGAGTTTCTTTTATAACCTACATTCGAGTTGGATTTCACCTAGCAATCGACTGATCGAGACTATCAATTGACTGCTGTTGTAGCCGTTGTCTCACAACAACCCGAGCCACGTTGGATAAATTCCAATGGATAAACCATCAGTCAACTGATCATGCCCATCAGTCGACTGATCGAGCCATCACTCGATTGTTAAACCCTACCAGTCGACTCAAAAACTTTCTGTCTCCAAATACTCGACCATCAGTCAACTGATTACCATATTAGTCGATTGCTCGGGTCATCAGTCGACTGCCTAATATTGGCAGTCTACTGCTAGGCTATTTCTTTGTAGTCGAGCACCAGTCGACTCACATAAGTCAATTGATAACCTCATCCATGAGGTTTTATCATCAAGTATGATACCCTTATACTTGCTAGACCATTCTTAGCCTAGACCTAAGCCTTCTAGCCACCTCCGTCAGCCTTATGACTATCGGATCCCTCCAAGTCATTCATGACTTGTTCATCTATATGCTAGCTTTCAGGTGCTTCTATCAGCTATTGTCATGCTAATATGGTCTACATCGCCAAGGCACATTGGGCTTACGTTGCCAAGACTACAGCTTGGACTTTACGCCGTCAACTATTGGACTTATGCTGCCAAAACTCCCGCTTGGACTTTACGCCGCCAATATCACCCCTTGGACTTCCCAAATACTAAGTATCCATGACTTGGACTTTCACCGCCAAGACTATACCCTTGGACTTGCGTGGCCAAGACTACACCCTTGGACTTTCCTTGCCAACCCAAGTTGGACTTTCTAATTGCCAAGACTCAAGCTTGGACTTTTCCTTGCCAAGACTCATGCTTGGACTTTCCATGTCAAGTACATAAGACTTGGACTTTTCCATCATATGGTCAACCCCATGTCAATCATATAGTCAAACAATGGTCAAACCATCATCAAACATCAAAATACCCCTCGAATTAAACTCGAGTCTGGTCAATCATGACCCGGATCGATTGCACCAACAATCTCTCCAAAACATTGTCAAACATCAAAACACTACTCGAGTCAAACTCGAGTCTGGTCAATCATGATCTGGGTCGATTGCACCAACAACCTATTCACACCTCTCAAATTGGATCATTGGAGTCGTTTGTGAGAACTTCTAAGCAGAAACATTGAGACGGGAGACACTAGAAGAAGTAACGAAGAGCGATGATCAACATCTGAAGATGGAGGTCACAATGTATTCTCAGATTTAGGGGCTCCTACATGAATGGTAGAAGATATGAACAAGATAGTGACAGCTGTAGTAGAAGAGCTTCTTCGACCACAACCCTTACTAAACCTCCCACCTATGGAAATTCTCAAAGGGGCATCAACCCAGCAAGAGGAGCAATCTCAGGAATCGATCATGCATGAGCCCCTCGCAAAAGACTATAGATGGGTCAGGGTGGAGGTATCGATGTTTGGCGAGTGAAGTCTTAACAAATCAAGGTTGATCGAACGCTAAGCGATTGAAGCCTTAAAAGATAATCGACTATTAAACAAGAGAAGTCTTAATAAGTTATGGTCAACCAAGTACTAGAAAAAATGAAATTTTAGCCTTGGGACTCATGAAATAGTAGTATTAGTTAGATGAAATAGAGTATCAATCAACTGATATTACTATTTGAGTGAACAAAGAGTTTAAAAACTAAATGTTCAATTCGATTAGTCATAATCAATCGACTCCAATGGAGTAACAATCGACTAATATTACCATTCAAGTGAATAAAGACTTTAGAATTAAACTATTCAACATGACTAATTGTAATTAGTCAACTGATAGCACTATAGCAACATATAAAAGGCTTAACACTCGACTACAAGACTATTATTTAGACATCAATCAACTGATGGTAATAATTATTCAACTGATGTTGGTCAAAATTGAGCTAGAAGAATCATTTTACATATGTAACATTCGAATTTACAATACAACAATCAACTGATAGTGACTATTAGTCAACTGTTAGGTGAAAATCATCCCCGATGTATAGCTTATAAAAGAAGACTTCGAGGATATTTGAAGGAGTCAGATCTTAAAGGTTTTGGTGGATGCATTGATGCATTTTTAGACTTCTGGGGGAAGTTATATTTGGTTGTAAAGAACATATATTGTAAAATGTTTCTTCACCTCTAAAAAGTGGCAAAAAAGAAGAAAGTATAGTGGTGGTAGATATGCTAAGATTAGGTCATGGAGTAGAAATCAAAAATTTCGAACCAAATAAAAATTACGGTGTCGTGCTTATGTTGTTTATTTATTTTATGTTTTTGTTTCCACTATGCAATTAACTTTTGTAGACTAAGAAAACACATGATGAATCACAAATCATTATTCATCCCCTCTAGCAATGTCAATAGTCCTAACAAGTGATATCAGATTAAAGTTTGCTCTTTGAAAGATTCATCACCTTGAGAGTAGCTAGAGGAAGAAGATGGGTGATTTTGAACTCTTTGATACACAATAAGTTGTATTGGAGTGAGACTGCTCTTCACCAAACTAACAATAATGGAGCACAAGCTAGAGAAAGAAGGAAGAGTTGCAACAAATTAGTCAAATGGGGTTTAAGGATGAACTCGGATTTGACACTCAATTTCCATCGCTTTACTGATTAGGAGGATTTTCTCAATTGAAGGCTAGAATTGAGATGTTCTCCCAAATTAATGAACATAGAGAAATGGTTTAACCGAATGGAGGGATTTGAAGCTCTAAATGATAAGAATGAAAAACTTCTTCGGAAGAACAAATGAATTGAAGAGCAAGTCATGAGATTTGAGGCAAATGACAAGGCAACGAAATTTTTATTTAATTTGGTGTCTAATGACATTTTATGCAAGATAGCAAAATATTGAGATGCTAAGGAGTTATGGAAGAGACTAATAAAGCTTCATATAAAGCCCTCGTCGACATAAGAGCAAGGTGTTAATACCCTAAATGATTGAGGGAGAGATCATTGAAACCTTAAGAGGTTAAACCATGATAGTTTTAATGTGTAATCAACTAGGTTAAGTTAGGTCTTTCTTTTGGATTTGATATGTGTGTCTAATGTTGGGGATCGATTGGACGCTAGAGGGGAGGTGAATAGCGCATGCTAGTACCGATAGAAATCGTTCGCGTGCTTGTCTACAATTTTCATTAGCGCAGCGGAAACAAAGATAATAAAGAAATAACGAAAACACAAACACACAAACGCAAGGATATAATGTGGTTCGGAACCGAACGGTTCTTACTCCACGGATCGAGCTCTAAAGAGCTCTAGTGATGCACACGCACTCACTAATCAAAACTAACTCCTTCTCGACACAAGTCGGAGGTGGAGAAAACCTCTTACAATTGTTTACAACAATAAACAAATAGATACAAGCAAATACTATAATGAAATACAAATGCAAGTAAAGGAAAAACACTTTACAAGAGATTTTGATTGTTTGATCTTTGATTGCCTTGAACTAGCTTTGAAGGACTGGAAAGCACCAACTCTCCCCTTCAATTTCGCCCAAGAAAATCACTGCAAAAACCCTCCATCCGAGCTGCCTTTATATCCTGTGTCGGGCTGATTTACTCGCAGCGATCGCCATAAGGCCTCGGGCCACGCCAACATGTAGTGTGTGAGACAACGGCTCAATCCACATGAAAAGTTCCAACGGACTCTCACGGATCGCCAACATTGGCGGCCATCGCGTCGTAGTCGATCGCCGATCGACTACGGAGCATTCTGTGTTCGTGACTCAATTGGCCGATTGCCATCCATGGTATGATCGCCAGCCCATCGCTTCCAATTAGCCGATCGCGATCAATAATCGCTTCCAATTAGCAGTTGACTACCAAGGCAATTTCAGCCCTAAATGACAGTCGAACTCTAGTCAACTAACGACAGTCGAACCGGCCATAATGTCAGTCGACTGTCAACCTCAAACATGAGGTTTTAACCCAAATATGGTGTCCCCATACTTGCTAGACCACCCTTAGCCTAGACCTAAGACTTCTAGCCACCTCCATCAGCCTCACGCCTATCGGATCCCTCCAAGTCATCCATGACTTGTTCATCCATACGTTAGCCTTCAGGTGCTTCCGTAGCCAACTTCGTTCCAGTTTACGTATTGCTAAAGAACACATAAAGCTCCCAGCTAGACCAACTCCGCTAACCATTGGACTTATGCTGCCAAGACTCCACCCTTGGACTTTACGCCGCCAATATTTCCTTTGGACTTCTCAAATGCCAAGACTCAAGCTTGGACTTTTCCTTGCCAACCCATGTTGGACTTTCCATGTCAAGACTCATGCTTGGACTTTCCTTGTCAACCCATGTTGGACTTTCCATGCCAAGACCCATACTTAGACTTTCCTTGTCAATCAATGTTGGACTTTCCCATGCCAAGACCCATGATTGAACTTCTCATGCCAAGTATACAAGACTTGGACTTTTTTCAAATGCCAAGTGTCCCACTTGGACTTTCCATGTCAAGTACCCATGACTTGGACTTTACCTTGCCAAGACCCATGCTTGGACTTTCCCCTAATCACATGGTCAACCCTAGTCAACCATCAAAGTCTCCCTCGAGTCAAACTCGAGTCTGGTCAATTATAACCTGGGTCGATTGTATAAACAATCTCCCCAAAATATTAACCAACATCAATGTCAAACATACTATGTCAAACATCAAAACATCACTCGAGTCAAACTCGAGTCTAGTCAATCGTGACCTGGGCCGATTGCACCAACAATCTCCCCCTTTTTGATGTTTGACAAAACAAACCTTGAGTTAGGCCCCTAACTCAAATTCCCTTACCAATTTTCCAAATTGGTAATTTAACCTTCTCCCCCTTTTTGACATACATCAAAAAGGTTCTCTCCAAGGAGGTCAATGTCTCATGTCCCAATGAAATCTTACAATCTTCCCCTTGGTCCAACAATACCTAGGATGTCTACCATCTTTCTAGTGATAAGTCTCATATCACTCAAGAAAGACAATCCTATACTCTCTCCCAATTTCCAAATTGGGTTTCTCAAAAATCCCATCAATTTTCCCAATTGATGACATTCTCCCAATAAGTTCTCCCCTTCAAGAAGAAAAATACATCCATCATCCTAAGATGGATAACTCCCCCTAAAGGCTTGCTCCCCCTTGACCATTACACCAACAATGTCCTTGGGAAGTCCCTAAGCCAATAGAAACTCTAAACCATCAAAATTAAGGTTCAAAGTTTAACATAGAACTTTCAATCACCTTAAGATTGATACAAACCCTAAAAACTCTCCTAATTCATATCCAATGGATTTTTCACCCTTTATAATGTTTTCCAAAGCATATCCTAGGGTTAGGAGTGGTTAGGAAACCTTATCATAGCTAAAATCAGGCTAAACAAACCTTGTTAACCCGAATCGGACACTGCGATCGACTCTGACAAGAATCAGTCAAATCGCCCTTCATCATCGACTTCCATCAGTAGCTGATCGATCGATAATCAATTTTTACTGCTATCAGAATCGAATTTTGAAAAATCATAAGTAATTCTACGTATTTTGAAAATTCGTGAAACTTCATACGTATATTACTTATAGTCAATACAATGGGTGAAAAATGTTTGAAAAATATTTTACCCATAAAATATCGAAATTGATACAAAATTCAAAAGTGAAAAAAAACTTCAATGTTCTAGCTCACTTTGTATCAATCTCATCAATGGTGATTGCTATCAAAAGATAGACTTCACCAAGGTTTTTCAAAATGATTTTAAAATGTTTTCACAACCTTATTTTGGATCATATTCCTTGGGCTCAATGTACATGACTTGTACACAAGCTTTTCCAATGATCCATCAATGAAATTAGATGAGTTATAGTCCATCTAGATGCAAAAACTATGCACCTTGAACTCAACTCATATCCTAGCATCTCATATGTATTTAGGGTGTATAAATACACATACATGTCAATGTAATATGAGATGTGAGTTTTGTTCTCCCTAATCTAGGGTTTCATATATTTTTCTAAGACAACTCTACTTGATTCCCTTATAAATGAGACTCTAAGTCATGCCAAAGTTCTTAACTCAATTTTAATCAAATGCATGAATGATTATGGCATTAATGATGATATAAATAAGCATATGCTCATAATCATGATGTCATAGTATAAAATGAAATCTAAAAACACATGACATTTAAAAACTTTAATCCTAAACATGAATATGACATATAAAATGATTAAAAATAAGCATGATGTCATGGCATGTTATATGGCAAACAAAACATGACAAATAAAATATATAGGTATAATAATACCTAAATTTTAATATTAATTGTCATTTGATATAATTAAATATATTTTGCCATATTATCACTAATCTCACACTATAGCCTCTAAACCTAAATTGTGTCAATTTGATTGATTTTTCAATCTTCTTAAATGATATTGGCACATCCTAAAATCTTTTAGGATTTATCATCAAATCTATTTCCAAGATATCCATAACCTTGGAAATGACCTAAAATGTCACATTTAGCATGGTTAGGTTAACTACCCATCCATTTAAGGTTAGCACACCCTAACCCATCTAGCGTGAATCAATCACGCTCTTAGGAACCCAAAACCTATTTGAGCTCCTAGGGTTAATTAGGTATTCCTTAGGGATAACCTCCCTAGATACCCTCCTAATGACCCTCCTAGGCTTGTTAGCCTTGGTCATTTGGGTCTTACCTAGGTTGACTCTAGAGGTAACTCCCCTTGCAACCTTCTTAGTGGCCACCCTAGGTTTCCTTGAAACCCTAGCCACTAGGCACAAACCTTGGTTACTCTTAGGGATAACTTCCTTAGTAACCTTGGTCTTCCTAGACCTAGTTTGTGTTCCATAGTCAAATGAAACACTATGATAAGCCACCTTAGGCTTAGGTTTGTGACCCAAACCTTGCTTGCCCTTGGTTGACTTTTGACTCTTAGGTCCTAGGTATTGACTTTGACTTTTGGACCTAGACTTTTGATCACTTGACCCTTTAAATTGATTTTGCATAATTTTAAGGGTCTTCTCAAGTTTTTCAAGCCTTGATCTCAAGGCTTGGTTCTTTAATTCTAATTGCCCAATTTTAGAATTTTGATTTAATCCTTGGGCATGGTTCTTCCTAGGCATATGTCTAGTCCATTTGGGGTTAAAACCTAGGTGCTCTTGTATTTTCCTAATAGATTCCCTAGGTATGACATTTTTAGGGACATTAGTCCCAAATTTTTCCTTCTTTGAAAAGTAGCCATTCTTAGCTCCTAAACACAATTCCTTATTTCTAGCATGCTCTTTATGACAGATAGCAAAATTGCCAAAATTATTTCTAGCATGCTTTTTGATATTATTTGAATAAGGAGCTTTATTTAAAAATACCTTAGGGTTAGCTTTGGAAGCTCCCCCTACTTGTGTAGCTCCTCTTACCCCTTCTTCTTTCCTCTTGGGCATTGACTCCGGTAATGTCCCGGTAGCCGACATTTGAAGCAAATCACTTGCTCCTTGCTCTTTTGCATTGAGGGACTGACATCTTTGACCTTTGGCACCGGTGGAGCTTTTCTTACTTTCTTTGGGCACTTGCTCTTATAGTGCCCGACTTCCCTACACACAAAGCATATAATATTCATTTTATTATTAATTGACATGCTTGAGTTACCTAGGGTGGTGATGAGGTTCTCTTGAGCTTGATCTTCCTCTCTACCGGATGTAGATGACTCTTCTTATTGCTCCGGTGTTGAGGATGCTCTAATCTCCTCCCCCTCAATCATAGAGGTGGAGGTCTCCTCTTCTTCCACCAATCTGGAAGTTGATTCCTTCTCAACTTCCGAGTCCTCACTCGCTTGTGAAGATGATGATGATTCTTTCTCGACTTCTTCCTCTTCTTGAGCCGATGAAGATTCTTCTTCTTCTACTTGTGCCAAGTTAGGCTTCTCATGGAACTTGGCCGATTTGTCTCATAGCTCCTTGGCATCAAAATATTCACCTAGCCTAGACAAAACATCATTAGGTATCAAATCTTCTAAAAGTTTTGTTACCTTGGCTTCGATTTTGAATTTTTGTCGTTGCTCTTGGGTCCATTTCTTCAACTTGAGGACTTGTCCCTTCTTATCCCTAAGAGGTTCAAAGCCTTCTACGAGGATGAACCAATCCTCTATGCTCATCATCAAGAATGTTTCCATTCTTGCTCTCCACGCCAAAAAGTCTTCTCGATCATATGGTGGTGGAGTGTTGATATCCCATCCAAGCTTGTCTTGGAACTCCATCTTCACCCTCTAGCGTGCTCCCTTAGTTGTTAAACTTCAAAAGCGGCCTCGCTCTGATACCACTTGTTGGGGATCGATTGGACGCTAGAGGGGGGTGAATAGTGCGTGCTAGTACCGATGGAAATCGTTCGCGTGCTTGTCTACAATTTTCATTAGCACAGCGGAAACAAAGATAATAAAGCAATAACAAAAACACAAACACACAAACGCAAGGATATAACGTGGTTCGGAACCGAACGGTTCCTACTCCACGGATCGAGCTCTAAAGAGCTCTAGTGATGCACACACACTCACTAATCAAAACTAACTCCTTCTCGACACAAGTCGGAGGTGGAGAAAACCTCTTACAATTGTTTACAACAATAAATAAATAGATATAAGCAAATACGATAATGGAATACAAATGCAAGTAAAGGAAAAACACTTTACAAGAGCTTTTGATTGCTTGATCTTTGATTGTCTTGAACTAGCTTTGAAGGACTGGAAAGCACCAACTCTCCCCTTCAATTTTGCCCAAGAAAATTGCTGCAAAAACCCTCCATCCGAGCTGCCTTTATATAGTACATCAGGCTGGATTTTTGCGACGTGATCGCCATAAGGCCCTCATCGCCAACATCAGAGCTATGAGACAACGGTTCAATCCATGGTGGAAAAGTTCCAACGGGACTATCACCACTCGACTGCCAACATTGGCGATCGATTACGCCGTGAGTCGACTACCTATCGACTCACGGGCAGCACTCGCGGAACTCAGCGGCGATCTGTCATCCATGGCGATCGGCGCCGATCAATCAGCTACTCAATTAGCAGTTGATTTCCAAGGCAATTTCATCCCTAAATGACAGTCGAGCTCTAGTCAACTCACGGCAGTCGAACCGGCCATAATGTCAGTCGACTGCCAACCTCAAACATGAGGTTTTAACCCAAATATGATGTCCCCATACTTGCTAGACCACCCTTAGCCTAGACCTAAGCCTTCTAGCCACCTCCATCAACCTCACGCCTATCGGATCCCTTCAAGTCATCCATGACTTGTTCATCCATACGTTAGCCTTCAGGTGTTTCCGTCGGTCATGTCATGCTAAGTCGGTCTATACCGCCAAGACACATTGGACTTAGGCTGCCAAGACTCCGCTTGGACTTTACACCGCCAACCATTGGACTTATGCTGCCAAGACTCCACCCTTGGACTTTACGCCGCTAATATTTCCTTTGGACTTCTCAAATGCCAAGACTCAAGCTTGGACTTTCCCTTGCCAACCCATGTTGGACTTTCCATGCCAAGACCCATGCTTGGACTTTCCTTGCCAACCCATGTTGGACTTTCCATGCCAAGACTCATGCTTGGACTTTCCTTGCCAACCAATGTTGGACTTTCCCATGCCAAGACCCATGCTTGAACTTCTCATGCAAAGTACACAAGACTTGGACTTTTCTAAATGCCAAGTGTCCCACTTGGACTTTCCATGCCAAGTACCCTTGACTTGGACTTTACCTTGCCAAGACCCATGCTTGGACTTTCCCCTAATCACATGGTCAACCCTAGTCAACCATCAAAGTCTCCCTCAAGTCAAACTCGAGTATGGTCAATTATAACCTGGGTCGATTGTATAAACAATCTCCCCAAAACATTAACCGACATTAATGTCAAACATCAATGTTAAACATACTATGTCAAATATCAAAACATCACTTGAGTCAAACTCGAGTCTGGTCAATCGTGACCTGGGCCAATTGCACCAACATCTAAGTGTGCAGGGACTTAGGAGAACACATAGGCTTACACGACTCTAGCAGAAGATGCAAGTATGTGAGAAGGATGAACGGGAAGGAAGTTGATGGGCTCGGTGCATGCGAGAGATGAGAGACTTCCATAAGAGTACTATGGTGGAGCGAGAAAGACACACAAGAAGTAAGTCGGAAGGGTTTGGTGCATCTAAAAGACGAAAAGTCTGGAGGAAGTCTGGAGGAAGTCTACATAAGGTAAGTTGTAAGGAGAGTTGAGTGACTTGTACTCGGGATGAGAGTAGAAACTCAACTTAGGCTTACTCGGTCATAGTCGACTTAGAGTCAGATTTATGAGCGACTAGAATTGGGTTCCAAGCAACTGAAACTCTAGGCTCCCGGATCTGATCCAAGCTTCTCTATGCGCTAACAAATCTTTATTTAATCAGGTTTGGCAATCCAAAGTTCTCATAGAACCAAGCAACTAGAAGGGTTCCTGGTGAGTGGAAGCAACCACAAATGTTGGATCAGAACAAATAAATCAGGATCCATGAAAGTCACAAATTTGGGTGCCTGAACCAATTGTAGGTGCTTGGAATGGTGCCACATCAGCATAAAGGGATCAAAGCTAACCCATCAGAGGATAAGCATCAACCATCTTCTAGGCACTCATAACAGTGTCACGTCAGCATCAAGACCAAATCGAGGATAAGTTTATATAAAGACCTGTGGAGCTCAAAGACTTACAACACAATACACTGAGATAGCTTCATTACATCGTTCTTATTATTTAATCCTTCTTCTTCTTGTTCTTGTTGTGTAAGAGGTTTTTCTACCTCCTACACTTTATCGAAGAGGAGAAAGTTAGTGTACGAGAGAACCATGCATAGGCCTTGGACTAACAACCCTGAGGGTTGTGAACCATATAAATGCTCGTGTCCTTGTCTCTTTCTTTTATGTGTTTTTATTCATTTAATGTGTGTGTCCTTGCTAAATCTTTAGCAAGAGAAAGAAATTATTGCTACTCACCCCTCCCCTCTAGTAATCCAACCGCTTCCGCACTCCACGTGCAACCAACACAAGTTGACCCATTGGCTCAAGAGATTTAGGATTTGGAGATTGAAAGGTGCTTAACATCCAAGAAGGAAGATAAAAAAGACTATACCTCAAGAATTTAGGGGGAGGATAAAACATCAACATAGAAACAAGAAGAACCCTCAACTTAATTTCAATTATAAAAAATAAAGGTCATATAACATGCTAATGAGTGTACAGAGAAAGAGCACAATAAGAGAAAGTGTCCACAAGTAATCAAGAGCAAGGTTCAAGTGGTACCAAGGGAAAAAGAAAAAACCAAAAGAACATAACTTTGGTACATAAAAGCAAGGAGCACATAGTGTGTTCTCATGCAATCAACATGGACACTATTGAAACCAATGTCCAAAGTGGAGACATCCAAGCAAAGGTAAGAGAGGAAGCTCAAGTTTAGAGGGATCTCCTAAGGAAAGATCTAAAGTATCATTAATTAATAGATTTTTTTTTTATTTCATTATAACAAGCATGATAAAATAAAATATTATAATTATACTTTTATTTATCATGTTAATAGGAAATATGAAAAACCTAAAGATAATTCTATATTTCATAACACTAGAACTACCTCACTTAAGGATAGAAAGGTAGAAAAAGATATAGGAAAAAATCTAAAGAAAGGTGGACATATACTTAGTAAAAGAAAAGATCAAAGTAGAAATGAAAATGTTAGGACCCTTGTAATGGCTAGAGGGGGGGGGGGGGTGATTAGCCTTTCTTCGTTTCTACAAGTAAGTTAGCGGAAGCAATACAAATACGAAAACGAATACGAATAAGAAATAAGAAACCAAACGCTAACACCCGATGTACGTGGTTCGGAGATGACGCTCCTACTCCACGGTAATCCGTACGGTGGATTAGTCCTAGCCAAGCTACACTATATTCTCCTTTGGATGAACCAAGGTGGAGAAACCTTTTTTACAATGCTCTCCTCTTCTTTACAATGATGGATGGTTAAGAACTAGAGAATAGGAGGTTTTGAATTGCTAAAACACTTAGGAAAGCTTGGTGAGCACGAGGGTGTAGTTAGGAATGAGAGCATTAGCTTCACCAAGCTCCCCAAGGCCCCTTTTTATAGAAGAGGGGCTGTTTTTCCCGTTGGGCATCGATCAGTCGACTGATGCTTACCATCAGTCGACTGCCGCTGAAGCCAACGGCTTCTGAACCGAGATCTTTGCGGAGATTCGTAGTCGCAATTGTCAACGGCCAGGTGATCAGTCGACTGATCTCTCCATCAGTCGACTGATGGAGTGATCAGTCGAGTGATCAAGGTAGCAATGAGTGGAATCGTGATTCTGCGGGCGATTTTCTCGATCGATCGCCGATCGTGATCGACAATGATCGATCAATTATCGATCGCTCGACGGCGGCATGGCCGATGGTTTTTTACTCGACTCGATCAGGCCGACCCGATCGATACATCGATCACGATCGATACTCATCAAGTATGAGTAATTCACACTTGATTTTACACCCTAGACCTAGACTCAACCTTCTAGCTCCTCATTAAGCCTTGCGCCTTCAGGATCCCTCCTAGTCCGTGACTTGTTCATCCTTTGCGCTTTGCTTCCAAGAGCTTCCTTCGGTTTCCTCATGTCTTGGGTTGCCAAATGCTTGGACTTTACGCCGCCAAGACTACAAGCTTGGACTTATGCTGCCAAGACCTTACTTTGGACTTTCTTTGCCAAGGTTCACTTGGACTTTATGCTGCTAAGACTGCAGGCTTGGTCTTACGCTGCCAAGTCCATCCCTTGGACTTCCTTTGCCAAGATCATACTTGGACTTCCTTTGCCAAGGTTCACTTGGACTTTACGCTGCCAAGACTACAAGCTTGGTCTTATGCTGCCAAGTCCATCCCTTGGACTTCCCTTGCCAAGATCATACTTGGACTTCTCTTTTACCAAGTCTTCATCCTTGGATTTCCCTGTTACTTAAGACATATTCGCAATTAGATCACAAGATATTACCTAACTTAGATGATTATCCAAACATCAAAACATATAAATGTTTGGAGCATTGTTGCACCAACAATCTCCCCCTTTTTGATGTTTGACAATCATTTAAGTTAGGTCTTTAAAGATACACACATAATCATCTAACTTAAACATTCCTTCTCTCCCTTTGACATACATCAAAAAGAGAAGGATTCAAAAATGAAAGAATTAAAGGTGTTGGATCTTGGACTAAGGTATAAGATTGAAATTAAGCTCCCCCTTAATCCAAGATAGGATGTGTAAATAATATTTGACGCAAAGCATAATAAAAAATTCAAAAGTTAAGTCCTAACTTTGCACCAACAATGGTTTTGGGGATGAAAAAGATATAATTTATGAGACTCCCCCTAAAACACTGCATTAATCAGTCCTAAAACTTTATGTATACGCAATATTATCATACTATAATTTTAGGACATCAAAGATACCCTAAATACCAAAACATGGAGCTGGTTTATCGAACGATCAATACTGCCGAAATCGAAATTTTAGCCTTTTCAGTCCAACTTCAGAAATGTGTTAGAAATTCTAGAAACCTCGAAAAATCACGAAATTTTGTGTACACATTTTTGGAATCATACTTTATTAAGGAAAAATAGTTTGAAAAATATATGTTTTCCAGATTTCAAGATTGATACAAACTTGGAACCTACCAAAAGTTCTAAAGATTTTGCAAACTTTGTATCACTTTTGTGTTCCACTTGAAAACTTTTTTTCAGAATATGATGAATATAGTTTAAAATATATATGATTTGGAATTTCCAACCATGTTCTTAGAGCTATGTATCCATTACTTGAATACAAGCCTTCCCAATGATTGGTCCATAAGGTATTTATGTCTCTAGGTGTGTCATTGGCTCATAGTAATGCATCATAACAAGCATGATGAGCCAAGTACACCTTCCCTATCATCTCACATATTTCTAAGTGGCTCAATACAAAAATCAAGGTTTCTTAAGGCTTTTGTGAGATGTATCAAGATATAAAGCTTAACATGGGATCATGCAAACCTAGACTTTTACTCTACAAAGCACATACCAAGCTCTCTCCTTAATGATGAAAATTTGATTTCGGGAAGAGCTTTTGTGAAGATATCGGCAAGGTTAGACTTAGATTCTACATAATTAAGTTCAATGTCCCCTCTTGCCACATGATCTCTTATGAAGTGATGTTTCACTTCAATGTGCTTGGTCCTAGAGTGATGTACCGGATTTTTGGTCAAGTTGATGGTACTCACATTGTCACAATAAACTTTAATGTTAGAGTAGTGTAGCTCATAGTCCACAAGAGTATGTTTCATCCAAAGTAATTGAGCTACACAACCACCCATAGCCACATATTCGGCTTCGGTGGTTGATAAAGCAACACAATGTTGCTTCCTACTACTCCAACTAACTAGGGAGGACCCAAGAAATTGACATCCACCACTAGTACTCTTCCTATCCAATTTACACCCGGCATAATCGGAATCGGTATAGCCAAGCAATTCAAACGACCTAGTCCTAGGATACCAAAGTCCTACATTTAGGGTGCCTTTAATATATCTTAAAATTCTCTTAACGGCTACTAAATGTGATTCTTTGGCACAAGATTGATATCTAGCATACATACCTACCGCAAATAAGATATCGGGTCTACTAGCGGTTAGATATAGTAGACTATCAATCATACTTTTATAAAGTTTAAGATCAATTGATTTTCCTTCATGATCACTATCTATTCTAGTGCTAGTGGCTATAGGAGTGGTTACAATTTTGGCATTTTTCAAACCAAATTTCTTGATCATTTCATTTGCATATTTGGTTTGATAAATATGAATACCCTCATGGGTTTGTTTGACTTGTAACCCTAGTAAAAAGTTGAGCTCTCCAACTAAACTCATTTCAAATTCATTTTCCATGTTTTTTATAGTCTTGAAGAAGATCATCATTTGTTGACCCAAAAATAATGTCATCAACATAGACTTGGGCTATGAAGATATCTTTTAATGTTGACTTTATAAATAAGGTTTGATCTACTTGGCCTCTTCTAAAATCCTTAGAAATTAAGAAAGATGACAATCTTTCATACCATGCCCGGGGAGCTTGTTTTAACCCATATAATGCTTTCCTAAGCTTATAAACGTGGTTTGGATAATCTATGTTCTCAAAACTGGGTGGTTGCTCTACATATACTTCCTCCTTAATATAATCATTTAAGAATGTCGATTTAACATCCATTTGGTAAAGTTTAAATCCCATGTAGGAAGCATATCCTAAGAGAATCCTAATAGATTCTAACCTAGCAACCGGGGCATAGGTCTCATCATAGTCAAGCCCCTCAACTTGATTAAATCCCCTAGCAACCAACCTAGCCTTATTTCTAGTGATATTTCCTTGGTCATCTAGCTTATTCCTAAAGACCCATCTTGTAGTAATTATGGTGCTATCATTGAGTCTAGGTACTAACTCCCATACTTGACTCCTCTCAAATTGAGCCAATTCATCTTGCATTGCCAAAATCCAATCCGGATCATGTAATGCATCATTGATCGATTTGGGCTCAATTTATGAAATGAGAGCTACTTGACTGGTAGGAGGTCTATGAAATGACCTAGTTCTTACTCCTTGAGATAGATCTCCTACTACTTGGTCAAGTGGATGATCTTGATGAATTCTTAGGGTTCTAGAAGGTGTTTCAAATTAATCATGGTTATCTTCCACCCTCCTTTCATCATCGGAATCTCCTCTTCCTCCCCCTTGATCATTACCCCTAATGGTCAAATTTTGAAGTTTTTAGGTAATGTCTTGATTATTGTCATTAATATCCTTATCAATGGAGGACTTTCTAGGGTAGGTACTAGTGGTTTCATCAAATTGAACATTAGAAGATTTCTCAATCCCTTGGGTTCTCTTATTGTAGACTCTATATCCTCTACTCGTAGATGAGTATCCAACTAGGATTCCCTCATCTGCTTTCGATTCAAATTTTCCTAAGTTATCTTTGATGTTTAAAATATAAACCTTACATCCAAAGACTTTGAAATAATGAATTGTGGGAATAGTCCCATTCCATAATTCAAATGGTGTCTTACCTAAAAACCTATGGATTTGAACCCTATTTTGGATATAGCAAGCGGTATTAACCGCTTCCGCCCACAAGTAGCTAGGAAGTGAATATGCATTAAGCATAGTCCTAGCCGCCTCTTGTAGGGCACGATTTCTCCTTTCCACCACCCCGTTTTATTGGGGTGTTCTAGGACAAGAGAACTCATGCTTGTACCCTTGCTCTAAACAAAATTGTGAAAATTTAGAGTTCTCAAATTCACCACCATGATCACTACGGATCCGGTTGATTTTGAGGCTCTTTTCATTTTCAACCCTTTTACTAAATCCTATGATTATTTCTAAGGTATCATCCTTATGTTTCATAAAATAAACCCAAGTATACCTAGAAAAATCATCTACTATAACCAAACAATATTTGTTACCATTTAAAGATGGAGTACTATGGCAATCAAATAAATCAAAATGTAATAGTTCTAATGGTAAGGAAGTATTAGTTAAGGTTTTACCTTTGTGTGATGCTTTTGTTTGTTTTCCTTCTTGGCATGCATCACACATTTTGTTCTTGACATACTTGATCTTTGGTAGCCCTTTGACCAACTCCATCTTGGCTACCTTGGCTATGTTTTTCATGTTGATGTGCCCCAATCTTCTATGTCATAGCCAACTTTCTTCTTCTTTTGCAACAAGACACTTAGTAGAAATGTTAGAAGCATATGAAAGATCAACATAATAGATATTTGATTTCCTATATCCAACTAACATACAATCATTTAATTCCTTGTGTCTAATCATGCATTTAGAGGATTCAAAGGAGACATGATAGTTTGCATCACAAAGTTGACTAACACTTAATAAATTAAATTTCATATTTTCAACTAGCAAGACTTTGTGAATAACAATTTTGGGAGATACCTCAATTGTACCTCTACCTAATATCTTGAGTTTTCCACTATTCCCAAAGGACACCACTCCCTTCTTCACATACTTAATTGTGGAGAACTTGCTCACATCCCCGGTCATATGTGTTGAGTAACCGCTATCCACAATCCACATACCTTGCTCTCCTACCTAAATCACATGAAAAATACAAGCTTTTGGTACCCAAACATTTGGACCGGTAACATTAAGTAAAAACTTCTTAGGTACCCATGCTTTCTTAACCTTTCCCCTAATGGTTGCTTTCCTATTAATCAATGAAATATAAGCAACTTCTTTTTCTTTTGGCTTATATCCTAAACTGGCCTTGTTGTAAACGGCTCTTTGTCGACTAAGGATCATATCAAGATATTTTGAGCCATTTGATAATTTCTCTAAACATGCTTTCAATTCACTAACCTCATCCTTAAGTTTGTCATTTTCTTCCTTAAGCATGCAAGAATCAACATGTGAAGGTTTTTCATTCCTAATGGCCTTTAGTTCTACCTTCATGCTCTTAACCTTAGATTTTGACTTATCTAGAGCCTCTTTAAGATAAGAAATTGATTTATAAAGAAGCTTGACTTTGGGAGAGTTCATTACCTCATCGTCACTAGATGACGATTCATCACTTGAGGAGTCTTCTTGGCTTGATGTACCGGAATCATCTCCTAGGGCCATGAGTGCTACATGGCGTGTGATGTGGCAAAGTTCATCATCGGAGGAGGAGTCTTTAACACTTGGTGTGTCCCATGTGGTTTGAGCCACCATGGCCTCCTTCTTCTTCTTCTCCTTCTTGTCCTTCTTTTTCTTTTCTTTTTCCTCCTTCTTCTTTAGCTTCGGGCAATTTGGCTTTATGTGCCCCTTCTTGTTGCAAGCATGGAAAATCACATTATTATTGAAACTTGAATTACCACTAAACTTACCTTTTGAAGAATGAGACCCCTTCCTTGCTTCTCTACTCTTGAACTCCTTTGATTTCCTATAGAGCTTCTTGACGAAATTTGCCATCTCACTAGATGAGTCTTCATCACTACTTAAATCATGCTCCGATTCGGATGATGATGATGCTTCTTTTCTTTCCTTCTTCTTCTTTTCCTTCTTTTCAACAAATAGAGCTAAACCCTTTTCCTTAGAGGACATGTTAGTTTGCTCATGTAATTCAAACTCACAAAATAATTCATCAATTTTAATTTGAGAGAGATCCCTAGTTACCTTAATGGCATCAACTATAGAAGTCCATAAGGAATTTCTAGGAAATGCTTGAAGAATATACCTTACCAAGTCCCGGTTGTCAACTCGCTCACCTATGATGTGGAGTCCGTTCACAATCTCCTTGAACCTTCCATGCATTTGGCTTATGGTTTCATGCATCTTCATTTGGAAGGCTTGAAGTTGCCCAATTAGTAGGTCCTTCTTGGCCCTCTTTGACTCCTTGGAACCTTCATTTAGCTCAATGAGCTTTTCCCATAACTCCTTGGCGGATTCGAAAGGCTCCACCTTGTTGAGTTGCTCCATGGTAATACCGCATTGAATGGTGAGTACCGCCTTTGCATTTGACTCGAATCGCCTATTCATTTCCCTTGTCCAATCCTTGCTTGGAATAGAGTTTCCTTGTTCATCCACCGGTTCCTCGAAGCCATCTATAATACTATGCCAAATTTCAATATTGCTCATTAGATAATACTTCATCCTACCTTTCCAATATGCAAAGTGACTCCCATCGAAGAGTGGTGGCTTGGCAGTGTTATATCCCTCTTGAAGAGCCATTGATGCCTTGGTTGATGGTGAGATCTTCCAAGCTATCCGGGCTCTGATATCACTTGTTAGGACCCTTGTAATGGCTAGAGGGGGGGTGATTAGCCTTTCTTCATTTCTACAAGTAAGTTAGCGGAAGCAATACAAATACGAAAACGAATACGAATAAGAAATAAGAAACCAAACGCTAACACCCGATGTACGTGGTTCGGAGATGACGCTCCTACTCCACGGCAATCCGTATGGTGGATTAGTCCTAGCCAAGCTACACTATATTCTCCTTTGGATGAACCAAGGTGGAGAAACCTTTCTTACAATGCTCTCCTCTTCTTTACAATGATGGATGATTAAGAACTAGAGAAGAGGAGGTTTTGAATTGCTAAAACACTTAGGAAAGCTTGGTGAGCACGAGGGTGTAGTTAGGAATGAGAGCACTAGCTTCACCAAGCTCCCCAAGGCCCCTTTTTATAGAAGAGGGGTTATTTTTCCCGTTGGGCCTCGATCAGTCGACTGATGCTTACCATCAGTCGACTGCCGCCGAAGCCAACGACTTCTGAACCAAGATCTCCGCAGAGATTCGTAGCCGCAATTTCCAACGACCAGGTGATCACGATCGATCCCTCCATCATCGATCGATGGAGTGATCGATCAGTGATCAAGGCGGCAATGAGTGGAACCGATTCTCGGTGATTTTCTCCTTGATCGGATCGCTGCCCTTGGCGATCGATCGCAACATCGATCAACCGCCTCGACTGAGCGATCGATTGGCTAGGGTTTTAAGTATGAGTAATTCACACTTGATTTTACACCCTAGACCTAGACTCAACCTTCTAGCTCCTCATTAAGCCTTGCGCCTTCAGGATCCCTCCGAGTCCGCGACTTGTTCATCCTTTGCGCTTTGCTTCTAAGAGCTTCCTTCGGTTTCGTCATGTCTTGGGTTGCCAATTGCTTGGACTTTACGCCGCCAAGACTACAAGCTTGGACTTATGCTGCCAAGACCTTACTTTGGACTTTCTTTGCCAAGGTTCACTTGGACTTTATGCTGCCAAGACTGCAGGCTTGGTCTTACGCTGCCAAGTCCATCCCTTGGACTTCCTTTGCTAAGATCATACTTGGACTTCCTTTGCCAAGGTTCACTTGGACTTTACGCTGCCAAGACTACAAGCTTGGTCTTATGCTGCCAAGTCCATCCCTTGGACTTCCCTTGCCAAGATCATACTTGGACTTCTCTTTTACCAAGTCTTCATCCTTGGATTTCCCTGTTACTTAAGACATATTCGCAATTAGATCACAAGATATTGCCTAACTTAGATGATTATCCAAACATCAAAACATATAAATGCTTGGAGCATTGTTGCACCAACAGAAAACTCATAAGTAAAGATTTGGAGATGAAAAATAAGTAAAGATTTGGAGATGAAAAATCAAGTCTTAATGCCAAAACTAAATCATTTAAAGAAGACCCTTAGGAAAATATAAAATATTTTTAAAGGGTCTAAGAAACAAAATTATATTTGGATAGGCAAAAACTACCTAAGGACAAGAATAATTTGGGAAACAAATCAAAGTCAAAGGATAATGTGCCAACATATCATAAAGTTTCATGTAGATATAGAACAAATCCTAGGTTTAGGAGTAGAGTCAAGGTTAGAAGGGATGGCATCTATAGTGTTGATCTTGACACAACTACAATGACCAAGGCTTTTAAGAAACGTAGGAGGATAATTAAGAAGGTATTTAGAGAGATTTTTACTAGTGAGTACTTTGTAAACTCAAAGAGCTTCAATAAATATTGGATTTCTAAGAGTGTGATCTCTTCACGCTAAATGGTTTGGGATGTGTCAACTTAATTTGAAAGGGTAATTAAGCAAACTATGATAAAGTTGGCATTTTAGGATATTGTTGAGGTATTGTGATATCTTGAGAATGAATATCTAAGTCTTTTTTTTAACGATTCTAAGTATTGAGATATCGAGTGAGTTGGTCTGATTGTGTCAAATTGTGTATTTAGCATAATATTAGATAAAAATGTTTAAATTAGAGATCTAGGTATTTTTATACTATTGTTCTATACTTACCATGATTTTGTATGCCATGATACACGAATGACAGCATACCATACATGATTGTGATTATATTTATCTTGATATTTATTTAATACATGTTATATGATACATGCATCATATAAGCATGAAAGACTTCATTTAAAAGTTATGCATTTTATATAGATCATGATCATTTAAATGCATTGATGTAATTCCTTGTAATTAAGAACAAATAATACTATTTAATATTGTGAGTATGATAATCAAATTAGTAATATATCTAGATAGAAATGCATGATCCTTAGCTTAGTGGGAATAAGTTCATATCTCACAAGGACCATAGAATGGATTGTATGTGTATTAAGATACAATAAATATGAATGAGATATTAGGATGATGAGCTAAGTTCAAGATGCTAATTTGATGCATCTACTTGAACTATGCATCATCAAATTTTGCATTCAACAATCATGGAGAAGTGTAATATACAAGTCATGCACACTTGACTCATATATCACGATTGAAAATTAATTTTGAAAATATTTTTCAAATCATTTTAAAAAATCCTTAGTGAACTCTATTTGATGATAGAAATCATCATTAATAGTATCGACACAAAGTTAGAGTGAAATATTAAAGTTTTCAATAGTTTTTATCTTTCTACAATTCTTTGAAAATGATGATTATTTTTTTATAGATTTTTATAGAAATCTATTTTTTCTCAATAGTATTTGACATAAATAATATTTGTATGAAATTTCATGATTTTTTGAAAATCATAAAATTACTTAAATATTTCTTAAATTCGATCTAAAAGTTATTAGAGAACAGCCAATTGTTTTAGAAAAATAGTCGATCGATAACATTTTCAGTCAATTGATCAAAGACGACAGTTGATTGTTATTATAGATTTTGACTGAAATAGGTTTGTTTGTCTTTTTAACTTATCCCTAAGTAGTATGATTTTCTATAACCCACATACTTCGATAAGGATTTAAAGGGGACATTTTCCTAGTGAGAGTAAAATGGAGAGTAAAAGGGGGAGAATCAAAAATTGAGGGGGAAGTACTTAAAGTTCATGATTAAACTCTTAACCTCACAATTTATAAGTTGAAACTTTCTAAATGTTTAGTTATACAAAACATTGTTGGTGCAATGATTGAGAGAAGCATGCTTTGAAGGGGAGGTTTTACTTGAAAGCATATGGAATGACCTATGAGGAAAATATTTACTTAAGGGGAAAGTGATGTGTGTGAATTATGCATACTTTTTTAGCATACATACATTGCATAACTAGGGTAAAACATTAGCATTTGTATTCATTTTATTTTTTTTAGTTCAAATAACTACGGTTACATATTTTTATTCTCAAGAAGGCATAATTTGGGACAAAAAGGGCATGGTCAAGGCACGAGGAAATGTTTGCAAGGACATACCATCAGACGGAAGAGATCCAGAGTCAAACTTAGACTCTCAGACGCCTCCACGGGTAGGTCGTGCCACCCGATATGGTCGTATTCGACACTACGACACCCAACACACCCAACCGTGCCATCCAACATGACCATCTGAGGCCTATTATTGTCGTACAGAATTTGACATGACTAAGTATGTCACCTAGCATGACTATGTCAGGTGTATTTGTTGCAATCCAGATTTTGGCACAATCGTGGATCACCCTACCACACACCAACTTTCCAAATTCGAGGTCCATTAGGTTATAAAAGAATGTTTAAGGCTCATTCAAGAGGGAGGAGATAGAGGACAAAGTAGGAGACATTAGGGAGCATTGAGGATCCTCCAAGGGAGTCACTCGAAGGAGCGGGAGCCATCTATGACGTCGACAAACCAAGTTTCTCTATCTTTATTTAGTTTGTCGATCGTTTTCTATGCTTTCTTTGGATTCTAACCTCCATGTTATGGAGTAGTATCTTGTAATCCTAGGACAAGAGAGTAACCCTTCATCTATTTATCATGAATTATTATTAACTCTATTTATCTAGTGATGCTTTATTCCTAATTTAGTTTTATTGTGTTCATTGATTAATTGTGTTTATGTTGGCCACCTATTCACATGACTTAGGAATTGAGAAATGAATTGAAAAGAGAACCTTAATCCTGGAACCATAAGACCGAACTTGAGGGATTACTCATGAGTAAGGGCAGAAGCCTAGATAGATCATAGGGTTCTTTTGATATGTTCCCTTAGTGGAATATGATCTTCTATGTAGGACTACCATAAAAGTAGTTTAAGATCTTTTGAGGATTCTATTGTCTATCACGAAGTGTAATGGATCTATCTTAATTTGACTTTATAAGTAACGATAGCAAGTCTAGATAAACTTACGGGATTCTAATGACATGTTTCCTATGCAAATTGGCACGATCAACCCGTGTCACATTGCTGGCGGTAGGTTAAAAAGAGATCGACATGTTGGTGTCGATTTCATTTTCCACCATGCCCATTCCGAGCTCCTCTCCAAAAGCTTTCCCTTCCTTCTCCCGACGAAGATTTCCTTCCCCTTTGATTTCGGTGCTCCTCCAATCTCACCGAAACTGCGAAACAACCAAATCAAAGGTTTTGAAGCCTCCTCTACATCCCTTGGCCCATGGAACCAACAACCAACAACACCCTTCCAAACCTTGGAACTACTTTCATCTCCAGCGATTCTAGCCTTCTCCAATCAGATATGAGCCTTCAGAAATCCATTTTCGAACCCGCAATTTCTTGATTCCTCAAGAAGTCACAATGTTCAAAATATTAAAGAAGGATACCGCCGCCACTTCTACTTCCAAGGGAGAATGTAGGACATGCAACGAAGGTAACGATGATACTTATGACATTATATTTCATAATGCTAACCATAGAGCTAGATTTGAGACCCTTGCAAAACGTAAGATTATTGGCACTAGGTATATTGATGAATACACCATAGATACCCTAGGAATTAGGGATGGTATTGATTGGATGCTTAGTAGGGTGGGATGGATCAAATTCATGTACATACAATACCCTACATATCCTAGAATAGCCCTAGAATTCTTAAGTTCCATAGAAGCTAACATTTTGAGCAGACCAAATTGTGAGGAAGGATAAATAACTTTTAGGATGTTTAATGATGAATATTCATGAACACTTAAGGAATTTAACTCAATTTATAATTTACCTTATAGAGGAGAAAAGAGGATTCCTAAGGGCTTTAATAAAACTAAATTTTGGGGAGAAATTTCAAGGGGCGTAGAGAGATATGATTCATCTAAATCAAAATCCTCAAACATCCAAAACCCTATTTTTAGATATCTTCATAGGATTATGGCGACTATAATTTTTGGTAGAGGAGATAGCGAGGGAGTAATTAAACAAAGTGAGTTAATAATTTTATGGGTCATGATCAACAATGTAAATATCAATACCGACTCATATTTTATTAGGCACTTAGTGAATATATGTAAAAGTTTGACATGATCAATCTTGATTAGAGGTTTAATAACCCAGACAGTAGTGACCTTGGGGGGTAATATTGATGGACTAGAGTTAATTCGAAGTAGCCCCAAGATTGATCTAAACGCATGTATGGCTATGAAAATGATCACAAGAAATGAAGGTAGATATTGTTTAGTTTTGAAAGATCATTTTCCGCTCCCTCTTCCAAGTCCTAACAGCACCACAATTAGGAACCGAGCCAACTGGCTCATGACTGATGTGGCACATATCCCTGAGCCCTTAGAGCCTCCTAGCTTACCACCCCCTAGGACCACCCCCTAGACATTCTTTTGCTTTTCGTGATTCTTCTATAGGGCATTCAACATTCGACTTCTCGGAGTTCCACTCCTCTTTCGATACTCTTAAAGCAAAACATGTAGAGCATAGGAGCTACTAGGAAGAACAACGCCACACTTCCGATGAGCAAAATGGCAAATGGATAGAGCAAAACAATTTTTCGATCGAGCTGAAAACTATGTCCACCATCAAGAAGAACAATAGAGGATAGAGCAAGACCATCGAGGTCAAATGCACCAAACCATCCAACAAGTCCAAGCCATGTATAATTGGCATGAAAATCTGGGTACAATCGAATTCTTTGCTCCTTTTCCTCCTCCAATAGATGACTTCTATTTAGAGTATTATACATTGAGGACAATGCATAATTTAAATTGGGGAGGTAGCTACTTTTCGTAACTTACTTTTCATGTTTATTTTTTCCTATTTAGCATTGTTTAGCATATTTCCTACGTATATTTCTTTTCATAACCCCTAAACACTATGCGATATAAAATTCTCAATAGCTGGTTGTCTCTCCATCAAGAATAGTATAACTGGACTTAGTTAGATCGGTAAAGATCCTTTTTGCTTATTTGATAAGAACCCTATTTCACCTTTTACACAACCCCTAGGGTAGAGGTAACCAAAAAGGGTCTAGATCCCTATACCAGATCAATACTCAATTTTTCATAGGGGACTCTCATGAACATTATGGTTACTGGAGAAACACTCATCCCAGGAGTTCTAATTCAAAAAAAAAAAAAGAATTACTTTAGAGAATCCCTTTAAGACCAAGTAGCTACTAGGAAAATACCTATAGAGGTATCCTTTTGAGACTAACTAGTTACTAGAAAAATGCTCACTATCAATTCCTTACTTCACTTTCTCCTCGGAAAGTGCTCCTTTGAGACCATATGTCATAATGAGAGGATGAGCCAAGTGTTAGGCAAGTGAGTGCCTCTACACCGGAAAAGCGAGGAACATGGTAGAAGGGGCATTTGACTTGGATTGTCATCCAAAGCTTTAGGGTCAAAATTCATGTGCACTACACAAGGATCTTTCAAGCTAAGCCATCGAGAATGAATCGATAAGACTAAGCTTAGAATTTATACCTCAAGATGGGTTTCTAACAAGTTATCATGACTCTCACTCATAATTTTTTTTTTCTTTTCTTTGCTTGAAGACAAGAAAAAGTTTAAGTTTGGAGGTGTGATGAGTGTGAATCATAAGCATTTTTAAAGATTATTTAGCATGTATTTCCTAGGTTTTGTTTTCATACCATGCATAAAACTTAGCATTTACTTTCATTTTACCTTTTTAGTATAGATGACTGTGGTTATGAGTTTTCTTACAGGAAATTAGGGAAAAAGAGCACTTAGAAGTTGATTCCATAAAACAACATGACAAGGTCGTGCCAAATGGCACGACCATGCTCAGCACTGCTGCATCAGTACAACATGCTCGAGTTCAAGGCGTGCCAAGGCATCCAACGTCCAATATGGCCTGGTCGTGTCAAATGGCACTAGTTTCAGCCAACAGTTATGAAAAAATCAAACACACCCTAGCCATGCCAATTGACACGGGCATGGCGTGGCTTTTTTGGTGGTTGTTTTTTTCGATTTCTTTGCTTGAAAAAGCTATAAAAAGGCCCTAAGGCTAAGGAGAAAGGCATCCAGGGCATTAGCAAGGAAGCAGCTGTCAAGGAGCATTCGAGGGCACATTGTGGAGCCACCAAGGAAGGATCTCCGAGCCAGTGGATGTCATCACAAGCATCAACAAGCCAAGTTTTCTCTTTTTCCATTTTTCTGTTTCATCATATGTCTTCTAAACTCTATCATTGTCTTAACCTCTAGATTATGGAATAATTTTTGGTGATCTTAGGATAAGGGAGTAACTCTATGTCGACTTATTCGGATTGTTACAACTTTCTTATCTATTGTGTTTCCTGATTCAATTCTATCGTGTATTTTGATCGCTTGCATGTTTGTCGACCACTTATTCGGATGCTTTTAGGGGTTTAAAGGGAGACTGACTGAGAGGTGAGTCTCAATCCTATATTTATAGAGTTGAACTTGGGATTTAATTAATTACGAGTAAAGATTGAAGTCTAGATAGATTCGTGAGGTTCTTGTGACAGGTTCCTAATGCGGCAAAAATCATCTGTGTATTGATATTTTATCATAATTAAGATACCTTGTGGACCTCTTAAGACTATCATAGAGTGTAAAGGGCTTACTTCGATCTGTTTCTATAGGTAACTAATAGTCAGCTAGGTTTTTGATTTGCAGGTTGCTAGTGACAGGTTCCCAATGCAATTAGGGTTGCCTACGCATAAATACCATGAAAGTAGGAATCATATCTAGATAGATATATCAGTCCAACCTCGAAAGGGGTGGTCGATTACTTCGGGATAAGTCTCTTTTAGGAATATATGCCAAGTAGGAAAGAGTTGTTGAATAATAGACATAGTTGTGAAACCAAAATCCTAGGATTATTCTTAAACCTTGATCCTCTATTGTTTCTTGATTGTTCGATTTTCCTTCTGACCCAATCATTATCTAACCATTGATTCTTTCTAGATAATCTTTCTTTGCAAATATCCGGTACTTGATCAATCCCTATAGGATCGATATTTTTTATTAATTAATGATAGTCAGGTGCTTATGGTAATCGCCCATCAAGTTTTTTAAAGTAAGGTTATCTCATACGAATACCGTGAAAGTAGAATTCATATTTAGGTAGATACATCAGTGTATCTCGAAAGAGGTCATCAATTACCATAGGATAAATCACCATCATGAACATATATTGATATAAGAGAGAATTGTCATGGCAATAGTATTATAGTGAAATCAAAATCCTGTTATTATCTCTAAACCTCTTGTTTTCAACCCATTCTTTATCTTTTTGTCTTATCTTTTCGTATAGATTCTTCATTATTTATTACATCTAGATAATCTATTGTTACATTTAATCGATACTTGACCCATCTCAATGGATGATATTTTTATTACTTGATGACAACCGTGCACATACGAAAAACACGACAATAGAAAGGTATGTAATTAAGATGGTATGCTCAACATTGAGTGTTGGAGAAAATGGAAGGTAGGAAACTTCCATTAAAGCGTTGACAAAGGTTAGAAATGAAAGGGAAAATGAAGAATTTCAAGCATTGGTAAAGAAGTTAGGATTTTGGAAAGACTTTTTGACGTATATCAAAGGGAAAGAATGAAGGAGTTAAGTTAGAAAATATTCATTATGCTTTGACATAAAAAGTGGTAAGTTTGACTTATGAGCTAACATAATTTAAACATATTGTCAAATATTAAAAAGTGAGAGATTATTAGTGCAATCGATCTCTGGTCAAAATTGACCAAACTTGAATTGAATTTGAGTTGAGTTTTGATATTTAAGTAATATGTGATTATAATCGAGCAATACTCTATAGGAGGAGATTGTTAACCAAGGGTAACCAAGCTTGATGTAGAAGAGAAAATTATTAGATAGAGAGATTATTGGTTTAATCGACCTCAGGTCAAGTTGACCAAGATGGATAAGGATTTTGATGTTGATGGTTAAATAAAAAATTCAAGTGGGTCATAATTGACCAGACACTTAGCAATCGAAAGTCCAACAAAGAAATAACAAGTGGTGAAGTTGATCAAGTGGATCACAGTTAACTAGATACTTAGCATAAGATGTGAACGAAAGTCCAATTGGGCCATAAAAGATTGAATATTTGGAACATGGACATGAGACAAAAAATCCAAGTGAATTATGTAAGAACGAACACTTGGAAAATGACGGAAGTCATAATAGGTCACGGACTAGATATTAGGCATGCAGATGGAAGTTCTAACAGACCATGGAAGACTAAGTATTAGACACATAGGTAAACCTAATAGATCAGGAAGTATCAAATGTTAAGCATAAGATGGAAAGCCCAAACAAGTCAATGAGGACGAGATGTTTAGAAATAGTGAAGTCGCAATAGGTCAAGATTGATCAGATGTTTAGCACAAAAAGAGAATTTCAAATAGATTAAGGAGGGTCAGATGTTTGGTAATAATGAAGTATTGGTTTGTTAGGGTTGATCAAATGCTATATGAGTGAAGTGTTGATAGGTCAAGGATGATCTAATGTTAAGTGGGAGTCCTGATAAATTATATCCAATCAGATATTAGGCAAAATGAATTGAAAATGCTAAAATAACAGTATTAGTCATCGATTCATATTACTATTCTAGCGAATAAAGAATTTAGAGCTCGATTATTCAACTCGACCGATTAGAGGATCAGTAGATTGATAGCACTGCAACAACATACAGAAGGTTTGATACTTGATTGCAAGACTTGAATGTTTAGGCATCAACTAATTGATAGTGATGATCAGTCAACTGATGTTGGTCTAAGCTGATTGGAAAAGTCATCATTCTGGAGGTATAATATTCAAATCTATAGTATAACAATCGATTGATGGTGACTACTAATCGACTATTATGTGAAAATTAGCTCTGATCTTAGTTTATAAAAGAGGGCTTTGAGGATGTTTGAAGCAGTCGGATCTTAAAAGTTTTGAATGATAGTGTTGTTGCATTTTCAAATCTTAGAAGGCAATTCAAAATCATTACAAAATGATTAAAGCAAGAAATTTATGTAAATTGTTATTTACCTTACATTTTATTTTCTATATTATATTTAATTTTATTTTTTTTTGTAAAGAACATGTGTTGTAAGAGATTTTTCCACCTTTGTAAAGTGTCTGAGAAGTAGAAAATATAGTGGTAGTAGCTACACTAGAAATAGGATGTGGAGTAGAAATTAGGGAGTCATAACCATGTAAAAATTGAGGTGTTATGCTTGTGTTATTTATTTATTTTATATTTTTATTTTTGTTGTACACTAAACTTTTGTAGATGAACACAACATACAACGAAACACAAATTGCTTTTTGCCCCGCCCCCTCTCGCAATGTCAATGGTCTTAACAGGAGTGACAAGAAACAAAATGTGAACATAAAGGAAAATAATATCAATATTACTTTATCTGTAAGTATTTCTTCATTTAGTGTTATTCCAAAAGTTATTTCTATTGTTGAAGAATGCAAATAAGTTACAAGAAATATCATTGAGAAGATCTCAAAGAATAAAAAAATATCTGATATTTCAAGTGATTATGAAACTTCATTGCGAGAATTAGATTTTAGAATTTATAAAGATTCAATTTCATTTTTACAAGTCATAAAAAGTATATAGTCAAAGACAAAAATCAATGCAATAAAAGAAGAGTTGCAATCCATTATGAAAATGATATTTTAGATATTGTTGAATTCTAAGAAGGTTCCAAATGAGTTGGATGTAAATGAGTTTTTAGGACGAAGCTTGACTTGAATGACAATATTGAATGATATAAAGCTAGACTTGTTGCTAAAAGATATACTCAACGAGATGACATTAATTATACGGCGACATTTTCACCTATCTTAAAGAAAGACTTATTATATATGACACTAGTAGTTTATTATGATTTAGAGGTACATCAGATGAATATGAAAATAATCATTCTGAATAGAAATCTTGAAGAAAAAAGTGTATATAGACCAACTTGAAGGATTTTCAATAGAAGGAAAAAGGTCATTTAGTGTGTGGACTAAAAAAAATCAAAATATAAACTTAAATAAGCTTCCAGGCAATGATATATTAAATTTAATAATACCATCACATCTTTTGGTTTTGAAAAAAAATGTCATTGATTGTGACATATACTGAAAGATCAATGAGAGCAAAATTAAATTTTTAGTCCTATTTTCTGATGATATCATTCTTGCTACTAATAATTTATGCATATTACATGAGACAAAAGACTCTTAAAGAATTGTGAAATGAAAGACATAAGCAAGACATTCTATATGACTGAAATTGAAATATTTCATGATAGATCACAAGAACTGTTGGGATTATCTCAAAAAGCTTATATTGAAAGAATGAAAAAAATATTTTATTGGAATCACTTCTATTTAGAAAGCGAACAAAGTTAGTCTTATACAATGTCAAAAGAATGACATAAAATGAAAACAAGTGGATTCAATTCCCTATGCTTCTATTGTAGGAAGTTCAACATATATACAAACATGTACTAGATCATATATTTGTATTGCGATTAGAATGCTCAAAAGATATCAAAGTATTCTAGAATTTATATTGGAAAGCTACCAAGAAAGTTTCAAGATATATTTAAGGCACCAAGAATTGCATGCTCGTGTATATTCAAATTTTATTGAATGTATTAATAATGAAAGTCCACTTTTGATTATTTATTTCTCCTTGGAAAAGGAGTAATATCGTAAAAAAATGCTAAATAATTTGTCATTGTCTTATCCAATGAGAGCACAGTCTGTGGCGTGTTTTGTAGCCATAATTCATGCATTATAGTTGTGGAATTTTATTTTAGGACTTGGAGTTGTTGACATTATTACCAAGCTATTGAAAATTTATTGTGACAATTTCGCAAAAATATTCTTCTCAAAAAATAATAAATAGAGTGTCTATTAATTATATTAGAATGGATCTCATGATTGTAAATTTGTTAACGTTTGCAATCAAAAACATTTAAGGAACATATACATAGAATGGGCCTTGATTGTCCTTTGAATGAATCAAAAGATGTATTAACGTCGACACTCTAAACTTAAGTGTCTCTTGTTGGGACCAATTAGATGCGCTAGAGAGGGAGGTGAATAACATCTCATGATTTTTTCTCGATCGTGCTCCTTTATAATTCATTAGCGCAGTGGTATATACAAAATAGCATAAACGAAATGAAATACACAATCACACGCACAATATGGTATTTTACGTAGTTCGAAATCCAACGGTTCCAACTCTACGACCTGACTTTAGTGTCTACTTCACTAAACCTCGTCTCCTTCTCGGCAACATATCGGAGATAGAACGGGTTGACCCATGGCGGGCTGGGTCAATCCATCGTAAATTCAACATTTAGTGGGGAGGGGCAGGCCGACCCTCCATTTTGGCGGGTTGAAAAATCTCCAACCCAACTCAACCCAAGGCGAGTTGCGAATTAGGCG
Source organism: Wurfbainia villosa (assembly GCA_025175895.1). Taxonomy (NCBI): domain Eukaryota; kingdom Viridiplantae; phylum Streptophyta; class Magnoliopsida; order Zingiberales; family Zingiberaceae; genus Wurfbainia; species Wurfbainia villosa. Next base: position 2,164,103 of record CM046008.1, read on the forward strand.
GATCAACCCGCGGGCCAGAAAAATAAAAAAAAATCCAAAATTATTGATGCGTTGAGGGCTTGAGGCAATAATCGGTAAGGCAGATAGAATACCATGATAATCGGTAAGGCAAATTCAAATTTTGGCTCCTCTAAATAGAGATCTAATTAAGATTTTTCAACACTTGTAATTTGTTGACTCTGATATGTCATCATTTTCTATATTAATTAAAATAGTAATGATAAAATAATTATAAACTAATTAGAATATATCAAAAAAATTATTAGAGTACTTAAATCAAATATTCTTTTATTATTTTCTTTAACTTCTCTTACACTTTGTCGACGTGTATGTGTGATAGAAGATGATTGTGATTATGAGGAAATTGCCTTGTTAGTATTAGAATATTGGTTAAAAAGCTTAAACAATTTTTTTCACAAGTTTTATCTTCTTTTGACATTTCTCAATGCGCGGGCCAACCTAAGCTCTCTGCAGGTCAACTCGTCTAGACCAGCAACCCGTGGGGGTTGATTCGTTTAGGCTCATCAAAATGGCAGGTTGATAAAATTTCAACCCACCAGCTTAAATTACTTGACGGGGCGGGCTAATCCGATGGGCCTAACCTAACTTAACCACTCTAGCTGAAGGTGGAAAAAATCTCTTACAATGAGATTACAACAAGAAAAACAAAAATAAATACAAGAACAAGAGAAAAATACTTTACAATAATGATCTCTTGATTGCTTACTTGTTTGGTTGCTTTAAACGCCTCGGAAGGTATGGAATGCAACAGTAAAATTCTTCCCAAATGCTCAAGAACAAGCTTTAAAAAATCTCCCCTAAGTTGCTCCTTTTATAACTTGCATCGGATTGGATTTCCACCTAATAGTCACTATAAAAAGGTACCAGTCGATTGTTCATCTATCCATTGTCTCACAACGAACTAATCCACATTGAATTTTACCCAACGTATACTTGAGCAGTCTATTGCCCTTACCAGTAGTCGACTGCCAAGCCAATAGTCGACTACGAGACCTTCTGTGCCCTGTCCACTTATGGCCAGTTGACTGCCCATCCACTCGAGCAGTTGAGTCTCAGTCGACTACTCGACCAGTCGACTAGGTCATAACCCTAATCGACTGTCACAAGTCAGCTGAGCTCCCGAATGTCGTACACTCGATCAATCGACTGATCCAAAGCCCTAGTTGATTGATAAACCTTAAACATGAGATTTAATCCAAGTATAATCCCCTTATACTTGATCAACTACCCTTGGCTTAGACCTAAGCCTTCTAGTCACCTCCATCAATCTCACGCCCTCAGGGTACATCCTAGTCCTCCACGACTCCTTCATCCTTTGTGTTAGCCTTTAAGTGCTTCCATGACTATGTCATGCCTTCGAATACCCTAATTAGCCTAGACCTAAGTTTTATAATCACCTCTATCAGCCTCATGACCTCAGATTCCATCCGAGTCCTCTACGACTCTTCACCCTTTGCATTAGTTTTTAAGTGTTTCAATCGGCTATGTCATATTAATCGGGTCTTCTTTGCTAAGAGGTTGCGTCTCCGAGACTTCTCAATTGTCGAGCCTCAATGCTTAGACTTTCACCGTCAATACTATACATTTGGACTTACGTAGCCAAGACTACACTCTTAGACTTTCCTTTGTCAAATATTCATATTTGGACTTTCACTGTCAAGACTACACACTTGGACTTACGTGGCCAAGACTACACCATTGGACTTTTCTTTTGTCAAATATTCATATTTGGACTTTCACCGCCAAGACTACACTCTTGGACTTATGCGGCCAAGGCTATACTCTTGGACTTTTCCTTTGTCAAGTATCCATACTTAGACTTCTCCATTGTTAAGAAACCAATCTTGGACTTTTCTTGCCAAGTCTCCAAACTTGAACTTCCACTCGAGTCTCACTCGAACTATGTCACCCTTGATCTGAGATCAATTGCTTCAACAATCACCTCCTAACAATCTCTCTCATATGACCTTGGATATTCCAAACATCCATTTGTCATATGGTCAACATATGATCAAACTCATATTGTCAAACAATGGTCAAACTCATTGTCAAACATCAAAACTCTACTCGAGCTCATTCGAGTCTGATCTGACCTGGTCAATTGCACCAACAATCTTCCTTTTTTGATATTTGACAATACCTCAAAGTAATCTTAAGGATGAGGATGAAGATACTGAATTTGACAGTGAGACGGATGATCAATTATCCCTTTTAGAAGATGATAGTGATTAGATTTATTTACATGATATTTATATTGTTCTTCATTTATAATTCATGTATATAAGATAATCTTTCATTATTTATTGATCTATATGTCACAGCTATAAAAAATATTTACGATGAAATTTAATTTGTTATAAATGTTCTTATGTTTGCAATAAAAAAAATTTTGTTGAAAATTTTGTTACTAATTTACAACGATTTAATAATTCATCGTAAATTTTGTCGTAAATTTATAACAAATAATTTTCATTGCTAAATTTTTATCGTTAATTTAGTGTAGAGAGAATGAGGAATAATATAAGTCAGGTAGACTTCCAAATGGATGGTTACAACAGTAAGCTAAGGTAATAAGAATAAGTTGTTATAGACAGCTATTAGTACAAAGGGCCTTTAATTAAAGAATCTTGATTCCACATAAGAGGAGTCTTAGGAGTCAACTCGACTCTTATATATGATGCACTAGAAACCTCTCTTTTAGTTATAGTATTTTTTTTCCTTGAAATTTTGATGTCGTATGCCAATTTTTTTTTTCCAAAATTTATTAATAAAATTTGCTAAAATTACTTATAAAAGAGATTTGGTAAGTAATTTTAATAAATTTATATCTATCTATGTCTTCCAAAGATGATTTTCCACATCTATGTCTTGTCCACGTTAACCGCGTGGTGATCTCTCTCCTCAACATTGTTAACATCCATCTCTCTACCAACATCATCCGCATGCATCCTCTCCGTTCTTTGTCCATTCCATTAGTTTATGCAGAAATGACATAATGATTAAAATATAGTGAAATTTATGAATAAGATAATAATCATTTTGGAGGAGATTTAAAATTTTTTTTTGAATTCAAATGATCTCCACGTATTTTGATCACCACATCAAGATTCATAAAATCCTCTATTATTTATGTCTTTCATAATACTAGATTGATATATTCCAACTTTTTTACGAATATTATCGATGTACATTTAATGACATTAGTGTTCTCCCCTCAACGATCAAGGACGTTATTATTGATGCCCTCTTCTTCCGTCCTCTTTCTCTTTCTTCAATTGCACAAATATTTTTTTGTTTGTGATTTCAATTTATTTATTTATTATTATTTATTTATTTTGATAATAGGTAGCTGTTCTTTCCCTTAATTATTCCTCTACTAGGTAAATCTAAAGCACATAAAATATATGTATTCATCCCTATTAGTATTCAGACATTGTAGTTTCCTTTTAGAGTTGCTTATCTTCTCTCCATTATAACTGTCATCCGCTTTTTTCATTCTTTATATTTGATTTACGATATTTAAACTTTCAAATTATGGAAAAATTCTACAAATTAAACGAGTTGATCAACCCATTAAACAGCTACATTAATATGCTAAAGCCCACCTCTTTTTTCTTCTCTTATTAATTTTGTTTAGCGTTTATATATAACAGGAAAATAATCCGACTTAAATAAAATCTGCAAAGCATAGTTAGGAAATAAGCTTTATATATTTTTTTTAATGGAAAATACATTAGGTGACCTATAAGGGTGGTCGTTACCTTAATTGAATTTGTTATTGTTTGGCTTTCGTCTCTGTTGTGCTTGATATATATATGACCACCCATCTTATTTACTTGGATAAAATTGAGAGGAAGACGTTAATCTTGTGTTTATTAGAGACTTAAATTTCTTTTCCCTCCACTTCTGTCCTGTTAGGGCAAAAAAAAATATTTTATTTGATATACAATAATCATGGTAAAAAGTTTACGACTGATCTTATCTGAGAATACAAAATTTAGAAATTGTGGTTGAAAATGATAATAATATAAATGGATCTAAACTTCAAAATCTAGAATTTATTGACATGTTAAATAATTTATTTGATTTAGAATAAGTTATACAAAAGAGTTGACCAATTAACATGAATGATAGTAACAATGATGCAACATGTTAGTCCCCATATAATGCCATAGTAAAGTTAAAAGTGGACTATCTAAGGGATCATGGTTCCAAGTCCAACTGTAGTATTTATTTGACCAATGAAAGGTGAATTTTGGATGCCAAGGAGTTGAGGTGGAGTCATATGTGTTTCTTAGATATGTCTAATGGATATTTGTGGGGTGGGATGCACATCTCCAAGATTAATCGAATCAGTCGTTGAGGTCGATATCCTTCCAACACATTGTTGGTGCAGCGACACCAAATAATCGAACATAAATTTTGATGATGACAAAGATTCAAAATTAAGTCATTCTTATTACCTCATATGTTGTATTGAGTGTGTAGGTAATGTATTAAGCTTTGCGAAGGTCAACGATGTCAGGAGAATCTCAAGACAAGAAATCTCGATGGTCGAGTGACACTAAGAGAACCTCAGGGAGTTGAGGACCTTCGGCGATGATCGAAAGCTAAGCGATAGGTCAAAAGGACCAAAGGTAAGCTCCGAGTGTAAAGTGATAGTAAGGACGTGCCCTCCATACGGAGATGACCGTAGGCAGCGACCCGACTAGGACTTCCGAAGGAAGATCTAAGTCGAGGTCGGATGGTAAAGAATCGTCGGATTTATCATCAATAAAGACTTGTTGTGCTAATCATGTATTGCAAGTGAGTTATTAAGTTGTCAGTCGACTGAAAAAAAATGACAGTCGACTGAACTACTATCAATCGACTGTTGGTCAAGCTGATCACTTTGAGGAGAGTCAAGAAAAGATCCATCAAAAGTGAGGTGATGTGAAGGTTTGCCCTAAATCTGAATCTCAACGAGCTAGGGTTCAAATTAAATGACTATAAAATGATAGGCAAATCACTCATCTTCATCATCTTTAAAGGCTTCCAAAGTGCTCCGTCCATCCAAGTGCTTTTCGATATGCAACGATATCGTAATGCCAACAATACCGCACACATCTACTTCTTAGTCGGTATACTTATTTAATTGCTAAATCTTTTTGTGCTTATTGTTGCTTAAGATGAGAGATAGATTTGTTACCTCTTCCTTTATATTCTTGTAATCGCTTATCTCTTATCTCCAACGAGAAAGAGATTATTTTAGTGGATTGTTCATCGGAAACGATCTAGGATCGCGGGGTCTTGGGCTAACAATTGATTGGTTGTGAACTAAGTAAAAATAAAGTTGTCTCTTGTATTTTGTATTATAATTTTCTACTGTATATTTTGTTTTAATCGGTGAAAAGAAAATATTTTCGAACGATGTTCCCTGTTTTTCCAATCCTATATACACGTGAGTTATTTATATAATTATTGGAAGAAGCCAAACCAAAATGTATAGCTGGCTACGCTCAATTTTGATATGCAAATTATGGTTCCGATCCCAATTCAATTCTTTTTTATATTAAAAAAAATGAAACGCAAATTTGATGATAATAAAAATTAAATATATAGACGATACTTGTACTTACTTTTAAAATAAAATTGTAATTTAATAGTACTTTATCCCTTTTTTTATTCGATTAATTTTTTAGTAAAGTACTAGCAAACAAGCCAAGTCGAATGTGCAGAGGAGGATTGCGTTAGCTCATTAATATATAAACTGAACTATTTGAGGTAGCTTAAATCTTGAAATTTTCAATTGTTTTTTTTTTATTCGCGTAGGAGAATTGATCAACTAGTTTAAAAGATCTTACTCAATAATAAGTTCAAGAAATTCATAAAATATAGTTAATCACTTACTTCCAATTATGCTCAATAGATGGAGTACTGGTAAAATATAGTTAAAAATCCAATCTGAATTAATGATCTACATATAACATTGTGTTTTAGCTTATTAAGTGATTTCAAGCGAGCTAAAAGATTAAAAATGCTCAAATGGGGATGACAAAGGGCTTCAAATGACATCATATATATGTACTATAAAAATTAAAAGAGCGTTCTTTGTTATTTGAATCACTGAAAAAAAATATATTATTTTTAAATAAAAGGATACCTATTATACTTTTCCTACAAAATATACCAACTTGTAAAAATAAACTAATTTAATTCGGTTAAAAAGTATATATATAAAAGATTTTTTTAATATAAAATTTTTTTATGAGCGAGCTAGACCAAAATTATTTAAATTTAATCAAAATAATTAAAATTATTTTAAAAAAATTATCGGAGCAATTGACATCAATTGACTTCTAAAGTAATTGTAGCAATACATTCAACTTTTTATGATCATTTTATTTTTTTAACTAATATAATCAATATTTAGTAACATTAATTAAGTTATCAAGGAGTTTTTTTTTATATAATAAAAAATCTGGAACCATCCTTCACTAATCTCTTTACCGTTAAAACTTCAACATCGATGATTAAAATATGACGGTGTTTATAGAAATGATATAGATCGATTTCAAAAAAGATTTAATTTTTTTTCTAAATTTAGATGACCGTCACGTATCTTGGTCACCACGTCAAGGTCCATAGGACCCTCCGTAATTTATCTCTCTCACAATAGTCATGAGACAGATCGGTGGAGGTAGTTAGGTTGGCGATTCCAACCTTTTACAGTGAAAACTTCAATGTCCGATGGTGTATTGGTTGGAACAAAACAATACTTACAAAATGAGCACAGATCAATTTCAAAAGGAAGATCTAAAATTCCTTCTTGCGGTCAGATAACTCTCCTCTGTCCTGATCAATCGCGTCAAGCAGAGGCGGATCTATGCATGGACTAGGGGAGGGCACGACCCCCCAGTCCATGCGTTTTAATTAAAAAAATATTTACTTTTATAATTTTTTTATATAGTAATATATTTATTTTTAATAATATAATTATTATATAAAATATTTTCCTTTCCGAAATTCTATATTTATTTTCTCTCTATAAAAATACTATATAATTAATTACTGTATAAAATATAATTACTATATATTTATTTTCTCTCTCCTCCTTTTGATTTCTCGTTTTCATCTTCTCCGAAATCTTAAATTTCATCATTTCAATTGTTTCTAGCGTGTCGTAGCCGTCATCCACAGTTTCTCTTCGTTCACTGCTCACACGCTACGACTCACGAGTCCGCCGTGGTGGATTGGTCTGTCGTTGTCCCTGCCAACTCGGTGTTGCAATCGCATCTTCCACGACCATCGTCGCCCTCCGCTTCACGCGCACAATCACATTGCGATCGCGGAAGTTATCCCATCGGTGTCGCACCACGTTTGCAATCACACGCCATCAAGGTTAGGTTAATTAAGATTTTATTTAATTAATTTTGAATTTTGATTAATCGGATCATTTGAATTAATTAATTTGAGTCGGATTTAAATAATTAATTAGATTTAGATTAATTAAATCTAGAGTTTAATGGATGAATTTACATTAATTAATCTATTTTAATTGATTAATTGATTTTAGATTGGTTAATCGTTTTAATTGATTAATTAATTTTAAGATAACTAATTAAATTTTGATTTAATTGATTAATCGGGTTTGATTAATTTATTTGTTTAATTAATTAATTAGCATTCCATTAATTAATCTATTTAATTAATTTATTTGAGTCAGATTAATTAAATTTGAGTTTAATTGCTTAATTGATTTAGATTAATTAATCTATTTACTTAATTATCTAAGGTTAGATTAATTAAATTTGAATTTAATTGATTAATTGAGATTAAATTAATTAATCTGAGTTAGATTAATTGACTAATCTGATTTTATCTGATTATTATAATTAAAGTTCATTTAGACTCGAAAATTATCAAATAATTAATTGATTAGTTTGGTATAAGTATAATTAAGGTGTCATTAATCTACAAAGTACCAATTTAATGAAGTAGTTAGATTATTATTTCGGTACAGAAGATTTGTGTATAGATGTTTATCTGAGGTAGAATAAGGACAAATAAGGATGAGTCCTAGTGTCTTTGATTGTTGGTTTTAATAGAGGTTAATGTGGTATTCCCTCACAAGAAAGCATGATTTGGATTAAACTGTTTAATTATCATGGAGGATCTCCTGTGGTTTTTCCTGATATTTCTTTTCTAGCTATCCGACGATTTCTTCTTCTTCTGGTGTTATCTAAATATTCTTTCACGGTCTCTTAAATGTTTCTAGCTACACATGAGATAAGTTCTTTTTTTACTCTGCACTACTTTTACTATATTTAATATATTTTCTTTCATCCATGACGATTCTGATTTAAGCATCAGAGGGTCATCGCCGAGTAGGCCGACAGTGGTTTAATACGTGTTAATTTTTTTAAAATATTTACTGATGCGGTCGAAGAGAATCCCTTCTCGATGATACAAAATCAAAGAGTGAAAATTTTAAATCGCATTACGACCCCTCCAAATCTAAAATCCTGGATTCGCCCCTGGCGTCAAGGCTAAAGGTTCCCGTAATTTACCTATCTTACAATAGCTATAGGATAGACTGATGAATAGAGATCGCTAGATTGATGATTATAATCTTTTACGGAGTGAAAACTCCTATTGAAAATAGGTCAAAATGATAAATTTCTTAAAAATTAACTATTCGTTACGGACAAATCTCGTTACGGACAAATCCCATGAAGACCTTATTAACCATTGCGATGGAATGTAAATCTGAATTATGGCGCTTTCCGATTCACCATTAATGAGGATCGAACTCCAAGGCATCCCGAGAAATTTCTCCCCGAGATATCAAGCAACCAACTGGAGTTTTGACTTGAGCGAGATACTGATCGTATTAACACATGCAAAAAGAAGGGATCTCGAGGTTTCAGACATCAGGAACACTTGCTTGCTGCATGCGCCTTCATGCATGCTTCATGTCCCTCAGCTTCTCGTCAACGCCAACTATTCCATCGCAAGTTTTAATTATGCAAAACAAATAGGCGAACAACAATATAATCGAGCTAGCTGCGTGGACGGTGAATCTAGCTTTGATACCTCTTAGATATACATCCTCCGAGCGCATTCCTTCTTCGTAATCCAGAGATTTAAAGTCAACCCCGTCTTCCTCGATCCTCGCCTCCTCTGCTTTGACTCTCACGCTATTCCCGCCGGAAAAATGGATCCATCACATATATCTCGAGCTCCATCTCTCCCGCCACTTTTATATTCTTCTTCTTTCCCCTCTGCACCATCAGATTAATCGTTCTTAGATTTTAGTAAGTTTTTTCAAAGGGGAATTGTCTAAACCACGCACAGCTTTAATATATAAATTATGTAAATTAGTCAATGCTTGAGTCATCAATTAATGCGTAGCCACCCCCGCGTGAAGTAATCAGGCCATGTAATGGTCGATCGATCTTCGAAACCTTAAATGAATTGAATAGAATTAATCGCGTACAGGCTGTGAGGCCGGGATCCGATGGCCATCAGTATATGAACAATGACCTCTCACGTGCTTCCTCCTCCCATGCATTCATGCACACATATATATATATATATATATGCGATGGAGCTTTAGGTGGTTCCAAGGGCGATGAGCAGGGGAGGACCATCGAGCAAATGGTCACCACCACTTGGCGCGCGAAGGAAGTGCTCCTCTCCCTTTTAGTGCTTTCTGCGTCGCTGTGCTCCGCCGATGCAGCCGGATACACCGAGGAGGTGAGGCGGCAGTTCATGGGGCTGAGTCCGCGGGCGGGGAGCCGGATGTTGCAGCAGCAGCAAGGCGGCAGTAGTTGCGACGCCAATACAGGGGCGATGTGCCCCGCGCCGCCTGCGAGCCAGCCGCCGAGGCTCGTTGCGTGCTGCGGGAACCGCTGCCGGGACGTTCTCTCTGACCGCAACAACTGCGGCGCCTGCGGCAGCCGGTGCGGGTTCGGGCAGCTGTGCTGCGGAGGGCAGTGCACGTCGGTGGCGTACGACGTGGCCAACTGCGGGGCGTGCGGCACGGTGTGCCCCGGCCAGCAGCGCTGCGAGTACGGCGCCTGTGGCTATGCCTGATGAAATGGTCTAAATTTGGATTCCGTCGAGTGTAGATCGTTCGGTGTTGGTTCCTTCCTGTGAAGAATTAAAATTTTAAAATGGTCACTTAATTTGAATTTCAAAAGGTCTATAAAATAAGGCCGAGTTCGATCTTTTCGGTCTAATAATTTGCAACAACGTACTACAAAGAAAATCTAATTTTCTGCGATCAGATTCAATGCCCCTTTATCTTAATTAGCTTACATCTTATATATATATATATATATATATATATATATATATATAGGGAGGACTTTGTGGCATTTATTACCTTGTAGACGAGCTAAGTGAGTTTGTTAAGTGTTGCTCGTTTCTCTGTGATATTATATTTGTTATGGAAGCAAATGAGTCTTGAAATTAAAGTCAGATGGTTCGTTAAAAGATATAAGGCATGATGGAGACAAAGCATCTTACATAAGAATATATGTGGCATCCACTGTGTAGAAACTTTTGCTCGAATTGCTTGAGTGAGATCTATCTAGACTCTTTTTATTGTAGCTTCATCGATACATTGAGCAATATATCAACTTGACGTGAGGAATAATCTTCTTCATGGAAATTTCTCTGAGAATTAAAGTCTATATGATGATATCTCAACTTGGCTTCGGCAAAGCCAATATATATGATTTAGCGTAGTTTGTCAATTAAAATTCATCTGATGACATGGTCATTACTGACTATGATTCTTAAGGGATTATTAATACCATGCATTACTTATACACGATCGACCTTCAATATGAAGAACTTGGGTATTCTAAATCTATTATATATATCATACAATATAATCATTTCTCAGTTTAAATAAACACTAGAATTAGTTTCCCACCCTATTCACTAGCTCATGGTCAATCCACACCCTAGCTTTTCACTAGTTTAGTTAATTGGTTTATGGCCAATTTACTAGTTTATGGTATTGCATATTTTTCATTAAGCATAACTCATTAAAAAAAATACTTCACAAAACCTTTAGACTTCACTTTTCAAAGTTTTTCTTATGATTTTATAATATTGACAGATCTAGAGATGTTAATGATTGACAATTATTGGATTTTACTTTGATGCGGTGAACGGAGAAGAAGGTCTTGGGACTTCCTCTCGACACGAGGGAGCGCGAAGGAAGCTTAGGGGGTTCTCTCCGGCCGCAAAAGTAAAAATGAAAATGTCAAGCAAAGACATGCAAGCCAACATAGACAACAAACCAAGACACAGGATGTAACGTGGTTCGGAATAAGGATTCATACTCCACGGAGGTGAGCTCTTTCACCGGATGTAGTGTCAAAGCACTTTCACTATGAACGTCCTCCTTCGCGGAAAAGAACTTCCGGAGGTGGAGAAGAAAACCTCTTATAGGCAAGTCAGGATACAAGACAAAAGTACATGAAAGGTAAAGATCACCACTCTCCTTCTCCGGCGAAGTGACAGCTCTCTTTCTCTCAATGCGTCTTCGTTTCTTGCTGGTTGGAATAATGTGGATCCCCCTTCCTTCTGTCCTATCTCTCCCTTTTATTCTCCCCCTCTGATTAGTTGTTGTCTCGCAAGCTTTCCCCATTGTACACGTGGTCACCACGTCCACCTGGAGAATAATTCTGTTACAGATACGAGGAGCGAAAGCTCCTCGAAATATTGTGTGGGGACCCCCCTTCTGTTGTATAACACCTTCTCATCTACATTTTGGGCACTAGGCTAGCCTGTCCCTCTCAACCATTTGCCTTCGATGGAACTAATCTAGACCTATAGCTCACATGTGGCATAGCCCTTGAGCTCTTCAGCAGTCCGAACCGACTCCCCTTCTTTCCGCACCAAACTACTTCCGAACTGACTAGGCCGAGTCGATTCTCATCCGTCCCATCTGCTTCTAGGCCTACTAAGCCGAACCGCTTCTCGTTCATCCTCTAGCGAAGCGTTCCCCACCACCGCTTCGTCGTGCCGACTACCTCACCTTATCCTCCTGTTCCAATTGTCCCAGACGATCGCGCCCGAACCATTCTTCCTTATCTTCTTTGCCGAACCGATTATTTGGTTCGGATAATGTATTGCACGCGAGCCCTTTCACCTGGTTCACAGAGAAAAAGGGTAACAGCAGTATCATTAGTCAACCCCCAAAATAGTCAAGTAAAGTCATAAGCTTGACTGTTTAAAGCCTATACTTCATCCTTTGCTTGTCGATTCATATCCGTTCTTTGCCCTTTGTCTTACTCTATATACTTGAAATGGCTTAATGGGTCCATGGGCCCCGCTCCCCCCTTTTCCCTTGGGTAGTCAAATAGTCACACGAAACCCTATATAAATCTTCATCTTTCCTTTTTTAGGCAGAACTTAGCGTGCCTAACAATTCAGCCTCTCCCGCTTCTTCTTCCTAGCGATTTTCTCCGACAACATTTCAGCGACCCAGTCCCCTATTTTGCAAACGTTCATCCTTCAACCTTCAAGTAAATGCTCCTCCTTGCTTTGCACCTATGGCTTCCAAGACTTTACCCTCATCTCCCTGGTACGAGCACACCATCACCCAACTGTCCGGCGACCATTACTTCTTTAATATGAGAAACCAATTCATAGACCCTTCCATTCCATGTCGCTTTAACACTAAAACATATCGACCACATCGTCCTCCTCCTGGCATGACCTGCTTCTTCTCTGAACAATTCCTTAATGGCCTGTTTTTACCCGTCCCTTCCCCTTATTTGGAAATCCTGGACTTTTACAGACTACCCATAAATCAGTTTACCCCTAATTCCTTCTGTCTCTTGTCGGGGGCCATCATAGTGTTCCAACACTTGAATCTTCTTTTATCCCCCCAACTATTCCACTGCTTCTTCCAACTGAAGTCTTCTAAGGTAAGCCTTTTTTATCTTTTTAGCCGCATGAACTGCCAATTTCTAGTAAATATGTCTTCTTCCCATAAAGGATGGAAAGAATTATACTTTTTTGCTCAGCTTCCATCATCTTTACCCCACTCGGATACTTGGAAGCTAGATCTTCCAAAGCTGTCTCCTTTTCGTGAAATGAAGACGCAATGTCCTTTCTCAGAGGTCTGTAAAGTATTGGGGGAATCCCACTACTGCTCGGAATGCCTAATGAAACAACCACTCCTCAGCCACTTCAGACTGTCTCCTTTACCTCTAACAGCTTTTGTAACACCCCCCCTAGTCTTTCCACTCTCTTGCAGGGGAGATGTTACTACTTTACTATCTCTATCTTTAATTCATGCAATATACAAATACAATATGCTAACAACTAAAATAATCATAAGGACCTTTACATCACTTAAACAATAACCATTTCAAGATCTTCACCTAACATGCAAGTATTAAAACTGACCCAATATGACTCTAGCATTCTTTGGTCTCAACCATAAATAATCCAGTTGAACTTCAACAATATCAAAAGAAAACAAGAAACTAAAAATCTGATTTAGACATCTGCACTTAGGATTTTTTACTTCCACTGTTCCGTCGCCACACACACCCAGCACTTCATCCGCAATGCCACCTTACTGAAGCTTTTCTTTACCTTTATCTGCAGTATAAGGAAATGCAAACTATAAGCAATAACGCTTAGTAAGTACTTTCTATGCTCACAAAAACATGCATTGTATGAAATCATGCAACTAGTTCTCTTACCCTTGATACATTGATACACATGCAAGCACAACTGGAAATCATAATTCTGAATACATGTCTCTGGTATAAACCATGCTCTTAAGTAATTTAAAACTTATAAAGCATGTATATCGAATCGAAATGATTAACTTTGAAAACTTTTACTTATACTTATCTTGATACTTCAAAATAATAATCATCCTGGATATGAGCCCGATATAGTACCAATGTGCGCGTTCCTAATAGGTAGGGTGTGACCACCACCGAACCTACTAGGTAATCAAATCGAGGGCCTCGGCAGTAGCGATGCATTACATGCCCTGTCAAAAAGTAAAATACTTCCTTTATACTTATATTTTTATAGATATCAAGGAAATGCTCTTAATCCTAAATCACAAATGGGGAGCACCATAAAGATCATTATGCTCTTGACCCCCAAATCAAATGGGGAGCATCAAGATCGTTGTGCTCTTAATCCCAATTCGAACGGAGAGCATCTTTAAATTTTCTTTATAAAGGAAATATTTTTACATCTTACTCTACATCATGCATATAATTGTAAGCTACAACTCATCTACAACATGCATGATCATAAATCACATTCTTATCTTGGATCTCAACATGATCAATTACCCATAATATAATCGTAAAATCGCAGAATCGAAAACATCATGCATAACTGGAAATAATATGCATATAAACTGCTCAACCATGTAACTGAAAATAACAAGCACAGAAAAAACATATCAATGACATACGATAACTACTTATACTACAGGTGAACAATATTTACCTCCTATGCTTTTTCACTAATTTATACCGCTAGATACAGTTTCTATGTTGAAGATATGTCAGTGGAAGATATCAAATCATCACTTTCAGCACCTGGAACTAGCACATTGCCCGTTGCAACAACAGTCGAATATACAGGGTCAATATCATGCAAGCTATCAGATGCCTGCGCCTTCATGTTTGGTCTCCTACCGACATAATCGAGGCCGACACTTGCCCCTTTTTCTTTTTATTCGACGGTTGGAGAAAACAAAGAGGAAGAGAGAGGTGGGGCGTGTGGGTTGGCATTGGGAGAGAGAAGGGAGAGAGAGAGCGGCGGCGTCGGCGTTGGAAATAAAACTAGAGGAGAGAGAGATTGGCGTGAGATTTATAGAGAGAAAGAAATAAAAATTTATATAAATTAAGGTTTTTTTCTTAACCTAATTATCCCCTTTAAATAATTAGTCAAATTAACCAATTTCTCTTTTTTTTCTACCAATAGATATATTCTGTTATATCCTACTCATTGGTAATCTTATGACTTAGTGGTGGGAAGTCTATTCTCCCAAACCAACGGTTCATGGTTCAAGCCTCGACTAATAAACCAATTATTTCTATTCTTTATTATTATTATTATTATTATTATTATTATTATTATTATTATTATTATATTCCTATTTTTATTATTTCTATTCTTATTCTTATTTCTATTTTCCTCCGATAAAAATAGGAATTAAAATTTGGGATGTTACAATCCCTTATACCTTATAAAAGTTTCGTCCTCGAAACTTAGAACATCTCGGGGTACTTTTGCTTCATATCATCCTCACGTTCCCAGGTTGCTTCTTCAACCCTTTGACTTTGCCATAAGACGTTTACTAACGGTATTTCTTTATTTCTTAGTTTCCTGACTGCTCGATCTATTATCTGAATAGGTCGACTTTCATAACTTAGATCTGTCTGAATCTGTACCGTCTGTGGCTCAATCAGTTAGTTGGTGTCTGAGACGTGCTTCTTAAGCATTGAAACATGAAATACATTGTGGATAGCTGACATTTCCTATGGTAGTTCTAGCTCATAAGCTACCTTACCAACTCTCTTGGTGATCAAGTAGGGGCCTACATATCTGGGACTTAACTTGCCTTTCTTCCCAAATCTCATTACCCCTTTCATAGGAGCTACCTTAATGAACACTGAATCTCCGACTTGAAACTCTAGGGGTCTGCTTCGGACATCGGCGTAACTCCTCTGCCGACTTTGGGCAGTCTCTATCCTTTGACATATGTTCTTTATAGCTTTGGTGGCGTCATCTATAAAATCAGTCTTGAGTCCCATTTCTTTATTCTCGCCACCCTCATACCAACAGATAGGCGATCTGCATCTCCTTCCATACAAGGTTTCATAAGGTGTCATTCCAATTGTGGTTTGATAACTATTATTATAGGCAAACTTTGCCAAACACAAATATTTGCACCAGCTTCCTTTAAAATCTAAGACACAAGCTCTGAGCATGTCCTCCAAAATCTGATTCACTCTTTCTGTTTGCCCAGCTGTCTGAGGATGAAATACAGTGCTGAATTTTTAGCTTAGTGTCGAGGGTTGTCTGAACACACTGTATGTGAAGTGAAGCGACTGTCTCTATCAGAGATAATGGTTTTAGGTACTCCATGCAGTCTAATCACTTCCTTAACATATAACTGGGCTAACTGTTCCATAGAGTATGATATTCTGATAGGCATGAAGTGAGCATACTTTGTCAATCTATCAACCACTACCCAAATAGAATCGTAGCCATTGGTTGTTTTGGGCAATCCTACTATGAAATCCAAGGCTAGTTCCTCCAACTTTCATTCTGGAATCTGGATAGGCTGTAGAACCCCTCCTGGTCTCTGGTGTTCGGCTTTCACTCTCTGACATGTCAGGCAAGTGCTAACATACTTAGTCACGTCCCTCTTCATACCAAGCCACCAGAATTTCCCTTTTATATCTTGATACATCTTGGTGGATCCATGATGCATTGAATATGGGGTCCCATGAGCTTCTTCTAGGATCTTCTTTCTTAAGTCTGGGTCGTTGGGGATACATAGGCGTTCACCCAAATATAATACCCCACTATCAGAGATACGGAATCCTTCATCCTTCCCTTCTTGGATCTCCTGCTTGATCCTTTGGATGCTAGGATCTTTGTCCTGTCTCGCTAATATATCCTCAAACAGTGTAGGTACTATGGTCAAGGCGGAGAGCTGTCCAGAAATGATCTCAACTCCAAAATTCATTATCTCTTTTTTTTCAGTGGTTGGGATAGTGTTGCTAGAGACATTAAAGTGACACATGATTTTCTACTCAGCGCGTCTGCTACTTTGTTTGCCTTTCCAGGATGGTAGTGGATTTCACAGTCATAGTCCTTTACTAGCTCAAGCCATCTACGCTGTTGCATATTCAAATCCTTCTGAGTGAAGAAGTACTTCAGACTCTGGTGATCTGTGTAAATCTTGCATTGGACTCCATATAAGTAATGTCTCCAAACTTTCAGAGCAAAGACTACTGTTGTCAACTCAAGGTCATGAGTGGGGTAATTCTTTTCATAGTCCTTGAGTTGTCTAGATGCATAAGCAATGACTTTACCCTTCTGCATAAGGCATCATCTTGGATGCATCACTATACAGGTCAAATCCCTCATTACTTTCTGGAAGGGTAAGCACTGGAGCACTTGTGAGCCTCCTCTTTAATTCAATGAAGCTCTTTTCACAATCTTCGGTCCATTCGAACTTCTTGTTCTTTCTGGTAAGAACCGTCAATGGTGAAGCTATCCTTGAGAAGTTTTCCACAAACTTTCGATAGTACCCTGCTAATCCGAGGAAACTTCTGACTTCACTGGCATTCTTTGGTTGACCCCAATTACTGACTGCTTCTATCTTTGTCGGGTCTACCATAACTCCATCTTTTGAAATAACATGACCCAGAAACGATATTCGATCAAGCCAAAACTCACACTTGGAGAACTTTGCATATAATCGTTTTTTGAAGGGTTCGCAAGATCGCCTTCAAGTGTTCGACATGTTCTTCCTGGGTTCTCGAGTAGATAAGGATGTCGTCAATGAAAACAACCACAAACTTGTCAAGGTACTTCTTAAATATTCGATTCATCAAGTCCATAAACATAGTGGGTGCATTTGTCACTCCGAAGGGCATGACCACGAACTCATAGTGTCCATACCTCGTTCGAAAGGCTGTTTTCGGTATATCATCCTCTTTAACTCTTACTTGATGATAACCTGACCGCAAGTCAATCTTGGAGAAAACTGTGGCTCCCCTCAATTGATCAAATAAATCCTCTATCATTGGCAGAGGATATCTGTTCTTGATCGTCACTTGATTCAAGGCTCGGTAGTCTATGCACATTCTCATAGATCCATCTTTCTTTTCCACGAACAACACTGGAGCTCCCCATGGGGAATGACTAGGGTGGATGAATCCCTTGTCCAATAACTCCTGTAATTGTTCCTGAAGCTCTTTCAATTTAGCTGGAGCCATACGATAGGGTGCTTTTGAGATTGGGTTGGTACCAGGAATAAGTTCAATCTCAAACTCAACTTCTCTTCTAGGTGCTAGTCCTGGTAGCTCGTTAGGAAATACTTCCGGGTAGTCACATACGATTGGGACTTCTTCCAGCTTTTGGCTTCTTTCTTGCTTAGTATCAACTAGATGTGCTAAATACCCAGTGCATCCACTAGCTAGCATCTTCTAAGCTTCCATGGCGGGCAAGAACTTCTTAGTCTTCTTCCTTGGTTCTCCAATAAACTCAAATTTGGCCTCGGTCTTAGGTTGGAATACTACCCTTCGCTTACGACACTCAATGGAAGCACCGTACTTGTTAAGAAAGTCCATTCCAAAGATGACATCATAGTCATGCATGTCTAACAAGATCAAATCATTATAAAGCTCTCATTCAAATTACACGCACGATGACGCAACCAGTGTGTAGATGTCATTATTTCGCCCGAAGGTAGGGTCGTTAAAAACTAAATATCTAAGATATCCAGAGTTATATCTATCTTCTTAACAAATGTCATAGACATGAAAGAATGGATTGCCCCAGTATCAAACAGTACAGTAGCTTGCTGACTAAGGATAGGTATCTGACCTATGACTACCGTAGAAACATTTGCTACCTCTTCCTTGGTGAGGGAGAAGATTCGGGCATTAGGTGTAACTGATGGGGCCTCCAATCTTCCTTGGCTGATGTAAGGACCCTACAGTGCTCCCTGCATCTGATGTAGCTGAGCTGGTCTACCTCCGTATTGAGTAGACTGTGGCGGAGGTAGATTGGTCTTGGTGGGACACTGTTTGGCGAAGTGTCCCTCGACACCATATATATAACATCCGCTCATACCCTGGCGGCAAACTCCTGGATGCTTCTTCCCACACTTAGAATATGTAGGATACGTAGGCTGCTTATTGGCTGAACCTCCCTTTGCATTATTCCATTGTTTCATCTTGCCATTGTTCTTTCACTTCCAGTTCGAATTACCGCTCTGAGGTTTCTGACCTCCTGAACTTCCCTAGCTTTTACTTTCTGTCGAGGCTAGCTTTTGGTGCTTGATACTATTCATGTAATTCTCCGTGATTAGGGCACTACTGACTAGCTCTTCAGTGGTCTGTGGTCTATTAATTGCACCAGCCACATTCAGAGCTATCTCCGGTCTCAACATCTTTAGCATCAACCTAACTCTTTCCTTCTCAGTACTAACCAGTTCCAGGCATAGACGAGCCAACCTATTGAATCTCTTTACCGCTTTGTCTACTGATAAATCCCCTTGTCGGAACTCCGTGAACTCATCATAAGATGATCAAGTGAAACCACTATAAGGCTATTATCACTATTTTTTTTTCATCTTCACATACATATCTAGGTATGCTCTATTACTTACTGTCTATCATCTTCATATATAAATATGCAAGCATGTTTAACTCAAAGAGAGCATTCTAAGTGAGCATGTTTAACTTAAAAGAAGCATTCCTTACTACTCATAAAGTAAATAAAGCAGATAAATACTTGCTTACTTGGAGGCGGCAGGACTGATGCTCGATGTGTGTGTGACGGAAGGGCGGAAACTCGCTCTGATACCATCTTGTAACACCCCCCCTAGTCTTTCCACTCTCTTGTAGGGGAGATGTCACTACTTTACTGTCTCTATCTTTAATTCATGCAATATACAAATGCAATATGCTAACAACTAAAATAATCATAAGGACCTTTACATCACTTAAACAATAACCATTTCAAGATCTTCACCTAACATGCAAGTATTAAAACTAACCCAATATGACTCTAGCATTCTTTGGTCTCAACCATAAATAATCCAGTTGAACTTCAACAATATCAAAAGAAAACAAGAAACTAAAAATCTGATTTAGACATCTGCACTTAGGATCTTTTACTTCCATCGCTGTCGCACACACACCCAAAGACTTCATCCGCTATGCCACTCATCAAGCTTTTCTTTACCTTTATCTACAGTATAAGGAAATGCAAACTATAAGAAATAACGCTTAGTAAGTACTTTCTATGCTCACAAAAACATGCATTGTATGAAATCATGCAACTAGTTCTCTTACCCTTGATACATTGATACACATGCAAGCACAACTGGAAATCATAATTCTGAATACATGTCTCTGGTATAAACCATGCTCTTAAGTATTTTAAAACTTATAAACAGTGTATCTGAACTGAAATGATTAACTTTGAAAACTTTTACTTATACTTATACTGATACTTCAAAATAATAATCATCATGGATATGGGCCCGACATAGTACCAATGCGCGCATTCCTAATAGGTCGGGGTGGCCAACCACCGAACCTACTAGGGTAACTGAAACTGAGGACCTCGACCCATGGGCGAAACTGATGCCCGGTACATGCCCTGTCAAAAAGTAAAATACTTCCTTTATACTTATATTTTTATACATACTGAAGAAAATGCTCTTAATCCCCTAAATCACAAATGGGGAGCACCATAAAGATCATTATGCTCTTGACCCCCAAAATTGAAATGGGGAGCATACTGAAGATCGTTGTGCTCTTAATCCCCAATTCGAACGGGGAGCATCTTTAAATTTTCTTTATAAAGGAAATATTTTTACATCTTACTCTACATCATGTATATAATTGTAAGCTACAACTCATCTACAACATGCATGATCATAAATCACATTCTTATCTTGGATCTCAATATGATGCTGAATTACCCATAATATAACGGTAAAATCGCGTAAATGAAAACATCATGCATAACTGGAAATAATATGCATATAAACTGCTCAACCATGTAACTGGAAATAACAAGCACAGAAAAAACATATCAATGACATACGATAACTACTTATACTGCAGGTGAGCAATACTTATCTCCTATGCTTTTTCACCAATTTATACCACTAGATACAGTTTCTATGTTGAAGATATGTCAGTGGAAGATATCAAATCATCACTTTCAGCACCTGGAATTAGCACATTGCCCGTTGCAACAACAGTCGAATATACAAGGTCAATATCATGCAAGCTATCAGATGCCGACGCCTTCATGTTTGGTCTCCTACAGACATAATCGAGGCGGATACTGGCCCCTTTTTCTTTTTATTCGGCGGTTGGAGAAAACAAAGAGGAAGAGAGAGGTGGGGCGTGTGGGTTGGCGTTGGGAGAGAGGAGGGAGAGAGAGAGCGTCGGCGTCGGCGTCGGCGTTGGAAATAAAACTAGAGGAGAGAGAGAGATTGGCGGAGGGAGAGAGAGAGCGCTTGCCAAGGCGCCGGGCGTTGGAAATAAAACTAGAGGAGAGAGAGAGATTGACGTGAGATTTATAGAGAGAAAGAAATAAAAATTTATATAAATTAAGGTTTTTTTATTAACCTAATTATTCCCTTTAAATAATTAGTTAAATTAACCAATTTCTCTTTTTTTGTCTACCAATAGATATATTCTGTTATATCCTATTCATTGGTAATCTTATGACTTAGTGGTGGGAAATCTATTCTCCCAAACCAACGGTTCATGGTTCAAGCCTCGACTAACAAACCAATTATTTCTATTCTTTTATTATTATTATTATTATTATTATTATTATTATTATTATTATTATTATATTCCTATTTTTATTATTTCTATTCTTATTCTTATTTCTATTTTCCTCCAATAAAAATAGGAATTAAAATTTGGGATGTTACAGCTTTGGCCACTATAGGTTGGATAGTATTAATATTTCGATATAACCTATTATCTGAATCAACTTACCCTTCTTTCCCATGTATTTCGCAGATAATCTAATGCAGAGTGCTCTGGTAAAAGGCGAGGAGATCGAAGCAGCCAAGAAGAAGAAGATCTCCACCAAACGAGGTAAATCTGTATCTGCCCCTTCTTCTCCGCGAAAGAAATTGCGCCTAATTAAGGAAGGAGTTCCCAACTCTTCCTTTCTTCCTTACTCTTCTTCTGATCGGCAAGAATCCCAATGCATCACTATTTATGAACTAAGAATAAGGGATACCTCATTAGACGCCCCATCTTCTTCTCCCCAAGGGGAAGATTCTCCTTCCCATTCTCCTATTTCATCCCCCATTCCTCTTGACTCTCCCGCAAAATCCCCGACCAAATCTACCCTCGCCATCATCCCTCCAGAAGCACACCCTTCTCCTGCCCCCCTTCGGCATGTCGGTCCCACTTCCTCTTCCTGAGGGAAGATCTCCTCCCGAACCCTTCAATGGTTACGCTGGGTCCCGCCTGAAGATTCGTCATCTCTCAGAGGTGAAGTTCTTCAACCAATCAGGTATTCAGGGCCCCTGTGACCAAGTGAGCAAACTGCTGGCTGAGGTAATTACTTTCCCTCTTTACCTTCAGCATATATCTATGTACATACAACTATATATCCACGCTTGACAGTTGCATCCTCTTTCCTTCAGGTTTCGACCAAGCATAACAAGATGATATCTCACATAGACCAATTCTAGTCCAATGTAGAGACGCGTCATTTTGCCTCCCTGGCGCACCAGAAACAGCTCACTCAACAGCTGAGCGAAAAAGAGCAGAAGGAGTCTGACTTAATAAGTCAATGCGAAGATTCTATGACCTGACTGACCCTGGCGCAAAGCAAGAATGAAGAACTTCAACGTAAGAATAAAGACCTTGAACAACAAATTTTCTTGTAGTCTAGCCAGCTTCAGCAGGTGGATCTTCTGACTCACGAGCTAACAAGATATAAGAGACAGCTTAGGGATGCAATTATTCAAGCTGCTGATTCTTCGACGATAATTCAGCAATTGTGGCGAGAACGCCAAGCGTGGGAGGCCGCTCAAAAGTCTTGCTCGGAGAAGTGCCAAGAACTCTCTTCATTGGCGGCTACCTTCCCCGAAGCTTTGTTGGCTGTGGCTCAGCAACAAAAGGAACTCCACCGAGAATATGCCGAGGCCTTTTCGGCTCTGGGTCAACAGGCCATGAAGGCTACAATAGAAAGAGACGACCTAGCAGCCCAATTAGCTAAAAGCCCGGCCAGCTAGCCACATGTCAGGCCCAACTCGCTACTTGTCAATCTCAGCTGAAGGAGCATGAGGCTGACCTGAAGGGACACTATGTTAAGAAAGGGGTGAATTTATTTATACTTGGCTTCGATGGGTCCTCGGCTTTAAATGTTGAACGAGGATATCCTCCCCTCGGCACGGACACTAGTTATTTAAATCCCGTCGACGCTTTGTCCAAGTGCCCTCCCCGAACTTTTTGAACTGTAATCTATCATACTGTGATCTTTGTAATGACTCTTTTATTGTTGAAGAATGTTTGTATTGACACAGTTTTTTGTTGTTCATCGTGTGTATCTTGGTATGGGTTAGGAATCTTAGGTTGGTTCCATGCTTCCTTCCTTTTGCAATTGCTGCCCACTTTCTGTCTTGTATGAAATGATGACATTCTTCATTCGGGAATCCGTTCGGAATATCCCGGGTAATCTTCTTTCGGCCCGAACCAATTTTGGCTCGGCCAACGATTAAGTTACTTCGGTCTCTTGCTCTTCTCAAGTTACTTGGCCACTTCGGAAATGATATCTCGATGATTTCCCATGTTGACACCATTATGATATTAGTCTCTTCCTCTTCTTCTCCCTCCCGAGGATAAATGCAATCCTTCATTTCTCGATTATAAATTGTCATCCCAAGTGTCTTTGACCTTCCACCTCACTCTCATGGCTTCCGCAGAACACCCCATCAAGATCTCTTCGGATTCTGACTCTTTTGAATTGCATGACTGGTCCACGAAAGACATTGAAGAATCTGAAATGCAATCGACTGTGACTTCTGCGCTTCATCCATTTCCGACTCCACCATAGTCCACTGCTTCCCCTCCTAATCCAGGGAGATCCTTCTGAGCCCCCTTCCCTTCATTCCGTAACCGGGTTTGGAATCCTCCCCTGACGTGGGAATATACGGTAGGAAATCCCCGAGCCTCCGCTAAACTTCCTCCGCTTTCGCCCGCCCTAGCATTCATTCCAGTCCCTCCAGCGGGGACTCATCCGCCTCCTTTTGATGAAGCTCCACCAGCAATACCTTCAGTTCAAGGCAATCTTTACAGAGTCATCTTGGCACCTTCTCCTCCGGAAGACCCTTCCGACGATCCTCTTGTTAACAATAACCCTAAAAAACTTGTATAAGGGTTAGCCTAAATGATGGAAATATGATCGAAAATATTAATAAAAAGGAAAAAGAGGGTACTGAGACTTCTCTTTGTTGTTTTCCTGTAAATGTAAGACAACTGTCACCAGAAAAGACTGTCATCCCGTCTGAACATATTTCCCCTTACTTCTTTTGTGGAATTTAAGTCATCCTTCCCAAAGTTGCTGCGCTACTAACTTCCACCCACTATCTTTACGTTTCTCCTTCTTTACTAGCATTTATTATTTTACCTTCTCCATGAGTTAATGCACCTTCTCCTTTCGCCATTATAAGGACCCCCAACTATCGCCTCTCCATAATCATCTTCTCCTTTTCTTCTCTTCGTCATGGAGGAGACTTCTGAACAGGGTAGCATTTCTTTCCCTCCCGAGGAAAAGACGGAAGAACAACGTTATATCGCTAATTTAGAGGAATAAGTGGGATATCTGCAGCGGCGCTTGAGGGAAGCTTCCACTAGTAACTACTCCTTGCGTCAACAACTAGCCATGTCTCAGAAGGACCTGTTTAAGCACATCTTCATACAGCAATCTTACCTTCGGCAGCTATGACGCCAACCCAAGCCACGCAAAGAAGCTCCTTCTGTACCTCCCAATAAAGAACTGTAACATCCTATGGGTGAGGGCTTCTTTTGTTATTTTCTTCCTCTGAGGAAGTTATGATATGTAGCTCTTTCAGAGTAATGAACTTCTTCAGCATGAGTTTTCGCCTATATCCTTCCCCGCTCATCTTCTTCTTTCGGCATTTCTCTGGCCATGTCAAACCCTATACGCCTCTTATAAAAATCAAATAAATGGCCCTCTTCTTCACCCTTTCATTACGCAGGGATTGCGCATACTCCTTTCCTGTACGAAAATAAAAATAACATATAGCTGAGGGATTATTCAACTCTTTCGTTCCACCACCGCACGGGGACAAAAATAATATACAGTTAAGGGATGACCTCAACTCTTCCGTTCCACCACCGCATGGGGATAAAAATAATATATAGTTGGAAAATAGGCTCAACTCTTCCGTTCCGCCACCACACGGGGATAAAAATAATATACAGTTGAGGAGTGACCTAAACTCTTCCATTCCGCCATCATACGGGGATAAAATAATATATAGTTGAGGAATGAACTCAACTCTTCCGCTCCGCCACCACACGGGAATAAAAATAATATGCATTTGAGAGATAAACTCAACTCTTCCGCCTTACGGGGATAAAATAATATGCAGTTGAGGAGTAACCTCAACTCTTCCATTTCACGGGGATAAAATAATATGCAGTTGAGGGATAAACCCAACTCTTCCGTTCCGCCACCGCACGGGGATAAAATAATATATAGTTGAGGAATGAACTCAAATCTTCCGTTTCACGGGGATAAATTAATATGCAGTTGAGAATAACCTCAACTCTTCCGTTCCGCCACCACACGGGGATAAAATAATATGTAGTTGAGAGATAAACTCAACTCTTCCGTTCCTCCACCGCACGGGGATAAAATAATATATAGTTGAGGACTGAACTCAACTCTTCCGCTCCACCACCACACGGGAATAAAAATAATAGCGACTACGACCTTCCGTGTAAAGAGTGCGCTGACTTAACCTCCAGTTCCGCTTTTATACCCTCGTCCATCCTTTCATATGAAAGCCAGGGTTTTAACAAATAACGGGCCATCAAAAAAATAAATCATCATTTATCTTCTTCCTGGGGCTCTCTTTTAATATATTAGGAGCCCAATTGTCAATGCAGGCCCATTCCCCCCTCCTTTTATAGGGGATGCTTCATCTTTCCTTTTCTTCTGTTACCGTCATTCCTTCTACCTTTTCGTCTCCTTCTTCTTCGTTCGTTCTCCTTTTCACCGCCATCTTCCGGTGCTCCAGTCACTAATTCCAGCGCTCTTCCTCTTTCTTCTGCAGGCAGGATGCATTCCTTTTTCTACCAAGAAATAGCAAACCGTTACTCACAAATCAAATGGGGTGAGGGTCAGCCGCCAGCATCCACTTCGCCCTCCCCTTCATCTCTTACCCTCACACCTGTTTCATCTCTCCCTTCTCCTCTATCTTCGCTTGAAACCCTTGTCCCCTCCGCTCCAGATGAGACTAGGGCAGCCAGTCCATCCTCATCTCCAATGTTACTTACAAACCCTAATTCCCCCGTCTTTTCCCCTTCCACCTTGGGTGTCCGAAAGTCGCCTTCTTCCCTATCACAACCCGAGGATGTGCATAAAGAGGTGGTGCGTCAACGCCTATCAGTGACAGATGTTTCTATATCGCCTCCTCCTCTTTTCCCAGAACATTCCACCGTCCCTGCACCCATGGTAATCGAAATTCATCCATTGCCAGTTTCCCCCGCTGCCCCTAACTTGGGGAGTTTTTCCTCTTCTTTGGGCACTAGCCCGGGTCCCTCTGCTTTTCACCTTCCCAACGAGGAGTTCTCCATCCCGGTGCTCTCTATATCTTCCTCCCCAGACTCCTCGCCAGACCAATCCCCTTCCACAGATTCTCTCGTACCCATCTCATAGCCAGCCACATTGAGTCTTCCACCCTACACTTCTGCTCCTCCTTTCTCATCCCCTATCTCTTTGAACCTCCTTGCGAGGGCTCATTCTTCTTTTTCTCATGAACCCCTAATACAACCGCTGACTTTCGTCTTTCCCTTCCCTATTATGAGTGAGCCTTCGCCTCGGGTGTCATCCGTCCCTTCTTCCTCTGCCCGGAGTCTTCGAATACTAAATTTGGAAGAATTGGTTCCCCGGATGGAAGGCTTGCGCCATGCTCTGGAACTGGTATGTTTCTCAGATTGAGTTACCTGACCTTCTTCATTTGATGCCTCCTTTTTGATACACGACTTATAGGCCCTCACCAATTATCAAGAACTGGATCGCTCCATCTAGCAATATCAGGCTCAATCCCTGAAATGGGAGCGAGCGTGGGAGGATCGATAGCCGCCTGTAATCGAGAGCAATTTCGCTCAAAGAAATAAAACAGCTGTGAACAATCGGGCGTAGGCTTTCATTCGGCCAACACCACAAGGATGCCGAAATTATAGCGGCATTACAAGAACAGAAACATGCTCATACAGAATTATTATCTATCCGATGGGACGTTCAACCAGCACAGCCTAACAAAGAGACTCCCCCTCCTCAAGAATTAACAGACCTTCGAAAGCAGGTAGCGGAACTTCTGCAGGAGAAACAAAGGGACTCTGAGGTCATCGCAAACCTGCGAATTCGACACCAGAGGGCGGAGGACAAGATAGGGGATCTCCGCACCCGCCTGTGCAAGGAGGTACAAGAAAACTCCTCCTTAATAACTTCTAGGGTGCATGCTCACACCCGTATACGCATGCAGGAAACATCCCTCCAGAGGCTAGGCAATGAACTTGTCCGCACCAGATCCTATACAGAGACGGTAGAGGGAATTTCAGCTTTGATACGCCAGAACATGATGAATATGACGAACCTCCTTCAACAAGACCAATCTTCTCGAGCTGATGATATCTCTATTTTAGCTGATGCTATTATGGAAATATCCCGATGCTATAGCGAAATGCGCCGAACCCTCCTGGAGCATCAAGAGAAATGTCGTAGGCTTCATAGGAGTCGGAGTCCCGACCATTTGAACCACTAAGAGCGGTTGATGATCCTACTGCGCACTACCTCCCAGGACGGATTTAACGAGGCGGTTTGGCAGTACGCTGACCAAGGACCGCCTCCTGCTAATCATCCTGCTCTTTCCTTGCACTGGGAAACCAGCTTCCGCCGTTATCCTGCCGATCGTGTCAGATTATAGCTCACTGTATCACTTCGGAACGTGACTCCATTATTGTCTTCTTTTCCTTTTCATAGCCCATCCAAGGGAGAGTATAGTATTAATGTAAATGATTCATCAATCAGACTTGAATTTGCCACACACTTTAATTAATATAGCAAATCGTCAAATACATTTCTTCGAAGATCTCTCAATTCCCTATTTCATTCTTCCTCTTTATACAATATAAAAATGTTTCAAATGGATAGCGTTCCAGGGTCGAGGAAATTCCTTTTCCTGATCATCTTTCAGATAATATGCGGACCCTGCTACGCGCCGAGTCACTTCATAGGGCCCTTCCCAGTTTTGAGCTAACTTTCCAGGATCTCCAACGGGATTAACTTTGCACATGACCAAATCTCCCTCTCGAAACCTTCGAGGCATCACCTTTTTATTAAAGGCTTGTTGTACCCTTCGTTTGTAAAACTCCGCTCTCCTCCGCGCCACTTTCCACTTTTCTTTCACTAAGTCTAACTCAGTGCTCCGAATAATTTGGTTCTGCTCTGGCTCATAAACTTCCACGCGAGCGCTACTTAAAAGGGCTTCCACCGGAATAATGGCCTTCGTCCCATATACTAAGCTGAAAGGAGTTTCACCTGTTGCAGTTTTTGGTGTGGTTCGATAAGCCCACAAGATCTCAGGCAACTCTTCCACCCAATTCCCTCTCTGAGCTCCCAATTTAGTCTTTAGTCCTTGAATAAGAATTCTATTAGTGACTTCGACTTGCCCGTTGGCTTGAGGATGGGCTACCGAAGTAAATGTCTGCTGGATATTAAGACTTTGACACTATTCTTTGATCTTCTTGCCCTGGAATTGTCGCCCATTATCACTAACCAACCTCCGGGGAATACCGTTTCGATATACAATGTTCTTCCACAGGAATTGTATTACAGGATTCTCAGTAATTTTGGCAAGAGGCTCTGCTTCCACCCACTTGGAGAAATAATCCACAACCACCAATAAAATTTTTTTCTACAATGGCGCCACCGACATAGGACCCACTATATCCATCCCCCATTGATCAAAAGGACATATCAATTCACTGACCGCACATTATGCTTTTGACAGGCATAGCCGGTTTGCACTATATGAGCTGCATCTTGTTGGAGGGTGAGCCAAAAGTATCCCGCTAATAAGGTCTTTCTCGCCAGAGCTCTCCCTCCCAAATGATTGCTGCAACAACCTTCGTGGATTTCCTGCAGCACCCACTCAGCATCTTCCTTTCCCAAGCACTTCAGCAGGGGTCGTCCAAAAGATGTTTTATACAAGTCCCCGTTTAGGAGGGTGAATCGTTTGGCTCTGCTTGTTAAAACAGATGACGCCCCTTTTTCTTCCGGGAACTTTTCCTGCTGCAGATAGGCTATAATTTCAGTCCTCCAATCAAAGATCGGATCTGACTCGGGCATGACCTCTTCCCCATTGCATATCATCAGAGAAGTAGGGATTTCCACGCAGACTGCTCCGAGTGGTTTCACTCCTTCCATAGCGCTAGCCAACCGAGCCAATTCATCTGCCTTCCCATTGTTCTCTCTCGGAATTTGCTTCAAGAGGACTTGATGAAAGTGAGCTTTTTCTTTCTCGAAAACCTTTTAAGTACTTTTGCAATCTTTCTTCCCGGACCGCAAAAGAGCCTTGAAGTTGTGATACCGCCAACTGGAAATCCGAGTGGATTATAATTGAGGTGGCCCCTACAGCTTTGGCAGCCTGTAGCCCCGCTAGAATAGCTTCATACTCCGCTTCGTTATTAGATGCTCAATATCCCAGGCGTACAACTATACGTGTCTCCTCTATATCAGGGGAAATTAACAAGACTCCAACTCCGCTACCCGTGGATCCCGAAGAACTGTCTAAAAATACATTCCATATATCTGACCCTTCTTCTTTTGTTGACGAGCTATTTTTCGAACCAACAGGCACTTCACCCAGAAAGTCAGCAAGCGCCTGAGCTTTGATCACGGTTCGAGGTTGGTAATGAATGTCATATTTGCTTAGTTCTACCACCCATTTAGCCAATCTCCCGGAAAAATTAGGCTTGGTGACCACCTTACCTAATTCACTATGAGTCAAAACAGTGATAGGATGAGCCAGAAAGTATGACCTCAATTTACGGGTTGTCAAGACTAGAATATATGTCAACTTCTCTAGCTCTATGTAACGGGATTCAGCCCCTTTCAGAATATGGCTAGTATAATAAATAGATTGTTGATGAGAATCTTCTTGCTTCAACAAAACTGAACTGATAGCTCCATCTGAGACGACCAAGTACATCCACAATGCCTCTCCTGCCATTGGCTTGGCTAGTAACGGAAGTCCAGCTAGATACATCTTCAGCTCTTGGAAAGCCTTCTCACACTGATCATCCCATTGAAACTTGGCAGCTTTGCGCAGGATCTTGAAGAAAGGTAGCCCTTTGTCCACCGATCTGGCTATAAATCGAGATAAAGAAACAATCCTCCCCACTAGCTTTTGAGTCTCTCATAAATTAGTGGGTGACTTCATATTGCGTAGTGTTTGCACCTTCTCTGGGTTAGCCTGCAGTCCCTTCTCAGTTACTATATATCCCAAGAATTTCCCGCTCTTCACCCCGAACAGGTATTTTTTAGGGTTCAGCTTCATATTATACCGTCTCAATGTAGCGAAAGTTTCATTTAGATCGTTAACCAAATTCTGAGTGGTCTTTGATTTGACTAGGATATCGTCCACATAAACTTTCATATTTTTCCCTTTTTGCTCTTCGAAGATCCTATCCATAAGCCATTGATATGTAGCCCCTGCATTTTTTTAGGCCGAAGGACATTACCACATAAGCATATAACCCTCTTGCTGTTACAAAACTAACTCTTTTCTGATCTTCTTTAGCCAAGGGTATTTGATGATATCCCTGGTATGCATCCATTAAGGACACCACTTCATATAGAATCCACCAATTGATCAATACGAGGCAAGGGGTAGCAGTCTTTAGGGCACACTTTATTCAAATCACGAAAGTCAATATACATCCTCTACTGCCCAGAAGGCTTGGGGACCAAGACTACATTGGAGACCCACTCGGGGAATTGAATTTCCTTCACATGACCCGCTTTTAATAATTTATCTACTTCCTCGTCTATAACCTTGTCCTTCTCATGTCCAAAGTGTCGCCGCTTCTGTTGGACGGGTCAGACTCCTCTAGTTATGTTGAGATGGTGTTCAGCAACGCGAGGGTCAATTCCCGTGAGGTCATGCACGTCTCCTGCGAAGATGTCTTCATTCTTCTTCAGACAGGCCACCAACTCCTCCTTGGCCTCCAGCTGTTGTGCCACCCATGTGGCCTTTTCGGGAGTTATCTCCACCAGCTCTCCTTCCTCTATCTTGTCCGCCTTGGGAGGAGATTCTTCCAGGATGCAGACATCAGAAATGACGATGACCTTTCCTTTGGGGTCATCGGTTCGGGCCTTCTTCTGATCATTCCGGATCATTTGCACATAACAACTCCTAGCGGCTTTCTGCTCGCCTCGGACTTCTCCCACCAACTGTCCGAATGGGAATTTCACCTTCTGGTGGTACGGGGAAGCCACCGTCTGAAAAATAGCAAGGAAGGGATGACCAAGAATTGCATTATAAGTGAACGGAGCATCCACAATGAGGAAAGGAACTATACTGGTTTTTTGGCTGGACTTTGTGCCCAGAGTCAGGGGCAATGAAATCTACCCTATGAGGTATACCACATGTCCCGCGAACCCAAAGAGGGATGTGACCACATCTTCTAGCTGGGCATTTCCCAGCTGCATCTGTCCAAAGGCCTCCTGGAAGAGGATGTTAACAAAGCTTCCTGAATCAACTAATACCCTGGCCACTTCATAGTTGGCCAGGAAAATGCGGATCACTAAGGCATCCGTGTGGGGTAGCAAGACGCCTCGGAGATCTTCCGGCCCGAATGAGACCGACGGCGTGGTTTGTACAGTCTAGTCGGTGATGATGGCCAGACTTTCCATGAGACGGACGTATGACTTTCGCGCCCGATTGGAGTCTCCGTCAGTGGGTTCTCCTGCAATGACATGAATAACCTCCCATGTGGGGGCGTTATTTAGATCGGATGATGGGCCCTCACCTGATGGACCTCCTTGGGAAATAACCTCCTGGGACGGAGTTTGGGGGTCCGGAGGGAAAGTAACTTGCGGTGGCTGGTTATATGACTCTGGACGAGCCACATTGGGTCGTTGCCCTCGCCGTGCCGACCTTCCCGTCTGAGGCCGCAATTGTGGGCAGGCGGCTCGGAGGTGCTCCAATTCCTCCTGCAGCTTGAAACATCGGGCATTGACGTGGGCGTACTCCATGTGATATTGACAGAAAAATGGGGTGGGGGGTTGCGTGGTACTCCCCTGTACCCTGAGGGTCACTGTAGTAGACCATGTTGATCGTAGAATTCCATCTCCCGCTCCTTCCAAGTCCTCACGGGAGGAACTGCATCGGCAGCCATAATCTGTAATGGCTGCGTAGGGTGAGCGCCCTGTAGAAATAATTGAGGTCTGGGAGCCTCCAGTAAAAGAGGTCGCGTATATCCCCGTCGGGGAGGCGCTTGAGGGGCGGCGGGGCGATTTCTTTCGGCAGGGACTGCAGCGGCAGTGCATTCGACCCTCCGCACTTTCAGTCATTCTTCCTCGTTGATGAATTTTTCCGCACGACTTAACAGCTCCTCGTAGCTGTTAGCGGACTTTCTCAAAAGGGAACTAAGGAAGGGGCCCTCCCTCAGCCCGTGCGGGATGACTACTCTAAAAGCCTCCGACCTCGCGGAAGGGATGGTTCTGGCGGCGGAGGTGAACCGATGAAGATACCCTCTGAGTGATTCTGAGGGCCTCTGCGTAATGTACAGTAGGATAGAAGCGTCGTACTTATACGCCTTGCAGTTGGCGAACTCTTGGCGGAACATCCCCTGAAAATCAGCAAAACAAGTGATAGACCCCGGGGGGCAGGGTGTTAAACCATTTTTGTCCCGAACCGATTAAGGTGGTCCGGAAGACTCGGCACTTGAGGGCGTCGGTATAGCAGTGGAGTGAGGCCGCTCTAGCAAATTGCGATAGGTGTTCTTCCGGATCTGTTGAACCGTCGTACTTCTCTATTTGGGGATTCCGGAAGTATGATGGTGGGACTTCTGAAAGGATATCCATGGTAAAAGGGTTGGGCTCATAAACCTCCAGAGCCCTAGTTGATCGATTTTTGCCTTGTTCTTCTCGTCGATTCTGGGTTAATAGCATAGTGTTCTGATGTGCTCGCCCTTCCAGCCCCTCTCCAGGCAATACTTCAATGTTAGTGGTTGTACGAGGTGGAGGGGGCACCTCTAGTGGTGGTTCTCGAGAAGAAGGTTCACCAGAATGAGGATGAAGATATCATATCCTTCTCCTTTCTCTGGCGAGGGTCTCAGTCACGGCGTTGTCCACCAGGGCTCTCAGTTGTGATGGTAGTATTGTAATGGAGTTTTCCTCCGCAGCGAAGGCAACTGGTTGTTGTATTTTCTCAGGTTGCATCTCTACGTCTTGCTCAAGTGTTCCCACAGACGACGCCAACTGATGCGGTGAACGGGGAAGAAGGTCTTGGGACTTCCTCTCGACGCGAGGGAGCGCGAAGGATTCTTAGGGGATTCTCTCCGGCCGCAACAGTAAAAATGAAAATGCCAAGCAAAGACACACAAGTCAACACAGACAACGAACTAAGACACAGGATGTAACGTGGTTCGAAATAAGGATTCCTACTCCACGGAGGTGAGCTCTCTCACCGGATATAGTGCCAAAGCACTTTCACTATGAACGTCCTCCTTCGCGGAAAAGAACTTCCGGAGGTGGAGGAGAAAACCTCTTACAGGCAAGTCAGGATACAAGACAAAAGTACACGAAAGGTGAAGATCACCACTCTCCTTCTCCGGCGAAGTGGTAGCTCTTCTTCTCCCAATGCGTCTTCGTTTCTTGCTGGTTGGAATAATACGGATCCCCCTTCCTTCTGTCCTGTCTCTCCCTTTTATTCCCTCCTCTGATTAGTTGTTGCCTCACAAGTTTTCCCCATCGTACATGTGGCCACCACGTCCACCTGGAGAATAATTCTGTTACAGATACGAGGAGCGAAGGCTCCTCGGAATATTGTGTGGGGACCCCCTTCTGTTGTATAACACTTTCTCATCTACATTTTGGGCACTAGACTAGCCTGTCCCTCTCAACCATTTGCCTTCGGCGGAACTAATCTAGACTTATAGCTCACATGTGGCATAACCCTTGAGCTCTTCAGCAGCCCGAACCGACTCCCCTTCTTTCCGCACCAAACTACTTCCGAACTGACTAGGCCGAGTCGATTTTCATCCGTCCCATCTGCTTCTAGGCCTACTAAACCGAACCGCTTCTCTTTCATCCCCTAGCGAAGCGTTCCCCACCACCGCTTCGCCGTGCCGACTACCTCACCTTATCCTCCCGTTCCAATTGTCCCAGACGATCGCGTCCAAACCATTCTTCCTTATCTTCTTTGCCGAACTGATTATTTTGTTCAGATAATGTATTGCACGCGAGCCCTTTCACCTAATTCACAGAGAAAAAGGGTAACAACAATATCATACTTCTTCCCATATATTCCTCTTTAAGCGATCATTTCAAGCCCAAATACTAAAATAGAACACCAAATTAACCCTTGCTTATTTTTTTGCACAAATTATTATTTGGATTAATTGCCATTACTTTAAGACATAGGCGTCACTTATAATTCCACCGCGACGACCAAAGTGTAATGAAAATGGTGCCTTTTATATGTGCCCTCCCAAGAACAAGTGATTAATCTCTTTACAAACACACACAGCAAAGAACTGGCGGATAATTGTGGATCGTTGTGAAATCCCACAATTATTAATATCCTTCCAATAACTCACTATTTTATTTATTTTTTATTTTCAATGATATTCATTATTTCCATGTGTATCCATGTCATCCATTATATATATACCATAAAAATCATGAAATATAATATAAAATATGTATTATAATTAATAAATTATCATACGAAAATGGCTTCTTTTTTATTTTATTGATTTTATTTTAAAAATAATAATAATAAGAAGCTGCGCTCTGAAAGTTTATAAAATCGACAATACATCGTCTCATAACTTGAGGCTTCAAAATCAGCCCAAACTTTGCCACAATGCTATATGTCTTTGCAGAATTTTAACCAGGAATTTTGAGTAAAAAAATTCAATATCAGCATTTTTTTTTTTTTGTGAAAATAGTCAAACAAAAATCCCAAAATCTAACCACTTCCAGCTTAGATTGCATAGGATCCTTCTGGCGACGCAGAGGCCTCTCCAGCCGACGGGAGGTCGACAGCAACGGAATCTCAGCCACCCATCAAAATCACACTGCGCCTTCAAAGTCGAGGTCAAGTTGGTCGACGCGGCCGAAGCTCGTGAGGCAACAGCCTGAGCCAAGAATCTTTCGCCCGCGTCTACAGTGCCAAGGATGCGTGGTGGCTGGTCCTGGACCTGGAGGACGGCTCACATGACCATTAACTCAGAATTGGATGCTCCTCAGCTCTCGTCGCCTTCTTTTTCCACTGCACTGCATGCGCTGAGACCGTTCCCCAAAGCTTCACATGATATTCCAACCTCCATCAACACTTCCTCTCTCTAGCAGACGATGACGAGGGGTGGGTTCTCTTTGAGTCAATGAAAGATAATCTGACAGTGGAAAATCCATGGTTCCATATTCTGGAATAAGATGAAAACTCTGATATTTGCTCCTCTCTTTTTTTTTTTTTTTTTGGTTTTCTTTCTCTCGTTTCAAATGCATCAGCCAATCAATTAACAGAAGAGACAATTATAACTTGAGAACGAGGAGCTGATCTGATGGCCACACCAACTTTTCTACTCACTGCTTCCAAGTTCTAACCTCCTAGCTACTCTATTATTTTTACTCTTTTTTCTTTTTGGACCTTTTTTTTTTGTTTTTTTTTGGTGAGGAATGGAAGGCCATCAAATAGCTCCTGCTCAAGAATCCAGCAGCAGCATTAATGGAGCAGTTTCGCTGTCGCCGGCGTTGCCTCTTCCTCCCAAGCCCATACCCAAGTCTTGGGATCCCAATCCATGTCCGACGACCTTCGTCCAGGCCGACGCCGCCTCCTTCAAGCAAGTAGTCCAGATGCTCACAGGCACAGCGGAGACGGCGGCCGCGGCGGCGCAGAGAGGGCCGGTTGCTCCGGCGTTCAAGGCGCCCGGGCCAAAGAGGCCTGCTTTTAAGCTCTATGAGCGGCGGAACAGCCTGAGGAACCTCAACCACCTCAGCCCCCTCGCGCTGACGACGCTCTCCCACTCGAGCCCCAATTCCCCCGCCGCCGGCTTCTCGCCCCGCAGGCAGCCGGAGATCCTGTCGCCGAGCATGCTGGATTTCCCCTCGCTGGCGCTCAGCCCAGTGACGCCCTTGAGCCCCGACCCCTTCAACCGGCCGCCGGACCCCAACTCGGAGGCGGCTAAGTCGGCGGAGGACAGGGCGATCGCCGATAAGGGGTTCTACCTGCACCCGTCGCCGAGGGCTTCGACGGCAGCAGAGCCTCCCCAGTTGCTGCCCCTGTTTCCTGTCACGTCTCCCAAGTTCTCCTCTGACTTATCGCTTCCGGTGCCTCAATCTTTTGCCGGCGATGTTTAAGCTGTAACACCATGGAAATTAAAACAATCTTCTCTTTTTTTTTGGTCCGATTAAAATCTTCATTTGGCTTTCGTTGTAAAGTCCGGACCTTCCTCCTCTGTTAGATGTAGGAGAAAATTTGTCAGATCAGATCTAAACACAGATAAAAATAACCTTTTTCTTTTATATAATAAACAGTAAAAATTCTCCAACTCTTTTTTTTTTTCTAAAATTTTCTCTTTTTTTTTGATAAAAAGGCTGATTTTGAAATGTATCTTCTTATCAACTCCGGAGTCTTTTACCAATTCAGAAAAAATTAATATATATTTTCTTTAAAAAAATTTTGGGTGAAATTCTTTTCTCTTAACGATTTGACGTTCCTACTTCTACTTAGCATATACGATTTTCATTATTTCATGAAAATCAGATGCCTTAATGCAATTCAATTTTGTATATAATCCATAACGCAATGTAATACCATCATCTAACATTCATACAAGTTCTTACAATATAACAAAAATTGATATTCCATGACTTTATCCCAAAAAAAAAAACATCTTTATTATCTTTGAAGCAAAAGTCGATTACGCTCATCCCAGCGCTCCACACTGTCGATTCCTCGATAATGATAAAAAAATATAAATCATGAGAGTTATGCCCCTTGATCCATTAATCAGAATAGTAAAGAATCGATCTGAGCCCAGAACAAATTTTAAACCTCCAATGAAACTCAACCCCTACTTTTCTTGGAGCATATCCACGCTGCTCTATCCAATGGATCATCCCGGGAGGATTAACAACATATTTATTATCGATCGATGGTATGATTTTTCTTGAATGGATAATAAGTCAATATCCTTATTTCCTCACAATCCAAGCATATAAATTATAAGAAAATTTAAAAAAAAACACATCACAGTAATTATACTTGAAAGGTCTAAGATCATTCTAATTGCTTTATTAAAATAAACTTCCATTTATCTTTGCGCGACTAAAATATGGATCAATAATCAAGTTGACTCTAATTCTTCTTCTTTTTTTATTAACATATTTATATAAAAACAAACATTTATCTTTATGAACCCTAATTCCCAAAGTAAGGGGGAGCTTAACAAAAGTTTTCAAACCAATTGTTATTGTTTTAAAGGCTTAAAAATATTATCGACGTAACTTCAAAATGATAAATCCATTCCCACTGGCTTTATGACTGTCATCGTTCATTAAGATCACAATTTAGAATTTAATTGATAATAAAGTTCATGTGATAATCTAGTGCAAAAGATTGAAATTCGTAAATATAACGGTCTCTATCATCTCTATCAGTAGATTTTCCTTGAGACTGGTACCCAGCGAAGGAAGGGACGCACCAGTTTTTGGTTCACAGCTTCGATGATGGGAGCTTCGCCGCCGCAGCCGCCTCGCCCGACGCCTCCTCCAACCCTAATCCTCTGCAGGCCTCCTTGAAAATCCCTTTCCTGATGGAAGCGTAGACCTCGCCATCCCATTTCCTCGCCGCCAGCTCTTCGCCCATGGCTACAGCGGCCTCCACCGCCTCCCTCGCCCCCACCACCGCCCGATCGACGATCCCCCTCGCCTCCGCCTCCGCTGCCGTCACTTTCTTGCCCCGCAAGAGTACATCCCGCCGCATCCTCGGATCCGAGATCTTGGCCCTCATCAGTGCCATCAAGCTGTCGACGATCGACAGCCCGATGTCGACCTCGCTCATATAGAAGAACCCCCGGTCGGCCCTCATGACCACGTAGTCGTGGCTCAGTGCCAGGAAGCACCCGCCCGCGGAGGCGTGGCCGGTGACGGCCGCGACGGTGGGCATCGGGAGGGAGAGGAGGTCGGCGAGGGTGTGTTGGAGCGCGGCGGTCATGAGGTCGGAGCGGGTGGAGGGGGATTCCCGGGCCCAAGCGAGGTCGAAGCCGTTGGAGAAAAATTTCCCCTCGGCGGCAGTGACGAGGGCGGCGCCGCCGCCGCCGCCGTCCGAAGAGGCCGCTTCGGCCCGGACGCGCGCAAGGGCAGAGCGGACGGCGTCGAGGAGCATGGGGTTGAGGCGGTGCTCGTCGGTGCCAGTGAGGGTGAGGAGGTAGACGCGGCCCCGCTTCTCCAGAGTGCACATATCCTCTCTAAACTCCATGTCTTCTCCGAAGGGCGGGGCTGCAGATTTCGCCTTGCGACTATTTTCATATAGAAAAATTCTTTCCAAAAGAAACTTTCTCCCTTTGACTTTTCGGCTGAAATCCTTCACCTGAATTTCACGACTAAGACAGGTAATTAATTGTGATCGAGAATAAAATTTAATTTTTACTTTTGTAATTCTATACCATCCCATTTTGTTTATGGAAGCGTCCTTTAATTTTATCTACCATCATTTCAGAATTCAAATAATTTTTATACGTCTTAATTATCCTATTTAAGTTCATAAATTTTTTTATAATTTATCTTTTTCATAATAGTCGAAATAGATCAGTAAAAATTATTAAATTTATGATTTTAATTTTTTATATACAACTATCTCATAATTTTTTCAATAATATAAACAAGTTTACAATTTGAATTGCTAATAACTCTATAGTTCCTTCCAAACTAGAATGGCTGCTAAACAATTTTATATTTAAAGGAGTCAAATAAGGCTTTAAAAGATTTTTAACAATTTTAATGGGTGTATTGACTTCTTCGCCCTTCAAACCCTATAATTTATTTTAGTTGTCTTTTTTGAATTTAATACCTTAGAATTTTCAATCATTCGTGATTGAATTATCCCTATTTAATTTATATATATGCAACTAATCAATTTTTTTATTGAGCATGTATTTTGTAGGGTAATTTGTTCCCAGCATATGGCAATAGAAAAATCGCATGGATGACCTCCTGAAGACACTTTGAAATTGAGCGTAATCGATAAAAGACTAAGAGATGGAGCTAGCAAACCTACTCCACAAGCAAAGCTTAAGAGACATGAAAATCCTTTAAAGTTGAACACAATTGATAGAGGACAAAGGGAAGATAACAAAAGAGTTAGAAAGTACATGCACAAGATTTAAGAGATACTCCCATAATGAATTTTTAGAGAGAGAAAAAAAACACAATTTCCTCCATCTATGAGCTCTCGGTTGATATTTACAAGGATCAAGCTCATCATCTAAAATAAACACTTTTTAGGAGACAATCCAAGTTTATTTTGCATTTTAATTTTTCTATTTTTCTTTTGCAATTTGATATTTTAGAACTTTATTTTTAGTTGTTAGGGATGTTTAAGACACTCAGAGTACAAGGCCAAATATTTTTCGAATGATAGAACACTAACCATGACTAGCACATTGAAGGAACTAAACTCGTGGAACTCCTTTGCACACTAAAAAAGCAAAAATCTATCTCCGGGACATCTCTATCCACCTTCGTAAGATTGTTTTATACTGTAAGCTTCTTTCTTACAACGAGGATAATGCACATTTTAAGTGTGGGGGAGTCATAGTCATCATGTCTTTTTTTCCCTTCTATTTAACACGTTAACATGTTCATCATATCATGTTTATGTTGGGAAAAACTCCGGATCTGATGTTCACAACATCGCGGGCGAATACTTTGTACAACTACAGCGGAAACAATAATTATACCAGATCCCACCAGAGATCCATGCAAAACTATATAAATCGTTTTCTTTAATCTAGTCTAGATCTTATCTAGAGGAGAAATATACCTTCGGTGCATGTCCTTCGCAATCCCGCTTTTCCAAACACTGTCGGATCTCAATACGGTAAGGGTAATCGTATATATATGGTATCCACATTGACACCCACACTAGCTTTGGAGTCACATTGTGTTATCAACCCCTAGCAAAACGCCAAGAACTCTTTTGGAAGAAGAAGGAGAGGAAGGAGGAGATAAGAGAACACTTTCTCTCTTGACCCTTTTGGCTTTCACGCCCAAACACACCAAAAGCCACACCAATTGTAATTCACATTGAACACAAAAAAAAAGGTCATTTAATCCCATGACCATCAATGTCATTATCTCCCATTAAGAAATCTCTTAATACCAAGACCCTTGGTATTCCCTTCTTTAATTCTCATCATGAATACCAAGCCCCTTGGTATTCATATGCATGATTAATCAAATGAATCATGCATGATGATGAATCATCTTCCATGGTTCAACTTGAGTCTAACTCAAGTTTAACTAGTTTGAGTCTAACTCAAATCTTGGTCATATGCTCAATTGTCCTCTTAGTCCAACTAAAAGAAACTATCTCCAAAATAGAATGTCATTTGTGTGTGACCCTATAGACTCTTGTAATGTTGACAATGTATCTAAAACCATTTTAGATACATAAGCAATGAGCGACATCTAGCAATACATCATTGCTACCCAAGTTACAAGATCGTCGATATCCGACAACCTTTCCGTGACTATTATCATGTATGACGGTGTCCTTCTATCTCTGATATCTTAGATCAATCAATGAGGCATAAACCGTGTCATCCCCTTATCGATCTTTATGTTTCTTGATCCCCAAGTAGACTCACTCAAACAAATGAGCTCAATATCTCATATTGACTCATTTGAGCATGACCATGTATTTCGTAGTTCGACTCTATCAAGAGACCAAAGATATCACTCCTGTCATATAGGAGGGATAGATCTCATCTACATCACTCACATCCCGCTGCATAATTCGTTACATACCCAGTGATCACCGTTATAGTCACCATGTTACAGTGTGACATTAGACGATACCAAAGTACATAACTCCTTATGTAGGAAACCGTAGTGACTTCAGGTCTAAGGACTATTCATACCAATAGTCACATGAGAAAATATATGACACTCATATAACGATCCATGATACTTTCTCATGACGGGTTAATTCAGTATATATATTCTCCAATATATATACCCATGTGTCAATGTGATATCACATATCCATGACTTGTGAGATCAAGTCATCCATTGATCTACATGCTAGTCTCAATGTATTAATATTGCCCTTGTATATTAATACTTGACTAGGAATATTAAGAATAATATTCTCTACAATTTCTCATAATCAATTCTACTAATTGATATACTGTAGATTAAAACTTACTATTCAAGGATATTATTATATTTATTTTAGCTGGCACATGCATAAAGTAAATATAATAAACAATCCTTGTCTTTTTATTAATGAAATATGATACACACAATCCCTAATCAATCATCTCATGATTGACACTAAGGGCTGACACTAACAATCTCCCACTAGCACTAGTGCCAATCACTGTAATCTCTAAGACCCAGTGACCTAGTATGACCATCATGCTTTCTCTGTGCCAAAGCCTTGGTCAGGGGATCCACAATGTTAGTATCAGTATCTACTCTGCATATCTGCACATCTCGTCTATCGATGATCTCTCGAATGAGGTGATACCGCTGCAGTATATGTTTGGAACGCTGGTGAGAACGAGGTTCCTTAGCTTGTGTTATAGCCCTGTTGTTGTCACAATAAATCTCTATAGGGCTCACAATGCTAGGAACTACACCAAGCTCAGAAACAAACTTTTTGATCCAAACTGTCTCCTTTATTGCATCTGAAGCAGCAATGTACTCAGCTTCTGTTGTAGAATCTGCGACTGTGTCCTACTTCAAACTCTTCCAGCTCACAACACCACCATTCAGACAAAATACATACCCTGATTGTGATCGCGAATCATCTTTGTCGGTTTGGAAGCTTGCATCGCTATAACCCTTTACAACTAGCTCCTCATCACCTCCAAAGATCAAGAAATATTCTTTCGTCCTTCTCAAGTACTTAAGAATATTCTTGACTGCTATCTAGTGACACTCACCGGGATCTGACTGGTACCTACTCGTCATGCTCAAAGCATACGAGACATCGGGGCGAGTACAAATCATGACGTACATGATAGATCCTATAGCAGATGCATAAGGAATATGATCCATGTGTTATTTCTTTTCCGCAGAAGAGGGACATTGAGTCTTTGAAAGACTTACACCATGTGACATTGGCAGAAATCTCTTCTTGGAATTCTTCATGGAAAAACGCTTAAGCACTTTGTCAATATATGTACTCTGACTCAGGCCAAGCAATCTCCTAGATTTATCCCTATAGATCTTGATGCCAAGAATATAGATTGTTTTACCTAAGTCCTTCATTGAGAAACAATTCTCAAGCCAAGTCTTCACAGACTCCAGCATAGGGATATCATTTTCAATGAGTAGTACGTCATCTACATACAAAATGAGGAAAACAACTGTGCTCCCACTAGCCTTCTTGTAGACACAAGGTTCATCTTCGTTCAAACGTTTTGATTGCATCATCGAATCAACGATTCCAGCTTCTAGAACCTTGCTTTAAACCATAAATGGACCTATGCAACTTACAGACCTTTCCAGCATCCTTTGGATTGACAAAACCCTCAGGTTGTGTCATATACACATCCTCGAGTAGATTTCCATTAAGAAATACAGTTTTGATATCCATCTGCCAGATTTCATAGTCATAGTAAGCAACAATAGCAAGCATGATCCTAATGGATTTGAGCATCACAACTGGAGAAAAGGTTTCATCATAGTCAATACCATGAATCTGTCTGAATTCTTTTGCTACCAATCGCCCCTTATAGGCATGCATATTGCCATCCATGTCAGTCTTTCTCCTAAGGACCCACTTACACCCAATGAGTTTGACCCCTTCAGGTGGATCAACCAAAGTCCATACTTGGTTAGTGTACATGGATTCCATTTCGGATCTCATGTCCTCAAGCCATTTCTCAGAATCTGGGCTCATTACAGCTTCATGATAGGATGTTGGCTCATCTAGCATGACACCATCGTTGTCATCCAAGAGAAAAGAATATCTCTCAGATTGACGACGTATCCTATCAGACCTGCGCAGAGCTTGGTCTACCTGAACAGGTTGTACCACAACTCCTTGTGATGCCTGTTCTTGTTGCATTAAGGCATCAATACTATTTTGTGTATCTTGAACTCCTTCAAGATCAATTTTACTCCCACTAGCCTTTCTAGAAATTAATTCCCTTTCTAGAAAGACACCATTTCTGGCGACAAACATTTTGGCTAGCGTGGGGTTGTAAAAGTAATATCCTTTTGTTTCCTTAGGATATCCTATAAAATAATACTTGTCTGATTTGGGGCTTAATTTATCTGAAACTTGACGTCTTACGTAAACTTCACATCCCCAAATCCTCATAAAAGATATCTTGGGACTCTTCCTAGTCCATATCGCATATGGTGTTTTTATGACTGCCTTAGATAGAACACGGTTAAGTGTGAAAGCTGTCTCTAGAGCATATTCCCAAAAGGAAGGAGGAAGATCGGTATGACTCATCATCGATCGTACCATGTCTAACAGAGTACGATTTCTTCTCTCGGATACACCATTTAACTGTGGTGTTCTGGGTGGAGTGAGTTGAGATCGTATCTCACACTCAACTAGATAGTCATGAAACTCTTGGCTAAGGTATTCTCTACCTCGATCTGATCGAAGCATCTTAATACTCTTTCCAAGTTGATTATGTACTTCATTCTTGAATTCTTTGAACTTTTTAAAGGATTCTGATTTGTGCCTCATAAGGTACACATATCCATATCTACTGAAATCATCAGTAAATGAATGAAGTACTGATAACCATCTCTGACTGCGACTTTGAAAGGACCACAAACATCACTATGTATGAGGCCTAATAAATTTGTTGCTCGTTCGCCTTGTCCACTAAATGGAGTCTTGGTCATCTTGCCTAAAAGACAAGATTCACATGTCTCATATGATTCAAAATCAAATAAGTCCAGTAATCCATCTCTATAGAGCTGGGATATGCGACTCTAATTTATGTGACCCAAGCGACAATGCCAAAGATATGTTTGATTCAAATCATTAGATTTGAATCGTTTGGTATTTATGTTATAGACTGGGTTTTCTAAATCTAGAACATAGAGTCCATTCATCAAATGTGCACTGTAATAGAATATTTCATTTAAATAAATAGAACAACGTTTGTCCTTTATAGTAAATGAAAAACATTTCTTGTCCAAACAAGAAATAGACATAGTGTTCTTAGTTATTGCAGGTACAAAATAGTACTCATCA
This sequence comes from Wurfbainia villosa, assembly GCA_025175895.1. NCBI lineage: Eukaryota > Viridiplantae > Streptophyta > Magnoliopsida > Zingiberales > Zingiberaceae > Wurfbainia > Wurfbainia villosa. The sequence continues at coordinate 2,208,846 of CM046008.1, forward strand.
AGTTCTAAAATCAAACCACTCGGCAACAATAAGGAATATGTTCCTACAGCTATAGCAGCAACTCTTGCGCCATTGCCCACACGCAGGTCCACTTCCCCTTGTGTCAATGATCTATTTCTTCTCAGGCCCTGCACATTAGTGAAAATATGAGAAGCACAACCGGTATCCAATACCCATGAAGAAGAAATAGATAGATTGACTTCTATAACATGTATACCTGAAGCAGAAGTCTCACTTTGCTTCTTCTTGACTTCCTCAAGATACTTTTTACAGTTCCTCTTCCAATGTCCAGCTTCCTTACAGTGGAAGCAAGTCCCTTCCTTGACCACCCCACCTTTGGGCTTCAATGCTTTCTTGCCCCTTTCTTGGGTCTTGCCTTTAGATTTCTTCTTACCTTTGCCCTTTTTAACCATAAGTACATTACTAGTACTAGGTTGTATCTTCTTAAGATTGCTCTCAGCAGTTCTCAACATGCTTAAGAGCTCAGGCAACGGTTTATCAATTTCACTCATGTAATAATTTATGACAAATTGACTAAAGTCTCTAGGCAAGGACTGCAGAATAAGGTCAGTAGTCAACTCTTGGCTTAAAGGAAATCCCAATCTCTCAAGGTTCTCCACGTACCCAATCATCTTGAGTACGTGAGTTCCTACAGGTGTTCCTTCTTGCATCTTGCATTGAAACAATACCTTAGATACTTCGAATCTCTCGTGCCTCGCTTGCCCTTGATATAGTTGCTTCAGGTGTGCAACCATAGCAAAGGCACCCATGTTCTCATGTTGCTTCTGAAGCTCAGATTTCATGGTTGCAAGCATAAGGCATGATGCATCTAATGCATCATCTTGATGCTTCTTGTAAGCATCCTTATCAGCACGAGTGGCATTGTTGGTGGGTGGTTCAGGAATGGGTTGCTCTAGGACATAGAGTTTCCGCTCCTGTTTGAGAACTATTCTCAAATTCCTATACCAGTCAATAAAGTTTGCTCCATTGAGCTTGTCCTTCTCAAGGACCGATTCAGAGATAGGGTGTTTGACGTATTTGAAGACATAGTGATCTACAACAGAAATGCAGACATGTATCATATTTCAATCATTTAATTAGACCTTTAACTAAATGATTCTCCCATTGGTCACAAAGTGGTACAAGATCCATATTATACCGCAACTTGAGTTAGCTTTGGTTAATCGCCCAAGACTCGTATAAATTAGATAGGTAACTCGTACCAATTACATCTAATGTAACTCTTGTATATCTTTATGAACAACATTTGTTCATAGTGCCCATTGAATGAGATATCCTTCTAAATTACTACTCATCTTGAGTTAGCTTTGGCTAATCACCCAAGATTTGTATAATGTAGGTAGATGTCTCGTATGAGCTATGCCTTTAAGTTCATCAATCTAATTGAGAGAGCTTAGTTAAGTCAAACCCAAAGTTTAAAAGGCGGACATCACAATTGTCCTATCATACTTTACCAAGATAAATCGAGTCATTTTGCTTTGGCAAACGCGCTACAATTGAACAAGATAATAGTAAGTATTAAACTTTGGTAGGTATATAATAAGTGACCTAATTTTTATGACAACTAACTACGCATGCATCTCATACAAGCATCACATACACAAGCATTACATGCAAGCATAATATGTATCAACATATAATTTTTTAAACGTGACATGGTTATGGCCCGAATATACGATCTCCTCAAGCCAATGAGAAGAGCGAATGGATAACCTAGGGAGGGCATTTTCTCCAAGTGCTTCCTTCGGTCATCCTATATTGTCGGCATCCTCCTTGTAACTTCAACCTTCAATGGACTTTCCATTTCTTCATTTTGTACATTATAAAATAAGAACACTCGAGTTACATTCGAGTCTAAATCTATTTTACAACAGGAAAAATAGAGATGAAGGCACAACATGCAAGTTGCTTTATGAATTACAACATAACACACAACACACAACCACAATCATATTGAGTCCTAGGTCATAACCATGCACCATGCATCATATCATTCATCATGATGTGATTTTATAAAATTGATTATACATACACGAATTTTAAAGCTGCTTCACCGATAAGCGGCAATGTCACGGCGGTCCCGCTATGAAAAGTCTTTGAATGAGTTACTTCCCTTGGTCCATCACTATGAACCCAAGACCCTTGCTTCTGGAGCATCCCGTGTCCAACATGGTCGGGCCGTGCCAATTGGCACGGCCATTCTGGGGTGATTAGAGGTCCACACGGGCAGGCCATGTCTTTCCACACGGTCTTGGGTTGCTCTCATAGAGGCACCCACGGCCAGGTCGTGTCTTTCAACACGGTCGTGGGTCTGAACACAGTCAGGCCATGTTTTTCAACATGGTCGTGTGTCGTCCATTTCAACCCCATTTCTTTTGCCCCTTTATCAATATTTCAAGCCTAAAATTCATGTATCCATAATTCATATGTTTTATATCTCATAGAAAACATGAAGATCTAGATTTATATCACATATTAATCATTATAACGAAATATATGTTTTGTAAGTGGCTCTGATACCACTGTTGAAAAAAAACACCTTATCTGATGTTCACAATATCGCGGGTGAATACTTCGCACAACCGCAGCGGAAACAATAATTATATCAGATCCCACCATAGATCCATGCAAAACTATATAAATCGTTTTCTTTAATCTAGTCTAGATCTTATCTAGAGGAGGAATATACCTTCGGTGTGTGCCCTTCGCAATCCCGCTTTTCCAAACACTGTCGGATCTCAATACGATAAGGGTAACCGTATATCTATAGTATCCACACTGACACCCACACTAGCTTTAGAGTCATGTTGTGTTAGCAACCCCTAGCAAAATGCCAAGAACTCTTTTGGAAGAAGAAGGAGAGGAAGGAGGAGATGAGAGAACACTTTCTCTCTTGACCCTTTTGGCTTTCATGCCCAAACACACCAAAAGCCACACCAATTGTAATTCACGTTGAACACAAAAAAAAAAGGCCATTTAATCCCATGGCCATCGATGTCATTATCTCCCATTAAGAAATCTCTTAATACCAAGACCCTTGGTATTCCCTTCTTTAATTCTCATCATGAATACCAAGCCCCTTGGTATTCATATGCATGATTAATCAAATTAAACATGCATGATGATGAATCATCTTCCATGGTTTAACTTGAGTCTAACTCAAGTTTAACCAGTTTAAGTCTAACTCAAATCTTGGTCATATGCTCAATTGTCCTCTTAGTCCAACTAAAAGAAACTATCTCCAAAATAGAATATCATTTGTGTGTGACCTTATAGGCTATTGTAATATTGGCAATGTATCTAAAACCATTTTAGATACATAAGCAATGAGCAGTATCTAGCAATACATCATTGCTACCCAAGTTACAAGATCGTCGATATCCGACAACCTTTCCGTGCTATTATCATGTATGACGATGTCCTTCTATCTCTGATATCTTAGATCGATCAATGAGAAATAGACCGTGTCATCCCCTTATCGATCTTTATGTTTCTTGATCCCCAAGTAGACTCACTCAAACAAATGAGCTCAATATCTCATATTGACTCATTTGAGCATGGTCATGCATTTCGTGGTCCTACTCTATCAAGAGGCCAAAGATATCACTCCTGTCATATAGGAGGGATATATCACATCTACATCACTCACATCCCTCTGCATAATTCGTTACATACCCAATGATCACCGTTATAGTCACTCTGTTACGGTGTGACGTTAGACGATACCAAAGTACATAACTCCTTATGTAGGGAACCGTAATGACTTCAGGTCTAAGGACTATTCATATCAATAGTTACATGAGAAAGTATATGACACTCATATAACGATCCATGATACTTTCTCATGGCGGGTCAAATTCAGTATATATATTCTCCAATATATATACCCATGTGTCAATGTGATATCACATATCCATGACTTGTGAGATCAAGTTGCTAGGACCCTTGGAATGGCTAGAGGGGGGGGGGGGATTAGCCTTTCTTGTTTCTACACAAAATGTTAGCGGAAGCAATACAAATATAAGCACAAACAAAAACAAGAAACAAAACTAACACCCGATGTAACGTGGTTCGGAGATGATACTCCTACTCCACGGCAATCCGTAAGGTGGATTAGCCCTAATCAACCGTCACTAGAACCTCCTTTGGATGAACCAAGGTGGAGAAACCTTTCTTACAATTCTCTCCTCTTCTTTACAATGATGGATGATCAAGAACAAGAGAAGAGGAGGATTTAAATCACTAAAAACACTTGGAAGGCTTGGTGAGCACGAGAGAATAGTTAGGAGCAAGAGCACAAGCTTCACCAAGCTCCCCATGGCCCCTTTTTATAGAAGAGGGGTTGTTTTTCCCATTGGGCGTCGATCAGTCGACTGATGCATGCCATCGATCATTCGTCGCGGCTTAACGACCAAATGCGATCTCGCGGAGATTCGTAGCCACAATTTCAACGGCTAGGTGATCAGTCGACTGATCCCTCCATCGATCGGTGATGGGGTGATCGATCAGTGATCAAGCGGCGTCAGTGAGGCGCGTGCAGTGGCGATATTTCTCTTGATCGATCGGTGATGTCATTTTGATCGTGATCGCGGTCGATCGTGATGATCAAGCGGTCGGCGATGATGGCGGTTTCATTCTCGACTCGGTCGAGCGCCGACGGTCGTGATACATCGTATCAGTCGACTGATACTCATCAAGTATGAGTAATTCATACTTGATTTTATACCCTAGACCTAGACTTAACCTTCTAGCTCCTCAATAAGCCTTGCGCCTTCAGGATCCCTCCGAGTCCGCGACTTGTTCATCCTTTGCGCTTTGCTTCCAAGAGCTTCCTTCGGTTCGTCATGTCTTGGGTTGCCAAATGCTTGGACTTTACGCCGCCAAGACTTTACTTTGGACTTCCTTTGCCAAGGTTCACTTTGGACTTTATGCTGCCAAGACTACAAGCTTGGTCTTATGCCGCCAAGTCCATCCCTTGGACTTCCTTTGCCAAGATCATACTTGGACTTCTTTTTACCAAGTACTTCATCCTTGGATTTCCCTGTCACTTAAACACATTCGTAATTAGATCACAAGATATTGCCTAACTTAGATGATTAGCCAAACATCAAAACATATAAATGCTTGGAGCATTGTTGCACCAACAATCTCCCCCTTTTTGATGTTTGACAATCATTTAAGTTAGGTCTTTAAAGATACACACATAATCATCTAACTTAAGCATTCCTTCTCCCCCTTTGACATACATCAAAAAGAGAAGGATGAAAGAATTAAGAATGTTGGATCTTGGACTAAGATATTAGATTGAAATTAAGCTCCCCCTTAATCCAAGATAGGATGTAAATTACATTTGAAGCAAAGCATAATCTAAAATTCAAACGTTTAAATCCTAACTTTGCACCAACAATGGTTTTGGGGATAAAAGGATAGAATTTATTGAAACTCCCCCTAAACCACTGTATTAAGCAGTCCTAAAACTCGTTTATACGCAATATTATCATACTAGAGTGTTAGGACATCAAAAATACACCAAATATCAGAAAATGGAGCTTATTATCAGAAAACCCAGTGTATCAGTCGACTGATATCTGAACGATCGGCTGATCACCAAATCGAAATTTCATTTTCAAATTTTCGTAAATGCGGTAGAAATTCCAGAAATCTCGAAAAATCACGAAATTTTGCGTACACATTTCTGAAATCATACTTTATTAAGGAAAAATAATTTGAAAAATATATGTTTTCCAGATTCCAAGATTGATACAAATTTGGAAACTTACAAAAGTTCTAAAGAATTTTCAACCTTTGTATCACTTTTGTGATTCACTTGAAAACTGTTTTCCAAAATATAATGAACATAGTTTAAAATATATATGATTTGGAATTTCCAACCATGTTCTTAGAGCTATGTACTCATTACTTGAATACAAGCCTTCCCAATGGTTGGTCCATAAGGTATTTATGTCTCTAGGTGTGTCATTGGCTCATAGTAATGCATCATAACAAGCATGATGAGCCAAGTACACCTTCCCTATCATCTCACATGGTTCTAAGTGTCTCAATATAAAAATCAAGGTTTCTTAAGACTTTTTGTGAGATGTATCAAGGTATAAAGATAACATATAAACATGGGATCATGCAAACCTAGAATTTTACTCTACAAGGCACATACCAAGCTCTCTCCTTAAGGATGAAAATTCATTTTCGGGAAGAGCTTTGGTGAAGATATCGGCAAGATTGGACTTAGATTCTACATAATTAAGTTTAATGTCCCCTCTTGCCACATGATCTCTTATGAAGCGATGTTTCACTTCAATGTGCTTGGTCCTAGAGTGATGTACCGGATTTTTGGTCAAGTTGATGGTACTCACATTATCACAATAAACTTTAATGTTAGAGTAGTGTAGCTCATAGTCCACAAGAGTATGCCTCATCCAAAGTAATTGAGCTACACAACCACCCATAGCCACATATTCGGCTTCGGTGGTTGATAAAGCAACACAATGATGCTTCCTACTACTCCAACTAACTAGGGAGGACCCAAGAAATTGGCGTCCACCACTAGTACTTTTCCTATCCAATTTGCACCCGGCATAATCGGAATCGGTATAACCAAGTAATTCAAATGACCTAGTCCTAGGATACCAAAGTCCTACATTTAGGGTGCCTTTAATATACCTTAATATTCTTTTGACGGCTACCAAATGTGATTCTTTGGCACAAGATTGGTATCTTGCACACATACCTACCGCAAATAAAATGTCGGGTCTACTAGCGGTTAGGTATAGTAAGCTACCAATCATACTCCTATAAAGTTTAAGATCAATTGATTTACCTTCATGATCACTATCTATCCTAGTGCTAGTGGCCATAGGAGTGGTTACTATTTTGACATTTTCCAAACCAAATTTCTTGATCATTTCATTTGCATATTTGGTTTGATAAATATGAATACCCTCATTGGTTTGTTTGACTTGTAAACCTAGGAAAAAGGTAAGCTCTCCAACCAAACTCATTTCAAATTCATTTTCCATATTTTTTATAAAGTCTTGAAGAAGATCATCATTTGTTGACCCAAAGATGATATCATCAACATATACTTGAGCTATGAATATATCTTTTAATGTTGACTTTATAAACAAAGTTTGATCTACTTGACCTCTTCTAAACTCCTTAGAAATTAAGAAGGATGACAATCTTTCATACCATGCCCGGGGAGCTTGTTTTAACCCATATAATGCTTTCCTAAGCTTACATACATGATTTGGATAATCTATGTTCTCAAATCCGGGTGGTTGCTCTACATATACTTCCTCCTTAATAAAACCATTTAAGAATGCCGATTTAACATCCATTTGGTAAAGTTTAAATCCCATAAAGGAAGCATACCCTAAGAGAATCCTAATAGATTCTAACCTTGCCACCGGGGCATAAGTCTCATCATAGTCAAGCCCCTCTTGATTGAATCCCCTAGCAACCAACCTAGCCTTATTTCTAGTGATATTTCCTTGATCATCTAGCTTATTCCTAAAAACCCATCTTGTAGTAATTATGGTGCTATCATTGGGTCTAGGCACTAATTCCCACATTTGACTTCTCTCAAATTGAGTCAATTCATCTTGCATTGCCAAAATCCAATCCGGATCATGTAATGCATCATTGATCGACTTGGGCTCAATTTGTGAGATAAGAGCTACTTGACTAGTAGGAGGTCTATGAAATGACCTAGTTCTTACTCCTTGAGATAGATCTCCTACTACTTGGTCAAGTGGATGATCTTGATGAATTCTTAGGTTTCTAGAAGGGGTTTAAATTTGATTATCATTATCTTCCACCCTTCTTTCATCATCGGAGTCTCCTCTTCCTCCCCCTTGATCATTACCCCTAATGGTCAAATTTTGAAGTTTTTGGGTAATGTCTTGATTATTGTCATTAATATCCTTATCAATGGAGGACTTTCTAGGGTAGGTACTAGTAGTTTCATCAAATTGAACATTGGAAGACTCCTCAATCCCTTTGGTTCTCTTATTGTAGACTCTATACCCTCTACTTGTGGATGAGTATCCAACTAGGATTCCCTCATCCGCTTTTGATTCAAATTTTCCTAAGTTATCTTTGGTGTTTAGAATATAAACTTTACACCCAAAGACTTTGAAATAATGAATTGTGGGTATAGTCTCATTCCATAATTCAAATGATGTTTTTCCCAAAAACCTATGGATTTGAACCCTATTTTGGATATAGCAAGCGGTGTATTAACGCTTCACCACAAGTAGCTAGGTAGAGAATATGCATTAAGCATAGTCCTAGCCGCCTCTTGTAGGGCACGATTTCTCCTTTCCACCACCCCATTTTGTTGGGGTGTTCTAGGACAAGAGAACTCATGCTTGTACCCTTGCTCTAAACAAAATTGTGAAAAATTTAGATTTTCAAATTCACCACCATGATCACTATGGATCCGGTTGATTTTGAGACTCTTTTCATTTTCAACCCTTTTACTAAATCCTATGATTATTTCTAAGGTATCATCCTTATGTTTCATAAAATAGACCCAAGTATACCTAGAAAAGTCATCTACTATAACCAAACAATATTTATTACCATTTAACGACGGAGTACTATGGCAATCAAATAAGTCAAGATGCAATAATTCTAATGGTAAAGAAGTATTGGTTAGGGTTTTACCTTTGTGTGATGCCTTTGTTTGTTTTCCTTCTTGGCATGCATCACACAATTTGTTCTTGACATACTTGATCTTTGGTAGCCCTTTGACCAACTCTATCTTAGCTACCTTGGCTATGTTTTTCATGTTGATATGCCCCAATCTTCTATGCCATAGCCAACTTTCCTCTTCTTTTGCAACAAAACACTTAGTAGAAATGTTAGAAGCATATGAAAGATCAACATAATAGATATTTGATTTCCTATATCCAACTAACATGCAATCATTTAATTCCTTGTGTCTAATCATGCATTTAGAGGATTCAAAAGAGACATGATATTTTGCATCACAAAGTTGACTAACACTTAATAAATTAAATTTCATATTTTCAACTAGCAAGACTTTGTGAATAACAATTTTGGGGGATACCTCAATTGTTCCTCTACCTAATATCTTGAGTTTTCCACTATTCCCAAAAGACACCGCTCCCTTCTTCACATATTTAATTGTGGAGAACTTGCTCACATCCCCGGTCATATGTGTTGAGCAACCGCTATCCACAATCCACATACCTCGCTCTCCTACCTAAATCACATGAAAAACACAAGCTTTTGGTACCCAAACATTTGGACCGGTAACATTAAGTAAAAACTTCTTAGGTACCCAAGCTTTCTTAACCTTACCCTTAATAGTTGCTTTCCTATTTATTAATGAAATGTAAGCAACTTCTTTTTCTTTTGGCTTATAACCTAAACCGGCCTTGTTATAAACCGCTCTTTGTCTACTAAGAATCATATCAAGACACTTTGAGCCATATGAAAATTTTTCTAAACATGCTTTTAATTCACTAACCTCATCCTTAAGTTTGTCATTTTCTTCCTTAAGCATGCAAGAGTCAACATGTGAAGGTTTTTCATTTTTAATAGCCTTTAGTTCTACCTTCATGCTCTTAACCTTAGATTTTGACTTATCTAGAGCTTCTTTAAGATACGCAATTGATTTATAGAGAAGCATAACCTTGGGAGAGTTCATTACCTCATCGTCACTAGATGACGATTCATCACTTGAAGAATCTTCTTGACTTGATGTGCCAGAATCATCTTCTAATGCCATGAGTGTCACATGGCGTGTGATGTGGCAAAGCTCCTCATCGGATGACGAATCTTCAACACTTGGTGTGTCCCATGTGGTTTGAGCCACCATGGCCTCCTTCTTCTTCTTTTCCTTCTTGTCCTTCTTTTTCTTTTCCTTTTCCTCCTTCTTCTTTAGCTCCGGGCAATTCGGCTTTATATGCCCCTTCTTGTTGCAAGCATGGCAAATCACATTATTGCTAAAACTTGAATTACCATTAAATTTACCTTTTGAGGAATGAGACCCCTTCCTTGCTTCTCTATTCTTGAACTCTCTTGACTTTCTATAAAGCTTCTTGACGAAATTTGCCATTTCACTATATGAATCCCCATCACTACTTGACTCATCCTCCGACTCGGATGATGATGAAGCTTCTTTTCTTTCCTTCTTCTTCTTTTCTTTCTTGTCCTTCTTTTCAACAAATAGAGCTAACCCCTTTTTCTTAGAGGACATGTTAGTTTGCTTATGTAATTCAAACTCACAAAATAATTCATCAATTTTAATTTGAGATAGATCCCTAGTTACCTTAATGGCATCAACTATAGAGGTCCATAAAGAATTTCTAGGAAATGCTTGTAAGATATACCTTACCAAATCCCGGTTGTCGACTCGCTCACCTATGATATGGAGTCCGTTCACAATTTCCTTGAACCTTCCATGCATTTGACTTACGGTTTCATGCATATTCATTTGGAAGGCTTGAAGTTGTCCAATTAATAGGTCCTTCTTGGCCCTCTTTGACTCCTTGGAACCTTCATTTAGCTCAATGAGCTTTTCCCATAGCTCCTTGGCGGATTCAAAAGGCCCCACCTTGTTGAGTTGCTCCATTGTGACGCCACATTGGATGGTGAGGACGACCTTTGCATTTGATTCAAATTTCTTGTTTATTTCTCTTGTCCAATCCTTGCTTGGAATAGGGTGTCCATGTTCATCCACCGGTTCATAGAAGCCATCTACAACACTATGCCAAATTTCAATATTACTCATAAGATAGTACTTCATCCTACCTTTTCAATACGCAAAGTGACTCCCATCGAAGAGCGGTGGCTTGGCGATGCTATATCCCTCTTGAAGAGCCATTGATGTCTTGGTTGATGGTGAGATCTTCCAAGCTATCCGGGCTCTGATACCACTTGCTAGGACCCTTGGAATGGCTAGAGGGGGGGGGTGATTAGCCTTTCTTGTTTCTACACAAAATGTTAGTGGAAGCAATACAAATATAAGCACAAACAAAAACAAGAAACAAAACTAACACCCGATGTAACGTGGTTCGGAGATGATACTCCTACTCCACGACAATCCGTAAGGTGGATTAGCCCTAATCAACCGTCACTAGAACCTCCTTTGGATGAACCAAGGTGGAGAAACCTTTCTTACAATTCTCTCCTCTTCTTTACAATGATGGATGATCAAGAACAAGAGAAGAGGAGGATTTAAATCACTAAAAACACTTGGAAGGCTTGGTGAGCATGAGAGAATAGTTAGGAGCAAGAGCACAAGCTTCACCAAGCTCCCCATGGCCCCTTTTTATAGAAGAGGGGTTGTTTTTCCCGTTGGGCGTCGATCAGTCGACTGATGCATGCCATCAGTCGACTGCCGCCGAAGCCAACGACTTCTGAAACGCGATCTCCGCGGAGATTCGTAGCCGCAATTTCCAACGGTGATCGGATCGGTGATCCCTCCATCGATCGTGATGGGGTGATCGATCAGTGATCAAGCGCGATCGAGTGAGATCGTATTCGTGGCGATATTTCTCTTGATCGGTCGATCGATGTCATTTTCAATCGATCGATCGCAGAATCCGACCGATCGATCCGATCGTCACCGGTCGGATGGCGATGGTTTCATTCATCGACTGATACATCGACTGATACTCATCAAGTATGAGTAATTCATACTTGATTTTATACCCTAGACCTAGACTTAACCTTCTAGCTCCTCAATAAGTCTTGCGCCTTCAGGATCCCTCCGAGTCCGCGACTTGTTCATCCTTTGCGCTTTGCTTCCAAGAGCTTCCTTCGGTTTCGTCATGTCTTGGGTTGCCAAATGCTTGGACTTTACGCCGCCAAGACTACAAGCTTGGACTTATGCTGCCAAGACTTTACTTTGGACTTCCTTTGCCAAGGTTCACTTTGGACTTTATGCTGCCAAGACTACAAGCTTGGTCTTATGCCGCCAAGTCCATCCCTTGGACTTCCTTTGCCAAGATCATACTTGGACTTCTTTTTACCAAGTACTTCATCCTTGGATTTCCCTGTCACTTAAACACATTCATAATTAGATCACAAGATATTGCCTAACTTAGATGATTAGCCAAACATCAAAACATATAAATGCTTGGAGCATTGTTGCACCAACACAAGTCATCTATTGACCTACATGCTAGTCTCAATATATTAATGTTGCCCTTGTATATTAATACTTGACTAGGAATATTAAGAATAGTGTTCTCTACAGCTTCTCATAATCAATTCTACCAATTGATATACTGTAAATTAGAACCTACTATTCAAGGGAATTATTATATTTATTTTAGCTGGCACATGCATAAAGTAAATATAATAAATAATCCTTGCCTTTTTATTAATGAAATATGATACACATGATCCTTAATCAATCATCTCATGATTGACACTAAGGGTTGACACTAGCAGTTTATTTATCACTTGTTTGTTTCTTATAACACGATATTAGCATGATAAACTCTTTGTTTTCGTGAAAAATATGCTCATATCTTTAGCAATTTATTTCTTTCTATCTGTGATAGTATAACATGTGTGTAGTTGAGTCAGAAAGTTTCGGTGTTGGCCTACTTGCTTAGTATCTTATTTTCACTTTATACTCGATGTCGATAGTTTAGATAACTATGATTCATTTTGTTGAACTAGTACCTATAGGGATCGATATGGTCACGCTAGGGGGGGGGAGTGAATAGCGATTCGTTGATCGTTCGCATGCTCATTTACAACAATGTTAATGTACGCAGCGGAATATATAATAATAAAGACAAATACACAACAAATATAAAATCGCACGCAAACATAAGGATATAACCTGGTTCGGGACTTAGGGTTCCTATTCCACGGGTCGAGCTCAAATGAGCTCTAGTGATGCACACCACCACTAAATCTTCTCCTTCGCGATAACACGTCGGAGGTGAAGAAACCTCGTATAAGAATCTTATAACAATAAGAATAAGCAAACCAAATACAATTATATAGATGAAATGAAAGAAACAATACTTTACACAAGTAAGCTTTTGAATGCTTAAGCTTTTGGTTGCTTTAGGATGTTGTGAAGATATGAAATCGCAGCAGCAACTCCCCTTCAAATCCTCTAGAATCAGCAGCGAAAACCTCCTCTTTAAGCTCCCTATAAAAAATGTCTCGATCTGGATTTTCACCTAACAGTCGACTGCCAAAAGACCCCAGTCGACTGCTCACCTATCCGTTATCTCACAATGGACTAATCCACGTCAGATCTAGGGCACACCAATCGACTACCTATAGCCGTCAATCGACTACGGACCCTTCTGTGCTCGTGCCATTCACGACCAATAGAGCTGTCAAACGGGTCGACCCATGGCGGGGCGGGCCAACCTGTCGTAAACTCAATATTTAGCGAAGAGGGGCGGGCCGACCCGCCATCTCGGTGGGTTGAGAAATTTCCAACCCAACCCAACCCAAGGCGGGTTGCGGGTTAGGCGGGCCAACCCGCGGGCCACACAAATTTAAAAAATATATTTAAAATTACTAAGGTGTTGAGGGCTTGAAGTAATAATTTGTAAGACAGATAAAGTACCATGATTAAAAAAATAAATATTTGAAGTAACTAAAATCTTATAATTGAGATTCAATTATCGACTTACAAAATTGAGTACCGATGTTTTTGATTCTTTTCCAATGTTCTAAAATATTTAAATTTTGATAATATATAAATATAATTTTTTCTCTTTCAAATAGAGATTCAATTGAGATTTTTTAGCTTTGGTAATTATTTGATTTTGATATGTTATTATTTCCTATATTGATTAGAATAGTAGTGACAAGATAATAAAAAATAATTAGAGTATAAAAAATATTTTTTTGTTCTTTACTCTTAACTTCTTTTATACTTTGTTGAGGTGTATGTGTGATAGAAGAAGATTGTAATGGTGAAAAACTTATCTTTTGACATTTCTCAACCCGGCCAACCTGGCCCCACTGTGGTTAACCTGTAGACTCAAGAATCTGCGGTCGCTTAGGCTTCTAAAATGGCGGGTTGATAAAAATTCAACCCAACCCGCTTAAATTGTTTGGCGGGGCGGGCCAACCCGACGGGCCTAACCCAACTTGACAGCTCTAACGACCAGTCAACTGTCCATACTGACAGTCGACTGCCCAACCGACTATTGAGCTTTCTATGCTCATGTTCACAAACACCACTCGACTGTCATCCATGACAGTCGGCTTCTCAAGGGCAGTTGACTACCCATACATGATAGTCGACTGCCAGTGACAGTCACAGTTAAGCCTCTAGTCGACTACCGACCAGTCGATTGGTCATAATTCTAATCGGCTGCTCTAAGTCAACTCGGCTCCTGAGTGTCAAACACTCGTCCAATTGACTTTCCAATACCCCAGTCGACTGATAAACCTCAACAATGAGATTTAACCCTAAGTATGATCCCCTCATACTTGATAAACACCCTTATCCTAGACCTAAGCTTTCAGCTCACTTCTATCAGTCTCACGCTTCTCGGATCCCTCGAGTTCGTGACTCTTCATCATTGCGTTAGTCTTCAAGTTCCTCCATCGGCTATGTCATACTAACCGGGTTCTTTGTCAAGGTACATTTGGAATTATGCTGCTAAGACTCAATGCTTGGACTTTACACTGTAAAACATCATACTTATGCTGTCAAGACTATATGCTTGGACTTTACATCGCCAAAATCACACCCTTGGACTTCCCAATTGCCAAACATCTATACTTGGACTTTATGTCGTCAAGACTATGCACTTGGATTTATGCCGCCAAGACTATACCTTTGAACTTTCCTTGTCAAGTACCCATGACTTGGACTTTCCATTTCTAAGACTCATGCTTGGACTTTCCAATTGCCAAGTACCCATGACTTAGACTTTCCATTTCTAAGACTCATGCTTGGACTTTCCAATTGCCAAGTACCCATGATTTGGACTTTCACATGTCAATTGCCCATGACTTGGACTTTACCATTACCAAGTGTTCATGACTTGGACTTTACCATTGCCAAGACTCATGCTTGGACTTTTCATGCCAAGTATCCAAGACTTAGATTTTTCATGCCAAGTATCCAAACTTGGACTTCTCTCGAGTCCTACTTGAGCTAGGTCAACCTTGACCTGAGGCCGATTACTTCAACAATCTCCCCATAAAGCTATCTCCTCATATGATCAAACCTATGTCAACTATATGATCAACCCATTGTTAAACAATGGTCAAACCATTGTCAAACATCAAAACACTACTCGAGTCTGGTCAATCGTGACCTGGAAAGATTACACCAACAATCTCTCTCTTTTTTGATGTTTGACAACACCTTTAAGTTAGGCTAACCAATAAGCCCAAACTTAACTCTTCCAATGTCAAAGCATAATGAAGGTTTACCTAACTTAAATCTCACTTTTTCTCTTTTGGCATACATCAAAAAGACTACCAAGGGTATCCATGTCTCATATCCCAATGAGATTTTACATTCCCCCCCTTGGTCCAAAAACATATAAGATGCCTTCACTCTTCATAGTGATAAGTCTCATATCACTAAATGAACCTCACTTCTCCAATTTTCTCTCTTTGGTGAGCACAATGAGGGTTTCCAAACCCTTCGTGTCTCCCCCTTTGAGAAAAACTCATCTATCATCCCTTGATGGATAACCTTCCCCTAAAGGCTTACTTCCCCTTGACCATTGCACCAACAATGTCATTGGAGAGTTCCTAAACCAATATGAAACTTAAACTATCGACAATAAGAATAAAAGCTCAAACTTGAACTTTCACAACTCTTAAAAATCGATACTCCACCCTAAACACCTCTCCTAATTATTTTCAATGATATTTCACTCTTTCCATGCTTTCCAAAGTATATCCTAGGGTTAGGAGACGTTAGAGTAACATAAAGTAGCTGATAATTAGTTAAACACACCTTGTTTAGATATCGGACAATAGAAATCAATTATTGCACCACCACGATCACATCGACTCTTTTGTAGATGCATAAATCAAACTTCAGAAATGAAATTCAATAATTTATAAGTAAATATACATATTTTGAAAAATCATGAAACTTCATACGAACATTACTTACATCAAATACAATGGGTGAAAAATAATTTTAAATTAAAATTCCCATTAAATTGTGAGATTGATACAAAGTTTAAAACCATTGGTAACTTTAATGTTTTAAGCCTACTTCGTATCAACTTCATCAATGGTGATAACTATCAAAAGATATGTTTCACCAAGATTTTTCAAAAAGATTTTGAGATATTTTTAAAATCTTATTTTGAACTATGGTCTATGAGCTAGATGTACATCACTTGTACATTAGCTTTCCTAATGAATCATCAATGTCATATTGTGAGTTTGTGTTCATCTAGATGCAATAACTATGCACCTTGAACTTAACTCATTTTCTTAACATCTCACATGTGTCTAGGGTGTATCAATACACACACATGTCAATTTAATATTCTTGTGAGATGTGGGTTTTGGTTCTTTCCAATCTAGGATCTCATGCATTTTATCTAGGCAACTGTATTTGATTCCCTTATCATGAGATTTCAAATCATGTCATTGTCCTTAATTTAATTTTAATTATCCTAAATGCATGAATGATAATCATGACATATATGATAGCATAAATTAAAGCATTTGTCAATAATCATGATGTCATGACATAAAAATAACCTAAGCATAAACATGACATTTAACTAAACATTATCATGACATTTTATATGATCAAATGAAATATGATGTTATGACATGACATATGACAATCAAAACATGGAAAAAATATAATATACAAAAGTATAAAATACCTAAGTGTTAAGCTCATTTGCTATTTTCAAAAATCTATCAATTTTGTCATAATACCTAAACCCCTAAAGTGTGATAAGATCCAAAATTGCACACCATTGACTCTAAACTAATTCTGTCAATTTTGATTAATTTTTCAAACTTCATAAATTCTATTGGCACATCCTAAATTCTTTTAGGATAAAAATTCAATCTCATGTCCAAAGTATTATAATACTTCAAAAATTTCCTAAAGTGTCATCTTTACCATGGTTAGGTTGACTACCTTTCCATTCAAGATTAGCACATCCTAACCTATCTAGCATGAGGGAATTACACTCCTAGGAACCCAAAACCGATTTAAGCTCCTTGGGTTAACTAGGTACTCACTAGGGATAACTTCCCTAGCTACCTCCTAGGCTTTGAAGCCTTAATCATTGTGGTTTTGTTTAAGTTATCCTTAGGGGTAACTCCCCTTGTAACATTTTTAATGACTTTTCTAGGTTTCTTTGAAACCTTAGCCTCTAGACATCTACTATGGTCAACTCTAGGGATGACTTCCCTTGTGACCTTGATTTTTCTAGACCTAGATTTAGTTCCATAGTCCAATGGAATATTATGGTAGAATGACATTACCTTCTTGGATTTAGGTTTGTGAACCAAACCTTTTTTATCCTTAGATGGCTCTTGCCTCCTAACATATAAACCTTGCCCATTAAACTCTATAATTGAATTTTATATATTTCTAAGGGTCTTCTTCATTTTCTCAAGTCTTGACCTCAAAGCTTGATTTTCTACCACTAGTGTCTCCAACTTTGAATTTTCATTTGTTCTTTGAGCATTGTTCTTCCTTTTAGGCATATGCCTACCCTTCTTAGGGTCAATACCTAAATTATTCTCCATCTTCCTAATAGTTTCCTTAGGTAGAATAGTTCTAGGATTGTCCTTAAGTAAATTGACATATTTAGCACCTAAGCAATAAAATATATTCCTAGCATGTTTTTGTTCATGAGTAATAACAATAAAATTCTTAGCATGCTTGTTCTTATTATGAAAACTAGTAGGTGCATAACTAAATGATACCTTAGGGTTTACCTTAGCTCCCCCTACATTTGAGCTTCCTACTTTATCCTTCTTGGAGTGACTTGCAATAGGACATTGACTTCTATAGTGCCCTTTTTGTTGCCACTTGAAGCATACCATGTGCTCTTTGCTCTTCCTTATCGGGGTTTGACTTCTTTGGTCTTCTCCTTAGCTTTTGGTGTCGGTTGAGTCTTCTTGACTCTTTTTAGGCACTTGCTCTTGTAATGCTCTTTCTCTTTACACTCAAAACATATTATATGATTTTTATTTTTAATACATGCATTTGAGTTACCTTCCAGGGTGGTTGTAGGATCTTGAGCTTGTTCTTCACTTTGTCCGGATGTAGAGGGTTCATCTTGATTTTGATCTGGTGCTAATGGTCTCTCCTCCCCCTTAATTCTAGAGGTGGAGGCTTCTCCAATATCTTCGACTTCTTCTCTTTTGAATGTTGAATACCTCTCAACTTTCGACTCTTCAAGCTCTAGAGAGGGTGATGATGATTCTTCATCTTCGGAAGTTGAGCATCTCTCAAATTCCGAGTCTTCTTGAGCTTGAGATGAGGAACACTCCTCCTTGGACTCTTCCTCTACTTCTTGGGCCGGTGAGGGACTCTCATGGAGCTCAATCAACTTTCTCCACAACTCCTTAACATCCCTAAATTCTTCTAATATAGACAAAACATCATTGGGTATTAAATCTTCTAAAAATTTTGTTACCTTAACCTTGGTCTTAAATTTTTGGCATTGCTGCTTGGTCCATTTTTTGAGTTTAAGAGGTCCTCCCTTCTTATCCATGGGAGGTTTAAATTTGTCCATGATAATGAACAAATTCTCTATGTCCATCGCAAAAAAGTCTCCATCCTCGCCCTCCATGCTAGAAAGTCTTCTGGGTCATATAGAGGAAGAATATCGATGGCATACCCCAATCTATCATTAGGTAGCTCCATCTTCTCTAGCGTGTTTGCTCTCTTGGCAGTCAGTCCTCTGAATAACATCCTCACCCTAATTACCACTTGTATAGGGTATCAGAGCGATTGTTCTTCTAAGAGCCCCTGGCTCTGATACCAATTGTAGGGACCGATATGGTCGTGCTAAAGGGGGAGTGAATAGCGATTCGTCAATTTCGTCATTCGTTCGCATGCTCATCTACAACGATGTTAGTGTATACAACGGAATATATAATAATAAAGATAAATACACAATAAATATAAAATCACACACAAATACAAGGATATAACGTGGTTCGAAACCTAGGATTCCTACACCATGGATCGAGCTTAAGTGAGCTCTAGTGATGCACACCACCACTAAATCTTCTCATTCTCGATAACACGTCGAAGGTGGAGAAACCTCATACAAGAATCTTACAACAATAAGAATAAGCAAACCAAATACAAGCATATAAATGAAATGAAAGAAACAATACTTTACACAAATGAGCTTTTGAATGCTTGAGCTTTTGGTTACTTTAGGATGTCTTGAAGGTATGAAATTGCAGCAGCAACTCCCCTTCAAATCCTTTAGAACCGACAGTGAAAACTTCCTATTCGAGCAACTTATAAAGAACCCCTTGGGTTGGATTTCTTCTTAGCAGTCAACTGCTCACCTATCCGATGTCTCACAATGGACTAATCCACGTCAAATCTAGGTCACACCAGTCGACTGCTCTGACTCATCAGTCGACAACCCTTACTCAGCAGTCAACTACCGACCCTTCTATGCTCGTGCCATTCACGACCAGTCGATTGTTCATATTGACAGTCGACTGACAACCCTTAGTTGACTTCCCAGTTGACTATCGAGCTTTTTATGCTCGTGTCCGCAAACACTAGTCAACTACCATTTATGACAGTCAACTACTCAAGGTTGGCCGACTGCCCATACATGACAGTTGACTGCCAATGACATCCACAGTCAAGCCTCTAGTCAACTATCGACCAGTCGACTACTCTGAGTCAACTTGGCTCCCGAGTGTCAAACACTCAGCCAATCGACTGTTTAATATCCCAGTCGACTGATAAATCTCAACAATGAGGTTTAACCCCAAGTATGTGTTGGAGATCGATTCGGCCGGCTAGAGGGGGGTGAATAGCCCTCATTCGTTGGATGTCGTAATTCGTTCGTTCTCGTTGCGTTGCTTGTCTACGATTATCGTTAGCGCAGCGGAAACAATAAAACAATAATAATACTAACAACAAATAAGCACACGCAAACACACACGATATACGTGGTTCGGAACCGAATGGTTCCTACTCCACGGGCGAGCTCCTCGAGCTCTAGTTATACGCACGACACTAACTATAACACTCCTTTTCGACTACACATCGGAGGTGGAGAAACCTCTCACAAGCAATTACACTAAGTAATGAAATACAAGCAATACAAAGACAAATACGAAATACACGTAAAGAACACTTTACAATGCTTGCTTTGAATCCTTTGCTTGTTGCTTGCTTTAGATGGCTCTTGAAGGTCTGGAATGCAGCAACAATTCCCCTCGAATAGCTTCACAAAAGTCTTGGCAAAAACCTCCATCTCGAGCTCTTTTTATAACCTGCATCGAGCTATTTTCGCGCCTAACAGTCGACTGCCCATGTAGTCGTTGTCTCACAACGGCCAGATCCACGTTGGACAAGTTCCAACGGATCACCTACCGATGCCCGATGATGCCCATCGGTGACCCGGTGAGTCGACCCATGCCTACGTACGGGCGTTCGCTCGCGACACTCCCATCGATCGACCGCCATCCCTCGGCGGATCATTCGACTTCACGATCATTGCCGATCCATGGCGATCGCAAGCCAAAACCCTAGCCTTACACCACGAACTCTAGTCGACTTGGACGATCAACCGACACCTATGCTACGGATCGACGTCGGGCAAAACCTCAAACACAAGTTGTTTGAGCATCCGACCGTCGGGTAAACCCTCAAACATCAAGTTTGAGCCTCGACACTCGATCTTAGCCACTTGGCCAAGTCCACCTTATCCCTCATGGAGTTCCCCACCAAAGCTCTCTTCCCTCGGCCTCACGTCCCTCGGATGATGCGCCGCGACGACGCGCCATCCTTCGCGTCTCATGCCCTAGAAGTATGCTTCCCTTTGGGCTCACTCCATTCGCTCCCGTCCGGCGGTCCCTCGGATGCACCAAGCGCCGCGGCCGCAATGTCATCCTTCACCGACTCAAGGACCCCGAGCCTAGTGAACTTACCAAGTCCTCAAGACTTCCCAAATGCACCAAGCGCACGGCTTCGCAATGCATTTCTCACCAAGCACCAAGTGCACGGCTTCGCAATGCTTTGGATTTCCCATGCCAAGCACCAAGCGCACGGCTTCGCAATGCTTTGGACTTTCCCATGCCAAACACCAAGCACACGGCTTCGCAATGCTTTGGACTTTCCCATGCCAAGGCTTCCCCCTTGGACTTCCACACCAAGCTCCATGCTTGGATTTTCCATGCCAACCCATGTTGGACTTTCCCATGACAATCCCATATCATGAGTTTTGTCTATCATCAAAATACCATCAAGGTACTGCTGGGCCGATTGCACCAACAATCTCTCCCTTTTTGATGATTGACAAAACTACCATCTCAAGTCTACCAATTCTCCCATATTGGCAATTCTCATATCCCAATGAGAATTCCAACGAACCCTAATTGGTAACTTGGTAACTTCTCCCCCTTTTTGACATTACATCAAAAAGGTCCTCCCCAAGGGTATGAATGTCTCATATCCCAATGAGATCTTACAATCTCTCCCTTGGAGGAACACATGCCTACAATCTTTCTAGTGATCCCATATCACTTAAAGAGAGGCAACCCAATTTTCCTCCCATGAGGAAATACAAATCCATCTCCCCATGATGGATACCTCCCCCTAGAGGCTTGCTCCCCCTTGACCATTGCACCAACAATGTCCTTGGAGAGTCCCTAAGCCAATAGGAACATTAACCAAATCAAAATTAAGGCAAAGTTCAACAATGAACTCTTTTCCACCTTAAAATTGATACTCACCCTCAACCCAACTCCTAATCCATATCCAATGGATTTTCACCCTCTCTAATGCTCTCCCAAGCATATCCTAAGGTTATGAGTGGTTAGGGGACCTTAACCTAGCTGAACATGGGCCTAACCAACAAGATTTACCCGAATCACTTGCGATCGATCAAATCGAAATCAGTCATTGTGCCACCCCATCGATCATTGCCGTCCATGACATCGAGATAATCGCATTGCAATTTTCAAGATTTTTAAATTGGATTTTCGAAATCCATAAGTAAATATACGTATTTTTAAAAATCTTGAAAATACATACGTATAATACTTATCCTAAACACTATGGGTGAAAAATATTGAAAAATTATTTTACCCATTAAATTAGGAGATTGATACAAAGTTCAAAAGTTTAGAAAAACTTCAATAAAGAGCCCTCTTTGTATCATCCCATTCAATGGTGATAGCTATCAAAAGATAGGCTTCACCAAGGTTTTTCAAAATGTTTTAAAAATGTTTTTCAAACCTTTATTTTCTTTTTCCTAAACATCTCACAAATATCTAGATGTATAAAACACATTCAAGGCAATTGATCTAGTGAGATGTGGGTTTTTGTTCTTTTAAATTCTCATGCATATTTCTAAGGCAATATTATTTGATTCCCATCAAATTATGTCATAGTCCTTAACTCCATTTTAATTCATGCATGATATGATTATGGCATAGATATGATATAGATAAAGGCATATGCCAAAATCATGATGTCATGGCATGTGAATGAAAATTAAACATACATGACATACAAACATAAGTCTAAACATTATCATGACATTTTTATAATTAAAAATGAAAATGATGTCATGACATGGCAAGGCAAATAAAGCATGGCAAGAAAAATATACTAAGGTATAAAATACCTAAGTGTTAAAATCAATTTGCCATTTCTAGGGATTAAATTCATTTTTGCCTTAAACCATTCATTTTCCTAGTGTGCCAAAAACCCAAAATGGCACACCAATACCTCTATGACCTAATTGTGCCAATTTAAATCATTTTTAACTTCTCAAACTATATTGGCACACCCTAATGTGTCAACTCTACTATGGTTAGGTTAACTACCCATCCACTTAGGGTTGACACACCCTAACCCATTTAGCGTGAATCGATCACGCTTTTAGGAACCCAATACCTATTGGAGCTCCTTGGGTTAACAAGGTATTCCCTAGAGATAACTTCCCTAGATACCTTTCTAATGACCCTTTTTGGCTTTGAAGCCTTAGTCAAATGGGTCTTACTTGGGTCAACTCTAGAGGTAACTCCTCCATTGACCTTCTTAGTGGCCTTCTTGGTTTTTCTTAAGTCCTTGGCCACTAAGCACACACCATGACTAGTCTTAGGGATGACTTCCCTATTAGCCTTGGTTTTCCTAGACCTAGAAATAGTTCCATAATTAAATGGAACATTATGATAAGTCTTCTTGGGCTTAGGTTTGTGACCCAAATCTTCCTTGCCCTTAGACCGTTTTTGAACCTTAGGTCTTGACTTTTGGGCATTTGACCCTAGAATTGAATTTTCTATTATTCTAAGGGCTTTCTCCATTCTCTCAAGTCTTGACCTCAAGACTTGGTTCTCTAGCTCTAATTTTCCCATTTTTGAATTTTCATTAGGTTTTTGGGAAATGTTCTTCTTCTTAGGCATATGCCTAGATTTCTTGGGATTAACACCCAAGTTTTCTTCAATTCTCCTAATTGACTCCCTAGGTAAAATAGATCTAGTGTTTTGAGTCCTAGGTTTGTCCTTAGAGAAACTAACATGTTTAGCACCTAGACAATACACCTTATTATTTCTCTTAGCATGCTTTTCATTGATAATAGCAAGAGAACTAAAATAATTTTTAGCATGCTTTTTGACTTTAGGAATTAAAGGTGCATTAACTAAATGTACCTTAGGGTTAGCTTTAGGAGCTCCCCCTATATGAGTTGCACCTTCTTGCCCTTTCTTCCTCCCCCTAGGGCATTGGCTTCGGTAGTGTCCCTTTTGATTGCATTTGAAGCACACAATGTGCTCTTTGCTCTTGATTTTGGGAACACTGACATCCTTTGACTTTGGGTTGACTTTCGGTCTTGATGCCTTCTTCTTAGCCAATTTAGGACATTTGCTTTTGTAATGCCCTTTCTCCCTACACTCAAAACAAATAATATAGTCTTTACGATTAATTATAATACATGAGTCACCTAGGGAGTTGGTGGAAGCCTCTTCCCGATCTTCACTTCTCCCGGATGTGGATGCTTCTTGTTCTTGCTCCGGGATGGAAGATTGCCTCTCCTCCCCCTCAATGCTAGAGGTGGAGGTCTCCACCAAATCATCAACATCTTCAAATGTTGTGGGTTCTTCTTCGGCATTCTCCTCTTCTTGTGCCGATTGGGAATTTTCTTGGAATTTTATTACCTTATTCCATAATTCCCTTGCATCCCTATAATCACCCAATCTAGACCAAATAGTGTTAGGTAACAAATCACTAATCAACTTGATTACCTTGAGATTTGTCTTGAAGTCTTTGATTTGGTCTTGGGTCCATTTTGATTTTTCAATGGGCTTGTTGTGTTTGTCCTTAGGCATCTCAAAAAAAACCGCTTATAATAATCATAAAATCAAAATCGGTTTCGAGATATACCTCCATCCGCTTCTCCACCAAGAAAAATCTCCATCGAATTTTGGTGGATGGATGAAGCCGGACATCTTGTAGTGCTCGCAAGTGTTAGTCCTCAAGAGTGACCTCGGCTCCGATACCACTTGTAGGGGATCGATTGGCCGGCCAGAGGGGGTGAATAGCCTCGCTCGCTGGATGTCGTAATTGCTCGCTCGCTCGTTGCATTGCTTGTCACGATTGTCGCTAGCGCAATGAAAATAATAAAACAATAATAATACTAACAACAAATAAGCACACGCAAACACACACGATATACGTGGTTCGGAATCGAATGGTTCCTACTCCACGGGCGAGCTCCTCGAGCTCTAGTTATGCGCACAACACTAACTATAACACTCCTTTTCGACTACACATCGGAGGTGGAGAAACCTCTCACAAGCAATTACACTAAGTAATGAAATACAAGCAATACAAAGACAAATACGAAATACACATAAAGAACACTTTACAATGCTTGCTTTGAATCCTTTGCTTGTTGCTTGCTTTAGATGACTCTTGAAGGTCTGGAATGCAGCAACAATTCCCCTCGAATAGCTTCACAAAAGTCTTGGCAAAAATCTCCATCTCGAGCTCCTTTTATAACCTCGACCGCCAAAAGGCCCATCTGTAGCCGCTTGTCTCACAACCTGAGATCCACGTTGGACAAGTTCCAATGGATCACCTACCAATCGACTGATGATGCCCATCCGATCGTGACCAAAGAGTCGATCGCCTACGGCTTTGAGCGCTTCGGTGCTCGCGACATTCCCATCGATCGCCATCCCTAGCGCCGATGATCAGCCGATTTCACCGATCGCACCCATGGCAAATGACGATCGCCAAGCACAAAACCCTAGCCTTACACCAGTCGAACTCTAGTCGACTTGGACCAGTCGAACCGACACCTATGCCAGTCGACTGACGTCGGGCAAAACCTCAAACACCAAGTTGTTTGAGCATCCGACGTCGGTAAACCTCAAACATCAAGTTTGAGCCTCCGACACTCGGCCTTAGCCACTTGGCCAAGTCCACCTTATCCTCATGGAGTTCCCCACCAAAGCTCTTCCTCGCCTACGTCCCTCGGATGCGCTGCCGCGACGACCGCAACGCCATCCTTCGCGTCTCATGCCCTAGAAGTATGCTTCCCTTTGGGCTCACTCCATTCGCTCCCCGTCCGGCGGTCCCTCGGATGCACCAAGCGCACGGCTTCGCAATGTCATCCTTCACCGACTCAAGGACCCCGATCCTAGTGAACTTACCAAGTCCTCAAGACTTCCCAAATGCACCAAGCGCACGGCTTCGCAATGCATTTCTCACCAAGCACCAAGTGCACGACTTCGCAATGCTTTGGATTTCCCATGCCAAGCACCAAGCGCACGGCTTCGCAATGCTTTGGACTTTCCCATGCCAAACACCAAGCGCACGACTTCGCAATGCTTTGGACTTTCCCATGCCAAGGCTTCCCCCTTGGACTTCCACACCAAGCTCCATGCTTGGATTTTCCATGCCAACCCATGTTGGACTTTCCCATGACAATCTCATGTCATGAGTTTTGTCTATCATCAAAATACCATCAAGGTACTGCTGGGCCGATTGCACCAACAATCTCCTCCTTTTTGATGATTGACAAAACTACCATCTCAAGTCTACCAATTCTCCCATATTGGCAATTCTCATATCCCAATGAGAATTCCAACGAACCCTAATTGGTAACTTGGTAACTTCTCCCCCTTTTTGACATTACATCAAAAAGGTCCTCCCCAAGGGTATGAATGTCTCATATCTCAATGAGATCTTACAATCTCTCCCTTGGAGGAACACATGCCTACAATCTTTCTAGTGATCCCATATCACTTAAAGAGAGGCAACCCAATTTTCCTCCCATGAGGAAATACACATCCATCTTCCCATGATGGATACCTCCCCCTAGAGGCTTGCTCCCCCTTGACCATTGCACCAACAATGTCCTTGGAGAGTCCCTAAGCCAATAGGAACATTAACCAAATCAAAATTAAGGCAAAATTCAACAATGAACTCTTTTCCACCTTAAAATTGATACTCACCCTCAACCCAACTCCTAATCCATATCCAATGGATTTCCACCCTCTCTAATGCTCTCCCAAGCATATCCTAGGGTTATGAGTGGTTAGGGGACCTTAACCTAGCTGAACATGGGCCTAACCAACAAGATTTACCCGAAATCAGCTTGGGCAGTCGACTGAAATCAAATCACGTTGCCACCCCATCACCATCATCCATGACAATGACCGATAATACATTCGATTTTAAGATTTCGTAAATTGGATTTTCGAAATCCATAAGTAAATATACGTATTTTTAAAAATCTTGAAAATGCATACGTATAATACTTATCCTAAACACTATGGGTGAAAAATATTGAAAAATTATTTTACCCATTAAATTAGGAGATTGATACAAAGTTCAAAAGTTTAGAAAAACTTCAATAAAGAGCCCTCTTTGTATCATCCCATTCAATGGTGATAGCTATCAAAAGATAGGCTTCACCAAGGTTTTTCAAAATGTTTTAAAAATGTTTTTCAAACCTTTATTTTCTTTTTCCTAAACATCTCACAAATATCTAGATGTATAAAACACATTCAAGGCAATTGATCTAGTGAGATGTGGGTTTTTGTTCTTTTAAATTCTCATGCATATTTCTAAGGCAATATTATTTGATTCCCATCAAATTATGTCATAGTCCTTAACTCCATTTTAATTCATGCATGATATGATTATGGCATAGATATGATATAGATAAAGGCATATGTCAAAATCATGATGTCATGGCATGTGAATGAAAATTAAACATACATGACATACAAACATAAGTCTAAACATTATCATGACATTTTTATAATTAAAAATGAAAATGATGTAATGACATGACAAGGCAAATAAAGCATGACAAGAAAAATATACTAAGGTATAAAATACCTAAGTGTTAAAATCAATTTGCCATTTCTAGGGATTAAATTCATTTTTGCCTTAAACCATTCATTTTCCTAGTGTGCCAAAAACCCAAAATGGCACATCAATACCTCTATGACCTAATTGTGCCAATTTAAATCATTTTTAACTTCTCAAACTATATTGGCACACCCTAATGTGTCAACTCTACTATGGTTAGGTTAACTACCCATCCACTTAGGGTTGACACACCCTATGTCACGCCCCGAGGGAGTCCCCGCCAGACAAAAATCCGGCAGCATCTCCCCTGTACGGGTGACAATATCAATTTTTATACAAGGCCTACACGGCCACTATACATCGGTCAACACGACCGGAATCATACCACAACACACGCAGATAATAATAAGGCCTCAGGCCAACAAATCTAGGTAAATAAAAGTCTACACTAACTAGACTTACCCCTTCTGCCATCTGGGCAGGAATACCCAACCAAACCAATCAAAATAAGATCCGACCAATGGTCCACAAGGACCCCAAAAAAAATCCACGAGTATATATAAATCCAATTCCAAGCCTAAACATATCTTCTATACAAAAATCCAAATCATAACTCATACAACTAATAACTGTCACTACGAGGGGGGGATATGGCAACTGGACTCTCTTGACAGCTTCATCCTGAAATAAAAATAAAACCACGGGGTAAGTTCAAAGAACTTAGCGGATACTAGTCGATATGAATAGTAAGAAATAGCTAACAATACTAATCATGCCAGTACAGTCTCATATATATGGTAAGCAAGAAATAAATGCAAAAGCACTGAACTCACCTGAGTCTCCTACCCAGATATAGGAGCATGTGCCCTACTATAAGAGATAAAGTCATCACCATATAAGAATATGAATCTCAGTATGCATGACAATCATATGCAACATTCAAGGCATCAATAAAATGCAAAACACAATACAAATGCGATCCATGCAAAATGCATGCATGTCGCAAATGATAGGTCACCTCGACGCTACCACCGCCACACGCTGATGGTGAAGCCGAGTGGGTAGGGCTATGACAACTTTGCACTCTGCCATCACTTCTACTGAGTGACCGAGTGTACAGGATGATGTCGGAGTACACCTATCCTCCAGCACCAAAAATAGTGGGAGACCTAAGCTCTCATCTCCCGGTGTCATAGACCGCAGGAGGGATCCTCGCTCTACCACGCCTCATCGCTACCCATGAGCGGACTCAATGAGCTGAGAGCAAGCGCACACACCTCACGATGTACCACTAACCCATGAGTGGCGGTATGTGTAGGCTATGTAATGGGCTGCTCAATAATGGAACCGTCCGGCCAAAGATGCAATCATGTAAGATGGTGCATGATACTAAAGCATGTCAATCCTACTCAAAATACCTATCCGAATAATATGTACAATCGATATGTACATATCCATAATCCAAGTAACTATGATCCAAATAAAAACAGGGAAGGTATAATCATAACCTATCATATGCATGTATCAAGTAGGCACCAAAACATACTAGGCATATAAACATGAAAATTATTGCAAGCTATCCTAACTAGCATATCAACTTGACTATATCTAAAAGATAAGTCAAAGTACCCGCCTGAATATATATCCGCAAAAATAAGAACGTCACGACCGAGGACCTGCCTCGTGACCGAAACCTGCATATAGCATAATTATAGTCAAGCACAAAATATACAATTCAACAACAAATCGAATACTTAATCGATTTCTTTTATAACCCAATTAACCCAACTCATCACTTACAAAAATATCCTCAAGATCTAACATTATCACCCAAATCTCATATCCTCCGAATACCATACCGATCAACCGAAGAACACCGGAATCAGCCCAAATCGACAAATCAAGCTCACCCGCCCTAGGAATTCCACCGACAGCCGATACCCCCAAATCAAACCCTCACAGCCTCTCTCACACCCAAGTCCTTCCCTACTGCCCTGTTCACCATCACCAACCACACTCACCGATCAACCATAACGTAAAAGACCCTTACCTACTCGCGACACCGCCGAAGGCGAGGAGGAGGCGTCCCGGCGTAGACCGCCGCCTAGGGCGAGGAGTCCGGCGAGCCGCCCGTCTAGCGGCGAGGAAGAGAGCTGCGTCGATGGTCGCGAGAAAACTTCGGCGGCGTTCGATGATTCGGCGACAAGCGCGGCGATCTAAGCCGTGAAGGCGTCGGCGAGGCCGAGAGATCCTGGCGACTGGGTGGCGGCCGAAGAAGAGGGCTCGGCGGTGGTTCGTGGTTCGGAGGAAGGAGCAAGCGGGCGGGCGGCGAGCTGCTCGCGTCGGCGGCGGTGCCGCCGATCGCAACGAGGAAAGGGCGTCGCGAGAAAGCCGAAGGAACGGGCGATCAAGTCGCATGGGGAAATAAAAGGGAATATAGAATTTTTTAGGTTTTCTATCGTGTATTTAACCCCTTTAAATAGACCCCTCTAAAGTCTATTTATTTTATCCCCGTAAAAGTCTCGTACGGAGTCCGTTTAAATCCAAAAAAAATCCGGGAAAATTCATAAAATTCCCTAAAAATCTTGAAAAATTTCCAGGATTATTTCCTTAATTATTTGACCATTTAATTTACTATTTTACATTTTCCAGTATTTAACATTCTCCCCCACTAATAAAAATTTGGTCCCCAAATTTCTTACTCAAGTACCAACAAGCAATGTCACACTGCTCAACTCAAGTACTTGGGGAAAACCACATATCAAGTAACTAAGTGGGGTACTGAGCTCTGATCTTTTCCTCAAACTCCCAAGTAGCCTCCTCATCTGTGAGGGGACTCCACCCGACCTTGACAAGTTGCAAAATCTTGTTTCACAACTGTCGTTCTTGTGATCCAAAATCCGTATCGGAACCTCTACGTAAGTAGCATCAGGTTGAATGGAACCTGATACATCTGACAGAATATGTGTAGAGTTTGGCACATACTTCCTCAGCATAGACACATGGAATACATCGTGAATACTCGTCAAAGATGGTGGTAGCGCTAGACGATAAGCAACTGCTCCGATCCTCTCCAAAATCTCAAACGGACCGATATATCTAGGAGCTAGCTTACCACAGAGTCCAAACCTCTTCACCCCTTTCGTGGGTGAGACTCGCAAGAATACATGATCACCAACAGAGAACTCCAAAGGTCTCCGTCTACGATCTGCATAACTCTTCTGGCGATCCTGCGCCTCTATCATCATCCTCGTCGATGAGTGCGGACCAACTCGCCTCATGCTGAGCTATATGGGTCCTAGCAACTGGTCCTCCCAGTTGCCCCCGAAATCCATAACACAGACCCCAGCAATCCTCTAGTATCTAAATGGTCCGCTCAGACTGTCCATCTATCTGCGGATGGAATGCAAGATTAAAGCGGTTGCATGCCTAAGGCTGCCGCAGACTCGCTAAAACCGAGACGTGAACCAGGATCACTATCGATGAAATGCTCAAAGGACACCATGAAATCGATGATCTCCGACGATATAACTCTCCGTCAATCGATCCTAAGAGTCGGTCTTCAATCGCTAAGAAGTGCTAATTTGGGTTAGTTGGTCAACGACCACCCAAATCGTCATGGCCTTGACGTGTCCTAGGCAAACCTCCACAAAATCCATAATGAAATACTTCCACTTCCATTAATCGAATTTCAAACATCTGTTCCTTAAAATAATGCAACTCAAACCATTATCCTCCTCAAGTCGAGACGGGAATTATCTTTTCACAAGAGACATCCATCTACCGTAAAATCCACTCCACCACACACTCTACAAGTGCGTGGAAGGCTATCGCGACCAAACTTCCTTGTTACAACCATTCGTATTCCATTTCTCTATAGTAGCTATCTAGTAGCTAAAAACTCCAGGCATTTCGCTCCTCACCTCTTCTAAACAATATAATAATCGCTAAGTCCACGCGTATAAATATATGACAACCCATCTCGTAGTTCCTCATTTGACATAAACACGGATACGTCTCGATCAACTAAATCGAAACGCTCCATTCTTCAAAACATTGCATCCGTACAATACAATACCCTTCCTTCCACCCGAGAATGATCAAACAACACGGGTGTAAAAGTCAATCATTATGCATTTGTGAAACTAATTTCACAAGCTTTAGACCAAATAAATTCCATCACCGATCGGTATAGTACCACTAGAACATCCTATCCATATCTATGGTAATAATCAAATCAATACCAAAAAAATCATCATCTACGGTGACCGAGTGCTCAACTCCAACTACCACCATCACAAATGATCCAATCGTGTCCGACACGATTTCCCAAATCCTCAGACGACTAAGTCACAATAAGTCTAATAAGATAATCAAAGCTCAAACAATTCATACCAAGTATGAAATTGTCATCGCTACACACATGTATTCTCTTTACTCTAAGGCGATGATATAAAAATCATCACAACGACAATGATAATTGTAGGACACCATGTCACTACAATATCATCACACCAATCACCAATCAATCCTAGAGTATATATAGGTATCCTATAATGATCTAAATAGATCATATATATCCACAATGAAGGATATTCATTTCCTTCTACTACTCAGATTCTATCATCGATAATCGATGCATAACCTCAAAGGTTCATCTCTCTTTAACAAAGAGTTCCTGGATCTTCTCTAGAAAAATATTGAGATAGATAAACATCCCATACAACACCTTCTATAATAAGGTAAAACAATCTTTCATCGTCTTAACGGTGTAGGCATACATGCCTTATCCATAACCAAATCACTATTAGTAGGTGATACTCCGAGGGTTTACTCCTTGACCTTCAAATGGGTGACTAGCGGCCAAATCCCTAGCTTCCTAATTCGACATCACGGCACCTCTAAAGAATCCGTACCTCAAATCATCATTAGATTCCTCAAGATCAATACGTTATCGACCTGTCCCGACCATGAGTAGGGACAATTTCACTAAGTCAATAGTTTTCCTAGCCACAAAAGTACCGTAACTACTAAAGACAATACTTTTCCTATAGCTCAGAGATATCCTTCAACTTGCTTGGTCTCAAAACACGAGAACTCCCAAAAATCTAAGGAAAATAAAATCCTCGAAACACAAAACCCACAAACCAAAACCGCAAACCAATAAATTGTCACGTCCTGGGGGCATATCCGTCATCCAAATGACAAGGGAGCCCCTTAGTGACAATATCCAGAATCCATGGACCAAATCTGGTAAAAACCTCGAAATAATTATAGAAATATAAGTATTTCAATAACTGCATGCATGCACGACTAAACATATATCAATCAAAGTAAAATAGTTTTATGACCCCAAATCAAATTCATAAAAAAAATCCAAAGTGCATAAATAAAATGCAATACCAATAAAGTAAACAAAGCGGCATCTCGACGATGCAGTGGGACAAGCACGACAAGGAACTCTCTGAGCGACTCGAAGGTAGGTCAATATGACACGTCCTCCATCAGTTAACCTAGAGGATAAATGAGGAGGGGATAAGTACAACCACTCTGTGGATGTATAGACAATAGTGCATAATCATAATGCACATAATGGAAGTCACAGGGAACAAGCTAGAGTAACCCAACCCTCAGAGTACCAATATCAGTCTGCGAACCTAATCCAAGATATAATAAATATACCTGCAACATACACAACCACTGCAACAAGCAGTGCACATCCAGATACCACGATAAAGTCTCGTGGCTCTCACACAAAAAGGAAACTATCTATGAGCTACCTCGAACGTAACCCAATCAATAATCAATAGCCGCGGTCACGCCAAGACTATATGCTACCACGAATGAGACTCGTGGATAGACAGGCTGTATATAAATATCTAATTATCGACTGCAGGCATTAGCATACTATCACCAATAGGTCGCGTGAGCAGTCGATCATCCTAGGTTGTTAAACCTCGGGTTATCCAATACATCCAGTATAAAACGACCATTGACGTCGACAAAGATCATCGATCTATAATTAAACCCATTGAGGCGGTCAAGCGAGGGTTTCAACACCTCTAATACGAAATGTTTATCAAATACAATAAAGATCATCAACTTATAAATAAATAAGTCGAGATGATTAAATCTAGCCTTCCAACCCTTCTAACATGATCGGTATCAAGGTCGATCAAAATCATAAGTCCACTAATAATCGCGAGAGCGATTAATCATAGGGTTTCGTCCCAACTAACGAGAAACGCCTATCAAAGCCAATAAAGGCCACAAATCTACTATCAAGCCCTTCAAGAGGGTTAAGCCAAATTATATCGTCCTACCTTCAATCATGCATGCCCTAATCGCTACCACGAACATATCTCGTGGGTACTTAAGACGAAAGTAGCTATCTTGCTACGGACATCATACTGAATCCGATTATCACCAACTCGAGCGAATAACGCAAGAGTATACCCTTATGAGATTATCTCAACCATACATGGGAGACCTATTCGACCTCAAATACACAAAAGCCCCTTTAGGAAACTCTCAGAACTTTCCTCAACCACGAATGGGTGATATTGTTGTGTAGATAAATATAAACAACATTATATACCCTCTAAAGATTAATCGCATCCTAATCATATGACCTCTACTAATCTGATCACCATATCAGCTGAAATAGTAAATGTATAAACATATACTAATATGCACATCCGGGTTATTACACCTAGGGTTCCACTAATGTTGTTTCATTCCTGAGATCCGCTCCTACAGAATAACTTCATCTAAGTTATTCTATTTCTACTAGTCTTAATCATGGTATCCACCGCAAAAACTCATAACCATAAACATATAACATGTTGTCTAATAAACGACAGCATAGTCATACCAATGGCAATCAATAGCCGAAATTAATTAGGGTATATCTAAAGGGTCATGCCAGATCAAAGTCAATGCCAGAACAAAGTCGAGGCAATATATAAATAAAGCATCAGATGCTTATATATACTCTAAACTACATAAGCTATGTAATCATGTCCTCATACCTTCTACGAATTTATCCATCTTAGTCATATTATTCAACTAGTCTAATAATCCTAATACTAGTCAAATCCTAAGAGGTAAATATCTTATCATTTATATCACAATGATAACTAGCTACGTATAGCAGTAATAGCAATTAATAACCAAATGCTATCTATAAACCAGCAACCAAAAAAATCTAATTGTCCAACAGATATTCAGGTTAAAACAATACTAGATAAAACATGATATCACCACATAACCAATATAAATATGTACTAAATCTAGAAAATTTTCTAGAATGTATTTACCTGTTAGCTGTCTGGAGATGTCCTGTCGCCACCAAATCCCCCATATTGACCTCGTCAATAATACCTCGAATTTCCGAAACATAAAAATCGTCGAAAATCCGTACAACTCTGAAAATACCCAGTTAACCTGCCAAACTTGGCGAACTCCATAAACCCAAAGACCCTAAGGAACTCGGAAACCTACGCTCGATGCAAATAAATTGTCACGCCGAGGAGTCACTTGAGACAAAATCCGGCGATCTCCTGTCGGGTGACAGTATCAATTTTTATACAAGGCCTACACGGCCACTATACATCGGTCAACACGACCGGAATCATACCACAACACACGCAGATAATAATAAGGCCTCAGGCCAACAAATCTAGGTAAATAAAAGTCTACACTAACTAGACTTACCCCTTCTGCCATCTGGGCAGGAATACCCAACCAAACCAATCAAAATAAGATCCGACCAATGGTCCACAAGGACCCCAAAAAAATCCACGAGTATATATAAATCCAATTCCAAGCCTAAACATATCTTCTATACAAAAATCCAAATCATAACTCATACAACTAATTCACTCTGAGGGGGATATGACAAGCTGGACTCTCTGTGACTTCATCTGAAATAAAAATAAAACCACGGGTAAGTTGAAGAACTTAGCGGATACTAGTCGATATGAATAGTAAGAAATAGCTAACAATACTAATCATGCCAGTACAGTCTCATATATATGGTAAGCAAGAAATAAATGCAAAAGGATTGTACTCACCCGAGTCTCCTACCCTGATATAGGAGCATGTGCCCTACTATAAGAGATAAAGTCATCACCATATAAAAATATGAATCCTGTATGCATGACAATCATATGCAACATCCAAGGCATCAATAAAATGCAGCAAACACAATACAAATGCGATCCATGCAAAAATGCATGTCGTGCAAATGACATGGTCACCCCTGACGCCAGTCAGCCGCCTCACACGCGATGGTGAAGCCGAGTGGGTAGGGCTATGACAACTGTGCACTCTGCCATCACTGCTCCTGAGTGACCGAGTGGACGGGGATCTTTGTCAGTACACCTATCCTCCTGCCCCAAACAGAGTGGGGGAGCTAAGCTCTCATCTCTCGGTGTCGTAGACCAGAGGAGGGATCCCTGCCCGCTACCACGCTGCCTCATCGCTACCCATGAGCCCGACAGAGCAAACGTGAATTGCACACACCTGATGTACCACTAACCCATGAGTGGCAGTGTGTGCAGGTCATGTAACTGGCTGTGAGCTCAACAATAATGGAACCCCGTCCAGCCAGCATGCAATCATGCAAGATGGTGCATGATACTAAAGCATGTCAATCCTACTCAAAATACCTATCCGAATAATATGTACAATCGATATGTACATATCCATAATCCAAGTAACTATGATCCAAATTAAAACAGGGAAGGTATAATCATAACCTATCATATGCATGTATCAAGTAGGCACCAAAACATACTAGGCATATAAACATGAAAATTATTGCAAACTATCCTAACTAGCATATCAACTTGACTATATCTAAAAGATAAGTCAAAGTACACTGAATATATATCCAAAAAAATAAGAACGCGTCACGGCTGAGGACACGGAAAAACTCACATATAGCATAATTATAGTCAAGCACAAAATATACAATTCAACAACAAATCGAATACTTAATCGATTTCTTTTATAACCCAATTAACCCAACTCATCACTTACAAAAATATCCTCAAGACCTAACATTATCACCCAAATCTCATATCCTCAGAATACCATACCGATCAACCAAGAACAACAGGAATCATTAAATCGACCAATCAAGCTCACCGCCTAGGAATTCCAACTGATACCCCCAAATCAAACCCTCACGGCCTCTCTCTGGTAAAGTCCTTCCCTCACGCCACCTGCTCACCATCACCACCCACACTCACCGATCACCCATAACAGAAAAGACCCTTACCTACTCTGGCGACCACCGGCGAAGGAGGAGGCGTCCGTGGCAGAAGAGGCCGCACCGCTGCCTAGCGAGGAGTCCGAGAGCCGGCGGCACGCTGCGGGTCATGTGATCGCGAGAAGAGAGCTTCGGCAGTTCGATGGCGCGGTTGCGATGAACCGCGACGGTCGAGCACTGAAGGCGAAAGGCGTCGTGCGAGAGGAACCGGCGAGGATCCTGGCCAATTTGACCGTGGGTGGCGACGCGAAGAAGAGGGCTCGGCAGTGGTTGCGGTGGTTCGGACGACGAGAACAAGCGCCGGCGGGGCGTGAGCTCGCGTCGAGCGTGAGTGCCGATCGTAACGAGGAAAGGCGTGGCGAAGAAGCTGAAGAGCGAAGTCGCGGCGCGAAGTCATGGCGAAATAAAAGGAATATAGAATTTTTAGGTTTTCTATCGTCGTATTTAACCCCTTTAAATAGACCCTCTAAAGTCTATTTATTTTATCTCAAAAAGTCTCAGACGAGTCCGTTTAAATCGAGAAAATTACGTATTGCTAAAATGGAAACCCTAAAAATCCCGAAAAATTTCTAGGATTATTTCCTTAATTATTTGACCATTTAATTTACTATTTTACATTTTCCAGTATTTAACACCCTAACCCATTTAGCGTGAATCGATCACGCTTTTAGGAACCCAATACCTATTGGAGCTCCTTGGGTTAACAAGGTATTCCCTAGAGATAACTTCCCTAGATACCTTTCTAATGACCCTTTTTGGCTTTGAAGCCTTAGTCAAATGGGTCTTACTTGGGTCAACTCTAGAGGTAACTCCTCCATTGACCTTCTTAGTGGCCTTCTTGGTTTTTCTTAAGTCCTTGGCCACTAAGCACACACCATGACTAGTCTTAGGGATGACTTCCCTATTAGCCTTGGTTTTCCTAGACCTAGAAATAGTTCCATAATTAAATGGAACATTATGATAAGTCTTCTTGGGCTTAGGTTTGTGACCCAAATCTTCCTTGCCCTTAGACCGTTTTTGAACCTTAGGTCTTGACTTTTGGGCATTTGACCCTAGAATTGAATTTTCTATGATTCTAAGGGCTTTCTCCATTCTCTCAAGTCTTGACCTCAAGACTTGGTTCTCTAGCTCTAATTTTCCCATTTTTGAATTTTCATTAGGTTTTTGGGAAATGTTCTTCTTCTTAGGCATATGCCTAGATTTCTTGGGATTAACACCCAAGTTTTCTTCAATTCTCCTAATTGACTCCCTAGGTAAAATAGATCTAGTGTTTTGAGTCCTAGGTTTGTCCTTAGAGAAACTAACATGTTTAGCACCTAGACAATACACCTTATTATTTCTCTTAGCATGCTTTTCATTGATAATAGCAAGAGAACTAAAATAATTTTTAGCATGTTTTTTGACTTTAGGAATTAAAGGTGCATTAACTAAATGTACCTTAGGGTTAGCTTTAGGAGCTCCCCCTATATGAGTTGCACCTTCTTGCCCTTTCTTCCTCCCCCTAGGGCATTGGCTTCGGTAGTGTCCCTTTTGATTGCATTTGAAGCACACAATATGCTCTTTGCTCTTGATTTTGGGAACACCGGCATCCTTTGACTTTGGGTTGACTTTCGGTCTTGATGCCTTCTTCTTAGCCAATTTAGGGCATTTGCTTTTGTAATGCCCTTTCTCCCTACACTCAAAACAAATAATATAGTCTTTACGATTAATTATAATACATGAGTCACCTAGGGAGTTGGTGGAAGCCTCTTCCCGATCTTCACTTCTCCCGGATGTGGATGCTTCTTGTTCTTGCTCCGGGATGGAAGATTGCCTCTCCTCCCCCTCAATGCTAGAGGTGGAGGTCTCCACCAAATCATCAACATCTTCAAATGTTGTGGGTTCTTCTTCGGCATTCTCCTCTTCTTGTGCCGATTGGGAATTTTCTTGGAATTTTATTACCTTATTCCATAATTCCCTTGCATCCCTATAATCACCCAATCTAGACCAAATAGTGTTAGGTAACAAATCACTAATCAACTTGATTACCTTGAGATTTGTCTTGAAGTCTTTGATTTGGTCTTGGGTCCATTTTGATTTTTCAATGGGCTTGTTGTGTTTGTCCCTAGGCATCTCAAAACCGTTTTCTATAATAATCATAAAATCAAAATCGGTTTCGAGATATACCTCCATCTGTTTCCTCCACCAAGAAAAATCTCCATCGAATTTTGGTGGATGGATGAAGCCGACCATCTTGTAGTGCTCTCGTGGCGGTTAGTCCTTGAAGAGTGACCTCGGCTTTGATACCACTTGTAGGGGATCGATTGGCCGGCTAGAGGGGGGTGAATAGCCCTCGTTCGTTGGATGTCGTAATTCGTTCGTTCTCGTTGCGTTGCTTGTCTACGATTGTCGTTAGCGCAGCGGAAACAATAAAACAATAATAATACTAACAACAAATAAGCACACGCAAACACACACGATATACGTGGTTCGGAACCGAATGGTTCCTACTCCACGGGCGAGCTCCTCGAGCTCTAGTTATGCGCACGACACTAACTATAACACTCCTTTTCGACTACACGTCGGAGGTGGAGAAACCTCTCACAAGCAATTACACTAAGTAATGAAATACAAGCAATACAAAGACAAATACGAAATACACGTAAAGAACACTTTACAACGTTTGCTTTGAATCCTTTGCTTGTTGCTTGCTTTAGATGGCTCTTGAAGGTCTGGAATGCAGCAGCAATTCCCCTCGAATAGCTTCACAAAAGTCTTGGAAAAAACCTCCATCTCGAGCTCCTTTTATAACTGCGTGATCGAGTTTTGCTGCTTAGCGATCGCGCCAAAAGGCCCCAGTCGATTGCCCATGTAGCCGTTGTCTCACAACGGCCAGATCCACGTTGGACAAGTTCCAACGGATCACCTACCAGTCGACTGATGATGCCCATCACCGATCGGTGACCCAAGAGGTCGATC
Source organism: Wurfbainia villosa (assembly GCA_025175895.1). Classification (NCBI taxonomy): domain Eukaryota; kingdom Viridiplantae; phylum Streptophyta; class Magnoliopsida; order Zingiberales; family Zingiberaceae; genus Wurfbainia; species Wurfbainia villosa. The sequence continues at coordinate 2,248,625 of CM046008.1, forward strand.
GCCCGATCGGCTACGGAGCGATCGCTCGCGACACTCCCATCACCGATCGCCATCCCTGCCGATCGGTCATTGCCGATTTCAATGATTGCCGATCCATGGCAATGATCGTCAAGCACAAAACCCTAGCCTTACACCAGTCGAACTCTAGTCGACATGGACCAGTCGAACTGGCACCTATGTCAGTCGATTGATATCGGGCAAAACCTCAAACACCAAGTTGTTTGAGTATCCGACCGTCGAGTAAACCCTCAAACATCAAGTTTGAGCCTCCGACACTCAGTCTTAGCCACTTGGCCAAGTCCACCTTATCCCTCATGGAGTTCCCTACCAAAGCTCTCTTCCCTCGGCCTACGTCCCTCGGATGCGCCAAGCGCACGACTTCGCAACGCCATCCTTCGCGTCTCATGCCCTAGAAGTATGCTTCCCTTTGGGCTCACTCCATTCGCTCCCCGTCCGGCGGTCCCTCGGATGCACCAAGCGCACGGCTTCGCAATGCCATCCTTCACCGACTCAAGGACCCCGAGCCTAGTGAACTTACCAAGTCCTCAAGACTTCCCAAATGCACCAAGCGCACGGCTTCGCAATGCATTTCTCACCAAGCACCAAGCGCACGGCTTCGCAATGCTTTGGATTTCCCATGCCAAGCACCAAGCGCACGGCTTCGCAATGCTTTGGACTTTCCCATGCCAAACACCAAGTGCACGGCTTCACAATGCTTTGGACTTTCCCATGCCAAGGCTTCCCCCTTGGACTTCCACACCAAGCTCCATGCTTGGATTTTCCATGCCAACCCATGTTGGACTTTCCCATGCCAAGGCTTCCCCCTTGGATTTCCACACCAAGCTCCATGCTTGGATTTTCCATGCCAACCCATGTTGGACTTTCCCATGACAATCCCATGTCATGAGTTTTGTCTATCATCAAAATACCATCAAGGTACTGCTGGGCCGATTGCACCAACAGTATGATCCCCTCATACTTGGTAAATGCCCTTAGCCTAGACCTAAGCCTTTAATTCACTTCCATCAGCCTCACGCCTCTCAGATCTTCGTGACTCTTCATCTGCCAAGACTTCATGCTTGGACTTTACACTGTTAAACATTGGACCTATGCTGCTAAGACTACATGCTTGGACTTTACACTGCCAAAACTACACCCTTGGACTTCCCAATTGTCAAGAATCCATACTTGGACTTTCACTGCCAAAGTTCACTTGGACTTATACCACCAAAACTATACCTTTAGACTTTTCTTGCCAAGTACTCATGCTTAGACTTTTCAATTGGTAAGTACCCATAACTTGGACTTTCATATGCCAAGTGCCCATGACTTTGACTTTCACATGCTAAATGCCCATGACTTTGACTTTACCATTGCCAAGTGCCAATGACTTAGACTTTACCATTGTCAAGCCTCATGCTTAGACTTTTCATAACAAGTACCCAAGACTTGGACTTTCCATGCCAAGTATTCAAACTTGGACTTCTCTCGAGTCCTACTCGAGCTAGGTTAACCTTGACCTGAGATTAATTGCTTCAACAATCTCCCCATAAAGCTATCTCTTTATATGGTCAAACTCATATTAACCATATGATCCATCCATTGTTAAACAATGGTCAAACCATTGTTTAACATTAAAACACTACTCGAGTCTAGTAAATCGTGACCTGGACTGATTGCACCAACCGTACCTTAGTTTTTTAGGGGACCTCACTATATTTTGGTTACTAGAGAAATACTCGGATCGTGTATTTCATAAAAAAGTATACATGTATATATATACAATATAATTTGATTTTCACTTTATTCTGAAAACAATTTATGAAGGAAAAACTTATTTTGTCTTGATTTTGAGTGAAAACGATACAATACCCCTTTGAGAGAGAGTAATTATTGGGGAAACACCGAGTTAGGTGCCCCTTTGAGATCCTAAGATTATTAAAGAAATACCTATTAGTTTCTCTTAAAATCGAGTGCTCCTTTAAGACTTAATGTAGGGTTAGGGGGGAGATCCTTACGTGTGACAAGTGTGCGCCTCTTGCGCCAAAAACCTATAGGGAACATGATGGATGAGACATAACTAGGATTGGTAATTGATGCTTTAGAATTGAGTCACTTTGCACTACGAACGGAGAACTTTCATGTTAGGCTACATTGAAATGGTTTGTATGCCTTTGCTAATTAATAAAACTACTAAATAGAATTATATGAATTTACTAGGGATGGTGATGTTTCACACACATGAGTTTTGACTGTAAGTTTTATTTGAGAACAAACAAAGGTTTAAGCATGGAGTGTAATGTGTGTGAACCATATCTATAATTTTTGTCTTATTTGACATGTATTTATTATATTTCCTGAGCATATCTTGCACGAATTCTTAGATTTTGCATCCATTTCATCATTTTAGTTTAGATGACTACAATTTCTGCTTTATATTGATAGGGTATGAATTTGAACGAAAATGGAGTTAAAACGTCCTTTAGAAGGAGAAATCTAGTAGCGAACATGGCTTGACCGTGTCCTCAAATGCAGTCGTGCTTCGAATGAGGAACAAAATATGCAACGGAGCAAAAGGGGAGTTTTCAGAGGCCAACATGAGTAGGTCGTATCATCTGGAATGATCGTGATAGAGATTTTGCCCAGCAACAGTGTCATGCCTAACTTCTCAGCGCTGGACATGACTAAATCGTGCCACCAGGCATCCCCCTTATTTTTAGGGAATTCCATTAATTATATTAGTCACCTATTTTTAGGAAATTCTATTAGAGTTTTCCTACGTTTTAGGTAACTTTGTCATCTCTCTTTAATTTAAGGAGAATTAATTAGCATTTCTAGATTTTTTTAGGAAAACTCTATCAAAACATTATAAAATTCTGTTAGTCATTCCTAATATTTAGGAACTCTTTCAAGGTATCTAAAGCTATAAAAGGAGGCAAGGGGGCACTTGTTGGGGGTATCAAGGGTTCTCGCAAAAGATCCTAAGAGCATCGAAGGCCTTTCCCATGATAGGGAACCCCAGGAGAGTCATTCCAAGGAGCCACCAAGAGTCGTCCATCGCCAGAGAGTGGAGTTCAAGCAAGACGATGTCTACGCTATAATAAACTTTTCTCTCTTAATTTTTTAGATTGTAGTATGTTTTTCTTTATGTCTTTCCTATGTAACTCGATCTTCATGGAGTACATTCTCTTAGTCCTAAGATAAGAGAGTAGTCCAATGACTTATTGACATTACCTCTTTATAAATTTGCTTCTTTTATTACATAATGTGTTCTTTGTATGATTCGATTTTATCGCACTTATATGTTATTGTAGCCATAATACTTTAACATACTTTAGAGATGTGGGAAAAATACTGACCGGTGACTCCCATCTCTAAACCATAAACGTCGAACTTGAAGGATTGTTCATGAGTAAGGGTTAAAGTTTATGGATCGTGGATGCAATAGGGACAGGGGTATCTCAACCAATGATTCTCTGGTACAACGACCACGAAAGTAGTTTATGACTTCTCGAGGGCACCATTGGCTATCACAGAGCTTAATGGGGTTGTTCTAGTTCGATGTCACAAAATAGGGGATAGGACCTAAGGAGCATAGAGAATTGTGATAGAAACCTCCTTAAGAAAGTGGTTACTTAGTAAGGCTATCTTGAAAAGCATGCATCACGTTAGGCTAAATACCTTAGTATACTTTGGCCGAAGATATTGGATACCTTGTGATAGGTCATCTTCATGTATGAACACGGAGATAGAAGAGTAAATTATCATTAATATGTCAATAGTCACCGTGGCGAAACTAAAATCTTAGAATTGTCTCCCTAAATTAGGTTTTTCCATCTCTTTCGCTTGTTTTCTCGACTCTCCTAATTGATCTCTCGACTTTTGTTCATTTAGATAATCTATTTTATATTCGATCTAGTAATTTACTCATAATTCCAAAGTATAATAATCTTTTTATTAATTGATGATATTCGTGCACTTACATAATCGCTCTATCACATCAACCCTTCAAAATTTCTTAAACATTTAGTTCCTTAGTATTAACATCCACCAGTTCCACCAAACTAGTACCTTTCATGTCAAAATATTTTATTAACATCTCCTTGGATGTTTTTTAAATTATATTATAAACATTGCCAATAATAAGTATATTATCAATATACAAATATGTTAAAACTTACGTATAAGGTGTGTATTTTTTAGAGATATGATTGTATTTAAAATCTTTTTGAAATTGGTCAAATATTTTAAGAAGATCATTGTAATGGTCATGTTGTGATCTTAATGTCACATATCATTGCTAAGGAGATAAATACTCAAACAAATGTTATTCTCATCATCAACAAGCATGTATTGAATTAGTCAATACCTAATCTTTATTTGTAGCCTTCAGTTAGAAATTGAGATTTGTACTTATCAATTGGCTAATTGACCTTTTTATTTCCTATTTAGAATCCACTTGCAACCCAAAAAATGTATTACCAAGTGCCTAGTGGGAGATCTACCAACTCCCACTCAAGATTTTTTCTATTAAGAATTCAATCTTAGTATTTATAACATCTTTCTACAATACTACTTCTAGGTTTACTAATTCCTCTTGTTTATTTCCGATACCTATGCCCTTTAAGTGTCTTTTGACATCCTTCTTCAATTTCTAGCAGACTTGAGCCATTCATAAACTTTGGTTGCACCAAACCTACGTGTGTATTTCACTAAGTTCACTTTATAAGTACATTAATTAGTTATAATCACAAGTAATCTTAATTTAAACCTTTGTATAATACATCAAAATTCATTATTGAAGCCGATTACATATGATAGTCATGACTATCAGTGGTCTAATTCGATAAGATTATTGGTATGAAAATATGGATAACAATCATTTATTTAGTCAAGACATCTTTAGTTTAATTGAATGATATATTCCTTTGGGTTAGTCATCGTTAATACATAGTCATTGATTCTCTAGTCAATTGACACATCTTCTTTCAAATAATCAACACAATATAATTTATAACACTTTGAAACTTTTAGAAAGAAAAAGCAAGAGGAAAAAAATTTAGAGAAAATATCAAAGCCGATGAATCCTAGTTACGTTATTTATATAGGAATAAAGAATCAAATTCATGATATGCAAACAAAGGGTTGAACCCTTTGAAATTAGGAGGAAAAAACAAATAGAAAAGTCATTTTTTATTATGAAATATAAAAAATAGAAGATCTTTTAGAGAGAATGGAAGAGGAATATATAATTTTATTCCTTTAAATTTTCTCAATCTATATGTATATAAAATTTTACAAAGATATATATATATATATATATATATATATATATATATATACTATGGTAATCTTAAAAGTTACTCATATATAGACATTCAATAAATATATATTATTTATAATATATTTGACTATTTTGCGAGGAATATCTAATGACACTACATCCCAACATCGTCTTTGTTTCATCGACTAGCAAAAGTAGTAGGTGACACCCTTGGGCTCCCGATTTGGATTTTGGAGCCCAATTGTTGATGTTGCCATTGGCAAGGTTGGATGCTTGAATTTTGGGTCAACCCACATTTTTTGGCTGACAGCCCGAACATATGGGTTGTTGCAACAATTTAATTTTAGCCTTGAAACTTTATTTGTCTAAATTATTTCACTTAAAATTGGTCTTGTACATAGGTAACCAAAATATGGGTTGAACAAAATTAATCGAATGATCGAAATCAAAAGTTGTCCAGTTAATTCGATTTTTTTTTAAATATCAAGTAATTCAATTAGTTTGATTTAGTTTTTTAGTTTAAGAATTCAATTTAATTGGATAAATTGATTTTCAGGCTAATGATAATTTTGAATTGCGACATTAAAATCACGAGTCGACTATTAAATTTTAACAAATCGATTCAATTATTATGATTTTTGACTGAGTTGATCGATTTTTGATCAGTTCAATTTGTTTAATTTTCATTAAAAAGTTCAATAGATTCGGTTAGTTTTAAAATTTTGATTTATTTATTTAACTAGTACTTGGTATCGAGTCTTCGGCTTGACTAATTCTGAAGATGACCGACCCACTCTCGATAACGGTTTAGAAGATGTGTTACCCTTGGTTTGTTCAATTATTGTCTTCTGATCAACTTGAATATCTTAAGGCTTTCTACAATTTGTATGAGGAGTTGTAGCTGTGTATTATTTTGCTTGATAGATGCGGAATTGCCTGAGACAACTCCCTGATAGTCAATCGACTTTATAAAACCAAGTGCAGGGGCTTCAATGAGCTCAGTTGCTTGAACCGCTTCTTTGTAGGAGTTTGTATTTTTTGCAAGCGCCTCTGGTTTCTTCTATACTCTCTAACTTGATCTTCAAAAAGAGGTGTTGATGTGGTAGGTTGTTCAACTGTTCAAGTGATCAAGGAGTTTCTTAGTGACATTTAACTCTTCTTCTTTGCTTCTTCTTTGAGTATTTTGTAAGGGTCTTTAAAAACCTTTAGCTTTCCTCGAGCTTCTTTAGGTTTTTCTACTAGTCCTAGAGACAAATTTTGTAGTTTTAAAATAATATCTTCATGTAGCGGTTTAGAAGACGTGTTACCCTTTGGTTTGTTCAATTATTATCTTGAGATCAGTCTGAATATCTTTAAGGCTTTCTGCAATTTGTATGAGGAGTTGTAGCTGTGTATTATTTTGCTTGATAGATGCAGAATTGCCTGAGACAACTCCCTGATAGTCACTCAACTTTACAAAACCAAGTGCAAGGGCTTCAATGAGCTAAGTTGCTTGAACTGCTTCTTTGTAGGAGTTTGTATTTTTTGCAAGAATATAATTGTTCATGTAGCTATGAGTTTTTCAATCTGGTGAAGAAGTTATTCTACCCTGTTGATCTTTTTATTCAGGTCTTCTGACAGCTTTAAGGCCTTCTTTTCAACAAGCTTTGGTTGCTCAACAACTTCAACAACCAATTCTCTGACTTCTAGTTTAGTTAACGACCTGCTTTCTGTGAACACAACTATTAGATTTCTTAAGGCGATTTTTAATTTAGAAATCTCCTTTTGTAAGGCTTGATTTTCTTCAACTAGTGCTTTGAAGTTCTTCAAATGGACCCTTGAAGATAGACAAGTCCTATCGTATATTATAGAGAGATTGTGGGCTATCTGGTTATTTGTAGCTTTTGTTGTTGAAACTAGGTCAAGGTACTCTAGGTTTGAGGTTTGGGAATGATCATATCATTCCTGAATTGTCTTTTCCCAAATTTGAGACATTTATCATTTTCTAAACTATTGGTCAAGGCAATTCCTCCCCAGGTTTAGCTCACATGGATGTGCCCTTGGTCTTACCAGGCTCCTTGCCTTCTTTGCCAAGTTAGGATCCGTTCTTTTGCTTCACCTTAGTTTGCATAATACCAACTAGTTTCTAGTCTAGATTATGATAATCTGAAAGATTTTTTTTTATAAATCAAGCATGGTAATGATCAAACCTTCCCCTTTTTACCAGGTACCTTAACCTTAAGTTCTTTAAGCTAGTACAACCATATTTTGTTAACCAAGCTTTAATACCATTACGATGCGCATCCCATTTACAAGAAATTAAGAAACTTAATAGAAATAAGGAGTAAAATATGGAAATACTCACAGATTCTATTAACTTTTTAAGCACAAACAGGCAAACACTTGACTTCAACTCAAACTATGGCTCAAAGTAAGACTTCAGATAATGTCTGAGCCTTGCAATGAGATTTCTTTATATAGAGCTAGTAAAGCTTGGAAGATAAGGAATCGGGTACTCATTGGGCTCCATCATCATTCCATTATCTTTGCCTTTAACATACACTTTCTTTACAGCTAAGAGCAGTACAATAATGCATTCTACTTTACCAGTGGATAGCTCCCCGAGGTTCAGTCCACTTTTTAAGCACACTAAGGGAGTTGGCGAATCCTCTCTTGTGGTGAGGGTCCACCACTTCCGCAAAAATTTTTAAAGGCGAAAGGCTGAGATTCTTTCCTTGGCGTCTTTCACAAGATTTTCCAGATGTTTCCAGTTGTTTGTCCATCTATTTGACTATCGGGTACCAATCATGCCAGTAGTTATCCTTTGTTATCAGCCTTTTGCAATCTTGGGTTTTTAAGTCATGTAAGGCCCTAAGTTGTTGAAGGGCTTGGATTGCTTGTTGGGCAGCCTGTTGTTGTAGCCTATGAAGTCTGTCGTTGATTTCCTCCAACTCATTAAGACTGATGCTACTATTTTTTATTTTGTTTCTAATGTACAGGAGTTGCTGGGAGTATTCTTCAGCAATGGGGTAAGCCTCAAGATTTCCATGGATAGTAATTCTTGGATTCTTCTGTTGGGCATGGTTACCAAAAACTGACAATCTGGACGACTAAATAGATAGAAGAGGCCCTCCATGGAAGATTTTAATTGGAAGAAGCAATGAAATAGCTGCGAGGATAAAGGAAGACCAAGATGTCGGAATACTATGACTGCCCCTGATAGTATGCGGAAAGAATTGAGAGTAAATTGGTTGACGGGTAACTTATAAAAATCTAAAATTTTTAGGTAGGAAGGGGGCACAGGCAGATATAAACCATTAAGTAGTTGTTCGGAGAAGAAGCAGTGTATGCATGCGCGGGGGAAGATGGGGTCGATAGGAAGTAGTGTTGAAACGGAAAGGCACAGATGAGTCTATGTATTGGTGCCTACGATCAAAAAAATAATGTTTGCTATTTAGTTGGGTGACAGTGTGTTCATACCAAGGGTGTGGGGATAGGTTCTTCGGGGCCATAGGTGTAAAAGGAGGAGCACTTACTTGAGGGTGGAAGGGGGGACGCTTACAAGAGAAGAGGCTAGGGCACCTGACCACCGTCGAAGAAAGTCGCTGGAAGGGGGAGAAGAAAAGACTAAATCACTAAGATTGTTAAGTTGTTCATAAAAAGGGGAAAAGGAGATTTATATAGGAGTTTGTGGCTTTTCAAATACTTGGTAGAAGAAGAAAAGCGGGGCCCATGGACCCAGTAAGCCGCTTCAAGCGTTTGAGGTAAGGTAACGGGAAAAGATAAATTCGAATTGGTAAGGAAAGGATGGATGAGAAACGCTATACTTAAAAAGTCAAACTCAATACCTCATTTGACTCTTTTTAGAGGTTGGCTAATGATATTGTTGCTACCTTTTCCCATGTATGAAATGAAAGAACTCAAGCATAAGATACTCTCCGAACCAAAGAGTTGGTTCGGTAGAATGGGTATGAGGAAATCGGTTCGGTAATGTAGGTCTGGGTAAAAATGGCTCGGTGAGGTGGTTCATGGGAATCGGCTCGGCCGAGCGGGGTTGGAGATTGGCTCGGTATGGAGAGTATAGGAATCAGCTTAGCAGAATGGGCGGGGGAGATTGGTTTTGTACGGGGAAGATAAGAGTTGGTTCGGGCTATTATAAGAAGTCTGAGGTAAGAAGTCTAAGAGCTATGCTAAGCCTAAGCAGTAGGTTTAGGTTAGTTTTATGAAGGGCGAGTGGGTGAAAGAGACGGGCTAAAATATTTCCCAAAACGTGAGTGAAATTTGGAGGAGTCTCTACTCCTCATTTCTGTAACAGAATGATTCTCCGAATAAGCAAGGTGATCACGTGTACGGTGATAAAAGATGTTCGTTATGCAACAGCTAGCAAAGGAAGAGGAGGAGGATAAAAGACATAGGAGGGGCGAGAGAGAAAGGAGATCCGCAACTTCCAGCAAGAGATGAAGGCACGCTTGAAGGAGGGAGCCACCACATCACCGGAGAAGGGGAAGAAGAAAGGAAGAAGGAGAGGAGGAGAGTAGCAAGTTACATTTTCTTTCAACCTTTGTACACTGAGCTAATTGTAAGAGGTTTATTCCCTCTGCCTCCGGAAGTTTTTTCTGCGAAGGAGAAAATTCATAGTGAAAGTGCTTTGGCATCGTAGCTCGTGAGAGAGCTCACCTCCGTGGAATAGGAATTCTTATTCCGAACCACGTTAAATCCTGTGTCTCTGCTCTTTACTTTGGTTGTTCGCGTTCTCCTTTCGTATTTTATTACTGTTGCGTCCGGAGAGAACCTCAAGCCTCCTACACGCACCTTGGCATTAAAAGAATGCTAGAAAATCCATCTACGATCACATGATCGCATCATGGATCAATAATCAAGTTGACTTTAATTCTTCTTCTTATTTTTTTTATTAACATGTTTATATAAAAACAAACATTTATCTTTATGAACCCTAATTCCCAAAGTAAGGGGAAGCTTAACAAAAGTTTGCAAACCAATTGTTATTGTTTTAAAGGCTTAAAAATATTATCGACATAACTTCAAAATGATAAATCCATTCCCACTGGCTTATGGCTGTAATCGTTCATTAAGACCACAATTTGGAATTTAATTGATAATAAAGTTCATGTAATAATCGTTCCATAAGATCGAGGTATCCAGTTTGGTTCACAGCTTCGATGATGGGAGCTTCGCCGCCGCAGTCGCCTCGCCCGACGCCTCCTCCAACCCTAATCCTCTGCAGGCCTCCTTGAAAATCCCTTTCCTGATGGAAGCGTAGACCTCGCCATCCCATTTCCTCGCCGCCAGCTCTTCGCCCATGGCTACAGCGGCCTCCACCGCCTCCCTCGCCCCCACCACCGCCCGATCGACGATCCCCCTCGCCTCAGCCTCCGCTGCCGTCACCTTCTTGCCCCGCAGCAGCACATCCCGCCGCATCCTCGGATCCGAGATCTTGGCCCTCATCAGTGCCATCATGCTGTCGACGATCGGCAGCCCGATGTCGACCTCGCTCATGTAGAAGAACCCCCGGTCGGCCCTCATGACCACGTAGTCGTGGCTCAGCGCCAGGAAGCACCCGGCCGCGGAGGCGTGGCCGGTGACGGCTGCGACGGTGGGCATCGGGAGGGAGAGGAGGTCGGCGAGGGTGTGTTGGAGCGCGGCGGCCATGAGGCCGGGGCGGGTGGAGGGGGATTCCCGGGCCCAAGCGAGGTCGAAGCCGTTGGAGAAAAATTTCCCCTCGGCGGCGGTGACGAGGGCGGCGCCGTCCGAAGAGGCCGCTTCGGCCCGGACCCGCGCAAGGGCAGAGCGGATGGCGTCGAGGAGCATGGGGTTGAGGCGGTGCTCGTCGGTGCCGGTGAGGGTGAGGAGGTAGACGCGGCCGCGCTTCTCCAGAGTGCACATATCCTCTCTAAACTCCATGTCTTCTCCGAAGGGCGGGGCTGCAGATTTCGCCTTGCGACTATTTTCATATAGAAAAATTCTTTCCAAAAGAAACTTTCTCTCCTTGGACTTATCGGTATGAAAATATGGATAACAATCATATATTTAGTTAAGACATCTTTAGTTTAATTGAATGATATATTCCTTTGGGTTAGTCATCGTTAATACATCCCAAAAATTGAGAATCTGCCCAACAGTCATCCCAAAAAGTTGGGAATCGCTTAACTACATTCGCCACTGTCCTGGTGCGGCGAGAGGAGGTAAATCGCGGGGTATAGTACACGGTGGCAGCGATGTGGCGTCATCCGAACCTGTGGATTTTAGACCCTCCGAATCGACTCGCACCATATTCCAAAGTAACCATACTACCTTACCATGCACTATCCCTAGAACAAAACTGATGGGTAAACTTTATAGTTCTTGCCGCCAGGCCCAAGACCCCATCGAAACCCCGGCGATTTTTGGGCAATCTGCATAATCTGTCCCTATCAGAGGCGCATACGGGTTTCTCCTCCGACACGCCGTTGAACTTTCTGTACATATTCGTGGGAGTTGCAATTTCTGCAGCCCTTTGGGATCGAACCCGTGACCTCCGATTGGATACCTCCACGCTCTAGCCACTAGGACTCTAGCGCTTCGGTAAAACTGTGATGGGTAAACTTTTTAGAGTTGCCGCCGCCGGGCCCGAAGACCCCCCTCATCAGAAACCCCGAAGGATTTTTGGGCGAACGGTTCAACTGTCCTATCAGAGCGTACACGGGTTTACCCTCCGGACACTGCTCGTTGAACTTTCCGCACATATTCGTGGGAGTTGCAATTTCTGCAGCCCTTTGGGATCGAACCCGTGACCTCCGATTGGATACCTCCACGCTCTAGCCACTAGGACTCTAGCGCTTCGGTATTTTTTAAAACTGTGATGGGTAAACTTTTTATAGTTCTTGCACGCCCAAGACTTCATCGTAAACCCTATAGGATTTTTTGGGCGAATCTGCTCAATTGCCCTATCGAGGCGTCTACCGGGTTTTACCTCTCCGACACCGCCGTTGAACTTTCCGCATATATTCGTGGGAGTTGCAATTTCAGAGCTTCGTGATCGAACCCTGACTCTCCGACGGATACCTCCACGCTCTAGCCACTAGGACTCTAGCGCTTCGGTAAAAAACAGTCATCGTTAATACATAGTCATTGATTATTTAGTCAATTGACACATCTCCTTTTAAATAATCAACACAATGAATTTATAACCCTTTGAAACTTTTAGAAAGAAAAAGCAGAACCCTTTGAAATTAGGAGGAAAAAACAAATAGAAAAGTCATTTTTTATTATAAAATAAAAAAAATAGAAGATCTTTTAGAGAGAATGGAAGAGGAATAATTTTATTCCTTTAAATTTTCTCAATCTGTATGTATATAAAATTTTTCAAAGATATATACATATATATATATATACTATGGTAATCTTAAAAGTTACTTATAGACATTCAATAAATATATATTATTTATAATATATTTGACTGTTTTACGAGGAATATCTAATGACACTACTTCCCAACGTTGTCTTTGTTTCATCGGCTAGCAAAAGTAGTAGGTGACACCCTTGGACTCCCGATTTGGAGCCCAATTGTTGATGTTGCCATTGGCAAGGTTGGATGCTTGAAGTTTGGGCCAATCCACATTTTTGGGCTGACAGCTCGAACATGTGGGTTGTTGCAACAACTTAGTTTAAGAATTCAATTTAATCGGATAAATTGATTTTCAGCCTAATGATAATTTTGAATTGCGACTTTGAAATCACGAGTTGACTATTAAAATTTAACAAATCGATTCAATTGTTATGATTTTTGACTGAGTTGATCGATTTTTTATCAGTTCAATTTGTTTGATTTTCGTTAAAAAGTTCAATCGATTCGGTTAGTTTTAAAAAATTGATTTATTTATTTAACTAGTACTTGGTATCGAGTCTTCAGCTTGACTAATTCTGAAGATGACCGACCCACTCTCGGTAACGGTTTAGAAGATGTGTTACCCTTGCTTTGTTCAATTATTGTCTTGAGATCATCTTGAATGTCTTTAAGGCTTTCTGCAATTTGTATGAGGAGTTGTAGCTGTGTATTATTTTGCTTGATAGATGCGGAATTGTCCGAGACAACTCCTTGATAGTCACTTGGCTTTACAAAACCAAGTGCAGGGGCTTCAATGAGCTCAGTTGCTTGAACTGCTTCTTTATAGGAGTTTGTATTTTTTGCAAGCGCCTCTAGTTTCTTCTATACTCTCTAACTTGATCTTCAAAATGAGGTGTTGATGTGGTAGGTTGCTCAACTGTTCGAGTGATCAAGGAGTTTCTTAGTGCCATTTAACTCTTCTTCTTTGCTTCTTCTTTGAGTATTTTGTAAGGGTCTTTAAAAACCTTTAGCTTTCCCCGAGCTTCTTTAGGTTTTTCTGCTGGCCTTAGAGATAAATTTTGCAGTTTTAAAATAATATCTTCAGGTTTAGAAGACGTGTTACCCTTTGGTTTGTTCAATTATTATCTTGAGATTAGTCTGAATATCTTTAAGACTTTCTGTAATTTGTATGAGGAGTTGTAGTTGTGTATTATTTTGATTGATAGATGCGGAATTGCCTGAGACAACTCCCAGATAGTCGCTCGACTTTACAAAACCAAGTGCAAGGGCTTCAATGAGCTAAGTTGCTTGAACTGCTTCTTTGTAGGAGTTTGTATTTTTTCCAAGAATATAACTGCTCATGTAGATATGAGTCTTTCAATCTGGCGAAGAAGTTGTTCTACCCTGTCAATCTTTTTGTTCTGGTCTTCTGACCGCTTTAAGGCCCTCTTTTCAACAAGCTTTGGCTACTCAACAACTTCAGCAACCAATTCTCTGACTTACAGTTTAGTTAACGACCTGCTTTTTGTGAACACAACTGTTAGATTTCTTAAGGCGATTTTTAATTTAGAAATCTCCTTTTGTAAGGCTTGATTTTCTTCAACTAGTGCCTTGAAGTTCTTCAAATGGACCGTTGAAGATAGACAAGTCCTATCGTATACTACAGAGAGATTGTGGGCTATCTGGTTATTTATAACCTTTGTTGTTGAAACTAGGTCAAGGTACTCTAGGTTTGAGGTTCGGGAATGATCATATCATTCCTGAATCACATTTTCCCAAATTTGAGACATTTATCATTTTCTAAACTATTGGTCAGGGCAATTCCTCCCCAGGTTTAGCTCACACGGATGTGCCCTTGGTCTTATCAGGCTCCTTGCCTTCTTTGCCAAGTTAGGATCCGTTCTTTTGCTTCACCTTAGTTTGCATAATACCAACTAGTTTCTAGTCTAGATTATGATAATCTGAAAGATTTTTTTTTATAAATCAATCATAGTAATGATCAAACCTTCCTCTTTTTACCAGGTACCTTAACCTTAAGTGTTTTAAGCTAGTACAACCATATTTTGTTAACCAAGCTCTGTAGTTGCACATCCCATTTACAAGAAATTAAGAAACTTAATATAAATAAGGAGCAAAATATGGAAATACTCACAGATTCTATTAACTTCTTAAGCACAAATAGACAAACACTTGACTTCAACTCAAACTCTGGCACAAAGTAAGACTTTAGATGATGTCCGAGCCTTGCAATGAGATTTCTTTATATAGAGCTAGTAAGGCTTGGAAGATAAGGAATTAGGTACTCATTGGTCCCCATCGTCATTCCATTATCTTTGCCTTTAACATACGTTTTCTTTATAGCTAAGAGCAAGAGCACTATTTGCATACAGATACCTGGAAAATAAATGTAAAAATGCTGCATTCACAAGAGCGCTTAAGGGATTATCATTCTGTAGTGATATCCCTATACCAGGCTACTACAAAAGTACAAGAAGAAATATGGCCTCAAAAAATCAACCACATACAAAGGGAAGCCTCACACTTTCCCACATTCGAATAGAAAAAAAGAAGCATCTTATCAGCAGCCAAAAATGCAAGTGCTTTCTCTGCGATGAAGAAGGACATTTTTCTCGTGAATGCCCAAATGAAAAAAGAAATGTCAAGAGGATAGCAATGTTTGAGCAACTGGATCTCCCAGAAGATTGCGATATTGTATCAGTTCAAGAAGGAGAAAATCCAAGCAATGCTATATATAGCATTTCTGAAGGAGAAGAAAATCATAAGGATCTCCTCAGAAGCATCAATACTTTAAGAATTCAGGAAAATTTGTATGTCTTTAAAGAAGAAGACTATACTTACTGGGTAGGTAAGTATGGAAGCTACCAACCTATGGTAAGGGTGACAAAGTAGCAACATGATTGCCATCACAATTGGGAAGTCAATGAGGAAATTCTTGCCACTTACATCAACTATTACTGCTGCAAAAGAATTTCCATGAAGAAGTGCATAATACATTGCCTAAACTACCATATTATTACATGTGGCCTTTGTGGACCACACTACTTTGACAAACAGGTACCAGTCACTAAAATTGTACCTCTGGTGCAATGGTTGGAATCCGCCAACCTAACGGCCCCTACCAGCCCGCCCCCGGACCATCGTAAGGGAGGTAAATCACGGTAGGTCTTTGGCCCTTGAGACTAGTAACTAGCGCATGAAGGGATGACACCCTCGCATTTGTGAGGGATTGACCTATTGTCCTCTGGTGCAACGTCTGCATGCATTAGCCATTAGGTCCTTCCCACAGGCCTAGTAACTGTACCTATTCAATATGATCAAAGAAATTTATTACAGGAACAACAGGATTATATTCGCTGGTGTGAAGCTGAAATGACCAAGCTTAGAAGGGAGGTAGAAGCTGCAAATCAGCAAGCTGAGGAATGGAAAGTAAAATACCTACAACTGGAAGGTGAAAATCTTGAGTAGGATAGAATTTAGTTGGAACGACATGATAGAGGAAAAGGAATTGTTATTGAAGAAGAAGCTATCACTGAAGAAGAAAACTATGTTTTGCTAACCGAAGATACACAGAGAATTCTATCAGTAGAAACTCAGGATATAGCTCCCCCAAGAAGAACCAAGAATATGTTATTCAAGACATCCCAGAAGTAAAAAACCTTCAAGGTACATGCTATACTGGATACAGGTGTAACTACATGTTGCATTGATTGTAATTCTGTCCTAGGAGAAGCAATAGAAGACAATCCCTATATTGTTCACTTTAGCGGAATCAATTCCAAAACCACCGCCAACAAGAAAATGAAAGAGGGAAAAATGCTTATTGGGGAAAACAATTTCAGAATTCCCTATACATATGCTTTTTCGATGAAGCTGGGGGGAAATATACAAATGATACTTGGCTGCAACCACTACAACAAAAAATCGAATAGACAACGGTGAAAAACCGTTGTCTATGAGCAAAAAAAACCGTGGTAAATCAACCCATTGTGAAAAGTGGGTCGGGAAAAGACAACGGTGAAAAACCGTTGTCGTTTCAAGGATAAGACAACGATTTTTAACCGTTGTCTTTGCCCGAACCACTTTTCACAACGGGTCGATTTACCACGGATTTTTTTGCTCATAGACAACGGTTTTTCACCGTTGTCTTTTCTTTAAATCTACAACGATCTTTCACCGTTGTCTTTGACCGACCCCCGATTTACCACAGATTTTTTTTGCTATTTTTAATATAAATCATACAACATCAAACAGAATTATAGAAAACACATATATATACTCGCACTTGTAGCAATGTAAAGTACAATGTCACATTACATTTAAAATGATTACTCTTACCGATATATATTAAAAAGTACTATGACAAAACAACTACACATCATATGCACCAAAAGTATTATGCATAATAAGTAAAACACTTATAGATTACCACATGTAACCAAAAGAGGTATGTACACTTAAATCTCTCCTAATCATCAGATATGTGATCTTATATGCATTCAAATTTACCAACGTGATTTCATCAATTTCTCACGCTATCACAGATTTTACGAACTGCATGTGAATAAATGAATGAAAATGTAATTAAACACTATGGTATCAATAAGAAAATTTGAAAATATATCTAATATTACTATTGATCGTAGGGAAGACTTGTCAAAGGATGCGACACCTTCAATTATCTCTCTCATATATCGCAAAACAAAATAACTGCATTGAGCTTCATCCGGTTGAAGGGGAATCTGTGATGGAAAAAATTATAGTAGTTATTCTGATAGTAAAATTTGATACATAAATTACACACGACAAAAAAAAAAGTTGTCATAAGAGAAATTTGATATCGCAAATTTTTGTTTTTGTATTTCTTTTTCTGTCGTCTTTAACTTATATGCCCTTATATTAATAAATTCTCTACATTAACACCTCAATGTTGCATTTGTTTTATTTTCAATTATACATCTAATAACCTCCTTAATTTCCCTACTTGAGTTCAAAAAAAGCTAGTAGTTATTCCTTGAGCAACATCTAGTACGAGTAAAAGTCTTTTGGAATTTAACTCCTCCTTGAGCTTCACTGTAACCAGAAAACCACATAATAAGGGGTCTAGAGCCGGAACTTTGGGTTGCTTTAGGAAAACAACAAGAAAGAAAACTTGGCAAACCACTAGTGCCATCATGCATTTACCTGGCATTACATCTGATGCATAAGTCTTGCTCGCTCATATAAGCCTGTTATTTGTTTATTTAATGTCTAATTCTCCTATCCTAACAATTCTCAAATTTGACTTCATGTGCTAACTACATAAAATTTTAAACACTTATGCTGCTTATCAAAACCACCCTATAGTTGTATCTTGTATGATTCTATTTCCTCAAGAGTGTTTCTGCAGACATGGAGGTGCTCACCTACCTCCTCCTTGAACTTGTTGTGTATGAGCTCCAATCTTTCTTGTTGCTCTGTGACTCAGAAAACAATGAAAAAAGCGAAAATAATTTAAAGAGTTGAGGGAAAAAGTATAACTGACAAGGACAATTGACAACTGAGGCATCTTGCAAGCTTATATTTACTCAAACTCTAGCTTCAAATGGTAGCCTGATCAGGTTAACATAGTGAGAAAATACATGAAATTTTATTGAGCAATTTAATAATACACTAGGTGAATTCATTTATCGCAGTGAAGTTGGTACCTCTGAATTTAGACTCTAAGCATTTTTCTTTAAATTTGCCAGCATTGAGGAACTTCCCACTATCTGACTATCTCCACTATATCCGAAGCAGCACCATTTATGAGCATTAATATTTAATATAATAAAACCGAATGATGGAACTCTGTAATGCTACAACTGAGATCGCAAGAGGTGATAACTTATAAATGGTCATGAATAATGCACGTTAGTACCATTACCATGTTGTATTTGACAAATCATCATATAAATGACTTAAGAAACTCAATATATAGCAAGAGTATTCCATAATTATGCTACCACATAACATAAAATAAAAATAAAACATCTATAATTTTCTTGACTTTATTTACAAGTATCTTCATTTAGTGCTTTTGGAACTGGAAACCCAATCATTAAATACTAAAGCCATATGCATCCTACATGATGACATTTTCATTATTGTTATTGATCAATATGATAAATACTTGAAATAGTTATATTCAATCCACCCCTATACATTTAAAGACAAGGCCAGTTAACATTGATGGTCTCAAAGATAGCAACACAGCATTGATGAAAACAAAAAATTATAAAATTAGCTTGACAACAACACAATTGTAAAAAATATGTGCAAATATTAAGAAAAACAAATAACAAGTAAGCAACACAATGTTGAAATTCTTACAATCTCCTTTAAGGGTTGGTAAATTTGGAGGTGCAGCGACTATCACAAAGGATCAAACTGGCATTTCATGATTGTGTTGCAAAATGATCTGACATATAAAGCAGTATCATTTACCAAACCAGATTTGATGGCGGTGTGGTAAAACATCATCAAATTTATGGGATAAAGAGTATCATTTACAGATAACAGATAATAGATAAAGCAGTATCATCTACCAAAACAGAAATAATCGAGTGACAAATAAAATAAAACAATCCCATAAGATATAGCAAATTTATGGGTATTATGTGATAATTAATTGCACAAATCATTTTACAAATATGTATCAATAAGAAAATTTAAAAATGTCTAATATTACTATTAGTCGTAGGGAAGACTTGTCAATGGATGCGGTGCCCTCAATTATATCTCTCATATATCGTAAAACGAAATAACCACATTGAGCTCCATCCGGTTGAAGGGGAACCTGTGATGAAAAAAAATTATAGTAGTTATGCGGAGATTTTCACAAAGCTTTTCTCAACGAGTAATAACACAATAAAATATATGATTAAAAGAATTATTAAAGGAATAACTTGAGTTTTTGGGTTTTATGTAAAACCCTGAAAAACAGAACCTAACCCTTCAAAATTGTGTTAGCATGGCACTGTCAGACGATCTTTTCAACTGGGGCTTGATACCTCAACGTCAAATGATAGGCCTTATATGATCCCATATAACAATGTTAATATGGACTTTTTTGTTAGCAAGTTTAGATATAATGAAATGTTTGGTTTACACAAATAGTTATTCCATTCTTTATGATTTCCAGTAACATAACATTCCTGTGTTTAGCTACAAAATGAATCTGGAATACTAAGTTTGATAGAATTGTCATTCATTTTCAATTATTCTTTAGCTTATTTCATGAGCCTCTATATATCAGATATTTTGAGTATCATATCTCACATCATATAGATATTAGAAAAATTGATGCTGCAATGCAGCTAATGTGACTAAATCTAAATATCCATGTCCATAGAAATGATTTGAGAGAAAGGTATGAATTCATAACTGCATAATCCATTGCAACGTACATCATATTACCTTCTTCACCAATCTGAAGTGATGTGAATCTGATTCTATATGAGTCTTGAAAGAAAATGCATCTGAATGTCTTCAAATATGTTGCATTCACTTTTAGTAAAAGCCGCCAAACATGAGACAGGCATTGCGTTTGAAGCGATATTCTCCAAAAATTCAAATTTGCCTGTGGTTGGAGATGGTTGATCCTAGAAATAAGACCATTACACATCAAATTCCCAGAGGTATAATCAGTTAATAAAAACACTCATTAACCAACTTCTATTGTGAAAATTACTAGATATAGACTCAGATCAATGGCAATTTACATCATGCAGTGTCAATATGCACTGTTAGAACCAACCAACAAGAATCTCAAACAACTATGAGGTACTATTTTATTGGGCATGAAACATAATAAAAAAACAGTTAAAGAATTTTGAATCCATCGCAACACCTAAGAATCACAAGGTAATGGCGTGTAGCATCTTACCAATGTATCAGTAAACAATGTTGGAGACTCCAACAATGCGGTAGGACTAAGACCCGGTGGAATTGTTAGATAAGGCAATGGAGTTTCTGAAGATGAAACTATGCTGGTGGATTGGATATTAGCAGTATCAAGCTTTGGAACATTAAAACCTTTTCTTGTTGCCATCCTCTCTGCAAGACCTCCAAATGAGCTTGATCTAGGGTCACCAAACAACTTTGGTTGAGGCGAGAGATCATTCAAGGAATTGACTCCAACCTCACTTTCAAATCTTGAGCTCACATTCACCTTTTGGTTTTCGACGCTCCATGGAAGCCCCAAATTTCCATTCTCTACCAAGAAAGTTGAGAATGATCTCGAACCATTTGAAGAGTTTGACAATAGGGTTCTTGAGCTTGAATTTGGAGACAGCCAGGTATTATCCATCATGGCGTCGTTATCTTCTACCTCAACCATGATTGATTCAACTTTTCTCCCGATTCAGCTTTAACCAGTGTAGCATTGACAATGTGGAAAAAAATCAAAATAAATTCTTATTTCAAACAAAAACAAACAATTAGATCAAGCTTAAGATCAGATTCTTAAGGGATTTCCAGTCGTGTAAGAAATGACAATGAAGAGGATCGATAAAAGATTTTCATATCTCAGGCAACGAACAACTTCTCACCTCAAACCTAAATCTTCCGGATGGAACGCTAAACAGAAAAAAGCAAACAACTTTCGGGTCGATCGAAATGCAGCTAGCTGAAGTGGCCATCATATCGCCGAGACGAAGCTATCAAAAGCATGCAAATTTTCATTTTTGAAGGCAAACACCGAACACAAACGAATAGGAACCAGATAGGAACAAACAAGATGCCATAAATTGGAAGGAAGGAGAAGGCATGGAAGGTTTGTCCGAGAAAGGGACGGACAAGTGTGCTCACGCGGTGGAAGGGACGGACGAGTGCGCTCACGTGGTGGAAGGGAAATTAGGGAATAGTGGAGAACAGCGAGGTTTAGGAAATTAGGAACGGCGCGACAGAGAGGGTTAGGGAATTAGCTAAGGAACGACGGAGGAAATAATTTAACCTAATTTTTTTTTTAAATATATATAAACTTAATACCTATAATGATATTTATTAAACATGTCATTAAAAGGATCTAACAATTTACAACAGTTTTGAAAAATCGTTGTAAATTGTGTTGTTGATTTAAAAAAAATTACACTCAACGACAACGGATAGTATTAAGCGTTCTTTTGTGTATTATATATGGATCTTTCAAAGACAACGGTTTTTATCAAAATTGATCGTTCAAAAAGACAACAGTTTCTCTAAAAACCATTGTCTTTGTGGTGTTGTCTTTTCATATTTTTATTGTAGTGATTGATTCTTGAAATAAGTCGCTAAATAGAGATCGATTACTATAATCTGTCTCTAATCTATATTTCTTCGTCCGTCTTTTTCATTTCTCCTCTTGTCTCTTTCCCTCTCCCTCTTGCTGGGTTCTCCTTTCACTGCAATGCATGCGACAACACCTCAACAACACCATCCTACGACTACGACGCAATGCAGCCTGGCCACGACAGAGTTGCGGCGCGATGCAATCTGGCCACGATAGTGCGGCGGCACGAGGTTTGCCACGATAGGTCGGCGACGCGGCTTGGCCACAACGCGAGGCTAGCCATGGCAGGGTGGTGATGCGGCTTGGCCGCGACATGAGGTTGGCTGTGGCAAGGCGACAACGCGACCTGACTACGATAGAGTCGTGGTGCCTTTTGGTGGTAGGGTTGTGTTGGTGCAATCGGCCCAGGTCACGATTGACCAGGACTCGAGTTTGACTTGAGTGATGTTTTGATGTTTCGACAAAAACATATGACAATGTAATTGTCATGGGAAAGTCCAAGTCATGGGTACTTGGCATGGAAAGTCCAAGCATGGGTCTTGGCATGAAAAGTCCAACATGGGTTGGCAAGGGAAAGTCCAAGCTTGAGTTTTGGCATTTGAGAAGTCCAAGGGTTTGATATTGACAGCGTAAAGTCCAAGCGGGAGTCTTGGCAGCATAAGTCCAATGATTGGCGGCGTAAAGTCCAAGCGGAGTCTTGGCGGCGTAAGACCAATGTGCCTTGGCGGTGTAGACACCGTTAGCATGACATAGCCGATGGAAGCACCTGAAGGCTAGCGCGATGGATGAACAAGTCATGGATGACTTTGAGGGATCCGAGAGACGTGAGGCTAATGGAGGTGGCCAGAAGGCTTAGGTCTAGGCTAAGGGTGGTCTAGCAAGTATGGGGGAACCATACTTGGGTTAAAACCTCATAATTGAGGTGTGTCAGTCGACTGATGTCATGTGGCAGTCGACTGGACCAAGTCAACTAGGGTTTGACTGCGGGAAGTGGCCTAGCAATGATCGCCATCAGTAGCGATCGGTCGATTATGTGATCGATCGTGATGCTCGGATTTTCGACCACAGTATGGCGTCTCACTCAACCGCCGAGAGCAGCAGTCGAGTGATGGCTCATCAGTCGACTGATGGTCATGATCAGTCGACTGATGTCCTAGCCGTTGGATTTTTCCAGCGTGGATTACACCGTTGTCTCACAGCAACAGTGTGATCAGTCGACTGATGGTCCCGATCAGTCGACTGATCGACCTTTTCCAGCACAGGTTGAAGCTATATAAGGAACTTGTGATGGAGGAAAAGATAGCGATTTTCTTGGGCGAAATTGAAGGGGGAAGTTGGTGCTTTCCAGTCCTTCAAAGCTAGTTCAAGGCAATCAAAGATCAAGCAATCCAAAGCTCTTGTAAAGGGGTTTTCCTTTACTTGCATTTGTATTTCATATTGTATTTGCTTGTATCTAATTGATTATTGTTGTAATCATTATTGTACGAGGTTTCTCCGCCTCCGGATTGTTCCGAGAAGGAGTGTTTATTAGTGGTTGCATGTGCATCACTAGAGCTCGCAGAGCTCGATCCGTGGAGTAGGAACCGTGCAGTTCCGAACCATGTTATATCGTTGTGTTAGCGTGTTGTGAATTTCATTATTGTTATTACTTTTCTATTTCCGCTGCGCTAACGAAATTATAGAAACAAACGCGAAAGAATTCCATTGACGCTATTCACCCCCTCTAGCCGTTACAATATTCCTAACAGGTTGGTGGTCACCTATTTGCCTGGATTCTGAGGCTCATTGCCCTTTTACCCCTTCTCTTCCCTTCTCCTTCCTCGCCCCACTTACCACTTTGAGGCGGGCTACGTACAGCTACATCATCTCTTCCCCTTTTTTCCCCTTCCTCGAAATCTAACCTAATCTTTCTGCTATTTTCCCCCCCTTGGTTGGACGATTTCCTATTTGAAATTGGAAAATTGGAAGCATTCTATCTTGGCATTCATAGTGGGAGATGGCGTTGGAACGGGCTATTTCGATGTCGATGGTGGAGGATGCATGTGCTGAAGTAGCACGACTCAAGGATATTGATGCACGCGAGCACGACCTCAAATCTCCGACGAGGATCGCCAAGGATTTGATACGTGTGCTCGTACTCAATGCTCGCAAGTGTACGGTCATCGTCAAGTAATAATTTATATATCGATCCCACAGAGACTAAGATTCGAATATCCTTTGTCCAATGGATGCCATTGTTCGGAGTAAATCTTTTGAGAGTAAAGTGTGCGAGGTCGACGACAGTCCTGACTCAGTTACGATGTCACTTGGAGAAAGCGAAGGTGGTCTCAAAATTTCTTAAAGGATTCTAGGACTTCAGTTTCACTTGTTCGTTGTTTAATATGCTATCAATCTAATGCTCCTAGGATCTCTAGTTATGATATTGCAGGAGGACCATCATATGATATCCTAGTGAACATTTGCTTTTACTGAAACTATCTATTCCTAACCAAGTTTTCTTTTCGAATCATCAGAGTTCAAGGGGTTGATATCTTTGGGAGCTCCCTGTCACTGGGGTCCCTTAACCATTCTAGAATTGATGTCTCCTACTTTGGGCCTTATGCTAGAATAGGTTCTTGGGGTACGAGAATGTCCTAGTGTTCCCTATAAAGAGATGGATCTTATTTCGTATCTTACTCTATCATATTCTACCTTCTACGGTTATGGGAGAGAGAATGACCGCAAGATTCCTCCTTGGTTCTCTTAGATTTTTGATACAAAGGCTTTCCGCCTTTGTATCGGCTATGTGCAATAGAAGTAGAATTAAAATACAACTTTCATTGATCTCAAAAGCCTAAATTGTAAATATAAATTCAAGAGCAGAGAATAAACATTTAAACTAGAATATCCAACATACACAAGCTACTCCATAATCCTAGAATTGATGTATGTACTCCATGAATAGAGGAGAATAAATACAAGACATCGTAAAGTGAATCATTACAATGCAAAGATGTTTAAGAATAATGGCAATACTCTTAGTTGTTCTCATAGGCGTTGGAGCATAGATTTCGATCTTTGAGCCACTTTCTCTCTCCCTGTTGGGAGCCTCCGGTGCTTCTTAGGGAATCTTCTTGCCATCCCAGCTGTCGAACCTCCTCCTCAAGGTTTGGGAGCCCTAGGACGACTCCCTCTGCGATCCCCATCATCTTAGATGAGTTTCCTATATATAGAGACAGCTTCGACTTTCCATGAATGCCCGAAAAACCCTATTTCCTCGAATTTGCGGCACCGCCACATGGCCGTGTGAAATTCATATGGTCGGGTCATGTGCAAGGTTGCAAACGGCTGAAATCTAGGCTGAAAATTGGGTTGGAAAAACATACGGGTGTGCTAATTTAACACGATCGGCCATATGTCACTCTAGAGCCTCTGTTTTGATTCGTTTCGCTTCGAAAACATGCTCGTGTCTTGGGACACGGCCAGAGCGTGTTCCCTAAAGTCCATGCTTCATAAAATGCTCCATTTTTTGCTCTAAAAATAACGTCTTGCACATAAAAATAACAAAAGCAGATCTCCGAACTAGAAATAGTAAATGAATGCAAAACAAGGGAGAATATGCATGAAACAAGTATAAAATCTAATGAGATGTGTACTAAAATTACTCCTAAAATCTTATATAATTTGCACACATCAAAATCCCCCAGACTTAGATCTTTGCTTGTCCTTAAACAAACCTCAGTGCCATGAAATTTAAAAGCATTGTTCCCATATTTAGCAGGTTAACTAAAATTATTAAGTGATACTTTCAATCAAAGCAAATAGATATGTTTTAAAAGTTCACCAGGTTAGCTTTTTGTGCATGTGCTGAGAGAATTTCTTAAGGGATACATATTCCATGGTGAGTTAAGTCGTCATCCTATAACTTTTCTAGAGTCTCCGGCTTTTAGGCACTTACTTGCCCTAAAAGAGAGTCGTTCCCTAGAATTAGCATAAAGTCTCAAATGTGTGCTCGATAATGAGAGAATTTGGAAGGTATTTCCCTAGTAACTTAACTCGGTCTCAAAGGGGCATCAAGTCATTTCCACCCACGACAACTATCTTTTTTAACTCTCATTTTTTTCTCCCTTTTTTTTCTTTCTTTTTCTTTTTCTCTTTTTTCTTTTTATTTTATTTTATCATCCTCACTAGCATTCTGATTTTTTCAAATGAGTTTACACAATCTGAACATCTCCAGTAACAAAATTGCTAAATCTAGAGTCACCTATGGACTTCAAAGTACTAGACTACTAGGATGAATCATAACTACATATGTACTAAATTCTCCCTTTCAGAATATTCGATGAGTCTAAGTGAAAATAAAAGCTAACACATGAAAATCTAGAACATCCATCAAAGCATCTAAAAATAAAATACCAAAGGATAAATGAAGTTAACCTAACTCTGGCATGGAAACATATCATAGAGATTTTTTTAAAAACATCACAGAGGCAACTTAAAGTGACCAACAACTAAATGCTGAAAGGAATCTAAATACTATATACATGAGCAAATAAGTGCAAATAATCTAGCAGAATAAAAATTAAACCTAGATGTCAATAAACTAAAGCTGGCAGAAGAATAAAGTAAAATGTAGGTCTCCCCCATACTAAAATAGCAATTGTACCTCTAGCATGGTGATCGAGGTGGAAAGTCTGGCAATCTTGGCATGTCGGGCTCCTGAGAGAATCATGTGCTCATCCATTGGTGCCATATGTACATGTAGTCAATATGAGAACTGGTGGACGCAGCTGTAAAATACCACAGAAAAAAAAATAAAAAAAATGTTGGGTAATTAGGACAATACCCTAAGAATTTTTTCAGGAATTTTTAGGAATTTTTCTGGACTCGAACAGAGATTTCTAAGACCTTTTTTGTTCAGAAAGAGTTAGAGGGCTTAACGAGTCTGAAATTCGACCCGTTTATCTGCCACCCGACCCGTTAAACCTTAACACCACAGTTTCTTATTTTTTTTCGTTTCCACGCCGCTGACCTTTATTTCTCGCCGAGCGTTTCCCGATTGTGACTTATCTCCTCCGCGACCACAGTGTCGGTCGACGTCTCCTATTCTCGCCAACCCATCTCTCTCACTTTCTCTCCTCCTCTGCGCGATCTCTTCGACTCCTGCCGCCCGGAGTTCGTCGGTTCCCGTGCTCGAGTGGACGGCGGCAGGCGACGGTGCTCACGGATAAACCAGAGCAACAAAGAAGAAGGCTCGCGATTTGGGGGCTTGGGTCAATAGCGACGACACTGTGCTCGGGTAGGGAAAACGGTGACTGGCTGCCGGAGTCGAGGTTTCCAGCGGGAGCTAGGGCAGTGATTCGGGGGCGTTGACTTCGCCGGTGAACAGGGGCTCGCCGTCGGAGCTAGGTGAGTCGGTAGTGTTTCCTTCTTCTTCAAGCTTGGACAGGATGGAAATCCCTGAAATTTGTCTGCGTTGGTTACCGGGTTTTTGTTTTGGGCAGTGGGTTCCGGTGAACAGGGGTGGCTACCGGTTGTTGGGGATTCTAATTGTCGATGAAGTTCAATTTCAGGTAAGGAAGAGTAACTTTCCTTTTTGTTCTGTGAATTCTTTTCGGTAAAGATTTCATGTGTTGATGGCTGTTTGGGTTTGGGCAGTGGTCTCGAGCAGTTGAACGGGGCTGCAAGTTTTAGGGGAGTTGCTGCCGGTGGAGACTCCAATTGTTGGTAAGCCCGATTCCCTACCTTTTGTTCTATCAGTCCAGTTCAATTTGTTGTATTGGCTGTGAGCGAGAGGAGAGGATGTGTGTGGCCTGTCCCGGTGAATAAAATAGGTAGGGATGGCTGTAAACGGTTGTAGGTTAGCATACTTGTTAACCGGGAATGATGGATGTTAATTATAGAGTTAATTATAGTATGGGCAACTATAATTTAAGTATTGTGTTTATGAATTAGATTTATAACTGATTCTGTTGGTGATACTATTACAATAGATTGGAGGTAAAAGGTTAAATCTTTATGAGATTAACTTTGTTAAGTTGGATATAGAATTGGATGAGGAAGTTAGCACGTTTGCTAATTGAAACCGATGGGTTTAAATTAAATGGTCAAGTCTGGCTATTTGGGTTTCCAATTAGTATTCGATTAAGCGACGTGAATATAGAAACGGGAGAATAGCGAAATTATATATATATTGTTGTATGCTTGAACATGACCACAATGTTTGAAATGTGTAGGACGTGGATACAAGACGGGTCCGCAGACATGAGGACTCTAGTACTACAAGCATTTACATCAGGTGGTTAATTCCTAACCTGGTCAGGTAGTTTTTGTTAAATACTGAAGATTTAAAATATTAGATTAAATGGCCAAAGAGTTAAGGAAATAATCCTGGAAATATCTCGGGATTTTTAGGGAATTTTTGGAATTTTTCCGGATTTAAACGGACTCCGTACGAGATTATTACGGGGATAAAATAGATAGGTTTTATTTAAGGGGTATTAACCTAAATCGGAAACCCTAAGTTTTTATTTTTCTATTTTCTTTTTCCCCGCCGCGACCCCGCTTTCTCCTTCGGCAGTTCCACGCGCCCGACGCTGATTCTCTCTGCGGTTCCCTCTCTCGCCCGACTCCGCCCTTCTCCGTCGACGACTAAGCAGGTTCACCTTCGCCGGCGCCGGCCTCCTCGCGCTGACCGCCGCAACCTTCTCCTCTTGCACCGAATACCTTCCTCGCGATCAACTCCTCCGTGCGACCCTCCTCTCTTCCGAGATGCTGCCGAGCACTCTTCCTTCCTGCGGCTGACGGCGGCGACTGGATCGTCCTCGACGATCCGCGACGAGTGCGCGAGGAGTCTTCCGCGACGGCGGTGACTGGATCATCCTCGACGATCCCTGCGGACGAGACAGCAAGGAGCCTCCTCGCGGCAGTCGGCGCTCGCGGCAGTCGACGACTAGGGAGGTTGTGTCGGTGGCAGCTCCACCGTGTCCTCGTCGGTGTCTACAGTCGTGGCGACAACGAGCAGGCGCTGGGTTGTGCGATCGCGAGGGCGTCGATTGGGGATTTTTACGCAGATTGTGGATTTCACTGCGCCGGTGGTCACCGGAGCAAGGTGAGGTTTTGTTTTCCCTGATTTTTGGATGAGTTCTAAACCTAGCTGTGGATTTCTTGTTTGAGTTTGATCTGTTGATAGGGCAGCGGTGGTTGAGTGCGAATTTGCTCCGAGGAACTTCTAAGGAAGGTAAGAGGTATTTACAGCTTTATTTTGAGTACTGTTGAATTTAATTGCTGCTGTGTGTGGATATTTGTGATGAGATTGGTGTTTGGGGGAAGGATTGGTTGTCGGTGGGATTCTAAGGCCGGTAAGTATGATTCCGGTGTTATTCGGCCGATCGATTGATTCGGAGGATATGGGATTTGGGTGATATTGTTTGATCTTGAGGATATTTTTATAGGTGATGAATTAGGTTAATTGATTTGGAATTAATTGGGCTAAATTAATTGTATGGATATTTATGGACAAGGAAAATTGGAAATAGTTTGGGTTAATTGGGATATAAAGGAAATCGATTAATTATTCGATTTGTCATTGAATTGTATTTTTGTGCTTAACTATAGTTATGCGATATGCAGGTTTCGGTCACGAGGCAGGTCCCCGATCGTGACGTTTTCATTCTTGCGGATATATATTCAGGCGGGTATTTTGACTTAACTTTTAGATTAAGTCAAATTGATATGCTAGTAGAATAGCTTACAATAACTTTTTCATGTTTATATGCCTGGTATACTTTTGGTGCCTACTAGATACATGCATGTGATAGGATATGATTATATTTCCCTGTTTGACTTTGATCATAGTATATGGATTAGGGATATGTACATATTGATTGTACATATTATTCGGATAGGTATTTTGAGTAGGATTTACATGCTTTAGTATCATGCACCATTTTCGCATGATTGCATGCTAGCTGGACGGGGTTCCATTATTGTTGAGCCCAGACTAGTTACATGGCTCGCATAATACACGCCACTCATGGGTTAGTGGTACATCGAGGGTGTGTGCAGCTTGCTCTGTCAGTTCACCGGTCCGTCCGCTCATGGGTAGCGACAGAGGCGTGGTAGCGGCGGATCCCTCCTCCTCTCTACACACAGGAGATGAGCTTAGCTCCCCACTATGTTTGGGGCGGAGGATAGGTGTACTCGACAACATCCCGTCCACTCGGCCACTCAGAGCAAAGTGATGGCGAGTGCACAATTGTCATAGCCCTACCCACTCGGCTTCACCATTGCGTAGGAGGCCGATCAAGGCCGGGGTGACCATGTCATTAGCACGACATGCATTTTGACGGATTGCATTTTGTATTGGTTTGTCGTGCATTATTGTATTGATGCCTTGGATGTGCATATGATTGTCATGCATACAGGATACATGTTTATATATGGTCAACTCTATTACTTCTAGTCGCACATGCTCCTATATCGGGTAGGAGATTGTAAGTACATCATTTTGTATTTCTTGCATACCCTATTTATGTGAGATGATCTTGGCATGATATTTTTATTGTTAGCTATACCTTACTATGCATATCTACTATACCCGCAGAGTTCTTTGAACTCACCCCGTTGATTTATATTTATTTCAGGATGAAGTCGGGGAGAGTCCAAATTGCCAAACCCTCGCCGTGAAGTGTATTTGGTTATTTGTTTTGGTTTTGGATATCTTGTTTAGAAGATATATTTAGGAGGAATTGGATTTATGTATTTGTGGATTTTTGGTGTCCTTAGGACTTTATTCGAGTTTTGTTGGATGGATTTGATTGAGTATTCTGCCCGGATAAGCGAGAAGGGTAGGTTTAGATGTGATAGATTGTTTATTTATTTACTTGGATTGAAGGCACGAGGCCTAATTATACTCTGCGTGTGTTGTTTGGATTGGTCGTGTTGGCGATGTATAGTGGTCGTGTAGGCCTTGTATGTAAATTGAGATTGTCACCGTCTGAGAGATCTTTGTCGGATTTTTCGTCTGGCGGGGTCTCCTTCGGGGCGTGACAATTTATTTGGTATCAGAGCGCCTAGGTTTTCGAGTTCCTAGGGGTTTTTGGATTTTTCGGAGTTTGCCACGTTTGGCGGAGGTTTCTGAGTAATTTGGAAAATTTTGGATTGATATGGATTTGATGATTTTATATTTGAATTGAGGATTTATGACGAGGTCAATATGGGGATTTGGCGTGTGAACCTCTCTGCGCAAAATAGGTATGATGAAAATTTTATATATTTTTACTTAGTAACATCTCTAGTAGCATCCGTAATAATTTAATAGATATGACGAGGTGGGCGTGCACCGACGTGGTGCGTGCAGGGTAACCACGCAAGAGGACAGTGAGATCTCTGGTTATGGAGTTGTCAGAAAGGGTCTATAGAGTTTTGACTCATGTGCAGACTCGTAGTTGGGGTCGCCCACCACGGTGACCAACCAGAGTTGCCGTAGTGTTTATACTCCAGGTTAGATTTGGCTATGTGTTTAGTGGATAACAGGAAATAACATTTAAGTGTGTTGGTCACTATTTGTAATCGTAGATGGAGTTGACCACGTGAACAACCTGTTCAGGCTGTAAGTCTTGAACCTGTATCGAAAAGATGAATTGTCTTTGAGAGCTGACTGATACCGAGTCAGAAAAGCAAGGGTCAAGTCGTCACATTGGTTGTGGAAATCAAGGACTACAGTGTTAGAGATTTTCACTGATTATACTAGGCAGATTATTACTCTGTGGGGCAATGGACAAAGAATGTATACTATTGTTGATACAGTCCTTGGAGGTTTAAGTTACGAAGTTCCATAGGGATTTTGATCCTTGAGCGGCTTGAGCCTTAGATTGATAACATTGAAGGTACTGATAAGTACTGTATTTATATAGGAGTGGAGATAGTTTCTTACTATTGCAATGATCAAGTTGTTTCTTGGTGGAATAAGTGGAAGAAATTTATTTGAGGAAATAACCCATTACGGGATCATGGGTTCAGGATGTTTTCGAGAGACGGTATTTCTCCAGGTTATTTTGTATGACTCATTGTTGAGGAATTCTTGAAGCTTAAGTTGAGTGATCAATTGATAATGGAGTTTCACTATAGAGTTTAATAGACTCGCGGAGTTTACCCCTCCATTTAATGGTTTAAGATAGTGATTGAGTTGTTTTCGATCACCACGATTTATTGGCTTACCTTGGGATTAGGATAGTGGATCTTCCATCAGATCCTATCGGGAGGCATTAGGGTGAGTCATATTTATAAAATGACTGCAACAAGTGTCTCAAGAGAATAGTGTAGTCAATCTATGTGGTAATAACCTACACTTCGGATAAGACAACGGTAGAAGTCGTGAACATGCTCTTCTAACTAAAGTCACGTGACATTATTTCGTTCTCATGTTGATGCCTGATATTGATCAGGTTGTTGCTAGAGGTGGTAATTTGATGTTGATGATGAAAGTTTACAATCTCTTGAGTGATTGAGGATTTAGTTGGAATTTTGGGTTGTTTTGGTGGTGATCAAGGCTCTATCCCGGGATGAAAGATGGATGAAACACCTCATTTCCCAGCCGAAAACAGGAATATGGATTTAAGTTTTCTCCTCAGATATATGTCGCTATCAGAAGTGGTTTGTGCACTTGTGGAGATATGAGGTTGGTTGTATGGTTTTTTTTGAAGAAAATGATAGGAAGAGGTGTATACACCTAGATTCATACAGTTATCGAATTCTTTTTCTCGATCACTGTGAAATAGGGAATCCATTAAGAGCAGAAGTTGGATGAGTTTACATCTTTACTCGAAAGGAGTTGTAGATGGTTGAAGGATTGATCATTGAGGTTGGTATCAGATGATTGAAGGATTGATCATTGAGGTATTACTATAGTTTACCTTGATGATATATTGAGAGATACATGTGTTTACAGATATCTGTGGTTAAAACATGCACTGATAGGATTAAAAGGATTTTTATATTTGGATCATGTGGATTAATAGTGTTTCCACTGATAGGTGAGATGTTGAGATGATTACTGTGATGATTATCACAGGGGTATGAAAATGATTTTGGATGTTTAGAGGTTGATTGATGGAAATGTTATATTATAGTGAGAGAGTTGACTTAATTGTTTTATAGTTGACTTGGTTGATATGATGTGGATATCTGGATATTAACTTGGAGGTTATGCTTGTGACATGATGGTATAAGAAGGTCTCTCGGATGCCTGTATAATTCGAGAGTAATCAGATGTAGTGTTGGAGGAACTTCTAGGCTTGCCGCTGTATAGGCAAGTAGAGTAGGCGATCAGAGGGATTTCGAAAAATAGTTTCGATATCGAAGATCCCCTACTGTGAGATAATTTATTTGGTACTGAGGTAATGTTATTTTTACGAGCTAATATTTTTATTTATGGTGCGTTGGCTGAGGGCTAGAGTAAAGCGCACAAGGTTATTGAAGCTCGTGATATACTCAAAGCAATGTCATTAAATTGGATGTAAGCCAAATCGAGTTGCTTGGATACCGTCATCGATCGGTCTTTCAGAATTGGCAAGGTTGATGATGCCAAGAGGTATTTGTTAGAATGACGATTTTTCAGGGGATAATTTAGTTGGTATCAGTGTTGCTTAACACTATGGGAATTGGAAGAATCTAAATTCCAATTATAGGAGTTGGTGGATGGGATATTTGTTGTCCCAGTATTTTATTTCTTGAGAAGCTCTGGAACTTGTTGTTCAAAGAGATATGAACCTTTGAGGTTATACATCAATTATTGATGATGGAATGCGGTAGTGGTAGAAGGAAATGAATATCCTTCATGGTGGATTGAGGATCTAATTAGATCAGCTTTAGGACACCTGTGTATACTCTAGGATTGATTTATGATAGGCGTGTTGATATTGTAGTGACAGGGTGTCATACAATTATCAAAGTCATAGGGATGATTGATATATCATCAGCCTAGAGTAAAGAGGATGCAGGTGTATAGTGGTGACAATTTTATACTTGGTATGAATTGTACGAGGTTTGTTTATCTTGTTTGACTTATGACGACTTAGTCGTCCAGGGATTTAGGAAATCGTGTATTCTGGACACGATTGGATCATTTATAATGGTGGCAGTTGGAGTTGAGCACTCGGCCACCGTAGATGATGGTTTTCGCTATTGATTTGATCATTACCATAGATATGGATAGGATGCTCTAGCGGTATTACATCGCTAACTGGTTGGATCAGGAAGGTGTTGGAATTTATTTGGTCTGAAGCTTGTGAACATAGTTTCAGGGCTCAGACGATGGTTGACTCTTACACCAGTGTTGTGTGATCATTCTCGGGTGAAAGGAAAGTTAATTTATATGCGGATGCGATGTTTCAGAGAATGGAGCGTTTCTGATTTAGTTGATCGAGACGTATCTCATGTTTATGTCAAAAGAGGAATTACGAGATGGGTTGTCATATATATATATGACGGTGACCTAGCAGGAGTTGTTATGTTGTTTTGTAAAGGAACAGATATGCTTATGAGGTTTTAGCTAGCTACTGTGTAGTTGCATTTGAATTTAGGAAGAGTTACTATTGATTCGGGAACAACAGATAGATTCTTGTTGTGATGATAGAGAGCATCTACCATAGAGTTGTACTTTTGCTCTACCGGTTCGGAATTAGTGATATTGGAATTTGTATGTAGTAGGTGGCTAGATAGCTACCTGACATCTTGACTGGCTATGAGTCCCGGTCGTAGTAGCATGTCGTTGCCCGTAAGTAGTGCCTTTGCATTACTCTGAGAGCCACGAGACTTGGTCACGATATTTTGATAGGTATTGCTGAAGATTGCAATAGGTTGTATATGTTGCAGATGTTTAAGATTGTATCCGGAAAATAGTAAGTATTGAAACGTTCTCCGTGGAGGAACGACATGCGGAATATAGTTGATTTGGAAGTTTGGTAAAGGTGGTGTATAAATAATTTGTAAGGTTATGTACCAAGAGGAAAGTGGGAGCCTAGTATGATGGACGGTGTTGGGAAATTATTTGGAATTCGGAAAGGGCTTAGTATGATTAGCTAAGTCCGCTCATTTTCGTTCGATCCATACGATGAGTTTGTTGGATCGCTGGATAGGTTGTACTATGGCGATTTCCAGTTCATGGAGGATCTGTGAGTATCGTATGTGATAGCGGTTCAGGATTTACCTTTGGATTATGGATAGTCTTTAACAGGTCACGGATATAGAGATCCACTCAGGTACAGTTAGGTACTTATTATAGGTGGACGAAATGAAGATACTATTCATATTTTGGAAGGGCTGCTAGAAGCAAGTGTGATTTGATGTTAAGGGATATCAGTAACCCCACTTAGTCACTTGAGGTGTGACTTGTCTCCAGATGTTTGAGATGGTTGTTGGGACATCTCGTACTAATATACGAGTAGAAAATTTGGGGACCAAATTTTTATTAGTGGGGGAGAATGTTAAATACTGAAGATTTAAAATATTAGATTAAATGGCCAAAGAGTTAAGGAAATAATCCTGGAAATATCTCGGGATTTTTAGGGAATTTTTGGAATTTTTCCGGATTTAAACGGACTCCGTACGAGATTATTACGGGGATAAAATAGATAGGTTTTATTTAAGGGGTATTAACCTAAATCGGAAACCCTAAGTTTTTATTTTTCTATTTTCTTTTTCCCCGCCGCGACCCCGCTTTCTCCTTCTTGGCTCCACGCTACCGACGCCGATTCTCTCGCGGTTCCTCTCTCGCCTCGACTCGCCCTTCTCCTCGCCGACGACTAAACAGTTCACCTTTCACGGCCACGACCTCCTCATGGCCCGACCGCAACCTTCTCCTCTTGCACCGAATACCTTCCTCGCGATCAACTCCTCCGTGCGACCCTCCTCTCTTCCGAGATGCTGCCGAGCACTCTTCCTTCCTGCGGCTGATGGCGGCGACTGGATCATCCTCGACGATCCTCGCGACGAAAGTGGCGAGGGAGTCTTCCCGCCGACGGCGGTGGATCGGATCATCCTCGACGATCCTCGCGACGAGACAAAGAAGGAGCCTCCTCGCGGCATCGGCGCTCGCGGCAATGCGACTAGGGAGGTTGTGTTTGCGTGGCAGCTCCACCGTGTCCTCGCCGGTGTCTCATAAATATGGCGACAACGAGCGGCCGGGTCAGCGATCGCGAGGGGGCCGTCGATTTGGGGATTTTTCACGGTATTGTGTGGATTTCACCGCTACGGTGGTCACCGAGCAAGGTGAGGTTTTGTTTTCCCTGATTTTTGGATGAGTTCTAAACCTAGCTGTGGATTTCTTGTTTGAGTTTGATCTGTTGATAGGGCAGCGGTGGTTGAGTGCGAATTTGCTCCGAGGAACTTCTAAGGAAGGTAAGAGGTATTTACAGCTTTATTTTGAGTACTGTTGAATTTAATTGCTGCTGTGTGTGGATATTTGTGATGAGATTGGTGTTTGGGGGAAGGATTGGTTGTCGGTGGGATTCTAAGGCCGGTAAGTATGATTCCGGTGTTATTCGGTTGATCGGTACGGTATTCGGAGGATATGGGATTTGGGTGATATTGTTTGATCTTGAGGATATTTTTATAGGTGATGAATTAGGTTAATTGATTTGGAATTAATTGGGCTAAATTAATTGTATGGATATTTATGGACAAGGAAAATTGGAAATAGTTTGGGTTAATTGGGATATAAAGGAAATCGATTAATTATTCGATTTGTCATTGAATTGTATTTTTGTGCTTAACTATAGTTATGCGATATGCAGGTTTCGGTCACGAGGCAGGTCCCCGATCGTGACGTTTTCATTCTTGCGGATATATATTCAGGCGGGTATTTTGACTTAACTTTTAGATTAAGTCAAATTGATATGCTAGTAGGATAGCTTACAATAACTTTTTCATGTTTATATGCCTGGTATACTTTTGGTGCCTACTAGATACATGCATGTGATAGGATATGATTATATTTCCCTGTTTGACTTTGATCATAGTATATGGATTAGGGATATGTACATATTGATTGTACATATTATTCGGATAGGTATTTTGAGTAGGATTTACATGCTTTAGTATCATGCACCATTTCCGCATGATTGCATGCTGGCTGGACGGGGTTCCATTATTGTTGAGCCCGCAGCTAGTTACATGGCCTGCACACCCTGCCACTCATGGGTTAGTGGTACATCAGGAGGGTGTGTGCAGTTGCTCTGTCAGGCTCCGCTGGTCCGCTCATGGGTAGCGACGAGGCAGCGTGGTAGCGGGCAGGGATCCCTCCTCTGGTCTATGACACCGGGAGATGAGAGCTTAGCTCCCCCACTATGTTTGGGGCAGGAGGATAGGTGTACTCCGACAGCATCCTGTCCACTCGGTCACTCAGGAGCAGTGATGGCAGAGTGCACAGTTGTCATAGCCCTACCCACTCGGCTTCACCATTGCGTGTGAGGCGGCTGACTGGCGTCAGGGGTGACCATGTCATTGGCACGGCATGCATTTTGCACGGATTGCATTTTGTATTGTGTTTGCTGCATTATTGTATTGATGCCTTGGATGTGCATATGATTGTCATGCATACAGGATACATGTTTATATATGGTCAGGACTCTATTACTTCTAGTCAGGCACATGCTCCTATATCAGGGTAGGAGATTCAGGTAAGTACAGTCATTTTGTATTTCTTGCTTGCATACCCTATTTATGTGAGACTGTACTGACATGATATTTTTATTGTTAGCTATACCTTACTTGCATATCGACTATACCCGCTGAGTTCTTTGAACTGACCCCGTGATTTATATTTATTTCGTGATGAAGTCCGCCGAGAGTCCAATTGCCAAACCCCTGAAGTGTATTTGGTTATTTGTTTTTGGTTTTGGATATCTTGTTTAGAAGATATATTTAGGACTGGAATTGGATTTATGTATTTGTGGATTTTTGGTGTCCTTAGGGACTTTATTCGGAGTTTTGTTCTGGATGGATTTCAGTTGAGTATTCCTGCCCAGATGGCAGAAGGGGTAGGTTTAGATGTGATAGATTGTTTATTTATTTACTTGGATTGAAGGCCTGAGGCCTAATTATACTCTGCGTGTGTTGTTTGGATTCCGGTCGTGTTGACCGATGTATAGTGGCCGTGTAGGCCTTGTATGTAAATTGAGATTGTCACCCGTACAGGGGAGATGCTGTCGGATTTTCGTCTGGCGGGGTCTCCTTCGGGGCGTGACAGTTTTAATGCATACAGATTTAGATGCATGATCATCTTATATGATCATGTTACCTTGACCCTGCTCTTATTATCTTATGCTTGAACTTGTCATTGGCTATATTTACTCAAAGGTTGATATCACATTCCCTTTATTATGATTTAGGGTTATAGATGTGATGTAAATAGGCCTAGATATTTAGTAGGGTGTGGATGTTAGAGTACGGGTGATGACCAAATTTATAAATTGGCAAAAAGGTCATCCGTGGGTAGGTAATGCCCTAAATGTAGGAGTTATACCAATACTCGTATGTTGTATACTTATTTACCAACCACGTGTTGTGTAAATGGTCAGGTGAGTCATGGATAATGTGTCGCTACGGACCGGTGGTCCTAGCTTGCCATGATCAGTTGAGTACGCCTCTCTACAGGATAGAGAGTGTACTGATCAAATGGGCGTGACTCTCTGTTGAACAGAGAGTCTGTGGTAGATGTCTGTATGTGAGACAGTACCTTCATGTCATTCAATGCATACTGACGACATCGTCTCCCTTGGGGTTGAGAGAGTCGTCAGTCATCCTGCTTCTCAGGTTACTCCCAGAGGAGTAACTGGTGTGAGGGCAGAGTATTTGTTGTGACTCATTCTACTATTATAGACGATGGTAGTCGGGGTGCGTGTAGTTGTCTTGGGTGCGTGACACTCGACCACTCATTGGTAGTGTCAGTCGGAGTGGCCAACAGTAGGGACCCCCGTTGTGTAGCGAGCTCTTTACACTCATATGCTACTTGATAATACTGCCCACTCGGCCACTCTAGAGCAGTGGTTGGTGTGAGTTGAGACAATTGTCATGTCGTGCCACCTAGGCCACACTGGGGTCGTGGTAGCGAGTAGGGGTGTGCAGGCATGACCATGCATGCTGCATTGCCGTATCATACGGTGTTTTGCATATTGTTATATATATACATACATGCTTGTATATATATATACTTGGATGATGGTGATTAGTATACATACAGATGCAGTCTATATGTATACTCACTTTGATGATGCATTTGTATGTAGTATACTTGTTGCATTTGTTTGTACATATTCATACATGCTATTGCATTTTCTATATGGTAGTAGGCCGATACTTGTATACCTGTTAGTTATTCACTGTGATACCCTCGACCCATATCAGGATGTAGTGTGAGTTAGTATGATTCTTTATACCTTATATTATGGATATATGCCCAGGTTGGATGAGGATAGAGTAGCCGACTGTCAGGTATGTCAGCATCGTTTGTTGTTCAATTTATTTAGTGTATGCATGCATGTATACTTGTTATGTTGATGTATACCTATTGTATGAGTAGATTAAACTATTGAATGACATGTAATATTGATACATATATTTACATGTTCTATCTTATTACCCGCTGAGTTTTACTCACCAACACAGACCTGGGTTTTTCTGTCGCCCAGGTAATAGGTAGAAGTTTTTGTGACGACTTGGAGCTGCGCCGACGATCCATCCCATCTCCATTTTCTGAGTCTCCTGAGGAATCCGTTTTAAGTCTTGGATTTTGATTATGTTATGGACTTGTTTTATTATAGTCTTGGTCATGATGTCGTGGACTTTATTTCTATATTCGATATTTTATGTACGATTTTATTACTGTGGACTTGTCAGGTGGTCTACACCTATATGTTTTTAGTATATTTGTTGTGGGTATGTAGTTTATGTTTCCGCTGTGGTTGTTATATTTATGTTATGTTGTTGTTGTGGGCCTACGGGCCTTGTATTAACCCAAAATATTGCACGTACAGGGGAGATGTCGTTCGTTTGATTTTCGGTACGACATACTCTCGGGGCGTGACAACTTTATTGGTATCAGAGCCGAAGGTTCTGTGATGTCATACAATGATTTTATTTTTGAGTCTTGGATTCTCGATAGTCGGTATATATTTTTCGGATTTGGTTTTTGTGAGATGGGATTGACAGCGACATAAGCTCCAAGCATCACGAAGT
This sequence comes from Wurfbainia villosa, assembly GCA_025175895.1. NCBI lineage: Eukaryota > Viridiplantae > Streptophyta > Magnoliopsida > Zingiberales > Zingiberaceae > Wurfbainia > Wurfbainia villosa. The sequence continues at coordinate 2,288,735 of CM046008.1, forward strand.
AAGTATTTCTGATAACTCGTATTTCAGATAGTTACTTATCTAAATTTGTTTAACGGATGTATACAGTCAAAGTTATGGCACCTATGCAGACTCGTAGTAGAGGTCGTCTATCAAGGCGATCCATCAGAGTTGAGGGATAGGAGTCTGCTACTACTGAGCCCGTTATTCGGGAACAACCTCATCTTTCCCCTATTGGTAATTCGGAGCCTCAGAATTCGAATGTACCATTGACTATGCCAGAGCCTGCAGAGTCCAGTTGGCTCAATGATAAAGCATGGATACTCGTGTTAGCACGATCGACCAAGGAAAAGTTCTCCTTGTTCCGAGGGGAGTCCAACCCATGGATTGCCCGGTCTTGGCTGAAAAATATGGAAGACACCTTCGAGTACATGAACTGTACAGATGTGGAGAAGGTGGGCCTTGCTGTGTATCATCTCAGAGATCAAGTTGTTACTTGGTGGAAATTGCAGAAGACTCTACTCGGGGAGCGTGGGATTACTTGGGCAATCTTTCGAGATGCTTTCTGGAGACAATACTTTCCTTCGACATTTTCTATAACACATCGTCAGGAATTCTTGAGCCTGAAGCAAGGTGATTGTTCCGTCATAGAGTACAACACAGAATTTACCAGACCATTAGAGTTCTTCTCTCATCTGGTAGCACGGGATGCAGATCGGATGTACCAGTTCACAAAGGGTCTTGCTACTTATATACGGAGTCAGATGTCAGGATCTATCATTACCTCATACAGGGAGGCATTGGACCGCACCCTCTTCATCGAGATGACTTCCCAGCAAATTTCCAGGGAAAAGGATATAGAGAAGCAGATGACTCAGGGCAAGCAGCATAACCAGGGTTCAACTCAGGGGACTCAGAAGAAATGGGAGCAAAAAGGAACTACGCGAGGTGCTACAGAAGGGTCAGCTAGATCGCATAAGGGGAAACGTCTAACATCAGAGTACTCTGGAGGGTCTCAGAGTAGCCGTAAGGGACGAAGCAGGAATGGAAGCTATAAATGTGGATTTGAAAGCCACAGAGTATCAGAGTGTCCTTTAGAGCAACCGGTTTGCTATTATTGCAAACAACCGGGTCATACTAGTCGTGATTGTACACTGAAAGCACAATTGGAGTTTCCTGATAACTCCAACAAGGGGAAGAAGTCTACCCAGCAGGGACAACAGAGGACAGCACCGCGGACTCAGACATATGGTCAGAGGCATCCAGTACCTCCACCAGCACAATTGTACCAGATGCAGGGGGTGCCCATACAGTGATGTCGACGCGGTGATCCCGATATCCTGCACTACTATCCAGAGTATCTTCACCGCAGTTCTTACCACCAACTCGAGGATATCTTATGTACGCACCACCTCGGCCTCGATACCAGAGCGGATCCGGCGGAGTGGAGGCACACTACTCGCCGTCGAGGATGCGATGAATATCGAGACTGGATGAGTTTATACCATCACCAGAGATGAGGCACAGCGGGTTGAGGGATCAATCATACGGGGTATGGTTTCAGTTTATTCTATATACGCTGATACTTTGATTGATACCGGTAGTTCTCATTCATTCGTATCTAGAATATTTCTGGGTAGAGTTGGAAGAATCCCAATGGTTCATTCTTGTGGGTTAGCAGTATCCTTACCATCAGGAGAGGTATTGACTAGCCACCAAGAAATCAAAGGTTGCCCGTTAGATTTTGACGGACATATCCTTACAGTGGACCTTCAAGTGTTGGAAATGATAGAGTTTGATATTATTCTCGGTATGGACTGGTTGGTCGCTTATCATGCTACAGTGGATTGTAGAGCAAGGGTGGTGACATTTCAACCACCGAATCAACCAGCTTGGGAATTTGTTGGTACTAGAGATGATGGATTATCTATTATATCGGCTTTACAGGCTCAGAAGCTATTGGCCTAGAGTTGTCAGGGTTATTTATTATCTCTAGTCAAAGTTGAGAACGAAGGACTACCACCCCTCTCTGATGTATGAGTAGTCCGAGAGTATTCAGACATATTTCCAGATGAACTTCCAGGCTTGCCACCTCCTAGGCAAGTTGAATTTGCAATAGAGGTGATTCCAGGAACCACGCCTATATCGAAACCTCCTTATCGGATGGCGCTGAAAGAGCTGAATGAACTTAAAGTTTAACTGCAGGAGTTGCTGGATAATGGATTCATCCGACCTAGTGTTTCACCATGGGGAGCACCGGTACTCTTTGTCAAAAAGAAGGATGGATCGTTGCGATTATGTATTGACTATCGGTAACTGAATGCAATCACAGTTAAGAACAAATATTCGCTGCCGAGGATAGAAGATTTGTTCGATCAGCTTAAGGATACATGCGTGTATTCTAAAATTGATCTGCGCTCAGGATATCATCAGCTTCGGATAAGAGATGAGGATGTTCAGAAAGCAGCTTTCCGCACCCGTTATGGGCATTACGAGTTTCTAGTGATGTCGTTCGGTCTCACGAATGCCCCAGCTGCATTTATGGACTTAATGAACCGGGTATTCCTGAGGTATATAGATCAGTTCGTGATAGTGTTCATCAATGATATATTGATTTATTCTCGATCTGAGGAGAAGCATGAACAACATCTGCGGATAGTATTGGAGATGTTGCGCCGGGAGTAGTTGTATGCCAAGTTTAGCAAGTGTGCATTCTGGTTATCCTCAGTGGGTTTTCTTGAACATGTGGTGTCCAATAGAGGTATTTCTGTAGATCCCCAGAAGATTGAGGTGATTACCAGTTGGAAGTAGCCAAAATCAGTTCAGGAGGTCCGTAGTTTCCTTGGTCTGGCCGGGTATTATCGGAGATTCATGGAGGGATTCTCGAGTATCGTCATGCCACTCACTCGCTTGACTCGAAAAGGGATCAAGTTCACCTGGTCAGAGGCTTGTGAAACTAGCTTCTAGGAGCTTAAGCGACGGCTAGTTTCTGCACCAGTCTTAGTGATTCCTTCTGGTGTTGATGGGATGGTTCTTTATACGGATGCTTCTATCCAAGGGTTGGGTGCAATTCTAATGCAGTCCAACTGTGTGGTGTCTTATGCCTCCCGTCAACTAAAAGATCACGAGAGAAATTATCCAGTGCACGATCTAGAGTTAGCCGCCATTATTTTCGCATTGAAGATATGGAGGCACTACTTGTATGGGATTACCTTTGAGATCTACACAGACCATAAAAGTCTGAAGTATCTGTTCACACAGAAAGAGCTGAATCTGAGACAGAGACTGTGGATGGAATATCTGAAGGATTATGAATGCACCATTCAGTATCATCCGGGAAAAGCTAATGTGGTAGCAGATGTGCTGAGCAGGAAGTCTCGTGGAGTTCTGGCCAATCATCTGACAACGGTTATTGATCTAGTTCGACAGTTCTTAGAGTTAGGATTGTCTGAACACGATCAAATATCCCGGGGGATATTAGTTTCTATGGTTGCTCATTCCGCTATTGCTGAGAGGATCAAGGAAGCATAAGCCAGTGACCAGCATCTGCAGTTCTTGTGCAGCACAATAGACTCAGAATGTCAAATGGATTTCTCGAGTGACGAGAATGGTGTACTTCATTTTCGTGGACGATTATGTGTTCCGGACACACACCCAGTTAAGGAAGAACTGCTACAGGAAGCGCATCAGTCGAGATTTGCTATACATCCTGGTGGTACTCGGATGTACCGGGATTTGAAGCAGTTATACTGGTGGAATGATATGAAATGGGATATTGCAGACTTTGTAGTTGTCAAGTCTCGAAAAAAAAAATAATAATAATAATAACAATAATAATAAATAAATAAATCAATCCACGGGCGAAAATCATCGAAAAAGGGGGATAAATTTCGGGGTCTATTTACACCCTAAATAATCACCGCTGAGAGGCAAAAGGGGGAAAAACCCTAAACCCTAATTAACCGGCCGAACCCTATATATATATGTTTCTTTTTCTATTTTTTTGATTTTCTTCCTTTTTCCCTTCGCTCCGCTCGCGCGACCCCCCTTTCTGCCCGCGAGCCGCCGCCGACGACGAAGGAAGCGAACGCCGAAATCCTTGCCGCCGGAGTCGACGCCAACCGGCCGGAGCTACACCGACCTTCCTTCTTCCTCTTCACGGTAAGAAATCTTTGGCTAGGGCTGGCGAGGGTGGAGGATTTCGCGAGTTTCGTCTGGGCTTTAGCGGCGGGATGGAGTCGGGATTTCGGATTTCATCGGGTCGGAGATGTTGGGGGAGTCGGGATTTCGGATTTCATCGGGTCGAAGATGTTGGGTTTTCCGGCGTGGGTTCTAGCAGGAGCCACGGGAGGATTCTTTGTATTTTGGAACGGATTGAGATAAGGAACTGGTGGAGCTGGGGCTTCCCGTCGGCAAGGAGGAGGTGAGGGAGTCGGGATTGGAATTGGGCCTGAGTGTTGGGTTCCGACGCGAGTTCCAGCAGGGGTCAGGGGTGGATGGTTGGTATTTTTGGATCGGATTGAGGTAAGGGAACCGGTGAAGCGCGGAGGTTTGGAACTGGACGGAGCAACGACAACCAACGAAGCTGTTTTTCCGTCGGCTTGAGAGAGTGAGGGGCAGGGAGATCTCGTGAGGTGGCTAGGAATTAAATCATTGGGCCTTAATGGGAATTCTAGATGGTGGGTATTGAACCGGTGGATTAGGGTTCTCGGCAGGGGAAGAGCCGGGGAAAGGGAATGGATAAACCGATTGGTGTCATTGGAAGGGAAGGGGATCGGTCTAGGATTTTAGGATCGCATTCGATGAATCTAAGCGTGGATTCGTATGGAGGGTTTCATCCGGGAGGGGGATAATAACGGAGTATACACTTGTTGGGGTCCGAATGAATTGGGTGAGCCGAACGATGTATATGAGGGTGAAATCTTCAATTAATAGCCAGGTAAATGTTTAATAGAGGTAAGGGGTGGTATGTTGGAAGTGAATCAGCATGATGGGATGGATAGAGAAGTTAGTATGTATATGAGCTTTATGTCTATAGATGATTCCTGTTAAATGTGTTCTCAGCCAGCATGTTTAGTTAATCCTTTATAAGTTTTTTTTTTGTAATGCTGTAAATGATTTATAATATGTGATAATTATCGTCTACCTGTGTATGAGGTTAGATGCTATATATATATATATATATGAGTAATTACCATCTACCTGTGTATGAGGTTAGATGTTATAGGTATGTGTGTGTAATTACCATCTACCTGTGTATGAGGTTAGATGCTATACGTATGTGGGTGTAGTTATCATCTACCTGTGTATGAGGTTAGATGCTATGTAAAGATATGCATATATATATACATATATATATATATATATATATACTTTTCCATTCATGATGTTCTATGTTATCCTACTGTGACTGAGTATGATAGAAAATGACAGAAATTCTTAGTTAGCTAAATCAGTATGTGAGCATTAGTGGTGCTCGACGGGTTGGGCTCCCGGGTTGAGCTCGGGAGGGCCTTCCACCAAATCGATCGATCGATGATCATGACTCGATTCCCTTAGTTTCTTCCTAGAGGTACCTCAGATTGCACAAGAAAATAAGGTATTTTGACTCGCTCAAGATTTTTAAATGCATAATGTGAGGCACCACGAGGGTTTATGTTTAGGTACGCTTAGCATAATAAAAGGCATGATTGGGTTCAGACTTGTTATAATGATATGATGTTAAAAGTATTGGTTATGTTTCATATTGACTCACCGAAAGTGTAATCGAAAATGTATGTTAAGCTACAGTAATTTACATTTACGATTATAGAGATATATGTTTTCATTTGAAATTTTTCTCCCCCCATGTGTTATATCCCTGTCATTGATCTACTTACTGGGTTGTGAACTCATGATGTCACATAACAATTTCAGGTAGGGAACAGGATACCCAGATTGAGATGCAAGAAGCGGAGGTGGTATAACTGAGGAGATGATGATGAGCATGTCACACATTGTCCGGAGCATTTATGAAATAGGGTTTCCAGTTCTTTTGGGGAGATGATTTTATGTTCTATTTTTCTTCAGGTTCTGAGAGTTAATTGTGTTGTTGAGACTGCTAAACTGGATGGAATAAAAATAAATTTGTGCCGGGCATTTCGATCTTGTGTATAATGGGTAATATTGATGTGTGACTAGGATATATTGGGTTAGGTCTTTTCAGTTGGTATCAGAGCGAACGATCCTAAAGGACAGTGTGTGCATGCATCTCATCAAGGACTCAGATACATCCATCTCTGCGGTTGTAAGCTTTAAATGTACTTTTCAAGTAGTAGTCTTAATGTAATCCTGTTTAGGTTTATGTATAAATTGGAGATAACGCAGTATCGGGTTTTATAGAGAATGGCGTCAAGAAACAATGGTGAAGGGGGGCAGAATAGTCAGTTCCTCGCTGAGCTTGCCGCAATTATGCAGGAACAGAGTCGGATTCAGGGGGAACAGATCCAACAACTGTTGAGAGCCAGGGAGCATGGAAACACCCCCAGTGGTCCCACGACCAGTGTGAACCCAATTTACAAGCAGTTCAGGGACCTTGGACCAACAGAGTTTAAGGGAAGCCCGATTGTCAGGGCGTATGGATGGATTCGATCACTGGAGACAATATATGACTTCATGCAGCTTACTGATGCTGACAAGGTGAGGTGCGCCATATTCATGTTGCGGGGCGATGCTCGGATATGGTGGGAGGGTGCCCATTCAGCGGTGGATTTAGCTACAACCATTTGGGTCGAATTCAAGGAGGTATTTTATGGTAAATACTTTACTGCTGACACCAAAACCCGAATGGCCAGAGAATTCCTAGAGCTTCGCCAAGGGGACCGAACAGTCGCTGAGTATGTCAAGGAATTCGAGAAGGGGCGGTATTTTGTACCTATGATCGCCAACAACCAAGAGGAGTCAAACATTTCACCGAGGGATTGAGGGCAGCCATCGCCATGATGTCGTGGTGAGTCGAGTTACCACCTTCAGAGAGGTCAGGATCGTGCTCGATGGCAGAGAGGGACAAGAATGACATGATAAAGGAAGTACAGACTAAGAGGTCTAGCTACCAGGGGAGGGAACCTCCTGCGTCGAGTCAGAAGAGGTTTGCACCGAGCCGCTGAGGCAACACCATAGCAGACGCAGCCACGACAACGACCCCAGGAGCCCCGACCAGTCGACCATACTGTTCTCAAGGGTGAAAGCAAAACTCAGTGCCCCAAGTGCGATAAGACTCATGCAGGTCAGTGTTTGGTGGGTACATGTGTGCTAAGTGCAAGAAACTGGGCACTTTGCTATGAATCGCCTCAACTCAAAGAGCCAACTAGAGGAAGAGTGTATGCTATGACACAGAGCAGTGGATCCGGACTCGACCATTATCACAGGTAGAATTTCTATTGTCAACCTACCTGCTCATGCCTTAATAGATTCTGGAGCTACACACTCTTTCATATCGGTGGCCTACGTTGCAAAACTAGGTATTTCATGTGATTTGATGGCTACCGGCTATACCGTGTCCTTGCCTTCGGGGGAAGAACTGACCAGCAATAGAATAGTGAGGAACTGTCCGATAGGGATGCAGAACTATACAGTATACGCCGAACTTATTGTATTAGAGATGGTGGACTTTGATGTAATTCTGGGTATGGATTGGTTGACCCGGTACGAGGCCATTATCGACTGTAAACAAAGGACGGTTAAACTGAAACTACAAAATGATGGATTTGTCATCTTCAATGCAACCTCCACATTGAGTCACCTACCTATTATATCAGCATGTAAAGCTCAGAAAATGTTAAGCAAGGGGTGTAACGGATTTCTAGTCAACCTAATGGGAAGTTCTGAGACTTTTAAACCCAGTCTGGAGGAAGTAGAGGTAGTCCGGGATTTCTCCGATGTATTTCCAGAGGATATTGCAGGATTACCCCCTGTCAGGGAAGTTGAGTTTGGGATAGAATTAGTAACGGAACCACCCTGTCTAAAGCACCGCATCGCCGCACCCACCGAAATGAAGGAACCAAGGAGCAACTACAAGAACTATCGGATAAGGGTTTCATCCGACGCAGTGTCACCGGGAGCGCCGGTTGTTCGTCTGAAGAAGGACGGTTCAATGCGGTTGTGCATTGACTACCGGAGTTGAACCGGTTACGATCAAGAATAAGTACCTGCTGCCTAGAATCGATGATCCGCTCGATCAACTACAGTGGAGCAACGGTATTCTCAAAATTGACTTGAGGTCGGGTACCACCAATTGAGGGTGAAAGGAGAAGATGTTCATAAACCGCCGTAACTCGATATGGTCATTATGAGTTTCTAGTTATGCCGCTTGGACTCACTAATGCCCCGCCTTTATGGATTTGATGAACCGGATTTTCCACCATACCGGATTGATTATCTTCATCGATGATATACTAATTTACTCTTAGAGTCGCCAAGAGCACCGACAACATCCCGACTACCGCAGACAAGGATAAGCGTTATACGCTAAGTTCAAGAAAATGCGATTTCGATGAGACAAATAGCATTTTTAGGACATATAGTCTCGGAGAGGGGAATAGAGGTGGATCCAGTTAAAGTGGAGGCAATCCAGAGTTGGGCTACTCCGAGGAATGTTACCAAAATTCGAAGCTTCCTGGTACTAGCGGGTATTATCGCAGATTTATTCGTAATTTTTCACGAATTGCGCTACCCCGACTTCGCTGACCAAGAAGGGGTGAGGTACGATGGACTACTCAAAGGCGAAGAGTTTTATGGAGCTAAAGGAAAGGCTGATGATAGCACCTGTGCTTGCAGTTCCAGACACTTCTGGGCAATTTGTGGTGTACACTGATGCCTCCAAAACTGGTCTAGGGGCTGAATTGATGCAGAAGGGGAGGGTCATTGCCTATGCATCACGCCACCAAGGTGCATGAGCGTAATTATCCTACACATGACTCGGAACTAGCCTCGTCTTCGCTTTGAAGATCTGCGACACTATCTTTACGGAGAGAACGATGCGAGATCTACACCGATCATAAAAGTTTGAAATATTTCTTTACTCAAAAGGAACTGAATACGCACAGAGACGATGGTTGGAGTTGGTAAAGATTATGACCGCAATATTAACTATCACCCGTAAGGCTAATGTGGTGGCGGATGCTGGAGTCCAGTCGCAAGACGGCGACGCTATTACAAATTGACCACCCAAAGAAAGATTGATATCGTAATTTCAACAGATAAGAGTGGAGGAGTGAGCAGTTAGGTTGGCGGCAGACGGTTACATCGAACTTACGGGATCATCCGGGAAGAACAAGCCTCGGATCAGCTAATGGAATGGAAACGCAAAGATGAAGTAAAGGGTAGCACCATCTACTCTTGATCGACGGATAGTGCGATACAAGGGCCGCATATGGGTGCCTAAGGGCGAATCCTCGAGGGAGAATCTCATGAGGGAAGCTCACACTACCCCGCACTCTATCCACCCCGCAAAGACAAAGAGATGTATAAGGATATGCGACTATTATATTGGTGGCCGCATGAAGAGAGACATAAGCAAGATGGTTCATGAGTGTCTTACTCACAACAGGAAAGCCGAGCACCAAAGGCCCGCGGATCGCCAATCCGCCTCCGATACCCTCTCGAAGTGGGAAAATGTTGCCATGGATTTTGTGGTAGGATTACCGATCTCCTAAGGGATCAAATGCGATGGGTTATTGTGGATCGATTGACGTCAGCCCACTTTTGCCGGTGAAAACCACTTTCACCATGATACAATATGCAGAGTTGTACATACGGGAAATAGTAAGGTTACATGGCATTCGGATCAGATTGTATCGAGATAGGGATCCAAAATTTACATCGTGGTTCGAAGAGTTTGCATGGGGATTGGGTACAAAACTTGCTTTCAAAGATCGCTTCCATCCCCAGATCGACGGTCAATCTGAGCGAGTAATTCAGATTTTGGAAGATATGCTACGAGCTTGCATTATAGATTTCAAAGGAGTTGGGAGTCCAAACCTTTGGTAGAGTTCACCTATAACAATAGTTATCAATCCACCATGATGGCTCCCTATGAAGCGCTATACTAAGGAAGAAGGTGTAGAACCCTACTACACCGGGAAGAGGTAGGAGAAAGGGCGCCTGGGGTCCAGAGATTGTGACACAAACCGTGGATCTAGTAGAATGCAACCAATGCATGTAGTCGCCAAAAGAGTTATAGATTGCCGAAGGAGGGACCTAGAGTTCACAAAGTGGGAGACCATGTATTTCTCAAGGTGTCACCCATGAAGGGAGTAATCGCGGTTGGAAGGAAGGGCAAACTTAGTCCGAGGTATATTGGGCCTTTTGAGATCCTCGATCGGATTGGAACACGAGCATACCGAGTTGCGCTACCACCAAACCTGGCGGGAGTTCATAATGTGTTTCATGTATCCATGCTCAGGAGGTACCTTTCTAATCCTGCACATGTGATTGGGTATGAAGCCATACAGTGGACACCAAATCTATCCTACGAGGTAAGACCAGAACAAATATTAGATCATCAAGCCGAGAAATAAAGAAATCAGAATGGTGAAAGTTGTATGGGGAAATCAACAGATAGAGAAAGCTACCTGGGAGACCGAGCGGGATATGCGTGACCGTTACCCTGAACTATTTGGTAAGTCAAATTTCGAGGACGAAATTTTTTTAGGGGGGAAGAGTTGTCAAGTCTCGAAAAAAATAAAATAAAATAAAATAATAATAACAATAATAATAAATAAATAAATCAATCCACGGGCGAAAATCATCGAAAAAGGGGGATAAATTTCGGGGTCTATTTACACCCTAAATAATCACCGCTGAGAGGCAAAAGGGGGAAAAACCCTAAACCCTAATTAACCGGCCGAACCCTATATATGTATGTTTCTTTTCTATTTTTTGATTTTCTTCCTTTCGCCTACAGCCACGACGACGATGAAGGAACGAACCGAAATCCTGTCACGAGTCGACGCTAACCGGCCGAGCTACACCGACCTTCCTTCTTCCTCTTCACGGTAAGAAATCTTTGGCTAGGGTCTGGCGAGGGTGGAGGATTCGCGAGTTTTCCGGGCTTTAGCGGCGGATGGAGTCGGGATTTCGATTTCATCGGGAGATGTTGGGGGAGTCGGGATTGATTTCATTGGGTCAAGATGTTGGGTTTTCCGTGGGTTCTAGCAGAGCCACGGAGGATTCTTTGTATTTTGGAACGGATTGAGATAAGGAACCGGTGGAGCTGGGGCTTCCTGGCAAGGAGGAGGTGAGGAGTCGGATTGGAATTGGGCTCGAGTGTTGGGTTCACGCGAGTTCCAGAGGGGTCAGGTGGATGGTTGGTATTTTGGATCGGATTGAGGTAAGGGAACCGGTGAAGCGCGAGGTTTGGAATCGATTTGAGTAACGACAACCAACGGCTGTTTTTCGGCTTGAGAGAGTGAGGGGCAGGGAGATCTCGTGAGGTGGCTAGGAATTAAATCATTGGGCCTTAATGGGAATTCTAGATGGTGGGTATTGAACCGGTGGATTAGGGTTCTCGGCAGGGGAAGAGCCGGGGAAAGGGAATGGATAAACCGATTGGTGTCATTGGAAGGGAAGGGGATCGGTCTAGGATTTTAGGATCGCATTCGATGAATCTAAGTGTGGATTCGTATGGAGGGTTTCATCCGGGAGGGGGATAATAACGGAGTATACACTTGTTGGGGTCCGAATGAATTGGGTGAGCCGAACGATGTATATGAGGGTGAAATCTTCAATTAATAGCCAGGTAAATGTTTAATAGAGGTAAGGGGTGGTATGTTGGAAGTGAATCAGCATGCTGGGATGGATAGAGAAGTTAGTATGTATATGAGCTTTATGTCTATAGATGATTCCTGTTAAATGTGTTCTCAGTCAGCATGTTTAGTTAATCCTTTATAAGTTTTTTGTAATGTCAGAAATGATTTATACTATGTGATAATTATCGTCTACCTGTGTATGAGGTTAGATGCTATATATATATATATATATATATATATATATGAGTAATTACCATCTACCTGTGTATGAGGTTAGATGTTATAGGTATGTGTGTGTAATTACCATCTACCTGTGTATGAGGTTAGATGCTATACGTATGTGGGTGTAGTTATCATCTACCTGTGTATGAGGTTAGATGCTATGTAAAGATATGCATATATATATACATATATATATACTTTTCCATTCATGATGTTCTATGTTATCCTACTGTGACTGAGTATGATAGAAAATATGTAAATTCTTAGTTAGCTAACTGTATGTACATGAGCATTAGTGGTGCCTGGACGGGTTGGGCTCCCCGGGTTGAGCTCCGGGGAGGGCCCACCCAAATTGACAGATTGACTGATGACAGATGACTGATTTCCCTTAGTTTCTTCCTAGAGGTACCTCAGGATTGCACGAGAAATTAAGATATTTGACTGGCTCAGCATTTTTAAATGCATAATGTGAGGCACCACGAGGGTTTATGTTTAGGTACAGTTAGCATAACAGAAAGGCATGATTGGGTTCGCTGTACTTGTTATAATGATATGATGTTAAAAGTATTGGTTATGTTTCATATTGACTCACCGAAAGTGTAATCGAAAATGTATGTTAAGCTACAGTAATTTACATTTACGATTATAGAGATATATGTTTTCATTTGAAATTTTTCTCCCCCCTGTGTTATATCCCTGTCATTGATCTACTTACTGGGCTGTGAACTCATGATGTCACATAACAATTTCAGGTAGGGAACAGGATACCCAGATTGAGATGCAAGAAGCGGAGGTGGTATAACTGAGGAGATGATGATGAGCATGTCACACATTGTCCGGAGCATTTATGAAATAGGGTTTCCAGTTCTTTTGGGGAGATGATTTTATGTTCTATTTTTCTTCAGGTTCTGAGAGTTAATTGTGTTGTTGAGACTGCTAAACTGGATGGAATAAAAATAAATTTGTGTCGGGCATTTCGATCTTGTGTATAATGGGTAATATTGATGTGTGACTAGGGATCTAGTATGGGTATATTGGGTTAGGTCTTTTCATGCACGATATCTAGTATGCCAGCAAGTGAAGGCTGGACATCAGAAACCTGCTGGCTTACTTCAGGAAATTCCGATCCCGGAATGGAAGTGGAAAAATATCACGATGGATTTCGTTACGGGATTACCCAAAACCTGTAAAGGACATGATGCGATTTGGGTGATCATAGATCGATTAACCAAATTAGCTCACTTCCTTCCGATTCGTGAGACGGACTCATTGGATCGTCTAGCGGAATTGTACTGCCAAAAGATCATTAGATTGCATGGTGTACCATTGAGTATCATATCTAATAGAGATTCGTGATTTACTTCACGATTCTGGTAGAGTCTACAGCGGGCCATGGGCACAGAGCTTCGACTCAGTACAACCTTTCATCCACAGACAGACGGACAGTCCGAACGTACCATTCAGACTCTAGAGAATCTATTGAGATCTTGTGTCATGGATTTCGGTGGCAGTTAGGAGGATCACATTCCTTTAGTGGAGTTTGCCTATAACAACAGCTACCACTCTTCTATCCAGATGGCTCCTTTCGAGGTATTATACGGCAGACCCTACAGATCTCCTGTGTTATGGGAGGAAGTTGGGGAGCGATAAATATTGGGGTCTCAGAGTATCCAGCATGATGCAGAGTTGGTACGAGTCATCAGACGACGATTATCAGAGGCACAAGATAGACAGAAGAGTTATGCGGACCGGAGACGAAGGCCTTTGGAATTCTCAGTCGGGGACCATGTATTCCTACGAGTGTCACCCACCAAAGGAGTCAAGAGATTTGGGTTAAAAGGAAAATTAGCTCCACGCTACATTGGTCCATTTGAGATATTGGAGCGGATTGGAGGTGTTGCTTATCAGTTGGCTTTACCCCCGACACTTGCGGGTGTTCACAACATATTCCATGTATCTATGCTGAGGAAATACGTGTCACGATCTGACCATGTTCTGAAAGAGGTTCCGATACCACTCTAGGCGAATGCGACTTATGAGGAGATTTCGGTGCGGATTCTTGGTCGCAAGGAGCGACAGTTGTGGAACAAAACCATTCGACTCATAAAAGTGGGATGGCAACATCATACAGATGAGAAGGCTACATGGGAGATGGAAGATACTATCCGAGCTCGATACCCTCATCTGTTTACCTGAGGTATGTGGTTATTTCGGAATATGCTTGAATTAATTTTTGCATTTAAGTACGAAATTTGGGGACCAAATTTTAATAAGTCGAAGAGAATGTAAAATACCATAGAAAAAAAATAAAAAAAATATTGGGTAATTAGGAGAATACCCTAAGAAATTTTCCAGGAATTTTTAGAAATTTTTCTGGACTCGAACGGAGATTTCTAAGACCTTTTTTGTTCAGAAGGAGTTAGAGGGCTCAACGGGTCTGAAATTCGACCCATTTATCAGCCACCCGTTAAACCTTAACACCGGGTTTCTTATTTTTTTCCGTTTTCGCGTCGCTAACCTTTATTTCTCGCTGAGCATTTCCTGATCGCGACTTATCTCCTCCGCGACCACAGCGTCGGTCGAGGTCTCCTATTCTCGCGAACCCATCTCTCTCGCTTTCTCTCCTCCTCCGCGCGATCTCTTCGACTCCTGCCGCCCGGAGTTCGTCGGCTCCTCTGCTCGAGTGGACGGCGGCAGGCGACGATGCTCGCGGATAGACCAGAGCAACAAAGAAGGCTCGCGATTTGGGGGCTTGGGTCGACAGCGATGACACTATGCTCGGGTAGGGAAATCGGTGACTGGCTGCCAGAGTTGGGGTTTCCAGTGGGAGCTAGGGCAGTGATTCGGGGGCGTTGACTTCGCCGATGAACAGGGGCTTGCCACCGGAGCTAGGTGAGTCGGTAGTGTTTCCTTCTTCTTCAAGCTTGGACAGGATGGAAATCCCTGAAATTTGTCTGCGTTGGTTACCAGGTTTTTGTTTTGGGCAGTGGGTTCTGGTGAACAGGGGTGGCTGCCGATTATTGGGGATTCTAATTGCCGGTGAAGTTCAATTTCGAGTAAGGAAGAGTAACTTTCCTTTTTGTTATGTGAATTCTTTTCGGTAAAGATTTCATGTGTTGATGGCTGTTTGGGTTTGGGCAGTGGTCTCGAGTAGTTGAATGGGGCTGCCAGTTTTAAGGGAGTTGCTGCCGATGGAGACTCCAATTGTTGGTAAGCCCGATTCCCTACCTTTTGTTCTATCAGTCCAGTTCAATTTGTTGTATTGGCTGTGAGCGAGAGGAGAGGATGTGTGGCCTCTTGAATAAAATAGGTAGGGATGGTCAGAACGTCAGAGGTTAGCATACTTGTTAACCAGGAATGATGGATGTTAATTATAGAATTAATTATAGTATGGGCAACTATAATTTAAGTGTTGTGTTTATGAATTAGATTTATAATTAATTCTGTTGGTGATACTATTACAATAGATTGGAGGTAAAAGGTTAAATCTTTATGAGATTAACTTTGTTAAGTTGGATATAGAATTGGATGAGGAAGTTAGCACGTTTGCTAATTGAAACCGATGGGTTTAAATTAAATGGTCAAGTCTGGCTATTTGGGTTTCCAATTCGTATTCGATTAAGGGACGCGAATATAGAAATGGGAGAATAGCGAAATTATATATATACTATTGTATGCTTGAACATGACCATAATGTTTGAAATGTGCAGGACGTGGATACGAGACGGGTCCGCGGACGTGAGGACTCTAGTACTATGAGCATTTACAGTAGGTGGGTAATTCCTAACCTGGTCAGGTAGTTTTAATGCATACAGATTTAGATGCATGATCATCTTATATGATCATGTTACCTTGACCCTGCTCTTATTATCTTATGCTTGAACTTGTCATTGGCTATATTTACTCAAAGGTTGATATCACATTCCCTTTATTATGATTTAGGATTATAGATGTGATGTAAATAGGCCTAGATGTTTAGTAGGGTGTGGATGTTAGAGTACGGGTGATGACCAAATTTATAAATTGGCAAAAAGGTCATCCGTGGATAGGTAATGCCCTAAATGTAGGAGTTATACCAATACTCGTATGTTGTATACTTATTTACCAACCACGTGTTGTGTAAATGGTCAGGTGAGTCGTGGATAATGTGTCGCTACGGACCGGTGGTCCTAGATTGCCATGATTAGTTGAGTACACCTCTCTACAGGATAGAGAGTGTACTGATCAAATGGGCGTGACTCTCTGTTGAACAAAGATTATGTGGTAGATGTCTGTATGTGAGACAGTACCTTCATGTCATTGCATGCATACTGACGACATCGTCTCCCTTGGGGTTGAGAGTCGTCAATACATCCTCGCTTCTCCCAAAGTTACTCCTAGAGGAGAATCGTGAGGGCAGAGCATTTATTGTGCTGCACTCTACCATTATAGACGATGGTAGTTGGGGTGCGTGTAGTTGTCCTGGGTGCATGACACTCGACCACTCATTGATAGTGTCAGTTGGAGTGGCCAGCAGCAGGGACCCCCGTTCTATAGCAAGCTCTTTACGCTCATATGCTACTTGATCATACTGCCCACTCGGCCACTCTAGAGCAGTGGTTGGTGTGAGTTGGGACGGTTGTCATGTCGTGCCACCTAGGTCACACTAGGGTCGTGGTAGCGAGTAGGGGTGCGCAGACATGACCATGCATGCTGCATTGTCGTATCATACGGTGTTTTTCATATTGCTATATATATATACATACATGCTTGTATATATATATACTTGGATGATGGTGATTAGTATACATACAGATGCAGTCTATATGTATGCTCACTTTGATGATGCATTTGTATGTACTATGCTTGTTGCATTTGTTTGTACATATTCATACATGCTATTGCATTTTCTGTATGGTAGTAGGCCGGTACTTGTATACCTGTTAGTTATTCACTGTGATACCCTCGACACATATCAGGATGTAGTGTGAATTAGTATGATTCTTTATACCTTATGTTGTGGATATATGCCCAGGTTGGATGAGGATAGAGTAGCTGACTGTCAAGTATGTCAGCATCGTTTGTTGTTCAGTTTATTTAGTGTATGCATGCATGTATACTTATTATGCTGATGTATACCTATTGTACGAGTAGATTAAACTGTTGAATGACATGTAATATTGATACATATATTTACATGTTCTATCTTATTACCTGCTGAGTTTCACTCACCACCACAGACCCTGGGTTTTTCTGTCGCCCAGGTAATAGGTAGAAGTTTTCGTGACGACTTGGAGCTACGCCGACGATCCATCCCATCTCCGTTTTCCGAGTCTCCCGAGGAATCCATTTTATGTCTTGGATTTTGATTATGTTATGAACGTGTTTTATTATAGTCTTGGTCGTGATGTCGTGGACTTTATTTCTGTATTTGATGTTTTATGTACTGTTTTATTACTGTGGACTTGTCAGGTGGTGTACACCTATATGTTTTTAGTATGTTTGTTGTGGGTATGTGGTTTATGTTTCCACTGTGGTTGTTATATTTATGTTATGTTGTTGTTGTGGGCCTACGAGCCTTGTATTAACCCGAAATGTTGCCACATACAGGGAAGATATCATCCGTTTGATTTTCGGTACGGCATACTCTCGGGGCGTGATAGTAGTGGCTGCTCTGTGCTCTTCCTCCCTAGCCTACTGTAATCGTGCATCTCGCATGAACTGCCGAACCTCCTAGCGATAGGCAACCTCCTCTTAAAAATAGTGTTGGCCCTGGTAGTAGAACTCCTCGACCCTCTAGAAGTGGTCCTGTAAGCCCTGAAACTCAATCTACATGTATGTGATGTGCTCCTCCCATCACTGTCATTGTGTCTGCTGCTCTGTGAAGATGTCATCGAGGCATGAACGGAACTCCAAGAAGTCATAAGCAGACTATCCTATATCCTGCTCAAAAGAATGAAAGGTATGTAGTGCAGGGGTAGGATCAAGGTGTGGACTGTGAGGGCTCCTATACATGGGTGGAATCGAGGGCGAGTGATGTGAAGGTGGTCAAGGGGGTGCATAGGCAGAGGGTCCCTCGTGTGGTGTGGACTCCACTGCCCTATCTAACCGCCAATTGACACGATTGGTGATGGTGGTACGATTAATATCGGGGAGCCTAAGGTGCGACAAATTCTTCCTTACAAAACAAAAGTAATTACCCTCTCTCACTATCATCTTCATTGTCATGCACACCTCTAGGTCTATGCTAGGGCTTCCTTCTACTCTATCCAAATCTTTACAATCATACCCCATGCTATTGCAAATATGAGTAATCGATCCCCCCAAAATTATTTCCCCTTTTTATGCTTCGCCCACCTTAACTAAAGGTCTAATAAAGTGGGATCTTACATCCATACTATTATCCCCTTGCAATATGCTCCAAAGACATAATAACTCACTCACTCTCATCACTCCATCACTCTCTCCCCTTTCAAAAATCATGCTAGCCACGAAACGGTGAATGTACCTAAAAATAGGATTCTATAGTCGGGATGCTTTGGCTCTAGAAGGGTTGTAAGAAGTCTCTCCAGTTAATTCATTCCAAAATGTTCGTCCATTAAACTCATTAGGTGTGCTCCTCTCTCCCCCACTAGGTAATCCAAAGTAAAGATTTCATTGATGTAATGTCCATTCATGCACTATGTTAAACAACATAAATATTATCTTCCCATCTACACTATCTGTTACCGATAAAATTTCCGCCTTTGTCGAGCTCAAAAATTTAAGCACAACCCTAGGGAAGGTTGGGCATCTAATCCCCTTTAACTCTTCCCATCCTACAACATGGAATAACCATTGCACATCATTTAATAAACCTAGGGTTTCTAAAAGGGGTTCAACAATATACCTAGTTGCTACTATTTTTCGAGCAGAGAGCATATTAAATCTATCTTTATGCATATTATCTCGAAATATTATGCCTAGAGGAGTGTTACCTTCCTCCGGTTCTTGTTGGACGTTTCTTCCCCTCAACCTTGGTCTTGAAGAAGCAACCCTTATTGTGGTGTGCCTTGTCCTCTTCATTGTCGCCTCTTGAATGCTTCTTGAAAGTTAGAGATGGTCTTTAGCTTGACCATACTCCTATGTTTCATCTTGGCTCTGATGGTCCAAGGAGATCTTTCTTCCTCCCTTTCTTGATGCGTTTAAATCTTGCTCGTGGGGGAGCACAATATTTGCTCACTTTATGCCTCTTGCCTTGTGGTCCTCTATCACTATATCTCTTAAATCTTGCTCATGGAGGGGAAAGATATCTATTAGTTGTCTTCCTTGGCTCAAGATTGAACATGCTTATCTTCAAAGAATCATCAGAAATTTGATCATGATATTTTATTTCATCCATATACTGTAAATAATGTAACTCACCACAAATATCCTCACCAAAAGATTGATTAGCAGATTCTATTATGTCAAATGAAATTCTATCATTACCAATCACTAAAAGGGCTTCGTTATTGGTAACTAAAGTTTCGGTGAGGGTTAAGGCAAACTCTTCTGGGTCCTTGAGGTTATAAGGTATTTTAATTGAAGCAATGCACTCCTCGATTAAAGTATCAACTATATAATCCTCAAGTTCTCCTTCTAGTGGTGATTAAATGGATTGTCCTTCTTCACTTTCTACGTCATCTACGTCTTCCTCATCTATTCATTCAAAGTGAGTCTCTGCCATATTAGGTATAATCCAATCATTAAATCCACCTTTTAGTAGTTTGAATTCTTCTTCTGCTAGCTGTCATTGCATAAACTCCATGAATTCTTGATATACTCCTCACATTGCCTAGTAAAATTGTCTAGCAAGACTTCTGAGTCGGACTTTGGTGTTGGATAAAATTCGCATGGTGATTCATAGTTCTCGTTCTCACTTGGGAAACAATATTAAGGGTTTAAGTAGCCAGGGTCATAACCATATAAATAGGAATCATCTTGTGGCTACTGATTGTAATCATAGGTGACATCTTCTTGTTCAAATTGTGAAGGTCCAAATATATTCAAGCAATTGTTAATGGTATGCCATTGTTCACCACAATGCTCACAATAAATGTTACCAAAACTCACAACATTAAATTGATCATAATCATGAGTTAAAGTATGCATCGTTATATATAGGAAAATATAGATAAGGAAAGGAATAACAGTGCTTCGGCAAGAGACTAAAAAAAATAAACAAAAAATAAAGGAAAACAAGTGCTAAGAAAATAATTGAAAAGAAAAACTGCTAGAAAATAACTAAAGCTAAAAGAAAAATTAAAATCTGAATTAGAACTAAATTAAACTGAAAGTTAATAGAGACTAGGGAAATAATCCTAAATTAAGTTTGATCCAAAATACCCACTTTCGATCCGATATTGAATTTACAGTCTCCGACAACGGCGCCAAAAATTTGATGCACGTGAGCACGATCTCAAATCTTCGATGAGGATCGCCAAGGATTCGATGCGCGCGCTCACACTCAACGCCTGTAAGTGCACAGTTGTCGTCAAGTAATAATTTATGTATTGATCCCACAGACACTGAGATTCAAATATCGTTTGTCCCGTGGATGTCGTTGTTCGGAGTAAATCTCCTGAGAGTAAAGTGTGTGAGGTTGACAGTAGTCCTGACTCAGTTACGGTGTCACTCGGAGAAAGCAAAAGTGGTCTCAAAATTCCTTAAAGAATTTTAGGATTTCGATTTCACTTGTGCGTTGTTGAATATGATATCAATCTAATGCTCTTAGGATCTCTAGTTATGGTCTTGCGGGAGGATCATTATATGTTATCCCGATGAACTTTTGCTTCTATCGAAAACTACCTATTCCTAATCAAGTTTTCCTTTCGAATCGTCAAAGCTCAAGGGGTTGATATCTTTGGGAGCCCCTTGTCACTGGAGTCCCTCAACCTTTTTAAAGTTGATGTCTCCTACTTTGGGCCTTATGCTAGAATAGATTCTTAGGGTACGAGGATATCCTAGTGTCCATATGAGGAGATAGATTTTATTTCGTATCATACTCTATCATATTCTACCTTCTACGATTATGAGAGGGACCGCGAGGTTCCTCCTTGGTTCTCCTAGATTTTTGATACAAAGGCTTTCCGCCTTTGTATCGGCTATGTGCAATAGAAGTAGAATCAAAACACAATTTTCTTGGATCTCAAAAGCCTAAATTGAAAATATAAATTCAAGAGAAGAGAATAAACATTTAAACTAGAATATCCAATATATACAAGCTACTCCCTAATCCTAGAATCGATGTGTTTACTCCATGAATAGAGTAGAATAAACACAAAACATCATAAAGTGAATCATTACAATGCAAAGATGTTTAAGAATAATGGCAGTACTCTTAGTTGTTCTCCTAGGCATTGGAGCATAAATTTCGATCTTTGAGCCGCTTACTCCCTCCCCGTTGCGAGCCTCCGGTGCTTCTTAGGGCACCTTCTTGCCGTCCCAGCCATCAGGCCTCCTCCTCGAGGTTTGGGAGCCTTAGGGTGGCTCCCTCCGTGATCCCCAACCTCTTAGATGAGTTTCCTACATATAGAGGCGGCTCCAACTTTCCGTGAATGCTCGAAAAACTCTATTTCCTCGAATTTGCAGCACCACCACACGACCGTGTGAAATTTACACGGTCGGGCCATGTGAAAGGCTGCAAACGGCTGAAATCTAAGTTGAAAATTAGGCTAGAAAAAACACACAACTGTGCTAATTTAACATGACCAACCATGTGTCACTTTGGAGCCTCCGTTTTGATCCGTTTCGCTTTGGAAACATGCCCATGCCTTGGGATACGGCTAGAGCATGTTTCCTAAAGTCTGTGCTCCATAAAATGCTCTATTTTTGCTCCAAAAATGACGTCCTACACATAAAAATAACAAAAACAGTTCTCCAAACTAGAAAACAGTAAATGAATGCAAAACAAGTGCATGAAACATGTATAAAATACAATGAGATGTGTGTTAAAACTACTCTTAAAATTATATATGATTTGCACACATCAGATGTATGACATTAACTTGTCTTCGAGGAAGGAGGAGCAAGCAGGTGATATGAATTTACTTAGTGATCTACTTTTCTCTTAATTTGTATCCCTTGCCGTCTCTTTAAATCTTCAATTCTTAAAGTTCTGTTGTTTGAAATCTCCTGATTTGAAGTTTTGTTAGCTTACACAATGCACTAGGGCAATTTCTTTTGAAATCCTTTGATGAGAAATAGGTTTAGAGGAATGATTCCTCCAAATTTGGTGGAATTATTAACCTTCAAGCACTGAAAAATGTTATGGTAAGCTGAATGTTATGGTACATGGCAAGATCCAGTAATCCTATATTGGCTAAAATAACTTCTATGATTAACAGATGATATCACATTCTCTAAGTATGCTTGTGTGCACCCTTTTATCGAACACAAAGGCTGAAGAAGTCCCTTTCACCCTTTGGTATATCAATGCTGCTTGTGAGTTTTGGAGAAGTCCCTTTGCAGGTAGTTGATTCACTGTTAACCAAAGTAATACAAGAGTTTGAGCATCGTCTTACCAGGAAATAGGAGAAGGTAGGCCATCTTAACTTGGTGTTTTATATGCTGCTTCTTTATCTAAACATGACCACTTTCTTCTTTTACATGATAACTTAGTCCTCTGCACTTGAAAAAGAGACAAATTAAATCAATTTGTTCCATGAAACTCTTTAAGGAGTTTCAATCCACTTGATGTGAGAATAAGGTACAATATTTAATCTTGTAGGAATTTGTTCCTCGGAGCAATGATAAATAGACACTGCAAAACATCATAGGTGAAAGCAATTGATGAAACTGGTTCCCTCAATGAAGCAAGTAATTCAACAGAGTTTATTTAGTCCACTGCCTGTGAGAACAAGGTATACCATGTTTTATTTTGTTACAATGTTTTCCTTGAGGCAATGATAATTGATACTTGAAACTTGTGGCAATCATGCCATATAAAACTAAGGTACAGTCTCCATCTAGATATTTATTTGAAAATTCTATGTTCAACCTTATTATTTCTATATTAGGAGCTTTTGCTAATGATCTAAGAAATTTTTCCGTGAAGATTAAGTCTACTTTGTCTTTCTACTTGATATTTTTATTGCATGTAATTATTTGTGGCAATTATGTCTTCTCTTTTACTGTGCTAATTATCCATTTTGTGATTATGCTTGCAGCTTAATAATAGATTGGGTCACTATAAGTCGAAAAGACAAATATCTATGGATATCTTTCATTAAAGTATAACAAGATGCTTGCATCACCAGGAACTTTTGGTTTTAGCATTAAAAGCAACACAGAAGTTCAGCATGAATAGATCGAGTATATATAATAAGAGAAAGGAACTATATGTTGATTATTTGAAAGATCGATGGAAGATAAAATTTAACTGACTAATTATTCTTATTTCACTGTTTGTTGTAGTTATTTACATAATTTATGAAGAATAATTTAAATTTTTAATCATTCTTCAATCAAGTATTTGATACTATATATTAATTAACCTAACTAATATTATAAATTTGGAGGATATAAAGGATTTGTTGGATGCAAAGAAGCAACACAAGTGTCGTGCTGCAGCACTGCTGCTGAAGCCATACTCACGTAGATTGTTGCCTTAACCATGTGTATGTATTTGTTATTTTGTATTTTGAATGTACCTTTAGTGTATATGTCACATTCATGCAACTCTCAGCAATAAAATATTTTAGCAATTCAAAGACTAGTAGAATTGTTCTTACTGATCTTGCTGAATCCGATGATGGCTTATTTAAAGCTATTAGAAGTCAATGTCTTAAAGAACGGAAGCATTGCTGCTCATCTTTATTAGCGATAGATGGCATGTGAAAAGTTATTTAATATTCTTTGAACATCTTGTAATCATATTTGTATATTACATATCATATTATTTAAAAAAATAGAGATAAAAAATTCAATATTGTATTGATATTATAATTGTGTACATGTAGATAATAATAAAATTTAATTTAATTTGTATTCATACTGTAATTATGTCTATTTAGATATTAATAAAATTATATTTGATTAGTGTTTATATTGTAATTGTATGTGTTTGGAAATTAATAGTAAATATTGATTCGGTCTCTAAATTATTTTTATTTGTCTATATTGATTATTAAAATATTTTATAGATTTTTTATAAATATATCTTTAAAATTAGAGATCGAATGAGAAATTCGATCTCTAAAATTAGAGACTGACTTTTCATTCCGTCTCTAAATTAGATTTAAAAACTCAAGTTTTAAAAATCAAAATATTCGATTTCTAAAACGGTTATTAAAACATTTAGAAATCAATTTTCGATCTCTAATTCGGTCTCTAAAATCAATTTTTTTTATAGTGAAATGGGGTATACTAAAGACTGAAACCATTAATTGATTGGCTCTGAATTAATTAAATGTATTAATAGGGGTATATCAACCAATTAATTAATTGTTTTAATTAATTAATTGACTATTATTTTTTTACTAAATATATTAATTAAAAAAAGTATTTGATTAATTTATATTGTAGTAAATTTCTCACGGTCTTTTAAATGATTTAAAATGAATTGATATTTCTGTATACTTGAACTAGTCATATATTCACGTCCATAAACTAACCTAACTCGTATATAAGCTAATATTTTCTTTCGATTAATAGAACCATTTTAAAATGACAATTCATCCAACTGAATCTCTATAATAGATAAAAGATTTTAAGTTATATGACGCAACCACTCAAGCAAATCATCTTCCAAATATATTATTTGAGCAAGAAACAATGTTTAAAATTTTCAGTCTTATCTGAAATCTTCAATGATTAGAAATGATATGTTCTTCCAGCCTTTGACGAAATCTAATTCATGTAGTTGATGTGTTGCTCATCGCCAGGTTTCCCTTTAAATGACCAGCCCATAAAACGTCGACTCTTTTATTATTATTATTATTATTATCATCCTCTTAATTCATTGATCGATTATCATACAAATTAGCCACAATTTTATATCCAAACTTTCTTCAAATTTTCCCTGAATCTCAGGGCCATTTATCGTTGTTAATAACCAGCAGGTTTGACGCGCAGCCCGAGAAATAAGAACACGTTGCCACTTGCCAAACAATTTTCCCTCATAAATGAGTTTTGACCCGAGGAAATTTTAACACAATGATTGGAGAAGAATCCGGCGAAGTTAATCCGAAAGATCCGCTTCCTTGGTATTTAGGATGGATCACATCACAAAACCGTAATCAAAGTTGCGGTTTTTCCTTGATTCTTCACCAAGAAAAACCTTCCTCGATCTTCTTCTTCTCACCGGATTCTCCGCCGCCAAAACCACTCTATTTCAAACAGAGCGGAGACGACGGCGTAGCCTTCTCTGTTTTCCTTTCTCTGGATTGGTAACAGAGTCCTTGGCAGAGCAGAGGAGGCTGCGCCTTGCTTTGCCTTCAATTCTTCCTCTTTTGCTGCTCTTCATTTGGGTACGTACTCGATCCGAGCGCACTCACGGAGCAGCTCCTTGAATGGGCGAAACGTGACCGGTAGCTACGCACATGGCGCGTGGATGATCGAAGACAATCTAAATGTGTAATAAATGCAGCGAGAGGGAAATTATCGAGACTGTCGGCGTCTAATATTTCAAATATTTAGATTTCTCGTTATAAAATTGGGAGGGAGACGCGACGCGAGCTTTTTAGAACTGCGACGTCGATCCTTTTCCTTGTTCGTTGTGGTACCACACACGCACGCTCTCTCTCTTTCCGGCATGTCTTCTAGTGTGATGGGAGCAGAAAAAATCCATGTTTCCTCCTAGTTGAAGGCGCCTTGTCATGGCCGAATGCCTCTCGTGTTTCTTTGATCTCGCCTCTGTCGCTTCGCAGGGAAATTTGGAGCTCATAGAAACGTAGGAACCCCAGCATTTAGTTTTCAGCTCCGAATTTATTCAAAAATATATTGTTTTTTTTGTCTTTTGTAATGCATGGAGATATGCGCGCTTTACCTCGTATATGACAGAATTTGATCGAGTGTTCGAGTGGTGGGGAACGCAGAGTGAAGTTGTTTGTCTTCTAATGCCGTTCTTTAAACTTTGCAGATGCTTGCTTTTGATCTTTGCATTACTTTTATCTTCTCTCTTTTGAGTTTTACCACTTGAAAGAGAAGGGTTCGTTCGAGGTTAGTTTTTCTCATGATGATTTGAATTTATGTGTTCTTGATCGTGATGATTACTTTTATCTTCTCTCTTTATAACATCAACGCGGCTCTTCTTTTCTTTCCCAGGATCTTGGCACGGTGAGAGGTGGTTCCGGGTTGACGTGGATTGATTTCCGGCGACTGGGAAATGGGCAGGGCGGCGCGGTGGTTTGGCAACCTCTGGAGCGGGAGTAAGGAGAAGAAGGAGGCCAAGGACTTCTCCAGCTACGATCGCGGCGAGGCGAGACCGGAAAAGAAGAGGTGGAGCTTTCGTAAGCCGTCGCTGGACTCCGGCGACGTGACATTGGGCCAGAACGTCGCCACGGCAGCTGCCATCGAGGCGGCGTGGTTCAAGTGCTTCTACGCCGAAAGCAAGAAAGAGCAGAGCAAGCACGCGATCGCGCCTGCTGCTGTTGCCGCCGCCGCCACAGAAGATGCGGCGGCCACCGCGGTGCGTCTCGCCGGAAACGGAGCCACGCTGGTCGGCTCCCGCGAGTCGGCGGCTTTACGGATTCAAACAGCTTTCAGGGGCTACTTGGTAGTGAATCTTCTCATTGCATTATCTCATTCCCGCAAAATTTTCCTTTTTTTTTATTTACAAATTCTCTCTCAGAAAAGTTATATTTAGAAGATCACTCGGGAAAATTCTCGCGCACAATTTCAAATGAACGATCTCTCGTTTTCTGTTTTCGTCTCCAACTATACTTGTTCTTTCCTCGAAAATACAGATCTTTTAATTGCTCTTTATCAAAGTGAATATATCTTCTGAATCGAATTCATTGCTTCCTATTCAATCGCCCGTTATTGCTTAATGCTGAAGTCTTCAATTCCCATTCTTTGAAGGCGAGGAAAGCACTCAGAGCCCTCAAAGCATTGGTCAAACTGCAAGCTTTAGTCAGAGGGTATTTTGTTCGCAAGCACGCCGCCGCCATCCTCCATGGAATGCAAGCTCTGATCCGAGCTCAGGCCACCGTCCGAGCTAAAAGATCCCGGAATTTCATCTCCGACTACAGAATTTTTTCACCGGAGAGCCGCCATCGGAGATCCTTGGTACGTCGTTAATCCTAATTCTGCTTAGTTAAGCAGGACTTCAGTAAATGCTTGCCCTCCTCTCAGGAAATGCTCGATATCGACATTCGAAACCGGCGGCTCTCGGCGGGCATTGACGGTGCCGTGTTCTCCAGAAGCCCAAAGAACGTCGAGGTCGACACGTGGCGTCCAAAGCTAAGATCTTGCTGCCGGAGCAGCCTCTCCGCGGCAGAGGACTACGTGGCTGATTACCAAGCGTTCAGTTCGCCACTTCCATCTCACGTTCCGGCTCGAATCTCGATTCCCAGCCGCCGCCACTTGTCGGAGAACGAGTGGTGGACGACCGGCGAGAGGCTCCGTCTTCCGGCCACAACGCATAGTACGCCACGGTACAGCAACCCCGCGGCTACTCCAAGGAACTACTGTTCCAGCTCGTCGAGCTCCCCCAACTACATGGTGAACACACAGTCGTCGGCGGCGAAGCTGAGGAAGCGGCCGCCGTTGAGCGAGGTGAATCTCAACTCCGGAGCTGCTGTTGGGATACAGATGCCATGCATTCACCAAGTGCAAGAGCGATCCGGCATCAAAAAAGAGATTGGCGTTAAGTTTCACCAGAAAGACGAATCAAAGGGGGAAATTTACATGCAGAGAATGTGGTAAATCTTGTTTTCTTTTATGCAATGACGGACGATTCTAGCTAGGTGAAATTCAGAGGTTGGCGATAGCATTAATGTTCATTTTGGATCCTTTGCTGCGCGTTAAAGATTGACAGGGTGTGCGATTCTTATATTATGCTCGCGCATCAATGCTAGATTCTCAAACATTTGAACAATATAACAGATTTACCGAGCTCTTGTTCAAATCGCACATCAACTCTTCATAAAAAACAGATACTTCTCGACATTAGCTACATTTAATTTGCTCCCTCCGCGATGAAACTGAATAGTTGACTGTCCGCTGGTAGCTATATATGGACCATGTCAACCACTGAGGCGGCCAAAGTCTAGCTGCTCCGATATAATGCTGAAGCTAGCCCACACCTGAGTTATTTCAGTTGGCATTATCTGGTTCCGGACAAGCATCATTCGAACATGATTAATTTGGTGGGTGACTGATAATGAAATTGCAGGATAAGTTTGAAAAAAATATATATATATGCAGCATCTCATGTGAAACGCTCAGAGGCAACAGCAGTTCAGTGGGATGCTGATTGCTGATGCATGAATCAGGTCGCCTCTCTTTCGGAGCTAGCTCCTTTTCAGTAATCATTTGGTTTTTGTTTACGTGATTATCAGTGCCATAACGCGCTGCTCAAGGAATATTCCTCCTCACTGTTCCTCGCTGCCCGCTTCATGATCCATTGCCTCAAAAACCGGAGCTCGAGGATGACGGATCATGATCCGTCACCCTTCCTCGCCCAGCGTGCTTCCCACGTGCCTTGTCCCAGATTCGATACCTTTTTTATTCATTTATTTATTTATTTATCCAGGGGCCAGGGAACCTTTCATTCAAACTGAGAAAGATCACTAGATGGCATTTGAGTCCACGTGTCGACCGTTGGTTAGCATATGTTTATAATTTTTTTATTTTTTATTTTTATTTTTGCGTTCGTAGAAGGAGGTGGGCAGATGGTTTAACTTTAGGGTCCATCTTATCTGCATTTCAAATATCATGTCAGTAAAGTATTTTAGGTCCTCAGGAAGCTTCAAGGCCTCAGTATTAAAAAGATCTCACCATTAGTTTACCTTTGTGCTTTTGAAATTGTGGCGATTCAAAATTATCATGAATCGGATGTAGTTTTAGTTGCAAGTTAATTAATTAATGCATTCTATTTCGTGTGTGTTAATTATTGATTTTTTTTGTTTACATTTCTTTATTTTTGATTAGGTAATTAGTAGTGATTTTGTTTGTGTGAAGATGAAGCTTAACTAATTTAATTTTAGGTTGTTTTTATTTACACGATATAAATTTATCCAAAATGGATTGTGTGTGCATGCTGATCAATTGAATTGATGTTTGAATCTTCATGCATGCGGTTCGACAATTGACTTAATTTCTGATCTAAACACTACTTTAAACCATAAAGAGGGTTTAAAGGTACAGTTGGACTCTTTCATCCATTAGTATTGAAAAGGAGTTTAGAAAGAATTATATTGAGCAGTCCCTTATGCTCGCATAAGGCTTGTAAAAAGTAGCTTATCTAACATTTATTGTAATTTTGCTCTTATTTTTTATATTGATTATATGTAATTCAATTCTAGATTAGATGTTTCCTTTTATTTATTTTATTAGGTATTTGAACTTTCGATTCGATTAATTTTTGAAAATGATCGATTCTATTCCATGGGCTTTTGGAATGTCTCATCAACAGTTAAGTCGGATGAGACCGGAGTTCAAATGGTTTCCATCGATCATTAAAGATAAATTAAAAAAAACACTTGCTAACTTTTTTACGATTCGACTCGAACTCTACATTCTTATCATCTCTGGTGAACGATGATCCTTAGGTAACCATAAGATTGCATTTGATTAAAATCAAATCAATCTAATCAAATTAATCGTTTTTTTAAAATAAATTGAACCGATCCACGTTTACCATTGAAAATGAATAAATCTAACCAATATAAAATTGATTAATTTCATCGACTATGGAATTGATCAACTTATTTTTTTAAAAAAAATAGTAATTTATCGAACAACATAGTAATTGACTATTTCTTCACCAACCATCGACTGTTATGCATCTAATAGATTGTCTCGATTAATTTTTGAATTTATTATATTTTATTTGTGAATATCAATCGACTGTACTGCTACTGTACTGCTCGATTATATATTTCTTCGAACGGTCAAAAATCTAAATTAACAATTAATTAAATCATAATGTATCAATTGAGTGTCAATAATTTAATTTAACCGATTTAATTAAATTTTAAAATCAACATCCAATTGAATAAATTGAAATAATTGAGATTTTAAAAAATAAATTTCCAAATTAAATCGATTCATCATTCCGATTTAATAAACGTTTTATTCATCTCAGCCTGAACTGCATATAAATGCACACGAAATCGATGGTAAAAAGTCGTCACCATTGCGATTAGGTTGGCTGGGTATGGGACACTGGAAGAGTTTCAATTGTAGGTACCGAAGCAAAGGGAAAGAAAGGGGACAAAGGCCAGGCAAGGCAGAGCGCAGGGATCGATCGAGGAGGACAGCTACCGACACTACCACGGAGGTAAGTTCACCTGGGCAGGCACTCTGTACGTGGTGGTGGTGGTGGACAATCTTCCAATTGATGACGAAGAGGAGGCAGAGAGTGGCACCCATCAACCAGAATAAGCTTCGGACGTCTGTTTTAATTAAGAGATCCAACGAGTGCATCTCTGCAATAAATTTGAAAATTTAAAATTAAATTGAGTGGTCAAAATTTAGAAAAATAATCTTAGGAATTATTTTCGAATTTTTTGAAGAATTTAAAAAAAAATCATAATTTTTCTAAAATTAAACAGAGCTTGTACATGATATTTACGGGGATAAGAAAAACAAACTTTTAAAAGGTCTGTTTAGATTATTTAATAGGTTTAATTAACCTAAGTTATAAACCTAGGTTTACTATTCTTATTTCTCCCGAGCATTTTCGCAGTCACACCCGACTTCTCCACCTCGCGATCTTCTTCTCGCGATTTCCTCATCGCGATCCCTTCTCCGCCGCATCTTCTCCACGTGAACACCACCCGACGAATTCTTCTTCGGTTTCCCCTCTCACGTGTCCAATCCAACGCGATTCCTTCTTCCTCTTTCACGATCTTCTCCGCCGCGACGCTTCTCGCCGACTCCCTCCACCTCTCGTTCCTCTTCCTCGCGGCAGGCGGCGACCGTCGGCTTGGATGCCCTCTGCGGTCGAGCGACAACAGTGAGTGGGCAAGGGGCGAGGGAGTTTGAATCAGCGGCGTTCTGCTCAAGAGCTGCTCTTTGCAATCCCCGCCGGAGCAAGGTAGGGTGACCTCTCCCTTCCGATCGATGAGCTTCTTCTTCCCCGATCTTGGATGAGTTCCATCTCCGACCGAATTTCGTTTCCTTCTTGCAGCCATCTTCGAGTATTCCTATCTCGATTTCTGACCTTCTCCGCTTGGCTACTGACGTAGCTTCAAAGTTCTGGTAAGCTTGATTTGTCTATTCTCTCCATCTATAATTGCTAGATTTTATTTTTGATGTGAGTAGAGTTTTTGGTCGGCTGTGTTCTGTGTGGAGGGCTGTGAGTTAGAGATTCTTTTTGTTCGGATGTGAATGGGTGAAGAGAGGCTGTGCAGCGGTGATTTGGGGTTTTGGCTGGTCGTGTGGTGGTGAACAGGAGTGATGTGCGTGATCTGTGGTGTCACGCCCCGAGGGAGTCCCCGCCAGACAAAAATCCGGCAGCATCTCCCCTGTACGGTTGACAATATCAATTTTTATACAAAGCCTACACGGCCACTATACATCGGTCAACACGACCGGAATCCAAACATCACATGCAGGTAATCAAATAGGCCTCAGGCCAACAAATCAAGGTAAATATAAGTCTACACTAACTAGACTTACCCCTTCTGCCATCTGAGCAGGAATAACCCAACCAAAACCAACCGGAATAGAATCCGAATAAAGGTCTACAAGGACACCACAAATCCACGAGTACATAACCAAAACATCAGGACCTAAACATCTCTTCTATACAAGATCCAAAACCATAAGACCAATAAAAACCTATCCACTTCGACGAGGGGATCGCAACCTGACTCTCCCAGCCTTCATCCCAAATAAAATGAATCAACGGGTGAGTTCAAAGAACTCATGTATAGGAGATATGAATAGCAAGAAATAGCGAACAAGACTAATCATGCCAGGACAGTCTCATATATAGGGTAAGCAAGAAATACATGCAAAAGGATCAGATTTCACCGAGTCTCCTACTGATATAGGAGCATGTGCCCTACTATAAGAGATAAAGTCATCACCATATAAGAATATGAATCAGATGCATGTCAATCATATGCAACATCCAAGGCATCAATACAATAATGCAAAGAAACACAATACAAATGCAATCCGCAGTAAAATGCATGCCGTGCTAATGACATGGTCACCTCGACGCTACACCGCTTACACACACAATGGTGAAGCCGAGTGGGTAGGGCTATGACAATCGTGCACTCGCCATCATCGCTCTGAGTGACCGAGTGACAGGATGTCGCCGAGTACACCTATCCTCCCGCCCCCAAACATAGTGGGGAGCTAAGCTCTCATCTCCTGTCATAGGCCGGAGGAGGGATCCTCGCTACCACGCCTGCCGCTACCCATGAGCGGTCCCAATGGAGCTCGACAGAGCAATCGTGACACACCTCCTCGATGTACCACTAACCCATGAGTGGCGGTGTGCAGGAGCCATGTAACTAGTCAGGGCTCAACAATAATGGAACTCGAACGATGCAATCATGCAAGATGGTGCATGATACTAAAGCATGTAAATCCAACTACAAATATCCATCCGAATAATATGCAAAGTCAATAAGTGCATATAACTGATCCAAGCAACCATGATCCAATAAAACAGGGAAGATATAATCATACTGATCAAATGCATGTAGCAAGTAGGCACTAAGCATACTAGGCATATAAACATGAAAAGTATTGCATGCTATCCTAACTAACATATCAACTTGACTATATCTAAAAGATAAGTCAAAGTACCCGCCTGAATATATATCCGTAAGAATGAAACCGTCACGACTGGGGACCTGCCTCGTGACCGAAACCTGCATAAAGCATGACTATAGTCAAGCACAAAAATACAATTCACCGACAAATCGAATAACAAATCGATTTCCTTCATATCCCAATTAACCCAAACTATTTCCAATTTTCCTTGTCCACAAACAATCCATACAATTAATTTAGCCCAAATCTCATATCCTCCGAGTAACACATTTTTGAACCATTCCTCGCTCACTAACATACCAATCAAACGGATAACACCCGAATCAGCCCAAATCGACCAATCAAACTCACACGACCTAGGAATTCCATCGACAAATGATACTAACCCAATTAATTCCTAATCCTCCAAATATTATATAGAATCCCACCCCACTTCTTCACAAATTTATCACGGTAAATTAGGATCTAATGAACCCTAATTGGAACCCAACATAACCCACACCATTTACAATCCTCCACACCAACCCATTCCTAAATGGAACCTCACTATCGACCAAGATCAACCATCAACAAATAAAAACAGTAATAGGTTGAGATTTACCCTTTCGATAAACCCCCAATCAAACTTGGCCGAAGAAGGCATGCAGCACCACCCAATGATCTAGACACCACGATCACCGACGCGTCGGAGAGGGCTCACTCTGGGGTCCCGCAAGCGCCGGGAGGATAAGAAAGAAGGTCGCGGTGGTCCTGGCCTCAGGAAGGCGACGACCTAGTCGCCGGCGAGGCGGCTCGTCGGCGAGGAACCGCCGACGGCGGAGAGAGCACGGCCGAGATGAAGAGCCGACGTCCCCGGGCACCGGCAAGGCGGCGCGACTGGCCGCGAGCAATCGACGAAGAGAGGGCTGCGGCGCGGGGAGAAGAGGCGACCGCGAAGGCTTAAGCGTCGGCGGATCGCGAGCGGCGGCAACGCAAACCTCGAGTCGGACAAGAAAGGAAAGAGCGATCGCCGCGAAAGGAACGGCCGGCGATTGTGCGGGAGAAGGGGCTTGGGGTCCGCTAGCTCTGGTAGCGAGAAACGAACGCGAGCGCCGCGTGAGCATCGACGACGACGCCCCTCGGCGTCGACGGCCACAGGTGGCGCCACCGTCGCTTGCGAAGGAGAGGGAAGCGCGAGAGAGAAACTGTCGGAGGAGAGGGGCAGAAACGATCGGGAGAGAGAAAAAAAAAAAGGGGAAGAAGAAGAAATCGTGGGAAGAAAGAAAAAAAACAAATGGGTTAACGGGTTAACAGGTTAATGGATGCGGTCGGCTGAGGAGAAATAGACCGGAACCCATTTTATAAGCCCTTAATTAAAACCTAGGTTAAACTTTACTTAACCCCTAACCACATTCATCAATTAAACTAATCAATAATAGTATCTCTTAATTAGATACTATTATACTATAGTAATTTATTTATGGTATTTTACATTCTCCCCCACTAATAAAATTTGGTCCCCAAATTTCCTACTCGTATATTAGTACGAGATGTCCCAACAACCATCTCGAGCATCTGGAGACAAGTCACACCTCAAGTGACTAAGTGGGGTTACTGATATCCCTTAACATCAAATCACACTTACTTCTAGCAGCCCTTCCAAGGTATGAATAGTATCTTCATATCGACCACTTATCATAAGTACCTATCTGTACCCGAGTGGAGCTCTATATCCGTGACCTGTTAAAGACTTTACCATAATCCTAAGGTAAATCTTGAATCGCTATCGCATCCGATACTCAAAGATACTCCATGAACCGGAAATCTTCATAGTATAAACCTATCCAGCGATCCAACAACTCATCGTATGGATCTAGAGAAAATGAGTGGACTTAGCTAATCATACTAAGTCCTTTCTGAATTCCAAATAATCTCCCAACACTGTCCATCATACTATGCTTTCACGTCCATCTCGGTACAGAACCTTCCTGATTATTTATATACCACCTTTACTAGTTGACACACTGCACAATCAACTATGTCCTGCATGTCGTTCCACCATGGAGAACATTTCAATACTTACTATTTTCCGAATACAATCCGATACATCTGCAACATATAGAACCTATTGCAATCTTCAGCAATACTTATCAAAATATCATGACCAAGCCTCTTGGCTCTCGTAGTAATGTCAAAGGCACTACTTACAGGCAATGACATGCTACCACAATGGGACTCAGAGGCGGTCCAAGATGTCGTAGCTATCTAGCCACCTACGACATACAAATTCCACTATCACTAATTCGAACCAGGTAGAGCAAGAGTACAACTCTATGGTAAATGCTCTCTATCATCACAACAGAATCTATCCGTTGTTCCCGAATCAATAATAACTCTTCCGAAATTCAAATGCAACTACACAAGAGCTAGCTAAAACCTCGTAAGCATATCCGCTCATCTCTACAAAACAACATAACAACTCCTATTTAGTCCACGCTATATATATATATGACAACCCATCTCGTAGTTCCTCATTTGACGTAACCATAGGATACGCCTCAATCAACTAAAATGAAAACGCCCATTCTCTGAAACATTGCATCCGCATACAATACCCTTCCTTCCACCCGAGAATGATCAAACAACTCTGGTGTAAAAGTCAACCATCGTCTGAGCCCTGAAACTAGTTTCACAAGCTTCAGACTAAATAAATTCCATTACCACCTGGTGTAGTACCACTAGAGCATCCTATCCATATCTATGGTAATAATAAATCAAATCAATACCATAAAATCATCACCTACGGTGGCCGAAAGTGCTCAACTCCAACCGCCACCATCATAAATGATCCAATCGTGTCCGCAATACACGATTTCCTAAATCCTCGGACGACTAAGTCGCCATAAGTCAAACAAGATAATCAAACCTCGCACAATTCATTCATACCAAGTATGAAATTGTCATCACTATACACCTGCATCCTCTTTACTCTAGGCTGATGATATATCAATCATCCCTATAACTTTGATAATTGTATGACACCCTGTCACTACAATATCAACACACCAATCATAAATCAATCCTAGAGTATACACAGGTGTCCTATAGCTGATCTAAATAGATCCTCAATCCACCATGAAGGATAATCATTTCCTTCTACCACTACCACATTCCATCATCGAAAATCGCAGATAACCTCAAAGGTCCATCTCTTTTAACCAAGAGTTCCGGATCTTCTCTGGAAGAAATACTGGGACAGATAAACATCCCATACAACACCTTCTATAATAAGGTAAAACAATCTTTCATCGTCTTAACCAGTGTAGGCATACATGTCTTATCCATAACCAAATCACTATTAGTAGGGACTGATACTCTCTGAGGATTTACTCCTTGACCTTCAAATGGGTGGCTAGCGGGTCTAACCCTAGCCTCCTAATTCGACATCAGTCGGCACCTCTAAAGAATCCGTACCTCTGAAATCATCATTTGATTCTCAAGGTCAATATGTTATCGACTCGCCCACGACCATGAGTAGGGACAATTTCACTAAGTCAATAGTTTTCCTAGCCACAAAAGTACCGTAACTACTAAAGACAATACTTTTCCTATAGCTCAGAGATATCCTTCAGCTCGCCTGGTCCCAAAACCTGAGAACTCCCAAAAATCCAAGGAAAAGAAAATCCTCGATACACCAAAACTCACAAACCAAAACCACAAACCAATAAAATTGTCACGTCCTGGGGGCATATCCGTCATCCAAATGATGGAGGAGCCCCTTAGTGACAATATCCAGAAATACCTGGACCAGATCTGGTAAAAACCTCGAAATAATTATAGAAATACAAGTATTTTAATAACTGCATGCATGCACGACTAAACATATATCAATCAAAGTAAAATAGTTTTATGACCCCAAATCCAATCATGATAAAATCCAAAGTGCACAATCAAAATGCAACACCGATCAAGTAAACAAAGCGGCATCCCGACGATGCAGGAGACAAGCACTACAAGGAACTCTCGAGCGACACCAAGGTAGGTCATATGACACGCCCTCCATCGCTTAACCTAGAGGATAAATGAGGAGGATAAGTACAACCACTGTGGATGTATAGACAATAGTGCATAATCATAATGCACATAATGGAAGTCACAGGGAACAAGCTAAAGTAACCCAACCTTAGAGTACTAATATCAGTCTACAACTATCCTGATCAGCGGTATACAAATATACTCGCAACATACACAACCACTGCAACAAGCAGTGCACATCCAGATACCACGATAAAGTCTCGTGGCTCTCACACAAAAAGGAAACTATCTATGAGCTACCTCGAACGTAACCCATGGACCGACAATCAATAGCACGGTCACGCAAGAATTATATGCTACCACGAATGAGATTCGTGGGTAAACAAGCAGTATATAAATATCTAATTATCGACTGCAGACATTTGCATACTATCACCAATAGGTCGCGTGAGCAGTCGATTATTCTAGGTTGTTAAGTCTAGGCTTATCCAATACATCCCGCATAAATCGACTTTCAACGTCGACAAAGATCATCGATCTACAATTAAGCCCCTTGAGGCGATCAAGCGAGGGTTTCAACACCTCTAATACCAAACGTTTACCAAAGTCGGTAAAGATCATCAACTTATAAATAAATAAGTCTAGATGATTAAATCTAGCCTTCCAACCCTTCCAACATGATCGGTATCAAGGTCGATCAAAATCATAAGTCCACTAATAATCGCGTCGAGACAATTAATCATAGGGTTTCGTCTCAACTAACAAGAAACGCCTATCAAGGCCAATAAGGACCACAAGTCTACTATCAAGCCCTTCAAGAGGGTTAATCCCAAATTATATCGTCCTACCAGCTCAATCATGCATACTACAACATGCTACCAAGAACAGATCTCGTGGTTACTTAACTCAAAGTAGCTATCTAGCTACGCACGCCATCCAAATCCGATTATTACCAACTCCGAACGAATAACGCAAGAATATATCTTGCGAGATCATCTCAACCATGCATGAGAGACCACATGTATACAAAGCACCTACCTATAGAGAGACTCTATCGCGCACTCTCTCTCAACCAAGAATGGGAGATATAGTAAGGATTAATCGCATCCTAATCATTCGACCTCCGATCACCATATATCACGAAAACAAAGAAATGGGTAATCACATATACCAATATGCACATCCGGATCATTACGCCTAGGGTTCCAACACCTAGGGTTCCACTAATGTTGTTTCATGAGATCCGCTCCTCTGAGAATAACTTCATCTAAGTTATTCTATTTCTACTAGTCTTAATCATGATATCCACCACAAAAACTCATAACCATAAACATATAACATGCTGTCTAATAAACGACAGCATAGTCCTACTAATGGGAATCAATGGCTGAAATTAATTAGAGTATAACTAAAGGGCCATGCCAGATCAAAGTCAATGCCAGAACAAAGTCGAGGCAATATATAAATAAAGCATCAGATGCTTATATATACTCTAAACTACATAAGCTATGTAATCATGTCCTCATACCTTCTACGAATTTATCCATCTTAGTCATATTATTCAACTAGTCTAATAATCCTAATACTAGTCAAATCCTAAGAGGTAAACATCTACCAATACATCTTATCATTTATATCACAATGATAACAAGCTACGTATAGCAGTAATAGCAATTTATAACCAAATGCTATCTATAAACCAGCAACCTAAAAATCTAACAATCCAATAGATATCAGGTTAAAACAATACTAGATAAAACATGATATCTCCGCATAACCAAATATAACCGATATAAATATGTACCAAATCTAGAAAAATTTCTAGAATTTATTTACCTGTTAGCCGTCTGGAGATGTCCTGTTGCCGCCAAATCCCCCATATTGACCTCATAATACCTCAATTCAAACATAAAAATCGCTAAATGCATAACTCAAAATACCCAGTTAACCTACCAAACTTGGCGTAACTCCATAAACCCAAAGACCCTAAGGAACTCGGAAACCTACGCTCGATATAAATAAATTGTCACGCCGAGGAGTCCCCAGACAAAAAATCCGGCAAAGATCTCCCAGACGGTGACAATATCAATTTTTATACAAAGCCTACACGGCCACTATACATCTGGCCAACACGACCGAATCCAAACATCACATGCAGGTAATCAAATAGGCCTCAGGCCAACAAATCAAGGTAAATATAAGTCTACACTAACTAGACTTACCCCTTCTGCCATCTGAGCAGGAATAACCCAACCAAAACCAACCAAAACCAACCGGAATAGAATCCGAATAAAGGTCTACAAGGACACCACAAATCCACGAGTACATAACCAAAACATCAGGACCTAAACATCTCTTCTATACAAGATCCAAACCATAAGACCAATAAAACCTATCCACGACGAGGGGATTGGCGGACTCTCCCGACAGCCTTCATCTCAAATAAAATGAATCAACGGGGTGAGTTCAAAGAACTCATGTATAGTAGATATGAATAGCAAGAAATAGCTAACAATACTAATCATGCCAAGATAGCCTCATATATAGGGTAAGCAAGAAATAAATGCAAAAGGATCAGACTCACCGAGTCTCCTACCGATATAGGAGCATGTGCCCTACTATAAGAGATAAAGTCATCACCATATAAGAATATGAATCTCAGTATGCATGTCAATCATATGCAACATCCAAGGCATCAATACAATAATGCAAAACACAATACAAATGCAATCCAAAATGCATGCCGTGCAATGACATGGTCACCCCGACGACGCCACCGCCTCACACACAATGGTGAAGCCGAGTGGGTAGGGCTATGACAATCTGCACTCGCCATCATCGCTTCCCGAGTGACCGAGGAGTGGACGGATCTGTCGAGTACACCTATCCTCCCGCCTAAACATAGTGGGGAGCTAAGCTCATCTCCTGTCATAGGCCGGAGGAGGGATCCTCGCCGCTACCACGCTGCCGCTGCTACCATGAGCGCCCAATGGAGTCGACAGAGCAATCGCACACCTCCTCGATGTACCACTAACCCATGAGTGGCGGTGTGTGCGTGCCATGTAACTAAACTAGCCGCGGCTCAACAATAATGGAACCCCGTCGGCCCAAAGATGCAATCATGCAAGATGGTGCATGATACTAAAGCATGTAAATCCAACTACAAATATCCATCCGAATAATATGCAAAGTCAATAAATATAATCCAAGCAACCATGATCCAATAAAACAGGAAGATATAATCATACTGATCAAATGCATGTAGCAAGTAGGCACTAAGCATACTAGGCATATAAACATGAAAAGTATTGCATGCTATCCTAACTAACATATCAACTTGACTATATCTAAAAGATAAGTCAAAGTACCCGCCTGAATATATATCCGTAAGAATGAAACCGTCACGACTGGGGACCTGCCTCGTGACCGAAACCTGCATAAAGCATGACTATAGTCACAAAAATACAATTCACCGACAAATCGAATAACAAATCGATTTCCTTCATATCCCAATTAACCCAAACTATTTCCAATTTTCCTTGTCCACAAACAATCCATACAATTAATTTAGCTCAAATCCCATATCCTCCGAGTAACACATTTTTGAACCATTCCTCGCTCACTAACATACCAATCAAACGGATAACACGAGAATCAAAAAATCGACCAATCAAACTCACCGACTTAGGAATTCCATCGACAAAATGATACTAACCCAATTAACTAATCCTCCAAATATTATATCGATCAACCGAACACCAAAATCATGCTTGCACCCTAGAATCCCACCGCACCCTTCACAAATTACATCGTTGCACGTAAATTAGGGATCTAATGAACCCTAATTGGAACCCAACATAACCTCCATTTACAATCCTCCACACCAACCCATTCCTAAATGGAACCTCACTATCGACCAAGATCAACCATCAACAATAAAAACAGTAATAGGTTGAGATTTACCCTTCGATAAACCCCCAATCAAACTCGACGCGAAGAAGGCATCGCACCACCCACAAATGATCTAGACACCACGATCACCGACGCCGGAGAGGGGCTCACGATCGGGTCCAGTACGCAAGCGCCTCGGGAGGATAAGAAAGAAGGTCGCTGTGGTCCCGGCCTCGTGGAAGGCGACGACCTAGTCGTCGCGGCGACGTGGCGAGGAACCCGCCGACAGAGAGCACGGCCGAGATGAAGAGCCGACGCCCCGGCACCGCAAGGGCGTGACCGGCCGCGAGCAATCGACGAAGAAGAGGGTCGCGCGCTTGGGGAGAGAGAGAGGCGATCGCAAGGCCGAAGCGCCGGCGATCGCGAGCGGCGGCGCAACGCAACCTCGAGGCCTGACAAAGAAAGGAAAGAGCGACCGGCCGCGCAAAGGAACGGCCGCGACAGGCCGGGCGGAGAAGGGGCTTGGGGGTCCGCGGCTACGGGCGAGGAGAACGAACGCGAAGCGCCGTGAGATCGATCGACGACGACGCACCTCGGCCACGGACGGCCAGGTGGCGCCACCGGTCGCCGAAGGAGAGGGAAGCGAGAGAGAAACTGCCGGAGGAGAGGGCAGAAACGATCGGGAGAGAGAAAAAAAAAAAGGGGAAGAAGAAGAAATCGTGGGAAGAAAGAAAAAAAACAAATGGGTTAACGGGTTAACAGGTTAATGGATGCGGTCGGCTGAGGAGAAATAGACCGGAACCCATTTTATAAGCCCTTAATTAAAACCTAGGTTAAACTTTACTTAACCCCTAACCACATTCATCAATTAAACTAATCAATAATAGTATCTCTTAATTAGATACTATTATACTATAGTAATTTATTTATGGTATTTTACATGTGGAGTTGGCTGTGAATTGGAGGTTTGGTCATTTGAGATGGCTGTGCGGCTGTGATTTGACTGTGAATAGGGTTGTCCTTGGCCACAGAGGGGTTATGAGGCTGTGCCGACTGTGAAGGGTTGTAAATGGACTTTGATGGAGTGGATAAAGATGGGTTTGCGATGGGGATGCCAATTATAGTGGTTAGATCCCTAATTTGGTGTAACAGTAGGTTATTAAAGGGCTATGAACGGCTGTGATGACTGTGAATGACTGTGTTCCTATAGAGTTGTCAGATTTTTATATCTATATGAATTAATGGTAATTATGTTATATGCAGGTTTCGGTCACGAGACAGGTCCACGGACATAAAGACAGTTGGTATTATTCATAGCAGACGAGTATCTTTGATTTATCTTCTTTTAAATATTATCATATTATTGTGCATCATTTACTATAGCTAGTAATAGTTTTCTATGCTTTTAACTACCCTGGTATGTCACTACCTAGTACGTGTTGTAGCCTTTTCATATGCTTATTATATTGACACTCGATCACTTTGATACTTGTCATTTGTTTATTTGGCACTAAGAGTAGTGACATACCTTACATACTGGGCATTGAATGAATAATGGATATACCTTGCATGTGTACCTAGACTTATGTACTTAGGTTATTTGATATGAGCTCCTATTGGTACATACCATATGTAGTCATGGATTGACAGGTGTATCATGCATTAGTGACATGCACCATCTTGCATTATTGTATGACTGGCGATCATCGACTCCTCGGTAGGAGGTGATACTACTTAGTAGTTGAGCTCATCGTCAGTTACGTTATCTACACACATAACCACTCGTGAGTTAGTGGTATTTCAGGAGGGTGTGTGTAGTTGCTCTGTCAAGGCTCCACGGTAGTCGCTCAAGATATTGGTATTGCGATGTGGTAGCAGACAGAGATCCCTCCTTTATTGTAAGACGAGGAGATGAGACGAGGTGATGTCCCCCATATACATACATGGGGTAGGAGGGTGATACTCCGCCAGCATCCTGTCCACTTGGTTACATAGGTGTAACGATGACAGAGTGCACAGTTGTCACATCCCTACCCACTCGGCCGACACACATGATATGTTGGTGGCTTGATTGACGTCAGGGGTGACACAAGTTATTGCATCATATGCATACGTTTTTACTATATGTATTGCTTGTTGCACTTTTGGTTGTTGCATATCATTGCCATGCACATACAGGAGGTACTATGTAGTTTGTTTTGGTGATTCTACATTTGCTTGTATGGATGTATCTTATGTCAGCTTAGGTGATTCTGGTATGTACAGTTTCAGGTATGTATATGTATATTTTATTTATTATCGAGAAACTGTACCAGCATGATTATTATTGCTACTTATAGTTTACTATGCATGAGTATTGGATATTCACTGAGTTTTACTCACTTCGTTGATATCTATTTTATTTCAGGATGAAGCCTTCCGGAGGGTCCAGTTGTCAGTCCCCTGATCGGACGACTCCGTTCTTTCCTTTTCAGTTTTTTCGGATTTTTATCACTAGGACTCTATGTTTTAAACTTGTAATACTTTATACTCGTGGTTGTTTTGGTGGTACTTGATTATGTCTTTATGGACTTTTTGTTCAATTTGTTTTGGTTATGGGTGTGGTTGTGTATTCTTGCTCAGATGGCAGAAGAGACAAGTCTAGAAGTTTTAGGCTTCGTATGTACTTTGGTTGTTGGCCTGAGGCCCATATATTATATGCATTGTGATTTTATGTTCCGGCCATCTTGGCCGATGTATAGTGGGTCGTGTGGACCTTGTATACAAGTTTCAATTGTCCACAGTACAGGGGAGGTGCTATCCAATTTTTGTCGGACAAGTACCTCTCTCGGGGCGTGACAATTTATTTGGTATAAGAGCCAAGTTGGTTCCGAGTTCCTAAGGGTTTTTGGGTTTTCGGAGTTC
Organism: Wurfbainia villosa; assembly: GCA_025175895.1. NCBI lineage: Eukaryota > Viridiplantae > Streptophyta > Magnoliopsida > Zingiberales > Zingiberaceae > Wurfbainia > Wurfbainia villosa. The sequence continues at coordinate 2,332,411 of CM046008.1, forward strand.
GCCACATTTAGTAGGCCAACCTGTGCATTTTCGAATTTTTACGGATTTTCGTCGATTTGGCGTTTCGGTCATTTTGGAGTTATATTTCGACAAGATCGCATTGAGGATTTGGTGGCGATAGGACATCTCCAGATGGCTAATAGATGAAATTATTGATTCTATCTATAGTAATACTTGAGTAATAATTTAGCAGATATGAAACGAGGTGGGTGTGCTCTCGCGCTGAGACGTGGTGTAGAGCGGCCACGCAAGAGAACATTGAGATCTACTCAGTTGCCGGTCCCCGGCGATTCCTCCATTCAGCTGTACCACAGGTGGTACCTCCAACATATCATCACAGTACCCCAGTAGCACCTCTACATGCCGAAGAGAGTACCACGATGCGCCTGGCTAGCTCATGCAGACACCTCCTCGGCGGTGCCTCACGGGATGTCGGCACCTCCACCGGCGGTGCCCCTCTGCGTACTCGGCAGACTCCACGGCGTGCAGTACCCGATTGCGCTTTCGATGCACCTTTGCATGCAGGCGTGCCTTTCGCTCCAGTGGTTCCGCCAGCTCTTGCGGCGATCCCTACTCATTCTACTGATATGTTAGTTGACACTGGTAGTTCACATTCATTTATTTCTCGAGCATTCCTGAGAGAGATTGGTAGACTACCCACCCTTAGGTCACAAAGATTGATGGTATCTCTGCTCTCTGGGGATAAATTAGAAGTCACCCAGGAGGTTAGAGGATGTCCATTAGATTTCAACAGCGTTATACTCCCGATAGATTTGTTGGTTCTCGACAGGATTGAATTTGACATCCTACTTGGCATGGACTGGCTAACAATGTATCATGCCACTGTTGATTGCCAGTCAAGGGTGGTTACATTCCATCCTCCTAACCAACCCTCGTGGGATTTAACTGGCATCAGAGACGATGGTATATCGACCGTTTTTGTGATTCAGGCTCAGAAGCTTTTATCACACGACTGTCAGGGTTTTCTATTATCATTGATCAATGTTGAGGATAGTGGTGACTCTCATATCTCGGACATTCCTATCGTCCGAGAGTATCCGGATGTCTTTCTAGAGGAGTTATTGGGCCCGCCTCCCAGAAGGCAAGTGGATTTCACAACTGAGTTAATTTCGGGGACGGCGCCGACATCGAAAGCTCCTTATCGTATGACCCCAAAAGAGTTGGACGAGCTAAAGGTCCAGTTTTAGGAGCTATTGGACAGAGGTTTTATTCGCCCTAGCGTATCTCCCTAGGGTTCTCCGGTTCTCTTTGTAAAGAAGGACGGTTCGATGAGATTATGCATCGACTACAGGTAGTTGAACGCCGTCACCATCAAGAATAAATATCTCCTGCGACGTATTGAGGACTTGTTTGATCAGCTCAGAGGTACGTCAGTGTATTCTAAGATTGATCTGCGGTCCGAATATCATCAGCTAAGGGTCAGAGATTTGGACGTTCAGAAGACAACATTCCGTACCAGATATGGGCACTATAAGCTCTTGGCAATGCCATTCGGGCTTACCAATGCTCCGGCAGTATTCATGGACTTGATGAACCATGAATTTATGAATTTCCGAGATCAGTTCGTCATTGTCTTTATTGACGACATTCTGGTATATTCCCGTTCCGAAGAGGAACACGCGCAGCATCTTCGCATTGTCCTGAATAGACTTCGACAGAAGCAACTATATGTGAAGTTCAGTAAATGCTCATTCTGGTTACCCTCAGTCGATTTTCTGGGACACGTGGTTTCTAGCAAAGGCATTTCAGTTGACCCCTAGAAGATCGAGGCTGTCAACAGTTGGGAGCAGCCGAAATCGGTTCAGGAGGTTTGCAGTTTCTTAGGCTTAGTTGGATATTACAGACGGTTCGTTGAGGGTTTCTCAAGCATTGCTATGTCATTGACACACCTTACCAGGAAGGGTGTGAAGTTCACGTGGTCAGAGGCCTGTGAGGCCAACTTTCAAGAGTTAAAAAAGAGACTGATGTTAGCACCGATTCTGGTATTGCCATCAGGGGACGATGGTTTCGTCCTTTATATCGATGCATCTCTCCAGGGTTTAGGCACAGTACTGATGCAGCACGGTAGGGTGGTCTCTTATGCTTCTCGCCAGTTGAAGGAGCATGAGAAAACCTACCCAGTACATGATCTAGAGTTAGTTGTTATTATCTTTGCCTTGAATATTTGGAGGCATCATCTGTATGATATTACATTTGAGATTCTCACAGATCATAAGAGTCTCAAATTTCTATTTACGCAGAAAGAACTCAATCTTCGACAGAGGAGATAGATGGTGTTCCTGAAGGATTACGAATGTACCATTAGCTACCACCCGAGGAAAGCCAATGTGGTTGCCGATGCACTTAGCCGGAAGTCCCGAGGGACTTTAGCTTGCTACTGAGTTTTAGTCACGGATTTGATTCAGGGTTTCTCCGAGTTGGGCCTTGAGGAGCAGGGACCGACAGAGCAGGGCATTCTTGTTACCATGGTTGCTCAGTCATCTATCAGGACGAGGGTCCGAGAGGCTCATGTCGGTGATCAACACTTACAGTTCATTGGTAGCCAGATAACCTCTGGACAGCATATTGAGTTCACCCAAGATGACGAGGGTATTATTTATTTCCAAGGTAGATTATGTGTACCTTAGTCTCACTCGGTTATGGAGGAGTTACTTCAGGAGGCTCATTGCTCTTGATTTGCGATCCGCCCAGGCGGAAGCCGCATGTATTGAGATTTAAGACATTTGTATTGGTGGAAGGACATGAAGAAAGACATCGCAAATTTTGTAGCTAGATGTCTAGTTTGTCAACAGGTGGAGGCTGAGCACCAGAGACAAGCTAGACTACTTTAGAGGATTCCTATTCCCGAGTGGAAGTGAGATCACATTACCATGGATTTTGTGGTGGGTCTGCCTAGGACACGATGAGGCCATGACGCGATTTAGGTAGGCATTGACCGATTAACCAAATCTGCACACTTCTTAGCGATTCGGAAGACCGACTCTCTGGATCATATGGCAGAGTTATATTGTCGGGAGATCATCAGATTGCATGGTATTTATTTGAGCATTATATCAGATAGAGATCCCCGGTTCACGTCTCGATTCTGGCAGAGTCTACAATAGGCCTTGAGCACACAACTCCGTTTTAGTACAACATTCCATCCGCAGACAGATGGATAGTCTGAGCGAACCATTCAGACTCTAGAGGACTTGTTGAGGTCCTGCGTTATGGATTTCGGGGGTAACTAGGAGGACCACTTGCCATTAGTGGAATTTGCCTACAACAACAGCTATCATTCGACTATCCAAATGACATCGTTTGAAGCATTGTATGATAGACAGTGTCGGACCCACCCTCTGGGAGGAGGTTGGGGTAGCCCAGTTGCTAGGACCTCATAGAGCTCAACATGAGATAGAGTTGATCCGGACTATCAAACGAAGGATGGCAGAGGTGCAGGATCGTCCGAAGAGTTATGCCGATCGGAGACGGAGACCTCTGAAGTTCTCTATTGGTGACCATGTATTCTTGCAGTCTCACCCACGAAAGAGGTGAAGAGATTTGGCCTCCGTGGTAAGCTAGCTCCAAGGTACATTGGTCCTTTCGAGATTTTGGAGAGGATCGGAGCAGCCGTTTACCGCCTAGCGCTACCACCGTCCTTGGTTGGTATTCATGATGTGTTTCATGTGTCCATGCTGAGGAAGTATGTGTCAGATCCTACACATATTCTATCAGATGTGTCAGGTTCCATTCAACCTGATGCTACTTACGAAGAGGTTCCGATACGAATTCTGAATCACAAAGAACGACAGTTGCGGAACAAGATTGTTAAATATGGAAATTTAAAATACTAAATTAAATATCCAAAATTTAAGAAAATAATCCTAGGAATTATTTTCGAGATTTTTGGAGAATTTTAGAAATTTTTTCAGAATTTTTCTAGAATTAAACGGAGCTTGTATGAGATATTTATGAGGATAAGAAAAACAGGCTTTTGGAGGGTCTATTTGAAATATCAATTTTGAGGGGTTAATGTGTTAACTAAACACCTAGGGTTAACTCGTTTCCTCATTCTTAACGCACGAGCCCTTTCTCTTTTTCTTTTCTCTCTCGAGCGGCGATTTTTTTTTCTTCTTTATTTTTCACATCGCGATCCCCTCTCCGCCGCATCTTCTCCATGCGAGCGGTTTCCTTTTTCTTCGGTTTCTCTTCCTCTTCGCCAACCCATTATTCTGAACATTTCCTCTCGCATTTCTCTCCCGATTGCAACTTCTCCCTATTTCTTCCCCTCGCGATTTTCTTCTCGCGATCCTCTCCCCGCATCGCATCTCCAATGTTCGTCCAACCTTCCCTCTCCTTCTGCAAGCGACAACAGGTTCTCCAGGTCCTCGTCAGAGCCCACAGATGTGCCGATAGTGAGGGTGCACATGACTGGGAGTCTGCATCGGTGGCATCTTCACCCTGATCTGTTCGGGAGCCGCGAGTTCTGTCGGAGCAAGGGTTTTCGGCCAGTGAACAAGGCAATTTGGGTGTGCCGCCGGTGAAGTCAAAATTACCGGTATATTTCTCTCGTTTTCCATTATTTCTCTTTTGTTTTGTGTGATTCATGGACTGGTGTTGTTGGGTGGATGTTGGTACTACCTTGTGAGTCGTGGGTAGTGGTTTTTTCGGTGGATTGAGGAATTTAGGGCTGATTAATCTTTCAGCTAACTTAGATTCAATTGGTTAATTAGTTTAAATTGATTAATGGACATATGTGATTTAGATTTCCAGATTTAGTTGTTATGTGATTGTTTAATGAATCCAGAATAGCTAAGTTGATTGTTTAAGGGTAAATCGCATGATCGATTAATTGGTATTGGTCTAAATGAGTAATTAGTTTTAGAGTAATTAATAGACTAATTGGATTATTAACTAAATCTGAGTTACGTATGGAATCTGTTTAACTTATTAACTAGATTAATGCAAGTTAATATGATTAATCTAACTAATCTAATTAAATTAAGGAATTTAATTACTTAGTTAGATTGGTATAAATGATTCACTAAGTTAATGGAATTATGAGTTGATACGTTTAATTGATTTGGGTGGAGTGTACTTAAGAGGTTTAATGATTTAAACCTAGTTGGATGTTGTAGAAGGGTTACGCTTGATGATTGGGGGTTTCTAATTCGTATTCGATAAAAAGGGATACGAATATAGGAACTATATAGTAGTTAATTCGTAAGTAGTTGTATGCTTGTACTTAATTGTAATTAATGACATATGCAGGTTTCGGTCACAAGACAGGTCCACGGGCATAAAGATAGTTGGTATTATTTATAGCAGACGAGTATCTTTGACTTATCTTCTTTTAGATATTGTCATATTGTTGTGCATCGTTTACTATAGCTAGTAATAGTTTTCTATACTTTTAACTACCCTGGTATGTCACTACCTAGTACGTGTTGTAGCCCTTTCATATGCTTATTATATTAATGCTCTATCACTTTGATACTTGTCATTTGTTTATTTGGCACTAGAGTAGTGACATACTTTACATACTGGACATTTAATGAATAATGGATATACCTTTCATGTGTACCTAGACTTATGTACTTAGGTTATTTGATATGAGCTCGTATTGGTACATACCATAGTTAGCCATTGTTTGACAGGTGTATCGTGCATTAGTGACATGCACCATCTTGCATTATTGCATAACTGGCGATCATCGACTCCTTGGTAGGAGGTGATGCTACTTAGTAGTTGAGTCCATCGTCAGTTACATTATCTACACACACAACCACTCGTGGGTTAGTGGTATTTCAGGTGTGTGTGTGTGTAGTTTCTCTGTCAGGGCTCCACGGTGGTCGCTTAGGTTATTGGTATTGCGACGTGGTAGCAGATAGGGATCCCTCCTTTGTCGTGAGACGAGGAGATGAGACGAGGTGATGTCCCCCATATACATACATGGGGTAAGAGGGTGATACTCTGTCAGCATCCTGTCCACTCGGTCACATAGGTGTAGTGACGACAGAGTGCATAGTTGTCACAACCCTACCCACTCGGCCAGCACACATGACATATTGGTGGCTTGACTGGTGTCAGGGGTGACACAGGTTATTGCATCATGTGCATACACTTTTACTATATGCATTGCTTGTTGCAATTTTGGTTGTTGCTTATGATTTCCATGCACATACAGGAGGTATTATGTAGTTTGTTTTGATGATTCTACATTTGCTTGTATGGATGTATTTTATGTCAACTTAGGTGATTCTGGTATGTACAGTTTCAGGTATGTATTTTTGTCGAGAAACTATACCAGCATGATTATTATTGCTACTTATAGTTTACTATGCATGACTATTAGATATCCGCTGAGTTTTACTTACTCCGTTGATATCTCTTTTATTTCAAGATGAAACCTTCCGGAGGGTCCAATTGTCAGTCCCCTGATCTGATGACTCCATGATTGTGATTTTTAGTTTTTCATATTTTTATCATTAGTACTCTATGTTTTAAACTTATAGTATTTCATACTCGTGGTTGTTTTGGTGGTACTTGATTATGTCCTTATGGACTTTTTGTTCGATTTGGTTTTGGTTATGTGTGTGGTTTTATATTCTTGCTCAGATGGCAGAAGAGGTAAGTCTAGAGGTTTTTATGTTTCATATTTACTTTGATTGTTGGCTTGAGGCCCTTATGTTATATGTATTGTGGTGTTTTATGTTCCAGCCATGTTGGTCGATGTATAGTGGGTCGTGTGGGTCTTGTATACAGGTTTCAATTGTCTGAAGTACAGGAGAGGTGCTGTCCGATTTTCGTCGGACTAGTACCCCTCTTGGGGCGTGACAATTTATTTGGTATCAGAGTCAGGTTCCGAGTTCCTAAGGGTTTTTGGGTTTTCGAAGTTCACCACGTTTGACAGGTCAACCTATGCATTTTCGGATTTTCGTCGATTTGACATTTCGGACATTTTAGAGTCATATTTCGACAAGATCGTATTGGGGACTTGGCGGCGACATGACATCTCCAGATGGATAACAGGTGAAATTATTGATTTTCTATCTGTAATAATAATTGGGTAATAATTTAACAGATATGAAACGAGGTGGGCGTGCTCTCACGCCGAGACGTTGTGCAGGGCAGCCATGCAAGAGGACATTAAGATCTCTAGCGATGGAGTTGCCAAAAAGATCTACGGAGAATGAGCCTGTCGATCAGGATCAGACTTCACATGGTGTCTCGGATGTATTGGGCTCTCAATCCCCGACGGTTCCTCCTCCAGAGATACCCACTTCTGTGGTATTCACTGTACCACCAGTGTTACCCACTCTTAGGTCACAAAGATTGATGATATCTCTGCCCTCAAGTCACCTAGGAGGTTAGAGGATGCCCATTAGATTTCGGCAGTGTTATACTCCCGGTAGATTTGTTGGTTCTCGACATGATCGAATTTGACATCATTCTTGGCATGGACTGGCTAACAACGTATCATGCCACTGTGGATTGCCAAACGAGGGTGGTTACGTTCCATCCTCCTAACCAATCCTCATGGGATTTCACTAGCACTAGAAACGATGGTATATCGACCATTTCTGCGATTCAGGCTCAGAAGCTTTTATCACACGACTGTCAAGGTTTTCTATTATCATTGATCAATGCCGAGGATAGTGGTGATGCTAGGGCAATCAACCCATGTGATGTGGTTTTGATGTGTGTGACAAAGGGTTTAAGTTAGGTTGTTATGGATTTGATATGTGCGTTGAAGTCATGCACGACTTAGTAATTCACACATGGATGGCTTGACGATAGCATTGGCAAGATTCACCATCTCATGACTCGGACCTTGAGTCGGTGAAGGATAGCATTGTGGAAGCCGCGCGCTTGGTGCATCCGAGGAACCGTCGGACAAGGAGCATTGGAGTAAAGCCGAAGGAAGTAGACTTCAGGGCGAGATGCGAAGGATGGCGCTGTGAAGCCGTGCGCTTGGCACATCCGAGGGACGTGGCCGAACGAAGAGAACTTCAAAGGTGAGGAACTCCAAGGGAATATGAGAGTGAGCAATTGTAACCCGGGACGGGGTTGCTCATAGGTGAACTTGGCCGAATGGCTAAGTCAAGTGTCGGAAGCTCAAATCAAAGGTTGGTTTGAGGTTTTACCCGACACCAGTCGACTGCTATAGGTAGCAGTCGACTACTCCAAGTCGACTGGAGACTCGATTGGTGTTCGAGTCGAAGTTCTAGCCGAACAATCGACTGCCAACTCTTGGTAGTCGACTGATAGCTCCATCAGTCGACTGCCAAGGGGAGCAGTCGACTGATGTTGAGAGTTTCGGGCACAGAAGGTTGAGCAGTCGAGTGATCTCATCGACCACTCGACTGATGACTCCATCAGTCGACTGATGTGGGAGTCGTTGGTTAAAATCCAATGTGGATGAAGTCGTTAGAGGGCAATGGCTACAACAGTAGTCGACTGATCGGGGCATCAGTCGACTGCCGCTGGCTCAACGGGAAGAATGGCCCCTTCCCTATAAGAAGTGACCTTTGGACACTTGGGGAGCCTAATGCTTCTACTCTAAACATCTCCCAAGTGCCCAACACGAATTTCCTCCTCTTCCTTGAGTTTATTTCAATCATATTGTAAGAGGAGTGATTTCTTGTAAGAAAGGTTACCTCCACCTAGCTTGGTGCAAAGGAGAGACTAGTAGATTTGAAGGGAGTGATTCGCTATACGAATCAGATCGTGGATTAGCGGCAAGGCTGTGAACCACGTTACATAATTGTGTTAGCGATTGCTCTTCTTTTACTTCTTGTATTTAGCTTAATCTTTTGTTAGCATTTGTTTTCCGCTGTGCTAACGAGTTTGTAGACAAGCAAATTCCACCGTACACGATAAAGGGTTATTCACCCCCCTCTAGCCGACCATCGATCCTCTAATAAGTGGTATCAGAGTGAGGAGATTATCACCGAACCTACCGCCCCTACAATCAACTACAATGGCGAGCTCCAACATTTATCCACCCAAATTTGAAGGCGAATTCTCTTGGCGGAAGAAAAGAATGGATGTATTCTTTAAAACCGATTTCGATATTATGCTTATAATGGAAAACAATTTTGAGATGCCTAGGGATGAAGAGGGTGAACCAATTGAGAAATTGCAATGGACCAAGAAGCAAAGGGAGGAGCACCTTGCAAACTCAAAAGCGAAACACCACCTCTTCAATGTGCTCCCCCAACAAGAGATCAACTAGATTGGAGAGTGTGCAAGCGCCAAGGAGATGTGGGAAAGATTGATAGAACTTCATGAAGGCACTTCCGAGGCGAAGCTTGCAAGAAGGGACCTTCTCCGCTCCCAACTCAACAACATTAAACTCAATAAAGGGGAGAAGGTATTATCACTACACTCTAGGTTCAAAGAAATAATTAATGGATTGTCAAGTGTAGGTGAAAAGCTCTCCAACCGGGACATGATCATGAAGGCTATAGATGCCTTTCCCCGATCATCAAAGTGGAGCTCCATGTTGGACTCCTACATTTCAAAGAATCTAGAGGTAAGCACCCTAGAAGAGTTTTTCTCCACCATGGAACTCCATGAAACAAGGCTTGAAGGAGTAGTAGAAGAGCAAATCAAGCCATTAAGGGGAGTGACACTAGTAGCAAGCAAGGGGAAGAAGAAGAAGGAGACGCCACCTTCCTCATCAAATGAAGATTCCTCCTTCTCATCAATGGATAGCAATGAGGAAGCATATATGGTAAAGAAAGTAAGGCGTGCATTGAAAAATTTTAAATTTAACAAATCTAATGATAGGAGAAGAAGGCCAAGAAGAAAAATTATATGCTACAATTACTAAGGAGAGGGACATATTAGAGATGATTGTCCCCTCTTGAACAAAAGCAAGGAGGAAAGGAAAAAAGAAAGAAGACAAGAAGAAGGGGAACAAGAAGAAGGAAGAAGAAAGAAAAACAAAGAAAAAAGGGAAGGCCAAGGCACACAAGGCGACATGGGATGATCCATCATCCTCATCGGAAGAAGAAAAAGTCTTCACAAGCCTTGCCTTAATGGAAATAGAAGATCTAGACTCCACCTCCTCCGAGGAAGAAGAAAGAAGTTCAAGTGAGGAGAGCTCAAGTGAAGGGGGAGCTTCATCCTCATCCTCATCGGCATCACAAGAAGGAGATGTTAGGGCAATCTCTTGCCATGATAAGGTTTTGATGTGTGTGGCAAAGGGTTTAAGTTAGTTTGTTATGTTGATTTGATATGTGCGTTGAAGTCGTACATGACTTAGTAATTCGCACATGGAACCGTGGCGAGTTTCACAAACTCATGACTCGGTCCTTGAGTCGGTGAAGGATGACTTTGCGGAAGCCGTGCGCTTGGAGCATCCGAGGGACCGCTGGACGAGGAGCTTGGAGTGAAGTTGGAGGAAGTAGACTTCGAGGCAAGAGACGCGAAGAAGCATTGCAGAGCCGTACGCCTGATGCTACCGAGGGACGTGGCGAGGGACTCCAAGAGATGAGAGTGAGCAAATGTAACCCGGGAAGGGGTAGCTCTTAGGTGAAACTTGGCCATTTGGCTAAGTGTCGGATGGGATTTCCCGACACCAGTCGACCGCCATGGAATGACAGTCGACTGCTCTGAGTCGAACGTAGTTCGACTGGTTGGTTTGAGGCTAGCAATGATCGCCAAATGTGGCGCACGATCGCGAAGACCATCACGATCGCCGAAGGCACAACACCGATCGACGTCGAAGGGTTCGCCATTAGACGCCAGAGCCGATCGGCGCCCGATTGAGGAGCGAATGATCGTCTTCCTCTCTATAAAAAGAGAGGGAGTGGAGCCTTGAGAGGCTAATGCTTATGCTCTAAGTGATCTTCCAAGTGCCCCACAAGCTTTAAACTCTTCTTACTTGCTTTTACTCCATTCTTATTGTAAGAAGAGTGATCTTGATTGTAAAGGTTACCTCCACCTAGCTTGGTGCAAAGGAGAGACCAATAGTGATTGGCTTTGGAGGAGTGATTCACCTCGGACGAATCAGACCGTGGATTAGCGGCGTAGCCGTGAACCACGTTATACCATCGGTTTTAGCGTTTGTTTTATTGTTTATCTTTTGCTGTGTATATTTGTATTTGTATATTCCGCTTGCGCTAATCTTTTGTAGACGAGCAAAATACGACATCCATCGATTGAGGGCTATTCACCCCCCTCTAGCCGGCCGTCCCGATCACCCAACTGGAGATTTGGTGAGTGAGGTAACGAATCTTCCTCCCAAAAAGATTATGTCTATGATTTTGAGTTTAACTAAGGAACTATTTAGGGCTAAAAAGAAAAACAAAAGTATGTAAAATGAAATTAAGGCCCTAGAAGAAAGATTAGCAAATGCATGCTCACATAATGATTATATTCCTCTAAATGTTAGTGATCCATGTATTAATGAAAATAAGGCTTTAAGAGAAAAGGTAGATTTTCTAACTAAGGCCTTAGAAAAATTTACCATTGGCTCCAACACTTTAAATATGATTATTGGGAGTCAAAGGACTAGTTTCAACAAGAAGGGCTTAGGCTATAAGGGGACCAAAAATGAAAAGGCTTACCATTGCCTAATTGCTAGGGGTCAATCTAAAACAACAATGATAGCTAGAAAATGGATCCCTAAGGAGTTTTCGGTGAACCCTATAGGAAAGAACTTATATTGGGTTCCCAATTCAATCCTCAAGGGCTAGGAAAATCCTAGGATGGTCAACCATAGTGGACTTTACTTATAGCATGATAAATGGTTGACTTAGGATGATGAGGATGTTAGTTTTAGACTTATGATTTTTTATTTATGAGCATGGTGGATGATTTGATAATAATGCTTGAATCATGATCCTTGATACTTAATTTCATACTTGACAAATGACCATGATTCATGATTTTTGATTGAGTGTTGAGTGATGATAATGTGTGATCATAATATGCAAATTAAATGATAACATTGTTTTTATGATCATGTTTTAGGATATAGATACTTAACCTTATTAGAATTGCATGAAAATTAATGGTTAAGTATAAACACCTTTAGGTTCATCTCACACTCACTATAGGCTAACTTGATTGAGAACATAGCAATGGGTGAGATGATAGGATGATACAAATGGTCCACTAATGCTTATGACATTTAGATGGGTCATTAAGTGTATCAATAGAGCAATTATAAACCAACTATAGGGAAAGCAAATGTTTAATCAATGGACATATTTTCCATAGATCATAGTTGGATATTTTAATTGATTTAAAAACATTTCATGTTTCATAAACAGTGAGTTCATGTTTTGAAAAGTTTCCAAGGCAAAATTAGTTTTCAAGTTGATACAAAATTGAGACTTTTGCAACTTTTGAGTTTTTGCCTAATTTTCAAAAATAGAATGAATTTTCATGAAAAATAATTTTTCACTGATAAAGGAACTCATGAGAAATATGTTCTCCAAATTTCATGATTTTTTAAATTTCCTAGAATTTTTAATGCATTTCTGAAATTGGACTTCGAAAATTAGAAATTCTGAAATTTAAGTGTCAGTCGACTGATACTCTGATTCAGTCGACTGATGTATTGTGCACGAGCACAGTAACCTATTTTATCAGGTTTTAAAGTTGGTTTTGGGTAATTTCTTTCTTATACTTGATGTCGTGCTTGTATAACATTTGTATAATGTTTTTGATGGTGTCAAATGGAGAGAAATGATGAGTTTAAGTTAATCTTGCTAGGGGGAGAATTAACATGTAAGGGGGAGTTGTGATACTCATGTTTACTTACATGCTTTCTTGCCTTATGTATTTTTATAATTGTTTTACCTAACTTAAACGGATTGTCACACATCAAAAAGGGGGAGATTGTTAGGGCAATCAACCCATGTGATGTGGTTTTGATGTGTGTGGCAAAGGGTTTAAGTTAGGTTGTTATGGATTTGATATGTGCGTTGAAGTCATGCAGGACTTAGTAATTCACATATGGATGGCTTGATGATAGCATTGGCAAGATTCACAATCTCATGACTCAGTCCTTGAGTCGGTGAAGGATAGCATTGCGGAAGTCGCGCGCTTGGTGCATCTGAAGAATCGTCAGACAAGGAACATTGGAGTGAAGCCGAAGGAAGTAGACTTCAGGGCGAGACGCGAAGGATGGCGCTGTGAAGCCATGCGCTTGGCGCATCCGAGGGACGTGACTGGACGAAGAGAACTTCAAAGGCGAGGGACTCCAAGGGAAGATGAGAGTGAGCAATTGTTACCCGGGACGGGGTAACTCATAGGTGAACTTGGCTAAATGGCTAAGTCAAGTGTCGGAAGCTCAAACCAAAGGTTGGTTTGAGGTTTTACCCGACACCAGTCGACTGCTATAGGTAGCAGTCGACTGCTCCAAGTCGACTAGAGACTCGACTGGTGTTCGAGTCAAAGTTCTAGCCAAACAGTCGACTGCCAGCTCTTGGCAGTCGACTGATAGCTCCATCAGTCGACTGCCAAGGGGAGCAGTCGACCGATATCGAGGGTTTCAGGCACAGAAGCTTGAGCAGTCTAGTGATCTCGTCGACCACTCGACTGATGGCTCCATCAATCGACTGATGGGAAGATCAATCGACTGATGTAGGAGCCATTGGTTAAAATCCAACATGGATGAAGCCGTTAGAGGGCAACGACTATAGCAACAGTCAACTGATCGGGGCATCAGTCGACTGCCGCTGGCTCAACGGGAAGAATGACCCCTTCCCTATAAGAAGTGGCCTTTGGACACTTGGGGAGCTTAATGCTTCTACTCTAAACATCTCCCAAGTGCCCAACATGAATTTCCTCCTCTTCCTTGAGTTTATTTCAATCATATTGTAAGAGGAGTGATTTCTTGTAAGAAAGGTTATCTCCACCTAGCTTGGTACAAAGGAGAGACTAGTGGATTTTAAGGGAGTGATTCGCCATACGAATCGGGTCGTGGATTAACGGCAAGGCCATGAAACACGTTACATAATTGTGTTAGCGATTGCTCTTCTTTTACTTCTTGTATTTAACTTAATCTTTTGTTAGTATTTGTTTTCCACTGCGCTAACGAGTTTGTAGATGAGCAAATTCCATCGTACGCGATTAAGGGCTATTCACCCCCCTCTAGCCGGCCACCGATCCTCCAACAGGTGACTCTCAGATCTCAGACATTCCTATCGTCCGAGTATCCGGATGTCTTTCCAGAAGAGTTACCAGGCCTGCCTCCCAGAAGGCAAGTGGAGTTCATAATTGAGTTAATTTCGAGGACGGCGCCGACATCAAAAGGTCCTTATCGTATGGCCCTGAAAGAGTTGGATGAGCTAAAGGTCCAGCTTCAGGAGCTTTTGGACAGAGGTTTTATCCACCCTAGCATATCTCCCTGGGGTTCTCCGGTTCTCTTCATAAAGAAGAAAGATAGTTCGATGAGATTATGCATAGACTACAGACAGTTGAACATTGTTACCATCAAGAATAAATATCTCCTACCACATATTGAGGACTTGTTTGATCAGCTCAGAGGTACATCAATATATTCTAAGATTGATCTGCGATTCAGATATCATCAACTAAGGGTCAGAGATTCAGACATTCAAAAGATAGCGTTTCGTATCAGATATGGGCACTATGAGTTTTTGGTAATGGCATTTGGGCTTACCAATGCTCTAGCAGTATTCATGGACTTGATGAACCATGAATTTATAGATTTTCTAGATCGGTTCATCATTGTCTTTATTGACGACATTCTGGTCTATTCCCATTCCAAAGAGGAACACACAACATCTTCGCATTGTCCTGGATAGGTTTCGACATAAGCAACTATATGTGAAGTTCAGTAAATGCGCATTTTGGTTACCCTCAGTTGGTTTTCTGGGACACATGGTTTCTAGCAAAGGCATTTCAGTTGACCCCTAAAAGATAAATTGTCAAAAGATCGAGGTTCACTAGTCTTGGGAGCAATCAAATGGTTTCTCAAGAATTTCTATGCTGTTGACACACCTTACCAAGAAGGGCATGAAGTTCACGTGGTCAGAGGCCTGTGAGACCAGCTTTCAGGAGTTGAAGAAGAGACTGGTGTCAACACTGATCCTGGTATTGCCATCAAGGGACGATGGTTTCATCCTTTATACCGATGCATCTCTCCATGGTTTAGGCGTAGTACTGATGCAGCACGGAAGGGTGGTCTCTTATGCTTCTCGTCAGTTGAAGGAGAATGAGAAAAACTACCCAGTACATGATCTAGAGTTAGTTGCTATTATCTTTGCCTTGAAAATTTAGAGGCATCATCTGTATGGTATTACATTTGAGATTCTCACCGATCATAAGAGTCTCAAATATCTATTTACGTACAGGGAACTCAATCTCCGACAGAGGAGATGGATGGAGTTTCTGAAGGATTATGACTGTACCATTAGCTACCACCCGGGGAAAACCGATGTGGTTGCCGATGCACTTAGCCGGAAGTCTCGAGGGACTTTAGCTTGCTACTGAGTTTTAGTCATGGATTTGATTCAGGGTTTCTCCGAGTTGGGCCTTGAGGAGAAGGGACCGACAGAGCAGGGCATTCTTGTTACCATGGTTGCTCAGTCATCTATCATGAAGAGAGTCCGAGAGGCTCAGGCTGGTGATCAGCACTTATAGTTCATTGGTAGCCAGATAACATCTGGACAGCAGACTGAGTTCACCCGAGATGATGAGGGTATTATTTATTTCCGAGGCAGATTATGTGTACCTTAGTCTCACCCGGTCATGGAGGAGTTACTTCAGGAGGCTCATCGCTCTCGATTTATGATCCACCCAAGCGGAACCCGCATATATCGAGATTTAAGGCGTTTGTATTAGTGGAACAACATGAAGAAAGACATCGCAAATTTTGTAGCTAGATGTCTAGTTTGTCAACAGGTGAAGGCTGAGCACCAGAGACCAGCCAGACTACTTCAGAGGATTCCTATTCCTGAGTGGAAGTGGGATTACATTACCATGGATTTTATGGTTGGTCTGCCTAGGACACGATGAGGCCATGACGCGATTTGGGTAGTCGTTGACCGATTAATCAAATCCGCACACTTCTTAGTGATTTGGAAGACTTACTCTTTGGATTGAATGATAGAGTTATATTGTCGAGAGATCATCAGATTGCATGGTGTTCCTTTGAGCATTATATCAGATAGAGATGTTTGTGCAGGGACACTAGATAATCGAACCTAGATTTTGATTATGGCAAAGATCCAAAGTTAAGGTCATATTGTTATCTCATGAGCTGAATTAAGTGTGCAGGAAATGATTAAGCTAAGTCGAAGGTCAGCGACACCCGGAGGGAAACTGTGGTGGTCGGGCGACATCGGAGGACTTCGTGGGAGTCGAAGAACCTAGGTGGAAGACTGGAAGCAAAGCGACATGTCATAAAGGACCAGAGGTAAGCATGAGTGTGAAGAGAGATGGTAAGGTCGTGTCCTCTGTATGGGGACGACCGTAGGCGACGATCCGACTAAGACTTCCTGTGGAAGGTCTAGGTCGAGATCGGACGGTAAGAAACCATCGCATTTATCATTTTTCGTGCTAAACTCTTATTACAGGGAAGTGGCCAGGCTAGCAGTCGACTGCTGACCATTGGGCAGTCGACTGATGCTCATCAGTCGACTGATGGAAGGCATCAGTCGATTGATGGCGACGAATCAACCTTTTACGCTAGGTCAAAGCGGATAATGTTTGACGTGACCACTTCGCAATAAAATATGGTACCACATCGTGATCTGTTCCAAAAGATGAGGATACTTATTCCGAGGCCAAACTCTATAAAAGGAGGGGAGGATTCCAACCCAAACATCAATTAAGATTATTCTCAAGTGCTCCTACAACGCTAAAGCTCCAACACCGTCATAACGCCGATGCGACATCAAATTTCCATCTTCTTCATCGGTAGCAGCAACAAGTAATATCTTTTGTATTCTTTGTTTTAATCATAACGGGATGAGGTAGGCTTGTTGCCTCATCCTTGTACTTCTGGTTTTGTGATCGTTATCTCCTACCTCCAATGAGGAGGAGATCTTATAGTGCTTTGCCCTCCTTACGCGGTCTAGGACCGTTAGGGCCTTAGAGAAGCAACCGTTGGGTTGTGAACCAAGTAAAAATAAACTTGTCTTTTTATTTTTCCACTGTGCTTGCTCGTATATCGAACGAACGAAACAAAAAATTTTACACTCGCTATTCACCCCCCCTCTAGCGACGCTTCTCGATCCAACAAGAGATCCCCGGTTCATTTCTCGGTTTTGGCAGAGTCTACAGCAGGCCTTGGGCACACAACTCCGTTTTAGCATAGCATTCCATCCGCAGACAGATGGATAGTCTGAGCGGACCATTCAGACTCTAGAGGACTTACCGAGGTTCTGCGTTATGGATTTCGGGGGCAACTAGGAGGACCACTTTCCATTAGTGGAATTCACCTACAACAACAACTATCATTCGACTATCCAAATGGCCCCATTTGAAGCATTGTATGATAGACAGTGTTGGACACCCACCCTCTGGGAGGAGGTTGGGGAGGCCTAGTTGCTAGGCCCCTAGAGAGCTCAGCATGAGGCAGAGTTGGTCTGCACTATGAGACGAAGGATGACAGAGGCGCAGGATCATCAGAAGAGTTATGCCAATCGGAGATGGAGACCTCTGAAGTTCTCTATTGGTGACCATGTATTCTTGCGAGTCTCACCCACAAAAGGGGTGAAGAGATTTGGCCTCTGTGGTAAGCTAGCTCCAAGGTACATTGGTCCTTTCGAGATTTTGGAGAGGATTGGAGCAGTCGCTTACCACCTAGCGCTACCACCGTCCTTGGCTGGTATTCATGATGTGTTTCATGTGTCCATGCTGAGGAAGTATGTGCCAGACCCTACACATATTCTGTCAGATATGTCAGGTTCTATTCAACCTTATTCTACTTACGAAGAGGTTCCGGTACGGATTCTGGATCACAAAGAACGACAGTTGCGGAACAAGATTGTGCGACTTGTTAAAGTCAGGTGGAGTTACCACACCGATAAGGAGGCTACTAGGATCTTGAGGAAATGATCAGATCTCAATACCCCCACTTGTTCACTTAAGGTACGTGAAATATACTTTCAGTAATGGTGCTACTTGAGTGTGTTATCTCTTACTCATTATGCATTTGAATGGGAAATTTAGGGACCAAATTTTTATTAGTGGGGGAGAATGTTAAATACGGAAATTTAAAATACTAAATTAAATGGCAAAAATTTAGGAAAATAATCCTAGGAATTATTTTCAGGATTTTTGGAGAATTTTAGAAATTTTTCCAAAATTTTTCTGAAATTAAATGGAGCTTGTACGGGATATTTATGGGGATAAGAAAAATAGGCTTTTGGAGGGCATATTTGAAATATCAATTTTGAGAGGTTAATGTGTTAACTAAACACCTAGGGTTAACTCGTTTTCTCATTCTTAACGCACGAGCCCTTTCTCTTTTTCTTTTCTCTCCCAAGCGGCGATTTTTTCTTCTTCTTTATTTTTTGCATCGCGATCCCCTCTCCGCAGCATCTTCTCCATGCTAGCGGTTTCCTTTTTCTTCGGTTTCTCTTCCTCTCCACTGAACCCATTATTCCGAACGTTTCCTCTCGCATTTCTCTCCATATTGCGACTTCTCCCTATTTCTTCCCCTCGCGATCCTCTCCCCGCGTCGCATCTCCAGTGTTCGTCCAGCCTTCCCTCTCCTTTTGCAAGGGGTAGCAACTTCTCTGGGTCCTCGTCGATGCCCACGGACACGCCGACAGTGAGGGTGTGCACGACTAGAAGTCTGCGTCGGCGACAGCTTCACCCTGATCTATTCGGGAGCCGCGAGTTCTGTTGGAGCAAGGGTTTTTGACCGGTGAATAGGGCAATTTGGGTTTGCCGCCGATGAAGTCGAAATTACCGATATATTTCTCTCGTTTTCCATTTTTTCTCTTCTGTGTTGTGTGATTCATGGACTGGTGTTGTTGGGTGGATGTTGGTACTACCTTGTGAGTTGGGGGTTGTGGTTTCTTCGGTGGACTAAGGAATTTAGGGTTGATTAATCTTTCAGCTAACCTAGATTCAATTTGTTAATTAGTTTAAATTAGATTAAACTGATTAATGGACATATGTGGTTTAGATTTCCATATTTAGTTGTTATGTGACTGTTTAATGAATCCAGAATAGCTAAGTTGATTGTTTAAGGGTAAATCGCATGATCGATTAATTGGTATTGGTCTAAACGTGTAATTAGTTTTAGAGTAATTAATGAACTAATTGGATTATTAACTAAATCTGAGTTACATATGAAATCCGTTTAACTTGTTAACTAGATTAATGCAAGTTAATATGATTAATCTAACTAATCTAATTAAATTAAGGAATTTAATTACTTAGTTAGATTGGTATAAATGATTCACTAAGTTAATGGAATTATGAGTTGATACGTTTAATTGATTTGGGTGGAGCGTACTTAAGAGGTTTAATGATTTAAACCTAGTTGGATGTTGTAGAAGGGTTACGCTTGATGATTGGGGGTTTCTAATTTGTATTCGATAAAAAGAAATGCGAATATAGAAACTATATAGTAGTTAATTCGTAAGTAGTTGTATGCTTGCACTTAATTGTAATTGATGACATATGCAGGTTTCGATCACGAGACAGGTCCACGGGCATAAAGACAGTTGATATTCTTCATAGCAGGTGGATATCTTTGACTTATCTTCTTTTAGATATTGTCATATTATTGTGCATCATTTACTATAGCTAGTAATAGTTTTCTATGCTTTTAACTGCCCTGGTATGTCAATACCTAATACGTGTTGTAGCCATTTCATATGCTTATTATATTGATGCTCTATCACTTTGATACTTGTCATTTGTTTATTTGACACTAGAGTAGTGACATACCTTATATACTGGGCATTTAATGAATAATGGATATACCTTGCATGTGTACCTAGACTTATGTACTTAGTTTATTTAATATGAGCTCCTATTGGTACATACCATAGGTAGCCATTGTTTGACAGGTGTATCGTGCATTAGTGACATGCACCATCTTGCATTATTGCATAACTGGGGATCATCGGCTCCTCAATAGGAGGCGATGCTATTTAGTAGTTGAGCCCATCGTCAGTTACATTATCTACACACACAACCACTCGTGGGTTAGTGGTATTTCAGGTGTGTGTGTGTAGTTTCTCTGTCAAGGCTCCACGGTGGTCGCTTAGGTTATTGGTATTGCGACGTGGTAGCAGACAGGGATCCCTCCTTTGTCGTGAGACGAGAAGATGAGACGAAGTGATGTCCCCCATATACATACATGGGGTAGCAAGGTTATACTCCGTCAGCATCCTGTCCACTCGGTCACATAGGTGTTGTGATGGTAGAGTACATAGTTGTCACAGCCCTACCCACTCGGCCGGCACACATGATATGTCGGTGGCTTGACTGGCGTCAGGGGTGACACAGGTCATTGCATCATGTGCATACGCTTTTACTATATGCATTGCTTGTTGCACTTTTAGTTATTGCATATGATTGCCATGCACATACAGGAGGTATTATATAGTTTGTTTTGGTGATTCTACATTTGCTTGTATGGATCTATTTTATCTGAGCTTAGGTGATTCTGGTATGTACATTTTCAAGTGTGTATTTTTGTTGAGAACTGTACCAACATGATTATTATTGCTACTTATAGTTTACTATGCATGACTATTAGATATCCGTTGAGTTTTACTCACTCTGTTGATATCTCTTTTATTTCAGGATGAAGCCTTATGGAGGGTCCAATTGCCAGTCCCCTGATCTGACGACTCCATGATTGTGATTTTCAATTTTTTGCATTTTTATCATTAGTACTCTATGTTTTAAACTTGTAGTTTTTCATACTCATGGTTGTTTTGGTGGTACTTGATTATGTCCTTATGGACTTTTTGTTCGATTTGGTTTTGGTTATGTGTGTGGTTGTATATTTCTACTCAGATGGCAGAAGAGGTAAGTCTAGAGGTTTTTATGTTTCGTATTTACTTTGATTATTGGCCTGAGACCCTTATGTTATATGTATTATGGTGTTTTATGTTCCGGCCATGTTGGCCGATGTATAGTGGGTCGTGTGGACCATGTATACAGGTTTCAATTATCCGCAGTACAGGGGAGGTGTTGTCCGATTTTCATCGGACAAGTACCCCTCTCGGGGCGTGACAAAGATTGTGCGACTTGTTAAAGTCGGGTGGAGTCACCACACCGATGAGGAGGCTACTTAGGAGCTTGAGGAAAAGATCAGAGCTTCATACCTCCATCTGTTTACTTAAGATACGTGAAGTATACTTTCAGTACTGGTGCTACTTGAGTGTGCTATCTCTTACTCATTATACATTTGAGTGGAAAATTTGAGGACCAAATTTTTATTAGTGGGGGAGAATGTTAAATATGAAAATTTAAATACTAAATTAAATGGCCAAAATTTAGAAAAATAATCCTAGGAATTATTTTCGAGATTTTTAGAGAATTTTAGAAATTTTTTCAGAATTTTTCTGGAATTAAACGGGGCTTGTACGGGATATTTACGGGAATAAAAAAATAGGCTTTTAAAGGGCCTATTTAGATTATTTAATAGGTTTAATTAACCTAAGTTATAAACCTCGGTTTATTATTCCTATTTCTCCCGAGCGTTTTCGCAGCCGCACCCGACTTCTCCACCTCACGATCTTATTCTCCCAATTTACTCATTGTGATCCCTTCTCCGCCGCATCTTCTCCACGCGAACACCACCCGACAACTTCTTCTTCGGTTTCCCCTCTCGCGTGTCCAATCTAATGTGATTCCTTCTTCCTCTTTCGTGATCTTCTCCGCTACGATGCTTCTCGTCGACTCCCATCACCTCTCGTTCCTCTTCCTCGCGGTAGGCGGTGGCCATCAGCTTGGACGTCCTCTACGGTCGAGCGAGAGCAGTGAGTGGGCAAGGGGCGAGGGAGTTTGAATCGACGACGTTCTGCTCAAGAGCTGCTCTTCGCAATCCCCGCCGGAGCAAGGTAGGGCGACCTCTCCCTTCCGATCGGTGAGCTTCTTCTTCCCCAATCTTGGATGAGTTCCATCTCCGGTCGAATTTCGTTTCCTTCTTACATCCATCTTCGAGTCTTCCTATCTCGATTTCTGACCTTCTCTGCCTGGCTGTCAGTGTAGCTTCAAAGTTCTGGTAAGCTTGATTTGTCTATTCTCTCCATCTATAATTGCTAGATTTTTTTTTTGGATGTGAGTAGAGTTTTTGGTTGGCTGTGTTCTGTGTGGAGGGTTGTGAGTTAGAGATTCTTTTTGTTCGGCTATGGATGGGTGAAGAGAGGTTGTGCAACGGTGATTTGGGGTTTTGGCTGGTCATGTGGTGGTGAACAAGGGTGATGTGCATGATCTGTGGAGTTGGCTGTGAATTAGAGGTTTGGTCGTTTGAGATGGTTGTGCGGCTGTGATTTGACTGTGAATAGGGTTGTCCTTGGCCACGGAGGGGTTGTGAGGCTATGCCGACTGTGAAGGGTTGTAAATGGGCTTTGATGGAGTGGATAAAGATGGGTTTGTGATGGGGATGCCAATTAGGGTGGTTAGATCCCTAATTTGGTGTAACAGTAGGTTATTAAGGGGCTATGAATGGTTGTGATGGCTGTAAATGGCTGTGGATGAGTGTGTTCCTGTAGAGTTGTCAGATTTTTATATCTGTACGAATTAATGGTAATTATGTTATATGTAGATTTTGGTCACGAGATAGGTCCACAGGCGTAAAGACAGTTGGTATTCTTCATAGCAGGCGGGTATCTTTGACTTATCTTCTTTTAGATATTGTCATATTGTTGTGCATCGTTTACTATAGCTAGTAATAGTTTTCTATGCTTTTAACTGCCCTGGTATGTCACTACCTAGTACGTGTTGTAGCCCTTTTATATGCTTATTATATTGATGCTCTATCACTTTGATACTTGTCATTTGTTTATTTGATACTAAGAGTAGTGACATACCTTACATACTGGGTATTGAATGAATAATGGATATATCTTGCATGTGTACCTAGACTTATGTACTTAGGTTATTTGATATGAGCTCCTATTAGTACATACCATAGGTAGCCATGAATTGACAGGTGTATCGTGCATTAGTGACATGCACCATCTTACATTATTGCATGACTGACGATCATCGACTCCTCGGTAGGAGGTGATACTACTTAGTAGTTGAGCCCATCGTCAGTTACATTATCTACACACACAACCACTCGTGAGTTAGTAGTATTTCAGGAAGGTGTGTGTAGTTTCTCTGTCAGGGCTCCATGGTGGTCGCTCAGGATATTAGTATTGCGACATGGTAGTAGACAGGGATCCCTCCTTTGTCGTGAGACGAGGAGATGAGACGAGGTGATGTCCCCCATATACAAACATGGGGTAGGAGGGTTATACTCTGCCAGCATCCTATCCACTCGGTCACATAGGTGTAGTGACAGCAGAGTGCATAGTTGTCACAACCCTACCCACTCGGCCGACACACATGACATGTCGGTGGCTTGACTAGCGTCAGGGGTGACACAGGTCATTGCATCATGTGCATACATTTTTACTATATGCATTGCTTGTTACACTTTTGGTTGTTGCATATGATTGCAATGCACAAATAGGATGTACTATGTAGTTTGTTTTGGTGATTCTATATTTGCTTGTATGGATGTATCTTATGTCAGCTTAGGTAATTCTGGTATGTACAGTTTCAGGTATGTATATATATTTTTTATTTAGTGTCGAGAAACTGTACCAGCATGATTATTATTGTTACTTATAGTTTACTATGCATGACTATTAGATATCCGCTGAGTTTTACTCACTCCGTTGATATCTATTTTATTTCAGGATGAAGCCTTTCGGAGGGTCTAGTTGCCAGTCCCCTGATCTGACGACTCCGTTCTTTCCTTTTCAGTTTTTACTCATTTTTATCACTAGGACTCTATGTTTTAAACTTGTAATACTTTATACTCGTGGTTGTTTTGGTGGTACTTGATTATTTCTTTATGGACTTTTTGTTCGATTTATTTTGGTTATGGGTGTGGTTGTGTATTCCTGCTCAAATGACAGAAGAGGTAAGTCTAGAAGTTTTATGCTTCGTATGTACTTTGGTTGTCGGTCTGAGGCTCATATATTATATGCATTATGGTTTTATGTTCCGGCCATGTTGGCCGATGTATAGTGGGTCGTGTGGGCTTTGTATACAGGTTTCAATTGTCCGCAGTACAGGGGAGGTGATGTCCAATTTTTGTCGGACAAGTACCCCTCTCGAGGCATGACAACTCCATTTACTTCAGATGTAAAATTTAACCTTTAATAATAAGGTTATGTTTGATGAGAGGAAATCAATCTTATAATGTAATCAAAATTAACAATAAGATAGTGCCTCTACAAGAGGACTATTTAGTTAGTACGGATAATAGAATTATCCTAAGGAGCATGAGTTTCCCAAGGGATGCAAAATTTTGTAAGGTGTCTATCCTTCTGTTGTATTAGTTTTTGATTGGGCAAAAATATCCCTCATGATATACCTCCCTTCATCTAGCTGTGGATCGACCGACGATGAGGAGCACTAGAGGTGAGCATATAACTTTATCCCAAGATTACATTATAAGATTGATTATTTTGTTTAGTGCAATTTTAAAATTGTAATGTAATCTGAATTTAAAAAGTAATGAAATTTTATAATCTGAATTAAAAGATCAAAAATGTGTAATCCAATTACATTCCAAGTAAAAAATTTAAATGTCAAATATACCTCTAGTCTTAGCTCTCATTCTTTTGATCAAATCAACAACCAACAATCGACGATTGACGGCTGACGGTCGGTGATCAACGATCGAAACTCAACGAGCAACGGTTGACAATCAACGATCGACCTTATCGGTGGCAGTCGGTGATCGACCTTGTCAATCGGTGACCAACGACCAATGATTGACGATCAACAACTGGGGATTGGCGATGATGATTGCGGGTGATCGACTATAATTTTGATTATATTCGGACAAAATTGAGACTTGACAAAATTACTTAAATTTAGTTATATGGATATTTTTGTTATTTTATAATAATATGAATTATACTCCTTATAAAAAATAACAGAGAGCAAATGAAAGAATGTAATTACCTTTGTAATCAAAGATTATATACATGATATACAATTTTTTTACCAAATGCAATAATATTATATTAATTACATTACAAACTTGATTGCATTACCCTTCATTCGAAAAAGGTTGGAATCCGCCAACCTAGCGGCCCCCACCGATCTGTCCCATGGCCATTGTGAGAGAGATAAATCACGGAGGACCCTATGAGCCTTTGACGTGGTGGCCAAGACATGTGAGGTTCATATGAATCCACGAAAGAGCTTTAGACCTCCTCCGAAATCTACCCTTGCCTTAACATTACCCTTCATTAAACATAGCCTAAGTGGACATTAGTTCTAATTAATTTAGCCAACTTTGTCATCGTATATGTTCTTGTTAATCGATGAAAAGAAAATTTACATAATGATAAATATACCTCAATTGTAGAGTAGAAAACTCTAGCACTGCAGATTATGTTGGGACCGTTTTGGATATGCTAGAAGGGGATGAATAGCGTCATTCGATTTCTTCGGTTCGTTCTTGTCTATAATTTGTTATATATATATAAACAAAATATAAGAACAAATACTCCACAAGCAAAACACAAATTTTACGTGATTCGGAACCTACAGATCCTACTCCACTAAACCTCTTTCTTCTTCTCGACAATACATCGGAGGTGGAGAAACCTCTTACAATAGCTTACAACAAATAGCAACAATAAAAACAAGCAAATACAAAGAAGAATGAATTACAAACGTAAAGAATACTTTACAAGAAGAACTTTTGATTATTTATTGATTTGGTTGCTTTGAGCGTCTTTGAAGGTTTACAAAGCAACAATGTTTCCCCTTCAAAAGCTTCAAGAACCGGCTCCTTCAACCTCCTTCTTGAGATCCTTATAAAGTTGCAGGCTGATTTCTGCTTGACAATCAACTGCCAAAAAGCCTTAGTTGACTATTCACAGTACCGTTGTCTCACAACAAACCAATCCACGTAAGATTAAGGTTGATTAGTCAATTGTCCTTACTCAGTAGTCGACTATCATAAGTCAGTAGTCGACTGTCAAACCTTCTGTGCCTATATCCACCAAAACCAATCGACTGCTAAACTCTAACAGTTGACTGTCGGTGGCCAGTCAACTGCTCAACCCTACCAGTTGACTACCAGAGCCACAGGTCACAGTCGAGCCTCGATCGACTAGATTATAATCCCAATCGATTGCCCGAGTCAACTAGGTCTCCCGAGTGTCGTGCATTCGATAGGCCAATTGTTAAATACGGGGATTTAAAACAATAAATTAAATGGCCAAGGAATTAAGGAAAATAATCCTAGAAATTTTTCGAGTTTTTTAAGGAATTTTAGGAATTTTTCTGGGTTTAAACGGACTCCGTACGAGATTTCTACGGGGATAAAATAACTAGGCTTTATTTAAGGGGTATTAACCTAAACCGGAAACCCTAATTTCTATTTTCTATTTCCCTTTTTCCTTTCCCCGCCGCGACCTCCTTCGGCAGTTCCCTTTTCCCGAGCCTTCTCTTCTTCCCCGCCGCGCCCGACGCCATCCCTCCTCCGTCGGCGCCCTAGTTTCCGCCGTCGGTCTCTTCTTCGCCAGAAAGCCTTTCTTCCTCGAGTCGCCACCCAAGCATCGCGTCGCGTTGTAAATCCACCGCCGCGCGCCGACCTTGTCGATTTGCGCGCAGGATCGCGCCGGATATTCCTCGCCTCTGACCGTCACCTTTTCCGGTGCTCAGGACGCCGCCGGTTCGTCGCAACCACATCCATCAAACCGCCGCCAAGCTCTCTTCCTCGCCGACCACATCCACGCGTGTCGTGCTCGCCGGACTCCTCTGCCCTAGACGGCGGCGCCGGCCTCTTTTGCCACAGTGGACGCCTCCTCCTCTGCCCTTCTGGCCGGTGGTCGCCGGAGTAGGTAAGGGTTTTTTCTGTTTTGGTCGATCGGTGAGTGTGGTTGGTGATGGTGAATAGGGCAGTAGGGAAGGAATTGGGGGTCGGCTGTGAGAGGCTGTGAGGGTTTTATTTGGAGGGTGTCGTGTGGTTAGGGTTGGAGGTGTCACTGTGAATTTAAGAAATTGAGTTGGGGGTATCGGCTGTGGATGAAATTCCTAGGGCGGGTGAGCTTGATTGGTCGATTTGGGTTGATTCGGGTGTTATTCGGTTGATCGGTATGATATTTGGGAGAATTGGAAATTGATTTGGGGCAATTGGGTTATAAAGGAAATCGATTAAGTATTCGATTTGTCGTTGAATTGTATATTTTGTGCTTGACTATAATTATGCTATATGCAGGTTTCGGTCACGAGGCAGGTCCCCAGTCGTGACGATTTGGTTCTTATTCTTGCGGATATATATTCAGGCGGGTATTTTGACTTATCTTTTAGATAGTCATTGTTAATATGCTAGTTAGGATAACTTACAATAATTTTTCATGTTTATATGTCTGGTATGCTTTTGGTGCCTACTAAATACATGCATGTGATAGGATATGATTATATTTCCCTGTTTGATTGGGATCATAGTACATGGATTAGGGATATGTACATATTGATTGTACATATTATTCGGATAGGTGTTTTGAGTAGGATTTACATGCTTTAGTATCATGCACCATTTTTGCATGATTGCATGCTGGCTGGACGGGGTTCCATTATTGTTGAGCCCGCAGCTAGTTACATGGCCTGCACACACTGCCACTCATGGGTTAGTGGTACATCAGGAGGGTGTGTGAAGTTGCTCTGTCAGGCTCCGCTGGTCCGCTCATGGGTAGCGATGAGGCAGCGTGGTAGCGGGCAGGGATCCCTCCTCTGGTCTATGACACCGGGAGATGAGAGCTTAGCTCCCCCACTCTGTTTGGGGCAGGAGGATAGGTGTACTCCGACAGCATCCTGTCCACTCGGTCACTCAGGAGCAGTGATGGCAGAGTGCACAGTTGTCATAGCCCTACCCACTCGGCTTCACCATCGCGTGTGAGGCGGCTGACTGGCGTCAGGGGTGACCATGTCATTGGCACGACATGCACTTTGCACGGATTGCATTTGTATTGTGTTTGCTGCATTTTTATTGATGCCTTGGATGTGCATATGATTGTCATGCATACAGGATACATGTTTATATATGGTCAGGACTTTATTACTTCTAGTCAGGCACATGCTCCTATATCAGGGTAGGAGATTCAGGTAAGTACAGTCCTTTTGTATTTCTTGCTTGCATACCCTATTTATGTGAGACTGTACTGGCATGATATTTTTATTGTTAGCTATACCTTACTTTGCATATCTACTATACCCGCAGAGTTCTTTGAACTCACCCCGTTGATTTATATCTATTTCAAGATGAAGCTGTCAGGAGAGTGCAACTGTCGGACCCCACTCGTCGTAAATGTCTATTTTTGGGATTTTTTTTATGGTATCTGGATTTTGATTAGTGGACATGTATAGGATTGGAGATTGATGTTGGTATTCGTGGATT
This sequence comes from Wurfbainia villosa, assembly GCA_025175895.1. Taxonomy (NCBI): domain Eukaryota; kingdom Viridiplantae; phylum Streptophyta; class Magnoliopsida; order Zingiberales; family Zingiberaceae; genus Wurfbainia; species Wurfbainia villosa. The sequence continues at coordinate 2,361,020 of CM046008.1, forward strand.
TTTGGTGTCCTTATGGACCTTATTCGGATTTTGGTTTGATTGGATTTTGTTAAGTATTCCTGCCCAGATGGCAGAAGGGGTAAGTCTATTTATTTTAGACTGTTTATAATTTATTTTGGTTGATGGCCTGAGGCCAAATTATATAACTGCGTGTGAGTTTGTATTCCGGTCGTGTTGACCGATGTATAGCGGCCGTGTAGGCCTTGTATGTAAATTGGGATTGTCACCCGTATAGGGGAGATACTGTCGGATTTTTGTCTGGCGGGGTCTCCTTCGGGGCGTGACAATTTATTTGGTATCAGAGCCAGGTTTTGTCCAGAGTTAGTTGCTGAGGATAGGTCACGGATGATGCAGTTTGTTCAGGGACTAGATGGGCATCTACATGTCAGGATGGCAAGATTTGGTAGTTTTTCCTACCGAGAGGCGTTGGATAGAGCTTTGTTGATCTAGTCGGCTCAACAGAGGTGTCTGAGAAGAGAAGCGGTGAAAGAACCACAGTCGGACCATGACCCGCGGACTACGAGGACATCGCCGAGTGGCCACGATCAGCCGGGTCGAGTCATTCAGGGCATCTAGCCGGCCTCAGAAATCAGGACGATCTTCAGCTGGGCCCTCCCGGTCTTTTCAGCAGAGCCGGAGGCCGCCCACTAGTGACACCTACTGTACTCGTTGTGGATCGAGAGAGCATATTGTCTCAGCCTGCACCTTGGGACAGTCAGTTTGCTATTATTGCAAACTACCTGGACATCTGAGCCGAGATTGTTCGTTGAAGGCTCAGCATGTGACTTAGGGTTTTATTCGGGGAGGACTTGCGTCCGTGCAGGACTCGAAGAGAGGCGAGCGGCGGACCTTAGCCTTGCCCGCGAAGGGCAGCTCCCCTGCGAGAGTCGCTATGGTATTCATGGACATGAGTACACCAGTGCTCATATGGTGTCCACGAGTTGATTTCGGGACGCGATGCAGATCTGATCCCGGCCAACGTACCATTAAATGGCAGCGGCCATCTGATGTCAGTGCGGCCCTCGCGCGAGTTCGAGACGATCGCACTCCGTCTGATGCAGTGCGGCTGCGGCGACCTTCCTATCACTATGTACCAGCCTTCGTATCAGTCTCGGGCTCAGGCACAACCACCTTTGGCGGTGATACCACCTCCACCGCCACTTTGGGTGGCGGATTCATGCGATTACGGAGAGGATCGCGTGAGCCAACGAATCCGTATTTCGTGGTACGATTTCACTTTATGCATTTTTAGCTATTATGCTAGTTGATACTGGTAGTACGCATTCGTTTATTTCTCGTACTTTTATGAGAGAGATTGGTAGACTATCGACTATTAGATCACAGAGATTAGTCGTCTCCCTACCATCTGGCGATACATTGGATGTTACCCAGGAGGTTCGAGGTTGTCCCTTAGATTTTGGTAACATCATTCTTACTGTAGATTTATTGGTACTGGACATAGTCGAGTTCGATATTATTCTTGGCATGGATTGGCTGTCAGCATATCATGCCACAGTAGATTGTCAGACGAGGGTGGTCACATTCCGACCTCCGAACCAACCCTCATGGGATTTCACTGGCATCTGGGATGACGACATATCAACCATTTATGCGATTCAGGCTCAGAAGCTTTTATTGCACGGTTGTCAGGGTTTTCTATTATCGATGATCAATGTAGAAGGCAGTGGTGACTCTCAGATCGCGGACATCCCTATTGTCCGAGAGTATTCAGATGTCTTTCCAGAGGAGTTACGGTCCGCCTCCCGATGCGGGAGTTCATGATTGAGTTAATACAGGGCCGGCCAAGCATCGAAAGCTCCTTATCGTATGGCCCCGAGAGAGTTGGATGAGTTAAAGGTTCAGCTCCAGGAACTTTTGGACAGAGGTTTTATTCACCCTAGTGCATCACCCTGGGGTTCTCCGGTTCTCTTCGTGAAGAAGAAAGATGGTTCGATGAGACTGTGCATCGACTACAGGCAGTTGAACGCCGTCACTATCAAGAATAAATATCCCCTGCCACGTATTGAGGACTTGTTTGATCAGCTCAGAGGTACATCAGTCTATTCTAAGATTGATCTGCGGTCCGGATATCATCAATTAAGGGTTAGAGATTCTGACATTCAGAAGACAGCGTTCCGTACCAGATATGGACATTATGAGTTTTTGGTAATGCCATTTGGGCTTACCAATGCTCCAGCGGTATTCATGGATTTGATGAACCGTGAATTTATGGATTTTCTAGATCGGTTCGTTATTGTTTTTATCGATGACATTCTGGTCTATTCTCGTTCCGAGGAGGAACACGCGCAGCATCTTCGTCTTGTTCTCGATAGGCTCCGACAGAAGCGGCTATATGCGAAGTTCAATAAATGCGCATTTTGGTTACACTCAGTCGGTTTTCTGGGACATGTGGTTTCGAGTAGAGGTATTTCAGTTGACCCCCAGAAGATCGAGGCTGTCACTAGTTGGGAGCAGCCGAAATCAGTTCAGGAGGTTCGCAGTTTCCTAGGCTTGGCCGGTTATTACAGACGGTTCGTTGAGGGTTTCTCGAGCATTGCTATGCCATTGACACGCCTTACCAGGAAGGGCGTGAAGTTCACGTGGACAGAGGCGTGCGAGACTAGTTTTCAGGAGTTGAAGAGGAGATTGGTGTCAGCACCGATTCTGGTATTACCATCAGGGGATGACGGTTTCGTTCTTTATACAGATGCGTCTCTACAGGGTTTAGGCGCAGTATTGATGCAGCACGGCAGGGTAGTTTCTTATGCTTCTCGCCAGTTGAAGGATCATGAGAAAAACTACCCAGTTCATGATTTAGAGTTTGCCGCTATTATCTATGCCTTGAAGATTTGGAGGCATCATTTATATGGTATTACGTTTGAGATTCTTACTGATCATAAGAGTCTCAAATATCTGTTTACGCAGAAGGAACTCAATCTCCGACAGAGGAGATGGATGGAGTTCCTGAAGGATTATGACTGTACCATCAGCTACCACCCAGGGAAAGCCAATGTGGTTCTTTGACCGCATAGCCGGAAGTCAGGGACTTTAGCTTCCTTCGAGTTTTAGTCAGGATTTGATTCGGGGTTTCTCTGAGTTGAGTCTTGAGGAGCAGGGACCGACAGAGCAGGGCATTCTGGTTACCATGGTTGCTCAGTCGTCTATCCGGACGAGTCCGGGAGGCTCGAAACGATGATCGGCATTCTGATTCATTGGTAGTCGGATCATACGGACAATGGTGAGTTCACCCGAGATGATGAGGGTATTATATATTTCCGAGGCAGATTATGTGTACCTCAGCCTCACCCGATTATGGAGGAGTTACTACAGGAGGCACATCACTCTCGATTTGCGATCCACCCAGGCGGAACCCGCATGTATCGAGATTTAAAGCGTTTGTATTGGTGGAACGGTATGAAGAAATACATCGCGGATTTTGTAGCTAGATGTCTGATTTGTCGTGGTAAAGGTGAGCACGGAGACCGGATTACTTCAGAGGATTCCTATTCCTGAGTGGAAGTGGGATCATATTACTATGGATTTTGTGATGGGTTTGCCTAGGACACGTCAAGGCCATGACGCGATTTGGGTAGTCGTAGATCGACTAACCAAATCCGCGCACTTATCGATTCGGAAGACCGACTCTCTGGATCGGTTGGCAGAGCTATATTGTAGGGAGATCATCAGATTGCATGGTGTTCCTTTGAGCATTATATCAGATAGAGATCCCCGTTTCACGTCTAGGTTACAGCGATCTGCGCAGCTTTAGGCACCCGGCTTGGTTTAATCGCATTCCATCCGCAGACAGATGGACAGTCTGAGTGGACCATTCAAACATTAGAGGATTTGCTAAGGTCCTGTATTATAGATTTCGGAGGCAACTGGGAGGATCATTTGTCGTTAGTGGAATTCGCCTACAATAACAGTTATCATTCGGCTATCCAAATGGCCCCGTATGAGGCATTGTATGGTAGGCAGTGTCGTACACCCACCCTCTGGGAGGAGGTTGGGGAGGCCCAGTTGTTAAGACCCCAGAGAGCTCAGCATGAGGCAGAGTTGGTCCGTACTATCAGACGTAGGATGGCAGAGGTGCAGGATCGCCAGAAGAGTTATGCAGATCGTAGACGGAGACCTTTGGAGTTCTCTGTTGGTGATCATGTATTCCTGCGAGTTTCACCCACGAAAGGGGTGAAGAGGTTTGGACTCCGTGGTAAGCTAGCTCCTAGATATATCGGTCCGTTTGAGATTTTAGAGAGGATCGGAGCAGTTGCTTATCGTCTAGCGCTACCACCATCTTTGACGAGTATACACGATGTATTCCATGTGTCTATGCTGAGGAAGTATGTGCCAGATTCTACACATATTCTGTCAGATATATCAGGTTCCATTCAACCTGATGCTACGTATGCAGAGGTTCCAATACGGATTTTGGATTTCAAGGAACGACAGTTGCGGAACAAGGTTGTGCGACTTGTCAAGGTCGGGTGGAGTCACCACACCGACGAGGAGGCTACTTGGGAGCTCGAGGAAAAGATCAGAGCTCAATACCCCCACTTGTTTACTTAAGGTACGTGAGGTATATTTTCAGTACTTGTGGTATTTCTTACTCGTTGTGCATCTGAGTAGGAAATTTAGGGACCAAATTTTAAATAGTGGGGGAGAATGTTAAATACAGGGATTTAAAACACTAAATTAAATGGCCAAGGAATTAAGGAAAATAATCCTAGAGATTTTTCGAGATTTTTAGGGAATTTTTTTGGAATTTTTCTGGGTTTAAACGGACTCCGTACGAGATTTCTACGGGGATAAAATAACTAGGATTTATTTAAGGGGTATTAACCTAAACCAGAAACCCTAATTTCTATTTTCTATTTCCCTTTTTCCTTTCCCCGCCGCAACCTTCTTCGGCAGTTCCCTTTTCCCGAGCCTTCTCTTCTTCCCCGCCGCGCCCGACACCATCCCTCCTCCGTCGGCGCCCTAGTTTCCGCCGTCGGTCTCTTCTTCGCCAGCAAGCCTTTCTTCCTCGAGTCGCCACCCAAGCATCGCGATGCGTTTCATCCACGCCCGCAGCCAAACGAGCCTTGTCGATTTGGCGGCGAGGATCAGCGCCGGCAGATCGCTCGCCTCTGACCATCGCCTTTTCCGGTGCTCAGGCCGCCGCCGGTTCATCACAACCGCAGCCATCGAACCGCTGCCGAGCTCTCTTCCTCGCCGACCACAGCCACGCGTGTCGTGCTTGCCAGACTCCTCTGCCCTAGACGGCGGCGGCGGCCTCTTCTGCCACAGCGGACGCCTCCTTCTCTGCCCTTCTGGCCGGTGGTCGCCGGAGTAGGTAAGGGTCTTTTCTGTTTTGGTCGATCGGTGAGTGTGGTTGGTGATGGTGAATAGGGCAGTAGGGAAGGAATTGGGGGTCGGCTGTGAGGGTTTTATTTGGAGGGTGTCGTATGGTTAGGGTTGGAGGTGTCACTGTGAATTTAAGAAATTGAGTTGGGGGTATCGGCTCTGGATGAAATTCCTAGGGCGGGTGAGCTTGATTGGTCGATTTGGTTGATTCGGGTGTTATTCGGTTGATCGATATGATATTTAGGAGAATTGGAAATTGATTTGGGGCAATTGGGTTATAAAGGAAATCGATTAAGTATTCGATTTGTCGTTGAGTTGTATATTTTGTGCTTGACTATAATTATGCTATATGCAGGTTTCGGTCACGAGGCAAGTCCCCAGTCGTGACGATTTGGTTCTTATTCTTGCGGATATATATTCAGGCAGGTATTTTGACTTATCTTTTAGATAGTCATTGTTGATATGCTAGTTAGGATAGCTTACAATAATTTTTCATGTTTATATGTCTGATATGCTTTTGGTGCCTTCTAAATACATGCATGTGATAGGATATGATTATATTTCCCTGTTTGATTTGGATCATAGTACATGGATTAGGGATATGTACATATTGATTGTACATATTATTCGGATAGGTGTTTTGAGTAGGATTTACATGCTTTAGTATCATGCACCATTTTTGCATGATTGCATGCTGGCTGGACGGGGTTCCATTATTGTTGAGCCCGCAGCTAGTTACATGGCCTGCACACACTGCCACTCATGGGTTAGTGGTACATCAGGAGGGTGTGTGCAGTTGCTCTGTCAGGCTCCGCTGGTCCGCTCATGGGTAGCGATGAGGCAGCGTGGTAGCGGGCAGGGATCCCTCCTCTGGTCTATGACACCGGGAGATGAGAGCTTAGCTCCCCCACTCTGTTTGGGGCAGGAGGATAGGTGTACTCCGACAGCATCCTGTCCACTCGGTCACTCAGGAGCAGTGATGGCAGAGTGCACAGTTGTCATAGTCCTACCCACTCGGCTTCACCATCGCGTGTGAGGCGGCTGACTGGCGTCAGGGGTGACCATGTCATTAGCACGGCATGCACTTTGCACGGATTGCATTTGTATTGTGTTTGCTGCATTTTTATTGATGCCTTGGATGTGCATATGATTGTCATGCATACAGGATACATGTTTATATATGGTGATGACTTTATTACTTCTAGTCAGGCACATGCTCCTATATCAGGGTAGGAGATTCAGGTAAGTACAGTCCTTTTGTATTTCTTGCTTGCATACCCTATTTATGTGAGACTGTACTGGCATGATATTTTTATTGTTAGCTATACCTTACTTTGCATATCTACTATACCCGCAGAGTTCTTTGAACTCACCCCATTGATTTATATCTATTTCAGGATGAAGCTGTCAGGAGAGTGTAGCTGTCGGACCCCACTCGTCGTAAATAACAGTTTTTGGGATTTTTGTTTTATGGTATCTGGATTTTGATTAGTGGACATGTATAGGATTGGAGATTGATGTTGGTATTCGTGGATTTTTGGTGTCCTTATGGACCTTATTCGGATTTTGGTTTGATTGGATTTTGTTAAGTATTCCTGCCCAGATGGCAGAAGGGGTAAGTCTATTTATTTTAGACTGTTTATCATTTATTTTGGTTGATGGCCTGAGGCTAAATTATATAACTGCGTGTGAGTTTGGATTCCGGTCGTGTTGACCGATGTATAGCGGTCGTGTAGGCCTTGTATGTAAATTGGGATTGTCACCCGTACAGGGGAGATACTGTCGGATTTTTGTCTGGCGGGGTCTCCTTCGGGGCGTGACACCAATACCACCGGTCGATTGTGTTGGGGATCCTTGGAAGGCTAGAGAAGGGGTGAATTGTAGGGTATCCTTGGAAGGTAGAGGGGAGGGGGGGTGAATAGCTTGTTTTTATTTCGTGATGGAAATCGTTCGCATTCGTCTACAATTTTCGTTAGCGTACAGCGGAAATAAAACAAATAGCAATAACGAAATATGACAAACACAATTCACAACACAAGCATATAACATGGTTCGGAACCGAACGATTCCTACTCCACGGATCGAGCTCTAAAGAGCTCTAGTGATGCACACGCAATCGCTAATCACAAATAAATCCTTCTCGGAATAATCCGGAGATGGAGAAACCTCGTACAAGTTATCTTACAATAGTAAGAAATAATACAAGCAAGATACAATACAAATACAAAAGACAAGTAAAGAAAACTTTACAACACTTTGCTTTTGATTGCTTGAATACTTAGTTGCTTGACTTGCACTTGAAGACTCTGATTTGCAGCAACAAATCGCCCCAAAAGCTCTCAAGAATCGGTGGCATTTTCCTCCTTCATGAGCTCCATTTAAAGTTTCAACCTGGGCTGGAAATTACCGATCAGTCGACTTCTCGGGACCATCAGTCAACTGATGCCACTGTTGTCGTGAGACAACGGCTAGATCCACGCTAGAAAGATCCAACAGATCCATCATCAGTCAACTGATCATGACCATCAGTTGACTGATCGAGCCTCCACTCGACTGCTAACCCCAATAGTCGAGTCAGACTCCATTCTGTGCCAAAAAAAAACCGAGCACTAGTCGACTGATCACAAGATTAGTCGACTGCTCAGCCAATCAGTCGGTTGCCCACCTCTGGCAGTCGACTGCTGGGCCAATTCCCACAGTCAAACCCTAGTTGACTCATGCCAGTTGACTGTCACATGGCACCAGTCAACTGGCACACCTTAAACATGAGGTTTTAACCCAAGTATGGTTCCCCCATACTTGCTAGACCACCCTTAGCCTAGACCTAAGCCTTCTAGCTACCTCCATCAGTCTCACGCCTCTCGGATCCCTCCAAGTCATCCATGACTTGTTCATCCATTGCGCTAGCCTTCAGATGCTTCCATCGGCTATGTTATGCTAACGGTGTCTACACCGCCAAGACACATTGGACTTATGCTGCCAAGACTTTGCTTGGACTTTACGCTGCCAACCATTGGACTTATGCTTCCAAGACTCCCGCTTGGACTTTACGTTGCCAATATCAAACCCCTTGGACTTCTCAAATGTCAAGACTCAAGCTTGGACTTTCCCTTGCCAACCCATGTTGGACTTTCCATGCCAAGACCCATGCTTGGACTTTTACTTGCCAACCCATGTTGGACTTTCCATTGCCAAGACCCATGCTTGGACTTTTCATGTAAAATACTCAAGACTTGGACTTTCCCATAAAAATCACATTGTCATATGTTTTTGTCGAACATCAAAATATCTCTCGAGTCAAGTTCGAGTCCTGGTCAATCGTGACCTGGGCCGATTGCACCAACAATCTCCCCCTTTTTGATGTTTGACAAAAACCAAACAAACCATTGAGTTAAGCCATCTAACTCAAACCAATCATCCCCATTAATTTTCCCAATTGATGTCATTCTCCCAATAAGTTCTCCCCCTTTTTGACTAACATAAAAAAGGTTCTCTCCAAGGAGGTCAATGTCTCATGTCCCAATGAGATCTTACAATCTCTCCCTTAGTCCAAAAATACCTAGGATGTCTGCCATCTTTCTAATGATAAGTCTCATATCACTCAAGAGAGGCAATCCTATACACTCTCCTAATTTCCAAATTGGGTATCTCAAAATCTCATTTTCCCTCCTCATGAGGAAAAAAAAAATAACATCCATCATCCCTTGATGGATACCTCCCCCTAAAGGCTTGCTCCCCCTTGACCATTGCACCAACAATGTCCTTGGGAAGTCTCTAAGCCAATAGAAACTGTAAAATATCAAAATTAAGGCCTAAAGTTCAACATTGAACTTTTCTTCACCTTAAAATTGATACAAACCCTAAACAACTCTCCTAATCCATATCCAATGGATTTTTACCCTTTCTAATATTTTCCAAAGCATATCCTAGGGTTAGGAGTGGTTAGGAAACCTCACCATAGCTGAAATGAGGTTAAACACCATTGTTTTACCTGAAATCAGCATAGACAGTCGAGTCCTGGAAGCAACACTTAACTGCTGGGCTCACGGTGTCGTGATACAGTGTTATCAGTCGACTGATAACTGTATCAGTCGACTGATATCTGATTTTCAGTTCTGAAATTAAGTGAATTTCGATTTCTTCACTCAATTTGTTTCATTTTACCATGTTTATTCATGTATATTGAATATATTAATGTTATACTTATGTTCATGTATTTGTCAATGTATTTTGGTATTTTATTTCATTTTCACAAGCATTAACATTCAATAGTTTCAAATCCTAACATCTCACCCTTTCCTAAGTGTTGAAATACACAATCAAGGTGAATGACCTATTTTGTGAGATGCAATACACCATAAACATTCATTCCATGCAAACATATGGTAAAACACATGAAGCATGGTAAGTATGAGACATCAAGAGGTGTAATACTTGAGTATCAATCTTAAATATAATTTCTAAGCCTTAAGACACTTTTCTTGATACACTAAATCCCAAAGTGTGCCAAAACCCAAAAATGACACACTATGACCTCTAGATCTAAGTTGTGTCAATTTGATTGATTTATCAAACTTCTTAGTTAATATTGACACGTCCTAAAAGCCTTTAGGATTCAAGATCAAAACACATTTCCAAGGTAACCATAACCTTGAAAATGACCTAAAGTGCCACCTTTACCATGGTTAGGTTAACTACCCTTCCATTTAAAGTTGGCATGCCCTCACCCCATTTAGCGTGAATCGATCACGCTCTTAGGAATCCAAAATCTATTTGAGCTCCTAGGGTTTACAAGGTATTCCTTAGGGATAACCTCCCTAGATATCTTCCTAATGACCCTTCTAGGCTTGTTAGCCTTGGTCATTTTAGTCTTAACTAGGTTAACCTTAGGGATTGCTTCCCTAGTTACCTTCTTAGTGGTCTTCCTAGGTTTCATGGAAACCTTGGCCACTAAGCACACACCATGGTCAATTCTAGGGATGACTTCCCTATTGACCTTGGTCTTCCTAGACCTAGTTTGTGTTCCATAATCAAATGAAACACTATGATAAGTCTCCTTGGGCTTAGGTTTGTGACACAAACCTTTCTTGCCCTTGATTGGTTCTTGATTTTTAGGTCTTTGACTTTGACCATTGGACCTAGGTTTTTGATCATTTGACTCTTTAAATTGATTTTGGATAATCCTAAGGGTCTTTTCCAATTTCTCAAGTCTTGACCTCATGACTTGATTTTCCTTTTCTAATATCTCAATTTTTAATTTTTCATTACTTCTTGAGATATTCTTATTTCTAGACATATGTCTAGATTTCTTGGAGTTTAAGCCTAGATGATCTTCTATTTTACTAATTGACTCCTTAGATAAGGTTTTTCTAGGGACATTAGTCTCAAATTTCTCCTTATTTACTAAGTTAACATTCTTAGCTCCTAGGCAATAGAATCTATTTCTACTAACATGCTTTTCATGAGTAATAGCAATTGAATTAAAAGCATACTTTTGACTTTTAGATTTAGAATGTGCATTATTAACTTTTACCTTAGGGATCGCTTTAGAAGCTCCCACTACATGTGATACTCCCTCTTGAGTCTTCTTGCTCCCCCTAGAGCATTGACTCCTATAGTGCCCCTTTTGATGGCACTTGAAACAAATGATGTTCTCCTTGCTCCTTTGACTTTGGGCACCGGCATCCTTAACCTTTGGCGCCAGTGGACTTTTCTTGACCCTCTTTGGGCACTTGCTCTTATAATACCCGGTTTCCCTACACTCAAAGCAAATTATATGAATTTTATTTTGAAACGAAACGCTTGAGTTACCTAGGGTGATGGTGATCAGAGTGGGTTCTTCATCCCTCCCAGAGGTTGAGGCTTCTTCTTGATTTTGTTCCGGCTCCGGTGTGGATGGTCTCTCCCCCTCAATCCTAGAGGTGGATGCTTCTTCCACCTCTTTTACTTCTTCTTCCTCTGATCCGGAAGTTGACTCCATCTCAACTTCCAATTTCTCACTTTCACTTGAGGATGAGCTCTCTTCTTCCTCTTCCTCATCTTCTTCTACTTGTGCCAAGTGAGACTTCTCATGGAACTTGGCCAATTTGTCCCATAGCTCCTTGGCATCTTGAAATTCACCTAACTTGCACAAGACATCATTAGGTATCAAATCTTCTAAAAGTTTTGTTACCTTGACTTCGGTCTTGAACTTTTGGCGTTGCTCTTGGGTCTACCTTTTTAACTTGAGAACATCTCCCTTCTTGTCCCTAGGAGGTTCAAAGCCTTCCATGATGATGAACCAATTCTCTATGTCCATCATTAAGAAATTCTCCATTCTATCCCTCCACGTCGGAAAATCTTCTTGGTCGTATAGTGGCGGAGTGTTGATGTCCCATCCAAGCTTATCTTTGAATTCCATCTTGTTCCCTCTAGCGTGCTCCCTTAGTTGTTAAACTTAAAAGAGTGACCTCGCTCTGACACCACTTATAGGGGATCCTTGGAAGCTAGAGGGGGGGTGAATAGCTTGTTTTCATTTCGTGATGGAAATCGTTCGCATTCGTCTATAATTTTTGTTAGCGCGCAGCAGAAATAAAACAAATAACAATAACGAAATATGACAAACACAATTCACAACACAAGCATATAACATGGTTCGGAACCGAACGGTTCCTACTCCACGGATCGAGCTCTAAAGAGCTCTAGTGATGCACAAGCAATCACTAATCACAAATAACTCCTTTTTGGAATAATCCGGAGGTGGAGAAACCTCGTACAAGTTATCTTACAACAGTAAGAAATAATACAAGCAAGATACAATACAAATACAAAAGACAAGTAAAGAAAACTTTACAACACTTTGCTTTTGATTGCTTGAATACTTGGTTGCTTGACTTGTACTTGGAGACTCTGATTTGTAGCAACAAATCGCCCCAAAAGCTCTCAAGAACCGGTGGCGTTTTACTTTTCCACGAGCTCCATTTAAAGCTTCAACCTGGGCTGGAAATCACCGATCAGTCGACTGCTCGGGACCATCAGTCGACTAATGTCACTGTTGTTGTGAGACAGCGGCTAGATCCATGCTAGAAAGATTCAACGGATCCATCATCAGTCGACTGATCATGACTATCAGTCGACTATTCGAGCCTCCACTCGACTGCTAACCCCAACAGTTGAGTCAGACTCCATTTTGTGCCCGAAAAAAATTGAGCACCAGTCGACTGATCATAAGATCAGTCGATTGCTCGGCCAATCAACCGCGCCCACCTGCGGCGATCATTGCTGGCCAATTCCGCATGATCAAACCCTAGTTGACTTAACGCGTCGATCGCGCCACATGACACGGTCGTGGCACACCTCAAACATGAGGTTTTAACCCAAGTATGGTTCCCCCATACTTGCTAGACCACCCTTAGCCTAGACCTAAGCCTTCTAGCCACCTCCATCAGCCTCACGCCTCTCGGATCCCTCCAAGTCATCCATGACTTGTTCATCCGCTAGCCTTCAGGTGCTTCCATCGGCTATGTCATGCTAACGGTGTCTACACCGCTAAGACACATTGAACCTACACTGCCAAGACTCCGATTGGACTTTACGCCGCCAACCATTGGACTTATGCTGCCAAGACTCCCGCTTGGACTTTACGCTGCCAATATCAAACCCCTTGGACTTCTCAAATGCCAAGACTCAAGCTTAGACTTTCCCTTGTCAACCCATGTTGGACTTTCCATGCCAAGACTCATGGTTGGACTTTTCTTTGCCAACCCATGTTGGACTTTTCATTGTCAAGACCCATGCTTGGACTTTTTATGTCAAGTACTCAAGACTTAGACTTTCCCATGATAATCACATTGTCATATGTTTTTGTCGAACATCAAAACATCTCTCGAGTCAAGCTCGAGTCCTAGTCAATCGTGACCTAGGCCGATTGCACCAACATGAATGACCTCTTTTCGTTTCTACAAGAATAATTAGTGGAAGAAAAACGAATATAAACAAAATTAAGAAACTAAGCACAAACGCTAACACAGAATGTTTAACGTAGTTCGGAGATTATGCTCCTACTCCATGACGATCCGTAAGGTGGATCAACCCAAGCAAATCTTTCACTAAAAAGCTTCTCTTACAAAGCACTCCTCTTCTTACAAATGATAGAGATGAAGATTAGTGAAGAGGAGGTTTGAAAACAATAGAAAGCTTAAGAAAACGTGGGGAGCTTGAGAGTATTATTAGGAATGAAAGCACTAGTCTCCTCAAGCCCCCTAAGGTCCCATTTTATAGAGAAGGGGTTGATTTTTCCATTGTGATGTACAATATCGATCGAGTGACCTCATCCAATGCCACGTGAGCGAATGCGCGAGAGTCTGATCAATGATTGATCATACCATCAGTCGACTGATTGAGTCATCAATTGACTCAAAACCCTTTTGTGTCCATATCCACTTATAACAGTCGACTGTTGGGGTATAATAGTCGACTGATGGTGGACCAGTCGACTATCAAACTTTAACAGTCGACTGTGAAGGTAGTTGTAATTGCACACATTGCAATTTGACAACGTGATGCACTTCTTACATGGCAACGTGTGCAAGTGTGCACCTCTGCTCCATCCTTATAAAAGGATGTGTGTGGGTGCGTCCAAGGTGGTGAGAAGGAGAAATGCTGCAAGTGTAGAGATTGACTACAAGAGTAGACTGTAGAAGAAGAACGCGAGTAAGCCATCAAAGAAGAACGCCAAAAGTTTGGTTGGATTTGATTTGTGGAACAAAGAAGATCAGTTCGAATTGTGATTGATCTTTGGACAACAACCAAAACAAGGATCAAGGTAAAACAACATCAATGTAAGTTTTTTTTTGTTTGTTTCATCTTCACAATGAATCGTAAGGCTTCTTCAATGATCAACAATGGTATCAGAGCTTCCTTATCATATGCAGTATCATTTTTTTCTTTTCTTTTTCTATGAATTGCATGAATTGCAAAATTGCTTATCTTTGGATACTAATTGCCCTGATTCGCAATTTTACTGTGGAGAGCTGGTCGAATTGGATCATGGCTCTCGAACAAGGTCAAAGACGATGGGATAGTGGCGGCGTCGAAGTGTTGTTTCCGTTCGCGGCGCTCAACCTCGTAAACCCTATCGTTGACCACGACATCCTCCTATTCATTTGGCATTCCTCCGGCTACCTCACCCTCATCACAACCCTCATCAGCGGCGATGAGGAGGCGACATCAGAAAGTCGCTAGGAGGCGGTGGAGGAAAATCGCGATGAGAAAGAGGAAAGGTTAGCGACGTGGAAAAGTTTTAAGAAAATGATTGGAAAAAAGGAAGAAGCCGAAGCCGGAAAAAAAAAAGGATAAAGTTTTTTTTCGGTCAAGCTGCGATTGCATGGGATCGAAAAAAAAAAATTCTTCGTGAATTCCTTGGGGCAACGCGTGCAGAGAGTTCTGATTGGGCCACAAGCAAAAACAAAACAAAAAGTTTTTTTTGTGTTGTGTGTGGGCGCTTAAAAAAAAAGAAGTTTTTTTTTTAATTTAGCTTTTTAATGGACTCTATTTAATGGGCTGAGTTAGTTGGGTCTCAATTAATTCAGCTTAAACCGTATGAATTAATTGGACCTTAATTAATTAGGCTCGAGTTGTATTGAGTTGACTCAATTGGTTTAGAGTATAAAACTAATTTTGAAAATTTAATTGGGTTGCATACTGAGCAAAAAAAAAATTTATGCTCATAATTGGATTGTCGAAGTAGTTGTTTGGAACAATTGAGACTCGACATACACAACTCTAAATAGATTTAGTGAACTAGAATTATTAGCTAGGAACGATAAGAGAAAAAATATCATACATGTTGCTCGGGTGTCTGGGGTACTCGAAGTAAATTGTATGGTGTTTGGATTATCAAGAATTCACAGTCAAAATTGAGTCTTAATAGGTATAGTCGATTGGACTTAGATGATGGTTGATTGGTAATAATATCAGTCGACTGATCTAAGTGGATCAATCGATTAGTCTCCAAAGAATCAAGGAAATTTATTCTTGATTTATTGTGTTCGTACTATGCTTGTGTAAATTGAATTAAGCCGGTACTTGTACTGGTTTGTCGATTTTGTACTGACTTAATTAATTTTAATTTTTTCATATGGCACGGATGATTACTACTATAATTCGACGCGATGTGTTCCGTAATCAACTGAGGGAGGTTATCCAGGGGATAGAATATGACTCATCTCATGGAGTCGGATGACACATTGGGAGACTGGACAAACTATTTTGGAGACTAGAGATGTAGGAGTTTTCAATTCTAGATAACTACAGGATCTGGGCTCTGATTCGTTCACTGCCTGAGCTCCTTAGTGATATCGCACATCAAATCTGGGAGTGCTATGAGGGGCATGTAACTTACATCCAGGTATGCACTGAGTTACTTCACTACGAGGCTTGTGAAGTTCACTGTGAAGTTGATCCAGTTGAAGACTCAGAAGAAGATCCTGAAGAGGTTTTCCTATGAGATCTCTTCGTGTGTATTCTTCACAGGATTATGCATCCTGACATCACCTAGAGAGCATCTCAACAAAGCGTGTCCTAGTTCAGCCCAAGAAGATTGGGCGTGTTTGGATTATTACTGCGCTAGTGTTTGTCCTAGTGTGAGTAATAATCGCTTATCTAGTTTATTAGAGTTGTTTTTGTTTGTTAGTTATGAGTAGGAAGAATGTTATGTATAACATTATTAGTAGAGTCCTATTATCTGTTAACATTGTACAACATGTTTAAGTTAATAATATGTTCATTCGAAATGATTAATTCAATTTATGTTGTTACTCGATGCATGATATTAGTTTATGCTCTTTGATATGTTCATTGTGAGTATAATTTTAAATGATAAGTTCATTTAATATTTAATATCATGTTTGAATAATGATTAAGTTCATTAAATGGGATGTATGTAATAAAATAGATCAATGCAAGTCAGATTGGCAAATACAGATGATGAGTGGTAACGTGGTTATCATTTGATTTTGTAAATCAAATTAGTTTTACATTGAGTCAATTTAGAGATTACATACATAAATACATACACTGAATTACTGAATAATCTGTTTATTTATGATAGATTATGGCAACGAAGAACATCATAACTGAACTGAATAAGGGTGAAAAACTTAATAGTGAAAACTATAAAATCTGGCACCTCAAGATTCAGTATGTACTTAAGGAACAAGAAGTTCTAGAGGTTGTACATCAGGTTATGGAAGAACTTGTTGAGGGTCCCACAACACAGCACAGACGTGACCTTGATGCCTACAAGGTTTGGAAAAAGAAGGATTTTACTGCTAAGGGTATGTTGATAAGTTCAATGGTTGATGATCTAGTATTTGAGTATGAGTCGTATCCTTCGGCTCATGCAGTCTGTATTGCTCTTAGGGATAGATACAGTGGAATGAGTATGAGCAAGCTTCGGTAGCTGACAATCAGGTTCAGCAGGTACAAGAAGCGCTCGAATGTTACGATGGTTCAACATCTCAGGGAGATGTCAAATATGATTCAGGAGCTTAAAACTGCTGGTCATGAGCTGACAAATGAACAACAGGTTCAGGCAGTTATTCATTCTCTTCCAGATTCTTGGGAAACCATGAAGCATACCTTAACTCACCGTGAAAGTATTAAGACTTTCATTGATGTCTCATGCCATGTTGAACTAGAGGCGGAGAGAGTAGAATCCGTAAGGGTTTCTGGTCAAGCCTATTTGGCTGTCGGTTATGCTGGATCATATGGATCCAAGAAAAAGATATGGTTTAAGAAGGGAAAGGGAAAGAAAAAGGAAGTTGTTGTTGTTGCTGGACAAGGCCCAATCAAGAAAAAGAACAAGAAGACTGGGAAGAAACCTAAAAGCAAGGTGACTTGCTATAATTGTGACAAAAAGGGTCATTATGCTCGGGAGTGTACTGAGCTGAAAAAGGTAACTTCAAATCTGTCTTCTGAGCATTTTGTTGCTAGTTCTGTATTGTTAGCTGATTCTTATCTTTTGTGGATTATAGATTCGGGAGCAACCAACCATGTAGCTCGAGAACGGGTTACATATGTGGAGTACCTCAGGGTATCAGTTGACAACAAATGGATATATGTAGAAAACAATGCAAGAGTTGAAGTCAAAGGAATCGACACTTGCAAACTTAACCTTCGGGGTGGAAGTACTTTATTTCAACATGATGTTGGTGCAACAATGCCCCAAGCATTTATATGTTTTGATGTTTGAATAATCATCTAAGTTAGGCAATACTTTGTAATCTAATTGTGAACATGTTCAAGTGACAGGAAAATCCAAGTATGAAGACTAGGTAAAGGCAAAGTCCAAGGAAAAGGCTTGGCGGCATAAGACCAAGTATGTAGTCTTGATGGCGTAAAGTCCAAGCGGACCTTGGCAAAGAAAGTCCAAAGGCAAGTCTTGGCAGCGTAAGTCCAAGCATGTAGTCTTGGCGGCGTAAAGTCCAAGCACACTTTGGCAAAGGTAAACCCAAGACATGACAAAACCGAAGGAGGCTCTTGGAAGCAAGCGCAAAGGATGAATAAGTCGCGAACTCGGAGGGATCCTGGAGGTGCAAGGCTTAAGGAAGAGCTAGAAGGTTGAGTCTAGGTCTAGGGACTCAATTCAAGTATGAATTATTCATAACGATTGATAGGGTGTTCGAGTCGGTGAAAAGTCGACGAAACGGTCGCGATATCGATCATCGATCGCCAAATAGTGGCGATTGGTGATCGTCGAACTCGACGCAGAACGGAGTCTCACTCAACTGCGCGCCGTGATCACTCGACTGATCACTCCATCAGTCGACTGATGGAGGGATCAGTCAACTGATGAGCCTCCCGTTGGATGATGACGCTTATGAATCCCGCGAATTCGGCTGTTCAGAAGCCATTAGTCGCAATGGCAGTTGACTGATGTTGTACATCAGTCGACTAATCGTGGCCCAATGGGAAAAACAACCCTCTCTCTATAAAAAGAGGGCTTGGGGTGGTTGAGAGGGTTAATGCTTATATTCTGATCATTCTCTCAAGCACCCACGAATTTTTCTAAGCTTTCTATGTGTTTTAATTCCCCTCCTCTCTAATCTTTATCTTCATCTTTTGTAAGAAGAGGAGGGTTTTTGTAAAAGAGAAAGCTTCTTAGTGAAGATTGATTTGGGTTGATACACCTTAAGGATCGTCGTGGAGTAGGAGTGTTATCTCCGAATCACGTAAAGGCTTCCGTTTTAGCATTGTATTTTCGTTTCTATTACTATTGTATTTGTTGTGCTTCCGCTAACCATTTTTGTAGAAATTGAAAAAGAGGCTATTCACCCCCCTCTAGCCTTCCAAGGATCCTCAACAAGTGGTATCAGAGCTCGGATCGCGTCGGAAGATCTAACCATCAACCGGAGCATGATGGCTTTTCAAGAAGGGTATAGCACGGCGAGGCCTCCATTCTTCGACGACAACGATTTCGGCTACTGGAAAGGTATGATGGAATACTACCTTATGAATGATATTGATAATTAGTTTAGTGTTGTAGACGGATTCGAGAAGTCGGTCGATGAACACGGAGCGCCCATACCGACCAAGGATTGGACGAGGGACATGGCCAAGAAGGCTCAAGCTAACGCCAAAGCAACAACCACACTTCAATATGGTTTGTCCAAAGAGTAACTAAGTAAGGTGAGGCCTTTCGAATCGGCAAAGGAGCTTTGGGAGAAGCTAATTGAGCTCAACGAGGGATCGAAGGAAACAAGAAGAGCCAAGAGAGATCTCTTAATAGGCCAACTCCAAAGCTTCGCCATGAAGACCAATGAAACCGTGAGCCAAATGCACGGTCGCTTCAAGGAAGTAGTCAACGGACTACATGTGATAGGTGAGAAGGTCGACAACCGAGACCTTGTGAGGTACATTCTCCAAGCTTTCCCTAGAACAACCTTGTGGGCTTCAATGGTAGATGCCTATAAGGTCTCTAGGGATCTTTCTTTGGTTAAATTAGATGAACTCTTTTGTGAATTTGAGTTGCACGAGCAAGCTAACACTTCATCCAAGGAGAAAGGTATAGCTTTTTTTGTAGGGAAGAAGGACAAGAAGAATAAGGAGAAGAAAGAAGTCTCTTCCTCATCCGAATTCGAGGAGGAGTCATCAAGTAGCGATGATGAGTTATCGGCTAGTGAGGTAGCTCACTATGTAAAAAAGTTTGGTGGGAGGTCAAGGAAACTCACCAAGAAGGATGTGAGGAGGTGGTCCAATCCTCCAAAGGTAAAAATTCTAGTAGTTCAAATTCTACTCCTAATGTTGTTTGTTATGGTTGCAACAAGAAAGGGCATATCAAGCCAAATTGCTCGGAACTAAAGAAAAAGGAGGAGAAGGAAAAGAAAAAGAAGGAAAAGAAGGAGAAGAAGAAGGAGGCAATGGTGACACAAACATGAGACACACTAAGCTTGGAGGACTCTTCCGATGATGAAGAAATGTGTCATGCCACCCGGAACCTAGCTTTCATGGCCTTGGAGGAGGAAGCCGGAAACTCAAGTGAGGAATCTTCATCCTCATCCTCAAGCGACGAATCATCATCAAGTGATGATGAGGTAAGAGACTCCCCTATGATAGATTTACTTTATAAAACCATTGCATGTCTTCAAAATGCCTTAAATAGATCAAAAACTAGGATTAAGGACTTAAAAGTAGAAATTAAATCACTTAAAAATGTAGAACCGCCTTATGATGATGCATGTACACTTAGGAATGAGAATGATGAACTTAGGAAAGAAATAGGTGATTTACATGCATATTTAGAAAAGTTTACAAAAGGGTCCAAATACCTTGATATGATTCTTAGGGACCAAAGGGTCATTTATAACAAGTATGGCATAGGATATAAGCCTAAGGAAAAAGAAGTAGCCTTCACCTCTCCAATTAGTAGAAAACCAACCATTAGGAGCAAGGCTAAAAAGGCGTGGGTCCCCAAAAGTTATATAGTAAATGCTATCGGTCCTAAAATTTGGGTGTCTAAGGCTTGCATTTTTCATGTTGTATAGGTAGAAGAACCAAGCTTATGGATTGTTGATAGTGGTTGCTCAAAACACATGACCAGTGATGAGAGAAAATTTTCCACCATCAACCACACTAGCAAGGGGAAGGTGTCTTTTGAAAATAGTGGTAAACTTAAGATTCTAGAAAAAGACACAATTGAGGTATCCCCCAACCTTGCAATTCACAAAGTATTATTAGTTAAAAATATGAAATTTAATTTGCTTAGTGTAAGTCAATTATGTGATGTCAATTTTGATGTTCAATTTGATTCTTCAAAATGCTTCATAAAACATAAAAATTTAAATGATTGCTTGTTAGTAGGTTTTAGGAAATCAAATATATACTATGTTGATTTATCCTATGCTACTAATGCTTCTACTAAGTGTCTTATTGCAAAAGAAGAAGAGACTTGGCTTTGACATAGGAGGCTAGGGCATATCAATATGAAGAACATTGCCAAAATAGTCAAAATGAAGTTAGTTAAGGGGTTGCCAAAAGTCAAATATCTCAAGGACAAAATGTGTGATGCATGCCAAGAGGGGAAGCAATCAAAATCATCACACAAAGATAAAACTTTACTTAGTACCGCTTTACCTTTAGAACTATTGCATATGGATTTATTTGATTGTCATAGTACTCCTTCCATGATTGGTAGTAAATATTGCTTAGTGATAGTAGATGATTTTTCTAGATTTACTTGGGTATTTTTCATGAAACATAAGGATGAAACCCTAGAAATAATCATAAGATTTAGCAAGAGAGTAGAGAATGAAAGAAAACTCAAAATCAATCGGATCCGTAGTGATCATGGTGGAGAATTTGAGAATTCTAACTTCTCAAACTTTTGCCTAGAACAAGGGTACAAGCACGAATTTTTTTGTCCTAGAACACTCCAACAAAATGGGATTATGGAAAGGAAAAATCGTGCCCTACAAGAAGCGGCTAGAACTATGCTTAATGCATATTCTTTACCTAGCTACTTATGGGCAGAAGCGGTCAACACCGCTTGCTATATCCAAAATAGGGTTTTAATTCATAGGTTTTTAGGAAAAACCCCATTTGAATTATGGAATGGTACAATTCTATAAATTCACTATTTTAAGGTCTTTGGATGCAAAGTCTATATTTTAAACACCAAAGACAACCTAGGTAAATTTGAGTCCAAAGTGGATGAAGGAATTCTAGTTGGATACTCATCCACTAGTGTAGGGTATAGAGTTTATAATAGAAGAACTCAAAAGATTGAGGAATCTTCAAATGTCCAATTTGATGAAAACTCTAATACTTACCCTAGAAAATCCCCCATTGATAATGATATCAATGACAAAAATCAAGAAATTACTCAAAAATTTCAAGATTTAACTTTAGGAAGTAATGATCAAGGGGAAGAGTTAAATCAAGAGGGAGTAAGAGGTGATTCCGATGATGAAAGAAGAGTTGAGAATAATCATGAACAAAATCAATTTAATACACCTCCTAGAACAATAAGAGTTCATCAAAATCACCCTCTAGATCAAATTGTAGGTGAATTATCTCAAGGTGTTAGGACTAGGGATCCCTCTAGTCATATAGCACTAATCTCTCAAATTGAGCCCAAAACAATCAATGATGCATTACTTGATCCGGATTGGATCTTAGCAATGCAAGATGAATTGACTCAATTTGAAAGGAGTCAAGTATGGGAGTTAGTTCCTAGACCTAATGACAATACCATCATTACTACAAGATGGGTCTTTAGGAACAAACTAGATGACCAAGGGAATATCACAAGAAACAAAGCTAGGTTAGTTGCAAGGGGCTTTAATCAAGTTGAAGGACTTGACTATGATGAAACATATGCCCCGGTTGCTAGGTTAGAGTCTATTAGGATCCTATTAGGGTATGCCTCTTACATGAGTTTTAAACTCCATCAAATGGATGTAAAATCGGCATTCCTAAATGGGTTCATTAAGGAAGAGGTATATGTAGAACAACCTCCCGGGTTTGAGAATATGAACTATCCAAACCATGTATTCAAGCTTAAAAAGGCTTTATACGGTTTGAAACAAGCTCCCCGAGCTTGGTATGAAAGATTATCATCTTTCTTAATCTCTAAAGACTTTAGGAGGGGTAATATAGATCAAACTCTATTTATAAAGTAACATCAAAGGACATCTTTGTAGCCCAAGTATATGTTGATGACATTATATTTGGTCAACAAATGATGAACTCCTTCAAGACTTTATCAAGAATATGGAAAATGAGTTTGAGATGAGTCTAGTTGGGGAACTAAATTTCTTCGCCCAAGTATATGTTGATGACATTATATTTGGTCAACAAATGATGAACTCCTTCAAGACTTTATCAAGAATATGGAAAATGAGTTTGAGATGAGTCTAGTTGGGGAACTAAATTTCTTCCTAGGATTACAAGTCAAACAAACAAGTGAAGGAATTTATATTTACCAAACCAAATATGCTAAGGAAATGATTAAGAAATTTGGTTTGGAAAATGCTAAAGTAGTATCAACCCCAATGGCAACTAATACAAAAATAGATAATGATCATGAAGGAAAACAAATTGATCTTACACTCTATAGGAGTATGATTGGTAGCCTTTTGTACCTAACCGCTAGTAGACTCGATATATTATTTGCAATATGTGTGCTAGGTACCAATCATGTGCCAAAGAATCTCATTTACTTGTCGTTAAGAGAATCTTAAGATATATTAAAGGCACATTAAATGTAGGACTATGGTACCCTGGACTAAGTCTTTTGATTTGGTTGGGTATACCAATTCCGATTATGCCGATTGCAAATTGGATCGGAAGAGTACTAGTGGTGGATGTCAATTCCTTGGGTCCTCCCTAGTTAGTTGGAGTAGTAGGAAGCAACCTTGTGTTGCCCTATCCACCACCGAGGCTGAGTATGTGGCTATGGGTGGTTGTGTAGCTCAACTACTATGGATGAGACATATTTTAGAGGACTATGAGCTACTTTACTCCAACATAAAAGTATTTTGTGATAATGTGAGCACCGTAAATTTGACCAAGAATCCGGTGCATCACTCTAGGACCAAGCACATTGAAGTGAAACATCACTTCATTAGAGATCATGTGGCTAAGGGGGACATTGAACTCAATTACATTGAATCTAAGTCCAACCTAGTCGACATATTTATCAAGCCTCTCCCCGAAGTAGAATTTTCATCACTTAAGAGAGAACTTGGGATGTGTTTAGTTGAATAATGGTGTAGGTTTGCATGATCCTATAGAAATTCTAGGATTTATACTTTTAAGCATCTCACAAAACACCTAAGAAATCATGATTTTTGTATTGAGTCACTTAGACAACATGTGAGATGTTAGGAAGATGCACTTGGTTCATCATGCTTGTTATGATGCATTATTATAAACCAAAGTGTCATATAGAGACATTAATCCTTCATTGGACCAATCATTGGGAAGGCTTATGCACAATTAATGTGCATATAGCTCCAAGAATATGATTATAAATGTCAAATAAAACATAATTTAAACTATATTTATCAAACTTTGAAAAATAGTTTTCAAGTGGAATACAAAAGTGATACAAAGTTTGCAAAATACTTAAAACTTTTGCAAGGTTTCAAAATTATATCATTTTCGAAATATGGAAGATATATATTTTTTAAATTATTTTTCCTTGATAGAAAATGATTTCAGAAATGTGCACACAAAATTTCGTGATTTTTTGATGTTTCTAGAATTTTTGGTGCATTTTTGAAGTTGGGTTGAAAAATCAGAAAAGTGGACTTGGGAGTAGCAGTCGACTGAATCAGAATTCAGTCGACTGATACACTGTGTTTTCTAAAAAATAGCCCTATTTCCTGGTTTTAAGTGTATTTTTTAATGTCCTAAAACTATGGTATAATAATTTTCAGTATAAAGAAATTTTTAGGACTGTTTGATGCAATGTTTTAAGGGGAGTTTCATAATATATCTCTTTTCATCTCCTAAACTTATATTGTTGGTCAAAGTTAGGATTTAACATCTAATCTTTTGTTAGGCTTTGCTCCACATGTTATTCACACATCATAAATCATATCTTGGATTAAGGGGGAGCTTAATTTCAATCTTATACCTTAGTTCAAGATACAACAAATTTAACTCTTTCATGAAATTTATGAATCCTTCTCTTTTTGATGTATGTCAAAGGGGGAAAAGGAATGTTTAAGTTAGAATTCATATTGGAAATATGATTATGTGCATGTGTTAAAGACCTAACTTAAATGATTCTCAAACATCAAAAAGGGAGAGATTGTTGGTGCAACAATGCCCCAAGCATTTATATGTTTTGATGTTTATATAATCATCTAAGTTAGGCAATACTTTGTGATCTAATTGTGAACATGTTTAAGTGACAGGAAAATCCAAGTATAAAGACTTGGTAAAGGCAAACTCCAAGGAAAAGGCTTGGCGGCATAAGACCAAGCATGTAGTCTTGGCGGCGTAAAGTCCAAGCGGACCTTGGCAAAGGAAGTCCAAAGGCAAGTCTTGGCAGCATAAGTCCAAGCATGTAGTCTTGGTGGCGTAAAGTCCAAGCGCACTTTGGCAAAGGGAAACCCAAGACATGACAAAACCGAAGGAAGCTCTTTGAAGCAAATGCAAAGGATGAACAAATCGTGGACTCGGAGGGATCCTGGAGGCGCAAGGCTTAAGGAAGAGCTAGAAGGTTGAGTCTAGGTCTAGGGACTCAATTCAAGTATGAATTATTCATACTTGACGAGTATCAGTCGACTGATACAATGTAGCAGTCGATTGATAGGGTGCTCGACTGAGTCAGGCTGAAAAGACGACGGAGCGATCCAATTGTCTCGTGGCGGTCGATGATGCCATCATCGATCGCTAAACAAGCGGCGCCGATCGGATCAGTCGAACTCGGGCATAGAATGGAGTCTCACTCGACTGCGCGCTGTGATCACTCGACTGATCACTCCATCAATTGACTGATGGAGGGATCAGTCGACTGATGAGACTGCCATTGGATGATGACGCTTATGAATCCCGTGAATCTGGCTGTTCATAAGCCGTTAGTCACGACGGCAGTCGACTGATGTTGTACATCAGTCGACTGATCGTGGCCCAACGGGAAAAACAACCCTCTCCCTATAAAAAGAGAGCTTGGGGTGGTTGAGAGGGTTAATGCTTATATTCTGATCATTCTCTCAAGCCCCCACGAATTTTCTAAGCTTTCTAAGTGTTTTAATTCCCCTCCTCCTCTCTAATCTTCATCTTAATCTTTTGTAAGAAGAGGAGGTTTTTTGTAAAAGAGAAAGCTTCTTAGTGAAGATTGATTTGGGTTGATCCACCTTAAGGATCGGCGTGGAATAGGAGCGTTATCTCCGAACCACGTAAATGCTTCCGTGTTAGCATTGTATTTTCGTTTCTATTACTATTGTATTTATTGTGCTTCCGCTAATCATTTTTGTAGAAATCGAAAAAGAGGCTATTCACCCCCCTCTAGCCTTCCAAGGATCCCCAACACATGATGTCTTGTATGCTCCTGAGATTCGAAGGAATCTTATTTCTGTTACTTGTCTTTTTTATTTAGAGTATTGTATTAATTTTTACAACCGATGTGTTGAACTTAAGATTGACTCTGTGTCAATTGGATATAATTTTTTAACGAATAGTTTTATGATTCTTGATGTTGAACCAAATGTCAATTGTGAAATTTATAGTTATTTTTCGAACATTATTCTTACTAGTGATGCAGAAATAATTGATAATATTTGGCATGCTAGATTAGGACATATAGGATAAGATCGCATGAATCGGTTAGCTAAAGAGGGTTACTTGGGCTCTCGTGGTAAGATTAGCTTGTCTGTATGTGAGCATTGTCTTGTTGGAAAAGCAACAAGGAAATCATTTGGTAAGGCTATTAGGGTTGAGTCACCATTGTAACTAATTCATTCGAATATTTGTGGTCTAATGAATGTGAAGGCTAGACGTGGAGCTTCCTATTTCATTATATTTATTGATGATTTTTCTCGTTTCAGTCATGTATATTTGATTTCTTATAAATCTGAAGCATTGGATTGCTTCATTCATTATATGAACGAAGTTGAGAATCAAACGGAACGTGAGATTAAAACTTTATGCACTAACCGTGGAGGAGAATATTTATCTGATATGTTCAAGACAATATGTAATAATAAGGGAATTATTAGACAACTGATAATTCCTGGAACTCCACAGCAAAATGGGATTGTTAAAAGAAGAAATAGGACTCTTCTAAAAATGGTTAGGTCTATGATGGCGCAGGCTAATTTGCCGATCTCCTATTGGGGAGATGCATTACTAGCTGCGACCTATATACTTAACAAAGTGCCTTCGAAGTTAGTTCCATCTACCCCATATGAATGTTGGACATGAAGAAAACCAGATTTGAGCAATCTGAGACTCTGGAGGTCAGCTGCCTATGTTCATGATGGTTCTCACAAGTATGGAAAACTGGGACCTAGAGGTAAGAAATGTATCTTTATAAGATATTATGATACCTCCAAAAGTTATGTTTTCATAGGTGAGCAACAAGATGGAACAATCTCCGAATTGGATTCGAGAGACGCTACTTTTCTCAAAATTGAGTTGCCAGCTAGAGGTGAAGTTGATAAAACAATTCCTCTATTTGAGGAGGATGAGTCGTTGTCAATAAGACAGGTGTCTAGTGGGATACCTGAACCTAGTCAACCTAGTGGGAGTGATTTGCCTTGTCACAGGGTGAATTCTCAACAGCCCAACTTACGAAAAAACATTCGTAAGATCAAACCTAAGAAGTTTGATATTGAGAATGAGGCAATGATGACACTCCCAGTTGACGATGATGAACCTCAATCAGTTAGAGAAGCTCTGGGCTCTAGAGTTAGAAAAAAGGGGAGAGATGCAATGGTTGAAGAAATGGAGTCAATGATTAAGAATCATGTTTGGGAGTTAGTTGATCTTCCTCCTAGTCGAAGGGTTATTGGGAATAAGTGGATTCTCAAAATAAAGAGGAAATTAGATGGATCGATTAACCGATACAAAGGCTGTTTAGTTGCAAAAGGATTTACCCAATTAGAGGGTATAGACTTTGAGGAGACATTTTCTCCCGTAGTAAAGTTTGTGCCAATCCGAGTTATTTTGGCCTTAGTGGCGCATTATGACTTGGAGTTATATTAGATGGATGTAAAAAATCACTTTCCTTAATAGTGAGTTTGATGATGAAATCTATATGGTTCAACCAGAAGGTTTCGTTGCTGAAGGCCAAGAAGATAAAGTATATAGATTGAAGAAATCAATATATGAGCTAAAGCAAGCATCAAGATAGTGGAACATAAGATTTAACGAAGTGGTTTTATCTTATGGTTTCGAAATGATCAATGAGAATCATTGTGTTTTCCTGAAAAAGAAAAAAGGAAAGTATGTCATTTTATCATTATATGTTGATGATATGCTAATAGCAGAAAATGACATAGTTTTTGTGAGAGAAGTCAAAAGGTAGCTTTCATCACAGTTTGACACAACAGATATGGGAGAAGCTGAATACATCTTAGGAGTAAAGATCATCAAGAATCGAACTAAGAGACTTTTGGGTTTGTCTTAAGAGTCTTATATAAATAAGATGTTGCAACATTTCAGCATGTATGATTGCAATAGTGAACAGACACCCATTGTGAAATGTACTATTTTAAGCAAGAGTATGAGTCCCAAAACTTCTGAAAAAATAGCCGAGATTAATAAAAAATCATATGCCAGTGTTGTTGGTAGTTTGATGTACACTACTATGTTGTGTACTCATCCTGATATCAGTTATGTTGTTGACTTAGTTAGTCGGTTCCAACAAACCAGACCGAGAGACACCGGAAGGCGTGAAAGGATATTCGAGATATCCAAAGCGACAATGCATTATAGTCTCTATCAAGGATCGAGCATGAGCTCAAGGACTATTTAGATGCGGATTGAGCAGGGGACCTAGATGATAAAAAATCCACATCAGGCTATGCATTTTTATTAAATGGTGGTGTCATCTCCTGGAACAGCAAGAAACAGGCCTATGTGGCCTTATCAACTATGGAAGCTGAATATATGGCATGTTCAGCAGTTGTACAAGAAGCAGTCTAGTTAAGGAGGTTCCTGAAGCATTTGAAAATTACTGAAGATAGTGAGAGTCCAGTGACCGTCTACTGTGACAGTCAAGCTGCTATAGCTTTTTTCAAGGATCTCAAATATCACATCAAGGGCAAGGATATAGCAATAAAGTATAACTTTATAAGGGATATTGTTGCTAAGAAGAAAGTGATTCTTGAGTATATCCCTACACAAGCTATGCTTGCAGATCCTTTTACTAAGTCAATGACTAGAGAGTCATTTTATGAGCATGTAAAGTCTATGGGACTTTGTAGAATGTAAAAATTTTGTAATGACAATCGGATATTATAATTTGATTATTTTAAATACTAGTCATAATTTATTCAGTCTATGTGATGTTACATTCTGATAAAATCTCGATGAGCATATTGGTAGGTAGTGATTGATCCTCTAACATGGACAATCATCTCTGTTTGTTATGTACGAATAAGAGTAAGACCATTACTTATAGGATAGCTTTGAAAGTTATATGTATAGAGATACATACCTATAAGTTTGGGTCATCTTGATATGTGTATCAAGATAAGATCATTTAAGAAAAGTGATCGAAGTAAATGTTCCCACCATTTACTATACCTATTTATGAGCCAGATTAAAATTCATATGTTGAATTCAGGATTAGACATTTGGAATGTCTGGATCAAAATCTATACGATATTAAGGAAAACATGCGCTCTTTATTACTAAAGAAAATAACATCGTAACATGTGATTCATACCACATGTGCTAAAACGACAATAAGGGTAGTAGGAGAATGGATCCCTGCTTCTCTACTATGTGATCCCTTTGAGATTATATGTTAATCACAACATTTACCCTTTTGTGACTATTTAGGTGTCTACTTGAAGTTTTAATTATGGTCTGCTACTTTAGTATGAAAACCTATTGACTATGGATGATTGGGTCTATGGAACATGACTAGGAAAACGACTGATTAAGATGAATATATTCACACTAAAAATGAAGATTAAATAGATTTACATCTTATGAGAATTATTCACTGGTTGACCCATTTCTTTTGTGTATAGAAATGATTATGAATATTGAGAATATGGAACATGCTCTTGACATGATTGTCATTATGAGGGATTAGAGATGTTCATATTGATGTAAATGGAGATTATTTAATCTGAATAAATAGTAAGACATGGATGATTCTAGAAAAAATGGTTATGTACCACCAAGAGTATGGTTTTGCACCACCTGGAGAATGACTGTGTACTTGGAGGATGGTTGTGTGTCATCAGGTGAATGACTATATGTCATTCAGAGAATGGTTATGTACCATTTGAAGAGCGGCTAAGTTAGGCGTAACAACTTTTCTTGGCACTGATCGCTCTATGAGCAGCTATGTAAGGTGTAACAACTTTCTTAGCAATTGATTTCTCAATGTGTTTGCTGTTGCACGAACCATTTTTCTATGTATGAATTAGTTGTTCTAATGGTCTTTGTAACTGTTCATCTCTGTTCTATTAGTCTTTTGGGACTATGAACTCCAGCTATATTTTAGTCTATGTGACCAAATACCTCTATTTAGTCTATGTGGCTAAAATATCTCTTATTGGTCTATGTGATCATTTACCTATGTAGCATAACTTGGACGAGTGGAAGATAAAGACAGTTGTAACTGCACACATTGCAATTTGGCAACGTGATGCACTTCTTGCATACGTTGCCAAGTGTGGCAACGTGTGCAAGTGTGCACCTCTGCTCCATCCTTGTAAAAGGATGTGTGTGGGTGCGTCCAAGGTGGTGAGAAGGAGAAATGTTGCAAGTGTAGAGATTGACTGCCAGAGAAGAACGCGAGTAAGCCATCAAAGAAGAACGCCAAAAGTTTGGTCAGATTTGGTTTGTGGAACGAAGAAGATCAGTTCGAATTGTGATTTATCTTTGGACAACAACCAAAATAAGGATCAAGGTAAAACAACATCAATGTAAGTTTTTTTTTTGTTTCATCTTTACAATGAATCGAAGGCTTCTTCAATGATCAACAAACTATTGGACACAGAACTCAGCCATCTTCAGTTGACTGACTGATCAGTCAATTGGGATGAAGCACCAGTCGACTGATACACTTCAAGTATGATCAAATCATATTTGAACTTAACTCCCTAGACCTAGACTTAACCTTCTAGCTCTTCCTTCAGCCTTGTGCTTCTAGGATCCCTTCGAGTACGCGACTCCTTCATCCTTGCATTTGCTTCCAAGAGCTTCCCTCGGTTTCATCATGTCTTGGGTTTCTCTTTTGTCAAAGTCCGCTTGGACTTTACGTCGCCAAGACTACATGCTTGGTCTTACACTGCCAAAGACCTTGTCATTAGACTTCCTTTGCCAAGGTCCTAGCTGTCGAGGCTCCCCCTAGGGTTTGAGTTTGTCTTCCTATTTATAGAAGAGAAGTCGACTTTCCTTAAATCCCTGCGAAACCTTCGTCTGCGTCAAATTGAGCTAATGCCACACGACCGTGTGGATTCCACATGACCGACTATCTGACACGCTGGAAATCCTGCTCTGAATCTGGCTTTGGGGTTAGGCACAGTCGTTTGAGATTCACACGCTTGACCGTGTCTTCTTCTGAATCGTCATGTGAACGTCGTCTTTTGGTTTGGAGCATGCTCATGTTTTGGAGGAACACGGTCAGAGCATGCTTGTCTTCCTTTGGCTCCCATTATGTGTAATTTCATCTCCAAAAATGTCTTTCTACACATAAAATAGCAAGACCAGATCTCCAAACTGAAAAATAGAAAATGAATGCAAAATAAGGAAGAATATGTATAAAGCAGGTGTAAAATGCAATGAGATGTGTGCCAAAACTACTCCTAAAATCTTGTATATTTTGCTCACATCATCTGACCATGCCGAGTTCAAAACACATGCTTCAGGCGGTCTAGGGAGCGAGCATGACCGTGCCAAGTGAAAGATAAACACTACAGGTGATCCAGGGATTACAATTGGCCTGACTGTGCCAAGTGGAAGATAAACACTACAGGTGATCCAAGGCTTACGATTGGCCTGACCGTGCCGAGTGAAAGATAAAGACTACGGGCGATCCAAGGCTTACGATTGGTTTGGATGTACCGAGTGGAATCTCCTCTCCTCCCTGCGTCGCCACCACTTGGGGGAATAAAGAAAGACAGAAGGACGTCGTATGTAGCTCCAACCTCCATGAAGAAAACCATAGTTTTTGTATGATAAGCAGGAGTAGTCCATAATGCATTAAGCTCAGAGTTACTCAGCTGAGAACCTTGAGAAAACTTGCTTATGCTTGGAAAAGATAGTGTTGAGAACACTAGTAGGGCAAAAGATAAGCTTCGAACTGAATACGTAAATGAGTCGGTTATTATCTGTAAGAAGGCTTGAGCGGATCATCTCAAATTGTTAATCTCATATCATTGGCTCTTTTTATAATGATATACTCCTTAAGGACTGAACTGAGATTCCCATGCGCCCCCTGCGATGAATGCCAAGATGAATGATATTATATTATATATGTGCCACCAACAATTAACTGTCTTTGCACTCCACATTATTCAAAGTAACGATAGATTGATGTTTAGTGTACTACACCCCTTCTACTCTTTCTCTTATACAAGAATTTAGAAGTCCATTTTGTGAAAAACCTGAATGGAAGGATTTGACGTCAGATGGAGAGATATGTCAATACCATCATATGCTTCACTCTAATATCCTTCTGTCAGAGTGTCCCATAATCACTTTGATTTACCAAAGGCACGAGTTTGCATTCTGAAAGAAGCAATGTCCAAAGGATGAATTATGATGGTTATGCAAGCACCAGCAGTAACTATGACTACCAAGTTAGCTTTTGTTCCAACTGATTTAGCTCCACTTTTCCACAAATATAATTGTTTGAAATAGCTATAACTATAAAAATAAGCAAACTGCAAGATGAAAGATTGCAAGTTCTTGGTTCCCAATTCTTGGTAAAGTGAAAGGAATTGGTGTTTGGAAATTGCCTCCCAAACAACATCAGAAAGGTTCTTATACTTGCAGTTGCCAAGGGATTGGACTTCAGCCTAGTGCTTAGTCTTGCAAGTGTCGAGGGGTAGATTACGGTGGTGCTCACCAGTGCCCCCCAATTTACTCGACGTTGCATCCATCAATGACTCCCAACCCAATCCATTCGCCATTAGCTCCTCCTGTTGGGATGTATATTGAAAGTCTATCCTTTGTATGAACATCTTCATTTTGAAATAAGAATCACATGATCATTGTTTATATTTTATATTTATGCATATTTTCTGATACTTTACATTGTAGATAACATAGTGTGTGATGTCACACAGAAGATCATGTTATCAGTTCCTTGTAGAGTATAAATAGAGGCTCACAACTAAGCTGGTTTTGGACAAACCATTGGCATGGTTGTAGTGTGATTTGATATTGGTTTATCTTAACCATAGAATTACACTAGTACACTTTGTGTGTATTGAGCAGGACCGATTCAGAGGTGATTCAATTTATACTGACTATATAATTGAATCAGACCTCAGATATTATGGTGTACATGCTCTTAATCCGATATAATAACAGGCACATGTACTTAGTATTTATTTCTTTGATTTATCAGTGGGCGAGATTTATCTATTAAATCGATAGACCTGGTAAGTTGGGAAATAATACTATTTACATAGTGTGTCATTGATTATAGGAGGAAACCATGTTCGATATACTAGAATGATGATGTCCCCTTGAGGAGCTCATAAAATTCATCATGTAAATCCTGTAGGTGGATTTGGTCCAATATGATGATAAGGATGAGTGATACTACTCATGGAGTTAGATATTAATTAATTAAATTATCAGTAATTTAATTAATTAATGGACATTCGATATCTTAAACACAGGGAGATATTTTGTACAAATAATATGTGGAGCTCATATTTAATTATGGGGTTGGTGAGGTAGATCAATGATAATCCTCTAGTGGAATGGATCATCATTAATGGATCGGGTTTTATGTGGTTCGGATCCATTGGGTGGCCAAGATCCAACTCCTCCTCATGGTCCCTATTGTAGCCTATTATAAATACCTCATGAAGCCTAGACCTAAGATGGTTCAAGGGTTGGCGTTGGAGAGGTTGGGCGGCAACAAGTTGGAGGCTAGGGTTTTGGTTTGTCCATCTCCTTAGGGTTGGTGGAAACAAGAGAAGGGGACTAGGGTTTTGTCCTTCTCCTCCCTCACTTGGCCAGCGCCTCCTTCCCATCTTATTGCCAGTGCCCTTTCTCCTTCTCCAAGGGTCGGCAACATCAAGGGTTGAGGGTGATCCTTATCTCTTGATCGGCGTCATCTTCTCCCTCTCCTTAGGGCCGGCGGACACCAAGGTCTTGGTGCTTGGTGGTCGGCACAAGCAAGGAGAATAAGGGAGGGTTTTCTTCTCTTATTCGGAGCGAGCAAGAAAGGGAAGGATATGTGGTCTAGGAGGCTTCGATTCTTGGAAGATCATCGCCCACACAACGTCCAAGAAAAGGATAGGAATACAATAGAAGATCAAGAGGTAAAACAAGAGGTATAATCTTGTTTAATATTGATTCTAGTTCTTTTGTATTATGCATGTTATTGATTGACATGGACCCCGATGATAAACACAAAAATCGGCGATCCGTACATCATCCATTCCGTGGCTAATCGAGGAAATGGGTTAGGTTGCTTGAACAATAAGTTTGTTCAAGTGACTACTCAAATCGAATAGCACGATGATGAATCGTTTGCTTGGGTAATCCATCTCCGTCCGAATTAGTTTTAGTTGATAAAATTTTAATTCGGGAACGTGTGATAGGATCGTCATGCACAAGCGACCAAAGCGAGAAGCAATTCCCTTCAAGTGGTATCAGAGCCATGGTTTCCGATTTTGTGTGTTTTGGATTCTGTTAGTTTCATGCATTTATCATATATTTTATGTCGGATAATAGTAGGATGTGCGTAAGCTAACTTTTTGCTTGCAGGCATAAGATGCAACATGGCTATATGGATGTATGTTATTGTATGTGTGTGATTGTAATTATTTATTTGAATCCTCGGGGTTGACGAGGCTAATTAGTATTTAATTTTTTGTAATTAAATACGGCACTGTTTAGCCGCTCATTTTAATTTACTTTCGATCTAGATATGTTGTACACTCCTTCGTAGAGTATAAGATCAATGGATGTAAATTAAAATAGTTTATCTCGGCTCGGATCCCCTTATGGCTAGAGCATGGTAAATGGAGGAGCAGACGAGATGGCGACACGACGGGAAGCATATTGGAAAATAAAAGTCATAATAGTTAGAAAATATTTTTTTTTCATATTTATTGCTTATTGTTTGATATGCATGTTGTGTGTTTGAAAATTCCTCAATTTTAAATTACTAAGTGAGAGAGGGATATCTTTTAATTCCTGCGGCCTCCATTACAATTTGACATGTGATGCGAACAAACTTGCGCGTTGGCTCTGAGTGCCTTCCTCCATATCAGATGAGTTTGTTCTACGGATCATTAGGTCAAATATGGTTGTAGAAAATTATTTAGGAGCGTGTGTTCTTCCCCATCAGAAGGCACATAATCTGAGGTAATTTCCTTAGTATCGGGTAATGGTAAACACTTAGATGCAAATAAAAGTATCCTCCACATCGAAGTCACTACTTTTATTTGTAGAGCCAAAGAGGAACCAACTATTAATTTTATTTGTCAAAAAGTAAGGTTGACAGGATAATAAAATTAATGGGTAAAATCTCCTCTTACAAATGTAGAATTCGTATACATCCACACTATTGTGGCATACGATATTCTCGGTGTTTTGAGGTGTTGGTTGATTTTAAAATTTTATTGTTTGAGGAATCAATAAATTTTTGAAATCTAATATTTTGATTTATGTGATTCTTAGGTTTCTCAAAATGACTTTCAACCCACTTCTTGTGATTCTGAAAGAAAACAAAATTATTGGACCTAACTATGTTGATTGGAAAAGGAATCTGGACATTGTCTTGACTGTTGAGGAGTACAAATATGTACTCTTCGAAGAGTGTCCTTCTAATCCTACGGATGATTTTGGTGAAAAGGAGAAAGAGAGTTATCAAAAGTGGATCAAAGCTGATGAGATGGTCCGGTGTTACATTTTGGCTTCTATGTCAAATATATTGCAACATCAGCATCAGGCCATGACTACTGCCTATGACATGATGCTCAATCTCAAGGAACTTTTCGGACACCAGAATCGAGCTGCTAGGGAGGAAGTTATGAGGAACTTGATGACGACCACCATGGTTGAGGGAACACCCATGAGGAATCATGTTCTCAAGATATTGGCTCATTTGAATGAGCTGGAAGTCCTTGGAGCGGAGATCGATGGGGAAACCCAGGTCGATATTATTCTCCAATCTCTACCTAGGAGTTTTGAGCAGTTTCGCCTGAACTACAACATGAATAAAAGGTTGTATTTGTTGGCAGAGCTTCTGAGAGAACTATAGGCAGCAGAGGGACTTTTTCAGCAGACTGGACATTGGAAGGTGGACTACCCTAACCGGAAGCAGAACAAAGGTATATCTTTTGATTTAGTCATTGAAACATGTTTAGCGGTGTTATCTACCGGTACCTGGTGTGTAGATACGGGAGCCACTGATCATGTCTGCAACTCTTTGTAGGGGTTCCAGAAAATCAGACGACTAGTTGAGGGGGAGATTACTGTCTACATGGGTAATGCTGTGAAGGTGGCGACTATTGTAGTGGGAGATATTTATTTATATTTTGATAAGAATAAAGTTTTGGTTCTAAGAAATTGCCTTTATGTACCTTCGTTTAAAAAGAATTTGATTTCAGTTTCTAAATTATTTTTGGATGGATATTCTATTTCTTTTAATGACAGAGTTGTTATAAAAAGGAATAGGGAGATTATCTGTTCTGGTACGTTAGTAGGAAATTTGTACACTCTTGAACCAAAAGCTCCCACGATGCAAATAGAAATAAATAACTCATCTTCTAAATCTAATAAGAGAAAAGAACATTCGGAAATAAACCAAACATATCTTTGGCATCTAAGGTTAGGTCATATTAACCTGAGTAGAATTCAAAGGTTGATAGATGATGGACCTTTGGGCTCATTGGTGGTGGAAGATTTCCCAACCTGCGAATCTTGCTTGGAAGGTAAAATGACCAAGAGGCCTTTTAAGGCCAAGGGGTATAGAGCCAAAGATGTGTTGGAATTGGTTCATTCTGATTTGTGTGGTCCTATGTCTATCTAGGCCAGAGGTGGTTTTGAATATTTCGTCTCTTTTATAGACGATTATTTAAGATATGGATACATTTACTTGATGCACTGCAAGTCTGAATGCTTTGACAGGTTCAAAGAATTCAAAGTTGATGTGGAGAAATGTCAAGATAAAAGTATCAAGATACTACAATTTGATCGTGGTGGTGAGTACCTCTTGGGAGAGTTTAGGAGTTACTTATCAGAGGCTGGGATTCAATCCCAACTGTCTACACCTAGTACACCCCAGCAGAATGGTGTGGCGGAGCGAAGGAATAGGACTCTTATGGAGATTGTTAGATCGATGATGAGTTATTCTGAGTTACTAGTTTCGTTCTGGGGTATACTCTAGATAGGGCAGTGTATATTTTGAACTTGGTACCATCTAAATCAGTACCTTCTACTCCCACAAAATTGTGGATTGGGCAAAAGCCTAGTCTAAGACATATTCGAATTTAGGGTAGTCCAGCACATGTGCTGAAGGGAGATGCTGGTAAGTTGGAATCTCGTACAAAAGTGCGCCTGTTCATAAGCTATCCTAGAGGAACGAAAGGTGGTTTGTTCTATAGTCCTAAAGATCAGAGGGTGATCGTTAGCACGAATGCCCGATTTTTAGAGGGAGACTATGTGATGAACCACAAGCCCATGAGCAAGATTGTTCTGGAGGAATTAAGAGGGGAAGTCACTACTTCAGTACCAACGGTACAAGAAGACATACCACAAGTGACTGCACTGCGTGTCACAGAGGATACACAGGTGATACCTCATCGTAGTGGAAGGATTGTTAGATAACCTGACAGATTTATGTTCTTGGGAGAATCTTTTGATTTGGTCCCTGGCGAACATGAACCTAATCCCTAGACATATGACGAGGCAATCCAAGATAAAGTTACGGTATCTTGGCAAAGGGCGATGAATTCTGAGATAGAATCTATAGATTCAAATTAAGTCTAGGAGCTAGTAGAACCACCCAATGGTATAAAAGCCATTGGATGTAAGTGGATCTACAAAAGAAAGAGAGGATCAGACGGTAAGGTAAAGACCTTCAAAGCAAGGCTTGTTGCGAAAGGGTATACTCAGAAAGAGGGTATCGATTATAAGGAGACCTTTTCGTCGGTAACCATGCTTAAGTTTATCCAGATTCTCTTATCTATTGCTGCTCATATGGATTATGAGATTTGGCATATGAATGTCAAGACAACTTTCCTTAATGGAAGTCTTGAAGAAAATATCCATATAGAGCAACCAAAGGGATTCATTGCAAAGGGCAAAG
This sequence comes from Wurfbainia villosa, assembly GCA_025175895.1. Taxonomy (NCBI): domain Eukaryota; kingdom Viridiplantae; phylum Streptophyta; class Magnoliopsida; order Zingiberales; family Zingiberaceae; genus Wurfbainia; species Wurfbainia villosa. The sequence goes on from CM046008.1 coordinate 2,399,040, forward strand.
ATCATCTTCTGTGCAAGCTTAATCAGTCCATTTATGGATTGAAGCAAGCTTCGAGATCTTGGAACATCCGCTTTGATGAGGTAATCCAGTCATATGAATTTATTCAAAGTTCGAATGAGTCTTGTGTATACAAGAGATGTGACGGAAATGTAGTGGTATTTTTTATACTATACGTAGATGATATTTTTCTCATTGGCAACAATGTCAAAGTGTTATCAGATGTAAGGGTATGGTTGTCCAAATAATTTGATATGAAGGACTTGGGAGAAATGAGACAATCCTTGGGATCAAAGTTATAAGGGATCGCAAGAAAAGGATGTTGTGCTTATCTCAAGCTTCATACATAGACACTATTTTAGCTTGTTTTAGTATGCAGAACTCCAAGAAAGGTTTTCTACCTTTTCAACATGGAGTACCTTTATCTAAAGAGATGTGTCCTAGAACATAAAAGGAGATAGAGGAGATGAAGGCGGTTCCTTATGCTTTGGCGGTAGGAAGCCTCATGTATGCTATGTTATGTACGAGACCGGATATCTGCTTTACCATGGACATGGTTAGCAGATATCAAAGTAATCTAGGACAGGGACATTGGACTACGGTAAAGCATATATTGAAGTACCTGAGAAGGACTAAGGATTATATGCTGATATACCAGACAGATCAATTACTCCCTGTGAGATACACAGATTCTAACTTCCAATCATATAGGGATAACGGTAAGTCTACCTCAGATTTTGTATTTACTTTGGGAGGTGGAGCCATTGTATGGAGGAGTGCCCAGTAGAAATGCATGGCGGACTCCACCATGGAAACTGAGTATGTGACAACCTCTGTGGCAGCCAAAGAAGTTGTATGGCTTAGGAAATTCTTGATGGACTTAGATGTGATTCTTGGTTTACCCAGAACTATCATAATTTATTATGATAACAGTGGTACAGTTGCAAACTCGAAGGAACCATGAGCCCATAAGGCAAGTAAACACATAGAGCGCAAGTACCACCTGATACGAGAGATTGTAAAGCGAGGAGAAGTTGTTGTCGCCAAGATTGCATCAGAGGATAACCTGACAGATCCTTTCACTAAGGCCCTTCCAGCGAGAGATTTTGATAGGCAAGTGGAGGAAATGAGAATCAAATGTATGGCAGTTTGATGGCAACATAGTCTTTTAGTATAAGTGGGAGATTGTTGGGATGTATACTGAAAGCCTAGCCTTTGTATGAACATCTTCATTTTGAAATAAGAATCACATGATTATTATTTTCATTTTATATTTATGCATATTGTCTAATACTTTACATTGTAGATAATATGGTGTGTGGTGTCGCACAGAAGATCATATTATCAGTTCCTTGTATAGTATAAGTAGAGGCTTACAACCAAGATGGTTTTGGACAAACCATTAGCATGGTTGTAGTGTGATTTGGTATTAGTTTATCTTGACCATAGAATTACACTAGTACACTTTGTGTGTATTGAGCAAGACCGATTCAGAGGTGATTCAATTTATACTGACTATATAATTGAATCAGACCTCAGATATTATGGTGTACATGCTCTTAATCTCGATATAATAACAGACACATGTACTTAATATTTATTTCTTTGATTTACCAATGGACGAGATTTATCTATTAAATCGATAGGCCTGATAAGTTGAGAAATAATACTATTTACATGGTGTGCCATTGATTATAGGAGGAAATCGTGTCCGATATACTAGGATGATGATATCCCCTTGAGGAGCTCATAAAATTTATCATGTAAATTCTGCAGGTGGACTTGGTCCAACATGATAATAAGGATGAATGGTACTACTCATGGAGTTAGATATTAATTAATTAAGTTGTCAGTAATTTAATTAATTAATGGATATTCGATATCTTAAACACAGGGAGATATTTTGTACAAATAATATGTAGAGCCTATATTTAATTATGGGGTTGGTGAGGTGGATCAATGATAATCCTCTAGTGGAATGGATCATCATTAATGGATCGGATTTTATGTGGTTCGGATCCATTGGGTGGCCAAGATCCAACTCCTTCTCATGGTCCCTATTGTAGCCTATTATAAATACCTCATGAAACCTAGACCTAAGATGGTTCAAGGATTGGCATTGGAGAGGTTGGGCAGCAACAAGTTGGAGGCTAGGGTTTTGGTTTGTCCATCTCCTTAGGGCCGACGACAACAAGAGAAGGGGGCTAGGGTTTTGTCCTTCTCCTCCCTCACTTGGCCGGTGCCTCCTTTCCATCTTATTTTCGACGCCTTTTCTCCTTCTCCAAGGGCTGGCAGCATCAAGGGTTGAGGGCGATCCTTATCTCTTGGCTGGCACCATCTTCTCCCTCTCCTTAGGGCCGGCGGACACCAAGGTCTTGGTGCTTGGTGGTCGACACAAGCAAGGAGAAGAAGGGAGGGTTTTCTTCCCTTGTTCAGAGTGAGCAATAAAGGGAAGAATACATGGTCTAGGAGGCTTCGATTCTTGGAAGATTGTCGCCCACACGACGTCCAAGAAGAGGATAGGAATACAATAGAAGATCAAGAGGTATAATCTTGTTTAATATTGATTCTAGTTCTTTTGTATTATACATGTTATTAATTGACATTGACCCCGATGATAAACACAAAAATCGGTGATCCGTACATCATCCATTCCATGGCTAATCGAGGAAATGGGTTAGGTTGCTTGAACAACAAGTTTGTTCAAGCGACTGCTCAAATCGAATAACACAATGATGAATCGGTTGTTTGGATATTCCATCTCTGTCCGGATTAGTTTTAGTTGATAAAATTTTAATCCGGGGATGTGTGATAGGATTGTCATGCACAAGTGACCGAAACGAGAAGCAATTCCCGTCACCTCCTCGCAAAGTGCATCCTTTACTGTCTTCTTCCTCCTCGATAATGACCAACTGGTCACATGTCATGTTCATGAGGGCCTCCTCCAATGTGGAGGTTTTTTTAGGGAATTCTGAGTAGTGGCATCTCAATGTCTCACTCAAATGCTTCCCACAGACAGTGCTAACTAAATGCAGTCACATTTTTTGGTCCCTTCCATAGGAGCATCGAAGAAGGGTGGGTTATTCATGATCACAATAGTAAATCCTATCAAAATCAACACGCATCAAAGGGTGTCACTGGGGTTCTAGCAATGACCCTCCGATGCTTAAGTTAGACATAACATATATAAAAGAAAACATATTTAGTGCAGTAAAAATAATAGAGAAGAAGAAGAAGAAGGAGAGGCATCTCCTGTGTCGCTGAAAGAATCAAAGTGAAAGGGAGCCCTAGAAGAAGCCCCACTTGAGTTGTTGTCCCATGGAAGGAAGCTTAGGGAAGAAGAAGCAGTAGAATCCCCAAGCCAACAGAAACAGAAGCCCCCCTCCTCTTTTACCCCAATCCGTTCTTATACTTCTGCTCTCACCTAGCCGACCAGATCTTCCATTAGTTGTGTCCTTTGATAGGTTGTTAGGGGACAACCACTGCACCTAACCACCTCCTCTCTGATATGTTCCATATATTGATGAAGCAAAAATATTTCATGGGAATCACCACGTGGACTACAGGTGTGCATTCTGGATGGGTTATATGCATGACTTGAAAAATAACGACCCTTGGAAAGGGCAGCATGCATGACTTGAGAAGAGCAACATGTTGTAGGTGATCGTTGGAAGCTAGAGGGGGGGTGAATAGCTTGTTTTCGTTTCTACAAAAAAAATTAGCGGAAGCACAAACAAAAACAACAATAATAAGAAAATGAAAACACAATGCTAACACAAATCCTTTACGTGGTTCGGAGATAACGCTCCTACTCCACGGCGATCCTTAAGGTGGATCAACCCTAATCAATCTCACTATACAACAACAACAACAACAATAACAAAGTCTTATCCCACTAGGTGGGGTCGGCTATATGGATCCTTCTACGCCATTGAACTCTGTCCCCTACTATATCATCATCAATATTTAAATAAATTTTATCTTGTTTTATTGTTGCTAACCAAGTCTTTTTTGGTCTTCCTCTTCCTCGTTTGATGTGTCTATTTGGCATCATTTCACATCGCCTAACTGGAGCATTTATTGGTCGTCTAAGTATATGTCTGTACCACCTTAAACGTGTCTCTCGAAGCTTTCCTTCAATAGATGCAATACCAACTTTTTCTCTAATGCTCTCATTTCTTATCCTGTCCATCCTCGTATGTCCGCACATCCACCTTAACATCCTCATCTCTGCAACTCTCATCTTTTGCTCATGTGCTCGAGTCGTAGCCCAACATTCAGCTCCATATAACATAGCAGGTCTAATCGCCGTTTTGTAGAACTTTCCTTTAAGTTTTAGAGGCACTTTACGATCACATAAAACACCCGACGCTTTCCTCCATTTCAACCATCCTGCTTGTATTCTATGCAAGACATCTCTCTCAATCCCTCCATCATCTTGTAAAAATGATCCCAAATATTTAAAGCTCTCAGTTCCAGATAACTCATCATCTCCTATCTTAACACTTGCCTCATTACGTCTAATATTGCTAAATTTAAATTCCATATATTCTGTCTTTACTCTACTAAGCTTAAAACCTTTCACTTCTAGTGTTTTCCGCCAAGATTCTAGTTTAACATTTACTCCTTCACGTGTCTCATCTACCAAAATAATATCATCTGCAAACAACATACACCACGGTACTGTGTCTTGAATGTGTCCAGTGAGTTCGTCCATGATTAGTGTAAAAAGATAGGGACTTAAAGCTGATCCTTGATGTAACCCTATCTTTATTGGAAATGCTTCAGTTAATCCACCTGAAGTCTTCACTCTGGTCATTATTTCCTCATACATATCCTTAATTAGTTCAATATATGTTACACTAACACCTCTTTTTTCTAAAATTCTCCATATTATTTCTCTTGGAACTCTATCATAAGCTTTTTCTAAATCAATGAATACCATGTGTAGATCCTGTTTTTGCTCTCTATACTTTTCAATTAGTTGTCTAAGAAGATGTATAGCTTCTATTGTCGACCTTCCTGGCATAAATCCAAATTGATTTTCGAGAACCGTGGTCTCTTTCCTTACTCTTTTTTCTATTACTCTTTCCCAAAGTTTCATGGTATGACTCATTAGTTTAATACCCCTATAGTTTTCACAAGTTTGTATGTCTCCCTTATTCTTATATAAGGGAATTAGGATACTTACCCTCCATTGATCAGGCATCCTTTTTGTTTTCAATATCATGTTAAATAATTTTGTAAGCCATTCAATACCTTGTTTCCCTAGACACTTCCTTACCTCTATCAGAATATCATCTGGTCCAACGGCTTTTTCATTTTGCATTCCATTTAAAGCTTGTTCGACTTCTGAAATTTGAATTCTACGATAAAAATTTAAATTTCTATACTCATTTGACCTACTTAAATTACCTAAATTAAGTTGGTCTCCTAAACCTTCATTAAAAAGTTGATGAAAATATCTCTTCCACCGCTCTTTTATTTCTTCATCATGTACTAATACCCTATTACATTCACTATGAAGCTTTCTTTTTACAACAACCCTCCTCTTCTTACAAAGGATGAAGATGAAGTTTAAAGAGGAGGAGGGGAATTAAAACACTAGAAAGCTTGGAAGACTCATGGAGGCTTCAAAGGATGATCACAAAGTAAGCATTAACCCCTTCAACCACCACAAGCCCTCTTTTTATAGAGAGAGAGATATTTATCCCGTTGGGCCACGATCAGTCGACTGATGTACAACATCAGTCGACTGCCACCAAAGCCAACGGCTTCTGACGAAGCAAATCCGTGGAGATACGCAGCCGCAATTTCCAACGGTTGCCTGATCAGTCGAATGATCACTTCATCAGTCGACTGATGAAGCGATCAGTCGAGTGATCGTCGCACGGAGTCGAGTGAGACTCCATTCTGTGCCCGTCGTCGACATGATTAGTCGACTGTCAGTATTGACAGTCGACTGATACAATTCAAGTATGAATAATTCATACTTGAATTGACTTCCTAGACCTAGACTCAACCTTCTAGCTCTTCCTTAAGTCTTGCGCCTCCAGGATCCCTTCGAGTCTGTGACTTGTTCATCCTTTGCGCTTTGCTTCCAAGAGTTTCCTTCGGTTTTGTCATGTCTTGGATTTCCCTTTGCCAAAGTACGCTTGAACTTTACGCCGCCAAGACTACATGCTTAGACTTACGCTGCCAAGACTTGCCTTTGGACTTCCTTTGCCAAGGTCTGTTTGGACTTAACGCCGCCAAGACTACATGCTTGGTCTTACGCCACCAAACCTTTTCCTTGGACTTCTCTTGCCAAGATTATACTTGGACTTTGCCTTTACCAAGTCTTCATACTTGGATTTCCCTGTCACTTAAACACGTTCACAATTAGATCACAAAGTATTGCCTAACTTAGATGATTATCCAAACATCAAAACATATAAATGCTTGGGGCATTGTTGCACCAACACATGCATGCCTCAGAAAAAGCCTGTTTGGGACCTTGTTGTGTTCTAGAGGGGGAGGGGTGAATAGCGTTCATTCAATTTCTTTGATCTCACTCGTGCTTGTCTACAAGTTGTTAGCGTAGCAAAAACAAATAGCAAACAAACTAAACAAACACAACTCACAATACCAATTTTATGTGGTTCGAAACCCTAGTTCCTACTCCATGGTCGAGCTCTAGCGATGCACCACCGTAGAGAAACCTCTTACAAGTACGTGGAGCTTATATAAGAAACAAACAACCAAATATAAAGTATAAAGCGAAATAAATGAAACAACACTTTACACAAGTGAGGTTGTTTGATCTTTGAGTTTGGTTGCTTTGGAAGGCTTTGGAAGATCTGGAATGTAGCATCAATTCCTCTTCTAAGTCTCCAAGAACCGACATCCTCTAATCTCCCCAAAGTTGCCTTTTATAAGCTCTATCGGGTTGATTTTCTATCGAACAATCGACTGGTCATTGTGTTGTTGTCTCACAACGAACTAACCCATGTCGAATTTCAACCGATTAGTCACTGTCATAAGCCATCAATCTACTGACATAACCATCAATCGACTGGCATAAGCCAACAGTCGACTTAGAAATTCTATGTTCTGCCCACTCAAAACTAGTTGATTGTCCAAACAAGCAATCGACTATCAGTGGCTAATCGACTAGTCCATACCACCAGTCGACTGCCTAAGAACGAGTTAGTTTTCATGAGTCATAGTTGACCAAGCACTAGCCTGGCCCGAACCAACCACTTAACCAATCGATTAGTCCATAACCCTAGTCGACTGTCCGAGTCTTCTGAGATTTCTGAAGGAAGGAAACTTCGCTTCCCACTTCAACTCGGCCGCTTGTTCATGGCGATCCCTTCTACGTCCCCGGATAAAAAAAAATTATCCTTGACAAGAGGGATTACCCAAGCTCCCATTTCATAGTCGTGCTATTCAATTAGAGTGGTCACTTGAATAAACTTGTTGTTCAAGCTACCAACCTCTATTCTACGAATAGTCACAGAATAGACGATGTACGGATCGCCGATTTTTGTGTTTGTATTCGGGGTCCAAGTTATTTTAGCCACAAAACAGAATATATAACATATATATGATTGAAGAACAAATATAGACATGTTACAAAAGAATATAAACAAACATTATACCTCTCGATCTTCTATTGTATTTCCTTCCTCCTTTTGGACGTCGTGTGGGCGACGATCTACCAAAAGTCAAAGATCCTAGATCACTAATCTTCCTTCCTTGCTCACTCCGAACAAGAGGAAGAATAAGAAACAAAGCACTTCTCCTTCTTTCAACCAACCACCAAGCTCCAAGCTTGGTGCTTGCCGCCGGCCAAGAAGGAGAACAAGGAGATGAAGAAGAGGGTCGGCCAAAAGCTCTAAGGGGAAGACCCTAAGCTCCGGCCAAGGATGAAGGGAAGAAGGTTGGACGCCGGCAAAACTAAGGAGAGAAGAGGGAAGAAAGGTGTCATCCACCTAAGGAAGAAGAAGAAGGAAAACTTTCCTTAATTGTGGCCGCCCAAAACCCTAAGTCTCCCTTGCCGCCCAAAACCCTAGCCCCTCTTCCTCTAATTCTCCTTGCCGCCCACCCTTAAGCCCATATTTATAGAGTTAGGCTTAAGGCTCCTTTAATCTCTACCATCGGTTCTAGGGATTTAATCTCAACCGTCGGATCTAGAGATTTAATCTCAACCGTCGGATCTAGAGATTTAATCTCTACCGTTGGATCTAGAGTTTTGTTTTCAACCATTGGATCTAGGCTTCATGAGGTTTTAATAGGCTACAATAGGGACCATGAGGAGGAGTTGGATCTTGGCCACCCAATGGATCAGGCCCACATAAAGTCCGATCCATTAATGATAATCCAATCCACTAAAGGATTATCATTGATCTACCTCACCAACCCCCATAAGTTAATATGGGCTCCATATATTATTTGTACATTTTTTTCCCCGTGTTTAAGATCTCGAATATCCGTCAATTAATTAATTTATTGAAAATTAATTAATCAACATCTAACTCCATGAGTAGTACCACTCAACTTTATCATCATGTCGGACCAAGTCCACCTGCAGGGTTTACATGATGAACCTTATGAGCTCCTCAAGGGGACATCATCATCCTAATATATAGGATACGGTTTCCTCCTATAATCAACAACATACCATATAAATAATATCATTTTCCAACTTACCGAGCCTATCGATTTAATCTATAAATCTCGCCCATTGGTAAATCAAAGAAATGAACACTAAGTATATGTGCCCGTTATTATATCAGGATTATGAGTATGTATAATATAATATCTGAGGTCCGATTCGATTATGTAGTCAACAATAAATCGAATCACCTCTAAGTCGGTCATGCTCAATACACACAAAGTGCACTAGTGTGATTCTATGGTCAAGACAAACTAATACCAAATCACACTACAACCATACCAATGGTTTGTCCAAAGTCATCTGGGTTGTGAGCATTTACTTATACTTTACAAGGAGCCGATAACATGATCTCCCGTGTGACACCACACACCATATTATCTATAATGTAATGTATTAGACAATATGCATAACCATAAATATGCAAACAATGATCATGTGATTCTTATTTCAAAATAAAGATGTTCATACAAAATATAGACTTTTCAGTATACATCCCAACAATCTCCCACTTATACTAAAAGACTATATTGTCCTCTTACTGCCATACATCTGATTCTCATTTCCTCCACATGCCTATCAAAGCTCTTGCTAGAAGGGCCTTAGTGAAAGGATCTACAAGGTCATCCTCTGATGCAATCTAGGCGACAACAACTTCTACCCACTTTACGATCTCTCATATCAGGTGGTACTTACGCTCTATGTGTTTACTTGCCTTATGGGATCGTGGTTCCTTCGAGTTTGCAACTGCACCACTATTATCACAATAAATTGTGATAGTTCTGGGCAAATCAGGAATCACATTCAAGTCCATCAAGAAGTTCCTGAGCCACACAACTTCTTTAGCCACCTCAGAGGCCGCCACATACTCAGCTTCCATGGTGGAGTCCGCTACGTATTTCTGCTTGACACTCCTCCATACAATGGCTCCACCTCCCAAAGTAAACACAAAACCTGAGGTAGACTTACTGTTATCCCTGTCTGATTGGAAGTCAGAATCTGTGTAACCCACAGGGAGTAATTGGTCTACCTGGTAAACTAGCATATAATCCCTAGTCCTTCTCAGGTACTTCAATATATACTTTACCGCAGTCCAATGTCCCTATCCTGGATTACTCTGATATCTGTTAACCATGCCCACGGCAAAGCAGATATCTGGTCTCGTACACAACATCACATACATGAGGCTCTCTACTGCCGAAGCATAAGGAACTGCCTTCATCTCCTCTATCTCCTTAGATGTTCTAGGACACATCTCCTTAGATAAAGGAACTCCATGCCTGAAAGGTAGAAAACCTTTCTTGGAGTTATGCATGCTAAAACGATCCATAATAGTGTCTATGTATGAAGTTTGAGATAAGCACAACATCTTTTTCCTGCGATCCCTTATAACCTTGATCCCAAGGATGTGTCCCACTTCTCCCAAGTCCTTCATATCAAACTGTTTGGACAACCATACCCTTACGTCCGATAACACCTTGATATTGTTGCCAATTAGCAAAATGTCATCTACGTATAATACAAGAAATACCACTACGTTTCCGTCACATCTCTTGTATACACAATACTCATCCGAACTTTGAATAAATCCATAAGACTGGATTACCTCATCAAAGCGGATGTTCCAAGACCTCGAAGCTTGCTTCAATCCATAAATGGACCGATTAAGCTTGCACACAAGATGCTCTTTGCCCTTTGCAATGAATCCCTCTGGTTGCTTCATATAGATGTTTTCCTCAAGACTTCCATTAAGGAAAGCTGTCTTGACATCCATCTGCCATACCTCATAATCCATATGAGCAGCAATGCATAAGAGAATCCGGATAGACTTAAGCATGGCTATCGACGAAAAAGTCTCCTCATAATCGATACCCTCTTTCTGAGTATACCCTTTCGTAACAAGCCTTGCTTTAAAGGTCTCAACCTTCCCATCTATTCCTCTCTTTCTTTTGTAGTTCTACTTGCAACCAATGGTTTTTAGACCATCAGGTGGTTCTACTAGCTCCCAGACCTGATTTGAATCCATAGATTCAATCTCAGTATTCATTGCACTTTGCCAAGATACCGCATCTTTATCTTGGATTGCCTCGTCATATGTCCAGGGATCAGGTTCATGTTCGCCAGGGACCAAATCAGAAGATTCTCCCAAGAACATGAATCTATCAGGCTGTCTCACAACCCTCCCACTACGATGAGGTATCACCTGTGTATCTTCTGTGACACGCGGTGCAGTGACTTGTGGTATATCCTCTTGTACAGGTGGTACTGAAGAAGTGACTTCCCCTTTTAATTCCTCCAGAACAATCTTACTCATGGGCTTGTGGTTCATCACATAGTCTTCCTCTAGAAATCTAGCATTCATGCTAACGATCACCCTCTGATCTCTAGGACTATAAAACAAACCATCTTTCATTCCTCTAGGATAGCCAACGAACATGAGTACTTCTGTACGAGGTTTCAACTTACCAGCATCTGCCTTCAGCACATGTGTTGGACTCCCCCAAATCCGAATATGTCTCAGACTAGGCTTTCGTTCAATCCACAATTTTGTGGGAGAAAAATGCACTGATTTAGATGGTACCAAGTTCAGAATGTACACTGTCGTATCTAGAGCATATCCCCAGAACGAATCTGGCAACTCAGAATAACTCATCATCGATCTAACCATCTCCCTAAGAGTCCTATTCCTTCGCTCTGCTACACCATTTTGGTGGGGTGTGCCAGGTGCAGATAATTAGGATTGAATCCCAGCTTCTGATAAGTAATTCCTAAACTCTGCCAAGAGGTACTCACCACCACGATCAGATCATAGTGTCTTGATACTTTTACCATGACGTTTCTCCACATCATCCTTGAATTCTTTGAACTTGTCAAAGCATTCAGACTTGCGGCGCATCAAGTAAATGTATCCATGTCTTAAATAATCATCTATAAAAGAGATGAAATACTCAAAACCACCTTTAGCCTGGATAGACATAGGACCACACAAATCAGAATGAACCAATTCCAAAACATCTTTGGCTTTATACCCCTTGGCCTTAAAAGACCTCTTGGTCATTTTTCCCTCTAAGTAAGATTCGCAGGTTGGGAAATCTTCTACCACTAATGAACCAAGAGGTCCATCAGCTATCAACCTTTGAATTCTTCTTAGGTTAATATGACCAAGTCTTAGATGCCAAAGATATGTTTGGTTCATCTTCGAAGGTTCTTTTCTCTTATTTGAATTAGAAGATGAGTTATTAACTTCTATTTGCATCGTGGGAGCTTTTGGTTCAAGTGTATATAAATTTCCTATCAATGCACTCGAACAGATAATCTCCCTATTCCTTTTTATAACAACTCTGTCATTAAAAGAAATAGAATATCCATCCATAAACAATTTAGAAACTGAAATTAAATTCTTTCTAAATAAAGGTACATAAAAGTAATTCTTAAGAACCAAAACTTTATTTTTCTCAAAAGATAAATAAACATCTCCCATTGCAACAACCGCCACCTTCGTGGCATCGCCCAAGTATTCATTAATCTCCCCCTTAGCCAGTCGTCTGGTTTCCTGAAACCCCTGCAAGGTATTGCAGACATGATCAGTGGCTCCCGTATCTACACACTAGGTGCCGGTAGATAACACCGCTAAACATGTTTCAACGACTAGACCAAAGGATATACCTTTGTTCTATTTCTGGTTGGGATAGTCCTTCTTCCCATGTCCAGTCTTCTTGCAAGTGAAGCACTTGCCTTTCGACTTCTTCACTCGTCCCTGAGATCCTCCCACCACCTTTGCTCCACCTTGTTTCTTCTTCTTCTTGCCTTTCGGCTTAGAAGTAGAAACCTTCTGAGCAACCATGGCCAGAGCCTGAGCAAGCCCTTCTGTCGCCTGGAGTTCTGTCAGAAGCTCTGCCAACGAATACAACCTCTTATTTATGTTGTAATTCAGGCAAAACTGCTCAAAACTCCTAAGTAAAGACTGGAGAATGATATTGACCTGGGTTTCCCCATCGTTCTCAGCTCCAAGGACTTTCAGCTCATTCGCAGGCTTGGGAGGACACTCTTCGAAGAGTACATACTTGTACTCCTCAGCAGTCAAGACAATATCAAGATTCCTTTTCCAATTAACATAATTGGGTCCAGTAAGTTTATTTTCTTTCAGTATCACAACAAGCAGGTTGAAAGTCATTTTGAAAGAAAACCTAAGAATCACATAGATCAAAACATTAGATTTCAAAAAATTATTGATTCCTCAAACAATAAAATTTTAAAATCAACCAACACCTCAAAACACCGAGAATATCGTATGCCACGATCGTGTGGACGTATACGAATTCTACATTTGTAAGAGGAGGTTTTACCCATTAATTTTACTATCTTGTCAACCTAACTTTTTGACAAGTAAAATTAATAGTTGATTCCTCTTCGGCCCTACAAATAAAAGCAGTGACTCTGATGGGGAGGATACTTATATTTGTATCTAAGTGTTCACCATTACTCGGTACCAAGGTAATTATCTCGGGTTATGTGCCTTCCGATGGGGAAGTACACATGCTCCTTAATAATTTTCTATAACCATATTCGACCTTGTGATCCACAAACAAACTCATCCGATGGAGAGGAAGACACTCAGAGCCGACGCGCAAGTTTGTTTGCATCACATGTCAAATCGTAATGGAGGTCGTGAGAATTTATAAAAATATCCCTCTCCCACTTAGTAATTTGAAAATTGAGGAATTTTCTAGCCTACGACATGCATATCAAACAATAAGCAATAAATATAAAAAATAAATATTTTCCAACTATTATGGCTTTTGTCTTCAATATGTCTCCCGTCGTATCGCCATCTCGTCCGCTCCTTCCTCCGCCATGTACAAGCCGTCCGGAGATCCGAGCCGAGAAAAAAACTATTTTAATTTACATCCATCGATCCTATACTCTACGAGGGAGTGTACATGAAATCTAGATCGAAAGTAAACTAAAATAAAAAGAGTGGCTAAACAATATCGTATCTAATTACAAAAATTAAATACTAGCCTCGTCAACCCCGAGGATTCAACAAAATTTACAATTACACACATACAATCACATACACACATATGGCCATAATAGTTGGATTCTATGCCTGCAACCAAAGAATTAACCTATGCACATCCTACTATTATCCGACACATATAATATATGAAAAGTGCATAAAAGTAACCGAATCCTAAACACACAAAACTGGAAACCTGCCTCTGATACCACTTGAAGGTAGGAAACTTCGCTTCCCACTTCAACTCGGTCGCTTGTTCATGGCGATCCCTTCTATGCCCCCGGATAAAAAAAAAATTATCCTTGACAAGAGGGATTACCCAAGCTCCCGTTTCATCGTCGTGCTATTCAATTAGAGTAGTCACGTGAACAAACTTGTTGTTCAAGCCACCAACCTCTATTCTATGAATAGTCACGGAATAGACGATGTACGGATCATCGATTTTTGTATTTGTATTCGGGGTCCAAGTTATTTTAGCCACAAAATAGAATATATAACATATATATGATTGAAGAACAAATATAGACATGTTACAAAAGAATATAAACAAACGTTATACCTCTCGATCTTCTATTGTATGTCCTTCCTCCTTTTGGACGTCGTGTGGGCGACGATCTATCAAAAGTCAAAGCTCATAGATCATCAATCTTCCTTCCTTGCTCACTCCAAACAAGAGGAAGAATAAGAAACAAAGCACTTCTCCTTCTCTCAACCAACCACCAAGCTCCAAGCTTGGTGCTTGCCGCCGGCCAAGAAGGAGAACAAGGAGATGAAGAAGAGGGCCGGCCAAAAGCTCCAAGGGGAAGACCCTAAGATCCGGCCAAGGATGAAGGGAAGAAGGTTGGATGCTGGCAAAACCAAGAAGAGAAGAGGCAAGAAGGGCGTCGGCCACCTAAGGAAGAAGAAGAAGGAAAACTTTCCTTAATTTTGGCCGCCCAAAACCCTAAGTCTCCCTTGCCGCCCAAAACCCTAGCCCCTCTTCCTCTAATTCTCCTTTCCGCCCACCCTTAAGCCCATATTTATAGAGTTAGGCTTAAGGCTCCTTTAATCTCAACCATCGGTTCTAGGGATTTAATCTCAATCGTCGGATCTAGAGATTTAATCTCAACCGTCGGATCTAGAGATTTAATCTCTACCATTGGATCTAGAGTTTTGTTTTCAACCATTGGATCTAGGCTTCATGAGGTTTTAATAGGCTACAATAGGGACCATGAGGAGGAGTTGGATCTTGGCCACCCAATGGATCAAGCCCACATAAAGTCCGATCCATTAATGATAATCCAATCCACTAAAGGATTATCATTGATCTACCTCACCAATCCCCATAAGTTAATATGGGCTCCATATATTATTTGTACATTTTTCTCCCCGTGTTTAAGATCTCGAATATCCGTCGATTAATTAATTTACTGAAAATTAATTAATCAACATCTAACTCCATGAGTAGTACCACTCAACTTTATCATCATGTCGGACCAAGTCCACCTGCAGGGTTTACATGATGAACCTTATGAGCTCCTCAAGGGGACATCATCATCCTAATATATAGGACACGGTTTCCTCCTATAATCAACGGCACACCATATAAATAATATTATTTCCCAACTTACTGAGTCTATCGATTTAATCTATAAATCTCGCTCATTGGTAAATCAAAGAAATGAATACTAAGTATATGTGTCCGTTATTATATCGAGATTAAGAGCATGTACAATATAATATCTGAGATCCGATTCGATTATGTAATCAAAAATAAATCGAATCACTTCTAAGTCGGTCCTGCTCAATACACGCAAAGTGCACTAGTGTGATTCTATGGTCAAGACAAATCAATACCAAATCACACTACAACCATACCAATGGTTTGTCCAAAGCCATCTAGGTTGTGAGCCTTTACTTATACTTTACAAGGAGTCGATAACATGATCTCCCGTATGACACAACACACCATGTTATCTACAATGTAATGTATTAGACAATATGCATAACCATAAATATTCAAACAATGATCATATGATTCTTCTTTCAAAATAAAGATGTTCATACAAAAGATAGACTTTTCAGTATACATCCCAACACTTTCGAGTGTCGAGAACTCGACTAGTCGACTGGTACACCTCAAAACTGAGGTTTATGACATTAAGTATGATCCTCTTATACTTGACTCTTACCCTTAGCCCTAAGCCTTCAAACCACTTGTTAAATACTAGAAAATTTAAAATATTAAATTAAATGGCCAAAGAATTAAGGAAATAATCCTGGAAATTTTTCGGGATTTTTAGGGAATTTTAAGAATTTTTCCGAAATTTTTCTAGATTTAAACGGACTCCGTACGAGATTTCTACGGGGATAAAATAACTAGGCTTTATTTAAGGGGTATTAACCTAAACCGGAAACCCTAAGTTTCTATTTTTCTAATTTCTTTTATGCAACCCTATTCCTCCTTGGTTTCTTTCCTCGCCTTGGCCTTTGCCAGCCTTGTGACCGCGTCGGCGCCCTCTTCTTTCAGCCGTGACGCCTTTCCTCGACGCTGGACCCATAGCCTGACCCTTGTTTGCATTCCGAGCACCGCAGCCGACGCGAGCTCGCCGTCACCAGTGAGAAGCTCCCCTCCTTGCCCGGGCCAAGACCAGGTTGTTCCTCTGCTGGCCAGAGCGCGCCCTTCGACACTGACCACCGAACCGCCGCCGTTTCTTCCCCTTCGCTGTGATTTCTGGCCGGAGGTTGCCGGAGGTTGCCGGAGGAGACTATTAGGGCATCGGCAGGTCCTCGTTCTGGTGAACCGAGCGGTTTAGGGGAAATTCCATCGCAGGTATAACATGAACTAGTTTCTTCCTTACTCACGGTTGTTTGATTCTGTATTAGGAATTTGTGAAGGTGGCGGTGAGTTGGCCGGTGAGGGAAAGTGAAACAGTGGGTGGAATGATATGCATGTGTAGTTGAGTGTGGGTTGGTTGTGAAAGGGTTGTCGATGGATTGGTATTGGCCGAAGCTTGGTAAGCTTGATCTATCTTCTCTTTTTTTTAGCTGTAAGTTGATAGATTATGGGTTTGGCTGTGAGATTTAAGATGGAAAAATTGGTAAGTTCAGATATGGGTGTTAATAAATGCATAATATGTTGTTAATTTTCTTAATGGTCGATAGGGATTGATGCGGAGGATTAATTAGGTTAAATGGCATAACTAGATCAATCTGGTTGACCGGGATTTTATTAAGCATTTGGGTTAATTGGTATAAGTCCGAAATCGGCTTAGGATTTGATTTGACAGTGGATCGTATTTTTGTGCGTAACTATAGTTATGTTATATGCAGGTTTCGGTCACGAGGCAGGTTCACGGTCGTGACGATCTGGTTCTTTTTGCGGATATTTTATCAGGCGGGTATTTTGACTTATCTTTTAGATATAGTCAAGTTGATATGATAGTTAGGATAGCTTTCAATAATTTTCATGCTTATATGCCTGGTATGTTTTTGTGCCTATTGATACATGCATTGGATAGGATATGATTTCTATCTTCCCTGATTTATTTGGATCATTGTTCCTTGGATCATAGATACGCACTTATTGACTGTGCGTATTATTCGGATAGATATTTTTGGTAGGATTTACATGCTTTAGTATCATGCACCATTTTTGCATGATTGCATGCTGGCTGGACGGGGTTCCATTATTGTTGAGCCCGTAGCCAGTTACATGGCCTGCACACACTGCCACTCATGGGTTAGTGGTACATCAGGAGGGTGTGTGCAGTTGCTCTGTCAGGCTCCGCTGGTCCGCTCATGGGTAGCGATGAGGCAGCGTGGTAGCGGGCAGGGATCCCTCCTCTGGTCTATGACACCGGGAGATGAGAGCTTAGCTCCCCCACTCTGTTTGGGGTAGGAGGATAGGTGTACTCCGACAGCATCCTGTCCACTCGGTCACTCAGGAGCAGTGATGGCAGAGTGCACAGTTGTCATAGCCCTACCCACTCGGCTTCACCATCGCGTGTGAGGCGGCTGACTGGCGTCAGGGGTGACCATGTCATATGCACGGCATGCATTTTGCAGTTGCATTGCATTTGTATCTTTGCATTATTGTATTGATGCCTTGGATGTTGCATATGATTGTCATGCATACAGGATTCATATTCATATATGATGATGACTTTATCTCTTATAGTAGGGCACATGCTCCTATATCAGGGTAGGAGATTCAGGTGAGTACAGTCCTTTTGCATCTATTTCTTGCTTACCATATATATGAGACTGTACTGACATGATTAGTATTGTTAGCTATATCTTGCTATTCATATCGACTAATATCCGCTAAGTTCTTTGAACTTATCCCGTGGTTTTATTTTATTTGGAGATGAAGGTCGGGAGAGTCAGTTCATATATCCCCTCGTAGTGAGTGATTTATTAGTTGTTTGAGTTATGGTTTGAATTTTGTATAGAAGATATATTTAGGCTTGGAAATGGATTTATGTACTCGTGGATTTTTGGGGTTCTTGTGGACCATTGGTCGGATCTTATTTTGATTGGTTTGGTTGGGTATTCCTGCCCAGATGACAGAAGGGGTAAGTCTAGTTAGTGTAGACTTTTGTTTACCTAGATTTGTTGTCCTGAGGCCTTATTATTATCTGCGTGTGTTGTTTGGATTCCGGTCATGTTAACCGATGTATAGTGCCCGTGTAGGCCTTATATAAAAATTGGTATTGTCACCCGTACAGGGGAGGTGCTGCCGGATTTTCGTCTGGCGGAGACTCCCTCGGGGCGTGACAATTTATTTGGTATCAGAGCGTAGGCTTCCGAGTTCCTTAGGGTCTTTGGGTTTATGGAGTTCGCTAAGTTTGGCAGGTTAACTGGGTATTTTCGGAGTTGTACGGATTTCCGACGATTTTTTTTATGTTTTGGAAATTCGAGGTATTACGGACGAGGTCAATATGGGGGATTTGGCGGCGATAGGACATCTCCAGACAGCTAACAGGTAAATACATTCTAGAAAATTTTCTAGATTTAGTACATATTTATATTGGTTATGCGGTGATATCATGTTTTGTCTGGTATTGTTTTAACCTGATATCTATTGGACTGTTAGATTTTTAGGTTGCTGGTTTATAGATAGCATTTGGTTATAAATTGCTATTACTGTTATACGTAGCTAGTTATCATTGTGATATAAATGATAAGGTATTATTGGTAGATGTTTACCACTTAGGATTTGACTAGTATTAGGATTATTAGACTAGTTGAATAATATGACTAAGATGGATAAATTCGTAGAAGGCATGAAGACATGATTACATAGCTTATGTAGTTTAGAGTATATATAAGCATCTGATGCTTTATTTATATATTGCCTTGACTTTGTTCTGGCATTGACTTTGTTCTGGCATGACCCTTTAGTTATACCCTAATTAATTTCAGCCATTGATTCCCATTAGTAGGACTATCTTTGCGTTTATAAAATGACTTGTTATATGTTTATATGGTTCTGTGTTTTTGCGATGGACACCCTGATAAAGACTAGTAGAGATAGAATAACTTAGATAAGGTTATTCGGTAGGAGCGGATCTCAGGAATGAAACAATATTAGTAGAACCCTAGGTGTGGAAACCCTAGGTGTAATAACCCGGATGTGCATATTGGTATAGGTTTATACATTTACTATTTCAGCTGATATAGTGATCGGATTAGTAGAGGTCATATGATTAGGATGCGATTAAATCCTTAGAGGGTATATAACGCTGTTCATATTTATCGGCTGCCAACAATATCACCCATTCGTGGTTGAGGAAAGTTACAGTAGAGTTTCCCTAAAGAGGCTTTTGTGTATTTGAGGTCGAATAGGTCTCCCATGTATGGTTGAGATAATCTACTGTAAGGTTATACTCTTACGTTATTCGTTCAGAGTTGATGATAATCAAATTCGTATGACGCCTGTAGCTAGATAGCTTTACAGGTTAAGTACCCACGAGATCTGTTCGTGGTAGCATGTTGGAGCATGCATGATTGAACTGGTAGGACGGTATAATTTAGGCTTAATCCTCTTGAAGGGCTTGATAGTAGGTTTGTGGTCCTTATTGGCCTGGATAGACGATTCCTGTTAGTTGGGACGAAACCCTATGATTAATCGTCTCGACGCGATTATTAGTGGACTTATGATTTTGATCGACCTTGATACCGATCATGTTAGAAGGGTTGGAATGCTAGATTTAATCATCTCGACTTATTTATTTATAAGTTGATGATCTTTACCGAATTTGGTAAACATTTCGTTTTAGAGGTGTTGAAACCCTCGCTTAACCGCCTCAATGGGTTTAATTGTAGATCGATGATCTTTGTCGACGTTGAAAGTCGATTTATGCGGGATGTATTGGATAACCCTAGGCTTAACAACCTAGGATAATCGACTGCTCACGCGACCTATTGGTGGTAGTAATGCGCGAGCGTCGCGATCCAATAATTAGATATTTATATACAGTCTGTCTATCCACGAGTCTCATTCGTGGTAGCATATAGTTGCGCGTAGACCGTGCTATTGATTGTCGGCACAGGGGTTACGTTCGCGGTAGCTCATAGATAGTTTCCTTTTTGTGTGAGAGCCACGAGACTTTGTCGTGGTATCCGGATGTGCACTGCTTGTTGCAGTGGTTGTGTATGTTACGGGTATATTTATTATACTGCTGATTTGGTTAGTTGCAGACTGATATTGGTACTCTGAGAGTTGGGTTACTCTAGCTTGTTCCCTGTGACTTCCATTGGGTGCATTATGATTATGCACTATTGTCTATACATCCACAGAGTGGTTGTACTTACCCCTCCTCATTTATTCTTTAGATTAACTGATGGAGGACGTGTCCTGTTAACCTACCTTTGAGTCGCTCAGAGAGTTCCTTGCTGTGCTTGTTCTACTGCATCGTCGAGATGTCGCTTTGTTTACTTTATCGGTATTGCATTTTGATTATGCACTTTGGATTTTGTCGCAGTTTGATTTGGTGTTATAAAACTATTTTACTTTAATGGATATATGTTTAGTCGTGCATGCATGCAGTTGTTAAAATACTGGTATTTCTATAATTATTTTGAGGTTTTTACTAGATTTGGTCCATGTATTTCGGAATATTGTCACTAAGGGGCTCCTTTGTCACTTGGATGACGGATATGCCCCCAGGCCGTGACAATTTTATTGGTTTACGGTTTTGGTTTATGGGTTTTGTGTTTCGAGGATTATCTTTTCCTTGGATATTTGGGAGATCTCGTGTTTTGGGACCAAGCAATCTGAAGGATATCTCTGAGCTATAGGAAAAGTATTGTCTTTAGTAGTTACGGTACTTTTGTGGCTAGGAAAACTATTGACTTAGTGAAATTGGCCCTACTCATGGGCGTGGACGAGTTCGACGACGTATTGATCTTGAGTAATCTAATGATGATTTCAGAGGTACGGATTCTTTAGAGGTGTCGACTGATGTCGAATTAGGAAGCTAGGAATATGGCCTGCTAGTCATCCATTTGAAGGTCAAGGAGTAAACCCTCAGAAAATATCAGTCCCTACTATTAGTGATTTGGTTATGGATAAGGCGTGTATGCGTACACTGGTTAAGACGATGAAAGATCGTTTTACCTTATTATAGGAGGTATTGGAGCGGACATTTATCTGTCCCAGAATTTCTTCCAGAAAAGATCCGGAACTCTTTGTTAAAAGAGAGATGGACCTTTGAGGTTATGCATCGATTATCGATGATAAAATGCGGTAGTTGTGGAAGGAAATGAATATCCTTCATTATGGATAGAGGATCTATTTAGATCAACTATAGGGCATCGGTGTATGCTCTAGGATTGATTTATGATTGATGGGTTGATATTGTAGTGACACGGTGTCATACAATTATCATGGTCGTTGGATTGCGTAACTTGGTCACTGCGGAGGGTGGTAGTTGGAGTTGCGCACTCGGTCACCGTTGATGGTAGTTTTCGTGGTATTGATTTGATTATTACCATAGCCATGGATAGGATGCTCTAGCGGTACTACATCGCTGACTGGTTGGATCAGGAAGGTGAGGAAATTTACTTGGTCTGAAGCTTGTGAAACTAGTTTTAGGGCTCAGACAATGGTTGACTTTTACGCGGTGTTGATTAATCATTCGTATGGATGGAAGGGTAGTGTACGCAGATGTATCATTTTGGGAATCGGAGGCGATTCGATGCTATTGAATAAGGCGTATCCTAAGCTACGGAGTTAAAGAGCTGCGAGATAGTAGTCGTATATATGACGTGGACTTAACAATGATTATGTTGTTTTGTAGAGGTGAGGAGCAGGAATGCTCATGGAGTTTTGGATAGCTACTGGATAGCTACTATAGAGTAGCTGGAACGCGAACGGTTGTAACAAGGGAGTTTGGTTGCTATAACCTCCCATGCACTTACAGAGTGTGTGGTGGAGTGGATTTTGGACGGTAGATGGACTACCGTCTCTGACTCCGATGAGGATAATGGTTTCTGAAGTTGCATTAGTTTAAGGAACAAATGCTTCAGGAAATTCCGATTCCGGAATGGAAGTGGAAGCATATTATTATAGATGTTGTGGTGGGTTTGTCTAGGACACATCAAGGCCATGACGCGATTTGGGTAGTCGTTGACCGACTAACCAGATCCGCGCACTTCTTAGTGATTTGGAAGACGAACTCTTTGGATCATTTAACAATTTTTTTGGTATCAGAGCTTTGGAGTTCTCTATTGGTGATCATGTATTCCTGCGAGTTTCACCCACGAAAGTGGTGAAGAGATTTGACCTCCGTGGTAAGCTAGCTCCTAGATACATTGGTCCGTTTGAGATTTTGGAGAGGGTCGGAATAGTTGCTTATCGTCTAGCGCTAGCACCATCTTTGACGAGTATACATGATGTGTTCCATGTGTCTATGCTGAGGAAGTATGTGCCAGACCCTACACATATTCGGTCAGGTGTGTCAGGTTCTATTCAACCTGATGCTACTTACGCAGAGGTTCCGGTATGGATTTTGGATTTCAAAGAACGACAGTTGCAGGACAAGGTTGTGCGACTTGTCAAGGTCGGGTGGAGTCACCACACCGACGAGGAGGCTACTTGGGAGCTCGAGGAAAAGATCAGAGCTCAATACCCCCACTTGTTTACTTAAGGTACGTGAGGTATATTTTCAATACTTCTGGTATTTCTTACTCGTTGTGCATTTGAGTAGGAAATTTGGGGACCAAATTTTAATTAGTGGGGGAGAATGTTAAATACTGGAAAATTTAAAATATTAAATTAAATGGCCAAAGAATTAAGGAAATAATCCTGGAAATTTTTCGGGATTTTTAGGGAATTTTAAGAATTTTTCCGAAATTTTTCTGGATTTAAACGGACTCCGTATGAGATTTCTACGGGGATAAAATAACTAGGCTTTATTTAAGGGGTATTAACCTAAATCGGAAACCCTAAGTTTCTATTTTTCTAATTTCTTTTTATTTCTTTTTCCCTAACCCCTATTCCTCCTTGGTTTCTTTCCTCGGCCGCCGCCTGCCTTGCCCGAGCCGCGCCCTCTTCTTCGCCGGCGACGCCTTTCCTCGAGCCGACGCCATCCATAGCCGCAGCCCTTGTTTGCGTTCCCACGAGCACGCCGCCTTGAGCTCGCCGTCCACCGCAGATGCAGGCCGAGCTCCCTCTCATTGCCGTGGCAGACCGGTTGTTCCTCTGCGGCGTCGGCACGGCGTCCTTCGAAGACGCTGCTGACCACCAGACCGCCGTCGTTTCTTCCCCTTCGCTGTGATTTTTGACCGGAGGTTGCCGGAGGAGACTATTAGGGCATCGGCAGGTCCTCGTTCCGGTGAACCGAGCGATTTGGGGGAAATTCCATCGCAGGTATAACATGAACTAGTTTCTTCCTTGCCTGCCGGTTGTTTGATTTCTGTATTAGGTCGGCTGTGAAGGTGGCGGTGAGTTGGCCGGCTGGGGAAGGCTGTGAACAGCTGTGGGTGGACAGTGCATGGCTGTGAAGTGGAGTGTGGGTTGGTTGTGAAAGGGTTGTCGATGGATTGGTATTGGCCGAAGCTTGGTAAGCTTGATCTATCTTCTCTTTTTATTAGTTGTAAGTTGATAGATTATGGGTTTGGCTGTGAGATTTAAGATGGAAAAATTGGTAAGTTCAGATATGGGTGTTAATAAATGCATAATATGTTGTTAATTTTCTTAATGGTCGATAGGGATTGATGCGGAGGATTAATTAGGTTAAATGGCATAACTAGATAAATCTGGTTGACCGGGATTTTATTAAGCATTTGAGTTAATTGGTATAAGTCCGAAATCGGCTTAGGATTTGATTTGACAGTGGATCGTATTTTTGTGTGTAACTATAGTTATCTTTGTATGCGAGTTTTGGTCCGCGGCGGAGTTCCGCGATCGTGACGATCACAGTTCTTTGCGGATATTTTATCAGGCGGGTATTTTGACTTATCTTTTAGATATAGTCAAGTTAATATGATAGTTAGGATAGCTTTCAATAATTTTCATGCTTATATGCTTGGTATGTTTTTGTGCCTATTGATACATGCATTGGATAGGATATGATTTCTATCTTCCCTGATTTATTTGGATCATTGTTCCTTGGATCATAGATACGCACTTATTGACTGTGTGTATTATTTGGATAGATATTTTTGGTAGGATTTACATGCTTTAGTATCATGCACCATTTTTGCATGATTGCATGCTGGCTGGACGGGGTTCCATTATTGTTGAGCCCGCAGCCAGTTACATGGCTTGCATGGGTTAGTGGTACATCGGGAGGTGTGTGATTGCTCTGTCGAGCTCGCTAGTCGCTCATGGGTAGTGAGCGTGGTAGCGGCGGGGATCCCTCCTGCAGTCTATGACAGGAGATGAGAGCTTAGCTCCCCACTATGTTTGGGGTAGGAGGATAGGTGTACTCGCATCCATCCTCCTCGGTCACTCGGGAAGCGATGATGGCGAGTGCAGTTGTCATAGCCCTACCACTCGGCTTCACCATCAGCGTGTGAGGCGGTGGTAGCGTCGGGTGACCATGTCATATACGACATGCATTTTTGCGGATTGCATTTGTATTGTGTTCTTTGCATTATTGTATTGATGCCTTGGATGTTGCATATGATTGTCATGCATCTGAGATTCATATTCATATATGATGATGACTTTATCTCTTATAGTAGGGCAC
The DNA here is from genome assembly GCA_025175895.1 of Wurfbainia villosa. Lineage (NCBI taxonomy): Eukaryota > Viridiplantae > Streptophyta > Magnoliopsida > Zingiberales > Zingiberaceae > Wurfbainia > Wurfbainia villosa. The sequence goes on from CM046008.1 coordinate 2,423,896, forward strand.
ATGCTCCTATATCGAGTAGGAGATTGGTGAAGTCTGATCCTTTTGCATCTATTTCTTGCTTACCATATATATGAGACTGTACTGACATGATTAGTATTGTTAGCTATATCTTGCTATTCATATCGACTAATATCCGCTAAGTTCTTTGAACTTATCCCGTGGTTTTATTTTTATTTCAGGATGAAGGTATGTCGGAGAGTCCAATTGCCATATCCCCCTCGTAGTGACAGTTTATTAGTTGTTTGAGTTATGGTTTGAATTTTGTATAGAAGATATATTTAGGCTTGGAAATGGATTTATGTACTCGTGGATTTTTGGGGTTCTTGTGGACCATTGGTCGGATCTTATTTTGATTGGTTTGGTTGGGTATTCCTGCCCAGATGGCAGAAGGAGTAAGTCTAGTTAGTGTAGACTTTTGTTTACCTAGATTTGTTGGCCTGAGGCCTTATTATTATCTGCGTGTGTTGTTTGGATTCCGGTCGTGTTGACCGATGTATAGTGGTCGTGTAGGCCTTGTATAAAAATTGGTATTGTCACCCGTACAGGGGAGGTGCTGTCGGATTTTCGTCTGGCAGAGACTCCCTCGGGGCGTGACACCACTCCCATCAACCTTACACCCTCTGGTTGAGTCCACAACTCCTCACCCTTTGCGCTAACCTTCAAGTTCTTCCTTCAGTTTTATCATGTCATCGAGTACCCTTAGCTTAGATCTGAATCTTCAAACTACTTTCATCATCCTTACACCCTCAGGTTGAGTCCACAACTCTTCACTCTTTGCGTTAGCCTTCAAGTACTTTCTTCGGCTTTGTCATGGTAACGAGTCTTCCTTTGCCAAGAGGTCGCGCCTTCGAGACTTACGCTTCCAAAACTACACACTTGGACTTACATGACCAAGACTACACACTTGGACTTTCCTTTGCCAAGACTATAAACTTGAACTTTCCATTTGTCAAGTATTCATACTTGAGTTTTTCCTTGCCAAGACTACACACTTGGACTTTCCCCTTGTTAAGTCTTCATACTTGGACTTTCCCCTGTTAAGTCTCTATACTTGGACTTTCACTCGAGTCTTACTCGAGCTTAGTCAACTTTGACCTGAGATTGATTGCTCCAACAATCTCCTCCTAACAATCCCTCATATGACTTTGGATGTCTCAAACCATCTACTAGTCATACTATCATACATATTGTCAAACGTATTATCAAATATTAAAACACTACTCGAGCCTCACTCGAACTTGGTCAATATTGACCTGAGATCAATTGTACCAACAAAGCCACTTACATGCACTGCATGCATGCATCTAGGAAAGACATACCGCACTCTGGAAGAGTGACCCTAGAAGAGTGGGTTACCTGACTTTGAAAGAGTGAATCTGGAAGAGTGGACTATCGAACTCTAGAAAAATGACTCTGGAAGGATGGATTGCTTGACTCTGAAAGAGTGGCTTTGGATGAGTGGCCAAGGAGAAGTGGTCATAGATGAGTGACCATAGATGAGTGACCATAAAAGAGTGGCCTTGAAAGAGTGGTCATGGAAGAGTAGCCTGGAAGAGTGGCCTTGAAAGAGTGGTCATGGATGAGTGGCCAAGAAAGAGTGACCAAGGAAAAGTGGCCTTAGAAGCATGGTCATGGATGAGTAGTTTGCATGCACTTAGGGAAAGAACCGCATGTATGCACTACATACCCCAGGAAAAGTTGCATGAGCGCGTCGCATGCACTCGGGAGATGAACTTGGCACTCGAGCATGCAAATGAGTCAGGAAGGCTAAAGGATGTTCGGGGGAGAATGCTGCTCATGCGATATTGTAATATAGCTCGAGGACCGCTAGGAAATACTACCTTAGACGAAAACACCATACTCGGGAGATACTAACATGATTCAGGAGAGATCCTCTTAAAAAACTTGGATATCCTCATTTAGCTTGGACCACATTCTAATAGTATCAACCCCTTAGTGGTAGTGGGCATAAGTTACTAACTGTTCTTATTGTGATACATTAATTAATTCATCAAACAACCTAGCATATATTTTGAATTATTTAGAATGTTAAATCGAAAGGGTACCTAAATTCATAGTAGTCGCACTAAACCAAGACCACCGTGGCTTGTTGAAAAAATCCACTTCACCCTTTATTGCATATATAATTGGGTGCTAGCTATCAACGTGGAATACAATACAATACAATACAACACAATACAAATAGATACAAGAGGCAGAGCAATTCTCAAACAAGAATCTTTGTCGTTGGGGTTTAATTTGTAGTCAGCACATCACTTAATATAGTCTATAAATTCGATTATATATGCTTGTAGAGACAACACACATCACGGAATATAGTACATCGGGTTGGGCAGTTTGAAGGAGCGCGTTGACGTCGACCACCCCAACAGATCACTCCATTGATCTCCTGAATTCCCATGAATCCTAAATCCTTTCGCTTCTAATGCCGCTCGCTTTTCTGACTTATAGACAACTGCTTTCTTTCCAATGTCAGCAGATTCCCTGTATCATTGTTTCACCATCATAAGCTCGTGATAGAGAGAAAAATTCGTGGATGATAGATGATGATAGAAAATTAAAATAATATTATTTATTTTTATTATCATCCAAAAATTACTTTATTTTAAAAAATATTTAAAGTTTTTTTTATATTTTAAAAATATTATTGTAACAATTTTAGTCAAAACTATCCCAATTAAAATAGCTTTTGATATATAAAACTGTTGCACCCATCAACTGCTCTATATATATACTAGCAGTTTTTATCCAATAACATTTGATTATTTTTTATCAATTAGTTTTAATCAAACTATAGCCTTTTTTTAAATTAATATTTGAATAATTTTAATTAATATTAAAATAATTTTATATGATTACTCAGTAATTTGATAAAGTGGCAATAACTTAATTTAGTTAAAACTTCTGCTACAACACTTAATGAAGATATTTCCAGGAGTGCACTTTTAATATACTTTTTTTATAATAATGAATAAAGAAGGAACCCCTGTATATATAATTTTGCCTTCAAATTTGAAGGGGGTGGAGGCCGTTACTGTACGTATTGTGCAGTAATTGCACACGCACTCGGGGAGTGCGTGTTATGTTTTCACTGCGCTCGAGCCCTTATAAGGGTGGGCATCCAAGCTTTGCAGAGGTTGCTGAAGAGATTGTGCGATTTGAGTGATGGAGCTCTGTTAGAGAGAAATCAGAAAACAAAGAACACCAAGGCGCAGTTGGATCTTGGCTCGTAGAAGCGGAGGATCTTTCCCGAGTGATCGACCCTCAGACGGCAAGCAACTTCATCATCCCTACATCCCTACGGCACTAACGCGATCTCTGTAATTTATTTTTAATCTGCATTTCATTACTTCTGTTTTTATTGTTTAAATTAGGCCAAACAGATGCTTAAACGACCAAAAATGGTATCAGAGCTAAGTTGGTGAAGCATCTGTTCGAATTTTTTTCTGCAAAATCGCTGTTCATCGCGAAAGCAAGTCACGAGAATGAAGAATAGTGATTATGTCGAGTAGTTTCCGAAAATAACTCTGGCGAAACTGCTCTTCTTCAAGCGGTTTTAGACCGGACCGATTGCGAGTGAGAACAGTTCCCTGGAGGAGCAGTTCCCTGGGAAACTGCTCTGCTTGCCGAACAATTTCAGATCGATCTGAGGATCAGACCGATTGCGAGGGGGAACAGTTCCTTGGGAAACTGCTCTGCATGCTTCCCGAGTAGTTTTTCAGACCGGTTTCCCGAGTAGTTTTTCAGACCGGTCTGATTATCAGACCGGTTGCGATGGGAACAATTCCCTGGTAGGAACAGTTTCCTAGAAAAACTACTCGGGAGAGAAGTCCCCTGATGGGAACAGTCCCCTATGGACAATTGCTTCCGGCGATTCCTGGCCGGGACGATTCGAAAAAACTGAGAATAGTCCCCGATGGAAAAGCTTCTAGTGGGAACAAGAGGAAACGATTATGCTTCGAGTAGTTTCAGACCAATTTGGTTAACAGACCGGTTTAGTTTTCCGAACAGTTTCCTCGGGGACAGTTCCGAAAACTATTCCCGAGCAATTGCCGGGAACTGCTCGGGATTTCAGATCGCTCTGGAGGACAAATCAGTCTGGATTGAAAACTCCCGGGATATAAGACTGGTCTGCAATACAGACCAATCGAAATTTCAGACCGGTCTAAATTACAGAATGGTTGAAATTTCAGACTGATCTGGATTACAAATCAGTTTAGAAGTTCCAAGAAAGTGCTCGGGATTTAGATTGGTCTGGTTTAATGAACCAATCTGAAATCGGTCGATTGGACGTCAAACCGGCCGAAATCGGTTCGCATGTCAAACCGATGGAAACCGGGGCACGCGTTAAACCAAACTAGTTTGAAATTCATCAAACTAGTTTGGATCGAGTCAAACCGGTCTAGAATTTCAGAAACTAGTCTGAAATTCGTTTGACCGATTTGAATTCATGACATAATGGTCTGGCCAGAGGACTAAGCCTATTGTCCGTCAACGTCAGTTGACTTTGGTCAACTTAACTCATAAGTTGATCGTCGAGTGTTTATTTGGAACAAATAGAACTCGACTTAAACAACTTAAAAATAGGTTAATAAGAACTAAAGTTGATGGCTAGGAACGATGTGAAAATAAGCTACCATTCATGTTACTCGAGTGTCTGAGGTACTTGGAGAAAAATGGACGGTGTTTAAGTTTTCACATATTAATGGTCATGTCAAGTCAAAATAGTTTAAAACGATTGAACTTAGATGATAGTTGATTGGTAAAAGTATCAGTCGACCGGTCTAAGCGTTTTAGTCGGCTGTTCTTCAGAGAACCAAGGAAATTTATCCTTGATTGAATGTGTTCGTTCTATGCCAATATATAAATTGAATTAAGCTAGTATATGTACTGGTTTGTCGATTTTGTACTGACTTAATTAATTTTAATTTTTTCAGATGGCACGGATAATTACCACGATGACTAGACGCGATGTGTTGCGTAACCAGTTGAGGGAGGCTATCCAAGGGATAGAGTATGACTCAGCACATGGAGTCGGGCGGTACATAGGGAGACTGGACAGACTATTTTGGAGACTCGAGATGCAGGAGTTTCCAATTCTAGATAACTACAGGATCTAGGCTTTGGTCCGTTCACTGCCTCAGCACCTTAGTGATATCGTGCATCAGATCTAGGGGCGTTATAAGAGGCACGTTACCTATACTTAGTTGTGCGCTAAGTTATTTCATTACAAGGATTGTGAAGTGCACTGTGAATAGGATCCAGAAGAAGATCCTGAAGAAATTTTTCCTATGGGATCTCTTCAAAGGTGTCCTTCAAAGGATTCTGCATCCTGACAACATCTGGAGAGCATCTCAGCTGAAGATGTTCCAGTTCAGCCCAAGAAGAGTAGACTTGTTTGGATTATTACTGTGCTAGTGCTTGTACTAGTGGGAGTAATAATCACCTATCTAGCTTGTTAGAGTTGTTTTTCTTTTTATCTTTTATGAGTCAGAAGAATATTGTGTAATATTCTTAGTAGAGTTTTTTTTGTTATATGTTAACAATGTACAACATGTTTAGTTTAAAATGAAATGTTTCATTTTATGTTGTTTACTCTACATGATGCATGATGTTTAATTACTCTTTGATTTGTTCATAATGAGTATAATTTTAAATGATATATTCATTTAATGTGTAATATCATGTTTGGATAATGATTAAGTTCATTAGATGGAATGTATGTAATATAATTGATCAAAGTCGATTAGATTGGAATATATAAATGATGAGTGAGAATTTGATTGTCACTTGATTTTGTAAACCAAATCAAATTTACATTGAGTAAATTTAGAGATTACATACATAAAAGCATACACTGAGTAACTAAATAATGTGTTTATTTATGTTAGGTTATGACAATCAAAAATATCATAGCTGAACTCAATAAGGGTGAGAAACTGAATGGGGATAACTGCAAAATCTAGCACCTCATGATACAGTATGTCCTAGAGGAACAAGAAGTTCTTGAGGCTATAAATCAGGTCTTGGTAGAACCAGTAGATGGTCTCACTGCACAAAACAGGCGAGATCTTAATGCCTATAAGGCATGGAAGAAAAAGGACTCCACTACTAAGGACATTTTGATTAGTTCAATGGTGGATGACCTGACATTTGAGTATGAGTTGTATTCTTCGGCTCATGTTGTCTGGGTAGCCCTTAAGGATAAGTACAATGGAGTTAGTCTGAGCAAGCTTCGACAGTTGACGATCAAGTTCGATGGCTATAAAAAGCGTCCGAATGTCATGATGGCTCAACATCTCAGGGAGATGTCGAACAAGATTCGGGAGCTTAAAACTGTAGGTCATGAGTTGACTAATGAACAACATGTTCAGGCAGTTATTCGATCCCTTCTAGATTCTTGGAAAACCATGAAGCAGACCTTTACTCACAATGAAAGTATTAAGACTTTCACTGACGTCTCACGTCATGTTGAACTAGAGACAGAGAAAGTATAATTCACAAGGATTTCTGGCTAAGCCTATTTGGCTACCGGTTATGCTGAATCATCTGGATCCAAGAAAAAGAGATGGTTTAAGAAAGGGAAGGAAAAGAAGAAAGAAGCTACTGCTACAGGTGAGGCAGGCCCAATCAAGAAGAAGAAGAACAAGAAGACAGGGAAGAAACCTAAAATCAATGTGACTTTCTTTAATTGTGACAGAAAGGGTCACTACGCTCGGGAGTGTATTGAGCCAAGAAAGGTAACTTCAAGTCTGTCTTCTGAGCATTTTGTTGCTAGTTCTGTGTTGTTGGCTAATTCTTATCCTTTGTGGATTATAGATTCGGGAGCAACCAACCATGTAGCTCGAGAGCGAGTTACATATGTGGAGTACTACAGGGTACTAGATGGCAACAAATGGATATATGTAGAAAACAATGCAAGAGTCGAAGTCAAAGGAGTCGGCACTTGCAAACTTAACCTTCGGGGTGGAAGTACTTGTTTCTACATGATGTCTTGTATACTCCTGAGATTCGAAGGAATCTTATTTCTGTTACTTGTCTTCTTGATTTAGGGTATTGTATTAATTTTTATAGTCGATGTGTGGAACTTAAGATTGACTCAGTGTCAATCGGATATGAATTTTTAATGAATGGTTTTATGGTTCTTGATGTATAACCAAATGTCAATTGTGCGATTGATAGTTATTTTTCGAACATTGCTCTTACTAGTAATGCAGATATAACTGATGATGTTTGACATACTAGATTATGACATATAGGACAAGATCGCATTAATCGGTTAGCTAAGGAGGGCTTATTGGGCTCTCGTGCTAAGATTAGTTTGTCTGAATGTGAGCATTGTCTTGCTGGAAAAGCAACTAGGAAACCATTTAGCAAGGCTTTTAGGGTTGAGTCACCATTGCAATTGATTCATTTGGATATTTGTGGTCTAATGAATGTGAATGCCAGACATGGAGCTTCCTATTTCATTACATTTATTGATGATTTCTCTCGTTTCGGTCATGTGTATTTGATTTCTCATAAATCTGAAGCATTGGATTGCTTCATTCGTTATATGAACAAAGTTGAGAATTAAACGGAATGTAAGGTTAAGACTTTATGCACTGACCGTGGAAGAGAATATTTGTCTGATATGTTCAAGACAATATATAATGATAAGGGGATTATTAGACAGCTGACAATCCCTGGAACTCCACAATAAAATGGGGTTGTTGAAAGAAGAGATAGGACTCTTCTAGAAATGATTAGGTCTATGATGACGTAAGCTAATTTGCCGATCTCCTATTGGAGAGATGCATTATTAGCTGCAACCTATATACTTAATAAAGTGTCTTCAAAGTCAGTTCTATCTACCCTATATGAACGTTGTACAGGCAAAAAATCAGATTTGAACAATCAGAGATCCTAGGGGTCAGCTACCTATGTTCATGATAGTTCTCATAAGTATGGAAAACTGTGACCCAGAGGTGAAAAAAATATATCTTTATAAGATATTCTGATACCTCCAAAGGTTATGTTTTCATAAGTGAGCAACAAGATGAAACTATCTCCGAATTGGATTCGAGATATGCTACTTTTCTTAAAACAGAGTTCTCAACTAAAGGTGAAGTTGATAAGACAATTCCTCTATTTGAAGAGGATGAGTCATTGTCAACAAGGTAGGTGTCTTGTGAAATACCTGAAACTAGTCAACCCAGTGGGAGTATTTTGCCTAGTCATGGGGTGACTCCTCATGAGCCCAACTTACGAAAAAGTGTTCGTAAGATCAAACCTAAGAAGAGGTTTGATATTGAGAATGAGGCAATGATGTCACTCCCTGTTGACGATGAAAAACCTCAATCAGTTAAGGAAGCTCTAGGCTCTAGAGTTAGAGAGAAGTGGAGAGATGTAATGGTTGAAGAAATGGAGTCAATGTTTAAAAATTATGCTTGGGAGTTAGTCGATCTTCCTCCTGGACGAAGGGCTATTGGGAATAAATGGATTCTAAAAATAAAGAGGAAATTAGATAGATCGATTAACCGATACAAAGCTCGTTTGATTGCAAAAGAATTTACCCAATTGGAGGGTATAGACTTTGAGGAGACATTTTCTCCCGTAGTAAAGTTTGTGTTAATTCGAGTTATTTTGGCTTTAGTGGCGCATTATGATCTGGAGTTACATAAAATCGATGTAAAAACCACTTTCCTTAACGGTGATCTTGATGAGGAAATCTATATGGTTCAACTAGAAGGTTTCATTGCTGAAGACCAAAAAGATAAAGTATGTAGATTGAAGAAATATATATATGGGCTAAAACAAATATCAAGACAGTGGAACATAAGATTTAACGAAGTGGTTTTGTCTTATGGTTTCGAAATGATCAATGAGGATCATTGCATTTTCCTGAAGAAGGATAAAGAAAAGTATGTCATTTTATCATTATATGTTGATGATATATTGATTGCAGGAAATAACATAGGTTTTGTGATAGAAGTTAAAAAGTGACTTTTATCACAGTTTGACACAATAGATATGGGAGAAACTGAATACATCTTAGGAGTAAAGATCATCAGGGATCGATCTAAGAGACTTTTGGATTTGTCTCAAGAGTCTTATATAAATAAGATGTTATAACATTTCATCATGTCTAATTGCAATAGTGAACAGACACCTATTGTGAAAGGTACTATTCTGAGCAAGAGTATGAGTCCCAAAACTTCTGAAGAAATAGCCGAGATAATAAAAAATTATATGTCAGTGGTGTTGGTAGTTTGATGTAGACTATGTTGTGTACTCGTCCCGATATCAGCTATGTTGTTGGCTTAGTCAGCCGATTCCAGTCAAACTCAGAACCGAGACACTAGAAGGAAGTAAAAAGAATATTCAGATATCTGAAAGCGACGATAGGTTACAGTCTCTGTTATCAAGGATCATATATGAGCCTGAAGGGCTATTCAGATGCAAATTGGGCTGGGGACCTGGATGATAGAAAATTCACATCAGGCTATGCATTCTTGTTGAATGGTGGCGTCATCTCCTGGAACAACAAGAAACAGGCCTGTATGGCCTTATCAACCATGGAAGTTGAATATGTGACATGTTCAATAGCTGTACAAGAAGCAGTCCAGTTAAGGAGATTCCTGGAGCATCTGAAGATTGCTGAAGACAGTGGGAGTTCAGTGACTGTCTATTGTGACAGTTAAGCTGCTATAGCTTTTTTCAAGAATCCCAAATATCACAGCAAGGGCAAGAATATAGCTATAAAGTATCACTTTATCAGGGATATTATTGCTAAGAAGAAGGTGATTCTTGAGTATATCCCTACACGAGCTATGCTTGCAAATCATTTTACTAAGCCGATGACTAGAGAATCATTTAATGAGCATGTAAAGTCTATGAGACTTCGTAGAATGTAACAATTTTGTAATGACAATCGGATATTGTAATTTGATTGTTTGAAATGCTAGACATAATTTATTCAGTGTATGTGATGTTACATTCTAATAAGATCTCAGTGAGCATGTTGACAGATAGTGATTGGTCCTCTCACATGGACAATCATCTCTGTCTGCTATATACGAATAGGGGTAAGAACATTACTTATAGGATAGCTTTGGAAGCTATATGTATAGAGATACATACATATAAGCTGGGGGGTCGTCTTGATATGTGTATCAAGATAAGATCATTTAAGAAAAGTGATCTAAGTAAATGTTTCCACCATTTACTATACCTGTTTATGAGCTAGATTAGAATTCATATGTTGAATTCAGGATTAGACATTTAGAATGTCTGGATCAAAATCTGTATGATATTGAGGAAAATATGCACTCTTTATTGGTGAAGAGAATAACAACGTAGCATGTGATTCATACCACATGTGCTAAGGCGATAATAAGGGTAATAGGAGAATGGATCCCTGCTTCTCTACTATGTGAGCCCTTTGAGATTATATGTTAATCTCAGTATTTGTCCTATGTGACTATTTAGGTGTCTGCTTAAAGTTTTAATCAGGGTCTGCTACTTTAGCATGTAAACCTATTGACTATTGATGATTCGGTCTATGGAACATGACTAGGAAAGCGACTGATTAAAATGAATAGATTTACACTAAAAAGAAAGATTAAATATATTTACATCCTTTGAGAATTATTCACTGGTCGACTCATTTCTGTTATGTATGAAAATGTTTGTGAATATTGAGAATATGGAACATGCTCTTTACTTGATGGTAATTATAAGGGATTAAAGATATTCATATTGATGTAAATGGAGATTATTTAATCTGGGCAAATAACAAGACATTACATCTAAGAAAACGATTAAGTACCACCAGGAGAATGGTTCAGTACCACCTAGAAAAATAACTGTGAGCCACCTGGAGGATGGCAATGGCCATTAGATGAATGACTATGTGTCATTCAGAGAATGGTTATATACCATTTGAAGAGCAGCTAAGTTAGGCGTAATAACTTTTCTTAACAATGATCGCTCTATGAGCAGCTATGTAAGGTGTAACAACTTTCTTAGCACTGGATTGCTCAGTGTGCTTGCTGTCGCACAAACCATTTTCCTATGTATGAATTGGTTATTCTAATAATCTTTGTGACTATTAATCTCTGTTTTATTAGTCTTTTGAAACTATGGTCTCCGACTCTATTCTGATCTATGTGACTGGATACTTCTATTAGTCATTTGGGACTATTGACTCTGGCTCTATTTAGTTTATGTAACTAAATACCTTTTATTGATCTATGTAACCATTTGTCTATGCGGCATAATTTGGACGAATGAGAGATGAAGGGTGTGGAGACAATTACTGCACGCATTGTGCAGTAACTGCACACGCACTCAAGGAGTGTGTGTGTCCACGTTTTCACTACACTCGTTGCGCTCGAGCCCTTATAAGGGTGGGCGTCCAAGCTTTGCAGAGGTTGATGAAGAGAGGAGTTCACGAGCGGAGCTTGTGCGATTTGAGTGTTGAAGCTCTGTTAGAGAGAAATCAGAGGGCATAGAACACCAAGGTACGGTTGGATCTTAGCTCGTGAAGGAGGAGGATCTTTCCCGAATGATCGACCCTCAAACGACAAGCAACTCCATCATCCCTACATCCCTACGGCGCTAATGCAATCTCTATAAGTTCTTTTAATCTGGATTTCATTACTTCTGTTTTTATCGCTTAAGTTAGGTGAAACAAATGCTTAAATGACCAACAAAATTTTTACATAAACTGTCAGTTTTTATACATAAATTTTTTTGTTGCAATAAAAAAATCCAGAATTATATACGGTTGACCTAGAAAACAAAAAATAAGAATAAAGCTCATGTATATAAATTTAGACAAATTTTAGAATTAATCGTTCGGGCTTAAGGCTATTAGTTCCTATAAGATCCACATTTGTTCATATTGTCCAATTTTGACCTAAATTTTTATAGTTTTAGTTCTGGATTTTATCCAAAAGATTTCACATCAATGAAGATATCTTTTATCTTATAAACACATGATCTTTTCCATGTCTTACCAATGTGGTACTTTGATTGTATTCCTAATACTCTAACAATTCTCCCTCAAACGAAGGACCACATTGAACCCCCCTCAAGTCTATTCGTCATCGAATGACATCCTTTGCTTGATGCATGATCCTTAACCTACCAGGACTTCCTGTCAACTGTCTAGTCCTCCTGATCCAACTGGACTTCCTGTAAGTTGTCAAATCCTTTGGCCCAACTGGACTTCCGTTAGTTGTTCGGTCCTTCCGACCCAACTGAACTTCCTGTCTGGTGTCTGGTTCTCTTAATCCGAACATGGAAGCTCAACTTCCTTCGTTCAAAGTTCATGACTTGACATGGACCATGACTCTGATACCAATTATTAGTCCATATAAGATCCATATATCTCCACAATAATATGATATTGTCTACTTTAGACCTAAACTCTCATAGTTTTATTTTTGAATTTTATCTAAAAGATCTCACATCAATGAATATATCTTTTCATCTTATAAGCATATGATCTTTTCCATATCTTACCAATATGAAACCTTGATTGTATTCCTAATACTCTAACAAAAGACAATTCTCAACTTAGTTCATTTGTCAGTTTTGTACGTGTATAGCTCTGATTGGAATTTTATTTTTTAAAAAATAGGCACCAATATAAAGTTATGAAAACTTACGAAAGATTTATATAACTAAACTCTAAAGATAATGAATAAATTTAAAATATATATATATAATTATTGCATGAAATCCATATGATTGCAAATTGCAATGGAAAAAAAAAAATCTAGGAAAGGAAACTTATTGTTGTGGATAGACATGGCCATGGTCCGAATTCGATCCGGGTCTGGATCGAAATTGTCAGATTCGGATTGGCAAAATACCGAGCCTTAATTGGCCCGCTCGTGGCCGGTTATGGTCCGGGTTGTGGAACCGTCAGTTTCGGTCTGGGTTCGAGTCCGGGTCCAGGTTCGGATTCGAGTCCGGTCCGGTTAATCGCCGTCTTAGTTAAATAAATAAAAATGTAAAGAATGATGTAAATAATTAAAATAAAAAAAATTGCACAATTAAACTTATAAAAACTCTATCAAATATTTCATTATCTCAATAAAAAAATATATTACATCTCAAATTTCAACATCTTGGACTTAAATAAAAAATCCTATTACAATAAAAAAAATAAATTACATTTCAATTTTCATTATATTCAATCAATTTCAGTCGTATTCGGTATTTCCTCCCGTCGTCGTAGTTCCGGATGTTCCCTCTGTTTCGTCTTGGTCTTCTTCGTCACTTTTAATATGTTGGGTTCGACTTGCAACTTTTGACCGATCATTGAGTAAACATTGCGCTTCCAAATTTTTCGGCCTTAAACTAGAACGTCTCTCATCCAATGTATTTCCTCCAATACTAAAAGCTTGTTCCACTGCAACCATTGAAACTGGACAAGCTAGAATTTCTTTTGTCATTATAGATAAGATTGGAAATATTTGAGTTCTTTGCGATACTAAAATCAAAAGAAATGGTAAATTAATTCTCAAGTTCCTGATTGGAACTTGAGGATCCTCGTGGATGTTTAGTTCGTTCCCTTAATAACAGTTGTGCTTTAGTGAGTTTAAAAGTAATAATACTAGTTGGAGTGGATTGATGTATTTCGTGTCCAATAGTTTGTTCACCATATTTAATATTATATTCATTATAAATATCATGTAAATGAGTTTTAATATTAAACAAAATCAAAGAAATATTAGAAGCAGTTTCGGTAATATGACTTAAAGATTCATAATATAATGCTAACATATCTTGCAAACTATATAATTTAAGTCTAGGATCTAAAACAAAAGCACATAAAAATATTTTAAGAATGTTTAAGAAATATTTTTTTCATTTTTCTTTCATTACATAAATACATTGAGATAAATAATTATCATTTGATTAAATATGTTCAATAAAAATACATGCAATATTACAACAATGTTTTAAAACTAAATGTGAAGTTGGATAATAAACACCGGATAATTGGTCACTAGCATCACTAAAAACTTTTAAAATTTCATAAATATTAGTGCATATATTCCATTGATTTGAAAACAAATAAATATCACGTGATTGAACATGTTGATGAAAAAACATACATAATAAATCTTTATATTCAAAGTAGATAACAATAATTTGTAAATAGAATTCCAACGAGTTGGGACGTCACGTGCAAACCGTTTAGGCTTCATACCATTTATTTTGCAAAAAAAATTTCATTCTTTCATAATTTGAGGATGTGTCCATAAATAATGAATTGCACTCCTAATTAGTTGAATATATGACCCTAAATTTTTAAGTTCATCTTGAACACACAAATTTAAAATGTGACATTTACACCTAATATAAAAAAATCTTCTACCTATTGATGGTTTACATATATTAATAAGCTCATTAATACTAGAGGTATTTGCACTAGCATTATCAAAAGAATTTGAAAAAAAATTTAGAAGTTAGACCATATTCTTCTAAAATAACAAAAATAAATTGTGAAATATTTTGTGTCGTGTGTGTTTCGTTAAAACATCTATATGCTAGCAATCTTTTTTTAATGCTCCAATTATTATCAATCCAATGACAAATAATACTCATATATGAACAACTTTGTCAATGATCACTCCAAATATCAGAACACAAAGAAACTTTAGTGTTTAAACTAGAAAATTCTTTAATCAATTCTTTTTTTTGTTCTAAGACTAATTTTAAAAGTGTGCGTTTTAGAGTATTTCTTGGGATACATTTAATAGAAGGATTTGCACTTGTAGAAAGCCAATTTTCAAAAGATAATTTATCACTAAAACTAAAAGAAAGTTGTTAAATCGTACAAAATTTAACAGTTTCTTCTCTAAATCTAGATTCATCAAATTTAAAAAGTTTAGATTCGTTACCCAAATCCGATTGAGAAGAGAATGTCAGAATTTGAGTTTGAGAACGATCAATACCAATTTCCACCGGATGATTTCTCTCCACGTGTCGAGTAAGAGTTTCGTAACCTCATCCTTATTAAAATTTGTAACATTTCGAACAATATTTACATTTTGCTGAGCGCGTTTTTCAAATGTTTGGTGAAGATATCGGATGCGGGACGAGGTACTCGAGTTGGTCTTATAGCCGTAGAACCCGCCATCGTACTGGATGTATTGCTCATACTTTCTTGACTTTGATGATGATGACGTATTTGATATTCATCACTAAAAATATCAAGATCATAGTCACGTGCACCGATATCGAATTGAGGTGAATCGCCGCCTTGCTCGAACTCGAACTCGGGCGACGGTGGCATTATGCTCTTTCCCTTTCCTTTGGCATCGGCCGCACCCTTACGACTTGATCCGGCTTTAGACATTTGTAAAAATATAATTTGAGACTTGAGAGCAAATGAGACAATGAGAATTAGAGAAGAATGAAAGAGAGTGGAGGAGTATTTATAGGAAAAAAAACATTAAAAAAAAATTACATCGGCCACGATTTCATGGCCGTTGATCATCAACGCCCACGAAATCATGGTCGTATAATTTTTTTTAAATAAATAAATAAATTCGACCCGAATGCTGGCCATGATCACGTTGATGATCAACAACCACGAAATCGTGGACGTTCTTTTTATTTATATATATATATAAATCGACGGTTCGATTTTTTAAAAAACCGTGACCGGACCGCCTAATAGGCGGTCCTGTCATGGGTCCGGGTCAAACCTGTTGACCTCGTTAATCGGACCATTGACCACAGTCCGATTCCGAGTCAAGTCCGGATCCGACCCGGACCTTGGCCGGGTCTGGTTGTGGAAGATTAGATTGTGTTTATGGGCCCACAATATGAAATGCAAAAAATGGATTAAAAAAAAAAAGAAACCCTCTTTTTAATATCCTTGTTAAATTCAAATAGTCCTTACAATCTTCAAAAAGTAGATAAAAAAAAAAGAACAAACATTAAGAAATAGAGAAACTCATTTTTGCATGGTAAAATTATTCAAAAATACTAAATATTCAAAAAGTTGGGAATCATCAACTACATTTCCTGCCATCCGCCTGGTGGCGAGAAGGAATAAATCATGAGAACTATGTCCCTCGACACGGTGTAAAGCGTGAAGTCATCCGAGCCTGGGATTTTTAGACTTCTAATCCCAATTTCCGTATCCAAAACAACCACACTACTTTACCACCGCGTCATTCCCGTGGGGACAAAAAAATACTAAATATAATCCCATATTAATTATACCTTATTTACATTTATGCGCATAATTAACAATATACAGCTGTTTCAATATTAAACAAGTTATAATAATTATTTTAATAATTATACTTAACACTGTAATTGGAAAAGATTTAAAAAAAACAATCTAAATTAAAAGAGAAGACAAGCTAAAATGGACCATTAATTGAGCAAACGTACGTACCTTAAAATAAGGCGTTCCCATGAACGGTAACCAACAGAAAGCAAATTCTCCTCGGTCACGTTTCTTTGGCTCTCACCTCGACCCGTTAGTAAAACTATCTGAAATCCAAGCTCAAGAAGCTTTCCATATAGTTTTAGACTTGCTCGTAAAGCTGGAGCCTTCCCCAGTTCCACCCATTCATCGAATGAAGTCTCATTGAAAGTTTCAGATCTATGAAATCAAAATGAGAAACCCAAATTAACTCGAGATGAAAGTGATTTTATCGACCAATTAATTAATCCAACTCCTTTACTTTCTGTATCATTTTATTGCAAGAACATAATCTGGCATCGCATACATTTTTAAAAAGATTTATTGAAGCAAGGTAATTTGGTAGGTGGATGATTATAAATTATTCAGTCGTACATACGTCCTGATGACTATATGGATGCGTTTGATATGTCGTAATCTGTCTTTTAATATAATCAAGATTACATTACAAGGTAGATTTCTTTGTTTGTTACTGTCTTAGAATTGTAATATAATGTAATCTGAATTACAAAAAATACTAAAGTTTTGTAATCTAGATTACATCTATGTAATCCAGATTACATTACAAGCTGTCCATTTGCATGCAATAAATTACATTTGCATACATGCAATAAATTATATTTGCATACATGCAAATGTGATTTATTGCATGCAAATGGGATTTATCGGTGGCGATCGACCGGTCGACGATCGACGACGGTCGGTCAACGATCGACGACGGTCGGTCGACGACCGACAATGGTCGACAATCGACGGCAATCGGTGACCGACGGCGGCCGACGACCGTCCGACGACGGCCGACCGACGACCGGCGACCAACGACGGCCGATCACGACAACCGATCGCATCCGATCACGGCGATCGACGATGAACGATCGACGACCGACAATGTAATCGATTGCTCCACGGCCACCGATCGATTGTCTATCGTTATCGCTGTCATCGTCGTTGACTATGTCATCGTCGTCGATTCATTCCTATCGTCTTTGTAATGGATACCAAATAAAAGAATGTAATAACCTTTGTAATCCAAGATTACATACAATTTGTATCCAAACATAGTAATATAATCAAGATTACATTGCATTCCATTATAATTTAGATAATATTACGTCCACCTATATGTATCTTTAAGTTTGCTTGCCCTAAAGCATCTCAAATTCTGTCATTAATTGATTATCTAAATGATGAGAATCCCCCATGCATGCAAAAGATTATGTTAAGCAATATTAATAGACCAAAATCTCATGCATGCTAAAGGAAAAAGCCTCATGTTTTGCCAAACATGTGGAGTCTGTGCATCATTTTCTCAACTCGTTCGATCAATCAATTAATTAATTAGGTCTGAGCTCGTTTTAGTATTATCGATTGTATACGTTATTGTTCCCACATAGATGGCGCGGTGGTAAGGTAATATGATTGTTTTGGATACGGAGTAGGGTCGATTTCGGAGGGGGTCTAAAATCCCCCTGAGCTCAGATGACTCCTCCACTGTCTTGCCACCGTGTCAAGGGATATAGTCCCTCCGTGATTTACCTCCCTCTCACCACAGTCCTAAGACGGATGACAGAGGATTGCTAGTTGGACAAATTCCCAACTTTTGGATTGTATACGTTATTATTCCGCTCATAACATCTAATGAGGCTTAAGCTTCCCACTAATGCTTTTACTAAAGTATATGAAGTGATGTTTCTGTATATCAAAAGTTTAGTTTAAAATCGACATGAAATATATCGAGTGGCGTGTATAATTAATATATAATTAATAACGATTAGCTCTTTCGAGATAGATAGCAATTAATCGAACTATATCATTATATAAAATATCATAACCGTACTAATTATTCGATGCTAGATAGATAACAATTCATTTATAAAATTATTAGAATAATCAATTTAGTAATCTTCATCGATCTGTTCCATGATCATTGTAAAAGAGATAAATTATGAAAGATCATATGAGTCTTGATATGGTGATAAAAATATATGAAGATCATCTGAATTCAAAAAAAAATTCTAAACCTCCTTCAAAATTAATTCATACTACTTCTGTAAAATACCGTTGTATTTTAACGGTCATATCATCTCCGTAAGACCAGATAGATAATAATTCATGATCAAATTATCTCCAACCGACGAATAGTACGGACCGAAGAATATATTGCATTATTTGGTCCTGACTATCGGATAAGGACAATGGGAGTATAAATAGTTTATTAATTAATTTCGAATAGTCAAATTTTGTCAAATAATTGATCACCATATACGTTTTTAAAAAAATGAACATTACTTGAGATAACACTCTCATCTATTTGACTAAAATAATATAGATATTATTGTAAATAAATATGAATTGAATTTTAACATGAAATTTAAAAATCTCATTCAAATTTAAAAATTCTTCATTATTTTTTTTTATCAATCAATCAAAAAGTATAACCCCATAATTTATTTTTTTCCATCGTTATCGAAAGAAAGACCGAATGACACATAATCAATTTTTTTTAATAAGAAATAACACCCCAACTAGGCACCGAAGCATGATACCCGTGGGTAGGCAGCTAGTAGGTCAAACATCCTAGTTACGTTATACCTTAAGCGCCCTTGCTAGAACAATATAATTTCGTAGTTCGTTCCCTGTATACCGTGGAGTATCTAGGATTTAATCCCTCAGGCTCAGGCAGCTACTAGTTCGGAACTTCGGACGCCCCTTTTTGGTTTCCCAAGCTTCGTCCCTCTCATGAGGCAAAATAGAGTGTATGCCCTGGTAGTTGACCTATAACAGGGTCATTTCCCTGACAGAATCTATCACTGTATGCAGCATGGGCAAAGCAAACAAACCATAACTAGGAAAGGCCGTGGCAGAAACGATGTCAAAGCAGACAAACCATAAACAAGGAAGGGCAAGACCGTGGCAAGAACACAGTCAAGGCATCATGGCTTCCCCCCAAACTGTCCTGTACTCCAGGACCAAGCCCAGAGACACGGACTCATGAAAGATAAACTTCATAAGGGTAAGGGTAAGAGGATCCTTTTGGTTTTGGGAACTCTGAACCTTTATCTTAATTTGTTTCTCTTTGAGTTGTGTTCTTTTCGACGAATATGCTGATTTGAATATCGAAGGCGTTTTGCCAGATACATTCGGTCTCCTCTAACAAATGTGTATTCGCAGGCGACTTCATTAGCAGCGTCCAACGGAGAAGCGGATCCGGATTTTCGACGAACGTAGCATAGAAGAACATCGACGTACGGCTATATTCAGGCACTAGTCAATTGTTTGTTGTGAGGGAGGTGCATTGGTGTCATCGTATAGACTATTGGGATAAGCTTCTGGGCGAGTAGAAGAACATTACGAGCATTTTGATGGATCGTTACCTTATTTTCATATATCTAAACTTATCTCGATAGAGGATAAATAGTTCCTGTTCAATAGATAAAGAGAAACATTCGATCGAGTAGAAAGGCATGGAAAAGGATTACCCGTATCCATGGACTGCATAATACGGAAGATTGGAAAGAAGCGTCTCGTCGACGTCAAAGATCCATATGTCTTTCTCATCGCCTTGGATCGAAACATTAGCGGCGAAGTATAGAGAGTCGCCGGCGACGACCTCAGAATCCGAGGAGTACCGACCCCCGTTAAAGTACTTCTTCACGTACCGAATGCACTTGCTTGGGATCGACTGCCAAGGCCCTTCGTTGTTAGTTTCTACAGAGAGCCTCCAGCTGCCGCACCAGTAGTCATTGGCCACTCCTACAACGCCTGCGGAACGGCTGAGGCGGCGGCCTTGGGGGACCATCCGGAGGAGGGAGTGGTAGGCGCCGTCGGCGGAGGAGAAGGCGAGGATGGAGATGAGAAGGAGGGCAAGGAATCGGAAGAGCGGCATTGTATCGGAGGCTTCGATCAATTGCAGGAGCGCGCGACTTCTCTAGCTTATAAAGGCGAAAAAGAAGACCTGAAAACTTCAATTTTATAATTAATTAACTTGCTCTCGATGCTAAATAAGAGGTCACTGTATGATATAAAAATTGAAATCCGTCTATTTAACGATTTTTATGGATCATCATAAAAGAGATAAATTATGATAGACTTTTGACTTTTGAAATTAATAACTAACACATAAAAAACGACATATTCACATTTGCGAAGAATTTCCGATATTTTATATTACAATGTTTAATTATATGAGATCCTTTTTGTGAGAGCGAGAGGTCACAGTAAAACCAACATGTACGTCACTGGAAGTGATGTCTCCCACGCGATGATTAATACATGATCGTATTTGTAAAATTGATGTGAAAGTTTAAAAAAAAAAATTCTGAATTCAAAACAACACTCATATAGTCCTTAAAACTCATAGAGTCCTTATTCTCCATAATTTATTTCTGTGAAACACATCGATACAAATAAGCAAATTCACTCAAAAAAAAAATATCCTCTTGCTTTTTCCCTTCCTTTCCTTTTCATCGATCAACATCCCTTTATGTCATCCAAACAGAACGGAAAGGTCCACCGTCCTCCCTGCCAACTCACGACCATTGTCCATATTTGCAATGGTCTTGTCAGCAGTTGGATGTTCCCCCATTCAATGTCTATTTCTTCCACATGTTTTAAATGATATATAAACCACTAAATCTCGCAGATTTAATGATCCGACAAAACCTTTGGAAATCCCTCTCATCGAATTGCTGGCAAAGTCATGTTCTCGGCTTGCTTGTGGTTGTGCAAATTGTGCAAATTAATCCCCAGGATAGGAGTGAGGAATCGCTTAACCTGAGTCATACGACTGAGGCAGCGATAGTGATCAGGTTGGACCATATGTGGTCCAAGTTTTAACCGATTGTGTTAGAAAATGTGAATAAAAAATTGATGGAAAATGGACTCAGATATGTATATAAGTATATAAGAGTTTGTTTTGTAGTATAAAAACTAATTTAAATTGTATTACAATTATGAATGTTGTGAATACATGCGCGCTTGTAGGTTTTCATTTGCCTCCGTCACCCAAATGAATGTTGTGAATACATGCGCGCTTGTAGGTTTTTATATCTTCGTAATAAAAAAAAAACAAAGTAAATCCTTTATTCATGAGTTCCCAATTGAATAATGTGTAATTATCAGTTTTATCGTAGCATTTCTATTGTTCCCTAGCTAAATTTTATTTCAATTGATATAAGAAAAATAATCTTAAGTTACTTTGCTTTAATACCTCTTAGTATTAGAAAGCAATGATATTATGTAGAAAACCATCGAATTTCAAAATTTAATTTTGCAGAATAATTTTGTCCCCTTCTTTTTATACAATTAATCATCCAAATTAATATCGTTGAAAAAAATACAACGATCTCGAGGGTTAATAGTAGGAATTTGTAGTCCCCACGAGGATTATGCGTTGGTTGAGGCAGAGCACACTTGTGAAATGAACACGGATTGATTTTGGAGAAGTATCTAAAATTCTTCTCTAGCGTCAGGTTACCCTCCTCTGTCCTGATCAATCGCATGAAGGTGAAAAGCTTCCCGCGATTTATCTCCCTATAATATATTGGTGCAACCGATCTAGGTCACGATTGACCAGACTCGAGTTTGACTCGAGTAGTATTTTAATGTTTGACAAAATGATTGACAATGTGATTGTCAATGGAAAGTTCAAGTCACGAGTACTTGACAATTGAGAACTCCAAGCATGGGTCTTGACAAAGGAAAAGTTCAAGCATGAGCCTTAGCAATGGTCACTACAAAAAAAATCCATTTTTGGCGACGAATTTTGCAACGAAATTTGCAAAAAAATTCGTTGCAAAATTTTTTTGCAACGAAAAAATTTTCATTGCAAATAATTCGTCGCTAAATTCTGCAACGAAAAAATAAATTTCATTGTTAAATTGCAACGAATAATTATTTCGTTGCAAAATTCATCGCCAAATTTGACAACGAATAAATATTTCGTCGCCAATTTGGCGATGAAAAGAAGATTCGTCGCAAATTTTTGCGACAAATAATACTTTTCGTCGCCGAATTCGACGACGAATAATTATTTTCGGCGACGAATTATACTTTCGACCCCAAACTAGCGACGAATAAATTTTTTCGTCGCCAAATTTGCGATGAAATATTTATTCGTCGCAAAACTCTCGCATCCACCTCCGCCCAATATAATGAAATTTGGCGATGAATATATTTTTCGTCACAAATTTAGCGACGAAATATTTTTTTTCATCGCAGAATTTGCAACGAAAAAAATATTCGTCGCCAAAATCTGATGAACGGGATTAACAAATAAAATTAAATTTGGCGACGATTTTTTTTCGTTGTAAATTTGGCGATGAAAAGAAAAATTCGTCGCAAAAATCGACTATCACCGATCGATCGTATGCACTACCGACGATCGGCTATCGACGTTACGCGAGTTGCTACGATGACTGATCGATCATATCCATCGATTAATCGACAGCTTGAGTAGTCGGTAGTCGTTCCACGAAACGTTACGTAAACTACTACGATTAAGATGATCGTGATATTGTATACCAGTCGACTGATGCCCAAAATAATTTTGGATTGCGCAGCTTCTTAAGTATCAATCGACTGAATGTTTACATCAGTCGACTGATACATATAATTTTGCAACGAAAAATGTATTTTCGTTGCAAATCTGGAGAAAAATTAAAAAAAAATTGAAATTAATCTTTTTTTCCTGTTTTACAACAAACACACAACAATATTAACACAATTATACAACAAACAATAATATGGACATCAAACAAATTTATACATATAACAAATACATCCAAAGGTCTATCATACCATTATCATCAGGCAACAGTTAAATACAACAAACTTATAAAAACATAAATATGACATATGTCATAAGTCAAGAAGCTAACAATTAAATTTTGACAAATACAGTCAAAGATAACCAACATCATCACCATCGTCATCAAAAAATACATCATCATTGTCTCCATGACAGGGATCAGGCAGAGGAGGAGCAGAGCTAGAAGGAGGAAGTTGATTTGAGCTAGACGTTAACTGAAGATGTTGCATAATAAACATTTGTTGCCTTTGAAATTCGTTCATCTTTTCATTTAAGTCTTGAACTTTCTGAGTGCTCTCTCTCGATTCAGTTTTCTTCTGTGCTAGTAACTCTCTCAAATGATTAATCTCTTCGGTTAATTGAATAACTTGGGCTTTTGATGCTGGAGAGGATGAAGAAGAAGCACCAGGGACTCTATAGGATCGGCTCAAAGAGCCGAGTCCAAGTATTCTTCCACTTTTCGGTCCTCCAGATGCTTCGAGCCATAAATTTATATTGCTAACAGATGGCTCCGATTCGACTCCATCATTACTTGCTCCCGAATTTCTTTGTGAAAGTTCATCGTATTTCTCCTATTATGAAAGAAAAAAGAATTAAATATTAATATAAGAAATTAAATTTTTACAATTACACACCTTTATTATTCTAGCTCTTTCCCGACTCCATATTTTATCCTTTTTTGGAATGTACGGGTGAAAATGTCAATAAATAATGGCTCAGTTCCCGTCTCCTTGGCCTAAACAAATTAAACAGTTAATATTTATAAATTAGTGAGTATTAGATTACAAAACCATAAATTGAAAATACTCATCAATCGATGTCTATGCTCATCGATATTTATGGATCCTCCCGCATACGTGGCAGACATAATGCCGGAGTTACAATTCTGATTTTGCTTATTCTGTTTACTCCTCCACTTACTTTCATCAGATCCCCAATACGCAACAATTTTATTCCAATTCTCCTCAGTTATACAGTGTGATTTCTTATTTCTAGTTTTTGCATGATTTAGTATGTTTCTAATATGATTACTATATTTTTTCTTAAAAATCCTCCTAATCTCTAGTGTTTCAGTCTCCTCCCAAATAAATACCCGCTGCAGTAGAGGAAAATAAAAATTGATTATATTAACTGCAATTTCATATACTAAATGATTGAAATAAGTTATCTTGAACTCATTCCACCACAGAACTTTAATTTCTTCCGGCGTGCTTGTATAAGTCATAGAAGCGCCGGCCCAATGGTTATTCACTATTTTATTCACCTCGTGAATAACACGTGCAGAATTTGTAAATCTAACATAAACCAAAAACAAACTCCGTTATATACTTTAAAAAAACTTATTGTATTAAAATTTTAATATAGATATTATAAAACTTGAATACTTACGAATCTCCTCGCGGAGATATAAACTCTCTCGTATCTTCCCTCTCCACGAGTGATTGTTGTACCGGGAAAGAAACATTAGCAGGTATATATTGAGAATCAGAGGATCCTGCAACTGGGGAAGAGGTGGAGGGCACATTTCCTACAAGAGCATCAGAATGTGCGGGTGTTGAAGCAGAGGAAGACTGTGATCTTCCATCACTACTACATCTATGACCGCCACATCGAAACTAACAATCATGATTATTAGAAGAATATTACAGGAAAAAAAAATGCAGTTGCATATCGAATTATTAATAGGAAAAATATGAAAATATTACCATATTCATAGCAACTGGATGACCCTAAATAAAAAAAAGTTCATTAGCATATCAAATATATGGAATTTCGAATAACACAGTAAATTAAAACATAATTGGTATTCAATAAATTAAAAGATAAATTACCAATAATTAGAAATCAAAATCTGCAATAAAATTTTTGGCCTGATAATGCGTCTAATCATCATCGTCATCGTCATCGTGATCGTGATCGTCATCCTCATCCTCATCCTCATCCTCATCATTGAAATCTTCATCTTCATACTCATTCAGTTCACTTGCATCAACGTCTATTACTATGCCACTGGGATCTCGTAACGTTGAAATATTATACTCTTCGATATGAAATGTATTGCCAACTTCATCTTGTTGATAGGCTATGTCCTCCCAATGTTCCTCAATTTTATTACGTACTTTTGTTTTACAAACTGCCCACTAATCACTTTTGTCTCGTCTCAGACTAGGATATGAAGCATAAAATACTTGAATCGCTTGTTGTGCTAATACAAATGGTTTGTACCTCTTGTATATTTTTTTGTAGTTAATTTCAACCAAATTAAACTGTGGATGCACCCTCATGCCTTTGATAGGGTCAAACTGTTAGGGCAATCTCTTGCCGTAATATGGTTTTGATGGTGTGGCAAAGGGTTTAAGTTAGTTTGATATGTTGATGTGATATATGCGTTGAAGTCGTGCAGGACTTAGTAATTCGCACATGGAGCCGTGGCGAGTTTCACATCTCATGACTCGTGCCTTGAGTTGGTGAAGGATAGCTTTGCGGAAGCCGTGCGCTTGGAGCATCCGAGGGACCGTCGGACGAGAAGCTTGGAGTGAAGCCGGAGGAAGTAGACTTCGAGGCAAGAGACGCGAAGGAGCATTGCAGAGCCGTGCGCCTGATGCTGCCGAGGGACGTGGCCGAGAACGAAGAGAACTTCGAAGGCGAGGGACTCCGAGAAATGAGGGTGAGCGATTGTAACCCGGGGAAGAGCTCTTAGGTGAAACTTGGCCATTTGGCGAGTGTCGGATGGGTTTTCACGACACGGTCATTGCCATGTCATGGCGATCATTGCTAATCAGTGAGTTCGGTGGTATCTGGCCGGATTGGCGTGTGGCGTGATCGGCGCCATCGTGGGCGATCATTGCCAAGACCATCGATCGGCTGCGGCGGCGATCGGTGATCAATAGGGTTTCGACCGCAGAACCGTTCGTAGCCGGTAGGCGGTCGACTACGGAGGCATCGATCGTGATGAGTCCATCGATCATTGCCAAGAGTTCAGTTGGACTACAACGGTCGGGATCGGCGTGTTCGGAGGCCGTTATAGTAGTAATGCGATCATTGCCAAGAGCGCGATCGTGATGGCGCAAGCGGGAAGAAGTTAGCCCTCTCTATAAAAAGAGAGGGTGTAAGCCTTTGAGAGGCTAATGCTCATACTCCAAACAATCTTCCTAGTGCCCCCACAAGCTCTAAACTCTTCTTACTTGTCTTTACTTCAATCCTATTGTAAGAAGAGTGATCTTGGTTGTAAAGGTTACCTCCACCTAGCTTTGTGCAAAGGAGAGACCGATAGTGATTGATTTTGGCGGAGTGATTCACCGTGGACGAATCGGACCGTGGATTAGCGGCGTAGCCGTGAACCACGTTATATCTCGGTGTTGGTATTGCTTGTTTATATTTTGCTTGTCTTTACTTATAGGTGTATATTCCGCTTGCGCTCACGTGTTGTAGACGAGCAATTTCACGGCGTCCAGCGTCTGAGGGCTATTCACCCCCTCTAGCCGCCATATCGATCCCTGAGTGGTATCGAGCCGAGGAAAGCTTGTCACCGGACTAACGCCGCAACAAGCCCTACATCAAAAATGGCGGCTCCAACATCCATCCTCCGAAGTTTGAAGGAGAATTCGCAGTGGAAGAAGCGAATGGAGGTATTTTTGAAGCGGATTTTGATATAATGATTACAATGGAATCGGTTTCGTTTTGCCTAGGGATGAAGAGGGAAGCCAATAGAAAAATCACGATGGACTAAGAAGCAAAGAGAGGAGCACCTTGCAAACTCAAAGGCAAAACATCATCTTTTCAATGTGCTCCCTCAACAAGAGATCAACCGAATAGGAGAATGCCTAAGCGCCAAGGAGATGTGGGAGAAGCTAATTGAGCTTCATGAAGGCACATCCGAGGCAAAGCTAGCAAGGAGAGATCTCCTCCGCTCCCAACTCTACAACATCAAATTAGAAAAGGGAGAAAAGGTAATTTCTTTGCATTCTAGATTCAAAGAAATTTTAAATGGACTAACAAGTGTAGGTGAGAAGCTATCAAACCGGGATATGGTAATGAAGGCCATAGATGCCTTTCCCCGGTCCTCAAAGTGGAGCTCCATGGTGGACTCATTCTATATCTCAAAGAATTTAGAAGTGAGCACCTTGGAGGAGTTCTTCTCAACAATGGAACTCCACGAAACTAGGCTTGAGGTAATACAAGAGGAGCCTAAAATTCAACCCTCAAGAGGAGTAGCATTATTGGCTAGTAAGGGAAGAAGAAGATGGAAATCACCTCCTCCTCCGATGTGAAGCATCTTCCTCCTCCTCCATGGATAGCAGAAGCCTACATGGTAAGGAGGTAAGGCGTGCATTTAAATTTTAGATTTGATAAATCTAATGATAGGATGAGAAGACCAAGGGGAAGGTTATATGCTACAATTGCCAAGGAGAAGGGCACATAAGGGACAATTGTCCCTCTAAACAAAAGCAAAGAAGAGAAGAAAAGAAAGAAGCCAAGACGAAGAAGAAGACGGGGCGCAAGAGAAAGGAAGAGGAGAAGCAAACAAAGGAGAAGCGAAAGGCTAAGGCTCTCAAGGCAAGGACTTGGGATGACCCATCCTCATCCTCCTCATCATCATCGGATGAGGAGAATGCCTTTGTCACCAATTTGGCCTTGATGGCCTTTGATGAGGATTGCTCTTCATCCAAATGAAGAATCAAGCTCAAATGGGAGAGCTCAAATGAAGGGGAGCTTCCACATCCTCATCATCCGAAGAAGAGGACATGGAAACTATGGTAACGAATCTCTCACCCCATAAGATAGTTTCCATGATTTCTAGCTTAACTAAGGACTTATTTAGAGCTAAGAAGAAGAACAAAAGCATGCTAGATCAAATTAAGGACCTAGAACAAAAATTAGAAAAAGCATGCTTAAATGAAAATGATAATATTTCTTCTAGCTTAAATGATGATGCATGCTCACATGATTATATGCTTTTAAATGTTAATGATGCATGCATAGAGGAAAATAGGGCATTAAGGGAAAAGGTAGATTACTTAACCAAAGCCCTAGAGAAATTCACTATTGGCTCCAACACATTGAACATGATCTTAGGGAGCCAAAGAGCTAGTTTCAACAAGAAAGGCCTAGGATACAAAGAAAAGAAAAATGAAAAGACCTATAAATGCCTTATAGCTAGGGGACAAGATAAGAAGAAGGTAATTGCTAGGAAATGGATCCCCAAGGAGTATTTAGTGAACCCAATAGGAAAGAATCTATTTTGGGTTCCAAAATCCATCCTTAAGGGTTAGAATAACCCTAGGGTAGTCAACCATATGAACTTGACCTATATCATATTTTGGTTGACTTAGGATGACGGGACAACATTTTTTAGATAGTGTTGGGTGATGATAACGTGCCCATAAATAGGTAATAATGCTTAAATCATGATGATTGATGTAATTCCTATGTATATTTACAATCATGATTTATGTTTTTGATATTGTTTGGCGTTATCACTAGAAATAGGTTTAAATCATGCTTTAGGTGATAATTTGTTTATTATCATCGTAAAATACCTAATGCATGACTATTATTTGATGGATACATGAGTTTCATGATCATAATATAGAATTGATTGATATATGTCATTATGATCATGTAGAATGTTAGGTTGATACTTAACCATGATAGAATTGCATGAATATATGGGTTAAGTATATACAAATACCCCCTAGGATACATCTCACACTCACTATAGGCTAACTTGATTGCAAACTTAGCATGGGTGAGATATTAGGATGATACAAATGCCCACTAATGCCTATGGCATTTAGATGGTCATTTAAAGTATCAAAATAGCAATAATAGACCAATCATGGGGAAGGCTTATGTTTAATTCATAGACATATTGCCCAAAGATCATGGTTGGATATTTCATATGTTTTCAAAACAATTTCTTACCTTAAAATACATGTATTCATGTTTTGAAACAATTGGATGCAAAACTAGGTAGCTAACTTGATACTAGAATGATCAAAAACCTAGTGGTTTTTAGAACTTTTGGATTTTTGGCAAAAACAAGAAAATATAATGAGTTTTCATGAAAAACTATTTTTCATTGATAGATATACTTAAAAGAAATATGTTCCCCAAATTTCATGATTTTTCAAATTTTCTGGAATTTATAATGCATTTCTGAAATTCGTCCAGAAAATCAGAAATTTGGATTCCTTTGTGCCAGTCGACTGCCATACTAATAGCAGTCGACTGGTGGCCTGTAAATCAAAATATTGAAGGCCGAATTCAATTTGTAAACCTACAACAAGTGATAGAAATATACTTAATGCCATCAACAAGTGGTACCCAATTTTAAATCAACTTGTCATATTTTTCCTCTATTATACTTGATGCCATGAGCTTATAACTTAGTGTTAATCTTTTTTGATGGTGTCAAAGGGGGAGAAATAATTATGTTTAAGTTAATCACTTTAGGGGGAGAAATATATTTTAGGGGGAGAAATATATGATAGGGGGAGAAAATTTGCATGGAGAGTTTCATGGATTAAGGGGGAGTTGCATGTTGCTATATCATGTTTATCTTTACATGCTTTCTTACCTTAGAATTTATATCAAATGTTTTTACCTAACTTAAACGGATTGCCACACATCAAAAAGGGGGAGATTGTTAGGGCAATCTCTTGCCGTAATATGGTTTTGATGGTGTGGCAAAGGGTTTAAGTTAGTTTGATATGTTGATGTGATATGTGCGTTGAAGTCGTGCAGGACTTAGTAATTCGCACATGGAGCCGTGGCGAGTTTCACATCTCATGACTCGTGCCTTGAGTTGGTGAAGGATAGCTTTGCGGAAGCCGTGCGCTTGGAGCATCCGAGGGACCGCCGGACGAGAAGCTTGGAGTGAAGCCGGAGGAAGTAGACTTCGAGGCAAGAGACGCGAAGGAGCATTGCAGAGCCGTGCGCTTGATGCTTGGGGGCGTGGCGAACGAAGAGAACTTCAAAGGCGAGGACTCAGAAATGAGAGTGGCGATTGTAACCGGGAAGGGTAGCTCTTAGGTGAAACTTGGCCATTTGGCCGAGTGTCGGATGGGTTTCGACACCGATCATTGCCATGTCATGGCGATCGATCGCTCAATCAGTGAGTTCGTGGTATCGGATCGCCGGATTGTGGCCAGCGGTCAATCGCCATCGTGGGCGATCGATCGCCAAGACCATCGATCGGCCAGAAAAGCGATGATCGATCAAAGGGTTTCGACCGCAGGCGGAGTTCGTGGCCGATGGCGATCGACTACGGAGGCATCAGTCGACTGATGAGGTCCATCAGTCGACTGCCAAGAGTTCCGTTGGACTACAACGGTCGGGATCCGACGTGTTCGGAGGCCGTTGTAGTGATGGCATGATCGCCAAGCGGCGCGGTCGGTGATGGCGGCAAACGGGAAGAAGTTAGCCCTCTCTATAAAAAGAGAGGGTGTAAGCCTTTGAGAGGCTAATGCTCATACTCCAAACAATCTTCCTAGTGCCCCACAAGCTTTAAACTCTTCTTACTTGTCTTTACTTCAATCCTATTGTAAGAAGAGTGATCTTGGTTGTAAAGGTTACCTCCACCTAGCTTTGTGCAAAGGAGAGATCGATAGTGATTGGTTTTGGCGGAGTGATTCACCGTGGACGAATCGGACCGTGGATTAGCGGCGTAGCCGTGAACCACGTTATATCTCGGTGTTTGTATTGCTTGTTTATATTTTGCTTGTCTTTACTTATAGTTGTATATTCCGCTTGCGCTAATCTTTTGTAGACGAGCAATTTACGACGTCCAACGTACGAGGGCTATTCACCCCCCTCTAGCCGGCCATATCGATCCCCTACACAAACCAACGACACATAAATAAAATAACTCGCAAATCTGAGTCTGGATACGCTACCTCTAAAATTTCATCTAGTAAACTGTAAAATTCATTCCTTGTACCTCCATCAATAGATGACTGAATACAAACTCCGCTATTCATTGTAGTTTTCCCAGTTCCATAAGCTTGAGTATGATGATTATATCCGTTTATGAAATATGTGGGCCAAGTTTTAACCATTGAATTTGGACCCCATGACAGATTGTTTATTAGGTCTTGCTCAATGTGGCAGTGATTATCATGAACCTAAAGTAAAATAAATATATGTCATCAGACAAGATTTATCAAATTTACTATCATATACTACTTACATAATTTTTGAACCATTATGCAAATTCTTCATCACATAAATTATTAAACTCATGCTCCGGAAGCTCCGAATATAGAGTTTGAAAAATCCTACAATATAATTAAATAAAACATGAACAATATTTTATGATATACAAAATGTTTAATATAACTATTATATACTTACTCGAAATACGACGTTACTTCTGAACAATTCAATAAAATATATGTATGGGCTACTCGCCACTCCGGACTAGTTAAGTATCTACTTGTACAAGATCCACTTGGTCGACCAAGGTAATTAAAAATTGAGAATGCCCTCAAATTTGGATCAACGGGACCCTCATTGTTTCTTCTTGCTTTCTGACTCTTGCATTGAACGTGAGGTTCAAAGTAATATGATGCAAAAGTTGTAACTTCCTCCACAATATATGCATTAATAATAGAAGCTTCAACATGAGCCTTATTTTTCACTTTTTTTTTCAAGTGATAGAGGAATCTAAGAGTAATACAATAAAATTTATTAGCAAATAAATTAGACTAGATTTTACCAAATGAAATAACAACGAGAAAAAAGTAAAAAAAAAATCACCTTTCAAACGGATACATCCATCGAAATTGAATAGGACCTCCAAGTTTAGCCTCATATGGCAAGTGAACCAAAATATGTTCCATTGAATCAAAAAATGCCGGTGGAAATATCCTTTCTAAGTTACACATAATAATCAGAATGTCTCTCTCTAATGTCTCCATGTGTGAATGACTCAGTACTGTCGAGCAAATATCATGAAAGAAAATGTTTAATTCCGTAATTGCACCCCAGACAAAATTTGGTAACAGTTCCTTCAAAGCAATAGAAATTAATCTTTCCATGAATATATGACAGTCATGACTTTTAAAACCCATAAATTTGCATTCCTTCAAATCAACGCATCTACCAAGATTTGAGACATAATCATCAGGAAATTTCAACGATTTCAACCATTCACAAACAATCCGTTTCTGATCCTTATTCAATGTATAAACTGCTTTCGGTTTTGGTCCCCTACTATTTGCATCAACATCAAGGGTAGGTCGTTTACATATGAGATGCAAATCTTTTCTTGCATTCAGATTGTCTTTTGTTTTTCCAGTTATATCCATCACTGTATTTATCAGATTTTCAAAAACATTCTTCTCAATATGCATTAAATCAAGATTGTGACGAATCAAATTACTCTGTCAATACGGTAAATCCTAAAAGATACTCCATTTTGTCCATTTATGCGTAATTCTATAGTCATATGTTGTGACATTTGGGTCTTCAATAACAGATGGAAAGTTAAGCACTCTTTGCCATAGAATTTAACCGGTGAATCTCATTGGTGGAGGTGTTCTTTCAATTCTATTATTAGTAAATTCTTCTTTATTTCTTCTGAATTTATGATTTGGTGGTAAAAATTATCTATGACAATCAAAATAACTCGGTTTCTTTCCGTGTTTCAATCTGAATGACTTTGATCTCTCCATACATATTGGACATCCTAAAATCCCCTCAGTACTCTAGCCCGATAACATCCCATAAGCAGGAAAATCATTTATGGTCCAAAGAAGTACAACTCTCATTGTGAACAGCTGATTAGTATGGACATCATACGTGGAAATACCCACATCCCATAGTTGGATCAACTCGGCAATCAACGGTTGCATGTAAACATCTATTAACTTCTTCGGATTATGAGGGTCAGGCACAATCAATGTTAAAAACATATAAGGTGTTTTCATACACATACCAGGAGGAAGATTGTACGGAGTTACAATAATTGGCCAGCAAGAATACGTTCTTCCTGATTTGCCAAATGGAGCAAATCCATCAGCACATAGACCCAACCTGATGTTTCGGGTCTCATTTGCAAACTCAGGATATGTTCGATCAAAATTTTTTCACGCCTTTGCATCAGATGGATGACACATTAGCCTATTCTCTGTTTTATGATTTGCATGCCAAGTCATGTGTTCAACAGTCACCTTTGAAGCATAAAGCCTTTGCAATCTAGGAGTTAAAGGCAAATAGAACATTTGTCTGAATGATTTTAATCGCTTATTACGATTTGATCTCGTGGTACTCTTGTACCTGCATTGACTACAGAATTTGCAAGTCTCTAAATCTGCATTATCTCCCCAATATAGCATGCAACCATTTCTGCAAACATCAATTCTTTGCACCGGAAGACCCAAATCTTTCACAAGTTTTTTCATACTGTAAAAATCATTCGGCATTATGTGATCACGCGACAATACTTCTCCAATAACTTGAAAAAAATCATGAAAACATTCTTCTGACATATTATGCTCAGCTTTAACATTCAACAATCTTGCGGTGAGAGATAATTTTGTGTGACTGTCACAACCGGACCACATGGGTTCATCTGCAGCTCTCAATACTTCTTGAAATTTTATATATGGCTCAT
Source organism: Wurfbainia villosa (assembly GCA_025175895.1). Classification (NCBI taxonomy): domain Eukaryota; kingdom Viridiplantae; phylum Streptophyta; class Magnoliopsida; order Zingiberales; family Zingiberaceae; genus Wurfbainia; species Wurfbainia villosa. The sequence goes on from CM046008.1 coordinate 2,457,787, forward strand.
TGTGCACATTTTCATTACCACTAGTAATTTCTACCTCCTCCAACGGTGTTGAATAATTATTATACATGTGTTCAAATGCTTGAGGATAACTAGCACTTGTCGTGTTTGGTTCGCTATTCAAATTATGACCAACTGCATCAACTATTATCCTCTGGTACGGATTGAATTGATCGTAATATACTTGCTCTCCACTAACTGTCCTTTGTATGTTTAGTCCAACCTCTTCATCGGATATAAACGGTTCACCACGACAAGTCCAATTATAATAATTTGGCGTAAAACCAAATCTACAAAGATGTTCTCGAACTTTATCACATTGGAAAAATTTACCATTATGACATTTTTGCACGGACACCTTAATTTATTCTCATCCATAAACTCAACATTATTAGTAGCAAATCTTAAAAATTGTTCCAACCCAATTATAAATTCATCGATTAAACCACAATGTTCTGATAAATTCTTTTTATACATCCAACTTCGTTCTCTCTCCATCAATCCTGTTTTCGAAATTATATCAACAACGATTAATTTTCATTTCTTTCAAATTAACTTCATCCATATATATATCAATCTAACCATAAATTTATACTCAACATTAATTAAATTTTTCTAATACTAAATATGATTTTGTGTGATATTTAATTGCAAATTATAATATTATTATTTCGAACAAATTATGATCTACTAACAGTAATTAAATTACTTAAAATCAAACATTACGAATAAAAATTATAACAGAATTTATAATACTGTAAATAATGTTATAAACAATATTTTTACACGAACCTGTCCAAAAGGAAGCAGCGTGGGGATGAGCTCACGGCTAGATGAACACCTTGACAAACACCTTCAAAGTAGGACAACTTATGAAAAAAAATATGACATTTAGAATACGACACAGTATTTTATATATATATATATATATATATATATATATACTTTAAATAATATTTGAAATCACGAAAGACGCGCGAATGCGGTACGTAAGAAGGCGACTTATGCTACATTACGCGTGAGCTAGGCACGCGTGCGCCGATGAGGACACGCTCGCGGCACACACATGCGGCGGCCGCGAGGGCACTTGTGCCCGCACTCACGTGGACAGGCGGCGTTCGACGGCTACGTATAATTAATGCCGCCACTCTATGGCACGCACGACTACTGCAAGCACACCCGGCGGCACCGCCATGACCGCGTGCGCGGGAGCGCCACCACGAGCACACGCGACAACTACCGCCGCCGCGAGCTCACGGGGCCGCTTCATCGACGCGATCTCGGCGAGAACTGCCGCGTACGCCGACAAGATGCTGCGCCGCCACGCGCCCGCCGCGCGAGCTCGCGGCGAGCATTCGCGAGCACGCAGCTGTGGCTAATCGCCGAGAGCGCGGATTGCGCGCATGAGCGGCAGCTCCGTCGCAGCTCCGACGACGATGTCGGAAGGGAGAGGGAGGAAGGGAGGGAGACTTACCGACGGGGCGGTGGTGGGAGGAAGACGATCTGATCGATGGAAGAAATGGAGAGAGTTGGATCGGCGGGATAATCAGGGAAAATTTAGCGATGAATGTTTTTTCGTCGCTAATTTCGTCGCTAATTTGGCGACGAATATAGGATTCGTCGCCAAATTGGCGACGAATTCTATATTCATTGCAGATTCTGCAACGAAAAAATAAATTTGTTGCAGAATCTGCAATGATTTTTTTTCATTGCAGGATTCTGTAACGAATTCAAAATTCGTTGCAGAAATTTGCAACGAATTTATTTTTTCGTTGCAAAATTCTACAATGAATTATTTTTCGTTGCAGATTCTGTAATGAATTCAAAATTCATAGCCGATTCTGCAACGAAAAACAATTCGTTGCAAAATTTTGCAACGAAAATATTTTTTCGTCACAAATTGGGGACGAAAAATAATTTTCGTCGCTAATTTGCAACGAATTTTGCAACGAAATTTAAATGTTGAAATTTTTATAATTTTTGCAACAAATTTTTTTTTGTCGAAAATTTCCTTACAAATTTGCGACGAAACATAAAATTCATCGCAAAATTTGTTGCAGATTTGCAACGAATTATTTTCGTTGCCAAAGTTCGTCGCCAAAAATCAATTTTTTTGTAGTGGGTAAAGTCCAAGCCATGGATACTTGGCGATGAATAAAGTCCAAGGCATGGGTACTTGACAAGTAAAGTCCAAAGGTATAGTCTTGGTGGCATAAAGTTTAAGTGAATTTTAGCGATGAAAGTCTAAGTATGGATACTTGACATTTGGGGAGTCCAAGAGTATGATATTGGCAGTATAAGTCCAATGTTTGACGGTGTAAAGTCCAAGCGTTTGTCTTAGCGGCATAAGTCCAAATGTATCTTGATAAAGTAGACCCGATTAGCATGACAGTAGCCGATTGAAGCACTTGAAGGTTAACATATGGATGAACAAGTCATGGATGACTTGGAGGAATCCGATAGGCGTGAGGCTGATGGAGGTGACTAGAAGGCTTAGGTTTATGTTAAGGGTGGTCTATCAAGTATGAGGGGATCATACTTGAGTTAAATCTTATGTTTGAGGTTTATCAGTCGACTGGAGTTATGGATAAGTCGACTAACCGAGTGTTTGACACTTGACAGCCTAAACAACTTGGATTAGTCGATTGGGATTATAACCAGTCAACTGGTCCACAAGGAGTTGAGTGAGGCTTGATTGTTGATCTGTGGCCTTGGTAGTCGACTGGTCCACAAGCAGTTGATTGCTAGGGTTTGACAGTCGACTGATTTAAATGGATACGAGTACAGAAGATTTGGTAGTCGACTGGTCAGTCGACTGCTAGTAAGGGTAGTCGACTGTTGTGATATCCGTTGAAATTTTTTCAGTGTGGATTGAGTTATTGTGAGACAATGACACCGTGAGCAATCGACTGATGCCTTTTGGTAGTCTATTATTGGGCACGAAATCAGCTCGATACAGGTTATAAAAGAAACTCGAGATGGAAGATTTTGCACTAATTTTTGGGGAGATTTTGAAGGGGAATTGTTGTTGCATTCTAGATCTTCAAGAGCAATCCAAAGCAAACAACAAACAAGCAAAGCATTCAAGTTCTTGTAAAATGTTCTTTACATTGTTGTTGTATTTCATTTGTAGTTGCTTGTATTTATTCTTGTTATTGTAAGACTCTTGTATGAGGTTTTTCCTCCTCCGATGTGTTGTCGAGAAGGAGAAGATTTAGTGATGGTGTGCATCACTAGAGCTCACTTGAGCTCGATCCGTAGAGTAGAAACCCTAGGTTCTGAATCACGTTACATCTTGCGTATTGTGAGTGTTTGTTGTACTTTGTTATTGCTATTTGTTTCCACTACGCTAATAAGTTTTGTAGACAAACACGATCGAACGAATTCTAAGAGACGAAGCAAAATCGCCATTCACCCCCCTCTAGCGATGCCATCGGTCCTAACACAATTGTCGTGAGATAGACCGGTGAGGGCTGCTAGGTTGGTGGATCCAACTTTTTTGTGAAGTAGTAGGAATTTGTCCCCATGAGGATGGCGCATTGGTAAGGTCGTATGACAACTTGCGGATGAGGCACAGGTCAAATCTCGGAGGGAGGTCTAAAATCTTCCCCCCGAGCTCAGAACGACTCTCCACGACTTTGTCAATCGTGTCAAGGTTTGAAGGACCCCCCCTCTTCCGTGATTTACCTCCCTTACAATAGTCCTGGGACGGACCAGTGGGAGTCGCTAGGTTGGTGGTTCCAACCTTTTGCGAATAGTCGAAATTTTAATTTCGCTCCTCAAATTGTCTATTTTAGTAGGTCATTCTTTCTTTATATATCTCTTATTCGAAGGAGCACTTAATTTGAATAAGAGTTATTCAAACTATAGATCCTACTTATTCGCTAAGAGAACAGGTACATGCCTTATCTATTTTTGCTTTTAATTTGGAGAATTATTAAATAGGGGTTTTAGGTTAATTTACTATATTTCCTACGATACTTTGAGCCACAATGGAAGGTTTAGGGATTGACTCATTTCCATTGAGACTTCTGATCTCGAGATTCCTCTTAATTGAGTTCTTGAGGAATTATGACCTTCTCGAGTCGAAATTCACTAAGCTACCCTTCCACCCTATTCGGAGATCTAGAGAGGTCGAGGATGTTTCATCAAAGAGTCAAACTCATGCACACAATGCTCTAGACTAAAGCTCTTGAGAGCCGAGAACTCTCACCCACACAATACTTTGGACTAAAGCTCCCGAGGGTCGAGATCCTGAGAATCGAGACTTTGGGTTGTGTCTCTACGATGTCCTTAAGGTCTTTATTGCATGACATTATCTTGTCACATATCATGGTGTTATTGGCACACAATGTTATCTTTGGATTATTAGACCTTCCCCTTGGTAGAGTCATCGAGTCTAACCCAAGAGAGACTTGGGTGCGACCCAAACCTAGAATTGCATAAGAATCTTTTCGCCATAAATCACAATGATGATGGTATCATATCTCGAGATTGATGTCCATCGAGCAATCCTTATTTCTATGCAGTAGGATTTACTCAACACAAATTACCTCGTATATCCTTTGTCATCATTACTTTTTTTACCTCTTTTCATTACTGAGTTCATTTTATCACTTCCTTCATCTTCGTTGTTGTTGGTTTACCCTCGTAATTGTAGTTCCACCGTTGCTAGTAAGTTCTTCTTTCTCCTTTCAGTTTCTATGCCAATATGGTTGAGTAGGACTTTGCAAATGATTTGTCGATCCTCTAGCGAGAGTATGAGCAATCCTTCTTTCTTTTCTCATTGGTTCAAATATACCCTAACCAAGGATGCTGAAATTGAAACATCGACCCTCCAATCTATTGGGACCTTGCAAGTTGAATAGCTCAAATTTCTTCGGCTTGATGGCAGACAATGAAAATCTTGAAGCGACACAAGGACCACACACTCAATGCTAACTCGGATGATTTTACTCAGTATCCACCTCTTTGAGCCGACTAATTCAAGGGTATATCCTTCTCTATTCTCTTTAACTAAACCTTCTCCTTCTCAGACTAACGTGGAGAAACCTTCTTACAATATGATTACAATAAGCTTACAAAGTTCAACAGATGATGAAGCAATAAGAGAGAAGAAATGAAGAGATTACAATTTTAGCTCAGTTCTCCTTCTCTTGGTTTCTTGAAGATCTTGCAGATCGAAGCTTGAGGCGGATGGTAAGCTCGGAGATCGCAATAAAATAGTAACATCATCCGTTGAAAAAAAACTTTTTTAAATGCTTGGAATCGAGTTGTTTTTGTGTTTTTTGCAAGATGTCTCTCTTCGCAAAAAAGATTAGAACCGCCAACCTAACGGCCCCCACCGATCGACCCCTCGGCCATTGTGAGGGAGGTAAATCGCGGGTGGGCCTTTGACCCTTGACTCGATGGTAAGCACAATGAAGAGTATTTCATCCTAGGGGGGATTTTAGACCCCTCGTCTGGTTTTGAACCGGGCATCCTCGCAAGTGTCACCTTGTGCTTACCATCAAGTTATCCCCGAGGGACTGCAAGATGTCTCTCTTGACTTTAGTAGAAGGTGTCTCATGGAGTAGATTAAGTTATGCTAAATTGTTTTTTTTCTCATATTTTTTTGCTAACTTCTTCTCCAATCTTGGATTCATCATAAGGAGATAGACTTCCAAGTGTCACTCCTAATCAAAGCACATTGAACCAATACCGATCGAGAAGTGGAGATGCACATTCATTCTGAATGTTTGGAAGTGATGGTCCAAGCGCTTAGTGTTGGTGGTGGACTTGCATATGATTACCATAACGTATCCGATTGTGTTGTATTGATTCAAACCCAATTAAAGTGATATAGCTATTGTGATTTTGGTTACCGAGTTTGTGTTATAGGATGTGGATTATTAGATTATGGATCCATATGTGTAGAATCCATTAACCCGTACCATTAGCATTGATAGATTGTTAATGGGTTTAGGATTAGCTCTATATATAGGGTGTGATCTCCGCAGGAGAGTGATCATTCGATTGTCTCTTTTTCCCCATCAGGCAAAGCATACGGGGATGTCACTCTCAACCTGTTGAAGATCAAGCCTTATGGCTCTTCGACTTCTTCCGACTTCAAACCCGGCGATGATGTCCTCTGATTTAGGTGCATGGTTATTGCTTTCAATTATGCTTCCACTTTTGTTTTGTATCACATGTTTGTTGTAGATCAATTGATAAGATCCTATGTTCGGATTGTTTTGTTTTTTATTTTTCTAAATACATATGTGGATGCGCGATCCATTGACGAATCCAAAAGATCCATCAATTGGTATCATAATACAAGGTTAGGTGTCATTGATCATATAACATTACGATGCATTTTTTGACAATTTTGGTCTAAATACATGTGTTTTCCATTAGATCTTAATTTAATGCATTTAGACACACATAATTGTCGAATCTAAGGGTTAGGAGCCCTAGGTTTAGCTTTAGATCAAGGTTTTTTTGCATTTTTTCGCGAAGAACACGAAGAATGGCAATGTAATCGTCGTCATTTTGATCGAAACCATCACTTAGATCCACAAAAATTAGGTCACTAATCGACTGATGTAGACCATTAGTCGACTGCTGGTCAAAATTCGATGCATAAAAACTATTTTAGTCGACTGGAGCACTCGACTGATCTCCATCAGTCGACTGTCATAAGGACCAATCGATTGGTGCATGGGAAATTCAAACAGAATATTTGTAAATCGACTGCAAAACTTTTGGTGCAATCGGCTTAGGTCACGATTGGCCGGACTCGAGTTTGACTCGAAATGTATTTTGATGTTAGACAAAACGTATGACATGGGATTGTCATGGGAAGTCCAACATAGGTTGGCCACATAAATCCAAGTATATAGCCTTGGTGGTGAAAAGTCCAAGCATGAGGCTTGGTGTTAGAAAGTCTAATATGGGTTGGCCACGTAAATCCAAGTGTGTAGCCTTGGTAGTGAAAAGTCCAAGCATGAGGCTTGGTGTTGGAAAAATCCAAGCATAAGGCTTGGTGTTGGAAAGTCCAACATGGGTTGGCGACGTAAGTCCAAGTATGTAGCTTTGGTGGTGAAAGTCCAAGCATGGGGCCTGGCATGGAAAATCCAAGCATGAGGCTTGGTGTGGGAAGTCTTGAGGACTTGGCAAGTTCACTAGGCTCGGGGTCCTTGAGTTGGTGAAGGATGACATTGCAAAACCATGCACTTGGTGCATCCGAGGGACGTAGGCCGAGAGAAGAGAGCTTCGATGGGGAACTCCATGAGAGAATAAGGTGGACTTATCCAAGTGGCTAAGACTGAGTATCGGATGCTCAAACATGGTGTTTGAGGGTTTATCCGATGGTCGGATGCTCAAACAACTTGATGTTTGAGGTTTTACCCGATATCAGTTGACTGGTATAGGTACCAGTCAACTGCTTTAGGTTGATTGGACTCGATCGATGTTCGACTAACCTGGTTCTGGCCGAACAATCGACTACTGAGGGAGGGCAGTCGACTGTTGACATCATCAATCGACTGATAAGGGATATCAGTCGACTGATCGGGGTGAATTCGGGCATAGAAGATTTCCCAGTCGAGTGATCACGGCAACCACTCAACTGATGGGATCATCAGTCGACTGATGATAGATCCGTTGGAACTTGTCCAACGTGGACCGAGTCATTGTGAGACAACGACTATAGGACCAGTCGACTGATGGTCACAATCAGTCAACTGATGGGCACAAAATTAGCTCGATGCAGGTTATAAATGGAGCTCGAGATGGAGGATTTTGCAAGAGATTTTGGATGAGAATTATTGCTGCATTCCAGTCCTTCAAGAGCAAACCAAAGCAAGCAACAAGCAAAGGATTCAAAGCCATTTGTAGTAAAGTGTTCTTTACGTATTTCATTTGTAGTCTTTTTATTTGCTTGTACATTTTGTATTACTTGTTGTAATTACTTGTATGAGGTTTCTCCACCTCCGACTTGTGGTCGAGAAGGAGTTTGTTAGTGTCGTTTGCATAACATGAGTTCGTTGAGCTCACCCGTGGAGTAGGAAGAACCCTAAGGTTCCGAACCATGTATATCGTGTGTATTTGTGTGTGCTTGTCTTTTGTATTCGTACTACTATTATTTCCGCTGTGCATTAACGAGTATTGTAGATGAGCAAGCGACGAACGATCGATTTCCACCGTACACAGGAATTGGGACTATTCACCCCCCCTCTCTAGCTGGTCACCGATCCTCCAACAAGTGGTATCAGAGCGAGGAGCTTATCAAGGACTAACTGCCAACACAAGCACGACAAGAGATGTCTAGCTCAAACATCTATCCACCAAAATTCGACAGAGACTTTTCTTGGTGGAAGAAAAGGATGGAAGTATACTTCGAAACCGATTTCGATTTAATGTTAATCTTAGAAAATGATTTTGAAATGCCTAGAGATGAAGACAATAGACAAATTGAGAAGTCAAGATGGACCAAGGACCAAATCAAGGATTTCAAGACAAATCTCAACATAATCAAATTGCTAAGTGATTTGATTCCTAACCATATTTGATCTAGATTAGGTAATTATAGGGATGCTAAGGACCTATGGGACAAGGTGGTCAAATTTCATGAAGAGCCCACATTGGTCCATGATGAGGAAAAATTGTCATCAACTTTTGAAGATGTGGATGACTTGGTGGAAACCTCCACCTCTAGCATTGAGGGGGATGAGAGGTTTTCCATCCTGGAACAAGAATGAGAAGAAGCATCTACCTCCGGAAGAAGTGATCAAGAGGCTTCCACCATCCTAGGTAACTCAAGCAATGTAATTAATAATAAAGATCATATAATTTGCTTTGAGTGTAGGGAGAAAGGGCATTACAAGAGTAAATGCCCAAAATTGGCTAAGAAGATGGTACTGGTGCCAAAAGTCAAAAGATACTGAAGTCCTCGCTAGAAAGGGCAAAGAGCACATTGTGTGCTTTAAATGCAACCAAAGAGGATACTATTGAAGCCAATGCCCTAAGGAGAGAAAGAAGGGGCAAGAAGGAGCATCTCATATAGGGGGAGCTTCCAAAGCTAACCCTAAGGTAAATTTAATTAATGCACCTTCAATTTCTAGGACTAATACCTAGAGAGTCTATTAAAAAGGTTGAAAACCACCAAAGCATTAACCCCAAGAAATATAGGCATGTGCCTAAGAAGAAAAACAATTCCCAAAAGAAGAATGAAAAGTCAAAATTGGAAAGATTAGAGGTGGAGAACCAAGCCTTAAGGTCAAGGTTTGAGAAACTTGAAAAGACTCTCAAAATTATGACAAATTCAATTAAAGGGTCAAATGTTGAAAATTTAAGGCCTAGGAGACAAAAATCGTCTAAGAACAAGAAAGGTTTGGGTTATAAACTTAAGTCCTACCATAATGTTCCATTTGATTATGGAACTAAATCTAGGTCTAGAAAAACCAAGGTTAATAGGGAAGTTATCCCTAAGACTAACCATGGTGTTTGTCTAGTGGCTAAAAATTCAAAGAAATCCAAGAAAGACACTAAGAAGGTCATTGGGGGAGTTACCTCTAGAGTTGACTTAGGAAAGACCCAATTGACTAAGGTTTCAAAGCCAAAAAGGGTCATTAGGAAGGTATCTAGGGAAGTTATCCCTAATGAATACCTTGTTAACCCAAGGAGCTCCAATAGGTATTGGGTTCCTAGGAGCGTGATCGATTCATGCTAAATGGGTTAGGGTGTGTCAACCCTAAGTGGATGGGTAGTTAACCTAGTCATGGTAGAGTTGACACTTTAGGATGTGCCAATGTGTTTTGAGAAGTTTTAAAAAATAATTAAGTTGGCGCAATTAGATTTTAGAAGTCATGGTGTACCATTTTTGGGTTTTTGGTACACTAGAGGGATAAATGACATTAAAGCAAAAATGGATTTAATCTTAGAAATGACAATTTGGGCTTAACACTTAGGTATTCTATACCTTAGTATTTTATAATTGTCATGCTTTGTTTGCCTTGCCATGACATGACATCATATTTAATTTATTTTTATTATATAAAATGTCATGATCATATTTTTAGGGTTATTTTTATATGTCATGTATGCTTAAATTTCATTCACATGCTATGACATCATGTGTCACGCCCCGATGGAGACCCCGCCAGACGAAAATCCAGTAGCATCTCCCTTGTATGGGTGACAATACCAAACTTATATACAAGGCCTACACGGCCACTATACATCGGTCAACACGATCGGAATCCAAAACAACACACGCAGATAATATTTAGGCCTCAGGCCATCAATCCAAGTAAATAAATAAACAGTCTATCACATCTAAACCTACCCCTTCTACCATTTGGGCAGGAATACTCAACCGAAATCCAATCTAGAACAAAACTCTGAACAGAGGTCCATAAGGACACCAAAAATCCACGAATACATAAATCCAATTCCAGTCCTAAGTATATCTTCTAAACAAGATATCCAAAACCAAAAACAAATAACCAAATAAACTTCCACGACGAGGGGGTTTGACTGCTGCACTCTCCTGACAGCTTCATCTTGAAATAGATATAATCAACGGGGTAAGTTCAAAGAACTTAGCGGATATAGTCGATATGCAAGCAAGATATAGCTAACAATAAAAATCATGCCAGTACAGTCTCACATATAGAGTATGCAAGAAATAAATACAACAGGATTGTACTAACCTGAATCTCCTACCCTGATATAGGAGCATGTGCCTGACTAGAAGTAATAAAGTCCTCACCATATATATATAAATATGTATCCTGTATGCATGACAATCATATGCACATCCAAGGCAGCAATAAAAATGCAGTAAACACAATACAAATGCTATCCATGCAAAATGCATGTCGTGCCAATGACATGGTCACCCCTGACGCCAGTCAGCCGCCTCACACGCGATGGTGAAGCCGAGTGGGTTGGACTATGACAACTGTGCACTCTGTCATCACTGATCCTGAGTGACCGAGTGGACAGGATGCTGTCGGAGTACACCTATCCTCCTGCCCCAATCAGAGTGGGGAGCTAAACTCTCATCTCCCGGTGTCATAGACTAGAGGATGGATTCCTGCCCGCTACCACGCTGCCTCATCGCTACCCATGAGCGGACCAACAGAGCCTGACAGAGTAACTGCACACACCCTCCTGATGTACCACTAACCTATGAGTGCCAGTGTGTGCAGGCCATGTAACTGGCTGCGGGCTCAACAATAATGGAACCCCGCCCAGCCAGCATGCAATCATGCAAGATGATGCATGATACTAAAGCATGTCAATTCTACTCAAAATACCTATCCGAATAATATATACAATCAATATGTACATATCTATAATCCAAGTAACTATGATCCAAATAAAAACAGGGAAGAATAAAATCATAACCTATCACATGCATGTATCAAGTAGGCACCAACAATATACTAGGCATATAAACATGAAAATTATTGCAAGCTATCCTAACTAGCATATCAACTTGACTATATCTAAAAGATAAGTCAAAATACCCGTCTGCCAAAATGTCCGCAAAAGAACCAGATCGTCACGCAGTAGAACGCCCGTGACGAAACCACGCATAATGCATAACTATTGTTAAGCACAAAATACCATTCACCGACAAATCGAATACATAATCGATTCCTTCCATAACCAATTAATCCAAAGTAAATCCATCAAATCCAAGTACACGACAACGTGCTAAATTACTACTATGTATCTCCAAGTAGACCCTCAATCCGTAGGTCACAAATTGTGATTAACTCCTCAATCCAAGAACATATCATTGCAATTAATCTCACCATGATCAATACTCATCATATGAAAATAGTATCCATCTCACAACAAATGATCGAATCGAATCCTACATCGACCTCATATCCGATCCACTAGGTTGATTTAAATTATTCTATTCAACCTAATCAATCCTCCATACATAATTACAGAACCGATCATAAATATGAATCTAACCTAACCCTAGGTGACATACACACGACTCAACCAATCCTTACCTCAAACACGATCCAACACTTGGATCCCACAACTTGACACCCACAATCCATATACAACCATTAATAGCCCATAATTGCACCGATTTAGGGCTCTAACCAACCCTAATGAAACACTCACTTCATTAGTCCTTCCTCACTCACACACAGTCGAGCAACACTCATTCACACCCGAACAAAACCCTCACAGCCGACACAATCGTCCAACCTAAATTTCAAAAATCCAAATTTTTCAATAGTAACCACAGAATCTTTTAATTACTGCCAAAATACAGAGGATCGTTCAAACTTACCATTTGTTGCCATCTTCCTGCCATCCCTTGTTAATCTGCAACCGGCACACACGATCACTATCCTAAAACACTGATCGAGCTCAACAAAGAAAAAATGCACAGCTATAACCTAGATCTCATCCAAAGTAAAAGGAAACAGGCTCTTACCTAGTTACCGCGGCAATTGGGGCAGAGGTGACTCCAAATCAAGTCGAGTTAACGCTGCTACCAATTCCCTGCTCGAATTGAGCACTCGCCCGAACCATGCTCCGGCGGCGCTACTCAATAACCTGCTCTCCGGTCGGATATCCCACCAAGAGAGCGTCGGCAAACTCTGGATCGCGGAGAAGCAGGGCGTCGAGAGGGTCGGCAGCCAGAGGTATTGTCGGAGTCGCGTGCGTGCGGGGCAGGGCTCGGGCGAAGGGCGTCGACGGTCCTGTGGGTGATGGCAGCCTGATCGTCGGCGGAGAAGAGCTCGTGGCGGCTCAGAGGCGAGGACAGCGAGCCATCTATCGGCGCACGTCGTCTGGACAATGAGCGTGCAGAGAAACCGGTGGAGAAGAGGTCGCCGTGAAGGCTGTCAGCTAGAGAAGGTCGCTGAGAAAAGGTCGCAAACCTAAATTTATAACCTAGGTTAAATTTATCCTATTTACTCATCTAAACAGGCCCTTTAAAAGCCTATTTTCCTATCCCCGTAATTATCTCGTACGACCTCCGTTTAAATCTAGAAAAATTCTGGAAAAATTCCTAAAAATCCCAAAAAATTTCCAGGGTTATTTTCTCAAAATTTTGGCCATTTAATTTAAATATTTTAAATTTTCAATATTTAACATTCTCTCCCACTAATAAAAATTTGATCCCCAAATTTCCTACTCGTATATTAGTACGAGATGTCACAACAACCATCTCCAGCATCTAGAGACAAGTCATACCTCAAGTTACCAAGTGGGATTACTGATATCCCCTCAAATCAAATCACACATGCTTCTAGCAGTCCTTCCAAAGTATGAATAGTATCTTCATATCGACCACCTATCATAAGTGCCTAACTGTACCCGAGTGGAGCTCTATATCCGTGACCTGTTAAAGACTTTACCATAATCCTAAGGTAGATCCTGAATCGCTATCGCATACGATACTCACAGATCCTCCATGAACTGGAAATCGCCACAATATAACCTATCCAGCGATCCAACAAACTCGTCGTATGGATCGAATGAAAATGAGCGGACTTAGCTAATCATACTAAGTCCTTTCCGAATTCCAAATAATCTCCCAACACTGTCCATCATACTATGCTTTCACGTCCATCTCAGTATAGAACCTTGCTGATTATTTGTATTCCATTTTTACTAATTGACGCACTGCACACCAGACTGCGAAATCAACTATGTCCCGCATGTTGTTCCACCACGAAGAACGTTTCAATACTTACTATTTTCCGAATACAATCCGATACATCTGCAACATATAGAACCTATTGCAATCTACAAGCAATACTTATCAACATATCATGACAAAGCCTCGTGGCTCTCGGGGCAATGCAAAAGGCACTATCTGCAGACAACGACATGCTACCACGACCGGGACTCGTAGCCAGTCAAGATGTCAGGTAGCTAACTAGCCACCTACGACATACAAATTCCACTATCACTGATTCCGAACCGGTAGAGCAAGAGTACAACTCTATGGTAGATGCTCTCTATCATCCCAACAGGAATCTATCTGTTGTTCCTGAATCAATAATAACTCTTCCTAAATTTGAATGTAACTATATAACCCACCATTCTTCTCAGAGACGGATAAATATTTCCTCACAAGAGAAACCTACTTTCAAAAATCCACTCTATCGCACAAAAATGGGAGGTGACTGGGAGACTATTATGACCGATCTCCCTAGTTGCAACTATCCGTGTTCTAACAACTCATGCAGCTACCTAGTAGCTAGCTAAAATCCCATGAGCATTCCGGCTCCTCCCTATACAAAACAACATAACAACTCCGAAGTCCACGTCATATCTATGACAAACTATCTCGTAGTTCCTCCTTTGACGTAAACATGGGATACGTCTTGATCAACTACATCAAAAACACTCCATTCTCTGAAACATTGCATCCACCTACAACACCCTTCCTTCCACCCGAGAATGATCAAACAATACTGTGTAAAAGTCAACCATCGTCTGAGCCCTGAAACTAGTTTCACAAGCTTCAGACCAAGTAAATTCCAACACCTTCCTGATCCAATCAGTCATCGATGTAACACCGCTAGAGCATCCTATCCATATCTATGGTAATAATCAAATCAATACTAGAAAACCATCATCTACGGTGGCCGAGTGCTCAACTCCAACTGCCACCATCACAAATGATCCAATCGTGTCTAGAATACACGATTTTCTAAATCCCTGGACGACAAAGTCATCAATAAGTCAAATAAGATAATCCAAAAGCTCATACAATTCATACCAAGTATGAAATTGTCATCGCTACACACCTGCATCCTCTTTACTCTAGGCTGATGATATATCAATCATCCCTACGACTTTGATAATTGTATGACACCCTGTCACTATAATATCAACACACCAATCATAAATCAATCCTAGAGTATACACAGGTGTCCTATAGCTAATCTAAATAGATCCTCAATCCACCATGAAGGATATTCATTTCCTTCTACCACTACTGCATTCCATCATCGATAATCGATGTATAACCTCAAAGGTCCATCTCTCTTTGAACAACGAGTTTCAGAGCTTCTCAAAAAATAAAATACTGGGACAAATAAATATCCCATCCAACACCTCCTATAATTGGAATTTAGATTCTTCCAATTCCCATAGTGTTAAGAAACACTGATACCAACTAAATTATCCCCTGAAAAATCATCATTCCAACAAATACCTCTCGGCATCAACAACCTTGCCAACTTTGAAAGACTGATCGATGACGGTATCTAAGCAACTTGATTTGGCGCTCAGCCAATTGGATGACATTGCCTTGAGTATATCACGAGCTTCAACAACCTTGTGCGCTTTACACTAGCCCTCAGCCAAAACACCATAAATACAAACTTTTGGCTCGTAAAATATCATTACCTCAGTACCAAATAAACTATCACCTAGTAGGGGATCTTCGATATCGAAACTATTTCCGAAATCACTCCGATCGCCTACTCTACTTGCCTATACTGCGGCAAGCCTAGAAGTTCATCCGACACCACATCTGATTACTCTCGAATTATACAGATATCCGAGAGACATTCTTATACCATCATGTCACAAGCATAACCTCCAAGTTAATATCCACATCATATCAACCAAGTTAACTATAGCTCAACTAAGTCAACTCTCCCACCATAATATAACATCTCCAACAATCAACCTCTAAACATCCAAAAATCATTTATCATACCCCTCTAATAATCATCACAGTAATCATCTCAACATCCCACCTGTCGGTGGAAACACTATTAATCCACATGATCCAAATATAGAAATCCTTTTAATCCTATCTGTACATGTTTTAACCACAGATATCTGTAAACACCTTATCTCTCAATATATCATCAAGTAAGGTAAACTATAGTAATACCTTAATGATAAATCCTTCAACCATCTACAATTCCTTTTTAGTAAAGATGCAACCTCATCCAAGTTCTGCTCTTAATGAATTCCCTATTTCACAGTGATCTAGAATAAGAATTCGGTAACTGTATGAATCTAGGTGTACACCTCTTCCTATCATGTTCTCCAAGAACCACACAACCAGCTTCATATCTTCCACAAGTGCACCAACCCACTTCTGATAGCCATGTAAATTTGAGGAGAAAGCTTTAATCCATATTCCTGTTTTCCGCTGGGAAATGAAGTGTTTCATCAATCTTTCATTCCCAGGACAGAGCCTTGATCACCACCTAAAATAAACTAAAATTCCAACTAAACCCTCAATCACTCAAGAGATTGTAAACTTTCATCATCAACATCAAATTACCACCTCTAGCAACAGACCTGATCAATATCAAGCATCAACATGGGAACGAAATAATGTCACGTGAATTCAGCTAGAAAAGCACGTTCACGACTTCTACCGTTACCTTATCCGAAGTGTAGGTTATTATCACTAGATTGACTACACTATTCTCTTAAAACACTTGTTGCAGTCATTTTTATAAATATGACTCACCCTAATGCCTCCCGATAGGAACTGATGGAAAATCCAACTATCCTAATCCAAATGTAAGCCAATAAATCATGGGTGATCGAAAACAACTCAATCACTATCTTGAGCCCTTAAATGGGGGTAAACTCCATAGTGAACTCCATTATCAATTAATCACTCAACTTAAGGCTCAAGCATTTCCCAACAATGAGTCATACAAAATAACATGGAGAAATACTGTCTCCCGAAAACATCCTGAACCCGTGATCCCGTAATGGGTTATTTCTCCAAATAAATTCCTTCTACATATTCCACCAAGTAACAACTTGATCATTGTCATAGTAAGAAACTAACTCCACTCCCCCTATATAAATACCAGTTAGGTACTTAACAGTACCTTCAATGTTATCAATCTAAGGCTCAAGCCGCTCATGGATCGAAATCCCTATGGAACTTCGTAACTGAAACCTCCAATGTCTGCATCAACAAAAGTATACAGTCCTTGTCCAATACCCCACAGGGTAATAATCTGACTAGCATAATCAGTGAAAATTCCTAACACTGTAGTCCTTGATTTCCACAACCAATGTGACGACTTGACCCCTGGTTTCTGACTCGGTATCAGTCAGCTCTCAAAGGAAATTCATCTTTTCGACACAGGTTCAAGACTCACAAACTGAACAGATTGTTCACATGGTCAACTCCATCCACGATTACTAATAGTGACCAATACACTAAATGTTATTTTCCTATTATCCACTAAACACATAGCCAATCTAACTAGGAGTATAAACACTATGGCAACTCTGGCTGGTCACCTTGGTGGGCGACCCCTACTACGAGTCTGCACATGAGTCAAAACACTATAGACCCTTCTGGCAACTCCTTAGCCAGAGATCTCACTGTCCACTTGCGTGGTTACCCTGCACCACGTCTTGGTGCAGGAGCATGCTCACCTTGTCTCATATCTGTTAAATTATTACAGATGTTACTAGAACAGATGTTACTAGAAGTAAAAAAAATATATAAAATTAATCATCATACCTATTTTGCCGCAGGAGAGGTCCCGTCGCCGCCAAAACCCCATATTAACCTCGTCAAAAATCCTCAAATTTCTGAAACATAAAAATCATCGGAAATCCATACCAATCCAAAATTTTCAGATTGCCTCGTAAAACCTGCCAAACATGGCGAACTTCGAAAAATCCAAAAACCCCCAGGAACTTGAAAACCTAGGTGCTCTGATACCAAATAATTTGTCACGCCCTGATGGAGACCCTGCCAGACGAAAATCCGGCAGCATCTCCCCTGTACGAGTGACAATACCAAACTTATATACAATGCCTACACGACCACTATACATCGGTCAACACGACCGGAATCCAAAACAACACACGCAGATAATATTTAGACCTCAGGCCATCAATCCAAGTAAATAAATAAACAGTCTATCACATCTAAACCTACCCTTCTGCCATCTGGGCAGGAATACTCAACCGAAATCCAATCCAGAACAAAACTCTGAACAGAGGTCCATAAGGACACCAAAAATCCACGAATACATAAATCCAATTCCAGTCCTAAGTATATCTTCTAAACAAGATATCCAAAACCAAAAACAAATAACCAAATAAACTTCCACGATGAGGGGGTTTGGCAGCTGCACTCTCTTGACAGCTTCATCCTGAAATAGATATAATCAACGGGGTAAGTTCAAAGAACTTAGCGGATATAGTCGATATGCAAGCAAGATATAGCTAACAATAAAAATCATGCCAGTACAGTCTCACATATAGGGTATGCAAGAAATAAATACAACAGGACTGTACTAACCTGAATCTCCTACCCTGATATAGGAGCATGTGCCTGACTAGAAGTAATAAAGTCCTCACCATATATATATAAATATGTATCCTGTATGCATGACAATCATATGCACATCCAAGGCAGCAATAAAAATGCAGCAAACACAATACAAATGCTATCCATGCAAAATGCATGTCGTGCCAATGACATGGTCACCCTTGACGCCAGTCAGCCGCCTCACACGCGATGGTGAAGCCGAGTGGGTAGGGCTATGACAACTGTGCACTCTGCCATCATCGCTTGCTCTGAGTGGCCAGGTGGGACGAGGATGCTATCGAGTACACCTATCCTCCCGCCAAGCAGTGGGAGCTAAGCTCTCATCTCCCGGTGTCATAGACTAGAGGAGGGATCCCTGCCCGCTACCACACTGCCTCATCGCTACCCATGAGCGGACCAACGGAGCCTGACAGAGCAACTGCACACACTCTCCTGATGTACCACAACCCATGAGTGGCAGTGTGTGTAGGCCATGTAACTGGCTGCGGGCTCAACAATAATGGAACCCACTTGACCTGCAAGATGATGCATGATACTAAAGCATGTCAATCCTACTCAAAATACCTATCCGAATAATATGTACAATCAATATGTACATATCCATAATCCAAGTAACTATGATCCAAATAAAAACAGGGAAGAATAAAATCATTACCTATCACATGCATGTATCAAGTAGGCACCAACAATATACTAGGCATATAAACATGAAAATTATTGCAAGCTATCCTAACTAGCATATCAACTTGACTATATCTAAAAGATAAGTCAAAATACCCGCCTGCCAAAATGTCCGCAAAAGAACCAGATCATCACGACCGTGAACCTGCCTCGTGACCGAAACCTGCATAATGCATAACTATTGTTAAGCATAAAATACTATTCACCGACAAATCGAATACATAATCGATTCCTTCCATAACCAATTAATCCAAAGTAAATCCATCAAATCCAAGTACACGACAACGTGCTAAATTACTACTATGTATCTCCAAGTAGACCCTCAATCCGTAGGTCACAAATTGTGATTAACTCCTCAATCCAAGAACATATCCTTGCAATTAATCTCACCATGATCAATACTCATCATATGAAAATAGTATCCATCTCACAACAAATGATCGAATCAAATCCTACATCGACCTCATATCCGATCCACTAGATTGATTTAAATTATTCTATTCAACCTAATCAATCCTCGTAACATAATTCATGAATCCAACTTAACCCTAGGTGACATACACACGACTCAACCAATCCTTACCTCAAACACGATCCAACACTTGGATCCCACAACTTGACACCCACAATCCATATACAACCATTAACAGCCCATAATTACACCGATTTAGGGCTCTAACCAACCTTAATGAAACACTCACTCCATTAGTCCTTCCTCACTCACACACAGTCGAGCAACACTCATTCACACCCGAACAAAACCCTCACAGCCGGCACAATCGGCCAACCTAAATTTCAAAAATCTAAATTTTTCAATAGTAACCACAGAATCTTTTAATTACTGCCAAAATACAGAGGATCATTCAAACTTACCATTTGTTGCCATCTTCCTGCCATCCCCTGTTCATCTGCAACCAGCACTCACGATCACTGTCCTAAAACACTGATCGAGCTCAACAAAGGGAAAATGCACAGCTATAACCTAGATCCCGTCCAAAGTAAAAGGAAACCGGCTCTTACCTAGCTACCGCGATAATTGGGGCAGAGGTGACTCCAAATCAAGTCGAGTTGACGCTGCTACCGATTCCCTGCTCGAATTGAGCACTCGCCCGAATCATGCTCCGGCGGCGCTACTCGATAACTTGCTCTCTGGTCGGATCTCCCACCAAGAGAGCGTCGGCAAACGCTGGATCGCGAAGAAGCAGGGCGTTGAGAGGGTCGGCAGCCAGAGGTATTGCCGGAGTCGCGTGCGTGCAGGGCAGGGCTAACAACCGCGAGGGCTCGGGCGAAGGGCGTCGGCGGTCCTGTGGGTGATGGCGGCCTGATCATCGGCAGAGAAGAGCTCACGGTGGCTTAGAGGCGAGGACGATGAGCCATCTGCCGGCGCGCATCATCTGGACAACAGCAGCCTTGAGCTGGCGGAGAAGAAGTGTCGCCGTGAAGGAATTGTCAGCGAGAAGGCTAGAGAAAGGTCGCGACGAGGAAAATAGAAAAACCTAAATTTATAACCTAGGTTAAATTTATCCTATTTACTCATCTAAACAGGCCCTTTAAAAGTCTGTTTTCCCTATCCCCGTAATTATCTCGTACGACCTCCGTTTAAATCTAGAAAAATTCCGAAAAAATTCCTAAAAATCCCAAAAAATTTCCAGGGTTATTTTCTCAAATTTTTGGCCATTTAATTTAAATATTTTAAATTTTCAATATTTAACATCATGATTTTGGTATATGCTCTTATTCATATTATCATTTATGCAATAATCATCATTCATGGATAAATAAATGGATTTAAGGACTAAAGCATGATTTGAAGTCCTATTCACAAGGGAATCAAATAATATTGCATAGAAAAATACATGAAACCCTAAATGAACAAAGCCTATATCTCACTAGAACTTGACTTGTATGTATTTTACACATTTAGATACAAGTGAGATGTTTAATAAAATAAAATTAAAGATTTTAAAAACATTTCAAAAATATTTTAAAAAACCTTGGTAAAGTCTATCTTTTGATAGCAATTACCATTGAATGAGTTGATACAAAGAGGACTCAATATTAAAGCTTTTCTCAATTTTTGAACTTTGTGTTAATCTCACTATTTTGTTGGTAAAATAATTTTCAAATATTTTCACCCATATTGTTTGTGATAAGTAATGTATGTACAAAATTTCATGATTTTTCAATGTATGTATATTTACTTATGATTTTCGGAAATTTATTTCTGAAAAATTAAAAACTGCATTTTGCAGTTATCCATGGCAGTCGACTGATGAGCATGGCAGTCGACTGGTATCTGAAGGAGTCGACTGCCCAAGCTGATTTCGAGTAAACAATGGTTGTTAGGCCCATGTTCAACTATGTTTTGGTCCTCTAACCACTCTTAACCCTAGGATATGCTTTGGAGAGTATTAGAAAGGATGGAAATCCATTGGATATGTATTAGGAGAAGTGTTTAGGGTGAGTATCAATTTTAAGGTGTATGGAAGTTCAATGTTGAACTTGTGCCTTAATTTTGATTGTTTTAGTGTTTCTATTTACTTAGGGACTCTCCAAGGACATTGTTAGTGCAATGGTCAAGGGGGAGCAAGCCTTTAGGGGGAGATATCCATCATGGGAAGATGGATGTGTATTTTTCCTCATGGGAGGAAAATTGGGGATTGCCTCTCTTAGCTGATATGAGACTTATCACTAGAAAGATTGAAGGCATGTGTTTTCCATCCAAGGGAGAGATTATAAGATCTCATTGGGATATGAGACATTCATACCCTTGGGGAGGACCTTTTTGATGTATGTCAAAAAGGGGGAGAAGTTACCAATTGGGATATTTAGAATTCTCATTGGGATGTGAGAATTGTCAATTGAGAATAATTTGTAGACTTGAGTTTGAGGTTTTGTCAAACATCAAAAAGGAGGAGATTGCTGGTACAATCGACCCAGGTCACGATTAACCAGACTCGAGTTTGACTCGAACTGTATTTTGGTGTTAGACAAAACGTATGACATGAGATTGTCATGGGAAGTCCAACATCAGTTGGCCACGTAATTCCAAGTGTGTAGCCTTGGTGGTGAAAAGTCCAAGCATGGGGCTTGGTGTTGGAAAGTCCAACATGGATTGGCCACGTAAATCCAAGTGTGTAGCCTTGGTGGTGAAAAGTCCAAGCATGGGGCTTGGTGTTGGCAAAATCCAAGCATAGGGCTTGGTGTTGGAAAGTCCAACATGGGTTGACCACGTAAGTCCAAGTGTGTAGCCTTGGCGGTGAAAGTCCAAGCATGGGGCTTGACATGGAAAATCCAAGCATGAGGCTTGGTGTAGGAAGTCTTGAGGACTTGGCAAGTTTACTAGACTCGGGGTCCTTCAGTCGGTGAAGGATGACATTGCGAAGTCATGCGCTTGGTGCATCCGAGGGACCGCCGGACGGAGAGAGAATGGAGTGAGGCCCAAGGAAAACAGACTTCGAGGGAAAGAGACACGAAGGATGACATTGTGAAGCCGTGCGCTTGGTGCATCCGAGGGATGTAGGCCGAGGGAAGAGAGCTTTGGTGGGGAACTCCATGAGAGGATGAGGTGGACTTGGCCAAGTGGCTAAGACTGAGTGTCGGATGCTCAAACATAGTGTTTGAGGGTTTACCCGATGATCAGATGCTCAAACAACTTAGTGTTTGAGATTTTACCCAATATCAGTCGACTGGTATAGGTACCAGTCGATTGCTCTAGGTCGATTGGACTCGATCAGCGTTCGACTGACCTAGTTCTGGCCAAACAGTCGACTGCGGACACTATCAGTCGATTGATAAGGGACATCAGTTGACTGATCAGGGTGAATTCGGGCACAGAAGGTTTTCCAGTCGAGTGATCGCGGCGACCACTCGATTGATGGGATCATCAGTCGACTGATGATGGATCCGTTGGAACTTGTCCAGCGTGGATCGAGTCGTTGTGAGATAACGTCTATAGGACCAATCGACTGATGGTCACGATCAGTCGACTGATAGGCGCAAAATTAGCTCGATGCAGGTTATAAATGGAGCTCGAGATGGAGGATTTTGCAAGAGATTTTGGGGAGATTTTGGAGGGGAATTGCTGCTACATTTCGATCCTTCAAGAGCAAACCAAAGCAAGCAACAAGAAAAGGATTCAAAGTCATTTGTAGTAAAGTGTTCTTTACGTATTTCATTTGTAGTCTTTTTATTTGCTTGTACATTTTGTATTACTTGTTGTAATTGCTTATACGAGATTTCTCCACCTTCGACTTATGGTCGAGAAGGAGTTTGTTAGTGTCGTGTGCATAACACGAGCTCGTTGAGCTCACCCGTGGAGTAGGAACCCTAAAATTTTGAACTACGTATATCGTGTGTATTTGTGTGTGCTTGTCTTTTGTATTCGTACTACTATTATTTTCACTGTGCATTAATGAGTATTGTAGACGAGCAAGCGACAAACGATCGATTTCCACCGTACACGTGAATTGGGGCTATTCACCCCTCTCTAGTTGGCCACTGATCCTCCAACAAACTTGACTGGGTATCTCTAGTCGACTGGTATTTTGGACAGTCGACTGGGTGTCTCCCATCTATTGACATTTTTGGTAGTCGACTAGTTAGCTTAAATTTTGACATAGAATGGTTTTGAGTCGATTGGGCAGTCGACTGATGATACCAGTCGACTGCCATCAAGCACCAGTCGACTGTTGAGCCTTAGTTTGAGCATAGAAGCTTTGTTAATTGACTGATCACCATCAATTGACTGTTATATGACAACAATCGATTGATGACTTAGAAAACTTTCAAAGGTCATAACTTTTCGCTTGCGATGAGTTTTGAGACGTTTTCGATTGCATTTCGAATCTCATTCAAAGCTCTACGTTTGTTACGGTGGGGTAAACCCGTCCCCCCCCCCCCCAGCCCTCCTATAACATCCTATTTCGGGCCTTAAAAACATCATTTAGTGCTTTTTTAGAGGCTTCGAAGTTTTTTAAGTCTCATATTATGGTCATTTTGCGTTCCATACATTATTTAACAACAACAATACAATCGAGCTACCTAGGATTTCATTTGTATCCATTAGCATATGTGTTATTAAGTTGAACTAATACTATCGTCAAAGTAAGAACTATTAGTTAAACTTTATGCATCATTGTGTGAATGGATTTATATTATGCTAAGGATAGTTGGACCAAAGGAAAATCATCTTTATGTCGAATATATGTTTAAGTTGGTTCATTATAAACATCATACATGTGAGATCAGAGCCGACCCTAGGCAGGGGCAGCTGGGGCCCCCGCCCAGGGCTAATGAAGGTTTTTTAAAAATTATATAGGAAAGGGGCCCATTTTTATAGAAAAATAATTTTTTTTATCTATAAAAAGACCCTTTTTTATTTCGCCCAGGGCCTTAAAACATCAAGGACCGACTCTACGTAAGATGTCGGTCCAAAAGAAGACATGTTATGTAACTAATTAAAGAAATAGTGAAATATGGTTATAATTAATATGACCAAGCCTAACCAAGCTAACTCATATTAGGTTATCAATCATGCACATAGTGTGTCAGCCCAAAGAAAGGCACACTGTGTGGTAGATTACAGTATTTTGAGTTAGAATTAGAGAGTACCTCTAACAAGTTAAAATTTAATTCAAAGATTAATTGTAATGTTGCATGTGGTATCTCATAAAGGACTCATTGTATGTGCATATATTTTAATATTTACTTTATGTCATTGTTTATATATGTGCATGTTTATGATTATTAATGTGAGCATTTGTTCTGTTCTTTCTTTTATCTTATAGCACAAATGATATCTGCCAATAAAATTAATATTCTAACAACTTTAGTTTTAGAAACATTGAACATAAAAGGACTATTAGAAGTAAGGTTACTAAAACTAGATTGTCTGATAATGAACTTCTCGGCTTAGTTAATTCAGAAATCAATTTTGTCATTGTACCTTCTGACACTTAGTGAATAGATAGATACTGGGGCTACCACTTATATTAGTGTCACTAAGCATGGTTGTCTTACTAGCCGACTGTCTATTGATGGTGAAAGATACATCAATATTGATAATGATAAGAAAGCTATAGTGACTACTATAGATGTTTTTAGGCTTTGTCTAGGGACCGATATATTTGTGGATTTGGAGAATATATTTGTAGTTCTATCCTTTAAAAGGAACTTAATTTCCATTTCTTCTTTGGACAAATCAGGATATACTTATTCATTTGAAAATAGAATATTTAGTTTTTTTTAAATTCAATACTTATTGGTATTGGTTCCCTAGTTGATAAGCTATATAGGTTAAATATCATATCTTTCATAAACAACATAATAATTCACAGTATAAGTACGAAACTCAATTTGACTGACAAAAATTCATCCACGTTTTGATATAGGCGTTTAGGACATATATCCAAACAACACCTAGAAAGTTTAATGTCATAAGGAATTCTCTATTTCTTTGACATGTTAGACTTTGATGTCTGCATACAGTGTGTTAAAGGGAAAACAACTAATAAAAGGAATAAATGTGCAAGTTGGTATAGTATCACTTTAGAATTGATACATACAGATATATGTGGATCATTCCCTAAGGCATCTTGGAATGAACAAACATATTTTATCAATTTTATAGATGATTACTCCTGATATGGCTATTTGTACCTTTTACATGAGAAGTCGCAGTCCTTAGATATGTTCAAGATCTTTAAAGCCAAAGTTGAAAATCAACTATAAGAAAATTAAAATTGTCAGATCCGACCATAGAAGTGAATATTACGATCGTTATGATGGATCAGGTGAACAATGCCCAGGACCTTTTGTCAATTACCTATCTGAGTGTGGTATTGTGGCTTAATACACTATGTCTGGTACTCCGTATCAGAATGGTGTAGCTGAGTGAAGGAATCAAACCCTAAAATATATGTGAGAGTATAATGTCTTTCACTTCTTTATCGAAGTCCTTATGAGATGATACATTCAAGACTACAATTTACTTACTTAACAGAGTATCCAGTAAGATAGTAAATAAAATCCTATATGAGTTATGGATGGACAAGCAGTCCAACATTAAACATTTACACGTTTGGGGTTGTCCAACTGAGGCTAGGCCTTATAGGCCTCATGAAAAAAAATTGGACTCAAGGATTAGCTATCATTTTATAGAGTATTCTGAAAGGTCAAGGGCTTTAAGTTTTATGCCCCCTCAAATAAGTCCTTTTCAAAATGGAAAATACTAAGTTCATTGAGGACAGTAGGAGAACAAACCTAGGGGATATATCTTTTGAGGAGGATAACACTCGTCATCCTACCTCAGTTACTATAGGTGAAACTAGTAGTGGTATGATTATCATACCCTATGTTATCGATGTTGCACATCCGGTAGGAGTAGTACTTCATGATGTCTTTGTATCCTCTCTTATGCAAGTAGATGAACTATTTGCTCAGGTTGAGGTACACTCTCCTATGACTAAGCAGGTTCCTCAAGCACCTCAAATGCCTCAAGAACAAGTGCCTCAAAGGTGATCCGCTAGGGAAAAGAGATCCACGATCTCACGTGATTATGCTTATCTCCAAGAGCATGAGTTTAACATAGGGATGGAAAATGATCCTTCATCTTTCCAGGAAGTCAAACATTGCTCTAATCCTGAAAAGTTGATTGAAGTCATGAAAGATGAGATGAAGTCAATGGCGTATGAGAACTAGTCAAATTGCTTGAAGGGGTGAAACTTGTTGGTTATAAATGGATATTTAAAACCAAATGGGATTCACTAGGTTATATCGAAAAGTATAAGGCATATCTTGTAACCAAGGGATTCACTCAGAAAGAGAATAGAGATTACAAGGAAGTTTTCTCACCGGTATCCACAAAAGACTCCCTAAGGGTAATCATGGCACTTATAGCTCATTATGATTTAGAGTTACATCAAATGAACATCAAGACTGCACTCCTTAATGGATATATTGAGGAATCGATATACATGGTGCAACAAAAGAACTTTGAATTTGATAATTCAAAATGCCTAGTATGTAAATTAAGGAATTCCATTTATGGCTTAAAGTAGGCATCCCGTGAGCAGTATAAGAAATTTGATCAAGTGGTTATTTTATTTAGTTTTAAGGAGAATCCAGTTGATCAATGTATATATGTCAAGTTCAGTAGAACAAGTTTATAATACTTGTACTATATGTAAATGACATATTGTTGGCAAGCAATTGTAAACAGTTACTTGTAACACCCTAAATTTTAATTCCTATATTTTTATTAGAGAAAAAAATCAAAATAAGAATAAGAATAGAAATAATAAAAAATAGGAATAGAATAATAATAATAAAATATAAATAATTAAGAATAGAAATTTAAAAAAAAAGTTCGAATAAATAGTTCGTTAGCCGAGGCTCGAACTATGAACCGTTGGTTTGGGAGAATAGGCTTCCCACCACTAAGTCATAAGATTACCAATGAGTAGGATATAACAAAATATATCTATAGGCGAAAAAAAGAGAGATTGATTAATTTGACTAATTATTTAAAGGGGTAATTAGGTTAAGAAAAATTTTAATTTATATATATATTTTTCTTCCTTATCTCTCTTTAAATCTCACGCCTCCCTCTTGTTTTTTTATTTTCAAACCGTCTCTCTCTCTCCCTCCTCTCTCCAACGCCGACACCCACCCTCTCTCTCTCTCTCTCTCTCTCGCTCGTTTTTCTCCAGCCGTCGAGAAAAACAAAAGAGGAAAAAAAAGAGAGCCTCTATAATTTCTTCATCGTGGAATAATTCAAAGAGGAGATTTTTGAGAGGGATCTCCTCAAGAACTTGATAGAGTATCACGCTAAAGCAAAGGAACACGTAGGAGATCTTTTCCTTACGAAATCTAGCGGTATAAATTGGGAAAAGCGTAGGAGGTAAATATTGCTCACCTACAGTATAAGTAGTTATCGTATATCACAGATATGTTTTTATGTGCATGTTATTTTCAGTTATGTATGGTGTTTTCAGTTACGTGATTTTATCCGTTATGTCATATTTGATTTAACATCATGTGTAGATTCATGATAAAAATGTGATATATGATCATGCATGTTGTAGATGAGTTGTAGCTTATAATTATATGTATAATGTAGAGTAAGATGTAAAAATATTTCCTTTATAAAGAAAATTTAAAGATGCTCCCCGTTCGAATTGGGGATTAAGAGCACAATGATCTTCAATATGCTCCCCATTTCAGTTTTGGGAGTCAAGAGCATAATGATCTTTATGGTGCTCCCCATTCGTAATTTAGGGGATTAAGAGCATTCTGTCAGTATGTGTAAGAATATAAGTATAAAGGAAGTATTTTGTTGGGGATTCGACGCCGCTAGAGGGGGGGTGAATAGCGGGTGACCCGTACGTCGATGGAATTCGTTCGCGTGCTTGTCTACAAGATTCGTTATGCGCAGCGGAATAGAAATAATAGCAGTAACGAAATACAACAATCACATGAACACAAAGATATAACGTGGTTCGGAACCGTAACGGTTCCTACTCCACGGATCGGGCTCAAACGAGCCCTAGCGATGCCAAACACACACCACTATCAAATAACTCCTTCTCGACACAAGTCGGAGGTGGAGAAACCTCGTACAACAGTTTACAACAATAAACTAAGTACAACAAGCAATTACAATGAAATACAATGCAATACAAGTAAAGAGATCACTTTACAAATGCCTTTAGATCGCTTGCTTTTGGTTGCCTTGGACTAGCCTTGAAGGACTGGAAGAGCACCAACTATTCTCCTTCAAATCGCCCAAGAGAACACTTGCTTCAATCCTCCCACGAATAGCTCCTTTTAACCTGCGTCGGGCTGGATTTCCGCCTATCAATCGACTGCCATAAGTCACGGATCGGTGATGCCATTTGTTGTCGTGAGACAACGGATCGATCCTGTTGGAAAAACTCCAGCGGATCTCTTGCGATCGTGCCAACATTGGCGATCGCCGGGCGCAGAACCGTTAGCGGTCGGCTACGGGCGTTCTGCTCAACACTCGGCGATCGGCATTGCCATCCCTTAGCGGTCATGCCCAGAGCCATCATCGATCACTAACGCAGCGAGCGATTTGCGATCATTCAGCCCCAAGCTGGCAGTCGAACTCAAGTCGACTCACGGCAGTCGAACCGGCCATAATGCCAGTCGACTGCCAACCTCAAACATGAGGTTGTAACCCAAGTATGGTTCTCCCATACTTGCTAGACCACCCTTAGCCTAGACCTACGCCTTCTAGCCACCTCCATCAGCCTCACGCCTCTCGGATCCCTCCAAGTCATCCATGACTTGTTCATCCATCGCGCTAGCTTCCAGGTGCTTCCATCGGCTATGTCATGCTAACGGTGTCTACACCGCCAAGGCACATTGGACTTACGTTGCCAAGACTCCGCTTGGACTTTACGCTTCCAATATCAATCCCCTTGGACTTCCAAATGCCAAGACTCAAGCTTGGACTTTTCCCTTGCCAACCCTTGTTGGACTTTCCATGCCAAGACCCATGCTTGGACTTTCCATTTGCCAAGACCCATGCTTGGACTTCTCATTTACCAAGACCCATGCTTGGACTTCTCATGCCAAGTACCCATGACTTGGACTTTACCTTGCCAAGACCATGCTTGGACTTTCCATAATCACATGGTCAACCCTGGTCAACCATCAAGTCAATTATAACCTGGGTCGATTGTATAAACAATCTCCCCAACATATTAACCGACATCAATGTCCAACATCAATGTCAATCCTATGTCAAACATACTTTGTCAAACATCAAAACATCACTCGAGTCAAACTCGAGTCCTGGTCAATCGTGACCTGGGCCGATTGCACCAATAATCTCCCCATTTTTGATGTTTGACAAAAACAAAATAAATCACGAGTTAGAACACTAACTCAAATCCCTTACCAATTATCCTAAATTGGTAAACACTCACCAAATGTTCTCCCCCAAACATTCAAGTGAAAATGTAAATCAAATGTTTTCCCCCAAACATTCTCCCTCTTTTTGACTAACATCAAAAAGGTTTTCTCTCCAAGGAGGTCAATGTCTCATGTCCCAATGAGATCTTACAATCTCCCCCTTGATCCAAAAATACCTAGGATGTCTACCATCTTCCTAGTGATAAGTCACAGATCACTCAAGAGAGGCAATCCTATACTCTCTCCAAATTTCCAAATTGGGTCTCAAAAACCCATCAATTTTCCCAATTGATGATACTCTCCCTAAACACTTCTCCTCTTCAAGGAGAAAAACACATCCATCATCCCAAGATGGATTCCTCCCCCTAAAGGCTTGCTCCCCCTTGATCATTGCACCAACAATGTCCTTGGGAAGCCCCTAAGCCAATAAGAACTCTAAACCATCAAAATTAAGGTTCTAAGTTCAACATAGAACTTTTACTCACCCTAAATTTGATACTTTGACCTAACACAACTCCTAATCCATATCCAATGGATTTTCACCCTTCATAATGCTTCCCAAAGCATATCCTAGGGTTAGGAGTGGTTAGGGACCTTTTTCATAGCTGAACACGGGCTAAACAAACCTTGTTAACCCGAAATCAGACCTGGCAGTCGACTGACAAGAATCGGTCGATCACACACACACATCACACACACGGGGTAGTCGACTGATAACTGAAAATCTCGATTTTCAGCTATCAGAAATGAATTTTGGAAATTCATAAATAATTATACGTAATTCGAAAAATCGTGAAAATTCATACGTATAATACTTATGACCAAAACAATGGGTGAAAAATGTTTGAAAAATATTTTACCCATAAAATAGTGAGTTTGATACAAAACTCAAAACTATTGAAATTTTCAATGTTTTGGCCCTATTTTGTATCAACTTCATCAATGGTGATTGCTATCAAAAGATAGACTTCACCAAGGTTTTTCAAAATGATTTTAAAATGTTTTCAAAACCTTATTTTGGATCATATTCCTTGGGCTCTATGTACATGACTTGTACACAAGCTTTCCCAATGATCCACCAATAAAATTAGATGAGTTTTGGTTCAACTAGATGCAAAAACTATGCACCTTGACCTCAACTCATATCCTGGCGTCTCACATGTATCTAGGGTGTATAAATACACATACATATCAATTGAATGTGAGATGTGGGTTTTGTTCTCCCTAAACTAGGGTTTCATGCATTTTTCTAAGGCAACTCTACTTGATTCCCTTATAAATGGGACTCCAAGTCATGCCATAGTCCTTAAATCAATTTTAATCAAATTAATGCATGAATGTATGATCATGGCATAAATGATAGCATTATTAAAACATGACCAATGATCATGATGTCATGGCATAAAATGAAATCTAAAAACACATGACATTTAATCCTTACTCCTAAACATGTACATGACATATAAAATGATTAAAAATAAG
Organism: Wurfbainia villosa; assembly: GCA_025175895.1. Lineage (NCBI taxonomy): Eukaryota > Viridiplantae > Streptophyta > Magnoliopsida > Zingiberales > Zingiberaceae > Wurfbainia > Wurfbainia villosa. The sequence goes on from CM046008.1 coordinate 2,489,201, forward strand.
CATGATGTCATGGCATGTTATATGGCAAACAAGGCATGACATATAAAATATATAGGTATAATAATACCTAAATTTTAATATTAATTGCCATTTGTTGGGATTAATCATATTTTGCCATATTAACCTAATCTCCCTAGTGTGCCAAAAAAAACCAAAATGGCACACTAACCTCTAAACCTAAATTGTGCCAATTTTGATCATTTTATCAAACTTCTCAAGTAATATTGGCACATCCTAAAAACTTTTAGGATTATAGCTCAAATGTATTTCCAAGGTGACCATAACCTTGAAAATATCCTAAAGTGCCACCTTTACCATGGTTGAGTTAACTACCCATCCAAACAAGGTTGGCACACCCTAAACCCATCTAGCGTGAATCAATCACGCTCTTAGGAACCCAAAACCGATTTGAGCTCCTAGGGTTAATTAGGTATTCCCTAGGGATAACCTCCCTAGATACCTTCCTAATGACCCTCCTAGGCTTATTAGCCTTGGTCATTTGGGTCTCACCTAGGTTGACTCTAGGGGTAACTCCCCTTGCAACCTTCTTAGTGGCCACCCTAGGTTTCCTAGAGACCTTAGCCACCAGGCACACCCTTTGGTCAACTCTAGGGATGACTTCCCTATTGACCTTGGTCTTCCTAGACCTAGTTTGTGTTCCATAATCAAATGGAACACTATGATAAGCCACCTTAGGCTTAGGTTTGTGACCCAAACCTTGCTTGCCCTTGGTTGACTTTTGACTCTTAGGTCCTTGGTGTTGACTTTGAGATTTGGACCTAGACTTTTGATCATTTGACCCTTTAAATTGATTTTGTATAATTTTAAGGGTCTTCTCAAGTTTTTCAAGCCTTGACCTCAAGACTTGATTCTCTAATTCCAATTGCCCAATTGATTTTTGATTAAATTCTTGAGCATGGGACTTTCTAGGCATATGCCTAGTCCATTTAGGATTAACACCTAGGTGCTCTTGCACCTTTCTAATGGTCTCCCTAGGTAAAATTTTCTTAGAGTTATTTGACCTAGGTTTGTCCTTAGATAAATTATTTTTAGGGACATTAGTCCCAAATTTCTCCTTACTTTTGAAGTTAACGCTTTTAGCTCCTAAACAAATATATTTATCTCTAGCATGCTTTTCATGGTGAATTGCAAGAGAATTAAAATCTCTAGCATGCTTTTGCTTATAAATTGAAGAAAGAGCAAAATTAGAAGTTACCCTAGGGTTTGCCTTAGCTCCCCCTACATATGATGCTCCATTTTGAGTCTTCTTGCTCCCCCTAGGACATTGATTCCTATAATGTCCTTTTGAATTGCACTTGAAGCATATGATGTGCTCCTTGCCTTTAGGTGTTGGGGAACCGGCATCCTTGACCTTTGGAACCGGTTGAGCCTTCTTGACCCTTTTTGGACACTTACTCTTGTAGTGTCCGGATTCCCTACACTCAAAACAAATGATATGAATTTTATTTGAACCTTGAGTGTTTGAGTTACCTAGGGTAATGGAGACCGGAATTGGACTTTGGGCTTCTTCATCTTGACCGGATGTCGAAGCTTCTTCTTGATGTTCCGGTGTGAAAGTTATCTCCTCCCCCTCAATCCTTGAGGTGGATGCTTCTTCCACTTCTACCTCCTCCTTGGAGATTGATGGCCTCTCAACCTCCAATTCTTCACACTCTCCTCTTGACCCGGATGTTGACTCTTCTTCAACTTCCGAATCCTCACTTGCTTGTGAGGAGGAGCTTGCTTCTTCGGCCTCTTCCGATTGAACCGATGAGCATTCTTCGGTCTTTTCCTCTTGGACCGGTGGTGAGCCTTCATGATATTTTGCCACTTGACTCCAAAGCTCTTTGGCATCCTTGTACTCACCTAGCTCACATATAATTTTATTAGGAATCAAATCAACCAAGAATTTAATTACCTTTGTATTCTTTTCGAACTCTTGGATTTGTTCCTCGGTCCACTTCTTCATCTTGAGAATTCCTCCCTTGGGCCCTTTTGGATATTGAAATCCCTCCATCAAAATGCCCCACTCTTCAAAGTCCTTCATCATCAAGAATTCTTCAATCCTCACCTTCCATTGATTGAATCCTTCTTGTCCATAGAAGGTATAAGGGATAGGTGTGTTGATATCCCATCCAAGCTTGTCTTGGAATTCCATCTTCACCCTCTAGCTTCTTTGTCCTAGCTCCCGGCGATTAGTCCGTAGAAGAGTCCCGGGCTCTGATACCACTTGTTGGGGATTCGACGCCGCTAGAGGGGGGGGTGAATAGCGGGTGACCCGTACGTCGATGGAATTTGTTCGCGTGCTTGTCTACAAGATTTGTTATGCGCAGCGGAATAGAAATAATAGCAGTAACGAAATACAACAATCACACGAACACAAAGATATAACGTGGTTCGGAACCGTAACGGTTCCTACTCCACGGATCGGGCTCAAACGAGCCCTAGCGATGCCAAACACACACCACTATCAAATAACTCCTTCTCGACACAAGTCGGAGGTGGAGAAACCTCGTACAACAGTTTACAACAATAAACTAAGTACAACAAGCAATTACAATGAAATACAATGCAATACAAGTAAAGAGATCACTTTACAAATGCCTTTAGATCGCTTGCTTTTGGTTGCCTTGGACTAGCCTTGAAGGACTGGAAGAGCACCAACTATTCCCCTTCAAATCGCCCAAGAGAACACTTTCTTCAATCCTCCCACGAACAACTCCTTTTAACCTGCGTCGGGCTGGATTTCCGCCTATCAGTCGACTGCCATAAGTCACCAGTCGACTGATGCCACTGTTGTCGTGAGACAACGGATCGATCCACGCTGGAAAAACTTCAACGGATCTCTTGGCGATCGGCGCCAACATTGCGATCGATTGCCCAACATTGGCGATCATTGCGATGCGCGTAGCCGTGGCCGAGGCTACGGAGCGTTCTTTCGCTCAACACTCGGGCGATCATGCCATCCTTAGCGATCATCAGAGCCATCGATCATTGCTACCAATGAGCGATCAGCGGTCATTTTCAACCCCAAGCTGGCAGTCGAACTCAAGTCGACTCACGGCAGTCGAACCGGCCATAATGCTAGTCGACTGCCAACCTCAAACATGAGGTTGTAACCCAAGTATGGTTCTCCCATACTTGCTAGACCACCCTTAGCCTAGACCTACGCCTTCTAGCCACCTCCATCAGCCTCACGCCTCTCGGATCCCTCCAAGTCATCCATGACTTGTTCATCCATCGCGCTAGCTTCCAGGTGCTTCCATCGGCTATGTCATGCTAACGGTGTCTACACCGCCAAGGCACATTGGACTTACGCCGCCAAGACTCCACTTGGACTTTACGCCGCCAATATCAATCCCCTTGGACTTCCAAATGCCAAGACTCAAGCTTGGACTTTTCCCTTGCCAACCCTTGTTGGACTTTCCATGCCAAGACCCATGCTTGGACTTCTCATTTGCCAAGACCCATGCTTGGACTTCTCATGCCAAGTACCCATGACTTGGACTTTACCTTGCCAAGACCATGCTTGGACTTTCCATAATCACATGGTCAACCCTGGTCAACCATCAAGTCAATTATAACCTGGGTCGATTGTATAAACAATCTCCCCAACATATTAACCGACATCAATGTCCAACATCAATGTCAATCCTATGTCAAACATACTTTGTCAAACATCAAAACATCACTCGAGTCAAACTCGAGTCCTGGTCAATCGTGACCTGGGCCGATTGCACCAATATATTTTACTTTTGACAGGGCATGTACCGGGCATCAGTTCGCCCACGGGCCAAGGCCCTCAGTTTCAGTTACCCTAGTAGGTTCGGTGGTTGGCCACCCCGACCTATTAGGAAAGCGCGCATTTGTACTATGTCAGGCACATATCCAGGATGATTATTATTTTGAAGTATCAGTATAAGTATAAGTAAAAGTTTTCAAAGTTAATCATTCCAGTTCAGATAGATTGTTGACAAGTTTTAAAATACTTAAGAGCATGATTTATACAAGAGACAAGTAATCAGAGTTATGATTTTCAGTTATGTTTGCATGTGTATCAATGTATCCAGGACAAGAGAACTAGTTGTATGATTTCATAAAGTGCATATTTTTGTGAGCATAGAAAGTACTTACTAAGCGTTATTGCTTATAGTTTGCATTTTCTTATACTGCAGATAAAGGTAAAGAAAAGTTTCAATGAGGTGGCATGGCGGATGAAGTGCTTGGTGTGTGTGGCAACGGAACAGTGGAAATAAAAGATCCTAAGTGAAGATGTCTAACCCAGATTTTTAGTTTTTAATTGTTTTCTTTTTTATATTGTTGAAGTTCAACTGGATTGCTTATGGTTGAGACCAAAGAATGCTAGAGTCATGTTGGGTTAGTCTTAATACTTGCATGTCATGTGAAGATCTTGAAATGGTTATTATTTAAGTGATGTCAAGGTCCTTATGATCATGTTAGTTGTTAGCATATTGCGTTAGTATATTGCATGAATTTAAGAATAAGACAGTAAAGTAGTGACATCTCCCCTAGTAGAGAGTGGAAAGACTAGGGGGGGTGTTACAAGATGGTATCAGAGCGAGTTTCTGCCCTTCCGTCACACACACATCGAGCATCAGTCCTGCCGCCTCCAAGTAAGCAAGTATTTATCTGCTTTATTTACTTTATGAGTAGTAAGGAATGCTTCTTTTAAGTTAAACATGCTCACTTAGACTGTTCTCTTTGAGTTAAACATGCTTGCATATATATATATGAAGATGATAAACAGTAAGTAATAGAGCATATCTAGATTTGTATGTGAAGATGATAAGAAGTAGTGATAATAGCCTTATAGTGGTTTCACTTGATCATCTTATGATGAGTTCACTGAGTTCCAACAAGGGAATTTATCAGTAGACAAAGCGGTAAAGAGATTCAATAGGTTGACTCGCCTATGTCCAGAACTGGTCAGTACTGAGAAGGAAAGAGTTAGGTTGATGCTAAAGATGTTGAGACTGGAGATAGCTCTGAATGTAGCTGGTAGAATTAATAGACCACAGACCACTGAAGAGCTACCAGGACTAGCACCTAGAAGGGAAGTTGAGTTTGAGATTGAGCTTATTTCTAGTACCCACCCAATCTCAAAAGCACCCTATCGCATGGCTCTAGCTGAATTGAAAGAGCTTCAGGAACAATTACGGGAGTTACTAGACAAGGGATTCATCCACCCTAGTCATTCCCCATGGGGAGCTCCGGTGTTGTTCGTGAAAAAGAAAGATGGGTCTATGAGGATGTGCATAGACTATCGAGCCTTGAATCAAGTGATGATCAAGAACAGATATCCTCTACCAAGGATAGAGGATTTATTTGATCAATTGAGGGGAGCCACAGTCTTCTCCAAGATTGACTTGCGGTCAGGTTATCATCAAGTAAGAGTTAAAGAGGATGATATACCGAAACCAGCTTTCCGAACGAGGTATGGACACTATGAGTTCGTGGTCATGCCCTTCGGAGTGACAAATGCACCTGCTATGTTTATGGACTTGATGAATCGGATATTTAAGGAGTACCTTGACAAGTTTGTGGTCGTTTTCATTGACGACATTCTTATCTACTCGAGAACCCAGGAAGAACATGTCGAACACTTGAAGACAATCTTGTAGACCCTTCAGTAAAGACAGTTATATGCAAAATTCTCCAAGTGTGAGTTTTGGCTTGATCGAATATCATTTCTGGGTCATGTTATTTCAAAAGATGGAGTTAAAGATAGAAGCGATCGAATTGGGTCAATTGACAAAGAATGCCAGTGAAGTCAGAAGTTTCCTCGGATTAGCAGGGTACTACCGGAAGTTTGTGGAAAGCTTCTCAAGGATAGCTTCACAGTTGACGGTTCTTACCAGAAAGAACAAGAAGTTCGAATGGACCGAAGATTGTGAAAAGAGCTTCCTTGAATTAAAGAGGAGACTCACAAGTGCTCCAGTGCTTACCCTTCTAGAAAGTAATGAGGGATTTGACTTGTATAGTGATGCATCCAAGAATGGACTCGGAGCAGTACTTATGTAGAAGGGTAAAGTCATTGCTTATGCATCTAGACAACTCAAGGATTACGAAAAGAATTACCCCACCCATGACCTTGAGTTGGCAGCAGTGGCCTTTGCTTTGAAAGTTTGGAGACATTACTTATATGGAGTCCAATGCAAGATTTACACAGATCACCAGAGTCTGAAGTATTTCTTTACTCAAAAGGATCTGAATATGCGACAGCGCAGATGACTTGAGCTAGTAAAGGACTATGACTGTGAAATTCACTACCATCCTAGAAAGGCAAACAAAGTAGTAGACGCATTGAGTAGAAAATCATGCGTCACTTTGATGTCCCTAGCAACACTATCCCAACCATTGAAGAAAGAGATAATGAATTTTGGGGTTGAGATCATTTCTAGATAGCTCTCCACCTTCCATAGTACCTATATTGTTCGAGGATATATTAGCGAGACAGGACAAAGATCCTAGCATCCAAAGGATTAAGCAAGAGATCCAAGAAGGGAAGGATGAAGGATTTCATGTCTCTGATAGTGGGGTATTATATTTGGGTGAACGCCTATGTATCCCCAACGACCCAGACTTAAGAAAGAAGATCCTAGAAGAAGCTCATGGGACCCCATATTCGATGCATCCTGGATCCACCAAGATGTATCAAGATATGAAAGGGAAATTCTGGTGGCTTGGTATGAAGAGGGATGTGGCTAAGTATGTTAGCACTTGTCTGACATGTCAGAGAGTGAAAGTCGAACACCAAAGATCAGGAGGAGTTCTACAACCTATCCAGATTCCAAAATGGAAGTGGGAGGAACTAGACATGGATTTCATAGTAGGATTGCCCAAAACAACCAATGGCTACGATTCTATTTGGGTAGTTGTCGATAGATTGACAAAGTCTGCTCACTTCATGCCTATCAGAATATCATACTCCATGGAGCAGTTAGCCTAGTTATACGTCAAGGAAGTGATTAGACTGCATGGAGTACCTAAGACCATTATCTCATATAGAAACAGTCGCTTCACTTCACACTTCTGGGAGTGTGTTCAGAAAGCCCTCGGTGTTGGATCGAGAAGCGTCGCTAGAGGGGGGGTGAATAGCGATCGTAAATCTTTTCTTTTTCGTTCGTTCGATACGCAAAGTAAGCACAGCGGAAAATAAATGAACACGTTTATTTTACTTGGTTCACAACCCAGCGGTTGCTACTCCAAGGCCCTATCGGTCCTAGACCGCGTATGGAGGGCAAAGCACTAAAACGTCTCCTCCTCGTTGGAGGTAGGAGACAACGATTACAAAAACCGAATATACGAGGATGAGGCAACAAGCCTACCTCACCTCGTTATGAAGATAAAAATACAGAATATAATATCAAAAATATTACTTGAATCTGCTACCGACGAAGAAGATCAAAACTTGGCGTCGCGTCGGCGTTATGACGGTGTTGAAGCGTTGGCGTTGTAGGAGCACTTGATGAATAATTGATGTGATTTGGAGATGAATCCTCCCCTCCTTTTATAGACTTTAGCCTCTGAATTTGTCTCCTATTTCTTTGGAATGGATCATGAATTTTTCCAAATTTTCTCGCGGGCGGCGCGCACAAATGTTATCCGTTTTGACCTAGCGCAAAGTGAATCGCGCCATCACGATCGATGATGCCTCATCACCGATCGATGACGACGATCGATGCATCTCATCACCAATCGATAACGATCGCCTAATGTCCGAATGATCGCCACCGCCACTTCCTGCGAAGAGATTAGCTCGGAAAATGATAAATACGACGGTTTCTAACCGTCCGATCTCGACCTAGACCTTCCACAGGAAGTCTTAGTCGAATCGTCGCCTACGGTCGTCCCCGTAAAGAGGAAACGACCTTACAATCTCTCACTCACACGAGCTTACCTCGATAGTAGCTCTCGCTTCCGGCCTTCCACTCGATTCCTTCGGCTCCCTCCGAATTCACTCAAGTGTCGCCCGACCACCACGGCTTCCTCCGGGTGTCGCTAGCCTTCAGCTCCAGCTTTAGTACTTTTCTGCACACTTGATTTAGCTCGTGAGATAACAATATAAACTTAACTTTGTGTCTTTGCCATAATCAAAACACAGGTTCGATTATCTAGTGCCCCTGCACCAACAATCTCCCCCTTTTTGATCTATGGCAAACCAACACAAAGTTAAGGGAAATTAAAGCATAAAACACATATAGTAGATGATGAATGTCATTCCCAAAAACTCTCCCTTAACCAAAACTCCCCCTTAACCCTAGGTGAGTTTTGAAAGAGATACTTTAGTTTTCAAAAACAAATTTTGTGTTTCAAAATGAAATTTTGTGTTACTCCCTTAACTTTCGCTCTTCTCCCCTTTTGCCATAAATCAAAAAAAAGAGTGTTGGGGTTTTTGTATAAAATAGGGGTTTAAAACAATGTCGTTTATGAATGCATCTAGATAAATCAAATATGAGTCCAAGCATGCGTCTAGCAATAGTTAGATAGATTGGTTCGAGGTGTGTCCCTCTGCACCAATAATCTAAAGATTTATAATATAACCCTTAAGATTAGTTTGCTCTCCCCCTTAGTCAAATATATGAAGTATAAGAGATGGAGGGGGCTCCCAAAATTGTCCTCAGAGTTGTTAAGTACAATAGTTGAGAAAATAAGTAGTATTTTGAAGGGATTGTTTCAAGTATATTTCAATTATCCTTAACATCTCACCCATTCTATGTGTCTCATAATTTGTTCACCTTATATGTTTTGTGAGATGATTTTAAATTGATTAAAGATAGTCAACCTTGGGTTAGATTCAAATTTAACCTTTAGATCGTTAAGTAACTTTTCGAGAAACTGGCTTCCAGGTCGTGGCGAGGCACAGGGGCCTTCTTTGATCGGAACAACGACCACTTCCTTAGACAAAGCCAAATTCAAGAAAATATCACTTAAGTCACTTAGGGTTACTTCCTGGTCTAATTAGTTTAGGATACGGCGAGGTAGCTTCAGCTAGTTCCACTCGGTCATGTGCACCAAGCTACATACGCCTTATCTAGCTCGAATACACGAGACTTTGTCTCCCTAACGTACTATCATCTCGCCGCGTCCTGATACTATATTATCAAGAGTTGACTAACTAGTTATTTATGAAAAGAGGCTCCCCGAGGCTCAATCTTTTCGAAGGATTTTAGTTGGTTATGTACGTATTCTAAGTAAGTTCACAAGTTAACAGAAATTCTAAGCATGCAATGGTTTTGCTAAGTAAGCGGGTATACTATTTTAGTGTTAGCTCCCCCTAGACCATTGAACCAATAAGGTCTATTCAAATAATGAACTTGATCCTGAGGAATCCAATACTTATTAGTCCTAATATGTGAATTTAATAAAACCTTTGGGACCCATGCTTGGACTCTTTGATGACTACGATTTACGATAGACATATAAGACCTATTCGTAGTCTTTGACTTAAATCCGAGTCCGGCTTTGTTGTACACGGCTCTTTGGGTTCCAAGTAGTCGGTTAAGGTTCTTAGATCCCAACGTGAACTTTTCCAACCTAGCCTCGACCTCTTGAACTTGGTCTTTCAAGAGAGAATTCTCCTTCTCAAGTTTTTCAATTTGGGTTGAGTTTCTCTCTTGAACTTGACTAGTTGAAGAGATTAGAGTAGCCTCTTGCTTGAGGGTTTCAACCTCCTCAAGTAACGACTCAACCCTAGACTCGGACTTAGTTAATTTCCTATTAAGCAGTTTAATTGTACTGTAAAGTGTACTAATTAAAGAGAAATCAACCTTAACTTTCCCTTTTGGTCCGGCTTTGAGTTTTCTCTCAAATAATCTTGAGTCGGAGTCGGAGTTGTAGTTGGACTCGGCTTCGGATTCTGACTCGGACTCCTCCGTTCTTGCCATGTAAGCTATGTCTTCTCTGTTGTCCCAAGTTGCATGGAAGGCTTTCCTTGCTCCCTTTTTCTTTTGGTTCTCATTCTTCAATTTCCTTCTTTCTTGTCGAACTATTCTCCGCACAATATTGACTATTATGGCCTCCTCTTCGGATTCGGATTCGTCTTGAGTTCGAGTTCATCTACTTGCCTAGTAGGTGGCTTGCTTCTTTGTCCGCAAGTAGAGCAATACCTCTCTCGGCCCGGATCACGTTAGTTTGCTCGTGAAGTTCAAACTCGGAAAATAATTCATCTAACCTAAACTTCGATAGGTCCTTAGAGACCTTGTAGGCATCGACCATGGATGCCCACAAGGTAGTCCTAGGAAATGAATTAAGAACGTACCTTAGTAGGTCACGGTTTTCGACCTTGTGTCCGATGGTGTGTAGGCCATTGACAATGTCCTGGATGCGGGCGTAGAGTGCTGCCGCCTCGTGTTCCGCATCTTGAGGTTATACAACTTATTGAAAAGAAGGTCACGTTTACATACCTTAGCATCGGACGTTCCTTCGTAGCTCAATTAATTTATTCCATAGGTCCTTGGCGCTAATGAATGGTCCGATGCGGTTGAGTTCCTCCTTGGACAAGCCGCATTGCAATATTTGGGTTGCTCTTGCATCGGCTTCGATTTGCCTCTTGGTTGCATTTGTCGACTTGTTGAAATCCAATGGCTCTCCTTGATCATTGGTGGGTAAAGCAAAGCAGTTTGGATTATTATCAAGTCTCGACTTGTGTTTTCAAGAAACACTCCATCCGACCTTTCCAATAAAGGAAATCATCTCCGTTAAAGAACGGAGGTCGGGTGGTGCTATATCCTCAATGTGAGCCATTAAGTATCTTGCAAAACACAAATAAAAACCAAAGAGAATTCCAAGACTTGGTCTTGGATTAGTAATCTTGAAATAATAGGAAAAACAGAAATAAATAAGGAGGATAAGAAACTAACAAAAATTTGAAACTTACGACCTTGATGTCCCAGAAGGGTACTAAACGTTGGATTTTGGGGCTGGAAATAGCTTGTTACGGGGTAAACCCCAGTAAGAAGTGTAGATCTTTCAAAGAGCTTCGATTTGGTGGGTAGATCGTTTCGTGAGTCCACTTGTAGCAAAAAGTTATGCTCGTTTGATCGTGAGGTACTCAAGGAGATTAGTACTTGCAAAAACACAACAAAACTATGTACCAAGACTTGGTCTTGGATTAGTAGTCTTGGGAAAAAAACCTAGAAATATACGAATCGAAAATACGAAAATAAAACCAAAGCGTGCTAGATTGGTGGTTTCACCAAATCTTAGCGCCCGCTCGATACGATTGTTGGATCGAGAGCGTCGCTAGAGAGTGAATAGCGATCGTAAATCTTTTCTTTTTCGTTAGATTCGATCATAAAGTAAGCACAGCGGAAAATAAATGAACACGTTTATTTTACTTGGTTCACAACCCAGCGGTTGCTACTCCAAGGCCCTATCGGTCCTAGACCGCGTACGGAGGGCAAAGCACTAAAACGTCTCCTCCTCGTTGGAGGTAGGAGACAACGATTACAAAAACCAAATATACGAGGATGAGGCAACAAGCCTACCTCACCTCGTTATGAAGATAAAAATACAGAATATAATATCAAAAATATTCCTTGAATCTGCTTTAGCGAAGAAGATCAAAACTTGGCGTCGCGTCGGCGTTATGGCGGTGTTGCGTTGGCGTTGTAGGAGCACTTGATGAATAATTGATGTGATTTGGAGATGAATCCTCCCCTCCTTTTATAGACTTTAGCCTCTGAATTTGTCTCCTATTTCTTTGGAATGGATCATGAATTTTTCCAAATTTTTATCGCGAAGTGGCCGCGTCAAATGTTATCCGTTTTGACCTAGCGCAAAAGCTGAATCGTCGCCATCAGTCGACTGATGCCTCTCATCGATCGTGATGATCGGCGATGCATCTCATCGATCAGCGATAATAGTCGGCCGCCCAATGTCCGGTGATCATTGCCGGCTAACCACTTCCTGCAGTAAGAGATTAGCTCGGAAAATGATAAATACGACAGTTTCTAACCGTTCGATCTCGACCTAGACCTTCCACAGGAAGTCTTAGTCGAATCGTCGCCTACGGTCGTCCCCGTAAAGAGGACACGACCTTACAATCTCTCACTCACACGAGCTTACCTCGATAGTAGCTCTCGCTTCCGGCCTTCCACTCGATTCCTTCGGCTCCCTCCGAATTCACTCAAGTGTCGCCCGACCACCACGGCTTCCTCCGGGTGTCGCTAGCCTTCAGCTCCAGCTTTAGTACTTTTCTGCACACTTGATTTAGCTCGTGAGATAACAATATAAACTTAACTTTGTGTCTTTGCCATAATCAAAACACAGGTTCGATTATCTAGTGCCCCTGCACCAACACTCGGCACTAAGTTAAGATTCAGCACTGCATTTCATCCTCAGACAGATGGGCAAACAGAAAGAGTGAATCAGATTTTGGAGGACATGCTCAGAGCTTGTGCCTTAGATTTTAAAGGAAGCTGGTGCAAATATTTGTGTTTGACAGAGTTTGCCTATAATAATAGTTATCAAACCACAATTGAAATGACACCTTATGAAGCCTTGTATGGAAGGAGATGCAGATCGCCTATCTGTTGGTATGAGGGTGGCGAGAAGAAAGAAATGAGACTCAAGACTGATTTTATAGATGACGCCACCAAAGCTATAAAGAACATACGCTAAAGGATAGAGACTGCCCAAAGTCGACAGAAGAGTTACGTCGATGTCCGACACAGACCCCTAGAGTTCCAAGTCGAAGATTCAGTGTTCATTAAGGTAGCTCCTATGAAAGGGGTAATGAGATTTGGGAAGAAAGGCAAGTTAAGTCCCAGATATGTAGGCCCCTACCTGATCACCAAGAGAGTTGGTAAGGTAGCTTATGAGCTAGAGCTACCACAGGAAATGTCAGCTATCCAAAATGTATTTCATGTTTCAATGCTTAAGAAGCACGTTCCAGACACCAACCAAGTGATTGAGCCACAAACGGTACAGATTCAGACAGATCTAAGTTATGAAAGTCAACCTATTTAGATAATAGATCGAGCAGTCAGAAAACTAAGAAATAAAGAAATACCATTAGTAAAAGTCTTATGGCAAAGTCAAAGGGTTGAAGAAGCAACCTGGGAACGTGAGGATGACATGAAGCAAAAGTACCCCGAGCTGTTCTAAGTTTCGAGGACGAAACTTTTATAAGGTATAAGGGATTGTAACACCCTAAATTTTAATTCCTATATTTTTATTAGAGAAAAAAATCGAAATAAGAATAAGAATAGAAATAATAAAAGATAGGAATAGAATAATAATAATAAAATAGAAATAATTAAGAATAGGAATTAAAAAAAAGTTCGAATAAATAGTTCGTTAGCCGAGGCTCGAACTATGAACCGTTGGTTTGGGAGAATAGACTTCCCACCACTAAGTCATAAGATTACCAATGAGTAGGATATAACAAAATATATCTATAGGCGAAAAAAAAGAGAGATTGATTAATTTGACTAATTATTTAAAGGGGTAATTAGGTTAAGAAAAATTCTAATTTATATATATATTTTTCTTCCTTATCTCTCTTTAAATCTCACGCCTCCCTCTCGTTTTTTTTATTTCCAAGCCGTCTCTCTCTCTCCCTCCTCTCTCCAACGCCGACGCCCACCCTCTCTCTACCTCTCGATCTCTCTCTCTCTCGTTTTTCTCCAGCCGCCGAGAAAAATAAAAGAGGAAAAAAAAAGAGAGCCTCTATAATTTCTTCATCATGGAATAATTCAAAGAGGAGATTTTTGAGAGGGATCTCCTCAAGAACTTGATAGAGTATCACGCTAAAGGAAAGGAACACGTAGGAGATCTTTTCCTTACGAAATCTAGCGGTATAAATTGGGAAAAGCATAGGAGGTAAGTATTGCTCACCTACAGTATAAGTAGTTATCGTATATCATTGATATGTTTTTATGTGCATGTTATTTTCAGTTATGTATGGTGTTTTCTTTTACGTGATTTTATCCGTTATGTCATATTTGATTTAACATCATGTGTAGATCCATGATAAAAATGTGATTTATGATCATGCATGTTGTAGATGAGTTGTAGCTTACAATTATATGTATGATTTAGAGTAAGATGTAAAAATATTTCCTTTATAAAGAAAATTTAAAAATGCTCCCCGTTTGAATTGGGGATTAAGAGCACAACGATCTTCAGTATGCTCCCCATTTCAGTTTTGGGAGTCAAGAGCATAATGATCTTTATGGTGCTCCCCATTCGTAATTTAGGGGATTAAGAGCATTCTGTCAGTATGTATAAGAATATAAGTATAAAGGAAGTATTTTACTTTTGACAGAGCATGTACCGGGCATTAGTTCGCCCACGGGCCAAGGCCCTCAGTTTCGGTTATCCTAGTAGGTTCGGTGGTTGGCCACCCCGGCCTATTAGGAAAGCGTGCATTGATACTATGTCGGGCCCATATCCAGGATGATTATTATTTTGAAGTATCAGTATAAGTATAAGTAAAAGTTTTCAAAGTTAATCATTCCAGTTCAGATAGACTGTTGACAAGTTTTAAAATACTTAAGAGCATGATTTATACAAGAGACAAGTAATCAGAGTTATGATTTCCAGTTATGTTTGCATGTGTATCAATGTATCCAGGACAAGAGAACTAGTTGCATGATTTCATAAAGTGCATGTTTTGGTGAGCATAGAAAGTACTTACTAAGCGTTATTGCTTATAGTTTGCATTTCCTTATACTGCAAATCAAGGTAAAGAAAAGTTTCAGGGAGGTGGCATAGCGGACGAAGTGCTTGGTGTGTGTGGTGACGGAACAGTGGAAATAAAAGATCCTAAGTGCAGATGTCTAACCCAGATTTTTAATTTTTAATTGTTTTCTTTTTTATATTGTTGAAGTTCAACTGGATTGCTTATGGTTGAGACCAAAGAATACTAGAGTCATGTTGGGTTAGTCTTAATACTTGCATGTTATGTGAAGATCTTGATATGATTATTATTTAAGTGATGTCAAGGTCCTTATGATCATGTTAGTTTTTAGCATATTGCGTTAGTATATTGCATGAATTTAAGAATAAGACAGTAAAGTAGTGACATCTCCCCTGGTAGAGAGTGGAAATGTCACGCCCTGAGAGCATACCGAGTCGAAAATCAAACGGACGACACCTCCCCTGTACGTGGCAACATTTCGGGTTAATACAAGGCCCGTAGGCCCTCAATAACAATAACATAACAAATAAAACACAACAACATAACGAAACACAGCGGAAACTAATACGACATACCCATAACCCCACATATACAATACATCCACATCATGCATACCGGTATGACTAACACACCACAACCACATACAGTACATCGACAAAATCCGAATCTATAAGTCCACAACACAGTACACTACGAAAACTCCAAATACAATACACGGCGGACGCAAAGCCCAAAACCAATATGGGAGCCTCGGAGGTGAGATAAGACGTCAACCAGCGGTGCTCCAAGCTGTCACAAAGTCTTCTACCTGTTACCTGGGCGACAGAAAACCCAGGGTCCATGGGGGTGGTGAATAAAACTCAGCAGGTAATAGAAAAACATATATATATGTCATATCACATGTATTTTCAACAACATACCCTAGAGGTACAATAGGTATATCAGCATAGTATATAAATATAAGCATATACCGTCTAACCAAATAAACAATATAAAAATGCAGACATAGCTGAAGTCTGCCATGCTACTCTGATCCAACCTGAACATATATCAAACATATATATATATAACAGGAAGAGTAGATCAACTCACAATATACTCTAGCTACAGGTCAAGGTATCTAATGGTCTGTCCAACCCATACCAGTATCTGACACAATCGTATAACAAATGCAAGAAACATAAATTAATATGATGTACATCCAAATGCAGCAAGCATAGTACAATCAAATACAACATCACAATAATCATATATATATAGACTGTATCTATATATATATTAATCTCAACCATCCATATATATATATATACATACATATATGTATCTATATATGGTAATATGCAAAGCGCCATAAGATACGGCAATGCAGCATGCATGGTCATGTCTGCTCACCCCTACTCGCTACCACGACTCCAGTGTGGCCTAGGTGGCAAGACATGACAACTGTCCCAACTCACACCAACCACTGCTATAGAGTGGCTGAGTGGGCAGTATGATCAAGTAGCATATGAGCGTAAAGAGCTCGCTACACAACGGGGGTCCTCGGCCGCCACCCGACTAACACTACTAATGAGTGGTCGAGTACCACGCACCCAGACAATCAGACGCAACTCCAACTACCACCGCCTATAGTGGTAGAGTGCGCACAACAGATGCTCGCCTCACACCGCTTACTCTGGGAGTGCTCGGGAGGCAAGATGACTGACGACTCTCTCAACCCCAAGGGAGACTATGTCAGCAAAATGTATGCATATGACATGAGTATGTTGTTACCCGACAACCATCTACCAAAGACTCTCTGCTCAACAGAGAGTCATACCTATCCGATCAATACACTCTCTATCCCGTAGAGAGTCGTGACTAATCGATCGACTGACTTCTATCCCGTAGAGAGTCGCACTGATCGATCATAACTCTCTCTCCAATGAGAGTCAGACTAATCGATCGACGACTCTCTATCCAATAGAGAGTCATACTGATCGATCATAACTCTCTCCAATAGAGAGTCAGACTAATCGATCGACGCACTCTCTATCCTATAGAGAGTCGTACTCGACTAATCATATCAAGCTAGGACCACCGGTCCGTAGCAACACACTAATCACCTTTCACCTAACCATTACACAACACATGGTTGGTAACAAGTATGCAACATACGGGTATTGGAAATAAATCCTACATTTAGGGCATTACCTACCCATAGATGACCTTTTTGCCAATTTATAAATTGGGTCATCACCAGTACTGACATTTACACCCTACTAAATATCTAGGCCAATTTACATCACATCTATAACTCCTAAATCATGATAGGGTATATGTGATATTAACAATTGAGCATAAATATATCCAACGATAAGTTCAAGCATACGATAATAAGAGCAGGATCAAGGTAATATGAACACCTAACATGCTCATATCTATGACTAAATCTGAATGCAATATATCTACCCGGACCAGGTAGGAAATTACCCACCTGTTATGTAGACTACATTGTCCGTCTTTACATCCGAGATTCCGTCTCGTATCAACATCTTGTACACAACATAGAACATACTTAAGTTCTATCATACATCGAATCATCAAATCCTACATCGATCATTATATCCAACTAATTCAACATTCTCCAACCTTAATCAGATTAAATTCACCATATCATTCATGAGTCAATTCTAGTATCAACTATAAAGGTATCACATCCTACTTCATAACAATACCAAAATCAAAGCTTACCTTACAATTGTTGCAATCAACCACCGTGTCTTGATCCACCTTTGAAGTAGCAATCTATAACAATTAGATAGATAAGTTGAATCCTTACTCATTGTATCTTCATCAATAAGATCCATCACAAACCCACACTGAAATCTCCCCTTGCATCCACAGTTCATGAAACACAACAAGACTTAAGAGATTACCTGAGCTAGGAGACTTATTAAATGTAAACTACCAAAATTTTGTTGCTCACGGCGATGAAGAGATATGATCTTCAATTTCATTGAAGCCAGACAAATCTTCAGCTTCTATAGAGCCTCCTCCCCTATAGCAATAACCTGTCAACTAGTTTATCTAAATTACACAGCTAACAACAAAACTCCCAATCAACTTCTCAGATCTAGAAATAGATCAAACACTTACCTATTTCTCAAGCTTCCACAAACTCGTTCAAATTATTCCTCCCCTTCACAAACATCCCAATCGACATTTACCTCTCACAGCCTACCCATATCTGGATTTCTCCACATCTGGACGCTTCAAATCACTGGAACCAAATGGGAATTCCTGCCAATGCAAGTAAGAAGAAGGTAACCACTATTTTTCACGATCGGATGAAGAAAACTCGAACTGGCAACCGGATCGATCAATAAGGGTCGCGATCAACGGTCGAGCAGCGACAATTCGAGCTCGCGAGAAGGGGGTGAAGGCCCCGACGGTGCTTCATGGTGCCATGTACCGTGTCGCGGCTAGGATCGCGGCCGAGTCCGGCCGCTGCGTGACCGAGCAAGGCTCGGTGGTGTGCGAAGCGGGTCCGGTGGAGAGGCCAGTAGAGGGTCTAGCGCTTGGCGGCGAATCGCAACAATGCAGGGAAGAAGACGACGACAACACCCTCGGCAAGATGGAAATCGCCGATCGGGGCAGAGACGACAGTAAGGTAGGCACGGTGGCTGGCTTAGGTCACCAGCAATAGAAGAGGACCTCACGGCGGTGGATGACGGAAAGGAAGGCCTTGTGCCTTGGGAGAGAAAGAGAAGAAGGCGGCTGTGAAACCCTCGCTCAGCAGCAATGGCGGAGAGAAGAAATTTTGTGGTGGAGGAGCAGCGCCATCGAACGAAGGAGGAGCGAAGAAGAGAAGTCGCAAAAAGAAAGAAACCGACGGGGAAAACGGAAGGAATCGATTAATTAACCCATTTAATACTCCATTAGAAGATAGTCTAAACAGGCTTTACAAAAGCCTGTTCGCTTTATCCCCATAAAATATCCATAGGACCTCCGTTTAAATCCAGAAAAATTTCTAAAAATTCTTGAAAAATTTCACAAGATATTTTATCAATTACCGAGGAATATATTTTTTTTCCGATATTTTACATTCTCCCTCACTTATAAAAATTTGGTCCCCAAATTTCGTACTAACATGCAAAAATTACTTTAAGCAAGTTTCCGAAATAACCACAAACATTCCTCAAGTGAACAGATGAGGGTATCGAGCTCGGATAGTATCTTCCAGCTCTCACGTAGCCTCCTCATCGGTATGATGTTGTCATCCAACTTTTATGAGTCGGATGGTTTTCGTCCCACTACTGTCGCTCCTTGCGACCCAGGCTCGACCCTGGAATCACCTCGTAAGTCGCATTAGACTGAGGTAGAATTCGGAACCTCTTTCAGAGCATGATCAACATGCAACATGTATTTCCTTAGTATAAAAACAGGAAATACATTGTGAGCACCCGCAAGTGTCGAAAGTAAAGCCAACCAATAAGCTACACCTCCATAATCCATGACACAAGATCTGAATAGATCCTCCAACATCTAAATGATACACTTAGACCGTTCATCTATCTGCGGGTGAAATGTTGCACTAAGCCGAAGCTCTGTACCCATAGTCTGGTGCAGACTCTGCCAAAATCGCGAGGTAAATCGTGAATCTCTATCCGATATGGTACTTAAAAGTACCCTACGCAATCTGATAATTTCTCAACAGTACAACTCTGCCAGAGGATCCTATGGGTACGACCCACGAATAGGAAGGAAATGAGCTGATTTGGTCAGTTGATCCACAATCACCCAAATCGCATCACAACCTTTACGGGTTCTAGGCAATCCCGTAACGCAATCGATAGTGATATGCTCCCACTTCCATTCCGAAATTGGAATTGTCTAGAGCAATCCAGCGAGTTCTTGATGTTCAGCCTTCACCTACTGGCATACTAAACATCGAGCAGCAAAATCTGCTATAACTCTCTTTATATCATTCCACCAGTATAAACGTTTCACCTCTCGGTACATCTGAGTACCACCAGAAAGAATAGCAAATCTCAAATGATGTGCTTCCTGCAGTAACTTTTCCTTAAACACTGCAACTCCGGAACCCACTATCCTTATCAGAGACAGGGAATTATTTCCTCAAAAGAGAATCCATCAACCATCCAAGATACACTTCACCACACACTCTGTAAGTGCATGGGAGACTATAGCGACCAATTTCTCAAGTTGCAACTGTTCGCGTTCCAGCAACTCTATAGTAGCTACCGAGTAGCTAGTTAAATTCAATGAGCACTTCTGCTCCATACAACTACAAATCCAGATAATAACTACTAAAGTCACGTCATGCATATGACAGACTATCTCGTAGTTTCTTAACTGACGTAGGCATAAGATATGCCCCATTCAACTGCATTGGAATCGTTCCAATCCCTGAAACGATGCATCCACGTACAACCTTCTTTTTATCCACTCCGGAAGGATTAACTAATACTTGCGTAAAAGTTAACCACCATCTAGGTCCTGTAAACTGGTTTCACCAGCTTCCAACTAAATGCTTTCCATCATCACCTTTGTCAAACAAATCTGTGGTATAGTAATGCTAAGACATTCTATCCACATCTACAGTACTAACCAAACCATACAAGGCAAACCACCATCTACGGTGGTCGAGTGCACAACTCCAACTACCACAATCAACAGTGGCCAGGTTACGCAACTCCAACAACTACCAATTGATCCAATCGTGTCCAGGATACACGATTCTCAAATCCAGTTGTGACTAAATCGTTAATTAGTCTAGCAACTTAATCAAAATTCATACAATTCATACCAAGTATGAAATTGTCGTCTCCACACACCTGCATCCCCTTTTCTCTAGGCTGATGATATATATTAATCATTACAACGACAATGATAATCGTATGACATCATGTCACTACAATATCAGTACTTCAGTCGTAAACCAACCTTAGAGTATACACAGGTGTCTTTGGCCTATCTAAATAGATCATCTATCCACAACGAAGGATATTCTTCACTACAACTACTGTATTCCATCATCGATAATCGATGCATACTTTCAAAGGTCCATCTCTCTTTCAACAAAGAGTTCCAGATCTTTTCAAGGAGGAATACTGGGATAGATAAATATCTCCTTCCAGCATCTCCTATAATCGCAACTCACATTCTTCCAATTCTTTTATAGTGTTTAACAACACTGATACCAACAAAAATATCACTCGATATGTGATCTTCGATACTGGACTATTTTCACAATCATTTCGATTGCCTACTCCACTTGCCTAAGCAACGACAAGGCTAGGAGTTCATCTGAAACTACATCCGAATGCTCTCGGATTATATGCACATCTGAGAGACATAATCATACTATAATCTCAACAACTTGACCATCCGTAAGGATATGTATACAGTAAAGATATGTCTATCCGAGTCTAAGGGCATCCCTTGACTTCTTAATTGTTGATCCTCATCTCACCTGACGGTAGAGATACCATTGACCCACAAGTCGATGTAAAGGACCCTTCTAATCCAACTGAGAATGTTCTAGATACAGATACCTGTAACTACAAGCATCTCTCAACATATTTACTCAGAGGGTAAACTAGAGTAATACCCTGAACGATGAAATATTTGTCGATCCGATCCCAAAGGCTCCACGCAGGTCTCGGCCTTTCTCCGAAGAGAATAAGATCAGATCCAACAGTCCGCGACAAAACGGTCGCATTTCTGCGATGAATGATCCAAGGATTTTTTTTCTAGATCATCTAATCCCATCACTAAATCCTACGAGCTGCAACTGTAGGATACCGAATAGATACGACCATCGTCGTATACTCTCTCCTCTGTACAAATCAACTCACACCTGGAGGTAACTGTTGTTGTCTGTTGAATCTTCTAAGATGTCTTCTGCTAACGCTGCTTCTGTGTTGATCTCTGCTGAAGGGGAGTATCAAGGAACTCCAACCACACCTGAGGTAGTAGGTTGTTGCTGTTGAGATAACCCAATCTTTAGTGCTGATCTCTACAGTCGAGACGATGCATCATCCTCCCGGAACACCATTTGTAGTCTTCAACTGAGTCTTCAAAATACACCACCTTCTCTGTACTGGTTGCTCATAATAGCATCAGCTGAACTGATCCAATGGATAATCTGACTTCGCATGTCTTCGTGATCCGCACTGCACGCACATAATCCCTTTGAAATCTTTGTTCTGATTTTGTTGATATCCACGAGAACATCCTGATGATCTACGGTTGGTCTTCTATAATTAGAAAATAGCTCAAAGTCTATGACTCCGATCTTGCTCCTTTATCCAACAGTCAGAGACTTCTGACTCTATTAAGTTGACCTACAATATTTGCTTATTGGTCTCTAACTCTTAAACCCTTGTACGGAGTCATTTCTAAACTCCTGTCTCAATCCAACGTCTTCCGGCAGGATTTGGTAGAAGATCCCGGCATCCTAATCCAACTATAAGCCAATATCTCTGGGTGGCTTAAATCATTCATTCATCTTCTTGAGCTATTAGGTGGTCGTAACCTCCACAAGTCTCACGACTCTGCACAATACACTATTACTAACCGATCACCCTTTTTCTTGAAGCTCAAGAATTCCTTACAAAGTGTCACTAAAAGTGACACGGGGAAATACACTCTTTCAACATCACTAATCTATGATCAAGTGATATATTATTTTCCGAAGATTATTTTCTGCATTTATCACTAAATACCGGCTTGATCCCGATAATGGTATGCAAACAACTCTTCTTTCTCGGTATAACATGAGTTAAGTACTCAAAAGTACTCTCTAAGTTATACATCTCAGTACGAACAACTCAGGGATAAAATCCCTATGAAACACCATAATCTAGCCTTCCTCTATCTGCATCAACAATAGACAATTTGTCTTGTCCATTACCCAACAGGTAATGATCTGACTAGCTTAATTAGTCAAAATCTCTAAGAGAAATGTGACGACTTGACCCCTATTTTCTGACTCGATATCAGTCGGCACTCAGAGGTAAATCACCTCCTCGACACAGGTTCAAGACTCACAGACTCAACAGTTCGTTCCCGTGGTCAACTCATACCACGGTTATGAATAATAACCAACACACTACAGGTTATTCCCTGGTATAAGCATATAACTGCATAGCCAACATAACCAGAAGTATAAACCCTAAAGGTCACTCCGGTTGTGTTAAATACTAAAAATTTTAAAATATTAAATTAAATGGCCAAAGAATTAAGGAAATAATCCTGGAATTTTTTTGGGATTTTTAGGAATTTTTCTGGAATTTTTTTGGATTTAAACGGAGTCCGTACGAGATTTTTACGGGGATAAAATAAATAGGCTTTATTTAAAGGGTATTAACCTAAACCGGAAAACCTAATTTCTATTTATCTTTTCCTTCCCCACCGCGACACTCTCCTTCGACAGTTCCTTCACGCGCCGAGCGCCGAAGCCATCTCTTCTTTCTCGTTCTCTCTCGCGCGACCACTGCTTCTCCCGACAACCGCCGCCACCGCAACCTCCCTCCACAGTCACGCGACGCCTCTTCCTCCGCAGCAGCCGAGCCTTCTCTCGTCCACCGTAGCCCTCACTTGCGCACCCGCGAGCCCCGCTGCCCGACGCCTCTTCTCCGCAAGCACCGGCGAATGTCGTCGCCTTCCTGGTGCTCAGGCCACCGAGGGTTTGCAGCAAGCGCCGTGGGTGCCCTATTCGCGCTGTCCACAGCCGTGCTCGTCGACTCCTCTGCCACCGGACCGCCCGTGCCTCTTTTGTTTCCCCTTCGCTGTGATTTCTGGCCGGAGGTCGCCGGAGCAGGTAAGAGATGACCCTTTTTCCTATTTCGGACGATCTGAGTTAGGGGTTTTGTTCGGTTGATTGTGTATCGGTGTTAGCGGCCTGTGAGGGTCGATTAGTGGGCTATGGGTGGATGTGTCGCCTGTGAATTTAAGGAATTGAGTTGGGGATATTGGCTGCCGGTGGAATTCCTAGGGCGGGAGAGCTTGATTGGTCGATTTGGGCTGATTTTGGTGTTATTCGATTGGTCGGTATGGTATTCGGAGGATATGGGATTTGGGTGATATTGTTTGATCTTGAGGATATTTTTGAAGGTGATGAATTAGGTTAAGTGATTAGGAATTAATTTGGTAAATTGATTGGTACAATTATTGGATAAATTAAAAGCCATTAAATTTTATTTATTTGGCTTAGGTTGTTAAAATGCGGGTTAAACCAGGTTTAATTGATTAATTAGCTTATCATTAATTAATCAAAATTTTTATCAATTGATTTAGTGGGCTAAATTAATTGTATGGATATGATTGTCATGCATACAGGATACATGTTTATATATGGTGATGACTTTATCTCTTATGGTAGGGCATATGCTCCTATATCAAGGTAGGAGATTCAGGTGAGTACAGTCCTTCTTGCATTTATTTCTTGCTTACCCTATATGTGAGATTGTACTGGCATGATTTTTATTGTTAGCTATATCTTACTTGCATATCGACTACACCCGCTGAGTTCTTTGAACTTACCCTATTGATTTATATCTATTTCAGGATGATTTGTCGTGAGAGTGCAAATGCTCTGACCCCCACTAAATGCGTAAATGTTTTATTTGGATATTTGTTTTATGGTTTGGATATTTGGTTAGTGGACATGTATAGGTTTGGAGATTGATGTTTGTATTCGTGGATTTTTGGTGTCCTTATGGACCTTATTCGGATTTTGGTTTGATTGGATTTTGTTGAGTATTCCTGCCCAGATGGCAGAAGGGGTAAGTCTATTTATTTTAGACTGTTTATCATTATTTTGGTTGATGGCACGAGGCCAAATTATATAGCTAGCGTGTGTGTTTGGATTCGGTCATGTTGATCGATGTATTTATAGTGTAGGCCTTGTATGTAAATTGGGATTGTCACCGTGCTGAGAGATCTTTGCCGGATTTTTTGTGCAGTGGGGTCTCCTTCGGGGTGTGACAATTTATTTGGTATCAGAGCGCCTAGGTTTTCGAGTTCCAAGGGGTTTTTGGATTTTTCGGAGTTCGCCATGTTTTGGCAGGTTTTGCGAGGTAATCTGGAAATTTTGGAATTTGTATGGGTTTCCGACGATTTTTATGTTTCGGAAATTCGAGGATTTTTGACGAGGTTAATATGGGGTTTTGGCGGCTACAGGACCTCTCCTGACGGTGAAATAGGTATGATGATTAATTTGATATGTTTTTATTTGTGGTAATATCTGTATTCATTTAACAGATATGAGACGAGGTGGGCGTGCCTGGCAGAGGCGTGGTGTGGGATGGCCATGCGAGGACCCAGATCTTTGGCGGGAGTTGCGGAAGATCTCGAGGAGAGCATGTTGATCGGTCGAGATTCCCGCAGTCTGCGGGAGTTATGGATCCTCAGTCCTCGGCGGATCCTCCTCCCGAGATACCCACTGCTGGGGTATCCTTTGTACCCGGCGGAGACCACTGTTTGCTACACATCACACCCCCCACGATGGGACATGCTACTCTAGACCCGCAGGCCCATCTGGGAGTCGGCACTAACTCAGTATCGGCCCCTACTTATCCTACTGATGTAGCTGCGGCACGAGCTCGGATTCCAAGATTAGCAAAGTCGATGAAAAGCCGATTCACTTTATTCAGCAGAGAGACTAATCCGAGTGTAGCTCAGTCTTGGATCGAGACGATGGAGCGTACCTTCTACTATATAGTCTGCTCCGAGTGGGAGAAGGCTGAGTTGGCGGCCTTCCATTTACGAGTGAGGCCGAGATCACGGTGGGATATCTGGCGCTCGATTATTGCGGCGGAGTTACAGGCGAGATTTAGAGAGGCTTTTGAGTCGATGTTTTCCACGGGCATATCGGATGATCGACGTCGGGATTTTTGAGTCTATGATTATCGCTCGGTGATGGAGTATAATCTGAGAATTTAATAGGTTAGCGAGGTTTTGTCCGAGTTAGTTGTTGAGGATAGGTCACGGATGATGCGGTTTGTTCGAGGATTAGATGGGCATCTATGGTCAAGATGGCGGGATTTTGGTAGTTCTTCCTCCGAGAGGCATTGGATGAGCTTTGTTGATCGAGTCGGCTCAGCAGGGTCAATCTTGAGAGGAAGAGGAAAGCGGTGAAAGAACCAGTCGGACCAAGACCAGATCTTTGGACGGCGGCAGTGGCCGCGATCGTCGGTCGAGTCATTACGGGGCATCTGGGACCTCAAAAATCGGGCGATCTTCGGTGGGCCCTCCCGGTCTTCTCAGCAGAGCCGGAGGCCGCCCACTAGTGACACCCACTGTACTCGTTGTGGATCGAAAGAGCATATCGTCTTAGCCTGCACCTTGGGACAGTCAGTTTGCTATTATTGCAAGCTGCCTGGACACATGAGCCGAGATTGTTCGTTGAAGGATCAGCATGGGGCTTCCGGGGTTTCTATTCAGGGAGGACCGTTGCATCGATGCAGGACTCGGAGAGGGGGCGACGGCTAGACCTTCGCCAGCGCCCGCGGAGGCGGCTTCCCCTGCGAGTCGCCTATGGTATTCATGGGCGAGTACACCGGTGCCGTGCGGTGTCACGAGTTGATTTCGGGAGCCGTAGTACATGCATCGGCCCATGCAGTACCATGCGCGGCGGCGACCACGTCTGATGTCGATTCTGCCGCTTCTAGTTCAAGATTAGCAGCATCGATGCAGTCGCGTATTGCTACCGACCTTCCTATCGGCCTTCGTGCAGCCTTCATATCATATCAGGTCGAGGTCCGGACCACCTCTGGCAGTGATACCACCTCCACCTCCACCGGAGACTGGGCGGATTCATGCGATTACCAGAGAGGATGCGCAGCGAGCCAACGAATCCGTATTTAGCGGTACAGTTTCACTTTATGCATGTTCAGCTATTATGCTAGTTGATACTGGTAGTTCGCATTCGTTTATTTCTCGTACGTTTATGAGAGAGATTGGTAGATTACCTACTAGTAGATCACAGAGATTAGTCGTCTCCCTACCATCTGGCGATACATTGGATGTTACCCAGGAGGTCCGAGGTTGTCCCTTAGATTTCGGTAACATCATTCTTACTATAGATTTATTGGTACTGGACATGGTCGAGTTTGACATTATCCTTGGCATGGATTGGCTGTCAGCATATCATGCCACAGTTGATTGTCAGACGAGGGGTGGTCACATTCCGACCTCCGAATCAACCCTCGTGGGATTTCACTGGCATCCGGGATGATGCCATATCAACCATTTCTGCGATTCAGGCTCAGAAGCTTTTATTGCACTGTTGCCAGGGTTTTCTATTATCGATGATCAATGTAGAAGACAGTGGTGACTCTCAGATCGTGGACATCCCTATTGTCCGGGAGTATCCAGATGTCTTTCCAGAGGAGTTACCGGGACTGCCTCCCAGAAGACAAGTGGAGTTCATGATCGAGTTAATACTAGGGACATCGCCGACATCGAAAGCTCCTTATCGTATGGCCCCGAGAGAGTTGGATGAGTTAAAGGTTCAACTCCAGGAACTTTTGGACAGAGGTTTTATTCCCCCTAGTGTATCACCCTGGGGTTCTCCAGTTCTCTTCGTGAAGAAGAAAGATGGTTCGATGAGACTGTGCATCGACTACAGGCAGTTGAACGCTGCCACTATCAAAAATAAATATCCCCTGCCACATATTGAGGACTTGTTTGATCAGCTCAGAGGTACCTCAGTCTATTCTAAGATTGATCTACGGTCCGGATATCATCAATTAAGGGTTAGAGATTCTGACATTCAAAAGACAGCGTTCTGTACCAGATATGGACACTA
Organism: Wurfbainia villosa; assembly: GCA_025175895.1. Lineage (NCBI taxonomy): Eukaryota > Viridiplantae > Streptophyta > Magnoliopsida > Zingiberales > Zingiberaceae > Wurfbainia > Wurfbainia villosa. Next base: position 2,516,689 of record CM046008.1, read on the forward strand.
TGAGTTTTTGGTAATGCCATTTGGGCTTACCAATGCTCCAGTGGTATTCATGGATTTGATGAACCGTGAATTTATGGATTTCCTAGATCGGTTCGTCATTGTTTTTATTGATGACATTCTGGTCTATTCTCGTTCCGAGGAGGAACACGCGCAGCATCTTCGTCTTGTTCTAGATAGGCTCTGATAGAATCGACTATATGCAAAGTTCAATAAGTGCGCATTTTGGTTACACTCAGTCGGTTTTCTGGGACATGTGGTTTCGAGTAGAGGTATTTCAGTTGACCCCCAGAAGATCGAGGCTATCACCAGTTGGGAGCAGCCGAAATCAATTCAGGAGGTTCGCAATTTCCTAGGTTTGGCCGGTTATTACAGACGTTCGTTGAGGGTTTCTCGAGCATTGCTATGCCATTGACATGCCTTACTAGGAAGGGCGTGAAGTTCACGTGGACAGAGGCGTGCGAGACTAGTTTTCAGGAGTTGAAGAGGAGATTGGTGTCAACACCGATCCTGGTATTGCCATCAGGAGACGATGGTTTCGTTCTATATACAGATGCATCTCTATAGGGTTTAGGCGCAGTATTGATGCAGCACGGCAGGGTAGTCTCTTATGCTTCTCGCCAGTTGAAGGATCATGAGAAAAACTACCCAGTTCATGATTTAGAGTTTGCCGCTATTATCTTCGCCTTGAAGATTTAGAGGCATCATTTATATGATATTACGTTTGAGATTCTTACTGATCATAAGAGTCTCAAATATCTGTTTACACAGAAGGAACTCAATCTCCGACAGAGGAGATGGATGGAGTTCCTGAAGGATTATGACTGTACCATCAGCTACCACCCAGGGAAAGCCAATGTGGTTGCCGATACACTTAGCCGGAAGTCCCGAGGGACTTTAGCTTCCTTCCGAGTTTTGGTCACGGATTTGATTCAAGGTTTCTTAGAGTTGAGCCTTGAGGGGCAGGGACCGACAGAGCAGGGCGTTCTGGTTACCATGGTTGCTCATTCGTCTATCCGGACGAAAGTCCGGGAGGCTCAGGCCAGTGATCAGCATTTACAGTTCATTGGTAGTCAAATAACTTTTGGATAGCAGACTAAGTTCACCCGCGATGATGAGGGTATTATATATTTCCGAGGAAGATTATGCGTACCTCAGCCTCACCCGGTTATGGAGGAGTTACTACAGGAGGCTCATCGCTCTCGATTTGTGATCCACCCAGGCGGAACCCGCATGTATCGAGATTTAAAACAGTTGTATTGGTGGAACAGTATGAAGAAGGACATCGCGGATTTTGTAGCTAGATGTCTGATTTGTCAGCAGGTAAAGGCTGAGCACCAGAGACCAGCTGGATTACTTCAGAGGATTATTATTCCCGAGTGGAAGTGGGATCATATTACTATGGATTTTGTGATGGGATTGCCTAGGACACGTCAAGGCCATGACGCGATTTGGGTAGTCGTAGACCGACTAACCAAATCCGCGCACTTCTTATCGATTCGAAAGACTGACTCTCTGGATCGGTTGGCAGAGCTGTATTGTCGGGAGATCATCAGATTGCATGGTGTTCCTTTGAGCATTATATCAGATAGAGATCCCCGGTTCACGTCTAGGTTCTGGCAGAGTCTACAGTAGGCTTTAGGCACACAACTTTGGTTTAGTACTGCCTTCCATCCGCAGCATGAGACGGATGGGCCGATGCAGCGGACCATTCAGACACTAGAGGATTTGCTGAGGCCCTGTATTATAGATTTCGGAGGCAACTGGGAGGATCATTTGTCGTTAGTGGAATTCGCCTACAATAACGTTATCATTCGGCTATCCAAATGGCCCCGTATGAGGTATTGTATGGTAGACCGTGTCGTACACCCACCATCTGGGAGGAGGTTGGGGAGGCCCAGTTGCTAGGACCCCAGAGAGCTCAGCATGAGGCAGAGTTGGTCCGTACTATCAGATGTAGGATGGTAGAGGCGCAAGATCGCCAGAAGAGTTATGCAGATCGTAGACGGAGACCTTTGGAGTTCTCTATTGGTGATCATGTATTCCTACGAGTTTCACCCACGAAAGGGGTGAAGAGATTTGACCTTCGTGGTAAGCTAGCTCCTAGATATATTGGTCCGTTTGAGATTTTGGAGAGGATCGGAGCAGTTGCTTATCGTCTAGCGCTACCACCATCTTTGACGAGTATACATGATGTGTTCCATGTGTCTATGCTGAGGAAGTATGTGCCAGACTCTACACATATTCTGTCAGATGTGTCAGGTTCCATTCAACCTGACGCTAATTACGCAGAGGTTCCGGTACGGATTTTGGATTACAAGGAACGACAGTTGCGGAACAAGGTTGTGCGACTTGTCAAGGTCGGGTGGAGTCACCACACCGATGAGGAAGCTACTTGGGAGCTCGAGGAAAAGATCAGAGCTCAATACCCCCACTTGTTTACTTAAGGTATGTGAGGTATATTTTCAGTACTTGTAGTATTTCTTACTCGTTGTGCATCTGAGTAGGAAATTTGGGGACTAAATTTTTTATTAGTGGGGGAGAATGTTAAATACTAAAAATTTTAAAATATTAAATTAAATGGCCAAAGAATTAAGGAAATAATCCTGGAAATTTTTTGAGATTTTTAGGGAATTTTAGGAATTTTTTCGGAATTTTTTTGGATTTAAACGGAGTCCGTACGAGATTTTTACGGGGATAAAATAAATAGGCTTTATTTAAAGGGTATTAACCTAAACCAGAAAACCTAATTTCTATTTATCTTTTCCTTCCCCGCCGTGACACTCTCCTTCTAGTTCCTTCCGCCGCCAAGCCATCTCTTCTTTCTCGTTCTCTCTCGCGCGACCACCGCTTCTCCCGACAACCGCCGCCGCCGCAACCTCCCTCCGCGGTCGCGCGATGCCTCTTCCTCCGCAGCAGCCGAGCCTTCTCTCGTCCACCGCAGCCCTCACTTGTGCACCCGCGAGCCCCGCTTCCCGACGCCTCTTCTCCGCAAGCGCCGGTGAACGTCGTTGCCTTCCTGGTGCTCAGGCCGCCGAGGGTTTGCAGCAAGCGCCGTGGGTGCCCTATTCGCGCCGTCCACAGCCGTGCTTGCCGACTCCTCTGCCACCGGACCGCCCGCGCCTCTTTTGTTTCCCCTTCGTTGTGATTTCTGGCCGGAGGTCGCCGGAGCAGGTAAGAGATGACCCTTTTTCCTATTTCGGATGATCTGAGTTAGGGGTTTTGTTCGGTTGATTGTGTATCGGTGTCAGCGGGCTGTGAGGGTCGATTAGTGGGCTGTGGGTGGATGTGTCGGCTATGAATTTAAGAAATTGAGTTGGGGATATTGGCTGTCGGTGGAATTCCTAGGGCGGGTGAGCTTGATTAGTCGATTTGGGCTGATTTTGGTGTTATTCGGTTGGTCGGTATGGTATTCGGAGGATATGGGATTTGGGTGATATTGTTTGATCTTGAGGATATTTTTGAAGGTGATGAATTAGGTTAAGTGATTAGGAATTAATTTGGTAAATTGATTGGTACAATTATTGGAAAAATTAAAAGCCATTAAATTTTATTTATTTGGCTTAGGTTGTTAAAATGCGGGTTAAACCAGGTTTAATTGATTAATTAGCTTATCATTAATTAATCAAAATTTTTATCAATTGATTTAGTGGGCTAAATTAATTGTATGGATATTTAGGTTTGGAGATTTGTTTTATGGTTTGGATATTTGGTTAGTGGACATGTATAGGTTTGGAGATTGATGTTTGTATTCGTGGATTTTTGGTGTCCTTATGGACCTTATTCGGATTTTGGTTTGATTGGATTTTGTTGAGTATTCCTGCCCAGATGACAGAAGGGGTAAGTCTATTTATTTTAGATTGTTTATCATTAAATTTGGTTGATGGCCTGAGGCCAAATTATATAACTGCGTGTGTGTTTGGATTCCGGTCGTGTTGACCGATGTATTGTGGGCGTGTAGGCTTGTATGTAAATTGGGATTGTCACCGTCAGAGAGATCTTTCTTTGGATTTTCTCAGCGGTCTCCTTCGGGCGTGTGAGTTGGTCGACGGTGGACGACCCCTACTACAAGTCTGCACAGGTGTCATAACTATACTGTATACACCTACTGATCAAGTTTAGATAAATATCTACTAAACCATAAGTTATCAGGAATTCTTACCTCGTACTGCTTGGAGCTCAGGCCGCTGTCCATCTCATCTCAGAAAATCAAAACAGAATAAATCGACTCTCGAGAATCCAAGACTCGACACAAAAATAACATTGTATGGCATCGCAAAACCTTGGGCTCTGATATTACTAAAGTTGTCACGCCCCGAGAGCATACCGAGCCGAAAATCAAACGGACGACACCTCCCCTGTACGTGGCAACATTTCAGGTTAATACAAGGCCCGTAGGCCCACAATAACAATAACATAACAAATAAAACACAACAACATAACGAAACACAACAGAAACTAATACGACATACCCATAACCCCACATATACAATACATCCATATCATGCATACCGGTATGACTAACACACCACAACCACATACAGTACATCGACAAAATTCGAATCTACAAGTCCACAACACAGTACACTACGAAAACTCCAAATACAATACACGGCGGACGCAAAGCTCAAAACCAATATGGGAGCCTCGGAGGTGAGATGAGACGTCAGCCAGCGGTGCTCCAAGATGTCACAAAGTCTTCTACCTGTTACCTGGGCGACAGAAAACCCAGGGTTCATGGGGGTGGTGAGTAAAACTCAGCAGATAATAGAAAAACATGTATATATGTCATATCACATGTATTTTCAACAACATACCCTAGAGGTACAACAGGTATATCAGCATAGTATATAAATACAAGCATATACCGTCTAACCAAATAAACAACATAAAAATACAGACATAGCTGAAGTCTGCCACGCTACTCTGATCCAACCTGAACATATATCAAACATATATATATATATATAATAGGAAGAGTAGATTAACTCACAATATACTCTAGCTACAGGTCAAGGTATCTAATAGTCTGTCCAACCCATACCAGTATCCGACACAATCGTATAACAAATGCAAGAAACATGTATGAATATGATGTACACTCAAATGCAGCAAACATAGTACAATAAAATGCAACATCACAATAATCATATATATATAGACTGTATCTATATATATATTAATCTCAACCATCCATATATATATATACATACATATATGTATCTATATATGGTAATATGCAAAGCGCCATAAGATACGGCAATGCAGCATGCATGGTCATGCCTGCTCACCCCTACTCGTTACCACGACCCCAGTGTGGCCTAGGTGACACGACATGACAACTGTCCCAACTCACACCAACCACTGCTATAGAGTGGCCGAGTGGGCAGTATGGTCAAGTAGCATATAAGCGTAAAGAGCTCGCTACACAACGGGGGTCCCTACTGCTGGCCACTCCGACTAACACTACCAATGAGTGGTCGAGTACCACGCACTCAGGACAACTGTACGCTACTCCAACTACCACCGTCTATAGTGGTAGAGTGAGGCACACCAGATGCTCTGCCCTCACACCAGTTACTCCTCGGGGAGTGCTCTGGGAGGCAAGATGACTGACGACTCTCTCAACCCCGAGGGAGACTATGTCGTCAGAATGCATGCATATGACATGAGTATGCTGTCACTTGTACAACCATCTACCACAGACTCTCTGTTCAACAAAGAGTTGTACCCATCTAATCAATACACTCTCTATCCTGTAGAGAGTCGTACTCAACTGATCGACGGACTCTCTATCCTGTAGAGAGTCGTACTCGACTGATCATAACTCTCTCTCCAATAGAGAGTCGTACTCAACTTATCGACGCACTCTCTATCCAATAGAGAGTCATACTCGACTGATCATGACTCTCTCTCTAACAGAGAGTCATACTCAACTGATCGACGCACTCTCTATCCTATAGAGAGTCGTACTCGACTAATCATATCAAGCTAGGACCACCGGTCCGTAGCGACACACTAATCACCTTTCACCTAACCATTACACAACACATGGTTGGTAACAAGTATGCAACATACAGGTATTGGAAATAAATCCTACATTTAGGGCATTACCTACCCACATATGACCTTTTTGCCAATTTATAAATTGGGTCATCACCAATACTGACATTTACACCCTACTAAACATCTAGGCCAATTTACATCACATCTATAACTCCTAAATCATGATAGGGTATATGTGATATCAACAATTGAGCATAAATATATCCAACGATAAGTTCAAGCATACGATAATAAGAGCAGGATCAAGGTAATACGAACACCTAACATGCTCATATCTATGACTAAATCTGAATGCAATACATCTACCCAGACCAGGTAGGAAATTACCCACCTGTTATGTAGACTACATTGTTCGTCTTTACATCCGAGATTCCGTCTCGTATCAACATCCTGTACACAACATAGAACATACTTAAGTTCTATCATACATCAAATCATCAAATCCTACATCGATCATTATATCCAACTAATTCAACATTCTCCAACCTTAATCAGATTAAATTCACCGTATCATTCATGAGTCAATTCTAGCATCAACTATAAAGGTATTACATCCTACTTCATAATAATACCAAAATCAAAGCTTACCTTACAATTGTTGCAATCAACCACCGTGTCTTGATCCACCTTTGAAGTAGCAATCTATAACAATTAGATAGATAAGTTGAATCCTTACTCATTGTATCTTCATCAACAAGATCCATCACAAACGCACACTGAAATCTCCCCTTGCATCCACAGTTCATGAAACACAACAAGACTTAAGAGATTACCTGAGCTAGGAGACTTATTAAATGCAAACTGCCAAAATTTTGTTGCTCACAGCGATGAAGAGATATGATCTTCAATTTCATTGAAGCCAGACAAATCTCTAGCTTCTATAGAGCCTCCTCCCCTATAGAAACAACCTGTCAACTAGTTTATCTAAATTACACAGCTAACAACAAAACTCCCAATCAACTTCTCGGATCTAGAAATAGATTAAACACTTACCTATTTCTCAAGCTTCCACAGACTCGTTCAAATTATTCCTCCCCTTCATAAACATCCCAATCGGCATTTACCTCTCACAGCCTACCCACATCTAGATTTCTCCACATCTGGATGCTTCAAATCACTGGAACCAAATGGGAATTCCTGCCAATGCAAGTAAGAAGAAGGTAACCACTATTTTTCATGATCGGATGAAGAAAACCCGAACTGGCAACCGGATCGATCAAGAAGGGTCGCGATCAATGGTCGAGTAGCGGCAATTCGAGCTCGCGAGAAGGGGGTGAAGGCCCCGACGGTGCTTGGGCGCCATGGTCGGTGGTGTCGTGTCGCGGCTAGGGATCAGGCGCGAGTCCGGCTGCGTGACAACGAGCGACAAGGCTTCGGCTCGATGGCATGCGAAGCGGGTCCGATGGAGAGGCCAGTAGAGGGTCTAGCGCTTGGCGGCGGATCGCGACAATGCAGGGAAGAAGACGACGACAACACCCTCGGCAAGATGGAAATTGCCGATCGGGGCAGAGGCGACAGCAAGGTAGGCACGGTGGCTGGCTTGGGTCACTGGCAATAGAAGAGGACCTCGCGGCGGTGGCTGACGGAAAGGAAGGCCCTGCGCTTCGGGAGAGAAAGAGAAGAAGGTGACTGTGAAACCCTCGCTCAGCAGCAACGGCGGAGAGAAGAAATTTTGTGGTGGAGGAGCAGCATCATCGAGCGAAGGAGGAGCGAAGAAGAGAAGTCGCAAAAAGAAAGAAACCGACGGGGAAAACGGAAGGAATCGATTAATTAACCCATTTAATACTCCATTAGAAGATAGTCTAAACAGGCTTTACAAAAGCCTGTTCGCTTTATCCCCATAAAATATCCATAAGACCTCCGTTTAAATCCAGAAAAATTTCTAAAAATTCCTGAAAAATTCCACAAGATATTTTATCAATTACCGAGGAATATATTTTTTTTCTGATATTTTACAGGAAAGACTAGAGGGGTGTTACATTACTGCATGAAACCAAGTCATTTATATTAGGTAAATTTGAAATGAAAGACCTTGGTGGAGCATCTTTTGTATTAGACATACAAATATGTCGTGATAGATTCAAGGGTATATTTGGATTATCACAAAAGACCTATATTAAAAAGGTGCTCATACGATATGACATGCCGAATTGTACACCTGGAGACACATCTGTGTCTAGAGGTGATAAGTTTAGCTTGCAACAATACCCACAATATGAACTTGAAGTAAATGTGATAAAGAAACTTCCTTATGCATCAACAGTAGGAAGTCTCATGTATGCTTAGGTATGTATGCATCCAGATATTACGTACATTGTTGAAATGCTAAGTAGGTATCTAAGTAATCCTAGACCAAGGCATTAGAAAGCTGTAAAAAGGGTAATGTGGTATCTACAAAGAATTAAAAAAAACTCATGCTAACATATCGGAGATCTAGTCAATTGAAGGTGATTGGATATTCATATTTCGATTTTGCTGGATGCTTGGATAGCAGGAGGTCCACTTCAGGTTTTGTCTACATGCTTGTCGGAGAAGTTATATCATGAAATGCATCAAACAGATGCTCATAGCAACTTCAACGATAGAGATAGAATTAATAGTCTGTTATAAAGCATCAAATCATGGGATTGTTGGTGCAATCGGCCCAGGTCACGATTGACCAGGACTCGAGTTTGACTCGAGTGATGTTTTGATGTTTGACAAAGTGGTTTGACATTGATGTTTGACATTGATGTCGATTAATATGTTGGGGAGATTGTTTATACAATCGATCCAGGTTATAATTGACTAGACTCGAGTTTGACTCGAGGGAGACTTTGATGGTTGACTGGGGTTGACCATGTGATTATGGGAAAGTCCAAGCATGGGTCTTGGCAAGGTAAAGTCCAAGTCATGGGTACTTGGCATGAAAAGTCCAAGTGGGACACTTGGCAATTGGGAAGGTCCAAGTCTTGTGTACTTGGCATGAGAAGTCCAAGCATGGGTCTTGGCAAATGGAAAGTCCAAGCATGGGTCTTGGCATGGAAAGTCCAACATAGGGTTGGCAAGGGAAATTCCAAGCTTGAGTCTTGGCATTTGGAAGTCCAAGGGGATTGATATTGGCAGCGTAAAGTCCAAGCGGAGTCTTGGCGGCGTAAGTCCAATGTGCCTTGGCGGTGTAGACACCGTTAGCATGACATAGCCGACGAAAGCACCTGGAGGCTAGCGCGATGGATGAACAAGTCATGGATGACTTGGAGGGATCCGAGAGGCGTGAGGCTGATGGAGGTGGCTAGAAGACTTAGGTCTAGGCTAAGGGTAGTCTAGCAAGTATGGGGGCACCATACTTGGGTTAAAACTTCATGTTTGAGGTTGGCAGCCGACTGACAATATGGCCGGTTCGACTGCCGTGAGTCGACTTAAGTTCGACTGCCAATTTAGAGCTGGAATTGCTCTGGCGGCAATGATCGCTCATTGGAGCGATCGATGTCTACGGCACGATCGCTAGTTCTGTCGAGCAGCGCCCGTAGCCGACCGGGTCACCGACTACGGGCGTTAGCCGATCGCCAATGTTGGCGCGATCGCCAAGAGTCCCGTTGGAACTTGTCCAACGTGGATTGAGCCGTTGTCTCACAGCTACAGTGCTGGCAGTCGACTGCTAGGCAGAAATCCAGCCCGATGGAGGATAAAAGCAGCTGTTCGTGGAAGGCTCAAGAATCAGTTCTTTGGGGGCTTTGGTGAGGCGATTTGAAGGCGATTTGCAGGTGCATTTCAGGGTCCTTCAAGCTCATCCAAGCAACCGATAAGCAAGCGCTCAAAACCCTAGTTTGTAAAGTGTTCTTTACATTTTCACTTGTATTTGCTTGTTTACTTTGTATTACTTGTTGTAATTCATTGTACGAGGTTTCTCCACCTCCGACTTGTTGTCGAGAAGGAGCTTTATTGCTTAGTGGTGTTTGTGGCATCGCTAGGGTTCGTACGAACCCAATCCGTGGAGTAGGAACCGTTACGGTTCCGAACCACGTTATATCTCGTGTTGTGCTTGTGTTCGTGATTGTATCTTTTCGTTATTGCTTTGATTATTTCTATTCCGCTGCGCATAACGAGTTTTGTAGAGACGATCGCAAACGATTTTCATCTATGTACGGACAACGTTATTCACCCCCCCTCTAGCGGCGTCAAATCTCCAACAAGTGGTATCAGAGCACGGGGCTCTTCTACGGACTAACCGTCGGGAGCTAGGACAAAGAAGCTAGAGGGTGAAGATGGAAGAACAATTGGGATGGAATATTAACACACCGATCCCTTACTCCTTCTATGGACAAGAAGGGTTTAAGCAATGAAAGTCAAGAATTGAAGACTTCCTAATGATGAGGGACTTCGAAGAATGGTCTATCTTAATGGAAGGATATAGCTATCCAAGAGGACCAAAAGGTGGATTCCTCAAGAAAAAGAGATGGACCGAAGAGCAAGTCCAAGCCTTCAAAAAGAATGAGAAGGTAATGAAGTTGTTAATTGATTTAATACCTAACAATATCTTGTGTATGTTAGGTAATTATGTAGATGCAAACGAGCTATGGAGCCAAGTGGCCAAGCTCCATGAAAGCCCATCAATGGTCCAAGAGGAAGAGACCGAAGAGGCTAATGCATCACCCTCACAAGGAAGTGAGGACTTGGAGGTTGAGAGATCATCAACATCCAAAGAGGAAGAGGAAGTAGAATCGGAAGTTGATAGGGAGTCAATTTCTGAGTCGGTGGAGGAAGTGGAAGAAGCATCCACTTCTAGGATTGAGGAGGAGATTAGAGTTTCCTTGACACCGGAGCATCAAGAAGAAACTTCTACATCCAGTCAAAATGAAGAAGTGTCAATTCCGAACTCCACCACTAACCTAGGTAATTCAAACACTCTAATTTCAAATAAAAATAATATTATGTGTTTTGAGTGTAGGGAATTTGGGCACTATAAGAGCAAGTGCCCAAAGAAGATTAGGAAAGCTCCACCGGCACCAAAAGTCAAGGATACCGGTTCCCCAACACCTAAAGGCAAGGAGCACATCATATGCTTCAAGTACAATTCAAAGGGGCATTATCGGAGTCAATGCCCTAGGGGGAAGAAGAAGGGGCAAGGAGGAGCATCACAAGTAGGGGGAGCTTCTATAGCTAACCCTAAGGTATATTTTAATAATGCACATTCCAAATTTAAAAGTCAAAAGCATGCTAGAAATTTTAATTCTCTTGCAATTCACCATGAAAAGCATGCTAGAGATAAATATATTTGTTTAGGAGCTAAAAGTGTTAACTTCAAAAGTAGGGAGAAATTTGAGACTAATGTCCCTAAAAACAACTTATTTAAGGACAAACCTAGGTCAAATAACTCAAGATCAATTTTACCTAGGGAGACCATTAGAAAGGTGCAAGAGCACCTAGGTCTAAACCCTAAATGGACTAGGCATATGCCTAGGAAGTCCAATGCTCAAGATTTAAATCAAAATTCTAAAATTGGGCAATTAGAAAAGGAAAATCAAGTCTTGAGGTCAAGGCTTGAAAAACTTGAAAAAACCCTAAATAAGATACAAAATCAATTTAAAGGGTCTAAAGGTCAAAGTCAACACCAAGGACCTAAGAGTCAAAAGTCAACCAAAGGCAAGCAAGGTTTGGGTCACAAACCTAAGCCTAAGGTAGCTTACCATAGTGTTCCATTTGATTATGGGACACAAACTAGGTCTAGGAAGACCAAGGTCAATAGGGAAGTCATCCCTAGAGTTGACCAAAGGGTGTGCCTAGTGGCTAGGGTTTCTAGGAAACCTAGGGTGGCCACTAAGAAGGTTGCAAGGGGAGTTACCCCTAGAGTCAACCTAGGTAAGACCCAAATGACCAAGGCTAACAAGCCTAGGAGGGTCATTAGGAAGGTATCTAGGGAGGTTATCCCTAAGGAATACCTAATTAACCCTAGGAGCTCAAATCGGTTTTGGGTTCCTAAGAGCGTGATTGATTCACGCTAGATGGGTTTAGGGTGTGCCAACCTTGATTGGATGGGTAGTTAACTCAACCATAGTAAAGGTGGCACTTTAGGATATTTTCAAGGTTATGGTTACCTTGGAAATAGATTTGAATCAATATCCTAAAAGATTTTAGAATGTGCCAATGCATTTTTGAAATTGAAAAAAATCAATTAAATTGACACAATTTAGGTTTAGAGGTTAGTGTGTCATTTTGGGTTTTTGGCACACTAGGGAGATTAATGATAATATGGCAAAATATATCTAATGGTAATTAATATTGAAATTTAGGTATTACTATACCTATATATATATTTTATATGCCATGCTTTGATTGTCATATGCCATGTCATGACATCATACCTATTTCTATGATTTTATATGTCATGAGTATGCTTAGGTTTTAGGTTAATGTCATGTGTGCTTAGTTTTATATCATATGCCATGACATCATGATTATGAGCATATGCTTATTTATAACATTTCTAATGCCATAATCATTCATGCATTTAAGACAATTTGGTTGAAATTGAATTAAGGACTATGGCATGACTTGAAGTCCCATTTATAAGGGAATCAAGTAGGGTTGCCTTAGAGAATGCATGAAACCCTAGATTAGGATGAACAAAACCCACATCTCACATCAAATTGACATGTATGTGTATTTATACACCCTAGATATATGTGAGATGCTAGGATATGAGTAAAGTTCAAGGTGCATAGTTTTTGCATCTAGATGAACTAAAACTCATCTAATTTCAAATGTGGATCATTGGGAGAGCATGTGTACAAGTCATGTACATAGAGCCCAAGGAATATGATCCAAAATAAGGTTTTGAAAACATTTTAAAATCATTTTGAAAAACCTTGGTGAAGTCTATCTTTTGATAGCAATCACCATTGATAGAGTTGATACAAAATAGGGCCAAAACATTGAAAATTTCAATGGTTTTGAGTTTTGTATCAAACTCACTAGTTTATAGGTAAAATAATTTTCAAATATTTTTCACTCATTGTATTGACTATAAGTAATATACGTATCAAATTTTATGATTTTTCAAATTACGTAGAATTACTTATGCATTTCCAAAATTCATTTCTGATAGCTGATAATCGAGATTTTTAGTTATCAGTCGATCACTCTTGTGCCGATCATTGTGAGTGGCTGATCGACATCGCCGAGTCGACTGCCAGGTCTGATTTCGGGTTAACAATGTTTGTTTAGCCCGTGTTCAGCTATGGAAAAGGTTCCTAATCACTCCTAACCCTAGGATATGCTTTAGGAAGCATTATAAAGGGTGAAAATTCATTGGATATGGATTAGGAGTTGTGTTAGGTCAAAGTATCAAATTTAGGGTGAGTGAAAGTTCTATGTTGAACTTAGAACCTTAATTTTGATGGTTTAGAGTTCCTATTGGCTTAGGGGCTTCCCAAGGACATTGTTGGTGCAATGGTCAAGGGGGAGCAAGCCTTTAGGGGGAGGTATCCATCTTGGGATGATGTATGTGTTTTTCTCCTTGAAGAGGAGAAGTTATTGGGAGAGTATCAACAATTGGGAAAATTGATGGGTTTTTGATACCCAATTTGGAAATTGGGAGAGAGTATAGGATTGTCTCTCTTGAGTGATATGTGAATTATCACTAGGAAGATGGTAGACATCCTAGGTATTTTTTTTGGATCAAGGGGGAGATTGTAAGATCTCATTGGGACATGAGACATTTATCTCCTTGGAGAGAAAACCTTTTTGATGTTAGTCAAAAAGGGGGAGAATGTTTGGGGGAGAACATTTGGAGAGTGTTTACCAATTTGGGATAATTGGTAAGGGATTTGAGTTAGTGGTCTAACTCAAATGATTTGTTTGATTTTTTGTCAAACATCAAAAAGGGGGAGATTGTTGGTGCAATCGGCCCAGGTCACGATTGACCAGGACTCGAGTTTGACTTGAGTGATGTTTTGATGTTTGACAAAGTGGTTTGACATTGATGTCGGTTAATATGTTGGGGAGATTATTTATACAATCGATCCAGGTTATAATTGACTAGACTCGAGTTTGACTCGAGGGAGACTTTAATGGTTGACTGGGGTTGACCATGTGATTATGGGAAAGTCCAAGCATGGGTCTTGGCAAGGTAAAGTCCAAGTCATGGGTACTTGGCATGGAAAGTCCAAGTGGGACACTTGGCAATTGGGAAGGTCCAAGTCTTGTGTACTTGGCATGAGAAGTCCAAGCATGGGTCTTGGCAAATGGAAAGTCCAAGCATGGGTCTTGGCATGGAAAGTCCAACATAGGGTTGGCAAGGGAAATTCCAAGCTTGAGTCTTGGCATTTGGAAGTCCAAGGGGATTGATATTGGCAGCGTAAGTCCAAGCGGAGTCTTGGCGGCGTAAGTCCAATGTGCCTTGGCGGTGTAGACACCGTTAGCATGACATAGCCGACGGAAGCACCTGGAGGCTAGCGCGATGGATGAACAAGTCATGGATGACTTGGAGGGATCCGAGAGGCGTGAGGCTGATGGAGGTGGCTAGAAGGCTTAGGTCTAGGCTAAGGGTGGTCTAGCAAGTATGGGGGCACCATACTTGGGTTAAAACCTCATGTTTGAGGTTGGGTCGGCGACCGCAATATGCCGCGATTCGCCGTGAGTCGACAAGTTAAGTTCCGCCAATTTAGAGCTGAATGCTCAGCGGTCGCTCATTCGATCGAGCAGGATATGTCTCTGGCCGATCGGCCGAGGTAAGCGATCGGCCCGCTAGTTCTGTCGAGCGCAGAACGCCGAGCCGATCGGGTCGATCGACTACGGCGTTAGCGATCGGCCGCGCCAATGTTGACGATCGCTAAGAGTCCCGTTGGAACTTGTCCAACGTGGATTGAGCCGTTGCCTCATAGCTACAATCGCAATCGAGGACTTATGGCGGCCATCGCTAAATCGGCCGATGGAGGATAAAAGCACAAGAATCAGTTCTTTGGGGGCTTTGGTGAGGCGATTTGAAGGCGATTTGCAGGTGCATTTCAGGGTCCTTCAAGTTCATCCAAGCAACCGACAAGCAAGCGCTCAAAACCCTAGTTTGTAAAGTGTTCTTTACATTTTCACTTGTATTTGCTTGTTTACTTTGTATTACTTGTTGTAATTCATTGTACGAGGTTTCTCCACCTCCGACTTGTTGTCGAGAAGGAGCTTTATTGCTTAGTGGTGTTTGTGGCATCGCTAGGGTTCGTACGAACCCAATCCGTGGAGTAGGAACCGTTACGGTTCCGAACCACATTATATCTCGTGTTGTGCTTGTGTTCGTGATTGTATCTTTTCGTTATTGCTTTGATTATTTCTATTCCGCTGCGCATAACGAGTTTTGTAGAGACGATCGTGAACGATTTCCATCTACGTACGGACAACGCTATTCACCCCCCCCTCTAGCGGCGTCAAATCTCCAACAGGGATATGACTGCGTAATTTTATCATAACATTACAGGTCATCGATAGTATTGACATGCCATTGAAAATTTTCTATGATAATAAAACTACAAAACTCTATTCCAAGAACAACCACTGCTCATCAAAGTCAAAGCACATCGAGATCAAGTACTTGGAGGTTAAGGAAAGAGTCCAGAGTGATCAAATAATGATAGAGCATATTCAGATAAACTCAATGCTAGCGGATCCACTTACCAAGAGATTGCTGCCCAAGGTGTTTCATCGGCATGTGTTGTATATGAGGGTCTTTCATATGGATGAAGTATCCGTTTAGTAGGAGTTTGTATTTATTTTTTATTTTGAATGCTCTATGCATATAATGGACACATATAAATTTTTTGATTATCGTATGAATAAAATTTACCTTTTACATGTGTATTTGTTGACACTCTGAATAAAAAAAATATCATGATTTACTAATGTGATTTGTATATGGTGATTGTAAATGTGATGTAGGACTAATTATTGAGCCATAAGATGATCATAGTTTGTTAATGTGGTTTAGCATATGGTGCTTGCAAACATGATCAAGATCCAGTATTGGATCATAAGGATGATCAATTGAGAATATATAGGCATGTGTAGATCATATTTCATGTATTTCTCATGCTATACATCCACATTAAATCTATGTCATTGATAACATTGGTATTGTGATTACTGATGGGTCATGTTGTCGATTACATATATGAAGTAGCAACGATCACTTTAGTCTTATACCAATGGAGTTGGTTGACCAGATTGTTTCAGTTCAATACGACATGATGTGCGCAATTAAGAAATTCGATTGTATTACATTCAGAATCACATATAGTCCAAGTGGGAGATTGTTGGTGTGACTTTACATATAATTACCATAACGCATCCGATTGTATCGTATTGGTTCAAACCCGATTAAAATGATCTAACTATTGTGATTTTGATTACCGGTTATGTTATAGGATGTGGGTTATTGGATTATAGATTCATATGTGTAGAACTCATTAACTCGTACCGTTAGCATTGATGGGTTGTTAACCGATTTAGGGTTAGTTTTATATATAGAGTGTGATACCCACAGGAGAGTGATCAATCAATCGTTTCTTTTTCCCCATCGGGCAGAGCATATAAAGTTGTCACTCTCGACCTGTAGATAATCAAGCCCTGCGACTCTTCGATTTCTTCCAACTTTAAACTCTTTGGATTCAGGTGCATGATTATTGCTTTCAATTATACTTCCGTTTTTATTTTGTATCGCATGTTTGTTGTAGATCAATTAACAAGATCCTGTGTTCAGATCGTTTTGTTTTTCATTTTTTTGAATACACATACGAATGTGCGATCTATTGACGGATTCAAAAGATCTATCACTCAAAAATCACACACTTAACTAAAGAGCTTTCGGAGTATAAACTCGCCTTAGAATCAGTAGAAGTAGCTCATCAAGCCATCGAGAAATCAATTATTGTGGAGTAAACTCACCTCTGAGGCACTGAAACACACTTTAGATGACTCAAGCCATATGCATGAAAAATTTGCTTCTTATAAAATGCGGAAAGGAGATAGGTGGACTAGTCTAAAAGTGGAACTCATAAAGTCAAATGAATTTAATGACATTTTGGATCTCGAGTAGCAATCTTTTTTGAGCAAGGATTCGTAGGGATTGTAGAACAATTTCAAACTCAAAGTTATCCCCCAACTAGAGTTCTTGATGATTTCCTCAATCCACACAAGATCTTGGATTCCATTCCCGATGAATTATTCGATTCTCAACCATCTCCTCCTCTGGAGTGACAGACTTTATTTGACTTGAAAAGATTTAATATCTAGTTTTGCCATGTATTTGAGACAATGATTATGTTCCTTAGTTTGTTTTTTATTTGTTGCTTAATAGAAGTTAGTTACATAAATTAACTCAAGGAGGGGTAATCATCTTTTAGTTCTTATTCAATTCAATGTTAGAATTGATGAAATTTACATATTTTTACGATTATACAATATTGTTCACTTTGAACCTAAACCCTCATATTTTTATTTTTGAACTTTATCCAAAAGACCTCGTATCAATGAAAATATCTTTTTATCTTATAAGTCATAATATTTTCTCTGTCTTACTAATATGAGATGTTGATTGTACTCCTAACAATCTCAATAATATCCCCTTCAAACGAAGGACCATATCGGACCACTTAAAGTTCATTCGTTCTCGAAGGACTTTCTCTTCTTGATGTTTGATCTAAAATCTACTAGGTATTCCTATCAATTGTTTGGTCCTCCTGTTTCAATTGAACTTTTTATCTGGTGTCCCACCAAATCTTCCTATCAGTTGTTCGATTCTTCTGACATAAATGAATTTTTTGTCTGGTGTCTCATTAGATTTTCTTATCTGTTGTCTGATCTTCCTAATTAAAATGGACTTTCTGTTTAGTATCTGATTCTCTTGATCCAGACATAAGAGTCTTCATTTTCTTCATTCGAAACTCATAGCTTGAATTGAATTATTTAAAAAGTCTCATATCAATAGAGATATATAATGTACTTACGGACCCCTCTTTAGCTTGCCTCAAAATTTATGGGACTTTAATTTGAACCGAATTATTTTGAGTAATTCTCATGTCATCCCAAGATGATTTTGAGTTTTTTAAGCCTAAGTTGGCTTTGGCCACATAAGCTAGGTTGGAAAGATGAATTCTTTATTAAATATTTTACAAAAAAAGTATTTAAATTATTTAAAATTTATTATGAAAAATAAAAATGAATTTATTATTTTATATCTTAAATTAATTTTCTATTCTAATTTTTAATTAGTTTTTCAAAAAACTTAAATTTTAAAAAATGTTTAAAATGTAAAAGATAAATTAGTTGCATATTAAATTATTTTTGCATCTAAATTTTAAATTGAACTTTGATCATGTTTAAGTTGTGGAGTAAAAAAATGTTTTTATCTACTCCTAATTATTTCGCCTTGCATGAGTTATTAACATAATATGCACACATATAGTGAAAACATATTAGGGTGTTATATTTTGGAAGTTTCTGAGTTAGGTTATTACCTTCATTTTAGTGTCCTCCTTCAAAATTATATATATGTCTATTATATTATAAATGTTAATTATAATTTAGGCGTTGTCACTGAAAAAGTGGCATATCGTGCATTTTAAAATTCGTATGGGAACAAAAATGCACCTCTCTCCTAATTGGCCTATAACTCTATAAGCGTCCAGTTTAGAGACAACTTGTCATTGTTTTCGCATGCTCAAAAGGCCTTCATAATTCACTCTTCATTCTTCGTACCCTCACCGACAATATTCCATTTGCTTATAAAAAATATATATATAATAATATTTCATCATATTAGATCTGTAGATAATATAGAAAATAATAATTCGATTGTCTCTATTATTCATCCCGTAAAGGAGTACATATATACAAAAGGTTTCTTGTCTTGCAAGAAATAATATTATAGTATATTCCAGATTACCTAAATTAGAATATACAACTTCTATAATTAGATTATACAGCTAGCTTTCTATACTCCCCCTCAAGTTGGTGCATAGATGTTTATCATGCTCAACTTGTCAACTGAGCTATCGAACAATTTTCGAGATACCCCCTTAGTGAGGATATCAGCTAATTGTTCCTTTGAAGTTATGAATGGAAACTGAATAATTTTCCCATCAAGTTTTTCTTTAATAAAGTGACGATCAACCTCCACATGCTTTGTTCGATCATGTTGAACTGGATTATGTGCAATTTGAATAGCAGCTGTATTATCACAATGTAGATCCATAGGCCTTTGAAGCTTAAACCCCAATTCCCTTAGGACATTACGGATCCATAACATTTCACATACTCCATGAGCCATACCTCGAAATTCACGCGACTTGATCCGCAACAACTTTTGTTTTACTACGCCAGTTACTGATTCCCGCCATAAAGATGAAGTACCGATGTAGAGCGTCTATCGGTTTATCACCTACTAATCAGATCTGTATCCAACCACTTCTAGTGTATCTTTTTTTCCAAATAATAATCCTTTACCAGGTGTCATCTTCAGATATTTTAAGATGCGAAAGACTGCATCCATATGCTCTTCACTAGGACAATGCATAAACTGACTAACAACACTTACAGCGTAAGCAATATCCGGTCTAGTATGAGAAAGATAAATTAACCTTCCTACAAGACGTTGGTACCTCCCTTTATCAGTAGGGACTTGATCAGGAAAAATAGCAAGTCCATGATTCATCTCAATGGGCGTCTCTATTGGTTTGCAGTCCAACATCCTGGGCCAATGAGCAAATCAAGAACATACTTCCTTTGTGAAAGTGAAATCCCTTCATTTGACCTTGCCACTTCAATGCCCAGAAAATACTTCAATTGTCCTAGATCTGTCATTTCAAATTCCTTCGACAGATATTTTCGCAAATCATTTATTTCTTTTGGATCATCTCCTGTAATGATCATGTCATCAACATACACAATTAGAATTGTAACCTTACCATCCTTATGTTTGATAAACAAGGTATGGTCTGAATTACTTTGTTTGTATCCAAAAACTCTCATGGACTTCGAAAATCTTCCAAACCAAGCTCTGGGCGACTGTTTTAGGCCATACAAAGACTTCTTCAATTTACACACTTTACCAACATCTCTTGGGTTATTCTTCATGCCAGGGGGTATATCCATGTACACCTCTTCCTCTAAGTTTCCATTGAGAAATGCATTCTTCACATCAAGCTGGTGTAAAGGCCAATCTCTATTTGCTGCAAGTGAAATTAAAATTCGGACAGTATTGATTTTTGCTACAGGTGCGAAAGTCTCCTCATAATCAATTCCATGGCGTTGTGTATATCCTTTGGCAACCAATCTTGCCTTGTATCTATCAATAGTTCCATCCGCATTAAGCTTCACATTAAACACCCAACGACATCCTACAGTCTTTTTTCCAACCGGCTTGTCTACTACCTCCCATGTAACATTTTTCTGAAGAGCCTCCAATTCTTCATTCATTGCTGTTGCCCATTTGGGATCCTTCAATGCGTCCTGCACATTACTAGGAATAGATACAGTAGATAATTGATTAATAACAAGTGCATGTGACTCAGAAAGCCTATGGTGAGATATGAAGTTCGCTATAGGGTATTTGGCTTGGGCTTTGATGTCTGGTTCATATTGCCTTTTAGGAACTCCCTTAGTAACCCTTTGTGATTTCCTCGGTTCTACACTTTCTAACCTAGAAGACTCATTAGAGGTTAAAGGTACCTGAGGTGGATCATTCTGAGTGAGATCTTCAGTTATTGATGTAGAAGGGGAAATGTCATCTTGATTATTTGTTTCTGTCTCATGAGGAAATTGCTCATCAGGAACCAAGTGGTTGATTGTCTGTCCATTTTCCGCTGCTACGGGAACCCCAAATTGTTCTTCCAAGTTTTCCAATTCTTCAAAGATTTCAATATTAGTAATAGGGTGAGGATTCCCTTCACTACCACTCTCCCCCTGAAGGGAAGACTGGGAAACTCCCTTTGAGTAATATGGCTCAGATTCATGGAATGAGACATCAAGAGAGATATGCATTCTGTTAGTGAGTGGGTCATAACATCTATACCCTTTTTGGAATTCTGCATAACCAACAAAAATACATTTCGTCGCACGAGGATCAAGCTTGCTTCGTTGTGGTGTTGGTATGTGGACATAAGCAGTACACCCAAACACACGAGGCTCTAAATTCGGCATAGACGAGATGGACAAAAAAGTATGAAGCTTCTGATGAGGATTCTTGAACTCAATTACTCGCGAGGGAGTACGGTTAATAACATATGCCGCCGATTTCACTGCTTCACCCCAATAGAATCGAGGTACATTCATACCAAACAAAGAAGCACGAACAACTTCTAACAACTATGCTTCTTCCGTTCCGCTAAACCATTCTGAGGAGTATTAGAATTGGAGGTTTGATGACGAATTCCATTTGGACCGATGAACTCACACATAAGGCTATTTACAAACTCGCCACCATTGTCGGTTTGGAAAACTCTGATGGATTGTTGGTACTGTGTCGCCACCATTTTGCAAAAATCAGAAAATATTCCAAATACATCACTCTTACGTTTCAATAAGGACACCCAGGTCATGCGAGTGCAATCATCAATAAAAGTTACAAAATACCGAGCCCGTAAAATGAAGGAATTTTTGCAGACCCCCAAACATCGGAGTGAATTTTCATAAAAGGAGTAGGACATCTATTAATACTTGGTGCATAAGAAATACGATGACTTTGGCCGGTTCGCAAATGTCGCAATGGAATTACAAGCATTAACGACTGAAAACAAATGAGGTTGTAACTTCTTCAGATAACTAAAAGACAAATGTCCTAAACGACGATGCCATAACCACACCACTTCCTTTGCATTCTCGACCCTTATGACTTGATTTGCTTGTCCCAAAAAATGCTTGCAATTCTCTCCCTTCTCTGTGAGATTTAAGTAGTACAATTTCCCCCTTCTAACACCATAACCAAGAATCTGCCGAGTTAGAATGTCCTGAAACACACAAAAACATGGATAGAATGTCACAGTACATGCAAGTGTTCGAATGATTTGATAGACAGACAATAGGTTATAAGATAGTGATGGAACTACTAAGACGGACTCAAGAGTTAGGGTATCAGATAACACAATTGAACCTTCTCCGCTAACTAGAGTTGGAGTACCATCAGCAGTAGAGACAGAATTTTGTGGGGAGACTCTAAGATTTTTCACAAGGTTAGGGTCATTTGTCATATGATCAGATGCACCTGAATCAATTATCCATGTACTATTCAAAATAATTGTATCATTCATACCTGATTGTGCTATATTAGCCGAAGCACTATCACAATGTTCATTCTCAGTAGTAGCAATGGCAGCCTTGCTTATATTCTTTCGTGGCTTCTTGGTGAAGTCCCACCAATCAGGATAACCAATCACTTCATAACATCTCTCCTTGCTATGGCCTAGTTCTCCACAAAAATTACACTTCTTATTTGCATATGGATTTGATTTACCTGTAGGACGACGAGGAGGACTAGAAAAACTTGGAGGAGTAACTTTTCTACTATGAATAGCCAAAACAGAAGATTCAGTAGGTACATAATGTCCCATAGCTTGTTTCTCAGATTGCACCTTGCGGATGTAAGCATAACTCTGCTCCAAGGAGAATTTAGGTTCCTTGCGTAGGATCTCTCCACGCACCTGATCATATTCTGAATCTAGTCCGCTCAAAAACATATGAACACGCAATCGCGACATCATTGAAGTTTCATGGACAACAGCTGCAACATCATCATTCTGAGAAGTCATCCTTTGATCAATCTCTTGGAACATAGCCACCAATTCGTTGTAGTAAGTGAATAGGTCGACCATCCTGTGCTTCAAAACACTTCTTGTTTAATTCAAAGATTCGAGTTTCGTCAGAGTCATCATAAAAAGTTTTCTCCACAGCTTCCCAAATATTTTTTGCAGTAGAAAGACGAATATATCGGTTCATAAGAGAGGTCTCCATGGAATCAATAAGCCAGCTTTTTACCCTTTCATTATCTGTGGCCCAAACTTCATATTCTGGAGCATTCATAAGGGGTTCAGATTTTGCACCTGTTAAATAACCTATCTTTCCTCGTGCTCCAATACGCATCCGCATGAGGGGAGCCCATATCGTGTAGTTGAATTCATTCAACAGAATTGTTTTAGGAAACACAGAGTTGTCATAGTGGTGATGAATGACTTGTGATTGTTTATCATCAATCACAGATCCGTCCATTGAGATCGATAAATTCAGCGGTGAAAAAAAATGAATTCAACGGCCTACGCAAGTAATTAATACCTCCAAATGCAAGGTGTATGGATGTTTTCAACGTCTTCACAGGAAGCCGCCTTGCTCTGATACCATGTAGACAATATAGAAAATAATAATTCGATTGTCTCTATTATTCATCCCGTAAAGGAGTACATATATACAAAAGGTTTCTTGTCTTGCAAGAAATAATATTATAGTATATTCCAGATTACCTAAATTAGAATATACAACTTCTATAATTAGATTATACAGCTAGCTTTCTATAAGATCAGATTGAATTCGATATTTTTTAGTGTACATATAATATATGTACCAATTATTAATATCTATTTAAACGAATATAGATGACTAAACTTATATTTAGTCTTTAACATCTTCCAATCAATTTTATAATCAATATAAAAAAGATAAATTATAAAAAATATATTATCTAATGACTAAACTTATATCATCATTCATGATGACTGATGCACCGAGGAGCACATCTGTTCGCTCATATTAGATCTCTCTGATTATATCTGGATGGATTTTATCCATCGAGTCACTCTTTGATCATCCCCACGAGGCTCTTATTCAAGTGGAGACAATTCAAAATTTAATCACGCCGACAAGAAAAATTCCTTTATGCATATTATACAATATCTATATTTATTTAACATATAATTGGATCAGACCCATCAAACTAAATTAAAATATCAGAAATTTATATTTTAAACTAATGAAAAAAATTCATTTGAAGTTTTTAAACAAATCTTTATAATTTTTTTAAATGGCCTTTTATAAAACATAATAGTATTTTGTATTTTTTTGGCATAATATAAGGAGATTGTCTTTGCATGTAACAGCAAAAGATGATTATGTTCGTCCCTAACATTTATCATTGTCGATTACTCGGTGATGATGAGGAGAGATAAATCACGGAGATTATACCCTTTGACTCGTTGTTCAGAAACGACAGAAGACTTCTAAGTCCGAGTTAAAGTTTTAGATCTTACGTCGAGATTATATATTTTATCTTTATCCATCTATAACAATATCTACATTGCTCTAATCAACGGGCTATCTCCCAAGGCGACGTCTCCATTGCCTTTGCAATGATATAATCTCGTGGGCGGTTTGATGTGCCACCATTAATTAATTATATTGCATGTTTCTTCCTCGATCGTGTTTGGCATGCTTGATGAGCTTTCCATGAGAGAAACCTTTGCTACTCTCCCATCATGTTGTTGGCAAAATAATCTTCTCCACTAGGTTGCTCTAGGGTTGTGGTTGTCCCCTATATTGCTCTAGGGGTTGTGGTTGTGCAAGTTCAGTAGGAAAAGGAGTGGCAAGTTGCTTGGCCTAAATAACAATTCTTATTTTGGTAGTTCATATTATTTATACGTAGTGTTTTGATTTGAGATTTCAATTCTAAGCATATTGTTCATGGAGCTAAGATTCAAAATATGGAATAAAAAATATTTCCATGATTCTATCAACCGGTTCCACTTAATTAATTCCTTTTTCATGACCTTATATCTATACGGTTAAGGGATGAAAAATCTTTTTGATCATATTATACGAATCAAATGTTTAATTTCATTTGAGAAACTCATCTCCTTTTCAACATTATCTTTGTCATTTGATTCAACCACGTTTCCTTAGATAGAAAGAGATTTGATAAATATCGATGGAATATGGATGAATCATATTTAACATGATATAATAAAGACTAGGTTATTTGAAATATAAAAAAAAAACGCACTGTTAAAGGATAATATTTCAAAAAAAAAATATTTAATAGAATAAATAAAATTTTCCCACTTTGTATGTAATTTAAATTGGCATACAAACCAAACCAGTATAAAATTAAATATACAAGCAAAAATAATTAATGCAATCAATAATCAACTAAAATACTAAATTCTATGTAAAAAAAACTCCAAAGCGAAAGAAAAAATCCCATACTTTATGTCACTTAAACTCCACCATTAACAAATCTATAATTAGATATGGACATTAAATTTTGTATAATGACGACTCTAGAAAATAATCAACAACTAATCAGGAAAAAAAATGTAGATTTCAACAAATTTTATTAAAATGAAAATTTTAAAGCTCACCGTAACAGTAGCAATGAAAGTGAGAATTGAATGACCTACTGGAACAATAACATACTCAGTCTTGGTAAAAGTACTGTATCAAAGATTTTGATGATCTAAATCGAATTTTAAAAAATATTATTAATAAATTAATTTTAAAATTCTTTGGACTAATTTTAGGACCTCTCTATAAAATGATTTAATTTTTTTTAAAAAGTGAATTTGAGATGAGTAGATCTCACTTCAGATTCGATCCTATTTGGTAAGTAACAAAAAAAAAATATTTTTATTTTTACTGCCAAAAGTTGCTTCCTTGGTAAAGATAATTAAGTATCTTGACATGGAGCGATTAGAATCTATAAGTTGCTTCCCTGGCCATTAATTTCTGCACGAGCCATGTCGAGGATCGTACACATCTTAGCGTACGTGATTACACTATTAACTTTTGCTCCTTTCTCTTTAATATTGTACGGCCCCACATAAGTTTAGGTTTTCTGGTTTGTCGACCTCAATTTGATATTTTTCAATTATTGGCTTAATCAATACCATTAATAATTAAATCATCCCTACAAATCTTGACACACACTTTTAAGTTAATTAATTTATCCCGACTTAATATTGTGTCAACCGTCCTCTAATGTGATGATTCCGCATATGACTCGTCGTCTCACACAGAGTAGTTAATTATCTTTGGTACAACGACGACTCCACTTTTAACAATTTGTCTTTTATATTTAATTACTTTCGCATTGAGTCAAGCTTGTTCGCCTCGAGCGGATGATTTCTAATGCTTTGGGTTTTCTCTTCTCTTTCTTCGACAAAGGAAATTATCACGTTGACGGCCTTGACCTCCAATTGCCCCTACAAATAAAAAAGATAAATTAGATACTCAATTGATAAATATAAAAAAAAAATTGATCGATAATCTAGAGTGATAAAATCTTCAAAAATTTATCCTCTGTCCATTTAAAATTACTCATATGTACTAATCGACTAAGTTAACCGTAGGAACTCTTCTCTTTGACAGGACTAAATCTAGTGGGTCAGTATTAGGATTTATATATCTCTTTTAAATTTTGGACACATCTTGGATGATTGAGAGTACGGTTAAAATTTCATATATATATATATATATATATATATATATATATATATATATATATATATATATATATATATATATATATATATATATATATATATATATATATAATGGAAAATATAACTTCGTTGGTATGAGATTTTTTTTATAATTATATTGTTGTTATTTTTTTTTCGTAAGTGAAATGAAAGAATCCGTGCGGAAGATACTGCCTGAACCGAGGAACTGGTTCAGCAGAGTAAGTCTGAGCGAACCGGTTCAGTAAAGTAGGTCTGGAAAAATCGGTTCAGTAGAATAGGTTGGGCAAAAAAGGATCGGTAGAACGAGTCTGGAGATTGGTTATGTATGGGGGTCTAGGAGTTGGCTCAGGCTATCATCGGAAGTCTGAGGTAAGGAGTCTAAGAGCTATACTAAGTCTAGGCGGTAGGTTTAGTCTAGCTTTATGAAGGGCAAGAGGGTGAAAAGGAAAGCTTAGAATATTTTCCGAAATGTTGTGAGAGTTTGTTACATAACAGATTAGAACCCCACATAATATTCGGAGGAGTTTCCACTCTCCATTCTTGTAACAGAATGATTCTCTAGGTAAGCAAGATAGCCACGTGTATGGTGATGGAAGATGTTTGTTACGTGATAGCTGTCCATGAAAGAGGAGGAGGATAAAAGACAGAGGAGGGGCGAGAGAGAAGGGGATCCGCAACTTCCAAAAGCAAGAGACGAAGGCACACTTGAAGGGGAGAGCAACCACATTGTCGAAGAGGAAGAAGAGGGAGAAGATAGGAAGAAGGAGACGGGGAGAGTAGTGAGCTTCATTCTTTCGACATTTGTATATTGAGCTAATTGTAAGAGGTTTTTCCCTCCACCTCTGGAAGTTTTTTCCACGAAGGAGGGAGTTCATAGTAAAAGTGCTTTGGCACCGTAGCTCGTGGGAGAGCTCACCCTCGTGGAGTAGGAATCCTCATTTCGAATCATGTAAAACTCTGTCTCTGTTCTCTTCTTTGGTTGTTCGTGTTTTCAGTTCATATTTTATTACTGTTGCGGCCAGAGAGAACCCCAAGCTTCTTGCACGCACCTTGACATTGAAAGGAGGCTAGAAAATCCATCTACGACCGTATCAGTTGGTGTCGTCTGTGGGAAACTACTGAGCAAGATGTTGAGATGCAGCCAAAAGAGATGCAATATCCAGCTGCCTCCTCTGCTGAGGAGAATCCCATTTCACTGCTACCATCGCAGTTGAGGGCCATGGTGGACACAGCCGTGGCTGAAGCCCTAGCCAAAGAGAGGAGAAGGACTGGATATCTCCATCCTCATTCTGATGAACCTTCTCCTCGAGGACAGCAACAGGAGATGCCCCCTTCGCTTCGTACAACTATAAATGTCGAGGTGTTGCCCGGGATGGGCTAGGGGGGAGATTGTATCAGACTACTATACCAGTGACACAGATCCGGCGAGAAGAGCAGGGCGAGAGCCAGTCAACCAAGGCTCCGGAGACTTACAAGCCCAGTCCTTTCACCATTGACAATCTTTCTAAACTGCCACCTTCATATTTCAGAAATCCCCAAGTGGATAAATATGATGGCACGACCGATCCTGAAGAATATTTGTCACAATTTGTAGGAGCCGCCTCGCTTCACTGCTATTCTGACGCTCTTAAATGTCGGGTCTTCCATACCACCTTAACCGTCTCGGCACAGAAATAGTTTACCACCCTTCCCCCAGGGTCTATTACTTGTTTCGCCAATTTTCAAGGGATGTTTCACCAAGAGTTTGCCAACTGCAAGATGTACAAGCACGACGCTTCAATCCTGCTACACATTAGGTAGGAGCCCTCAAAATCACTTAGAGGG
The DNA here is from genome assembly GCA_025175895.1 of Wurfbainia villosa. Taxonomy (NCBI): domain Eukaryota; kingdom Viridiplantae; phylum Streptophyta; class Magnoliopsida; order Zingiberales; family Zingiberaceae; genus Wurfbainia; species Wurfbainia villosa. Next base: position 2,545,035 of record CM046008.1, read on the forward strand.
TATCTTCATCGATTCACTTCTACTGCCAGGAATATCCCCTCGGCAAAGTCAGACGCACTGAGGGTGCACATCCCACATGGGCTAAGAGAGGGGCCTTTTCTTAGCTCCCTATTGAGAAACCCGATGGCTAGCTACGAGGAATTGCTAAGCCGCGCAGAGAAATACATTAATGAGGAGGAAGGACTAAAGGTCCGGCGGGCCGAACAAACATCTGCAATGGCCCCCGTGGAAAGAAGTCGCCCTGCGGGCCCCGAGCTCCTCCTCGAAGAGAATATGTGCAACCTTTCATACCAGAAACTCCCAAGCCCTGGTTATTGATGCAGGGAGCTCACCCCACCCCTCCTTTGCAGATCATGGCTGCCGACGCAGTCCCTTCCCCAAGAACCTGGAAAGAGCGGGAGATGGAGTTTTACGATCAACAAGGTCTTCTGTAACGACCGATGGGGTATAGGGGAGTGCATCATAACCCTCCAGCTCCCTTCTTCTGTCAGTATCACATGGAGTATGGCCACGCCAGCGGCCGATGTTTCAAGTTGCAAGAAGAGCTGGAGCGCATTTGAGCCGCCTACCCGCATATGCGGCCTCAGACGGGACGACTAGCAAGGCGAGGTCAGCGACCTAACGTAGCTCGCCCGGGGCCCTACAACCAGATACCTCAGGTTACCTTCCCTCCAGACTAACAAATTCCCATCCAAGAGGGTATTTCACAAGGAGGGTTGTCAGGTGAAGGCCCATCATCTGATCCGAATGACGTCCGCACATGGGGAGTTATTCACATTATTGCAGGAGGACCTACTGATGGGGACTCCAATAGGGCTTGAAAGTCCTATGTTCGCCTCATGGAGAGCTTAGCTATTGTAGTAGAGCAGGCTATCTAGACTGCGCCACCATTTTCCTTCGGGCTAGAAGATTTACCTCAGCTACCTCATACGGATGCTTTGGTAATCCATATTTCTCTTGCTAACTATGAGGTAACCCGGGTTCTAGTTGATTCGGGAAGCTCTGTTACTATCCTCTTCCAAGAGGCCTTTGGACAGATGCAGTTGGGGAATACACAGTTAGAGAACATGACTACTCCTCTATTCGGATTTACAGGACATATGGTGCATCCCATAGGGTAGATCTCATTGCCCCTCACTCTGGGCACAAAGGCCAGCCAAAAAACCAATATTGTTCCTTTCCTCATAGTTGATGCTCCGTCCACTTATAATGCAATTTTGGGTCATCCTTTCTTGTCTATTTTCCAGGCGGTGGCTTCCCCCTATCATCAGAAGGTGAAGTTTTTGGTCGGGCAGCTGATCGAGGAAGCCAGAGGTGAACAGAAGGCTACTCGAAGTTGCTATGTACAGATGGTCAAGGATGACCAGAAGAAAGCCAGAAAAAGATGGAAATGAAAAAGATGGAAGACGAAAAGTCTTATATGGGGCACAAGATGTATTTACGATGTTTAATTGGGCTTCAAAGCAGAGATATGGGCCCTTAGGAGGTGTGGAATTGTAATTTATTCTTTTTTACGACCTATTATCCGCCAGAATCATTATCTCTGCATGGCAGAAGAACGAAAGCATCTAGCTTCAGAGTAAAGATATGACCCCCGAAGGTATATTTCTTGTTTTTCTTTAAAGATTGGCCTCAGCCAAAACCGTTGTCCCCGTTTAACGGATGAACGAAGAAATAATGGCAGTGTGAAAAAATTCTTCTGACCTGAGGGGGCAAAGCCCTAGGTCAGATTGTTATACTTTTTGTGACTCGGTGTTATCCGAAGTTGTTATCCCCGTACGGTGGTGGAACGGAGGAGTAGGGTTTAAGGTAAGAACACTTGTGAAGAATGACAGAGTGAAATTTTTTTTTCCGACTTGAGGGGGAAAAGCCCTAGATCAAGTCGTTACACTTTTTTATGGCTCAGCGTTAATTGAAGTCGGTATCCCCATGCAGTGGAGGAACGGAGAAATAGGGTTTAAGGTAAAAACACCTCTGAAGAATGGCAGAGTGAAAAAATTTCTTCTGACCTGAGGGGGCAAAGCCCTAGATCAGGTCGTCAAACTTTTTTATGGCTCGACATTAGCAAAGTTGTTATCCCCATGTGGTGGTGGATCAGAAGAGTTGAGTTTAAATACACTGAAGAATACCGTGGCGGATTAAAAAATTATTTCGACTTGACTAAGCGAAGTCCTCAATCAAGTTGTTACTATTTTCTCAGCTTGCCTTTAAGAAAAGCTATTATCCCCGTGTGGTGGCGGATCGGAGGAGTTGGGTTTAAGATAAATGCACTTTTAAAGAAATACAATGGCAGAGTAAAATTTTTTTTCCGACCTGATTAGGCGAAGCCCTAGGTCAGGTTGTCACTATTCTTATTGTTTGCCTGCAAGACAGCAGATATCCCCGTATAAAGGTGCATCAGAGGAGTTGGGTTCAATGTAGGTACAAAGAAGAAGATATAGCGGCGGATTAGAGGAGCTGAATCCATGCACAGCTACATACATTATTTTTATCCCCGTGCGGTGGTGGATCGGAAGAGGTGAGTTTTACCTCAGCTATATCTATTATTTTATCCCCGTATGGTGGTAGATCGGAAGAGCTGAGTTTTACCTCAGCTATATATATTATTTTTATCCCCGTGCGGTGGTGGATCGGAAAAGCTGAGTTTTACCTCAGCTATATACATTATTTTATCCCCGTGTGGTGGTGAATCGGAAGAGCTGAGTTTTACCTCAGCTATATACATTATTTTATCTCCGTGTGATGGTGGATCGAAATAGCTGAGTTTTATCTCAGCTATATACATTATTTTTATCCTCGTGTGGTGGCGGATTGGAAGAGCTAAGTTTTATCTCAACTATATATATTATCTTATCCTCGTATGGTGGCGGATCGGAAGAGCTGAGTTTTATCTCAGCTATATACATTATTTTTATCCCCGTGTGGTGGCGGATCGGAAGAGCTAAGTTTTATCTCAGCTATATACATTATTTTATCCCCGTGTGATGGTGTATCGGAAGAGCTGAGTTTTACCTCAGTTATATATATTATTTTATCCTCGTGCAGTGGCAGATCGGAAGAGCTGAGTTTTACCTCATCTATATATATTATTTTTATCCCCGTGTAGTGGTGGATCGGAAAAGCTGAGTTTTATCTCAGCTATATACATTATTTTATCCCCGTGTGGTGGTGGATCGAAAGAGTTGAGTTTTACCTCAGCTATATATATTATTTTTATCCCCGTGTGGTGGCAGATCAGAAGAGTTGAGTTTTATCTCAGTTATATACATTATTTTATCCCCGTATGGTGGTGGATCAGAAGAGCTGAGTTTTACCTCATTTATATATATTATTTTATCCTCAAGTGGTGGCAGATCGGAAGAGCTGAGTTTTACCTTAGCTATATACATTATTTTTATCCCCGTGTAGTGGTGGATCGGTAGAGCTGAGTTTTACCTCAGCTATATACATTATTTTTATCCTCGTGCGGTGGTGGACTTAGAGAGCTGAATTTTATCTCAGTTATATACATTATTTTATCCCTGTATGGTGGTGGATCGGAAGAGCTGAGTTTTACCTCAACTATATATATTATTTTACCCCCGTGCGGTGACGGATCAGAAGAGTTGAGTTTTACCTCAGCTATATACATTATTTTTATCCCCGTGCGGTGGTGGATCGGAAGAGCTGAGTTTTACCTCAGCTATATATATTATTTTATCCCCATGCGGTGGTGGATCGGAAGAGATGAGTTTTTTACCTCAGCTATATACATTATTTTTATCCCCATGCAGTGGTGGACCGAGAGAGCTGAATTTTACCTTAGCTATATATATTATTTTATCCTCGTACGATGGCGGATCGGAAGAGCTAAGTTTTTCCTCAACTATATACATTATTTTTATCCCCGTGTGGTGGTGGATCGGAAGAGTTGAGTTTTACCTCAGTTATATACATTATTTTATCCCCGTGCGATGGCTGATCGGAAAAGCTGAGTTTTACCTCAGCTATATACATTATTTTTATCCCTGTACGGTAGTTGACTGAGAGAGCTGAATTTTACCTCAGCTATATACATTATTTTATCCCCGTGCTGTGGGGGATCAGAAGAACTGAGTTTTACCTCAGTTATGCATATTACTTTTGTCCCTGCATGAGAGTGGAGCAAGAGAGCTGGGTCCTCACCCAATTATATATATATATTGTATTGTCTATGTGTAATGAGGAATTAGAAGAGTTATATTTTTTACTTGATGCTTGTGTAGTAAAGAGGAGTTGAGGCCTCACGCGGAAGGAAGAATGCTAGAAGGATGGATGGGTTGGGAAAAATACTGCAGAAACTCAGTAAGTTCCATTTGCTAGTGGAGTTGTCGCATTTTAATTTGTTATTCCTATAATGTGCATATGGCAAGAAAGGGGCACATACAACTTGTAGCAGTGAAAAGTTCATTGATAAAGAAGGGTTACATAACACAACCTTCCTAAAAAAGAAAATAACAGATGAGGCTCTTGTTCAAGGGGGACTAAGGCTCTCCCTGAGGAGGTACTGAAGAAGCTTCCTTGTGTGGTTGGGGTTGGCGTTGCAGTTGCCGAAGGTAGGACTGTTGTATGAATATGTGTTTGGACAGATTTCTCTAGGATACCGCCAGTTCCTGACGCAGAGAGTAATTGCGAGTAGAAGCCACCTGCAAGAGTCGCCTCAGGTCTTGAACTTGTTCTTCCAATTCTTCAATACGGCGTTGCTCTTCAGTTCGTCCCTCCAGAGGAGGAGAGCTGCTATCTTGCTCAGATAAGTGTTCCATGGTGCAAAGGGGAGGAAGGAGAAATAGGCACTAATAAGACGGCGATTGAGGTTTTTATAGATAAGGAGGAGGGATATTAATTGGCCTTCCTGGGAAGTAGAGGCAATAAATGCAAATAAAGGAGGGAAGACATAAGGGCAGCAGTTGGGTTTGTTGAATGCAGTAATTCTGAAAAGACTGTTCGAGTTTCACAAAAACGGTAAAGGTGAAGACTGCTCAGATAAGGTTGCTGTCGTCGAAGGTTTTTTAATTAAAATAGGTTGGAGTCTGCAACAAAGTGACAAAAATAAGTACAAGTATCCATTCCTTTTTACTAGTATGTCCAACGGCAGTTACAATAATTAAACTATGGACCATACAAGCTTCTTATTGTTATTATTACTAGGGGAGCTAGCGGAGAACTCCTCTGAAGGGGGAGGCACTAGAACGACCTTGTAGAGGTCGCCTTGAGCCCGAGGTGCAGCAGGTAGAGCTTCGGTGAGGGGGAGCGGAGGAATCTCAACCGAAGGGGCTGGAATGAAAGCTAGGGCCGAAGGAAGAGGAGGAAGTTCAATGGAGGCTTGAGGATCTCCCATTGTATATTCCCATGTTAGGGGGGTTCCAAACCTGATTGCGAAAGGAAGGGAAGGGGGCTCGAAAGGACTTCCCCACATTGGGGGTCAAGGCGTCGACCGACACAGGAGGAGGAAGAGGTCAGTATGCTGAGGTTGCAGTAGATTGGGTGGCAGATTCCTCGATGGATCCTACATCAAAATCATGTAGCTCAAAGGAGTCAAAATCCGAAGATATATTAATGGGGTGTTCAGTGGAAGCCATGGAGGTGGGATGGAAAATAGAGAACATTCTCAGTGACAATTTATAATCGAAAGAGGAAGATTCGCATTCGTCCTTGGGAAGGGAGAGAAGATAAAAGGCTGAGGAAAGTAATGGCGTCAGCATGGGAAATAATCGAGATATCAGTACCGAAGCAGGCAATTACCTTCTTATTTGAGAAGACGAAGTGGCGGGACTATTTAATTTTTATCGAGCGAAAATCAGTTCTGGTAAGAAGAGGATAAAGCCCAGGACAACCTGAATGGATTTCCGAGCGGAAGATCTTAGCAGTCGACTGACTTTAAAGGACGAAGACGTTAGACCTTTCATACCCGAAGCGCCTAGGCCTAGATTGCTATTGCTCGGAGCTCGTCCTACCCCACACTTACAAATCATGGTTGCTGATGTCATTCCTCCTCTGCAGACATGGAAGGAGCAGGAATTGGAGGCATATGATCAGCAGGGCATGCTTCAACGCCCAATGGGATACCGAGGAGTTCCCTGGAATCCCCCACCCCTTTTTCTGCCAATACCATATGGAGTACGGTCATACTAGTGACCGTTGTTTCAAATTGCAAGAGGAGTTGGAGCACATATGAGTCGCTTATTCACAACTACGGGCTCAGACCGGAGGACCAACAAGAAGAGGTCGCCGACCTGATGTGGCTCGCTCATGACCCTACAACGGAGGACCTCATACTCATCTCTTGCTAGTCCAATAAATACTTGCGCAGGAGGGCACTTCACAAGGAAGATCAGCAGGCGAAGGCCCTTCAATTGCCCCGAATGACACCCCTACTTAAGGAGTTATTCATGTTATTGCAGGAGGACCCATTGATGATGACTCCAAAAGGGCTCGAAAGTCTTATGCCCGCCTCATGGAAAGCTTAGCCGTTGGAATGAAGCAAGCTATCCAGAGTACACCACCAATATCGTTTGGTCCAGAAGATCTATGAGGCGTCCTGTTACCTCACACGGACACTCTGGTAATCCGAATTTCTCTCGCCAACTATGAGGTAGCCCGAATCCTAGTCAACTCGGGAAGTTCAGTTAATATCCTTTTTCAACAGGAATTCAGACAGATGCAGTTGGAAAACGCACAATTAGAGGACGTGGCTACTCCCCTGTTCGAATTCGCGGGACATATGGTGCATCCCATAGGAAAAATTTCTTTGCCTCTCACTCTGGGCATAAAACTCAGTCAAAAAACCAATATCATTCCTTTTCTCATAGTGGATGCTCCATCCACTTATAATGCTATTTTGTGTCATCCCTTTCTATCTATTTTTCAGGCGATGGCTTCCCCCTATCATTAGAAGGTGAAGTTTCTAGTCGGGCAGCTGATCAAGGAAGCAAGGGGAGAACAGAAAGATGTTCGAAGTTGTTATGTGCAAATGGTCAGGGATGACCAGAAGAAGGCCAGATTTGACGACCCTAAGGAGAAAGCCATCATCATTTCTGATGTATGTGTGCTGGAAGAGTCACCTCCCAGAGCTGAAAAAATAGAAGAAGGGGAATCTGTAGAAATAGCCCCTGGCAAAGTCACTCGGGTGGATCAACATCTAGAGATAAAGGAAGAATTGGTGGCCTATTTGAAGAAGAATGAGGATATCTTTGCCAAGGATGTGCACGACCTGACGAGAATAAATCCCCACATTGTTGAACACCACCTCAACATCACTCGGGGAGTCCGATCCTTCCAGCAGAAGCAACGACACTTCGGGCCCGAGAAGGATAAAATTATTGTCGAAGAAGTAGATAAATTTTTACAAGCGAGTCATGTTAAAGAAATTCAATTCCTTGAATGATGTCCAATGTAGTTCTGGTATCCAAGCCCTCTAGGCAGTGGAGGATTTGTATTGACTTTCGTTATTTAAATAAAACGTGCCCTAAAGACTGCTACCTCTTGCCTCGTATTGATCAATTGGTTGACTCTATCATGGGATATGAAGTTGCATCTCTTATGGATGCCTACCAAGGGTATCATCAGATACCACTAGGGAAAGAGAACCAGAAGCGTGTCAGTTTTATGACAGCAGGGGGAATGTATGCTTACGTAGTGATGCCTTTTGGCTTAAAAAATGCAGAAGCTACTTATCAATGACTTATGGATAAAATTTTCGCAGAACAGAAAGACAAGAATGTGGAAGTATATGTCGATGATATTCTCATCAAGTCCAAAACCACTTAGGATCTAGTTACAGACCTGGAGGAGACTTTTGCCACTCTTAGGAGGTACAACATGAAACTCAATCCCAAGAAGTGTTTGTTCGGGGTGAAGAGTGAGAAATTTCTGGGGTATATTATAACAAAGAAGGGACTGCAAGCTAACCCGGAGAAAGTGCAAGCATTGTGTAACATGAAGTCACCTACCAATCTATGGGAGACTCAAAAGTTAGTAGGAAGAATAGTTTCCTTGTCTCGATTTATAGCCAGATCGGCAAACAAGAGGCTACCCTTCTTTTGGATTCTGCGCAAGGCCGCTAAATTCCAATGGGATGATCAGTGTGAGAAAACCTTTAAAGAACTAAAGAAGTATTTAGCTGAACTTTCTTTGCTAGCCAAACCGGTCTCAGGAGAGTCATTGTAGATGTATTTAGCTGTTTCAAAGGGAGCTATCAGCTCAGTATTGTTAAAGTAGGAAGGTTCTCAGCAGCAACCCATTTATTATACCAGTCATATCTTGAAAGGAGCAGAGTCACGGTATACTGAGTTGGAGAAATTGGCATACATCTTAGTTCTAACAACCCGTAGATTGAGGCCATACATCTTGGCCCATCCAATCAACATCTTGACTCACAGCAAATTGGGTAAAGTGGTGACTAAGCCTAATTTTTTAGGGAGGCTCGCCAAGTGGGTTGTGGAACTAAATGAATATGACATTCACTACCATCCCTGAATTGCTGTCAAGGCTCAGTCGTTAGCCGATTTCCTAGTAGAGGTACCTGTTGGTTCAGGAAATAGTTCGGCTGAAAAAGAAGAAGAGAAGAAGGTGTGGAATGTTTTTGTGGATGGGTCTTCTGGATCTACGGGCAGTGGAGTGGGGGTATTGTTGGTATCTCCCGAAGAAGAGGAAACCCACATAGTCGTTTGCCTCGGATATCGGGCGTCCAATAATGAAGCAGAATATGAAGCCATCTTAGTTGGAGTGCAAGCCGCCAGAGTTGTTGGGGCAACTTCAATTGTCATGCATTCAGATTCCCAATTAGCAGTGTCGCAACTCCATGGTGCTTTTGTTATTCGGGAAGAAAGATTGTAGAAATACTTGGTGGTTTTTGAAAAGAAAAAGCTCATTTCAAGGAGGCCATCCTGCAGCAGATTCCAAGAGAAAACAACCGAAAGATGAATGAATTGGCTCGGCTAGCTAGTGTCCTAGAAGGGGTGAGACAGCTAGGTTCGATTTGTGTGGAATTTCCCGACTCCCTAGCGGTGTGTAATGTGGAAGAGGTGGCGCCGAGAGCTGATCAAATCCCCGATTGGAGAATTGATATTATGACATATTTACAGCAAGGGAAGGTTCCTGAGAAAAGAGGAGCATCATCTATCGTGGTGAATAGAGCAAAGTGGTTCGCCATGGTGGAAGGGATTCTATATAAGATGTATTTTGGGCGCCCCCCATTAAAATGTTTGGGGAAGGAAGACGCCGAATGGGCGCTTTGAGAAATACACGAGAGTTGTTGTAGTAATCATTTGGGAGGAAGAGCCTTGGCAAGGAAAGTATTATTGGCTGGGTATTTTTGGTCCACTCTCCAGCAAGATGCGACCCGCCTGGTGCAGGTTTGTTCAACTTGTCAAAGGCATAGTAACCTGTAGGGGATCGTTGAAAGCTAGAGGGGGGAGGGGGTGAATAGCTTCGTGCTCGTACGATGGAATATGTTCGCGTGTTCGTCTATAATTTTCGTTAGCGCGCAGCGGAATAATGATAATAAAGTAATAACGAATATACAAATATGCAAACACACAAGTATTTAACGTGGTTCGGAACCGAACGGTTCCTACTCCAGGTATCGAGCTCTAAAGAGCTCTAGTGATGCACACGCACTCACTAATCACAAATAACTTCTTCTCGACATAAGTCGGAGGCGGAAAAACCCCTTATAATAGTTTACAATAATAAATTAAATGCAACAAGCAAATAATATGAAATACAATGCAATACAAGTAAAGAAAATACTTTATAAATGCCTTTGGATTGCTTGCTTGTTGATCGCTTGAACCGTTGTTAAAGACCCTGATTTGCAACAGCAAATCGCCTCAAGAACGTCCAAGAAATCGCTGCTCCAACCCTCCTCCACGAGCTCCATTTAAAGCTTCTACTTGGGCTGGAAAACGCCGATCAGTCGACAGATGACACTGTTGTTGTGAGACAACGGTGTAATCCATGCTGAAAAAATCCAATGACTAGGACATCAGTCGACTGATCATGACCATCAGTCGACTGATCAAGCCATCACTCGATTGATCATGCCCATCAGTCAACTGATCATGACCATCAGTCGATTGATCAAGCCATCACTCGACTGCTGACCACAGCGGTCGAGTGAGACTCCATTCTGTGCCCTAAAACCCGAGCATCAATCGACTGATCACAAGAGAAGTCGACTGACCACCTATGGCAGTCGACTGCTAGGGCAATTCCCGCAGTCAAACCCTAGTTGACTCACACCAGTCGACTGTCATATGACATCAGTCGACTGGCACACCTCAAACATGAGGTTTTAACCTCAAACATGAGGTTTAACCCCCACCATACTTGCTAGACCACCCGTAGCCTAGACCTAAGCCTTCTAGCCACCTCCGTCAGCCTCACGCCTCTCGGATCCCTCCAAGTCATCCATGACTTGTTCATCCATTATGCTAGCCTTCAGGTGCTTCCATTGGCTATGTCATGCTAACGGTGTCTACACCGCCAAGGCACATTGGACTTACGCTGCCAAGACTCCGCTTGGACTTTACGCCACCAACCATTGGACTTATGCTGCCAAGACTCCCGCTTGGACTTTACACCGCCAATATCAAACCCCTTGGACTTCTCAAATACTAAGACTAAAGCTTGGACTTTCCCTTGTCAACCCATGTTGGACTTTCCATTACCAAGACTCATGCTTGGACTTTCCCAAATGCCAAGTGTCACACTTGGACTTTCCATGCCAAGTACCCATGACTTGGACTTTTCCAAATGCCAAGTGTCCCACTTGGACTCTCCATGTCAAGTATCCAAGACTTGGACTTTCCCATGACAATTACATTGTCATATGTTTTTGTCGAACATCAAAATATCTCTCGAGTCAAGCTCGAGTCCTGGTCAATCGTGACCTGGGCCGATTGCACCAACAATCTCTCCCTTTTTGATGTTTGACAAAAATCAAACAAACCATTGAGTTAGAACACTAACTCAAATCCCTTACCAATTATCCCAAATTGGTAATTTTACCTTCTCCCAATAAGTTCTCCCCCTTTTTGACTAACATCAAAAAAGTTTTCTCCAAGGAGGTCAATGTCTCATATCCAATGAGATCTTACAATCTCTCCCTTGGTCCAAAAATACCTAGGATGCCTACCATCTTCCTAGTGATAAGTCCCATATCACTCAAGAGAGACAATCCTATAACTCTCCCAATTTCCAAATTGGGTCTCTCAGAATCCCATTTTCTCCTCCCCATGAGGAAAAAATACCATCCATCATCCCATGATGGATACCTCTCATTAAAGGCTTGCTCCCCCTTGACCATTGCACCAACAATGTCCTTGGGAAGTCCCTAAGCCAATAGGAACTCTAATCCATCAAAAATAAGGTTCAAAGTTCAAACATGAACTCTTCCATATTTAAATTTGATACAAACCCTAAACAACTCTCCTAATCCATATCCAATGGATTTTCACCCTTTCTAATATTTCCCAAAGAATATTCTAGGGTTAGGAGTGGTTAGGGAACCTTACCATAGTTGAAATCGGGCTAAACAGCCTTGTTTTTCTCGAAATCAACATTGACAGTCGACTCTCTCAGCTACCAGTCGACTGTCACCCTCATCAGTTGACTGCCACCCAGGGCAGTCGACTGATAACTGAAATATCAGAATTTCAGTTATCAAAAACAAAATTCGAAAAATCATAAGTAATTCTACGTACATCGAAAAATCGTGAAAATTCATATGTATATTACTTATAGTCAATATAATGGGTGAAAAATGATAGAAAAATATTTTATCCATAAAATATCAAAATTGATACAAAATCCAAAAGTGAATAAAAACTTCAAAGTTTTAGCTCACTTTGTATCAATCTCATCAATGATGATTGCTATTAAAAGATAGACTTCACCAAGGTTTTCTAAAGTGATTTTAAAATGTTTTCAAACCCTTATTTTAGCTTATATTCCTTGGGCTCAATGTACATGACTTGTACACAAGCTTTCCCAATGATCCACCTTTGAATTAAGATGAGTTTTAGTTCATCTAGATGCAAAAACTATGCACCTTGAACTCAACTCATATCCTAGCATCTCACATGTATCTAGGGTGTATAAATACACATACATGTCAATGTGATGTGAGATGTGAGTTTTGTTCTCCCTAATCTAGGGTTTCATGCATTTTTCTAAGGCAACTCTACTTGATTCCCTTATAAATGGGACTCCAAGTCATGTCATTGTCCTTAAATCAATTTTAGTCAAATTAAATACATGAAATGATCATGACATAATGATAGCAATAATTAAGCATGACCAATGATCATGATGTCATGACATATGATTAAATCTAAAAATACATGACATTTAATCTTTAATCCTAAACATGATCATGACATATAAATGATGAAAATAAACATGATGTCATGACATGTTATATGACAAACAAAGTATGACAAATAAGATATAAAGGTATATAATACCTAAATTTTAGTATTAATTGCCATTTGTTGGGATTATGTTCATTTTGCCATATTACCAAAATATCCCCCATGTGTGCCAAAAACCCAAAATGACACACTAAGACCTCTAATCCTAAATTGTGCCTATTTAATTGATTTTTCATAATTCCAAAAATGTATTGGCACATCCTAAATTCTTTTAGGATCATAAGATCAAATCTATTTCCAAGGTATCCATAACCTTAAAAATTATCTAAAGTGTCACCTTTATTATGGTTGAGTTAACTACCCATCCAATCAAGGTTGGCACACCCTAAACCCATCTAGCGTAAATCAATCGACTGATCATGACCATCAGTCGACTTGTAACGACCTGACCCCTATTGGCACCTAACCCCTATTGGCGGAATTCGGCGACCCCTATTGGTCGACGACCGTCGCCCCTGTTGGCCCGTCGTTACTCACCTGGACTTCCCACCCCTGAAAGTGGGTTTTTGCTTTCCCCAGGATTCGAACTCTAGACCTCCAGGCTAAGTACTAAAGTTTATGAATCCTCGTAACCAAGTGGATCACTTGGTTACCAGGATTCATAAACTTTAGTACTTAGCCTGGAGGTCTAGAGTTCGAATCCTGGGGAAGGCAAAAACCCACTTCCAGGGGTGGGAAGTCCAGGTGAGTAACGACAGGCCAACAGGGGCGACGGTCGTCGACCAATAGGGGTCGCCGAATTCCGCCAATAGGGGTCAGGTGCCAATAGGGGCCAGGTCGTTACAATAAAAAAAGGTGCCAATAGGGGCCAGATCGTTACACGACTGATCAAGCCATCACTCGACTGTTGACCACAGCGGTCGAGTGAGACTCCATTATGTGCCCCAAAACCCGAGCATCAGTCGACTGATCACAAGATCAGTCGACTCACCACCTATGGCAGTCGACTGCTAGGGTAATTCTCACACTAGTCGACTGCCATATGACACCAGTCGACTGTCACACCTCAAACATGAGGTTTAACTCAAGTATGATTCCCCCATGCTTGCTAGATCACCCGTAGCCTAGACCTAAGTCTTCTAGCCACCTCCATCAGCCTCACGCCTCTCAGATCCCTCCAAGTCATCCATGACTTGTTCATCCATTACGCTAGCCTTTAGGTGCTTCCATCGGCTATGTCATGCTAACGGTGTCTACACCGCCAAGGCACATTGGACTTACGCTGCCAAGACTCCGCTTGGACTTTACGCCGCCAACCATTGGACTTATGCTGCCAAGACTCCCGCTTGGACTTTACGCCGCCAATATCAAACCCCTTGGACTTCTCAAATGCTAAGACTCAAGCTTGGACTTTCCCTTGTCAACCCATGTTGGACTTTCTATTGCCAAGACCCATGCTTGGACTTTCCCAAATGCCAAGTATCCCACTTGGACTTTCCATGCCAAGTACCCATGACTTGGACTTTCCCATGACAATTACATTGTCATATATTTTTGTCGAACATCAAAACATCTCTCGAGTCAAGCTCGAGTCCTGGTCAATCATGACCTGGGCCGATTGCACCAACATAACCGATCTGAGCGGTCAGCCGATCTAATGAGAGCTGTCGTTGCTTCCTGCCCTTTTGACCATTGAGGAATGAACATAGTGGGTCCTATGCCCACGACACCCTTACAAAAGAAGTTTCTATTGATAGCGGTGGATTATTTTCTAAGTGGGTAGAAGTTGAGCCTCTAGCTAATATTACAATAAATGCAGTAATACAGTTTCTATGGAAGAACATCATTTGTCGGTATGGAATCCCACAAAGGTTAGTCAGCGATAATGGGTAGCAATTTTAGGGTAGAAAGATTAGAGAATGATGTCAAAAATCTCAATATTCAACATGCCTTCACCTCAGTAGCTCACCCTCATGCCAATGGGCAGGTGGAGGTAACTAACAGAATCCTCATTTAGGGGTTGAAGACTAAATTGGGCGCTCAGAGAGGAAATTGGGCGGATGAATTACCAAGGATTCTATGGGCCTATAAAACTACTCCTAAAATAGTAATAGGGGAAACCCCGTTCAACTTGGTGTATGAAACAGAAGCTATTATTCTGATGGAATCCATTCTGAGCAGTGCCCGAGTCGAAGCTTATGAGCTAAAATAGAATCAAATCATCAGAGAAATTGAGCTGGATCTGTTGGAAGAAAGGCGAGAGAAATCACGAACGCGAGCATAATTTTATAAGCAAAAAGTATAGCAAGCCTTTAATAAAAGAGTGATGCCCAGGAGATTTCAAGAAGGTGATCTAGTCTTACGCAAAGTTAATCCTGCAGGAGACCCGAAAAAGTTAGCTCTGAACTGGGAAGGACCCTACATTGTTACTCACCGAGTGGCTATGTTAGCTTATTACTTAAAAGACTATCAGGGCAAGGAATTACCTCGACCCTGGAATGTTGTACACTTAAAATATTTTCATACCATGTAAGAGAAGGCTATGAGAATGAGAAGTTTGCCCTATTTCCTATGGATTATATGTGACACGCAGTATATTATAAGTATAATTAAAAAATAGTCTCTCATCTGCATAACAAAGAAAGTTAAAAGTAGTATTAAGGATAAACAATTCATTGAGGCAATTATCCCTGAGTAACAGCAGTTCTAAAATGACATGAAAAATTACAATCTGAAATGGTCCGGGGGGTAACGTCTGAAATCAGCTTCCCAATGTTGGAAGAGTGTAGGTTGATCGGCTGGAGGTAGCCCTTTATCAGCATACTGTCGAACTGTTTCATTAAATCCATCCTGATATGTGGCTCACATTAGAGACAGTAGATGCTTCTGTTGGTTCGGGTCATTCGGGCGCCTATCCTGATGAAATCTGGCACAATACTCCTGGTGCTCCCGGAAAGCTTGACGAATTTGGCAGTACCACTAGGATACCTGCATAATGGCATCAGCCAGAGTGGATATGTCATCGGAGCGAGAAGTTTGATTTTGTTGCATAACCCTCGACAGTTCCATCATGTCTTGGCGCATGGAGGCTGAAATCCCTTCCACCGCCTCAGTATGCGTCCTAGTACAGGCAATTTCACTGTTCAATTATTGAAGGGAAGTTTCTTGCCCACGTATTCGAGTGTGAGCATGAGCTCTAGCTATTATTAAGGATGAATTTTCTTGTACCTCCTTGCTCAATCGAGTGCGAAGGGTAGATATTTTTTCTGCATCCTTCAGCTGTTGAGCTTGGAGGGCCACTATGGTTCTGGCATCCTCCTGTCTCTGTCGTTGGATTTCTGCCATTTGGTTTTGATAATCCACCAATTCTTGTGAAAGGGAAATTTCTCTGGAAGTCAAGGTATTGTTATCTTTCTGCTGAGCATGCTAAAGGGTTGATATAGTTTCCATGTTCCTCTGTTGTTGGTCCTGAAGGGTTGCTAGAGCTTCGACATCCTTATGCCTCTGGTGGTGGGCTTCCTCTAGTTGGTTTTGATAATGGGTCAATTCTAGTAGTAAGGAGTTCTCCCTAGCTCTCGAGGCCCTTTGATCCTCTGCCTGTTGTTGGGTCTACTGTTGCAGCTGAACTCGGTATTGGGAGAAAGAGTGGTCTAACTCTTGATAATTTACTAACACCTATAAGCAGCAATGGGAAGATAAGTTATTATTAAGAGAAGACCAGCAGAATTAACCGAAGAGGCTTACCAGTTCTAAAACGTGGCATAGGATTTCCATCCTCGGAACAAGCTCCTCTAAATTGATGATTTGAGCATTCCGATCAAAGGAGGAAGAAGGAGCGGAGGCCGCCAGAAGAATGAATTCACTCATGATGGGCCTGAAAGGGGGCAGCTTAGAGGATGGTGCCAAAGGTTCTTGAAAGGGAAGGGTGACATTCGAGGGAATGAAGGAGGTTCCTGAGACAGCGGGAGATGTCGAAGGGGCCATAAGAAGAGTCATGGCTAGAAGGCTCATGAAAGCAGGAGAGGAAAAGGGCGAGATCGGTGGTGATGGTAATCTTCTATGTTTTGAAGATTATATGTTTGGATCAGATGATATATGTGTGTGATCAGATTTACAATTAAGGTATATGTCTTTTTAAGCAAGATCTAAGATCACAAAGATGCTATCTTTCACCTATAGCATAAGTAACTCTGTAATATGCCCATTTAACTTCTATCACCATATTTTATTCGAATTTATATGTTCTGTCCAGATTATGTTTGTTTATATTTTTAGGTATTTTAAGTATATTTCATGTTGAAGCAAGACATAAGATCGCAAAGATGCTTCCCCTATAAGTTTTGGGGACAAAGAGCATGATTGCATGTCTTGAAAGGCTTCCTATATGAGTTTTGGGAGTACGATCATGTTAAATGTTTGATAAATGATAAAGAATATATTTTGATCAGATTATATAGGTGTGTTTAGATTTATAGGTAAGTATCCCCCCTCACCTGCGTACAAGTAGTTTTCAATTGATGTATTTGTGTTAATCCTCTTGAAACCATTCGGCCAAGACCTTGGTTGAGTTATCCATGAAGATCCATGTCATATCTTGTATGAACATGATGAAGAAGGGATGCTAGATGGATTAGATTAAGTGGATGAACTTCTAAGCCTTGGACCATTCGGCCAAGCCACTTTAGACCTCTATGTGTTTTTTTTATGCCATGTTTAGATGAGCTTAGGCTAAGGTTTGAGGCTAGATGAAGATAACATGTTCTATGCTAGGTTTTAAATGAGTTCATGCCATGTTTGATGTTAGAAGAAGATAATATGTTCTATGCTATGTTATAGATAAGTCCATGCTATGTTTTGATAGTAAATGAAGGTAATATGTTGTTGGTTAACCTAGAGTTAAGTGGTTGAGCCTCATGTCCTTTAAACCCATTCGGCCAAGGTTTAATTAAAACCCTAAGTGCCCTCCCATGCCATGCTTTATGTGTTAAAGAACTAACATGTGGTTAGTTAGACCATATATAAGTTGTTTGGTGTTTAAAACTTTGATAGAACTCCATGAAGTTTAGGTCATTCTATGTATACTTGCTCATGATGTTTATACCTTATGCCATGCTTATATGTGTGTGATGTTGTGATCATGTTATGCTTATTACCTCGTAATTGTATGAATGTATGATGTTTTATAAAGAAGGAACATGATATGCATGAAAAGAATATGATATGTTATGAAGAAGAAATATGTTATAGTGAATGATATGTTATGAAGAAGAAATATGTTATGAAAGCCATATGATATGTTATGAAGAAGAAGTATGTTATGATATGAAGAAGAAAAACATGATATGCCATGATAAGGAATATGATATGTTTATGAAATGAAATATGATATGTTATGATAAAAAGCATGTATGTATTTTACCTTCTGCATGGCTTGTACCAGGACCCTAACAAGGTCCAAAGGGATGGGCTCCTAAGTTGCCCTAGGCCGACGGACTAAGATCGGGCCTAGGATGGGCTTCTATGTTATGATGATGGCCCCTAGGTCGACGGACTAAGATCGGGTCTAGTACGGGATGGGCTCCCAGATGCCCTAGGCCGACGGACTAAGATCGGGCCTAGGATGGGCTTCTATGTTATGATGATGGCCCCTAGGTCGACGGACTAAGATCGGGCCTAGTAACCTAGTAGGTTCGAGACTTGCTACCTCGGGGTCTATTTAGGGATGCGCACTATGATGATGATGATGTGGTACAATGTCGGGCCCAATATGTTGAGAGTTATGTTTACGTACCTATAATATATGTTTTCAAAGAGCATCCTGCATATGTTTACATGTTATGATTGTTATGTTTACATGTTATGATTGTTATGTTTACACGTTATGATGGTTATGTTATATATGTTTACATGTTATGATGGTTATGTTATATATGTTTACATGTTATGTTTGCTTATGTTATGTATGTTTACATGCTATGTTTGCTTATGTTACATGTGTTTACAGGTTATGCTTGTTTATGTTATATATGTTACATGTTATGATTGCTATGTTATATATGTGTTTACATGTTATATGCCTGCTTACGATGTTGTATGTCTACATGTTATTGCCTGCTTATGTCTATGCTGATGTATTTATGTTATGTCTGCTTATGTTATGATGTTATGTCATGTTATGCTTACGTATGGTTTTGTGAGTAGGACAGGATCTTACTAAGCCTATGTGCTTATAGTTTATTTTCCCTTGTACTGCAGATAAGGGTAAAGGGTGGATAAACTAAAGGGAGCAGCAGGAGGGGCAAAGTGTGTGTGGTAGTGGCATGGTGGAGGAGATCTGTTATGTTCTTTATGCATGTTTTCCCTAAGATGATTTAGCTTATGAATTTGAACTAAGTACTTATGAACTGATGATGCATGCCTTACGTTTAAGAAGAAGTATCTATGAAATAATGATGCATGTTCTATGTTAAGAAGAAGTATCTATGAAATGACGATACATGTTTATGTTTAAAAGAAAAAAAAAAGTCTAAAGTCTTCCGCTGTAAGAAGTACGAAATGTGTATAGGTAGTCTTCCGCTGTAATGTAATATATGTATGTATGATCGTGTCACGCGCCGCCTCTCCGGACCCTTGGGAAAGGGCGGGCGTGACAAGTTGGTATCAAAGCAGATCTGTCTTTCCACTACACACACATCAAGCTCCAAATCCTGCCGCTCCAAGTAAGAATTTCTATGCCTACTTTATTTCTTTCATGTATGATAACAAATGCCTCTAGCTTAAATATACATGAAAATATGTATGATAACCTTATGCTAGCTTTTAGTTTAACTATGCATAGATAAATGAACGATAAACTTATACTAGTCTTACTCTAATATATGAAGATAAACATGGCTGGAAGACGTAGTAATAGGGTCGATGAGATAGTAATATATGGAAGACGTAGTAATAGGGACGATGAGATAGTAATATAGGGAATACATAGTAATAGGGTCGATGAGATAGTAATATGGAAGACGTAGTAATAGAGTCGATGAGACAGTACCCCCCACCTGCTCTTATGCATGTGGTTACTGAACTCCAGTACTATTGGTGAAGAAGAAAGACTGGTCTATGAAAATGTGCATAGACTACCGAGCGCTAAATGTTGGGATTTTTCCGAGCCGCAAAAACCGCTTTTTGCGTTGCGGAAACCTCGGAATCCCCGCCCACGGATCCGTGCGAAGATATATTAAAATAAAACATGTATGTGCTTACTAAAAACCCTAGATCTACCTTAGATCTAAGAGATTAGATCATTACCCTCGTAGCGACGTCCTTCGCTTATCCCGCTCGTCCAAAAGTTTTCCGGAACTCGAGAGTGTCAAGTGCACACTCCTCTATTGGTATCCACACAAGCAATAGGTGGAGAAAGAGACAAACTTGAGTGTGCTAGCACTCCTAGAAGATCTCGGAAAGATGAGGAAGGAGAGGGAGAGCTTGAGAGGAAGAGCACCAAGGAAGAAGATGATAGAATGAGTAACTCACCAAATGAATTCATCATCATAACCCCTAAAGTGGCCGGCCACTTCATGGAAGGGGGGTTACATGCATGCATGTAACTCCCATGACCCTTGGTCTCCCTCATGATGTGGCACCAATTGACCAAGTCAATGATGATATGGAGCATTATCATTGGCCGACCATGCCAAGTCATCATCATGACATGACATTTGGTCAAGTCAAACTTGACCTTTCATCTTCCCTCCCAAGTCAAGTCAAACTTGACCTCTAATCTCCCATGGTTGATCAAATCTAACCACTTGACTCAAGTCAATTTAATTTAATGAATCTCTATTCATTTAATTTAAATTGATTTGATGAATCAAATCTAAATTAGACTCATTCAACACTTGAATCAACTCGAGTCTAACTCAATTAGTCTAATTTGGATTACTCTTAATCCAATTTGGTTCATCCCATGAACCTAGTCCTCATGGTTCATCATATGAACCTAATCTCCATCTAATTGCTCTTATGTGTGTGACCCTATAGGTTCTTGTAACGTTGACAATGTCCCTAAACGGATTTAGGAACATAAGCAATGAGCGGTATCTAGCAACACATCATTGCTACCCAAGTTACAAGAATGTTGAGCTCCAACATCACCTTTGTGACTACTAATTGTGACTCTCACAATATGTGACAATGTCCCTCTATCCTTGACATCTAGATTGACCAATCGAGGCATAGACCGTGTCATCCTCGGTACAATCTAAATCTTGATCTCCAAGTAGACTCACTCTAATCAAATGAGCTCAATATCTCATATTGACTCATTTGGGCATGGCCATGCACTCGTGGTCTCACTCTATCAAGAATATCGATGTCACTCCCGTCATATAGGAGGGATAGATCCCATCTACATCGCTCACATCCCTCCGCATAATTTGTTACATACCCAGTAATCGCCTTTATAGTCCACCCATTTACGGGCGACGTTTGACGAAGCCAAAGTATGTAACTCCTTATGTAGGGAACCATGGTGACTTCAGGTCTAAGGACTAATAGTCATACTAATAGCCACATGAGAAAGTATATGACACTCATATAACGATCCATGATACTTTCTCATGGTGGGTCATTCAGTATACATTCTCCAATGCATACCCATGTGTCAACTTGATATCTCATATCCATGACTTGTGAGATCAAGTCATCGTGTTGACCTACATGCTAGTCTCTACGCATTAACATTGTCCCTGAATGTTAATACTCGACTAGGAATGATTAAGAGTAGTGTTCTCTATATCATCTCATTATCGATTCAACCAATCGATTGATATAGATAAGAACCTACTACTCAAGGACATTATTATATTTAGTTATTTAGCACCAATACAAGTAAATATAATAACCATGCCTTTATAAATAGGAATATGATACAATAAAGTCCATACAACAATCATCACATGATTGGCTCTAGGGCTTTCACTAACACTAAATAATGTGACGATCAAGAATAGGTACCCTTTACCACGGATTGACGACCTGTTCGACCAGTTAAAGGGTGCCATCGTCTTCTCTCAGATTGATCTGAGGTCTGGCTATCATCAAGTGAAAGTGAAACTAGATGATATACCGAAGACGACTTTTCGAACAAGATACGGACGTTATGAGTTCGTAGTTATGCCTTTCAGAGTGACGAATGCACGTGCTATGATCTGCTGAATCGGATTCTTCAGGAAAAGCAGTTGTATGCAAAGTTCTCCAAATGCGAGTTTTGGCTCGAACAAGTATCATTTTTGGGTCATGTTGTATCCAAGCACGGAGTGATGGTAGACCCAATAAAGATTGAAGCTGTGAGTAACTGGAACCGACCAAAGAATGCCAGCGAGATCAGAAGCTTTCTTGGGCTAGCAAGCTACTACAGAAAGTTTGTAGAGAACTTCTCTAGGATTGCAGCCCCTATGACAGTCCTCACTAGAAAGAACAAGAAATATGAATGGACGGACGCCTGCGAGAGGAGTTTCACAGAATTGAAAAGGAGACTGACTAGCGCTCTAATCCTTGCTCTTCCGGACAGTAACGAAGGCTTCGACATGTACAGTGACCCTTCCAAGTTGGGACTCGGAGCTGTACTCATGCAGAATGGCAAGGTCATTGCCTACGCCTCTAGGCAACTCAAGGAACATGAAAGGAATTATCCCACCCACGATTTAGAGCTAGCGGCCGTGGTCTTTGCTCTCAAAACATGGAGGCATTATCTATATGGAGCTCAGTGTAGGATTTATACATACCACTAGAGTCTGAAATATTTCTTCACACAGAAGGACCTGAACATGAGACAACGCAGATGGCTCGAGCTCGTCAAGGATTATGACTGCGAGATCTTCTACCATCCGGGAAAAGCAAACAAGGTGGCTGATGCACTCAGCAGGAAGTCCTGCGCCGCCTTGATGTCTTTATCAGTGCTATCTCGGCCCTTAGAAAAGGAGATTATGCGCTACGGGGTTGAAATCATTTCCGGACAGCTCTCGACCATGACAATAGCACTGACACTATTCGACGATATATTGGAAAAACAAGCCCATGACCCAAGCATTCAGAGGATCAAGCAAGAGGTCCTAGAAGGAAAGGACGATGGGTTTCGTATCTCTGATAGTGGAGTACTCTACCTCAGGGATCGCTTGTGTATTCCCGATGATCCAGAGTTACGGAAGAAGATATTTGAGGAAGCTCACGGAACTCCTTATGCGATGCATCCTGGAACCACCAAGATGTACCAAGACCTGAAAAGAAAATTCTGGTGGTTCGGGATGAAAAGAGATGTGGCTCAGTATGTCAGTACCTGCCTGACCTGCCAGAGGGTTAAAGCAGAACACCAGAGACCTGGAGGAACGCTGCAGCCAATCCAGATTTCAGAATGGAAGTGGGAAGATATAGCTATGGATTTCATAGTAGGACTACCCAAAACAGCTAATGGTTATGAAGCTATTTAGGTGATTGTTGAAAGATTGACAAAATCTGCCCATTTTCTAGCAAGCAAATATCGTACTCAATTGAGAAACTAGCCCAGTTGTATGTTGAGGAGGTGATCAGATTGCATAGAGTTCCTAAGACCATGTGATTGAGCCACAAATGGTACAGGTTCAAGAAGATTTAAGTTATGAAAGTCGACCTATTCAGATAATAGATCGAGAAATCAAGAAATAGAGAACCAAAGAAGTACCCTTAGAGAAAGTCATATGGCAAAATCAAAAGTTTGAAGATGCAACTTAGGAACACGAGGATGACATGAAACAAAAGTATCTGGAGTTGTTCTAACTTTCGAGGACGAAACTTTTATAGGTATGAAGGATTGTAATGCCCATAAAATTCTAAACCATTCAAAGTAATTATATGGGTTTTAATGCCATAAAAGGTTTAAAATAAAATAAAATAAAAGATGGTTATAGGTAGGATTTGAACCATGAACCTCCTAATAGGGAGGTAGCCTTGACACCACTAGACCATAGGATGATTCATGGATAAGATATACAAAGAATATAGATGGGAAGATGAGGAGTTGGTTCATCCCCCCATGAAAGGATGATGGGTGTTCATTCCCTAGGTATTAAAGAGGAGAATTAAGAGAAGAGAGGAAGTAAAACCCCACTTTCCTTCTTCATTCTCCTTCTTCCTCATCCTTGGCCGAATTTCTCATTCCCCTTCCTCCCTTTTTCATCCCAAGCTCTAGGGTTTCTTGTGTAGGGATTCTCAAGAGGGGTTTTCCAAGAGGAGTTCCCACAAGTCTTAGTATTGCTAGAAGATCCAACTCCACCGAAATGTTCCCTCCTCCTTCCTCCTTCACCGAGACCCTAATGCTCTTGTTTGGTGTTTTTGAGAGGGTTTCAAGGGGATACAAAGGCTTAGTATATGCTAGAGGATCACTCCTAAGGCTAAGGAACAAGGGAAGGTCTTCATCTCCTAAAAACCCTAGCGGTATACTAGTACGATAGCGAGAGAATGTAAGTATCTCTCACCTGCAGTACAAGTAGCTCTTCGATTGTTTTATATAGCTTATTTTTCTATGTTTTGAAGATTATATGTTTGGATCAGATGATATATGTGTGTGATCAGATTTACAATTAAGGTATATGTCTTTTTAAGCAAGATCTAAGATCACAAAGATGCTATCTTTCACCTATAGCATAAGTAACTCTTTAATATGCCCATTTAACTTCTATCACCATATTTTATTCGAATTTATATGTTCTGTCCAGATTATGTTTGTTTATATTTTTAGGTATTTTAAGTATATTTCATGTTGAAGCAAGACATAAGATCGCAAAGATGCTTCCCCTATAAGTTTTGGGGACAAAGAGCATGATTGTATGTCTTGAAAGGCTTCCTATATGAGTTTTGGGAGTACGATCATGTTAAATGTTTGATAAATGATAAAGAATATATTTTGATCTGATTATATAGGTGTGTTTAGATTTATAGGTAAGTATCCCCCCTCACCTGCGTACAAGTAGTTTTCGATTGATGTATTTGTGTTAATCCTCTTGAAATCATTCGGCCAAGACCTTGGTTGAGTTATCCATGAAGATCCATGTCATATCTTGTATGAACATGATGAAGAAGGGATGCTAGATGGATTAGATTAGGTGGATGAACTTCTAAGCCTTGGACCATTCGGCCAAGCCACTTTAGACCTCTATGTGTTTTTTTTTATGCCATGTTTAGATGAGCTTAGGCTAAGGTTTGAGGCTAGATGAAGATAACATGTTCTATGCTAGGTTTTAAATGAGTTCATGCCATGTTTGATGTTAGAAGAAGATAATATGTTCTATGCTATGTTATAGATAAGTCCATGCTATGTTTTGATGGTAAATGAAGGTAACATGTTGTTGGTTAACCTAGAGTTAAGTGGTTGAGCCTCATGTCCTTTAAACCCATTCGGCCAAGGTTTAATTAAAACCCTAAGTGCCCTCCCATGCCATGATTTATGTGTTAAAGAACTAACATGTGGTTAGTTAGACCATATATAAGTTGTTTGGTGTTTAAAACTTTGATAGAACTCCATGAAGTTTAGGTCATTCCGTGTATACTTGCTCATGATGTTTATACCTTATGCCATGCTTATATGTGTGTGATGTTGTGATCATGTTATGCTTATTACCTCGTAATTGTATGAATGTATGATGTTTTATAAAGAAGGAACATGATATGCATGAAAAGAATATGATATGTTATGAAGAAGAAATATGTTATGGTGAATGATATGTTATGAAGAAGAAATATGTTATGAAAGCCATATGATATGTTATGAAGAAGAAGTATGTTATGATATGAAGAAGAAAAACATGATATGCCATGATAAGGAATATGATATGTTTATGAAATGAAATATGATATGTTATGATAAAAAGCATGTATGTATTTTATCTTCTGCATAGCTTGTACCAGGACCCTAACAAGGTCCAAAGGGATGGGCTCCTAAGTTGCCCTAGGCCGACGGACTAAGATCGGGCCTAGGATGAGCTTCTATGTTATGATGATGGCCCCTAGGTCGACGGACTAAGATCGGGCCTAGTACGGGATGGGCTCCCAGATGCCCTAGGCCGACGGACTAAGATCGGGCCTAGGATGGGCTTCTATGTTATGATGATGGCCCCTAGGTCGACGGACTAAGATCGGGCCTAGTAACCTAGTAGGTTCGAGACTTGCTACCTCGGGTCTATTTAGGGATGCGCGCTATGATGATGATGATGTGGTACAATGTCGGGCCCAATATGTTGAGAGTTATGTTTACGTACCTATAATATATGTTTTCAAAGAGCATCATGCATATGTTTACATGTTATGATTGTTATGTTTACATGTTATGATTGTTATGTTTACACGTTATGATGGTTATGTTATATATGTTTACATGTTATGATGGTTATGTTATATATGTTTACATGTTATGTTTGCTTATGTTATGTATGTTTACATGCTATGTTTGCTTATGTTACATGTGTTTACAGGTTATGCTTGTTTATGTTATATATGTTACATGTTATGATTGTTATGTTATATATGTTACATGTTATGATTGCTATGTTATATATGTGTTTACATGTTATATGTCTGCTTATGATGTTGTATGTCTACATGTTATTGCCTGCTTATGTCTATGCTGATGTATTTATGTTATGTCTGCTTATGTTATGATGTTATGTCATGTTATGCTTACGTATGGTTTTGTGAGTAGGACAGGATCTTACTAAGTCTATGTGCTTATAGTTTATTTTCCCTTGTACTATAGATAAGGGTAAAGGGTGGATAAACTAAAGGGAGCAGCAGGAGGGGCAAAGTGTGTGTGGTAGTGGCATAGTGGAGGAGATCTGTTATGTTCTTTATGCATGTTTTCCCTAAGATGATTTAGCTTATGAATTTGAACTAAGTACTTATGAACTGATGATGCATGCCTTACGTTTAAGAAGAAGTATCTATGAAATAATGATGCATGTTCTATGTTAAGAAGAAGTATCTATGAAATGACGATGCATGTTTATGTTTAAAAGAAAAAAAAAGTCTAAAGTCTTACGCTGTAAGAAGTACGAAATATGTATAGGTAGTCTTCTGCTATAATGTAATATATGTATGTATGATCGCGTTACGCGCCGCCTCTCCGGACCCTTGGGAAAGGGCGGGCGTGACACTGAGAAGAAAGACTTTCCAAGCCACAGGTCGAGGGGGAAGGTAGTGGAGATGTGGACGGAATGTGTAAAGGCGAAGATGAGGGAGATATAGTTGAAGCGGGTCCAAATGCTGGGGGAAGCTCCGAAGAAGAAGAAAAATCAAGGGAAGTGATATTACCCGCCTATAGTTGTCGGCGTGCAACTCCTCTTAATTCAACTTGGCTCTGTAAAAAAGGAGGGGGTGACCTCTTGCCACCTAAAATTGAAGGTGAAGAGGTAGGAGAGCTAGGGTTTGGAGATAGGGGTGAAGAAGGAAGGGAAGAGGATGGTAAGGATGGAAGGGCTACGTCGGGTGCAGATGAAACAACTGGGGATGAAGGTGAGGAGGAATGAGGAGAAGAGGTAGATGTTGAAGCAAGGATGGTGGATACGGAAGAGGATGGGACAAGGGACAGAAATGAAGAAGTAGTAGGTGGTTGGTCTCTGCTCTGCTTAAGTCCCTGGCATTATTCCTCCATCAGTTGTTGGAAAATAGACTTCATTTTGGCTTGCAAGAAGCAAGGACGACAAAGAAATCGTCTGAAGGAAGCAAGGAAGTGGCTGGTAGGAGAAGAAAAGAGATGAAATGCCGGAAGCTAAAGGGGGGCGAAGATGAAGAAGAGGGAAGGCGAAGAGTCTTATGTGGGGGCAGGGCATATTTATGGTGCTAATTGGGCTTCAGAGCAAAGGGGTGGGCCCTTAAGAGATGTTGAATTATGATTTATTTTCTTTACGACCCGTTATCAAATGTAGCCAACATCCCCATGTGGTGGTGAAACAAAGGAGTAGGGTTTAAGGTAAATACACCTATGAAGAGTGACGGAGTAAAATATTTATTTCGACCCGATTGGGCAACACCCTAGATCGGGTCATCATATATCTTACGGCTTGATGTCAACCGAAGCCACTCTCCCCGTGCAGTGACGAAACGGAGGAGTAGGGCTTAAGGTAAATACACCTGTGAAGAGCGGTGGAGTAAAATATTTATTCCGACCCAATTGGGCAACACCCTAGATCGGGTCATCACATATCTTATGGCTCAGTGTCAACCGAAGCCACTATTCTTGTGCGGTGGCGAAACGGAGGAGTAGGGTTTAAGGTAAATACACTTGTGAAGAGCAGCGGAGTAAAATATTTATTCTGATCCGATCGAGCAACACCCTAGATCAGGTAGTCACATATCTTACGGCTCGATGTCAACCGAAGCCATAATCCCCATGCGGTGGTGGAATGGAGTAGGGTTTAAGGTAAATACACTTGTGAAGAATGACAGAGTAAAAAATTATTCCGACATGATTGGCCAGCGCTCTGGATCGGGTCGTTACACTTCTTGCAGCTCGGTATTAGCCGAAGACATCATCCCCGTGCGGTGGTAGAACGGAGGAGTTGGGGTTTAAAGCTAATATGCTCATGACAAGCGGCAGAGTAAAAAATTTTCCGATCTGACCCGGCGAAGCCCTAAGTCGGGTCGTCACTATTCTTTTTGCTTGTCTTCATAGCAAGCAATCATCCTCGTGTGGTGGCGGAATCGAGGAGTTGGGTTTAACGTAGATACATGGAAGAAATACAATGGCGGAGTAAAAAAAATTTCCGACCCAACCAGGCGAAGCCTTAAGCCAGGTCGTCACTATTCTTTTTTGCTTGTCCTCAAGGCAAGCAGTCATCCCCGTATGATGGTGGAATGGAGGAGTTGGGTTTAAGGTAGATGCACGAAAGAAATACAATGATGGAGTAAAAAAATCCTGACCTGACCAGACGAAGCCCTAAGCCAGGTCGTCACTATTCTTTTTTGCTAGTCTTTAGGGCAAGCAGTCATCCTCATATGTTGGTGGAACGGAGGAGTTGGGTTCAAGGTAGATGCATGGAAGAAATACAACAACAGAGTAAAAAATTTCCGATATGATCAGGCGAAGCCCTAAGCCAAGTCGTCACTATTCTTTTTTGCTTGTCTTCAATGCAAGCAGTCACCTCCGTATGGTGGTGTAACAGAGGGGTTGGATTCAAGGTAGATGCATGGAAGAAATACAATGACAGAGTAAAAAAATTTCGACCTGACCAGGCGAAGCCCTAAGCCAAGTCGTCACTATTTTTTTTGCTTGTCTTTAGGGCAAACAATCATCCCCGTGTAGTGACGGATCGGAAGAGTTGAGTCTGCACTTAGCTATATCATTATTATTCCTGTGTGATGGTGGATTGGAAGAATTGAGTCTGCACTCAGCTATATCATTATTATCCCCGTATGGTGGTGGATCAAAAGAGTTGAGTTTTCACTCAACTATACTATTATTATCCCTGTGTGGTGGTGGATCGGAAGAGTTGAGTCTTCACTCAACTATGCTATTATTATTCCCGTGTGGTGGTGGATTGGAAGAGTTGAGTCTTTACTCAACTATACTATTATTATCCTTGTGTGGTGGTGGATCGAAAGAATTGAGTCTTCACTCAACTATACTACTATTATCCCCGTGTGGGGGTGGAATGGAGGAGTTGAGTTTTTGCTCAACTATGAATCGAGTCTTCACTCAGGTGTGTTATCATTATTCTCACGTCGAGGCGGATAGAAGGAATGAGGTCTGGGTAGTTATATCAAACTTCATCTACCTGAGATCGTGCACAAGAAGGAAGAGGGCCAGATGGATGGATGGGGCGAAGGGAGCATTGGCGTGAAATCGGTAAGATTTGTTTGCCGATTGGCATGGGAGTATTTTATCCATTTTTTATAACGCGTATTTGGCAAAGAAGAGATACATGCAATCTTTCATGTAGAAAAATTTCACTGATAAGGGAGGAGTACATAACATAGTTTTCTGGAAAAGGAAAGTAACAGGCAAGGACCCCTCAAGGGGGGCTAGGGTTTTTCTTTGCGGGTGCCAACGAAGTTTCTTTATGTATATGCGGGCGGCAAAGTAGTTGTCGGAGGTAAGACTGTTGTAGAAATATATGTTTGGACAGGTTCCTCTGGGCCACCGCCAACACTTGACGCAAGGAATAGTTGCTAGTAGAGGCTAGCTGCAGGAGTCGCTTCAAATCTTGGACCTGTTCTTCCAATTCTTCGATGTAGCGCTGCTCCTCAGTTTGTCGCTCTGGAGGAGGAGAGTGGCTATCCTGCTCTGATACGTATTCCATAGCGCCAGTAGGAGAAGGGAAGAAAGGGCACCCACAGAAGCAGAAGAATAAAAGGATATGTTGGGTGAAGGTACTGATGAGGGTTTTTATAGAGAGAAAGAGAGGAATTAATTGACCCTTCTGGGAAACAGTAGTAGTAAATGTAGATAAGATGGGAAGATGTAGGGGTGGTAGTTGGGGTGCATAGTTGAATGTAGTCATTTCAAAGAGACTAATTGTATTCTGCAGAGAAAAGCGGATGCAGAACGGATCTAGTTTGATTCGGACCTAATCATTTTATGGTGATATTCATTAATACTGTTATGCGGGGTCAATCCTATGGAGTGAATCAAGTCTGGGCCTAAGTGTCCCAACCAGAAGACCCGAAGCAAGTAGAAAAATAACAAACAGGGCACGTCTAAATATTTTATTCTTTCTACATAAGAAGAAGCAGTTACGGTAGTTAAACTATTGTTCATACATGCTTATTATTATTATCATCATTAGAGCCGACAGAGGGCTCCTCTACATCGGGAGGAGCCAGAATGACTTTGTGGAAGTGGCCCCATGCCCAGGGTGAAGGAGGCGAAGCTTCGACTGGGGGGAGGGGAGGAACCTCATTTGGAGGGACTGGAAGGAAAGCTAGGGATGGAGGAAGAGGAGGAAGTTCGATCAAAGCTCGGGGGTCTCCCACAGTGTACTCCCAAGTCATCGAAGGGTTTTAGACCTGGTTGCCGAAGGAGGGGAAGGAAACTCAAAAAGACCTTCTCACGCAGGGAGTCGGGGTATCAATCGGAGTCGGAGGAGAAGGAGGCATGTATGCAGAAGTGGCTATAGATTGAATATCAATGTCGTCGGAAAAGCCTGTTTCACAATCATCTAAATCGAAGGAGTCGGAGTCCGAGCTTATGTCGATGAGATGCCCTACAGAAACCATGAAGATAGAATGAGAATAGCCAAGACTCGTAGTAGCAATTTATAGCAAGGAAGGGAGGTTCATATTCCACTTTGGAAAGGGGAGGAGAAGGTGAAAGGTCGAAAGAAGTAATGACATTAGTATGAGAAATAATCAAGGTATTAATCCCGAAGCGGTTGATCACATCCTCATCTGATGAGTTGAAGTGATCAGGCTCGATGAGTTATAATATGCTTTACCGTTTGGGAACTGACTCTGAATCGGAAGGAATAAAGGTTATGATAGCCTGAATGAATCCTCGAGTGGAAGACAGTGGTAGTCGATTGACACCCCGAGGGATGGGTGATCCTTTGTGACAAAAAGAATAAAGTTAATTCATTTTGAGAAAAAGAGAGGAGCGCGGGAGTGATCCTTGAATATTTTTTGAATAATCATCGTTCATACACAGTAAAGAGTATTTAGCATTGCAATTTAAAATCCTTGTTAATAATAATTGATTAGTACATCAAGAAAGGTGTGATAACTACAACTCAAAGAGTTCAGGGGGACAATTGGCCAGGGCGATCTCAGGGTTGAGGTGGCTTGTATCAATGCCCGACGGAGGGTAGCCTTCAACAACACTCAGAGCGGAAGACCCGTCAAAGCCCAATATGAATAATTGAACTAATTTATGGGCGTACCACATTTTTAGATCTTCTTCCAACTCCTTCCATTGGGCTTTATGTTCAGCTAGTTGAGCAACCAGGGTGTCTCTGTCTTTAGCTGTTTCTTCAGCTTTTTGACCCAAGGAAGTTAGGGCCTCAGAATGCTCCCTTTGAAGTTTTTATTGTTGTTCGACCATTGAAGCTAGCATCCCGGGAAGAGTGGACGCAATCAAAAAGAGGTTTTCCAATTGCCGTTGGCAAGACTTTAGAGTGGCTTCCCATGCTTGGCATTTCTCTTGGAGTTGAAGGATAACCATGGAAGAATGAGAAACCTGGGTCTTTGCCTCTACAAGTTGCCTTTTTTATTCCTCTAATTCTTGAGTAAGGAGGTCAATTTGTTGCTGACTGAATTGTAGAAATAGTTGTTGATGAAGGTTTGCATTCTTTTTCAGGAGCTCTTCTTTCTCACTCTGAACTACCGCTAGTTGCATCATCAGGTCTTCACACTGCGTGGTCAAAGTGTCCTCCCTCTGTTTACCTTCAGCCAATTGTTGGGTCAGCTTTTGTTGTTGAGAAAGAGAGGCAGTGTGGCGAGCAGCCATAGTGGACTAATAATTCACTATGTTAGGCGTTGTCTCATTGCAAGTCGTAACCGCCTAGGACGGGAAACAGAGTGTTAGGAGAATAAGCGCTAGCCTCTATATATATTAAATGCGAATAAGAGGAGAACTTACCCCAGCCAAGAATTTGCATAGGCGTTCATAAGGACATTGTAGATGGGACTGGTCGAAGAGTCGTACCTCTTCTGTGCTGTGAATCCTAAGAGAGGATCCTAGAGAAGTGGATGGGGGGTTTAGGGGGGATATCCTCTCCAATCAAAAAAGGCTCTGTCACGGATGTATGAGGTACAGAAGGGTCCATGGTCAGAGCAAGAGGAGGAGAAGGAGATAAATCTGTACGGACGATTGGAAGAGGAGAGTCAGGAGGGGAGTCAATTTTCTTGTCAGGTTGAAAAGGAGATGAAAGAATAGAAGGAGAAGGCGAAAGTTCTTCTTTGGGGGGGGGGGGGGGGTGGAGAAGTAGGGGCAACAAAAGCAGCCTTCTCCTGGGGGGGGGGGGCTCAAAATGATTAGGCGCCAATGCCTATTTAGTTTTAGAGAAGGAGGAGAAGAATAGGAGGGAGAAGATACAGGAGCAGAGGAACTTGGGCCACCCTCCATGCGAGGGTGAAGTTTCTTACGGGGAGAAAAAGGGGCAATGGGAGATTTGCCCCTGGCTAATTTCTTCGAGGGCTTTTTCTTAGCCACCACAATCTACTCCCCTTTGATCCTAGCATCTTGCATCATACAATCTGCGATACCAAATAGTGCAAACAAGGGTCAATATTAGTAATAGATGTGGTATGTAATATGTTTAGATAAGAAAAGCCCCTACCTATGATGCTCGCATCGATTAGGGGGAAGGGAGATAACCCATATCGATTTAATAGAGGGGGCTTCAGTAGGTAATCCGAATCATAGTGGCACTCCCTCAGTACTTGGTAAATCTCTTGAAAGGGGCATTGGGTCCTACTCTCTTGGAAAGGAGGTAGGTCTGGGAGAGTGATTTTCCAAGTCTCTGAATGGGGTAGGTAGCTGGGCGAAAAAGTAAGAATCCTCCCAGCCCTTGTGGGAGGATGGCATGTTCACCAAAAATTGACAATCCTGTTGGCTGGCAAAGTAGAAGATACCCTCTTTGAAGGATTTTAATTGGAATAGGCAATGAAATAGTAAGGGGGATAGGGTGAGATCTAGGTGTCTAAAAACGATGACCGCTCCTATTAGTATGCGAAAGGCATTAGGTGTTAGTTGGTTGATGGGTAGTTGATAAAAGTCTAGTATAGAGAAGTATATGGGAGGAATGGGTAGACGTAGACCGTTTATCATTTGTTCGAAGAAGAAACAATGGTAATTAGGAGGGAGTCTGTGTGGTCTGAAAGAGGTGGTGGCAAAGCGACACTTAACGGAAGAACCTATGTACTCATGTCTCTTAGCAAAGAAGGGGCTTTGCGCATTTAGGCGAGTAAGGGTTCTTTCATACCAGGGGGTCGGCCTAGAGTTTGTCGAGGCCATGACCATGAAAAGGGAGGATGGCTCGGAGTGAAAGCTAAGGAAATAAGGAGGGTTGGGGACGAGAAACTCACTTAGGGTTAGGTAGAGACACGTAAGAGGTAAGTGGAACTCCTAAGCGCTGGAAGTTAGAAGGGAAAAATCGCCACCACTGGGAGTCGCCGAAGAAGGAAAAAGAAGAGTCGAAATTAGGAAGTCGAAGGGGTCGTGTGGGGAATGGCTCACACCAGGCTTGCAGCTTTTAAATTCCCTATTAAAAGAAAGAGAATGGGGCCCATGGGCCCAATAAGCCATTCCAAGCATATAAGGTGAAGGGAAGGGGGAAGACCACTTATACGCGATGGGATCAACAGGGAGAAGGATAGAGAAAAATGTTTCACTTAGAAAGTCAAACTCAATGCTTCATTTGACTATCTTTAGGGGGTGGCTAATGATACTGCTACTACCTAATTTAGGGATTAATATGAGAAAGACCATGCATAGAACGCTGATTGAACCGGAGTACCTGGACCCCAGGGAGTTGATTAGGCTGTCAATATGAAGATATAGGAAAGGGGAGATAAACTCTAGGGTTAAAGGGAGATTAAGCGAGTGATTCGGGATATGAGTCTGGAGATTGACTCAGTAGGTGAGTCAGAGATTGATTCGGTAAAGCGAGTTTGGGAATTGACTCGACTAGGTGAGTCGGAGATTGACTCGGGTAGTTATGAAAGGCCTGAGGTATGGAGTCTCAGAGCTAGAATAAGCCTAGGTATTAATCAGTAAGATATGCCTTGATAATAATGAACTAAGAGGATCCTGCCAAGAGGAAGGCTGAGCCAGTAATTTACCTAACAAAGGAAAAGAAGGTGAAGAGGAGGGGTGGGATGTTTTCGGAAATGTTCATTTATAGGAGTTGGTTATGTAACAAACTAGGACCCCACATAATATTTGGAAGAGTCTCCACTCCTTATCCTATTAACAGAATGATTCTCTAGGAGGAAAGGGGCCTTCCACGTGTACGGTGATGGAGATGATTTGTTACATCCCAACTGGCATGGAGAGGAGGAGATAAAAGCAAAAGAAGGTGGAGAAAGGAGGGGGTTGACATACTGATCACATTAGAGCAGGGGCTGGAAGCGACATCGTCGGAGGAGATAGCAGAAGGGAGTTAGCTCCATCTTTCTGTTCTTGTATACTGTGCATATTGTAAGGGATTTTTCCTTCACCTCTGGAAACATTTCTAAGAAGGAGTTTTATAGTGAAAGTGTCTTGGCACTGCAACTCATGATAGGAGCTTATCCCGTAGAATAGGAATCCCAATTTCGAACCACGTAAAACCCTATTTCTTTGCTCTCTACTTCAATTTTTCATATTGTTTGCTCGTTTTTTATTACTGTTGCGCCCGGAGACAACCCTAAGCCTTTCGGACGCTCTTCGACTTTGAAATGAGGTGAAAAAATCCGCGTACATCCATATCATTATACTTTGTCTATGTATTTATTTTATTAACTTAATTTAATTTTTCATACTCAATTAACATGAAAAAATAATGTCTCTAATTGATTTTTTTTAAAATAGAATTATTTTGATTACGCACTAATGACAAGCTAAGATAATATATATTTTTTAAAATGATAAAATAATTTTAATTAATTTATTTATTTTTATCCATGAACTGATTTGTTTGATTTGTAAATCATTTTAGATTGGATTGAATTAAAAATTTTTAATTTATCAAAATAATAAATTGATTTATTTTTTCTCATTAAATATTAAATTTATGATGAATTAATCTATTTCATTATATATCAATTCGTCTGACAGTTCTACACACGGGCGAATCACGTAGAACCTCGTGCGTTATTTCTCTCCCATGTGGCAATTGCTTTGGATTGATTAAGACACTCTTTTAATATACACATATTTATGTGACGCTAAACATGTGACTCTTGCGTTGTATGCATAGTCGTTCTACATTTTGATAAGAGTCGACTCTGATTTTAAAAATTGCACTTAGGACCTTAACCGAAATTTAAAAATTGAGCTTTATTTTTTATTAAAAATTTTAAAAATTAAGTCCTCCTTATGAAATTTTTTTTTTTGACCCTGGACCAGAGCCCCAACAGTTTTCTCTCAGGATCGGCTCTGGTTTTGATGATTGCACTAATCATGCAATTCCTTCACGGTCATTGACATCAATTTTTTTATATATATAATTTAGGTGCAAATAAATGGGATTAGTCGTGAATGACTATTGAATGGTATTTTTGGAGAATAATAAAAATAAATAAATAATTTTACTCCTCAGTTCTCACTTTTTTCATTTGACTATTATATATGAACCAAGTCCGGATGAGGGCAGCTTGGCCCATGGGCTAAATTACCCATGACCTAAAATATTTTAAAAATAAAAAGATAAATTAAAATTAAAAACCAACAATTTTAAAATAAATTAGAAAAATATCTAAAAAATTTATTATAAAAATATATAATCTTATTTAGATATTTCAATGACCGGGTCGGACCCGACCCGAATCGGCGGCTGTTACTGGTTCTTTTTTAAAGAGTGCAGCAAACACACGAGCCATCAGCCTCCTCGCCTGAGTCGTATCCTGTCCTCCGGTTCGCCGAAGAAATTTGAATCCCGTCACCGCTCCGATCTAGGGTTTGGTTGTTGGCCGCCATGTACCGAGCTGTCGGATCTCATCTCAAGTCTCTCAAGGTTAGTTGATCCTCTCGATCGCTCCTTTTTGCCCTCGTGGAAATTGGATTTCTTCTATTGCCTTTCATTTTTTTTAATGAAAATTCCGTGCTTCTACTTTCTTAGTTAAGATGATTACAGGTG
This sequence comes from Wurfbainia villosa, assembly GCA_025175895.1. Lineage (NCBI taxonomy): Eukaryota > Viridiplantae > Streptophyta > Magnoliopsida > Zingiberales > Zingiberaceae > Wurfbainia > Wurfbainia villosa. The sequence goes on from CM046008.1 coordinate 2,581,219, forward strand.
TATTTTATTATTATTATTTTTTAAAATTGTTCTTCCAATTGCTATTTGGTCGAACGGACTTGGTCATGGCTGATGGGATGCAACTAACTCCAGAATTTAGTTGGAGCTAAAACAATTATATTCCAAGAAGCAACCTTTCTCCTAATCCTAACAGGAAAAACTATTAATTTCTGGAGGTTTATTGAATATATGTAGGCGAGGTCTGATGATACAGTTTATCCTTAGCGAATTGGCTCTTGCCTTTCAATGCCTCCAAGTTAGGAATAAACATCAAGAAATTTGATTTTGGTTTTGTTACCAGCAAACTGTCATAGATATGGAATAAGAAATATTTCATAAAAAAATGAAGCTAAAATAGTTGTATTAGAGATCATTTATACACATTAAGGTATACAACGCACTGCAATTGACATGGATTGTTTAAGAAAGGAAACTCTATGTGAAGCTGCAAATTACATTGAATGTTAGTTTCATGCTAATGTAACAATTTCTATCGTGGGTAGATCCGACCATGGTTCGGAACCGACTGTTCTTCGATTTATAGAAGGTTGACACTTAACCTTAACCGTCCAAGATTGTTAATGGCTTATAGTTCAGAACCGTTGATTCACGGTTTGGTTCACGGTTTAACATAGTTCAAAATTATTATTTTTTATTAAAAAAATTTAAATATATTTAAAAAAGGCCTGCACTTTTTTAAATTGCCTACGTATCCTCTTAAGGTATAGGAAATCAAATCCTATGTAGTTCTCTTACCTTTTTACCCTTAGTACCTTATGAAGTAACATTGTTACTCATTTTCATTTTCCGCTCTCATAGTGGTAGTTCTTTCGGTATCGAACTCTTTTGTTTCGTCTTCAGAAAGTTGCATTTCTTGTATTTTTTTCTTCAGCTTTTATCCAATCATCAAGTAATACTTGTGCTTCTAAAGAATCAGGAGATAAAGTAGAATGTCGTTCATCCAATATATTTCCTCTGGAACTGAACGTCTATTCTATGGTAATGATTGTCACCGAACAAGCTAATATTTCTTTTGCGATGATAGAGAGGATAGAAAAACTTTAAATCTTCTGCAACAACCATCGTAAAATATCAAAATTTGCTTCGCTATCTGTATCACTAAAATCAAAAGACATCGTCAAATAATTTTCAAGTTCCTATCTAGAACGTGAGGCTTCTCATGGATGTTTCATTTGTTCTTTTAATAAAAATTATACTTTTGTTAATTTTACACTGCTACTACTAATATTTTGAAGTTCAGATACATTACTATCTAATCCATATTATAAATTATATTTTTTATAAATTTTATATAAATTATTTCTAGTATTTTGTACTATAGTAGCAGCATCAGGAGAAGAATAATCTTTTATTGGGATTAAAGTATTATAATACATAACTAACATTTCTATAAAGCATTTAATTATATTATAGAGTATAAAGAAAATGCAATTAAATAAATATTGGAAATATTTTAAAAAAAAAAATTTCATTTTACTTGCATTGTTAATACACAATGAGATAAAAATTTAACACTAATATATTCATTTAAAATTAAAGGTATATTATAAAAATTCATCATAATTAAATGAGAAGTAGGATAATAAATACCGAAAAGTTGTTCAGTTGCATCATTAAATACTTTTAAAATTTCGCAAATGCTACTACATATATTCCATTGGTGTGAAAATAAATATATATTAGGATTATTAACAACTTGAGCAAAAAATGAACATAATAATTCTTTATATTGAAATGAATTTTGTACTAATTGATATATTGAATTCCATGTAGTGGTACATCACATGAAAATTTTTTAGATCTCGTTCCATTAATTTTACAAAATTTATCTCATTATTTCATTGTATTAGGATGAGATCATAAATAAAAAATAATAATTTAAATTAATTTTATTTGTTTTTTAAATTTTTTAATAAATCTTGAACATATAAATTTAAAATATAACATACACAATGAATATGACAAAATGCACTACCAATAACAAATTGACAAATTAATTTAAGTTCATCTATACTTGCGATATTAGAACTAGTATTATAAAATAAAATTGAAAATATTTATTAGTTAATTCATATTCTTCTAAAATTAAACATAATAATTGAGAAATATTGTGAACAATGTTTGGTTCGTCAAAAACTCGATATACTAATAAACATTTTTGGATTGTTCAGTAGTTGTCAATCCAATGACACATCATACCAATATAAGAATAAGTTTGCCAATAATCACTTCAAATATTTGAACATAAAGATACTTTATTATTTAATTACTAAATTCTTTAATTAAATTTTTTTCCCTTGTCATATTAATTTTTTAATTGTGCGAGTAAGTGTAGTTCATAGAACACATTTAGTAGATAGATTAAGAGATTCTCAACAAAAATCTTCATAAGTGCATTTAGACCCAAAACTAAATGAAAGATTCTCAATAGAAATAAATTTAGCAATGATTCTTTTAATTTAATATTAGAATATTTAAATAAACTTGCATTCATACTTTCGGTGGATGATGAAAATCTGAACAGTTGTGTTTGCGAACGTTCGATCTCATATTCCGTCGAATGCTTTATTTTTACATGTCATTTTAACGATCTGTAATTGTCATCCGATTGGAATGTATGCGATGCATTACAATACTTACATTTTGTATGCATTTCTCTGAAAGGAAGAATGACTAAAAAATATTCAGTAAAAATTGATAATTTTAAATGTAAAGGGAACATTAGAAGTTCTGGTACTTCTGGTGGCGGAGCTAGGAATTACCATATATGTGGGAAAAAAATTGTTGGGAAAAAAGTCCTGGGCTAATTATAAAATTTGATTTGAAAATTTGAAATTAATTGGGTAAAAACTTGTATATAATAAAAAAAATTAAATTAGGCCCTGTGCTAAAGCCCGGGTAGGATAATATGTGGCTTCACCCTTGTGTACTTCCCTATGTGTCGGTTGTTGGAAATTACTCTAGTTCATCATCGGTTCATTGGACTTGGGATTGACATTTAGAATGAAGATTTCTTTGCCCTTTCGAGAATGAGATGAACCTTCTTTCATTTGAATCGGAGAATCAAATCCAACTGAAATCATAGAATCGAAGTCGAATTGTCGAAAGCGATTGAAAATGCGGAATTAAGAGAAGAATAGAGAAGATAGTATGAAAATGATGAAATAAACATCATAAATATAGAGTTTGAAGACACTAAATTATAGCCATTAATCAAAAAATAGTCAAATGATCTCGACCATAAAAAATAATTAAAAAACCATTAAAATCCCATTGGAACTAGCAGTTCCAACGATTTTTTTTAAAGCAAAAATAAAATAACCGGTGGTTCAAATTGTCAGTTCAACGGTTCTGGGCTATTAGAATAGTAATCGGCCCGTCTCGTGACAGGCAAATTACGGTTTCATCCCATTAACCCATGTCAACAGGTAATCGGCCTGTTGACCCGATTAGGAGGTTGGGTTATGGCTAGATCCAATCCATAGTTGGGTCTAATTGTAGGTGGATAGAATTATGCTAGGAATCCATTACAAGGAAAAGCTGAGCCTGACTATTACTTCTTTTTTTTCTCCATAAGGGAACTCTTTGATAGGTGGCATACCTTCGTAATGGGTGTTAGAACAGTCCAAGAGATCTAGTTGGCTTTTAGATCTATAATTCATGTCTCCGGGACTCTGCATCGGCGGAAGCTTCATGCACCAGACCACTCTTTTTTTTTATTTATAATTATTTCATGGCTTTGCAATATCAGTGAACTATGGGTATAGATATAGGCAATGATCCCTAAAAAGATAATTGGTCAAAGTTGTAGTAGGGGACACAATTACGCCTGTAGTTTATCATTCAGTAGTTTGAAAGAATAAGAAGCAGAGAATCAAGGTTATATTTATATAATCTTGGTTAATCCTGGGTTTGAATCAGCAGATTAGCTGATCAGCATAAACAAATAGTGGGCATGAAAGGAAAAAAAGATGCCTCTATTAGAGATATATGAATCACTCTGTACAAATCTTGTGATATCTTACCTGAGTTAACAGTTTGAGCTTATCAAAAATTTGGATGGACTTTCTCCTTGCTTTTGCTAGTTTCTTTAAATAAATAAAGGAAACAAGCTTTGCAACGTAATATTTAACTAAGTTTTAGAAACTCTTTGTAACCACAATGCTCCCCGAAGTCAATTACTGTCCATGTTTACTCACCAATTCATTACCTAATAGTTGGGCCACCACCTCAATTTAAGAAAGATTATGATACAATTGCTCTGCTATCCATTCAATCACAACAATAATATTGCAATCAACTTTGGATTACTATCATGAAAAAAAGAGGGTTTAGGATTAAAAAACTTATTTGTAAGATATCCTGAAGCGTGATTTCACAAACTGTAGTGAACTATTAGTAACCAGTCTGAGAACTTTTAAAGTTTGATTCCTAGAATCAATTCATGCCATGCCAACTTTTTGAGATGGGTCGTCCAAATGGAGAGAGTTTTTTGAAGTCTTGCCATGTGTGATAATTGTGCCCCCCTTAAACTAAAAATTCATAAGGTTATGCCTTACTTTATATGTTGGAGCGTTGGACTATTAGGAAGAAGCACAAAAGGTTGATGTGACAAAGGTCAAAATGCTAAAAGACTGATGGGTAAAGTTTTTAAAAATGATAAAATGAAAACATATTAAAATTATAGGTCAATGAATGGTAAAATGCGAGAAAATAAATTTGGATGATGTAGACACATCCAAAGATGGCCAATATACGTTGTAATTATAAGAGGTGAATCTATTAGAATGGAAAGCGTAAAAGGCAGTAGACCAAAGAAACATTGGTCAATGTGATAAAATAAGTAATAAAAGAAATGATTTACTAGTTTATTAATTTGAATATCAATAGCTATTTAATAAGCTTCATATAGCTGACCTAAAATTGGGGGAGGTGGTTTTGGGGTTGATGATGATGAATAATCATGTTGTTAGTGAATTTTGACTTCATGATCTATATTTTCTTTTAAATAATACTCTTGTTTGTTAATTGAACTTAATTGTTTCCTAATAAGTTACTATGACTATATGTTCATCTTATTTGTAAACATTCTTTTCTTGTATATTAAAGATCCATTTGAACTTTCACTATGGCTTACATTCTTTACTTTAATTGCAAGGTGGTTTCCCCTTTTAAAATTGACATTTGATTGATTGATGGATGAATACATACAATAGTTTTCATACTATTTCAAAACCCTTTTTTTTGTCAAACCTAGACTCCCCCACCTCAAAGTGAACCTTGATGTGGAAACATTCTTTTCTTGTAAAAAAGATTTAAAGTAACTTTTCCATTTGAGCTTCTAAATCTTCATTCTTGAACTTCCTGGGGCTGCAACAGCAGGATAGTTTTTTTTTAAAAAAAAAAATCTTGGATACCTGACTGATGGATGGATACAAATTTTTTTCCCCTTGTGCTATTTCAAGGCCTCTTTTTGTCAAAACTGAACTCCCCCTTTCAAAGTAAACCTTGATCTGTATAATTTCATTTCATCAGTTGGTTTTTGTTAATTTCAAAATTAAAGAATTACCTACTGCAGTTCCCTTTTATCTGAGTTGGATGGCCTTCATTTATTTGTTAAAACTGTTTATTATGAATAACACTGTCAGCTAAAGTAGGAAAACAGTTATTTATGGGTGCCTTTTAACATGAAAGGGCTATATGTCTGATGACACTATTTTAAGTGGTTATTCTCTGTGCAGCACCAATCAGATGGTGCCAGGATTTTTGGCACTGTTAAATATGCAACCACGAGTGTTGCAGAAAAGCCCTCTGGAGGTATCTTTAGCTGGTTAACTGGGGGCAATTCTAGTCAGGTTCCTCTTGATTTTCCACTTCCAGGTCTTGCACTTCCTCCACCTTTACCTGATTTTGTGGAGCTGGGCAAGACAAAGATCACAACCCTTCCTAATGGTGCCAAAATTGCCTCTGAAACAACACCTGTATGTTTTAAATTAATTATTCCTGTAATTTCTACTTGATGTTCTTTGTTTTAAGTATCCAAATATAGTCATAATTGGATATGTTTGTTCAGAGCCCAGTTGCCTCCATAGGATTGTATGTTGACTGTGGTTCAATATATGAGACCCCATTGTCATTTGGTGCTACACATCTTTTAGAAAGAATGTCATTCAAAACCACAAGAAATAGAAGCCAGTTGCGAATGGTACGTGAAATAGAAGCCATAGGAGGAAGTGTTAAAGCATCAGCTTCTCGTGAACAGATGGGTTACACTTATGACGCTCTGAAATTGTACACGCCTCAAATGGTTGAGGTGCTTATAGATAGTGTCAGGAATGCTGCTTTCCTTGATTGGGAAGTTAATGAAGAGGTATGCTCTAGCATTCTTACTTTACTGTTGGAAGTTCAGTAGTAAATTTTCATTTCGCTATCACAGCTTAAGAAATTGAAGACAGAGCTAGGAGAGCTCTCTAGCAATCCTCAGGGTTTGCTTTTGGAGGCTGTTCATTCAGCAGGATATTCTGGTGGCTTGGCAAATCCTTTAATTGCTCCAGAGTCTGCAATAAGCCATTTAAATGGAACCATATTGGAGGGGTTTGTTTCTGTAAGATAGATTTCCCTTTGTCACTCCATTTACTTTCTCAAATTTTAGATTGTCAACCTGACTGTCAGTATAATAATTACAGGAGCACTATACTGCTCCTAGGATAGCACTTGCAGCCTCAGGCGTGGAACACGAGGAATTGGTATCACTGGCTGAACCACTTTTATCTGATCTTCCAAAAGTGCCTCGTCCACAAGAGCCAAAATCTGTCTATGTTGGAGGAGAGTATAAATGTCAATCTGATTCGCCGGTTAGTAGATAATTGAGCCCTATCTTTGGATTTCATCTTACATGTCAATGATCTTTTCTCACTGGAAACAGAACACTCATATTGCACTTGCATTTGAAATTCCTGGAGGCTGGCATCAAGAGAAGGAAGCAATGGCAGCAACTGTTCTTCAGGTTGAAGTGTCAAATTAGACCCACAGTTTGTTCTACTCTGGGTTTTTTTTGTTCACCTCGTGATTCATAATGAATAATTATAATGAATGTTGCAGGTGCTTATGGGAGGTGGTGGATCATTCTCTGCTGGTGGACCTGGTAAAGGCATGCATTCTCGGTTATGTACGTTACCAACATTTTGATTGCCTTTAATACTTATCAAGATGTTTTTTTTTTCTGTGATCAAGGTTAATGATTTTGAAGCTGAATTTTGTTGATAGCATTAGCAATTGAATACTTTAAACGCTCATTCACATGTTTTATTTGTTGGGGTTTAGATCTGAGATTCACGTGCTTATACTTAATATGCAGATCTCAATGCCTTAAGTCAGTTCCAAGAGTTGGATTCATTTTCAGCTTTCAACAGCATCTACAATCATACTGGCATCTTTGGAATCTATGCTAGCAGTGTATGCTCATACTTCTTGATATAGATCTAACTGTGCCATCTTTTTGTCAAGTTTGGTAAACAAGTACCATGTGAATGCTGAGAAATTTTCTGTTTTGTAGATATTGTTCTATCTGGTCTTTTCCAATATCTGAAATTCAGGTTGTATGAAAAGGTTAAAATGGTTTAGTAGCTAAGCTGTGTATGAAAAAGGTTAAGCTGTGCACTAAAAAAGTTTAATGGTGAATGGAAAATTAAGAGGCATTGGTTTTCGATCACAAATTTGCTGAATTGGTATAGTGGTACTAAGAGAGTTTGTTGTTATATACTTAAACATGTATACCATGCAGGATAAGATGAAGTTAACAATGGTGTAATTATTGTTCTCCCTAATACTTCTCAAATTATCACCATGGTTATTCCTAATTGTCAGTCCAACATTTGTAATTTCAATATATATTTGCGATGCAAAACTTGAGATGTGGTTTATTATGGACTAGCTGGTTAAGGCAATGCTCCTACTATGCCATAATGTCAGTCATGTGATGGGGAAGATGGGGACAACTATTTTCAAAGATTCCGGATCAAGCTGTTTGAAAATCCATCTATAATGTGTTTATACTCTGTAGTCAGTTAGACAGGTAGTATTAATGCCTCACAGTGTTTGTAAAAAATTTACTCCTTGCTATGCTGTATGTTTTAAAATATAAAGGATAGTCCAGTACACTAAGTTCCTGCCACTGTGGGGTTTTGGAAAAGGGTCTATGTATATAGTTTTACTTCAGGAGTTTGTTTCCGTGATTTGAATCTATAATTTTTAGGTCACATGACTACAATTTTATTATTGCGCCAAGGCTCCCTTCTCTATGTTTTAAAATATGGACGAAATAAAATTTGTAAATGCTTCTCTTTTGGAGATGACCAGCTGCTTGAAATGGTTATCTACTTACTTTTTTGGGATGTCATCACACTGGTTCCCTTTTGCTATTTATTTGCTTTCTGACCATGTATTTGCATAAATTTATGTACCTGTAGCTTTGGCCTTGTAGTTCTTTTTATCTTTTGTTGGTGGTAGAAGGTTAACCTTTCTCTCTGGATATGTATGCCAGTAATTTTCAAGTTAATTTATCTTGAAGTGGTATTCATTGTAAGAAATTTCTGCTTTAAACTTCAAATGAAAGTCCTACCCTCCCATTTTGTTCCATTATGTTGAACATATGCATTCGCTAACTACCTGTGTTACTTCTCTTGGCCAGGGGCCAGAGTTCATTAGTCAAGCTGTTGATTTGGCAGCCCGAGAACTGCTTGCAGTTGCAACTCCTGGTCAAGGTTGAATTTTAATCTTAACTCACTGAATGATTGCTAGTATGTCTGAATGAAATGGTTTGTTTTGTTTTCTCTTTGACAGTTGACCAAGTGCAGCTTAATCGTGCTAAGGAGTCTACCAAGTCAGCTGTCCTCATGAACCTGGAATCTCGAGTACTATTCCTTCATATTCCCTTTTTCTTATTTGGCATCATTCATTACATTCGTAATGTTTAGTTACACATTTGGCAGATGGTGGCATCAGAAGATATTGGAAGACAGATTCTCACATATGGTGAAAGGTAGATTCTTTTTTTTTAGTTTTCTAAAAGCTGAAATCAAATGCAAGAGTAGATGAATGAAATACATAAATGACGGAAAAAATTGAAAATGGCTTGCGAACTACTAGATATGCCTGCCAAAATGCTTTCCTGAATGCAGAATAAAATTGTGAATAATTCATCTTTAAGTTGTTTATCAAAATTTAGTAGTAGCTTACACTTCACAATGTAGTCTTATCGAAGTGATCGATTAATTGCAAAAATGTTTATGCCCTGGATCGGAGAAAATTTCAAGTTGAAGCGAGTTCATACCATTCAGTAAGATTAAATGAGAACTATTGGGGTTCCTTGCAGTCATTCAGTTGTTTACAGGTTTTACTCTTTAGTTGTCTATAAGCCAGACTATCCAGCTCAAGAAACAATTTCGAGAGATAATGTTCCTTCCATATTACCTTGTCCCTGTTAGGTGTTAATGGGCTGTGCTTGAAATTAAAACAAAGATACAGGCAGCCAACTTGGTTCCTAGTTGAGCATCTAAATCTATTCTCGGTTTATCTGCTAGTTTTTCACTTCAGATATCAAACTCGTTTCATCTTTGAACTACTGGTTGTCTGGCCAATGTGTTCTGATATGCAAGATACTAGGTGCAGTCTGAGTTCGAATAGGATACTACAGCCCAGGACCTAAATTCTGGAAATACATTGTAAAATATTTCGGTTTGATGATCGGTAGTGCATCATGCCTCCAATGTTGCTTTGTCTCTCAACTCTTCATATGTTGCCCATTTCCCACTCAGTGCCAACAATCAGTTTGGTTTTGGTGATACTGCAGGAAACCTGTTGAGCATTTCCTAGAAGCCGTGGACGAACTCACACTAGAAGATATTACTTCTCTCGCTGAAAAGATCATCTCATCACCACTTACAATGGCCTCATGGGGAGATGGTAAATCGCATGTTACATGATGAATTCTATAGTAGTTCAAATGACTCTTTTAATGGTAATATTTCATAATTTTCTTTGCAGTCACTCATGTTCCCGGCTATAAGTTTGTTAGAGCGAAGTTCCACGCAAACTGAAACTTTTGGTGCTCACTCAGACAATCTTTTGTCAACCAACTCGATCTTTATCTGGAGTTGCTGTTGCTCCTTGGTCCGGACCCAGAGGTGTAGAAAATAACGAAGGGAATGTTGGCAAGAAAATTAGTTTTTGTAAATTGAGCAATTGTCGGAATGCTACATTTTTTCCCCGTCTATTTTATTAGGGATAAATTATAAAGTTTTGTGGTCATCTTTCGATCCATCAGCCTTACTGTAATGGCTTTCCATATTTCTCGTCATAAGAGATGGTCTTGCTATCTTTACAGGCATGGGCAAACAAAATATATAATGAAATGTACCTCAATTATTACCTCATTCATATGGTGCAAAAGATTGAAATCCGTCAATTTAACGGTCTCTATCAGTCCGTTTTCGGATCATCGTAAGAGAGATAAATCGCGGTAGATTTTTGGTCCTTGAAATTAGTGATTAGCGTATGGAGGGACGGTATCATCGCATTTGCGAGGAATTGATCCGTTATCTTATAATATAACGTCTGTATGCATTAGCCACTAGTTCTTCTCGTGGGAGCAATTATTATCTCATTGATGATCTACGATCGGGGTGATGATTTCGTTCGAGAGGGTCAGATGATTAATGGACTCCAAAAATAAGTGATTTTGGATTTCAATACAATATGGTAGACATCATTTGGGTGTTCACCTAGAATAAATTGAAGATTTCTACTCTACTCAGTTGTACAATATGATTCTCTTTCAGCATAGCAATGGATTAGAAGAAATCGTAAACGTATACTTATCCTGAAGTGAGTTTCAATTTTTAAAGGATTTTTTCGTTTGCCTTGGTGGAGAGTTAGTTAAATTTTTCCTTCAAGTGTGGTTTTTTTTTTCTCTGACATGCATTTGCCAAAAATGATGGATGTGCAACCCTTATTAAGAGAGAAAACTATAAGTTTCAGGATCAAGTGATTAGAATAAATAGTAGAATTGTTTCAAGAAATGAAATCAATTTTTTAGAACTATAAAATTTTTCAGAATATATATTTTTTCGTCGTGTTACTTTTTAGTTGAGAAAAATACCTCTTATAATTTTTTTTTTCATCTAGCTATAGGATCGATCATGAAAAATGTTTAAAATGGACCATTACCTTTTGTCCCATGAGAGAAATCTATAATTTATCCCTTTTTATCCTTGTTACTCAGCGGGATTACTAATGCCTCACGAGGGCAACAACACAGCACACATATTTACCGTGAGCTGCAATTTTCTTAGTTTTGAAGAGAATCAGTTAAATTCTTCTTTGCAATAAGATTTTATTTTATTTTCCCAAAAATGCATGTGTGAATGTTTGGTTGCAGACTCCCTCTGTAGAATTGGAGTGAAATTTTCAATTTGCCATTTGTCACGTAACTTCTGTTAGGGCTGACAAATAATGGAGGCGAATTTATCAATTTGTTTACTTCGGTTAGGAGTACGTAAAATTTTGGTTCACCTGGTTAAAAGGAATCCAAATTGGAGCTGACGTATTCTGCCTCTCGTAGAGTCTAGTGACTTTGCTGTGTTACCAGTGGCATATCTATCTGATTTCCTTCAACACATAATATGTCTTTTTCAGAATAGTGTTGATAGACCCTGTGTTGAATAGGTCTAAATCCAACAGAATATAGTATCTCTGTTGGTACCATTCTTGATCTTCTTGTTCTTGAGACTTCTAATTACTCTTCGGAATTTATTTGACTTTCAATTGTTCTTCAAAATCTCCTTTGACTTGGGCTGAGTCTTCTTTGTAAATTGTAAATTCGCCTTTGGTTCTATCGGTAATCCCTTATTTGATCTTCTGCACTCAGAACTGCTACTGCAGAAATTGTGATTGTGGCAGGTGGTCTTGTCGAACTACTCATCGCTTCTTCTCCTGCTGGAGGATATCTGATGGATTTTTTAAAACCAAAATAGAATCCCTTTTCTTGGGAATTATAGGTTCAGTTCCAAGGTTTATCCACTTAGCTTCTTTGTTAAATCACTAAGAGAGTCTTCTAATTCTTTGGAACGGTTAATTTGTTCAACAGTTGTTGCTTGCTTTACTTGCTTTATTTGTTCATGTAGTACCTGCACTTGATTACTTAGTGCAACAATCAAGGAGATTAGGGTATTATTTTGCTTGATAAGCACCCTTTGTAGATCAAAATTAGTTGTGAATTCGGTAGGTTTTAAGAACCAAGCTGAAGGTGCTTCTATTTCTTCTGTAGCCTTGACAACTTGTAAATAAGCTTCAGATTCCGACTGCTTCTTCCGGTCACTCATGCACCTATTAGGATCTTAACTTCTTCAACCAATTTTTACTACCCTTTAACACTTGTTTTTAGCTCTTCAGTTAATTTTAGTGCTTCCTTTTCAACCAGCTTTGGTTGTTCAGCTATTTCAACTACTAAAAGTCTTGACTTCAAATTTGGTCAGTGGTTTGTAATTAATAATTTCCTTTTCAAGGTTTTGAAGTGAAGTCCGTAACAATATTACTTCCTTCTTTAAAGCTTTATTTTCTTCTTGAAGAGCATAAAAATGCTTTAGAGAAACCTTTGATAGTAATGAAATCCTATCGTATATAACACCGATATTGTTTCCTATTTCAGAAAGCTTTGATTTTTCAGCAAGATCCAAGTATTCAAGGCTTACGGTCCGGGATTTACTATACCACTCGACTATATTTTTTTTAAACTTTTCTGACATAAGTTAGTTCCGACATCAAACTAGGAATTAGGCTTTGCTTACAACTTAGGAGTTCATAAAATTTTTATGCTCACTAGACTGGCTACGACTCTTTATTGGAGGCTTATGTGCACAACTGTCTTTTGCAATCAATTAACAAACTCGGTCGCCTTATTACGAAGCCTAAACTCCTAATTTTACTTCTTGAACATAAACAACTTTTCTCTTTACCTCTTACTTCTTTTCTCAATATTTGTATCGATAGTGGTCTTATTAGGTCCAACTTCTGTGCCACCTCTAAATACTTCATTCCCAATACACGTCTTGTCAGTGGTCTTATTAGGTCCAGCTTCTGTGCCACCCTACAGGATCGTGTCTAGGAATTATTGGCGATACAAATCCAAGAATTTTTCAAAGGTAAAGGATGAGATAACTGAAAACTTAACTAACTTTTGCCTTTAAAGTAAAACTTAATGGAATAGTATAGCAAATTACCTGTTCCTTCGCCTTGAACAAAAGTGCTTAGCCTGGCATGAGCTTAAGTTTTAACTCAAGCTCTGATACCAAATTAGGATCGGGATCTAGGATTTGAAAGAAAACTTGAGACGATGCTCGGAGTTTTATGTCCCTCTAGAACCTTACAAGCTCTTAGCAAACCTTACAAGCGAACCTTACAAGCACTCCTTTGAGGAATGAACACCTTAGTGTTTCTCAAGTGTGTGTCAAACCTCTGCACACTCTTAGTCTTACATAGATCGGTAAAGGTTGTAGCAATAATCGAAGCGGGTGCAATTTGTGCCCCATCGTCCTTCGAATATGATACCCTTTGTCCGCTATCTAAGACTTTACAGGACTCCTTACAACTCATTTGATTTTACAGGACTTTTTACAACTCATCAGGACTACTTTACAACTTATTTTGATTTTACGGGACTACTTTTCAGGATGACTCCCCGAGGCTCAGTCCTTAAAGTGTCTTTTGGATATTGTGGATACTGGAAAAGGGCTCACCACTTGCTTCCTTTTTATGGTGGTGTCTCCTATATGATCCTGTAGATATCTCGCAGAGCATTGGATGCTCTCCACAGGTCCTTTCTTGTCTCTTGAATTATTGATAGCTTTGTTAGGAAGTAGTTCTGTCTTCCACCTTCTCGATGCCTTCTTTGATTAAAGTACAGCTCCTTCATTTGTTGAATAAATTCTAATTCCTTAATGGCTAAGGAAGCGTTTCTGATTGCTTGGTCCTCAATTTCTCCCATTCTTCGACGCTTCTAGTGCTCTTCTGGCAAAAATATATTTTTAGCAGTTTCATGAATCAAATCTTCATATTCTATTAGCAAAGGAAATTGAGTTGATGACATCCCCATGTCTTCTTCTGTCAGTATTGCTATGAATTTTAGCTCCTCGATCACTAGTCTTGACAAATTATCCGCAAACACATTGAATTTTCCATCAATATGTTCAAAGTTAACCTTTACCCCGGTTCTAGTGCTAAAGTCAGTAAAGGCTATCCATCTTACTCTTGACGGCTTATTTTTAGCGGATTTATTATGGAAACTGATAATGACCTGGAAATCAGTTCTTAGAGTAATTTCTATTTTGTCGAGGAAATGTATTTTCAGTGCGCTCATTGTCTCCATGGCAGCGAATATTTCTGCATCAATAGCAGATTTGATGACTAAAAATTTACCATGAGCATAAGCACATACCTTTTCTATGCTTCTTGTATCAAACTTATTTCTTTTCCATTTGCAGACTCCATCCCATCCAGTCATAGATTCATCTGTCTCAAGAATGATGTAAGAATCATCTAGTGGTATTTCTAAGTCTGGTAGGTTTTGAACTTGGGCTTTTATTTGTTGCACTAAAGCCCAGTATGATGGCTTCATACTTTTGTCTCCATGAATAGAAGTCTTCTCATATAAGGGCGCAAGCTTAGTGCTTAGGTTGGGAATATATGTTCGAGTATAATTCCGGATTCCCAACCATGATCGCAATCCCTTCTTCTCCTTCAGCTGTTCATCTTTGACTTCAGCTATCCTTTTGATAATATGGGGTTGGAGACGTAATTTTCCTTCACCAATTTCAGCTCCTAAAAAGTCAATCCTTGGGATAGCAATTTTGTATTTGGTGGGAGAGAGTATTAACTTGGTCTTTTCACAAATATTAAGCATAACCTCCAGGTGCTTAACATGCTCCTTTTCTGTCTTGGAAAAGACAAGTATATCATCAATATATATAGCAATAAAATCACTCGTACCTTGAAAACTTTCATCCATTTTTCGTTGAAATATTGTCAGAGCATTTTTTAGACCGAATGACATTACTATCCATTCATAGAGGCCTGATGGACATATGAAAGTTGTCCATTCAATAGATGTTGGGTTCATGACAACTTAGTGGAAACCTGACTTTAAGTCGAATTTGGAGTATATCTTTGAGTTGCCCACCTTTTTTTAAAATTGTATTGATGCCGAGAAGACTATATTGATCTTTATAAGTATTATCATTCAGAGTTCTGTAATTGAATACTATCATTTCCTTCCCTTTTACTTCCTTTCCCGTGGTTAGATCAATACTTGTGCCTAATTGAACTATCATGGCCATGGTTTTGTGCCGACTCTTGTTGGGTCTTATTACTTGCAATTTTAATAATGCCTCAATATGCTTTTCAAATATCTTCTTCATTGCTAGGGTTATGTGAGAAAAGGGCTTGTCTTGAATAGTGATATCCGGATTGATGATCTCTATTTTGCATAGAATTTTGTTCTTTGCCCAGTGCTGAAACGAATTATCCCCAATGTACCCTTGCTCCTTCAATCTTTCCAATAGCTTTCTATGCTTATTAAATATAGCAGAATTTGAGGGTGTACTTGTAAATAATACATTTTCCTGGATTTCAAGATATTTCATCTCGTCCATATCCAATTCCATGATTGCTGGTGCTATTGATTGGTTGGTTGCAATTGTAGTAATATTCTTATAGAAGGTGATTGTATTTCCTTCTATCCTTACGCCTCCTTGCATGCTTCTGATAAAGTTGCATCCAAGCACCATCTGGATTCCTTTCCCTAAAGTCATATTAAGAGAATAAGTAAAGGGAATTCGAAATCTATTCTCACCAATTACCATTTGCTTGTTCTTTAGTCTCCATTTGGCTATTTGCTTAGAATTCACCCCGTTAATTACTACTTCATAAGAGTTTTCCTCCAGAGCTTGTTCCAGGACTGAATTTTTATCAATACAGCATGAAGTTGATCCTGTATCGAGTATTGCATTAATTGAAAAAGGGGTTATGTTTGGAATTTCAAAGCTTACTCTCATGTTGTATAATCTGTTAACAACCTTTCGTTGATAATACTGTCCTTCGACAAGCTTTTCAATCTCTCTACCTCCGCCTGTAATCTTCTATTTTCTACCAATAGGAAGTCAATATATTCAATTAGTTCAGGGACTAAAGTTTTATCATTATACTGCCCAGGTGCTGGTGGTGCTACGATGACTTCTATTTCCAGATAATTGAAGGCACATAATGTACATGTTGTCAGCTTGCATCCTTTGCAATGTAGTCGAGCTCTCTGGCTTGTTTGTTGACCACAAAATCCGCATTTTATGTCCATTGTGTTGATTTCTTGGTTGGTTATCTAGTTATGCTGGCATGCCACCTGTTCCTCAGGAATATCTATTTGGACTTGCCATCCTCCTTTTCCTATTAAGACTGCCAGGAATTCCTTGGAGGGTAATATGCTAGTTGCCGCTCCGCAATGTTGCTCCGTATTTGTCTCTCCTTCGGACATAATACATATAGCACCACTGTCTGATTCTTCAAGATCTATGGATACTACATCATAGTCTTCGGGAAGATCAAGTTCTTCTAACATTGCTACTCTTTCTTTGTTGCCATATTTGTTTCTGCACTCTCTTACAAAATGACCTTCCTCTCCGTAAATATAACATTTGCATTTTCTAACTCGTGACTTATCATTCTGATACTTTTTCTTGATAACCCGCACATGGGTTTTGTGCGGTTTTCCTTTATAACTGTGCACCTTGTGTAGTCCATACCTTTTTCCCATCTGGTAATATCCTGGTACAGGAATCTACGCACAAAATTGTAAGTCCTTTAAACTTC
Organism: Wurfbainia villosa; assembly: GCA_025175895.1. Classification (NCBI taxonomy): domain Eukaryota; kingdom Viridiplantae; phylum Streptophyta; class Magnoliopsida; order Zingiberales; family Zingiberaceae; genus Wurfbainia; species Wurfbainia villosa. Next base: position 2,598,154 of record CM046008.1, read on the forward strand.
TTTGTAAAGTAGCTTGCATACACATTGCCGTCAGTTCCTAGTAAGCATGATGAATTCGTGGAAGGACTCCAATAGTATTGCCTCCGAACTTCTCTTGGAATTTTTGCTCCAGATAGCTACCAATAAGTGGTTGAATCTTCCTGTAGAACTTGCTTGAGAGCTCCTCATTGAGAAACATCCTTCCAGTTTTTATTGCGAGCTCCTTGTACTGGTTCATGTAGGGGATTAGGTCCTTGGTATTTGTACATACCGACCTTTTCAGATCTAAATAGGATTGATTTTGCTCAGTCGTTGATCCTGTAGCTGGATCTTCAAGAGTAATTATCCTTCGAATCTGGGATAAAATATTCTGTGTTTCATGAGCTAAAGCAATCAGTCTGTCATATTGATCTGGGAACATTATTCTCCACTGGATAAAGGTCTTCTTTTCAATTTCCCCTAATAAGTTTTCAATGGACTAGACCTTGGTTCTTTTGTCGGCTCATATCTTTGATTCCACAACATTAGTAGTTATGGATTTCCACCTAGAAATGACATCATTATATAATCCAATATTATCAAGTAATATAAGCATCACACATGTTTGTTGTTGTGCTGATGGTAACATCCATTGTTCATTATTATAACCCCTTCGTAGCCTTCCAATTCGTGCTCCTATGAAGCTTTGATCTTGGTATGGGTTATTTGCGGCGAGTCTTACCGTTGTCGGGGCATATTGTGGTGGTCCCATCATAGATTCATCTGGTGGATTATAATTGGACACGACTGATGATGAGGATGCTAAAATTGCTTCACTTCTTATTAATGGATAGTCCATTTCCAAACCTTCTTCTAAGTGGGCTAGCATTAATTCATCATCTTCAGAAATTGATACCGAGATGGCAGAATAATAATCGGAATCTTCATCTTCATTTCCACCACCTTTCGCGAATGGATTAGTCCATTCATCATCAGTAAGAGTATATAAGAATTGTCTTGAAATATTTTGTGATGTCGAAGCTTGTGATATTTGCTCATGGTACTGAGTGAATGGTATAGTCCCATCAAGAAGGCTTTTGAGTGGTGAATCAAAAAAAGTACTGGAGGTTTCTGAATCTGCTTCTTCAGCTATTAGTTTATGTAAGAGTCTATACATCAGATAATCCCAAGCCAGCATTCCCATTTAAACCGTAGTTGTTACTTTGACTTGGTTTGTTGAACCAAATCCTTGAATTCCTCTGGTGGTAGTAGGTAATTCCTGCACCTAAACAACTTCTGGGGTACTGATTCTTTCAAGTATTAATTGTGCTACAACTTCCCCCTGATGTAAGGTTAGTACCTCAAAGGTCATATTAAAGACAAGAATTTTTACTTCCCCTCGATAATCTGTATCAATTACGCTAGCTCCAATTTGGATTCCTTTTAACCATATTGCTCCGGATCTTGGTGCAATTCTACCATAATGGCCTTCAGGAATAGCAAGTGCAAGGCCAGTTGAAAGAAGCTCTCGATCTCCTGCGCCAATTTCATAGTTATAGCAAATATGGAGATCATACACAGCAAATCCTTTCGTCTTTCTTTTGGGTATTACAATATCTGGGTTAAGCTTCATAACTTGTAATAATTCTTCCGGTTCCTCAACAGTTAGCATTGCAAGGAATTCTTGCTCGGGTGAACATATTTCCGCATCATCTTGGTTGACGGAAGAGAATCGTTGTTCAACCACTGGACTGTATCCTTGGAAGCTAAGGGAAATGCTTCCATCCAGTAATGTTCTAGTTTGGACCCTAGTTGGAGCCATAGGGTTTCTTCTTATAGATGGTTGTAGGATCCACCTTTGCTCTTGTAACTCCGCAGTAGTAAATCTTGTTCCTCGGAGAGCGAAAACTCCTCTACTGGCTAGGTAATCGGCACCGTTTTGGATATTGTATGCAAAATTTGTAAAACTTGTATTAGTTAATCGGCCTACCATCATTCCGGTGATAAGGAGATTGCTAGAGCCTTTCTGCCAGTCCGCATATCCATGTATTTGAAATGATAATTCCACATGATTAGCAAAATCTTCAATTGTCATCATTAGGTCTGGAATGACATAGATCATTTGGGTTCCTCTTGTGAGATCCATCTCCATTGTTGCGATTATAGATATATCTCCTCGCCATCAAGTATCTCTTAAAACTGCTAGCACCATTGTACCAGTATCTCTTCTGTGAAGTGCATAGACTCCAATCATTACGAGACCCATATGAACTAATCAATAGAACCAAACTAATTCGAAATTCAATTTGATTTAGTTAGAAATTTTATTTTTTAAAATATCATTCATTTTGATTAAATCAATTTCAATTGTAGAGTTTGAGAATGAGCTAAATTGATTAAACTAATTCTTTATTAAATAATAAAAATATTATTTTTTATTAAACTAATTAAGTTTTTATATAAAAATAATAATATTTTTTATTTTTTTAAAAAAAAATTGATTAATTTAATTGGTAAAAAAAATTTGGTCAGTTCAATTTTATCGACTTCAATTCAAGGTTTGGTTTTAACCGAATATTCACGTGTATCTTTAAGGACTTTAGCTTGGTATTCCTATACGATTTGGCCAATAGCAAAAAGTACTGGAATATCCCACTCAATTTATTTAATTTGAAAAATCAGAGACAAGAGTCATTACATGAATATATTTAACAATTCACTGAAACAACGGACGACTACTTAGAACAGAGTCGACCAAGTTATTCTTAGCCTAAAATCTTGATAATTAATTAATTTTGATATATATATTTTTTTAACCCTATATAAAAGCTTTAATAATATTAAAAAAATTTTGATCCTGAACGAACGCTTCAATAGACCTGGCCAGACTCTGCCCAGAAGTATTAACTAGTATCTTCTCCTACCTTATCCAATAGCCTAAACGATCTCGAGAAGTTACTTATCTTAATTTGACAAATTAAGATAACTATCAAGTGACAAAATTGAAGATTTTAAACATGCAGACAATTAAAAGTACAGACATCTCAACAGGTCACTTAGCCAAATCAACCCGGATCTTTCGTTGAGGTTGTACATCACTGCCATTTCAACTCTATATCAAACATGGCCCAAAAAGGTGTTATCCTACGGGTACCCCACGACTAAGAGAAGAATGGTTAGCTAAGTCAAACTCCTTGAACCCCCTCCTCTAGATATTTTTGCAAAAGTCAACTTCTATAGCTCAGTTAGATTTATTCAACCTCTCCCTAAAACAATTCGAGAATGGCTAACTCCTCTAACTCAGCCAAATTACTTAAATCTTCTACACAGGACTTCCATAGTCAGCTCCTCTAAACTCTCTCTTTTCTCTAGAGAAGAATGAGAAGAAGAAGAATTGAGGGACTGTCAGAGTTCCTTCATCAGTGAACCTCTACTGCAGTTAGCAGCATTGGCTTAGGAAGACTACCTCTCTAGTGGGGGAAGGGCTCACTCCTTCCCCTCATCAATGGAGACTTGGAGGCACCGTTGGAATTATAATTGAAGTTTCACATCGATCTAAATTAAGATTAATGAGTTAATCTAATTGGATCATGAACTCTTTAGATTAATGGATTAATCTAATCGGATTTTAAACCTATTATATTACTAAATTAATCTAATTGGATCCGAACTTATTAGATTAATCCAATATGTATTTGATTTTTTTAAACAAGACCACATATTATGATCACGTTTTTATAAAAAAAGATAAATTATCATATTATATATGACTTGACGATTAAGTAATAAATACGATCTTATCTGATAAGATCATTGCATGTGTCAACCAAAAAGCTAGGTCTTTTAATCTCTTCTTATATATAGTAGCTAGCACTATGATGTTGGATAATATATTATTCTTTAATTGTATTTGTGAGACAGATGACGATTGTACTCGCATGGACACCCTAGAGACTCATACACTTGAATGTGCAGAGATTGGCTCAATTCTTCAGATCAACAAAGGGTTTGCACATCTAGACATAACTTTTTAAATAAACGACCAATTGAAACTCGCATGGATCTATGGTGGATTCCATTTCCACTATGTCTAATTACGTTATGGAATGCAACCGTGGTATTCGAGTCACTTGAAAATTCAATTGGATCATTTTAATGTTTATTTTATATAAGATATAAATGAACACATTTATTATAATTGTCGAATGAACTTTGGGTGTCTTTCGATTAATCCGGTATAAGACAAGTAGTTTAATTGGATTAAACAATATTGATTGTTTAATTTGATTAAATAGTAGTGTTTGTAGCTGTTCATATTAATTCGCTATAATTTGTTTTCATTCAACTAATCAAATAATGGTGATTTTCAATATGATTGATATAATATTGTAATTTGTTATGAATGGATTATGTAATATTAATCATTTTGTTTAATTAATAATCAAAATTGTGATTTGATTACAATATTGAAATAATCTGTTATGAATAATTTGTGATAATTTGATTGCTATTATTAAAGGGAAATAAGACGGTGACTCATTCAATGAGTTAAGGAAATCATTGTCCTTTCGGGAGCTCCGCCCTCGTTCCTTCACAAGGGTGCTGCCCCCTTGACCCTCGCTCGCTAATCGACTAGTTGGATCGTCGCCAGGGGAAATGCCCCTTGGAACCTCGTGTGATTTTGTCACATAAATCATTAATTATAATCATAATAAAATAATTCTATAAATTTTATGCATGTGATGTATGGTGTGGTGCATGATTATGACCCTTTTGCCTGATATGATTGGATTGTGCGTGTAGTTGTTGTAAAAATTAACACGACCTACGTGTCATGTCTTTTCTCTTTTAATTCAAGTTGTAAAATTTCTCTTCCCATCTAACTCTCCTCGAATGTAACTCGAGGTTTCTTTTATTGTAATGTATAAATTGTTGGAACTTCGGTGAGCGCTAGAGGGGGTGAATGGCACCCTCATTCGTCGATGGAATTCGATTGCGTGCTTGCTACAATTTGATTAGTACACAGCGGAAATAATAAAAAAAATATAAACAAAATACAAGCACACAAATACACACGATGTAACGTGGTTCGGAACCTTAGGGTTCTTACTTCACGGGACGAGCTCAACGAGCTCTAGTGATGCACACACCACTAATAAAACTCCTTCTCGGTAACACACCGGAGGTGGAGAAACCTCGTACACAAGATTACAAAAGTAATACTAAAGATACAAGCGATTACAAAGATAAAAGAAAATACAAGTAAAGAAAAATACTTTACAACAATGCTTTGAATGCTTGATCTTTGGTTGCTTGCGAAGTGCCTTGAAGGTCTAGATTGCAGCAGCAATTCTCCTTCAAATTGCCTCAAGAACTATGGCCAAAAACCTCCCCTTTGAGCTCCTTTTAAAGCTGCAATTCGGGCTGATTTTCGCCTAGCAGTCGACTGCTCCTATAGTCGTTATCTCACAACGACTTAATCCACATCGGCATTCCAGCCAACGGATATCGCGATCATTGCCATTACCGGCTCGATCGACTACCAGCGTTCGCTTTGTGACCAAAACCACCAATCATTGCCCTCCAGCGATTCATTCATAAGATCATTTCATAATCTCAGTCGACTACTAAGTGTCGATTCGGCTATCAAGTGTCAAACACTTGATCAGTTGACTGGTCCATAATCTTAATCGACTGTTACACCTCAACCATGAGATTTACCCCAAGTATGTTGCTCTCATACTTGATAGACTACCCTTAGCCTATACCTAAGCTTTCTAGCCACCTTCATCAGCCTCACGCATATCAGATCCCTTCAAATCATTCATGACTTGTTCATCCATACGTTAGCCTTCAAGTGCTTCCATCGGCTATTGTCATGCTAAGCTGGTCTATGCCACCAAAGCACATTAGGCTTACGTTGCCAAGACACATGTTTGGGCTTTACACCGTCAACCATTGGACTTATGCTGCCAAGACTCTACCCTTGGACTTTACGCTGTCAATATCAACCCTTGGACTTCCCAAATGTCAAGTACCCATGACTTGGACTTTCATTGTCAAGACTACACCCTTGGACTTACGTGACCAAGACTACACACTTGGACTTTCCATGCCAACCCATGTTGGACTTTCCAATTGTCAAGACTCAAGCTTGTACTTTCCCTTGCCAAGACCTATGCTTGGACTTTCCATGCCAAGTACTCAAGACTTGGATTTTCTCTTGCCAAGACCTATGCTTGGACTTTCCATACCAAGTGCTCAAGACTTGGACTTTACCATTGCCAAGATCCATGCTTGGACTTTCCATGTCAACCCATGTTGGACTTTCTAATTGCCAAGACTCGTACTTGAACTTTCCATGCTAAGTACTCAAGACTTGTACTTTTCCATTGCCAAGACCCATGATTGGACTTTCCATGTCAAGTACTCAAAACTTGGAGTTTACCATTGTCAAGACTCATGCTTGTACTTTCCATGCCAAGTACTCAAGACTTGGACTTTACCATTGCCAAGACTCATGCTTGGACTTTCCATGCTAAGTGTCCCACCTGGACTTCTCCATCATATGGTCAATCCCATGTCAACCATATAGTTAATCCATCATTAAACAATGGTCAACTCATCGTCAAACATCAAAACACTACTCCATGTCAAGTACTCAAGACTTGGACTTTACCATTGCCAAGACCCATGCTTGGACTTTCCATGCCAAGTGTCCCACTTGGACTTCTCCATCATATGGTCAACCCCATGTCAACCATATAGTCAACCCATTGTCAAACAATGGTCAACTCATCATCAAACATCAAAACACTACTCGAGTCAAACTCAAGTATGGTCAATCGTGACATGGGTCGATTGTACCAACATAAATTAGAATAATACTAGCATAATACTAGACCACATAGTTATAATTGAGGAGAAGAAGACCAATAACACATGTCAACTGAGGAAGTACAATTGGAGAAGATGCGGTTCTCTTAGGTTGACCTTCTCAATCTTTTCATTGGCTTGAGAAGTTCATATTAGTAGGGGTCATAAACATGTTATATTTATTTTCTATTTTGCCATGTATATTGATGTATGTCATGATTATATGTGTATATAATGCATGTTAAATTGGTTATTTTACTAAAGTTAAGTCAATTTAAAATGCCTTCCAAAGTTTGATACTTATTACTATCTTGATCAATAATAGATATTTTTTACCAAAGTATCTTTATTTATCTTGGTAAAATGCGATAGGATAATTGTGATATTTAACTTATCAAACATTGAGTATGATTTTACTAAGGTTATCTCAATAAGATTAAGATCTTAGAGGCATAAAATTAGGAAATGCACCATTTGATGGACAAATAACAAATAGTATTGTTCACCTAATTATGCAAGAGTTGCAGGAGATGTAATTAGTAAATATTACTTACCTAAATAACCAAGTCTAGACACAATTATTGATTCTACAACAGAGGTTGAGTATATTGCTTCTTCTAATGCAGCAAAAGAGGTTGTTTAAATCAAAAAGTTCATTACAGAACTTGGTGAGGTTCCTAGCATAACAAACCCAATAGACCTCTATTTTGATAATAATGAAGCTATTGTACAAACTAAGGAACTCATGTCTCATTATCAATTCAAACACATACTTCGATGATTTTATTGCATTCGAGAGATTATCGATAGAGGAGATGTGAAAATATGCAGAGTACCGACAGATGATAACATTACAGACCCACTAACCAAGGCTTTGGTACAAAGGAAGCATAATGGTCACACTAGGTCACTAGGTATTATAAACTTCAGTGATTGGCTCTAGTGCTCGTAAGAGATTCCCTAAGAGCCAATTATGAAATGATTGATGTAAGACTTTTGTATATTATTTTAATAAAAGACAGTATTTTGTGTTTATTATATTTACTTTATTTTTGTGCAAAGTTGAATAAATTTAATAATATCCTAAAGTAATAGAGTCTGTTATATAACATATCAATTATTTGAATTGATTGTGAGAAATTATAGTGAATACCACTCTTAATTATCCCTAGTCAAATATTAATATAACGACAATATTAATACATTGAGACTAGCATGTAGGTTAACCGATAACTTAATCTCATAAGTCATGGATATAAAATATCAAGTTAATACATGGATATATATTAGAGAATATGTACTAGATTGACCTAATTATATGAGAATGTTTCATGGAATATTCTCATATTGACTATTGGCATAAACAATCCTTTGACCTGAAGTCACTACGGTTCTCTACATAAGGAGTTGTGTACTTTAGTATTGAAAAATGTCACCTGTAACAAGGTTGATTATAAAGTCATTCATTAGATATGTAATGAGTTATGTGAAGAGATGTGAGTGATGTAGATGAAATTTATCCCTTCCATATAATAAAAGTGATGTCTGTGGGCCCCTTGATTAATGAGGATTACTAAAATACATGACCATGTTCAAATAATTCAATATGGTATATTGAGCTTATTTAGTTAGATTAGTCTACTTAGAGATCAAGAAACACATAGATTGATGAGAGGATCTCTTGCTTTGACATAATCACAATGGAAAAAAGGAGAAGAGAAGTTATACCTTCGAGATTCTTATCGAATCTGTCGAAACCACGAGCAAGACTCACAAACCTTACCTCTATCAGTATCCACGTCGAGATCTCCTGAGACAATTCCATGAGCAGTAAGTCTTCGTCTCCGATTGGTGCTAGCCAACCGACAGAGATGAGAGAGGGAGAGACAGGAAAAGACGACTACCAAGAATAATTCTAAAATGTCTCTTCTAAAGATTATCAAGGATCTATTTATAGATCTCTTGATTAGGGCATCTTAGGAGGCTTAAACGGAACCTATCTTACCATAATTATCTCATAATTAAGGTAAGAAAATCTAGGAAATTTCTATACAAGAACACACCAAAATTGGCAGCCATGTAGCACGATCTTGTGTAGGACACACGACCAGCTATGTATCTGGGCACTACCATGCCTGGACACACGACCAGACCGTGTGTCCCTCTGGGCACGACCTCAGGTATGGCCATTTTTGGCCAGAGCTAGGCACGACTCGTGCCTAGTTAGGCACGACTATGTGAGACTTTCTATTATTCGTTCAACTTCATTTAAGTAAGATATGGTCGTGCTAAGTCCTGACACAATCATTGGAGGTTCTATAGCCTTCGTTTCACACTTCTTTGGCATGGTCCAACTAGATGTAACCTCTCTCTTTGAGAATTTCATCCTTAGACTTGTTTTACAACTCTAGATAACTAATATTACGTGTGACCCAATAGATTTCCAGCTATGTTGGTCATTCATAATTAATCCATTAATTATGAATAGATCATGAGTGACACTTAGTAGTACATCATGACCCTCAATTGATCGAAAAGTCAAAATCAATTTCAGAATATTTCTGAACCCTTCAGCAGCTACAATTACTTTGTGTCATGTTCCTTTCACTCATCCTATACCCACTTGGTTTAGAACATGGTCTATGTGCTCATCCCCACTAAGCTGACTACATCACACCTAGCCTAAGTTAATTTTCTTGTCCTATGGATTCAAGTTACTTCTACATGTTCCCAAGAAGATTGTCTTCATAACATGCTTGCTCTGGTCAGAGACTTTTGAGTTACAATCCTGACAAGAGGCCTAGGACATACATCTTCTTTATATAAGGAGTGGTGAATCCTCTTTGAATTATTCAAATATCTTCAATCATTTTGACTTATACTCAATCAACCTGGAGTTACACCTCCTATGGAGATGGTTGCGAAGAAGTCAAAGCATAAGTCGTCATGATCAAGATGACTTGAATACTAAGTCTAAGGAAGCTCATACTCGAGCTGTAATGAAACTTCATCAACATAAAGAATCATATGAAGTTTTATAGCAAGTTACTCCAATGAACTAGTTATCCTAATTAGCATCCACGTGTTCACTCTCATCATCCCTATCCTTCCATTCAGTGAGTACCAAATGCTTGGATAAATCAGAAGCATAATATGTGCTAGTCTCACATAATTGATGATGTTCAATTTCATCAATTCTTTGACTAGGGATAATTTCAATACTTATATAATTACACACGATGAGATACCTACTAATTGTGATCCAATCATAATTTTCTCTCATGTTATTTCGTATTGTGGACTTGAGTAGGTGAGTTTAAGATCCAATCACATATATAAAAAATATACACTCAAATAGTGATTTTTATTAATAATTTATAAGGTAATTTCCTTAGAATACCTATCGATTACATCAGATGACACACTCTATGCCTCGTAAATCAATCTAGACGTCATGGACAAAAAGGACTGAGTTATACAATATGATAGTCATAGACATGTTAGGTCGAATCTATAATATTCTCGTCACTTGGGTAGCCATGATGCATTACTAGATGTCACTCATTGGTTGTGCTTTTAAAATGAAATTTAAAAGTCACTATCAATGTTATGAGAATCTATTGAGTCACATACAACAAGCGCTTTGATTTTGGAGCTTGGTAGTCCTTCGTTTTAAGGGAGGATTATTGAGATTACAATTGAAATCCCACATTGGGTCTAAATTAAGATTAATGGGTTAATCTAATTGGATCATAAACTCTTTAGATTAATTGATTAATCTAATCAGATTCTAAACCTATTGGATTACTGAATTAATCTAATTGGATCCGAACTTATTGCATTAAGGGATTAATCCAATATGCGTTTGAGTTTTTCAAACAAGACCATAGATTATGTCTATGTTTTATAAAATAAGAGTCATATTAGATATGACTTGGTAGTTAAGTAATAAATATGATCTTATCTGATAAGATCGTATAAGATTTTGTCAACTAAACTAGGTCTTTTGATCTCTTCTTATATATAGTAGCTAGCATTACAATGTTAGATAATATATTATTCTCCAATTGTGTTCGTGAGATGGATGGTGGTTGTGCTCATGTGGACACCATAGAGGCACGAACACTTGGACGTATTGAGATAGGTTCAATCCTTCAAATTAGTAAATAGTTTGCATATCTAGAGGTAATTTTCTAAACAAATGACCAATTAAAACTCACACGGATCTTTGGTGGGTTTCGTTTCCATTGTGTTTTGTGTTTAATTGCACTATGGAACCCAACTAGGGTTGTAAACAAGTCAAACCAAGCCAAGCTTTACAGTGTTCAAATTTATTTGATAAGATAACCAAGTAGAGCCAAGCCAAGCCCAAAATTAACCTGTTCAAGCTTGGCTTGGTGTTTTTTTTTTGGAGATTGACTTTGGCTTGAGCTTGAATTGAACCTAGTTTGTTTAATAAGTATCAAGCTTCTAATCAAACTTGATTCAAGCTTGAATCAAGATTTTTTAAGTTTGGTTTATTTAAACGTTATCAAGCTCTTAAGTCAAGCTTGTTTATTTATTTAAATTTTTAATATTTTAGTACTTATTTATAAATTAATATAAATAAGCTCATAATTGTAAGATATCAAAATAATAAAATAATAATAAAATAGCACAAGTTAAATTAAAAATTTATTTTATAGAATTTTTGAGATTGTTTTGGGATTTAGATCGACTTGATATGGTTGATCGTACGAAAAGGTTGAGTAGACTTTATAAAACTACTTTGGATTAATAAGATTAATGAAGGATTTAGTCAAGGGTTAATTAAACCCTAAACCTTTGCTATAAATAGGAAACCTATGCATTGATTTCCTAAGCTTTCGATTTCTTCATCGTCGAAAATCCTCGATTCCTCTCTTTTCTCCTCGCGATTTCCCTCTTCTCCCGTTCGTTCTTCTCCTTCTCCTCTTCATTGCCGCTGCCGAGCTTGCGCCATCGCCCCATCGACGCCTCCTCAATCCCAGCTTGCCATTGTCAATCTCCACCCCGAGCTCGCACTGTCGTCCCATCGCCATCGCCCGAGCCAGCTTGTTATTGCTGATATTTATCTCGTGCTCATCGTCACCGCCCATCCTATTGTGCCCCTCTTTCCTTGTCACACTCCGTCGATCTAGATGACAACGAGCTCCGATAGCCTTCCCTCTCCCATTGGTTGCCATTGCCTGCCTCTGCCAATAGCTAATATCGTCGATCTCCTTCCTTGGTTCGGTTTGTCATTGTTAGGGCTACAACTTGGCATTGATTGACTCAAATGAGCACCTTGTTACTGTGGGGTAAAATTTCCTTCTTCTCTTTGTTTGTTGGATAGTTGATTAAAAGAGTATGGTGTTGAATGAGAGATTTTGGATATGTTTGTTTACAGGTTTTGTTTTGTGGTGTTGTTGAGCTATTGTTGTGATCGAAATTGGTTGGGGAAACTGGATCTGAATTAATAGGGCAAGGTTAGATATGATGGTTGTTGTACATCTGGATTGTGGATTTGGTGTTGAAGTGTTGGTGGATTGAATGGTTAGTGGCAATAGGAAGTGGTTGATCTGTGGTAGAGGGGTTGATGTTTATTAGTGTGGTTGTAATATTAGGCGACTGCTGTGAAATGTTGTGATTTCAGGAGATTGAGAAACGACATACTTGTAAATTATGGAGATTGACAGTGGATTTGTGTTTCGGATAAGCTATATTGGTTGATTGAATGATGGGAGGTAAGCTTTATAGGAACGTCCATGAGCGCTAGAGGGGGGGGGGGGGTGAATGGCGCATCTTCGTCGACTTGACGGAATTCGTTCATGCTTATCTACAATCGTTATTAGTGCAACAAAAATACAAAATAGCAATAACGAAATACACCAAACAACAACAATATACAATGACACGCCGATATAATGTGGTTTGGAACCTTAGGGTTTCTACTCCACGGATTGAGCTCAAATGAGCTCTAGCGATGTAAACACCACTAATAATCAAATACACTCCATCACGACAACAAGTCGAAGGCGGAGAAACCTCGTACAACAGATTACAAAAGTAATACAAGATAAAACAAGTAAATACAAATGAAATACACAGAACAATGTAAAGAAAACTTTACAACTATTGCTTTGGATGCTTGCTTGTTTGGTTGCTTGAGTTGCACTTGGAGACCCTGAATTGCACCAGCAAATTACCCCAAATCGCCTCAAAGAACCATGCCAAAATCTCTCTCCTCGAGCTCCTTTTAAACCTGCAACTCGAGCTGGATTCCGCCTAGCAGTCAACTGCTCGAGACCATCAGTCGATTGCTCCTGTAGCCGTAGTAAGATAACTACTTAATCCACGTTGGATAAATTTCAATGAATAGACCATTAGTCGACTGATCATACCCATCAGTCGACTGATCATGCCTGATTGTCAACCCTAGCAGTCGACTCTGAAATATTCTATGCCCATGTCCTCGACCATCAGTCGACTGAGCTCCACGTTAGTCGACTGATCAAGCCATCAGTTGACTGTCCAATGCTGGTAGTCGACTATCAAGGCCATGCGTCCATAGTCGAATGTCAGTCGAATCTTGGCTAGTCAACTGGTGATAATCCCAGTCGACTGCTCAGAGTCAACTCAGCTGCCAAGTGTCAAAGCACTTGATCAGTCAATTGAACCATAATCTCAGTCGACTGACAAAACTCAAACATGAGGTTTAACCTCAAGTATGATGCCCTCATACTTGCTAGACCACCTTTAGCCTAGACCTAAGCTTGCTATCCACCTCCATCAGCCTCATGCCTATCGAATCCCTCCAAGTCATCCATGACTTGTTCATCCATACGCTAGCTTTCAGGTGCTTCCATCGGCTATTGTCATGCTAAGCTGGTATACACCGCCAAGGTACATTTGGGCTTATGCTGCCAAGACACACGCTTGGACTTTACGCTGCCAAATCATTGGACTTATGCTGCCAAGACTCCCGCTTAAACTTTACTCCGCCAATATCAACCCTTGGACTTCCCTTACCAACCCATGTTGGACTTTCCATTTGCCAAGACTCAAGCTTGGACTTTCCCTTGCCAAGATCCATGCTTGGACTTTCTATGCCAACCCAAGACTTGGACTTTCCATTGTCAAGTGTCTCACTTGGACTTCTCCGTTATGGTCAACCCCAAGTCAACCATCCAGTCAACCCATTGTCAAATAATGGTCAATTCTTTTGTGAAATATCAATGTCAAACATCAAAACACTAACATCAAATCACTACTCGAGTCTGGTCAATCATGATCTGGGTCGATTGCACCAATAATCTCCCCCTTTTTGATATTTGACAAAAATTGACATCTTTGAGTTAGAACACTAACTCAATCCAATCCTTCTAATTGTCCAAATTGGAAATTTTAACTTCTCCCACATCAATTCTCCCCCTTTTTGACATACATAAAAAAGGCTCTCCCTAAGGGTGTCAATGTCTCATATCCTAATGAGATCTTACAATTTCCCTTTTGGTCCAAAAATATCTAGGATGTCTTCACTCTTCCTAGTGATAAGTCTCATATCACTCAAAAGAGACAATCCTCACTTCTCCAAATTTTTCCAATTCTCCCCCTCATGAGGAAGAACACATCCATCATCCCATGATGGATAATCTCCCCCTAAAGGCTTGCTCCCCCTTTGACTATTGTACCAACAATGTCCTTGGAGAGTCTCTAAGCCTATAGGAACACTAACCAATCGAAATTAAGGGCAAAGATTCAACATTAGACTTTCATCTCCCTTAAAATTTGATACACACTCTAAACAATTCTCCTAATCCATATCCAATGATTTTTCACCATTTCAATACTTTCTAAAGCATATCCTAGGGTTAGGAGCAGTTAGAGTAGCCTAACATAGTTGAAATGTGGGCTAAACATCCTTGTTTACCAAAATCAGCATTGTCAGTCGACTTTTTGATACAACAGTCGACTGACAGCATCATCAGTAGACTGACATACTGTAACAGTCGACTAATCCCTGATTTTCAGAAATCAAATTTTCAAAAAATGAGTTTTGAAAATGCATAAGTAAATATACATATTTCGAAAAATTTTGAAACTTCATACACACATTACTTATAACAAACATTATGGGTGAAAAATATTTGAAAAATAAAATATCCATAAAATAATGAGTTTGACACAAAGTTCAAAACTATTGAAAAGTTCAATGTTAGGCCCTACTTTGTATCAACTTCGTCAATGGTGATTGCTATCAAAAGATAGACTTCACCAAGGTTTTATAAAATATTTTTGAAATATTTTTAAAACCTTATATTGAACCATGGTCTATGGGCTTAATGCACATTACGTGTATATAAGTTTTCCTCATGATTCATCCATGGTATAAGATGAATTTGAGTTCATCTAGATGCAAAAACTATGCACCTTGAACTTAGCTCATTTCCTAGCATCTCACATGTGTCTAGGGTGTATCAATACACACACAAGTCAATGTGATATGAGATGTGAATTTTATTCATCCTAATCTAAGGCCTCATGCATTTTCTAAAGCAACACTACTTGATTCCCTTATATATGAGACTTCAAGTCATGTCATAGTCTTTAACTCAATTTTATTAATGCATGAATGATGATTATGACATAAATGATAACATAATTAAGCATTTCTAATAATTATGACATCATGACATGTTATATAAATCTAAATACACATGACATAAAAACTAAACTCTAATCATGATCATGACATTTATAATTAAAATGAAAATATGATATCATGACATATTATATGACAATCAAGACATGACAAATAAGATGTGAAGGTATAAAGATACCTAAGTTTTAGTATTAATTGTCATTTGTTAGAATTGTGTTCATTTTGCCATAATAACACTAATCTCCCAAGTGTACCAAAAGTCCAAAATGACACACTAAAACCCTAAGACATAAATTGTGCCAATTTAATCAAATTATCAAACTTCTTAAATGATATTGGCACATCCTAAAATCCTTTAGGATTAAATTCTAACCACATTTCTAAAGTGTCACAATACCTTGGAAATGACCTAAAATGTCAACTTTGCTATGGTTAAGTTAACTACCCATTCAATCAAGGTTGACACATCCTAACCCATTTAGCGTGAATCGATCACGCTCCTAGGAACCCAAAACCTATTTGAGCTCCTTGGGTTAATTAGGTATTCCTTAGGGATAACTTCCCTAGATACCCTCCTAATGACCCTCCTAGGCTTAGAAGCCTTGGTCATTTGAGTCTTACCTAGGTTAACTCTAGGGGTGACTCTCCTTGTAACCTTCTAAGTGGCTTCCCTAGGTTTCCTTGAAACCTTAGCCACTAGGCACACTCCATGGTTAGCCTTAGGGATGACCTTCCTTGACCTAAGTTGTGTTCCATAATCGAATGGAACACTATGGTAGATCTCCTTGGACTTAGGTTTGTGACCCAAACTTTTCTTGCCCTTGAATGAATCTTGCCTCCTAGACCCTAGGTTTTGATTCCTTGATCCCATATTTTGACCATTTGACTCTTACATTTGATTTTGCATTTTCCTAAGGGTCTTCTCCATCTTTTCAAGTTTTGACCTCAAAACTTGATTTTCAAATTCTAATTTTTCTAATTTGGTCGGTCCATTATTTCCTTGAATAGATTTGTTCTTTCTAGGTATATGTCTATGATTTTTGGGATTAAAGCCTAGATGACCTTCTATCTTCCTAATACTTTCCTTAGGTAGGTTTGTTTTAGGGATATTAATCTCAAATTTCTCCTTATTTCCAAGATTGACATGTTTAGCCTCTAAGCAATAAAATCTATTATTTCTAGCATGCTCTTTATGAACTATAGCAAGAGTATTTAAATTATTTCTAGCATGCTTTTGTTCATGAGTAATGGCAATAGCATTAAAATTGTTCCTAGCATGCTTTTGACTATTAATTAAAGAGGAAGCATACTTAAAGGTTACCTTAGGGTTTGCCTTAGCTCCCCCTACATGTGATACTCCTTCTTTTCTTCTAGGGCAATGGCTTCGGTAGTATCCCCGTTGATCACACTTAAATCACACAATGTGCTCTTTGCTTTTCTTAATTGGGGCACCGACATCCTTTGACTTTTCTTGAGGTTTTGGTGTCGGTTGGCTTTTCTTGACTCTTTTAGGATATTTACTCTTGTAGTGTCCTTGTTCCCTACACTCAAAACACATTATATGAATTCTATTATTGACATATGTGTTTGAGTTACCTAGTTCAATGGTGGTGGAATTTTGGACTTCTTCATCTTCTTGACCGGAGGTAGATTGTTCATGTTCTTCTTGCTTCGACATTGAGGATAATCTAATGTCCTCCCCCTCAATCCTAGAGGTGGAGACTTCTTCTACCTCTTCCACCTCTTCCGATCCGGATATTGATTCTCAATCAACTTCCGATTCCTTAAGCTCTTGTGAGGATGATGATGATTCTTCCTCTTCCATGTTTTCTTGAGTTTGAGAGAATGAACACTCCTCTTCTTCGGGCTCTCTCTACTTGTGTCACAAATGGTTCTTCATGGAGCTTAGCCAATTTATCCCATAGCTCTTTGACATCTTGAAATTCACCTAACCTAGACACAATATTGTTAGGTATTGAATTTAATATTAATTGAGTTACCTTATCATTTCTTTCGAAATCTTAGACTTGCTCTTTGGTCCATCTTTTCTTCTTGAGATATCCACCTTTTGGACCTCTTGGAATTTCAAACCCCTTCACTAGGATCATCCAATCTTCAAAGTCCATCATGAAAAAGTTCTCCATTCGTGCCCTCCATTACTCAAACCCTTCTTGTCTATAGAAGGTGTATGGAATTGGAGTGTTGATATCCCATCCAAGTCCATCTTTTAACAACTCCATCCTCTAGTGCTTTTGCTCTCGGTTGTTAACCCGTAGAAGAGCTCTGAGCTTTGATATCAATTGTAGGAACGTCCGTGAGTACTAGAGGGGGGGTGAATGACGTGTCTTTGTCGACTTGATGAAATTCGTTCGTGCTTGTCTACAATCATTATTAACGCAGCGAAAATACAAAATACACCAAACAACAACAATACACAATGAGACACCGATATAACGTGGTTCGGAACCTTAGAGTTCATACTCCACAGATTGAGCTCAAATGAGCTCTAGCGATGCAAACACCACTAATAATCAAATACACTCCTTCTCGACAACAAGTCAGAGGCGGAGAAACCTCTTACAACAGATTACAAAAGTAATACAAGATAAAACAAGCAAATACAAATGAAATACACAAAACAATATAAAGAAAACTTTATAACTATTGCTTTGGATGTTTGTTTGTTTGGTTGCTTGAGTTGCATTTAGAGACCCTGAATTGCACCAGCAAATCACCCCAAATCGCCTCAAAGAACCATGCCAAAATTTCTCTCCTCGAGCTCCTTTTAAACCTGCAACTCGGGCTAGATTCCACCTAGCAGTCAACTGCTCCTGTAGTTGTTGTGAGACAACGACTTAATCCACGTTGGATAAGTTCCAATAGATAGACCATCAGTTGACTGATCATACCCATCAGTCGACTGATCATGCCTCCACTCTATAGGAACGTTCGTGACTGCTAGAGGGGGGTGAATAGCGCTTCGATGTTGATGGAGGAATTCGATCGTGCTTGCTACAAATTGATTAGTACGTAGTGGAAATAAAGCAATAACAAATACACACAAGCACAATAGACAACACGATATAATGTGGTTCGGAACCGAATAGTTCCAACTCCATGGATTGGGCTCGTAAGAGCCCTAGCGATGCAAATCAGACACCACTATAACAATAACTCCTTCTCGGAACAATCCGGAGGTGGAGAAATCTCGTACAAATGATCACACTAAGTAATAAAATAAATGCAAGCAAATACAAGTATGAAATACAATACAAGTAAAGAAAAACACTTTACAAGAGAACTTGAGCGTTTGCTTTTGGTTGCTTGAAGAATAGCCTTGAAGATCTGAATTGCAGTAGTAAATCCCCTCCAAATCGCCTCAAGAAACTATGGCAAAAACCTCCTCCACGAGCTCCTTTTATAACTTGCATTCGGGCTAATTTTCGCCTAGCAGTCCACTAATCGGGACCATCAGTCGACTGCTCCTGTAGCCGTTGTGAGATAATGGCATATGCCACGTTAGATAAGTTCGAATAGATAGACCATTAGTCGACTGATCATACCCATCAGTCAACTGATCGCTCAATCAATCGAGTGTTCGGGTTGATCACTCGACTGGAGAGCTTTCTGTGCCTAAAAACCTGACCATCAGTCGACTGATTTCCAAATCAGTCGACTACTCAGACCAACAATCGATTGTTTAGCTCTATCAGTCGACTACCAGGCCATTTCCCGCAGTCAAACTCTAGTTGACTCCCATCAATCAACTAATCATAGTCTCAGTCGACTGATACACCTTAAACATGAGGTTTTAACCCAAGTATGATACCCCCATACTTGCTAGACCACCCTTAGCCTATACCTAAGCCTTCTAGCCACCTTCGTCAGCCTCATGCCTATCGGATCCCTCCAAGTCATCCATGACTTGGTCATCCATACGCTAGTCTTCAGGTGCTTCCATCAGCTATTGTCATGCTAATGTGGTCTATACCGCCAAGGCACATTGGACTTACGCTGCCAAGACTCCACTTGAATTTTACGCCACCAACCATTGGACTTATACCGCTAAGACTCCTTCTTGGACTTTAAGCCGCCAATATTCCCCTTGGACTTTCCAATTGTCAAGACTCAAGCTTGGACTTTCCCTTGCCAACCCATGTTGGACTTTCCATGCTAAGACCCATGCTTGGACTTTTCCTTGCCAAGACCCATGCTTGAACTTTCCTTTGCCAAGACCCATGCTTGGACTTTCCTTGCCAACCCATGTTGGACTTTCCATGCCAAGACTCAAGCTTAGACTTCTCCCATGACAATGGTCAAACCATCATCAAACATCAATTATAACCTGGGTCGATTGTACCAACAATCTCCCCAACACTTGTCAGACATCAATGTCAAACATCAAAACACTACTCGAGTCAAACTCGAGTCTGGTCAATCGTGACCTGGGTCGATTGCACTAACAATCTCTCATTTTTTGATGTTTGACAAAAACACCCTTGAGTTAGGCCCCTAATTCAAATTCCCTTATCAATTTTCCCAAATTGGTAATTCTAACATTCTTTCATTAATTCTCCTCCTTTTGACATACATCAAAAAGGTTCTCCCAAGGAGGTCAATATCTCATATCCCAATGAGATCTTACAATCTCTCCCTTGGTCCAAAAATATCTAGGATGCCTACAATCTTCCTAGTGATAAGTCTCATATCACTTAAGAGAGACAATCATACAAGCTCTCCCAATTTCCAAATTAGGCATCTCAAATTCTCATTTTTCTCTCTCATGAGGAAAAATAACATCCATCATCCCATGATGGATACCTCCCCTAAAGGCTTGCTCCCCCTTTACCATTGCACTAACAATGTCCTTGGGAAGTCCCTAAGGCAATAGGAACACTAAACCATCAAAATTATGGTCCAAAGTTCAACATTGAACTTTTCCACATCTTAAAATTGATACATCACCCTAACAACTCTCCTAATCCATATCCAATGGATTTTCATCCTTTTTAATGCTTCCCAAAGTATATCCTAGGGTTAGGAGCAGTTAGTGTAACCTAACATAGCTGAAATCAGGCTAAACAAACCTTGTTTACTCGAAATCAGACATGATAGTCAACTCTTACAGTCACCAATCGACTGTCCCATGCATCAGTCGACTGCCATCAAGCGGCAGTCGACTGATAACTGAAAATTCCAATTTTCAATTATCAGAACCAAAATTCAAAAATTCATAAGTAAATATATGTAATTTGAAAAATCGTGAAACTTCATACGTATAATACTTATAACCAATAAAATGGGTGAAAAATATTTGAAAAATATTTTAACTATAAAATAGCGAAATTGATACAAAGTTCAAAAGTGAAGAAAAACTTCAATGTTTTAGCTCACTTTGTATCAACTTCATCAATGGTGATTGCTATCAAAAGATAGACTTTACCAAGGTTTTTCAAAATGATTTCAAAATATTTTTAAAACCTTATATTGGATCATGTTCTTTGGGCTTAATGTACATGGCTTGAACATAAGCTTTCCCATTGATCCATCAATAACATAAGATGAGTTTTAGTTCATCTAGATGCAAAAACTATGCACTTTGAACTTAACTCATATTCTAGTATCTCACATGTATCTAGGGTGTATAAAACACACACATGTGATTGTGAGATGTGGATTTTGTTCTCCTAAGCTAGGGTTTCATGCATTTTTCTAAGGCAACCCTACTTGATTCTCTTATACATGAGACTTCGAATCATGTCAATTGTCCTTAACTCAATTTGTTATTAATGCATGAATGATCATGGCATAAAAGATAACATAAATAAACATGGCCAATGATCATGATGTCATGACATAAAATAGAGTCTAAGCATACATGACATAAAACCTTAATCCTAAGTAATATCATAACATATTAAATGATTAAAAGTAGATATGATGTCATGACATGTTATATGACAAATCAAGCATGACAAATAAAATATAAAGGTATATAATACCTAAAATTTTAACATTAGTTGTCATTTGTTAAGGTCAAATCTATTTTGCCATATTATCATTTTTCTCCCAAGTATGCAAAAACCCAAAATAGCACACTATGACCTCTAAACCTAGCATGTGTCATTTTGATTGATTTTTCATAATTCTTAAATAATATTGGTACATTCAAAACTTTTTAGGGTTTAACACTCAACCCTATTTCCAAGGTATCCATAACCTAAAATGTCACCTTTACCATGGTTAGGTTAACTACCCATCCATTTAAAGTTGGCACACCTAAACCCATCTAGCGTGAATCGATCACGCTCTTAGGAACCCAATACCTATTGGAGCTCCTTGGGTTTACTAGGTATTCCTTAGGGATGACCTCCCTAGATACCCTCCTAATGACCCTTCTAGGTTTGATAGCCTTGGTCATTTGGGTATTGCCTAGGTTAACTCTAGGGGTGACTCCCCTTGTATCTTTCTTAGTGGCTTGCCTAGGTTTCCTTGAAACCCTAGCTACTAGGCATTTACCTTGGTCAACCTTAGGGATGACTTTCCTATTGACCTTGATTTTCGTAAACCTAGGTTTAGTTCCATAGTCAAATGAAACATTGTGGTAAGTAGGCATTACCTTCTTAGACATAGGCTTGTGACCCAAACCTTGCCTCCTAGATGATTCTTGCCTCTTACACTCTAGGTTTTGACTATTTGACCCTTTAATTGAATTTTGCATCTTCTTAAGGGTCTTCTCTAATTTCTCAAGCCTTAACCTCAAGGCTTGATTTTCTAGCTCTAATTATTCAATTTTTGATTTTTCATCTATTCTTTGGACATTATTTTTCCTAGGCATATGCCTAGTCCATTTAGGGTTAAAACCTAGGTGGTCCTCAATTTTCCTAATACTTGCCTTGGGTAAAATATTTTTAGGGACATTAGTTCCAAATTTCTCCTTATTCCTAAGGTTGACACTCTTAGCACCTAGACAATAAAATCTATTATTTCTACTAGCATGCTTTTCATGATAAATTGCAAGTGAATTAAAAGCATGCTTTTGACTTTTAATTAAAAAAGATGCATACTTAAAAGTTACCTTAGGGTTTGCCTTAGCTCCCCCTACTTGTGATGCTTCTTCTTTTCTCCTAGGGCATTGACTCTATAGTGACTCCGTTGTTGGCACTTGAAGCACACCACATACTCCTTGCTCTCCTAATTGGGGTTCTGGCTTCATTTAACTTCTCTTGACTTTTAGACGTCGATAGAGTCTTCTTAACTTTCTTAGGGCACTTACTCTTATAATGCTCATACTCCCTATACTCAAAACACATAATATGGATTTTATTTGAATTAAAGGGTTTGAGTTACCTAGGGTGGTGGTGAGGGTCTCTTGAGCTTGTACATCACTTCTCCCCGAAGTAGATGACTCTTCTTGCTCTTGCCCTTGACCCGGAGATCTAATCTCCTCCCCCTCAATCCTAGAGGTGGAGACTGTAGGGGATCGATTGGACGCTAGAGGGGGGGTGAATAGCGACGTGCTATGCGTCGATGGAATTCATTCGTGTTTGCTTGCTACAATTCTTGTTAGTACGCAGCGGAATAAACAATAATTAAAATACAACAAGAACACAAGCACTACAAACGCAAGGATATAACATGGTTCGGAACCGAACGATTCCTACTCCACGGATCGAGCTCTAAAGAGCTCTAGTAATGCACACGCAACCACTAATCACAAATAACTCCTTCTCGACAACACGTCGAAGGCGGAGAAACCTCGTACTAATGTTTACAACAATAAACGAAAGAAATACAAGCAAATACAATAGAAATGTAAAGAACACTTTACAAAACTAGGGTTTTGAGCGCTTGCTTGTCGGTTGCTTGGATGAGCTTGAAGGGCCCTGAAATGCACTTGCAAATCGCCTTCAAATCGCTTCACCAAAGTTCCCAAAGAACCAATGTCGAAATCCTCCACGAGCTCCTCTTTTTATCCTGCATCGGGCTGGATTTCCGCCAATCAGTCGACTGCCATAAGTCACCAGTCGACTGATGCCACTGTTGTCGTGAGACAACGGGTCGATCCATGCTGAAAAATCTCCAACGGATCTCTTGGCGATCGTCGGTCGCGTAGTCGGCGCCCGATCGGCTCTGAGCATACGTGCTCGCAACTAAACTAGCGATTGACATCGATCATTGCTCAATGGCGATCGCTGCGAGCAATTTCAGCTCTAAACCGGCAATCGAACTCTAGTCGACTCATGGCAGTCGAACCGGCCATAATGTCAGTCGACTGCCAACCTCAAACATGAGGTTTTAACCCAAGTATGGTGCCTCCATACTTGCTAGACCATCCTTAGCCTAGACCTAAACCTTCTAGCCACCTCCATCAGCCTCACGCTTCTCGGATCCCTCCAAGTCATCCATGACTTGTTCATCCATCGCGCTAGTCTTCAGGTGCTTCCATCAGCTATGTCATGCTAACGGTGTCTACACCGCCAAGGCACATTGGACTTACACCGCCAAGACTCCGCTTGGACTTTACGCCACCAACCATTAGACTTATGCTGCCAAGACTCCACTCTTGGACTTTACGCCGCCAATATCCAACCCCTTGGACTTCTCAAATGCCAAGACTCAAGCTTGGACTTTCCCTTGCCAACCCATGTTGGACTTTCCATGCCAAGACCCATGCTTAGACTTCCCTTGTGCCAAGTACTCAAGACTTGGACTTTCTCAAATGCCAAGTGTCCCACTTGGACTTTCCATGCCAAGTACCCATGACTTGGACTTTACCTTGCCAAGACTCATGCTTGGACTTTACCATAATCACATAGTCAACCATCAAAGTCTCTCTCGAGTCAAACTCGAGTCTGGTCAATTATAACCTGGGTCGATTGTATAAACAATCTCCCCAAAATATTAATCGACATCAATGTCAAACATACTATGTCAAACCACTTTGTCAAACATCAAAATATCACTCGAGTCAAACTCGAGTCTGGTCAATCGTGACCTGGGTCGATTGCACCAACAATCTCCCCCTTTTTGATGTTTGACAAAACAAACCTTGAGTTAGGCCCCTAACTCAAATTCTCTTACCAATTTTCTAAATTGGTAATTTAACCTTCTCCCCCTTTTTGACATACATCAAAAAGGTTATCTCTCCAAGGAGGTCAATGATGCGACGAGGAAAATGCATTTATCTCCCTTCGATGCGACGAAAGCACGAGGGAAGCTTTTGGGGGTTCTCACAGGCCGCAACAGTAAATAATGAGAAGACAAAGCCAAGAAATGCAAAACCCACACAGGCAAAGAAAGCTAGAACACAGGATGTAATGTGGTTCGGAATGAGTATTCCTACTCCACGGAGGTGAGCTCTCTCACCGGGGACAATGCCCAAGCACTTTCAACTATGAACGTCCTCCTTTTCGGAAGGGAAACTTCCCGAGGTGGAGGAGACAACCTCTTACAATTTTTTATCTCAATACAAGAAAGAGTACATGCAATATAACCGTGAAGGTCGATACTCTCCTTCTCCGATGATGTAGTGATAGCTCTCCTCCTCCTGCGCCTTGGCTTCTTGCTTGTTGGAATAATGCGGATCCCCTTTCTTTCTGTCCTCCCCCTCCCTTTTATCCTCCTCCTCTGATCCATCCCTACCTCGTAGGCTATTCCCATCGTACACGTTGCCACCATGTCCACCTGGAGAATAATTCTGTTACAAATACGAGGGGCGAAGGCTCCTCGGAATATTATGTGGGGACCTCTCCTTCTGTTACATAACGCCTCCTCGTCTACATTTCAGGAAACTAGGTTAGCCTGTCCCCCTCAACCATCCACTTTTAGTGAAACTAACTTAGGTCTATAGCTCACGGAGGGTATAGCCTTTGGGTTCTCCACCTGCTTGAACCAACTCTCCTTCTTCCCTTGCCAAACGACCTCTGGCCTATCTAGGCCGAGCCGATTCTCATCCGTTCCGTCTGCCTCTAGGATTACTTGACCGAACCAATTCTTATTTGTCCCATCTACCTCTAGGCTCATCGGGCCAAATCGATTCCGGCTTATTTCTTAGTGAAGCGCCCTTCGTCTTCTCTTTGCCGTGCCAATTACCTCCACTAGCTCTCCCGTGCCAAGGGTTTAGGATATTTGCGCCCGAACTGTTTTTCCTTTCCTCTTCTGCCGAACCAATTATTCGGCTCAGATAATGTATGACAGGCAAATCCCTTTATCTGGTGTATACAGAAGAGGTAACAGCGGTATCATTAGTCAATCCCAAAAAATAGTCAAGCGAAGCTATAAGCTTGACTTTCCAAATGTATATAAAGTCTTCGGCTCCATCCTTTGCTCCTTAATTCGAGTTCATTCTTCCCTTATAGCTCCTCTACGTATATTCGAGGCGGCCTAATGGGCCCATGGGCCCCGCTTCTCCTTTTTCCTTTCGTATAGTCGAACTGTCACGAAAAACCCTATATAATCCTCCGCCTTTTATTTTAGGTATCACCTAGCGTGCTTAACAATCCTGTCTCTTCCACTTCTTCCCTCAGCGATTTTCACCGGCGGCATTTCGACGACCTAGCCCTTCTTTTCCTACACGCTTCTGCTTTAGCCCCAAGTAAGTATTCCGTCCTGTTTCACACCAATGGCCCCTAAGACTATCCCTTCACCCGCATGGTATGAACATACTGTAACCAAACTCGATTGCAACCACTATTTCTTTAACCTTAAAGATAGGTACATAGACTCTTCTATAAAATGTTGCTTTACGACCAAGGCGCACCTACCACACCGTCCTCCTACTGGTTTAACCTGCTTCGTCTCCGAACAATTCCTAAATGGTATGTCTCTTCCAGTACCCCCCAATATTTAGAAATCCTAGACTTTTTATGGATTACCCTTAAACCAATTTACCCCCAACACATTTCGCATTCTATCAGGGGTCGTTATAGTGTTCCAACACTTAAACCTTCCTTTATCCCCTCAAGTATTCCACTGCTTCTTTCAACTAAAATCTTCTAAGGTCGGCCTTTTTTACCTGTCCAGCCGCTCGGACTGCCAATTTCTAGTTAATATGCCTACTTCCTATAAAGGATGGGAAGAACTATATTTCTTTGCACAACTTCCGGTACCTCTACCTTATTCTGATACCTGGAAGTTAGAACTTCCTGAATTACCTCCATTCCGGGAGATGAGGACCCAATGTCCCTTTTTGGAAGCCTATAGAGTACTGAGGGAGTCATACTACTGTTCAAACCATCTACTGAAAATTCCCCTCCTGAGTTACTTTGGGTTATCCCCCCTCCCTTCAGCGATCCCAACTGACATAGGTAGGATGACACCCACCCTTTCATGTAACCTTTTATTTGCGTCAACTCCCTTTCTTACCATCGTATTTTGCAGATAACCTAATGCAGGACACTTTAGTAAAAGGAGAAGATATTGAGGCGGCCAAGCAAAAGAAAACCTCAATGAAAAGGGGCAAATCTGTAGCAGCCCCTTCTTCCCCCCGAAAAAAATTACGACTCGTCAAGAAAGGAGCCCCTAGCTCATCGGCTCTCCCTCCTTCCTCCTCTAACCAACCTGGTTCACAATCCCTAACCCTTTATGAATCGAGAAGGAAGAACACCCCCCTATCCGTCCCATCTTCATCTCCCCGAGGAGGAGACTCCCCTTCCCACTATCCTGCTTCATCCTCCTATCATCAACCGAATCCTCGCCTCCTATCCCTTCCGACACCCTTACTTATCCTGCTCCCCTTCGATGCGTTAGACCCAACCTTCCTTCCGAAGGATAAGACCTTCCTGTCCCGACCCCCGCGAGGGCTACATTGGGGTCGCTGCTGCAAATTCGTCGTCCGTCGGAAGTGAAATTCTTCAACCAATCGGACGTGCAAGGCCCATGCGAACAAGTAGGCAAGTTGCTGGCTGAGGTACTTACCATCTCCTTCTCATCTTTACTATATGTATCTCTGTATGCCAGCATACATTGATGGTTCTTTCTTTCCTTTAGGCCTCCACCCATCATAACAAAATGGTCGTTCGACTGGCTCAATTTCAGTCCAACGTAGAGGCACGCTACTCCGCCTCTCTAACGCAGCAGAAACAACTCGCTAAGCAGTTAAGCGAGAGAGAACAGAAAGAATCTGACCTGAGGGGCCAATGTGAAGACGCCATGACGCAATTGGCCCTGGTCTGAAGTGAGAAGGAGGAGCTGCAGCGAAAAAATGAAGAACTCGAACAGCGAATCTTCTTCCAATCCAGTGAATTACAGCAGGTGGATATCCTCGCCCGTGAACTAAAAGAATATAAGGGGCATCTTGGGGACGCTATGATTCAAGCCGCCGATTCTTCGACTGCTATCGAACAGCTCCAGCAAGAACGCCGACTGCTTCGACTGGAGCGCCAAGCCTGGGAAGCCACTAGGAAATCTTGCATAGAGAAGTGCCAAGAACTCTCCTCCCTGGTGGCGGCTCTTCCTCAAACTCTATCGGCAACGGCTCGGTAACAGTATGCTCTTCAGAAAGAACACTCCAAAGCCCTGTCAACTTTGGGACGGCAAGCTATAAAAGCAGCCACCGAGAGGGATGCCTTGGCAGCCCAACTAACGGAGAGCCAAATCCAACTGGCTAAATGTCAGGACCAGCTGAAGGAGCAGGAAGCTGATCTAAAGGGACGATATGTCAAGAAGGGGGTGGATCTGTTCATATTAGGCTTCGATGGGTCTTCGACTCTGAACGCTGAACGCTGAACGGGGATATCCGCCCCCTGGCACGGACACCAGCTATTTAAATCCTGTGGACGCACTAGCCAAGTGTCCCCCCGAACTATTTGAATTATAACTTCCAACATTCTCTTCCTTGTAATGACTTTTTCCTTGATGCTAAAAAGTAAATTTGGTTAACATAGCTTTTTGTTATTATCCTTGCATGTCTCCTTGCGGGTCGGAAATTCTAAACCAACTTTAAACTTTTCTCTTTTTATACTGTCATTTCTTTTCTCGTGTCGTATGGTGCAATCACCTAGTTGGTTCGGGGACTTACGTGGAAGGTCTCAAATGGTATTATTCATATCCGACCCAATTTTGGCTCGGCCAATAATTAAATGACTTTCGCATGTTGGTCTTCTCTATCTCTCTTACTGCTTCGGAAACAATATCAGTCTCTTCCTCTTCGTCCCCTTCCCAAGAACTACTGTCGTCGCTTTCCCTCCACTATAAATTATCACCCTCCATGTCTTCGTCCTTCTATCTCACTCTCATGACTTCAGCGGGACACCCTATTGAGATTTCTTCGGATCCCAAATCTTTCGAGCTGCAAGACTGGCTTTCCGAAGACACTGAAGATTCGGAGACCCGTTCGACAGCCACCTCAATTTTTAGCCCCCTTCCTTTTCCACCTCACACCACAGCTCCCACCTCTCCCCCAGAGAGTCTTTTCGAGCACCATTTCCCTCGTTCTGCAATCGGGTGTGGAACCCTCCTTTAACATGGGAGTACACAGTAGGAGATCCCCGGGCCGCCGCCGAACTTCCCCCACTCCCACCGGCTATGGCCTTCCTCCCAGTCTCCCTGGCGAGAGTCCATCCTCCTCCCTTTGATGAAGGCCCATCAACAATACCTCCTGCTCAAGGCGAGTGCTTCAGGGTCATCTTGGCGCCTCCCCCCCCCCCCCAAGGAGACCTCTAACACTTCTTCTGTTAAGTGCAATCAGAGAAAATCATCATAAAAATAAATGATGTAACCATTTTAAATATGTTAATAAAAATGAAGAAGGGAATTGATGTTCGCTTTTGTCGTTTTCCTGTAGAAGTGAGGTTTCTGCCATCAGAAGGACTGTAATCAGGCCTGAACATACTTTCTTTTACCATCTCCTGGGGATTCGGACCCTTTTTCCTTATAATTACTGTACCAGCGACTTTTTACATGTTGTCGTTACGTTTCCCCTTCTTTACTAACATTCATTATCCCCACTTCCTCTGCTAATAAATGTGCCCTCTTCCCCCATCGTTATAAGGACCTCCAACCCCAGCTGTATAACATACATCTTTTCCCCTCTTCTCCCTTAGCCATGGATAGGATGTCTGAACAGGGTAGTAGTTCCTTTCCTTCTGAAGAAAAGGTGGGCAAGCAACATTATATTGTTAACCTGGAAGAACAGGTGAGATACTTACAGCAGCGGCTGAGGGAAGTCTCCGCCAACAACTACTCATTGCGTCAACAGCTAGCAGGGTCCCAGAAGGAACTATCTAAGCAGATCTTCCTGCAGCAATCCTACTTTCGGCAACTGATGTGCCCACCTCCTCCGCGCAAAGAAGCTCCTTCAGCCCCTCCTAACAAAGAACTGTAATACCCTACATATAAGGGTTTTTTTATTTTCTTCTTGTAAGAAGAATTAGAATATGTAATCTTTCTGAAGCAATGAACTTTTCATGTTTGTCTTCTTCTTCCAATACCTCTTATGTTATGCCCCATTTTACCTTCCTCATACCCAAATAAGATGACACATAGTTGAGGCCTACTTCGGCACTTCTGCTGAGAATATAATAATATAGAGTCACTAAATGACCCAACTTTGCTGCTCCACAGCCACAAGGGGATAGAATAATATATAACTGAATAAGGACTTCAACTTCTTCCGCTTCGCGGGGATAAAAATGATATATATAACTGAGAAAATCTCAGTTTTTTCGTTCCGCCACCACACGGGGATATTCTTCCGCTTCGCGGGGATAAAAATGATGTATAACCGAGGAAATCTCGGTTCTTCCGTTCCACCACCACACAGAGATTTCTTCCGCTTCGCGGGGATAAAAATGATGTATAACCGAGGATATCTCGGTTCTTCCGTTCCACCACCACACGGGGATTTCTTCCGCTTCGCGGGGATAAAAATGATGTATGACCAAGGAAATCTCGGTTCTTCCGTTCCACCACCACACGGGGATTTCTTCCGCTTCGCAAGGATAAAAATGATATATATAACTGAGGAAATCTCAGTTCTTCCATTCCACCACCACACGGGGATATTCTTCCGCTTCGCGGGGATAAAAATGATGTAACCGAGGAAATCTCGGTTCTTCCGTTCCACCACCACACGGGGATTTCTTCCGCTTCGCGGGGATAAAAATGATGTATAACCGAGGATATCTCGGTTCTTCCGTTCCACCACCACACGGGGATTTCTTCCGCTTCGCGGGGATAAAAATGATGTATAACCGAGGAAATCTCGGTTCTTCCGTTCCACCACCACACGGGGATTTCTTCCGCTTCGCGGGGATAAAAATGATGTATAACCGAGGAAATCTCGGTTCTTCCGTTCCACCACCGCACGGGGATTTCTTCCGCTTCGCGGGGATAAAAATGATGTATAACCGAGGAAATCTCGGTTCTTCCGTTCCACCACCGCACGGAGATTTCTTACATTTCGCAGGGATAAAAATGATGTATAACCGAGGATATCTCGGTTCTTCCGTTCCACCACCACACGGGAATTTCTTCCGCTTCGCGGGGATAAAAATGATGTATAACCGAGGAAATCTCGGTTCTTCCGTTCCACCACCACACGGGGATTTCTTCCGCTTCGCGGGGATAAAAATGTTGTATAATCGAGGAAATCTCGGTTCTTCCGTTCCACCACCACACGGGGATTTCTTCCGCTTCGCGGGGATAAAAATGATGTATAACCGAGGAAATCTCGGTTCTTCCGTTCCACCACCGCACGGGGATTTCTTCCGCTTCGCGGGGATAAAAATGATGTATAACCGAGGAAATCTCGGTTCTTCCGTTCCACCACACCACGGGGATTTCTTCCGCTTCGCGGGGATAAAAATGATGTATAACCGAGAAAATCTCGATTCTTCCGTTCCACCACCACACGGGGATAAAATAATATATAGTGCTCAAAGGCCTTCAATATAAAGAGTGTGATGTTTTCACACCACTGTTCTTCCTATCTTCATCCTTCTTATGAAAGCGAGGGCTTCAGCACATAATGGGTCATCTGCAGAATAAATCCTCGTTTTACTTTCACTTAGGGCCTCCTTTTCTATAAACGAGGAGCCCAATAATCATTATAAGCCCATTCTTCCCTCTTTTTATAGGGGATTCTTCGTCTTCCCTTTTGTTATTTTCATTCCTTACGCCTTTTCGTCTTTTTCGTCTTCATTTGTTCCTCTTTCCGCTGCCATCCTCCATTGCCTCAATCCCCTCTTTCAGCACCTCCCTTCTTCATTCTCAGACCAGCAAGATGCATTCCACTTTCTTCCAAGAAATATCAAGCTGTTACTCACACCTCAAGCGAGGCGAGGGTCAGCCGCCAGCTTCATCCTCCTCCTCACCTTCCCCTATTGCCATCACTCCTGCTCCGTCTCGCCTTTCTTCTTCGCTTCTGCCCGAAACCCTTATTAACTCCGTGCCAGAGGAAACTGGAATAACCAGCCCCTCCTCTCTTCCTCTGTTACTTACAAACCCTAACTCCCCTACTTTTTCCCCATCCGCCGTAAGTGTTCGGAAGACACCTTCTCCTTCATCGCAATCTAAAGATGAATCCATGGAAGGCATGCTTCCATGTCAGCCGACAATAGATGCTTGCGCATCCTTGCCTTCTTTTTCCCCTGAATACAACTCCACTTTTGAACCCATGGCAATTGACAATTCCCCATTGCCTATCTCCCCTTCTGCCTCTTGCCTGAAGAGCCCTTCACCTCCTATCGGCACTAGTCCACGTCCTTCTACTTCTTGCCTTCCCATCGAAGGCTCCTCCAGCCCTATGCTCATCATATCGTCCTCTTCGGATTCCTCACCCAACCAATTTCCTTCTACCATTCCTGACATGCCTACCTCACAACCGGCCATGCCACATTTTGCCCCCCCCCCCCCCCCCGGGCTCCTGCTTCTTTGCCCCCAACTATTACCTCTGTGAGCCTTCTGACCAATGCTCCTTCTTCGTCCCCTTCTCAACCTATGGATACCACCCCCATTCTTCCCCTGATGAGTGAACCTCTACCTTCGGGGTCGTCCGTCCCTTCTTCTTCCCATTCTCCTCGGAGTCTTCGGATCTTGAATTTAGAGGAACTAGTCCCCCGTATGGAAGGCCTGCACCATGCCCTCGACTTGGTATGTTTTTCTAATCAGCTTTTCTAATTTTTCTTACTGAATAACTTCTTTTCAACAACCGGCATATAGGCCCTAACCAACTACCAAGAGTTGGACCGCTCTCTCCACTAACACCGAGCTCAATTTTTGGAATCGGAACGGCGGCAACGGGAGGATTTAGCGACTGCCCAAAATCGGGAACAGCTCCTGTCGCAACAACTGCAACTATGCCAGGAGCAATTGGCAGGAGCTCGCCACCAAATTCAAAAAGATGCCAATACCATCGCAGCATTACAAGAACAACAGCGAGCGGGTGTGGAATCACCTTTACTACAGCGGGAGGTTCAGCCGACCCATCTTGACAAGGAGTCTTCCTCTTCTCAAGAATTGACCCGCCTTCGAGAGTATGTAGCAGAGCTCCTTCAGGGGAAGCAACAGGACTCAAACACCATCGCTCGACTCCAGGTTCAATACCAGAAAGCGGAGGATAAAATAGGGGACCTCCGCACTCGCATGTGCAAGGAGGTACAAGAAAACTCCTCTCTCATAAATTCTAGGGCGCATGCTCATGCCCGTCTACGCAGGCAAGAAACCTCCCTCCAGAGACTGAGCACTGAGCTTGCTCGAACCAGATCCTACTCCG
Organism: Wurfbainia villosa; assembly: GCA_025175895.1. Lineage (NCBI taxonomy): Eukaryota > Viridiplantae > Streptophyta > Magnoliopsida > Zingiberales > Zingiberaceae > Wurfbainia > Wurfbainia villosa. The sequence goes on from CM046008.1 coordinate 2,631,366, forward strand.
AAGCGGTAGAGGGGATTTCGGCCTCCATGCGTCAGAACATAGATGACGCACCTTGTACAGCAGGATCAAACTTCCCGAGCCGACGATATTTCAGTCTTGGCTGACGCCATTATGGAAGTATTCAGGCGCTATAGTGACATGCGCTGAGCCCTTCGGGAGCACCAAGAGAAATGTCATAGACTCCATCGGGACCGAAGCCCGGACCGCCCGAACCGACAGGAGCGATTAATCATCCTGTTGCGCGCCACTTATCAAGACGGGTTTAATGAAGCGGTCCGGCAATACGCTGATCAAGGACTTCCTCCCCCGACATATCCTACTTTCTCTTTAAATTGGGAAGCCGGCTTTCGGCGCTATCCCCCTGACAGGTTTAAGTTATAGCTTGATGTATTGTCTCATAATAGGGCTCCCTTTCCATCCTCTTCTCTTTTTCAAAGTTTATTAGAGGTACTATATCGCGATTGTGAATGGCTCATTAATCAAATTCGGGTTCCCTTTGCATTTGACTAATACAATCAAGTTAGGAAATACACCCCTTCAGGAGTCCCACAACTCCTCTTCTTCTATCCCCCACTTCTCATACGGTGTGAAAAAGTTTTAAATGAATGGCGTTTCAAGGTCGTGGAAGTTCCTTGCCCTGGTCATCTTTCAGATAATATGCGACCACCTTTCGCGGTGCGTTGCCGTGAGTCCCTCGGTTGAGCTAACTTTCCAGATCTCGGTAGTTCGCTTTCTGTGAGAACCAAATCCCCCTCCTTAAATCTTCGAGGCGCCACCTTCTTATTAAAGGCTTGTTGTACTCTCTGCTTGTAAAGCTCTGCTCGTCTTCGTGCCAACTCCCTCTTTTCTTCCACCAAATCCAATTCAGTGCTTCGAATAATTTGGTTCTGCTCCGGCTCGTACACCTCTATTCGGGCGCTACTTAAGAGGGCTTCAACCGGAATAACAGCTTCCGTCCCGTATACTAAACTAAAGGGAGTCTCTCCCGTTGCAGTTTTCGGTGTAGTTCGGTAGGCCCACAGGATTCCAGGCAGTTCTTCTACCCAGCTTCCCCGTTGAGCCCCCAATTTGGTCTTCAATCCTTGAATGAGAATTCTGTTAGTGACTTCAACTTGCCCGTTAGCTTGAGGGTGGGCTACCGAAGTGAAAGCTTGCTGAATATTGAGACTTTGACACCATTCTTTGATCTTTTTGCCCTAGAATTGACGTCCATTATTGCTAACTATCCTCCGAGGAATACCATATCGACAAACGATATTTTGCCATAAAAATTTTATTACAGCATTCTCAGTAATTTTAGCAAGAGGCTCTGCTTCCACCCACTTGGAGAAGTAATCTACGGCCACCAATAAAAATTTCTTCTGCAAAGGTGCCACCGGCATCGGACCTACTATATTCATTCCCCATTGATCGAAGGGACATGAAGCAACCATAGCTTTCATTAATTCAACTGGCCGTTCGGACCGATTGCTATGCTTTTGACAAGCTGAACAAGTTTGCACTAGGCGAGCGACATCTTGTTGGAGGGTCGGCCAAAAATATCCCTTCAATGGCCTTCAAGCAAAGCCTTCCCTGTATGATTACTCGCAAAGAACCTTCATGAATCTCCCGAAGTACCCATTCCGCATCTCCACTTCCCAAACACTTCAATAATGGTCGTCCAAAAGATGTCTTGTACAAATCTCCGTTCAGGAGGGTGAAGCGTCGGGCTCTGCACACTAGAGCGGATGCCGCTCCTTTTTCTTTAGGGACCTTTCCATATTGTAAATAAGCTATGATATCGGTCCTCCAATCAGGTATTGAATCTGGTTCGGGCGTTGTTCCCTCTACATTGCAGATCGCTAGGGAAGTAGGGATTTCCACCTGGACCGTTTCCCATGATTTCACTCCTTCCATAGCGCTAGCCACCCGAGCCAATTCATCTGCCCTCACGTTATTCTCCCGTGGAATTTGCTTCAAGAGGACTTGCTGAAACGGAGCTTTTTCTTTCTCGAAAACTTTCAAATACTTGTGCAACCTTTCCTCCCGAACAGCGAAAGAACCTTGAAGTTGTGATACCACCAGTTGGGAATCCGAATGGATTATAATTGAAGAAGCCCCTACCGCCTTGGCAGCCTGCAATCCCGCTAGAATAGCTTCATATTTCACCTCATTATTAGATGCCCGGTACCCCAAGCGTACGGCTATGCGGGTCTCCTCTTTATCGGGGGAAATTAACAGAACACCAACACCGCTACCCGTAGACCCTGAAGAACCATCTATAAAGATGTTCCATACATCTGATCCTTCCTCTTTTGTTGACGAGCCATCCTCCCTCCGAGATGGCCAAATACATCCATAATGGTTCTCCTGCCACTGGTTTGGCCAACAGCAGAAGCCCAGCTAAATATTTCTTCAACTCTTGGAAAGCCTGCTCGCATTGATCGTCTCATTGAAACTTGGTAGCTTTCCACAGGATCTTGAAGAAAGGTAATCCCTTGTCTGCCGACATGGCTATAAACCGAGATAAGGAAACAATTCGACCCACCAACTTTTGAGTCTCCCGCAAGTTAGTGGGCGACTTCATATTGCACAGCGCTTGCACCTTCTCAGGGTTAGCCTGCAACCCTTTCTTAGTTACTATATATCCCAAGAACTTGCCGCTTCTTACCCCGAACAGGCATTTTTTAGGGTTCAGCTTCATATTATACCACCTCAGTGTAGCAAAGGTTTCATTTAAATCTTTTACCAAATCCCGAGTGGTTTTTGATTTGACTAGGATGTCATCCACATAAACTTCCACATTTTTCCCTTTCTGCTCCGCAAAAATTTTGTCCATAAGTCGCTGATAGGTGGCCCCTGTGTTCTTTAAACCAAAGGGTATTACCACATAAGCGTACAACCCTCCTGCTATCACAAAACTAACCCTCTTCTGATCTTCTTTAGCCAGGGGTATTTGATGGTATCCTTGATAGGCATCCATCAAGGACACCACTTCATACCCTACCATAGAATCTACCAACTGATCAATATGAGGCAAGGGGTAGCAGTCTTTAGGGCACGCTTTATTCAAATCATGAAAATCAATACACATCCTCCACTGCCCAGAATGCTTGGGGACCAGGACTACATTGGAGACCCACTCGGGGAATTGTATTTCCTTCACGTGACCCGCTTTTAGCAATTTGTCCACCTCTTCAGCTATGACCTTGTCCTTCTCCGGTCCAAAGTGTCGGCGCTTCTGTTGGATGGGTCGGACCCCTCTGGTTATGTTGAGGTGGTGTTCAGCCACACGAGGGTCAATCCCCATGAGATCATGCACGTCTCCGGCAAAGATGTCTTCGTTCTTCTTCAAGCAGGCCACCAGCTCCCCCTTGGCTTCCAGCTGCTGCGCCACCCGTGTGGTTTTTCCCAGAGCTATTTCCACTAGCTCTCCTTCCTCTATTTTATCTGCTTTGGGGGGGGATTCTTCCAGGACGCAGACGTCAGAAATGATGATGGCTTTCCCTTTGAGATCATCGGTTCAGGCCTTCTTCTGGTCATCCCGAACCATTTGCACATAACAGCTCCTGGCGGCCTTCTGTTCCCCTTGGACTTCCCCCACCAATTGTCCCACGGGGAATTTCAACTTCTGGTGGTACGGGGAAGCCACCGCCTGAAACATGGTAAGAAAAGGATGACCAAGAATAGCATTATATGTGGACGGAGCATCCACGATGAGGAAAGGAATTATACTAGTTTTTTGGCTCGGCTTCACGCCCAGAGTAAGGGGCAGTGAAATCTGCTATGTAGGGTGGACCACATGCCCTGCGAACCCAAAGAGGAGGGTGGCCACATCTTCTAGCTGGGTATTTCCCAGCTGCATCTGTCCAAAAGCCTCCTGGAAGAGGATATTGACAGAGCTTCCCGAGTCGACCAACACCCTGGCCACTTCGTAATTGGCCAGGGATATACGAATGACTAAGGTGTCCGTGTGGGGCAGCAGGACACCTTGGAGATCTTTCGGCCCGAACGAAATGGGCGATGCGGTTTGAATGGTCTGGTCGGTGATGATGGCCAGACTCTCCATGAGATGGGCGTACGATTTCCGCGCCCGGTTAGAATCCCCGTCAGTAGGTCCTCCTGCGATGACATGGATAACCCCCCTTGTGGGAGCGTTATTTACAATGGATGAGGGGCCCTCACCTGATGGGCCTTCCTGAGAAACCACCTCCTGGGACGGCGTTGGAGGGAAGGTAACTTGCGGTTGTTGGCTATACGGCTCTGGGCGGGCCACATTGAGTTGTTGCCCTCGCCGTGCCGACCCTCCTATCTGAAACCACAATTGTGGGTATACGGTTTGGAGGCGCTCTAGCTCCTCCTGTAACTTGAAACATCGGCCACTAGCGTGGCCATACTCCTTATGATATTGGCAGAAAAATGGAGTGGGGGGGTTACGCGGTATCCCCCTATATCCTAAGGGTCATTGCAGCAGACCCTGCTGATCATAGAATTCCATCTCCCGCTCCTTCCAAGTCTTCGTGGGAGGAAGTGCATCGCGCCCAGAGCAAAGCCGGGCCTAGGAACCTCCTGAAGGGGTCGTGCATATCCCGATGAGGTACTGAGCGGTGGGGCGAGTTCTTTCAATCGGCTATGCGGCAAAGACGTTCAGCTCTCCGCACTTTCAGTCCTTCTTCGCGGATAAATTGTTCCGCACGACTTAGTAGCTCCTCATAGCTGTTAGCAGGCTGTCTCAAAAGGGAACTGAGGAAGGAGCCCTCATTCAGCCCGTGCGAAATAGCGACTCTGAATGATTCTAATCTTGCAGAAGGAATACCCCTGGCTACAGAGGTGAACCGGTGGAGATATCCTCTGAGTGATTCTGAGGGTCCCTGTGTGATGTGCATCAGGATGGAGGCGTCATGCTTATACGCCTTGCAGCTGGCGAACTCCCGGCTGAACATCCCCTGAAAATTAGTAAAACAAGTAATAGACCCCGGGGGCAGGGTGTTGAACCATTTTTGTGTCGGGCCGATTAGGGTGGTCCGGAAGACTCGGCACTTAAGGGAATCGGTATAACAGTGGAGTGAAGCCGCTCCATCGAACTGCAATAAATGTTCGTCGGGATCCGTTGAGTCATTATACTTCTCTACTTGGGGGTTCCGGAAGTGGGATGGAGGGGTCTCAGAGAGGATATTCATGGTAAAAGGACTGGGCTCATAAACCTCCGGAGCCCGAGTCGATTGACTTTCACCCTGTTCTTCCCGTCGGGTCTGGATTAAGGGTGTGGTATTCTGAGGTACTCGCCCTCCAGTTCTCTCTCCAGGAACTGCTTCGACATTAATGGTTGTACGAGAAGGGGGAGGCACCTCTAGGGGCGGGCCTCGAGAAGAAGGTTCGCCAGAATGGGGATAAAGGTATCCGGTCCTTCTTCTTTCTCTAGTGAGGGCTTCAGTAACAGCGTCGTCCACCAGAGCCCTCAACTGTGATGGCAGAATGGTGATGGGGTTTTCCTCTGCTGCGGAGGCAACTGGATGTTGTATCTCTTCTGGCTGCATCTCAACATCTAGCTCAAGTGTTCCCACAGACGGCGCCAATTGATGCGGCGAGGAAAATGCGTTTACCTCCCTTCGATGTGACGAAAGCACGAGGGAAGCTTTTGGGGGTTCTCACAGGCCGCAACAGTAAAGAATGAGAAGACAAAGCCAAGAAACACAAAACCCACACAGGCAAAGAAAGCTAGAACACAGGATGTAACGTGGTTCAGAATGAGTATTCCTACTCCACAGAGGTGAGCTCTCTCACCGAGGACAATGCCCAAGCACTTTCAACTATGAACGTCCTTCTTTTCGGAAGGAAAACTTCCCGAGGTGGAGGAGACAACCTCTTACAGTTTTTTATCTCAATACAAGAAAGAGTACATGCAATATAACCGTGAAGGTCGATACTCTCCTTCTCCGACGATGTAGTGATAGCTCTCCTCCTCCTGCGCCTTAGTTTCTTGCTTGTTGGAATAATGAGGATCCCCTTTCTTTCTGTCCTCCTCCTCCCTTTTATCCTCCTCCTCTGATCCATCCCTACCTCGTAAGCTATCCCCATCGTACACGTGGCCACCACGTCCACCTGAAGAATAATTCTGTTACAAATACGAGGGGCGAAGGCTCCTCGAAATATTATATGTGGACCTCTCCTTCTGTTACATAACGCCTCCTCGTCTACATTTCAGGAAACTAGGTTAGCCTGTCCCCCTCAACCATCCACTTTTGGTGAAACTAACTTAGGTCTATAGCTCACGGAGGGTATAGCCTTTGGGTTCTCCACCTGCTTGAACCAACTCTCCTTCTTCCCTTGCCAAACGACCTCTGGCCTGTCTAGGCCGAGCCGATTCTCATCCGTTCTGTCTGCCTCTAGGATTACTTGACCGAACTAATTCTTATTTGTCCCATCTGCCTCTAGGCTCATCGGGCCGAATCGATTTCGGCTTATTTCTTAGTGAAGCGCCCTTCATCTTCTCTTCGCCGTGCCAATTACCTCCACTAGCTCTCCCGTGCCAAGGGTTTAGGATATTTGCGTCCGAACCATTTTTCCTTTCCTCCTCTGTCGAACCAATTATTCGGCTCAGATAATGTATGACAGGCAAATCCCTTTATCTGGTGTATACAGAAGAGGTAACTGCGGTATCAGTCAATGTCTCATGTCCCAATGAGATCTTACAATCTCCCCAAAAATACTTAGGATGTCTACCATCTTCCTAGTGATAATTTCCATATCACTCAAGAGAGACAATCTTATACTCTCTCCCAATTTCCAAATTGGGTTTCTTAAAATCCCATCAATTTTCCCAATTGATAACACTCTCCCCTTCAAAAAGGAAAAACACATCTATCATCCCATGATGGATGCCTCCCCTTAAAGGCTTGCTCCCCCTTGACCATTGCACCAACAATGTCCTTGGGAAGTCCCTAAGCCAATAGGAACTCTAAACCATCAAAATTAAGGTTCTAAGTTCAAACATGAACTCTTCCACCCTTAAATTTGATACTTTGACCTAACACCTCTCCAAATTCATATCCAATGGATTTTCACCCTTTATAATGCTTCCCAAAGCATATCCTAGGGTTAGGAGTGGTTAGGGACCTTTACCATGGCTGAAAATGGGTTAAACAACCTTATTTTTACCGAAATTAGCTTGGCATTCGACTACTTACGATGAATCATGATCACATCACATCGATCGACCGCCACCAAGAGCGTATGATCGACAACTAAATTTCCGAATTTCAGTTATCAAAGTTGAATTTCAAAAAATCATAAGTAATTCTACGTATGTCGAAAAATTACGAAATTTGATACGTATATTACTTATAGTCAATACAATGGGTGAAAAATATTTGAAAATTATTTTACCCATAAAATACTGAAATTGATACAAAAATCAAAAGTGAATAAAAACTTCAAGGTTTTAGCTCACTTTGTATAAATCTCATCAATGGTGATTGCTATCAAAAGATAGGCTTCACCAAGGTTTTCTAAAATGATTTTAAAATGTTTTCAAAACCTTATTTTGGATCATATTCCTTGGGCTCTATGTACATGACTTGTACACAAGCTTTTCCAATGATCCACTAATGAAATTAGATGAGTTATAGTTCATCTATATGCGAAAACTATGCACCTTGAACTCAACTCATATCCTAACATCTCACATGTATCTAGGGTGTATAAATACACATACATGTCAATGTAATGTGAGATGTGGGTTTTGTTCTCCCTGATCTAGGGTTTTATGCATTTTTCTAAGACAACTCTACTTGATTCCCTTATAAATGGGACTCCAAGTCATGCCAAAGTCCTTAACTCAATTTTAATCAAATGCATGAATGATTATGACATTAATGATGATATAAATAAGCATATGCTCATAATCATGATGTCATGGAATAAAATGAAATCTAAAAACACATGACATTTAATCCTAAACATGAACATGACATATAAAATGATTAAAAATAAGTATGATGTCATGGCATGTTATATGACAAATAAAATATATAGGTATAATAATACCTAAATTTTAATATTAAATGTCATTTGATATAATTAAATATATTTTGTCATATTATCACTAATCTCTCAAGTGTGCCAAAAATTCAAAATGACACACTATGACCTCTAATCCTAAATTTTGCCAATTTGATTGATTTTTCATATGCTTCAAAATATATTGGCACATCCTAAAATCTTTTAGGATATAAGCTCAAATGTATTTCCAAGGTAACCATAACCTTGAAAATAATCTAAAATGTCAACTTTGCTATGGTTGAGTTAACTACCCATCCAATCAAGGTTGACACGACCTAATCCATCTAGCGTGAATCAATCACGCTCTTAGGAACCCAAAATCTATTTGAGCTCATTGGGTTAATTAGGTATTCCTTAGGGATGACCTCCCTAGATACCTTTCTAATGACCCTCCTAGGCTTGGTAGTCTTGGTCATTTTGGTCTTACCTAGGTTAATCTTAGAGATTGCCTCCCTAGTAACCTTCTTAGTGGTCACCCTAGGTTTCCTTGAAACTCTAGCCACTAGGCATCTACCTTGGTCAATCTTAGGGATGACTTCCCTATTGACCTTGGTCTTCCTAGACCTAGATTGTGTTCCATAATCAAATGGAACACTATTATAAGCCACCTTAGGCTTAGGTTTGTGACCCAAACCATTCTTGCCCTTGGTTGACTTTTGTTTCTTGGGTCCTAGATGTTGACTTTGAGGTTTTGACCCTTGACTTTGACCATTAGACCCTTGAAATTGATTTTGTATCTTATTTAGGGTCTTTTCCAATTTCTCAAGTCTTGATCTCAAGGCTTGGTTTTCTAATTCTAATTGTCCAATTTTAGAATTTTGATTTGGTCTTAGGGCATGAGACTTCCTAGGCATATGTCTAGTCCACTTAGGGTTGAGACATAGGTGTTCTTGTACCTTTTTAATGGTCTCCCTAGGTAGAATTTGTCTAGAATTATTTGACCTAGGTTTTTCCTTAGATAATATATTTTTAGGGACATTAGTCCCAAATTTCTCCTTTTTTCTAAGGTTGACATTCTTAGCTCCTAAACAAAAATACTTGTTCATATTAGCATGCTTTTCATAAATTGCAAGAGAATTAAAATTCCGAGCATGCTTTTTGACATTATTTGAATAAGGAGCTTTATTTAAAAATACCTTAGGGTTAGCTTTGGAAGCTCCCCCTACTTGTGTAGCTCCTTCTTGCCCCTTCTTCTTCCCCATAGAGCATTGACTTCGGTAGTGTCTCGGTAGTCGGCATTTGAAGCAAATAATGTGCTCCTTGCTTTTGATGGTTGGGGAACTGGCATCCTTGACTTTTGGTGCCGGAGGAGCTTTCTTTACTCTCTTTGGAAACTTGTTATTGTAGTGCCCGTCTTCCCTACACTCAAAACATATGATATGATTTTTATTACAAATTGATATGTTTGAGTTACCTAGGGTCATGGTGGAAGCTTGAGCTTGCTCTTCTTCTTGACCGGAAGTAGAGGCTTCTTCTTGACTTGGCTCTTGCTCCGAAGTGGATGGTCTAACTTCCTCCCCCTCAATCCTAGAGGTGGAGGTCTCCTCCACTTCTTCCACCGATCCGGAAATTGATTCCCTATCAACTTCCGAATCCTCAAGCTCTTTAGATGACGATGTACTTGCTTGAGCTTGAGAGGGTGAGCACTCCTCTTCTTCTTGAACCGATGATGATTTTTCATGGAGCTTGGCCACTTGGCTCCATAACTCCTTAGCATCCATATAATGCCCTAACATACACACAATATCGTTAGGGATCAAATCAAAAATAAACTTTACTACCTTCATGTTTTTCTCGAAGGCTTGAATTTGATCTTCACTCCATTTCTTCTTCTTGAGGAAACCACCCTTTGGTCCTTTTGGATATTCGAATCCATCCATCAAAATAGACCATTCCTCAAAATCTCTCATCATAATGAAATCTTCAATTCTTCTCTTCCAAGAATTGAAGCCTTCTCGTTTGTATAGGGTGTAGGGCACCGGTGTGTTGATGTCCCATCCTAGTTGTCCTTGGACTTCCATCTTCACCCTCTAGCGTGCTCCCTTAGTTGTTAAACTTCAAGAGCGGCCTCGCTCTGATACCACTTGTAGGGGATCGATTGGACGCTAGAGGGGGGGTGAATAGAGACGTGCTATGCGTCGATGGAATTCGTTCGTGTTTGCTTGCTACAATTCTTGTTAGTACGCAGCAGAATAAACAATAATTAAAATACAACAAGAACACAAGCACTACAAACGCAATGATATAACGTGGTTCGGAACCGAACGTTTCCTACTCCACGGATCGAGCTCTAAAGAGCTCTAGTGATGCACACGCAACCACTAATCACAAATAACTCCTTCTCGACAACACGTCGGAGGCGGAGAAACCTCGTACAAATATTTACAATAATAAATGAAAGAAATACAAGAAAATACAATAGAAATGTAAAGAACACTTTACAAAAATAGGGTTTTGAGCGCTTGCTTGTCGGTTGCTTGGATGAGCTTGAAGGGCCCTGAAATGCACCTACAAATTGCCTTCAAATCGCCTCACCAAAGCTCCTAAAGAACCAATGTCGAAATCCTCCACGAGCTCCTCTTTTTATCCTGCATCGGGCTGGATTTCTGCCGATCAGTCGACTGCCATAAGTCACCAGTCGACTGATGTCACTGTTGTCGTGAGACAACGGGTCGATCCATGCTGAAAAAATACTAACGGATCTCTTGGCAGTCGACTGTCAACATTGACAATCGACTGCTAGCCGCATAGTCGACTGCCCAGTCGGCTACGGAGCATTCTGTGCTCACAGCTGAACTAGCAGTCGACTGTCGTCCCTTGGCAGTCAACTGCTGTTGACATCAGTCGACTGCTCCAATGAGCAATCGACTGCCAGAGTAATTTCAGCTCTAAACCGTCAGTCGAACTCTAGTCGACTCACGGCAGTCGAACCGACCATAATGTCAGTCGACTGCCAACCTTAAACATGAGGTTTTAACCCAAGTATGGTGCCCCCATACTTGCTAGACCACCCTTAGCCTAGACCTAAGCCTTCTAGCCACCTCCATCAGCCTCATGCCTCTCGGATCCCTCCAAGTCATCCATGACTTGTTCATCCATCGCGCTAGCCTTCAGATGCTTCAATCAGCTATGTCATACTAACGGTGTCTACACCGCCAAGGCACATTGGACTTACGCCGCCAAGACTCCGCTTGGATTTTACGCAGCCAACCATTGGACTTATGCTGCTAAGACTCCACCCTTGGACTTTACGCCGCCAATATCAAACCCCTTGGACTTCTCAAATGCCAAGACTCAAGCTTGGACTTTCCCTTGCCAACTCATGTTGGACTTTCCATGCCAAGACCCATGCTTGGACTTTCCTTGTGCCAAGTACTCAAGACTTGGACTTTCCCAAATGCCAAGTGTCCCACTTGGACTTTCCATGCCAAGTACTCATGACTTGGACTTTACCTTTCCAAGACCTATGCTTGGACTTTCCCATAATCACATGGTCAACCCTAGTCAACCATTAAAGTCTCCCTCGAGTCAAACTCGAGTCTGGTCAATTATAACCTGGGTTGATTGTATAAACAATCTCTCCAAAATATTAACCGACATCAATGTCAAACATACTATATCAAACCACTTTGTCAAACATCAAAACATCACTCGAGTCAAACTCGAGTCTGGTCAATCGTGACCTGGGCCGATTGCACCAACAAAGACTTCTTTCAATTCCACCTCATCTACTGATTTGGATGTCGACTCCTCTTCAACTTCGGAATCCTCGCTTGCTTGTGAGGATGATGTGCTTGCTTCCTCGGTCTCCTCCGATTGAGCCAATGAGCACTCTTCTCCTTCTTGGACCGGTGATGGGCCTTCATGGAACTTTGCCACTTCGCTCCAAAGTTCCTTGGCATCCTTGTATTCACCTAAGCTACACAATATATTGTTAGGAATCAAATCAACCAAGAATTTTATTACCTTCTTGTTTATCTCAAATTCTTGGATTTGTTCTCCGGTCCACTTCTACATTTTGAGGAAACCTCCCTTTAGCCCTCTCAGATACTTGAATCCTTCCATCGATGCGGACCATTCTTCGAAGTCCCTCATCATGATGAAGTCTTCAATTCTTCTCTTCCATGAATTGAAGCCTTCTTGTCCATAAGTGCGTACGGGACCGGTGTGTTGATATCCCATCCTAGTTGTTCTTCAAACTCCATCTTCTTCCTCTAGCGGTGCTCTTTTGGTTGTTAATCCTTGAAGAGCGGCCTCGCTCTGATACCAATTGTAGGAACGTTTGTGACCTCTAGAGGGGGGGTGAATAGTGCTTCGATGTTGATGGAGAAATTCGATCATGCTTGCTACAAATTGATTAGTGCGCGGCAGAAATAAAACAATAACAAATGCACACAAGCATAATAGACAACACGATATAACGTAGTTCGGAACCGAATGGTTCCTACTCCATGGATTGGGCTCGTAAGAGCCCTAGTGATGTAAATCGCACACCACTATAATAATAACTCTTTCTTGGAACAATCCGGAGGTGGAGAAACCTCGTACAAATGATCACACTAAGTAATACAACAAATGCAAGAAAATACAAGTATGAAATACAATACAAGTAAAGAAAAACACTTTACAAGAGAACTTGAGCGCTTGCTTTTGGTTGTTTGAAGAATAGCCTTGAAGGTCTAGATTGTAGCAACAAATCCCCTCTAAATCGCCTCAAGAAACCATGGCAAAAACCTCCTCCATGAGCTACTTTTATAACCTGCATTCGGGCTGATTTTCGCCTAGCAGTCGACTGATTGGGACCATCAGTCGACTGCTCCTGTAGCCATTGTAAGACAACAACATATGCCACGTTGGATAAGTTCCAACGGATAGACCATTAGTCGACTGATCATACCCATCAGTCGACTAATCGCTCAATCAGTCGAGTGCTCGGGCTGATCACTCGACTGGAGAGATTTACGTGCACCGACCATCGATCGACTAATCGAAGGTCGATCATGCTCAGCTAGCGATCGCCTCGCTCTCGATCGTCGGACCATTTCCTGATCAAACCCTAGTTGACTCCCATCAGTCGATTGGTCATAGTCTCAGTTGACTGATACACCTCAAACATGAGATTTTAACCCAAGTATGGTGCCCCCATACTTGCTAGACCACCCTTAGCCTAGACATAAGCCTTCTAGCCACCTCCGTCAGCCTCGCGCCTATCGGATCCCTCCAAGTCATCCATGACTTGTTCATCCATACGCTGGCATTCAGGTGCTTCCATCAGCTATTGTCATGCTAATATGGTCTATACCGCCAAGGCACATTGAACTTACGCTGCCAAGACTCCGCTTGGACTTTATGCCGCCAACCATTGGACTTATGCCGCCAAGACTCCTGCTTGGACTTTACGCCGCCAATATTCCCCTTGGACTTTCCAATTGCTAAGACTTAAGCTTAGACTTTCTCTCACCAACCCATGTTAAACTTTCCATGCCAAGACCCATGCTTGGACTTTTTCTTGCCAAGACCCATGCTTGGACTTTCCTTTGCCAAGACCCATGCTTGGACTTTCCTTGCCAACCCATGTTGGACTTTCCATGCCAAGACTCAAGCTTGGACTTCTCCCATGACAATGGTCAAACCATCATCAAACATCAATTATGATCTGGGTTGATTGTACCAACAATCTCCCCAACACTTGTCAGACATCAATGTCAAACATCAAAACACTACTTGAGTTAAACTCGAGTCTGGTCAATCATGACCTTGGTTGATTGCACCAACACACTCAACTGTCAAACCCTAGCAGTCGACTCGGAAATATTTTGTGCCCGTGTCCTCGACCATCAGTCGACTGACCTCCACGTCAGTTGACTGATCAAGCCATCAGTCGATTGCCCAATGCAGGTAGTCGACTGCTAGGGCCACGCGGCCACATTTGAACGTCAGTCGACTGGTCATAATCTCAGTCGACTGCTCAGAGTCAACTCGACTGCCAAGTGTCAAATCACTTGACCAGTTGACTGAGTCATAATCCCAGTCGACTGGCAAACCTGAAACATAAGGTTTAACCCCAAGTATGTGTTGGATCGAAAGCGTCGCTAGAGGGGGGGTGAATAGGGAGCGTAAAATCTTTTCGTTCGTTCGATTAAAACACAGAGATACACAGTGGAAAAATAAATAAAATAAATTTATTTTTACTTGGTTCACAATCCAACGATTGCTAATCCAAGGCCCCGCGATCCTTGACTGTGTACGAAGGGGCAATCCACTATAGAGTCTTCTCGTTGGAGGTAGGAGACAGCAATCACAAAAACCGAAAATACGAGGATGAGGCAACAAGCCTACCTCACCTCGTTAGGATTAAAACCATGACTACAATAACTAAAAACTAATACTTGTTGTTTCCGACGAAGAGATTCTGAACTTGGCATTACGTCAGCATTATGACGGCGTTAGAACTTTGCGTTGCGGGAGCACTTTGAGAGTAAGATGGATGATCTTTAGGTTGGAGTCCTCCTCGCCTTTTATATATTTGTGCCTTGGAATAAGCCTAGATGCAAATCCTCAACTTTTGGAACTTATCACAAGGTGGCACCTTATCTTATCGCGAAGTGGCAGCATCAAATATTATCCTGTTTGACCTAGCACAAAAAGTTGATTCGTCGCCATCAGTCGACTGATGTGCAGCAGTCGACTACAAATGACTAGCAGTCGACTTCCAACCTGGCAACTTCCCTACAGTAAGAGGTTAGCATGGAATATGGTAAATATGATGGTTCCTTACTGTCTGATCACGACCTAGACCTTCCACTGAAAGTCTTAGTCGGATCGCCGCCTACGGTCATCCCCGTACAGTGGACATGACCTTACCATCTCTCTTCGCACTCGTGCTTATCTATAGTCCTTTATGACCTGTTGCTTTGCTTCTGGTCTTCACTTGGGTTCTTCGACTCCCACGAAGTTCTTCCGGCGTCGCCCGACCACAATGATTTCCCAACTCAGGATTCTCCGGGTGTCGCTGACCTTCAACTTACCTTAATCATTTCCTGTACACTTAATTCAACTCATGAGATAACAATATGACCTTAACTTTGGATCTTTATCATAATCAAAACCTAGGTTCGATTATCTGGTGTCCCTGCACCAACAATCTCTCCCTTTTTGATCTATGACAAACTGACACAAAGTTAAGGGAAAAATTAAAGCATAAAATAAGTAGAGTAAATGATAAACGTCCTTTCAAAACTCCCCCTTAACCCTAGGTGAGTTTTGAAAGAGATACTTTAAATTTTTTAAAAATTAAATTTTTATTACTCCCCCTTAACTTTCGCTCTTCTTTGGCCCCCTTTTGTCATAAATCAAAAAAGGTGTCGGGTTTTTTATATAAAATAGGGGTCTAAAAACAACATGTGTCTAGAATTATTAAAGATAAATCAACTATGAGCCCAAGCATGCGTCTAGCAGTAGTTAGATAGATTGGTTCGAGGTGTGTCTCTCTGCACCAATAATCTAAAGGTTTGTAATACAACTCTTAAGGTTAGTTTGTTTGCTCTCCCCCTTAGTCAAATATATGAAGTATAAGAGATGTAGGGGGCGCTAAACTTTGGCCTAGAGAACTGTAAATATTCGTTAAGAACAATAGTTGAGAAAATAGATAGCATTTTGAAAAGGTTATGTTAAGTGTATTTCAATTATCCTTAACATCTCACTCATTCTATGTGTCTTAGAATGTGTTCACCTTATATGTTTTGTGAGATAATTTGAACTTGATTAAAGATAGTCAACCTTGGATTAGATTCGGATTTAATCTTTAGATCATTAAGTAACTTTTTGAGAAACTGATTTCTAAGTCATGGCGAGACACAGGGGCCTTCTTTGATCGGAACAATGATCACTTCCTTAGACAAAGTCAAATTCAAGAAGATATCACTTAAGTCACTTAGGGTTACTTCCTAGTCTAACTAGTTTAGGATGCGGCGAGGTAGCTTCAGTTAGTTCATCTCAGCCAAGTGCACCAAGCTAAATACACCTTATCTAGCTCGAATACACGAGACGTTGTTTCCCTAACGTACTATCATCTCGTTGTGTCCTGATACTATATTGTCAAAGTTGACTAACTATTTGTCCTATCTAGCCATTCTAATAACTAATCATGCAATGATTAAGAAAGTGGATATACTATTTTAGTGTTAGCTCCCCCTGGACTATTGAACCAATATGGTCTATCCACAAAGTGGACTTGATCCTGGGGAATCCAAAACTTATTGGGACTCATGCTTGGACTCGTTGATGACTACGATTTATGATAGACATATAAGATCTATTCGTAGTCCTTGACCTAAATCCAAGTCCGCCTTTGTTGTACACGACTCTTTGAGTTCCAAGTAGTTAGTTAAGTTTCTTGGATCCCAACATGAACCTTTCCAACCTAGCCTCGACCTCTTGAACTCGTCCTTTCAAGAGAGAATTCTCCTCCTCAAGTTTTTCAACTTGAGTTGAGTTTCCCTCTTGAACTTGACTAGTTGAAGAGGTTAGAGTAGCATCTTGCTTGAGAGTTTTAACCTCCTCAAGTAACGACTCAACTCTAGACTCAGACTTAGTCAATTTTCTATTTAGCAACTTAATTGCATGATATAAGTTTGCAATTAATGAACGACTTACCTTAATCTTTTCTTTTGATCTGGCTTTGAGTCTTGACTCGAATTCATCCTCGGAGTCGGAGTTGGATTCGTAGTCGTCTTCAGACTCGAACTCGGACTCAGACTCTACCAGTTTTGCCATGAACGCCAATTTGTTATTTTGATCTTCTCCCTCCTCCCACATTGCATGAAAAGCTTGCTTGAGTTGCTTGTGTTTTGGCTTCATTTTTGGGCAGTCTGACTTGTAATGCCCCTTCTTGTTGCACCGATAGGATGTGTATATTTGTGGGGGTTTCTTGCTCTTCAATTGTTCCCTTTTCTTTTTGATGATTCTCCGAACTAGATTGACTAGTTCGGCCTCCATCTCCTCTTCATATTCTGATTTGGATTCACCTTCCGATTCAGATTCTTTTCTTCGGGAGGTATCTTGCTCTTTATTTTTTGTCTTCGTCCTACAAACAACGCTACATCTTTCTCGACCGAGGTCACATTAGTTTGTTCATGTAACTCGAATCCTAAAAAAATTTCATCTAACCTAACCTTATATAGATCTCTAGATACCTTGTAGGCATCAACCATGGATGCCCACAAGGTGGTCCTAGGAAAAGCATTAAAAGTGTACCTTATTATGTCCCGATTATCTACCTTTTGTCCGATGGCATGTAGACCATTCAAGATGTCTTGGATTCATGCATGGAGTTGCGAAGCAGTCTCATGGTCCTGTATCTTTAGATTATACAATTTATTGAATAGTAAATCTCTTTTGCATACCTTGGCATCGGATGCCCCTTCGTGTAGCTCGATTAACTTGGTCCAAAGGTTTTTGGCACTAATGAATGGTCCAATTCAGTTGAGCTCCTCCTTGGACAAGCCGCATTGCAACATTTGGGTTACTTTTGCATCGGCTTCAATTTGCCTCTTGGTTATGTTGGTCCATTTGTCAAAATCCAAAGGCTCCCCTTGATCATTAGTGGGTAGAGCAAAGCTGGTTTGTATTATTAATTATCTAAGTCTCGACTTGTGTTTTCAAGAAGCACTCCATCCGACCTTTCCAATAACGAAAATCATTTCCGTTAAAGAATGGAGGTCGGGTGGTGTTATACCCCTCAATGTGATCCATTAATTATCTTGAAAAACACAAAGAAAAACCAAAAGGAATTCTAAGACTTGGTCTTGGATTAGTAATGCAGTAAATAATAAGAAATAAACAGAAATAAACGAAAAAAATAAAAAACTAAACAAAAATTAGAAACTTACAACATTCGATGTCCTCGAAAGAGTACTAAACGTTGGTTTTTGGGGATGAATACAACTTGTTACGAGGGTAAACCCTCGTAGATCTCTGAGAGAGCTTCGATTTGGTAGGTAGCACATTTTGTGGGTCCACTTGTATGAAAAGTTATGGTCGTTTTATCGTCGGCTACTCAAAAAGCAAAAAATTCGATCGATACTTGCAAATACACAACCAAAAAAGGGTACCAAGACTTCGTCTTGGATTAGTAGTGCAGGAAAAATAATAAGAGTAATTCATGAATCAAAAAATATGAAAAGAAAGCCAAAAAAAGTACTAGATTGGTGGTTTCACCAAATCTTAGCGGCCTCGCTCTGATATCAATTGTTGGATCGAAAGCATCACTAGAGAGGGGGTGAATAGCAAGCGTAAAATATTTTCATGCTTTCGTTCGTTCGATTAAAACACAAAGATGCATAGGGGAAAAATAAATAAAACAAGTTTATTTTTACTTGGTTCATAACCCAACGATTGCTAATCTAAGGCCCCGTGATCCTTGACCGCGAACGAAGGGGCAATCTGAAGGGAGTTTCGCTTCGCTTCGATCACTTGTGCATGGCGATCCTATCTCACATCCCCGGATTAAAATTTTATTAAGTAAAACTAATCCAGACGGAGATGGATTACCCAAGAAACCGATTCATCATCGTTCTATTCAATTTAAGTGGTCGCTTGAACAAACTTATTGTTCAAGCAACCTAACCCTTTTCCTCGATTAGTCGCGGAATAGATGATGAACGGATCACCGGTTTTTGTGTTTATGATCGGGGTCCATGTCAATCAACAACATGCAAAATACAAAAAAAAACAAGATTATACCTCTTATTTTACCTCTTGATCTTTTATTGTATTCCTATCCTCTTCTTGGATGTTGTGTGGGCGATGATCTTCCAAGAATTGAAGCCTCCTAGACCACGTATCTTCCCTTCCTTGCTCGCTCTGAACAAGGGAAAAAATCCTCCCTTCTTCTCCTTTCTTGTGTCGAACACAAAGCCTTTTCCTCTTCTCCTTGCTTGTACCAACCACCAAAACTCCAAGAAGTGGTGTCCGTTGGCCCTAAAGAGAGGAGTGGAGATTGAGGAAGAGAGAACTCCTTCCTCCTTGCTTGTTGCCGCCGGCCCTAGGAGAGGGAGGGGAGGTGCCAACCCTTGCTTGAGGAAAGGAGGCGTCGGCCCTAGGGAGAGGAAGGAGTGTCGGCCAAAAGAAAGGAAAAGAAGGAAACCCTAATCCTCTCTTGTCGTCGGCCCTAGAAGAAGCAAAACCCTAACTCTTTTCCTTTACCTCTCCACCTCCTTTTTTAGATCTAGGCTTCATGAGGTATTTATAATAGGCTACAATAGGGACCATGAGGAGGAGTTGGATCTTGGTCACCCAATGGATCCGAACCACATATAACCCGATCCATTAATGATGATTCATTCCACTAGAGGATCATCATTGATCTACCTCACCAACCCTCATAATTAAATATGGGCTCCATATATTATTTGTACAAAATATCTCTCCGTGCTTAAGATATCGAATGTCCATTAATTAATTAAATCACTAACAATTTAATTAATCAATATCTAACTCCATTAGTAGTACCACTCATCCTTATCATCATGTTGGACCAAGTCCACCCGCAGGATTTATATGATGAACTTCATGAGATCCTCAAAGGGACATCATCATCCTAGTGTATAGGACACGGTTTCCTCCTATAATCAATGTCACACCATGTAAATAATATTATTTCCCAACTTACCAGACCTATCGACTTAACACATAAATATCGCCTATTAGTAAATCAAAGAAATAAATACTAAGTACATGTGCTCGTTATTATATCGGGATTAAGAGCATGTACACCATAATATCTGAGGTCTGATTCAATTATATAGTCAGTATAAATTGAATCACCTCTAAATCATTCCTGCTCAATACACACAAAGTGTACTAGTGTAATTCTATAGTCAAGATAAACCAATACCAAATTACACTGCAATCATGCAAATGGTTTGTCCAAAACCATCTTGGTTGTGAGCCTTTACTTATACTCTACAAGGAACTGATAGCATGATCTTCTATGCGACACCACACACCATGTTATCTACAATGTAAAGTATCAAACAATATGCATAAATATAAAATGCAAACAATGATCATGTGATTCTTATTTCAAAATGAAGATGTTCATACAAAAGCTAGGCTTTTAGTATACATCCCAATAATCTCCCATACATCTAATTCTCATTCCCTCCACATGCCAATCAAAAGCTCTCGTTGGAAGGGCCTTAGTGAAAGGATCTGTCAGGTTATCCTCTGATGTAATCTTGGCGACAGCAACTTCTCCTCGTTTTATGATCTCTCGTATCAGGTGGTACTTGCGCTCTATGTGTTTACTTGCCTTATGGGCTCGTGGTTCCTTCGAGTTTTCAACTGCACCACTATTATCACAATAAATTGTGATAGTTCTTGGCAAACCAAGAATCACATCTAAGTCCATCAAAAAGTTCCTGAGCCATACAACTTCTTTAGCTGTCATACTCAGCTTCCATGGTGGAGTCTTCCATGCATTTCTACTTGACACTCCTTCATACAATGGCTCCACCTCCTAAAAACACACAACCCGAGGTAGACTTACAGTTATCCCTATCTGATTGGAAGTCAAAATCTGTGTAACCCACAGGGAGTAATTGATCTGCCTGGTATACTAGCATATAATCCCTAGTCCTTCTCAAGTACTTCAATATATGCTTTACCGCAGTCCAATATCTTTGTCCTGAATTACTCTGATATCTGCTAACCATGCCTATGACAAAGTAGATATCCGGCCTCGTACATAACATAGCATACATGAGGCTTCCTACCGCCGAAGTATAAGGAATCACCTTCATCTCCTCTATCTCCTTTGATGTTCTAGGACACATCTCTTTAGATAAAGGTACTCCATGCCGAAAAGGTAGAAAATCTTTCTTGGAGTTCTGCATGCTAAAACGAGCTAGAATAGTGTCTATGTATGAATCTTGAGATAAGCACAACAACCTTTTCTTGTGATCCCTTATAACCTTGATCCCAAGGATGCGTCCCACTTCTCCCAAGTCCTTCATATCAAATTGTTTGGACAACCATACCCTTATGTCTAATAACACTTTGACATTGTTGCCGATGAGCAAAATGTCATCTACGTATAGTATAAAAAATACCACTACATTTTCGTCACATATCTTGTATACACAAGACTCATCTGGACTTTGAATAAATCCATATGACTAGATTACCTCATCAAAGTGGATGTTCCAAGATCTCGAAGCTTGCTTTAATCCATAAATGGACCGATTAAGCTTGCACACAAGATGCTCTTTGCCCTTTGCAATGAATCCCTCTGTTGCTCCATATAGATGTTTTCTTCAAGACTTCCATTAAGGAAAGTTGTCTTGACATCCATCTGCCAAATCTCATAATCCATATGAGCATCAATAGACAAGAGAATCCGGATAGACTTAAGCATGGCTACCGGCGAAAAAGTCTCCTCATAATCGATACCCTCTTTCTGAGTATATCCTTTTGCAACAAGCCTTGCTTTGAAGGTCTCTACCTTCCCGTCTAATCCTCTCTTTCTTTTGTAGATCCACTTGCATCCAATTGGCTTTTAAACCATTGGATGGTTCTACTAACTCCCAGACCTGATTTGAATCCATAGATCCTATCTAAGAATTCATTGCCCTTTGCCAAGATACCACATTTTTATCTTGGAGTGTCTCGTCATATGTCCAGGGATCAGGTTCATGTTCACAGGGATCAAATCAGAAGATTCTCCCAAGAAAATAAATCTATCAAGTTGTCTAACAACTCTCTCACTACGACGAGGTATCACCTGTGTATCCTCTGTGACACGCGGTGCAGTCACTTATGGTATGTCCTCTTGTACCATTGGTACTGAAGCAGGGACTTCCCCTCTTAATTTCTCTAGAACAATCTTGCTCATGGACTTGTGGTTCATCACATAGTCTTCCTCTAAAAATCGGACATTCGTGCTAACGATCACCCTCTGATCTCTAGGACTATAGAACAAACCACCTTTCGTTCCTCTAGGATAGCCTACGAACAGGCGCACTTCTGTACGAGATTCCAACTTATTAGCATCTCCCTTCGACACATGTGTTGGACTACCCCAAATCCGAATATGTCTCAAACTAGGCTTTTGCCCAGACCACAATTCTGTGAGAGTAGAAGGTACTGATTTAGATGGTACCAAGTTCAGAATATACATTTTCGTTTCCAGAGCATACCCCCAGAACAAATCTAGTAACTCAGAATGACTCATCATCGATCTAACCATCTCCATAAGAGTCCTATTCCTTCGCTCCGTCATACCATTCTGCTGGGGTGTACCAGGTGCATACAATTGGGATTGAATCCTAGCCTCTGATAAGTAACTCCTAAACTCTCCCAAGAGGTACTCACCACCACGATCAGATCGTAGTGTCTTGATACCTTTACCTTGACGTTTCTCCACATCAGTCTTGAATTCTTTGAACCTGTCAAAGCATTCAGACTTACGGCACATCAAGTAAATGTATTCATATCTTGAATAATCATCTATAAAAGAGACGAAATATTCAAAACCACCTCTAACCTAGATAGACATAAGACCACACAAATCAGAATGAACCAATTCCAACACATCTTTAGCTCTATACTCCTTGGCCTTAAAAGGTCTCTTGGTCATTTTACCTTCTAAGCAAGATTCGCAGGTTGGGAAACCTTCCACCACCAATGAACCCAAAGGTCCATCAGTTATCAACCTTTGAATTCTACTCAGGTTAATATGACCTAACCTTAGATGCCAAAGATATGTTTGGTTCATTTTCGAATGTTCTTTTCTCTTATTGGATTTAGAAGATGAGTTATTTATTTCTATTTGCATCGTGAGAGTTTTTGGTTCAAGAGTGTATAAATTTCCTACCAACGTACCAGAACAGATAATCTCCTTATTCCTTTTTATAACAACTCTGTCATTAAAAAAAATAGAATACCCATCCATAAATAATTTAGAAACTGAAATCAAATTCTTTCTAAATATAGGTACATAAAGGCAATTTCTCATAACCAAAGTTTTATTTCTATCAAAAGATAAATAAACGTCTTCCACTGCAATAGACGCCACCTTCGTAGCATTGCCCATGTAGACGATAATCTCTCCCTCAGCTAGTCGTCTGATTTTCTAGAACCCCTGTAAAGAATTGCAGACATGATCAATGACTCCCATATCTACACACCAGGTACTGGTAGATAACGCTGCTAAACATGTTTCAATGACTAAACTAAAAGATATACCTTTATTCTGTTTTTGGTTAGGACAGTCCGCCTTCCAATGTCCAGTCTTCTTGCAAGTGAAGCACTTGCCTTTTGGCTTCTTCACTATTGCCTAAAATTCTGCTACCATCTTTGCTACGCCTTGTTTATTCTTCTTCTTGCCTTTCGTCTTAGAAGTAGAAACCTTTTGAGCAATCATGGCATGAGCACTCTGACAAAAAAACCCCTCTGTCGCCTGAAGTTCTGTCAAAAGCTCCGCCAACGAATACAACCTTTTATTCATATTGTAGTTTAGGTAAAACTGCTCAAAACTTCTATGTAGAGATTGAAGAATGATATCGACCTGGTTTTCCCCATCGATCTCTATTCCAAGGACTTCCATCTCATTCAAATGAGTCATCATCTTGAGAACATGATCCCTCACGGGTGTTCCCTCAATCATGGTGGTCGTCATCAAGTTCCTCATAGCTTCCTGCCTAGCAGTCCGATTTTGGTGTCCGAAAAGATCCTTGAGATTGAGCATCATGTCATAGGTAGTAGTCATGGCCTGATGTTGATGTTGCAATACATTTGACATAGAAGTCAAAATGTAACACCGCGCCATCTCATCTGCTTTGATCCACTTCCTATAACTCTCTTTATCATTTTCACTAGAATCATCCGTAGGCTTAGGAGGACATTCTTCGAAGAGTACATATTTGTACTCCTCAGCAGTTAAGACAATGTCCAGATTTCATTTCCAATCAACATAATTGGGGCCAGTAAGTTCGTTTTCTTTTAGAATCACAGCAAGTGGGTTGAAAGTCATTTTGAAAAACCTAAGAATCACAGTGATCAAAAACATTAGATTTTAAAATTTTATTGATTCCTCAAACAATAAAATTTTAAAATCAACCAACACCTCAAAATACTGAGAATATCGTATGTCACAATAGTGTGGACGTATAAGAATTCTACATTTGTAAGAGGAGATTTTACTCATTAATTTTATTATCCTGTCAACCTTACTTTTTGACAAATAAAATTAATAGTTAGTTCCTCTTCGGCCCTGCAAATAAAAGCAGTGACTCCGATGGGGAGGATACTTTTATTTGCATCTAAGTGTTTACCATTACCCGATACTAAGGCAATTATCTCAGATTATGTGTCTTCCGATGGGGAAGTACACACGCTTCTAAATAATTTTCTATAACCATATTTGACCTAGTGATCCACAAAACAAACTCATCCGATATGGAGGAAGGCACTCAGAGCCAATGCATAAGTTTGTTCGCATCACATGTCAAATTGTAATGGAAGCCCCGGGAATTAAAAAATATTCCTCTCCCACTTAGTAATTTAAAATTGAAGAATTTTCAAACACACACAACATGCATATCAAACAATAAGCAATAAATATGAAAAAAAATAAAATTTTTAACTATTATGGCTTTTGTTTTCCAATATGCTTTCCATCATGTCGCCACCTCGTTCTCTCCTCCCTTTACCATGTGCAAGCCACAAGGGGATCCGAGCCGAGATAAAATATTTTAATTTACATTCATCGATCCTATACTCCACGAAGGAGTGTACAACATATCTATATCGAAAGTAAATTAAAATAAGAAGCTAAACAATGTTGTATTTAATTACAAAAATTAAATATTAATTAGCCTCGTCAACTCCAAGGATTCAAATAATTAATTACAATCACACACACACAATCACATACATTCACATAGTCATAATAGTTGGATCTTATGTCTGCAAGCAAAAAGTTAGCCTACGCACATCCTACTATTATCCGGCATAAACAATATATGATAAATGCGTGAAAATAACCGAATCCAAAACACACAAAACCGGAAACCTGGCTCTGATACCACTTGAAGGGAGTTTCGCTTCGCTTCGATCGCTTGTGCATGGCGATCCTATCTCACGTCCCCGGATTGAAATTTTATTAATTAAAACTAATCCGGACAGAGATGGATTACCCAAGCAACCGATTCATCATCGTGCTATTCGATTTAAGTGGTCGCTGGAACAAACTTGTTGTTCAAGCAACCTAACCCTTTTCCTCGATTAGCTGTGGAATAGATGATGAACGGATTGTCGATTTTTGTGTTTATGATCGGGGTCCATGTCAATCAACAACATGCAAAATACAAAAGAACAAGAATCAAAATTAAACAAGATTATACCTCTTGTTTTACCTCTTGATCTTCTATTGTATTCTTATCCTCTTCTTGGACATCGTGTGGGCGATGATCTTCCAAGAATTGAAGCCTCCTAGACCATGTATCTTCCCTTCCTTGCTCGCTCTGAACAAGGGAAGAAAACCCTCCCTTCTTCTCCTTTCTTGTGCCGAACACAAAGCCTTCTCCTCTTCTCCTTGCTTGTACCGACCACTAAAACTCCAAGAAGTGGTGTCCGCCGACCCTAAAGAGAGGAGAGGAGATTGAGGAAGAGAGAACCCCCTTCCTCCTTGCTTGTTGCCGCTAGCCCTAGGAGAGGAAGAGGAGGCGCCGGCCCTTGCTTGAGGAAAGGAGGCACCAGGCCTAGGGAGAGGAAGAAGGAGTGTCGTCCAAAAGAAAGGAAGAGAAGGAAACCCTAATCCTCTCTTGCCGCTGACCCTAGAAAAAGCAAAACCTTAACTCTTTTTCTTTGCCTCTCCACCTCCTTTTTTAGATCTAGGCTTCATGAGATATTTATAATAGGCTACAATAGGGACCATGAGGAGGAGTTGGATCTTTGTCACCCAATGGATCCGAACCACATATAACCCGATCCATTAATGATGATTCATTCCACTAGAGGATCATCATTGATCTACCTCACCAACCCTCATAATTAAATATGGGCTCCACATATTATTTGTACAAAATATTTCTCCGTGCTTAAGATATCGAATGCTCATTAATTAATTAAATCACTAACAATTTAATTAATCAATATCTAACTCCATGAGTAGTACCACTCATCCTTATCATCATGTTGGACCAAGTCCACCCGCAGGATTTATATGATGAACTTTATGAGCTTCTCAAAGGGATATCATCATCCTAGTGTATAGGACACAGTTTCCTCCTATAATCGATGTCACACCATGTAAATAATATTATTTCCCAACTTACCAGACCTATCGACTTAACACATAAATCTCGCCTATTAGTAAATCAAAGAAATAAATACTAAGTACATGTGCCCATTATTATATCGGGATTAAGAGCATGTACATCATAATATCTGAGGTCTGATTCAATTATATAGTCAGTATAAATTGAATCACCTCTAAATCGGTCCTGCTCAATACACACAAAGTGTACTAGTGTAATTCTATGGTCAAGATAAACCAATACCAAATTATACTACAACCATGTCAATGGTTTGTCCAAAATCATCTTAGTTGTGAGCCTCTACTTATACTCTACAAGGAACTGATAACATGATCTTCTGTGCGACATCACACACCATGTTATCTACAATGTAAAGTATTAGAAAATATGCATAAATATAAAATGCAAACAATGATCATGTGATTCTTATTTCAAAATGAAGATGTTCATACAAAAGCTAGGCTTTTAGTATACATCCCAACACAATCTAATATAAGTCTCCTCGTTGGAGGTAGGAGACAACGATCACAAAAACCGAAAACACGAGGATGAGGCAACAAGCCTAACTCATCTCGTTACAATTAAAAACCATGAATATAATAACTAAAAACTAATACTTGTTGCTACCGATGAAAAGATTCTGAACTTGGCGTTGCGTCGGCGTTATGACAGTGTTAGAGCTTTGGCATTGCGGGAGCACTTTGAGAGTAAGATGGATGATCTTTAGGTCGGAGTCCTCCCCTCCTTTTATAGATTTGTGTCTTGGAATAAGTCTAGATTCAGATCCTCAACTTTTGGAACTTATCACAAGGTGACACCTTATCTTATCGCGAAGTGGTGGCGCCAAGCGTTATCCTGTTTGACCTAGCTCAAAAGACTGATTCATCGCCATCAGTCAACTGATGTGTAGTAGTCGACTGCCAATAGCCAACAGTCGACTATCAGTCTGGCCACTTCCTTGCAGTAAGAGGTTAGCACGAAAAATGGTAAATATGACGGTTCCTTACCGTCCGATCTCGACCTAGAACTTCCACTAGAAGTCTTAGTCGGATCGTTGCCTACGGTCGTCCCCGTATAGAGGACACGACCTTACCATCTCTCTTCGCACTCGTGCTTACCTCTGGTTCTTTATGACCTGTCGCTTTGCTTCCGATCTTCACTTGGATTCTTCGACTCCCACGAAGTTCTTTCGGTGTTGCTCGACCACAATGGTTTCCCGACTCGAGATTCTCCGGGTGTCGCTGACCTTCATCTTAGCTTAACCATTTCTTGCACACTTAATTCAGCTCATGAGATAACAATATGACCTTAACTTTGGATCTTTACCATAATCAAAATCTAGATTCGATTATCTGGTGCCCCTGCACCAACAGTATGATGCCCTCATACTTGCTAGACCACCCTTAGCTTAAACCTAAGCCTTCTTGTCACCTCGATCAATCTCATGCCTATCGGATCTCTCCAAGTCATCCATGACTTGTTCATCCATACGCTAGCCTTCAGGTGCTTCCATCGGCTATTGTCATGTTAAGCTAGTCTACACCGCCAAGGTACATTTGAACTTATGCTACCAAGACACACGCTTGGACTTTACGCCGCCAAACTATTGGACTTATGCTGCCAAGACTCCCGCTTGGACTTTACGTCGCCAATATCAACCCTTGGACTTCCCTTGCCAACCCATGTTGGACTTTCTATTTGCCAAGACTCAAGCTTGGACTTTCCCTTGCCAAGACTCATGCTTGGACTTTCCGTGCCAACCCAAGACTTGGACTTTCCATGCCAAGTACACAAGACTTGAACTTTCCATTGCCAAGTGTCTCACTTGAATTTCTCCATTATGGTCAACCCCAAGTCAACCATCTACTCAATCCATTGTCAAACAATGGTCAACTCCTTTGTCAAATATCAATGTCAAATATTAAAACACTACTCGAGTCAAACTCGAATCCGGTCAATCGTGACCTAGGCCGATTGCACCAACAAGCTTTGATTTTGTATATTATGAAGTAGGTTGTGTTATAGTTGTGCAATAAATTGTTCAAACGTGTTATTATGGATTATACGAGGAATTGAATAGGATTGAACAGTGGGAAATTAATTGGTAATTGTATTAGTGTATTTGTCGATTGGCTAATCAGGATTTGGGTTTGATTTGGGATTTGATATAATCATTGGACTTATGATAGAACTTGTTGATGTTGATATGTTAATTGCAGGACCTTGATTCAAGATAGATTTGCGGGCGCAAAGACCATCAGCACGATCTACTTATTATGTGGGTAATTTCTCTTTGACTCTTATAGATCTTGATCTTAGTGCATGAACTCTATTAATGATAGATAAAATTATCTTGACTCCACTCTACTTATTATTGTGCTTGATACTTAGCCGTTGAACTTTGAGATACTCATTCGATATCTATACAGTCTCGCTTCATCACTGTTGTTGATTACAGATATTATATTTGTTTGATACATGAATATTGCATGAGTACATGTAGCTGAGTACAGTTGCTGTCTTTGATTAGTCATAATATTATACCACTAGAGTTGGTGATGGTTATTACTGTAGACTTGGTTGTCTTATTGCATGACCTTGCATTGAGCATCTCGTGACAACCATGATCACGGTGGATGGTTGAGTGAGTCATCAGTGGAGTGTCATTTACGGACTGGAGGTCCTAACATGATATGTGTATATGTCTATTGTTTATGACTCCCTGTGAGGCAGGGTGCATGTCGGAGGGCTTACGTGCATTGGAGTCATCATCACATTGCATACATGTTGTTGACTATGTCTCTCGTGTGGTTGAGAGAGTCATCAGTCATACTTGTCCATCCGATCACTGTGGGATAGTGGTTGCAGAATATATGGGCAGTTGATATCTGCAGCACTCGACCATTGAGCAATAGTGGTAGCTGGAGTGGTGTGCAGCTTGTCATGTCGTGCAACACTCTGCCATTTATGGGTAGTGGTAGATAGAGTTGCTTGTAGCAGGGACCCTTCATATGTGTCTAGATAGCTACTTACTCATACTGTCCATTCGGTCACTCGTGAGTAGTGGTAGCTGGAGTTGGGACAGTTGTCATGTTTTATTCACCTAGGTCATATGGAGTCGTGGTAGCGAGGTGTGTAAATAGTGACCATGCATATGCATAGCTGTGGAGGCATATATTTATGTTTGATACATATTGCATATGCTTGTGATATGTTGCATATGATTGAGTTATGATTGTTGTATATGTTTGTACATCATCATACATACCTTTTTCATGTTCTATATTGTGGTATATGGAGTACTTGGGTATGAGTTGGATTAGATTGTTATATGCATTTGATTAACATTATGATTCTGCATTAGATGGACCAGGTTAGTTTTTACATTTGATTATACGTCGTTCATATGATTATGAGCTGATCACAGGTGTGTTATTATTCATGCATGTTATTTGTACGTGTTACGTTGTTACTTATTTGCTCAGGTTGTTATGAGTTGTGTCATTGTAAATTTTCATGTAGGTCAGTACATTACATTACATCTGGTGGATCAGGTTGGTATATCCATTTATTAATTTTATACTTATGGTTATTTATTATTACTTTTAAGACTGTATACTTGTTGATCTCCATATGTTTATTTAGTTCATGTACTATCTAATCTTTACCACTGAGTCTTATACTCACCACCACATATCCTGAGTTTTTCTGTTGCCCAGGTAGCAAGTAGAAGATTCCTTGAGTGCTCGAAGCTCCACTAGTTGATCCCATCTCACACTAAGCGTTTGAATTTTATTTCGTATTCGTGTTGTATTATTTTGGATTGTATGTTTTAGATTTTATTCTATATTGCTTCCGCATTTTGGTTATGGTTGTGGTATTGATTTCTATTATGTTTTTCGATTATGGTTGTGTCAAAATTGCACCGGTGCATATCTATGTCTTTGTATTTTTACTATCTGCTAGTGTTGTTCCATTGTGATATATGGTTTTGGATGTCAGTGGCTATGTGGGTCATGTATCAGTGTTTATCGTATATTGTCACTAGAGGGTACCGTCCGATCGACGGACAAGTATACCCTCAGGGCGTGACATAAATAATTTTTAAATGAGTTTGTTCATGAACATTGTTCACGAACATAAACAAGCCGAACACATGTGTTCAAGCTTGTTTATTTAATTTATCAAGTTGTTCAAACTTATTTATTAATTGACTTAGATGCATATTAAACAAACGTAAACGAGCTCTTATTGAATCGAACATCAAGCTTGTTCATAAACACTTGGTTCGTTTACAATCCTAAACCCAACAGACACCACTATTGGTGATGGCGGAGGTGCTATAAATGCTAGGGGACCACAATCTCGATTGAAAAAGAAGCCATGTAATGCCCCTTTAGGGGAGCTTTGGGGCTACCTTGCCATGGCAAGGAGCTTTGAAACCACTTTAAGTTGTCGGTCGAGTACAGTGACAAAGCTCACTGAAAATGGAGCTTGGAGAAGCCAAGGCATGAGGCCTTGGCGACCTATGAGGTGCTACGACATGAGTTCATAACGATACCAATCTCCAGTTGGTGAAGGGGATGGGTTGTATATGTCGGTTGCTGCCATGGTCGATAGTCTGAAGGCCTTAGCTCTGGACATAATGTCCACCATCTGGACAGACAAAAGGAACCAAGAGTGACACCAACCTAGCTCGTCACTCCTAACTAGTAATTGTTGGCCTTGTCGTTGTTGGTGAAGATGCTATGCTGGAGGCGACGAGTGCCTCTTTAGCCACCACCTAATAATACTAGGGGATCCTAATCGGTGATGAGCATAGTGGAACTTCCAATTGGTTATGATGGAAGTTCCTCGGTAGGAATGGAGATTAGGATGTTCTACTACCGATGATGGTCGGTGGGAGCTGCTCATCCTAGGAACTAGATAGCAACTAAAGCTCTGATGACCCATCGGAGCTGAGAAAGGCTACCACGTGTTGGGTACGCACACAGACAACTAGAGCTATGTGGACTGGAGAAGTATATAAAGTGGAGGGAAAATTTGAAGAATTTTAATTCCAGGCTAGTACTCAAGTAATTAGGCATGAGAACTTGCATACTTTGAGCTCTAGTTGGATGCTCATACAATTGGGTATTAGGGTGCTCAATAATCAAGTGACAATGCTTGAGTGTTTGGATGCCCAAGAACTTGGGGCATCAAGACCAACATATCCCAACTAACTTTGCTGTCAAACCTATGGATTATTGACTATTACTATATATTGTCGATGGACCAATACTTACAATGAGTACCCTTTTGATTGACATATTGAGGATAGTGTCCTCTGACTAACAATGAGATGTAGAGGACCATGGAAGGATGGATTCAGGTGCAATAGTCGAAGGGGAGAGGCATAATTGTACTTTCAACGGATCACTACTAGGCTAAGGGTGGTGATAGCCCACGTTGCCCCGGACTGCTTGTTGGATTTTAGGATTTAGGATTTAGGCCAAGACCAACAAATCCCAACTGACCTTGCTATCAAACCTATGGATTATAATAAAGACGAGAGCATAGACAGAGAGAAAGAAGAACATTATAAACCTATTAAGATAATTTTGTTATTATATTATTTTTGTTAACACTTAGGTATGCTCTTTAAAATTATATGAATATTAAATGGACGAAAAATTCTGCATTTAAGACTCGAGGAAAGAAAGCAAAACTCCATCAAAAGCAAAAAACAAATAAATTTTTCATATCCTCCCTATAGTTATTATGAAAGGGGATTAAACTATCTCTATTTATATATTAAGAAAAGACAACGATAGATCTTAATTATTTGATCTCTATTTTATTATAATAAATCATTCTTGTAACTGAGGATGAAATAAAACTGCAAAACAAGGCAAGAGCAAATCAAAGCAGCCATTTTATAAAACTAGTCCTACATTGTTTTGTAATTAGAAAAATGGACTTACTTCAATTGACCTTTAGTTATATACAACAATCTATATAGTGTTTTTCTTAAATTCGAAGGAAAGGAAACTATTAACTATAGTATATCAAATTAACTTTAGATATCATTATATATGGAGAAGCTTATTTAAGTTCGTTTATTGACTTTTTAAATTTATACATCATGCATTTTTTTTTTAACTGCAATTCCCTCAAGTTGATTCACATGAATTATTTCATCTAAATTTCTATTCAGAAATTAAAATAATTTTTACATCCATTGATTTGATGTGACTTTAAATCATAATAAATTATCATTAACAAATTTATTTTCCAAATGAAAGGAGTACATTTAAAATAGACAGTTACTTGCTATTAGCATAGTCTTATTAAAAAAAAAACAGGAGATAAAAAAAATTAAAGTAGAGTTTTCTAAGAGTAAAAGAAAACACATGTAGAAAATTAAAAGGAAAAAACGTATTCCAAAATGGTTTTTTAGCTTTAGTCTCATAACATACGTTACAGATTCCAGAAACGAATTAAACCATGTAAATATAAATTCAGTTCAGTTTTATTTCTATTATATTACCAAAAGTTTAGACAAGAAGAATGATTGAAATGACAGCAAAAAGTGCCCTTAATTAGACAAAAGATTCTGAAAAAAAAAAAAAGAATTACAACAATGTCATTATTATTTATAGATTCGGCATAAAAAAATATTGCACCGATAAGTAAAACATGCTTTCGACAGATATTACTGATGACTGGATGAGAAGATTTACCCGTTAATTTGTTGCTTAGACTTGCCCTTGTTTGTATTTTTATCATTCCTATAAGGATGATTTATAATTATAATATAGGGATCAAATGAAATTTAGCATTCATAGTCAGATATAAATCACCTAATCCCCTTTGACGATGATTACTGAACATGAAAAATATTAACATAATTTTTTGCTTTCGATGGAATTTTGCTTTCTTTCCTCAAGTAATTTAGATGCATAACCAAAAGATTTTTCCTTGTCCACCTCACCCTACTACGTTCATATAATTTCAAAGAACATATCTAAGTGCTAATGAAAATAATATAATTAATGACAAATTAAATTAATTTTTGGAGATTATCTTCTTTCTCCTCTTTGTTAATATATAGTAATTAACAAAATCTTCATGTCATCATCTTCTCCCAAAAAATTAAGAGAAATGTCTAATCTCATTTTACACAATAGAAACTCAAGTACTTTCCATCAACCTACCAATTACCTTATCATCATCAGTTTCATGCTATTTTTATGTTGATTTTTATTTAATAATAAAGAAATAAAATATTAAGATTTTCTTATTTTTTACTAAACCAATTAAGTTTCCATTTAAGAATTTATAGGAATTAGAGGAGAGTTTCAATTTTTTTAAAAAAAACTTCCTTATTTACTAGAAAACGGTACATGCAAATTTCTCTTTAAATAAAGATCTTAAATTTCTTCTTTTTTCTTAATCACTAGAGAGCATCGAGAGCTATATACCAACAAGAGCAGATCATGTTTAATCTGAAAGGATTCCACAAGGAAGAGCTCCAATTTAAAAAATTCTTCTTCATTATTTTATACAAAGGTAGAGAATTAACTAAATTCATAGGAATGGTGAGAAGCAGTTGAGCAGCTCCTCATTTAATCTCCGATTTCTTTTGAGTATGTTTTTTTTTATAATTCAGATGTCCACTTTGACTTAACTATTTCTATGGTGGATGATATGATCCTAAGAAAAAAATTTTATCGATTATCAAAATAAATTCAAATAATATAGACGAGATCAATGAATGATCTAGCGGTCCAAATAATATATATTCAGGTCTCTTTGATGACTCAAATTCAAAAAATTTCAAAGAACTAACGATCTCTAAAAAGAATCGAAATCCTTTCTGTATGAGCATGACTTTTCATGATTCATCATCTTCAGATAAGGACTCTAAGGAACCATAAATTCTTTCATTTTTTTTCTTTTTATTTTTTTGCATATATTTTGATGGAAGAAAATCTATCAAAATTTTGTTTGAAGGTGAATTACCCCTTCTCCCAAGTAATCACAACCAAAGAATAAGCTCAACAATTCGAAAAAAAAAATGAGTGGATATCAAATAAGGTCTTTTTTTCAATTCCAACTCTCAGAAATTGAAACTCATATATAAACTCCTCCGAGTATATCTCACATGGAGTTATCTTCTAGCTAGTTCATAAAAGATATATAATCGCCTGCCAAAGATTGATACTGGATTAGCTCGAACTGAACTCATCGCTCAAGACAGACAAAATGCAAGAAAACTTTTGGCTGCAAGCTAGCTCAAAGCTGCCGGGCAACCACACGACAAGAACAAGCTTTCTATACTATATCGAAGTATTAATTAAACCACAAACCTTATTATCCTACTCTTTAATTATATATGTTAGGTTTAGAGACATCAATAGCTGTGCTGTGCGACCAGACAGATGCTGTGGATAAGCTTGTCGGAGAGCAGAAATAACGACAGGCAAAAGTGAATGCAGCTTAATTTACGTACCACCATGAATACAGATTTCAGGTATCTGTATCTCATCGTTAGTGGAACTGGAATATTTGGGGAGTTAAATTCCACGTTGGTGTAGATAACATCGACAGGGTGGAAAGTGATGAAAGCGAATTGAAGATGAGCCAAGTTGGATATCTTTTTTCCTGCCCTACGAGCTACTGACATATATAACGTGATCTTTGAATTGTTTTTTAGTCATTATTTATTAAATGAAGAGTGATTGGCGTTTGTTTCGGAAAACCGGGACTTTTTTTTTCTTTCTCGCATTAATTATATGCTAGTGGATGTCGCTCTTGTTTAAAAAAAAAATAAAAAAAAAAGGTTTATTCGTGTGGTTTCAATATATTGTGAAAATTAAAGTGCAAGTGTAATTGAAAATAAAAGAGACACGCAAGGATTAGAAAATTTATTTTTAAATTCATGTGTTTGTAGATGGGTAAACATGATAGATCAGGAGAAAAGGAAAGAATGTATTGCAGATGCCTAATTAACCCTCAAAAAAAAAGTCAAAATAAGACTTGTGTATCGTCGTAATATCGCATCGTAGATAATATCTTTTGTAAGAATTTGTAGTCCCATTAAGGTTTCTCTAATCACATTAATATGTTCTTGTGATGATCAGTCATCGTGAAATCCTATGAGATATCCAATATTTTATAGTTATTTTGTTATTTTATTTTACAATTGTTAGAGTGCAATTACAAATATTAGATCGCTTATCAAAGATCATTATATGGTTTACATGCACCACATCCTCTCTCTCTCTCTCTCTCTCTCTTCTCTCTCTCTCTATATACACACATGATTGAATTTCCGAAGGATTTTGTGATTAATACGGTAGCAGAGTTGTATCAATGAGCATGAATCAATCTTCAAAGGTTATAAGTCTTTCGAGATGTCTGACCTCTTGCTGCGCTAATTTTGGATTGGACAATATGCTCTCTGTAATTTATTTCATTCGTATTGACTGTGAGATCGATTGACGACAGCATTAAAGACGAACAAATCGTCTTTTGTACCAATACATAATTAGGAGAATTATATATATATTTTTTTCAAAATAATCGGTTTGCTAACATTTCAACCTTTTTTTTATTTTGCCCTCGCTTTTATCTTATTTTGATTACAATTTTTATTCTTGTTTGAATAATTGAATTCTAAAATTAGTGTTGGTCCCGTGCCAAATCAAACATCAAATCACGTTAACATCGACATTACTTTCCTTAGTTTTTTTTTTTTTTTTTGCTTGTTCTACTTAATTATATTTCATAAGGATCACAAAATTTTTATAAAATATATATGGAAAAATTCAAAAGAACGCCACGTAGTTTTCTTATAGCTAAGAGGATGACTTCTATTAAAAATATAATAAAAGAATACTTCATCTTAATTTTAATCCAAAAATACTGATACCATTTGGCTAAAAGTATTATAAAATGTTATGATTTTAGCCAAAAATACTAAAAGTAATTTTGGTCGAGCCTGCTTTAAATTGTATAGGTTTTGATCAACATTGATCGTTAAAGTAATTTTGGCTAAATTAGGATAATTTTTATTAAATTAAAATAATTTTGACGAAATTTAAAAAAAAAAGACTATTTTGATACAAGAGTATATATTTTTATATGTAGTGATTTCGACTAAATTAAAATAGTTTTTATCTATTCAATAGTTTTGATGATCAAAAGTGGCCAAAATTATTATAGAAGTAGTAGAACAAAGATATTTTTAAAATGAAAAATAGAACAAGTACCTTTTTTCAACATATGGTCCATTTTCGTTGATATATAGTAAAAATATGGAGTGGCCCATATATATACTTTTCGACAATCTACCGAACAGCACTTTTCGCCAAAAATATAAAATTACAAAAAAAATATTTAATACTTTCATATTTATCAAATAATACATTTAATTTTTTTTTTACCTTTCAAAAATAACGCACTTAATTTTTGAACGCATACTTAAATTAAATCCTAAGACATCATGTCTTGAGATTTATAATTTCAAGACTGTAGAGTTTTTGGAAAAAGATAAAAAAAAAATTAAGTGTGTTATTTGATAAATATGAAAATATGAGATATTTTTTGGATAATTCTAAACTTCAAGACCGTTGTTTGATAAATCGCCGTATACATTTTTTATATGTTATATTTAAATCTCGAATCTGATTTTTGCACAAACTGCATCATATGAAAATAATAATTATACTAACTTCGAACATGATTTGACAATGTTTTTCCACAGTGGAAATCAAGAAGAAAATCAAACAAGAATATTTTTGTTTTTAAAAAAATTATGTCCTAAGAGTGAATAATATATTATTTAACTAATAAATACTAACTCCTCGATTTAGTTCGATTTTTTTATTATTTGTCAATCTAAAAAAAACCAAACTGATAAATTTTAAAAACTAAGAGTGTATTTTCCCTTTTACTTTTTTCTTTTCCATAATTTTTATTTTTCAAAAAATAATTTTTTCGTGTTTTTTAATTTTTCAAAAAATATTTTTATTTTCTGAAAAACGAAAATGAAAAATATCGACCAAATATTATTTTCCATATTTTTTTATTTTCTCAAAAAACAAAAAATAAAAAAAATTTCACAAGCACTCCTTAAAATTTTCTGATAGATTTCGGAGGAAACTTGTCCTTGCCTGTGGATGTCGATGCACTCCAGTATCTTTAGAGAGCGTTTGATTCGTAAATAATTTTTTATTTTTTATGTTTTTTCAGAAAATAAAAAATAATTTTCTTTTAATTTTTAATTTTCTAAAAAACATCTTTTTATTTTTTGAAAAACAAAAATAAAAACAGAAAATAAACTTTTTTTATATTTTTCAATTTTTTTATATTTTTAAATTTTTCAAAACACTCTTTTATTTTTTAAAAACAAAATGAAAAATACCAACCAAATATATTTTCTTAATTTTCAAAAAAATAAAAAATAAAAATTATCTGTCTTTCAAACACCACCTTTTTTTTTTTTTTTCTTTCATGGCCTAAGATGGTAAGCAAAAGCGAACCTGCCTGCCCAACGCCAAACAGCTTCCACTTCTCCTGGAACAGGTAATGCGGCAACTGCTCAGCTATTAGTTTAGTTCTCGGTGAATATTATCATAATATTTATTTATTTTTTCCTGATTGGCAGCAGATTGTTGTTCGAGCTTCGGTCCGATTAATGTCGGGAGATGATCAGCTCAGCAACTGAATCGGAAGAAAATGAAACCCTGTAAATCTTCATCAATTCATATCATCCAAACATAATTTTTAACAGTGCCAATCAAGACGATACTTTTCCTTCAGGCCAACTCCATCGATCTCGATCAGTGCAGTAGAAACAACAACGCCCATAAAATGCGAAATAATTAAAGCTTATAGTGCGACGAAATCACCAGAAAACCCATCGGAGAGCAAGTGTGACAACAACAATGACCACAAAATGAAAGGACAAGTCAGTCAGAATAATTAAAGCTTCGATGCCCCCATAACCTACAGTAGACAGGACAAGTGATCCAATGGCAGTTAGTTCCCAACCGATCGCTAGACTTCTAATCCTTCTTTGTACAACAGAAGAAGCTTCATACTAATCGTCGTCGTCTTCCTCCGCCACCGGATGTTATTTATGTACACAAACCAAAAGAACATTTTTTTTTTCCTTTTCTCCGTGGGTTTTGTGGATTTCAGAGGTTCTCGGAAATGTATAGTCAGAAAGAATGAGGATAATTGTTTAGGTTCCTTCGATTCTTCACGACTACTATTGTGTTATTGGAAATTGGGAGTATGCTACTGCAACAACTCCGAAACCCATTCCACGTCCGGCGGGGATTCATCTGCCATCTCGAAGATGCTCTCTTTGCCCAGCCTCTCGAGCATCTTCTCCCTCAGCGGCCTCCCTGAGTGAACCGTCTTTGGCGGCTCCTCTTCCTCCAACCACCTCGCAGCGCCCGCGCGCGTCATTACAGTCGCGGTCGGTGTCCACGGCGTGCTGCAGAAACCAGCATTAAACCTGGTCGGCGAGGAAAACTCACCGCTTTGCACTTGTGATGGCCACGAGGTCGGCGTCGGGTTTGCCTTGGCCAGTTGCAGCAGCCTCAGCGAGGCCACGATGTCGTTAACCGAGGATCCGCCCTGCAACGACGCCCGACGTGGCTTCCCGCCGCTCGGCGATATTGGCGGTGAATCCGTCGGCGGCGATGTCATCGTCGACGTCGGCGATGAAACCAGAGAATCGGCGAAGTAATTCTGTAGAAAGTTGGACTCGCCGGCCGCGGCCGACGGGGAACTCTGCTGGTGCGTCTGCGGCGACACCAGGCGGAGCTGGTCGGGGGTGTGGGCGAAGAAGCAGACGCGGCGGCGACAGGCGGTGCCATCCTTGCAAGGCTGGGTGCGGTATCGCCCCGGGTGGAGCCAACACTCAAACACCCCGTGCGCGAGCTCGCAAGAGTCGCCGCGCTTGCACCCACCGGCCTTCCGGAAGTCCGGGCAGGGGGCGCCGGAGTACCACTGCTTTCGAGGGTCGCGCCGCCGGGCCTTCTCACCAGGGTGCGCGAAGGGGCACTCGGTCCAATCGTGGGCGCGCGCACGACCGCAACGCCGCACCTTGAACTCGTACATCCGGAAGTCATCCGACGAGTACGCGTCCACCGCTGGCGGTGAGTCCTCCCCTGCCTCCTCACTAAAATAAAGTTGCAGCCCGGCGAGAGCAGCATCGTCGAGGAGGCCGTACCCGACCGCCGGATCATCGCTAGACCAAGGAGGAACGAGCACCGTCGGATTCTGATGGCTGACGCCCCGTCCAATCATCATCATCGTGTTCTCTCTCTCTCTCTCTCTCGCTCTCTCTCTCTCTCTCTGCTGCTTCCGTCGAAGTCTGCCAGAACTCCACGGTGTTTAAATCGGGAAAGCGGTGACCGCGGTTAGATTCCTAACCCAACCGCGGTTAATAAAATATCTATCGACTTCGACATCGCAGACTGACGGCGTCGAGAAGGCAGGCTTAGGCCGTTACCTCATACGACTCCTCGTCATCGTATCGTATCGGTATTGAGTACATAACGGTATCCGTCTGCGGTCTGCCGTTGGTCACGTACCTACCCAATAAAGGAGAGGGTACGTTGAGTGTTGTACAAGTGGAACGTGCGACAAACTTGCCGTAAATAATTAATGCTGACATGTACGGTAGAGATTGGACATTTGGATCAGTGGGATCACTATTGCGATAAGGTAGTGGTACACCATCGCGACTTTTTATAGCCGTCGATCAACTATGCCGTCACATGAGCCCCGCTTATCGCTGGACCGATCGGATTAATTATTTCTTTTGACCGGTTCCAGCTTTTGACTTCCAAAACGGGCCATCCCGAGAAAGATGCGGTCCAATCCCTACCGCCCGCTCCCGATCTCACGGCAGTACAGTGTTTGCTTGCGGTTCAGGGTTCGGATGGGACTTCACGCGAGACCCGCCGTTGGAACCGTGGAGATTAAGATAATGTTGGGTGCAGCAGTGGCTCCTCCCCCTGTCGCATGCTACACCGGCACGTTGCAGTCTCGCGGAGGAAAGGGACCATCTGGGAATCCAAGTGCATCCATAGCGAGTGAGTTGGAAAGGGATGGCAGCGGTAGCGCCGGTCTCATCCGACCCATTAGTGTCTCAAGTCGTGGATATGTGGAACGCACGTGGCACGGGAAGCATTGCTGCCGGGTTCCCGGTGGTCCAGTGTGTCTCAAGTTGTGGCCCGAGCAGAGCTTGTCCGATTTTTTTTTTTTTTAAAAAAAACATAACTAGGGGGTGCGGAGGCTTAGGGCAGGAGTCGATAAAAATTTTTGAGAAAATTATG
This sequence comes from Wurfbainia villosa, assembly GCA_025175895.1. Classification (NCBI taxonomy): domain Eukaryota; kingdom Viridiplantae; phylum Streptophyta; class Magnoliopsida; order Zingiberales; family Zingiberaceae; genus Wurfbainia; species Wurfbainia villosa. The sequence continues at coordinate 2,672,068 of CM046008.1, forward strand.
ATTTTAAATTATCGAGAATTCCTCGCATTTGTATTTATTAATTAGTGTCGGACTATTAATGCGAAGGTTTTACATTTTCTTAGAATAGGAGTCACATCAACCCTTCCTGCATTTCATATGCTACTGTTTTGCGTAGATGTACTGAAATATGAGAGATTTAAAATTAAATATGGATATTTGAGGATTTAACATATCACACCATTTCTTTCATTTATTTATTGTAAAAGATATGAAACAGAATTATATCATGTTGTTTCCACGTGGACGGTGCGATAGTAAGACAGGGGTTGCTTGTAGAATAGGTAGAATTTGATTCCGGATGAGGGGTTTAAAATCCCCTTTGGCTTTAGATGGATCCCTCCCTATCTTATCACCGTGTCAAGGGACTTTGTCCTTCCGTGATTTATCTTTCTCTCGCCAATGCCCTGGGACGGGTGGCAAAGGGTTGCGAGTTGGACAGATTCCTAACTTTGCAGAATTATATCATGCTGCGCAAATGCGAGGGTGTTGTCCCTCCATGCGCTATTTACTAGTCTCAAGGGCTAAAGGTCTACCGTGATTTATCTCCCTTACAATGGTCCGGAGGCGGACTGATAAGGACAACTAGGTTGACAGATTTTAACCTTTTGCACCAGAAAATTATATCATGCTTGCTTGCCGGACAAGAAAGTAGTTCTCGGCAGTGTAAGATATATATTTTTTTTTACAATTGGGATTTATTGTTCTTTAAAAATTTTCAAATTTAAATTTGTTAAGAAATTCAAACTATTTACACTTAAATATCAAATTCACACATATACTTATAACAAAGATGATATCATTTGCCCTCAATATCTCTCACCGTCAACCTCTCTATAATAGTGAAAGATGAAAGAAGAAACGGCAGAAGTTCTTTTGAGCCTAAGAAGTCGAAATTTTGTATATTTGATACCGTTCTAACTGCTAGATCAGCCCAAGGGAACAATCCCACACATATACAAACATAAGTCATGGGAACACTCCAAAGGGATTGTGCCAAAAATAATAGTCCAATGCATGATCCTTGCAGGAGTGTTTGATGTTAAGGTGGCCGAATGACATGGCAAAGACCTCTTCTTCATTTGGGATGAAGTATTCTTTAACAACTAAAATGCAATTTAATTATTTGTGATTAGTGGTGTTCGATGAAGATGAATAATTAATCAAAAGCAAGCATCTCCTACGTATCATTGATGGCCATCGAATGAGTTCGTTCAATTCTCAATCATGCAAGGTAATTAATGACCCTTGCATAATAAAATTGCATCTTATATATTTCCTATTTACTTCATTAGAGAGAGTATTGTTTTATTACATTAACATAATTTGATGTCACACTAAAAATAGAATGGTTATGAGGATTTTAACTTCTTGGATTTCAAGATTGAAGCAGGAATTAGCACACAATAGTAATGTAAATTAGCACTCTTAGAAGATGTGCGATTCGATAAACCAAAAAATGATGTCCTTGTTAGAGAATGAAATACGTAATTCGGAGCCAAGGCATAGCCTAAGCCACCTATAAAAGACTCGTAGGAAGCAAAACCCAAAGTGTGAGACAAGTATCCGAGATAACAAAATGATACGATCGAACAAGGTTTCATTTAGGCAAGGAGGATGACACATCGATCACAAATTGTAGTAGAAGAAACTTATCCAAAATGACACTTCTATTGAGTGAATAGTGAAATGACAAATGGGCGCAACAATATCAAAAGCAAATAACCACAAACAAATTAATTAAAAGCAAGTAACTTGTAACTAATTTAACATGATTGTGGAAACAAATCTAGGCTATTTCAACTTTGTCTCCCTTACACACGTGATGCAGTCGCTTTTTAGCCACTTCCGTAGAAATGTCAGAGAAGAGTAGATTCTTCACGGTCACAATAGTAAGTCCTGTCAAAATGAACACGCATCAAAAGACGTCACTGAGATTCCGATGATGACCCTCCGATGCTTAAGTCAAACAGGATATTGAAGAAAGAAAATGCATTAAGTCTAGTAAAATAACTAGAGAAGAAAGAAAAGAGTTATCTCCTCGGGAGCTGAAAATGTGCCCGAGCCTTCCTCCCTCCCTCCCTTGTCCTTGAGGAAGAAGAAGGACCAAAAACGTCCTCTTCTCTTTTTTTTTCTCCATCTATTCTTATACTTCAGCTCTTACCTTGTCGACCAAACTCTCCATTAGTTGTGTTCTTTGATAAATTGATAGTGGACAACCACTGTACAAACCTTCCTCCCTCCTTTGACATGTTTCTTCTTTACCATATATTGGTGAGGCAAAAATATTACAGACGTAAGTCACATGTGTACATTTTAGAAGGGTCATATGCATAATTTAGGAAGAACAACCCTTGGAAAGAGCAGTATGCATGACTTGGTAAGAGCAGGATGCATGGCTCAAGAAAAGGCGCCGCTTGCATGCATTTGAGAGAAAAGTGATTTGCATGCCGGAAGAGTGGTTTGTATGCATTCGAAAGAAGAGTAGTTTGCATGCAGGAAAAGTGTTTTGCATGCAGAAAGAGTGGGCAAAGGAAAAATGACCATGGAGGAGTAGTCAAAGGAAGAGTGAGCCTAGAAGAATGGTCATAGAAAAGTGACAAAGGAAGAGTGGTCAAATAAAGAGTGACATTAGAAGAGTGGCTTGAAATAGTGGTCATAGAAGAGTAACCAAAGGAAGAGTGGTCATAGAAAAGTGACCAAGCAAGAGTGATCCACATGCATTGCATGCTTTGGAAAGAGCCTCATGTATGCACTGTATACCTCAAGAAGAGTTGCATACATATATTACATGTCTTGGGGAGAGTCCCTTGCCTTCTTCGAAAAAAATCGCATACATACACTGCATGTGCCTCTGAGAGAGCCGTATGCACGTGTCACATGCACTCGGGAGATGAGTCTAGTACTCGAGTGTGTGTGCAGCCAAGTAGGCACTCAGTCACGCAAATGAGTCAAGAAGGTTAATTAGATGATGTTTGGAAGAGGATAGTACTCATGCGATGTTATCATATAGCTCGAAAAAAGTAAGGAAATACCGATTCGGAGAACACAGTGCCCGAGAGATACCGACAAGGTTCAGAAGAGATCCTTCTAGAAAATATGGATATCCTTATTTAGCTCGGGCCACATTTTGACAATATCAACACACATACACCCATGTACAAATACCCACATGCATGACTCCAATATTGCATCTTATCATTGTTATTACACTCAATGCATTTCTTAGGCCTTGTTTACTTGGGAGAGCAGAAAGAAAAATTAGGAAAAAATTTCCACGGTAAAAAAATTTCCACCATTTACTTCATTAAAATTTTGGGAGGAAAAGGAAACTTAATCCATCAATAGTTAATTTTGAAGTCAAAACTAATCACCGTCAAATCTGGAGGAAAACAAAGAATGGGAAAAAAAAATTGCATGTAACTTTTCCTCACTCATAAAATTACATACTATAATTAATGCGACTATTCATTTCCCCTAACTTTTAAAGTTAATCTGTAATCATTAAATGTTATTCCTATTAAAACTATGTTGTTTGCTATTGCAAGTTAAATTGGAAGGTGGAAAATGTGGATTGATTGTAAATAATAATAATAATAATAATCCATAGTATTAGCCCCTAGGTTGAGAAGGATGGATACCATAAACAATTTAAATTTCTTTTTATTTATCTAAGTAAATAATATAAGAGATTGATTTTATTCATCTTCCTCGATTAAGGTAAACAAATATAATAGGCTATAGATTCTTTTTCCTTTTCACGCTCCTAGATTTATCACGTCCGTCCATGATCCACTCCCACATGTAAACAGTATCTAATGTGTCGTCTCTTTTCCCTCTATGTGCCTCATTGACTATGGATGAGATTTTGTTTCTAGGGGTCTACATTACTTGTGATTCAAAATAGACTCTTACTTTTAGATTAACATGGTTGAATTCCTTAATTTTTGCAATCTAGCACAAACACAATTCAAGACAAACTCATCAATATGACCCTTTCTATAAAAAAAATTTCAACATTACTAATTACTAATAGGAAGAATACATTAGCCTCTAATCCTAAAAAGTAACACAGTCACAAGTTCGCCTTAGGAGAAGAAAGACAATAAATGGGGTGAGAAGGAGAAAGGAATAGAGCATGTGAGAATGAAGGGGGCATATCTAAGTTGGAAGTAGGCAACAACTTTACTAAAGATACCTCATCCATTTTTTCATAGGAGTGGAATAAATTTTATAAGACATGTTGTGTTTTAATTAAATATATATAGATTTTTTTTATATGATTTGATTTTCTATATTATATGGAGTAGAAATAACATAGATAAGGTAAAATTTGATATGTGATATAGAATGGAATGTTAGACTATAAATCAAATATATAATAATAAAAATAAGTTACAAAGATATAAAATTGAAATAACTTAGATAAAGCCTCCATAAGCACGGTGTAGCGGCAAAAATGAAAAGACATTTCACAGGAGAATGTAGTTTGATCCTATGCCGAGACAATGTTCGATAATAAATTTCGAAAAAAAAATATGTGGAGACAACCCTCTATGCAAGAGTTTGCTCAACAGATGAAATAAGACTTCAGCGTTAGACGGTCTTTTAGGGATGACACGACTGTAAAATCCGAGCTGGACCGTCATGCTGTAAGTGTTTCCCTGATATATCTAAGCGGTTGTTGAAGATCCTTAAGGGTCCCGATCTCTTCCGACTCATCTGTTAAAGAGGTGTCCTCATAGGATCATAGGGGCGGGCTAACCATCTCCATAGATTAGTCGGACCGAAGACTCGGACCTAATAAAAAAAACTTAGATAAAATTAATTTGGTATATTATATAGAGTTAAGTATTAAATTATAAACCAAATATATAATAAGAAGATTAAGAAAACCACGACAAATACATAAATTGAGGCGATTAGTCTTCTTTTGGTTGATTCAATCCATCCCTCTCCTTGTCATTATGTTTTCCTTCATTTGGTTGATCCAATTTATCCCTCTCATTATCCCATCTTCTTAATCTATTTCTACAAGTAGACAATATTAAGGCAAAGAAGATAGAAACAAATGGATATTCAGTGTGAATTTAATTTAACTTCCTTTAGTACTTGAAATTTTGTTAAAAAGAAAAAATAGTTGTGTTTATCTCTTCAGTACAACCAAAGTAAAAATAAATTAATTGACTCAAATGTTATATTTAAATCAGTGTTCTAAGAGATGCTCTCTAGGGTCGCTTAGGTAGTGGATGGTCATCCATCCATCTGTTTTTTATAAGGCATCAGTAGTTTGGGCGGCTCTTAGACCGCATAGACGACGTTTAGATTGTCTAATTATTATTGATTTAGAAATACTCAAATTTCTAAATCAGTAAATCCCTATATCTTCATGTACCGACCCACGGCATCTCCGACGGTTATTCGATTTTCTTTTTTTTCTCTATCGTCGTGTCGTAGCTTATCTACCGTCATATTATATATCGTTGCCTCTCTGCAATCGTCGTATCACCGATACTAAGAAAATATTAGAGGAATATGGAGATGAATTAGAAGAAGATGAAGAATTAAGAATATATAATTAATGGATTATATGAATTATTTTGTATGCTTTTATTATTTTCATTGTATGTTAAAAAAAATTAAATATATTTCTATAAACATTTAAAATATTAAAAAAAATTCCAACTACGACACTAGACAAGTAGCCGGCCACTGCCTTTTAGAACACTGATTTAAATTTACTAATTGTAACAAATAATTGGTTAATAATAATTTTTTTAAGCATTATCATTATTTACTTATGTATTAGTAACCGTTCTAATTTTTCTTACGCGAATACTTTCTCAACTCATATATTTACTAATTATCAAAGTGTTAATTATAAAGTTTTAATATATTTATTTTTAATAAAAACGAGAGATTGACAACTCTTGATCTAAACTTCTTATTCTCTATTTACTTTTAATTCAAAATGAAATTAAATATTCCAACCCTACTAGAGATGCTCGAGGACATATTTACTCTTCACATTAAAACGAAGGCTAGAGGCATACCGTGAATACCGATAACTGTTCTTTGGCCAAAAACTTCTTGTTGCATGATGTCACGGTGGATTTCTTCTGAGGCATCAACACACATGCAGACCAAATTCGACATCTCAATATGCATATACAGAATCTTGAGTCGACAATACAGGAACCAAGAACTACAGATGACGACATCACTTTCTCACAATGCACCAAGACAAGCTGAAAATCACTTCAGCAAGTTGCAGTAAAACTAGTTCTTCAGCTGACTTGAAACCTCTGACAGAGGTTTCCACTTTGGCTCCTGCGCTCAGCGTCCAATGCTTCATCCGTTTTCTTTTTGTTGAGTTCCACATACATGTCCTCAATCATCGGTTTCCAGAGACGCACACGAGCATTTATAAACCAATTGGAGACCTATTATCAAAGCAAAAGGAAAGGTAAGTGATCTCAAATGTGAGTGTGCCTGTAGAAGTTAGTCCATGCACCTGGCTCCGAGTCAAACCGCTTTTTATCGCAAGCAAATGCTTCTCGTTGTCTTTTGGATACCTGAGATCATCCACACTGATCTAAGTTGATCATAGAATTGATACAGAAACACATGGTTAGCAGAAATGGAAGGAAGCAAACTTACGGGTGCAAAAAGTTCTCAAACATCCAAGCCCGTAGAACGGAGACTGATTTTTCGGGCAAACCTCTCTGTGGCCTCCATGACTGATGTTCACTCTTCCTCAGCTGCTGCAGAGCCCACTGCTTCTGAAGTAATGAAGATTCAAGGCTCCTTTCCTTTCCTTTGAGGTTTTCAGCACCTGGTTGTTGAGCAATCAAAATAATCAGACTAGTAATTCTCCTTTTCAAGCTTTTGTAGAGTGATGAAACTGAATGTAACAGGAATCGAGCATGGCTGTCGGACGTGCTTGACTGGATTAGGGAAACAAAGGATGCCTTAACGTTCTGTATCTGCTCTGAGCAGTGCTTGTAACTGTGATCCACCTACAGTTTTGAGAGAGAACCATGATAAACAATTGGCTAAGCACAAATCTTTTGCGAACAGAATTGGATATTGTGGACAAAAGGAGGCTATATTGATGAAATATTTAACAGAAATGATGAATTATCAAACACAAACCCGCATGGTAAGGCACAGATGTAGCTCAATATAAAAGGAGAGATTCATCAAAATATTATTAACATACCAAGAATATCTTATGTGCAATGGAGTGGAAGACAAGTTATGGCTATAAGTGAAAAACTTCAGTCACTTGATGAGATAATCACATAAAATGTCGCTTGCTTACCAATTGAAGCATTGTTAGCAGCTCACTTTTCTTTCTATTAGCTTCCTGGTACTTTTGAGAATCCACATTGTCCGGGGGTTCAGTTTGCCCAAATGCGAGTAGCAGTTCTGAAACAGTTATAGGATGTTCCGGTGTGCTAGAGCAGCTAGAGGAATTTTTTTTTTCCTCACCATCAATCAGATTCAGTGAATCATCCATATTGTTATAATCCAATAATGCATATGCTGCAGCTTCAGCAAGAACTTCTTGCACTGCATGAAGATATTTGGATCTTGACAAAATATGGGATAACTGAACAAAACAAGAATAACTGTGATTTAGAGAAGGCTTCTCAGTGCATGCATCATTCTCCTTTTGTGTCACTCCCAAACAGAAATCATGAAAAGAGATTCGATTAGCATCATTGGAGGTCCGAAACTCAGTCGGACAGCGTGAACTGTCAGCCGATGTAACTTGAGTTACAGCTGAACAGCTTATTTCAGAGCATTGATCGGCAATGTTGCCTGTGTCAGTGAGACATGGCTGACAGGAACCAACACTGAGAGAAAGCTCACTGCCAGGGGCTAGTGTAGGATTGTCATAAGCATGGCCAAAATTCCAATTTGAGTCGTGAAAGTTCCAACTAGGCTGTGAATTCTTTTTAACATGATAGGATGGTTGAACTATACTGAATGTTTTGCCTAAATGCACTTGATGATCGACCAATTCACTCTGATTCCACGAACAACCAACACTGTCATTTTTAGATGTAAGGAGATTCGTACCACTTGTTGATCCAAAGTTACAGTGAGGTGATGCTGCAAGTGAAGAAGGAACTATCATATCCTCACTGATAATATTTTCTGGCAAACAGGTGGTGGAAGATAAAAGATTAGCAAGTGAAGTGGCAGAAAGGGAAGTTCCTGAAAAATGTTCCCGGAGGCCAACGTTGGCCATGGATCGACTGAATGAATCATTACCAATATGAGTAAAGGTTTCACTAAATGAACTAGTTTCGTTGTTTGTCAAGTAAGCATCAGCCGTTGCTGTCTCTTGAGCTGTAGAAACAAAGGGACTGCTGACAAGCATTTGCCTGTGGATATTGTTGCCTGGTATGCCTGACTGGAGAAAAGAACCAAATGTTGGATCAAGAATCATATTATTATGGTTAAAGTTTAAGAATGAGCCACTGAAAATGTCATTCTCCATTCCAATCCAAGATGCTGAAATTACACTCTCAGGAAGTTGTGTTGTTGGTCTACTTGATTTGTAGAATTATCGAGTTTGAGTACCACTTGGATATAAGAAGAAAATCCTTTTGCTAGTCATTCATCTTGTCTCTGACAACACAGAACGACCTGAAATTATAGCCAGTGAAAGAAAATTAAACTCACTCTTATAGATCCTATAGTAAAGTACTGACATAAGATTTCCAATGTTAAGCTTGGATAAAAGTGAAAAATGGTTCATATTATGAAGCATACATACAAAGAATTCTCATTCCTTTCAAGTCCAAATCAGGCACTCGAAGGATAATGATCATCCAACATGAAGGTCAAACATGCAAGACAAAATGCAATGTGACTGGGTTCTTTCCTTCAAGAAACAACGTGCAACTAAGCATTGATCTGAAATGAAAAGCTTCAGTGTTAGGCAGTAGTGAAAATTGCCAGGGCGATCTAAGAATTCTCAAACGCTGAAGCATAAACTAAATGAACAAAAATAAAGATCTATTACTACACAATGTGAGAAAACTGAATCCTCAATCTGTTTGTTATGACTGCCGAAGACAATTGCTAGCACTGCAAATCAGTAGGTAATTCTTATCAAGTGGAACTAGCCTATAAATGGATTGACATTAACAATTACTATAATATGGGATGATAAAAGAACAGAGGATCTCCTCGCGCTTTTTGTTGTGATTAAAAGCCACAACGCTCTGTGTTGTAAAACTAATTGAGCTTCTAGATAGGGCGATACTGACCTCTTGCCTAGTTGCATGCCATCAATCACTTGCTTGACAACATGCATGACAAAAACTCTACTGCTAAAGGATGCTGTTCAGATCTGCACATTCACTCGAACTACTCATCTTGCTCCTCAGTTGCCATTAAATTGCAAAAATAATAATAATAATAAATAAATAAAATAGAAGAGTCCTAACAGATAAGCTTCCAAACCAGTCGAACAAACAAGGTCAAATGCACCATGTTGTCGAGCATTCTCTGCGTTTGGACTTTATAAAGTGGTCAAATCATCTATAATATTCAAATGAGAGAAAAAAAACTATTCCCTGCTAATGCAATATTGATTGAATACATATAGAGTTGAACAAGGTATTCCTTCTGCAAAGCAACGACGGAAGCTCGTGCAAGATTTTTCACAAATTCTAAGGAAAAAATTAGGGGTTTTAAAGAAAACAAAAAAGGAAAAAACAATAACTTCATGAGGGGAGAACAAAAGAACGTTTAAACCATCTAATTATCTAAAGAAACCAACCTCTCTTGACTGTTCATCGTTGCTCGGAGAATAAGCTACCAAAAGAATGACCAATGCTGTTCCCTCTCTGGATATAGGAGCTGTTAGGGGAGAACATTGAAGCTCAGATCAAAATCATGTTTGATACTTCCATCAATTTATTTTACTTTTGCTTAATGGGAAGAAATCTCCACTTGGCCAAAAAAGGGAAGTGGTTCATTTCCTTATAGAAAGCCTACAACAGATGGATAGCTCAGAGGCTCAAGAACAAGCAAGAAAACAATGGAGTACAGAGTTCATCAGGTATCCATGCTTTTGAAGACCACTTATAGAAGGTCCTTGTTTTTTGAGTCATCAGAGCATTGGGTTTTCACCCAGCACTAACCAAAAACATGGGGCCCAAAGCTAAAGAATAATTATAACCAAGGACTCTCGTTACACTCAGTGGGATTCGCTCTCATTCGAACAGAGAAGGGGGAAGTTTTCCTAAATTCCCAGTGCAAACCAAAAGGCAAACACGTGATGCATAGTAAAGCCATAGATTTAAGGCCCATGGTCGATCAAGATCCTTGTAAATCTCCAATAACAGCGAAGGAAAAAAAAAGAGAGAAAAATAGTTACTATACGAAGTCAGACAAAGATATACGTATATTATATTGCCAATTTTATCATGGCGCTCACCTTTCCTATGATTGAGACGATGGCATTCTTCAAAGTTGAAATAGAAGATCAATCATTCCTCCTGTTCATATTCACACAGTAAAAAGAAACCTCAAGGTTGATCTTATATTCTGTATGCATGTGTCAAATTGGTTCACCTTTCCCCTTTACGCTCACCCGAGCCAAATCAAAGCCCACTAGGTGGAAACAGGTAACCCATTCATTAGCTGATAATCTGTATTACAAAAAAGACAGAACAGAGATTGTTTTTTTATTTTTTCTTGTTTTACCCTGGTTCAGAAAGTGGAGCAGCAGCTTTAAAAGAGTCAGGGTCCCATAAGCTTTTGCAGGGAAGGTACATATGGCATGGGTCCTCAATCAATGCCATGCAATTGACACTAAAAAAGGGAAATAAAAGGAGAGAGAGGAGTCTCACAGGGAGGAAAACAACAAGGCGGGGGGAAGGAGCTGGGGAAAGAAGAGCAATGCATTACCTCTTTGTGCAGGCTTTTGGGTCCCACTTTTTCTTCCTGTTTTCTCTCTCTGATCTCCATGTCCTTCTCCACCTTCAGCTGCTGCCTGTTCTTCTCTCTGCAATTATAGCGGCCAACAAAATATCTGCAACCTCCTGCTTTTTTTTTTTTTTTTTTTTTTTGCCCAACCTTTTTGGTTAAATGAAAGACTTGAGGGGTGGAGGGGGAGAGGAGGGAGGTTGGAGAAGAGCTGCTTTCATGGCCACAGTCGTAGAAGTGAATGTATTAGGAAGTAAGAGGACAAGGTGATGTCAGCCAAATCTAGCAGGGAGATTTCTGACAGATTTAATGGGTCAATAAACTAGCAGTTGCTCATTTACCTCATTCTCAACGACCAGCGTTCCTGAAAAAAATCAAGTAAAAGAAAAGTCACTCACCTGCTGCTCTTCTGAAGGGAAACTGGAGACACGAAAAAAATTTATAGAATGTATCCTTTTTACTGTTCAACACAAGAAGACAACAAGATTGCATTGAAGGCAATGATCCAAAACTGAGCATGTTCTTGGTAAAGAAGAAAGACAACCAGCTTTCCTGAGTTCAATCTGATAGGGTGCAGGTCTTAATTGAAGCGCATGTCTTTGTACGCTAGCACATGCAGTGCTACGCCACATGAAGCTGCTTCTTCTGCTCTGAGAAATTGAACAGGGTGAGCTCATCAATGAACTGCCACTTGATGCTATAAATGTGAACTGAGATCATATCCTAATTTTTGAGCTGATTAAGTGGCAGAGTTGCAGCTTACTTTTCCAACATACGGAAGATGATTATAAGAACGAGTTTGGAAAACAAATCTGAGTTTTAAAAAAAAAACTGATTTTTTATTAAAAATTTAGAAAGAAAATTTCTCTTTTTTTATATAATATAAATGTTCAAATTTTATCAGAGTAATTTTAAAGATAGATCGTCTTCATTCAAAATATTCGTTTCTATTCAATTCAAATTTTGATCTCATTATTTTACCCTGTTCTCTTACTCGCATATCCCTTTGTCTTGGTAGCGCAGACTGGTTCTTGTCCACAGGTGACATAATTTTGATCTCTTATATAATTATCAAGAAGAAGACAACGCGAAGGACAATATACAGGACAAGAAAAACCAAATGCGAGGCCAAGTAATCCTACACCATGGTCAGAAGCGTTGCAGCACTCATGCTCCACGTACTACTACAGTGCACAGTCAGAAAATCTTTTACTGCTTAACATTTCATCATTATAGACCTTGTCACGTTGCAAATAAATGTTGCTTCGTACACTGCAATTGCCTCTCTGGTCCACTTTGAACAACTTGATGTTCCCCCGTTCTGAGGTCAGATTGCATGCTTGCCTCAACAAGCAAGATGTAGAGGCAGTAGAGCTAGAACATAAAGAACCACCATTGTACAACTCTTTGGTGTCGCCAAAAAGGGAAGAAAGGCAAGCAAACTCATCGTAGAACAGCTGCAGCGTTGCAGAACATCTGCAGGGTTTTCATCAATGACATTTTTTTTTCTCGATTACAATGGAATGGTCGTTGCTTCACTGGAACTGGCTGCTGATCACCCACTTCAAGCTCCATATATTAAACTGCGCATCGTAAAATTCATTACTGTAAACACTTGATGAATTTTATAGCAATTTTTATGGTAATTTAGATATGGATATGACAAACTGTACTTGAATATCGAACATAGTAAAGAAAGTTAAAACAACTTCCTTTTTTTTTTTTACACTTCCATTCTCAAGATGGGTGATACTTCCAAGTTATTTCCTGTTAGTAATAAATATTGAATTTATTTTTTTTAATTTGGTGGATTTATACATTGATTTCATAATACTCGGTTGTATCATAATGAATAGAACTTGTGAGGTTGGTCTCGTTAAAGGTTTCATGGGTTTTGAATTTTCAGTTAGACGTAGGATTTATACACGTAAAACAAATAGTACAAATAGATTATTGATGAGAGCATCTCCAATGTTCTTTTATGGTCCTACAAAGTCACATCATCGTCACATCAAAAATAAAAAAATCTCATTCATTTTTTCTGTAAAAAAAATCTCTCTATAACTCTTTTATAGGTCCCATCTTTTATTTATATTTTACACTTATATATAAATAATGTAATAATTAATTTATAATTTTTATTTTACTATGACTAATTTTTAACGATTAATTTTTAAATTTACCTTATTACTAACTTCAAATGACATTAATAATTTAAAAATAAATTACATAAATACTGCAATACAATAAATAATAATAATACATGAATTATATTAGATCATGTCTCTGTTTAATTTTTTCAACTATTTGCTCATATATACGAAGTTGTTCTAGTGTCATTTTATTGATATCCTGCATAATAATTTCTTAATCCTTGTGAAGGATTTCAGTTTATCGCAAAGCTTTTTTTGCATTTATATTCTTTAATTTCTTGCCAATCTATGTTGATATTTTGTTCTGTGTCGTCACTTTTTCTGACTTTGGATTTGCCCTTCCTCTTTGTCGCCTTTTGTCTCATTGGACGAATGCAAACTTCATAATCGTCTACATTGATACTCATATCTGGATTTAAGCGGAAAGTATACTCTTCTGATTAGGATGTCTTTGTCTTTTTACTGGAGTGGTAACTAACTAATTGTAGAGTATATTTCTTATACTCTCTGAGAACCTTCTATATATACATATACTTGAAGTCCTTGTTATTATTGTTGGGTTTTCACATAGTGAGTGCATTCTTCAACGCATTCTCGTCACTCTAATTGCTTTGACGATAAGAATAAAAATTATTATAGTAGGCAAAAAAATCATTTACCATTGGGGCGAACTTATAGTAATGTGACTTTAACCGCTTTCAAATTATCGACACAGTTCTAGTGGGTCGATGATTGTTGTAGCAATTGACAATACATTTCCAGAAAGTTTGATCCTTCTGATCATTACTCATAACTGCGTCGACACTGATAGTGGCTCATGACTTCGTAAGCACCATGTCTTCATCGAGAGATCAAATTACTCGCTTCGAGTCATCTATTTCTAGTTTGTATTCTGGATTTATCTGTGATGAGTGTGGTGGTCACTGAGTTTTTGGAATAGACGATGACATTTTTTGTCGCTGACAGCCGCACCAACACTAGCCCGTCTTGATTCATTTGAAGAAATTACTGATTGTTGAGGAGGAGAAAATATATATGACAAAACTTGCATTCCAAATTGATTACTCGTGGGCAATCAATCTTGGGGTGAATATATATAAAATGAAAGTCACACGATATTACTCGATTTCATCGAAATTTTTTGAAAACTTTGGAAATTTGAAGAATACGTTGGAACATATGAAATATTTGAAGGGTATTGTGAGTGGGAGGAAAATTAAGAATATTGGACATTTAAATGAATACGTGTATTTTGAGAAGTGATATTTTTTTTCTCATTTGGAGAATTCAAAAGATTTGTAAAAGAAGAACTGAAAATTTCCATTTATCTTAAGAAAGAAGAAGCAAAAAATGATAGGATTTCAAAAACTAAGAAACAGGAAATTGTAAAATAAATGAGAATAATGAAGAGTGAAGAAGTATTTATAAGTAATTTTTATTTTTTAAAAAATAAAAATTATTCGTTGAACAATGGTTCAATCCGTTGAACCACACATTTTTTTATCATTTAATGATTTTTTTATAACAAACAAAAAATTAATAAATTATTTTATATAAAAAAAAAGAGCGCCCTCCACCAAGGTCTGTATGGAGAAAGCTCCCTCCCACAATGGGAGGAAGCTTTTGTTGGATCGAGAAGCGTCGCTAGAGGGGGGGGTGAATAGCGATCATAAATCTTTTCTTTTTCGTTCGTTCGATACGCAAAGTAAGCACAGCGGAAAATAAATGAACACGTTTATTTTACTTGGTTCACAACCCAGCGGTTGCTACTCCAAGGCCCTATCGGTCCTAGACCGCGTACGGAGGGCAAAGTACTATAACGTCTCCTCCTCGTTGGAGGTAGGAGACAACGATCACAAAACCGAATATACGAGGATGAGGTAACAAGCCTACCTCACCTCGTCAAGAAAAACAAAGAATACAATATCAAAAATATTACTTGATTCTGCTGCCGACGAAGAAGATCGAAACTTGACGTTGCGTCGGCGTTATGACGATGTTGGAGCGTTGGCGTTGTAGGAGCACTTGATGAATAATCTTGATGTCTTTGGAGTGGAATCCTCCCCTTCTTTTATAGATTTTGGCCTCTGAATTTGTCTCCTCTTTTTATAGAACGGATCATGAAGTTGTCCAAATTTTATCGCGAAGTGGCCGCGTCAAACGTTATCCGTTTTGACCTAGCGCAAAAGCTGAATCGTCGCCATCAGTCGACTGATGCCTCCCATCATCGATCGATGGGCATCACGATCGCTCCATGTCCGTGCCGATCATTGCCGCACTTCCCTGCAATAAGAGGTTAGCTCAGAAAATGATAAATACGACGGTTTCTAACCGTCCGATCGCGACCTAGACCTTCCACAGGAAGTCTTAGTCGGATCGCCGCCTACGGTTGTCCCCGTAAAGAGGACATGACCTTACAATCTCTCACTCACACGAGCTTACCTCGATAGTAGCTCTCGCTTATGGCCTTCCACTCGATTCCTTCGGCTCCCTCCGAAGTCACTCGAGTGTTGCCCGACCACCGCGGCTTCCTCCGGGTGTCGCTAGCCTTCTTAATACTTTTCTATAGCTCGTGAGATAACGATGTAAACTTAACTTTGTGTCTTTGCCATAATCAAAACACAGGTTCGATTATCTAGTGCCCCTGCACCAACAATCTCCCCCTTTTTGATCTATGGCAAACCAACACAAAGTTAAGAGAAATCAAAGCATAAAACAAGTATAGGAGATGATGAATGTCATTCCCAAAAATTCCCCCTTAACCAAAACTCCCCCTTAACCCTAGGTGAGTTTTGAAAGTCAAATTTTGTGTTACTCCCCCTTAACTTTCGCTCTTCTCCCCCTTTTGCCATAAATAAAAAAAATTGGGGTTTTTGTATAAAATAGGGGTTTAAAAACAATATTGTTTATGCATGCATCTAGATAAATCAAATATGAGTCCAAGCATGCGTCTAGCAGTAGTTAGATAGATTGGTTCGAGGTGTGTCCCTCTGCACCAATAATCTAAAGGTTTGTAATATAACCTTTAGGGTTAGTTTGCTCTCCCCCTTAGTCAAATATATGAAGTATAAGAGATGTAGGGGCGCTAAACTTTAGCCTAAGAGTTGTTAAGTACAATAGTTGGGAAAATAAGTAGTAATTTGAAGATTGTTTTAAGTATATTTCAATTATCCTTAACATCTCACCCATTCTATGTGTCTCAGAATTTGTTCACCTTATATGTTTTGTGAGATGATTTTAAATTGATTAAAGATAGTCAACCTTGGGTTAGATTCAGATTTAACCTTTAGATCGTTAAGTAACTTTTGGCGGCTTCGGGTTATGGCGAGGCAGGGGCCTTCTTTGATCGAACAACCAATTCCTAAAGCCAAATTCAAGAAAATATCACTTAAGTCACTTAGGGTTACTTCTGGTCTAACAGCTTTAGGATATGGCGAGGTAGCTTCATTTAGTTCCACTCATTAGTGCACCAAGCTAGATACGCCTTATCTAGCCTGAATACACGAGACTTTGTTTCCCTAACGTACTATCATCTCGCCGCGTCCTGATACTATGTTGTCAAGAATTGACTAACTATTTTTCCTATCTAACCATTTTAAAAATTAAAGAAAAATATTCAATGATTTTGCTCAGTACTCGGGTATACTATTTTAGTGTTAGCTTCCCCTGGACCATTGAACCAATATGGTCTATTCAAATAATGAACTTGATCCTGAGGAATCCAATACTTATTAGTCCTTATATGTGAGTTCAATAAAACCTTTGAGACCCATGCTTGGACTCTTTGATGACTACGATTTACGATAGACATATAAGACCTATTCGTAGTCTTTGCCTTAAATCCGAGTCCGACTTTATTGTACACGACTCTTTGGGTTCCAAGTAGTCGATTAAGGTTCTTAGATCCCAATGTGAACCTTTCCAATCTACCCTCAACCTCTTGAACTCGGTCTTTCAAAAGAGAATTCTCCTCCTCAAGTTTTTCAATTTGGGTTGAGTTTCCCTCTTGAACTTGACTAGTTGAAGAGGTTAGAGTAGCCTCTTTCTTGAGGGTTTCAACCTCCTCAAGTAATGACTCAACCCTAGACTCGGACTTAGTCAATTTCCTAGTAAGCATTTTAATTGTACTGTACAGTGCACTAATTAAAGAGCGATTAACCTTGACTTTCCCTTTTGGTCCGGCTTTGAGTTTTCTATCGAAATAATCTTCGAGGTCGGAGTCGGAGTTGTAGTTGGACTCGGCTTCGGATTCTGACTCAGACTCCTCCGTTCTTGCCATGTAAGCTATGTCTTCTCTGTTGTCCCAAGTTGCATGGAAGGCTTTCCTTGCCCCCCTTTTTCTTTTGGTTCTCATTCTTCAATTTCCTTCTTTCTTGTCGAACTATTCTCCGCACAATGTTGACTATTATGACCTCCTCTTTGGATTCGGATTCGTCTTCGGGTTCGAGTTCATCTACTTGCTTAGTAGGTAGCTTCCTTCTTTGTCCTGCAAGTAGAGCAATACCTCTCTCGGCCCGGACCACGTTAGTTTGCTCATGAAGTTCAAACTCGGAAAATAATTCGTCTAACCTAAGCTTCGAAAGGTCCTTAGAGACCTTGTAGACATCGACCATGGATGCCCATAAGGTAGTCCTAGGGAAAGCATTTAAAGCGTACCTTATAAGGTCCCGGTTCTCTATGGCTTGCCCGATCGAATGAAGACCGTTGACGATATCTTGGATCCGCGCATGTAGTTGAGTGGCGGTCTCATGATCCTGCATCTTTAGATTGTACAGTTTATTTAAAAGTAAATCTCTTTTACATACCTTAGCATCGGCTAGTCACCGTAAATCAATCAATTTGTTCCAGAGGTCTTTGGCGCTAATGAATGGTCCGATGCGGTTGAGTTCCTCCTTGGACAAGCCGCATTGCAATATTTGGGTTGCTCTTGCATCGGCTTCGATTTGCCTCTTGGTTGCATTTGTCCACTTGTTGAAATCCAAGGCCTCTCCTTGATCATTGGTGGATAGAGCAAAGCCGGTTTGGATTATTATCCAAGTCTCGACTTGTGTTTTTAGAAAACACTCCATCCGACCTTTCCAATAACGGAAATCATTTCCGTTAAAGAACGAAGGTCGGGTGGTGCTATACCCCTCAATGTGAGCCATTAAATATCTTGCAAAATACGAATAAAAATCAAAGAGAATTCCAAGACTTGGTCTTGGATTAGTAGTGCGGGAAATAATAGGAAATAAATAGAAATAAATAAGGAGAATAAGAAACTAACAAAAACTCGAAATTTACGACCTTTGATGTCCCCGAAAGGGTACTAAACGTTGGATTTTGGGGCTGGAAACAGCTTGTTACAAGGGTAAATCTTGGTAAGAAATGTAGATCTTTCTGAGAGCTTCGATTTGGTACATAGATCGTTATGTGAGTCCACTTGTGCGAAAAGTTATGGCCATTTTACCGTCGGCTACTCCAAGAGAGAAAACTTGCAAGCACACAACCAAAAGAAACGCACCAAGACTTCGTCTTGGATTAGTAGTGCGGGAGGAAAAAGACAAAAAAAAATACGAATCGAAAAAAATACGAACAGAAAACCAAAACGTGCTAGATTGGTGGTTTCACCAAATCTTAGCGCCCCCGCTCTGATACCAATTGTTGGATCGAGAAGCGTCGCTAGAGGGGGGGGGGTGAATAGCGATCGTAAATCTTTTCTTTTTCGTTCGTTCGATATGCAAAGTAAGCACAGCGGAAAATAAATGAACACGTTTATTTTACTTGGTTCACAACCCAGCGGTTGCTACTCCAAGGCCCTATCGGTCCTAGACCGCGTACGGAGGGCAAAACACTATAACGTCTCCTCCTCATTGGAGGTAGGAGACAACGATCACAAAACCGAATATACGAGGATGAGGCAACAAGCCTACCTCACCTCGTTATGAAGAAAAACAAAGAATACAATATCAAAAATATTACTTGATTCTGCTGCCGACGAAGAAGATCGAAACTTGACGTTGCGTCGGCGTTATGACGATGTTGGAGCGTTGGCGTTGTAGGAGCACTTGATGAATAATCTTGATGTCTTTGGAGTGGAATCCTCCCCTCCTTTTATAGATTTTGGCCTCTGAATTTGTCTCCTCTTTTTTCGGAACGGATCATGAAGTTGTCCAAATTTTATCGTGAAGTGGCCGGGTCAAACGTTATCCGTTTTGACCTAGCGCAAAAGCTGAATCGTCGCCATCAGTCGACTGATGCCTCCCATCAGTCGACTGATGGGCATCAGTCGACTGCTCCATGTCCAACAGTCGACTTCCAGCTTGGCCACTTCCCTGCAATAAGAGGTTAGCTCGGAAAATGATAAATACGACGGTTTCTAACCGTCCGATCTCGACCTAGACCTTCCACAGGAAGTCTTAGTCGGATCGCCGCCTACGGTTGTCCCCGTAAAGAGGACACGACCTTCCAATCTCTCACTCACACGAGCTTACCTCGATAGTAGCTCTCGCTTATGGCCTTCCACTCGATTCCTTCGGCTCCCTCCGAAGTCACTCGAGTGTTGCCCGACCACCGCGGCTTCCTCCGGGTGTCACTAGCCTTCAGCTCCAGCTTTAATACTTTTCTGCACACTTGATAGCTCGTGAGATAACGATGTAAACTTAACTTTGTGTCTTTGCCATAATCAAAACACAGATTCGATTATCTAGTGCCCCTGCACCAACAGCTTTCTCCTTGGCCACGTCATCCGGTGGAAGTCCCACTAGAGATGCTCTAATTGACCGACAATAAATTCTGTTTGATATATATAAAGGGGGCATGATTCTTATAGAGCTAGATCATTCTGACAAATCTTTATGTCTCCCATTAGGGCATCCAAAACAAAGAAAAATATTTCTTCCAAATATTTATAATCCCCACCTCCACATCATCACTCGAATATCCCATTTATTAAATATCTCAACTTTCACTATCAAATATTTTACAAATCAAATATTTATAGATCTCACTTATCAAATATCCCGCTCACAAATATTTTAAAATCCACAATCAAATATCTTACCAACTAAATATTTATGAATCTCACATTTTATTAATTTACATCAAATTGAACATTTAAATAAAATTAATTAAATTTTTTAATAGAACATTTAAATAAAATTAATTAAATTTTACATCATATTGTTAAATATAGTTTCACGTCCATAAATAATTTTATTTAATAATTATTTATTTATGTGTATTTTTATAAATAAAAGAGAGGGCAGTAGTAGCTCGTTCACTACAAAAAAAAAAACAGTCATTAGCGACGAATTTAGCGACGAATTTTAAAAAAAAATTCGTTACAAAATAAATTAGCGACAAAAAATTTTTTGTTGCGAATAAAGCGTCGCAAATAATAGCGACAAAATTAGCGACGAATTTTTGCGACGAATTTTAGCGACGAAAATTAGGGACGAATTTAAAATTTTGTCGCTAATTTTGTTGCAGAAGTTACCACGAT
This sequence comes from Wurfbainia villosa, assembly GCA_025175895.1. Classification (NCBI taxonomy): domain Eukaryota; kingdom Viridiplantae; phylum Streptophyta; class Magnoliopsida; order Zingiberales; family Zingiberaceae; genus Wurfbainia; species Wurfbainia villosa. The sequence continues at coordinate 2,692,675 of CM046008.1, forward strand.
TTCAAAAATTCGTCGCAATTTTCGTCGCAAATTATTGCGACGAATTTAAAATTCGTCGCAAATTTGCGACGAATTAATTTGTTCGTTGGTAATTTTCGCAACGAAATAAGAAATTTGTTGGTAAATTGGCGACTGATACAAATTCGTTGCAAATTTCGTCGCTGAATTCGTCGCAAAAAACCATATTTTGCGACGAATTAATTTTTTCGTTGGTAATTTTTGCGACGAAATAAGAAATTATTAGTAAATTTATGATCGATACAAATTCATGAAATTTTCGTCGCTAAATTTTGCGATGAATTCATTTTTCGTTGCAAAAATTTGCGACGAATTTAATTTTCGTCGCAAAATTCGTTGCAAAATTTGTCGCAGGTTGTATTCGTTGCTAAATTCGTCGCTAATTTGCGACGAAAATTTAATTCGTCGCAAAAGTCGTCGCAGATTTCTCAGAATTTAGCAACGAATTTGTATTTTTGTCGCTAAATAAAATTTTTTTTAACAGATTTCATCCGTTTCGATATTCTATCGTATATACAAATTTTCACACATACACAACAAAACACAATAAGTTCTAATATCCAAATAAATACATTCAATACAAACAAAACACACACACATTCAATACAACAAAATAATATTCAATCATATCCAAATAAATACAAAGCAACAAAATCAGTTAAGAACAATACAACATTCCAAATAAAAAGTTATATTCTACAACATTTCAAACATCAACATAGTTCTGATATCCAAATTAACAATGTCTACAAAAGATCTCAACACATGGGAAAGAAAAAAGAAAAGAGAATCTGGTAAGCAATCGCCGACATTCTTCTACCTGCATTAGAAAAGAAACAAAAAGTATCATACATTAAAAAAAAACTATATACTAACACGAAAATAAATATGCAAAGACTTACAATGATGTGCATTTTCAACCGCCATAAGGATTAACTTCATCGATCATTCCTGTTTAAAGGAAAATAAACAAACTCAATAAACTAAAATTTTTTAAAAGTACTAATTAAAAACATGCATACAATATCATCATCGTCGCCACCATCATCGTCATGACTCGGAGGAATATGACTTGGACCAGAACTAAATTCTTTGAATCGTCGCATAAGAAAAGCTTGTTGTCGTCGCATTTCTATCATTTCTTGATCCCTTTGTGAGTTTTGTTGTTGTATTTCTATAATTTGCTGATCTCTTTCATGTATTATGCCCTTCAAATTGTTAACCTCCTCAGTTAAGTTATGTATTTGTGCCGCTACTGCTGGTGGAGTAGAAGAAATAGATCTACGAGGAGCATTATGCATTCTGCTTAGAGAACCCATACCTAATATCCTTCCCCCTTTTGATCCTCCACTCGCCTCAAGCCATAAATCCAAATTATTACTAACAGATGGCTCAGATCCCTCAGTATCACCGTCATCTCCTGAAATTCTCTGAGATGAGGATAACTGATCATATCTCTCCTACACAAAATTAAAATTATAATCAGAGCATTTACATAACTAACAGAAATAAAGTTATAAAGTAAGTTTAAAGATTAATTCAAACCTTAATTGCTCGAGCTCTATCTCTACTCCAAGTCTTATCTTTTTTTTGGAAAGTGCGAATGAAAGTATCTATAAATTCCGGCTCCTTTCCCAATTCCTTAGACTAAATATAAGAATGTTAGAAATAAAATAATAATCTAAAATATATTTAAAAACTAATTGTAGAATTTAAAAATTACCAATCTACGTGAATGCTCCTCGATATTTATAGATCCTCCCGCATATGTTGCAGATAAGTCTCCAGAATTACATGCTTGATTTAATTTATTCTGTTGACTTCTTTTTTTGCTCTCATCAGATTGCCAATAATTGGAGATTTTACTCCAATTTTCTGACGTGACACAGGCGGGTTTTTTTCCAGTACATTTGGCATGACTCAATACATGCCGGATATGATCGCCACATTTTTTTTTTAAAAATTCTTTTAACTTCCAAGTCTAGAGTAGGGTCCCAAATAAATATCCGCTGAGATGGAAAAAAAACAATTGATTATATAATCACTTATTTAATATATAAAATGAATCAATTATACCTGAAACTCGCACCACCATAGTTCTTTTGTAGGTCCTGGCGTGCTTGAGTATGACAAAGAGTCTCCTCTCCAATAGTTATTCACGATTTTATTGATCTTGCGAATAACAGGTACAGAATTTTCAAACCTACGATAAAGTGAAAAAAAATTGAATAAATAATTAAGATAGTTTAAAAATTATAATATTTATATTACTTACGAATCTCCAATCGGAAATATATACGGTCGACTTTCGATGTTCTCAGTAGAGGAGTGTCTGGCGGGTACAGGTGAATCAGAATGGGAAGGTCGTGTCGCGATGAGATGATGGTACTGATCATGTGAAGGTCTAGGCAGATCAGGAGGGCAAGTAGGTATAGTGTTGGCAGGCGGTGGATCAGTCTGGCCACTACTAGTACTCTGTCGTCTCTGTCCACCACGTCGAAACTATAAACCAAAAATAAAATTAGAATAAAGAAAATAAAACTTTTATGCTTAATGAAGAACATGAAAAACTTACAATATGCATAATGAGGATATGAGAGACTGCGACTGCGATAAGCTACGATGATTTCACCACTGATAACCTATAAGAACAAAATATACACAACATACAGAGACAAAAGATATAAATTTAACAATGAGACATTATATAAACAAATAATTGAGCTAAGAAAATTTGTAAAATTATAGTTTAAAACTAAAATTATATATAAAAAAACTTATCCTAGACGTCAAATTTCAAAGTCCTCATTATCATCTTCCTCATCCTCATCAGTATCGTCATCCTCGGTCTCCTCCTCCTCTTCCTCCTCGTCCCCCTCCTCCTCGTCCCCCTCCTCCTCCTCATCATTATTATCAATTTCAGTTGCATCCACGTTTATCACTACTCCGCTGGGATCTCGTAACGTTGGAATTATATATTCCTCGGTATGAAACATATTTGTAACTTTGTCTTGTTGATATGCAATGTCTTGCCAGCGCTCTTCAATTTTTTTCCGTGCTTTTGTTTTACAAACAGCCCACCATTCATTTTTGTCACGCCTCAAACTAGGATATGGAGCATAGAAAACTTGGATCGCTTGTTGTGCCAAAATAAATGGTTCATATCTCTTATAAAATCTTTTATGATTTATTTCAACCAAATTATACTGTGGATGCACCTTCATCCCTCTGACGGGGTCAAACCAGCGACACATAAATAAGATAACTCGCATTTCTGGACCAGGATAATCAATCTCTATAATTTCATCCAGCAAACCATAAAATTCATTGCTTGCACCTCCATCATTGGAAGACTGAACACATACTCCACTATTCATTGTACTCTTTCCATTTCCATATTCTTGAGTGTGGAAATTATATCCGTTTATGAAATATGCTGGCCAAGTGCGTACCATTGCTTTTGGACCCCATGATAGATGGATTAGCAATTCTTGCTGAACGTGAGTTTGATTAGCATAAACCTATACTCAAATGAAAATGATATTTATTTAAAAGTTAAGATATGTGTAAACAAAAATGAGGTAATTAAAACTGCTTACATATGATTTGAACCATGGTGCAAATTCCTGATCGCAGAAGTGATCAAAGTCACGTGTCGGGATTTCAGAATATAAGTTTTAGAAAATCCTATAATAAAAAATTGTATTATAACATAAACAAATTAACACTTGATGAAGAAATAGGAAATATATACTTACTCGAAATATGGCGATACTTCTGGACAATTAAGTAAAACATATGTCCAGGCCGCCGCCATTCTTGATCAGTTAAGTATCGTTGCTTACACTGTCCACTTGGTCGACCAAGATAATTAAAAATTGAGAATGAATTCAAATTGGGATCGACAGGACCTTCATCATTCCTTCCGGATTTCCGTCTTTTGGTCTGAACGTGAGGCTCAAAATAATATGATGCAAAAGTTGTTACTTACTCCACAATATATGCATTCACAATAGAGGCTTCAACATGTGCCTTATTTTTCACTTTTTTTTTTCAAATGATATAAGAATTTGATTGTAATATAACAAATTGTATTAGAAATGAATATATAAAAAAATTAAACATTTTTATGCAATATTAACGAAGTATAGAATATGCGAATTATACCTTTCAAAAGGATACATCCATCGATAATGAATCGTCCTCCAACTTTGGCCTCATACACAAGTGAACCAAAAGATGTTCCATTGAATCAAAAATGCAAAGTAAAAATCCTTTCTAAATTGCACAAAATGATTGGAATATCTCTCTCTAACTTCTCCATGTGTGAATATCCCAAAACTGTTGAGCATATATCATGAAGAAAAATACTTAACTCTGTAATGACACCCCAGACAAAATTCGGTAAGAGTTCTTTAAAGGCAATAGGAATTAGTCTTTCCATGAATATATGACAATCATGGCTTTTCAAACCCATCAATTTGCATTCCTTCATATCAACACATCTCCCAAGATTAGAAACATACCCATCAGGAAATCTCAATGACTTCAACCATTCACAAACAACACGTCTCTGTTCCTTATTCAATGTATAAACTGCCTTTGGTTTTGATCCTCTACTATTTTCATCAACATCAAGGGTGGGTCGTTTACAAATGAGTTGCATATCTTTTCTTGCATTCAGATTATCTTTTATTTTTTCGGTGATATCCATCACTGTATTTATCAGATTATCAAAAATATTCTTCTCAATATGCATAACATCGAGATGATGATGAATCAAATTACTAAACCAATGCGGTAACTCCCAAAATATACTTCGTTTGGTCCATTTATGGTTGCTTCCATATTCATAAGTTGTACCATGTGGCTCTTCAATAATAGATGGAAAGTGAAGAACTCTGTACCAAATATCTTGACCTGTCAATCTCAATGGTGGAGGGGTTCTTTCAATTCGATTCCTAGTGAATTCATCTTTATTCCTTCTGAAATTATGATTTAGTGGTAAAAATTGTCTGTGACAATCAAAATAACTTGACTTCTTACCATGCTTCAATCTAATCGACTTTGATCTCTCCATACATATTGGGCATCCTAAGATCCCTGCAGTACTCCAACCTGATAGCATACCATAAGCCGGAAAGTCATTTATGGTCCAAAGAAGAGCAGCCTTCATTACAAACATCTGATTAGTATGAACGTCGTATATAGGAAAACCTTCATCCCATAGTTGTTTTAGCTCTGCAATCAATGGTTGCATATAAACATCTATTAACTTCTTCGGATTTTTTGGGCCAGGCACAACCAATGTTAAAAACATATACGGTGTTTTCATGCACATCCCAGGCGGAAGATTATACGGAGTTAATATAACTGGCCAACAAGAATAGTGTCTTCCTGATTTACCAAATGGAGCAAATCCATCAGCACAGAGACCTAACCTAATATTTCGAGTCTCCTTCGCAAAATCAGGATATGTTCTATCAAAATTTTTCCACGCCTCTGCATCTGATGGATGACACATTAGTCCCTCTTCTGTTCGATGATTTGCATGCCAAGTCATGTGTTCAGCAGTTGTCTTTGATGCATAAAGCCTTTGTAACCTAGGAGTTAAAGGCAAATAAAACAACTGACTATATGATTTACATCGTTGCTGCCTCCTACTAGTGCTCTTGTACCTATCTTGATTACAGAATTTACAAACATCCACATCTGCATCATCTCCCCAATATAACATACAACCATCTCTGCACACATCAATTCTTTCCACTGGGAGACCTAATTCTTTCATCAGTTTTTTCATACTGTACAAATCATTGGGCAGTATATGATCACGCGACAATGCCTCTTCAAAAGCTTGAACAAAATTATTAAAACACTCTTCAGACACATTATGCTCTGCCTTGACATTCAACATTCTTGCGGTGAACGATAGTTTAGTGTGAGTCTCACAACCAGCCCATAAAGGTGCATCTGCAGCACTCAACACCTCCTGAAATTTGAGATATGCTTCATTATTCATATTCTGACCTCCTGTTACTTGCACCTCTTCCAAGGGTGATGCATTAGTAAACATTTGCTCAACTGTTGGAGGACAACTTGAAGTAGCACCGTGTGATTGGGGAATCAAATTCGGGCCCGCTACATCATATATCATCCTCTGATATGGATTTAATTGATTATAATCACTTTGATCCCTAGAGACTTGTGTGTTGTGTCTATCATAAACTTCATCAGATATAAATGGTTCACCATGACATGTCCAGTTATAGTAATTTGCAACGAATCCAAATCTACAAAGATGCTCTGAAACTTTGCTAGACGGTAAAAATCTACCATTGTGACACTTTCTGCACGGACACCTTATCTGATTACTATCCATAAACTCAACATTACTAGTTGCGAAGTTTAAAAACTCTTGCAACCCACTCATAAAATCATCAGTTAAAGCCCGACGTTCAGGTAAATTCCTATTATACATCCAACTCCTTTCACGCTGCATTATGTCTGTTTTCAATCAATTATATTAATATAAACTCCTAGAAATTACAATAATACAAATATACAGTTAGTTCACATATTAATTCACTATGTTTAACAATCTTTAAACATAACCGAAAAAAGACAACAGTTGTAATGGGTTGCAGATTCTGATGGTGTATGTGAATGTTTATGAAATGGTAATGTGTCATATCCTTGAATTTTATCATACTTGAAAACTTATATTATATATGTTACATGAGTTGAATGTTTGCAAAATCAGGAGATAATAACATATAATATGTTTCCATGTATTACTGCATTTAGTATACATTATCCTTTGTTATAAAAAGACATCTCACTATCTTATGCTAACCACCATGGCATTAAGGTGTCAATGAATTGGGTCCAGGCATAAAAATCTGCAAGATTATGGTAATATCATGGAGTCCCAATATGATTTTTAATGGAATGCATCGGGCGCAATTAACCTATACCATACCATTCTAATACCACTCTAGATCAATACAGAAAATTAAGAATAATATAAATTTCAATATAAAAAATAACAATGATTTAAAAAAAAAAATATTATACCACCGTGTGGTCATGCGCCTCCGAGCCGGCGATCGTGCTCGCTTTGGCTACTGGCGACGATCGTCGGACGCCTCGGACGCTCTGACGCCCTGACGAGACCTAATCGGTGCCTACCGGCTACCGCAGTGGTGGACTCACGGCCGACGATCGCCGGTAGTCTCTGACACCGCCGCTGGTCGCCGGCTGGTCGCTGCGGCCACCGGAATTGTTGACACCGGCGGCTCGCTCATGGCCGTGGAGGCAACCGGCCACGGCGTGTCGACAATGGCGACGACTCGCGCGGTGCCGGGTAGAAGGCGAAGCGCCGGCGGCCGGGTGGAGGCGCCGACGGCCGGCAGGAGGCGGCCGGCAGGAGGCAGGGAGGCACCGTATCGGCAGTGGCGCCGCGGGCCGGCAGGAGGCAGGAGGCACGGGCGCCGGCGGCTGGCAGGGAGGCGGCCGGCGGCGGCGAGGCGGCCGGCGCGGCTCGAGGTCGCCGGGGCACGCGACCGAGGAGGGGCGGCGGGCAGCTAGCGGCCGCCGTCTCGGCGGCAGTACGGGCCGGCGGGGTCGGGGGCGCGCCGGTCGCTTATGGCGGCTAGGGGCACGCGTCGACGAGGCACCGCGCCGCGGCGGCGGATCGGCCGAGAGGGCTGTCGTGGTCGAGCGCGAAGACCGGCATGGGAAAGAAAAGAACTTAGGGTTCGATCGGGCGCGAGGGGAAGGAAAAAGATTAGGGCATTGGGTAAAATTAAATAAATTTTGCAACGAATCCTTGGATTCGTTGCAAATTTGCAACGAATCCAAAGATTCGTTGCAAATTTTTTATAAAAAAAAATAATCTTTTTAAAATGTTAAGTTTATTTTGTATTTTTAATTTAGCAACGAATCCAGGATTCGTTGCAAATTTGCAACGAATCCGTGGATTCGTTGCAGAAAATTGCAACGAATCCGTGGCAACGAATCCGTGGATTCGTTGCAAATTTTTTATAAAAAAAAATAAACTTTTTAAAACGTTAAGTTTATTTTGTATTTTTAATTTAGCAACGAATCCTGGATTCGTTGCAAATTTTAAAATAATTTTTTTTAAACTTTTTAAAACGTTATTTTATTTTTTAATATTAATATTAATTTTGCAACGAATCCTGGATCTGGATTCGTTGCAATTTTAAAAAAATAAAATTTTTAAACTTTTAAAATGTTGATTTATTTTTTAATATGTTTTTTGCAATCTAATTCGATTGCTATTATTTTGCAACGAATTCACGAATTCGTTGCAAAATATTTAAAAATAAACTATTTCAGTAGAAATTGTTTTCTATTTTTATTTTTAATAAATTAAATATCTGCGACGAATTCTGAATTCGTCGCTAAATTATGGGACAAAAATTATTTCCGTCGCAAATTGGCGATGAAAAAATAAATTCGTCGCAAATTTGTGCAACGAATTCATAATTCGTTGCAGAAATTTGCGACGAATTTATTTTTTCGTCGCCAATTTGCGACGAAAATTTATTTCGTTACAAATTTGCGACGAAACCTAAAATTCGTCGCTATATTTGTTGCAGATTTGCAACGAAAATAATTCGTTGCCAAATTTCGTCGCCAAAAAATAATTTTTTTGTAGTGGTTAGAGCATTCTCAAAAGGAAAAATATTTCACCTAAATATTTATGGTCTCCACCTTCACATCATCACTCAAATACCTCACTTCTTAAATATTTCAACTTTCACAATCAAATAATTAACAAATCAAATATTTATGAATCTCACCTCTTAAATATCTCACTCATAAATATTTCAAAATCTGTAATAAAATATTTTACCAATCAAATATTTATGAGTCTCACTATCATTTTATCATTTACATCAAATCTCACCCCTTTTGATGACACTTGAAGCATACTACGAGCTCCTTGCCCTTGATGGTTGAGGCTCCGGTCTCCTTGATCTTTGGCACCGATGGAGACTTCTTGACCCATTTAGGACACTTACTCTTGTAGTGTCCGAATTCCCTACACTCAAAGCATATTATGTGATTTTTATTATTAATCGACATGCTTGAGTTATCTAGGTCAATGGTGGTGGCCGGAGTGAGTTCTTCATCTCTCCCGGAGGTAGATGACTCTTCTTCTTGATGCTCCGGAGTGGAAATCCTCTCCTCCCCCTCAATCCTAGAGGTGGAGGCCTCTTCCACTTCTTCCTCTTCCAATTCGGATCTGAATGTTGATTCTCTATCAATTTTTGAATCTTTACTTGCTTGTGAGGAAGAACTTTCTTCATCTTCGGGCTCCTCCTCTTCTTGAGTCGGTGATGTTCCTTCATTAAGCTTTGCCAATTTGCTCCAAAGCTCCTTGGCATCTTGATATTCACCTAGCCTAGACAAAATGTCATTAGGTATCAAATCTTCTAAAAGTTTTGTTACCTTGACTTCGGTTTTGGACTTTTGGCGTTGCTCTTGAGTCCACTTCTTCAACTTCAAGACATTTCCTTTCTTATCTCTAGGAGGTTCAAAACCTTCCATGACGATGAACCAATCTTCTATGTCCATCATAAAAAATGTCTCCATTCTAGCCCTCTATGTCAGAAAATCCTCTTGGTCGTATGGTGGCGGTGTGTTAATGTCCCATCCAAGTCTTTCTTCGAATTCCATCTTACCCTCTAGCATCTTTTGCTCTCGGGTGTTAGTCCGTAGAAGAGCTCCTATCTCTGATACCAATTGTAGGGGATCTCGTGACTGCTAGAGGGGGGGAGGGTGAATAGCTCGTATTCATCATTTGATGGATTACGATCGTGTTCGTCTCTACAAGTCATGTTAGTGCAGCGGAATATATATATAATAACAATGACAAAAGATGACAAACACAATCCACAACACAAAATATAACGTGGTTCGGAACCGAATGATTCCTACTCCACAGATTTCGTAAGAGCTCTAGTGATGTCAATCACACACCGCTACTCAAATAACTCCTCATTGGAACAATCTGGAGGCGGAGAAACTTCTTACAATAATTTTTACAACAATAAGAATGAAATACAAGCAAGATACAAATGAAATATACAAGGACACGTAAAGAACACTTTAGAAATGCGCTTTTGGATGTTTGCTTTGTGGTTGATTGAATTGCACTTGGACACACTGATTTGCAGCACCAAATCGCTTCAAAATTCCTCAAGAATCGCTCTAAAATCTCTCCTCCATGAGCTCCATTTAAAGCTTCTCCTTGGACTGAATTTCACCTATCAGTTGACTGATCGGGACCATCAGTCGACTACTCCTGTAGCCGTATCTCACAACGACATAAAATATGTCGGATAAGTCCAATGGATACTCCATCAGTCGACTGATTATACCCATCAGTCGACTGATGCCTCAATCAGTCAAGTGCTCGGGCTGATCACTCGACTGAAGGGCCTTCTCCGAGATCCCGAGCATCAGTCGACTGATCATAAGATTAGTCGACTGCTCAGGCCAGCAGTCGACTGCTCACCTCTGACAGTCGATTTCCAGGGCACTCCCTGCAGTCAAACCCTAGTTGACTCTCATCAGTCGACTGACCCATGATCCCAGTCGACTGATACACCTCAAACATAAGGTTTTAACCCAAGTATGGTGCCCCCATACTTGCTAGACCACCCGTAGCCTAGACCTAAGCCTTCTAGCCACCTCCGTTAGCCTCGCGCCTATCAGATCTCTCCAAGTCATCCATGACTTGTTCATCTATACTCTAGCCTTCAAGTGCTTCCATCGACTATTGTCATGCTAACGATGTCTACACCGCCAAGGCACATTGGACTTACGTTGCCAAGACCACGCTTGGACTTTACGCCACCAACCATTGGACTTATGTTGCCAAGGCTCCACCCTTGGACTTTACGCCGCCAATATCAAACCCCTTGGACTTTCTAAATGTCAAGTATCCATGACTTGAACTTTCACCGCCAAGACTATACCCTTGGACTTACGTGGCCAAGACTATACCCTTGGTCTTTACATGTCAACCCATGTTGGACTTTCAATGCCAAGTACCATGTTTGGACTTTTCCTTGCCAACCTATGTTGGACTTGTCCTTGCCAAGACCCATGCTTGTACTTTACATGTCAAATACTCAAGACTTGGACTTTCCCAATGCCAAGTGTCCCACTTGGACTTTCCATGCCAAGTACCCATGACTTGGACTTTACCATGACAATCACATTGTCATATGTTTTTGTCGAACATCAAAACATCGCTCGAGTCAAACTCGAGTCTGGTCAATCGTGACCTGGGCCGATTGCACCAACAGGGATTACATATATACTATAACACATTAAATGAAAATATAAATTATAAATCTAAGTTAATAAATACAAAATGACAAACCATAGAAATTACAAATCATATTAAGTTAATAAAATAAACAAATTCATTACATATTTAATTTTTTCTACAGCTACTCACATATTACATGATGGTTCTGAAGTTGTTTATTTGTCATACCTTGTATGTCTATTACAAGGAGTTGATGTGTTTGGATGAGTTGATCTACTTTCTTATTGTTATTATACTCCTCTAAACGTGTTAATGACTACTGCATAACTTGACTCGATTCATCAATTAAACTTACTCTTTCTTTACCTTTCCCCTTTGGTGTTTTCTATCCCATCGGACGAGATCGAACTTCTCTATTATCTACATCAACAGTTGTGTTAGGATTAGAAGAATCAATATGTTCTCATGATGATTTTGATGTCTTTGCTTTCTTTGTAGCCTGTCGTGTCATGACTCGGAAGCTTCTATCCTTATATGAGGGATATCCTCGTTGTTCAGATAATATTCATCACTCCATAAAAAACTATAAAGAATATCCAAGAAGGGTACACAAGATTGTACGAACATAAATATATAATATTTTATTAAATGATGTAGAATAATATAACTATATATTTATCCCAAAATGTTGACTTGACTATATCATGACATGACTAACACACTGACTCATGCAAAATAAAAAAAAAATAAAATATCAAAATACATAAATAATAGATAATACTAAAAAGAAAATAAACTGAATGAACTCTGTAGAAGATATCTCCATGTTGGTGCAATCAACCCAGGTCACGATTAACCGGACTCGAGTGATGTTTTAATGTTTGACATAGAGAGTTGATATTGATGTTTGACATTGATGTCTAATAATATTCTGGGGAGATTGTTGGAACAATCGACCCAGGTCATGATTAATCGGGCTCGAGTTTGACTCGAGGGAGACTTTGATGGTTGACTAGGGTTGACCATGTGATTATTGGAAAGTCAAAGCATGAGTCTTGGCAAGGTAAAGTCTAAGTCATGAGTACTTGGTATGGAAAGTCCAAGTGGGACACTTGGCATTAGGAAAGTCCAAGTCTTGAGTACTTGGCATGGAAAGTCCAACATGGGTTGACAAGGGAAAGTCCAAGCTTGAGTTTTGGCATTTGAGAAGTCCAAGGGGTTTGATATTGACGGCGTAAAGTCCAAGCTGGAGTCTTGGCAGCATAAGTCCAATGGTTAGCGGTGTAAAGTCCATGCGGAGTCTTGGCAGCGTAAGTCCAATGTGCCTTGGCGGTGTAAACACCGTTAACATAACATAGCCGATGGAAGCACCTGAAGGCTAATGCAATGAATGAACAAGTCATTGATGACTTGGAGGGATCCGAGAGGCGCAAGGCTGACGGAGGTGGCTAGAAGGCTTAGGTCTAGGCTAAGGGTGGTCTAGCAAGTATGGGGGCACTATACTTGGGTTGAAACCTCATGTTTGAGGTGTGCCAGTCAACTGGTGCCATATGACAGTCGATTGGTGTGAGTCAACTAAGGTTTGACTACGGGAAGTGTCCCAGTAGTCGACTGCCAGAGGTGGGCAGTCGACTGCTGGCTCGAGTAGTCAATTGATCGTATGATCAGTTGACTGGTGCTCGAGAATTTAGGCACAGAATGGAGTCGAAACTCGACTGCGGGGGTTAGCAATCGAGTGAAGGCTCCATCAGTCGACTGATGTGTATGATCAATCGACTGATGATGGATCCGTTGGATTTTTTCAGAGTGAATCTAGCCGTTGTCTCACGACAACAGTGACATCAGTCGACTGATAGGCGATTTCTATCCCAGGCAACAACTTTAAATGGAGCTCGTGGAGGAGGAAATCAACAACGTTTCTTGAGAGCTTTTGGGGCGACTTGCTGCTGCAAATCAGGGTCTCTAAGTGCATTCCAAGCAACCAAAGATCAAACATTTAAAAGAGCAATTGTAAAGTAGTTTTCTTTACTTACATTGTATTTCATTATTGTAATTGCTTGTATTTGTTTCTTACTGTTGTAAGATTATTTGTACAAGGTTTCTCCGCCTCCGACTTGTGTCGAGAAGGAGTTTATTTAGTAGTGGTGTGTGATTGGCATCGCTAGGGCTCTTACGAGCCTAATCCGTGGAGTAGGAACCATTCGGTTCCGAACCACGTTACATAGTTGTGTTTGCATGTTTGTCTATTTCGTTATTGCTTTATTTCTATTTCCGCTGCGCTAACGAAGATTGTAGAGACAAGCGCGAATGAATTCCATCAACTTATGAGCACACCGCTATTCAACCCCTTCTAGCGGTCAACGTTTCCTCTACAATTGGTATCAGAGCTAGGAGCTCTTCTACGGACTAACCGCCGGGAGCAAAGACACTAGAGGGTGAAGATGGAGTTGGAAGAACAACTAGGTTGGGACATCAACACACCGGTGCCTTACATCCTATATGGACGAGAAGACTTCAATTCTTGGAAGAGAAGAATTGAAGATTAATTCTTGGACGAGAGATTTTGAGGAGTGGTCCATCTTAATGGAAGGATTTGAATATCCAAGAGGACCAAAAGGTGACTTCCTAAAAAAGAAGAGATAGAGTGAGGAGCAACTCTAACAATTTGAGAAAAACAAGAAGGTAATCAAATTTATTTTTGATTTAATTCCAAATGACTTCTTGTGTAGCCTAGGTGATTGCATGGATGCTAAGGAGCTTTGGAGGGAATTGACCAAGCTCCATGAAGACCCATCACCGGCTCAAGAAGAGGAGGCCGAAGATGAATCCTCATCCTCACAAGCGAGTGAGGATTCGGAAGTTGATAGGGAGTCAACCTCCAAATCGGTGGAAGAAGAAGAAAAAGTGGAAGAAGCCTCCACTTCAAGGATTGAGGCGGAGGAGAGACCATCCACACCGGAGCAACCTCAAGAGGAGCCATCCACCTCTGGGAGAGATGAAGAATCCACTCCGACCACCACAAATACCTTAGGTAACTCAAGCAATTTAGGTTTAAACAAAAATCATATAATTTGCTTTGAGTGTAGGGAAATCGGGCACTATAAGAGCAAGTGCCCAAAGAGAATAAGGAAAGCTCCACCGACACCAAAGGTCAAGGATGCCGGTCCCCCAACGATCAAGAGCAAGGAGCAAGTGATTTGCTTCAAATGCCGGCTACCGGGGCATTATAAGAGCCAATGCCCTAGGGGGAGCAAAAAGACTCAAAATAGAGCATCACATGTAGGGGGAGCTAAGTCTAACCTTAAGGTATATTTTAGTAATGCTCATTCTAATTTAAATGTCAAAAAGCATGCTAGGAATTTTAATTCTCTTGCAATTTATCATGAAAAACATGTTAGAAATAACAAATATTTTTGTTTAGGAGCTAAGAATGTTCACTTTTCAAATAAGGAGAAATTTGGGACTAATTCCCTAAAAATATCTTACCTAAGGACAAACCTAGGTCAAATAATTCTAGACCAATTCTACCTAGGGAGACAATTAGAAAAGATACAAGAGCACCTAGGTTTTAATCCTAAATGGACTAGGCATATGCCTAGGAAGAACCACGCCCAAGGATTAAAGCAAAATTCTAAAATTAGGCAATTAGAGGTTGAAAATTAAGTCTTGAGGTCAAGGCTTGAGAAACTTGAGAAGACCCTTAAGATTATATAAAACCAAATAAAAGGGTCAAACGGTCAAAGTCAAGGGTCTAGGTCCAAGTGTCAAGGCCTAGGGCATAGGAGACAAGAGTCAACCAAGGGCAAGAAAGGTTTGGGTCACAAACCTAAGCCTAAGGTGACTTATCATAGTGTTCCATTTGATCATGGAACACAAACAAGGTCTAGGAAGACCAAGGTTACCAGGGAAGTCATCCCTAAGGGTAACCAAGGTATGTGCCTAGTGACTAGGGTTTCAAGGAAACCTAGGCAAACCACTAAGAAGGTTACAAGGGAAGTTACCCCTAGAGTTAACCTAAGTAAGACCCAAATGACCAAGGCTAACAAGCCTAGAAGAGTCATTAGGAAGGTATCTAGGGAGGTTATCCCTAAGGAATACCTAATTAACCCTAGGAGATAAAATTGGTTTTGGGTTCCTAAGAGCGTGATTGATTCACGCTAGATGGGTTTAGGGTGTGCCAACTTTAAATGGAAGGGTAGTTAACCTAACCATGATTAAGGTGACACTTTAGGTTATTTTCAAGGTTATGGATACCTTGGAAATAGATTTGAATTTATGATCTTAAAAGATTTTAGGATGTGCCAATATATTTTTGAAATTATCAAAAATTAATCAAATTGGCACAATTTAGGTTTAGAGGTCACAGTATGCCATTTTGGGTTTTTGGCATACTTGAGAGATAAAAAACAATATGGAAAAATGAGATTAATTATATCAAATGACAATTAATATTAAAATTTAGGTATTATTATACCTATACATTTTATATGCCATTCTTGTTTGCCATATAACATGTCATGACATCATATCTATTTTTAATCATTTAAAATGTCATGATCATGCTTAGGGTTAGGTTTAATATCATGTGTTTTTAGATTATATCATATGCCATGACATCATGATTATTGGCCATGTTTTATTATGCTATCATTTATGTCATGATCATACTTCATGTATTTAATTTGATTAAATTGATTCAAGGACAATGACATGACTTGAAGTCCCATTTATAAGGGAATCAAGTAGAGTTGCCTTATAAAATGCAAGAGGCCTTAGATTAGGATAACCAAAACCACATCTCACATCACATTGACATGTATGTGTATTTTATACACCCTATATACATGTGAGATGATAGGATATAAGTTAAGTTCAAGGTGCATAATTTTTACATTTAGATGGACTATAACTCGTCTTTTACTAAAGGTGGATTATTGGGAAAGCTTGTGTACAAGTCATGTACATTAAGTCCAAGGAACATGATCCAATATAGGTTTTCAAAAATATTTTAAAATCATTTTAGAAAACCTTGGTGAAGTCTATCTTTTGATAGCAATCACCATTGATGAAGTTGATACAAAGTGAGCTAAAACATTGAAGCTTTTCTTCACTTTTGAAATTTGTATCAATTTCGATATTTTGTGGGTAAAATATTTTTCTAACATTTTTCACTCATTGTATGTGTCATAAGTATTATACATATGAATTTTTACAATTTTTCGATATATGTATAATTATTTATGAATTTTCGAAACTCAATTCTGATAATTGAAATTTTGATGGCAATCGACTGATTTCTGAAGGACTCGACTGTCGGGCTGATTTCGAGAAAAACAAGGTTGTTTATCCCGTTTTCAGCTATGGTAAAGTTCCCTAACCACTCCTAACCTTAGGATATGCTTTAAGAAACATTATAAAGGGTGAAAATCTATTGGACATGGATTAGGAGAGGTATTAGGGTGATGTATCAAATTTAAGGATGGGAAAGTTCAATGTTGAACTTTGAACCTTATTTTTGATGGTTTATAGTTCCTATTGGCTTAGGGACTTCCCAAGGACATTGTTGGTGCAATGGTCAAGGGGGAGCAAGCCTTTAGGGGGAGGTATCCATCATGGGATGATGGATGATATTTTTTCCTCATGAGGAGGAAAATGAGATTTTGAGATACCCAATTTGAAAATTGAGAGAGTGTATAGGATTGCCTCTCTTGAGTGATATGAGACTTATCACTAGGAAGATGGTAGACATCCTAGGTATTGTTGGACCAAGGGGAAGATTGTAAGATCTTATTGGATATGAGACTTTGACCTCTTTGGAGAGTAAACCTTTTTAATCTTAGTCAAAAAGGGGGAGAATGTTTTGATAGAGAATGTTATGGAAAGTGTTATCAATTGATGTTATAAATTGTCAATTCGGAGAATTTGGGAAAATGTTTGGGATTACCAATTTGGGATAATTGGTAAGAAGATTTGAGTTAGTGTTCTAACTCAAAGGTATGTGTTTTTTTCAAACATCAAAAAGGGAGAGATTGTTGGTGCAATCAGCACATGTCACGATTAATCGGACTCGAGTTTGACTCGAGTGATATTTTGATGTTTGACATAGAGAGTTGACATTGATGTCTAATAATGTTTTGGGGAGATTGTTGGAACAATCGACCCGGGTCATGATTGACCAAACTCGAGTTTGACTCGAGGGAGACTTTGATGGTTGACTAGGGTTGACCATGTGATTATTGGAAAGTCCAAGCATGGGTCTTGGCAAGGTAAAGTCCAAGTCATGGGTACTTAGTATGGAAAGTCCAAGTTATTGGGAAAGTCCAATTTTTTAGTACTTGGTATGGAAAGTCCAATATGGGTTGGCAAGGGAAAGTCCAAGCTTGAGTCTTAGCATTTGAGAAGTCCAAGGGGTTTGATATTGGCAGCGTAAAGTCCAAGCGGGAGTCTTGGCAGCATAAGTCCAATGGTTGGCGGCGTAAAGTCCAAGCGGAGTCTTGGCAGCATAAGTCCAATGTGCCTTGGTGATGTAGACACCGTTAGCATGACATAGCCGATGGAAGCACCTGAAAGCTAGCACAATGGATGAACAAGTCATGGATGACTTGGAGGGATCCGAGAGGCGCGAGGCTGACAGAGGTGGCTAGAAGGCTTAGGTCTAAGCTAAGGGTGGTCTAGCAAGTATGGGGGCACCATACTTGGGTTAAAACCTCATGTTTGAGGTGTGCCAGTCAACTGGTGCCATATGGTAGTCGACTGGTGTGAATCAACTAAGATTTGATTGCGGGAAGTGTCCCGTGATTGCGCAGGTGGGCACGATCCATTCGGAGCGGCAGATCGTGTGATCAGTCGTTTGGTGCTCGAGAATTTGAGCACATAATGGAGTCGAGACTCGACTGCGGGGGTTAATAGTCGAGTGAAGGCTCCATCAGTCGATTGATGTGTATGATCAGTCGATTGATGATGGATCCGTTGGATTTTTCTAGCGTGGATCTAGCCGTTGTCTCACGACAACAGTGTCATCAGTCGACTGATGGTCTCGATTAGTCGACTGATAGGTGATTTCCAACCCAGGCAGCAGCTTTAAATGGAGCTCATGGAGGTGGAAATCAACAACGTTTCTTGAGGGCTTTTGGGGCGATTTGCTGCTGCAAATCAGGGTCTCCAAGTGCATTCCAAGCAACCAAAGATCAAGCATTCAAAAGGGCAATTGTAAAGTAGTTTTCTTTACTTACATTGTATTTCATTATTGTAATTACTTGTATTTGTTTCTTACTGTTGTAAGATTGTTTGTACGAGGTTTCTCCACCTCCGATTTGTGTCGAGAAGGAGTTTATTTAGTAGTGGTGTGTGATTGACATCGCTAGGGCTCTTACGAGCCTAATCCGTGGAGTATGAACCATTCGGTTCCGAACCACATTACATAGTTGTGTTTGCGTGTTTGTCTATTTCGTTATTACTTTATTTCTATTTCCGCTGCACTAACGAAGATTGTAGAGACAAGCGTGAACGAATTCCATCAACTTACGAGCACATCGCTATTCACCCCCCTCTAGCGGTCAATGTTTCCTCTACACTCCAAACTATCGTTGAGCAATTTCTGAGCTATCAATCTTAATCTCGATTGAACCTTGACAATCAACTTACGTCTGCGAATCTGGAGGTCAAAGGAATGGAGAGTGAGCATAATGTGCAAAGTGGAGTAAGGAAAGACGTGCATGAATATATATCATTCAGAAGGTCAACAACAAAAGAAAGCCTTTATATTTTCAGATTTTATACACCATTGATTATTACTCCGTTCTCGTTAATGTAACTCTTATTCACTCTTTAATGAATTTCATCGATTTTTCTCAATTTCTCATTTCAACATTAAACACAAATTGCTCTTACATAAATATATGACTCAAACATAAACATTTAATAGGTGAACGACCTACAATCCATCCTTCTAGAATATGTCATACATGTCAAGCGTACGACCTGCAATCCACTTGATATAAAACATATCCTATATACATATAAGATAAGAGTGAGCGACTCGCAACTCACCCAGAAAAGATGCATCATATATGCATAAGATGAATGATCTGCAATCCATCCAATACGAAGTACATCTTATGTATGCACATATACATACATAGATATGAGGTGAATGACCTGCAATCCACCTGAAATGCCTCACATAAAAATAGGATGAACGACTTGCAATCCATCCCGTGAGATGTCTCACACAAAAATAGGATGAATGACTCACAATCCACTCAGTGAGGTAAGTTATTTATTTTTAATACACGAAGCAAAATCTCTATATTTATAGAGTATTACTTAGTTATCTAAATTTTAATAATCTCATCTTCATAAAATCATTTTCGCTATGAATTCCCTTCAAATTTTTCATAATTTTTTTTTTGAGTTCTTCTTAAGAGAACTATTCTAAGTTTCCATACTTCACTTTTAAATTTCAAAATTTGACCACTGTATCAAGTATAAATTTTCCCAAGGTACAACAATAACAAATAATATACAAGGTCAAGCCAATATAAAAGAACATGATCAAATCACAGAGATATAAAAGAGTATGTAAATAAATTTTTATCTAAAGAACAATATAAATCGTAAGCAATTTATTTCTAATATTATTCTAATCAAAATCTAATTATATATGATACTGCTGTTACCTCTTCTCTATGAACCGGATAAGAGGGCTCACATGTAAGACACTATCCGAACCAAATAATTGGTTCGGCGAAGAAAGAAGGGAAGAACGGTTCGGGCGCAATCGCTTGGGACAATTGGAACGGGAGAGCCAGTTGAGGTATTGGCACGGCGAAGCGAAGGCGGAGGGCGCTTCGCTAGGAGATGAACGAAAATCGTTTCGGCTCAATGAGCCTAGAAGCAGGGGGGACGAATGAAAATCGACTCGACCCAGTTCGTCCGGAAGTAGTTTAGTGTGGAAAGGAGGGGAGTTGGTTCGGGTCGCTGAAGAGCCCAAAGGCTATGCCGCACGTGAGCTATAGGTCTAGATTAGTTTCACCGAAGGCAAACGGTTGAAAGGGACAGGCTAACCTATTTCCCAAAATGTAGATGAGAAGATGTTATACAACAAAAGGGAGGGGGGTCCCACACAATATTCAGAGGAGTCTTCGCTCCTCGTATCTGTAACAGAATTATTCTCCAGATAGACGTGGTGGCCACGTGTACGATGGGGAAAGCTTGCGAGGCAACAACTGATGAGAGGAGGAGGATAAAAGGGAAGGAGAGGACAGAAGGAAGGGGATCCGCGTTATTTCAACCAGCAAGAAACGAAGATACATTGGGAGAAGGAGAGCTACCACTTCGCCGGAGAAGGAGAGTCGTGATTTTCGCCTTTCGTGTACTCTTTCTTGTATCGTGATTTGACTGTAAGAGGTTTTCTCCTCTACCTTCGGAAGTTTCCTTTCCGTGAAGGAGGACGTTCATAGTGAAAGTGCTTTGACACTGCATCTCGTGAGAGAGCTCACCTCCGTGGAGTAGGAATCTTTATTCTGAACCACGTTACATCCTGTGTCTTGGTTTTGTTGTCTGTGTTGGTTTGCGTTTCTCTGCTTTACTCTTTCATCTTTACTATTGTGGTCGGAGAGAACCCCCGAAGCTTCCTTCGTGCTTCATCGCATCGAAAGGAGGTGAACAGATCTTCTTCACCGCATCAGTTGGTGCCGTCTGTGGGAACATTTGAGCGAGACGTAGAGATGCAACCAGAAGAGACACAACACCCAGTTGCCTCCGCAGTGGAGGAAAACCCCATTACAATACTACCATCACAACTGAGGGCTCTGGTGGACAACGCCGTAACTGAGGCCCTTGCTAGAGAAAGGATAAGGACATGGTATCTTTATCCTCACTCTGGTGAACCTTCTTCTCGTGGACCACCACCAGAGATGCCCCCTCCACCTCGTACAACCATTAACATTGAAGTATCGCCTGGAGAGGGGCCGGGAGGGCGAGCACATCAGAACATTATACCATTAACCCAGAATTGACGAGAAGAACAAGGTGAAAGTAGGTCGACTAGGGCTCTGGAGGTTTACGAGCCCAGCCCTTTTACCATGGATATCCTTTCAGAAGTCCCACCATCATACTTCCGGAATCTCCAAGTAGAAAAGTACGACAGTTCAACAGATCCGGAAGAACACCTATCGCAATTTGCTGGAGTGACCTCGCTCCACTGCTATACCGACGCCCTCAAGTGCCGAGTCTTTCGGACCACCTTAACCGGTTCGACACAAAAATGGTTCAACACCCTGCCTCCGGGGTCTATCACTTGTTTTACTGATTTTCAGGGGATGTTTCGCTAGGAGTTTGCCAACTGTAAGACGTATAAGCATGACACCTCTATCCTGCTGCACATTACGCAGGGGCCCTCAGAATCACTCAGAGGGTATCTTCATCGGTTCACCTCCGCAGCCAGAAGTATCCCTTCCGCAAGGTCGGAAGCTTTCAGAGTCGCCATCCCGCACGGGCTGAGGGAGGGCCCCTTCCTCAGTTCCCTTTTGAGAAAGCCCGCTAACAGCTACGAGGAGTTGTTAAGTCGTGCGGAAAAATTCATCAACGAAGAAGAAGGACTGAAAGTGTGGAGAGCTGAACGCACTGCCGCAACCGTCCCAGCCGAAAGAAATCGCCCCGCTGCCCCTCAAGTGCCTCCCCATCGAGGATATGCGCGACCTCTTCTACTGGAGGCTCCGAGGCCTCGGTTATTACTACAGGGCGCTCGCCCTGCGCAGCCATTACAGATTATGGCTGCTGATGCAGTTTCTCCCGCGAGGACTTGGAAGGAGCGGGAGATGGACTTTTATGATCAACATGGTCTACTACAGCGACCCTCAGGATATAGGGGAGTACCACACAAGCCCCCTCGCCCCATTTTTCTATCAATACCACATGGAGTATGGCCATGCCAGTGGCCGATGTTTCAAGCTTCAGAAGGAGTTGGAGCGCCTCCGAGCCGCCTACCCACAATTACGGGGGGCGGCCCGGCGGGGGCAACGACCCAATGTGGCTCGCCCAAGGCCATATAACCAACCCCCGCAAGTTACTTTCCCTCCGGACCCCCAAATGCCGTCCCAGGAGTTTATTTCTCAAGGAGGCCCATCATCTAATCCAAATAACGCCCCCACACGGGGGGTTATTCATGTCATTGTAGGAGGACCCACTGACGGGGACTCCAATCGGACGTGGAAGTCATACGCCCGCCTCATGGAAAGTCTGGACATCATCACCGACCAGACTATCCAAACTGCGCCACCGGTCTCGTTCGGGCCGGAAGATCTCCGAGGCATCCTGCTGCCCCACATGGATGCCTTAGTGATCCGCATTTCCCTGGCCAACTACGAAGTGGCCAAGGTATTGGTTGACTCCAGAAGCTCTGTCAACATCCTCTTCCAGGAGGCCTTTGGACAGATGCAGCTCGGAAATACCCAACTAGAAGATGTGGCCACACCCCTCTTCGGGTTCGCGGGACATGTGGTCCACCCCATAGGGCAGATTTCATTGCCCCTGACTCTGGGCACAAAGCCCAACCAAAAAACCAGTATAGTCTCCTTCCTCATCATGGACGCTCCGTCCACTTATAATGCCATTCTTGGTAGTCCTTTCCTTGCCATTTTTCAGGCGGTGGCTTTCCCGTACCACCAGAAGGTGAAATTCCTAGTCGGACAGTTGGTGGGAGAAGTCCGAGGCGAGCAGAAAGCCACTAGAAGCTGTTATGTGCAGATGGTCATCGTCATTTCTGATGTCTGAGTCCTGGAAGAATCTCCTCCTAAAGCGGACAAGATAGAGGAAGGGGAGCTGGTGGAGATAGCTCCAGGAAAGGCCACACGGGTGGCACAGCAGCTGGAGGCCAAGGAGGAGTTGGTGGCCTACCTGAAGAAGAACGAAGACATCTTCGCAGGAGATGTGCATGACCTTACGGGAATTGACCCTCGCGATGCTGAACACCATCTCAACATAACCAGAGGAGTCCGACCCGTCCAACAGAAGCGGCGACACTTTGGACCTGAGAAGGACAAGGTTATAGCCGAGGAAGTAGATAAATTGTTAAAAGCGGGTCATGTGAAGGAAATTTAATTCCTCGAGTGGGTCGCCAATGTAGTTTTGGTCCCCAAGCCTTCTGGGCAGTGGAGGAAGTGTATTGACTTTCACGATTTGAATAAAGTGTGCCCTAAAGACTGCTACCCCTTGCCTCGTATTGATCAGTTGGTGGATTCTACTGTAGGATATGAAGTGGTGTCCTTAATGGATGCATACCAGGGATATCATTAAATACCCTTGGCTAAGGAAGATCAGAAGAGAGTTAGTTTTGTGACGGCAGAAGGGTTGTATGCTTATGTGGTAATGCCCTTTGGCCTAAAAAATGCGGGGGCCACCTACCAACGGCTCATGGATAAGATCTTCGCGGAGCAAAAAGGAAAAAATGTGAAAGTTTATGTGGACGATATCCTAGTCAAATCAAAAACCACTCGGGATTTGGTTAAGGATCTAAATGAAACTTTCACTCAGTGATAATATGAAGTCAACCCTAAAAATACCGCTCGGGTAAAAGCGGTAAATTCTTGGGGTATATAGTAGTGAGAAGGGCCGCAGTTAACCTGCAGAAGGTGCAAGCACTGTGCAATATGAAGTCACCCACTAATTTGCGAGAGACTCAAAAGCTAGTGGGGAGGATTGTTTCCTTATCTCGATTTATAGCCAGATCGGCGGACAAAGGGCTACCTTTCTTCAAGATCCTGCGTAAAGCTACCAAATTTCAATGGGACGATCAGTGCGAGTAGGCTTTCCAAGAGTTGAAGAAGTATCTAGCCAGACTTCCGTTACTGGCCAAGCCAATGGTAGGAGAGACATTGTGGATGTACTTGGCCGTCTCAGAGGGAGCCATCAGTTCAGTTTTGCTGAAACAAGAAGGTTCTCATCAACAATCTATTTATTATACCAGCTATATTCTAAAGGGGGATGAATCCCGTTACACCGAGCTAGAGAAGTTGGCATATATTTTGGTCTTGACAACCTGCAAATTGAGGCCATACTTTCTGGCTCATCCTATCACTGTTTTGACTCATAGTGAATTGGGTAAGGTGGTCACCAAGCCTAATTTTTTCTGAGAGATTGGCTAAATGGGTGGTAGAACTAAGCGAATATGACATTCATTACCAACATCGAACCGTTATCAAGGCCCAGACGCTTGCTGATTTTCTGGTGGAAATACCTTTTAGTTCGAAAAATAGCTCGTCAATAAAAGAGGAAGGGTTAGATACATGGAACGTATTTGTGGACGGTTCTTCGGGATCCACGAGTAGTAGAGTTGGAGTCTTGTTAATTTCTCCTGATAAAGAGGAGACGCGCATAGCTGTATGCCTAGGATATCAGGCATCTAATAATGAAGCGGAGTATGAAGCCATTCTAGCGGGGTTACAGGCTGCCAAAGCTGTAGGGGCCTCTTCGATTATAATCCACTCGGATTCCCAGCTGGCGGTATCACAACTCCAAGGCTCTTTCACGGTTCGGGAAGAAAGATTGTAAAAATATTTGAAGGCTTTTGAGAAAGAGAAGGTCCATTTTCGTCAAGTCCTTTTGAAGCAGATTCCGAGAGAGAACAATGGGAAAGCGGATGAATTGGCTCGGGTGGCTAGCGCTATGGAAGGAGTAAAATCATTTGAAACGGTCTGCGTGGAAATCCCTACTTCTCTGACGATATGCAATGTGGAGGAGGCTGCGCCCGAACCAGATCCGATCCTTGATTGGAGGACTGACATCATAGCTTATCTACAGCATGGAAAGGTTCCGGAAGAAAAAGGGGTGGCATCTGCTTTGATGAGCAGAGCCAAACGATTCACCCTCTTAAACGGAGATTTATACAAGACATCTTTTGGACGACCCCTACTGAAGTGTTTGGGAAGGAAAGATGCTGAATGGATACTTCGGGAGATCCATGAAGGTTGCTGTAGTAATCATTTGGGGGGGGGGAGAGCTTTGGCAAGGAAGGCCTTGTTATGGGATATTTTTGGCCTACCCTCCAACAAGATGTAGCTCATATAGTGCAAACTTGCCCAGCCTGTCAAAAGAATAGTAACCGATCCGAACGACCGGCTGAATTAACGAAAGCTGTGGTTGCTTCATGCCCTTTTAATCAGTGGGGAATAGATATAGTGGGCCCTATGCCTGTGGCACCATTGCAGAAAAAATTCCTATTGGTGGCTGTGGATTATTTCTCCAAGTGGGTAGAAGCAGAGCCTCTTGCCAAAATTATGGAGAATGTTGTTATACAATTCCTGTGGAAGAATATTGTCTGTCGGTATGGTATTCCCCGGAGGTTAGTTAGCGATAATGGACAACAATTCCAGGGCAAGAAAATCAAAGAATGGTGCCAAAGTCTCAATATCCAACAAGCTTTTACTTCGGTGACCCACCCCCAAGCTAACGGGCAAGTTAAAGTTACTAATAGAATTCTTATTCAAGGGTTGAAGACTAAATTAGGGGCTCAGAGGGGGAACTGGGTGGAAGAACTGCCTGGAATCTTATGGGCCTACCGAACCACACCAAGAACCGCAATGGGAGAAACTCCTTTTAGCCTGGTATACGGGACGGAGGACGTTATTTTGGTGGAAGCCCTTTTAAGTAGCACCCGAGTGGAAGTTTATGAGCCAGAGTAGAACCAGATTATTCGAAGCATTGAGTTATACTTAGTGGAAGAAAAGAGGGAGATGGCACGGAGGCGAGCGGAGTTTTACAAGCGGAGAGTGCAGCAAGCCTTTAACAAAAAGGTGATGCCTCGAAGATTTCAAGAGGGAGATTTGGTTCTGCGTAAAGTTAATCCTGCTGGAGATCCTGGAAAGTTAGCTCCAAACTGGGAGGGGCCCTATGAAGTGACGCGTCACGTAGCAGGGCCAGCGTATTATCTAAAGGATGATCAGGGCAAGGAATTTCCTCGACCCTGGAACGCTATCCACTTGAAACCTTTTCACACTGTATAAGGAGTGATGGATAAAAGAAAAGGAGTTGAGGGGCTCCTGAAGGGATGTACTTGACAATTTGTTGTATTGATTAGATGTATAGCGAATCCGAGTTTGATTGATGAGTTATTTACAATAGTACTATAGTCCTTGTAGCGAACTATGAAAAAGAAAAGAAGATAAAAAGGGAGCCATGTCCCGAAGCAATACATCAAGTTATAACTTAAACCGATCAGGAGGATAACGTCGAAAGCCGACCTCCCAATTTAAGGAGAGAGTGGGATGGTTCACAGGGGGAAGTCCTTGATCAGCATACTGCCGAACCGCCTCATAAAACCCATCTTGATAGGTGGCGCGCATCAGGATGACTAACCGCTCCTGCCGATTCGGGCGGTCAGGACTCCGGTTCCGATGGAGCCTATGACACTTCTCTTGTTGCTCCCGGAGGGCTCGGCGCATGTCACTATAACACCGGGATATTTTCATAATGGCATCTGCCAGGACCGAGATATCATCGGCTCGGGAAGTTTGGTCATGCTGGAGGAGGTTCGTCATATCCACCATATTCTGGCGCATTGAAGCTGAAATTCCCTCTACCGCCTCGGTGTAGGATCTGGTGCAGATGAGCTCATTGCCCAGCCTCTGGAGGGAAGTTTCTTGCCTGCGTATACGGGCATGAGCATACGCCCTAGAAGTTATGAGGGAGGAGTTTTCTTGTACCTCCTTGCACAGGCGAGTGCGGAGATCCCCTATTTTATCCTCTGCTTTCTGGTGCTGAACCCGCAGGTGGGCGATGATGTTAGAGTCTCGTTGCTTCTCTTGAAGGAGCTCTGTTACCTGCCCTCGAAGTCTTATTAATTCTTGAGAAGGGAAGGCCTCTTTGTCAAACTGTGTCGGCTGAACATCCCACCGGATGGATAGTGATTCTGTGTAAGCCCGCTGTTGTTCTTGCAATGCCGCTATAGTCTCGACATCTTTTCGATGTTGGCAGCGAGCTTCTGTCAGTTGCTCCTGACACTGCTGTAGTTGTTGCGATAAGAGGCGTTCTCGATTCTGAGCAACCATCAGATCCTCCCATTGTTGCTATTCCAACTTCAGAGATTGAGCTCGATATTGTTGGAGGGAGCGATCCAATTCTTGGTAATTGGTAAGGGCCTGTAAGCCGTTTGTCGAAAGGAAGTCATTCAGTAAGGAAAGTTAAAGAATTTGATTAGAGAAACATACCAATTCTAAAGCATGACGCATGCCTTCCATCCGGAGGACCAATTCCTCCAAATTTAAGATCCGAAGGCCCTGGGTAGAAGAAGAAGAAGAAGGGACGGATGACACCAGCGACGAAGGCTCACTCATGATGGGGGAAGGAAGGATGAGAAAAGGAGGTTGTGTCGGAGGTTCAAAGGGAAAAGAAGAAGGAGCACTAGTAAGGAGGCTAAAAGGGATAGAGGCCGGGGGCAAAGAACCGAGAGCCTGAGGTGGAAGGTTCAATGTGGTTGGTTGTGAGATTGGCACGCAAGAATTTGTGGAAGGGGATTGGTTTGGCGAGGAATCTGGGGAGGAAGATATAGAGAGCATCGGGAGGGAGAACTCTTCGCTGGGAAGGCGAAAAGCGGAAGGACCCGAGCTAGTGCCCATAGAAGGTGAAGGGCTCTCCAAGTTATGAGCAGCGGGGGAAATAGGCAGTGGAGGAATATCAACTACCCTGGGTTCAGGGGCGGTGGAATGTTTCAGGGAAAGAGAAGGCGGGGATGCAAAAGCATCTGTAGTCGACTGGCATTGACGCACCACCTCTCTGGATTCATCTTCAGGTTGTGATGAAAGAGGGGGCGACTTTCAAATACCCAAGGCAGAGGGGGAGAAAATGGGAGAGTTAGGGTTTGTAAGTAACATGGGAGATGAGGATGGGCTGGCTACTCTAGTTTCATCTAGGGTGAATGGGACAAGGATTTCAGGCGAAGGCGGAGGAGAAGGGAGAGATGAGGCAGGTGGGATGGTAATAGACAAGGGTGAGGGCGAAGATGAGGCTGGCGGCTGACCCTCACCCCGTTTAATGCGTGAGTAACGACTTGCTATTTCTCGGTAGAAAGAGGAATGCATCCTGCCTGTTGGAGAAAGAAGATAAGCATTGGGGTTAGTGACTGAGGCACCGGAGGAGGGTGGCGGAAAGAAGAACAGACAAAGAAGAAGGAGATGAAAAGGCAGAAGGAATGACAGTAACAGAAGAAAGGAAAGACGAAACTCCTCCTATAAAAGGAAGGGGGAATGGGCTTGTAATGGATATTGGGCTCTTAGTTTATAGAAAGGGGGCCCTAAGAAGAAGGAAAATGACGATTTATTCCTTTGATGACCCGTTATTCGTTAAAACCCTTGCTTTCATATGAGGGGATGGATGAAGGTGTTCACCTTCAAGAGGAAGGAAGAAAGAATAGCGGCACGGAAGCAACGCACTCTGTGTACAGAAGGCCTTGGCCGTTATTTTATCCCCGTGCAGTGGTGGAATGAAAGAGTTGAGTTTATTTCTCAACTATATATTATTTTATCCCCGTGCGGTGGTGGAACGGAAGAGTTGAGTTTATTTCAAAACTGCATATTATTTTTCCCCGTGAAACGGAAGAGTTGAGTTTATTTCTCAACTATATATTATTTTATCCCCGTGCGGTGGTGGAGCGGAAGAGTTGAGTTTATTTCTCAACTATATATTATTTTATCCCCGTGCGATGGTGGAACGAAAGAATTGAGTTTATTTCTCAATTGCATATTATTTTTCCCCGTGAAGAGGAAGAGTTGAGTTCATTTCTCAACTATATATTATTTTATCCCCGTGCGGTGGTGGAACGAAAGAGTTGAGTTTATTTCTCAACTGCATATTATTTTTCCCCGTGAAGCGGAAGAGTTGACTTCATTTCTCAACTATATATTATTTTATCCCCGTGCGGTGGTGGAACGGAAGAGTTGAGTTCATTTCTCAACTATATATTATTTTATCCCCGTGCGGTGGTGGAATGGAAGAGTTGAGTTTATTTCTCAACTGCATATTATTTTTCCCCGTGAAATGGAAGAGTTGAGTTTATTTCTCAACTATATATTATTTTATCCCCGTGCGGTGGTGGAGCGGAAGAGTTGAGTTTATTTCTCAACTATATATTATTTTATCCCTGTGCGGTAGTGGAACGGAAGAGTTGAGTTTATTTCTCAACTGCATATTATTTTTCCTCGTGAAGTGAAAAAGTTGAGTTTATTTCTCAACTATATATTATTTTATCCCCATGCGGTGGTGGAACGGAAGAGTTGAGTTCATTTCTCAACTATATATTATTTTATCACCGTGCGGTGGCGGAATGAAAATAGTTGAGTACTCCCTCAGCTATATGTGCGATCCCTACGCAATGAAAGGGGGAAGAGGCGGGGCATCTATTTGATTTTCATACGAAGAAGATAGAATTTGACATAGCTCGAGAAATGTTAGAAGAAGAAGATAAGCGGGAAAAGTAGAGGTGAAGGCTTGTATTACAGAAAGTTCATTATTTCAGAAAGATTACATATTACAATTCCTTTATGAGAAGAGGATAGCAAAAGTAACCCTTATATATAGGGCATTACAGTTCTTTGTTGGGAGGAACTGACGGAGTTTCTTTGCATGGCTGGGGTTGGCACCATAGTTGCCGAAGGTAAAATTGTTGCAGAAAGACGTGCTTAGATAGGTCCTTCTGGGACACTGCTAGTTGCTGGCGCAAAGAGTAGTTATCGGTAGAAGCTTCCCTTAATCATCGCTGCAGGTATCTCACCTGTTCCTCCAAATTAGCGATATAGCGCTGTTCGTCGGCCTTTTCTTCGGAAGGAAAAGAACGGCTACCCTGTTCAGACGTTTTGTCCATGGCGAGGAGAAGAGAAAAGAGAAGATGGATGTTGCGCAGTGATGGTTAGAGGTCCTTATAATGATAAAGGAGGAAGGTGCATTTATTCGCAGAGGAAATAAAGATAATAAATGCTGGTAAAGAAGGGGAAACGTAAAGGCAGTAGGTGAAAAGTCGCTGGTACAGTAACTATGAGAGAAATGGTCCGAATTCTATGGAAACGGTAGGAGGAAGTATGTTCAGATGAGATTGCAGTTTTTCTAATGGCGGAGGCTCTACCTTTACAGGAAAACGACAAGAATTGATATCAATTCCTTTCTTCCTTTTTATTAACATACTTGAAAGTGATTACATCATTTAAGCTACTTAGGCTTTTTATGATTATTCTTAATAGGAGAGTTATTAGGAGGCTCCTCGGAGGGGGAAGGCGCCAAGATGACTCTGTAGAGATCGCCTTGAGCGGGAGGTATCGCTGGTGGAGCTTCATCAAAAGAGGGCGGACGGATCCTCGCCGGAGAGACTGAAACGAAAGCTAGGGCCGGTGGAAGTGAAGGAAGTTCAGCAGAGGCCCATTCTGGTGTTCGAAAACCTCTTTGAGATTGAGCATAATGTCATAAGCAGTGGGCATGACTTGATGCTGATGTTGCAGTACATTTGACATAGATGCCAAAATGTAACACCGTGCCATCTCATCAGCCTTAATCCACTTCTTATAACTCTCCTTCTCCTTTTCCCCAGAATCATCCGCAGGCTTAGGAGGGCACTCTTCGAGGAGTACATATTTGTATTCCTCAACAATCAAGACAATGTCAAGATTTCTCTTCTAGTCAATATAGTTGGATCCAGTAAGTTTATTTTCTTTCAGTATCACAACAAATGGGTTGAAAGTCATTTTGAAAGAAAACCTAAGAATCACATAGATCAAAACATTAGATTTCAAAAAATTATTGATTCCTCAAACAATAAAATTTTAAAATCAACCAACACCTCAAAACACCGAGAATATCGTATGCCATCATAGTGTGGGCGTATACGAATTCTATATTTGTATGAGGAGATTTTACCCATTAATTTTACTATCTTGTCAACCTAACTTTTTGACAAGTAAAATTAATAGTTGGTTCCTCTTTGACCCTACAAATAAAAGCAGTGACTCCGATGGGGAGGATACTTATATTTGTATCTAAGTGTTCACCATTACTCGGTACCAAAGTAATTATTTCGGGTTATGTGCCTTCCGATGGGGAAGTACACACGCTCCTTAATAATTTCCTATAACCATATTCGACCTTGTGATCCGCAAACAAACTCATTCGATGGGCAGGAAGACACTCAGAGCCGATGCACAAGTTTGTTTGCATCACATGTCAAATCCTAATGGAGGCCGTGGGAATTTATAAAAATATCTTTCTCCCACTTAGTAATTTAAAATTGAGGAATTTTCTAGCCTACGACATGCAAATCAAACAATAAGCAATAAATATGAAAAATAAATATTTTCCAACTATTATGGCTTTTGTCTTCAATATGTCTCCTGTCGTATCGCTATCTCGTCCGCTCCTCCCTACGCCATGTACGAGCCATTCGGAGATCCGAGCCGAGACTAAAAACTATTTTAATTTACATCCTTCGATCCTATACTCCTCGAGAGAGTGTACATAAAATCTAGATTGAAAGTAAACTAAAATAAAAAGAGTGGCTAAACAATGTTGTATCTAATTTACAAAAATTAAATACTAGCCTCGTCAACCCCGAGGATTCAACAAAATATACAATTACACACATACAATCACATACACACATATGACCATAATAGTTGGATCCTATGCTGGCAACCAAAGAGTTAACCTACGCATATCCTACTATTATCCGACACATATAATATATGAAAAGTGCATAAAAGTAACCGAATCCTAAACACGCAAAACCAGAAAACATGGCTCTGATACCACTTGAAGGGAGGGGAACTTCGCTTCCCACTTCAACTTGGTCGCTTGTTCGTAGTGATCCCTTCGACGTCCCCGGATTAAAAAAAAATTAATCCTAGACAAAAAGGATCACCCAAGCAACCATTTCATCGTCGTGCTATTCGGTTAGAGTGGTTACTTGAACAAACTTGTTGTTCAAGCCACCAAACTCTATTCTACGACATTGGTAAATAATTATACCAATCATGCATAAACAGAATATATCGTCGACTTTTGTGTTTATGTTCGGGGTCCAAGTTATATTAGCCACAAAACAGAATATATCATGCATATATATAATTGAAAAATAATTATAAACATGTTACATATGAAAATAGACAAGTGTTATACCTCTCGATCTTCTATCGTATGTCCTTCCTCCTTTTGGACGTCGTGTGGGCGACGATCTACCAAAAGTCGAAGCTCCTAGATCACCAATCTTCCTTCCTTGCTCGCTCCGAACAAGAGGAAGAATAAGAAACAAGACACTTCTCCTTCTTTCAACCAACCACCAAGCTTGGTGTTTGCCGCCGGCCAAGGAGGAGAACAAGGAGATGGAGAAGAGGGTCGACCAAAAGCTACAAGGGGAAGACCCTAAGCACCAGCCAAAGATGAAGAGGAGAAGGTTGGACGTTGGCCAAGCCAAGGGGAGAAGAAGAAGGAAGGGCGCCAGCCACCTAAGGAAGAAGAAGAAGAAAAGGAAAAAACTTCCTTATTTGTGGCCGCCCAATCCAAAACCCTAGCCTCCAAGCTCTTGCCGCCCAACCCTAATCTCCCTTGCTTCTAATCAATCTCCACGCCAACCCTTAAGCTCCTTTTTATAGAGTTAGAGATAAGCCTTGTTTTAATTTCCACCATTGGTTCTAAGGATTTAATCTCAACCGTCGGATCTAGAGATTTAATCTCAACCGTCGGATCTAGAGATTTAATCTCTACCTTTGGATCTAGAGTTTTGTTTTCATCCATTGGATCTAGGCTTCATGAGGTTTTAATAGGCTACAATAGAGACCATGAGGAGGAGTTGGATCTTGACCACACAATGGATCAAGCCCATATAAAGTCCGATCCATTAATGATAATCCAATCCACTAAAGGATTATCATTGATCTACCTCATCAACCCTCATAAGTTAATATGGACTCCATATATTATTTGTACATTTTCTCCCCGTGTTTAAGATCTCGAATATCCGTCGATTAATTAATTTACTGACCATTAATTAATCAACATCTAACTCCATGAGTAGTACCACTCAACCTTATCATCATGCCGGACCAAGTCCATCTACAGGGTTTACATGATGAACCTTATGAGCTCCTCAAGGGGATATCATCATCCTAATATATATGACACGATTTCCTCCTATAATCAATGACACACCATATAAATAATATCATTTTCCAACTTACCGAGCCTATCGATTTAATCTATAAATCTCGCCCATTGGTAAATCAAAGAAATGAATACTAAGTATATGTGCTCGTTATTATATCGGGATTAAGAGCATGTACAATATAATATCTGAGGTCCGATTCGATTATGTAGTCAGTAATAAATCGAATCACCTCTAAGTCGGTCCTGCTCAATACACACAAAGTGTACTAGTGGGATTCTATGGTCAAGACAAACCAATACCAAATCTCACTACAACCATTCCAATGGTTTGTCCAAAGCCATCTCGGTTGTGAGCCTTTACTTATACTTTACAAGGAGTCGATAACATGATCTCCCGTGTGACACCACACACCATGTTATCTACAATGTAATGTATTTGACAATATGCATAGCCATAATAATATGCAAACATTGATCATGTGATTCTTATTTCAAAAATAAAGATGTTCATACAAAAGATAGACTTTTCAGTATACATCCCAACAGTTATAAAAAGAAATAGGGAGATTATCTGTTCGGGTGCATTGATAGGAAATTTATACACACTTCAACCAAAAGCTCCCACGATGCAAATTGAAGTTAATAACTCATCTTCTAATTCCAATAAAAGAAAAGAACCTTCGAAGATGAACCAAATATATCTTTGGCTTCTAAGACTTGATCATATTAACCTAAGCAGAATTCAAAGGTTGATAGCTGATGGACCTCTGGGTTCATTAGTGGTGGAAGATTTCCCAACATGCGAATCTTGCTTGGAGGGTAAAATGACCAAGAGACATTTTAAGGCCAAGGGGTATAGAGCCAAAGATGTGTTAGGATTGGTTCATTCTGATTTGTGTGGTTTTATGCCTATCCAGGCTAGAGGTAATTTTGAGTATTTTATCTCTTTTATAGATGATTATTCTAGATATGGATACATTTACTTGATGCGCCGCAAGTCTGAATGCTTTGACAAGTTCAAAGAATTCAAGGTTGATGCGGAGAAATGTCAAGGTAAAAGTATCAAGATACTATGATCTGATCGTGGTGGTGAGTACCTCTTGGGAGAGTTTAGGAATTACTTATCAGAGGTTGGGATTCAATCTCAATTGTCTGCACCTGGCACACCCCAGCAGAATGGTGTAGCAGAGCGAAAGAATAGGACTCTTATGGAGATGGTTAGATCGATGATGAGTTATTCTGAGTTGCCAGATTCATTCTGGGGATATGCTCTAGATACATCAGTGTACATTCTGAACTTGGTTCCATCTAAATCGGTGCCTTCTACTCCCAAATTGTGGACTGGGCGAAAGCCTAGTCTAAGACATATTCGGATTTGGGGGAGTCCAACACATGTGCTGAAGGCAGATGTTAGTAAGTTGGAACCTCGTACAGAAGTACACATGTTCATTGGCTATCCTAGAGGAACGAAAGGTGGTTTGTTTTATAGTCCTAGAGATCAGAGGGTGATCGTTAGCACGAATGCCAGATTTCTAGAGGAAGACTATGTGATGAACCACAAGCCCATGAGTAAGATTGTTCTGGAGGAATTGAAAGGGGAAGTCACTTCTTCAGTACCACCAGTACAAGAGGATATACCACAAGTCACTGCACCGCATGTCACAGAGGATACACAGGTGATACCTCGTCGTAGTGGGAGGTTGTGAGACAGTCTGATAGTTTCATGTTCTTGGGAGAATCTTCTGATTTGGTCCCTAGCGAACATGAACATAATCCCTGGACATATGACAAGGCAATCCAAGATAAAAATGCAGTATCTTGGCAAAGTGCAATGAATGCTGAGATTGAATCTATGGATTCAAATCAGGTCTGGGAGCTAGTAGAATCACCCGATGGTGTAAAAACCATTGGATGCAAGTGGATCTACAAAAGAAAGAGAGGAATAGACGGGAAGGTTGAGACCTTCAAAGAAAGGCTTGTTGCGAAGGGGTATACTCAGAAAGAGGGTATCGATTATGAGGAGACCTTTTCGCCGGTAGTCATGCTTAAGTCTATCCGAATTCTCTTATGCATTGCTGCTCATATGGATTATGAGGTATGACAGATGGATGTCAAGACAACTTTCCTTAATGGAAGTCTTGAGGAAAACATCTATATGAAGCAACCAGAAGGTTTCATTGCAAAGGACAAAGAGCATCTTGTGTGTAAGCTTAATCGGTTCATTTATGGATTGAAGCAAGCTTCGAGGTCTTGGAACATCCGCTTTGATGAGGTAATCCAGTCTTATGGATTTATTCAAAGTCTGGATGAGTCTTGTGTATACAAGAGATGTGACGAAAACATAGTGGTATTTCTTGTACTATACGTAGATGATATTTTGTTAATTGGCAACAATGTCAAGGTGTTATCGGACGTAAGGGTATGGTTGTCCAAACAGTTTGATATGAAGGACTTGGGAGAAGTGAGACACATCCTTGAGATCAAAGTTATAAGGGATCGCAGGAAAAGGATGTTGTGCTTATCTTAAGCTTCATACATAGACACCATTATGGATCTTTTTAGCATGCAGAACTCTAAGAAGGGTTTTCTACCTTTCAGGCATGGAGTTCCTTTATCTAAGGAGATGTGTCCTAAAACATCTGAGGAGATAGAGGAGATGAAGGCGGTTCCTTATGCTTCGGCAGTAGGAAGCCTCATGTATGCGATGCTATGTACGAGACCAGATATCTGCTTTGTCGTGGGCATGATTAGCAGATATCAGAGTAATCCAGGACATGGACATTGGACTGCGGTAAAACAAATATTGAAGTACCTGAGAAGGACTAGGGATTATATGCTAGTTTACCAGGTGGACAAATTACTCCCTGTGGGTTATACAGATTCTGACTTCCAATCAGATAAGGATAACAGTAAGTCTACCTCAGATTTTGTGTTTACTTTGGGAGGTGGAGCCATTGTATGGAGGAGTGTCGAGCAGAAATGCGTGGCGGACTCCACCATGGAAGCTGAGTATGTGGCGGCCTCTGAGGCGGCCAAAGAAGCTATGTGGCTCAGGAACTTCTTGATGAACTTGGATGTGATTCCTAGTTTGCCCAGAACTATCACAATTTATTGTGATAATAGTGGTGCAGTTGCAAACTCGAAGGAACCACGAGCCCATAAGGCAAGTAAACACATAGAGCGCAAGTACCACCTGATACGAGAAATCGTAAAGAGAGGAGAAGTTGTTGTGGCCAAGATTGCATCGGAGGATAACCTGGCAGATCCTTTGACTAAGGCCCTTCCGGTGAGAGCTTTTGATAGGCATGTGGAGGGAATGAGAATCTGATGTATGACAGTTTGAGGACAACATAATCTTTTAGTATAAGTGGGATATTATTAGGATGTATACTAAAAAGTCTATCTTTTGTATGAACATCTTTATTTTGAAATATGAATCACATGATCATTGTTTGCATATTTATGACTATGTATATTGTCTAATACATTACATTGTAGATAACATGGTGTGTGGTGTCACACGGGAGATTATGTTATCGACTCCTTGTAAAGTATAAGTAAAGGCTCACAACCGAGATGACTTTGGACAAACCATTGGAATGGTTGTAGTGTGATTTGGTATTGGTTTGTCTTGACCATAGAATCACACTAGTGCATTTTGTGTGTATTGAGCAGGACCGACTTAGAGGTGATTCGATTTATTGCTGACTACATAATCGAATCGGACCTCAGATATTATATTGTACACGCTCTTAATCCCGATATAATAATGGACACATATACTTAGTATTCATTTATTTGATTTACCAATGAGCGAGATTTATAGATTAAATCGATAGGCTCGGTAAGTTGGGAAATGATATTATTTATATGGTGTATCGTTGATTATAGGAGGAAACCATGTCCTATATATTAGGATTATGATGTCCCCTTGAGGAGCTCATAAGGTTCATCATGTAAACCCTGCAGGTGGACTTGGTCCGGCATAATGATAAGGTTGAGTGGTACAACTCATGGAGTTAGATGTTGATTAATTAATGATCAGTAAATTAATTAATCGACGGACATTCGAGATCTTAAACACGGGGAGATAAATGTACAAATAATATATGGAGCCCATATTAACTTATGGGGGTTGGTGAGGTAGATCAATGATAATCCTTTAGTGGATTGGATTATCATTAATGGATCGGACTTTATGTGGGCTTGATCCATTTGGTGGCCAAGATCCAACTCCTCCTCATGGTCCCTATTGTATCCTATTAAAACCTCATGAAGCCTAGATCCAATGGATGAAAATAAAACTCTAGATCCAACGGTAGAGATTAAATATCTGGATCCGACGGTTGAGATTAAATCTCTAGATCCGACGGTTGAGATTAAATCCCTAGAACCAATGGTGGAGATTAAAATGAGGCTTAAGCCTAACTCTATAAATATGGGCTTAAGGGTGGGCGGCAAGATTAATCAAGAAGGAGGGGATTAGGGTTAAGGGGTCGCAAGCTTGGGCGATTAGGGTTTGGGGCTTGGGCGGCCACAATTAAGGAAAGATTTTCCTTTTCTCTTTTTCTTCTTGTTGGTCGGCTCCCAAACTAGCTTCTTCTCCCTTTTCCCGGCGTCCAAACCTCTTCATCTTCTTCTCCTTGGCCGGTGGAAACAAGGGTTAGGGTAATTCCTTGGAGTCCTTGGCTGGCGCCCACTTACTTTCCTCTTCTTCTTCTTGGCCGGTGGCAAGCACCTAGCTTGGAGCTTGGTGGTTGGTTGAAAGAAGGAGAAGAGCTTTGTTTCTTATTCTTCCTCTTGTTCGGAGCGAGCAAGGAAGGAAGATTGGTGATCTTGGAGCTTCGACTTTTGGTAGATCGTCGCCCACACGACGTCCAAAAGGAGGAAGGACATACAATAAAAGATCGAGAAGTATAACGTTTGTTTATACTCTTTTGCAAGTCATCTATATTTGTTCTTCAATCATATGTATGTTATATATTCTGTTTTGTGGCTAAATATACTTGGACCCCGAACATAAACACAAAAGTCAGCGATCCGTACATCGTCTATTCCGTGGCTATTCGTAGAATAGAGGTTGGTTACTTGAACAACAAGTTTGTTCGAGTGACTACTCTAATCGAATAGCATGACGATGAAACAGGAGCTTGGGTGATCCCTCTTGTCAAGGATAGATTTTTTTTATCCGGGGACGTAGAAGGGATCGCCATGAACAAGCGACCGAGTTGAAGTGGGAAGCGAAGTTTCCCCTCCCTTCACCTACAATCTTCCTAGTGATAAGTCTCATATCACTTAAGAGAGGCAATCCTAACTTCTCTAAAATTTTCCACATTCTCCCCCTTACAAGGAAGAATATACATCCATTATCCCAAGATGGATAACCTCCCCCTAAAGGCTTGCTCCCCCTTGACCATTGCACCAACAATGTCCTTGGGAAGTCCCTAAGCTTATAGGCACTCTGAACCATCAAAATTAAGGTAAAAAATTCAAACTTGAACTTTCACTCACCTTAAATTGATACATCACCCTAACAAAACTCCTAATCCATATCCAATGGATTTTCACCCTTTCCAATGTTTTCCAAAGCATATCTTAGGGTTAGGAGCAGTTAGGGAACCCTAACATAGTTGAAACATGGGCTAAACATTCTTGTTTAACTTGATGTCAGTTGATTGCCTATGCATCGATCGCTATCAAGAGGCGATCGTGATAATCTTCTTAAATTTGAAATCGAGTTTTGAAAAAGCATAAGTAATTCTACGTATTTTGAAAAATTATGAAAATTCATACGTACATTACTTATAACAAATACAATGGGTGAAAAATATTTGAAAAATAATTTATCCACAAAATAGTGAAATTGATACAAAGTTCAAAAATGAGGAAAACTTCATTGTTTTAGGCTCACTTTGTATCAACATCATCAATGGTGACTTCTATCAAAAGATAGACTACACCAATATTTTTCAAAATGATTTTGAAATAGTTTTAAAACCTTATATTGAACCATGGTCTATGGGTTTGATGCACATGACTTGTATATAAGTTTTTCTCATGATTCATCCATAGTTTTAGATGAGTTTGAGTTCATCTAGATGCAAAACTATGCACCTTGAACTTAACTCATTTCCTAGCATCTCACATGTGTCTAGGGTGTTTGAAAACACACACATGTCAATTTGATGTGAGATGTGAGTTTTGTTCATCCTAATCTAGGGTTTCATGCATTTTCTAGGGCAACACTACTTGAATCTCTTATACATGGGACTTCGAGTCATACCAATTGTCCTTAAATCAATTTAATTAATGCATGAATGATCATGACATATGATTAAATCTAAATATACATGACATAAACCTAACTCTAAACATGATCATGACATTTTATATGATTAAAAATAGATATGATGTCATGACATTGTTAGTGCTTATAAGATTCATATATCTCCACAATGACATGATATTGTCCACTTTGGGCCTAAACCCTCATGGTTTTGTTTTTGGGCTTTACTCAAAAGGCCTCATAACAATGGAGATATCTTTTCATCTTATAAGCACATGATCTTTTCCATGTCTTACCAATGTGGAACTTTGATTGTATTTCCAATACTCCAACAATCCCCCCTCAAATGAAGGACCACATTGAACCCCCCTTCAAGCCTATCCGTCCTCGAAGGACATCCTCTACTTGATGTCCGATCCTCAACCCGCCAGGACTTCCTGCCAATTGTCGGATCCTCCTGACCCAGCTAGACTTCCTACCAGTTGTTCAGCCCTTCTGGCCCAACTGGACTTCCTGCCAGTTGTTCAGTCCTCTCGACCCAACTAGACTTCCTGCCTGGTGTCTGGTTCTCTTGATCCGGACATGGGAGCTCAACTTCCTTCGTTCGAGGTTCATAGCTTGACATGAACCATGACTCTGATACCAATTGTTAGTGCTTATAAGATTCATATATCTTCACAATGACATGATATTATCCACTTTGGGCCTAAGCCCTCATGGTTTTATTTTTGGGCTTTACCCAAAAGGCCTCGTACCAATGGAGATATTTTTTCATCTTAACATGATCTTTTCCATGTCTTACCAATGTGAGACTTTGATTGTATTCCCAATACTCCAATAGACATGACATTGTAGGGAATCGATTGGCCGACTAGAGGGGGGTGAATAGCCCTCGTTCGTTGGATGTCGTAATTCGTTCGTTTGCTCATCTACATAATCACACAACACAAGATATACGTGGTTCGGAATCGAATGGTTCCTACTCCACGGGCGAGCTCTAGTTATGCGCATGACACTAACTATAACACTCCTTCTCGACAACACGTCGGAGGTGGAGAAACCTCTCACAAGCAATTACAATGTAATATAGAAATACAAGCAAATACACAAATACAATACAAAAGAAAACTTTCACCGATTGCTTTGATCGCTTTGCTTGTTGCTTGCTTTGATTGGCTCTTGAAGGATTGGAATGCAGCAGCAATTCCCCTCCAATAGCTCCACAAAAACCATTGCAAAAACCTCCATCTCGAGCTCCTTTTATAACCCGACGAGTGTACGCTAGCGGATCGCCAAAAGGCCCTAGTCGATCGCTCTTTAGCCGTTGTCTCACAACGACTGATCCACGCCGCAAGTTCCAACGGATCACCTACTCCGATCGATGATGCCCATCACGATCGGTGACCTAGTAGTCGATCGCCTGCGTTAGCGGAGCGCTCGCGCGCGACATTCCCATCACGATCGCTATCCTCGGCCGATCGATCCGCCGACATCACCGATCCACCCATGATAATGATCGCCAAAGACAAAACCCTAGCCTTACACCGGCCGAACCCTAGTCGACGGACTACCGAACCGCACTTATGCTACCGACCGACGTCGGGCAAAACCTCAAACACCAAGTTGTTTGAGCATCCGACCGTCGGGTAAACCCTCAAACATCAAGTTTGAGCCTCCGACACTCAGTCTTAGCCACTTGGCCAAGTCCACCTTATCCCTCATGGAGTTCCCCACCGAAGCTCTCTTCCCTCGGTCTACGTCCCTCGGATGCGCCAAGCGCACGACTTCGCAACGCCATCCTTCGCATCTTATACCCTAGAAGTATACTTCCCTTTGGGCTCACTCCATTCGCTCCCCGTCCGGCGGTCCCTCGGATGCACCAAGCGCACGGCTTAGTAATGCCATCCTTCACCGACTCAAGGACCCGAGCCTAGTGAACTTGCCAAGTTCTCAAGACTTCCCAAATGCACCAAGCGCACGGCTTCGCAATGCATTTCTCACCAAGCACCAAGCGCACGGCTTCGCAATGCTTTGGACTTTCCCATGCCAAGGCTTCCCCCTTGGACTTCCACACCAAGCTCCATGCTTGGATTTTCCATGCCAACCCCATGTTGGACTTTCCCATGACAATCCCATGTCATGAGTTTTATCTATCATCAAAATACTATCAAGGTACTGCTCGAGTCAAACTCGAGTCAACCTGGGCCGATTGCACCAACAGACATATGACAAATCAATCATGGAAAATAAAATATAAAGGTATATAATACCTAAATTAATTGTCATTTGTTAAGGTTAAATCTATTTTGCCATATTATCACTTTTCTCCCAAGTGTGCCAAAAACCCAAAATGACACACTATGATCTTTAAACCTAATTTGTGCCAATTTGATTGATTTTTCAACTTCCATAAATTATATTGGCACATCCTAAAATCCTTTAGGATTATGATCAAATCACATTTCTAAAGTATCACATTACCTTGGAAATGACTTAAAGTGCCACCTTTACCATTGTTAGGTTAATTACCTATCCATTCAAGGTTGGCACATCCTAACCCATTT
Organism: Wurfbainia villosa; assembly: GCA_025175895.1. NCBI lineage: Eukaryota > Viridiplantae > Streptophyta > Magnoliopsida > Zingiberales > Zingiberaceae > Wurfbainia > Wurfbainia villosa. The sequence goes on from CM046008.1 coordinate 2,734,988, forward strand.
AGTGTGAATCGATCACACTCCTAAGAACCCAAAATCTATTAGAGCTCCTTGGATTTACTAGGTATTCCTTAGGGATAACTTCCCTAGATATCTTTCTAATGACCCTCCTAAGCTTAGAAGCCTTGGTCATTTGGGTCTTACCTAGGTTAACTCTAGGGGTAACTCCCCTTGTAACTTTCTTAATGACTTCCCTAGATATCCTTGAAACCTTAGCCACTAAGCATCTACCTTGGTCAACCTTAGGGATGACTTCCCTATTGACCTTGGTTTTCCTAGACCTAGGTTGTATTCCATAATCGAATGGAACACTATGATAAGTCCTTTTAGGCTTAGGTTTGTGACTCAAACATTTCTTACCCTTTGATGGTTCTTGTTTCCTAAAACCTAGGTTTTGACTCCTTGACCCTAGATTTTGACTATTTGACCCTTGTATTTGATTTTTTATTTTTCAAAGGGTCTTCTCCAATTTCTCAAGCCTTGACCTCAAAGCTTGATTTTCCAACTCCAATTTCTCTAATTTGGTAGGCTCATGGTTTCTTTGATCATTTTTGCCCTTCCTAGGCATATGTCTAGATTTCTTTGGAGTAAAGCCTAAATGGTTTTCTACCTTCCTAATAGACTCCTTAGGTAGAATTTTTCTAGGGACATTAGTCCCAAATTTCTCTTTATTTCTAAAGTCGACATTTTTGACTCCTAAACAAAATAACCTATTTTTAGCATGCTCTTTATGAATAATAGCAAGAGTATTAACATTATTCCTAGCATGCTTTTGCTTATAATTAAGGAAGGAGCAAAATTAGAGGTTACCTTAGGGTTTGCCTTAGAGGCTCCCCCTACATGTGTAGCTCCTTCTTGGCTCTTCTTTCTCCCCCTAGGGCATTGACTCCTATAATGCCCCTTTTGGTTGCATTTGAAGCACACTACATGCTTCTTGCTCTTAATGGTTTGGGCTTCAGTCTCCTTGACTTTTGGCACTGGTGAAGCCTTCTTAATCTTCTTAGGGCACTTACTCTTGTAATGCTCGGCTTCCCTACACTCAAAGTAAATTATATGATTTTTAATTTTAATTGAATTGCTTGAATTATCTTCCACAATAGGGGAGTCCCGAGCTTCCTCTCCCTCTCGACCGGAGGTAGATGGTTCTTCTTGTTGTTCCGGTATTGAGGATGCCCTAATCTTCTCCCCCTTACTCCTCAAAGTGGAGGTTTCCTCCAATTCAACCTCCTCTATCGATTCGGATGTTGACTCCTCTTCAACTTTCGAATCCCCACTTTCCTGTGAGGATGAGCTAGCTTCTTCGGCCTCTTCCTATTGAGCCATTGAAGGTTCTTCATGGAGCTTAGCTACTTCGCTCCAAAATTCCTTTGCATCCTTGTACTCACCTAACTTGGACACAATTTCATTAGGAATCAATTGAATCAAGAATTTTATTACCTTATTGCTTCTCTCGAATTCTCGGAGTTGTTCCTCGTCCACTTCTTCATTTTGAGGAACCCTCCCTTTGACCCTCTTGGAAATTCAAACCCTGCCATCAAAGTGGACCAATCTTCAATGTCCGTCATCATCATGAAGTCTTCAATCCTCGCCTTCTATTAATTGAAGTCTTTTTGTCCATAGAAGGTGTACGGAATTGGGGTATTAATGTCCCATCCCAATTTATCTTCGAACTCTATCTTCTTCCTCTAGCGGTGCTCTCTTGGTTGTTAATCCTTGAAGAACGGCCTCGCTCTGATACCACTTGTTAGGACCTATGCGCCCGCGAGAGGGGGGTTGAATAGTGTTGTCGTCGTATGATGGAAATTGTTCGTGTGCTTGCTACACAATGTTAGTACACAACGGAATATAAAAAATATATAATGAAAATAAAAACACAAGCACAACCACATGACAAAGATGATGTAACGTGGTTCAGAACCTTAGGGTTCCTACTCCACGGGTGAGCTCAATGAGCTCTAGTGATGCACACGCAACCACTAATCAATAACTCCTTCTTGGAATAATCCGGAGGTGAAAAAAATCTCTTACAATGGTTCTCACAACAATAAGAATGAAATACAAGCAAATACAAGTAAACTACATAAATACAAGTAAGGAAAATCTTTACAAATGTGAACTTGAATGCTTGATCTTTGGTAGCTTGTGAAGAGCCTTGAAGGTCTGTATTGCAGCAGCAAATCCCATCCAAATCGCCTCAAAAAACCATGGCAAAAACCTCCCAATCGTGCTCCTTATATAACCTACAATCGGGCTATTTTATGCCTATCAGTCGACTGCTAAAAGCTCCGGTTCGATTGCTCCAATGTTGTCACGAGACAACGGTTCGATCCACGCTGAAAAAATTCCAACGAGCCTCTCATTAGTCAACTGCCAACAGTGGCAGTCGACTGCCAACGCCCGTAGCCGACTGCCCAGTCAACTATGGAGCATTCTGTGCTTGTGACTAAACCGTCAATCGACTGCCATATATGACAGTCGACTGCCATCAGTCGACTAATCCAATGATCAATCGACTGCCAGGCCTTTTTGACCCTTAAACGACAGTCGAGCACTAGTCGACTCACAGCAGTCGAACCAGCCATAATCCCAGTCGACTACTGAGTGTCGACTCGGCTAGCAAGTGTCAAATACTTGACCATTCGACTGGTATAAAGCCCCGGTCAACCAATGAGGTTTAACCCCAAATATGGTGCCCACATACTTGCTAGGCCACCCTTAGCCTAGACCTAAGCCTTCTAGCCACCTCCATCAGCCTCGCACCTATCGAATCCTTCCAAGTCATCCATGACTTGTTCATCCATACGCTAGCCTTCAGGTGCTTCCATCAACTATTGTCATGCTAATGTGGTCTACACCGCCAAGGCACATTGAACTTACACTGCCAAGACCATGTTTGGACTTTACGCGGCCAACCATTGGACTTATGCTGCCAAGCCCTTGGACTTTCCAATTGCCAAGACTCAAGCTTGGACTTTCCCTTGCCAAGACCCATGCTTGGACTTTCCTTGCCAAACCATGTTGGACTTTCCTTGCCAAGTACACAAGACTTGGACTTCTCCCATGACAATGGTCAAACCATCGTCAAACATCAAAATCCCACTCGAGTCAAACTCGAGTCCAGTCAATCATGACCTGAGTCGATTGCACCAACAATCTCTCCAACACATTGTCAAACATCAATGTCAAACATCAAAACACTACTCGAGTCAAAATTGAGTTTGGTCAATCGTGACCTGGGTCGATTGCACCAACATTATATGCATAACTTCTTAAGAAAAGTAAAGAAAATACATCCTAGTATACGGAAAACTAAGGAGTTTCGTGGATGAATCTCTCTAGAGGTAATGCCAGAGCACTGCGATAACCTGATATGGTGAGAAGTCGTTTAACGTGAGACTGGTGCATGAACTGGCGTTTTGATAGGGTTGGTTGGGCTACAGCTAGCTCTTGTCATAGGGAGTAGTTACGAGTGGAGGCTCACTACAGGGGCTTCCTCAGGTCCCTCACTAGCTCTTCCAGCTTTTGTATGAGTTGTTGATCTACTGTGCATGGCTCAGGGGAAGGAGAGTTGCTCCCTTGCTTTGAAGAGTCTTCCATTTAGAAGGTAGGAGAATGGAGAAGTATACAAGTAAAAGGTAGTGCTGGAAGTTTTTATAGAGGAAAAGGTGGTATTGATTTGCCCTCTTGAAAAACAAAGAAAGTAAAAGCTGATAGGATGGGAAGATGAGGGAGCAGTATTAGGGGTAGTTGAATGCGTTAATGATGAAATGACCATTCAAATCCTACAGAAAAAGTAAATATTCGGCTGGTGCAATCCAATCATAATGCAACAATTTTCTTGTGACGGTTTATATATATATATATATATATATATATATATATATATATATATATATATATATATATATATATATATATATATATATATATATATATATATATATATATATATATATATAGTCGACTAGGACTTTATCAGTCATAAAGATCGGACAGTACTGGAAGAGTTAGCAGAAGACTCCTCTTCTGAATGGGATAGTAAGACTACCCTAAGAGGAGGAACTCCAGCCAGTGTTTGAGGTTGAGGGACCTCATCCTAAGGGGGAGGAGGAGCATCAGCCAGTGGAGGAAGACGAGTGTCGGTTGGTGGAGGAGGGAGACCCCTTGTAAGTTGTAGTAGAGCTGCAAGAGGGTTCCATACACGATTGGCACAGGAAGGGAAAGGAGGTCGAAAGGACCTCTTGGTGTCTGGAGCTACTGGGTTGATAAGAGTTTGAGGAGGTGGAGGTTGATATGCTGAGGTCGCCATAGAACGAGTATCCGGATCATCAGTCGAGTTTGTGTCGGAACTTATGCTAATGGGGAGTGAAGGAGAAGCCATGGAAGTAGGATGGAGTCAAGAGGTCTCGTGGTAGATATTTATAAAAGGGAAGGAGAATCAATATTCCTCCTTGAAAAAAAAGAAGAAGAATGCGAACGGTTAGACGGAGTAACTGAAGGGTTGGCTTTGGGAATAGTAAGAACATTGATAATGAGGTGACTATTTATATCCTCATTTGATTAAGGAGATAAGAGCTATTCAAGGTTGATCCGACTGCGGTGCAGGGTAACTCAGCAGTGGTGGGTCCCTCCTACTAGGGGAATAGCTCGGGATAATATGAAAATATAATATTTTCCAAACTAGCTAAGGTAATCTCTAGGGAAGCCATGTATCAATCGATTGATACCCGAAAAGTTTCGATCAGAAGCAGTCAATCACAAAAAAGGGGAAAATATCAGGTCAATGAGGAAAATATTAGCATCCAAAATAACTTAGTAAAAAAAGGAAAAAATGCAGGCCATTTTATTAAAATTCGCTAGTATATATATATATACACACACATGTATCAGTCAATATAGTTAGGGAAGATTAAGAATTATAACTCAAAGACCTCCTTTGGGTATTCTTCCATGGCACCCTCCATGTTTAGATAGCTTATGTTTGTACCTGGAGGGGGATGGCCATGGGCAGCATGTTGTTTGTTGGCTCCGTTGAAGCCTAAAATGAACAACTCTGCCCCTTTGTTGGCACATTTAGTCAGCAATTCCTCCTCCCACTCTTTCCATTGAGCTTCATTATTAGCCACCTGGTTAACAAGATCGTCCCTTTCTTTAGCGGTAGTTATGGCGTGTTGGCCCAGGGAGGTTATAGCTTGAGCGTATTCTTTTTGCAGTGCCTGTAGTTGCCCTGTGATGTCTGTCAAAGCCCTAGGAAGGGTAGAGGCTCTAGAGGAGAGACTTTCCAGTTGTGTTCAACATGCTGATAGGGAAACCTCCAGAGTTTTATTGGTTGATTGTGCTTGTAAGAGGACAACTGAGGATTTATATACTCTAGCCTCTGCCTCTTTGAGTTGAACTTTATGCTCTAGCAGTTCCTGGGTCAGAGCATTGACGTGATGAATCATGTTAGTTTGCATGAACAACTGGTGGTGAAGGGTATTATTCTTCTTCAGGGTTTCTTCTTTTTTACGTTTCTCTACTGCCAATTGAGTCATCAACTCTTCGCAATGGGTAGCTAAAGCAGCCTCCCTCTGTTTACTCTCAGCTAGCTGTTGAGTTAGTTTTTTCTGCTAGATTTGGGAGGCGCTATGGCGAGCTGTCATCGTAGATTGGTAGTTAGCCAAATATCGGGCGGTTTCGTTATAATTATTGGCTACCTAGGAAAGGAGAAGAAATATTATAAAGGTAAATACCATGATATCTCAAGTACAGGGAGGGTAAGGAACTATACCTCTGATATGTTCTTGCGCATGCATTCTAAGGGGCCTTGTATGCCTGATTAGTTAAAGAGTTTCACCTCTTGTGTATTGTGAATCTTGAGCATAGATCCGAGGGTGACAGTAGGAGGATTCAAGGGAGGGATATCTCCCATGGGAAGTGGAGATTCTTCCTCAAGCAAGGAAGGATTGTGAGGGATATAATTGGGGGTGGGAGAAGGTGAAGGAGATAATTCTATAGGGTTTGTTGGAGGAGGAGAAGATATGAGAAGATCAATTTCCTTGCCTGAAGGGGAGGGAAGGGAAGAATTGGGTATCGAAGGAGAGTGCTCCTCAGAAATAAGTGAAGGGAGGACAGGAGACTGGATGTCCTCCTCCATGGGTTCAGATATGATGAGGTGGCAGTGTCTGTTAAGCTTGAGAAGAGGGGGAGTCGAGGAATGAGAGGAGGAAGATGTCGGTAGAGTGGAGGAACTAGGGGCATTCCCCAGGTGTGGGTGGACCTTCTTGAGAGGCGAAGGAGAGAGAATAAGGGACTTGCCCCTCGCCCGTTTCCTTGTAGGTTTCTAGGTGACCATCTTCTCTCCATTGTTCCTGGCCCTCTGCATCAAGTTGTATGCAATTCAAGATATCTAGAACACTGAGTGATAACAATAAGGTTAATAGACACTATATACTAAATGTTGATGGTATCCTACCTATGATGATCGGGTCGTCCAAGTGGAAGGGGGATAGCTCGTAATGGCTCAGGATGTGAACACCCAACAAGAGGTCGGAGTTGTAGTGGTGTTTTTTCAGCACCTCGCTGACCTCAACAAAGGGGCATTGAAGCCTACAATCCTAGAAGGGGGGTAACTCTGGAAGGTCAATCTTCCAGGTATCAGAGTAAGAGAGTGGAGTAGGGAGTTGGACAAAGAAGTATAAATCCCTCCAACCTTTGTGGGAGGATGGCATATTCATTAAGAATTGGCAGTCAAGACGACTAGCAAAATAAAAAATGTCTGCCTTTGAAGATTTCAATTGAAAGAGGCAATGAAACATCAATGGAGACAGAGGAAGTTCTAAGTGTTTAAATACTACGACGGTGCCTACCAATACTCGGAAGGCATTGGGAGCTAACTGGTTGACAGGTAACTTATAAAACTCTAGCAGTTCAGAGTAAATAGCGAGTACCAGAAGTCGAAGGTCATTTTCCAATTGGTCAGAGAAGAAACAGTGAAGGCCAGGAGGGGAGAGATATGGTCTATAGGAAGTAGAAGAGAAAAGACATTTTACCGAAGGGTCTATAAATAGATCTTTGGAATCTAGGAAGGGGTGGTTTCTGTTTAGTTGCGTGATAGGACTTTCATACCAGGGAGTCGAACTAGGGTTTTTCGGAGTAATGGCGGGAAGGTAAAAAGGGCACTTACTTGCGGTTGGAGAAGGACGACCTTTGAATGGAAAGAGTGATGTGAGCAAAACATATAGAGTTTTAGGAGTAGTTTTCGTTCACATCTTGTTACATTTTGCGTTAGTTTCATGCATATGTTACTCTATTCTTGCACGAATTGTCTATTTTCTGGTTCGGAGGTCTGATCGTTGTACTTTTGTGTGCAGGTTAGCTTTTCTGGTGATAAAGATGCATTTTCGGAGCAAAAGGACTTTCACATCTAGACGCAGAGTGGGACACGGCCAAGGCATGTGGATTCACACGACCATGTCCAATGGGCGAAGAACAACACCCCAGGGTTGCACACAGCTTGGCCGTATGGAAACACACGGGCGTGTGGCGGCCCGACGGATTTGCACAACTAGGGTTTTTTCCGGATTTTGCAGCGGTTCGAGGCGATGTCTATATAAGAATGACTCCGCCCAAACCCTAGGGGGAGGCACGACGACTAGGATGGCACGTCAAAGCCCTAAAAAGCTTCGGTAACTCGCAGCGGGGAGGAGGAACACCGCCGGAGGTCCACATCTTGCAACACAACACCGGAGAGAAGATCATGAAGCATTGTATATCTCTATTTCTGAGCTTTATCTCTATTGTATTCGAACTTAAACATGTTTTGTGATTCTTCCTTTGTGTTTATGGAGTAGAACTTTCGATTCTAGGATTAGGGAGTAGCTTGTGTACATAGACAATGTTGGTTCATATTAAATCCTGGCCATAAGTTTAATTTGACAATTGGTAGTTGCTCTTTATTATATCTACGTGTATTTTGGCTTTCTTTCCGCTGTGCTTAGGCGATATGAGGTGGCGACAACCCTCGCAATCTAGATTTAGGAGGTTTGATCAAGGAACCTGGGGGTAAACCTGACCTCTCGTAACTGCGGGGAGAAGGGAGCGGTGGAATCGAAAACGGTCCACCGCAAGGATTGATTTGACATCCTCGTACCCTCTATCCCATCCTTTTGGGCGAGGATAGCTCCCGGTGAATGCGGCGGCTCTGTGGGAGAGTGTATGATGTCCCTTCCCCGAAACCGTAGGTAGACGTTTAGACGACACCAATTGACAACATTGTTCTGTAGTACACAAGTGAAACCGAAGTCCTAGGATCACCTTTTAAGACCCCGGCACCCTCTTTTCCTCCTCCGTGTGACACCGCACAGAGTAGTGTCCACCGATAGTCCTCACCAACTGACTCTCTCTCTTAGAGATTACGTTCGAACAATCACAACCACTTAGTGTATTGATACTCAAATCCCAGTTCTTGTGGGATCGATAATCTTTATTACTTGACGACATCCATGCACTTGCGGGGGTTGAGCACGAGCGCACACTTTGAGTCCACAACGGTATCCGTCGCGAGATTTGAGGACGCGTCCGTGCGCATCAAGTTTTTGGCGCCGTTGCCGGGGACTATCGATTCGATATCAAATTGAATGGTGGTAGATTGGATCGGACTTAGGATTAAATTAATTTCCTGCTTTATTTTTCTTTTAGTTTATCTTATCTGCTTAGTTATATTTTCCATATTTAGATTTAGTTTTTATTTTCAGTAGTAGTTTCCTGTTTACTTATTGCATCTTAGATTTTTATTTGCTAGATTTATTTATTTTCTGCTTTTAGCATTAGGTTAGCACTCTTACTTTTGTGTGTTGGTTCGTCGTATGCTAAGAAGACTAGGACGGAAGGTCTAATTCCGATCGATTTAGAGATTGAGCGAACCTTTCACCGTCAGAGAGCAGTACAGCGAAAGATGGAAGATCAAGCTGCATCCGAGGTGAACATAAGCAGCTGACCTCTGCGGGATTACGCAGCTCCTAGCGCTAGAGGATTCAGGCCGAGCATATCTGGACCATCGATTTTGGCAAATAACTTTGAGCTGAAGTTGACACTCATACATATGGTACAACAGAGCCAATTCGGGGGAGCTGCGACTGAAGACCCGAATCGACATCTTGAGGCTTTTCTTGAAATCTGCTCAACTATGAAACTGAACGGAGTCCCTTCTAACACGATCTGCCTGAGCATGTTCCTGTTTTCACTGCGCGATAAGACTAAGGCATGACTTCACTCCTTACCCTCTGGCAGCATCACCACATGGGAGCAGTGTGAGCAGTAGTTTCTGAATAAATACTTCCCACCAAGTAAGACTGCTCACATGCGCCACCTTATCACTAGCTTTCGCCAGAAGGAGGGGGAGTCCTTATTCGAAGCATGAGATTGCTACAAGGGGCTACTTTACCAATGCCCACACCACGGACTGGAGAGGTGGTTGGTTATCCACATTTTCTATAATGGGATCGCTTACGCCACAAAGATGTCCCTAGATTCTGCCACAGGAGGAGCTTTAATGAACAAGACCATAGAGGAGGCAGAGGAGCTTATTGAAGAGGTGGCACAAAACCACCATCAATGGGCCTCCGAACGTGGTCAACCCATGCCTCCGGTAGGACGATACACCATCAACTCCATGGACCACCTTTCGACAAGGATGGACGTGCTCAACAGACGGTTTGAATCTTTGAATCCTTCATCTGCATGCGCGGCCATTGATTTTGGAGGAGGAGCGACAGCGTATCGTGAGGACCCCTATGGAGGGAAAGGGACCGCAGACGAGCAGATTGAGCAGTGTGATGCGATTGGGGACTATGATCAAAGGCCCCACAACTCGTACTCTAATACCTACAATCCCGGATGGAGGAGTCACCCAAATTTCTCCTACAAAATAACTCGGGAAACCCCCAACCATCCGGAGGATACGGGCAGCAACAGGACAATGGGCAACGACCACAGAAGTCCAGATTGGAACAGATGATGGAGGACTTCATTGCTACCCAAACTAAGGCCAATGAGGAATTCCGTCGCCAACATCAAAAGTCTGAAGAAGTACTGAGAGACTTGAAGGCCACCGTTGATGGCCTTGCAAGTCATACCAGGATGTTGGAGACACAAGTGGCCCAAATAGCTCAATCCGTGTCACAACCCGTAAAGAACTCTCCGGCGAGCCAAGGAAAGGAGGAAGGAGTAGGGCAAAGTAGCCAATTCGCCAAGGGGTGTGCAGCCATGATTTCCACCCTACCTGACCAAGCTGAGTTCGAAGAAAAGATTTCAGTACAGCTTGAGGACCCTGGTGAATTCGTTATTCCCTGCTCGATTTATGGGGAGAGTTTCGACGAAGCGCTATGCGACTTGGAGTCATCAGTCAGTGTGATGCCCTACGCATATTTTCTAAAGATGGGACTGAGCAAGCTCCAACCAACGAATCTTGGTATTCGTATGGGAGATGACTCAGTGAAGGAGCTCGTTGGCCTGCTACCACACGTTCCTGTGATGATTGAAGATTTTGTGATACCCATAGACTTCATCATACTGGACACATGATCGAATCCCCAGAATCCTATCATTCTGGGAAGGCTTTTTCTAGCAACCGCAGGGGCGTGCATAGATGTGAAGGCACACCGGATCTCCTTGGAGGTAGACGGGGAGATCATTCTTTTCAGCCTTTCGGAGCACAGAGCTTCCTACTTTGACGGCTTCATGATTAGCAGATTGAAGCCGGAACCTCCAGATGCGGATCCCAAGACGGATGAATGGAGGTTCACTGAACCACTAGAGCCAAGTTGATAGAAGAGTGTGGTCAAGCTAAACGACCTTAAACAAAACGCTTCTTGGGAGGCAACCCAAGTTTAGTTGTAGATTTTCCTTTTTCTATTGCATTGCATACATGTGTTTGGTTTTAGTTTTGATTTCCATCACATTTAGAGTTAGGAGTAGAAAAGAACTTTGCTAGGCAAAATTGAAACCCATATTAGTCTACACGGTGAAGTGTATGAACAAATTCGGGCCATGGTGCATAAAAGGGGCGAAAAATTAGGGCACACGGCCTAGATGTGTGTTTTCCCACAGTCATGCTCGCTTGACCAGAGGCACACATGGCCTGGCCGTGTGTTTTCACATGGTCGTGGTGCGCGAGGTTAAAAGGGGTGAGCCGTGTGTTTTCACTTCATTTGCGCCGTGTGCTTCAAAAGTTCTTGCCCTAGCCGTGTGATTTCACTTTCCCCTTCCTCTAGAAGCATTATCAACCTCTTTAGAAGCCAAAAGGAGCAAGGATGAGGAGGACCAAGACCGTAGCATCCCAATCCAGTGCCTCAGAGCGACGAACAAGAAGAGCCGACGCTCCTCAAGCTCCGGAAGAGGGTAACGCCCTACCCCCTCTACTTTTTCGCAATAATGAACATAGAGATAGGTACAATATGCTCTCTACTCGTAAACTTACTGTTACTAGGTACTTAGATGAGGATTTGCTAGAATCTTTAAGGTTGTTAAGTGATATGCAAACCCTATTTGCAAAAATGGGGTGAGAAGAGATTATGAGAATAAAACACCTAACTTACCATTGGCTCTTGGAGTTACATGCATGCATGTAACCACCACCCATTGAAGTGGCCGACCACTTTCATTAGATGAGAATTCATTTGGTGAATAACTCCATCTTCTTCTTCCTTGGATCTTCTTCCTCTCAAGCTCTCTCCCAATCCTCTATCTTGGTCGAAACTTCCAAGGAGTGCTAGCACACTCTAGGTTATTTTTCTCCACCATTTTTTCATGTGGATACTAATAGAGGAGTGTACACTTGACACTCTTGAGTTCCGGCAAGCCATTTGGACGAGCAGGATAAGTGAAGGGCGTCGCATCAAGGGTAACACTCTTATCTTGTAGATCTAAGGTAGATCTAAGGTTTTAAACACATACATGAATTTAGTTTTTTTTTTTATATCTTCGCACAGATTCGTGGTCGGGCTTTCGAGGTTTCCGCAATGCAAAAAGCGATTTTTGCGGCTCGGAAAGTCCAACACACACATGTTGAACATTTTGAAAAGGAGAATTTAGTACATACCTAATTATGATTCACTTCAATAGTCTAGTACTTTGGAATCCATAGGTGACTCTAGGTTTAGCATTTTAGTTACTGGAGATGCTCGGATTGTGTAAGCTCATTCAAAAAAATCGAAATCCCTGTGAGTCGAAAAATAAAAGAGAAATAAAAGAAAAAAAAAGAGAGAGAAAAAGAAATGACAAGAGAGAAAAAAAAAGTGAGAGGGATAAAAAAATAGTTGTCGTGGGTGGAAATGGCTAGGTGCCCCTTTGAGACCGAGTTAGGTTACAGGAGAAACACCTCCCAATTTCTCTCAATACCGAGTACGTCTTTGAGACTTTATGCTAGATCTAGGGAACGACCCTCGCTTTGGGCAGTTAAGTGCCTAAGAACCAGAAACCTTAGTAAAGCTATGGGGTGATGACTTAACTCACCATGGAACGGACATCCCCTAAGAATGATTCGTCTAGCACGAGCACGAGAAGCTAACTTAGTGAATTTTTAGAATATATCTATTTTGCTTTGATTGCAAATACCACCTGATAAATTTAGTTAGCATGCTAATTATGGAATAATATCTTTTTAAAATTTTATGACACTGAGATTTGCTTGAGGACAAGCAAATATTTAAGTCTGGGGAAGTGATGTAAGCAAAACATATAGGGTTTTAGGAGTAGTTTTCGCTCACATCTTGTTACATTTTGCGTTAGTTTCATGCATAAGTTACTCTATTCTTGCACGAATTGCCTATTTTCTAGTTCGGAGGTCTGCTCGTTATACTTTTGTGTGCAGATTAGCTTTTCTGGTGATAAAGATGCATTTTCAGAGCAAAAGAAGGACTTTCACAGCTAGACGCAGAGTGAGACACAACCAGGGCATGTGGATTCACACGGCTGTGTCCAATGGGCGAAGAACAACATCCTAGGGCTGCACACGGCCTGGCCGTGTGGAAACACACGGTCGTGTGGCAGTCCGACGGATTTGCACGACTAAGGCTTTTTCCGGATTTTACAGCGGTCCGAGGCGATGTCTATATAAGGATGGCTCCGCCCAAACCCTAGGGGGGAGACACAAAGGCTAAGACGGCATGCCGAAGCCCTAAAAAGCTTCGGTAACTCGCAGCGGGGAGGAGGAACGCCGCCGGAGGTCCACAACTTGCAACACAATGCCGGAGAGAAGATCACAAAGCATTGTATATCTCTATTTCTGTGCTTTATCTCTATTGTATTTGAACTTAAACATGTTTTGTGATTCTTCCTTCGTGTTTATGGAGTAGAACTTTCGATTCTAGGATTAGGGAGTAGCTTGTGTACATAGACAATGTTGGTTCATATTAAATTCTGGCCATAAGTTTAATTTGACAATTGGTAGTTGCTCTTTATTATATCTACGTGTATTTGGCTTTCTTTCTGCTGTGCTTAGGCGATACGAGGTGGTGACAGCCCTTGTAATCTAGATTTAGGAGGTTTGATCAAGGAACCTGGGGGTAAACCTGACCTCTCATAATTGCGAGGAGAAGGGAGTGGTGGAATCGGAAACGGTCCACCGCAAGGATTGATTTGGCATCCTCGTACCCTCTATCCTGTCCTTTTGGGCGAGGATAGCTCCTGGTGAATGCGGTGGCTCTGCGGGAGAGTGTATGATGTCCCTTCCCCGAAACCGTAGGTAGACATTTAGATGACGCCAATTGACAATATTGTTCTGTAGTACACAAGTGAAATCGAAGTCCTAGGATCGCCTTTTAAGACCCCGACACCCTCTTTTCCTCCTCCATGTGACACCGCACAGAGTAGTGTCCACCGATAGTCCTCACCAACCGACTCTCTCTCTCTCAGAGATCATGTCCGAACAATCGCAACCACTTAGTGTATTGATACTCGAATCCCAATCCCTATGAGATCGATAATCTTTATTACTTGACGACATCCGTGCACCTGTGAGCGTTGAGCGCGAGCACGCACTTTAAGTCCACGATGGTATCCATCGCGAGATTTGAGGACGCGTTCGTGCACATCAAAGAGACTCCCAGGTGTTGGAGGTTTAGGCGTAGGGCGATCACTGGAGGAAGTCATTGGGTGGAATGAGAAGCGTTGGAGCAAAGGGAGAAGAAGCATCGAAGCAGAAGGAGAATAAGTGTACGTATGACGAAGGGATCACCGAGGGTTTCACTTTTAAACTTTCCTCTGAAGAGGGGCACTACAAGAATAATGGTCTTTAAGGACACTCATAAATGTCCTTATAGTATGTTTTTAGTGACATCATTGAAAAACGCCCTATAAAATGATGTCGTCTTAGACTCTAGTTGCTTTCCTGACATTTTATAATGTCATTATACAATATAAATACTAACATTAAAAGTGTCTTAATTTATATATATAATGACATGCTAAAATGTCAGGAAAAGTCAGATTTTAATTACATCTATATATGTCTCATTATCATCGTAATAAGGACAAAAATAAATGTCATCTAAACTTATTTATTTTGACATTTATAAATGTCTTATATTTTTTTATAAGGACAATAAAATTTTTTAGTAATGACAATTTATAAGATCATTTTTATAATAATTTATAAAGACATTAAAATGATCACTAATATAAACATGAATTAAATATTTACACATCATCACAATTCATCTCCTATTTAGAATATAAAAATTATAAAATACAATTCAAAGTGCTAAGAGAAAATATAAATTCATTCCATAATCATTTGAGTCAAAGTTACAAATGTCTTGATGAGTCTTTTACATCTAAATGTAATTACACACTATACTCAAAATATTAAATTTTAAACTAACAAAGTCTTGTAAAAAATTCTCAACTAGGCAGACCATCTTCAACCATTATATTGACAAAAATTCAAGTACCTGTCACCTACAAATACAATCGATATTTTTGTATTAGTATTGAAATAAAACAATAAACAACCAAAGTTAATAGTAATATGAAGTTCATCATCACTATCTCACTACCTGTACACATATAAAAGGATATAAGATATCATATAAATAATAAAATAAATTATTATAATTTTACTATATGTTACCTTCATTAGATTCTTCTTTCATATTATCATTTTGGTTTTGAATTGAAGAATTGTTTTCAACACATGTGATATTATCTTGCACATCAATTTGGAATTTATTTGAATATGCATTTCTTTGATTATTCAAGGTACCTTGTATATTGTCACTATAAAGTATCAATTCAAGTAAAAAAAATACAAATAAGAATTAGACACGTAGGGAAAAGACTATAAAATTTTACTTTAATTTAATACATGAGCTGGATTAAAAGTTTACTTTTCTTTCTAACAAATAATAAATTTATGATATATAAAATTAGATAATACCTTGTTCAGTTAAATATCGATCGGTGTGATTTGTACTCATAGCTGATGGTTGCATATCTCTCTCAGATTGTAGTTTAAAATGAGATTTCCTATTAGTTTGACGCTTAGGAGTCATACCTACTACAAAGAATAGTTGGTAATACAAAATTAGCTAAACAATCCGAGCAAGATAGTTATCACAATGAATACCTGTGATGTAGTCTAATACAGGAAAAAAAATTCATCTCAAGATGTGAATGGCAATAGCAATTGGAACCATGAAACAATCAGAAAATAGTTTCCATAAAGATTAGAGAATTGTTCCAGATTTTTTATTTTTATTTTGTGATAAGATTTAGAACATAGCAAACGATACTGGTTTAAGTAATACACTGATTGAACCATATGAAGTTTGCATTTCTTTAATTGATAGTTTGTTCTTTCTCTCCTAAATACATACCATAAAACATAAAGGCAGTAGCAATCGACTACAAAGTATCTCAAAGGCGCAAAATGAAACCATTTGTCATGAGAAGACAATTCAAGCTCCATGAAAAGAGGAAAAGAATTGCTAGTATTTTCTCTAATTTTAAATACCAAAACCTATACAAACAAGTTCACTTTTCATATATTTCTTGCAAAAATGATAGCCAAGAACAAGAAATTAAAGCTTCTAAATGTGTAAACCTCTTATGCAAATGACAATTGAAAAATCCAAATAGTTTAATAAAAACTTTTAGTAAATTCTTTATTGGGACCAAGAGAATTAGGGTGGGTTTCCTGGGAGTGAAATATTTCATCTTGTCACCTAAATTTCCAAAAAAGGAAATGAAATTAAATTAAATATTACTACAGATCTAGTGAGCTTTTGAAAGGCTCTCCAGCACCTTCCTTCACATAGTTGACCAAGTCTAGAGAAAATTTCTGACCGGAGAAATTGCACTCTGAAGGGAAAATAGGTTGCAAGTTCTTCCTATGTGATAGAAGAAGTGAAGAAAGAGTGATGAGTTATCAATTTGATGCAAATTGTGAGAAAAATAGCTCACATACTAGTTAGCATGTTCGTACAGATGATTTTTTCGGTTATACCAGCAGGTTAAAAGTGATGAAGATATAAAAGAAACCACTCCTATTTTTCAGGAATCATTACCCTAAAATAATTCTAGAATATCATTCACAGTAAGGCACAGATTTCTTTAAATTAACACAAACCATATCCAAGAAACAAATGTTCAGAGTGGCCAATTGGATAATGTATGAGGGCATTTTAGTTAACAGACAAGCACATGCATGATAATATAAGATAAAGATTAGATTATGGAGCCCAAAGATTTAATACAAATAAAAACTATTTGCCGCCCCCAAGAACATGTTATGATTTCTAGGATTATGAAATTTGCAAATGAATTTTAAATATCCATTTTTCTCTTAATAAACAAAGGTGAAGATTTCAGAATAAATTTGTAACTGACTTGACAAATGAATTTTCTTATTTCTCCTTTTTTCTATTCCAATGGATAGTTATTTTTCATTTGATCAAATTAGCATTTTAGATATTCTCTTGAATGTATATAAGGTATAGTGTGCACAACAAGTTTACTACATTGAGTACATTCTCAAAATTCCAAGGACAACTGGTAATATAGAGTTATATTATAGATTTTCATCATGGAGGTTGAAGAACAAAGTAATCGTGTTGAGAAAAGCAGCAATTTTTCCAATGTCAATCGTGTTGAAACTAAAAAAAATATAATTGTGCCATCAGATTTCAAAAGTTGCATACCTGAAAGTTTGTCATTCTATCCATGTTTCAGTGATAAACTTTCAGGTCTTCTCTGAACTGTGTCTTAGAACACAAACCTCGAATTGTGAGTTCCATTCTGTAAATTTGTGATATTCTCAACATCAACAGCAACAACAACAGCAGTTGCTCCATGATCAAGAGCATATCTGGAAAACGATGAGGATACTCAAAAACAAAAAAAAAGGGCATAAAGCATGTAGACAAAGTAGAAAAGACAATAGGGCACCGACGACGTCGAAGAGATGGACGTCGACCGCGACGTTGACGGCGATGGTTTCGATGGCGGAAATTTTAGGGATGCTGTCATCGAGCGGGTTGGTGATACCGAAAGGGATGTTGTGATCGAGTAGGTTAGTGATGCCCAAAAAATAAAACCTAGACACAACACGGTATTAATAGTAATGTAGGTTAATATTTTTTCTGACATTTATTAAAGATGTCATTATAAGTAATTTAATTGGACATCATTTTTTAAATTATAATTATTTTTAATAAATGTCGTGATAAATCCTTTATAACTACATTATAAATAAAGTGTTATTAAGTCCTCACCAACCAACTCTCTCTCTCAGAGATCACATCCGAACAATCGCAACCACTTAGTGTATTGGTACTTGAATCTCAGTCCCTATGAGATCGATAATCTTTATTACTTAATGACATCCGTGCACTTGCGGGCGTTGAGCACGAGCACGCACTTTAAGTCCACGATGGTATCTGTCGCGAGATTTGAGGACGCGTTCGTGCGCATCAAAGAGACTCCCAGGTGCTGGAGGTTTAGGCGTAGGGCGATCACTGGAGGAAGTCGTCGGGTGGAATGAGAAGGGTTGGAGCAAAGGGAGAAGAAGCATCGAAGCAGAAGGAGAATAAGTGTACGTATGACGAAGGGATCATCAAGGGTTTCACTTTTAAACTTTCCTCTGAAGAGGGGGAAGCGGGGCCCATTAGCCCAGTAAAATGTTTAATATACTTAAGGTAAGTAGGGAAAAGGAAAATCTTGGCCTGATAAGCTACCGGTAAAAAGATGAGGAGTTGAGTGAGGTAGGGTTGAAAAAAGGTGACGAATAAGGAGGTTTCTCACTTATAAAGTCAAACTCAGAGATTTGTTTGACTATTTTAGGGGGTGACTAATGATACTGCTAAAATATGACTTAAGAGTTGGAGAAAGGAATTATGACCGGTAAGGTAAAGTTTGAGGGAGGGAATGTAGTGTAGGATATACAACCCGGTCTGATTAGACCTGACTCGGAGAAATAAACTGATATGATGAGGTGGAAACTCAGGGTAGGATGGAGAAACCTATCGGTCGGAAAGTAACCCAAGGAAGTAAGTTGGGAAACAACTTGGGAAATGACTCAGAAAATTAAGGGAGTTGTAGATGCAGGGGTTTCATGGCCAAAGCAGGGCCAAATATCAACTCAGCTAGCTAAACAAACCAGAAGAGTGGAAGGAAGTAAGTCGAAGGAGAGAATAAGCTGGGAGCAACTCGGGAGATAAGGCTGAAGTGAAATCAAGTCAAGAAGAGGTAACTAGGGAGAATAGTTGTCTCAAGGGAAGGTGTGGGTAGAGAAAAGGGGAAGGTGCTCCTTGTCATGCTCCGTCGCAGGAGTTTGTTACACGGCATAACAAACTCGGACCCTATATAAGATTCCCAAGGGTCTCTATTTATTGATATTAATAGAATTATTCCTCAGGATGGAGGGCCTTTCACGTGGACGGTGATTCAGGTAGTTTGTTACATCACAACTAGCTCCAGGAGTGACAGGTATAAAAGAGGGGAAGGAAGGAAGATGAAGGGGATGGTTCCATTGAAGAGAGCTCTCTACACACCAGTTCTCTCTCGCTTTGACTCTCTCTGGTTCTCCCCCTCGCTCGCTTACTGACTGTCAGAAGGGTAGGAGTGGTTGAACGGAGATCAGCTTCCAGGAGAGGAGGATAGGAAAGGAAGCGAGAAGGTGGATAATCCTAACAACTTTACTTATTTTCTCTACATTGTACACACTTCTTGTTTGTACGAGGTTTTCTCCACCTCCGAAAACATTTTCGAGAAAGAGAAATTTTATAGTTGAGGTATCTAGCACTGTAGCTCTCTGGAGAGCTCATCACATGGAGTAGGAATTATAATTTCAAACCATGTTAAACCCTGGGTCATCATTCTCTGTTGCTTGATTCACCGTTACCATCTTTTACTATTGTTGTCGGAGAGGCCCCTAAGCCTCCTTGATGTCATCATCTCCTAAAAGGAGATAAAAAATCCGTGCCGCATCAGTTGCCTTGCATCCAGTCTCCATACTTGCAAGGACTTTTCTGACACCAAGCATCTAGTCCTCCTTTACTTGGATTTTTCACTTGCCAATGTCCTGTTGGACTTCCGACCATCAAGTTTTTGGTCCTCCTTGACTTACTTGGATTTCCACTCATCAAGTATCCAGTCAACTTCGACCTACTTGACTTCCTATCACTCATCATGGTCATCCTGACCCAATGATGATTACACCAATACTCTTCATATGACCTCGGATGTCTCATACCATCCTTTAGTCATATTGTCAAACATCAAAACTCAACTCGAGCTTGACTCGAGCTCGATCAATATTGGTTTGAGGTCGATTGCACTAACAAAACTAACTTAATACACAATCAGTTATATCAAAATAAAACCTCTCCCTCTAGACTTACATTGAAATATACTTCTGCAAATGAAGCAATCGAGGAGGTCTTGGAGGAAAATAAGTCAATTAAGGTATCTATATATTCGCGACCATAATTAGTCCTATGAAAAAGGAGCAAAAAGAAAGCAGTAAAGTAGAAAATAGTAAATGCTAGAAAAAGAAAAACAATGCAAAACTAAAAAGAAAAGAAGTCTAATCCAATCAATTCACTTTTCAAACAATATTGATTTAAATCAGTCCTCATCAACGGCGCCAAAAACTTGATGTGCAAAATCGCAAGTGCACGGTCATCGTCAAGTAATAAAAGATATTGATCTTATAGGGACTAGTAAATCATACTAATTTACTAAGTGAATATAGATTGTCTAGATCTGGTTGAAAAATTATTTTAGTCTTGAGAGTGTCAATGAGAAATATGAGAATTGAGAAGAGGGAATGAAGAATTAAGAGATTGAGAAGAGGAGGATGAAATAAGAAGTCAATGGGATGATTCTGTTGGATCGAAAGACGCTAGAGTGGGATGAATAGCGTTAAAAAAAAAATCTTTCCTTTGTAAAATAGAATTAATTTTAGCAGAAAAAATACAAAGCACAAGATAAAAAGACAAGATTGGTTTTACTTGGTTCACAGCCGAATGACTGCTAGTCCAAGGCCTGCGATCCTTGATCACTTTAGACGGGCAATTAACTAAATGATCTCTTCGTCGTTGGTGGTAAGAGACACGATAATTACAAAAATTAAAGGAGGCAGTAACAACCTTATTGCTCATTATAGAAATTAAGTACACACGAAAAACCAAACTAAAATGTACTGACAAGTAAAGAACTTAATGAAGAAGCACGTTCAGCGTTTGTAGCAAGGAGGTTGGTCGATCACAAGGTTGTGAGAGCGAGAGAACTTAAGCATTAATTTCTTGAATTAGGGTTTGTGGCCAACCCTTCTTTTATAGACAAGCAATTTTGACAAAGTCCAGATATGGATCCTACTTAATTGGATCTTGTCCTGAGATGGCACCTTGCTTATGACCGGTCCAAAACACCTTGACATTTTGATTGATCTGTATGTATCAGTAAACTGTCGTCCAATCAGTCGAATGGACTAGTCGAATGTTGGTCCATCCCAATCGACTGTTGTACAAATTTCATCTAGTCACCTGCATTACAAAATTAGCATAATGTATATAGATTAACGATAGTCTTTTGACCGTCCGATCTCGACTTCGGACTTCCCCTTGAACCTTTAGTTGGATCGACATCTAAGGTTGTCCCTGACACAAGGTTTTTACCTTGCTTACCCTCGATCCTCTTATCTATTGCTTAGCATCTGATCTTTTGACCACCTTGACTTTCTCCAATGTCCAGACTTTAGCTAAGACTACTCAAGTTCTGCACACTTAACATAACATATCAGATAACATTATGACTTAACTTTGAACCTTTGTCATTATTAAAACTTAGGTTCGATTACTTGGTACCCCTACACTAACAGATTCTAGGTTCCAAATAGGTGTTTGTAAATGTTAAGCCTATATCTAATTTCTTATTCTCAACAATTACTCATGTAGGTAGGGTATCTATTTTATCCGATGTGAACTTTTGGAACTACACTAGCGTATTTACTCCAATCTAATGTCTACTTTCAGAGCGACAAAGCTGAGGGATTACTTTCTCAAGGAGACTCCTGTTACATGGTCTCACAATTCTCAAATTGTCTTCTCCTACTATGTGTCATCGACTTGGAATAAATTCATTAAGTTCTATGAAAACCTATGGGTGCTCATGGCAAATCGATCTACTTTCGTAGGTGATTCCACCATGTCTAGTTCTCCATAGATCGAAGAATTTGGTTCACCTTTTCGTCCATCCCCGCACCTCTAGAATTCAACCTAGTGCTTTTGTCATCTAAATCAGGTTAACACAATAAATTCGAAACCACAACAATTGCATCATTAAACAATAAACAATAATAGATGCATAAATAATGAAAATAATGTAAGAAAATAAGAAATCACTGCACATCAACCAATGTTTACAAATCCTCTAGGCTACTCTCTCATCCTAGAATCTCATAGATATACTCCATAGATGGAGTTACAGCTGAAATACATTGGAAAAGGGAAATCACAATCGAAAAGACAAGAAAGAGGGGAAAGAGAGTTTAGTCTTGATTAACGAATGTCTTCGGCCGTAATCCTGTTGGGAAATCCGGATCGTGACATTCACAACATCGCGAGCGAAATACTTCGCACAAACGCAACGGAAACAAAAAAAAATACAAATCGGATCCCTCCAGAGATCCATGCAAGACGTATAAATCGATTATCCTACTTTGTCTAGATCTTATCTAGAAGAAGAAGTATACCTTTGTTGCGAAGCCCTTCACAATCCCACTAGCCAAATGCAGTCAGATCTCAATTTGGTAAGGACAACCATATCTCTAAGGTATCCACACGAACGCTATCTTGGAGATGGAGATAACACCTTTGGTTGTGCTAGCAACCACACTAAGGCTCTCCACACAAGACCTTTTCCGAGAAGAAGGGAGAAGGAGAAAAATATATGGATGCAAGGCACAAATGGGATACTTAGCTAAAATGAGATCACAGGCACACATAAGAGATCACCATTCTCCTTCTCATTAAGGAGACTTCTCAAATCCCCTTTTATTATCCATTAATCCCATTTTTTTCATTAACGTTGAGGATACTCCTCAACTCCCAATTGCATGCCATCAATTTGCATGCAATGTTAATGAGTCCATTTATTTGCATGCAAAATTGAGAAAACTTCTCAAATTCCATTTGCATGCATTAATCTCATTTGCATGAATTAATCCATTTGCATGCAATATTTCATTTTACATGCAACGTTTGGAATAATTCTCATTTCATGCATTAATCCCTTTGCATACAACATTAAGCATTAAATTCCATTTCATGCATTAATCCATTTACATGCAACAACTCCCATTTGCATGCATGATTAATCATCATTAATCATGCTAACCTTCTTCAATTGATTTCACCTGAGTCTAACTCAAATTAAACCAATTTGAGTCCAACTCAAGTTTGGCCAAACAATGAGTCTAACTCATTCTAGTCCATTCAATTAACTAATGATTCATTTAGTCAAATTAAAATGATCATATATCCAAAATAACATGTTCTTTGTTGTGACCCAATAGGTTCTTGCAATATTGACAATGTTTCTAAAAACTTTTTTAGAAACATAATCAATGAGTGACATCTAGCAATGCATCATTGCTACCCAAGTGGCAAGAATGTCGAGATCCGACATAACCTTACTGTGACTACTATATTGTAGAACCTTGTCCTTCTATCCTCGATATAGATTGATCAATGAGGCATAGACCGCGTCATCCACTTATCAATCTTTGTGTTTCTTGATCCCCAAGTAGACTCACTCAAATAAATGAGCTCAATATCTCATATTGACTCATTTGAGCATTGTCATGTATTTCGTGGTCCTATTCTATCAAGAGGCCTAAAGATATCACTCCCGTCATATGGGAGGGATAGATCTCATTTACATCACTCACATCCCTCCGCATAATTTGTTACATACTCAGTGATCATCTGTATAGTCCACCCTGTTACGGGTGATGTTTGACGATACCAAAGTACATAACTCCTTATGTAGGGAATCGTAGTGATTTCAGGTCTAAGGACTATTCATACTAATAGTCACATGAGAAAATTTATGACATTCATATAATGATCTATGAAACTTTCTCATGGCAGGTCAATTCAGTACATAGTCTTCTCCAATATATATACCCATGTGTCAATGTGATATCACATATCCATGACTTGTGATATCAAGTTATCCATTAACCTATATGCTAGTCTCAATATATCAATATATCCATTTGTCTATTAATACAATACTTGACTAAGAATGTTTAAGTATAGTGTTCTTTACAACTTCTCATAATCAATTCTACTAATTGATATACTGTAGATTAGAACATACTATTCAAGGGCATTATTATATTTATTTGGCTGACACACGCATAAAGTAAATATAATAATCAATCTTTGCCTGTTATTAATGAAATATGATACATATGATTCCTAATCAATCATCTCATGATTGACACTAAGAGCTGACACTAACAAATGTTGGATCGATTTGAGTGCTAGAGGGGGGTGAACATCGCAAAACAAATTCTTCTTTTTCGTTCGATAAAGACACCAGTTTAGTGCAGCGAAAAGTAAAGTAAGACACAAGGAATTTACTTGGTTCATAGCCTACGGCTGCTAATCCAAGGCCCTAACGGTCCTAGACCATGTATGGAGGGCAATCAACTATAATACTCCTCCTCGTTAGAGGTAGGAGTGAACGAGTACAAGAAGATACAAAAACCTTGAGGTAGAGGGACACTCCCCCTCTCCTCTTTACGATTAAAGCTCCATAAATAAAAACTTTAAAAAGAATATACTAAGTAGATGACTTTAAGTATTACCGACAACTTGAGGAGTTGAAGCTTGAGCTTGGGTCGTCGGTGTTTCGGCAGCGCTTCATCATCGTAGAGTTGTTGGAGAGTCGCGGCGTTACGGGAGAAATTTGGAGGACTTAGAATTAATAAAATGGTGAGGAATGGACCTTATTTTATAGCCCTATTAGTCTCCTCCTTGAGCACATCAAGATCCTACATCAATGGCCACCTCACCCTTGAAGAAAGAGATGATTTTTGACTCTCCTCGAAGCTGATCCTTGACCAGCGGTTGAACTGATTCATTGGTCGGTTGAACTGATGGCTCAGTAGTTGAACTGATCCTTGGTCGGTTGAACTGATGGACAACAGTTGAACTGATGCTTGGCCGGTTGAACTGATGGCCAGAATTTTTGACTGCAATAAAGAGTTAGCTCGAAATATAAGTGAATTCAATGACCACTTGCCGTTCGATCTCGACATAGACCTTCCATGGGAAGTCTTGGTCGGATCGTCGCCTAAGGATGTCCCCGTACGAAGGACACGACCTCACTTCACTTTACTCACTCGAGCTTACCTCAACATTTACCTTTGAAGCCTTGCTTTCGGTCTCCACTTGAGGTCTTCGGCTCCCTCCGAAGTCCTCCCAATGTCGCCCGACCACCACGGTTCCCTCCGTGTGTTGCTGACCTTCATCTTAGCTTAATATTTCTGCGCACTTGATTCAGCCCGTGAGATATCAAAATAACCTTAACTTTTTGTCTTTGCTATAATCAAAACACAGGTTCGATTATCTGGTGCCTCTGCACCAATAATCTCCCCCTTTTGATCCTATGGCAAACTGATGCAAAGTTAAGGGAAATTGAATGCAAAGAAAAATAAATAAAGTAAACGAACTCCCTCTTAACCTTAGGTGAGTTTTGAAGGAAATTTTAATTTTAATTTTAAATTTTGTTCCTCCACCTTAACTTACACTCTTCTTCCCCTTTTGCCATGAATCAAAAACAAGGTTTGGGGGTTTTATAAAAAGTAGGGGTTTGAAAAATGTAATATTATAGCATGCATAAAAATAATCTAGTATGAGTCCAAGCATGCGTCTCGAATTAGTTAAGTTCATTGGTTCGAGGTATATCCCTCTGCACCAACAATAAAAGTATTTGAAAGATAGTTTTGAATTTCAAAATACTTATAAGCTAATTTTCAAGAATAACTTTAAAGATTTATAACCCTTAGGGTTAGTTTGCTCTTCCCCTTAGTCAAGTATATGAGGTATAAGAGAGTTAGGGGGCGCTAAACAATGACCTCGAGAGTTTTATAGTTAATATTGATCGATTATAATTATTCATTTAAGCGCAATAGTTAAAAAAATAGACATCTTTTTGAAAAAGTTATATATTTTATAATTATTCCTTAATCATCTCACCCATTCTATATGTCTCAGATTTGTTCACCTTATATGTTATGTGAGATGATTTGAACTTAATTAAAGTTAGTCAACCTTGGGTTAGATTCGGATTTAACCCCAAGCTCGTCAAGTAACCTTTTCGAGAAATTGGCTTCCAGGTCGTGATGAGGCCAGGGGTCTTCTTTGATCAGAACAACGACCACTTCCTTAGACAAAGCCAAGTTCAGGAAAATGATAACTTGAGTCACTTAAGACTACTTCCTGGTCTAACTAGTTTAGGATACTGATACTACTGGTACATTCCCTACATAATCCTCGATAGAGGGGTTAGCAGGTGACCCAAGATCCGATCCAAAATACACGGCTCAGCTAAGAAAGGAAAGGAAGATTGGCACGGGCGAACATTGAAAGCCATTGGCACGGGCGAATATCAAAAGCCATTGGCACGGGCGAATATCAGAAGCCATTGGCACGGGCGAACATCAGAAGCCATTGGCACGGGCGAACATCAGAAGCCATTGGCACGGGCGAATAGTGAAAGCCATTGGTACGGGAGAGTTAATGAAAGCAATTGATACGGCAAAGGAGAGACGGAAGGCGCTTCGCCAAGAGGTCGATCCAATCTGATCAATACAAAGGGAATTTGACATGGGGAAAAGAGGAGTTGGTTTGGGTTGATAAAAAGCCCTAGGGCTAGGTCACCCGTGGGCTATAGACCTAAACTAGCTTCCCTCAACACGGAAGGTTGAGGGAGATAGTCTAGCCTAGTTTCCCGAAAAATAGAGGAAAAGGTGTTAGGCAATGGCCTGGGAGGCCCCACATAATATTCCAAGGAGTCTTCACTCCTGATATCTGTAATGGAATTATTCTCCAGGGAAAGGTGGTGGCCACGTGTACGATGGAGATAACCTACGACGTTACGATGAAGGAAGGGGGAAGATAAAAGGGAGGGAGCAAGGAGGAAAAAGGGATCCGACAATCATTCCAACCCAGCAAGAGAGCAGAGGACGCAAGAGGAAGAGGAGAACCACAGTTGCCTCACCGGAGAAGAAGGAAGGAGATCTATCGTTGTCACATCTCTTGTATTTTTCTCGCTTTACGATATCACTGTGAAAGGTCTTCTATCCTCCACCTTCGGAAATTGACCCTCCGTAAAGGAGGACCCTCATAGTGAAAGTGCTTAGGCACCGCCTCCGGTGAGAAAGTTCACCTCCGTGGAGTAGGAATCCTTATTCCGAACCACGTTACATCTTGTGTCTGAATCTCGATTGCTATCATCGGTTTGCTTGCGCTTCACCTATTTCATCTTCTTATTCCTTACTGATTGCGGCCGGTGAGGACCCTCTGAGACCCCCCTCAGTGCTTCACTGCATTGAAAACGGAGCGAGCAGGTTTTCACTCTTTCTGCATTAGTTGGCGTCGTCTGTGGGAACATTGAGCTGGACGTCGAGATGCAACCAGAAGAAGTACAACCCCCTGCTACCTCAGTAGCGGAGGAGCGTCCCATCATCCTTCTACCCTCGCAGTTGAAAGCCCTGATGGATGACGCTATCACAGAAGCTCTCGCTAGGGAAAGGAGAAGGACCGGATATCTGCATCCGCATTCTGGAGAACCTTCTTCCAGAGACCCACCCCCAGAAATGCCTCCTCCCTCTCGTACAACCGTCAATGGAGAAACATTGCTTAGAGGCGGACTCGAGGGAAGAACGCCTTAGAACACTATGCCCTTCACCCAAACACGCAGGGAGGAACAGGGCGAAAGTCAATCAACCAGGCCTTCGGAAGTATACGATCCCAGTCCCTTCACAATGGACATTCTCTCGGAACTCCCTCCATCCTACTTCTGGAATCCTCAGATTAATAAGTATGACGGTTCGACGGATCCCGAAGAGCACATATCTCAATTTGACGGAGCGGCCTCGCTCCACTGTTATACTGACGCTCTCAAGTGCCGAGTCTTCCGAACCACCCTAACTGGCTCGGCGCAAAAGTGGTTCAATACCCTGCCCCCAGGGTCTATCACCTGTTTCGCTGATTTCCAGAGAATGTTCAGTCGGGAATTTGTCAGCTGCAAGGCGTATAGACAAGACGCCTCTATGCTAATGCATATCACCCAGGGACCTTCAGAATCCCTTAGGGGGTATCTTCATCGATTCACTTCTGCAGCTAGGGGAATCCCCTCAGCCCGATCTGAATCTTTCAGAGGTGCTATTCAGCACGGACTGAAGGAGGGCCCTTTCCTCAGTTCCTTGTTAAGACAACCTGTGGATAGTTATGAGGAACTACTAAGCCGTGCGGAGCAGTTCATCCACGAAGAAGAAGGATTAAAGGTACAGAGAGCTGAACGGACTGCCTCAGCAGTCCCGACTGAAAGGGCTCGTCCTGCTGCTCCCCAAGCGCCTCTCAGGCGGGAGTATCCAAGACCTTTTCGACAAGAGGTCCCGAGGCCTCATCCGATGTTGCCAGGAGTTCACCCCGTCCCGCCCTTACAAATCATGGCCGCTGAAGTGCTTCCTCCCGTGAGGACTTGGACAGAATGGGAAATGGAATTCTACGACTAACAGAGTCTGCTGCAACGACCCTTAAGACACAGGGGGATCCCACGTAACCCCCCAGCCCCGTTCTTTTGCCAATATCATACAGAATACGACCACAGTAGTGGCCGATGTTTTAAGTTACAAGAGGAATTGGATTGCCTCCATACTGCATATCCGCGAGTAAGGTTCCAGGCAGGAGGACCGGCACGGCGAGGCCCATGACCAGATGTAACCCGTCCAAAGCCATATAATCAACAACCTCGGGTCACTTTCCCCCACACGCCGTTCCAGGAGGATGTCTCTCAAGAAGGCCCATCAGGTGAGGGCCCTTCATCCAATCTAGATGACATTCCCACGCGGGGAGTTATTCATGTTATAGCTGGAGGACCTACCGACGGGGACTCTAACCGGGCGCGAAAGTCGTACGCCCGTCTCATGGAGAGTTTGACCATCGTCACCGACCAAACTATTCAAGTGGCACCGCCCGTTTCATTCGGGCCAGAAGATCTACAAGGTGTTCTGATGCCCCACACGGATGCATTGGTCATTCGCATATCCCTGGCCAATTATGAAGTGGCCCGGGTGCTAGTTGACTCGGGAAGCTCCATCAACATCCTCTTCCAGGAAGCTTTCGGACAGATGCAGCTGGGAAATGCCCTAAATGGAATATTCATTCTTGGGCTCCTCGCCTGTGATAAAAGCGGCCCTAAATGAAAGGGAACGAAGGATTATTTTTCCTAAATGGCTCGGTGGATGCTAGAACCTTCAATTACATGGGAAGGGGGCGGATATGGGCGTTCCCCCTTCAAAAGGCAAGCACAAAAGAGGGAGGGTATGAAAGCGTTGCCTCCTTTATATTGATGGCTTCGGGACTATATACATCTAAATTTCTATCCCCGCGAGGCAGAGCGGAAGATATCCCCGTGTGGTGGTGGAACGGAAGAACCGAGACCCCTCGGTTATTATTTATTCTACATCTAAATTTCTATCCCCGCGAGGCAGAGTGGAAGATATCCCCGTGTGGTGGTGGAACGGAAGAACCGAGACCCCTTGGTTATTATTTATTCTACATCTAAATTTCTATCCCCGCGAGGCAGAGCGGAAGATATCCCCGTGTGGTGGTGGAACGGAAGAACCGAGACCCCTCGGTTATTATTTATTCTACATCTAAATTTCTATCCCCGCGAGGCAGAGCGGAAGATATCCCCGTGTGGTGGTGGAACGGAAGAACCGAGACCCCTCGGTTATTATTTATTCTACATCTCAATTTCTATCCCCGTGAGGCAGAGCGAAAGATATCCCCGTGTGGTGGTGGAATGGAAGAACCGAGACCCCTCGATTATTATTTATTCTACATCTAAATTTCTATCCCCGCGATGCAGAGCGGAAGATATCCCCATGCGGTGGTGGAACGGAAGAACTGAAACCCCTCGGTTATTATTTAACCCTATATTGTTTTATCCTTGCAAAATAGCAGAGTCAATTCATTTAATGGTTCTATATCCCAAGCGGATTATAAAGGCGGAAGAGCCGATATATGTCTCGGTCTATGGGGATACGAAAGAAGCGAAGCGTGGTACAATGCAGAAAACACTGGAGAAAGGAGATAAACTGGGAAAGTTCATTAATGCAAAGGAATTACATATTTACGAGGAAAAACGACAAATAGAAACCCTTAGACATCTTGAGTATTATAGTTCTTTGTTGGGAGGAACGGAGGGAGCTCTCTTATATGGTTAAGGTTGACACAATAGTTGTCGCCGGTAAGACTGCTGCAGGAAAACTTGTTTGGCCAATTCCTTTTGGGACCTGACCAGTTGTTGGCGTAGGGAGCGATTACTGGCGGAAGTTTCCTTCAGCCGCTACTGTAAGTACTTCACTTGCTCCTCCAAGATAACTATGTATCGACGGTCATTTATCTGTTCTTCAGAAAGAGAGGAACTGCTGCCCTGTTCAGATATCCTGTCCATGGCAAATAAAGAGAAAAGGGAAGGATGGAAGCTATCAGGTAAAGATCGGGAACTTTTATAGCAATGAAGGGGGAAGGTGCATTTATGGGCAGAAGAAAGGGAGACCATAAATGCCAGTAAAGGAGAGGAGACGTGGGGGCAGTAGTCGGAAGGGCAACGAGCCTATAACTGTAATTAAGAAGGTCCGAATCCCCGGGCGATGATAGAAGAAGGTATGTTCAGATCAGATTATAGTCCTTTCGAAGACAGAACTCTTACCTCTACGAGAAAAAGACAAAAGCAAACATCAAGTTCCCTCTCTCATTTTTACTCATATATTTGAAATGATTACATTAATTTGATCTATACAGATTTTCTCTGATTACTCCCCATAGACGAGGCGGGAGAGGTCTCTTTAGGAGGAGAGGGTGCCAGGATGACCCTGAAGCGCTCGACTTGAGGTGAAGGAAGAACTGATAGACCTTCGTTGAACGAAGAAGGATGAGCTCCTGCTGGGGGGATTGGGATGAAAGCCAGCGTTGGCGGAAGTGGAGGAAGTTCGTCAATGGCGCGGGGGTCTCCCACTGTATACTCCCAGGTGAAGGGAGGATTCCACACCCTGTTGCGGAAGGAGGGAAAAGGAGCCCGAAAAGACCTCCCTTTAGGAGGAGGAGCGGAAGGGGGCGGAAGGCTGAAGTGGCGGTCGAGCGGGTCTCTGAGTCTCCAGTATCTTCCGAAGCCCAGTTCCATAACTCGAAGGATTCTGACTCTGAAGAAATTTCGATGGGATGCCCTGCTGAAGCCATGATAGTGAGATAGAGGGACGAAGACATGGAGGGTGATGATTTATAATGAAAGAAAAGCAACGGGGGAAGTTCTTGGGAAGGGGAAGAAGACGAGGAGGTGGATATAGTTTCCGAAGCAGTAAAAAGGAATGGGGAAGGCTAACAGGCCAGAGTCACTTAAAGCAAGTCCCCAAACCGAAATCGGGACGGGTGTGAATAATATCAGACAAAATACTTCAAGCAGATTCCCGAACCGAAACTGGGGCGGGGGTGAATAATGTTATTCAATATCTCTCCCATAAGCCCGAACCAACGAGGTGAGTGCACCATCCGATACGGGAAAAGAGATAACAGTATAAAAAAGGAGGAGTTTAAAATTGGTCCAGAATTCCCGACCCGTCAAGAAGCAGGACAAGACGATGATAACTAAGCCTATGGACAAATTCATCATTCAGAAGCAGAAGAGAGGCTATTGATAAAATTATCAAAAAAGGAGAATAGTAGAAATTACAATTCAAAGAGTTCGGGCGGACATTTAGCTAACGCCTCCGTGGGATCTAAATAGCTAGTGTGCCGAGTGGCGTATCCTTGTTCGGCATTTTGAGCCGAGGACCCCTCAAAACCTAGTATAAAGAGATCTACTCCCTTCTTGACATAGCGCCCCTTGAGGTCGGCTTCCTGCTCCTTTAGTTGGTCCTGATATTGAACCACCTGAGCTTGACTTTCCGCCAATTTAATCGCCAAAGCATCTCTCTCGGTGGCTGCCTGTATAGCTCGCTGTCCTAAGGCTGAAAGAGCTTCAAGATACTCCTGTTGGAGGGTAGATTGCTGCTGAGCCACCGGCGATAAGGTTCGGGGAAGAGCCGCTACCATGGAGAAAAGATCCTGACACTTCTTTGCACAGGATTCCCTGGTAATTGCCCAGGCTTGCCACTCCAGATTAAGATGGTGGCATTCTTGTTGAAGCTGTGTGATAGTAGCCGAAGAGTCAGCATCCTTGATCATGGCATCCATAAGATATCTCTTATACTCCTTCAGTTCCTGAGTCAGGATGTCTACCTGTTGCAGCTCACTGGACTGCAAGAAGAGGCGCTGTTCTAATTCTTCATTTTTTCGTTGTAGCTCCTCTTTTTTGCTTCGGACCAAGGCTAGTTGCATCGTGGCATCTTCACACTGGCCCCGACAGTCTGCCTCCTTTGCCTCCTCGCTGCTTAATCGCGACGAGCTCTTTTAGACACAGCGGCAAAATGGCGAGCCTCCACACTAGATTGGAATCGGGCTAGATGAACCACCATGTTGTGATGTTGGGTGGAGGCCTAAAAGGAAAGGAAAATTATCAGCATACATCAGTATAGGGAAATACCCATAGCAGAGAGGAGGAAAAGAAAAAGTAAATACCTCTGCCAGCAGTTTACCCACTTGCTCACACGGGCCTTGTATGCCCGACTGGTTAAAGAATTTTACCTCCGAAGGGTGCCGAATTTTCAGCAAGGATCCCAGCGTGGCCTTCGGAGGAACAGGAAGGGAAGGATCCTCTCCTTCCAAGGAAGATGGGGGTCTGGTACGGCGAAGAGGGGTAGGAGAGGTTCTCGAGTCGGGAGGTATAGGAGCTTGGAAAGATTCTGTACGAGAAGGCAGGGGTGAATTTTGTGCAGATGGGGAGGAATGAAGAAATTGGGAGGGAGAATCCCCTCCTTGGGGAGATAAAGAAGGGGCAGGGGAGGTATTGCCTTCCCTTCTGGGCTCATAAATGGTTAAGGGTTGAGCTCCCGGCTGGTCGGAAGATAAGGGAAGAAGAGCCGATGAACTTGAGGCTCCTTTCTTGATGAGTCGTAACTTTTTTCAGAGGGATGACGGAGCGGCTACTAACTGGCCTCTTTTAGTTGAGGTTTTCTTTTTCTTGACAGCCTTAATAGCTTCCCCTTCCACCAAAGCCTTCTGCATTAGATCGTCTGCAAGGTATACTTATAAGAAAGATGAATAATTTGGAAAGGAAGTCATAGTGCAGGACCAGTATCACCCTACCTATAGCAACCGAAGTCATCAAAGGTAGAGGAGACAATCCAAAGTGGCTTAACAGAGGAGTTTCTATTAGGTGTTTGGAGCAGTAATGTAGCTCTCTTAATACTCTATACACTTCCGGGAAGGGGCATTGGGTCCTCGTTTCTTGGAAGGGAGGCAATTCAGGAAGGGCTACCTTCCATGTATCAGAATAGGGAAGGGACTCGGGAAGTTGTACAAAGAAATACAATTCTTCCCAGCCCTTGTGGGAAGTGGGGAGTTCACTCAGAATTGGCGATAAGCGGCTAGATAAATAAAAGAGACCTACCTTAGAAGACTTTAATTGGAAGAAGCAATGGAATATTTCAGGGGTCAGAGAGAGGTTCAAGTGTTGGAACACTATGTGGGCTCCCGATAGAATTCGGAAGGAGTTGGGGGTGAATTGGTTCAGGGGTAGTCCGTAGAAGTTTAAAAGGTCCAAATAAACTGGTGGTACCGGCAGGGATAGGCCATTAAGAAATTGTTCAGAGAAAAAACATGTTAAACTGGGAGGAGGATTATGAGGTAGATGCAGTTTAGTCGTGAAACATCATTTTATAGAGGGGTCTATGTATTCGTTCTTAATATTAAAGAAATAGTGGTTACAATCTAATTGGGTTATGGTATGTTCATACCAGGCGGGTGAAGAGGTGGTCCTAGGAGCCATTGATGTGAACAAAGCAGAGCACTTACTCGGGGGTTAAAGAAGGATCGTGTGGGGAAAGGAAGGGCTGGGTCGCCGAAACGCCGCTGGTGAAAATCACTGGAGGAGAAGAATAGGCTGGATTGTTAAGCACACTAAACGATATCTAAAAGGAGAAGGCGAGGGTTTATATAGGGTTTTTCGCGACGATTCAGCTGCACGGAAGGAGAAGGAGAAGCGGATCCCATGAGCCCAACGAGCCTCCCTTAATATACTTGGGAGAGTTATAAGGGAACGGATGGATTTAAGTTGAGAAATGAGGAATAGGTCAGAAACTTTATGTACATTGGGACAGTCAAGCTTATAACTTCGCTTGACTATTTTTCGGGGTTGACTAATGATACTACTGGTACCTTCCCTACATAATCCTCAATAGAGGGGTTAGCAGGTGACCCAAGATCCGATGCTAAGAAGAAAGAAAAGGAAGATTGGCACGGGCGAACATTGAAAGCCATTGGCACGGGCGAATATCAAAAGCCATTGACACGGGCGAACATCAGAAGCCATTGGCACGGGCGAACATTAGAAGCCATTGGCACGGGCGAACATCAGAAGCCATTGGCACGGGCGAATAGTGAAAGCCATTGGTACGGGAGAGTTAATGAAAGCAATTGATACGGCAAAGGAGAGACGGAAGGCGCTTCGCCAAGAGGTCGGTCCAATCTGATCAATACAAAGGGAATTTGACATGGGGAAAAGAGGAGTTGGTTCGGGTTGATAAAAAGCCCTAGGGCTAGGTCACCCGTGGGCTATAGACCTGAACTAGCTTCCCTCAACACGGAAGGTTGAGGGAGATAGTCTAGCCTAATTTTCCGAAAAATAGAGGAAAAGGTGTTAGGCAACGACCTAGGAGGCCCCACATAATATTCCAAGGAGTCTTCACTCCTGATATCTGTAACAGAATTATTCTCTAGGGAAAGGTGGTGGCCACGTGTACGATGGAGATAACCTACGACGTTACGATGAAGGAAGGGGGAAGATAAAAGGGAGGGAGCAAGGAGGAAAAAGGGATCCGGCAATCATTCCAACCCAGCAAGAGAGCAGAGGACGCAAGAGGAAGAGGAGAACCACAGTCGCCTCACCGGAGAAGAAGGAAGGAGATCTATCGTTGTCACATCTCTTGTATTTTTCTCGCTTTACGATATCACTGTAAAAGGTCTTCTATCCTCCACCTTCAGAAATTGACCCTCCGTAAAGGAGGACCCTCATAGTGAAAGTGCTTAGGCACCGCCTCCGGTGAGAAAGTCCACCTCCGTGGAGTAGGAATCCTTATTCTAAACCACGTTACATCTTGTGTCTGAATCTCGATTGCTATCGTTGGTTTGCTTGCGCTTCACCTATTTCATCTTCTTATTCCTTATTGATTGCGGCCGATGAGGACCCTCTGAGACCCCCCTCAGTGCTTCACTGCATTGAAAATGGAGCGAGCAGGTTTTCACTTTTTCCGCATCAGATACGATGAGGTAGCTTCAACTAGTTTCACTCGGTCAAGTGCACCAAGCTAGATACGTCTTATCTAGCTCGAATACACGAGACTTTGTTTCCCTAACATACTATCATCTCGCCGCATCCTGATACTATGTTGTCAAGAGTTGACTAACTACTTGTTCTATCTAGCCATTCTAAAAAGTAAAATAAAAGTTTGATCATGCTAAGTTATCGGGTATACTATTTTGGTATTAGCTCCCCCTGGACCATTGAACCAATATGGTCTATTCAAATAATGAACTTGATCCTGGGTAATCCAATACTTATTGGTTCTTATATGTGAGTTTAATAGAGTTTTAGGGACCCAAGCTTGGACTCGTTGATGACTACGATTTACGATAGACATATATGATCTATTCGTAGTCTTTGGATTAAACCTGAGTCCGGTTCTGTTGTACATAGCTCTTTGAGTTCCAAGAAGTCGGTTAAGATTCTTGGATCCCATCAAGAACTTGTCCAATCGAGCCTCGAGCTCTTGGAATTGTCCTTTCAAGAGGGAGTTCTCTTCTTCGAGTTTCTCAACTCGAGTTGAGTCCTCCTCTCGAACTCGACTAGTCGAAGAGGTTAGAGTGGTCTCTTGCTTGAGGGTTTCAACCTCCTCAAGCAAGGACTCGACCCTAGACTCGAACTTAGTTAATTTCCTAGTTAGCATTTTAATAGTATGATACAAAGTACTAATTAAAGAATGACTAACCTTTACTTTCTCTTTCGGACCGGCTTTGAGTTTCTTCTCGAAATAGGCTTCGGGGTTGGAGTCGGAGTCGGAGTCGAAGTTGGACTCGTACTCGGCTTCGGACTCTGACTCGAAATCTTCTGGTCTTGCCATGTATGCTATACCGATGCCTTCTTCGTTCTCCCAAGTTGCATGAAGAGCCTTCTTTGCTCCCTTTTGTTTTGGCCTCCTTTTTTATTCGAATCGCCCCTTCTTCTCATTCCTCAATTGCTCTCTTTCTTTTCAAACTATTCTTCGCACCATGTTGACTATTGCGGCCTCCTCTTCGGATTTGGATTCGGATTCATCCTTGAGTTCAGATCCATCTTCTTGCTCGGGAGGTCGCTTGCTCTTCTCCTTTCTTCTTCGTCCTGCAAGTAAAGCAACACCTCTCTCGGCCCGGACCATGTTAGTTTGTTCATGAAGTTCAAATTCCGAAAACAACCCATCTAATCTAATTTTTGATAGATCCTTAGAGACCTTGTAGGCATCGACCATGGATGCCCACAAGGTAGTCTTAGGGAAAGCATTTAAAGCATACCTTATAAGGTCTCGATTTTTGACCTTTTGTCTGATGGCGTGCAAGCTATTGACGATGTCTTGAATACGGGCATGTAGTTGTGTCACCGTCTTGTGTTCCTGCATCTTAAGGGTATACAATTTATTGAAAAGCAAGTCACGTTTACATACCTTCGCGTCGTCGGTTCCTTCGTGTAGCTCTATGAGTTTAGTCCATAGATCTTTCGCGCTAATGAAGGGGCCGACGCAGTTTAACTCCTCTTTGGACAAGCCGCATTGAAGGATTTGGGTCGTCTTGGCATTGGCTTCCACTTTCTTTTCATGGCATTAGTCCATTGATCATAATCCAATGATTCACCCACTTCATTAGTAGGAAGCGTGAATCCGGTATGGATTATGATCCACATCTCGATTTGAGTCTTTAGGAAGCACTCCATCTGACCCTTCCAATAACGGAAGTCGTCTGCATTGTAAAACGGAGGTTGGACGGTGCTAAACCCTTCGAGATGGGCCATTCAGACAAAAGAAAAGAAAATGCGTACCTCGCAAAAGAAAAACAACCAAAATGTACCAAGACTTTCGTCTTGGATTAGTAGTGCGGGAGAGAGGATTTAAGTTAAACAAAAATCTCGAAAAGACAAAAAATAATAAAAAAAACTGTAAGAAATTGCTAGATTGGTGGTTTCACCAAATCGCAGTAACCCCGGCTCTGATACCAATTGTTGGATCGATTTGAGCGCTAGAGGGGGTGAATAGCGCAAAACAAATTCTTCTTTTTCGTTCGATAAAGACACGAGTTTAGTGCAGCGGAAAGTAAAGTAAGACATAAAAAATTTACTTGGTTCGCAACATACGGTTGCTAATCCAAGGCCCTAATGGTCCTAGACCGTGTACGGAGGGCAATCAACTATAATACTCCTCCTCATTATAGGTAGGAGTGAACAAGTACAAGAAGATACAAAAACCTTGAGGTAGAGGGACACTCTCCCTCTCCTTTTTACGATTAAAGCTCCGGAAATATAAACTTTAAAAAGAATATACTGAGTATATGACTTTAAGTATCACCGACGACTTGAGGAGTTGAAGCTTGAGCTTGGGTTGTCAGTGTTTCGACAGCGCTTTGTCGTCGTAGAGTTGTTGGAGAGTCACGACGTTATGGGAGCAATTTAGAGCATTTAGAATTAATAAAATGGTTAGGAATGGACCTTATTTTATAGACCTAGAAGTCCCCTCCTCGAGCACATCAAGATCCTACATCAATGGCCACCTCACCCTTGAAGAAAGGGATGAGTTTTGACACTCCTTGAAGCTGATCCTTGACCAGCAGTTGAATTGATTCATTGGTCGGTTGAACTGATGGCTCAGTAGTTGAACTGATCCTTGGTCGGTTGAACTGATGGACAACAGTTGAATTGATCCTTGGCTGGTTGAACTGATGGCCATAATTTTTGACTGCAATAAAGAGTTAGCTCGAAATATAAGTGAATTCGATGGCCACTTGCCGTCCGATCTCGACATAGACCTTCCATGGGAAGTCTTGGTCGGATCATCGCCTAAGGTTGTCCACGTACGAAGGACACGACCTCACTTCACTTTACTCACTTGAGCTTACCTCAACATTTACTTTTGAAGCCTTGCTTTCGGTCTTCACCTGAGGTCTTCGGCTCCCTCCGATGTCCTCCCGATGTTGCCCGACCACCACGGTTCCCTCCGAGTGTCACTCACCTTCAGCTTAGCTTAGCATTTTTACACACTTGATTCAGCTCATGAGATAACAAAATAACCTTGACTTTGTATTTTTGCCATAATCAAAACACAGGTTCGATTATCTGGTGCCTCTGCACCAATAACAATTCCATGCATAGATATGGAGTTTCAACGTTGCATTCCCATCGTATCTTGACCTTGGAGCTGGAGAAAGAGGCTTGGACGACATCCTCTAGGGGTTGGAGGCCCTTGGATGACCCCCCCTTTCGGGGTTTGGGAGCCCTAGGGCGGCTTCCTTCGTGATTCCTTTCTTCCTCATTGTCTTTCATTTATATAGACGGACAAAATCCCTAATTCCTCGAAATAAGCGACACTGGCACATGGTCGTGCCCTAAAGGCACAACCCCACCGTGCTTCACTGTAGAAGAAATGTTCTCATGCAACAAAAACTGACTCCACAGGACGTGGACATGCCTCAGAGGCATGCCCCCCCCTCCCCACGCGAGGAGAAAAACGGGAATGGCTCTAGGCATGCCCCAACCAAGTTTCACTATAGAGTCTTCATATATATTCGACTGCAATCCAATTGACATTAGATTCCGACCGGACCGTAGATGGATTCCTGCTAGAATCCTACTGAATTGCAGTTGCTAATGCTGCGGTAACTGGTCGCTACAATCGCAATCGATTCCAACCATAATTGGGTCAAAATTCAGTCACGATCCGATCGGACTCAAAGTCGATCGGACTGGGGCTAGACTTCGATAGGAATCTAGTCAAATTGCGGTTGCCAGTGTCACAACCACTAACAACCGTAATCACCGCCTATTCCGACTGTAATTCCGTCAAATTCTGACATTGATTCAATCAAAATCCAGTGTCGGCTAGACCACAGTCAGATTCCAACCGAATCACAGCTGGAATCTGACCATATATGGGCGGACAAAATCCATATATCTTGTGCGACGCTTTATGGGTGCCTGTGCATGCCTGCGGATGTGGCAGTGCCAACTCATCTCGCCCACGCCACACTCACCTCGCAAATTCGATTTTCTCTGCAAATTTTTTTACCTTCTCTAAATTTGATTTTCCCCGCATGTTCTCCTTTGTCGGAGCAATCCGAGACTTACCTCTGTCTTTTGATTTCCTTTCCCAGTAGGGTTTGCAAGTTACCTTCGCTTCTGCCCCTCGCCATCAACCATTGTCATGCTCCTCACCGCACCTTCGCTCTGGCCGCAAGCCTCTATCCCCCTTGGTGCATGGGTGGACACACATGGCCGCCATCCCCCCTTGGTGCATGTATGGAGGTGCAGGCCTCCACCACCTCGTCGTGCAATCAAGAGCAACTCCTCGACGGTCAGTGTCGCCGCACACGTTCCGTGAGTTTGAAACTTCACATGACTTCATGCTTGAAACTTGCAACTTGTCACTTTTTAAAAAAAAAAATTCTTACCCGATTCACAGATCATTCGGATGAGGTTATGATTTGGGTCATTTTTTCCTTAGCTAAAATTCATTCAAAAAATCTTGCCACATTTTAATTAATGGAATGAAACATCTTTGATTAGACTTGGACTATGATTATAGCTTACCCGTGCGTGTGACACTCATTATGAAGCATAGAAGAAATGATGGTTCAATTTCTTAATATGAACTTGCTGTGTTTTGTAAATTTGTAGTGATGACTTACTTAGTAGTTTTGATTATCTAGTCTTGCTTCAAATACGATGATCGATGAAATTATGTATACTTGTTTCATTGCCTATGCTTTCTAATGGTGGTTTGTACATCATTTTTAGGTATAGATGGCTCGAAGTCACTGATTATTGGAGGGATAACATAACCTAATTGGTGTTGATATAATCAAATGCAATAGGTTAGAATTTTTTGAGCGAAAATAAATCTTTATCCATGAGACTCCAACAATTTTACTTAGTATTTTTCACAAGTTAGTTTAATCGAACAATTGGTAGATATGTTTACCAAGAAATAGCGGTCCTTACCACGAAATATGTGAATTTTTATTATCTTTGTTAGTATTTGTACCTATATATTGGCATTTGTTTTTATATATTTGCATTTTTAGTCTTCTCTGAAGTTTTTAACTTTGATAGTTTAATGAGGATTTAGGTTGTTTATTATGTAATTATAATTCAAAATTTGAATGGTAAAAATGAGTATGTGCATTGTTATTTAATTTGTATTGTATGCCTTTTCTCGATAGTCATTTTAAATTTATGAACTATTACTATCTACATTTTAATCTTTATACTCCTTCCTCTAATAGATGCCAAGCGTATAGTTGGAAGGTGCTTCAATGATGCTTCAGTTCAAATCGACATCAAACTGTGACCTATTATGGTTGTTGCTGGTCCAGGTGACAAGCCCATTATTGTTGTCAATTACAAGGGAAGGAAAAGTAGTTTGCAGCTGAAGAGATATCTTCTATGGTTTTGATAAAGAGGAAAGCAATTGCTCAAGTGTGTCTTGGATGTGTTGTTAAAAACATTGTTTTATTAACTAATACAATTGTTTAAGAAATTGTTGAATCATATCTTGGATGTGTTGTTAAATATAAATGTTTGGACTTTGATTCGGGTTAAATACTGGAATTATTGTCGTTGTGTTGTATAGGAATTTAGACGGAGTATGGTAATCAACGAGGTAACTGTAAAAATATTTCCTTCTTCTATCATACATATGTATTCAAGTCCTTTGGAATTTTTTTCAGAGTAAACTGTTTCCTATTGTTGAATGGGTGGCACTGGATAGGTCCCATCCCGGTAGGCAACATTCAACTCAACGTCAACATAGGTTGTGATGGCCTAACTTCGAAACCAGTCGACGACTTTGTGAAGGATCCTGATTGTGCAAGAGATGGGAGAATAACGATTCTCGATTTTGTGCCATTGATTTCGTTTGTTGATGCAACTAAACTATTTGAGGTACATCGCGATGGTAGTGTTGGACTTTAAACATCAGCACCACCAGTTATCTACGCTCAATACTTGCTGGTCTTGGTATTTCAAGTTCAGCGCCATGGTTTTCCTGCGCTCATTATTCGATGGTCCTAGTATTTCAAGTGCAGTACCACATTGGTCCTACACTTTGAATATCAATACCACCGTGGATCTCACCAAAAACCTTGGTGGTTATGTTATTCCAAGTACAACACCAAAGTGGTCCTGTACTTCCAATATTAGCACCATAGTTTATTTCGCAATTTTAACACATGGTGCTAGAATTTGAAGTGCAACACCAATATGGTGTTGGGATTTACAAATAAGCACCCCCGGTATTTCAAATGTAGCACCACGTTGGTCATGCATTATGAATATTAACAACACCGTGGATCTCACCTAAAGGCTTCGTGGTGATGTTATTCCAGGTACAACACCAAAGTGGTCATGTACTTCCAATATCAGAACCATAGTTCATTTCACGATTTTAACTCATGGTGATGGAATTTGAAGTGCAACACCGTTGTGGTGCTGGGATTCACAGATCAGCACCACCAGTTATCGAACCTCACTACTTGGTGGTCCTGGTATTTCAAGTGCAGCACCACACTAGTCCTGCACTCTGAATATCTGCACCACCCTGGATCTCACCTAAAACCTTAGCGGTGATGTTATTCCAAGTACAACACCAAAGTGGTCCTGTACTTCCAATATCAACACCACAGTTTATTTAACGATTTTAACTCATGGTGCTGGAATTTGAAGTGCAATACCATTGTGGTGCTGAGATTCACAAATCAACACCACCAGTTATCGAAGCTCACTACTCAGTGGTCCTGGTATTTCAAGTGCAGCAACACCACGCTGGTCCTGCACACCAGAAACACATTTAATGCACTGCCCTCTTTCATTTCATCTAAATTTCCAAAAAATCCGAGTCTCATAGGCCCATCAATGGGTTTTGATCGAAACTCATTGATGGACCTAGATAGCTCAGATTGGGCTGATTCTAAGTGTTGCAGGGTCATGAGGTGCCCCACGCTTCATCTGTGGAAAAAAATATTTGTTCCAATTCATTAGCAGCAATGATACGAAGGTATTCAAACTTTCTTACTATAAGATGATTGGCACACGCACATCCCTTATCGTAGGGATGTCGAAATGAGGTGAACACACCAGAAGCACCTTCACAACACTGCTCTCTTCTAGTGCATGGTGATTTTCCAAAAATCCAAGTCCTAGAGGCCCATCAATGGCTTTCGACCAAAAGTCATTGATGGACCTAGAGAGCTCAAATTGGGTTGATTCCAAGTGTTGCAGGGTCATGAGGTGCCCCACGCTTCATCTGTGGGGAAAAAAAATATTTGTTGGGTGACAGAAGCATGTTTTCTATGTATGTTGGGTATGTTTGGATGAAAACGAGTGATGGTTCAGGTTTTACTAAAACATGAGCAGTGGTCCTATTTTTTTCACTTGCAGCACCATACTGTGGTGCTGGTCTATTACGCCAAGCACCACATTGGGTCTCTAAGACCAACACTACAACATTTGGTGTTGATCAAAAGATTATGATTCATTGCATTTCTATATTGGATTGAAAAAAAAACGATTCATACCATTTATTTATATTAAAGATGATTAACTTCTTTAATTTTAAGTGCTACTCTTTTATAGGCAGTCGGTTTCACTCACCGACAATTGAAGAAAATGAGGTTGGTGCTAAGCTATACATTTCTGAACTTGCAGATGATCGAAAGCCAAAAGTTGGTATGCAATTCTCATCACTAGAGGAGGCATTTTCATTCTATAACTAATATGCACGTGAAGCATGATTTAGTGCAAGGATAAGCAATAACAAGAAAAATAAGATCACAAAAGAAGTTGTGTGGAAAAAATTTGTTTGCTTTAAAGAAGGTCTAACAGATAATAAACATGAAAAAGTGATCAACTAACAAGGAAAAGAGCACGTGGAAAAGTTAGAACTGGTTGTAAGTCATACATATCACTTGTTAAAGAGCAAACTAGACCTCATTGGGTTGTCAGTAACTTCATGGAAAGTCATAATCATCCACTCTCGACTCCTTCAAAAGTGCATTTGCTATGGTCACATTGTAATGTTATGACAGCAAAAAAAGTATTGACAACTTTTTTCAGAGGTCAATGTACCAACTTGTCAACAATTGAGATTATTTGATATAGAGTATGGAGGCCCTGAGCGGGTAGGTTGCATAGAAAGAGATATTAGACACTTTGAGAAAGAACTAAGGGAGGAAAAAAAGGGTCTCGATGCTGAAACATTGATTGAGGTTTTTGTATAAGAAAGAGAAGAATTCTACTTTTTTCTTTGATTACGAGACTGATTCAGATAATAGATTTAGTAAATGTTTTTGTTAGTGCAGGGGCACCAGATAATCGAACCTAGGTTTTAATTATGACAAAGATCCAAAATTAAGGTTATATTGTTATCTCATGAGCTGAATTAAGTGTGCAAGAAATGATTAAGCTAAGCCGAAGGTCAACGACACCCGGAGAATCTCGAGTCGAGAAACCATAGTGGTCAGGCGACACTGGGAGAACATCGTGGGAGTCGAAGAACTCAGGTGAAGACCGGAAGCAAAGCGACAGGTCATAAAGGACCAGAGGTAAGCACGAGTGCGAAGAGAGATGGTAAGGTCGTGTCCTCTATAAGGGGACGACCGTAGGCGGTGATCCGACTAAGACTTCCAGTGGAAGGTCTAGGTCGAGATCGGATGATAAGAAGCCGTCACATTTACCATATTCTGAAAGTGACCAAGCTGGCAGTTGACTGCTGAATATTGGTAGTCGACTTATGTCAGTCGACTGATGGCGACGAATCAGCTAAATATGCAAGGTCAAAAAGGATAACGTTTGATGTCGCCACTTCGCGATAAGATAAGGTGTCACCTCGTGATAAGAATCACAAGTTGAGGATCTGGATCCAGACTTATTCCAAGGCACAAGTCTATAAAAGGAGGGGAGGACTTGAACCCTAGATCATCCGGTCTTGCTCTCAAAGTGCTCTCGCAATGCCAAAGCTCTAACGCC
The DNA here is from genome assembly GCA_025175895.1 of Wurfbainia villosa. Taxonomy (NCBI): domain Eukaryota; kingdom Viridiplantae; phylum Streptophyta; class Magnoliopsida; order Zingiberales; family Zingiberaceae; genus Wurfbainia; species Wurfbainia villosa. Next base: position 2,779,181 of record CM046008.1, read on the forward strand.
GTAATGCCATCATAATGCCAGCGCAACGCTAAGCTTACAACTTCTTCGTCGGCAGCAGCAAGGTTGTTTTATTTATTATATTTGTGATTTTAATCTTAATGAGGTGAGGTAGTTTTGTTGCTACATTCTCGAGCTTTTGTTTTTGCGATCGTTGTCTCCTACCTCCAATGAGGAGGAGACTCTATAGTGAATTGCCCCTTCGTATGCCGTCAAGGATCGCGACGCCTTGGAGTAGCAACCGTTGGGTCCTGAACCAAGTAAAAATAAATTTATCTTATTTATTTTTCCGTTGCATTACTCATAGTTTTAATCGAATGAACGAAAAGATGAAAAGTTTTACGCTCACTATTCACCCCCCCCAGTGACGCTTCTCGATCCAACAATTGGTGTCACGCCCTGAGAGTATGCCGAGCCAAAAAATAAACGGACGACATCTCCCATGTACGTGGCAACATAACCTATTGATACAAGGCCTTCCGGCCACATCCACACAAACATAAACAAGTATATCTATATCAAAACACAGCGGAAAACATCACAACAAAATAACAAACTCACAACAACCCATACATACATAAAATTTCAAAACAAACACGGGTGTACACCCACAGAACAAGTCCACGACACAAAATGTCAAATAAACTCCAAATACATACTATAGTATACGAAAACTCAAAAACATCCATGGGAGCCTCAGAAGTGAGATGGGAGGGATCAACTAGCCATGCTCCAAGTCAGCACCATGTCTTCTACCTGTTACCTGGGCGACAAGAAAACCCAGGGTCTGTGGTGGTGAGTATAAACTCAGGGGTAATATGAAAAAACATGTATATATCACATATCACATGTAATTCAACAATATAATCTACAGATACATCAAGTATACATCAACATAATAAATATATATACATGCATATATCCTCTAAACAATTGAACCATATAAGAATGCAGACATACCTGAAAGTCTGCTACGCTACACTTATCCAACCTGAGCATATATCCATAATATACAACAATAAATCTGGACTAACTCATACTACATTATGATACTGGTCAAAGATATATAATAGTCCGACCAACTCATACACAGGTATCTCACGCACTATTATAGCAAATGCAGCAGCATGTATGAATATGTACAAACAAATGCAACATCATAGTAAGCATATATATAGATAACATCTATATATATACTAATCACAATATATATATGTCCCAATTCAACACCAACCACTGCTCTTGAGTGACCGAGTGGGAAGTATAGTCAAGTAACATATAAGCATAAAGAGTTAGCTACACAACGGGGGTCCCTATTGTTGGCCACTCCGACAGTCACTACCCATGAGTGGTAGAGTGCCACACATGCAGGACAACTGCATGCAACTCCAACTACCATCGTCTATAGTGGTCGAGTACGGCACAACAATGCTCTACCCTCACACCAGTTACCCCTCCATGAGTAACCTGGGAGGTAGGATGACTGACAACCCTCTCAATCACAAGGGAGACCAAGTCGCCAATATGCATGTAAATGACATGAATGCACAATCACACATACAGACATCCATCACAGACTCTCTATTCTACAGGAAGTCATACTAATCTGATCAACCTACTCTCTATCCTACAGAGATTCATCCTCGATTGATCATAACCAAGCTAGGACCACTGGTCCGTAGCGACGAACTATCAACAATCCATATGACCATAAATAAACACATGATCAGAAATGGGTACGCAACATAAGGATTTATCATAAGGTTCAATTCTATGTTCAGGACATTACTCGCTCCCCAAGATGACCTTTTTATCCCATTTACAATTCAAGTCTTTATCCGTACTCTATTAAATACACCTACTTGAACAACTATAGGCTTACATGCATCACATCTATAACGCATAATCATGATGAAGGAAAATGTGATAACAACAATAGAGTATTTAAAAGGTTAAAGACTAAGTATCAAGCATTAGAAAAATTATAGTGGAGTCAAGGTCAAAGTGATAATAATATGAAGTTATATACTTCAGGGTTTTGCTGCTACCTAACTAGGGTAGGAAATTACCCACCTAATATGTAGACTAGTTGATGGTCTTCACATCCGTGAATCTATCTCGAATCAAGATCCTGTATATAACATAGAATATAACCAAACATGAATATAAACAAGCTATAGGAATCTAACTCAATCCTAATCCCTGATTGATTCACTAAAATCAATTAATGGAATTCACTTAATAATCCATCCACCCAAACACATGATACTTGTCTTTAACCCACAATTAATTCCGATAGTAATAGTTAATCCAACCTACTAATTTCATATAAGCTGTAATTCACTGCTACATCCATAAACACCTAGATTACATTTACCTCAGTCTTCCAATTTCCTACGGTGGATCTGCACAGGAACCCGCTATTGATCTTCCCCCAAGATCACCTGTCACCACAATCTATTGTATAACTATAACACAACCTACCTCATAATATACCAAATCAAAGCTTACCTTCCCTTATCCGATTCGTAGATTTGCCTTAGCCCACAGTAAGCTATAATGATACGAGAATCAACACACTTGTAGAATCTGCTCCCCTTGAACCCCAACTTGACTCATGAAACACCAAAGTTCTAGATCGGGCATACTCATCGTAGGTCAACAATGAAGCTAAATAGAAATTGAAAAGAACCGATCAATTACCATAGGCATTACCAGGAATTGAGTAAGAACAAAACCACCTAAACTTCAATCACCTAGCTCGAATCCCTCCTCCCACAGTGAGCTCTAGAAACGACATTCCTCCTCCTTGCAACAACCCCACAACCAATGCCTCGGAAGAAGACCGGCTTGGTGCGGCTGGTGATCGGTAGAGATGGGCATCGAGACGAGTGGCGACTGAGGAAGAAGGTTAGCAACCACAGCGATCAAGCTCTGGAACGACATCGCTAAGCTGGGATCACACCATCACACCAGGAGATCCCATGACAAGAAGAGAGCAACGACGATAGGCGAGGAGAAGAAGAGGCGGCGCTGCGGCTCCTCTTTGAGCACGACAACGCTGCCACCGTGGTGGGCTCGCGCAAGGAGATCCTGCGAGAAAAAGGGTCGACGATGGTGAACTCCGGTGGCAATGCATGGGAGCTTGGGGAAGAGAAGTCGGGTTTGTGGTGAGAAAAGGAAAAAACGGGGAGTGGCGTGAGGAAAATCGGGAAGGGAGACTATGCGATCAGGAGAGATGGGAGGAAGTTGCGGTGAAACGACAGCTCGGGGAATAAAAGAAAATGGTAGAGAGAAAATGCTCGTCAGCGCAGTAACGACTGTTGGGGAAGAATGACATTGCAGTGGGGAATCGCGATCAGTTTTCAACACTTGTTCTAGGTGGTTGAGCTAGCCTAGATAAAATCCGAGCTAACCCAACTTGACCCCAACACCTAATTAAACCCTAATAAGCTAATTAACTAATTAATTCAATTTTTTTTCACTGTATTTTGCAATTGGTATCAAAGCGGGAGTGCTAAGACTTGGTGAAACCACCAATCTAGCACTTTTTTAGCTTTCTTTTTGTATTTTTCGATTCGTGATTTTTTTTAGGCTTTCTTCTTCTGCGCTACTAATTTGAAACAAAGTCTTGGTACTCTTCTTTTGGTTGTGTATTTTGCAAGATAATTAATGGCCCATATTGAGAGGTATAGCACAACCCGACCTCCATTCTTTAACGGAGATGATTTCGGTTATTGGAAAGGTCGGATGGAGTGTTTTCTAAAAACACAAGTCGAGACTTGGATAATCATCCAAACCATCTTTGCTCTACCCACCAATGATCAAGGCGATCCCCTGGACTTCAATAAGTGGACCAACACAACTAAAAGACAAATCAAAGATGATGCAAAAGTGACTCAAATGTTGCAGTGCGGCTTGTCCAAAGAGGAGCTCAATCGCGTCAGCCCCTTTATCAATGTGAAGGATCTTTGGAACAAGCTCATCGAGCTTCACGAAGGAATCGACAATGCTAAGGTATGTAAAAGGGATTTATTGTTAAATAAATTGTATAATCTAAAAATACAAGTTCATGAGACCACAACCCAACTACATGCATGGATCCAAGATATCGTCAAAGGTCTCCACTTGATAGGGCAAGCCGTCGACAATCGGGACCTAATAAGGTACACACTCAATGCCTTCCCTAGGACCACCTTGTGGGCATCCATGGTCGATGCCTACAAGGTTTCTAAGGATCTATCAAAAATTAGGTTAGACGAGTTTTTCTCTAAATTTGAACTTCACAAACAAACTAACGTGGTCCATGCCGAGAGAGGCATTGCTTTGCTTGCAGGTTAAAGAAGAAAGGAGAAGAGCAAGCCACCTCCCAAGCAAGAAGAAGGATTCGAACCCGAGGGCAAATCCGAGTCTGAATCGGAAGAAGAGGCTGAGATAGTAAATATGGTGCAGATGATAATTCGAAAAGAAAGGGAGCAGTCAAAAAACAAGAAGAAGGGGCACTTCAAATAAAAAATGAAGCCAAAGCAAAAGGGATCAAAGAAGGCCTTTCAAGCAACTTGGGACGACGAAGAAGAAGGCGTCAGCATGGCATTCATGGAAAGACTGGTAGAGTCTGAGTCAGAGTCCGAAATTGAATACGAATCCAACTCCGACTCCGACTCCGAGGATGACTTCGAGAAGAGACTCAAAGCCGGGTCAAAAGAAAAAATCGAGGTAAGTCGTTAATTAATAGCCAACTTATATCATGCAATTAAGTTGTTAAATAGAAAATTAACTAAGTCCGAGTTTAGAGTCGAGACGTTGCTCGAGAAGGTTGAAATCCTCAAGAAAGAGGCTAATCTAACCTCTTCAACTAGTCAAGTTCAAGAAGGAAACTCAACTCAAGTTGAAAAGCTTGAGGAGGAGAATTCTCTCTTGAAAGGACGAGTTCAAGAGCTCGAGGCTAGGTTGGAAAGATTCACGTTGGGATCTAAGAATCTTAACCGACTTCTTGGAACTCAAAGATCCGTGTATAACAAAGTCGGACTCAGGTTTAGTTCAAGGACTACAAATAGATCTTACATGTCTATCGTAAATCGTACTCATCAATGAGTCCAAGCATGGGTCCTAAAGGTTTTATTGAACTCACATATAAGGACCAATAAGTTTTGGATTCCCTAGGATCAAGTCCACTTTGTGGATAGACCATATTGGTTCAATGGTCCAGGGGAAGCTAACACTAAAATAGTAAACCCGCTTCCTTAGCAAAATTATTGCATGATTAGTTATTTTGTTTTACTTTTTAGAACAGCTAGATAGGACAAATAGTTAGTCAATTTTGACAACATAGTATTAGGATGCGGCGGGATGATAGTACGTTAGGAAAACAACGTCTCGTGTATTCGAGCTAGATAAGGCGTATATAGCTTGGTGCATTTAGCTGAGTTGAACTAGCTGAAGCTACCTCACCGTATCCTAAACTAGTTAGACCAGGACGTAATCTTAAGTGACTCAAGTAATCAATTTCTTGAATTTGGCTTTGTCTAAGGAAGTGGTCGTTGTTCCGATCAAAGAAGGCCCCTATGCCTCGCCACAACCTAGAAGCCAATTTCTTGAAACGTTTACTTGACAAACTAAGGGTTAAATCTGAATCTAACCCAAGGTTGACTAACTTTAATCAAGTTAAAATCATCTCACAAAACATATAAGGTGAACGCATTTTTGAGACACATAGAATGGGTGAGATGTTAGGGAATAATTATAATATACACAAAACATAACCTTATCAAAATGCTATCTATTTTCTCAACTATTACACTTAACGAATAATTATAACTTTGATTGGCCAATACTAAGTATACAACTCTCTAGGCCAAAGTTTAGCGCCCCCTAAATCTCTTATATTTTACATATTTGACTAAGGGGGAGAGCAAACTAACCCTAAGGGTTATATTACAAACCTTAGAAGCTATTTTTGAAAATAAACTTATAAGTATTTTGAAAATCAAAAGTATGTTTCAAAAACTTATTAAATTGTTGGTGCACAGGGATATACCTTGAACCAAACTACTTAACTAAGTAGAGACGCATGCTTGGACTCATAGTTGATTCATCAAGACACATGCTTATACAATGTTATTTTTAAACCCCTATTTTATATAAACACCCCGATATTTTTTTTATTTATGGCAAAAGGGGGAGAAGAGCGAAAGTTAAGGGAGAGTAACAAAAAATTTAATTTTAAAAATTAAAGTATCTTTATCAAAACTCACCTAGGGGTAAGGGAGAGTTTTTAAAAAGTCGTTTATCATTTACTTTACTTGTTTTATGCTTTAATTTTTCCTTAACTTTGTGTCGGTTTGCCATAGATCAAAAAGGGGAAGATTGTTGGTGCAGGTGTACCAGATAATCGAACCTAGATTTTAATTATGGCAAAGATCCAAAGTTAAGGTCATATTGTTATCTCATAAGCTGAATTAAGTGTATAGGAAATGGTTAAGCTAAGCCGAAGGTCAGTGAAACCCGAAGAATCTCGAGTCGAGAAATCATAGTGGTAGGCCGATACCAGGAGAACTTTGTGGGAGTCGAAGAACCCAAGTGGAGACTGGAAGCAAAGCAATAGGTCATAAAGGACCAGAGATAAGCACGAGTGCGAAGAGAGATGGTAAGGTCGTGTGCTCGGTATGTGGACAACCGTAGGCGGCGATCCGACTAAGACTTCCAGTGGAAGGTCTAGGTCGAGATCGGATGGTAAGGAACGGTCATATTTACCATATTCCGTGCTAACCTCTTATTATAGGGAAGTGACCAGGTTGACAGTCGACTGATGTCAGTCGACTAATGAAGTGCATCAGTCGACTGATGGTGATGAATCATCCAAATAGCAAGGTCAAAAAAGATAATGTTTGACGCCACCATTTCGTGATAAGATAAGGTGCCACTTCATGATAAGAACCACAAGTTGAAGATCTGGATCTAGACTTATTCCAAGGCACAAGTATATAAAAGGAGGGGAGGACTTGAACCCTAGATCATCCTGTCTTACATCATAACGCCGATGTAATGCCAAGCTTACAACTTCTTCGTCAGCAGCAGCAAGGTTGTTTTATTTATTGTATTTGTTATTTTAATCGTAACAAGGTGAGGTAGGTTTGTTTCTGCATCCTCGAGCTTTCATTTTTGTGATCATTGTCTCCTACCTCCAACTAGGAGGAGACTCTATAGTAGATTGCCCCTTCGTATGCGATCAAGGATCACGGGGCCTTAGAGTAGCAACCGCTAGGTCATGAACCGAGTAGAAATAGATTTGTCTTATTTATTTTTCCGCTGCATTACTCAAAGTTTTAATCGAACGAATGAAAAGATGAAAAATTTTATGCTCGTTATTCACCCCCTCTAACGACGCTTCTCGATCCAACAGTTTTTGGATGGATCATGTATTCAAGATAGCAAACATTGTGTTCGATGATGTAGTTGTATTTGATACGACATATAACACCAATAAATTGTTGGGTTTCCTCGGCACCGACTTGGGTGTGTATTCAAACATATTTCGTAAACATGCACATAGCGGAAGCAAAAAGAAGCAATAAACTAACTTTATTACAACACACACACCACATACATGGAGGATACAATAAGTGTAGACATAATCGCTATTTTAAATTTTGCAATAAAAGGAAATTTATTCTAGTTATACCTGATGTATCACGTGTAGCGGGAATGACATCAACCGTAGCGACCCTCGCTAGAATTGCCTCTATCCGTATCCACGCCGAGTATCTTCGGGATAGCTTCACAAAGCCATGAGCTCTGTCTTTGCAAGAGTTACTAGCCTTGTGTCAAAGACGTTGTGATCCAAGAGACGATCACAATCCGAATCAAAATTCGGATCTAAAAATGAGCTCCACAAACTCGCTTCTCGGAAGCAGTTTTCGTCAACCAATTGACGAAACCTTGGTCCTCCACCTATGAGGATTGCCAAAGATCCAATCCCCGGCAAGTAGGTCACTGTCGGAGCGTAAAACGCCAACCAAACGACCTCTCTAAGAAGAGAGAAACAAGCTGTCCAAAAATGGACAGCTTGTGTTGGTGGAGAAGATGGTCGATCAATCAATGGTCGGTTGCTCCTTGGTCGTCGGTGGCCAAGGGAGGATGGTCGGAGGAGTCGTTGGTGACTGGTGGGTGGTCGACGGTGAGGAGGAGGAGCTACAACAGGCTTGGGCGGCGGCACAAGAGATGGGCGACAACCCTAGAAGAGGAAGAGGAGAGAAGGCTAGGGTTTCCAAAACCCTTGAACCAATTTATTCTACACGAAAAAACCCTTAAGCCATGTTTTTATAGAGAACACATTCTCCTAATGGTTATTGGTTCATAACCAAAACCCGTTAACCCACTCCAATAACTTAAGTTAAAATAAACCAAACCGTGTTGGTCTATGTTAAGTTAAAATGAACCAAACCAACTTTGGTTCATTCGTTTAAAACAAACCAAACCACTTTGGTTTATTTTCCACCATTGAATTAGAACCAAACCGATTTGGCTCATCCATCAGTCTTCATAAGACTCGGCCCATCCATGCTTCCGATGCGACTGAAACAATTTCATGCTCGCTCTTTGTTTGGTCCAACCAAACCAAGTCTCTCTCAATCTGAGAATCCTATTCTCAAGATCATTTTAAATCCTTCGGATTATGCTCGTTGTGCGTGTGACCAAATAGGTTCCCGATTTATGTTGACTGTCTATAATTAACCATTAATTATAGAATGATCATGAGTGGCACCAAGTAGTACATCATGATCCCCAATTAATCGAAAAATCAACGGTTGATCCTAGAAACTTTTTTGAAACCCTTCAGCAGCTACAATGAATCGTGCCCCATTCCTTTCACTCATCTTATACCCACTTGGTTCAGAACATGGTCTATAGTGTCGGCCCCCACTAGGCTGACTACGTCACACCTAACCCAAGTATCATTTCCTTGTCCTGCGAATTCTAGTTATTGCACATGTATCCAAGAGTACCTTACTCTAAACATGTAATGCTTTGGCCAAAGACTTTAGTAACAATCCGACGAGAGGCCAAGGGTATACATCTCCTCGTAAGGAGTGGTGAATCCTTTGTAGGCTATTCAAACACCTTCGGGCACTTCGACTTATACCCAACCATCCCGGGTCAACATCTCCTTGGAGATGCTTGCTTAAGATGTCAAAGCATGAGTCTCCATGACCAAGACAACTTGAATACCGCAAGTCGAAGGAACATCGCACTTAAGCTGCAGTAAGAACTTCATTGGCATATCCATATATGTAGGGAACCATATGAAATCTTACAGCTAGTCACTCCAATGAACTAGTTACCCTAACTAGCATCCACGATTAACTCCGGACATCCCAATGTCTCGAGCTAGTGAGGAACAGCTGCTTGGATAAACCAAGGAGTATAACTCGTGCTAGTCTCAACATAATTGATGGTGTCCGAATACATCAATTCATCGACTAGGGATAATTCCAATACATCACAATTACACATGTAGAGATACTCACTAGTTGTGATCCAATCACAAATTCTCTCATGCTGTGAATCGTATTGTGGACATTCAGTAAATGAGTTTAAGATCTAATCAAATACATGAAAACATGTATACTCAAATAGTGAATCTTCATTTATCAAATAAATGGTACAACCATAAGGTGATTGCCTTATTACATCTCTCATATATCACTAACAAGCTCCCACTTGGCCTAATGCCAATTGCCACGGTATCCAATACCATAAGCTCTAACATGACTCTCAAACTTACTTTGAGGTAAGGCCTTAGTTAAATGATCCGCTAAGTTCCTTTCAATGGGAATCTTCTCGATTTGTATTTCCTTCCTACTAATGATCTCTCTGGTCAGAAATAGTGGCGAAGCACATGTTTGGATCATTGATGAGACCACATCAAGTTCAAAGATGAACTTCTTGATCCAAACCGCTTCCTTTGCTTCTTCCGAAGCTGCAATATATTCTGCCTCAGTGGCAGAATCCGCTATAGTCTCTTTCTTGGAACCTTTCTAACTTATTGCACCTCCATTTAAGGTAAATACGTACCCAGACTAAGACCTAAAATCATCCTTATCTGTCTGGAAGCTAGCATCCGTATACTCGCATATTACCATATTACATTCTCTATATATTAGGAACACATCCTTAGTTCTTCTTAAGTACTTAAGGATTATCTTAACAATCGCCCAATGATCCATTCCTGGATCAGACTAATATCTGCTCGTGACACTCAGAGCATACGATACATCGAACCTCGTACATAACATAACATACATGATAGATCCTATTGCGGATGCATAGGGAATCTTACTCATGCAAATCCTTTCATCATCTGTGCGCGGACACATATACTTCGAAAGGTGTATCCCATGCCTGATGGGTAGGAAACCTTTCTTGGATTCCGATATGCTAAACCTCTTTAGCACTCGGTCTATATATGTAGACTGTGAAAGACCAAGCAAACTATTCGATCTGTCCCTATAGATCTTAATCCCGAATATGTAGGTTGCTTCTCCCAGGTCTTTCATGGAGAATGTCTTGGATAACCAAATTTTAACTAACTGTAAGACAGGAACATAGTTTCCTATAAGTAATATGTCATCGATATACAATACTAGGAACACAACTGTACTCCCATTAACCTTTTGTACACACAAGGTTCGTTCGGATTTTGTGAGAAATCAAACCTTTTGATTGCCTCATCAAAATAGATATTCCAGCTCCTGGATGCTTGCTTCAATCCATATATGGACCATCAAAGTTTGCATACCTTGATTTTATCAACCGATGTGAAACCCTCAGGCTGTATCATATACACGTCCTCGAGTAGGTTTCCATTAAGGAAAGCCATTTTCACATCCATCTGCCATATCTCATAATCATAATGAGCCGCTATGGTCAGGAGCATCCGAATGGATTTAAGCATAGCAACTGGTGAATAGGTTTCGTCATAATCAACACCTTGCTTTTGACGATTGTCTTTCGCCACTAATCTAGCCTTATAGGTAATCACATTACCATCCATGTCGATTTTCTTCTTGAAAACCCACTTGCACCCTATAGGCTTTATGCCTTTAGGTGGGTCCACCAAGTTCCAAACTTGATTTTCATACATGGAATCCATTTCCGACTTCATGGCTTCAAGCCATTTGTCCCTTTCTGAACTTTTCAGAACTTCTTCATAACTAGTAGGCTCCTCGTCGTCAATGAGTAACACGTCGTTCGATTCACTTATGAGAAATCCATATCTCTCGGGAATGTTGCATGTTCTACCAGATCTACGAAGATGAGGTGTCATAATAGGTACAACCAATGTCTCATCACTATGAGTTATCGGTTGAGGTGCTTGATCAGGTATCTCCTCAATGTCTATTGGAGTCTCTTGGACCTCCTTAAGTTCAATGCCACTCCCACTATTTTCTTGCAAGAGAAACTCTTTCTCTATAAACACAGTATGCCTTGGAACAAACACCTTTTGTTCTATAGGATGATAGAATTGGTAACCATTCGTTTCTTTAAGGTATCCAATAAATAGACACTTGTCAGACTTAGCATCCAATTTGTCTGACACAGTCCGCTTTACATAAGCAGGACAACCCCATATCTTTGTTGAGTTTCTGGCACCGCGGCGAGTGTGTGTTCGAACATGTTTCGTAAACATGTGCACAACGGAAGAAATAAAAATAATAAATCTACATTTATTACAACACACACAACACATGCATGCATAGTACAACATGTGTAGACATAATAGTAAATTTAAATTTTGCAATAAAGGAAATTTAACTACGTTATACCTTTCATATCACGTGTAGTGGGAACGGAATCAACCGGAACGATCCTCGCTAGAATCGTCTCTATCCGTATCCACGCCGAGTATCATCGGGATGACTTCGCTAAGTCACGAGCTTCATCTTCGTACGAGTTACTAGCCTCGTGTTGAAGACGACGTGATCGAGAGATGATCACGATCCGAATCCAAATTCGGATCCAAAACCGAGTCCTCAAAACTCGCTTCTCTGGAGAGGTATTCGTCAACCGTTTGACGAATCCTTCGTCCTCCACCTTAGAGGATTATCGGAGATCGAATCCCCGGTAAGTTAGGGCTGTCGGAGCTCTAACCGTCGTCCAAACGATGCTCCGATGAGAGAAGAACAAGCTTATCGCCGAAGCCTAGGAAGATCACCAGAGGGTCGCCGGAGGATGACCGGCTGAAGCTTGGACGCCGGCAAGGAGTTGGACGGCGGTACAAGGGGCTGGGCGGCAATCCTAGGGTTGGCGCTGAAAATCCAAGGAGAGGATGGAGAGGTGGGCGGCAACCACAAGCTAGGGTTTTGGATTAGGGCTTAAATATCCCTTAAGCCCTCTTTTATAGAGAACTAATTCTATTAATGGTTATTGGATCATAACCATGAGGCCCGTTAACCCGCTCCATTAATATAAGTTAAAATAAACCAAACCATGATGGTTTATTTTAAGTTAAAACGAACCGAACCAACTTTTGGTTCATTCCTTTAAAATAAACCAAACCCTTTGGTTTATTCTCCTCCATTGGATTAGAACCAAACCATTTTGGTTCATCCATTATGTCTTCATAAGACACGACCCATCCACGCTTCCATTGCGACTGAAACGATTTCATGCTCGCTTCTTGTTTGGTCCAACCAAACCTTGTTTCTCTCGGTTTGAGAATCCCATTCTCAAGCTCATTTTAAATCCTTCGGATTACGCTCATTGTGCGTGTGACCAAATAGGTTCTCGATTTATGTTGGCCGTCTATAATTAACCATTAATTATAGAACGATCATGAGTGACACCTAGTAGTACATCATGATCCCCAATTAATCGAAAAGATCAACGGTTGATCCAGAACTATTTCTGAAACCCTTCAGCAGCTCGAATGATTCGTGCCCCATTCCCTTCACTCATCTTATACCCACTTGGTTCAGGACATGGTCTATAGTGTCACCTCACTAGGTCGACTACGCCACACCTAGCCCAAGTATCATTTCCTCGTCCTACGGATTCTAGTTACTCCACATGTATCGAAGAGTACCTTACTCTAAACATGTAATGCTTTGGCCAAAGACTTTAGTAACAATCCGACGAGAGGCCATGGGTATACATCTCCTCGCAAGGAGTGGTGAATCTTTATAGGCTATTCAAACACCTTCGATCACTTCGACTTATACCCAATCATCCCGGTCCACATCTCCTTAGAGATGTTTGCTTAAGATGTCAAAGCATAAGTCTCCATGATCAAGATGACTTGAATACCGCAAGTCAAAGGAACATCGCACTTAAGCCACAGTAAGAACTTCATTGACATATCTATATATGCAGAGAACCATATGAAGTCTTACGCTGGTCACTCCAATGAACTAGTTACCATAACTAGCATCCACGATTAACTCCGACATCACAATGTCTCCACCAAGCTGAGAATCACCGCTTGGATACACCAAGGAGTATACCTCATGCTAGTCTCGACGTAATCGATGGTGTCCAAATCCATCAATTCATCGACTAGGATAATTCCGATACATCACAATAACACATGTAGAGATACTCACTAGTTGTGATCCAATCACAAATTCTCTCATGCTATGAATCGTATCGTGGACATTCAGTAAATGAGTTTAAGATCCAATCAAATACATCAAAACATGTATACTCAAATAGTGAATCTTTATTTATCATATAAATGGTTCATACATAAGGTGATTGCCTTAGGACATCTCTCATATATTACTAATGACTCCCACTTGGCCTAATGCCAATCGCTACGGTATCCAATACCATAAGCTCTAACATGACCTCAAACTTATTTTGAGGTAATACTTAGTCAAAGGATCCGCTAAGTTCCTTTCGGGGAATTTTCTCGATTTGTATTTCCTTCCTACTGATGATCTCTCGATAAGATGATAGCGCGGCACATGTTTGGATCGTTGATGAGACCTTGGCTCTTTCGCAGTAATTGCTCCATTGTTGTCGCAGATGGTGGTATTGCTTCAACAATGGCGGAATCACACCAAGTTCATAAACGAACTTCGATCCAAACCGCTTCCTTTCGCTCCGGCCGCAATGTATTCCGCCTCAGGTAGAATCCGCTGATGTCTTGTTTGGAACTTTTCCAACTCATCGCCCCATTCAAGGTGAACACGTATCCGCCGAGACCGAATCATCCTTGTCCGTCCGAAGCCGCATCCGTATACCCGCGTATCACCATGTCCCTTCTCCATATATTAGGAACACATCCTTAGTTCTTCTTAAGTACTTAAGGATCGTCCTTAACTACCCAATGATCCATTCCTCGATCGATCGTATCCGCCGTGACACTCAGAGCATATGATACATTGGGCCTCGTACATAACATAGCATACATGATAGATCCTATTGCGGATGCATAGGGAATCTTACTCATGCAAATCCTCTCGTCTTCTGTGCGCGGACACATAGACTTTGAAAGGTGTACCCCATGCCTGATGGGTAGGAAACCTTTCTTGGATTCCGACTTGCTAAACCTCTTTAGCACTCGGTCTATATATGTAGACTGCGAAAGACCAAGCAACCGTTTCGATCTATCTCTATAGATCTTAATACCAAAGATGTAGGTTGCTTCTCCTAGGTCTTTCATGGAGAATGTCTTGGATAACCAAACCTTAACTGACTGTAAGATTGAAACATCGTTTCCTATAAGTAATATGTCATCGACATATAATACTAGGAACACGACTGCACTCCCACTAACCTTTTTGTACACACAAGGTTCGTCTGGATTTTGTGAGAAATCAAACCTTTTGATTGTCTCATCAAAACGGATATTCCATCTCCTGGATGCTTGCTTAAATCCATAAATGGATCATCGCAATTTGCATACCTTGGTTTTATCAACCGATGTGAAACCCTCAGGCTGTATCATATACACATCCTCGAGCAAGTTTCCATTAAGGAAAGCTGTTTTCACATCCATCTGCCATAGCTCATAATCATAATGAGTCGCTATGGCCAGGAGCATCCGAATGGATTTAAGCATAGCTACAGGCGAATAGGTTTTGTCATAATCAACACCTTGCTTTTGACGATATCCTTTTGCCACCAATCTAGCCTTATAGGTAATCACATTACCATCCATGTCGGGTTTCTTCTTGAAAACCCACTTGCACCCTATAGGCTTTATGCCTTCAGGTGGGTCAACCAAGTTCCAAACTTGGTTTTCATACATGGAATCCATTTCCGACTTCATGACTTCAAGCCACTTATCCCTTTCTGAACTTGTCAGCACTTCTTCATAACTGGTAGGCTCCTCATCATCAATGAGTAACACGTCGTTCGATTCACTTATGAGAAATCCATATCTCTCAGGAATATTGCGTGTTCTACCAGATCTACGAAGATGTGGTGTTACACAGGTCCAAATTGATTGCTCATCACTATGAGTTTTACCGCCAGTGCTTCACCAGGTATCTCATTAATGTCTATTTGAGTCTCTCGAGCCTCCTCAAGCTCGACGACACTCCCACTGTTTTCTTGCAAGAGAAACTCTTTCTCTAGAAACACAACATGCCTTGAAACAAACACCTTTTGTTCCACAGGATGATAGAATTGGTAACCCCTTGTTTCCTTAGGGTATCCAATAAATAGACATTTATCAGACTTAGCATCCAATTTGTCTGATACAGTCCGCTTCACATAAGCAGGACAACCCCATGCCTTCAAGTAAGATACATGAGGTTTCTTACTATTCCATATCTCATATGGAGTAGTAGAGACTACCTTGGTTGACATTCTGTTTAACAAGTAAACAGCTGTCTGAAGTGCATAGCCCCAAAAGGACTTGCGAAGATTCGCATGATTCATCATTGACCTGACCTTGTCCAACAAGGTCTGGTTACGCCTCTCATATACACCATTATGCTGTGGTGTATATGGCGGAGTCCATTGAGATAATATACCATTGTCTCTTAGATAATCAAGAAACTCTTGACTTTTGTATTCACCACCTCGATCTGATCGAAGTATTTTAATACTCTTGTCATGTTGTTTCTCTACTTCATTTCTGAATTCTTTGAACCTTTTAAAGGCTTCAGACTTGTGTTTCATCAAGAACACATACCCAAACTGTGAGTGATCATCGGTGAAGGTAATGAAGTAGCTATAGCCTCCTAAAGCTTGAGTTGACATAGGTCCACATACATCAGTATGTATTAGACCTAGTAACTCTCCCACTCGTTCACCTTTTCCTGTAAAAGGTAACTTAGTCATCTTGCCTTTTAAGCATGATTCGCATGTATCGTATGAATCCAATTCAAACGATTCCAGAATTCCACATCGGTGTAATTCGGACATGCGTTTCTTGCTTACATGGCCAAGATGACAATGCCACATATAGGAGTCTAATTGATTATCCTTTCGAGCAAGCTTGTTGCTCGCTTCGATATTGAAAACGTCACTAGATACGTCCAACGTATAAATACCATTGCTTAAAGTTCCAGTCCCATAAAGAACTCCATTCAAAGTTATGTAACAACAATTGTTACTAAAAGTAAAATGATACCCATTTCTATTTAAACAAGAAATAGAAATGATATTCTTTATCAACAAAGGAACATAAAAGCAATTGTCCAGTTCTAAGACAAGTCCTGCAGGGAGTTTCAACAAATACGTTCCGATGGCGAGTGCAACAACCTTTGCTCCATTCCCAACACGTAAATTTGACTCTCCCTTGACTAGTCTTATTCTATTCCTTAGCCCATGTATGTCATTACATATATATGAGCCACACCCAGTATCTAATACCCAAGTGTTTGAGGAAATAGAATGACAATCAATAACGAAGATATCTGAAGAAGATGGGGGCATCCGATGCCTTATTCTTCTTCACGGACTCAAGAAAAATCTTGCACTTTCTTCGCCAATGGCTCTCCTTGCCATAATGATGGAAAGTTTCCTTTTATGCTAGTTCTACCTTCTTAGCCCTTCTCTTCTTTCCCTTCTGCTGTTCCTTTGACTTCCTCTTAGAACCTTTCTTCGAGCAATCAACTAACAACACCGTCCCCTGCTCATGCTTCTCAGAAGACTCCACAGTCTTCAGCATGTTGAGCAGTACCACAGATGAACCTTCTTTTATCTCAGAGATGAAGAGGAGCTTGGAGACTTCGAACCTTTCGAATCTCACTTGCTCATCAACCAACTCATAAAGACGAAAGACTATTATATGAGCATCCATATGCTCATGCTGCTTCCGTAGCTTAGGTACCATCGTGGCTAGCATGATGCAACTCGCCATTTCAGAATCAGTCACATGTTTCCAATAGGCCAACAATTGGTCCAGAGTTGCATTATCACTAGGACAGGCGGGAAGAGGCGCTTTGAGGACATTTACAAGTTTTTCAACCTTGAGAACAATTCTCAAGTTTCCAAGCCAGTCCAAGAAGTTCGGCCCAGTCAATATATTTGAATCCAAAATGGAACGCAAATTTAAAGACATCATGATCAATCTTAGAAATATAAAACGAGCATAGATGAGAAAATGATTTTAAAATGCATCAATATACATTTATAAATTCCATTCATTTTTCGAATTTCAAAACCCCAAAATCACTTCGGGAGATCGTAGGTCCATCTCCGAATGGGCTGATATCCATCATAGATATGAACAACCTTGGAGAGAGTCCAACAAGTCATTCATAACTACGACGGTAAGTATCAACTATACCGATTGCATATCACGTATATGCAACTATCACAATGTGCTATCAACTAATTGAATGTTCACACATACATCAGGTTATTAACACATTAACAAGTATGCATCATATGCATAGCACCCAACTTCACCTCCCTTTACATCGACCTTGGAGAGAGTCCAACAAGCCGATGCTCCAGGTTAAAGCCAACCCATTAATCGAGAAATAGTTTTAATATGGTTAGAGCGCATTCAACCAATTATCCCAGCTTGGAGAGAGTCCAACAACCAAAGCTAACGATTGACCTCTGACTCTTACCATATTAGTATTAAACTATTCCATGGTTTGAACATGTTCGGGTTCGATTTGGGCTCGAGAGAGTCCAACAACCCAAACAAGAAACGGAACTCTGGTTCTAACCATATTAATGGAAGGTGTAGGCTTTAATATTGAGTAAGGGTTTTTATGTCTCATCCTCTTTGCATGCAAATAACTATTATCTACATGGCATGGCATACATGGCATACATCTACATGTCACGACACGCATGACATAATGATATGCATCTAATGCAAATACATGGCATACAATTATGTCATGTACATAATTTCCTTATATATCATAACTATTTATGGAAATAAAATATGTTTAAGATTTGATTCTCCAAATCAAATCATGATTAAATTAGGAAACAAATTTCCAAATCTAATCACATATTTTATTTGTGGAAATAGTTGATTAAGGAAAGTCAATTTAGGAAACCAATTTCCTAAATCATCAAAACTACTTATGGAAAAAAATATTTTAAGATTTGATTTCCCAAATCAAATCATGATTAAATTAGGAAACAAATTTCCAAAATCTAATCAAATACTTTATTTATGGAAAATATCAATTTCCATAAACACTTCCAACTTTCCAAAAGTGGAAGATTTCCATAAATACTTCTAGACTTTC
Source organism: Wurfbainia villosa (assembly GCA_025175895.1). Taxonomy (NCBI): domain Eukaryota; kingdom Viridiplantae; phylum Streptophyta; class Magnoliopsida; order Zingiberales; family Zingiberaceae; genus Wurfbainia; species Wurfbainia villosa. The sequence continues at coordinate 2,797,852 of CM046008.1, forward strand.
CAAAATTGAAAAATTTCCAGAAATACTTCTAACTTTCCAAAAGTAGAAAATTTCCAGAAATATCATTATGACTATCGCAAAACAATTTTATGATTATGTTGAAACACAACCTGGGCTCTGATACCACTGTTGAGTTTCCGGCACCGCGGCGAGTGTGTGTTCGAACATGTTTCGTAAACATGTGCACAGCGGAAGAAATAAAAATAATAAATCTACATTTATTACAACACACACAACACACGCATGCATAGTACAACATGTGTAGACATAACCGTAAATTTAAATTTTGCAATAAAGGAAATTTAACTACGTTATACCTTTTGTATCACTTGTAGCGGGAACGACATCAACCGGAACGATCCTCGCTAGAATCGTCTCTATCCGTATCCACGCCGAGTATCCTCGGGATGACTTTGCTAAGTCACGAGCTTCATCTTCGTACGGGTTACTAGCCTCGTGTTGAAGACGACGTGATCGAGAGATAATCGCGATCCGAATCCAAAACCGAGTCCTCAAAACTCGCTTCTCCGGAGAGGTATTTGTCAACCAATTGACGAATCCTTCGTCCTCCACCTTAGAGGATTACCGGAGATCGAATCCCCGGTAAGTTAGGGCTGTCGGAGCTCTAACCGTCGTCCAAACGATGCTCCGATGAGAGAAGAACAAGCTTATCACCGAAGCCTAGGAAGATCACCGGAGGGTCGTCGGAGGATGACCGGCTGAAGCTTGGACGTCGGGAAGGAGTTGGACAGGCCCACAGGCGCGAGGTGGGCGGCAACCACAAGCTAGGGTTTTGGATTAGGGCTTAAATATCCCTTAAGCCCTCTTTTATAGAGTACTAATTCTCTTAATGGTTATTGGATCATAACCATGAGGCCCGTTAACCCGCTCCATTAATATAAGTTAAAATAAACCAAACCATGATGGTTTATTTTAAGTTAAAACGAACCGAACCAACTTTTGGTTCATTCCTTTAAAATAAACCAAACCCTTTGGTTTATTCTTCTCCATTGGATTAGAACCAAACTATTTTGGTTCATCCATTATGTCTTCATAAGACACGACCCATCCACGCTTCCATTGCGACTGAAACGATTTCATGCTCGCTTCTTGTTTGGTCCAACTAAACCTTGTTTCTCTCGGTCTGAGAATCCCATTCTCAAGCTCATTTTAAATCCTTTGGATTACGCTCGTTGTGCGTGTGACCAAATAGGTTCTCGGTTTATGTTGGCTGTCTATAATTAACCATTAATTATAGAACGATCATGAGTGGCACCTAGTAGTACATCATGATCCCCAATTAACCGAAAAGATCAACGGTTGATCCAGAACTATTTCTGAAACCCTTCAAAGGCTTCATGATTCCCTTCACTCATCTTATACCCACTTGGTTCGGGACATGGTCTATAGTGTCATCCCACTAGTGACTACGTCACATAGCCCAAGTATCATTTCCTCGTCCTCACAGTTCTAGTTACTGCACATGTATCAAAGAGTACCTTACTCTAAACATGTAATGCTTTGGCCAAAGACTTTAGTAACAATCCGACGAGAGGCCATGGGTATACATCTCCTCGCAAGGAGTGGTGAATCCTTTATAGGCTATTCAAACACCTTCGATCATTTTGACTTATACCCAATCATCCCGGGTCCACATCTCCTTAGAGATGTTTGCTTAAGATGTCAAAGCATAAGTCTCCATGATCAAGATGACTTGAATACCGCAAGTCAAAGGAACATCGCACTTAAGCTACAATAAGAACTTCATTGACATATCTATATATGCAGAGAACCATATGAAGTCTTACGGCTGGTCACTCCAATGAACTAGTTACCATAACTAGCATCCACGATTAACTCCGGACATCACAATGTCTCCAGCCAGTGAGAATCAGCTGCTTGGATACACCAAGGAGTATACCTCATGCTAGTCTCGATAGAATCGATGGTGTCCAAATCCATCAATTCATCGACTAGGGATAATTCCGATACATCACAATTATACATGTAGAGATACTCACTAGTTGTGATCCAATCACAAATTCTCTCATGTTGTGAATCGTATCGTGGACATTCAGTAAATGAGTTTAAGATCCAATCAAATACATCAAAACATGTATACTCAAATAGTGAATCTTCATTTATCATATAAATGGTTCATACATAAGGCGATTGCCTTAGGACATCTCTCATATATTACTAACAATCTTCAAGTAAGATAAACGAGGTTTCTTACTATTCCATATCTCATATGGAGTAGTAGAGACTACCTTGGTCGGGACTCTATTTAGCAAGTAAATAGTTGTCTGAAGTGCATAGCCCCAAAAGGACTTAGGAAGATTCATGTGATTCATCATCGACCTGACCATATCTAACAAGGTCCGATTTTGCCTCTCAGATACACCATTAAGCTGTGGTGTATACGGCAGAGTCCATTGAGACAATATACCATTATCCCTTAGATAATCTAGAAACTCTTGACTCAAGTATTCACCACCACGATCCGATCAAAGTATTTTAATACTCTTGCCAAGTTGTTTCTCTACTTCATTTTTGAATTCTTTGAACCTTTCAAAGGCTTCAGACTTGTGTTTAATCAAGAACACATATCCAAACCATGAGTGATCATCGGTGAAGATAATGAAGTAGCTATAGCCTCCTAGAGCTTGAGTTGACATAGGTCCGCATGTTAGTAATGTTGCACCCGCTAGAGGGGGGTGAATAGCGTCATTCAATGGTTGATGGATTATGATCGTGTTCGTCTCTACAAGTCGTGTTAGCGCAGCAGAATATATAACAATAACAAAATAAGACAAACACAATTCACAACACAAAATATAACGTGGTTTGGAACCGAATGGTTCCTACTCTACGGATCGGGCTCTAAAAGCCCTAGCAATGTAAAAACGCACTACTAATCACAAATACTCCTTCTCGGAACAATCCGGAGGTGGAGAAACCTCGTATAATAGTTCTTACAACAATAAGAAACAATAAACAAGCAAATACAAATGAAAACACAAAGACAATGTAAAGAACACTTTACAACTATTGCTTTGGATGCTTGTTTGTTGATTGCCTTGGACTAGCCTTGAAGACCCTGATTTGCAATAGCAAATCACTCCAAGTCATCCAAGAAAACCGATGCCAAAATCCTTCTTCCGAGCTTCCTTTATAACCTACAATCGGGTTGGATTTTTGCCTATTAGTCGACTGCTCGGGACCATCAGTCGACTGGTGCAACTGTTGTCGTGAGATAACGGCTACATCCACGCTGGAAAAATCCAACGGATACACCATTAGTCGACTGACCTTACACATCAGTCGACTGATGTCTCAATCAGTCGAGTGGTTGGGCCAATCACTCAATTGGAGAACATACGTGCGAAATCCCGGCCATCGATCATTGCTCGGGCGGCCGATCGTGACCACCTCTGGCGGTCATTGCTAGGGCAGCACTTCGCAATAAACCCTAGTTGATTCTCCACCGACTGACCCATGGTCCTAGTCGACTGATACACCTCAAACATGAGGTTTTAATCCAAGTATGGTGCCCCCATACTTGCTAGACCACTCGTAGCCTAGACCTAAGCCTTCTAGTCACCTCCGTCAACCTCGCGCCTATCGGATCCCTCCAAGTCATCCATGACTTGTTCATTCATACGCTAGCCTTCTGGTGCTTCCATCGGCTATTGTCATGCTAATAGTGTCTACACTGCCAAGGCACATTGGACTTATGCTACCAAGACTCCGCTTAGACTTTATGCCGCCAACCATTGGACTTATGCTGCCAAAACTTCCGCTTGGACTTTACACCGCCAATATCAAACCCCTTGGACTTTTCAAATGCCAAGACTCAAGCTTGGACTTTCCCTTGCCAACCCATGTTGGACTTTCCATGCCAAAACCCATGCTTGTGTTGGAATGTATACTGAAAGCCTAGCTCTTTTTGTATGAACATTTTATTTTGAAATAAGAATCACATGATCATTATTTGCATTTTATATATTCATTATATATGTGTGCATATTGTCTAATATTTTACATTGTAGATAACATGGTGCTTGGTGTGGCACAGAAGATCATGTTATCAGTACCTTGTAAAATATAAGTAAAGGCTCACAACCAAGATGGTTTTGGACAAACCATTGGCATGGTTGTAGTGTAGCTTGGTATTGTTTTATCTTGAACATAGAGTTACACTAGTACACTTAGGTGTATTGAGTAGGACCGATATAGAGGTGATTCAATTTAGTACTGACTACATAATTGAATCGGACCTCGGATATTATGTTGTACATGCTCTTAATCCCGATATAATAACGGGCACATGTACTTAGTGTTTATTTCTTTGATTTACCAGTGGGTGAGATTTAGATGGATTAAATCAATATGCCCGGTAAGTTGGGAAATAATATTATTTACATGGTGTGTCGTTGATTATAGGAGGAAACCGTGTCCTATATACTAGGTTGATGATGTCCCCTTGAGGAGCTCATAAGGTTCATCATGTAAACCCAGCTGGTTGACTTAGTCAACATGATGATAAGGTTGAGTGGTACTACTCGAGGAATTAGATGTTAATTAATTGATGGTCAGTAAATCAATTAATTGACGTACATTCGATATCTTAAACACGGGGAGATTAATGTACAAATAATATATGGAGCCCATATTGATTTATGGGGGTTGGTGAGGTAGTTCAATGATGATCCTCTAGTTGAATGGAACATCATTGATGGATCAAGTTTGTGTGGTTCCGATCCATCGGGTGGCCAAGACCCAACTCCTCCTTATGGTCCCTATCGTAGCCTAATATAATCCTTGTGAAGTCTAGATCCAAGAATGTAAAACAAAACCTAGAACCAATGGTTGGGATTAAATCCCTAGATCCGATGGTTGGATGAAACCCTAGAACCAACGGTTGGGATTAAATCCCTAGATCCGATGGTTAGGATGAAATCCTAGAATCGACGGTTGGGATTAAATCTCTAGATCCGACGGTTGGGATAAAACCCTAGATCCGACGGTTGGGATGAAACCTTAGATCCGACGGTTGGGATGAAATCCTAGATCCGACGGTTGGGATAAATCTCTAGATCCGACGGTGGAGATTAAAGGAGGCTTAAGCCCTATTCTATAAATAGATGCTTAGGGTTGGGCGGCAAGATTAATCAAGAAATTGGAGTTAGGGTTTGGTTCATCCACAAGTGGGCGGCTAGGGTTCATTGGGCGGCTAGGGTTTTGGAGCAAAGCTTGGGCGGCAAGCTTCTTCCTTCAAGTTGATTACCAGCGCCCATCCTCCTCAATTATTCCTTGGCCGACGCCCATCATAGAGCCCTCTACCTTCTTCCTTGGCCGACGGTTCTCCTCCCATTGGTGGCCGGTTCTCTTCCTCCTCCCCATTCTCCAAAGTGACCGGCGGCAACACTTCTTGAAGTTGGCCGGCGCATCATCCAATAGTTCCTTGGCCGGCGGTTACACCAAGTTCCATAATTTGGTGGTCGGTTCTAGATAGGAAGGTATTTGTGGTTTCTTCTCTTTGTTCGCAGCGGACAAGGTAGAGAAGAAAGTGATCTAGAAGGCTTCTACTCGTGGAGGATCTTCGTCCACACGTCGTCCACAAGAAGGATAGGACATACGGTAGAAGATCGTAAGGTATAAAGTTATTTTAACTTTATGTACAGATCTGAGCATGTTCTTATTTGTTTTGATTATGCATGTGTGTGTATGAATATATGTTGTATAATCATGGACCCCGAAGACAAACACAAAAACCGGCGATCCGTCCGTCGTCTCTTCCGCGGCTAACCAACTAGAAGAGTTGTGTTGCTTGAACAACTAGTTTGTTCAAGCGACCACTCAAGTTTTTAGCACGACGACGAAAAGGTTGTGCTAAGGAAGCTCATCCCATCCGGATTAATTCTTTCATTAGTGAAAATTTTAATCCGGGGACATGGGAGCCAATGAGCCTCCGAAGCATCCACCTAACAATTGGTATCAGAGCCACGGTTTTCGGTTTTGTGTGTTTTGGATTCGGTTAATTTTTTATGCACTTTTTCATATATTATATGTGCCGGATAATAGTAGGATATGCGTAGTTTAACTCTTTGGTTGCAGGCATAAGATCCGACTATTATGGCCATGTGTGTGTATGTGAATGGATGTGTGTAAAAATTTATTATTTGAATCCTCGGGGTTGACGAGGCTAGATTAGTATTTAATTTTTGTAATTAAATACGGCATTGTTTAGCCAATCATTTTAGTTTACTTTCGATCTAGATTATTTGTACACTCCTTCATGGAGTATAGGATCGATGGATGTAAATAAAATGATTTATCTCGGCTCGGAACTCTTTGGTGACTTGCGCACGGGAAAAGATGGAGCGGACGAGGTGGCGACACGACGGAATGCATATTGGAGGACAATGCCATAATAGTTGGAAAAAAATTCTGTTTTTCCATATTTATTGCTTATTTGTTTTATATGCATGTTGTGTATGATTTAAAATTCCTCAATTTTAATTTACTAAGTGGGAGAGGGACATTTTATTTAATTCCCGCGGCCTCCATTACAATTTGACATGTGATGCAACAAACTTGTGTGTCGGCTCTGAGTGCCTTCCTCCCTGAGGACGGGTTTGTTTGCGGATCACTAGGTCAAATAATGGTTATAGGAAATTATCTAGGAGCATGTGTACTTCCACAGAGGTAAGGCACATAATCCAAAATAATTCCCTTAGTATCGTGTAATGGTGCACACTTAGATACAAATAAAAGTATCCTCCCCATAGGAGTCACTGCTTTTATTTGTAGGGCCAAAGAGGAACCAACTATTAATTTTATTTGTCAGAAAGTAAGGTTGACAAGATAATAAAATTAATGGGTAAAACCTCCTCTTACAAATGTAGAATTCAGATCGCCGCAGTGGCATGCGACATTCTCGGTGATTTGAGGTGTTGGTTGATTTCGGGATTTTATTGTTTTGAGGAATCAATAATTTTTGAAATCTAATATTTTGATCATTGTGATTTTTAGGATTTTCAAATGGCTTTCAACCCACTTGCTGTGATTTTAAAAGAAAACAAACTTACTGGTCCAAACTACATTGATTGGAAAAGAAACCTGGATATTGTCTTAACTGCGGAGGAGTACAAATTTGTACTCTTCGAGGTCTGTCCTCCTAAGCCCACCGATGACTCTGATGAAAAGGAGAAAGAACGTTATAAGAAATGGATCAAGGCAGATGAGATGGCGCGGTGTTACATTTTGGCATCTATGTCAAATGTGCTGCAACATCAGCATCAGGCCATAGCCACAGCTTATGACATGATGTTCAATCTCAAGGAACTTTTCGGACATCAGAGTAGGGCGGCTAGGCAGGAGGCTATGAGAAACTTGATGACGACCTCCATGATTGAGAGAACACCCGTTAGGGATCATGTTCTCAAGATGATGGCTCATCTTAATGAGATGGAAGTCCTAGGAGCTGAGATCGATGGGGAAACCCAGGTCGATATCATTCTCGATCCGCTAGGAGTTTTGAGTTCGCCTACCAACTACAACATGAACAAAAGGTTGTATTCGGCTGAGCTTCGTGTAACTCCAGGAGAGGGGCTTTTTCGTCAGAGTGCTCAAGCCATGGTCGCTCAGAAGGTTTCTTCCTCTAAACCGAAAGGTAAGAAGAAGAAGAAGCAAGGTGGAGCGAAGAAGGTGGCAACAGGACCTCAGCAGTGTGAGTGAAGAAGTAAAGGCAAGTGCTTCACTTGCAAGCAGATCGGACATTGGAAGGTTGATTGTCCTTGCCGAAAGAACAAAGGTATATCTTCTTGTTTAGTTGTTGAAACATGTTTAGCGGTGTTATCTACCAGTGCCTGGTGTGTAGATACAGGAGCCACTGATCATGTCTGCAATACTTTGCAGGGGTTCCAGGAAACCCGACGACTAGCTGAGGGAGAGATTACCGTCTTCATGGGTAATGCTTCAAAGGTGGCGGCTATTGCAGTGGGAGACGTTTATTTATCTTTTGATAGGAATAAAGTTTTGGTTTTAAGAAATTGTCTTTATGTACCTACTTTTAGAAAGAATTTAATTTCAGTTTCTAAATTGTTTATGGATGGATATTCTATTTCTTTTAATGACAAAGTGGTTATAAAGAGGAATAGGGAGATTATCTGTTCTGGTACATTGGTTGGCAATTTATATACTCTTGAACCAAAAACTCCCACGATGCATATAGAAATCAATAACTCATCTTCTAAGTCTAATAAGAGAAAAGAACCTTCGCAAATGAACCAAACATATCTTTGGCATCTAAGGCTTGGTCATATTAACCTAAGCAGAATTCAAAGGTTGATAGCTGATGGACCTTTGGGTTCATTAGTGGTGGAGGATCTCCCAACCTGCGAATCTTGCTTGGAAGGTAAAATGACCAAGAGGCCTTTCAAGGCCAAGGGGTATAGAGCCAAAGATGTGTTGGAAATAGTTCATTCTGATTTGTGCGGTCCTATGTCTATCCAGGCAAGAGGTGGCTTTGAATACTTCGTCTCATTTATAGATGATTATTCAAGGTATGGATACATTTACTTGATGCGTTGCAAGTCTGAATGCTTTGACAAGTTCAAAGAATTCAAGGCTGATGTGGAGAACCGTCAAGGTAAAAGTATCAAGACATTATGATCTGATCGTGGTGGCGAGTACCTCTTGGGAGAGTTTAGGAGTTACTTATCAGAGGCTGGGATTCAATCCCAATTGTCCGCACCTGGCACACCCCAGCAAAATGGTGTGGCAGAGCGAAGGAATAGGACTCTTATGGAGATGGTCAGATCGATGATGAGTTATTCTGAGTTACCTGTTTCGTTCTGGGGGTATGCACTGGATACGACAATGTACACTCTGAACTTGGTTCCATCTAAATCAGTACCTTCTACCCCTGTAGAATTGTGGACTGGGCGAAAGCCTAGTCTGAGACATATTCGGATATGGGGGAGTCCAGCACATGTGCTGAAGGCTGATGCTGATAAGTTGGAACCTCGTACAGAAGTGTGCATGTTTGTTGGCTATCCTAAGGGAACGAAAGCTGGTTTGTTTTATAATCCTAGAGATCAGAGGGTGATCGTTAGCACGAATGCCAGATTTCTAGAGGAGGATTATGTAATGAACTACAAGCCCAAGAGTAGGATTGTTCTTGAGGAGTTGACAGGGGAAGTCCCGACTTCAGTACCACCGGTACAAGAGGAGACACCACAAGTCACTGCACCGCGTGTCACAGAGCATACACAGGAGGCACCTCGTCGTAGTGGGAGGGTTGTTTGACAACCCGAGAGATTCATGTTTTTGGGAGAGTCTTCGGACTTAGTCCCTGGTGAACATGAACCTGATCCCTGGACATATGACGAGGCAATCCAAGATAGAGATGAGGTATCTTGGCAAAGTGCGATGAATTCAGAGATAGACTCTATGGATTCTAATCAGGTCTGGGAGCTAGTAGAGCCACCCGATGGTGTAAAAACCATTGGATGCAAGTGGATCTACAAGAAAAAGAGAGGAGTAGATGGGAAGGTTGAAACCTTCAAAGCTAGGCTTGTTGCGAAAGGGTATACTCAGAAAGAGGGTATCGATTATGAGGAGACCTTTTCGCCGGTAGCTATGCTTAAGTCTATCCGGATTCTCTTATCTATAGCTGCTCATATGGATTATGAGATTTGGCAGATGGATGTCAAGACAGCTTTCCTTAACGGAAGTCTTGAAGAGAACATCTATATGCGGCAACCAGAGGGATTCATTGCTAAAGGCAAAGAGCATCTTGTATGTAAGCTTAATCGGTCCATTTATGGATTGAAGCAAGCTTCTAGATCTTGGAACATCCGATTTGATGAGGTAATCCAGTCATATGGATTTATTCAAAGTCCAGATGAGCCTTGTGTATACAAGAGATGTGACAGAAACGTAGTGGTGTTTCTTGTACTATACGTAGATGACATTTTGTTAGTTGGAAATAATATCAAAGTGTTATCAGACGTAAGGGTATGGTTGTCCAAACAGTTTGATATGAAGGACTTGGGAGAAGTAGGACACATCCTTGGGATCAAAGTTATAAGGGATCGCAAGAAAAGGATGTTGTGCTTATCTCAAGCTTCATACATTGACACTATCCTTGCTCATTTTAGCATGCAGAACTCCAAGAAAGGTTTCCTACCTTTCAGGCATGGAGTTCCTTTATCTAAAGAGATGTGTCCCAAAACATCAAAGGAGATAGAGGATATGAAGGCGGTTCCTTATGCTTCGGCAGTAGGAAGCCTTATGTATGCTATGCTATGTACGAGACCGGATATCTGCTTTGCCGTGGGCATGGTTAGCAGATATCAGAGTAATCTCAGGACATTGAATCGCAGTAAAGCATATATCAAGTACACCGAGAAGGACTAGGATTATATCGATTTAGGGCAGATCAATTAGTCCTGTTGGTTACACTGATTCGATTTCCAATCGATAGGGACAAGAGAAGTCTACCTCGGGTTTGTGTTTACTTTGGAGGTGGAGCCATAGTAATGGAGGAGTGTCAAGTAGAAATGCGTATGGACTCTACCATGGAAGTTGAGTATGTGGCACCTCCGAGGCGCCAAAGGAAGTCAGATGGCTCAGAACTTCTTGATGGACTTGGATGTGATTCGGTTTTCCTAACTATCACAATTTATTGTGATAACAAGTGGTGCAGCTTGCAAACTCAAGGAACCACGAGCCCATAAGGCAGTAAACACATAGAGCGCAAGTACCACCTCATACGAGAGATCGTAAAGCGAGGAGAAGTTGCTGTCGCCAAGATTGCATCAGAGGATAACCTGGCGGATCCATTCACTAAGGCCCTTCCAGCGAAAGCGTTTGATAGGCATGTGGAGGACATGGGGATCAGATGTATGGCAGAGTGATGACGACATAGTCTTTTAGTATAAGTGGGAGATTGTTGGAATGTATACTGAAAGCCTAGCTCTTTTTGTATGAACATTTTATTTTGAAATAAGAATCACATGATCATTATTTGTATTTTATATATTCATTATATATGTGTGCATATTGTCTAATATTTTACATTGTAGATAACATGGTGCTTGGTGTGGCACAGAAGATCATGTTATCAGTACCTTGTAAAATATAAGTAAAGGCTCACAACCAAGATGGTTTTGGACAAACCATTGGCATGGTTGTAGTGTAGCTTGGTATTGTTTTATCTTGAATATAGAGTTACACTAGTACACTTAGGTGTATTGAGTAGGACCGACATAGAGGTGATTCAATTTAGTACTGACTACATAATTGAATCGGACCTCGGATATTATGTTGTACATGCTCTTAATCCCGATATAATAACGGGCACATGTACTTAGTGTTTATTTCTTTGATTTACCAGTGGGTGAGATTTAGATGGATTAAATCAATATGCCCGGTAAGTTGGGAAATAATATTATTTACATGGTGTGCCGTTGATTATAGGAGGAAACCGTGTCCTATATACTAGGTTGATGATGTCCCCTTGAGGAGCTCATAAGGTTCATCATGTAAACCCAGCTGGTTGACTTAGTCAACATGATGATAAGGTTGAGTGGTACTACTCGAGGAATTAGATGTTAATTAATTGATGGTCAGTAAATCAATTAATTGACGGACATTCGATATCTTAAACACGGGGAGATTAATGTACAAATAATATATGGAGCCCATATTGATTTATGGGGGTTGGTGAGGTAGTTCAATGATGATCCTCTAGTGGAATGGAATATCATTGATGGATCAAGTTTGTGTGGTTCCGATCCATCGGGTGGCCAAGACCCAACTCCTCCTTATGGTCCCTATCGTAGCCTAATATAATCCTTGTGAAGTCTAGATCCAAGAATGTAAAACAAAACCTAGAACCAATGGTTGTGATTAAATCCCTAGATCCGATGGTTGGATGAAACCCTAGAACCAACGGTTGGGATTAAATCCCTAGATCCGATGGTTAGGATGAAATCCTAGAATCGACGGTTGGGATTAAATCTCTAGATCCGACGGTTGGGATAAAACCCTAGATCTGACGGTTGGGATGAAACCTTAGATCCGACGGTTGGGATGAAATCCTAGATCCGACGGTTGGGATAAAACCCTAGATCCGACGGTGGAGATTAAATCTCTAGATCCGACGGTGGAGATTAAAGGAGGCTTAAGCCCTATTCTATAAATAGATGCTTAGGGTTGGGCGGCAAGATTAATCAAGAAATTGGAGTTAGGGTTTGGTTCATCCACAAGTGGGCGGCTAGGGTTCATTGGGCGGCTAGGGTTTTGGAGCAAAGCTTGGGCGGCAAGCTTCTTCCTTCAAGTTGATTGCCAGCGCCCATCCTCCTCAATTATTCCTTGGCCGGCGCCCATCATAGAGCCCTCTACCTTCTTCCTTGGCCGGCGGTTCTCCTCCCATTGGTGGCCGGTTCTCTTCCTCCTCCCCATTCTCCAAAGTGACCGGCGGCAACACTTCTTGAAGTTGGCCGGCGCATCATCCAATAGTTCCTTGGCCGGCGGTTACACCAAGTTCCATAATTTGGTGGCCGGTTCTAGATAGGAAGGTATTTGTGGTTTCTTCTCTTTGTTCGCAGCGGACAAGGTAGAGAAGAAAGTGATCTAGAAGGCTTCTACTCGTGGAGGATCTTCGTCCACACGTCGTCCACGAGAAGGATAGGACATACGGTAGAAGATCGTAAGGTATAAAGTTATTTTAACTTTATGTACAGATCTGAGCATGTTCTTATTTGTTTTGATTATGCATGTGTGTGTATGAATATATGTTGTATAATCATGGACCCCGAAGACAAACACAAAAACCGGCGATCCGTCCGTCGTCTCTTCCGCGGCTAACCAACTAGAAGAGTTGTGTTGCTTGAACAACTAGTTTGTTCAAGCGACCACTCAAGTTGTTAGCACGACAACGAAAAGGTTGTGCTAAGGAAGCTCATCCCATCCGGATTAATTCTTTCATTAGTGAAAATTTTAATCCGGGGACATGAGAGCCAATGAGCCTCCGAAGCATCCACCTAACAGCTTGGACTTTCCCTTGCCAAGACCCTTACTTGGACTTTACATGGCAAGTACTCAAGACTTGGACTTTTCCCATGACAATGGTCAAACCATCGTCAAACAACAAATACTAACCTGGGTCGATTGCATCAGCAATCTCCCCAACACATGTCAGACATCAATGTCAGACATCCATGCCAAACATCAAAACACTTACTCGAGTCAAACTCGAGTCCGGTCAATCGTGACCTGGGCCGATTGCACCAACAATCTCCCCCTTTTTGATGTTTGACAAAAACACCTTTGAGTTAGACCCCTAACTCAAATTCCCTTACCAATTATCCCAAATTGGTAATTTTAACATTCTTCCCCTTTTTGACATACATAAAAATGGTTCACCCCAAGGAGGTCAATGTCTCATGTCCCAATGAGATCTTACAATCACCCCTTAGTCCAAAAATACCTAGGATGTCTACAATCTTCCTAGTGATAAGTCCCATATCACTTAAGAGAGTCACTCCTATGAACTCTCCCAATTTCCAAATTGAGCATCACCAATTCCCATTTCTCCCCCTCATGAGGAAAAATTATTGGTGCAATCGGCCCAGGTCACGATTGACCAGACTCGAGTTTGACTCGAGTGATGTTTTGATGTTTGACAAAGTATGTTTGACATTGATGTTTGGCATTGATGCCAGTTAATATGTTGGGGAGATTGTTGGAGCAATCGACCCGGGTCATGGTTGACTGGAGTTGACCATGTTATTGGTAAAGTCCAAGTCATGGGTACTTGGCATGGAAAGTCCAAGTGGGACACTTGGCATTTGGAAAAGTCCAAGCATGGGTCTTGGCAATGGAAAAGTCCAAGCATGGTCTTGGCATGGAAAGTCCAACATGGGTTGGCAAGGGAAAGTCCAAGCTTGAGTCTTGGCATTTGAGAGGTCCAAGGGAGATATTGGTGGCGTAAAGTCCAAGGGTGAAGTCTTGGCAGCATAAGTCCAATGGTTGGCGGCGTAAAGTCCAAGCGAAGTCTTGGCAGCGTAAGTCCAATGTGCCTTGACGGTGTAGACACCGTTAGCATGACATAGCCGATGGAAGCACCTGGAGGCTAGCACGATGGATGAACAAGTCATGGATGACTTGGAGGGATTCGAGAGGCGTGAGGCTGATGGAGGTAACTAGAAGGCTTAGGTCTAGGCTAAGGGTGGTCTAGCAAGTATAGGGGAACCATACTTGGGCTAAAACCTCATGTTTGAGGTGTGTCAGTCGACTGGTGTCATGTGGCAGTCGACTGGCCTGAGTCAACTAGGGTTTGACTGCGGGAAGTGGTTTAGCAGTCGACTGCCAGAGGTGGGCAGTAGACTGTTGGCTCGAGAAATCAGCCACAGAATGGAGTCGACACTCGACTGATTGAGTGAAGGCTCCATCAGTCGACTGATGGTCATGATCAGTCGACTGATGAGGGATCCGTTGGATTTTTCCAGCGTGGATCTAGCTGTTGTCTCACGATAATAGTGACATCAGTCGACTGATGGTCCCGATCAGTCGACTGATCGACTTTTTTCCAGCATAGGTTGAAGCTTTATAAGGAGCTCGTGATGGAGGAAAAAGGCATGGTTTCTTGAGGGCTTTTGGGGCGATTTGCTGCTGCAAATCAGGATCTCCAAGTTGATATCAAGCAACTAAGTGATCAAGCATTCAAAGAGCAATTGTAAAATAGTTTTCTTTACTTGCATTATATTTTCTTATTGTATTTGCTTGTATCCATTTAGATTATTGTTGTAATCATATTGTACGAGGTTTCTCCGCCTCCGGATTGTTCTGAGAAGGAGTGTTTATTAGTGGTTGCGTGTGCATCACTAGAGCTCGTTGAGCTCAACCGTGGAGTAGGAACCTTGAGGTTCCGAACCACATTATATGATCGTGTTGTGATTGTATATCTTGTTATATTTATTTGTCATTACTATTCCGCTGTGCTAACAAGATTATAGACGATCAAACGCGAAAAGAATTCCATCATCGGTTTAGCACGACGCTATTCACCCCCTCTAGCGACCTCAAATCTTCTACAAAAATAACATCCATCATCCCATGATGGATACCTCCCCCTAAAAGGCTTGCTCCCCCTTGACAATTGCACCAACAATGTCCTTGGGAAGTTCCTAAGCCTATAGGAACTTTAAACCATAAAAAATAAGGTTAAAAGTTCAACATTGAACTCTCTCACACCTTAAATTTGATACATCACTCTAACAACTTTCATAATCCATATCCAATGGATTTTCACCCTTTCCAATGCTTTCCAAAGCACCAATGGATTTTCACCCTTTCCAATGCTTTTCAAAGCATATCCTAGGGTTAGGAGTAGTTAGGAAACTCTAACATAGCTGAAATTGGGCTAAACATACCTTGTTTTCCCAAAATCAGCATTGGCAGTCGACTTTATCAGGCATCAGTCAACTACCTTGCCCATCAGTCGACTGCCAACAAGGGCAGTCGACTGATAACTGAAATTTTTGAATTTCAGTTATCAGAATCGAATTTCAAAAATTCATAAATAATTATATGTAATTCAAAAAATCATAAAACTTCATACGTATAATATTTATGACCAATACAATGAGTGAAAAATATTTTACACATAAAATAGTGAAATTGACACAAAGTTCAAAAGTGAAGAAAAACTTCAATGTTTTAGCTCACTTTGTATCAATTTAATCAATGATGATTGTTATCAAAAGATAGACTTCACCAAGGTTTTCTAAAATGATTTTAAAATGTTTTTGAAAACCTATATTGGATCATATTCTTTGAGCTTAGTGTACATGGCTTGAACATAAGCTTTCCCAATAATCTACAACATGATTTTAGATGAGTTTGAGTTCATTTAGATGCAAAAACTATGCACCTTGAACTTAACTCATATCCTATCATCTCACATGTATCTAGGGTGTATAAATACACATACATGTCAATTTAGATGTGAGATGTGGGTTTTAGTTTATCTTAAACTAAGGCCTCATGTATTTTCTAAGACAACCCTACTTGATTCCCTTATAAATGAGACTTCAAGTCATGCCATTGTCCTTAACTCAATTTTAATCAAATTAAATGCATGAATGATCATGGCATAAGTGATGATATAAATAAAGCATAACCAATGATCATGATGTCATGGCATATGATGAAATTTAAATACACATGACATAAAAACTTAATCCTAAACATGATCATGACATAATAAATGATTAAAAGTAGATATGATGTCATGGCATGTTATATGACAAACAAAACATGGAAAATAAAATATAAGGTATAATAATACCTAAATTTAAATATTAATTGCCATTTGATATAATTAAACTCATTTTGCCATATTATTTCTTATTTTCCAAGTGTGCCAAAAACCCAAAATGGCACACTATGACTTCTAAACTGAAATTGTGCCAATTTGATTGATTTATAAAACTTCTTAAATAATATTGGCACATTCTAAAATCTTTTAGGATTAAAAATCAAACCTATTTTCAAGGTATCCATAACCTTGAAAATATCCTAAAGTTTCAACTTTGCTATGGTTGGGTTAGCTACCCTTCCAATCAAGGTTGACACACCTAAACCCATCTAGCGTGAATCGATCATGCTCCTAGGAACCCAAAACCTATTTGAGCTCCTTGGGTTTACTAGGTATTCCTTAGCTATGACCTCCCTATATACCCTCCTAATGACCCTCCTAGGCTTAGAAGCCTTGGTCATTTGGGTCTTGACTAGGTTAACCTTAGGGATTGCCTCCCTAGTAACCTTCTTAGTGGTCTTCCTAGGTTTCATGGAAACCTTGGCCACTAAGCACCTACCTCGGTCAACCTTAGGGATGACTTCCCTATTGACCTTGGTCTTTCTAGACCTAAGTTTAGTTCCATAGTCAAATGGAACACTATGGTAGGTAGGCTTATCTACCTTGGACCTAGGCTTGTGGCTCAAGCCTTTCTTTCCCATAGATGAGCCTTGCCTCCTAGACTCTAGGTGTTGACTTTTACCATTTGACCTAGATTTTTTATCAATTGACCTTTGCATTTAGTTTTGCATAATCCTAAGGGGATTTTCCATTTTCTCAAGCCTTGACCTCAAGGCTTGATTTTCCTTTTCTAATTGCCCAATTTTTTAATTTTGATTTAATCTTTGAGCATGGTTCTTCCTAGGCATATGCCTAGTCCATTTGGGGTTAAAACCTAAGTGATCTTCTATTTTCTTAATGGATTCCCTAGGTAAGGTTTTTTTAGGGACATTAGTCCTAAATTTCTCCTTATTTGAAATGTTTACACTCTTAGCACCTAGGCAAAAATATTTGTTATTCCTAGCATGCTTTTCATGAGTAATAGCAACAAAATTCCTAGCATGATTTTGCCTATTAATTAAAGAAGGTGCATTATTGACTTTACCTTAGGGTTTACCTTAGAGGCTCCCCCTACTTGTGTAGCTCCTCCTTGCCCCTTCTTCTCCCCCTTTGGGCATTGACTCCGGTAATGTCTCGGTTGTTGGCATTTGAAGCAAATAACATGCTCTTTGCTCTTTTGTCTTTAGGAACTGACTTCCTTGGTCTTTGGCACGACTTGTGCTGTTTTCTTGACCTGTTTCGGACACTTGCTCTTATAGTGTCCGATTTCCCTACACTCAAAATATATTATATGAATCTTATTATTAACACATATGTTTGAGTTACCTTCCATGGTAGGGGAGTCTCGAGCTTCCTCTTCCTCTCGACCGAATGTAGAAGGCTCTTCTTGATGATGCTTCGGAGTGGAAATTCTCTCCTCCCCCTCAATCCTAGAGGTGGAGGCTTATTCTACTTCTTCCACCTCCTCTTCCACCAATCCGGAAGTTGATTCTCTATCAACCTCTGAATCCTCACTTTCTTGTGAGGATGATGAAGCTTCTTCTTCGGGCTCTCTCTCTACTTGAGCCATGGATGGTTCTTCATGGTGCTTGGCCAATTTTTCCCATAGCTCCTTGACATCTAGACATTCACCTAACCTAGACACAATATCGTTAGACAATGAATTTAATATCAATTGCATTACCTTATCATTTCTCTCGAAGGCTTGGACTTGCTCTTCGGTCCATCTCTTCTTCTAGAGGTATCCACCTTTTGAACCTCTTGGAAATTCAAAACCCTTCGCTAGGATCATCCAATCTTTGAAGTCCATCATGAAAAAGTTCTCCATCCGTGCCTTCCATTGCTCGAACCCTTCTTGTCCATAGAAGGCGTATGGAATTGGGGTGTTGATATCCCACCCAACTTTTTCTTCAAACTCCATCTTTTTCCTCTTCACCCTCTTGCGTCTTTTGCTCCCGGCGGTTAGTCCGTACAAGAGCCCTAGGCTCTGATACCAATTGTTAGTAACGTTGCGCCCGCTAGAGGGGGGTGAATAGCGGCGTTCAATGCTTGATGGATTACGATCGTGTTCATCTATACAAGTCATGTTAGCGTAGCGGAATATATAGCAATAACAAAATAAGACAAACACAATTCACAACACAAAATATAACGTGGTTCGGAACTGAATGGTTTCTACTCCACGGATCGGGCTCTAAAAGCCCTAGCAATGCAAACACGCACTACTAATCACAAATACTCCTTCTCGGAACAATCCGGAGGTAGAGAAACCTCGTACAATAGTTCTTACAATAATAAGAAACAATAAACAAGTAAATATAAATGAAAACACAAAGACAATGTAAAGAACACTTTACAACTATTACTTTGGATGCTTGCTTGTTGATTGCCTTGGACTAGCCTTGAAGACCCTGATTTGCAATAGCAAATCGTTCCAAATCGTCCAAGAAAACCAATGCCAAAATCCTTCTTCCGAGCTGCCTTTATAACCTGCAATCGGGCTAGATTTTTGCCTATCAGTCGACTGCTCGGGACTATCAGTCGACTGGTGCCACTGTTATCGTGAGACAACGGCTAGATCCACACTGAAAAAATCCAACGGATACACCATCAATCGACTGACCTTACACATCAATCGACTGATGTCTCAATCAGTCGAGTGGTCGAGTCTATCACTTGACTAGAGAACCTTCTGTGCTCGAAATCCCGGCCATCAGTCGACTGATCACTAGATCAGTCGATTTCTTAGGCCAGCAGTCGACTAACCACCTTTGACAGTCGACTGCTAGGGCACTTCCCATAGTCAAACCCTAGTTGACTCTCACCAGTCGACTGACCCATGGTCCCAGTCGACTGATACACCTCAAACATGAGGTTTTAACTCAAGTATGGTGCCCCCATACTTGCTAGACCACCCGTAGCCTAGACCTAAGCCTTCTAGCCACCTCAGTTAGCCTCGCGCCTATCGGATCACTCCAAGTCATCCATGACTTGTTCATCCATATGCTAGCCTTCAGGTGCTTCCATCGGCTATTGTTATGCTAACGGTGTTTACACCGCCAAGACACATTGGACTTACGCTGCCAAGACTCCGCTTGTACTTTACGCTATCAACCATTGGACTTATGCTTCCAAGACTCCTGCTTGGACTTTACGTCGCCAATATCAAACCCCTTGGACTTTCCAAATGCCAAGATTCAAGCTTGGACTTTCCGTTGCTAACCCATGTTGGACTTTCCATGCCAAGACCCATGCTTGGACTTTCCTTTGCCAACCCATGTTGGACTTTCCCTTGCCAAGACCCATGCTTGGACTTTACATGTCAAGTACTCAAGACTTAGACTTTTCCCATGACAATGGTCAAACCATCGTTAAACATCAAATACTAACTTGGGTCGATTGCATCAGCAATCTGTCCAACACATGTCATACATCCATGTCAAACATCAAAACACTTACTCAAGTCAAACTCGAGTCCGATCAATCGTGACCTGGGTCGATTGCACCAACACCGCATACATCAGTATGTATTAGACCAAGCAACTCTCCCACCGATTCAACTTTTCCAGTAAAAGGTAACTTGGTCATCTTACCCTTTAAGCATGATTCACATGTATCGTATAAATCTAATTCAAACGATTCCAGAATTCCACATCGGTGTAATTCGGACATGCATTTCTTGCTCACATGGCCAAGACGACAATGCCACATGTAGGAGTCTAATTGATTATCTTTTCGAGCACACTTGTTGCTCGCTTCGATATTGAAAATGTCACTGGATACATCCAACATATAAATACCATTGCTTAAAGTTCCAGTCCCATAAAGAACGCCATTCAAAGTTATGTAACAATAATTATTACTAAATGTTAAATGGTACCCATTTCTATTTAAACAAGAAATAGAAATGATGTTCTTTATCAACGAAAGAACATAAAAGCGATTGTCCAGTTCTAAGACAAGTCCTGTAGGGAGCTTCAACAAATACGTTCCGATGTCGAGTGCAACAACCTTTTCTCCATTCCCAACACGTAAATTTGTCTCTCCCTTGACGAGTCTTCTTCTATTCCTTAGCACATGTATGTTATTACATATATGTGAACCACACCCGGTATCCAATACCCAAGTGTCTAAGGAAATAGAATGACAATCAATAACGAAGATATCTAAAGAAGATGGGGCATCGAATGCCTTATTCTTCTTCACGGACTCAAGATAAATCTTGTAGTCTCTTCACTAATGACCCTCCTTGCTGCAATGATGGCAAGTGCCCTTTTGAACTAGTTCTGCCTTCCTTGCCTTCTTCTTCCCCTTGTGTTGTTCCTTTGATTTCCTCTTAGAACCTTTCTTTGAGGAATTAACTAACAACATCGTCCCCTGCTCATGCTTCACAGAAGGCTCCACAGTCTTCAACATGTTGAGCAGTATCACAAATAAACATTCTTGCATCTCAGAGGTGAAGAGGAGCTTGGAGACTTCGAACCTTTCGGATCTCACTTTCTTATCAAACAACTTATAAAGATGAAAGACTATAGTTTGAGCATCCATATGCTCATGCTGCTTCCGTAGCTCGAGTACCATCACGGCTAGCATGATGCAACTCACTAGTTTAGAATCACTCACATGTTTCTGATGGGGCAACAATTGGTCTAGAGTTGCGTCATCACTAGGATGTGCAGGAAGAAGCACTTCGAGGACATACACAAGCTTTTCCGCCTTGAGAATAATTCTCAGGTTTCTAAGCCAGTCCAAGAAGTTTGACCCAGTCAATTTATTTGAATCCAAAATCGATCGCAAATTCAAAGACGTCATGGTTAATCAATTAACCTAGAAATACAAATCGACCATATATGAGAAAATGATTTTAAAATGCATCAACATATATTTATAAATCCCATTCATTTTTCAAAATCAAAACCCTCAAAATCAATTCGGGAGATCGTAGGTCCATCTCCGAATGGGTTGATATCCAACATAGATAAGAACAACCTTGGAGCGAGTCCAACAAGCCATTCTTAGCTATGATGGTAGGTATCATGTATATCGATTACATATCACGTATATGTAACTATCACAATGTGCTATCAACTAATTGAATGTTCACACATACATTGGGTTGTTAACACATTAACAAGTATGCATCATATGCATAGCACCCAAGTTCACCTCTCTTCACATCGACCTTGGAGTGAGTCCAACAAATCGATGCTCCAAGTTAGAGCCGACCCATTAATCGCAAAATAATTTTAATATGGTTAGAGTGCATTCAACCAATTAGCCAGGCTTGGAGTGAGTCCAATAATCCAAACTAACGATTGACCTCTGACTCTTACCATATTAGTGTTAAACTATTCCAATGATTTGAATATGTTCAGGTTCAAGCCGGGCTTGGAGTGGGTCCAACAACCCAAACAAGAAACAGAACTTTAGTTCTAACCATATTAATGAAAGGTATAGGCTTTAATATTGTGTAAGGGTTTTAAAGTCTCATCCTCTTTTTCATGCAAATAACTATTATCTACATGACATGACACACATGACACACATCTACATGTCACGACATGCATGGCATAATGATATGCATCTAATGCAATTACATGGCATACAATTATGACATGTACAAAAATTTTCTTATTTGTCATAACTATTTTGGAAATAAAATATGTTTTAGATTTGATTTCTCAAATCAAATCATGATTAAATTAGGAAACAAATTTTCAAATCTATTCACATATTTTATTTATGGAAAGTGTTAATTAAGGAAAGTCAAATCCAATTTAGGAAACAAATTCCCTAAATTGTAATTTCCTAATTATATTAGGAAACTTCCAATTTGAATTTCTTTACAAATTAAAATTTCCATTAGTACTTCTAAACTTTCCAAAAGTAGAATATTTCCATAAATACAATTATGACTATCGAAAAATAATTTTACGATTATGTCAAGACACAGTCGGGCTCTGATACCACTGTTGGGTTTCCTCGATACCGATATGGGTGTGTGTTCGAACATGTTTCATAAACATGCACACAGGGGAAGCAAAAAGAAGCAATAAACTAACTTTATTACAACACACACCACACGCATGGAGGATACAACAAGTGTAGACATAATCGTTGTTTTAAATTTTGCAATAAAAGGAAATTTATTCTAGTTATACCTGACGTATCACGTGTAGCAGGAATGACATCAACCGTAGCGACCCTCGCTAGAATCGCCTCTATCCGTATCCATGCTGAGTATCTTCGGGATAGCTTCACAAAGCCATGAGCCCCCTCTTTACAAGAGTTACTAGCCTTGTGTCGAAGACGTTATGATCCAAGAGACGATCACAATTCGAATCAAAATTTTGATCTAAAAATGAGCTCCACAAACTCGCTTCTCAGAAGTGGTTTTCGTCAACCAATTGGCGAAACCTTGGTCCTCCACCTATTTGGATTGCTGGAGATCCAATCCTCGGTAAGTAGATCATTGTCGGAGCACAAAATGCCGACCAAACGACCTCTCTATGAAGAGAGAAACTGGACAGCTTGTGTTGGTGGAGAAGATGGCCGACCAATCAATGGCCGATTGCTCGTTGGTCATCGGTGGCCAAGGGAGGATGGCTGGAGGAGTCGTTGGCAGCTGGTGGGTGGCTGGCGATGAGGAGGAGGAGCTGCAATAGGCTTGGGCGGCGACACAAGAGATGGGCGACATGTTAGTAATATATGAGAGATGTCCTAAGGCAATCGCCTTATGTATGAACCATTTATATGATAAATGAAGATTCACTATTTGAGTATACATGTTTTATGTATTTGATTGGATCTTAAACTCATTTATCAATGTCCACGATAATGATTCACAAAGATGAGAGAATTTGTGATTGGATCACAACTAGTGAGTATCTCTACATGTGTAATTGTGATGTATCGAATTATCCCTAGTCGATGAATTGATGGATTTGACACCATCAATTCGCCGAGACTAGCACGAGGTATACCCTTGGTGTATCCAAGCAAATGATTCTCACCGGGCCGAGACATAGTGATGTCCGAGTTAATCGTGGATGCTAGTTATGGTAACTAGTTCATTGGAGTGACCAGCCGTAAGACTTCATATGGTTCTCTGCATATATAGATATGTCAATGAAGTTCTTACTGTAGCTTAAGTGCGATGTTCCTTCGACTTGCGGTATTCAAGTCATCTTGATCATGGAGACTTATGCTTTGACATCTTAAGCAAACATCTCTAAGAAGATGTGGACCCGGATGATTGGGTATAAGTCGAAGTGATCGAAGGTGTTTGAATAGCCTATAAAGGATTCACCACTCCTTGCGAGGAGATGTATACCCATGGCCTCTCGTCGGATTGTTACTAAAGTCTTTGGCCAAAGCATTACAAGTTTAGAGTAAGGTACTCTTCGATACATGTGGAGTAACTAGAATCCGTAGGACGAGGAAATGATACTTGGACTAGGTGTGACGTAGTCAGCCTAGTGGGGACTGACACTATAGACCATGTCCTGAACTAAGTGGGTATAAGATGAGTGAAGGGAATGGGGCACGAATCATTCGAGCTGCTGAAGGGTTTCAGAAATAGTTCTGGATCAACCGTTGATCTTTTCGGTTAATTGGGGATCATGATGTACTACTAGGTGCCACTCATGATCGTTCTATAATTAATGGTTAATTATAGACGGCAAACATAAACCGAGAACCTATTTGGTCACATGCACAACGAGCGTAATCCAAAGGATTTAAAACGAGCTTGAGAATGGGATTCTCAGGCCGAGAGAAACTAGGTTTGGTTGGACCAAACATAAAGCGAGCATGAAATCGTTTTAGTCGCAATGGAAGCGTGGATGGGCCGAGTCTTATGAAGACATAATGGATGAACCAAAATGGTTTGGTTCTAATCCAATGGAGGAGAATAAACCAAAGGGTTTTGTTTATTTTAAACGAATGAACCAAAAGTTGGTTCGGTTCGTTTTAACTTAAAATAAACCATTGTGGTTTAGTTTATTTTAACTTATCTTAATGGAGCGGGTTAACGGGCCTAATGGTTATGATCCAATAACCATTAAGAGAATTAGTTCTCTATAAAAGAGGGCTTAAGGGATAATTAAGCCCTAATCCAAGCCCTAGCAAAAGTTGCCGCCCACCCCCATTGAAGGAGTTTTCGGCGCCAACCCTAAGCTTGCCGCCCAGCTCCTTTTGCCGCCGTCCAGCTCCTTGCCGGCGTCCAAGCTTCAGCCGGTGAACCCTCCGGTGATCTTCCTAGGCCTCGGTGAAAAGGTGAGCACTTGGCTTCCTTGTTTTGGCCGGCACCTACTCCTCCACCAAGCTGTCCAGTTTTCTGGACAGCTTCTTCTCCTCTCATCGGAGCGTTGTTTGGACGACGGTTAGAGCTCCGACAGCGGCTAACTTACCGGGGATTCGATCTCCGGTAATCCTCTGAGGTGGAGGACGAAGGATTCGTCAATTGGTTGACGAATACCTCTCCGGAGAAGCGAGTTTTGAGAACTCGTATTAGGATCCGAATTTGGATTCGGATCGTGATCATCTCTCGATCACGCCGCCTTCAACACGAGGCTAGTAACCCCACGACGACGCTCGGTCTTAGCGGAAGTCATCCCGAGGAACTCCGGCGTGATACGGATAGAGACGATTCTAGCGAGGATCGTTCCGGTTGATGCCGTTCCCGCTACACGACATACGAAAGGTATAACGTAGATAAATTTCCTTTTATTGCAAATTTAAATTTATGGTTATGTCTACACTTGTTGTAATATGCATGCGTGTGTTGTGTGTGTTGTAATAAATGTAAATTTATTATTTTTATTGCTTCCGCTGTGCTCATGTTTGTGAAACGTGATCGAACACACACACGCCGCGGTGCCGGAAACCCAACAGTGGTATCAGAGCCCAGGTTGTGTTTCGACATAATCGTAAAATGGTTTTGTGATAGTCATAATGTTATTTCTGGAAATTTTCTAATTTTGGAAATTTAGAAGTATTTATGGAAATTTTTCAATTTTGGAAAGTCTAGAAGTATTTATGGAAATCTTCCACTTTTGGAAAGTTGGAAGTATTTATGGAAATTGATATTTTCCATAAATAAAATATTTGATTAGATTTTGGAAATTTGTTTCCTAATTTAATCTTGATTTAATTTGGGAAATCAAATCTTAAAATATTTTATTTCCATAAGTAGTTTTAATGATTTAGGAAATTGGTTTCCTAAATAGATTTTTCTTAATCAAATAATTCCATAAATAAAATATGTGATTAGATTTGGAAATTTGTTTTCTAATTTAATTATGATTTGATTTGGAGAATCAAATCTTAAACATATTTTATTTCCATAAATAGTTATGACATATAAGGAAATATATACATGACATAATTGTATGCCATGTAATTGCATTAGATGCATAACATTATGCCATGCGTGTCGTGACATGTAGATGTATGCCATGTATGCCATGCCATGTAGATAATAGTTATTTGCATGCAAAGAGGATGAGACATAAAACCCTTAAACAATATTAAAGCCTACACCTTCCATTAATATGGTTAGAACCAGAGTTCCGTTTCTTGTTTGGGTTGTTGGACTCTCTCCAAGCCCGGCTCGAACCCTAACATGTTCAAACCATGGAATAGTTTAATACTAATATGGTAAGAGTCAGAGGTCAATCGTTAGCTTTGGTTGTTGGACTCTCTCCAAGCTGGGCTAATTGGTTGAATGCACTCTAATCATATTAAAACTATTTCTCGATTAATGGGTTGACTTTAACCTGGAGCATCGGCTTGTTGGACTCTCTCCAAGGTCGATGTAAAGGGAGGTGAAGTTGGGTGCTATGCATATGATGCATACTTGTTAATGTGTTAACAACCCAACGTATGTGTGAACATTCAATTAGTTGATAGCACATTGTGATAGTTGCATATACGTGATATGCAATCGGTATAGATGATACCTACCGTCGTAGTTATGAATGGCTTGTTGGACTCTCTCCAAGGTTGTTCATAACTATGATGGATATCAGCCCATTCGGAGATGGACCTACGATCTCCCGAAGTGATTTTGGGGTTTTTGAAATTCGAAAAATGAATGAGATTTATAAATGTATATTGATGCATTTTAAAAATCATCTTTCTCATATATGCTCGTTTTGTATTTCTAAAATTGATCATGTTGTCTTTTAATTTGCGTTCCATTTTGGATTCGAATAAATTGACTGGGCCGAACTTCTTGGACTGGCTTAGAAACTTGAGAATTGTTCTCAAGGTGAAAAGCTTGCGTATGTCCTCGGCGCCTCTTCCCGCCATCCTAGTGACGATGCATCTCGACCAATTGTTGGTCTATCGTAAACATGTGACTGATTCTCAATCGAAGTCAAGTTGCATCATGCTTAGCCGCGATGGAACCCAAGCTACGAAGCGCATGAGCATATGGATGCTCATATCGTAGTCCTTCATCTTTATGAGTTGTTTGATAAGAAAGTGAGATTCGAAAGGTTCGAAGTCTCCAAGCTCCTCTTCACCTCTGAGATGCAAGAGCTCAACATGTCAAGACTGGAGCCTTCTCGAGAAGCATGAGCAGGGACGATGTTGTTAGTTGATTCCTCAAGAAAGGTTCTAAGAGGGAGTCAAAGGAACAAGAAGGGAAGAAGAAAAAGGCTAAAAAAGGCGTAACTAAAAGGGCACTTGCCATCATTATGGCAAGTAGGGCCATTTGCGAAGAAAGTGCAAGATTTATCTTGAGTCCGTGAAGAAGGATAAGGCATCGGATGCCCCATCTTCTTCAGAAATCTTCTTTATTGATTGTCATTCTATTTCCTCAGACACTTGGGTATTTGATACTAGGTGTGGCTCACATATATGTAATGACATACATGGGCTAAGGAATAGAAGAAGACTCGTCAAGGGAGAGTCAAATTTACGTGTTGGGAATGGAGCAACTTCTGTCGACTCGCCATCGGAACGTATTTGTTGGAACTCCCTGTAGGACTTGTCTTAGAACTGGACAATTGCTTTTATGTTCCTTCGTTGATAAAGAACATCATTTCTATTTCTTGTTTAAATAGAAATGGGTACCATTTGACTTTTAGTAACAATTGTTGTTACATAACTTTGAATGGAGTTCTTTAAGGGACTGGAACTTTAAGCAATGGTGTTTATACGTTGGACGTATCCAGTGATATTTTCAATATCGAAGCGAGCAACAAGCGTGTTCGAAAAGATAATCAATTAGACTCCTACATGTGATATTGTCGTCTTGGCCATGTAAGTAAGAAACGCATGTCCGAATTACACCGATGTGGAATTCTGGAATCATTTGAATAGGATTCATACGATACATGCGAATCATGCTTAAAAGGCAAGATGACTAAGTTACCTTTTACTGGAAAAGGTGAACGAGTGGGAGAGTTACTAGGTCTAATACATACTGATGTATGTGGACCTATGTCAACTCAAGCTTTAGGAGGCTATAGCTACTTCATTACCTTCACCAATGATCACTCACGGTTTGGGTATGTGTTCTTGATGAAACACAAGTCTGAAGCCTTTGAAAGGTTCAAAGAATTCAGAAATGAAGTAGAGAAACAACATGACAAGAGTATTAAAATACTTGGATCGGATCGAGGTGGTGAATACTTAAGTCAAGAGTTTCTTGATTATCTAAGAGACAATGGCATATTGTCTCAATGGACTCCGCCATATACACCACAACATAATGGTGTATCTGAGAGGCGTAACCGGACCTTGTTGGACATGGTCAGGTCAATGATGAATCATGCGACTCTTCCCAAGTCCTTTTGGGGCTATGCACTTCAGACAGCTGTTTACTTGTTAAACAGAATGCCTACCAAGGTAGTCTCAACTACTCCATATGAGATATGGAATAGTAAGAAATCTCATGTATCTTACTTGAAGATATGGGGTTGTCCTGCTTATGTGAAGTGACGACGCATAAATTGGATGCTAAGTCTGATAAATGTCTATTTATTGGATACTCTAAGGAAACAAGGGGTTACCAATTCTAACATCCTGTGGAACAAAAGGTGTTTGTTTCAAGGCATGTTGTGTTTCTAGAGAAAGAGTTTCTCTTGCAAGAAAACAGTGGGAGTGTCGTCGAGCTTGAGGAGGCTCGAGAGACTCAAATAGACATTGATGAGATACCTGGTGAAGCACAACAGCCGACAACTCATAGTGATGAGCAATCGACCGGACCTATTGTAACACCACATCTTCGTAGATCTGGTAGAACACGCAATATTCCTGAGAGATATGGATTTCTCGTAAGTGAATCGAACGATGTGTTACTCATTGATGATGAGGAGCCTACCAGTTATGAAGAAGTACTGACAAGTTCAGAAAGGGATAAGTGGCTTGGTGCCATGAAGTCGGAAATGGATTCCATGTATGAAAACCAAGTTTGGAACTTGGTTGACCCACCTGAAGGGATAAAGCCTATAGGGTGCAAGTGGGTTTTCAAGAAGAAAATCGACATGGATGGTAATGTGATTACCTATAAGGCTAGATTGGTGGCGAAAGGATATCGTCAAAAGCAAGGTGTTAATTATGACGAAACCTATTCGCCTGTAGCTATGCTTAAATCCATTCGGATGCTCCTGGCCATAGCGGCTCATTATGATTATGAGATATGGCAGATGGATGTGAAAACAACTTTCCTTAATGGAAACCTGCTCGAGGACGTGTATATGATACAGCCTGAGGGTTTCACATCGGTTGATAAAACCAAGGTATGCAAATTGCGACGATCCATTTATGGATTGAAGCAAGCATCCAGGAGCTGGAATATCCGTTTTGATGAGACAATCAAAAAGTTTGATTTCTCACAAAATCAAGATGAACCTTGTGTGTACAAGAAGGTTAGTGGGAGTGCAATCGTATTCCTAGTATTATATGTCGATGACATATTACTTATAGGAAACGATGTTTCAGTCTTACAGTCAGTTAAGGTTTGGTTATCTAAGACATTCTCCATGAAAGACCTGGGAGAAGCAACCTACATCCTCGGGATTAAGATCTATAGAGATAGATCGAAACGGTTGCTTGGTCTTTCGCAGTCTACATATATAGACCGAGTGCTAAAGAGGTTTAGCATGTCGAAATCCAAGAAAGGTTTCCTACCCATTAGGCATGGGATACACCTTTTGAAGTCTATGTGTCCGCGCACAGAAGACGAGAGAATTTGCACGAGTAAGATTCCCTATGCATCCGCAATAGGATCTATCATGTATGCTATGTTATGTACGAGGCCCGATGTATCGTATGCTCTGAGTGTCACGAGCAGATACCAGTCTGATCCAGGAATGGATTATTGGGTGGCTGTTAAGATGATCCTTAAGTACTTGAGAAGAACTAAGGATGTGTTCCTAATATATGGAGAAGGGTACATGGTGATACGTGGGTATACGGATGCCAGCTCCAGACAGACAAGGATGATTCCATGTCTCAGTCTGGGTATGTATTCACCTAGAATGGAGGCGCAATAAGTTGGAAAGGTTCCAAGCTTGACGCTATAGCGGATTCTGCCACTAAGGCAGAATACATTGCAGCTTTGGAAGCAGCAAAGGAAGCGGTTTGGATCAAGAAGTTCATCTCTGAACTTGATGTGGTCTCATCAATGATCCAAACATGTGCTTCGCCGCTATCATCTTATCAGAGAGATCATCAGTAGGAACAAAATACAAATCGAGAAAATTTCCACTGAAAGGAACTTAGCGGATCCCTTGACTAAGGCATTACCTCAAAATAAGTTTGAGGGTCATGTTCGAGCTTATGGTATTGGATACCGTAGCGATTGGCATTAGGCCAAGTGGGAGTCTGTTAGTAATATATGAGAGATGTCCTAAGGCAATCGCCTTATGTATGAACCATTTATATGATAAATGAAGATTCACTATTTGAGTATACATGTTTTATGTATTTGATTGGATCTTAAACTCATTTATGAATGTCCACGATACGATTCACAAAGATGAGAGAATTTGTGATTGGATCACAACTAGTGAGTATCTCTACATGTGTAATTGTGATGTATCTAATTATCCTAGTCGATGAATTGATGGATTTGGACACCATCAATTGTCGAGACTAGCACGAGGTATACTCCTTGGTGTATCCAAGCAGCTGATTCTCACTGGCTGGAGACATAGTGATGTCCGGAGTTAATCGTGGATGCTAGTTATGGTAACTAGTTCATTGGAGTGACCAACCGTAAGACTTCATATGGTTCTCTGCATATATAGATATGTCAATGAAGTTCTTACTGTGGCTTAAGTGCGATGTTCCTTTGACTTGCGGTATTCAAGTCATCTTGATCATAGAGACTTATACTTTGACATCTTAAGCAAGCATCTCTAAGGAGATGTGGACCCGGGATGATTGGGTATAAGTCGAAGTGATCGAAGGTGTTTGAATAGCCTATAAAGGATTCACCACTCCTTGCGAGGAGATGTATACCCATAGCCTCTCGTCGGATTGTTACTAAAGTCTTTGGCCAAAACATTACATGTTTAGAGTAAGGTACTCTTCGATACATGTGGAGTAACTAGAATCCGTAGGACGAGGAAATGATACTTGGACTAGGTGTGACGTAGTCAGCCTAGTGGGGACTGACACTATAGACCATGTCCTGAACTAAGTGGGTATAAGATGAGTGAAGGGAATGGGGCACGAATCATTCGAGCTGCTGAAGGGTTTCAGAAATAGTTCTGGATCAACCGTTGATCTTTTCGGTTAATTGGGGATCATGATGTACTACTAGGTGCCACTCATGATCGTTCTATAATTAATGGTTAATTATAGACAGCCAACATAAACCGAGAACCTATTTGGTCACACGCACAACGAGCGTAATCCAAAGGATTTAAAATGAGCTTGAGAATGGGATTCTCAGACCGAGAGAAACAAGGTTTAGTTGGACCAAACAAGAAGCGAGCATGAAATCGTTTCAGTCGCAATGGAAGCGTGGATGGGTCGTGTCTTATGAAGACATAATGGATGAACCAAAATAGTTTGGTTCTAATCCAATGGAGAAGAATAAACCAAAGGGTTTGGTTTATTTTAAAGGAATGAACCAAAAGTTGGTTCGGTTCGTTTTAACTTAAAATAAACCATCATGGTTTGGTTTATTTTAACTTATATTAATGGAGCGGGTTAACGGGCCTCATGGTTATGATCCAATAACCATTAAGAGAATTAGTACTCTATAAAAGAGGGCTTAAGGGATATTTAAGCCCTAATCCAAGCCCTAGCAAAAGTTGCCGCCCACCCCATTGAAGGAGTTTCGGCGCCAACCCTAAGCTTGCCGCCCAGCTCCTTGTGCCGCCGTCCAGCTCCTTGCCGGCATCCAAGCTTCAGCCGGTGAACCATCCGGCGACCCTCCGGTGATCTTCCTAGGCCTCGGTGAAAAGGTGAGCACTTGGCTTCCTTGTTTTGGCCGGCGCCTACTCCTCCACCAAGCTGTCCAGTTTTCTGGACAGCTTCTTCTCCTCTCGTCGGAGCGTCATTTGGACGACGGTTAGAGCTCCGACAGCGGCTAACTTACCGGGGATTCAATCTCCGGTAATCCTCTGAGGTGGAGGACGAAGGATTCGTCAATTGGTTGACGAATACCTCTCCGGAGAAGCGAGTTTTGAGAAATCGTATTAGGATCCGAATTTGGATTCGGATCGTGATCATCTCTCGATCACGTCGTCTTCAACACGAGGCTAGTAACCCGTACGAAGACGAAGCTCGTGGCTTAGCGAAGTCATCCCGAGGAACTCGGCGTGGATACGGATAGAGACGATTCTAGCGAGGATCGTTCCGGTTGATGCCGTTCCCGCTACACATCATACGAAAGGTATAACGTAGATAAATTTCCTTTTATTGCAAATTTAAATTTATGGTTATGTCTACACTTGTTGTAATATGCATGCGTGTGTTGTGTGTGTTGTAATAAATGTAGATTTATTATTTTTATTGCTTCCGCTGTGCTCATGTTTGCGAAATGTGATCGAACACACACACGCCGCGGTGCCGGAAACCCAACACGACAACCCTAGACGAGGAAGAGGAGAGGAGGCTAGGGTTTCCAAAACCCTTGAACCAATTAATTCTACACGAAAAAACCCTTAAACCATGTTTTTATAGAGAACACATTTTCCTAACGATTATTGGTTCATAACAAAAACCCGTTAACCCACTCAAATAACTTAAGTTAAAATAAACCAAACTGCGTTGGTCTATTTTAAGTTAAAATGAACCAAACCAACTTTGGTTTATTCGTTTAAAACAAACCAAATCACTTTGGTTCATTCATTTAAAACAAACCAAACCACTTTGATTTATTTTTCACCATTGGATTGGAACCAAACTGATTTGGCTCATCCATCATGTCTTCATAAGACTCGGACCATCCATGCTTCCAATGCGACTGAAACAATTTCATGCTCGCTCTTTGTTTGGTCCAACCAAATCAAGTCTCTCTCGATCTAAAAATCCTATTCTCAAGCTCATTTTAAATCCTTCGGATTACGTTCGTTGTGCGTGTGACCAAATAGGTTCCCGGTTTATGTTGGCTATCTATAATTAACCATTAATTATAGAATGATCATGAGTGGCACCTTGTAGTAGATCATGATCCCCAATTAACCGAAAAATCAACGGTTGATCCCATAATCTTTTCTGAAACCCTTCAGTAGCTATAATGAATCGTGCCCCATTCCTTTCACTCATCTTATACCCACTTGGTTCAGAACATGGTCTATAGTGTCAGTCCCCACTAGGCTGACTATGTCACACCTAGCCCAAGTATCATTTTCTCGTCCTGTGGATTCTAATTATTGCATATGTATCCAAGAGTCTCTCACTCTAAACATGTAATGCTTTGGCCAAAGACTTTAGTAACAATCCGATGAGAGACCAAGCATATACATGACATCTCCTCGCAAGGAGTGGTGAATCCTTTGTAGGCTATTCAAACACCTTCGGACACTTTGACTTATACCCAACCATCCCGGGTCTACATCTCCTTGGAGATGCTTGCTTAAGATGTCAAACATAAGTTTGCATGACCAAGATGACTTGAATACCGCAAGTCGAAGGAACATCACACTTAGGCTGCAGTAAGAACTTCATTGACATATCTATATATGTAGGGAACTATATGAAGTCTTACAGCTAGTCAATCCAATGAACTAGTTACTCTAACTAGCATCCACGATTAACTTCGGACATCCCAATGTCTCCAGCCAGTGAGGAACAGCTGCTTAGAAAAACCAAGGAGTATAACTCGTGCTAGTCTCAATAGAATTGATGGTGTCCGAATACATTAATTCATCGACTAGGAATAATTCTAATACATCACAATTACACATGTAGAAATACTCACTAGTTGTGATCCAATCACAAATTCTCTCATATTGTGAATCGTATTGCGGACATTCAGTAAATGAGTTTAAGATCGAATCAAATACATGAAAACATGTGAACTAAAATAGTGAATCTTCATTTATCAAATAAATGGTACAACCATAAAATGATTACCTTAGGACATCTCTCATATATCACTAACATAAATATGGGTTGATTTTTGTGCCATTTGTTGGAGTTAATCATTATCATCCAACAATTGTTTTTGGTTGCGCCTTTATAAGTGATTAGAAAAATGAGTCTTTTGTTTGGTTGCTTAACAAGTTCATAGAAGTCATGACTAAAGGAGCACAAAACGTAATCATCACTAATCAATACCCTGCTATGACCAAAGCCATTTCACTGGTTTTCCCTCAGACAATCCATCGATATTTTTTATGGCACATACTGAATAAATTTCTTGAAAAAATAAACCCTTTGATTTTTAGTGACTACTATCAAACCATTAAAAATGTCATTGCAAAATCTACAACACCTTATGAATTCGAGAAATCATGGGAGGAGGTAATCAAATGTGATAATTTAGAGAAAAATGATTGGTTATCATTGATGTAAGAATTGAGACACAAGTGGGTGCCAGCATATTTTAGCCACATATTTTGTGCTGGAATGTCAAGTAGTCAAAGATCTGAAAGCTCATATGCTTTTTTCAAGAGGTATGTCTCAAATAAACACTCATTGATGGATTTTATCATCCGTTTCAATAGGGTATTGAGACACCTTAGACACAATGAGTTACATGCTGATCATGTTGATATGAATGAGCATCCTAAGATTAAAACAAACTGGCCAATGGAAACTCAAATGGTTAGGTTCTACACGAAGAAGAAATAGATGGAGTTTCAAAGTGAAATGAGCGAGAATCATGGTTATTATGCGCAACAAGAATCTATAGGAGTTGAGTTAGTTGTATACCCAAGTGATGAATTTTCAAAGTTGTTCTTCCTCCAAACCAAGGATACTCATGCATGACAAACAGAGAGACTAGATATCCTATAACTGTAAGAAATATGAGTTCGAGGGCATTCTGTGCAGGCATATGTTAGCTTTTTTCGTATCAACCAAGTGTTTTAGTTGCCTGATAAATATATATTCAAACGGTGGACATGAAATACAAAGGCTGGAGTGATATATGCTTTAGGGGAACAAAATCCCATCGATGATTCAAAATGGTTTTTGATGTCAAGACACTCAAGGTTATCTTGTAAAGCTTCAACATTAGTTGATGGTGCATCTTTGACTGATGAGGGGACAAACTTCTTGGATGAACAATTCGATAGTATCTATAGAAAAATTCAAGAGATGAATATTAGTAGAACATGAAACAATGAAAGTCAAATGAGTAAGTCTATGGATGAGCATCTTTGTATTATTGATCCTCCTTCTATAAGAACAAAGGGATGTGGGAAGAGATTGAAATCATCAAAGGAGAAGTCAACCTCCAAGTTGAGATTTTGTCGTGGATGCAGGCAACGAGGTGTGTCGCATTATTGATTGATTGAGAGATTGATGCAAATAATTGTATTTATTATTATAGGTTCTAACAATCCAGTTGTGCATGAGTAAAGGGTCACACAGACTAGAAGCTTTCTTCGTACATGCTTAATGCATATTGTCCAATTGACATTTTGGATGCATGGTCTACATTATACTATCAAACTTCAAAAGTGTGTTTAATCTCAACCATATGGTTATGCAACAATGAAGAATTTTTTTTTCCCTTATGGAGCATTTGACATGGTTGAGCTTCTATGTTGTTGGATGTGTTGAAACATGTGGATGTAATGACAAAGAAATAGAGAATTTATGAACACAACGATGTATGTAATGAGCGTATTGAAGCTGGGTGTCTTTTGGAATTCATATTGACTATGAATTTTATTTGGACTAATGCTTTAATATTCTTTCGTAGAGAATGATATTGTCATAGGATAGCCCAATTTTACTCCGGCATGGTCATCTTGCAAGACCAACACCACGATGGTGCTGATAATCAAACACTAGGACCATGGTGGTGGTGGTCTTGAAAGATCAACACGATGTGTTGGATTTCAAAGTCGAATGTCATGGTTAATATAGGTCTTGAAAGAACAACACCATGGTGGTGCTGATCTTGCAAGAGCAACATGGTGGAAAAAAAAAATTAAAGGATCTCCCTTACATTTTTAGATTTTGTGCCAATTTAGCAACAGGATCTAACATAAGTTTCATAATGGCCAGAGGGCTCACCTAATTCTCCATATTACCCCTCCCTCAAATGGTTTATTTAATTAAATAATTAGCATCCATCTAAGGCATAAGAGGAAATCCCTAGCCACCCAAACGTCACGACCTGCATCCTTAGCTACGGAAAGACAGCATCAAGCCTCGTGCTTCTCCGCTTAGCTTTCACGGTTTCTTTCGCATAGTGGTGGTCATCTCCTCTACCTTCCCACTTAGGGGTTCTCTCGTTGTAGCCTAATTGATTTTTAAGGGTTTTCCATGACATTGTCCGAGGTCATTTCTTGGTCTTCTCCGATCTACGTTTCTGGAGGCGATTTCTATTGCAAGGTTGTTGAATCATGTTTAGGGTTTTCGGCAAAAGTCTCCTACCTCTGAACCTTTGACTCTCTGATTCATTAATACAGAATGGCTCAAGATTGTGGTTCAACCTCTAGTTCAGTTGCAAAGGTATTTTTCAAATTTCAACAATGAGTGTTTTACAATATGATGGAACAAGTCAGGTTATAATCCTTTTTCATTTTCAAATTTGTAGGGTTCAAATGTATGGGGGAAGAACCTCCAATGTACAAGCGTTTTAAGCCACTTTAACCATTTTTTTGGAGCTGAAACTATTAAACGACAGCAACTTGGTGTTGTTTGATTGCATGATAGACACAGAAATATCATTAAACAATCCCAATTTGCTATTTTTCTGAGCAAACAAGAGATTCCACAAATACGTGGACTATTAGTGAATATATTTCAGAGATGAGATTCAACATCTCAAACCTTTAAGTTTTTAGGTGTCTCAATTTCTTTCACCCGAAGAGATGTCTCTGTTTTGCTTGATATTCCAGATAAAGGTGCTTCTACTCCCATCGATTCAACTAATGCATCGGGTGAACTTTCCCTTTCTCATTTTGCAAAAAAGGGCCTACTAGATCAAGATTAGAGTACTTGCTTAAAATATTTTCTTCTAGAGTTGAATTAGATGAAGATGTGTTGATATTTTGCAAATTGTATATTTTGTATCTATTTGCCTGTGTGTTGTTCTCAACTAGTACATATAAGGTGCCTATAGTTCTTGTAGATATTGTAGATGATTTAGATAACATAGGTAATTTCAATTGGGTTGAAGACATCCATAAATTTATGGCACCACAATTACCTACCATTGGTGATATATTTTCATCTCCTAAAACATGCGCATCGACCAGGTCTCTTCCTTACCTAAAGGGGTTTGCTGGCCTTTTGCCTGTAAGTTTAACATTGATAGATTTATTTGATTTTTTATATGCACATAAGTATCTAATAGTTTGTATATAAAGTAGGCTTGGTTATTTGAGCATGTCCCAATCCAGACACCATATAATACTGAAGGGGCGCGAATAAATAAGTGGAGGACAAGTCCTTCACATATTAGCAAGGTGAGAGTTTTATTAGAGCAAGTCTCGCTTGACTAGGTAAATACTAAGTCCTTCACTTTACAATAGTGTTATTTTATATATCAAAATAATACTAGTAAAACTTTGATAGGTTATTGTTGATATAGTCCCTACCCCTAGTGAATTTACATTGCTTGAGAAACCTTATTGTATCGAGAATACTCCCCATCCATTAGAGACATCATCATCACATTGTATACAAGTAAGATACCCTACTATTGAATGTCATGACTGCATTGTTTATCAAAATCATATCCAAGAGCTAACAATGGACAATAAGACACTGACTAAAAGGGTTACAAAATTACTTGAAATTATACAAAGAGAAGGTGTGCCGACTAAATCAAATGACCCTGTAGAGGATACTCATTCTGAACCGAATATAATGACTAGAAGGATGACTAGAAGAGGACGTGATAGAAGTCGCTATGATTACAGGGATACTCCCATTGATAGTCCGGTCTGGGCAAAGTTGGTATCTCTAAAGAATAGAAGCAAGAGAGAAATCTGTGAGCCATCAACCGAGCAACATGACCAAGATATAAAAGAAATAGAAGTCGTTGGGGATAGGGGAAACAAACAATTATTATGCGAGACAGGGATACTACCTGTCTTCTAGAAGAAGAATCTGAAAAAGAGCTGGAGAGGGAGGAAGCAAGGAATGATAAACTTTGTATAACGATAAAGGAAGCCATTCTTGTAAGTCAATATGTCAAGAAGATTATATTTGTGTATTATTTTCACTTTAAATTATTAATGTGTTTTCTTTATGATAGTATGTCAAGAAACAATTTAAGACGTACAAGAAGAAGAAACAAGATGAAGATATATGTGACATACCTGTTAAAAAAAATTGGAAAAATTAAAGTATGGGAGTGGCATCCATCATTACATTATATATTTATGTTATAATAATATAAAACTTGAAAATATTTATTTAACAAATATTTTTTGTGTAGGCCTATTACAGTTTTTGTTTAGAAGGAAGCACCTTTTGCTTTAAGTATGAAATCATTCTTATCTAGAGTAAATGGATTTGCTTTCACTAATGGATAGTGTATCGATACATATTGTTCAATTCTTTTTAGGGAGGTCTCCTCATCTGTTAGGTCATATAACAAATCTATATATTTCTTCTCCGATTTCATTGTAAGGAATTTAAATTATCCGCTAGGATGACGTTTGAAATTGGTATGCTAACTGCTTAATTATTTCCCTCTATACAAAATTGCAGTGCACATCAAAAATCTCGTGGAAGACAGCGATGACATAAATCATTAAGATTGACCTCGAAGAAGGAGAGGTTAGATATATATATATTTATACCTCTAAACACTTACCAAGCGCACTTTCACCTATTGTGTATTGTTACACAAACAAAATCAACAAATGTTTTTGAAGCAATGGTGAGTAGATAATATTATTAATAAATTTCAGTATTGTATTAGTATTGCATAAATTTGTAAGTATAAATGATTATTTATGATACTTTCATGATTTTGTAACAATATGTATCCTAATTTAAAGAATATTCATCTGAAAAACTTGTTGCAATTGATCCATGTTTAGAAGCTTATTTTCCCATGGATAACTGGGAAAATAAGTGGAGTAGGAGCTTAATCTCTGAACCACGTAAAAGCCTTCGTGTTAGCGATTGTGTTTTAGCTTCTTAATTTCTTTTAGTTTCTTGTTTTGCTTCCGCTAACCTTACTTGTAGAAACGAAAAGAGGCTATTCACCCCCCTCTAGCCTTCCAAGGATCCCCAACAAGTGGTACAGAGCCTGAATCACGTCGGAAGATCTAACCATCAACCGGAGCACAATGGCATTTCAAGAGGGGTATAGCACGGCGAGGCCTCCATTTTTCGACGACAACGATTTTGGCTATTGGAAAGGTAGGATGGAATACTACCTTATGAACGATATTGACAATTGGTTTAGTATTGTAGATGGATTCGAGAAGTCGTTCGACGAATTCGAAGCGCCAATACCAACAAAGGATTGGACAAGAGAGAATGCAAAGAAGGCGTAAGCAAATGCAAAAGCAATGACCACACTCCAATGTGGTCTATCAAAGGAGCAATTATCCAAAGTCGGCCCCTTCAACTCCACTAAAGAGCTTTGGGAGAAGCTAATCGAATTGAATGAAGGATCAAAGGAGACGAGGAGAGCCAAGAGGGACCTCTTGATAGGCCAACTCCAAAGCTTCGCCATGAAGACCAATGAGACCGTGAGTCAAATGCACGGTAGCTTCAAGGAGGTAGTCAACGGACTATATGTGATAGGTGAAAAGGTAGAAAACTGAGACCTTGTGAGGTATATTCTTCAAGATTTCCCTAGAACAACTTTATGGGCATCAATGGTAGATGATTATAAGGTGTCTAGGGACCTTTCATTAGTTAAACTAGATGAACCTTTTTGTGAATTCGAGTTGCATGAGCAAGCTAACACTTCGTCCAAGGAGAAAGGTGTAGCTCTTTTTGTAGGTAAGAAGGACAAGAAGAAGAAGGAGAAGAAAGAAGTCTCTTCTTCATCCGAATCCGAGGAGGAGTCATCTAGTAGTGATGAAGAGCTATCAGCAAGTGAGGTGACTCACTATGTAAAGAAGTTTGGTGGGAGGTCAAGGAAACTCACCAAGAAGGATGTGAGGAGGATGTTCCAATCCTCTAAAGATAAAACCTCAACTAGTTCAATTTCTACTCCTAATGTTATTTGTTATGGTTGCAACAAGAAAGTCCACATCAAGCCGAATTGCCCAGATCTAAAGAAGAAGGAGGAGAAGGAAAAGAAGAAGAAGGAAAAGAAGGAGAAGAAGAAGAAGGAGGCCATGGTGGCACAAACATGGGATACGCAAAGCCTAGAAGACTCATCGAATGATGATAAGCTATGCCACGTCACCCACAACCTTGCACTCATGGCCATGGAGGATGAAGTCGGAAGCTCAAGTGAAGAGTCATCTTCCTCCTCAAGTGATGAATCGTCTTCTAGTGACAATGAGGTAAAAGACTCCCCTAGGATAGACTTACTTTATGAACCATTGCATGTCTTCAAAATGCACTAAATAGATCAAAATCTAGGATTAAGAACTTAAAAGTAGAAATTAGGAAGATTAGAGATGTAGAACCTTCTTGTGATGATTCATGTTCACTTAGAAATGAAAATGATGAATTAAGAAAAGAAATAGGTGAACTAAGAGCATGCTTAGAAAAATTTACAAATGACTCTAAATACCTAGATATGATAATTAAAGATGAAAGGGCTATTTACAATAAGGGCAGAATAGGATATAAGCCTAAGGAGAAGGAGGTAGCCTTTACATCCCTTGTTAGTAGAAAATCAACCATTAGGAGCAAGGTTAGAAAGGCTTGGGTTCCTAAGAGCTATATAGTTAATGCTACCGGTCCTAAGATTTGGGTGCCTAAGACTTGTATTTTTCATGTTGTATAGGTAGGAAGATCAAGCTTGTGGATTATTGATAGTGGTTGCTCAAAACACATAACCGGTGATTAGAGTAAATTCTCAACAATCAACCACATTAGCAAGGGGAAAGTGTCTTTTGGAAATAGTGAAAAACTTAAAATTCTAGGAAAAAGCACAATTGAGGTATCCCCAAATCTTGCCATTCATAAAGTACTATTAGTTGAAAACATGAAGTTTAACTTGCTTAGTGTAAGTCAATTATGTGATGCAAATTTTGATGTTCAATTTGACTCTTCTAAATTCTTTATAAGATATAAGAAATTAAATGATTGCATGTTAGTTGGATATAGGAAATCAAATATCTATTATATTGATTTATCATATGCCACTAAGTCTCATGACAAAAGAAGAAGAGAGTTGGCTATGACATAGGAGATTAGGGCATACCAACATGAAGAACATAGCCAAAGTATCCAAATTGAAGCTAGTGAAGGGATTGCCAAAAATGAAGTACATGAAGGATAAGATATGTGATGCATGCCAAGAAGGGAAACAATCAAGGTCATCACACAAGGGTAAAAATTTAATTAGTACTTCATTGCCTTTAGAGCTTATTCATTTAGATCTATTTGATTATCATAGT
The DNA here is from genome assembly GCA_025175895.1 of Wurfbainia villosa. NCBI lineage: Eukaryota > Viridiplantae > Streptophyta > Magnoliopsida > Zingiberales > Zingiberaceae > Wurfbainia > Wurfbainia villosa. Next base: position 2,839,429 of record CM046008.1, read on the forward strand.
ACTCCTTCATTAAATGGTAGCAAATATTGCTTAGTTATAGTAGATGACTTTTCTAGATATACTTGGGTGTATTTCATGAAACATAAAGACAATACCCTAGAAACAATCATAGACTTTAGTAAAAGAGTAGAGAATGAGAGAAGTCTCAAAATCAACCGGATCCGTAGTGATCACGGTGGAGAATTTGAGAATTCTAACTTCTCTAAATTTTGCTTAGAACAAGGGTATAAGTACGAATTTTCTTGTCCTAGAACACCTCAACAAAATGGGGTAGTGGAACGGAAAAATCGTACCCTACAAGAAGCCACTAGGACTATGCTTAATGCATATTCATTACCTAGCTACTTGTGGGCGGAAGCGGTTAATACCGCTTGCTATATTCAAAATAGAGTTCAAATCCATAGGTTTTTAGGAAAAACTCCATTTGAATTATGGAGTGATTCAATTCCAACAATTCACTACTTTAGGGTCTTTGGATGTAAAACTTATATCTTAAACACCAAAGATAATTTGGGGAAATTTGAATCCAAACCAGATGAGGGAATCCTAGTTGGATACTCATCCACTAGTAGGGGCTATAGAGTATATAACAAAAGGACTCAAATAGTTGAGGAGTTTTCAAATGTTCAATTTGATGAAACCTCTACTACTTACCCTAGGAAATCCCCCATTGATGATGATATCAATGACAAAAATCAAGAAATTATCCAAAAATTTCAAAACATGACCTTAGGGGGTAATAATCAAGGGGGAGAATTAGAGAGTAATAATCAAGGGGGAGCAAGAGTAGATTCGGATGATGAAAGGAGGATTGAGGATAATCATGATCAAAATCAATTTAATACACCTCCTAGAACAATAAGAGTTCATCAAAATCACCCTCTAGATCAAGTTGTAGGGGAATTATCTCAAGGTGTTAGAACTAGGTCATTCCATAGAGCTTCCTCTAGTCATATAGCCCTCATCTCCCAAATTGAGCCCAAAACAATTAATGATGCATTACTTGATCTGGATTGGATCTTAGCAATGCAAGATGAATTGACTCAATTTGAAAGGAGTCAAGTATGGGAGTTAGTTCCTAAACCTAATAATAATACCATCACTACAAGATGGGTTTTTAGAAACAAACTAGATGATCAAGGCAATATAACTAGGAATAAGGCAAGGGGCTTCAATCAAGTTGAAGGACTTGATTATGACGAAACATATGCCCCGGTTGCTAGGTTAGAATCCATTAGAATCCTATTAGGATATGCCTCCTACATGGGTTTTAAACTTCATCAAATGGATGCAAAATCGGCTTTCCTAAATGGGTTCATTAAAGAAGAGGTATATGTAGAACAACCTCCTGGGTTTGAACATATAGATTATCCTAACCATGTATACAAGCTTAGAAAAGCCTTATATGGGTTAAAACAAGCTCCTCGAGCTTGGTATGAAAGATTGTTATCTTTCTTAGTGTCTAAAGGATTTAGAAGGGGTAAAATAGATCCAACTCTCTTTATTAAATCAAAATCAAAGGTGTTGGGATTTGCCCCGGAAGCTCTGATACCAATTGAAGGGTTTTCCCTTATCGAGTCCGTGAGGGGAAACTTTGCTTCCCCTTCAGCTCGGTAGCTTGTCCATGGTGATCCCTTCTGATACTACTGGCAACTTTTTCATATAAATCTAGATAAAAGGGTTAACGTGTAACCCCGGATCTGATCCAAAATATTCAGCTTGGCGAAGGGAAAAAGAAGAATGATTCGGACGCGAATAGCAGAAGCAATTGGCATGGGAGAATTAGTAGAAGCAATTGACACGGGAGAGTTAGCAGAAGCAATTGGCATGGGAGAGTTAGCAGAAGCAATTGGCACAGGAGAGTTAGCAGAAGCAATTGGCACGGGAGAGTTAGCAGAAGCAATTGGCATGGCAAAGAAGAGACGGAAGGCACTTCGCTAAGGGGTCGGCTCAACCTGATCGATCCGAAGGAAGTTTGGCACAGGGAAAAGAGGAATTGGTTCGGGTGGATGAGGAGCCCTAGGGCTAGGTCACCCATGGGCCATAGACCTAAGCTAGCTTCACCTAAAGTGGATGGTTGAGGGAGACAGTCTAACCTAGCTACCTGAAAAATAGAGGAAGAGGCGTTATGCAATGGTTAGGGAGGCCCCCACACAATATTCCGAGGAGCCTTCATTCCTCATATCTGTAACAGAATTATTCTTCAGGTGGAGGTGGTGGCCACGTGTACGATGGAGACAGCCCACGACGTTACGATGGGGAAGAAAGGAGGATAAAAGGGAGGGAGCAAAGAGGAAAAAGGGGATCCGTAATTATTCCAACCCAGCAAGAAGGAAGAAGACGCCAGAGGAAGAGAGGGGGACAACCATCTCACCGGAGAAGAAGGGCAGTGATTTGTTGTTGTTACATCTTTTGTGTTCGTTCTGGTCTTGTGAGATCATTGTAAGAGGTTCTTTTCCTCCACCTCCGGAAATTTCTTTTCTGTAAAGGAGGACCTTCATAGTGAAAGTGCTTGGGCACTGCCCCCGGTGAGAAAGCTCACCTCCGTGGAGTAGGAATCCTTATTCCAAACCACGTTACATCTTGTGTCTGAGTTTCAATTGCTGGTGTTGGTTTTTGCATTTCATCTACTTCATCTTCTTATTCTCTACTGATTGTGTCCTGTGAGAACCCTCTGAGATCTCCCTCAGTGCTTCATTGCATTGAAAAAGGAGTGAACAGATTTTCCCCGTCGCATCAGTTGGCGCCGTCTGTGGGAACATTGAGCTGGACGTCGAGATGCAACCTAAAGAAGTACAACAACCTGCTACCTCTGCAGCGGAGGAGCGCCCCATCACCGTTCTACCATCGTAGCTGAAGGCCCTGATGGATGACGCTATTACAGAAGCCCTCGCTAGGGAAAGGAGAAGGACTGGGTATCTGCATCCGCATTCCGGTGAACCTTCTTCCAGAGGCCCACCCCTAGAAATGCCTCCTCCATCTCGTACAACCGTCAATGGGGAAATATTGCCTGGAGGAGGACTTGGGGGAAGAACGCCTTAGAACACTATGCCCTTCACCCAAACGCGCAGGGAAGAACAGGGTGAAAATCAATCAACCAGACCTCCGGAAGTATACGAGCCCAGTCCCTTTACAATGGACATTCTCTCTGAAGTCCCTCCGTCCTACTTCCGGAATCCTCAGATCGATAAGTATGATGGTTCGATGGATCCCGAAGAGCACATATCTCAGTTCGACGGAGCGGCCTCGCTCCACTGTTATATCGATGCTCTCAAATGCCGAGTTTTCCGGACCACCTTAACCGGCTCGGCACAAAAGTGGTTTAATACTCTGCCCCCATGATCCGTCACTTGTTTCGCTGATTTCCGGGAAATGTTCAGCCGGGAGTTTGTCAGCTGCAAGGCGTATAAACATGATGCCTCCATGTTAATGCATATCACCCAGGGACCCTCAGAATCCCTTAGAGGGTACCTCCACCGATTCACTTCTGCGGCTAGGGGAATCCCCTCGGCCAGATCTGAATCTTTCAGAGGCGTTGTTCAGCACGGGATGAAGGAGGGCCCTTTCCTCAGTTCCTTGTTAAGACAACCCACGGACAGTTATGAGGAGCTACTAAGCCGTGCGGAACAATTTATCCGCGAAGAAGGATTAAGGGTGCGGAGAGCTGAACGGGTGGTCACAGTAGTCCCAACTGAAAGAGCTCTCCTCGCTGCTCCTCAAGCGCCCCCTCGGCGGGAGTATATGCGACCTTTTCGACAGGAGGCTCCGAGGCCTCGCCCATGCCGCAGGGTGTTCGTCCTGCGCCGCCGTTACAAATCATGGCCGCTGAAGCGCTTCCTCCTGCGAGGACTTGGAAGGAACGAGAGATGGAATTCTATGATCAACAAGGTCTGCTGCAACGACCCTTAGGGTACAGGGGGATTCCACGTAACCCCCCGCCCTATTCTTCTGCCAATATCATACGGAATATGGCCACACTAGTGGCCAATGTTTTAAGTTACAGGAGGAATTGGATCGCCTCCACACCGCATATCCGCAAATGCAGTTCCAGGCAGGAGGACCGGCACGGCGAGACCCTCGACCCAATGTAATCTGTCCAGGGCCATATAATCAACCACCTCAAGTCACCTTCCCCCAAACGCCATCCCAGGAGGTTGTTTCTCAGGGAGGCCCATCTGGTGAGGGCCCTTTGTCCAATCTAGATAACGCCCCCACACGGGGGGTTATCCATGTTATAGATGGAGGACCTACCGACGGGGACTCTAACCGGGCGAGGAAATCCTATGCTCGCCTCATGGAGAGTTTGGCCATCGTCACCGACCAAACTATTCAAGTTACACCGCCCGTTTCATTCAGGACAGAAGATCTACGAGGTGTCCTGCTGCCACACACGGACACCTTAGTTATTCGTATCACCCTAGCCAATTATGAGGTGGCTAGGGTGCTGGTCGACTCGGGAAGCTCCGTCAATATCCTCTTTCAGGAAGCTTTCGGACAGATGCAGCTGGGAAATGCCCAGCTAGAAGATGTGGCCACCCCCCTCTTTGGATTCGCAGGGCATGTGGTCCACCCTGCATGGCAGATTTTATTGCCCCTGACTTTGGGTGTAAAACCCAGCCAAAAAACTAGTATAATCCCTTTCCTTATTGTGGACGCTCCGTCCACTTATAATGCTATTCTTGGGTGCCCTTTCCTCACCCTTTTTCAGGCGGTAGCTTCCCCGTATCACCAAAAGTTGAAATTTCTGGTGGGACAATTGGTGGGAGAAGTTCATGGAGAATAAAAGGCCTCCAGAAGCTGCTACGTAAATATGGTTCGGGATGATCAAAAGAAAGCCCGAACCGGTGACCTCAAAAGCAAAGCAATTATCATTTCGGATGTCTGCATCCTGGAGGAATCCCCACCCAAGACTGGCCAAGGGGAGGAAGGAGAAATGGTGGAAATCGCCCCAGGAAAGGCCACACGGATAGCATAACAGTTGGAAGCCAAGGAAGAGTTGGTGGCTTGCCTGAAGGAGAACGAGGACATCTTTGCGAGAGATGTGCATGATCTCATAGGGATCAACCCTCGAGTGGATGAACACCATCTCAATATCACCAAAGGAGCTCGACCCGTCCAACAGAAGAGGCGACATTTTGGACCGAAAAAAGGACAAAGTCATAGCCGAAGAAGTGGAAAAACTGCTAAAAGTGGGTCATGTAAAGGAAATCCAGTTTCCCGAGTGGGTTTCCAATGTAGTCTTGGTCCCCAAGCCCGCAGGGCAGTGGAGGATGTGTATCGATTTCCGTGATTTAAATAAAGCGTGCCCTAAAGACTGCTACCCCTTGCCTCGTATTGATCAATTGGTAGACTCTACTGTGGGATATGAAGTGGTGTCCCTAATGGATGCCTATCAAGGATATCATCAAATACCTTTGGCCAAAGAAGATCAAAAGAGGGTTAGCTTTGTGACTGCAGGAGGGTTATACGCTTACGTGGTAATGCCGTTCGGATTAAAGAACGCAGGGGCAACCTATCAGCGCCTCATGGACAAGATCTTTGCGGAGCAAAAAGGGAAAAATATGGAAGTCTATGTGGACGATATATTAGTCAAATCGAAGACCACTCGGGATCTAGTCAAGGACTTAAATGAAACCTTCGCTACATTGAGACGGTTTAATATGAAGCTAAACCCTAACAAATGCCTATTTGGGGTAAAAAGTGGCAAGTTCTTGGGGTACATAGTGACTGAGAAGGGATTGCAAGCCAACCCTGAGAAGGTACAGGCGTTATGCAACATGAAATCACCCGCTAATTTGCGAGAAACCCAAAAGTTGGTGGGCAGGATTGTTTCTTTATCTCGATTTATAGCTAGATCGGCAGACAAAGGGCTGCCTTTCTTCAAGATTTTGCGTAAAGCTACTAAATTTTAGTGGGATGGTCAATGCGAACAGGCTTTCCAAGAGTTGGAGAAATATTTGGATGGACTTCCATTGCTAGCCAAACCAATAGTTGGAGAACCATTATGGATGTATTTGGCTGTCTCGGAGGGAGCTATTAGTTCGGTTTTATTGAAACAAGAAGGCTCTCACCAGCAGCCTATTTATTATACCAGCCACATCCTGAAGGGGGTTGAATTCCATTATACCGAGTTAGAGAAGCTGGCATATATCCTAGTATTAACCGCCCACAAACTGAGGTCGTACTTTTTATCTCATCCCATCACCGTTTTAACTCATAGCGAATTGGGCAAGGTCGTCACTAAGCCCAATTTCTCCGGAAGATTGGCCAAATGGGTGGTAGAACTAAGCGAGTATGATATTCACTACCAACCCCGAACAGTTATCAAGGCCCAAGCACTCGCTAATTTTTTGGCAGAGGTACCTTGCGGCTCAGAAGATGGATCGGCAGAGAAAGATGAGGGATCAGGTGCATGGAATATATTCGTAGACGGTTCTTCAGGATCTACAGGCAGCGGCGTCGGTGTTCTATTAATTTCCCCTGATGGTGAAGAAACTCGCCTAGTCGTTCGCCTGGGATATCGGGCATCCAATAATGAAGCGGAATATGAAGCCATTCTAGCGGGATTGTAGGCTGCTAAAGCAGTAGGGGCTTCTTCAATTGTAATCCATTCGGATTCCCAGTTGGTAATATCACAACTTCAAGGTTCTCTCGCGGTTTGGGAGGAAAGGCTGCATAGGTACTTGAAGGCTTTTGAAAAGGAAAAAACTCTATTCCGTTAAGTCCTCTTAAAGCAAATCCCGCGGGAGAATAATGGGAAGGCAGATGAATTGGCTCGGATGGCCAGTGCTATGGAAGGAGTGAAGTCCCGGGAAACGATCCATGCGGAAATCCATACTTCCTTCGCAGTATGCAACGTGGAGGAAGATGCACCCAAATCAAGCCTAATTCCTGATTGGAGGACTGACATCATATCTTATTTACAACAGGGGAAGGTCCCTGAAGAAAAAGCAGCGGTATCCATTTTAATGAGCCGAGCAAAACGGTTTACCTTTCTAAATGGGGACTTATACAAGACTTCTTTCGGATGACCCTTATTGAAGTGCTTGGGACGTGAGGATGCAGAATGGATACTCCGAGAGATTCATGAAGGTTGCTGCAGCAATCATTTAGGAGGAAGAGCTTTAGCAAGGAAGGCCTTATTAGCAGGATATTTTTGGCCTACTCTCCAACAAGATGCTGCTCGCATAGTGCAAGCCTGCATTGCTTGTCAGAAGCATAGCAACCGTTCCGAACGGCCAGCTGAGTTAATGAAAGCCGTGGTCTCTTCATGTCCTTTTGATCAATGGGGAATGGATATAGTGGGTCCGATGCTAGTGGCACCTTTACAGAAGAAGTTTTTGTTGGTGGCTGTAGATTATTTTTCCAAATGGGTGGAGGCAGAGCCCCTAGCCAAAATTACTGAGAATGCTGTGATACAGTTCTTATGGAGAAATATTGTTTGTCGATATGGTATTCCTCGGAAAATAGTCAGTGACAACGGACGACAGTTCCAAGGGAAAAAGATCCAAGAGTGGTGCCAAAGTCTCAACATCCAGCAGGCTTTCACTTCAGTAGCTCACCCTCAGGCTAACGGGCAAGTGGAGGTGACTAACAGAAATCTCGTTCAAGGATTAAAGACCAAATTGGGAGCTCAGAGGGGAAATTGGGTAGAAGAATTGCCAGGAGTCCTGTGGGCCTACCGAACAACACCCAAGACAGCAACAGGGGAAACTCCCTTCAGTTTAGTATACGGGATGGAAGCTGTTATTCCGGTCGAAGTTCTATTAAATAGCGCTCGAATAAAGGCGTACGAACCAAATCAGAACCAACTTATCCGAAGCATTGAATTGGATTTGGTGGAAGAAAAGCGGTAGATGGCATGGAGGCGGGCTGAATTTTACAAGCAAAGAGTGCAGCGAGCCTTTAATAAGAAAGTGATGCCTTGAAGATTTCAAGAAGGGGATTAAGTTTTGCGTAAAGTTAATCCTGCTGGAGACTCGGGAAAGCTAGCGTCGAATTGGGAAGGACCCTATGAAGTAACGCGCTGCGTAGCTGGGTCCGCATATTATCTGAAAGATGACCAAGGCAAAGAACTTCCGCGACCCTGGAATGCCATTCATTTAAAGCTTTTTCACACTGTATGAGAGTTCGGGAATAGAAGAAGAGGAATTATGAGACTCCGAAGGGGTGTACTTATTGACTTGGTTGCATTAATTAGACGCAAAGTACCCTTCGAATTTCATTAATAAGTCATTTGCCAGTGTAATGCTGATCGATTGATAAATCACTGAAAGAGAAAGAAAAATGGAAAGGAAACTCCCGTTTCAAAATAATATATCGAATTACAGCTTAAAACGGTCGGGGGGATAACGACGGAAGTCAGCCTCCCAATTTAAAGAGAATGAAGGATAAGTTGGAGGAGGTAATCCTTGATCAGCATATTGTCGAACCGCTTCATTAAATCCGTCCTGATAAGTAGCACGCAACAAAATGACGAGTCGCTCCTGGCGGTTCGAACGATTAGGGCTCCGGTCCCGATGCAGCCTCTCACATTTTTCTTGTTTTTCTTGAAGATTTCGGCGCACATCCACATAGCGTCGTGACACCTCCATAATAGCATCGGCCAGGATGGAAACATCGTCGGCTCGGGAACTTTGGTCCTGCTGTACAAGGTGCGTCATCTCCACCATATTTTGGCGCATTGAGGCTAAAATTCCCTCCGTAATAAGATTTGGTTGAGTAGTTCGGCTCAGTCTTTGGAGGAAGTCTCACACTGCGTGAGCAGCGTGAGCATGCGCCCGGGAATTTATGAGGGATGAGTTTTCTTGTACCTCCTTGCATAAACGGGTGCGGAGGTCCCCTATCTTATCCTGTGCTTGCCGGTGTTGAACCTGAAGACGAGCAATGGTGTCGGAGTCTTGTTGCTTCCCCTGGAGGAGCTCTACTACCTGCCCTTGAAGACGTATTAATTCCCGAGCGGATGAAGACCCCTCATCAAAAGGAGCCGGTTGGACTTCCCGTTGGGGAACGGGTGGCTCCATACCCACTCACTGTTGTTCCTGTAATGCTACAATGATACCAGCATCCTTTCAAATGCATTGGCGAGCTTCGGCTAATTGCTCCCACAACAGTGCGATTGTTATGGAGGAGCCGTTCTTGATTCTGAGCCTTCGCCAAATCTTCCCTTTGTTGTCGCTCCCATTCCAGAGCTTGAGCTCGATATTGATGAAGGGAGCGATCCAACTCTTGATGGTTGGTCAGGGCCTGCATGCCAGTCGTAGAAAAGAAATGGGTTAATAAGACAAAGATAAGGAGGCTAATTGAGGAAACATACCAAATCCAGAGCATGGCATAGGCCTTCCATGCGAGGAACCACTTCCTCTAAGTTCAGGATCCGAAGACTCCTGGGAGAAAGGGAAGAAGATGGGACGGATGATACTGAGATGGGAAGCTCGCTTATAATGGGGAGAGTGGGGGTGATATCTATGGGAGGAGAAGGGCTCTTCAAGCGATGAGGGGAGGGGAAAGTTGGCAGGAAGGGGATATCAACCGCCATGGGTTCAGAAGAGGAAGTGTATTCAGGGGTAAGAGAAGGCAGGGATGAGCCAGCCTCTGTCATTGGCTGACATGGAGGTACATCCTCCCCAGGTTCGTCCTCAGGTTGTAGGGAGGGGGAAGGCAACTTCTGAGCAGCGGGGGCAGAAGGAGAAGGAGTGGGAGAGCTAGGGTTTGTGAATGTTGGAAGGAGTGAGGAAGGAATAAACATCCCGGTTTCCTCTGAGGAGGAGATAACAAGGGTTGCAGGAGGAGGAGGAGAAGAAAAACTAGGTGAAGCAGGTGTGGTGGTGATTGGAGGAGGTGAAGAGGAAGACGGAGCTGACGGCTGACCGACACTCCTCTTGCGGTGTGGATAACGGCCCGCTATCTCCTGGAAGAAGGAGGAATGCATTTTGAGGGCCTGAGAATAAGGAAGGAGGGCTGGAAAAAGGGATCGAAGCCAAGGAGCGTGGCGGCGGAGGAACGAACAAGAAAAGAAAAGGGAGACGAAAAGGCGAAGGGATGAAGATAGCAAGAGAAACGAAGACAAAGGATCCCCTATAAAAGGAAGGAAGAATGAGCCTATAACCATTATTGGGCCCCTCATCTGTGGTAAAGAAGGCCCTAAGTGAAAGCGAAAAAAGGGTTTATTTTTATAAATGACCCATTATGTACTAAAGCCCTCATTTGCTTGGGAAGGAGCGGGTATAGGTGTTCCCCTCCAGGAGGAAAGCCAAAATAGGAATGATATGAAGACCTTGTCTCCTTTATGCTGATGGTCTTTGAGCCATATATACTTAAATTTTTATCCCCGCGAAGCGGAAGATATCCCCGTGTGGTGGTGGAACGGAAGAACCGAAATACCTCGGTTGTATGCTATACTTGAATTTTTATCCCCGCGAAGCGGAAGATATCCTCGTGTGATGGTGGAACGGAAGAACCGAAATTCATTCGGTTATACTTGAATTTTTATCCCCGCGAAGCGGAAGATATCCCCGTGTGGTGGTGGAACGGAAGAACCGAAATTCATTCGGTTATACTTGAATTTTTATCCCCGCGAAGTGGAAGATATCCCCGTGTGGTGGTGGAATGGAAGAACCGAAATTTATTCAGTTATACTTGAATTTTTATCCCCGTGAAGCGGAAGATATCCCCGTGTGGTGGTGGAACGGAAGAACCGAAATTCATTCGATTATACTTAAATTTTTATCCCCGTGAAGCGGAAGATATCCCCGTGTGGTGGTGGAACGGAAGAACCGAAATACCTCGGTTGTATGCTATACTTAAATTTTTATCCCCACGAAGCGGAAGATATCCCCGTGTTGTGGTGGAACGGAAGAACCGAAATACCTCAGTTGTATGCTATACTTAAATTTTTATCCCCGCGAAGCGGAAGATATCCCCGTGTGGTGGTGGAACGGAAGAACCGAAATACCTCGGTTGTATGCTATACTTAAATTTTTATCCCCGCGAAGCGGAACATATCCCCGTGTGGTGGTGGAACGGAAGAATCGAAATACCTCGATTGTATGTTATACTTGAATTTTTATCCCCGCTAAGCGGAAGATATCCCCGTGTGGTGGTGGAACGGAAGAACCGAAATTCATTCGGTTATACTTGAATTTTTATCCCCGTGAAGCGGAAGATATCCCCGTGTGGTGGTGGAACAGAAGAACCGAAATTCATTCGGTTATACTTAAATTTTTATCCCCGCGAAGCGGAAGATATCCCTGTGTGGTGGTGGAATGGAAGAACCGAAATACCTCGGTTGTATGCTATACTTAAATTTTTATCCCCGCGAAGCGGAAGATATCCCCGTGTGGTTGTGGAATGGAAGAACCGAAATACCTCGGTTGCACATTATATACAAATTTTTATCCCCACGAAGCGGAAGAAATCCCCGTGTGGTGGTGGAACGGAAGAACCAAAATACCTCGGTTATATGTTATACTTAAATTTTTATCCCCACGAAGCGGAAGATATCCCCGTGTGGTGGCGGAACGGAAGAACTGAGGTCTCCTCAGTTATGTATCACTTTTTGTCCCCATAAAGTGGGAGAAGTTGAAGTCCTTGTTTAACTTTATATTGTTTTATTCCTGTAAAATAGTAGAGTTGATTCATTTAATGGTTCTATATTCCCGGTAGGGTGAAAAGGCAGAAGAACCGAAATATGCCTCAACTATATGTCAGTACAAAAAAAAAAAAAAAGTAAAGCACGGCACAACTCAAAAGATACGGGAAGAAGAAAATAAACAGGGAAAGTTCACTGATGCGGAAAGATTACATATTTTGAGTCATTTACAGGGGGGAAATAACAAAAAGAAACCCTTATACATCTAGGGTATTACAATTCTTTGTTGGGAGGAACGGATGGAGCTCCTTTGTATGGTCGAGGTTGGCATAATAGTTGCCGCAGTAAGAGGCCAGAGGAAGATACCTTGGCGATTCCTTTTGGGACCCGACCAGTTGTTAGCGCAGGGAGCGATTATTGGTGGAAGTTTCCTTTAGCCGTTGCTGTAAATACTTCACTTGCTCCTCTAGGCTAGCTATGTATCGACGATCATTTATCTGTTCTTCAGAAGGAGAGGAACTGCTGCCCTGTTTAGATATTCTGTCCATGGCAAACAAAAAGAAAAGGAAGGGATGGAAGCTATCAGGTAAGGGTCGGAGGCTTTTATAGCGACGAAGGGGAAAAGTGCATTTATGGGTAGAAGAAATAGGGACAATAAATGCCAGTAAAGAAGAGGAAACGTGGGGGCAGTAGGGGGAAGGTCGACGGGACTTTAACTGTAATTAAGAGGGTCCGAATCCCCGGGTGATGATAGAAGAAGGTATGTTCGGACCAGATCACAGTCCTTTTGAAGACAGAAACCTTACTTCTACGAGAAAAAGACAAAAGCAAACATCAAGTTCCCTCCCTCGTTTTTATTGATATATTTGAAATGATTACATTAATTTGATCTATACAGATTTTCTCTGATTACTCCTAACCGACGAAGCGGGAGAGGTCTCTTTGGGGGGAGAGGGCGCCATGATGACCTTGAAGCGCTCGCCTTGAGACGAAGGAATGGCTGATGGACCTTCATCGAACGGAGAAGGATAAGCTTCCGCCGGGGGGACTGGGATGAAAGCCAGTGCTGGTGGAAGTGGAGGAAGTTCGGCAGCGGCACGGGGGTCTCCCACTGTATACTCCCAGGTGAAGGGAGGATTCCACATTCTATTGCGGAAGGAAGGGAAGGGAGCACGAAAGGACCTCCCTATAGGAGGGGTTGGAGTTGGAGTGTGAGGCGGAAAAGGAAGTGGACGAAAAGCGGAAGTGGCAGTTGAGTGGGTCTCTGAATCTTCAGTGTCTTCAGAAACCCAGTCCTGTAGCTCGAAAGATTCTGAATTTGAAGAAATTTCGATGGGATGCCCCTCTGAAGCCATGATAGTGAGATAGGAGGACGAAGACATGGAGGGCAATGATTTATAATGGAAGGGAAGCGACGACAGAAGTTCTTGCAAAGGGGAAGAAGACGAAGAGATTGATATAGTTTTTGAAGCAGTAAAAGGAATGGGGAAAACCAACAGGCAAGAGTCATTTAAAGCAAATCCCCGAGACAAAATCGAGACGGATATGAATGATATCGGACCCAACCCTTCAAGCAAATCCCCGAACCAAAATCGGGTCGGATATGAATAATGTCGTTCAAAACCTCCCCAATAAGTCTCCCAAACTAACAAGGTGATTGCGCCATACGACACGGGAAAAGAAATAACGGTATAAAAAGGGAGTAGTTTAAGATTGGTCCAGAATTCCCGACCCGTCAAGAAGCATGACAAGATGATGACAATTACACAGATGGACAAATTCATCATTCAGAAGCAAAAAAGAAGCTATGGACAAAATTACTAAAGGAGAGAATAGTAGAAATTACTACTCAAAGAGTTCGGGCGGACATTTAGCTAGCGCCTCTGTGGGATCTAAATAGCTAGTGTCCGTGCCAGGAGGCGGGTATCCTTGTTCAGCATTTTGAGCTGAGGACCCCTCAAAACCTAGTATAAATAAATCCACCCCCTTCTTGACATAGCGTCCTTTAAGGTCGGCTTCTTGCTCCTTCAGTTGGTCTTGATATTGAACCACCTGAGCTTGACTTTTCGCTAATTTAGCTGCCAAAGCATCTCTTTCGGTGGCTGCCTTTAAAGCTTGCTGTCCTAAGGCTGAAAGAGCTTCAAAATGCTCCTGGTGGAGGGTAGATTACTGCTGAGCCACCGGCGATAAGGTTTGGGGAAGAGTCGCCACCATGGAGGAGAGCTCCTGAAACTTCTCTGTACAGGATCTCCTGGTAACTTCCCATGCTTGACGCTCTAGATTAAGCCGGTGGCGTTCTTGTTGAAACTGTATAATAGTAGCTGAGAAGTCAGCATCCTTGATCATGGCGTCCCCAAGATATCCCTTATACTCCTTCAGTTCCCGGGTCAGAACGTCTACATGTTGCAGCTCACTGGATTGTAGGAAGAGGCGCTGTTCAAGTTCTTCATTTTTTTGTTGCAGTTCTTCCTTCTCGCTTCGGACCAGGGCCAATTGCATCATTGCATCTTCACATTGGCCCCTTAGGTCCACATCCTTGGCCTCTTGCTCGCTTAACCGCCGAACGAGCTCTTTTTGTTGCGTTACGACGGCGAAGTGGCGAGTCTCCACGCTAGATTGGAACCGAGCCAGCTGGACCACCATGTTGTGGTGTTGGGATGAAGCCTGGAATAAAGGAAATCAATGTTAGTATATGCCGATGTATAAAGATGTATGTCAGAGATAAGAAAGGGATAAGAGATACCTCCTCCAACAGCTTGCCCACTTGATCGCAGGGGCCTTGTACGCCCGAGTGATTGAAAAATTTAACCTCTGAGGGATGCCGAATCTTCAACAGGGATCCCAACGTGGCCCTCGGAGGAACGGGAAGGGAAGGATCCTCCCCTTCAGAGGAAGGTGGGGGTCTGATACGACAAAGGGGGGTAGGAGCAAACCTTGAGTCGGAAGGCACAGGAGCTTGGAGGGGCTCCGTATGGGAAGATGGGGGTGAATTTTGTGCAGAAGGGGAGGAATGAAGAAAATGGGAGGGAGAATCCCCTCCTTGAGGAGATGGGGAAGGGACAGGGGAGGTATTGCCTCCCCTTCTTGGCTCATAAATGGCTAGGGATTGAGGCCCTGGCTGGTCGGAAGATGAGGGGAGAAGAGCCGATGAACTTGAGGCTCCTTTCTTAACGAGCCATAGTTTTTCAGGGAGGAGTACCTCTTTTAGTCGAGGGTTTCTTCTTTTTGGCAGCCTCAATTGCCTCTCCTTCCACCAAAGCCTTCTGCATTAGAGTATCTGCAAAGTATACTGGTAAGAAAGATGAATAATATAGAAAGGAAATCATATTGCAGGGTAAGTATCACCCTACCTACAGCAACCAAAGTCGTCAAAGGTAGAGGAGACAATCCAAAGTGGCTCAAAAGGGAAATTTCTATCAGGTGGTTTGAGCAGTAATGTAACTCTCCTAATACTCTATAAACCTCCGGGAAGGGGCATTTGGTCCTCATTTCCCGGAAAGGAGGCAATTCGGGAAGATCTACCTTCCAAGTATCAGAATAGGGTAGAGATTCTGGAAGATGTGCAAAAAAGTAGAATTCTTCCCATCCCTTATGGGAAGTAGGCAGGTTCACTAAAAATTGGCAATCTGAACGGCTAGATAAATAGAAGAGACCTGCCTTGGAAGATTTCAATTGGAAAAAGCAGTGGAATATTTCAGGGGTTAGGGGAAGGTTTAGGTGTCGAAACACCATGGAAGCTCCTGATAAGATGCAATTAGGGGTGAATTGGTTTAAAGGAAGTTTGTAAAAATGCAGGATCTCTAGGTAACTGGAAGGCGCTGGTAGACATAGACCATTAAGAAATTGTTCAGAGAAAAAACACGTCAAACCGGGAGGAGGATTATTAGGCCGGTGTAGTTTAGTAGTGAAACAACACTTTATGGAAGGATCTATGTAGTCGTTCTTAATAGTAAAGAAATAATGGTTGCAATCTAATTGAGTTATGGTATGTTCATACCAGGCGGGGGAAGGGATGGTCCTAGGAGCCATGGGTGTGAACAAAGCAGAGCACTTACTCGGAGGTTAAGGGAGAATCGTGTGGGAAAACAAGGACTGAGTCGCCGAAACGCCGCCGGTGAAGATCATGGAAGAAGAAGAACAGATTGGATTGTTAAACACACTAAAATGATACCTAAAAGGAGAAGGCGGGGGTTTATATAGGGTTTTTAGTGACGATTCGACTGCGCGAAAGGAGAAGGAGAAGCGGGGCCCATGGGCCCGTCGGGCCGCCTCGGGTATACATAGGGGAGCTATAAGGGAAGGAGCAAATTCAAGTTAAGAAATAAAGAATAGGGCAGAAACTTTATATACATTTGGAAAGTCAAGCTTATAACTTCGCTTGACTATTTTTCGGGGTTGACTAATGATACTACTGGCAACTTTTTCATATAAATCTAGATAAAAGGGTTAACGTGTAACCCCGGATCTGATCCAAAATATTTGGCTTGGCGAAGGGAAAAGGAAGAATGATTCGGACGTGAATAGTAGAAGCAATTGGCACGGGAGAATTAGTAGAAGCAATTGGCACGGGAGAGTTAGCAGAAGCAATTGGCACGGGGGAGTTAGCAGAAGCAATTGGCATGGGAGAGTTAGCAGAAGCAATTGGCATGGCAAAGAAGAGACGGAAGGCACTTCGCTAAGGGGTCGGCTCAACTTGATCGATCCGAAGGAAGTTTGACACAGGGAAAAGAGGAATTGGTTCGGGTTGATGAGGAGCCCTAGGGCTAGGTCACCCGTGGGCCATAGACCTAAGCTAGCTTCACCTAAAGTGGATGGTTGAGGGAGACAGTCTAATCTAGCTACCTGAAAAATAGAGGAAGAGGCGTTATGCAATGGTTGGGGAGGCCCCCACACAATATTCCGAGGAGCCTTCGTTCCTCATATCTGTAACAGAATTATTCTCCAGGTGGAGGTGGTGGCCACGTGTACGATGGAGACAGCCCACGACGTTACAATGGGGAAGAAAGGAGGATAAAAGGGAGGGAGCAAAGAGGAAAAAGGGGATCCGCAATTATTCCAACCCAGCAAGAAGGAAGAAGACGCCAGAGGAAGAGAGGGGGACAACCATCTCACCGGAGAAGAAGGGCAGTGATTTGTTGTTGTTACATCTTTTGTGTTCATTCTGGTCTAGTGAGATCATTGTAAGAGGTTCTTTTCCTCCACCTCCGGAAATTTCTTTTCTGTAAAGGAGGACCTTCATAGTGAAAGTGCTTGGGCACTGGCCCCGGTGAGAAAGCTCACCTCCGTAGAGTAGGAATCCTTATTCCGAACCATGTTACATCTTGTGTCTGAGTTTCAATTGCTGGTGCTGGTTTTTGTGTTTCATCTACTTCATCTTCTTATTCTCTACTGATTGCGGCCTATGAGAACCCTATGAGATCTCCCTCAGTGCTTCATTGCATTGAAAAAGGAGTGAACAAATTTTCCCCGTCGCATCACCTTCGATGTCCCCCGATTAAAAAATTTAATCCTAGACAAAAGGGATTTTCCAAACCACCAAGTCACCGTCATGCTATTCATTTAGAGAGGTCACTTGGACAAACTAGTTGTTCAAGCAACCATCCTCTATTCTACGAGTAGCCGCGGAAAAGACGATGCCCGGATTGCCAGTTTTTGTGTTTATGCTCGAGATCCAAATATTATTTAGCCATTTACAGATTTATAACATGCTTATAATTGAAAAACAAAAACAAGCAACAAACAAAAGAAGAAAGTAGAATAGGTATACCTCTCGATCTTCTAATGTATGACCTTCCTCCTTTTGGACGTCGTGTGGGCGACGCTCTACCAAAAGTCGAAGCTCCTAGATCGCAAATCTTCCTTCCTTGCTCTTCCAAAGCAAGAGGAAGAATAAAAACAAGGTTTTTCTCCTCACCAGAAACAACCAACAAGGAAGTAAAACTATCCTTGCCGCCGGCCAACTAGGTGAAGGAGAAGATGGTGGAAAACAACCAAGACACCAAGGGAAACCCTATATCTTGTTTCCACCACCTAAGGAGAGGGAGAAAGGATCTTTTGGGTGCCGGCCAAGGGATGGGAAGGGCCTGGAAACCTGCTGGACGTTGGCCACAAGACAAGGAAGAAGAAAGGAAACCTTGCCTTATTTGGTGCCGCCCTAGCCTCGAAACCCTAACCCTAATCCTAATCCTATCTCAAGTAGGATTCCCTTCTCTTGCCGCCCAAACCTTGCTCTCCTTCAATAATAGTTCACGCCAACCCCTTGACACCCTTTTATAGAGTTAGGGATAAGTCATGAATTAATCTCCTCCATTGGTTCTAGGGATTTAATCTCAACCGTCGGATCTTAGAGATTTAATCTCTACCAATGGATCTTAGACTTTTGTTTCTATCCATTGGATCTAAGCATCATGAGGTGTTAATAGGATACATTAGGGACCATGAGGAGGAGTTGGGTCTTGGCCACCCATGGATCAAGCCCACATAAAGTCATCATTGATCTACCTCACCAACCCCATATGATAATATGGGCTTCATATATTATTTGTACATTTCCTCCCCATGTTTAAGATCTCGAATATCCGTCGATTAATTAATTTACTGACCATTAATTAATCAACATCTAACTCTTTGAGTAGTACCACTCAACCTTTTCATCATGCCGGACCAAGTCCACCTACAGGGTTTACATAATGAACCTTATGAGCTCCTCAAGGGGACATCATCATCCTAATATATAGGACACGGTTTCCTCCTATAATCAACGACACACCATATAAATAATATGTTGGTGCAGGGGCACTAGATAATCAAACCTGTATTTTGATTATGGCAAAGACACAAAGTTAAGTTTATATTGTTATCTCACGAGCTAAATCAAGTGTGCAGAAAAGTACTAAAGCTGAAGCTGAAGGCTAGCGACACCCGGAGGAAGCCGTGGTGGTCGGGCGACACTTGAGTGAATTCGGAGGGAGCCGAACGAAGGAATCGAGTGGAAGGCCGGAAGCGAGAGCTACTATCGAGGTAAGCTCGTGTGAGTGAGAGATTGTAAGGTCGTGTCCTCTTTACGGGGACGACCGTAGGCGACGATTCGACTAAGACTTCCTGTGGAAGGTCTAGGTTGAGATCGGACGGTTAGAAACCGTCGTATTTATCATTTTCCGAGCTAATCTCTTACTGCAGGGAAGTGGCGGTAGCCGGGCAATGATCGGACATTGTGCGCGATCGATTATCGATCGGCGATGAGATGCATCGATCATTATCATCGATCGGCCCGATGAGAGGCATCGATCGATGGCGGCGATTCGACTTTGCGCTAGGTCAAAACGGATAACGTTTGTGACGCGCTTCGCGATAAAATTTGGAAAAATTCATGATCCGTTCCAAAGAAATAGGAGACAAATTCAGAGGCTAAAGTCTATAAAAGGAGTGGAGGATTCATCTCCAAAGATTATCAATTATTCATCAAGTGCTCCTACAACGCCAACGCTCAACATCATTATAACGCCGACGCGACAACCTCAGATCTTCTTCGTCGGCAGCAGATTCAAGTAATATTTTTGATATTATATTCTGTGTTTTTTATCTTCATAACGAGGTGAGGTAGGCTTGTTGCCTCATCCTCGTGTATTCGGTTTTTGTAATCGTTGTCTCCTACCTCCAACGAGGAGGAGACGTTTTAGTGCTTTGCCCTCCGTACGCGGTCTAGGACCGATAGGGCCTTGGAGTAGCAACCGCTGGGTTGTGAACCAAGTAAAATAAACGTGTTCATTTATTTTCCGCTGTGCTTACTTTGCGTATTGAACGAACGAAAAAGAAAAGATTTACGATCGCTATTCACCCCCCCCTCTAGCGACGCTTCTCGATCCAACATAATATCATCTCCCAACTTACCGAGTCTATCGATTTAATCTATAAATCTCGCCCATTGGTAAATCAAAGAGATGAGTACTAAGTATGTGTCCGTTATTATATCGGGATTAAGAGTATGTATAAAATATTATCCGAGGTCCGATTCGATTATGTAGTCAGCAATAAATTGAATCACCTCTAAGTCGGTCATGCTCAATACACACAAAGTGTACTAGTGTGATTCTATGGTCAAGACAAACCAATACCAAATCACACTACAACCATTCCGATGGTTTGTCCAAAGCCATCTCGGTTGTGAGCCTTTACTTATACTTTACAAGGAGCCGATAACATGATCTCCCGTGTGACACCACACACCATGTTATCTATAATGTAACTTATTAGACAATATGCATAAAAATATGCAAACAATGATCATGTGATTCTTATTTCAAAAATAAAGATGTTCATATAAAAGATAGACTTTTCAGTATACATCCCTACAATCTCCCACTTATACTAAAAGACTATGCTCTCCTCATATTGCCATACATCTGATTCCCCTTCCCTCCACATGCCTATCAAAGCTTTCGCTAGAAGGGTCTTAGTGAAAGGGTCTACCAGGTCATCCTCTGATGCAATCTAGGCGACAACAACTTCTACCTCCTTTACGATTTCTCATATCAGGTGGTACTTACGCTCTATGCATTTACTTACCTTATGGGCTCGTGGTTCCTTCGAGTTTGCAACTGCACCATTATTATCACAATAAATTGTGATAGTTCTGGGAAAACCAGGAATCACATCCAAGTCCATCAGGAAGTTCCTGAGTCATACAACTTCTTTGGCCGCCTCAGAGGCTGCCACATACTCAGCTTCCATGGTGGAGTCCGCCACGCATTTATGTTTGACACTCCTCCATACAATGGCTCCACGTCCCAAAGTAAACACAAAACCTGAGGTAGACTTACTATTATCCCTATCAGATTGGAAGTCGGAATCCGTGTAACCCACAGGGAGTAATTGGTCTGCCCGGTAAACCAGCATATAATCTCTAGTCCTTCTCAGGTACTTCAATATATGCTTTATCGCAGTCCAATGTCCCTGTCCTAGATTACTCTGATATCTGCTGACCATGCCCACGACAAAGTAGATATCTGGTCTCGTACAAAGCATCGCATACATGAGACTTCCTACCACCGAAGCATAAGTAACCGCCTTCATCTCCTCGTGTCTAGGACACATCTCCTCAGATGATCTAGGACACATCTCCTCAGATGATCTAGGACACATCTCCTTAGATAAAGGAATTCAATGCCTGAAAGGTAGAAAACCTTTCTTGGAGTACTGCATGCTAAAACGATCCATAATCGTGTCTATGTATGAAGCTTGGGATAAGTACAACATCCTTTTCCTGCGATCCCTTATAACCTTGATCCCAAGGATGTGTCCCACTTCTCCCAAGTCCTTCATATCAAACTGTTTGGACAACCATACCCTTACGTCCGATAACACCTTGATATTGTTGCCAATCAACAAAATGTCATCAACGTATAGTACAAGAAATACCACTACATTTCTGTCACATCTCTTGTATATACAAGAATCATCCGGACTTTGAATAAATACATAAGACTTGATCACCTTATCAAAGCGGATGTTCCAAGACCTCGAAGCTTGTTTCAATCCATAAATGGACCGATTAAGCTTACATACAAGATGCTCTTTGCCCTTAGCAATGAATCCCTCTGGTTGCTTCATGTAGATGTTTTCCTCAAGACTTCCATTAAGGAAAGCTGTCTTGACATCCATCTGCCACACCTCATAATCCATATGAGCTGCTATGCATAAGAGAATCCAGATAGATTTAAGCATGGCTACCGGTGAAAAGGTCTCCTCATAATCGATACCCTCTTTCTGAGTATACCCCTTCGCAACAAGCCTTGCTTTGAAGGTCTCAACCTTCCCATCTATTCCTCTCTTTCTCTTGTAGATCCACTTGCATCCGATGGTTTTTACACCATCAGGAGGTTCTACTAGCTTCCAGACCTGATTTGAATTCATAGATTCAATCTCAGCATTCATTGCACTTTGCCAAGATACTGCATCTTTATCTTGGATCGTCTCGTCATATGTCCAGGGATCAGGTTCATGTTCGCCAGGGACCAAATCAGAAGATTCTCCCAAGAACATGAATCTATCAGGCTGTCTCACAACCCTCCCACTACGACGAGGTATCACCTGTGTATCCTCTGTGACACGCGGTGCAGTGACATGTGGTATATCCTCTTGTACCGGTGGTACTAAAGAAGTGACTTCCCCTTTTAACTCCTCTAGAACAATTTTACTCTTGGGCTTGTGGCTCATCACATAGTCTTCCTCTAGAAATTTGGCGTTCGTGCTAACGATCACCCTTTGATCTCTAGGACTATAAAACAATCCACCCTTCGTTCCCCTAGGATAGCCAACGAACAAGCGTACTTCTGTACGAGGTTCCAACTTACCAGCATCTGCCTTCAGCACATGTGCTGGACTCCCCCATATTCGAATATATCTTAGACTAGGCTTTCGCCCAGTCCACAACTCTGTGGGAGTAGAAGGCACTGATTTAGATGGAACCAAGTTCAGAATGTACACTGTCGTATCTAGAGCATATCCCCAGAACGAATCTGAAAAGTCAGAATAACTCATCATCGATCTAACCATCTCCATAAGAGTCCTATTCCTTCGCTCTGCTACACCGTTCTGCTGGGGTGTGCCAAGTGCAGTCAATTGGGATTAAATCCCAGCCTTTGATAAGTAGTTCCTAAATTCTCCCAAGAGGTACTCACCACCATGATCATATCGTAGTGTCTTGATACTTTTATCTTGACATTTCTCCACATCAGCCTTGAATTCTTTGAACTTGTCAAAGCATTCAAACTTACGGCGCATCAGGTAAATGTATCCATATCTTGAGTAATCGTCTATAAAAGAGACGAAATACTCAAAACCACCTCTAGCCTGGATAGACATAGGACCACACAAATCAGAATGAACCAATTCCAACACATCTTTAGCTCTATACCCCTTGGCCTTAAAAGACCTCTTGGTCATCTTACCCTCCAAGCAAGATTCACAGGTTGGGAGATCCTCCACCACTAATGAACCCCAAAGGTCCATCAGCTATCAACCTTTGAATTCTGCTTAGGTTAATGTGAACAAGCCTAAGATGCCAAAGATATGTTTGGTTCATCTTTGAAGGTTCTTTTCTCTTATTGGAATTAGAAGATGAGTTATTAACTTCAATATGCATCGTGGGAGGTTTTGGTTCAAGTGTGTACAAATTTCCTATCAATGTACCCGAACATATAATGTCCCTATCTCTTCTTATAACAACTCTGTCATTAAAAGAAATAGAATATCCATCCATAAACAATTTAGAAACTGAAATTAAATTCTTTCTAAATAAGGGTACATAAAGGCAATTCTTAAGAACCAAAAGTTTATTTTTCTCAAAAGATAAATGAACATCTCCCACTGCAACAGCCGCCACCTTCGTGGCATCGCCCAAGTACACGGTAATCTCTCCCTCAGCCAGTCGTCTGGTTTCCTGGAACCCCTACAAAGTATTGCAGACATGATCAGTGGCTCCCGTATCTACGCACCAGGTGCCGGTAGATAACACCGCTAAACATGTTTCAATGACTAGACCAAAAGATATACCTTTGTTCTTGCGGTTGGGGCAGTCCTTCTTCCAATGTCCAGTCTACTTACAAGTGAAGCACTTGCCTTTCGGCTTCTTCACTCCTCCCTGAGTACCTCCCACTGCCTTCGCCCCGGTTTGTTTCTTCTTCTTCTTGCCTTTCGGCTTAGAAGTAGAAACCTTCTGGGTTACCACGACATGCGCCTGAGCACTCTGACGAAATAGTCCCTCTGCCGCCTGGAGTTCTGTCATAAGTTCCGCCAGCGAATATAACCTCTTGTTCATGTTGTAGTTGAGGCGAAACTGCTCAAAACTCCTAGGCAGAGACTGGAGTATGATATCGATCTGGGTTTCCCCGTCGATCTCAGCTCCTAGGATCTCCAGCTCATTCAAATGAGCCATCATCTTGAGAACATGGTCCCTCACGAGTGTTCCCTCGATCATGGTGGTCGTCATCAAGTTTCTCATGGCCTCTTGCCTTGCAGCCCGATTCTGGTGTCCGAAAACCTCCTTGAGATTGAGCATTATGTCATAAGTAGTGGACATGGCTTGATGCTGATGTTGCAGTACATTTGACATAGATGCCAAAATGTAACACCGCACCATCTCATCGGCCATGATCCACTTCTTATAGCTCTCTCTCTCATTTTCCCCAGAATTATCTGCAGGCTTGGGAGGGCACTCTTCGAGGAGTACATATTTGTATTCCTCTGCAGTCAAGACAATGTCTAGATTCCTCTTCTAATCTACATAGTTGGGTCCAGTAAGTTTGTTCTCTTTCAGTATCACAGCAAGTGGGTTGAAAGTCATTTTGAAAGAAAATCTAAGAATCACATAAATCAAAACATTAGATTTCAAAAAATTATTGATTCCTCAAAAATAAAATTTTAAAATCAACCAACACCTCAAAACACCGAGAATATCGTATGTCACGATAGTGTGGACGTATACAAATTCTACATTTGTAAGAGGAGGTTTTACCCATTAATTTTACTATCTTGTCAACCAAACCTTTTGACAAGTAAAATTAATAGTTGGTTCCTCTTTGTCCCTACAAATAAAAGCAGTGACTCCGATGAGGAGGATACTTATATTTGTATTTAAGTGTTCACCATTACTCGGTACCAAGGTAATTAACTCGGGTTATGTGCCTTACGATGGGCAAGTACACACGCTCCTTAATAGTTTCCTATAACCATATTCGACCTTGTGATCCGCAAACAAACCCATCCGATGGGGAGGAAGGCACTCAGAGCCGACGCACAAGTTTGTTTGCATCACTTGTCAAATTGTAATGGAGGCCGCGGGAATTTATAAAAATATCCCTCTCCCACTTAGTAATTTGAAATTGAGGAATTTTCCTAACCTACGACATGCATATCAAACAAAAAGCAATAAATATGAAAAATAAATATTTTCCAACTATTATGGCTTTTGTCTTCAATATGACTCTCGTCGCATCGCCATCTCGTCCGCTCCTCCTACGCCATGTACGAGCCATCCGGAGATCCGAGCCGAGACTAAAACCTATTTTAATTTACATCTATTGATCCTATACTCCACGAGGGAGTGTACATGAAATCTAGATCGAAAGTAAAATAAAATAAAGAGCGGCTAAACAATGTCGTATTTAATTTAACAAAAACTAAATACTAGCCTCGTCAACCCCGAGGATTCAACAAAATAAATATTTACACACATACAATCACATACACACATATGGCCATAATAGTCGGATCTTATGCCTGTAACCAAAGAGTTAAACTACGCATATCCTACTATTATCCGACACATATAATATATGAAAAAGTGCAAAAAAATTAACCGAATCATAAACACACAAAACCGGAAACCTTGGCTCTGCTACCAATTGTTGGGATTTGCCCCGGAAGCTCTGATACCAATTGAAGGGTTTTCCCTTATCGAGTTCGTGAGGGTAAACTTCGCTTCCCCTTCACCTTGGTAGCTTGTCCATGGTGATCCCTTCGATGTTCCCGGATTAAAAAATTTAATCCTAGACAAAAGGGATTGCCCAAACCACCAAGTCATCATCGTGCTATTCATTTAGAGAGGTCACTTGGACAAACTAGTTGTTCAAGCAACCATCCTCTATTCTACGAGTAGCCGCGGAATAGACGATGTCCGGATCACCGGTTTTTGTTTTTATGCTCAGGATCCAAGTATTATTTAGCCATTTACAGATTTATAACATGCTTATAATTGAAAAACAAAAATAAGCAACAAACAAAAGAAGAAAGTAGAATAGGTATACCT
This sequence comes from Wurfbainia villosa, assembly GCA_025175895.1. Classification (NCBI taxonomy): domain Eukaryota; kingdom Viridiplantae; phylum Streptophyta; class Magnoliopsida; order Zingiberales; family Zingiberaceae; genus Wurfbainia; species Wurfbainia villosa. Next base: position 2,864,826 of record CM046008.1, read on the forward strand.
CTCGATCTTCTAATGTATGACCTTCCTCCTTTTGGACGTCGTGTGGGCGACGCTCTACCAAAAGTCGAAGCTCCTAGATCGTAAATCTTCCTTCCTTGCTCTTCCAAAGCAAGAGGAAGAATAAAAACAAGGTTTTTCTCCTCACTAGAAACAACCAACAAGGAAGTAAAACTATCCTTGCCGCCGGCCAACTAGGTGAAGGAGAAGATGGTGGAAAACAACCAAGACACCAAAGGAAGCCCTATATCTTGTTTCCACCACCTAAGGAGAGGGAAAAAGGATCTTTTGGGTGCCGACCAAGGGCTGGGAAGGGCCTAGAAACCTGCTGGACGTTGGCCACAAGACAAGGAAGAAGAAAGGAAACCTTGCCTTATTTGGTGCCGCCCTAGCCTCCAAACCCTAACCCTAATCCTAATCCTATCTCAACTAGGATTCTCTTCTCTTGCCGCCCAAACCTTGCTCTCCTTCAATAATAGTTCACGCCAACCCCTTGACACCCTTTTATAGAGTTAGGGATAAGTCATGAATTAATCTCCTCCATTGATTCTAGGGATTTAATCTCAACCCTCGGATCTAGAGATTTAATCTCAATCGTCGGATCTTAGAGATTTAATCTCTACCAATGGATCTTAGACTTTTGTTTCTATCCATTGGATCTAAGCATCATGAGGTGTTAATAGGCTACATTAGGGACCATGAGGAGGAGTTGGGTCTTGGCCACCCATGGATCAAGCCCACATAAAGTCCAATCCACTAATGATGATCCAATCCACTAAAGGTTCATCATTGATCTACCTCACCAACCCCCATATGATAATATGGGCTCCATATATTATTTGTACATTTCCTCCCCGTGTTTAAGATCTCGAATGTCCGTCGATTAATTAATTTACTGACCATTAATTAATCAACATCTAACTCCTTGAGTAGTACCACTCAACCTTTTCATCATGTCGAACCAAGTCCACCTACAGGGTTTACATAATGAACCTTATGAGCTCCTCAAGGGGACATCATCATCCTAATATATAGGACATGGTTTCCTCCTATAATCAACGACACACCATATAAATAATATCATCTCCCAACTTACCGAGTCTATCGATTTAATCTATAAATCTCACCCATTGGTAAATCAAAGAGATGAGTACTAAGTATATATGCCCGTTATTATATCAGGATTAAGAGTATGTACAAAATAATATCCGAGGTTCGATTCGATTATGTAGTCAGCAATAAATCGAATCACCTCTAAGTCGGTCCTGCTCAATACACACAAAGTGTACTAGTGTGATTCTATGGTCAAGACAAACCAATACCAAATCACACTACAACCATTCCGATGGTTTGTCCAAAGCCATCTCGGTTGTGAGCCTTTACTTATACTTTATAAGGAGCCGATAACATGATCTCCCGTGTGACACCACACACCATGTTATCTATAATGTAACGTATTAGACAATATGCATAAAAATATGCAAACAATGATCATGTGATTCTTATTTCAAAAATAAAGATGTTCATATAAAAGATAGACTTTTCAGTATACATCCCTACAAAAGGATATATTTGTAGCCCAAGTATATGTAGATGACATAATTTTTGGGTCAACCAATGATGAACTCCTTCAAGATTTCATTAAAAATATGGAAAATGAATTTGAAATGAGTCTAGTTGGAGAATTAAAATTCTTCTTAGGATTACAAGTCAAATAAACAAATGAAGGAAACTATGTATACCAAACCAAATATGCCAAAGAAATGATCAAGAAATTTGGTTTGGAAAATGATAAGGTAGTTTCAACCCCTATGGCAACAAATACAAAAATAGATAATGATAATGAAAATCAATTGATCTTAAGCTATATAGGAGCATGATTGGTAGTATTTTATACCTAACCGCTAGTAGACCCGACATTTTATTTACGGTAGGTATGTATGCAAGATACCAATCTTATGCCAAAGAGTCCCATTTAGTGGTCGTTAAGAGAATTCTAAGATATATCAAAGACACACTAAATGTAGGACTTTGGTACCCTAGGACTAAGTCTTTTGATTTGGTTGGGTACACCGATTCCGACTATGCGGGTTGCAAGTTGGATCGGAAAAGTACTAGCGGTGGATGCCAATTTCTTGGATCCTCTCTAGTGAGTTGGAGTAGTAGAAAGCAACCTTGTGTTATTTTGTCAACCACCGAGGCCGAATATGTGGCTATGGGTGGTTGTGTGGCTCAATTACTTTGGATGAGACACACTTTAGAAGATTATGAGCTATACTACTCCAATGTCAAAGTTCATTGTGATAATTTGAGTACCATAAATTTGACCAAAAATCTGGTACATCACTCTAGGATTAAGCACATTGAAGTGAAACATCACTTCATTAGAGATCATGTGGCTAAGGGGGACAGTGAACTTAATTACATAGAATCTAAGTCCAACATAGCCGACATATTCACCAAGCCTCTCTCCAAACCGAAATTTTCATCACTTAGGAGAGAACTTGGAATGTGCTTAGTAGAATAGAGGTCTAGGTTTGCATGATCCTATAGAAACCCTAGGATTTATACCTCTAAGCATCTCACAAAAGACCTAAGAAATCATGATTTTTGTATTGAGCCACTTAGACAATATGTGAGATGTTAGGAAGATGCATTTGGTTCATCATGCTTGTTATGATGCATTACTATGAACCAAAATGTCATCTAGAGACATTAATCCTTCATTAGAACAATCATTGGGATGGGTTATGCACAATTAATGTTCATATAGCTCTAAGAATATGATTGAAAATGTCAAACAAAATATATTTCAAACTATGTTTATCATACTTTGAAAAACAGTTTTCAATTGCTAAGCAAAAGTGATACAAAATTTGTAAAATACTTAAAGCTTTTACTAATTTTCAAAATTGTATCGTTTTTGAAATCTGGAAAACATATATTTTTCAAATTATTTTTCCTTGATAGAAAATGATTTCAGAAATGCGTACGCAAAATTTTGTGATTTTTCGATGTTTCTTGAATTTTTGGCGTATTTCTGAAGTTGGGATGAAAAGGTTGAAATTGGCATTTCAGACTTGGCAGTCGACTGATTCAAGTGGCGATGCTCCAAGTCCATGTCGAAGCCTTCTATCTGCCACCTGGGCGACAGGAAACCCAGGGTCCAGGGTGGTGAGTATAAAATTCAGGGGTAATATATAGAAAGTGTATGAACAACATACAGGATATAATGATCTACAAGTATACATGTGAAGATCTACAGGTCTGCAGCTTGAGTCCAACAGATATACAGTACTAAACGTAGTAACCAGTAATCACAAATACGGTCATACTCATAGCACACACTAAACTAATCAACTGACACGAAATAATGTACATACCTAACGGTCTGCCATCCACATGACCTATAACATCCTAAACAGGTATACGATAGCATAACCTAAATAGCATGCAATAGTCTAAACCAATACATACTCATGCTCAACACATACACAACGGTATATAAAATATGCAAAAGGCATGTAGCATGATATACAATCATATGCAGCAAACAAATGCAGCATCTCACAGGCATATGTAAAACATATATCGAATACATGCATACCTATATATCAGCAATGCATATGCATGGTCATGTTTGCAGACCCGTCCAACCACGACCCCAGAGTGGCCAGGGTGGCACAACATGACTACTATCCCGACTCTAGCTACCACTACTCTCGAGTGGCCGAGTTGGGCAGTATGACAGAGTAGCATATAAGCGTAAAGAGCTAACTACTCCTAGGGGTCCCTGCTGCTAGCCACGCTGTCCCTACCCATGAGTAGATGAGCACCGCACACAGGACAACTGCAAAGCATGCAACCATTGTCTATATTGGGCGAGTGCGCTAACTACCACTCTGCACAGTGGTCAAGTGTGCATCTCCAGCTACCACCATCTATAATGATCGAGCGCGGCACATCCAATGCTCTGCCCTCAATCCTGATACCACTATCCCGAGTGGCTGGGGAGGCTGGATGACTGACGACCCATCTTAACCACAAGGGAGACCCCAGTAGACAGAATGCATTCAATGTAATGATGCATAGCTCCACATACGTATCCTCGCAACACTCCCTATCCCACGGGGAGTCCAAGTCAACCGAAAGTCAACCATGCAAGGTCTATTACTCCATAATCACCACCTACTTATCTATGTACAAATAAATAGATCCACCAAAGATAACCCACTCATATGTGTTCGGTACAACAACTGACTCCATAAATTGGACCCATCACCCAAACTAATGATGCAACCCGATAACCCAATCTGAGTTCACACTGGTAACCTTAACCACATGCCTTTAACTGAACACCTATCAGCTAACACACAATAAGGTTTGTAATTCATATCCAAGATGAAGGAACGATGAATTAACAACAATATCTCAAAGATCAAAGACTAAGTACAAGCACATGATTAAACATGAGTGGATTTAAGGTAAATAGGTATAAACATATAAATCCAAATTCATGCACTGGAATTCGAACAAACTACCGGACCAGGTAGATATTACCCACCTGATACAAAGCCCGTAATAGTGATCCTCAAGCTCGGGGACCTGTCTCGTACCCCAAACCTCCACATAATTGCAAAGTATGATTAAGCATAAATATCCTACAATACACAACTAACTATTACGTCGTTTCTATATCCACATTCTTTTCCCCGAATACGTGTTAACAACTCTGACTATCCCTAACTGGTTAGCAGCAATCGATCAACATCCACCACCAACTCAAACCCATCGAACAGGATACCTTTCACTCCACGAGACAACCCTGGAGCACTACAAACATAACAAGGAAAAAGGAAAAATAGAGTTATACTCGAATTGAATTTCCCAGCCAATCCTATCACCTATACAGCTCAGTTCACCGGATCTGTTGCTCCCTTTCTTCTACAACGATCTACTAAACCTTGAAGACCACTGGCCGAAGACAATCAAAGCAAAACAGATATCAAATGAATCCGGTCCGCCTACCCCTTCCATCCACAGCCAACACAAATCAACAATAGAACCAATCAAAGGAAAACCCCATTAACAACTTCAATCCATTGTTTACCCCCAAATCACAGCAGCAAATCTCTAATAATCCGAACACAAGCATCTTAAATTCGCAATCCATCGTATCAATCGACAACCACCACAAATTCATAGAAATTTCATACAGCACAGGGAAAAGAAGAAAGGATCGAAACTTACTAACATTGTAGATCCTCTGACGCTGCTCCTCCCCTAATCCCCTACTCATCGAAACCAATCCAAGCTCACCATTGTCCAAAACTCAGATTGACGCTCAATCGATGAATCCATAGCAAGATCTAAGGAACCCACAAGGAAATCTAACCCTAGTTAAATGGATTACCTCGATTGGCAGCTCGCTGCCGTGACAATAGCACCGCCGACCCGTCGAGTAAAGAAATCGCTGACACCCCCCAAGGCTAAGCACCTACTGACCTCCGACCGGAGATCAGCTACTGCGGCGGTACTGTTAAGCTGCTCTCACTGGACGTCGACAACTGCCACCCGGCGATGCGATCGCACGGAAGAAAAGAAGAAGGCAGTGAAAAATTAGAGAGGGGAAATCGCGGAACTCTGCGGCCGATCGGAAGTTTTTGGCCTTTTTTTGGTTTAGGTGAACCGGTTCAAGCCAACCAGTTCAGCCATCCGGTCCAAGCCGATTTCCAGCCCAACAAAGTTAGCCCAATGGACTCAGCCCAACTAGATAATCCAACCCAATTAACCCACTAATTAAGCCCAATTAATCCACTAATTAAACCCAATTAATTAAAAGAACTAATATATATATATATATATATATATATATATATATATATATACAGGTGAGGGTATCGAGCTCGGATGGTATCCTCTAGCTCCCACGTAGCCTCCTCATCAGTGTGATGTTGCCATCCAACCTTTACAAGTCGGATGGTTTTGCTCCGTAGCTAACGCTCTTTGCGACCAAGAATTCGCACGGGAATCTCCTCATATGTCGCATTAGGCTGAAGTGGAATCGGCACCTCCGTCAGAACATGATCCGGATGCGATACGTATTTCCTCAGCATAGAAACATGGAATACGTTATGAACGTCCACGAGCATCGGAGGTAGAGCCAACCGGTATGCCACACCTCCAATCCGCTCCAATATCTCGAATGGTCCAATGTAGCGTGGTGCTAACTTTCCTTTAATTTCGAATCTCTTGACTCCTTTTGTAGGTGATACATGCAAAAACACATGATCTCCTATGGAAAACTCTAGAGGTCTTCGCCTCCGATACGCATAACTTTTCTGTCTATTCTGAGCCTCTGACAATCGTCATCTGATAACACGAACCAACTCTGCATCATGCTGAATACTTTAAGGGCCTAATAACTGCCGCTCCCCAACATCCTCCCACAATACTGGAGATCTGCAGGGTCGGTCGTACAAAGCCTAAAAGGGAGTCATCTGAATAGAGGAGTGATAACTATTATTATATGTAAACTCCACTAAGTGGACGTGATCCTCCCAGCTGTCTCCAAAATCCATGATGCAAGATCTCAATAAGTCCTCCATAGTCTGAATGGTATGCTCAGACTGTCCATCTGTCTACGGATGAAATGTTGTACTGAGACGAAGCTCGATGCCCATATCATGTTGAAGACTCTGCCAGTCAATCCAAAGGGTGTGTCTCACGAATCGGAAGGAAATGAGTAGATTTGGTTAACTGGTCCACAATCACCCAAATCGCATCATGTCCTTTATGGGTTCTGGGCAATCCCGTAACAAAATCCATCGTGATATGTTCCCACTTCCATTCCAGAATTGGGATTCTCTGTAACAATCCAGTGGGTTTCTGATGTTCAACCTTTACCTGCTGGCAAACCAAACATCGAGTGACGAAATCCATAATATCCCTCTTCATACTGTCCCACCAGTATGACCGCCTCAAATCCTGATAAATCCTGGTACCGCCGGGATGTATAACAAGTCTCGAATGATGTGCCTCTCATAATAACTCCTCCTTAATCGGATGTGTGTCCGGAACACACAATCTTCCTCGGAAACGAAAGACTCCAGTCTCATCACATGAGAAATTTGTCTATCATCCTGAGTCCACAGTGCTGCATAAGAACTACAGATGCTGATCACTAGCTTGTGCCTCCTTGATCCTCTCAATAATAGCGGATTGGGCAACCATGGATACCAATATCCCCCGGGAGGTTTGACCCTATTCAGACAACCCTAACTCTGAGAATTGTCGAACTAGATCAGTCACTGCTGTCAAATGACTGGCCAGAATCCCACGGGACTTCATGCTCAGTGCATCCGCTACTACATTAGCTTTACCCGGATGATACTGAATGGTGCAATCATAATCCTTTAGATATTCCATCCATCGTCTCTATCTAAGATTCAATTTCTTCTGAGTGAAAAGATATTTCAAGTTCTTATGGTCCATATAGATCTCAAAAGTAATCTCATACAGATAATGTGTCCATATCTTTAGCGCAAAAATAATGGCTGCTAACTCCAGATCGTGCACTGGATAATTTCTTTCATGATCCTTTAGCTGATGGGAGGCATAAGATACTACACAATCAAGCTGCATCAGAATTTCTCCTAATCCTTGGAAAGAAGCATCAGTATACAGTACCATCCCATCGTAACCAGAAGGAATCACTAATACAGGTGCAGAAACTAGTCGTTGCTTAAGTTCCTGAAAACTGGACTCACAAGCCTCTGACCAAGTAAACTTGATCCCTTTCCGGGTCAAGCGAGCGAGTGGTGTGGCTATACGAGAAAATCCCTCCACAAATCTACGGTAATACCCAGCCAATCCAACAAAACTATGGACTTCCTGAACTAACTTTGGCTGCTCCCAACTGGTAATCGCTTTGATTTTCTAGGGATCAACTGAAATACCCCCTGCTGGATACCACATGTCCAAGAAAACCCACGGAAGATAGCCAGAAAGAGCACTTACTGAACTTGGCATATAAATTCTCTCATCGCAACGTCTCCAACACAATCTGAAGATGGTGCTCATGCTCCTCCTCAGAATGAGAATATATCAAGATATCATCTATGAATACGATGACAAACTGATCCAAGTACCTCAAGAATACCCAATTCATCAAATCCATAAATGCAGCTGGAGCATTAGTAAGACTGAATGACATCACTAGAAACTCGTAATGTCCATAACGCGTGCGGAACGCTGTCTTCTGAACATCCTCGTCTCTTACTCTCAGCTGATGATAACCTGATCACAGATCATTCTTGGAATACATGCAAGTATCCTTGAGTTGATCAAATAAATCCTCTATCCTCTACAGTGGATATTTGTTCTTAACGGTCACTGCATTTAGTTGTCGGTTGTCAATACATAACCGCAAAGATCCATCTTTCTTTTTAACGAATAGTACCAGAGCTCCCCATGATGAAACACTAGGATGAACAAATCCCTTATCCAACAACTCTTGCAGTTGTATCTTAAGCTCACTCAGCTCTTTCGGTGCCATCCGGTAAGGAGCCTTCGATATCGGTGCGGTTCCTGAGATTACCTCTATCACGAATTCCACTTGCCTAGGAGGTGGAAAGCTTGGAAGTTCATTTAGAAATACATCCGGATACTCACGAACTACCCGCACACTGGAGAGGGGTGGTATTTTCTCACTCTCCACTTTGACCAAAGACAATAAGTACCCTTGACAGCCATGAGTCAATAATCTTTGAGCCTGAAGTGCAGATATAATATCATCTCGGGTACCCACGAATTCCCATGCAGGCTGATCTGGTGGTCAGAAGGTCACTACTCTCTGGAGATGGAGTATAATGAATCGCCACTAGCATCCCAGAAGAGTCACTCCCATGTATATGATATATCTGTGCCATGGGAGGTAGTGTCATCTCGACCATCAAGGCCCCAGGTGCCGACTCCCACCGAGCACGCCGCCGATTTCTTCCCTTGGCCGGAGTTGTCCAAACCTCCAACTATGTCTTCAAAGTACACTCTCGGCTCATGTGTCCTGGATGCTTGCAGTAATAACAAACATCTCGATCTAGGGGACACTCAGAAAAACTATGGCTTCCAGACCCACATCTACGACATCTAGCCATGTGTCCGCTCTTACGGTTCTTCTGAGAACCTCTAGACTGTCCAGAAGCTGGTCGCTTCCCTTTCTACACTCTAGATGAACCTTCCATAGTACCTCAAGAAGCTCTACTCTAATCCGGCTTCTTCTGAGTCTCAGTGGTCGTATCCTACTTTCGCTGCTTTCCCTGGGACATCTGCTTCTCCACCTCCCTCTCCTTTGCAATTTGCTGAGAAGTCATCTAAATAGATAGAGCCCTATCCAGTGCCTCTCGGTACAAGTTAATGGAGGATCTAGACATTCTCACTCGAATGTAAGCTGCCAAACCCTGTGTGAACTGAAACATCTGATCTTCATCCTGTGATACCAGATAAGGACAGAATTTTGCTAGTCAAGTAAACTCTGCATTGTACTTCATAACTGAATGATCCCCCTACTTAAGACTTAAGAATTCCTGATGGCGAGCTGTAGAGAACGCAGAAGGAAAATACTACCTCTAGAAGATATCTCGGAAGACTGCCAGGTGATGCTCTACTCTCCAATCAAAGTCTATTGCATTTTCCACTACGTAACCACCTACTCTCGGAGGTGATAAGCTGCTAGACACACCTTCTCCTCATCGGCACAACTCATGAACTCGAAAGTGTCCTCTAGATTATCTAACCAGGTCTGAGCAATCTAGGGATCATACTCGCCTCGGAACAGCATAAATAGGTCCTTGGCTAAATGCACTAACACAGGTATACATGCTTTGACTCTGACCCAACTAAAATTCACAGAAGTCAACTTTGTCGGGGGTACTTCTGGCTCTTGAGGTTCCGAACCTCTAGTAGGAGAATATCGTGGCTCTTCCTGATCAACAGGTCCACCGGTAGTAGGTTGCTTAGATGGATGACCTCTAGTATGAGTCCGAACAGGTGCCATAATACCGTCTGTCCACACCTGCTGAACGACTTACATAAATATCTAGCCAGAAAATATAAAGTGTCAAGATTTCTTACTTCGTACAACTTGGAGCTCATGCTGCTGTCAATCCCATCTCACCAAATTCGAAATCAAATCAAATCAAAATGATTTCCGAGGTCCAAAATCCGACGAAAATCATTATTGCATGGCATTGCAACCTAGAGCTCTGATACCAATAGAATTGTCACGCCCCGAGGTAGACTCTGTCCGGGCAAAGACGGTACCCCCTTATGACAATTCCAATACGGGTACTATTAGTGAAAGCCCTAGAGCCAATCATGTGATGATTGTTGTATGGACTTTATTGTATCATATTCCTATTTATAAAGGCATGGTTATTATATTTACTTGTATTGGTGCCAAATAACTAAATATAATAATGTCCTTGAGTAGTAGGTTCTTATCTATATCAATCGATTGGTTGAATCGATAATGAGATGATATAGAGAACACTACTCTTAATCATTCCTAGTCGAGTATTAACATTCAGGGACAATGTTAATGCATAGAGACTAGCATGTAGGTCAACAAGATGACTTGATCTCACAAGTCATGGATATGAGATATCAAGTTGACACATGGGTATGCATTGGAGAATGTATACTGAATGACCCGCCATGAGAAAGTATCATGGATCGTTATATGAGTGTCATATACTTTCTCATGTGGCTATTAGTCCTTAGACCTGAAGTCACCATGGTTCCCTACATAATGAGTTGCATACTTTGGCTTCGTCAAACGTCACCCGTAAATGGGTGGACTATAAAGGCGATTATTGGGTATGTAACAAATTATGCGGAGGGATGTGAGTGATGTAGATGGGATCTATCCCTCCTATATGACGGGGGTGACATCGATATTCTTGATAGAGTGAGACCACGAAGTGGATGGCCATGCCCAAATGAGTCAATATGAGATATTGAGCTCATTTGATTAGAGTGAGTCTACTTGGAGTTCAAGATTTAGATTGTACCGAGGATGACACGGTCTATGCCTCGATTGGTCAATCTAGATGTCAAGGATAGAGGGACATTGTCACATATTGTGAGAGTCACAATTAGTAGTCACAAAGGTGATGTTGGAGCTCAACATTCTTGTAACTTGGGTAGCAATGATGTGTTGCTAGATACCGCTGATTGCTTATGTTCCTAAATCGGTTTAGGGACATTGCCAACGTTACAAGAACCTATAGGGTCACACACATAAGAGCAATTAGATGGAGATTAGGTTCATATGATGAACCATGAGGATTAGGTTCATGGGACGAACCAAATTAGATTAAGAGTAATCCAAATTAGACTAATTGAGTTAGACTCAAGTTGATTCAAGTGTTGAATGAGTCTAATTGAGATTTGATTCATCAAATCAATTTAAATTAATGAATAGAGATTCATTATATTAAATTGACTTGAGTCAAGTGGTTAGATTTGATCAACCATGGGAGATTAGAGGTCAAGTTTGACTTGACTTGAGAGGGAAGATGAAAGGTCAAGTTTGACTTGACCAAATGCCATGTCATGATGATGACTAGGCATGGCCGGCCAATGATGGTGCTCCACATCATCATTGACTTGGTCAATTGGTGCCACATCATGAGGGAGACCAAGGGTCATGGGAGTTACATGCATGCATGTAACCCCCCCTCCATGAAGTGGCCGACCACTTTGGGGTTATGGGAGGTGAATTCATTTGGTGAGTTACACACTCTTAACTTCATCTTCTTCCTTGGAACCTTTTCTCTCAAGCTCTCCCTCTCCCATCCCTCTCTTTGGCCGAACCAACCAAGGAGTGCTAGCACACTCAAGGTTGAGTTTTCTCCACCTATTGCTTGTGTGGATACCATAGAGGAGTGTGCACTTGACACTCTCGAGTTCCGGCGAACTTTTGGACGAGCGAGATAAGCGAAGGGCGTCGCTACGAGGGTAACGTTCTAACCTCTTAGATCTAAGGTAGATCTAGGATTTCTGTAAGCACATACATGTAATTATAATTTTATACTTCGCACGGATTCGTGGCCGGGGCTTCCGAGGTTTCCGCAATGCAAAAAGCGGTTTTTGCGGCTCGGAAAACCCAACAGTGGTATCAGAGCCACGTGCGAAGCATGTATGTGTTTCGTTTTTGTAGTTTTTATATTAGATATAAAAATTACAGATTTATATGTTTCTGTAAATTTTCTTATTTTATAGAATTTTTGGGTATTTTTCTCGTAGAGTCGAAGCAACGAGTGTTGGGACACTCGTAGGCTTCAACCGTCGAGAAAAACTCTCCGAATCGGCGAGTTCTCGCTTTAGGTTTTTGGGACAGCGACTTAAGTCGCTGTAAGATCATTGTAGGGACACTCGCGAAGTTTATTTTGTGAGTAGGGGCGCTGCCCCTATCCTCGAAAGGGGTCATGTCCCGCGATCGCGCCCGGAAACCGCTTAGCGGGACCGTTACGGAGAGTTGACTCATAAATTCGAAATAAATTAAGAAAAATTATAGAAATTTCTGTAAAAATATATAATTTAGAATTATGTATAATTCTGTGATTGTCATGGCCCAATGACCCCAATTTGATTGAATAAGTGTGTTGTAATTCATAATACGGCCTGCGTGCCGTTTTGTGGTTGTGCGTGTTGTATAGTGTATGCGACCTACGCGTCGTACCTCTTATTTTAAAATTCTAGTTGTAATTAGTTTTTAGACTCGAATGTAACTCGAGTTTCATATTTGTAATGTACAAAATGGAGCGGTGGAAAGTCCACTCGAAGACGAGATTACGAGAAGGGTGACGACGACACATGGCGGTCAAAGGAAGCGCTTGGAGAAGCCGCTAGCCTTAGGTTGACCGTCCGATCTTCTCATTGGCTTGAGAAGATCGTAGTAGGGCCATGACTATATCACATTTAATGATATATATATATGTTGATATATATATATGTATATTTAATTGATTTTGCTTGTATGTATGTGATGCATGCTAGTAGAAAAATGTTTGTATGTATATGATGCATGCTAGGTTAATTTTCTTGTATGTATATGATGCATGCTAGAATAATTAATGTATGTATATGATGCATGCTAATATAGGATAATAAAGGCCTAAATGCGTATAAGATACATTACGATTAGATTAGATCATAATCGAATCAACTCGAAAATGCCTACTGAGCCTTGATACCCATCACTACCCCGATCATTTGTTGTTGTTGAATCGCCAAAGCGAGCAGCGCATATTATCTTGGTAGGGTGCGGAGGGACAATCTTGGTCCCGCCTATCACGACTCGGGTTAGAGTAAGCTCAATTAGATTGAGCAAAACCGTTAACTCAATTGGATCGAGTAGAACTATGGCATATTCCAATCGTTGGAAAGATAGGTTAAGATCGCATTTACACTAAATCTTGGGTGATTTAGCCAAAGCTAACTCAAGGTCTTTTGTAAATGTGGGTCTTAATCCTATAAACAAGAGTTGCATAGAGATGTAATCGGTAATGTGTTACCCACCGATCGTACTAAGTCTTGGGCGATTTAGCCAAAGCTAACTCAAGGCTTAGTATGATGTGGATCTTGTCCCGCAAGAATTATAGCTAGTTTGTATGAATCTAGTAAAAGTGGTTTGACCACATCCATAACTCGATTCTACAAAATTCCTATAATTTAGTGGGAGCATCATTTGATTAAAGGCCTAATTAAATGATAAAAGGAATATGATATTAATTCTCTGCATTGTATGTTGTAGATAACTATGTCGACAAACACGAACACTCTCTCTCTGCGATCTGTCCTTGAGAAGGACAAGCTCAATGGAGCAAATTTCCTGGACTGGTACAGGAACCTGAGAATTGTTCTCACCCAAGAAAAGAAGTTGTACGTCCTGGAGCAGCCCATTCCGGAGGCACCTCCTGCCACTACCTCGCGAGATGACAAAGATGCTTACAAGAAGCATCAAGATGATGCATTAGATGTGTCATGTCTATTGCTCGCGACCATGAACTCTAAGCTTCAGAAGCAACACGAGTTCATGAATGCTTATGATATGGTTGGACATCTTCGTCAACTGTATCAAGGACAAGCTAGGTATGAGAGATATGAAGTCTCTAAGGCATACCTGGAAGATCTTAAGAAGAAGAGAAGTGAGACTTCTACTTCAGGTATAAATGTTATAGAAGTCAATCTATCTATTTCTTCATCATGGGTATTAGATACCGGATGTGCATCTCACATTTGTACCAATGTGCAGGCGTTGAGAAATAGCAGGGCATTGACAAAGGGCGAGGTGGACCTACGAGTAGGCAATGGAGCAAGGGTTGCTGCTGTTGCTGTAGGAACTTATGATCTATCTCTTCCCTCTGGGCTTGTATTAGAATTAGATGAATGTTGTTATGTGCCTGCCTTAACCAAGAACATCATTTCAGTTTCTTGTTTGGACAAGAAAGGATTTTCATTTATAATAAAGAACAAATGTTGTTCAGTTTATTTAAATGATATGTTCTATTGTAGTGCACCTCTAATGAACGGACTCTACTTTCTAGACTTAGAGAGCCCTATCTATAACATAAGTACCAAGAGGTTCAAGTCAAATGAGTTGAACCAAACTTATCTTTGGCATTGTCGCTTAGGTTACATAAATGAGAGTCGCTTATCTCAGCTCCATAAGGATGGGCTGCTAGACTCATTCGATTTTGAATCATATGAGACATGCGAGTCTTGCCTTTTAGGCAAGATGACCAAGACTCCCTTTAGTGGACATAGCGAAAGAGCAACATATTTGTTAGGACTTATACATAGTGATGTATGTGGTCCTTTCAATGTTGCTGCTAGAGGTGGTTACAGGTACTTCATTACATTTACTGATGACTTCAGTAGATATGGTTATGTGTATCTTATGACACATAAATCTGAATCCTTTGAAATGTTCAAAGAATTCAAGAATGAAGTACAAAACCAGCTTGGCAAGAGTATTAAGATACTTCGATCAGATCGAGGTGGTGAATACCTTAGCCATGAGTTTCGTGACTATCTAGCTGAGTGTGGGATTCTATCCCAACTCACTCCTCCTGGAACACCACAGTGGAATGGTGTATCCGAAAGGAGGAATCGTACCCTATTGGATATGGTACGATCTATGATGAGTCACACAGATCTTCCTATATCCTTTTGGGGATATGCTCTGGACACAGCAGCCTTTACCCTTAACCGTGTACCATCCAAGGATGTGGTAAAGACACCATATACGATATGGACAGGGAAAAATCCCAAGATGTCTTTTATGAGGATTTGGGGTTGTGAGGCTTACATTCGACGTCAAGTCTCAGACAAACTGGGACCCAAATCCGATAGGTGCTATTTTGTTGGATATCCCAAGGATACAAAGGGATATTACTTCTACATTCCCAGTCAGCACAAAGTGTTTGTGGCAAAGACTGGGGTTTTTCTAGAAAGGGATTTTGTTTCTAGAAAAACTAGTGGGAGTACCCTCGATCTTGAAGAAATTCAAGATAAGGACCATAGCACTGAGGCCTTGATGGAGGTTGAACAGGAACTACAAAGTGTTGTGGGTGATGAGGTTGTTGCACAAAGAGTTGTGGAACAACCACCTGTTCAAGTAGACCTACCTCTTCGCAGGTCTGATAGGGTACGTCGTCAGCCTGAGAGATACTCATTTCTCTTGTCTGACCATGATGACGTTATGCTCATTGAGAATGAGCCTACCTCCTATCAGGAAGCTGTTATGAGCCCAGATTCTGAGAAATGGCTAGACGTCATGAGATCCGAGATGGAATCCATGTACACTAACCAAGTATGGACTTTGGTTGATCCACCTGAAGGGGTCAAACCCATTGGGTGTAAGTGGGTCTTTAGGAGAAAGACTGACATGGATGGACTTACGCATACCTATAAGGGCCGATTGGTGGCTAAAGGTTTCAAGCAAATTCATGGTATTGACTATGATGAAACCTTTTCTCGATGGCGATGTTTAAGTCCTTTCGGATCTTTCTTGCTATTGCAGCATACCACGATTATGAGATCTGGCAGATGGATGTCAAAACCGCGTTTCTGAATGGAAACTTACTCGAGGATGTGTACATGACACAACCTGAGGGTTTTGTAGATCCACAGCATACTGGGAAGGTATGCAAGCTGCAAAGGTCCATTTATGGGCTAAAACAAGCTTCTCGGAGCTGGAATCTTCGATTCGATGATGCGATCAAACAGGTTGGTTTCATCAAGAATGAAGATGAACCCTGTGTCTACAAGAGGGTTAATGGGAACACAGTTGTGTTCCTTGTATTGTATGTGGATGACATACTACTCATTGGGAATGACATCCCTTCGCCATACCTCGTGAAGACTTGGTGACGTGCTTCTCAATGAAGGACTTAGGTGAAGCGACTGTATTCTAGGCATCAAGATCTATAGAGATAGATCTAAGAGATTGCTTGGCCTAAGTCGAGTACATACATTGACAGTATTACTTGGTTTGCCATGCGAATTCCAAGAAAGGACTCTGCCGATGTCACATGGTGTGAGTCTTTCAAGACTCAAAGTCCCTCTTCTAGAGAGGAGAGACCGCATGGATAAGATCCATACGCATCCGCTATAAGATCTATCATATGCCCATGTGTACTGTCGTCCGATGTCTCGTATGCTTTGAGCATGACGAGTAGATACCCGATCGAGATCGGTGAGCATCATCGGATAGCGATCAGAATATTCTTAAGTACTTGAGAAGGACTAAAGAATATTTCTTGATATTTGAGGCGATGAGGAGCTAGTGTAAAGGGTTCTGTGATGCGACTTCCAAACCGGCCGGGATGATTATAGATCGCGATCGGGGTTCGTGTTTTGCTTGAATAGGTAGCACGTGAGTGGAAGAGTTCCAAGCAGACACGATTATTGATTCTACGAGGCCGAATATATCGGTGCTTCCATCTCATTTGTGAGATTGTCGATCGAGGAGATGTGAAGATTTGCAGAGTACCCACAGAGGCTAACATCGCAGATCCCTTGACCAAGGCTTTGGCACAGAAAAAGCATGATGGTCACACTAGGTCATTGGGTATTAGATATTACGGTGATTGGCACTAGTGCTAGTGGGAGATTGTTAGTGAAAGCCCTAGAGCCAATCATGTGATGATTGTTGTATGGACTTTATTGTATCATATTCCTATTTATAAAGGCATGGTTATTATATTTACTTGTATTGGTGCCAAATAACTAAATATAATAATGTCCTTGAGTAGTAGGTTCTTATCTATATCAATCGATTGGTTGAATCGATAATGAGATGATATAGAGAACACTACTCTTAATCATTCCTAGTCGAGTATTAACATTCAGGGACAATGTTAATGCGTAGAGACTAGCATGTAGGTCAACAAGATGACTTAATCTCACAAGTCATGGATATGAGATATCAAGTTGACACATGGGTATGCATTGGAGAATGTATACTGAATGACCCGCCATGAGAAAGTATCATGGATCGTTATATGAGTGTCATATACTTTCTCATGTGGCTATTAGTATGACTATTATTCCTTAGACCTGAAGTCACCATGGTTCCCTACATAATGAGTTGCATACTTTGGCTTCGTCAAACGTCACCCGTAAATGGGTGGACTATAAAGGCGATTACTGGGTATGTAACGAATTATGCGGAGGGATGTGAGTGATGTAGATGGGATCTATCCCTCCTATATGACGGGGTGACATCGATATTCTTGATAGAGTGAGACCACGAAGTGCATGGCCATGCCCAAATGAGTCAATATGAGATATTGAGCTCATTTGATTAGAGTGAGTCTACTTGGAGTTCAAGATTTAGATTGTACCGAGGATGACACGGTCTTTGCCTCGATTGGTCAATCTAGATGTCAAGGATAGAGGGACATTGTCACATATTGTGAGAGTCACAATTAGTAGTCACAAAGGTGATGTTGGAGCTCAACATTCTTGTAACTTGGGTAGCAATGATGTGTTGCTAGATACCGCCATCGCTTATGTTCCTAAATCGGTTTAGGACATTGCCAACGCTATAAGAACCTATAGGTCACACACATAAGAGCAATTAGATGGAGATTAGGTTCATATGATGAACCATGAGGATTAGGTTCATGGGATGAACCAAATTGGATTAAGAGTAATCCAAATTAGACTAATTGAGTTAGACTCAAGTTGATTCAAGTGTTGAATGAGTCTAATTGAGATTTGATTCATCAAATCAATTTAAATTAATGAATAGAGATTCATTATATTAAATTGACTTGAGTCAAGTGGTTAGATTTGATCAACCATGGGAGATTAGAGGTCAAGTTTGACTTGACTTGAGAGGGAAGATGAAAGGTCAAGTTTGACTTGACCAAATGCCATGTCATGATGATGACTAGGCATGGCACGCCAATGATGGTGCTCCACATCATCATTGACTTGGTCAATTGGTGCCACATCATGAGGGAGACCAAGGGTCATGGGAGTTACATGCATGCATGTAACCCCCCCTCCATGAAGTGGCCGACCACTTTGGGGTTATGGGAGGTGAATTCATTTGGTGAGTTACACACTCTTAACTTCATCTTCTTCCTTGGAACCTTTTCTCTCAAGCTCTCCCTCTCCCATCCCTCTCTTTGGCCGAACCAACCAAGGAGTGCTAGCACACTCAAGGTTGAGTTTTCTCCACCTATTGCTTGTGTGGATATCATAGAGGAGTGTGCACTTGACACTCTCGAGTTCCGGCGAACTTTTGGACGAGCGGGATAAGCGAAGGGCGTCGCTACGAGGGTAACGTTCTAACCTCTTAGATCTAAGGTAGATCTAGGATTTCTGTAAGCACATACATGTAATTATAATTTTATACTTCGCACGGATCCGTGGCCGGGGCTTCCGAGGTTTCCGCAACGCAAAAAGCGGTTTTTGCGGCTCGGAAAACCCAACAGGTACAAATAGTCACAGCCAGCATAACACATATGGAAAATGTATATCATCAATAGCGGAAGACAACACAATGAAAAATATAAACTCAACAACATATGTATACCGGTATATCCATCCATACTAAAACCATAAAGGAAAAACACAACACTATCTCCAATAACAACAGAAGTCCATAAGAAGATTCATGCGATATAGGAAATAAAACCCTCGGAAAAGCAGTGGGATAGGATCAAGTGGTGATGCTCCAAGTCCATGCCGAAGTCTTCTATCTGTCACCTGGGTGACAGGAAACCGAGTGTCCAGGGTGGTGAGTATAAAACTCAGGGGTAATATATAGAAAGTGCATGAACAACATACAGGGTATAAAGATCTATAAGTATACATGTGAAGATCTACAGGTCTACAGCATGAGTCCAACAGATATACAGTACTAAACATAGTAATCAGTAACCACATATATAGTTATACTCATAGCACACACTAAACTAATCAACTGATATGAAATAATGTACATACCTTACGGTCTGCCATCCACATGACCTATAACATCCTGAACAGGTATACGATAGCATAACCCAAATAGCATGCAATAGACTAAACCAATACATACTCACACTCAACACATACACAGCGGTATATAAAATATGCAAAAGGCATGTAGCATGATGTACAATCATATGCAACAAACAAATGCAGCATCTCTCAGGCATATGTAAAACATATATCGAATACATGCATACCTATATATTAGTAATGCATATGCATGGTCATGTCTATGGACCCGTCCAACCATGACCCCAGAGTGGCCAGGGTGGCACAAAATGACTACTATCCCGACTCTAGCTACCACCACTATTCTCGAGTGGCCGAGTTGGATAGTATGACTGAGTATCATATAAGCGTAAAGAGCTAACTACTCCTAGGGGTCCTTACTGCTAGCCACGCTGTCCCTACCCATGAGTAGACGAGCGCCACACACAGGATAACTGCACAGCACGCAACCACCGTCTATAGTGGGCGAGTGCGCTAACTACCACTTTGCACAATGGTCAAGTGCACATCTCCAGCTACCACCATCTATAGTGGTCGAGCGCGGCACATCCAATGCTCTGCCCTCAACCCTGCTACCACTACCCCGAGTGGTCGAGGAGGCAAGAAGACTGACGACCCATCTCAACTACAAGGGAGACCCCAGTCGACAGCATGCATGCAATGTAATGATGCATAGCTCCACATACGTATCCTCGCAACACTCCCTATCCCACGGGGAGTCCTAGTCAACCAAAAGTCAACCATGCAAGGTCTACTACTCCATAATCACCACCTACTTATCTATGTATAGATAAATAGATCCACCAAAGACAACCCACTCATATCTGTTCGGTACAACAACTGACTCCATAAATTGGACCCATCACCCAACCTAGTGATGCAACCCGATAACCCAATCTGAGTTCACACTGGTAACCTTAACTACATGCCTTTAACTGAACACCTATCAGCTAACACACAATAAGATTTGTAATTCATATCCAAGATGAAGGAATGATGAATTAACAACAATATCTCAAAGATCAAAGACTAAATACAAGCACATGATTAAACATGAGTGGATTTAAGGTAAATAGGTATAAACATATAAATCCAAATTCATGCACTGGAATTCGATCAAACTACCGGACCAGGTAGATATTACCCACCTGATACGAAGCCCGTAATAGTGATCCTCAAGCTCGGTGACCTGCCTCGTACCCCAAACCTGCACATAATTGCAAAGTATGATTAAACACAAATATCCCGCAATACACAACTAACTATTATGTCGTTTCTATATCCACATTCTTTTCCCCGAATACGTGTTAATAACTCGGACTATCCCTAATCGATTAGCAACAATCGATCAACATCCACCACCAACTCAAACCCATCGAATAGGATACCTTTCACTCCACGACACAACCCTGGAGCACCGTAAACAGAACAAGGAAAAAGGAAAAATAGAGTTATACTCGAATTGAATTTCCCAGCCAATCCTATCACCTATACAGGTCAGTTCACCTGATTTGTTGCTCCCTTTCTTCTACAACGATCCGCTAAACCTTGAAGACCATTGGCCGAAGACAATCAAAGAAAAATAGATATCAAACAAATCCGGTTTGCCTACCCCTTCCATCCACAGCCAACACAAATCAACAATAGAACCAATCAAAGGAAAACCCCATTAACAACTTCGATCCACTATTTACCCCCAAATCACAGCAGCAAATCTCTAATAATCCAAACACAAGCAGCTTAAATTCCCAATCCATCGCATAAATTGACAACCACCACAAATTCATAGAAAATGTCATACAACACAGGGAAAAAAAGAAAGGATCGAAACTTACCAACACTGTAGATCCTCCGATGCTGCTCCTCCTTTAATCCCTTGCTCATCGAAACCAATCCAAGCTCACCACTGTCCAAAACCTAGATTGATGCTCAATCAGTGAATCCACAGCAAGATCTAAGGAACCCACAAGGAAATCTAACCCTAGTTAAATGGATTACCTTGATTGACAGCTCGTTGCCGTGACAACAGCTCCGTCGACCCGTCGAGCGAAGAAATCATTGACACCCCCCAAGGCTAAGCACCTACCGACCTCCGACCGGAGATCAACTACTGCGGCGGCACCGTCGAGCTATTTTCACCAGACACCGACGAGCTAGCACTCGACGACGTGATCGTGCGGAAGAAAAGAAGAAGGCAGTGAAAAATTAGAGAGGGGAAATCGCGAAACTTTGCGGTCGATCAGAAGTTTTCGTCCTTTTAAACGCCGTTCACCTTGGTTCAGGTGAACCGGTTCAACCATCCGGTCCAAGCCCATTTCCAGCCCAACAAAGTCAGCCCAATGGACTCAGTCCAACTAGATAATCCAACCCAATTAACCCACTAATTAAGCCCAATTAATATATATATATTCTATATTCTATAATGTCAAAGGGGGAGAAGGAAACTTTAAGTTAGAATTCATATTGGAAATATGATATTTTCATTATGTGCATATGTTAAGACCTAACTTAAATGATTGCCAAACATCAAAAAGGGGGAGATTGTTGGTGCAACAATGCCCCAAGCATTTATATGTTTTGATGTTTGGATAATCATCTTTAGTTAAGCAATATTTGTGATCTAATTGTGAACATGTTTAAGTGATAGGAAAATCCAAGTAAGAAGACTTGGTAAAGGAAAAGTCCAAGTGTGATCTTGGCAAGAGAAGTGCAAGGAAAAGTCTTGGCGGCGTAAGTCCAAGCATATAGTCTTAGCAGTGTAAAGTCCAAAGGCAAGTCTTGGAAGCGTAAGTCCAAGCATGTAGTCTTGGTGGCATAAAGTCCAAGTGTACTTAGACAAAATAGAAAACCAAGACATGATGAAATCGAGGGAAGCTCTTGGAAGCTAGCACGAGGATGAAGAGTCACGGACTCGGAGGGATCCTGGAGGCGCAAGGCTAAAGGAAGAGCTAGAAGGTTGAGTCTAGGTCTAAGGAATTAGTTTCAAGTATGATTTTCATCATACTTGAAGTATCAGTCGATTGGAGACATGTCTCAGTCGACTGATCAGTCACTCGACTAAAGATGGCCAAGTTCGGTAGCCATTAGTCGACTACCTAGGATTGGCAGTCTACTGATGACGCCATCAATCGACTGCCCACCATGGGCAGCCGACTGATCAAGTTGGCATCGGGCACAGAATGGAGTAGGACTCGACTCCTCGCGGGGATCACTCGACTGATCGCTTCATCACTCGACTAATGAAGTGATCAGTCGACTGATCAGCCTACCGTTGGAAATGGCGGCTACAAATCCCCACGGATCTGCCTCGTCAAAAGCTATTGGCTTCAGCAGCAGTTGACTGATGGAGACCATCAGTTGACTGATCAAGGCTCAACGGGAAAAACAATCCTCTCTCTATAAAAAGAGGGCATGGGGTGCTTGAAGAGGCTAGTGCTTATCTTCCAACTTCATTCTCAAGCTTCCCACGATTTTCCAAGCTTTCTTAGTGTTCTAATCCTCCTCTTCTCCAATCTTCATCTTCATCAATTGTAAAGAAGAGGTGAGTGTTGTAAAGAAAGCTTTCTAGTGGAGATTTGATTGGATTGATCCATCTCAAGGATCACCGTGGAGTAGGAGCTTAATCTCCGAACCATGTAAAAGCCTTCGTGTTAGCGATTATGTTTTAGCTTCTTAATTTATTTTAGTTTCTTGTTTTGCTTTCGCTAACCTTACTTGTAGAAACGAAAAGAGGCTATTCACCCCCCCTCTAGCCTTCCAAGGATTCCCAACATTGACGTGCCATCCAAGTCCATCTTTTAGCAACTCCATCCTCTAGTGATTTTGCTCCTGGTTGTTAATCTATATAAGAGCTCCTAGCTCTGATACCACTTATTGGAACTTTGGTGAGCGTTAGAGGGGGTGAATGGCACGTTCATTCGCTTGATGGAATTCGTTCGTGTTTGCCTACAATACTTGGTATACACAACGGAAATAATAATGGTAATAACAAAATAGACAAACACAATCACAACACACAAATATAATGTTGTTTGGAACCTTAGGGTTCCTGCTCCACAGGTTGAGCTCAAATATGCTTTAGTGATGTCAAACATCACTAATCAACCTCTCCTCGAAAAACAATCCGGAGGTGGAGAAAACCTCTTACAAGGGATTACAACAGTAATACAACAAAAATACAAGCAATTACAAATGAAATACAAAAAAAGATGTAAACAAAACTTTACAAAAACCCTTTTGAATGTTTGCTTGTTGATCGCCTTGGACTAGTCTTGAATGACTGGAAAGCACCAACTCTCCCCTTCAAATTGCCCAAGAAAATCGTTGCAAAATCCTCCAACTCGAGCTCCTTTTATAAACTGCATCAAGTTGATTTCATGCCCAATTGTCGACTGCCATAAAGCCCCAGTCAACTGCCAACAGTATCGTTGTCTCAAAATAACTTAATCCACATCGGCATTCCAGCCAACAGATACACTGACAGTCGACTGCTCGTACCCGTAGCCGACTGCTCAGTCGACTACCGAGCATTCTACCTTGTGACCAAACCTAGCAGCAGTCGACTACCCTCCACGGCAGTCGACTGCTCAAGACTAGTCGACTGCCCAATTCTGGTAGTTGACTGCCAAGACCATTTGCTCGTAGTCGAACACCAATCGACTCACGACAGACGACTAATCATAATCCTAATCGACTGCTTAGTGTTGACTCGGCTGCCAAGTGTCAAAAACTTGACCAGTCGACTGGTTCATAATCCCAATCGACTGATACACCTCAACCATGAGATTTACCCCAAGTATGATGCCCTCATACTTGCTAGACCACCCTTAGCCTAGATCTAAGCTTTCTAGCCACCTCCATCAACCTCACGCCTATTGGATCCCTCCAAGTTATCCATGACTTGTTCATCCATACGCTAGCCTTCAGGTGCTTCCATCGGCTATTATCATGCTAAGCTGATCTACACCACCAAGGCACATTGGGCTTATGCTGCCAAGGCATATGCTTGAACTTTACGCCGCCAACCATTAGATTTATGCTGCCAAGACTCCACCCTTGGACTTTATGACGCCAATATCAACCCTTGGACTTTCCATGCCAACTCCATGTTGGACTTTCCAATTGCCAAGACTCAAGATTTGACTTTCCCTTGCCAAGACCCATGCTTGGAATTTCCATGCCGAGTACTCAAGACTTGGAATTTCCCATTGCCAAGACCCATGCTTGGACTTTCCATGCCGAGTGTCCCACTTGGACTTCTCCATAATATGGTTAATCCTATGTCAACCATATAGTCAACCCATTGTCAAGCAATGGTCAACTCATCGCCAAACATCAAAACATTACTCGAGTCAAACTCGAGTCTGGTCAATCGTGACCTGGGTCAATTGCACCAACATGTATGTTGTCTTGTCTCTTATGTAGAGTACTTATCAACCTTCCATCATGTTCTCCAAATTCTGTTCTCTAATTGAGTCTAATGAGACCGCATCTGATGGGCTTGTTGGTACTGGTGGGCAAGCTTGTCTTAAGGTCTCTCTGAATTGGTGGGTCGTTCATCTATTCTTTTTCTTAAGCCATTAATTGCTTTTCATGAGATAATGTTGGAGTAGAGTCTGGCATTGAGTTGTTGTTTTGAATGGAAAAAATACCATGCCATAATGACTGGACCAATATATTTTTTGATATAGCTGGCCAAGACAATAACATTTTAAACTTCTACTATGCCATGCATAGAATAATTGCAACAAGAGATGCAAATAGAGGGTTAGATTTAAGGCAAAAAGAAGCTATGAGAGACTTATAACAATTACAAATAAACAATTGGGCATATATTAAATATTTTTGTAACAATTTCTTTGCCCTAACAACAGTCCCTGGAAATTATTATAGCACAAACGTAGGTGAAAGATTATTTAGTAAGTTGCCAAAAGAATTAGGAAAACATACATAAGTCCTGGTCAGACATGACTATACCAGAGATACATAACAATATAGGTGTAATAATACAACATATTATCACAAAACTAAAAGAAAAATGTACCTATATCCAAATAAAAAACAACTGAAAATTCAACAATATGGTTTCTGTAGCCAAATATATACCCCACAATAATATGGCATTACTCCATGAAGAGTCGATTTTAGAAATAGAAGACCACCACCTAAACCAAAGAGAATATTTAAGAAAAAAAATTAGACCAAAAAAAACATATACAACTACACTCACATGCTTTGCCTTAATCAACCAGGACATCTATCTTCAACCTATTCCAATATATGAAATTTGAATACAAGAGAATCAAAAGTAGTTGAATGTACAAAAGAAGACTTAGTAGAAGTATAATCAGACATCTTAGACATATTTTTTGTGTATTATATCATATCGGTAAACGATACAGAAGAAGTACCATCTGCATATGATTATACTTTGATAAATTCTTTCACACTGCCTACTTATGGTTGTGTTGATTTTACACCACCTACCAATGGAGATACTAATTTCACACCACCTACGTATGGATATGCTAAAAAATACAGAATAACTATACCTGATATGTGGAATAAGGCATGGGATGAATTAGGATTTACATAACCTGACCAATCTACAAAAAACAATTACATGAATAGAGCATAAAGATGCCCATATCCACTTATCAAAAACACTTCTTGTACCCATGAATGGAAACTAAAAGAAGGTGCTTCTCATATACCTTGTTTCCTATACAGATTTTACCCATCCATTAACAAACATGGAACATGCAAATACTGTAGACAATAAATTTGTAATTATTGTATTAAAAATGATTACAACATCCTTATTCCTGAAACATAATTATCCCAAGGGACGTCTAGAAATCAATTACTTGAGACAAGAATATCTGTTCTAGAAACAAGATTAAATTTACTAGAAAATGAAGATACTACTTTAAAACACCAATTGCAAAATCAAGCCTATGAAAACTGTGAGGATCCTACAATATTACAACAAATACAGCAACCATATCCTTTTATAAGTTCCCATAATAATATGATTTTTTATCAAAACCCCTAGTATTTGTAACAAAGGTTATGCTGTAGAACTTCAAGTACAATGTACTCTAACAATTCAAGGACATAAACTAGATCTCCAAGATCTAATAGATACTGGAGCTTCTAGCTCCACCGTTGATTAACATATCCTTCCTAGCTTTCTTCCTCAACATTTGATTAAATATACAAACACTCCACAAATTAGTACTTTGTTTGATGGCTCTAAACATAGTATCCATAAATATATTTCAAATGCTCATACAAAATTTTATACAAACTGTGACACTTATAGTACCCTTCAATAGTACCAAAATTATGGAAGCATCACTACAACAAGCCAAATTAAAGCTTGTCTTGGGCCTCAACTTCTTTTACATTCACAACACACTCTACTTCTTGCTTCTGATTAGGTTGTGTTTCTTTCAACTCCAATTACTTCTCCCCTCTTATCTGAATATCCTTCTTCTTTTTGAGCTCTGAAGCATTGTGAACCCCTGCCAAAATCACTTGCTTTGCAACCCCAAAAACCCCTAGAAGAAGCAGACATGCTAGATGAAGATCTTCCAAGACATAATTGATCAACTTATCCTAGAAAAAGTATGCCCTTGTCCAGTACCTAGACAATGTAAGGCAAAAGAGGAAAACTAATGCAACTTGGTCCTTGAGTTCTTAGAAATAAGAGACTCTTTAGAAGAACTAGAAATAGACATCCCAGAAGATTTAGTAACAACTACATATTTATTAAATCTTCTAAAAACACAAAATGATCTAGACATCATAGTTTTTAGACTCAAAAAATTAGAAATCATAGGAGAAAATCCAACAAAATATTGAGACTTAGATAAGACTTACTGCAAACTAGACATAATTAATCCAGATATCACCATTAAAGCCCAAGACTTTAAATATACTAACTGGGAAATAGAAGAGTGTAAAATGCACATAAAACAATTATTATACTTACAACTAATATAAAGATCAACCTCTAGACATAGAAGTCTAGCTTTTATAGTAAATAAAGGCTCAGAACAAAAGAGGGGACAATCTCGGATGGTTTTTAATTACAAAAGATTAAACGACAATTGTTAGGAAGATGTTTATAAAATACCTGATAAAGAACAACTGATAAATAAAATACAACATTCACAGTGGTACTCTAAATTCGATTTAAAATATGGATTTTGGCAAGTAAAGATGCATCTAGACTCAATACGATGGACAACTTTCTTCTGTCTAGAAGGACATTTCAAATGGCTAGTAATGTCATTTGGACTTCAAATAGCACCTCAAGTGTGTGTGTGTGTGTGTCCTACACAACTCATCCGTGAGCACCTCTATTATCCACCGTCCGATCGGTTGAGCATTATAGCCCAATCCTTGAATCCTAGGAGATTGGACGATGGATAATGAAGGTGTTCACGGGTGTTTACAGATAAGTTTTGTAGGGTAATATTATTTTGTGTACGATTTTGATATCCTGAGTGTCTATTTTTACTCTCCCATCCACGATGCACAGTAAAGAAGAAATGCACAGTATTTTTTCTCACGTGACCCTGCTGTCGCCACCTACTCTAGTCACAATCTAGCCGACAAGGTTTTGGTGACTGCAATTAGTTAAATTTTGATTGCAATCCGATCGTGGTCAGACCAGCATTAGAGTCCGATCGGATCGCAATCTGATTCCGATCGGATTGCAGCTAGAATCAGCCACAATTTGATCGAATTTCAGCCGTAATCTGATCAGGATCTGATCGCCCAGATGGTGGTAGCAACTACGACTATAACCCCGACGAGTTCAAGGGTTGGGATATAATACTCACAAGAAAAGGAAGTCGCGAACGGAAGCACTATGTATTTCCCATTCACTGTGCAATTGTGATGGATCAACAGTGGAAAACGTGTCATGCACGAGTCACACACAAATGTGTCACACAGAATATTAGCTCTTTATAGAGAGAGAAAGAGATGTTATGTTACAAAACTCATCCGTGAGCACCTCCATTATCCACCGTCTGATCAGGTGTGTACTATAGCCCAATCCTTAAACACTAGGAGATCAGACGATGGATAATGGAGGTACTTACAGATGCTCACGGATGAGTTGTGTAATATATATATATATATATATATATAGAAAAGCCCATGGAAAAGAAATTCTTATGTTATGACATACTATCAAGACCTCAAGCAAGTGTCTATGCCACCTGGGAAGAGGTTAAGACAGTTATTTTGGAAAGTATAAAAATTTCTCATACAAAGGCTTTTATTCACTAGAAGAAGCTTGTACAGTCGTAAGACAGAACGTCGGGCCACATTACTTCATCATCACCTTACTTAAGGGAAAGCAAGCAGTAGACACTCCTAAAGTCATTTATTTAGTAGTAGTGACAAAACAAGAAGAAAGACAACTGAAACAAGTGTTGAAAGCACAATGTTAAATAACCTTCCCGAAGACATCAACACATACATCAGAACAATAGGAGAGAAATCAGTTTGGCTTAATTTTTATCTCCTATAAGAAGCTCTTAAGTGGGTACATGAAAACCCACAGGATGTAATAACAATTAGTTAAAAAGAAGAATTAATTACAAATTAAAATTTCAACAAAAGTTTGATACCTACAAGGAAGAGGAAAACAAATGGGGTTGTAATTGTCAACTTCTCTATAGCTTCAAGAAGGCCAATGTAGACCAGAGACATTACAATCCCAAACAATACAAGGGAAAAACAATTTCCACATTCCTGCTAATGGGCTATGGACTACTAAACAAACTATGGATACATGACATAGATGTTGGATCGAAGCGCATCGCAAGAGGGGGGTGGATAGCGATAAACCTTTTCTTTCTTTCGAATTCGTTTCAAAACAATTAAATGCAGCGGAAAATAAAATTAAACACAAGAGAGACAAATAAATTTTTACTTGGTTCGTAGCCTTCGGCTACTACTCCAAGGCCCTAGTGATCCTTGATCACGCACCGAGGGCAAATCACTAAAGAACTCCTCGTTAGAGGTAAGAGTTAATCGATACAAGAAAACACCAAAAGATTGAGGTAGAGGGGCACTCCCCCTCTCCTCGTTACGATAAAAACTCCGAGAAAATAAAGCAATAAACTGAACTAAAGCTTATACCGACGTAACAAAATACAAACAATTTAAACCTAGAATGTCGGAGAGGAAGTACATCGTTGTTGGAGAGTTGTAGTTTTACGGAGGCTTTTGGAAGCTTAGAATTGATAAGAAAACCCTAGGATAGGCCATCCTTTTATAGCCTTTGAGCCCCTCTTCGAGAGGAACTTCAGCCAATCAAATTTGAGCACCACTCCCCTTGAAATGAGATGATAATCCATGACTCCTCGAAGCTAATCTTTGACCATCAGTCGACTAATAGCCATCATCGATCGTGATGGTCGCATCGATTGAATCTTGACCGTAGACAATGATGATTGACATGATCGAGTCCTCCAAGCCGGCGATCGATAATGAAAAGTTAGGTAAACAAAAATATTATTTCGACAGCCTCCGACCGTCCGATCTTGACCTAGACCACCGATGGGATGTCTTGGGTTGGATCTATGCTTAAGACTATCCCCGTAAGGAGGATACGACTTCACTTACACTCGCACACACACGAGCTTACCTCGATACTTACTGTGTCACTTTCGTTTTCGGCCTTCCACTCGATTCCTTCGGCTCCCTCCGAAGTCACTCGAGTGTTGCCCGATCACCGCGGCTTCCTCCGGGTGTCTCTAGCCTTCAGCTCTAGTGTTGGCACTTTTTTGCACACTCGACTTAGCTCATGAGATAACAATATGAGATTAACTTTGTATCGTTTTCAATAATCAAAACTTAGGTTCGACTTAGGTGTCTACTACACCAACAATCTCACCCTTTTTGATCTATGGCAAACCCACATACAAAGTTAAGAAAATAGCATGCATGAAGAATAATAATGTGCATGAGAAACAATAATAATAAAGATTAAGTAGGAGTAGTAAGGATTTTCTTCAAGTACTCCCCCTTGGAGAAACCTCCCCCTTTATCGAAGGTGAGTCTTGAAGGAAACCCTTAATCCTCCCCCTTGAGGGTTGCTATTTAGGAAGAGTTTAAGTAATTAACATTACTTAAAGTTAGCCTTAGTGAAACGTTTAAGTTAAGAAGACTTCTTAACTTGGCCCTTTCTCCCCCTTCCTTAAGTAAGGCATTAACGTTTGGCCATAGTGTTTAAAAATAAGTTTAAGTTAAGAATTCTCTTAACTTGGCCTTTACTTCCTTTTTGTTAACAAGTTAAGTAAATTTTCAAAACTTAAAGTTAAGTAAACATTTACTTAACTTTTGGCCATGTAAATAAATATGAAGTGAGAGTTAAGTTATCAAAAATTAAAAATTTTGATCCCTTAACTTTGGGTGTGTGAAAAACAGTATTAAATTTAAAGTCCAAGCATGTTCCATATTATTTTGAAAATAATATACTGAAAATAAGGTAATCTATAAAATGTTCGACTCATATTTGACTTGATTGATATGAAATATCAACCAGTCCTGGTCAGAGTCGGTTAATATGTATGATTATACTCCATGGTTCATGGCGATGCACTAGCTCTACATCTGGAACCAGGAGTAGGGTCCTAACATCTCACGCCCGTCTACGTGGCTAAGTACACAAACACATTAGCCCTATGTGTTGTGAGATGTATTGGCTCCTTAAATCTATAGGTGCATGATATCTAAGGTATGTCCTATGCTAGTTCCATGAAAATGAAAAGTAAGAAATAGTAGTAAGAAAATATAATTTGTAAGTTCCTATTCTACTACGCACATGCCCAATTTTCGTCTTAATAGACTGAATTCGGCTTCGAGTAGGGGTTTAGTAAATAGGTCTGCTAAGTTAGACTTCGATTCGACGTATTCAAGTTGTATGGCTCCGTTGGCCACATGTTCTCGAATGAAATGGTGTTTGACCTCTATATGTTTGGTCCTAGAGTGACATATCGGATTCTTAGATAGATTAATTGAGCTAATGTTATCTACATTGAGTTTAGTGTTTGTAAAGTCTAACTTAAAGTGACGGAGAGTGTGCTTCATCCAAAGAAGCTGAGTGACACACTCACCCATCACGATGTATTCGGCTTCGGTGGTAGATAAGGCAACACAGTGTTGCTTCCTACTCCACCAACTCACTAGACTCGAGCCGAGAAGTTGACAACAACCACTTGTACTCTTTCTATCGAGCATACTACTAGCATAGTCTGAATCGGAGTAGCCAGTTAGTTCAAACTCGGTAGATGTAGGGTACCAAATATCGACATTAAGAGTACCCTTTAGATATCTAAGGATACGCTTGACTAGAGTTAAGTGAGACTCCTTGACACTGGTTTGGAACCTTGCACACATACTTACTGCAAATAGGATATAAGGTCGGCTCGTAGTTAAGTAAAGGAGACTCCTTATTATGCTCCTATAGTATTTTAAATCAATTGAATTTCTGATTACATCTTCTTCTATATTCACATTAGTTGTCATTGGGGTATTAATAATTTTAGTGTCTTGCGTTCAAAAGCATTTAATTAATTCCCTAGTATATTTACGTTGATATAGGTATATTCCATCTTTAGTTTGTTTAATTTGTATACCTAAGAAGAAACTCAACTCACCTACTAAATTCATTTCAAATTCACTTTCCATTAGTGAAATAAACTCATTCAGTAGGATCAAATTGGTGGTTCTGAAAATAATATCATCTACGTAGATTTCGGCTATGAATATGTCTTTACCTATGGTTTTTATGAAAAGAGTTGGGTCAACTATACCTTGGTTAAATCCTTTGGACTTAAGATACACCGAAAGTCTCTTATACCAAGCTCGAGGAGCTTGTTTAAGTCCATAGAGGGCTTTCTTTAACCTAAGGACATGGTCGGGTTTATCTAAACTTTCGAAACCGGGGGGTTGACTAACATAAACCTCTTCTTTGATGTATCCATTCAAGAATGCTGACTTCACATCCATTTGAAACAACTTAAATCCTCGATGTGCAGCATATGCTAATAGCATTCGAATGGACTCTAATCTAGCTACTGGGGCATAGGTTTCGTCGTAATCTAAACCTTCGACTTGACTAAACCCTTTTGCGACTAGTCTAGCTTTATTTCTAACTACTTCACCTTTATCATCAAGTTTATTCCTAAACACCCACCTTGTTCCAATGATTGTTTTATCTTTAGGTGGCGGTACTAATTCCCATACTTCATTCCTAGTGAATTGGGCCAGCTCTTCTTGCATTGAGATAATCCAATCGGGATCAAGAAGAGCTTGATCAATAGTTTTGGGTTCAATTTTGGAAATCAAGGAGATTTGACTAAGGTTTCTGTGTGAGGCTCTAGTTCGAACTCCTTGGCTTGGATCATCTATCACTTGGTCGATAGGATGATGTGTTTGAGTCCTAGTTGGATTTGGGTTTGAGTCTATCACTTGGTCAATAGGATCACCCATTTGAGTCCTAGTTTGGTTAGAGTCATTTATCACTTGGTTGATAGACTGACTTGGTTGACTTGGGTTAGGATTAAAACTAGACTTGATCTCCGGATCAGAGTTGAGTCTGGTATGAATCGGCTCGCTAATTGGGGTTGCCGAGGGTTTTGTAGGTTCGTGTCCTTAATCAAATACTACATTGATAGTCTCCTTGACTCTAAGGGTGTCATGATTATATACTTTATATGCTCTACTCATAGTCGAGTATCCTAGAAAGATTCCGATTGAGGTTTTGGATGTAAATTTCCCTAGGTAATCCTTAGTGTTTAGGATATGTACCTTACACCCAAATACCCTAAAGTACTTGATGTTAGGTATTTTATCATGATAAATCTCGTATGAGGTCTTAAGATTCCTCTTTACCATAAGGATCCTATTTTGGACATAGCATGTCGTACTCACGACTTCCGCCCAAAACCTATCGGGTAGGTTATACTCCTTTAACATTGTCCTAGCGGCTTCTTGTAGGGTTCTATTCTTACATTCTACTAGGTCATTTTGTTGTGGAGTTCTAGGGCAAGAGAACTCATGGTGGTATCCATTTAGGTTACAGAATTCTGTAAACCTGTGGTTCTCAAATTCACCACCATGATCAGTTCTAAGTCTTTTGATTTTAAGGTTTTGTTGATTTTCTATTAGTTTAAATAGGTTGATTAATTGATCTAGGGTGTCACTTTTGTGTTTGATGAACTTA
This sequence comes from Wurfbainia villosa, assembly GCA_025175895.1. Classification (NCBI taxonomy): domain Eukaryota; kingdom Viridiplantae; phylum Streptophyta; class Magnoliopsida; order Zingiberales; family Zingiberaceae; genus Wurfbainia; species Wurfbainia villosa. The sequence goes on from CM046008.1 coordinate 2,898,640, forward strand.
ACCCAAGTGATTCTAGAGTAGTCATCAATTATGACTAAACAGAATTTACTTCCATTAAGTGACTTAGCTCCATGTGAATCAAATAGATTCATGTGTAGGAGCTCAAGAACACTTTTGGTTCGTTCTTGATTAGTTAGTTGATGTTGTGTCCTAGATTGTTTACCTTGTTGACAAGCATTATATATTTTATTATTCAAATTATTGAGGTTAGGCAAACCTCTGACTAAGTCACTCTGACTCATCTTGTGGATGAGTCTTGGGTGTGAGTGACCGAGTCATCGGTGCCACAACCATGATTCCTCTTGTCGTGTCATAAGACACTTAGTTGTGGAGTTAGTTAAGTTAATAGTGTAAATATTATTATTTCTGGTTCCCTTAAGAATTATTTTAGAAGTTTCATTTGTATTAATTACACATTCATTTTCTAGAAATATGACCTTATAGTTATTATCACACAATTGGCTTACACTAAGTAAATTATATTGAAAATTTTCTACCAATAAGACATTTTGGATAGTAAAGTTAGAGTTGAGCTCAATATTACCTGATCCGATGATTTTGAGCTTGTCGTTGTTTCCGAAGGCTACCGATCCTTGTCGTTTGAATCGAAGCTTCGAAAACTTGAGTTGATCCTCGATCATGTGTCGGGTACAACCACTGTCCAACATCCATTGATCCTACACGCAAGGTAGTTGGATCAGATATTGGATTTATTAAAGATTGGTTGAAGTTTATTAACCTAAATCATCTCACCCATGTCTACATGATCAAACATGTTAACCCTATATGTTCTTGTGAGATAACTTTCAATTTTACATGATTTAAATTTAATGAATTGAACACTTGTCAACCTTGCGTTAGATTCGGATTTGACCTTAGGCTCATCAAGTCACTTTTTCAAGATCATGGCTTCCAGGTCGTGGTGAGGCACAGAGGCCTTCTTTGATCGGAACAACGACCACTTCCTTAGACAAAGTCATTTTCAAGAAAATAGAAACTTGAATTACCTAAGACCACTTCCCGGTCTAACTAGTCTAGGATATGACGAGGTAGCTTCAACTAGTTCCGCTCGATCAAGTGCACCAAACTAGATACATCTTATCTAGCCCGAATACACAAGACTCCGCTTTCCTAGCGTACTATCATCTCGCCGTGTCCTGGTACTATGTTATCAAGTATTGACAAGTTTTAGTCTTATCTAGCCATTCTAAAAAGAAAAATCAAACTAAATAAAGAACCTAAGCATGCAATTTCTAAGTTAAAATACAAACAAGTTTTGTACTGGCTCCCCCTGGATCGTTGAATCAGTTCGGTCTCTCCACATAGTGGATTTGGTCCTTGGGAACCCAGTACTGGTTCGATCCTAAGTTTGAAATCAAGGCGGTCTTAGGGACCCATGCTTGGACACATTTTTTATGTCGACTTACAATCGACATATACGACTTGTTGGTCGTATTTGAGCTAAACCCTAGTCCGGCCTTGTTGTACACGACCCTTTGCGATCCAAGTAGGAGGTCAAGTCCTTTGGATCCCAAAGTGAACCTTTCCAATGTGTTCCTAAGATCTTCGACATGACTCTTCAAGAGTGAGTTCTCAACTTCGAGCTTTTCAACCCGAGTTGAGTCCTCCTCTCGAACTCCACTAGTCGAAGAGGTTAGGGAGACCTCGCATTTGAGGAGTTTAACTTCCTCGACCAGGGTCTCGACCTTGGACTTGGACTTGGCTAATTTCCTAGTTAAGAACTTAATTGCACTATAAAACGTACTAATAAGGGATCGACTTACCTTGAGTGTATCTTTTGAACCGGATGTGTATCCGTGGCTTGTCTTGAATAGTGCTTCGCAGTCCGACTCGTCTTCGATTTTCGATTCGTGTTCCGGTTTCGACTCCGTCTCCGATTCCACCGATTTAGCCATGAGGATGCGATCATCGTCTTCTTCCTCGGACACTTCTTCCCATGTAGCGTTGAGTGCCTTTTTGTGTTTTGGTGCTTTGCTCTTGAGTTTTGGGCATTCGGACTTGATGTGTCCAAACTTGTTGCATTCGTAACATCTAATATTCGAACTTTTAGGCTTACCTTGTTGAGTCGAGTGATGGTTCATTTTCGGCCCTTGACTATCCTCCGAACTAGGTTGACTAGTTCGGCCTCCATTTCCGGGTCGACCTCCAAATTGGACTCATCCTTTTCTTCCTTCGGGGGTGGCTTGCTTGCGGTTTTCTTCCTCGAACCTGCAAAAAGTGTTATACCCTTCTCGGGTTCCGAGTTAGACTACTCATGTAACTCATCTAACCTAAGTTTCGAAAGATCCTTGGAGACCTTGTAGGCATCGAGCATGGATGCCCACATGGTAGTCCTCGGAAAAGAGTTAAGAACATACCTTACAAGGTTGCAGTTTTCGACCTTTTGCTTGATCGCGTGTAGGTTATTGACTATGTCTTGAATGCGAGCGTGAAGTTGCGTTGCCGTTTTGTGTTCTTACATTTTTAGATTATATAATTTATTAAACAAAAGATCGCGCTTACATACCTTGGCTTCGTCAGTTCCTTCGTGTAGCTCCACTAGCTTTGTCCAAAGGTCCTTTACGCTGATGAAGGGCCCGACGCGATTAAGCTCCTCCTTGGACAAGCCGCATTGGCGAATTTGAGTTGCCTTGGCATCGGCTTTGACTTGTCTTTTTGTCACAATGTCCATTGGTCATAATCCAAGGATTCACCCACTTCATTAGTCGGAAGTGTGAATCCCGTTTGGATTATGATCCACATCTCGATTTGAGTTTTAAGAAAGCATTCCATTTGACCCTTCCAATAACGGAAGTCATCTCCGTTGTAAAACAGAGGTCGAACGGTGCTAAAACCCTCGAGATGGGCCATTGATACAAAAGAAACAAGAAAATGAAGACGAGAAACCTAACAACGATACAAACACACGAAATGTATCAAGACTCGCATCTTGGATTAGTAGTGCGGGAGAAAAAACTAATGAAATAAATTCGAAATAAACAGAATAAAAATGAAAAAAAATCTGTAAAAAGCTAGATCGGTGGTTTCACCGAATCTTAGCACCCCCAACTCTGATACCAATTGTTGGATCGAAGCGGATCGCTAGAGGGGGGGTGAATAGCGATAAACCTTTTCTTTCTTTCGAATTCGTTTCAAAACAATTAAATGCAGCGGAAAATAAAATTAAACACAAGAGAGACAAATGAATTTTTACTTGGTTCGTAGCCTTCGGCTACTACTCCAAGGCCCTAGTGATCCTTGATCATGCACGGAGGGCAAATCACTAAAGAACTCCTCGTTAGAGGTAGAAGTTAATCGATACAAGAAAACACAAAAAGCTTGAGGTAGAGGGACACTCCCCCTCTCCTTGTTACGATAAAAACTTTGAGAAAATAAAGCAATAAACTGAAATAAAGCTTATACCGACGTAACAAAATACAAACAATTTAAACCTAGAATGTCGGAGAGGAAGCACTTTGTTGTCGAAGAGTTGTAGCTTTGCGAAGGCTTTTGGAAGCTTAGAATTGATAAGAAAACCCTAGGATAGACCCTCCTTTTATAGCCTTTGAGCCCCTTTTTGAGAGGAACTTCAGCCAATCAAATTTGAGCACCACTCCCCTTGAAATGAGGTGATAAGCCTTGACTCCTCGAAGCTGATCCTTGACCATCAGTCGACTGATAGCCATCATCAGTCGACTGATGGCAGCATCAGTCGAATGCTGACCACAGACAGTCGACTGATTGACAGCAGTCGAGTCCTCCAAGCTGGCAGTCGACTGATGCTAGCTGAAATGAAAAGTTAGCTAAACAAAAATATTATTTCGACGCCCTCCGACCATCCGATCTCGACCTAGACCACCGATGGGATGTCTTGGGTCGGATCTATGCTTAAGACTATCCCCGTAAGGAGGGTACGACCTCACTTACACTCGCACACACACGAGCTTACCTCGATACTTACTGTGTCACTTTCGCTTCCGGCCTTCCACTCGATTCCTTCGGCTCCCTCCGAAGTCACTCGAGTGTCGCCCGATCACCGCGTCTTCCTCCGAGTGTCGCTAGCCTTCATCTCTAGCATTGACACTTTTCTACACACTCGATTTAGCTCATGAGATAACAATATGAGCTTAACTTTGTATCGTTTTCTATAATCAAAACTAAGGTTCGACTTAGGTGCCAACTGCATCAACAATCTCCCCCATTTTGATCTATGGCAAACCCACATACAAAGTTAAGAAAATAGCATGCATGAAGAATAATAATGTGCATGAGAAACAATAATAATAAAGATTAAGTAGGAGTAGTAAGGATTTTCTTCAAGTACTCCCCCTTGGGGAAACCTCCCCCTTTATCGAAGGTGAGTCTTGAAGGAAACCCTTAATCCTCCCCCTTGAGGGTTGCTATTTAGGAAGAGTTTAAGTAATTAACATTACTTAAAGTTAGCCTTAGTGAAACGTTTAAGTTAAGAAGACTTCTTAACTTGGCCCTTTCTCCCCCTTCCTTAAGTAAGGCATTAACGTTTGGCCATAGTGTTTAAAAATAAGTTTAAGTTAAGAATTCTCTTAACTTGGCCTTTACTTCCTTTTTGTTAACAAGTTAAGTAAATTTTCAAAACTTAAAGTTAAGTAAACATTTACTTAACTTTTGGCCATGTAAATAAATATGAAGTGAGAGTTAAGTTATCAAAAATTAAAAATTTTGATCCCTTAACTTTGGGTGTGTGAAAAACAGTATTAAATTTAAAGTCCAAGCATGTTCCATATTATTTTGAAAATAATATACTGAAAATAAGGTAATCTATAAAATGTTCGACTCATATTTGACTTGATTGATATGAAATATCAACCAGTCCTGGTCAGAGTCGGTTAATATGTATGATTATACTCCATGGTTCGTGGCGATGCACTAGCTCTACATCTGGAACCAGGAGTAGGGTCCTAACATCTCATGCCCGTCTACGTGGCTAAGTACACAAACACATTAGTCCTATGTGTTGTGAGTTGTATTGGCTCCTTAAATCTATAGGTGCATGATATCTAAGGTATGTCCTATGCTAGTTCCATGAAAATGAAAAGTAAAAAATAGTAGTAAGAAAATATAATTTGTAAGTTCCTATTCTACTACGCACATGCCCAATTTTCATCTTAATAGATTGAATTCGACTTCGGGTAGGGGTTTAGTAAATAGGTCTGCCAAGTTAGACTTCGATTCGACGTATTCGAGTTGTATGGCTCCGTTGGCCACATGTTCTCGAATGAAATGATGTTTGACCTCTATATATTTGGTCCTAGAGTGACATATCGGATTCTTAGATAGGTTAATTGAACTAATGTTATCTACGTGGAGTTTAGTGTTTGTAAAGTCTAACTTAAAGTCACGGAGAGTGTGCTTCATCCAAAGAAGCTGAGTGACACACTCACCCATCGCGATGTATTCGACTTCGGTGGTAGATAAGGCAACAGAGTATTGCTTCCTACTACACCAACTCACTAGACTAGAGCCGAGAAGTTGACAACAACCACTCATACTCTTTCTATCGAGCTTACTACTAGCATAGTTTGAATCGGAGTAGCCGATTAGTTCGAACTCGGTAGATCTAGGGTACCAAATACCGACATTAAGTGTACCTTTTAGATATCTAAGGATACGCTTGACTATAGTTAAGTGAGACTCCTTGGCACAGGTTTGGAACCTTGCACACATACTTGCTGCAAATATGATATCAGGTCAGCTCGTAGTTAAGTAACTATTATGCTCCTATAGTATTTTAAATCAATTGAATTTCTGATTACATCTTCTTCTATATTCACATTAGTTGTCATTGGGGTATTAATAATTTTAGCGTCTTGCGTTCCAAAGCGTTTAATTAATTCCCTAGTATATTTGCGTTGATATAGGTATATTCCATCTTTAGTTTGTTTAATTTGTAGACCTAAGAAGAAACTCAACTCACCTACTAAATTCATTTCAAATTCACTTTCCCTAAGTGAAATGAACTCATTCAGTAGGATCGAATTGGTGGTTCCAAAAATAATATCATCTACGTAGATTTCGGCTATGAATATGTCTTTACCTACAATTTTTATGAAAAGAGTTGGGTCAACTATACCTTGGTTAAATCCTTTGGACTTAAGATACACCGAAAGTCTCTCGTACCAAGCTTGAGGAGCTTGTTTAAGTCCATAGAGGGCTTTCTTTAACCTAAGGACATGGTCGGATTTATCTAAACTTTCAAAACCGGGGGGTTGACTAACATAAACCTCTTCTTTGATGTATCCATTCAAGAATGCTGACTTCACATCCATTTGAAACAACTTAAATCCTCGATGTACAGCATATGCTAATAGCATTCGAATGGACTCTAATCTAGCTACTAGGGCATAAGTCTCGTCGTAATCTAAACCTTCGACTTGACTAAACCCTTTTGAGACTAGTCTAGCTTTATTTCTAACTACTTTACCTTTATCATCAAGTTTAATCCTAAACACCCACCTTATTCCAATGATTGTTTTATCTTTAAGTGGCGGTACTAATTCCCATACTTCGTTCCTAGTGAATTGTTGGACTTTCTGAGCCACAAAAACCGCTTTTTGCGTTGCGGAAACCCTGGAAGTCTGGCCACGGATCCGTGCGAAGATATATTAAAATAAAAACATGTATGTGCTAAGTAAACCTTAGATCTTCCTTAGATCTAGAAGGTTAGAGTATTACCCTCGTAGTGAAGCCCTTCGCTTATCCCGCTCGTCCAAAAGGTTCGTCGGAACTCGAGAGTGTCAAGTGCACACTCCTCTATTGGTATCCACACAAGCAATAGGTGGAGAAAACACAACCTTGAGTGTGCTAGCACCTTTTGGATGGTTCAGCCAAGATGAGGAGAGGGAGAGATTGCTTGAGAAGAAAAATGATCCAAGGAAGAAGATGAAGTTGGAGTTAACACAAAATCAATTCCATCTAATGGAATTAAGTGGTCGGCCACTCTTGGATGGGGGGTTACATGCATGCATGTAACTCCAAGAGCCAATGGCTCTTGGTCTCCCTCATGAGGTGGCACCACATGATAAGTCAATGATGATGTGGAGCATCATCATTGGCCAGCCATGCCAAGTCATCATCATGACATGGCATTTGGTCAAGTCAAACTTGACCTTTCATCTTCCCTCTCAAGTCAAGTCAAACTTGACCTCTTATCTCCCATGGTTGATCAAATCCAACCATTTGATTCAAGTCAATTTTAATTTAATGAATCTCTATTCATTAATTTAAATTGATTTGATGAATCAAATCAAAATTAGACTCATTCAACACTTGAATCAAATTGAGTCCAACTCAATTAGTCTAATTAGGATTACTCTTAATCCAATTTGGTTCATCCCATGAACCTAATCCTCATGGTTCATCATATGAACCTAATCTCCATCTGATTGCCCTTTGTGTGTGACCCTATAGGTTCTTGTAACGTTGGCAATGTCCCTAAACCGATTTAGGAACATAAGCAATGAGCGGTATCTAGCAACACATCATTGCTACCCAAGTTACAAGAATGTTGAGCTCCAACATCACCTTTGTGACTAGTAATTGTGACTCTCACAATATGTGACAATGTCCCTCTATCCTTGACATCTAGATTGACCAATCGAGGCATAGACCGTGTCATCCTCGGTACAATCTATATCTTGAACTCCAAGTAGACTCACTCTAATCAAATGAGCTCAATATCTCATATTGACTCATTTGGGCATGGCCATGCACTTCGTGGTCTCACTCTATCAAGAATAACGATGTCACTCCCATCATATAGGAGGGATAGATCTCATCTATATCACTCACATCCCTCCGCATAATTTGTTACATACCCAGTAATCGCCTTTATAGTCCACCCATTTACGGGTGACGTTTGACGAAGCCAAAGTATGCAACTCCTTATGTAGGGAACCATGGTGACTTCAGGTCCAAGAACTAATAGTCATACTAATAGTCACATGAGAAAGTATATGACACTCATATAACGATCCATGATACTTTCTCATGGCAGGTCATTCAGTATACATTCTTCAATGCATACCCATGTGTCAACTTGATATCTCATATCCATGACTTGTGAGATCAAGTCATCGAGTTGACCTACATGCTAGTCTCTACGCATTAACATTGTCCCTGAATGTTAATACTCGACTAGGAATGATTAAGAGTAGTGTTCTCTATATCATCTCATTATCGATTCAACCAATCGATTGATATAGATAAGAACCTACTACTCAAGGAAGTTATTATACTTAGTTATTTGGCACCAATACTAGTAAATATAATAACCATGCCTTTATAATAGGAATATGATATAATAAAGTCCATACAACAATCATCATATGATTGGCTCTAGGGCTTTCACTAACATGAATTAGGCCAGCTCATCTTGCATTGCGATAATCCAATCGGGATCAAGAAGAGCTTGATCAATAGTTTTGGGTTCAATTTTGGAAATCAAGGAGATTTGACTAAGGTTTCTGTGTGAGGCTCTAGTTCGAACTCCTAGGCTTGGATCACCTATCACTTGGTCGATAGGATGATTTGTTTGAGTCCTAGTTGGATTTGGGTTTGAGTCTACCACTTGGTCAATAGGATGACCCATTTGAGTCCTAGTTTGGTTAGAGTCATCTATCACTTGGTCGATAGACTGACTTGGTTGACTTGGGTTAGGATTAATACTAGACTTGATCTCCGGATTGGAGTTGAGTCTAGTATGAATCGGCTCGCTAATTGGGGTTGCCGAGGGTTTTGTAGGTTCGTGTCCTTCATCAAATACTACATTGATAGTCTCCTCGACTCTAAAGGTGTCATGATTATATACTCTATATGCTCTGCTCGTAGTCGAGTATCCTAGAAAGATTCTGGTCGAGGTTTTGGTTGTAAATTTCCCTAGGTAATTCTTAGTGTTTAGGATATGTACCTTACACCCAAATACCCTAAAGTACTTGATGTTAGGTATTTTATCATGATAAATCTCGTATGAGGTCTTAAGGTGCCTCTTTACCATAAGGATCCTATTTTGGACATAGCATGTTGTACTCACGGCTTCCGCCCAAAACCTATCGAGTATGTTATACTCGTTTAACATTGTCCTAGTGACTTCTTGTAGGGTTCTATTCTTACGTTCTACTAGGCCATTTTGTTGTGGAGTTCTAGGGCAAGAGAACTCATAGTGGTATCCATTTAGGTTACAGAATTCTGTAAACCTGTGGTTCTCAAATTCACCACCATAATCAGTTCTAAGTCTTTTGATTTTAAGGTTTTGTTGATTTTCTATTAGTTTAAATAGGTTGATTAATTGATCTAGGGTGTCACTTTTGTGTTTGATGAACTTAACCCAAGTGAATCTAGAGTAGTCATCAATTATGACTAAACAGAATTTACTTCCATTAAGTGACTTAGATCCATGTGAATCGAATAGATCCTTGTGTAGGAGCTCAAGAACACTTTTGGTTCGTTCTTGATTAGTTAGTTGATGTTGTGTCCTAGATTGTTTACCTTGTTGACATGCATTATATATTTTATTATTCAAATTATTGAGGTTAGGAAAACCTCTGACTAAGTCACTCTGACTCATCTTGTGGATGAGTCTTGGGTGTGAGTGACCGAGTCGTCGGTGCCACAACCATGATTCCTCTTGCCGTGTCATAAGACACTTAGTTGAGGAGTTAGTTAAGTTAATAGTGTAAATATTGTTATTTCTGGTTCCCTTAAGAATTGTTTTAGAAGTTTCATTTGTATTAATTACATATTCATTTTCTGGAAATATGACCTTATAGTTATTATCACACAATTGGCTTACACTAAGTAAATTATATTGAAAATTTTCTACCAATAAGACATTTTGGATAATAAAGTTAGAGTTGAGCTCAATATCACCTGATCCGATGATTTTGAGTTTGTCGTTGTTTCTGAAGGCTACCGATCCTTGTTGTTTGAATCGAAGCTTCAAAAACTTGAGTTGATCCCAGGTCATGTGTCGGGAGCAACCACTGTCCAACATCCATTGATCCTACACGCAAGGTAGTTGGATCGGATATTGATTTATTAAAGATTGGTTGAAGTTTATTAACCTAAATCATCTCACCCATGTCTACATGATCAAACATGTTAACCCTATATGTTCTTGTGAGATGAATTTCAATTTTACTTGATTTAAATTTAATGAATTGAACACTTATCAACCTTGCATTAGATTCGGATTTGACCTTAGGCTCATCAAGTCACTATTTCAAGATCATAGCTTCCAGGTCGTGGCGAGGCATAGAGGCCTTCTTTGATCGAAACAATGACCACTTCCTTAGACAAAGCCATTTTCAAGAAAATAGAAACTTGACTTACCTAAGACCACTTCCCGGTCTAACTAGTCTAGGATACGACGAGGTAGCTTCAGCTAGTTCCGCTCGGTCAAGTGCACCGAACTAGATACGCCTTATCTAGCCCGAATACACTAGACTTCGCTTCCTAGCGTACTATCATCTTGTCGTGTCCTGGTACTATGTTATCAAGTATTAACGAGTTATAGTCCTATCTAGCCATTCTAAAAAGAAAAATCAAACTAAATAAAGAACCTAAGTATGCAATTTCTAAGTTAAAATATAAACAAGTTTTGTATTGGCTCCCCCTGGACCGTTGAATCGGTTCGGTCTCTCCACATAGTGGATTTGGTCCTTGGGAACCCAGTACTGGTTCGATCCTAAGTTTAAAATTAAGGCAGTCTTAGGGACCCATGCTTGGACACATTTTTTATGTCGACTTACAATCGACATATACGACTTGTTGGTCGTATTTGAGCTAAACCCTAGTCCGGCCTTGTTGTACACGACCCTTTGCGATCCAAGTAGGAGGTCAAGTCCTTTGGATCCTAAAGTGAACCTTTCCAACGTGTTCCTAAGATCTTCGACTTGACTCTTCAAGAGTGAGTTCTCAACTTCGAGCTTTTCAACCCGAGTTGAGTCCTCCTGTCGAACTCCACTAGTCGAAGAGGTTAGGGAGACCTCATGTTTAAGAAGTTTAACTTCCTCAACTAGGGTCTCGACCTTGGACTCGGACTTAGCTAATTTCCTAGTTAAGAACTTAATTGCACTATAAAACGTACTAATAAGGGATCGACTTACCTTGAGTGTATCTTTTGAACCGGATACGTATCCGTGGCTTGTCTTGAATAGCGCTTTGCAGTCCGACTCATCTTCGGTTTCTGATTCGTGTTCCGGTTCTGACTCCGTCTCCGATTCCACCGGTTTAGCCATGAGGACGCGATCATTGTCTTCTTCCTCGGACACTTCTTCCCATGTAGCGTTGAGTGCCTTTTTGTGTTTTGGTGCTTTGCTCTTGAGTTTTGGGCATTCGGACTTGATGTGTCCAAACCTGTTGCAATCGTAACATCTAATATTTGAACTTTTAGGCTTACCTTCGTTGGGTCGAGTGACGGTTCATTTTTGGCGCTTGACTATCCTCTGAACTAGGTTGACTAGTTCGGCCTCCATTTCTGGGTCGACCTCCGAATCGGACTCATCCTTTTCTTCCTTCGGGGGTGGCTTGCTTGCAGTTTTCTTCCTCAAACCTGTAAAAAGTGTTATACCCTTCTCGGGTTCCGAGTTAGACTGCTCATGAAGTTCGAAATAAAAAAATAACTCATCTAACCTAAGTTTCAAAAGATCCTTGGAGACCTTGTAGGCATCGACCATGGATGCCCACAAGGTAGTCCTCAGAAAAGAGTTAAGAATATACTTTATAAGGTCACGGTTTTCGACCTTTTGCCCGATTGCTTGTAGGTTATTGACTATGTCTTGAATGCGAGCGTGAAGTTGCGTTGTTGTTTTGTGTTCCTGCATTTTTAGATTATATAATTTATTAAACAAAAGATCGCGCTTACATACCTTGGCTTTGTCAGTTCCTTCGTGTAGCTCCAATAGCTTTGTCCAAAGGTCCTTTGCGATGATGAAGGGGCCGACGCTATTAAGCTCCTCCTTGGACAAGCTGCATTTGAGGATTTGAGTTGCCTTAGCGTCGGCTTCGACTTGTCTTTTTGTCGCAATGGTCCATTGGTCATAATCCAAGGATTTACCCGCTTCGTTAGTCGGAAGTGTGAATCCCATTTGGATTATGATCCACATCTCGATTTGAGTTTTAAGAAAGCATTCCATTTGACCCTTCCAATAACGGAAGTCATCTCCATTGTAAAACGGAGGTCGGACAGTGCTAAAACCCTCGAGATGGACCATTGATACAAAAGAAACAAGAAAATGAAGACGAGAAACCTAACAACGACACAAACACACGAAATGTACCAAGACTCGCGTCTTGGATTAGTAGTGCGGGAGAAAAAACTAATGAAATAAATTCGAAATAAATAGAATAAAAAAGAAAAAAATCTATAAAAAGCTAGATCGGTGGTTTCACCGAATCTTAGCACCCCCGACTCTGATACCAATTGTTGGATCGAAGCGGATCGCTAGAGGGGGGTGAATAGCGATAAACCTTTTCTTTCTTTCGAATTAGTTTCAAAACAATTAAATGCAGTGGAAAATAAAATTAAACACAAGAGAGACAAATGAATTTTTACTTGGTTCGTAGCCTTCGGCTACTACTCCAAGGCCCAAGTGATCCTTGATCACGCACGGAGGGCAAATCACTAAAGAACTCCTCGTTAGAGGTAGGAGTTAATCGATACAAGAAAACACCAAAAGCTTGAGGTAGAGGGACACTCCCCCTCTCCTCGTTACGATAAAAACTCTGACAAAATAAAGCAATAAACTGAAATAAAGCCTATACCGACGTAACAAAATACAAACAATTTAAACCTAGAATGTCGAAGAGGAAGCACTTCGTTGTCGGAGAGTTGTAGCTTTTCGGAGGCTTTTGGAAGCTTAGAATTGATAAGAAAACCCTAGGATAGGCCCTCCTTTTATAGCCTTTGAGCCCCTTTTCGAGAGGAACTTTAGCCAATCAAATTTGAACACCACTCCCCTTGAAATGAGGTGATAAGCCTTAACTCCTCGAAGATGATCCTTGACCATCAGTCGACTGATAGCCATCATCGATCGTGATCATGTCGAATCGAATGTTGGACGATCGGTGATTGATAATCGAGTCCTCAAGGTGGCGATCGGTGATGCTAGCTGAAATGAAAAGTTAGCTAAACAAAAACATTATTTCGACGGCCTCTGACCATCCGATCTCGACCTAGACCAACGACGGGATGTCTTGGGTCGGATCTACGCTTAAGACTATCCCCATAAGGAGGATACGACCTCACTTACACTCGCACACACACGAGCTTACCTCGATACTTACTGTGTCACTTTCGCTTCCGACCTTCCACTCGATTCCTTCATGTTGGTGCAGTAGGCACCTAAGTCGAACCTGAGTTTTGATTATAGCAAACTATACAAAGTTAAGCTCATGTCGTTATCTCTCGAGCTGAATAGAGTGTGCAGAAAATTGCTATAGCTGGAGCTGAAGGCTAGCGACACCCGGAGGAAGCCGCGGTGGTCGGGCGACACTCGAGTGACTTCGGAGGGAGCCGAAGGAATCGAGTGGAAGGCCAGAAGTGAAAGCGACACAGTAAGTATCGAGGTAAGCTCGTGTGTGTGCAAGTGTAAGTGAGTCGTATCCTCTTTACGGGGATAGACTTAAGCGTAGATCCGACCCAAGACATCCCATCAATGGTCTAGGTCAAGATCGGACGGTCAGAGGTCATCGAAATAATGTTATTGTTCAGCTAACTTGTCATTTCAGCTAGCATCAGTCGACTGCCAACTTGGAGGACTCATTCGGCTCTCAATCGATCATTGTCGTGGTCGTGATTGATCTTGCCATCAGTCGGTGATGATGGCCATCGATCGGCCCGATGGTCAAGATCGACCCTCGAGTCAAGCCTTATCACCATTTTTCAAGGAGCCATGTGCCTAATTTCCATTAGTTAAAGGTCCTCTCGAAAAGGGGCTCAAGGGCTATAAAAGGAGGGCCTCTCCTAGGGCTTCATCATCAATTCTAAGCTTCCAAAAGCCTCCGCAAAGTTACAACTCTCCGACAACAAAGTGCTTCTTCTCCGACGTCTAAGTTTAAGCTACTTTTATTTTGTTACGTCGGTATAAGTTTTTTGTTATTTATTGCTTTACTTTCTCGGAGCTTTTATCGTAACGAGGAGAGGGGGAGTGTCCCTCTACCTCAAGCTTTGTGATTTTTTGTATCGATTAACTCCTACCTCTAAAGAGGAGGAGTTCTTTATGGTTTTTGCCCTTCGTGCGTGGTCAAGGACCACTAGGGCCTTGGAGTAGTAGCCAAAGGCTACGAACCAAGTAAAATGCTCATGTCTTATTTACTTTGCTTATTCTTTCCGTTGCGTATAATTGCTTTGAAACGAACTCGAATAAAAAAAGGTTTATCACTATTCACCCCCCCCCCTCTAGCGATCCACTTCGATCCAACAATTGGTATCAGAGCCGAGGGTGCTAAGATCTGGTGAAACCACCAATCTAGCATTTTTACAGATTTTTTTCCTTTTTTTACTCTGTTTATTTCGAATTTATTTCATTCGTTTAGTTTTTCTCCCGCACTACTAATCCAAGACGCGAGTCTTGGTACTTTTCGATTGTTTGTGTTGTTGTAAGGTTTTTCGTCTTCATTCTCTTGTCTCTTTTTGTTTCAATGGCCCATCTCGAGGGTTTTAGCACCATCCGACCTCCGTTTTACAATGAAGATGACTTCCGTTATTGGAATGGTCGGATGGAATGCTTTCTTAAAACCCAAATCGAGATGTGAATCATAATCCAAACGGGATTCACACTTCCGACTAACGAAGTGGGTGAATCCTTGTATTATGACCAATGGACCATTGAGACAAAACAACAAGTTGAAGCTGACGCCAAGGCAACTCAAATCATCCAATGTGGCTTGTCCAAGGAGGAGCTTAATCGCATCGGCCCCTTCATCAGCGCAAAGGACCTTTGGACAAAGCTAGTAGAGCTACACGAAGGGACCGATGAAGCCAAGGTATGTAAGCGCGATCTTTTGTTTAATAAATTAAATAATCTAAAAATACAGGAACATGAATCGGCAACACAACTTCACGTCCGCATTCAAGATATAGTCAATAATCTACACGCGATCGGGCAAAAGGTCAAAAACCGCGACCTTATAAGGTATGTTCTTAACTCTTTTTCGAGGACTACCTTGTGGGCATCCATGGTCGATGCCTATAAGGTCTACAAGGATATTTCAAAACTTAGGTTAGATGAATTATTTTCCGATTTTGAACTTCATGAGCAGTCTAACTCAGAACCCGAGAAGGGTATAGCACTTTTTGCAGGTTCGAGGAAGAAAACCGCAAGCAAGCCACCCCCGAAGGAAGAAGAGGATGAGTCCGATTCGGAGGTCGACTCGAAAATGGAGGCCGAACTAGTCAACCTAGTTCGGAGGATAGTCAAGGGCCGAAAATGAACCATCACTCGACTCAACGAAGGTAAGCCAAAAAGTTCGAATATTAGATGTTACGAATGCAATAGGTTTGGACACATCAAGTCTGAATGCCCAAAACTCAAGAGCAAAGCACCAAAACACAAAAAGGAACTCAACGCTACTTGGGAAGAAGCATCCAAGGAAGAAGATAATGATCGTGTTCTCATGGCTAAATCGGTGGAATCGGAGACGGAGTCGGAACCGGAACATGAATCAAAAACCGAAGACGAGTCGGACTGCGAAGCACTATTCAAGACAAGCCACGGATACACATCTGGTTCAAAAGATACACTCAAGGTAAGTCGATCACTTATTAGTACACTTTATAGTGCAATTAAGTTTTTAACTAGGAAATTAGCTAAGTCCGATTCCAAGGTCGAGACCCTAGTTGAGGAAGTTAAACTCCTCAAACACGAGGTCTCCCTAACCTCTTCGACTAGTCAAGTTCGAGAGGAGGACTCAACTCGGGTTGAAAAGCTCGAAGTTGAGAACTCATTATTGAAGAGTCAAGTCGAAGATCTTAGGAACACGTTGGAAAGGTTTACTTTGGGATCCAAAGGACTTGACCTCCTACTTGGATCGCAAAGGGTCGTGTACAACAAGGTCGGGCTAGGGTTTAGCTCAAATACGACCAACAAGTCGTATATGTCGATAGTAAGTCGACAAAAAAAATGTGTCCAAGCATGGGTCTCTAAGACCGCCTTGATTTCAAACTTAGGATCGAACCAGTACTGGGTTCCCAAGGACCAAATGTTGGTGCAATCAGCCCAGGTCACGATTGACCAGGACTCGAGTTTGACTCGAGTGATGTTTTGATGTTCGACAAAAACATATGACAATGTAATTGTCAAAGGAAAGTCCAAGTCTTGGGTACTTGGCATGGAAAGTCCAATCATGGGTCTTGGCAATGGAAAGTCCAACATGAGTTGGCAAGGGAAGTCCAAGTGGGACACTTGGCATTTGGGAAAGTCCAAGCATGGGTCTTGGCATGAAAAGTCCAACATGGGTTGGCAAGGAAAAATCCAAGCTTGAGTCTTGGCAGCGTAAAGTCCAAGCGGAGTCTTGACGACGTAAGTCAAATGTACCTTGGCGGTGTAGACACCGTTAGCATGACATAGCCGATGGAAGCACCTGAAGGCTAGCGCGATGGATGAACAAGTCATGGATGACTTGGAGGGATCCGAGAGGCGTGAGGCTGATGGAGGTGGCTAGAAGGCTTAGGTCTAGGCTAAGGGTGGTCTAGCAAGTATGGGGGAACCATACTTGGGCTAAAACCTCATGTTTGAGGTGTGTCAGTCGACTGGTGCCATGTGTTGGATCGAGAAGCGTCGCTAGAGGGAGGGGTGAATAGCGATCGTAAATCTTTTCGATGTTTCGTTCGTTAAAATAATTAAATGAGTAAACACAGTGGAAAATAAAGAGACACGTTTATTTTACTTGGTTCACAACCCAGCGGTTGCTACTCCAAGGCCCTATCGGTCCTATACCGTACGAAGGGCAAAGTACTATAACGTCTCCTCCTCGTTGAAGGTAGGAGACAACGATCACAAAACCGAATGTACGAGGATGAGGCAACAAGCCTACCTCACCTCATTACGAATAAAAACAACGAATACAATATCAAAATATATTACTAGATGCTGCTGCCGATGAAGAAGATCTGAACTTGTTGTCGCGTCGACGTTATGACGGTGTTGGAGCATTGGCATTGTAGGAGCACTTGATGAATAAACTTGATGATGTTTGGAGTTGGAATCCACCCCTCCTTTTATAGACTTTGGCCTCTGAATATGTCTCCTATTTTTTTGGAACAGATCACGAAGTTGTAATAAATTTTATTGCGAAGTGGCCGCATCAAACCTTATCCATTTTGACCTAGCGCAAAGGTTGAATCGTCGCCATCAGTCGACTGATGACTCCCATCAGTCGACTGATGAGCATCGATCGGCCTTAACGTCTAGCGATGACTACCGGCGCCACTTTCCTGCAGTAAGAGGTTAGCTCAGAAAATGATAAATGCGACGGTTTCTAACCGTCCGATCTCGACCTAGACCTTCCATAGGAAGTCTTAGTCGGTTCATCGCCTACGGTCATCCCCCTAAAGAGGACACGACCTTACAATCTCTCACTCACACGAGCTTTTCTCGATACTTACCTTGTAGCTCTCGCTTCCGGCCTTCCACTCGATTCCTTCGGCTCCCTCCGAAGTCACTCGAGTGTCGCCCGACCACCGCGGCTTCCTCCGGGTGTGGCTATCCTTCAGCTCCAGCTTTAGTACTTTTCTGCACACTCGATTTAGCTCGTGAGATAACGATGTAAACTTAACTTTGTTTCTTTACCATAATCAAGACACTGGTTCGATTATCTAGTGCCCCTGCACCAACACCATGTGACAGTCGACTGGACCGAGTCAACTAGGATTTTGACTGCGGGAAGTGGCCTAGCAGTCGACTGCTAGAGGTGGGCAGTCGACTAATGGCTCGAGTAGTCGACGGATCGTATGATCAGTCGACTGATGGCTCGAGCAGTCGACTGATTGTGTGATCAGTCGACTGGTGCTTGGGAATTCGGCCACAGAATGGAGTCGAGACTCGACTGGTCGAGTGAGGACTCCATCAGTCGACTGATGGTCATGATCAGTCGACTGATGATAGATCCGTTGGACTTATCCAATGTGGATCTAGCCGTTGTCTCACGACAACAGTGGCATCAGTCGAATGATGGTCCCGATCAGTCGACTGATCGACTTTTTCCAGCACAGATTGAAGTTATATAAGGAGCTCGTGATGGACTAAAATGACATGGTTCTTTGAGGCGATTTGGGGTGAGTTGCTGCTGCAATTCAAGGTCTCCAAGTGCTACTCGATCAACCTAGCGATCAAGCATTCAAGAGCATTTGTAAAGTGTTTTTCTTTACTAGTCTTGCTTTGTATTTCATTGTATTTGCTTGTAGCTTTTGATTATTATTGTAATCATCTTGTACGAGGTTTCTCCACCTCTGGATTGTTCCGAGAAGGAGTGTCTATTATAGTGGTGTGTGATTAGCATCACTAGGGTTCGTACGAACCCGATTCGTGGAGTAAGAACCGTTCGGTTCCGAACCACGTTATATCCTTGTGTTAGCGTGTTGTTCATTTCTTTATCGTTGTTACTTTCATTTCTATTTCGCTGCGTACTAACAAAATTGTAGAGACGAACACGCGAACGATTTCCATCAACAAACAGTCAAGACGCTATTCACCCCCCCCCTCTCTAGCGGCCTCAAAGTTCCTACAATTGGTATCAGAGCCCGGGGCTCTTCTACGGATTAACAACCCGGAGTCAAGACGTTAGAGGGAAAGATGGAAGTCCAAGAACAATTAGGATGGGACATCAACACACCGGTCCCTTATTCATTCTATGGACGAGAAGGCTTCAATTCTTGGAAGAAAAGGATTGAAGATTTTTTGATGATGAAAGATTTTGAGGGGTGGTCCCTATTAATGGAAGGATTTGAGTTTCCAAGAGGACCAAAAGGTGGATTCCTCAAAAGGAAGAGATGGAGTGAAGATCAAATTCAAGCCTTCGAGAAAAACGTAAAGGTAGTAAATTTTATTTTTGATTTGGTCCCTAATGATATTGTGTGTATGGTAGGGGACTTTATGGATGCTAAAGAGTTATGGAGCCAAGTGGCAAAGCTCCATGAAAACTCATCATCGGTCCAACAAGAAGAAGAAGAAGAGGTGGAAGAAGTATCCACTTCTAGGATTGAGGAGGAGAGACCATCTACACCGGAGCAACCTCAAGAAGAGCCTTCAACATCCGGTCAAGATGAGGAAGCTCAAAATTCAACTCCGGCACCTACCATCACCCTAGGTAACTCAAGCATATGTGTTAATAATAAAATGCATATAATATGTTTTGAGTGTAGGGAAATCGGGCACTACAAGAGCAAGTGCCCAAAGAAGGTTAAGAAAGCTCCTCCGGCGCCCAAAAGTCAACAAAAGTCAAAGGATGTCGGTTCCCCAAGTCAAAAGAGCAAGGAGCATGTTATATGCTTCAAGTGCAATTCAAAAGGACATTATAGGAATCAATGTCCTAGGGGGAAGAAGAAGATCCAAGAGAGAGCTACACATGTAGGGGGAGCTTCCAAAGCTAACCCTAAGGTATTTTTAAATAAAGCTCTTTATTCAAATAATGTCAAAAAGCATGCTACAAATAATTTTAGCAATCTTGCTATCTATCACAAAGAGCATGCTAGAAATAAGGAATTTTGTCTAGGAGCTAAGAAAGTCAACCTTAGGAATAAGGAAAAATTTGGGACTAATGTCCCTAAAAATATCTTACCTAGGGAATCAATTAGGAAAATAGGAGAACACCTAGGTCTTAATCCCAAATGGACTAGGCATATGCCTAGGAAGGCCCATGCCCAAGGATTAACTAAAAATTCAAAAATTGGGCAATTAGAAAAGGAAAATCAAGTCTTGAGGTCAAGGCTTGAAAAGATGGAGAAGACCCTTGCAAAAATGCAAAATCAATTTCAAGGGTCAAGAGGTCAACATTTAAGGTCCAGAAGTCAAAGTCAACACCTAGGACCTAAGAGTCAAAAGTCAACCAAGGGCAAGCAATGTTTGGGTCACAAACCTAAGCCTAAGGTGGCTTACCATAGTGTTCCATTTGATTATGGAACACTAACTAAACCTAGGAAAACCAAGGTTACTAAGAAAGTTATCCCTAAGAGTAACCAAAGTTTGTGTCTAGTGGCTAAGGTTTCTAGGAAACCTAGGGTAGCCACTAAGAAGGTTGCAAGGGGAGTTACCCCTAGAGTCAACCTAGGTAAGACCCAAATGACCAAGGCTAATAAGCCTAGGAGGGTCATTAGGAAGGTATCTAGGGAGATTATCCCTAAGGAATACCTAATTAACCCTAGAAGCTCAAATCGGTTTTGGGTTCCTAAGAGCGTGATTGATTCACGCTAGATGGGGTTAGGGTGTGCCAACCTTGATTGGATGGGCAGTTAACTCAACCATGGCAAAGGTGGCACTTTAGGTTGTTAGGGATCGTTTGGAACGCTAGAAGGGGGTGAATAGCGTCAATGGAATTCTTTCGCGTTCGTGTTTACAATTTCGTTAGCGCAGCGGAATATAGATATAATACAATAACAAAATGGACAAGCACACACAAAGACACGAAGATTTAACGTGGTTCGGAACCGCACGGTTCCTACTCCACGGATCGGGTTCGTACGATCCCTAGTGATGCCAATCAAACACCACTATGAAATAACTCCTTCTCGACACGAGTCGGAGGCAGAGAAACCTCTTACAATTGTTTACAACAATAAACAAATAGCTACAAGCAAATACAATGAAATACAAAGCAAAACTAGTAAAGAAATCACTTTACAAATGCTCTTGAATGCTTGATCGCTAGGTTGATCGAGTAGCACTTGGAGACCCTGAATTGCAGCAGCAACTCGCCCCAAATCGGCTCAAAGAACCCCTGTTTTTCCTCCATCACGAGCTCCATATATAGCTTCAACCTGTGCTGGAAAAAGTCGATCAGTCGACTGATGCCACTGTTGCCATGAGACAACGGCTAGATCCACATTGGATAAGTCCAACGGATCCATCATCAGTCGACTAATTGTGACCATCAGTCGACTGATGGAGTTCTCACTCGACCAGTCAAGTCTCGACTCCATTCTGTGGCCGATTTCTCGAGCACCGATCGGTGATCACACGATCGATCATTGCTCAGCTCATCGATCGGCCCCGTCTGGCGATCATTGCTAGGCATAACCCGCAAATCAAACCCTAGTTGACTCGGTCCAGTCGACTGCCACATGGCACCAGTCGACTGGCACACCTCAAACATGAGGTTTTAACCCAAGTATGGTTCCCCCATACTTGCTAGACCACCCTTAGCCTAGACCTAAGCCTTCTAGCCACCTCCATCAGCCTCATGCCTCTCGGATCCCTCCAAGTCATCCATGACTTGTTCATCCATCGCGCTAGCCTTCAGGTGCTTCCGTCGGCTATGTCATGCTAACGGTGTCTACACCGCCAAGGCACATTGGACTTACGCCGCCAAGACTCCGCTTGGACTTTACGCTGCCAACCATTGGTCTTATGCTGCCAAGACTCCCGCTTGGACTTTACGCAGCCAATATCAAACCCCTTGGACTTCTCATGCCAAGACTCAAACTTGGACTTTCCCTTGTCAACCCATGTTGGACTTCTCATGCCAAGACCATGCTTGGACTTTCCTTGCCAACCCATGTTGGACTTTCCATGCCAAGTACTCAAGACTTGGACTTTACCTTGCCAAGACCCATGCTTGGACTTTCCATTTACCAAGACTCATGCTTGGACTTTTCTCAAATGCCAAGTGTCCCACTTGGACTTCCCATGCCAAGTACCCATGACTTGGACTTTCCCATGACAATTACATTGTCATATGTTTTTGTCGAAACATCAAAACATCACTCGAGTCAAACTCGAGTCCTGGTCAATCGTGACCTGGGCCGATTGCACCAAAAATCTCCCCCTTTTTGATGTTTGACAAAAACCAAACAGCACATTGAGTTAGAACACTAACTCAAATCCCTTACCAATTATCCCAAATTGGTAATCTTAAACATTCTCCAAATGTTCTCCCCCAAACATTCTCCCCCTTTTTGACTAAATCAAAAAGGTTTTCTCTCCAAGAAGGTCAATGTCTCATGTCCCAATGAGATCTTACAATCTCCCCCTTGGTCCAAAAATACCTAGGATGCCTACCATCTTCTTAGTGATAAGTCCCATATCACTCAAGAGAGGCAATCCTATACACTCTCCCAATTTCCAAATTGGGTTTCTAAAAATCCATCAATTTTCCCAATTGATAATATTCTCCCCTTCAAGAAAAAGAAAAAAATACATCCATCACTCCAAGATGGATACCTCCCCCTAAAGGCTTGCTCCCCCTTGACCATTGCACCAACAATGTCCTTGGGAAGTCCCTAAGCCAATAGGAACTCTAAACCATCAAAATTAAGGTTAGAAATTCAACATTGAACTTTCCAACACCTTAACATTGATACAAACCCTAAACAACTCTCCTAATCCATATCCAATGGATTTTCACCCTTTATAATGCTCCCCAAAGCATATCCTAGGGTTAGGAGTGATTAGAGACCTTAACCATAGCTGAAATCGGGTTAAGCAACCTTGGTTACCCCGAAATCAGCTACCGGAGTGATTCGGACATCGATCATTGGCACCTCCATCGATCGGTGACACCAATGGTAGTCGGTGATAACTAATTTCAATTTGATTATCAGAATCGAATTTCAAAAAATCATAAATAATTATACGTATATCGAAAAATCACGAAATTTGATACGTATAATACCTATGACCAATACAATGGGTGAAAAATGTTTGAAAAATATTTTACCCATAAAATAGAGAAATTGATACAAAATCCAAAAGTGACTAAAAACTTTAAAGTTTAAGCTCACTTTGTATCAATCTCATCAATGGTGATTTCTATCAAAAGATAGACTTCACCAAGGTTTTTCAAAATGATTTTAAAATGTTTTCAAAACCTTGTTTTGGATCATACTCCTTGGGCTCTATGCACATGACTTGTACACAAGCTTTCCCAATGATCCACATGTTGGGTTAATATGAGTTTGGGTTCAACTAGATGCAAAAACTATGCACCTTGAACTTAACTCATATCCTAGCATCTCACATGTATCTAGGGTGTATAAATACACATACATGTCAATTGGATGTGAGATGTGGGTTTTGGTTCATTTAATCTAGGGTTTCATGCATTTTTCTAAGGCAACCCTACTTGATTCCCTTATAAATGGGACTCCAAGTCATGCCATTGTCCTTAAATCAATTTCAATCAAATTATCTTAAAGGCATGAGTGATTATGGCATTAGAGATGATATAGATAAACACATGCTCATAATCATGATGTCATGGCATAATATGAAATCTAAAAACACATGACATTTAATCCTCAATCCTAAACATGTACATGACATATAGAATGATTAAAAATAAGCATGATGTCATGGCATGTTATATGGCAAACAAAGCATGGCATATAAAATATATAGGTATAGTAATACCTAAATTTTAATATTTATTGTCATTTCATATAATTAATTATATTTTGCCATATTTCTATTTTTCTCCCAAGTGTGCCAAAAACCCAAAATGGCACACTAACCTCTAAACCTAAATTGTGCCAATTTTGATCATTTTATCAAACTTCTCAAGTAATATTGGCACATCCTAAAACTTTTAGGATTAAGACTCAAATGTATTTCCAAGGTAACCATAACCTTGAAAATGACCTAACATGCCACCTTTGCCATGGTTGAGTTAACTACCCATCCAATCAAGGTTGGCACACCCTAAACCCATCTTAGCGTGAATCAATCACGCTCTTAGGAACCCAAAAACGATTTGAGCTCCTAGGGTTAATTAGGTATTCCTTAGGGATAACCTCCCTAGATACCTTCTTAATGACCTTCCTAGGCTTGTTAGCCTTGGTCATTTAGGTCTTACCTAGGTTGACTCTAGGGGTAACTCCCCTTGCAACCTTCTTAGTGGCCACCCTAGGTTTCCTTGAAACCCTAGCCACTAGGCACAACCTTTGGTCAACCTTAGGGATGACTTCCCTATTGACCTTGGTCTTCCTAGACCTAGTTTGTGTCCCATAATCAAATGGAACACTATGGTAAGCTACCTTAGGCTTAGGTTTGTGACCCAAGCCTTGCTTGCCTTTGGTTGACTTTTGACTCTTAGGTCCTTGGTGTTGACTTTGACTTTTGGACCTTTGACTTTGACCATTATACCCTTTAAATTGGTTTTGTATATTCCTAAGGGTCTTTTCTAGTTTCTCAAGCCTTGACCTCAAGGCTTGGTTTTCTAATTCTAATTGCCCAATTGATTTTTGATTAAATTCTTGGGCATGGGACTTTCTAGGCATATGCCTAGTCCATTTAAGGTTAACACCTAGGTGCTCTTGCACCTTTCTAATTGTCTCCCTAGGTAAAATTGATCTTGAGTTATTTGACCTAGATTTGTTCTTAGGTAAATTGTTTTTAGGGACATTAGTCCCAAATTTCTCCTTATTTCCTAAGTGGACGTTTTTAGCACCTAAACAAATATGTCTATCGTTTCTAGCATGCTTTTCATGTACAATAGCAAGACTATTGAAATTATTCCTAGCAATTGAAGGTGCATTAATAAATTTTACCTTAGGGTTTGCCTTGGAGGCTCCCCCTACTTGTGTTGCTCCTTCTTGGGTCTTTTTTCTCCCCCTAGGACATTGATTCCTATAATGTCCTTTTGAATTGCACTTGAAGCATATGACTTGCTCCTTGCTTTTCTTGGCATTGGGAACACCGGCTTCATTGACTATTTGTGTCGGTGGAGCTTTCCTAATCTTCTTTGGACATTTGCTCTTGTAATGCCCATACTCCCTACACTCAAAGCACATTATATGAATTTTATTATTATTTGAAATGCTCGAGTTACCTAGGTCCGTGATGGAAGGTGCCAGAGTTAGATTTTAAGCTTCTTCATCTTGACCGGATGTTGAAGGCTCTTCTTGAGGTTGCTCCGGTATAGAGGATGGTCTTTCCTCCTCAATCCTAGAAGTGGATGCTCCTTCCACTTCTTCCACCTCTTCTTTCTCCGATCCGGAAGTTGACTCCATCTCAACTTTCGATTCCTCACTTTCACTTGAGGATGAACTCTTTTCATGAAATCTTGACAATTTCCTCCATAGCTCCTTGGCATACATGTAATCCCCTAGCTTGCACAAAATATCATTAGGAATTAAATCTTCCAAAAGTTTCGTTACCTTAACTTCGGTCTTGAGCTTTTGGCGTTGCTCTTGGGTCCACTTTTTCAATTTTAGGACATTTCCCTTCTTATCTCTAGGGGGTTCAAGGCCTTCAATGAGGATGAACCAATCCTCTATGTTCATCAACAAGAATGTTTCCATTCTTGCTCTCCACGCCGGAAAATCTTCTGGATCATATAGAGGTGGAGTATTGATATCCCATCCAAGCTTGTCTTGGAATTCCATCTTCACCCTCTAGTCTTTTGTTTTAGCTCCGGGCGATTAGTCCGTAGAAGAGCTCCGAGCTCTGATACCACTTGTTAGGGATCGTTTGGAATGCTAGAGGGGGGGTGAATAGCGTCAATGGAATTCTTTCGCGTTCGTGTCTACAATTTCGTTAGCGCAGCGGAATATAGATATAATACAATAACAAAATGGACAAGCACACACAAAGACATGAAGATTTAACGTGGTTCGAAACCGCACGGTTCCTACTCCACGGATCGGGTTCGTACGAACCCTAGCGATGTCAATCACACACCACTATGAAATAACTCCTTCTCGACACGAGTCGGAGGCGGAGAAACCTCTTACAATTGTTTGCAACAATAAACAAATAGCTACAAGCAAATACAATGAAATACAAAGCAAAACTAGTAAAGAAAACACTTTACAAATTCTCTTGAATGCTTGATCGCTAGGTTGATCGAGTAGCACTTGGAGACCCTGAATTGCAGCAGCAACTCGCCCCAAATCGCCTCAAAGAACCCCTGTTTTTCCTCCATCACGAGCTCCATATATAGCTTAAAAGTCGATCAGTCGACTGATCGGGACCATCAGTCGACTGATGCCACTGTTGCCGTGAGACAACGGCTAGATCCACGTTGGATAAGTCCAACGGATCCATCATCAGTCGACTGATTGTGACCATCAGTCGATTGATGGAGTCCTCACTCGACCAGTCGAGTCTCGACTCCATTCTGTGGCCGATTTCTCGAGCACTAGTCGACTGATCACACGATCGGGCCGATCGCTGAGCCATCACCGACCGCCTATCTCCGCAATGATCGCTAGGCCATAACCCGCAGTCAAACCCTAGTTGACTCGGTCCAGTCGACTGCCACATGGCACCAGTCGACTGACACACCTCAAACATGAGGTTTTAACCCAAGTATGGTTCCCCCATACTTGCTAGACCACCCTTAGCCTAGACCTAAGCCTTCTTGCCACCTCCATCAGCCTCACGCCTCTCGGATCCCTCCAAGTCATCCATGACTTGTTCATCCATCGCGCTAGCCTTCAGGTGCTTCCGTCGGCTATGTCATGCTAACGGTGTCTACACCGCCAAGGCACATTGGACTTACGCCGCCAAGACTCCGCTTGGACTTTACGCTGCCAACCATTGGTCTTATGCTGCCAAGACTCCCGCTTGGACTTTACGCAGCCAATATCAAACCCCTTGGACTTCTCATGCCAAGACTCAAACTTGGACTTTCCCTTGCCAACCCATGTTGGACTTCTCATGCCAAGACCATGCTTGGACTTTCCTTGCCAACCCATGTTGGACTTTCCATGCCAAGTACTCAAGACTTGGACTTTACCTTGCCAAGACCCATGCTTGGACTTTCCATTTACCAAGACTCATGCTTAGACTTTTCTCAAATGCCAAGTGTCCCACTTGGACTTCCCATGCCAAGTACCCATGACTTGGACTTTCCCATGACAATTACATTGTCATATGTTTTTGTCGAAACATCACTCAAGTCAAACTCGAGTCATGGTCAATCGTGACCTGGGCCGATTGCACCAGCATAGGTTATTTTCAAGGTTATAGTTACCTTGGAAATAAATTTGAATTTTAATCCTAAAAGATTTTAGGATGTGCCAATATTATTTGAGAAGTTTGATAAAATGATCAAATTGGCACAATTTAGGTTTAGAGGTTAGTGTGTCATTTTTTTTTTTGGCACACTAGGGAGATTAGTGATAATATGGAAAAATATAATTCATTATATCAAATGGCAATTAATATTAAAATTTAGGTATTATTATACCTATATATTTTATATGTCATGCTTTGTTTGTCATATAACATGTCATGACATCATGCTTACTTTTAATCATTTTATATGTCATGTTCATGTTTAGGATTAAGGTTTTAAATGTCATGTGTTTTTAGATTTCATCTTATGTCATGACATCATGATCATTGGCCATGTTTTAATAATGCTATTATTTATGCCATGATCATATATTCATGCATTAACTTGATTGAAAATTGATTTAAGGACAATGACATGACTTGAAGTCCCATTCATAAGGGAATCAAGTAGGGTTGCCTAGAAAAATGCATGAAACCCTAGTATTAGGAAGAACAAAACCCACATCTCACATCCAATTGACATGTATGTGTATTTATACACCTTAGATACATGTGAGATGCTAGGATATGAGTTGAGTTCAAGGTGCATAGTTTTTGCATCTAGTTGAACCAAAACTCATCTTAATTCAACATATGGATCATTGGGAAAGCTTGTGTACAAGTCATGTACTTAGAGCCCAAGGAATATGATCCAAAATAAGGTTTTAAAAACATTTTAAAATTATTTTGAAAAACCTTGGTGAAGTCTATCTTTTGATAGAAATCACCATTGATGAGATTGATACAAAGTGAGCTTAAACTTTAAAGTTTTTAGTCACTTTTGGATTTTGTATCAATTTCTCTATTTTATGAGTAAAATATTTTTAAAACATTTTTCGCCCATTGTATTGGCCATAGGTATTATACGTACCAAATTTCATGATTTTTTGATATACGTAAAATTAATTATGATTTTCTAAACCTCGGTTCTGATAACTGAAAATCAGATTTTGATTATCGATCGCCCTTGGTGGCGGTCGGTGATCGATGTGATCAATGATCGTAGCTGATAGAGTCGACTGCCAAGGCTGATTTCGGGAAAACTAGGTTTGGTTAGCCCGTGTTCATCCATGGTAAAGGTCCTTAACCACTCCTAACCCTAGGATATACTTTGGGAAGCATTATAAAGGGTGAAAATCCATTGGATATGGATTAGGAGAGGTGTTTAGGGTTTGTATCAAATTTTAAGGTGTTGGAAAGTTCAATGTTGAATTTCTAACCTTAATTTTAATGGTTTAGAGTTCCTATTGGCTTATGGACTTCCCAAGGACATTGTTGGTGCAATGGTCAAGGGGGAGAAAGCCTTAAGGGGGAGGTATCCATCTTGGAATGATGGATGTGTTTTTCTCCTTGAAGAGGAGAAGTTTTTGGGAGAGTGAATAGGATTGCCTCTCTTGAGTGATATGGGACTTATCACTAGGAAGATGGTAGGCATCCTAGGTATTTTTGGACCAAGGGGGAGATTGTAAGATCTCATTGGGACATGAGACATTGACCTCCTTGGAGAGATAACCTTTTTGATGTTAGTCAAAAAGGGGGAGAATGTTTGGGGGAGAACATTTAAGATTACCAATTTGGGATAATTGGTAAGGGATTTAAGTTAGTGTTCTAACTCAATGTTTTGTTTGGTTTTTATCAAACATCAAAAAGGGGGAGATTGTTGGTGCAATCGCCCCAGGTCACGATTGACCAGGACTCGAGTTTGACTCGAGTGATGTTTTGATGTTCGACAAAAACATATGACAATGTAATTGTCATGGGAAAGTCCAAGTCTTGGGTACTTGGCATGGAAAGTCCAAGCATGGGTCTTGGCAATGGAAAGTCCAACATGAGTTGGCAAGGGAAGTCCAAGTGGGACACTTGGCATTTGGGAAAGTCCAAGCATGGGTCTTAGCATGAAAAGTCCAACATGGGTTGGCAAGGAAAAGTCCAAGCTTGAGTCTTGGCAGCATAAAGTCCAAGCGGAGTCTTGGCGACGTAAGTCCAATGTACCTTGGCGGTGTAGACACTGTTAGCATGACATAGCCGATGGAAGCACCTGAAGGCTAGCGCGATGGATGAACAAGTCATGGATGACTTGGAGGGATCCAAGAGGCGTGAGGCTGATGGAGGTGGCTAGAAGGTTTAGGTCTAGGCTAAGGGTGATCTAGCAAGTATGGGGGAACCATACTTGGGCTAAAACATCATGTTTGAGGTGTGCCAGTCAACTGGTGCCATGTGGCAGTCGACTGGACCGAGTCAACTAGGGTTTTAACTGTGGGAAGTGGCCTAGCGATGATCGCCAGAGGTGGGCGAGATCGATGGCTGAGCAAATGATCGATCGTGTGTGATCGATCGTGCTCGGGAATTCGGCCACGGAATGGAGTCGAGACTCGACTGGTCGAGTGAGGACTCCATCAGTCAACTGATGGTAGATCCGTTGGACTTATCCAATGTGGATCTAGCCGTTGTCTCACGACAACAGTGGCATCAGTCGACTGATGGTCCCGATCAGTCGACTGATCGACTTTTTCTAGCACAGGTTGAAGCTATATAAGGAGCTCGTGATGGAGTAAAATGACATGGTTCTTTGAGGCGATTTAGGGCGAGTTGCTGCTGCAATTCAGGGTTTTCAAGTGCTACTCGATCAACCTAGCGATCAAGTATTCAAGAGCATTTGTAAAGTGTTTTTCTTTACTAGTCTTGCTTTGTATTTCATTGTATTTGCTTGTAGCTTTTGATTATTGTTGTAATCATCTTGTACGAGGTTTCTCCACCTCCGGATTGTTCCGAGAAGGAGTGTCTATTATAGTGGTGTGTGATTGGCATCGCTAGGGTTCGTACAAACCCGATCCGTGGAGTAGGAACCGTTCGGTTCCGAACCACGTTATATCCTTGTGTTAGCGTGTTGTTCATTTCATTATCGTTATTACTTTCATTTCTATTCCGCTGCGTACTAACGAAATTGTAGAGACGAACACGCGAACAATTTCCATCAACAAACGATCAAGACGCTATTCACCCCCCCCCTCTAGCGGCCTCAAAGTTCCTAAACCAAATCCACTATGTGGAGAGACCGAACCGATTCAACAGTCCAGGGGGAGCTAGTACGAAACTTTTTTGTATTTTAACTTAGAAATTGCATGCTTAGGTTCTTTATTTAGTGTGTTTTTTTCTTTCTAGAATGGCTAGATAGGACTATAACTCGTCAATACTTGATAACATAGTACCAGGACGCAGCGAGATGATAGTACGCTAGGAAAGCGGAGTCTTGGGTATTTGAGCTAGATAAGGTGTATCTAGTTCGGTGCACTTGACCGAACGGAACTAGCTGAAGCTACCTCATCGTATCCTAGACTAGTTAGACCGGGAAGTGGTCTTAGGTAAGTCAAGTTTCTATTTTCTTGAAAATGGCTTTGTCTAAGGAAGTGGTCGTTGTTCCGATCAAAGAAGGCCTCTGTGCCTCACCACGACCTGGAAGCCATGATCTTGAAAAAGTGACTTGATGAGCCTAAGGTCAAATCCGAATCTAACACAAGGTTGACAAGTGTTCAATTCATTAAATTTAAATCAAGTAAAATTGGGAGTCATCTCACAAGAACATATAGGGTTAACATGTTTGATCATGTAGACATGGGTGAGATGATTTAGGTTAATAATCTTTAATCAATCTTTAATAAATCCAATATCCGATCCAACTACCTTGCATGTAGGATCAATGGATGTTGGACAGAGGTTGCTCCCGACACATGACCGAGGATCAACTCAAGTTTTCGAAGCTTCGATTCAAACGACAAGGATCGGTAGCCTTCGGAAACAACGGCAAGCTCAAAATCATTGGATCAGGTGATATTGAGCTCAACTCTAACTTTATTATTAAAAATGTTTTATTGGTAGAAAATTTTCAATATAATTTACTTAGTGTAAGCCAATTGTGTGATAATAACTATAAGGTTATATTTCTAGAAAATAAATGCGTAATTAATACAAATGAAACCTCTAAAACAATCCTTAAGGGAACCAGAAATAACAATATTTACACTATTAACTTAACTAACTCCTCAACTAAGTGTCTTATGACATGGCAAGAGGAATCATGGTTATGACACCGACGACTCGGTCACTCACACCCAAGACTCATCCACAAGATGAGTCAAAGTGACTTAGTCAGAGGCTCAAAGTGACTTAGTTAGAGGCTTGCCTAACCTCAATAACCTGAATAATAAAATATGCAATGCTTGTCAACAAGGTAAACAATCTAGGACACAACATCAACTAACTAATCAAGAATGAACCAAAAGTGTTCTTGAGCTCCTACACATGGATCTATTTGATTCACACGGAGCTAAGTCACTTAATGGAAGTAAATTCTGCTTAGTCATAATTGATGACTACTCTAGATTTACTTGGGTTAGGTTCATCAAAAACAAAAGTGACACCCTAGATCAATTAATCAATTTATTTAAACTAGTAGAAAATCAACAAAGCATTAAAATCAAAAGACTTAGGACTGATCATGGTGGTGAATTCGAGGACCACAGGTTTACAAAATTCTATAACCTAAATCGATACCACCATGAGTTCTCTTGCCCTAGAACTCCACAACAAAATGGCCAAGTAGAATGCAAAAATAGAACCCTACAAGAAGTCGATAGGACAATGTTAAATGAGTATAACCTACCCGATAAGTTTTGGGCAGAAGCCGTAAGTACGGCATGCTATGTACAAAATAGGATCCTTATGGTAAAGAGGCACCTTAAGATCTCATACGAGATTTATCACGATAAAATACCTAACATCAAGTACTTTAGGGTATTTGGGTGTAAGGTACATATCCTAAACACTAAGGATTACCTAGGGAAATTTACATCCAAAACCACGACCGGAATCTTTCTAGGATACTCTACTACAAGCAGAGGTTATAGAGTATATAACCATGACACCCTTAGAGTCGAGGAGACTATCAATGTAGTATTTGATGAAGGACATGAACCTACAAATCCCCCGACAACCCCAATTAGCGAGCCGATTTATACTAGACTCAACTCCGATCCGGAGATCAAGTCTAGTGGTAATCCTAACCTAAGTCAACCAAGTCAGCCTATCGACCAAGTGATAGATGACTCTAACCAAACTAGAACTCAAATGAGTCATCCTATTGACCAAGTGGTAGACTCAAACTCAAATCCAACTTGGACTCAAACGAATCATCCTTTCGACCAAGTGATAGGTGATCCAAGTCTAGGAGTTCGAACTAGAGCCTCATATAGAAACCTTAGTCAAATCTCCCTGATTTTCAAAATTGAGCCCAAAACTATTGACCAAGCTCTTCTTGATCCCGATTGGATTATTGAAATGCAAGAAGAGCTGGCTCAATTTGTTGGATCGAGCGGATCGCTAGAGGGGGGGGTGAATAGCGATAAAAAACTTTTCTTTCGTTTCGTTCGTTAAAACCCGAGTAGACAATTAATTGCAGTGGAAAGATAAATGATAAATAAAAGGAGACAAATGTTTTTTTACTTGGTTCATAGCCTTTGTCTACTACTCTAAGGCCCTAACAGTCCTAGACCATGTATGGAGGGCAATTCACTAAAACACTCCTCCTCGTTGGAGGTAGAAGTTAGACGATTACAAAAACCTTCGAAAGCAAAAGATAGAGAGACAAACCCTCTCTTCTATTAATGTAAAATGCAATGATAGAAAACTTCGATCAAAAAGAATTGCAGTATTAAAGAGATGACAAAATAAGATTATACCAACAACTAGGAAATATAAATTAAGCTAGGGTTGTTGGCAAATTATCAGAGAGTCGCTTGAGAGTCGTAGCGTTGTGGAGGCTTTCGAGCACTTAGAGATTGATGAAAAACCCTAGGAGAGGCCCTCCTTTTATAGCCCTTGAGCCCCTTTTCGAGTGGAACTTTAACCAATAGGAATTGGGCACAAGACTCCTTGAAAAATGGTGATAAAGCTTGACTCCTCGAGGCTAATTATTGACCATCGGTTGAATTGATTTCTTGGCCGGATGAACTGATGGCTCAGCAGTTGAACTGATCCTTGACTGATTGAACTGATGGCTCAGCAGTTGAACTGATCCTTGGTCGGTTGAACTGATTGCCAGACTTTTCGACTATAATAAAGAGTTAGCTCGAAATATAAGTGAATTCGACTGCCACTTACGGTCCGATCTCAACATAGACCTTCCGTGGGAAGTCTTGGTAGGATCGTCGCCTGAGGATGTCCCTGTATGGAGGACTCGACCTTACTTACACTCACTCACACAAGCTTACCTCAACATTTACCTTTGAAGCGTTACTTTCGGTCTACACCTGATTCCTTCAGCTCCCTCTGAAGTCCTCCCGGTGTCGTCCGACCACTACGGTTCTCTCCGAGTGTCGCTGACTTTGGCTGAGCTTAGCATTTCTGCATACTTGACTCAGCTCATGAGATAACGATGTAATCTTAACTTTGCATCTTTGCCATAATCAAAACACAGGTTCGATCATCTGGTGCCCCTGCACCAATATAATTCACTAGGAACGAAGTATGGGAATTAGTACCACCACCTAAAGATAAAACAATCATTGGAACAAGGTGGGTGTTTAGAAATAAACTTGATGATAAAGGTGAAGTAGTTAGAAATAAAGCTAGACTAGTCGCTAAAGGGTTTAGTCAAGTCAAAGGTTTAGATTACGACGAGACCTATGCCCCAGTAGCTAGATTAGAGTCCATTCAAATTCTATTAGCGTATGCTGCACATCGAGGATTTAAGTTGTTTCAAATGGATGTGAAATCAGCGTTCTTGAATGGATACATTAAAGAAGAGGTTTATGTTAGTCAACCCCCCGGTTTCGAAAGTTTAGATAAACCCGACCATGTCCTTAGGTTAAAGAAAGCTCTCTATAGACTTAAACAAGCTCCTCGAGCTTGGTACGAGAGACTTTCGATTTATCTTAAGTCCAAAGGATTTAACCAAGGTGTAGTTGACCCAACCCTTTTCGTAAAAACCTTAGGTAAAGACATATTCATAGCCCAAATCTACGTAGATGATATTATTTTCGGAACCACCAACTCGATCCTACTGAATGAGTTCATTTCACTTATGGAAAGTGAATTTGAAATGAATTTAGTAGGAGAGTTGAGTTTCTGTTTAGGTCTACAAATTAAACAAACTAAAGATGGAATATACCTACATCAACGCAAATACACTAGGGAATTAATTAAACGCTTTGGAATGCAAGATGCTAAAATTATTAATACCCCAATGGCAACTAATGTGAATATAGAAGAAGATGTAATCGGAAATTCAATTGATTTAAAATACTATAGGAGTGTAATAGGGAGTCTCCTTTACTTAACTGTAAGCCGACCTAATATCTTATTTGCAGTAAGTATGTGCGCAAGGTTCCAAACCTATGCCAAGGAGTCTCACCTAATTCTAGTCAAGCGTATCCTTAGATATCTAAAGGGTATACTTAATGTCAGTATTTGGTACCCTAGATTTACTGAGTTCGAACTAACCGGCTACTCCGATTCGGACTATGCTGGTAGTAAGCTCGATAGAAAGAGTACGAGTGGTTGTTGTCAACTTCTCGGCTCGAGTCTAGTAAGTTGGTGCAGTAGGAAGCAACACTGTGTTGCCTTATCTACCACCGAAGTCGAATACATAGCGATGGGTGAGTGTGTCACTCAGCTTCTTTGGATGAAGTACACTCTCCGCGACTTTAAGTTAGACTTTACAAATACTAAACTTCACGTAGATAATATTAGTTCAATTAATCTTACCAAGAATCTGATATATCACTCTAGGACCAAACATATAGAGGTCAAACACCATTTCATTCGAGAACATGTGGCCAACGGAGTCATACAACTCGAATACGTCGAATCAAAGTTCAACTTGGCAGACTTATTTACTAAACCCCTACCCGAAGTCGAATTTAGTCTATTAAGACGAAAATTGGGCATGTGCGTAGTAGAATAGGAACTTGCAAATTATATTTTCTTACTTTTCTTTTTCATGGAACTAGCATAGGACATACCTTAGATATCATGCACCTATAGATTTAAGGAGCCAATACATCTCACAACATATAGGACTAATGTGTTTGTGTACTTAGCCACGTAGATGGGTGTGAGATGTTAGGACCTTACTTCTGGTTTCAGATGTAGAGCTAGTGCATCACCATGAACCACGAAGTATAATCATGCATATTAACCAACTCTGACCGGGACTGGTTGATCTTTCATATCAATCAAGCCAAATATGAGTCGAACATTTTATAGATGAGCTTATTTTTAGTATATTATTTTCAAAATAATGTGGAACATGCTTGGACTTTAAATTTAATACTTATTTTTGTTTTCCACACACCCCCACTCTTTTCGATATATGGCAAAAGGGGGAGAAAAAGGCTAAAGTTTAGGGATCAAATTTTTTTTTAATTTTTGATCACTAACTTAAACTTATTTTTAAACACTATGGCCAAACGTTAATACCTTACTTAAGGAAGAGGGAAAAAGGGTCAGGTTAAGGAGTCTCCTTAACTTAAACGTTTTACTAAGGCCAACTTTAAGTAATGTTAATTACTTAAACTCTTCCTAAATAGCAACCCTCAAGGGGGAGGACTAAGGTCTTCTTTCAAGACTCACCCTCGGTCAAGGGGGAGGTTTCCTCAAGGGGGAGTACTTGAAGAAAACCCTTACTACTCCTACTAATCTTTATTATTATTGTTTCTCATGCACATTATTATTCCTCATGCATGCTATTTTCTTAACTTTGTATGTGGGTTTGTCATAAATCAAAAAGGGGGAGATTGTTGGTGCAGTAGGCACCTAAGTCGAACCTGAGTTTTGATTATAGCAAACGATACAAAGTTAAGCTCATGTCGTTATCTCACGAGCTGAATCGAGTGTGCAAAAAATTGCCATAGCTGGAGCTGAAGGCTAGCGACACCGGAGGAAACTGCGGTGGTCGGGCGACACTCGAGTGACTTCGGAGGGAGCCGAAGGAATCGAGTGGAAGGCCAGAAGCGAAAGCGACACAGTAAGTATCGAGGTAAGCTCGTGTGTGTGCAAGTGTAAGTGAGGTTGTATCTTCTTTACGGGGATAGATTTAAGCATAGATCTGACCCAAGACATCCCATCGGTGGTCTAGGTTGAGATCGGACGATCGGAGGTCGTCGAAATAATATTATTGTTCAGCTAACTTGTCATTTCTAGCATCACGATCCCGACTTGGAGGACTCATTCTAATCAATCATTTATCTGCCACAAGACCTCGATTTGTAAAATACGGAGAAAAAAATAATAATAATATATAGATATATATAAATAAATAAATCTATGAATTAACCCTTTAATTAATTGAGGTTAATGAATAGATTAATTGGGCTTAATTAGTGGGCTAATTGGGTTGATTAGCTTGTTGGGCTGAATTCATTGGGCCAAAGCTATTGGGCTGGAAATGGGTTAAATCTGATTGATTTGACTTGGGTTAAGGGCTGAACCCAATTGGATTGGGTTGGTTTAAACCGAATCGGTCGAACGGCATTTAAAGCCTGCCGAACGAAACGAACGCATCGTGATTTCACCATCTCCTTCTCTTCTCCGCCTCGGTTCTTCGCTTCGCACGCGTCGACCGATCTCCTCAGCTCATCGGCGTCCCGGTGAGAGCAGTCGACGGCGCCGCCACCTTGGCTGATCTCCGACCGAAGGTCAGTGAGTTCTCGCATGGGGATCTCGGCGATTCCTTCGGTGAATTGTCATGTTGACGCCGCAACAGTGAGATGTCGTTGATGTCTGCCGGCGATGAGGGATGCTGGATCGGCTCCATTGGCATCGTAGCCAGAGTTTGTGGAGCTTGATGGTCGTTGGCGAACAGGGGATTTGGGGAAGGAGCAAGGTCGGTGGATTCTAGGCGTTGGGAGCTAGGGATCGGCAATAGGTTTATTTTTGCTGTTGGATTTGGGAGCAATCTGCCGTCGCCATCGGAGCAAGGTAGGTTATTGAATCAATTTTCTGATCTTGGATGGGATCTAATTTTTCTCTGTGGTGTTCTCTTCTTCGTGTGCAATTTCGTTGTCGCTCGAGCTCAGGTCGTCGCCGCCGCACGAGCTCAGGTCATCGCCGGAATACAGCTCAG
The DNA here is from genome assembly GCA_025175895.1 of Wurfbainia villosa. Taxonomy (NCBI): domain Eukaryota; kingdom Viridiplantae; phylum Streptophyta; class Magnoliopsida; order Zingiberales; family Zingiberaceae; genus Wurfbainia; species Wurfbainia villosa. Next base: position 2,936,005 of record CM046008.1, read on the forward strand.
ATCGATTTGGTTGTGTTATAATGGGCAACAGATTGTGATGGGGTATTGGTATGGAACTTACCTGCAGGTGGTTGGTGAGCTGCGATTTTTGTGTTAGGCAGTGTTTGGAGATTGGATTGCTCGGTGAATAGGAGATGAGAAAGGGCTGCCGGAGATGATTTGATCGGTAAGTTTGGGTATGTCTATTGTTTCATTTGTATTTCTATGTGTTTATAGTGGTTGTCGATTGATGCTAAATGTGAAAATCAATTGTCTTTGGTATCAAGAGGAAGCTGTGGCAGAATTTCTTTCACTTTGTTTCCTCTGTTTTAGGTGGTGTTGATGAGATGTGAGCTCAGTTATAGGAATTAGCACGCGATTGTGCGGAAGTAGAGATTTCCTTGTGGATCTAATTCGGAAATGCAAGGTATGTTCGATTGGTATATTTATAGTTAATATTGCGAATTGATATAGATGAATGGGGTAGGTTGATTGGTTAATATGAATTCATTCATCCTGTAATATTAGATTGTTCGATTAATGGATCGAGATATATGGTTGATGTGGGAGTTGATTCGATCATTAGATATGTGATGGTACTTAATTGTATCTTATTGTTATAGGACGATTATGGTGATGGATACATGAACATGGAGATGGATAGCACGGATTATGTATCAGGTGGGTAATATCTACCTAGTCCGGTAGTTTTGATCCAGTGCATGATCTTGGATATATGTATATACCTGTTTACCTTAGATCCACTCATATTTAATCACATGCTTGTACTGCCTTGACCTTTGAGATATATACTCTGTTACTCATTGATTATCTAGCACGGATAGGAACTATAAACCCTATTATGTATTAGCTGACAGAAGTTCAGTAAGTACATGTAGTTAGGGTTATCTTTGTGACCTCAGATTGGGTTACTGTGTTACCTAACTAGAGTTAGGTGATGGATTGGATTATGGAACCGATCGTTATATCATAACCGTATTAGTGGTGCATTTATGGTGGATCTAGTTGTCTGTGCATAGATAAGTGTATGGTTGTCAGTATGTGACCATGGACTAGAGGTCATAGCGCGATGGTATATCCATTATGGATTGTGTGCCTGTGTATGGTTATATGGACGGTCGATTGTATATCGCTACTGACTAGAGGTCTTAGCGTGGTTGGCTATCAGGTGTGTATGAATCTTTGTGTGATAGAGAGAGTCTTATGGATTGTAATCCTTGCATGGTTGACTTTTGGTTAACTAGGTCTCCCCGTGGGTTAGGGAGTGTTGCGAGGAATTGTGTGTGAGCTATGCATCATTACATTTCATGCATCTTGCAGGTATGCCTTGTGGTTGAGACAGGTCATCCATCCCGCCTCCTCGGCCACTCGGGGTAGTGGTTGCGGAGGTTGAGGCGGATCATTGTTGTGCGTGGCGCTTCTCGCGCCACTATGGATGGTGGTGGCGGAGATGCGCGCCAGCTGTGCGGAGTGGTAGTTAGCGCACTCACCCACTATAGACAGTGGTCGTGTGATGTGTAGTTGTCCTGGGTGCGGTGCTCGTCTACTCATGGGTAGGGACGGAGCAGCTAGCAGCAGGGACCCCCGTGTGGGTAGCATATAGCTCTATGGCGGGCTAGCTACTGTTTCATACTACCCAACTCGGTCACCGAGAGTGGTGGCGGTGAGTTGGGATAGTTATCATGTCCTCGCCACCTAGGCCACACCGGGGTCGTGGTAGCGAGTGGGGTCTTGTGAGCATGACCATGCATATGCATTGCTGATATATATGTATGCATGTATTTGATATATGTTTTACATATGCCTGTGAGATGCTGCATTTGATTGAGCTATGATTATTGCACATGCTTGTTCATCATGATACATGTCATTTGCATTTTATTTACTGCTATGTGTTGAGCATGATATATGCGTTGATTCAGACTGTTATATGCATTTGATTAGCATCATGTCATTGTGGTAGGTTATTATACGGTGATCATATATCGCTATATGTCCGAGTATTGGTCGTATGGGATTGACCTGGTACGTTATATGGTTATGTTATAGTATACCTGTTCAGGATGATCTAGCATATGGCGTTACAGACCGTCAGGTACGTTGGTACATTACTTTATGTTCAGTTGATCAGTTTAGTATATACCTTAAGTATGATTTTACTGTAGTTACTTGTTATTAGATTTGGATATGACTGTATGTCTATTGGACTCATGTTGTATACCTGTAGATCTTCACATGTATACTTGTAGATCTATCCTTATATGTTGTTCATGCACTTTCTATATATTACCCCTGAGTTTATACTCACCACCCCGGGACCCTGGGCTTCCTGTCGCCCAGATAACAGGTAGAAGATTCCTTGGACGTTCGGAGCTCCGCCAGCTGATCCCATCTCACACCGGACGGAGGGATATGTTTTCCATATTGTTGTATTACTATGGATTGTTGTTTTGGGGTTTTTACGCCGTATTGTTTCCGTATCTGTGATATACGGATGTGTGGTATGTATTTGGTCGTTGATTCGACTTCTATTATGTTTCTTGTTGTGTCAAGTCACTCCGGAGTGCACAGTTGGGTCATTGTATCTTGTTGATCTGTTTGTATTGTTTCCGCTGTGTTTATTATGTTTGATATGATGATATCTGTGTATATCATATTGTTGTTGTGGGCCTACGGGCCTTGTATTAACCCGATATGTTGCCACGTACAAGGGAGATGCCGTCCGTTTGCTTTTCGGCATGGCATACTCTCGGGGCGTGACACGATTGATGCTGCCATCAGTCGACTGATGATGGCCATAAGTCGATTGATGGTCAAGGATCAGCCTCGAGGAGTCAATCCTTATCACCAATTTTCAAGGAGCCATGTGCCTAATTTCCATTAGTTAAAGGTCCTCTCGAAAAGGGGCTAAAGGGCTATAAAAGGAGGGTCTCTCCTAGGGTTTCATCATAAATTCTAAGCTTACAAAGGTCTCCGCAAAGTTAGAACTCTCCGACAATGAAGTGCTTCTTCTCCGACGTCTAGGTTTAAGCTACTTTTATTTTGTTACGTCGGTATAAGGTTTTTGTTGTTTATTGCTTTACTTTCTCGGAGCTTTTATCGTAACGAGGAGAGGGGGAGTGTCCCTCTACCTCAAGCTTTGTGACTTTTTGTATTGATTAACTCCTACCTCTAAAGAGGAGGAGTTCTTTAGTTTTTTGTCCTCCGTGCATGGTCAAGGACCACTAGGGCCTTGGAGTAGTAGCCGAAGGCTACGAACCAAGTAAAATTCTCGTGTCTTATTTACTTTGCGTATTCTTTCCCCTGCGTATAATTGCTTTGAAACGAACTCGAATAAAAAAAGGTTTATCTCTATTCACCCCCCCCCTCTAGCGATCCGCTTCGATCCAACACTTCGGCTCCCTCCGAAGTCACTCGAGTGTCGCCCGATCACCGCGGCTTCCTCCGGGTGTCGCTAGCCTTCAGCTCCAGTGTTGGCACTTTTCTGCACACTCGATTTAGCTCATGAGATAACAATATAAGCTTAACTTTGTATCGTTTGCTATAATCAAAACTCATGTTCGATTTAGGTGCCTACTGCACCAACAATAGAATCTACATTAGATTCCCCTATAAAATTGAGAGATTGCATCAGACACCTCATGGAAGAAGAAGTCTTTCAGAGTATCATACAATGCACATACAATAGCTCTCTGCCAGAGTGGATAAATTTAAAAATAGAGCCAAACAGACATGTGATAAGACTAAAAGTACAATGTGGATTTTCAAAAGATGAAACCATAGATGAGTATTATCCCTCATATAGAGATTTACATTAGGAGGCACTTCCTGCTCCTCTTGAACAATTAAAACATTGGAGAGCTTCTATGCAAGGTTCTCAAGGCTATGGGATCCCAATATAGATTCTTTAGCTTATACATTGGCTACAGAAACATATACAAAAAAAGTATATTGGGCAACTCATTATGGGATCATATTCTTCCCATTCAAAACAACCACATATCATCCTACATTGCTCCAACATTACCAAAAGACGAATGATGATTGGCTTAAAAAGAAGAATAGGATATCCCACCAATTCAAAGAAACCTTAAAATAGGTCAGCCCACCTTTACCAGTCGACCCATCAGAAACAACCTCACTAGGATTGGATTCAATTGACGAACAAAATTTGAAAAACATGATGGAAATATGACAAGACACAAAGCAACACCATATAGTACAACCCCCAGCTCACAAAGACAGAGACCCTACAGTACCAATACACATGAAGCATCTCCCTACAGAACCAAGCAGCTGCTTTTTTAGGCTTTCCAACACGAAATCCCCCACTCAGAAACAACTTTCATCCGTGATGTTTCCACTTACCCTTAACATACTCCAACACCATAAAGACACCAGCTTTTCCTCTCTCCCTATATAAGACAACCTCCTCTTCTTCCTAAAGATATCCAAGTTTGCTATCTATGTTTGTATGCAATTTTAAGTTCTTGAGTGTGAGAGTGCTAGCCCTTGAGTTCGAGTGCTTTCTTTAAGTCCTTCCATTGTAAGTTTTTTTTCCCCTTGTACAAATTCCCCTATAGACATTGCTTTGTTAATATATTAATCTTATAAAACCATGAATGGCTAAATCTCTCTATTTTTGAGAAGTAATGGTTGAATCTCAGAGCCCTTCTCTTAATCTTCACGGATCCCTCAGTCCTTCTCCTTCTTTTATGAAGGTAAATGTTGTCATTAGCTAGTAAGACCTATGCAGACAAAAGAGGCAGTAGGTAAGATCTCCAGTAATCGGGGCAAAGTAATATATGGTAACATGTGAGGCTCACTAGGAAGAAGAGATCAAGCTAAAGAACTGAGATTCACTATACTCTTCTCAGAAATATTTCTTTATAAGTTATTTCAGCTTTCTTATTTTTCTATTGCTACTATAAAATATTAGAATCTAGGTATGGTTGTCCTTCTGAGGTAGCTCTCAGAGCAAGGTTGCCCTCTAGAGAAACCCTAGTTTTATTTCTCTATTTTTTTAGCTTTATTTTTCAACAATTTTATGAAACTAAAAGAAAAATGTACTTATATCCAAATACAAAAACAACTGAAAACACAATAATATGGTTTTTGTAGTCAAATATATACCCCACAATAATATGGTATTACTCCACGAAGACTGATTTTAGAAATAGAAAACCACCACCTAAACCAAAGAGAAGATTTAAGAAAACTTATTTCCTTAGAAAGAGTACAGCGAGAAAAACCTATCAAAACAAAGACAAACATGTAAGAAAATTTAAACAAAAAAAATATATATGCAACTACACTCACATGCTTTGCTTGTAATCAACTAGGACATTTATCTTTAGCCTTTCCCAATAGAAGAAATTTGTATGCATGAGAATCAAAAGTAGTTGAATGTACAAATGAAGACTTAGTAGAAGTATAATCAGACATCTCAAACACACCTTCTATGTATTCATTCTATCATATCAGTAAACGATACAGAAGAAGTACCTATAGGATCGCGAGTTCCAAGAGAAGGGGGTGAATCTCAGAGATTATATAAAATTTTATTTTTAACTTTTAAAAAACTTTTCTTATCTTTTCAAAATATAAGAGTTTTGTAGTGGAATTAAAAATTGTTAGTGTCACCCCTTAGTGTCAATCATGAGATGATTGATTAGGGATCATATGTATCATATTTCATTAATAACATGCAAGGTTTGCTTATTATACTATTCATTATCTATGCTATATGGATAATATAATAATGTCCTTGAATAGTAGGTTCAGATTTACAGCATATCAATTAGTTGAATTGATAGTGAGAGTCTGTAGACATATATATATATATAAAACACTACTCTTAACTATTCCTAGTCGAGTATTAATATGCAAGGACAATATTAATGCGTAGAGACTAGCATGTAGGTCAATTAATGACTTAATCTCACAAGTCATGTATATGTGATATCAAGTTGATACATGGGTACATATTAGAGACTATGTACTGAATTAACCCGCCATGAGAATGTTTCATGGATCGTTATATGAGTGTCATAGACATTCTCATGTGACTATTGGTATGAATAGTCCTTAGACCTGAAGTCACTACGGTTCCTTACATAATGAGTTGTATACTTTGACTTCGTCAAATGTCACCCGTAATAGGGTGACTATAAAGGCGATCACTGGGTATGCAATAAGTTATGCAGAGGAATGTGAGTAATATAGATGGGATCTATCCCTTCCATATAATGGAAGTGATATCTATGGGCCCCTTGATAGAGTAGGATTGCTAAAATGCATGGTCATGCTCAAATAAGTCAATATGAGATATTGAGCTTATTTGGTTGAGTAGTCTACTTGGAGATCAAGAAAATCATGATTGATAAGAGGATGACATAGTTTATGCCTCATTGATCAATCTAGATATCAAGAATAGAAGGACTGAGTCATACAAGATAGTAGTCATGGAAAGGTTATGTCAAATCTCGACATTCTCGTCACTTGGATAGCAATGATGTATTCTTAGATGTCGCTCATTGCTTATGTCTCTAAAAGGGTTTTAGAAACATTGCCAATGTTTCGAGAACCTATTGGGTCACACACTTAGGACATGTGAGTTGGAGATGGCTCATGTGATGAGTCATTGGGCAATCAGATTGAGTCTAATATAGATTAGACTCATTGAGTGGGACTCGAGGTATACCCAATGAATTTGACCCGAGTTAGACTCAAGTCAAATTCGGATTCAGTAGGACTCAAGGTACACTAAATGAATTTGACCCGAGTTAGACTCAAGTCAAATTCAGATTGAGTGAAACTCACCATTAAGAAGGGTTGCATGATCATTAAGATGGGATTAATGAGTTATTAATTCCATGGAAACCAAGAGTCACAAACCCTCTATATTCAATGGTTGAATATAAAAGGGATTATATGAGACTTAGTATTTTCGGTGGTTGTTTTATAGACTCTTGAGTGTGATCTTCTTCTCCTTCTTGTTCTACCTACTTGACCAAACCAACATCTTATGGCTAGCACCACAGTTTAGTTCCTCTTCATCTCACGATTCGTGTGGATACCGTGGAGGCATAGACATCCTGACCACACTAAGATCCGGACACCTTGCACGCAAGTGTTGTTGATGGGATTGCGAAGGGCTCACATTGAAGGTAACTATGAATCTCATAGGATAGAATCGATCAAACGAGTATGGTTTTCACATGGATCTCTGAAGGGATCCTATTTTTCCTCTGCTTATGTGCTTGTAAAATGTTTCCAAGCGCGCATGGATTCCCTATAAAAACAAGATAAGACAAGTAGACAAGTCTTTTACTTGGTTCACAACCCGAGCCGGGTTGCTACTCCAAGGCCCATAACCCTTTTTAGGGTGACCTCGTCGGGCAATAACTAAAAGACATTCCAACTCAAGAACTCTCAACTTCGGAGGGGTTCACTTTTTACAAGAGATAAAGAGAAAGATAACAAGCTACCTTCTCTTGAATTAAAGTATACAAGCGAAATGAAATTACAAGTAAAAATAAATTATACCGACACTACCTTCAGGATTGAAATGTAGCTCAGAGTGTCGGAGTTGTTGCATTGCAGCGTGACAAAGCTTTTATGGATAAAGAACACTTGCGACAACACTTGGATGTATTAGCGTTGTTACCTTTAGAGATGGCTCTCCATTTCTTATATAGGGACTTTCCAGTTGACTGGAATACCCTCCAGTTGACTCCAAACTAGCCTGTCGATTTGGTATTTTAGCCTCTCCAGTCGACTATTTTAGTTATATATGAGAGATGTCCTAAGGCAATTGCCTTATGGTTGTACCATTTATTTGATAAATGAAGGTTTACTATTTGAGTATACATGTTTTCATGTATTTGATTGGATCTTAAACTCATTTACTGAATATCCACAATACGATTCATAATATGATAGAATTTGTGATTGGATCACAACTAGTGAGTATCTCTACATGTGTAATTGTGATGTATTGGAATTATCTCTAGTCGATGAATTGATGTATTCGGACACCATCAATTATGTTGAGACTAGCATGAGTTATACTATTTGGTTTATCCAAGCAGTTGTTTCTCACTGGCTGTAGACATTGGGATGTCTGGAGTTAACCGTGGATGCTAGTTATGGTAACTAGTTCATTGGAGTGACTAGCTGTAAGGCTTCATATGGTTCTCTGCATATATGGATATGTCAATGAAGTTCTTATTGTAGATTAAGTGCGATGTTCGTTCGACTTGCAGAATTTAAGTCATCTTGGTCATGAAGACTTATGCTTTGACATCTTAAACAAGCATCTCCAAGGAGATGTGTACCCAAGATGATTGAGTATAAGTCGAAGTGACCGAAGGTGTTTGAATAGCCTACAGAGGATTCACCACTCCTTGCAGGAGATGTATACCCTAAGGCCTCTCATTGGATTGTTACAAAAGTCTTTAGACAAAGCATTACATGTTTAGAATATGGTACTCTTTGATACATGTGCAGTAACTAGAATCTGGAGGACGAGGAAGTAATACTTGGACTAGGTGTGACGAGGTTAGCCTAGTGGGGACTGACACATAGATCATGTCCTAAACCAAGTGGGTATAAGATGAGTGAAGGGAATGGAGCACATTTCACTATAGCTGCTAAAGGGTTTCAGAAGTGTTCTGGGATCAACCATTTATTTTTTGATTAATTGGGGATCATGATGTACTACTAGATGTCAATCATGATCGTTCTATAATTAATGATTAATTATAGATGACTAACATAAACTGGGAACCTATTTGGTCATATGCACTATGAGTGTTATTCGAAATATTTAAAATGAGCTTGAGAATAGGATTCTCATATCGAGAGACATATGGTTGGATTGGACCAAACGAAGAGCGAGCTTGAAATTGTTTCAGTCGCATCGAAAGCATGAATGGGCCAAGTCTTATGAAGACTTGATGGATGAACCAAATCAGTTTGGTACTAATTCAATGGTGGAAAATAAACCAAAGGGGTTTGGTTTGTTTTAAACGAATGAACCGAAATTGGTTCGGTTTGTTTTAACATAAAATAGACCAATGCGGTTTGGTTTATTTTAACTTAAGTTAATGGAGTGGGTTAACATATTTTGGTTATGAACTAATAACCATTAGGAGAATGTGTTCTCTATAAAAATATGGCTTAAGGATTTTGTGAACAAGGGACGACTTAGGTTTTGGAAACCCTAGCCGTTTTTTCCTCTTCTCCTCCCTTGGTGTTGCCTCCCACTCTTGGAGTTGCCGCCACCTCCTCCTTGCCATCGGCCAACCACCAGCCGTCGGCAGTCCTCCGACCATCCTCAGCCATCGACCAACCTCCCTTGGTTGCCGGTGACCAAGGAGCAGTCGGCCAACTTGTTTGGTCGGCCATCTCCTACACCAAAACAAGCTGTCCAGTTTTGGACAGCTTGCTGTCCTCTTCGTGGAGAGGTTATTTGGTCAATGTTTTGCACTCCGACAGTGACCTACTTGTCGAGGATTGGATCTCCAGCAATCCCCTTTGGTGGAGGACCAAGGTTTCGTCAATTGGTTGACGAAAACTGCTTCCGAGAAGTGAGTTCGTGGAACTCATTTTTAGATCCGAATTGGATTCGAATTGTGATCATCTCTCGGATCACAACGACTTCAATGCGAAGCTAGTACCTCTCGTGAAGTTGGGGCTTGTGGCTTTGTGAAGCTATCCTGACGATACTCGGTGTGGATACGAATAGAGGCAAAACTCGCAAGGGTCGCTTGGTTGATGTCATTCCCGCTTCACGTAATTCGTCAGGTATACCTACAGTAGTTTTCTTTTATTGAAAAAATTGAAAATGTGATTATGTCTACACTTGTTGTATTCTGCATACATGTGGAGTGTGTATTATAATAAATTAGTTTATTACTTATTTTTGCTTCCACTGTGTGCATGTTTACGAAACGTGTTCGAACACACACCCTCGTCGGTGCCGAGAAAACCCAACAGTGGTATCAGAGCCCGATTATGTTTCGACATAATCATAAAATTATTTTGCGATAGTTATAATTATATTTTGTTGAAATTTTCTACTTTTGGAAAGTTTAGAAATAATTATGGAAATTTTAATTAGTAAAGAAATTCAAATTGGATATTTTCTAATGTTATTAGGAAATTTGTTTCCTAAATTAAATTTGAATTTTCTTAATTAATATTTTTCATAAATAAAATATGTGATTAGATTTAGAAATTTATTTCCTAATTTAATCAAGATTTGATTTAAGAAATCGAATCTCAAACATATTTTATTTCCAAAATTTGTTATGACAAATAAGGAAACTATTTATACATGTCATAATTGTATGTCATGTAATTGCATTAGATGCATAACATTATGTCATGCGTGTCATGACATGTTGATGTATGTTATGTGTGTCATGCCATGTAGATAATAGTTATTTGCATGCAAAGAGGATGAGACCTTAAATCACTTACACAATATTAAAGCCTACACTTTCCATTAATATGGTTAGAACCAAAGTTCCATTTCTTGTTTGGGTTGTTGGACTCTCTCCAAGCCCGGCTCAAACCTGAACATATTCAAACCATTGAAATAGTTTATTACTAATATGGTAAGAGTCAGAGGTCAATCGTTAGTTTGGGTTGTTGGACGCTCTCCAAGTCTGGCTAATTGGTTGAATGCGCTCTAACCATATTAAAACTATTTCGTGATTAATGGGTCGGCTCTAACTTGGAGCATCGATTTGTTGGACTCACTCCAAGGTCGATGTGAAGAGAGGTGAAGTTGGGTGCTATGCATATGATGCATACTTGTTAATGTGTTAACAACCCAATGTATGTGTGAACATTCAATTAGTTGATAGCACATTGTGATAGTTACATATACGTGATATGTAATCGGTATACTTGATGCCTACCATCATAGCTAAGAATGACTTGTTGGACTAACTCTAAAGTTGTTCTTATCTATGTTGGATATCATCCCATTCAGAGATGGACCTATGATCTCCCGAATTGATTTTGAGGGTTTTTTATTTCAAAAAATGAATGGGATTTATAAATGTATGTTGATGCATTTAAATCATCTTTCTCATATATGCTCGATTTGTATTTCTAGGTTAATTGCTTAACCATGACGTCTTTGAATTTGCGATCTATTTTGGATTTGAATAAATTGACTGGGTCGAACTTCTTGGACTGGATTAGAAATCTAAGAATTATTCTCAAGGCAGAAAAGCTTGTGTATGTCCTCGAAGAGTCTCTTCCCGCCCGTCCTAGTGATAATGCAACTCCGGACCAATTGTTGGCCTATCAGAAACATGTGAATGATTCTGAACTGGCGAGTTGCATCATGCTAGCTGTGATGGTACCCAAGCTTCAAAAGCAACATGAGCATATGGATGCTCATACCGTAGTCTTTCATCTCTATGATTTGTTTGATGAGCAAGTGATGTCCGAAAGATTCGAAGTCTCTAAGCTTCTCTTCACCTCTGAGACGCAAGAAGGTTCATCTGTAGTGCAATTTGTGCTAAAGATGAATGGGTACATCGAGCGACTAGCGACACTCGATTTTGTTATGGATCATGAATTAAGTATTGACTTAATTCTACATTGTTTGCCCAAGATTTTCTCACAGTTTGTGATGAACTACTGGATGAACAAAATTGAAACCACAATTCCTAAGATCATCAACATGCTGAAGACTGTGGAGCCTTCTGTGAAGCATGAGGAGAAGATAATGTTGTTAGTTGATTCCTCTAAGAAAGGTTCTAAGAGGAAGTCAAAGGAACAACACAAGGGGAAGAAGAAAAAGGCAAAGAAGATGGAACCAACTCAAAAGGGCACTTGCCATTACTGTGGTAAGGAGGACCATTGGTGAAGAAACTGCAAGATTTATCTTGAGTCCATAAAGAAGAATAAGGCATCTGATGCCCCATCTTCTTCAGATATCTTCGTTATTGATTGTCATTCTATTTCCTTAGACACTTGGGTATTGGATACCGGGTGTGGTTCAGATATATGTAATAACATACATGGGCTAAGGAATAGATGAAGACTCTTCATGGGAGAGTCAAATTTATATGTTGGGAATGGAGCAAAGGTTACTGCACTCGCCATTGGAATGTATTTGTTGAAACTCCCTATAGGACTTGTCTTAGAACTGGACAATTGCTTTTATATTCCTTCATTGATAAAGAACATCATTTTTATTTCTTGTTTAAATAGAAATGGGTACCATTAAACTTTTAGTAACAATTATTGTTACATAACTTTGAATGGCGTTCTTTATGGAACTAGAACTTTAAGCAATGGTATTTATACGTTGGATGTATCCAGTGACATTTTCAATATCGAAGCGAGCAACAGGTGTGCTTGAAAAGATAATCAATTAAACTCCTACATGTGACATTGTCATCTTAGCCATGTGAGCAAGAAACGCATGTCCGAATTACACCGATGTGTAATTCTGGAATCATTTGAATTAGATTCATACGATACATACAAATCATGCTTAAAGGGCAAGATGACCAAGTTACCTTTTACTGAAAAAGGTGAACCGGTGGGAGCATTGCTTGGTCTAATACATACTGATGCATGCGGACCTATGTCAACTCATGCTCTAGGAGGCTATAGCTACTTCATTACCTTCACCGATGATCACTCACGGTTTGGGTATGTGTCCTTGATGAAACACAAGTCTGAAGCCTTTGAAAGGTTCAAAGAATTCAGAAATGAAGTAGAGAAATAACTTGGAAAGAGTATTAAAATACTTTGATCAAATCGAGGTGGTGAATACTTTAGTCAAGAGTTTCTGGATTATCTAAGGGACAATGGTATATTGTCTCAATGGACTCCACCGTATACACCACAGCTTAATGGTGTATTTGAGAGGCGAAACCGGACCTTGTTTGACATGGTCAAGTCGATGATGAATCACGTGAATCTTCCCAAGTCTTTTTGGGGCTATGCACTTCAGATAGCTATTTACTTGCTAAATAGAGTCCCGACCAAGGTAGTCTCTACTACTCCATATGAGATATGAGCTTGTAAGAAACCTCATTTATCTTACTTGAAGATATGGTGTTGTCCTACTTATGTGAAGTGGACTGTGTTAGACAAATTGGATGCTAAGTATGATAAATATCTATTTATTGGATACCCTAAGGAAACAAGGGGGTTACCAATTCTATCATCCTGTGGAACAAAAGGTGTTTGTTTCGAGGCATGCTGTGTTTCTAGAGAAAGAGTTTCTCTTGCAAGAAAACTATGGGAGCGTCATTGAACTTGAGGAGGTTAAAGAGACTCCAATAGACATTGATGAGATACCTGGTCAAGCACCACAATCGATAACTCATAGTGATAAGCCATCGACTGAACCTATTGTGACACCACATCTTCATAGATCTGGTAGAACACGCAACATTCCTAAAAGATATGGATTTCTCGTAAGAGAATCGAACAATGTGTTACTCATTGACGATGAGGAGACAACTAGTTATGAAGAAGTTTTGAAAAGTTCAGAAAGAGACAAATGGCTTGAAGTCATGAAGTCGGAAATGGATTCCATGTATGAAAATCAAGTTTGGAACTTGGTGGACCCATCTGAAGGCATAAAGCCTATAGGGTGCAAGTGGGTTTTCAAGAAGAAAATCGACATGGATGGTAATGTGATTACCTATAAGGCTAGATTAGTGGCGAAAGGCTATCGTCAAAAGCAAGGTGTTGATTATGACGATACCTATTCACCAGTAGCTATGCTTAAATTCATTCGGATGCTCCTGGCCATTGAGGCTCATTATGATTATGAGATATGACAGATGGATGTGAAAACGGCTTTCCTTAATGGAAACCTACTCGAGGACATGTATATGATACAGCCCGAGGGTTTCACATCGGTTGATAAAACCAAGGTATGAAAGATTCAACGGTCCATATATGGACTGAAGCAAGCATCCAGGAGCTGGAATATCCATTTTGATGAGACAATCAAAAGATTTGATTTCTCACAGAATCCAGACGAACCCTGTGTGTACAAGAAGGTTAGTGGGAGTGCAATTGTGTTCATAATGTTATATGTCAATGACATATTAGTTATAGGAAACAATATATCTATCTTACAGTCAGTTAAAATTTGATTATCCAAAACATTCTCTATGAAAGACCTGGGAGAAGCGACCTATATCCTCGAGATTAAGATCTATAGAGATAGATCGAAACGGTTGCTTGGTCTTTCACAGTCTACATATATAGACCGAGTGCTAAAGAGGTTTAGCATGTCGAAATCCAAGAAAAGTTTCCTTCCCATCATGCATGGGATACACCTTTCAAAGTCTATGTGTCCACACACATAAGACGAGAGGATTTGCATGAGTAAGATCTCCTATGCATCCGCAATAGGATCTATCATGTATGTTATGTTATGTTCGAGGCTCGACGTATCGTATGCTCTGAGTGTCATGAGTAGATATCAGTTTGATCCAAGAATGGATCATTGGGTGGATGTTAAGACAATCTTTAAGTACTTAAGAAGAACTAAGGATGTGTTCCTAATATATGGAGAGGGTGATATGGTAATACGCGGGTATACAGATGTCAGCTTCTAGATAGACAAGGATGATTCCAGGTCTTAGTCTGGGTACATATTCACCTTGTATGGAGGAGCAGTAAGTTAAAAAAGTTCCAAGCAAGACACTATGACAGATTCTACCATTGAGGCAGAATACATTGCAGCTTCAAAAGTAGCAAAAGAAGCAGTTTGGATCAAGAAATTCGTCTCGGAACTTAATGTGGTCTCATCAACGATCCAAACATATGCTTCGCCGCTATCATTTGATCAGAGAGATCATAAGTAGGAAGGAAATATAAATCGAGAAAATTTCCACTAAAAGGAACTTAACAGATCCTTTAACTAAGGTCTTACCTCAAAGTAAGTTTGAGGGTCATGTGAGAGCTTACGTTATTGGATACCGTGGCAATTGACATTAGGCCAAGTGAGAGTTTGTTAGTTATATATGAGAGATGTCCTAAGGCAATTGCCTTATGGTTGTACCATTTATTTGATAAATGAAGATTCACTATTTGAGTATACATGTTTTCATGTATTTGATTGGATCTTAAACTCATTTACTGAATATCCACAATACGATTCATAGCAGGAGAATTTGTGATTGGATCACAACTAGTGAGTATCTCTACATGTGTAATTGTGATGTATTGGAATTATCCCTAATCGATGAATTGATGTATTCGGACACCATTAATTCTGTTGAGACTAGAATGAGTTATACTCTTTGGTATATCCAAGCAGTTGTTTCTCACTGGCTGGAGACATTGGGATGTCCGGAGTTAACTGTGGATGCTAGTTATGGTAACTAGTTCATTAGAGTGACTAGCTGTAAGACTTCATGTGGTTCTCTGCATATATGGATATGTCAATGAAGTCTTGATGCAGTGAGCATCACTCCTCAGTTTTGATGTATGAACCACAGTTAGATGTTAGGATTCACTTGTGTTCTAATTGAAAGTAGGAAACTTCGCTTCCCACTTCAACTTGGTCGCTTGTTCATGGCGATCCCATCGACGTCCCCGGATTAAAAAAAAATTAATCCTAGACAAAAGGGATTACCCAAGCAACCGTTTCATCATCGTGTTATTTGATTAAAGTGGTCACTTGAACAAACTTGTTGTTCAAGCAACCAACCTCTATTCTACAATTAGCCGCGGAATAGACGATGTACATATTGCCGGCTTTTGTGTTTGTATTCGGGGTCCAAGTTAATTTAGCCACAAAACAAAACATACAACATGCATATAATTGAAAAACAATTATAGATAAAATACAAAAGAATATAAACAAGCAAATTTATACCTCTCGATCTTCTATTGTATGTTCTTCCCCCTTTTGGACGTCGTGTGAGCGAAGATCTTTCAAAAGTCGAAGCCTCCTTGATCACCAAACTTCCTTTCCTTGTTCACTCCGAACAAAAGAAGATCATGAAACAAAACTCTTCTTCTTCCTTTAACTGACCACCAAGCTCCAAGCTTGGGGCTTGCCGCCGGCCAAGGAGAAGAACAAGGAGATGTGGGCGCCAGCCAAGAGCTCCAAGGAACAACCCTAGCCCTTGTTTCCACCGGCCAAGGAGAAGAATAGGAATAGGTTGAGTACCGGCCAAGGTGGAGAGGAGAAGGAAGGGCGCCGACAACACATAAGGAAGAATAAAACCTTCCTTAATTGTGGCCGCCCAAGACACCTCCAAAAACCCTAGCCGCCCACTTCTTCCTTACCGCCCAAGCCAAGGAAGAAAAACCCTAACCTCTCTAATTCTTCTACACGCCCAAGCCTTAAGCCCATATTTATAGAGTTAGGCTTAAGCCTCATTGTAATCTCACTCCTGCCGAATCTAGGATTTAATTCAATCACTTGACGAGAGATTTAATCTCCACCGTCAGATCTAGAGTTTTGTTTTCCAACATTGGATCTAGAGTCCATGAGGTTTTAATAGGCTACAATAGGGACCATGAGGAGGAGTTGGATCTTGGCCACCCAATGGATCAAGCTCACATAAAGTCCGATACATTAATGATAATCCATTCCACTAGAGGATTATCATTGATCTACCTCACCAACCCCCATAAGTTAATATGGGCTCCATATATTATTTGTACATTTATCTCCCCGTATTTAAGATCTCGAATGTCCGTCGATTAATTAATTTACTAACAATTAATTAATCAACATCTAACTCCATGAGTAGTACCACTCAACCTTATCATCATGCCGGACCAAGTCCACCTGCAGGGTTTACATGATGAACCTTATGAGCTCCTCAAGGGGACATTATCATTCTAATATATAGGACACAGTTTCCTCCTATAATCAACGGCACATCATATAAGTAATATCATTTTCCAACTTACCGAGCCTATCGATTTACTCTATAAATCTCGCCCATTGGTAAATCAAAGAAATGAATACTAAGTATATGTGCCCATTATTATATCAGGATTAAGAGCATGTACAATATAATATCTGAGGTCCGATTCGATTATGTAGTCAGCAATGAATCGAATCACCTCTAAGTCGGTCCTGCTCAATACACACAAAGTGTACTAGTGTGATTCTATGGTCAAGACAAACCAATACCAAATCACACTACAACCATACCAAAGGTTTGTCCAAAGACATCTCGGTTGTGAGCCTTTACTTATACTTTACAAGGAGCTGATAACATGATCTACCGTGTGACACTACACACCATGTTATCTACAATGTAATGTATTAGACAATATGCATAACCATAAATATGCAAATAATGATCATGTGATTCTTATTTCAAAATAAAGATGTTCATACAAAAGATGGACTTTTTAGTATACATCCCAATAATCTCCCACTTATACTAAAAGACTATGTTGTCCTCAAACTGTCATACATCTGATTCTCATTCCCTCCACATGCCTATTAAAAGCTCTCGTCGGAAGGGCCTTAGTGAAAGGATCTGCCAGGTTATCCTCCGATGCAATCTTTGCCACAACAACTTCTCCTCTCTTTACGATTTCTCGTATCAGGTGGTACTTGCGCTCTATGTGTTTACTTGTCTTATGGGCTCGTGGTTCCTTCGAGTTTGAAACTGCACCACTATTATCATAATAAATTGTGATAGTTCTGGGCAAACCAGGAATCACATCCAAGTCCATCAAGAAGTTCCTAAGCCACACAGCTTCTTTGGCCGCCTCAGAGGCTGCCACATACTCAACTTCCATGGTGGAGTCTACCACGCATTTCTGCTTGACACTCCTTCATACAATAGCTCCACCTCCCAAAGTAAACACAAAACCTGAGGTAGACTTACTGTTATCCCTGTCTGATTGGAAGTTGGAATCTGTGTAACCCACAGGGAGTAATTGGTCTACCTGGTAAACTAGCATATAATCCCTAGTCCTTCTCAAGTACTTCAATATATGCTTTACCGCAGTCCAATGTCCCTGTCTTGGATTACTCTAATATCTGCTAACCATGCCTACAGTAAAACAGATATCTAGTCTCGTACACAGCATAGCATACATGAGGCTTCCTACTGCCAAAGCATAAGGAACCGCCTTCATCTCCTCTATCTCCTCAGATGTTCTAGGACACATCTCCTTAGATAAAGGAACTCCATGTCTGAAAGGTAGAAAACCCTTCTTGGAGTTCTGCATGCTAAAATGAGCCAAAATGGTGTCTATGTATGAAGCTTGAGATAAGCACAACATCCTTTTCCTGCAATCCCTTATAACTTTGATCCCAAGGATGTGTCCCACTTCTCCCAAGTCCTTCATATCAACCTGTTTGGACAACCATACCCTTACGTCTGATAACACCTTGACATTGTTGCCAATTAACAAAATGTCATCTACGTATAGTACAAGAAATACCACTACATTTCTATCACATCTCTTGTATACACAAGACTCATCCGGACTTTGAATAAATCCATAAGACTGGATTACCTCATCAAAGCGGATGTTCCAAGACCTCAAAGCTTGCTTCAATCCATAAATGGACCGATTAAGCTTGCACACAAGATGCTCGTTGCCCTTTGCAATGAATCCCTCTGGTTGCTTCATATAGATGTTTTCCTCAAGACTTCCATTAAGGAAAGTTGTCTTGACATTCATCTGACATACCTCATAATCCATATGAGCAGCAATGCACAAGTAAATCCGAATAGACTTAAGCATGGCTACCGGCGAAAAGGTCTCCTCATAATTGATACCCTCTTTCTGAGTATACCCCTTCGCAATAAGCCTTGCTTTGAAGGTCTCAACCTTCCCGTCTATTCCTCTATTTCTTTTGTAGATCCACTTGCATCCAATAGTTTTTACACCATCGGGTGGTTCTACTAGCTCCCAGACCTGATTTGAATCCATAGATTCAATCTCAGCATTTATTGCGCTTTGCCAAGATACGACATCTTTATCTTGGATTGCCTCGTCATATGTCCAGGGATCAGGTTCATATTCACCAGGGACCAAAATAGAAGATTCTCCCAAGAACATGAATCTATCAGGTTGTCTCACAACCCTCCCACTATGATGAGGTATCACCTGTGTATGCTCTGTGACACACGGTGCAATGACTTGTGGTATATCCTCTTGTACCGATGGTACTGAAGTAGTGACTTCCCCTTTCAATTCCTCCAGAACAATCTTACTCATGGGCTTGTGGTTCATCACATAGTCTTTCTCTAGAAATCTGGCGTTCGTGCTAACGATCACCCTCTAATCTCTAGGACTATAAAATAAACCTCCTTTTGTTCCTCTAGGATAGCCAACGAACATGTGCACTTCTGTAACAAGTTCCAACTTACCAGCATCTGCCTTCAGCACATGTGTTGGACTCCCCCAAATCTGAATATATCTTAGACTAGGCTTTCGCCTAGTCCACAATTTTATGGGAGTAGAAGGCACTGATTTAGATGGTACCAAGTTCAGAATATACACTACCGTATCTAGAGCATATCCCCAGAACAAATCTGGCAACTTAGAATAACTCATCATCGATCTCACCATCTCCATAAGAGTCCTATTCCTTCGCTCTACTACACCATTCTACTGGGGTGTGCCAGGTGTAGACAATTGGGATTGAATCCCAGCCTCTGATAAGTAAATCCTAAACTCTCCCAAGAGGTACTCACCACCACGATCAGATAGTAGTGTCTTGATACTTTTACCTTGACGTTTCTCCACATCAGCCTTGAATTCTTTGAACTTGTCAAAGCATTCAGACTTGCGGTGCATCAAGTAAATGTATCCATATCTTGAATAATCATCTATGAAAGAGACGAAATACTCAAAACCACCTCTAGCCTGGATAGACATAGGACCACACAAATCAGAATGAACCAATTCCAACACATATTTGGCTCTATACCCCTTGGCCTTAAAAGGCCTCTTGGTTATTTTACCCTCCAAGCAAGATTCGCAGGTTGGGAAATCTTCCACAACTAATGAACCCAGAGGTACATCAACCTTTGAATTTTGCTTAGGTTAATATGACCAAGTCTTAGATGTCAAAGATATGTTTGGTTCATCTTCGAAGGTTCTTTTCTCTTATTGGAATTAGAAGATGAGTTATTAACTTCTATTTGCATTATGGGAGCTTTTGGTTCAAGTGTATATAAATTTCCTATCAATGCATCAGAACAGATAATCTCCCTATTCCTTTTTATAACAACTCTGTCATTGAAAGAAATAGAATATCCATTCATAAACAATTTAGTAACCAAAATCAAATTCTTTCTAAATAAAGGTACATAAAGGCAATTCTTAAGAACCAAAACTTTAGTTTTCTCAAAAGACAAATAAACATCTCCCACTGCAACAGCCGCCACCTTCGTGGCATCGCCCAAGTATACGGTAATCTCCCCCTCAGTCAGTCGTCTGGTTTCAAACCCTCAGAAGTATTGCAGACATGATCAGTGGCTCCTATATCTACACACCAGGTGCCGGTAGATAACACCGCTAAACATGTTTCAACGACTAGACAAAAAGATATACCTTTGTTCTACTTCCGGTTGGGGCAGTCCTTTTTCTAGTGTCCAGTCTACTTACAAGTGAATCACTTGCCTTTCAGCTTCTTCACTCTTCCCTGGGTTCCTCCCACCGCCTTTGCCTCTGCTTATTTCTTCTTCTTCTTGCCTTTCGGCTTAGAAGTAGAAACCTTTTGGGTCACCATGGCTTGCGCCTGAGCACTCTGACGAAATAGCCCCTCTGTCACCTAGAGTTCTGTCAGAAGCTCTGCCAACGAATACAACCTCTTGTTCATGTTGTAGTTCAGGCGGAACTGCTCAAAACTCCTAGGTAGAGACTGGAGAATGATATCGACCTGGGTTTCTCCATCGATCTCAGCTCCGAGGACTTCCAGCTCATTCAAATGAGCCATCATCTTGAGAACATGATCCCTCATGGGTGTTCCCTCGATCATGGTGGTCATCATCAAGTTCCTCATGGCTTCCTGCCTAGCAGCCCGATTTTGGTGTCCGAAAAGCTCTTTGAGATTGAGCATCATGTCATAAGCAGTGGGCATGACTTGATGCTGATGTTGTAGTACATTTGACATAGATGCCAAAATGTAACACCGCGCTATCTCGTCCGCCTTAATCCACTTCTTATAACTCTCCTTCTCCTTTTCCCCAGAATCATCCACAGGCTTAGGAGGGCACTCTCCGAGGAGTACATATTTGTATTCCTCAGCAGTCAAGACAATGTCAAGATTCCTCTTCCAATCAACATAATTGGGTCCAGTAAGTTTATTTTCTTTCAGTATCACAGCAAGCGGGTAGAAAGTCATTTTGAAAAAAACCTAAGAATCACATAGATCAAAATATTAGATTTCAAAAAATTATTGATTCATCAAACAATAAAATTTTAAAATCAACCAACACCTCAAAACACCGAGAATATCGTATGTCACGATAGTGTGGACGTATACGAATTCTACATTTGTAAGAGGAGGTTTTACCCATTAATTTTACTATCTTGTCAACCTAAATTTTTGACAAATAAAATTAATAGTTGATTCCTCTTCCTTCATATCAACCTGTTTGGACAACCATACCCTTACGTCCGATAACACCTTGACATTATTGCCAATTAACAAAATGTCATCTACGTATAGTACAAGAAATACCACTACATTTCTATCACATCTCTTGTATACACAAGACTCATCCGGACTTTGAATAAATCCATAAGACTGGATTACCTCATCAAAGCGGATGTTCCAAGACCTCAAAGCTTGCTTCAATCCATAAATGGACCGATTAAGCTTGCACACAAGATGCTCGTTGCCCTTTGCAATGAATCCCTCTGGTTGCTTCATATAGATGTTTTCCTCAAGACTTCCATTAAGGAAAGTTGTCTTGACATTCATCTGACATACCTCATAATCCATATGAGCAGCAATGCACAAGTGAATCCGAATAGACTTAAGCATGGCTACCGGCGAAAAGGTCTCCTCATAATTGATACCCTCTTTCTGAGTATACCCCTTCGCAATAAGCCTTGCTTTGAAGGTCTCAACCTTCCCGTCTATTCCTCTCTTTCTTTTGTAGATCCACTTGCATCCAATAGTTTTTACACCATCGAGTGGTTCTACTAGCTCCCAGACCTGATTTGAATCCATAGATTCAATCTCAGCATTTATTGCGCTTTGCCAAGATACGACATCTTTATCTTGGATTGCCTCGTCATATGTCCAGGGATCAGGTTCATATTCACCAGGGACCAAAATAGAAGATTCTCCCAAGAACATGAATCTATCAGGTTGTCTCACAACCCTCCCACTATGATGAGGTATCACCTGTGTATGCTCTGTGACACACGGTGCAATGACTTGTGGTATATCCTCTTGTACCGATGGTACTGAAGTAGTGACTTCCCCTTTCAATTCCTCCAGAACAATCTTACTCATGGGCTTGTGGTTCATCACATAGTCTTTCTCTAGAAATCAGCGTTCGTGCTAACGATCACCCTCTAATCTCTAGGACTATAAAATAAACCTCCTTTTGTTCCTCTAGGATAGCCAACGAACATGTGCACTTCTGTAACAAGTTCCAACTTACCAGCATCTGCCTTCAGCACATGTGTTGGACTCCCCCAAATCTGAATATGTCTTAGACTAGGCTTTCGCCTAGTCCACAATTTTGTGGGAGTAGAAGGCACTGATTTAGATGGTACCAAGTTCAGAATATACACTACCGTATCTAGAGCATATCCCCAGAACAAATCTGGCAACTTAGAATAACTCATCATCGATCTCACCATCTCCATAAGAGTCCTATTCCTTCGCTCTACTACACCATTCTACTGGGGTGTGCCAGGTGTAGACAATTGGGATTGAATCCCAGCCTCTGATAAGTAAATCCTAAACTCTCCCAAGAGGTACTCACCACCACGATCAGATAGTAGTGTCTTGATACTTTTACCTTGACGTTTCTCCACATCAGCCTTGAATTCTTTGAACTTGTCAAAGCATTCAGACTTGCGGTGCATCAAGTAAATGTATCCATATCTTGAATAATCATCTATGAAAGAGACGAAATACTCAAAACCACCTCTAGCCTGGATAGACATAGGACCACACAAATCAGAATGAACCAATTCCAACACATCTTTGGCTCTATACCCCTTGGCCTTAAAAGGCCTCTTGGTTATTTTACCCTCCAAGCAAGATTCGCAGGTTGGGAAATCTTCCACAACTAATGAACCCAGAGGTACATCAGCTATCAACCTTTGAATTTTGCTTAGGTTAATATGACCAAGTCTTAGATGTCAAAGATATGTTTGGTTCATCTTCGAAGGTTCTTTTCTCTTATTGGAATTAGAAGATGAGTTATTAACTTCTATTTGCATTATGGGAGCTTTTGGTTTAAGTGTATATAAATTTCCTATCAATGCATCAGAACAGATAATCTCCCTATTCCTTTTTATAACAACTCTGTCATTGAAAGAAATAGAATATCCATTCATAAACAATTTAGTAACCAAAATCAAATTCTTTCTAAATAAAGGTACATAAAGGCAATTCTTAAGAACCAAAACTTTATTTTTCTCAAAAGACAAATAAACATCTCCCACTGCAACAGCCGCCACCTTCGTGGCATCGCCCAAGTATACGGTAATCTCCCCCTCAGTCAGTCGTCTGGTTTCCTGAAACCCCTGTAAAGTATTGCAGACATGATCAGTGGCTCCTATATCTACACACCAGGTGCCGGTAGATAACACCGCTAAACATGTTTCAACGACTAGACCAAAAGATATACCTTTGTTCTACTTCCGGTTGGGGCAGTCCTTTTTCCAGTGTCCAGTCTACTTACAAGTGAATCACTTGCATTTCAGCTTCTTCACTCTTCCCTGGGTTCCTCCCACCGCCTTTGCCTCTGCTTATTTCTTCTTCTTCTTGCCTTTCGACTTAGAAGTAAAAACCTTTTGGGTAACCATGGCTTGCGCCTGAGCACTCTGACGAAAAAGCCCCTCTGCCACCTGGAGTTCTGTCAAAAGCTCCGCCAATGAATACAACCTCTTGTTCATGTTGTAGTTCAGGCGGAACTGCTCAAAACTCCTAGGTAGAGACTAGAAAATGATATCAACCTGGGTTTCCCCATCGATCTCAGCTTCAAGGACTTCCAACTCATTCAAATGAGTCATCATCTTGAGAACATGATCCCTCACGGGTGTTCCCTCGATCATGGTGGTCGTCATCAAGTTCCTCATGGCTTCCTACCTAGCAGCCCGATTCTGGTGTCCGAAAAGCTCTTTGAGATTGAGCATCATGTCATAAGCAGTGGGCATGACTTGATGCTGATGTTGTAGTACATTTGACATAGATGCCAAAATGTAACACCGCGCTATCTCGTCCGCCTTAATCCACTTCTTATAACTCTCCTTCTCCTTTTCCCCAGAATCATCCACAGGCTTAGGAGGGCACTCTCCGAGGAGTACATATTTGTATTCCTCAGCAGTCAAGACAATGTCAAGATTCCTCTTCCAATCAACATAATTGGGTCCAGTAAGTTTATTTTCTTTCAGTATCACAGCAAGCGGGTAGAAAGTCATTTTGAAAAAAACCTAAGAATCACATAGATCAAAATATTAGATTTCAAAAAATTATTGATTCATCAAACAATAAAATTTTAAAATCAACCAACACCTCAAAACACCGAGAATATCGTATGTCACGATAGTGTGGACGTATACGAATTCTACATTTGTAAGAGGAGGTTTTACCCATTAATTTTACTATCTTGTCAACCTAAATTTTTGACAAATAAAATTAATAGTTGATTCCTCTTCGGCCCTACAAATAAAAGCAGTGACTCCGATGGGGAGGATACTCTTATTTGCATCTAAGTGTTCACCATTACTCGGTACCAAGATAATTATCTCGGGTTATGTGCCTTCCGATGGGGAAGTGCACACGCTCCTTAATAATTTCCTATAACCATATTCGACCTTGTGATCCGCAAACAAACTCATCCGATGGGGAGGAAGGCACTCAAAGCCGATGTGCAAGTTTGTTTGCATCACATGTTAAATCGTAATGGAGGTCATGGGAATTTATAAAAATATCCCTCTCCCACTTAGTAATTTAAAATTGAGGAATTTTCTAGCCTACGATATGCATATCAAACAATAAGCAATAAATATGAAAAAGAAATATTTTCCAACTATTATGGCTTTTGTCTCCAATATGCCTCCCGTCGTATCGCCATCTCGTCCGCTCCTCCCTACGCCATGTACAAGCCATCCGGAGATCCGAGCCGAGAAAAAACTATTTTAATTTACATCCATCGATTCTATACTCCACGAGGGAGTGTACATGAAATCTAGATCGAAAGTAAAATAAAATAAAAAGAGTGGCTAAACAATGTCGTATCTAATTACAAAAATTAAATACTAGCCTCGTCAACACCGAGGATTCAACAAAATATACAATTACACACATACAATCACATACACACATATGGCCATAATAGTTGGATCCTATGCCTGCAACTAAAAAGTTAACCTACGCACATCCTACTATTATCCGACACATATAATATATGAAAAGTGCATAAAAGTAACTGAATCCTAAACACACAACCATAAACCTGGCTCTGATACCACTTGAAGGTAGGAAACTTCGCTTCCCACTTCAACTTGGTCGCTTGTTCATGGCGATCCCATCGATGTTCCCGGATTAAAAAAAATAATCCTAGACAAAAGGGATTACCCAAGCAATCATTTCATCGTCGTTCTATTCGATTAGAGTGGTCACTTGACCAAACTTGTTGTTCGAGCAACCAACCTCTATTCTACGATTAGTCGCGGAATAGACGATGTACGGATCACTGGATTTTGTGTTTGTATTCAGGGCCCAAGTTAATTTAGCCACAAAATAAAACATACAACATGCATATAATTGAAAAACAATTATAGACATAATACAAAAGAATATAAACAAGCAAATTTATACCTCTCGATCTTCTATTGTATGTCCTTCCTCCTTTTGGACATCGTGTGGGCGACGATCTTCCAAAAGTCGAAGCCTCCTAGATCACCAATCTTCCTTTCCTTATTCACTCCAAACAAAGAAGATCATGAAACAAAACTCTACTCGTTCCTTTAACCGACCACCAAGCTCCAAGCTTGGGGCATGCCGTCGGCCAAGGAGAAGAACAAGGAGATGTGGGCGCCGGCCAAGAGCTCAAAGGAACAACCCTAGCCCTTGTTTCCACCGACCAAGGAGAAGAATAGGAATAGGTTGAGCATCAGCCAAGGTGGAGAGGAGAAGGAAGGGCGCCGGCAACACCTAAGGAAGAAGTAAACCTTCCTTAATTGTGGCCGCCCAAGACACCTCCAAAAACCCTAGCCGCCCACTTCTTCCTTGCCGCCCAAGCCAAGGAAGAAAAACCCTAACCTCTCTAATTCATTTACACGCCCAAGCCTTAAGCCTATATTTATAGAGTTAGGCTTAATCCTCCTTTTAATCTCCACCGTCGGTTCTAGGGATTTAATCTCAATCATCAGATCTAGAGATTTAATCTCAACCGTCGGATCTAGAGATTTAATCTCCACCGTCGAATCTGTTGGTGCAATCGGCCTAAGTTGACTCGAGTTTGACTCGAGCAGTGTTTTGATTATAGACAAAACTTATGACATGGGTTGGCCACGTAAGTCCGAGCATGGGGCTTGGCGGTGAGAAAGTCCAACATGGAGTTGGCATGGAAAATCCAAGCATGAAGCTTGGTGTGGGAAAGTCCAAAGCATTGTGAAGGTGTGCGCTTGGTGCTTGGCATGGGAAAAGTCCAAAGCATTGCGAAGCCGTGTGCTTGGTGCTTGGTGAGAAATGCATTGCGAAGCCGTGCGCTTGGTGCATTTGGGTAGTCTTGAGAACTTGGCAAGTTCACTAGGCTCGGGGTCTTTGAGTCGGTGAAGGATGGCATTGCGAAGTCGTATGCTTGGTACATCCGAGGGACCGCCGGACGGGGAGCGAATGGAGTGAGGCCCAAAGGGAAGCATACTTCTAGGGCATGAGACGCGAAGGATGGCGTTGTGAAGTTGTGTGCTTGGCGCATCCGAGGGACGTAGGCCGAGGGAAGAGAGCTTCGGTGGGGAACTCCATGAGGGATAAGGTGGACTTGGCCAAGTGGCTAAGACTGAGTGTCGGAGGCTCAAACTGGTGTTTGAGGGTTTACCCGACGGTCAGATGCTTAAACAACTTGGTGTTTGAGGTTTTGCCCGACAGCAATCGACTGGCACAGGGGCCGATTCGACTGATCCAAGTCGACTAGGGTTTGACTGGTGTAAGGCTGCAATTTTGTGCTTGGCAGTCGACTGCCATGGGCTGGCAGTCGACTGATGTCGATAATAGTCGACTGCCGAGGGATTGCAGTCGACTGATGGGAGTGTCACGAGCACATAACGCTCCGTAGTCGACTGGGCAGTCGACTACTAGGTCACCAGTCGACTGATGGGCCTCATCAGTCGACTAGTAGGTGATCTGTTGGAACTTATCTGACGTGGATCTGGCCGTTGTGAGACAACGTGTCACGCCCCGAGAGTATGCCGTGCCGAAAAACAAACGGACGGCATCTCCCCTGTACGTGGCAACATATCGGGTTAATACAAGGCCCGTAGGCCCACAACAACAATATGATATACGCAGATATCATCATATCAAACATAATAAACACAGCGGAAACAATACAAACAGATCAACAAGATACAATGACCCAACTGTGCACTCCGGAGTGACTTGACACAACAAGAAACATAATAGAAGCAACAGCGAAAGCCAAATACATACAATACGTCCGTATATCACAGATATGAGAATAATACAGGTTAAAACCACAAAACGACAATCCGTAGAAATACAACAATACGGAAAACATGTCCATTCGTCCGGTGTGAGATGGGATCACCGGTGGCGAGCTCGAGCGTCAAGGAATCTTCTACATTATATCCAGGCGACGAAGCCCGAGGTCCAGGGGTGGTGAGTATAAACTCAGGGGTAATATATAGAAAGTGCATGAACAACATATAAGGATAGATCTACAAGTATACATGTGAAGATCTACAGGTATACAACATGAGTCCGATAGACATACAGTCATATCCAAATCTAATAACAAGTAACTACAGTAAAGTCATACTCAATGTATATACTAAACTGATCCACTGAACATAAAATAATGTACCAACGTACCTGACGGTCTGCAACACCATAAACTATATCATCACGAGCAGTTACAATAACATAACCATATAACATACTAAGTCAATCCCATACCAATTAATACGCCAACATATGAGCGATATGATCACTTGTAATAACAATCCGATCCATACCACTATGACATGACACTAATCAAAGGCATACATCGGTCTGGACCAACACATATATCATGCTCAACACATAACAGTATATAAAATGCAAATGACATGTATCATGATGAACAAACATGTGCAACAATCATAGCTCAATCAAATGCAGCATCTCACAGGCATATGTAAAACATATATCAAATACATGCATACATATATATCAGCAATGCATATGCATGGTCATGTCTGCGTACCCAACTCGCTACCACGACCCCAGTGTGGCCTAGGTGGCACGACATGACAACTATCCCGACTCCAGCCGCCACCACTCTCGAGTGACCGAGTTGGGTAGTATGAAACAGTAGCTAGCCCGCTATAGAGCTATATGCTACCCACACGGGGGGGGTCCCTGCTGCTAGCCGCTCCGTCCCTACCCATGAGTAGACGGGCACCGCACCCAGGACAACTGCACATCACACGACCACCGTCAATAGTGGGTGAGTGCGCTAACTACCACTCCGCATGGTGGCTAAGTGCGCATCTCCAGACTACCACCATCCATAGTGGCGAACGGCACGCATAACAATGCTCGCCCTCAACCTCTGCAGCCACTACCCGAGTGGCCGGGGCGGGATGGATCGACGACACGTCTCCACCATAAGGAGACTCACCAACGATGCATGTAGTGTAATGATGCATAGATCCATACATGTATCCTCGCCACACTCCCTATCCACGGGAGACACGTCAACAAAAGTCAACTATGCGAGGACTACAATCCACAAGACTCTCTCTATCGCACAAAGAGTCATACTCATCCGATACCACTAAGACCTCTAGTCCATAACGATATACAATCGACCGTCCATATAACCATAAACAGGCACACAATCCATAATGGATATACCATCACGCTAAGACCTACAGTACATGGTCACATACTGACAACTATACACTTATCTATACACAGACAACTAGATCCATCATAAATGCACTACTAATACGGATACGATATAACAATCGACTCCATAATCCAAACCATCACCTAACCCTAGTGATGTAATACAGTAACCCAATCTGAAGTCACAAAAATAACCCTAACCACATGTACTTACTGAACATCTATCAGTTAATACATAATAGGGTTTATAGTTCCTATCCATGCTAGATAATCAATGAGTAATAGAGTATATATCTCAAAGGTCAAGGCAGTACAAGCATGTGATTAAATAAGAGTGGATCTAAGGTAAACAAGAATAACATATATCCAATATCATGCACTGGAATTGATCAAAACTACCGGACCAGGTAGATATTACCCACGATCTGAAGCTTGAATAATCCTCAGCTAGCGGATCGCCGTATCCCAAACCTGTACAATAATAGCAATAATGATTAAGTACAAGTATCCAACAAACATAGGAACTAAACACTACATCGTTCCTATACTCACATCCTTTCCTCGTCTATGAGGTAGAAACTCCAATTAACCCAATTTGATACACCAAAACCAAACTCGCTCCCAAATCAACAAGATCACTATATAGATCTAAACAACACTCTAACCATGAGCATAACCGGATCATCCACACCATCAATTAAAGGAAATCGATTAAACAATTCTCAACTCAATTCGTTCGGTTGCGTATTGCTATGCAGGCAAATCACCAGCATTAGCGAAACCAACTCCAGATTCTTGAACAAATTTGAACCACTGAATAACACCTCTCGTAACCCTAAACCTATCATCTCCAAAACCCACAAGATTATCAACGCTTAGAATATTCTAAGCTTATCCCAATATCCAAATCACATAACCAATCCATTAGCATACTACATGTCCGAAATACCCTGCACAGAACAAAATAAGAAGGGGAAAAACAGAGTTTATATCGGAACTACACTCAATACTGTATTCACCCAAACAGCCAAAGCAACCAATAATCCACCATCTCCAATGATCCACACACACGCACAATCAGCATAACAATATCACCAATCTAAGCTAATCACAAGCTGCAACCTCTCCTTCCACACACAGTCGACACAACACAACATCACCCAGCGACAACCACAGGTTCAGATTCCACACAAATCACAGATTCCACTCGGCAATCCATCGATATAAACCATCAAATTCACAACAATTACTATTGAGACAGCAAAGGAATCGGAACTTACCAGCTAACTCTTCACCGGCAATAGTTTTCCCAGCTGCCCTGTTCACCGGACAAACCAACTCCAATCACTGATTACACCACAAATTGAATGCTAAATCGAAGACTCCACAGTAAGATCTAAGCCCATATCTCAAAGGGAAAGAGATCGATCCTTACCTAGCTCAGGTGATGATCGACGGCGAAACCTCCCTCTCGGCAGCTCACTCCCACGGCGAACATCGAGAATGATCCGATCGTCGCTGCGTGCAGAGAGGAAGGAAGACAACCAACTCAACTAAGCCACTCACCAGCCATCCTGACGGCGACTAGGGCAGTGATATTCAACGAGTTGCTCCGGTGACGACGCGGCAACGACCATCGATAGAAAAGAAATAGATGCGATGGTCGACGACCGGCGTCTTCCACTCGAGGTAACCTCCGACGACCTAGGGCGGCGGCGCTGCTGTCGTTCGCGATGAGGCTGGTGGCGATCGGCACCTCATCGACCTCGCTGAGCTCGCGGAAGAGAGGGAATCGGAGAAATGAGATCGAGAAATCGGGATATGGTTCGTTCGACGGCTTATAAAATCCATTCGAGCGATTTAGCTAGCCCAACCCAAATCCAACCCAATCCTGATTTGGGTTCATTTCAAGTTTCCCAATCATTGAAGCCCCAATCATTGAGCCCAATTCAGCCCAAAGCCCAATTTCAAATCAAGCCCAATTTCAGCCCAGCTAAATAATTAACCCATTAACCCACTAATTAAGCCAAATCAATCCCTTAATTAATCCTAATTAATTAACGGGTTAATTTTTTTTTTCTTCGTATTTTACATTCTCCCCCACTTATAAAAATTTGGTCCCCAAATTTCCGACTCACGTACTTGTATGATATGTCACAATAATCATCTCGAGTATCCGGAGCAAAGTCACACCTCAAGTGACTAAGTGGGGTACTGAGTTCGAATATTATATTCCAGCTTTTATATACACTCTCAGCCAACCTATTAAGAAGTCAATAACTGTACCAGAGTGGAGCTTTATACCCGTAACCGTTGGGAAACTTTGCCAGAATCGTAAGGTGAATCATGAATCACCATCAGAAATGATACTCAAGGTTACTCCATGGATATAATTCCATCAAGCGATCAGACGAAAGCCATCTTACGACTCGGAAGGAAATGAGCGGACCTAGCTAATCGATCATCGACTACCCAAATCCTATCAAGTTCTTTCCGAATTCTAGATAATATCCCAACACAGTCTAACGTACTAGGCTCTCACTTCTATCACGGTACGTAACCCTACTGGTCATTAATATTCCACTTTTACATGTTGGCCCACCAACATCAAACTACAGAATCATCCATGTCCCACATATCGTTCCACCAACCGGAACGTCTCAATACTCACTATTTTCGGATACACTCCGAATAAATCATCACTCTCGAATGAAGAGCCTCCTGAAATAACTCTTCCTAAAGCGAATGCAACTCTGTAACCCACTATTCTCCTCGGAAATGGAGAATTACTTTCTCACAAGAGAAACCAATCTACTGTTCCAAAATTCATTATATCACCCAGAACTGAAAGTAACTGGAAGACTATAATGACTAATCTCGCTAGTTTCTCAACCAGCATATACATAATATATATCTCATTCAACTGCATCGGGATCGCTCCTAATCCCTGAAATATTGCATCTTCGTACAATACTCTTCCATCCCCAACGGAAGGGATAACTAACACTGATGCAATAGTCAGTCACCGTCTAGGCCCTGAAACCTAGCTTCAAACTTCCGACCAGGTGATTGTCATCACCTTCTTGGTCCCACAAGTCGTCGATATAATATCGATAAAACATCCTATCCGCATCTCTGGTAAATACCAAATCAATCTAGGGAAACATAACTTCCCTTAAGTCGTGAATATATCCCAAAATATATCATCCACAGATATGATGACAATCGATCCCAAATACTCCAAGAGTACTTGATTCCTCATATCCATGAACGACTAAATCGTCGATAAGTCTAACAACATTATCCACATATCCTAAAATTCATACCAAGTATGAAATGTCGTCTTCTACACACTGACATCCTTTACTCTAAGCTACCGATAGCTTAATCATCACACCGACAATGATAATTGTATGACACCAAGTCACTACAATATCAAACCTCCAATGTAGGCCAACCCTAGGATAACCTCGGTGTCCAAAAGCGAAGATACTCATTCTCAACTCTGCGTTCAAATCATCGATAATCGATGCATAACCTCAAAGGTCCGTCTCTTTTAACAAGAGTTACGAGTCTTCTCAGAAGAAACACTAGGAACAATAAATCTCCCATGGTGTTTAGCAACATCGTTACCCATAAAATCATCTCCCGGTATGAGGTCCCCAATATCAGGACTATTCCCGAAATCACCTCAATCGCATATTCCACTTGCTCATGCAGTGGCAAGCTCGAGAGTTCATCCGTAACTACATCCGCATACTCTCGGATTATACGTACATCCGAGAGTCCTAGTATACCAACGCTCCAACAATCCAACTATCCGTAAGGATATGTCTATAGTGGAGGTATGTCTAGCAAAGGCTAAGGGTATCCCTGGACTTCTTGGTTGTCGATCACATCTCACCAGATGGTAGAGAAAAATCACCAACCCACAAGTCGATAGGAACCCTTCTAATCCTATATAAGAACATTCTAGACAAAGATACTTGTAAATTACCAGTATCTCTCGATATATCCACAAATAGGATAACCTAAAGTAATACCCCGAAGGACAGATCCTTCGGTCTTCTATACTTCTTCTCGAGTAATATATAAATTTATCCAACATCTGTTCTGGACGACTGCGCTCATGTAGATGCAAAGACTATCATGGAGAAACTGAAGTCAACTGCTGAAACTGAGGTACAATCTGAAACAACTGCATTGGAGATGGTAAACACTGTTGTACTAGCAAAGGTACACATCCGGCTGAAAAAATACTGAAGAACTGTCAACATCAAAGCACGCTCCATCTCTGTGAAAGGTATAGCTGCAACTGGAGAATACTGCATAGATACGACTATCGTCGTAAAATCTCTCTCCTCTGAACAAATCATAATCTCGCCTGGGAAGGCAACTGTTGCTGTCGTCTGGGAAGGTAACAATTGTTGTCTGATCGTCTGAGTCTTCTAAGAGGTTTTCGGCTGATACTGCTGAGTAACTTACTTCTTCCGGATGAAAGTATCAAAGAACTTCAACTATATCTGGGGTAGTAGATCACTGCTGATGTGATAACCTAATCTTCTATAATGATCTCGGCTTCCGAGGTTGTGGATCGTCCGCTCGAAAGCATCATCCATAGTCTTCAACTGAGTCTTCAAAGTACATATTCTCCTCGTAGGTACTAGCTGCTTATAGTAGAAACATATACAATGGTCCATCGGATAATCTGACTCTGTGTCTCGTCGTAACCCGCACTGCACACACATAATCTCCTTTCGGAGTCTTTCCTCTGAGTTCGCTGATAAACATGAGAAGCTACTGACAATCTGCAATCGGTCTTCTATGATCGGAAAACTCTCCAATAGTCGCTCGTGACTCACGATTTTAATCTTGCTCCTTTTATCCAACATTCGGAGACTTCTAATTCCAATAATTTGACTTGCAATATATGCTTATCAAATCTCCAACTCTTAAAACACTTACTACGGAGTCATTTCTATACACATGACTCAGTCTAAGGACTTCCGGTAGGATCTAGTAGGAGATCCAAACATCCTGATCAAGATGTCAACCGATAATCTGTGGGTGGCTAAAACCAACCCAATCACATTCTTGGGCTATTAAATGGTCGTAACTTTCGCAAGTCTAACGACTCTGCATGGTACTTCCATTACCAACGATCACTCGACCTAAAGCCCAAGAATTCCTTGACAATGAGTCAAAGAAAATGATGTGGGAAAATACTCTCTCACAACATCACTGCACTGTGACTAAGTGATACATTATTTCCCGTAGGTTACTTTCTATCTCTTCCACCAAGTACCGGCAAAAATCCGGATAATGGTATTACACTAACACTACTATCTTCGTATAACCCGAGTCAAGTACTCCAAAAGTACTCCTAAATGTTATACAACCTAGAATAACCAACTCAGGGATCAAAATCCCTATGAATATCACCAAAATAATCCTCTACTATCTCGTGACAGCAATAGTATACTCGCTTAGTCCATTACCCCTCAGGTAATGATCTGACTAACATAATTAGTGAAAATCTTAGGACCGTAATCCTTGATCTCCACAAGAGATGTGACTACTAACCCCTGCTATCCGACTCGGTATCAGTCGGCTCTCAAAGGTAATTCACCTTTTCGACAGCAGGTACATATCTAATAACCTCCACATGTCGTTCCCGTGGTCAACTCACCATGGTTACTAATACTGATTAACATACTACAAGTCATGCACTGTTATAAGCAACTAAATGCATAGCCAACAGAAGGATATGTAATAACAGTTAACATACCTTAATCCTTGTAGCTCGGAGATGTCCGCAACAGCCAGATCCCAGAACTCACAAAACCAAGACCGAGTAAAGCAAAACTCGATGTCCGAACGAAATCAAATCCGAAAATGGACTTCGCAACCTAGGGCTCTGATACCAATAAAATTGTCACGCCCCGAGAGTATGCCGTGCCGAAAAACAAACGGACGGCATCTCCCCTGTACGTGGCAACATATCGGGTTAATACAAGGCCCGTAGGCCCACAACAACAATATGATATACGCAGATATCATCATATCAAACATAATAAACACAGCGGAAACAATACAAACAGATCAACAAGATACAATGACCCAACTGTGCACTCCGGAGTGACTTGACACAACAAGAAACATAATAGAAGCAACAGCGAAAGCCAAATACATACAATACGTCCGTATATCACAGATATGAGAATAATACAGGTTAAAACCACAAAACGACAATCCGTAGAAATACAACAATACGGAAAACATGTCCATTCGTCCGGTGTGAGATGGGATCAGCTGGCGGAGCTCCGAACGTCCAAGGAATCTTCTACCTGTTATCTGGGCGACAGGAAGCCCAGGGTCCAGGGGTGGTGAGTATAAACTCAGGGGTAATATATAGAAAGTGCATGAACAACATATAAGGATAGATCTACAAGTATACATGTGAAGATCTACAGGTATACAACATGAGTCCGATAGACATACAGTCATATCCAAATCTAATAACAAGTAACTACAGTAAAGTCATACTCAATGTATATACTAAACTGATCCACTGAACATAAAATAATGTACCAACGTACCTGACGGTCTGCAACACCATAAACTATATCATCCTGAACAGATTACAATAACATAACCATATAACATACTAAGTCAATCCCATACCTGACCAATACGCCAACATATGAACAGTATATGATCACTTGTAATAACAATCCAGTCCATACCACACTATGACATGACACTAATCAAATGCATACATCGGTCTGGACCAACACATATATCATGCTCAACACATAACAGTATATAAAATGCAAATGACATGTATCATGATGAACAAACATGTGCAACAATCATAGCTCAATCAAATGCAGCATCTCACAGGCATATGTAAAACATATATCAAATACATGCATACATATATATCAGCAATGCATATGCATGGTCATGTCTGCGTACCCAACTCTCTACCACGACCCGGTGTGGCTAGGTGGCATGACATGACAACTATCCCGACTCGACCGCCACCACTCTCGGTGGCCAGGGTTGGGTAGTATGAACGCGATAGCTAGCCCGCTATAGAGCTATATGCTACCCACACGGGGGTCCTCGCTAGCCGCTCGTCCCTACCCATGAGTAGCGGGCACCGCACCCGGGACAATCGCACATCACACGACCACCGTCAATAGTGGGTGAGTCGCTAACTACCACTCCGCACGGTGGCGGTCGCGTCTCCGGCTACCACCATCCATAGTGGCGAGAACGGCACGCATAACAATGCTCTTCTCCTCAACCCTGACCACTACCCCGAGTGGCCGGGAGGCGGGATGATCGACGACACGTCTCCACCATAAGGAGACTCATCCAACATGCATGTAGTGTAATGATGCATAGATCCATACATGTATCCTCGCCACACTCCCTATCCTCACGGGAGACCAGTCAACAAAAGTCAACTATCACGAGGACTACAATCCACAAGACTCTCTATCGCACAAAGAGTCATACTCATCCGATACCAACCCCACTAAGACCTCTAGTCCATAACGATATACAATCGATCGTCCATATAACCATACAGCACACAATCCATAATGGATATACCATCACGCTAAGACCTCCAGTCCATGGTCACATACTGACAACTATACACTTATCTTTACACACACAACTAGTTCCATCATAATTGCAATACTAATACGGATAGTATATAAAAATCGACTCCATAATCCAAACCATCACCTAACCCTAGTGATGTAATACAAGAACTCAATCAAGTCACAAAATAACCCTAACCACATGTACTTACATCAACATCTATCGCTTAATACATAATAGGGTTTATAGTTCCTATCCATGCTAGATAATCAATGAGTAATAGAGTATATATCTCAAAGGTCAAGGCAGTACAAGCATGTGATTAAATAAGAGTGGATCTAAGGTAAACAAGAATAACATATATCCAATATCATGCATCGAATTGATCAAAACTACCGACGGTAGATATTACCCACCGATCACGGCTTGAATAATCCTCAAGGCGCGGATCCGTATCCCAAACCTGTACAATAATAGCAATAATGATTAAGTACAAGTATCCAACAAACATAGGAACTAAACACTACATCGTTCCTATACTCACATCCTTTCCTCGTCTATGAGGTAGAAACTCCAATTAACCCAATTTGATACACCAAAACCAAACTCGCTCCCAAATCAACAAGATCACTATATAGATCTAAACAACACTCTAACCATGAGCATAACCAGATCATCCACACCATCAATTAAAGGGAAATCGAATTAAACAATTCTCAACTCAATCGGCACAACAACTTCACTGATCTGAGCAAATCACCAACCGCAACGAAACAACAACTCCAAGATTACTGAACAACAACTGAACCACTGAATAACACCTCTCGTAACCCTAAACCTATCATCTCCAAAACCCACAAGATTATCAACGCTTAGAATAATCTAAGCTTATCCCAATATCCAAATCACATAACCAATCCATTAGCATACTACATGTCCGAAATACCCTGCACAGAACAAAATAAGAAGGGGAAAAACAGAGTTTATATCGGAACTACACTCAATACTGTATTCACCCAAACAGCCAAAGCAACCAATAATCCACCATCTCCAATGATCCACACACACGCACAATCAGCATAACAATATCACCAATCTAAGCTAATCACAAGCTGCAACCTCTCCTTCCACACACAGTCGACACAACACAACATCACCCAGCGACAACCACAGGTTCAGATTCCACACAAATCACAGATTCCACTCGGCAATCCATCGATATAAACCATCAAATTCACAACAATTACTATTGAGACAGCAAAGGAATCGGAACTTACCAGCTAACTCTTCACCGGCAATAGTTTTCCCAGCTGCCCTGTTCACCGGACAAACCAACTCCAATCACTGATTACACCACAAATTGAATGCTAAATCGAAGACTCCGCAGTAAGATCTAAGCCCATATCTCAAAGGGAAAGAGATCGATCCTTACCTAGCTCAGGTGATGATCGACGGCGAAACCTCCCTCTCGGCAGCTCACTCCCACGGCGAACATCGAGAATGATCCGATCGTCGCTGCGTGTAGAGAGGAAGGACGACAACCAACTCAATCGACTAAGCCACTCACCACGGCCCGTCCGGCGGCGTAGGTGATATTCAGCGAGTTGCTCGACCATCGATAGAAAAGAAATAGATGCGATGGTCGACGACCGGCGTCTTCCACTCGAGGTAACCTCCGACGACCTAGGGCGGCGGCGCTGCTGTCGTTCGCGATGAGGCTGGTGGCGATCGGCACCTCATCGACCTCGCTGAGCTCGCGGAAGAGAGGGAATCGGAGAAATGAGATCGAGAAATCGGGATATGGTTCGTTCGACGGCTTATAAAATCCATTCGAGCGATTTAGCTAGCCCAACCCAAATCCAACCCAATCCTGATTTGGGTTCACCACCGTTCGCCCAATCACCAAGCCCAATCAAATTTAAGCCCAATTCAAATTTAAAGCCCAATTTCAAATTTAAAGCCCAATTTCAAATCAAGCCCAATTTCAGCCCAGCTAAATAATTAACCCATTAACCCACTAATTAAGCCAAATCAATCCCTTAATTAATCCTAATTAATTAACGGGTTAATTTTTTTTTTTCTTCGTATTTTACACAACGGCTACAGGGGCAGTCGACTGGGACCTTATGGCAGTCGACTGCTAGGCACGAAAATAGCTCGATGCAGGTTATAAATGGAGCTCGAGATGGAGGTTTTTGCCAAGACTTTAAGGGAGCTATTGGAGGGGAATTGTTGTTGCATTCCAGTCCTTCAAGAGCCAACCAAAGCAAGCAACAAACAAGTGATCAAAAGCAATCGGTGAAAAGTGTTTCTTTTGTATTGTATTTGTATTCTTGTTTGTATTTGTATATTACTGTTGTAATTGCTTGTGAGAGATTTCTCCACCTCCGACGTGTAGTCGAGAAGGAGTTTAGTTAGTGTCGTGCGCATAACTAGAGCTCGGTGAGCTCGCCCGTGGAGTAGGAACCATTCGGTTCCGAACCACGTATATCGTGTGTACTTGCATGTGCTTGTGTGATTGTTATTGTTGTTAGTATTATTATTGTTATTCCGCTGCGCTAACGACAATTGTAGACGAGCATGCAACGAGAACGAGTAAATTCCATCATACGACGAACGAGGGCTATTCACCCCCCTCTAGTCGGCCACAACACACACCCCGAGTGGTCCTACAAGTGGTATCACAGCCAAGGCGCTCGTCAAGGACTAACCGCCGCGAGAGCACTACAAAATGGCCGGCTACAACATCCATCCACCTAAATTCGATGGAGATTTTTCTTCGTGGAAGAAACGGATGGAAGTATATTTCGAAACCGATTTTGATTTCATGTTAATCATTGAAAATGGTTTTGAAGTGCCTAGGGACAAAGAAAACAAGCCGCTAGAAAAATCAAGATGAACCAAGGATCAAATGAAGGATTTCAAGACAAATCTTGAGGTAATCAAATTGCTTAGTGATTTGATTCCTAACCATATTTGGTCTAGGCTAGGTAATTTTAGGGATGCAAAGGATTTGTGGAATAAGGTGGTTGAATTCCACAAGAATCCCCAATCGGCACAAGTAGAGGAGAATACCATAGAAGAAGCACCATCCACTTTCGAAGATGTGGATGACTTGGTGGAGACCTCCACCTCTAGCATTGAGGGGGAGGAGAGGCAATCTTCCATCCCGGAGCAAGAACAAGAAGCATCCACATCCGGGAGAAGTGAAGATAAAGAAGAGGGTTCCACCACCTCCCTAGGTAACTCAAGTGTTGTTATTTTAAATAAAAATCACATAATATGCTTTGAGTGTAGGGAGAAAGGGCATTACAAGAGTAAATGCCCTAAGTTGGCTAAGGAGAAGGCATCGACACCAAAAGTCAACCCAAAGTCAAAGGATGCCGATGTTCCCAAAATTAAAAGCAAAGAGCACATTGTGTGCTTCAAATGCAACCAACAGGGATATTACCGAAGCCAATGCCCTAGGGGGAGGAAGAAAGGGCAAGAAGGTGTATCTCATGTAGGGGGAGCTCCCAAAGCTAACCCTA
Organism: Wurfbainia villosa; assembly: GCA_025175895.1. Lineage (NCBI taxonomy): Eukaryota > Viridiplantae > Streptophyta > Magnoliopsida > Zingiberales > Zingiberaceae > Wurfbainia > Wurfbainia villosa. Next base: position 2,976,421 of record CM046008.1, read on the forward strand.
AGATAAATTTATTTAATGCACCTTTAATTCCTAAAGTTAAGAAGCATGCTAAGAATTATTTTAGTTCTCTTGCTATAATTAATGAAAAGCATGCTAGGAGAAACAAATATTTTTGCTTAGGTGCCAAGCATGTTCACATAACTAAGGACAAACCTAGGACTCAAAACACTAGACCTATTTTACCTAGAGAGTCTATTAGGAGAATTGAAAATCATCTAGGTGTCAACCCCAAGAAATCTAGGCATATGCCTAAGAAGAAAACCAACTCCCAAAAGATCAATAAAAAATCAAAATTGGGAAGATTAGAGGTGGAAAATCAAGTCTTGAGGTCAAGACTTGAGAAAATGGAGAAAGCCCTTAGAATCATAGAAAACTCAATTTTAGGGTCAAATGCTCAAAAATCAAGACCTAGGAAACAAGAAGTGTCCAAGGGCAAGAAGATTTTGGGTCACAAACCTATGTCCTATCATAATGTTCCATTTAATTATGGAACAACATCTAGGTCTATAAAAACCAAGGCTAATAGGGAAGCTATCCCTAAGACTAGCCATGGTGTGTGCTTAGTGGCTAAGACCTCAAAGAAATCAAATGTAGCCACTAAGAAGGTCAATGGGGGAGTTACCTCTAGAGTTGACCTAGGGAAGACCCAAAAGACTATGACTTCAAAGCCTAAAAGGGTCATTAGGAAGGTATCTAGGGAAGTTATCCCTAGGGAATACCTTGTTAACCCAAGGAGATCCAATAGGTATTGGGTTCCTAGAAGCGTGATCGAGTCACGCTAGATGAGTTAGGGTGTGTCAACCCTAAGTGGATGTGTAGTTAACCTAACCATAGTAGAGTTGACACATTAGGATGTGCCAATATGCTTTGAGAAGTTGAAAAATTATTAAATTGGCACAATTAGGTCCTAGAAGTATTGATGTGCCATTTTGGGTTTATGGCACACTAGGGGGCTAAATGGGTTTAAGGCAAAATGGACTTAACCCTAAAATGGCAATTTGGAGTTATCACTTAGGTATTCCATACCTTAGTATATTTTACTTGCCATGATTTATTTGCCTTTCCATGTCATGACATCATTTTCATTTGTATCTATAAAAATGTCATGATCATATTTAGATTTATCCTTAGATGTCATGTATGCTTAGTTTTCATTCACATGGCATGACATCATGATTTTGGCATATGCTTTTATTTATATCATATATATGTCATAATCATATCATGCATAAAATAAAATGAAATTAGGGACTATGGCATGATTTGATGGGAATCAAATAATATTGCCTAGAAATATGCATGAGAACATAAAGAACAAAAACCCACATCTCACTAGATTAATTGCCTTGAATGTGTTTTACACATCTAGATATTGGTGAGATGTTTAGGAAAAAGAAATTAAAGGTTTTGAAAACATTTTTGAAAACCTTGGTGAAGCTTATCTTTTGATAGCTATCACCATTGAATGGGATGATACAAAGAGGGCTTTTTATTAAAGCTTTTCTTAAATTTTGGACTTTGTATCAATCTCCTAATTTAATGGGTAAAATAATTTTTCAATATTTTTCACCCATAATGTTAGTGATAAGTAATATGCATATGAATTTTCATGAATTTTCAACTTATGTATATTTACTTATGGATTTCAGAAATCCATTTTGAAATGAATGAAGTTATCAATGACCGTCGTGGAGGCCATCGACTATCAATGGCAATGATCGGTTTCGAATTGCCGATCGCCCAAGTTGATTTCGGGTAAACCTTGTTGGTTAGGCCCATGTTCAACTAGGTTAAGGTCCCCTAACCACTCCTACCCTAGGATATGCTTGGGAGAGTATTAGAGAGGGTGGAAATCAATTGGACATGGATTAGAAGATGTGTTGAGGGTGAGTATCAACTTTAAGGTGAATGAGAGTTCATTGTTAAACTTTGCCTTAATTTTGATTGGTTAAATGTTCCTATTAGCTTAGGGACTCTCCAAGGACATTGTTGGTGCAATGGTCAAGGGGGAGCAAGCCTCTAGGGGGAGGAATCCATCATGGGAGGATGGATTTGTATTTCCTCATGGGAGGAAAATTTGGTTGCCTCTCTTAAGTGATATGGGATCACTAGAAAGATTGTAGGCATGTGTTCCTCCAAGGGAGAGATTGTAAGATCTCATTGGGATATGAGACATTCATACCCTTGGGGAGGACCTTTTTGATGTAATGTCAAAAAGGGGGAGAAGTCACCAAGTTACCAATTAGGGTTCGTTGGAATTCTCATTGGGATATGAGAATTGCCAATATGGGAGAATTGTTAGACTTGAGATGGTAGTTTTGTCAATCATCAAAAAGGAGGAGATTGTTGGTGCAATCGGCCGAGGTTGACTCGAGTTTGACTCGAGCAGTGTTTTGATGATAGAAAAAACTTATAACATGGGTTGGCCACGTAAGTCCGAGCATGGGGCTTGGCGGTGAGAAAGTCCAACATGGAGTTGGCATGGAAAATCCAAGCATGAAGCTTGGTGTGGGAAAGTCCAAAGCATTGTGAAGGCGTGCGCTTGGTGCTTGGCATGGGAAAAGTCCAAAGCATTGTGAAGCCGTGTGCTTGGTGCTTGGTGAGAAATGCATTGCGAAGCCGTGCGCTTGGTGCATTTGGGTAGTCTTGAGAACTTGGCAAGTTCACTAGGCTCGGGGTCTTTGAGTCGGTGAAGGATGGCATTGCGAAGTCGTGCGCTTGGTGCATCCAAGGGAACGTCGGACGGGGAGCGAATGAAGTGAGGCCCAAAGGGAAGCATACTTCTAAGGAATGAGACGCGAAGGATGGCATTGCGAAACCGTGCGCTTGGCACATCTGAGGGACGTAGGCCGAGGGAAGAGAGCTTCGGTGGGGAACTTTATGAGGGATAAGGTGGACTTGGCCAAGTGGCTAAGACTGAGTGTAGGAGGCTCAAACTGGTTTTTGAGGGTTTACCCGACGGGCGGATGCTCAAACAACTTGGTGTTTGAGGTTTTGCCCGACAGCAGTCAACTGGCACAGGGGCCGGTTCGACTAATCCAAGTCGACTAGGGTTCGACTGGTGTAAGGATGCGATTTTGTGCTTGGCGATCGCCATCGCATGGATCGGCAAATCGATAGTCGATAGCGAGCCGATCGCGAGGGATGGCAATGATCGATGGGAGTGTCACAAGCATGAACACGTAGTCGATCGGCCGATTACAGTCGACTGATGGGCCTCATCAGTCGACTGGTAGGTGATCCGTTGGAACTTATCCGACGTGGATCTGGCCATTGTGAGACAACGGCTATAGGGGCAGTCGACTGGGGCCTTATGGCAGTCGACTGCTAGGCATGAAAATAGCTCGATGCAGGTTATAAATGGAGCTCGAGATGGAGGTTTTTGCCAAGACTTTAAGGGAGCTATTGGAGGGGAATTGCTGCTGCATTCCAGTCCTTCAAGAGCCAACCAAAGCAAGCAACAAACAAGTGATCAAAAGCAATCGGTGAAAAGTGTTTCTTTTGTATTGTATTTGTATTCTTGTTTGTATTTGTATATTACTGTTGTAATTGCTTGTGAGAGATTTCTCCACCTCCGACGTGTAGTCGAGAAGGAGTTTAGTTAGTGTCGTGCGCATAACTAGAGCTCGGTGAGCTCGCCCGTGGAGTAGGAACCATTCGGTTCCGAACCACGTATATCGTGTGTACTTGCATGTGCTTGTGTGATTGTTATTGTTGTTAGTATTATTATTGTTATTCCGCTGCGCTAACGACAATTGTAGACGAGCATGCAACGAGAACGAGTAAATTCCATCATACGACGAACGAGGGCTATTCACCCCCCTCTAGCCGGCCACAACACACACCCCGAGTGGTCCTACAGGATCTAGAGTTTTGTTTTCCATCATTGGATCTAGAGCCCATGAGGTTTTAATATGCTACAATAGGGACCATGAGGAGGAGTTGGATCTTGGCCACCCAATGGATCTAGCCCACATAAAGTCCGATCCATTAATGATAATCCATTCCACTAGAGGATTATCATTGATCTACCTCACCAACCCCCATAAGTTAATATAGGCTCCATATATTATTTGTACATTTATCTCTCCGTGTTTAAGATCTCGAATGTCCGTCGATTAATTAATTTACTGACAATCAATTAATCAACATCTAACTCCATGAGTAGTACCACTCAACCTTATCATCATGTCGGACCAAGTCCACCTGCAGGGTTTACATGATGAACTTTATGATCTCCTCAAGGGAACATTATCATCCTAATATATAGGATACGGTTTCCTCCTATAATCAACGACACACCATATAAGTAATATTATTTCCCAACTTACCGAGCCTATCGATTTACTCTATAAATCTCGCTCATTGGTAAATCAAAGAAATGAATACTAAGTATATGTGTCCGTTATTATATCGGGATTAAGATCATGTACAATATAATATCTGAGGTCTGATTCGATTATGTAGTCAGCAATGAATCGAATCACCTCTAAGTCGGTCCTGCTCAATACACACAAAGTGTACTAATGTGATTCTATTGTTAAGATAAACCAATACCAAATCACACTACAACCATACCAATGGTTTGTCCAAAGTCATCTTGGTTGTGAGCCTTTACTTATACTTTACAAGGAGCTGATAACATGATCTACCGTGTGACACTACACACCATGTTATCTACAATGTAATGTATTAGACAATATACATAACCATAAATATGCAAACAATGATCATGTCATTCTTATTTCAAAATAAAGATGTTCATACAAAAGATCGACTTTTCAGTATGCATCCCAACACTAATATCAGTGTTAAGTATGCAGGCTTAATAGGAAGTCCTAGTAGGTCATGTTGACCGGATACTAGGCATGTATCTTGACAGATCGGCAGGACCGAACACTAGGCATGAAGTCTAGATGGGTCGCTTGGACCAGACATTTGGCATGAAGACTGATTGGATCAGGAGATCGGATGATCGACAAAAATTCTAGCTGGGTCAGGCAAACCGGACAGCTGGTGGAAGCCCTGGTGGGTCAGATCGGATGTCAAGAGTGGTAAGTTCAGCAGGTAACCTGCAGGTATGCCTCATGTGTAGAGGTAAGGCCGAGTCCTCTATAGGGGGACAAAGCTAGGCGTCGATCTGACGAAAAGTCCGCGTGGGACTTAGTAGTCGAGATCGAGTAGTATTACTACTGCTATCACATTTTATATTATCTATTTGTGCTAATTCTGTTTTGCAGGGATCAGTCGACTAAATGGTTTCAAGTCGACTGAAGTCCAATCGACTGGAAGTGTATTAGTCGACTGGATACCTATTTGGCAGGATCAGCTGGTGATCGATCAGAGATCGTGCGACGCAGATGGAAAGGGCTTCAGTCGACTGAAGAGTTTGAGTCGACTGAAGAGGGAAATTTCCCGATGCGGAGCCAAGTGACGTGGAGTCGACTGGAAGACCACGAATTCCATATCGACGAGCTAATGTGAAGTCGAATGGAAGGCATTCCAGTTGATTGGAAAAAATTTATAAAAGTTGTGCTCAACCGGATCCAAGTAATCAATCTAATCAACGTCGAAGTGCAGTCAAAATTTCCTCACAATCACAAGAGCTTCAACCATTCAAAAGGACTCTTTTTCGACACCTCGTGCTACATCCTATACTACATATTGTGTCGGTATAAAGTAGTCATTAATATCTTTTTATTTCGCTTGTATATTTAATTTCAAGAGAGAGTAGGTTGTTACTCTTCTCTTATATTTGTAAAAAGCGAACTCCCTCCGAAATTGAGAGTTCTTTAATTGAAGGGTATTATAGAGGTTGTCCATCGAGGTAGCTCTTAGTAGAGCTACGGGCCTTGGAGTAGCAACCCAGTCTGGGTTGTGAACCAAGTAAATTGCCTGTCTTTAACTGCATTTAATTTTCGCTGCGTACTCATATTAAAATTAATCAAAAATTATTAAACACCAAGATTCACCCCCTCTCTCTGCTTACTCGATCCTACAATTGGTATTAGAGCAGGGGAGCTCCGAGTTGGTGAAACCACCATCGTAAGCTTTAGATTAATTTTTATTATTTTCGATTAATTCTTTTTTGCTTTAGATTAATTTTTATTATTTTAGATTAATTCTTATTGCTTTAGATTAATTCTTATTGTAATAGATTAATTCATATTGCTTTAGAATAATTTTTACTGAATTAAAATAATTTTTTTTACATATTTAAATTCATTAATATAATTTTTTGTATATTTAAACTCATTAATATAATTTTCTGCATATTAATATAATTTTCTCCAAATTAAAATTCATTAATATTATTTTTTTGCATATTTAAATCAATTAAAATATTTTCTACATATTTAAATTAATTAAAAAATGTTTTCTGCATATTTAAATCAATTAAAATATTTTATGCATATTTAAATTAATTAAAAAACGTTTTTTTGCATATTTAAATCAATTAAAATATTTTTGCATATTTAAATTAATTAAAAAATCATTTTCTGCATATTTAAATCAATTAAAATATTTTATGCATATTTAAATTAATTAAAAATTATTTTCTACGTTAAATTTAATTCTCTGCAATTAGATATATTTAATTTAATTTTATGCACATTAGATTTATTTTATCTAATTTAATTTTCTGCACATTTGATTTATTTAATTTAATTTTCTGTGCATTAGAGTTATTTAATTTATTTTTCTGTATTTAGAGAACATTTCTTTAATAATATCACACCTAGAGGGATACAGCACCGTTCGCTTTCCTCTCTTCAATGGAGAGGATTTTTCTACTGAAAAAGGTGAATGGAGTGCTACTTGAAGACCAACTTAGAGATCTGGTTCTCAATTAGGAAAGGGTTCACAGCTCCGGTAGACGACTCGGGTGAGTTGCTAGAACCGGAGAAATGGACCTCGGATATTAGAAAAAGAGCTCAAGTCGATTACAAAGTACTTAACACCTTGCAATGTGGACTTACCAAAGAAAAGCTCAATAGGGTAGGTCCATTCGAAAATTCTAAGGAATTATGGGAAAAATTAATTGAACTGCATGAGGGTACAAATGACACTAGGATAGTCAAACGAGACATGTTATTAAATAAATTATTTAATTGTAAAATGAATGAAAACGAAAATGCTAGTCAACTTCATACTAGGATTAAAGATATATTAAATGGATTACACTTAATAGGACACCAAATAGAGAATAGAGACTTAATTAGGTATACCCTTAAGGCATTCCCAAGAAATGCCTTATGGACATCGATTGTTGATGCCTATAAGGTATCTAGGGATCTCTCCACAATTAGGTTAGACGAACTATTTTGTGAACTCAAACTACACGAACAAGCTAACTCGAGTCAAACCGAGAATGGTATAACTTTGATGGCAGGTTCAACTAAAAAGAAAAGAAAAGTGAAGAGTGAATCTGAAGACGAGTCAGAGTCGAAGACAAACGGAGAAGAGGAGATCGTAAATATGGTTCGTAAGATGTTCAACCGGAGGAAGAGATTTACGAAGAAAGATGCCAAAAAGGTGGTCGACAACAAGCCGAGACCCCGATTGGAAGTGACGTGCTATGAATGCAACGGTAAAGGACACTACAAGTCAGAGTGCGCAAACTTAAAAAAGAAAGATAAGATGAAAAAGGAAAAGAAGAAGAAGGCACTTAAGGCAACGTAACATGGGATGAGTCATCATCGGAAGAATCGGATGAGGAAGAGACAAAGAGAAGCTTTGTCGCATTTATGGATGAATCGAGATCCAGAGCCGAATCAAGTTCTGAGTACGAGTCCGATTCCGAGTCCAAAAGAAGCCACGGATCCATATCCATTTCCGAAGGTTCAAATGAGGTAACTTCTCTCTTAGAAGATAAATTGTGTAATATCATTGCATGCTTAGGTAGGAAGTTAGCTAAGTCCGAGAATCGAGTCGACTCGCTACTTAAGGAGCAAGTCAACTTGAAGACTTCAACTTGCCATATTAAGGATAGAGACTCAACTCAAGTTGCAAAGCTTGAGGAAGAGAACTCAGTCCTAAAAAGACAAGTAGAAGATCTAACCAGATCTTTGGAAAAGTTCACTTCCGGTTCCAAGTATCTCAACATGATGCTTGAATCTCAGCGAGTCGTGTACAATAGATCCGAACTCGGTTACAAGGCTAAGTCCACCAATAAATCATACATGTCATTACTTAGCCGAAATGCTAAGAATTGAGTCCAAGCATGAGTTCCTAAGTCTAGCTTAGTCAACCAAGTTATACCATATCAATTTTGGGTTCCCAAGAGTCAAGTTCACTTAGTGAACAAAACTCAATCTAGCTACCAATTAGGGGAAACTAACAATTTGCTTGTTTCCTTGTTTAGTTAAACACTTGCATGCTTTAGTTTACTTTACTTGTTTAATTTAGAACGGACTAGATAGGAAACAAAGTAGTTTAAACTTGAATAACCTAGTACTAAGACAAGTGAACTGATAGTAAGTTAGGGAAGCTCTTCGAAGTGCATGTCTAGGAAGTGGTCGTTGCTCCGATAATCAAGAATGTCATGTGCCTCGCCACGACCTTGTGCACTAAGTCGAGTGGAACTGACCAAAGCTAACTCACTAAGTCTTTAACTAGTTAGACCAAGGCTTAGTCTAAAGTGAATCAAGTATTTGATTCCTTTATTGACTTTGTCTAGGAAGTGGTCGTTGCTCCGATAACCGAGAATGTCATGTGCCTCGCCACGACCTGGAAGTCAATACTGGAAAAAACCTACTTGACTAGGTCAAACCAAGCTTGAATATAACACAAGTTTAAACACTTTGAAATTGCTCATTAAATTTAATTAAGATAAAAGAAATACTCATCTTACAAAACTCATAGGGATAAGTGTATTGAAAACTTAGCTTGGGTGAGATGATTTAGAACTTAATTGAGTTTAATTTAACTTAACTCAACCTAATAAACTTAATTAGTTTACCTTAAAAACTTACTTTAATTAAACTTAACTTAATTCAACTCAACTTAATTTACTATACTTAATTTATTAAACTAAACAAACATATCTAACTAAAACAAATTAACTTAACAATGCTGGCGGAATTCGGTGACTATTGGTCATCAACGCCCCTCGTTGGCCCATCGTTACTCACTGACTTCCCACCGGAAGTGGGTTTTGCCTTCCCAGATTCGAACTCTAGACCTCCGTGCTAAGTACTAAAGTTTTATGAATCGCAACTGATCGGATCACTTGGTTACCGTCAGATTCATAAACTTTAGTACTTAGCGAGGTCTAGAGTTCGAATCTGGGAAGGCAAACCCACTTCAGGTGGGAAGTCGAGTAACGACGGGCCAACAGCGACGATCGCGACCAATAGGGGTCATCGCGCAACAGGCGATCGTTGACCAATAGGTCACCGGCTCACTCTGGCCGCACAAAAAAGGCGCCTTTTTATTGTAACGACCGGGCCCCTGTTGGCGGAATTCGGCGACCCCTATTGGTCGACGACCGTCGCCCCTGTTGGCCCGTCGACCTCTATTGGTCGACGACCTGGCCCCTATTGGCCCGTCGTTACTCACATGGACTTCCCACCCCTGGAAGTGGGTTTTTGCCTTCCCCAGGATTCGAACTCTAGACCTCCAGGCTAAGTACTAAAGTTTATGAATCCTGGTAACCAAGTGATCAAATAAATTGTCACGCCCCGAAGGAGACCCCACCAGACGAAAATCCGGCAGCATCTCCCTTGTACGGGTGACAATCCAAATTTTACATACAAGGCCTACACGGCCACTATACATCGGTCAACACGACCGGAATCCAAACTCACACGCAGATAATCAAATAGGGCCTCAGGCCAACAAATCTAGGTAAACATAAGTCTACACTAACTAGACTTACCCCTTCTGCCATCTGGGCAGGAAAACTCAACCGAAATCCAATCGAAATAAAAATCCGATCAAAGGTCCCTAAGGACATACCAAAACATCCACAGGTACAAATATCCAACTCCAATCCTAAACATATATTCTAATCCAAATACCCAAAACCGTAAACACAAATAACAAAATACACTTCCACGACGAGGGGGTTTGGCAGCTGGACTCTCCTGACAGCTCCATCCTGAAATAGATATAATCAACGGGGTGAGTTCAAAGAACTCTGCGGGTATAGTAGATATGCAAAAATCAGGTATAGCTAACAATAAAAATATCATGCCAAGATACTCACATAAAAAGGGTATGCAAGCAAGAAATACAAAATGATCAGATTTTACTCAATCTCCTACCCGATATAGGAGCATGTGCTCGACTAGAAGTAATAAAGTCTCGATCATATATAAGCATGTATCTCAGATGCATGACAATCATATGCACATCCAAGGCATCAATACAATAATGCAAAGAAACACAATACAAAATGCAATCAAGGCAAAATGCATGCCGTGCTAATGACATGGTCACCCCGACGCTACCACCGCCTCACACGCAATGGTGAAGCCGAGTGGGTAGGGCTATGACAATCTGCACTCGCCATCATCGCTTCCCGAGTGACCGAGTGGAAGGATGCCAGCTGAGTACACCTATCCTCCCGCCTCTAAACATAGTGGGGAGCTAAGCTCTCATCTCTCGTGTCATAGGCCGTAGGAGGGATCCTCGCCGCTACCACGCCGCTGCGCTACCCATGAGCGGTCCAATGGAGCTCGACAGAGCAATCGCACACACACCCTCCCGATGTACCACTAACCCATGAGTGGCAAGCAGGTGCTATGTAACTTGCGGGCTCAACAATAATGGAACCGGCCCATTAGCATGCAATCATGCGAAAATGGTGCATGATACTAAAGCATGTAAATCCTACTCATAATATACCTATCCGAATGATATGTACAACCAATATGTACATATCCCTAATCCACATACTATGATCCAAATCAAACAGGTAAATATAATCATATCCTATCACATGCATGTATCTAGTAGGCACCAAAAACATACTAGGCATATAAACATGAAAAATTATTGTAAGCTATCCTAACTAGCATATCAATTTGACTTAATCTAAACGTTAAGTCAAAATACCCGCCTGAAAATATATCCGCAAGAAGAACTGAATCGTCACGATCGGGACTCCTCGTGACGATCAAAACCTGCATATAGCGTAATTATAGTCAAGCACAAAATATACAATTCAACAACAAATCGAATAATAAATCGATTTCCTTTATATCCCAATTAAACCCAAATCTCATATCCTCCAAATATCATACAAATCAATCGATCAACACCAATAACTCGAATCAACCCAAATCGACTAATCAAGCTCACCCGCCTAGAAATTTCATCCACAGGACTTCACAATAGACCTCAAATTTCATACCGTGAATCAGATCCACACTTTGTTCCACTCGGCTCTTTCATAGCCAAGAGTAGCCTTATTCACCGCACACAACCGACAATTTCTTGCTCAGCTTGACAATGACTAACCTCAACTCACAGAACACTCGCTCACACCGCACAACACCCACAAGCCCCGGACGACTCTCGCCGCTCACACCGAAACGCAATCGGCCAAACCAAAATCCCTAACTCACAGTCGTCCGAAATAGAAAAAAAAGGGACAGCCCTAACCTGCTCCGGCGATCACCGACAGAGATCGCATCCCTCCAATGTTGATCGACAGAACCTCAAGGTTAGCGCCGCGCTGGCATCAAGAGATAGCACGTGGTGGCGGTCCGGTGGCAGAGGAGGCCGGTGCTCGTCGCCTAGGGCAGAGGAGTCCGGCGACGATCCTGTGGCCGTGGAGGAGGCCGAGCGGGGCAGCGTCGGCCCGCGGTGGCGAGCGCGACCGCGCGTGATCCGGAGTGAAGAAACGCCGACGCAGATGGGCGACGCCGTGGCAGGGATAAGCGACCGCAAGGTCTGGCGCGAGAAAAGAAGGCTCGGCGGAAGGCAGGCGAGGAGGGCGGCGCCGTCGAAGGCGAATGCCGTCGGGTCGTCTTACGGAGAAGGGGTCGCTTACGGAGATGTCAGCGAGAGAAGAGGAACGGCTCGGGAAGAAAACTGCCGAAGGAGGAAAAAGAGTCGCGGCGAGGACAGAAAAAGAAAAAGAAATTAGGTTTTCCGGTTTAGGTTAATACCCTATAAATAAAGCCTATCTATTTTATCCCCGTAAAAATCTCGTACGGACTCCGTTTAAATCCAGAAAAATTCCGGAAAAATTCCTAAAATTCCCTAAAAATCCCGAAAAATTTCCAGGATTATTTTCTTAATTCTTTGGCCATTTAATTTAATATTTTAAATTTTGCAGTATTTTACATTCTCCCCCACTAATAAAAATTTGGTCCCCAAATTTCCTACTCGTATATATTAGTACGAGATGTCTCAACAACCATCTCAAGCATCTAGAGACAAGTCACACCTCAAGTGACTAAGTGGGGTTACTCATATCCCTTAACATCAAATCACACCTGCTTAGCAAATTTCTTCCAAAATATGAATAGTATCTTCATATCTACCCACCTATCATAAGTACCTAACTGCATCTGAGTGGAGCTCTTTATCCGGTGACTGCTAAAGACTTTACCATAATCCTAAGGTAAATCTCGAATCGTTATCTCATACGATACTCAGATACTCCACTTAACCGAAATCGCCACAAGATAACCTATCCAAATGATCCAACAAACTCATCGTATGGATCGGACGAAAATGAGCGGACTTAGTTAATCCTACTAAGTCCTTTCCGTGCTAAATAATCTCCTACACCGCCCATCATACTAGGCTTTCACGCCCATCTCCTGCACGTAACCTTGCGATTATTAGTATTCCACCTTTTCTCACTGATCACCACCAACTAAGTTCCACATGACGTTCCACCACGGAGAACGTTTCAATACTAATTCCCGGATACAATCCAATACATCCGCAACATATAGAACTTATTGCAATCCTCAACAATACTTATCAAAATATCGTGACTAAGCCTCGTGGCTCGGAGTAATGCAAAGGCACTACTTACGGCAACGACATGCTACCACGACCGGACTCATAGCTAATAAGATGCTGTAGCTATCTAGCCACCTACTACATACAAATTCCAATATCACTAATTCAACCTAGAGAGCAAAAGTACAACTCTATGGTAGATGTTTCTATTATCCCAATGTAAATATATCCATTGTTCGAATCAATAATAACTCTTCCTAAATTCAAATGCAACTACACGAGCTAGCTAAAACCTCATAAGCATTTCTCGCCTCACCTCTACAAAACAACATAACAACTCCTGCTAGGTCCACGTCATATATATATGACAACCCATCTCGTAGTTCTTCATTTGACGTAAACCTGGGATACGTCTCAATCAACTAATTCAGAAATGCTCCATTCTCTGCAACATCGCAACCGCATATAAATTAACCTTCCTTTCACCCGAAAATAATCACACAACACTAGTGTAAAAGTCAACCATCGTCTGAGTTGTGAAACTAGTTTCACAAGCTTTAAACCAAGTAAATTCCAACACCTTCCTGATCCAACCAGTCAGCAATGTAATACCGCTAGAGCACCCTATCCATATCTATGATAATAATCAAATCAAATACCAGAAAAAAAAATCACCATCTACGGTGGCCGAGTGCTCAACTCCAACTGCCACTATCACAAATGATCCAATCGTGTCCAGAATACACGATTTCCCAAATCTCTGGACGACAAAGTCGTCAATAAATCAAATAAAATAATCCAAAAGCTCATACAATTCATACCAAGTATGAAATTTGTCACCACTATACACTGCATCCTCTTACTCTAGCCGATGATATATCAATCATCCCTATAACTTTGATAATTGTATGACACCCTGTCACTACAATATCAACACACCAATCATAAATCAATCCTAGAGTATACACAGGTGTCCTATAGCTGATCTAAATAGATCCTCAATCCACCATGAAGGATATTTATTTCCTTCTACCACTACCGCAATCCATCATCAATAATTGATGTATAACCTCAAAGGTTCATATCTCTTTGAACAACAAGTTCCAGAGCTTCTCAAGAAATAAAATACTGGGACAACAAATATCCCATCCAACAACTCCTATAATTGGAATTTAGATTCTTCCAATTCCCATAGTGTTCAGCAACACTGCTACCAACTAAATTATCTCCTGAAAAATCGTCATTCTTACAAATACCTCTCGGCATCCTCAACCTTGCCAACTTTGAAAGACCGATCGATGACGGTATCATAGCAACTTGATTGCCTTACAGCGAATTGAATGACATTGCCTTGAGTACATCACGAGCTTTAACAACCTTGTGCGCTTTACGCTAGCCCTCAGCCAACGCACCATAAGTAAAAATATTAGCTCGTAAAAATAACATTACCCCAGTACCAAATAAATTATCTCACAGTAGGGGATCTTCGATATCGAAACTATTTTCGAAATCACTCCGATCGCCTACTCTACTTGCCTATACAACGGCAAGCCTAGAAGTTCCTCCAACACTACATCTGATTACTCTCGAATTATACAAGCATCCGAGAGACCTTCTTATACCATCATGTCACAAGCATAACCTCCAAGTTAATATCCAGATATTCACATCATATCAACCAAGTCAACTATAAAATAATTAAGTCAACTCTCTCACCATAATATAACATTTCCATCAATCAACCTCTAAACATCCAACATCATTTTCATACCCCTAGGAACTCGCAAAAACCTGCCAATACATGGCGAACTCCGAAAAATCCAAAAACCCCTAGGAACTCGAAAACCTAGGCGCTCTGATACCAAATAAATTGTCACGCCCCGAAGGAGACCCCACCAGACGAAAATCCGGCAGCATCTCCCCTGTACGGGTGACAATCCAAATTTTACATACAAGGCCTACACGGCCACTATACATCGGTCAACACGACCGGAATCCAAACTCACACGCAGATAATCAAATAGGGCCTCAGGCCAACAAATCTAGGTAAACATAAGTCTACACTAACTAGACTTACCCCTTCTGCCATCTGGGCAGGAAAACTCAACCGAAATCCAATCGAAATAAAAATCCGATCAAAGGTCCCTAAGGACATACCAAAACATCCACAGGTACAAATATCCAACTCCAATCCTAAACATATATTCTAATCCAAATACCCAAAACCGTAAACACAAATAACAAAATACACTTCCACGACGAGGGGGTTTGGCAGCTGGACTCTCCTGACAGCTCCATCCTGAAATAGATATAATCAACGGGGTGAGTTCAAAGAACTCATGTATATAGTAGATATGCAAAAATCGTATAGCTAACAATAAAATATCATGCGATGCAGTCTTATATAAAAAGGGTATGCAAGCAAGAAAAACAAAATGATCAGATTACACAATCTCCTACTCGATATAGGAGCATGTGCCTGACTAGAAGTAATAAAGTCCTGATCATATATAAGCATGTATCCTGTATGCATGACAATCATATGCACATCCAAGGCATCAATACAATAATGCAAAGAAACACAATACAAAATGCAATCGTGCAAAATGCATGTCGTACTAATGACATGGTCACCGACGCTCGACCCCGCCACACGCAATGGTGAAGCCGAGTGGGTAGGGCTATGACAATCGTGCACTCTGCCATCATCGCTTCCCGAGTGACCGAGTGGATGGGATCTGCCGGAGTACACCTATCCTCCCGCCTCTAAACATAGTGGGGAGCTAAGCTCTCATCTCCCGGTGTCATAGGCCGGAGGAGGGATCCTCGCCCGCTACCACGCCTGCTGCGCTACCATGAGCGGCCCAATGAGCTCGACAGAGCAATCGCACACACCTCCCGATGTACCACTAACCCGTGTATGTATGAGCCATGTAACTAGTCATGGCTCAACAATAATGGAACCCGTCCACTAGCATGCAATCATGCGAAAATGGTGCATGATACTAAAGCATGTAAATCCTACTCATAATATACCTATCCGAATGATATGTACAACCAATATGTACATATCCCTAATCCACATACTATGATCCAAATCAAACAGTAAATATAATCATATCCTATCACATGCATGTATCTAGTAGGCACCAAAACATACTAGGCATATAAACATGAAAAATTATTGTAAGCTATCCTAACTAGTATATCAATTTGACTTAATCTAAACGTTAAGTCAAAATACCACCAAAAATATATCCGCAAGAAGAATCAATCGTCACGATCGGGGACTCGCCGCGATCAAAACTCGCATATAGCGTAATTATAGTCAAGCACAAAATATACAATTCAACAACAAATCGAATAATAAATCGATTTCCTTTATATCCCAATTAAACCCAAATCTCATATCCTCCAAATATCATACAATCAACCGATCAACACCAATAACTCGAATCAACCCAAATCGACCAATCAAGCTCACGCCTAGAAATTTCATCCACAGGACTTCACAAATAGACCTCAAATTTCATACCAGTGAATCCGATCCACACTTTGTTCCACTCCTCTTTCATAGCCAAGAGTAGCCTTATTCACCGCCACACAACCGACAATTTCTTGCTCACGGTTGACAATGACTAACCTCAACTCACGAACACCTGTTTCACACACCGACAACACCCACAAGCCCCGATCGACCACACCGCCACATCAAACGCAATCGGCCAAACCAAAATCCCTAACTCACAGTCGTCCGAAATAGAAAAAAAAGGGACAGCCCTAACCTGCTCCGGCGATCACCGACAGAGATCGCATCCCTCCAACGATGGACTCCAATAAAGGATCGCGGTTGTGGGCGCTGCAGCCGGGCGCATCAAGAGATAGCACGTGGTGGCGGTCCGGTGGCAGAGGAGGCCGGTGCTCGTCGCCTAGGGCAGAGGAGTCCGGCGACGATCCTGTGGCCGTGGAGGCTGGCGCGCGCGGCTGGGGTCGGCGAGCGCTGCGTGTGAGCAGCGACAGCGGCGCGTGATCCGGAGTGAAGAAACGCCGACGCAGATGGGCGACGCTGGTGGCAGAGGGATAAGCGACCGCAAGGTCTCGGGCGCGAGAAAAGAAGGCTCGGCGGAAGGCAGGCGAGGAGGGCGGCGCCGGCGAAGGCGACGCGCCGTCGTTTACGGAGAAGGGGTCGCTTGCATGAGATGTCGCGAGAGAAGAGGAACGGCTGGAAGAAATCGCCAAGGAGGAAAAAGAGTCAATGAGGACAGAAAAAGAAAAAGAAATTAGGTTTTCCGGTTTAGGTTAATACCCTATAAATAAAGCCTATCTATTTTATCCCCGTAAAAATCTCGTACGGACTCCGTTTAAATCCAGAAAAATTCCGGAAAAATTCCTAAAATTCCCTAAAAATCCCGAAAAATTTCCAGGATTATTTTCTTAATTCTTTGGCCATTTAATTTAATATTTTAAATTTTGCAGTATTTTACAAAACTAATTAATAACGAGAGTTAAACTTAAGTTAAACCTAAGTTAGTAAAGATTAAAACGAACTTAATCACTAAATTAATTAACCTACTAAATTTAATCATCTAAATCATTATAACTAACTTAATCAAATAAGAATAATTAAGTAAATAACTAAATTTAACTTTAAATTTTGAGTAAATCGAATTAAATAGCCAAAAATCAAACATACTCAAATTCAGTTGACTGAATCTTTTTCAGTCGACTCAACAAGAGTCGACTGAATCAAAATCAGTTGCCTCCGAGTATCGGGAAGGTAAAACGCGAATTTAGTCGATTGAAGTCAATTCAGTCGACTGAAATGACCCGGTAGATAAAGTTTAGATGACGAAATAAATGGTAAAATTTATTACAGTCGACTGAAACATGTTCAGTCGACTCAAAATCAGGTGACTGGAATGTTTTCAGTCGATTGAATCCTGACTATAAGACCACCGCCAAACCACGCCAAATTCATTTACAACAGCCGTAAATCCGCCGAAAAACCCTAATTCTGGTCTTCCGAAGCGCTTAGGTCGTCATTTTTTTAAATATCATCCAAAATGCCGAGGCAATAACTCTTAAACTTCAATTTCAATCATTTTCAATAAATATTTAATATTTGGAATTCAATTAGGGGTAAAAGAAGAGTCGTTGAGATTGAGTCATCGACTCCATGCTTGGATATTAGGTTCCCCATTGAGGGGCATAGGATTAGGTTTGAAAGCACCACTTACCTTCCTATGCCTACTAGGTATATTAGTAAATCATACTTTAGTAATGCATGCATGCTTAGTACGGAGGTCATAGCACACTATGGATTAGAAAAATTAGTTTATTGCAAAAACTCTATGAACATAGATTTATGTGCAAAATTTTTCAATAATCTTAATAAAATTGATGACATTTCATATTCGACTAGAGTACAGGGTAAGGACTTTGTTTTTAGCCCCTCTATGTTGAAAGAGCATTTAGGACTTATGCATTCAACATGTCCTATTGCATGTTTTCCATCCACGGAGTTACCATATAGTGACCCCTATTCTCATATTACATTAGATAGAATACATATGCATCTTTTTGATGAGGAAAGAACTCCGTCTGTGAGTATTTTTAGTTCTACTAGACTCAGAGTACAGGACTATGCCTTGTACCGAGTCATAGTAAACTGCATTCTGCCACTCACCACTAGGGACATCACCATGATGCGCCCTTATCACTCATTTTTACTTTATGCACTTAGTCATAGGCTAGATATAGACATCAGTCTACAGATGTTTCATTCATTATTTACCATTCTAGGTCAGTAACTAGCAGGAAGAGACATTTGCCTTACTGCCATGTCATCACATCCTTCCTAGCTACATTAGGATTTGATGTTACCACAGGTAACATCAAACACCTTACTGAGTACGACATGATAGGGTCAAGACAGTTTGGTTTAGCAAAAATAGGGATAGATGACAATAATATCCTTGCATGGAAGAGAGATGGTCCTCAGTCTCAGCCCCAACCCCAGCCTAATCCAGAGCAGGAGCTTGATCCAGAGATCGACCCTGACCACCACTCTGAGCCTGAGCATTAGGAAGCCCCTAGATTTGATAGTCTATCACCATTTCTTGGGATTCTAACACCTCCTACTATAGCAGAGAGATTATCTAGGTTGGAGGATTTGATGCAGTGCCAGGAGCAACAGCATCTTGAGATGATGCAGATTTTGCAGGCGCAGAGAGACGATCTTAGAGACATGATGGAGCTTCTTAGGTCTTGGGGCATGGGTCCTTCTCATCCTCCATCTACTGACTAGGACTATTATGTCACTTGAACTTAATAAATTTAATAACTTTTAAATTTTGTGTGTGATTTGTGTTATGCTTGGTAGATTAGGAATTTTCCATGCTTATCATTCAGAATTATTTTGAAAAGTAATATTATATTAAGTTTTAAAGAAAATTGAAAATTAATCTAGATTAGGTCAATCTAGATTACATGATCCTATAGACTTTAGTGTTAGGACCTCGGTGGCCGCTAGAGTGGGGATGAATAGCGCGTTTATCGTCGATGGAGGAATTCGATCGTGCTTTCTACAAAATGTGTTATACACAGCAGAATATATATAATAACAAAAGTAAATACACAACACAAGCATAATGCACAAGATATAACATGGTTCGAAATCGTACAGTTCCTACTCCAAGGATTGGGCTCGTAAGAGCCCTAGCGATGCAAATCACACACCACTACTAAATAAAACTCCTTCTCGGAACAATCCGAAGGTGGAAAACCTCGTACAAGTGATTACTCTAAGTAATACAATAAACAACAAACATATACAAGTAAATACAACAATCTATACAAAGGAAACTTTACCAATGCTCTTTTTGATGCTTACTTATTTAGTTGCTTGAGTTGCACTTGGAGACCCTGATTTGCAGCAAAAAAAAGCCCCAAACACGTCCAAGAACCGATGCAAAAAATCCTCCTTCTGAGCTACTTTTATAACCTGCATTCGAGTTGGATTTTTGCCTAGCAGTCGACTGCCTCTGTAGTCGTTGTCTCACAACGGAATGAGCCACGTTGCATCAGTCCAACGGATAGACCATCAGTCGACTGATCATACCCATCAGTCGACTGATGGCTCAATCAGTCGAGTGTTCTCGATCACTGACCGAGAGCTTTCGTCTCAACACGACAGAATCGACCGATCTCGATCGATCGACCGACGCTCATCGATCGGCGCCCAATGCCGGGCAAATCAATTACTAGGCCATCTTCCCACAGTCAAACCCTAGTTGACTCCCATCAGTCGACTGACCATAATCCCAATCGACTGATATACCTCAAACATGAGGTTTAAACCCAAGTATGGTGCCCCCATACTTGCTAGACCACCCTTAGCCTAGACCTAAGCCTTCTAGCCACCTCCGTCAGCCTCACGCCTATCGGATCCCTCCAAGTCATCCATGACTTGTTCATCCATACGCTAGCCTTCAGGTGCTTCCTTCAGCTCTCCCAATTAACTGAAATTTCGAATTTCAGTTATCAGAAATGAATTTCAGAAATGCATAAGTAATTATACGTAACTCAAAAAATCATGAAACTTCATACGTATAATACTTATTACCAATACAATGGGTGAAAAATATTGGAAAAATAATTTACTCATAAAATAGCAAAATTGACACAAAGTTCAAAAGTGAAGAAAAACTTTAATATTTTAGCTCACTTTGTATCAACTTCATCAATGGTGATTTCTATCAAAAGATAAACTTCACCAAGGTTTTTCAAAATGATTTTAAAACCTTATATTGGATCATGCTCCTTGGGCTTAATGTACATGGCTTGAACATAAGCTTTCCCAATGATCCATCCATGATTTTAGATGAGTTTGAGTTCATCTAGATGCAAAAACTATGCACCTTGAACTTAACTCATATCCTAGCATCTCACATGTATCTAGAGTGTATCAATACACATACATGTCAATGTAATGTGAGATGTGGGTTTTTTTTCATCCTAATCTAGGGGTTCATGCATTTTCCTAAGGCAACACAACTTAATTCCCTTATACATGGGACTTCAAGTCATGTCATATGTCCTTAACTCAATTTTTATAAATGCATGAATGATTATGGCATTAATGATGATATAAATAAGCATGTGCTCATAATCATGATGTCATGACATAAAATGGAATCTAAGCATACATGACATTTAACCTTAATCCTAAGCATGATCATGACTTTTTAAACGATTAAAATAAAACATGATATCATGACATTTTATATGGCAACTCAAGCATGGCAAATAAAATATAAAGGTATATAATAACTAAAT
The DNA here is from genome assembly GCA_025175895.1 of Wurfbainia villosa. NCBI lineage: Eukaryota > Viridiplantae > Streptophyta > Magnoliopsida > Zingiberales > Zingiberaceae > Wurfbainia > Wurfbainia villosa. The sequence goes on from CM046008.1 coordinate 2,997,685, forward strand.
TTTAATATTTGTTGTCATTTTTCATTATTAAACCCATTTTGCCATATTATTAACTATCTCCCAAGTGTGCCAAAAATCCAAAATGGCACATCTCAACCTCTAAACCTAAATTGTGCCAATTTGATTGATTTCTCAACTTCCATAAATTATATTGGCACATCCTAAAGTCTTTTAGAATTATAATCAAAACACATTTCCAAGGTACCCATGGCCTTGAAAATGACCTAAGGTGCCACCTTTACCATGGTTAGGTTAACTACCTATCCATTCAAAGTTGGCACACCTAAACCCATCTAGCGTGAATCGATCACGCTCCTAGGAACCCAATACCTATTGGAGCTCCTTGGGTTTGCTAGGTATTCGCTAGGGATAACTTCCCTAGATACCCTCCTAATGACCCTCCTAGTCTTAGAAACCTTGGTCATTTTGGTCTTGCCTAGGTCAACCCTAGAGGTAACTCCCCCTTTGACCTTCTTAATGGCTTCCCTAGGTTTCATTGAAACCCTAGCCACTAGGCACACACCTTGGTTACCCTCAGGGATGACTTCCCTAGTAACCTTGGTTTTTCTAGACGTAGTTTGAGTTCCATAATAAAATGGAACACTATGATAGGTCTCCTTGGGCTTAGATTTGTGACCCAAACCTTTCTTACCCTTTGATGGTTCTTGTTTCCTAGGCCTTTGACTTTAACTCCTAGACCTAGATTTTTGATCACTTGACTCTTGAAATTGATTTTGCATTTTCTTAAGGGTCTTCTCTAATTTCTCAAGCCTTGACCTCAAGACTTGGTTTTCTAGCTCTAATTGTCCAATTTTTGCTTTTTTTCATCTATTCTTTGGACATTGTTTTTCCTAGGCATATGTCTAGTCCATTTAGGGTTAAAACCTAGGTGGTTCTCTATCTTCCTAATACTTTTCTTTGGTAAAATATTTTTAGGGACATTAGTCCTAAATTTCTCCTCGTCCCTAAAGTTGACATTCTTAGCACCTAAGCAATACTCCCTATTTCTAGCATGCTCTTTATGATAAATTACAAGATTGCTAAAATTATTTCTAGCATGCATTTGCCTATTAATTAAGGAAGGAGCAAAATTAGAAGTTACCTTAGGGTTTGCCTTAGAGGCTCCCCCTACATGTGATGTTCTTCCTTCATGAGTCTTCTTCCCTTCCTTTGGGCATTGACTCCTATAGTGGCCCCGTTGTTGGCACTTGAAACACACCATGTGCTCCTTGCTCTTCCTAATTGGGGTTCCGGCTTCATTTGACTCCTCTTGACTTTTGGGCACCGGTTGAGTCTTCTTAACACTTTTTGGACACTTACTCTTGTAGTGTTCTTGCTCCCTACACTCAAAGCATATAATATGAATTTTATTCTTAATCTAAATGCTTGAGTTATCTAGGTCATCGGTGGATGTTTGGGCTTCTTCATCTTCTCGATCGGAGGTAGAAGGTTCCTCTTGAGTTGGCTCCAGTATTGAAGATGATCTCTCCTTCCCCTCAATCCTAGATGTGGAGGCCTCTTCCACTTCTTCCACCTCTTTCGATCCAAAAATTGATTCCCTATCAACTTCCGAATCCTCACTTTCTTGTGAGGATGAGGATTCTTCTTCTTCAGGCTCTTGGACCGGTTGAGGGTTCTCATGGAGCTTGGCTTATTCGCTCCAAAATTCCTTTGCATCCTTGTATTCTCCTAATTTGGACACAACATCGATAGGAATTAAATCATTCAAAAATTTGATTACCTTATTACTCCTCTCGAATCCTTTGAGTTGTTCTTCGGTCCACTTCTTCATTTTGAGGAACCCTTCCTTAGGCCCTCTTGGAAATTTGAACCCTTCCATCAAAGTGGCCCAATCATCAAAGTTCATCATCATCATAAAATATTTAATCCTCGCCTTCCATTGACTAAAGCCTTCTTATCCATAGAAGGTGTACGGGATCAGAGTATTGATATCTCATCCTTGTTCTTCAAACTCCATCTTCCCTCTAGCGGTGCTCTCTTGGTTGTTAATCCTTGAAGAGCAACCTCGCTCTAATACCAATTGTTAGGACCTCGGTGGCCGCTAGAGGGGGGTGAATAGTGTTGGTGCAGTAGGCACCTAAGTCGAACCTGAGTTTTGATTATAGCAAATGATACAAAGTTAAGCTCATGTCATTATCTCACGAGTTGAATCGAGTGTGCAGAAGATTGCTATAGCTGGAGCTAAAGGCTAGCGACACCCGGAGGAAGCCGCGGTGGTCGGGCGACACCGGGAGGACTTCGGAGGGAGCCGAAGGAATCAGGTGGAGACCGAAAGCAAGGCTTCAAAGGTAAATGTTGAGGTAAGCTCGTGTGAGTGAGCATAAGTAAGGTCGAGTCCTCCATACGGGGACATCCTTAGGCGATGATCCGACCAAGACTTCCCATGGAAGGTCTATGTTGAGATCGGATGGCAAGTGGCCGTCGAATTCACTTATATTTCGAGCTAACTCTTTATTACAGTCGAAAAGTCTAAAAATCAGTTCAACCGGCCAAAAATCAGTTCAACTGCTAAGCCATCAGTTCAACCGGCCAAGGATCAATTCAACTGCTGAGCCATCAGTTCAACCGGTCAAGAAATCAGTTCAACCGATGGTCAAAAATCAGCCTCGAGGAGTCAAGCTTTATCACCATTTTTCAAGGAGTTTTGTGCCCAATTCCTATTGGTTGAAGACCCATTCGATGAGGGGCTTAAAGGCTATAAAAGGAGGTCCTAACCTAGGGTTTCATCATCAATTCTAAGCCTCCAAAAGCCTCCGCAAAGCTACAACTTCTCCGACAACGAAGTGCTTCTTCTCCGACGTCTAGGTTTATTTGTTTTCATTTTATTACGTCGGTTAGAGTTTTATTTCAGTTTAGTACTTTCATTTTCGGAGCTTTTATCGTAACGAGGAGAGGGGGAGTGTCCCTCTACCTCAAGCTTTGTGCTTTACTTGTATCGATTAAACTCCTACCTCTAAAGGGGAGGAGTTCTTTAGTGTTTTTGCCCTCCATACGTGGTCGAGGACCGCTAGGGCCTTGGAGTAGTAGCTGAAGGCTACGAACCAAGTAAAACTCCTTTGTCTCTTTTTACTTTACATTTACATTTCCGCTGCAATTAATTATCTCTCGATTTTTAACGAACGAAAAGAAAAGAAAAAGGTTTTATCGCTATTCACCCCCCCCCCTCTAGCGATCCGCTTCGATCCAACAATTGGTATCAGAGCCGGGGGTTGCTAAGATTTGGTGAAACCACCAATCTAGCCATTTTACAGATTTTTTTTCTTTTTAATTCTTTTTATTTCAGATTTATTTCACTTTGTTATTTTTCTCTCAAGACTACTAATCCAAGACGCGAGTCTTGGTACTTTTTTTTGTGTTTTTGTCGTTGCTAGTTTCTTCGTCTTTGTCTCCTTGTGTCTTTTGTTCTAATGGCCCATCTCGAGGGTTTTAGCACCGTCCGACCTCCGTTTTACAACGGAGATGACTTCCGTTATTGGAAGGGTCGGATGGAATGCTTTCTCAAAACCCAAATCGAGATGTGGATCATAATCCAAACGGGTTTCACACTTCCGACTAATGAAGTGGGTGACTCCTTGGATTATGATCAATGGACCATTGCGACAAAACGACAAGTCAAAGCCGACGCTAAGGCAACACAAATCCTCCAATGCGGCTTATCCAAGGAAGAGCTAAATCGCGTCGGCCCCTTCATAAGCGCAAAGGACCTTTGGACAAAACTAGTGGAGCTACACGAAGGGACCGATGAAGCCAAGGTATGTAAGCGTGATCTTCTATTCAATAAACTATATAACCTAAAAATGCAGGAACACGAGTCCGCGACGTAACTTCATGCCCGAGTCCAGAACATAGTCAACAACCTACACGCAATCGGGCAAAAGGTCGAAAACCGCGATCTTATAAGGTATGTCCTAAACTCCTTTCCAAGGACTACCTTGTGGGCATCCATGGTCGATGCCTACAAGGTCTCCAAGGATTTTTCTAAACTTAGATTAGATGAACTTTTTTCTGATTTTGAACTTCATGAGCAGTCTAATTCGGAACTCAAGAAAGGTATAGCTTTATTTGCAGGTTCAAAGAAGAAAACCGCTAGCAAGCCACCTCCGAAGGAAGAAGAGGATGAGTCGGATTCGGAGGTCGACTCGGAAATGGAAGCCGAACTAGTCAACCTAGTTCAGAGGATAGTCAAGGGCCGAAAACGAGCCGTCACTCGACCCAACGAAGGTAAGCCTAAAAGTTCAAACATAAGATGTTATGAATGCAACAGGTTTGGACACATTAAGTCCGAATGCCCAAAACTCAAGAGCAAGGCACCAAAATACAAAAAGGCACTCAACGCTACTTGGGAAGAAGCTTCCGAGGAAGAAGACAATGATCGAGTCCTTATGGCTAAACTGGTGGAATCGGAGACGGAGTCGGAACCGGAACTTGAATCGGAAACCGAAGATGAGTCGAGCTGCGAAGCACTATTCAAGATAAGCCACGAATACACATCCGGTTCAAAAGATAAACTCAAGGTAAGTCGCTCTCTTATTACCACACTTTATAGTGCAATTAAGTTTTTAAATAGAAATTTAGCTAAGTCCGAGTCCAAGGTTGAGACCCTGGTTGAGGAAGTTAAACTCCTCAAACACGAGGTCTCCCTAACCTCTTCGACTAGTCGAGTTCAAGAGAAGGACTCAACTCGGGTTGAAAAACTCGAAGTTGAGAACTCACTCTTGAAAAGTCAAGTCGAAGATCTTAGGAATACGTTGTAAAGGTTTACTTTGGGATCCAAAGGACTTGACCTCCTACTTGGATCGCAAAGGACCATGTACAACAAGGTTGGGCTAGGGTTTAGCTCAAACACGACCAATAAGTCGTATATGTCAATCGTAAGTAGACATAAAAAACGTGTCCAAGCATTGGTCCCTAAGACCACCTTAATTTCAAACTTAGGATCAAACCAGTACTGGGTTCCCAAGGACCAAATCCACTATGTGGAGAGACCGAATCGATTCAACGGTCCAGGGGGAGCTAGTACGAAATTTGTTTGTGTTTTAACTTAGAAATTGCATGCTTAGGTTTTTATTTTTCTTTTTAGAATGGTTAGATAGGACTATAACTCGTCAATACTTGATAACATAGTACCAGGATGCGGCGAGATGATAGTACGCTAGGAAAGCGGAGTCTTGTGTATTCAGGCTAGATAAGGCGTATCTAGTTCGGTGCACTTGACCGAGCGGAACTAGCTGAAGCTACCTCGCCGTATCCGAGACTAGTTAGACCAGGAAGTGGTCTTAGGTGAGTCAAGTCTCTATTTTCTTGAAAATGGCTTTGTCTAAGGAAGTGGTCATTGTTCCGATCAAAGAAGGCCTCTGTGCCTCGCCACGACCTAGAACCCATGATCTTGAAAAGGTGACTTGATGAGCCTAAGGTCAAATCCGAATCTAACGCAAGGTTGACAAATGTTTAAGTCATTAAATTTAATTCAACTAAAATTGGAAGTCATCTCACAAGAACATATAGGATTAACATGTTTGATCATGTAGACATGGGTGAGATGATTTAGGTTAACAATTTTCAACCAATTTTTAATAAATCCAATATCCGATCCAACTACCTTGCGTGTAGGATCAATGGATGTTGGACAGTGGTTGCTCCCGACACATGACCGGGGATCAACTCAAGTTTTCGAAGCTTTGATTCAAACGACAAGGATCGGTAGCCTTCGGAAATAACGGCAAGCTCAAAATCATCGGATCAGGTGATATTGAGCTTAACTCAAATTTTGTCATTCAAAACGTTTTATTAGTAGAAAATTTTCAATATAATCTTCTCAGTGTAAGCCAATTGTGTGATAATAACTATAAGGTCATATTTCTAGAAAATGAATGCGTAATTAATACAAACGAAACCTCTAAAACAATTCTTAAGAGAACTAGAAATAACAACATTTACACTATTAACTTAACTAACTCCTCAACTAAGTGTCATATGACACGACAAGAGGAATCATGGTTGTGGCACCGACGACTCGGTCACTCACACCCAAGACTCATCCACAAGATGAGTCAGAGTGACTTAGTTAGAGGTTTGCCTAACCTTAATAACTTGGATAATAAAATATGTAATGCTTGTTAACAAGGTAAACAATCTAGGACACAACATCAACTAACTAGTCAAGAACGAACCAAAAGTGTGCTTGAGCTCCTACACATGGATCTATTTGATTCACACGGAACTAAGTCACTTAACGGAAGTAAATTCTGCTTAGTCATAATTGATGACTATTCTAGATTTACTTGGGTTAGGTTCATCAAACACAAAAGTGATACCCTAGATCAATTAATCAATCTATTTAAATTAATAGAAAATCAACAAAGCATTAAAATCAAAAGACTTAGGACTGATCATGGTGGTGAATTCGAAAACCATAGGTTTACAGAATTCTGTAACCTAAATGGATACCACCATGAGTTCTCTTGCCCTAGAACTCCACAACAAAATGGCCTAGTAGAACGCAAAAATAGAACCCTACAAGAAGCCGCTAGGACAATGCTTAATGAGTATAACCTACCCGATAGGTTTTGGGTCGAAGCCGTGAATACGGCATGCTATGTCCAAAATAGAATCCTTATGGTAAAGAGGCACCTTAAGACCTCATACGAGATTTATCACGATAAAATACCTAACATCAAGTACTTTAGGGTATTTGGGTGTAAGGTACATATCCTAAACACTAATAATTACCTAGGTAAATTTACATCCAAAACCACGACCGAAATCTTTCTAGGATACTCGACTACAAGCAGAGCTTATAGAGTATATAACCACGACACCCTTAGAGTCGAGGAGACTATCAATGTAGTATTTGATGAAGGACACGAACCTACAAAACCCCCGGCAACCCCAATTAGCGAACCGACTCATACTAGACCTAACTCTGATTCGGAGATCAGGTCTAGTGTTAATCCTAACCTAAGTCAACCAAGTCACTCTATCGACCAAGTGATAGATGACTCCAACCAAACTAGAATTCAAACGAGTCATCCTATGGATCAAGTTGTAGACTCAAACCAAAATCCAACTAGGACTCAAACGAATCATCCTATCGACCAAGTGATAGGTGATCCAAGTCTAGGAGTTCGAACTAGAGCCTCATACAGAAACCTTAGTCAAATATCCTTGATTTCTAAAATTGAACTCAAAACTATTGACCAAGCTCTTCTTGATCCCGATTGGATTATTGCAATGCAAGAAGAGTTGGCTCAATTCACTAGGAACAAAGTATGGGAATTAGTACCACCACCTAAAGATAAAACAATCATTGGAACAAGGTGGGTGTTTAGAAATAAAATTGATGATAGAGGTGAAGTAGTTAGAAATAAAGCTAGACTAGTTGCTAAAGGGTTTAGTCAAGTCGAAGGTTTAGATTACGACGAGACCTATGCCCCAAGATTCTAGATAAGAGTCCATTCGAATGCTATTAGCATATGCAGCACATCGAGGATTTAAGTTGTTTCAAATGGATGTGAAATCTGCATTCTTAAATGGATACATTAAAGAAGAAGTTTATGTTAGTCAACCCCCCGGTTTCGAAAGTTTAGACAAACCCGATCATGTCCTTAGGTTAAAGAAAGCTCTTTATGGACTTAAACAAGCTCCTCGAGCTTGGTACGAGAGACTTTCGATTTATCTTAAGTCCAAAGGCTTTAACCAAGGTGTAGTTGACCCAACCCTTTTCGTAAAAACCTTAGGTAAAGACATATTCATAGCCCAAATCTACGTAGATGATATTATTTTCGGAACCACCAACTCAATCCTACTAAATGAGTTCATTTCACTTATGGAAAGTGAATTTGAAATGAATTTAGTAGGTGAGTTAAGTTTCTTTTTAGGTCTACAAATTAAACAAACTAAAGATGGAATATACCTACATCAACGCAAATATACTAGGGAATTAATTAAACGCTTTGGAATGCAAGACGCTAAAATTATTAATACCCCAATGGAAACTAATGTGAATATAGAAGAAGATGTAATCGGAAATTCAATTGATTTAAAATACTATAGGAGCATAATAGGGAGTCTCCTTTACCTAACTGCAAGCCGACCTGATATCTTATTTGCAGTAAGTATGTGCGCAAGGTTTCAAACCTGTGCCAAGGAGTCTCACCTAACTCTAGTCAAGCGTATCCTTAGATATCTAAAGGGTACACTTAATGTCGGTATTTGGTATCCTAGATCTACCGAGTTCGAACTAACTGGCTACTCCGATTCGGACTATGCCGGTAGTAAGCTCGATAGAAAGAGTACGAGTGGTTGTTGTCAACTTCTCGGCTCGAGTCTAGTGAGTTGGTGCAGTAGGAAGCAACACTGTGTTGCTTTATCTACCACCGAAGCCGAATACATCGCGATGGGTGAGTGTGTCACGCAACTTCTTTGGATGAAGCACACTCTCCGCGACTTTAAGTTAGACTTTACGAATACTAAACTTCACGTAGATAACATTAGTTCAATTAATCTTACAAAGAATCCGATATGTCACTCTAGGACCAAACATATAGAGGTCAAACACCATTTCATTCGAGAACATGTGGCCAACGGAGCCATACAACTCGAATACGTCGAATCAAAGTCTAACTTAGCAGACCTATTTACTAAACCCCTACCCGAAGCCGAATTTAGTCTATTAAGATGAAAATTGGGCATGTGCGTAGTAGAATAGGAACTTGCAAATTATATTTTCTTACTACTATTTCTTAACTTTCATTTTTTATGGAACTAGTATAGGACATACCTTAGATATCATGCACCTATAGATTTAAGGAGCCAATACATCTCACAACACATAGGACTAATGTGTTTGTGTACTTAGCCACGTAGATGGGCGTGAGATGTTAGGACCTTACTTCTGGTTCCAGATGTAGAGCTAGTGTATCGCTATGAACCACGGAGTATAATCATACATACTAACCGACTCTGACCAGGACTAGTTGATCTTTCATATCAATCAAGCCAAATATGAGTCGAACATCTTATAGATGAACTTATTTTTAGTATATTATTTTCAAAATAATGTGGAACATGCTTGGACTTTAAATTTAACACTTATTTTTGTTTTCCACACACACACTCACTCTTTTCGATATATGGCAAAAGGGGGAGAAAAAGGCCAAAGTTAAGGGGTCAAAATTTTTTTTGATAACTTAACTCTTACTTTATATTTAAACCAAAAGTTAACTTTAAGTTTTGAAAACTTATTAAAGTCCAAGTTAAGAGAATTCTTAACTTAAACTTATTTGTGGCGTCAACGTTTTACTTATTTTTTATTATGCCCTTAATGTTTTACTTAAGGGGGAGAAAGGGCCAAGTTAAGAAGAACTCTTAACTTAAACGTTTTACTAAGGCCAACTTTAAGTAATGTTAATTACTTAAAAAACCCTCAAAGGGGAGGATTAAGGTCTTTCTTCAAGACTCACCCTCGGTCAAGGGGGAGGTTTCCTCAAGGGGGAGTACTTGAAGAAAATCCTTACTACTCCAACTTAATCTTCTTTATTTCTTGTTTCTAATGCACATTATTCTTCATGCTTGCTATTTACTTAACTTTGTATGTGGGTTTGCCATAAATCAAAAAGGGGGAGATTGTTGGTGCAGTAGGCACCTAAGTCGAACTTGAGTTTTGATTATAGCAAACGATACAAAGTTAAGCTCATGTCGTTATCTCACGAGTTGAATCAAGTGTGCAGAAGATTGCTATAGCTGGAGCTAAAGGCTAGCGATACCCGGAGGAAGCCGCGGTGGTCGGGCGACACCGAAAGGACTTCGGAGGGAGCCGAAGGAATCAGGTGGAGACCGAAAGCAAGGCTTCAAAGGTAAATGTTGAGGTAAGCTCGTGTGAGTGAGCGTAAGTAAGGTCGAGTCCTCCATACGGGGACATCCTTAGGCGACGATCCGACCAAGACTTCCCATGGAAGGTCTATGTTGAGATCGGATGGCAAGTGGCCGTCGAATTCACTTATATTTCGAGCTAACTCTTTATTACAGTCGAAAAGTCTAAAAATCAGTTCAACCGACCAAAAATCAGTTCAACTGCTAAGCCATCAGTTCAACCGGCCAAGGATCAGTTCAACTGCTGAGCCATCAGTTCAACCGGCCAAGAAATCAGTTCAACCGATGGTCAAAAATCAGCCTCGAGGAGTCAAGCTTTATCACCATTTTTCAAGAAGTTTTGTGCCCAATTCCTATTGGTTGAAGACTCATTCGATGAGGGGCTTAAAGGCTATAAAAGGAGGTCCTAACCTAGGGTTTCATCATCAATTCTAAGCCTCCAAAAGCCTCCGCAAAGCTACAACTTCTCCGACAACGAAGTGCTTCTTCTCCGACGTCTAGGTTTATTTGTTTTCATTTTATTACGTCGGTTAGAGTTTTATTTCAGTTTAGTACTTTCATTTTCGGAGCTTTTATCGTAACGAGGAGAGGGGGAGTGTCCCTCTACCTCAAGCTTTGTGCTTTACTTGTATCGATTAAACTCCTACCTCTAAAGGGGAGGAGTTCTTTAGTGTTTTTGCCCTCCGTACGTGGTCGAGGACCGCTAGGGCCTTGGAGTAGTAGCCGAAGGCTACGAACCAAGTAAAACTCCTTTGTCTCTTTTTACTTTACATTTACATTTCCGCTGCAATTAATTATCTCTCGAGTTTTAACGAACGAAAAGAAAAGAAAAAGGTATTATCACTATTCACCCCCCCTCTAGCGATCCGCTTCGATCCAACAAATAGCATGTTTGTCATCGATGGAGGAATTTGATCATGCTTGCTACAAAATGTGTTATATGCAGCGGAATATATATAATAACAAAAGTAAATACACAACACAAGCACAATGCACAAGATATAGCGTAGTTCGGAACTGTACAGTTCCTACTCCATGGATTGGGCTCGTAAGAGCCCTAGCGATGCAAATCACACACTGCTACTAAATAAAACACCATCTCGGAACAATCCGGAGGTGAAGAAACCTCGTACAAGTGATTACTCTAAGTAATACAATAAACAACAAGTAAATACAACAATCTATGCAAAGGAAACTTTACAAATGCTCTTTTTGATGCTTACTTGTTTGGTTGCTTGAGTTGCACTTGGAGACCCTGATTTGCACCAACAAATCACCCCAAACACATCCAAGAACCGATGCCAAAAATCCTCCTTACAATATGCTTTTATAACCTGCATTCGGGCTGGATTTTCGCTTAGCAGTCGACTGATCGGGACCATCAATCGACTGCCCCTGTAGCCGTTGTCTCACAACGGCATGAGCCACGTAAGATAAGTCCAATGGATAGACCATCAGTTGACTGATCATACTCATCAGTTGATTGATGGCTCAATCAGTCGAGTGTTCGAGCTGATCACTCGACTGGAGAGCTTTCTGTCCCCGAAAACTCGACCAACAGTGGACTTATCTCCAAATCAATCGACTTCTCAGGCCATCAGTCGACTGCCCAATGCTGGCAATCGACTGCTAGGCCATCTTCTCGCAGTCAAACCCTAGTTGACTCCCATCAATCGACTGACTATAGTCCCAGTCGACTGATACACCTCAAACATGAGGTTTTAACCCAAGTATGGTGCCCCCATACTTACTAGACCACCCTTAGCCTAGATCTAAGCCTTCTAGCCACCTCCATCAGCCTCACGCCTATCGGATCCCTCCAAGTCATCCATGACTTGTTCATCCATACGCTAGCCTTCAGGTGCTTCCATCAACTATGTCATGCTAAGTTGATCTATACCGCCAAGGCACATTGGACTTATGCTGCCAAGACTCCGCCAACCATTGGACTTATGTTGCCAAGACTTCACCCTTGGACTTTACGCTGCCAATATTCCCCTTGGACTTCTCAATTGCCAAGACTCAAGCTTGGACTTTCCCTTGCCAACCCATGTTGGACTTTTCATGCCAAGACCCATGCTTGGACTTTTCCCTTGCCAACCCATGTTGGACTTTCCATGCCAAGACCCATGCTTAGACTTTTCCTTGCCAAGACCCACGCTTGGACTTTCCTTTTCCAAGACCCATTATTAGACTTTCCTTGCCAACCCATGTTGGACTTTCCATGCCAAGACTCAAGCTTGGACTTTTCATGCCAAGTACAAAAGACTTGGACTTTTCCCATGACAATGGTCAAACCATCGTCAAACATCAAGTATGACCTGGTCCGATTGTACCAACAATCTCCCCAACACATTGTCAAACATCAATGTCAAACATCAAAATACTACTCGAGTCAAACTCGAGTCTTGTCAATCGTGACCTGGGTCGATTGCACCAACATTTAGTTATCCTTCGCATCTCATAAATACCTAGGATTAACTATTTGTGTATTGAGCCATGAAGATGGGCATGAGATGTTAGGACTGTACCCTGGTTCCAGATGTAGATCTAGTGCATCAACATGAACCAACATGGGGTTTACAAGAGCAAATTGATCACTTCGATGACTAACTCTAATTCAAAGCTTGATGGTTAATTTCATATCATTTGAGCTAGTAAAGAGTTGGACATTTGCTTTAAGGACAATTTTTAGATGTGTATTTTCAAAATATAATTTTCAAGGAATTCATGCTTGGACTTATTCCCTGTCACTTTTGCATCAAATTAAAAATTTGAAAATTTTGAAAATTTTTAAATATTGAAAATAAAGTTTTTATTCAGGGAGTTTTGGAAAATTAAAATTTTTAAAAAATTTTAAATATTGAGAATAAAGTTTTTATTCAGGGGGAGTGTTGAAAAATTTGAAAATAATGTTTTTATTCAGGGGGAGTGTTGAAAATTTGAAAATTTTGAAGATTCCTTTTAAATTTTGAAAATAAAGTTTTTATTAAGGAATTTTGAAACATTTGAAAAGTTAGAAATAATTGTTTGAAATTAAATTAAGTATTTGAATTCAAATTCGCTGGTGTATATTTTAAAACTTAATTTTTGAGATTGAAAATTTCTTCTCTCCACTATATTTTGTTGGCATTTTAGATTTAATTTTTATTTTGATGTATACCAAAGGGGAGAAAGAAAAAATAAAGTTAGAGATTTACTTATTTAATGTAAAATGCAAAAAAAATTAAAGAATAATATATTGATTGAAAGAAAGATGCAAAAATTGGATAAGGACTTATGCAACTCATACATGGCTTAATTTATGCATCTATTGTACATGTTAATATTTGGATATTGGTATTTGATTCTCCTAACTTTAACTGGTATATTGTCATACATCAAAAAGGGGGAGATTGTTGATGCAGTGAGCATCACTCCTTAGTTTTGATATATGAACTACAGTTAAATGTTAGGATTCACTTATGTTCTAATATCAGTGTTAAGTGTGCAGACTTAACAGGAAGTCCTAGTAGGTCGTGTTAACCGGATACTAGGCATATATCTTGACATATCAGGAGGACCGGACACCAAGCATGAAGTCCAAATGGGTCACATGGACCAGACATTTGGCATGAAGACCGATTGGGTCAGGAGATCGAACAATCGGCAAAAAGTCCAGTTGGGTCAGGAAGACCGGACAGCTGGTGGAAGCCCTGGTGGGTCAGATCGGATGTCAAGAGTGGTAAGTCCGGCAGGTAGGCGGTAGGTAAGCCTCGAGTGAAGAGGTGAGGTCGAGTCCTTTGTAGGGGAATAAAGCTAGGCGTCGATCCGAAGAAAAGTCTGTGTGGGACTTAGTAGTCGAGATCGAGCAGTATTACTACTGCTATCACATTTCATATTATCTATTTGTGCTAATTATGTTTTGCAGGGATTAGTCGACTGAATAGTTTCAAGTCGACTAAAGTCCAATGGACTGGAAGTGTATCAGTCGACTGGATACCTATTTAACAGGATCAGTTGGTGATTGATCAGAGATCGTGCGACGCAGATAGAAAGGGCTTCAGTCGACTGAAGAGTTTGAGTCAACTGAAGAGGGAAATTTTCCGATGCGGAGCCAAGTGATATGCAGTCGACTGGAGAGGTTTCAGTCGACTGGAAGACCACGAATTCCATATCGACAGGCTGATGTGGAGTTGACTTAAAGGCATTCCAATCGATTGGAAAAAGTTTATAAAAGTTGTGCTCGACTAGATCCAAGTAATCAATCTAATCAACGTCAAAGTGCAGTCAAAATTTCCTCACAATCACAAGAGCTTCAACCATTCAAAAGGATTCTTTTCCGACACCTCGTGCTGCATCCTATACTACATATTGTGTCGGTATAAAGTAGTCATTAATCTCTTTTTATTTCCCTTGTATATTTAATTTCAAGAGAGAGTAGGTTGTTACTCTCATCTAATATTTGTAAAATGCAAACTCCCTCCAAAATCAAGAGTTCTCGAATCGGAGGGTATTATAGAGATTGTCCATCGAGGTAGCTCTTGGTAGAGCTACGGGCCTTGGAGTAGCAACCCAGTCTGGGTTGTGAACCAAGTAAATTGCCTGTGTCTTTAACTGCATTTAATTTCAACTGCGTACTCGTATTAAAATTAATCAAAAATTATTAAACACCAAGATTCACCCCCCTCTCTCGGCTTACTCGATCCTACATGAAGTTCTTACTGTAGCTTAAGTGTGATTTTCCTTCGACTTGTGGTATTCAAGTCATCTTGGTCATGAAGACTTATGCTTTGACATCTTAATCAAGCATCTCCGAGGAGATGTGGACCCGGGATGATTGGGTGTAAGTCGAAGTGGTTGAAGGTGTTTGAATAGCCTACAAAGAATTCACCACTCCTTGCGAGGAGATGTATACCCTAAGGTCTCTCGTTGGATTGTTACTGAAGTCTTTGGCCAAAGCATTACATGTTTAGAGTATGGTACTCTTGGATACATGTAGGGTCGATGGTGGCCGGCTAGAGAGGGGTGAATAGCCCTCAATCATCGTATGGTGAAATATGATCGTTCTTGTGTGCTTGTCTACAATAGTCATTAATATACGCAGCGGAATAACAATAGAAATAATAACAACAATACAATCACACGCAATACACAAGATATATGTGGTTCGGAATCGAATAGTTCCTACTCCACGGGCGAGCTCACCGAGCTCTAGTTATGCGCACGACACTAACTAAACCACTCCTTCTCGACAATACATCGGAGGTGGAGAAACCTCATACAAGCTATTACAACAAGTAATATGAAATACAAACAAGAATACAAATACAATACAAAGAACACTTTTCACCGATTGCTTTTGATCGCTTGTTTGTTGCTTGCTTTGGTTAGCTCTTGAAGGTCTGGAATGCAACAGCAATTCCCCTCCAATGTCACCCTTAAAGTCTTGGCGAAATCCTCCCTCTTGAGCTCCATTTATAACCTGCATCGGTGATTTGCCCATTAGTCATCGATCGTGACTGACCATCGATCGGCCTCAGAGCCGTTGTCTCACAACGGCCAGATCCACATCGGTTAAGTTCCAACGGATCACCCATTAGTCGACTGATCATCACATCAGTTGAGTGATGCCGAGCACTGACCGGAAACCTTCCAGGGTCAAATCGCCCGATCGGTGATGTCCATCATCGGTCGACCGATGCGTCGGCGATAAGATCGCTCTCCCTCGATCGGATCGTTAGCCGCGATCTGGTCGATCGAACACCGGTCGAACCATTCGACCTAGAGCAGTTGACTGGCACCTATACTAGTCGACTGATGTCGGCTAAAACCTCAAACATCAAGCTGTTTGAGCATCTGACACTCAGTCTTAGCCACTTGGCCAAGTCCACCTCATCCCTCATGGGGTTCCCCACAGAAGCTCTCTTCCCTCGGCCTACGTCCCTCGGATGCGCCAAAGCGCATGACTTCGCAACGCCATCCTTCGCATCTCATGCCCTCGAAGTATGCTTCCCTTGAGCCTCACTCCATTCGCTCCCAGTCTGGCGGTCTCTCGGATGCACCAAGCGCACGGCTTCGCAATGCCATCCTTCACCAACTCAAGGACCCCGATCCTAGTGAACTTGCCAAGTCCTCAAGACTTCCCAAATGCACCAAGCGCACGGCTTTACAATGCATTTCTCACCAAGCACCAAGCGCACGGCTTTGCAATGCTTTGGACTTTCCCACACCAAGCCCCATGCTTGGATTTTCCATGCCAACTCCATGTTGGACTTTCCTATGGCAATCCCATGTCATAAGTTTTGACTATCATCAAAATACTGCTCGAGTCAACCTGGGTCGATTGCACCAATAATCTATAGGATCGCGGTTGGCCGGCTAGAGGGGGGTGAATAGCCTTTGACGTAGACGGTGCACTACAACAAAAAATCGAATAGACAACGGTGAAAAACTGTTGTCTATTAGCAAAAAATTCCGTGGTAAATCGACCCGTTGTGAAAAGTGGTTCGGACAAAGACAACGGTGAAAAACCGTTGTCGTTTCAAGGATAAGACAACGGTTTTTAACCGTTGTCTTTGACCGAACCACTTTTCACAACGGGTCGATTTACCACGGATTGTTTTGCTAATAGACAACGGTTTTTCACCGTTGTCTTTTCCTTAAATCTACAACGGACTTTCATCTTTGTCTTTGATCGACCACCGATTTACCATGGATTTTTTTTGCTCATAGACAACGGTTTTTCACCGTTGTCATTTCTCAATGGTTATTCTAGAACACAATAAACCGTTGTAGATTTATAGTGTTGTGTTTTTAATATAAATCATACAACATCAAAAAGAATTATAGAAAACACATATATACACTCGCACTTGTAGCAATGTAAAGTACAAGGTCACATCACATTTTAAATGATCACTCTTACCAATATATAGTACTGTGGCAAAACAACTACACATCATATGCACCAAAAGTATTATGCATAATAAGCAAAACACTTATAGATTACCACATGTAACCAAAAGAGGTACATTTAAATCTCTCCTAATCCTCAGATATGTGATCTTGTATGCATTCAGCCCACTCCGAACGTACTTCATCAATTTTCTTTGCAGCTATCACAGATTTTGAATAAATGAATGAAAATGTAATTAAACACTTGAGTACCTTAAAGAACAGATATAAAAATATAATGAAGCGTAAGGAGAAAAATAGCAAATCAATGACCTAACTGTAAAAAGAATAAGTACTATATAAAAAAAAATTAGCAAATCAAGTTTACGGTATAAACCGAAACCCCGAAATATAAGAACACACTGTAGTATTACTCAATGATAGTAGGTTTGACAATAAATTTTGTAAAAAATAGCATGCAAAAATTTGACTGATGAAGAATAATGAAATAAAACAATGACCAGAAAATTGACTCTTTCACCCACTAAAGTCACATGAATGTAAAGTTTTGAACGAACCCAAGTTTTGCATAACACCATAAGGCAGATCATATATAATTTTCCAAATGTAAAAGGCATTTCAAGAATCCCTACAAGCCTTTTTTTCACTAGAAATATTACAATGACATTGCGTCACCTACATTCCAAATCCAATAGGTTTAAGTAAATTCTGAACTCACAGAGATCCACAATGCATAATTGTAAAGTTTTGAACGAGCCCAAGTTTTGCAAAACACCACGAGGTGAATCATGTATAATTTTCCAAAAGTAAAAGGCATTTCACAAATCCCTACAAGCCTTCTTTTACTAGAAATCTTACTATGCCACTGTGTCACCTACATTCCAAATCCAATAGGTTTAAGTAAATTCTAAACTCACAGAGATTCACAATGCATAATTGCATACTGATCAATAGATCTTAGAATGAAAATTTGTTGCCAGGATTAGGATAAGTATAATGACTTCAATTAATGTCTCTACTTGAAACTTTATGTGAGGTATACAGAATAAGCAAATGATTATTCATTTTATCAGTGAAAATCAGTACACAAAGCAAAACATGATTCTTCTTAAAAGTTGTGGAGTAAGAAACACCGTTCGGATGTTGACTTTGACGACAAGAAGGTATGATGCTTCAACCTTGACAAGCCAAAATCACAAACCTGAGACAAAATTAATTTCTCTTCTGAAATGCAAAATAAAATCGGATAGGCAAATACATTTTGATGGTCTAGATACTACAGGAAACAACGCTGGCAACCAAAACTGTGGGAACTAAATATAATATTTAATTCCAACACCATTATCAGTTCCATGAATAAGGTGCTTCCAACCAAATTATCAGTTCCATGAATAAAATTACTAGCCATAAGTTTTATAGGATAATGAGGAAATAGGTGCTGAGAAGAAAATCTCTCCTTAGTGATCACTCTAGCATTAAGTGGATTCCTCCCGGCTAGAATACACATTTGCTGATTAAATTATGATTCTGAAATAGAAAAAAAATCATCATTAAACAATACAGAATAATGTAACAAATAAAATACCTCATCTTATTTTCTTTATCACTTGTGTTTAGCCTTAGTTGTTTAGAATGTCACTATATATCCCTTGTATTGCTAGTCTTGTGACAATAGAGGGTGCAGAACAGTAAAAAATTAGGTTTCTCTTTGTGACTTGAGTAACCATGGGTTGATTCTGAGAATTTAGTGCCATTACGTTTCTTAATTTAAATGAGCAAAGAATACATAAATTCATAAAATAGGGAAAATAAGATGTAGCACACTGTTCAATCAAGGTAATTAAGAAAATTTACATTTAGAATGCAATAGCCAACTAATAGATAAACAATGTAAATAGAAAACTCAGGCATAGTTAAGCATAACATCATGGGATCACTTCCAATACTGAGAAATTCAAAAAAGAAGCCTATTTTAGATTCCTAACAAAGTAAACCAAAAAAATGTTTTCCCAAGAAGGATAAATAACAAAGAGGCGAGTGATGATTATGATGTCATTATATGTTGGAATTGTTTTTACAATGCTGAAAAAGTCCAAGAAATGAGAGACAAAAGATGGTTATGATTGGCATTGCAGAATGAATTTTTTTTTTCAAGAAATCCCAAAAAGAACAAGAAATGAGAGGCAAAAATGGAATATGACGGTGTTCATTTTTTTTCTTTTCTGTCTAAAATGCAACCATGGTTATATTTGTGATTTGACTTACATCAAACCATACTCGTACCTCATTGATAGCTATAAAGTAATTTTCCTAACAACTGTGTATCTTATAAAAAAAATAGGGCCACAACACTATTTTATTGAATTTATCAATCACTATATTGTGTCATGAAAAAAAAGAAGAAAAAAAACTTTACAAAACTTGGTTTGGGAATTGTGAAGCATTAACGTGAGTCAAATGGAGAGAGTGACATAATTTCTAATTTAAAACAAGAGGATAAGTAAAACGTCAAATGATTCAAATGAAATAAAACTAAATGGATTCGAATGCTAATTCTAGCTTGTGAAGTTGCGAAGAACTTAAAACATAAGTAAATGCTAACTCCAGATTGTGATGATGTAAACAAATTAAACAAAATTAAATGCTAATTCGTGAACTAGTGAACAATTTAAAAAGAAGATAAGTAGAGATTCAGGTCGTGATAACAAGAAAAAAGCACCTTTATCAGGAAACTGAAGGTATGTGTCAACCTTAGACATCGAAGAGCTCTTGAAGCTGGCTTTCTTGCTCCTCCCTTTGATCAACTCTTCCAACTCCTCGTAGTATGACATCTTGGTCGGCCTACTCCCTTTCGACTGGTGCTTCGCCTTCTTAAACTCCTTTAGCAAGTTCCTCCACTTATCCATGCACATCGTCGGTGACCAGGATACAAATAATAATGTGATTAGGTTTGTCAAAAAAAATAGAAATGGGACAAAATTATCGTTATAGATAAAAATGTGATGAAAAAAATCCATAACAAATGACATTTGGTAAAATCAACATAGTTGAAAGAACAAGGATCGTGTCATCAACCACACAAAAGATGCAAATAAACTATTGTAGTAAAATATGATTCATTAAACAAAAATGAGCTTAAATGCCAGTGAGGTAAAGCAAACTAACGATCTCAACCATTAACGTGTCAAAAAATGAAACTACATACAAAAAAAGTTCGAATTTGCTAGAACAATCGTAGTACCTAAAAGACCAAAGATCTAATAGTCCTTATGTGAGATTCCACCAGAAGCGACGTGAAGCTGACCCGAAGGATAAACCCTAAAGACAGGCGACGCTGGGGAGAGATTTACGATGTGATCCAGTTTATCGTTGGTTGGTTTTCCTTGTCAGATTGTCAATCATCTCATTGCTCAATTTTGCACCTTTTCCTCGTCTTGCTCACAGCGTCCTCTAAAAGCACGATCTTGGACATGTCCTTGATACCGACCATGTGCAAACAGTCATCATCATCCTTCTCTTTGCCCCGGAATAAGAGTCGTTGTTCCTGTGGCTCCAAGCCAATCTCTTTATCACGTATCTTCTTCAACTCCCCGAAGGTCGATTAGGCTGGGACGAATACGTCATGGAGGTGGGAGACGAAGAGAACCTTGATCTTAATGATGTTGCTGCGGGGATTGGAAACCGCATCACTTTGATTCTGAACTAGTATCCCTCCTAGGTACAACTCCCCCGGTGTTGCCCCATACCATCGGCACTGCAAGCCGGGTGAGTCGGTGGCGCAAATCGGGAGATGTACAGAGAAGTGAAGCGGGAGATGCGAGCTGGTAGAAGGCGAAAGGGCAAGGGTTTTCGCTAGGGGATGGCTGGCTCGAGCTTCTCGCGAAGAAACGATGGAGGACAGAAAAAAAAATCGGGCGGAAGAAAAAAATATGTCCCCTTAAAATCAAACCTAGCTTATTAATAAACTAGGTTTTATTGACTGATTAATTCACTTAATCAAACCCTAAATTTATCACGAAAATTTCTAATAACTAAATTCCATTTTAATAAATAATTTATTTCATTTATCTCAATTTAAATTATATTATTATATTATTTAAATTAAAATTAAAATTTAATTAAATAAAAAAAATCCATATATTACAAAACGTTACAAAAATATTCTTATTGACAACGGTTGATTGCACTGTTGTCCCAACTGTTGTTAAGATAAAAAAAAATTCTTAAAGACAACGGTTATAAAATGCGTTGTTGATTAAATAAAAAATATGCTCAACGACAACGGATAGTGTAAAACCGTTGTCTTTTGTGTTATATGGGTGCTCAAAGACAACGGTTTTGTCAAAAATCGTTGTCTTTTACCAAAATCACAACGGTTTCTCCTAAAATCGTTGTCTTTGTGGTGTTGTCTTTTAGCATTTTTGTTGTAGTGGTGGAAGTCATTCGTTCGTTGCTCATCTACAAAACTATTAGCGCAAGCGGAATATACAAATACACACAATTAAAACAAGACAAAGTAGAGAATAGAAACACAAACGCTAACACCACAATGTAACATGGTTCACGGTTGCGCCGCTAATCCACGGTCTGATTCGTCCAAGGTGAATCACGCCTCAAGCTTTCACTATTCTCTCCTTTGCACCAAGCTAGGTGGAGGTAACCTCTTTACAATCCCTCTTCTTACAATAGAATGGAATAATAGCAAGTAAGAAGAGTGGGAATTCTTTAGGGCACTTTGGGAGAAAGTTAGAGCATAAGCATTAGGCCCCCAAAGTCTCACACCTCTTCTTTTTATAGAAGAAGAGGGTTTCTTCCCGTTAACACAGGATCAGTCGACTGATGTCCCTATAAGTCGACTGGTCCTTTAGCCATTGCCCAATAACGGCTTCTGACCAGACCGGATTCGCGGGATCCACGGTTGTTTCTCTAACAGTCACATGATCAGTCGACTGATGTCGACTTCCAGTCGAGTGACCCGCGAGCTCGACTAGCTTCTATGCCGGCACAAGGCGATCAATGACTACTTTTTACAATGATCGATGTCGACTAATCACGGCTAACACTCCGAACTCCGCTTGTTGGAGCAATGATTTCCATGACATGGCAATCGACTGGTGTCAGGCAAAACTCAAACCTTTCATCCGTTTGAGTTTCCAGCGGTCGGGTAACCCTCAACCCTTGCGGTTGAGCCTCCGACACTCAGTCATTCAGCCAAGTTCACCTAATGAGCTACTTACATTTCACTCATTCTCTCATCTCACTCGAAGTCCCTCACCGAAGCTCTCTTCGTTCGCAGCCACGTCCCTCGGCAGCATCAGGCGCACGGCTCTGCAATGCTCCTTCACGTCTCTTGCCCTCGAAGTCTGCTTCCTTGGCTTCGCTTCAAGTCATCTCGTCCGGCGGTCCCTCGGCAGCATCAAGCGCACGACTCTGCAATGCTCCTTCTCCGACTCAAGCACGAGGTTGTGAGTGGTGAACCCGCCAAGGCTCCATGTGCGAATTACTAAGTCCTGCAAGACTCCAACGCACATATCAAATCACAAACATCCTAACTTAAACCCTTTGCCACACACATCAAAACCTTATCACGGGTCGATTGCCCTAACAATCTCCCCCTTTTTGATGTGTGGCAATCAGTTTAAGTTAGGAAAAATATTTGATAAAATATTAAGGAAAGAAAGAATGTAAATAACATGATTAGCAACTCTCCCCCTTAATACATGAAACTCCCCCTAAGTACAATTCCCCCTTAAATAAATATATTTCTCCCCCTTTGACACCATCAAAAATATTAAACAAGGTTTATATAAGCATAGCATCAAGTTTAGAGGGAAACAAAAACCAAAACATGCCTTAAAATCGGATAAAAGAGGTTATTGGGCATGTTATCAGTCGACTGGTTCAGACTACCAGTCGACTGACACTCTGATTTCGCATTTTTCTGATTTTTAGAGTGAATTTTAGAAATATGTTAAAAATTCTATAAAATTCGAAAAAATATTGAAATTTGGGAAACACATTTCTTTTAAGGTCCTTTATCAGTGAAAAATAGTTCTCCATGAAAAATCATTATATTTTCAAATATTTGATAAAAATCCAAAAGTTTCAAAATCAACTAGGTTTTTGATCAAGTTTGTATCACTTTTAACACCTAGTTTTGCTTTGAATTATTTCAAAACATGAACACAGATTTTAAAGTAAGAAATTATTTTGAAAACATATGAAATATCCAACCATGATTTTTGGGCAATATGTCTATGAATTAAACATAAGCCTTCCCCATGATTAGTCTATTATTGCTATTTTGATACTTTAAATGACCATCTAAATGTCATAGGCATTAGTGGACATTTGTATCATCCTAACATCTCACTCATGCTAAGTTTTCGATCAAGGTAGCCTATGGTGAGTGTGAGATGTATCCTAAAGGTATATATATATATATATATATATATATATATATATACTTAACCATTAATTTCATGCATTTCTACCCATGGTTAAGTATCATCCTAACATCCCACATGATCATAAAGATATATATGTATTGATTCCACATTATAATCATAAAACAAATGTATTCATCAATTTGTGATCATGCATTAGGTATAACATCATGATAATAAGCAAAGTATCACCTAAAGCATGATTTAACTATTTATGGGTGCATTATCATCACCCAACACTATGCTAAAAATAAGTCCCACCATCCTAAGTCAACCAAAAATATGATATAGGTAAATTCCATATGGTTGACTATCCTAGGGTTTTCCTAACCCTTAAGGATGGATTTAGGAACCCAAAACAAATTCTTTCCTATGGAGTTCACTAAAAATTCCTTAGGGATCCATTTTCTAGCTATTATTTTCTTTTTATCTTGACCCCTAGCAATTAAACATTTATAGGCCTTTTCATTTTTATTTTCCTTATATCCTAGGCCTTTCTTGTTGAAGCTTGCCCTTTGGCTCCCTATGATCATGTTAAGAGTGTTGGAGCCTATGGTGAATTTTTCTAGGGCCTTGGTTAAATGATCTACCTTTTCCCTTAAAGCCCTATTTTCTTCAATACATGCATCATTTACATCAAAGGGCATATAGTCATGTGAGCATGCATCATCAAGGCTAGAAACATTATCATTAACATTTGAGCATGCTTTTTCTAATTTTTCTTCTAAGTCCTTAATTTGATCTAGCATGCATTTATTCTTTTCCTTTGCCCTAAACAAGTCCT
Organism: Wurfbainia villosa; assembly: GCA_025175895.1. Taxonomy (NCBI): domain Eukaryota; kingdom Viridiplantae; phylum Streptophyta; class Magnoliopsida; order Zingiberales; family Zingiberaceae; genus Wurfbainia; species Wurfbainia villosa. The sequence goes on from CM046008.1 coordinate 3,021,703, forward strand.
TAGTGAGGCTAGAAATAATTGACATAATTTTCTTGGGGGAAAGATTTGTTACCTCACTTACCAAATCCTCTTCCGATGATGAGGATGTAGAGGAAGCTCCCCCTTCACTCGAGCTCTCCTCACTTGAGCTTGCTTCTTCATTTTCGAAGGAGGAGGTGTTTAGATCGTCAAATGCCATCAAGGCAAGATTGGAGTAGACATGTTCTTCTCCTTCGGATGAGGATAATGAAGAGGAAGGATCATCCCATGTCCTTGTCTTGAGTGCTTTGGCCTTCTTCTCTTCTTCTTTCTTCTTGCTCCCCTTCTTCTTCTTCTTCTTTTCTTCTTTCTTTTTCTTCTCCTCTTTGCTCTTGTTCAAGAGGGGACAACTATCCCTTATGTGTCCCTCTTGTTGGCAATTGTAGCAAATCACCTTCCCCCTTGGTCTTCTTCTCATATCATTTGATTTATTAAATTTAAAATTTTTCAAAGCATGCCTTACCTTCCTTACCATGTATGCTTCTTCCGTGCTATCCATGGAGGAGGAGGAGGATGCTTCATCGGAGGAGGAGGGAGTCTCCATCTTCTTCTTCCCTTTGTTGGCCATCAAGGTTACTCCTCTTGAAGGTCGTGTGCTTATAAGATCTACATATCTCCACATTGGTAAGATATGGAAAAGATCATGTACTTATAAGATCCACATATCTCCACAATGGTATGATATTGTCCACTTTGGGCCCAAACCCTCATGGTTTTATTTTTGGGCTTTACCCAAAAGGCCTCATACCAATGGAGATATCTTTTCATCTTATAAGCACATGATCTTTTCCCTGTCTTACCAATGTGGGACTTTGATTGTATTCCCAATACTCCAACAATCCCCCCCTCAAATGAAGGACCACATTGACCCCCCCCCCCTTCCCTCAAGCCTATCCGTCCTCGAAGGACATCCTCTGCTTGATGTCTGATCTCAACCCACCAGGACTTCCTGTCAACTGTCTGGTCCTCTTGACCCAGCTGAACTTCCTGCCAATTATCCAGCCCTTCTGGCCCAACTGGACTTTATGCCAGTTGTTCGGTCCTCCCGACCCAATTGGACTTCCTACCTGGTGTCTGGTTCTCTTGATCTGAACATAGGAGTTCAACTTCCTTCATTCGAGGTTTATGTCTTGACATGGACCATGGCTCTGATACCACTTATAGGATCATGGTTGGCTAGCTAGAGGAGGGGGGGGGGGGGGGGGTAAATAGCCTTTGACATAGACGGTGGAAGTCGTTCATTCGTTGCTCGTCTACAAAACTATTAGCGCAAGCGGAATATACAAATACACACAATTAAAACAAGACAAAGTAGAGAATAGAAACACAAACGCTAACACCACAATGTAATGTGGTTCACGGTTGCGCCGCTAATCCACGGTCCGGTTCGTCCAAGGTGAATCATGCCTCAAGCTTTCACTATTCTCTCCTTTACACCAAGCTAGGTGGAGGTAACCTCTTTACAATCTCTCTTCTTACAATAGAATGGAATAATAGCAAGTAAGAAGAGTGGGAATTCTTTAGGGCACTTTGGGAGAAGGTTAGAGCATAAGCATTAGGCCCCCAAAGCCCCACACTTCTTCTTTTTATAGAAGAAGAGGGTTTCTTCCCGTTAACACAGGATCAGTCGATTGATGTCCCTATCAGTCGACTGGTCCTGTAGTCGTTTCCCAATAACGGCTTCTGACTGCACTCGGATTCGCGGATCCTCGGTCGCTTTCTCCAGCTACATGATCACGATCGATGCTTTCATCGGGCCGATCGATGTCGATTTCCAAATGAGTGACTCGTGAGCTCGACTATCTTCGCGGCTCGCACGGCGATCACCGATCGCTTTTAAGAAGTCGATCGATGTCGACTAATCAATCAGCACACCGAACTGCTCGATTGAGAGGCCGATCGCCATGACATAGCAGTCGACTGGTGCCGGGAAAAACTCAAACCTTTCATTCGTTTGAGCTTCCGGCGGTCGGGTAACCCCCAACCCTTGCGGTCGAGCCTCCGACACTCAGTCATTCGGCCAAGTTCACCTAATGAGCTACTTACATTTCACTCATTCTCTCATCTCACTCGAAGTCCCTCACCAAAGCTCTCTTCGTTCGTGGCCACGTCCCTCGGCAGCATCAGGCGCACGACTCTGCAATGCTCCTTCGCATCTCTTGCCCTCGAAGTCTGCTTCCTTGGCTTCGCTTCAAGTCATCTCGTCCGGCGGTCCCTCGGCAGCATCAAGCGCACGGCTCTGCAATGCTCCTTCTCCGACTCAAGCACGAGGTTGTGAGTGGTGAACCCGCCAAGGCTCCATGTGCGAATTACTAAGTCCTGCAAGACTCCAACGCACATATCAAATCACAAACATCCTAACTTAAACACTTTGCCACACACATCAAAACCTTATCACGGGTCGATTGCCCTAACAATGGCACTAACACAATCTCCCCCTTTTTGATGATTGACAAAACTATCTCTCAAGTCTACCAATTTTCTCATATTGGCAATTCTCACATCCCAATGAGAATTCCAACGAACCCTAATTGGTAACTTGATAACTTCTCCTCCTTTTTGACATTACATCAAAAAGGTCCTCAAGGGTGTCAATGTCTCATATCCCAATGAGATCTTACAATCTTCTTCTTGGCATGCCCTCAATCTTTCTAGTGATCCCATATCACTTAAGAGAGGCAACCCAATTTTCCTCCCATGAGGAAATACACATCCATCTTCCCATGATGGATACCTCCCCCTAGAGGTTTGCTCCCCCTTGACCATTGCACCAACAATGTCCTTGGAGAGTCCCTAAGCCAATAGGAACATCCAAACAATCAAAATTAAGGCAAAGTTCAACAATGAACTCTCATCCACCTTAAAATTAATACACATCTCACTCTCCCTAAACACTTCTCCTAATCCACATCCAATGGATTTTCACCCTTTCTAATGCTCTCCCAAGCATGTCCTAGGGTTAGGAGTGGTTAGGGGACCAAAACCTAGCTGAACATGGACCTAACCACCAAGATTTACCCAAAATCAGTAGTATCAGCCAACTGAATTAGATACCAGTCGACTCCTTCACACATCAGTCGACTGACCTCCCTGGCAGTCGACTGATAACTGCATTTGTAATTTTCTGATTTTTAAAAATGAGTTTCTGAAAATCATAAGTAAATATACATACGTTGATAAATCATGAAATTTTGTACGTATATTATTTATTACAATCATAATGGGTGAAAAATATTAGAAAATTATTTTACCCACAAAATAGTGAGATTGATACAAAGTTCAAAAGTTTAGAAAAGCTTCAATAATGAGCCCTCTTTGTATCATCCCATTCAATGGTGATTGCTATCAAAAGATAGACTTCGCCAAGGTTTTTCAAAATGTTTTTGAAACCTTTAATTTATTTTTCCTAAACATCTCACTTGTATCTAGGTGTGTAAAACACATTCAAGTCGAATATTCTAGTGAGATGTGGGTTTTGTTCTTTAATGGTCTCATGCATATTTCTATGCAATATTATTTGATTCCCTTCAAATCATGTCATAGTCCTTAAATCCATTTTAATTATATGCATGATGATGATCATGGCATAAATATGATTTAACTAAGCATGTGCCAAAATCATGATGTCATGGCATATGAATGACATTTTAGCATACATGACATATAAAGAATAAGTCTAAACATGATCATGACATTTTTAGAGATAAAAATGAAAATGATGTCAGATCATGGCAACGCAAATAAATCATGGCAAGTAAAATATACTAAGGTATAAAATACCTAAGTGTTAAATCTAAATTGTCATTTTTAAGATTAAACTTATTTTTGTCTTAATGTCATTTATCCCCCTAGTGTGCCATAAACCCAAAATGGCACATCAATACCTCTAAGACTTAATTGTGCTAATTTAATCATTTTTCAACTTCTTAAAGCATATTGGCACATCCTAATATGTCAACTCACCATGGCTAGGTTAACTACCCATCCACTTAGGGTTGACACACCCTAACCCATCTAGCGTGAATCGATCATGCTCCTAGGAACCCAATACCTATTGGAGCTCCTTGGGTTAACAAGGTATTCACTAGGGATAACTTCCCTAGATACCTTCCTAATGACCCTTTCAGGCTTTAAAGTCATAGTCTTTTGGGTCTTTCCTAGGTCAACTCTAGAGGTAACTCCTCCTTTGACCTTCCTAGTGGCTTTCTTAGATTTTCTTGAGTCCTTAGCCACTAAGCAAGCACCATGGCTAGACTTAGGGATAACTTCCCTAGTAGCATTGGTTTTTCTAGACCTAAAAATTGTTCCATAATTAAATGGAACATTATGATATGTCTTCTTGGCTTAGGCTTGTGACCCAAACCTTCCTTGCCCTTAGACCGTTTTTAAACCCTAGGTCTTGACTTTTGGGCATTTGATCCTAGAATTGAATTTTCTATGATTCTAAGGGTTTTCTCCATTTTCTCAAGTCTTGACCTCAAGACTTGGTTTTCTAGCTCTAATTTTCTCAATTTTGAGTTTTCATTTATCTTTTGGGAAATATTCTTCTTCTTAGGCATGTGTCTACCCTTCTTAGGGTTTAAGCCTAGATTTTCTTCTATTCTCTTAATACTCTCCCTAGGTAAAATAGTTCTAGTGTTGTTGGTCCTAGGTTTATCCTTAGATAAATTTACATGCTTAGCACCTAAACAATAAACCTTATTATTTCTACTAGCATGCTTTTCATTAATAATGGAAAGAGAACTAAAATAATTTTTAGCATGCTTTTTATCCCTAGAAATTGAAGGTGCATTATTTAAATGTACCTTAAGGTTAGCTTTGGAAGCTCCCCCTACATGAGATACACCTTCTTGCCTTTTCTTCCTCCTCCTAGGGCATTGGCTTTGGTACTGCCCCCTTTGGTTGTATTTGAAACACACAATGTGCTCTTTGCTCTTAATTATGGGGACTCTAACATTTTCGACTTTTGGTGTCGGTTGAACCTTCTCCTTAGCCAATTTAGGGCATTTACTCTTGTAATGCTCTTTCTCCCTACACTCAAAGCATATTATATGATCTTTATTTAAAATCAAAATACTTGAGTTACCTAGGGAGGTGGTGGAAGCCTCTTGATCACAACTTCCGGAGGTAGATGCTTCGTTTTGACTTTGCTCCATAATGGAAACCCTTTCCTCCCCCTCAATGCTAGAAGTGGAGGTCTCCACCAAATCATCAACATCTTCAAATGTGGTGGGTGTTTCTTCCTCGACATTCTCCTGTACTTGTGCTAGTTGGGAATTTTCTTGGAATTTCATTACTTTATCTCATAATTCCTTTGCATCCCTAAAATTACCCAACCTAGACCAAATGTTGTTAGGAATCAAATCACTAAGTAATTCGATTACCTTGAGATTTATCTCAAAGTCCTTGATTTGGTCTTGGGTCCACCTTGACTTCTCAATTTGCCTATTTCTTTCATCCCTAGGCGATTCGAAACCATTTTCTAAGATTAGCATGAAATCAAAATCGGTTTCTAAATATACCTCCATTTTTCTTCTCCACCATTGAAAATCTCCTTCGAATTTTGGTGGTTGGAGGTTGTAGTCGGTCATCTTGTAGTGCTTGTGTCGGCGGTTAGTCCTCGACAAGCTCTCTTGGCTCTGATATCACTTGTAGGGTTGATGGTGGTCGGCTAGAGGAGGGTGAATAGCCCTCAATCGTCGTATGGTGGAATATGATCGTTCTTGCGTGCTTGTCTACAATAGTCGTTAATATACGCGGCGGAATAACAATAGAAATAATAACAACAATACAATCACACGCAATACATAAGATATACGTGGTTCGGAACCGAATGGTTCCTACTCCACGGGCGAGCTCACCAAGCTCTAGTTATGCACACAACACTAACTAAACCACTCCTTCTCGACAATATGTCGGAGGTGGAGAAACCTCGTACAAGCTATTACAACAAGTAATATGAAATACAAACAAGAATACAAATACAATACAAAGAACACTTTTCACCGATTGCTTTTGATCGCTTGTTTGTTGCTTGCTTTGGTTGGCTCTTGAAGGTATGGAATGCAACAATAATTCCCCTCCAATGTCACCCTTAAAGTCTTGGCGAAATCCTCCCTCTTGAGCTCCATTTATAACCTGCATCAAGCTGATTTTGCGCCCATCAGTCGACTGATCATGACCATCAGTCGACTGGTACTGTAGTCGTTGTCTCACAACGGCCAGATCCATGTCGGTCAAGTTCCAATGGATCACCTATCAGTCGACTGATGATACCCATCAGTCGACTGATCATCACATCAGTCGAGTGATGGCGCGAGCACTCGACTGGAAACCCTTCTGTGGATGAAATCGCCCCGATCAGTCGACTGATGTTCATTATCAATCGACTGATGGCATCGGCAGTTGACTGCCCTCCCTCGGTAGTCGACTGGTCAGCCAGATCCTGGTCAATCGAACACCAATCGAACCATTCGACCTAGAGCAATCGACTAGCACCTATGTCAGTCGACTGATGTCGGGTAAAACCTTAAACATCAAGCTGTTTGAGCATCCGACACTCAGTCTTAGCCACTTGGCCATGTCCACCTCATCCCTCATAGAGTTCCCCACTGAAGCTCTCTTCCCTCGGCCTACATCCCTTGGATGCGCCAAGCGCATGACTTCGCAACGCCATCCTTCGCGTCTCATGCCCTCGAAGTATGCTTCCCATGGGCCTCACTCCATTCGCTCCCCGTCCGACGGTCCCTCGGATGCACCAAGCACACGGCTTCGCAATGCCATCCTTCACCGACTCAAGGACCCCGAGCCTAGTGAACTTGCCAAGTCCTCAAGACTTCCCAAATGCACCAAGCGCATGACTTCGCAATGCATTTCTCACCAAGCACCAAGCGCACGGCTTCACAATGCTTTAGACTTTCCCACGCCAAGCCCCATGCTTGGATTTTCCATGCCAACTCCATGTTGGACTTTCCTATGACAATCCCATGTCACAAGTTTTGACTATCATCAAAATACTACTCGAGTCAAACTCAAGTCAACCTGGACTAATTGCACCAACAATACATGTGCAATAACTAGAATCCGGAGTATGAGGAAGTAATACTTGAGCTAGGTGTGACGTGGTCAGTCTAGTGGGGGCTGACACATAGACCATGTCCTAAACCAATTGGGTATAAGATGAGTGAAGGGAATGGGGCACGTTTCACTGTAGCTGCTGAAGGGTTTCAGAAGTGTTCTGGGATCAACCATTGATTTTTTGGTTAATTGGAGATCATGATATACTACTAGGTGTCACTCATGATCGTTCTATAATTAATGGTTAATTATAGACGGCCAACATAAATCGAGAACCTATTTGGTTACATGCAATACAAGTGTTATCCGAAGGATTTAAAACGAGCTTGAGAATAGGATTCTCAAATCGAGAGAGACATAGTTTGATTGGACCAAACAAAGAGCGAGCTTGAAATTTTTTCAGTCACATCGAAAGCATGAATAGGTCAAGTCTTATGAAGACTTAATCGATGAACCAAATCGGTTTGGTTCTAATCCAATGGTGGAAAATAAACCAAAGGGTTTTGGTTTGTTTTAAATGAATGAACCGAAATTGGTTCAATTTATTTTAACTTAAAATAGACCAACGTAGTTAGCTTTATTTTAACTTAAGTTAATGGAGTGGGTTAATGGATTTTGGTTATGAAACAATAACCGTTAGGAGAATGTGTTCTCTATAAAAATATGGCTTAAGAGTTTTGTGAACAAGGGACGATTTAGGTTTTGGAAACCCTAGCCGTTTTTCCTCTTCTCCTCCCCTGGTGTTGCCACCCACTATTGGAGTTGCCTCCACCTTCTCCTTGCCACCGGCCAACCACCAGCCGTCCGCAACCCTCTGACCATCCTCAGCCGCCGGCCAACCTCCCTTGGCCGCTGTTGACCAAGGAGCAGCCGACCAACTTGTATGGTCGGCCATCTCCTCCACCAAAAGAAGCTGTCCAGTTTTGGACAGCTTGCTGTCCTCTTCGTGGAGAGGTCATTTGGTCGACGTTTTGTGCTCCGACAGTGACCAACTTATCGGGGATTGGATCTCCGACAATCCCCTTTGTGGAGGACTAAGGTTTCATCAATTGGTTGATGAAAATCGCTTCTGAAAAGAGAGTTCGTGGAACTCATTTTTAAATCCGAATTGGATTCGAATTGTGATCGTCTCTCGGATCACAATGACTTCAATCCGAAGCTAGTACCTCTCGTGAAGTCGGGGCTCATGGATTTGTGAAGCTATCCCGACGATACTTTGCATGGATACGGATAGAGGCGAAACTCACGAGGGTCGCTTGGTTGATGTCATTCCCGCTTCACGTAACTCGTGAGGTATACCTAGAGTAGTTTTCTTTTATTGCAAAATTTGAAAATGCGATTATGTCTACACTTGTTGTATCCTGCATGAATGTGGTGTGTTAGTTTATTACTTGTTTTTCCTTCCGTTGTGTGCATGTTTATGAAACATGTTCAAACACACACCCTCATCGGTGTCGGGGAAACCCAACATACTAGACCTAGTCCAATCGACTCCTGTAATGTAATTAAGAGGTGTCCTAAGGCATTCGTCTTAGAAGTTATTAATAAAATTCACTATTTGAGTATACATTATCTATGTTCTTGATTGGATCTTAAACTCATGTACTGAAGTCCACAATATGATGCATGACATGAAAGAAATTGTGATTGAATCACAATTAGTGGGTATCTTATCATGTGTAATCATGTAAGTATTGAAACTATCCCTAACCGACGAATTGATGAGATTGGACATCATCGATTCTGTGAGACTAACATATGTTATGCTCCTTGGTTTATCCAAGCATTCGGTACTCACTAAATAGAACCATAGGGATGCTAAGAGTGAACATATAGATGCTAGTTATGGTAACTAGTTCATTAGAGTGACCTGCTAAGAGACTTCATACGGTTCTATATGTCGTTGAAGATCTCATTGCAGCTCAAGTGCGAGCTTCCATAGATTTGATGTATTCAAGTCATCTTGGTCATAGCACTTTATACTTTGACTTCTTCACAACCATCTCCATAGGAGGTGTAACTCCGGGATGATTGGGTATAAGCCAAAGTGATCAAAGGTGTTTGAATATCCCATAGAAGATTCACCACTCCTGATAAAGGAGATGTATACCCTAGGACTCTTATCAGGATTGTTACTCAGAAGTCTCTGGTCACAACAAACATGTTAAGAAGATGGTCTTCTTGGGAACATGTAGGAGTAACTTGAATCCAACGGACAACGAAACTAAATTGGGCTAGTTATGATGTAGTCAACATAGTAGGGAGGAATATAGAGACCATGTCCTGAACCAAGTGGGCATAGGATAAGTGAAAGGAACAAGGCACGAACAGTTGTAGTTGTTGAAGGATTCAGAAATGTTCTTGAGTTGATTTAGACTTTTCGATCAATTGGGGGTCATGATGTACTGCTAGGTACCACTCATGATCGATTCATAATTAAGGGGTTAATTATAAATGGCCAACATAGCCAGAAACCTATTGGGTCACACGCAATATGGGTTATCTAAAGACGTGAAAAAAAGTCTGAGAATGAGATTCTCAGTGAGCGAGAAGATGTATCTGGTTGGACAAGGCAAAGAAGGTGCAAAATAGAGGATATGGAACCTCCTATGGCCTTGTCGGACTTAGCATGGACATATCGCACCTAAACGAAGTTAAACAGACTATACAGAGTCTCACACGATCGTACCTAACTAGGCACGGGTCGTGCCTAGCTCTGGCCAAAAATGGCCAAAGTCTGGGTTGTGCCCAAAAGGACACACGGCTAGTTGTGTGTCCTAGCATGGCCTTGCCTTTTTGGCATGGTTGGTCATGTGTAAGACACACGGTCGTGTCGCAACTCCACCGTTTTTTGAGATTTCTCTTATAAAAATTTCATGGGTTGTTCTTACCTTAATTATGGGATAATTATGGAATGATAGGTTCTGTTTAAGCCTCCTAATATGCCCTAATCAAGAGATCTATAAATAGATCCCTTGATAATCCTTGGAGGGGTGGTGTTCTAATCTTAGGTTTTCTTCCTTGGTAGCCATCTTTCTCCTCTCTCTTACCCTCTCTTGTTTCCATCGGTTGGCTAGCACCAATCGAAGGCAAAGACTTGTTGCTCGAGGAGTTGTCTTAGGTGATCCCGACATGGATACTAATAGAGGCAAGGCCCGTTGGTCTTGCTCATGGTTTTGACGGATACAATAAGAATCTCGAAGGTATGAATCTTCTCTTCTCCTTTCTTTGCATGAGATTATGTCAATAGCATGGATTCCTAGCCCCTAGGGGATGTCTGGGATGAAATAAAAAATTATTTTATTCACTTTATTCCATTATGCATGATCTTGGAATCTCTAACAAGTGATATCAGAGCCACCTTGTTTGTTTAGCAAAGATCACATGTTGTAGGAGAATTTTAAAGCATGTTTGATGTTTTAATATACCTGTGTGATGTTTTTTTATATGATAGATTAGAGTATGCATGATTCTACGTATAGGATATGTTTGTAACCGGAAAAGGAAAATACCAATGATGCGCCTTGCAACACTGAAGGTGTTGGCCGCATCATTTTGGCCTAAGCATAGACTAGCTATGCTTTGGAGAATAGGTTGTGCGGTTTGCATATCTAATTCCTAAAACGGCATGTGTACCAATTTTTTGGCTCACGTTCACATCGGGAAATTTATTTCCTAATGTGACGTTAGTCTTTTCCCATATTTTAGATTTATTTCCTATTATAGATGAGACCCATAATAACCTGAAATCTCTCGTGCAAATATTAGGTCTAACACCTTCCATTAATATGGTTGAACCAAAATTCTATTTCATATTTGGGTTGTTGGACTCTCTCTAAGCCTGGCATGACATTGAGCATATTTAATTCATATGAGATTCGATATTTATTTTAAATGGTAAGGACCATAGGTCAATTTCAGGTTTGGGTTGTTGGACTCTCTCCAAGCCTGACTTGTAAATAAGATGTATTCAAACCATTTAAATTCGATCTCACGATTAATGGGGTGGCCCTAACTAAAAGCATTGATTTGTTGGACTCTCTCCAAGGTCAATGTGAACAGAGGTGCAATTAGGTGATATGCATTGGATGTATATATGTTAATGAGTTAACAACCTAATATATATGTGAACATTCAATTAGTTAATAGCATAAAGTGATACTTATATATTTGATATATAATGGGTACTATTGATACCTAATATTATTATCATGAACGACTTGTTAGACTCTCTCCAAGGTTATTCTTAGTCATAATGGATATCAACCCACTAGAAGATAACTTACCATCTCTCAAATTCAAAGTGAGGGCTCTTGAATTTGATAAAATAGTGGGAGTTTCTTGTTAATGTAAATTGTTTACATTACTATAAATTCATCTCTCTTATCCACCTTTTTGTATGTCTAGGCACTAATTAGAGCATCATGTCGACCTCCATTAACTTACGTTCTATTTTGGACAGCAACAAATTGAATGGACCAAACTTCTTGGACAGGCTCCACAACTTGAGAATTGTTCTTAAGGCTAAAAAGCTAGCTTATGTCCTTGAAGAGGTTTTTCCCCAACCTCCTACAGACAATGCATCTTGTGACCAAAAGTTGGCTTACCAGAAACATATTGATGACTCTGAGATGGCAAGTTGCATTATGCTAGCATCGATATCTCATGAGTTGCAAAAGCAACATGAGCATATGAATGCCAATACAATTGTCTTCCATCTTCGAGAGTTGTTCGATGAGCAGGCGAAATCTGAAAGGTTCAAGGTCACCCAGCTCCTCTTTCGATCAAAGATGCAAGAGGGTTAATCTGCAGTGAATATGAGCGATTGGGATCATTAGGGTTTTTCATGGACCATGAATTAAGTATTGACTTAATTCTTCACAGTCTAACTGCTGGCTCTTCACAATTTGTGATGAACCATTAGATGAATAAGATTGAGTCCACGATTCCTGAGCTGATCAATATGCTCAAAACAGTGGAGCCATCTGTTGCTAAAGAACAGAAGGCGGTGATGCTAGTTGACTCCTCAAAGAAAGGTTCTAAGAGAAAGTCAAAAACTAAAGCCAAAGGGAAGAAAAAGGAAAAGAAGGAAGAATCAACTCCCAAGGGAACCTGCCATCATTGTGGCAAGGATGGGCATTGGAAGAGAAACTGCAAGCAGTATCTGGAGTCACTAAAGCAGAAAAAGGCATCTGATGCCCAATTTACTTTAGGTATATATGTTATTGAATATCATCCTGTTTCTACTAACACTTGGGTATTGGATACCGAGTGTGGTTCACCAATATGTAATGACATACAGGGGCTCAAGAACAGAATAAGATTGATTAAGGGAGAAGCAGATCTAAGAGTTGGCAATGGAGCAAAAGTTCTTGTTGTAGCTAAGGAAACTTATATGTTGTGACTTCCTACGGGACTAGTTTTAGAGTTGGATGATTGTTTTTATATTCCTACATTAATAAAGAACATTGTTTCTATTTCATGTTTGAATAAGAAAGGTTATCATTTGACGTTTAGCAATAATTGTTGTTACATTACGTTAAATGGTGTTCTTTATGCTATTGGAATGTTAAATAATGGAATTTACACATTTGATACATCCAACGAGATATTAAATATCGAATCAAATAGCAAAGGCACTAAGTTACATAATCAGTTAACCTCACAATTATGGCATTGTCGTCTTAGCCATATAAGCAATGAATGCATGTCCAAACTGTATAAGCTTGGCATTTTGGAGTCTTATGAATCAGATTCATTAGACACATGTATTTCATGCTTAAAAGGAAAGGTGACTAAGTTACCTTTTAGTGGAAAAGTTGAACGAGCAGTTGAGGTATTGGGTCTTATACATACCGATGTATATGGACTAATGTCAACTCATGTCATAGGAGGTTATAGTAACTTTGTTACCTTTATCGATGATTATTCACGATCTCGGTATTTGTATCTGTTAAGATACAAATATGAAGTCTTTGAAAGGTTTAAAGATTTCAGAAAAGAAGTAGAGAAACAACTTGGGAATGGTATTAAAGTACCTCAATCGGATCGAGGTGGTGAATACTTGAGCCAATAGTTTCAAGATTATCTAAGGGGCAATGGCATTTTGTCCCAAAGGAATCCACCTTACATGCCACAATATAATGGTGTGGCTGAAAGGTGAAATCGAACCTTGTTGGACATGGTTAGATCAATGATACATCATGCAAGTCTTCCAAAAATCTTTTAGAGTTACACACTCGAGACCACTGTTTACTTGTTAAATAGAGTCGCGATTAAGGCAATCTCTACTACTCCATATGAGATGTGGAATAGTAGAAAACATCATTTATCTTATTTGAAGATATGGGGTTGTCCTGGTTATGTGAAGAGGACATTATTAGACAAGCTAGAGACTAAGTCTGATAAGTGTCTATTTATTAGTTACCCTAAGGAAATGAGGGATTACCAATTCTATCATCCCTTGGGACAAAAGGTGTTTGTTTCGAGGTAAGTTGTATTTCTAGAGAAGGATTTTCTCTTATAGGAAAACAATGGGAGTGAGATTGAACTAAGCATAGTTCAAGAGACTCTGGTAGACATAAAAGAGATGCCTAGTCAAGAACCACAGTTGATTACTCATTCGGATGAGGTAATAGTTGAACCTGATGATACACCACCTCCTCATAGATCTAGTAGGGCACATAGGATTCCTGAGAGATATGCATTTCTCATAAGTGAATCTAATGACGTGTTGCTCATAGAGGATGAGGAACCCACTAGTTACGAAGAGGCACTGAATAGTTCAGAGAGTGATAGGTGGCTAACAACCATGAAATCCAAAATGGATTCCATGTATCAAAACCAAGTTTGAAACTTTGTGGACCCACCCGAAGGCATAATGCCTATAGGGTGAAAGTGGGTTTTCAAGAAGAAACCCGACATGAATGGTAATGTCATTACCTATAAAGCAAGAATAGTGGCAAAAGGCTATCGTCAAAGACAAGGTGTTGACTATGATAAAACCTTTTCACCAGTAGCTATGCTTAAATCCATTCGGACACTTATGGCCATAGTGGCTCATTTTGATTATGAGATATGGCAGATGGATATGAAAATAGCTTTCCTTAGAGGAAACCTGTCTAAGAATGTATATATGATACAACCTGAGGGTTTCACATCCATTAACAAGAACAAAGTATGCAAACTTCAATGATCCATTTATGGATTGAAGCAAGCATCCAGGAGTTGGAATATCCATTTTGAAGAGGCAATCAAACAGTTTGATTTCTCACAAAATCCTAAGGAGCCCTGTGTGTATAAGAAGGTTAGTGGAAGTGCGATCGTGTTCCTAGTATTGTATGTCGACGACATATTAATCATAGGAAACGATATTCCTGTTTTGCAAACAATCAAGGTCTGATTTTCTAAAATGTTCTCCATGAAAAACATAGGAGAAGCAACCTATATTTTGGGGATTAAGATCTATAGAGATAGATCGAATCAGTTGCTTGGTATTTCGTAGTCTACATACATAGATAAAGTGCTAAAATGGTTTTGCATGGAAGAATTCAAGAAAGGTTTTATTCCCATGAGGCATGGGATTCACTTTTCGAAGTCTATGTGCCCATGCACTGAAGAGAAGAGGATTCACATCAGATACCATATACGTCAACTATAGGGTCGATCATGTATGCTATGTTATGTACGAGGCCTGATGTATTGTACGCTTTGAGCATTACGAGTAGATACCAGTCAAATCCTGGTATGGACTATTGGGTGGCTATCAAGACAATCCTTAAATACTTGAGAAGAACTAAGGATTTGTTCTTGGTATATGGAGGAGGTGATATGGTAGTGAACGGGTATACTAATGCTAGCTTCCAAACAGATAAGAATAATTCCAAATCTCAACCTGGATATATATTCATCTTGAATGGAGGTGCGATGAGTTGAAAAAGTTTCAAACAAGACACCGTTGTTGATTCTAATATAGAGGCAGAGTACATTGCAGCTTCTAAAGCAGCAAAGGAGGCGGTCTGGACCAAGAAATTCATTACTGAACTTGGAGTAGTTCTGAGCATTGTTGAAGCATTACCAGTTTACTGTGACAATAATGGCACCATTGCACATGCGAAGGAACCACGGTCTCATCAGCCATCCAAGCACGTACTATGCCATTACAATATGATCAGAGAGATCATAAGTAGAAGAGACGCAAAAATTGAGAAAGTTCCCACGAATAGGAATCTAGAAAATCCCTTGACAAAGCCTTTTCTCCAAGAAAAGTTCGAGAGGCATATAGAGGCCTATGGTATTAGATACCAAGGCAATTGGCTATAGGTCAAGTGGGAGTTTGATATAATTGAGAGGTGTCCTAAGGCAATCGCCTTAGAAGTTATTAAAAAAATTTACTATTTGAGTATACATTATCTATGTTTTTGATTGGATCTTAAACTCATGTACTAAAATCCACAATACGATGCATGGCATGGAAGAAATTATGATTGAATCACAATTAATGGGTATCTTATCATGTGCAATTATGTAAGTATTGAAACTATTCCTAGTCGATGAATTGATGAGATTGGACATCATCGATTCCATGAAACTAGCATATGTTATGCTCCTTGGTTTATCCAAGCATTTGATACTCACTGAATGGAAGTATAGGGATGCTGAGAGTGAATATGTGGATGCTAGTTATGGTAACTAGTTCATTGGAGTGACCTGCTATGAGACTTCATATGATTCTATATGTCGTTGAAGATCTCATTGCAGCTCGAATGCGAGCTTCCTTAGATTTGAGATATTCAAGTTATCTTGGTCATGGCGCCTTATACTTTGACTTCTTCGCAGCCATCTTCATAGGAGGTGTAACTCCGGGATGATTGAGTATAAGCCAAAGTGATTGAATAGTCCACAGAGGATCCACCATTCCTGATAAAGGAGATGTATACCCTAGGACTCTTGTCAGGATTGTTACTCAGAAGTCTCTGGTCAGAGCAAACATGCTAAGAAGATGGTCTTCTTAGGAACATGTAGGAGTAACTTGAATCCACAAGACAAGGAAGCTAACTTAGGCTAGGTGTGACGTAGTCAGCCTAGTAAGGACAAACACATAGACCATGTCCTGAGCCAAGTGGGTATAGGATGAGTGAAAGGAACAAGGCACGAACAACTGTAGCTTTTGAAGGGTTCAGAAACGTTCTGGAGTTGATTTAGACTTTCCGATCAATTGAGGGTCATGATGTACTGCTAGGTGCTACTCATGATCAATTCATAATTAAGGAGTTAATTATGAATGGCCAACATAGTCTGAAATCTATTAGGTCACACACAATACGGGTGATCTAGAGACGTGAAACAAGTCTAAGAATGAGATTATCAATGAGCGAGAAGATGTATCTGGTTGGACCAGGCCAAAAAGGTGCAAAACAGAGGCTATGGAACCTTCTATGGCTTTGTCGGACTTGACATGGTCATATCGCACCTAAACAAAGTTAAATGGATCATACAGAACCTCACACAGTCATGCCTAACAAGGCATGGGTCGTGCCTGGCTCTGGCCGAAAATAGCCAAAGTCTGGGTTGTGCCTAGAAGGACACACGACTAGTCGTGTGTCCTTGCACGACTGGCCAAGTGTAAGACATATGGTCGTTTCGCGGCTCCGCCATTTTTGGAGATTTCTCTTATGAAAATTTTCTGAGTTGTTCTTACCTTAATTATGGGATAATTATGGAAAGATAGGTTCCGTTTAAGCCTCCTAAGATACCCTAATCAAGAGATCTATAAATAGATCCCTTGATAATTCTTGGAGGGGTGGTGTTCTAATCTTAGGTTTTCTTCCTTGATAACCATCTTTCTCCTCTGTCTTTCCCTCTCTTGTCTCCACCGGTTGGCTAGCATCAATCGGAGACAAAGACTTATTGCTCGAGGAGTTGTCTCAGGTGATCCCGGTGATCCCGGTGTGGATACTGATAGAGGTTAGGCCCGTTGGTCTTGCTCATGGCTTTGACGAATACAATAAGAATCTCGAAGGTATGAATCTTCTCTTCTCCTTTCTTTGCATGAGATTATATCAATAGCTAGGATTCTTGGCCCCCAGGGGATGTCCGGGATGAAATAAAAAATTATTTTATTCGCTTTATTCCATTGCGCATGATCCCGGAATCTCCAACATCTAGGTCGCCTGGCTCCGCTCCTCCGTAGTTCGAGATATTTCATATCACAGCCGACTGGACCTACCCGGTCAACTGGAATTCTTGCCATTTCAGTTGCCAGATCTCCAGTCAATCACCATCCCATGTTGCCAACTCGGTATTTTAGTCAACTGGACCATACCTAGTCGAGTGGGTATGAGTCGACTGGAAACCATCCAGTTGCCTGGATACCTGCAAAACCATATTAGCACAATATATAATATGAAATGGAATGACAGTAGTAGCACTGCCCGATCTCAACTTCTTAGTCCCTCGTGGACTATCCATCAGATCGATGCCTACCTTGTCCTCCTACAGAGGACTCGACCTCACCTTTTCACTCGAGGCTTACCTGCCAGTTGTCCAACCAGAGTTACCATTCTTGACATCTGATCTGACCCACTAGGGCTTCCCGTCAATTGTCCGGTCTCCCTGACCCAACTGAGCTTCATGCTAGTTGTCTGATTTCCTGATCCAATCAATTTTCTATCAGATGTCCGGTCTACACAACCTATCTAGACTTCCTGTCTAGTATCTGGTCCTCCTAACCTGTCAAGTCCTCTATCTAGTATTCGGTCAACATGACATACTAGGACTTTTACTCAATGCCTAGTATCTAGTCAACCTGACCTGCTAGGACTTCCTTTCAAGCCTGCACACTTAACATGAATATTAAAACACAAGTAATTCCTAACTTTAAACTATGGTTCGTACATCAAAACAAAAGAGTGGTGCTCTCTGCACCAACAGTACCATCTACATCTGGTTATACTTTGATAAACTCTTTCACACCATCTAATTATGCTTGTGCTGATTTCACACCACCTACCTATGGACATACTGATTTCACACCACCTACTTATGGATATGCTAAAAAAAATACGAAATAACTATACCTAATACATGGAATAACACATGGGATGAATTAGGACTTACAGAACCTGACCAATCTACATATAACAATTATATGAATAGAGAAGAAAGATGCCAATATCCACCTATTAAAGACACTTCTTGTACCCATGAATTGCAACTGAAAGAAGGTGCTTCTCATATACCTTGTTTCCTATGCGGATTTTACCCAACCATTAACAAATATGGAACATGTTAATATTATAGACAATAAATTTGTAATTATTGTTTTAAAAATGATTACAACATCCTTATTCCTGAAACACAACCACTCCAAGGAACGACTAGAAATCAATTACTTGAGACAAGAATATCTATTCTCGAAACAAGATTAAATTTACTAGAAAATGAAGTTACTACTTTAAAGCACCAATTGCAAAATCAAGCTTACGAAGAAGTCTGTGAGGATCCTACAATATTACAACAAATACATCAACCACATCCTTTTACAAGTTCCCATAATAATATGGTTTTATTAAAACCCCTAGTATTTGTAACAAAGGCTATGCTATAGAACTTCAAGTATAATGTACTCTAACAATTCAAGGACAAAAACTAGATTTCCAAGCTCTAATAGATACTGGAGCTTCTAGCTCCATCGTTGATGGACATATCATTACTAGCTTTCTTCCTCAACATTTAATTAAATATACAAACACTTCACAAATTAGTACTTTATTTGATGGCTCCAAACATAGTATCCATAAATATGTTTCAAATGCTCACATAAAATTTTATACAAACAGTAGCACTTATAGTACCCCTTACAGTACCAAAATTATGGGTAGCATCACTTCAACAAGCCAAATTACAGCTTATCTTGGGCCTCAACTTTCTTTTACATTCACAACACGCTCTACTTCTTACTTCTGATTATGATGTGTGTCTTTCAACTCCCATTACATCTCCCCTTTTATCTGAATATCCTTTTTCTTTATGAAGCCTAGAGCATGGTGAACCCCTGCCAAAATTACCAAAATCACTTGCTTTACAATGCCCAGAACCCCCAGAAGAAGTAGGCATGCTAGACGAAGACCTTCCAAGACATATAATTGATCAACTTATCCTAGAAAAAGTATGTCCTTGTCCAATACCTGGATAATGTAAGGCAAAATAGGAAAACAAATGCAACTTGATTGTGCAAACCCTGAGTTCTTAGAAATAAAAGACTCTTTAGAGGAACTAGAAATAGACATCCCAGAAGATTTAGTAACAACTACATATTTATTAAATCTTATGAAAACACAAGATGACCTTGACATCATAGTTTCTAGACTCGAAAAATTAGAAATTATAGAAGAAAATCAAACAAAATATTGGGACTTGGATAAGACTTACTACAAACTAGACATAATTAATCCAGACATCACCATTAAAGCCCAAGACTTTAAATATACTAATTGGTAAATAGAAGAGTGTAAAATGCACATAAAATAATTATTAGATTTACACCTAACACAAAGATCCACCTCTAGACATAGAAGTCCATCTTTTATATAAAATAAAGACTCAAAACAAAAGAGGGGACAATCTAGGATGGTTTTTAATTACAAAAGATTAAACGACAATTGTCAGGAAGTTGGTTATAAAATACCTAATAAAGAACAACTTATAAATAAAATACAACACTCATAGTGGTACTCTAAATTCAATTTAAAATCTAGATTTTGGCAAGTAAAGATGGACCCAGACTCAATAAGATGGATAGCTTTCTCTTGCCCAGAAGGGCATTTAGAATGGCTAGTATTGTCATTTGGACTTAAAATAGCACCTCAAGTATTTTAGAGAAAAATGGATACTATCTTTAAAGAAGTATCCAGTTTCACATGTGTTTATATAAATGATATTTTGGTATTTTCAAAGACTAAAACAGAACATTACTCTCACTTATACATGATCTTCAACCTGTTTGAAAAATCTGGTTTAATTATCTCCAGAAAGAAAATAAAACTAGTAACCAAATACATAGACTTTCTAGGAGTAGAAATTGGACAAGGGAAGATAAAATTACAACCTCATATTGCCAATAAAATATTAGAATTTCCTGACAAAATTGAAGAAACAAAATAGTTAAGAGCCTTTTTAGGATTACTTAATTATGTCAAGCCATATCTGAAAGATATAGGGGAAATTAGTGGCACTTTATATAAATAAGACCTCTACTAAAGGACAACGGCATTTTAATCAACAAGATATCCCCTAGATAATGACTATCTCATAGTAGAAATAGATGGATGCGAAACCGGATGGGGAGGAGCGCTTTTTTTTTTTTTAAAACCATTAAATATGACCCTAAGTCTGTAGAATCCCTCTGTAGATACGCTTTTAAAAAATACAAAAAAAAAGAAGAACATTTAACTTCTTTAGATTATGAAATACTAGCAGTAACATATTGTCTAGAAGCGTTCTTTTTGTTTATCTATGATAAAAAAGGAAATTTCAATAAGAACAGACTATGAAGCTATCGTCAAATATAATCAGCAAATCAGAGGAACTAGGAAAACACTTAGTAGTAAGAGTAGATTAAATTTGTTGATACCATAATAAATAAGCGACTCAAAATACAATGGAAACATATCAAAGGAATTGACAATTCTTTAGCGGATACACTTTCCAGAATATTTACATAATTTTATTTCAGAAAAATAGACAAACAAAGAAGAGTGAAACTTTCGGGCAAAACATAACATACAATTTCGGCTACACATACTTCGAAGAGAGTAATGACATTTGGACAACAAGAACTTCCTCAGTACACATATTCATAAGACCACTTTCTCTTTGAAGCTAAACAAACCCTCAATCAAGTTCAAAATTGTTTAACAGACAATATATGGCACATTTCTACAATACCTAGTGCAACAAATCAAAAGATTGCTATCATAAATGCCTTGATCAATTATTTTCAAACAATAATAGAAATTCCCATGGGAAAGAAATTCTCATGTTATGGAATACTATCAAGACCTCAAGTAGGTGTTTATTCCACCTAGGAAGAGGTTAAGACAACTATTTTGGAAAGTAATAAAAATTCCTCATACAAAGGTTTTTATTCGCTAGAAGAAGCTTTTACAACCGTAAGATAGAATGTCAGGCCACATTACTTCATCAACACCTTACTTAAGGGAAAGCAAGCATTAGCTACTCCTAAAGTCACTTATTCTGCAACAGTGACAAAACAAGAAGAAAGATAGCTGAAACAGCATGCTGACAACACAATGTTAAATAATCTTTCCGAAGACATCAACATATATATCAAAACAATGAGAGAGAAATCAGCTTGGCTTGATTTTTGTCTCCTACAAGAAGCTCTTAAGTGGGTACATGAAAACCCACAAGATGGAATAATAATTAGTAACGAAGGAGAATTTAATTACAAACTAAAATGTCAACAGAAGTTCGATTCCTGCAAGGAAGTAGAAAACAAAAGGCATTGTAATTGTCAGCTTCTTTACAGCTTCAAGAAGGTCAATGTAAACCTGAGACATTACGATCCCAAACAATACAAGGGAACAATAATTTCCACATTCCTGCTAATGGACTATGGACTACTAAACAAATTGTGGATACATGACATAGAATCTACATTATATTTCCCTATAGAATTGGGAGATTCCATCAGACACCTCATGGAGTATCATACAATGCACATACGACAGCTCTCTGCCAAAGTGGATAAATTTAAAAATAGAGCCAGCCAGACATGTGATCAGACTAGAAGTACAACATGGATTTTCAAAAGATGAAACCATAGCTGAATATAATTCCTTTGATAGAGATTTACATTGAAAGGCACTTCCTGCTCCTCTTAAATAATTAAAACATTGAAGAGCTTCTATGCAAGGTTCTCAATGGCTATGGGATCCCAATACAAATTCTTTAGCTTATACATTGGTTGCAGAAACATATATAGAAAAAGTATACTAGGAAACTCATTATGGAATCGTATTCTTCCCATTCAAAAAAACCACACAGCATCAAACATTTATCCAACATTACCAAAAGAAGAATGATGATTGACTTAAAAAGAAAAACAAAAGAATAATCCACCAATTCAGGGAAGCCTTAAGACAGGCTAGCCCACCTTTACCAGCCGACCCATCAGAAATAGCCTCACTAGGATTGGATTCAATTGGCGAATAAATTCTAGAAAATATGATGGAAATATGACAAGACGCAAAGCAGGACCCTACAGTACAACCATAAAGACAGAGACCCTACAGTACCAATACTCGTGAAGCATCTCCCTACAATACCAAGTAGCTGCTTTTTCAATCTTTTAAGCACAAATGGCCCCACTCAGAAACAACTTTCACCCATGATGTTTTCACTTACCCTTAACGTACTCCAACACCACAAAGACACCAACTTCTCCTCTCTCCCTATATAAGACAACCTCCTCTTCTTCTTGAAGATATCCAAGTTTGCTATCTAAGTTTGTATGCAAGTTTAAGTGCTTGAGTGTGAGAGTGCTAGTCCCTGAGTTTGAGTGCTTTCTTTAAATCCTTCCATTGTAAGTTTTTTTTCCCTTGTACAAATTCCCCTATAAATATTGCTTTGTTAATATATTAATCTTATAAAACTATGAACGGCTAAAGCTCTTTGTTTCTGAGAAGTAATGGTTGATTCTTAGAGCACTTCTCTTAATCATCACGGATCCCTCAGTCCTTCTCCTTCTTTCATGAAGGTAACTATTGTCATTAGTTGGTAAGACCTCTGCGGACAAAAGAGGCACTAGGTATGACCTCTAGTAATCGGGAGACAGTAATATATGGTAACAGGTGAGACTCACTAGGAAGAAGAGATCAAGCTAAGGAACTGAGATTCACTATACTCTTCTCAGAAATATTTCTTTATAAGTTATTTCAATTTTCTTATTTTTCTACTACTACTCTAAAAGGGTATGGTTGTTCTTCTAAGGTAGCTCTCGGAACAAGGTTGCCCTCTAGAGAAACCCTAGTTTTATTTCTCTATGTTTTTTCAGCTTTATTTTTTTGTATTTTTATTTTTTGCACTTTCATATATGCTATGTATTTTTATTTTTATCACTGTAGCAACGATCATTGTAGTAACAGTCACTATAATAGTATTGTATTAAAATAATAAAATAAAACTAAAACTAAAATAAAAAAATTTATAATTGGTATTGCAAACACTGTGCACAACACACAATTGATCTCCTATACAACTCATCCATGAGTACCCATGAGCATCTCCATTATCCACCATCCGATTGAGTGAGCACTATAGCCCAATCCTTGAATTCTAGGGGATCGGACGATGGATAATGAAAGTGCTCATGGATTCTTGATGTAATTGAGAGGTGTCCTAAGGCAATCGTCTTAGAAGTTATTAATAAAATTCACTATTTGGGTATACATTATCTATGTATTTGATTGGATCTTAAACTCATATACTGAAGTCCACAATACAGTGCATAGCATGAGAGAAATTGTGATTGGATCACAATTAGTGGGTATCTCATCATGTATAAATATGCAAGTATTGAAACTATCCCTAGTCGATGAATCAATGAGATTGGACATCATCAATTCTATGAGACTAGCACATGTTATACTCCTTGGTTTATCCAAGCATTCGATACTCATTGAATAGAAGCATAGGGATGCTGAGAGTGAACATGTGGATGCTAGTTATGGTAACTAGTTCATTGGAGTGACCTGCTATGAGACTTCATATGATTCTATATGTCATTGAAAATCTCATTGCGGTTTGAGTGCGAGCTTCCTTAGACTTGAGGTATTCAAATCACCTTGATCATGGTGTTTGAATAAGAAAGGTTATCATTTGACGTTTAGTAATAATTGTTGTTACATTACATTAAATGGTGTTCTTTATGCTACTGGGATATTAAATAATGGGATCTACATGTTAGATACATTCAACGAGATATTCAATATCGAATCAAATAGCAAACGCGCTAAGTTAGATAATCAATTAGCCTCGCAATTATGACATTGTCATCTTGGCCATATAAGCAATGAACGCATGTCCAAACTGCAGAGGCTTGGCTTTTTGGAGTCTTATGAATCCGGTTCATTAGACACATGTGTTTCATGCTCAAAAGGAAAGATGACTAAACTACCTTTCAGAGGAAAGGGTGAACGAGCAGTTGAGGTATTAGGCCTTATACATACCGATGTATGCGGACCAATGTCAACTCATGCCATAGGAGGTAATAGCTACTTCGTTACCTTTATCGATGATTATTCACGATATGGGTATTTGTATCTATTAAGATACAAGTTTGAAGTCTTTGAAACGTTTAAAGATTTTAGAAAGAAAGTAGAGAAACAACTTGGTAAAAGTATTAAAGTACTTCGATCGGATCGAGGTAGTGAATACTTAAGCCAAGAGTTTCAAGATTATCTAAGGGACAATGGCATCTTGTCCCAAAGGACTCCACCTTACACGCCACAATATAATAGTGTGGCTGAAAGACGAAATCGAACCTTGTTGGACATGGTTAGGTCAATGATGCAGCATGTAAGTCTTCCAAAAACTTTTTGGAGTTACGCACTCGAGACCGTTGTTTACTTGTTAAATAGAGTCCCGACTAAGGCAATCTCTACTACTCCATATGAGATGTGGAAAAGTAGAAAACCTCATTTATCTTATTTGAAGATATGGGGTTGTCTTGCTTATGTGAAGAGGACAGTATCAGACAAGTTGGAGGCTAAGTCTGATAAGTGTCTATTTATCGGTTACCCTAAGGAAACGAGGGGTTACCAATTCTATCATCTCTTGGAACAAAAGTTGTTTGTTTCAAGACATGTTGTATTCCTAGAGAAGGAGTTTCTCTTACAGGAAAATAGTGGGAGTGAGGTTGAACTAAGTGTAGTTCAAGAGGCTCCGGTAGACACAGAAGAGATGCCTAGTCAAGAACCACAGCTGATTACTCATTCGGATGATGTACTAGCTGAACCTGATAATACACAACCTCCTTGTAGATCTAGTAGGACACATAGGATTCCTGAGAGATATAGATTTCTCATAAGTGAATCTAATGACGTGTTGCTCATAGATGATGAGGAACCTACTAATTACGAAGAGGCACTGAATAGTTCAGACAGGGATAGATGGCTAAGAGCCATGAAATCGGAAATGGGTTCCATGTATGAAAATCAGGTTTGGAACTTGGTAGACCCACCCGAAGGCATAACACCTATAGGGTGCAAGTGGGTTTTCAAGAAGAAAACTGACATGGATGGTAATATTATTACCTATAAAGCTAGATTAGTGGCAAAAGGCTATCGTCAAAGGCAAGGTGTTGACTATGATAAAACATTTTCACTAGTAGCTATGCTTAAATCCATTCGGATACTCCTAGCCATAGCGGCTCATTTTGATTATGAGATATGGCAGATGGATGTGAAAACAGCTTTCCTTAATGGAAACCTGTCTGAGGATGTATATATGATACAACCTGAGGGTTTCACATCCATTGACAAAAACAAAGTATGCAAGCTTCAACGTTCTATTTATGGATTGAATCAAGCATCCAGGAGTTGGAATATCCATTTTGATGAGGCAATCAAACAGTTTAATTTCTCACAAAATCTTGAGGAGCCCTGTGTGTATAAAAAGGTTAGTGGGAGTGCGGTTGTGTTCCTAGTATTGTATGTCGATGACATATTAATTATAGGAAACGATATTCCTGTTTTGCAAATAGTCAAGGTCTGGTTGTCCAAAATGTTCTCCATGAAAGACATGGGAGAAGCAACCTATATTTTGGGGATTAAGATTTATAGAGATAGATCGAATCGGTTGTTTGGTCTTTCGCAGTCTACATACATAGACAAAGTGCTAAAACGGTTTAGCATGGAAGAATCCAAGAAAGGTTTTATTCCCATGAGGCATGGGATTCACCTTTCGAAGTCTATGTGCCCGCGCACTAAAGACGAGAGGATTCGCATGAGTCATATCTCATATGCGTCAGCTATAGGATCGATCATGTATGCTATGTTATGTACGAGGCCCGATGTATCGTATGCTTTGAGCATTACGAGTAGATACCAGTCGGATCCTGGTATAGACTATTGGGTGGCTGTCAAGACAATCCTTAAGTACTTGAGAAGGACTAAGGATTTGTTCTTGGTAAATGGAGGGGGTGATATGGTAGTAAGCGGGTATACTGATGCCAGCTTCCAGACAGATAAGGATGATTCCAAATCTCAGTCTGGATACATATTCATCTTGAATGGAGATGCGGTGAGTTGGAAGAGTTCCAAACAAGAAACCGTTGTTGATTCTACTATGGAGGCAGAGTACATTGCAGCTTCTGAAGCAGCAAATGAGGCAGTCTGGATTTAGAAGTTCATTACTGAGCTTGGAGTAGTTCCGAGCATTGTTGAAGCATTACCGATTTACTGCGACAACAATGGCACCATTGCACAGGCGAAGGAACCACGGTCTCATCAGCAATCCAAACACATACTACGCCATTACCATCTGATCAGAGAGATCATTGGTAGAAGAGACATACAAATAGAAAAAGTTCCCACTAATAGGAATCTAGCAGATCCCTTGACAAAGCCTCTTCCCCAAGAAAAATTCGAGAGGCATATAGAGGCCTATGGTATTAGATACCAAGGCGATTGGCTGTAGGTCAAGTGGGAGTTTGATGTAATTGAGAGGTGTCCTAAGGCAATCACCTTAGAAGTTATTAATAAAATTCACTATTTAAGTATACATTATCTATGTATTTGATTGGATCTTAAACTCATATACTGAAGTCCACAATACGGTGCATAGCATGAGAGAAATTGTGATTGGATCACAATTAGTGGTTATCTCATTATGTGTAAATATGCAAGTATTGAAACTATCCCTAGTCGATGAATTGATGAGATTGAACATCATCAATTCTGTGAGACTATCACATGTTATGCTCCTTGATTTATCCAAGCATTCGATACTCATTGAATGGAAGCATAGGGATGCTGAGAGTGAACATGTGGATGCTAGTTATGGTAACTAGTTCATTTGAGTGACCTGCTATAAGACTTCATATGGTTCTATATGTCCTTGAAGATCTCATTGCGGCTTGAGTGTGAGCTTTCTTAGACTTGAGGTATTTAAGTCACCTTGATCATGGCGCCTTGTACTTTGACTTCTTCGCAACCATCTACATAGTAGGTGTAACTCCGGGATGGTTGGGTATAAGCCAAAGTGATCGAAGGTGTTTGAATAGCCAACAGAGGATTCACCACTCCTGATAAAGGAGAATGTATACCCTAGGCCTCTTGTCAGGATTATTACTCAGAAGTCTCTGGCCAGAGCAAGCA
The DNA here is from genome assembly GCA_025175895.1 of Wurfbainia villosa. Classification (NCBI taxonomy): domain Eukaryota; kingdom Viridiplantae; phylum Streptophyta; class Magnoliopsida; order Zingiberales; family Zingiberaceae; genus Wurfbainia; species Wurfbainia villosa. The sequence continues at coordinate 3,049,200 of CM046008.1, forward strand.
TGTTAAGAAGATGGTCTTCTTGGGAACATGTAGGAGTAACTTGAATCCAAAGGACAAGAAAATTAACTTAGGCTAGGTGTGACGTAGTCAGCCTAGTGGGGATGAACACAGAGACCATGTCCTGAACCAAGTGGTTATAGGATGAGTGAAAGGAACAAGGCACGAACAACTATAGCTGCTGAAGGGTTCAGAAAATATTCTGAAGTTGATTTAGACTTTCCGGTTAATTGGGAGTCATGATGTACTGCTAGGTGCTACTCATGATCTATTCATAATTAAAGGGTTAATTATGAATGGCCAACATAACTGGGAACCTATTGGGTCACACGCACTACGGGTGATCTCGAGATGTAAAACAAGTCTGAGAATGAGATTCTCATTGAGAGAGGATATGTCTAGTTGGACCAGACCAAGGGGGTGCGAAATGGAGGCTATGGAACCTCCTATGACTTTGTTGGACTTAGCACGACTATATCGCACTTAAACGAAGTCAAACGGACCATACAAAGCCTCACACGGCCATGCCTAACTTGGCACGGGTCGTGCCTGGTTCTGGCCGCAAATTGGCAAAGTCTGGGCTGCCCCAGAGAGACACACGGCCAGGCCATGTGTTTTCACACGACCATGTGAATCCACACGGCCAGGCCATGTGAAAACACACGGCCATGTGAATCCACACGGCCATGTTGCATCTCCGCCGATTTTGGAGATTTCTTTTTATAGAAATTCCTGGGTTGTTCTTACCTTAATTATGAGATAATTATGATAAGACATGTTCCGTTTAAGCCTCCTAAGATGACCTAATCAAGAGATATATAAATATATCCCTTGATAATCTTTGGCAAAGGTTTTTGGTTTTTAGGTTTTCCCTTGGTAGTCGTCGTCGCTCTCTTCTCTCTCCTCTTCCCTTGTCTCCACCGGTTGGCTAGCACCAATCGGAGACAAAGACTTGTTGCTCTAGGAGTTGTCTCAGGTGATCCCGGCGTGGATACTGATAGGGGCAAGGCCCGTTAGTCTTGCTTGTGGTTTCGACGGATTCAAAAGAATCTCGAAGGTATAACTTCTCTTTCTCCTTATGTGTTTTCATGTGATTATGCCAAAACGAGTTTTTCTGGCCCCCAGGGGATATCTGGGATGTAATAAAAATTATTTTTATTCACTTATTCCGCTGCGCAAGATCCCGGAATCTCCAACAATTCTCACGGATAAATTGTATAGGATAACACACTACAAGAAAAAGGGAAATAAGTGACAAATTATTTTCGTCGCTAATACCAAATATTCACCGCTAAATACATTTTACGATGAAAAACTTTCGTCTCTAGAGTAGTCGTAATAAGCTTGTCGCTAAGACAAGTTAGCAACGAATTAAAATATTTTCATCATTAATATTACCGACGAAAATAGAAACGTTGCCAAAAATAAAGATTTCGTCGCAAATTCTCGACACCAAAAAATAGGAAAATCACCGATATTAGCGACGAAATATAAATAATCATCGCTAAACATCAGTCGCCCACAACTCAACTAGCGATTCGACTGGAAGTTAACAACGAAAACACCTTATTTTGTCGCTAAAATCTATTTACTTTTGAGATGATATTAATAAATTCGTCGCTAACATCTATTTTTTGGCCAGCCACAAAAGCGGGAGCACCTCGATTGGTGCCTCGACTAGAGATACTTTTGCGACGATATGTATAAATTTCATCGCTAAAGTCCTACAGCAGTCGAACGCGTCGATTGACGACTCAACTGATACCCCAAATTTAGCGACTAAACTATAAATTTCATCGTTAACCCTCAAAATCCTAAAGCCGTATATCGACCGTTAGCGACGAAATAATAAAAAATCGTCACTAACCATGAAAACACATATTTCTAAAATTCATTTTATTTGTATTTGAAATCCTATAATACAATATCAACGACACAATTTAACTTAACAACATACAACTGAAATAATAAAACCAACATATATATTTAAAAACAACTAACATAATATCAAATTTAAAGTCCAAAACATCCATTTTTACAAATTCATAGTATTAAAATGCAAATACATTCAAATCAAGCACAATTTCACTAGCTCAAAATATAAATGTTCACAGACTCTAAGGTGGAGGAGGAGGTGGAGTTGAAGATCACTCATGCATCAATGATTGTAATACTCCAAGTGCAAGCCGATTTAGAATTGCTTCGAACATATCTTGTCTTAATCTCATTGATGTCAACTCATCTTGGGTGCTAGCTAATCGAGCTTGAGTGTTTACTAGCTCCTCTTGGGTGGACTGAAGTTGTTCACGCAGTGCTGCGTTAGTTGTTCTGAAGGAGGAGCTGGCATCTAAAGAAGTGGATCTAACTGGTTTTGGCCCACTTCCAAGTCCTCTAATATATTTTTCACAATATAAATATCATGTAAATACATCTAATCACTATCATCATCCGAAATTTGAAGTATTGTTGTTTTAGTCATCATAACTTACAATTTACATTATTGTTGTTTTAGTCATCATGCACATCATCAAGTTGTGGTAGTCTCAAATGCTTTAGGGTCAAATTATATGAATTTACTATGGACATATTAATAGATTTAAAACTATTTTTTTTCATTTTCATGTTCACATAATTGGTCTTGAATATAGTATCTAAGAGATATTAAGTAGTCATGCATAACTAACACTTAATTTAGTTGATAGCGTTATCGAATGGGAGAATTTCTTAACATTACGGTTCCGTTGCACGATAAATTCACTACATCACAATCGCACATGGGTATATATACAACAAATTTAGTTTCAATGACTATTACTTAATTGCATGATATAACTACAAATGTGCTTCAAAAAACCTATAGCTAGCCAAGTTCAAGCAGTGGTATAGTCACTCAGGCTAAAAATAGAATCATCATGTTCAAACAAAGAGAATTAAGTAACGATTCAACTATTAATATTTTTTTCATTATGCAAGAAATAAAAATTTCTTGAACTAAACAAATTTCTAATGCTCAAATCATGATTTTGAGAAATTTACAGATGCAATTTCATGTGCATGCATTGACAACCAGATATTAAAATTAAAGTTGTTACCGATCAATATTTCCACAAGAAACAAGTAGAAATAACCAAGGGCAGTCCTAAAACTAGTAATAACATTACAATTTGACAAACTGAATCTCCAGCATCAAGCCTATGTTAGTACCTGATAAATGTGTCAAACATTCATCTAGTAGTAAATGAGATATATCTAAAAGTAGAAAGCTTTCAAACAAGAAAACTTAAAGTGTATAAATCAACTTGCATTCAAACAAAGGAGTACGATGTATGAACATCATAAACAATTTAATTAATGTCGTTAGAAAATAAATTTATTTTGCACAATACTCTCGAAAGGATGAAAAGGCAATACAAGATCTTGTAAATTATGTAGCTGTTGCATATTGTTTAAGTCTTCATGTCTCTATTAATTAGTAATATAATTAAGCGCATAGTTGCCAAAATAGAAAAGTCAAAGAATTAGGAATATGCCTTACAAGTTGTGTCATTCGTAGCTTTTGATAAACCATACAAGTTGTTTGACCAAAAAATAATTATGAAGAAAATCTATTTTTCATCTAAATGTTTAATCTAATTGGGATTACAATGACCAACAAAGCCACCATCCAAGTGATAATGAAATTATTGTCCACTCCACATCACCAACACCAAATATATATTTGAATAAGTTTACATCAACATTACTACTATCAATAAAGAACATATAGTTTTTACCGATCAAGATTTCCATCAGACGTTGGGGAGTTGTTCTGCCGGAGCCGGAGAAGGAGGTCAGAGTTGGAGAAGGAGGCCGGAGGTCTCGCTGGAGCTGCACAACCGAGAGATAGGCTTCGAGAAGAAGTCGCGTGCAAGCTAGGGCACCAGACATGTCGCCGGAGCTTGCTGCACAACCGGGAGATGGTCGAGAAGGAGTCGGGCGCCAAAGGAAGCTAGGGCGCCGGAGCTTGTCGTCGGAGCTGGTCGTCGAACACTCGCGCGGGGAATCGCTGGAGAGAAGAAAATCGCCGGAGGAGAGGAAGTCACGTGGAGAAAATGGGAGATTCGGGGTGGGGTAGGGTTTTTCCGCATATTTTAGCGACGAAATATGAATTATTCGTCACTAATATTTATGATCTTAACGATGAATCTTTACATTATCATCACTAAGCCAAAATTGTCATGCATCGAGTCCGCTCGATCGACAACTCGACTGAAAGGTTAGCGATGAATTTTAAATTTTCGTCGCTAATATATAGCTATTAGCAATGAATATTTAAAATTCGTCGCTAATATTCAATTGACTAGTGGGATTGACAACTCGACTGCCAGTAATTTGGCCACGGTCACAGAATCCAGTTAACTCGACTGGCAGCTTGACTGATATGTTTGCAATGAAATTTAAATATATCGTCGCTAATATTCATTCGACTAGCGGGATTGATGACTCGACTGTCTGACATTCGGCCGACCATAGAATCCAGTTTACTCGACTGACAGCTCGACTGAATAATTTGCGACGAATGATAATAGTTCGTCGCTAAGTAATTTACGACGATTATATATTTATTCATCGCTAAGTATTATTTTACGACGAATATGTTTATATCGTCGTCAATATATAGTATATTAGCGACAAAATGTTATATTTCGTCGCAAATATAAGATTATTTTGCGACGATAGATTATTTCGTCGTAAATATGCAGTTTTAGCGATGAAATAGTAATTTGTCGCTAATAATTCGTTGCTATTTTCTATTTTTCTTGTAGTGACATTCTTTTATATATATATATATATATATATATACACAATTCATCCATAAACATCTCTATTATCCATCATTCAATCCCTTAGAATTCAAGAATTGAACTATAGTGCGCATCCGATGAGACGGTGAATAATAGAGGTACGTATATATATATAAAAGCTCATTTTTTTAAGGGTACTTTGGTCAACTTTTATATAAAATTACAAAATTGATCCCAATCTAAAAGGTTCCTTTTAATTAAAAAAATACTCTTACTCGTCTCATCCGTCATCAAAGAACTCTCAATCTCTTATTTAAGTACTCTCAATTCTCAACTCATTCTCTAAACTCACATTTTTTTTCACTAATATTTATAATTTTATTTTTAATATTGATTTTATAATAATGTCTTAATCCTCATAAATCCTCGTGAGCATCCCACAATTCGGACAATGCATTTCTTTACATTGAAATAAAATTTCCATTTTATTTATCTATTAACGAATTTTTATTAAAATATGTTTTGCCATTAAATAATTAATAATACTTTTTAATAAGATATAATGAAATGAAAAGTCACGATCATAATTTCACTAGTATAGTTGTGACCCTCAAAGCTCTAGTGCTAAAAATATTGGATCATTTTGGATCCATAAGTATGGATCTCAATTTATTTCATACTCATGCCTTTGGAATATTCAATAGTTTCCTCTATATTTGAAATTTCTTTGTACGAGGACAAAGTTAGAAGGCTACTATTATTTCAATAAGTGAAACACCAACTCAATCCCACCTAAACCTTCAAAATTTTCCATTATCACATCAAAGAAGTGATGGCAAATGTCGAAGTCAAAAATGTGCATGAAAAAACAGCACATAGTGGAGACTAGGCCTTAGCCCTTAGTTAACATTAATCTTAATCGCAAATGATATAATAACAAGTATGTGACTAATTCAATATTATTTTCAAAAAAATAATGGCAATTTACCAAACAACGCTCCTGAAATTTGGAATTGCCCAAAAAGCGTCTCATATTTTCAGATTTACCAAATGGCGCACGTAATTTTCAAATTACCCCTCCCGCCAAACAGCGTTTTTAATGCCGAGATTTTGCATGCATCCGAGTCACAATTGCAAATCCCAAGTCATCCAAACGTCCTGTCCAAACGAGTCACAACATTAGCGTCTTTGTCTCTTTAGCTTCCGAGAAATCTTCGAGTGCACAAATCTTTGGAACTTCTTAGACTCCATTTTTCGTCCAACGTTATTTCGTTAGCTTCCGAGTTTTAGGATTTTTGACAAGACACTTCAAGGTAATCTCATGTCGTTCTCTCATTTAACTATCTGTTTTACCCATTTCTTACTCGCTTTTAGGGTTTCCGTTGAAAGGCGTACATCTCATAAGCTTTCTGTCTACCATTCATTATTGCAGAAAGAGTCAAGCATCTGATTCAACCTCTCCTTCACCGGCCAAGGTATGTCTCGCATTCCTTGTTTTAGTCGAATATGAAGTATGTCATCTGTTTTAAATGGTTTTTCGATTATGATTTTGGAATGGTTTCAAATATTCAAATAAAATGGACGATTTTTTAAATCCGTATCTGAATTAGATAAATAGGGCCCTGAGGTTATTTTCACAGGATTATTGCAAAGCATTGCGAATTCTCTAATTTGTTATATACAATTACAAAATGAAGGAATAAATCAAGTTTTTAAAATTTTGTATTTCCAAATTGTTAGGGAAAAAATGAGTGTGCGAAGAAACTCTAATGGACCAGCATTTTAGGCCACTTTATTGAATTTTTTGGAGGTCCAAAGTGCTAAAGGAAAGTAACGTCCGTCTGTTTGTTTACATGAAAGGCACAGAGAGATCATTAAACAAACCTCATTTGCTATTTTTTTGAATATACAAGACATTCCACAAATCCGTGGCATATTGGTCAATATATTTCAAAGTTGGGATTCGGCAAGTCAAAGCTTTAAGTTTTCAACTGTGTCAGTTGCTTTCACTGGAAGAGATGTGTCCCTTTTGCTCGGTATTGCAGATAGAGGGGATTCTGTTCCTATGAATTCAACTAATGCATCAGGTGTTCTTTTCATTTCTCAATTCTCCAAAAACAAACCAACTAGATCAAGACTAGAGTTTTTGCTTAAAACTTTTTCTGCTAGAGTAGAATTAGATGAAGATGTTTTGGTGTTTTGTAAGTTATATGTTTTGTATATATTTGCTTGTGTGTTGTTCTGAACTACTACATATAAGGTCCCTATAGGTCTTGTAGATATTGTAGATGATTTTGACAACATAGGTAGTTTCGATTGGGTTGCAGTCATCCATCAATTTATGGCTCCACAATTGCCTAATATTGAAGATCTATGTTCATCTACTAATACAGTTGCGCAAAACAGTCGAATTCCTTACCTAAAGGGATTTGTCGGCCTTTTGGCTGTAAGTTCCTTCTTACTAATTTATTTTATCTTTTATATTCACATAAGTATGTAACACTTTGGATATGAGCAGGCTTGGTTTCTGAAACATGTCCCAATCCAGAGACCATACAATACCGAAGGGCCACGAATAAATAAGTGGAGGTCAACTCCTTCACATATTAGCAAGGTGAGAAATTTATTGGAGCAAGTTTCACCTGAACAGGTAAATCGAAGACCACAACTTAACATTTTTTCATTTTCATTATCTAAATAATTGTTGATTTTTTGATAGGTTATTGTTGATCTAGTCTATACCCGTAGTGAAATTATATTGCTTGATAAGGTTGACTATTATATTGAAAATACTCCTCATCCAATAGAGACATCATCATCACAAACTATACAAGAAAAATACCCTACTACTGAATGTCATGAGTGTTTAGTTTATCAGAGACAACTCAAAGAGTTAAGAATGGAAAACATGGCACTAACTGAAAGGGTAAAAGAACTAATGAAAATTATAGGAAGAGAAGATATGGAGGCTGAATCAAATAAGCCTGAAGTTGATCCTCAACCTCAACCGGAACCAATTGCCGTGAGATAGACATAATGTGAGATAGAACCAGGATATTCCCGTTGATAGTCCACTGTGGGCAAAATTTGTACCTCAAAGGAAAAGAAAAAAGACAGAAATTTCTGATGTTGAGGTATTAGAAGGGAAACCTGATAAATATGTAAATGAAGCAGAAGTTTTTGGGAAGAAAGGAAAATAAATAATTGATATGGATGAATTGCAAGCGAGGGATACTATCTGTATTGTGGAAGAAGATGAAAAAGATCTTGAGAGGAATGAAGCAAGAATTGATAAACTCAACCAAATGAGAATGGAAGTCATTGCAGTAAGTCAGAAGACAAATAAAATTAGTTTGTATTAATTTTTTTAAATAACTAATCTAATTTTTGTATTATAGTATGTCAAGAAAAAATGTAAGATGCCAAAGAAGCAAAAACAAGATGCTGATGTGATTTACTTGCTAAAAAGTTTAGAAAAAATAAAGTATGGTAGTTACATCCACCATTACATTCGAAAATTTTATTATGATATTATAGAAAGTGCAAATATTTATTTACCATTAAATTTTTTTGTAGGTCGATTACAGGTTATGTTTGGGAGGAAGGTTCTTTTTCATTAACTCTGAATTCTTTATACTCTGGAGTTAATGGATCTGTTTTCACAGTTGAGGAGGTTATCGATACATTTTGATCAATTCTTTTAGGGGGGGGCTCCTCTTCATGTAGGTCATATAACAAGTCTGTGTATTCCTCATCTGTTTTCATTGTAAGGAAGTTAAATTATCTTGTATTTTCATGATTTAAAATGTTATACTAAATGTATAAATATTTTCCTCTACACACAATTGCAGTCAGCATTAAGAATGTCGTGGAAGACTGCCACAACACAAATCATAAACACGGACATGAATGATAAAGAGGTTAGATATATTTTTATACCTCTAAATACTGACCAAACTCACTTTCACCTGTTGTGTATCGATACAAAAGCACTGACTTTCAATCATTACAACTCCATTTCATATGGAGAAAGATCAAAAGTTGATTTTGAAGCAGTAGTGAGTAGATAATTTTTTTAAATATGGATATTCCATCCATTGTATCTGTAAATGAATAGTTATGTTAACTTAGTCATCGTGTAATAATAGGTATCCCAATTTAAAGGATATTCATCTAAGGAGCTTGCGACAATTCATCCATGTTTACAAGCTTATTACCCCATCAACAACTGGGTTTCTGTTACAACTGATTGCCCCTAACAAGCAGCAAGGTACTAAAAGAAAAATACTGAATGTGAAAATTTTACTTTTGAATTGAAATATAAAATTTTTCATGGCATTTTTACAATAATGATTGTGCCTTCTTTGTGATGCAATACATGAGATGTCTGCTTTATGATGAGAAGATGGACTTCAAACAAGCAGACATGACAAAATTCAGAATAGATGTCTCAGTGTCAATTTTAAGGGATGAGTTCTTTATGATATAATTTAAGAAAACTTTAGGTGGCAGTATGACAATGCATTTTTGTAATTTATGAATTTTGTTAATTTATAAATGATACTGCATTCCACAGATCAACAGTGACTGTAATTTTGATTATTGTTTGTGGTTGAGCTTTAATAAATGTTATATAATATATTGTTGAATATATTCTTGAATCTAACAATACAATGATTTGGTTTTCATGTTGTGAAATTTAATGGAATGGAAGGGGAGGTTTTTTATATCTGGCAGGTTTATATTCCCTAATGTTGAATTTTGTTTAAATTTTCAGCACCACCTTATTCAAAATGCAGAACCATGGTGTTGCTGCGATTTAAATTCCCAGCACCACCTTCTATCTCTGCCAGGTTAAATGTCCATCTTAGAAATTTGAATCCCAGGACCACGGTGGTACTGGGATTTTAATCCCAGGATTTCGATGGTGATGGCATTGAAATCCCGAGAACCTGATGGTCACAGGGATTTAAATTTCGCGTCAATTCAAAGGTTACGATCCAAAGTGGTCTTTGGGAATTATATTCCGAGAACGATGGTCCTGGGATTTAAATTCCTAGCACCACGTACAATTTCAAACTGGTCGAGAAATATGGTGGTGCTGGGAATTATAATCCCAGGAACATAGTGGTGCTGGGAATTAAATTCCCAGCACCATGTAAATTATGAACTGGCCGAGAAATAAGGTGGTGCTGGGAATTATATTCCCAGGAACACAGTGGTCATGGGATTTGAATTCTCGGCACCACGTATAATTTCGAACTGACCAAAAAAAAGGTGGTACTGTGATTTATATTACCAGGAACATAGTGGTGCTGAGAATTTAATTCCCAGCACCACGTACAATTTCGAACTGGCCGAGAAATAAGGTGGTGCTGGGAATTATATTCCCAGGAACACAGTGGTCCTAGGATTTGAATTCTCAGCACCACGTATAATTTCGAACTGATCGAAAAAAGGTGGTGCTGTGATTTATATTACCAGGAACATAGTGGTGCTGTGAATTTAATTCCCAACACCACGTACAATTTCGAACTGGCCGAAAAAAAAAATGGTGCTGGGAATTATATTCTCAGGAACACAGTGGTCCTGGGATTTGAATTCCCAGCACCACATACAATTTAAAGCTGGCCGAAAAAATGAGTGGTGCTAGCAATTATATTCACAGGAACACAGTGGTCCTGGGATTTAAATTTCCAGCACCACGTACAATTTCAATTTTGTCGATGTTAGGGATCGTTTGGAAGCTAGAGGGGGGGTGAATAGCGTCAATGGAATTCTTTCGCGTTCGTGTCTACAATTTCGTTAGCACAGCGGAAATAGAGATAACACAATAACGAAATAGACAATTACACACGAACACAGAGATATAACGTGGTTCGGAACCGCACGGTTCCTACTCCACGAATCGGGCTCAAACGAGCCCTAGCGATGCCAATCACACACCACTATAAAATAACTCCTTCTCGGAATAATCCGGAGGTGGAGAAACCTCGTACAATGTATACAACAGTAATACAAGATGAATACAAGCAATATAATGAAATACTAAGCAATACAAGTAAAGAAAACACTTTACAAATGCTCTTTGAATGCTTGATCACTTGGTTGATCGAGTAGCACTTGGAGACCCTGAATTGCAGCAGCAACTCGCCCCAAATCGCCTCAAAGAACCATTAGTTTTTCCTCCATCACGAGCTCCATATATAGCTTCAACTGTCGAAAAAGTCGATCGGGCCGATCGATCGGGACCATCACCGATCGATGCCACCGCTGTCGTGAGACAACGGCTAGATCCACGCCGATAAGTCCAACGGAACCTTCATCACCGATCGATCATGACCATCGATCGCGATGGAGCCTTCATCGACCACGAGTCTCGACTCCATTCAAAGGCGAAATCGAGCACCAATCAATCGATCACGATCGATCGATCGCTCGAGCCATCACCGATCGCCCACCTATGGCGGATCGCTGGCTATTACCCGCGATCGAACCCTAGTTGACTCGGTCCAATGCCGCCACATGGCACCGGTGACCGCACACCTCAAACATGAGGTTTTAACTCAAGTATGGTTCCCCCATACTTGCTAGATCACTCTTAGCCTAGACCTAAGCCTTCTAGCCACCTCCATCAGCCTCACGCCTCTCGGATCCCTCCAAGTCATCCATGACTTGTTCATCCATCGCGCTAGCCTTCAGGTGCTTCCGTCGGCTATGTAATGCTAACGGTGTCTACACCGCCAAGGCACTTTGGACTTACGCCGCCAAGACTCCGCTTGGACTTTACGCCGCCAACCATTGGACTTATGCTGCCAAGACTCCCGCTTGGACTTTACGCCGCCAATATCAAACCCTTGGACTTCTCAAATGCCAAGACTCAAGCTTGGACTTTCCCTTGCCAACCCATGTTGGACTTTTCATGCCAAGACCCATGCTTGGACTTTTCATGTGCCAAGTGTCCCACTTGGACTTTCCATGCCAAGTACTCAAGAATTGGACTTTACCAAATGACAATTACATTGTCATATGTTTTTGTCGAAACATCAAAACATCACTCGAGTCAAACTCAAGTCCTAGTCAATCATGACTTGGGCCGATTGCACCAACAATCTCCCCCTTTTTAATATTTGGCAAAAACCAAACAAATGATTGAGTTAGAATACTAAATCAAATCCTTTACCAATTATCCCAAATTGGTAAATACTCTCCAAATGTTCTCCCCCAAACATTCTCCCCCTTTTTGACTAACATCAAAAAGGTTTTCTCCCCAAGAGGGTCAATGTCTCATGTCCCAATGAGATCTTACAATCTCCCCCTTGGTCCAAAAATACTTAGGATGCCTACCATCTTCCTAGTGATAAGTCCAATATCACTCAAGAGAGACAATCTCATTTACTCTCCCAATTTCCAAATTGGGTCTCTCAAAAGTCCCATCAATTTCCCAATTGATGTCATATTCTCCCAATAACTTCTCCTCTTCAAGGAGAAAAACACATTCATCATCCCAAGATGGATACCTCCCCTTAAAGGCTTGCTCCCCCTTGACCATTGCACCAACAATGTCCTTGGGCAGTCCCTAAGCCAATAGGAACTCTAAACCATCAAAATTAAGGTTAAAAATTCAATATAAAACTTTCCAACACCTTAAAATTGATACAAACCCTAAACACCTCTCCTAATCCATATCCAATGGATTTTCACCCTTCATCATGCTTCCCAAAGCATATTCTAGGGTTAGGAGTGATTAGGGACTTTAACCGCAGCTGAAATCTGATTAAACAACCATAGTTTTCTCGAAATCAGACAATCAGTCGAGTGGTTCAGCTACCAGTCGACTGATAACTGAAAAATTCGATTTTCAGTTATTAGAAATAAGTTTTGGAAAAACATAAGTAATTCTACGTATATCGAAAAATAACGAAATTTGATACGTATATTACTTATAGTCATTACAATGGGTGAAAAATGTTTGGAAAATATTTTACCCATAAAATAGAGAAATTGATACAAAATCCAAAAGTGACTAAAAACTTTAAAGTTTAAGCTCACTTTGTATCAATCTCATCAATGGTGATTGCTATCAAAAGATAGACTTCACCAAGGTTTTTCAAAATGATTTTAAAATGTTTTCAAAACCTTATTTTGGATCATATTCCTTGGGCTCTATGTACATGACTTGTACATAAGCTTTCCCAATGATCCATAATTGAAATTATATGAGTTTTAGTTCATCTAGATGCAAAAATTATGCACCTTGAACTTAACTCATATCCTAGTATCTCACATGTATCTAGGGTGTATAAATACACATACATGTCAATTAGATGTGAGATGTGGGTTTTGTTCTCCCTAAACTAGGGTTTCATGCATCTTCTAAAGCAACTCTACTTGATTCCCTTAAAAATGGGACTTCAAGTCATGTCATAGTCCTTAAATCAATTTTAATCAAGTTAATGCATGAATGTATGATCATGGCAGAAATAATAGCATTATTAAAACATGGCCAATGATCATGATGTCATGGCATATGATAAAATTTAAAAACACATGACATTTAAAACCTTAAACCTAAGCATAATCATGACATATAAAAATGATTAAAAAAAATATGATGTCATGGCATATGGCAATCAAGGCATGGCAAATAAAATATATAGGTATAGTAATACCTAAATTTTAATATTAATTGCCATTTGATATAATTAAGCATATTTTGCCATATTAACCTAAATTTTCCCAAGTGTGCCAAAATCCCAAAATGGCACACTACGACCTCTAAACCTAAATTGTGCCAATTTGACCATTTTATTAAGCTTCTCAAATAAGATTGGCACACCCTAAAATCTTTTAGGATGATAATTCAAATCTATTTCCAAGGTATCCATAACCTTAAAAATAATCTAAAGTGCCACCTTTGCCATGGTTGAGTTAACTACCCATCCATTTAAGGTTGGCACACCCTAACCCATCTAGCATGAATCAATCACGCTCTTAGGAACCCAAAACCGATTTGAGCTCCTAGGGTTAATTAGGTATTCCTTAGAGATAACCTCCCTAGATACCTTCCTAATGACCCTCCTAGGCTTATTAGCCTTGGTCATTTGGGTCTTACCTAGGTTGACTCTAGGGGTAACTCCCCTTGCAACCTTCTTAGTGGCCACCCTAGGTTTCATAGAAACCCTAGCCACTAGGCACAACCTTTGGTCAACCTTAGGGATGACTTCCCTATTGACCTTGGTCTTCCTAGACCTAATTTATGTTCCATAGTCAAATGGAACACTATGATAAGCCACTTTAGGCTTAAGTTTGTGACCCAAACCTTGCTTGCCCTTAGTTGACTTTTGACTCTTAGGTCCTACTTGTTGACTTTGATTATTTGACCTAAAAGTTTGACCAATTGACCCTTGCATTTGATTTTGCATAATGTTGAGGGTCTTTTCAAGTTTTTCAAGCCTTGACCTCAAGGCTTGATTTTCCTTTTCTAATATCTCAATTTTTGATTTTTCATTTTCTCTTGAGATATTTCTATTTCTAGGCATATGTCTAGATTTCTTAGCATTAAAGCCTAGATGTTCTCCTATTTTCTTAATGCTTTCCTTAGATAATATATTTTTAGGGACATTAGTCCCAAATTTCTTCTTATTTCCTAAGTGAACACTCTTAGCACCTAAACAAAAGTATTTATTTCTATTAGCATGTTTTTCATGGCAAATTGCAAGAGAATTAAAATTCCTAGCATGCTTTTGACTTTTAAATTTAGAAGATGCATTATTGAAATATACCTTAGGGTTTTGAGGCTCCCCTACATGTATAGCTCCTTCTTGGTCTTTTGCTCCCCTAGGACATTGATTTTAGTAATGCCCTTGCGTTAAACACTTGAAGCAAATGACTTGCTCCTTGCTTTTCTTGGCATTGGGAACACCGGCTTCATTGACTATTTGTGTCGGTGGAGCTTTCCTAATCTTCTTTGGACATTTGCTCTTGTAATGCCCATACTCCCTACACTCAAAGCACATTATATGAATTTTATTATTATTTGAAATGCTCGAGTTACCTAGGTCCGTGGTGGAAGGTGCCGGAGTTAGATTTTGAGCTTCTTCATCTTGACCGGATGTTGAAGGCTCTTCTTGAGGTTGCTCTGGTATAGAGGATGGTCTTTCCTCCTCAATCCTAGAAGTGGATGCTCCTTCCACTTCTTCCACCTCTTCTTTCTCCGATCCGGAAGTTGACTCCATCTCAACTTCCGATTCCTCACTTTCACTTGAGGATGAACTCTCTTCATGGAATCTTGCCAATTTCCTCCATAGCTCCTTGGCATACATGTAATCCCCTAGCTTGCACAAAATATCATTAGGAATTAAATCTTCCAAAAGTTTCGTTACCTTAACTTCGGTCTTGAGATTTTGGCGTTGCTCTTGGGTCCACTTTTTCAATTTTAAGACATTTCCCTTCTTATCCCTAGGGGGTTCAAGGCCTTCAATGAGGATGAACCAATCCTCTATGTTCATCATCAAGAATGTTTCCATTCTTGCTCTCCACGCCGGAAAATCTTCTCGGTCGTATAGCGGTGGAGTGTTGATATCCCATCCAAGCTTGTCTTGAAATTCCATCTTCACCCTCTACCGTCTTGCTCCCGGTTGTTAATCCGTTGAAGAGCAACCTGGCTCTGATACCACTTGTTAGGGATCGTTTAGAAGCTAGAGGGGGGGTGAATAGCATCAATGGAATTCTTTCGCGTTCGTGTCTACAATTTCGTTAGCGCAGCGAAAATAGAGATAACACAATAACGAAATAGACAATTACACACAAACACAAAGATATAACGTGGTTCGAAACCGCACGGTTCCTACTCCACAGATCGGGCTCAAACGAGCCCTAGCGAAGCCAATCACACACCACTATAAAATAACTCCTTCTCGGAACAATCCGGAGGTGGAGAAACCTCGTCTGATAGTATCTAGCCAATGTAATACAAGATGAATCTGAAAGCAATATAATGAAATACTAAGCAATACAAGTAAAGAAAACACTTTACAAATGCTCTTTGAATGCTTGATCACTTGGTTGATCGAGTAGCACTTGGAGACCACCGAATTGCGACGAATCACTGCCCAAATCGCCTCGAAGAACCATTAGTTTTCCTCCATCATGAGCTCCGTATATAGCTTCAACCTGTCTTTGGAAAAGTCGATCGGTCGGTGATCGGGACCATCGATCGTGATGCCCTTGTTGTCGTGAGACAACGGCTAGATCCACTTGGATAAGTCAGCGGAACCTTCATCGGTCGATCATGACCATCGATCGGTCGATGGAGCCTTCACTCGACCGGTCAGTCTCGACTCCGATACGTGCGTCGAATATCGAGCGCGATCGATCACCGCGATCGATCATTGCTCGAGCCATCGATCGATTGTCCACCTATGGCGGTCGCTAGGCCGATACCGCAATCGAGCCCTAGTTGACTCGGTCCGGTCGGCCGCCACATGGCACCGGTCGGTTTAACTCAAGTATGGTTCCCCCATACTTGCTAGATCACCCTTAGCCTAGACCTAAGCCTTCTAGTCACCTCCATCAGCCTCACGCCTCTCGGATCCCTCCAAGTCATCCATGACTTGTTTTCCATCGCTTAGCCTTGGTGCCAGTTTATGTCACGGCTATGTCATGCTTAGCGGTGTCTACACTTGAGCACTTTGGACTTACGCCGCCAAGACTCAGCTTGGACTTTCTGTATACATGCCACACTTGGACTTATCTTTGCCAAGACCCATGCTTGGACTTTTCATGTGCCAAGTATCCCACTTCGACTTTCCATGCCAAGTACTCAAGACTTGGACTTTACCAAATGACAATTACATTGTCATATGTTTTTGTCGAAACATCAAAACATCACTCGAGTCAAACTCGAGTCCTGGTCAATCGTGACCTGGGCCGATTGCACCAACAGTCGAGACCAAAAGGTGGTGCTGAGAATTATATTCCCAGCAACACTGTAGTCCTGGATTTAAATTGCCAACACCACATGGCACGGGGCCTGATTTCTGAAATATGGTTATGGAAACCTAATCAAACCTTGAATATCAGAAATTTTGGATATGGATACACAGAGGACCACTTCTCAAACCCACTGAACTTGGATTGGATCGAAGAAGAGGTGAATAGGGCCATCAATGGGTTTTGACCGAAACTCATTGATGGACCTAGAGGAGTCCAAATTCTAAAATCTTGACATGGACTGAAAGACCTAACAGCTTCAAATGTTGATGTGTCGAGGAAACTTTATTCTAATCCTCCTACCTTCCAGTTTTGGCAGCATGCCATGTGGCACGGGGCTTGATTTCTGAAATATGAATGTGGAAACCTAATCAAACCTTGAATATCAAATATTTTGGATACGGATACACAGAGGGGCACTTTCCAAATCCACTGGACTTGGATTGGATCGAAGAAGAGGTGAATAGGGTCATTAATGGATTTTGACCGAAACCCATTGATGGACCTAGAGGAGTCCAAATTCTGAAATCTTGACATGGACTGAAAGACCTAACAGCTTCAAATGTTGATGTGTCGAGGAAACTTTGTTCTGATCCTCCTACCTCCCAGTTTTGGCTGCCTGTCATGTGGCACGGGGTCTGATTTCTGAAATGTGGCTGTGTAAACCTAATCAAACCTTGAATATCAAAAATTTTGGACACGGATACACAGAGGGACACTTCCCAAATCCACTGGACTTGGATTGGATCGAAGAAGAGGTGAATAGTGTGGGTGCAATCGGCCCAGGTCATGATTGACCAGGACTCGAGCTTGACTCGAGAGATGTTTTGATGTTTGACAAAAACATATGACAATGTAATTGCCATGGGAAAGTCCAAGTCATGGGTACTTGGCATGGAAAGTCCAAGTGGGACACTTGGCATTTGGAAAAGTCCAAGTCTTGGGTACTTGGCATGGAAAGTCCAAGTGGGATACTTGGCATTTGGGAAAGTCCAAGCATGGGTCTTGGCAATGGAAAGTCCAATATGGGTTGGCAAGGGAAAGTTCAAGCTTGAGTCTTAGCATTTAAGAAGTCCAAGGGGTTTGATATTGACGGCGTAAAGTCCAAGCGGAAGTCTTAGCAGCATAAGTCCAATGATTGGTGGCGTAAAGTCCAAGCGGAGTCTTGGCAGCGTAAGTCCAATGTGCCTTGGCGGTGTAGACACCGTTGGCATGACATAGCCGATGGAAGCACCTGAAGGCTAGCGCAATGGATGAACAAGTCATGGATGACTTGGAGGGATCCAAGATACGTGAGGCTGACAGAGGTGGCTAGAAGGTTTAGGTCTAGGCTAAGGTGGTCTAGCAAGTATGAGGGCACTATACTTAAGTTAAATCTCATGGTTGAGGTTAAAACCTCATGTTTGAGGTGTGCCAATCGACTGGTGTCATATGGCAGTCGACTGGTGTAAGTCAACTAAGGTTTGACTACGGGAAGTGCCATAGTAGTCGACTGCCAGGAGGGCAATCGACTGATTGGTCGAGCAATCGATCGATCGTGGTGATCGATCACCGATCGGTGCTCGATTTTTCGGCACGTAATCGGAGTCCGACTGATCACGGTTGTTAGAGTTGAGTGGAGGCTCTATCAGTCGACTGATGGTCATAATCAGTCGACTGATGATGGATCCGTTGGATCTTTTCAGCGTGGATCTAGCCATTGTCTCACGACAACAATGGCATCAGTCGACTGATGGTCTCGAGCAGTCGACTGATCGGCATTTTCCAGCCCAGACAGAAGCTTTAAATGGATCTCGTGGAGGAGAAAAAAGGATCTGATTCTTGAGCATCCTTGGGGCAATTTGTTGCTGCAAATCAGGGTCTCCAAGGCTATTCTTCAAGAAACCAAAAGAAAGCAATCCAAAGGCATTTGTAAAGTGTTTTCTTTACTTGTATTGCATTGTATTTCATATTAGTTTCTTGTTGTATTTAGTTTATTGTTTAAACTATTGTACAAGGTTTCTCCGCCTCCGGATTGTTCGGAGAAGGAGAGTTTGTTAGTGGTTGCGTGTGCATCACTAGAGCTCGTAGAGTTCAATCCGTGGAGTAGGAACCTTGAGGTTCCAAACCACGTTATATCCTTGTGTTGTAGTGTGTTTGTCTATTTCATTATAGCTTTATTATTATTCCGCTAAGCGCTAATGAAAATTGAAGACAAACGCGAAACAAATTCCATCACGAACAAAAACAAGCTATTCACCCCCCCCCCCTCTAGCTTCCAAGGATCCTCTACAAGTGGTATCAGAGCGAGGCCGCTCTTCTAAATTTAACAACTAAGAAAGCACACTAGAGGGTGAAGATGGAGTTTCAAGAGAATTTGGGCCGAGACATTAACACACCACCATCTTATGAGGACTATGAATTTGAAGGCTTCAACTCATGGAAAATAGGAATTGAGAATTTCCTAATGATGGTGGATATCAAGCTTTGGTCCGCCTTGATAGAAGGTGGTGAATTTCCAAAAGGCAAAAAGGGTGGAATCCTCAAGATTGAAAAATGGACTAAGGAACAACTCAAAGAGTTCAAGACAAATATTATGGTAATCAAAATGATAAGTGATTTAATTCCTAATAATGTCTTGTCCAAGTTAGGTGAGTACAAGGATGCCAAGGAGCTTTGGAGCGAGTTGACAAAGTACCATGAAGGACCATCACCGGCTTCAAGTGAAGAACAATCACAAGAGGCCGAAGAGTGCGCATCAGCTCAATCGGAAAATGTCGATGAAGGGAGTTCATCATCCTCACAAGCAAGTGAGGATGTGGAAGTTGAGGAGTCAACTTCTGGATCGGTGAAAGAGAAGGTGGAAGAATTAGAAGAAACCTCCACCTCTAGGATTGAGGAGGAGGAAGTTTAATCACCTTCCATGCCGGATCAAGAGGTAGCCTCAACATTCGGTCAAGATGAAGAAGCTCAAAATCCGACCACCATCGACCTAGGTAACTCAAGCAATTTAATTTTAAATAAAAAACATATAATTTGGTTTGAGTGTAGGGAAAGTGGGCATTACAAGAGCAAATGCCCAAAGAGAGTAAGAAAAGCTCCTCCGGCACCAAAACCTCAAGAAAAATCAAAGGATGTTGATTCCCCAACAATCAAGAGCAAGGAGCAAGTGGTTTGCTTCAAATGTCGGTAACCGAGACACCACCGGAATCAATGCCCAAAGGAGGAGAAGAAGACTCCAAGGGGAGCATCACAAGTAGGGGGAGCCTCTAAGGCAAACCCTAAGGTATATCTAAATAATGCTCTTTATTTAAATAATAAGCAAAAGCATGCTAGGAGTTATGTTAATAATGTTTCCATTTATCATGAAAAGCATGCTAGAAACAATGAATATTGTTTAGGAGCCAAGGAAGTCAACCTTAAGAATAAAGAGAAATTTGGGACTAATGTCCCTAAAAATATTTTACCTAAGGCATCTATTAGAAAAATTGAGGATCATCTAGGTTTTAACCCTAAATGGATTAGGCATATACCTAGGATTAAGGATAATGTCCAAAGACCAAATCAAAATTTAAAAATTGGACAATTAAAATTAGAGAACCAAGCCTTGAGGTCAAGGCCTGAAAACTTGAAAAGACCCCTAGGATTATGCAAAATCAAGTTAAAGGGTCAAATGGTCAAAGTCAAGGGTCTATATCTCAAAGTCAACATTTAGGACTTAAGAAACAAAAGTCAATCAAGGACAAGAAAGGTTTGGGTCACAAACCTAAGCCTAAGGTGGCTTATCATAGTGTTCCATTTGATTATGAAACACAAACTAGGTCTAGGAAGACCAAGGTCAATAGGGAAGTCATCCCTAGAGTTGACCATGGTATGTGCCTAGTGGCTAAGGTTTCAAGAAAATCTAGGGAAGCCACTAAGAAGGTTGCAAAGGGAGTTACCCTTAGAGTCAACCTAGGTAAGACCACAATGACCATGACTAACAAGCCTAAGAGGGTCATTAGGAGAGTATCTAGGGAGGTCATCCCTAAGGAATACCTAGTAAACCCTAGGAGCTCAAATAGATTTTGGGTTTCTAAGAGTATGATTGACTCATGCTAAATGGATTTAGGGTGTGTCAACTTTAAATGGAAGGGTAGTTAACCTAACCATGGTAAAAGTGGTACTTTAGATCATTTCTAAGGTTATGGGTATCTTGGAAATAAGTTTGATCTTATGATCCTAAAAGATTTTAGGATGTGCCTGTCATGCCCCGAGAGGGGTACATGTCCGACGAAAATCGGACAACACCTCCTGCTCATGAACAATCAAATCCAGATACAAGACCTACACTACCACTATACATCGAATTAACAATTTTAACATCTAACACCACAAGACATAACATAAGGCCTTAGGCCAACAATCAAAGTAACTAAAAATGTCTAGACTTACCCCTTCTGCCATCTAAGCAGGAATACAAAATCACACATACAACCAAAAACATATCGAATCAAAAGTCCACAAAGACTTGAACTAGTACCACCAAAACGACCAAGAGTCTAAAGTTTTACAAGTTTAAAACACAGAGTCTTAGAAAACAAAATGCGGAAAAACTAGAAAGATGATAACAGAGCTCACAGATCGTAATGCAATCGACTCTCCGGACGGCTTCATCCTGAAATGAACAAATATCATCGGAGTGAGTAAAACTCAGCTAATATCAACAGTCATGCATAGTAAACTATAAGTAGCAATAGAAATCAAGCCGCATGCTTTTTAATGTAAATACATACCAAATCGTATATACTGTAATCACCTAAGCCTACATAAAATACATCCACACAGACGTATATATAATCACCCACAACAAACAACATAATATCTCCTCATGACGCATGACAATCATATTAACAACCAAAAGTGCAACGACCAATGCATATAAGAAAAACATACGCCACGATGCAATCACTGCGCCACCTCGACGCTACCCGACCGACATGTCATGTGTTTACGAGAGGTAGGGTCAGAATAACTGTGACACTGTCATTACTACACCTATGTGACCGAGTGGACAGGATGCTAGCGGAGTATCACCCTCCTACCCCATGTATGTGTATGGGGGATAATCACCTCGTCTCATCTCCTCATCTCACAATAAAAGAGGGATCCCTGTATGCTACCACGTCACAAACAAATCACCTGAGCAACCACTATGGAGCCCTGACAGAGCAACTACACACACCCACTAGTGGTTGTATATGTAGGTAATGTGACTAACGATGGGCTCCCCTACCAAGTAGTATCACCTCCTACCGAGGAGCCGATGATCGTCAGTCTTGCAATAATGCAAGATGGTGCATAACACTAATGCACGTTACACCTATCAGTTCATGGCTACCTATGGTATGTACCAATAGAAGCCCATATCAAATAACTTAAGTACATAAATCTATGTGCACATGCAAGTTATATTCTTTATTCATTCAATATCCAGTACGCAAGGAATGTCACTACTCTAGTGCTAAATAAACAAATAACACTATCAAAATGATAGAGCATAATATAATAAGCATATGAAACGACTACATCACATACTAGGTAGTGACATACCAAGGCAGTTAACAAGCATAGAAAACTACTACTAGTTATAGTAAACCATGTACTATAAGATGACAATATCTAAAAGAAGATAAGTCAAAGATACCCGCCTGCTATGAAGAATACCAATCGTCTTTAAGCTCGTGGACCTGTCTCGTGACCGAAACTTGCATATAACATAACTACCATTAAGTTCTAGTACACAACCAATATTCGACTAAATTCTACTTCGACCCCATATTCACTTAATCTAAAACCTATGTAATTGATAAAAGTAAATTGAAACCCCACACCAAGATTTTTTTTTTATTTTTATTTCGATTAGTTCATTTTTCCATGATAACCAACACTGGACAAAAGAAGCCTGCACGCTATTCCACCCATCCTAACCAATATCCCAGCGGCTTTGTCAAGGGAACTTAACTATCGATTACAAGACGAACGACCTATAAAATCACTATTGGCGAAATCCGAAATCGAAATGGCATCCCATATAGACGCTATAAACCAACACTGTGAAGCAAATCACAGAAATCAAAGGAAGAAAAAAAAAGTCCAAGAGATGGATATAAGGCGAGCTCAGAAAATCAACAATTACCAAATATGTAAAACTCAAAAAAATTCAAATGACATCAATTTAACTGCAGAGTCCAGACCTTCTAGACAATAAATGGTGTGCAAACTCGAACAAGCCCTTTTTCTGAGCACTAAGAAGCGATGTCTAATGAACGAGCACTTCGTTGACAAGGAACAAAATTGGCAAAGGCACGGACGCGACGACAGCGGGGGCGAGTGGCGAGTAAAGCGAGTGAAGGAGGAGAAAAGGGTTGTGGCGGAAAGATAGGATTAAGAGCGATAGTTGGGAAGAAGCTTCGCCGGGCGTTCATGAAGGAGAAAGGTGTCGGCGGAGAGGAGATCGCGAGGGGGGGGGGGGAAGAAACTAGGGCGTGGCGGAGAAATTTGGGTACGAAGAGATAAACCGGATTATCCCCCCTTTATAAGTAAATCAAAACCTAGGTTTTAATTAACACCTAATTAATTTAATTATACCCTTATATATTTCATATAAACCCTGTTTAATTCAAAAAAAAATTCCTGAAAAATTACCTAAAATAATTTCTCAAGTATATATATATATATATATAAAAAAATTCCTGAAAAATTACCTAAAATAATTTCTCAAGTATATATATATATATATATATATATATATATATATATATATATATTCGGTATCTCACATTCTCCCCCACTAACAAAAATTTGATCCCCAAATTTTCCACTCAATGCATAATGAGTAAGAGATACCACAAGTACTGAAAATATATCTCACGTACCTTAAGTAAACAGGTGGGGATATTGAGCTATTATCTTTTCCTCAAGCTTCCAAGTAGCCTCCTCATCGGTATGGTGACTCCATCTGACTTTGACAAGTCGCACAACCTTGTTCCGCAACTGTCGTTCTTTGTGGTCCAGAATCCGTATAGGAACTTCTTCGTAAGTAGCATCAAGTTGAATGGAACCTGACACATCTGACAGAATATGTGTAGGGTCTGGCACATGCTTCCTCAACATGGACACATGAAACACATCATGAATACCCGTCAAGGATGGTGGTAGAGCTAGACGGTAAGCGACTGCTCCGATCCTCTCCAAAATCTCGAACGGACCAATGTACCTTGGAGCCAGCTTACCACGGAGTCCAAATCTCTTCACCCTTTTCGTGGGTGAAACTCGCAAGAAAACGTGGTCACTAACAGAAAACTCCAGAGGTCTTCGTCTCCGATCGGCATAATCTTCTGACAATCCTGTGCCTCTACCATCCTTCTTTTAATAGTACGGACCAACTCTGCCTCATGTTGAGCTCTCTGGGGTCCTAGCAACTGGGCCTCCCCAACCTCCTCCCAAAGGGTGGGTGTACGACACTGTCTACCATACAATGCTTCAAACTGGGCCATTTGGATAGCCGAATGATAGCTATTGTTGTAGGCGAATTCCACTAACAAGTGGTCCTCCCAGTTGCCCTCGAAATCCATAACATAAGATCTCAACAAATCCTCTAGAGTCTAAATGGTCCGCTCCGACTGTCCATCGGTCTGAGTATGGAATGTTGTACTAAAACGGAGTTATGTGCCTAAGGTCTGCTGCAGACTCTGCCAGAATCGGGACGTGAACCGGGGATCTCTATCTAACATTATGCTCAAAGGAACACCATGTAATCTAATGATCTCCCGACAATATAACTCTATCAAATGATCCAGAGAGTCGGTCTTCCGAATCGCTAAGAAGTGCGCGGATTTAATTAGTCGGTCAACGACTACCCAAATCGCGTCATGTCCTTGACGTGTCCTAGGCAAACCCACCACAAAATCCATGGTAATTGTAGGAGATCGTTGGAACGCTAGAGAGGGGGTGAATAGCGTCGTGTTATACGTCGATGGAACTCGTTCGCGTGTTCATCTACAAACTTCGTTAGCGCAGTAGAATATAGATAATAATAACAATAACGAAATAGACAATCACACGAACACAAGAATATAACGTGGTTTGGAACTGAACGGTTCTTACTCCACGGATCGAGCTCTACGAGCTCTAGTGATGCACACGCAACCACTAATCACAAATACTCCTTCTCGACACAAGTAAGAGGCGGAGAAACCTCGTACAAACTATTCTTACAACAATAAGAAATAGATACAAGCAATTACAATAATCAAATACAATGCAAGTAAAGAAAACTACTTTACAATTGCTCTTTGAATGCTTGATCACTTGGTTGCTTGAAATGAACTTGGAGGCCCTGATTTGCAGTAGCAAATTGCCCCAAAAGCCCTCAAGAAACGCTTGCTCTTTCCTCCTTCACGAGCTTCATTTAAAGCTTCAACCTGTGCTGGAAAACGTCGATCAGTCGACTAATGCCACTGTTGTCGTGAGACAACGGCTAGATCCACGCTGGAAAGATCCAATGGATCCATCCTCAGTCAACTGATTATGACCATCAGTCGACTGATCAAACCATCACTCGACTGCTGACCGCAGTAGTCGAGTGAGACTCCATTATGTGCTCCAAAACCCGAGCACCAGTCGACTGATCACACGATCAGTCGACTGCTCGGCCAATCAGTCGACTGTCCTCCTCTGGCAGTCAACTACTATGGCACTTCCTGCAGTCAAATCCCAGTTGACTCTCACCAGTTGATTATCATATGGCACCAGTCGACTGGCACACCTCAAACATGAGGTTTTAGCCCAAGTATGGTTCCCCCATACTTGTTAGACCACCCTTAGTCTAGACCTAAGCCTTCTAGCCACTTCCATCAGCCTCACGCCTCTCGGATCCCTCCAAGTCATCCATGACTTGTTCATCCATCGCGTTAGCCTTCAGATGCTTCCATTGGTTATGTCATGCTAACGGTATCTACACCGCTAAGGCACATTGGACTTACGCCGCCAAGACTCCGCTTGGACTTTATGCTGCCAACCATTGGACTTATGCTGCCAAGACTCTCGCTTGGACTTTACCCTGTCAATATCAAACCCCTAGGACTTCTCAAATGCCAAGACTCAAGCTTGGACTTTCCCTTGCCAACCCATGTTGAACTTTCCATGTCAAGTGCTCAAGACTTGGACTTTCCATGCCAACCCATGTTAGACTTTCCATTGTCAAGACTCATGCTTGGACTTACCCAAATGTCAAGTGTCCCACTTGGACTTTCCATGCCAAGTACTCAAGACTTGGACTTTCCATGTCAACCCATGTTGGACTTTCCATTGCCAAGACCCATGCTTGAACTTTCCCAAATGTCAAGTGTCCCACTTGGACTTTCCATGCCAAGTACCCAAGACTTCGACTTTTTCCATGACAATCACATTGTCATATATTTTTGTCGAACATCAAAACATCTCTCGAGTCAAGCTCGAGTCCTGGTCAATCGTGACCTGGGCCGATTGCACCAACAATCTCCCCCTTTTTGATGTTTGACAAAAACCAAATAAACCATTGAGTTAGACCATCTAACTCAAATCAATCATCCCCATCAATTTTCCCAATTGATGTCATTTTCTTAATAAGTTCTCCCCCAAAACATTCTCTTTCTTTTTGACTAACATTAAAAAGGTTCTCTCCAAGGAGGTCAATGTCTCATGTCCCAATGAGATCTTACAATCTCCCCTTTGGTCCAAAAATACCTAGGATGCCTACCATCTTCCTAGTAATAAGTCTCATATCACTCAAGAGAGACAATCCTATACACTCTCCCAATTTCCAAATTGGGTATCTCAAAATCCCTTTTTCCCCCTCATGAGGAAAAAATACCATCCATCATTCCATGATGGATACCTCCCCCTAAAGGCTTACTCCCCCTTGACCATTGCACCAACAATGTCCTTGGAAAGTCCCTAAGCCAATAGGAACTCTAAACGATCAAGAATGAGGTTCAAAGTTCAAACATAAACTTTCCTATACCTTAAATTTGATACATTGTCCTAACACTTCTCCAAATACATATCCAATGGATTTTTTTTTTACCCTTTATAATGCTTCCCAAAGCATATCCTAGGGTTAGAAGTGGTTAGGGACTTTAACCATAGCTGAACACGGGCTAAGCATACCTTGTTTTCGAAATCGGTTGGCGATCGACTCTCTCATACCGATCACATTACCCTCATCGATCAAGCCACCCAGAGCAAGCGTCGGTGATAACTAAAATATCAGAATTTCAGTTATCAGAAATGAAATTCGAAAAATCATAAGTAATTATACGTATATCTAAAAATCATGAAAATTCATACATATATTACTTATAGGCAATACAATGGGTGAAAAATGATAGAAAAATATTTTACCCATAAAATATCAAAATTGATACAAAATCTAAAAGTGAATAAAAACTTCAAAGTTTTAGCTCACTTTGTATCAATCTCATCAATGGTGATTGCTATCAAAAGATAGACTTCACCAAGGTTTTTCAAAAAGATTTTAAACCGTTTTCAAAACCTTATTTTGGATCATATTCCTTGGGCTCAATGTACATGACCTATACACAAGCTTTCCCAATGATCCACCACTAATATAAGATGAGTTTTAGTTCATCTAGATGTAAAAACTATGCACCTTGAACTCAACTCAAATCCTAGCATCTCATATGTATCTAGGGTGTATAAATACACATATATGTCAATGTGATGTGAGATGTGGATTTTGTTCTCCCTAATCTAGGGTTTCATACATTTTTCTAAGGCAACTCTACTTGATTCCCTTATAAATGGGACTCCAAGTCATGTCATTGTCCTTAACTCAATTTTAATCAATTTAAATGCATGAAATGATCATGACATAATGATAGCAAAATAAAGCATGGCCAATGATCATGATGTCATGGCATATGATTAAATCTAAAAACACATGACATTTAATCCTTAATTCTAAACATGATCATGACATATAAATAATAAAAATTAGATATGATGTCATAGCATGTTATATGGCAAACAAAACATGACATATAAAAAGTATAGGTATAATAACACCTAAATTTTAATATTAATTGTCATTTGATATAATTAAATATATTTTGCCATATTTTCACTTTTCTCCCTAGTGTGCCAAAAATCCAAAATGACACACTATGACCTCTAATTCTAAATTGTGTCAATTTGATCATTTTATCACACTTCTCAAGATATATTGATACATCCTAAAATCTTTTAGGATTTAAGATTAAATTTATTTCCAAGGTATCCATGACCTTGAAAATTACCTAAAGTGTCACCTTTGCCATGGTTGAGTTACCTACCCATCTAATCAAGGTTGGCACACCCTAACCCATCTAACGTGAATCGATCACGCTCTTAGGAACCCAAAACTTATTTGAGCTCCTAAGGTTTACTAGGTATTCCTTAGGGATGACCTCCCTAGATACCCTCCTAATAACCCTTCTAGGCTTGTTAGCCTTGGTCATTGTGGTCTTGCCTAGGTTGACTCTAGGGGTAACTCCCCTTGCAACCTTCTTAGTGGTCACCCTAGGTTTCTTCGAAACCCTAGCCACTAGGCACACACCATGGTCAACTCTAGGGATGACTTCCCTATTGACCTTGGTTTTCTTATACCTAGATTTAGTTCCATAATCAAATGGAACATTGTGGTAAGTAGGCATTACTTTCTTAGACATAGGCTTGTGACCCAAACCTCCTAGATGATTCTTGCCTCTTACACCCTTTATGTTGACACCTAGATCCTAGAGTTTGATAATTTGACCCTTTAAATTGATTTTGCATATTTACAAGGGTCTTTTCCAATTTCTCAAGCCTTGACCTTAAGGCTTGATTTTCTAACTCTAATTGTCCAATTGATTTTTGATTAGGTTTTTGGGCATTACCATTTTCTTTAGGCATATGCCTACCCTTATTAGGGTTAATGCCTAAATGGTTTTCGATTTTCTTAATTGTTTCCCTAGGAAGGATGTTTCTAGGGACATTAGTCCCAAATTTCTCCTTCTTTGAAATGGGTCTAGAGTTATTATTTCTAGATTTTTCTTTATGTTTAGCTTCTAGACAAACATACTTATTGTTTCTAGCATGCTTTGATTCATGAGTAATAGCAAAATTGTTTAAACTATTTCTAGCATGCTTTTGCCTAAAATTTAAAAAATGAGCATTATGAAAATATACCTTAGGGTTAGTCTTAGAGGCTCCCCCCACATGTGATGCTCCCTCTTGAGTCTTCTTGCTCCCCCTAGAGCATTGACTCCTATAGTGCCCTTTTGATGGCACTTGAAGCAAATGATGTGCTCTTTGCTCATTTGACCTTGGTCATCGGCATCCTTAACCTTTGGCACCGGTGGACTTTTCTTGATCCTCTTTGGGCACTTGCTCTTGTAATGCCCACTTTCCCTGCACTCAAAGAAAATTATATATTTTTTATTTAAAACCAAATTGCTTGAGTTACCTAGTTTGGTGGTGAGAGTTTCTTGAGTTTTCTCTTCTTCTCGACCGGATGTGGATGGCTCCTCTTATTGCTCCGGTGTTGAGGATGCTCTAATCTCCTCCCCCTCAATCCTAGAGGTGGAGGTCTCCTCCAATTCTACTTCCTCTTCCTCCTTGGATGTTGATGGTCTCTCAATCTCTAAGTCCTCACTTCCTTGTGAGGATGATGTGCTTGCCTCTTCGATACCTTCCTCTTGGACCGGTGATGGACTTTCATGGAGCTTCGCCACTTGACTTCATAGCTCCTTGGCATCTACATAATTACCTAAAATACACAAGATATTGTTAGGTATTAAATCAATTAAAAACTTCAATACCTTATCATTTTTCTCAAAGGCTTGGACTTGCTCTTCGGTCCATCTCTTTTTCTTGAGGAATCCTCCCTTTGGTCCTATTGGATAGCTATATCCCTCCATTAAAATTGACCATTCTTCGAAGTCCCTCATCATTAGGAAGTCTTCAATCCTTGCCTTCCATTATCTAAACTCTTCTTGTCCATAGAAGGTATAAGGGATAGGTGTGTTGATATCCCATCCTAGCTTCTCTTGAGCTTCCATCTCCACCCTCTAGCGTGCTCCCTTAGTTGTTAAACCTTGAAGAGCGGTCTCACTCTGATACCACTTGTAGGAGATCGTTGAAATGCTAGAGGGGGTGAATAGCATCATGTTATACGTCGATAGAACTCGTTCACGTGTTCGTCTATAAACTTCGTTAGCGCAGCAGAATATAGATAATAATAACAATAATGAAATAGACAATCACACGAACACAAGAATATAACGTGGTTCGGAACCGAATGATTCCTACTCCACGGATCGAGCTCTACGAGCTCTAGTGATGCACACGCAACCACTAATCACAAATACTCCTTCTCGACACAAGTCGGAGGCAAAAAAACCTCGTACAAACTATTCCTACAACAATAAGAAATAGATACAAGCAATTACAATAATGAAATACAATGCAAGTAAAGAAAACTATTTTACAATTGCTCTTTGAATACTTGATCTCTTGGTTGCTTGAAATGAACTTGGAGACCCTGATTTGCAGTAGCAAATCGCCCCAAAAGCCCTCAAGAAACGCTTGCACTTTCCTCCTTCACGAGCTCCATTTAAAGCTTCAACCTATGCTGGAAAACGCCGATCAGTCGACTGATCAGGACCATCAGTCGACTCATGCCACTGTTGTTGTGAGACAACGGCTAGATCCACGCTGGAAAGATCCAACAGATCCATCCTCAGTCGACTGATTATGACCATCAGTCGACTGTTGACCGCAGCAGTCGAGTGAGACTCCATTATGTGCTCCAAAACCCGAGCACCGCGATCGGTGATCACGATCGATCGACTACTCGGCAATCGATTGGCGCCTCCTCGGCGATCGGCTATGGCACTTCCGCATGATCGACCCTAGTTGACTCTCTCACATAAGGTTTTAGCCCAAGTATAGTTCCCCCATACTTGCTAGACCACCCTTAGCCTAGACCTAAGCTTTCTAGCCACCTCCATCAACCTCACGCCTTTCGGATCCCTCCAAGTCATCCATGACTTGTTCATCTATCGTACTAGCCTTCAGATTCTTCCATCGGCTATGTCATGCTAACGGTGTCTACACCACCAAGGCACATTGGACTTATGCCGCCAAGACTCCGCTAGGACTTTACGTCGCCAACCATTAGACTTATGCTGCCAAGTCTCTCGCTTGGACTTTACGCCGCCAATATCAAACCCCTTGGACTTCTCAAATGTCAAGACTCAAGCTTGGACTTTTCCTTGTCAACCCATGTTGGACTTTCCATACCAAGTGCTCGAGACTTGGACTTTCCATGTCAACCCATGTTGGACTTTCCATTGTCAAGACCCATGCTTGGACTTTCCCAAATGCCAAGTGTCTCACTTGGACTTTCCATGCCAAATACTCAAGACTTGGACTTTCCATGTCAACCCATGTTGGACTTTTCATTGCCAAGACTCATGCTTGGACTTTCCCAAATGCCAAGTGTCCCACTTGGACTTTCCATGCCAAGTACCCAAGACTTGGACTTTTTCCATGACAATCACATTGTCATATGTTTTTGTCGAACATCAAAACATCTCTCAAGTCAAGCTCGAGTCTTGGTCAATCGTGACCTGGGCCGAATGCACCAACAGTAATGTGATCCCACTTCCACTCGGGAATATGAATCCTCTAAAGTAATTCAGCTGGTCTCTGGTGCTCAGCCTTCACCTGTTGGCAAACTAGGCATCTCGGCACAAAATCTGCAATGTCTTTCTTCATGTCGTTCTACCAATACAAACGCTTTAAGTCTCGATACAAGCGGGTTCTACCTGGGTGGATCGCAAATCGAGAGCGATGAGCCTCCTGAAGTAACTCCTCCATAACCGAGTGAGACTGAGGTACGCATAGTCTGCCCCGAAAATAAATAATGCCCTCATCATCACGGGCGAACTCAGTCTGTTGTCCTGAGGTTATATGGCTGCCAATAAACTGCAAGTGTTGATCACTGACCTGAGCCTCTCAGACTCTCGTCCTAATAGATGATTGAGCAACCATTGTAACAAGAATGCCCTGCTCTGTCAGTCTCTACTCCTCAAGGCCCAACTCAGAAAAACCCTGAATCAACTCCGTGACTAAAACTCGGTAGCTAGCTAAAGTCCCTCGGGACTTCTGGCTAAGTGCATCGGCGACCACATTGGCTTTCCCAGGATGGTAGCTAATAGTACAGTCGTAATCCTTCAAAAACTCCATCCATCTCCTCTGTCAGAGATTAAGTTCCTTCTGTGTAAATAGATATTTGAGACTCTTATGATCAGTAAGAATCTCAAATGTAATACCATACAAATGATGCCTCCAAATCTTCAAGGCGAAGATAATAGCTGTCAACTCTAAATCATGTACTGGGTAGTTTTTCTCATGTTCTTTCAACTGGCAAGAAGCATAAGAGACCACCCTGTTGTGCTGCATCAGTACTGTGCATAAACCCTGGAGTGATGCATCGGTGTAAAGAACGAAACAGTCATCCCCTGATGGCAATACCAGAATCGGTGCTGACACCAGTCTCTTTTTCAACACCTGGAAGCTGGTTTCATACGCCTCTGACCACGTGAACTTCATGCCCTTCCTAGTAAGGCGTGTCAACGGTATAGCAATGCTCGAGAAACCCTCAACGAGCCGTCTGTAATAACCGGCCAAACCTAAGAAACTGCGAACCTCCTAAACTGATTTCGACTACTCCCAACTAGTGACAGCCTCGATCTTCTGGGGGTCAACTGAAATGCCTCTATTAGAAACCACATGTCCCAGAAAACCGACTGAGGGTAATCAGAACGCGCACTTACTGAACTTCACATAGAGTCGCTTCTGTCGGAGCCTATCCAAAACAAGGCGAAGATGCTGCGCATGTTCCTCTTCGGAACGAGAATAAACCAGAATGTCGTCAATAAAGACAATGACGAACCGATCTAGGAAATCCATAAATTCACGGTTTATCAAATCCTTGAATACTGCAGGAGCATTGGTAAGCCCAAATGGCATTACCAAAAACTCATAGTGTCCATATCTGGTACAGAACGCTGCCTTCTGAATGTCTGAGTCTCTAACCCTTAGTTGATGATATCCGGACCGCAGATCAATCTTAGAATATATTGATGTACCTCTGAGCTGATCAAACAAGTCCTCAATACATGACAGGGGATATTTATTCTTGATGGTGACGGCGTTCAATTGTCTATAGTCGATGCATAATCTCATCGAACCGTCTTTCTTCTTTACGAAGAGAACCGGAGAACCCCAGGGAGATGCACTATGGCGGATAAAACCTCTGTCCAAAAGCTCCTGAAGCTGGATTTTTAGCTCGTCCAACTCTTTATGGGTCATACGATAAGGAGCTTTCGATGTCGGCGTCGTTCCCGAAATTAACTCAATTGTGAACTCCACTTGCCTTCTAGGAGGCAGGCCTGGTAACTCCTCTGGAAAGACATCCGGATACTCTCGGACAATAGGAATATCCGAGATATGAGATTCACCACTGTCCTCGGTGTTGATTAATGATAAGAGAAAATCCTGACAGTCATGTGATAAAAGCTTCCAAGCCTGAATTACAGAAATGGTCGATATGCCAACGTTTCTGATGCCAGTAAAATCCCATTAGGGTTTGTTAGGAGGATGAAACGTAACTACCCTCGTCTGGCAATCCACAGTGGCATGATACGTTGTTAGCCAATCCATACCAAGAATGATGTCGAATTCAATCATGTCGAGAACCAACAAATCTACCGGGAGTATAACGCTACCAAAATCTAATGGATATCCTCTAACCTCCTGGGTGACTTCTAATTTATCCCCAGAAGGCAGAGATACCATCAGTCTTTAAGACCTAAGAGTAGGTAGTCTACCAACCTCCCTCAGGAATGCCCGAGAAATAAACGAATGCGAACTACCAGTGTCAACTAACATATCAGCAGAAAATGCATAAAGTAAAACTATACCCCGGAAAACAGATCCGTCGACTCGCTGCGCATCCTCTCGGGTAACTGCATGAATATGTCCAGTCTTTGGCGGGGATGGAGGTGGTAGCGCTGCAAGAGGCTGCAAGTGTCGTGCGAGACCGCCACTAATGAGCATCGAGGCGGGCGCAAATCATCAAGGTTGATATAAATACTGCTGTTGATATGGAACCAATGGTTGAGGTCACATCGATATTGCACCAAGCTATGGTCGGATCGACATCGCACCGACTACCGAGGTCGCGATCGACATAAAGACCAACTACCGAGGCTGAGACTAATACTGAGGTCCTAAAATAAAACTCTGCAACTCCATAGGGACTCTAGGGTGTCCCTGTCCATGCATGGCATATGCAGCAACTGTCGGCAGAGCCGCCCTCTGCTGGCGTTGTGAAGATTGGGATTTCTATCCTCCTCACTGAGGTCCCTTCTGTCTTTGCATCGCCTCCTCGCATGACACTCCATCATCTTGAGCCTTGATGAACAATCTCGGCTTTGGTGTCGTGAAGTTTGCAATAATAGCAAATCGACCGCCGGTCTGTGATATCATATGTTCCCTAGACCGCACCTAACAGGATCGGTAGAGAGGACCGTCGCTATCGTTGGTAAGACTGAGAACGTCCTGCCAAAGATCGTCCAATCTTCTGGGATTTGCCTGATACCCCAGAAGTATTCTGACCTATCTCACTGCATCCGCCTCACTGATGACCCATAGCCGGTGGCTGCTGAGCCTGAACTAATCTTTGATCTGGTTGTTTCCTTTTCCTTTCCGCATTTGCTCTCTGTTGAGCCAACTCAATCAGAAGAGCTCTATCCAATGCCTCTCTGTAAGAAGAATTCCCAAATCCTACTAGCTTCACCTGAAGATGTTCGTCAAGCCCCTGAACAAACTGAAGCATACAAGACCGGTCCTCGGCAACTAACTCCGGACAAAATTTGGCTAACCGATTGAATTCAACATTATATTCCATCACCGTGCGATTGTTCTGTCAAAGGTTTTGAAAATCCTGACGACGCATCTGATAAGACAGTGGAAAATACTGGCTCTCGAAAACCTCTTTGAATTTTGCCCATGTTATCTGCTGCTTGCCTATGATCGCACACTGTGTGTCCCACTAGGTTTCAGCCTCATCCCGTAAATGGTAGCCTGCAAGCTTTGTCTCCTCCCACTCAGAGCAAGTCATATAGAAAAAGGTCTGCTCCATAGTCTCTATCCAGGACTGTGTCGCCCTCGGATCTGCCTCCCCATGGAAGAGCGTGAATCGGCCTTTCATCGACCCCGCTAAGGCTGGGATCCGAGCTCGTGCCACAGTCACATCAACAGGATGAGTAGCGATCATCACGGAAGCTGGCAAAACCACTAAAGTTGGTGCGGTTGCACAAGCAGTCGATCTTGAAAAAGAGGCGGCCAGTACTCGGTGGGGGATCGGGCATGCGTGCTTTGCACCACTAAGCGGAGGTGCGCGTATCCCGTAGACACCTCTTGGAGATGCCTAGTATGTATGTGGGCCACGGTGATACCTCCGAGGTACTGTAGAAGGTGTTGTCGAGGTGTGGGAACCACCGATGGCACCGTGAATACCACATAAGTGGGTATCTCTGGAGGAGGAATCGTCGGGGACTCAGGACCCACTACACTTGTGGCACCATGTAAAGTCTGACCCTGATCGACACTCATCTTCCGTAGCCCTTTCTGACATCTGAGTAGCTCTCAATGTCCTCGTGTGTGGTCGCCCTGCACCTCGTCTCGGTGCGAGACCATGTCCACCTCGTATCATATCTGCTATAATAGTACACAGGTATTACTACAGATAGAAACAAAAATTAAAATTTCACCTGTTAGCCATCTGAGAGATGTCCTGTCGCCGCCAAGTCCCCAATATGATCTTGTCGAAATGTCTCCAAAATACCCAAAATGCCACATCAACGAAAATCCGTAAACATTCGAAAATGCACAAATTGACCTGCCAAACGTAGCGAACTCCAAAAACCCAAAATCCCTAGGAACTCCAGAACCTGGCTCTGATACCAAATAAATTGTCACGCCCCGAGAGGGGTACATGTCCGACGAAAATCGGACAACACCTCCCCTGTACTGCAGACAATTGAAACTGGTATACAAGGCCTACACGGCCCACTATACATCGGCCAATACGGCCGGAACATCTAAAACCACAAGACAACATAAGGCCTCAGGCCAACAATCAAAGTAACTAAAAATGTCTAGACTTACCCCTTCTGTCATCTGAACAGGAATACAAAATCACACATACAACCAAAAACATATCGAATCAAAAGTCCACAAAGACTTGAACTAGTACCACCAAAACGACCAAGAGTCTAAAGTTTTACAAGTTTAAAACACAGAGTCTTAGAAAACAAAATGCGGAAAAACTAGAAAGATGATAACAGAGTCGGCAGATCAGGGGGGCTGGCAATTGGACTCTCCGGACGGCTTCATCCTGAAATGAACAAATATCAACGGAGTGAGTAAAACTCAGCGGATATCAACAGTCATGCATAGTAAACTATAAGTAGCAATAGAAATCAAGCTGGTACAGTTTTTCAACAGAAATACATACCTGAAATTGTACATACCAGAATCACCTAATCCTACATAAAATACATCCACACATATATATATAGAATCACCCAAAACAAACAACATAATATCTCCTGTATGTGCATGACAATCATATGCAACAACCAAAAGTGCAACGACCAATGCATATAGTAAAAACATATGCTCATGATGCAATCATCTGTGTCACCCCTGACGCCAGTCCAGCCACCGACATGTCATGTGTGTCGGCCGAGTAGGTAGGGTTGTGACAACTGTACACTCTGTCGTTACTACACCTATGTGACCAAGTGGACAGGATGCTAGCAGAGTATCACCCTCCTATCCCATGTATGTATATGGGGGACAATCACCTCGTCTCACGACAAAGGAGGGATCCCTGTATGCTACCACGTCACAAACAAATCACCTGAGCAACCACTGTGGAGCCCTGACAGAGCAACTACACACACCCACTAGTGACTGTATATGTAGGTAATGTGACTGACGATGGGCTCCCCTACCAAGTAGTATCACCTCCTATCGAGGAGTCGATGATCGTCAGTCTTGCAATAATGCAAGATGGTGCATAACACTAATGCACGTTACACCTATCAGTTCATGGCTACCTATGGTATGTACCAATAGAAGCCCATATCAAATAACCTAAGTACATAAATCTATGTACAAATGCAAGTTATATTCTTTATTCATTCAATATCCAGTACGCAAGGAATGTCACTACTCTAGTGCTAAATAAACAAATAACACGTATCAAAATGATAGAGCATAATATAATAAGCATATGAAACGACTACATTACATACTAGGTAGTGACATACCAAGGCAGTTAACAAGCATAGAAAACTACTACTAGTTATAGTAAACCATGCACTATAAGATGACAATATCTAAAAGAAGATAAGTCAAAGATACCCGCCTGCTATGAAGAATATCAATCGTCTTTAAGCTCGTGGACCTGTCTTGTGACCGAAACCTGCATATAACATAACTACCATTAAGTTCTAGCACACAACCAATATTCGACTAAATTCTACTTCGACCCCGTATTCACTTAATCTAAAACCTATGTAATTGATAAAAGTAAATTGAAAACCCACACCAAGATTTTTATTTTTATTTTTTTTCGATTAGTTCATTTTTCCATGATAACGAACATTGAACAAAAGAGGCTTGCACGCTATTCCGCCCATCCTAACCAATATCCCAGCGGCTTTGTCAAGGAAACTTAACTATCGATTACAAGACGGACAACCTACAAAATCACTATTGGCGAAATCCGAAATCGAAATGGCATCCCATATAGACGCTATAAACCAACACTGTGAAGCAAATCACAGAAATCAAAGGAAGAAAAAAAAAAGTCCAAGAGATGGATATAAGGCGAGCTCAGAAAATCAACAATTACCAAATATGTAAAACTCAAAAAAAATCAAATGACATCAATTTAACTGCAGAGTCCAGACCTTCCAGACGATAAATGGTGTGCAAACTCGAACAAGCCCTTTTTCTGAGCACTAAGAAGCGTTGTCTAATGAACGAGCACTTCGTTGACAAGGAATAAAATTGGCAAAGGCACGGACGCGACGACAGCGGGGGCGAGTGGCGAGTAAAGCGAGTGAAGGAGGAGAAAAGGGTCGTGGCGGAAAGATAGGGTTAAGAGCGATAGTTGGGAAGAAGCTTCACCGACCGTTCACGAAGGAGAAAGGTGTCGGCGGAGAGGAGATCGTGAGGGAGGGAGAAACTAGGGCGCAGCGGAGAAATTTGGGTACGACGAGATAAACCGGATTATCCCCTTTATAAGTAAATCAAAACCTAGGTTTTAATTAACACCTTATTAATTTAATTCTACCCTTATATATTTCATACAAACCCTGTTTAATTCAAAAAAAAAATCCTGAAAAATTACCTAAAATAATTTCTCAAGTAAAAATAGGTATTTTTTTATATTATTTTATATATATATATATATATATATATTTTCGGTATCTCACAGTGCCAACACATTTTTGGGATTATGAAAAATCAATTAAATTGGCACATTTTAAATTTAGAGGTCATAGTGTGTCATTTTGAATTTTTGGCACACTTGGAAGAAAAGTGATAATATGGCAAAATATACTTAATTATATCAAATGACAATTAATACTAAGTTTTAGGTATTATTATATCTATACATTTTATGTGTCATGCTTTATTTGTCATATGATATGCCATGATATTATATTTACTTTTAATCATATCAAATGTCATGAGTATGTTTAGGATTAAAGTTTAATGTCATGTGTTTTTAGATTATATCATATGCTATGACATCATAATCATTGGTCATGCTTTATTATGCTATCATTTATGCCATGATCATTCATGCATTTATTTTTGTTTAAAATTGATTTAAAGACAATGGCATAACTTGAAGTCTCATTTATAAGGGAATCAAGTAGAGTTGTCTTAGAAAAATACATGAAACCCTAGATTAGGGAGAACAAAACTCACATCTTATATTACATTGACAAGTATGTATATTTATACACCCTAGATACATGTGAGATGTTATGATATGAGTTAAGTTCAAGGTGCATAGTCTTTGCATCTAGATGAACCAAAACTCATCTTATATGAGTGGTGGATTATTGGGAAAGCTTGTGTATAAGTCATGTACATTGAGCCCAAGGAATATGATCCAATATAGGTTTTCAAAAAACATTTTAAAATCTTTTTAGAAAACCTTGGTGAAGTCTATCTTTTGATAGCAATCACTATTGATGAAGTTGATACAAAGTGAGCCAAAACTTAGAAGTTTTTCTTCACTTTTGAATTTTGTATCAATTTCGATATTTTATGGATAAAATATTTTTTCAATATTTTTCACCCATTGTATTGACTATAAGTAATATACGTATGAATTTTTATGATTTTTTGATATACGTAGAATTACTTATGATTTTCCGAATTTCATTTCTGATAATCAAATTGATATTTTCGATTATCGATCATTGCTGGTGGCTGATCACGAAAGTGGCATTGATTTAGTAGTTGAGAGAATCATCACGCGATTTCGGGAAAAACAAGGTTGTTTAGCCCGTGTTCAGCTACGGTTAAGGTCCCTAACCACTCCTAACCCTAGGATATGCTTTGGAAAGCATTATAAGGGTGAAAATCCATTGAATATGGATTAGGAGAGGTGTTAGGGTGATGTATCAAATTCAAGGGTTGAGAAGTTCAAGGTTGAACTTTAGACCTTATTTTTGATGGTTTAGAGTTCCTATTGGTTTAGGGACTTCCCAAGGACATTGTTGGTGCAATGGTCAAGGGGGAGCAAGCCTTTAGGGGTAGGTATCCATCATGGGATAATGGATGGTATTTTTCCTCATGGGGAGGAGAAAAATGGATTTTGAGATACCCAATTTGAAAATTGGGAGAGTGTATAGGATTGCCTCTCTTGAGTGATATGGACTTATCACTAGGAAGATGGTAGGCATCCTAGGTATTTTTGGACCAAGGGGAAGATGGTAAAATCTCATTGGGACATGAGACATAGACCTCCTTGGAGAGATAACCTTTTTGATGTATGTCAAAAAGAGGAAGAAGGTAAAATTACCAATTTGGGATAATTGGTAAGGAATTTTAGTTAGTGCTCTAACTCAATGGTTTGTTTGGTTTTTATCAAACATCAAAAAGGGAGAGATTGTTGGTGCAATCGACCCAGGTTACGATTGACCAGAACTCGAGCTTGACTCGAGAGATGTTTTGATGTTCGACAAAAACATATGATAATGTAATTGTCATGGGAAAATCCAAGTCATGGGTACTTGGCATGGAAAGTCTAAGTGGGACATTTGACATTTAGGAAAGCCCAAGTCTTGGGTACTTGGCATAGAAAGTCCGAGTGGGACACTTGGCATTTGAAAAAGTCCAAGCATGAGTCTTGGCAATGGAAAGTCCAACATGGGTTGGCAAGGGAAAGTCCAAGCTTAAGTCTTGGCATTTGAAAAGTCCAAGGGGTTTGATATTGGCGGCGTAAAGTCCAAGCGGAAATCTTGGCAGCATAAGTCCAATAATTGGCGACGTAAAGTCCAAGCGGAGTCTTGGCAGCATAAGTCCAATGTGCCTTGGCGGTGTAGACACCGTTAGCAATGACATAGCCGATGGAAGCACCTAAAGGTTAGCGCAATGGATGAACAAGTCATAGATGACTTGGAGGGATCCGAGAGGCATGAAGCTGACAGAAGTGACTAGAAAGCTTAGGTATAGGCTAAGGGTGGTCTAGCAAGTATGGGGGCACCATACTTGGGTTAAACCTCATGGTTGAGGTTAAAACCTCATGTTTGAGGTGTGTCAGTCGACTGGTGTCATATGGCAGTCGACTGGTGTGAGTCAACTAGGGTTTGACTCTGAAAAGTGTCATAGCAGTCGACTGCCAGAGGAGGGCAGTCGACTGATTGGCCGAGCAGTCGACTGATCGTGTGATCAGTCGACTGGTGCTCAATTTTTCGGGCACAGAATGGAGTCTGACTCGACTGTTGGGGTTAGCAGTCAAGTAGAGGCTCTATCAGTCGACTGATGGCCATAATCAGTCGACTGATGATGAATCCGTTGGATCTTTCCACCGTGGATCTAGCCATTATCTCACGACAACAGTGGCATCAGTCGACTGATGGTCCCGAGCAATCGACTGATCGGTGTTTTTCAGCCCAGGCAGAAGCTTTAAATGGAGCTCGTGGAGGAGGAAAAAGGATCCGGTTCTTGAGCATCCTTGGGGCGATTTGTTGCTACAAATCAGGGTCTCCAAGGTGATTCTTCAAGCAACCAAAAGCAAGCAATCCAAAGGCATTTGTAAAGTGTTTTCTTTACTTGTATTTCATATTAGTTGCTTGTTGTATTTAGTTTTTTGTTGTAAACTATTGTACGAGGTTTCTCCGCCTCCGGATTATTCCGAGAAGGAGAGTTTATTAGTGGTTGTGTGTATATCACTAGAGCTCGTAGAGCTCAATCCGTGGAGTAGGAACCTTGAGATTTCGAACCACGTTATATCCTTGTGTTGTGGTGTGTTTATCTATTTCATTATCATTTTATTATTATTCCGCTGCGCACTAACGAAAATTATAGACAAACGCAAAACAAATTCCATCACTTACGATAACAAGCTATTCACCCCCCCCCCTTTCTAGCTTCCAAGGATCCTCTACAAATAGGGCCATCAATGGGTTTTAACCGAAATCCATTGATGGACCTAGAGAAGTCCAAATTCCGAAATGTTAACATGGATTGAAAGACCTAACAGCTTCAAATGTTGATGTGTCGAGGAAACTTTATTCTGATCCTCCTACCTCTCAGTTTTGGCACCTGCCACATGGCACGTGGCCTGATTTCTGAAATATGACTGTGTAAACCTAATCAAACCTTGAATATCATAAAATTTGGACACGGAAGATGTAAATAGGGTCGTCAATTCCCAGCTTCACGTACAATTTCGAACTGGCCGAGAAGATATGAATAGGATCGTCAATGGGTTTTGATTGAAACTCATTGATGGAACTACAGGAGTGTTGGGAATTATAATCTCAGGAACACAGTGGTCCTGGGAATTGAATTCCCAGCACCACGTACAATTTTGAACTGACCGAGAAATAAGGTGGTGTTGGGAATTATAATCCCAGGAACACAGTGGTCTTGGAATTTGAATTCTCAGCACCACATGTACAATTTCGAACTGGCCGAGAAATAGGGTAGTGCTGAGAATTATAATCGTAGGAACACAGTGGTCCTGGGATTTGAATTCTCAGCACCACATACAATTTCAAACTGGCCGAAAAATACGGTGGTGCTGGGAATTATACAATCAGAAACACATTGGTCATGGGATTTGAATTCCCAATACCACGTACAATTTTGAACTTGTCGAAAAATAAGATGGTGCTGGAAATTATATTACCAGGAACATAGTGGTGTTGGGAATATAATTCCCAGCACCACGTACAATTTCGAACTGGACGAAAAATAAGGTGGTGCTGGGAATTATTATCCCAAGAACACAGTGGTCCTGGGATTTGAATTCCCAATACCACGTACAATTTTGAACTGGCCGAGAAATAAGGTGGTGCTGGGAATTATAATCCCAGGAATACAGTGGTCCTGGGATTTGAATTCCTAGCACCATGTACAATTTCGAACTGGCCGAGAAATAAGGTGGTGCTGGGAATTATAATCCCAGGAACACAGTGGTCCTGGGATTTGAATTTTCAGCACCACATGCAATTTCGAACTGGCCGAGAAAAAAGGGTAGTGCTGGGAATTATATTCCCAAGAACACAGTGATCCTGGGATTTGAATTCCCAGCACTACGTATAATTTCGAACTGGCCGAGAAAAAAGGATGGTTCTGGTAATTATATTCTCAGAAACACAGTGGTCCTGGGATTTGAATTCCCAGCACCACGTACAATTTCGAATTGGCCGAGAAATAAGATGGTACTGGGAATTATATTACCAGGAACATAGTGGTGCTAGGAATTAAATTCCTAGCACCACGTATAATTTCGAACTGGCCGGGAAATAAGATGGTGCTGGGAAATATAATCCCAGTAACAGAGTGTTCCTGGGATTTGAATTTCCAGCACCACATACAATTTTGAACTAGCCGAGAAATATGGTGGTGCTGGGAATTATAATCCCAGGAACACAGTGGTCCTGGGATTTGAATTCCCAGCACCACGTACAATTTCGAACTGGCCAAGAAATAAGATGGTGTTGGGAATTATAATCCCAGGAATACAGTGGTCCTAGGATTTGAATTCCCAGCACCACATACAATTTCAAACTGGCTGAGAAAAAAGGGTGGTGCTGGGAATTATATTCCCAGAAATACAGTGGTCCTGGCATTTGAATTCCCAACACCATATTTAAATCCCATCACAAAATCATAAAGTCGAAGTGGTTCACATATTTAACAATGTATATATATTTTATAGTTGTACAGATACTACACAAATTGGATTTACACTTTGCATCTGGAGAATGACTTTTACAGGCAGGCACCTTGGTGCAGTAAAAAATTTACAACTTTGTATACTCTTACAATATATCCCAAATTACAGCACAATCATAATTGCAAACAAAAGTGTGAGCTGTGCATTATTTTATTCCCCACCACGAATCTAAAGCTCCTCATATCCATTTCTCCACCTGCGCCAAAGCAGCGCGTACATTCTTCTCATCCTGAAGAATAACCTCCAAGCGTTGGGTGGCCTCCTCCCAGTCACGCCTCGCGGTCTCCAAGCGCCTTATCAGAACAGCACGCTGCTTCTCCAGTGTTAGTACAAAGATGCACTGAGTCGAAGGAGGGGCCAAGGAGCCCTCCTCAACGTTCGAGGAGGAAGAAGACTTCTCCCTAGGGTTGTGTTCACCTCGGGAAGCCATGAAGGAGATGATCTATTGTAAACGAAGGGTTTAAGAAGCTCCTTGACGATTTTTCACTTTATGTAGCCTAACAAAAACGAGTTAATGAGGATGCCAGAGGGTTGGTTTGTGATAT
This sequence comes from Wurfbainia villosa, assembly GCA_025175895.1. Lineage (NCBI taxonomy): Eukaryota > Viridiplantae > Streptophyta > Magnoliopsida > Zingiberales > Zingiberaceae > Wurfbainia > Wurfbainia villosa. Next base: position 3,093,137 of record CM046008.1, read on the forward strand.
TCCCAAAACACTATTCTCACATTTAATACAACTACCACACACAAATTAATTGCATAGTAAGTATTTGATAAATAAGTCGTCTAATATAAACATTGTTTCCTTTACAAATATTTACACAACCACTATTTACAATTAAGAATTAGTAGGCAGTAACATTCTACAAGACCTCCTATTATGCCCAAGCTATTTGCATCTGCTATATTTATTTTTCACTCTCCTAGTATGTTTAGACTCAATGAGTGTCTTTTTTCTTCGCCCCGGCTGCACAAGGCTACGAGGAGGTAGAACTCCAAAAATTTTGTCACCATTAGGCCAAAATTTCTTACTTCGACATGGGTAAATACGATCCATGTAAGTGGTCTCCCAAGTTTCCCTTAGAAAATAATGCTTACAATAACGATATGGATCCATGTTCCGATATATGATGACTACAATAGCATGTGAGCAAGGAATTTTTGAAATTTGAAACTCACCGCAGATGCAACTGCGCCTCTCCAAATCAATAATATACGAAGAAGCTATTATCTGTACTTCCATTTCCGATTGTGAGTATGGGAATACTGAATATAATCAAGTTCTTTCTCTCCTTTCATCAATCTCTTTAATGGCATAAGGTGTTAGAAAACCTGACCTTTTTGAAGATTCTTCCCTACGATTAAAGAACCATCGAGCAACCTTTCTTCTAGTGTTATCAATTAAACTGGTGATGGGGAGTTCACGTGTTTCCTTGAATAATGCATTTAAACTCTCAGAACAATTAGTGGTTAACATTGTATACCTCCTCCCAGGAAAGTGTGCATTGACCCATCTTTTTGGATCGATCTTTTGTAGCCACGCATATGCATTCTTGTGTTTGTCATGCATGTTCTGTATTAATCGATCAAACTCAACTATTGTATTGACTCTTGCTGCTGCCCAAAATAATCCTAATGAGGATCTATCCCGGGTATCTGTTATCATGTTACAAGACAAGTGATAGCAACAAAAAGCATGATGGGCAGATGGATACACTTTGTTAACTGCTGATATAATCCCTCGATGTCTATCCGATACAATGCTCAACGACTCTGGCAGGACAGCAAGGAATGTCTTTACATGATCCAAAAACCACTCCCAGGCAGACCCACATTCAACTTCGGCAATTTCAAATACAACTGGCATAATTTTTGCATTACCGTCAACGGCAGTAGTCATTAGTAACACACTAGGATACTTGTCAGTGATATGTGTAGCATCAATTCCAATTAATTTTCGCAAATAAAACCTGAATACTCTTCGACAAGCACCAAATGTCCAAAAACATCACTGGAATTGATTTTCACCATTTCTTAGTACTGCAACATAGGTATCAGGATCTCTAACTCTTAACTCACGCAAGTACATTGAAAGATCAATATAGGCCTGATCAAAATCACCAACCACTCTTTTTAATGCTTTATGTCTAGTTGTGTATGATTTCTTGTATGAAATATGAACACCAAACCTAGCTTGCATTTTTCTTCGAATTGAACTTGGTTTGTAATCATCAAAAGTAGCTAACCGTCCTACAATCTGGTTTGCTACAAATGTGGATGTCCAAGCATGGTGATCTGCTGTTTCCCTAACTGTGTCACATTCATGCTGCTTTACATATTTTGTAACAGTGAACTTCATATCTCCACTTGCAATTAATCTCCATGAACATGGTTGATTGAAGCAAATAACTTTAATTCTATTAAGTCTGGTGTCAACTGACTTGTATCTGAAGTTTTTTAGCATCGCATGCTTTACTAGTGCATCTTTAAACTCTTGTCGGGAGGAAAAAACTTGTCAAGTGAAAAATTCATTTAGATCTGATGAACTGACATCTGCCAATTGTATTATTCGTGGATTTAAAACGTAGGGATCATCAGCAATTGGGAACACTTCCTCTAAGTCACTGTACTGATCTGGGTTTAACTCACCTTCTTCGTGCTGGATATCATCAGCTAAGAATTCTTCCAAAGGATTTGTATATTCTAACTGTTCTATCACTTATATATAACTTACCTCCTTTTCACTCCAAGTTTGTTCAAAATATTCATGAACTACTGTAGTAGCAGTGACAAACTCTTCTTCGAGTATGGAAAAAGCTTCTCTATTTATATCAAGGTGTTGATCACTGTTAATTCTATTCTTCACATCAGTAAACTGAGATGAAGATGGAATATTACTTAGGGATAGATTTATGGAATCTTGATCATCTAACTCTCTATCCTTCAAATTTGATTCAATTGTTTCTAAAAATGTGAACACTTCATCGGGAAGGGGGGCGTCCCTGCAAAGGTTTTTAAAATCAAAACAATTATATGTAATATGGTAGGCAAGTAGGCTGAATTTTTTTAACTAGGGTTTTGAAGCCTGAGGACAAGTGGAGGGTGAGAGTTTAGGGTTAGATTTACCAATTATGCACTTCACTAATCTACAAATTTGAGGTGGATAGGGTCATCAATGGGTTTTGACCGAAACTCATTGATGGAGCTATCATTGTTGAAATTAGGAACAGTTGATATGGAATGGAAGAGGAAGACATTTAGAAGGTTTATGCACAGAGGGATACTTAGTTTCGACACTCCTGCCAGTAGTTATGGGTGCGTGTCAATTGGCACGGAGCATTAATTTTTAGAACTACTGTTTGGGAGCCTAAGGAAAGATGGAGGATGATAGTTTAGGCCACGCTTGCACTCCACTCGCCTAGAGGACTTTATTTATCTCTGATATAAATTGTCAGCACTACCATTTATCTCGGCCAGGTTCCCTCTCCATGGTACTGGAAATTTATATCCCAGGACCATGGTGGTGCTGGGATATAAATTCCCAACACTGTCATTTATCTCGATCAGTTCAATCTCCATGGTGCTGGGAGTTTTAATCGTAGGACCACAGTATTGTTGGGGTTTCAGTTCCCAACACCACCTTTAATTTCGGCAACTTATATCTCCCTGGTGCTAGGAATTACATTCCCAGCACCATGGTGTTGCTGGGAGTTTGAATTCCAGGACCACGGTGATGCTAGGATATAAATTTCCAACACCACTATTTATCTCGACGAGTTCAATCTCCATGGTGCTGGGAGTATTAATTGCAGGACCATAGTATTGCTGGGGTTTCAGTTCCCAGCACCACATTTAATCTCGGCAACTTATATCTCCCTGGTGCTAGGAATTACATTCTCATTGCTAGGAATTACATTCCCAACACCATGGTGTTGTTAGGAGTTTGAATCTCAGGACCACGGTGGTGTTGGGATATAAATTTCCAGCACCACCATTTATCTCGACGAGTTCAATCTCCATGGTGCTGGGAGTATTAATCGCAGGACCACAGTGTTGTTGGGGTTTCAGTTTCCAGCACCACCTTTAATCTCGACAACTTATATCTCCCTGGTGCTGGGAATGTAATTTCCAGCACCATGATGTTGCTGGGAGTTTGAATCTCATTACCACGGTGGTGCTGGGAGATAAATTCCCAACACCACCATTTATCTCAACCAGTTCAATCTTCATGGTGTTGGGAGTTTTAATAGCAGGACCACAGTGTTGCTGGGGTTTTAGTTCCCAGAACCACCTTTAATCTCGGCAACTTATATCTCCCTGGTACTGGGAATTACATTCCCAATACCATGGTGTTGCTGGGAGTTTGAATCCCATTACCATAGTGGTACTGGGATATAAATTCCTAACACCACCATTTATCTCGACCAGTTCAATCTCCATGGTGCTAGGAGTTTTAATAGCAGGACCACAGTGTTACTGAGGTTTCAGTTCCCAACACCATCTTTAATCTCGGCAACTTATATCTCCCTGGTGCTGGGAATTACATTCCCAGCACCATGGTATTGCTGGGAGTTTGAATCTCATTACCATGGTGGTACTGGGATATAATTTCCTAGCCCCACCATTTCTCTTGGCCAGTTCTCCATGGTGCTGGGAGTTTTAACCCCAGGACCACGGTGGTGACGAGATTTGAATTTCCAGCACCACCTTTTATCCCGAACTGTTGAACCTCCATGGTGTTGGGAGTTTTAAAATTCCCACCTTTATCCCATCCAATTGCTTGACACGGTGGTCTTTGGGAATTTGAAGCCCAGGACTACGATGTTGCTGGGATTTAAATTCCCAGCATCACTTTTTATCCAGGCCAACTTCAATCTCTCATAATGCTGAGATTTTAAATTTGAGGGACACGGTGGTGCTGGGAATTTCATTCCCAGCACCACCTACTCTCTCGGACAGATTGAATCTCCTAGTGCTGGAAATATCAATCAGGGAACTTCAGTAATCCTGAGATTTAATTCAAAGCATCACCTTTTAAGTTAGGTGGAATTTGTTTAGGTGGTAACAAAACTTGGTTATGAACCTCCTGCATCGCAATTATGGGTGTGTGCCAAACTTTGGTATGATATTCCTACCTCGTATTTATGGGTGCGTGGCAAACTTGGTTATACAACCACCTTCAATGCATTTATTAACCTCATAGCAGTCTCAAGAATAAAAACACATACATACATGATAATTCTATGTGAAGCAGGCGGTGACTGAGCTGCGCCAACTACTGGAAACCCTACCCGGATATTCGTTGGAGCAGTGATATCGTTGATAATATCTAAAGTTTAAGAGTTTCTACTAGCATTTCATCAAAAATGGTTTTGCTCAGTTGGTTTGCGGGGGAAAGCTGCGTATGATGCTCATCAACAGTATGGAAAGCAGGGGCTAGGGCTCCTACGCGGTTGGAAGTGACGTTTGGATGGCTCGAGATTTCCAGTTGTGGCTCGGATGGATGCAAATTCTCTCTCAGCATTAAATTTCAGGTTTGTTTGATAGGAGAGGTAATTTGGGAATTACGTGTGCTATTTAGTAAATCTGAAAGTATGAGACGCTTTTTGGACAATTCCAAACTTCAGGAACGTTGTTTGATAAATTACCGAAAAAATAATGATGAAAGGGCCCAAATTAAGAGTCGCAAGAAAATTATAGTTATTGCTCAAGATATGATTTTGTACAAATCACTTTTATTGAATATTCTCCCATTTCATATTACATGTAAATGTGTGTGTGCACACGCGTATATATTATAATTTTTTTATGACGTACTAACAAATATAGAAGAAAATTAAAAAAAAAATATTTTAATGTTGCTAATATTATTCATATGGTATGGTTAAAGGATAGGTACAAGATCAACGCAGAATCTCAGTACCAAACTCGATTCATTCATTTTATCTTGGTACCGTAAGTATAAGGATTACAAATATATATTTTTATTAAAAAAAAGTAATGTTATAATAAAATCATAAATCAAAAATTATTTTAATTGTATCGAAACTAAATTAAGAAGGTAAATTATAATATTATTAATTATTTCGATGATAAAATTTAAACTTTTAATATATTTTTCCTAGTCTTACCCCCATAATTTTTTGAATTAATATTATTTGAAAGAAAAAAATTGCAGCCGAACTAGCTGGGCGTAGGCCAATCGGGCTAAGCTCGTGGGTGTTGGAAGTCTTAGAATGACATAAAAAGTTCTGCCTGGTCCGATAAGCCCATATTGCCACTGCTGAGCTGATCATAGCTAATGTGCAGCATTTTGATATCCACAATAAATGAGGTATATAGTTTGGCCTTCAAGTTCGACCATCGTCTTCTCCATTGCGAACATACGGTGATTCTCGACTAAAAATGGTCCTCCGAATAGGTTTCGCATTCCCAAGTCTTCCTCTTCCTCCAGGAAATGTTTGTATCTAGCACATGCTTGACTGCATGGATTAATTTGCCTAAGCGCCACAGACTTTACTGACTTACAGATCTCTGGATCCCCAACCCCCCGATTCATCTACCTTATCCTCTTCTTGTTGAGCAGGTTGCGTTCCTCGACAAGGGCTATCATTTTCCTACCAGTCATTAAATTATTATTTTTTTTGTTCGAGATTATACTTGATCGATATAATAAACCTTTGTTAAAATGGCATTTTATATCAAAACTGTGCAAAAATATAATTTTTTTGAGTTTTGAGTGAGCTGAAAAATCGAGAAATATAAAATATATATAGTCTAATGGACTGAAAAAATCATTTTATTCCTTTTTTTAATTGAAAAAAAAACATTATATTACATAGCACTCAGAACTAAATAGCATGACTATCCAAATATATATATATATATGTGGAAGAGGTAAATCCGAATCTTAATTGATAAATATAAAAAATGGAGATCGATTGATAATTCAGGATGACAAATTTTTTGAAAATTGACCCCCGGTTAGTTCGGAGGCTAACAGCATGGCTATCCAAAGCTCCCGACTTGAGTGGCATAGCATAAATGCCGTCTGTCTGACGGATTTTGAAAAGGAATCAAATACCTACTGCGTACTACGTAGCCAATAAATACATGCAATCTACGTACGCAGTTAAAAAGTCTTGCCTCTGGCACGATGCCCTATGCAATGAATCGATCACATAGCATTTACACACTTTAAAATCTTGCTAAATAGACAGCTTTATGATCACCGAGTCTGAATATTGAATTTCACTATACGCAACAAGTTGTTCGCAATGAATAACTTTAAAACATAAATTATTTTAATTCTAACGAATGGAACTAATTAGACTGAGTTGAATAATCAGGGCCGTTTCTATGCTGAATGGCCAACATTACAAAGGAAAGCTAACTTTTCTTGCTCAAGTTATAATTTGTTTAGGTTGAGCTAAAAACAACATTAACTTGTAGTTTATTCACACCATTTATCCACTGTGTATAATTGTGATCCAACATGTTGGTTTAATAGAGATGGACATGACAGGATATTCCCAACACCACGAACAACCAACAGCCTGAGTACTGTGGTTTTCAGCATCCTCTTTTCATTTCAAGAGACGGAAAAAAAATTCTAACTATATGACTTATAACTTCCTAAACATTAAAAAAAAACAAAGAGAACAAAAGGACAACACAATGATATATATATATATATATATATATAGACACACACACACACACACATGAGAAGCATATTTCAAGTGTTGGACCATCTCTTTATTGCAAAATGCATAATGTATAAGCAATCACAGAAGTAGCTATAACGACAGCCAAGTGGTAGCAGTTTGGAGGAGAAAAATCTTTTGATTCAAGAGACAGAATAGGTATGAGATGATTGTACCTAAGATGTTAGACCCGATGTCTTGGCTGCAAGATGGAGAAGTGCCCGCCTGTGATAAAGAGTGCGGAGTGTTTTGTATTTTTGTACAAAAGTTGGGAGGTCAATCTCCTTCTCAAGTAGCTGCCGGTGTAGTGCCTCCGACTCCTCATCCACCTCATTCATTCTCTCTACAAGAATAATAGATGACAATTATTGTTTGCATAGGAACTTGTCAACTGATAGATGAGCATATGTTGCATGAAATTGGCTCCAATATACAACCATTTGATGCACCAATATCTTGGATCGTCAATAGCTGATGATTAAAGTCAGATGGGTACATAACTAGATGATTTGATCTTAGAGTCCACATTGCTGATAGACTACTATCTTCTAATATGATTGTAAAGCTCCCAAGATCAGAGAGGCATCAGGTCGTAAAGTTAGATACAGCCTTACTGAAAATGCTCATGAAAAGTAATTCTAATCTGGTGATAAATTGTGGCTTAGATCAGCATGAAAGGCATACGTGATTTATCAACTCAAAAGGTTGTAAAGGTACAAGTATACAGAAATCCTACCACACAACATAAAGTTGAAGAGAAAATAGCATGGAGATAGCAGTTATTATATATCTGAGAATGAGGATGATAGAGTCTGTGGAGAAATTTCCAATTATCCTATTTTGAAGAAAAGATGATTGACTTCTCTTTAGTCCATCATGATGAGCTAAATGCAAACATTTTTACTCAGTACAACTAGCACAATCTCTTGTATCACATACTATATCAATTAACTTGAGATCTAATATCATAGTGTCATGCACTCGCGGCACTGAAGCCTTTAACCAAAAAATTTTCAGGTGTAACCTCATAGAAGTTTATAAGTGAATCTCATTCCACTAACAATTAAGTATATGAACCTAGATCTGAGACCTCCTAGGAACTATTTCAAACCAGTTAATTTGTTACCGTGAAGCTTTTCCAGTAGTCCTGATGGCGAACAACGTCTCAGAGTTTCTTCTTTTATCCTCTCCAGTTCAGTTAATTTCTCTTGAGCAGCTGCCAGCTCTGATGTCCGGATAACAGTGCACTGCATACAAATAAAATTTAGACAAAAGGGGAACACGAACGCATACAAATGAAATTTAGACAAGAAAGAATGAAAAGAGGAATCTAAAAGATTATGCAACAAAACAAGTAACAAAAAACATACATAAAGCATCGAAGATCTAATTGTAATCAGAATAGGGATTACTTATAAATATATGCCAATCTCAGGGATGTAAATGTAAAATAATAAAAAGATTACATATTTCTCCAGTCTATCATGATATCAAAGCTGATAGGGAATCGCCACTTATTTCTTTCTCTCATTGAACCATTTTTCCTGTTGCATGGGCAGCAATATCTTTTCGCCAGCAACAGTACTTTCTACTCCCCACCAAGCCCACATTCTTTCTATTCTCAAGCTTACGGCAAGGAGGCAAACTATTGCCTTCTACTTCGTCCAGGAGGATCACATCCCACTTGCCACTGGTTCATGGATCATGAGCCTTCTGTGCCACGTTTTCTATTCTGCACACTTAATCCCTTCAGCAATGACGCCCATCCAGTCAACGATGATTTCATCTGTGTTCTGTATTCTATGCAACTCCTTTCCATTCCGAGAACTTCATATGGCATAATTTCCTGGCCTTCCAGAATATCTTCAGTTTCTTTCCATGCTCTGGAAAACAACCGCAGCCTTCGATTTCTGTTGCAGTTTCAACAATTTCTCCAAAAATAGCAGTTTAGTTCTTCCAGTTTTTCAAACCTTTTTTCCTGAAATATGGCTATCTTAAATCACAAAAATGTCACGCTCTTGGGTTGCCTCACAGTCAATCCATTCTAAAACCCTCCATAGTTTTGCGAGCTCCATAATTATCAATATAAAGAAGTTAAATGGAAAACAATTATGCGTCTTGGACTTCTGTTGTCCAGGTAATGATTTGTAAGCCAGGGGCAATTGGATCACCTAACAATGAGGATTGCAAATATCCCAAAGAGAGCCATAGCCATGTAGGTGATGGTCAATGCACGAAGCAAACTTAGGTAGTGGTTGTATGAGGATTGGAATCAATTGAAAAATAAAATAAAATAAATACCAAACGGGAAATAATTTTCTTAAAGAAAAAAATAAAAATGATGATATTAACTAAACTAAATTTTTAAGCTAATTAAATTCAATTCTTTAGTGGTTCAGGCATTATGGGATAAAAAGATAATTTAGTAAGCACATAACTACTTTTGTAAAACTTGGAGAAGGGCTTTTACAACTGCTCAGCCTCCTCTTCGTCCCACAGTGCAATAAGTCTTATTTAATCAAATTTGGTTAAATTATTAAATTAATTACATAAAATTTAATTGAATTAAATAACTATATAATTTAAACGCGATTTAATTATATCAAACTAAATTACGTTTGATTGAATTAATGAAATAATTGTTATTCGATTATCAAATTAATCTTATGTAATTAAATTAATTTAGCACATTTTAAAAAATAAATTACATAACTTAAATCATGATTTAAAATCTCATACCATATCAGGCACCGCCATAGTCAAAGCATATTGTTTCATTAAATTATCCAAAATCGATAACAGACAATGCTTCCAATGTCATTGTATCATACCAACACTTGATACCACTTGACATGCTACAAGCCAAGTTAAGATGATGAATTGAGATAATGTTGTTATTTATTTTTTACTTTGTGTCAATAAATAATAAAATTAGGATAAAGTAATGTACATCAGGCAAGTTCTCCCCCAAACATTATATCTACATCAAGTTATTATGTTCTTCAACAAGGCAATCTGATTTCTTGAAAGAGCAAAAAGTAATTGATTATAGCCAGGCACTACTGACTCCGGATAGAAGGCTCTGGCTTCAACTACACATGAACTTATCAAGCCTAAGCATATAATTTGACGATTGAGTTGGCTTAATGAGTCAATGAAACTAAGTTGTCATGATTTCATGAGAGAACAAACACATAAATTACAACACATTTATTAATTCCAATGATTGATGAACACTTTTGCTAACCAAGTCTTAAGAAAAAAATTGTAATTTAAAATAGTTGTGACGAGTTAAAATTTTACAACATTTGTTGAAGACCTAATTAAAAATAGACTAGGACTGCTTTATAAATATGACAATCATAAGGATGTAAATGCAAAATGACAACAAGATAATATAGATAGGAGAAGAGGAATTACCTAGGTAGTAACCCTAATAATTTTCCTTATTCTAACATAAACAATAAAAGACCACCACATTAAACCTATTTATCCACACAAGGTTGCATGTGCACCTAAAAATGCAATCACATAAGCTGAGGAAGGGAAAGAAAACTAAGAGATGTAAAAGAAAGGACATCAGAGCTAACCTGGTTTCTGAGCTCCAAAATTTGAGGTTCCTTTTCCAAGTTCTCCTCTGCAATGTTTGCTTTTTCTCATGAAACAATGTCAAGAAACAATGCATCATAAAATAGAGAAGATTGATTACTTACTAGCAAGTTGCAATGTCTCCTTCCGAAGTTCATCTCTTAGCTGACAGAAAAAGGGCATATCATCAGTAATTGTGTTGAAGTGCCCGAACTATAGCTAGATAATTCAGTTTTGGTCAAAATGCACAACTGTAGAAATAATGTTCTATGGCCAACAAAGTAATATGTTAAGCAGGAAAAGGGAAACAATTTTAATAAGAACAAATCTTGCATATACCTACTAATGTTCATTTTAGCATTATTTATTAACTGAAACAATTGACCTGATAAACATGAGAAGTGTAGGATTCTATAGATATCATTGAAGGATCACTTTTCAATGCTCCAAGATGTTACTGGATGTGGGACTAAGGAACCAAATAAACTTCTTTTTTTTATTTGACAAAGGATTGCTAAATAGGTGATCAGCATCTCTCTCTGATTGCTTAAATAAAACAAGAAACAATCAGAATTGGTACCACCATGTCTTTGTGCTCCCATTTGAAGGAAACCAAATATGCAATGAATTTCTTAGGAATCCATCAACTATAAAGTAGGACAATGTAAAAGCAACAAGATTATCCAAACATCAACTCAAACGCATCGGACAGTTGAAATCATTTAATTAGTAAGTGACCACATTGTTCATCCTAAGTTGTGTATCAACAACCATAGACCACTATTTAAACATGTATGGTAAAACAAATGATTAGGGACCAATGCATATTGTTTTACAGAGAATGCAATGAAAGGAAATGATATAAATGTAGCTAACCAAAACAGATTGCATGCCTATGTCAAGGAAAAAATACCGTATATTAAAAGGTTTAAGCGCCTGAGATTCATGGAGTGTTACTGTTGTCATTAGACACCACTAGGCAACCTTCAAGGGAATGCTATGAATTTTTGCAGATTATACAATATGCACAATTATTAGTAAGAAAATGCAAAATGAAAGAAAGAATATCATCTTAGTATCTCACAAATTTCAAAGAGGTGCAAAACATGCAAATTGACTGAAAATTAATTCAACAAATATGGTAAAAGGACTATACAATCTTTCAGAGCAAATTGGGGCAGAGGCAAGAAGAAATAAAGCAAGCAAGCATTGATTGCTTGCCTGTTAAAATAGTATGAAGTAGACCAAAGAGCATAAAGAAAAAGTAGGATAACATTACTAAAAAAGATAACAAGTAGAAACAAATCAAAAAACACAAACACAGAGCACTCTTCTCATGCTTACATTATTCTGAACTTTTACTTGGTCAAGAGAATTAAAAAAGGTGCCATATGCTTCCTTGTCTGTTAAAAGCTTTCTCAGTTCATCAACGCTGCAAAAGATGTAGAAACAATGATGAAATTAAACACATCCATGGTGACAAGCATTAGATTATGGAGTACCTCTAATGAATTTTCTTAATTATCCAAGGTGATATCCATCAAAAAAGTCAATGGTAAAATGAAATAATACATAGCAAGTTGAAGAAAAGGAGTTTGTTTTAATGTTCTATGCTTAATAGTATAGGCAAAGATTAAGTGACAATTTATAATCTTTTTCGTCCTCCCTCTTTGAATTTCATCCTTCTCCAGCCATCTTTTCTTCATTTAAAGGTGAAAATGGATTTTCTTAATAAGAAAGTAGGTAACATTAAATTTGTCAGTAAAGATGCTCCCCAGAATATCAACTGTCATGCTCCATGTCCTCAGACCAATTCAATCACAGAACAGTTATACCAGAAGTAGGCTTCCATAACAAAGTACTAACAAGCTCACCAGCCAGACCACAAATAAAGGAGCATGTGTCTCTTGAATGAAGATAGGCTAGAGTTCTATAATCTTTGTGCAAGTGTGTGTCATAAAAGGCTTCTAAGGAGATGGCACTAGCTAATGCCAAGGCTACAAGAAGACATCTTCACATGGTGGATCCAAGATGAGAGCACCATTGAGATGCCACCAAAGGCAAAGGTAGTTCTGGACAAAGGTGCATGCATACACAGTTCTACTTTCTCTTGAACTAGTAAAACTGTGTTGAGGAGATGGCAGTTTATACTTTATAGCAACGAGCAGGGGGACAAAGCATAGGGAAGGGGAGAGGAGGACATGCTGGCACACAAAACCTGCAACCTAAAAAAATCCTAGAGCGATAATCTGCTTTGAAATCAAGTTCGAAATGAAAAAAATACACTTTTAAAATGAAAAAAATACTTATGTCAATATATAAGGTGGTAGGTGCAGATCAATTTATCTCAATTTGTAGGCACAGTAAAGATGAATCCAGCAATATCAAAAGCACAAGAACAAAGAACAAGATAAATACACATTGACATTGTGGCCGTCTCGAAGTGTATCAAATTAGTAATTCAATCTGTCAGCTTTCACAGCTTGAATTCAAAACTAACTACTTCCTCTACAACATACATGTAAGCAATAATCTCATTTCAACAGTACATCAGACTTTCTCCAACATAACCAAGGTTATAAAGAACAAGATCCAAATTAAGTTTCATAAGATCAGACCATGGTAGAACCATAGGAGTACAAGATTATAAAATCCTGCAAGAAATACTTTTGATAATCACGTGTTCCTAATTTATTGTATGTATGTAGTTTTAGCCTCTCCTATTATAATATGAATACTTCAAACTTTGCATTACTGTAATATGGAAGTATAATTGAAATTATATATATAGTAACCGAATGAACAAAATAATATTGGCTGATTAGATATTGTTTATTTACATAACAAGGAACTATCAATGAAATTCATTGAATTATATTGTTGCACTTTTATTATCACATGTGAATTATGCAAAGAAAATTCAGCCCTTGCTTTTTTAAATTTTGATGCTAGAAATACTCCTTTGGCTTGGAATGAGGATTCCTCTCTCCTATCACAGCAGTATGTTTCAGCAAAATGCAGGGTTCTCATGATGGTATCCTTGGTAACATGTCTTTTAGTACTGATCACACATTAATTAGCAGCATGAGAACACTACTACAATGGAGAGCTTCTAACATGCCACTGGTCAAACACTTGGATTTCAGATTGGGGAGCTTCTAAGCATGTCTCATAATAACATCTTTTCTCTAATCTTACACTACATCTCATTCTATGCATGCCACTCCAGAAAATGGATCACTCTCATCTGTGAAAAGTGTATTCACCTGACTCCTATCTCTTCTTTATCACTTTTCTATCATTTTGCTTCAATTTACTATTTGTCAGTAACCTCCTTAAATCACTGAATTCGTCAATAACTTCAGAATTTTGATTCTGTTTTCCATAAGGATTTGAGGATACAAAATGTGAACAATACATAAGTGTCGCAGATTATCAGTTGGCAGTGCCTATATGCTCGTGTTGTAGGTTTTTCTCCACTCCAAACCTACAACCACCAAGGTCATCGTTGCATACAAAATATACAACAGGTGATTCCAAAAATCCTCAAAATCTACATTGAATTTTGACAATCAGAAAACCATTTTTGATCCTCACTTCGTCCTAGGATTCACAAAAAAGCTTTTGCACTCTCTTCATACATTCAGATGTTTGGGATTCTACTCATGTTTCTTCAAAACTTGGTTTAGACATTTTGCTACTAATGACTACTCATGATTTAACTTATCTTGATAAAACAACACTGCCAAATTTTTCCATCCTTTTCCTTTTGGTGCTAAGATAAAAACACGATTTTGAAATTCCATTAAAATCTTAAAAACAACTATGCAAAGGAGGATATCTTTCATCTCTTTCACCTTTCTTCCTACTGATTTTTTATTATGGTGGTCTTCTTTTTTAATCTTTTTTATTACTCTTTCTCAAAATTTTATAAAACAACTCATTAGTTTAATATCCCTTTAATTTGCATAATTTTATCGTCTCCTTTATTTTTATATAGGAGAATTAGAGTACTTACCCTTTATTGATCATACATTTTTTTGTTCAATATCAAATTGATACCTTTGTAAGTCATTCAACATCTTACTTCCCTAAGAACTTCTATACTTCTATTGGAATATCATCTAATTTTCATATCCTCATACCTCCCAACAGAATACAGAATAGTTCCTGAGAGGAGAAATAGGCATTTGATTGAAACAACCAATATAATGATACACTACTACTTATTGGAGTTCCTTTGAATTTTTAGTATGATATGATTATCACACTAATATAAAAATTGCATGCCTCCTATACATACACACATATATATGCAATTTTTCATACATTTTTTATGTGCAACAAATAATATGCTAAAAATATAATTAATGCAAACTTGATTTAGGATCAAGTTTTAGCTAGCTTATTAAGACAACCGTGTCTCAAGTTGAGCTTGATAAAAGATAGAGCTCAATTAAAACTTGATAAGCATTTTAATAAACAAGAATTACCACAAAATATTAAGATTGATTAATATCAAGCTTAACTTTATCTTGTTTACTTTTAATAAATTTTGAGCTTGATTAATATTGAGCTGGAGTTAAGCTTATTTATTATAATAAACAAACTTAAACATAGTCGAGTTAAGCTTAGAGGCACTTACCTTACCACTTCTCTATTAGCCATTAAACAATTGATTCCCTCTCCTTGGCTAATCCCTTCAAACTCTGCCACCACTTTGCACGCATTCAATACATTAAACTAATGCGCCGTTTCTTTGAGCAACCAAGATTTAGTCTTTTGGTGTGGCCTCTCACCTATTTTCTCCTTGTATATCATTTCCTTCTTCCTCCTTTTTGTACCCTACTGTATGTTAGATTGATTTTCACAATTAGCCCACCTCTTTCTTGATTTCAACATATTCCTGCTCAATGTCAGATGATTTCAAATGTTGCCTAGGGTATTTTGATGTCTTCCTAAAACGTTGAATCATTCTTTGCTCAACCCAATCTAATTTAGTCAACTTGTATCGAAATTAATTTTAGCAATCATGCATGTAAGATGTCAAGCTTGCATAGGATGGTTGCATCTTCCGCAATTGGATTCAGAGTGTTTGACAGTGTACTATCTCTAAGTTGCAAACCAATAGCTAAAACGCATTAAGAAGATGATACTGTTCGGATCAAAGAGTTTATACTCTTGACTGATCATGAGTTTGATAGTCAACATATTGACGGCGAAGGGATTTGAAATGTTGTTGAGAGGCACCCATGGCAACTTACTGGCGTATTATGTACAAAAACATCCAAAGGAGAAAAAGATAGTCCCCGACTTGCATATGCAAGGACCCAGAAATCTCAATTTATGGGATGATTTAAAATGAGGAATTAAACATCTCGGGGTGCAAGAAGATGAACCAATGAAGAGGAAGATAATACATGCTTGATTTCTTATCTAAAATCTTATCATTAAGTGTATACACTAGATATATAGATCTAGTTTACAATTTGGTTTCTGTGCAATCTCACAACTTAAATTGAACAACTAACAGACCCATGCTGTAGAATCACGTGCAAATAGAACATAGCAACTAACAGAGAAACACACCATGCAGGAAAAAAAATAGATTGAAGCCTATATATAAGTAAATAATGTTTAAAGTAGTTAAAAACCCATGAGCAGGTACCTCTTGTTCTTCAATTGTGCAATTATACCAGCAGCCTCAGTAGGCGACGGCTGCCCATGAGATGGTGACTGGGGGTGATCATAAGTTCTTTGACGAGCACTCCCACCAGAAGAATTGTTTGCAGTCGAAGCTTGTGAAGGTGAATTTACTGATGGAGGATACCAAGACTGTGTTGGAATTTCTGGGAAATTTGATTGAGGTGGCTGTTGTTGGGCACCCCTGCATACAAATTTAGGACACATCGAGAACAGAAACATCTTACTAAAGCACTAACTTGAGCATTTCTCATCGAAGTTAATACCAAAGAAAGATTCATTACATCTACTATATACTTAAATGTTAGATAATAATTTTTTGCATCAAACTTCTACAAAAAAAAAAAAAAAAAAAAAAAAAAAAAAATAATGTTCAGAATCTTAAATCACGCTGCAATCTTGGTCTTTGACTGAAATGATACTATTTAGGTACCATGACATATGATGCCAGTGGCAAATTGAAGGGAGAAGGGGAATAAGATACTGGACAAACTGAAGAAAAGAAGGCAACTTATTTCCAAGCTCAAACTTCATATTCAATCTAGGATGGTATAGTTTTGACATTGACATTATACTGTATGGGCACAAGATACAATAATAATAATAATTATAATAATAATAATAATAATAATAATAATAATAAAGGACAACCTGATGTACAAAGCTCCCGTCAATGCAGGATTCTGGAAAAGGATCTATCGTAAGCATTCTTATCCTGCTTTTCAGAAGGCTCTTTCGGTGACTCAAACCCGTAACCTCCAGAACACATGACAACAACTTTACCGTTATGCCAAGGCTCTCATTCGATAATAATAATAAGCATTATTTCAATTCATCTTGATGTGTATTGTAACTCCGCCCATGATAAGTTAACCTTGTCGTGGCCGGTCCCAAGCCCGGATAAAGGAGGAGGGTTGCGTTAGGTTGCCAGCCAGCGTTAAACTAAGGCAAATGTTTCAATGAATGGATCAATCAAACTATTGTGCTAATGCTAGGTTGTTCCCCGGAAGGAACGCGTTACAGGGTCCGACTGTAATGTCTCGGCAAGGACCGCTACATTTTCAGAACTCGGGTGTAGTGAAAAATATGCTAGAGTTCACGTTGCAGGGTCCGACTGCAACGTATCGGCAAGGACCGCTACATCTCCATGAGAACTTGGGTGTAGTGTTAAATAAGCAAGAGTTCTCACACCATAGGTTGGGTAAGAACAAATATTATAGAAAAACTAGTAGTCTAAGATTTGGTACATGGAACATAGGAACCCTCACTGGTAAAACAATGGAGATAGTAGATACGATGATTAGAAGAAAAATTAATATTGTATGTGTACAAGAGACAAAATGGGTTGGTGAGAAGGCAAAGATGATAGAGAACTCGGGTTTTAAGTTATGGTATACAGGGAAGAGTAAAACAAGAAATGGAGTGGGTATTATTGTTGATAGTTCGTTAAAGGATGAAGTTGTAGGAGTAATTAGAAAGGGGATAGAATTATAGCTCTCAAAATAGTAGTGGAGAAAGAAACTATAAACGTAATTAGTGTATATGCACCTCAAATAGGATTAGATGAAAATACCAAATTAAGGTTTGGGAGGACTTGGATGAAGTATTACAAAATATTCCATCAAATGAGATGATTTTAATAGGAGGTGATTTAAATGGGCATGTATCGGAGTAAAAAATGGCGAATATGAGAGGTGCGTGGGGTTATGGGTTTGGAACAAGAAATGAAGAAGGTAAAACTATATTGGATTTTGCAATAGCGTATGATCTTATACTAGCTAATACATTTTTAAGAAAAGAGAAGAACACTTAGTCACGTTGAAAGTGGAAATAATAAATCACAAATTGACTTTCTTATAGTTAGGAAGAGAGATAGAAAGATTTGTAAAGATTGTAAGGTTATTCGGAGAAAGTTTAACTACTCAACATAGGTTAGTAGTATTGGATATACGCCTCGAATATAGTTTTAATAGAAGGAAAATATACGACCACTAGAATTAAGTGGTGGAAGTTAAAGGATGAGAAACTAAATATATTGAAGAGAAGGTAGAGTCTGAGTATTAGATGACATATCTGATGACCCTAATACGATGTGGGATAAAATGGTATCAAAATCAAAATAAGTAGCTAAGAGTGTACTCGGTGAGTCGAAAGTAAAGAATCTTGGTGGTGGAATGAAAAGTGCAAGAGAAAGTCGAGGAAAAGCGAATAGCATATAAAAATTAAATATTTGTAAAAATGAGGAAAATTTGAAAAAATATACAATAGCCAAGAAAGAAGCTAAGCAGTGAATGAAAAGTAAGATCAAACTTTTGAGCAATTAGATACAAAAGAAGGGAAAGAGACATTTATAGAATAGCTAAAGTGAGAGAGAGGAAGACAAAAGATCTTAATCAAATAAGATGTATTAAAGATGAATCGATAAGGTACTTAGTAAATGATGAAGAAATAAAAAGCGGTGGAAGAGATATTTTTATCAACTTTTTAATGAAGGTTTAGGAGACCAACTTAATTTAGGTAATTTAAGTAGGTCGAATGAGTATAGAAATTTAAATTTTTATCGTAGAATTCAAATTTGAAGTAGAACAAGCTTTAAATAGAATCTGCAAATGGAAAAGCCATTGGACGGATGATATTCCGATAGTTATGGAAGTGTCTAGAAACAAGGTATTGAATTAGCTTACAAAATTATTTAACATGATATTGAAAACAAAAGGATGCTCGATCAATGGAGGGTAAGATCCTAATTCCCTTTATATAAGAATAAGGGAGGCATACAAACTTTTGAAAACTATAGGGTATTAAACTAATGAGTCATACCATGAAACTTTGGGAAAAAATAATAGAAAAAAGATTAAGGAAGGAGACCATGGTTCTCGAAAATCAATTTGGATTCATGCCGGGAAGGTCAATGATAGAAGCTATACATCTTCTCGCATAACTAATCAAAAGTATAGAGAAGCAGGATCTACACATGGTATTCATTGATTTAGAAAAGCATGATAGAGTTCCAAGAGAAATAATATGGAGAATTTTAGAAAAAGAGGTGTTAGTGTAACATATATTGAACTAATTAAGGATATGTATAAGGAAGTATGACTTGAGTGAAGACTTGGTGGATTAAGCAAGCATTTCCAATAAAGATAGGGTTACATCAAGGATCGCCTTTAAGTCCCTATCTTTTACACTAATCATGGACGAACTCATGGACACATTGAGACACATTCAAGACATTAGTGCGTATGTTGTTTGCGGATGATATTGTTTTAGTAGATGAGACACGTGAAGGAGTAAATGTTAAACTAGAATCTTGGCGGGAAACACTAGAAGTGAAAGGTTTTAAGCTTAGTAGAGGAAAGGCAGAATATATGGAATTTAAATTTAGCGATATTAGGCGTAATGAGACAAGTGTTAAGATAGGAGATGATGAGTTATGCGGAATTGAGAGTTTTAAATATTTAGGATCATTTTGCAAGATGATGGAGGGATTGAGAGAGATGTCTTACATAGAATACAAGCAGGATGGTTGAAATGAAGGAAAACATCGGGTATTTTATGTGATCGTAAAGTGCCTCTAAAACTTAAGGGAAGTTCTACAAAACAGCGATTAGACCTGCTATATTATATGGAGCTGAATGTTGGGCTACGACTCGAGCATATGAGCAAAAGATGAGAGTTGCAGAGATGAGGATGTTAAGGTGGATGTGCGGACATACGAGGATGGACAGAATAAGAAATGAGAGCATTAGAGAAAAAGTTGGTGTTGCATCTATTGAAGGAAAGCTCCGAGAGACACGTTTAAGGTGGTATGGACATGTACTTAGACGGTCAATAAATGCTCCAGTTAGGCGATGTGAAACGATACCAAATATACACATCAAACGAGGAAGAGGAAGACCAAAAAAGACTTGGTTAGCAACAATAAAACAAGATAAAATTTATTTAAATATAGATGATGATATAGTAGGGGATAGAGTCCAATGGCGTAGAAGGATCCATATAGCCGACCCCACCTAGTGGGATAAGGCTTTGTTGTTGTTGTTGTTGTTGTTGTATCTTGATGTGTATTGTAACATCAAGGTTGTCTAGTATTGGAATATTGACACATAAGCATAGGAGATAAAGCGACAATTGGACTCACATACAAACACTCATGCAAGAACATTAAATTGTCTTTATATTTTAGGGTTTTAGCTATTCGCCCCTCTCTCTCTAGTCCATGCAAGCCTCCAACACACATTCCTACACAGTTATTTTCTTAACTTAAAAGTTGGTCAAAGTTTTGGAATGAGATGGTGAGTATCAACTCTTTATTTTCTCTAAGCACTACCCCACAAATATGCATTGTGATAGTCATAGAACATTTATAGTTCATAAATAGCCCAATGTTTTACATTAAGGATGTTTTACACTTCTTCTAATAAATAGATTGTTGATATTTGCCTAAGACACATAATGAGAGTTTATCTTCATGCGCAACAAGTTGACTATAATAGTACCAATTTAAGAAGTGTTAAATAATGGGCATGGTACAATATCAATTTTTTAGTAATGTATATATCCAGGTAAAAGCGCATTTAAAGAGAAAAACGATAAATAATCATAAGAAAAAAAATTGACAAGTCATTAGCAAACCTTTGGTGCTACTTGTGTCACTACCACTTAGTGTAAACGTATATAGAAATCGGTGCAAATTCTGAAAGTCTAAGAATTAGATTTGGATAATTATTTGGCAAAAATATATATAAGATTAAAGAGCTGCCTTTAGAATATTAGTAATTGAACACGTGCTTGTTCCCCTAAAACTAATATAAACCAAGTAAACAAATAAACATAGCCATTTAAGCATTGCCCATATGAATGCATCTTCTTTCATTAGAAGGAACAAGTTCTGAACTTGCTGAATAGCTCGTAGATTAAGAGCAATAGCTACCTGTGAGATCACTAATTAAGATTTCCTTGTAAAACAAATTTTGCAACTCGAAGATTTTCATGGTAAGAAAATATATAGAGATGAATTCAAATGAGGACTGAATTCAAAAGGGCTTTGCATAATAAGGACATCAACTCACCCAAAAATTGGAAACTTCCAATTCATTTTAGCAGCTGTTGGAATCTGCAAAAGAAATACCAATAAACCTTCAAAAGAATCACAACGCCAGAAACAAGAAGAAAGAAAGGAATACTATAGTTCAAGAATTTCACTGAAAAAATAGTAATTGATTTCTAAAGAACAAATGCTGATCTAAACTTTCTAGAAGTTTTCTACCCCTCTATCAGAGCCAACAACAATGTGATCATAATCATACCCAGAAGCTCATTCATGTAATGTACCTAAAGCTAAAGTAAATAAGAGATGTAGTTACTGCAGGCATTACTAACTCATAAATTTACTCTCATAATACCCCCAAAATGAAACACAAGATAGATAAGCTGAAGGATTTACTTTGGCAGCCTTTTGTTCCCAGATTCATGTCATTTTAAAGAGGAAAAATACATCATTGTTCATGATTATTTTAAATCCAAAAAAGGAACCAAATAAATAAATAAGCAAGGTTTAACATATCATTCCAAACCAGGTAGTAGCCATCAGTGACATGCTGAGACAAGTCTCAGTGGCCCTATGTACACGAATGAATCAAGAAAAAAAAAACCTTGTCGTGTTCCAAGATGGAGAAGCAACAGCTCATAAAGAAGGGGTATCAATGTCATTTTTTATGAGTTCTTCAATAGAATGGTTTGTGACACTCAGATCGAACAGTAGAGCACAGTATTTTAATCCATGCAAATAAGACATTGTGATGCAATATGTAAATTCCTAAGCACAACAAAAGAGAAAAAAGTCACATCGACAATCATGGTGGAGATCTTGTCCTTGCAAGTGTGGATGCCAATCCTTGCAAGGTGTGGTTGTCAAAGCTCTTCACCTCTCACCCTCTCTCTTCCTTGTTGGGTCAACAGTTACGTAGGGGAAATCTTCCTTGCCCCTTGAAATGGCTTAACAACATGCCACTGTGAGTAATGGACGACCATAAGATGGTCAACCATGACCCATTCCATCTAGGATAAAAATACGAAGAACTAACAAAAAAAAAGGAAAAAAAAACTAAAAATGGGTTAGTTTTATTACTTGTATACAACTTATTTAAGATTAAATTGTTATATTACTATGAAATACAGGCAGAGAAAAATAAAAATAAAACATAATATTTCATGTTTCCAAAACATAAATAATAATACTTTAAATAAAATTAATCATCAGGATCAACTGTAAGGTTTGCAACAAAATTGTTAGTGCAAAAAATAAGTACAAATTAACAAAAAAATACAATTCTTGGATTATAATGAAATCTATGAATCTATTTTATATAAATATTCAAAACAAAAATTCTTCAACAATCTACACATACCAAAATCAAGAAATATTAAACCTCTTTCTTCCTTTGCATATCTTTATTTTCTAAAAAAAACTATGCAGCAACAAATACAAGGAACTCTGATGTCAAATTTGCAATTCGATTCTACATCAAATTGAACCTTCAGATCACATAGAAAAGAAAAGTGAGCTGAAATTGATAAAACAAGCAGATATCTCATACACAGAAAAAGAACTACACCGAGATTGATCAAAAGAGATCTTATTAACAAAAACAATAAAGCTTTTAGAAAGAATAGTTTTAAAGTTGAAAATAGTAGCCAAAGATACATGATGACTCGAATACTACATGAGAAAGATACATGATGACTCAAATACGATATGGGATAAGATGACATTAATGTTGAAAATGATAGCCAAAGATATACTTGGTGAGTCAAAGGGAATCTTGATTGTGGAATGAAAAAGTACAAGTGAAAAAAAATGAACCTATAAGATATTCTACACTCGTAAGAACGAGAAAAACTATACAATAGCCAAAAAAAAGGTCAAGAAAATAATAAGTTAACCTAAGAACGAAACATTTGAATGCTTATATCGACAATTGGATATAAAGGAGAAAGAGACATTTATTGAATAGACAAAGATAGAGAGAGAGATTAGTGATCTTACTTAAATAAGATGTATTAACAAGCTATGTTCAAGTTATGTTCATGGACACTGTTCATGAATACTATTCACGAATACTGTTCATGAACATTAACAAGTCGAACACATATGTGTTCAAGCTTGTTCATTTTATTTATCAAGTTATTCAAAAAAATATGGAACCGCCACATTAACAGTCCCCTCCGGTTGCCCCCTATTAGTGGAGAAGATAAATCAAGAACTCAATTGGCAAGTGCAGAGGAGGGGATCTGTTGATAGCCCAGAGCAGTAAAATCCCCGTGAATTGATCTCTGTCCATTTAAGAGTTATCCTTTGCACTTACCAACTGAGTTAGCCCTGGGAGTTAATTTATCAAGTTATTCAAGCTTGTTCATTTAATCGACTTGATATCTATTGAATGAATATAAACGAGCTCTTAGCAAGTCGAACACCAAGCTTGTTCACAAATACTTAATTCATTTAGCCCTAGAAGAGATATTTTCATCAATTTTTTAATTAAAATTTAGATGATCAATTTAACTTAAGTAATTTAAGTAGATCAAAGAAATATAAAAATTTAAATTTTTATTGCATAATTTAACCTTTAAAAGTAAAACAGACTTTAAATAGTATGCAAAATGAAAAAGTAGTTAAACCAGATGATATTCCGATAAAAGTATGGAAATGTCTAGATAAGCAAGATATTAAAAACCTTACAAAGTTATTCAACCTGATATTGAAAACGAAAAAAATGCATGACTAGTGGAGAGTAAGTACTCTAATTCCTTTATACAAAAAGGAAAGAAACATATAAAATTGTGTAAATTATAGAAGTATTAAACTAATAAGTCATATCATGAAACTTTCAAAAGGAACAATAGAAGAGACTAAGAAAAGAGCCCATGGTAGCCGAAAATTAATTTGGATTTATATCAGAAAAGCCAACAATAGAAGTTATATCTTCTTAGACAACTAATTTAAAAATATCGAAAACAAAAGCAAGACTTATACATGGTATTTATTACCCTTGAAAAAACTTAAGATAAAGTCCCAAAAAAATTATGTGAAAAATTCTAGAAAAGAATGGTGTTATCGTAGCGTATATTGAAATAATTAAGGATATGCAAGATATAATAACAAAAGTGAAAATGCAAGGAGGATTAACTGATGCATTTTCTATAAAGATATGGTTACATCAAGGAAAGCCTTGGCACAATGGTAAAATTATTGCATTGTGACCTAGAAGTTAAGGGTTCGAGTCCTGAAAACAGCCTCTTACAAAGTAGGGTAAGATTGCGTCAACATTAAATCTCTATCTTTTTTACACTAATCATAGATGAACTCATTAAATACATTCAAGAAACGATATCATAGTGTACATTATTTCTAGAAAATATTATTTTAATAGATGAGATACGTGAAGGAGTAAATACTATACTTGAATCTTCGAGGAAATCAATGGAAGTGAAAGGTTTTAGACTTAGTAAAATGAAAATAAAATATATGAAATTTAAATTTAGCAATATAAGACATAATGAGACAATTATTAAAATATGAGATAATAAATTGTTTGAAACCGAGAGTTTTAAATAGTTAGAATTGTATATATCTGTGTACATTTGTTAGCTATATATAGCAGTATATATCTGTTAGTTGTATATAGCAATATATATTTGTATATATCTGTCAATTATGTTAACTATTAATTAGCTTCCTAATTATAGATGGTTTCCTAAGATAGATTCCTAGCTTTGTATATAAATATGTCTCATCTTTCAATAAAGAATATGTGATTCTTTTCATCTCAGTTTCATGGAATCATAGCCATTAGAGATTTAAAATTAGGGTTTCACACGCCGATGTGTATGACACATTCCTGCCTATAGACTTCCTTTGGGATAAAGTTTGGATTGTGTGTTATTTACTCTGCTTTGTATTCTCTATTCGGTCTTCCGTTATTTTTTTTCTGGTGTCAAGGTCTTATAGCTAAGAAAAAATCTTATATTGTGACAGATATGGTATATGTGATGTCTAAAAATCACAGACCATAAGCTAAATGGTTCGAACTATTTGGATTGGAGCAAGATTGTTCGCCTTTATCTACAAAGTATTGATCAAGATGGTCATCTGACTGATGATCTTCCTAAAGATGATTCGAAGCAAACATGGCTTAGAGAGGATGCTCACTTGTTCCTTCGTATTCGGAATTCTATTAATAGTGAGGTAATTTTGATCAATCACTGTGAATTTGTTAAAGAACTGATGGATCATTTGGAATTTTTTTATTCTGGAAAAGGGAATCCCTCTCACATGTATGAGGTTTGCAAAGCCTTTTACCGTGTGGAAAAACAAGATCAGCCCCTGATCAATTATTTTATAGCGTTCAAGAAGACATATGAGGAGCTTAATATGTCGCTGCCCTTTAGCCCTGATGCAAAGGTTCAACAATGCCAACGAGAGCAGATGGCTATCACGAGCTTCCCGCTGACTTTGAGTCTACTAAGTCATAAGTTCTCTCTGGTTTTGAGGACTCCTCTTTACAAGATGTATTTAGTCACGTTCACCATACATAAAGTTTTGCATCCGTTCCATTTAGTAGTGCTTTGATAAGTCACAATACTAATTATATGCCTGGGAGATCAACTAAACAAAGGAGGTGACTATCAGAACTTTAAAACTCAAATGTCGAATTTTGGTGGAATTGTGTGCAACTATTGTCTAAGCTAGGTGATACAAAATTTGAGTGTAGAAAGCTTCAGTACAAAAATTAACAAAAACACTTGGCCTATATTGCATCCACTAATGACAATGTCTATGATAAATCGGTCCTTATCTCTGCAAATGAATTTTTCAAGTTCTCACAATATCAGGAATCACTCAACTCTTCATCTTCTCCTATCATTGCATCATGCCAACCAAGATGAAATATGGCCTCACAGACAGTTTTAGGAATAGAAATAGAGTCAAGTGAAGCAGTAAAAGAACAATAGGAAGACAATAAGTCGTTATAAGAAACAAGAGTAGGATAAGTACACTGTCGTTTACCTTTACATAACGCAATAGGGAAATCGTCGCTCGGGATTGGACCTAATGACGAAGGAGGTGTAACACATGAATCAAGAGGTTAATGCCTAGAGTAGACTTGAATAATAGGAGGCTGGACAGAGCTGGTTCCGAGACACGTGTAGGGGATTTGATAGAATAGACTAACAAATCCTCATCCTCCCCCTAACGAGTCGGAATAGGTGAAGATTGAAAATAAGGTGTCTTCTATAAAGGTAACATTGATTGAGATAAAAAAAAATTACAACCCGGTACACGAAGCTCCCGCCACGCGGGATACCGAAGAAGGAATCCATTGTACGCAGCCTTACCTTGTTTTTTTTTTTTTTTGCAAGAGGCTGTTTTCAGAATTTGAACCCGTGACCTCTTGGTCACAAGGCAGCAACCTTACCATTTCCAAGAATCCATTGATTGAGATAAGATATTTGTTAATACTAGGACAATAATACCTATACCCTTTCTGAAGACAAAAATAACCAAGGAATACACACTTCAAAGACTTGGGATCTAATTTAGTGACATGCGAACGAACATCCCAAACAAAACAAATGTTACCAAATATCCTAGGGTTAACAAGAAACGATGACTTATTCAGGAGGAGTTGTACATGGAGCCAAGGTTTTAAATGCCGAAATAGACCGAAGTTTCGCCAATGATAACGATCACGATTTTGATCGTCGCACATCGTTTCGATATTTTTTTCTATTTTTTTAAATATTAATATTTAATTATTTTAAAGGTCATTATTCATTTAATTTCAAATATTTATTGTTAAGTATATTTCGAATTTTTTTTCTTGAAATAATTGATATCAAAGGGATAAAAGTAAATAAATATACTTTTCTTTAAAGAAAATTGATACATCAATAACTTAAATTAAAATTGATACATCATAACATGTTATTTTACTAATACCAAAAAGAGTGTCGTGAATCAGATGAAAACATTGGTTCTTGCGATATTCTGCTTAGATTAATCCTATAATTCTCTAACGCCCAAATCAAATAATTATCCCATGACATGGAATATTGATATTGATTTCTCCACATATCCATCAAGTTGGACTGGAACTGCTAACACTGGAATCGGAACTGGTACAGGATAAGGATAAATATACGTCCCCGATGTCGGATATGATTGATCACCATATAATGCATCAGAGTTATAATAAGGTCGAGAGTATGATGAACTCCGATCAGAATCAATTTCAACTAAACTCTCTCGTATATCTCGATAATCATGAGCTTTTTTTTGTCTATCACCCTTATATCGACGCTAATACTGACTTTTAATAGTTCTAGCACTATGATCTTCATCTTGAGTTGCATGTGTGAAATTTTGCTCACATGTCCAAGACTCTGATGTTGAAGTTGATGGAATATAAGTTTCACCACCACCGGGTGCACCATCACTATCATTACTTACATGAGTACTTGCACTACTATTAACATCACTATCATCATTTTGAACTTCTCGTCGGATTGCAGTATCAGAAGGTGATGATGTTTCATTACTATCATCATGTTCTTGTTCATCAATTGTATCGAATGGATTTTCATTAATTCTCAGTTGACTCCTTCCTTTAAAAGTAGGAATTATGCCCTTTCTTTTCTCTTTAATAAAAGTTGTCAGAGCTTTGCCTTTGCCTTTGTCTTTGCTTTTATCTACAAATATTTGTTGGATTTTGGATTAAGATGCTTGAGAACGTCTAGGTCGAGATCCAGAAAATCGAAATTCTTGGTCAAAAACTTCATCGTCATCATTTTCCTCAACGATACCTCTTTTAGCTTGTATTATTTCAATCTGCTGAGTAAGAAACTGAGATGATTGTGATGGATCTCCTGCTTCATCAAGTAAAGGATTTTCGGCCTCAATAGCACTCCACCAATCCATCATTGGATTGTTATCACTTTGGACAAATCCAATATCACTTTGGACAAAGAAGAAATAATACAAAGAACTACTCTTCATTGAAAGAATAGTTTTAATCTAGGAAGGTCTTTGTTTTACCTAGTGTTTAAGATGAAATAGTTATTTTGATGTCTATAACTATGAGAATTGCAATTCATGATTAAAAATACAATTTTATTCTTAACTAAAAACTATAAAATAATAATTTCCATTTAGTACTCCAACCAAACTAGAAAATAACTATTGCAAATTAGGAAATCCAATTAAACTACCGCAACAAAAGATAATCTTACTAAATCAAAACATACCAAACTGTATGAAACCTAAACTGGAAGGATTATCAACTAATACTTTGAAATTCAAATGGATTCCTTTTTCCATCTAAAACTTTCTAAATTATCAGTTCCTTGTTCACATCACCATGATATCAATATCCTTTCTTTCTAGCAAAGGAAACAATGCCCACACCATTCCCACTAATAAACTTGTCCTACATATAACATGAAAGAACTTTGTGTGATTTCTTCTCCTCATGAACCTTATCTTCTCCAACGTCACCTCCACCATCGCCTTGCACTTCCTCACCTTTGCTTGAACCCACAAGGTCATTGTTGAAGTTTAATCAAATGGCAATCCCTTCCCAAAGCATCACGGCAGTCATGTGCCTTGGAGGCAAACCCTAGGATTTTTCCCCCATCTCAATTATGCCATCATGACCTCTCTCCCAGTTTTAGCCTTAGCCTTAAGCTATCTCACGCTGAACACAGACACTGTCCGTCATTGCACCCGTAGGGAATGAAGCCTTCGACCAAATGGCAATTTGCATAGGGCGATCAACTCGCTGCCCTCGCTTGCTTCACGCAGTCACTAGGATGGGGCAGATTGGGCTAGAAATGTTTCAGGTACCCACTACTTCCCCAAATACTCAAATCCATCCCACTCGATTAAAAGCTCACACGACCCACTAAATACTCGATCAATTTTGCAAATTGCTACCTAAACCAGCCCGTTAATTAATAAATAAATTCACAATTAAGGATTGAATCCAGATCTTCAAGCATCCAAATCAAAAAGATTCTTCTCGGAAAAAAAAAAGTTTGATCAGAAAGAATAACAAATAATACTGTTGCGCCAAGGTTCCCCTTCTTAAGACAGAAATTGAATACAAAACAAAAATATTTCATCAAATAATCCTACTGCGACCGAGTTGAATAAGAAGAACTACGGCGGAGAAAAGAGGGAGGAGGTTGTAGCCGCTAAAAACTGGAACCTGAAACTGGTTGTTGTGGGAGAGAACTGTGTGTGTATGTATGTGTTCTTTGGCCGATGGGATCAGCTTACGAGGGTGGATGAACAGAGGTCGCGAAAGGAGTAGAACAATGAGTTCGCCACGAGATCGCAATAGCAAGGCAGAGGACCAACCTGAGGGAGAAGCAGGTGAACTCAGTAGGGAGGCTTCGAGATCGGCACACGAAGAGGGAAGACGCGGAGCGAGGGTCGGTTTCCGGGCAACGGAAAGTTGTCCGAAAGGGGGAGAGGGCGAGAGGAATCTGACGGTTTGCGTGCCCAAAATCGCCTCTGCCAAATGCCAATAGAAGTCCACGGCTCGGGCAAGAGGCCGCCCGTGCAGAGCACAAGCCGATCGAGATTGGCCAACCATTCGCGGGCTGATAGTTGGGTCGGAGATTAATCCGTCTGGTTCAAGGAGGAATTATCTTAAAATTGAACCGAATTTTATTAAAATATTAATTCGATCAATATTTATTTTTAAAAAACTATTAAAATTTATAAAAATAATAATAATAATATTTTTTGAATGTTTAATTATTTAACAAAAATATAATAAATTTAATGAATTTTTAGAATTTATATGTGAAACTTAATTGATTTAATCGAAATAATATTTTTTTGAAAAAAATAAATTTTCAAATAGATCGAAAATTAATTTGGTGTTGAATTAAAATTTTAGAGTGACTCTATACGAATATGATTAGATTATAGAAGCAACTTTGGTTATTTATATATGAAAATATTATTTTTTATTCATTTAATTACGGCTAAAGGTATTTTATGATTGAGAATCAAAGATAAAAAATATATATTGTACGAACAAATATTGATATACAAATAGACATAATTTAATAATTTACAATTATCTAAAGTACTTCATAATTAAAAAAATAACTTATAAAAAAATTTATACAAATTGAAAAATATAAAATGAATATATTTCAAAATACTAATTGATTAATTTATGATGGTCATCCCAATAATTTGAATTGTAATTTGAATGGGTCAGCAATCTTATTACTCAAACGGCTCAATAACCCTACAAATTAATATTCATCGATGAGCATCGTTGTAACTGGTACAACCACTTCGATGGTTGACTCAATCTCAGACTAAAGCAATAAGGTTTGCGGTTTTGCCCACTAAAAAATCAATAAACTAAGGAAACAAAGGACTTGAAAGCAATCATCCTCTTACACATCCATTATTTACCCATGGAGAAAATATGATCCATGTGAAATGTCACATTCACTCCACACCGACTACGGTGGCAAATAAGAGAGATTTCAGTGAGTTATGGAGTCCACCACTACAAAAAAAAAAAAAAAAAATTGATTCAGCGATAAAATTTTGCGACTAAATTTATTCGTTATTAATTTAGAATGAATTTTGTGATAAAAATCAAAATGTCACAAATCAACAATGGATTTTACAACAAAAAATCATTTATCATAAATGTAGCAATAAACTACGAATTCGTCTCAAATTTTACAACAAATAAAATTTTGTCGTTATATCCATCGCAATATTTGCGACGAATGTAACTTTTATTGTCAAATATGCAACGAAAAATAAAATTCATTGCAAAATTTACAACAACAATTCAATTCATCATAAATATTGCGACGAAAATAACATTCGTCGTTGATTTTAATTAAAGTTGAAAATCGTGGTGGATACAGGTAAAAATATTGCGAAGATTTAATTTTTCGTCGCAGATTTACAATGAATTTTGCGACTACAATTTTTCATCACAAAATCTGATTAAATTTCCGCTCGTTCCCCTTTCCTCCTCATGCTCGATCACGACCTCCTCCCCCCCCCTCTCTCTCTCTCTCTCTCTAAATACGACCATCGAAAAATGAATGGATCACTGTCGGTACGTGTTCAACCTCCTCCCTCTCTCTATCTCTCTCTAAATATGGCGATAAATCGTCGGATCTGGATAGATCCGACAGTGGATCACCAAATCTGCATAGATCTGCAGGTGGATGGAAGATCTAGCAGTGGATCGTCGGATCTGCACAGATCCGACGGTGGATTGTCGGATATGTGCAAATCCGACGGTGGATCGTCGGATCTTCGCATATCTGGTGGTGGATTGCAAATCCGATGGTGGATCGTCGGATATGTGCAGATCCGACGGTGGATCATCGTATCAGCACAGATGTCACGCCCCGAGGTAGACTCTGTCCGGCCAACGGACGGCACCCCCTTATGACAATTCCAATACGGTACAAATAGTCGCAGCCAGTATCACACATATCGAAAATGTATAACATCAATAGCGGAAGCCAACACAATGGAAATACAAACTCAACAGCATAAGTATATCGATATATCCGTCCATACTAGAACAAAATCCCATACTGAATATCATAAGAGAAAAAAAACACAGCACGATCTCTAATAACAATAAAAGTCCATATGAAGATACATGAGATGGGAAACAAAACCCTCGGAAAAACAGCGGGATGGGATCCAATGGCGATGCTCCAAATCCATGCCGAAGTCTTCTATCTACTACCTGGGCGACAGGAAACCCAGGGTCCAGGGTGGTGAGTATAAAACTCAGGGGTAATATATAGAAAGTGCATATGCATGGCCATGTCTGCGGACCCATCCAACCACGACCTCAGAGTGGCCAGGGTGGCACAACATGACTACTATCCCGACTCCAACTACCACTACTCTCGAGTGGCCGAGTTGGGTAGTATGACTGGTAGCTAGCCATCATAGAGTTATATGCTACCCGAGGGGTCCCTGCTGCAAGCGACTCTAGCTACCACTACCCATGAGTGGTCGAGTGTTGCACGACAGGACAAACTGCACGCCACTCTAGCTACCACCGTCTATGGTGGCCGAGTGCGGCACATCTAATGCTCTGCCCTCAACCCTGCTACCACCACCCCGAGTGGCCGGGGAGGCAGGATGACCAGCGACCCGTCTCAACCACAAGGGAGACCCAAGTCGTCAGCATACATGCAATGTAATGATGCATAGCTCACACATAAATCCTCGCAACACTCCCTAACTCACGGGGAGTCCTAGTCAACCAAAAGTCAACCATGCAAGGTCTACTAATATGTGATCACAACCTATTTACCCATGTACAGATAAATAGATCCATCAAGGTAACCCACTAATATGTGTACGATATAACAACCGACCCCATATATTAGACTCATCACCCCACCTAGTGATGCAACCCAGTAACCCTATCTAAATCCACACTAGTGACCATAACCACATGCATTTAACTGAATACCTATCAGCTAACACACAAGCAGGGTTATAATTCATATCCAAGATAAAGGAATGATGGATTAACAACAATATCTCAAAGATCGAAGGCTAAGTACAAGCACAGTATAAAACATGAATGGATCTAAGGTAAACAGGTATAAACATATATCCGATTTCATGCACTAGAATTGATCAAACTACCGGACCAGGTAGATATTACCCACCTGATACGAAGCTCGAATAATCCTCACGGCCGCGGACCTGCTTCGTATCCCAAACCTGTACAATAATAACAATCATGGTTAAGTACACGTCTCTGATAATTATACGAACAAAATAATAATTCTTTCTATATTCGCGTCCTTCTCCGAATACGTGTTAACAACTCCAACTATCCCAATCCGGTACACTACATAGATCAATTGAAATATATGGATCTAAACACTACTCACAACCATCCAAGCTGACCTAAATCTCCAAATCACTGCATCCAATCAATACACACTTACCTTCTTCACTGCCATGGTAGCTTCATCAGCCACAGCTCTCTGATCATCTACAACCACCAAACCGATTACAGCTCAACACCATAACAAATCGATCTCCTACACAAATCAACCAAAGGAAAACAGAGAATATACCATAAACTCCACCGTTCAATCCATACATCCCACCAAGCCATCGACAGAACACAGATCTACACCAAATCAACAATACCACTCAAATCACAGGTTAACTTCCAAATCACAGCTGTGATTCCTAACCATCAACACAACCACTTGAATTTCCCAACTCATTGCATCAATCGACAATACCATAAACACACAGAAATTTCACCCAGCACAGTAACGAAGGAAAAAGGATTGAAACTTTCCAACCCTGTAGATCCTCCGATGCTGCTCCTTCCTATCCCTTGATCACCGAAACCAAACCAAACTCACCGCGAGCTCAGCACTCTCGGAACCAGTCGGCTGAAGGCAACCTCGGCAAAACCCAGATCGACGGAAACAAACCCAATCTGCTGCGACAATACCAAAATCCGATCAACCACAGCAAGATCTAATACCCCACGGTGGAATCTAAACCTAGATAAGCTGCTTACCCCGATTGGCAGCTCACCGCCGCGACAACGACGCCGCCTGTCCGCTGGGAGTGTCGCCGCGATTTTTCCCAGGCGAGAACCCCTTGATCCCTGGCCGGAGATCAGCCCAGTGGTGCCGCCGTCGAGCTGCTCGCACCGGACACCGACGAGCGGAGATCGGCGACGCGATCGCGCGGAGCGGAAGAACGAGGCGGAGAAGGAAAAGGAACGGTGGAATCACGATTGAGTTCGTTCGGCGGCTTATAAAAGCCGTTCGAGCGATTTGGTTGGCTCAGCCCAATCCAAACCCAAATCTAATCCAAACAGATTTAGCCCGTTTCCCGCCCAAGCCCATTACAGCACAAGCCCAATACAGCCTAAGCCCAATTTCAGTTTCCAGCCCAATCAGTCCACTTATTGAGCCCAATTTAATCCATTTAATTAACCTCACTTATACTACTAATTAAACTCAATTAATTAAAGGATTAATTTTTTTTTTCGTATACTACAACAGATCGGACGATCCATCGTCGGATCTGCCTAAATTTGGTGGTGGATCATATATCCGACGGTGGATCGTCGATCTAGCTCGATGAATCGTCGGATCTGGCGAATCATTGGCGACATCGAGGGGGGGGGGTTGTCGGGCCGATGGGATCAGCTTACGAGGGTGGATGAACAGAGGTCGCGAAAGGGGTAGAACAGTGAGAGAGATGGACGCGGAGAGGCAGGTGGACAGCACACCGAGTTCGCCACGAGATCCCAATAGCAAGGCAGAGGACCAACCTGAGGGAGAAGCAGGTGAACAGATCGAGTCAGGCGAGCAGTAGGGAGGCTTCGAGATGGGCACAGAGATAAAGCGAAGAGGGAAGACGCGGAGTGAGGGTCGGTTTCCGGGCAACGGAAAGTTGTCCGAAAGGGGGAGAGGGCGAGAGGAATCTGACGGTTTGCGTGCCAAAAATCACCTCTGCCAAATGCCAATAGAAGTCCACGGCTCGGACAGGAGGCCGCCCGTGCAGAGCACAAGCCGATCGAAACTGGCCAACTATTCGCGGGCTGATAGTTGGGTCGGAGATTAATCCGTCTGGTTCAGGGAGGAATTATCTTAAAATTGAACCGAATTTTATTAAAATATTAATTCGATCAATATTTATTTTTAAAAAACTCTTAAAACTTATATAAATAATAATAATAATATTTTTTGAATGTTTAATTATTTAACAAAAATATAATAAATTTAATGAATTTTTAGAATTTATATGTGAAACTTAATTGATTTAATCGAAATAATATTTTTTTGAAAAAAATAAATTTTCAAATAGATCGAAAATTAATTTGGTGTTGAATTAAAATTTTAGAGTGACTCTATACGAATATGATTAGATTATAGAAGCAACTTTGGTTATTTATATATGAAAATATTAATTTTTATTCATTTAATTACGGCTAAAGGTAAAGGTATTTTATGATTGAGAACCAAAGATAAAAAAAATATATTGTAAGAACAAATATTGACATACAAATAGACATAATTTAATAATTTACAATTATTTAAAGTACTTCATAATTAAAAAAATAACTTATAAAAAAATTTATACAAATTGAAAAATATAAAATGAATATATTTCAAAATACTAATTGATTAATTTATGATGGTCATTCCAAAATTCGAATTATAATTCGAATGGGTCAGCAATCTTATTACTCAAACGGCTCAATAACCCTACAAATTAATATTCATCAATGAGCATCATTGTAACTGGTACAACCACTTCAATGGTTGACTCAATCTCAGAATAAAGCAATAAGGTTTGTGGTTTTGCCCGCTAAAAAATCAATAAACAAAGGAAACAAATGACTTGAAAGCAATCATCCTCTTACAAATCCATTATTTACCCATGGAGAAAATATGATCCATGTGAAATGTCACATTCACTCCACACCGACAACCGTGACAAATAAGAGAGATTTCAGTGAGTTATGGAGTCCACCAATACAAAAAATTAAAAAAAATGATTCAGCGATAAAATTTTGCGACTAAATTTATTCGTTATTAATTTAGAATGAATTTTGTGATAAAAATCGAAATGTCACAAATCGACAATGGATTTTACAACAAAAAAATCATTTATCATAAATGTAGCAATAAACTACGAATTCATCTCAAATTTTATAACAAATAAAATGTTGTCGTTATATCCATCGCAATATTTGCGACGAATGTAACTTTTATTGTCAAATATGCAACAAAAATTAAAATTCATTGTAAAATTTACAACAACAATTCAATTCATCATAAATATTGCGACGAAAATAATATTCGTCGCTGATTTTAATTAAAGTTGAAAATCGTGGTGGATGCAAATAAAAATATTACGAAGATTTAATTTTTCGTCGCAGATTTATAATGAATTTTGCGACTACAAATTTTCATCACAAAATCTGATTAAATTTTCGCTCGTTCCCCTTTCCTCCTCGTGCTCGATCACGACCTCCTCCCCCCCCCCGCTCTCTCTCTCTCTCTCTCTCTAAATATGACCATCGAAAAATGAATGGATCAGTGTCGGTACATGTTCAGCCTCCTCCCTCTCTCTATCTCTCTCTAAATATGGCGATAAATCGTCGGATCTGGATAGATCTGACGGTGGATCACCAAATCTGCGTAGATCTGCAGGTGGATGGAAGATCTGGCGGTGGATCGTCGAATCTTCGCATATCTGGTGGTGGATTACAAATCCGATGGTGGATTGTCGGATATGTGCAGATCTTGTGATCTGTGCAGATCCGACGGTGGATCATCGTATCAACACATATCTGACGATGGATCGTCGGATCTGCCTAGATTTGGTTGTGGATCATAGATCCGACGGTGGATTGTCGATCTAGCTTGATGAATCGTCGGATCTGGCGAATCGTCGGCGACATCGAAGGGTGGATGAACAGTGGTCGCGAAAGGAGTAGAACAGCGAGAGGGATGGACGCGGAGAGGCAGGTGGACAACACATCGAGTTTGCCACGAGATCGCAATAGCAAGGTAGAGGACCAACCAGAGGGAGAAGCAGGTGAACAGATCGAGTCAGGCGAGCAGTAGGGAGGCTTCGAGATCGGCACAGAGATAAAGCGAAGAGGGAAGACGCGGAGCAAGGGTCGATTTTCGGGCAGCAGAAAGTTGTCCGAAAGGGAGAGAGGGCGAGAGGAATCTGACGGTTTGCGTGCCCAAAATCGCCTCTGCCAAATGCCAATAGAAGTCCACAGCTCGGGCAGGAGGCCGCCCGTGCAGAGCACAAACCGATCGAGACTGGCCGACCATTCGCGGGTTGATAGTTGGGTCGGAGATTATTCCGTCTGGTTCAGGGAGGAATTATCTTAAAATTGAACCGAATTTTATTAAAATATTAATTCGATCAATATTTATTTTTAAAAAACTATTAAAACTTATAAAAAAATAATAATAATATTTTTTGAATGTTTAATTATTTAAAAAAATATAATAAATTTAATGAATTTTTAGAATTTATATGTGAAACTTAATTGATTTAATCGAAATAATATTTTTTTGAAAAAAATAAATTTCAAATAGATCAAAAATTAATTTGGTATTGAATTAAAATTTTAGAGTGACTCTATACGAATATGATTAGATTATAGAAGCAACTTTGGTTATTTATATATGAAAATATTAATTTTTATTCATTTAATTACGGCTAAAGGTATTTTATGATTGAGAATCAAAGATAAAAAATATATATTGTAAGAACAAATATTGATACACAAATAGACATAATTTAATAATTTACAATTATCTAAAGTACTTCATAATTAAAAAAATAACTTATAAAAAAATTTATACAAATTGAAAAATATAAAATGAATATATTTCAAAATACTAATTGATTAATTTATGATGGTCATCCCAATAATTCGAATTGTAATTCGAATGGGTCAGCAACCTTATTACTCAAACAGCTCAATAACCCTACAAATTAATATTCATTAATGAGCATCATTGTAACTTGTACAACCACTTCGATGGTTGACTCAATCTCAGACTAAAGCAATAAGGTTTGCGGTTTTGTCACACCCCGAGAGCCTGCCGAGCCGAAAATCAAACGGACAACATCTCCCCTGTATATAACAACATTTTGGGTTAATACAAGACCCGTAGGCCCACAATAACAATATAACATATAAATATGAAAACAACTACAACAACATAACAACTAATTACAACAACTACACAGTGGAAACATAAAACACAACAATATCAATCTCACACATGCATACCGGTATAACTAACACATCACAACAACACGGAACCTCGACAAAATCCGAATATACATGTACATCACGAAAACTTCAAAATACAATACACGACGGACGGAAAGCCCAAAACAAACACGGGAGCCTCGGAGGTGAGATGAGATGTCAATAAGTGCTCCAAGCCACGAAGTTTTCACCACTACTGGCGATGTAAAAAACCTGGTCCGCGTGGTGGTGAGTAAAACTCAGCAGGTAATAGAAAAACATGTATATATGTAATATCACATGTATTTCAACAACATAATCTAGAGGTACAACAGGTATATCAACATAATATATAAATACAAGCATATACCGTCTAACCAAATGAACAATGTAAAATGCAAACATACCTAAGTCTGCTACGCTACTCTGATCCAACCTGAACATATATTCAACATATATATAACAGGAAGAGTAAGATCAACTCACAATATACTCAAGCTACAGGTCAATGTATCTAATGGTCTGTCCAACACATACCAGTATCTGACACAACCGTTATAACATATGCAAGAAGCATGCATGAATATGATATACAATCAAATGCAGCAAGCATAATACAATCAAATGCAACATCACAATAAGCATATATATATAGACTGCATCTATATATGTATACTAATCACAATCATCCATATATATATACACATACATATATGTATATATATGACAATATGCAAAAATGTCATAAGTCGGCAATGCAGCATGCATGGTCATGTCGGCTCACCCTAAAGCTACCACGACCCCAGTGTGGCCTCGGTGGCTCGAGCATGACAACTGTTCCAACTCAACACTAACCACTACTCTCGAGTGGCCGAGTGGACAGTATGATCGAGTAGCCTATAAGCGTAAAGAGCAAGCTACACGATGGGGGTCCCTGTTGTTGGCCACTCCGACAGTCACTACCCATGAGTGGTCGAGTGCCATACACACAGGACTATGACACGCAAATCCAACTACCACCGTCTATAATGGTAGAGTGCGGCACCACAATGCTCTTCCCTCACACCGGTTACTCCTCCTATGAGTAACCGTGGAGGTAGGATGACTGACGACTCTCTCAACCATAAGGGAGACCTAGTCGCCAGCGTGCATGCAAATGACATAAATGTAATGTCTCACATACAGACATCCACCATAGATTCTCTATTCTACAGAGAATCATACTAATCAGATCAACGTACTCTCTATCCTGCAGAGAGTCGTACTCAACTGATCATAACACTCTCTATCCTGTAGAGAGTCATACCA
This sequence comes from Wurfbainia villosa, assembly GCA_025175895.1. Classification (NCBI taxonomy): domain Eukaryota; kingdom Viridiplantae; phylum Streptophyta; class Magnoliopsida; order Zingiberales; family Zingiberaceae; genus Wurfbainia; species Wurfbainia villosa. Next base: position 3,132,596 of record CM046008.1, read on the forward strand.
ATCTAATTGATGCACTCTCTATCCTACAGAGAGTCAAACTCAACTATGGATGCACTCTCTATCCTGTAGAGAGTCAAACTCAACTATGGACGCACTCTCTATCCTGTAGTGAGTCAAACTCAACTATGGACGCTCTCTCTATCCTGTAGAGAGTCGTACTCAAACTAATTATATCAGGCTAGGACCACCGGTCCGTAGTGACACACTAAATACCATTCACCTGACCATTTACATAATACATGGTCGATAGTAAACATGCAACCTAAAGGTACTAGAATAACCCTATGTTCAAGACATTGTCTACCTACGGATGACCTCTTTGCCCAATTTACAATCAGGTTGTCATCCGGATTTTACTATTTGTATTTAACTAAACAAATTCTAGGTTACTTACATCACCTATATATATAACTCCTAATCATGATAAAATCAAACATGATAGCAGCAATGGAGTTAACAGCCAACGGTAAGTTCAAGCATAAGATAATAAGAGCAGGGTCAAGGTAACATGATCATATAAGATGATCATGCATCTAAATCTGTATGCATTAAAACTACCTGACCAGGGTAGGAATTACCCACATGCTTTGGAGACACCAATCGTCTTCATGTCCGCGAATTCGCCTCGCATCAAAGTCATAATCTTTGCTTCAATCACAACCAACTTCATAATCCACTTATGGAATCTGATCTGCCCACCTTTTTAACTGAAAATAAATCCCATGACAACACCCAAAATCTAATTATGATTTATACACCGATCTAATTATTCTAGCAACACAGTTATGCATTCTCCTTCAAGAATTAAACATCTAATGTATAACATACAATTCAAGGCTTACCTTCAACTGTTGAAATCAATCACAGCTCACCCAGAAAACCTCCCACAGCTAATCACCCAAAAATCCGATCGGTTGGAATCTTCTTGTCTCCCACCAATCAAACACCAAACCAACCACCGACGCAGCACCCCCCCTTTCACGAGCCATGTTGTTCACCGGGGACAGACCAGATGAACATCAGGAGTAACGATCGACGGAGGCAGCAACAACATCACAGACAAGGGCATCACCATCCACGATCAATGTTGGCCGACGACCCTTGTTGCTTGCGGATCAGAGGAGAAAGGTGACCACAACAATCACTCACACTGAAAGGGACCGGGGAATCATAGTTTGCCCTAATGCAGCCGGAACTGGCGGTGATGCAGAGGGTCAATGTTGTTCCATCCACGACTGCAGCGGTGCACAAACGAGAAACCACTTGTCGGTACGATGGTCGGAGCGATCAGAAAAGGATACCGATGTTGGGAGGCAAGTGATGTCGATCGGTGGAAGAGGGAGGCTGTTGGCGCTCGTCGTCCGGATCGACAGAGCACGACAAGGAAATCCGACGGCACAACTAGGGCAAAGCACTCGGGCTGCTTGTTTGGTCGAACATTGACGAGACGAGCACAAGTGGGCGACGTCGATCTGAGTTGGTGATGATTGCCGCCAGATCTAGGGAACTCGAGGAAAGCCGGCCACCGAGACTATCTGTGGTGGCCGGAGACTCACCGCCGGCAATAGGCGACAGCGAGTTAGTCTCGGGCGGCGTGGCGAGGTGGCGGTGGCGAGTGGCGGCGAGTGATTTGGAGGAGGAAAGTCGCGCGGGGGAATGAGGAGAAGGAAAGGTCGGGATCGCGAAGAAGAAAAAAAAGGAGTCGCGAACATAGAAACCGACGGGAAACGGAAGGGATTAGTTTAATTAAACCATTTAATACTAAACAGGCTTTACAAAATCCTGTTCGCTTTATCCCCACGAAATATCCATAGAACCTTCATTTAAATCCAAAAAAATTTCTAAAAATTTCTGGAAAGATTCTATAAGACAATTTATTAATTAACAAGGGTATTAATTAATTTTTTTTTCCTCGGTATTTTACAGGTTTTGCCCGCTAAAAAATCAATAAACTAAGGAAACAAAGGACTTGAAAGCAATCATCCTCTTACACATCCATTATTTACCCATGGAGAAAATATGATCCATGTGAAATGTCAATCACTACGGTGGCAAATAAGAGAGATTTCAGTGAGTTATGGAGTCGACCACTACAAAAAAAAAAAAAATTGATTCAGCGATAAAATTTTGCGACTAAATTTATTCGTTATTAATTTAGAATGAATTTTGTGATAAAAATAGAAATGTCACAAATCAAGAATGGATTTTACAATAAGAAATCATTTATCATAAATGTAGCAATAAACTACGAATTCGTCTCAAATTTTACAACAAATAAAATTTTTTTCGTTATATCCATTGCAATATTTGCGACGAATGTAACTTTTATTGTCAAATATGCAACAAAAAATAAAATTCATTGCAAAATTTACAACAATAATTCAATTCATCATAAATATTGCGACGAAAATAACATTCGTCGCTGATTTTAATTAAAGTTGAAAATCGTGGTGGATGCAGGTAAAAATATTACGAATATTTAATTTTTCGTCGCAGATTTACAATGAACTTTGCGACTACAAATTTTCATCACGAAATCTGATTAAATTTCCGCTCGTTCCCCTTTCCTCCTCATGCTCGATCACGACCTCTTCCCCCCTCTCTCTCTCTCGAAATACGACCATCGAAAAATGAATGGATCACTGTCGGTACGTGTTCAACCTCCTCCCTCTCTCTATCTCTCTCTAAATATGGCGATAAATCGTCGGATCTGGATAGATTCGACGGTGGGTCACCAAATCTGCGTAGATCTACAAGTGGATGAAAGATCTGGCGGTGGATCGTCGGATCTGCGCAGATCCGACGGTGGATTGTCGGATATGTGCAAATCCGATGGTGGATCGTCGGATCTTCACATATCTGGTGGTGGATTGCAAATCTGATGGTGGATCGTCGGATATGTGTAGATCTTGTGATCTATGCAGATCCGACGGTGGATCATTGTATCAGCACAGATCTGACGATGGATCGTCGGATCTGCCTAGATTTGGTGGTGGATCACAGATCCGACGGTGGATCGTCGATCTAGCTCGATGAATCGTCGGATCTGGCGAATCGTCGGTGACATCGAAGGGGGGGGGTTGCCGGGCCGATGGGATCAGCTTATGAGGGTGGATGAACAGAGGTTGCGAAAGGAGTAGAACAGTGAGCGGGATGGACGCGGAGAGGCAGGTGGACAACACACCGAGTTCGCCACGAGATCGCAATAGTAAGGCAGAGGACCAACCTGAGGGAGAAGCAGGTGAATAGATCGAGTCAGGCGAGCAGTAGGGAGGCTTCGAGATGGGCATAGAGATAAAGCGAAGAGGGAAGACGCGGAGCGAGGGTCGATTTCCGGGCAGCGGAAAGTTGTCCGAAAGGGGGAGAGGGCGAGAGGAATCTGACGGTTTGCGTGCCCAAAATTGCCTCTGGCAAATGCCAATAGAAGTCCACGGCTCGGGCAGGAGGCCGCCCGTGCAGAGCACAAACCGATCGAGACTGACCGACCATTCACGGGCTGATAGTTGGGCCGAAGATTAATCCGTCTGGTTCAGGGAGGAATTATCTTAAAATTGAATCGAATTTTATTAAAATATTAATTCGATCAATATTTATTTTTAAAAAACTATTTAAACTTATAAAATAATAATAATAATATTTTTTGAATGTTTAATTATTTAACAAAAATATAATAAATTTAATGAATTTTTAGAATTTATATGTGAAACTTAATTGATTTAATCGAAATAATATTTTTTTTTGAAGAAAATAAATTTTCAAATAGATCGAAAATTAATTTAGTGTTGAATTAAAATTTTAGAGTGAATCTATACGAATATGATTAGATTATAGAAGCAACTTTGGTTATTTATATATGAAAATATTAATTTTTATTCATTTAATTACGGCTAAAGGTATTTTATGATTTAGAATCAAAGATAAAAAATATATATTGTAAGAACAAATATTGATATACAAATAGACATAATTTAATAATTTACAATTATCTAAAGTACTTCATAATTAAAAAAATAACTTATAAATAATTCGAATTGTAATTCGAATGGGTCAGCAATCTTATTACTCAAATGGCTCAATAACCCTACAAATTAATATTCATCAATGAGCATCGTTGTAACTGGTACAACCACTTCGATGGTTGACTCAATCTCAGACTAAAGCAATAAGGTTTGCAGTTTTGCCCGCTAAAAAATCAATAAACTAAGGAAACAAAGGACTTGAAAGCAATCATCCTCTTACACATCCATTATTTACCCATGGAGAAAATATGATCCATGTGAAATGTCACATTCACTCCACATCGACTACGGTGGCAAATAAGAGAGATTTCAGTGAGTTATGGAGTCCACCAGTACAGAAAAAAAAATGATTCAGCGATAAAATTTTGTGACTAAATTTATTCATTATTAATTTAGAATGAATTTTGTGATAAAAATCGAAATGTCACAAATCAAGAATGGATTTCACAACAAAAAATCATTTATCATAAATGTTGCAATAAACTACGAATTCGTCTCAAATTTTACAACAAATAAAATTTTGTCGTTATATCCATCGCAATATTTGCGACGAATGTAACTTTTATTGTCAAATATGCAACAAAAAATAAAATTCATTGCAAAATTTACAACAACATTTCAATTCATCATAAATATTGCGACGAAAATGACATTCGTCGCTGATTTTAATTAAAGTTGAAAATCGTGGTGGATGCAGGTAAAAATATTATGAAGATTTAATTTTTCGTCGCAGATTTATAATGAATTTTTCGACTACAAATTTTCATCACGAAATCTGATTAAATTTTCGCTCGTTCCCCTTTCCTCCTCATGCTCGATCACGACCTCCTCCCCCCCCCCCTCTCTCTCTCTCTCTCTAAATATGACCATCGAAAAATGAATGGATCACTGTCGGTATGTGTTCAACCTCCTCCCTCTCTCTATATCTCTCTAAATATGGCGATAAATCATCGGATCTGGATAGATCCGACGGTGGATCACCAAATCTGCGTAGATCTGCAGGTGGATGGAAGATCTAGCGGTGGATCGTCGGATCTTCGCATATATGGTGGTGGATTGCAAATCCGATGGTGGATCGTCGGATATGTGCAGATCTTGTGATCTGTGCAGATCCGACGGTGGATCATCGTATCAGCACAGATTTGATGATGGATCGTTGGATCTGCCTAGATTTGGTGGTGGATCACAGATCCGACGGTGGATCGTCGATCTAGCTCGATGAATCGTCGGATTTGGCGAATCGTCGGCGACATCGAAGGGGGGGGGTTGCCGGGCCGATGGCATCAGCTTATGAGGGTGGATGAACAGAGGGCGCGAAAGGAGTAGAACAGCGAGAGGGATGGACGCGGAGAGGCAGGTGGACAACACACCGAGTTTGCCACAAGATCGCAATAGCAAGGTAGAGGACCAACCTGAGGGAGAAGCAGGTGAACAGATCGAGTCAGGCGAGCAGTAGGGAGGCTTCGAGATCGGCACAGAGATAAAGCGAAGAGGGAAGACGTGGAGCGAGGGTCGATTTCCGGGCAGCAGAAAGTTGTCTGAATGGGAAAGAGGGCGAGAGGAATCTGACAGTTTGCGTGCCCAAAATCGCCTTTGCCAAATGCCAATAGAAGTCCACAGCTCGGGCAGGAGGCCGCCTGCGTGCAAACCTGACCGATCGAGGCTGGCTAGGCCATTCACGGTGGGAGATTAATCCGTCTGGTTCAGGGAGGAATTATCTTAAAATTGAACCGAATTTTATTAAAATATTAATTCGATCAATATTTATTTTTAAAAAACTATTAAAACTTATAAAAAATAATAATAATATTTTTTGAATGTTTAATTATTTAACAAAAAAATAATAAATTTAATGAATTTTTAGAATTTATATGTGAAACTTAATTGATTTAATCGAAATAATATTTTTTTGAAAAAAATAAATTTTCAAATAGATCGAAAATTAATTTGGTATTGAATTAAAATTTTAGAGTGACTCTATACGAATATGATTAGATTATAGAAGCAACTTTGGTTATTTATATATGAAAATATTAATTTTTATTTATTTAATTACGGCTAAAGGTATTTTATGATTGAGAATCAAAGATAAAAAATATATATTGTAAGAACAAATATTGATATACAAATAGACATAATTTAATAATTTACAATTATCTAAAGTACTTCCTAATTAAAAAAATAACTTATAAAAATATTTATACAAATTGAAAAATATAAAATGAATATATTTCAAAATACTAATTGATAAATTTATGATGGTCATCCCAATAATTCGAATTGTAATTCGAATGGGTCAATAATCTTATTACTCAAACGACTCAATAACCCTACAAATTAATATTCATCGATGAGCATCGTTGTAACTTGTACAACCACTTCGATGGTTGACTCAATCTCAAACTAAAGCAATAAAGTTTGCGGTTTTATCACACCCCGAGAGCATGCCGAGTCGAAAATCAAACGGACAACATCTCCCCTGTACATGGCAACATTTCGGGTTAATACAAGGCCCGTAGGCCCACAATAACAACATAACATATAAATATGAAAACAACTACAACAACATAACAACTAATTACAACAACTACACAGCGGAAACATAAAACACAACAATATCAATCCCACACATGCATACCGATATGACTAACACATCACAACAACACGGAACCTCGACAAAATCTGAATATACAACATGTACATCACGAAAACTCCAAAATACAATACACGACGGACGGAAAGCCCAAAACAAACACGGGAGCCTCGGAGGTGAGATGAGATGTCAGCTAGCGGTGCTCCAAGCCGTCACGAAGTCTTCTACCTGTTACCTGGGCGACAGAAAAACCCAAGGTCCGTTGTGGTGGTGAGTAAAACTCAGCAGGTAATAGAAAAATATGTATATATGTAATATCACATGTATTTCAACAACATAATCTAGAGGTACAACAGGTATATGAGCATAGTATATAAATACAAGCATATACTGTCTAACCAAATGAACAACGTAAAATGCAAACATACCTGAGTCTGCTACGCTACTCTGATCCAACCTGAACATATATCCAACATATATATAACAAGAAGAGTAAGATCAACTCACAATATACTCAAGCTACAGGTCAAGGTATCTAATGGTCTATCCAACACATACCAGTATCTGACACAACCGTTATAACATATGCAAGAAGCATGCATGAATATGATATACAATCAAATGCAGCAAGCATAATACAATCAAATGCAACATCACAATAAGCATATATATATAGACTGCATCTATATATGTATACTAATCACAATCATCCATATATATATACACATGCATATATGTATATATATGACAATATGCAAAAATGTCATAAGTCGACAATGCAGCATGCATGGTCATATCGGCTCACCCTAAAGCTACCACGACCCCAGTGTGGCCTCGGTGGCTCGAGCATGACAACTGTCCCAACTCAACACCAACCACTACTCTCGAGTGGCCGAGGGCGTGAGATGATCGAGTAGCCTATAAGCGTAAAGAGCAACTACACAATAAGGGTGCTGCCGCCATTCCGATACCACTACCCATGAGTTGTCGAGTGCTACACACGCAGGACTACGACACACAAATCCAACTACCACCATCTATAGTGGTAGAGTGCAGCACCACAATGCTCTGCCCTCACACCGGTAACTTCTCCTATGAGTAACCGTGGAGGTAGGATGACTGGCGACTCTCTCGACCATAAGGGAGACCTAGTCGCCAGCGTGCATGCAAATGACATGAATGTAATGTCTCACATACAGACATCCACCATAGACTCTCTATTCTATAGAGAATCATACTAATCAAATCAACGTACTCTCTATCCTGTAGAGAGTCGTACTCAACTGATCATAACACTCTCTATCCTGTAGAGAGTCATACTAATCTAATCGACGCACTCTCTATCCTGCAGAGAGTCAAACTCAACTATGGACGCACTCTCTATCCTGTAGTGAGTCAAACTCAACTATGGACGCTCTCTCTATCCTGTAGAGAGTCATACTCAAACTAATTATATCAGGCTAGGACCACCGGTCCGTAGCGACACACTAAATACCATTCACCTGACCATTTACATAATACATGGTCGATAGTAAACATGCAACCTAAAGGTACTAGAATAACCCTATGTTCAAGACATTGTCTACCTACGGATGACCTCTTTGCCCAATTTACAATCAGGTTGTCATCCAGATTTTACTATTTGTATTTAACTAAACAAATTCTAGGTTACTTACATCACCTATATATATAACTCCTAATCATGATAAAATCAAACATGATAGCAGCAATGGAGTTAACAGCCAACGGTAAGTTCAAGCATAAGATAATAAGAGCAGGGTCAAGGTAACATGATCATATAAGATGATCATGCATCTAAATCTGTATGCATTAAAACTACCTGACCAGGGTAGGAATTACCCACATGCTTTGGAGACACCAATCGTCTTCATGTCCGCGAATTCGCCTCGCATCAAAGTCATAATCTTTGCTTCAATCACAACCAACTTCATAATCCACTTATGGAATCTGATCTGCCCACCTTTTTAACTGAAAATAAATCCCATGACAACACCCAAAATCTAATTATGATTTATACACCGATCTAATTATTCTAGCAACACAGTTATGCATTCTCCTTCAAGAATTAAACATCTAATCTATAACATACAATTCAAGGCTTACCTTCAACTGTTGAAATCAATCACAGCTCACCCAGAAAACCTCCCACAGCTAATCACCCAAAAATCCGATCGGTTGGAATCTTCTTGTCTCCCACCAATCAAACACCAAACCAACCACCGACGCAGCACCCCCCCTTTCACGAGCCATGTTGTTCACCGGGGACAGACCAGATGAACATCAGGAGTAACGATCGACGGAGGCAGCAACAACATCACAGACAAGGGCATCACCATCCACGATCAATGTTGGCCGACGACCCTTGTTGCTTGCGGATCAGAGGAGAAAGGTGACCACAACAATCACTCACACTGAAAGGGACCGGGGAATCATAGTTTGCCCTAATGCAGCCGGAACTGGCGGTGATGCAGAGGGTCAATGTTGTTCCATCCACGGCTGCGTGCCGACGAGAAACCACTTGTCGGTACGATGGTCGGAGCGATCAGAAAAGGATACCGATGTTGGGAGGCAAGTGATGTCGATCGGTGGAAGAGGGAGGCTGTTGGCGCTCGTCGTCCGGATCGACAGAGCACGACAAGGAAATCCGACGGCACAACTAGGGCAAAGCACTCGGGCTGCTTGTTTGGTCGAACATCGACGAGACGAGCACAAGTGGGCGACGTCGATCTGAGTTGGTGATGATTGCCGCCAGATCTAGGGAACTCGAGGAAAGCCGGCCACCGAGACTATCTGTGGTGGCCGGAGACTCACCGCCCGGCAGCGAATAGGCGACGAAGCGAGTCTCGCTCGGGCGGCCCGAGCGGCGGCAGTGAGTAGCTGGCGGCGTGGCGAAGGAAAGTGGCGCGGGCGATTTGGAGGAGGAAAGTCGCTGAGAAGGAAAGGTCGGGATCGCGAAGAAGAAAAAAAAGGAGTCGCGAACATAGAAACCGACGGGAAACGGAAGGGATTAGTTTAATTAAACCATTTAATACTAAACAGGCTTTACAAAATCCTGTTCGCTTTATCCCCACGAAATATCCATAGAACCTTCATTTAAATCCAAAAAAATTTCTAAAAATTTCTGGAAAGATTCTATAAGACAATTTATTAATTAACAAGGGTATTAATTAATTTTTTTTTCCTCGGTATTTTACAGGTTTTGCCCGCTAAAAAATCAATAAACTAAGGAAACAAAGGACTTGAAAGCAATCATCCTCTTACACATCCATTATTTACCCATGGAGAAAATATGATCCATGTGAAATGTCACATTCACTCCACACCGACTACGGTGGCAAATAAGAGAGATTTCAGTGAGTTATGGAGTCGACCACTACAAAAAAAAAAAAATTGATTCAGCGATAAAATTTTGCGACTAAATTTATTCGTTATTAATTTAGAATGAATTTTGTGATAAAAATAGAAATGTCACAAATCAAGAATGGATTTTACAATAAGAAATCATTTATCATAAATGTAGCAATAAACTACGAATTCGTCTCAAATTTTACAACAAATAAAATTTTGTCGTTATATCCATCGCAATATTTGCGACGAATGTAACTTTTATTGTCAAATATGCAACGAAAAATAAAATTCATTGCAAAATTTACAACAATAATTCAATTCATCATAAATATTGCGACGAAAATAACATTCGTCGCTGATTTTAATTAAAGTTGAAAATCGTGGTGGATGCAGGTAAAAATATTACGAATATTTAATTTTTCGTCGCAGATTTACAATGAACTTTGCGACTACAAATTTTCATCACGAAATCTGATTAAATTTCCGCTCGTTCCCCTTTCCTCCTCATGCTCGATCACGACCTCTTCCCCCCTCTCTCTCTCTCGAAATACGACCATCGAAAAATGAATGGATCACTGTCGGTACGTGTTCAACCTCCTCCCTCTCTCTATCTCTCTCTAAATATGGCGATAAATCGTCGGATCTGGATAGATTCGACGGTGGGTCACCAAATCTGCGTAGATCTACAAGTGGATGAAAGATCTGGCGGTGGATCGTCGGATCTGCGCAGATCCGACGGTGGATTGTCGGATATGTGCAAATCCGATGGTGGATCGTCGGATCTTCACATATCTAGTGGTGGATTGCAAATCTGATGGTGGATCGTCGGATATGTGTAGATCTTGTGATCTATGCAGATCCGACGGTGGATCATTGTATCAGCACAGATCTGACGATGGATCGTCGGATCTGCCTAGATTTGGTGGTGGATCACAGATCCGACGGTGGATCGTCGATCTAGCTCGATGAATCGTCGGATCTGGCGAATCGTCGGTGACATCGAAGGGGGGGGGTTGCCGGGCCGATGGGATCAGCTTATGAGGGTGGATGAACAGAGGCATGGAAAGTCTAAGTGGGACACTTGGCATTTGGGAAAGTTCAAGCATGGGTCTTGGCAATGGAAAGTCCAACATGGGTTGGCATGGAAAGTCCAAGTCTTGAGTATTTGGCATGGAAAGTCCAAGTGGGACACTTGACATTTGGGAAAGTCCAAGCATGAGTCTTGACAATGGAAAGTCCAACATGGGTTGACATGGAAAGTCCAAGTCTTGAGCACTTGGTATGGAAAGTCCAACATGGGTTGACAAGGGAAAGTCCAAGCTTTAGTCTTAACATTTGAGAAGTCCAAGGGGTTTGGTATTAGCGGCGTAAAGTCCAAGCGAGAGTCTTGGCAACATAAGTCCAATGGTTGGCGACATAAAGTCCTAGCGGAGTCTTGGCGGCATAAGTCCAATGTGCCTTGGCGGTGTAGACACCGTTAGCATGACATAGCCGATAGAAGCACCTGAAGGCTAGCGCGATTGATGAACAAGTCATGGATGACTTGGAGGGATCCGAGAGGTGTGAGGCTGATGGAGGTGGCTAGAAGGCTTAGGTCTAGGCTAAGGGTTGTCTAGCAAGTATGGAGGAACCATACTTGGGCTAAAATCTCATGTTTGAGGTGTGCCAGTCGACTGGTGAGAGTCAACTAGGGTTTGACTGCGGGAAGTGTCATGTGATCGCCGGAGGAGAAGCGATCAATCGATTAGGCGGCGATCGTGATCGATCGTGTGATCGATCGGCGGTGCTCGGGTTTTGGAGCACATAATGGAGTCTCACTCGACTGCTGCGGTCAGCAGTCGACTGATGGTCATAATCAGTCGACTGAGGATGGATCCGTTGGATCTTTCCAGCGTGGATCTAGCCGTTGTCTCACGATAACAGTGGCATGAGTCGACTGATGGTCCTGATCAGTCGACTGATCGATGTTTTCTAGCACAGGTTGAAGCTTTAAATGGAGCTTGTGAAGGAGGAAAGAGCAAGCGTTTCTTGAGGGCTTTTGGGGCGATTTGCTATTGCAAATCAGGGTCTCCAAGTTCATTTCAAGCAACCAAGTGATCAAGCATTCAAAGAGCAATTGTAAAGTAGTTTTCTTTACTTGCATTGTATTTCATTATTGTAATTGCTTGTATCTATTTCTTATTGTTGTAAGAATAGTTTGTACGATGTTTCTCCGCCTCCGACTTGTGTCGAGAAGGAGTATTTGTGATTAGTGGTTGTATGTGCATCACTAGAGCTCGTAGAGCTCGATCCGTGTTGTAGGAACCGTTCGATTCCAAACCACGTTATATTCTTGTGTTCGTGTGATTGCCTATTTTGTTATTGTTATTATTATCTATATTCCACTGCACTAACGAAGTTTGTAGACGAACACGCGAACGAGTTCCATCGACATATAACACGACGCTATTCACCCCCTCTCTAGCGTTCCAACGATCTCCTACAATTACCATGGATTTTTTGGTGGGTTTGCCTAGGACATGTCAAGGTCATGACGCGATTTGGGTAGTCGTTGACCGACTAATTAAATCCGCGCACTTCTTAGCGATTCGGAAGACCGACTCTCTGGATCATTTGGCAGAGTTATATTGTCGGGAGATCATCAGATTACATGGTGTTCCTTTGAGCATAATGTTAGATAGAGATCCCCGGTTCATGTCCCGATTCTGGCAGAGTCTGCAGCAGGCCTTAGGCACACAACTCCGTTTTAGTACAACATTCCATACTCAGACCGATGGACAGTCGGAGCGGACCATTCAGACTCTAGAGGATTTGCTGAGATCTTGTGTTATGGATTTCGGGGGCAACTGGGAGGACCACTTGCCGTTAGTGGAATTCGCCTACAACAATAGCTATCATTCGGCTATCCAAATGACTCCGTTTGAAGCATTGTATGGTAGACAGTGTCGTACACCCACCCTTTGGGAGGAGGTTGGGGAGGCCCAGTTGCTAGGATCCCAGAGAGCTCAGCATGAGGCAGAGTTGGTCCGTACTATTAGACGAAGGATGGTAGAGGCGCAGGATTGTCAGAAGATTATGCCGATCGGAGACGAAGACCTCTGGAGTTTTCTGTTAGTGACCACGTTTTCTTGCGAGTTTCACCCACGAAAAGGGTGAAGAGATTTGGACTCCGTGGTAAGCTGACTCCAAGGTGCATTGGTCCGTTCGAGATTTTGGAGAGGATCGGAGCAGTCGCTTACCGTCTAGCTCTACCACCATCCTTGACGGGTATTCATGATGTGTTTCATGTGTCCATGTTGAGGAAGTATGTGCCAGACCCTACACATATTCTGTCAGATGTGTCAGGTTCCATTCAACTTGATGCTACTTACGAAGAAGTTCCTATACGGATTACGGACCTGAAAGCGATTCTTGAACAAGGTTGTTGCGACTTGACTTGGAAGCTTGAGGAAAAGATAATAGCTCAATATCCCCACCTGTTTACTTAAGATACGTGAGATATATTTTCAGTACTTGTGGTATCTCTTACTCATTATGCATTGAGTGAAAAATTTGGGGACCAAATTTTTGTTAGTGGGGGAGAATGTGAGATACCGAAAATATATATATATATGTATATAATAATATAAAAAAATACCTATTTTTACTTGAGAAATTATTTTAGGTAATTTTTCAAAAATTTTTTTTTGAATTAAACAGGGTTTGTATGAAATATATAAGGGTATAATTAAATTAATTAGGTGTTAATTAAAACCTAGGTTTTGATTTACTTATAAAAGGGGATAATCCGGTTTATCTCTTCGTACCCAAATTTCTCCGCCACGCCCTAGTTTCTTCCCCCCCCCCCCTCGCGATCTCCTCTCCGCCGACACCTTTCTCCTTCGTGAACGCCCGGCGAAGCTTCTTCCCAACTATCGCTCTTAACCCTATCTTTCCGCCACGACCCTTTTCTCCTCCTTCACTCGCTTTACTCGCCACTCGCCCCCACTGTCGTCGCGTCCGTGCCTTTGCCAATTTTGTTCCTTGTCAACGAAGTGCTCGTTCATTAGACATCGCTTCTTAGTGCTCAGAAAAAGGGCTTGTTCGAGTTTGCACATCATTTATTGTCTAGAAGGTCTGGACTCTGCAGTTAAATTGATGTCATTTGAATTTTTTTGAGTTTTACATATTTGGTAATTGTTGATTTTCTGAGCTTGCCTTATATCCATCTCTTGGACTTTTTTTTTCTTCCTTTGATTTCTGTGATTTGCTTCACAGTGTTGGTTTATAGCGTCTATATGGGATGCCATTTCGATTTCGGATTTCGCCAATAGTGATTTTGTAGGTCGTCCGTCTTGTAATTGATAGTTAAGTTTCCTTGACAAAGCCGCTGGGATATTGGTTAGGATGGGCGGAATAGTGTGCAGGCCTCTTTTGTCCAGTGTTGGTTATCATGGAAAAATGAACTAATCGAAATAAAAATAATAATAAAAAAAATCTTAGTGTGGGTTTTCAATTTACTTTTATCAATTACATAGGTTTTAGATTAAGTGAATATGGGATCGAAGTAGAATTTAGTCGAATATTGGTTGTGTGCTAGAACTTAATGGTAGTTATATTATATGCAGGTTTCGGTCACGAGATAGGTCCACGAGCTTAAAGACGATTGGTATTCTTCATAGCAGGCGGGTGTCTTTGACTTATCTTCTTTTAGATATTGTCATCTTATAGTGCATGGTTTACTATAACTAGTAGTAGTTTTCTATGCTTGTTAACTGCCTTGGTATGTCACTACCTAGTATGTAATGTAGTCGTTTCATATGCTTATTATATTATGCTCTATCATTTTGATAGTGTTATTTGTTTATTTAGCACTAGAGTAGTGACATTTCTTGCGTACTGGATATTGAATGAATAAAGAATATAATTTGCATGTGCACATAGATTTATGTACTTAAGTTATTTGATATGGGCTTCTATTGGTACATACCATAGGTAGTTATAGCGATGCATTAGTGTTAAGCACCGTCTTGCATTATTGCGAGTAGCGATCGTCGGCTCCTCGGTAGGAGGTGATACTACTTAGTAGGGAGCCCGTCGTCGGTCACATTACCTCGTATACAACCACTGGTGGGTGTGTGTAGTTGCTCTGTCGAGGGCTCCGTAGTGGTTTCTCGGGTGATTTGTTTGTGACGTGGTAGCATCTGAGATCCCTCCTTTGTTGTGAGGCGAGGTGATTATCCCCGTACATACATGAGGTAGGAGGGTGATACTCGCTAGCATTACATCCACTCGGTCACATAGGTGTAGTAGTGGCCGAGTGTCTGATTGTCCTGACCCTACCTACTCGTGAGACACATGACATGTCGGTGCATTTGGGTAGCGTCGAGGGGTACGGATGATTGCATCATGAGCGTATGTTTTACTATATCATTGGTCGTTACACTTTTGATTATTGCATATGATTATCATGCATCTGAGGAGATATTATGTTGTTTGTTTTGGGTGATTCTATATATATATGTGTGGATGTATTTTATGTAGGATTAGGTGATTACAGTATGTCTGATTTGAGTATGTATTTACATTGAAAAGCATGCAGTTTGATTTCTATTACTACTTATAGTTTACTATGCATGAGTTGATATCCATTGAGTTTTACTCACTCAGTTGATATTTGTTCATTTCAGGATGAGCCGTCAGGAGAGTCGATTGCATTACGATCTGAGCTCATTATCATCTTTCTAGTTTTTCCGCATTTTGTTTTCTAAGACTCTGTGTTTTAAACTTGTAAAACTTTAGACTCTTGGTCGTTTTGGTGGTACTAGTTCAAGTCTTTGTGGACTTTTGATTCGATATGTTTTTGGTTGTATGTGTGATTTTGTATTCCTGCTCAGATGGCAGAAGGGGTAAGTCTAGACATTTTTAGTTACTTTGATTGTTGGCCTAAGGCCTTATGTTATGTCTTGTGGTTTTAGATGTTCCGGCCGTGTTGGCCGATGTATAGTGGGCCGTGTAGGCCTTGTATACCAGTTTCAATTGTCTGCAGTACAGGGGAGGTATTGTCCGATTTTCGTCGGACATGTACCTCTCTCGGGGCGTGACAATTTATTTGGTATCAGAGCCAGGTTCTGAAGTTCCTAGGGATTTTGGGTTTTTGGAGTTCGCCACGTTTGGCAGGTCAATTTGTGCATTTTCGAATGTTTACGGATTTTCGTTGATGTGACATTTTGGGTATTTTGGAGACATTTCGACAAGATCATATTGGGGACTTAGCGGCGACAGGACATCTCTCAGATGGCTAACAGGTGAAATTTTAATTTTTGTTTCTATCTGTAGTAATACCTGTGTACTATTATAGCAGATATGATACAAGGTGGGCATGGTCTCACACCGAGACGAGGTGCAGGGCGACCACACACGAGGACATTGAGAGCTACTCAGATGTCAGAAAGGGCTACGGAAGATGAGTCTGTCGATCAGGGTCAGACTTTACATTGTGCCACAAGTGTAGTGGGTCCTGAGTCCCCGACGATTCCTCCTCCAGAGATACCCACTTATGTGGTATTCACGGTGACATCGGTGGTTCCCACACCAACATCTTCCGCAGCACCCTTGACAACACCTTCTACGGTACCCCCGGAGGTATCACCGGTAGCCGCTGCTGATACATACTAGGCATCTCCTCCAGCAGTGTCTACGGGATATGCGGCACCTCCGCTAGTGGTGCAGGCTACTGCATGCCCGACAGTCCCACCAGTAGTACCGGTCGCCTCTTTTTCAGTACCGACTTCTGTTTGTGCAACCGCACCAACTTTAGTGGTTTTGCCAGCTTCCGTGATGATCGTTACTCATCCTGTTGATGTGACTGCGGCACGAGCTCGGATCCCAGCCTTAGCGGAGTCGATGAAAGGCCGATTCACGCTCTTCCATGGGGAGGCAGATCCGAGGGCGGCACAGTCCTTGATAAAGACTATGGAGCAGACCTTTTTCTATATGGCTTGCTCCGAATGGGAGAAGACAGAGCTTGCAGCCTACCATTTACGGGATGAGGCTGAAACCTAGTGGGACACACAGCGTGCGATCATAGTCGAGCAGCAGATAACATGGGAAAAATTCAGAGAGGTTTTTGAGAGCCAGTATTTTCCACTGTCTTATCAGATGACGCGTCATCAGGATTTTCAAAACCTTCGACAGAACAATCGCACGGTGATGAAATATAATGCTGAATTCAATCGGTTAGCTAAATTTTGTCCGGAGTCAGTTGTTGAGGACCGGTCTCGTATGCTTCAGTTTGTTCAGGGGCTTGACGGACATCTTCAGGTGAAGCTAGTAGGATTTGGGAATTCTTTTTACAGAGAGGCATTGGATAGAGCTCTTCTGATTGAGTTAGCTCAACAGAGAGCAAATCTGAAAAAGGAAGAAAACAACGGATCGAATCGATTCGAGCTCGGCCCGCCATTATGGAGTCATTAGTAGGCGGGTGATGAGGCGTCGAGAATATACGGGCATCGAGCCAAATCGGAAGGCTGGGCGATCTTCGTCGGGGCGTTTCGATCTTACCTGCTTGATAGCGAAGCGGTCCTCTAATAGCGATCCTTTGTGTTAGGTGCGGGTCTAGAGAACATATGATATCAGCATGTACACTGACACAGTCAGTTTGCTATTATTGTAAACTTCCTGGACAACAAAGCCGAGATTGTTCGCTGAAGGCTCAACATGTAGGGAGTGTATGCAATGCGAGGAGGATAAATGCAGACAAAGGACCTCAGTGAGGAGGATAGAAATCCCAATCTTAGCGCGCCCGGCGAGGCGGCTCTCGGCGATTCTTTGCGTATGCCATGCATGGGCGAGGACACCTAGAGTCCCTATGGAGTTCTGAGTTTTATTTTAGGGCCGCGATATTAGTCTCGGCCTCGGTAGTTGGTCTTTGTGTCGATCGCGACCTCGATCGTCGGTCGATGTCGATCGCGACCACGGTAGTTGGTGCGATATCAATCGCGACCTCGACCATTGGTTTCATATCAGCGGGATATTTATATCATCGCCTTGATGCAGTGCCAGCGCGCCTCGATGCTCGCCTTAGTGACAATCTCGAGGTACTGGCCGCGACCTCTTGCGGCGCTACCACCTCCACCCACGAGGCGGACATATTCATGCGATTGCGAGAGGATGCGGTAGTCGATGGATACATTTCGGGGTATAGTTTTACTTTATGCATTTTCTCCTGATATGTTAGTTAACACTGGTAGTTCGCATTCGTTTATTTCTCGGGCGTTCCTGAGGGAGGTTGGTAGACTACCTACTCTTAGGTCCTAAAGATTGATGGTATCTCTGCCTTCTGGGGATAAATTAGAAGTCACCCAGGAGGTTAGAGGATATCCATTAGATTTTGGTAGCGTTATACTCCCGGTAGATTTGTTGGTTCTCGACATGATTGAATTCGACATCATTCTTGGTATGGATTGGCTAACAGCGTATCATGCCACTGTGGATTGCCAGACGAGGGTAGTTACATTTCATCCTCCTAACAAACCGTCATGGGATTTTACTGGCATCAGAAACGTTGGCATATCGACCATTTCTGTAATTCAAGCTCAGAAGCTTTTATCACACGACTGTTAGGATTTTCTCTTATCATTAATCAATGTCGAGGACAGTGGTGAATCTCATATCTCGGATATTCCTATCGTCCGAGAGTATCCGGATGTCTTTCCAGAGGAGTTACCAGGCCTGCCTCCTAGAAGGTAAGTGGAGTTCACGATTGAGTTAATTCCGGGAACGATGCCGACATCGAAAGCTCCTTATCGTATGACCCCTAAAGAGTTGGACGAGCTAAAAGTCCAGCTTCGGGAGCTTTTGGATAGAGGTTTTATCCGCCATAGCGCATCTCCCTGGGGTTCTCCGGTTCTCTTCGTAAAGAAGAAAGACGGTTCGATGAGATTATGCATCGACTATAGACAATTGAACGTCGTCACCATCAAGAATAAATATCCCCTGTCATGTATTGAGGACTTGTTTGATCAGCTCAGAGGTACATCAATATATTCTAAGATTGATCTGTGGTCCGAATATCATCAACTAAGGGTTAGAGACTCAGACATTCAGAAGACAGCGTTCCGTACCAGATATGAACACTATGAGTTTTTGGTAATGCCATTTGGGCTTACCAATGCTCCTGCAGTATTCAAGGATTTGATAAACTGTGAATTTATGGATTTCCTAGATCGGTTCGTGATTGTCTTTATTGACGACATTCTGGTTTATTCTCGTTCCGAAGAGGAACATGCGCAGCATCTTCGCCTTGTTTTGGATAGGCTCCGACAGAAGCGACTCTATGTGAAGTTCAGTAAGTGCGCGTTCTGGTTACCCTCAGTCGGTTTTCTGGGACATGTGGTTTCTAGTAGAGGCATTTCAGTTGACCCCCAGAAGATCGAGGCTATCACCAGTTGGGAGCAGTCGAAATCAGTTTAGGAAGTTCGTAGTTTCTTAGGTTTGACCGGTTATTACAGACGGCTCGTTGAGAGTTTCTCGAGCATTGCTATGCCGTTGACACGCCTTACTAGGAAGGGCATGAAGTTCACGTGGTCAAAGGCGTATGAAACTAGCTTCCAGGTGTTGAAAAAGAGACTGGTGTCAGCACCGATTCTGGTATTGCCATCAAGGGACGACGGTTTCGTTCTTTACACCGATGCGTCACTCCAGGGTTTAGGCACAGTACTGATGCAACACGACAGGGTGGTCTCTTATGTTTCTCGCCAGTTGAAAGAACATGAGAAAAACTACTCAGTACATGATTTAGAGTTGGCAGCTATTATCTTCGCCTTGAAGATTTGGAGGCATCATTTGTATGGTATTACATTTGAGATTCTTACTGATCATAAGAGTCTCAAATATCTATTTACACAGAAGGAACTTAATCTCCGACAGAGGAGATGGATGGAGTTTCTGAAGGATTACGACTGTACTATTAGCTACCATCCAGGAAAAACCAATGTGGTCGCCGATGCACTTAGCCAGAAGTCCTGAGGGACTTTAGCTAGCTACCGAGTTTTAGTCACGGAGTTGATTCAGGGTTTTTCTGAGTTGGGCCTTGAGGAGCAGAGACCGACAGAGCAGGGCATTCTTGTTACCATGGTTGCTCAATCGTATATTAGGACGAGAGTCTGAGAGGCTCAGGTCAGTGATCAACACTTGCAGTTTATTGGCAGCTAGATAACCTCAGGACAACAGACTGAGTTCACCCGTGATGATGAGGACATTATTTATTTTCGGGGCAGACTATGCATGCCTCAGTCTCACCCGGTCATGGAGGAGTTACTTCAGGAGGCTCATCGCTCTCGATTTGCGATCCACCCAGGCGGAACCCGCTTGTATCGAGATTTAAAGCGTTTGTATTAGTAGAACGACATGAAGAAAGACATCGCAGATTTTGTGCCGAGATGCCTAGTTTGCCAACAGGTGAAGGATGAGCACCAGAGACCAGCTGGATTACTTTAGAGGATTCATATTCCCGAGTGGAAGTGGGATCACATTACTGTTGGTGTAATCGACCCAATTTACGATTGACCAGGACTCGAGCTTGACTCGAGAGATGTTTTGATGTTCGACAAAAACATATGACAATGTAATTGTCATGGGAAAGTCCAAGTCATGGGTACTTGACATGGAAAGTCTAAGTGAGACACTTGGCATTTAGGAAAGCCCAAGTCTTGGGTACTTGACATGGAAAGTCCAAGTGGGACACTTGGCATTTGGGAAAGTCCAAGCATGGGTCTTGGCAATGGAAAGTCCAACATGGGTTGGCAAGGGAAAGTCCAAGCTTAAGTCTTGACATTTGAAAAGTCTAAGGGGTTTGATATTGGCGGCGTAAAGTCCAAGCAGGAGTCTTGGCAGCATAAGTCCAATGATTGGCGGCGTAAAGTCCAAGCGGAGTCTTGGCAGTGTAAGTCCAATGTGCCTTGGCGGTGTAGACACCGTTAGCAATGACATAGCCGATGGAAGCACCTGAAGGCTAGCGCAATGGATGAACAAGTCATAGATGACTTGGAGGGATCCGAGAGGCATGAGGCTGACGGAAGTGGCTAGAAAGCTTAGGTATAGGCTTAGGGTGGTCTAGCAAGTATGGGGGCACCATACTTGGGTTAAACCTCATGGTTGAGGTTAAAACTTCATGTTTGAGGTGTGTCAGTCGACTGGTGTCATATGACAGTCGACTGGTGTGAGTCAACTAGGGTTTGACTCCGAAAAGTGTCATGTGATCTGCGGAGGAGGGCAATCGGTGATTGGTAGCGATCGGCGATCGTGTGATCGATCGGTGATGCTATTTTCCGAAGAATGGAGTTTGGACTCATTGTTGGGGTTAGCGATCAAGTGGAGGCTCTATCGATCGGTGATGGCCATAATCGATCGTCGTTGGATCTTTCCACCGTGGATCTAGCCATTTTCTCACGACAACAGTGACATCAGTCGACTGATGGTCCCGAGCAGTTGACTGATCGGTGTTTTTCAGCCCAGGCAGAAGCTTTAAATGGAGCTCGTGGAGGAGGAAAAAGGATCCGGTTCTTGAGCATCCTTGGGGCGATTTGTTGCTACAAATCAGGGTCTCCAAGGTGATTCTTCAAGCAACCAAAAGCAAACAATCCAAAGGCATTTGTAAAGTGTTTTCTTTACTTGTATTGCATTGTATTTCATATTAGTTGCTTGTTGTATTTAGTTTTTTTTGTAAACTATTGTACGAGGTTTCTCCGCCTCCGGATTATTCCGAGAAGGAGAGTTTATTAGTGGTTGCGTGTGTATCACTAGAGCTCGTAGAGCTCAATCCGTGGAGTAGGAACCTTGAGATTTCGAACCACGTTATATCCTTGTGTTGTGGTGTGTTTGTCTATTTCATTATCATTTTATTATTATTCCGCTGCGCGCTAACGAAAATTATAGACAAATGCGAAACAAATTCCATCACTTACGATAACAAGCTATTCACCCCCCCCCTCTAGCTTCCAAGGATCCTCTACAAATAGGGCCATCAATGGGTTTTGACCGAAATCCATTGATGGACCTAGAGAAGTCCAAATTCCAAAATGTTAACATGGATTGAAAGACCTAACAGCTTCAAATGTTGATGTGTCGAGGAAACTTTGTTCTGATCCTCCTACCTCTCAGTTTTGGCCACCTGCCACGTGGCACGGGGCCTGATTTCTGAAATATGACTGTGTAAACCTAATCAAACCTTGAATATCAAAAAAATTTGGACACGGAAGATGTGAATAGGGTCGTCAATTCCCAGCTTCACGTACAATTTCGAACTAGCCGAGAAGATATGAATAGGATCGTCAATGAGTTTTGATCGAAACCCATTGATGGAACTACAGGAGTGTTGGGAATTATAATCTCAGGAACACAGTGGTCCTGGGAATTGAATTCCCAGCACCATGTATAATTTTGAACTGACCAAGAAATAAGGTGGTGCTGGAAATTATAATCCCAGGAACACAGTGGTCATGAGATTTAAATTCTCAACACCACGTGTACAATTTTGAACTGGCCAAGAAATAGAGTGGTGCTGGGAATTATAATCCTAGGAACACAGTGGTCATGAGATTTGAATTCTCAGCACCACGTACAATTTCGAACTGGCCGAGAAATACGGTGGTGCTGGGAATTATAATCCCAGAAACACATTGGTCATGGGATTTGAATTCCCAACACCACGTACAATTTTGAACTTGCCGAGAAATAAGGTGGTGCTGGAAATTATATTACCAGGAACATAGTGGTGCTGGGAATATAATTCCCAGCACCACGTACAATTTCGAACTGGCCGAAAAATAAGGTGGTGTTGGGAATTATTATCCCAGGAACACAGTGGTCCTGAGATTTGAATTCCCAACACCACGTACAATTTCGAACAGGCCGAGAAATAAGGTGGTGCTGGGAATTATAATCCCAGGAACACAGTGGTCCTGAGATTTGAATTCCTAGCACCATGTACAATTTCGAATTGGCCGAGAAATAAGGTGGTGCTGGGAATTATAATCCCAGGAACACAGTGGTCCTAGGATTTGAATTTTCAGCACCATGTACAATTTTGAACTGGCCGAGAAAAAAGGGTGGTGCTGGGAATTATATTCCTAGGAACACAGTGATCCTAGGATTTGAATTCTCAGCACTATGTACAATTTCGAACTGGCCGAGAAAAAAGGATGATTCTGGGAATTATATTCCCAGAAACACAGTGGTCATGAGATTTGAATTTCCAGCACCACGTACAATTTCGAATTGGCCGAGAAATATGGTGGTGCTGGGAATTATATTACTAGGAACATAGTGGTGCTAGGAATTAAATTCCTAGCACCACGTCTGATTCAATTATGAGAAATAAGGTGGTCTTTGGAAATATAATCCCAATGTGAGTGGTCTGAGATTTGAATTCGACACCGTACAATTTTGGCCAGAGAAATATGGTGGTCTTTGGGAATTCAAATCAGATTCTGATGGTCTGGGATTTGAATTCCCCACGCATACAATTTCGAACTAGTGAGAAATAAGATGGTCTTTGGGAATTATAATCCCGAGAATCTGATGGTCCTAGGATTTGAATTTCGGCACCATGCATCTGATTTAATGGTGAAAAAAGGGTAGTCTTTGGGAATTATATTCAGAAAGCCGATGGTCTGACATTTGAATTCCCAGCACCAGATTTAAATCTCATCACAAAATCATAAAGTCGAAGTGGTTCACATATTTAACAATGTATATATATTTTATAGTTGTACATATACTACACAAATTGGATTTACACTTTGCATCTGGAGAATGACTTTTACAGGCAGGCACCTTGGTGCAGTAAAAAATTTACAACTTTGTATACTCTTACAACATATCCCAAATTACAACACAATCATAATTGCAAACAAAAGTGTGAGCTGCGCATTATTCTATTCCCCACCACGAATCTAAAACTCCTCATATCTTACTGTCTGAATCTTTTAGGGTACCTAAATAATAGGCTTTCAATATATCGTATTATAAAAAATGCACAATCATAGCTGTAAAAAATATAAATGATTAGTCCATTACTAACTTATAAAATATGGTATTTACAAAGAATATTAAATGTCTTACGAAGAGCTTTGTCTGGGACCCTGGACTCGACGCACGGAAAATTTTGCATTACAAAATTTATCAGCGAGGCTAGGATGTTAGTTATCATAATACGAAGGGTAGATCTTTTTAAAGAATTCAATCTGGGACCCAAAAAAATGCTATAAATCATTCATACACAAACGGTTTATTTAAGTAACATATAAAAAAATATTGCTTACTGTTTCTTCAAATTGAGTAGTGTAAGCTTTCCTAACGGACAATGAGTTGTAGTGGATAAACTCTGCATTTTCCAAGTCCGCCACTAGTAGGTGACAGTGCTCGTCACGGATTATTAGACAAAATATGTATCTGATTGGATCGCCTAGGGTTTTAAAAGTTTACTCGAATGCTTGGGCGTACATCATATTAAACATATCCTGTGTATAAAAAAGTTTGTCAAAACACCGAAGCTTTAAAGTTGATAATTCCATGCAAAAGGGGCAAAAATTTACCGAGAATCCAGCCCCACATATTGAGTTATAGTACGCCTTATCAGTCTCCTTGCACTCATCAGCTAAGACTGAAAAATAAGCACTTATGCAATCCCCATCTGTCAAAACATTCCAATCAAATATTGTAAGGAAAGAGTCCATGTATAAGTTAATAGCATCCGTCATCTACACTGGTCCTGATACTATCACACTACACAAGGAAAGTGTTATTAGCAACTCTCAAAACATAAGATTACTATTATAAACACTCCATTTTTTTTACTGTCTTACTCCATTTTTTTTAGTTTCAATAAACACTCCCCGACTATTGGATCTATCTTATTGGTGAATTCTTTATAAGCTTGCTGTATAAAAAAAAAAAATCTGTGGGGATAGAAATATTTTGTCTGAAAAATAGGACTGAACAAGATAACTTATGCTCACCTCCAATATTCTCGTCTTGACTTCGTCGAGTATTTATTGTTTGTCCGTGGAGACTTGTGTGGCAGTATCTAATATTTCAGGTTCATACTTCTCGGTAATTGATTTCCTTTTTTTATCCTGGCCTGACTCATGCTCAAAATTTGGCTCTTCAGGAGCGATATTAGGGTCTTCTGAGGGATACTCAATAGCCTTGCTGGGGACTATTTGAGTTTCAACTCTCCTTCTTTTAGGAATGTTAGCAAAACATACAGGAGGGATGCTTGTACATGTAGGGGGTGATACACCATGAAGAGCCCTCTTTCGCACACAAACCTTCCGTCTAGTGTATGCATGAGAAGGTTGTTGGGTCTGTACAGCTTGTATGAGCTGTGATTGTAACCCCTCTACATCTCGAGATTGTAAATTCAGTTGAAGCTCCAATATTAAACTGTCCTTTTCAGCGATTAATTCTCTTTTTCAGAAATTATATTATCCCTTTCACTTATCTCATTGTCCTTCACGACCTCCTCAGTATTGAAGAAGGTCCTGTATTTTCTTTTCTTTTTCTTCGATGGTCGCATCCTTAAGTAGGGAGGTGTTTTCAAAGTTAGACCTTGCTTCAACTAGCTTGGTGCTTAGAGTTGAAACTAGTTCTGCATTCTCCTGGCATACTGGACACGCCATTTCTCTTGTGTCGAGCTGAGTTTCGGATTGAGGAGTTGATGCACAAATTCTAAGTGGAGAAGTGTTCTGTATCAGATGCAGCTCTGACTATGCTAGCATTAGATCAACAATGATTTTATCTGGTAGGAGACCATCTACCATCTTCTTAACGACCCTTACATTTGTGGAACTCCACCTCCATCTCAGCATTCTTGGCAAAGCATGAGGGACGTGTGGAGGTAGGATACACAAATGCTCATATATCCATACCTGGAATGACAAAATTAGTTGTTAATAGACAGATTGATCTATACTCTTTGTGGAAAACATAAAATATATTCACTTATAGTCAATAAGTGTGTGAAACCCTTAAACATTGGTCTCGTAGATCTACCACCGACCTCTGCTTTTGGTCGCAATGTCACTCCCATACCAATTGACTCCATTTGAGGAGCCATGTAGGTATAAAGTGCTTCGCACCAATTATACCTACCTAAGTTATCAAAATCGTCTACACAATTTATAAGTGATCACATAGGTATTCTAGGCTTACTGCTGGTAGTAGTAAAAAATACACAAGAGAAAAAATATAAAATAAACAACTGACAATAAAAATTTTCAGATCCTAAATTATCTGGAGATCTGGAACTCTTCATTAATTCCTCCAGATGCTTGTTAGAGCGATCAGCTTCCACGAAATATTACAAATATAGCTGACCAGAGGGAGCTTCATTATTCATAGGAACTACAAGTCCATCATCTGGTAGACCAAGGATGAGGGAGACATCCATCTTTGTGAAATATAATTTCTTGTCGTGGAATATAAAACATCTCTCCTCGCAGTCCCAATTATCAAACATATTTTGAATGAGGGGTCTGACATGGGTAATATCTGGAATGTCCAAAACCCACGCAAAGGGGGAGCTTCGAATCAGGGTTTCTTCTTCCACAGTCAGCGGCACACTTGTAATAAATTTTTTAAAATGTGAAACATTGCTTTTCCAGTTCATTCTCTTTGTTCTTCCTCGCATCAACGCAAGGGTTCTTCCAGAACTATCGCTTGATGATTGACCAGTTGAAGCCATCGTGAACTGAAAAGACTATGTTAGGTTACGAACTAAATGCATTGTAATACGGCGATTTGAAACTAATAGATGAAATGGATTGAAACATGTGTGCTGATAGAAACAAACGTTACCTCTGCTCAAATGGTTTATTAAAACCCTAAACCCTATTAGGCTCGACTTAAAACGATATCGCTGACGAAAATGGAACCCTAGATAGATCGGAAGGAGCGACAGAGAAATGAAATTTAGTCGTTTGAACTACCAACGGGGGGTTTTATATTAACGGATCGGGTGCGGTGGCCCGAATTTATATTACAGTTTTGCAAAATAGCTTAACATTCAATTAGTTAGGCCATAAGTTTCAGGCAGGCCACGATAATGCAAAATAGATCAACATTCATTTAGTTAGGCCAACCAAAACATATTTAGAGATATATATATGACATAGACATTTAAGATGATCCAGGTACAGATCTAAGAGAATCCAGGCTCGTTCCCCGCCTCGATCGAGTGCCCTCTCGTTCTGCCATCCATTTCTCCACCTGCGCCAAAGCAGCGCGTACATTCTTCTCATCCTGAAGAATAACCTCCAAGCGTTGGGTGGCCTCCTCCCAGTCACACCTCACGGTCTCCAAGCGCCTTATCAGAACAGCACGCTGCTTCTCCAGTGTTAGTACAAAGATGCACTGAGTCGAAGGAGGGGCCAAGGAGCCCTCCTCAACGTTCGAGGAGGAAGAAGACTTCTCCCTAGGGTTGTGTTCACCTCGGGAAGCCATGAAGGAGATGATCTATTGTAAACGAAGGGTTTAAGAAGCTCCTTGACGATTTTTCACTTTATGTAGCCTAACGAAAACGAGTTAATGAGGATGCCAGAGGGTTGGTTTGTGATATTCCCAAAAACACCATTCCCACATTTAATACAACTACCACACACAAATTAATTGCATAATAAGTATTTGATAAATAAGTCGTTTAATATAAACATTGTTTCCTTTATAAATATTTACACAACCACTATTTACAATTAAGAATTAGTAGGCAGTAACATTCTACAAGACCTCCTATTATGCCCAAGCTATTTGCATCTCCTGCATTTATTTTTCACTCTCCTAGTATGTTTAGACTCAATGAGTGTCTTTTTTCTTCGCCCCGGCTGCACAAGGCTATGAGGAGGTAGAACTCCAAAAATTTTTTCACCATTAGGCCAAAATTTCTTACTTCGACATGGGTAAATACGATCCATGTAAGTGGCCTCCCAAGTTTCCCTTAGAAAATAATGCTTACAATAACGATATGGATCCATGTTCCGATATATGATGACTACAATAGCATGCGAGCAAGGAATTTTTGAAATTTGAAACTCACCGCAGATGCAACTGCGCCTCTCCAAATCAATAATATACGAAGAAGCTATTATCTGTACTTCCATTTCCGATTGTGAGTATGGGAATAATGAATATAATCAAGTTCTTTCTCTCCTTTCATCAATCTCTTTAATAGCATAAGGTGTTAGAAAACTTGACCTTTTTGAAGATTCTTCCCTACGATTAAAGAACCATCGAGCAACCTTTCTTCTAGTGTTATCAATTAAACTGGTGATGGAGAGTTCATGTATTTCCTTGAATAATGCATTTAAACTCTCAGAACAATTAGTGGTTAACATTGTGTACCTCCTCCCAGGAAAGTGTGCATTGACCCATATTTTTGGATCGATCTTTTGTAGCCACGCATATGCATTCTTGTGTTTGTCATGCATGTTCTGCATTAATCGATCAAACTCAACTGTTGTATTGACTCTTGCTGCTGCCCAAAATAATCCTAATGAGGATCTATCCCGGGTATCCGTTACCATGTTACAAGACAAGTGATAGGAACAAAAAGCATGATGGGCAGATGGATACACTTTGTTAACTACTGATATAATCCCTCGATGTCTATCCGATACAAAGCTCAACGACTCTGGCAGGACAGCAAGAAATGTCTTTACATGATCCAAAAACCACTCCCAGGCAGATCCACATTCAACTTCGGCAATTTCAAATACAACTGGCATAATTTTTGCATTACCGTCAACGACAGTAGCCATTAGTAACACACTAGGATACTTGCCAGTGATATGTGTAGCATCAATTTCAATTAGTTTTCGCAAATAAGACCTGAATACTCTTCGACAAGCACCAAATGTCCAAAAACATCACTGGAATTGATTTTCACCATTTCTTAGTACTGCAACATAGGTATCAGGATCTCTAACTCTTAACTCATGCAAGTACATTGAAAGATCAATATAGGCCTGATCAAAATCACCAACCACTCTTTTTAATGCTTTATGTCTAGCTGTGTATGCTTTCTTGTATGAAATATGAACACCAAACCTAGCTTGCATTTTTCTTCAAATTGAACTTGGTTTGTAATCATCAAAAGTAGTTAACCGTCCTACAATCTGGTTTGCTACAAATGTGGATGTGCAAGCATAGTGATCTGCTGTTTCCCTAACTGTGTCACATTCATGCTGCTTTACATATTTTGTGACAGTGAACTCCATATCTCCACTTGTAATTAATCTCCATGAACATGGTTGATTGAAGCAAATAACTTTAATTCTATTAAGTCTGGTGTCAACTGACTTGTATCTGAAGTTTTTTAGCATCGCATGCCTTACTAGTGCATCTTTAAACTCTTGTCGGGAGGAAAAAACTTGTCCAGTGAAAAATTCATTTAGATCTGATGAGTGACATATCGCGATTGTATTATTCGTGGATTTAAAACATAGGGATCATCAGCAATTGGGAACACTTCCTCTAAGTCACTGTACTGATCTAGGTTTAACTCACCTTCTTCATGCTGGATATCATCAGCTAAGAATTCTTCCAAAGGATTTGTATATTCTAACTGTTCTATCACTTATATATCACTTACCTCCTTTTCACTCCAAGTTTGTTCAAAATATTCATGAACTACTATAGTAGCAGTGACAAACTCTTCTTCGAGTATGGAAGAAGCTTCTCTATTTATATCAAGGTGTTGATCACTGGTAATTTTATTCTCCACATCAGTAAACTGAGATGAAGATGGAATATTACTTGGGGATAGATTTATGGAATCTTGATCATCTAACTCTCTATCCTTCAAATTTGATTCAATTGTTTCCAAAAATGTGAACACTTCCTCGGGAAGGGGGGCGTCCCTGCAAAGGTTTTTAAAATCAAAACAATTATATGTAATGTGGTAGGCAAGTAGGCTGAATTTTTTTAACTAGGGTTTAGAAGCCTGAGGACAAGTGGAGGGTGAGAGTTTAGGGTTAGATTTACCAATTATGCACTTCACTAATCTACAAATTTGAGATGGATAGGGTCATCAATGGGTTTTGGCCGAAACTCATTGATGGACCTATCAATGTTGAAATTAGGAACAGTTGATATGGAATGGAAGAGGAAGACATTTAGAAGGTTTATGCACAGAGGGATACTTAGTTCTGACACTCCTGCCAGTAGTTATGGGTGCGTGTCAATTGGCACGGAGCATGTCAATTGACACACTCGTCTGAATGTTGGCACGAAGCATTAATTTTTAGAACTACTGTTTGGGAGCCTAAGGAAAGATGGAGGATGAAAGTTTAGGCCACGCTTGCACTCCACTCGCCTAGAGGACTTTATTTATCTCTGATATAAATTGTCAGCACTACCATTTATCTCGGCCAGGTTCCCTCTCCATGGTACTGGAAATTTATATCCCAGGACTATGGTGGTGCTGGGATATAAATTCCCAACACCACCATTTATCTCGATCAGTTCAATCTCCATGGTGCTGGGAATTTTAATCGCAGGACCACAGTATTGTTGGGGTTTCAGTTCCCAAGAGCACCTTTAATCTCGGCAACTTATATCTCCCTGGTGCTGGGAATTACATTCCCAGCACCATAGTGTTGCTGGGAGTTTGAATTCCAGGACCACGGTGATGCAAGGATATAAATTTTCAACACCACCATTTATCTCGACGAGTTCAATCTCCATGGTGCTGGGAGTATTAATTGCAGGACCATAGTATTGCTGGGGTTTCAGTTCTCAGCACCATATTTAATCTCGGCAACTTATATCTCCCTGGTGCTAGGAATTACATTCTCATTGCTAGGAATTACATTCCCAGCACCATGGTGTTGTTAGGAGTTTGAATCCCAGGACCACGGTGGTGTTGGGATATAAATTTCCAGCACCATCATTTATCTCGACGAGTTCAATCTCCATGGTGCTGGGAGTATTAATCGCAGGACCACAGTGTTGTTGGGGTTTCAGTTTCCAGCACCACCTTTAATCTCGACAACTTATATCTCCCTAGTGCTGGGAATGTAATTCCCAGCACCATGGTGTTGCTGGGAGTTTGAATCTCATTACCACGGTGGTGCTGGGAGATAAATTCCCAACACCACCATTTATCTCGACCAGTTCAATCTTTATGGTGTTAGGAGTTTTAATAGCAGGACCACAGTGTTGCTGGGGTTTCAGTTCCCAGAACCACCTTTAATCTCGGCAACTTATATCTCCCTGGTACTGGGAATTACATTCCCAATACCATGGTGTTGCTGGGAGTTTGAATCCCATTACCATAGTGGTACTGGGATATAAATTCCCAGCACCTCCATTTATCTCGACCAGTTCAATCTCCATGGTGCTAGGAGTTTTAATAGCAGGACCACAGTGTTACTGAGGTTTCAGTTCCCAACACCATCTTTAATCTCGACAACTTATATCTCCCTGGTGCTGGGAATTACATTCCCGGCACCATGGTGTTGCTGGGAGTTTGAATCCCATTACCACGGTGGTACTGGGATATAATTTCCCAGCCCCACCATTTCTCTCGGCCAGTTCTCCATGGTGCTGGGAGTTTTAACCCCAGGACCACGGTGGTGACGAGATTTCAATTCCCAGCACCACCTTTTATCCCGAACTGTTGAACCTCCATGGTACTGGGAGTTTTAATCTCAGGACCACGGTGGTGACGATATTTCAATTCTCAGTACCACCTTTTATCCCGAATTGTTTGAACCTCAATGGTGCTGGGAATTTGAAACCCAGGACTACGATGTTGCTGGGATTTAAATTCCCAGCATCACTTTTTATCCAGGCCAGCTTCAATCTCTCATAATGCTGAGATTTTAAATTTGAGGGACACGGTGGTGCTGGGAATTTCATTCCCAGCACCACCTACTCTCTCAGACAGATTGAATCTCCTAGTGCTGGGAATATCAATCAGGGAACTTCAGTAATCCTGGGATTTAATTCAAAGCATCACCTTTTAAGTTAGGTGGAATTTATTTAGGTGGCAACAAAACTTGGTTAAGAACCTCCTGCATCGCAATTATGGGTGTGTGCCAAACTTTGGTATGATATTCCTACCTCGTATTTATGGGTGCGTGGCAAACTTGGTTATACAACCACCTTCAATGCATTTATTAACCTCATAGCAGTCTCAAGAATAAAAACACATACATACATGATAATTCTATGTGAAGCAGACGGTGACTGAGCTGCGCCAACTACTGGAAACCCTACCCGGATATTCGTTGGAGCAGTGATGTCGTTGATAATATCTAGAGTTTAAGAGTTTCTACTAGCATTTCATCAAAAATGGTTTTGCTCAGTTGGTTTGTGGGGGAAAGCTGCGTATGTTGCTCATCAACAGTATGGAAAGCAGGGGCTAGGGCTCCTACGTGGCTGGAAGTGACGTTTGGATGGCTCGGGATTTCCAATTGTGGCTCGGATGGATGCAAATTCTCTCTCAGCATTAAATTTCAGGTTTGTTTGATATGAGAGGTAATTTGGGAATTACGTGTGTTATTTAGTAAATCTGAAAGTATGAGACGTTTTTTGGGCAATTCCAAACTTCAGAAACGTTGTTTGATAAATTGTCGAAAAAATAATGATGAAAGGGCCCAAATTAAGAGTTGCAAGAAAATTATAGTTATTGCTCAAGATATGATTTTGTACAAATCACTTTTATTGAATATTCTCCCATTTCATATTACATGTAAATGTGTGTGTGCACACGCGTATATATTATAATTTTTTTATGACGTACTAACAAATATAGAAGAAAATTAAAAAAAAAATATTTTAATGTTGCTAATATTATTCATATGGTATGGTTAAAGGATAGGTACAAGATCAACGCAGAATCTCAGTACCAAACTCGATTCATTCATTTTATCTTGGTAGTATAAGGATTACAAATATATATTTTTATTAAAAAAAAGTAATGTTATAATAAAATCATAAATCAAAAATTATTTTAATTGTATTGAAACTAAATTAAGAAGGTAAATTATAATATTATTAATTATTTCGATGATAAAATTTAAACTTTTAATATATTTTTCCTAGTCTTACCCCCATAATTTTTTGAATTAATATTATTTGAAAGAAAAAAATTGCAGTCGAACTAGCTGGGCATAGGCCAACCGGGCTAAGCTCGTGGGTGTTGGAAGTCTTAGAATGACATAAAAAGTTCTGCCTGGTCCGATAAGCCCATATTGCCACTGTTGAGCTGATCATAGCTAATGTGCAGCATTTTGATATCCACAATAAATGAGGTATATAGTTTGGCCTTCAAGTTCGACCATCGTCTTCTCCATTGCGAACATACGGTGATTCTCGGCTAAGAATGGTCCTCCGAGTAGGTTTCGCATTCCCAAGTCTTCCTCTTCCTCCAGGAAATGTTTGTATCTAGCACATGCTTGACTGCATGGATTAATTTGCCTAAGCGCCACAAACTTTACTGACTTACAGATCTCTGGATCCCCAACCCCCCGATTCATCTACCTTATCCTCTTCTTGTTGAGCAGGTTGCGTTCCTCGACAAGGGCTATCATTTTCCTACCAGTCATTAAATCATTATTTTTTTTGTTCGAGATTATACTTGATCGATATAATAAACCTTTGTTAAAATGGCATTTTATATCAAAACTGTGCAAAAATATAATTTTTTTGAGTTTTGAGTGAGCTGAAAAATCGAGAAATATAAAATATATATAGTCTAATGGACTGAAAAAATCATTTTATTCCTTTTTTTAATTGAAAAAAAAAACATTATATTACATAGCACTCAGAACTAAATAGCATGACTATCCAAATATATATATATATATATATGTAAGAGGTAAATCCGAATCTTAATTGATAAATATAAAAAATGGAGATCGATTGATAATTCAGGATGACAAATTTTTTGAAAATTGACCCCCGGTTAGTTCGGAGGCTAACAGCATGGCTATCCAAAGCTCCCGACTTGAGTGGCATAGCATAAATGCCGTCTGTCTGACGGATTTTGAAAAGGAATCAAATACCTACTGCGTACTACGTAGCCAATAAATACATGCAATCTACGTACGCAGTTAAAAAGTCTTGCCTCTGGCACGATGCCCTATGCAATGAATCGATCACATAGCATTTACACACTTTAAAATCTTGCTAAATAGACAGCTTTATGATCACCGAGTCTGAATATTGAATTTCACTATACGCAACAAGTTGTTCGCAATGAATAACTTTAAAACATAAATTATTTTAATTCTAACGAATGGAACTAATTAGACTGAGTTGAATAATCAGGGCCGTTTCTATGCTGAATGGCCAACATTACAAAGGAAAGCTAACTTTTCTTGCTCAAGTTATAATTTGTTTAGGTTGAGTTAAACAACATTAAACTCAAGTTTAACTTGTAGTTTATTCACACCATTTATCCACTGTGTATAATTGTGATCCAACATGTTGGTTTAATAGAGATGGACATGACAGGATATTCCCAACACCACGAACAACCAACAGCCTGAGTACTGTGGTTTTCAGCATCCTCTTTTCATTTCAAGAGACGGAAAAAAAATTCTAACTATATGACTTATAACTTCCTAAACATTAAAAAAAAACAAAGAGAACAAAAGGACAACACAATGATATATATATATATATATATATATAGACACACACACACACACACATGAGAAGCATATTTCAAGTGTTGGACCATCTCTTTATTGCAAAATGCATAATGTATAAGCAATCACAGAAGTAGCTATAACGACAGCCAAGTGGTAGCAGTTTGGAGGAGAAAAATCTTTTGATTCAAGAGACAGAATAGGTATGAGATGATTGTACCTAAGATGTTAGACCCGATGTCTTGGCTGCAAGATGGAGAAGTGCCCGCCTGTGATAAAGAGTGCGGAGTGTTTTGTATTTTTGTACAAAAGTTGGAAGGTCAATCTCCTTCTCAAGTAGCTGCCGGTGTAGTGCCTCCGACTCCTCATCCACCTCATTCATTCTCTCTACAAGAATAATAGATGACAATTATTGTTTGCATAGGAACTTGTCAACTGATAGATGAGCATATGTTGCATGAAATTGGCTCCAATATACAACCATTTGATGCACCAATATCTTGGATCGTCAATAGCTGATGATTAAAGTCAGATGGGTACATAACTAGATGATTTGATCTTAGAGTCCACATTGCTGATAGACTACTATCTTCTAATATGATTGTAAAGCTCCCAAGATCAGAGAGGCATCAGGTCGTAAAGTTAGATACAGCCTTACTGAAAATGCTCATGAAAAGTAATTCTAGTCTGGTGATAAATTGTGGCTTAGATCAGCATGAAAGGCATACGTGATTTATCAACTCAAAAGGTTGTAAAGGTACAAGTATACAGAAATCCTACCACACAACATAAAGTTGAAGAGAAAATAGCATGGAGATAGCAGTTATTATATATCTGAGAATGAGGATGATAGAGTCTGTGGAGAAATTTCCAATTATCCTATTTTGAAGAAAAGATGATTGACTTCTCTTTAGTCCATCATGATGAGCTAAATGCAAACATTTTTACTCAGTACAACTAGCACAATCTCTTGTATCACATACTATATCAATTAACTTGAGATCTAATATCATAGTGTCATGCACTCATGCACTGAAGCCTTTAACCAAAAAATTTTCAGGTGTAACCTCATAGAAGTTTATAAGTGAATCTCATTCCACTAACAATTAAGTATATGAACCTAGATCTGAGACCTCCTAGGAACTATTTCAAACCAGTTAATTTGTTACCGTGAAGCTTTTCCAGTAGTCCTGATGGCGAACAACGTCTCAGAGTTTCTTCTTTTATCCTCTCCAGTTCAGTTAATTTCTCTTGAGCAGCTGCCAGCTCTGATGTCCGGATAACAGTGCACTGCATACAAATAAAATTTAGACAAAAGGGGAACACGAACGCATACAAATGAAATTTAGACAAGAAAGAATGAAAAGAGGAATCTAAAAGATTATGCAACAAAACAAGTAACAAAAACATACATAAAGCATCGAAGATCTAATTGTAATCAGAATAGGGATTACTTATAAATATATGCCAATCTCAGGGATGTAAATGTAAAATAATAAAAAGATTACATATTTCTCCAGTCTATCATGATATCAAAGCTGATAGGGAATCGCCACTTATTTCTTTCTCTCATTGAACCATTTTCCTGTTGCATGGGCAGCAATATCTTTCTCCAGCAACAGTACTTTCTACTCCCCACCAAGCCCACATTCTTTCTATTCTCAAGCTTACGGCAAGGAGGCAAACTATTGCCTTCTACTTCGTCCAGGAGGATCACATCCCACTTGCCACTGGTTCATGGATCATGAGCCTTCTGTGCCACGTTTTCTATTCTGCACACTTAATCCCTTCAGCAATGACGCCCATCCAGTCAACGATGATTTCATCTGTGTTCTGTATTCTATGCAACTCCTTTCCATTCCGAGAACTTCATATGGCATAATTTCCTGGCCTTCCAGAATATCTTCAGTTTCTTTCCATGCTCTGGAAAACAACCGCAGCCTTCGATTTCTGTTGCAGTTTCAACAATTTCTCCAAAAATAGCAGTTTAGTTCTTCCAGTTTTTCAAACCTTTTTTCCTGAAATATGGCTATCTTAAATCACAAAAATGTCACGCTCTTGGGTTGCCTCACAGTCAATCCATTCTAAAACCCTCCATAGTTTTGCGAGCTCCATAATTATCAATATAAAGAAGTTAAATGGAAAACAATTATGCGTCTTGGACTTCTGTTGTCCAGGTAATGATTTGTAAGCCAGGGGCAATTGGATCACCTAACAATGAGGATTGCAAATATCCCAAAGAGAGCCATGTAGGTGATGGTCAATGCACGAAGCAAACTTAGGTAGTGGTTGTATGAGGATTGGAATCAATTGAAAAATAAAATAAAATAAATACCAAACGGAAAATAATTTTCTTAAAGAAAAAAATAAAAATGATGATATTAACTAAACTAAATTTTTAAGCTAATTAAATTCAATTCTTTAGTGGTTCAGGCATTATGGGATAAAAAGATAATTTAGTAAGCACATAACTACTTTTGTAAAACTTGGAGAAGGGCTTTTACAACTGCTCAGCCTCCTCTTCGTCCCACAGTGCAATAAGTCTTATTTAATCAAATTTGGTTAAATTATTAAATTAATTACATAAAATTTAATTGAATTAAATAACTATATAATTTAAACGCGATTTAATTATATCAAACTAAATTACGTTTGATTGAATTAATGAAATAATTGTTATTCGATTATCAAATTAATCTTATGTAATTAAATTAATTTAGCACATTTTAAAAAATAAATTACATAACTTAAATCATGATTTAAAATCTCATACCATATCAGGCACCGCCATAGCCAAAGCATATTGTTTCATTAAATTATCCAAAATCGATAACAGACAATGCTTCCAATGTCATTGTATCATACCAACACTTGATACCACTTGACATGCTACAAGCCAAGTTAAGATGATGAATTGAGATAATGTTGTTATTTATTTTTTACTTTGTGTCAATAAATAATAAAATTAGGATAAAGTAATGTACATCAGGCAAGTTCTCCCCCAAACATTATATCTACATCAAGTTATTATGTTCTTCAACAAGGCAATCTGATTTCTTGAAAGAGCAAAAAGTAATTGATTATAGACAGGCACTACTGACTCCGGATAGAAGGCTCTGGCTTCAACTACACATGAACTTATCAAGCCTAAGCATATAATTTGACGATTGAGTTGGCTTAATGAGTCAATGAAACTAAGTTGTGATGATTTCATGAGAGAACAAACACATAAATTACAACACATTTATTAATTCCAATGATTGATGAACACTTTTGCTAACCAAGTCTTAAGAAAAAAATTGTAATTTAAAATAGTTGTGACGAGTTAAAATTTTACAACATTTGTTGAAGACCTAATTAAAAATAGACTAGGACTGCTTTATAAATATGACAATCATAGGGATGTAAATGCAAAATGACAACAAGATAATATAGATAGGAGAAGAGGAATTACCTAGGTAGTAACCCTAATAATTTTCCTTATTCTAACATAAACAATAAAAGACCACCACATTAAACCTATTTATCCACACAAGGTTGCATGTGCACCTAAAAATGCAATCACATAAGCTGAGGAAGGGAAAGAAAACTAAGAGATGTAAAAGAAAGGACATCAGAGCTAACCTGGTTTCTGAGCTCCAAAATTTGAGGTTCCTTTTCCAAGTTCTCCTCTGCAATGTTTGCTTTTTCTCATGAAACAATGTCAAGAAACAATGCATCATAAAATAGAGAAGATTGATTACTTACTAGCAAGTTGCAATGTCTCCTTCCGAAGTTCATCTCTTAGCTGACAGAAAAAGGGCATATCATCAGTAATTGTGTTGAAGTGCCCGAACTATAGCTAGATAATTCAGTTTTGGTCAAAATGCACAACTGTAGAAATAATGTTCTATGGCCAACAAAGTAATATGTTAAGCAGGAAAAGGGAAACAATTTTAATAAGAACAAATCTTGCATATACCTACTAATGTTCATTTTAGCATTATTTATTAACTGAAACAATTGACCTGATAAACATGAGAAGTGTAGGATTCTATAGATATCATTGAAGGATCACTTTTCAATGCTCCAAGATGTTACTGGATGTGGGACTAAGGAACCAAATAAACTTCTTTTTTATTTGACAAAGGATTGCTAAATAGGTGATCAGCATCTCTCTCTGATTGCTTAAATAAAACAAGAAACAATCAGAATTGGTACCACCATGTCTTTGTGCTCCCATTTGAAGGAAACCAAATATGCAATGAATTTCTTAGGAATCCATCAACTATAAAGTAGGACAATGTAAAAGCAACAAGATTATCCAAACATCAACTCAAAGCGCATCGGACAGTTGAAATCATTTAATTAGTAAGTGACCACATTGTTCATCCTAAGTTGTGTATCAACAACCATAGACCACTATTTAAACATGTATGGTAAAACAAATGATTAGGGACCAATGCATATTGTTTTACAGAGAATGCAATGAAAGGAAATGATATAAATGTAGCTAACCAAAACAGATTGCATGCCTATGTCAAGGAAAAAATACCGTATATTAAAAGGTTTAGCATGAGATTCTTGGAGTGTTACTGTTGTCATTAGACACCACTAGGCAACCTTCAAGGGAATGCTATGAATTTTTGCAGATTATACAATATGCACAATTATTAGTAAGAAAATGCAAAATGAAAGAAAGAATATCATCTTAGTATCTCACAAATTTCAAAGAGGTGCAAAACATGCAAATTGACTGAAAATTAATTCAACAAATATGGTAAAAGGACTATACAATCTTTCAGAGCAAATTGGGGCAGAGGCAAGAAGAAATAAAGCAAGCAAGCATTGATTGCTTGCCTGTTAAAATAGTATGAAGTAGACCAAAGAGCATAAAGAAAAAGTAGGATAACATTACTAAAAAAGATAACAAGTAGAAACAAATCAAAAAACACAAACACAGAGCACTCTTCTCATGCTTACATTATTCTGAACTTTTACTTGGTCAAGAGAATTAAAAAAGGTGCCATATGCTTCCTTGTCTGTTAAAAGCTTTCTCAGTTCATCAACGCTGCAAAAGATGTAGAAACAATGATGAAATTAAACACATCCATGGTGACAAGCATTAGATTATGGAGTACCTCTAATGAATTTTCTTAATTATCCAAGGTGATATCCATCAAAAAAGTCAATGGTAAAATGAAATAATACATAGCAAGTTGAAGAAAAGGAGTTTGTTTTAATGTTCTATGCTTAATAGTATAGGCAAAGATTAAGTGACAATTTATAATCTTTTTCGTCCTCCCTCTTTTGAATTTCATCCTTCTCCAGCCATCTTTTCTTCATTTAAAGGTGAAAATGGATTTTCTTAATAAGAAAGTAGGTAACATTAAATTTGTCAGTAAAGATGCTCCCCCAGAATATCAACTGTCATGCTCCATGTCCTCAGACCAATTCAATCACAGAACAGTTATACCAGAAGTAGGCTTCCATAACAAAGTACTAACAAGCTCACCAGCCAGACCACAAATAAAGGAGCATGTGTCTCTTGAATGAAGATAGGCTAGAGTTCTATAATCTTTGTGCAAGTGTGTGTCATAAAAGGCTTCTAAGGAGATGGCACTAGCTAATGCCAAGGCTACAAGAAGACATCTTCACATGGTGGATCCAAGATGAGAGCACCATTGAGATGCCACCAAAGGCAAAGGTAGTTCTGGACAAAAGGTGCATGCATACACAGTTCTACTTTCTCTTGAACTAGTAAAACTGTGTTGAGGAGATGGCAGTTTATACTTTATAGCAACGAGCAGGGGGACAAAGCATAGGGAAGGGGAGAGGAGGACATGCTGGCACACAAAACCTGCAACCTAAAAAAATCCTAGAGCGATAATCTGCTTTGAAATCAAGTTCGAAATGAAAAAAATACACTTTTAAAATGAAAAAAATACTTATGTCAATATATAAGGTGGTAGGTGCAGATCAATTTATCTCAATTTGTAGGCACAGTAAAGATGAATCCAGCAATATCAAAAGCACAAGAACAAAGAACAAGATAAATACACATTGACATTGTGGCCGTCTCGGAAGTGTATCAAATTAGTAATTCAATCTGTCAGCTTTCACAGCTTGAATTCAAAACTAACTACTTCCTCTACAACATACATGTAAGCAATAATCTCATTTCAACAGTACATCAGACTTTCTCCAACATAACCAAGGTTATAAAGAACAAGATCCAAATTAAGTTTCATAAGATCAGACCATGGTAGAACCATAGGAGTACAAGATTATAAAATCCTGCAAGAAATACTTTTTGATAATCACGTGTTCCTAATTTATTGTATGTATGTAGTTTTAGCCTCTCCTATTATAATATGAATACTTCAAACTTTGCATTACTGTAATATGGAAGTATAATTGAAATTATATATATAGTAACCGAATGAACAAAATAATATTGGCTGATTAGATATTGTTTATTTACATAACAAGGAACTATCAATGAAATTCATTGAATTATATTGTTGCACTTTTATTATCACATGTGAATTATGCAAAGAAAATTCAGCCCTTGCTTTTTTAAATTTTGATGCTAGAAATACTCCTTTGGCTTGGAATGAGGATTCCTCTCTCCTATCACAGCAGTATGTTTCAGCAAAATGCAGGGTTCTCATGATGGTATCCTTGGTAACATGTCTTTTAGTACTGATCACACATTAATTAGCAGCATGAGAACACTACTACAATGGAGAGCTTCTAACATGCCACTGGTCAAACACTTGGATTTCAGATTGGGGAGCTTCTAAGCATGTCTCATAATAACATCTTTTCTCTAATCTTACACTACATCTCATTCTATGCATGCCACTCCAGAAAATGGATCACTCTCATCTGTGAAAAGTGTATTCACCTGACTCCTATCTCTTCTTTATCACTTTTCTATCATTTTGCTTCAATTTACTATTTGTCAGTAACCTCCTTAAATCACTGAATTCGTCAATAACTTCAGAATTTTGATTCTGTTTTCCATAAGGATTTGAGGATACAAAATGTGAACAATACATAAGTGTCGCAGATTATCAGTTGGCAGTGCCTATATGCTCGTGTTGTAGGTTTTTCTCCACTCCAAACCTACAACCACCAAGGTCATCGTTGCATACAAAATATACAACAGGTGATTCCAAAAATCCTCAAAATCTACATTGAATTTTGACAATCAGAAAACCATTTTTGATCCTCACTTCGTCCTAGGATTCACAAAAAAGCTTTTGCACTCTCTTCATACATTCAGATGTTTGGGATTCTACTCATGTTTCTTCAAAACTTGGTTTAGACATTTTGCTACTAATGACCACTCATGATTTAACTTATCTTGATAAAACAACACTGCCAAATTTTTTCCATCCTTTTTCCTTTTGGTGCTAAGATAAAAACACGATTTTGAAATTCCATTAAAATCTTAAAAACAACTATGCAAAGGAGGATATCTTTCATCTCTTTCACCTTTCTTCCTACTGATTTTTTATTATGGTGGTCTTCTTTTTTAATCTTTTTTATTACTCTTTCTCAAAATTTTATAAAACAACTCATTAGTTTAATATCCCTTTAATTTGCATAATTTTATACGTCTCCTTTATTTTTATATAGGAGAATTAGAGTACTTACCCTTTATTGATCATACATTTTTTTGTTCAATATCAAATTGATACCTTTGTAAGTCATTCAACATCTTACTTCCCTAAGAACTTCTATACTTCTATTGGAATATCATCTAATTTTCATATCCTCATACCTCCCAACAGAATACAGAATAGTTCCTGAGAGGAGAAATAGGCATTTGATTGAAACAACCAATATAATGATACACTACTACTTATTGGAGTTCCTTTGAATTTTTAGTATGATATGATTATCGTGGCACACTAATATATAAATTGCATGCCTCCTATACATACACACATATATATGCAATTTTTCATACATTTTTTATGTGCAACAAATAATATGCTAAAAATATAATTAATGCAAACTTGATTTAGGATCAAGTTTTAGCTAGCTTATTAAGACAACCGTGTCTCAAGTTGAGCTTGATAAAAGATAGAGCTCAATTAAAACTTGATAAGCATTTTAATAAACAAGAATTACCACAAAATATTAAGATTGATTAATATCAAGCTTAACTTTATCTTGTTTACTTTTAATAAATTTTGAGCTTGATTAATATTGAGCTGGAGTTGAGCTTATTTATTATAATAAACAAACTTAAACATAGTCGAGTTAAGCTTAGAGGCACTTACCTTACCACTTCTCTATTAGCCATTAAACAAATGATTCCCTCTCCTTGGCTAATCCCTTCAAACTCTGCCACCACTTTGCACGCATTCAATACATTAAACTAATGCGCCGTTTCTTTGAGCAACCAAGATTTAGTCTTTTGGTGTGGCCTCTCACCTATTTTCTCCTTGTATATCATTTCCTTCTTCCTCCTTTTTGTACCCTACTGTATGTTAGATTGATTTTCACAATTAGCCCACCTCTTTCTTGATTTCAACATATTCCTGCTCAATGTCAGATGATTTCAAATGTTGCCTAGGGTATTTTGATGTCTTCCTAAAACGTTGAATCATTCTTTGCTCAACCCAGTCTAATTTAGTCAACTTGTATCGAAATTAATTTTAGCAATCATGCATGTAAGATGTCAAGCTTGCATAGGATGGTTGCATCTTCCGCAATTGGATTCAGAGTGTTTGACAGTGTACTATCTCTAAGTTGCAAACCAATAGCTAAAACGCATTAAGAAGATGATACTGTTCGGATCAAAGAGTTTATACTCTTGACTGATCATGAGTTTGATAGTCAACATATTGACGGCGAAGGGATTTGAAATGTTGTTGAGAGGCACCCATGGCAACTTACTGGCGTATTATGTACAAAAACATCCAAAGGAGAAAAAGATAGTCCCCGACTTGCATATGCAAGGACCCAGAAATCTCAATTTATGGGATGATTTAAAATGAGGAATTAAACATCTCGGGGTGCAAGAAGATGAACCAATGAAGAGGAAGATAATACATGCTTGATTTCTTATCTAAAATCTTATCATTAAGTGTATACACTAGATATATAGATCTAGTTTACAATTTGGTTTCTGTGCAATCTCACAACTTAAATTGAACAACTAACAGACCCATGCTGTAGAATCACGTGCAAATAGAACATAGCAACTAACAGAGAAACACACCATGCAGGAAAAAAAATAGATTGAAGCCTATATATAAGTAAATAATGTTTAAAGTAGTTAAAAACCCATGAGCAGGTACCTCTTGTTCTTCAATTGTGCAATTATACCAGCAGCCTCAGTAGGCGACGGCTGCCCATGAGATGGTGACTGGGGGTGATCATAAGTTCTTTGACGAGCACTCCCACCAGAAGAATTGTTTGCAGTCGAAGCTTGTGAAGGTGAATTTCTTGATGGAGGATACCAAGGCGTGTTGGAATTTCAGGAAATTTGATTGAGGTGGCTGTTGTTGGGCACCCCTGCATACAAATTTAGGACACATCGAGAACAGAAACATCTTACTAAAGCACTAACTTGAGCATTTCTCATCGAAGTTAATACCAAAGAAAGATTCATTACATCTACTATATACTTAAATGTTAGATAATAATTTTTTGCATCAAACTTCTACAAAAAAAAAAAAAAAAAAAAACTAATGTTCAGAATCTTAAATCACGCTGCAATCTTGGTCTTTGACTGAAATGATACTATTTAGGTACCATGACATATGATGCCAGTGGCAAATTGAAGGGAGAAGGGGAATAAGATACTGGACAAACTGAAGAAAAGAAGGCAACTTATTTCCAAGCTCAAACTTCATATTCAATCTAGGATGGTATAGTTTTGACCAAGGTTTAAAATCTCGACTCGTATCGGAATTTCGGTCTGCGACCGGAACGATACGGTTTCGGTATCGTATCGTCCGTGCCGATACTATTTCGGTATTTTTTTAAACATTAATATTAATTATTTGATTTTTTTTTTAAAATTTTAGTTAATTTTTAAAAAAGAATTTA
The DNA here is from genome assembly GCA_025175895.1 of Wurfbainia villosa. Taxonomy (NCBI): domain Eukaryota; kingdom Viridiplantae; phylum Streptophyta; class Magnoliopsida; order Zingiberales; family Zingiberaceae; genus Wurfbainia; species Wurfbainia villosa. Next base: position 3,177,265 of record CM046008.1, read on the forward strand.
AAATTTAATTTTACCTAAATTATAAATTTGAATTTAGAATTTTAATAAAAATATTTTTTTTAATTTTTATTTAATATATAAATTAATTAATAATTTATTTAATTAAATTTTACAGTTATATATATATTTATTTATTTATTTATTTATATTTTTAGAAAATCAGAAATTTCACGCGATCGCGATCGCGGTTTCTCCCCGCGATCGCGATCACGGTTTCTCACCGCGATCGCGCTGCGCGATCGGGAAGCGCGATCGCCTTCCCGATCGCGCAGCGCGATCGCTGTCTGATCGCTATCGCGATCGCGCTGTCCGATCGCGAACGCGATCGCGATCGCGCAGCGCGATCGGGAATGCAATCGCCTTCCCGATCGCGCCGCTCTGCGTCGCCGCCGCCGCCTCTGCGTCGTCGCCAACGCCTTCTTCCGGTATGGTACGCGTTTCGGTGATTCGTCGGAACGAAATTTTTCGGTGATTTCGTCCGAAACGGCTCGGAATTTAAAACCTTGGTTTTGACATTGACATTATACTGTATGGGCACAAGATACAATAATAATAATAATAATAATAATAAAGGACAACCTGATGTACAAAGCTCCCGTCAATGCAGGATTCTGGAAAAGGATCTATCGTAAGCATTCTTATCCTGCTTTTCAGAAGGCTCTTTCGGTGACTCGAACCCGTAACCTCCAGAACACATGGCAACAACTTTACCGTTATGCCAAGGCTCTCATTCGATAATAATAATAAGCATTATTTCAATTCATCTTGATGTGTATTGTAACATCAAGGCTGTCTAGTATTGGAATATTGACACATAAGCATAGGATATAAAGCGACAATTGGACTCACATACAAACACTCATGCAAGAACATTAAATTGTCTTTATATTTTAGGGTTTTAGCTATTCGCCCCTCTCTCTCTAGTCCATGCAAGCCTCCAACACACATTCCTACACAGTTATTTTCTTAACTTAAAAGTTGGTCAAAGTTTTGGAATGAGATGGTGAGTATCAACTCTTTATTTTCTCTAAGCACTACCCCACAAATATGCATTGTGATAGTCATAGAACATTTATAGTTCATAAATAGCCCAATGTTTTACATTAAGGATGTTTTACACTTCTTCTAATAAATAGATTGTTGATATTTGCCTAAGACACATAATGAGAGTTTATCTTCATGCGCAACAAGTTGACTATAATAGTACCAATTTAAGAAGTGTTAAATAATGGGCATGGTACAATATCAATTTTTTAGTAATGTATATATCCAGGTAAAAGCGCATTTAAAGAGAAAAACGATAAATAATCATAAGAAAAAAAATTGACAAGTCATTAGCAAACCTTTGGTGCTACTTGTGTCACTACCACTTAGTGTAAACGTATATAGAAATCGGTGCAAATTCTGAAAGTCTAAGAATTAGATTTGGATAATTATTTGGCAAAAATATATATAAGATTAAAGAGCTGCCTTTAGAATATTAGTAATTGAACACGTGCTTGTTCCCCTAAAACTAATATAAACCAAGTAAACAAATAAACATAGCCATTTAAGCATTGCCCATATGAATGCATCTTCTTTCATTAGAAGGAACAAGTTCTGAACTTGCTGAATAGCTCGTAGATTAAGAGCAATAGCTACCTGTGAGATCACTAATTAAGATTTCCTTGTAAAACAAATTTTGCAACTCGAAGATTTTCATGGTAAGAAAATATATAGAGATGAATTCAAATGAGGACTGAATTCAAAAGGGCTTTGCATAATAAGGACATCAACTCACCCAAAAATTGGAAACTTCCAATTCATTTTAGCAGCTGTTGGAATCTGCAAAAGAAATACCAATAAACCTTCAAAAGAATCACAACGCCAGAAAACAAGAAGAAAGAAAGGAATACTATAGTTCAAGAATTTCACTGAAAAAATAGTAATTGATTTCTAAAGAACAAATGCTGATCTAAACTTTCTAGAAGTTTTCTACCCCTCTATCAGAGCCAACAACAATGTGATCATAATCATACCCAGAAGCTCATTCATGTAATGTACCTAAAGCTAAAGTAAATAAGAGATGTAGTTACTGCAAGCATTACTAACTCATAAATTTACTCTCATAATACCCCCAAAATGAAACACAAGATAGATAAGCTGAAGGATTTACTTTGGCAGCCTTTTGTTCCCAGATTCATGTCATTTTAAAGAGGAAAAATACATCATTGTTCATGATTATTTTAAATCCAAAAAAGGAACCAAATAAATAAATAAGCAAGGTTTAACATATCATTCCAAACCAGGTAGTCATCAGTGACATGCTGAGACAAGTCTCAGTGGCCCTATGTACACGAATGAATCAAGAAAAAAAAAACCTTGTCGTGTTCCAAGATGGAGAAGCAACAGTTCATAAAGAAGGGGTATCAATGTCATTTTTTATGAGTTCTTCAATAGAATGGTTTGTGACACTCAGATCGAACAGTAGAGCACAGTATTTTAATCCATGCAAATAAGACATTGTGATGCAATATGTAAATTCCTAAGCACAACAAAAGAGAAAAAAGTCACATCGACAATCATGGTGGAGATCTTGTCCTTGCAAGTGTGGATGCCAATCCTTGCAAGGTGTGGTTGTCAAAGCTCTTCACCTCTCACCCTCTCTCTTCCTTGTTGGGTCAACAGTTACATAGGGGAAATCTTCCTTGCCCCTTGAAATGGCTTAACAACATGCCACTGTGAGTAATGGACGACCATAAGATGGTCAACCATGACCCATTCCATCTAGGATAAAAATACGAAGAACTAACAAAAAAAAAGGAAAAAAAAACTAAAAATGGGTTAGTTTTATTACTTGTATACAACTTATTTAAGATTAAATTGTTATATTACTATGAAATACAGGCAGAGAAAAATAAAAATAAAACATAATATTTCATGTTTCCAAAACATAAATAATAATACTTTAAATAAAATTAATCATCAGGATCAACTTTAAGGTTTGCAACAAAATTGTTAGTGCAAAAAATAAGTACAAATTAACAAAAAAATACAATTCTTGGATTATAATGAAATCTATGAATCTATTTTATATAAATATTCAAAACAAAAATTCTTCAACAATCTACACATACCAAACTCAAGAAATATTAAACCTCTTTCTTCCTTTGCATATCTTTATTTTCTAAAAAAAACTATGCAGCAACAAATACAAGGAGCTCTGATGTCAAATTTGCAATTCGATTCTACATCAAATTGAACCTTCAGATCACATAGAAAAGAAAAGTGAGCTGAAATTGATAAAACAAGCAGATATCTCATACACAGAAAAAGAACTACACCGAGATTGATCAAAAGAGATCTTATTAACAAAAACAATAAAGCTTTTAGAAAGAATAGTTTTAAAGTTGAAAATAGTAGCCAAAGATACATGATGACTCAAATACGATATGGGATAAGATGACATTAATGTTGAAAATTATAGCCAAAGATATACTTGGTGAGTCAAAGGGAATCTTGATTGTGGAATGAAAAAGTACAAGTGAAAAAAAATGAACCTATAAGATATTCTACACTCGTAAGAACGAGAAAAACTATACAATAGCCAAAAAAGAGGTCAAGAAAATAATAAGTTAACCTAAGAACGAAACATTTGAATGCTTATATCGACAATTGGAAATAAAGGAGAAAGAGACATTTATTGAATAGACAAAGATAGAGAGAGAGATTAGTGATCTTACTTAAATAAGATGTATTAACAAGCTATGTTCAAGTTATGTTCATGGACATTGTTCATGAATACTATTCACGAATACTGTTCATGAACATTAACAAGCCGAACACATATGTGTTCAAGCTTGTTCATTTTATTTATCAAGTTATTCAAAAAAAATATGGAACCGTCACATTAACAATCCCCTCCGGTTGCCCCATATTAGTGGAGAAGATAAATCAAGAACTCAATTGGCAAGTGCAGAGGAGGGGATCTGTTGATAGCCCAGAGCAGTAAAATCCCCGTGAATTGATCTCTGTCCATTTAAGAGTTATCCTTTGCACTTACCAACTGAGTTAGCCCTGGGAGTTAATTTATCAAGTTATTCAAGCTTGTTCATTTAATCGACTTGATGTCTATTGAATGAATATAAACGAGCTCTTAGCAAGTCGAACATCAAGCTTGTTCACAAATACTTAATTCATTTATAGCCCTAGAAGAGATATTTTCATCAATTTTTTAATTAAAATTTAGATGATCATTTTAACTTAAGTAATTTAAGTAGATCAAAGAAATATAAAAATTTAAATTTTTATTGCATAATTTAACCTTTAAAAGTAAAACAGACTTTAAATAGTATGCAAAATGAAAAAGTAGTTAAACCAGATGATATTCCGATAAAAGTATGGAAATGTCTAGACAAGCAAGATATTAAAAACCTTACAAAGTTATTCAACCTGATATTGAAAACGAAAAAAATGCATGACTAGTGGAGAGTAAGTACTCTAATTCCTTTATACAAAAAGGAAAGAAACATATAAAATTGTGTAAATTATAGAAGTATTAAACTAATAAGTCATATCATGAAACTTTCAAAAGGAGCAATAGAAGAGACTAAGAAAAGAGCTCATGGTAGCCGAAAATTAATTTGGATTTATATCAGAAAAGCCAACAATAGAAGTTATATCTTCTTAGACAACTAATTTAAAAATATCGAAAACAAAAGCAAGACTTATACATGGTATTTATTACCCTTGAAAAAACTTAAGATAAAGTCCCAAAAAAATTATGTGAAAAATTCTAGAAAAGAATGGTGTTATCGTAGCGTATATTGAAATAATTAAGGATATGCAAGATATAATAACAAAAGTGAAAATGCAAGGAGGATTAACTGATGCATTTTCCATAAAGATACGGTTACATCAAGGAAAGCCTTGGCACAATGGTAAAATTATTGCATTGTGACCTAGAAGTCAAGGGTTCGAGTCCTGAAAACAGCCTCTTACAAAGCAGGGTAAGATTGCGTCAACATTAAATCTCTATCTTTTTTACACTAATCATAGATGAACTCATTAAATACATTCAAGAAACGATATCATAGTGTACATTATTTCTAGAAAATATTATTTTAATAGATGAGATACGTGAAGGAGTAAATACTATACTTGAATCTTCGAGGAAATCAATGGAAGTGAAAGGTTTTAGACTTAGTAAAATAAAAATAAAATATATGAAATTTAAATTTAGCAATATAAGACACAATGAGACAATTATTAAAATATGAGATAATAAATTGTTTGAAACCGAGAGTTTTAAATAGTTAGAATTGTCTATATCTGTGTACATTTGTTAGCTGTATATAGTAGTATATATCTGTTAGTTGTATATAGCAATATATAATTGTATATATCTGTCAATTATGTTAACTATTAATTAGCTTCCTAATTATAGATAGTTTCCTAAGATAGATTCCTTTGTATATAAATATGTCTCATCTTTCAATAAAGAATATGTGATTCTTTTCATCTCAGTTTCATGGAATCATAGCCATTAGAGATTTAAAATTAGGGTTTCACACGCCGATGCGTATGACACATTCCTGCCTATAGACTTCCTTTGGGATAAAGTTTGGATTGTGTTATTTACTCTGCTTTGTATTCTCTATTCGGTCTTCCTTTATTTTTTTCTGGGTGTCAAGGTCTTATAGCTAAGAAAATATCTTATATTGTGACAGATATGGTATATGTGATGTCTAAAAATCACAGACCATAAGCTAAATGGTTCGAACTATTTGGATTGGAGCAAGATTGTTCGCCTTTATCTATAAAGTATTGATCAAGATGGTCATCTGACTGATGATCTTCCTAAAGATGATTCGAAGCAAACATGACTTAGAGAAGATGCTCACTTGTTCCTTCATATTCGGAATTCTATTAATAGTGAGGTAATTTTGATCAATCACTGTGAATTTGTTAAAGAACTGATGGATCATTTGGAATTTTTGTATTCTGGAAAAGGGAATCCCTCTCACATGTATGAGGTTTGCCAAGCCTTTTACCGTGTGGAAAAACAAGATCAGCCCCTGATCAATTATTTTATAGCGTTCAAGAAGACATATGAGGAGCTTAATATGTCACTGCCCTTTAGCCCTGATGCAAAGGTTCAACAATGCCAACGAGAGCAGATGGCTATCACGAGCTTCCCGCTGACTTTGAGTCTACTAAGTCATAAGTTCTCTCTGGTTTTGAGGACACCTCTTTACAAGATGTATTTAGTCACGTCTCCATACATAAAGTTTTGCACCCGTTCCACTTAGTAGTGCTTTGATAAGTCACAATACTAATTATATGCCTGGGAGATCAACTAAACAAAGGAGGTGACTATCAGAACTTTAAAACTCAAATGTCGAATTATGGTGGAATTGTGTGCAACTATTGTCTACGCTAGGTGATACAAAATTTGAGTGTAGAAAGCTTCAGTACAAAAATTAACAAAAACACTTGGCCCATATTGCGTCCACTAATGACAATGTCTATGATAAATCGGTCCTTATCTCTGCAAATGAATTTTTCAAGTTCTCACAATATCAGGAATCACTCAACTCTTCATCTTCTCCTATCATTGCATCATGCCAACCAAGATGAAATATGGCCTCACAGACAGTTTTAAGAATAGAAATAGAGTCAAGTGAAGCAGTAAAAGAACAATAGGAAGACAATAAGTCGTTATAAGAAACAAGAGTAGGATAAGTACACTGCCGTTTACCTTTACATAATGCAATAGGGAAATCATCGCTCGGGATTGGACCTAATGACGAAGGAGGTGTAACACATGAATCAAGAGGTTAATGCCTAGAGTAGACTTGAATAATAGGAGGCTGGACAGAGCTGGTTCCGAGACGCGTGTAGGGGATTTGATAGAATAGACTAACAAATTCTCATCCTCCCCCTAACGAGTCGGAATAGGTGAAGATTGAAAATAAGGTGTGTCTTCTATAAAGGTAACATTGATTGAGATAAAAAAAAATTACAACCCTAAGACACGGTTTCGCCACGCTGATACCGAAGAAGGAATCCATTGTACACAGCCTTACCTTGCTTTTTTTTTTTGCAAGAGGCTGTTTTTAGGATTTGAATCCGTGACCTCTTGGTCACAAGGCAGCAACCTTACCGTTTCCAAGAATCCATTGATTGAGTTAAGATATTTGTTAATACTAGGACAATAATACCTATACCCTTTCTGAAGACAAAAATAACCAAGGAATACACACTTCAAAGACTTGGGATCTAATTTAGTGACATGCGAACGAACATCCCAAACAAAACAAATGTTACCAAATATCCTAGGGTTAACAAGAAACGATGACTTATTCAGGAGGAGTTGTACATGGAGCCAAGGTTTTAAATGCCGAGTCGTACCGAAGTTTCAGTCAATGATCGGAACGATACGATTTTGGTATCGTGCGTGCCAATACTGTTTCGATACTTTTTTCTATTTTTTTAAATATTAATATTTAATTATTTTAAAGGTCATTATTCATTTAATTTCAAATATTTATTGTTAAGTATATTTCGATTTTTTTTTCTTGAAATAATTGATATCAAAGGGATAAAAGTAAATAAATATACTTTTCTTTAAAGAAAATTGATACATCAATAACTTAAATTAAAATTGATACATCATAACATGTTATTTTACTAATACCAAAAAGAGTGTCGTGAATCAGATGAAAACATTGGTTCTTGCGATATTCTGCTTAGATCAATCCTATAATTCTCTAACGCCCAAATCAAATAATTATCCCATGACATGGAATATTGATATTGATTTCTCCGCATATCCATCAATGTGTTTCAATTCATCACTGGAAGTTGGACTGGAACTGCTGCCACTGGAATCGGAATTGGTACAGGATAAGGATAAATATAAGTCCTCGATGTCGGATATGATTGATCACCATATAATGCATCAGAGTTATAATAAGGTGAGAGTATGATGAACTCCGATCAGAATCAATTTCAACTAAACTCTCTCGCATATCTCGATAATCATGAGCTTTTTTTTGTCTATCACCCTTATATCGACGCTAATACTGACCTTTAATAGTTCTAGCACTATGATCTTCATCTTGAGTTGCATGTGTGAAATTTTGCTCACATGTCCAAGACTCTAATGTTGAAGTTGATGGAATATAAGTTTCACCACCACCGGGTGCACCATCACTATCATTACTTCCATGAGTACTTGCATTACTATTAACATCACTATCATCATTTTGAATTTCTCGTCGGATTGCAGTATCAGAAGGTGATGATGCTTCATTACTATCATCATGTTCTTGTTCATCAATTGCATCGAATGGATTTTCATTAATTCTCAGTTGACTCCTTCCTTTAAAAGTAGGAATTATGCCCTTTCTTTTCTCTTTAATAAAAGTTGTCAGAGCTTTGCCTTTGCCTTTGTCTTTGCTTTTATCTACAAATGTTTGTTAGATTTTGGATTAAGATGCTTGAGAACGTCTAGGTCGAGATCCAGAAAATCGAAATTCTTGGTCAAAAGCTTCATCGTCATCATTTTCCTCAACGATACCTCTTTTAGCTTGTATTATTTCAATCTGCTGAGTAAGAAACTGAGATGGTTGTGATGGATCTCCTGCTTCATCAAGTAAAGGATTTTCGGCCTCAATAGCACTCCACCAATCCATCATTGGATTGTTATCACTTTGGACAAATCCAATATCAAATGGGTCTACATTATCAGATTCTTGTTCTTCCTGCTCTTCTGTTATTGCTCTTAGTTGAAGATGCATATTATAATAAACATAGACCATTTTTTCCAAGCGACGATAAGAAAGACGATTTCGTACTTTGGTATGAATGAGGGAGAAAGTTGACCAATTTCTTTCACAACCACTTGAAGACGTTGTTTGTGAGAGAATTCGTACTGCAATCTTTTTCAAATTTGGGGTTGATCCTCTATACTGTAACCACCACTCAGCTGAAAGACAAATAAAATCAAACTTAACATAGTATTTTCATTTATAAATAATAATAAGTCATAATTTATGCTATATTTACCTGCTCCATTTTATATCTGCATGATATTGCAAAAGGATCAGCAAAAGAACCATATCCCTCTTGAAATAATCGACTTTCATTAATAGCCTCAGCAACTAATTCTTTATTTGTTTGTAATCTTAATATTACATTTCTGAGGGCGACTAACAAATTATCATTTGTGGCAAGATTATAACGATATTGATATGCTGGATTGAGATAATAACCTGAAATAATTAAAGATATATAATTATTAATAGCAATATTAAAAAAATACGCACCTGTCAAATGGATATACTTTCCCATGTGATTGTCCCACCTTGAAGTGATTATATCAATATAATGTTGATATTTAGTCAATGATTGTAGACGTCTTTTAATTTCCTCTTTTGTTTCATGAATCAAGTGGTAAATATTGCCCATTTGTGGCTTTTTGTCCATGTCGACTTTACATAAAACAACATACAAGGGCTCTATTGTTGTAAGAATCTCTACATGTGATCCCAAAATCTAGTAGATATGTTAATTTTTTACGCCTCCTTACCTTCAATCGTGCTAGAGTATCGAGAGGTTTCTCAATCCTCAGAAGTGAACATGGTCTTCAATCCATTTTTTTTTTGAAACAACAACTTTAACAAGAGAAAGTGAATTGCAAACCTAGTTGCTCCTGGTCGTAGAATCTCTCCATCAATAAATCTCCTCATTAATCCATGAATCAAATGATGATTATATATGAATTTCGTTAACAATTGACTTTTTTTACTACCTTCTTCACTGTATCAAGTTTACCAATATCTGCCATCATCAAATCAATAGAGTGTGCTGCGCATGGTGTCCAAAATAATGTTTGATACTCTTGTTCCAGTAATTCTCCGTCTCTTTTAAAGTTGACACCATTATCTGTAATCATTTGTACTATATGCTCTACACATATCTCTTGCACTACACTATCCATCAAATGATATATATAAGATGCATCATGATATTCTGCAATTGCATCAACGGATTTATGAAATATCACCTTTCTATTGCAATATAGTAGAAAGTTGATAATGCTCATCCGTGTAAGTTCTGTCTAGCCATCACACATCAATGTAACCCCATATAAGTTTCATTGCTTCTTGCATGATAGAATTCAAGTCTTGATTTCCTCCACTTGTTCATCTAAATATGGACCAGCAATTTCATGTGCAGTTGGAGGTTGAATATCAGGACCACATTTTTGGATGTTAGATACCATGCTGCGGTAGTATATGCTATTTGCCACATTGAAAGAATTCGATTAAAATGAAAAAATTTAACAATACTTTGACCAATTGATTTCTTCTTCTCTTTTGTATAAGCATCATCAATCCTAGTTTGTTTACTAGCTTAGTCTGAGAATGCAAATGGATCAATATCAGCAATATCAACTGTACGCCTTCGTGATGTAGAAGGAAAGAAACGACCAATATTAGTTTTTATTGAAGCAATGCGAGCACTTGCAGTTCTCTCTAGTGTTGCTGCACCAGTTGAGCCACTTCCACTAGCACCAAATGAGCCACTACCACTAGCGTCAACTATTTTGCCACCATATCGCATATGTTCATCATATGCATATTGAGTTCTAGAAGCAGAAAGAGCTGCTGAAAATTCTTCTTCATTTAAATCTTCACCACGACCTTCAAATTCATCATAAACTGGTGTTTCAAAAGCTCGCCTATCAAAATTTTCCTGTTGTTGTTGTCGCTTATACTTCAATTCTTTTTTCTCATCAAGTTCTTGTTTCATTGCACGACAAACTCCATCGGGAACTTGTGAACATCTAGAAACATTAAGATATCCACCAGCAAGATATTGTTTTATGCGTGTAGCTCCACCGCCAAGTCCAATCATATTGCAATATAAACATTGTCAATGAAATCGATTTTCTAATCGACGTGCATGTCTCCAAGCTGGATCATAAGCATGTTGTTTTGGTACCATTTGCCTACCTATGCATTATAAAAAATTAAAAAAATACTAAAAAAATAATTCACAAAGAATATTCATAATTACAATATTAAAAAATTTAAAATAAAAATTATCTAATTTATCATTTTAGTCTCGGTCTCATTCTCAATCAATTAATATATCTTCAATTAAATTATTCAAAAAAATACAATCTAAATAAAAATATATATTGTTATAGATTTTTAATAATTAAATATTTTAGATTTCTTTACCGTAAATATTTTTTATTTTTTATTATAATTTATATTTATTTTGTTTTTAATATAAAATAATAAAAACATTAATTTATATAAAATAATTATATAAATTAACTATTAATTTTTTAAAATTATACTGATATATATTTATATATTAAAATTTATAAAATATAATAATCATATTAAATACTATAATTTATATATATTATAAATATATAATTTATATTATATTTTAAAAATATATATATACCAGTAAAAATTTTAAAATTTATCAAATAAAAATTTTAATTTTTTTTTATAAAATTCTAAAATTATTTCATTTTTTTTTGAAATTTTATTAATTTTTAAAAATAATTAAAGATTTAATTTTAAGTAAATTATAAATTGAATTTAGAATTTAATTAAAATATTTTTTATTTGTTTAATTTTTATAATTTTAAATAAAAATATAAATTAAGTTAATTAAATTTTACCGTTTAATTAATTTATATTATATATAAAATTTTAATTAATAATTTATTTAATTATAATTATATTATAATTTTTATATTAATTATTTATATAAATTAAATTTTTTATTAATCGTGATTTTGCGATTCGCGGTGATCGCGAGATCGATCATGATCGCGATTCTGCATCGCGCTCGGAGATCGCGATCGCGATCCCGATCGCGCTCAGTGATCGCTATCGCATGCGGGATCGTGCGATCGAAGCGGCATTAAAAAAATAATCGTACCTGGAGTCGTCATCGTTGCTTTGCGTCGCCGCTGCTCGCCGTCTCTACCTCGCCGCTGCTCGCCGTCTCTGCCTCGCCGCTACTCTGCATCTGCTTCCAAGTAAGTTTCCTTCTTATATAACTTCCTCGACGATCTTTAATCATCGCACCTTTAATCGCGTGAACGACAGAACGAATCTGTCGCTCGACAGAAGGAATCGCGCTTCTGTTTATCGCGCGAGATTTCGCACGGCATTTGGTTTCGGTCCTGCCTCAGAACGATACGTTTCGTCCGTTTCGGACGAAACGAATTGACTTTTAAAACACTGCATGGAGCAACCTCCTGGTTTATTGCTCAGGGGGAGTCGAGATGGGTTTGCCATCTTCGAAAATCTTTGTATGCCTTGAAACAGAGTCCTCATACTTGGTTTAGAAAATTTAGTCAAGTTGTTAAAAAATTAGTATGATGAAAAGAAAATCTGACTATTCTGTGTTCTACAAGCAAATAGGAGATGGTATCATCCTATTAGTTATGTATTTGGATGATATTGTTATCACTGGAAGTGATACTATGAGAATCTCATCTCATAAGTCTTTCATTCATACTCAGTTTCACAAAAAGGGCTTGGGGTTGCTAATGTATTTATTGGGTGTTGAAGTTACAAGAAGTAAAAAAGGTATATTTTTATCTCAGAAAAAATATGTCCTCAACTTATTAACTGAGATGGGAAAATTGAGAGCAAAGTCTCGTAGTGCTCCAATGACTCAGAATATGCACCTCACAAGATATGGAGAACTATTTGAACATCCTGAGAGATATCGAAGATTGATTAGGAAGTTGAATTACCTTGTCGTAACTCATCTAAATATTGCATATTCAGTTAGTGTTGCCAGTCAATTTATGTCATCTCCAACAATTCAATACTGGACCGCGTTAAAACAAATTTTGTATTACTTGAAAGCACCCGGATAGGATATCGTGTATGCAAATCATGAGCACACTCATATTGAATGTTTTTCATATGCAAATTGGGTAGGTTCCAAAATGGATAGAAGATATATTTCAGGTTATTATATCTTTGTTGGAGGAAATTTAGTCTCATTGAAGAGTAAGAAGCAAAATATTGTGTCACAATCAAGTGCAAAGTCAGGATACAAGACTATGGCCCAGTCTGTGTGTGAGATAATGTGGATATATCAACTCTTGACTGAAGTAGGACTTAAACCTTCAGTACCAGCAAAACTATGGTGTGATAACCAAGTTGCTCTTCATATTGCATCGAATCCTATGTTTCATGAGCGAACTAAGCACATTGAAATTGACTATCATTTTGTTCGTGAGAAAATTCAACAAAACTTGATTTCTATAAGATATGTGAAGACTAAACAACTAGGGAACATCTTCACAAAAGTTTTAAATGGGGTTCGGATTGATTATCTTTGTAACAAGTTGGGCATGATTAATATCTATGTTCCAACTTGAGGGGGAGTGTTAGTAATATATATTGTATATATTTGTATACGGCGCCATTACCTTAGGCGCACACTGTGTGCGCCCAGGGTATGCGCCTCTCTGTGCAGTGCACTGTGCACGCATTGTGCATAAAGAGGCGTTCACCATGGGCACGCATAGTTGGTGCCCAAGGTAACGACCTCCTATCTGTATAGATCTATTAGTTGTATATAACAGTATATATCTGTCAATTATGTTAGTTGTTAATTAGCTTAATTGGCTTCCTAATTGTAGATAGTTTCCTAAGATAGATTCCTAGCTTTGTATATAAATGTCTCATCTACAAAATGGTAGTCAGACCTACTATGTTATATAGAGTTGAATGTTGAGCCATGATTTGAACACATTAGAAATGAAAGTTGTAAAGATGAGAATGTTAAGGTGGATGTGTAGACATATGAAGATAGATAAAACAAGTAATGAGCACATTAGAGTAAAAGTTGAGGTTATACTTATTGAGGGAAAACTCCGTGAGACACATTTAATATAGTACGTACATGTACTTAGACGACTAATAAATATTCCGATTAGACGATGTGAAAATATTACAAATATAAAAATCAAATGAGAAAACCGAAGACCAAAGAAGACTTAGTTAGCAAAGATAAAATAAGATAAAATTTATTTAAATATAGATGATGATATAGTAAAGGATAAAGCTTAATGACGTAAAAAGATTCTTATAGCTGACCTCATCTAGTGAGATAAGGCTAGGCTATTGTTGTTGTTGATGTAGAAAGAATAGTTATAAACTACAAAATCTTTGTTTTACCTAGCCTTTAGAAAAAATGGTTATTTTTATAATGAATGTAATTCCTTTCACAATGGAAAATACAATTTTATTCTCAACTCCAACTTCATAGTTTTAAAAAGCAATCTAGGCAACTATATAGGAAGAAATATAAGAAGATCACTTTACCTAGCGATTAAATGATGATTGTTAAGTCATCCAACTATGCAGCTCAATCAACTCGCCCAGGCAATTCAAGTGGCCAGTTATAGCAACAATAAAATTGAACACCCGAATCACACAAAAATGTTGGGACAAATTGATGAAGCAAGTTATAATTATCTCCCGCAGATAATGAGAGGGAAATTTATTAACTAAAAATTGTTCTAATACATTGGACTCTAACCCCTTTAATAAAGGGACAATGAGACTCAGTTTTTGTAAAATAACAACTGAATTTATTTTAATAAAAAACCTTAATTGACTTTTTCTTTAAAAAATAATTTTTATAAATTCTCCAACTATTTATGTAAAAATATGGCTAAAAATTTTAAACAGCTTAAACTACTTTAAAATTTTCATTAATTTTAAATAAGATTTAGAAATATTGGCAATGTTATTCTCCTCAAATGAGAAGAACGACTCCAAGTGAATTATCTGCTCCTCTTATTGGTTTGTCGCTTTTAATCACAAGGAACAATAGTTTCACTAACTTTGTTGGCAATGTATTATCATTATTCTGTTCTTTGAATGTCACTTCCAATAGGCAAAAAATCGGTACAGTTCATTCTCTTTTTACACTTTGACTTCTTCTTTTTTTTGTCGCTCTTTCCAATAAATAAGAAAATATATGAGTTTATTGAAGGGCAAGAATGTTGTCCCGATCTTCATTGAAATTATGGTACG
Source organism: Wurfbainia villosa (assembly GCA_025175895.1). Classification (NCBI taxonomy): domain Eukaryota; kingdom Viridiplantae; phylum Streptophyta; class Magnoliopsida; order Zingiberales; family Zingiberaceae; genus Wurfbainia; species Wurfbainia villosa. Next base: position 3,192,348 of record CM046008.1, read on the forward strand.
TGAATGGTACATGAAGGCAGTAATAATGAGAATAAGTCTACATGACCAGTAACAAAGTCATCATACAAAGAAGAAATAATACAAAGAACTACTCTTCATTGAAAGAATAGTTTTAATCTAGGAAGGTCTTTGTTTTACCTAGTGTTTAAGATGAAATAGTTATTTTGATGTCTATAACTATGAGAATTGCAATTCATGATTAAAAATACAATTTTATTCTTAACTAAAAACTATAAAATAATAATTTCCATTCAGTACTCCAACCAAACTAGAAAATAACTATTGCAAATTAGGAAATCCAATTAAACTACCGCAACAAAAGATAATCTTACTAAATCAAAACATACCAAACTGTATGAAACCTAAACTGGAAGGATTATCAACTAATACTTTGAAATTCAAATGGATTCCTTTTTCCATCTAAAACTTTCTAAATTATCAGTTCCTTGTTCACATCACCATGATATCAATATCCTTTCTTTCTAGCAAAGGAAACAATGCCCACACCATTCCCACTAATAAACTTGTCCTACATATAACATGAAAGAACTTTGTGTGATTTCTTCTCCTCATGAACCTTATCTTCTCCAACGTCACCTCCACCATCGCCTTGCACTTCCTCACCTTTGCTTGAACCCACAAGGTCATTGTTGAAGTTTAATCAAATGGCAATCCCTTCCCAAAGCATCACGGCAGTCATGTGCCTTGGAGGCAAACCCTAGGATTTTTCCCCCATCTCAATTATGCCATCATGACCTCTCTCCCAGTTTTAGCCTTAGCCTTAAGCTATCTCACGCTGAACACAGACACTGTCCGTCATTGCACCCGTAGGGAATGAAGCCTTCGACCAAATGGCAATTTGCATAGGGCGATCAACTCGCTGCCCTCGCTTGCTTCACGCAGTCACTAGGATGGGGCAGATTGGGCTAGAAATGTTTCAGGTACCCACTACTTCCCCAAATACTCAAATCCATCCCACTCGATTAAAAGCTCACACGACCCACTAAATACTCGGTCAATTTTGCAAATTGCTACCTAAACCAGCCCGTTAATTAATAAATAAATTCACAATTAAGGATTGAATCCAGATCTTCAAGCATCCAAATCAAAAAGATTCTTCTCGGAAAAAAAAAAAGTTTGATCAGAAAGAATAACAAATAATACTGTTGCGCCAAGGTTCCCCTTCTTAAGACAGAAATTGAATACAAAACAAAAATATTTCATCAAATAATCCTGCTGCGACCGAGTTGAATAAGAAGAACTACGGCGGAGAAAAGAGGGAGGAGGTTGTAGCCACTAAAAACTGGAACCTGAAACTGGTTGTTGTGGGAGAGAACTGTGTGTGTATGTATGTGGGGGGGGGTTGCTGGGCCGATGGGATCAGCTTACGAGGGTGGATGAACAGAGGTCGCGAAAGGAGTAGAACAATGAGTTCGCCACGAGATCGCAATAGCAAGGCAGAGGACCAACCTGAGGGAGAAGCAGGTGAACTCAGTAGGGAGGCTTCGAGATCGGCACACGAAGAGGGAAGACGCGGAGCGAGGGTCGGTTTCCGGGCAACGGAAAGTTGTCCGAAAGGGGGAGAGGGCGAGAGGAATCTGACGGTTTGCGTGCCCAAAATCGCCTCTGCCAAATGCCAATAGAAGCCCACGGCTCGGGCAGGAGGCCGCCCGTGCAGAGCACAAGCCAATCGAGACTGGCCAACCATTCGCGGGCTGATAGTTGGGTCGGAGATTAATCCGTCTGGTTCAGGGAGGAATTATCTTAAAATTGAACCGAATTTTATTAAAATATTAATTCGATCAATATTTATTTTTAAAAAACTATTAAAACTTATAAAAATAATAATAATAATATTTTTTGAATGTTTAATTATTTAACAAAAATATAATAAATTTAATGAATTTTTAGAATTTATATGTGAAACTTAATTGATTTAATCGAAATAATATTTTTTTGAAAAAAATAAATTTTCAAATAGATCGAAAATTAATTTGGTGTTGAATTAAAATTTTAGGGTGACTCTATACGAATATGATTAGATTATAGAAGCAACTTTGGTTATTTATATATGAAAATATTAATTTTTATTCATTTAATTACGGCTAAAGGTATTTTATGATTGAGAATCAAAGATAAAAAATATATATTGTAAGAACAAATATTGATATACAAATAGACATAATTTAATAATTTACAATTATCTAAAGTACTTCATAATTAAAAAAATAACTTATAAAAAAATTTATACAAATTGAAAAATATAAAATGAATATATTTCAAAATACTAATTGATTAATTTATGATGGTCATCCCAATAATTTGAATTGTAATTTGAATGGGTCAGCAATCTTATTACTCAAATGGCTCAATAACCCTACAAATTAATATTCATCAATGAGCATCGTTGTAACTGGTACAACCACTTCGATGGTTGACTCAATCTCAGACTAAAGCAATAAGGTTTGCAATTTTGCCCTCTAAAAAATCAATAAACTAAGGAAACAAAGGACTTGAAAAGCAATCATCCTCTTACACATCCATTATTTACCCATGGAGAAAATATGATCCATGTGAAATGTCACATTCACTCCACACCGACTACGGTGGCAAATAAGAGAGATTTCAGTGAGTTATCGAGTCCACCACTATAAAAAAAAAAAAATAAATTGATTCAGCGATAAAATTTTGCGACTAAATTTATTCGTTATTAATTTAGAATGAATTTTGTGATAAAAATCAAAATGTCACAAATCAACAATGGATTTTACAACAAAAAATCATTTATCATAAATGTAGCAATAAACTACGAATTCGTCTCAAATTTTACAACAAATAAAATTTTGTCGTTATATCCATCGCAATATTTGCGACGAATGTAACTTTTATTGTCAAATATGCAACGAAAAATAAAATTCATTGCAAAATTTACAACAACAATTCAATTCATCATAAATATTGCGACGAAAATAACATTCGTCGTTGATTTTAATTAAAGTTGAAAATCGTGGTGGATGCAGGTAAAAATATTGCGAAGATTTAATTTTTCGTCGTAGATTTACAATGAATTTTGCGACTACAATTTTTCATCACAAAATCTGATTAAATTTCCGCTCGTTCCCCTTTCCTCCTCATGCTCGATCACGACCTCCTCCCCCCCCCCCTCTCTCTCTCTCTCTCTCTAAATACGACCATCGAAAAATGAATGGATCACTGTCGGTACATGTTCAACCTCCTCCCTCTCTCTATCTCTCTCTAAATATGGCGATAAATCGTCGGATCTGGATAGATCCGGCAGTGGATCACCAAATCTGCATAGATCTGCAGGTGGATGGAAGATCTAGCAGTGGATCGTCGGATATGCACAGATCCGACGGTGGATTGTCGGATATGTGCAAATCCGACGGTGGATCGTCGGATCTTCGCATATCTGGTGGTGGATTGCAAATCCGATGGTGGATCGTCGGATATGTGCAGATCTTGTGATCTGTGCAGATCCGACGGTGGATCATCGTATCATCACAGATGTCACGCCCCGAGGTAGACTCTGTCCGGCTAACGGACGACACCCCCTTATGACAATTCCAATACGGTACAAATAGTCGCAGCCAGTATCACACATATCGAAAATGTATAACATCAATAGCGGAAGCCAACACAATGGAAATACAAACTCAACAGCATAAGTATATCGATATATCCGTCCATACTAGAACAAAATCCCATACTGAATATCATAAGAGAAAAAAAACACAGCACGATCTCTAATAACAATAAAAGTCCATGTAAAGATACATGCGATGGGAAACAAAACCCTCGGAAAAACAGCGGGATGGGATCAAGTGGCGATGCTCCAAATCCATGCCGAAGTCTTCTATCTACTACCTGGGCAACAGGAAACCCAGGGTCCAGGGTGGTGAGTATAAAACTCAGGGGTAATATATAGAAAGTGCATATACATGGCCATGTCTACGGACCCATCCAACCACAATCCCAGAGTGGCCAAGGTGGCACAACATGACTACTATCTCGACTCCAGCTACCACTACTCTCGAGTGGCCGAGTTGGGTAGTATGACTGGTAGCTAGTCGTCATAGAGTTATATGCTACCCGAGGGGTTCCTGCTGCAAGCGACTCTAGCTACCACTACCCATGAGTAGCCAAGTGTTGCACGACAGGACAAACTGCACGCCACTCTAGCTACCACCGTCTATGGTGGCCGAGTGCGGCACATCTAATGCTCTGCCCTCAATCCTGCTACTACTACCCTGAGTGGCCGGGGAGGCAGGATGACCAGCGACCCGTCTCAACCACAAGGGAGACCCAAGTCGTCAGCATGCATGCAATATAATGATGCATAGCTCACACATAAATCCTCGCAACACTCCGTAACTCACGGGGAGTCCTAGTCAACCAAAAGTCAACCATGCAAGGTCTACTAATATGTGATCACAACCTATTTACCCATGTACAGATAAATAGATCCATCAAGGTAACCCACTAATATGTGTACGATATAACAACCGACCCCATATATTAGACTCATCACCCCACCTAGTGATGCAACCCAATAACCCCATCTAAATCCACACTAGTGACCATAACCACATGCATTTAACTGAATACCTATCAGCTAACACACAAGCAGGGTTATAATTCATATCCAAGATAAAGGAATGATGGATTAACAACAATATCTCAAAGATCGAAGGCTAAGTACAAGCACAGTATAAAACATGAATGGATCTAAGGTAAACAGGTATAAACATATATCCGATTTCATGCACAAGAATTGATCAAACTACCGGACCAGGTAGATATTACCCACCTGATACGAAGCTCGAATAATCCTCACGGCCGCGGACCTGCTTCGTATCCCAAACTTGTATAATAATAACAATCATGGTTAAGTACACGTCTCTGATAATTATACGAACAAAATAATAATTCTTTCTATATTCGCGTCCTTCTCCGAATACGTGTTAACAACTCCAACTATCCCAATCCGGTACACTACATAGATCAATTGAAATATATGGATCTAAACATTACTCACAACCATCCAAGCTGACCTAAATCTCCAAATCACTGCATCCAATCAATACACACTTACCTTCTTCACTGCCATGGTAGCTTCATCATCCACAGCTCTCTGATCATCTACGACCACCAAACCGATTACAGCTCAACACCATAACAAATCGATCTCCTACACAAATCAACCAAAGGAAAACAGAGAATATACCATAAACTCCACCGTTCAATCCATACATCCCACCAAGCCATCGACAGAACACAGATCTACACCAAATCAACAATACCACTCAAATCACAGGTTAACTTCCAAATCACAGCTGCGATTCCTAACCATCAACACAACCACTTGAATTTCCCAACTCATTGCATCAATCGACAATACCACAAACACACAGAAATTTCACCCAGCACAGTAACGAAGGAAAAAGGATTGAAACTTACCAACCCTGTAGATCCTCCGATGCTGCTCCTTCCTATCCCTTGATCACCGAAACCAAACCAAACTCACCGCGAGCTCAGCACTCTCGGAACCAGTCGGCTGAAGGCAACCTCGGCAAAACCCAGATCGACGGAAACAAACCCAATCTGCTGCGACAATAACAAAATCCGATCAACCACAGCAAGATCTAATACCCCACGGTGGAATCTAAACCTAGATAAGCTGCTTACCCCGATTGGCAGCTCACCGCCGCGACAACGACGCCGCCTGTCCGTTGGGAGTGTCGCCGCAATTTTTCCCAGGCGAGAACCCCTTGATCCCTGGCCGGAGATCAGCCCAGTGGTGCCGCCGTCGAGCTGCTCGCACCGGACACCGACGAGCGGAGATCGACGACGCGATCGCGCGGAGCGGAAGAACGAGGCGGAGAAGGAAAAGGAACGGTGGAATCACGATTGAGTTCGTTCGGCGGCTTATAAAAGCCGTTCGAGCGATTTGGTTAGCTCAGCCCAATCCAAACCCAAGTCTAATCCAAACAGATTTAGCCCGTTTCCAGCCCAAGCCCATTACAGCCCAAGCTCAATACAGCCTAAGCCCAATTTCAATTTCCAGCCCAATCAATCCACTTATTGAGCTCAATTTAATCCATTTAATTAACCTCACTTATACTACTAATTAAACCCAATTAATTAAAGGATTAATTTTTTTTCGTATACTACAACAGATCCGACGATCCATCGTCGGATCTGCCTAGATTTGGTGGTGGATCACATATCCGACGGTGGATCGTCGATCTAGCTCGATGAATCGTCGAATCTGGCGAATTGTCAGCGACATCGAAGGGGGGGGGGAGTTGTCGGGACGATGAGATCAGCTTACGAGGGTGGATGAACAGAGGTCGCGAAAGGAATAGAACAGTGAGAGGGATGGACGCGGAGAGGCAGGTGGACAGCACATCGAGTTCGCCACGAGATCGCAATAGCAAGGCAGAGGCCCAACCTGAGGGAGAAGCAAGTGAACAGATCGAGTCAGGCGAGCAGTAGGGAGGCTTCAAGATGGGCACAGAGATAAAGTGAAGAGGAAAGACGCGGAGCGAGGGTTGATTTCCGGGCAGCGGAAAGTTGTCCGAAAGGGGGAGAGGGCGAGAGGAATCTAACGGTTTGTGTGCCCAAAATCGCCTCTGCCAAATGCTAATAGAAGTCCACGGCTCGGGCAGGAGGCCGCCCGTGCATAGCACAAGCCGATCGAGACTGGCCGACCATTCGCGGGCTGATAGTTGGGCCGGAGATTAATCCGTCTGGTTCAGGGAGGAATTATCTTAAAATTGAACCGAATTTTATTAAAATATTAATTCGATCAATATTTATTTTTAAAAAACTATTAAAACTTATAAAAAATAATAATAATATTTTTTTAATGTTTAATTATTTAACAAAAATATAATAAATTTAATGAATTTTTAGAATTTATATGTGAAACTTAATTTATTTAATCGAAATAATATTTTTTTGAAAAAAATAAATTTTCAAATAGATCGAAAATTAATTTAGTATTGAATTAAAATTTTAGAGTGACTCTATACGAATATGATTAGATTATAGAAGCAACTTTGGTTATTTATATATGAAAATATTAATTTTTATTCATTTAATTACGGCTAAAGGTATTTTATGATTGAGAACCAAAGATAAAAAATATATATTGTAAGAACAAATATTGATATACAAATAGACATAATTTAATAATTTACAATTATTTAAAGTACTTCATAATTAAAAAAATAACTTATAAAAAAAATTTATACAAATTGAAAAATATAAAATGAATATATTTCAAAATACTAATTGATTAATTTATGATGGTCATCCCAATAATTCGAATTATAATTCGAATGGGTCAGCAATCTTATTACTCAAACGGCTCAATCACCCTATAAATTAATATTCATCAATGAACATCGTTGTAACTGGTACAACCACTTCAATGGTTGACTCAATCTCAGACTAAAGCAATAAGGTTTGCGGTTTTGCCCGCTAAAAAATCAATAAACTAAGGAAACAAAGGACTTGAAAGCAATCATCCTCTTACAAATCCATTATTTACCCATGGAGAAAATATGATCCATGTGAAATGTCACATTCACTCCACACCGACTACGGTGGCAAATAAGAGAGATTTCAGTGAGTTATGGAGTCCATCAATAAAAAAAAAAAAAAAGTTGATTCAACGATAAAATTTTGCGACTAAATTTATTCGTTATTAATTTAGAATGAATTTTGTGATAAAAATCGAAATGTCACAAATCAACAATGAATTTTACAACAAAAAATCATTTATCATAAATGTAGCAATAAACTACGAATTCGTCTCAAATTTTACAACAAATAAAATTTTGTCGTTATATCCATCACAATATTTGCGACGAATGTAACTTTTATTGTCAAATATGCAACGAAAAATAAAATTAATTGCAAAATTTACAACAACAATTCAATTCATCATAAATATTGCGACGAAAATGACATTCATCGCTGATTTTAATTAAAGTTGAAAATCGTGGTCGATGCAGGTAAAAATATTACGAAGATTTAATTTTTCGTCGCAGATTTATAATGAATTTTTTGACTACAAATTTTCATCACAAAATCTGATTAAATTTCCGCTCGTTCCCCTTTCCTCCTCATGCTCGATCACGACCTCCTCCCCCCCCCTCTCTCTCTCTCTCTCTAAATATGACCATCGAAAAATGAATGGATCACTGTCGGTATGTGTTCAACCTCCTCCCTCTCTCTATATCTCTCTAAATATGGCGATAAATCATCGGATCTGGATAGATCCGACGGTGGATCACCAAATCTGCGTAGATCTGCAGGTGGATGGAAGATCTAGCGGTGGATCGTCGGATCTTCGCATATATGGTGGTGGATTGCAAATCCGATGGTGGATTGTCGGATATGTGCAGATCTTGTGATCTGTGCAGATCCGACGGTGGATCATCGTATCAGCACAGATCTGATGATGGATCGTTGGATCTGCCTAGATTTGGTGGTGGATCACAGATCCGACGGTGGATCGTCGATCTAGCTCGATGAATCGTCGGCGGCGACATCGAAGGGGGTTGGGCCGATGGCATCAGCTTATGAGGGTGGATGAACAGAGGGCGCGAAAGGAGTAGAACAGCGAGAGGGATGGACGCGGAGAGGCAGGTGGACAACACACCGAGTTTGCCACAAGATCGCAATAGCAAGGTAGAGGACCAACCTGGGGGAGAAGCAGGTGAACAGATCGAGTCAGGCGAGTAGTAGGGAGGCTTCGAGATCGGCACAGAGATAAAGCGAAGAGGGAAGACGTGGAGCGAGGGTCGATTTCCGGGCAGCAGAAAGTTGTCTGAATGGGAAAGAGGGCGAGAGGAATCTGATAGTTTGCGTGCCCAAAATCGCCTCTGCCAAATGCCAATAGAAGTCCACAGCTCGGGCAGGAGGCCGCCCGTGCAGAGCACAAACCGATCGAGACTGGCCGACCATTCACGGGCTGATAGTTGGGCCGGAGATTAATCCGTCTGGTTCAGGGAGGAATTATCTTAAAATTGAACCGAATTTTATTAAAATATTAATTCGATCAATATTTATTTTTAAAAAACTATTAAAACTTATAAAAAATAATAATAATATTTTTTGAATGTTTAATTATTTAACAAAAATATAATAAATTTAATGAATTTTTAGAATTTATATGTGAAACTTAATTGATTTAATCGAAATAATATTTTTTTGAAAAAAATAAATTTTCAAATAGATCGAAAATTAATTTGATATTGAATTAAAATTTTAGAGTGACTCTATACGAATATGATTAGATTATAGAAGCAACTTTGGTTATTTATATATGAAAATATTAATTTTTATTTATTTAATTACGGCTAAAGGTATTTTATGATTGAGAATCAAAGATAAAAAATATATATTGTAAGAACAAATATTGATATACAAATAGACATAATTTAATAATTTACAATTATCTAAAGTACTTCATAATTAAAAAAATAACTTATAAAAATATTTATACAAATTGAAAAATATAAAATGAATATATTTCAAAATACTAATTGATTAATTTATGATGGTCATCCCAATAATTCGAATTGTAATTCGAATGGGTCAGTAATCTTATTACTCAAACGACTCAATAACCCTACAAATTAATATTCATCGATGAGCATCGTTGTAACTTGTACAACCACTTCGATGGTTGACTCAATCTCAAACTAAAGCAATAAAGTTTGCGGTTTTATCACACCCCGAGAGCATGCCGAGCCGAAAATCAAACGGACAACATCTCCCCTGTACATGGCAACATTTCGGGTTAATACAAGGCTCGTAGGCCCACAACAACAACATAACATATAAATATGAAAATAACTACAACAACATAACAACTAATTACAACAACTACACAGCGGAAACATAAAACACAACAATATCAATCCCACACATGCATACCGATATGACTAACACATCACAACAACACGGAACCTCGACAAAATCTGAATATACAACATGTACATCACGAAAACTTCAAAATACAATACACGACGGACAGAAAGCCCAAAACAAACACGGGAGCCTCGGAGGTGAGATGAGATGTCAGCTAGCGGTGCTCCAAGCCGTCACGAAATCTTCTACCTGTTACCTGGGCGATAGAAAAACTCAGGGTCCGTTGTGGTGGTGAGTAAAACTCAGCAGGTAATAGAAAAATATGTATATATGTAATATCACATGTATTTCAACAATATAATCTAGAGGTACAACAGGTATATGAGCATAGTATATAAATACAAGCATATACCGTCTAACCAAATGAACAACGTAAAATGCAAACATACCTGAGTCTGCTACGCTACTCTGATCCAACCTGAACATATATCCAACATATATATAACAAGAAGAGTAAGTAAGATCGACTCACGATATATACTCATACAGTCGAGGTATCTAATGGTCTATCGACACATACCACGATGTCGACACAACCGTTATAACATATGCAAGAAGCATGCATGAATATGATATACAATCAAATGCAGCAAGCATAATACAATCAAATGCAACATCACAATAAGCATATATATATAGACTGCATCTATATATGTATACTAATCACAATCATCCATATATATATACACATGCATATATGTATATATATGAATGATATCTGAAAATGTCATAAGTTGGCAATGCAGCATGCATGGTCATATCGGCTCACCCTAAAGCTACCACGACCCCAGTGTGGCCTCGGTGGCTCGAGCATGACAACTGTCCCAACTCAACACCAACCACTACTCTCGAGTGGCCGAGTGGGCAGTATGATCGAGTAGCCTATAAGCGTAAAGAGCAAACTACACAATAAGGGTGCCTGCTGTTGGCCACTCCGACAGTCACTACCCATGAGTTGTCGAGTGCTACACACGCAGGACTACGACACACAAATCCAACTACCACCATCTATAGTGGTAGAGTGCAGCACCACAATGCTCTGCCCTCACACCGGTTACTTCTCCTATGAGTAACCGTGGAGGTAGGATGACTGGCGACTCTCTCGACCATAAGGGAGACCTAGTCGCCAGCGTGCATGCAAATGATATGAATGTAATGTCTCACATACAGACATCCACCATAGACTCTCTATTCTATAGAGAATCATACTAATCAAATCAACGTACTCTCTATCCTGTAGAGAGTCGTACTCAACTGATCATAACACTCTCTATCCTGTAGAGAGTCATACTAATCTAATCGGCGACTCTCTACATCTGCGGAGTCAAACTCAACTATGGGGCCTCTCTATCCTGTAGTGAGTCAAACTCAACTATGGACGCTCTCTCTATCCTGTAGAGAGTCGTACTCAAACTAATTATATCAGGCTAGGACCACCGGTCCGTAGCGACACACTAAATACCATTCACCTGACCATTTACATAATACATGGTCGATAGTAAACATGCAACCTAAGGGTACTAGAATAATCCTATGTTCAAGACATTGTCTACCTACGGATGACCTCTTTGCCCAATTTACAATAAGGTTGTCATCCGGATTTTACTATTTGTATTTAACTAAACAAATTCTAGGTTACTTACATCACCTATATATATAACTCCTAATCATGATAAAATCAAACATGATAGTAGCAATGGAGTTAACAACCAACGGTAAGTTCAAGCATAAGATAATAAGAGCAGGGTCAAGGTAACATGATCATATAAGATGATCATGCATCTAAATCTGTATACATTAAAACTACCTGACTAGGGTAGGAATTACCCACATGCTTTGGAGACACCAATCGTCTTCATGTCCGCGAATTCGCCTCATATCAAAGTCATAATCTTTGCTTCAATCACAACCAACTTCATAATCCACTTATGGAATCTGATCTGCCCACCTTTTTAACTGCAAATAAATCCCATGACAACACCCAAAATCGAATTATGATTTATACACCGATCTAATTATTCTAGCAACACAGTTATGCATTCTCCTTCAAGAATTAAACATCTAATGTATAACATACAATTCAAGGCTTACCTTCAACTGTTGAAATCAATCACAGCTCACCCAGAAAACCTCCCACAGTTGATCACCCAAAAATCCAATCGGCTGGAATCTTCTCGTCTCCCACCAATCGAACACCAAACCAACCACCGACGCACTTCCCTTCCACGAACCATCTTTGTTCGCAGGGGCAGACCGGATGAACATCAAGAGCAGCGATCGTGGAGGCGCCATGACATCACGAGACAAAGGCATCACCATCCACGATCGATGTTGGTCGGCGGACCCTTGTTGCTTGCGGATCGGAGGAGAAAGGTGACCACTGACAATCACTCCTGCTTGAAAGGGGCCAGGGAATTCTGACTGCCCTAATGCGGCCGGGCTGGCGGTGATCACGAGGTCAATGTTGTTCCATCCGCGACTGCAGCGACACACGCACGAGAAACCACTTGTCGGTACGATGGTCGGAGCGATCAGAAAAGGATACCGATGATCGGGAGGCAAGTGATGTCGATCGGTGGAAGAGGGAGGTTGTTGGCGCTCGTCGTCCGGATCGACAGAGCACGACAAGGAAATCCGACGGCACAACTAGGGCAAAGCACTCGGGCTACTTGTTTGGTCGAACATCGACGAGACGAGCACAAGTGGGCGGCGTCGATCTGAGTTGGTGATGATTGCCTCTAGATCTAGGGAACTCGAGGAAAGTCGGCCGCCGAGACTATCTGTGGTGGCCGGAGACTCACCGCCCGACAGCGAATAGGCGACGAAGTGAGTCTCGCTCGGGCGGCGGCGGCGAGTGAAGCGGCAGCGGCGAGTGGCACGGCGGCGGCGAGTGGCGCGGCGGCGGTGAGCGATTTGGAGGAGGAAAGTCGCGCGGGGGAATGAGGAGAAGGAAAGGTCGGGATCGCGAAGAAGAAAAAAAGGAGTCACGAACACAGAAACCGACGGGAAACGAAAGGGATTAGTTTAATTAAACCATTTTATACTAAACAGGCTTTACAAAATCCTGTTCGCTTTATCCCCACGAAATATCCATTGAACCTTCATTTAAATCCAGAAAAATTTCTAAAAATTTTTGGAAAGATTCTATAAGACAATTTATTAATTAACAAGGGTATTAATTAATTATTTTTTTTCCTCGATATTTTACAGGTTTTGCCCGCTAAAAAATCAATAAACTAAGGAAACAAAGGACTTGAAAGCAATCATCCTCTTACACATCCATTATTTACCCATGGAGAAAATATGATCCATGTGAAATGTCACATTCACTCCACACCGACTACGGTGGCAAATAAGAGAGATTTCAGTGAGTTATGGAGTCCACCACTACAAAAAAAAAAAAATTGATTCAGCGATAAAATTTTACAGGAGTATGTGTCATACTATAAGAGATAAAGTCATCACCATATATAAATATGAATCCTGTATGCATGACAATCATATGCAACATCCAAGGCAGCAATCAAAATGCAGCAAACATAATACAAATGCTATCCATGCAAAATACATGTCGTGCATATGACATGGTCACCCCTGACGCCAGTCAGCCACCTCACATACGATGGTGAAGCCGAGTGAGTAGGGCTATGACAACTGTGCACTCTGCCATCACTGCTCCTGAGTGACCGAGTGGACAAGATGCTGTCGGAGTACACCTATCCTCCTACCCCAAACAGAGTGGGGGAGCTAAGCTCTCATCTCCCGGTGTCATAGACCAGAGGAGGATCCTCGCCACGCTACACGCTCGCCTCATCGCTACCATGAGCGGACAAGAACTGACAGAGCAATCAGACACACCCTCGATGTACCACTAACCCATAGCGATTAAATGCGGGCCATTGGCGTCATGCGGGCTCAACTATAAAGGAACCATGTCTAGCCAGCATGCAATCATGCAAGATGGTGCATGATACTAAATCATGTAAATCCAACTAAAAATACCTATCCGAATAATATGCACAATCAATAAGTGCATATCTATGATCCAAGTAACTATGATCCAAATAAAACAGGGATGATATAATCATAACTGATCAAATGCATGTATCTAGTAGGCATAAAAACATACTAGGCATATATATACATGAAAATTATTGCAAGTTATCCTAACTAGCATATTAACATGACTATATCTAGGAGATAAGTCAAAATACCCGCCTGAATAAAAATGTCCGCAAAAAGAACCAGATCGTCACGACCGGGGACCTGCCTCGTGACTGAAACCTACATATAGCATAACTATTGTTAAGCACAAAATGCAATCCACCAACAAATCGAATACTTAATCAATTTCGTTCGTAACCCAATTAACCCAAACCACTTCCAATTTTCCCTAATTTTCCAACCCTTTCACAGTCGGTCAAAAACCCCACATCACAGAAAATCTGCACAAAACTCCAACACCTAACCGTGTACAACCGATATCACCCAAATGGACTCTTACATCCCTCTCAACAAACAACATACTCCAATCACAACCGTACAACCCAAAATCTAGCAATTCATAGCTAAAATAGAGAGAGCCAGATCAACTTACCAGCACTTGAGACTCCACCGATAGAATTTCCCCACCTTTGCCTTGTTCGTCGGGAAAGTCCACTGCCCAATTCGCAAATTGAGCTCAAACACAGGAATTCACAGCTATTAACTAGGTCTCGCCCAAGGTAAGGAGAAAAATTGGCGCTTACCCATTCCTGATGACAAACGACACTGGAACCCCCTCCTAATCTCCTCGGTTCGTCGGAAAAATCCAACACCAATCGCTGCCCCAGATTTCAAACTTCGCCGACAGAATTTGTCGCTGCCCTAACCCCAGGTTCTTGAGCTCCGGCGAAGATGGCGACCTCCGTTCAAATCTCACTGCAGCAAAAACCCACCACACCGATAACCCAACCTACTTCCAATCCCGAGCTCCACACATGCGATCTTGCCCCAACTTCGATCGGGAAGAACAACTCCCACTTCGAACCGCCGCCTAGCCGCTGCTAGCCTCCGTCTGTTCCGACAGAGACCTCCGCCATAGATCAATACGCAGCGGCGACTCCTCTAACCTAACTTCCGGCCACGTGCTCGCTCACCGCCGGCGTAAGCCCGCCGCCCTTGCTTGACTGAGGGGAAGATCGCTAGAGGTATTGCCGGAGTCGCGTGTGTACGGGGCAGGGCTGGCGACCGCAAGGGCTCGGGCGAAGGGCGTCGGCTAGCACACAGAGGGTCGCGTGGGCGTACGGTCGATCGAAGAAGGGCGGCCAAGGGGAGCAAAAAGTAAATAGAAAAATAGAAAACTTAGGTTTTCTATTTAAAACTATAGGTTAATAAAATTTATTAACCCCTCAATACTGATAAATCAAATAGGCCTTTTAAAAGCCTGTTTTTCTTATCCCGTAAATGTAACGACCTGGCCCCTATTGGCACGACTATTGGCGAATTGGCGAACCTATTGGTCGACGGCATCGCCTGTGGCCGTCGTTACTCACCTGGACTTCCCACCCCTGGAAGTGGGTTTTTTCCTTCCCCAGGATTCGAACTCTAGACCTCCAGGCTAAGTACTAAAGTTTATGAATCCTGGTAACCAAGTGATCCTTCACTTGGTTACCAGGATTCATAAACTTTAGTACTTAGCCCTGAGGTTCAGAGTTCAATCTGGGAAGGCAAAACCCACTTCGAAGTCGTGTGTGACGCAACGACGATCGTCGACGATAATCAGGTCAATAACGATCTGATAAAAGTCGCCACAATAATTTATTGGTATCGGGCGTAGGTTTAGAGTTCCTTAGGGTCTTTGGGTTTTGGAGTTACCAAGTTTGGCGGGTTAACTAGGTATTTTTGGGTTATGCGGTTCGATTTTATGTTTGAATTGAGGTATTATTGGGGATTGACATCTCAATAAATTCTAGAAAATTTTCTAGATTTAGTGTATATTTATATTGGTTATATTTGGTTATGCGGTGATATCATGTTTTATCTAGTATTGTTTTAACCTGATATCTATTGGACTGTTAGATTTTTAGGTTGCTGGTTTATAGATAGCATTTGGTTATAAATTGCTATTACTGCTATACGTAGCTTGTTATCATTGTGATAAAAATGATTAGATATTATTGGTAGATGTTTACCTATTACTATTGAGACTAGTATTAGGATTGGACTAGTTGAATAATATGAATAAGATGGATAAAGATTAGTAGAAGGTATACATATAGGTTCTTTGACTTTCGAGATCCTAGGGCATGATGACATGATTACATTGCTTACATAGTTTAGGGTATATTCAGGCATCTGATACTTTATTTATAATTGCCTTGACTCTGTTCTGGCATGACCCTTTAGCTATACCCTAATTAATTTCGACTATTGATTGCCATTGGTATGACTATGCTGTCGTTTATTAGACAGCGTGTTATATGTTTTTATGGTTATGTGTTTTTACGGTGGATACCATGATTAAGACTAGTAGAGATAGAATAACTTAGATGAGGTTATTCTGTAGGACCGGATCTTAGTAATGAAACAACATTAGTGGAACCCTAGGTGTTGGAGCCCTAGGCCTAATAATCTAGATATGCTTAATGATATATGTTTATCCATTTACTGTTTCAGTGATATGGTGATCGGACTAGTAGAATTTGTATGGTTAGGATGCTATTAATCCTTACTATATCTCCCATTCGTGGTTGAGAGAGAGTCTGCAGTAGAGTCTCTCTATAGGTAGGTACTTTGTATATTGTGGTTAATCATGTCCCCCCATACATGGTTGAGATAGTCTACTGTAAGGTTATACTCTTGCGTTATTCGTTCAGAGTTGGTGATAATCGGATTCGTATGACACCTGTAGCTAGATAGCTACTTTACAGGTTAAGTACCCACGAGATCTGTTCATGGTAGCAGGTTGGGGCATGCATGATTAAACTGGTAGGATGATATAATTTAGGCTTAACCCTCTTGCCGGGCTTGTTAGTAGGTTTATTATCTTTATTGGCCTTGATAGGCGTTTCCTGTTAATTGGGACGAAACCCTATGATTAATCGTATCGACGTGATTATTAGTGGACATATGACTTTTATCGATCTTGATAACCGTTTATATTAGAAGGGTTGAAACCCTAGACTTAACCATCTCGAGGTATTTATTTATAAGTCGATGATCTATACCGACTTTGGTAAACATTTCGTTTTAGAGGTGTTGAAACCCTCGCTTGATCGCCTCAATGGGCTTAATTGTAGATCAATGATCCTTATCGATTTTGATAGACGTATTGGATAACCCTAGGCTCAACAACCTAGGATAATCGACTGGCCACGCAACCCATTAGTGTTAGTATGCTGTTGCTTGCAGTCAATAATTAGATATCTATATGTGTTGTCTGCCCACGATACTCATTCATGGTAGCATGTCGTTGCTCGCAGACATTGAGTTTTTCTACTGTCGGTCTATCCACGAGTCTCATTCGTAGTAGCATATAGTTGCGTGTAGACCGTGCTATTGATTGTCGGCTCATGGGTTACGTTCGCAGTAGCCCATAGATAGTCCCTTTTTGTGTGAGAGCCACGAGACTTTGTTGTGGTATCCAGAGGTGCACTGCTTGTTGCAGTGGTTGGGTTTTATGGGTATATTTATTATACTGCTGATCAAGATAGTTGCAAACTGATATTGATACTCTGAGGGTTGGGTTACTCTAGCTTGTTCCCTGTGACTTCCATTATGTGCATTATAATTATGCACTATTGTCTATACATCCACAGAGTGGTAGTACTCACCCCCTCCTCACTTATCCTCTAGGTTAACTGATGGAGGACGTGTCCGGTTGACCTACCTTCGAGTCGCTCAGAGAGTTCCTTGTTGTGCTTGTTCTACTGCATCGTCGAGATGCCGCTTTGTTTACTTTATCGGTATTGTATTTTGGTTATGCACTTTGGATTTTATCGCAATTTGTTTTGGTGTCATAAAAACTATTTTACTTTAATGGATATATGTTTAGTCGTGCATGCATGCAGTTATTAAAATACTGATATTTCTATAAATATTTCGAGGTTTTTACCAGATCTGGTCCTCATTTCGGAATATTGTCACTAAGGGGCTCCTTTGTCACTTGGATGACGGATATGCCCCCAGGACGTGACAATTTTATTGGTTTACGGTTTTGGTTTATGGGTTTTGTGTTTCGAGGATTATCTTTTCCTTGGATTTTTTTTTGGGAGTTCTCGGGTTTTGGGACCAGGCAATCTGAAGGATATCTCTGAGCTATAGGAAAAGTATTGTCTTTAGTGATTACTGTACTTTAGTGGTTAGGAAAAGTATTGACTTAGTGAAATTGCCCCTACTCATGGTCGGGGATGAGGTCGATGACGTATTGACCTTGCGGAACCTAACGATGATTTCAGAAGTACAGACTCATTAGAGGTGATGACTGATGTCGAATTAGGAAGCTAGGGATTTGGCCTGCTAGCCACCAATTTGAAGGACAAGGAGTAAACCCTCAGAAAATATCAGTCCCTACTAAAAGTGATTTGGTTATGGATAAGGCGTGTATGTCTACACTGGTTAAGACGATGAAAGATCGTTTTACCTTATTATAGGAGGTGTTGGGTGAGATATTTATCTGTCCCAGTATTTCTTTCAGAAAAGATCCGGAACTCTTTGTTAAAGGAGAGATGGACCTTTGAGATTATGCATCGATTATCGATGATAGAATACGGTAGTTGTGGAAGGAAATGAATATCCTTCATAGTGGATAGAGGATCTATTTAGATCAGCTATAGGACACCTGTGTATACTCTAAGATTGATTTGTGACTGGTGTGATGATATTATAGTGACATGGTGTCATACAATTATCATTGTCGTTGTGATGGTTGTTATATCATCAGCCTAGAGTAAAGAGAATGCAGTTGTATAGCGACGACAATTTCATACTTGGTATGAATTATATGAGCTTATGGTTATCTTATTAGACTTATTGACGACTTAGTCATCCAGGGATTTGGGAGGTCATGTATTCTGGACACGATTGGATCAGTTGTGACATCTCGTACTCGTACATGAGCAAGAAATTTGGGGACCAAATTTTTATTAGTGGGGGAGAATGTTAAATACTGAAATATTAAAATACTAAATTCAATGGCCAAAGAATTTAGGAAATAATCCTGGAAATTTTACGGGATTTTTAGGGATTTTTCTGAAATTTTTTTGGATTTAAACGGAGTCCGTACGAGATTATTACGGGGATAAAATAAATGGGTTTTATGTGGGGTCTATTTAAGGGGATAAATACGCGATGGTAACCTAAAACAGAAAACCTATTTTTTTCTCTCCTTTTCTTTCCCGTTGCGCCCGACTCCTTCACGCGTCGAAGCCATCCTTTCTTTTTTCTCCCCGCGCGTCGGCCACGCGATCCCCTCTTCGTCGTTGCCGCCTGAGCCGTTCTCCGCCGACGATCAGGCTGCCGCCGTTCCGACAGCCCTCTACGAGCGTTGGCCCCTCTGCCCTAGATGACCGTCGCCTCGGCCTCCTCTGCCAAAGAGAGCCGGCGCCGCCCTCCTCGTTTCTGACCGCCGTCCGACGTCGGTCCTCTCGCCTTTTCTCCTCGCGGCAGAAGACAACGACGGAACCCTCGGACGCCCGGACGGACGGCAGCGGCGCGGGAGAGGTTGAGTCGGTGACAGCTAAATGCTCCGGCAGGTGGTTTCCTTAGTGCCTCTTATCTGGGACCTCACCGATCACTTTGCGTGATCTGGACGATGACATTATCGCCGCGTAAGGCGGCCAGTGGGGATTCCTTGTGGTGGTCGCTGTAGCTAGGTAAGGTTTGATTGAATTTCTAGCCGTGGTTCTCCTCTCTTGCTTGATCTGTTGACAGAGGGCAGAAAAGGGGGGGAACGCGGGCTGCGCGACCGTGAGGGGAGGGCTGTTGGTGTAGGTTGCTCTGTTGGTGGTTATCAGAGCGAGGTAAGAATCAATTTCTTCTTACTTTGGATAAATTGTGGTTTAATTGGTTGAATCGATTGATGATTTAGGGCAGCGATAATTTCCGACAGATTGAGCAGTTGGGGGAAGAGCTATCGAGGGGAGGTTCTGTTGCAGGTAAATAACTTGATTTTCTCTGTTTTCTTACAGTCCATTTCAATTCCAATGGTGAGTGTTGTTGTTGGCTGTGAGAATTAATAATTAAGATGGAAATTGGTAAGTTCGGATATGAGTGTTTATAAATGCTTAATAGGTTGTTAATTGGTTTAATGGTCGATAGGGATTGATTAGATTAATAGGATAACTAAATCAATCTAGTTGATCAGATACGAAGTTGATGTAGGATTCGATTCGATCGTTTATTGTATGCTTGCACTTATTCAAAATGTCTATTTTATGCAGGTTTGGGTCACGAGGCAGGTCCCCGGTCGTGAAGATTTCATTAGTTCGAGCATTATATAAGGCGGGTATTTTGACTTATCTTTTTGATATAGTCACGTTGATATGCTAGTTAGTTGTACCTCACAATAATTTTCATGTTTATCTACCTTGTGTGCCATTGTGTGTTGATACATGCATTTGGTCAGTTTATAGTTATACTTTCCTTGTTTTACTTGGATCATGTATATGTACCTTTTTATTGTGCGTATTATTTGGATACGTATGTTAGTTGGTATTACATGCTTTAGTGTCATGCACCATTTTGCATGATTGCATGCTGGCTGGATGGAGTTCCATTATTGTTGAGCCCGCAGCCAGTTACATGACCTGCACACATTGCCACTCATGGGTTAGTGGTACATCAGGAGGGTGTGTGCAGTTGCTCTGTCGAACTCATTGGTCCGCCGTAGGTAGCGATGAGGCGTGGTAGCGGGCGAGATCCCTCCTCCGGTCTATGACCTGGGAGATGAGCTTAGCTCCCCACTATGTTTAGGGGGCAGGAGGATAGGTGTACTCGACAAAGATCCTCGTCCACTCGGCCACTCGGGAAGCGATGATGGCGAGTGCACGGTTGTCATAGCCCTACCCACTCGGCTTCATCCATCGCGTGTGAGGCGGTGGTAGCGTCGGGGTGACCGTATCGTATATGCACGACATGCATTTTTGCACGGATTGCATTTGTATTGTGTTTGCTGCATTATTGTATTGATGCCTTGGATGTTGCATATGATTGTCATGCATACAGAATTCATATTCATATATGATGATGACTTTATCTCTTATAGTATGACACTTGCTCGTATATCAGGGTAGGAGATACAGGTATGTACAGGCTTTCCGCAGCTTTTCTTGCATTGTTGTTATTATTGATCAGGAGACTGTACTGACATGACTATTATTGTTAGATATAGCTCTCTATGCATATTGACTATTATCCGCTAAGTTCTTTGAACTTACCCCGTGGTTTTATTTTTATTTCAGGATGAAGCTGTCAGGAGAGTCCAGTTGCCATATCCCCCCCCCCTCGTAATGACAGTTTATTAGTTGTTTGAGTTATGGTTTGAATTTTGTATAGAAGATATTTTTAGGCTTGGAAATGGATTTATGTACTCGTGGATTTTTGGGGTTCTTGTGGACCATTGGTCGGATCTTATTTTGATTGGTTTGGTTGGGTATTCCTGCCCAGATGGCAGAAGGGGTAAGTCTAGTTAGTGTAGACTTTTGTTTACCTAGATTTGTTGGCCTGAGGCCTTATTATTATCTGCGTGTGTTGTTTGGATTCCGGTCGTGTTGACCGATGTATAGTGGTCATGTAGGCCTTATATAAAAATTGGTATTGTCACCCGTACAGGGGAGGTGCCGTCGGATTTTCGTCTGGCGGAGACTCCCACGGGGCGTGACAGTAAATATCTCATACAAGCCCCTTTTAATTCCGAAAAAATTCCTAAAATTTCCTAAAAATCCCAAAAAATTTCCAGGATTATTTCCTTAATTATTTGGTCATTTAATTTAGTATTTTAAATTTCAGTATTTAACACAAGGAAACCCTAGTAGGTGAGTGCTAGATAAGGAAGCCCTAGTAGGTCGAGTACTAGATAAGGAAGTCTTAATAGGTTGAGCTAGACTTGACACTAGGCAGGAGTAAAAATCTTAGCATATCAAGGACACCAAGCGCAGAAGTCTCGATAGGTCAACGAGGAATGGATATCAAAGAAAGTCGCGGGGGTCAAGAGATCGAATGCTAAGTAAAAATCCTAAATAAATCTGGGGGGACCAAGTGTTTAGCAAGAGGTAAGCAAGGTAAGTGTTTTGTGTAGACACATTCTTTTGGAAAGAAGAACAAATAAGGTTGAGTCCTCTTTGAAAGGACAACCTTAGGTGTCGATTCAACTTAGGATTCCGGAAGAATCCAAAGTCGAGATCGGACAGTTGAAGGGATGTCAATAGTTATATTATTATATGCTTGGTTAACTCTGTGATATAGGACTTAGGAAATGGAGTCGAAGAAATCTAGGCTACTAGATGTCCAGATGCATGAAAGGGATTCAGGCGACTAAAGTCCAGATATAGAGCAAGTCAGAACTTGATTCGGATACAAGGTGACGTGGTCAGCGGGATCAAGTTTCGATCAGAGGAGGCCATGTCAACTCCCAAGTGCTTGGAAGGAGTCTAGGTGACTGGGATAAGGATAATGCGCGACTAAATCGAACAATGGAGACCACATCAGCGTCTAGGTGCCTGGAAGGGGTCCAAGCGCCTGGGACAGGATAGGACCCGACGGTGTAGGATCTGATCGCAGCTGAGCTGGAGGCGCTTGGAAGGCTTCCAGGCAACTGGATTAGGTCTATAAAAGTGATTTCGAACAGAGAGCTCAACATCAATTTTCTTATTCTCCAATACTCCTTCACTATTTGTGTTTGACAATCATAGCTCAACAACGCAGCAACTTCGACCTTGAGCTTCGCTTCAAATACCTAAGTCAGAATATTTAATTAAATTATTATTTTATTTCTCTTTTTTACTCAACTTGTAAGGGATGATAAAATTGTTATTGTACCCTAAAACTTATAAAAGAGACGAGTCTCTTTATCTTCGGAGAAAGAAATTTCTAATGATTTGCCCAGTCTAAGCGATTACGGATCGTGGACCTTGGAGCAGCATCATTTGGTTGTGAATTAAGTAAATTCATGTGTTTTCTTTTGTTCTTTTATTTTAATTTCCGCTATAAGTTTTATGACGATTTAACGAAAATAAAAAGAGAAAAAATCCCTCTCTTTACAATCCTATAGATGGCATGCAATCAGTAAGATAATATGAAATAAGAAGCACCTCATCCTCAAAAGAAAAAAAAATGTATATGTAGGAGTATAAGTTGCATGGTGATTCTTCCCTTCCCTTCCACTATTATGGAGTGTATGAGCAATGAACATTTAAATTCAAAATAAATTATTGAAAAAGATAGTAGAAGCATTCCATATTAAGATTGCAAAGAAGTATAATAGGCACACTAAAATGGTTTTTAATCTTACTACAAAAAGAATAACATATAGATAAAAGTTTTTAATATTCTTCCATTACAAAAAAAAAAAGACATCTTTCAAAAAGAGTCATCAATGAAAATTAAAAAGTACTTGAATGGTTGAACCTAAACTTAGAATTGGCCTAACTTGGATACATTAGAATGAACTAAATCAAAACATGCAGATGAATGCTTATGGACACCTCAAGGGAATGAATATGTAGTATGTCTCCCTAATTAATAAAGCTCTATTCAAGACCATTCATTCAAGAGGCTGAATACCATATGTTTTAAAGCTAAAACTAGGGTGAAAAAGATGACAATGAATCTAAATAATTGATGGGACCACCAGAAGATGAAGGCAGCAAATCTAGCTAGTACACTCTACGAGGCTAGTGCACTATACCAATCACCTTACCTTCATCCTCATCGTAAATGGAACTTATAAAATAGTGAGTTTATAAATGGTTAATAAGTTCAATGGAAATTTGAATATATAAAATAGCAACAAAGGTGTTCTCATTAGCTATCATGGTATTGCTACGATATGTTGAAGACTTGAGAACAGAGAAAGAGGTATCAATGGTATGTTTTAAAACCCTTGAATTTAGAATCCAAGGAAATGATCCAAATATGCAAAAGCCTCTTAAAATCTAAAACTAAACTACCTCCGACTTGGAACAAACAATGCTATGGAGCATAAAGGTGAGGAGTTAGTCGAATCAATCTCACAAGATCGTAACATCGAAATTGAGTTGAAAGACATCTATGAAATCATCAATAAAATCTTAGAATCATGGGATTTGTGTGGTTATCTCAATTTTGATTATTGCAATAAGAGATCCCAAATTATGTCATAAGCTCAAGACATGTTAACATCCAAAGCCTATATCCAAGTGTCGTGTCGTAGCAAGGACAAGCAATGAAAATTCTCATGAGATTAGGTATGCAGCAACGTTATCAATTAGCTTCTAAGAGGGCTCTAATAGACACAAAAACCTAACCCAAGTGAGAAGGTGATCCCACAAACCTTAGTCCATTAACCAATCCCAAACTACTACAGGAAACAACAAAGTATAGTTCTTCCTATTCATCTCCCCTATGGTGATTCAACTAGCCTTGGTCGATGCATGCAGCCCAATACTAGCTCCAGATTATCAACTTGTCAAATTTAAAAAACACACATCAGACTAGAACCTAAAACTATGACATTGGCTGATCCTTATTCTAAAATGTTAAAAGGGTCGAACTTATATCCAACTTTCTAGATGGTACCTGTCGAGTTGTAAACAACTGCGTACATAATAGGAAATAAATAGTTGTGTATAGGAGATCCCTTAAATTAAGGGGTTTAGCTAGAAAGATATTTTATATTTAGGAATAAATTAGTTTCCTATTTTATCTATTGTAATTTTGTATATAATACTAGGTATTCCCATTCTGAAAGAGAATTAATTTTTTCCACAGTATTAATCTTTTTCAATATGGTATCAGAGCACTAGCCTCCTCCCCCTCTTTCTTCACCATGGTCAATTCCCAAACAACCGTTTCCAACAATCCTAGCCAATCTATTGTCTGATGATTGCAATTCAATCTAGATATTGACCATCCGTAGAATATGTGCACTCAGATTACATGGTTGTTTCTCCTCAAACAAAAATTTCATGTTAACATTGTTATTCCCAATTTCCACTCAATGATTCAAAATCAATTTGGAGTGAAAATCTAAAGCTCTAGGACCGACAACGCTAGAGATTACTTTAACTAAATCTTGTCCCCCTATTTTCAATCTTAGGGGATTATTCATGACTCATCTTGTGTTCATACACCCCAACAAATGGAATAACAAAAAGGAAAAATGGACATTTACTCAACATTACTTGTGTAATTCTCTTCCACAACAATGTCCCTAAATCCTATTGGGAAGAGGTTGTTCTTAATGCCACATACATGATAAAGAAACTCCCCTCACATGTCTTAGACAAGAAAAGTCTCACACAACTCCTCAACAATTTCTATCCTCATTTCCGAACCACAAATGAGCTTACTCCTAGGATTTTAGGATGCACGACCTTTGTCCATATCCACGGTCCACTACGAGTTAAATTACATCCTCGTGCCATCAAATGTGTCTTTCTTAGATACTCATCGACTCAAAAAGGGTACAAGTGCTACCACCCTTCATCTCAAAAGTTTTACACCTCGACCGATATTACCTTTTTTAAACATACCCTGTTCTTCTCCAGGTCCATCCTCAGGGGGAGATTTCAGTGACAGAAGATAGCACTTGTGAGTTATTTGAACTCATTAACACTCTTAATCTTCCTCCTACTCAAATCCATACCGAATCACTTTCTATTTCTATTCCATTTGGTGAGTCATCTCCATCTTCCTTTCCATTCAATGTCCCTCGTGATACTCCAAGGATTCCTCAAGTGTATTCAAGGAGAAAAGCTACTCCAGAAGTAATACAAGTCCAAGAACCTCACCTACAAACCTCCGACCCTGATGCTGGGATCACGGTAAGATCTGACCCATCTTTACAATCTACTAAACCATCCATTGACCTAATTAACAGATAACCTTGACCTTTCCATTGCTGTTAAAAAAGACACTAGAGAATGCACCAAACACCCTCTCTACCCTCTATCTCACTATGTTTCTCTTAAACATCTATCACCAACCCACAAAAAATTCATTGAGTCTAAATACCATGATTGTTCCAAACACTATTTCTGAAGCATTGTCAAAAAGGGAATGGAGGGATGCCATGAGGAAGAAAATGAATGCATTAGAAAAGAATAAGACATGGGAGGTTGTTGATAAACCAAAGGGGAAGAACATTGTTGATTGTAAGTGGATTTTCACACTGCAATACAAAGAAGATGGATCCCTTAAGAGACATAAAGCTAGGTTGATGGTAAAAAGATATACTCAATATACTCAGACGTATGGGGTAGATTATCAAGAGACTTTTGCTCCAGTTGCAAAAATAAATACTGTCAAAGTTCTATTATCTTTGGCTGCACACTTCAACTGGCAACTCCTACAGTATGATGTGAAGAATGCATTTCTCCATTGAAATTTAGATGAAGAAATTTATATGAACATCCCACCGGAATTTGCAAGGGATACTAGTAACAGAGCATGTAAATTGAGGAAGATTCTTTATGGTCTAAAACAATCTCTTAGTGTAACACCCCAAATTTTAGTTCCTATATTTTATTAGAGGAAAATAGAAATAAGAATAAGAATATAAATAATAAAAATAGGAATAAAATAATAATAATAAAAGAATATAAATAATTAAGAATAAGAATAAAAAAAAATCGAATAAATGGTTCGTTAACCGAGGCTCGAATCATGAACCGTCAATTTGGGAGAATATGTTCCCTACCACTAAGTCATAGGATTACCAATGAGTAGGATATAACAAAATATATCTATAGGTGAAAAAAAAGAGAGATTGATTAATTTGATTAATTATTTAAAAAAGTAATTAGGTTAAGAAAAATCCTAATTTATATATATATCTTTTTATTTTTCCTATCCTTTCCCTAAAATTCCCATGCCACCAACCCTCTCTCCCTCTTCTCTCCAACACCGCCAACTTCTCTCTCCCTCTTCTCTCCCAACACCGACCACCTCTCATCCCCCCTCTCTCTCTATATCTTCGTTTTCTTCCAGCTGCCGAACTCCATCTCTCTCTCTCGCTCTCGTTTTTCTCTAGTCGCCAAATAAAAAAAGGTGCAGGCTTTCTCCACCGAAGAAAACAAGCGAGGAAAAAAAAAGAACCTCTATAATTTTTCCATCATGGATTAATTCAAGAGGGATCTTCTCAAAGACTTGGTAGAGGCTCACGCTAAAGCAAAGGAATACGTAGGAGATCTTTTCTTTACGAAATCTAATGGTATAAATTGGTGAAAAAGCATAGGAGGTAAGTATTGCTCACCTGCAGTATAAGTAGTTATCGTATATCATTGATATGTTTTTATGTGCATGTTATTTTCAGTTATGCATGGTATTTTCAGTTACGTGATTTTATCGTTATGTTATGGATAATTCAGCATCATGTTTAGATTCATGATAAGAATGTGATTTATGATCATGCATGTTGTAGATGAGTTGTAGCTTACAATTATATGCATGATATAGAGTAAGATGTAAAAATATTTCCTTTATTAAGAAAATTTAAAGATGCTTTCCGTTCGAATTGGGGGTTAAGAGCACAACGATCTTCAGTATGCTTCCCATTTTAGTTTTGGGGTCAAGAGCATAATGATCTTTATGGTGCTCCCCATTCGTGGTTTAGGGGATTAAGAGCATTTTTTTTCAGTATGTATAAGAATATAAGTATAAAGGAAGTATTTTACTTTTGACAGGGCATATACTGGGCATCAATTTCACCCACGGGCCAAGACCCTCAGTCTCAGTTACCCTAGTAGGTTCGGTGGTTGGCCACCCTGGCCTATTAGGAAAGCGCACATTGGTACTATGCCGGGCCCATATCCAAGATGATTATTATTTTGAAGTATCAGTATAAGTATAAGTAAAAGTTTTCAAAGTTAATCATTCCAGTTCAGATACACTGTTTACAAGTTTTAAAATACTTAAGAGCATGATTTATACAAGAGACAAGTAATCAGAGTTATGATTTCCAGTTATATTTGCATGTGTATCAATGTATCCAGGGCAAGAGAACTAGTTGCATGATTTCATACAGTGCATATTTTTGTGAGCATAGAAAGTACTTACTAAGCGTTATTGCTTACAGTTTGCATTTCCTTATACTGCAGATAAAGGTAAAGAAAAGCTTCAGTAAGATGGCATGACGGATGAAGTGCTGGGTGTGTGTGGCGACGGAACAGTGGAAGTAAAAGATCCTAAGTACAGATGTCTAAATCAGATTTTTAGTTTCTTGTTTTCTTTTGATATTGTTGAAGTTCAACTGGATTATTTATGGTTGAGACCAAAGAATGCTAGAGTCATATTGGGTTAGTTTTAATACTTGCATGTTAGGTGAAGATCTTGAAATGATTATTGTTTAAGTGGTGTAAAGGTCCTTATGATTATTTTAGTTGTTAGCATATTGCATTAGTATATTGCATGAATTAAAGATAGAGACAGTAAAGTAGTGACATCTCTCTTGGTAGAGAGTGGAAAGACTAGGGGGGGTGTTACAAGATGGTATCAGAGCGAGTTTCTGCCCTTCCGTCACACACACATCAAGCATCAGTCCTGCCGCCTCCAAGTAAGCAAGTATTTATCTGCTTTAATTACTTTATGAGTAGTAAGGAATGCTTCTTTTAAGTTAAACATACTCCCTATAATGTTCTCTTTGGGTTAAACATGCTTGCATATATATATATATATGAAGATGATAGACAGTAACTAATAGAGCATACCTAGATATGTATGTGAAGATGAAAAAAAATAGTGATAATAGCCTGACAGTGGTGAACCAAATGTCATGGAAGGACTTTGAGATGGAATTCTTCGAGGAGTTCTTCCATATGCGAGTCACCAATAAGCATTATGATGAGTTCACAGAGTTTCGACAAGGGGATTTATCAGTAGATGAAGCGGTGAAGAAGTTCAATAGGTTGGCTCGTCTGTGCCTGGAACTGGTCAGTACTGAGAAGGAAAGAGTTAGGTTGATGCTAAAGATGTTGAGACCGAAGATAGCTCTGAATGTGGCTGGTGGAATTAATAGACCACAAACTACTGAAGAGCTAATCAACAGTGCACTAATCACGGAGCATTATATGAATAGTATCAAGCACCAGAAGCTAGCCTCGGTAGAAAGCAAAAGCCAGGGAAGTTCAGGAGGTCAGAAACCTCAGAGCGGTAATTTGAACTGGAAGCGAAACAACAATGGCAAGAGGAAACAATGGAATTATGCAAAGGGAGGTTCAGCCAGTAAGCAGCCTACGTATCCTACATGTTCTAAGTGTGGGAGGAAGCATCTAGGAGTTTGCCACCAAGGTGTGAGCGGGTGTTATATATGTGGTGTCGAGGGACACTTCGCCAAACAGTGCCCCACTAAGACCAATCTGCCTCCGCCACAGTCTATTCAGTATGGAGGTAGACTAACCCAACTACATCAGATGCAGGGAGCACTGGAGGGTCCTTACATCAGCCAAGGAAGATTGGAGGCCTCATCAGTTACACCTAATGCCCAGATCTTCTCCCTCACCAAGGAAGAGGTAGCAAATGCTTCTACGGTGGTCACAGGTCAGATACCTATCCTTAGTCAGCATGCTACCGTACTGTTTGATACTGGGGCAACCCATTCTTTCATGTCTATGACATTTGTTAAGAAGATAGATATAACTCCGGATATCTTAGATATTCAGTTTCTAACGACCCTACCTTCGGGTGAAACAATGACATCTACACACTGGTTGCGTGCCGTGTCGGTCAGAATTTCAGACAGAGATCTTTATAGTGATCTGATCTTGCTGGACATGCATGACTATGATATCATCTTTGGAATGGACTTTCTTAGCAAGTACGGTGCTTCCATTTCATAAGCGAAGGGTAGTATTCCAACCCGAGACCGAGGCCAAATTTGAATTTATTGGAGAACCAAGGAAGAAGACTAAGAAGTTTTTGTCTGCCATGGAAGCTCAGAAGATGCTAGCTAGTGGATGCACTGGGTATTTAGCACATATAGTTGATACTAAGCAAGAAAGAAGCCAAAAGCTAGAAGAAGTCCCAATTGTATGTGACTACCCGGAAGTATTCCCTTACGAGCTACCAGGACTAGCACCTAGAATGGAAGTTGAATTTGAGATTGAGCTTATTCCTGGTACCACCTCAATCTCAAAAGCACCCTATCGTATGACCCCAGCTGAACTGAAAGAGCTTCAGGAACAATTACGGGAGTTACTAGACAAGGGATTCATCCGCCCTGGTCATTCCTCGTGGGGAGCTCCAGTGTTGTTCGTGAAAAAGAAAGATGGGTCTATGAGGATGTGCATAGACTACCGAGCCTTGAATTAAGTGACAATTAAGAACAGATATCCTCTATCAAGGATAGAGGATTTATTTGATCAATTGAGGGGAGCCACAGTCTTCTCCAAGATTGACTTGCGGTCAGATTATCATCAGGTAAGAGTTAAAGAGGATGATATACCGAAAACAGTCTTCCGAACG
Source organism: Wurfbainia villosa (assembly GCA_025175895.1). NCBI lineage: Eukaryota > Viridiplantae > Streptophyta > Magnoliopsida > Zingiberales > Zingiberaceae > Wurfbainia > Wurfbainia villosa. The sequence continues at coordinate 3,222,951 of CM046008.1, forward strand.
AGGTATGGACACTATGAGTTCGTGGTCATGCCCTTCGGAGTGACAAATGCACCCGCTATGTTTATGTACTTGATGAATCGGGTATTTAAGGAGTTCCTTGACAAGTTTGTGGTCGTCTTCATTGATGACATCCTTATCTTCTCGAGAACCCAGGAGGAACATGCCGAACACTTGAAGACAGTCTTACAGACCCTTCAGCAAGGACAGTTATATGCAAAGTTCTCCAAGTGTGAGTTTTAGCTTGATCAAATATCGTTTCTGGGACATGTTATTTCAAAAGATGGAGTTATGGTAGACCCGACAAAGATAGAAGCGGTCAGTAATTGGGGTCAATCAAAGAATGTCAGTGAAGTCAGAAATTTCCTCGGATTAGTAGGGTACTACTGAAAGTTTGTGGAAAACTTCTCAAGGATAGCTTCACCGTTGACGGTTCTTACTAGAAAGAATAAGAAGTTCGAATGGACCGAAGATTGTAAAAAGAGCTTCCTTGAATTAAAGAGGAGACTCACAAGTGCTCCAGTGCTTACCCTTCCAGAAAGTAATGAGAGATTTGACCTGTATAGTGATGCATCCAAGATGAGACTCGGAGCAGTACTTATGCAAAAGAGTAAAGTCATTGCTTATGCATCTAGACAACTCAAGGACTACGAAAAGAATTACCCCACCCATTACCTTGAGTTGGCAGCAGTGGTCTTTGCTTTGAAAGTTTGGATACATTACTTATATGGAGTCCAATGCAAGATTTACACAGATCATCAGAGTCTGAAGTATTTCTTCACTCAGAAGAATTTGAATATGCGACAGCGCAGATGACTTGAGCTAGTAAAGGACTATGACTGTGAAATCCACTACCATCCTGGAAAGGCAAACAAAGTAGCAGACGTGCTGAGTAGAAAATCATGTGTCACTTTGATGTTCCTAGCAACACTATCCCAGCCATTGAGAAAGAGATAATGAATTTTGGGGTTGAGATCATTTCTGGATAGCTCTCCGCCTTGTCCATAGTACCTATACTATTTGAGGATATATTAGCGAGACAGGACAAAGATCCTAGCATCCAAAGGATCAAGCAAGAGATCCAAGAAGGGAAGGATGAAGGATTCCGTGTCTCTAACAGTGGGGTATTATATTTGGGTGAACGCCTATGTATCCCCAATAACCCACACTTATGAAAGAAGATTCTAGAAGAAGCTCATGGGACCCCATATTCGATCCATCCTGGATCCACCAAGATGTATCAAGATATGAAAGGGAAATTCTGGTGGCTTAGTATGAAGAGGGACATGGTTAAGTATGTTAGCACTTGTCTGATATGTCAGAGAGTGAAAGCCGAACATCAGAGACCAGGAGGAGTTCTACAGCCTATCCAGATTTCAGAATGGAAGTGAGAGGAACTAGCCATTGATTTCATAGTAGGACTGCCCAAAACAACCAATGGCTACGATTCTATTTGGGTAGTTGTCGATAGATTGACAAAGTCACTTCACTTCACTCTTCTGGGAGTGTGTTCAAATATCCCTTAGCACTAAGCTACGATTCAACACTGCATTTCATCCTCAGACAGAGCAAATAGAAAGAGTGAATCAGATTCTGGAGGATATGCTAAGAGCTTGTGCCTTAGATTTTAAAGGAAGCTGGTGCAAATATTTGTGTTTGGCAGAGTTTGCCTATAATAATAGTTATCAAACTACCATTGTAATGGCTCCTTTTGAAGCCTTGTATAGAAGGAGATGCAGATCACCTATCTGTTGGTATGAGGGTGATGAGAAGAAAGAAATGGACTCAAGACTGATTTTATAGATGACGCCACCAAAGCTATAAAGAATATACGCCAAAGGATAAAGACTGCCCAGAGTCGGCAGAAGAGTTACGCCGATGTCCGACGCAGACCCCTAGAGTTCCAAGTCGAAGATTCAATGTTCATTAAGGTAGCTCCTATGAAAGGGGTAATGAAGTTTGGGAAGAAAGGCAAGTTAAGTCCCAGATATGTAGGCCCCTACCTAATCACCAAGAGAGTTGGTAAGGTAGCTTATGAGCTAGAACTACCACAGGAAATGTCAGCTATCCACAAAATATTTCATGTTTCAATGCTTAAGAAGTACGTCCCAGACACCAACCAAGTGATTGAGTCACAGACGGTACATATTCAGACAGATCTAAGTTATGAAAGTCGACATATTCAGATAATAGATCGAACAGTCAGGAAACTAAGAAATAAAAAGGTACCGTTAGTAAAAGTCTTATGGCAAAGTCAAAAGTTTGAAGAAGCAACCTAGGAACGTGAGGATGACATGAAGCAAAATTATTCAGAGCTGTTCTAAGTTTCGAGGACGAAACTTTTATAAAGTATAAGGGATTGTAACACCCCAAATTTTAGTTCCTATATTTTATTAGAGGAAAATAGAAATAAGAATAAGAATATAAATAATAATAAAAAAAGAATATAAATAATTAAGAATAGGAATTAAAAAAAAATCGAATAAATAGTTCGTTAACCGAGGCTCGAATCATGAACTGTCGGTTTGGGAGAATAGGCTCCCTACCATTAAGTCATAGGATTACCAATGAGTAGAATATAACAAAATATATCTATAGGCGAAAAAAAAAAGAGATTGATTAATTTGACTAATTATTTAAAGGAGTAATTAGGTTAAAAAAAATCCTAATTTATATATATATCTTTTTATTTTTCCTATTCTTTCCCTAAAATTCCCACGCCACCGACCCTCTCTCCCTCTTCTCTCCAACGCCGCCAACTTCTCTCTCCCTCTTCTCTCCCAACACCGACCACCTCTCATCCCCTCTCTCTCTCTCTCTCTCTATCTTCGTTTTCTTCCAGCCGTCGAACTCCATCTCTCTCTCTCTCTCGCTCTCATTTTTCTCCAGTCGCCAAATAAAAAAAGGTGCAGGCTTTTTCCACCGAGGAAAACAAGCGAGGAAAAAAAAAAAGAACCTCTATAATTTCTCCATCATGGATTAATTCAAGAGGGAATTTTCAAGAGGGATCTTCTCAAAGACTTGGTAGAGGCTCACGCTAAAGCAAAGGAATATGTAGGAGATCTTTTCTTTACGAAATCTAACGGTATAAATTGGTGAAAAAGCATAGGAGGTAAGTATTGCTCACCTGCAATATAAGTAGTTATCATATGTCATTGATATGTTTTTATGTGCATGTTATTTCTAGTTATGCATGGTGTTTTCAGTTACGTGATTTTACCGTTATGTTATGGATAATTCAGCATCATGTTTAGATTCATGATAAGAATATGATTTATGATCATGCATGTTGTAGATGAGTTGTAGCTTATAATTATATGCATGATGTAGAGTAAGATGTAAAAATATTTCCCTTATAAAGAAAATTTAAAGATGTTTTCCGTTCGAATTGGGGGTTAAGAGCACAACGATCTTCAGTATGCTCCCCATTTCAGTTTTGGGGGTCAAGAGCATAATGATCTTTATGGTGCTCCCCATTCGTGGTTTAAGGGATTAAGAGCATTTTTTTTCAGTATGTGTAAGAATATAAGTATAAAGGAAGTATTTTTGTTAAATACGGAAAATTTAAAATACTAAAATAAAAATGGCCAAAGAATTAAGAAAAGAATCCTGGAAATTTTTTAGGAAATTTTAGGAATTTTTCCGGAATTTTTCTGGATTTAAACGGACTCCGTACGAGATTTCTACGGGGATAAAATAACTAGGCTTTATTTAAGGGGTATTAACCTAAATCGGAAACTCTAAGTTTCTATTTTTCTAATTTCTTTTTATTTCTTTTCCTCGTCGCGCCGCAACCCCTATTCCTCCTTCGGTTTCTTTCCGAGCCGCTTCCGCCCGACGCCGCCAGCAGCCCGACGTCGGCGACGCCTTTCCTCGAGCCGACGCCGTCCATAGCCGCAGCCCTTGTTTGCGTTCCCGCGAGCACCGCCGCCCGACGCGAGCTCGTCGTCCACCGCTGATGCGAGCTCCCCCTCCGTTGCCCGCCAAGGACCGGTTGTTCCTCTGCGGCAGCGCAGCAGCGCCCTTCCCGACGCTGCGACACCGGACCGCCGCCGTTTCTTCCCCTTCGCTGTGATTTTTGGCCGGAGGTTGTCGGAGGAGACTATTAGGGCATCGGCAGGTCCTCGTTCCGGTGAACCGAGCGGTTTGGGGGAAATTCCATCGCAGGTATAACATGAACTAGTTTCTTCCTTGCCTACCGGTTGTTTGATTTCTGTATTAGGTCGGCTGTGAAGGTGGCGGTGAGTTGGCCCATGGGGAAGGTGTGTGGAGTGTGGGTTGGTTGTGAAAGGGTTGTCGATGAATTGGTATTGGCCGAAGCTTGGTAAGCTTGATCTATCTTCTCTTTTTATTAGCTGTAAGTTGATAGATTATGGGTTTGGCTGTGAGATTTAAGATGGAAAAATTGGTAAGTTCAGATATGGGTGTTAATAAATGCATACTATATTGTTAATTTGCTTAATGGTCGATAGGGATTGATGCGGAGGATTAATTAGGTTAAATGGCATAACTAGATCAATCTGGTTGACCGAGATTTTATTAAGCATTTGGGTTAATTGGTATAAGTCCGAAATCGGCTTAGGATTTGATTTGACAGTGGATCGTATTTTTATGCGTAACTATAGTTATGTTGTATGCAAGTTTCGGTCACGAGGCAGGTTCACGGTCGTGACGATCTGGTTCTTTTTGCGGATATTTTATCAGGCGAGTATTTTGACTTGTCTTTTCGATATAGTCATGTTGATATGCTAGATAGTTATAGCTTGCAATAGTTTTCATGTTTATCTACCTTGCATGTTATTATGCCTATTTGACACATGCATTTGATCAGTTTATAGTTATACCTTCCCTGTTTTACTTGGATCATGTATATGTACCTTTTTATTGTGCATATTATTCGGATACGTACGTTAGTTGGTATTACATGCTTTAGTGTCATGCACCATCTTGCATGATTGCATCTTTGGCCGGAGGTTCCATTATTGTTGAGCCCGATTACATGTCCTCGCATACACCGCCACTCATGGGTTAGTGGTACATCGAGGGTGTGCGTGCTGTTCTATCAGTTCACTCCGCTCATGGTAGCGGCGCGGCGTGGTAGCGGGTAGGATCCCTCCTCCGTCTATGACACCGAGATGAGAGCTTAGCTCCCCACTCTGTTTGGGGCGGGAGGATAGGTGTACTCGGCAGATCCTCGCTCCACTCACCACTCGGGAAGCGATGGCAGAGTGCACAGTTGTCATAGCCCTACCCACTCGGCTTCACCATCGCGTGTGAGGCGGCTGACTGGCGTCAGGGGTGACCATGTCATTTGCACGGCATGCACTTTGCACGGATTGCATTTGTATTGTGTTTGCTGCATTATTGTATTGATGCCTTGGATGTTGCATATGATTGCCATGCATATAGGATACATGTTTGTATAGGGTGATGACTATTGTTGTAGGGCACTTGCTCCTATATCAGGGTAGGAGATTCAGGTGAGTACAGTCCTTTTGCATTTATTTCTTGCTTACCATATATATGAGACTGTACTGACATGATTAGTATTGTTTGTTATATCTTGCTATTCATATCGACTAATATCCGCTAAGTTCTTTGAACTTATCCCGTGGTTTTATATTTATTTCAGGATGATGCTGTCAGGAGAGTCCAGCTGCCAATCCCCCTCGTCGAAATAAATAGGTTTTATTGGTCTATTGGTTTTTGGATTTTGTATAGAGGATATGTATAGGTCCTGATGTTGTGGTTATGTACTTATGGAAGTTTGGGAATAATTGTGGTGTCCTTATAGACTATTCAAGTAGTTTGGTTGTATGTTCCTGCTCAGATGGCAGAAGGGGTAAGTCTAGATGTTATAGACTTCATTTATTTACTATGATGGTTGGCCTGAGGCCTTATGATTTGCGTGTGTAGATGTTTTTGTTCCGGTCATGTTGACCGATGTATAGTGGCTGTGTAGGCCTTGTATAAAAATTGATATTGTCAACCGTACAGGGGAGATGCTGCCGGATTTTTGTCTGGCGGGGACTCCCTCGGGGCGTGACAATTTATTTTCACTTGGTTACCAGGATTCATAAACTTTAGTACTTAGCCTGGAGGTCTAGAGTTCGAATCCTGGGGAAGGCAAAAACCCACTTCCAGGGGTGGGAAGTCCAGGTGAGTAACGACGGCCCAGGCGTGCGCCGTTGACCAATAAAGTCACCAAATTCCGCCAACAGGCGGCGGTGCGTTGACCAATAGGTCATCTTCGCGCCAACAGGGCCCGGTCATTACAATAAAAGGTGCCTTTTTATTGTAGCGGCCGGACTATCGAATCGGCGATCCATTGTCGGCGATCGTCGCCTGCTTTCGTCGATTATTGGTCGACGACCGACTTATTGGCCGTCGTTATCATTTCACCGCACTGTTTTTTCAGATTCGAACTCTGACTCCGGTAGCATTAGTTTATGATCTCGCAACCAAGTGATCCTGGATCACTTGGTTACCAGGATTCATAAACTTTAGTACTTAGCCTGGAGGTCTAGAGTTCGAATCCTGGGGAAGGCAAAAACCCACTTCCAGGGGTGGGAAGTCCATGTGAGTAACGACGGGCCAATAGGGGCCAGGTCGTCGACCAATAGGGGTCGACGGGCCAACAGGGGCGACGGTCGCCGACCAATAGGGGTCGCCGAATTCCGCCAATAGGGGCCCGGTCGTTACAATTTTACTTTTGATAGGGCATGTACTGAACATCAATTTCGCCCACGGGCCAAGGCCCTCAGTCTCAGTTACCCTAGTAGGTTCGGTGGTTGGCCACCCCGACCTATTAGGAAAGCGCGCATTGGTACTATGCCGGGCCCATATCTAGGATGATTATTATTTTGAAGTATCAGTATAAGTATAAGTAAAAATTTTCAAAGTTAATCATTCCAGTTCAGATACACTGTTTACAAGTTTTAAAATACTTAAGAGCATGATTTATACAAGAGACAAGTAATCAGAGTTATGATTTCCAGTTATGTTTGCATGTGTATCAATGTATCCAAGGCAAGAGAACTAGTTGCATGATTTCATATAGTGCATGCTTTTGTGAGCATAGAAAGTACTTACTAAGCGTTATTGCTTACAGTTTGCATTTCCTTATACTGTATATAAAGGTAAAGAAAAGCTTCAGTAAAGTGGCATGGCGGATGAAGTGTTGGGTGTGTGTGGAGACGGAACAGTGGAAGTAAAAGATCCTAAGTGCAGATGTCTAAATCAAATTTTTAATTTCTTATTTTCTTTTGATATTGTTGAAGTTCAACTGGATTATTTATGGTTGAGACCAAAGAATGCTAGAGTCATATTGGGTTAGTTTTAATACTTGCATGTTAGGTGAAGATCTTGAAATGATTATTGTTTAAGTGATGTAAAAGTCCTTATGATTATTTTAGTTGTTAGCATATTGCATGAATTAAAGATAGAGACAGTAAAGTAGTGACATCTCCCTTGATAGAGAATGGAAAGACTAGGAGGGTGTTACACTTAGGCCATGCTTCGAAAGATTTGCAAAAGTCACGAAGAAGTCTGGGTATAAACAAAGCCAAGGGGACCATACTTTCTTCATTAAGGACTTAATTGTAGGGACAGTGGTGACTCTTCAAGTCTATATAGATAATATTATTGCAACTAGAAATGATGAAAAGGAAAAACATGATCTAAAGTAGAAAATAGTGAAAGAGTTTGAAATAAAGGAACAGGGCAAACTAAAGTACTTCCTTGGTATTGAGGTAGCATATTCTTACAAAGGAATTTTTATTTCTCAACGGAAGTATGTGATTGATCGTTAGTTGAAACAGTGAAGATTAGGTGTAAGTCGATTTCTAGTCCAATGGATCCAAATCACAAGATAGGAGAAGCTAAGGAAGAACCAACTATTGACAAAAGGATGTATCAGAGGATGATTGGTAGACCCATGTACCATACTCACACTGGCCAGACATAGCATATGTTGGGAGTGTAATCAATCAATTCATGCATGATCTAAGAGAATTACACTTTTATACTGCTTATAGGGTATTGCATTACTTGAAAGGCACCCTGGAAAATGGAATCTTGTTCAATAAAACTAAGACACTAGCTTTAGAAGCCTGCACAGATGTAGACTATGTAGGTTCTCTAGTGGATAGAAGACCAACTATAGGATATTATACTTTCCTTGGTGGTAATCTGGTCACATGGAGGAACAAGAAGTAAAATGTGGTGACAAGATCATCTGCAGAATCAAAATTTTGGATCATTACTCAAGGATTATGTGAACTACTCTGGTTGAAAATTATTCTAGATGATATATCCCATGAAACTCTATTGGGATAATAAGTCAGCTATCAATATTGCTCATAATCCTATTCAACATGATAGGACTAAGTATTGAAATTGATAGTTATTTCATCAAGGAAAAATTGAAAGAAGGATTAGTGTGTATGTTATATGTCCCTTCGGAACTATAATTGGTTGATGTATTAACAAAATAACTAAACTGTTCTAAATTTCATGATATTATAGTCAAGTTGGGAATGGAACACATTTATTCCTCAGCTTGAGAGGAAGTGTGGAGTTGTAAACAGCTGTGTACATAGTAGGAGATCCCTTAAATTAAGGGGTTTACTTAGAAAGATATCTTATATTTAGGAATAAGTTAGTTTCCTATTTTATCTATTGTAATTTTGTATATAATATTGAGTATTCCCATTCTAAAAGAGAATCAATTTTTTCCACAATATCAATTTTTTCCGACAGTATCATCCAACAATCTATGAAGGTTATTGAACCCTATTCAAGCTAGCAAACACCATCAACTACTAGTTGTATCGCAAACAACATCAAGTACTAGTTGTATGGCTCAAGATTTTCGACTATGATAAAATCAGTTGTAGAATTGACGAGAAATCATATATTGACAGACCTTAAAAGTTAAAACCATGGTTTAAAATTTCGATCCGTGCCGAGATTTCGATCTGTCGGAACGATACGGTTTCGATATCGTATCGTGTTGTGTCGTACAATTTCAATGTATTTTTTATTATAAATTTGAATTCTGAATTTTATTTAAAATATCATTTATTTTTTATTTTTTATTTTTTATATTTTTAAATAAAAATATAAATTTATATATTATAATAATATTAATTAATAATTTTATTTAATTAAATGATTATATATATATATATATACCGCCGCGATCGCGACGGAGTTGCGATTGTGCACACCATAATCAGATCACGGCGGAATCGCAATCGCGCACGCTACGAATCGCGATCGCAGACGCTGTAAATCACGATCGCGGAGACGTTGTGAATCGCGATCACGGACACCGTAAATTGCGATCATGATCGTTGTGGAATCGCGATCGCAATTACAACGGAATCGCGATCCGATCGCGGTGGAATCGCGCGGGATCATGATTGCGATTCCACTGTCATTTGCGATTATGATTCCGCCACCGTTCACTGTCACCACCACCTTGCCGTGATGAGATTTTTGCATACCGATGTCGATCCCTGTCGCAACGATAAAATTCATCGGTTCGAACGACATGGGTGGGTATTTAAAACCTTGGTTAAAACCACGATTATGACCAAGATACTTTCTAGAGTCATACAAATTCAAATTGCAATCTTAATGTGAAAAGTTTATATATGCAATCATCAATAGCATTTTTGAATTTTCATTTCGAGGATATACACCATGATCCTAGTGCAATATCAATAAATAATACTTTCCAAAGTCCTAACCCATCAAAAAATGAGAAGGAAATTCAAACCATCAAAATTAGTAAAATATAAATGACGTAATTTAACGATGAAAAAAAGGATAGTAAAATCATATCCTAGTATAACTATAAGTCTACTACAAATTGTAAACCTACAGCACAAAATAAGGAATAAGCAATCTGCCAAATAGGCAAAAAGGTCAGAGGAAATTTGTCCAAAAATCAGTGAACAAATAGTTTTCCATTTTCCAGTATTGTAAACGCCATGTGTCTGGAAGCAATTGATCCTAGGAAAAGGTTAACTACCCTTTCCATGCAAAAGTTATACCTCCTCAAATCCCAAGAGTCATAAATCCATAGCAAAGTTTGATAGATCTTACCAACTTTGTCCTGTAAAATTGGAAATATATGTCAAGTTCAGGGTATTAGCAAATGTCATCAAAGAAGCAAAATAGAAACTAGATAGTTTCAGATTTTCATAAATGAACAACAAAGGATTGCTTATCTATTAAATAGAAAAATATCGTAAAAAATCAGCAATTTACATACTAAGAAAAATACATACACAACACCTTGATATTTGCAAGATTAAGATTTAACTACGGTTTGAAATCTCATATCGTTCCAATAAATCCCTGAACGAGACAATGTCCCTTATGTCTTATGTCAATCATATTGATGACTATTGTTAGAATATTCTAAATATGTTAGGGATAATTATTTATTTTCTAGGATAGAGTTTGATTTATTCTTAGGATAGAGTTTGATTTATCCCTTTGAATAGGCTCTAACTTTGGATATAAATATGGCTTCTTCCATGTAATAAGTTGATTTGTGTTTTATGAGATAACATGGTATCAGAGCTTTAGGTTTCCACCTTTTGCATTTCTCTCCTAAACGCGCCTCTTCTCTCGAGCGCGCAATTTTTTTTTCCGCCGCTGCTCGCGTTTCTGTCACGCCCCGAGGGAGTTTCCGCCAGACGAAAATCCGACAGCACCTCCCCTGTACGGGTGACAATACCAATTTTATACAAGGCCTACACGACTACTATACATCGGTCAACACGACCGGAATCCAATCAAACACACGCAGATAATAATAAGGCCTCAGGCCAACAAATCTAGGTAAACAAAAGTCTACACTAACTAGACTTACCCCTTCTGCCATCTGGGCAGGAATACCCAACCAAACCAATCAAAATAAGATCCGACCAATGGTCCACAAGAACCCCAAAAATCCACGAGTACATAAATCCATTTCCAAGCCTAAACATATATTCTATACAAAATTCAAACCAAAACTCAAACAACTAAGAAACTGTCACTACGAGGGGGGGATATGACAACTGGACTCTCCTGATAGCTTCATCCTGAAATAAAAATAAAACCACGGGGTAAGTTCAAAGAACTTAGCGGATACTAGTCGATATGAATAGTAAGAAATAGCTAACAATACTAATCATGCCAGTGTAGTCTCATATATATGGTAAGCAAGAAATAAATGCAAAGGACTGTACTCACCTGAGTCTCCTACCCTGATATAGGAGCATGTGCCCTACTATAAGAGATAAAGTCATCACCATATAAGAATATGAATCCTGTATGCATGACAATCATATGCAACATCCAAGGCATCAATAAAATGCAGCAAACACAATACAAATGCGATCCATGCAAAAATGCATGCCGTGCAAATGACATGGTCACCCCTGACGCCAGTCAGCCGCCTCACACGCAATGGTGAAGCCGAGTGGGTAGGGCTATGACAACTGTGCACTCTGCCATCACTGCTCCTGAGTGACCGAGTGGACAGGATGCTGTCGGAGTACACCTATCCTCCTGCCCCAAACATAGTGGGGGAGCTAAGCTCTCATCTCCCGGTGTCATAGACCAGAGGAGGGATCCCTGCCCGCTACCACGCTGCCTCGTCGCTACCCATGAGCGGTCCAGCGGAGCCTGACAGAGCAACTGCACACACCCTCCTGATGTACCACTAACCCATGAGTGGCAGGGTGTGCAGGCCATGTAACTGGCTGCGGGCTCAACAATAATGGAACCCCGTCCAGCCAGCATGCAATCATGCAAGATGGTGCATGATACTAAAGCATGTAAATCCTACTCAAAATATCTATCCGAATAATATGTACAATCAGTATGTACATATCCCTAATCCAAGTACTATGATCCAAATAAAACAGGGAGATATTATCATATCCTATCCAATGCATGTATCAATAGGCACAAAAACATACTAGGCATATAAACATGAATATTATTGCATGCTATCCTAACTAACATATCAACTTGACTATATCTAAAAGATAAGTCAAAGTACCCGCCTGATAAAATGTCCGCAAAAAGAACCAGATCGTCACGACCGTGAACCTGCCTCGTGACCAAAACCTGCATAATGCATAACTATTGTTAAACACATAATGCAATCCACCGACAAATCAAATCCTAAGCCGATTTCGGACTTAAACCCATTAACCCAAATGCTTAATAAAATCCCGGGTCAACTAGATTGATCTAGTTATCCCATTTAACCTAATAAATCCTCCGCATTAATCCCTATCGACCATTAAACAAATTAACAACATATTATACATTTATAAAGACCCATATCTGAACTTACCAATTCTCCATCTTAAATCTCACAACAACCCATAATCTATAAATTTACACTAATAAAAGAAGATAGTTCAAGCTTACTAAGCTTGGAAGTCTCCCCATGACATTTTCCCCAAATCGCCCTATTATTCACGGAAAACCCGACGCCAACTCCACTGCCCTATCCTCAACGGTAATCCCACATTCAGGCTCAAGATCAAGCCCCCAAAACACGGAGGATTTCGGTGAAGAAAACCATCGTAACACGAAATCTCGTCCCAAGGTCGAAGAAGAGAAGCACCAACTCACCAACCTCGTGACGCTCGGCCGAAGAGTAGTTCCCACCGACGACGAGTCTCCACCGACGCCCTAATTCTACACGCGAAAGTATAGCTCGCAGATCGTGGAGAACGACCTCACTCGAGCCGCTAACGCCGCCCGCCAACCGCACGACCCTTCACCGCCGGTCGTCCTTGTCCCATCAGCGAGTTATGCGTCGCTTACGCGAGGAGAGGCGTCGCTGGCCGCGTGGTGGCCACGCAGGGGCTGCCGGCGGTCGCAACGGTCGAGGCGAGGCCGTGAGAGCTGCGGTGCGATCTATTCTGCGCGGATGGTCGACGAGCCCACGAGAGGAGAACAGTCTTTGTCGGCCCGGCCTTCGCGAGAGAAGAGGCGCAGGCCCGTTGCGAGGGGTTTGGTGGGAAAGAAAAGGAAATCGGGAAGAAGGGATCGCGAGAGAAGCTAGAAGAAATGCGGCGGAGAGAATAGAAAAAGGGAAATAGATAATTAGGGTTTTCCATCGCATATTTATCCCCTTTAAAATCTCATATGGAGTCCGTTTAATTCCAGAAAAATTCCGAAAAAATTCCTAATTCCCTAAAAATCCCGAAAAATTTCCAGGATTATTTCCTTAATTATTTGACCATTTAATTTACTATTTTACATTTTCCAGTATTTAACAGTTTCTCTCTCGAACACGCCGTTCCAAGCAGCTCGCGGACACGGAAGAAACAAACGCCGCAACGCTGCGGCTCCTTCCTCATCGCGATTTCTCTGCTCTCATCGCGATTTCTCCTCCGCCTCACGCTGCGGACGTGCACCTTCCGCGCCTTTACCATTGCGATTTCTCTCGCGGATAACTTCCTCGTCGCGGTTTCCTCTGCCGATCGAATGACAAAGGAATGCCTCGCTGCCGAGATCCACTTCTCTATCGCCTTAGAAGATCCGACACCGTCTTCTCCATCAAAAAGTCGGCGCGATCCTCTTCTTTCCCAAGCTCGACAAGACCCCGACCGAAGCTAGCTGCGACGATTCTTCCTTCTCACGTGCGCGATTTCTTCCCGTTGCTTCCTTCTCACGCGTGCACAGCGACCTTTGCTGCGAACTCAACACTGCCCACACCAACGCATCACTGTTGCTGTCTTCCTCCGTCAGCCGCCTCCGAATCTGACGCCGACACTGCCATCCTAACTGCGCTATCGCTCTCTCCGCTCCGCCAAAGCCATTGTTACTGCTGATCTCGTTCCAGTTCTTGGTTTTGCTCGAATCCGCCTCAAAGAAGGCGACTTTGTGGATGGCATTCGCTGAATCCTCGTCGAAGGAGGGATCTTTGGCCAGTCAGTTACCCAATTCGTCCTCCTCCTTGAATCGAAACAAGAACATCAGTCTGAGACCCTCAACGCTGTTGCGTGCGGCGCTGCGCCTTGCATTTCCTATGAGCTACAACAAATTTTCCGACAACTCCGATATGCCGAAACCCTAAGAATACCGAGAGCTCAGATGGTCGGTCCGAGTGCCTTCGACAGGGACGACGCGGGGCAGCACCATGAATCCAGTAGTTGGCATCTTTATAATCCCCACCGAGACCTGTTGCCGTGGACACCACTACAAAAAAAATAGTCATTAGCGACGAATTTTAAAAAAAAATTCGTTGCAAAATAAATTTGCGACAAATTTAGCAACAAAAATATTTTTGTTGCGAATAAAGCGTCGCAAATATTAGCGACAAAAATAGCGACGAATTTTTGCGACGAATTTTAGCGACGAAAATTAGGGACGAATTTAAAATTTCGTCGCTAATTTTGTTGCAGAAGTTACCAAGATTTCAAAAATTCGTCGCTATTTTCGTCGCAAATTTTTGCGACGAATTAATTTTTTCGTTGGTAATTTTCGCGACGAAATAAGAAATTCGTTGGTAAATTCGCGACTGATACAAATTCGTCACAAATTTCGTCACGAATTGTCAAAAATTCGTCATAAAAAACCGATTTTCGATTTAATTAATTTTTCGTTGGTAATTTTCGCGACGAAATAAGAAATTCGTTGGTAAATTTGCGACTGATACAAATTCATCGCAAATTTCGTCGCTGAATTCGTCGCAAAATTCGTCGCAAAGTTCAATATTTTGCGATGAATTATTTTTTCGTTGCAAAAATTTGCAACGAATTAAATTTTCGTTGCAAAATTCGTTGCAAAATTTGTCGCTAATTGGATTCGTTGCAAAATTAAATGCGCTAATTTTGCGGAAAATTAAAGATATCTCTTTGTCGCTAAATTTGTCGCTAAATAAATTTTTTTTTTACAGATTTTATCCGTTTCGATATTCTATCGTATATACAAATTTTCACACACACACAACAAAACACAATAAGTTCTAATATCCAAATAAATACATTCAATACAAACAAAACACACACACATTCAATACAACAAAATAATATTTTCAACAATATCCAAAATATTTCATATCCAAATAAATACAAAGCAACACAATAAGTTAAGAACAATACAACATTACAAATTAAAAGTTATATCCTACAACATTTCAAACATCAACATAGTTATGATATCCAAATAACAATGTCCACAAAAGATCTTAAGACATGGGAAAGAAAAAAGAAAAGACAATCTGGTAAGCAATCGCCGACATTCTTCTACCTGCATTAGAAAAGAAACAAATAAAAAGTATCATACATAAAAAAAAAAGTATATACTAACACGAAAATAAATATGCAAAGACTTACAGTGATGTGCATTTTCAATCGCCATAAGGATTAATTTTATCGATCATTCCTGTTTAAAGCAAAATAAACAAACTCAATAAACTAAAAATTTTTAAAAGTACTAATTAAAAACACGCATACAATATCATCATCGTCGCCACCATCATCGTCATGACTCGGAGGAATATGACTTGGACCAGAACTAAATTCTTTGGCGTCGCATAAGAAAGGCTTGTTGTCGTCGCATTTCTATCATTTCTTGATCCCTTTGTGAGTTTTGTTGTTGTATTTCTAGAATTTTCTGATCTCTTTCATGTATTATGCCTTTCAAATTGCTAACCTCCTCAGTTAAGTTATGTATCTGTGCCGCTACTGCTGGTGGAGTAGAAGAAATAGATCTATGAGGAGCATTATGCATTCTGCTCAGAGAACCCATACCTAATATCCTTCCCCCTTTTGATCCTCCACTCGCCTCAAGCCATAAATCCAAATTATTACTAACAGATGACTCAAATCTCTCAGTATCACCGTCATCTCCTGAAATTCTTTGAGATGAGGATAACTGATCATATCTCTCCTACACAAAATTTAAATTTTAATCAGAGCATTTACATAACTAACAGAATTAAAGTTATAAAGTAAGTTTAAAGATTAATTCAAACCTTAATTGCTCAATCTCTATCTCCGCTCCAAGTCTTATCTTTGTTTTGAAAAGTGCGAACGAAAGTATCTATAAATTCCGGCTCCTTTCCCAATTCCTTAGACTAAATATAAGAATGTTAGAAATAAAATAATAATCTGAAATATATTAAAAAACTAATTGTAGAATTTAAAAATTACCAATCTACGTGAATGCTCCTCGATATTTATAGAACCTCCCGCATATGTTGCAGATAAGTCTCCAGAATTACATGTTTGATTTAATTTATTCTGTTGACTTCTTTTTTTGCTCTCATCAGATTGCCAATAATTGGAGATTTTACTCCAATTTTCTGACGTGACACAGGCAGGTTTTTTTCCAGTACATTTGGCATGACTCAATACATGCCGGATATGATCGCCATATTTTTTTTTTTAAATTCTTTTAACTTCCAAGTCTTGAGTAGGGTCCCAAATAAATCTCCGCTGAGATGGAAAAAAACAATTGATTATATAATAACTTATTTAATATATAAAATGAATCAATTATACTTGAAACTCGCACCACCATAGTTCTTTTGTAGGTCCTGGCGTGCTTGAGTATGACAAAGAGTCTCCTCTCCAATAGTTATTCACGATTTTATTGATCTCACGAATAACAGATACAGAATTTTCAAACCTACGATAAAGTGAAAAAAAATTGAATAAATAATTAATATAGTTTAAAAATTAGAATAATTATATTACTTACGAATCTCCAATCGGAAATATATACGGTCGACTTTCGATGTTATCAGTAGAGGAGTGTCTGGCGGGTACAGGTGAATCAGAATGGGAAGGCCGTGCCGACGAATGAGATGAATGATCGGGCGATCGATCATGTGAAGGTTCAGCGGTCGGGAGGGCATGTAGGTATAGTCTTTGGCAAAGGTGGATCACCGCCACTACTAGTATTCTGTCGTCTCTGTCCACCACGTCGAAACTATCAACCAAAAACAAAATTAGAATAAAGAAAATAAAACTTTTATGCTTAATGAAGAACATGAAAAACTTACAATATTCATAATGAAGATATGAGAGACTGCGACTGCGATAAGCTACGATGATTTCAAAGATCGATAACCTATAAGAACAAAATATACACAACATACAGAGACAAAAGATATAAATTTAACAATGAGACATTATATAAACAAATAATTGAGCTAAGAAAATTTGTAAAATTATAGTTTAAAACTAAAATTATATAAAAAAAAACTTACCCTAGACGTCAAATTTCAAAGTCCTCATTATCATCTTCCTCATCCTCATCAGTATCCTCATCCTCGGTCTCCTCCTCCTCTTCCTCCTCGTCCCCCTCCTCCTCCTCCCCCACCTCCTCCTCATCATTATCATCAAATTCAGTTGCATCCACATTTATCAATACTCCGCTGGGATATCGTAAAGTTTGAATAATATATTAATCGGTATGAAAAATATTTTTAACTTTGTCTTGTTGATATGCAACGTCTTGCAGCGCTCTTCAATTTTTTCCATGCTTTTGTTTCTTTACAAATGTATTTTGTCACGCCTTAAACTAGGATATGGAGCATAGAAAACTTGAATCGCTTATTGTGCCAAAATAAATGGTTCATATCTCTTATAAAATCTTTTATGATTTATTTCAACCAAATTATACTGTGGATGCACCTTCATCCCTCTGACGGGGTCAAACCAGCGACACATAAATAAGATAACTCGCATTTTTGGACCAGGATATTCAATCTCTATAATTTCATCCAGCAAACCATAAAATTCATTGCTTGCACCTCCATCATTGGAAGACTAAACACATACTCCACTATTCATTGTACTCTTTCCATTTCCATATTCTTGAGTGTGGAAATTATATCCGTTTATGAAATATGCTGGCCAAGTGCGTACCATTGCTTTTGGACCCCATGATAGATGGATTAGCAATTCTTGCTGAACGTGAGTTTGATTAGCATAAACCTATACTCAAATGAAAATGATATTTATTTAAAAGTTAAGATATGTGTAAACAAAAATGAGGTAATTAAAACTGCTTACATATGATTTGAACCATGGTGCAAATTCCTGATCGCAGAAGTGATCAAAGTCACGTGTCGGGATTTCAGAGTATAAGTTTTGGAAAATCCTATAATAAAAAATTGTATTATAACATAAACAAATTAACACTTGATGAAGAAATAGGAAATATATACTAACTCAAAATATGGCGATACTTCTGGATAATTAAGTAAAACATATGTCTGGGCTGCCCGCCATTCTTGATCAGTTAAGTATCGTTGCTTACACGGTCCACTTGGTCGACCAAGATAATTAAAAATTGAGAATGAATTCAAATTGGGATCGACAGGACCTTCATCATTTCTTCCGGATTTCCGTCTTTTGGTCTGAATGTGAGGCTCAAAATAATATGATGCAAAAGTTGTTACTTCTTCCACAATATATGCATTCACAATAGAGGCTTCAACATGTGCCTTATTTTTCACTTTTTTCTTCAAATGATATAAGAATCTGATTGTAATATAACAAATTGTATTAGAAATGAATATATAAAAAAATTAAACATTTTTATGCAATATTAACGAAGTATAGAATATGCGAATTATACCTTTCAAAAGGATACATCCATCGATAATGAATCGTCCTCGACTTTGGCCTCATATACAAGTGAACCAAAAGATGTTCCATTGAATCAAAAATGCAGTGGAAAAATCCTTTCTAAATTGCACAAAATGATTGGAATGTCTCTCTCTAACTTCTCCATGTGTGAATATCCCAAAATCTGAGCATATATCATGAAGAAAAATACTTAACTCAGAATGACACCCTGCATAAAATTCAGTAAAAGTTCTTTAAAGGCAATAGGAATAAGTCTTTCCATGAATATATGACAATCATGACTTTTCAAACCCATCAATTTGCATTCCTTCATATCGACACATCTCCCAAGATTAGAAACATACCCATCAGGAAATCTCAATGACTTCAACCATTCACAAACAACACGTCTCTGTTCCTTATTCAATGTATAAACTGCCTTTGGTTTTGGTCCTCTACTATTTTCATCAACATCAAGGGTGGGTCGTTTACAAATGAGTCGCATATCTTTTATTGCATTCAGATTATCTTTTGTTTTTCTGGTGATATCCATCACTGTATTTATCAAATTATCAAAAATATTCTTCTCAATATGCATAACATCGATATTATGATGAATCAAATTACTAAACCAATACGGTAACTCCCAAAATATACTTCGTTTGGTCCATTTATGGTTGCTTCCATATTCATAAGTTGTACCATGTGGCTCTTCAATAACAGATGGAAAGTTAAGAACTCTGTACCAAATATCTTGACCTGTCAATCTCAATGGCGGAGGTGTTCTTTCAATTCGATTCCTAGTGAATTCATCTTTATTCCTTTTGAAATTATGATTTAGTGGTAAAAATTGTCTGTGATAATCAAAATAACTTGGCTTCTTACCATGCTTCAATCTAATCGACTTTGATCTCTCCATACATATTGGGCATCCTAAGATCCCTGCAGTACTCCAACTTGATAGCATACCATAAGACGAAAAGTCATTTATAGTCCAAAGAAGAGCAGCCTTCATTACAAACATCTGATTAGTATGAATGTCGTATGTAGGAAAACCTTCATCCCATAGTTGTTTTAGCTCTGCAATTAATGGTTGCATATAAACATCTATTAACTTCTTTGGATTTTTTGGGCCAGGCACAACCAATGTTAAAAACATATACGGTGTTTTCATGCACATTCCAGGCGGAAGATTATACGGAGTTAATATAATTGGCCAACAAGAATAGTGTCTTCCTGATTTACCAAATGGAGCAAATCCGTCAGCACAGAGACCTAACCTAATATTTCGAGTCTCCTTCGCAAAATCAGGATATGTTCTATCAAAATTTTTCCACGCCTCTGCATCTTGATGGATGACACATTAGTCCCTCTTCTGTTCGATGATTTGCATGCCAAGTCATGTGTTCAGCAGTTGTCTTTGATGCATAAAGCCTTTGTAACATAGGAGTTAAAGGCAAATAAAACAACTGACTATATGATTTACGTCGTTGCTGCCTCCTACTAGTGCTCTTGTACCTATCTTGATTACAGAATTTACAAACATCCACATCTGCATCATCTCCCCAATATAACATACAACCATCTCTGCACACATCAATTCTTTCCACTGGGAGACCTAATTCTTTCAGTAGTTTTTTCATACTGTACAAATCATTGGGCAGTATATGATCACGCGGCAATGCCTCTTCAAAAGCTTGAACAAAATTATTAAAATACTCTTCAGACACATTATGCTCTGCTTTGACATTCAACATTCTTGCGGTGAACGATAGTTTAGTGTGAGTCTCACAACCAGCCCATAAAGGTGCATCTGCAGCACTCAACACCTCCTGAAATTTGAGATATGCTTCATTATTCATATTCTGATCGATATCTGTTACTTGCACATCTTCCAAGGGTAATGCATTAGTAAACATTTGCTCAACTGTTGGAGGACAACTTGAAGTTGCACCTTGTGATTGGGGAATCAAATTCGGGCCCGCTACATCATATATCATCCTCTGATATGGATTTAATTGATTATAATCACTTTGATCCCTAGAGACTTGTGTGTTGTGTCTATCATACACTTCATCAGATATAAATGGTTCACCATGACATGTCCAGTTATAGTAATTTGCAACGAATCCAAATCTACAAAGATGCTCTGAAACTTTGCTAGATGGTAAAAATCTACCATTGTGACACTTTCTGCACGGACACCTTATCTGATTACCATCCATAAACTCAACATTACTAGCTACGAAATTTAAAAACTCTTGCAACCCACTCATAAAATCATCAGTTAAACCCCGACGTTCAGGTAAATTCCTATTATACATCCAACTCCTTTCACGCTGCATTATGTCTGTTTTCAATCAATTATATTAATATAAACTCCTAGAAATTACAATAATACGAATATACAGTTAGTTCACATATGAATTCACTATGTTTAACAATCTTTAAACATAACCGAAAAAAGACAACAGTTGTAATGGGTTGCAGATTCTGATGGTGTATGTGAATGTTTATGAAATGGTAATGTGTCATATCCTTGAATTTTATCATACTTGAAAACTTATATTATATATGTTACATGAGTTAAATGTTTGCAAAATCAGGATATAATAACATATAATATGTTTCCATGTATTACTGCATTTAGTATACATTATCCTTTGTTATAAAAAGACATCTCACTATCTTATGCTAACCACCATGGCATTAAGGTGTCAATGAATTGGGTCCAGGCATAAAAATCTGCAAGATTATGGTAATATCATGGAGTCCTTGTATGATTTTGAATGGAATGCATCGGGCGCAATTAACCTATAACATACCACTCTAATACCACTCTAGACCAACACAGAAAATTAACAATAATATAAATTTCAATAAAAATTTATCCATGTGGATAAAAATTGATCACTTCCATCATTCCATGTTTTGGATATTATAATTGTGTCCGATCAACGAAAATGAAAAAAAAAAACTTATTTAAAGCAATAATCTTAATTCGTCATATTTAGCTAAATTTACATCCATGGACCGAGATTATAAAACTGCATTCATTGTTATCCTAACTAATTTGTTTGAGCAGTTTATCAATTCATTTGTGTCCGCACGGGGCACCCAAGAGCTAAATAAAGTAACAAACTGCGCAGAATATAACAAAATAGTAAATGAACAGGTTAAATGAAATGATTACCCGTAGAAAGATGAGAGATTGCTACTGAGGAAGAAGGCCAAGAGAGGTCTAAAGCCTGCAAAAAAAAAACAAATAAAATGACCATTTCGAAAAGGAAGGGCACTCCTAGATCTAGAATACAAGCAAATCATTGAACCTAACCTTTCTGGAGAAGAAAAATAGTAGGGTTTTACGTAAACCCAACAACTGTAATATACTCGATGAAACCGATCTCCACCACCACTAGACAAGCAAAACACGATGTAAGAACTCGGAGGATGGAAAAATAGAACTGCGGGCTTCCACAAAACCCCAGCTCTACCGTCGCGAACACTGCCAGTGAGGGGAGATGAGGCAAAGAAGTCGTGCCCCCGTAGATAACGACGGAGCAAATTGGAGATCGGCGGCGGGAGAAATGGGGGCGGGAAATTGTCGATCCCGGCGGCTGGCAGGGAGGCAGGGAGGCCGGCGGCGGGCTCGGGTGCGCCGGCGGCCGGAGGGCGGGTCGTGGCTGGAACGCGTGTAGCCGCGAGCGAGGCGAAGGGAAGACCGACGATGGAGGAGGGGAAAGAAAAGGTTTTAGGGTTCGATCGGGCGCGAGGGGAAGGAAAAAGATTAGACATTGGGTAAAATTAAATAAATTTTGCAACGAATCTTTGGATTCGTTGCAAATTTGCAACGAATCCAAAGATTCGTAGCAAAATTTTTATAAAAAAAAAAATAAAATTTTTAAAACGTTAAGTTTATTTTGTATTTTTAATTTAGCAACGAATCCGTGGTTTTGTTGCAAATTTTTTATAAAAAAAAAATAAACTTTTTAAAACGTTAATATTTTTAATTTAGCAACGAATCCGGGATTCGTTGCAAATTTACAACGAATCCGTGGATTCGTTGCAAAAATTTGCAACGAATCCACGGATTCGTTGCAAAAATCTGCAACGAATACTGGATTCGTTGCAAAAATCTGCAAAAGCTTTTCTAAAATGATTTTCTATCAAGGAAAAATAATCTGCAAAAGAAAACAAACGAATTCGTGGATTAAGGAAACAAACGAATTCGTGGATTAAGGAAAAATCTACAAAATAATCCTGGATTCGTGATTTTCTAAAAGCTTTTCCTTAATCTGCAAAAGAAAACAAATTTGCAGTTTCCTTAATCCACGGATTCGTTGAAAATTTTTTATAAAAAAAAATAAACTTTTTAAAACGTTAATATTTTTAATTTAGCAATGAATCCACGGATTCGTTGCAAAAATCTGCAACGAATCCTGGATTCGTTGCAAAAATATGCAACGAATCCACGGATTCGTTGCAAACGTTGCAATTTCTAAAAATTTTTTTTTAAACTTTTTAAAACGTTAATTTATTTTTTAATATTAATTTTGCAACGAATCCTGGATTCGTTGCTATTTTGCAACGAATTCACGAATTCGTTGCAAAATATTTAAAAAAAAACTCGTTCAGCAGACCTTGTTTTCTATTTTTATTTTTAATAAATTAAATATATGCGACGAATTCAGAATTCGTCGCTAAATTATGCGACGAAAATTATTTCCATTGCAAATTGGCGACGAAAAAATAAATTCGTCGCAAATTTGTGCAACGAATTCATAATTCATTGCAGAAATTTGCGACGAATTTATTTGTCATTGCAAATTTCTGACGAAAATTTATTTCGTTACAAATTTGTGACAAAACATAAAATTCGTCGCTATATTTGTTGCAGATTTGCAACGAAAAAAATTCGTTGCCAAATTTCGTCGCCAAAAAACAATTTTTTTGTAGTGCACCAGATCCGCCTCCACCACCTTCCTACGATGACTTTCTGAAATGGTATAAGGTTTGACGGAGTTCTAATTGCCTTACTGCCGTTACACAAGCTGGTAATTCCTTTATTAACATATCTCGCTCTTCGGATCTTTGGGTACTTGACTCTGGGGCCACTGATCATATCACTGGTAATAGATCTCTTTTTTCTTCACTATCTACTTTCGGTTATTTACCCTTTGTCACCATGGCAAATGCTTCTCAAATTCAGTCTCAAAGTATTGATATTATTCATCCTTCTCAGTCTCTTTCCATTCATAATGTTCTTTATGTTCCCGGATCCCCCTT
Organism: Wurfbainia villosa; assembly: GCA_025175895.1. Lineage (NCBI taxonomy): Eukaryota > Viridiplantae > Streptophyta > Magnoliopsida > Zingiberales > Zingiberaceae > Wurfbainia > Wurfbainia villosa. The sequence continues at coordinate 3,246,845 of CM046008.1, forward strand.
TAATTTGTTATCAATAAGTCAACTTACTCGGTCTCTTAATTGTGTCATCTCGTTTACTAAATTTTCTGTGTCATTACAGGACCGGAGTACGGGGAGGATGATTGGCTTCAGATATGAGTCTCATAGCCTATACCGACTTCACCAAGCCTCTCTTGTTGGTTCAGCGGTGGCATCTTCACTTGTTATTCATGCTCAGTTGGGACATCCTGGTCTTGATAAGTTAAAACAATTACATCATAGTCTTTCTCACTTAAAGTCTTTATCTTTTGAGTCATGTTAGTTAGGCAAGCATGTTCGTAGTTCGTTTTCTCCTCGTATTATAAGTCGAGCTACGTCTCCCTTTGCTTTGGTTCATTCGGATATTTGGGTCCGAGTCGTGTTTCTTCTACTTTCGGGTCACGATATTTTGTTACCTTCATAGACGATTTTTCCCATTGCACTTGATTATATCTGATGAAGGATCGTTTGAAATTGTTTTCTATTTTTCAATCTTTTTTTAATGAAGTCAAAACACAATTTGGTATCCCTCTTCGATCCTTGCAAAGTGACAATGCACGTGAGTATCTATCTACTCCGTTTCAGACCTTCTTAGCGTCTCATGGCGTATTACATCGGACGTCTTGTCCTCATACACCCCAATAGAATGGAGTTGCAGAACGTAAGAATCGTCATCTTCTCGAGACCACCCGAACTCTTCTCCACCACTCTCATGTTCCTCTTCAGTTTTGGGGTGAAGCTGTACTTACTGCATGTTATCTCATCAATTGCATGCCTTCCTCTATTTTACAGGGTCAAATACCTCATCATGTACTTTATCCAAATCAGTCCCTTCATCCTTTACCACCTAGGGTCTTTGGTTCTACATGTTTTGCTCATGCTCTTGATCCTGGCATTGATAAACTCTCTCCTCGGTCGCATAAATATATTTTTCTTGGATACCCATGGTCTCAGAAAGGGTACAAGTATTATTCTCCTACTCTCCGTCAGTATTTCTTCTCTGCTGATATCACGTTCTTTGATTCGGTTTCTTTCTTTGGACCTTCAGAGTCATCGTCTGAGTTTCCTCCTTCTGTGCCTGCGCCAGTCTTTTATCCTCCGGAGGACTCTCTATCACCCCCAGCTTCAATTTCTCCTCCGTTGCAGGTTTATCAGCGTCGTCCTCAGCTTGCTGTGCCGCCGCCCAACACTGACTCTGCCGTGGAATCATCTCTGGAGTCAGGTCCTCTGCCCCTTCCTCCGGTACAGTCTTCTGAATCTGATATTCCCATTACACTTCGCGAAGGTATACATTCAACTCGTAATCCTTTTCCTCATTATGTGTTTATGAGTTACCATCATTTTTCTCCTTCCTATTATTCTTGTCTTTCCTCCTTGTCGTCTGTTTCTCTTCCGAAGACTGTAGGAGATGCATTTGCCCATCCAGGATGGAAACAGGCTATGTTGGACGAAATGAGTGTCTTACGGAGCTGTGGGACTTGGGACCTCATTCCTCTACCACAAGGAAAGTCAGTTGTTGGTTGTTGATGGGTATATACAGTGAAGATTGGTCCAGACGGAACGATTGATCGACTTGAGGCTCGTCTTGTTGCTAAAGGCTATACTCAGATCTTCGAGTTGGATTATGGGTACGCCTTTTCCCCTGTTGCCAAGATGTCTTCGATACGCCTATTCATCTCCATTGCTGCGATTTAACACTGACCTCTTTATCAGTTGGACATCAAGAATGCATTCTTACATGGTGACCTGCTCGAAGAAGTCTACATGGAGCAACCTCCATGTTTTGTTGCTCAGGAGGAGTCTTCTAGTCTTGTATACCGCTTGCGAAAATTTTTATATGGTCTCAAGCAGTCACCCAGAGCATGGTTCGGTAGATTCAGTATTGTAATGTAACAATTCGGCATGACTCGGAGCGAGGTTGATCATTCTGTCTTTTATCGCCACTCATCTACTGGTTGCATCTACCTAGTGGTTTATGTTGATGATATTGTCATCACAGGCAGTGATCATCTCGGGATTTCACAGGTGAAACAACATCTTTTCAAACATTTCCAGACAAAAGATCTCGGCAAACTCAAATATTTCTTGGGAATAGAAAAGCATAGTCCAGAAATGGGATCATTATATCTCAAAAGAAGTATACAACGGATATTCTAGAAGAAATAGGAATGTTAAACTCAAAGACAGTTGACAACCCTATGAATCCTAATGTCAAGCTCCTGCCAAATCAGGGGGAGCCTCTACCAGATCCCGAATGATACAGACGATTAGTAGGGAGACTAAGCTACCTTACTATTACTCGTCCAGATATCTCGTTTGCAGTAAGTGTAGTAAGTCAGTTTCTCAACTCTCCGTGTAAAGAACATTGGGATGCTGTGATTTGCATTATTCGATATATCAAAGGCGCTCCAGGAAAAGGTCTTTTGTTCGAAAATAAAGAACATACTCGAGTCATAGGGTATTCTGATGCAAATTGGGCAGGATCTCCCATTGATAGGTGATCCATCTCTGGTTTTTGTATATTTGTTGGAGGTAACCTTGTTTCTTGGAAAAGCAAAAAGCAGAATGTTGTGGCGAGATCCAGTGCGGAGGAAGAGTATCGAACTATGGTCATAGCCAGTCAAGAGCTTATATGGCTCAAACAATTACTTCGGGAGCTAAGGTTTGGAGATGTTACACAAATGTCACTCATATGTGATAACCAGGTCGCCATGCATATCGCATCAAATCCAGTTTTTCATGAGAGGACAAAGCATATTGAAGTCGACTGTCATTTTGTCAGAGAGAAAGTCATATCTGGAGAAATATCTACTAGTTTTGTTAACTCGCATGATCAACTAGCAGATATGTTTACTAAGTCTCTGAGAGGTCCCCGAATTGACTACATATGTAACAAGCTGGGTGCATATAATTTATATGCTCCAACTTGAGGGGGAGTGTTAGAATATTTTAAATATGTTAGGGATAATTATTTGTTTTCTAGGATAGAGTTTGATTTATTCTTAGGATAGAGTTTGATTTATCCCTTTGAATAGGCCTTAACTTTGGATATAAATAGGGCTTCTTCCATGTAATAAGTTGATTTGTGTTTTATGAGATAACAACTATCATTTCATGTCAACACTCAACACCATTTGGCATACTAAAGTTGAGATAATATTGTTATAATTTGTCTCCGTACAAGATAATGTCAAAATCATAACATTTTTTGTGAAAAACAAAACACTAAAGTTAACTATATAGTTGTCTAATATTTTTCTTCTTCATCTCTTTCCTCATACCTCCAACTTACCACTAGCATCATACATCAGAACATTAATACCATACTGAAATAGTATCCAGTAATACTCTTGTTATTGATTTAGCAAGGTTGCATACATCAATTAGCAGTGGAAATAAAAACACCAATGCAAACATGAGACATTTATTTAGTTTAGCAACCCCAAAGCCCTTGTTTCACAGCCTATGATATCACTTTTCCTTTGTTGATCAACTACCAGAGGTAGAGAAACCTGTTATAAGCTCAAGAATTACAAGAAACGCAAGATGGAGGCTAAGAGGGATACAAGAGGCTTCTAATAGAATTTAACCAACTCTATTTTTCCAATCTTCAAGCCTCCACCAAATCCCCTTTATATAGCCTTCAACTCCTTTTCATTCTTCACTTGTTGTAACATGATCTATTGTAGATCAATCAACTGGAAACACCCATTAGTCAAACCCATTAGTTGAGTAATACACATCAACTATTGAGCCATCCAAGTGTTGCAATGCAACTTTATAGATCAAATGGATTCTTCCTACTTTCCCATTGTAGCATCAATTGGATCCCAACTTCAATTGACTGTGAAGAATTTAGCCGAGAGATATGAGAGAAAGAACTGGTATTGTATTTCTTAATTCTTGAATAATTATGCACATAAGGATCATTGCTATTTATACACTTCTTCCCTACTTAATTATGGAATGAAACACAATCAAATCAAATAAAATTTGCCCATAATATCTAATCAAATAAATCTGAATCAACCTATCCGTATTTACAATATATTCTACACTCTCCCTCAAGTTGGGTTATACATATTGTAGATGCCCAACTTGTCACATAGTTCTTCGAAGTTAATCCTTGCGAGAGTTTTTGTAAGTATATCTATGATTTGATTTCCTTTCACCACGTTTTCTAAAATGAAGTGTCTGTTAATTTCTATGTGTTTCATTTTGTCATGGTGAATAGGATTCTTTGCAATGTTGATGGTTGCTAAATTGTCCCATTGTAGTTTGATAACTTTATCTGTGATTATTCCAAGTTCTTTTAGGATTTTGCGAATCTATATTCCTCGACAAACTTTGAGTGTAAGAGCTCTAAATTCCATTTCAGTACTGTTTCTTACAATTACAAACTGATTTTACTTCTCCATGCCAAATTACCCCAGACATACGTGCAATAGCCCGAGGTCAATCGTCTATCTATAAGATCCCTAGTCTAATCTACATCTGAGTACAAATGTATGCCTCGATCTTCATTCTTTCAAAATAGTAACCCTTTGTTTGAGGTACTCTTAAGATATCTCAAGATTTTGTAGACAACATTCATGTGTTCTTCTGTAGGATTATTCATAAATTGACTTACCTTATTGATAGGAAATCCGATATCAGGTCGTGTGTAGGATAGATAAATGAGGCATCCTACACGTCGTTGATATCTCCCCTTGTCTATTGGTGCATGGTCTTTTCTATAGCCAATTTTGTTAGAAGAATCCATCGAAGTATCCACAAGCTTGCAACCAAGCATGCTTGTATCTTTTAGCAGGTCCAACATATATTTCCGCTATGTTAGGAATATTCCGTATTTAGATCGAGCCAGTTTCATGCCAAGGAAGAATTCTAGATTCTTAAAATCTTTGATATCAAATTCTTGAGTGAGAAGCCCCTTTAGATTTTTGATTTCTTTCTCATTATCACCAGTGATGATGATATCATTGACATAGACAATAAGAATGGTGATCTGCCTTTCAGAAGAGATTTTCACAAATAAGATGTGATCTATTTGACTCTGAGTGAATCCATGCTTGGTCACAGAAGTAGAAAACTTATGATACCATGCCCTGGGAGATTGCTTAAGACCATATAATTACTTGTAAATCTTGCATACCTTGTTGTTTTGGGTCCCAAAGTTGAGGAGAATTTCCATGTAAACTTCTTCTTCCAAGTCATCATTTAGAAAGACATTTTTGACGTCCAATTGGTGTAAATGTCAATCCTTGTTTGCAGCCAGAGGGAACAAAATTCTTATAGTGTTGAGCTTGGCCACTAGAGCAAAAGGTTTCTTAGTAATCGATGTCATATGATTCCAAAAATCCCTTATTTATAAGGCATGCCTTTAGTCTTTCAACTGTACCATCAGCTTTGTTTTTAACTTTAAAAATTCATTTGCACCCAATTGCTTTCTTTCCTTTTGGTAGTTCACAAACAGAACATGTAACATCTTTTGTAGGGCTTTCACTTCCTCATCAACAACTTTTTAGGGTGTTTAAGAGTTTCATCAATGGTGGTTAGAACCTGAATATTATTAAAGGTGGTGACACACGCCCAATAATTTGAGGACAACCCTTCATAGCAAATAAAGTTGGAGATGGAATGCATCATGCATGATCTAACTTCCCTTCCTTAAAGCAATTGGAATGTCAAGGTTATTATCCATAGGTGAAGTAGATTCATGATTGAGTATCGTACCTGAGTGAATGTATATGGGAGTTGAATCCTGTTCTGACACTTGAACTGGTGTTGAATGTGTCTTTCGTCTTGTGTATACACAAAATTATTTCACTGAGGGAGGAGATGATGGAGGTGAAGGAATAGGATGTGACACAAGGGGATTGGATAGAGTGAATGATATTGGGGTCTGGTCCGAAACAGTGTGATGGATGATGATATTCATTCAGATTCTCCCTCTGAATATCAAAAATATAGTACGACTGTTGTTCAAAGAAAGTAACATCTATGGTGTTATAGGTTTTCATGGTGACAAGTGAATAACATTTGTAGTCTTTTTAGAATGGCGAGTGGCCGAGAAAAATGCATTTGGTGGATCTTGGTTCAAGTTCACTACGATTGTGTTGGTGGATGTGAACAAATGATGTACAATCAAATACTTTTTGCAGGAATATTTTGAGAGATTACCTTGGTATGGGAGTATGATTTAAGGAGAAGTTGAACCGGACTATAGAAATTGAGAACTCAAGAGGGCATTCGATTGACGAGATAGGTGGCTATGGAGATAGCATCACTCCAAAAAAATTTTGGTATATTGAAAGAGAACATAAGTGAGCGAGCTACCTCAAAAAGATGTTTGTTCTTGTGTTCGACAATCTCATTTTGTTGAGAAATGTCAATGCAGGAACTGAGATGGATGATGCCTTTTGAGGATTGAAAAATACCAAGATTCGAGGCAAAGTATTCTTCGGCATTATTGATTTTGAGTGCCTGAATAGACGTCTGAAATTGAGTTTGAATTGTAATATAGAACTGTTCAAATATGCGACTTATTGCAGATTTATCTTTCATTAGAAATAACTAAGTTAGGCGAGTATGAACATCAATAAATAAAACGAATTAATGATTTTATGTACGAGTTTTAACACGGGACAATCCTCAAACATCACTATGTATGAGCGAAAAGGATTTAGATGGTTTATAACTTAAGCTTAGAAAGGATACTCGTATATGTTTAGCAAGTTGACAAAACTCATATTGAAAAGAACAGACATTTTCATTGAGAAATAAGTTAGAAAATATTTTTGCAAGGTAAGTAAAGTTTGGATGACCAAGATGACAGTATCATAATATGATTTTGACATATTTATTGTTGGAAGAGGTAGAGTGGTGGTTAGCTAAATTACCGTAGTGAGGCAAAGTCCCGTGAATAATGTAGAGTATGGAGTACGATTCAACATTGTCAATTGTCTTCCCCATTTTCGTATCCTGAAATCCACATAATTCAGTAGAAAATTTAGCAAGACACTTTAGATCATGAGTCAACTTCCCTATGGACAATAAATTGCCATCTAATGCAGGAACATGAAGGACTGTTTTCAAGTATATATTTGACGTTATCATTACGGAACCAACACCGACCATTTTTGCGACAGATCCATTTGCAACACGAATAGTGGAATTGTCCCGACAAGGAACATAATTATAAAAGAGGGATATATCACCCATCATGTGATCCGATATGCCCAAGTCAATAATCTATCGTCTGAGAGACCTATTTATATTTAAGATATTAGGGAAAATACCTTCATTGTGGGTTGAGTGACCAATGGGCTCTAAATGGGATAAGGCAATAGTAGTCGGACTGAACATAATCTTCTATCGGCTTTCCTTGCGACGGACTTTAGCAAATGGCTCATGTATACTCGACAGTAGCTTGAGGTTGAGAATGCGTGAGCATACATTATCCAGTGAGGAGTTTAACCCAAACAGGAACTTGAAGGTCCTCCTTTGCTCGATAAACCCATTAGTGAACATCAAAGATGTCGACTTGCTTGAACAACTCCAACATATTGTTCGAATAGTGCTAGTGAGGAAATCCTCTTTCCCTTTGTCATAGATATACATCCTTACGGATTGCAACCATTAGAAATAATTCTGACCATTGAGTTTTTGACCAATGATATATGAGCCTTCGACTCCGACGAGAACATTAGGGGCTGACATAGCTCGATGAGAACAAGACTATGGTCGCTGAGAGCTTGCTGTGCTTGAAGTAAAAGATGGTTGATGGCTTACTGTGCCGGAAGTATTCTTTGTAACAGAATAGATTCAATGGCAAGTTGCAACTCTGATACCATAAAGAATTCTGTCAAGAGATATGAGAGAGAACTGATATTGTATTTCTTAATTCTTGAATAATTATATACATAAGGATCATTGTTATTTATGCACTTCTTCCATACTTATGGAATGAAATACAATCAAATCAAATCAAATCAAATCCGCATATAATATCTAATCAAATAAACCCAAATCAACCTATCAATATTTACAATAATGTTTTACAGACTGCCTACTCAAGTTAACCATGAACAAAAATATTTCTATTTGTTAGTTGATCATGCTGAGTCAATTCTTTGGTCACCTCACCTATCCAATCAATTGTAACTCCAACTACGATTATCCTAATGATTGAGTCTCGTCTAAGTTGAGTTTTCTCCTTACTCCTTACCCCTTGTGTACAAATTACTCAACTCTCATAAGTCATATTAGAGTCTTACCATTGCAGCTTAACTTTGCTCTTAAGTTCTCTCTCATCAAGTTTCTCATCCCTCGAATACACCCAAGCTCTTAGCATTTCCACATGTCATCCTTCACACTTCACCTATATTAAATGGATAGCTTATTTAGAGTAGATTAAAAGTCATGAGTTCTCTTTAGATGAAAAAAATTTATGGTATTGATCAAGCTATTTGAGTTTTGCTTACTGTCGTTAGTTTTGCAAAAAGAAAATTGTAAAATTTTAATATCTCCTATTACATACCCAACATGGGAAACTAAACATGACCTAATACTTCTAACACTATCCATTAAGCCTAAAGCATAAATTAATAGTATATGTCTTGCTTGTTAAATAATTAGACTATTCTCACAAAACAAAGAATTGAGACAATGACCACAACGAAAAATCAAAACACAATGCTAGAAGACCAAACTTAACTTAAGAAAGATTTAAGTGATTACATAGGCATTAATTCATTAACCTTAGAGCAACACGTCTATAGAAAAAGGATGAATTTAAAGAGAATGAAGTGAGATCCAACGAACAAGTCTCTTAAGTGTGCTTCTCCCTTTGATCGATGGTGCGTCAAACAACAAAGGGCAACCATATGAATGAGAGAACGAAAGAATTCAATGAGGGCACTAAGATGAAGATTTAATTGAAAGGATGACATAAAAGCCTACAAGACAAGTTTCTTAAGCAGGCCTTCTCCTTGCAGTGGCACATACTATCTCCTTGCAGTGGCACATACTATCGTTCATTACAAATAGATGATAAGGGAGAAGGAAAGTACTTGATAGGGTGTTAGGGTGAAGACAAATAGAAGAAAAGACAGAATTTGGGAAGTGACAGAATACTTAAGAATGAGGAAGACATGGACAAATCTGATGCATGCTAAAGAAGACAAGGGCAAGTAGTGAGAACGTGGTGAACTAGTGTTAGAGCCGGAAGGAATAGGTGTTTGTTGGAGGTAATTAAGAAAATAATAGACAAAAGCAAGGTTTAAAATTTTGAATTGTGTTAGAGTTTCAATTTATGACCTGAACGTACTATATCATATCGTACCGATACAATTTCGATATTTTTTGAAATATAAAATATATTAATTAAGAATATTTTTATTAATATTTGATCATTATAAAGGCTTATTATTGAATTATATTTGATATATTAAATGTTGAGTTTAAGTTTTGATATTATCTCACGAAATATTTTAGGCTTATTGAGTAAAAGTCGATTTAGATTAATTGAAGTCAAATTTAAGTTATATTTAATTTAGATTTATTTAAATCAATTTAAAATTAAATTCAATTTATATATAAAATAATTTAGTTCATTAGTAGTAATATATTTTATAAAGTTAGAAATTATATTATATTTAATATTTTTTATTTTTCCTAATAATTTATTTCTATAAAAAGTTTTTTTCTCTATGTTTATCTCGTGGATGGATAAAGAAGGGAAAAAGATAATAATCTTTAAAGGGGTTAAGAGCTTTTTTTTTCTCTTCTAGTTATCTTAAGAGGTACTTTTTTTCTCTTTGTTTATTTCGATGGAGGAAAAAATAATGAATAAAAGAGGAAACAATTAATAAGGAAGAAAAAAATAATGAATGAAAGAGGGAAAAAAAGAAGTGAAAAATTAACTGGAAAAAAAATACCTATTTAAAAAATAAAAATTTCAACTTCTAAAATAATAAATAAATAAATAAATCGTTGCAGCCACCGCAAGGTCACGACGACTTGGTGGTGCGGTGCTAGTACAGTGTCGGTCGACAAGCAAAATGACAAATTTTGCCTATGTCAACCTACACGACATGAAATTTAAATCACTAGATAGAAGCAAAGAAAAAAGAAATTTAAATCACTAGATAGAAGCAAAGAAAAAAGAAAAAAAAAGAGGAAAATGGTAGTCGTATCCTCAATCCTAGTAAGTGCTCAGGAGAAAAAGAGAAATTGGAACCAAAGAAAATAGCATAGATCCATGGGGGAAACAAGCAAGATGTGGCTGCCAAGTTGAATTGGCTAGAAACTCGACATCCAGCCTATGTAGAAATGGTGACATTAAAGGAGTTTTCAATGATGGAAAATTATTGTGGCAGTTTAGGTGACTATTGGGCAACACTTGTGAGAGTAACCTATATGCAAGATGGAAGAGGATCTGTGTTTACTGTTAGGAAGTGGTGAGAGCAGGGAAAAGTTAATATGTTTCATGTGCAATCTTCTAGACCTAATAAACAAGCAGTTGAATAGATTGGATACACCTTGACTAAGGGAGAAGACGAGCCACAACTGGAGATGGTGAGGCTAATGTAAATCTAGCAGCTAGAGCTACTTAAAGCTTAAGTCTCATCTCTCAGAATGCATTATTAGATTTGTGATAGCTCATCAAATATGTGAGCTCATGAGATGCACAGACAAAGAGGAAACTTGAAATCAAGAACACCGCAGGCTTGCTAAGGAGGAGTAAAAAATAAAGCATGCCAACAAGTTGAAGATTGTTAGTTCAAGATTGTTGTCAACACAATCAATATGGCAAGGATGAAACATAGATAGATGCAGAAGAACTAATGAGAACCACCTTCCTACCACTATTCCACAACAAACTTAGGGAGATTGAACATGGCAAATTTGTGGTGGCAGTAATAGGAATGATTCCACAACAAACTTGGGCGAGATTGAACATGGAAAATTTGTGGTGGTACCATCAGGAATGATGAAGAAGATGATACAGGAGTCAATCTAATCCTAAACCTAAAGTACCTTATGTGGGACTAAACCCTAGTAAAAGGTATGGCCAAAATATTAGTAGCCTCCAATTTGTTTCTAACTAAGAAAAAGGTTGATACCATTTTTTCTTCCTTGCAGGGAAAAAACTGTAGTTTCCTCTTTTGTTGGGTCACTTAACAACAAAGATAATATGATCCTTATGTCAAGCACCTGCATAAACTTTAAAATTTTGAAAGCTCCCATCATGATATACCAAAATACCGTGATCTTTTATCTTCCTTATTTGCCTTAAGAGTGAGAAAGTACAACACAAATGTTATTTTTGGCCTGCACAATGGGATGGTACCACAACAGCCCAACTTTTAACCCAAGTAGAGGCAATAGAAGTTTCTCTTTGTGTTTGTCCTAATTGGGTACTAGAATTTGGTGAAGGTGTCAAGTTACAACATTACCACTGTGTAATCATTCGCCTATGTCTAGCACATCAAATCTAGTGATGGAAATGGAGGTCACGGTTGTGGAAAAATGGGATTCACATAGCTCCAATGTGGCGAAAAAGAAAGAACTTCAACAAGAAAATAAAGGAGAGAAGATGAAAGCAAGTAGTCTTGCAAACTTGGATTCCTTATTCCGCATTGGGAATCCCTGTGAGGGATTGGAAAGTTCATTTTTCATCCCTGAAGTTAGAACTTTTGTAAATCTCAACTTGCTCGTTGTTTCTCATTTAAAAAATCAAATCCTCCTTTTTTTATAGTTGATTCCTCCATGTAAGCTGATGAATGCCCTTCCAATTGGAAAGTTCTATTTTTCATCCCTGAAGTCAGAAATAGCCAACACTCATGTTTTTCTTTGAATCACAAACCCATAATCCCCTTACTTGCATCGCATGTCTAAACTTCAATCATTTGGGAAAACGATTTCGCAACATTTGATCAATATTACTTCTTACTCATGGTAGGTCAATCTGCCTGTGACCAACAATCCGCATGCTCTTCATCCTCACATGCGTGTGACATGCATTTATCTTCCTTAGACATCTGTGACCAGCAACCTCTCAACTTTCTTCTTTAGTTATCCAACACGTTCTTCCTCATTCACCTCATATGTTTCTTCCTTAGCAGAAAAGAAGTGGTGACTTGGAGATATAGTGGACTCATCTCTCGACCCACTATTTTTTGTTGCATCAGCTCACAACCTGACTTCTCCAGTGTTTTTCTCTAACACATTGTGTCTCTTCTCTGGAAGGAGTTATATTCCCATGTCTTCCTAAAGTTGCAATAAAAGTTTCCTACATCTATAGAAATGGGTCATTGTTCAACATGTTCTACTCTAGAAGTTGACGGATAAAGTTGCCTTGAATTAAAAATGTCTCAATTTTCAACAACCTTGCCATCCTTTCGTTGCACAAGCCTTCCAATTCTGTTAAGCTTCATGACTTAGAATAGTGAAACTGAATGACAAAATTGTACTTCTTGTGTTACAGTTATTTGAGTTTAGTTCACAGGCCAATATCAATTAAAGCATCTAACAACAAAGGCCATTAAGATTCTTAGTGTTAGATGCTTGGGAGAAGGTTCGCCTCAATTATTTTCCCTACTTTGCAATGCAATTGACCCTAGTCTTACAAGACTTTCCGTTTTCTTTTCATGCCAAGAGATATGGACACAAGCATGAGATATGAATGATTGTGATATATCTCATACTTACACGGTGATTTGGAATTTCTTCCAGCCTTGTAATTTAGACATGACTACAAAATAGTTGTTTGAATAATACAAGATTAAACTAACAAGATACTCATGATCATCCTCCACATTGTGCACCCTGAACTTGAACTGGTGAAGACAGATTCTAGGAGAAACTTCCTTGTGTGATTAGTTCCTACCACTTTTGTTCCACCATCTAAAACTGTATCGCATCAATCTATTCTTGAAGTACAGTTGCAGCCTATTCCAAATGGACTTGATAGAGGTGTTGGAGGTAATCACAGAGGATGTGGAGCTCATCAGTGGAGACTGTCAGCAAGGGAAACTCAGACATACATAGACTCCACCTCCCTCGTATACCACTCATATGACTCAATCTTAACAACTTTCATAAGATGGATTCCATGCTAGTAAGCTATGCAATTCCAACTTAACTATTTGACTTCACTTACCTGTATAGAGAGAGTGTACAGTAGTGGGTGGAAAAAGAAATGATTGACCAAAGTATCATTAAGTTAGGATTATAATTTTCTAATAGATGTTAATGCTTGTATCGGTCATTTTTCTATACCCTCCTAGAGGGTTCAAATAGGTCATGCTACTTTGATCCATGGGCTAGTTTGCGTACAACTCAGAATAATGTTGGATCAAGCAAGACATAGCATATTAGGCCATGCACATGGACAAAAGGTATCCTTCTCTACCTATGTAACTTTAATATTTGATTATAGCAAAGATGTACAATATTTCAAAAAAAAAAGCCAAGCCAACTACTATTTTGTATAATTTGCTAAGTTATTCAACAATTTATAATCATTGATGAATGTTAACATTAACAATCTATGTTCCTTGGAAACTTTAGTGGAAAGACAAATCAATGATTGCTAATCAGCTAAATAAAGTTCCAATGTATTTTCAGAGTTGAAGAAAATTGTCTGAATCATTTCTAGGTAATTGTTCTACTCCAGCTCCCATACTTCATTCATTCCTCTGGGATAAACGACAACTTCCTTTCTAAGATTCCAGAACTTTGAAGGAACAACTAGTCATTCTAACAGTAATTATCTTTTGAGCTCCATTCACCCAATTATTTTGTATGAAATAGAAGGCATCATTCAAAATCTGGCAACAAAAAAGATATCTGACTTAGAGCAATCTCCAAGAAGGTACACATTGAACAAGTATGTCATTCATTGATACCATTCCTCATGTACTCCAATTCACACTCCTAAAAATTCCAAAGTGATATACATAAAACAAATGATTGAAGCTTCAGAAACCAACCAAGAAGGCCGGAGCTATGTAATAATCGCCCTGCAGATACTCAAACGACCTTGTTGCTTTCTGCCGGTAATCAAAGACAATATCCGCTGTGAAAACCAATTAATAAACATGTTGGAGAAATTTTAAAATAAATAAAACTAAATTTTTAATGAACATCATAAATAAAATGTTTAATTGCAATTAAGTTGGTTAGTGAGCACTAACATTCCAACCAACATTGCTAGGTCTTAATCAAAACATTTAATTGCCAGCTTTTAAAAGCTTGACCAGGGGTCGAATTGAGGAAAAAAAAAATATGAGAAAAAAAAAGAAGAGAAAATAAGTGATAGAGATAAATAATAATAATAATAATAATAACAAGAGAGAAATGCTCAGAATCCTTTGCCATCTCAGTATGCTCTGTGAAGGTAAGCGAATAAGGGTTTGTTTTATTTCTTCCAAAGAAACATCTACATGAAGAACATCACTCAAATTCAAACATGGTCAATATGATTTATATTAGAAGAGATTTATATTGGTTACATAATATTTGCTGCTCATTTATGTAGTTGAAATCTGTGTTACCCTCTTCATGGTCATGTCCACAAAAGGGGATGCCAATCGTATCCCTAGAGAGTTGGATTTCTACTAAAATCACATGTGCGGAGCAAAAAACAATGTTTAGGCAAGCAATTATGTGTTTCTAGAGTTTGTCTAATGAATATAATCGCTATATTTCCATGTATATTCATATAATCTTGCAAGAACAACATATACAAAGTGTAGGAGATAAAAACGGTATTATATTTCTAACTCAGCATATTGTAGAATTACATCAAATATATCTGTTCCATTTGTTGGTGCAATCGACTCAGATCACGAATAACCAGACTCGAATGAGACTCGAGTAGGATTTTGATATTTAACAATGAGTTTGATCATTGTGTGACAATATGGGTTTGACCATATGACAAGTGGATGTTTTGGATATTCAAGTCATATGAGGGAGTTTGTTTAAGAGAGAGATTGTTGGAGCAATCAACCTCGGAAGTCCAAGATTGGATTCTTAGCAATGGAGAAGTCCAAATATGGATACTGGGCGAGGGAAGTTCGAGATTCGAGTCTTAGCAAGGAAAAGTCGGATGCTTTGCAATTGAAAAGTCCAAGTCATGAATACTTGGCAAAGGAAAAATCCAAGGGTGTAGTCTTGGTCACGTAAGTCCAAGTGTGTAGTCTTAGTGGTGAAAGTCCAAGTTTAGATATTTGGCAAATGGAAAGTCCAAGGGTGTAGTCTTGACCACGTAAGTCCAAGTGTGTAGTCTTGGCGATGAAAGTCCAAGTTTGGATTTGCCACGTAAGTCCAAAGGTGTAGTCTTGCAGTGAAAGTCCAAATATTGATATTTGGCAAAGGAAAAGACCAAGGGTGTAGTTTTGATCGTGTAAGTCCAAGTGTGTAGTCTTGGCGATGTACTTGTAAGTCCAAGTATGTAGTCTTGACGGCGTAAGATCCAAGAGCATGACATAGTCGATGGAAACACCTAAAGGCTAGCGCGAAGAATGAACGAGTCAAGGAGGACTGGATGGATTCTGAGGACGTGAGATTGATGGAGGTGGCTAGAAGGCTTAGGTATAAGCTAAGGGTGGTCGATCAAGTATGAGAGGAGCATACTTGGGTTAGACCTCACTTTTGAGTTTTGCCAGTCGACTGGTCGAGTGTTCATCACTCGGGAGCCTAGTAAATTTGAAGCAATTGACTGAGATTATAACCAATCGACTAGTCGTGTAATCGACTAAGGCTCGACTGCCAACTAAGTGCTCTGCAGTTGATTGGTGGCTTGCACCAGTCGACTGGTCCGTGACAGTCGACTGCCAATGATGGGAAGTCGACTGGTGGTAGTGGACATGAGCACATAAGCTCTGGTAGTCGACTGAGGCTTTGGCAATCGACTGTTGGTAAGAGCAGTCGACTACTTAGGTATCCGTTGGGTGGTAAGCCAACGTGGATTAGTCCGTTGTGAAACAACGAACTGAGGGGCAATCAACTGATGTCTTTTGGCAGTCGACTATCAGACAGAAATCATCCCGACGCATGACTTAAAAGGAGCTCGATGGGAAGATTGGAAGAAGCCTATTCTTGAGCATTTGGGAGGGATTTTGTTGCTGCATTCCAAACCTTCTAAGGCCTTCAAAGCAACCACATCAATAAGCATTCAAAAGTTATTTTTGTAAAGTGTCCTTTATATTTGTGTTTTCATTCTTATTGTATTTGGTTGTATCTTGTGTTCTTATTGTTGTAAGACATTGTAAAAGATGTTTCTGAGAAGGAGAAGATATAGTGGTGGTGTGCATCACTAGAGCTCGGCCCGTGGAATAGAAATCCTAGTTCCGAACCACGTAAAATATAGTCTTGTGTTTGTGTGTTTGTTTATACTTTTGCTTTTGTATTCCATTGCACACTAATCATTTTGTAGATGAACACGAACGAATCGAAGAAGTCAGAAACCCACTATTTACCCCTCTCTAGTACACGTCAGGGTCCCTACAATTGGTATCAGAGCGGGGTTCTCTTCACCGGACTCATCGCCGCAAGAGCAACGCTAGAGGAAGATGGAGCCAAGTGATGGATTCGGCTATGACACCCGGATCCCTCCATCATTCGACCGAGAAGATTTTCCTACATAGAGGGTGAGGATGGAGACCTTCTTTATGATGAACATAGAGAATTGGTTCATCATCATGGATGGATTTGAACCCCCCTTGGACAAGAAGGGAAGACTCCTCAAGAAGAAGAAGTGAACCGATGAGCAAATCCACAAATCCAAGACAAATGAAAAGGTAGCGATAATTTTAGCAAATATCATACCTAAGGATTTATTGTACAGCATAGGGAATTCGACGATGCAATGGATCTATGGAGCAAGATAACTAAGTTCCATGAAGAACCCTTACCAGCCCAAGAAGTAAAGAAGGGGTCTAACGAGGAATGCTCATCCTCTCAAGCTCATAAAGATTCGGAAATTGATAGGTGTTCAACATCCGAAGAAGAAATTGAGGAAACTTCTACTTCTAGGATTGAGAGGGAGGAGAGACAATCTTCTACGCCGGAATAAGCAGAGACATCTACATCCGGGAGGGATGAGAAACAAGCTCACAATTTCCATACCACCGAATTAGATAACTCAAATGCAATTTATAAAATTAAAGATCATATAATATGCTTTGAGTGTAAGGAACATAGACACTACAAGAGCAAGTGTCCAAAAGGAGTCAAGAAGACTCAATTAATGTCAAAGGTCAAGGAGAAGATCAAGGAGGTCAGAGCCCTAATTTACAAGAGCAAGGAGCACATTGTGTGCTTTAAGTGCCAACAAAGGGGTATTATCGGATCCAATGTCCTAGAGGGAGTCATCCTTGGAAGGGCAAAGGAGGAGCTTCAAATGTAGGGGGAGCTAAGGCAAACCTTAAGGTAACTTTTAATAATGTTCTTCTAATTATTAGTGATAAGAAGCATGCTTGGAATCTATCACATAATTTATTTGCAATTGTTAATGATAGGAAGTATGCTAGCAATAAGTATTTTTGTTCAGGGGCTAAATCCTATGAATTTAAATCTAAGGACAAATCTAGAACCATTAACTCTAGGACTATCTCACCTAAGGATAACAAGAATCTAGGCAATAATATCAAGAAAACTAGACATGCCTAGGAAAAAGAAAAATGTCCAAAGAAATAATGGACAATCAAAGATTGAAAAATTAGAGGTTGAAAATCAAGCTTTAAAGTTTAAGCTTGATAAATTGGAGAAGACTCTTGCAAGAATGAAAAATATGCTTAATGGGTCTAATGGTCAAAATCTATAGTCAAGGAAACAAAATTTAGATTTTGGTAGGTAAAATCAACATAAGAACAAGAAAGACTTGGGTTACAAGCCTAAATCCAAGGTAGATAAGCCTACCTACCATAGTGTTCCATTTAACTATAAAATAAGCTCTAGGTCTAGGAAAATCACGGTCACAAGGGAAGCTATCCCTAGTGTTGACCATGATAGATGTCTACTGGCTAAGGTTTCAAAGAAACTTAGGAAGACCACTAACAAGGTTACAAGGAAAGTTATCCCTAGGATTAACCTTGATAGGACCAAAATGACCAAGGCTTTCAAGCCTAGGAGGGTTATTAGGAAGGTACTAAGAAAAATCATTCCTAGTGAGTACCTAGTAAATCCAAGAAGCTCCAATAGGTATTAGGTTCATAGGAGCGTGATTCTCTCACGCTAGATGAGTTAGGGTGTGTCAATCTCAAATCTAATTATGTCAATTATAATTTATTTTTTAAACTTCTTAAATTTTATTGGCACATCCTAAAATCCTTTAAGATATAATTCTAATTTCATTTTCAAAGTATTACAATACTTCGAAAATGCCCTAAAGTGTCACCTTGTTGGGTTAACTACCCATCCATTTAAGGTTAACACTTCCTAAACCCATCTAGCGTGATAGAATCATGCTCAAAGGAACTCAATACCTATTGGAACTCCTTAGGTTAACTAGGTACTCGCTAGGGATAACTTCCCTAAGTACCTTCCTAATGATCCTCCTAGGCTTTGAAGCCTTGGTCATTTAGGTCTTCTCAAGGTTAACTCTAGAGGTAACTTCCCTTGTAACCTTGCTAGTGACTTTCCTAGGTTTTTTCAAAACATTAGCCACTAGACACTTATCCTAGGGATGACGTTCCTTGTGACCTTAGTATTCCTAAACCTATGACTTGTTCCATAGTTAAATGAAACATTGTGATGGGTAGCCTTATTTACCTTGGACTTAGATTTATGACCCAAACCTTTACTATCCTTGGTTAGTTATTGCCTCCTAATACCTAAGTTTTGACCATTATATCCCATAATCATGTTTTCCATCTTTCTAAGGGTATTTTTCATTTTCTCAAGCTTGATTCTCTACCACTAATGTCTCAAAATTTTAATTTCCATTTATTCTTTGGGCATTCCTTTTCCTAAGCATGTGTCTACTCTTCTTAGGGTTAATACCTAAATTCTTGTTCTCTACCTTTCAATCCTTAGGTAAGGTTGATCTAGCATTGTCCTTAGGTAAATTGATATGTTTAGCACTTAAGCAATAAAATCTATTATTATTAGCATGCTTCTTATTATTAGCAGTTGCAAGTGCATTCAAATGAAAATTATTAGCATGTTTCTTGTCATTAATAATTGAAATTTTATTATTAAAGGCTACCTTAGGCTTTGCCTTTGGAGCACCCATACAGTTGAGCTTTCTATCTTGTCCTTCTTTGGATGCCTCCCCCTTAGACATTGACTTTGGTAGTGACCCATTTGGTTGCGCCAGAAGCACACTATATGATTCTTGTCTTTCCTTGGCGGGACTCCGACCTCCTTTAACTTTTCTTTGGCCTTTAGCACCAGTTGAGCATTCTTGATTCTTGTTGGACATTTGCTCTTATAATGCCCTTGTTCCCTGCACTCAAAGTACGTTATATAATTTTTATTTCTAATAAGTGTGCTTGAGTTACCTTGAATGGTAAGGGAAGCTTGGTCGGATTTTTCACTCCTCCTGGATGTAGACGACTCTTCTTGTTGCTCCGATGCAGAAGATTGTCTCTCCTCCATCTCAATCCTTGAGGTGGAGACTTCTTCAACCTCCTCTACCTCGGACGTTGAGCATTGAGCACCTCTTAACCTCTAAATCCTCAAGCTCTTGAGATGTTAATTCTTTGGATTCCTCCTCTACTTGAGTTGGTGAGGGTTTTTCGTAAAGCTTGATTAATTTGCTCCATAACTCCTTTGCATCATGGAATTCTCCTAGCCTATACAATAAATCCTTAGGAATTAATTTAGTTAACATTAACATTACCTTTTTATTAATTTTGTATTTCTGATTTTGCTTCTCGGTCCACTTCTTCTTCTTGAGAAATTTTCCTTTCTTGTCCTCGGGGGGATTAAATCCATGCACAATGCAAAGCCAATTATCAAAATCGTTCTTTAAAAAATATGTCATCCTACCTTTCAGTAAGCGAAGTCTTCATCGTCGAAGATAGGTGGAACCGTGATGTCATAGTCCAATCAATCATTGGGTAGCTCCATCTTGCCCTCTAGCATTGCCCTTGTGCCGATGAGTCCGGTGAAGAGCGCACCGCTTTAATACCACTTGTTGGTAATCAGGGTGATTTGTTTTTCTGAGTGCACCGAACTTTGATACCACTTGTTGGAGATCGATTGTCGCACTAGAGGGGGGTGAATAGCGATTTTTGATTTCTCACTTCGATTCGATCGATTGCGTGCTCATCTACAAAACTTGTTAATGCACAGCGGAATATATAATAATAGAAATGCACAACGAGACAATCACAAGTATAAACACAATAGCTCAGTATGACACCGAAGGTGGAGAAACCTCTTACAAAATATTTACAACAATAAACAATAAGATACAAGCAAATGAAAACTAGAAGTGAAAACACTTCACAAGATTGTGTTTTTAATTGCTTGCACTTTAGTTGCTTTGGACGAGCTTGGAAGGTCTGGAACACAACAGCAATTTCCCTTCAAGATCACTAAAAACCCGACATCCATCTCCTCCCTCTCAAGCTCCTTATAAATTTGCAACTTGGGTTGATTTCCGCCTTTCAGTCGACTACTCTTACCTAGCAGTCGACTGAACATTATATTGGTGCAATCGGCCCAGGTCATGATTGACCGGACTCGAGTTTGACTCGAGTAGTGTTTTGATATTTGACATTGATATTTGACAATGTATTAGGGAGATTGTTGGTGCAATCGACCCAGGTCATGATTGATTGTTTGACTTGGGTTTGACCATATGATGGAGAAGTCCAAGTGGGACACTCGGCAATGAAAAAATTCAAGTCTTGAGTACTTGGCATAGAAAATCCAAGCATGGGTCTTGCAAGGGAAATTCCAAGCTTGAGTCTTGGCATTTGGAAAGTCCAACATTGGGTTGGCATGCAAAGTCCAAGGGTGTAGTCTTGGTCATGTAAGTCCAAGGGTATAATTTTGGCAGTGAAAGTCCAAGTCATGGGTACTTGGCATTTGGGAAGTCCAAGGGTTGATATTGACGGCATAAAGTCCAAGGGTGGAGTCTTGGCAGCATAAGTCCAATGGTTGGCGCCATAAAGTCCAAGCGTGGTCTTGGCAGCGTAAGTCCAATGTGCCTTGGCGGTGTAGACACCGTTAGCATAACAATAGCCGATGGAAGCACCTAAAAGCTAGCGTATGGATGAACAAGTCATGGATGACTTGGAGGGATCCGATAGGCGAGAGGCTGATGGAGGTGGCTAGAAGGCTTAGGTCTAGGCTAAGGGTGGTCTAGCAAGTATGAGAGCATCATACTTGGTGTTAAACCTCATGGTTGAGGTTTGTCAGTCGATTGGGGTTATGGACCAGTCGACTGGTCAAGTGTTTTAACACTTAGCAACCGAGTCAACACTAAGCAGTCGATTGAGATTATGACCAGCGATCGCTGTGAGTCGATCGTGGTTCGATCATGGTAAAATAACCTAGCAAATCATTGCTAGAAGTGGGTAGTCATTCGCTTGGTTGAGTTTAGCACAGAATGCTCGATGCCGCAAGCGTCGGCTGGCGTTGGCAGTCAATTGATGATGTTGGCAGTCGACTGCCAACTGATCCGTTGGAGTTTTTCCAGCATGGATCAAGTCGTTATCTCACGATGATACTGTTGGCAGTCGACTATCAGGCGCGAAATCAACTTGTTGTAGGTTAAAAGGAGCAGCTCATGGGAGATTTCGGCATTGGTTCTTTGGGAGCTTTCTTGAGGCGATTTGAAGGCAAAGTGCATGTGTATTTCAGGGTCCTTCAAGCTCATCCAAGCAACCAACAAGCGAGCGCTCAAAACCCTAGTTTGTAAAGTGTTCTTTATATTTCACTTTGTATTTGCTCTTGTTTATTTCTTATTGTTGTAAGAATATTTGTACGAGGTTTCTCCGTCTCTGACTTATTGTCGAGAAGGAGTATTGTGATTAGTGATGGTGTTTGCATCGCTAGGGCTCGTTCGAGCCTAATCCGTGGAGTAGGAACCGTACGGTTCCGAACCATGTTATATTGTCGTGTTGTGCTTGTGCTCTTGTTGTATTTATTTTATTATTGTATATTTCGCTGCATATAACAAGTTTTGTAGCAAGCACACGATTAATTCCATCGAATCGACGACAACGCTATTCACCCTCCCTGTAGCAGGCACATAGGTCCTAACAAGTGGTATCAGAGCAAGGCAACTCTTCAAGGTTTAACAACTAAGGGAGCACCGCTAGAGGGTGAAGAAGAAGATGGAATTTCAAGAGAATTTGGAATGGGACATCAACACCCCAATTCCATACAACTTCTACGGATGAGAAGGCTTCAATCAATGGAGGGCAAGGATTGAAGACTTCGTGATGATGATGGACATTGAAGATTGGTCCTCTTTGATGGAAGGATTCAAATTTCCAAGAGGGCCTAAGAGAGGATTTCTCAAAATGAAAAAGTGGACCGAAGAACAACTCCAAGAATTCGAGAGAAGTAATAAGGTAATTAAATTCTTGGTTGATTTGATTCCTAATGATATCTTGTGTAGCTTAGGTGAATACAAAGATGCCAAGGAGCTTTGGAGCGAATTGATAAAGTATCATGAAAGTCTATCACCGGTCCAAGAAGAAGGGGAAGAAGAGGAATACTCATCGGCTCAATCGGAGGAGACCGAAGAAGCAAACACATCATTCTCACAAGCAAATAAGGATTCGAAAGTTGAAGAGGAGTCAACATCCGGTTCAAGAGAAGAGTGTGAAGAATTGGAGGTTGAGAGGCCTGTTAGGATCTTTGGAATGGCTAGAGGGGGGGGGGGTGATTAGCCTTTCTTCGTTTCTACAAATACGTTAGCGGAAGCAATACAAATACAAATAAGAATACGAATAAGAAAACAATGAAAGCAATGCTAACACCCGATGTACGTGGTTCGGAGATGACGCTCCTACTCCACGGCAATCCGTAAGGTGGATTAGCCCTAGCCAATCTTCACTAAAACCTCCTTTGGATGAACCAAGGTGGAGAAACCTTTTCTTACAATGCTCTCCTCTTCTTTACAATGATGGAAGATTAAAATCTAGAGAAGAGGAGGTTTAGAATCACTAAAGCACTTGGGAAAGCTTGGTGAGCACGAGGGTATAGCTAGGAATGAGAGCACTAGCTTCACCAAGCTCCCCAAGGCACCTTCTTATAGAAGAGGGGCGGTTTTTCCCGTTGGGCTCCGATCAATCGACTGATGCTTACCATCAGTCGACTGCCGCCGAAGCCAACGACTTCTGAACCATCAGATCCGCGGAGATTCGTAGCCACAATTTCCAACGGCCAAGTGATCAGTCGACTGATGGAGTGATCAGTTGAGTGATCGTAGGCCGCAGTCGAGTGCGACTACATTCTGTGCTCGTTTTTGCGTTGATCGATCGGCGATCGCCGTTGGCGATCGGCCCGATTCAACATCGATCGATGCCTGCAGCGATCGGTGATAGTCGAGTTTCACCTCGATTGATCGAAACACTCACGACGGTCGAGATACATCGTATCGTAATTCACACTTGATTTTACACCCTAGACCTAGACTCAACCTTCTAGCTCCTTATTAAGCCTTGCGCCTCCAGGATCCCTCCGAGTCCGCGACTTGTTCATCCTTTGCGCTTTGCTTCCAAGAGCTTCCTTTGGTTTCGTCATATCTTGGGTTGCCAAATGCTTGGACTTTACGCCGCCAAGACTACAAGCTTGGACTTATGCTGCCAAGACCTTACTTTGGACTTCCTTTGCCAAGGTTCACTTGGACTTTATGCTGCCAAGACTACAAGCTTGGTCTTATGCTGCCAAGTCCATCCCTTGGACTTCCTTTGCCAAGTTCATACTTGGTCTTCCTTTGCCAAGGTTCACTTGAACTTTACGCTGCCAAGACTACAAGCTTGGTCTTATGCTGCCAAGTCCGTCCCTTGGACTTTCCTTGCCAAGATCATACTTGGACTTCTCTTTTACCAAGTCTTCATCCTTGGATTTTCCTGTCACTTAAACATATTCGTAATTAGATCACAAAACATTGCCTAACTTAGATGATTATCCAAACATCAAAACATATAAATGCTTGGAGCATTGTTGCACCAACAAGGCCATCAACATCCAAGGAAGAGGAAGAATTGGAGGAGACCTCCACCTCTAGGATTGAGGGGGAGGAGAGGATTCCCACACCGGAGCAAACTCAAGAGAAACCATCTACCTCCGGTCGAGAAGAAGATGAAGAACCATTTCATTCCACCACCACTCTAGGTAACTCAAGCAATTTAATTAAAAATAAAAGTCATATAATTTTCTTTGAGTGTAGGAAACATGGGCACTATAAGAGCAAGTGCCCTAAGAATATCAAGAAGGCTCCACCAGTGCCAAAGGTCAAGGAGACCGGTGCTCCAACACACAAGAGCAAGGAGCACATGATGTGCTTCAAATGCCATAAAAAGGGGCACTATAGAAGTCAATGCCCTAGGAGCATCAAATGTAGGGGAGCCTCTAAGGTAAACCCTAAGGTACATTTTAATAATGCATTTTCTAGTTTTAATATTAAAAAACATGCTAAAAATAATTTAAACGATCTTGCTATTGTTCATAAGGTGCATGCTAGAAATAATAAGTTATATTGTTTAGGGGCTAAACATGTTAACTTTAGAAATAAGGAGAAATTTGGGACTAATGTCCCTAAAACAATTTTACCTAAGGAAACCATTAGGAAAATAGAGGATCATTTAGGCATTAACCCTAAGAAGGGTAGACATATACCTAGAGGAAATGGAAATGCCCAAAGACTAGATCAAAATTCAAAAATTGGGCAATTAGAGTTGGAAAATCAAGTCTTGAGGTCAAGATTTGAAAAATTAGAAAAGACCCTTAGGAAAATACAAAATCAAATATAAGGGTCAAATAGTCAAAGCCTAAGGTCTAGGAGTCAAAGTCAAAGGCCTAGGAAACAAGAACCATCCAAGGGCAAGCTTAAGCCCAAAAAGACCTATCACAATGTTCCATTCGATTATGGAACTCAATCTAGGTCTAGGAAAACCAAGGTCAATAGGAAAGTCATCCCTAAGGTTAACCAAGGTAGGTACTTAGTGGCTAAGGTTTCAAGGAAACCTAAGGAAGTCATTAAGAAGGTTACAAGGGGAGTTACCCCTAGAGTTAACCTAGGTAAGATCCAAATGACCAAGGCTTCTAAGCCTAGGAGGGTCATTAGGAGAGTATCTAGGGAAGTTATCCCTAGCAAATGCCTAGTAAACCCAAGGAGCTCCAATAGGTATTGGGTTCCTAGGAGCGTGATCAATTCACACTAAATGGATTTAGGTGTTCCAACCTTGAATGGATAGGTAGTTAACCTAACCATGGTAAAAGTAACATTTTAGGTTATCTCCAAGGTAATAGGGTACTTTGGAAATAAGGATGATTTTTAATCCTAGAGGTTTTTAGGATGTGCCAATGTCGTTTATAAAAGTGAAAAATCAATCAAATTGACACAATTTATGTTTAGAGGTTGAGGTGTATCATTTTAGGTTTCTGGCACACTTGGAGGGTAAGTAATAATATGGTAAAATGGACTAAATAATAACAAATGACAATTAATATTAAAACTTAGGTATTTAATACCTTAGTATTTATATTTGTCATGCTTTGTTTGTCTTGTCATGTCATGACATCATGTTTATTTTAAACATACTTTGAAAAACAGTTTGTACTTGATTAGCAAAAGTGGTACAAATTTGTGAAAAACTTTAAACTTTTGCTAGATTTCAAGTTTGTGTCAATATTAAAATCTGAAAAAGATATATTTTTCAACTTATTTTTTCCTTGATAGTAAAAGGTTTAAAAGGGTGTACACAAAATATCGTGAATTTTTTACCTTTCTTGAATTAGTTACACATTTACCAACCTAGCTGAAAAACCTATCAGTCGACTGACATTTGTCACTAGTTCGACTGATAAGTGTGTCCCGGACTAGGTCATCCTTCCTTGGCGATCCATTGCCACTTATGTCGATCACCGCGCGCCACGAATGCTCCGTAGCCGTCGACGATTCGGTGATCTAATCGATCGCTGATATTCGCTACCGATCGGCGCCGCCTAATGCTTCATAGCCAACTGGCCAGTTCGACTAATCTTCATCAGTCGACTGGCTTATTTCGTCAGTTCGACTGATGCCGCAGATATTAGGGTAAATTGGCCCAATTCGACTCGCGAAAAACTCGAAGCCCTTCCTATTTCCTCCGTCGGCACGTTCCTCCGCCGAGTTCTTCTCGCCCTTCTCTCTCTTTATGGCGCTCCCATCGACCGTTCTCGTGCTTCGAGTCCTTTTCGGCTCGAAAACCTTTTCCTCTCAACATTTCCAAGCCCTTGTCTCCACCACAGCCTGCCCTTTCGGTTAGGGCTTTGCTGAACCTCGACTCTCGACGTCGTTTCTGACCTTCCACCACCGTCAACCATGCCTCCTAGGTAAACCCTAACCCCTAGTCTTGGATTCAGTGTTTATCTATCTATACATTCACTAATCACTATTTTTTTTTGTTTTGTTGTGCATTTTGTTGGTGCAATCGGCCCAGGTCACGATTGACCATACTCAAGTTTGACTCGAGTAATGTTTTGATGTTTGACATAGGATGTTTGACAAAGTAGTTTGACATTGATGTTGGACATTGATGTCGGTTAATATGTTGGGGAGATTGTTAGAGCAATCGACTCAGGTTATAATTGACTAGACTCGAGTGAGACTTTGATGGTTGACTAGGGTTGACCATGTGATTAAGGGAAAGTCCAAGTCATGGGTACTTGGCATGGAAAGTCCAAGTCATGGGTACTTGGCATTTGGGAAAGTCCAAGTTTTGAGTACTTGGCACAAGGAAAAGTCCAACATGGGTTGGCAAGGGAAAGTCCAAGCTTGAGTCTTGACATTTGAGAAGTCCAAGGGGATGGATATTGGCGGCGTAAAGTCCAAGCGGAGTATTTGTTGGTGCAATCGGCCCAGGTCACGATTGACCAGGACTCGAGTTTGACTCGAGTGATGTTTTGATGTTTCGACAAAAACATATGACAATGTAATTGTCATGGGAAAGTCCAAGTGGAACACTTGGCATTTGGTAAAGTCCAAGTCTTGAGTACTTGGCATGAAAAGTCCAAGTGGGACACTTGGCACATGAAAAGTCCAAGCATGGGTCTTGGCAATGTAAAAGTCCAAGCATGGGTCTTGGCATGAAAAGTCCAACATGGGTTGGCAAGGAAAGTCCAAGCATGGGTCTTGGTAATGTAAAAGTCCAAGCATGGGTCTTGGCAATGTAAAGTCCAACATGGGTTGGCAAGGAAAGTCCAAGCATGGTCTTGGCATGAAAAGTCCAACATGGGTTGGCAAGGAAAGTCCAAGCATGGTCTTGGCATGGAAAGTCCAACATGGGTTGGCAAGGAAAAGTCCAAGCTTGAGTCTTGGCATTTGGGAAGTCCAAGGGGATTGATATTGGCAGCGTAAAGTCCAAGCGGAGTCTTGGCGGCGTAAGTCCAATGTGCCTTGGCGGTGTAGACACCGTTAGCATGACATAGCCGAGGGAAGCACCTGGAGGCTAGCGCGATGGATGAACAAGTCATGGATGACTTGGAGGGATCCGAGAGGCGTGAGGCTGATGGAGGTGGCTAGAAGGCTTAGGTCTAGGCTAAGGGTGGTCTAGCAAGTATGGGGGCACCATACTTGGGTTAAAACCTCATCTTTGAGGTTTGCAGTCGACTGGCATTATGGTCGATTCGACTTGAGTTCGACTGCCGTTTAAGAGCTGGAACTGCTCTGGCAGTCGACTACTCATTGGAGCAGTCGAACTGATGTCTACGGCAGTCGACTGCCAAGGGTCGGCTGATCATCGCTAGTTGACCGCGAGCAGAGAATGCTCGTAGGCCGATTAGGCGGTCGACTACGCGGTGGCGATCGACCACGCTGGCCGTGATCGACTACGCGGTTAGCGATCGGGCCGATCGCCAATGTTGGGCCGATCGCAATGTTGGCGATCGCCAAGAGTCCCGTTGGAACTTGTCCAACGTGGATTGAGCCGTTGTCTCACGACAACAGTGACATCAGTCGACTGGGGACTTATGGCAGTCGACTGATAGGCGGAAATCCAGCCCAACGTAGGATAAAAGGGAGTTGTTCATGGAGATTGCGGCATCAAATTTTTGGGAGCTTTGGTGAGGTGATTTGAAGGCGATTTGCAGGTGCATTTCAGGGTCCTTCAAGCTCATCCAAGCAACCAACAAGCAAGCGCTCAAAACCCTAGTTTGTAAAGTGTTCTTTACATTTCCTTTGTATTTGCTTGTATTTCTTTCGTTTATTGTTGTAAACGTTTGTACGAGGTTTCTCCGCCTCCGACTTGTTGTCGAGAAGGAGTTTATTGATTAGTGATTGCATTGACATCGCTAGAGCTCGTTAGAGCTCAATCCGTGGAGTAGGAACCGTTTCGGTTCCGAACCACGTTATATCTCGTGTTGTGCTTGTATTGTGATTGTATCTTTTCGTTATTGCTTTTATTATTTCTATTCCGCTGTGCATAACGAGTTTTGTAGAGACGATCGCGAACGAATTCCATCTTCCTACGGGCACAACGCTATTCACCCCCCCCTCTAGCGGCGTCAAATCTCCAACAAGTGGTATCAGAGCCCGGGGCTCTTCTACGAACTAATCGCCGGGAGCTAGGACAAAGAAGCTAGAGGGTGAAGATGGAAGAACAATTGGGATGGAACATTAACACACCAATCCCTTACTCCTTCTATGGACAAGAAGGGTTTAAGCAATGGAAGTCAAGAATTGAAGACTTCTTAATGATGAGGGACTTCGAAGAATGGTCTATCTTGATGGAGGGTTTTAGCTATCCAATAGGACCAAAGGGAGGATTCCTCAAGAAGAAGAAGTGGAGTGAAGATCAACTCCAAGCCTTCGAGAAAAACATGAAGGTAGTAAAATTTATTCTTGACTTGGTCCCTAATGAGATTATGTGTATGGTAGGGGACTATATGGACGCTAAGGAGTTGTGGAGCCAAGTGGCAAAGCTCCATGAAAACTCATCATTGGTCCAAGAAGAAGAAGAAGAAGAAGAGTGCTCATCCTCTCAAGCTCAAAAAGAAGCAAATACATCTTCATCCAAAGAGCTTGAGGATTTGGAGGTTGATAGGGAATCAACATCTGGATCGGAAGAGGTGGAGGAAGTGGAAGAAGCATCCACTTCTAGGATTGAGGAGAAGATTAGAGTTTCCTCAACACCGGAGCATCAAGAAGAAGCTTCCACATCCGGTCAAGATGAAGAAGTTTCAATTCCAAACTCCACCGGCACCAAGAGTCAAGGATGCCGGTTCCCCAACACCTAAAGGCAAGGAGCACATCATATGCTTCAAGTGCAATTCAAAAGGACATTATAGGAATCAATGTCCTAGGGGGAGCAAGAAGACTCAAAATGGAGCATCATATGTAGGGGGAGCTAAGGCAAACCCTAGGGTAACTTCTAATTTTGCTCCTTCTTCAATTTACAAGAAAAAGCATGCTAGGGATTTCAATTCACTTGCAATTTATGAAAAGCATGCTAATAGGAACAAGTATTTTTGCTTAGGAGCTAAGAATGTTTACTTAGATAATAGGGAGAAATTTGGGACTAATGTCCTTAAAAATGTTTTACCTAGGGAATCTATCAAGAAAATAGGAGAACACCTAGGTTTCAATCCTAAATGGACTAGGCATATGCCTAGGAAGTCCAATGCCCAAGATTTAAATTAAAATTCTAAAATTGGGCAATTAGAAAAGGAAAATCAAGTCTTGAGGTCAAGACTTGAAAAACTTGAAAAGACCCTTAAGGTTATGCAAAATCAAATGCAAGGGTCAATTAGTCAAACTTCTAGGTCCAAAAGTCAAAGTCAAGACCTAGGACCTAAGAGTCAAAAGTCAACCAAGGGCAAACAAGGTTTGGGTCACAAACCTAAGCCTAAGGTGGCTTACCATAGTATTCCATTTGATTATGGAACACAAACTAGGTCTAGGAAGACCAAGGTCAATAGGGAAGTCATCCCTAGAATTGACCAAAGGGTGTGCCTAGTGGCTAGGGTTTCAAGAAAACTTAGGGTGGCCACTAAGAAGGTTGCAAGGGGAGTTACCCCTAGAGTCAACCTAGGTAAGACCCAAATGACCAAGGCTAACAAGCCTAGGAGGGTCATTAGGAAGGTATCTAGGGAGGTTATCCCTAAGGAATACCTAATTAACCCTAGGAGCTCAAATAGGTTTTGGGTTCCTAAGAGCGTGATTGATTCACGCTAGATGGGTTTAGGGTGTGCCAACCTTAAATGGATGGGTAGTTAACTCAACCATGGCAAAGGTGGCACTTTAGGATGTTTTCAAGGTTATGGTTACCTTGGAAATAGATTTGAATCAATATCCTAAAAAGATTTTAGGATGTGCCAATGCACTTTTGAATTTAAGAAAAATCAATTAAATTGGCACAATTTAGGTTTAGAGGTTAGTGTGCCATTTTGGATTTTTGGCACACTAGGGAGATTAAGGTTAATATGGCAAAATATATCTAATTGTATCAAATGGCAATTAATATTAAAATTTAGGTATTACTATACCTATATATTTTATATGTCATGCCTTGATTGCCATATGCCATGTCATGACATCATGCCTATTTCTATGATTTTATATGTCATGAGTATGCTTAGGTTTTAGGTTAATATCATGTATGCTTAGATTTCATCTTATGCCATGACATCATGATTATGAGCATATGCTTATTTATAACATTTCTAATGCTATAATCATTCATGCATTTAAGACAATTTGGTTGAAATTGATTTAAGGACTATGGCATGACTTGAAGTCCCATTTATAAGGGAATCAAGTAGGGTTGCCTTAGAAAATGCATGAAACCCTAGATTAAATGAACCAAAACCCACATCTCACATCCAATTGACATGTATGTGTATTTATACACCCTAGATACATGTGAGATGCTAGGATATGAGTTAAGTTCAAGGTGCATAGTGTTTGCATCTAGATGAACTAAAACTCATCTTATATGATTTGTGGATCATTGGGAAAGCTTGTGTACAAGTCATGTGCATAGAGCCCAAGGAATATGATCCAAAATAAGGTTTTGAAAACATTTTAAAATCATTTTGAAAAACCTTAGTGAAGTCTATCTTTTGATAGCAATCACCATTGATAGAGTTGATACAAAATAGAGCCAAACATTGAAAATTTCAATGGTTTTGAGTTTTGTATCAAACTCACTATTTTATGGGTAAAATAATTTTTCAAATATTTTTCACCCATTGTGTGTGTCATAAGTATTATACGTATGAATTTTCACGATTTTTCGAATTACGTATAATTATTTATGAATTTCCAAAATTCATTTCTGATAGTTGAAAATC
Source organism: Wurfbainia villosa (assembly GCA_025175895.1). NCBI lineage: Eukaryota > Viridiplantae > Streptophyta > Magnoliopsida > Zingiberales > Zingiberaceae > Wurfbainia > Wurfbainia villosa. The sequence continues at coordinate 3,278,315 of CM046008.1, forward strand.
GAGATTTTGATTATCGACCGATCGTATACAATGATCGGTGATGGAGTGTGATCGTGATTACTATCAGGAGTCGACTGCCAGGTCTGATTTCGAGTTAACAAGGTTTGTTTAGCCCGTGTTCAGCTATGGAAAAGATTCCTAATCACTCCTAACCCTAGGATATGCTTTAGAAAGCATTATAAAGGGTGAAAATCCATTGGAGATGGATTAGGAGATGTCTTAGGTCAAAGTATCAAATTTATGGTGAGTGAAAGTTCTATGTTGAACTTAGAACCTTAATTTTGATGGTTTAGAGTTCCTATTGGCTTAGGGGCTTCCCAAGGACATTGTTGGTGCAATGGTCAAGGGGGAGCAAGCCTTTAGGGGGAGTTATCCATCTTGGGATGATGGATGTGTTTTTCTACTTGAAGAGGAGAAGTTATTGGGAGAGTATCATCAATTGGGAAAATTGATGGGTTTTTGATACCCAATTTGGAAATTGGGAGAGATTATAGGATTGCCTCTCTTGAGTGATATGAGACTTATCACTAGGACGATGGTAGGCATCCTAGATATTTTTAGGTCAAAAAGGGGGAGATTGTAAGATCTCATTGGGACATGAGACATTGACCTCCTTGGAGAGATAACCTTTTTGGTGTTAGTCAAAAAGGGGGAGAATGTTTGGGGGAGAACATTTAGAGAGTGTTTACCAATTTGGGATAATTGGTAAGGGATTTGAGTTAGTGGTCTAACTCAAATGATTTGTTTGGTTTTTGTCAAACATCAAAAAGGAGGAGATTGTTGGTGCAATCGGCCGAGGTCACGATTGACCAGGACTCGAGTTTGACTCGAGTGATGTTTTGATGTTTCGACAAAAACATATGACAATGTAATTGTCATGGGAAAGTCCAAGTGGAACACTTGGCATTTGGTAAAGTCCAAGTCTTGAATACTTGGCATGAAAAGTCCAAGTGGGACACTTGGCACATGAAAAGTCCAAGCATGGGTCTTGGCAATGTAAAAGTCCAAGCATGGGTCTTGGCATGAAAAGTCCAACATGGGTTGGCAAGGAAAGTCCAAGCATGAGTCTTGGCAATGTAAAAGTCCAAGCATGGGTCTTGGCAATGTAAAGTCCAACATGGGTTGGCAAGGAAAGTCTAAGCATGGTCTTGGCATGAAAAGTCCAACATGGGTTGGCAAGGAAAGTCCAAGCATGGTCTTGGCATGGAAAGTCCAACATGGGTTGGCAAGGAAAAGTCCAAGCTTGAGTCTTGGCATTTGGGAAGTCCAAGGGGATTGATATTGGCAGCGTAAAGTCCAAGCGGAGTCTTGGCGGCGTAAGTCCAATGTGCCTTGGCGGTGTAGACACCGTTAGCATGACATAGCCGAGGGAAGCACCTGGAGGCTAGCGCGATGGATGAACAAGTCATGGATGACTTGGAGGGATCCGAGAGGCGTGAGGCTGATGGAGGTGGCTAGAAGGCTTATGTCTAGGCTAAGGGTGGTCTAGCAAGTATGGGGGCATCATATTTGGGTTAAAACCTCACGAGAATCGATGTCTACGGTAGCCGATCAATAAGGGCCTAGTCGGATCGCTAGTTCACCAGCGAGCACGATCGGCCCAGCGATCGGGGCCGATTACACTACCGGCAATCGCCAATGTTGGCGCCGATCGCAAGAGTCCCGTTGGAACTTGTCCAACGTGGATTGAGCCGTTGTCTCACGATAACAGTGACATCAGTCGACTGGGGACTTATGGCAGTCAACTGATAGACGGAAATCTAGCCCAACGCAAGATAAAAGGGAGCTGTTCATGGAGATTGTGGCATCAGATTTTTGGGAGCTTTGGTGAGGCAATTTGAAGGCGATTTTCAGGTGCATTTCAGGGTCCTTCAAGCTCATCCAAGCAACCAACAAGCAAGCGCTCAAAACCCTAGTTTGTAAAGTGTTCTTTACATTTCCTTTGTATTTGCTTGTATTTCTTTCGTTTATTATTGTAAACGTTTGTACGAGGTTTTTCCGCCTCCGACTTGTTGTCGAGGAGTTTATTGATTAGTGATTGCATTGGCATCGCTAGAGCTCGTTAGAGCTCAATCCGTGAAGTAGGAACCGTTTCGGTTCTGAACCACGTTATATCTCGTGTTGTGCTTGTGTTGTGATTGTATCTTTTCGTTATTGCTTTTATTATTTCTATTCCACTGCACATAACGAGTTTTGTAGAGACGATCGCGAACGAATTCCATCTTCCTACGGGCACAACGCTATTCACCCCCCCTCTAGCGGCGTCAAATCTCCAACAGTATTGGCGGCGTAAGTCCAATGTGCCTTAGCGGTGTAGACACCGTTAGCATGACATAGCCGAGGGAAGCACCTGGAGGCTAGCGCGATGGATGAACAAGTCATGGATGACTTGGAGGGATCCGAGAGGCGTGAGGCTGATGGAGGTGGCTAGAAGGCTTAGGTCTAGGCTAAGGGTGGTCTAGCAAGTATGGGGGCACCATATTTGGGTTAAAACCTCATTTTTGAGGTTGGCAGTCGACTGACATTATAGTCGGTTTGACTGCCGTGAGTCGACTTGAGTTCGACTGCCATTTAAGAGCTGGAATTGCTCGCAATGATCGCTCATTGGAGCGACTACTAAGGGACGACGACATTGCCGTACCGGTGAGTGTCGAGCACGAACGCGTAGCCGATTAGGCGATCAACTACGAGTCTTGATCGCTAATGTTAGCGATCGGCCCGCCAAGAGTCCCGTTGGAATTTTTCCAGCGTGAATAGAGCCGTTGTCTCACAGCTACATTATTGTCAGTCGACTGGTGACTTATGACAGTCGACTGTCAGGTGGAAATCCAGCCCGATGGAGGATAAAAGTAGCTGTTCGTGGAAGGCTCAAGAAAGGGGTTTTCTTGGGCGATTTGAAGGGGAATTGTTGGTGCTCTTCCAGTCCTTCAAGGCTAGTCCAAGGCAACCAAAGATCAAGCAACCTAAGTGCTCTTGTAAAGTAGTTTTCTTTACTTGCATTGTATTTCACTATTGTATTTGCTTGTATCTACTTAGATTATTGTTGTAATCTTTTGTACGAGGTTTCTCCACCTCCGACTTGTGTCGAGAAGGAGTATTTGTGATTAGTGAGTGTGTGTGCATCACTAGGGCTCTTTGGAGCTCGATCCGTGGAGTAGAAACCGTTCGATTCCGAACCACGTTATATCTTTGTGTCCGTGGTTGTTTCATTTCGTGTTATTGTTTTTATTATCATTATTCCGCTGCGCTAACACGATTTGTAGAGACGATCACGATCAAATTCCATCTACGTACGGTCACGTCGCTATTCACCCCCCCCTCTAGCGGGCGCACAGGTGCCAACAAGTGATATCAGAGCCCGGGGCTCTTCTACGGATTAACAACCCGGAGTCAAGACGCTAGAGGGTAAAAGATGGAAGTCCAAGGACAATTGGGATGAGATATCAACACACCTATCCCATATACCTTCTATGGACAAGAAAGTTTTAGACAATGGAAGGCAAGAATCGAAGATTTCTTAATGATGAGGGACTTCGAAGAATGGTCCATTTTAATGGAGGGATATAGCTATCCAATAGGACCAAAGGGAGGGTTCCTCAAGAAGAAGAAGTGGAGTGAAGATCAACTTCAAGCTTTCGAGAAAAATATGAAGGTAATAAAATTTATCCTTGATTTGGTCCCTAATGAGATTGTGTGTATGGTAGGGGACTATATGGATGCTAAGGAGTTGTGGAGCCAAGTGGCAAAGCTTCATGAAAATCCATCATCAATCCAAGAAGAAGAAGAGGAGTGCTCACCCTCTCAAGCTCAAGCAAGCACATCCCCATCTAAAGAGCTTGAGGAGTCGGAAGTTGATAGGGAGTCGACTTCCGGATCAGAGAAAGAAGAGGTGGAAGAGATGGAAGAAGCATCCACCTCAAGGATTGAGGTGGAGGAGAGAACTTCCATACCGGAGCAACAAGAAGAAGCTTCAACATCCGATCAAGATGAGGAAGCTCAAAATACAACTCCGGCACCTACCACCAAACTAGGTAACTCAAGCAATTTAGGTTTAAATAAAAATCATATAATTTTCTTTGAGTGTAGGGAAAGTAGGCATTACAAGAGCAAATGCTCAAAGAGAGTAAGAAAAGCTCCACCGGCACCAAAGATCAAGGATGTCGGTTCCCCAAATATCAAGAGCAAGGAGCATATCATATGCTTCAAGTGCAACTCAAAGGGGCACTATAGAAGCCAATGCCCTAGGGGGAGCAAAAAGACCCAAGAAGAAGCATCACAAGTAGGGGGAGCTAAGGCTAACCTTAAGGTATATTTTAGTAATGCATTTTCTAGTTTATATAGTCAAAAGCATGATAAGAATAATTTCAATAGTCTTGCTATTTATCATAAAGAGCATGCTAGAAGTGAGGAATTTTGTTTAGGAGCTAAGAGAGTCCATGTAGGAAATAGGGAGAAATTTGGGACTAATGTCCCTAAAAACAACTTATCTAAGGACAAACCTAAGTCAAATAACTCTAGAAAATTTTTACCTAGGGAGACCATTAAAAAGGTGCAAGAGCACCTAGGTTTCAATCCTAAATGGGCTAGGCATATGCCTAGGAAGTTCAATGCCCATGGTTTAAATCAAAACTAAAAAATTGGGCAATTAGAAAAGGAAAATCAAGTCTTGAGGTCAAGACTTGAAAAAATAGAAAAGACCCTTAGGAATATACAAAACCAATTTAAAGGGTCAAATGATCAAAAGTCTAGGTCAAAATCTCAAAGTCAACACTTAGGACCTAAGAGTCAAAAGTCAACCAAGGGCAAGCAAGGTTTGGGTCACAAACCTAAGCCTAAGGTGGCTTATCATAGTGTTCCATTTGACTATGGAACACAAACTAGGTCTAGGAAGACCAAGGTCAATAGAGAAGTCATCCCTAAGGTTGACCAAAGATTGTGCCTAGTGGCTAGGGTTTCTAGGAAACCTAGGGTGACCACTAAGAAGGTTGCAAGGGGAGTTACCCCTAGAGTCAACCTAGGTAAGACCCAAATGACCAAGACTAACAAGCCTAGGAGGGTCATTAGGAAGGTATCTAGGGAGGTTATCCCTAAGGAATACCTAATTAACCCTAGGAGCTCAAATCGGTTTTGGGTTCCTAAGAGCGTGATTGATTCACACTAGATGGGTTTAGGGTGTGCCAACCTTGATTGGATGAGTAGTTAACTCAACCATGGTAAAGGTGACACTTTAGGATATTTTCAAGGTTATGGTTACCTTGGAAATAGACTTGAATTAATATCCTAAAAGATTTTAGGATGTGCCAATGCACTTTTGAAATTAAGAAAAATCAATTAAATTGGCACAATTTAGGTTTAGAGGTTAGTGTGTCATTTTGGGTTTTTGGCACACTAAGGAGATTAATGATAATATGACAAAATATATCTAATTATATCAAATGACAATTAATATTAAAATTTAGGTATTACTATACCTATATGTTTTATATGCCATGCTTTGTTTGCCATATAACATGCCATGACATCATCTTTATTTTAATCATTTTATATGTCATGTTCATGTTTAGGATTAAGGTTTCAAATGTCATGTGTTTTTAGATTTCATATTATGCCATGACATCATGATTATGAGCATGTGTTTATCTATATTATCTCTAAATGCCATAATCATTCATGAATTTAAGACAATTTGGTTGAAATTGATTTAAGGACTATGACATGACTTGAAGTCCCAGTTATAAGGGAATCAAGTAGGGTTACCTTAGAGAATGCATGAAACCCTAGATTAGGATGAACAAAACCCACATCTCACATTAAATTGATATGTATGTGTATTTTATACACCCTAGATATATGTGAGATGCTAGGATACGAGTTAAGTTCAAGGTGCATAGGTTTTGCATCTAGATGAACTCAAACTCATCTTATATGATTAGTGGATCATTGGGAAAGCTTGTGTACAAGTCATGTGCATAGAGCCCAAGGAATATGATCCAAAATAAGGTTTTGAAAATATTTTAAAATCATTTTGAAAAACCTTGGTGAAGTCTATCTTTTGATAGAAATCACCATTGATGAGATTGATACAAAGTGAGCTTAAACTTTAAAGTTTTTAGTCACTTTTGGATTTTGTATCAATTTTGCTATTTTACGGGTAAAATATTTTTAAAATATTTTTCACCCATTGTATTGGTCATAGGTATTATACGTATCAAATTTCATGATTTTTTGATATACGTATAATTAGTTATGATTTTCTGAATCTCGATTCTGATAGCTGAAATTTGGAAATTTCAGCTATCAGTCGACTGCCCTTGGTGGCAGTCGACTGATAAGGGTGGCAGTCGACTGATTACTGTCAGGAGTCGACTGTCAGGTCTGATTTCGGGTTAACAAGGTTTGTTTAGCCCGTGTTCAGCTATGGTAAAGGTTCCTAATCACTCCTAACCCTAGGATATGCTTTGGGAAGCATTATAAAAGGTGAAAATCCATTGGATATGGATTAGGAGAGGTGTTAGGTTAAAGTATCAAATTTAGGGTGAGTGAAAGTTCTATGTTGAACTTAGAATCTTAATTTTGATGGTTTAGCGTTCCTATTGACTTAGTACTTCCCAAGGACATTGTTGGTGCAATGGTCAAGGGGGAGCAAGCCTTTAGGGGGAGTTATCCATCTTGGGATGATGGATGTGTTTCTCTTCTTGAATGGGGAGAAGTTATTGGGAGAGTATCATCAACTGGGAAAATTGATGGGATTTTGAGAGACCCAATTTGGAAATTGGGAGAGAGTATAGGATTGCCTCTCTTGAGTGATATGGAACTTATCACTAGGAAGATGGTAGACATCTTAGGTATTTTTGGATCAAGGGGGAGATTGTGAGATCTCATTGGGACATGAGACAATGACCTCCTTGGAGAGATAACCTTTTTGATGTATGTCAAAAAGGGGGAGAAGATTAAATTACCAATTTAGAAAATTGGTAGGGGAATTTGAGTTAGGGGAATAACTCAAGGTTTGTTTTGTCAAACATCAAAAAGGGGGAGATTGTTGGTGCAATCGGCCCAGGTCACGATTGACCATACTCGAGTTTGACTCGAGTAATATTTTGATGTTTGACATAGGATGTTTGATAAAGTGGTTTGACATTGATGTTGGACATTGATGTCGGTTAATATGTTGGAGCAATCGACCCAGGTTATAATTGACTAGACTCGAGTTTGACTCGAGGGAGACTTTGATGGTTGACTAGGGTTGACCATGTGATTAAGGGAAAGTCCAAGTCATGGGTACTTGGCATGGAAAGTCCAAGTCATGGGTACTTGGCATTTGGGAAAGTCCAAGTCTTGAGTACTTGACACAAGGAAAAGTCCAACATGGGTTGGCAAGGGAAAGTCCAAGCTTGAGTCTTGGCATTTGAGAAGTCCAAGGGGATGAATATTGGCGGCGTAAAGTCCAAGCGGAGTCTTGGCGGCGTAAGTCCAATGTGCCTTGGCGGTGTAGACACCGTTAGCATGACATAGTCGAGGGAAGCACCTGGAGGCTAGCGCGATGGATGAACAAGTCATGGATGACTTGGAGGGATCCGAGAGGCGTGAGGTTGATGGAGGTGGCTAGAAGGCTTAGGTCTAGGCTAAGGGTGGTCTAGCAAGTATGGGGGCACCATATTTGGATTAAAACCTCATTTTTTGAGGTTGGCAGTCAACTGGCATTATGGCCGGTTCGACTGTCGTGAGTCGACTTGAGTTCGACTGCCGTTTAAGAGCTGGAATTGCTCTGGCAGTCGACTGCCAAGGGACGACAGTCGACTGCCAGCTGAGTGTCGAGCACAGAACGCTCCGTAGCCGACTGGGCAGTCGACTACGGGCGCTGGCAGTCGACTGCCAATGTTGGCAGTCGACTGCCAAGAGTCCCGTTGGAATTTTTCCAGCGTGGATAAAGCCATTGTCTCACAGCTACAGTGCTATCAATCGACTGGTGACTTATGATGCGATCACAAAGTGAATCCACCGATGGAGGATAAGCAATTTGTCCGTGGAAGGCTCAAGAAAGGGGTTTTCTTGGGCGATTTGAAGGGGAATTGTTGGTGCTCTTCCAGTCCTTCAAGGCTAGTCCAAGGCAACCAAAGATCAAGCAACCTAAGTGCTCTTGTAAAGTAGTTTTCTTTACTTGCATTGTATTTCACTATTGTATTTGCTTGTATCTACTTAGATTATTATTGTAATCTTTTGTACGAGGTTTCTCCACCTCCGACTTGTGTCGAGAAGGAGTATTTGTGATTAGTGAGTGCGTGTGCATCACTAGGGCTCTTTGGAGCTCGATCCGTGGAGTAGGAACCGTTCGGTTCCGAACCACGTTATATCTTTATGTCCGTCGTTGTTTCATTTCGTGTTATTGTTTTTATTATCATTATTCCGCTGCGCTAACACGATTTGTAGAGACGATCACGATCAAATTCCATCTACGTACAGTCACGTCGCTATTCACCCCCCTCTAGCGGGCGCACAGGTCCCAACACATTTATCCATTATTATGCATTCTTGACCTGCATTCTTCCTTTCTTTCAATATGCATACTTAGAATTAAGCATTTTGCATCTAAATGTATCCGTCCACCACCTTTCGGTGAGTGCTCGTCGAACCCTCAACCCTGTACCAATGATCGATTTCCCACTCCGGGCCATGAGCTTGCATTTCACAAAAACAAATTTCAACTCATTCCTCCTCGAGCATTGGACCCCAAATTCTTTCAAGACCACCGCTTTGACATTATCCAGATCATTCATTTCTACAATCTCGAGTCTTTGGTGTTTTGTGAACACTCGGTCAATTCTACTTTGCTTTCAGAATTTTTCAATAACTTGCGACCGGTTGGAGAGGGGAGGTACCAGACTCACATTGCTCAACGCAATCTGAACTTCACTCCCCATATCTGGGTCGACTTCCTCAGATGTCGCCCATCCGAGAGTGAGTTTCTTTTCTATCCTTCTTTGGGTGAGCCTCTTCCATCCCCTTTTGAGGACATTTCCCTAGACTCCCTTCGTGATCAATTCTATCACAGCCCCCGTCCGTTAAATGTTATCTTTTCCCTTCGAACGATCTTTCTGCTCCTGACAATATCCTTTATAAGGTCATTTCTCATTGCATCCTTCCCATAGTCACCCGTGTGTTAGCTGTGGTTCGACCCCCACATCTGTTTCTTATGCATGCATTCCGCCAAAAGTTAGATATGAATATTAGTATGAACACATTCCATTGCATCATTCATTTCATTAAGCCAAACAGTGGCAAAGTCCACATGCCCTTTGGTCATGTGCTCACTGAGTAGCTTGGTTCCGTCGGCATCGACGTAACCAAAGGGGTCATCAAGCCCATATCCACCAAGTATGACCGTATGAATGCACGTAGTTTTCTTTAGCGGGCTTGAAGCCCTTCGAGGGATCCATAACCTGGGCCACTAGACGACAGCAAGCGGTGCTCTAGCACCTGAGGGTGATGCTACAAAGGGTGACGCTGCAGCGGGTGCCGATGCAGAGGATGACATTGTGCCAGACTCGGTCTTCGCAGCGCGCCTCGATGCATTTGAGGAGGTGATAGATACCCATTTTGCGGAGCTTCATCTGGAGTACGAGGAGCTTCGTCTGGAGCACCAGGCAATTCGCTAGGAGCACCAACAGTTCCAGTCTTTGGTCATCTCCCAGCTGGGGACATTGGACCGACAACAGTAGGAGTTCCTAGTGCTTCTCCACCCTCCTGCACCTGGACATCTGCCTGCTGTCGGCGGTTCACAGTCGACGGCCATGGACACTGATGACCCTACATCTTAGATAGTCGTCCACTATATTTTGATTTTCTTTTGTTTATTTTCCTTTACATGTGTAAGGCGTTGCCTTTTAACTTCGTGATTAATGAAATGAACTTTTTTTTGGGTACATCCTTATAGTCTATTTCATCCTTAAATGTCATGTATGCTTAGATTTCATCTTTATGTCATGACATCATGATCATTGATCATGTTTATTTATGTTATCATTTATGCCATGATCATTCATGCATTAATTAAAATTGATTTAAGGACTATAACATGACTTGAAGTCTCATGTATAAGGAAATCAAGTAGTGTTGCCTTAGAAAATACATGAGCCCTTAGATTAGCATAACCAAAACCCACATCTTATATCAAATTGATATGTGTGTATTTTCAAATACCCTAGACACATGTGAGATGCTAGGAAATGAGTTAAGTTCAAGGTGCATAGTTTTTACATCTAGATGAACTTAAACTCAACTTATACCATGGATGAATCATGAGGAAAGCTTGTGTACAAGTCATGTGTATTAAGCCCTTAGGCCATGGTTCAATATAAGGTTTTAAAACTATTTCAAAATTATTTTGAAAAATCTTGGTATAATCTATCTTTTGATAGAAGTCATCATTGATGATGTCGATACAAAGTGAGCTCAAAATAATGAAGCTTTTCTCATTTTTGAACTTTGTATCAATTTTACTATTTTATGGATAAAATATTTTTCACCCATTGTATTTGTTATAAGTAATGTACATATGAATTTTCATGATTTTTCAAAATACGTAGAATTACTTATGCTTTTTCAAAACTCGATTAAAGCAAATTGGGATTTCATTATCGATCGCTACTTAATGACAATGATCGATGAATGGCAATCGAACTGTTGACTATAAGGAGTTGACTGTCAGATCTGATTTCGGGTAAACAAGGTTTGTTTAGCCCAATTTCAACAATGGTATGGTTCCCTAACCACTCCTAACCCTAGGATATGTTTTGAAAAATATTAGAAAGGGTGAAAATCCATTGGATATGAATTAGGAGAGTTGTTTAGGGGGTGTATCAATTTAAGGTGAGTGAAAGTTCAAGTTTGAACTTTTAACCTTAATTTTGATGGTTTAGAGTGCCTATAGGCTCAGGGAATTCCCAAGGACATTGTTGGTACAATGGTCAAGGGAGAGCAAGCCTTTAGGGGAGGTTATCCATCTTGGAATGATGGATGTATATTATTCCTTGTAAGGGGGAGAATGTGGAGAATTTTGGAGAAGTTTATAGGAAGTCTCTCTTAAGTGATATGTGACTTGTCACTAGGAAGAGTGAAGGCATCTTAGATGTTTTTGGACCAAGGGAGAGATTGTAAGATCTCATTGGGATATAAGACATTGACACCCTTGGGGAGAACCTTTTTTTTTTGTATGTCAAAAAGGGGGAGAATTAATGGAAGAAGTTATTGGAGAATTTGAGATTACCAATTTGGGACAATTGGTAAGGAGATTTGAGTTAGATGGCCTAACTCAAAGATATTTGGTTTTTGTCAAACATCAAAAAGGGGAAGATTGCTGGTGCAATCATCCCAGGTCATGATTGACCGGACTCGAATAGTATTTTGATGTTTGATATTGATGTTTGACAATGTGTTGGGGAGATTATTGGTGCAATCGACCCAAGTCATGATTGATTGTTTGACTATATGGTTGACTTGGGGTTGACCATATGATGGAGAAGTCCAAGTGGGACATTTGACAATGGGAAAGTCCAAGTCTTGAGTACTTGTCATAGAAAGTTCAAGCATAGGTCTTGGCAAGGAAAAGTCCAAGCTTGAGTCTTGGCATTTGGAAAGTCCAACATTGGGTTGACATGGAAAGTCCAAGGGTGTAGTCTTGGCCATGTAAGTCCAAGGGTGTAGTTTTGGTGGTTAAAGTCCAAGTCATGGGTACTTGGCATTTGGGAAGTCCAAGGGTTGATATTGGCGGCATAAAGTCCAAGGGTGGAGTCTTGGTAGAATAAGTCCAATGGTTGGCGCCGTAAAGTCCAAGCGTGGTCTTGGCAGCGTAAGTCCAATGTGCCTTGGCGGTGTAGACACCGTTAGCATGACAATAGCCGATGGAAGCACCTGAAAGCTAGTGTATGGATGAACAAGTCATGGATGACTTGGAGGGATCCGATAGGCGTGAGGCTGATGGAGGTGGCTAGAAGGCTTAGATCTAGGCTAAGGGTGGTCTAGCAAGTATGAGGGTATCATACTTGGTGTTAAACCTCATGGTTGAGTTTTGTCAGTCGACTGAGGTTATAGACCAGTCGACTGGTCAAGTGTTTTGACACTTGGCAGTCGAGTCGACACTCAACAGTCGACTGGGATTATGACCAGTCGACTGTCGTGAGTCGACTATGGTTTGACAGCGACAAAATAGCCTAGCGATCCGCCGGAAGTGGGCAATGATCGTTATTTCGAATGATCACGATGGATAATGATCCGCTTTGAGTTTACGCACGTAACACTCGGTAGCCAATTGGGCAGTCGGCTACGACGTTGGTAGTCGACTGCCAACTGATCCGTTGGAGTTTTTCCAACGTGAATCAAGTCGTTGTCTCATGATGATACTGTTGGCAGTCGACTGGGGCCTTATGACAGTCGACTACCAAGCGCAAAATTAGCCCGTTGCAGGTTAAAAGGAGTAGCTCGTGGGAGATTTCGACATTGGTTCTTTGGGAGTTTTCTTGAGGCAATTTAAAGGCGAAGTGCAGGTGCATTTCAAGGTCCTTCAAGCTCATCCAAGCAACCAACAAGCAAACACTCAAAACCCTAATTTGTAAAGTGTTTTTTACATTTCACTTTGTATTTGCTTGTATTTGTTTCTTATTGTTATTGTTGGATCGATATGAGCGCTAGAGGGGGGGGGGTGAATAGCGTTCATAAAAACTTTTCTTTTTCGACGATTAAAACCAAGTACACAGCGGAAAACTAAAAGACAAACACAAGAAAGACACAAAACTTTTTTACTTGGTTCACAACCCACCGCCTGCTAATCCAAGGCTCTGCGATCCTTGATCGCTTCCGAAGGGCAATCACTAAAAGTCTCTTCCTCGTTGGAGGTAAGAGGCAAGACGATTACAATGATTATAAGGCCAATAACAACCTTACCGGTCCTTATACAAATTAAGTACAAAAAGATAATAATAATACCGACAATTAATTAGAAGATGGCGCACGGTCAGAGTAGCGTTGTAGAGAGCACGAGCACTTGGGAGATTCTTGAATTTGGGTGTGAGTCCTCCCCTCCTTTTATAGATTTGCGCCTTGGAATTTGTCCCGATCCAGATCCAAAACTCGTGGATCTTATCTTGAGGTGGCGGCTTATCTTATCCTGAGGTGGCAGCTTATCTTATCTTGAGGTGGTGGCATCAATCTCTATCTCTTTGACCTTGTGCACTGGCTGACATCACGATCGATTCCTCTTAGCGCCAATCGCTTGCGCTGATTGACTATCGACATCTCCATTGAGATCGCGACTTGAGAATTCCTGCAATATAAGATTAGCACAATAGATGCATAATGTCATGCAATGTGAAAGTCCTTTGACTGTCCGATCTCAACTTCAGCATTCCTCCGGAAGCCTTAGTGGTATCGACGCCTAGGATTGTCCTCTAACCGAGGGCACGTCCTTACCACCGCTCCACACAAGGAGCTTACCTTTGGTCCTCTTGACCTGTCGCTTAGCTTTCGGTCACCATTGATGTTCCTCGACTCCCCGATGTCACGCCCCGAGGGAGTCCCCGCCAGACGAAAATCCGGCAGCATCTCCCCTGTACGGGTGACAATACCAATTTTATACAAGGCCTACACGACCACTATACATCGGTCAACACGACCGGAAACATACCACATCACACGCAGATAATAATAAGGCCTCAGGCCAACAAATCTAGGTAAACAAAAGTCTACTCTAACTAGATTTACCCCTTCTGCCATCTGGGCAGGAATACTCAACCGAAATCCAATCAAAATAAAAATCCGATCAAAGGTCCCTAAGGACATACCAAAACATCCACAGGTACAAATATCCAACTCCAGTCCTAAACATATATTCTAATCCAAATACCCAAAAACCGTAAACACAAATAACAAAATACACTTCCACGACGAGGGGGTTTGGCAGCTGGACTCTCCTGACAGCTTCATCCTGAAATAGATATAATCAACGGGGTGAGTTCAAAGAACTCTGCGGGTATAGTAGATATGCAAAGTAAGGTATAGCTAACAATACTAATCATGCCAAGATACTCATATATATATATGGTAAGCAAGAAATAAATGCAAAAGGATCAGACTCACTGAGTCTCCTACCGATATAGGAGCATGTGCCCTACTATAAGAGATAAAGTCATCACCATATAAGAACATGAATCTCAGATGCATGACAATCATATGCAACATCTAAGGCATCAATAAAATGCAGCAAACACAATACAAATGCGATCCATGCAAAAATGCATGCCGTGCCAATGACATGGTCACCCCTGATGCCAGTCAGCCGCCTCACACGCAATGGTGAAGCCAAGTGGGTAGGGCTATGACAACTGTGCACTCTGCCATCACTGCTCCTGAGTGACCGAGTGGACAGGATGCTGTCGGAGTACACCTATCCTCCTGCCCCAAACATAGTGGGGGAGCTAAGCTCTCATCTCCCGGTGTCATAGACCAGAGGAGGGATCCCTGCCCGCTACGCTGCGCTACCCATGAGCGGTCCAGCGGAGCCTGACAGAGCAACTGCACACACCCTCCTGATGTACCACTAACCCATGAGTGGCAGTGTGTGTGCAGGCCATGTAACTAGCTGCGGGCTCAACAATAATGGAACCCCGTCCAGCTAGCATGCAATCATGCGAAAATGGTGCATGATACTAAAGCATGTAAATCCAACTAAAAATACCTATCCGAATGATATGTACAATCAATATGTACATATCCATAATCCAAATACTATGATCCAAGTAAAACAGGAAGATATAAACATACTGATCAAATGCATGTATCTAGTAGGCACAAAACATACTAGGCATATAAACATGAAAAGTATTGCATGCTATCCTAACTAACATATCAACTTGACTATATCTAAAAGATAAGTCAAAGTACCCGCCTGATCTGTAGAATATCAATTGTCTTTGCATCATAGAATCTACCTCCACCATAGGCCTACAAGTAAAATATCATTATTACCAAGTTCTATGATAAGTCCAATGAGGGTAATAAATCGAACTTAATTCTATATCTTGAATCTCCTAAAATAAACAAACATAATACCTCATGTACGTGCAGTCTGTGCTAACCATCTCCACATCCAAGATTCCATCACAATCCTCGATCACCATCAATTGCCCGTATAGGATATAGAAACTCCACCAGCACACTCTAAATCGAAGCCCTCGAATCACTCAACCTTGACGCCCATCCAAAATCTAGAAATTTACAGATAAGAGGAAGTGTAATCAAGCTTACCAGCCCTAGAAAACTCCTCCGCTAGTACTTTCCCCAAATCTGCCCTGACGCCAACGTCGTTGCCCTAGCTTCACACGGCAATATGAGTTAATGGTAGTGCCTAACACGATTGAGGATGGATCTCTTCAAAATCAGGGAAAGAGATCGACAACTTACCTACTACGACTGAGATCGTGAAGAACAGTTCACGATCAAAACTCCATCGATCCAAGCTCCCAGCCAATCGCCCCCCACTCGCCGCTCTAGCCAGTCCGCGGAGATCATCAAGGTTGGTCCGAGCGCCAGCGTTCGTAGCGAGGAAGAACACTCGAGGAGGAAGGAGAGGTCGGCGGCGCTTGGGGGTTGGCGACACGAGCGACGGAGAGGAAATGAGCGGCAGACGCACAAGGCGTGCGACGCGAGCGAGGCTGTGGTGAAGGGCAACTAGTGCCCGGGGAGGCCGGCCGACATTGCAGGCGAGCGGCGTTGGCGATGGGGCTGGTAGATGTCAGAGAGATCGCGAAAAGGGGTGAAGGCACCGCCGATGCTCGTGGAAAACCAGCCACAGCAAGTGCTCAAAGAGGATGGCATCGACATCCACCAAAACATATCTCGTCCGGCATCGGAGACCCTTTTCCGGCCGCCTACATTAAGATCCAAAAGTTAGATCAAGCACGAAGCGGTCGACGAAGAAGACATGGTGCTCCTTTCCAGCCACCACGTGGATGAGCGGCTCAGAAGCGGCGAGAGGCCAACTGCGGCGGCTCGGGCACAGGAAAGGCGACGGCGAGAGCTGGTGTGGGCGACGCGCGGGGAGAAGAAGAAAACTGAATCGAGAATTGGGAGGTGGGAACCGCGGCTGCGAAGGAAAAATTAGGAGCTAGGAAACCTAGGTTTTGGTATTTAAGCATAGGGTTAAATCAAACCCATTAATCCCCCAAAATTGATATTTCAAATAGGCCCTCCAAAAGCCTATTTATTTTATCCCAGTGAATACCCCATACAAGCACCGTTTAATTCCTGAAAAATTCCAGAAAAAAATTTCTAAAATTCTCCAAAAATTCCGAAAATAATTTCTAAGATTATTTTCCTAATTTTGGCCATTTAATTTAATGTTTTAAATTTCCCGTATTTAACATTCTCCCCCACTAATAAAAATTTGGTCCCCAAATTTCCTACTCAAGTACTAACAAGCAATGTCACACTGTTGAACTCAAGTACTTGGGGAAAACCACACATCAAGTAACTAAGTGGGGTACTGAGCTTGAATCTTTTCCTCAAGCTCCCAAGTAGCCTCCTCATCAGTGTGGTGACTCCACCCGATCTTGACAAGTCGCACAATCTTGTTTCACAACTGTCGTTCCTTGTGATCCATAATTCGTATCGGAACCTCTACGTAAGTAGCATCAGGTTGAATGGAACCTGACACATCTGATAGAATGTGTAGAGTCTGACATATACTTCCTCAGCATGAACACTTGAAACACATCCTGGATACCAGCCAAAAATGGTGGTAGCCCTAGACGGTAAGCGACTGCTCCGATGATCTCCAAAACCTCAAACCAATGTATCTAGGAGCTAGCTTAACTACGAAGGTTCAATCTCTTCACCCCTTTTGTGGGTGAGACTCGCAGGAATACATGATCACCAACAGAGAACTCCAAAGGTCTCCGTCTACGATCTGCATAACTCTTCTGGCGATCATGTGCCTCTGCCATCCTACGTCTGATAGTACGGACCAACCCT
Organism: Wurfbainia villosa; assembly: GCA_025175895.1. Lineage (NCBI taxonomy): Eukaryota > Viridiplantae > Streptophyta > Magnoliopsida > Zingiberales > Zingiberaceae > Wurfbainia > Wurfbainia villosa. Next base: position 3,295,337 of record CM046008.1, read on the forward strand.
GTCTCCTACTGAGCTCTATGGGTCCTAGCAACTGGTCCTCCCAGTTGCCCCCGAAATCCATAACACAGGACCCCAGTATCTAAATGGTCCGCTCGGGCATCGCCCATCTATCTGCGGATGAAATGCAAGATTACTAAAGCGGCCGCATGCCTAAGGCCTGCTGCAAACTCTGCCAAAATCGAGACGTGAACCAGGGATCTCTATCTGATGAAATGCTCAAAGGGACACCATGAAATCTGATGATCTCCCGACGATATAACTCTCCGTCAATCGATCCAGAGAGTCGGTCTTCCGAATCGCTAAGAAATGCGCTGATTTGGTTAGTCGGTCAACGACTTCCCAAATCGCATCATGACTTTGACGTGTCCTAGGCAAACATACCACAACATCTATAATAATACGCTTCCACTTCCATTCCGAAATCGGAATTTCCTGAAGCATCTGTTCCTTAAACTAATGCAACTCCGGAAACCATTATCCTCCTCGAAGTCAGAGATGGTAGTCCATCTACCGTCCAAAATCCACTCCACCACACACTCTGTAAGTGCATGGTAGGCTATCGCGACCAAACTTCCTTGTTACAACCATTCGTGTTCCAGCTACTCTATAGTAGCTATCCAGTAGCTAGCCAAAACTCCATGAGCATTTCTGCTCCTCACCTCTTCTAAACAATATAATAACTACGAAGTCCACGTCATAAATATATGACAACCCATCTCGTAGTTCCTCATTTGACGTAACCACGGGATACGTCTCGATCAACTAAATCAGAAACGCTCCATTCTCTGAAACATTGCATCCGCATACAATACCCTTCCTTCCACCCGAGAATGATCAAACAACACGGGTGTAAAAGTCAATCATTATGCGAAACTAATTTCACAAGCTTTAGACCAAATAAATTCCATCACCAGTCAGCGGTATAGTACCACTAGAACATCCTATCCATATCTATGGTAATAATCAAATCAATACAAAAAAATCATCATCTACGGTGGCCGAGTGCTCAACTCCAACTACCACCATGACAAATGATCCAATCGTGTCCAGAATACACGATTTCCCAAATCCCTGGACGACTAAGTCGTCAATAAGTCTAATAAGATAATCAAAAGCTCAAACAATTCATACCAAGTATGAAATTGTCATCGCTACACACATGTATTCTCTTTACTCTAAGCTGATGATATAACAATCATCACAACGACAATGATAATTGTATGACACCATGTCACTACAATATCATCACACTAGTCACCAATCAATCCTAGAGTATATATATAGGTATCCTATAGCTGATCTAAATAGATCCTCTATCCACAATGAAGGATATTCATTTCCTTCCACAACTACCGCATTCTATCATCGATAATCGATGCATAACCTCAAAGGTCCGTCTCTCTTTTAACAAAGAGTTTCAGATCTTCTCTGGAAAACTACTGGGACAGATAAATATTCCATCCAACACCTCCTATAATAAGGTAAAACGATCTTTCATCGTCTTGACCAGTGTAAGTATACACGTCTTATCCATAACCAAATCACTATTAGTAGGGACTGATATTCTCCGAGGGTTTACTCCTTGACCTTCAAATGGGTGACTAGCAGGCCAAATCCCTAGCTTCCTAATTCGACATCAGTCGACACCTCTAAAGAATACGTACCTCTGAAATCATCATTAAATTACTCAAGATCAATACGTCATCGAACTCGTCCACACCCATGAGTAGGGGCAATTTCACTAAGTCAATAGTTTTCCTAGCCACAAAAGTACCGTAACTACTAAAGACAATACTTTTCCTATAGCTCAGAGATATCCTTCAGCTCGCCTGGTCCCAAAACCTGAGAACTCCCAAAAATCCAAGGAAAAGAAAATCCTCGATACACCAAAACCAAACCAAAACCGCAAACCAATAAAATGGTCACGTCCTGGGGGCATATCCGTCATCCAAATGACAAGGGAGCCCCTTAGTGACAATATCCAGAATCCATGGTCCAAATCTGGTAAAAACCTCGAAATAATTATAGAAATATAAGTATTTCAATAACTGCATGCATGCACGACTAAACATATATCCATTAAAGTAAAATAGTTTTATGACATCAAATCAAATTGCGACCAAAAAAATCCAAAGTGCATAATAAAATGCAACACCGATAAAGTAAATAAAGCGGCATCCCGACGATGCAGGGAGATAAGCACGGCAAGGAACTCTCTGAGCGACACAAGGGTAGATCAACAAGACACGTCCTCCATCAGTTAACCTAGAGGATAAGTGAGGAGGGGGTAAGTACAACCACTCTGTGGATGTATAGACAATAGTGCATAATCATAATGCACATAATGGAAGTCACAGGAAACAAGCTGGAGTAACCCAACCCTCAGAGTACCAATATCAGTCTGCAACTAACCTAATCAGCAGTATAATAAATATACCTGCAACATACACAACCACTGCAACAAGCAGTGTACATCCGGATACCACGACAAAGTCTCGTGGCTCTCACACAAAAAGGAAACTATCTATGAGCTACCGCGAAAGTAACCCATGGGCCGACAATCAATAGCACGGTCTACGCGCAACTATATGCTACCACGAATGAGACTCGTGGGTAAACAAGCAGTATATAAATATCTAATTATCGACTACAGGCATTTGCATACTATCACCAATAGGTCGCGTGAGCAGTCGATTATCCTAGGTTGTTAAGTCTAGGCTTATCCAATACATCCCGCATAAATCGACTTTCAACGTCGACAAAGATCATCGATCCACAATTAAACCCATTGAGGCGGTTAAGCGAGGGTTTTAACACCTCCAATACGAAAGGTCTACCAAAGCCGGTAAAGATCATCGACTTATAAATAAATAAGTCGAGATGATTAAATCTAGCCTTCCAACCCTTCTAACATGATCGGTTATCAAGGTCGATAAAAATCATAAGTCCACTAATAATCACGTCGAGACGATTATCATAGGGTTTCGTCCCAACTAACAGGAAACGCCTATCAAGGCCAATAAGGACCACAAGTCTACTATCAAACCCTTCAAGAGGGTTAATCCCAAATTATATCGTCCTACCAGCTCAATCATGCATGCTACAACATGCTACCACGAACAGATCTCGTGGTTACTTAACCTGTAAAGTAGCTATCTAGCTACAGACGTCATACAAATCCAATTATCACCAAATCCGATTATCACCAACTCCGAACGAATAACGCAAGAATATATCTTGCAGTAGGTCATCTCAACCATGCATGAGAGACCACATGTATACAAAACACTTACCTATAGAGAGACTCTACTGCAGACTCTCTCTCTCAACCAAGAATGGGAGATATAGTAAGGATTAATCGCATCCTAATCATTCGACCTCCGATCACCATATCACTGAAACAGTAAATGGGTAATCACATACCAATATACACATCCGGTTATTACTCCTAGGGTTCCAACACCTAGGGTTCCACTAATGTTGTTTCATTTCTGAGATCCGCTCCTACAGAATAACTTCATCTAAGTTATTCTATTTCTACTAGTCTTAATCATGATATTCACCGCATAACCAATATAAATATGTACTAAATCTAGAAAAATTTCTAGAATGTATTTACCTGTTAGCTGTCTGGAGATGTCCTGTCGCCGCCAAATCCCCCATATTTACCTCGTCAATAATACCTTGAATTTCCGAAACATAAAAATCGTCGGAAATCCGTACAACTCCGAAAATACCCAGTTAACCTGCAAAACTTGGCGAACTCCATAAACCCAAAGACCCTAAGAAACTCGGAAACCTACGCTCTGATACCAAATAAATTGTCACGCCCCGAGGGAGTCCCCGCCAGACGAAAATCCGGCAGCATCTCCCCTGTACGGGTGACAATACCAATTTTATACAAGGCCTACACGACCACTATACATCGGTCAACACGACCGGAAACATACCACATCACACGCAGATAATAATAAGGCCTCAGGCCAACAAATCTAGGTAAACAAAAGTCTACTCTAACTAGACTTACCCCCTTCTGCCATCTGGGCAGGAATACTCAACCGAAATCCAATCGAAATAAAAATCCGATCAAAGGTCCCTAAGGACATACCAAAACATCCACAGGTACAAATATCCAACTCCAGTCCTAAACATATATTCTAATCCAAATACCCAAAAACCGTAAACACAAATAACAAAATACACTTCCACGACGAGGGGGTTTGGCAGCTGGACTCTCCTGACAGCTTCATCCTGAAATAGATATAATCAACGGGGTGAGTTCAAAGAACTCTGCGGGTATAGTAGATATGCAAAGTAAGGTATAGCTAACAATACTAATCATGCCAGTACAGTCTCATATATATGGTAAGCAAGAAATAAATGCAAAAGGACTGTACTCACCTGAGTCTCCTACCCTGATATAGGAGCATGTGCCCTACTATAAGAGATAAAGTCATCACCATATAAGAACATGAATCCTGTATGCATGACAATCATATGCAACATCCAAGGCATCAATAAAATGCAGCAAACACAATACAAATGCGATCCATGCAAAAATGCATGCCGTGCCAATGACATGGTCACCCCTGATGCCAGTCAGCCGCCTCACACGCAATGGTGAAGCCGAGTGGGTAGGGCTATGACAACTGTGCACTCTGCCATCACTGCTCCTGAGTGACCGAGTGGACAGGATGCTGTCGGAGTACACCTATCCTCCTGCCCCAAACATAGTGGGGGAGCTAAGCTCTCATCTCCCGGTGTCATAGACCAGAGGAGGGATCCCTGCCCGCTACCACGCTGCCTCGTCGCTACCCATGAGCGGTCCAGCGGAGCCTGACAGAGCAACTGCACACACCCTCCTGATGTACCACTAACCCATGAGTGGCAGTGTGTGCAGGCCATGTAACTAGTCATGCTCAACAATAATGGAACCCCGTCCAGCTAGCATGCAATCATGCGAAAATGGTGCATGATACTAAAGCATGTAAATCCAACTAAAAATACCTATCCGAATGATATGTACAATCAATATGTACATATCCATAATCCAAATACTATGATCCAAGTAAAACAGGAAGATATAAACATACTGATCAAATGCATGTATCTAGTAGGCACAAAAACATACTAGGCATATAAACATGAAAAGTATTGCATGCTATCCTAACTAACATATCAACTTGACTATATCTAAAAGATAAGTCAAAGTACCCGCCTGATCTGTAGAATATCAATTGTCTTTGCATCATAGAATCTACCTCCACCATAGGCCTACAAGTAAAATATCATTATTACCAAGTTCTATGATAAGTCCAATGAGGGTAATAAATCGAACTTAATTCTATATCTTGAATCTCCTAAAATAAACAAACATAATACCTCATGTACGTGCAGTCTGTGCTAACCATCTCCACATCCAAGATTCCATCACAATCCTCGATCACCATCAATTGCCCGTATAGGATATAGAAACTCCACCAGCACACTCTAAATCGAAGCCCTCGAATCACTCAACCTTGACGCCCATCCAAAATCTAGAAATTTACAGATAAGAGGAAGTGTAATCAAGCTTACCAGCCCTAGAAAACTCCTCCGCTAGTATTTTCCCCAAATCTGCCTGGACGCCGCGTCGTTGCCTAGCTTCACACGGCAATATGAGTTAATGGTAGTGCCTAACACGATTGAGGATGGATCTCTTCAAAATCAGGGAAAGAGATCGACAACTTACCTACTACGACTGAGATCGTGAAGAACAGTTCACGATCAAAACTCCATCGATCCAAGCTCCCAGCCAATCGCCCCCCACTCGCCGCTCTAGCCAGTCCGCGGAGATCATCAAGGTTGGTCCGAGCGCCAGCGTTCGTAGCGAGGAAGAACACTCGAGGAGGAAGGAGAGGTCGGCGGCGCTTGGGGGTTGGCGACACGAGCGACGGAGAGGAAATGAGCGGCAGACGCACAAGGCGTGCGACGCGAGCGAGGCTGTGGTGAAGGGCAACTAGTGTCCGGGGAGGCCGGCCGACATTGCAGGCGAGCGGCGTTGGCGATGGGGCTGGTAGACGTCAGAGAGATCGCGAAAAGGGGTGAAGGCACCGCCGATGCTCGTGGAAAACCAGCCACAGCAAGTGCTCAAAGAGGATGGCATCGACATCCACCAAAACATATCTCGTCCGGCATCGGAGACCCTTTTCCGGCCGCCTACATTAAGATCCAAAAGTTAGATCAAGCACGAAGCGGTCGACGAAGAAGACATGGTGCTCCTTTCCAGCCACCACGTGGATGAGCGGCTCGGCAGGAAGCGGCGACTGAGAGGCCAACCTGCGGCCCGGCTGGAAAGGCGTGGACGGCGAGAGCTGGTGTGGGCGACGCGCGGGGAGAAGAAGAAAACTGAATCGAGAATTGGGAGGTGGGAACCGCGGCTGCGAAGGAAAAATTAGGAGCTGGGAAACCTAGGTTTTGGTATTTAAGCATAGGGTTAAATCAAACCCATTAATCCCCCAAAATTGATATTTCAAATAGGCCCTCCAAAAGCCTATTTATTTTATCCCAGTGAATACCCCATACAAGCACCGTTTAATTCCTGAAAAATTCCAGAAAAAAATTTCTAAAATTCTCCAAAAATTCCGAAAATAATTTCTAAGATTATTTTCCTAATTTTGGCCATTTAATTTAATGTTTTAAATTTCCCGTATTTAACACCCCGAGGTTCTCCTGGTATCAGCCGACCACCACGGTTTCTCAACTTGAGATTCTCTGGATGTTGCTCGACCTTTGGCTTAGCTTAAACACTTCCTGCACACTTAGCATATCACATGAGATAACAAAATAACTTAACTTTGAATCTTTGCCATCATCAAAACCAAGGTTCGATTATCTAGTGCCCCTGCACCAACAATCTCCCCCTTTTTGATTTATGGCAAACCAATTCAAAGTTAAGAGAAAATAAGCAGTAAGCATTGAACAATCATTTTTCAAAACCTCCCCCTTAAGGGTACCTCCCCCTTAACCCTAGGTGAGTTTTGAAAAATAATTACTTTTTGGGAAAGAAAAAGTAAGTAACCTCTTAACTTTATTCTCTCTCCCCCTTTGACATATATCAAAAATAACTTTATATTGGGTACATTGCCAAGAAATAGAATTTTTAAACATGTTAATCAAGTTGATTTAATATGTTCAACTCCCTTTAATACTTAAGAGTTTAGGAGTTTAGTTTTCTAGATCCTGCACCAACAATGTATATCCTAGGTTAGAATGTGACCCCCTAACCTTTAACATTGTTATAAAATTTTGAGAAAGAATTAAAAAAAACATTTTAAAGGCTCATGTCTATTGGTTTTATGCCAAACCGAGGTAGCTAGATACTAAGTTTGTCCAACTTAAGTCTTCTCTCCCCTTGGCATATTATCAAAAGAAGGATTTAAATTGAGAAAGTATTGGTGATTTTTTAAACAAAATATTTTTAACAACTTCTATGATGATTATCTAATTAGAACCTCCCCTTAACCTAACATCCTTGTTAGCCACAAGGAAGGCATATCTAGAGGTCTCCCTTTTGTCGACAAACTCTTAGGACATCCTTGTTGGCCATAAGGAAGACTCACCTAAGTGTCGGAGGGTCTAGGTATCTAAAGTTGACCTAAGGATTTATACGTTCAATATTGGTCAACTAACCATCATTTTAAGAAGTATAGTTGTTTTGAAAACTACGTATAACTACACACAATAATCATGGCAACCAATAAAAATAGTTTTAAGAATCTATTTATGTGTATATAAATTTTGAAATCATTTTCAAAATCATTTTTAATTTGTTGTCCTTACCATCTCACCCATTCTACATGATCAACCAAGTTATTCTTATAGGTATTGTGAGATGAATTTAATTTAATGCCTTAGAAATTAATTAATCTTGGGTTAGATTCGGATTTCACCTTTAGTTAGTTAAGTGAACATTTCAAAAGAGGGCTTCCAGGTCGTGGCGAGGCACAGGGGCCTTCTTTGATCGGAACAACGACCACTTCCTTAGACAAAGCCAACTTAGGAAATTACACACTTAATTCACTTAGGATTACGTCCTGGTCTAACTAGTTTAGGATGTGTTGAGGTAGCTTCCACTTAGTTAAATGCACCAAGCTAGATACTCCTTATCTAACTCGGATACACTTGACTTCGTTTCCTTAACGTACTATCATCTCACCGCATCCTGATACTATGTTGTCAAGATTAATTAATTATTTCCTATCTAACCATTCTATGAGAGTGAATTTAAAACTAGTATGTATGACATGAAAAAATAAGCATGATAATGATATGTATGCATGAGCAAGCTACATTCAATCAATTTAAAGAAACGGTTATTTTCTTGGGTAGACTTTTATTTGTTCTATAGTTATAAGATACTTTATTATAATTAGGTTTACAAATTTTAGTGTCTTGATTTTTGGTTAGCTTAGACTTGTAACCCAAGTCTACATGTTTATTAGTTGAATTTTTAAAAGTTGAAGGTTTAATTACTAGATTATTAATTTGTGTATAATTAAATGGTACTCTATTATAATTAATTTTATTGGTTTGATTATCTAATTTTGAATTTTTAATTAAGTTAGATTGTGAATTATTTAAAATAGGATTATTAGAATTTTTTAAGATAAGATTATTAGACTTTTTAAGAATAGAATTATTAGAATTTTTTAAGATAAGATTATTAGACTTTTTAAAAATAGAATTATTAAAATTATTAGAATTTTTTAAGGTAGAATTATTAGAATTATTCAAGATAAGATTATTAGAATTTTTAAAGGTAGAATTATTATTAGAATTATTTAAGATAAGATTATTAGAGTTTTTTAAGGTAGAATTATTATTAGAATTATTTAAGATAAAATTGTTAGAGTTTTTAAAGGTAGAATTATTATTAGAATTATTTAGATTATCTTTGGAATTTTTTAAAGTTAATTTCGATTTTTTTATGGTTGAATTTTTCAAAATAGAATTTTTTTAATTCAGAATTATCTAGATTAATCAGATCTAGGATTTGATGATTCTGTCCTATGATTTGATTATTCTGATCAAGGGTTTGATTATTCTGATTAAGTTCTAGGTTGGTTTTATCTTTGACTTGATCTAGATCTATGTTGATTAAACTAAATATTTGATTAATCTCTTTGTTAATTTTATCAAATGTTAGATTAATTTGATCATTTTCTTTCATGATATTATTATTATTATTATTTAAACTAATTAAATCTGAATTAATTAATTTTTTATTAGTTGAATTATTAATTGTATTAATTAATTGACAACAATTACACAATTTATCTAAATTATCAACTATTCTAAAACTCAACTTTTCAAAATTATTAACTTTACTAACCTTTTTTTTCGGACACCGATTCTTATAGTGACCGAATCTTCCGCACCCGAAGCACTTGATATGCTCCTTGTTCTTCCGGATTCCTGGCAATGGTGTCTCCTTGTGCCGTGGATTGCGTCGTTGAGTCTTACTAGGACACTTATTTTTATAGTGTCCTCTCTCCCTGCACTTAAAGCAAATAATATGAAATTTAAAATTTAAATTGATATTGTTACCTTTATGCCTTGTGGGAGACTCTTCCATGGTTGGCTCGGTCAACGATTTTCTAAAACTCGCAAAAAAAACACAAACCAAAAAGTCCCAAGACTTGGTCTTGGATTAGTAGTGCGGGAGATATTTAAAAATAAAAATAAAAATAAAGAAAAGAAAATGCTAGATCGGTGGTTGCGCCGAATCTGAGCGCCCCCGCTCTGATACCAATTGTTGGATCGATATGAGCGCTAGAGGGGGGGTGAATAGCGTTGATAAAAACTTTTCTTTTTCGACGATTAAAACCAAGTACACAGAGGAAAACTAAAAGACAAACACAATAAAGACACAAAGCTTTTTTACTTGGTTCACAGCCCACCGGCTGCTAATCCAAGGCCTTGCGATCCTTGATCGCTTCCGAAGGGCAATCACTAAAAGTCTCTTCTTCGTTGGAGGTAAGAGACAAGACGATTACAATGATTATAAGGCCAATAACAACCTTACCGGTCCTTATACAAATTAAGTACAGAAAGATAATAATAATACCGACAATTAATTAGAAGATGGCGCTCGGTCGGAGTAGCGTTGTAGAGAGCACGAGCACTTGGGAGATTCTTGAATTTGGGTGTAAGTCCTCCCCTCCTTTTATAGATTTGCGCCTTGGAATTTGTCCCGATCCAGATCCAAAACTCATGGATCTTATCTTGAGGTGGCGGCTTATCTTATCCTGAGGTGGCAGCTTATCTTATCTTGAGGTGGTGACATCAATCTCTATCTCTTTGACCTTGTGCACTGGGCTGATTCGTCGACATCGATCGGCCGATCCTCTTAGCGATCAAGCGCCTTGATTGACTATCGACATCTCCGATTGATGCTCTGCACTTGAGAATTCCTGCAATACAAGATTAGCACAATAGATGCATAATGCCATGCAGTGTGACAGTCCTTTGACTGTCCGATCTCAACTTCAGCATTCCTCCGGAAGCCTTAGTCGTATCGACGCCTAGGATTGTCCTCTAACCGAGGGCACGTCCTTACCACCGCTCCACACACGGAGCTTACCTTTGGTCCTCTTGACCTGTCGCTTAGATTTCGGTCACCACTAACGTTCCTCGACTCCCCGAGGTTCTCCTGGTATCGCCCGACCACCACGGTTTCTCAACTTGAGATTCTCTGGATGTCGCTCGACCTTTGGCTTAGCTTAAACACTTCCTTCACACTTAGCATATCACATGAGATAACAAAATAACTTAACTTTGAAACTTTGCCATCATCAAAACCAAGGTTCGATTATCTAGTGCCCCTGCACCAACAGTTATAAGAATATTTGTACGAGGTTTCTCCTCCTTCGACTTGTTGTCGAGAAGAAGTATTTGTGATTAGTGGTGGTGTTTGCATCGCTAGGGCTCGTTCGAGCCCAATCCATGGAGTAGGAACCATATGGTTCCAAACCACGTTATATTGTTATGTTGTGCTTGTGCTCTTGTTGTATTTATTTTATTATTGTATATTCCGCTGCGTATAACAAGTTTTGTAGCAAGCACGCGATCAATTCCATCGAATCGATGACAACGCTATTCACCCCCTCTAGCGGGCGCATAGGTCCTAACACATTATGTCATTGCCTCACAACGGCTTAATCCACGTCAAATTAATGCCCATCAATCAACTGCCCTGACTATCAGTTGAATGCTAGAGGTCATCAGTCGACTGCTCTGAGTTAGCAGTCGACTTCCAAACCTTCTGTGCCCTTGACCACTTAATTCTAGTTGACTGCTCACTCCTAGCAGTCGATTGCTTAGTGTCCAGTTGACTGCAGAGCCACAGTTGAGCAGTCGAGCCTCAGTCGACTACACGACCAGTTGATTGCTCATAATCTCAGTCGACTGCTCGAGTCAAACTAGGCTCCCAAGTGTCATGCACTTGGCCAGTCGACTAGTCCATAACTCCAGTCGACTAGTAAACCTCAAACATGAGGATTAATCCAAGTATGATCCCCTTATACTTGATCGACCACCCTTAGCCTAGACCTAAGCCTTTTAGCCACATCCATCAGCCTCACACACTCAAGGTCCATCCGAGTCCTCCACGACTCCTTCAACCTTCACGTTAGTCTTCAGATGCTTCCATCGGCTATGTCATGCTAATCAGGTCATTTGTCAAGGTTCATTTGGACTTATGCCGCCAAGACTCCATACTTGGACTTTACGCTACTAAAACTTCACCCTTGGACTTTCTTATCAAGGTCCGCTTGGTTTTTACGCTGCCAAGACTACATGCTTGGACTTATATTGCCAAGACCTCATCTTTTGACTTCCTTGCCAAGATCCATTTGGACTTACGTCGCCAAGACTACATGCTTGGATTTTACGTTGTCAAATATTCAAACTTGGACTTCCGAGGTTAATTGCTCCAATAATCTCTCCCATATGACTCTGGATATCTCAATCATCCACTAGTCACATGGTCAGCATATGATCAAACTATATTGTCAAACAATAGACAAACTCATTGTCAATCCATTGTCAAACACCAAAATTCTACTCAAGTCTCACTCGAGTCTGGTCAATCGTGACCTGGGTAAATTGCATCAACACATAATTATACACCTGGGGACATGTCCGTGTCTAGAGGTGATAAGTTTAGCTTACAATAATGTCCACATGTGAACTTGAAATAAATGAGATGAAGAAACTTCCTTATGCATCGACAATAAGGAGTCTCATGAATGCTCAGATTTGTACGCGTTCGGATATTGTGTACATTGTTGGAATGGTAGGTAGGTATCTAAGTAACCCTGGACCAGGGCATTGGAAAGTCGTAAAGAGGGTTATGTGGTATCTGCAAAGAACCAAAGAACTCATGCTCATATATTGGAGATTCAGTCAGTTGGAGGTGATTGGATATTCAGATTCTAATTTTGTTGGATGCTTAGATAGTAGAAGACCCACCTCAGATTTTGTTTACATGTTTGTTAGGGGAGCTATATCTTGGAAAAGCGTCAAACATACGCTTATAGTGACTTCCACGATAGAGGAAAAATTAATAACTTGCTATGAAACATCAAATCACGGGATATGATAGTGAAATTTTATCACAACATTACATATCATTAGTGGTATTGACAAACCATTGAAAATTTTCTATGATAATAAAGCCGCAGAACTTTATTCTAAGAACAACCGTAGCTCGTCGAAGTCAAAGCACATCGACATCAAGCACCTAGCGATTAAGGAAAGAGTACAAAGTGGTCAAATAATAATAGAGCATATTCAAACATACTCAATGTTGGTGGATCCACTCACCAAGGGATTGTTGCCCAAGGTGTTTCATCAACATATGTTGTATATGGAAGTCCTTCATATACATGAAATAGCTATTTAGTGGGAGTCTGTATTTATTTATTATTTTAGATGCTCTATAAGTATATATTGGATACATGTAAAAAAATTTTATTATCACATGAAATAAAATTTTCTTTTACATATATATTTATTGATACTCTGAATAAAGAAACATCATGATTTCCTAATGTCGTTTATATATAATGATTGTAAATGTGATGTAGGACCCATTATTGAGTCATAAAGTGATCATGGTTTACTAATACAGTTTAGTATATAGTGTTTGTAAACATGATCAAAATTCGATTTTGGATCATAAAGAGAATCAGTTGAGAATAGACATGTGTATATCACATTTTATACATTTCTCATGCTATACATCCACATCATATCTATGTCATTGGTTTCGTGATTACTGATGGATCTTACTACCGATCATATATAGAGTAGCTATGATCACTTTAATGTTATACCAATGAAGTTATGGATCAGATTGCTTCAGTTCAATACAATATAATAAAGCTCAATTCAGGAATTTCGATTATGTGTTACATACAGAATCACATATAGTCTAAATGGTAGATTGTTGGTGGTGGATGCACATGTGATTATCGTAACACATCTAATTGTGTCATATTGATTTGAACTCGATTAAAGTGATATAACTATTATGATTTTGATTAGCGAGTTTATGTTATTGGATGTGAGTTATTGGATTTTAGATCTATATGAGTAAAACCCATTAGCTCATGCTGTTAACATTGATGGATTGTTAACGGATTAAGATTAGCTCTATATATAGGATGTGATCTCCGCAGGAGAGAGTATTGATCGATCGATCGTCTCAATTGTCCCCATCGAACCAAGCATTTGGGGTCGTCACTCTCGTACTTGTGGAAAATTAAATCCTACGACTCTCTCGGCGTCATATATTCAGATTCTTCCGACGACGATGTTTCTGGATTCAAGTGCATGGTTATGCTTTATATATGCTTCCGTTTTATTTTTGTGTTCGCATGATTGTTGTAGATTAGACGACAAGATTCTATATTCGAATCATTTGATTTATTTTTCATTTTCGAATCATATGGGGATGCGCAATCCATTGACGGATTGAAAAATCCATCCAGATGTTCTGGTTCAGTACGGACCCAAGAGGGACTTTGAGACCATGTTTGAGCAGTAACCGTCAAACTGGGGAGTGAGCATGGCGAAGAAGCCAAGGCTACAACAACAAAGAGCACACCATTGCCGAGAGGAAGAGGAGGGAGAAGGTTAGCTGGCAGCTATAGTTCTAGGCCTCAAGAAGGTTCATTCCATTTCTCCACATTTCATTCTAAATATCCATATTCTAAGTGTGAACAATTTCTTGTAGATGGACAAGGCTTCTGTTCTCAGCGATGCAATCAAGTACTTGAAACAACTCCAAGAGAAGGTGAATGTTCTTAAAGACCAAGCCACGAAAAAGACCATTGAGTCGGTTGTTTGGATCAAGAAATCTCATCTATGCGACGATGATTATGGTTATTCCTCGTGCTCTTATGATGACATCTCCGAATTGCCACAGGAGATCGAAGCCAAGATGTTCGATAACACCGTCCTCGTCAAGATTCATTGTGAGAAACATAAAGGTGTGCTAGTTAAAGCGCTTTCGGAGATCAAAAAGATCCATCTGTCTGTTGTTAACACTAGCCATACTTTTCACAAGTTCTTCCCTTGATATAACCGTGATGGCTCAGGTTAGGTACAATTTGGCAAAAAGGAATTCAATTGTCTCCACTCAACACATCTGATTGGTGTTGACTTGGGTGGTTGCAAACAGATGGAAGAGGGGTTCAACATAACTGCAAAGGATGTTGTGAAGAAGCTAAAGTTCTGCTTTCAGACAGCTTCACTGAAAGCACTTGTTGCAGAAAAGATGAGATTGACGGAGAAAAGATGGTAGGCAAGTTATATAATCAATAAAAGGCCATTTGATTTCCACATCATTTTCTTACTGCAATTTTCTACGGTTGCACGCTCATGTTCTTGCAGGGGAGGTGTCTTGCTGAAACACCATAATCACTATAATTTTGAGGGATGTTCTTGAAGTTTTCTTTCCTCCCTGGTCCTTCTTTTCTCCCGCATATTAATTGGACAAGGAAATAGGTTCACATCCAAATGCTTGATGGTTGAAGAAGAGTATGTTTATAGTCAAATAAGAAGAGGGCCTTTAATAATCAAAAGGCTTAGTCTAGAGGTATACAGACTTATTTGTTGGTTGAGGATCATCTGTGATTATCTTAGTCACATGATTATTAAATCATTACATAATCAAAATTATGGAGAATAAAATATAAATTAATATTGTTTGGTTTAATCCTAGGTAATGAGACAAAACCTTATTTGTTTGAAGATTTTAATGTATTACTTATTGTGACATTTACAATATTATCCCCAACCAAACATATGACGATCGGCCGACGACCGATGGCGGCGGCCAGCCGACGACCGGCGACGGTAGGCCGACGACCTGCGATCGCCGACGGCGGCCGACCGGCGATTGACGACCGACGACGGCGATCGGTCGGCGACGACGACGGTCGACCGGCGATTGGTGACCAACGACGGTGGCGACGGTGGCCGACCGACGACGGCGATCGGCGGCGGCGACCAGTGATCGACGGCGGCGACCGTCAACCGACGATCGGCGACAGCGGCGGCAACGACCAACCAGCAATCGGTTAGATTGTAATTTGATAAATTGATAAGGATAGTTTTGTCCTAAATGATAAAAATTAGAGGGTATTTTTGGAAAAAAAATCCATAATCGAGGGAATCAAGAAAAATCAAACTTCTTGAAAGTTTTTTAATTCCTCATTCATAACTCTTTTGCTGACGTGACATGACATATTGAGCATCCATCATTACTTGATAATCGTTCAAATCCTAAATCAAATAAGGTTTTCTTTGATAACCTTAGATGGGTAATTAAAGTTATAACAGATGACCTCGACTAAACGCACCTAAGTTTTGTGTACAAGTACTTTGGCTATCTATTAGTCCAATTAAATTATCTGAAATTACGAACATACAAAGTGTAAATTTCATAGAATTAGAAAAGTATTCGTTCTCTCCTTGCGTTCAGATTTTATGTTCTCTTTTGGTTCTTTTATGCGAAAACTAAAAAAGTTAGTCGGGTTGAGTATATTTGTGCCAAATTGAGATACAACATTCTTATTTCAACATCCCTTTTTTCCCAAAATTAAGGATATGATAATATATTTTTTATTGTATTTTTGAAAGTATTAGTATCATTCAAAAATGAAAATAATAAATCATAAATTGACTTTCTTATAATTAGAAAGAGAGATAGAAAGATTTGTAAAATCATCTCTGGAGAAAGTTTAACTACTCAACATAGATTAGTAATAATGAATATACGCCTAAAAAAAAATATTAATAGAAGGAAAATATACACGACTCCTAGGGTGCGTTTAATTTGGTTGGGGGTCATCTATGATAACCTTGGTTATTGATCCAAGGTTATCAAAGAAAATCTTTTTTGGTTTAGGATTTGAATGATTACCAAGTCATGATTGATGTCCGAAATGTTATATCACGTCAGCAAAAGGGTTATGGATGGAGGAATTGGAAAACCTCCAAGAAGTTTGGTTTTTCTTGATTCCCTTAGTTATGATTTTTTTTTTCCAAAAATACCCTCTAATTTTTACCATTTATGATAAAACTATCCTTATCAATTTATCAAATTATAATCTAGCCAATTGCCGGTTGGCCGTCGGCCGCCGCCGGTCACCGATCGCCGGTCGTCGGCCACCACCGACGATCGTCGATTGCTCGGCCGCCACCACCGCCGTAGTCGCTGGCCGGCCGACCGTCACGCCGTCGGCCGTCATCGCCGACCATCGCTGGCCGCCGGCCGCCGGTCGCCCGCCGCTGCCGTCGTCGATCATCGATCGCCAACCGCCGCGTTATCGATCGCGATCGACCGATCTTAAAACCTTTAAACAAAAAAGATTTTGTCTCATTACCTAAGATTAAACCAAACTGCATTAAGTTATGTTTTATTCCCCATAACCTTGGTTATGTGATTACTTGGTAATCACATGACTAAAGTAATCACATATGACCCCCAACCAAATTCACCCCCTAAAATTAAGTGGTAAAAGTTAAAGGATGAGAAACTAAATATATTCAAAAAGAAGGTAGGAGTACAAGCATTAGATGAAATATACAATGACTCTAATACGACGTGGGATAAGATGATATCAAAATTAAAAATAGTAGTCAAGAGTGTACTCGGTGAGTCAAAGGGACATGCACCACCAAGTAAAGAATCTTGGTGGTGAAATGAAAAAGTGCAAGAAAAAATCAAGGAAAAAATGAACAACATATAAGAAATTATATATTTGTAAAAATGAGAAAAATTTGAAAATAGCCAAAAAAGAAGCTAAGAAAGCAGTGAATGAAGTTAAGACTGAAATTTTTGAACGGTTATATCAAAAATTAGATATAAAATAAAGGGAAAGAGACATTTATAGAATAGCTAAAGTGAGAAAGAGGAAGATAAAATATCTTAATCAAATAAGATGTATTAAAGATGAATGTAATAGGGTACTAGTACATGATGAAGAAATAAAAAAATGGTGGAAGAGATATTTTCATCAACTTTTTAATGAAGGTTTAGGAGACCAACTTTGTCACGCCCCGAGAGTATGTCGTGCCGAAAAGTAAACGGACGACATCTCCCCTGTATGTGGCAATATATCGGGTTAATACAAGACCCGTAGGCCCACAACTACAACATAATAAGCAAATATATATATATCAAACAAAGCGGAAACATACAATCTCATACCCATAACACATATATCATATGAAAACGAAACCACACAGGTGTACACCACCTGACAAGTCCACAGTACTAAACCGTATATAAAACATCGACACAAAATAAAGTCCACGACATAAAGACAAAGTCCATAACATAAACCAAAGTCCATGACATAAAACAAATTCCTCGGGAGACTCGGAAAAACGGAGATGGGATGGATCGTCGACGCAGCTCCAAGCCGTCACGAAGACTTCTACCTGTTAACTAAGTGACAGAAAAACCCAGGGTCCGTAGTAGTGAGTAAAACTCAGCAGGTAATAGGAAAACATGTATATATCAAATATCACATGTAATTCAATAGAAAAATCTACAGGTATATCAGGTAACACTAGCATGATATCATATCCATGTATATACCTTCTAACCAAAGGTCAATGTAAAATGCATATATACCTGAAAGTCTGCTACGCTATACCCATCCAACATGAGCACATATCCACAATATATGTATATAACAGGAAGTCTGCTCTAAACCATACAACGACATAAATACGGGTCAAAGAATGCAATAGACTAACTAACAACTATACAGGTATTCGACACAACCATATAAGTGATGCGGGTAGCATGTATGAAGATGATGTACAATCCAAATGCAACAAGCATAGTACAATCAAATGCAGCATCACAATAAGCATATATATATATATACTGCATCTATATATATTTACTAATCACAATCATCCATATATATATATATACATGTGCATATATGTATATATATGACAATATGCAAAAATGGCATAAGTCGCGGCAATGCAGCATGCATGGTCATGCCGGCTCACCCTAAAGCTACCACGACCCCAGTGTGGCCTCAGTGGCTCGACATGACAACTATTCCAACTCAACACCAACCACTACTCTCGAGTGGCCGAGTGAGCAGTATGATCGAATAACATATAAGCGTAAAGAGCAAGCTACTCGACGGGGGTCCCTGCTGTTGGCCACTCCGACAGTCACTACCCATGAGTGGTCGAGTGCCACACACGCAGAACTACGACATACAAATCCAACTACCACCGTCTATAATGGTAGAGTGCAACACCACAATGCTCTGCCCTCACACCGGTTACTCCTCCTATGAGTAACCGTGGAGGCAGGATGACTGACGACTCTCTCAACCATAAGGGAGACCACGTCGCCAGCATGCATGCAAATGACATGAATGCTCTGTCACTCAAATAGACATCCACCACAAACTCTCTATTCTATAGAGAGTCAAACCAATCGATCAATGCACTCTCTATTTTGCAGAGAATCGTACTCAACTTGTTACAACAAGCTAGGACTACCGGTCCGTAGCGACACACTAAGTACAATTCACCTGACCATTTACACAATATATGGTCGGTGGTAAACATGCAACCTAAGGGTATTAGAATTAACCCTGCGTTCAAGGCATTACCTACCCACAGATGACCTTTTTGCCCAATTTATAATCAGGTCGTCATCCGGATTTTACTATTTGCACTTAACTAAATAAATTCTAGGTTACTTACATCACATATATAACTCCTAATCATGATGCAGTGAAACATGATAATAGCAATAGAGTTTAACAGCCAAAGATAAGGTATCAAGCGCAAGAGTAAATAAGAGCAGAGTCAAGGTAACATGATCATATAAGATGATCATATATCTAAATCTGTATGCATTAAAACTACCTGACCAGGGTAGGAAATTACTCACCTACTGTAATGCTCGAACTAATGAAATCCTCACGGTCGCAGTCCTGCCTCGTATCCACGTCCTGCACAATTAAACATTATGGTTAAGTGCAAGCACACGACAATATACAAATTAACTACTACGTCGTTCTTATATTCATATCCTTTAACGAATACAAAATTAAAAACCCCTAATTATCCAAGGTCGATTCACTATAATCAACCTTCATATTAGACCCTCAACTGATACGGTTTACACCATAATAAAACTCACCATCTCTAATTAGCGAACACGCTAACTTACAACGTTCAATTCCATACACAATTACAACATAGATCATCCTTACACACATCTATCCATACTAAATTCAATAGCCCAACCAACTACAGATCAATATACTCCTTTCTTCATAAATCAATCCAGTCAACCAACACTTACTATTAATTCAAACCCAATTCCCACCCAATCCATCAATTGTCATTTCAACAAAGTTGAGCTCTCAAACACAACTCATCAATGCAGTAGGACACAACCCGACAACACCTCTAATCCTCATTAACCCAAATCAAATAGATCATTAAGAATAATTGAGTAATACTCTAAATTGAAGCTATATAATTCCATAATTTACCCCACTGCAGTAATCCTATTATATATCCTTAACATACTCAAATCAAAACGTACCTAACTCATTTAACCACCACAATACTACCACAGCCCTTACACCATTCAACACTCACGACAGACAACAATATTAACATAGCAATGTAACTAATCCAACTGGACTAAATAGAAAAAGGAAAAGGGTTCATGCTTACCAACAATTTGGAACCTCCACCGGCAAAACAACCCTTCCCAATCATCAGTCTGCCGGAAGAAGGCCTCTGCTCCAAATTCGAAATTGTGTCAGCCAAGGAAAGGAGCAACACAGTAACCTAAGGAGAGATTAGACTTATCGACAGTTGGAACCTCACCGGTCGAGCAATACCCCAAAACCGGTAGCCCTGTTCACCGGACAACCTACTGCCCAAACCAACAAAATTCAAGTTTAGCCATGGCAAATCCACAAAACTCTAAAATTCCGTCCACTGTAAGAAAATCCATGCCTTACCTTGCTCCGGCTGCGATCGATCGGATCAAACTCACCACCGACAGTGTGCAATCAGGAGCAAGTGACGATGTCGCCAACCCAAGCCTCCAAACCGCAAGCACCCTAGTTGCTCTAGTTTGTCTGCAAGCACCAGCGAGGGAATGTTGCTCTCCGCCGTCCACTCACACAACGAAGCCGGCGAGCTCTAGGGTGGCAGGAGTCGAAGAGGTCACGAGCGAAGAAAAGGGGATCGCGCTGAGGAGCGGTCACGAGATGCATTTTGCGAGGAAGAAAAGAAAAGGAAGAGTTCAGTGAAGAGGGTTTGTCGCGAGGAGAAAGCAATAAAAAGGGGGAAGTAAAGATCGCGGCTGGGAAATGCTCGCGAGGATGAAAATTGCGTGCGGTGAGGGAAGAGTCGAACGGTTTAGTGTTAGGAAGGGGAAGAGGGTTGGGTTTGATAACGGGTTGGATCCAGTAACCCTATAAGATGTAAACCTAATTTTGATTAAACCCCTTTAAGACTATTAAATCTCTCCTTGCAAATTGGCTTAGAAATTTCCATTTAAGTCCAAGAAATTTTTTAAAAATTTCTGAAAAATGCCATAGGGTATTTGCCCTAATTACTAAACATTATATATATATATATATATTTGTTTTTTTCTGTGGTATTTTACAAACTTAATTTAAGTAATTTAAGTAGGTCAAATGAGTATAGAAATTTAAATTTTTATCGTAGAATTCAAATTTCAGAAGTAGAATAAGCTTTAAATGAAATGCAAAATGGAAAAGCCGTTGGACCAAATGATATTCCGATAGAGGTATGGAAGTGTCTAGGGAAATAAGGTATTGAATGACTTACAAAATTATTTAACATGATATTAAAAACAAAAAGGATATATGATCAATGGAGGATAAGTATCCTAATTCCCTTATATAAGAATAAGGGAGACATATAAACTTAAGAAAACTATAGGGATATTAAACTAATGAGTCATACCATGAAACTTTGGGAAAGAGTAATAGAAAAAAGATTAAGGAAGGATACCACGGTTCTCGAAAATCAATTTGGATTCATGCCAAGAAGGTTGACAATAAAAGTTATACATCTTCTTAGACAACTAATTGAAAAGTATAGAGAGCAAAAGTAGGATCTACACATGGTATTCATTGATTTAGAAAAAGCTTATGATAGAGTTCCATAAGAAATAATATGGAGAATTTTAGAAAAAAGAGGTGTTAGTGTAACATATATTGAACTAATTAAGGATATGTATGAGGAAATAACGACTAGAGTGAAGACTTCAGGTGGATTAACTGAAGCATTTTCAACAAATATAGGGTTACATCAAGGATCAGCTTTAAGTCCCTATCTTTTTACACTAATCATGGACGAACTCACTGGACATATTCAAGACCCAGTACCGTGGTGTATGTTATTTGCAGATGATATTATTTTGGTAGATGAGACACATGAAGGAGTAAATGCTAAACTAGAATCTTGGTGGAAAACACTAGAAGTGAAAGGTTTTAAGCTTAGTAGAGTAAAGATAGAATATATGAAATTTAAATTTAGCAATATTAGACGTAATGAGACAAGTGTTAAGATAGGAGATGACGAGTTATTTGGAACTGAGAGCTTTAAATATTTGGAATCATTTTTGCAAGATGATGGAGGGATTGAGAGAGATATTTTACATAGAATACAAGCAGGATGGTTGAAATGGAGGAAAGCGTCGGGTGTTTTATATGATCGTAAAGTGCTTCTAAAACTTAAAGGGAAATTCTACAAAATGGCGATTAGACCTGCTATGTTATATCGAGCTGAATATTGGGCTACGACTCGAGCACATGAGCAAAAGATGAGAGTAGTAGAGATGCGGATGTTAAGGTAGATGTGCGGACATACAAGGATGGACAGAATAAGAAATGAGAGCATTAGAGAAAAAGTTGGTGTTGTATCTATTGAAGGGAAGTTTCGAGAGACACATTTAAGGTGGTACGGACATGTACTTAGACGACCAATAAATGCTCCAGTTAGGCGATGTGAAATGATGCCAAATATACACATCAAATGAGAAAGAAAAAGACCAAAAAAGACTTGGTTAACAACAATAAAACAAGATAAAATTTATTTAAATATAGATGGTGATATAGTAGGGGATAGAGTCCAATGGCGTAGAAGGATCCATATAGTCGACCCCACCTAGTGGGATAAGACTTTATTGTTATTGTTGTTATTGTATTAGTGTTGAACCAAGTTTTCATGCCATGGTTATTTGGTAACATTTTTATGATAAAATATGTTATTTGTGATTTTCGTTGACTTTAATTATATGTGCAAGTGAAACAAACTCTTGGACTCTGAATGAATGATGATGCTTTTGATGAACATCTAAAGAATACTTGATGCGAAAGGTGATGCACTCATCTACATTTTTCATCATCGGTTTCATAGCTAAATGAAAAAAATAAATCACGATCGATCTTTGATTGTATTAATATCTGACACAGTGAAGGGCTTAACGATCTTCAGTGGAGCGGCAAAATTGAATCTCTGAATTATGCTTATTCCTTCTAGTATTCACTATTGAATGTCTAAATGTGATTGACCCTTGCACGAGATGCAATCTCCTTAGCCTTGTGTTCTTATTCTTTTTAGAATGATTGGCTCGGGTGTGTTTTTTTTTCTAAAAAGTAAATTCTATTAAACTATTCAAAGTATTTGTATCACTTTTTTTTAAAATCCAACTTATTCATCTGTTAAAGACATTAAAAATATGGTAATTTATCAAACATCACACATGAAGTTTAGAATTGCTCAAACAATGCTCTATAATTTCATATTTACCAAATGATGCACTTAATTCCATTTTTACCCCTCCCGCCAAACAGTCCTGCAATTTAATGTTGAAAGAGAATTTGCAGGCATCAGAGCTACAACTAGAAATCCCGAGCCATCCAAATGTCACTTCCACCCGCGTAGGAGCCCCCTGCTTTCCATACTGTTGATGAGCACCACACGCAGATTTCTCCCGCAAACCAACTGAGCAAAATATTTTTGATGAAATGCTAGTAGAAACTCTGAAAGTCTAGATATTGTCAACGACGACATCACTTGTAAAATACAAAAAAAAAAATTTATGGATTAAACCCTTTATTTAATTGGGATTAATTAGGTGATTAATTGGGCTTAATTAGTGGGCTAATGAGGTGGATTAGCTAGTTGGATTGAGTCCATTGGGCTGGTTTCGGATTGGGCTAGAATCTGTGGGCTGGAAATTGGGCTTATTTGAAATTGGGCTTGATTTGGAATGGGCTTGGGTTGTATTGGGCTTGGGCTGATTGGTTTGACTTAGGTTAAGGGCTGAACCAAATTGGATTGGGTTGGTTTAATCGAATCGGTCGAACGACATTTAAAGCCTACCGAACGAAACGAACGCATCGCGATTTCACCATCTCCTTCTCTTCTCCGCCTCGGTTCTTCGCTTCGCACGCGTCGGCCGATCTCCTCAGCTCGTCGGCGTCCCGGTGAGAGAAGTCGACGGTGCCGCCAACTTGGCTGATCTCCGGCCGAAGGTCAGTGAGTTCTCGCATGGGGATCTCGGCGATTCCTTCGGTGGATCGACATGTTGGCGCCGCAGCAGTGAGCTGCCGTTGATGTCTGCCGGCGATGAGGGAAGCCGGATCGGCTCCATTGGCATCGTAGCCAGGTAAGAGCTGATCTCCTTCTTACCTTGAGATGAGATCTAGGTTCTAGCTATGGATTTCCTCGTTTTAGCTTCAATCGGTGGTTTTGGACAGAGTTTGTGGAGCTTGATGGTCGCCGTGAGCAGGATCGGGAAGGAGCAAGGTTGGTGGATTCCAAGTGTTGGTAAGTTTCGACCTATTTTGTCTCCCTTACCTGCTGTGTGTTCGGAGGATTTTGATGTTCTGTTAAGGTGATTTTGGGTATTCGATCGATTGGATGTGGTGAGTTCGATTTTGTTTCCTTCGTTTCTGTGTTGGGGAAATCTCTGTGTAGTTATGGTTGTCGATGTGCTTGATCTGGATTTTCTTCGGTGAGCAGAGGTTGAACAGGAGTGGGCTGCCGGAAGAGATCGGAGATTGGTCAGTGGTGCATACTCTTATGGTATCATTTGTGATGGGTTTTAATCGGGAATTTTAGTTGCTTGTGATGAATTTTGATTTAGAACTTACCTGTGATTTGGAGTAGAGCTATGATCTGTCGACGAGTTGTTGGGGGTATGAATTGAACAGTAAAGGGTAGGTTATAATCTTTGTTTCCTTCAATTATTGTGTGAAGCAAATCGGTAGATGGTGGTGTATGAAGATGATTAAAGAATTCTGAAATGGTTATAGTTTTCTACTGTGATTTAGGGATAAACGGTGGATCGGGGTTATAATTGGATTCGTTGACTATGCTTGAGGCAAGAATCGGAGTGGGATAGTCGGAGTGGTTGAAATGCCTTCGGGGAAAAGAATACGAATATAAAATGAACTAGTATTTTGTTCGTATAGTATCGGCGATTTGCACTTAACCGTAATTTGTTACTATTGTACAGGTTTGGGATACGAAGCAGGTCCGCGACTGTGACGATTATTCGAGCTTTGTATCAGGTGGGTAATATCTACCTGGTCCGGTAGTTTTGATCAAATTCTAGTGCATGATCTTGGATTTATGTTTATACCTGTTTACCTTAAATCCACTCTTATTTAATCATATGCTTGTACTGCCTTGACCTTTGAGATATATACTCTGTTACTCATTGATTTTCTAGCACGGATAGGAATTATAAACCCTATTATGTATTAGCTGATGGATGTTCAGTAAGTACAAGTGGTTAGGTTTATCTTTGTGACTTCAGATTGGGTTACTGTATTACATCACTAGGGTTAGGTGATGGTTTGGATTATGGAGTCGATTGTTATATCATATCCGTTTTAGTGGTGCATTTATGGTGGATCTAGTTGTCTGTGCATAGATAAGTGTATGAGTGTCAGTATGTAACCATGGACTAGAGGTCCTAGCGTGATGGTATATCCATTATGGATTGTGTGCCTGAGTATGATTATATGGACGATCGATGGTATCTCGCTACTGACTAGAGGTCTTAGCATGGCTGACTGTCTGGTGTGTATGACTCTTTATGTGATAGAGAGAGTCTTATGGATTATAGTCCTTGTATGGTTGACTTTTGGTTGACTAGGTCTCCCCGTGAGTTAGGGAGTGTTGCGAGGATTTGTGTGTGAGTTATGCATCATTACATTTCATGCATGCCGACGACCGGTCCGCTTGTGGTAGAGACGGGTCGTCACATCCCGCTCCTCGCCACTCGGGGTAGTGGTTGCGAGGTGAGGGCGAGCATTGTTGTGCGTCCGTTCTCGCCACTATGGATGGTGGTAGCCGGAGATGCGCACTTGGCCACCGTGAGGCAGTTAGCGCACTCACCCACTATAGACAGTGGTCGTGTGATGTGCAGTTGTCCTGGGTGCGGTGCTCGTCTACTCATGGGTAGAGACGGAGCGGCTAGCAGCAGGGACCCCCGTGTGGGTAGCATATAGCTCTATGGCGGGCTAGCTATCGCTTTACACTACCCAACTCGGTCACTCGAGAGTGGTGGCGGCTGGAGTCGGGATAGTTGTCATGTCCTGCCACCTAGGCCACACTGGGGTCGTGGTAGCGAGTTGGGTGCGCAGGCATGACCATGCATATGCATTGCAGATATATATATGTATGCATGTATTGATATATGTTTTACATATGCCTGTGAGATGCTGCATTTGATTGAGCTATGATTGTCGCACATGCTTGTACATCATGATACATGTCATTTGCATTTTATATACTGTTATGTGTTGAGCATGATATATGTGTTTGTCCTGACTGATGTATGCATTTGATTAGCGCTATGTCATAGTGTGGTATGAACCGGTTGTTATTACAGTGATCATATATCGCTCATATGTTGGCGTATGACTTAGTATGTTGTATGGGTTATGTTATTGTAAATCTGTTCAGGATGATATAGCTTATGGTGTTGCGGACCGTCAGGTACGTTGGTACATTACTTCATGTTCAGTTGATTAGTTTAGTATATACATTGAGTATGACTATACTGTGGTTACTTGCTATTAGATTTGGATAGGACTGTATATCTATTGGACTCATGTTGTATACCTGTAGATCTTCACATGTATACTTGTAGATCTCGTTATCCTATATGTTGTTCATGCACTTTCTATATATTACCCCTGAGTTTATACTCACCACCCCGACTGGGCTTCACCGCCGCCTGCAATGTAGAAGATTCCTTGGGCTCGGAGTCTGGCCCACCGATCCCATCTCACACCGGACGGATGGATATTTAATCTGCATTGTTGTATTTGTGTGGATTGTCGTTTTGTGGTTTTAGCTTGTATTGTTTCCGTATCTGTGATATACGGACGTGTTGTATGTATTTGGCTTTCGATGTGGCTTCTATTATGTTTCTTGTGGTGTCAAGTCACTCCGGAGTGCACAGTTGGGTCATTGTATATTATTTTATCTGTTTTATGTTTCCGCTGCGTTTGATATGTTGATATCTATGTATATCATATTGTTGTTGTGGGCCTACGGGCCTTGTATTAACCCGATATGTTGCCATGTACAGGGAGATGCTGTCTGATTGCTTTTCGGCACGGCATACTCTCGGGGCATGACAATTTTATTGGTATCAGAGCCCTAGGTTGCGAAGTCTACTTTCGGATTTTATTTCGTTCGGACATCGAGTTTTGCTTTACTCGGTCTTGGTTTTGTTAGTTCTGGGATCTGGCTGTTGCGGACATCTCCGAGCTACAAGGATTAAGGTATGTTAGTTGTTATTACATATTCTTCTATTGGTTATGCATTTAGTTGCTTATAACATGGATGACTTGTAGGATATTGGTTAGTATTCGTAACCGTGGTTTGAGTTTGACCACGGGAACGATATGTTGAGGTTATTAGATATGTACCTGCTATCGAAAAGGTAATTACCTTTGAGAGCCGACTGATACCGAGTTGGAAAGCAGGGATTAGGTAGTCATATCTCTTATGGAGATCAAGGATTACAGTCTTAAGGTTTTCACTAATTATGTTAGTCAGATCATTAACCATGGGGTAATGGATAAGTGAGTATACTATTGCTGATGCAGATAGTAGAGGATTATTTTGGTGATATTCATAAGAATGTTGATCCCTGAGATGGTCGTTCTTGGTTGTATAACATTGGGAGTACTTTTATAGTACTTGACGCGGGTTATACGAAGATAGTAGTGTTTGTTGAATACCATTATCCGGATTTAGCCGGTAATTGGTGTAAGATATAGGAAATAACCTACGGGAAATAACGTATCACTTAGTCACAGTTCAGTGATGTTGTGAGATAGTATTTTCCCACGTCATCTTCTTTGACTCATTGTCAGGGAATTCTTGGGCATCGAGTAGGGTGATCGTTTGGTTACGAAAGTACCATGCAGAGTCGCTAGACTTGCGAGGGTTACGACCACCTAATAACTCGAGAATGTGATCGATATGTCTTAAGCCACCTACGGTTTACCGGTTGACATCTTGATCAGGATGTTTGGATCTCCTACCAGATCCTACCAGAAGTGTATAGACCGAGTCATGTGTATAGAAATGACTCTGCAGTAAGTGTTTTAAAGAGTTGGAGTTTTGATAAGCAGATATTGCGAGTCAAATTATTGGAATTCGAAATCTCCAAATGTTGGATAAAAGGAGCAAGATTAAAGTCGTAAGTCACGAGCGACTATTGGAGAGTTTTCCGATCATAGAAGAGCGATTGTAGATTGTCAGCAGCTTCTCATGTTTATCAGCGAACTCAGAGGAAAGACTCCGAAGGGAGATTATATGTGTGCAGTGCGGGTTACGACGAGACACAGAGCCAGATTATCCGATGGACCATTGTATCTGTTTCTACTATAAGCAGTCGGTATCTACGAGGAGAGTATGTACTTTGAAGACTCAGTGGAAGACTATGGATGATGCTTTCGAGCGGACGATCCACAACCTCGGAAGCCGAGATCATGACAGAAGAATGGATTATCACATCAGCAGCAATCTACTACCTCAGATATAGTTGGAGTTCTTTGATACTTTCATCCGGAAGAAGTAAATTACTCAAAGAAGATCACCAAGACATCTCGAAGACTGACGCGCACAACAATTGTTACCTTCCTGCACGACATGAACTACCTTCCCAAGCGTAGTTATGATTTGTTCAGAGGAGAGAGTATACGACGATGGTCGATCTATGTGGTATTCTTCATTGGATTGTATACCTTTCGCAGAGTTGGAGCGTGCTACAATGTTGACAGTTCTTCAGTATTTTACAGTCGGATGTATATTCTCTGCCAGTACAACAGTTGTTATCATCTCCGTGCAGTTGTTTCAGTTTGTACCTCCATTTTCAGCAGTTGATTTCAGTTCCTCCATGATAGTCTTTTGCATCTACATGAGCTCAGCCGTCCAGAACAGATGTTGGACAAGTTTACATGATTACTCGAGAAGAAGTATAGAAGACCGAAGGATAGGTCCTTCGGGGTATTACTTTAGGTTATACTATTTGCAG
This sequence comes from Wurfbainia villosa, assembly GCA_025175895.1. Taxonomy (NCBI): domain Eukaryota; kingdom Viridiplantae; phylum Streptophyta; class Magnoliopsida; order Zingiberales; family Zingiberaceae; genus Wurfbainia; species Wurfbainia villosa. The sequence goes on from CM046008.1 coordinate 3,324,504, forward strand.
ATATATCGAGAGATACCGTAGTTTATGTATCTTTGTCTAGAACATTCTTGGATAGGGTTCGAAGGGTTCCTATCGACTGGTGGTTGGTGATTTTCTCTACCGTTTGGTGAGATGTTGATCAACAACCAAGAAGGCAAGGGATACCCTTAGCCTTTGCTAGACATACCTCCACTATAGACATATCTTTACGAATAGTTGGATTGTTCGAGCGTTGATATACTAGGACTCTCGGATATACGTATAATCTGAGAGTATTCGGATGTAGTTACAGATAAACTCTCGGGCTTGCCATTGCATGGGCAAGTGGAATATGTGATTAGGGGTGATTTCGGAAATAGTTCCGATATTGGAGACCTCATACTAGGAGATGATTTTATTGGTATTAGTGTTGCTAAACACTGTAGAAATTGAAAGAACGTAAGTTGCGATTATATGAGGTATTTGATAGGATAGTTATCTGTTCCAGTATTCCTTCTGGAAAAGATCTGGAACTCTTTGTTGAAAGAGAGACAGATCTTTGAGGTTATGCATCGATTATCGATGATGGAATGAAGTAGTTGAGAATGAATATCCTTCATTGTGGATAGATGATCTGTTAAGATCAGCTAAATAACACCTGTGTATACCCTAGGTTTGATCTACGACTGGAGGGTTGATATTGTAGTGACTTAGTGTCATATAATTATCATTGTCGGTGTGATGATTAAGCTATCTGTAGCTTAGAGTAAAAGGATGCAGGTGTGTAGAAGACGACATTTCATACTTGGTATGAACTTTAGGAGATGTTGATAATGTTGTTAGACTTATCGACGATTTAGTTGTTCATGGACTTGAGGAATCAAGTACTCTTGGAGTATTTGAGATCGATTGTCATCATATCTGTGAAGGATATATTCCTAATCTTGAGGGAAGTTGTGGTTTCCCTAGATTGATTTGATATTTACCATAAAAGAGAATAGGGTGTTTTAGCGATATCATATCGCCGACTTGTTGGACCAAGAAGGTGATGGAAATCACCTGGTCGAAAGTTTGTGAAGCTAAGTTTCAGGGTCTAGAAGGTGGCTGACTTTTGTGTCAGTATTAGTTAATCCGTCCAATATGGATGGAAGAGTATTGTACGCAGATGCATCATTTCAGGGATTGGGAGCGATTCCGATGCAGTTGTATGAGACGTGTCTTATGCCTACGTCAGTTGAGGAACTGCGAGATAAGCTGTCATATATATGACGTGGAGCTTAGCAGTTATTATCTTGAGTAGTAGATGTATAGAGCAGGAGTGCTCAGGGAGTTTTGGCTAGCTACTGGATAGCTGCTATAGGGTTGTTAGAACACGGATAGATGCAACTGGGGAGATTAGTCATTATAGTCTTCCAGTTACTTTCAGTTCTGTGTGACAGAATGAATTTTGGACATTAGATTAATTTCTCTTGTGAGAATAATTCTCCGTCTCTGAGAAGGATAGTGGTTCCGAGAGTTGCATTCGCTTTAGGAAGTGTTCGGGAGACTCTTCATTCGAGAGTGATGATTTATTCGGAGTGTATCCGAAAATAGTGAGTATTGAGATGTTCATGTTGGTGGAACGATATATGGGACACGGTTAATTTCGTAGTTTGATGTTGGGTATGCCAACAAGCAAAGGTGGAATATTGTGATCGGTAGGGTTACGTACCGTGATGAAGTGGGAGCCTAGTATGTTAGATTGTGTTGGGAGATTATCTAGAAATCAGAAAGGACTTGAGGTGATTTGGGTAATCGTTGATCGATTAGCTAGGTCGGCTCATTTTCTTCCGAGCCGTAAGATGAATTTCGTTGGATCGCTTGATGGAATTATATCCATGGAGTATCCGAGAGTATCATTTCTGATAGTGATTCATGATTCACCTTACGATTCTGGTAAAGTCTCCCACCGGTTATGGATATAGGGCTCCACTCGTACGCTTATCGAATTTCTTAATATGTTGATAGAGAGTGTATATAAGAGCTAGAATGTAATATTCGAGCTCAGTACCCCACTTAGTCACTTGAGGTGTGACTTTGCTCCGAATACTTAAGATGGTTATTGTAACATCTCGTACTCGTACATGAGTCAGAAATTTGGGGACCAAATTTTTATAAGTGGGGGAGAATGTAAAATACAAAAAAAAAATTTATGGATTAAACCCTTTAATTAATTGGGATTAATTAAGGGATTAATTGGGCTTAATTAGTGGGCTAATGAGGTGGATTAGCTAGTTGGATTGAGTCCATTGGGCTGGTTTCGGATTGGGCTAGAATCTGTGGGCTAGAAATTGGGCTTATTTGAAATTGGGCTTGATTTGGAATGGGCTTGGGTTGTATTGGGCTTGGGCTGATTGGTTTGACTTAGGTTAAGGGCTGAACCAAATTGGATTGGGTTGGTTTAATCGAATCGGTCGAATGACATTTAAAGCCTACCGAACGAAACGAACGCATCGCGATTTCACCATCTCCTTCTCTTCTCCGCCTCGGTTCTTCGCCGCGACGCCTACCGATCGATCTCCTCACCGCCTCGGTGAGAGAAGTCGACGGTGCCGCCAACTTGGCTGATCTCCGGCCGAAGGTCAGTGAGTTCTCGCATGGGGATCTCGGCAATTCCTTCGGTGGATCGACATGTTGGCGCCGGCCAGGTGAGTCGCCGATTGTCCCGCCGCGATGAGGGAAGTCGGATCGGCTCCATTGTCATCGTAGCCAGGTAAGAGCTGATCTCCTTCTTACCTTGAGATGAGATCTAGGTTCTAGCTATGGATTTCCTCGTTTTAGCTTCAATCGGTGGTTTTGGACAGAGTTTGTGGAGCTTGATGGTCGCCGGCGAATAGGGGATTGGGGAAGGAGCAAGGTCGGTGGATTCCAGGTGTTGGTAAGTTTCGACCTATTTTGTCTCCCTTACCTGCTGTGTGTTCGGAGGATTTTGATGTTCTGTTAAGGTGATTTTGGGTATTCGATCGATTGGATGTGGTGAGTTCGATTTTGTTTCCTTCGTGCTTCGTTGGGGAAATCTGTGGTGGTTATGGTTGTCGATGTGCTTGATCCGGATTTTCTTGGTGGCGAGCGTGTTGAACAGAGTGGGTCACTAAGAGATCGGAGATTGGTCAGTGGTGCATACTCTTATGGTATCATTTGTGATGAGTTTTAATCGGGAATTTTAGTTGCTTGTGATGAATTTTGATTTAGAACTTACCTGTGATTTGGAGTAGAGCTATGATCTGTCGACGAGTTGTTAGGGGTATGAATCAACAAAGAAAGGGTAGGTTATAATCTTTGTTTCCTTCAATTATTGTGTGAAGCAAATCGGTAGATGGTGGTGTATGAAGATGATTAAAGAATTCTGGAATGGTTATAGTTTTCTACTGTGATTTAGGGATAAATGGTGGATCGGGGTTATAATTGGATTCGTTGACTATGCTTGAGGCAAGAATCGGAGTGGGATAGTCGGAGTGGTTGAAATGCCTCCGGGGAAAAGAATACGAATATAAAATGAACTAGTATTTTGTTCGTATAGTATCGGCGATTTGCACTTAACCGTAATTTGTTACTATTGTACAGGTTTGGGATACGAAGCAGGTCCGCGACTGTGACGATTATTCGAGCTTTGTATCAGGTGGGCAATATCTACCTGGTCCGGTAGTTTTGATCAAATTCTAGTGCATGATCTTGGATTTATGTTTATACCTGTTTACCTTAAATCCACTCTTATTTAATCATATGCTTGTACTGCCTTGACCTTTGAGATATATACTCTGTTACTCATTGATTTTCTAGCACGGATAGGAATTATAAACCCTATTATGTATTAGCTGATGGATGTTCAGTAAGTACAAGTGGTTAGGTTTATCTTTGTGACTTCAGATTGGGTTACTATATTACATCACTAGGGTTAGGTGATGGTTTGGATTATGGAGTCGATTGTTATATCATATCCGTTTTAGTGGTGCATTTATGGTGGATCTAGTTGTCTGTGCATAGATAAGTGTATGGGTGTCAGTATGTAACCATGGACTAGAGGTCCTAGCGTGATGGTATATCCATTATGGATTGTGTGCCTGAGTATGATTATATGGACGGTCGATGGTATCTCGCTACTGACTAGAGGTCTTAGCATGGTTGAATGTCTGGTATGTATGACTCTTTATGTGATAGAGAGAGTCTTATGGATTATAGTCCTTGTATGGTTGACTAGGTCTCCCCGTGAGTTAGGGAGTGTTGCGAGGATTTGTGTGTGAGCTATGCATCATTACATTTTATGCATGCTGACAACTGGGTTTGCCTTGTGGTAGAGACGGGTCATCAGTCATCCTGCCTCCCCGGCCACTCGAGGTAGTGGTTGCAGGGCTGAGGGCAGAGCATTGTTGTGCGTGTCGTTCTCGGCCACTATGGATGGTGGTAGCTGGAGATGCGCACTTGGCCACTGTGCGGAGTGGTAGTTAGCGCACTCACCCACTATAGACAGTGGTTGTGTGATGTGCAGTTGTCCTGGGTGCGGTGCTCGTCTACTCATGGATAGAGATGGAGCGGCTAGCAGCAGGGACCCCCGTGTGGGTAGCATATAGCTCTATGGCGGGCTAGCTACTGTTTCATACTACCAAACTCGGTCACTCGAGAGTGGTAGCGGCTGGAGTCGGGATAGTTGTCATGTCCTGCCACCTAGGCCACACTGGGATCGTGGTAGCGAGTTGGGTGCGCAGGCATGACCATGCATATGCATTGCAGATATATATATGTATGCATGTATTGATATATGTTTTACATATGCCTGTGAGATGCTGCATTTGATTGAGCTATGATTGTCGCACATACTTGTACATCATGATACATGTCATTTGCATTTTATATATTGTTATGTGTTGAGCATGATATATGTGTTTGTCCTGACTGATGTATGCATTTGATTAGCGTCATGACATAGTGTGGTATGGACCGGGTTGTTATTACAGGTGATCATATACTGTTCATATGTTGGCGTATTGGTCAGGTATGGGATTGACTTAGTATGTTGTATGGGTTATGTTATTGTAAATCTGTTCAGGATGATATAGCTTATGGTGTTGCGGACCGTCAGGTACGTTGGTACATTACTTCATGTTCAATTGATTAGTTTAGTATATACATTGAGTATGACTATACTGTGGTTACTTGCTATTAGATTTGGATAGGACTGTATATCTATTGGACTCATGTTGTATACCTGTAGATCTTCACATGTATACTTGTAGATCTCGTTATCCTATATGTTGTTCATGCACTTTTTATATATTACCCCTGAGTTTATACTCACCACCGGGACTTCGGGCTTCTGTCGCCTGTAATGTAGAAGATTCCTTGACGCTTGAGCTCCACCGATCCCATCTCACACCGGACAGATAGATATTTAATCCGCATTGTTGTATTTGTGTGGATTGTCGTTTTGTGGTTTTATCTTGTATTGTTTTCGTATCTGTGATATACGAACGTGTTGTATGTATTTGGCTTTCGATGTGACTTCTATTATGTTTCTTGTGGTGTCAAGTCACTCCGGAGTGCACAGTTGAGTCATTGTATATTGTTTTATCTGTTTTATGTTTCCGCTGCGTTTGATATGTTGATATCTGTGTATATCATATTGTTGTTATGGGCCTACGGGCCTTGTATTAACCCGATATGTTGCCATGTACAGGGGAGATGCTGTCCGTTTGCTTTTCGGCACGGCATACTCTCGGGGCGTGACATCACTTCTCCAAAGAATATCCGGGTAGGGTTTCCAGAAGTTGGCGCAGCTCATTCACCTTCTATTTCATATAGTATTATCATGTATGTATGTGTTTTTATATTTGAGACTGCTATGAGGTTAATAAATGCATTGTAGGAGGTTTTATAACCAAGTTTGCCACGCACCCGTAAATACGAGGTAGGAATTTCATACCAAAGTTTGGTACACACCCATAATTGCAATGTAGGAGGTTCATAACCAAGTTTTGTCGCTACCTAAATAAATTCTACCTAACTTAAAAGGTGATGTTTTGAATTAAATCTCAGGACTACTGAAGTTCCCAGATTTATATTCCCAAGTATTCCCAACACTAGGAGATTGAATCTTTCCGAGATAGTAGGTGGTGCTAGGAATGAAATTCCCAGCACCACTGTGTCCCTTAAATTAAAAATCCCAGGACCAGGGAAGATTGAAGCAGCTTGGATAAAAAGTGATGGACTTCAAATTCCCAGCACCATTGAGGTTCAAGCAATTCGGGATAAAAGGTGGTGCAGGGAATTGAAATTCCCTCACCACCATGGTCATGGGATTAAAACTCCCAGCACCATTGAGGTTCAAGCAGTTCGAGATAAAAAGTGGTGCTGAGAATTGAAACCCCAGAAACACTATGGTCATGCGATTAAAACTCCCAGCACCATGGAAATTGAACTGACTGAGATAAATGGTGGTGCTAGAAATTTATATCCCAACGCCACCGTGGTCCTGGGATTCAAACTCCCAGCAATCCCATGGTGCTAGGAATTACATTCTCAACACCAGGGATATTTAAGTTGTCGAGATGAAAAGTGGTGCTGGGAATTAAAACCCCAGCAACACTGTGGTCCTGCGATTAAAACTCCCAACACCATTAAAATTGAACTGGTCGAGATAAATAGTGGTACTGGGAATTTATATCCCAACACCACCGTGGTTCTGGGATTAAAACTCCTAACAACCCCATGGTACTGGGAATTACATTCTCAGCACAGGGAGTTTTAAGTTGCCATGATGAAAGGTGGTGCTGGGAATTGAAACCCCAGCAACATTGTGGTCCTGCGATTAAAACTCTCAGTACCAAGGAAATTGAACTGGTCGAGATAAATGGTGGTCCTGGGAATTTATATCCCAGCACCACCGTGGTCCTGGGATTCAAACTCCCAGCAACCCCATGGTGATGGGAATTACATTCTCAGCACCAGGGAGTTTTAAGTTGCCAAGATGAAAGGTGGTGCTGGGAATTGAAACCCCAGCAACACTGTGGTCCTGCGATTAAAACTCCTAGCACCAAGAAAATTGAACTGGTCGAGATAAATGGTGGTGCTGAGAATTTATATCCCAGCACCATCGTGGTCCTGGGATTCAAACTCCCAGCAATCCCATGGTGCTGGGAATTACATTCTCAGCACCAGGGAGATTTAAGTTGCCGAGATGAAAGGTGGTGCTGGGAATTGAAACCCTAGCAACACTGTGGTCCTGCGATTAAAACTTCCAACACCAATGAAATTGAACTGGTCGAGATAAATGGTGGTGCTGGGAATTTATATCTCAACACCACCGTGGTCTTGGGATTCAAACTCCTAGCAACACCATGGTGCTGGGAATTACATTCCCAGCACCAGGGAGATTTAAGTTGCCGAGATGAAAAGTGGTGCTGGGAATTGAAACCTCATCAACACTGTGGTCCTGTGATTAAAACTTCCAGCACCAAGGAAATTAAACTGGTCGAGATAAATGGTGGTGCTGGGAATTTATATCCCAGCACCACCGTGGTCATGGGATTCAAACTCCCAGCACCATGGAGATGGAACCTGGCCGAGATAAATGATGGTACTGACAATTTTTATCGGAGATAAATAAAGTCCTCTAGGCGAGTGGAGTGCAAGTGTGACCTAAACTATCATCCTCCACCTTTCCTTAGCCTCCCAAACCGTAGTTCTAAACATTCATGCTCCGTGCCAACATTCAGACGAGTGTGCCAATTGGCATGCACCCATAACTGCTGGCAGGAATGTTGGAACTAAGTAGCCCTCTGCGCATAATCCTTTTAAATGCCATCCTTTTCCATTCCATATCGACTGTTCCTAATTTCAACATCTCTAGGTCCATCAATGGCTTTCGGTCAAAACCCATTGATAGCTCTATCCAGCTCAAATTTATAGGTTAGTGAAGTGCATAATTGGGAAACCTAACCCTAAACTCTCATCCTCCACTTGTCCTTAGGCTTCTAAACCCTAGTTAAAAAAATTCAACCTACGTGTCAGTATTGTTACCACACTACATATAATTGTTTTGATTTTAAAAACCTTTGCAGGGACGACCCGCTTCCTGATGAAATGTTCTCATTTTTGGAAACAATTGAATAAAATTTGAAGGATAGAGAGTTAGATGATCAAGACTCCATAAATGTGTCCTCAAGTAATATTCCATCTTCATCTCAGTTTACGAATGTGGGGAATAGAATTACCAGCGATCAACACCCTGATATAAATAGAGAAGCTTCTTCCACACACGAAGAAGAGTTTGTCACTACTACTACTACAGTAGTTGATGAATATTTTGAAGAAACTTGGAGTGAAGAGGAGGTAAGTGATATACAATTGATAGAACAGTTAGAATATATAAATCCTTTGGAAGAATTCTTAGCTGATGATATCCAACATGAAGAAGGTGAGTTAAACCCAGATCAGTACAGTGACTTAGAAGAAGTGTTCCCAATTGCTGATGATCTCTATATTTTAAATCCACGAATAACACAATTGGCAACTGTCAGTTCATCAGATCCAAATGAATTTTTCACTGGATAAGTTTTTTCCTCCCGACAAGAGTTTAAAGATGCACTAGTAAGACATGCGATGCTAAAAAACTTCAGATACAAAGCCAGTTGACACCAGACTTAATAGAATTAAAGTTATTTGCTTCAATCAACCATGTTCGTGGAGATTAGTTGCAAGTGGAGACATAGAGTTCACTGTCACAAAATATATAAAGCAGCATGAATGTGACACAGCTAAGGAAACAACAGATCACCATGCTTGCACATCCACATTTATAGCAAACCAGATTGTAGGACTGTTAGCTACTTCTGATGATTACAAACCAAGTTCAATTCGAAGAGAAATTCAAGCTAGGTTTGGTGTTCACATTTCATACAAGAAAGCATACACAGCCAGCCAGACATCATTAAAAAGAGTGGTTGGTGATTTTGATCAGGCCTATATTGATCTTCCAATGTACTTGCATGAGTTAAGAGTTAGAGATCCTGATACCTATGTTGCAGTACTAAGAAATGGTGAAAATCAATTTAAGCGATGTTTTTGGGCATTTGATGCTTGTGGAAGAGTATTTAGGTCTTATTTGTGAAAACTAATTGGAATTGATGCTACACATATCACCGGCAAGTATCCTGGTGTGTTGCTAATGACAACTGTTGTTGACGGTAATGCAAAAATTCTGCCAGTTACATTTGGAATTGTCGAAGTTGAATGTGGATCTGCCTGGGAGTGGTTTTTGGATCATGTAAAGACATTCCTTGCTGTCCTTCCAGAGTCGTTGAGCATTGTATCGGATAGACATCGAGGGATTATATCAGCAGTTAACAAAGTGTATCCATCTGCCCATCATATTTTTTGTTGCTATCACTTGTCTTGTAACATGGTAACAGATTCCCGGGATAGATCCTCATTAGGTTTATTTTAGGCAGCAGCAAGAATCAATAAATAGTTGAGTTTGATCGATTAATGCAGAACATGAATGAAAAACACAAGGATGCATATGCGTGGCTACAAAAGATCGATCCAAAAAGATGGGCCAATGCACACTTTCCTAGTAGGAGGTACACAATGTTAATCACTAATTGTTCTGAGAGTTTAAATGTATTATTCAAGGAAGGAAACACGTGAACTCCCCATCACCAGTTTAATTGATAATACTATAAAAAAGGTTGCTCAATGGTTCTTTAACCGTAGGGAAGAATCTTAAAAAAAGTCAGGTTTTCTAACACCTTATGCCATTAAAGAGATTGATGAAAGGAGAGAAAGAACTCGATTATATTCAGTATTCTCATACTCACAAAGAGAAATGGAAGTACAGACAATAGCTTCTTCGTATATTGTTAATTTGGAGAGGCGCAGTTGCATCTGCAGTGAGTTTCAAAATTCAGGAATTCCTTGCTCGCATGCTATTGCAGTCATCAGATATTGGAACATAGATCCATACCGTTATTGTGAGCATTATTTTCTAAGGGAAACTTGGGAGGCCACTTACATGAATCATATTTACCCATGTCGAAATAAGAAATTTTGGCCTAATGGTGACAACAATTTTAGAGTTCTACCTCCTCGTAGCCTTGTGCAACCGGGTTGAAGAAAAAAGACACGCATTGAGTCTAAACATACTGGGAAGGTGAAAAATAAATGTAGCAGATGCAAATAGCTTGGCCATAATAGGAGGTCCTGTAGAATGTCACCGCCTACTAATTCCTAATTGTCAATAGTGGTTGTGTAAATATTTGTAAAAGAAACAATGTTTATATTAGACGCCTTATTTATCAAATACTTATTGTGCAATTAATTTGTGTGTGGTAGTTGTATTAATTTTTTTTCTCGCACCAATGTTGACAAAACAATGTTTGCTGATTTCCCACACATCAACACAAAAGTATACGGGAAGGGTGTTTTGGGAATATCACAAATCAACCCTCTAGCGTCCTCATTAACTCATTTTCATTAGGCTATATAAGGTGAAAAATCGTCCAGGAGCTTCTTAACCACTTCCCCTTCCTTTACAATAGATCATCTCCTTCATGGCTTCCGGAGGCGAATACAACCCTGGGGAGTAGTCTTCTTTCTCCTCGAACGTTGAGGGGCTCCTCGGCCCCTCCTCCGCCTTAGTGCATCTTCGTCCCAACACTGGAGAAGCAGCGTGCAATTATGTTAAGCCGCTTGGACATCGCGAGGCGTGACCAGGAGGAGGCCACCCAACGCTTGGTGGTTATTCTCCAGCATGATTAGAATGTACGCGCTGCTTTAGCGCTGATGGAGAAATGGATGGCAGAACTAGAGGGCGCTCGATCGAGGCGGGGGAAACAAGCTTGGATTCTCTTATATCTGTACTTGGATCATCTTAAATGTCTATGTCATATATATTTAAATCTGTTTTGGTTGGCCTAACTCAATGAATGTTGATCTATTTTGTATTATCGTGGGTTACCTGAAACTTATGGCGTTATAAACTTACGACCTAACTAATTGAAGGAAAATGATATGCTACGTACCTTATCTTGCGCGACTCGTGCACGACTGTATCTCAATCGTCGGATCAAAATCATGATTGCGGGGAACGCACAGTGTTTTCCATGCAATTTTCACACTTCGCCGCCGATTAACTGTGATCCGGTCAGATTCCAGTGGCGCGCCCATCGGCGCCGTAATCGCGGTCGAATCCGCCTTCGCCAGAGACCGACGTCCGCGAGAAGCTTATCGCGGCATCCCGCATCGGGGCAGGAGACAATGCTCAGAATATCAAATTTCCTAATTGGAGAGTTGATCTGCTGCGCACCTTATGTTGCGCGATACGTGCGCGACAGCGTCTCAGCTGTTGGATCAAAATCGGATCAAAATCGCGATTGCATAAAAGCACAGTGTTTTCCATGTGATTTTCATCGTTGTCACCGCCGATTCACCGTCGGCCGACCGTAATCCGATCGGGATCTGACTGTAATCTGGTCGAGATCCGACCGGCACCGGAGTCCGACCGGATCCCGATCGATTTTCGATCGGATTGTTACCGTTTCCGACTGCGATTGCAACCACCAGTGCGCGCCCCACTAGCGGCCGCAATCGCAGCCATTTCAGACCGTAATTCGACCGGAAACCGGTCGACATTCGGTCAGACTCTGGTTCTGATCGGATCTCAGCCGATTTTTGGTCGGATTGCGACCGTTTTCGGCCGCGATTGCGGTCGCCAATAGCACGCCCACTGGTGGCCACAATCGCAGTCGGAAATGGCTGGAAGCATTGCCATTTTCGATTGCAATTCAGTCGGAAACCGATCGGGATCAGGCCAGACTCTGGTGCCGGCCAGATCCCGGCAGGATTGCGGTCGGTTTTCGACCGCGATTACGGTCGGACTCTGGTGCCGCCCCGATTATGGCCATTTTCTGGCCGGATTGCAGCCAGAAATGGCCGCAATTACAGCTACCAGTGGCGTGCCCATTGGCGGCCATAATCACGGTCGTTTTCGGTCGGAATTCGACTAGACTCCGATGTCGGTCGGATCACGATCGGATTCCAGTCGGACCGCCGCCAGGTTCCGGCCACAATCACGGTTGTTTCCGATTGGAATCCTGCCGGACTCCAATGCCGATCGGAATCTGGTCGGACTCCAGTGCTGGTCAGATCACGACTGGATTCCGGCTGGACCATCGTCGGGTTCCAACCGAATCGGGGTCGAAATCCGACCTTCCGCCGGCGATCGAGATCGTCGGGCATGCAGTTACTGTGCGTCGCGCATAATCGGGCAGCGAAAGAGTGCTCAACATATCAACTCTCTTCCTAATTAAATGTTTATCTATTTTGCAAAACTGTAATAAAAATCCGGGCCACTGCACCCAACCCGTTAATATAAAACCCCCCGTTGGCAGTTCAAACAACTAAATTTCATTTATCTGTCGCTCCTTTCGGTGTATCTCTTGTGGAATTGCCTGACGCTTAGATTTTTGATGTTCGTAAGTTTTGTAGATTACTTAACTTCTTTCATTAATCATAACCTATTTCGCAGTTGAAGGTGCATTCCATCTAGGGGTTTTCCATTTTCGTCAGTGATATCATTTTAAGTCGGGCCTGATAGGGTTTAGAGTTTTAATAATCTATTTGAGTAGAGGTAACGTTTGTTTCTATCAACACACATGTTTGTGATGAATTTCATCTATTAGTTTCAAATTGACGTATTACAATGCATTTAGTTCGTAACCTAACGTAGTTTTTTCAAGTCACGATGGCTTCAACTGTTGAAACATCAAGCGATAGTTCTGGAAGAACCCTTGCGTTGATGCGAGGAAGAACAAAGAGAATGAACTGGAAAAGCAATGTTTCACATTTTAAAAAATTTATTGCAAGTGTGCCGTTGACTGGGGAAGAAGTAACACTGATTCGGAGCTCCCCTTTTGCGTGGGTTTTGGACATTCCAGATATTACCCATGTCAGACCCCTCGTTCAAAATATGTTTGATAATTGGGACTGTGAGGAGAAATGTTTTATATTCCATGACAAGAAATTACATTTCACAAAGACTGATGTCTCCCTCATCCTTGGTCTACCAGATAATGGACTCGTAGTTCCTATGAACAATGAAACTCCCTCTGGTCAGCTATATTTACAATATTTCGTGGAAGCTGATTGCTCTAACAAGCATCTGGAGGAATTAATGAAGAGTTCCATATCTCCAGATAATTTGGGATCTGAAAAATTTTATTGTCAGTTGTTTATTTTATATTTTTTCTCTTGTGTATTTTTTACTACCACCAGCAGTAAGCCTAGAATACCTATGCGATCACTTATAGATTGTGTAGACGATTTTGATAACTTAGGTAGGTACAATTGGTGCGAAGCACTTTATACCTACATGGCTCCACAAATGGAGTCAATTGGTATGGGAGTGACTTTGCGACCAAAAGCAGAGGTCGGTGGTGGATCTACGAGACCAAGGCTTAAGGGTTTCACACACTTATTGGCTGTAAGTGAATATATTTTATGTTTTCCACAAAGGGTATAGATCAATCTGTCTATTAACAACTAATTTTGTCATTCCAGGTATGGATGTGTGAGCATTTGTGTATCCTACCTCCACACGTCCCTCATGCTTTGTCAAGAATGTTGAGATGGAGGTGGAGTTCCACAAATGTAAGGGTTGTTAAAAAGATGGTAGATGGTCTCCTACCAGATAAAATAATTATTGATCTAATGCCAGAACAGTCATAGCTGCATCTGATACAAAACACTTCTCCACTTAGGATTTATGCTTTAACTCCTCAACCCGAAACTCAGCTTGACGCAAGAGAAAAGGCGTGTCTAGTATGCCAGGAGAATGCAGAACTAGTTTCAACTCTATGCACCAAGCTAGTTGAAGCAAGGACTAACTTGGACAGCAGCTCCCTACTTAAGGATGCGACCATCGAAGAAAAAGAAAAGAAAATACAGGAGCTTCTTCAATAGTTGGAGGAGGTCAAAAGCAGAAAGGACAATGAGATAAGTGAAAGAGATAATATATATAATTTGTGAAAAAGAAGCATTAATCATTGAAAAGGATAGTTTAATATTGGAGCTTCAACTGAATTTACAATCCCGAGATGTAGAGGGGTTACAATCATAACTCATACAAGCTGCACATACTCAACAACCTTCTACTGCATACACTAGGCGGAAGGTTTGCGTGTGGAAGAGGGCTCTTCATGGTGTATCACCCCCTACAAGAACAAACGTTCCTCCTGCATGATTTGTTAATATTCCTAAAATAATGAGAGTTGAAACTCAAATAGTCCCCAACAAGGCTATTGAGTATCCCTCATCAGACCTTAATATCGCTCCTGAAGAGGCAAATTTTGAGCAGGAGTCAGTCCAGGATGAAAAAGGGAAATCAATTGTCAAGGAGTGTGAACCTGAAATATTATCTACTGCCACACAAGTCTTCACGGACAAATAACAACCACTCGATGAAATCAAGACAAGGATATTGGAGGTGAGCATAAGTTATTTTGTCCAGTCCTATTTTTCAGAGAACATTTTTTTATTCTATATTTTTTTATACAACAAGCTTATAAAGAATTCACCGATAAGATGGATCCAGCAGTCGGGGAGTGTTTATTGAAACTAAAAAAAATGGAGCAAGATCATACACTTTATAATAGTAATCTTATGTTTTGAGAGTTGCTAATAACCCTTTCCTTGTGTAGTGTGACAGTATCAGGACCTGTGTGGAAGACGGATGCTATTAACTTATACATGGACTCTTTCCTTACAATATTCGATTGGAATGTTTTGACACATGGGGATTGCATCAGTGCTTATTTATCAGTCTTAGGTGATGAGTGCAAGGAGACTGATAAGGCGTACTATATCTCAATATTCTGTGGGGTTGGATTCCCGATAAGTTTTTGCCCCTTTTGCATGGAATTATCAATTTTAAAGCTTCGATGTTTTGACAAGTTTTTTTATACACAGGGTATCTTTAATATGATGTACGCCCAAGCATTCCAGCAAACTTTTAAAACCCTAAGCGATAATCCAATCAGATACATATTTTTTCCAATAATCCGTGATGACCACTACCACCTACTAGTGGCGGACTTGCAAAATGCAGAGTTTATCCACTATAACTCATTGTCCGTCAAAAAAGCTTACACTATTTAATTTAAAGAAATGGCAAGCAGTGTTATTTTATATGTTACTTAAATAAACGGATTGTGTATGAAGGATTGATAGCATATTTTTGGGTGTAGGTTGAATTCTTTAAAAAGATCCACCCTTCGTATTATGAGAACTGGCATCATAGCCTGGCTGATAAATTTGGTAATGCAAATTTTTCCTTGCGTCGAGTGAAGGGTCCCAAACAAAGCTCTTCATAAGACATTTAATATTCTTTGTAAATACCATATTTTATAAGTTAGCAATGGACTAATTATTTGTATTTTTTTACAGCTATGACTGTGCATTTTTTACAATACGATACATTGAGAGTCTATTATTTGGTTATCCTAAAAGATTCAGACATCAAGGTATGAGGAGCTTTAGATTCTTGGTGGGGAATAGAATAATGCGTAGCTCACATTTTTGTTTGCAATTATGACTATGTTGTAATTTTTACTGGACCAAGGTGTCTGCCTGTAAAAGTCATTCTCGAGATGCAAAGTGTAAATCCAAATTGTATAGTATCTGTACAATTAAAAAAAATTTAGATGTTAAATATGTGAACCACTTCAACTTTATTATTTTGTGATGGGATTTAAATTTGTACAATGTATATTTTCTTATGACTACCATTTTGCATACTTTATGCGTGGTGCTGGAAATTCAATCCCAGGACCACTGTGTTCCTGGGAATATAATTTTCAGCACCACCTTTTTTTTCAATCAGTTCGAAATTGTACGTGGTGCTGAGAATTTAATTCCCAGTACCACTGTGTTCCTGGGAATATAAATCCCAGCACCATCTTTTTTAGCCGAGCAGGATATTGTACATAGTGCTGGGAATTCAAATCCCAGAATCACTATGTTCTTAGGAATATAAATCTCAGCACCACTTTATTTCTAGGCGATCTATAAATTGTACGTGATGCTGAAAAATCAAATCCCAGGACCACTGCATTCCTGGAAATATAAATTCCAGCACCACATTATTTTAGGCGAGTTGAATATTGTACGTGGTACTGGGAATCCAAATCTCAGGACCACTGTGTTCTTGAGAATATAATTTCCAGTACCATCTTTTTCCTCAGCCAGTTCGAAATTGTACGTGGTGCTGGGAATTTAATTTCCAGCACCACTATGTTCCTGGGAATATAAATCCCAGCACCATCTTTTTTAGCCGAGCAGGATATTGTACGTGGTTTTGGAAATTCAAATTCCATGATCACTATGTTCTTGGGAATATAAATCTCATCACCACTTTATTTCTAGGCGATCTGTAAATTGTATGTGGTGCTGGGAAATCAAATTCCATGACCACTGTGTTCCTGGGAATATAAATCCTAGCACCATCTTATTCTAGCGAATTGGATATTGTACGTGGTGCTGGAATCCAAATCCCAGGACCACTGTGTTCCTGGGAATTCTAATCTCAGCACCACCTTATTCTAAGCGAGTTGAATATTGTACGTGTTACTGGGAATCTAAATCTCAGGATCACTGTGTTCTTGGGAATATAATTCCCAACATGCGTAGTCTTGGGAAATCAAAATCAAATTCTAGGATCAAGTAGTGCAATCAACCCGTGATATGGTTTTGATGTGTGTGACAAAGGGTTTAAGTTAGGTTGTTATTGTGATTTGATATGTGCATTGAAGTCATGCAGGACTTAGTAATTCGCACATGGAGCCTTGGCGGGTTCACCACTCACAACCTCGTTCTTGAGTCGGAGAAGGAGCATTGCAAAGTCGTGTGCTTGATGCCGCCGAGGGACCACCGGACAAGATGACTTGAAGCGAAGCCAAGGAAGCAGACTTCGAGGGCAAGAGACGCGAAGGAGCATTGCAGAGCCGTGCGCCTGATGCTGCCGAGGGACGTGGCTGCGAACGAAGAGAGCTTCGGCGAGGGACTTCGAGTGAGATGAGAGAATGAGTGAAATGTAAGTAGCTCATTAGGTGAACTTGGCCGAATGGCTAAGTGTCGGATGAGATTTCCCGACATCAGTCGACTGCTCTGAGTCGAATGGGGTTCGACCGTGTTCGATCGATGGGTTTGCCCAGAGCCGATCGCTGACATCACCGATCGCCAAGAGTGGCGCGATCGATGAAGGCAATCGCGTACGTAATCGCCATACCGATCGACTACCGACTACGGAGATCACGATCGATGATTACATCACCGATCGCTAAGGGTTCCGCTGGACTACAACGGTCGAGATCTCGACGTGTTGTGTTGAGTAGTTGTAATGGCCCGATCATTGCCAATGCGTGATCGTGATAGCGGCCAGCAAGGAAGAAATCAGCCCTCTCTATAAAAAGAGAGGGTGTGGGCTTTTGGATGGATAATGCTCATGCTCTAAGTGATCATCCAAGTGCCCCACAAGCTTTCAACTCCTTCTCCTAGTTTTCTTTCACATTTATTGCAAGGAGTGTTTGGGTTGTAAGAAGGTTTACCTCCATCTTGTATTGGCTAAAGGGAGAGACTAATAGTGGATTGGTTGCGGAGTGATTCACCGTGGACAAATCGGACCGTGGATTAGTGGCGAATCCGTGAACCACGTTATATATTGTGTTAGCATTGTTTAGTATCTTGCTTGTCTTTATTATTGTTCGTTTGTATTTTTCGTTGCGCTAATTATATTTGTAGACAAGCGAATTCCATCATTGTACGAAGAGGGCTATTCACCCCCTCTAGCCGGCCAACCGCGTTCCTACAAGTGATATCAGAGCAAGGTGCTTGTTGAGGACTAACCGCCAACACAAGCAATAATCGAGGATGGTCAGCTTCAACATTCACCCACCGAAGTTTGAAGGAGAATTCTCTTGGTGGAAGAAGAGAATGGAGGTATTCTTCGAAACCGACTTCGAAATTCTATTAATTATGGAAAATAGTTTCGAGGTACCCAAGGATGAAGAAGGGAAGTCAATCAAGAAGTCTAGATGGACTAAAAAGCAAAGGGAAGAGTACCTAGCAAACTCAAAGACAAAGCACCATCTCTACAACGTACTCCCCTAACAAGAAGTAAACCGGATTGGAGAGTGTGCAAGTGCTAAAGAGATGTGGGAGAAGCTAGTAGAGCTTCATGAAGGTACCTCGGAGGCCAAGCTTGCAAGGAGAGACCTCCTCCGCTCCCAACTATCAAATATAAAATTAGAAAAGGGAGAAAAGGTAACCTCACTATATTCTAGGTTTAAAGAAATATTAATTGGGCTAACAAGTGTAGGAAAAAAACTTTCAAACCGGGACATGCTTATGAAAGCAATCGACGCTTTTCCCCGGTCATCGAAATGGAGCTCAATGGTGGACTCCTTCTACATGTCGAAGAATTTAGAAGTGAGCACCTTGGAGGAGTTCTTCTCAACTATGGAGCTCCATGAAACAAGGCTCGAAGGAATAGTAGAAGAGCCAAGGTTTCAACCTTCAAGAGGAGTAGCCTTGATGGCTAACAAAGGGAAGAAGAAGATGGAGACCCCCTCCTCCTCCGATGAAGCATCCTCCTCCTCCTCCATGGATAGCACGGAAGAAGCATACATGGTAAGGAAGGTAAGGCGTGCTTTGAGAAATTTTAAATTTAATAAATCTAATGATAGGAGAAGAAGACCAAGGGGGAAAGTGATTTGCTATAATTGCCAAGGAGAGAGACACATAAGGGATAATTGTCCCCTCTTGAACAAAAGCAAAGAAGAAAGGAAGAGGAAAGAGGAAAAGAAGAAGAAAGGGAGTAAGAAGAAGGAAGAAGAGAAGAAGGCCAAGGAAAAGGGGAAGGCCAAGGCACTAAAAGCAAGAACTTGGGATGACCCCTCCTCCTCCTCATCATCATCGGAGGAAGAAAATGCATTCGTCACAAATCTTGCTTTGATGGCGTTTGATGACCTAGACACCTCCTCATCCGAACAAGAAAGATCAAGCTCAAGTGAGGAGAGCTCTAGTGAAGGGGGAGGCTCATCACCATCCTCATCCGAATCCGAAGAAGAAGACATGAAGACTATGGTAACGAATCTCTCACCAAATAAAATAGTCTCTATGATTTCTAGCCTCACTAAGGACTTGTTTAGGGCAAAGAAGAAAAATAAATGCATGCTAGATCAAATTAAGGCATTAGAAAATAAATTAGAACAAGCATGCTTAAATGTTAATAATGATGATGCAAGCTCACATGATAACTATATGCCATTTGATGTTAATGATGCATGCATTGAAGAAAATATGATGTTAAGGGAAAAGGTAGATCACTTAACTAAAGCCTTAGAAAAATTTACAATTGGCTCCAACACTCTCAATATGATTATAGGGAGCTAAAGGGAAAGTTTTAATAAGAAATGCCTAGGATATAAGGGAAAAACTAATGAAAAGGCCTATAAATGTTTGATTGCTAGGGGCCAAAGCAAAAATAAGACAATAGCTAGAAAATGGATCCCTAAGAAATTTTTAGTGAACCTCATAGGAAAAAACTTGTTTTGGGTTCCTAAATCCATCCTTAAGGGTTAGGAAAACCCTATGATAGTCAACCATAAGGATTTCACCTATATTATATTATTTGGTTGACTTAGGATGACGGGACTAAATTTTTGAAATAGTATTGGGTGATGATAATGCACCCATAAATAGATAAATCATGCTTTAGGTGATATTTGACTTTTTATCATGATTTTATACCTAATACATGATTACAAATTGATTGATACACTTGTTTCACGATCATAATGTGAAATTCATACATATATGCTTTTATGATCATGTGGTATGTTAGGATGATACTTAACCTTGTGTAGAATTGCATGAAATTAATGGTTAAGTACATACAAATACCTTAGGTTCATCTCACACTCACCATAGGCTATCTTGATTGAAAACATAGCATGGGTGAGATGGTAGGATGATACTCATGGTCCATTAATGCCTATGACATTTATATGGTCATGAAAAGTGTCAAAATAGCAATAATAGACCAATCATGGGGAAGACTTATGTTTAATTCATAGACATATTGCCCAAAGATCATGGTTAGATATTTCAAATGTTTTTTGAAAACATTTCTTGTTTCATAAATTGAATGTTCATGTTTTGAAAAGCTTTAAGGCAAAACTAGGCTTCAAAATTGATACAAACTTTAGATATTTTCAAACATTTGAGATTTTGCCAAATTTTCGAAAATATAATGAATTTTCATGAAAACTCATTTTTCACTGATAAAGGAACTTAAAAGAAATGTGTTTTCAAAATTTCATTATTTTTTGAATTTTCTAAAATTTATGGTGCATTTCTGAATTTCATCCAGAAAATCTAAAAAACTGACTTTACATGCGATCATGATTGCCATGCAAATAGCAATGATCGATGTAATCGTGTCTGCACAGTAACCTAATTTTATCAGTTTTTTTTCTATTGTTTTGGTTTTTGTTTCTCTCTAGACTTGATGTCATGCAATAAAAACTTTGTTTAATCTTTTTGATGGTGTCAAAGGGGGAGAAAGATATATGTTTAAGTAAGGGGGAATGTATTTAGGGGGAGTTTCATGTATTAAGGGGGAGAGTTGATAGTCATGTTTATTTACATGCTTTCTTTCCTTAATATTTTATCAAATATTTTACCTAACTTAAACGGATTGTCACACATCAAAAAGGGGGAGATTGTTAGTGCAATCAACCCGTGATATGGTTTTGATGTGTGTGGAAAAGGGTTTAAGTTAAGTTGTTATTGTGATTTGATATGTGCGTTGAAGTAATTAGGAACTTAATAATTCGCACATGGAGCCTTGGCGGGTTCACCACTCACAACCTCGTGCTTGAGTCGGAGAAGGAGCATTGCAGAGCCATGTGCTTGATGCTGCCGAGGGACCGCCAGACAAGATGACTTGAAGCGAAGCCAAGGAAGCAGACTTCGAGGGCAAGAGACGCGAAGGAGCATTGCAGAGTCGTGCGCCTGATGCTGCCGAGGGACGTGGCCACGAACGAAGAGAGCTTCGGCGAGGGACTTCGAGTGAGATGAGAGAATGAGTGAAATGTAAGTAGCTCATTAGTATGCTTCGTTCCGGTTACGTATTGCTATGAGATTTCCCGATATCGGTGGCTGCCATGGAATGAGTATTATAATCGAGCGGATCTATACATTGATGGGTTTGGCCCACGTTGGCCCCGCCATCATCGATCGGAGCCATCGATCGTAAGTGCGTCGTGGGCACAAAATGCTCATAGCGACTAACCAATCATTCTGGGCATCGGTCGGTGATGGTTAGTCGATCCATTGGAGTTGGACTCTGGCCAGTCGAGATCACGTGTTGGCGTTGTAGACGTCAGTCGACTGATAGCGACCAACAGGAAGAAATCAGCCCTCTCTATAAAAAGAGAGGGTGTGGGCTTTTGGATGGATAATGCTCATGCTCTAAGTGATCATCCAAGTGCCCCACAAGCTTTCAACTCCTTCTCCTAGTTTTCTTTCACATTTATTGTAAGAAGGAGTGTTTGGGTTGTAAGAAGTTTTACCTCCACCTTGCATTGGCTAAAGGGAGAGACCAATAGTGGATTGGTTGCGGAGTGATTCACCGTGGACGAATCGGACCGTGGATTAGTGGCGAGGCCGTGAACCACGTTATATATTGTGTTAGCATTGTTTAGTATCTTGCTTGTCTTTATTATTGTTCGTTTGTATTTTTTGTTGCGCTAATTATATTTGTAGACAAGCGAATTCCATCATCGTACGAAGAGGGCTATTCACCCCCCCTCTAGCCGGCCAACCGCGTTCCTACAAGGACTACTGTGTTCCTGGGAATATAAATCCCAGCACCACCTTATTATAGCAAACTGGATATTGTACGTGGTGCTGAGAATTCAAATCTCAAGACCACTGTGTTTCTGGAAATATAAATCCCAGCACTACCTTATTCTAGCGAGTTGTATATTGTACGTGGTGTTGGGAATTTAAATCCCAGGACCATTGTATTTATGGGAATCCTAATCCCAGCACCACCTTATTCTGGGCGAGCTGAATATTTTACGTGGTATTGA
Organism: Wurfbainia villosa; assembly: GCA_025175895.1. Classification (NCBI taxonomy): domain Eukaryota; kingdom Viridiplantae; phylum Streptophyta; class Magnoliopsida; order Zingiberales; family Zingiberaceae; genus Wurfbainia; species Wurfbainia villosa. The sequence continues at coordinate 3,346,646 of CM046008.1, forward strand.
GAATCCAAATCACAGGACCACAGTATTCCTGGGAATATAATTCCCACCACCACCTTTTTTTCGGCCAATTCAAAATTGTATGTGGTGCTGGGAAATCAAATTCCAGGACCACTGTGTTCCTGGGAATATAAATCCTAGCACCACCTTATTTTAGGCGAGCTGAATATTGTACGTGGTACTGAGAACCAAATCCCAGGACCACTATGTTCCTGAGAATATAATTCTCAGCACCACCTTTTTTCGGCCAGTTCGAAATTGTACGTGGTGCTGGGAAATCAAATCCCAGGACCACTGTGTTCCTGGGAATATAAATTCTAACACCACCTTTTTTCTAGCCGAGCTGGATATTGTACGTGGTGCTGGGAATTTAAATCCCATGACTACTATGTTCCTTAGAATATAAATCTTAGAACCACTTTATTTCTAAGCGAGCTATATATTGTACGTGGTACTGGGAATTTAATTCGCAGCACCACTGTGTTCCTGGGAATATAAATCCCAGTACCACCTTATTCTAGCCGAGCTGGATATTGTACGTGGTGCTGGGAATTCAATCCCATGACCACTGTGTTTTTGGGAATATAATTCCCAACACCAACTTATTCTAGGCGAGCTGAATATTGCACGTGATACTGGGAATCTTAATCGCAGGACCACTATATTCCAAGGAATATAATTCTCAGCACCACCTTTTTTCTCGGCCAGTTCAAAATTGTACGTGGTGTTGGGAATTTAATTCCCATTACCACTATGTTCCTGGGAATTAATTCCCAGCACCACCTTTTTTCTCGGCCAGTTCAAAATTGTACGTGGTAATGGAAATTTAATTCGCAACACCACTATGTTCTTGGGAATATAATTCTCAGCACCACTTTTTTCTAGTCGAGCTGGATATTTGAACGTGGTGCTGGGATTCAAATCTCATGATCACTGTGTTCCTGAGAGTATAAATCTCAGCACCACTTTATTTCTAGGCGAGCTGTATATTGTACGTAGTGCTGGGAAATCAAATCCCAGGACCACTGTATTCCTGGGAATATAAATCCCAGAACCACCTTATTCTAGCCGAGCTGGATATTGTACGTGGTCCTGAAAATTCAAATCCCATGACCATTGTGTTCCTGGGAATATAATTCTCAGCACCACCTTTTTTCTCAGCCAGTTCGAAATTGTACATGGTGCTAGGAATTTAATTCGCAGCACCACTGTGTTTCTGGGAATATAAATCCCAAAGACCACCTTTTCTAGCCGCCTCAGATCAGACGCGGGAAAGTTAGGACCAACTCAGACCATCGGTTCTCGAATATATTAATCTCAAAGATCACCTTTTTCTAGGCGAAATGGATATTGTACATGGTGCCGGGAATCCAAATTCAAGACCATGTGTTCCCGGAAATATAATTCCAAAGACCACCTTTTTTCTTAGTCATTGAACAGGCGTGGTGCTGGAATTTAATTCAAGACTGCGTGTTCCTAGGAATATAAATCCTAGCAACACCGTAGATTCAAGAATACATTCAACAATATATCAAAATTACAGTTACTGTTGATCTATAGAATGCAGTATCATTTACAAATTAACAAAATTCATAATTAACTCAAATACAAAAATGCATTGTCATACTCCCACCTAAGGTTTTCTTAAATTACATTATGAAGAACTCATCCCTTAAAATTGACATTGAGACATCTATTCTAAATTTTACCATGTCTGCTTGTTTGAAGTTCATCTTCTCACCATACAATAGACATCTCATATATTGCATCACAAAGAAGGCACAATCATTGCTGCAAAAATACCATGACAAATTATATATTTCAATTCAAAAGTAAATTTCACGTTCAGTATTTTTCTTTTAGTACCTTGCTACTTGTTGGGGACAATCAGCTGTAACAGAAATCCAATTGTCGATGGGATAATAAGTTTGTAAACATGGATGAATTGCTGCAAGGTTCTTAGATGAATATCCTTTAAATTGGGATACCTATTATTACACAATGATTAAGTTACCATAACTATTCATTTACAGATACAATGTCATATTTAAAAAAATTATCTACTCACAACTGCTTCAAAATCAACTTTTGATCTTCCTTCGTATGAAAGGGAGTTGTAATGATTGAAAGTCATTGCTTTTGTGTCAATACATGATAGGTGAAAGTGAGTTTGGTCAGTATTTAGAGGTATAAAAATATATCTAATCTCTCTATCATTCATGTCCGTGTTTATGATTTGTGTCGTGGCGGTCTTCCACGACATTTTTAAGCTGACTGCAATTGTGTATAGAGGAAAATATTTAAAAATTTAGTATAACATTTTAAATCGTCAGACTACAAGATAATTTAAATTCCTTACAATGAACTCAGATGAGCAATACACAGACTTGTTATATGACCTACATGAGGAGGAGACCCCCCTAAAAAGAATTGAATAAAATGTATCGATAACCTCCCTAACTATGAAAACAGATCCATTAACTCCAGAGTATAAAGAATTTAGAGTTAATGAAAAAGGACCTTCCTCCCAAACATAACATGTAATAGGCCTACAAAAAAATTTAATGGTAAATAAATATTTGCACTTTCTATATTATTGTAACAAAATTTTCAAATGTAATGGTGGATGTAACTACCATACTTTTTTTTTTCTAAACATTTTAGCAAGTAAGTCACATCAGCATCTTGTTTTTGCTTCTTTGACGTCTTATATTTTTTCTTGACATACTATAATAAAAAAAATTAGATTAGTAATTTAAAAAAATTAACAAAAACTAATTTTCTTTGTATTCTGACCTACCGCAATGGCTTCCATTCTCATTTGGTTAAGTTTATCTGTAAGATATGGGGAAAAAAAATTATATGGATTAACCCTTTAATTAATTGAGTTAATTAGTGAGTTAATAGGATTTAATTAGTTTATTGGGCTGAATCTATTGGGCTAAGCCCATTAGGCTGAATTCATTGGGTTTGACTTGGGTTAAGGGCTGAACCAAATTGAATTGGGTTTGAGTTGGGCTTAACTTGGGTTAGGTTTGGCTTGAATCAATTCGCTTGAACCAAACCGCCAAACCACCTTTAAAGTTTCCCGATCGCGATTTTCGGCTTCTTCCATCATGATTTCTCCTCTTTCTCAACCGCGATCCCTAATTTCTTCTCCCGATCGCAAACCTTCGTCAAAATCCCGATCGTCGCCCATCCTCGGCCAGCCTCCACCCGACGCTGCTGACCTCGGTTGGGAGCAAGCAGCGCCGGTCGGTCGCCTACCCTCACTCGCACTCTATTTCTCTGACCTCCAACCATCGTCAGCCGCCATCCAGCTCGTCCGATCACCCTAATCGGCCTGTACGCGAATCTCGCAGTCGCACGAGCTTGGATCATCGCCGTTGCACGAGCTCTGATCGTCGTCAGCCTTCTGTTCTGCTGACAGCTGATCTCGCCGCCCACATACAGCGCTCAACCAACCTCGATTTGGTCGGGTTGTCATCGTTTCCTTCGCTGGAGCTAGGGAGGGGCTCAATTCACCATTTACGGGTCAAGGTAGGCGAGCCAGTGTCGATAGACACCTCTGCCAAGGGTTCCACAGTGAGATTGAAGGATGAGAAGGGGTACAGTTCGATCAAAAACACAGCGATCCGAAGCTTGAGTGGCCGGTTGTAGGGGACACAGGGAGGAATGTTGTTGGTGTAGGTTCGATTGTTGGTAGATCTCGATCCTTACCCATTTTAGTTTTCGTGATTTAAATCAAATTGGTGGCTCTCGATCGACATCTTTCCAATTTGGTGTTCAACTTGCTATCACGATGCGAATCATAGCTTCTTTCTTTGATGACAGGTTATGAACTCGGAGCTCATATGAGTGCAGCGGTAGCTGGGGTTCGAAGGTTTCTAGGACATCAGGTTTCTGTGAGAGAAGTGGAACGAAGCAAGGTAAGTTGGATGAGGTTAACTTATGAATGAATATCATTATTCTTGTGATTTAATTGAACCAGTGATAGTTGATGTATGAAGTTGACCTAGGTTGTGATGCTTTATGAGGATAGATGTGAAGGCTAGATTAGGTTGATTGGATAACTAGATTAATCTAGTTGATTGGGATATGAAGTCGATGAAGGATTCGATTCGATCATTAGTTGTATTATAGAACTTAATTGTAGTGTATGTTTCATCTGCAAGACCTTGATTGGGATGGATTCTTGGATTGTGTTAGATACATGGAAGTGGAGATGTATAGCACGGATTATATGTCAGGTGGGTAATATTTATCTGGTCCGGTAGTTTTGATCAAATTCCAGTGCATGAATTTGGACTTATGCTATTACTTTGATCTTAGATCCACTCTTATTTAATCATATTCTTGTACTGCCTTGACCTTTGAGATATATACTCTGTTACTTCATTGATTATCTAGCACAGATAAGAACTATAAACCCTATTATGTGTTAGCTGATAGATGTTCAGTAAGTACATGTGGTTAGGGTTATCTTTGTGACCTCAGATTGGGTTACTGTGTTACATCACTAGGGTTAGGTGATGGATTGGATTATGGAGTCGATTGTTATATCATACCCGTATTAGTGGTGCATCTATGGTGGATCTAGTTGTCTATGCATAGATAAGTATGTGGTTGTCAGTATGTGACCATGGACTAGAGGTCCTAGCGTGATGGTATATCCATTATGGATTGTATGCCTGTGTATAGTTATATGGACGGTCGATAGTATATCGCTACTGACTAGAGGTCTTAGCGTGGTTGACTGTCAGATGAGTATGACTCTTTGTGCGATAGAGAGATTCTTGTGGATTGTAGTCCTTGCATAGTTGACTTTTGGTTGACCAGGACTCCCCATGGGATAGGGAGTGTGGCGAGGATACATGTATGGAGCTATGCATCATTACATTGCATGCATACTGTTGACTGAGTCTCCCTTGTTGTTGAGACGGGTCGTCAGCCATCCTGCCTCCCCAGCCACTCGGGGTAGTGGTAGTAGGGTTGAGGGCAGAGCATTGGATGTGCCGCGCTTGGCCACTATAGACGGTGGTAGCTGAAGATGCGCACATGGCCACTGTGCAGAGTGGTGTTAGCACTCGCCCACTATAGACGGTGGTTGTGTGACGTGCAGTTATCTTGTGTGCGGCGCTTGTCTACTCATGGGTAGGTACGACGTGACTTACAGCAGGGGCCCCTAGGAGTAGTTAGCTCTTTACGCTTATACGCTACTCAGTCATACTACCCAACTCGGTCACTCGAGAGTAGTGGTAGCTGGAGTCGGGCTAGTTGTCATTGTCGTGCCACCCTGGCCACTCTGGGGTCGTGGTTGGACGGGTCCGCAGACAGTGATCATGCATATGCATTGCTGATATATATGTATGCATGTATTTGATATATGTTTTACATATGCCTGTGAGATGCTGCATTTGATTGAGCTATGATTGTTGCATATGGTTGTTCATCATGATACATGCCATCTGCATTTTATATACTGCTATGTGTTGAGCATGATACATGCATTGATTCAGACTGTTGTATGCATTTGATTAGCATCATGTCATTGTGTGGTACGGACCGGGTTGTTATTACAGGTAATCATATACTGTTCATATGTTGGAGTATTGGTCAGGTATGGGATTGACTTGGTACGTTATATGGGTTATATTATTGTATATCTGTTCAGGATGATATAGCATATGGTGTTGCAAACCGTCAGGTATGTTGGTACATTACTTCATGTTTAGTTGATCAGCTTAGTATATACATTGAGTATGACTATACTGTGGTTACTTGTTATCAGTTTTGGATAGGACTGTATGTCTATTGGACTCATGTTGTATACCTGTAGATCTTCACATGTATACTTGTAGATCTCTTTACCCTATATGTTCGTGCATTTTCTATATATTACCCCTGAGTTTATACTCACCACCCCTGGACCCTAGGTTTCCTGTCGCCCAAATAACAGGTAGAAGATTCCTTGTGAGTTATGGGATCTGGCTGTTGCGGACATCTCCGAGCTACAAGGTTTAAGGTATGTTAATTGCTATTACATATCCTTCTGTTAGCTATGCATTTAATTGCTCATAACAGGGATGACTTTGTAGGGTGTTGGTTAGTATTCATAACCGTGGTTTGAGTTGACCACAGGAACGATATATTGTGGTTATTAGACATGTACCTGCTATCGAAAAGGTAATTACCTTTGAGAGCCGACTGATACCGAGTCGGATAGCAGGGGTTAGTAGTCACATCTCTTGTGGAGATCAAGGATTATAGTCTTAAGATTTTCACTAATTATGTTAGTCAGATCATTATCTATGGGGTAATGGACAAGCGAGTATACTATTGCTGATGGAGATAGTAGAGGATTAGTTTAGAGATATTCATAGGGATTTTGATCCCTGAATTAGTCATGCTGGGTTGTATAACTTTGAGGGTACTTTTGAGTACTTAACTCGTGTTATACGAAGATAGTGGAGTTGGTTGCATACCATTATCGGAATCAAGCCGATACTTGGTGGAAGAGATAGGAAATAACCTATGGAAAATAATATATCACTTGGTCACAGTTCAGTGATGTTGTGAGATAGTATTTCCCCACGTCATCTTCTTTGACTTATCGTCAGAGAATTCTTGGGCATCAAGTAGGGTGATCGTTTGGTAACAGAGGTACCAAGCAGAGTCGTTAGACTTGCGAGGGTTATGACCACCTAATAGCCCAAGAATGTGATTGGGTTGGTTTTGGCCACCCACAGGTTATTGGCTGACATCTTGATCAGGATGTTTGGATCTTTTACCAGATCCTACCGAAAGTTCTTAGACCGAGTCATGTGTATAGAAATGACTCCGTAGTAAGCGTTTTAAGAGTTGGAAATTTGATAAGCAGATATTGCAAGTCAAATTATTGGAATTCGAAGTCTCCAAATGTTGGATAAAAGGAGCGAGATTGGAGTCATGAGCCACGAGCAACTATTGGAGAGTTTTCCGATCATAGAAGACCGATTGCAGATCGTCAGCACCTTTTCATGTTTATCGACGAACTCAGAGGAAAGACTCTGAAGGGAGATTATGTGTGTGCAGTGCGGGTTACGACGAGACACAGAGCCAGATTATCCGATGGACTATTGAATCTGTTTCTACTATAAGCAGCCGGTATCTACGAGGAGAGTATGTATTTTGAAGACTCAATTGAAGACCATGGATGATGCTTTCGAGCGGACGATCCACAACCTCGGAAGCCGAGATCATGACAGAAGAATGGATTATCACATCAGCAGCGATCTACTACCTCAAATATAGTTGGAGCTCTTTGATACTTTCATCCGGAAGAAGTAAGTTACTCAGCAGTATCAGCCGAAGATATCTCAGAAGACTCAGACATTCAGACAATAATTGTTACCTTCCCAGACGACAGCAACGGTTACCTTCCCAGGCATAGTTATGATTTGTTCAGAGGAGAGAGAGTATACGATGATGGTCGTATCTATGTGGTATTCTTCAGTTGCAGCTGTACCTTTCGTAGAGTTGGAGCGTGCTACGATGTTGACAGTTCTTCAATATTTTACAGTCGGATGTATATTCTCTGCCAGTACAACAGTGGTTATCATCTCCGTGCAGTTGTTTCAGTTTGTACCTCCGTTTTCAGCAGTTGATTTCAGTTCCTCCATGGCAGATTTTTGTAGCTACTTGAGCTCAGTCGTCAAGAACAGATGTTGGGCGAGTTTACATGGTTACTCGAGAAGAGATATAGTAGACCGAAGAATTGATCATTTAGGGTATTACCTTAGTTTACCCCTGTGTGGATATATTGAGGGATACTGATAGTTACAGGTAGTCAAGTCTAGAATATTCTTAGATAGGGTTCGAAGGGTTCCTATCGACTTGTGGGTTGGTGATTTTCTCTACCGTCAGGTGAGATGTTGATTAACAATCAAGAAGTCAAGAGATACCCTTAGTCTTTGCTAGACATACCTCCACTATAGACATATCCTTACGGATAGTTGGATTGTTGGAGCGTTGGTATACTAGGACTCTCGGATGTACGTATAATCCGAGAGTATTCGGATGTAGTTACGGATGAACTCTAGTGGAATATGCGATTAAGGTGATTTCGAGAATAGTCCTGATATTGGGGACCTCATACCGGGAGATGATTTTATGGGTATCAGTGTTGCTAAACACTATGGGAGATTTATCTGCCTCAGTGTTTCTTCTTGAGAAGACTTGTAACTCTTTGTTAGAAGAGAGTCAGACCTTGAGTTTATGCATCGATTATCGATGATGGAATGCAGTAGTTGTTGTGAATGAGTATCCTTTGTTGTTGATAGAGGATCTATTTAGATCAGCTAAATGACACCTATGTATACCCTAGGATTGATATACGACTGGAATGTTGATATTGTAGTGACTTGGTGTCATACAATGATCATTGTCGATGTGATGATTGAGCTATCATCAGCTTAGAGTAAAAGGATGCAGGTGTATAGAGCTGATTGATAAGGTTGTTAGACTTATTGACGATTTAGTCGTTCATGGATTTGAGGAATCAAGTACTCTTGGAGTATTTGAGATCGATTGTCATCATATCTGTGGATGATATATTTTTGAGATATATTCAAAATCTTAAGGGAAATTGTAGTGTCCCTAGATTGATTTGGTATTTGCCAGAGATACGGATAGGATGTTTTAGCGATACTATATCGCCGACTTGTTGGACCAAGAAGGTGATGGAAATCACCTGGTCGGAAGTTGTGAAGCTAGGTTTCAGGGCCTAGACGATGACTGACTTTTGCATTAGTGTTAGTTAGTCCTTCCGTTGGGGATGTAAGGGTACTGCACATAGATGCAATGTTTCAGGGATTAGCAGCGATCCTGATGCAGTTGAATGGGGCGTATATTATGTGTATGCTAGTTGAGAAACTAGCGAGATTAGTCATTATAGTCTTCCAGTTACTTTCAGATCTGTGTGACAGAGTGAATTTTGGAAATTAGATTAATTTCTCTTGTGAGAATAAATCTCCGTCTCTGGGAAGGATAGTGGTTCCCAGAGTTGCATTCGATTTAGGAAGAGTTATTTCAGGCAACTCTTCATTCGAGAGTGATGATTTATTCAGAGTGTATTCGGAAATAGCGAGTTTGAGATGTTCATGTTGGTGGAACGATATATGGGACACGGTTGATTTCGTAGTTGATGTTGAGTATGCCAACAAGCAAAGGTGGAATATTGTGATCGGTAGGGTTATATACCGTGATGAAGTGGGAGCCTAGTACGATGGACTGTGTTGGGAGATTATCTAGAATTCGGAAAGGACTTGATAGGATTTGGGTAGTCGATGATCGATTAGCTAGGTTCGCTCATTTTCTTCCGAGCTGTAAGATGAATTTCGTTGGATCGCTTGACGGAATTATATTCATGGAGTATCCTTGAGTATCATTTCTGATAGTGATTCATGATTTATCTTACGATTCTGACAAAGTTTCCAACATGTCACGGTTATAGAGCTCCACTCCGGTACGATTATTTACCTTTTAATGAGTTGGTTAGGAGTGTATGTAAGAGCTGGAATATAATGTTCGAGCTCAGTACCCCACTTAGTCACTTGAGGTGTGTGACTTTTCTCTGGATACTTGAGATATTTATTGTGAGATCTCATACTCGTACATGAGTCAGAAATTTGGGGACCAAATTTTTATTAGTGGGGGAGAATGTAAGATATGGAAAAAAAATTATATGGATTAACCCTTTAATTAATTGAGTTAATTAGTGAGTTAATAGGATTTAATTAGTTTATTGGGCTGAATCTATTGGGATGAGCCCATTAGGCTGAATTCATTGGGTTTGACTTGGGTTAAGGGCTGAACCAAATTGAATTGGGTTTGAGTTGGGCTTAACTTGGGTTAGGTTTGGCTTGAATCAGTTCGCTTGAACCAAACTGCCAAACCACCTTTAAAGTTTCCCGATCGCGATTTTCGGCTTCTTCCATCATGATTTCTCCTCTTTCTCAGTCACGATCCCTGATTTCTTCTCCCGATCGCAAACCTTCGTCAAAATCCCGATCGCTGCCCATCCTCGGCCAGCCTCCACCTGACGCTGCTGACCTCGGTTGGGAGCAAGCAGCGCCGGCCGGTCGCCTACCCTCACTCGCACTCTATTTCTCCGACCTCCAACCATCGTCAGCCGCCATCCAGCTCGTCCGGTCGCCCTAATCGGCCTGTACGCGAATCTCGTCGTCGCACGAGCTTGGATCATCGCCGTTGCACGAGCTCACGATCACCGACCTTCATTTAGCGACGGTGATCTCGCCGCCGTCGGGTTGTCATCGTTTCCTTCGCTGGAGCTAGGGAGGGGCTCAATTCGCCATTTGCGAGTCAAGGTAGGCGAGCCGGTGTCGACAGACACCTCTGCCAAGGGTTCCACAGTGAGATTGAAGGATGAGAAGGGATACAGTTCGATCGAAAACACAGCGATCTGAAGCTTGAGTGGCCGGTTGCAGGGGACACAGGGAGGAATGTTGCTGGTGTAGGTTCGATTGTTGGTAGATCTCGATCCTTACCCATTTTAGTTTTCGTGATTTAAATCAGTCCGTGGTGGCTCTGTCGATCGACATCTTTCCAATTTGGTGTTCTGAACTTGCTATCGCTGATGACTTCCGATGCGAATCATAGCTTCTTTCTTTGATGACAGGTTATGAACTCGGAGCTCATATGAGTGCAGCGGTAGCTGGGGTTCGAAGGTTTCTAGGACATCAAGTTTCTGTGAGAGAAGTGGAACGAAGCAAGGTAAGTTGGATGAGGTTAACTTATGAATGAATATCATTATTCTTGTGATTTAATTGAACCAGTGATAGTTGATGTATGAAGTTGACCTAGGTTGTGATGCTTTATGAGGATAGATGTGAAGGCTAGATTAGGTTGATTGGATAACTAGATTAATCTAGTTGATTGGGATATGAAGTCGATGAAGGATTCGATTCGATCATTCGTTGTATTATAGAACTTAATTGCAGTGTATGTTTCATCTGCAGGACCTTGATTGGGATGGATTCTTGGATTGTGTTAGATACATGGAAGTGGAGATGTATAGCACGGATTATATGTCAGGTGGGTAATATCTACCTGGTCCGGTAGTTTTGATCAAATTCCAGTGCATGAATTTGGACTTATGCTATTACTTTGATCTTAGATCCACTCTTATTTAATCATATTCTTGTACTGCCTTGACCTTTGAGATATATACTCTGTTACTTCATTGATTATCTAGCACGGATAGGAACTATAAACCCTATTATGTGTTAGCTGATAGATGTTCAGTAAGTACATGTGGTTAGGGTTATCTTTGTGACCTCAGATTGGGTTACTGTGTTACATCACTAGAGTTAGGTGATGGATTGGATTATGGAGTCGATTGTTATATCATACCCATATTAGTGGTGCATCTATGGTGGATCTAGTTGTCTATGCATAGATAAGTGTGTGGTTGTCAGTATGTGACCATGGACTAGAGGACATAGTGTGATGGTATATCCATTATGGATTGTATGCCTGTGTATGGTTATATGGATGGTCGATAGTATATCGCTACTGACTAGAGGCCTTAGCGTGGTTGACTATCAGATGAGTATGACTCTTTGTGCGATAGAGAGAGTCTTGTGGATTGTAGTCCTTGCATAGTTGACTTTTGGTTGACCAGGACTCCCCGTGGGATAGGGAGTGTGGCGAGGATACATGTATGGAGCTATGCATCATTACATTGCATGCATGCTGTTGACTAAGTCTCCCTTGTGGTTGAGATGGGTCGTCAGCCATCCTGCCTCCCCGGCCACTCGGGGTAGTGGTAGCAGAGTTGAGGGCAGAGCACTGGATGTGCCACGCTCGGCCACTATAGATGGTGGTAGCTGGAGATGCGCACCTGGCTAATGTGCAGAGTGGTGTTAGCACTCGCCCACTATAGACGGTGGTTATGTGACGTGCAGTTGTCCTGTGTGCGGCGCTTGTCTACTCATGGGTAGGGACGGCATGGCTTGCAGTAGGGGCCCCTAGGAGTAGTTAGCTCTTTTCGCTTATACGCTACTCAGTCATACTACCCAACTCGGCCACTCGAAAGTAGTGGTAGCTGGAGTTGGGCTAGTTGTCATTGTCGTGCCACCCTGGCCACTCTGGGGTCGTGGTTGGACGGGTCCGCAGACAGTGATCATGCATATGCATTGCTGATATATATGTATGCATGTATTTGATATATGTTTTACATATGTCTGTGAGATGCTGCATTTGATTGAGCTATGATTGTTGTATATGGTTGTTCATCATGATACATGTCATCTGCATTTTATATACTGCTATGTGTTGAGCATGATACATGCGTTGATTCAGACTGTTGTATGAATTTGATTAGCATCATGTCATTGTGTGGTACGGACCGGGTTGTTATTACAGGTGATCATATACTGTTCATATGTTAGAGTATTGGTCAGGTATGGGATTGACTTGGTATGTTATATGAGTTATATTATTGTATATCTGTTCAGGATGATATAGCATATGGTGTTGCAGACCGTCAGGTACGTTGGTACATTACTTCATGTTCAGTTGATCAGCTTAGTATATACATTGAGTATGACTATACTGTGGTTACTTGTTATCAGTTTTGGATAGGATTGTATGTCTATTGGACTCATGTTGTATACCTGTAGATCTTCACATGTATACTTGTAGATCTCTTTATCCTATATGTTCATGCACTTTCTATATATTACCCCTGAGTTTATACTCACCACCCCTGGACCCTGGGTTTCCTGTCGCCCAGATAATAGGTAGAAGATTCCTTGGACGTTCGGAGCTCCGCCAGCTGATCCCATCTCACACTGGACGGATGGATATGTTTTCCGTATTATTGTATTACTATGGATTGTTGTTTTGGGGTTTTTACCCTGTATGGTTTCCGTATTTGTGATATACGGATGTGTTGTATGTATTTGGTCTTTGATTCGATTTCTGTTATGATTCTTGTCGTGTCAAGTCACTCCGAAGTGCACAGTTGGGTCTTTGTATCTTGTTTTATCTGTAGTATGTTTTCGCTGTGTTTGATATGTTGATATCTTTATGTTATATTGTTATTGTAGGCCTACGGGCCTTGTATTAACCCGATATGTTGCCACATACAGGGGAGATGTCGTCCGTTTGCTTTTCGGCACGGTATACTCTCGTGGCGTGACATTATCAATTATTGCTTCCTCCCTCTCAAGATCTTTTTCATATTCTTCTTCCACAATAGAGATAGTATCCCTCGCTTGCAATTCATCCATACCAATTATTTGTTTTCCCTTCTTCCCAGAAACTTCTACTTCATTTATATCTTTCTTAGGTTGCCCTTCTAATACCTCAACATCATAAATTTTTGTCTTTTTTCTTTTCCTTTGAGGTACTAATTTTGCCCATAGTGGATTATCAATGGGAGTATCCTTGTAATCATAGCGGATTCTTTCTCACTGTCTTATTCTAGTGGCAATTGGTTCCAGTTGAGGTTGAGGATCAACTTCAGGATTATTTGATTCAATCTCCATACCTTCTCTTCCTATAATTTCAATTAGTTCTTTTACCCTTTCAGTTAGTGTCATGTTTTCCATTCTTAACTCTTTGAGTTGTCTCTGATAAACTAAACACTCATGACATTGAGTAGTAGGGTATTTTTCTTGTATAGTTTGTGATGACGATGTCTCTATTGGATGGGGAGTATTTTTAATATAATAGTCAACCTTATCAAGCAGTATAATTTCACTATGGATACAGACTAGATCAATAATAACCTATAAAAAAATCAACAATTATTTAGATAACGAAAACGAAAAAATGTTAAGTTGTGGTCTTCTATTTACCTGTTCAGGTGAGACTTGCTCTAATAAATTCCTCACCTTGCTAATATGGGAAGGAGTTGCCCTCCACTTATTTATTTGTGGCCCTTCGGTATTGGATGGTCTCTGGATTGGGACATGTTCCAGAAATTAAGTCTGCTCATATCCAAAGTGTTATATACTTATGTGAATATAGAATATAAAATAAATTAGTAAGAAGGAACTTATAGCCAGAAGCCCGACAAATCCCTTTAGGTAAGGAATTCGGTTATTCTACGCAACTGTATTAGTAGATGAACATAGATCTCTAATAGTAGGTAATTGTGGAGCCATAAATTAATGGATGACTTCAACCCAATTGAAACTACTTATGTTGTCAAAATCATCTACAATATCTACAAGATCTATGAGACCTTATATGTAGTAGTACAGAACAACACACAAGAAAATATATATAAAACATACAACTTACAAAACAATAAAACATCTTCATCTAATTCTACTCTAGCAGAATAAGTTTTAAGCAAATACTCTAGTTTTGATCTAGTTGGTTCTTTTTTAGAGAATTGAGAAATGAAAAGAACACCTGATGCATTAGTTGAATTCATGGGAACAGAAGCTCCTCTATCTGCAATACCGAGCAAAAGGGACACATCTCTTCTGGTGAAAGCAATTGGCACAGTTGAAAACTTAAAGGTTTGACTTGCCGAATCCCAACTTTGAAATATATTGACTAATATGTCATGAATTTGTGGAATGTCTTGTATATTAAAAAAAAACAGCAAATGAGTTTGTCTAATGATCTCTCTGTGCCTTTCATGTAAACAAACAGACGAACGTTGCTTTCCTTTAGCATTTGGACCTCCAAAAATTTAATAAAGTGACATAAAATGTTGGTCCATTGAAGTTTCTTCGCACACTCATTTTTTTCCTAAAAATTTGGAAATACAAAATTTTAAAAACCTGATTTATTCCTTCATTTTATAATTGTATATAACAAATTAGAGAATCCGCAATGATTTACAATAATGCTGTGAAAAAAACCTCAGGGATTTATTTATCTAATTCAGATACAAATTAAAAAAATCGTTCATTTGAACATTTGAAATCATTCTAAAATCATAATCGAAAAAACATTAAAATAAATGACGTCCTTCATATTCGACTAAAGCAAGGAATGTGAGACATACCTTGGCCGGTGAAAGAGAGGTTGAACCAGATTCTTGACTCATTCTGCAATAATGAATGGTAGACAGAAAGTTTATGAGATGTACGACTTTCAACGGAAACCCTAAATCTGAGTAAGAAATGGGTAACACATATAGTTGAGAGGACTATGCGAGATTACCTCGAAAAGTCTCGTCGAAAATTCTAAAACTCGGAAGCTCGCTTGAGAAATCACACTGGACGAAAAATGGAGTGCAAGAAGTTCGGAAGATTTATGCCCTGAGTGAAGATTTTCTCCGAAGCTAAAGAGAGAAAGATGCTGATGTGTGCTCGTTTGGACGGGACATTTGGATAGCTCGGGATTTCCAATTGTGGCTCGGATGTCTGTCAAATCTCCGCATTAAAAGTTCTGTTTGGCGGGAGGGATAAAAATGGAATTAAGTGCGTCATTTGGTAAATATGAAAGTATACGACGTTGTTTGAGCAATTCTAAACTTCACGTGCGCTGTTTGGTAGATTGCCATTAAAAATAAGGGCATTTTGAAAAAACCTTTTAAAGCGTGGGCGTTTAGAAAAATTACCGTTTTGTTTTTAGCTGGACATCTCCGTGGTTTGGCGGCCCTCTCGTCATCCAGTCCAGTATTGACACCGGATGGCAGTCTTCAGCGGCAGCTTCCGGTTCTCCCTCTGCCCGTTACCCTCCTCTGCGAGCCATAAATCCACTCGTTGGAAATTAGGAAAGAGGCGGCCGCCCTCTTCCTCGATATTTCTCCGCTGCTCCTCTTCCACCGATGGCCCCAGGAGGATCTCGGAGCAGTCGTCCTGGGAGTCCAAGGATTCGGAGGGAAAAGACTACCTCTACCGCCTCGGTCAGGAGGCCGTCAGGGCGTCGTCGACGATCTCTTCATTGGCAACTTCCTTGGAAAAGACTCTGCGTCCATCTCTTCCATCTAATATATATATATTTTTGTGGCAAATTGATTCTGCGTATTTTATTGCATTTGTCATTTTATTGGAGCATTACCTTGGATTTATCATTTTTTTGGAACATTAGCTCGGATTTATTTGATCACGGTTCGTTGGTTTGGAATAGAGGGTTCTCCGGTTAAAAAAAGTACCCTTGACTTTAACTTTAACTTTAAAGTCAAAACTGGGTACGGTTCATGGTTTGGAACAGCTAGTTACAATTCAGATTATGGTTTACCATAAGTTACAATTATTATTATTATTTTATTTTTAAAAAATATTTTAAAAATCTAGAAATTTTGAAAAGTAAAAAGAAATTAAAAAAGAATTTAAACTTATTTAAATTGTCTATTTATTCCCTTAGATATAGGGGAATTAAAACTTACATAGTTTGTTTACATATTTACCTTTATTACTTTAGAAAGTAAAGTTATTCACTCACTTCTATTTTTTGTTTCTACGGTGGTAGTTCCTTATCAAAATTTTTTGATGTGTTCTCAAAAAATTACATTCCTTTATTTTTGTCAACTCTCATCCAACCACCAAATAATGCTTGAACTTGTCCGCGATCATTATTGTAAAATATTAAAATCTGGCTCACCGTTTGTTCTATCGAAACCAAAGGAAATCATCAAATAATTCTCTAAGTTTCTTTCTGGAATTTAAGAATTCTCGTGCACATTTCATAGATCCTGTAATAAAAGTTGTTTTCGTAAGTTTTAAACTTCCACTATCACTACCAGTATTTTCAGATTTCGAGTCCATTATATTCTAATCCATACTCTTTGTAATTAATATTTCATATAAAACATCTAATTTAAGTATGTAATATCTAAAACAAATACAACTAAATAAATATCAAGAATATAATAAAAATATTTCTCTCATTTTAACTTCATTGCTAACATGCAATAAGATAGAAATTCATTAGTGCTATAGTAATTTAAAATTAAAACTGCGTTGCAAAAATTCATTATAACTAAATGAAAAGTAAAATAATAAAAGCTCCATAATTATTCAGTTTTATCATTCAATACTTTTAAAATTTCATAAATACTACTTCATATGTTCCATTGATACAAAAATAAATATACATTGATATTGTTAACATTCTGTACAAAAAAAATAAATTAAATAATTTTTTTATATTGAAGTGAATATTGCAATAATTTATATGTTGAATTCTAACTAATTATTACATCATGTAGAAATTTTTTTAGGCCTTATTCCATTATTTTTTAAAATTCTACTCCATTATTTCATTGTATTAGGATGTGATCGGAAACTAGATATAACACTTTTAATTGGTCTAATTTAGTTTTCTAAAGTTCTTAATTTATCTCGCACACATAAATTTAAAACATAATATATAAATCGGATATGAAAATATAAACAACTGATAACATGCTTACTTAAAATTTTTCCTCAATACTTGTAACTTGTAGTATTAGTATTAGTATTAGTACCCTGAATGGTTGAGGGAGAGATCACTGGAATCCCAAGTGGTGCGAGTCACAATTTTGATGTTTTGTCAACTAAGCTTGAGCAGGCTTTGTTGTGATTTTGATATGTGTGTCTAAGTGTGTAGGGATTTAGAAGAGCACATAGGTATTTGATAGCTTGAGATTCGTTGGAGTATAGAGAAGGATGATATGAGACATTCAAAGGACTAGAAAGGATGAAGAGTGTTGGAGATAGCAAGATCATGACAAAAAGTGCTAGCAAATAAGAAGGATGATACAAAAAGGGAGTTGATGAGCTCGGTGAATCCGAGGGACGAAAGGTTTGACAAAAAGTTTTCCGATAGAGAGAGAAGGATGAATAGTGTACTACAAATATTCACCCATGGTCATTACTACATTTAAAGACATATGAGAAGTAAATATTATTTAACCAATATAAATCTCTTCTAATATTAATCATGTATGAATTTGAGTAATCCTCTTCCCTTGGATGTCTCTTTCCACAAATTTTTCTTTAAAGAAACCTTGAATAATAGGAAAAAAATAAAACAAACCCCTTATTTGCTTACCTCCACTATAGCATACTGAGATGTTGAAGTATTCATAGCACTTCTACAGTTATTTTTCTATATCACATTTTTCTCTCTCTAATATTTCCCCCCTTGATTCTACCCTTGTCAAGCTTTTAAAAGCTTGTAGTAAAATGTTTTAATTTAAACCTACAACAATGTTGGAGCTCATACACCAACTTACTAATACAGATTATCAATTACACATATAAATAATTTGATATTAATTTCATAAATTACAAAGTAATTTAGTTTATTTATTTTGAAAATTTCTTCAACAATCGCCCATAAATTTAAAAATAAATAAAAACAAAGTATATGGATAATAAAATTATATGTGTTGCTCTTATTGGTACTTATGCCATGCATCATGAAATGGCTTACTTCTCGCTTAGCGTAATGATTTTCATCTAAAGCAAATGGAGTGAACTAGGTCTTGAACTATGCCCTTTTGGACCAGACTTCAATAAAGACATAGTATTGAATTTTGCATCACGGTGTAGTGCATTTTTAGCTATGCAACTTTCTTTGCATTACTGGAGTTTACTTAGAGATTGCATAAATCTCCTTACACAGTCTTGAACTATGCCCTTTGAACCAGACTTCAATCACAACGCATATAGTATTGAATTTTGAAGCATAGTGTAGTGCATTTTTGGCTATGCAACTTGCTTTGTATTAGTGGAGTTTACTTAGCGATTGCATTAATCTCCTTACACA
This sequence comes from Wurfbainia villosa, assembly GCA_025175895.1. Lineage (NCBI taxonomy): Eukaryota > Viridiplantae > Streptophyta > Magnoliopsida > Zingiberales > Zingiberaceae > Wurfbainia > Wurfbainia villosa. Next base: position 3,365,369 of record CM046008.1, read on the forward strand.
GTCTGTAATAACACAATTAGGAGAATCCCTTCAAAGGTTGTGCAGAGTCATATATCGCAAATACTACTTGAGTCTCTTTCAGAACAAAGCTCTTCCTTACCTCGACATAGGAGCTATATAGTATACCATATATAGAGTTCAACTCACATGGAGTTTACTTCACTCATATAAGAATTTGTGCTTATGCTTAAGTTATTAATTTAGCTCCTTTGATCTACTGTTGACTTGCTATTACTATATTGAACCTTCTTCAAGTGATCACCCCTCAAAGAAGTTGTGTTTGTAGGATCGTAAAGACGCTAGAGAGAAGGGGGAGGGAGGTGAATAACTTATTTTTTAAAAAAACTTCTTTTCTTTTAAAAATCTTTACAGCGGAAAACGAAAACGAAACAAAGCACACAAGGACACACTTTATTTTACTTGGTTTACAACCAAATGGTTGCTAGTCCAAGGCCCGCTCTCCTTGATCGCTTTCGGTTGGCAATCAACTAATTGATCTCTTCTTCGTTGGAGGTAAGAGACATGAACTTACAAAAGATAAAGGAAGCGGTAAAATCCTTACTGCTCCTTATAGCAATTAGAAAAAGAATAACAATAAGATATACCAAAAAAAATAAATTTAAGTGAAGAATTTTGGTCGGAGTTGCGGCGTTGTAGTATGAAGAGTTGTCCACGAGATTTAGAGGGCAATAACACTTCAAGCAGATTTCATGTCGTAGGATTTGTGAACCCTTCTTTTATAAACCTTTGGCTTGATATAGTCTAGATCTAGATCCTATTTACTTGGATCTTATCTTGAGGTGACATTTTCTTCTTGACAAATCCAAAGAAACTTGGCGCTTTGGCTGATCCGCCTACATCAGTCGACTACTGCTTTCGCCAGTCGACTGGATCAGTCGATTGATGATCCATCCCAGTTGACTGCTATACTTGAGTTTCAATTCAATCACTTGCATTACAAGGTTAGCACAAGATACACCTGCATCACAAGGTTAGCACAAGATATATAATAATAGTGATTGTGACAGTCTTTGACCGTCCGATCTTGACTTCGGCATTCCCCCGGAACCCTTAATCGGATCGACACCTAAAGTTGTCCCCATACTGAGGACGCGACCTTATCACTGCTCATCTCACAGAGCTTACCTTTGCCAAACTCCTAGTCCTCTGACCGATTGGACTTCTTTGCTTAGCTTCTGATCCTGTCAACTTACTAAATCCTATAAGCTTAACACAGAATATAAGACCATAATATGACTTAACTTCGAACTTTTGTTATTATTAGAACTCAGATTTGATTGTCTAATGCCCCTATACGAACAATCTCCCCCTTTTAGATTTATGGCAATCGCTGATGTTCTGCTGGGCACGCGTTGTGCGCGCCCAACGTCCACGAGTGAGAGACAATGAACAGTGTTTTCACTGTTCACATGAACAGTGAAAACACCGTTCACTCTCATGCGCGGACGCTAGGCGTGTTGGATCGAGAAGCGTCGCTAAAGAGGGGGGGGGGGTAAATAGCGAGCATAAAATTTTTCGTTTTGTTTGTTCGATATACGAGCAAGCACAGAGGAAAAATAAAAAGACAAATTTATTTTTACTTGGTTCACAACCCAGCAGTTGCTACTCCAAGGCCCTAACGGTCCTAGACCGCGTACGGAGGGAAAAACACTATAAGATCTCCTCATTGGAGGTAGGAGATAACGATCATAAAACCGGAAGTATGAGGATGAGGCAACAAGCCTACCTCACCTCATTACGATTAAAACAAAGAATACAAAAGATATTACTTGCTGCTACTGCCGACGAAGAAGATGGAAGCTTGGCGTCGCGTCGGCGTTATGACAGTGTTAGAGCTTTAGCGTTGTAGGAGCACTTGAGAATAATTTTGATTGATGTTTGGGTTGGAGTCCTCCCCTCCTTTTATAGATTTTGGCCTCGGAATAAGTCTCCTCATCTCTTGGAACAGATCATGAGGTGGTACCAAATTTTATCGCGAAGTGGTCGCGTCAAATATTATCCATTTTGACCTAGCGCAAAAGGCTAATTCGTCGCCATCAGTCGACTGATGCCTTCCATTAGCCGATTGATGAGCATCAGTCGACTGCCCAATGGTCAGCAGTCGACTGCCAGCCTGGCCACTTCCCTGCAATAAGAGGTTAGCACGGAAAATGGTAAATGCGAAGGTTTCTTACCGTCCGATCTCGACCTAGACCTTCCACAGGAAGTCTTAGTCGGATCGCCACCTACGGTCGTCCCCCTACAGAGGACACGACCTTACAATCTCTCACTCACACGAGCTTACCTCTGGTCCTTTAAGATCTATCGCTTTGCTTCCGGTCTTCCACCTAGGTTCTTTGACTCTCACGAAGTTCCCTCGGTGTTGCCTGACCACCACAGCTCCCTCTAAGTGTCGCTGACCTTCGGCTTAGCTTAGCCTTTCTTCACACTTGATTTAGCTCGTGAGACGACGATGTAAACTTAACTTTGTGTCTTTACCATAATCAAAACACAGGTTTGATTATCTGGTGCCCCTGCACAAACAATCTCTCCCTTTTTGATCTATGGCAAACCAACACAAAGTTAAGGGAAATTAAAGCATAAAACAAGTATAGTAAATGATGAATGCCATTTCCAAAAACTCCCCCTCAACCAAAACTCCCCCTTAACCAAAACCCCCCCTTAACCCTAGGTGATTTTTGAAAGAAATACTATAATTTTCAAAATTAAATTTTGTGTTACTCCCCCTTAACTTTCGCTCTTCTCCCCCTTTTGACATAAATAAAAAAAAATGTTGGGGTTTTTGTATAAAATAGGGGTTTAAAAACAATATCGTATATGCATGCATCGAGATAAATCAACTATGAGTCCAAGCATGCATCTAGCAGTAGTTAGATAGATTGGTTCGAGGTGTGTCCCTCTGCACCAATAATCTAAAGGTTTGTAATATAACCCTTATGGTTAGTTTGCTCTCTCCCTTAGTCAAATATATGAAGTATAAGAGATGTAGGGGGCGCTAAACTTTGGCCTAAAGAGTTGTAAATAGTCGTTAAGTACAATAGTTGAGAAAATAAATAGTATTTTGAAAAGGTTATTTTAAGTATATTTCAATTATCCTTAACATCTCACCCATTCTATGTGTCTCAGAATTTGTTCACCTTATATGTTTTGTGAGATGATTTAAGATTGATTAAAGATAGTCAACCTTGGGTTAGATTCGGATTTAACCTTTAGATCGTTAAGTAACTTTTCAAGAAATTGGCTTCCAGGTCGTGGCGAGGCACAGGGGCCTTCTTTGATTGGAACAACGACCACTTCCTTAGACAAAGCCAAATTTAAGAAAATATCACTTAAGTCACTTAGGGTTACTTTCTGGTCTAACTAGTTTAGGATACGGCGAGGTAGCTTCAGCTAGTTCCACTCGGTCAAGTGCACCAAGCTAGATACGTCTTATCTAGCTCGAATATACGAGACTTTGTTTCCCTAACGTACTATCATCTCGCCGCATCCTGATACTATGTTGTCAAGAGTTGACTAACTATTTTTCCTATCTAGCCATTCTAAAAATAAAATAAAATATGCAATGGTTTTGCTAAGTAAGCGAGTATACTATTTTAGTATTGGCTCCCCCTGGACCATTGAACCAATATAGTCTATTCAAATAATGAACTTGATCCTGGGGAATCCAAAACTTATTAGTCCTTATATGTGAATTCAATAAAACCTTTGGGACCCATGCTTGGACTCTTTGATGACTACGATTCACAATAGACATGTAAGATCTATTCATAGTCGTTGACTTAAATCCGAGTCCGGCTTTGTTGTACACGGCTCTTTGGGTTCCAAGTAGCCGGTTAAGGTTCTTAGATCCCAACGTGAACTTTTCCAACCTAGCCTCAACCTCTTGAACTCGATCTTTCAAGAGAGAATTCTCCTCCTCAAGTTTTTCAACTTGGATTGAGTTTCCCTCTTGAACTTGACTAGTTGAAGAGGTTAGAGTAGCCTCTTGCTTGAGGGTTTCAACCTTCTCAAGTAACGACTCAACCCTAGATTCGGACTTAGTTAATTTTCTAGTAAGCATTTTAATTGTAAGGTAAAGTGTAGTAATTAAAGAGCGGCTAACCTTGACTTTCCCTTTTGGTCCGACTTTGAGTTTCCTCTCGAAGTAATCTTCGGGGTCGGAGTCGGAGTTGTAGTTGGACTCGGCTTCGGATTCTGACTCGGACTCCTCCGATCTTGCCATGTCTTCTCGGTTCTCCCAAGTTTCGCACCCAAGAGGGAGTTTTGAAAAACATTTAATTTTTTTTGAAAAGGTGTTAAAAATTTTTAAAAATATTTTTTAAAGGGGGAGTTAAAATTTTGAAAATTAACATTTTTGAAAAATGTTTTATTGAGAGGGAGTTGGAATTTCAAAATATTTTAAGGGGAGCATTGATAAATTTTAAAAATTGAGTTTTGAAAATTTTAGAAAATTAATCTTTTAAAAATTTTGAAACCGAAAGATAAAGGGGGAGATCCCATCTTTAAAAGAAAATCTTATTTAGGGAGAGTATTGATAAACTTAAGCATTTTTGATAATTTTTTTAAAACTTTAATTCTCAGCTTTAAAGTTGTGGCATTTTGAATTTAATATTGATTTTGATGTATGCCAAAGGAGGAGAGAGGAGATTTAAAGTTCTAGAGAAGAGACTTAAAGAGAGGGAGATTTAAAAAATTAAAATTTTTTATGTATATGAGAATTTCATGCATATACATTTTTAACCCAATGCATTTCTGATATATGCTATAATTGGATATTGCAGTTTGATTCTCCTAAATTTAACTGATGTGTTATCATACATTAAAAAAAAAAGATTGTTGATGCAGAGAGCATCACTCCTTGATTTTGATGTATGAACCATAGTTAAAGTTAGGACTTACTTGTGTTCTAATATCAATGTTAAGTGTGCAGGCTTAACAGGAAGTCCTAGTAGGTCGTGTTGACAGGATACTATGCAAATGTCTTGACAGATCAGGAGGGTTAGACACCAGGTATGAAGTCCAGATGGATCGAGTGGACTGGATATTTAGCATGAAGACCGGTTGGGTTAGGAGACCGGACAATCGACAAAAGGCCCAACTGGGTCAGGTAGACCGAACAACTGGTGGAAGCCCTGATAGGTCAAATCGGATGTCAAGAATGGTAAGTCTGACAGAGCAGTCGACAGGTAAACCTCGAGTGGAGAGGTGAGGTCGAGTCCTCTTTAGGGGGGCAAAGCTAGGCGTTGATCCGATGGAAAGTCCGCGTGGGATTTAGAAGTCGAGATCGAGCAGTATTACTACTGCTATCATATTATCTATTGTTGCTAATCTTATTTTGCAGGGATCAATCGATTGAATGGATTCCAGTCGACTGAAGTCCAATCGACTAGGTATGGGTTAATCGATTGGATACCTAGTTAGCAGGATTAGCTGGCGATTGATCGAAGATCTGGTAGCGCAGATAGAAAGAGTTTCAGTCGACTGAGGAGTTTTAGTCAACTAAAGAGGCAAACTTCTCGATGTGGAGCCGGGTGACCTGGAGTCGACTGGAGCGTGTTCAGTCAACTAGAAGACTAGAAGTTCCATATCGACGGGCTGATGTGGAGTTGACTGGAAAGGCATTTCATTCGACTAAAAAAGATTTATAAAACAAATGCTCAACCAGCTCCGACAAGAACACTGCTATTATGTCGAAGTGCTACCTTTATTCATTCTCATCCACTAGAGCTTCATTTCCTCACAAAGACGCATTTATGACACTCTATGCCTACTTCAAAATTTCTATTAGTGTCGGTATAACTTAGCTCTTAATTTATTGTACTTATTTTCGCTTGTATGTACTTAATTTCAAAGAGAGGGTAGAGTGTTTTCTATCTCTCATTTTTGTAAAAATCGAACCCCTTCGACGTAGATGACATTTTGTTAATTGGCAACAATGTCAAGGTGTTATCGGACGTAAGGGTATGGTTGTCCAAATAGTTTGATATGAAGGACTTGAGAGAAGTGGGACACATCCTTGGGATCAAGGTTATAAGAGATCGCAGGAAAAGGATGTTGTGCTTATCTCAAGCTGCATACATAGACACCATTATGGATCATTTTAGCATACAAAACTCTAAGAAAGGCTTTTTACCTTTCAGGCATGGAGTTCCTTTATATAAGGAGATGTGTCCTAGAACATCTAAGGAGATAGAGGAGATGAAGGCAGTTCCTTATGCTTCGGCAGTAGGAAGCCTCATGTATGCGATGCTATATACAAGATCAGATATCTACTTTACCGTGGGCATGGTCAGCAGATATCAGAGTAATCCAGGATAGGGACATTGACCTACGGTAAAGCATATATTGAAGTACCTGAGAAGGACTAGGGATTATATGCTAGTTTACCAGGCAGGCCAATTACTCCCTGTGGGTTACACAGATTATGACTTCCAATCAGATAGGGATAACAGTAAGTCTACCTCAGGTTTTATGTTTACTTTGGGAGGTGGAGCCATTGTATGGAGGAGTGTCAAGCAGAAATGTGTGGCGGACTCTACCATGGAAGTTGAGTATGTGGCGGCCTCTGAGGCGGCCAAAGAAGTTGTGTGGCTCAGGAACTTCTTGATGGACTTGGATGTGATTCTTGGTTTGCCCAGAACTATGACAATTTATTGTGATAACAATGGTGCAGTTGTAAAATCGAAGGAACCACGAGCCCATAAGGCAAGTAAACACATAGAGCGCAAGTACCACATGATACGAGAAATCGTAAAGCGAGGAGAAGTTGTTGTGGCCAAGATTGCATCGGAGGATAACCTGACAGATCCTTTCACTAAGACCCTTCCAGCAAGAGCTTTTGATAGGCATGTGGAGGGAATGGGAATCAGATGTATGGCAGTTTAAGGACATCATAGTCTTTTAGTATAAGTGGAAGATTTTTGGGATGTATACTGAAAAGTCTATCTTTTGTATGAACATCTTTAATTTTGAAATAAGAATCACATGATCATTGTTTGTATATTTATGGTTATTTTTGGTTATGCATATTTGTCTGATACATTACATTGTAGATAACATGGTGTGTAGTATCACACAGGAGATCATGTTATCGGTTCATTGTAAGGTATAAGTAAAGGCTCACAACCAAGATGGCTTTGGATAAACCATTGGAATGGTTGTAGTGTGATTTGGTATTAGTTTGTCTTAACCATTGAATTACATTAGTACACTTTGTGTGTATTGAGCAGGATCGAAATAAAGGTGATTCGATTTATTGCTGACTACATAATCGAATCGGACCTCAGATATTATGTTGTATATGCTCTTAATCCCGATATAATAATGGACACATATACTTAGTATTCATTTCTTTGATTTACCAAAGGGCGAGATTTATAGAGTAAATCGATAGGCTTGGTAAGTTGGAAAATGATATTATTTATATGGTGTGTCGTTGATTATAGGAGGAAACCGTGTCCTATAAAATAGGACGATGATGTCCCCTTGAGGAGCTCATAAGATTCATCATGTAAACCCTGCAGGTGGACTTGGTCCGACATGCAGATAAGGTTGAGTGATACTACTCATGGAGTTAGATGTTGATTAATTAATTGTCAGTAAATTAATTAATCGACGGACATTCGAGATCTTAAACACGGGGAGAAATATGTGCAAATAATATATGGAACCCATATTAACTTATGGGAGTTGGTGAGGTAGATCAATGATAATCCTCTAGTGGAATGGATTATCATTAATGGATCGGACTTTATGTGGGCTTGATCCATTGGGTGGCCAAGATCAAACTCCTCCTCATGGTCCCTATTATAGCCTATTAAAACCTCATGAAGCCTAGATCCGATGGTGGAAAATAAAACTCTAGATTTGACGGTGGAGATTAAATCTCTATATCCGACGGTTGAGATTAAATCTCTAGATTCGACGGTTGAGATTAAATCCCTAGAATCGACGGTGGAGATTAAAGGAGGCTTAGGCCTAACTCTATAAAAGGAGGATAAGAGGTGGGCGACAAGATAGAATTCATTGAAGAGGGGATTAGGGTTTGGGCGGCTAGGGTTTGGAGGGCTGGGCGGCCACAATTTTGGAAAGTTTTTCCTTTCTCTTATTCTTCTTGGCCGGCACCCAAACTTGCTTCTCCTCTCCTTGGCTGGCGTCCAAGCTCTTCTTCCTCTTCTCCTTGGCCGGTGGAAACAAGGGTTAGGGTGATTCCTTGGAGCTCTTGGCCAGCGCCCACCTTCCCCTCTCTTTGGGATGACGACAAGCTTCAAGTTTGGAGCTTGTTGGTTGGTCCTAGATAGAGGAGAGTTTTGATTATATACTTCCTCTTGTTCGGAGCGAGCAAGGAAAGGAAGATTGTGATCTAGGAGGCTTCGACTTTTGAAAGATCGTCGCCCACACGACGTCCAAAAGGAGGAAGGACATACAATAGAAGATCGAGAGGTATAAATTTTATTTTGTTTTTCTTTTGTTCCTTTGAATGTTGTATGTTTGTGTTATGTGGCTAATTTACTTGGACCCCGAATACAAACGCAAAAATCGACGATCCGTACATCGTCTATTCCGCGGCTAATCGTAGAATAGAAGTTGGTTGCTTGTACAATAAGTTTGTTCAAGTGACCACTCTAATCGAATAACACGACGATAAAATGGTAGCTTGGGTAATCCCTCCTTGTCAAGGATAAATTTTTTTATCCGGGGACGTAGAAGGGATCGTCATGAACAAGCGACCGAGTTGAAGTGGGAAACGAAGTTTCCTACCTTCACTTTTATCACAATCCACTAGCTGAATATTGTCTACAAATATCTTTTGCCCTTCCTACATAATTACCTTTCTAATATCATGACTACACAACTGATCTAATTACCAAACTAATGTAAATAAGCATCCGCACAAATTCATCAACTATTTCCTCACAAATAGAACAACCCCTACTCCATCATTATTCATTGAACCAATATAAGATTAACTACATAACCAAATCATATACTACTATTTCCTCAATCTGAGCTTCCTTGGCATTGCTTCACCTGCTCACAGCAGATCTAAAACCAAATCTTATTGTTGTTCCCCCTAGCAGATCCCGAATAAAGCCTTCAGCTGAATAGGAACAATCCCTGCTCAGCTTCACTTCAATCCCTCAACACCTTGATACACTTTTTATTTTTAAAGTACTAATCTACATAATCTATTTGAATCAGAAAACCTTTCATCATCTTCATCACCTACAATCCATCGCAAACCTTCACCAAACCCATAAGCTTCCCTCTTATCTACAAATCTCCAAATCAACATTCCAATGTAGCAGTAGAGGTAACAGGGATTACCAGCAGACTTATCAGAAATTAGGGCATATAGGTTATAAGAAACTCACTAATCAATCCACAGATCTAAGCATCGAAGCATAGTGATTGTGGGTCACTGGTCGCAATGCAGGGCAGGTGATCAACGAGGTTGAGCCACCAGTGAGCTGGCTGCCAACGAAGGTGGCTGGCCTAACAGATCCAACAGCAGTGACGGGGTTGTTCGGGGTGGCCACAGTCGATCATAGTGGTTGTTCGCGGTGACCAAAAGACAACTGCGATAATGAGTAAATGGTCAAGATCGAGGATGGCAGACGACTGATATGACACACAATCTGGAGAGGCAAGTGGTGGCAGAATCAAACTCGCGATGAATGGCAGAGGCACACATCGTGTGGAGGAGCGATCTGGAGAACACTGCTTCAATAATGCTCGATGGAGAGTAAAGCTCGCGATGGTGGCTGGCTTGGGGCGCCATGATGGGGCGACACCGTTCGGGCATGGCGGCGGCGATGAGGAGCGGCGCTCAATCAAGAGCTTGAAAGAAGATAGGAAATCGGGATAGAGAAAAGGAGATGGTTGTGACGGAGGAGAAAAGATGGGGAGAAAAGAAGTAATGGGTGGAAATATAAACCTATGTTTAGTAATTATAACTTAGGTTAATTAAATCAATTAACTTTCCAATAACTGATAATCTAAATAGGCTTTATTAAATCCTATAAAATCTTTCCCCATAAAATATCGTAAGGACTCTATTTAATTCCATATTTTTTAAAAAAAAATCTTGAGAAATTCTATAAGAAAATTTCTCAATTAACTATTATTATTTTATTTTTCTAATATCTTACAGTTAACCCCATTATCCCATGTTTACGATCCCATTTTATTCTCTCCTCCTCCTATATATGTACTTCTTGTTAAGTATTGGTTGATGAGTTTTTCTCGAAGAAGACATTCTTCTTGATGATGATGTTGTGAGTAGATAGTCGTGAGACTCAGGATAAGAGAATCCTCATCACATCACCGGAGCTTAGGGTTGCGATGTTATGAAGTTGCGGTGGAAGTTCAACTTGTGATTTCCATCCTGACTGCGAGAGCTTTGTTCTTTGAGTTGTTGTTCAAGTCAAGTTCCTACATGCAAACTCATTGGTATCTACAGATTTGAGGTATACTTTAATTTCCGCAAAGATTTTATAGGTGTTAAGATTGAGTATACTTGACATTAGTATCAAAGCAAAGTTGAATGCGAAATTAAGTTCGTGTTCAACGTTTTCTTGAGTTAGAACTTGAGGAATGACTGGTGTGTCTGAGATCGCCAAACATAATTCTCATCTATGTCGCTCTCTTCATGGAGAAGGCGTTAAACAATATTTTTCTATCGAGTGGATGCCCGACTGAGAAATGAGTTGTCTGAGCACTTTGGGTGCTCAGGACACTAAGTGCGAAGCCCTTTCTTTTCTTGCAGAAATCCCGAGTGAGAAAACTTTGTTGCAGATTTCTCTGTGTTGGTCGAGCACCTAAGGGTGCTCGGGACGCCTATGCACATAGAGGTGATTGGGATGCCTACACACGTAGAGGTTCTCGAGCGCACATAGAACTCGGCAGACCGAGCCTGCGAGGTGCTCGGGACGTCCGAGATGCGAAGTTCTCGGCTACGCAAGAAGTTCCTAAGCACGTAGAGGTGCTTAGGATGCCTGGGAATGCGACTGAGCACGATGCTCGGGATCAATGTACTCAGGATCATGGGATGAGCGCTGGGTTCGGGATGCTTAGGACGCCCGAGCATGCAGAGGTGCTCGAGATGTGCATGTGGCAGTGTGTTGCTTAGGTGGCCACATGCGTGAGGTGCTTGGGCATGAGAAGCACTCGAGCGTGCATAGTGCTCGGGCACGCGGAGGTGCTCGGGCCGCATTCATTGATTCGCTCAAGCGCGTACAATGCATGGGCATGTGGAGGTGCTTAGGGAGCAACCCCCCTCTAGCGCTACGTTTGATCCCCAATAAGACATATCAGAGCCCGGTGCACTTAGAAGAATAAGTCACCCTGATTACCAACCCTTAAAGTGGTATCAGCGGGGCGTTCTTCATCGGATTAACATCTGAGGGAGCAACACGCTAGAAGAAATGGAGTTTCAAGATAGATTGGGGGATGACATCACGGTTCCGCCTTCCTTCGACCACGAAAATTTTGCATATTGGAGAGGTAGAATGATGTATTTTCTGATGTGTGATTTTGAAAATTGGATTAGCGTTGTAATAGGGTTCAAAGCTCCAAAGAATAAGAAGGGGAGAATACTCAAGAAGAAGAAGTTGACCAAGGAGCAAATCCGATATTTTGAAATAAATAATAAGGTAATGAAATTGTTAGTTAATTTGTTACCTAATGATATTTTGACAAAGTTAGGTGAGTTTAGGGATACTAAGGAATTATGGAGTAAGCTAACCAAGCTCCATGAAGAATCTTCACCGGCTCAAAAGGAGGAATCCAAAGAATTAAGCTCATCATCTCAAGAGCTTGAGGAGTTGAAAGTTGAGAGATATTCAACATCCAAGAAAGAGGAGGTTGAAGAAGTCTCCACTTCTAGGATTGAGGGGGAGGAGAGACTATCCTCGATGCCGGAGCTAGAGCAAGAAGAGGAACCCTCTGCCTTCGGAAGAAATGAAGAAGAAATCCACCATTCTCCTACGAACCAAGAAGGTAGCTCAAGCATGCTAAATAAAATAAAAATCATATAACATGCTTTGAGTGTAGGGAAGTAGGGTATTATAAGAGTAAATGTCTAAAAAGAGTCAAGAACGCTCAACCGACACCAAAGGCGAAGGAGAAGACCAAGAATACCAGAGCCCCAATTCGTAAGAGCAAGGAACACATAGTGTGCTTTTGGTGTCAACAAAAGGGGCACTATCGGAGTCAATGTCCTAGGGGGAGCCATTCGACCAAGGGCAAAGGAGGAGCTTCACATGTAGGGGGAGCTAAGACAAACCCTAAGGTAACATTTAATAATACTCCTACTTTATGTAAGGATAAAAAGCATGCTAGGGATAATTTTAATGCACTTGCTATTCTTCATGATAAAAATGTAAGGTTATGACCGACGCGTAGATGTGTTTTTGTCGTTTTACAAACGAATGCAATGGAAGAAAAACGTAATAATTTCCTAAATTATTACAACACTCACACCCACACATGCAGGATTACAACACGTGCGGACATATCCGTCAAATAAAATTTTATATACAACAAAAATAAAATAAATTTTACTCTAGGTATACCTTTCGAATGTTGGCGAGCCGGAAGGTCATCAACCGTACGATGCTTGAGGAGCTTCATCTTTGCTCGTATCCATGCCGAATCTTCGAAGGGATGACTTCTCAAAGCCACGAGTTTGACATTCTCTTCGCTACTAAAAGAAGAAACAAGGTCGGGTGATAGAAGAGCAATCACTGACTTATTTTGTGACACAAACGAGTCCTCGAACAACCTTCGTAAGGTTGTCAATTCGTGTTGGAATTAGCCACTATTTTTTAAGCTTCAATAAGCGACAATAACAACCCTAAAATCTAGAGTGGTTGGCCTCTAAAGAGGTGGAAACAACCCTTGTTTCCTTGATGACCGGCGGAACACCAAACCCTAATTCTCTTAGGTTCGGCCAAGGGCACAAAGGAAGAAACTTTTGTTCCAAGCCTTGGCCAAATAGTCAATCCACCTTGAGGAAGATTTGGCCAGAGTTGGTTGGACCTAAACAAGAGGGAGCCTTGCTAGGGCCGGCGGCAAAGAAGAAGGAAGAGGGTAGACAATTCGGGTAGGTTGAGGAAGAGAGTCTTAAGGACTTTTATTCATTAGGTCTAGCCTTTATAACCCTTTATATAGGCACTAATCCTAATGGATTATAGGTTAATGGATCAAATCCCTAAGCCCATAACCATTAAAGCTTAATCTCATCCATTAAACCCTAATTGGGCTCTTAACCAAAGAGGGCCCTTTTAATTAAAACTAAATGAGTTTGGTTTATAATTAAAGCTTTTAAGGCCCAATCTGTCTTCTTAAGACATGCTCCTTTCACATTTTCGACTTGACAAATATTTCCATATTTGTCATGTGTTTGGTCCAACCAAACTTGATCTCTCTCAATCTTGAGAATTCAATTCTCAAACTCATTTTAAGTCTCTTCGAAAGATTCATAGTGTGTGTGACCTAATAGGTTCTCGATTTATGTTGGTCATCTATAATTAACCATTAATTATGGAACGATCATGAGTGGCATCTAGTAGTACATCATGATCCCCAATTAATCAAAAAATCAACGGTTGATCTCAGAACAATTTTCGAACCCTTCAGCAGCTACAGTGAATCGTGTCTCGTTCCTTTCACTCATCTTATACCCACTTGGTTTAGGACATGATCTATGTGTCAGTCCCCACTAAGCCGACTACGTCACACCTAGCCCAAGTCTTACTTCCTCATCCAGTGGATTCTAATTACTTCGACATATATCCAAGAGTACCAAACTCTTGACATGCAATGCTTTGGCCAAAGACTTTAAGTAACAACCCTAACGAGTGATCATAGGGTATACATCTCCTCGCAAGGAGTGGTGAATCCTTTATTGGCTATTCAATCACCTTTGGACACTTCGACTTATACCCAATCATCCCATACCCACACCTCTGTAGAGATGTATCAACTAAGATGTCAAAGTATAAGTCTCCATAACCATGATGACTTGAATACCTCGAGTCGAAGGAAACTTGCACTCGAGTTGTAGTTAGAGCTTCACTGACATATCTTATATGCAGAGAACCAATGAAGTCTTACAACAGGTCACTCTAATGAACTAGTTACCATAACTAGCATCCACATTTAACTCTCAACATCTCAATGTCTCCAGCCAATGAGGAGCAGCTGCTTGGATTAACCAAGGAGTATAACTCATGCTAGTCTCTCAGAATCGATGATGTCTGGACTCATCAATTCATCGACTAGGGATTATTTCAATACATTTATAATTACACATGTAGAGATACTCACTAGTTGTGATCCAATCACAAGTTCTCTCATGCTATGAATCGTATCGCGGACATTCAGTAAATGAGTTTAAAATCCAATCAAACACATATGATATGTGTACTAGAATAGTGAATCTTTATTTATAAAATAAATAGTACAACCATAAAGCGATTGCCTTAGGACACCTCTCAAACATAACATACTCCCACTTGGCCTAAAGTCAATCACCATGGTATCTAATACCATAGTCCTTGACGTGACTCTCAAACTGACTTTGTGATAGAGTCTTTTTCAAAAAAATCCGCTAGGTTCTTTTCTGTGGGAATCTTCTCGATTTGTATTTCTTTCCTACTGATGATTTCTCTAATCAAATGATATCGCCAAAGCACGTGTTTGGATCATTGGTGAGACCTGAGTTTCTTTGCCTATGCAATAGCTCCAGCATTGTCACAGTAAACTGGTAATGCTTTAACAATGGATGGAACCACCCCGAGTTCGAAGATGAACTTCTTGATCCAAACTACCTCCTTTGTTGCTTCAGAAGCTGCAATGTATTCTGCCTCCATGGTAGAATCGACAAATGTGTCTTGTTTGGAAATTTTCCAACTCACTGTGCCACCATTCAGTGTGAATATGTACCCAAACTATGACTTGGAGTCATCCTTGTCGATCTAAAAGTTGGCATCCGTATACTTGCGTGTAACCATATCACCTTCTCTATATACTAAGAACATATCCCCAATTCTTCTCAAGTAGTTAAGGATTATTATCTTGACAGCCACCCAATGATCTATTCCTGGATCAGACTAGTATCTGCTCGTGACACTCAGAGCATATGATACGTCGGACCTTGTACATAACATAGCATACATGATAGATCCTATTGCAGAAGCATAAGGAATCTTATTCATGAAAATACTCTCATCTTTTATGTGGAGACACATAGACTTTGAAAGGTGAATCTCATGTCGCATGGGTATATAACATTTCTTGGATTCAGACATACTAAACCGCTTTAGCACTCTATCTATATATGTAGACTGCGAAAGACCAAGCAACCTTTTCGATCTATCTCTATAGATCTTAATCCCGAGGATGTAGGTCGCTTCTCCCATGTCTTTCATGGAGAACATTTTGGATAACCAACCTTTGACTGACTATAAGACAGGTATATCATTTCTTATTAGTAGTATGTCATCGACATATAGTACTAGAAATACGATCGCACTCCCACTAACCCTCTTGTACACACAAGGTTTGTCAAGATTTTGTGAGAAATCGAACTCTTTGATTGCCTCATCAAAATGGATATTCCAACTCCTAGATTCTTGCTTCAGTCCATAAATGGACCGTTGAAGCTTGCATACTTTGGTTTTGTCAACCGATGTGAAACCCTCGGGTTGTATCATATACACATCCTCATGCAGGTTTTCATTAAGGAAAGTTGTTTTCACATCCATGTGTCATATCTCATAATCATAATGAGCTGCTATGACCAGGAGTATCCGAATAGATTTAAGCATGATAACTGGTGAGAATGTCTCGTCATAGTCAACACCTTGCTTTTGACGATAACCTTTTGCCACCAATCTAGCTTTATAGGTAATCACATTACCATCCATGTTAGTTTTCTTCTTGAAAACCCACTTGCACCCAATAGGCGTGATGCCTTCAGGTGTATCGACCAAGTTCCAAACTTGGTTTTCATACATGAAATTCATTTTTGACTTCATGGCTACTAGTCATTTGTCCCTTTCTGAACTTTTCAGAACTTCTTCATAACTAGTAGGTTCATCATCCTCAATGAGTAACACATCATTAGATTCACTTACGAGAAATTCATATCTCTCAGAAATCTTATGTGACCTACCAGATCTATGAAGAGGTGGTGTAATGATAGGTTCAGTCATTATCTCATCATCATGAATAATCGACTGTGGTTCCGGTATAGACGTCTCTTTAGTGTCTATTGGAGTTTCTTAAACTTCCTCAAGTTCAACCTGACTCCTACTGTTTTCTTGCAAGAGAAACTCTTTCTCTAAAAATACAGCATTCATTGAAACAAACACCTTTTGTTCCAAGGGATGATAGAATTGGTAACCCCTCATTTCCTTAGGATATTCAATAAATAGACACTTTTCAGACTTAGCATCCAGCTTGTCTGATGTAGTCCTCTTCATGTAAGCAGGACATCCCTATGTCTTCAAATAAGACAACTGGGGTTTTCTTACCAGTCCATATCCGATATATATGGAGTATCAGAGACCTCCTTGGTCGGAACTCTATCCAGCAAGTGAATAGCTATCTCGAGTGCGTAGCCCCAAAAGGGTTTGGGAAGGATTGCATGATTCATCATCGATCTCACCATGTCTAACAAGGTTCGATTTTGCCTTTCAAATACACCATTATATTGCGGTGTATAAGGCAGAGTCCATTGAGATAATATACTATAGTCTCTTACATAATCCTGAAACTTTTGGCTTAAGTATTCTCTACCTCAATCGGATCGAAGTATCTTAATACTTTTACCAAGTTATTTCTCTACTTCATTTCTGAATTCTTTGAACTTTTCAAAGGCTTCAGATTTATATTTCATAAGATATACATACTCAAATCGTGAGTGATCATCGATAAAGGTAATGAAGTAGCGGTAACCTCCTTGAGCATGAATTGACTTTGGTCCACATACATCAGTATGTATGAGACCAAGTAACTCTTCCACTGGCTTACCCTTTCCAGAAAAGGAAAACTTTGTCATCTTGCCTTGTAAGCATGATTCACATGTATCAAATGATTCTAGAATTCCATTCTTGTGTAACTCTGATATGCGCTTCTTGCTTATATGGCCAAGGCGACAATGTCATGTGTAGGAGGTTAATTGATCATCTTTTCGAGCACACATTGCTCGCTTCGATATTGAACGCGTCACTAGATATATCTAATACGTAGATGCCATTGCATAAAGTTTTGGTGCCATAAAGAACGTCATTCAAGGTTATATAACAACAATTGTTACTAAATGTCAAATGGAACCCCTTTCTATTTAAACAAGAAATTGAAATAATGTTCTTTATTAATGCATGAACAAAATAACAATTGTCCAGTTCTAAGACAAGTCCACTAGGAAACTTCAGCGAATATGTTTCGACGGCGACAGCTGCAACCTTTGCTCCATTGTCGACTTGCAGATTCGCTTCTCCCTTGACAAGTCTTCTGCTATCCCTTAGCCCTTGTATGTCATTACATATATGTGAGCCACGCCTGATATCCAATATCCAAGCGTCAAAGGAAATAACATGATAGTCGATAACGAAAATACCTGAAGAGGATGGGGCATCAGATGTCGACTTCTTCTTCATAGACTCGAGATAAATCTTACAATTCCTTCGCTGATTTCCCATCTTGCCATAGTGATGGCATGTGCCCTTTGGAGCTGACTCTCCAGTTTTGGCCTTCTTCTTCTTTCCCTTTGGCTATTGCTTTAACTTCCTCTTAGAACCTTTCTTTGAGAAGTCAACCAACATCATTGTCTTCTATTCTTTAGTCACAGAAGGTTCTACAGTCTTGAGCATATTAATCAGCTTGGGAATGGTGGATTCAAGTTGTTCATCGATAGTTGATCACAAATTGTTAGTTACTCTAGGACAAACTATATAGAATTAAGTCAATATTTAATTCATGATCCATCGCAAACCCTAGTGATCCTAGTTGCTCAATGTACCCGTTCATCTTCAGTATAAACTATACTGCAGATGAACCCTCCTCCATCTTTGAGCTAAAGAGATGCTTCGAGATCTCGACTGCTCATCGAAGAGTTCACAAAGATGATAAATGATCGTGTAAGCATCCATATGCTTGTGCTGCTTTTGCATCTCAGAAGTCATCGTTGCTAGCATGATGCAACTGGCAAGCTCAGAATCAGTCGTATGCTTCTGATGGGCCAACATTTGGTCCAGAGTTGCATGGTGGGAAGAGGCTCTTGAGGACATAAGCAAGCTTCTCGACCCTTGAGAATGATTCTCAAGTTTGAAGCCAGATTCAAGAAGTTAGACCGATCGGTTTGTTCGATTCCAAGAATGAATTGAATGTAAGACATTATCAAATGATTAACCTAGAAATACAAAATCGAGAATGTGAGAGAGATGATTTGATATGTAAACAATTTACATATTAGGCTCCCACTCACTTTTCAAATTCAAGAGCCCTTACTTTGAATTCGGGAAATCGTAGGTTTTTCTCTGAGTGGGTTGATATCCACTATAGATAAGAACAACCTTGACGTTAGGCCAACAAGTCATTCTTAGTTATAGTGGTAGGTATCAAGTATACCGATTACATATCGCGTATATGTAACTATCACATTATGCTATCAACTATTTGAATGTTCGCATAAACATCGGGTTGTTAACACATTAACAAGTATACATCAAATGTATATCACTCGACTTCTATCCGTATTGACCTTGGCGTTAGGTCAACAAGTCAATGCTTCAAGTTAAAGTCAACCCGTTAATCATGAGATCGTATCTCTATGGTTCGAACATATCTAATTTTAGGTTGACCTTGACTTAGGTCAACAACTCAAACAAGGAATTAGACTCTAGTTCTTACCATATTAACGGCAGGTGTAAACTTTAAAATTTGTATAAGAGTTTTAGGTCTCATCCTCATGCATATGTTCTACCTATATGACATCGCACGCATGACATATATGATGACATGTCACAATGCATGGCAAAATACATCTAATCATGGCATATGATATGACATGATCATGTCATAGTTGTCATTATATTATTTTAAAATTAAAATATATTTAGAAATTTGATTTCCATAAATCAACATTCCTTTGATTAAATTAGGAAACAATTTCCAAATTTAATCTCATATTTTTGTTTGGGAAATATGATTTAGAATCTTGATTTTCATAAATCAAAATTCTCTAATTAAATAAGGAATTAATTTCGAATTTAATTTCATATTTTATTTGATAAATATTTTCCAGAAATAAAATATGTTATAGAATATTGATTTTCATAAATCAAAATTCCATAATTAAATTTGAAAATAATTTCCAATTTAATCACATACTTTATTTAAGGAAATAAATACCAATCAAGAAAATCCAATTAATTAGGAAATATTTTCCATATTAATATTTCTTGATCAAATATTTCCAAAAATATAATTTCCTAAATTATTTCTGAATTTTTCAAATCTGAATTTTTTTCTAACAAATTAGAAAACTTTTCAAAAATGGGAATTTTTCCAAAATAGGAAAATTTTCAAAATAATTCTACGTCCAACTACGACGTCGTAAAACCTATTTTACGAATATATCGAAGTACGGTTATGCTCTGATACCACTGTAGGGTTACAGTCGATGCGTATATGTGCTTTTGTCATTTCACAAACAAACATAGTGGAAGAAAAATATAATAATTTCCTAAATTATTACAACACCCACACCCATGCATGCAGGATTATAACACGTGCGGACATATCTGCCAAATAAAATTTTACATACAATAAGAATAAAATAAATTTTACTCTAGGTATACCTTTCGGATGATGGTGAGCCGGAAGGGCATCAACTGTATGACGCTTGCGGAGCTTTGTCTCTACTCATATCCACGCCGAATCTTCGGAGGGACGACTTCTGAAAGCCACAAGTTTGACCTTCTCTTGCAAAAAGGTCGGGTGATCGGAGAGCAATCACCGACTCATTTTGCGACACAAATGAGTCCTCGAACAACCTTTGCAAGATTGTCGATTTGTGTCAGAATTAGCCATTGTTTTTGAAGCTTCAATAAGCGACAATAACAACCCTAAAACCTAGAGTGGTTGACCTCTAAAGAGGTGGAAACAACCCTTGTTTCCTTGATGGCCGGTGGAACACCAAACCCTAATTCTTCTAGGTTCGGCCAAGGGCACAAAGGAAGAAACCTTCGTTCCAAGCCTTGGCCGAATGGTCAATCCACTTTGAGGAAGACTTAGCCAGAGTTGGCGGACCTAAACAAGAGGAAGCCTTGCTAGAGCCGACGACAAAGAAGAAGGGAGAGGATAGATAGTTTGGCTAAGTTGAGGAAGAGAGCCTTAAGGACTTCTATTCATTAGGTTTAGCCTTTATAACACTTTATATAGGCACTAATCCTAATGGGTTATAGGTTAGGGGATCAAATCCCTAAGCCCATAACCATTAAAGCTTAATTTCATCCATTAAATCCTAATTGGGCCATTAACCAAAAGAGAACCCTTTTAATTAAAACCAAATGGGTTTGGTTTATAATTAAACCTTTTAAGGCCCAACCCATCTTCTTAAGACGTGCTCCTTTCGCGTTTCTGACTTGACAAATATTTCCATATTTTTCATGTGTTTGGTACAACCAAACTTGATCTCTCTCGATCTTGAGAATTCAATTCTCAAATTCATTTTAAATCTCTTTGAAGGATTCGCAGTGTGTGTGACCTAATAGGTTCTCAGTTTATGTTGGTCATCCATAATTAACTATTAATTATGAAATGATCATGAGTGGCACCTAGTAGTACATCATGATCCCCAATTAACCAAAAAATCAACGGTTGATCTTGGAACTATTTTTGAACTCTTCAGCAGCTACAGTGAATAGTGCCTTGTTCCTTTCACTCATCTTATGCCCACTTGGTTCAGGATATAGTCTATGTGTCAGTCTTCACTAGGCTGACGATGTAACACCTAGCCCAAGTCTTACTTCCTCGTCCAGTGGATTTTAATTACTTCGACATATATCTAAGAGTATCATACTCTTGACATGCAATGCTTTGGGCAAAGGCTTTGAGTAACAATCCTGATAAGTGGCCATAGGGTATACATCTCCTCGCAAGGAGTGGTGAATCCTTTGTTGGCTATTCAATCACCTTCGGGCACTTCGACTTATACCCAATCATCCTGTACCTACACCTCCGTAGAGATGTATAGACTACGATATCAAAGTATAAGTCTCCATGACCAAGATGACTTGAATACCTCAAGTCGAAGGAAACTCGCACTCAAGCTACAGTAAGAGCTTCACTGACATATCTTATATGCAGAGAACCATGTGAAGTCTTATAGCAGATCACTCCAATGAACCAGTTACCATAACTAGCATCCACGTTTAACTCTCGACATCTCAATATCTCTAGCTAGTGAGAAGCAACTGCTTGGATAAACTAAGAAGTATAACCCGTGCTAGTCTCCCAGAATTGATGATGTCACGCCCCGAGAGTATGCCGTGTTGAAAAGCAAACGGACGGCATCTATATATGTGACAACATCTATATATATTAATACTATATATATATATATATATATATATATATATATATATATATATATATATATATATATATATATATATATATATATATATATATATATATATATATATATATATGTAAACACAAAAAATACACAAAACACAGTGAAAATAGAATACAACATCACAAACTACACACATGCATACTGGTATGACTAACACCGACTCAGAACACCATAACAAAACTAGAAAAAGAAAGGTACAACATTTATAGTGTCCAATCACTACAAACATCACATAAATCAAATCCATATCGGAACACCGATGAAAACACAAAAATCCGGACTCTCAGAGTTGAGATGAGATGATGCCAGTCAGCGGTGCTCCAAGTCCATCATGAAGTCGACTACCTGTTACCTGGGCGACAGAAAAACCCAGGGTCCGTGGTGGTGAGTAAAACTCAACAGGTAATAAGATAGAACATGTAAATATATGTATCAATATTACATGTCATTCAACAGTTTAATCTACTCGTACAACAGGTATACATCAGCATAACAAGTATACATGCATGCATACACTAAGTAAACTGAACAACAAACGATGTTGACATACCTGACAGTCTGCTACTCTATCCTCATCCAACCTGGGCATATATCCACAACATAAGGTATAAGGAATAATACTAACTCACACTATATCCTGATATGGGTCGAGGGTATCACAGTGAATAACTAACAAGTATACAAGTACCGGCCTACTACCATATAGAAAAATGCAATAGCATGTATGAATATGTACAAACAAATGCAACAAGCGTAGTACATACAAATGCAGCATCACAATAAGCATATATATATATACTGCATCTATATATGTATACTAATCACAATCATCCATATATATATATATATATATACATGCATATATGTATATATATGGCAATATTGAAAAATGTCATCAGTCGGCAATGCAGCATGCATGGTCATGTCGGCTCACCTTAAAGCTACCACGACCCCAGTGTGGCCTCGGTGGCTCGAGCATGACAATTGTCCCAACTCAACACCAACCACTACTCTCGAGTGGTCGAGTGGGCGGTATGATTGAGTAGCATATAAGCGTAAAGAGAAAGCTACACGATGGGGGTCCCTGCTGTTGGTCACTCCGACAGTCACTATCCATGAGTGGTCGAGTGCCACACACGCAGGACTACGACACGCAAATCCCACTACCACTGTCTATAGTGGTAGAGTGTGACACCACAATGCTCTGCCCTCACACCGGTTACCCCTTCTATGAGTAACCGTGGAGGCAGGATGATTGGCGACCCTCTCAACCACAAGGGAGACCTCGTCGCCAACATGCATGCAAATGACATGAATGCAATGTCTCACATACAGACATCCACCATAGACTCTCTATTCTACAGAGAGTCATACTAATCAGATCAACTCACTCTCTATCCTGCAGAGAGTCGTACTCAACTGATCATAACACTCTCTATCCTGTAGAGAGTCATACCAATCTAATCGACGCACTCTCTATCCTGTAGAGAGTCATACTCAACTGATGGACGCACTCTCTATCCTATGGAGAATCATACTCAAACTGATTATATCAAGCTAGGACCATCGGTCCGTAGCGACACACTAAATATTATTCACCTAACCATTTACACAATACATGGTCGGTAGTAAACATGCAACCTAAGGGTACTAGAACTAACCCCAGGTTCAAGACATTATCTACATAAGAATGACCTTTTTGCCCAATTTACAATCAGGTTGTCATCCGGACTTTACTACTTGTACTTAACTTAAACAAATTCTAAGTTACTTACATCACCTATATATATAACTCCTAATCATGGTAAAATAAACATGATAGCAACAATGGAGTTAATAGCCAAAGGTAAAGTATCAAGCGCAAGATGAATAAGAACAGAGTCAAGGTAATATGATCATATAAGATGATCATGTATCTAAATCTGTATGCATTAAACTACCTGACCAGGGTAGGAATTACCCACATGTTGAGAAGCTCATATCAAGGATCTTCACATTCATGAGTGTCTCGAATCAGCATCCTGCAACATTCAATATGCTTATCAATAAATCTCTAGTGCAACCCTAAATCAACCCTAAACTCTGATTAGTTAATCCCTACTAATCATATAAGTAATTAGTTATGAATCCTTTTAAACTGATTTGATTCCTTGTCCAATTACAACATGCAAATCCCCCATTCCATTACACCAACTGATCACTCTCATCAACCATGATATTCTGCTATAGATGATCAGATTTGGAACTCACCATGTTTCCCTTTGACTGTGCAGCACCTTGACCCCATTTAAATTCAAGTATCAAATCTGAGATATTCCATCCAAATTGGAAACTACCTCTACTCTGAGCTCCCTCAACACCTGATCATCGTAACATATTCCCAACCATCACAGATCCTACTAAATCTACTACTATAATCCATAATCCCAAAACTGAGGAAAGGTTGAAGACTTTACCTTAGATTGGTGATGTAGATAACTACCCCAAATCCCTCGGCAGCCACCCCTTTCCTCTGTTCACCGGATCACTATCCAAATAGGATCCTCATTCAACCAAAGGCAAATCACAGCTAATGATCGATCCGCCCCCCCCCCCCTAATCCCGCAACCCATTGTGAGCTCCAGCAAAATCGTTCCTCCTCACCACAATCCTACACCACAAATCCCTCAAAAAGAAAGTTGGCTCAGATGACCATAGGAAGGATTGTAGTGACAGATCGAAGGACTCATAATACCGGCATGACTTGTGGTCGGAGACACTGCTCAAGATGGAGATCCGGACCAAAACCAGGCGACAGCGATCGCATCGGCTGGAGGAGCTCGCGGTGGTGGTTGTTCTTCCTCTCGACAGTGATAGCAACTCGACCTTGAGACTACAGCAGAATAGGTCACGATGGAAAGGGGAAATGGCTGCAGAGATCCGAAAGAGATCGACAATAGTGTCTCTTATCCACGGTGATGATGTAGCTGATCTGCTCGCACAAAGAGCCAACAAAGGCCAAGGATCCGGCAGCGGAGAGAAGATCAGGCTGAGGAAGGGAGGAGACGGTGAACTGGCTCCCGAATTGGAGATCGACGGTCATGCACGATGGGGACTTGTGACGGCGACTGATAGAGCTCCCGATGGTCAACCATCGATGGTCCTCCCCTCAAGGTGACCTCCGGCGAAGATGTGACGGCAACCGACGGCTGGGCAAGGGGGAAACAAAGGCGGCGGTGAAGGTGTCATCGTTGTGCTCGTGCGTAGGGCTGGCAGGACGCGAGGTGCTCTGCTCGGGATCGCGAGCGACCGTGGATGGTCGTGGCACGGCGGTGAGGTGAGGAGAAGAGAAGAGGCAACATTGACAAGAAATCGCGGTGGCGGAGATCGATCGGCAAGCGGTGTGGAGGCGGAGACGTTTGGGAAGAGAAGAGGAACGGCGATCGGGAGAAAGGAGAAATCGAAGGAAAGGAATCGGCGTGCGTGCGGTGAGGAAATGGAAAAAAAATGGAGTTAAGGCAAAAAAAAATGGATCGGGTAAGAAAAATCCAGGTCGGGTCTTTACCCTATAAAACCAAACCTAGACTCTATTAACCCCTGTCCATTAAAACCTAGATTAGGTTTTAATTAAAGTCCTAACTCTGAATGATTTTTTTTCCGCCGTATCTTACAGATGATGTTTGGACTCATCAATTCATCAACTAGGGAGTATTTCAATACATTCATAATTACACATGTTGTAAAATACCACAAATAAATTGCTTGGAATAATATCTTTATTATTCCTAACTTAGAGAACTCGTATTGGGATAATTAAATTAATGAGGGATTAATAAAAACCTAACTTAGGTTAATTCTTATAAAATGGGGGTAATCCGGTTTATTTTGGAGTGATCCAAGTTTCCTCCGCCAAAGCCAACCCCTCCGCGTGATCAGTTTCTTCTCGCGACCCTTTCCCCCTCGTGATTTCTCTTCTCGCGGCTTTCTCCCCCGCACCACGCCCCTATTCCTTGGCTAGCTTTTCCCTTCCTCTGCAAGCGACGGCCGACCACCCCTCGCCGGTGCCCGCGGATGAGCTAGAGCAGCGAGGAAGTGCGGTTAGGAGTCTGTATAGACGACATCCGACACCCTGTTCTGAATGAGGGCCGCAACCTCTGCCGGAGCAAGGTGAGGCTTCGTCCTTCGTTCTCGATTTCGGAGGAGAAGCTATCTTTGATCACATACCCTTTTCCCCCTTGCAATACACGAATCTGGGATTAGGGCAGCAGTGGTTTTCTATCGGCAAACAGGGTAGTTGGTGGGGGAAGTGTTGGCGGGAAAGATGAAATCAAGTATACCTCTCGGTTGTTTTCTTATCTCTACTGTCCAGTGTATTTATATGGATTGTAAGTGTTGAATGGAAGTGGTTGTCGACTTGTGAGTCAAGGGGCAGCAGTGGCAGTTGATTGGTGGAATAGATTGGAATGGTGGATTGGGTTGTGGGTGAGATTTGTGTGTTACCCGGGAGTTGTCCAGATTGGTTTTGAGCTATGATGTGGTTACATGGCTATTGTTTAGCATGGATGAATGTAGATGGGGTGTGATGCACTTGTTGTGCTTGTGACGGAGTTGTGAGTGAGGGATTAAGTGGTTAAGTCGGCTATTTGGGTTTCGTTTTGTGAATGTATAAAATATGGAAGTTGAGAGTGAAATGGGGGAGTTTGGTTATGGTGAATTGGCCATGGATAATTTTGGGGTTCTAATTCGTATTCGATAAAAGGATGCGAATATAATAACGATATGGTATTTAATTAGTATGTTGTCATGTGCTTGAATTAATCGTAGTTGATGATATTTATAGGACGTGGATACGAGGTTGGTTCGTGGGCATGAGGATTATTGTTACGAGCTTCGTATCAGGTGGGTAAATCCTATGCATGATATTTATGTTGACAATACCTTTACCTTGACTCCACTCTTATTTAATCATGTGCTTGATACTTAGTCTTTACACTTTAAGTTATACTGTTGTTGTTATCTATCATTCATCGTTGTTATAAATTACCAATGCTATGGTAGGTGGATCTTTAGATGCTTAACCATGGGTATGTAGCTGAGTATGGTTGTAGTCTTGACTTGTGTCGTCAGGATTAATCATCCGAGGTTATGTGATGTCCTTAAGGTAGAGTTGATGGTCGTTTCATCTTCCTTTTTGTTGTGTGTGTGTGTGTGTGTGTGTGTGTATATATATATATATATATATATATATATATATATATATATATATATATATATATATATATATATATATATATACCTACTACGGATCATGTAGTCGTGTATGGACGTATGGTTTGTCAATAGAGTGTCACTATGGACTGGAGGTCCTAGCTTGGTTGTTGTCAGTTGTATATGCCTCTCTATAGAATAGAGTGTGTTGTGGACATATATATGTGCTGGTGTGCATTCATTTCATTTACATGTATGCTGACGACTTGGTCTCCCTTGTGATTGAGAGGGTCGTCAGTCATCCTGCCTCCCAGGTTACTCATGGAGGAGTAACTGGTGTGAGGGCGGAGCATTTGTTGTGCCGCACTCACCCCACTATTGAAAGTGGTTGTTGGAGTAGCGTGCAGTTGTCCTGGGTGCATGACACTCGACCACTCATGGGTAGTGACAGTCAGAGTGGCCAACAGCAGGGACCCTCATTGTGTAACTTATAGCTCTTGAGCTTATCGCTACTGCTTCATACTGCCCACTCGGCCACTCGAGAGCAGTGGTTGTTGTTGAGTTGGGACAATTGTCATGTCGTGCCACCTAGGACACACTGGGGTCGTGGTAGCGAGTGGGGTGCACAGGCATGACCATGCATTTGCATTGCCATGTGTGAGGGCATTTGTGTATATATATGTGTGTGTGTGTGTGTGTGTGTGTGTGTGTGTGTGTGTGTGTGTGTGTGTGAGCAGAATATATAGATACAGTCTATATATATATGCTTGTTGTACTATTGCTTTTGCTTATGCTATGGTTACTGCATTTGGTTGTACATCATCTTTCATGTTATTTGCATAGTCTATGTGGGTTGTGTGTCGTATACCAGTGTACGAGTTGGACGGACTGTCGTTCGCCTTTGACCAGTACCATGATGTTGAGTAGTTAGAGTCAGATTCGCTGTGGTATTTGTTGTAGAATGTAAGTAAGACAGTTTGTCGATTAAAGAGATAGTTTTACTATTACCGGTTGTATGTGCTATATTGTGTATATGTACCCAGGTTGTAAGAGTTGTGGTATTGCATATCTTCAGGTATGCCAGTACATTATGCTGTTTAGTTGATCTTTTAGTATACACACTTATCTTATTGTATTGGTAGTTACCTGTTATATCTTTAGATTGTTATCGTTGACTCTCATGCGATATCCTTTTATATTACCGCTGAGTTTTATACTCACCACTATAGACCTTGGGTTTCTTGTCGCCCAGGTAACAGATAGCTGACTTCGTGATGGGCTTGGAACGTCGTTGGTTGATGTCATCTCATCTCATTTTTCGAGGGTCCTGACTTTGGAGTTATTCATTTTTCTGGGTTTCGAATGTTTCTTATTATGAACTTGGATTCATATGGTGGTTTGTAGTATTGGATATTGTTAGTGTTGCATTGGCCTTTTTGGTTTATTTTCGGTACTATCTGATTTGTAGTTAGTCATACCGATATGCAGTCTGTTTGAGTTTCTAACTCTTGATGATGCTTTCCGCTGTGATTTTAGTTGTATACTTTTATATATGTTGTTTGGATGTGGCCGAAAGGCTTTGTATCAATAAGGAATTGTACCACATATAGGGGATATGCTGTCCATTTTTCGGGTTTGACATACTCTCGGGGCATGACAATTCTTTTGGTATCAGAGCCCAAGGTTGCGATGCCATACAATAATGTTTTTCGTCGAGTTTTGGACCTCGGAAGTCATTTTGTTTTTGGTTTGGTTTTGGTTTTGTGAGATGAGACTGACAACGGCATAAGCTTCGAGCAGCACGAAGTAAGAATCCTTGATACCTTATATTCTAGTTAGATATTTATCTAAAATTGTTCTGTAGGTGTTGACAGATGGAGATATGCCACCCGTACAGACTCGTAGTAGGGGTCGTCCACCGAGACGACCAGCCGAAGTTGTGGGACCAGAGACTACTACGACTGAGCTTGTTAGTCAAGAATAGCCTCGTCAACCTCATGTCGGAGGTTCAGACTGGCGATGCTCCAAGCCGTCACAAAGACTTCTACCTGTTACATAGGCGATAGAAAAATTCAGGGTCCGAGGTGGTGAGTATAACTTAGCGGTAATAGGAAAGAACATGTATATGTCAAATATCACATGTAATTCAACAATATTCATGTACATCAGGTAAACACCAGTATAATAAACATATACATGCATATACCTTCTAACCAAATGAACAACGTAAAATGCAGACATACCTGAAAGTCTGCTACGCTACACCTATCCAACCTGAGTATATATCTATAATATATAATAGGAAATCTGGTCTAACTCATACTACATCATGAATACTGGTCAAAGAATGTAATAGTCTAACCAACTCATACACGGTATCCCATACACTATCATATAGCAGATGCAACAGCATATATGATGATGTACAAACAAATGCAGCAAGCATAATACAAACAAATGCAACATCACAGTAGCATACATATAGACTGCATCTATATCTATGCTAGTCACAATCATATATACATATATATACATACATATACATATATATACATACATACATACATATACATACATACATACATATACATGCGTGTGTGTGTGTGTATATATATATATATATATATATATAGCAATATGCAAAATGTCATAAGTCACGGCAATGCAGCACGCATGGTCATACCGGCTTACCCTAAAGCTACCACAACCCTAGTGTGGCCTCGGTGGCTCGACATGACAACTGTCCCAACTCAACACCAACCACCACTCTCGAGTGGCCAAGTGGACAGTATGATCAAGTAGCATATAAGCGTAAAGAGCAAGCTACACAATGGGGATCCCTATTGTTGCCCACTCCGACAGTCACTACCCATGAGTGGTCGAGTGTCACACACGCAGGATAATGGCATGCAAATCCAACTACCGCCGTCTATAGTGGTAGAGTGCGGCACATCAAATGCTCTGCCCTCACACCAGTTACTCCTCCTATGAGTAACTGTGGAGGTAAGATGACTGACGACGCTCTCAACCACAAGGGAGACCTAATCACCAACATACATGTAAATGGCATGAATGCATAGTCACACATACAGACATCATGTCACAGACTCTCTATTCTATAGAGAGTCATACCAATCTGATCAATGCACTCTCTATCTTGTAAAGAGTCATACTCAACTGATCATAACACTCTCTATCCTATAGAGAGTCATACCAATCTGATCAATGCACTCTTTATCCTACAGAGAGTCGTACTCAACTGATCATAACAAGTTAGGACAATCGGTCTATAGCGACAAACTATTCACGATTCACATAACCATTTATACAACACATGATCAGTAATGAATATGCAACCTAAGGGTATTGGAATCAACCCTACGTTCAGGACATTATCTATCCACGGATGACCATTTACCCAATTTACAAATCAGGTCATCATCCGTACTCCACTATTTGCACATAACTAAGAAATTCTAGGTTTACTTACATCACATTTGTAACTCCTAATCATGATGAAGGAAAATATGATAACAACAATAAAGCATATAAGGCCAAAGATAAAGTATCAAGCACAAGAATAAATAAGAGCGGAGTCAAGGTAATATGATCATATATCTAAATCTGCATGCATCAATAACTACCTGACCAGAGTAGGAAATTATCCACTTGTTATGTAGACTATGTCGATAGTCTTCACGTCCATGAACCTATCTTGAATCAAAGGTCCTAAAATCAACATAAAGAATACAATTTAGTTCTATCGTACAACGAGTAATCAAATCGAATCTTACATCGATTTTGTATTCCAATCTACAAAACGAATATTAACTAAGGTCTTGTTCACCCATCCCACATAATATCTGCTTTATCACCATGATGACATACTTGCTATAATTAACCACCATACTAACTCACAACTACAATTCTATAACAAATCAATCCATATCCATTATGTTGCTACAAAGTAGTTCATTACCATAACATAACCAAATTAAAACTTACCTCACAATGCTTCACAGCTTCTTGATCTCAACTAGGATATCAGATCCATTCAATTCAATAATCCCTTAAACCTAGTACTGATCAAGAACAATCCATTCAACCAAAAGCATATTAGCTACAACTAAATCATATCAAAATTTTCAAATTCAAGCTTACCCAACTTAGCCTTGCTTCCACCGCTTCTTGATCCCTGATTTTAAGTCACCGATTGATCTCCA
Organism: Wurfbainia villosa; assembly: GCA_025175895.1. NCBI lineage: Eukaryota > Viridiplantae > Streptophyta > Magnoliopsida > Zingiberales > Zingiberaceae > Wurfbainia > Wurfbainia villosa. The sequence continues at coordinate 3,396,452 of CM046008.1, forward strand.
TCACTGACTTCAAATCAACAAAACCCAATATCATGTAGCTTCCACAGCCCACAACTTATCTGGAAGATAAACCTACTGTCAATCTCTCTTAATCACAACTATATCAATTTCCCTACCCTGTGAACACATTAAGCCTATATTTTCAATTGATCCATTGATCACTGCACTCTCGATTCATAGAAACAAAAAGGATGAACGAGATTACCAGACATCAAATGGGGTTGATTCGTGGATCTTATCTCGAACCCTCGCAAATTGCGTCGAAGCTTGCTACGGTGGAGATCAATAGAACACAGGCCACTAAGGCCATTGGAGCTTGCCACAGTGATCAAATGAACCGTGCAATCCATCAGACCATGACCCCCCCCTTCCCATCTTCCAATCTCATGGTGGAATCCCTTACCAAGGCGTCTGCCGGCACAACACCAACTGCAGAGGGCCCTTGAGGGCGTAGGAAGACCTCTAGCATTGTCACTTCCGTCAATGAGTGTGATTCTCCCTCTCGAACTCGAAATCTCCTCGTGAGATGTCGATGATGGCTGGAGATGCTCATTGCCGTCGAGATCGGGAGGAAGAAGGTACGGCAGGTAGAGATCGGGCGGAGACAACGACTGGCGCAGCGAGGAGAAATCGAGAGGGCGACGGTGGATCGGGGAAGAGATGTTGATCAGCTCGTTGCTCCAGTGAGGCTCGATGAAGTGGGGAGAAGTGACGGCGATGTGGATGAGAAGGTGACAACGATGGAATGAGGAGGGGAAGGGGAGATCGGGGTCGAATTTAGGAATGGGAAGAGGAAGAAATGCTTGATTTTTAATCCGCGAAGTGAAACTGGTGATAACGAAAGGAAAAAGTGGCTTGCGTTAATGGGAAAAATGGATCGGGTTTGGGTTTAAGAGCTAACGGGTTGGTTTAATCCTATAACCAATTAGCCCTTGGTTCAATTAAACCTAGATCCAAATAATTAAACCCAATAGATTTAAACCTAGGTTATGTTTAAATTAACCCCTAACCCTGCATCATTAAATTTAATTTATCCCGATAATAATTTTTTTCCTATGGTATTTTACACTCTTTGTGCCTCAACAACATGCATGTGGAGCAACAAACACAGGGACAGTGGTGGGACGAATAGCAGAAATACATGTGAGAGGAATTCCAAGCCCTGAGAGGGCATTTTCAGAGGGCAGATGAATTTTATGGCAATGCATAGCAGTATATTTCATGAGGAGACTGAGTACCGATAGGAGATGTGACAATTTATGTGAGATGCACATGCACAATGGGCAAGGGAGGAGGATCACTGAGCGACTGTGGAGTCTACTAGCTCACAAGTCGACTACCTTTACTTGTCGCATCAATGTTTAAGCTCTCGAGTCCCAAGTGATCCAGAGTTACTGAGATTACCTCACTTTCCTCCACGGCCACCACGATGAGAGATATGTTAGAAGCTAAGTCTGGGGGAAGATTAGTATATCAATTTTCTTGCTACAGTATTTTATGTTTCTTCTATTTCAGTAGTTTGGTTTGAAGTTTTCTATCTTTCGCTTGAGTGGTTTTGTTTTGTTTAGCATTGTTTATTTTCTTGATTCGTGTCCACTTGCATTTTGGTCAGTTTATTATAGCTTGAATACTTGATTCGTTCAATGCAATAGTAAGCTTCAGTGCATCTTATTTGATTATTATCAAGTTGTTGTGTTGCATTATCATAAACATTTCACTATCATTTATCTTTTGGTACTATTTTCCTTTATGATAATGAACAATCACTAAGCTTTACTGGTTTGTTTTTACTTTTCACATATACTGAACTTGAATTCCAAATAGATGGATTTAATACATAATTAGTCATGATTCATCTCGTTAGACTAGTACTGTGGAATTTATAGGTGACCTTGGATTAGCATTTTAGTTACTGGAGATGTTTGGATTGTGTAAGCCTAATTGGAAAAATTAGAATACCAGTGAGTGTGAGAAGAATAACAGGTTTTTAAAAAAAATGAGAGAAGAAAAGATGAAAATAAAATTGAGTCAGAAAATAATTATCATGAGTGAAAATGATTGGGTGCCCCTTTGAAATCGAGTTAGATTACTGAGGAAATACCTATCGATTTCTCTCAATATCGAGCACACCTTTGAAGCTTCATGCTAGTTTAGGGGACGACCCTCACTTAAGATAGGTAAGTGCCTAGAGCTGGAGACCATAGTAACACAATGAGATGATAAATTGACTTACCTTAGAAATTAAAACCCTTAGGATGAAATCTTGCACTTACGCAAAAAACTTATTTAGTAGACTTGGTCAACTTATTTATTTGTTTTAATAGTTGTACCACTTGATAGGTTTAAGTGAGCATGTTAGACATTGAAGCATATCTTGTTGGATCGAGAAAACACTAGAGGGGGTGAATAGCATTCGTAAAAAAATTTCTTTTCGGCGTTTAAAACAAAATATGTAGCGGAAAACTAAAACACAAAACACAAGTATTTTTTACTTGGTTCACAGTCCACCGGCTGCTAATCCAAGGTCCTACGATCCTTGATCGCTTCTGAAGGGCAAAGTACTAAAAATCTCTTTCTCGTTGGAGGTAAGAGACAACCGAATACAATGATGTAGAGGAAGAGGTAACAACCTTACCTCTCCTCTTTTCAAATAATAATTAAGAAGTAAAAGATACCGACAAATAACTTGTAGCAGATACAAGATCGGAGTAGCGTTATAGCACGAAGGATTGCGGAGAGTCGACGCACTTAGGAGTTCATTGATTGATTGATGGGTTTGAGTCCTCTCCTCCTTTTATAGATTGTCACCTTAGAATATGTCTTGATCCCGATCCTGATCCAAAAATCATGGATCTTATCTTGAGGTGGCGGCTTATTTTATCATGAGGTGGCGACATCGATCTCTATCTCTTTGACCTTGTGCATTGGGTTGATTCGTCGACGTCAGTCGACTGATCCTTTGGGCAGTCGACTACCTTCAATCGACTGCTACACTTGAGAATTACTACAACACAAGATTAGCATAAGAGATGCATAATGTCATGCAGTGTGATAGTCCTTTGATTGTCTGATCTCGACTTCAGCATTCCTCCGGAAGCCTTGGTCGGATCAATGCCTAGGATTGTCCTCTAACCGAGGGCGCGTCCTTACCACCGCTCCACACCCAGAGTTTACCTTTGGTCCTCCTGACTCGTCACTTAGCTTTCAGTCACTTGATCACCGAGGTTTCTCCTTCCGAGGATTGTCCTCTAACCGAGAGTGCGTCCTTACCACCGCTCTACACCCGGAGCTTATCTTTGGTCCTCCTGACCCGTCACTTAGCTTTTGGTCACTTGATCACCGAGGTTTCTCCTTCCGAGATTCTCCTGGCATCACCTGACCACCGAAGTTTCTCCTTCTGAGATTCTCCTAGCATCACCCGACCACCGAGGTTTCTCCTTTCGAGATTCTCCTGGTGTCACCCGACCATCGAGGTTTCTCTTCTCGAGATTTTCCTGGTGTCGTTGACTTTGGCAAAGTCTAATACAATACTTGCACACTTAGCATAGCATATGAGATAACAAAATAGCTTAATTTTTAATCTTTATCATTATCAAAATCAAGGTTCGATTAACTAGTGCCTCTGCACCAACATATCTTTTATTTGAGTTGAATTTTACATTGAAGTTTGCTTGAGGATAAGCAAAGATTTAAGTCTGAGGATTTTGATGTATGTATTTTATATAGAGTTTTACTTATTATTTCGGCACACATCTTATTACATTTAGATGATATTTTTTGCATATTTTCTTATTTTGCACAGTATAGTTACTTTCTTATTTGGAGATATACTTTTGTTGTTTTCCTCTTGACAGGATGGAAATTCAAAGCAAGATGGAGTTTCATGTGGAACGTGGAAAGAAGAAAAGCATGTTCTAGTTGTGTTCCCAAGACGCAGGCATGTTCCTAGGCGAAAAGAATGAAGATCAAGGTTTTTCCATAGATGGACACAGCAGGTCATGTGTTTTACACATGGTCATGCCTAACTTTGCAGCAGAGAAGAGAGCCCGTGGTATTTTAGCACAACGGAGTTGTTCTCTCGAGAGATACATGGTCGGTCGTGTGAAATTCACACGGACATGTCTTTTTCAAGCCAATTTTTCAGTGCGACACAAGGGTAGTTGTGTGAAATTCACACTATCGTGTCGCAGCGCCGCAATGTTGGTGCAGGGGCACCAGATAATCGAACCTGTATTTTGATTATGGTAAAGACACAAAGTTAAGTTTACATCGTTATCTCACGAGCTAAATCGAGTGTGCAGAAAAGTACTAAAGCTAGAGCTGAAGGCTAGCGACACTCGGAGGAAGTCGCGATGGTCGGGCGACACTCGAGTGACTTCGGAGAGAGCCGAAGGAATCGAGTGGAAGGCCGGAAGTGAGAGCTACAAGGTAAGTATCGAGGTAAGCTCGTGTGAGTGAGAGATGGTAAGGTCGTGTCCTCTGTACGGGGATGACCGTAGGCGGTGATCCGACTAAGACTTCCTGTGGAAGGTCTAGGTCGAGATCGAACGGTTAGAAACCGTCACATTTATCATTTTCCGAGCTAATCTCCTACTGCAGGGAAGTGGCCAGGCTGGCAGTCGACTGTTGGACATTAGGCAATCGACTGATGATCATTAGTCGACTGATGGGAGGCATCAGTCGACTGATGGCGACGAATCAGCCTTTGCGCTAGGTTAAAACGGATAACGTTTGACGCGGCCACTTCGCGATAAAATTTATATAACTTCGTGATCTGTTCTGAATGATGGGGAGACATATTCAGAGGCCAAACTCTATAAAAGGAGGGGAGGATTCCAACTCCAAACATGATCAAGTCTATTCTCAAGTGCTCCTACAACGCTAAAGCTCCAACACCGTCATAACGCCGACACGATGACAAGTTCTCATCCTCTTCGTCGGCAGCAACAACAAGTAGCATATTCTATTGTATTCCTTGTTTTTATTCGTAACGAGGTGAGGTAGGCTTGTTGCCTCATCCTCGTACTTTCAGTTTTTTTGTGATCGTTGTCTCCTACATCCAATGAGGAGGAGACGTTATAGTGCTTTGCCCTCCGTACGCGGTCTAGGACCGTTAGGGCCTTGGAGTAGCAACCGTTGGGTTGTGAACCAAGTAAAAATAAACGTGTCTCTTTATTTTCCGCTGCGCTTACTCGTGTATCGAAAGAACGAAAAGATTTACACTCGCTATTCACCCCCCCCTCTAGCGACGCTTCTCGATCCAACAATTGGTATCAGAGCGGGGGCGCTAAGATTTGGTGAAACCACCAATCTAGCACTTTTTGGTTTTCTTTTCGTATTTTTCGAGTTGCATTTTCTTTAGTTTTTTTTCCTCCTGCACTACTAATCCAAGACGAAGTCTTGGTACTCTTCTTTTGGTTGTGTTTGCAAGTATTCTATTTTGGAGTAGTCGATGGTAAAACGACCATATCTTTTCACACAAGAGGACTTTCAAAACGATCTACCTACCAAATCGAAGCTCTCTGAGAGATCTATATTTCTTATGAGGTTTACCCTTGTAACAAGCTGTTTCCAGTCCCAAAATCCAATGTTTAGTACCCTTTCAGGGACATCAAAGGTCGTAAGTTTCTAGCTTTTGTTAGTTTCTTATTCTTCATATTTATTTCTATTTATTTACTATTATTTCCCGCACTACTAATCCAAGACCGAGTCTTGGAATTCTCTTTGGTTTTTATTCGTGTTTTGCAAGAGACTTAATGGCTCACATTGAGGGATATAACACCACCCGACCTCCGTTCTTTAACGAAAATAATTTCCATTATTGGAAAGGTCGGATGGAGTGTTTCTTGAAAACACAAGTCGAGACTTAGATAATAATCCAAACCGGCTTTTCTCTACCCACCAATGATCAAGGGGAGCCCTTGGATTTTAACAAGTGGACAAATGCAACCAAGAGGCAAATCGAAGTCGATGCAAGAGCAACCCAAATATTGCAATGCGGCTTGTCCAAGGAGGAACTCAACCGCATCGGACCATTCATTAGCGCCAAATACCTTTGGAACAAATTGATTGATCTACACGAAGGGACGCCCGATGCTAAGGTATGTAAAAGAGATTTACTTTTAAATAAACTGTACAATCTAAAGATGCAGGATCGTGAGACCGCCACCCAACTACATGCGCGGATCCAAGATATCGTCAACGGTCTTCACTCGATCGGGCAAGTCATAGAGAACCGGGACCTTATAAGGTACGCTTTAAATGTTTTCCCTAGGACTACCTTGTGGGCATCCATGGTCGATGTCTACAAGGTCTCTAAGGACCTTTCGAAGCTTAGGTTAGACGAATTATTTTCCGAGTTTGAACTTCACGAGCAAACTAACGTGGTCTGGGCCGAGAGAGGTATTGCTCTACTTGCAGGACAAAGAAGCAAGCCACCTACTAGGCAAGTAGATGAACTCGAACCCGAAGACGAATCAGAGTCCGAATAGGAAGAGGTGGAAGCAATAGTGAATGTAGTGTGAAAGATCGTTCGGAGGGAAAGGAGGCTACTAAAGAACCAAAAGAGGGCACAATTCAAATCAAATCAAAAGAAGGCTTTTCATGCAACATGGGACAACGAAGAAGGCGTTGGCATAGCATGCATGGCAAGACCCGAAGAGTCCGAGTCAGAGTCCGAATCCGAATCCAATTACAACTCCGACTCCGAACTCGAGGACTATTTCGAGAAGCAACTCAAAGCCGAATCAAAAGAGAAAATTAAGGTTAGCCGCTCACTAATTCATACGCTTTACAATACAATTAAAGTGCTTACTAGGAAAATAACTAAGTCCGAGTCTAGGGTTGAGTCGTTACTTGAGGAGGTTGAAACCCTCAAGCAAGAGGCTACTCTAAACTCTTCAACTAGTCAAGTTCAAGAGGGAAACTCAACCCAAATTGAAAAACTTGAGGAGGAGAATTCTCTCTTGAAAGACCGAGTTCAAGAGGTTGAGGCTAGGTTGGAAAGGTTCACATTGGGATCTAAGAACCTTAATCGACTACTTGGAACCCAAAGAGCCGTGTACAACAAAGTCGGACTCAGATTTAGGTCAATGACTACGAATAAGTCTTATATGTCTATCGTAAATCGTAGTCATCAAAGAGTCCAAGCATGGGTCCCAAAGGTTTTATTGAACTCACATATAAGGACTAATAAATTTTGGATTCCCCAGGATCAAATTCATTATTTGAATAGATCATATTGGTTCAATGGTCCAGGGGGAGCTGATACTAAAATAGTATACCCACTTACTTAGCAAAATCTTTACATTTTAATTTTTAGAATAGCTACATAGGGAAAATAGCTAGTCAACTCTTGACAACATAGTATCAGGATGCGGCGAGATGATAGTACGTTAGAGAAATAAAGTCTCGTGTATTCGAGCTAGATAAGGCGTATCTAGCTTGGTGCATTTGACCGAGTGGAACTAGCTGAAGCTACCTCGCCGTATCCTAAACTAGTTAGACCAGGAAGTAACTCTAAGTGACTTAAGTGATATTTTCTTGAATTTGGCTTTGTCTAAGGAAGTGGTCGTTGTTCCGATCAAAGAAGGCCCCTGTGCCTCGCCATGACCTGGAAGCCAGTTTCTCGAAAAGTTACTTAACGATCTAAAGGTTAAATCCGAATCTAACCCAAGGTTGACTATCTTTAATCAATTTAAAATCATCTCACAAAATATATAAGGTGAACAAATTCTGAGACACGTAGAATGGGTGAGATGTTAAGGATAATTGAAATATACTTAAAATAACCTTTTCAAAATACCACTTATTTTCTCAACTATTGTACTTAATGACTATTTACAACTCTTAGGCCAAAGTTTAGCGTCCCCTACATCTCTTATCCTTCATATATTTGACTAAGGGGGAGAGCAAACTAATGCTAAGGGTTATATTACAAACCTTTAGATTATTGGTGCAGAGGGACACACCTCGAACCAATCTATCTAACTACTACTAGACGCATGCTTGAACTCATATTTGATTTATCTAGATGCATGCATATACGATATTGTTTTTAAACCCCTATTTTATGCAAAAACCCCAACAATTTTTTGATTTATGGCAAAAGGGGGAGAAGAGCGAAAGTTAAGGGGAAGTTAAGGGGGAGTAACACAAAATTTGATTTTAAAAGTTAAGCGAAAGTTAAGGGGGAGTAACACAAAATTTGATTTTAAAAACTAAAGTATCTCTTTCAAAACTCACCTAGGGTTAAGGGGGAGTTTTGGTTAAGGGGGAGTTTTTGGAAATGACATTCATCATTTATTATACTTATTTTATGCTTTAATTTACCTTAACTTTATGTTGGTTTGCCATAGATCAAAAAGGGGGAGATTGTTGGTGCAGGGGCACCAGATAATCGAACCTGTATTTTGATTATGGTAAAGACACAAAGTTATGTTTACATCGTTATCTCACGAGCTAAATAGAGTGTGTAGAAAAGTACTAAAGCTAGAGCTGAAGGCTAGCGACACCCGGAGGAAGCCGTGGTGGTCGGGCGACACTCGAGTGACTTTGGAGAGAGCCGAAGGAATCGAGTGGAAGGCCAGAAGCAAGAGCTACAAGGTAAGTATCGAGGTAAGCTCATGTGAGTGATAGATGGTAAGGTCGTGTCCTCTATACGGGGATGACCGTAGGCGGCGATTCGACTAAGATTTCCTGTGGAAGGTCTAGGTCGAGATCGGACGGTTAGAAACCATCGCATTTATCATTTTCCGAGCTAATCTCTTACTGCAGGGAAGTGGCGGTAGCCGACAATGATCATGGACATTGGGCAATCGATCGATGCTCATCGATCCGATCGATGGAGGCATCACGATCGAGGCGATTTAATCAGCCTTTGCACTAGGTCAAAACGGATAACGTTTGACGCGGCCACTTCGCGATAAAATTTATACAACTTCGTGATCTGTTCCAAAGGATGAAGAGACATATTCAGAGGCCAAACTCTATAAAAGGAGGGGAGGATTCCAACTCCAAACATGATCAAGTCTATTCTCAAGTGCTCCTACAACGCTAAAGCTCTAACACCATCATAACGCCGACGCGACGATAAGTTCTCATCCTCTTCGTCGGCAGCAGCAACAAGTAGCATATTCTATTGTATTCCTTGTTTTTATTCATAACGAGGTGAGGTAGGCTTGTTGCCTCATACTCGTACTTTCGGTTTTTTTGTGATCGTTGTCTCCTACCTCCAACGAGGAGGAGACATTATAGTGTTTTGCCCTCCGTACGCGGTCTAGGACCGTTAGGGCCTTGGAGTAGCAACTGCTGGGTTGTGAACCAAGTAAAAATAAATGCACCCCCCCCCCTCTAGCGACGCTTCTCGATCCAACACGTAAGTCATGAGACGTTAGGTTTTTTGTGTATTTTTGGAAAGTCAAAGTCGCCTCTATATAAAGGAAGGATCACCAGACGTAGAGAAAGAAGGGAGGGTGCCCTAAAAGGCACCAAAAGCTAGAGAATTGAAGGGAGAGAACTAGGAAAGTTAAGGCCAACGGCGAGAGTTCATCCATAAAGGTGAAGCCAAGATGTAACTTCAACCAAAGCGGAGCGCTTTCCTTTCATATTTCGATTTCTTTGGTTGTATTAATTCTTAACTCAATGTCTTATGATTATTTTCTTATTAGTATGGAGTAGATCTCTAGATTCTAGGATTAGGAAGTGACTATATGTTTATTGAACATTATTGTGCAGTGAATTTTGAATTTCTCTGATTTTCAATTGTAACTTATGTGTCCAAGTTTGACGATGATGATTGATTTAGTTCTTATTCTACCATGCATAGTCGACATGAGACCAAAAGCATTCATATCGAAATCTAGGGAAATTTAGAAGATATTGGAAAGTGAACTCAACCTCGAAAATCGTAGGACGTGAAAGAGTAGGATACAAAAGTATGCTTACCTCTCGTGGGAAGAACTTAGGATGTCCTAGAGCCCATTGAACTTATTCTAACTAGAGGCCACGAAGTAGGAGAAAATAACTCGGAGGGGTTATGGGACCACATGATAGGGGTAACCCATTGATAGCAACTCCCTGAGCTCTGTAGATCCGAAAGGAAAAGTTTAGTTTGGAATAGATAATTTTTGTGTAGTTCCAAAAGTCCACCAAGATTAAACAAGAAGGTCCACCCACACAATCAATCATAGAGAACTTGGAGACATATTTAAAAGACATGTTCAACATCATATAGGTGAAATCTTGAGTTAATCCTTTTCTTACTCTGCGTGGCACCAACCTTTGAGCTTTGTTCATTTCGACATTAGGATAGAGTAAATTCCAATATTAAGATCCAGTCCGGATATTCAGAATCACTTAGTAGGTCGGTAAGCAAATATCGGTCCTTGTAGGATCAATATTATTTTTATTACTTGACAACAATCGCACAGTTGTGGGTGCATGCACAATCAAGTCTTTGGCTCCATAGTTGAGGGCTCGGTGTGTGCATCATCAAGCATCTATCACCTGAGAGTTTTTAGGAGCATATAGCTCATGTTCATGTGTCTAATGAAGCAAGAAGTAAGTTTGATGATAAAAGCAAGAAGTTCATCTTCATTAGCTATAACTCCAACTCCAAAGGGTACAAACTATACAATCCAGATACTGGAAAGACAATCATCAATTATGATGTCATATTTGACAAGGAAGGATACTTGAATTGGGGGATCACATGATAAATAATATAACTTCTTCCAATACTTTGAAGAAGAAGATGTGAAGCAATCAAGGATGGAACAAACCAAAGAGGAGCGTAACAACAACTTCAAGTAATCAAGGAACCTCATCTGCATCAATTTCAAGTGAGATTTGAAGTGAAAGAGTATCATGCTTCAGAAACTCACAATATCTTTATGAGGTAGTTGAGAATTAAAATAATCCCTCTCTCTCTTTTTCCTCTTTGTCGATATTGAGCCCATGAATTTTCAAGAAGCTATAAAGACCAAGAAGTGAAAAAATGTTATTGATGAAGAAATCAAAGTAATTAAAAAGAATGACACATGGGAGCTAACTCTACTTCCTGAATGACACAAAGCGATTGAGGTGAAGTGGGTGTACAAAGCAAAAAGAATGTCCAAGGAGAAGTAAAAAATACAAGGAAAGGTTGGTGACAAAAGGCTACAGTCAAAGAGCTGGTATTGACTATGATGAGGTATTTACTCTCGTTGCTTGATTAAAAATTATTAGACTAATTATTTCTTTAACAACTCAAAATAAGTGAAGAAAATATTAAATGGATGTGAAGTCTACCTTCCAAAATGGAATCCTTGAAGAAGAAGTTTATATTAAGTAATCAAATTAAATTACAAAATTAAAGAACAAGAAGATAATGTTATAAAATTAAAGAAAACTCTCTATGAATTGAAGCAAGCACCAAGCACATGAAATAGCCAAATAGACAGGTACTTTTAAGAGAAAGGCTTCATCAAATGTCTCTATGAGCATGTTCTATACATCAAAAATAAAGATAAAGATATTTTGATTGTCTGCCTATGCATCGATGACTTAATCTTCGCCAGAAGCAATTCAAGCATATTTGGAGAATTTAGAGAAGCAATGACTAAAGAGTTTGAGATAACTGATATTGGACTCATGACATACTACTTAGGCATTGAAGTTAACCAAAGGGAAGAAGGAATTTCCATCTCACAAGAAGGTTATGCAAAAAAAAATATATTAAAGAAGTTTAAGATGAATAATAGCAAGCTCATATACAATCCAATAGAATGTGGAGTCAAGCTATCAAAACATGATGAAGGAGAAAGAGTTGATCCAACACTCCTCATGAGAGTTTGGTTGGGAGCTTGTGATGCTTAACATGTACAAGGCTTGATATTCTTTATGTTGTATGACTTGTTAACCACAACATGGAGACTCCAACTATCATCCATTTTAAGATTGCTAAGAGAATTCTTCACTATATCAAAGGTACAATAGATTTTGGACTACTTTATTCATCATCGAATGATTTCGAGCTTGAAGGATATAGCAATAGTGATTGGGGTTGAGAAATGGATGAGAGAAAGAGTACCACAGGGTTTGTATTCTTTATGGGAGACACCGCTTTTACTTGGATGTCGAAGAAATAATCTATCATCACACTTTCTATTTGCAAAGTAGAGTGTGTGACTACAACTTTATACTTTTATCATGCAATTTGGCTTAAAATCTTGTTGAAGGAGCTATGTTTACCACAAGAAGAGGCAACCAAGATTCAAGTTGATAACAAGTCTGCAATAGCACTAGAAAAGAATCTAATCTTCCAAGATAGAAGCAAACACATAGATACTTGTTATCACTATATCAACGAATGCATCATAAGAAAAGAGATACGAGTGGAATGCACAGAGTCTCCAAATCAAGTTGTTGACATCTTTACCAAGATGCTCAAATTTGAAGATGTTATCAAAATGCAAAGTCTACTTGGATTTGCAAAATTAAGTTTAAGAGTTATTAAAAATTAAATTTGATTTTGAGCTATTATGATTAGGTCAAAATTGAATATATTAAACAAGTAAGTTCATTATCTATAATGCTCGTGTGAAAAATTAGTGTAGAATATTCTAAAATGATGTATATTATAATAGATTGTAGTAGAATATTTTAGAGAATTCTAGATAAACTCTAATAGTCATTTAATTAAGTATGTGTTGGCATAATCTAAACCATTGGTTAGGAGATAAAACTAGTATAAATAGGGCATAAAATCTTACACTATAAAAAACATCAAATTGGCGACGAAATTTGGCAACAAAAAAAAGTTGTTGCAAATCTGCAACAAAATTTGCGACGAATTTTAAATTTCATCGCAAATTAGTAACGAAATTTCAAACAAAAATATTTTTGTTGCAAAATTATTTAAATTTTCAACATTTAATTTTCATCGCAAAATTCGTCACAAATTGGCGACAAAAATGATTTTTCGTCGCCAATTTACGACAAAAAAATATTTTTGTTGCAAATGTTTGCAACAAAAATTTAATTCGTTGCACTATCTGCAATGAATTTTGAATTTGTTGTAGAATTCTGCAATGAATTTTGAATTCGTTGCAGATTCTGCAACGAATTAAATTTTTGTTGCAAACATTTGCAACGATTTCATAAATTCATTGCAAATTTTGCAACGAAGTTTTTTTTGTTTCAAATTAGCAACGAATCTAAAATATCATCGCAAAATTGGCGATGAAAAATAAATTCGTCGCCAATTTGGCGACGAATTTAGCAACGAAATAAGATTCATCATCAATTTCTCCCTAATTATTCCCCCCCCCCCCATTCCTTTCCCCAATCGAATCACACGACTATCCCTTCCTCCTGGCCCGATCCCGGTACGCCCTCCACCCTCCGCTTCTTCTTCTTCCGTCGCCGGAGCAACGACAGTGATGCCGGGAGCTCGTGGTTGCTACCGCGAGAGCACGTGATGGGCACAGGCCTCGTGGCTGTTGCAAGACCATGCGGCGGCCACAGGCTGGCCTCGCGGCTGCTACGAGGCCACACGGCGGTCGCCGCGTGCCCTCGAGGCGACCTGCGGCAGCTAGTGCGGGCCTCGCGATAGGGCAGCTGCCACTTGGCGGTTGTTGCTGCTAGGCCATGCCACGTGGCTTCACGGCAGCTGCTGCACCTCGTGGTTGCTACCGCCAGGCCACACCGCGCGTCAGTTGCTGCGCCGTGCACGTACCCTCGTGGCAGTTGTCGTGTGCCCTCGTGAATTTCTATTGTCGCGAGGTCGATCGGGGCGTCAGTCGCTACCGCACTTTGTGGGCAGCTTTTACACTTTGCGAGCAACTGCCATGAGGTCAGGCGTCATTCGTGCACTGCACATTTTGCCACACTTCTGGCGACTCTGCATAATTTGACATGGGGGCACGGTTTGAGTGGTTAATTATCGTCCCAATTGGTCTTTTATCACCGTAATAATAGAGTTAAATTTTAAAGATTATTCAAATTATATAAATCAGTATAATGTGTAATCTAAATACAAAATTATTTTTCATAGGTTTGTCATACTTCGTCATTAAGGTGTTCGGTGTGTTCGTGAAGTCTTCAGCTAGCTGTGAGCTCATCCGTTGTTTCCATCAGGACAGGTATGCATATAAATATTGTATATTTATAAGATTATAGTATTATTATGTTATATTAATTATAATTAATATTTGATTTTAAATAATTTTATTACTGTAAATATATCATATTTGTTCAAAATGATATTATAGTTTGCAATTAAATATCACACAAAATCATATTTAGTACTAGAAGAATTTATTTTGAGTATAAATTTATTGTTAGATTGATATATATGGATGAAATTTAGAAAAAATTAAAATTAATCCTTGATATAATTTTGAAAACAGGATAAATGGAGAGAACGAAGTTGGATGTATAAAAAAAATTTACCAGAATGTCGTGGTTTAACCGATGAATTTATTATTGGGTTGAAACAAATTTTGACATTTGCTAATAACAATGTTGAGTTTATGGATGGAAATAAATTAAGGTGTCCGTGCAAAAAATGTTATAATAGTAAATTTTTCCAATGTGATAAAGTTCGAGAACATATTTGTAGATTTGGTTTAATGTTAAATTATTATAATTGGACTTGTCATGGTGAACCGTTTATATCCGATGAAGAGGTTGGATGAAACATACAAAGGACAGTTAGTGGACAGCAAGTATATTACGATCAATTCAATCCATACCAGAGGATAATAGTTGATGCAGTTAGTCATAATTTGAATAACGAACCAAATGCTTCAAGTTCTAGTTATCCTTAAATATTTGAACACATGTATACTAATTATTCAACACCGTTGGAGGAGGTAGAAGTAACTGGTGTTAATGAAAATGTGTACAATGAGTCATATCTCAAATTTCAAGAAGTGTTGAGAGCTGCAGATGAACCTGGTGGTCTGCAGTGTCACACTAAATTATCTCTCACCGCAAGATTGTTGAATGTTAAAGCTGAGCATAATGTGTCTGAAAATTATTTTAATGATTTTGTTCAAGTTATTGGAGAAGTATTATCGCGTGATCACATAATATCGAACAATTTTTACAGTATGAAAAAACTTGTGAAAGATTTAGGTCTTCTGATGCAAAGAATTGATGTTTGCAGAGATGGTTGTATGCTATATTGGGATGATAATGCAGATTTAGAGACTTATAAATTTTGTAGTCAATGCAGGTACAAGAGTACCATGAGATCAAATCGTAATAAGCGATTAAAATCATTCAGACAAATGTTCTATTTGCCTTTAACTCCTAGATTGCAAAGGCTTTATGCATCAAAGGTCACTGTTGAACACATGACTTGACATGCAAATCATGAAACAGAGGATGGGCTAATGTGTCATCCATCATATGCAGAGGCGTGGAAAATTTTGATAGAACATATCCTGAGTTTGCGAATGAGACTCGAAACATCAAGTTGGGTCTATGTGCTGATGGATTTGCTCTATTTGGCAAATCAGGAAAAACTTATTCTTGCTGGCCAATTATCGTAACTTCGTGTAATCTTCCACCCAGTATGTGTATGAAAACCCCTTATATATTTTTAACATTGATTGTGCCTAGCCCTCATAATCCGAAGAAGTTAATAGATGTTTACATGCAACCGTTGATTGCCGAGTTGATCCAACTTATGACTATGGAACTACGCATAAATTGACAAAATAGAGTATATTTTGGGATTTACCGTATTAGCAGAGTAATTTGATTCATCACAATCTTTATTTAATGCATATTGAGAAGAATGTTTTTGATAATCTGATAAATACGGTGATAGATATTATCGAAAAAATAAAAGACAATCTGAATGCAAGAAAAGATTTGCGTCTTATATGGAAATGACCTGCCCTTGATGTTGATGAAAATAGTAGGGGACCAAAACCGAAAGCAGTTTATACATTGAATAAGGATCAAAGATGGATTGTTTGTGAATGGTTGAAATCATTGAGATTTCCTGATGGTTATGTCTCTAATCTTGGTAGATGCGTTGATTTGAAGAAATGCAAATTGATTGGTTTGAAAAGTCATGATTGTCATATATTCATGGAAAGACTAATTCCTATTGCTTTGAAGAAACTGTTACCAAATTTTATCTGGGGTGCAATTACGGAATTAAGCATTTTCCTTCATGATATCTGCTCGACAGTATTGAGTCATTCACACATGGAGACATTAGAGAGAGACATTCCGATCATTTTGTGTAACTTAGAGAGGATATTTCCACTGCCATTTTTTGATTTCATGGAACATCTTTTGGTTCACTTGCCATATGAGACTAAAGTTGGAGGTCCTGTTCAATTTCGATGGATGTATCCGTTTGAAAGGTGAATTTTTTGATTTTTTTATCATTGTTATTTCATTTGATCAAATTTAGTATAATTTTTTTTCTAATAAATTTTATTGTATTACTCTTAGATTCCTCTATCACTTGAAAAAAAAAAGTGAAAAGTAAGGCTTATGTTGAAGCTTCTATTGTTAATCCATATATTGTGGAGGAAGTTACAACTTATGCATCATATTATTTTGAACCTCACGTTCAATGCAAGAGTCGGAAAGTAGGAAGAAACAATGAGGATACCGTTGATCCAAATTTGAGAGCATTCTCAATTTTTAACTACCTTGGTCGACCAAGTGGATCATGTACAAGTAGATACTTAACTGGTCAGGAGTGGCGAGCAGTCCACACATATATTTTATTGAACTGTCCAGAAGTAACGCCGTATTTTGAGTGACTATATAAATGTTATATTATACATTTCATATATCATAAATTATTGTTCATGTTATATTTAATTTTATGGTAGGATTTTCCAAACTCTATATTCTGAGCTTCCGGAGCATGAGTTTAATCGTTTCTGCGATGAAGAATTTGCACAATGGTTCAAAAAATATGTAAGTAGTCTATGATAATAAATTTGATGAATCTTGACTTTAACACATATTTATTTAACTTTAGGTTCTTGATAATCACGCTCACATTGAGCAAGACCTAATAAAATATCTGTCATAGGGTCCAAACTCAATGGTGAAAACTTGGTCGGTATATTTCATAAACGGATATAATTTTCATACTGAAGATTATGGAACTGGGAAGACTACAATGAATAGCGGAATTTGTGTTCAGTCATCTAATGATGGGGGTGCAAGGAATGAATTTTACGGCTTGCTAGATGAAATTTTAGAGGTAGCGTACTCAGGCTCATATTTGCGAGTTATTTTATTTATGTGTCGTTGGTTTGACCCTATCAAAGGCATGAGGGTGCATCCACAATTTAATTTGGTTGAAATTAATTACAAAAAAATATATAAGAGGTATGAACCATTTGTGTTAGCACAGCAAGTGATTCAAGTATTTTATGCTTCATATCCTAGTCTGAGACGAGACAAAAGTAATTGGTGGGCTGCTTGTAAAACAAAAGCACATAATAAAATTGAGGAACATTGATAAGATATAGCATATCAACAAGATGAAGTTGTCAATACATTTCATATCGAAGAATATAATATTTCAACGTTATGAGATCCCAGCGGCGTAGTAGTAGTTGTTGATGCAATTGAACTAAATGAGGATGTAGATGAGGATTTTAATTATGAGGATGAAGATGACGATGACGATGAATAGATGCATGACCAGGCCAAAAATTATAATTCGGACTTCGATTTCTAATTGTGGGTAACTTTTTATTGAGTACTAATTATGTTTTAATTTACTGTCTATTTCAAAATTTCATATATTTAATATACTAATGAATTGTTTTTTTAGGTCATCCAGTTGCTATGAATATGGTAATTTTTTTCATATTGTTCCTATTATAAATTTGATATGCAAATGTATTTTTTTACTGTCATATTCTTCTAATAATTATGATTATTAGTTTCGACGTGGCGGTCATAGACGGAGTAGTGATGGAAGATTACAGTACTCTTCCTCTGTTTCAGCCCCTACACATTCTGATGCTTTTGCAGGAAATGTGCCCTCCATCTCTTCTCTAGTTGCAGGATCTTTTGGTTCTCAACAGATACCTGCTAATGTATCTTTTCCGGTACAATAATCACTCGTGGAGAGGGAAGATACGAGAGAGTTTATATCTTCACATGGAGATTCGTAAGTATTCGAGTTTTAGATTATCTATGTTTATTTTTTAATACGATATGTATTTTTATAAGTATCTAACGAGGTTTATTTTTATTTTATGTTAGATTTATAAATTTTGTACATGTTATTCACGAGGTGAATAAAATAGTGAATAACCATTGAGGCAGAGCTTCTATGACTTATACGAGCACGTCGAAAGAAATAAAAATTTTGTGGTGGAATGAGTTCAAGGTAACTTATTTAAATCATTTTGTATATAAAATTGAAATTAATATAATCAATTTAATTTTTCTCTACTACAGCGGGTATTTACTTGGGAGGAGAGTCAAACACTAGAGATTAGGAGAATGTTTAAGAAAAAGTGTGGCGATCATATGAGAAACATACTCAATCATGCGAAAACTAGAAATAAGAAATCACACTGTATAACTGAGGAGAATTAGAATAAAATTGTTGCACATTGGGGATATGAGGAAAGCAAACGGAGGAGTGACCAAAATAAGCAAAATCAGTGATGCGGCGAGGAAAATTCGCTTTACCCCCTTCCGGTGCGACGAAGACACGAAGGGAGCTTTTGGGGAGGGTTCTCGCAGGCCGCAACAGTAAGAATGGGTGTGGAAGACGAAATCAAGAAACGCAAAAACCCCAAGCAAACAGCGAAAACTTGAACACAAGATATAACGTGGTTCGGAATGAGTATTCCCACTCCACGGAGGTGAGCTCTCTCACCGGGGACAATGCCCAAGCACTTTCCACTATGAATGTCCTCTTTTACGGAAAGGAAATTTCCCGAGGTCGAGGAGAAAACCTCTTACAGGGGCTTACAAATACAAGAAAGAATACGTGTATCACAAGATCAAGGTCGCAGCTCTTCTTCTCCGACGAAGTGATGACAGCTCTCCTCCTTCCCCTCCTGTGTCCTTGTTTTCTATTTGATGGAATGATTGCGGATCCCTTCTTTCTTCTTCTCCTTGCCTTTTATCCTCCTCCTCTGATCCCTCACTATCTCGCGGGCTATCCTCGCCGTCCACGTGGCCACCACGTCCACCTGGAGGAGAATAATTCTGTTACAAAATGCGAGGGGCGAAGGCTCCTCGGAATATTATGTGGGGACCTCTCTTTCTGTTACATATCACCTCCTCATTCCTATTCTAGGAAACTAGGTTAGCCTGTCCTCCTCAACCATCTACTTCTGGCAAACCTAACTTAGGTCTCCAACTCACGGATAGTATGACCTTAAGGTTCCTTGGGCCGCACCGATTCTTATCCGCCCCATTTTCCTTCTAGGCTTATTTAGCCGAACCAATTCTTATCCGCCCTGTTTGCCTTCTAGGCTTATATATATAGCCGAACCGATTCTTATCCGCTCCGTTTGCCTTCTAGGCTTATATAGCCGAACCGATTCTTATCCGCCCCGTTTGCCCTCTAGGCCTATTTAGCCGACGAAGTACTTCTTCGCTTCGCCGTGCCAATTACCTTCATTTACCTTCCAGTACCAATTGTCTCGAGCGCTTGCGCCCGACCTATTCCTCTCTTTTTCCTCCATTGAACCCTCTACTTGGTTCGGGTAATACCCTGCCTATGAGCTCTTCTATCCATTTCGTAGAGAAAAGGTAATGGATGTATCATTAGTCAACCCCAAAAAATAGTCAAGCGAAGTTATAAGCTTGACTTTCCCACTATATAAGGTTCTTACTCCATCCTTGGCCTTACTAATTCAGATTTACTCCGTTTCTAAATCTTTACTGCATATACGTACGGCGGCATAATGGGCCCATGGACCCCGCTCCTCTTTTCTCTCCTGCAGTCGAACCATCACGGAAAAACCATAAATAAACCTCCACCTTTTTCTTTTAGGTATTACTTAGCGTGCCCAGCAATCCTGTCCCTTCCGCTTCTTTTCTCCTGCGACTTTCACCGGCGACGTTCCAGTGACCCAACCTTCTTCTTCTCGTACGTTCTTCTTCTAAACCTCGAGTAAGTACTCTGCCTTGTTCACACTTATGGCTCCTAAGGCCATCCCTTCACTCGCATGGTACGAGAATACCATAACTCAACTAGATTGCAATCATTATTTCTTTAATCTTAAGGACCAATATATAGACCCTTCTATAAAATGTTATTTTACTACCAAGATGCATCGGCCCAATAATCCTCCTCCTAGTTCAACGTGCTTTTTCTCCGAACAGTTTCTTAATGACCTATGTCTACCAGCGCCTCCCGCTTATCTAGACCTTTTGGACTTTCACGGACTTCCTTTAAACCAGTTCACCCCCAATTCCTTTCGTATTTTGTCAGGGGCTCTCATGGTGTTCCAACACCTAAACCTTTCCCTAACCCCTCAAATATTCCACTGTTTCTTTCAACTAAAATCTTCCAAAGGTGTCTTTTTATTTATCTAGCCCAATTGTCAATTTCTTATGAACTCGCCACTTCCCATAAAGGATGGGAAGAATTATACTTCTTCGCTCACTTCCAGACTTCTACCCCACTCGGAAACATGGAAGCTAGGACTCCCCGAGCTACCTTCTTTCCGAGAAATGAAGACCAAATGTCCTTTCTCGGAAGTCTATAGAATATTAGGGGAGTCACATTATTGTTCAAACCACCTAATGAAAACTCCCCTTTTGAACCATTTTGGGCTGTCTCTCTTCCCTTCCACGGCCTCAGATGCAATAGGTAGGACTATACTTACTCTTCAGTACAGCTTTTTATCTGTATCAACCTTCCTGCTAACTGACGCCTTGTGTAGATAATCTGATGCAGGACGCTTTGGTGAAGGGAGAAGAGATTGAGGCGGCCAGGCAGAAGAAAACCTCCACGAAGAGGGGTAAATCAACAGCAGCCCCTTCTTCCCCTCGGAAGAAGTTACGGCTTGTTAAGAAGGGAGCTCCCAGCTCATCAGCTCTTCTCCCTTCCTCTTCTGATCAACTTGGTTCACAATCCCTAACCATTTATGAACCAAAGAAGAGAGGCACCACTCGAGCAGCTCCATCTTCATCTCTTCGAGAGGGAGATTCCTCTTCCCACTCTCCTGCTTCATCCTCCCATCATCATGGTTCTCTCGAACCATCCCGAACCGAATCCCCTTCTGCCCCTATTCCCTTAGACACACTTACCTCTCCCACTCCCCTCCAATGCGTCAGACCCAACCTTCCTTCCGAAGGAGAAGACCTTCCTGTCCCGACCCCCACGAGAACTACATTAGGGTCATTGCTGCAAATTTGTCATCCTTCGGAAGTAAAATTCTTCAACCAATCGGGCGTGCAAGGCCCCTGCGAACAAGTGGGCAAATTACTAGCCTAGGTACCTACTGTCCTCTTCCCCTCTTTACTATACGCATCTTTGTGTATCAGCCTACACTGATGGTATTTTCTTTCCTTCAGGCCTCAGCCCAGCACGACAAAATGGTAGCCCGGCTAGCTCAGTTCCAATCTAGTATGGAGACCCACCACTTCGCCGCTATAGCACAACAGAAAAAGCTCGTTCATCAGTTAAGCAAGCAAGAGGCGAAGGAAGCTGACTTGAGGGACCAATGTGAAGAGGCTATGACGCAATTGGCCCTGGTCCGGAGTGAAAAGGAGGAGCTACAGCGCAAAAATAAAGAACTCGAACAGCAAATCTTCATCCAATCTAGTGAATTGCAGCAAGTGGAGATCCTTGCCCACGAACTGAAGGAATATAAGGGGCATCTTGGGGATGCTATGATCCAAGCCGCCGATTCTTCGAGTACTATCAAACAGCTCCAGGAAGAACGTCGACTGCTTCGGCTGGAATGCCAAGCCTGGGAAGCCACCAGGAAATCTTGTGTAGAGAAGTGCCAGAAACTTTCCGACATAGTGGCGGCCCTTCCTCAGACTTTATCGGCAACGGCTCGGCAACAGTCAGCCCTCCACAAAGAGTACTTCGAGGCCCTTTCAACTCTGGGATAGCAAGTCATACAAGCAGCCACCGAAAAAGACGCCTTGGCAGTCGAATTGGCGGAAAGTCAAGCCCAGCTGGCCAAATGTCAAGATCAGCTAAAGGAGAAAGAAGCCGATCTTAAGGGGCGATACGTTAAGAAGGGGGTAGATTTATTCATACTAGGCTTTGAGGGGTCCTCGGCTCAAAATGCCGAACAAGGATACCCGCCCCCTGACACGGACACTAGCTATTTGAATATTGTAGAGGCACTAGCTAAGTGTCCTCCCGAACTCTTTGAGCTGTAATTTCCATTACTCTCTTCTTTAGTAATTTTGTCAATAGCTTCTCTCTTGCTTCTGAACAGTAATTTTGTTCATATATCCAGTTGTCATCATCTTGTCATGATCCTCAATGGGTCGGAAATTCTGAACCAATTTTAAACTATTCTTTATATATATATATATATATATATACTGTTATCTCTTTTCCCGTGTCGTATGGCGCAATCACCTAGTTGGTTCGGGGACTTACTTGGAAGGTCTCGAATGACATTGTTTATATCCGACCCGATTTTGGTCCGGGGATTCGCTCGAAGGGTCTTGCGTGATATTATTCATATCCGTCTCGATTTTGATTCGGCCAACACTTTAAATGACCTTTACCTGTTGATCTTCCCTATCCCTCTTATTGCTTCGGAAACGATACCAGTCTCTTCATCTTCTTCCCCTTCCCAAGAACTTTTGTCGTCGCTTTCCTTCCACTATAAATCATCGCCCTCCATGTCTTCGTCCCTCTATCTCACTCTTCACCCATCGAGATTCCTTCGTAATCAATCTTTTGAACTACAAGACTGGTTTCAAGACATTGAAGATTCGGAGACCTGCTCAACCGCCACTTCACCCGCCCCTTCCTATTCCGCCTCCATTCCAAATGCAACCCTCCTACAGGGAGGTCCTTCGCGGCCCCATTTCCCTCATTCCGCATAGGGTGTGGAATCCTCCTTCACATGGGAGTACATGGGGGACCCCGTGTGCCAGAACTTCCCCACTTCAACCGGCTACGCTTTCATCCCAGCCTCTACAGAGCTCATCCTCCCCTTTCGATGAAGGTCCATCACCATTCCTCCAGCCAAGGCGAACGCTCGTGGTCATCTCGCCTTCTCCCAAAGAGACCCCTCCTGCTTCATCTGTGAAGTAATCAGAGATGATCTTCATAGATTGTGATGTAATCATTTCAAATATGTCAATAAAAATGAGGGAGGGAACTGATATTTGCTTTTGTCTTTTTCTCGTAGAAGTAAGGTTTCTGCCCTCAGAGGGACTATAATCTGGTCCGAACATACCTTCTTTTACCATCTCCCGGGGATTCGGACCCTCTTAATTACGGCTATAGTTCCGGCGACCCTCCACCTACTATCCCTACGCTTCCCCTTCTTTACTGGCATTTATTATCCCTATTTCTTCTGCAAATAAATGTGCTCTTCTCCTTCATCGCTATAAAGACTTCCGACCCTTACCACATAGCTTCCATCTTTTCCCTTTCCTTTCCTTTGCCATGGACAGAATATCTGAACAGGGTAGCAGTTCCTCTCCTGCTGAAGAACAGATAGACGATCGCCGCTACATAGCTATCCTGGAGGAGCAAGTGAGGTATTTTGGTCAAGGAAGCTTCCGCCAAGAATCGTCATACAACAATCGACGGTCCCAAAAGGAGCTATCCAAGCAAATCTTTCTGCAGCAGTCTTACCGTCGGCAATTACTGTGCCAACCTCAACCGTGCAAAGGAGCTCCATCTGTTCCTCCCAACAAAGAATTGTAATACCCTAGATGTATGAGGGTTTCTTTTATTATCTTCTCTTTGTAAATGACTCAGAATATGTAATTTTCCCGCATCAGTGAACTTTCACTATTTATCATCTTCTTCCAGTATCTCTTGAGTTGTGCCACGCTTTACTTTTTTCGTATTTACATAAACTGACATATAGTTGAGGCATATTTCGGCTCTTCTGCCTTTTTACCTTACCGGGAATATAGAACCACTAACTGAGCCAACTCTGCTGCTCTACGGGAATGAAATAATACAAAATTAAATAAGGACTTCAACTTCTCCCGCTTTGCGGGGACAAAAAATGATATATAACTGAGGAGACCTCAGTTCTTCCGTTCCGCTACCACACGGGGATTTCTTCCGCTTCGCGGGGATAAAATTCAAGTATAACTGAGGAAATCTCGGTTCTTCCGTTCCGCCACCAAACGGGGATTTCTTCCGCTTCGCGGGGATAAAATTTAAGTATAACCGAGGAAATCTTGGTTCTTCCGTTCCGCCACCACACGGGGATTTCTTCCGCTTCACGGGGATAAAAATTTAGTATAACCGAGGAAATCTCGGTTCTTCCGTTCCGCCACCAAACAGGGATTTCTTCCGCTTCGTGGGGATAAAATTTAAGTATAACCGAGGAAATCTCGGTTCTTCCGTTCCGCCACCACACGAGGATTTCTTCCGCTTCACAGGGATAAAAATTTAGTATAACCAAGGAAATCTCGGTTCTTCCGTTCCGCCACCACACGGGGATTTCTTCCGCTTCGCGGGGATAAAATTTAAGTATAACCGAGGAAATCTCGGTTCTTCCGTTCTGCCACCACACGGGGATTTCTTCCACTTTCGCGGGGATAAAATTTAAGTATAACCGAGGAAATCTCGGTTCTTCCGTTCCGCCACCACACGGGGATTTCTTCCGCTTTGCGGGGATAAAATTTAAGTATAACCGAGGAAATCTCAGTTCTTCCGTTCCGCCACCACACGGGGATTTCTTCTGTTTCGCAGGGATAAAAATTTAAGTATAACCGAGGAAATCGCGATTCTTCCGTTCCGCCACCACACGGGGATTTCTTTCGCTTCACGGGGATAAAATTTAAGTATAACCGAGGAAATCTCGGTTCTTTCGTTCCGCCACCACACGGGGATTTCTTCCGCTTCGCGGGGATAAAAATTTAATATAACCGAGGAAATCTCGATTCTTCCGTTCCGCCACCACACGGGGATTTCTTTCGCTTTGCGGGGATAAAAAATTAAGCATAACCGAGGAAATCTCGGTTCTTCCGTTCCGTCACCACACGGGGATTTCTTCCGCTTCGCGGGGATAAAATTTAAGTATAACCGAGGAAATCTCGGTTCTTCCGTTCCACCACTACACGGGGATTTCTTCCGCTTCGCGGGGATAAAATTTAAGTATAACCGAGGAAATCTCGGTTCTTCCATTCCGCCACCACACGGGGATTTCTTCCGCTTCGCGGGGATAAAATTTAAGTATAACCGAGGAAATCTCGGTTCTTCCGTTCCGCCACCACACGGGGATTTCTTCTGCTTCGCGGGAATAAAAATTTAGTATAACCGAAGAAATCTCGGTTCTTCCGTTCCGCCACCACACGGGGATTTCTTCCGCTTTGCGGGGATAAAAAATTAAGCATAACCGAGGAAATCTCGGTTCTTCCATTCCGCCACCACACGGGGATTTCTTCCGCTTCGCGGGGATAAAATTTAAGTATAACCGAGGAAATCTCGGTTCTTCCATTCCACCACCACACGGGGATTTCTTCCGCTTCGCGGGGATAAAATTTAAGTATAACCGAGGAAATCTCGATTCTTCCGTTCCGCCACCACACGGAGATTTCTTCCGCTTCGCGGGGATAAAATTTAAGTATAATCGAGAAAATCTCGGTTCTTCCGTTCTGCCACCACACGAGGATTTCTTCCGCTTCGCGGGGATACACATAGTAACATATATTGCCAAAAGGCCTTCAACATAAAGAATGCAACGCCTTCATATCCTCCTTCTTTCTGCTTTCCTCCCGAAGGGGAACACCTACATCCGTTCCTTCCCACGGAAATGAGGGCTTTAGTATATACTGGGCCATTAGAACAATAAACCCTCTTTCACTATAAACGAGGAGCCCGATAATAGTTATAAGTCCATTCTTCCCTCCTTTTATAGGGGGTCCTTCATCTTCGTTTCTTTTACTGTCTTTATCCCTTCGCCTTTTCGTCTCCTTCTTCTTCGTCTGTTCGTTTCTCCGCCGCCATACTCCGTTGCCTCAATCCTCTGCTTCAGCCCTTTCTCCGTATTCTCAGACCAGCAAGATGCATTCCACCTTCTTTCAAGAAATAGCGAGCCGTTACTCACATTCCAAGCGAGGCGCCGGTCAGCCGTCAGCTTCGTCTTCCTCTTCACCTTCCCCGATCACCACCGTACCTTCTCCATCTCGCCTTTCTTCCTCTCCCCCTCCTGTAACCCTTGTTACCTCCATCCCAGAAAAAACCAGGGTAATCAGCCCCTCCTCATTTCCTCCGTCATTTACAAACTCTAGTTCTCCCACTCTTTCTCCTTCCGCCATAAATGTTCGGAAGTCGCCTTCTCCTTCGCCGCAATCTGAGGATAAACATAAGGAGGATGTACTTTCGTGTCAGCCAATAAAAGAGGCTAGCTCACCTCTACTTTCTTTTTCCCCTGAATATGATTCCACCTATGAACCCATGGCGATTGATATCTCCTCATTACCTGCTTCCCCCTCCACTCATCGCCTGAAGAGCCCTTCTCATCCTATGGGCACTAGCCAGGGTTCTTCTACTTCTTTCCTTCCTACCGAAGGTTCCTCCAACCCTGTGCTCATCTTATCAGCCTCTCCGGATTCCCCGCCCAACCAGCATCTCTCCGTCTCTTCTGCTATGCTTACCTGCCGACCATGGCACATGTTCTCCCTCCGGCTCCTGATCTACTGCCTCTGACTGCCACCCCCATGAGCCTTTTGATGGATGCCCCCTCTTCTTTCCCTTCTCAACCCATGGATACCACCCCCCTTCTCCCCATTATAAGTGAAATTCCCCCCTCAATGTCATCTGTCCCATCTTCTTCCCTTTCCCCCAGGAGCCTTCGGATCCTGAATTTAGAGGAATTGGTTCCTCGCATGGAAGGCTTGCGCCATGCCCTTGATTTGGTATGTTTTTCAATCAGTTTTCCTAACTTTATCCTACTAATCAATTTCTTTTTCCACGACCAACGTGCAGGCCCTAACCAACTACCAAGAATTGGACCGCCCTCTTCATCAATATCGGGCTCAAGCTTTGGAATCGGAGCGACGGCAACGGGAAGATTTAGTGGCTGCCCGGAATCAAGAACAGCTCCTGTCGCAACAGCTGCATCTATGCCAGGAGCAATTAGCAGAAGCTCGCCAACAAATTCAAAAAGATGGTGATACCATTGCCGCATTGCAAGAACAACAGCGAGCCGGTGTGAAATCCCCTTTAACACAGCGGGAGGTTCAACCGACCCAGCTTGACAAGGAGTCTTCCTCTTCTCAAGAATTGACCCACCTTCGAGAACAGGTGGCAGAACTCCTTCAGGGGAAGCAACAGGACTCAGACACCATCGCTCGACTCCAGGTTCAATATCAGAAGGCACAGGATAAAATAGGGGACCTCCGCACCCGCTTATGCAAGGAGGTACAAGAAAGCTCATCCCTCATAAATTCCAGGGCACATGCTCACGCTCGTCTACGCAGGCAAGAAACATCCCTCCAGAGACTGAGCACTGAGCTTACCCGAACCAGATCCTACTCCGACACGATAGAGGGGATTTCGGCTTCTATACGTCAGAACATGATGGAGATGACGCACCTTGTACAGCAGGATCAAAATTCCCGGGTCAACGATGTTTCCATCCTAGCCGATGCTATTATGGAGGTGTCGCGATGCTATGTTGATGTACGACGAAATCTTCAAGAACAATAAGAGAAATGGCATAGGCTTCATCGGGATCGGAGCCCTGACCGCCCGAACTGCCAGGAGCGACTCATCATTTTGTTGCGGGCCACTTATCAGGACGGGTTTAATGAAGCGGTCCGGCAATATGCTGATCAAGGATTACCTCCTCCAACTTATCCTTCGTTCTCTTTAAATTGGGAGGCTGGCTTTCAACGCTATCCTCCCGACCGATTTAAGCTGTAATTCGATGTATTGCTTCGAAATGGGAGCTTCCTTTCCCTCTTCTTTTTCTTTTTCAAAATTTATTAAAGGTACCGTGTCGCATTTGTAAATGACTCATTAATGAAATTTGGGGTTACTTCGCGTCTAATTAATGCAATCAAGTTAGGAAGTACACCCCTTCGGGAGTCTCACAATTCCTCTTCTTCTATTCCCCACTTCTCATATAGTGTAAAAAAGTTTTAAATAAATGGCATTCCAAGGTCATGGAAGTTCTTTGCCTTGGTCATCTTTCAGATAATATGTTACTTCATAGGGTCCTTCGGTTGGGCTAGCTTTCAGTGGTCTCCAAATGATTAACTTTACGCAAAACCCAATCCCCCTCCTAAAATCTTCGAGGCATCACCTTCTTATTAAAGGCTTGCTACACTCTCTACTTGTAAAGCTCTGCTCGTCTTCGTGTTGTCTCCCGCTTTTCTTCGGCCAAGTCTAACTCAGTGCTTCGGATAAGTTGATTCTTCTCCGGTTCATACACCTCTATCCGAGCACTACTTAAAAGAGCTTCGACCGGAATGACAGCTTCCATCTCGTATACTAAACTGAAGGGAGTTTCCCCTGTTGCAGTCTTTGGCGTAGTTCGGTAGGCCCACAGGACTCCTGGTAATTCTTCTACCCAGTTTCCTCTTTGAGCCCCCAATTTGGTCTTTAATCCTTGAATGAGAATTCTGTTAGTCACTTCCACTTGCCCGTTAGCTTGAGGGTGAGCTACCGAAGTGAAAGCTTGATGAATGTTGAGGCTTTGGCACCATTCTTTGATCTTTTTACTTTGGAACTGACGTCCATTATCACTAACTATCCTCCGAGGAATACCATATCGGCAGACAATATTCTTCCACAAGAATTGTATTACAGCGTTCTCGGTAATTTTGGCTAGGGGCTCGGCTTCCACCCATTTGGAGAAGTAATCCACAACCACCAATAAAAATTTCTTCTGCAAAGGTGCCACTGGCATCGGGCCCACTATATCCATTCCCCATTGATCAAAAGGACATGAAGCGACCACGGCTTTCATTAATTCGGTCGGCCGTTCGGACCGGTTGCTATGTTTCTGGCAAGCTAGGCAAACCTGCACTATACGAGCGGCATCCTGTTGGAGAGTAGGCCAAAAATACCCTGCTAACAGGGCCTTCCTTGCTAAAGCTCTCCCTCCTAGATGATTACTGTAACAACCTTCATGAATCTCCCAGAGTACCCATTCTGCCTCCTCATTTCCCAAGCATTTCAATAAGGGTCGTCCGAAAGAAGTCTTGTATAAGTCTCCATTTAAGAGGGTAAACCGTATGGCTCGGCTTATTAAAGCAGATGCCACTGCTTTTTCTTCAGGGACCTTCCCGTGTCGTAAATAAGCTATGATGTCAGTCCTCCAATTAGGAATTAGGCTTGATTCGGGTGCGTCTTCCTCCACATTGCATATTGCTAAGGAAGTATGGACTTCTGCATGGACCGTTTCCAAGGACTTCACTCCTTCCATAGCACTAGCCATCCAAGCCAATTCATCTGCCTTCCCGTTATTCTCCCGCGGGATTTGCTTTAAGAGGACTTGATGGAATTGAGCTTTTTCTTTCTCAAAAGCCTTCAAGTACTTATGCAGCCTTTCCTCCCGAACCGCGAACGAACCTTGAAGTTGTGATATTACCAACTGGAAATCCGAATGGATTACAATCGAAGAAGCCCCCACCGCTTTAGCAGCCTGCAATCCCACTAGAATGACTTCATATTCTGCCTCATTATTGGATGCCCGATATCCCAGGCGTACGGCTATGTGGGTCTCCTCCTTATCAGGGGAAATTAACAGAACACCGACACCGCTGCCCGTAGATCCTGAAGAACCGTCCACGAATATGCTCCATGCGTCTGATCCCTCCTCTTTTGTTGACGAACCATCTTCCGGGTCGCAAGGTACCTCTGCTAGAAAATCAACGAGCGGTTGGGCCTTGATAACCATTCGGGGTTGGTATTGAATATCATATTCACTTAGTTCTACCACCCATTTGGCCAATCTTTCGGAGAAATTGAGCTTAGTGACAACCTTGCCCAATTCGCTGTGGGTTAGAACGGTGATGGGATGAGCCAAAAAGTACGGCCTCAACTTTCAGGCGGTTAACACTAGGATATATGTCAGCTTCTCCAGCTCTGTATAACGGAATTCAGCCCCTTCAGGATATGGCTGGTATAATAAATAGGCTGTTGGTGAGAGCCTTCTTGTTTCAGCAAAACCAAACTAATAGCTCCCTCTGAGACGGCCAAATACATCCATAATGGTTCTCCGGCTATTGGTTTGGCTAGCAGTGGGAGTCCAGCCAAATACTTCTTCAACTCCTGGAAAGCTTGTTCGCATTGATCGTCCCACTGAAATTTAGTAGCTTTGCGCAGGATCTTGAAGAAAGGCAGCCCTTTGTCCGCCGATCTGGCTATGAATCGGGATAAAGAAACAATCCTGCCCACCAACTTCTGGGTCTCTCGCAGATTAGTGGGTGATTTCATGTTGCATAGTGCCTGCACCTTCTCAGGGTTGGCTTGCAACCCCTTCTCAGTCACTATGTACCCTAAGAACTTGCCGCTTTTTACCCCGAACAGGCATTTGTTAGGGTTTAGCTTCATATTAAATCGTCTCAACGTAGCGAAGGTTTCATTTAAATCCTTGACTAAATCCCGAGTGGTCTTCGATTTGACCAAGATGTCATCCACGTAGACTTCCACATTCTTCCCTTTCTGCTCTGCAAAGATCTTGTCCATAAGACGCTGATAGGTGGCCCCCGCGTTCTTTAATCCGAACGGCATTACCACATAAGCATATAACCCTCCTGTCGTCACAAAGCTAACCATCTTTCGATCTTCTTTGGCTAAAGGTATTTGATGGTATCCTTGATATGCATCCATTAGGGACACCACTTTATATCCTACAGTGGAGTCTACCAACTGATCAATACGAGGCAAGGGGTAGCAGTCTTTAGGGCATGTTTTATTCAAATCACGAAAATCAATACACATCCTCCACTGCCCCGAAGGCTTGGGGACCAAAACTACATTAGAAACCCACTCGGGAAACTGGATTTCCTTTACATGACCCGCTTTTAGCAGTTTGTCCACCTCTTCAGCTATGACCTTGTCCTTCTCTGGTCCAAAATGTCACCGTTTTTTCTTTGGGCCGATGGTGTTCAACTACGTGAGGGTTGATCCCAGTGAGATCATGCACATCTCTCGCGAAGATGTCTTCATTCTTCTTCAAGCAGGCCACCAGCTCCTCCTTGGCTTCCAGCTGCTGTGCTACCCGTGTAGCTTTTCCCGGAGTGATTTCCACCAGCTCTCCTTCCTCTATTTTGTCGGCCTTGGGGGGGGATTCTTCCAGGACGCAGACGTCCGAAAGGATGATAGCTTTGCCTTTGAGATCATCGGTTCGGGCCTTCTTTTGATCATCCCGAACCATTTGCACGTAGCAGCTTCTGGAGGCCTTCTGTTCCCCGCGAACTTCTCCCACCAATTGTCCTACTGAAAATTTCAGATTCTGGTGGTATGGGGAAGCTACCACCTGAAAGAGGGTAAGGAAGGGATGCCCAAGAATAGCATTATAAGTGGACGGAGCGTCCACGATGAGGAAAGGGATTATACTGGTTTTTTAGCTAAGCTTTACACCCAGAGTCAGAGGTAATGAAATCTGCCTTGTAGGATGGACCACATGTCCTGCGAATCCAAAGAGGGAGTGGCCACATCTTCTAGCTGGGCATTTCCCAGCTGCATCTATCCGAAAGCTTCCTGGAAAAGGATATTGACGGAACTTCCTGAGTCGACCAACACCCTGGCCACTTCATAATTGGCCAGGGATATACGAATAACTAGGGCATCCGTGTGGGGCAGCAGGACACCTTGGAGATCTTCAGGCTCGAACGAAACGGGCGGTGCGATTTGAACAGTCTGGTCTGTGACAATGGCTAAACTCTCCATGAGACGGACATATGACTTCTGCGCCCGGTTAGAGTCCCCGTCGGTAGGTCCTCCAGCTATAACATGGATAACCCCCCATGTGGGAGTGTTATCTAGATTAGATGAAGGGCCCTCACCCGATGGGCCTTCTTGAGAGACAACTTCCTGGGACGGCGTTTGGGGGAAAGTAACTTGAGGTTGTTGACTATACGGCCCTGGACGGGTTACATCGGGTCGGGGGCCTCGCCGTGTTGGTCCTCCTGTCTGGAACCGCAACTGCGGATATGCGGTTTGGAGGCGATCCAGTTCCTCCTGTAACTTAAAACATCGTCCACTAGCGTGGTCATATTCCATATGATATTGGCAAAAGAATGGGGTAGGGGGATTACGTGGGATCCCCCTGTATCCTAAGGGTCGTTGCAGCAGACCCTTTTGGTCATAGAATTCCATCTCCCGCTCCTTCCAAGTCCTTGCGGGAGGAAGTGCTTCGGCGGCCATAATTTGTAACGGCGGTATGGGGCGAACGCCCTGCAGCAGTGGACGAGGTCTAGGAGCCTCTTGTCGAAAAGGTCGCACATATCCCCGCCGAGGGGGTGCTTGAGGAGGGGCGGGGCGAGCTCTTTCAGTTGAAACTGCTACGGTAGCCCGTTCGGCTCTCCGCACCTTCAATCCTTCTTCCTCGCGGATAAATTGCTCCGCACGGCCTAGCAACTCCTCATAACTGTCAACAGGTTGTCTTAACAAAGAACTAAGGAATGGACCCTCCTTCAGCCCGTGCAGAATAGCGCCTCTGAAGGCTTCTGATCTGGCAGAGGGAATTCCCCTAGCTGCAGAAGTGAATCGGTGAAGATACCCTCTAAGGGATTTTGATGGTCCCTGGGTAATGTGCATTAGGATAGAGGCGTCATGCTTATACGCCTTACAGCTGGCGAACTCCCGGCTGAACATCCTTCGGAAATCAACGAAACAAGTAATGGATCCCGGAGGCGGAGTATTAAACCATTTTTATGCCGAGCCGGTTAAGGTGGTTCGAAAAACTCGGCATTTGAGAGCATCGGTATAACAGTGGAGCGAGGCTGCTCCGTCGAACTGTGACAGGTGCTCTTCGGGATCCGTTGAGCCCTCATACTTATTGATCTGAGGATTCCGAAAGTGGGACGGGGGGATTTCAGAGAGGATGTCCATAGTAAAGGGATTGGGTTCATATACTTCTGGAGGTCTGGTTGATTGACTTTCGCCCTGTTCCTCCCTTCGAGTTTGGGTGAAGGGCATAGTGTTCTGAGGTACTCTTCCTCCAAGTCCTTCTTCAGGCCCTACTTCCACATTGACGGTGGTACGAGAGGGAGGAGGCATTTCTGGGGGTGGACCTCTGGAGGAAGGTTCACCGGAATGAGGATGCAGATATCCGGTCCTTCTCCTTTCTCTAGCAAGGGCCTCTATAATAGCGTCGTCCATCAAGGCCTTCAACTGTGATGGTAGGAGGGTGATGGGGCGCTCCTCCGCTATGGAGGTAGCGGGTTATTGTATCTCCTCAGGTTGCATCTTAACGTCCAGCTCAATGTTCCCACAGACGGCGCCAACTGATGCAGCGAGGAAAATTCGCTTTACCCCCTTCCGGCGCGACAAAGACACGAAGGGAGCTTTTGGGGAGGGTTCTGTTGGTGCAGGGGCACTAGATAATCGAACCTGTGTTTTGATTATGGCAAAGACACAAAGTTAAGTCTACATTGTTATCTCACGAGCTAAATCAAGTGTGCAGAAAAGTGTTAAAGCTGGAGTTGAAGGCTAGCGACACCCGGAGGAAGCCGCGGTGGTCGGGCGACACTCGAGTGACTTCGGAGGGAGCCGAAGGAATCGAGTGGAAGGCCGGAAGCGAGAGCTACTATCGAGGTAAGCTCGTGTGAGTGAGAGATTGTAAGGTCGTGTCCTCTTTACGGGGATGACCGTAGGCGGCGATCCGACTAAGACTTTCTGTGGAAGATCTAGGTCGAGATCGGACGGTTAGAAACCGTCGTATTTATCATTTTCCGAGCTAACATCTTATTGCAGGGAAGTGGCTGTCGGGCAATGATCGCTGGAAAATGGAGCAGCCGATCGATGCCCATCACCGATCGATGGAGGCATCACCGATCGATGGCGACGATTCAGCTTTTGCGCTAGGTCAAAACGGATAACGTTTGACGCGGCCACTTCGCGATAAAATTTGGACAACTTCATGATCCGTTCCGAAATAAGAGGAGACAAATTCAGAGGCAAAAGTCTATAAAAGGAGGGGAGGATTCCATCTCCAAATCACATCAAGTTTATTCATCAAGTGCTCCTACAATGCCAACGCTCCAACATCGTCATAACGCCGATGCGACGTCAAGTTTCGATCTTCTTCGTCAGCAGTAGAATCAAGTAATATTTTTGATATTGTATTCTTTGTTTTTCTTCATAACGAGGTGAGGTAGGCTTGTTGCCTCATCCTCGTATATTCGGTTTTGTGATCGTTGTCTCCTACCTCCAACGAGGAGGAGACGTTATAGTGTTTTGCCCTCCGTATGCGGTCTAGGACCGATAGGGCCTTGGAGTAGCAACCGCTGGGTTGTGAACCAAGTAAAATAAACGTGTTCATTTATTTTTCGCTGTGCTTACTTTGCGTATCGAACGAACGAAAAAGAAAAGATTTACGATCGCTATTCACCCCCCCCCCTCTAGCGACGCTTCTCAATCCAACAATTGGTATCGGACTTCATTTTTACATAACAAACCCCAACATTTATTTTGATTTATGGCAAAAGGGGGAGAAGAGCGAAAGTTAAGGGGGAGTAACACAAAATTTATTTAATTTTGAACTAAAGTATCTCTTTCAAAACTCACCAAGGGTTAAGGGGGAGTTTTGGTTAAGGGGGAGTTTTTGAAAATGACATTCATCATTTACTATACTTGTTTTATGCTTTAATTTCCCTTAACTTTGTGTTGGTTTGCCATAGATCAAAAAGGGGGAGATTGTTGGTGCAGGGGCACTAGATAATCGAACTTGTGTTTTGATTATGGCAAAGACACAAAGTTAAGTCTACATTGTTATCTCACGAGCTAAATCAAGTGTGCAGAAAAGTGTTAAAGCCGAGTCAAGGCTAGCGACACTGGAGGAAGCCGCGGTCGGGTGACACTCGAGTGACTTCGGAGGGAGCCAAGGAATCGAGTGGAAGGTCGAAGCGAGAGCTACTATCGAGGTAAGCTCGTGTGAGTGAGAGATTGTAAGGTCGTGTCCTCTTTACTGGATGATCAGAGGCGGCGATCCGACTAAGACTTTTCGTGGAAGGTCTAGGTCGAGATCGGACGGTTAGAAACCGTCGTATTTATCATTTTCCGAGCTAACCTCTTATTGCAGGGAAGTGGCCAAGATGGCGATGATCGTTGGAAAATGGAGCGCGATCGATGATGCCCATCGATCGATGGGAGGCATCACCGATCGACCGATGGCGACGATTCGCTGCGCTAGGTCAAAACGGATAACGTTTGACGCGGCCACTTCGCGATAAAATTTGGACAACTTCATGATCCGTTCCGAAATAAGAGGAGACAAATTCAGAGGCAAAAGTCTATAAAAGGAGGGGAGGATTCCATCTCCAAATCACATCAAGTTTATTCATCAAGTGCTCCTACAACGCCAACGCTCCAACATCGTCATAACGCCGATGCGACGTCAAGTTTCGATCTTCTTCGTCGGCAGCAGAATCAAGTAATATTTTTAATATTGTATTCTTTGTTTTTCTTCATAACGAGGTGAGGTAGGATTGTTGCCTCATCCTCATATATTCGGTTTTGTGATCGTTGTCTCCTACCTCCAACGAGGAGGAGATGTTATAGTGCTTTGCCCTCCGTACGCGGTCTAGGACCGATAGGGCCTTGGAGTAGCAACCGCTGGGTTGTGAACCAAGTAAAATAAACGTGTTCATTTATTTTCCGCTGTGCTTACTTTGCGTATCAAACGAACGAAAAAGAAAAGATTTACGATCGCTATTCACCCCCCCCCCCTTAGCGACGCTTCTCGATCCAACAGGTTCTCGCAGGCCGCAACAGTAAGAATGGGTGTGGAAGACGAAATCAAGAAACGCAAAAACCCCAAGCAAACAGTGAAAACTTGAACACAAGATATAACGTGGTTTGGAATGAGTATTCCTACTCCACGGAGGTGAGCTCTCTCACCGGGAACAATGCCCAAGCACTTTCCACTATGAATGTCCTCTTTTACGGAAAGGAAATTTCCCGAGGTCGAGGAGAAAACCTCTTACAGGGGCTTACAAATACAAGAAAGAATACGTGTATCATAAGATCAAGGCTGCAGCTCTTCTTCTCCGACAAAGTGATGACAGCTCTCCTCCTTCCCCTCCTGTGTCCTTGTTTTCTATTTGATGGAATGATTGTGGATCCCTTCTTTCTTCTTCTCCTTGCCTTTTATCCTCCTCCTCTAATCCCTCACTATCTCGCGGGCTATCCTCGCCGTCCACGTGGCCACCACGTCCACCTGGAAGAGAATAATTCTGTTACAAAATGCGAGGGGCGAAGGCTCCTCGGAATATTATGTGGGGACCTCTCTTTCTGTTACATATCACCTCCTCATTCCTATTCCAGAAAACTAGGTTAGCCTGTCCTCCTCAACCATCTACTTCTGGCAAACCTAACTTAGGTCTCCAACTCACAGATAGTATGACCTTAAGGTTCCTTGGGTCGCACCGATTCTTATCCGTCCCGTTTGCCTTCTAGGCTTATTTAGCCGAACCAATTCTTATCCGCCCCGTTTGCCTTCTAGGCTTATATAACCGAACTGATTCTTATCCGCTCCGTTTGTCTTCTAGGCTTATATAGCCGAACCGATTCTTATCCGCTCCGTTTGCCTTCTAGGCTTATATAGCCGAACCGATTCTTATCCGCCCTGTTTGCCCTCTAGGCCTATTTAGCCGACGAAGTACTTCTTCACTTCGCCGTGCCAATTACCTTCATTTACCTTCCAGTACCAATTGTCTCGAGCGCTTGCGCCCGACCCATTCCTCTCTTTTTCCTCCATTGAACCCTCTACTTGGTTCGGGTAATACCCTGCCTATGAGCTCTTCTATCTATTTCGTAGAGAAAAGGTAACGGATGTATCAATCAGCATTGTAATTCTGGCGTTATGTCTGCCATGTATGCGGGAGGATCAATAAATATTGATGAGCATAGACATCGATTGGTGAGTATTTTCAAATTATAATTTTGTGATCTAATACTCACTAATTTATAAATTTTAACTATTTAATTTTTTTAGGCCAAGGAGCGGGGACTAAGCCATTATTTATAGACACTTTCACCCGTATATTCCAAAAGAAAGATAAGATGTGGAGTGGGGAAAGAGCTAGAATAATGAAAGTTTGTAATTTTAAAAATTTAATTTTTTATGTTAGTATTTAATTTTTTTTTCTTTCACAACAGGAGAAATACGATGAACTTTCACAGAGAAATTCGAGTGCAAGTGATGATGCAATCGAATCTGAGCCTTCTGTTAGCAATATAAATTTATGACTCGAAGGAACTAGAGGGACAAAAAGTGGAAGAATAATTGGACTCGATTCTTTGAACCGATCCTATAGAGTTCCTGGTGCTTCTTCTTCATCCTCCCCGACATCAAAAGCACAAGTAATTCAATTAACCGAAGAGATTAATCATTTGAGGGAGTTACTAGCGCAGAAGGAAATTGAATCGAGAGAAAATGCTCAGAAAGTACAAGACTTAAATGAAAAGATGAACGAATTTCAAAAGCAACAAATGTTCATTATGCAACATCTTCAATTAACGTCTAGTTCAAGTCATGCTTTCTCCTTCTGGATCTGCTCCTCCTCCTAATCCCTGTCATGGAGACAATAATGATGTATTTTTTGATGATGGTGGTGGTTACCTTTGAATGTATTTGTTGTATTTAAATGTTACTTGACTTATGACATATACGATATTTATATATTTGTAAGTTTGTTTAGGTTTGTTATATATATTAATTCCGTATTAATGCTTGATGTCTAAATTTGTTAATATTGTTGTGTGTGTTTGTTGTAAAACAGGGGAAAAAAGATAATCTATAAAAATATTTTTTTTATTTTTTCTAGATTTGCAACGAAAATACTATTTTCGTTACAAAAATAGATGCATCAGTCGACTGATGTAAACAATCAGTCGACTGATACATCAAAAATTGTGGCTTTAAAATAGATTTTCAACAACAGTCGACTGATGAACATGATCAATCGATTGATGGTACTGTAGCAGCTTACAGAACGTTTCGTAGCCGACTAAGCAGTCGACTACTCACATGATAATCGACTAATGGATATGACCAGTCGACTGTCATTACTGTAGCATGCCACAGAACCTTTGGTAGCTGACCGATCGGTCGAACTGGTCATATATTTAGTCGACTGATGTATTCGTCAGTCGACTGATATTGAAAAATTTGGCGACGAATCTTAATTTTCATCAGCAAATTTGCGATGAAAAATAAATTCATCACTAAATTTAATTTTATTCGTTGAAATATGTTTATTAGATTTTTACGACGAATATATTTTTCGTCCCAAATTTGGTGACGAAAAATATTTTTCGTCACAAATTTGGCGACGAAAAATATTTTTCGTCACAAATTTAACGACGAAAAGTAAGATTCGTCATCAAATGTGGCGACGAAAAGAATGATTCGTCGCCATATTTGGCGATGAATTTTGCAACAAAAATATTATTCGTTGCAATTTGACGACGAAGTTTTATTTTTCGTTGCAGAATTTGGCGGCGAATTATTTGCAATGAAATTTTTTTTGTTGCAAATTTCATTGCAAAAAATTTTTGCAATGAATTTTTTTTCCAAAATTCGTCGCCAAATTTACTTATTTTTGTAGTGTTATTTTGTAACAAATTAAGGGATTATTTCAAGAAAACTAAATTCTTTTATTCACTCTTCCATGCAAGAACAATTAAGATTATAAACGAACCAAGTCAAACTAAGTTTTATGATATTCAAACTTGTTTGATAAGATAATCAAGCTAGTCAAGTTAAGCTAAGCCTAAAATTAACCAAACTATTAAAATAGTTATTCAAACTTGGCTTGTTTTCTTCTTCTTTTTTTTGTTAGATTGAGTTTGGTTCAAGCTTGACTTACTTAATTGATATCGAACTTCTAAATCAAGCTTAGTTCAAGCTCGAATCAAACTTGATTCAAATTTGTTTAAGGTTAATTGACTTGTTTAAATGTTATCAATCTTTTAAGTTGAGTTTTTTTTTTTTTTGAAGTTTTAATATTTTAACATTTATTTGATTGGTTAGTATAAACAATTCAAGTGAGTATAAACAAGTTCATAAATAATTAAATTAATAAATGAATCTAATCATGAATATAGTTTACGAGTTTTGTTCAGGAACATAATTTATAAGTCATCTTCACGAATATTATTCATAAAATTAAGAAGTCAAATATATATATATTCAAATTTGTTCATTTAATTTATCAAATTATTCAAGTTTGTTCATTTAATTGATTTTATACCTATTGAATATGAGTTATTACTAAGTCAAATATTAAATTTATTCACGAACACTTATTCATTTACAATCCTAACTTCTTCCATAAATTTTTCATTTCTACATTCACATCCCCTGAAAATTTATCCAATGAGCATGCGCTCCATTAATAGTGTTTTGCAATGTTCCACCGCATGCAAATTAAAGCAATGATAAATTAGCTAGTGACATCGGTATTGCTCTCATCTTACGCCATTAATTCACCCCTAAATACTACTGCAAAGATGCCTCAAAATACGTGCAGGTGAAATTACTAGAGAACCCAACGTCACTCAGTTGATCTGGACATTGACAAGCAAATCGTAATTAAGGTGCATATATGGGATGCACATGCAGTGCAGGTGCGAAATCTACACTAACCTTGTACTCTTTCTTCTTTTCCCCCATTCAATCGCTATCTACTCATTAATTGATAATAATACCTGTTCCACCGATTGCATTAATCATGCATGGAGGCAAAGGCTAGCCTATGCAATGAATGACCCCCTCATTAATTCATTATTGTGGTAGCTGCAGTGCCCGTCAATGCCTATATATGCTGTCTCCCTCTATTATATTTTATCTTTATTTTTCACTTTTTGCAAATGAATCTATTACTCTTGAATAATAAATAGATAAGAACTATCACGTTTCGTGGCAAAACTAACCACATGGTTTTTAATGATTTGTATACGAGCAAAGTTAAGTTTAGTGGCTAATCAAACATCTTTACTTTCAAAAATGATAACTTAAAATATGGTGATACTCAACTTGTGATGATTCTCTAATGCATTGTTCAATCTGCCAGTACCTGCAGTAAAATATTGAAGAGATTACTGACAAGGTACGCAAATGCAAAGGGTATAGCATGCAGTAGGGTAGGCAGATCATATATAAAATACCTAGGATTAGACACGTTTACTATATGGTATATTTTCTTTATAATCTTATTCATGCCACGTCAGCATGCCCATGCATATATATATATATATATATATATATATTACTTCCTTCCAAGCCTGTAAAGTTAAATATTGCATTATTTTACGGGTAATTATTATAGCCACTTCTCTCGTCCCATACTGTATGAACATTTCTGATTCTCATCAATGGAGGCAAGAAGATTGCGGCAGAAATTTTATAGAATAAAAATTGGCATATGATTAATTAATATATGTTAAGAATTAAGTATTTTTAAGGACATATTTATTTTTCATATCAACATCAATGAACCAATAGTTTCTTGGGCTATAGGATAAGCAAGTTCGATTCGATTGGAGGACTTTCGGCCGACAGTTAAGGGCTCGTTCAATATGTATAATGATAATATTGTTGGCAGGAGTTTAATTTGTGCTCACTCTGACCCTAAACAGGGAATATATAGCACTCTTATACAACTAATTAATGTGGTGTGGAAATACCCCGTGGAAAAGATAGAAAGAAATAGCTTACTATCAAATCAATCCGATTATGTACTCATAATTGAATCTTATCTTTAGGATTGTAAACGAACTAAGTATTTATGAACAAATTTGATGTTCGACTCGATAAGAGCTCGTTTTATATTTGTTCAATATGTATCAAAGTCAATTAATAAATAAGTTTGAATGGCTCGATAAATTAAATAAACAATCTTAAACACATATGTGTTCGACTTGTTAATATTCGTGAACAATGTTCATGAAATAATATTTATGATTAAATTCATTTAAAAATTATTTATGAACTTATTTATAGTCATTTATAAATAAGGATTAAAATATTAAAAGTTTAAATAAACAAACAAGTTTGACTTAAAAGCTTGATAACGCGCATTTAAATAAGTCAAACTTAAATAAGTTTGAATCAAGCTTGATTCAAGTTTGAATCGAGCTTGATTAAAAATTTGATATCCATTAAATAAGTTGAGCTCAATTCAAGCTCAAGCCAAACTCAATCTCAAAAAAAAAAAAATCAAGTCAAGCTTGACAAGTTTTTCAATAACTTGATTAATTTTAGATTTGATTTTGCTCGACTTAGTTATCTTATTAAACAAGTATGAACACTATAAAGTTTGACTTGGTTTGGCTCATTTACAATTCTACTTATCTTTTCTCGAGTGATTAGGATAACTATCCGATGGACTCACTAAGACAAAATCTTCCTTTTTTACTAAAAACTTTCATATTTAATTGCCATAGCATCCATGATTGTAAGTAACATGCTAAAATAACAAAATGCCAAATACAAAACGTCAAATGACTGAAAAAAAAAAGTACTATTTTAATTAAGGTTAAACTTAATCTTAAAACATGTCGCTCCATAGAGAAATAGAGATCCCTTATAATTTAATTAACTAGCATATATATGTCATGACATGTACTATAATGTTTTAAATTAATTTCTGATGTTTATGAAACATTATACATATCTTATAAGTCTAATCGCTTGTCAACCCTCTAATATTAATTTTCAAATTGCACTCTACTAGCAAATGATCATTGCCATAAGCCATTTGTATACAAGCTTATACTAATCAATTATTAAACATATATATTTCTTCTTATAAGAAATCCTCCAAGAAGAGGAGAGAAAATTAAAAGGATAATATAATTATAAAGAAATCTACCCGACCTTATTTTGTCAATTAATGCGATGGAACACTAATTAATCACACTCTTCTCCACTTTTATAAGTGGATACTTTTTCTCCAATAACTCTCGATCGTTAGTTTGCCCTTAATAATTCAAGGGCCTAACTCCTTTATGTACATATAGTAGGTGTCCTTTCAAAGAGGTACAATCTGAGTACGGATAGAATAACGGTATATCATCGTTTAAGCGAAGTCGAGACTAAAGTTGGACTCTATCTCCTTAATTAAGACAAATTTATCTCGTATATGGTGCTCACAGAAAATGACAATCGTCTTCCAAACTACCACGACTTTATCTTGTGATAGCAGCACTGTAAATCGCAAGACTTCCGAATCGAAGAAGCTTTTTGAACTCTCCCCAATGCAAGTATGTATAATGCAATGCTTGCTTTTCCTTAAATTGAAATGAATTGAATTGAATGAAACAAATGAAGTGAAAGATCTTATTTATACTTGTGAAAAGATAGAGGATCGGAACCTCTTGATTTAATCAAATTTCATTCATTTAATTTAATTGAATGATCTAGATATATTGCATTCCTTCCTAAGAGACATAATATCTCTTCATTTGGATGCATCTAATTAAGTCTTTCATTTTGAATTTGATGATCAAAATTGAGTCATCCAAAGAGTACTTATGCTCCTTCATTCGATTGAATCGGATTTATCCACCATCTCAATTCGACGATCCAAATTAAACCATATATATTATTTTTTTTCATTCATTTAAATTGAAAAAAAAAATTAATTGATTGGATCAACTAATTTTTCAATGCGTACGCATGCATATGCTTGGGTGTGCTTCCATTACTGTTCTGTTTTATTACAAGTACATTTTTGCCGTAACTGTTAGAGGGCGAGAGGAGGAGAGGGTGATGCATGGAACACAAATAAAGATATTCCAGAGTGCACACAACACAATTGACGACCCCACCAGGTTGACCAGATCAATGCAAACTGAAGCCTCCCCCAGTCCTCCCCTTCTGCGCGCTACTGGATATGTACAATGCTGTGCGCGTCACGCACTTTGGAAGAAGGAGATGCACAGCTCTTTTTCAAGTATTATGGCAGACACTACTTTTTTACCACTCCCGCACAAAACGATGCCCTGCGATTCACTTCATGACACACCGACGTCATCTCTCAACTGCATCCCATGCATTCGTGATTCCTCCTAATTAATGCACCGCCCTCTACCAGTCTACGTACGTACTCCAAATTCATGTGATGTATGTACTATGGTAAAAATAAAATTATTATTAATAATAATAATAATAATAACCCCGTTACCTTAGGCTTTGAGTGTGGGA
Organism: Wurfbainia villosa; assembly: GCA_025175895.1. Taxonomy (NCBI): domain Eukaryota; kingdom Viridiplantae; phylum Streptophyta; class Magnoliopsida; order Zingiberales; family Zingiberaceae; genus Wurfbainia; species Wurfbainia villosa. Next base: position 3,439,957 of record CM046008.1, read on the forward strand.
GCTACGTTACGTTACGTTACCACCTTAGCACTCCACGTCGACACTCGCTTACTTTAACTTTAAATCCCTTCCCACAAGCAACGCCAGCTGGGTCCCGCCCTTGGATCGAGGCGGGTAGAGTAAAACGCGTACGGCCAAGTAATACTAAATACTCCTCGATAGGGAGCACTTGCTTAATTGGTCCGTATTCACGGTCAGCGCGACTAGGAAGATCGGATCCTCGCCGTCCGCTATTGTGGGACCCGTCCTTCACCTGCTCGTGACGAGGTGATGTCCCACCCCGGAGGAAAAGGCCCTATCGAATGCGCCGGGCACTAATTCGGCGTCAACGGTCGTAGAGGGCGCCACGCGTAGCGCAGCGTCGTCGAGGGGGCCCGGGTTGGTTTGGCGTCGAGCGATCTGAGCCGTTCGGTAGTCGTGAGTCGTGACGTTCGCTTCGGCACGTTGTGGTGGTGTGGTAATGGAGAGGGGAGAGGCGCGTGGTGAGGGCGGTGACGACACGGTCTACGGTCACGTTGGCGGTGACGTCACCACCCATGTGAAAGAAGCGCCTCTCGCGAGCTGGGATGGTTTTTTTTTTATAAGTACCTGGCTACCTTCTCCGGGTCTTTATATCGATCGGTTCGTCAGTATAGCGGCGGCTAGGAATAAAGCGTAGGCGGAGCGGCGATCGATCTGATGGCGGCGGTGGCGGCGGTTGCTGGAGGAGGTAAGCGGCGTGGGGCTACGGCGCTGTCGATCGACGGGGCGGAGGAGTCGGCGGAGGAGCGGGTGGGGCGGCTGATCCAGGAGAACCCCATGGTCATCTTCAGTCGCCGGGGCTGCTGCATGAGCCATGTGATGAAGCAGCTGCTAGCTGCGGTGGGGGCCCACCCGACTTCCATCGAGCTGGAGGAGGCCGAAGAGGAGGCGGCAGCAGCGGTCGCTGCAGGGGGCTCCGGCCTCCCGGCTCTCTTTGTAGGCGGCGTCGCCGTGGGGGGCCTCGAGGGCCTCATGGGCCTCCATCTCAGGGACAGCCTTGTGCCTATACTCCGGGAGGCCGGTGCCTTGAGCTAGATGTCGACGCGTGTTACTGCCGATGGGCTCCTCGCCTGCGACCTGGGTTAATGCAGTAATCAATTTGCCTGCTCTCTCTCTCTCTCTCTCTCTCTCTCTCTCTCTCTCGGTCTCTTTTTTATGTAACTTCCTACAATTTAGAACTTGGGGGAGGAGCTCTACATGCCTCTCAATCTCACCCACGGATGATCGAGATGGCAACTCTATTGTAAATAGGAACCATGTCTACAAAAAGGCAAAACCAAATTGGACGAAGATAACTACTAGTTTCCCCCTTCCTCCTCTTTTTACAGTACCGCGTGAGTAGTAAAATTCTGTGTTCTGCTCCTTTTCAGCTCAATTTGCTTTCGTTCGTCGTCTTTCGTGTTTGTATTTTGTCTTTCACCGACTGTCACTGCATTTGGGGGTGAAAAGATAAACATAATGCTGGAAACGTCATGTCATATCGTTGGGTTTGGAAGAAGTGAAGCGGGGGGTTTAATTATGAGCTAGCAATTAATAATTGCTGTAGTTGGTGCAATCATTGAATTGTTTATAGAAGAAATGATGAGTTGGGAATTGACGACGGGCGTTTGATTCGATGAGTTCGTGATTTGTATTGGAGTTTAAATTAATTAACGTACGTGTATTGAATATACACTGTTCTGTAGGTAAACGAAGGTAAAATAGGGATGTTGACTGTGGACGATGATGTCCTTAATTGTTTCCTCTGTGCTCTGCGTTCGGTGTAATACCTACACAGTGTAGGCAAACGAAAAAATAGGTTTTTTTTTCTAAGGCCATTGTTGCTGTCTTCAATTACTGTTTGATTGATAGAGTTTTCGTAGAGGTATAGCTGATCTTTTTTCAGCCTACGCTGTTAAAACTTGCGTTGCACACATTGTGAATTGATGGCTCCATGTGACCTTATTTACTGATGATCGAGAATGCAGTATGGCTTAAAACTTCAGCATCTGACGTGCTTTTAATATTTTAGCCAAATTGGCAGCCATACATGCATGGACAGCCTTTTTGGAAGCTAGATTTGCATGCGTTAATCAAGAAATTAAATAAGTTATGCATTTAATTAAGTGTGGCTTTAGTGATCATCGATTCACATATCTCATCTGTTCAAATTAATTAAATGATTAATGATGAATCAGTCGGTGATTTAAGTGATTGGTTGAAGTATGAAATTAAATGGAGTGCTTGTGGTCAATTTCATTAGTGGGAAAGACTCTTGATTAATTAATTGATTGTATTACTGGTCCAGAAAAGATCACAGGAATGAAAATATTCATTTTGCAGAATAAGTAGCCTGTCAATAGAACATAAACCGATGTGAATTGAAGGTCCTTCATTAGAAAATGAAAGGAGAAAGAGATGGATAATTCCAATTAATGCATGCTATCGTATCGTTTTGATGCTAATTGTGTATATTATTCACTTGCTATGACTACTATATACTACTGTACGTAATTAACTGTTTGCTATGTTGTTGACCTAACCATGTTTTTTAAGTAGAAATTTCACTTTATCTAATGCTTTTAGATATTTCAATTTATATAATACTTTTTAAAGAGCTCTGTTTCAACTAGGCGTGATTCAAAGACAATGATTTAATTTTTCACTTATTTACTAGTCAATACTTCAGTTAATCTTTTAAGTACCCAAGAATATATAAGGTATCTTCTTGTTCTTTTACACTTTCACAATTCCTTTTATATTCAAGAGCTCAATTGACATTGTTTAATAGAAAAATAGCAAAAACATTAATTTTTCTTTTGTTTGACTGAAATTAAGCATTTATATGGCTTTACCAATGTATCCAATATAATTTGATGATCTTGAACATGCACCCTAACGAATAAAAAGGAAACAAAAGCCCCCTCAAGCACGGTGCATCCAATGATAAATTTGTAACATAGTCTAGAGCATCAAAGTTTGATTCCCACAGAGCAAAATTTGGAATGTCTAGCCTTTTGGATGTGTTTAGTATGTTCGCTTCCGGATTTACCCATGAACTAGGGGGAAAGGTTATCCACCTCCGGGATTAGTTGGGCGAAGCCTCAATACATGAATCATCAAAAAAAAAAAAAAAATTACCTCGCTTGAGCTTGAATGCACTTAAAGGTTTAGCCCCGATGTTGTCCCAATATGAACCAAGGTCACTGGACCAATTGGATTTTAATTATGGCCAAGTTTGAGCTACGATCGAATGTAAGTTTAATATGCTAATTATATTTTTTTAATGCAATTCTTGAGTCCTAAATTTCATTTATAGTCCTTCTTTAATAATTTTAAATTTTAAAATGTTTTTAAAAATTTCTTAATAAATCTAAATAAAAGAAAACATCTACCACATCAATCTAGAGTTTTAGTGCATGCCATATTTAATTACTACGTGTCTAATTAACCCATCTTGGTTACAACTATATAGCCTTTTTTTGGTTTTCATGTAGGGTTATGAATTGTTCTCTTAATGCTCGCAATGAATTGACATGTTGAACCTAAAACAACTCCTTAAATGCATATATTGGTCAAAATTGTTATATGTTCATTTTTAAAATTGTTTAATTATTTTAAAGGCATGAGTTGATGTCAACGCTCTCAAAAAATGCATTTAAATTCAAAATTTAAGTAAAAAAATAACTATATAACAATTTAAAAAACACGAATAGACTTTAATAATATTTTAAAGTATATTTATATATTCAAATTTAAAGTTAAAAAAAAATAGATATGATGCAGTAGTTTTGTCAAAAACTGCTAATTAATGTATTTTTTTTTAAATCAAAATTACTCAATTATATATTAATCACATTAATTTCACCTTTTTTTCAAAGAAAACAATTAGTTTATATCTAAATTTACAGATTTTTCTTTTCACTTTTATCTATATATATATATTGTTTAGATTATAACGTATAATTCACCAATCAATTTAAATTTTTTTAGGGCAGCTAATTAAGGGTGGCACAATAATAAATTTAAGTGTATTTATGGTAGAATACTTGATCACTTGCGCCTTTTTAATATTTTACAGAAGAAAAAAAAAATCACTTTGTTTTTGGCAGAATAAAAAAATCATCTCCAAATGTTAATGCCTGCCTTCGGTTCTCTCACGTAACCCACCTCGTTCAAGCCTTCAATGGCGATAAGCATGATTAGGGTTGTAGCCCAATTGGCAGACAACATTCGCTTTACAAGCTTGAAGCAAAACAAGATAGACAGATCGATCATTGAACCCTAGCACTGTGAACTCGATAATATAAATATAGATATATACCCTTAATTTGTATTCATTCTCTCTATATATTCCATGCATGATTGCACTGCACCGTGCACCAGTTACGTTGAAAATGCTTATTCGAGGAATCCAAAAAGATCAGAGAAAGGCGACGGTGACGTCAGTTTGAAGGGAACCTCGAAATGAGTGGATGCACCAACAGCTAGTGGAGTGTACAGATCGAACAATCTGAATCTGTTCATAGACTATAAATAATTTTTTTCAGATCCTTTTCAGTTCCCATAAGAACACTGTCTGAAAAAGGATGGAACTGACTTGTATTATATATACGTATAAATATATATATATATTATTTAGGAGGTGGGTTGATGTTTTACAATATATATATATACAAGAAAAAAAGTAAATCAAGCGAAGTTGCACCATAAGTTTGAGTAAAGTTGGGATGCCTCCACTCGCTAGCTGTGCCCCATGACTGATATTGCTGAATGGTTGCGTGATTGCGCAACCAGTAACCACCAACTACGCGAGATATTTAATTAATTAATAATTCATTTATTTTAGGATGATCAAATCATTTTTGCAAAGTTAATGCAAGCAAGTGCATCGCCAGCCAATAAAAAAGAGGCGAAAACTGTGCTCCACCAACCTCCAATATCTACTCGATCGAAGAACAGAAGAAACAGAAACGATATCTTACTTTCACTACTCGTGGTTTTACGCATGATTAAGTTGTGTTGGTGTCTATAAAATTTAGATATCTTCGTAATGACATAATATTGTTCAATTTAAACTTAAGTTTTCATGCTTTTGTTTTCGGACTTTACAAAAAAAATCTCAACCAATGAAGATATTTTTTTCATCTTAATTATAAGCATATGATATTTTTCATATCTTATAAATGTGGAACTTTGATTTCATTCCCAATACTTTCAATAACCCTCCCCTCTCTCAAATAAAAGACCACATTGAACCCCTCCCACCCTCACCCCTCTCAAGCTTATCCATCCTCGAATGACTTTCTCTATTTGATGTTCGATCCTCAATCTATCAGGACTTCTTGTTCGGTCCTTCTGACTCAAGTGGACTTCCTGTCTGATGTTTAGTTCTCTTGATTCAGATATGGAAGTTTCACTTCCTTCGTTTGAGGTGTATGATTTAACATAGATCATGACTCTGAAATTAATTATTGGTGCTTATAAGATTTACATATCTCTAAAATGATATGATATTGTTCATTTTTTATTCAAATCCTTGTGCTTTTATTTTTGAAATTTATCCAAAATACCTGATACTAATGAAGATATCTTTTTATCTTGTAAATACATGATATTTTTCATGTCTTACCAATATAAAACTTTGATTGTATTTTTAATACTCCCAATAAATTAGAGTGCAAATTTTAGTATTAATTTTTTCCTTCGAATTTAGGAGCGCCTAATTTGTAGTTTAATAGAATTTACAATACATACAGTTGATAGCACTTACAATAAAATATAAAAAATTAAAAAAAAAAAAGTTTAGACAAATTTTTAAGGTGTAAGTTGTGTTGTGGTGGTGTTAAATGGGATGAATAATATTCGTTTATTTATTTAATGAATATGTTAATCATACAGTCAAAATAAATAAATTATAAACACAACATATCATATATCACGAAGGACACAAATACAATAGAATACAATATTTTTATTTGGTTTACGATCTCAAAGAGTCTCATTGAACATCTGTCTTTTTTTTTTCTTTTCAACTTCAACAAAAGGAACAAAAATCCCATACAATTTTAGAATTTTTTTCTAATCTACAATAAATTGTGCAGATAAAGAAAACAAAATTTATAACAATAAACTAAAACTTAATGAAACTTTTTTAACAAATGAAGGATCTCGATCTCCTCTCTTGAAAGACATTTCTCACACAATCCAATCCTTAATTTCCTTTGGTCACAAATAGGAAGAAAGATAATAAATTCTTTTGAGATCTTAATTTTCTAAAGATTACCGAAAGATGAACAAATTTTTATTGATGGTTTTTTCAGATAGGTCAGAGAAGATCTGTCACAATTTTAGTTTGACAAAAAAAAACAACTTCGAATCTTTTATGTTTTTTTATCATTATATAACTCATTACTTGACATGCTATATCTTTAGATCTCTATTAATAATTTTTTAATTTTATTTTCAATTGATCGTTCAACATCCAAGTTAACTAACAAATTTACTATTTATCACAGTGCCAAACCACAAATTCAAATTATTTTATTGTACATGGATAACAATCAACTATATGCAAATTAAACTATAACTCTCATGAACATTTATAGTATTAATGAGTCAATTTCATAAATTATATAAGTGATTGTTCTCATACCGTGAATCTAGACTCATCCAAATTTAAAATTTTGCACTCTCCCTATGCAATAGCATAGCCAAAGATTATAATTGACTAGTGCTACCCTAAATCTTAATCCTAGCCGATGATAAAATTTATTAAATGAACAATGTAAAAAAAAAAAATCTCGCACTAAAGCCCGGGGTAAAACAATACATGGCTCCGCCCTTGTCCATAATTAAATAACTGTCAATGAGACACCATGACTTAAAAGATCTACTAGTTAAGTCCATCTAACTTCAAGTCTATCTACTTCGTCCCAAAATTACAATCGCTTAAAACTCTCAAATTCATAAGTATTACTTCATGCCAAATGACCTTCATGCTTTTCTGGACCTTCATTCTTAGAGTCTCCTCATTTTTATTATTTGCTTAGCATTTAGCTTTCTCATCCTACTGAAACTTTTATCTGACTAAAATATTTATTGGACTTTTATACTTAACATATGATCTTCCCTACTCGGTTAAATTTGTCACGCTCAACATTTGACTAATATTTCTATATCCTATATCAAGATTTTTCTTCGACTTTTATGTCTAGCATCCAACCTCTCTGACCTGTTAGGAGTTCATATACTTGTCAAGTTATCTACTTGCATGATTGATATATCATATGAAATTTGTTGGGAAAATGATATAGTGCTTCTGCAATTCTAAATTTTCACTTGTATGTCTTCACAAAAAGGTTGGAACTGACAACCTAGCGGCCCCCACCGATCGACCCCTCGGCCATTGTGAGGGAGGTAAATCGCGGGGTGGGTCTTTGGCCCATTAACTCGATGGTAAGCACAAGAAAGAGTATTTCATCCCAGAGGGAATTTTAGATCCCTCGTCTTGTTTCGAACCCGGGCATCCTCGCAAGCATCACCTTGTGCTTACCATCGAGTCATCCCGGGGGGACGGGGGCCTTTGTATTTCTTAACCTCAAATACTGAAGTTACATAAATATTTATAGATAAAACATAACATGAATCTAGCCTATACATGAACCAACATTAAATAGATATTCACCCTATCAAGCATATGAATAGGCAAATGCATGCATTATTCTAATTTATTAATCTGAAACTTCTTGATAATGATTGCAAAGTACATTTCCAACACCCCCTCTTAATTTGCAATCTTGAGCATATCTCTAGTTTTCTGAAATTTCTCCACATGCACTGTTTTAGTAAGAAAATATTCACCTTGCGCATCTGTTCTAACAAACTCCAAGCTGATTTCTCCTTTGCTCACAACATCTCGGATGAAATGATGTCGCAATTTGATGTGTTTGGTTCTTGAGTGAAACACTGGATTTTTTATCATAGCAATTGCAGACATATTATCACAATGAATCACAGTAGGATGTTCTTGAACTTGTTAAAAATCTTCAAGTAACCTTCTCAACCAAATTGCTTCACAAGCTGCATTTAAAGCAGCAACATATTCTACTTTTGCCGATGATAATGCTACAGATCTTTGCTTCTTGGAACTCCATGAAACAACATTACTTTCAAGACAAAACAAATAACCTGAAGTGCTTTTTCTATCATCCAATGAACCAACCCAATCACTATCGGTATAACCAGTTAGCTTGCACTGATCTTCTTTTACATACTTGATGCCCATTTTCTTTGTTCCTTTCAAGTATCTCCGGACTCTTTTAGCAGTTGCAAAATGAAGTTTACTTGGCTCATTCATGAATGTTGAGATCATACTTACAGCTTGAACAATATCCGACCTTGTGTTCGTGAGATAAATCAGTGAACCAACAAGACTCCTGAATAATTTTGCATCAATTTTTCCAGCACCAGCATTTTTTCTCAACTTATCACTTACTGTCATAGGAGTAGAAACCTATTTGTAACTCTCCATGTGAAATTTCTTCAAGAGATTTTCAGTGTATTTCTCTTGAGAAATAAAGATTTCTCCTTGAGACTGCTTCACCTGAACTCCAAAAAAAATAATCATAATTCCTAGGTCTGTCATCTCAAAATCATTCATCATCCTTCGCTTGAAATCTTCAACTAAATCCATGTTAGTGCTAATATAGATTAGATCATCTACATAGTTGCATACAATTAAAAAATCTTTGCCTTGTTTCTTCATATAAAGAGAGGGTTCATTTGGACTTTGATAAAAACCATTCTTGAGAAAATAATTAACCATCAATCTTGCTATTCCAAGCTCTTGAAGTTTGCTTTAGCCCGTAAAGGGCTTTCTTAAGGCGATATACCTTATCTTCTTTTCCTTCCATAATAAATCCTTGAGGTTGCTGTACATACACCTCTTCCTCAAGCTCTCCATTGAGAAAAGTTGATTTGACATCAAGCTAAAATATTAGAAGCTCCAATTGTGCTGCAAGAGCAAAAACAACTCGAATAGTTTCCATTCTAACAACTGGTGCAAAGATCTCGTTGAAATCAATTCCTAGTTGTTGAGAATATCCCTTTGCTACAAGCCTCACCTTGTGTGTTTGTATGCAACCATCTTCATGATATTTTATTTTGAAAACTCATTTCAGCCCAATGACATCTTTATGCTTTGGCATATCCACTAATTTCTAGGTTTTATTCTTTTCTATCACGTTAATTTCTTCCTCCATGGCTTTTCTGTTGGTGCAGTAGGCACGTAAGTCGAACCTGAGTTTTGATTATAACAAACGATACAAAGTTAAGCTCATTTTGTTATCTCACGAGCTTAATCAAGTGTGCAGAAAGTGTTAAAGCTAGAGTTGAAGGTCAGCGACACCCGGAGGAAACCATGGTGGTCGGGCAACATCGGGAGGACTTCGGAGGGAGCCAAAAAACTCAGGTGAAGATCGGAAGCGAAGCTTCAAAGGTAAAAGCTGAGGTAAGCTCGTGTGAGTGAGTGTAAGTAAGGTCGTATCCTCCATACGGGAACATCCTTAGGCGTTGATCAGACCAAGACTTCCCATGGAAAGTCTAAGTCGAGATTGGATGGTAAATGACCATCAAGCTTACTTATATTAACTACATTTTCGAGCTAACTCTTCATTGCAGCTGGAAACCCTGCCATCAGTCGACTGATGGCTTGTATCAGTCAATTGATGCCTCTAGCATTCGATTGCTAGTCAAGGATCAACCTCGAGGAGAGTTAAAGCTTATCACCATTTTTCAAGGGCTAGGTGGCATTACCTCATGAAACCTCATCTCAACGATTAGGATTTCACAAGGCTATAAAAAGTAGGGATTCTCCACCCCTTTTCCATCATTCAAAGAGCCTCCAAGTGCTTCCGATACGCTATGACATTCCGACGATCTTCCGACGACGAAGCGCTGCAGAAACGACGACTCTACCTCCAATTTTCAATACTTTCAAGTCGTCAGTAACCTTTTAGTTTAATTGTTCAGTCTTAAATAGTCTTTCTTTTTCGAGTTTTTATCGTAACAAGGAGAGGGGGAGTGTCCCTCTACCTTGATCTTTTTGTTGTAATCGCTTGTCTACTACCTCCGACGAGGAGGAGACTATTTTTGTGTTTTTGCTCTCCGTGCGTGATCTCGGACCACTAGGGCATTGGATTAATAGCCAAAAGGTTGTGAACCAAGTAAAAATTATTTTGTGTACTTACATTCCACTGTGCTTTATTCTCTATACTTTGCTTTTTTAACGAACGATTCAAAAAGTTTCTTTATCGCTATTCACCCCCTCTAGTGACTCTAATCGATCCAACATTTTCTTCATACTTCTTCATTTTCAGCATTTTGAAAACTTTGTGGTTCAGAAGTAAAGAGTGTTAATTCAGATGTCCTATAAATTTCTTTCAAAGATCGAGTTTTCCTTATTGGCGACTCCGCACTTGAATTTTCAGCATGATCAGAAGCACTTGGTGGACTTGGACTTGGACTTAGAATAACACGATTAGGTTCGTCATCCACATCAGGCTTTGATGCTTCATAGAACTCACCTTGAGATATCAATTTGGATGAGCTTTCTTTCTAACTCCAGGATGTCATTTCATCAAATATTACATCTCTTGAAACCACAAGTTTGCAAGTTATAGGATTATAAAGGCGATAGCCTTTCAACTCATCACTATAGCCAACAAAAATAAGCTTCTCACCTTTTTCGTCAAATTTATCTCTATTTGGTGTAGAGATATGAGAATATGCAATGCTGCCAAAAATCTTCAAATGATTAACCACTGGCTTTTTCTTGTGTCAGGCTTCGAATGATGTTTCATTCCAGATTGCCTTCGTAGGACACCTATTCAGGATGTAGATGGTCGTATGAACAGCTTCAGCCCAAAAAAAATTTGGATAAATTTTTACCAATTATCATGCTTCTAGCCATTTCAATAATCGTGTGATTTTTTCGCTCTGCTACACCATTTCATTGGAGGCTTTTTCAAATGGTCAACTGTATTTAAATACCATTATCTCTGCAATACTCCATAAATGGAGTGTAAATAAATTCACCTCCACGATATGTTCGAAGGGTCTTAATTTGATGACCAGAATGCTTTTCTACAAGAGCTTTGAACTTAAGAAATGCAGAAAAAGCTTCGAATTTTTCACTTAGAAAATAAACCCACATCATCCTTGTGTAGTCATCCACAAATAATATGAAATACCTTTTGTTTCCAAGAGAAAGAGTTCTTGAAGGACCCCAAATATCTGCATGAATAAGCTTCAAAGGTGCTTTTGCCCTCCAAGTTGTTTTGGGAAAAAGAGACCGATGCATTTTCCCATACACGCAGCCTTCACAAATTTGAGCTTTTGCTTCAATTTCTGACAGTCCAATTACCATGTTCTTCTGCTTGAGAAGTTGCAGCCCTTTCCAATTGAGATGTTTATATCTCAAGTGCCAAAGTTGTGATTGATCAAAATTTTCACTTGTGTCGACTACTTTTTCTTCTAGTGATAAAGACAAAGGAAACACCTTGTTTGAACTCGTTGGTATTATAGCAATAGTGCAATTGCTTCTTCTGTCAAAAATTCTGCATTTCTCATCTTCAAAAAAATACAGAATAATCTCTTTGAAGCAGTTGTCCAACACTAAGGAGATTGCTAGTCAAATTAGGTACATAAAGAACATCATTGATAATTTTTTTGTTACCTCTTTTAGTTTGGACATCAACAGATCCCTTTCCTTTGGAACGATGTATTTTTCCATCTCCTAGTTTCACTTCTGAACTAAAGTTCTGATCAAGATCAATGAATAAACTTCTATCTCCAGTCATATGGCTACTACAACCGCTGTCCAAGTACCGCACATGTTGCGATTGTTGTTGAATAGTCATACAAGGAAAAAGTTGATTACCTTCATATTTAGAGAAGTTTGTTTCATCCTTCTTATCTTTGTTTTGATAATAACAATCCCTCTACGAATGGTTTGGGTTCTTGCAACTTTTGCATCTGAAAAAACAATCACTTGTATGATGATTAGTCTTTCTACAAATTCTGCATAAAAAACTTGAGTTTGCAGCTTGGTGACTTGGATTTTCCTCATCATTTTCTGGTTGATTATTTTGTTTTCTGCCTCTTTCTCTCCCTTGAAATGATCCTCTACCTCGGAATGCTCTTCCTCTTCCTTGAACAAAGCCTCCTCTAACTTGAGAAGACCGTTCTCTACCTTGTTGCTGCGATCTAGAATTTGGGCTAGAGAAATTCATTTTAGAATCAAAAGCTTGCTCAAGTGGCTGATTTGAGGACCCCCCAATTCTTTTTTCATGCACTTGAAGAGAACTCATCAAATCACGAAAAGTGTATGCGGATAAATCCTTAGATTCTTCTATGACAGCAACAATATAATCATATTTCGAGGGAAGACTTCGAAGAACTTTCTGGACAAACTTTCTTTCTTCAATTATATCTCCAAGACTTCTAATTTGATTCACAATTTCAGCAACTCGAGTTAGATAGACTTGTATACCTTCACTATCCTTTTTTGATAGATTGTCGAACTCCCTCCAAAAATATTGAAGCTTTATGGATGTTACCTTGTCATTGCCATGAAATCCCTCTTTCAAAATATCTCATGCTTCCTTGGCTCTCTTTACACCATGGATTCTAGGATATATGACCTTGCTCAGTCCTTGTTGAATAAACCTTAGAGCACTTGTATTTTTCTTTAAATTTTTTTTGTACTCCTTCTGTTGAGCATCTGTTCATGCTTCATCATCATCATTCTGCTGTTGTGGTGGTTCTGGAAAACCACCGACAACAATATCCCAAAAGTCTTGAGATATAAAGAGAGTTTCCATTTGACTACTCCAGTAATCAAAGTGCTCTCCATCAAATATGGAAACTTGATTGACAGTATAGGAAAACATGGAAATAAGAGCTTGTGTCGATGTCATGTTTCTGTGTGAGGAAAACATAAGATTGACCCTCAGCTCTAATACCACAATTTGTTGGGAAAATAATATAGTGCTTCTCCAATTCTGAATTTTCACTTGTATTTCTTAACCTCAAATACCGAAGTTACATAAATATTTATAGATAAGACATAACATGAATCTAGCCTATACAAGCATATGAATAGCCAAATGCATGCATTATTCCAATTTATGAATTTGAAACTTCCTGATAATGATTACAAAGTACATTTCCAACAAAATTACTATATATAATTTAACTCATGGTCTAAATATCAAAACTTTGTTTATTTTTTTTTTAAAAAAATTTCTAAAATTAATTGATCTATAATTTTAGACTAAAATTAAATAAAATACTCCTATCCCTTTCTTCTTCGAAAGAAAGCATATGCATAATCTTAAGTGGAGAAAGGGGGAGTAGTAAAGGTAAGAAAAGAGGCGACACGACGAAATAGTTAAGGCTGGATGGTTCGTGTCGTCGCGCTCACTGCGAGGGAAGAACGAACGGAAGTGAGGAGAGATGTACATGTACACGACATTGACAAAAAGAAGTCACGACCTGTGGGCAACGCGTTCGATAATAAATCGAGAGGCATGCATGCGGTGGAAAGGAGAAATAATCCAATTCAAATAAGATTGACCATGAGATTATATTATTTGCCACGCCATTTATATTAAAATTTTGGTGTCGAGCAATATGTCGACATTTGTACGACTCAGGCGAAGAAGCCCCCAAGATTCTCACCTGCAACGCAAAGTACTACGTCTTTAGACTCTAGCGATGTGGATTACACGTCGACGTACTGAACAGAATCCAGTCGGACTTTTCTCTTGACTCCATCGACATTTCCATCACGTGTCGGATTTGGCACACCACGCACGGTTACTATCCGCAAGTGACATCGTGCTTGTCGAATCAGAGGAAGGAAAGGAGTGTCCAGCCTGGATCCTGAGGGAGGCCAGACATGTGATCGTGGAGTCCAAGGGGGGTCTCGCTTACTTCCAGTTCACCCCACTCGGCTCGCTCCGCGTTAAATAGTCGAAAACCAGTTGCCGGCCGAATTAAATTTAATTAGGGTTTCCAAATTCACTGCGTGCTGTTTTTCTGTGGTTTGTTTTTGTAATTAAGGGCGAAAGAGAAATTTAACAGTGAAGCCGGCTGTGAATTGTGTCGCCGTCACCGTCGCCCTCGCGTTGGAGTGCTTTGGGAATGCGATGTGTGCCTTGCCCCGGATCTCCGTCTCTCGCCATTGTTTTTCGCTGGAGCAGGTTCCGCCGCCTACGGCCTCTTTCTTCTCCTTTTCCAACCTAAAGGTGGTGCCTTTTGCGCTCGATTGCAGGTGCTTTACTTCGCCCTTTTCGACGAGCTGAATCCGTTTGCTTTTAGTCGGTTGCCTTCCGTGGTGGTCGGGCTTTGCTTCTTGGAAAATTTCGCCTTTTTCTTTTTTTTGCTTTTAGTATTTTTAGCTGAATGGGAAAGTACTGGTACAGAGCTGATATTTTGAGCCCGTGTATCTGAGATCTTGTTGCGCCTTTTTCTGCTTGTCGAGCGTCGTCCTCCCTGACCTAGAATGAAGCTGATTCTAATGTACTTCCGCGAAATCTTCTAGATTTTTAGATGTAACGCTTAGCCTTTTCAGTTTAATTTTTTTTTTCAGCTTTCCGCCTGTTCCCTCTTTGTTTTGGAGTTTATCGGAGTAGAATTCTTGGTAGGCGTCGCCTGATCGACATTGTATAAGTCTGTCTTTCTCTTCCATTTATCGTCGTCGGCATCAGTCGTTTTGAATGCATATTTGTGAGGTAAATTTTAGCTCAAATTCTTTCCTTTCGCATTTACAGTGCTACAAATTTCATCGTAGTGAATATCGTGATGTGCTTTAATTTACGGTCAGATTTGGGATAGCAAGAACGTTCTGTCAGAATGATGGACAGCGCCAAATTTTACAGTTGGGGGAAATAAAGGAGACAACAATTAACCTTAGATGACGGAAACCTTTTATGTTTAATTGGGCAATAATAACCCTAGCCAAAAAGAGATGGCAAGAGGAGGAAGGAGGCAGGATAAACTTCGATGGAGCAAGCTCTACACTTTTTCTTGTATCCGCCCCCAAGTATTGTTAGACAATGAGCAATCTCATTCCCTTCAAGGTCCTGGATACTCACGCGTTGTTCATTGTAACCAGCCCAAGTTACACCGAAAGAAACCTCTGAGGTACCCTACTAACCATATCAGCACTACCAAGTACGGCATCCTCAGTTTCCTCCCAAAAGCCATCTTTGAGCAATTTCGTCGTGTTGCCAATCTCTACTTTCTCCTTGCCGCTATCCTCTCTCTCACCCCTGTGACGCCCTTCTCTGCTGTGAGTATGATTGCTCCATTGGCATTTGTTGTTGGGCTCAGTATAGCTAAGGAGGCATTAGAAGATTGGCGAAGGTTTATGCAGGATGTGAAGATCAATAGCCGTAAGGTCAACATCCATAGGGGAGAGGGACATTTTGGTTACAGACATTGGGAGAAGGTTTGCGTTGGAGATATTGTGAAGGTAGAGAAAGATCAGTTCTTCCCTGCTGACTTGCTCCTGTTGTCTTCGAGCTATGAGGATGGAATATGCTATGTGGAGACTATGAATTTGGACGGGGAAACAAACTTGAAGATTAAAAGATCATTAGAAGTAACTCTGCCCCTGGATGATGATTTGGTTTTCAAGAACTTCACAGCCAAGATTCGGTGTGAGGACCCAAATCCTAATCTCTACACCTTTGTAGGTAACTTCGAGTACAAGCAGCAGGTCTATGCACTTGACCCTAGTCAGATCCTTCTCAGAGATTCAAAGCTTAGGAATACAACTTATATCTATGGAGTGGTTATCTTTACTGGTCATGATAGCAAAGTTATGCAGAATGCAACACGTTCACCATCAAAGAGAAGTAAAATTGAAAAGAAAATGGATAAAATTATTTACATTCTCTTTACCTTTCTTCTATTGATTTCATTGTTCAGTTCAGTTGGCTATGCTGCCAAGACAAAGATTGGGATGCCACACTGGTGGTATTTGCAACCCAATAAGACTTCGTATATCTACAATGCTTCAAAGCCTGCTTTATCTGGTTTCTACCATCTTGTCACTGCTCTTATTCTTTATGGATATTTGATACCTATCTCCCTTTATGTTTCAATTGAGGTTGTGAAGGTCTTGCAAGCAAAATTCATTAACCATGATGTTCACATGTGTGATGAGGAGATGGGGAAACCAGCACAAGCACGGACATCAAATTTGAATGAAGAGCTAGGGCAAGTTGACACTATTTTGTCGGATAAAACTGGCACCTTAACATGCAATCAGATGGAATTTTTGAAGTGTTCCATTGCTGGAATGGCATATGGTGTTGGTTCTAGTGAAGTGGAAATCGCTGCTGCAAAGCACTTTGCATCAGAGGCTTCAGGTACGTCTGAGCAGCACATGAACGCCCAAGATATTTGGGAGGATACTTGGGGTGCTTTTGGTTCTTCAGAAATTGAATTGGAAGATGGGAAGAGTTACTGGGTTAAGAAGCAAAGAAGGCCTACAATCAAGGGTTTTAGCTTTGAGGATGATCGTTTGATGCATGGAAATTGGGTAAAGGAGCATAATGTGGGTACCATTCACCTATTTTTCCGAATACTTGCTATCTGTCATGCTGCAATTCCCGAGTCAAACGAAAAAACTGGTGGTTTTACATATGAAGCTGAATCACCAGATGAAGCAGCTTTCCTTGTTGCAGCCAGAGAATTTGGATTTGAATTCTGTAAGAGGACTCAATCAAGTGTTTTCGTAAAGGAGAGATATTCTTCTTTTGAGGATCCCATAGAAAGGTACCTTAATCTTTGTGTTATCGACTTGTTGCTATTCCCATCATTTGTGCTCAAGTAATTATTTTTTTTCCTTTCCTTTTCTCTGCTTATCGCAGGGAATTCAAAGTTTTGAATTTGTTGGAGTTTAATAGTGAAAGGAAGAGAATGTCAATTATTGTACGGGATGAAACCGGGCAGATTATTCTCTTATGCAAAGGTGCTGACAGGTACAATTTGATGACACTCTTATTCAACATAATTTTTTTTTTTGCATTCCATTTTCTTAGCTACCCTCTTATGTTCAATTATCTGCTGATGTTCTAAGTTCATCTAGTGCGCACTATTGTGCCTGCAAATTCAAATTTAAAAGATTTTCATTTTGCATACCAAACAGTGTTATTTTGGATAGACTGTCAAAGAATGGAAGAATGTTTGAAACAGAGACAATAAAACATCTAAATGAATATGGGGAAGCAGGCCTTCGGACATTGGCACTGGCCTTCCGGCTTCTTGAGGAATCTGAATATTCTGCATGGAACGCCAAGTTTCTCAGAGCAAAAACTTCTATGGGTAATGACAGGGAAGCTGAACTGGAGAGGGTTTCAGACATTATTGAGCAGGATTTGATTCTTGTTGGTGCAACTGCTGTAGAAGACAAATTACAGAAAGGAGTAAGCTTGCAATTATCTGCTTTTTCTGTTGACCTTTGTATGTTTCAGTCCTTCGAACATATATTGTTTTCACAGGTTCCTCAATGCATAGATAAATTGGCACAAGCTGGTCTCAAGATATGGGTTCTTACAGGTGATAAGATGGAGACTGCAATCAACATAGGGTATGATCATCTGATTACTAGTGATCATTTGAATACAAAAACTATAGATCATTCACTTGACCTGTCCGCAATAAACCTTCAATTTCTGTTGCAGATTTGCTTGTAGTTTACTTAGACAAGGCATGAAACAGATCTGTTTATCCGTTGTAAGCCATGACAAGCCCTCACAAGATTCAACAGTATATTTTCATCTTATCATGTGTTGTTGTATTTTTGCCCCTCACTCTCTGTAGTTTGTTGACCTGCACATCTTTGCATATCTGTTAGATAACTGCTCAGGTTGCAAAGGACAATATTTTGATGCAAATAACTAATGCTTCCGAACTGATCAAGCTAGATAAGGATCCTAATGCAGCATTTGCTTTAATTGTTGATGGCAAAACTTTGACGTATTGTCTGGAGGATGACCTGAAGAACCCATTTTTGAGTTTAGCAGTTGATTGTGCTTCTGTTATATGCTGCAGAGTCTCACCAAGACAGAAGGCATTGGTAGAGTGTTAGCATTTAACATTGACCTTACCATGTAATATAATGAGTTGGAAGTATTAGTTTAGTGTTTCTTACCTCTTATTTCAGGTAACTCGGTTGGTTAAAGAAGGTACAGGTAAAACTACTCTAGCAATAGGAGATGGGGCAAATGATGTGGGCATGATTCAAGAGGCTGATATTGGCGTTGGGATTAGTGGTGTAGAGGGAATGCAGGTGGGTTTTGTTATGGCATGATGCTTGTATGACATGTTAATACTTACCTTAACACTTTTTTAATCAAAGCTGAGCCAAGGATGACATCTTGTGTATAAAACTAATAAATGTTGGCTTTTTGTCAGGCTGTCATGGCTAGTGATTTTTCCATTTCTCAATTTCGTTTCCTTGAACGACTTCTTGTTGTCCATGGTCATTGGTGCTACAAAAGGATAGCTCAGATGGTCAGTATTGATAACTTTTCCATGTTTTGAAAGTCATATGTTGTTTTCTAAACTCACTCTTGTATTATATTTTGTTCAGATATGTTATTTCTTCTATAAGAACATTGCCTTTGGCCTTACAATTTTCTATTTCGAGGCATATACCGGCTTCTCTGGGCAATCTGTATATGATGACTGGTACATGCTACTATTTAATGTCATTTTAACCTCATTGCCAGTGATATCACTAGGAGTCTTTGAGCAGGATGTTTCTTCAGAAATATGCTTACAGGTATTCTTTTTTTTTTTTTAAAGTTTATTATTCTATTTTTAGGATGAAGGGGAGCCTTGGCGCAATGATAAAATTATTGCCGTGTGATCTAGAGGTCACATGTTCGAGTCACGGAAACAGTCTCTTGCCAAACAAGATAAGACTGCGTACAATAGATGCTTCTCCAAGAATCCACATTGACAGGAGCTTTGTGCACCAGACTGTCATTTATTCTATTTTTTTATATATATATATATGGTTGGTGGAATTATTTATTTTTTCATAAATAGCAGCATTTTTTTTTCTTTTTGGATCATGGAATTTTATTATGGAGAGCTTTGGCATAACGATAAAGTTGTTGTCATGCAACCGAGAGCTCACATATTTGAGTTATGGAAATAATCTCTTGCAAAGCAAGATAAAGTTACGTACAATAAATCCTTCTTCGGAATCTTGCATTGACAAGAGTTTCGTATATCGGATTGTCCTTTTATGGGGTGCTATTATGAAAATAGCATAGAATTGTTATTCTTTTTCACACCTTTTGCTATATTTATTTGTATGTTTTATGCCATCACTACATGGCCCAGTGACGATCATGTGTATTTTTGGATACGTAAACTTCTGTTTAGCTCTTTGGTTGCTGGACATGAAGCTTGTTTCTTATCTTGGCTTGCCTTCCTGCAGTTCCCAGCATTATACCAGCAAGGGCCAAGGAACCTTTTCTTTGACTGGTACAGGATTTTTGGTTGGATGGGAAATGGCATCTACTCATCCATTATCATATATTTCCTAAACATACACATATTCTACAATCAAGCATTCCGCTCTGATGGTCATACAGCTGACATGGTTGCTGTTGGAACAGCCATGTTCACCTGCATTATCTGGGCTGTGAACTTGCAAATTGCTCTAACAATGAGTCACTTCACGTGGATCCAACACCTCTTTGTTTGGGGCAGCGTTGCCACTTGGTACATTTTTCTAGTTGCCTACGGCATGTCGTCCTTGCATTTAATTTCTGGAAATTCCTACGAGATACTTCTGGAAGCCCTTGGTCCTGCTCCAATGTATTGGACTGCAACACTTTTGGTCACCCTCGCCTGCAATATTCCTTACCTGGCACACATCTCCTTTCAAAGAGCCTTAAATCCACTCGATCATCATGTGATCCAGGAGATCAAGTACTACAAAAAGGATGTGGAGGACCAGCATATGTGGAAGAGGGAGAGGTCCAGGGCAAGGCAGGAGACTAAAATTGGTCTTACAGTACGAGTAGATGCCAAGATCAGGCAGCTAAGAGAGAAGCTGCAGAAGAAAATGCAATCTTTAGGCAACCAAGCTCAGTCATAATCCTATTTGTAGAATTAATCTGCATTGCTATTTTTTTCCCCACTTAACTGTTTTCTCCCCTGAATCTAACGTTTTTGATCTTTTATGGGGATAGTTTATAGGCTAGCTTCTGTGTATCATATCTATACCAATTGGAGTCAGAGCTCTGTTGAAGCAGCAGAGACATGTACATATAACTAAAATTTTGTTTCATTTCTGGTTGCTATTGAGATGTCTTCTTTGTAAAGAATGATATTCTGCTAAAGTTTGTTTTCGATCAAACTATTGTACTCAGAAAGGAATTCAAGATCCGTTTATGGGCAAAATGTGTATCGTTGAATTTGCTTGATAGTTGAAATAGGCAAGAATTCTCTATGATTTAGTGAAAATTACCATTGTCCAAGATGAGCAGGCTTTCTACTGCACCTATAGTTCTTTAAAGACGTCAACTTTCAGTGGCATTACAATCCTTTTCTGGTCACGTGTTTGCCATTGCATGGACTATTCTAATATAATGTTCAAAACAATAGATCTGTAACAAGGTTGCTCATGTTTTATCTCGATCGTTTTATGGGACTATTTTATTTTATTTTGATGAAAAACAACTTTTAATAAGTGGTCTTTTCCAAAAACTTCTCCTATTTCTCAATTATTTTTGGTGTTGTTTTTTCTATTGATAGAAGGAATTTCCTGATTTTCTGTGTCTCTATACAAATCCGAGCAAAATTATTCCAACTAATATCTTAATTAAAATTATAGTTGGCGAAGAGCTTGAGAGGAAGAAAATTTCTAAAGCAATATTCTCAATGGCTTTGTTGTTTTTCTATAGAATGATTCGTAAGTTTTGTTTTTGTTTTGTCCAAATGGGGGCGTTCTATCTGGATGTGAAAAGATCTAAATATTCTTTAGACCTACCTAAATCTCTCACTACATGTCAAAACTTTGATTGCCTAGTTGTCGATCCTATCTTGTGCCCATCCTCGTCAATAATTCTATTTCTCAAAAATTACTCACACTTCACTTCGTTATATTTCTTCAACTCTTGTTGTTCTAACCACTAGCTAATAAGGCTCACAAGCAAGTTCAAACTATGCAATTTGCAAGGGAGACATCTTAAAATTAGGATGAAATTTTTTAAATTTTTAAGCATATTTATAAAATTTATAAATTATGATTCAATTGGTGCAATTCTTCTGCCATGAAACTTATATATGACGCGAGGTTCAAAATATTTTACTTCTGGACTATGATATATATATGACGTTACTTCTGGACAGTTCAGTAAAATATATGTGTATGTTGCTCGTTATTTTTGACCAGTTAAGTATCTACATGTACAAGATCCACTCGATCGATCAAGATAATTAAAAATTGAGAATGACTTCAAATGAATTCAACAAAATCCTTTTCTTCTTTCTCTCCGCCTTTTGCACTATATATATATATATATATATATATATATGACGTTACTTCTGGACAGTTTAGTAAAATATATGTATGGGTTGCTTGCTATTCTTGACCAGTTAAGTATCTACATGTACAAGATCGACTCGATCGACCAAGGTAGTTAAAAATTGAGAATAACTTCAAATGAATTCAACAGAATCCTCATCATTTCTTCCTTTCTCTCCGTCTTTTGCAGTGAATGCGAGGTTCAAAATAATATGATGCAAAAGTTGTAACTTCTTCCACAATATATACATTAACAATAGAAATCTCAACATGTTCCTTATTTTTCACTTTTTTCTTTAAATAATAGAGGAATTTAATATTAATAAAACAAAATATATTAGAAAATAATATATATTAAAATTAGCCAATTTATAATACACTAACGACGAAGTATAGACAATGAAAAGTTCACTTTTCAAATGGATACATCCATCGAAATTGAACAAGATATCCAACTTTGGCCTCATATGACAAGTGAACCAAAAGATGCTCCATGGAATCAAAAAATGATGGTGAAAATATTCTTTCTCAATTATATAAAATGATTAGAATGTCTCTCTCTAATGTCTTCATCTGTGAATGACTCAACACTATCGAGAAATATCATGAATGAAAATGCTTAACTTCGTAATGACACCCCATATAAAATTTGGTAATATTTCCTTAAAAACAATAGGAATTAGTCTTTCTATGAATATATGAAAGTCATGACTTTTCAAACCAATCAATTTGCATTTCTTCAAATCGACATATCTTCAAGATTAGAGACATAACCATCAGGAAATCTCAATGATTTCAATCATTCACAAATAATCCGTCTCTGATTCTTATTCAATGTATAAACTCTTTTGGTTGTGGTCCCCTACTATTTTCATCGACATCAAGAGTGGGTCGTTTACAAATGAGATGCATATCTTTTCTTGCATTCAGATAATCTTTTGTTTTTCCAATAATATCCATCACTATATTTATCCGATTATCAAAAACATTCTTATCAATATATAGTACATCGAGATTATGATGAATCAAATGACTCTGCTAATATGGTAAATCCCATATTCTGCTTATTCCATTTATGCATACTTCCACAGTCATATGTTGTAACATTTGATTCTTCAATAACAGATGGAAAGTTAAACACTCTATACCATATGCATTCACCGATTAATCTCAATGGTAGAGGTGTTCTTTCAATTATATTCTTAGTGAATACTTTTTTGTTCCTTCTAAATTTATAATTTGGTGGGAAAAATTATCTATGATAATCAAAATAACTCATTTTCTTTCTATGTTTCAATCTGAATGACTTTGATCTCTCCATACATATTGGACATCCTAAAATTCCAGTGGTACTCCATCCTGATAACATACCATAAGTCGAAAAATCATTTACGGTCCAAAGAAGCTCAACTTTCATTATAAACATCTGATTAGTATGAACATCATATGTAAAAATACCCTCATCTCATAGTTATTTCAACTTTGCAATCAGTGTTTACATTTAACATCTATTAACTTCTTCGGATTTTGCGAGCCAAAAACAGTCAATGTTAAAAATATATACTGTGTTTTCATATACATACCGGGTGGAAGATTATACATAGTTAAGATAACTGACCAATAAGAATAAGTTCTTCCTGATTTGTCAAATGGAGTAAATCCATCAACACATATACCTAATATAATGTTTTGAGTCTCATTCACAAACTCAGGATATGTTTTATCAAAATTTTTCCACGCCTCTGCATCTGATGGATGACACAGTAGCCTTTTCTCTATTTCATGATTTGCATGTCAAGTCATGTGTTCAGTAGTGACCTTTGATGCATAAAACCTTTGCAATCTAGGAGTCAAAGACAAATAAAACATTTGTCTATATGATTTACGTCACTTATTACAACCCAATTTCATGGTACTCTTATATCTACATTGATTACAGAATTTATAAATCTCTGCATCTGCATTATCTCCTCAATATAGCATACAACCATCTTTACAAATATAAATTATTTCCACCGGAAGATCTAATTCTTGTTGGGGATCGATTGGATGGCTAGAGGGGGTGAATAACTCTTTTTCATTTTCTACAAGAATTATTAGCAGAAGCAAAACAAAGAACACAATTGAAAACGAAAACAATAAGAACAAAGACAACACTAACTCAAGGATATAACAT
The DNA here is from genome assembly GCA_025175895.1 of Wurfbainia villosa. Taxonomy (NCBI): domain Eukaryota; kingdom Viridiplantae; phylum Streptophyta; class Magnoliopsida; order Zingiberales; family Zingiberaceae; genus Wurfbainia; species Wurfbainia villosa. The sequence continues at coordinate 3,463,758 of CM046008.1, forward strand.
GGTTCGGAGATAAAGCTCCTACTCCACAGTAATCTTTAAGGTGGATCACTCCTTCAAACCTTCACTAGAATTTCTCTTTTTGATGATCACACCAAGGTGGAGAAGTCTTTTTACAAGTACACTCTTCTTCTTACAAGATTTGAAATAAGATTAGGAAGAAGAGGTTAGGGCACTTATAAAACTAAGAGGAAGGCTTGGAGAGCTTGGTATGGACATTTAGAATTAGAGCACTAGTCATCTCCAAGCTCTCCAAGCCTCTCTTTATAGAGTTTGGGCAATTCTACCTGTTGAGCCCGACTCTAGTCGACTGTTGCATACCAGCAATTGACTGGTGTTACTGTTGATCGGATCCAACGACTTCTGACGAAGCCATGATCGTGATCGTCACCACTTAACGGACACTTGATCAGTCGACTGCTCATACCAATAGTCAACTGGTGAAGCCCAGTTGACTGGCCAATCGACTACCAAATAATCTGTACCCTGGCCACTTAAGTCCAGTTGACTAACTAAGACCAGTCGACTACCGCAACTTCTGTTCAGTAGTCGACTACTTGACTAGTCGACTGATAAACCTTCTGAATCCTAGAGTGATGCACACTCGTGACCAGTCGACTGGTACACCTCAAGTATGACTAATTCATACTTGAAAATACACCCTAAGCCTAGACTAAACCTTCTAGCTTCTCCATCAACCTTGTGCCTCTAGGATCCCTCTGAGTCCACGACTCTTTTAACCTTGCGCTTGCCTTCAGAAGCTTCTTTCAGTTTCGTCATACTTTGGGTTCCTCCTTTGCCAAGGTCCGCTTGGATTTTACGTTGCCAAGACTATATGCTTGAACTTATACTGTCAAGACTCACACTTGGACTTCTTTTCCAAGATCCACTTGGACTTATGCCACCAAAACTATATGCTTGAACTTATACCGTCAAAACTATATTCTTAGACTTCTCTTGCCAAGGCTTTACCTTTGGATATTTCTTACAAAGTCTTCACACTTAGACTTTCCTTGCCAAGATTCACACTTAGACTTTCCTGCAACTCAACCATCCATGTTAGATTACAAATATTATCTAACTATAAATTATTATCCAAACATTAAAATACATTAACAATTGGGACATTCTTGCACCAACAATCTCCCCATTTTTGATATTTGACAATCATTTAAGATAGGTCTTTAAATATATATGAAATCTAACATAAATCTTCCCCTCTCCCCCTTTGACACACATCAAAAAGAGAAAGGTAAAATTTCAATAAACATGTAAGAATAGGATGTTTATGCCTTGAATTAAGGTATAAAATAAACTTAAAACTCCCCCTTAATCCACGACACATACTAAGTGTAACCATGTTGAGCAAAGTATGAAAATATGAGTAAGAGTAATTCCTAACTTTGCACCAACAATAAACTATGTGCATATATGTTTTGGGTTTAGAAAGATAACATAGGAAAGCTCCCCTAAACCAATGCACAAATTTCTTTTCTCCCCATTGACCTTAAAAGATTGTTATATTCCGCTGCATTAAGACAAAGTAATGGTAGGGGCTTCCTAGAAATGATTGTAAATGGCTAATTTAGGTGGTTGGACACAAAAACCAAAAATGCCAGTCGACTGAGAGAGACCCCAGTCAACCGAGTTAAGACTAGTCGACTGGATTCTGTAATAGTCGACTGACAATTGCTGAAAGTTGCAATTTTGGATTTTCAGACAGAATTCCGAAATGCACAAAAAAATTTATAGAAATGTCAAAAATTCACTAAATTTTGTAGACATATCTACAAACCCATTTTCTTTCAAGAAAAAATAATATGAAAAATATATCTTTTCCAGATTTCGAAATTATACAAACTTAAAACTAGCAAAAGCTCTAAAGGTTTTCCAAAACTTTGTACCACTTTTGCTTAACAAGTAAAAATTATTTTTCAAAACATGATAAACATAGTTTAAAAGATATTTTATTTGACATTTCCAACCATATTCTTAGAGTTATGTGAACATCAATTGTACACAAGTCTTTCTAATGATTGGTCCAATTAAGGATTAATATCTCTAGATGTCACTTTTGTTCATAGTAATGCATCATAACAAGCATGATGAACCAAAAACATCTTCCTAACATCTCACATGATGTCTAAGTGACTCAATACAAAAATCATAGATTCTTAGATATTTGTGAGACGCTTGAGGTATAGTCTTAGATCTTGCTATAGGATCATGCAAACTTATACCACTACTCTACAAAGCATATTCCAAGTTCTCTCCTAAGTGATGTAAATTCCACTTCGGAGAGAGCCTTGGTGAAAATTTTGACAATGTTGGACTTTAGATTCAATGTAATTAAGTTCAATATCCCCTCTTGCCACATGATCTCTAATGAAGTGATGCTTCACTTCAATATGCTTGGTCATAGAGTGATGTATCGAATTTTTTGGTCAAATTTATGGTACTCATATTATCACAATAAAATTTGACTTTGGAGTAGTGTAACTCATAATCCTCTAAAGTATATCTCATCCAAAGTAATAGAGCTACACAACCACCCATGACCACATACTCGGCCTCAGTTGTGGACAAAGCAACATAAGGTTACTTCTTACTACTCCAACTTACTAGGGAGGATCCAAGAAATTGGTATCCACTACTAGTGCTTTTCTGATCCAATTTACAACCCACATAATCGAAATCGGTGTACCCAATCAAATCAAAAGTTTGAGCCCTAGGGTACTATAAACCTGCATTATGAGTGCTCTTGATGTATCTTAGTATTCTTTTCATCGCTACCAAGTGGGACTCTTTGGCACAAGATTGATATCTTGCACATATACCTACCGCAAATAAAGTATCGGATCTACTAACAGTTAAGTATAGTAGGCTACCAATCATACTCCTATAAAGTTTTGAGTCAATCAATTTTCCATCTCGATCATTGTCTATCTTAGTGTTGGTTGTTATGGGAGTAGACACTACCTTAGTATTTTCTAAACCAATTTTTTTGATAATTTCCTTAGCATATTTGGTTTGATAAACATGAGTTCTTTTACTAGTTTGTTTGACTTGTAAGCCTAAGAAAAAGGTCAACTCTCCTACTAGACTTATTTCAAATTCATTTTCCATATTTTTAATAAAGTCTTAGAGAAATTCATCATTTGTTGACCCAAAAATAATGTTATCAACATACACTTGGGCAACAAAGATGTCTTTTTCTTTTGACTTTAAAAATAAGGTTTGGTCAACTTGACATCTTCTAAAGTCCTTAGAGATGAGGAATGATAAAAGTCTCTCATACAAAGCCTGAAGAGCTTGTTTTAAACCATATAAAGCTTTCTTAAGCTTACAAACATGGTTTGGATAGTCTAGATTTTCAAACCCGGGTGGGTGGTTGCTCTACATAGACCTCTTCCTTAATGAACTCATTTAGAAATGCTGATTTCACATCCATTTGATAGAGTTTGAAATTCATGTGAGCAGCATATCCTAATAGGATTTGGATAGACTCTAATCTAGCAACCGGAGCATAGATCTCATCATAATCAAGTCCTTCAACTTGATTAAATCCTCGAGCCATTGACCTAGCTTTGTTTCTAGTGATTTTACCTTGATCATCCAACTTGTTCATAAAAAACCATATTGTGGTAACAATGATTTATCATTGGGCCTAGGAACTAGCTCTCATACTTAACTTCTCTAAAATTGAACTAACTCATCTTGCATTGCCAATATCCAATCCTGATCAAGCAAGGCATCATTAATTAAGTTTAGCTCAATTTGGGAGATAAGGGAAACTTGACTAGTAAGAACTCTATAGAAGGACCTAGTCCTTACTCCTTGTAATAATTCTCCTACTACTTGGTCTAAAGGATGATTTTGATGAGTCCTTAAGGTCCTAGGAGGTGAGTCACATTCAATTTGATTATGGTTATCATCATTTTTTCTTCTTTACCATCAAAATCTTCTCTTCCTCCCCCTTGATCATTACCTCCTCCTTGATCATTAGCCTCTAAATTTAGATTTTGAAGTCTTTGGGTAATGTCTTGATTTTTGTCATTGATATCCTTATCAATGGAGGATTTTCTAGGATAGGTACTAGTAGAGTCATCAAATTCAACATTAGAGGATTCCTCAACCTTTTGAGTCCTCTTGTTGTATACTCTATAACCTCTACTAATGGATGAGTATCCAACTAGGATTCCTTCATCCGCCTTAGACTCAAATTTCCCTAAATTGTCTTTGGTATTCAAAATATAGATTTTGCATCGAAAAATCTTAAAATAATGAATTTTTGAAATTTTGTCATTCCATAATTCAAAGGGTGTTTTGCCTAAAAACCTATGGACTAAGACACGGTTTTGGATATAGAAAATGAAGATTTCTCTTTTCCACCACCCCATTTTATTGGAATATTCTAGGACAAGAGAACTCATGCTTGTACGACTCTTGTTCTGAGCAAAATTTAGAAAAGTTGGAATTTTCAAATTCTCCACCATGATCACTACGGATCCGGTTGATTTTGAGATTCCTTTCATTTTCAACCCTTAATTTTGCTAAATCCTATGATTATTTCTATGGTATCATCCTTATGTTTTATGAAATATACCTAAGTATACATAGAAAAATCATCTACAATCACCAAACAATACTTATTACCATCTAATGAAGGAGTGCTATGACAATCAAATAAATCTAAATATAATAATTCTAAAGATAATGAAGTATTAGTTAGAGTTTTACCCTTGTGTGATGATTTTGATTGCTTTCCTTCTTGCCATGCATCACACAATTTGTCCTTGATGTACTTCACTTTTAGTAGTCCTTTTACTAACTTCAATTTTGCTACTTTGGCTATGTTCTTCATATTGATGTGCCCAAGCCTTCTATGTCATAGCCAACCTTCCTCTTCTTTTGACATGAGATACTTGGTAGAAATGTTAGAAGCATATGAAAGATCAGCATAATAAATATTTAAGTTTCTATATCCCACTAACATGCAATCTTCTAGGATTTTCTGCCTAATCAAATATTTAGAGGATTTAAACTCTATCTTATAGCCTACATCACAAAGTTGACTAACACTTAGTAAATTATGTTGGAGGATCGGTGACCAGCTAGAGGGGGGTGAATAGCCCAATTCGACGTAGATGATGGAATTCGTTCGCTCGTCGTGTGCTTGTCTCCAATATTCGTTAATACGCAACAGAAATACAAATAACAAATATGAATGCAAGAGACATAAGCACAAATACAACACGATATACATGGTTCGGAATCTTAGGGTTCCTACTCCACGGGGTGAGCTCAACGAGCTCGAGTTATGCGAATGACACTAACAAAGCTCATTCTCGACAATAAGTCAGAGGTAGAGAAACCTCGTACAAGCAATTACAAAGTAATATAAAAATGTACAAGCAAATACAAGGACAATAAATGAAATACGTAAAGAACACTTTACAACAAATGACTTTGAACTCTTGCTTGTTGCTTGCTTTGGTTTGCTCTTGAAGGTCTGAAATGCAACAACAATTTTCCTCCAAAATCTCCCCAAAAATGGTTGCAAAATCCTCTATCTCGAGCTCCTTAAATAACCTGCATCGAACTGATTTCGTGCCAATCAGTTGACTGCTCCTGTAGACGTTGTCTCACAACGACTCAATCCACGCTGGACAAGTTCCAATGGATCCACCATCATTCGACTGATCAAGCTCATCAGTCGATTGATCGAACCATAAGTCGAGTGATCCAGGCAATCAGTCGACTCAAAATTGTTCTATGCCCGCATTCACCTTCATCAATCGACCGTCGTCCCTTGGCAGTCGACTGATGGTCTAGCAGTCGACTGATGGGCCAGAAACCACCAGTCGCACACCAGTCGATTGTCATCGACTTGGATCAGTTGAACCGACACCTATACCAGTCGACTACTGTCGGGTAAAACCTCAAACAAATACTTTGTTTGAGCATCCGACCGTCAGGTAAAACCTCAAACATCATGTTTGAGCATCCGACACTTTGTCTTAGCCACTTGGCCAAGTCTACCTCATCGTCTCATGGAGTTCCCCTCCGAAGCTCTCTTCCCTCGTCCTACGTCCTTCGGATGCACCAAGCGCATGACTTTGCAAAGTCATCCTTCGCGTCTTGCCCTCGAAGTCTGCTTCCCTTTGGCCTCACTCCATTCGCTCCCCATTCGGTGGTCCCTCGAATGCACCAAGTGCACGACTTCTATAATGTCATCCTTCATCGACTCAAGGACCTTGAGCCTACGAGACTAGTGACCTTGCCAAGTCCTCAAGACTTCTCATTGCCAAGGCTACACACTTGGACTTACCAACACCAAGCCTCATGCTTGGATTTTCCATGTTAAGGCTACACACTTGGACTTTACCAACAACCCTATGTTTGGATTTTCCCAACACCAAGCCCCATGCTTGGACTTTTCATGACACTCACATGTTATACGTTTTGTCTAACATCAAAATACTGTTCGAGTCAAACTCGAGTTCGGTCAATCGTGACCTGGGTCGATTGCACCAACAAATTAAACTTCAAGCTTTAACTAATAAGATTTTATGAATGACAATTTTAGGGGATACCTCAATTGTGCCTCTATCTAAAATCTTGAGCTTCCCACTATTGCCAAAGGACACGGTTTCTTTCTTAACATACTCGATTGTGGAGAACTTCACTGCAACAAAAATTCTAAAAGACAACGGTGAAAAACCATTGTCTATCACTCAAAAAAATCGTAGTAAATCGACGCATTGAAAAAGATATGACACTCAAAGGCAACGGTTAAAAACCCTTGTTTATTCCTTAGATCGACAACGATTTTTCATCATTGTCTTTGAGCACCCTATTTTTCTCAACGTGTTAATTTACTATAGAGTTTTTGAGTCATAGACAATGATTTTTCACCTTGTGTTTCAAAACAAAATATAATGGATTATAACAATTGTCTTTGAGGGTTTCTATCTTTCTCAACACGTCGATTTACCATGATTTTTTGAGTCATAGACAATGATTTTTAACCGTTGCTATTTCTCAACACACACTAAAGAACAATAAACCATTGTTGCTTTATAGTATTGTGTTTTTAATATACATTCATACAACAACATAAAAAAGAATTATATATAACATATATACAAGTACACTTGTAGCAATGTGAAGTACAAGCTCATATCATCCCATTTTAAATGATCACCTTTAAAAACATATATACATAGTACTTGTAGCAAAACATCTATACATCATATGCTCAGTACTACACCAAAAGAGTTATGAATAACCAAAACACTTATAGATTATAACACCTAACCAAAAGAGCTATGGATACCTAAATTTCCTACTTATCATATATGTGATCTTGTATGCATTCAATCCACTCCAAACATACTTCATTAATTTCCTTTGCAGCTATCACAATTTTTGTGAACTGCATGTGAATAAATGAGTGAAAATGTACACTACTGAACACTTTGAGTATTGTGATAATCAATTGCATAAATCATTTTAAAAACAGGTTTCAATAAGAAAATTTAAAAATATGTCTAATATTAATATTGGCCAAAGTGAAGCTTTGTCAATGGATGCAGCGCCTTCAATTATATCTCTCATATATTACAAAATAAAATAACCGCACAGGGCTCCATCCGATTGAAGGGGAGCCTGTGTTGAAAAAAATGGTAGTAGAAGTTAATAACTCAATTGGAATAATAATACAAATAAGGAGAAGACTACAACCATGAATAAAAGTTTTCTAGAAGCATAATAGCACTAGCTGCAGACTTGCAACTAATATTGGTCCAAGTTAAATGGTTCTCTCTCAAGGAATACAAAATATTTTCTAAACCCAACCAACTGTATTATGTGATGAAAAACTCATAATAAGCATCAAACTACAACAGGTTTCTAAACAAAAGAAATGCATAGCATTAAGATGTTTTAGTTACTAGAAAACATACCTTGGCTATTTCCCACAAAGGTTATTTCTTCCTATGCTTGTCAATATCTGTGTCGAACAGTTTCAAGCCCTTCATATATTCATAAGAGATGATACACGTTTAGTGCATCTAGTATACAAGGAAAAATTATAATAAATATTCACAATATTTTTCTAATAAAACTTACATATTCACAACATTCTTCCAAGTCTCATTACGATTATGATGACTGAGAGAATCTAACAAAGAAACAACCTTTTTGTGAGATTGATGATAGTCAAAATCCAATAGAAACTACATATATACACAATATTAATGCATATAGTTAAGCAAGTGTTTAGAAAAGAACAATGAGTGTTCCACCTCTGTTTTACATACCCTATGTTAACTGGAACCAAAACTAGTTGGTTTGTTGGTGTGCCATTCAACCTAACTGCCAAACCACGGGCCATCTTATCAACTAATGTGAAGAGACACCCAACAACATATGGATCTACAAATCTAAACCTCTCAAGTTTATTTTTGTCCTTCATCTTTCTATACAAATGCCTACCATTTAAACATAAAAGAAAATACATAAGACCAAGATAAACATAACTTATAAATCAAGAGTCAAAGTGTTAGTACATGAAAATAATATACGTACCATATGGACACGACTATGCAATTGTATGAAATTGCCACTAAGTTGCAGAAAGGGATGGTGTCTTAGCTTGAAGGCAAACATTGGCTTGGAACTTACCACCAAATACATCATAGTCCTCGATTAATTTGATAGTCTGGCGATCATGAAGAGCACGCTTGCAATAACAATACAACAACCATAGTGATCTAGGCACACTTGATGATTGCATACTCGGTGATTGCAATCGATACTTCTTTTCCGCACGGTCAACTTTTTTCCCCTTGAGCTTCTAGTAAATAATATATACTTGTTAGACACTTGTATCGTTAAATTTAAATAGATTGTAGCATTTACCGAAGGATCTTGTGTTTGCATCAAGTGTATGGGTCAAGCTACATATGATCCTATAGCATCACCGATGCTTTGACACGTAGGGTTTGCAATTGGCAAAGGGGTTGTTTCATCCAATGTTTCATCAACAGTGATGTGGCAATGGTTCATACATTTACTTGGATCACCATTAAGATGTTCATCAACTCCCCCAATACCAACAACTGTATCAAAAGCTACATGGATGTCCGATTCCAAATTCAATTCAATTGATTGACCCTACAAGACAAACATAATGCTTTAATCTATAATTCAACTAATTAAAATGAATATGACATTAAAATAAAGTTTCCAAACTTACAATTTCTCTAAGAATTTTAGTTAATGGAAAATGTGTTTGAGAAGAAGAAGAAGAAAAGTGCAGTAGTTTAATGCTTTTCAACCTTATTTAATACAAAGTGATACACCGTTTATTTCCAAAATTCAAGGTACTAACCTATGGAGCTACCAAATCACAAGGTACTAGCAAATTATTTCAACCGGACCTAAATAAGCATACATAGGTATTGAATGTTTATATGTAGGAAAATATCTATTTTTTATCAATCTTATTACATGCTCTTCTATATTAGAAGAGATGCATTTATAACTTATGCCTCTTTTGAACCCTTTAGTTCTATGATTATAACCAGAGGTCCCAGTAGCTCATAAACAGTTGAAAAAAATTAGATCATATTCAGTTGCTCCACAAGACTAAAACTGAGTGAAATATGAGAGTAGATACAATTTAACTGACCTGTTCGAACTAATAAGGATTCACAAAGGCTATAAATAATTAATATATATCCTTCCAAGTAGTGCATAGTTTTATGTTTGATAAGTGTGATTTATCAAAAGATTCCAAGGACTCAAGCTAGGTCTCTTAATTCATTTGGAATATCTTAGGGGTTGAGTCATAACTAAGATAATATGAATAAGAAAATAACAATACATTCATAAATGGTAATTCCATAGATTCAAAAGGTAATTGTTGACTGAATTATGGCATGAAAGAAATCATAAGCTCCAACAAAATTAGAGGTACAAAAATCCAACTCACGTCCTTCATTTTCCTTAACAACATGTTTCATCACTATCTAATACATTTAAAAAACAAACGTCTTTAAATTGAGCAATTCAATGATATCATTAGAGATTAAAGATATCTTTAAAGTCTCGACCTCGCTAATCATATCCACATCGCCATCATTGTTTGCTTTCATCTCATTTGATGGAACATGATCATGTTTTAACTCATTTTCATGCAAGATAGAAAGAAACTTCACAATACAACTTCCCTTCTCATCATTCTTAAATTCATATCTTTTTTGAAAATCATTCACTGGATCATTTATCTAATTAAACCTATTGAGTAACCCATTACTCCATTTTTCATTGGATTATTAATTAATCCCTATCTCGACTAATCAGGATATATCGAAAACTAAACCATTAATCATTTAATTAATCACATCTAATTGACCTAACTAACAAACATTAGCTTAATTATTTTAATCAAACTTAATAAAAGTAAATACCACTAACAGGAATTGCACTCATGACCGGTGAGGTAGGTTGCAAAGGAGAGGGCAGCGACTGTCGAAGCCAACAACTGGCGATACTGCTCATGCGGAAAGAAGAGGGAAATAGATAAGAGAAGGTGGAGACAGAGTCTGGCCACAATGCGAAGCAGGCCACGACAAACGAAGGCAGGCCGATACTGCATGTAGCGAGAGGGGATGACAGAGCTGCAACTGGTCAGTGCGGTGGTCGGAGGAAAACCAAGCTTGCGACGCTCAGTCGAAGCACGCGAACAGGAGGGCAGCGATAGCGTCATTGCTCACAACGGAGGTGATTGGGCAGGGTTGCTCACGGCGGAGGCGACTGGCCGCGGAGTTGCTTATGACGCTGAGCTGGACAAGGAGCAGGGTTGCTCGTGGAAGAGGCAGCTAGCCACGAAGTTGCTCAAGGCGAAGCCCTACGAATGACGATGCTACTTGTGGCAGAGGACGAGCTCCTCCCTGATCTTGGTGACCAACGTAGGTAGCAGGTGACCAGCAGATGGAGATGTGCAAATGCATGAACGGCAGGCGACATTTAGCCACGATGTGCAAGCGGAACGACGACACAAGGAAGAGGTCTCACGCAAGGGAGAGAGCGGCGACAATTGGAGAAGGGAAGTGGTGATGAAGAGGAGAAGAAAAGAAAATGTGGCTGTGAGGAAGAGAGGTAGGGAACGAAAGAAGAATGGAAATAAGGAATATAGACTTAGGTTAATCAAACCTATTAACTCTTCACTTAATTGATAATCCTCATATCATAAGATAAAAATTCCATTTAAATCCTAAAAATTCCTGAATAATTCTATAAGTGAATTACCTAATTATTAAATTTTATTTTAGCCTAATACAATTAAATTATGTTCATTTTATTACCACATAAAAGCATTTCTCTAAACAAAAAAGATTGTCTGTGAATCCTTTATCACTCCAACTATATTTGACTTTCATATTATACAATTTAACAATGGTCAATAACTTTATAAATTTTGTACATCCTGGATATAAAGGTTTCTCAACATCGTGGAGTAAGTTATTGAATGTAGTTGAATTCTCATCATATTCATATTTTGCATTTACCATATCTACAAGCTTCTCATCTTTAAAGAAATCCTGCTCACCTTGTTGGGCTTGTTTACTATCATTCATTGAGTTGGCAAATGAGGATTTTTTTTCTCCATGTTATATCCACACTACATATGTTAAATCCATACCATTACTTCTTAAATGAGCCCTTGTGACATAATATTGTTCCTTCTTAGATTACCACACTTGGTACATGGACAAGATATTAATTATATTAGAATCACCATAATTTTGCATTGCAAATTGCAAGGACTCTACTCCAACTGCATACTCACGTGATAATCTATCCTTGGACTAGAGCTGTCAAACGGGTCAACCCATGGCGGGGCGGGCCAACCCGTCGTAAATCCAATATTTAGCGGAGAGGGGCAGACCGACCCGCCATCTCGGCGGGTTGAGAAATTTCCAACCCAACCCAACCCAAGGCGGGTTGCGGGTTAGGCGGGTCAACCCGCGGGCCACACAAATTTAAAAAATATATCTAAAATTACTGAGGTGTTGAGGGCTTGAGGTAATGATTTGTAAGACAGATAGAGTATTATGATTAAAAAAATAAGTATTTGAAGTAACTAAAATCTTATAATTGAGATTCAATTATCGCCTTACAAAATTGAGTACCGATGTTTTTGATTCCTTTCCAATGTTCTTAAATATTCAAATCTTGATAATATGTAAATGTAAATTTTTGCTCTTTCAAATAGAGATTCAATTGAGATTTTTTAGCTTGGGTAATTATTTGATTTTAATATGTTATTATTTCCTATATTGATTAGAATAGTAGTGACAAGATAATAAAAAATAATTAGAGTATAAAAAATATTTTTTTTGTTCTTTACTCTTAACTTCTTTTATACTTTGTTGAGGTGTATGTGTGATAGAAGAAGATTGTAATGGTGAAAAACTTGTCTTTTGACATTTCTCAACCCGCGGGCCAACCCGTCCCACGGCGGGCCAACCCGTCTAGACCCGCAACCCGCGCGGGTTGCTCCGTTTAGGCCCGTCAAAATGGCAGGTTGATAAAAGTTCAACCCAACCCGCTTAAATTGTTTGGCGGGGCGGGCTAACCCGGCGGGCCTAACCCAACTTGACAGCTCTACCTTGGACATCCATTCTTTATCCATTTTAATACAAAAAAAGTCAATTGCCAACGAAATAATCCTTCATGATATTTAACACCAATAAATCATATTAATTACTAACATCAAAACTTTCAAAAGAATAAAACCGTTGTCTTTGGGATCGCATTAGCGGAGAAGACGAAGGTGGATGAAGGTGGTTGAAATGGAGAAGACGAAGTAGAGAGAGCAAGTGAGGCAAGAGCATAGAAGGAGGCTTTGGGATCGCACCGTGAAGATAAGGCTTTGGGATTGCACTGACGGAGGAGTATTTTTTTGGGCAAAGGGTTGTGGTTTCGGGTGTATGCTTCTTACGGTTAAGACCTTTCATTTAATTTTTTTTTTGTGATTACTAATGAAAGTCACACATGTGCCTCAATTTCTAGCGCAAGTTTTAAGGAAGGAAAAAGATAACCGTTATAATTTCATTGACAACGGTTTATAACCATTGTATTATTATCACAACGACAACCGTTGTACCAAACGTTGTGAAAATATTCTCATTAATAACAATTCATTGCACCATTGCCCAAACTGTTGTTAAGATAAAAAAAATTCATAAAGACAACAGTTTTAGAAAATCGTTGTAAAATACATTGTTGATTAATAAAAAAATACGCTCAACGACAACAGATAGTGTAAAACTGTTATCTTTTGTATTATATGGACGCTCAAAGACAACGATTTTATCAAAAATTGTTGTCTTTTATCAAAATTACAACGGTTTCTCCTAAAATCATTATCTTTGTGGTGTTGTCTTTTAGTATTTTTTTTGTAGTGTTTGCTCACATCCCCGGTCGTGTGTCTTGAGCAACCGTTATCCACAATCCACATACTTAGTTCACCTACCTAAATAATATGAAAAATAAACTCCTTTGGTACCCAAATATTTGGACTGGAAATATCAATCAAAAATTTCTTTGGGACCCATGTCTTCTTTACGTTACCTTTAATTGTTGTGTTTCTATTAATTAGAGAAATATAAGCAATTTTCTTATTCTTAGATTTGTATCCTATACTGGCCTTGTTATAAATGACTCTTTAGTCTCTAAGAATCATGTCAAGAAATTTTGATCTATTAGTAAATTTTTCTAAGCATGTCCTTAATTCACAAACCTCATTCTTAAGTTTTTCGGCAATTTATCAAACAACGCTCCTGAAGTTTGAAATTATCCAAAAAATGCTCCATACTTTCATATTTACTAAATAGTGCACTTAATTCCCTTTTTACTCTTCAGAAATAGCGCACTTAATTTCCGAACGTGGTTGTAAAATACCGGAAAAAAAATCTTGGAAATTAGGAAAAATACCCTATGGAATTTTTCCAAAAATTTTAGAAATTTTTCTCGACTTAAAGGGAGTTTCTACAGTATTTTTAAGGAAAGATTTAATAGGCTTTTACAATGTCTGTTTAAATTACCAGTTATTGGGAAGTCAATAGGTTTAATAAACCTAAGTTTGAATGAAACTTTATATTTTCATTTTTCCTATTTCCTCACGATTTGGTTTTTCTTCTCCCGATCTTTCAAGCGTCGATCGCTCCTCCTTTATTACGCCCGATCGGCCGTTTCTTCCCAATCGCGACCTTTCTCTTCTCGCCGAACGCCACTGTGCTCAGCCCGATCGCTCGCGACCTCTCCTCTTCGTCTCCGAGGCGACCAGAGCCCCCGCGTCTCCTTCCCTCATGCATGTGCTCGTCGTCGCCGCACCACTTGCTGCTGATGGCCGCCTCTTCGCTGCCGCCGGTGTTGATCTCTGCCCTAACCTTGTTGCCGCCGTTGATGGCCGCCCCCTCGATCCGTGGCCACTGTCGTTGCCACGCTGCTGCCGTCACCAGCTGCTCGATCTTGTCGCCGCGTCCTTCCTCTGTCGTTGTTGCCGCCCATGACCGCCTTCTCGAGTTGCTCACAGTCCCCAGTCGCACCTCCGGTCGCCGCAGTCGCCTGACCGCGACACTAGCTGACCACGACCAGCCATGTGAGCACGCGCCGCCCTCCTCTCCGCCGCTTTTAATTGAGGATTCGGATTTCTTCGGATCGTGTGTCGCCACCGAGGGATTGGATCACCGCCGAGCCTAGCCTCGCGTGCATCGCCGAAATTTGGTCGCCTCACTGTTCAGATCCGCCATCTCCAAGCTGTGCTGTGTCGATCTAGACGATAGCAATCAACACGATCGCAACCCAACGTACCCTTCTCTCCGCCAGGAGCAACCATCCTCAGCCATCAATCTGTCGCCGGGATTGGAATGGCACAGGCGAAGCAGGAGTTGGATAGACAGTGAAAGGTGAGGTACGGTTGGGTATATTTACAATCAAATATGGTGAATTGGATTGGTTGGGATATAGTTTACAGATTTATGCGTTGATTTGCAGTGAATTTGATATTGATGGGGGGTGAGATCGGATGTTTACATTTTGATTTTGTGATCTGGAATGATATCCCAATCTTGGAACACGACGTTGTGCAGGTAAATCTAAGCTTGCTAAGTTTTGATTTGAATTGTTATAGATGTGATGTGGGATCGATAGTCGGTTATTATTAGATTTGCTGATCAATAGTTGATAAGAATTAATGTGGAAGATTGATTAGGTTAATTGGATAACTAGATCAATCTAGTTGATCGGGATATAAAGTTGATGTAGGATTATGGTTTGATCCTAATATTAGAATTGGTATATGATTGGATCATATATGTTTGTTTGCAGGACTTTGATGCGAGGCGAATTTGTGGACATGAAGACGATTGGTGTCTACAAAGCAGGTGGGTAATTTCCTACCTGGTCCGGGTAGATGTATTGTATTCAGATTTAGTCATAGATATGAGCATGTTAGATGATCATATTACCTTGACCCTGCTCTTATTATCGTATGTTTGACCTTATCGTTGGATGTATTTATGCTCAATTATTGATATCACATATTCCCTATCATGATTTAGGAGATATAGATGTGATGTAAATTGACTTAGATGTTTAATAGAGTGTAAATATTAGTACGGGGGATGACCCAATTTATAAATTGGCAAAAAAGTTATCGGTGGGTAGGTAATGCCCTAAAAGTAGGATTTATTTCCAATACCCGTATGTTGCATACTATTACCAACCATGAGTTGTGTAATGGTTAAGTGAAGGGTGATTAGTGTGTCGCTGCGGACCGGTTGTCACGCCCCGAGAGTATGCCGTGCCGAAAAGCAAACGGACAGCATCTCCCCTGTACGTGGCAACATATCGGGTTAATACAAGGCCCGTAGGCCCACAACAATAATATGATATACGCAGATATCAACATATCAAAACACACTAAACACAGCGGAAACATACAACAGATAAAACAATATACAATGACTCAACTGTGCACTCCGGAGTGACTTGACACAACAAGAAACATCATAGAAGTCACATTGAAAGCCAAATACATACAACACATCCGTATATCACAAATACGGAAACAATACAGGGAACCCAAAAAACAACAATCCGTAAAGATCTAACAACATGGAAATATATACATCCGTCCTGCAAGTAGATGGGATCACCTGAGCTCAACGCCCAAGGAATCTTCTACCGTTATCCGGCGAAGGAAGCCTGTGGTCCCGGGGTGGTGAGTATAAACTCAGGGGTAATATATATAGAAAGTGCATGAACAACATATAAGGATAGATCTACAAGTATACATGTGAAGATCTACAGGTATACAACATGAGTCCAATAGATATACAGTCATATCCAAATCTAATAACAAGTAACTACAGTAAAGTTATACTCAATGTATATACTAAACTGATCAACTGAACATAAAATAATGTACCAACGTACCTGACGGTCTGCAACACCATAAGCTATATCATCCTGAACAGCTTACAATAACATAACCATATAACATACTAAGTCAATCCCATACCTGACCAATACGCCAACATATGAACAGTATATGATCACCTGTAATAACAACCCAGTCCATACCACACTATGACATGACAATAATCAAATGCATACATCGGTCTGGACCAACACATATATCATGCTCAACACATAACAGTATATAGAATGCAAATGACATGTATCATGATGAACAAACATGTGCAACAATCATAGCTCAATCAAATGCAAAGATCTCACATATGTAAAACATATATCAAATACATGCATACATATATATCAATGCATATGCATGGTCATCATGCGTCAACTCGCTACCACGACCCCAGTGTGGCCTAGGTGGCACGACATGACAACTATCCCGACTCCAGCCGCCACCACTCTCGAGTGACCGAGTTGGGTAGTATGAAACAGTAGCTAGCCCGCTATAGAGCTATATGCTACCCACTCGCTGCTAGCCGCTCCGTCCCTACCCATGAGTAGACGGGCACCGCACCCAGGACAACTGCACATCACACGACCACCGTCAATAGTGGGTGAGTGCGCTAACTACCACTCCGCACAGTGGCCAAGTGCGCATCTCCAGCTACCACCATCCATAGTGGCCGAGAACGGCACGTACAACAATGCTCTGCCCTCAACCCTGCAACCACTACCCCGAGTGGCCGGGGAGGCAGGATGACTGACGACACGTCTCCACCATAAGGGAGACTCACCAACAAAGATGCATGTAGTGTAATGATGCATAGATCCATACATGTATCCTCGCCACACTCCCTATCCCACGGGGAGACCTGGTCAACAAAAGTCAACTATGCGAGGACTACAATCCACAAGACTCTCTCTATCGCACAAAGAGTCATACTCATCTGACAGTCAACCCCACTAAGACCTCTAGTCAGTAGCGATATACAATCGACCGTCCATATAACCATACACAGGCATACAATCCATAATGGATATACCATAACGCTAGGACCTCTAGTTCATGGTCACATACTGACAACCATACACTTATCTATACACAGACAACTAGATCCTTCATAAATGCACTACTAATACGGATACGATATAACAATCGACTCCATAATCCAAACCATCACCTAACCCTAGTGATGTAATACAAGAACTAATAAGTCACAAAGATAACCCTAACCACATGTACTTACTGAACATCTATCAGCTAATACATAATAGGGTTTATAGTTCCTATCCATGCTAGATAATCAATGAGTAACAGAGTATATATCTCAAAGGTCAAGGCAGTACAAGCATGTGATTAAATGAGAGTGGATCTAAGGTAAACAGGTATATACATATATCCAATATCATGCACTGGAATTGATCAAAACTACCGGACCAGGTAGATATTACCCACCTGATACAAAGCTCGAAATAATAGTCCTCAAGCCCGGAAACCTGCCTCGTAACCCAAACCTGCACATAACAGCAAACAATGATTTAGTACAAGTATCCAACAAATATACAAACTAACACTACTTCGTTTCTATGTTCGCATCCCTTCCTCGTCTATGAGTTAGAAATCCTGATTATCCCAATCTGCAACACCATAACCACACTCGCAATAGATCATCGACATCTACAAGATCAATTGAGGTAAATAGATCTAAACACACACACAGCTATCCAATCATCTAAACATAATGTCAACACTTCAATCTTCACAGGCTCCTTAACGAAGCATAGCCAAACATAATCCACCAACACCATCCAACAACCCAAAATGAAAATCGCTAAAATAAAACCATCCAATGAATCAACACACAAATCTGAGCTATAATGGCGACACTACAAAATTAAACTACCACCTCAATCAATTCAATATACTACCTTAAACCACATCCAGAATAGATCTCAACACAAACACTATGAACACACCTACATCCTCGATCCGACTAATCAACCCAGCTGCACTAACCCTCCTAATCCAGTCGGCACCATATGCTAATTCATGGGCAGAGTCCATTAGATCTCGTAGGTATGAACACACAACAGAAATCGATCCACAGAAATGAAATGGACAACAAAAAAGAAACAATCGATATTTATATCTATCAGTAACTGAACCTACCAAAACTACTACAAATCTAGATCCAAGCTCCTCACCTGATACAATCGACCCGATATATCATCGAAGCTCACAACAAAAAAAGGAAGGAAACAAAACTTCCCAATCAAGACAGCCAAAATCACCAATCGCAGATGAAAATAAGAAGATAGATCGAGATATATCTGATTGAACTGCCTAGCTCTCCCTCAATAAATTCTGTTTCACCGGCAAATCCGAGCTCCCAAAACACTAACTCGATGATGATCGACAACGAATCCTCGCTCTTGGCAGCCCATCACACAAGGCTTTCAGCTCCCAATCGGCCTCCACCCATTCCCAACTTGCTCAGCATCCTCCCTCCGGCCGGATCTCCGACCAAGTGCGACGGCAACGACGGCTCGCGGAGGAAGAAGAAAGGATGAAGAAATCACCGATCGCGCGAGATGACGGTCGGAAGCAACTGAGCTCGCGACGGCGGCGATGCCCGAAGGAGTGGGCGACATCGCGTGCGATCGAGAAGGCTGCGGCGGCGAAACGACCCGGCGAGCTGGCTCCAGAGGCGACGGGAATCTGTGGAAATCGCAAACAAAGGAATTGGAAATCGTATTTGGGTTTGTGATCTGAGCAGGGAAAGCTTTTAAAACTGGCCTTGATTGAGCTAACTCAAGTCTAATCCAATCGGATTTAGCCCGTTTCCAGCCCAAGCCCAGTCCAATTTCGGTCCAGTCCATTACTAATTAAATCCAATTAACCCACTAATTAAATCCAATTAATCCCCTAATTAATCCCAATTAATTAAAGGGTTTAATCCATATATAATTTTTTTTTTTTTCGTATTGTACATTCTCCCCCACTTATAAAAATTTGGTCCCCAAATTTCCGACTCATGTACGAGTACAAGATGTCACAATAACCATCTCAAGTATCTGGAGAAAAGTCACAACTCAAATGACTAAGTGGAGTACTGAGCTCGAATTTTATATTTCCAGCTCTTATATACTCTCTCAACATACCGACCATCTCTCAAAGATACATAACTGTACTAGAGTGGAGCTCTATACTCGTAACCGGTGGGAGACTTTGCCAGAATCGTAAGGTGAATCATGAATCACCATCAGAAATGATACTCAAGGTTACTCCATGGATATAATTCCATCAAGCGATCAGACGAAATCCATCTTACGGCTCGGAAGGAAATGAGCGGACCTAGCTAATCGATCATCGACTACCCAAATCCTATCAAGTTCTTTCCGAATTCTAGATAATATCCCAACACAGTCTAACGTACTAGGCTCTCACTTCTATCACGGTACGTAACCCTACTGGTCATTAATATTCCACTTTTACATGTTGGCCCACCAACATCAAACTACAGAATCATCCATGTCTCACATATCGTTCCACCAACCTAACGCGTCTCAATACTCACTATTTTCGGATACACTCAATAAATCATCACTCTCGAATGAAGAGCCTCCAAAATAACTCTTCCTAAAGCGAATGCAACTCTGTAACCCACTATTCTCCTCGGAAATGGAGAATTACTTTCTCACAAGAGAAACCAATCTACTGTTCCAAAATTCATTATATCACCCAGAACTGAAATTAACTGGAAGACTATAATGACTAATCTCGCTAGTTTCTCAACCAGCATATACATAATATATATCTCATTCAACTGCATCGGGATCGCTCCTAATCCCTGAAATATTGCATCTTCGTACAATACTCTTCCATCCCCAACGGAAGGGATAACTAACACTGATGCAATAGTCACCACCACCAGGCCTCAAACCTAGACAAACTTCCACTGTGTGATTGTCATCACCTTCTTGGTCCCACAAGTCGTCGATATAATATCGATAAAACATCCTATCCGCATCTCTGGTAAATATCAAATCAATCTAGGGAAACATAACTTCCCTTAAGTCGTGAATATATCCCAAAATATATCATCCACAGATATGATGACGATCGATCCCAAATACTCCAAGAGTACTTGATTCCTCATATCCATGAACGACTAAATCGTCGATAAGTCTAACAACATTATCCACATATCCTAAAATTCATACCAAGTATGAAATGTCGTCTTCTACACCCTAGCATCCTTTTACTCTAAGCTGATAATAGCTCAATCATCACACCGGTATTGATAATTGTATGACACTAAGTCACTACAATATCAACCTCCAATCGTAGGCCAACCCTAGGATATACACAGGTGTCATTTAGCTGATCTAAACAAATCATCTATCCACAACGAAGGATATTCATTCACAACTACTGCGTTCCAATCATCGATAATCGATGCATAACCTCAAAGGTCTGTCTCTCTTTTAACAAAGAGTTACAAGTCTTCTCAAGAAGAAACACTGAGGCAGATAAATCTCCCATAGTGTTTAGCAACACTGATACCCGTAAAATCATCTCCCGGTATGAGGTCTCAATATCGGAACTATTTCCGAAATCACCCTCCAATCGCATATTCCTACTTGCCCATGCAGTGGCAAGCCCGGGAGTTCATCCGAAACTATATCCGAATACTCTCGGATTATACGTACATCCGAAAGTCCTAGTATACCAACGCTCCAACAATCCAACTATCCGTAAGGATATGTCTATAGTGGAGGTATGTCTAGCAAAGGCTAAGGGTATCCCTTGACTTCTTGATTGTTGATCAACATCTCACCTGACGGTAGAGAAAATCACCAACCCACAAGTCGATAGGAACCCTTCGAACCCTGTCCAAGAATATTCTAGATAAAGATACCTGTAAACTACCAGTATCTCTCAATATATCCGCAAATAGGATACCCTAAAGAAATACCCCGAAGGACCGATCCTTCGGTCTTCTATACTTCTTCTCGAGTAAACATGTAAACTTGTCCAACATCTGTTCTGGACGGCTGAGCTCATGTAGATGCAAAGACTATCATGGAGGAACTGAAAATCAATCACTGAATCGAGGTACAATCAAACAATCAACGGAGATGGTAAACATCAGATCGCAAAAGATACACATCCTGCATAATATCAAGGATCAGAACATCATAGCACGCTCCATCTCTGTGAAAGGTATAGCTGCAACTGGAGAATACTGCATAGACACGACCATCGTCGTATACTCTCTCTCCTCTGTATAAATCATAACCCCGCCTGGGAAGGTAATTCTTGTCGTGCTCGGGAAGGTAATCGTTCTTTGTCGTCGAGTCTTCGAAATGTCTTGGTACCGACATCTTGAGTAACTTGCTTCTTCCGGATGAAAGTATCAAAAAACTTCAACTATATCTGAGGTAGTAGATCGCTGCTGATGTGATAACTCAATCTTCTGTAATGATCTCAGCTTTCGAGGTTGTGGATCGTCCGCTCGAAAGCATCACCCATAGTCTTCAACTGAGTCTTCAAAATACGTACTCTTCTCGTAGATACCGGCTGCTTATAGTAGAAATAGATACAATGGTCCATCGAAAAATCTGACTCTAGGTCTCGTCGTAACCCGCACTGCACAGACATAATCTCCTTTCGGAGTCTTTCCTCTGAGTTCGCTGATAAACATGAGAAGCTGCTGACAATCTGCAATCGGTCTTCTATGATCGGAAAACTCTCCAATAGTCGCTCGTGACTCACGACTTTAATCTTGCTCCTTTTTGTCAAATATTCGGAGACTTCTAATTCCAATAATTTGACTTGCAATATATGCTTATCAAATCTCCAACTTCTTTAAAAAAACACTTACTACGGAGTTATTTCTATACACATGACTCAGTCTAAGGACTTCCGGTAGGATCTAGTAGGAGATCCAAACATCCTGATCAAGATGTCAATCGATAACCCGTGGGTGGCCAAAACCAACCCAATCACATTCTTGGACTATTAAATGGTCGTAACTTTCGCAAGTCTAACGACTCTGCATGGTACTTCCATTACCAAACGATCACTCGACCTAAAGCCCAAGAATTCTCGACAATGAGTCAAAGAGAATGACGTGGGGAAATACTATCTCACAACATCACTACACCGTGGCCAAGTGATGTGTGATTTCCCATAGGTTATTTCCTATACCTTCCACCAATTACCCGCTAAATCCGGATAATGGTATTCAACTAACACTATTATCTTCGTATAACCCGTGTCAAGTACTCCAAAAGTACTCCTAATGTTATACAACCTAGAACGATCAACACAGGGATCAAAATTCCTATGAATATCATCCCCTAATTTTCTACTATCTGCATCAGCAATAGTATACTCGCTTGTCCATTACCCACCCAATAGGTAATGATCTAACTAACATAATTAGTGAAAATCTTAGGACCGTAATCCTTGGTCTCCATAAGAGATGTAACTACTAACCCCTGCTATCCGACTCGGTATCAATCGGCTCTCAAAGGCAATTCACCTTTTCGACAGCAGGTACATATCTAATAACCTCCACAAGTCGTTTCCGTGGTCAACTCAAACCACGGTTACGAATAGTAATTAACATACTACAAGTCATGCACTGTTATAAGCAACTAAATGCATAGCCAACAGAAGGATATGTAATAACAGTTAACATACCTTAATCCTTGTAGCTCGGAGATGTCCGCAACAGCCAGATCCCAGAACTCCCAAAACCAAAACCGAGTAAAGCAAAACTCGATGTCGATAATACGAAATCAAATCCGAAAATGGACTTGATGACCTAGGGCTCGATACCAATAAAATTGTCACGCCACGAGAGTATGCGTCTTAGAAAAGCAAGCGGACGGCATCTCCATGCGTGGCAACATATCGGGTTAATACAAGGCGTAGGCCCACAACAATAATATGATATCGCGGATATCAACATATCAAAACACACTAAACCACAGTGAAACATACAACGAGATAAAACAATATACAATGACTCATTTGTGCACTCGGGTGACTTGACACAACAAGAAACATCATAGAAGTCACATCGAAAGCCAAATACATACAACACATCACGTATATCACAAATCTGAAACAATACGAGGAACCACAAACAATAATCCGTAAAGATCTAACAACATGGAAATATATACATCCGTCAGGTGTGAGATGGGATCGGTGGCGAGCTCGAGCGTCAAGGAATCTTCTACACTGTTACAGGCGAAAGGAAGCCCGAGTCGAGGTGGTGAGTATAAACTCGGGGGTAATATATATAGAAAGTGCATGAACAACATATAAGGATAGATCTACAAGTATACATGTGAAGATCTACGGTATACAACATGAGTCCGATAGATATACGATCATATCCAAATCTAATAACAAGTAACTACGGTGAAGTTATACTCAATGTATATACTAAAGCGATCAAGCGAACATAAAATAATGTACCAGCGTGCACGACGATCGCAACACCATAAGCTATATCATCTGAGCGACACGATAACATAACCATATAACATACTAAGTCGATCCCATACGACCAATCATGACATATGAGCGATTATATGATCACTGTAATAACAACCCAGTCCATACCACACTATGACATGACACTAATCAAATGCATACATCGGTCTGGACCAACACATATATCATGCTCAACACATAACAGTATATAGAATGCAAATGACATGTATCATGATGAACAAACATGTGCAACAATCATAGCTCGATCAAATCAGATCTCACGGGCATATGTAAAACATATATCAAATACATGCATACATATATATCGGATGCATATGCATGGTCATGTCTGCGTACCCAACTCGCTACCACGACCCGGTGTGGCCTAGGTAGCGACATGACAACTATCCGACTCGGCCGCCACCACTCTCGAGTGTGGAGTTGGGTAGTATGAACGATAGCTAGCCCGCTATAGAGCTATATACCTACCCACACGGGTCCTGCTGCTAGCTCGTCCCTACCCATGAGTAGGCGGGCACCGCACCGGGACAAGCGCATCACACGACCACCGTCGATAGTGGGTGAGTGCGCTAACTACCACTCCGCCCGCGGTGGCAGTGCGCGTCTCCACTACCACCATCCATAGTGGCGAGAAGCAGCACGTACAACAATGCTGCCCTCAACCTGCAGACCACTACCGGTGGCGGGAGGCGGGATGTTGACGACGTCTCCACCATAAGGAGACTCGGTCAGCGACATGCATGTAGTGTAATGATGCATAGATCCATACATGTATCCTCGCCACACTCCCTATCACGGGAGACTGGTCAACAAAAGTCAACTATCACGAGGACTACAATCCACAAGACTCTCTCTATCGCACAAAAGTCATACTCATCGTGATCAACCCCACTAAGACCTCTAGTCGATGGCGATATCTGATCGACCGTCCATATAACCATACACAGGCATACAATCCATAATGGATATACCATAACGCTAGGACCTCTAGTTCATGGTCACATACTGACAACCATACACTTATCTATACACAGACAACTAGATCCTTCATAAATGCACTACTAATACGGATACGATATAACAATCGACTCCATAATCCAAACCATCACCTAACCCTAGTGATGTAATACAAGAACTAATCAAGTCACAAAGATAACCCTAACCACATGTACTTACTGAACATCTATCAGCTAATACATAATAGGGTTTATAGTTCCTATCCATGCTAGATAATCAATGAGTAACAGAGTATATATCTCAAAGGTCAAGGCAGTACAAGCATGTGATTAAATGAGAGTGGATCTAAGGTAAACAGGTATATACATATATCCAATATCATGCACTGGAATTGATCAAAACTACCGGACCAGGTAGATATTACCCACCTGATACAAAGCTCGAAATAATAGTCCTCAAGCCCGGAAACCTGCCTCGTAACCCAAACCTGCACATAACAGCAAACAATGATTTAGTACAAGTATCCAACAAATATACAAACTAACACTACTTCGTTTCTATGTTCGCATCCCTTCCTCGTCTATGAGTTAGAAATCCTGATTATCCCAATCTGCAACACCATAACCACACTCATGATAGATGACATCTACAAGATCAATTGAGGTAAATAGATCTACACACACATAGCTATCCAATCATCTAAACATAATGTCAACACTTCAATCTTCACAGCCTCCTTAACGAAGCATAGCCAAACATAATCCACCAACACCACAAATCAACAACCCAAAATGAAAATCGCTAAAATAAAACCATCCAATGAATCAACACACAACTGAGCTATAATGGCGACTTACAAAATTAAACTACCACCTCAATCAATTCAATATACTACCTTACGAACCACATCCAGAATAGATCTCAACACAAACACTATGAACACACCTACATCCTCGATCCGAACCAATCAACCCAGCACTAACCCTCCTAATCCAATAAGACCATATGCTAATTCATGGGCAGAGTCCATTAGATCTCGTAGGTATGAACACACAACAGAAATCGATCCACAGAAATGAAATGGACAACAAAAAAGAAACAATCGATATTTATATCTATCAGTAACTGAACCTACCAAAACTACTACAAATCTAGATCCAAGCTCCTCACCTGATACAATCGACCCGATATATCATCGAAGCTCACAACAAAAAGGAAGGAAACAAAACTTCCCAATCAAGACAGCCAAAATCACCAATCGCAGATGAAAATAAGAAGATAGATCGAGATATATCAGCGATTGGAACCTGCCCCGGTAGCTCTCCCTCAGCAGCTCTGTTCACCGGCGAAATCCGAGCTCCCAAAACACTAACTCTGATGATGATCGACAACGAAATCCCTCGCTCTTGGCAGCCCACTGCCGCTGCGCTTTCAGCTCCCAATCGGCCTCCACCCATTCCCAACTTGCTCAGCATCCTCCCTCCGGCCGGATCTCCGACCAAGTGCGACGGCAACGACGGCTCGCGGAGGAAGAAGAAAGGATGAAGAAATCACCGATCGCGCGAGATGACGGTCGGAAGCAACTGAGCTCGCGACGGCGGCGATGCCCGAAGGAGTGGGCGACATCGCGTGCGATCGAGAAGGCTGCGGCGGCGAAACGACCCGGCGAGCTGGCTCCAGAGGCGACGGGAATCTGTGGAAATCGCAAACAAAGGAATTGGAAATCGTATTTGGGTTTGTGATCTGAGCAGGGAAAGCTTTTAAAACTGGCCTTGATTGAGCTAACTCAAGTCTAATCCAATCGGATTTAGCCCGTTTCCAGCCCAAGCCCAGTCCAATTTCGGTCCAGTCCATTACTAATTAAATCCAATTAACCCACTAATTAAATCCAATTAATCCCCTAATTAATCCCAATTAATTAAAGGGTTTAATCCATATATAAATTTTTTTTTTTTCGTATTTTACACCGGTGGTCCCAGCTTGATATGATTAGTCGAGTACGACTCTCTATCGGATAGAGAGTCCGTCGATTAGTTGAGTACGACTCTCTACAGGATAGAGAATATATTGATCAGATGGGTACGACTCTTTGTTGAACAGAGAGTCGGTGGTAGATGGTTGTACGAGTGACAGCATACTCATGTCATATGCATGCATTCTGACGACATAGTCTCCCTTGGGATTGAGAGAGTCGTCAGTCATCTTGCCTCTCAGAGCACTCCCCGAGGAGTAAGCGGGTGTGGCGAGCATCCGCAGCCGCACTCTACCACTATAGACGGTGGTAGTTGGAGTTGCGTGCAGTTGTCCTGGGTGCGTGGTACTCGACCACTCATTGGTAGTGTTAGAGTAGTAGCTGCCAGAGGACCCCGTTGTGTAGCGAGCTCTTTACGCTCATATGCTACTTGATCATCGCCACCCACTCGGCACCACTCTATAGTAGTGGTTGGTGTGAGTTGGGACAGATTGTCATGTCGTGCCACCTAGGCCAGCCACACCGAGGTCGTGTAGTAGGGTGAGACATGACCACGTATGTTGCATTGTCGATCTCGATGACACTTTACATATTACCATATATATATATATATATATATATATATATAGATATATATATATATATATATATATATATATATATATATATATATATATATATATATATATATATATATATATATATGGTTGAGATTAATATATATATATATATATACAGTCTATATATATATATATGCTTATTGTGATGTTGCACTTGATTGTATTATGCTTGCTGCATTTGATTGTACATCATATTCATGCATGCTTCCTGCATATGTTATCTGATTGTGTGTCGGTATATGTGTTGACGGATGCACATTAGATACCTTGACCTGTAGCTAGAGTATATTGTGAGTTGATCTACTCTTCCTGTTATATATATATATATATGTTGGATATATGTTCAGGTTGGATCAGAGTAGCGTATCAGACTTCAGGTATGTCTGCATTTTTATGTTGTTTATTTGGTTAAACGGTATATACTTGTATTTATATACTATGCTGATATACCTGTTGTACCTCTAGAGTATGTTGTTGAAAATATATGTGATATGACATATATACATATTTTTCTATTACCTGCTGAGTTTTACTCACCACCCCCCACGGACCCTGGGTTTTTCTCACGCCTGTAATGTAGAAGACTTCGTGATGACTGAGCACCTGGGCGACATCTCATCTCACCTCCGAGGCTCCCGTATTGGTTTTGGGCTTTGCGTCCGCCGTGTATTGTATTTGGAGTTTTCGTAGTGTACTGTGTTGTGGACTTGTAGATTCGGATTTTGTCGATGTACTGTATGTGGTTGTGGTGTGTTAGTCATACCGGTATGCATGATGTGGATGTATTGTATATGTGGGATTATGGGTATGTCGTTGTATTAGTTTTCGTTGTGTTTCGTTATGTTGTTGTGTTTTTATTTGTTATGTTATTGTTATTGTGGGCCTACGGGCCTTGTATTAACCCGAAATGTTGCCACGTACAGGGGAAGTGTCGTCCGTTTGATTTTCGGTTCGGCATACTCTCAGGGCATGACAACTTTAGTGGTATCAGAGCCCAAGGTTCTGCGATGTCATACAATATTGTTTTGTGTCGAGTCTTGGATTCTCGGGAGTCGATTTATTCGTTTTTAGTTTTCTGAGATGAGATGGATAGCCGCCTGAGCTCCAAGCAGCACGAGGTAAGAATTCCTGAAAACTTATGGTTTAGTAGATATTTATCTAAACTTGATCAGTAAGTGTATACCGTAGAGTTATGACACCTGTGCAGACATGTAGTAGGGGTCGTCCACCGAGGCGACCAACCGGAGTGGCCTTTAGGGTTTATACTTTCGGTTATATTGGTTATGCATTTAGATGCTTATACCAGGGAATAACCTGTAGTGTGTTGGTTATTATTCATAATTGTGGTATGAGTTGACCACGGGAATGACCTGTTGAGTCTGTGAGTCTTGAACCTGTGTCGAGGAGGTGATTTACCTCTGAGAGCCGACTGATACCGAGTCGGAAAACAGGGGACAAGTCGTCACATTTATTATGGAAATCAGAGACTACAGTCTTAGAGATTTCCACTAACTGTGCTAGTCAGATCATTACCTGTGGGTAATGAATAGACTTGTAGACTATTGTGATGCGGATAGCGGAAGGCTAGGTTACGGTGTTTCATAGGGATTTTATCCCTGAGTTGTTCGTACTGAGATGTATAACTTTGAGAGTACTTTTGAGTACTTAACTCATGTTATACCGAGAAAGAAGAGTTGTTTGCATACCATTATCGGGATCAAGCCGATATTTGGTGATAAATACAAAAAATAATCTTCGGGAAATAATATATCACTTGATCATGGATTAGTGATGTTGAAAGAGTGTATTTTCCCGTGTCACTTTTAGTGACACATTGTAAGGAATTCTTGAGCTTCAAGAAAAATAAAAGGGTGCTCAGTTAGTAATAGTGTACTGTGCAGAGTCGTGAGACTTGCGGAGGTTACGACCACCTAATAGCTCAAGAAGATGAATGGATGATTTAAGCCACCCAGAGTTATTGCTTATAGTTGGATAAGGATGTCGGGATCTTCTACCAGACCCTACCGGAAGACGTTAGATTGAGACAGAAGTTTAGAAATGACTCCGTACAAGTGTTAAGAGTTGGAGACCGATAAGCATATATTGCAGGCCAACTTATTAGAGTCAGAAGTCTCTGACTGTTGGATAAAAGGAGTAAGATCGGAGTCATAGGCGTTGAGCTATCTTTTCGATTATTGAAGACCAACCAGAGATCATCAAGATGTTCTCGTGGATATCAGCAAAATCAGAACAAGGACTTCGAAGGGATTGTGTGCGTGCAGTGCAGATCGCGAAGACAGATTATTCGTTGGATCCGTTCATCTGTTGCTATTGTAGGCAACCAGTATATTTGAGGAGCTATACTGTGAAGACTCAGTTGAAGACTATCCGGGAGATTCCGGGAAGGTGATGCACCGTCTCGACAGCAGAGATCAACACTGAAGATTGGGTTATTTCGTCAGCAGCGATCTACCACCTCAGGCGTGGTTGGAGTTACATGATACTTCCTTTTCAGGGGAAGTGATTTACGCAGCAGTATCAGCAGAAGACATCATAGAAGACTCAGATGTGGATTTGCTTAGTATAGAGGAGAAAGAATACGACGATGGTCGTATCTATTCGGTATTCTACAATTGTAGCTCGTAGGATTAAGTGATGTGATCAGATGATATAGCAAGATCCTCGGATCATTCATCGCAGAAATGCGACCGCTTTGTCACGAACTGTTGGATCTGATCTTGTTCTCTTCGGAGAAAGGCCAAGACCTGTGGGGAGCCTTTTGGATCGGATCGACAGATATTTGATCGTTCAGGGTATTACTCTAGTTTACCCTCTGATTTAATATATTGAGAGATACTTGTGGTTTACAGGTATCTTTGTCTAGAACATTCCTAATGTGGATTAGAAGGATTCCTATATATCGACTGGTGGGTCGGTGGCATCTCTACCATCAGGTGAGATGTGAACCAATAATTAAGAAGTCAAGGGAGGCCCTTAGACTTTGATAGACATATCTTTACTGTAGACATATCCTTACGGATGGTCAAGTTGTTGAGATTATAGTATGATTATGTCTCTCAGATATGCGTATAATCCGAGAGCATTCGGATACAGTTTCGGATGAACTCCTAGCCTTGCCGTTGCTTAGGCAAGTGAAGTAGGCGATCGAAATGATTGCGAAAATAGTCCGGTATCGAAGATCACATAACAAGTGATATTTTTGTTGGAATCAGTATTGTTAAACACTATAGAAATTGGAAGAACGTAAGTTATGATTATAGGAGAAGTAGGATGGGATATTTATCTATCCCAGTATTCCTCCTTGAAAAGATCCGGAACTCTTTGTTGAAAGAGAGATGAACCTTTGAAAGTATGCATCGATTATCGATGATGGAATGCGATAGTTGTTGAAAGTAAATATCATTCGTTGTGGATAAATGATCTATTTAGATCAGCCAAAGACACCTGTGTATACTCTAAGGTTGGTTTACGACTGGAGTACTGATATTGTAGTGACATGATGTCATATGATTATCATTGTCGTTGTGATGATTAATATATATCATCAGCTTAGAGTAAAGGGAATGCAGGTGTGTGGAAATGACAATTTCATACTTGATATGAATTGTATGAATTTTGATTAAGTTGTTAGACTAATTAACGATTTAGTCGCCAGTGGATTTGAGAATCGTGTATCCTGGACATGATTGGATCAGTTTATAGTTGTTGAAGTTGCGTAACTTGGCCACTGTTGATTGTGGTAGTTGGTGTTGCGCACTCAACCACCGTAGATGGTGGTTTTCCTTGTATGTTTTGGTTAATTCTGTAGATGTGGATAGAATGTTTGACATTACTATACCACAGACTTGTTTGACCAAGAGAGTGATGGAAATCATTTAGTCAGGAGCTGGTGAAACCAGTTTACAAGACCTAGACGACGGTTAAATTTTACACGAGTATTAGTTAATCCTTCCGGAGTGGATAAAAGGATGATGTATGCAGATGCGTCGTTTCAGGGATCGGAGCGATTCCGATGTAGTTGAATGAGGCGTACCTTATGCTTACGTCAGTTAAGAAACTACGAGATAGTCTGTCATATACATGACGTGACTTTAGTAATTTTTTATCTGGATTTGTAATTGTATGGAGCAGAAGTGCTCATTGGATTTAACAAGCTACTGGGTAGCTATAATGGAGTTGCTGGAGTGCGGACAGTTGCAACAATTACAATAAGGGAGATTGATCGCTATAGTCTTCCATGAACTTACAACGTGTGTGGAGTGTATCTTGGATGGTTGATGGATTTCTCTTTTGAGAAAATAACTCCCCGTCTCTGATAAGGATAGTGGGTTCCGGAGTTGTAGTATTTAAGAAAGAATTGCTACAGAAAGCGCATCATTCGAGATGGGCTATATACCTTCGAGGTACTCAGATGTACCGAGAGTTGAAATGCTTATACTGGTGGAATGGTATGAAGAGAGATACCGCAGACTTTGTTGTTGGATATATACTATACCAGCAGGTGAAGGTTGAACATTAGAAACCCGCTAGATTGCTCAATTTCGGAATGGAAGTGAGAGCATATCACTATTGATTGCGCTACGGGATTGCCAAGGACCCGTAAAGGACATGATGTGATTTGGGTGAGTGTGGATCGACTGACCAAATCAACTCATTTCCTTTCTATTCATGGGTCATACTTGTTGGATCATTCGGTAGAGTTGTATTACCGAAAGATTATCAGATTGCGTGGGGTACTTTTAAGTACCATATCGGATAGAGATTCGCGATTTACCTCACGATTTTGACAGAGTCTGCACCAGACTATGGGCACAGAGCTTAGACTTAGTGCAACATTTCATCCGCGGACTGATGGACTGTCTGAGCATGACATTCAAACGTTGGAGGATCTATTCAGATCTTGTGTCGTGGATTATGGAGGTGTAGCTTATTGGTTGGCTTTACCTCCAACACTTGCGGGTGCTCACAACGTATTTCCTGTTGTTATTCTGAGGAAATATGTGTCGCATGTTGATTATGTTCTAAAAGAGGTTTCGATTCTACCTCTGTCTAATGCGACTTACGAGGAGATTTCAGTGCGTATTCCTAGTCGCAATGAGCGTCAATTGTAGAACAAGACCATCCGACTCATAAAGGTTGGATGGCAGCATCATATTGATGAGGAGGCTACTTAGGAGTTGGAAGACACTATCTGAGCTCGATAGTCTCCTCTGTTCACTTATGGAAGGTATGTGGTCCTTTCGGAAACTTGATTGAAGTAATTTTGCATGTTAGTACGAAATTTGGGGATCAAATTTTTATTAGTGGGGGAGAATGTAAAATACCGAAAAAAAATCTTGGAAATTAGGAAAAATACCCTATGGAATTTTTCCAAAAATTTTAGAAATTTTTCTCGACTTAAAGGGAGTTTCTACAGTATTTTTAAGGAAATATTTAATAGACTTTTACAATGTCTATTTAAATTACCAGTTATTGGGAAGTCAATAGGTTTAATAAACCTAAGTTTGAATGAAACTTTATATTTTCATTTTTCCTATTTCCTCACGATTTGGTTTTTCTTCTCCCGATCTTTCAAGCGTCGATCGCTCCCCCTTTATTACGCCCGATCGACCGTTTCTTCCCAATCGCGACCTTTCTCTTCTCGCCGAACGCCACTGTGCTTAGCCCAATCGCTCGCGACCTCTCCTCTTCGTCTCCGAGGCGATCAGAGCCCCCGCGTCTCCTTCCCTCGTGCTTGTGCTCGCCGTCGCCGCACCACTTGCCACTGATGGCCGCCTCTTCGCTGCCGCCGGTGTTGATCTCCGCCCTGACCTTGTTGTCGCCGCTGATGGCCGCCCCCTCGAGCCGTAGCCACTGTCGTTGCCACGCTGCTGCCGTAACCAGCCGCTCGATCTTGTCGGTGCATCCTTCCTCTGTCGTTGCCGCCGCCCATGACCGCCTTCTTGAGTTGCTCACCCCCGACCGATCGCAGTCGCTCCGTCGAGCGACACTCGACCACGGCCAGCCACGTGAGCATGCGCCGCCCTCCTCTCCGCCGCTTTTCATTGAGGATTCGGATTTCTTCGGATCGTGTGTCGCCACCGAGGGATTGGATCACCGTCGAGCCTAGCCTCGCGTGCATCGCCGAAATTTGGTCGCCTCACTGTTCAGATCCGCCATCTCCAAGCTGTGTGGTGTCGATCTAGACGATAGCAATCAACGCGATCACAACCCAACGTACCCTTCTCTCCGCCAGGAGCAACCATCCTCAGCCATCAATCTGTCGCCGGGATTGGAATGGCACAGGGGAAGCAGGAGTTGGATAGACAGTGAAAGGTGAGTTACGGTTGGGTATATTTACAATCAAATATGGTGAATTGGATTGGTTGGGATATAGTTTACAGATTTATGCGTTGATTTGCAGTGAATTTGATATTGATGGGGGGTGTCACGCCCCGAGGTAGACTCTGTCCGGCCAACGGACGGCACCCCCTTATGACAATTCTAATATGGTACAAAAGTCGTAGCCAGTCTAACACATATCGAAAATGTATAACATCACAGCGAAAACGTATAACATCAATAGCGGAAGTCAAACACAATGGAAATACCAACTCAACAACATAAGTACATCGGTATATCCGTCCATACTAGAACAAAATCCATACGGGATATCACAAGAGAAAAACACAGTACGATCTCCAATAACAATAAGAGTCCATATGAAGATACATGCGATGGGAAGCAAAACCCTCGGAAAAGCGGCGGGTTGGGATCAAGTGGCAATGCTCCAAGTCCATGCCGAAGTCTTCTATCTACTACCTGGGCGACAGGAAACCCAGGGTCCAGGGTGGTGAGTATAAAACTCAGGGGTAATATATAGAAGTGCATGAACAACATACAGGGTAAAGAGATCTACAGGTATACATGTGAAGATCTACAGGTATACAACATGAGTCCATCATACATACAATACTCAACATAGTAACCAGCAACTACAGATACGGTCATACTCATAGCATACACTAAACTAATAAACTGACATAAAATAATGTACATACCTGACAGTCTGCCGTCCACATGACCTATAACATCCTGAACAGGTATATCATAGCATAATCCAAATAACATGCGACAGTCTAAATCAAAACATACTCATGCTCAACACACAGCAGTATATAAAATGCAAATGACATGTAGCATGATATACAATCATATGCAGCAACCAAATGCAACATCTCACAAGCATATGTAAAACATATATCGAATACATGCATACATATATATATCAGCAATGCATATGTATGGTCATGCTTGTGCACCCAACTCGCTACCACGACCCCAGTGTGACCTAGGTGGCACGACATGACAACTATCCCGACTCCAGCCGTCACCACTCTCGAGTGACCGAGTTGGGTAGTATGAAACAAAGAGGCCCAGAGCTATATGCACACACGGGTCCTCGCTAAGCCGCTCCGTCCCTACCCATGAGTAGACGAGCACCGCACCCAGGACTACTACACATCACACGACCACCGTCTATAGTGGGTGAGTGCGCTAACTACCACTCCGCACAGTGGCCAAGTGCGCATCTCCAGCTACCACCATCCTTAGTGGCCGAGAACGGCACACACAACAATGCTCTACCCTCAACCATGCAACCACTACCCCGAGTGGTCGGGGAGGCAGGATGACTGACGACACGTCTCAACCACAAGGCAGACCCAGTCGTCAGCATGCATGAAATGTAATGATGCATAGCTCACACACAAATCCTCGCAACACTCCCTAACTCACGGGGAGACCTAGTCAACCAAAAGTCAACCATGCAAGGACGACTAATCCGTAATCACAACCTATTTACCTATGTACAGATAAATAGATCCGTCAAACTAACACACTGATATGTATACGATACAACGACCGACCTCATAATTTGGACTCATCACCTAACCTAGTGATGCAACCCAGTAACCCAATCTGAGGTCATAAAAATAACCCTAACCACATGTACTTACTAAACATCTATCAGCTAGCACATAATAGGATTTTATAGTTCCTATCCGTGCTAGATAATCAATGAAGTAACAGAGTATATATCTCAAAGGTCAAAGGCAGTACAAACATACGATTAAATAAGAGTGGATTTAAGGTAAACAGGTATAAACATATATACAATGTCATGCACTGAAATTGATCAAACTACCGGACCAGGTAGATATTACCCACCTGATACGAAGCTCGAATAATCCTCACTAGTGGACACCCGTATCCCAAACCTGCACAACAATAATAAATTAGGATTAAGTACGAATCTCTCATAATTATATAAACAACATACTAATTCATTCTATATTCGTATTCTTTTCCCGAATACATTTTAACCACCCAATCATATCTAACTGATTCACCAACCAACCCCTAATAAATCACGACATCCTCAAGATTAATTACGGTGAATAAATCTAACCACACCTACTTCACCCATCACATCTCCCTAACAGAATATAACCAATATAATCCAATACATTAAAATCTGCCAAATCCAAACATGTCAGATATCCACTAGTATTAATCGAGCATAATCAATACCCGAACAACAAACACAATCAAATCCCAGTAGTAAAAACTCTAACCATCCGAACGCAAACAATTTCATACCCAATTGCAACCTCCTCACAGATGATAAGAATCGGTTAATTTCATCTGCAACCAAAATCACCTCGACACACCCCATGCATAGCAACTACAGATGAAGCAATAACAATACACACAACTTACCGATCTCAGATCTCCTCCGGCAATTCACTCCGGCTCAACCTCTGCCTACCGAAAGAACTCCAGATCAAATGCATCGACAACAGAACACAAATCATCATATAAATACCGAAATCACCACAACTTATCTATTGATCTGAATGATCGACTATAACTACAATAACCAGGAGAATCATACATTCCTTCATGCAGGCAATTGACCAAAATCCATCGAATCTCAACAAACCAGTTCACCGCGATTTACAACAATGCAACCACATCTGAATTAAACGAAAACCACAATCAGGATACAGAACATCAATCCATGGATACCACAGATGAAAATATTGGGTTAGATCCAAACTTACCGGCTCTAAACTCCACCGGCGGCGATTTTTCCCCCCAATCCCAGCTGCTTGCCGAATCAATCCAACCCCCGATCACTGCCAACCCATAGATCTCAGTAAACACCACCCGAAAACAAGATCTCTACTCGAAAGGGAAGACGACACTCGATCCTTACCTCCAATGGCAGCTTGCGCCGACGACGATTTACATCCGTCACCGGGAGTTTCGCCACGATTTTTCCAGCGAATCCCCGATCCCCTAGGAGATCTACCAAATGGTGGCGCCGTCGAGCTGCTCGCACCGGATCGCCGACGAGATCGGCGAGGGAAAACGCACGGCGAAGAGATGTGCGATGCGGAGAAGAACGGAAACAGGGATCACGATGAAATGAGGCGATCCGTTCGTTCGACACCCCTTTAAAGGCCGTTCAAGTGATCCGATTAACCCAGCCAACTCTAAGCCCAATCTGATTGGGTTCAGCCCAGCTGGTTCAGCCACTTGACCCAAATCAAATCTAATCCGAGTTCAGTCCAAATCCAATTCCAATTCAAGCCCGATTTCAGCCCAAGCCCAATTTCAAATCAAGCCCAATTTCAGCCCAACTAGTTAATCATCTTAATTAACCCACTTAATCTACTAATTAACTCAATTAATTAAAGGGTTAATCAAATATTATTATTATTTTTTTCGTATACTACAGGGGGTGAGATCGGATGTTTACATTTCGATTTTGTGATCTGGAATGATATCCCAATCTTGGAACACGACGTTGTGCAGGTAAATCTAAGCTTGCTAAGTTTTGATTTGAATTGTTATAGATGTGATGTGGGATCGATAGTCGGTTATTATTAGATTTGCTGATCAATAGTTGATAAGGATTAATGTGGAAGATTGATTAGGTTAATTGGATAACTAGATCAATCTAGTTGATCGGGATATAAAGTTGATGTATGATTATGGTTTGATCCTAATATTAGAATTGGTTTATGATTGGATCATATATGTTTGTTTGCAGGACTTTGATGCGAGGCGAATTTGCGGACATGAAGACGATTGGTGTCTACAAAGTAGGCAGGTAATTTCCTACCTGGTCCGGGTAGATGTATTGCATTCAGATTTAGTCATAGATATGAGCATGTTAGATGTTCATATTACCTTGACCATGCTCTTATTATCGTATGCTTGACCTTATCGTTTGA
Source organism: Wurfbainia villosa (assembly GCA_025175895.1). Lineage (NCBI taxonomy): Eukaryota > Viridiplantae > Streptophyta > Magnoliopsida > Zingiberales > Zingiberaceae > Wurfbainia > Wurfbainia villosa. Next base: position 3,501,645 of record CM046008.1, read on the forward strand.
TGTATTTATGCTCAATTGTTGATATCACATATTCCCTATCATGATTTAGGAGATATAGATGTGATGTAAATTGACTTAGATGTTTAGTAGAGTGTAAATATTAGTACGGGGGATGACCCAATTTATAAATTGACAAAAAGGTCATCGGTGGGTAGGTAATGCCCTAAAACTAGGATTTATTTTCAATACCCGTATGTTGCATACTATTACCAACCATGAGTTGTGTAATGGTTAAGTGAAGGGTGATTAGTGTGTCGCTGCGGACCGGTGGTCCCAGCTTGATATGATTAGTCGAGTACGACTCTCTATCGGATAGAGAGTCCGTCGATCAGTTGAGTACGACTCTCTACAGGATAGAAAGTGTATTGATCAGATGGGTACGACTCTTTGTTGAACAGAGAGTCGGTGGTAGATGGATGTACGAGTGACAACATACTCATGTCATATGCATGCATTCTGACGACATAGTCTCCCTTGGGGTTGAGAGAGTCATCAGTCATCTTGCCTCCTAGAGCACTCCCCGGAGTAACTAGTGTGAGGGCAGAACATCTGTTGTGCCGCACTCTACCACTATAGACGGTGGTAGTTGGAGTTGCGTGCAGTTGTCCTGAGTGCGTGGTACTCGACCACTCATTGGTAGTGTTAGTCGCAGTGGCCAGCAGCAGAGACCTCCGTTGTGTAGCGAGCTCTTTACACTCATATGCTACTTTATCATACTGCCCACTCGGCCACTCTATAGTAGTGGTTGATGTGAGTTGGGACAGTTGTCATGTCGTGCCACTTAGGCCACACTGGGGTCGTGGTAGCGAGTAGGGGTGAGCAGGCATGACCATGCATGTTGCATTGTTGTATTTGATGACACTTTGCATATTACCATATATAGATACATATATGTATGTATATATATATATGGATGGTTGAGATTAATATATATATATATATATATATACAGTCTATATATATATATGCTTATTGTGATGTTGCACTTGATTGTATTATGCTTGCTGCATTTGATTGTACATCATATTCATGCATGCTTCCTGCATATGTTATACGGTTGTGTCGGGTACTGGTATATGTGTTGGACAGACCATTAGATACCTTGACCTGTAGCTAGAGTATATTGTGAGTTGATCTACTCTTCCTGTTATATATATATATGTTGGATATATGTTCAGGTTGGATCATAGTAGCGTAGCAGACTTCAGGTATGTCTGCATTTTTATGTTGTTCATTTGGTTAGACGGTATATGCTTGTATTTATATACTATGCTGATATACCTGTTGTACTTCTAGAGTATGTTGTTGAAAATACATGTGATATGACATATATACATATTTTTCTATTACCTGCTGAGTTTTACTCACCATCCCCCACGACACTGGGTTTTTCTGTCGCCCAGGTAACAGATAGAAGACTTTGTGACAGCTTGGAGCACCGCTGGCTGACATCTCATCTCACATCCGAGGCTCCCGTATTGGTTTTGGGCTTTGCGTCCGTCGTGTATTGTATTTGGAGTTTTCGTAGTGTACTGTGTTGTGGACTTGTAGATTCGGATTTTGTCGATGTACTGTATGTGGTTGTGGTGTGTTAGTCATACCGGTATGCATGATGTGGATGTATTGTATATGTGGGGTTATGGGTATGTCGTTGTATTAGTTTCCGCTGTGTTTCGTTATGTTGTTGTATTTTTATTTGTTATGTTATTGTTATTGTGGGCCTACGAGCCTTGTATTAACCCGAAATGTTGTCACGTACAGGGGAGGTGTCGTCCATTTGATTTTCGACTCAGCATGCTCTCGGGGCGTAACAGTGGTGCTAGAAATTCTAATCCCAACACTACAGTGGTGCTGAGATTTAAATTTTCAGCACCACGGTGATGATGCTGGAATTGCACCACCACTATGGTGCTGAAAATTCAAATTATAGCACTATAGTGGTGCTAGAATGTGCAATTCCAGCACCACAGTGGTAGTGCTGGAATTGCACCACCACTGTGGTGCTGGGAGTTCAAATCTCAGCACCACAATGGTGCAGATTTTTTTAATGGAAGGGGTAAAAAGGGAATTAAGTGCACTATTTGGTAAATATGAAAGTATGAGATATTTTTTGAGCAATTCCAAACTTCAGGAACGTTGTTTGGTAAATCCCCATAAGTTTTTCATTTTCCTCCCTAAACATACATGAATCATCATATAAAGATTCTTCATTCCTAATTGCTTTTATTTCTACCTTCAAATCCTTAACTTTAAATTTTGATCTATCCAATACATTCTCAAGGTAGACAATAGTCTTATATAAAAGCATTAATTGAGGAGAGTCATTTTCCTCATCGATGATAATTCGTCATTAGAAGAGGCTTCTTTTTGACTTGATCCGTTGGAGTCATTCTCCAATGCCATGAGTGTCACGGGACGTGTGATGTGGCAAAGTTCATCATCGTTGGATGAGTCCTCCACGCTTTGAGTGTTCCAAGTTGTTTGAGCCACCATAGTCTCTTTCTTTTTCTCCTCCTTGTCCTTCCTTATTCTTTAGTTTCGGACAACTTGGCTTGGTATGTCCCTTGTTGCATCCATAGCAAATGATATTAGTATTAAAATTAGAATTACCATTAGATTTATCTTTCGAAGATTTAAACATCTTTTTTACATTCTTCTTTAAAGTCCGACTTAAGCATCGACGGCCTTTGCCCAGGATTATTCTTGAGCTCTCTTCTAATTTTTTTGTCCGTCTACAAAAGTCAAGACTCATTTGGTCATAACTCTACTAGAGAAGCAAATCCTCTTCCGAACAACAGTTAGACAGTCGATCCGCATTGTCATCTATCTAATAACGATTTTGTCGCTGATCCAATAGCGGAAAACAATCCGACAAATAAAATCGATCCACAAAAGAAGTCGGACTCAATTGCCTTGTCAGAACGAAGGCTTGTCTGCTCAAAGCTCACTCATAGCACTAAAGAGTTCAGTCAATATCTTTTGCGTAGTTCAAGCCGTTTCCCAAGTTGGGCTTGCCACAACCTGACTGGAAGCCAAGGTACTTGATTGGGAGTGGTGAAGGAGCATGACCAAATATCTTTGCTGATGCCCGAGCGAATGTATGAGAAAGTGGCTTTGTTGTGATTGATTTTGAACCCCATCTTTTCATATACATTTGCAAAAAGGTCGGTATGGTATACTTGCATTTTCTGATATTTTCCAATTCAGAATATTTCTTTTTTTTTTTTTTTGAAATTTCACATGGCAAAAATTTTGTGCATCGAAGTATTTTTTTTTTTCTATATTGTTTCCACCAGTCGATCATGAGTGAAATTCTTTTGTTTCTTTGCTCTGCTTCAATAATTTCTTAGCGAAACTTCTTCACATAATACTCTCTTTTTTTTTTCCTTCTAATATATATAATGACAAACAAAAGTTTTATAGGAGTTAGAACACTTCCAAGGATCCAGATACATATATAGGCAAGAAGAGGATTACTAATGGAAAGAAAAGTAAGATATGTCTTTAACAAGGATTTCGTTTAATGGTTGCATTAATAGCATGCCTACCAATGAGAAGTGGTCTCTCTCTCTCTCTCTCTCTCTCTGTCTGTGTAACAGAACGGGAAGTGTACGAGGAGAGGAAACCTTAGGCAGAGTAATACTCTAAAGAAAAATAATAAGAGATAATTATGCATGTTTGTCCATGTGAATTCACTCAATTGCCCAATCATTCTAATGTAAATCTAAAAGGCTGGTGCCTTGCTTTTCCCCACACTACTCCCAATTCTTTCGCTTTGACAAATTTAATCAAGAGCCCATCATTCTTTCGAAATCATGCATTCCTTTTATCTTACTTTTCCCCTTGTAGGACAGAGTTCAAATCATTAACTTAATACCACACAAAAAAAGCTACATCACGCACATATGAAGGAATCTTCTCCACAAAAAGTTATAAAGGAGTTTTGGCATGCCACTGTTGTTGTATTAATATATAATATATTAGTTAATTTTACCTTGGTAAATAGTGAATACAATAAGGATCAATTTTCTTACAGACTATAATTGAAGAATTCGTAGATATATAAATGCGCAGAAGAAGAAGAAGAAGAAGAAAAAAAAAAAAGGAGACAAAGGCAAAGACGGCAAGTGCGACGTCAGAGTTGTTTCTGCACATTGTGGGTATGCATTGAATGGTGAAGGATTGCAACGTTCATTTGCTTCCCTCATCCAATTTTCTCTCTCCCTGCAGCTGCAAGAGACTGCTTTCTCGATCACTTCAACGGTTCGACCTTTAGCTGTTGTCCAGCTGAATTGTAGAATTTTGAAGCAGTTTTGGTCTCTGATATCAGTTAGCTTTTGGTAGTATTCTCGAGCTTTTTGTTCTTAGTTTCCGTGCCTTAGGCAGGGTTGTCTCTTCTCCAATTGACACTTTCAACTGGTTCATATAACAATCAATCTTTGCAGTAAAAAGAGAAGAAGAAGAAAAAAAAAAATTTGTTTGGTTTTTTTGGAGTGGATCATAAGGCGTTAGAATTTGCTCTAGCTAGATTCTTTGAAGAAAGAATAATTCATCATATTTACAGATGCATGTGATCCCTAGATCTGCATGCTTCGTGTCTTGTTCTAGCTATCTTTCTAGCCCTTTGCTTCCTGATCACAAACTGATCTAAAACTTCACGAAAATTAACAGTATATTGTCGAAAGAAAATTATCAAGAAGAGATGATCTCGATCGAGCAGCAAGTGGTGGACGAGAACATGTCGAACCTCACCTCTGCCTCCGGGGAAGCAAGTGTCTCTTGTAATAACCAGCCATCCAACTCCTTCGCCTCTCCCAAACCAAACCCTACCAGGAAAAAAAGAAACCACCCAGGAAATCCAGGTGAATTATACGTCTAATTAGCATATGTATAGATATTTAGTTTCTTTCTCAATTTCTGGATCGTCACTCTGTAGATCCAGAGGCTGAGGTAATGGCGCTGTCGCCGAAGACGCTGATGGCCACCAACCGGTTCGTGTGCGAGATCTGCGGCAAGGGATTCCAGCGGGACCAGAACCTTCAGCTCCACCGGCGGGGCCACAACCTGCCGTGGAAGCTAAAGCAGCGGAGCAGCAACGAGGCGGTGCGCAAGAAGGTGTACGTCTGCCCGGAGGCCAGCTGCGTCCACCACGATCCAGCCCGCGCCCTCGGCGACCTCACCGGCATCAAGAAGCACTTCAGCCGCAAGCACGGCGAGAAGAAATGGAAGTGCGACAAGTGCTCCAAGAAGTACGCCGTCCAGTCCGACTGGAAGGCGCACTCCAAGGTCTGCGGCACCAGAGAATACAGATGCGACTGCGGCACCCTCTTCTCAAGGTATACCCCTATTATACTGGGATATGCATGGACCACTAACTAAAACAAGTTCGGCGTTCATGGAAGCTAATTAAACCTTCAGCTCTCAATTTTGGTTGCTTGTTTCTTGATTGATGCGATGCGATGCATGCATGGTTGCAGAAAGGATAGCTTTATCACGCACAGAGCCTTCTGTGACGTTTTAGCAGAGGAAAGCGCGAGGGCAATAGCAGCAGTCAGCCATTTGGCTCCTATAAATCACCAAAACCCACTGCTCTTCCCACAATCTATACCTCTTCATGACGAGCAGCCGTCTAATTCCCTTCCTCACACTGACCGATCTCATGATCATCTCTCCCTGAGAAGGGAACAGCAGAATAATCACATCCCAGTTCCACCATGGTCGAGTGCCACCTCTCTGCATCAGTACTTGATAAGCCAGCGGCAATTCCCTCCGCCTCCTCCTACTTCTTCTCCATTGATCTTCAGCGCTGGATTGGAAGAGCAGCCAGTTGCCGCCGTTGCCCCACCCTTCCAATTAGCCACTGCGCACATGTCAGCCACTGCGCTGTTGCAGAAGGCGGCAGAGATGGGTGCAAACTTGAGTGCTAGGCCTCCAGGCCATCTAGGTGTCATGGCAGCTGCAGCGACTTCTTCTTCAATAACTCTTCCTCATCTTCCTCTCGTGCAAGAATACATGACTACGACGACGACAAAAGCTCTCTTGTCGAGCACTCCTTGCAGCGATCAGCGTGGTGACTTGTTATTTGGGGCGATGCAGGGATCAAAGAAAGAGCCAAATAGCTTTGAAATGGCTGACCAGCAAGGAGGAGCCTGTAATCTTACAAGTAGAAACGGTGATGGGATGACAACTAGAGATTTCTTAGGATTGAAGGCGGCGTTTCCCCATCGAGATTTTCATAACTTAACAGAAACGGATCCAAATTGCTTGAGCTCCTCCTGCACTAATTATGATCAGTACCAACAAAGAAGGATGAATCCATGGCATGGCTAGTAATTAAGGTAGGTAAAATACATATTTCTAAGTTCTTTCTTCTTAGATTTAATCGGACAGAATAAACTATATGGTCATGTTAGAGCTTCTTGTTCACAACAAATTAAAGGTCACTAATAATTCTGATTATCTATATTGATTTGCATAAGCTATAAAACTCATCCTACGTAGTCAATTAATTAAAAAAATGTTTGCTCCCTTTCTTTTACAAACTTTTTTTTTAATTTTTTTAAGATATACATGTTTATACAATGTATACTGATTTCTTTTTTTTTTAAATAACGTATAGCTACCATTAACATTATGTTAATTATCTATCTTTTAGTTAAACATTAACATAAATACCAATCAATTACAATTGAAAATTAATTAATATATCTAAAGTGACATATACTTCATGAATTGCATATATATAGCTAGGCCAATGATGGTTAATTATACGTTAGCTAGTTAGCTATCAGCCACTGTAAATTAAATCAATTATGTGATTAATATTAATCCTTCACAGTGAATGCCCTACTGATAAATTAATTAATCAATGCATTAATTAACTAAAGCCTAGCTAGCTATATTTTTTGTGATTATCATGGTAATTAAGCTATCTGGACAATATAATATCAAAATATTTAGAGGGATATATGAAATATTTATTCACTTTTGCAGCTAAAACTATAAGAATTTTAGTCTGTTAACTATTAATCACAAATCTCACTTCTTAATTAAAAAAATATGTGATTTTGCACTATTTATATCTTCTTTATATATAGATAACATATTTGCCATTTGATTTTAATTAATCAGGTTGCTTAAATGTGAACCATCCGAGCCTAGCTAAATGCATGGAAGACGACTGATGATAAGAAAAGTGCACTTAAAAGGACGAACCAAAAATGAGGTTAGTACTGTAACTCTGTATTCCTCTTTAATTTATTAGTATAGCTAGAATGCATATATGTACTATTGAGGACGGACTGATCAGTCTCCTGCATGGAAATTCGTGCAACTCGTGGTGATCGACTGATCGATCGAATGAGCATGTTAATTTATGAGTGTATATGAACAGCAGAGTTCGCATATGATAAATATCTTTGGACACATTTCAATAATTAACCAATATTTAAGCCATCCATTTGTGTGTCTGTGGTTTTTTTTTTTCAGAATGTGACTATTATAATTAATATTTTCTTCTTCTTTATATGTTACCTTCTTGTCATTTATATGATTCTATCTGCCATTAATTAGTTCATAATATATCTCTCTTACATTGTTAAAAATGCTTCATGGTTAACAGTGGTTTCGATCATATATACAGCATGCAGGCTGCTTTACAGGGAGATTAACTGATCAAATGTTTTTTTTTCTCTTCTGACTTAATTACTGAAGTTATATATAAATCCATATTCTAATGGTATTATCTGTATAAGCATTTAATTTGTTACTAGCTATTTATAAGATGGTTAGATGGTCTTTACTTTTACTAAAACACTTTGAATTTATTAATAAAATACAAGGATGAGACAAATTAAGATTGTGATGGAATGGAATGTTAATTAATATGTAGAGCACCAAAACAATTCGGAAGCACTGTTTTGAGACAGAATTGGATATTGGATCTTAAAGAAGGTTAAAGCAAGAGTAGAATTTAGCATCAAAAGTGAGGAATTAACAATTGAAAGGGAACATTAATTAATGACCAAAAGGAGGAGAAGTCATAATCTCCATGTTCGATCGTCTCCTCTTGAGAACATTAATTGTTCCTAGCTAGAGGATTGAATCAACATCAACTCTCAAATGCCATATGTATGTCCAACCGCATCACATGGCGACACGGTTTAATTTACAAATCTATCAACCATGCACCTTGTCTCTTCTCTATCTTTTGTTGTCTTAGTTTCTACGGGAGGATCTTGTGGCTAGTGCGGCAGCTAACAAAGTTGCATGATAAATAAGGGTCAATATAATCTCCGGAGATTGCAAGTCTTTAATTTGGAGTGCCTACTCTCCTAGTGCGTTAATTCTGGATTGGACAATATGCTCATGTGATTATCCTCTTTCGTATTGACGGTGGGACCGACTGACCGAGGTACTGAAAACGAACAAATTATTTTTTACACCGATATCTTTTGCTGTCTTAAAAGAGCACTTAAGTATATTCTTCTTGTTGCTGCACTTCTAATTTCTAAACCATGCGAATTGATTGATAAATGCTCTAAAAAGGTAAATTAAGATTCTCATTTCCATCAATACTTTCGTTTAGCCATTAAAAAGACTAATTGCGCCAAAACATGCAGTAATTTCGTACACATAAAAGCTCATTTCTTAAGAATGCAAACATGGCTGTGTGCACATACAGTTGACGGGGGACAGCTCCCTGTGTTGCAATTCATAAAGTGGATAAGGACAAATGACCGACCGATATGATCCTTGTCTTCTTCTTGTTGGGGCTCCTTAAATTCCAACCCTGTACTCTAAAACCTACAAACTCGATCGTTCGATTCATTAACTCCAAGCTAGAGCAGTTTATCTAATTAATTAGAAAAGGAAACTAATCTCTTCCCCAGCTGAAACCCTAAATTTTTACAGAGGCTTAGAGAACTGCACGCATGGTTCCTACTTCCTATGTATAGCTAGTTCATCAGTGATAGACGTGCTCTTCCGTTTGTGGGTGACCGGGCAGGCAACAAACTAAACGAGGACACTTTTTAGTCAAGACAGATCTAGAGAGCAGATATTTCAATAATATTGTGGAGATAATTGGAGAAGGAAGCTAAAGGATCTGTCAACGCAAATACGCATGGCATGAGGCTCTTGGTTTCTTCTTCTTTCAGCCTTCATGCATCCCCTCGATTGACCCATGCATGGGTGCGTGGTGGCCTGAAGATGCTGAGGCATGCATGAATCACACTAGAAAACAGTAGCAGCAGCCATCACGAGATGACCCCAACTCCCCCGCCCCACGCTTTTTTATTCTGTCAACTGTTTTCTTCCAAACTTGCTTTCTTGTGTGATCGATCTCTTCTTCCTTTTCAAAAAGCAAATATCTAAAAGTGCCAGTGTTTGATTTTGGTCCACATGCATTGGTCATTCTCGCAATCATTTTACCAAAGTTGACCGTGCATTCAATACACCTAGTTCGTTCTCTGGTCAAAGCACACTTGACAAAAATATGGCCTATATATTTCAATACAAGGTAAGGGGAAAAAAAAATCATATGTTACTTAGGGCTTAACAATTCATTTATGAACAACTATAAATTGTAGTTTGAATATTCAGTCACATAGCACTTAGGACAATTATATAATGACAGTAATAATATCAATAAAAAAAAATATCTTCGTTGATTTTAATTAATCTACCCGTTTCCATATTTAACTTCATTATTATAGCAACTGATAATATTTTATTGTTGTTATCATTCTATATCTTACATAATCTTTTCTTTTATTGTCGTAAATATTTGTATAAAAGAGTCCTTGTACTCTAATAATGAAAAAGAGAGAAATATTTATTTTTCTATTTCTTTGTGAACTTCTACATGGTATAAGAGTCATTGTTATTTTTTCATTGTCCGTCAATTTCTTTCTCTTTCCCTCCCGCATGGTTTTTTTTTCTACTGATGCCGCAAGCTGCGCTCTTCCTCATGCTTTTTTTTAAGCTCTGCGGACTCTATATCGGTTTGTGCATGGAATTAAAGTATTTGTTTGCTTGCAAAACTATCGAACAAGGGATCTTTGGTAGCAGAAGGAGCAACAAGAATGCCTAGAATTTTCTCTTCTAATTTTATAGAAACATCTCCACTGTCACAAAATCTTTTCTTATCTATGACTATGATTCCTTCTTTACCCATTAAGCTCAACAATGACAACTTTCTAATCTAGAAAATGCAACTTTTTCCCTTACTTTTTGTCCATGATTTACTTGGTCATATTGATGGTACTTCATCTCCATCTCAGAAAGATGATCCAACTTATACTATTTGGTTTAAGAAGGATCAATTAGTCTTGCATTGTTTAATCTCCTCAATTACTTAACTCATACTTTCTATCCTCGTGGGCCTTGACACTTCTCGGTAAGTTTGGGAACCTCTTAATAAAACTTTTGTGTCTCAATCTCAGGCACGAGTTCTTCAACTCCGTCTACAACTTAAATCTGTACAACAAGGAGATGCCTCAATTAATGATTATATGCAAACAGTCAAGACTTTTGTTAACAATTTATCTGCAATTGGTCATCTGGTTCCCGAACAAGATTTTATTGATGTATGTTCTTGTAGGTTTAAACTCTCAATATGATAGTTTCATTCCCAGTGTCACAACTCACTTGGATCAAGTGTCACTGGAAATGCTTCGCAGTATGTTATCTTCTCACGAGAGACTTCTACAAATACAGTCTCAACGCGTGTCAAATTCTTTCTTGGTGCATGTAACCAACAAAGCTCTACAATCTGATCATAACAATCTAATTCTTCTGCAATATATTCATCAATATTAGAGTGGATCGGAGGACGTACACAAAGGTCGCGCGCGGTCGGAGCCAAGGCCGAGTCACGGTCGAGAACGAGGACGTTGCCAAATTTGTCTTAACTATGGACATTTTGTTCAAACTTTTTATAAAAGATTTGATTCAAATTTTCCAAGAGGACTTGCATCATCAAGTCAAGCTCCTTCCGCCTCTCAGTATTCACCAAGTCAATCATCTCAATCTAGAATATTCTCCCTCTCTATTTTGCCTAATCCAGTTTTAGAAACACATGGAACTCCCAGATTGCATCTAGATTTTAGAGCAACTCATCATGTTATGCCTGAGTTTGATGTTCTTACAGAAGTGTCACCCTCTCATGGATCTGATACAGTACAAATACACAATGACTCAGGTTTGCAAATTGCTCACCTTGGAAACACATCCTCTCATTCATATAGTCGTACCTTTCACATGCGCAACACTCTTTATGTTCCATCTATCACTAAGAACTTATTTTCTTTGCGTCAATTTGCTCTCGATAATAATGTATTCTTTGAATTTCACCTTCATCATTGTCTTGTGAAGGACCCCTTGACAGGAACTATTCTACTTTGAGGACACATTAAATATGACCTTTATCATCTTCAACCATCCTCTACCTCTGCCTTTGTTGGAAAACACATAGACAAAGTCTCTTGCATACACGTCTTGGCCATCCATCTCTACGTCTTGTTCAGGATATTATCAATCAATATGGTTTATCTACTTCTTTAGTCTCTTCATCTCATTTATGTGAAACTTGTATGAAAGTAAAATCTCATAAACTTTCTTTTATGTCTTCTTCTCATACATCTAATTTTCCTTTAGAAGTTATTCATTCTGATGTATGGGTTCTACTCCTATTTTATTTGCTGAAGATTTTTTTTATTATGTTATTTTTATTGATAACTTTAGCAAATTCACTTGGATCTTCCCTATGAAGTGAAAATATGATCTTTTCGATATTTTTTGTCACTTTCAAAAACATATTGAGCGTTATTTTGATCGTTAAATAATCTCCTTTCATTCTGATTGGGGAGGCGAATATCAAGCACTTCACCGTCATCTTACTTCCTCGGACATTCTTCATCGAGTCTCTTGCCCCCATACCCCTATAAGTACAAGAGGGGATGGAATTTTAGGTCCTGCTCCATCCCTATTAGTCTCTGCAGACTCCGCAGCTACTGATGATCCACTTTCTAGTCCTGGTTCTCGTCCATCTGACCACTCATCTTCGAGTAGTTCTAATAATGATGCTCCTTGTCGGATGTGTCCTTTGAGCGAGATTTATGCACAGTGTCCACCATGTTCCATCCGTTATCCTCTTCCACAGGCTCTACTTGCCTCATCAAATTCAGTTAAACCTACTAGCTTTACACAAACAGTAAATGACCCGAATTGGCATGTTGCGATGGCTACAGAGTTTGATGCTCTTCTTTCAATAACACTTAGAGCTTAGTCCCTCGTAATTTGTCTATGAATATTGTGGGCTCTAAATGGGTTTATTGAATTAAGTATCGCGCAGATGACTCCTGATGCGACGAGGAAAATCTGTTCACTCCTTTCCAATGCAGTGAAGCACAGAGGGAGATCTCAGAGGGTTCTCGCAGGCCGCAATTAGTAAAGAATAAGAAGGTGAAGTAGATGAAACGCAAAAACCGATACCAGCAATCGAAACTCCAACACAAGATGTAACGTGGTTCGGAATGAGGATTCCTACTCCACGGAGGTGAGCTTTCTCACCGGATGCAGTGCCTAAGCACTTTCACTATGAAGGTCCTCCTTTACGGAAAAGAAGTTTTCGAAGGTGGAGGAGAAAAACCTCTTACAGTGATATCACAAGTCGAGAAAAAGTACAAGAGATTTAACAACAGCAGATCCCTGTCCTTCTGCTCCGGCGAGGTGGTTGTCGCTCTCCCTCTCCTCTTGCGTCTTCTTCTCTCTTGCTGGGTTGAAATTCTTGCGGATCCTCTCTCTCCTCCTTGCTTCCTGCCTTTTATCTTCCTTTTTTCCTCCATCGTAACGTCGTGGGTTGTCTCCATCGTACACGTGGCCACCACCCCTCTCTGGAGAATAATTCTGTTACAGATATGAGGAACGAAGGCTCCTCGGAATATTGTGTGGGGCCCTCCTAAGCCGTTGCATAACGCCTCTTCCTCTACTTTTCAGGTAACTAGGTTAGACTGTCTCCTTCAACCATCCGCTTTAGGTGAAGCTAGCTTAGGTCTATGGCCCACGGGTGACCTAGCCCTTGGCTCTTCATCAACCCGAACCAATTCCTCTTTTTCCCGTGCCAATTGCTTCTGCTAACTCTCCCGTGCCAATTGCTTCTGCTAACTCTCCCGTGCCAATTGCTTCTGATATTCGCGCCCGAACCATTCTTCCTTTTCTACCTTTGCTGAGCCGAATATTTTGAACCGGATCATGGGTTACATGCTAACCCTTCTATCTGTAGCTATATAGAAAAGGTACCAGTAGTATCATTAGTCAACCCCGAAAAATAGTCAAGCGAAGCTATAAGCTTGACTTTCCAAATATATATAAAGTTTCTGCCTTATACTTTATTTCTTAACTTACATTTACTCCTTCCCTTATAGCTCCCCTATACATATATACTCGAAGCGGCCCGTCGGGCCCATGGGCCCCGCTTCTCCTTCTCCTTTCATGCAGTCGAACTGTCACTAAAAAACCCTATATGAACCCCCGCCTTCTCCTTTTAGGTATCATTTAGTGTGTTTAACAATCCAGTCTGTTCTTCTTCTTCCGTGATTTTCACCGGCGGCGTTTCGGCGACCCAGTCCTTCCTTTCCCACAAGATTCCTCCTTAATCCCCGAGTAAGTGTTCTGCTTTGTTCACACCCATGGCTCCTAGGACCATCCCTTCACCCGCCTGGTATGAACATACCATAACTCAGTTAGATTGCAACCATTATTTCTTTAACATTAAGAACAACTACATAGACCCTTCTATAAAATGCTGCTTCACGACTAAACTAAATCGACCCCATAATCCTCCTCCCGATTCGACATGCTTTTTCTCCGAACAGTTTCTTAATGGCCTATGTCTACCAGCGCCTTCCGGTTATCTAGATATTTTGCACTTTTACAAACTTCCTTTAAACCAATTCACCCCCAATTCCTTCCGCATTTTGTTGGGAGCTTCTATGGTGTTTCAACACCTAAACCTTCCCTTAACCCCTGAAATATTCCATTGCTTTTTCCAACTGAAATCTTCCAAGGCCGGTCTCTTCTATTTATCTATCCATTCAGACTGCCAATTCTTGGTGAACCTACCTACTTCCCACAAGGGCTGGGAAGAATTATACTTTTTTGTATAGCTTCCAGAATCTCTACCCTATTCTGATACCTGGAAGGTGGATCTTCCCGAATTGCCTCCCTTCCGAGAAATGAGGACCAAATGTCTCTTCTCGGAAGTGTATAGAGTATTAGGAGAGTTACATTACTGCTCAAACCACCTAATAGAAACTCCCCTTTTGAGCCACTTTGGATTGTCTCCTCTACCTTTGACGACTTCGATTGCTGTAGATAGGGTAATACTTACCCTGCGATATGACTTCCTTTCTATGTTATTCATCTTTCTCATCAGTATACTTTGCAGATAATCTAATGCAGAAGGCTTTGGTGGAAGGAGAGGCGATTGAGGCTGCCAGAAAGAAGAAAACCTCGACTAAAAGAGGCAAATCAGTAGCAGCTTCGTCATCCCCTCGGAAAAAGCTGCGGCTCGTCTCCCTTCGTCTTCCGACCAGCCGGGTCTCAGTCCCTAACCATTTATGAGCCGAGAAGAGGAAGCAATACCTCATCTGTCCTTTCTCCCTCTCCTCAAGGAGGGGACTCTCCCTCCCATTTTCTTCATTCCTCCTCATCTGCACAAAATTCACCCCCACCTTCTCATACTGAGTCTCTCCAAGCTCCTATCCCTTCCGACTCAAAAGCTACTCCTACTCCCCTTGGCGAGATCGACCCCACTTTCCTCTGAAGGGGAGGATCCTTCCCTTCCCATTCCTCCGAGGGCCACGTTGGGATCCTTGCTGAAAATTTGGCATCCCTCGGAGGTGAAAATTTTCAATCAGGCGGGCGTACAAGGCCCTTGCGAGCAAGCGGGCAAGCTGTTGGCGGAGGTATTTACTATTTCTTTCTAATCTATAATATACGTTTGACATATACTGACATTGATTTCCTTCAGCCCACCACACACAATATGGTAGTCCAAATTGGCCTGGGCCTAATCCAGCGTGGAGACCCGCCACTTCGCTGCCATAACGCAACAAAAAGAGCTCGTTCGGCGGTTAAATGAGCAAGAGGAGAAGGAGGCAGACCTAAGGGGCCAGTGAGAAGATGCAATGATGCAACTGGCCTTGGTCCAAAACGAGAAGGAGGAGTTTCAACGAAAAAATGAAGAACTTGAACAACGTCTCTTCTTACAATCCAGTGAACTGCAATAGGTAGACGTCCTGACCCGTGACCTGAAGGAATATAAAGGATATCTTGGGGATGCCCTGATCAAAGCGGCTGATTCCTCAACTACAATTATACAGCTTCAGTAAGAATGCCACCGGCTTAAATTGGAGCGTCAAGCCTGGGAAGCTACCAGAAAATCCTGTACAGAGAAGTGTCAGGAGCTCTCCTCTATAGTGGTGGCTCTTCCTCAAACCTTATCGCCGGTGGCTCGGCAACAATCCACTCTTCACAAAGAGTACTCTGAAGCTCTTTCGACTCTAGGACAACAAGCTATACAGGCTGCCACTGAAAGAGATGCCTTGGCAGCTAAACTGGCGGAAAGTCAAGCTCAGGTGGCCCAATGTCAAGACCAACTGAAGGAGCTAGAAGCCGATCTTAAAGGACGTTATGTCAAGAAGGGAGTGGATTTATTCATACTAGGTTTTGAGGGGTCCTCGGCTCAAAATGCCGAACAAGGATACCCACCTCCTGGCACGGACACTAGCTATTTGAATCCTGTGGATGCGCTGGCTAAGTGTCCTCCAGAACTCTTTGAGTTGTAATTTCCACTATTCTCTTTTTTAGTGATTTTGTCAATAGCTTCTCGTTTGCTTCTGAACAATAAATTCGTCCATATAACTAATTATCATCATCTTGTTAGGCTCCTTGAGGGGTCGGGCATTCTGAACTAATTTTAAACTGCTCTCTTTCTATACTGTTATCTCTTTTTCCGTATCGTACGGCACAATCACCTTGTTGGTTAGGGAACTTATTTGGGGAGGTCTTGAATGACATTATTCCTATCCGATCCGATTTTGGGTCGAGGATTCGCTTGAAGGGTCTTTACCTGATTTTATTCATATCCGTCCCGATTTTGGTTCGGGGATTTGCTTTAAATGACTCTTGCCTATTGATTTTCCCTATTCCTCTTACCGCTTCGGAAACGATATCAGTCTCTTCGTCTTCTTCCCCCTCCCAAGAACTTCTGTTGCTGCTTTCCTTCCATTATAAATCCTCACCCTCCATGTCTTCGTCCTTCTATCTCACTATCATGACTTCAGCGGGGCACCCCATCGAAATCTCTTAGGAATCAGAATCTTTTGAACTACAAGACTGGGTTTCTGAAGACCCGGAAGACTCGGATACCCGCTTAACCGCCACTTCAGCCTTTCGTCCCCTTCCTTTTCTACCTCCTACTCCAACTCCAACCCCTCCTACAGGGAGGTCCTTTCGTGCTCCCTTCCCTTCCTTCCGCAATAGGGTGTGGAATCCTCCCTTCACATGGGAGTATACAGTGGGAGACCCCCGTGCCGTTGCTGAACTTCCCCCACTTCCACCAGCGTTGGCTTTCATCCCAGTCCCCCTAGCAGAAGCTCATCCTTCTCCGTTTGATAAAGGTCCATCAGCCATTCCTCCGTCTCAAGGTCGTCAAGGTCGCGCCTTCTCCCCAAAGAGACCTCTCTCGTTAGGAGTAATCAGAGAAGATCTTTATAGATAAAGTTAATGTAATCATTTCAAATATATCAATAAAAACGAGGGAGGGAACTGATGTTTGCTTTTGTCTTTTTCTCGTAGAAGTAAGGTTTCTGTCTTCAGAAGGACTGTAATCTGGTCCGAATATACCTTCTTCTATCATCGCCCGGGGATTCAGACCATCTTAATTACAGTTATAGTTCCATCGACCTTCCACCTACTGCCCCTACGCTTCCTCTTCTTTATTGGCATTTACTGTCCCTATTTCTTCTTCCAATAAATGCGCTCTTCTCCTTTATCGCTATAAAGACTCCCGACCCTCACCAGATAGCTTCCATCTTTTCCTTTTCCTTTCATTTGTCATGGACAGAATATCTGAACAGGGTACCAGTTCCTCTCCTGCTGAAGAACAGATAAACAATTGCCGCTACATAGCTAGTCTGGAGAAACAAGTGAAGGATTTACAACAAAGGTTGAAGGAAGCTTCCGCCAGTAACCGCTCTCTGCGTCAACAACTGGTCGGGTCCCAAAAGGAGCTGGCCAAGCAAATCTTCCTGCAGTAGTCTTACCGCTTCGCACCATCGTGGTCAACCTCGATCGCACAAAGGAGCTCCATCCGCTCCCAACAAAGAACTCGTAATACCCTAGATGTATAAGGGTTTCTTTTTGTTATTTCCCTTGTAAATGACTCAAAATATGTAATTTTTCCGCATCGCTGAACTTTCCTCGCTTATCTTTTCTCTTCCAAGATCTTTTGAGTCAGGCCGTGCTTTACTTTTTTCGTGACCGACATATAGTTGAGGCATATCTGCTTCCCGCTTTTCACTCCTACCGAATGTAGAACCATTAAATGAACCAACCCTTCTATTTTACAGGAATAAAACAATATAAAGTCAAATAAGGACATCAACTTCTCCCGCTTTACGGGGACAAAAATGATATATAACTGAGGAAACCTCAGTTCTTCCGTTACGCCACCACATGGGGATTTCGGCCATGGATAAAATTTAAGTATAACCAATATTTTATTCTTCCGCCACCACATGGAGATATCTTCCGGTTCGCGGGGATAAAATTTTAAGTATAACCGAATAAATTTTGGTTCTTCCGTTCCACCACCACACGGGGATATCTTCCGCTTCGCGAGGATAAAAATTTAAGTACAATCGAATAAATTTCGGTTCTTCCGTTCCGCCACCACACGAGGATATCTTCCGCTTCGCGGGGATAAAAATATATATATATAATATATAACCGAGGAATCTCGGTTCTTCCGTTCCGCCACCACACGGGGATTTCTTCCGCTTCGCGGGGATAAAAATTTGAGTATAATCGAATAAATTTCGGTTCTTCCGTTCCGCTACCACATGGGGATTTCTTCCGCTTCGCGGGGATAAAAATTTAAGTATAACCGAATAAATTTCGATTCTTCCATTCCGCCACCACACGAGGATATCTTCCGCTTCGCGGGGATAAAAATTTATATATATAATATATAATCGAGGAATCTCGATTCTTCCGTTCCTCCACCACACGGAGATATCTTCCGCTTCGCGGGGATAAAAATTTAAGTATAACCGAATAAATTTCGGTTCTTCCATTCCGCCACCACACGGGGATTTCTTCTGCTTCGCGGGGATAAAAATTTAAGTATAATCGAATAAATTTCGGTTCTTCCGTTCCGCCACCACACGGATATCTGGCCATGGGATAAAATTTGAGTATAACCGAATAAATTTTTGGTTCTTCCGCTCCGCCACCACATGGGTTTCTTCCGCCATGGGATAAAAATTTAAGTATAATCAATAAATTTGCTATTCCGCTCCGCCACCACACGGATATCTTGCCATGTGATAAAAATTTAGATATATAATATATAACCGAGGAATCTCGGTTCTTCCGTTCCGCCACCACACGGGGATATCTTCCGCTTCGCGGGGATAAAAATCTAAGTACAACCGAATAAATTTCGGTTCTTCCGTTCCGCCACCACACGGGGATATCTTCCGCCTCGCGGGGATAAAAATTTGAGTATAACCGAATAAATTTCGGTTCTTCCGTTCCGCCACCACACGGGGATTTCTTCCACTTCGCGGGGATAAAAATTTAAGTATAACCGAATAAATTTCGGTTCTTCCGTTCCACTATCACACGGGGATATCTTCCGCTTCGCGGGGATAAAAATTTATATATATAATATATAACCGAGGAATCTCGGTTCTTCCGTTCCGCCACCACACGGGGATATCTTTCGCTTCGCGGGGATAAAAATTTAAGTATAATCGAATAAATTTTGGTTCTTCCGTTCCGCCACCACACGGGGATATCTTCCGCTTCGCGGGGATAAAAATTTGAGTATAACCGAATAAATTTCGGTTCTTCCGTTCCGCCACCACACGGGGATTTCTTCCGCTTCGTGAGGATAAAAATTTAAGTATAACCGAATAAATTTCGGTTCTTCCGTTCCGCCACCACACGGGGATTTCTTCCGCTTCACGGGGATAAAAATTTAAGTATAACCGAATAAATTTCGGTTCTTCCGTTCCGCCACCACACAGGGATATCTTCCGCTTCGCGGGGATAAAAATTTGAGTATAACCGAATAAATTTTGGTTCTTCCATTCCGCCACCACACGAGGATTTCTTCCGCTTCGCGGGGATAAAAATTTAAGTATAATCGAATAAATTTCGGTTCTTCCATTCCACCACCACACTGGGATATCTTCCGCTTCGTGGGGATAAAAATTTATATATATAATATATAACCGAGGAATCTCGGTTCTTCCGTTCCGCCACCACACGGGGATATCTTCCGCTTCGCGGGGATAAAAATTTGAGTATAACCGAATAAATTTCGATTCTTCTGTTCCGCCACCACACGGGGATTTCTTCCGCTTCGCGGGGATAAAAATTTAAGTATAACCGAATAAATTTCGGTTCTTCCGTTCCGCCACCACACAGGGATATCTTCCACTTCGCGGGGATAAAAATTTATATTTAATATATAACCGAGGAATCTCGGTTCTTCCGTTCCACCATCACACTGGGATATCTTCCGCTTCGCGGGGATAAAAATTTAAGTACAACCGAATAAATTTCGGTTCTTCCGTTCCGCCACCACACGGGGATTTCTTCCGCTTCACGGGGATAAAAATTTAAGTATAACCGAATAAATTTCGGTTCTTCCGTTCCGCCACCACACGGGGATATCTTCGCTTCGCGGGGATAAAAATTTGAGTATAACCGAATAAATTTCGGTTCTTCCATTCCGCCACCACACGGGGATTTCTTCCGCTTCACGGGGATAAAAATTTAAGTATAACCGAATAAATTTCGGTTCTTCCATTCCACCACCACACTGGGATATCTTCCGCTTCGCGGGGATAAAAATTTATATATATAATATATAATCGAGGAATCTCGGTTCTTCCGTTCCGCCACCACACGGGGATATCTTCCGCTTCGCGGGGATAAAAATTTGAGTATAACCGAATAAATTTCGATTCTTCCGTTCCGCCACCACACGGGGATTTCTTCCGCTTTGCGGGGATAAAAATTTAAGTATAACCGAATAAATTTCGGTTCTTCTGTTCCGCCACCACACAGGGATATCTTCCACTTCGCGGGGATAAAAATTTATATATAATATATAACCGAGGAATCTCGGTTCTTCCGTTCCACCATCACACGGGGATATCTTCCGCTTCGGGGGGATAAAAATTTAAGTACAACCGAATAAATTTTGGTTCTTCCGTTCCGCCACCACACGGGGATTTCTTTCGCTTCGCGGGGATAAAAATTTAAGTATAACCGAATAAATTTTGGTTCTTCCGTTCCGCCACCACACGGGGATATCTTCCGCCTCGCGGGGATAAAAATTTGAGTATAACCGAATAAATTTCGGTTCTTCCGTTCCGCCACCACACGGGGATTTCTTCCACTTCGCGGGGATAAAAATTTAAGTATAACCGAATAAATTTCGGTTCTTCCGTTCCACCATCACACGGGGATATCTTCCGCTTCGCGGGGATAAAAATTTATATATATAATATATAACCGAGGAATCTCGGTTCTTCCGTTCCGCCACCACACGGGGATATCTTCCGCTTCGCGGGGATAAAAATTTAAGTATAATCGAATAAATTTCGGTTCTTCCGTTCCGCTACCACACGGGGATATCTTCCGCTTCGCGGGGATAAAAATTTGAGCATAACCGAATAAATTTTGGTTCTTCCATTCCGCCATCACATGGAGATTTCTTCCGCTTCGCAGGGATAAAAATTTAAGTATAACCGAATAAATTTCGGTTCTTCCGTTCCGCCACCAACTCCATTGGACGTTACAAAGCTCGCCTTGTTGCTAAAGGTTTTAATCAACAACTAGATATTGACTTTAATGATACATTGTCTAGTTGTCAAGATTACGACTATCAGATTGTTATTATCTATAGCTATCAGCTCCCATTGGCCAATACAACAATTAGATGTTTCTAATGCTTTCCTCCATGGTCATCTTGACGAAACTATATTTATGGAGCGACCATCCAGATTCATTCACTCGCAATATCCAACATATGTTTGTCAACTTAAGAAATCTATATATGGTCTCCGGCAAGTATCTCGTTCACGGTTTCATCATCTCTCTCACTAGCTTCATCCTCAAGGCTTTGGCTCAAAAACTGATTCTTCATTATTCTACAGATGTGATGAAAACTTATAATCTTTCTTTTAATTTATGTGGATAATATTTTAATAATTGACAGTGACTACGAGGGTATTACTACTTTCCTTCGTCTTCTTAACCAAGAGTTTTTCATTCGGGATCTTGGTAATGCTCACTTTTTCCTTAGTATTGAATTTCTTCCACATCTTGATAATTGTCTTCTCTCTCAAGACAAATATATTATTGGACTTCTTCAAATAGCTAAAATAGATGGTGCGTGTCCTATCTCCACACCGATCGTTGAAGGTGATTTCACTGCACCTTCATCTTCTCCTGCAATGGTTGACCCCCATATCTATCGAAGTATTGTTGGCGCTTTACAATATATTACTATTACAAGATTAGACATTGCTTTTGTCGTCAACCGTGTTTATCAATTTATGCATGCTCCAATTGACCATCATATCATTGGGAAGGTGTTAAGAGAATTCTTCGCTATCTCAAAGACATTGTTCTACACGGTCTTCTTTTATACCGTCAATCCTCATGAGAATTAATTGCCTATAGTGATGCAGATTGGACAGAATCTCCTGAAGATAGATGTTCTACTAGTAGGTATATCATATTTCTTGGCTTTCAAAGAAACAATCTATGGTATCTCACTTAAGCACTGAAGCTGAGTACAAAGTTATAGCTAATGCGACATATGAAATTATTTAGATACAGTCCCTTCTTTCAGAATTATGTCTCTCTTCAATTATTATCCCAAAAATTTGATGTGACAATATTAGAGCAACTTATCTCACCACCAATCTAATTTTTCATCCTCGTACCAAACATGTGTATATTGATTTTTATTTTGTCAGAGAACATTTGACGATTTGATAACTTTCAATTTCTTATATTTCTACATAGGATCAAATTTTTGACATATTTAATAAGTCGTTATCTCGACAATGTTTTACTAAATTAGCTATCAAATTCAACGTTCAGATAATCTCAGTGAATTTGTCGAGGGATGATGATAGTAAGAATACAAATATAGAAAAATATCTCCCTTGATTTTAATCAATCTACTAGTTTTTATATTTAACTTCATTGTTATCATTCCATACAGTAGTCGTCGTCGTCGACGTCATTACATGTCTTATATAATCTTACTTTTAATTCCTGTAAACAATCTTTGAACTCTAATAATAAAAGAGAGAGAGCTTCTACACTCACGTGGGAGCGTTCAGATATTCACGTTGAAACAGCCAGGCATGTGAACCCTGACCCCTTACGTTCTCATAATTTCTCTAAATATACAAGCGATAACGTTTGACGATCTATATCACCAACAGAAGCAGAGAGCAGAGCTGGAGGGGAGGAAAAGGCTCTGTGGTTTGGTCCCATCAGATGGGCACAAGCGAACGCTAAGGGACAAACTAACGAATAATTATGTATCATGTATGCTTTTGTCCTCGCTCGGACTGCTACGACATGTGAAGAGTGGCAGCCATGTATGTTGCCACTGTTCTCCTCTGATACAGAGGTACACGTTTGAGCTGTTTGGAAAGGGTTGATGCAAGGGTTAGGGCAGTGTACTGAGCATGGCAGAGCTGCAGATGAAACCTGCAAAAAATTATGTGGTGTTGACCCCCAGCCTAAAATTATGAACGACAAGGGGATTGGAGTAATGTCTTGTATGACAGCATTGTGATAATGCTAGAGGCAACCGACGAAGACACAGACGATGTGGCGATAAGTGGTAGTACAGAATTGAACTATTAAACCACCACTAAAGACGACGAACTGAACTTTGCACTTTCACGTTGCTACATTAACTATAAATGTTTCGAGATCACATCCTCTTATATAGATAGACCTTACGGAATTCTAAAGATCTAGGTAAAATACAAAGATACTCATTAGCTAGCTACAAATTGGAAGAAAAAAAAATAATATACATATATACAAGTTTCAAAATGCATGAAATGATTTGGTTAAAATAAACGACTTTAGCATTGTAAATTACACTTTAACACTCCCTCTTAATTTGCAATCTCTAGTTGCATTTTGAAATGCTCAAAGGTTTCAACTGTCACGGGTTTTGTAAGAAAATAGGAAGGTTGCTCATTTGTGTCGATGAACTCCAATAAAATTTCTCCTTAGGTCTTTGAATCTATTACGCTGAAATGATGATACCTT
Source organism: Wurfbainia villosa (assembly GCA_025175895.1). NCBI lineage: Eukaryota > Viridiplantae > Streptophyta > Magnoliopsida > Zingiberales > Zingiberaceae > Wurfbainia > Wurfbainia villosa. The sequence continues at coordinate 3,525,258 of CM046008.1, forward strand.
AGCTTAATATGCTTTGAATGTGCTTCAAAAAATTGAAGTTTGAATGATTAAAATTAAATGATAGACATATTGTCCCAATTAATTACATTGTTGTTGAGTTCTCTTAATTACTACTAGAGCTGAGTTTGAAAGAACTCTTCTAATTAACAAAATTGCTTTACAAGTGGCATTAGTAGTTGCAATATATTAGGATCGACTTCCTTCTCTTTGAACTTCATGACATAACATTTATAGCGAGACAAAATAAATAACCAAAAGTGCTCTTCCTATTATCCAAGGACCTATAGTTGTAACTATCAGTCAGTGTAATCAACAAAGGAGTTTTCGACTTTTGTATGTAAATGATTCCTTGCTTCTTGGTACCTTATTTTAGGATTTCTTTTGTGCTAGCTAGGTGAGTTTATTTGGCTCATTCATGAATTTTTGAAACGTATGGAAAAAAAAAAAGTACATAATGTGTGAGCTTGTATTTGTAAAGTACGTTATAGAACCCACCAAGCTCCTAAATTTCTTTGCATCGATCATGTCTGCACTATCATCTTAATTTCTTCAGCTTCTCATTTCAAGTCATTAGTATAACTATAGGTTTACACTTGTCTATTTGAAACTTTCCTATAATCTCTTCAATATTTTTCTTGTGAAACGAAAATCTCTCCATTGGATTATATTGCTTCACTAAATACCAAAAAAGTATTTCACAAGACAAGCCTGTAATCCCAAAATCTTTTATCATTTTGGACTTCAAGAAATTGTTTATATCTTCCTTCTTCATATAAATTAAGAAAATGTTCACTTGTGCTCTAAAATCATTATTGTGAAAATATACATCGATCTTATTATTCCATACTCTTGATGCCTGCCTAAGACCATATAGAGTTTTCCAAAGGCAATATAATTTGACTTCTTGATCTCAAACTTGATGTCCTAGTCATTGCTCAACATAACTTTAATTCTCCTTTAAGTTCTCCATTTCGAAATATTGATTCGATATCAAGTTTATGCGCCTCTAATTTAAGTTGAGCAGTAAGAGCATGATCAAGTTGAATAATCTCCATTCTAACAATTAGAGCCAAACTTTCAATGGACGTCTACTTGGGTTATGCAAAATACTCAGTTGCAATCTTGTCCTTGGAGATATTTACAAGTTCTCATGTCGTGCTCTTTTCAATAGTTTTAATTGTCCATGAATCTCCTTTGACATCCTCAATTCAAAACTTTGAGGATCTATAGGAAAGAAAGCAAATTCATAATTTTTATAGATTTATTGCAAAGACCTTTAACTTTTTTGGTAGAGAATCAAAGTACTCCAATGTTGCTTGTATCAGCGAACTTGCTCATGGTTTATTTTCTTGAAGACATTGATAGAGTTAGAGCTCGAGAGGCACTAGCAGTAATAACTTGAAGTTGTTAATATGACAAACGCATAGGAAGTCACTGTACTTTGTAGGTTAAGAAAATGATGTGCTTTCTTGCCAACTCCAAGATGCACCTTTCATCAAACACATTGTCGCTCAGAGACACCATCTTATCAGTGATAGAAATAAGTTGAAACCCTTCAATTCATTACTAGAGCCAATGAAAAAAAAAATCATTTTTTTCATCAAAGTTATTTTAATTTGGGTTGAAATATGATGATCAGTAATTCTCATCTTCAACGTCAATTACTTTCCCTAACCACAACTCTTCAATTTAAATTTATCCATTCCCACGAGGATGACGTAATGGCTAAAGCATGACGATGTTTATAGATTTGGTATGAATCAATTTCGGAGGAGGTTTAAGGTCCTTTTCTGAATTCAGATGACCCCCACATATCTTCGCCATCACATTAATGTCCATAGAGCCCTCCGTGATTTACCTCCCTCACAATAGTCATGAGACAGACTGGTGAAGGCCACTAGATTGGCGGTTCTAATCTTTTGTAAAAATTTATCCCATGAAGATTGCAATCAAGATGTCAGATCGCACATGCACTATTGGTGCAAGGCACCAGATAATCGAACCTATGTTTTAATTATGGCAAAGACACAAAGTTAAGCTTATATCGTTATCTCACAAGCTGAATGAAGTGTGCAGGAATGCTAAGCTAAAGCTGAAGGTCCAACGACACCCAGAGATTCTCGTATTGAGAAACCCTGATGGTCGGGCGACACCGAGAAGACTTTGGAGGAAGCCGAAGAAATCAAGTGGAGACCGGAAGCAAAAGCTACAAATGTAATTAAAGCTTGAGGTAAGCTCGTGTAAGTAAGTGTAAGTAAGGTCAAGTCTTCGGTACGGGGACGTCTTTAGGTGACGATCCGACTAAGACATCCCATGGAAAGTCTATGTCGAGATCGGACGGTTGATAGCCGTCGAAAACACTTATTTCAATGTCATTTTCGAGCTAACTCTTGATGTAGTTGAAAATCTTGGGCATTAGTTCAACCAGCCAGTTCAATTGCTGTTCAAATTCCAACTTCGAGGATAGTCAAAACCTCATCCCCTTATCTTGGGGAGATGAGACTCTTTGACTATGAGCTGAGATTGAACATTGAGGGGCTTCTAAGGCTATAAAAGAAGGAGTGTTCTTCACCATTTTCATTATCCCAAGTGCTCACAAGTGCTCCCACAACGCCGCGACTCTCCGACAATTCTACGATGACGAAGCGCTATCGAAATGCCGACGACACGAGCTCAACCTCCTACTTCAGCGGTCATCGGTATAAGTTTACTTTAAGTCGTCGTCATTAATTCTTGTATTCATTTATTCTTGAGTTTTTATCGTAACAAGGAGAGAGAGATTGTCTCTCTACCTCAAGCTTTTTGGTATTGTGTATTCGTTGTCTCCTACTTCCAACGAGGAGGAGATTGTTTTAGTGAATTGTCCTCCGTGCGCGATCTCAGATCGCTAGGGCCTTGGATTAGCAACCGATCGGTTGTGAACTAAGTAAAAACAAACCTTGTATTTTATATTTCCGCTATGTTCTCACCCTATTAATTGTTTCATATCGAACAAACGAACGAAAATTATTTTGCGCTATTCACCCCTCCCCCTCTAGCGCTCATTTCGATCCAACAATTGATATCAGAGCGGGGGCGCTAAGATTTGGTGCAACCACCAATCTAGCAATCGTTTTTAAGTTTTCTTTTCGTTCTTGGTTTTTCGATTCGAAGCTTTAAGACTTTTAGTTTCGTCAATTTCCTTACTTCCGCACTACTAATCCAAGACGAAAGTCTTGGTACCTTCTTTTTGTTTTTGTCATTGCAAGGTGTTTCTTTTTTCTTAAATGGCCCATCTCAAAGGGTTGAGCACCGTCTGACCTCCGTTTTACAATGGAGATGACTTCCGTTACTGAAAGGGTCAGATGGAATATTTTCTAAAAACCCAAATCGAGATATGGATTGTAATCCAAACCGGGTTCACACTTTCTACTAATGAAGTTGGTGAATCGTTGGATTACGATCAATGGACGAACGCCATGAAAAGACAAGTGGAAGCCGACGCCAAGGCTACCCAGATTCTACAATGTGGTTTGTCCAAAGAGGAGCTTAACCGTGTCAGCCCCTTCATCAGTGTGAAGGACCTATGGAACAAGCTCATCGAGCTACACGAAGGAACCAACGACGCTAAGGTATGTAAACGTGATTTATTGTTTAATAAATTGTATAACCTTAAAATGCAGGAACACGAAACGGCTACCCAATTACATGCTCGCATACAAGATATCATTAATAGCCTACACTTGATCGAACAGAAGGTCAAAAACCAGGATCTAATAAGGTATGCTCTAAATGCATTCCCTAGGACTACTTTGTGGGCATCCATGGTCGATGTCTACAAGATTTCTAAGGACATTTTTAAAATTAGATTAGAAGAACTATTCACAGAATTTGAACATGAACAAACTAACGCGGTCCGAGCTGAGAAAGGAGTTGCCTTGCTTGCAGGTCAAAGAAGAAAGGAGAAGAGCAAGTCACCTCCCGAGCAAGAAGAAGGATCTGAACCCGAGGATGAACCCGAGTCCGAATTCGAAGATGAGGCCGCGATAGTGAACATAGTGCAGAGAATAATTCGACAAGAAAAGGGACAATCAAATAACAAAAAGAAAGGACAATTCAAACCAAAGCAAAAGGGAGCAAGGAAAGCTTTTCATGCAACTTGGGACAATGAAGAAGAAGGCATCGACGTAGCGTACATGGCAAGACCGAAAGAGTCCGAGTCAAAGTCCGAAGCCGAATCCAACTACAACTCCGACTCCGACCCCGAGGACTACTTCGAGAAAAGACTCAAAGCCAGACCGAAAGAGAAAGTTAAGGTTAGTCGTTATTTAATTAGTACGTTTTATTATACAATTAAAATGCTAAGTAGGAAACTAACTAAGTCCGAGTCTAGGATTGAATCCTTGCTTTGAGAAGGTTGAAACCCTCAAGCAAGAGGCCACCCTAACCTCTTCGACTAGTCAAGTTCAAGAGGAAGACTCAACTCGAGTTGAAAAACTCGAAGGTGAGAACTCACTCTTGAAAGGACAAGTCCAAGAGCTCGAGGCTTAATTGGACAAGTTCTTGACAGGATCCAAGAATCTTAACCGATTTCTTAAAACCCAGAGAGCTGTGTACAATAGAGTCGGACTCGAATTTAGCTCAAAGACTATGAATAGATCGTATATGTCTATCGTAAATCGTAGTCATCAACGAATCCAAGCTTAGGTCCCTAAAATTCTCTTAAACTCACATATAAGAACCAATAGGTATTGGATTCCGCAGGATCAAGTCTACTTTCTGGATAGACCATATTGGTTCAATGGTCTAGGGGGAGCTAATACCAAAACAGTATACCCGATACCTTAGCATCATCAATCTTTTTGTTTTACCTTTTAGAACGGCTAGATAGGGCAAATAGTTAGTCAACTCTTGACAACATAGTATCAGGATGCGACGAGATGATAGTACGTTAGGGAAACAAAGTCTCGTGTGTTCGAGCTAGATAAGACGTATCTAGCTTGGTGCACTTGACTGAGTGGAACTAGCTGAAGCTACCTCGCCGTATCATAAACTAGTTAGACCAGGAAGTAGTCTTAAGTAACTCAAGTTATCATTTTCCTGAACTTGGCTTAGTCTAAGAAAGTGATTGTTGTTCCGATCAAAGATGGCCTCTATGCCTCGTCACGATCTGGAAGTCAATTTCTTGAAAATGTTACTTAACGAGCTTAGGGTTAAATCCGAATCTAACCCAAGGTTGACTAATTTAATTGAGTTCAAATCATCTCACAAAACATATAAGACAAACACATTCTGAGACACATAGATTTGGTGAGATGATAAAGGAATAATTATAAAATACATAACTTTTTCAAAAAGATGTCTATTCTTTCAACCATTGTGCTTAAACGAATAATTATAATCGGTTAATACTAAATATACAACTCTTTAGATCAAAGTTTAGCACCCCTAACTCTCTTATACCTCATACATTTGACTAAGGGGAAGAGCAAACTAATTCTAAGGGTCATATCACAAAATCTTTAAAGTTTTCCTTGAAAATTCACTTATAAGTATTTTTGAAATTAAAAATGTTTCATAAAAAAAAAAATTATTGTTGGTGCAGAGGGATAAACCTCGAACCAATTTAATCACATGCTTGGACTCAATTTCATTTTTTTCTTATGCATATTATACTATTATATTTTTCAAACCCCTTATTTTTTATAAAACCCCCTGACCTTATTTTTTATTTATGACAAAAGGAGGAGAAGAGCGTAAGTTAAGGAGGAGTACCACAAAAATTTAAATTTAAACAATTAAAGTATTTCTTTTAAAACTCACCTAAGGTTAAGGGGGAGTTCTTTAAAGTGAGTTTATCATTTACTTTACTTGTTTTATGTCTTATGCTTTAAATTTCCCTTAACTTTGCGTTGATTTGTCATAGATCAAAAAGGAGGAGATTGTTGGTGCAGGGGCACTAGATAATCAAACCTATGTTTTAATTATAACAAAGATACAAAGTTAATCTTATATCGTTATCTCACGAGCTGAATGAAGTATGCAGGAATGCTAAGCTAAAGCTGAAGATCCAGCGACACCCGAAGATTCTTGTGTTGAGAAACCGTGGTGGTCGGGCGACACCGAGAGGACTTCGGAAGAAGCTGAAGAAATCAGGTGGAGACCAGAAGCAAAAGCTATAAAGGTAAAACTTGAGGTAAGCTCGTGTGAGTAAGTGTAAGTAAGGTCGAGTCTTTGGTACGGGGACGTCCTTAGGTGACGATCCGATTAAGACATCTCATAGAAGGTCTATGTCAAGATCGAACGGTTTGTAGCCATCGAAAACACTTATTTCAATGTCATTTTCAATCTAACTCTTGATGCAATTGAAAATCCTAGGCATTGATTCAACCTTCCAGTTCAATTGTTGTTCAAATTTCAATTTCGAGGATAGTCAAAACCTCATCCCCGTATCTTGGGGAGATGAGGCTCTTTGACCATGAACTGGGATTGAATGTTGGGGGCTTCTAAGGCTATAAAAGAAGGAGTGCTCTTCACCATTTTCATCATCCCAAGTACTCCCACAACGTCGCGACTCTCTGACAACTCTACGATGACGAAGCACTGCCGAAACGTCGACGACACGAGCTCAACCTCCTACTTCAACAGTCATCAATATAAGTTTACTTTAAGTCGTCGTCATTAATTCTTGTATTCATTTATTCTTGAGTTTTTATTGTAATGAGGAGAGAGAGATTGTCTCTCTACCTCATTGACATAGTTGATAACTACATAGATATTTGTTACATGAAATTTTAAGATAAATTCTCAATGGATGTGAAATATCTCGTTGAACTCTTGACCTCCCTTATGCATGCAAAAGGATCAACACAACTCATCGTAATTTACCACTCTTTATTAAGTTAGAGGGTCGACCATAAAAGACACTTGACGTGAATGTTATTATATTTTGCTACACGAGAATAACAACATTCAAACCCCAAGAGTTGACACAATTCATAACTGCATGAATGTTTACCATATAAAGCCTTGAGGTCAATTCTCTGAGTGTGAAATGCCTTGTCGAATTCTTGATCTCCTCCATGCAAAGAGGCCACTACGCCAGAGCAAAATCTTCCATATTTTATCATCCTTTATTAAACCGAGAGGCCGACTATGAGGGACACTTAGCATGAGCGTTATCGCATTTGCCACACAAGAATAACAACATTTGACTCTCCAATACTTGATGTGTTTGTAAATACAAGACAAAATCACTCATGTAATGAGAATTTGATTTCTACACTATGCAAATATTCGTCAACAGTATTTGAATCACTTGTGATGTTGAGCTGTCCATCGAAATCCAACTACACTTTTCGCATTTACACTGATGGTCAAAAGAAAATTTTCGTAAAATCAAACCGTTCACCTCAAGAATTAATCTGATTACAAGACCTAAATATCATAATTATCAAAAATAAATAAATAAATAACATTCGCAATAGATAAAAAATAAATAAATAAATAACATTCGCAATAGATAAAAAATAAATAAATAAATAACATTCACAATAGATAAAAGAGGTTGTGGTAAAACAACAAATGCCGACCAGCAATTTAAGCATGAGTTATCGTGAATGATTGACATCAACAATAGCAGAGGAATTGTGATACCATACGTGAGAAATTATTAACGGTCGATACAATTGCTTTTATCTAGGTTTATTATTCATCCATCTAGTGTCATCTCAGGACGATAAGTTGATTAAAACAATGCAAATACTGCTACATATAAACAAGGATTAATTCTCGACATGAGATCTAAAATTTTCATCCGAACTCAAAAATCCTTCACTATTCTAGTCAATGGATCAAGAAACATAATCCCCGTGATTTACCTCCCTTCATTATCACCGAAGAATCGACGGTGAAAAATATTGAGACGAACATAATAACTTTTTGCTACATATTATTCATCCATCTAAAATTACAAGATCCTTAAGATTAAATAGCATTTACAATTAAATGGAAAACAGAAAAATAGTATCTCTGACTCAAGCATGAGTGCAAACTGAATTTGTAGTCCATCACATGTACACCCAGAATCGCACTTCATATGCATGAGTCGTCAGAATAATCTTTTATGCTAAAATTTAATTTTCTTCAAACGAACTCGAGGCCTCGGATGATGTCCCTTTACGCTTGAAAGGAATCAATGATGAGTAACATAAATGCACAATGTGATAAGAGAATAATGATTTTATCTAAACAGAATTCACACACACACACAAGAAAACCGCTGACAGTTTATGAATATCTATAACTTATGTACGTATATATGCAAATAGATGGAAAGTCCAGATACAAGTAACAAAAGCACTTTCTGAACTTCGTAGTTTGCACATTGTCTGTGCAAAAAGAAAAAAAATAGTGATAATTACATGAAGTTCAACGACTGGTGTTACCAAAGAGCTACACAAAGCAAAAGGACTAATTAACCTTCAATGAATTGAAGACCATTTCAGAAAACATGAATTGTTGAACAGTGGTATTCACTCAACCTAAGGGGCCAAAATTTCTTCAAAGTTTCTAATGGAACTACTTCCATCCTGCAAACCAGGGTGGGCAATCAAATACGACAAAATCAAAGGAATGTAGGCTTTACTAAACTAGCATGTACCTGGATAGTTATCGTGAAAGTCATAATGGTGGTCCTCCATATAAATAGCACTGTAGAATACATAGGGATTTTCTATCATCTGTTTCATGCTTAAGTGCCCATCTTTAATCATATCAGCCTGAAAGTTTGCCAATGGTTGCTCAGAGTTATTTATCACTCAATCATATATTCAAGAGCGAACAGCATGAAGTCTATTCTTCGAGAAGGTACTGATCGTGTTGGATATTAATTTAAGAAATAAGTTTCAGAAAAGATGCATGCATGTTTCATGAAGACATTGTACATTTTAAATAATAATCTTCATTTGATCAAGAAGACAAGTATCAAAATTGCCCCAATCTCAACAATGAATGAACTCCTGTTTAGTGTGTTTAAATTAACTCCTAATCTCTCTCTCTTTAAGGAAGAAACCAATAGGTCTAACTTTCTAAGGAAGCAAATTAACTCAAATATGTTCACTCTTAAGCTGAATCTTTTAGGTACATTATCACGTCAGATTCTTCAATAGGCTTACTATCATGAAATTGCTCATATGAGAAGATAAATCCATACCTCGCTGGAAGTTTTTAAAAACGAAGTGACTCTAACATTATAGACTATGTTATGCAAGAAGAGAAACCACAAAAGGAAAAACTTAGTTCCTAAAGCAATCATAACCATCACTAAAGCTTGTTCCTATGTCATCACCACAACAAAACCTCTTTAATTGCATCTTCATTGCCTTCATCGATCTCTTTATATAATATTCTTTTGCAGGAATTCTTGCAACTAAGAATTATGTTTGCTCCAATTCTCTCTTTTATATCATATACTCTTATTTAACAAAACTAGCTTAAAAATAGATTGACCATGGCTGCTAGTCTTGACACTAAAATATAAAAATAGATTAACCCTGATCGCATTAGACAACTTGCTGGATGCATCAGTTAAATGCACCGATGGTAGTAGTGGTACTGGCATAGTAAAACCTAATCCTCCATTTATTCTACCACATGCCTTTACCAAATCGATGCTATCACATGATGCTTGTTGATGCAAAAACATTGAAACAGCATGAGTAAGGGATCAGTTGCCTGAGCGAGTGATCACATGGTTCTGATCTGTAGATGAATCATTCGCGGAAATAATGGAATGCTTAAGTAACATACAGTATATCTAGATGATGAAGCATATTAAGGATATAATGAGACTGTCACGTAGTCAAGAGGGCTCAAAAGACACCTGATATATCTACAACCTTGACTGCGTCCATCATTCCATGTTTGTAGTTAGTGAAGGTGAATCTATTAAACTTCAGGTCATTAGATTCACTACATATCCCCAAAATTACTGCACTAGTAAAATGATAAGATTCATGATCACAATGATCTCAGAATACTGGACAACTCTATCTTTGTAGCACAGCCAATGGCAAAGATGAGCACATCGTTCTCTATACCAAATTTTGATATTTAATTAATAAAATAATCGCAACCGACCATTTTACATGGTATTTTGAAAGATGTGAATAGACAAGAAGCTACAAATTGACAGAGTGTATAACCTAATCTACCAAGCCAATAAGTAGATCGAGAAATTATAGAAGAAATGGTGCAAGTCCAATCTTTTTATTTATTCGAATTCAAAGATCGAAGACAAAAGAATCATATCAGCATGAATTTTTCATTACGGAGTTAGTATATTTAGAAAAAAATTGTCATACTTGTTTCTTACTGTCCCAAAGGATACTTTTCCCCAGTGGAATGAAAAACTCTAAAATGTTGGGCTGTTGGCTCGTCAACTGTAAGCACTTTCGAATTTATTTTAATGGCCGATGGAAAACTTTTGTAGAACCGAATTGGCCACACCAAAATTAATCAGTTCAAATAATTGAATATCTAGTGCCAACTTGACGGAAAAAAAACGCAAGGGAGATATAACCTTACTTGCTACTGCCTCAACTTAGCAATATTTGTCTCTGATGTGAATACTGTTGTGATGGTTAAAAAACAAAAAACCTTTGTCTTCTTCCTCTGCCTAACCATCCCCCCACTTCCCTTCTTCTCCCACCCACAATGCCTACAGCCGTCGCCTTCACCTTCACCTCTCTCAACTGAACACGTCATCGGGCGACGTCGCCGACTTCGCCGTCACAAATCTTCGCCACCACCGCCCCACCACCTCAACCGCTGGTTCCACGACTCCCCATTTGAATGGACGTCGCGCCGCGAGTGGAACCGACACCACGCACCGTCCTTTTTCTTCTATAAATCCATTTCCACCCCGATTTTGGCCGAGAGAGCTCCTCGAGTTAACGAATCTTCCTCCTTCCTCAAGGCTCCAAAAACAGCGTGGTTCTACGAGTTCGCCATCTCCAACTCCTCTCCGAGCCGGCGACCCATTCCCTTGGTTCCTCCTCGCGCTTCACCGCTGTCTCGCGTCGGGTGGTCTCCTTGGATTTCCAATGCAGAAGAAGCAGACGAGGGGCGAGGAACGGAAGCAACGCGAGAAGGGAAAAAAAAATGAGGGGAAGATGTACGGTTTGATTAGTGTTGGAAAATTAAAGGCATTAAGTGATTTTTTTTTAAAAAAAAGTACAGGGTAAAGAGATGAAAAAAAACTGGCGTTTGGTACTTCGTTTTCTATTTTCATTTTTTGTAAAAATAAAAAAATATATTTAATTTATATTTTTCATCTTTATTTTTCAAAAAATAAAAAATATTTTCTGAAAAATTGGAAAACGAAAAATAATCGTTTCATTTTCATTTTTTAAAAAATAAAAAAATATTTTTTGGAAAATTGGAAAACAAAAAAAACTTATTTTCTGTTTTCGGAAGAAAAAAAAAAAGAATGAAACGTGAATTTCTCATTTCACGTTTTCAAAATTGTATACTTAACTTTTATAATTATCAAATCACATATTACTTTTCAAATTTATCCTTCCACTCAATATTTTATTTTTTTTAATTAATAAAATAGCTCCATTAGTCGATTTCAGACGAAACCGACTGATGGACTTAAACACTTCGGAATCATATAATTCGAAGATCTTTGTGTTTCTCTCGCACTCTATAATATGTACGTGACTTCGAAAAACATTGTGATACATCATATTGAGAGCAGCAAATTTTTGAAACTTTGATTTTTTTTTTAATAGAATAGCTTCATCAGTCGGTTTCATTTAAAATCGACTGATAGACCTAGACAGCTCGAAATCACGTGATTCGAAGATCCATGTGCTCCTCTCGCACTCCATAATACGTATGTGATCTCGAAAAGCATTGTGATACACCGTGTTAGGAGCAACGATTTTTAAAACTTCAAATTTTTTTAATGGAATAGATCTATCAGTCGGTTTCGTCCAAACCCGACTGATGGACCTAGACAGTTCGGAATTATGTGATTCGAAGACACATGTGCTCCTCTCACACTCCATAATATGTATATGATCTCAGAAAATATTGCGATAAACTATATTGAGAGCAACGATTTTTGTCACTCGTGCCCTATATGTGAAGTGTGATCAGAAGAACATTTCAAATGCTACAACAACGATATGTATTATGGAGCACTCGATACGTATTTATTAATATTAAATAATAATAAAATAAAAAGATAGTCTACAAAACTCCTATCATATGAGATCTAAAAAAAGATCTATTATATATAATTTTATTCTACTTTACAAGAAATTATTTCTAGAATTTAAACTCGTAATTTCTAAATCATAAAATAATAATTTTATCAATATATCAAGTCTCTTCTTCATAAATAATATTAAATAATGATTAATATTAAAATTTGTCTAACTAAATTAGATGATATTTTTTAAAAGTTAAAATAGGTGCTCCATACTTCACTTTAGTTGACACTTACCTTTCGATTGCTTGCCTTCTCTGCTTATTTGCTATCCAGGTATTTCTTATTTATGGTTCATGCTACTTTCATATATTTGCATATCCTACCATGACATGTCGAAATTAGTAAAATTTTGATGATTTTATTTTCGATTCATCTTGCATTTCACTTATATGCATATCTTGATAAGTAAAAAACCTCTCATACATTTCATCATATGGGAGTATGTGATAATGAGTTGATATCTGCAGTTAGAATTTATATTCATTTGTGACATGTCAGATAACCCTATTATATTGTGTGGATGTTGATTCTACACTTTTCTTTTTAGTAGATTTATTGCTCATCATTATTGATGATCACCAAATGAGATGATTATAAAAGAATAATAAAACATATACAATCATGGATTGAACTTCTAGAAATCGTATTAGATCCCTTGACCTCTATAAGATATTTAATTCATGCACATACATCTCTCAAATTACCTACTAAATTATATTTGTTCTCTGTTTTTCTTCATCTCTAAATTAGCAAGTTAAAAATGATATCTTACTACATTCTTAGTTAGTTAGTTATACCTAGTATTGCTAAGAAGTTCCGACTTACTAGTTTCGGATTTTAATTTTAGTTCAGTTTGTTTTTATGTTTTTCATTGCTACATTTGTGTGTTTTTGGATGGCGGGTTGCACCTCGGATATACGTACATGCTTAAATATTTTGTAGTGATTTGGTATATTTGCTTCCTACTTATCTGGAATTTTAGTGTTTGATAATTGATTCTGGATGCTTATCATGTTATAAATAGAGTCGGCTCCGAGAAAGGGTCCAAAAATTTTAGAGTTCAATACTACTCCTATTTAAAAGTCCAAAATTTTTAGATTGATTCAGGACCTTTAAATAATCCAAGTCGCCTCTAATAAGCAAGTGAGGTTCCCTTTGGTGTTAATTATATCCCTGAAGCATGACAAGTACAACCCTAAGTCGTCTGTATGTAGATTAGAGGTGGGGAAAAGTTTGGCAACCCTGATGCAAACTTGAAAAAATGGATCCCATCTGTCCTAGATTTTTCAATTATTTCAGGTTTTTAGTCGAAATTCAAGTATTCAAATCTGGTATTCGGAGTTTGGTTTTAATTAAAAAAATTCTCAAGAAATCTAATATCAAACGGATTATTACATATATAAGTTAATAATTAAAAACATATTAAAAGAAAACTACAAAACCAAACCTGCAAATACATTTTTTCAATTCAGATTTAATCTGATTAGAGTTCCAACTTCTTTGAACCCAAATCAACTTTGGTCCTGTAAAATTTTTCCAAAATCCAATTCGACCTACCATGATTCCACCTCCAATATGGATCCTTTCTAATGTTTTCTAGTAAACATGCTACCATAAGAATATCTATTTTCTGCAAGCTTGCTTGATTTTATGTCATTGAGGCATGAATCATCATATCCACATTTTCCTATTCAGATTGATGCTCCGAACTCTTTGCAATGAAGGTAAGGTTACCAAAATATTTTAACAAAGTAATGAAATGGGAAAAAAATATATATATATTGAAGCCACATTCAACTGGCTCAGAAATATTGCCAAAAACAATATATATCCAGGAGAACTAATGAACTATTCAAAGTCATTTTCAGTAGATGAAATATGAATAAGGTATTTATATGGTGTTGTTGGAGTATGCGACACAACAGTAACCATAGATTCGCTTACCGACTGTTGTTTTACTAGAACCTTGTACGTACATGCAAAACTGAAACAACAGGTAGAACAAAAGTTTTTAGTACTCTTCCTGGAACATATATTAAGGTCATGTTTCTTTCTTCATGCTTTGCCAGACGTACTGATGATTGTAGAACATAGCATTCAATTTATCAAGTAACAACTGGGGAAAAAAAAAACCTAGTATATGATCATTTGCATTTGTATTCATGAAAGGTAAGCAAATATTCTGTGAATCTGGTAAAATACCTCTGTAATAGCATATTCAGCTTGTTGCTTTGCATAGTACAGGCTGGATTTGAGCCAGATGATAGGAAATTGACATGATTCTGCAAAAAGTGTGGATCTTCTACAAAATGAGAATTAGAGATCAGTATATTGCAGATTGATGCGGTGATAGGGAAGAAGATCTGTTGACTTCTTTTCGATGTAATGAAGTACGAAGGAAGTTTAGGAGTTCTCTCCGACCGCAACAGTAAAAATGAAAACGTAAAGCGAAGACACGCGAGCCAACACAGACAACAAACCAAGACACAGGATGTAACGTGGTTTGAAATAAAGATTCCTACTTCACGGAGGTGAGCTCTCTCACCGGATGCAGTGTCAAAGCACTTTCACTATGAACGTCCTCCTTCGCGGAAAGGAACTTCCAGAAGTGGAGGAGAAAACCTCTTACAGTCAAGTCAAGATACAAGAAAAAGTACACTAAAGGTGAAGATCACCACTCTCCTTCTCCGACGAAGTGGTAGCTCTCCTTCTCTCAATGCATCTTCGTTTTTGGCTGGTTGGAATAATGCGGATCCCCTCCCTTCTGTCCTCTCTCTCCCTTTTATTCTCCCCTTCTGATCAGTTGTTGCCTCGCAAGCTTGCCCTGTCGTACACATGACCATCATGCTCATCTGGAGAATCATTCTGTTACAGATACGATGAGCGAAAGCTCCTCGGAATATTATATGAGGACCCTCCTTCTGTTGTGTAACAACTTCTCATCTATATTTCGGGAAATACGCTAGCCTGTCCCTTTCAACCATTTGCCTTCCGTGAAACTAACCTAGACCTATAGCTTACGTATGACATAGTCCTTAGGCTCTCCCCAGCAGCCCGAACCAGCTCCTCTTCGTCCCGCACCAAACCATCTCCGGACTGGCGATGCCGAGTCAATTCTCATCCGCCCCATCTGCTTTTGGGCCTACTAGGCCGAACCGATTCTCGTTCATCTTCTAGCGAAGCGTTCTACACCACCGCTTCGTCGTGCCGACTACCTCAACTTATCCTCCCGTTCCAATTGTCCCAGATGGTCGCACCCGGACCACTTTACCTTGCTTTCTCTGCCGAACCGATTATTTGATTCAGAGAGTGTCTTACCCGCGAGCCCTCTTACCCGGTTCACAGATAAGAGGTAATAGCAGTATCATTAGTCAACCCCCAAAAATAGTCAAGCGAAGTTATAAGCTTGACTTTCCCCATATATAAAACCTCTATTCCACCCTTTGCTCGCCAATTCAAATTCACTCTTTCCTCATTGCCCTACTCCCAGTATTCGAAGCGGCTTAATGGGCCCATGGGCCCCGCTTCGCCTTTTCCCTTAGATAGTCGAACGATCATACAAAACCCTATATAAATCTTCACCCTTTCCTTTTAGGCATAACTTAGCGTGTCTAACAATCCAGCCTTTTCAACTTCTGCTTCCTAGCGATTTTCTCCGACAGCATTTCAGCAAACTAGCCCCCTCTTTTGCGAACGTTCCTCCTTCAACCTTCAAGTAAGTGCTCTTCCTTGTTCTGTACCTATGGCCCCTAAAACCTTACCTTCACCTCCTTGGTACGAAGATACCATCACCCAAATGAACGACGACCATTACTTCTTTAATATAAGGAACCAATTCATAGACTCCTCCATTCCATGTCGTTTCAACACTAAAACGTACCGACCACATCGTCCTCCTCCTGGCCTAACCTGCTTTTTCCCTGAATAATTTCTTAACGGCTTATTTTTACCCGTCCCTTCCTCTTATTTGGAAATCCTGGACTTTTACGGACTGCCCATAAATCAATTTACCTCTAATTCCTTCTGCCTCCTGTCGGGGGCCATCATAGTCTTCTAACACCTGAATCTCCCTTTGTCCCCCCAGCTATTCCATTACTTCTTTCAACTGAAATCTTCTAAAGCAGACCTTTTTTACCTTTCTAGCCGCACAGACTGCCAATTCCTAATAAATATGCCTTCTTCCCATAAGGGATGGGAAGAATTATATTTCTTTGCTCAGCTTCCAACACCTTTACCTCACTCGGATTCCTGGAAGCTAGATCTTCCCGAGCTGCCTCCTTTTCACGAAATGAGGACCCAATGTCCTTTCTCAGAGGTCTGCAAAGAATTGGGGGAATCCCACTACTGCTCGGAACACCTAATGAAACAACCACTCCTCTGTCACTTCGGGCTGTCTCCTTTCCCTCTGACAGCTCCGGCCGCCATAGGTAGGACGGTGCTAATATTTTGATATAGCTTATTATCTGAATCAACTTATCCTTCTTTCTTGTGAATTTCACAGATAACCTAATGCAGAGCGCTTTAGTAAAAGGTGAAGAAATTGATGCAACCAAGAAGAAAAAAAGCCCCCACCAAGCGAAGTAAATCTGCGGCTGCCCCTTCTCCCCCCCCCGAAAGAAATTGCACCCAGTTAAGGAAGGAGTTCCCAGCTCTTCATCTCTTCCTTCCTCCTCTTCCGATCGACAGGAATCCCGACGCCTAACCATATATGAACCGAGGATAAGGGATACCACATTAGCCGCCCCATCCTCTTCTCCCCAAGGGGAAGATTCTCCTTCTCATTCTCTTGTTTCATCCCCCATTCCTCTTGACTCTTCCACACATTCCCCGACCGACTCTACCCTTGCCACCATCCCTCCAGAAGCACATACTTCTCTCGCTCCCCTTCAACGAGTAGATCCCCCTCCCCCTTTGGAGGAGGGGAATCTTCCTTCCTCGAATTCTTCATCAGTTACATTGGAGTCCCTTCTGAAAATCCGTCACCTCTCGGAGGTGAAACTTTTCAACCAATCCGGTATACAGGGCCCCTGTGATCAGATGAGCAAAATGCTAGCCGAGGTAATTGTTTTCCCTCTTTACCTTTAGCACATATATATCCATATATATATCAATGTACCAACGCTTAGCAGTTGCATCCTTTATCCTTCAGGTCTCGCCCATACATAATAAGATGTTGTCTCATATAACCCAATTTCAGTCCAACGTGGAGACGCGCCACTTTGCTTCCTTGGCGCATTAAAAACAACTCACTCAGCAGCTGAGTGAAAAGGAGCAAAAAGAATCGGATCTGGTTGGCCAATGCGAAGACTTCATGACACAATTGACCTTGGTTCAGAGCGAGAAGGAGGAGCTTCAGCGAAAAAATGAAGACCTCGAACAACAAATCTTCTTGCAGTCCAGTGAGCTTCAGCAGGTGAATCTTCTTACTCATGAGCTAACAGGGTATAAAAGACAGCTTGGGGATGCAATTATTCAGGCTGCTGACTCCTCAACTACTATTCAGCAATTGCGGCAAGAACGTCAAGCATGGGAGGCTACCCGAAAGTCTTGCTTGGAGAGGTGCCAAGAACTCTCTTCATTGGTGGCTACCTTTCCCGAAGCCCTATTGGTTGTGGTTTGACAACAAATAGAGCTCCATCAAGAATATACCGAGGCTTTTTTGGCTTTGGGTCAGCGGGCCATGAAGGTAACAACAGAAAGAGACAATCTGGCAGCCCAATTAGTCAAAGCAAGTCAGGAGGCCGACTAAGCGCTGTCAAGAAAGGGATGGATTTATTTATACTTGGCTTTGATGGGTCCTCGGCTTTAAATGCTGAACGAGGATATCCTCCCCCCGACACGGATAATAGCTATTTAAACCCCGTCGACGCTTTATCCAAGTGCCCCCTCGAACTTTTCGAACTGTAATCTGTCACATTGTGATCCTTGTAATGACTCTTTTATTGTTGAAGAATATTGATGTTGGCACGACTCTTTGTGATTTTTTATGCATATCTTGGTATTGGTAGCGAACTTTTTGGGTCTGCTCTGTATTTCTTTCTCTTTATAACGACAACCCCTTTTTTGCCCCATATAAATGAAAGGACGATGCTCCTGGCTTTAGAACCGGTTCGGGATATCCTTAGAGAGATCTTTTTCCTAGCCCGAACCAATTTTTTTAGGCTCAGTCGACAATTAACCTACTTTAACCTTTGATCTTCTCAACTTAATTAACTATTCCAGAAATGATATCCCGACAATTCCCTATGTTGATGTCATTACGGTGTTGGTCCTTTCCTCTTCTTCTCCTTTTCGAGGACAAGTGCAACTCCTCATCCCTCAATTATAAATTATCACCTTCAGTGTCTTCGCCATTCCATCTGGCTCTCATGGCTTCTGCAGAACATCCCATTGAGATTTCTTCAGATTCTGACTCTTTTGAACTGCACGACTGGACCATCGAAGACACAAAGGAATCTGAGACCTGCTCGACGACAACTTCGGCTTTTCGTCCCCCCTCTTCTTCCTCCTTAACCACTGTTCCAAACCCTACCGCAGGGAGATCCTTCTGAGCACCCTTCCCTTCCTTCCGCAATCGAGTATGGAACCCTCCCCTGATGTGGGAATACACAATAGAAGATCCCTGGGCCTCTGCTGAACTTCCTCCGCTTCCGCCAGCCCTATCTTTCGTTCCAGTCCCTTCCACGGGGACTCATCAACCTCCTTTTGTTGGAGCTCCACCAGCGGTACCTCCAGTTCAAGGCGATCTCTACAGAGTCATCTTGGCGCCTTCCCTCCCGGAGGAGCCTTCTAATAATCCTCCTACTTAGGATAGTCATAAAAAACTTAAGTAGCTTAAATGATGTAATTACTATCAAGTATATTAATAAAAATGAAGAAAGGAATTGATGCTAATTCTTGTCGTTTTCTTGTAAAGGTAGAGTAACTGCCATTAGAAAAGATTGTAACCTTATCTGAACATACTTCCCCTTACTGCTTCCGTGGAATTTGAACCATCCTTCTCAGAGTTACTGTACTAGCAACTTTTCACCTACTGTCTTTACGTTTCCCCTTCTTTACTAGCATTTATTATTTGTATCTTCTCTGCGAATAAATGCACCTTCCTTCTTCGTCGTTATAAGGACCCTAAACTATCGCCGCTTAATATTCCTCTTCTCCCCCTTCTTCTCCTCGTCATGGAAGAAACTTCTGAACAGGATAGCAGTTCTTTTCCTCCCGAGGAAAAGACCGAAGAACAGCGCTATATCGCTAATTTGGAGGAACAAGTGGGATATCTGCAGTGACGCTTGAGGGAAGCTTCCACCAGCAACTACTCCTTGCACCAACAACTAGCAGTGTCTCAGAAGGACCTGTCTAAGCACATCTTCATACAACAATCTTACCTTCGGCAGCTATGACGCCAACCCAAGCCACGCAAAGAAGCTCCTTCAGTACCTCCTAACAAAAAACTATAATACCCTATAAATAAGGGTTTCTTTTGTTATTTTCTTCTGGTGGGGGAACTGTAATAGGTAATCTTTCCGAAGTAATGCACTCTCTGCAATGTAAGCCTTCGCCTCTATCCTGCCCCGCTTATCTTCTTCTTCCGGCATTTCTCTGGCTATGTCAAATTCTATATTCCTTTTATGAAAATCAAATAGACATACCACCTCTTCACCCTTTCATTACGCAGGGATCACGCATACACCTTTCCCGTACAAAAATAAAATGACATACAGCTGAGGGAATACTCAGCTCCTCCGTTCCACCACCGCACGAGGATAAAAATAATATACAGTTGAGAAATGAACTCAACTCTTCCGTTCCGCCACCACACGGGGATAAAATAATATACAGTTGAGAAATGAACTCAACTCTTCCGTTCCGCCACCACACGAGGATAAAATAATATACAGTTGAGAAATGAACTCAACTCTTCCGTTCCACCACCGCACGGGGATAAAATAATATGCAGTTGAGGAGTGACATCAACTCTTCCGTTTCAAGGGGATAAAATAATATACAGTTGAGAAGTGACCTCAACTCTTCCGTTCCGCCACCGTACGGGAATAAAATAATATACAGTTGAGAAATGAACTCAACTCTTCCGTTCCGCCACCGCACGAGGATAAAATAATATGCAGTTGAGGAGTGACCTCAACTCTTCCGTTTCACGGGGATAAAATAATAGACAGTTGAGGAGTGACCTCAACTCTTCCGTTCCGCCATCGCACGGGGATAAAATAAAATACAGTTGAGAAATGAACTCAACTCTTCTGTTCCGCCACCGTACAGGGATAAAATAATATGCAGTTGAGGAGTGACCTCAACTCTTCCATTTCACGGGGATAAAATAATAGACAGTTGAGAAATGAACTCAACTCTTCCGTTCCGGCACCACCCGGGGATAAAATAATATACAGTTGAGAAATAAACTCAACTCTTCCGTTCTGCCACCACACGGGAATAAAATAATATACAGTTAAGAAATGAACTCAACTCTTCCGTTCCATCACCGCACGGAGATAAAATAATATGCAGTTGAGGAGTGACCTCAACTCTTCCGTTTCACGGGGATAAAATAATAGAAAGTTGAGAAATGAACTCAACTCTTCCGTTCTGCCACCACCCGGGGATAAAATTATATACAGTTGATAAATGAACTCAACTCTTCCGTTCCACCACCGCACGGGGATAAAATAATATGCAGTTGAGGAGTGACCTCAACTCTTCCGCTTCACAGGGATAAAATAATAGACAGTTGATGAGTGACCTCAACTCTTCCGTTCTGCCACCGCACAGGGATAAAATAATAGACAGTTGATGAGTGACCTCAACTCTTCTGTTCCGCCACTGCACGGGGATAAAATAATATACAGTTGAGAAATGAACTCAACTCTTCCGTTCCGCCACCGCACGGGGATAAAATAATGTGCAGTTGAGGAGTGACCTCAACTCTTCCGTTCCGCCACCGCATGGGGATAAAATAATAGACAGTTGAGAAATGAACTCAACTCTTTCGTTCCGCCACCGCACGGGAATAAAATAATATACAGTTGAGGAGTGACCTCAACTCTTCCGTTTCACGGGGATAAAATAATAAACGGTTGAGAAATGAACTCAACTCTTCCGTTCCGCCACCGCACGGGGATAAAATAATATGCAATTGAGGAGTGACCTCAACTCTTCCGTTTTACGGGGATAAAATAATAGACAGTTGAGAAATGAACTCAACTCTTCCGTTCCGCCACCACCCGAGGATAAAATAATATACAGTTGAGAAATGAACTCAACTCTTCCGTTCCACCACCGCACGGGGAAAAAATAATATGCAGTTGAGGAGTGACCTCAATTCTTCCACTTCACGGGGATAAAATAATAGACAGTTGAGGAGTGACCTCAACTCTTCCGTTCCGCCACCGCACGGGGATAAAATAATATGAAGTTGAGGAGTGACCTTAACTCTTCCGTTCCGCCACCGCATGGGGATAAAATAATATACAGTTGAGGAGTGACCTCAACTCTTCCGTTTCACGGGGATAAAATAATAGACAGTTGAGGAGTGACCTTAACTCTTCCGTTCCGCCATCACACGGGGATAAAATAATATGCAGTTGAGGAGTGACCTCAACTCTTCCGTTTCACGGGGATAAAAATAGTAGCGACCAAGGCCTTCTGTATAAAGAGTGCGCTGACTTGACCTCCGGCTTTGCCTTTGTACTGCTATTATTTCTTCTTCCATCTTGAAGATGAATACCCTCAACTATCCCTTCATATGAAAGCAAGTGTTTTAACAAATAACGGGTCATCAAAGGAATAAATCATCATTTTTCTTCTTCTTAGGGCCCCCTTTTTATAAATGAGGAGCCCAATCGCCCCCGCAAGCCCATTCCCCTCTCCTTTTATAGGGGACGTTTTATCTTTCCTTTCTTCTATTACTGTCATTCCTTCTGCCTTCTCGCCTCCTTCTTCTTCGTCCATTCTTCTTTCCACCGCCATCTTTCGGTGCTCCAGTCATTAATTCCAGCGCTCTTCCTCTTTCTTCGACGGGCAGGATGCATTCCTTTTTCTACCGAGAAATAGCAAGCCGTTATTCACAAATCAAACGGGGTGAGGGTCAGCCGTCAGCATCAACTTCGCCCTCACCTTCGTCTCTTACCATCACACCTGTTTCATCTCTCCCTTCTCTTCTACCTTCGCCTGAAACCCTTGTCCCCTCCGCTCCAAATGAGACTAGGGTAGCCAGTCCATCCTTATCTCCAATGTTACTTATAAACCCTAACTCTCCCGTTTTTTCCCCTTCCGCCTTGGGTGTCCGAAAATCGCCCCCTCTCTCATCGCAATCTGAAGATGAACACAGAGAGGTGGTGCATCAATGCGTATCGACGGCAAACGTTTCTGCATCCGCTCCTTCTCTCCCATCGGAGCATTCTTCCGTACCTGAACCCATGATAGTTGATATTCCCCCATTGCCAATTTCCCCCGTCATCCATAACTTAGGAGATCTTTCTCCTCCTCTGAATGCAGATCAAGGTCCCTCTACTTTTCACTCTCCCAGCGAAGAGTTTTCCATCCCAGTACTCTCTATATCTTCCTCCCCAAACTCCTCACCGGACCATTTCCCTTCTATAGATTCTTCTATACCCATCTCACAACCAACCACACTAAGTCTTCCACCCCCCCCCCTGCCCCCTTCTGCTTCTCCTCTCTCGGCTCCTATCTCTTTGACCTTCCTTACAGAAGCTCCTTCTTCTTTCCCTTCTGAATCTCCCACGCAACCTCCTTTTTTCATCTTTCCTTCCCCCATCATGAGTGAGCCTTCGCCCCTGGTGTCATCCGTCCCTTCTTCTTCCTCTTCTCCCCGGGGTCTTCGGATCTTAAATTTAGAGGAACTGGTCCCCAGGATGGAAGACTTGCACCATGCTCTAGAATTGGTATGTTTCTTAAATTGAATTCTTTGACTTTTCTCATTGGATGACTTCTTTTTGATAAACGACTTATAGGCCCTTACCAATTATCAAGAATTAGATCGCTCCCTCCAGCGGTATCGAGCTCAATCTCTGAAATGGGAGCAACAACGGGAGGATCAGACAACTGCTCAAAATCGAGAGCATATTTTGTCGCAGCAACTGAAACAGTGCCAGGAGCAGCTGACAGAAGCTCGCTGCCAACATAAAAAAGATGCCGAAATTATAGCGGCATTACGAGAGCAACAGCGGGCTCATACAGAATCGCTATCCATCCGGCGAGATGTTCAACCGACGCAGTCTGACAAAGAGACTTCCCCTTCTCCAGAATTAATAAACCTTCGAGAGTAGGTAGCAGAAGTCCTTCGGGGGAAGCAAAAGGATTTTGATACCATCGCCAACCTACGGGTTCAATACTAGCGAGCGGAGGACAAAATAGGGGACCTCCTCACCCGCCTATGTAAGGAGGTACAAGAAAACTCCTCCTTAATAACTTCTAGGGCGCATGCTCATGCCCGTATACGCAGGCAAGAAACATCCCTCTAGAGACTAGGAATAAGCTTGTCCGCATCAGATCCTACACAGAGGCGGTAGAAGGAATTTCAGCTTCAATACGACAGAACATGATGGATATGACTAATCTCCTTTAGCAGGACCAAACTTCCCAAGCATATGACATCTCGGTCTTGGCGGACGCCATTATGGAAATATCCCGGCGTTATAGTGAAATGCGTCGAGCCCTTAGGGAGCAACAAGAGAAGTGTCACAGACTCCATCGAAACCGAAGTCCTGACCATCCGAACCGACAAGAGCGGTTGATCATCCTAATGCGTGCCACCTATTAAGACGGGTTTAATGAGGCGGTTCAGTAGTACGCTGACCAAGGACTTCCCCCTGCGAACCATCCTGCTCTCTCCTTGCACTGGGAAGCCGGCTTCCGACGCTATCCTCCCGATCGGTTTAAGTTATAACTTGATGTATTGCTTCGGGACATGACTCCTTTTTTATCTTCTTTTCTTTTCATAGCTCGTCACAAGGAATATAGTATTTAATGCAAGTGATACATCAATCAGACTTGAGTTCGCCATACATCTAATCAATATAACAAGTTATCAAATACATTTCTCCAGGAACCCCCCAACTCCTTTCTTTCATCCATCGCCCCTTATACAGTATAAAAATGTTTCAAGTGGATAGCGTTCCAGAGTCGAGAAAATTCCTTGCCCTGGTCATCCTTAAGATAATACGCTGATCCTGCTACGCGACGCGTCACTTCATAGGGCCCCTCCCAGTTCGGAGCTAACTTTTCCGGATCCCCAGCGGGATTAACTTTGCGCAGGATCAAATCCCCTCTTGAAACCTTCGAGGCATCACATTTTTATTAAAGGCTTGCTGAACCCTCCACTTGTAAACTCACTCGCCTCCGTGCCACTTCCCTCTTTTCTTCCACTAAATCCAACTTAGTGCTCCGAATAATTTGTTTCTGCTCTGGCTCATAAACTTCCACTTGAGCGCTACTTAGAAGGGCTTCCACCAGAAGAATGACCTCTGTCCCATATACCAAGCTGAAGGGGGTTTCGCCTGTCACAGTTTTCGGTGTGGTTCGATAGGCCCACAAAATTACGGGCAACTCTTCCACCCAGTTTCCCCTCTAAGCCCCCAATTTAGTCTTCAGTCCTTGAATAAGAATTCTATTAGTGACTTCAACTTGCCCATTAGCTTGGGGGTGGGCTACCAAAGTAAAAGCTTGCTGGATATTAAGACTTTGACACCATTCTTTGATCTTCTTGCACTGGAATTGTCATCCATTATTGCTAACTAACCTCCGGAGAATACCGTACCGACAGACAATACTCTTCTACAGGAATTGTATTATAGCGTTCTCAGTAATTTTGGCAAGAGGCTCTGCTTCCACCCACTTGGAGAAATAATCCACAACCACCAATAGGAATTTTTTCTGCAATGGTACCACAGGCATATGACCCACTATATCCATTCCCCACTGATCAAAAGGGCATGAAGCAACCACAACTTTCATTAATTCAGCCGGTCGTTCGGACCGGTTACTATGCTTTTGACAGGCTGAGCAGGTTTGCACTATATGAGTTGCATCTTGTTGGAGGGTAGGCCAAAAGTGTTAGGACCCTTGGAATAGCTAGAGGGGGGGTGATTAGCGTTTCTTCGATTCTACAAACAAGTTAGCGGAAGCAATACAAATACGAAAATGAATACGAATAAGAAATACGAAACCAATGCTAACACCCGATGTTACGTGGTTCGGAGATGACGCTCCTACTCCACGGCAATCCGTAAGGTGGATTAGTCCTAGCCAAGCTTCACTATCTTCTCCTTTGGATGAACCAAGGTGGAGAAACCTTTCTTACAATGATCTCCTCTTCTTTACAATGATGGATGATCAAGAACAAGAGAAGAGGAGGTTTTGAATCACTAAAAACACTTAGGAAGCTTGGTGAGCACGAGGATGTAGTTAGGATTAAGAGCACTAGCCTCACCAAGCTTCCCATGGCCTCTTTTTATAGAAGAGAGGCTGTTTTTCCCGTTGGGCGTCGATCAGTCGACTGATGCATGCCATCAGTCGACTGTCGCCGAAGCCAACGACTTCTGAAACGCGATCTCCGCGGAGATTCATAGCCGCAATCTCCAACGGCCAGGTGATCACCGATCGATCCTCCATCACCGACGATGGGGTGATCACCGAGTGAGATCGATTCTGCAGGGCGATATTTCCCTTGATCACCGACCGATTCTCGGCTTGATCGATAACGATCGGGCCGATCGATATGCCCAAAGCAGTCGACTGATAGTTAGGGTATCACCCAGATCAGTCGATCGCCTGACCAGTCGACTGATACATCGTATCAGTCGACTGATACTCATCAAGTATGAGTAATTCATACTTGATTTTATACCCTAGACCTAGACTTAACCTTCTAGCTCCTTAATAAGCCTTGCGCCTTCAGGATCCCTCCGAGTCCGCGACTTGTTCATCCTTTGCACTTTGCTTCCAAGAGCTTCCTTCGGTTTCGTCATGTCTTGGGTTGCCAAATGCTTGGACTTTACGCCGCCAAGACTACAAGCTTGGACTTATACTGCCAAGACTTTACTTTGGACTTCCTTTGCCAAGGTTCACTTTGGACTTTATGCTGCCAAGACTACAAGCTTGGTCTTATGCCGCCAAGTCCATCCCTTGGACTTCCTTTGCCAAGATCATACTTGGACTTCCTTTTACCAAGTACTTCATCCTTGGATTTCCCTGTCACTTAAACACATTCGTAATTAGATCACAAGATATTGCCTAACTTAGATGATTAGTCAAACATCAAAACATATAAATGATTGGAGCATTGTTGCACCAACAATCTCCCCCTTTTTGATGTTTGACAATCATTTAAGTTAGGTCTTTAAAGATACACACATAATCATCTAACTTAAGCATTCCTTCTCCCCTTTTGACATACATCAAAAAGAGAAGGATGAAAGAATTAAGAATGTTGGATCTTGGACTAAGGTATTAGATTGAAATTAAGCTCCCCCTTAATCCAAGATAGGATGTAAATTAAATTTTAAGCAAAGCATAATATAAAATTCAAAAGTTAAATCCTAACTTTGCACCAACAATGGTTTTGGGGATAAAAGGATAGAATTTATTGAAACTCCCCCTAAACCACTGTATTGAGTAGTCCTAACACTCATTTATACGCAATATTATCATACTAGAGTGTTAGGACATCCAAACTACACCAAATATCAGAAAATGGAGCTTATTATCAACTTGATCACATACTGAAATCGAAATTTCAAATTTCTTTTCAGCCCATTTTCAGAAATGCGGTAAAAATTCCAGAAATCTCGAAAAATCACGAAATTTTGCGTACACATTTCAGAAATCATACTTTATTAAGGAAAAATAATTTGAAAAATATATGTTTTCTAGATTCCAAGATTGATACAAATTTGGAAACTTACAAAAGTTCTAGAGAATTTTCAACCTTTGTATCACTTTTATGATTCACTTGAAAACTGTTTTCCAAAATATAATGAACATAGTTTAAAATATATATGATTTGGAATTTCCAACCATGTTCTTAGAGCTATGTACTCATTACTTGAATACAAGCCTTCCCAATGGTTGGTCCATAAGGTATTTATGTCTCTAGGTGTGTCATTGACTCATAGTAATGCATCATAACAAGCATGATGAGCCAACTACACCTTCCCTATCATCTCACATGATTCTAAGTGTCTCAATACAAAAATCAAGGTTTCTTAAGGCTTTTTGTGAGATGTATCAAGGCATAAAGATAACATATAAACATGGGATCATGCAAACCTAGAATTTTACTCTACAAGGCACATACCAAGCTCTCTCCTTAAAGATGAAAATTCATTTTCGGGAAGAGCTTTGGTGAAGATATCGGTAAGATTGGACTTAGATTCTACATAATTAAGTTCAATGTCCCCTCTTGCCACATGATCTCTTATGAAGTGATGTTTCACTTCAATGTGCTTGGTCCTAGAATGATGTATCGGATTTTTTGTCAAGTTGATGGTACTCACATTATCACAATAAACTTTAATGTTAGAGTAGTGTAGCTCATAGTCCACAAGAGTATGCCTCATCCAAAGTAATTGAGCTACACAACCACCCATAGCCACATATTCGGCTTCGATGGTTGATAAAGCAACACAATGTTGCTTCCTACTACTCCAACTAACTAGGGAGGACCCAAGAAATTGGCATCCACCACTAGTACTTTTCCTATCCAATTTGCACCCGGCATAATCGGAATCGGTATAACCAAGCAATTCAAATGATCTAGTCCTAGGATACCAAAGTCCTACATTTAGGGTGCCTTTAATATATCTTAATATTCTTTTGACGGCTACCAAATGTGATTCTTTGGCACAAGATTGGTATCTTGCACACATACCTACCGTAAATAAAATGTCGGGTCTACTAGCGGTTAGGTATAGTAGGCTACCAATCATACTCCTATAAAGTTTAAGATCAATTGATTTACCTTCATGATCACTATCTATTCTAGTGCTAGTGGCCATAGGAGTGGTTACAATTTTGGCATTTTCCAAACCAAATTTCTTGATCATTTCATTTGCATATTTGGTTTGATAAATATGAATACCCTCATTAGTTTGTTTGACTTGTAAGCCTAGGAAAAAGGTAAGCTCTCCAACCAAACTCATTTCAAATTCATTTTCCATATTTTTTATAAAGTCTTGAAGAAGATCATTATTTGTTGACCCAAAGATGATATCATCAACATATACTTGGGCTATGAATATATCTTTCAATGTTGACTTTATAAACAAAGTTTGATCTACTTGTCCTCTTCTAAAATCCTTAGAAATTAAGAATGATGACAATCTTTCATACCATGCCCTAGGAGCTTGTTTTAACCCATATAATGCTTTCCTAAGCTTGCATACATGATTTGGATAATCTATGTTCTCAAACCCGGGTGGTTGCTCCACATATACTTCCTCCTTAATAAAACCATTTAAGAATGCGGATTTAACATCCATTTGGTAAAGTTTAAATCCCATATAGGAAGCATATCCTAGGAGAATTCTAATAGATTCTAATCTAGCAACCGGGGCATAAGTCTCATCATAGTCAAGCCCCTCAACTTGATTAAATCCCCTAGCAACCAACCTAGTCTTATTCCTAGTGATATTTCCTTGATCATCTAATTTATTCCTAAAGACCCATCTTGTAGTAATTATGGTGCTATCATTGGGTCTAGGTACTAATTCCCACACTTGACTTCTCTCAAATTGAGCTAATTCATCTTGCATTGCCAAAATCCAATCCGGATCATGTAATGCATCATTGATCGATTTGGGCTCAATTTGTGAGATAAGAGCAACTTGACTAGTAGGAGGTCTATGAAATGACCTAGTTCTTACTCCTTGAGATAAATCTCCTACTACTTGGTCAAGTGGATGATCTTGATGAATTCTTAGGTTTCTAGAAGGGGTTTCAATTTGATCATTGTTATCTTCCACCCTTCTTTCATCATCGGAGTCTCCTCTTCCTCCCCCTTGATCATTACCCCTAATGGTCAAATTTTGAAGTTTTTGAGTAATGTCTTAATTATTGTCATTAATATCCTTATCAATGGAGGACTTTCTAGGGTAGGTACTAGTGGTTTCATCAAATTTAACATTTGAGGACTCCTCAATCCCTTTGGTTCTCTTATTATAGACTCTATACCCTCTACTTGTGGATGAGTATCCAACTAGGATTCCCTCATCCGCTTTAGATTCAAATTTCCCTAAGTTATCTTTGGTATTTAAGATATACACTTTACACCCAAAGACTTTGAAATAGTGAATTGTGGGAATAGTTCCATTCCATAGTTCAAAAGGTGTTTTTCCTAAAAACCTATGGATTTGAACCCTATTTTGGATATAGCAAGCGGTATTCACCGCTTCCGCCCACAAGTAGCTAGGAAGTGAATATGCATTAAGCATGGTCCTAGCGGCCTCTTGTAGGGCACGATTTCTTCTTTCCACCACCCCATTTTGTTGGGGTGTTCTTGGACAAGAGAACTCATGCTTGTACCCTTGTTCTAAACAAAATTGTGAAAATTTTGAGTTCTCAAATTCACCACCATGATCACTACGGATCCGGTTGATTTTGAGACTCTTTTCATTTTCAACCCTTTTACTAAATCCTATGATTATTTCTAAGGTATCATCCTTATGTTTCATAAAATAGACCCAAGTATACCTAGAAAAATCATCTACTATAACCAAGCAATATTTATTACCATTTAAAGATGGAGTACTATGACAATCAAATAAGTCAAGATGCAATAACTCTAATGGTAAAGATGTGTTAGTTAGAGTTTTACCTTTGTGTGATGCCTTTGTTTGTTTTCCTTCTTGGCATGCATCACACAATTTGTTCTTGACATACTTGATCTTTGGTAGCCCTTTGACCAACTCCATCTTGGCTACCTTGGCTATGTTTTTCATGTTGATGTGCCCCAATCTTCTATGCCATAGCCAACATTCCTCTTCTTTTGCAACAAAACACTTAGTAGAAATGTTAGAAGCATATGAAAGATCAACATAATAGATATTTGACTTCCTATATCCAACTAACATGCAATCATTTAATTCCTTGTGTCTAATCATGCATTTAGAGGATTCAAAGGAAACATGATAGTTTGCATCACAAAGTTGACTAACACTCAATAGATTAAACTTCATATTTTCAACTAGCAAGACTTTGTGAATAACAATTTTGGGGGATACCTCAATTGTACCTCTACCTAATATCTTGAGTTTTCCACTATTCCCAAAAGACACCGCTCCCTTCTTCACATATTTAATTGTGGAGAACTTGCTCATATCCCCGGTCATATGTGTTGAGCAACCGCTATCCACAATCCACATACCTCGCTCTCCTACCTAAATCACATGAAAAACACAAGCTTTTGGTACCCAAACATTTGGACCGGTAACATTAAGTAAAAACTTCTTAGGTACCCAAGCTTTCTTAACCTTACCCTTAATAGTTGCTTTCCTATTTATTAATGAAATGTAAGCAACTTCTTTTTCTTTTGGCTTATACCCTAAACCGGCCTTGTTATAAACCGCTCTTTGTCTACTAAGAATCATATCAAGACACTTTGAGCCATTTGAAAATTTTTCTAAACATGCTTTTAATTCACTAACCTCATCCTTAAGTTTACCATTTTCTTCTTTAAGCATGCAAGAGTCAATATGTGAGGGTTTTTCATTTCTAATGGCTTTTAGTTCTACCTTCATGCTTTTAACCTTAGATTTTGACTTATCTAGAGCTTCTTTAAGATAGACAATTGATTTATAAAGGAGCTTAACCTTAGGAGAGTTCATTACCTCATCGTCACTAGATGACGATTCATCGCTTGAGGAATCTTCTTGGCTTGAGGTGCTCGAATTATCTCCTAGGGCCATGAGTGCCACATGGCGTGTGATGTGACAAAGCTCATCATCGGAGGAAGAATCTTCAATGCTTGGTGTGTCCCATGTGGTTTGAGCCACCATGGCCTCATTCTTCTTCTTTTCCTTTTTGTCCTTCTTTTTCTTTTCTTTTTCCTCCTTCTTTTTTAGCTCCGGGCAATTCGGCTTTATGTGCCCCTTCTTGTTGCAAGCATGACAAATCACATTATTATTAAAACTTGAATTACCATTAAATTTACCTTTTGACGAATGAGACCCCTTCCTTGCTTCTCTATTCTTGAACTCTCTTGACTTCCTATAAAGCTTCTTGACGAAATTTGTCATTTCACTAGATGAGTCTCCATCACTACTTGACTCATCCTCCGACTCGGATGATGATGATGCTTCTTTTCTTTCCTTCTTCTTCTTTTCTTTCTTGTCATTCTTTTCAACGAATAGAGCTAAACCCTTTTCCTTAGAGGACATGTTAGTTTGCTCATGTAATTCAAACTCACAAAACAATTCATCAATTTTAATTTGAGATAAATCTCTAGTTACCTTAATTGCATCAACTATAGAGGTCCATAAAGAATTTCTAGGAAATGCTTGTAAAATATACCTTACCAAATCCCGATTGTCAACTCGCTCACCTATGATATGGAGTCCGTTAACAATTTCTTTGAACCTTCCATGCATTTGACTTACGGTTTCATGCATCTTCATTTGGAAGGCTTGAAGTTGTCCAATCAATAGGTCCTTCTTGGCCCTCTTTGATTCCTTGGAACCTTCATTTAGCTCAATGAGTTTTTCCCATAATTCCTTGGCGGATTCGAAAGGTCCCACCTTGTTAAGTTGCTCCATGGTAATCCCACATTGAATGGTGAGTACCGCTTTTGCATTTGACTCGAAACTCCTATTCATTTCTCTTGTCCAATCCTTGCTCGGAATAGGGTTTCCACGTTCATCCACCGGTTCCTTGAAGCCATCTACAACACTATGCCAAATTTCAATATTACTCATTAAATAGTATTTCATCCTACCTTTCCAATATGCGAAGTGACTCCCATCGAAGAGTGGTGGCTTGGCGATGCTATATCCCTCTTGAAGAGCCATTGATGCCTTGGTTGATGGTGAGATCTTCCAAGCAATCCGGGCTCTGATACCACTTGTTAGGACCCTTGGAATAGCTAGAGGGGGGTGATTAGCGTTTCTTCGATTCTACAAACAAGTTAGCGGAAGCAAAACAAATACGAAAATGAATACGAATAAGAAATACGAAACCAATGCTAACACCCGATGTTACGTGGTTCGGAGATGACACTCCTACTCCACGACAATCCGTAAGGTGGATTAGTCCTAGCCAAGCTTCACTATCTTCTCCTTTGGATGAACCAAGGTGGAGAAACCTTTCTTACAATGATCTCCTCTTCTTTACAATGATGGATGATCAAGAACAAGAGAAGAGGAGGTTTTGAATCACTAAAAACACTTAGGAAGCTTGGTGAGCACGAGGATGTAGTTAGGATTAAGAGCACTAGCCTCACCAAGCTTCCCATGGCCTCTTTTTATAGAAGAGGGGCTGTTTTTTTCGTTGGGCGTCGATCAATCGACTGATACATGCCATCAGTCGACTGCCGCTGAAGCCAACGACTTCTGAAACGCGATCTCCGCGGAGATTCGTAGCCACAATCTCCAACGGCCAGGTGATCAGTCGACTGATCAAGGCAGAAGTCGAGTGAGACTGCATTCTGTGGCGATATTTCCCTTGATCACCGATCCGATTCCCTTGGCGCCGATCGATAACGATATCCGATCCGATATGCCCAAAGCGACCGATAGTTAGGTATCACCCAGATCTCGATCACCGACTACCGATCGACACTGTGATCGGGCCGATCGATACTCATCAAGTATGAGTAATTCATACTTGATTTTATACCCTAGACCTAGACTTAACCTTCTAGCTCCTTAATAAGCCTTGCGCCTTCAGGATCCCTCCGAGTCCGCGACTTGTTCATCCTTTGCGCTTTGCTTCCAAGAGCTTCCTTCGGTTTCGTCATGTCTTGGGTTTCCAAATGCTTGGACTTTACGCCGCCAAGACTACAAGCTTGGACTTATGCTGCCAAGACTTTACTTTGGACTTCCTTTGCCAAGGTTCACTTTGGACTTTATGCTGCCAAGACTACAAGCTTGGTCTTATGCCGCCAAGTCCATCCCTTGGACTTCCTTTGCCAAGATCATACTTGGACTTCCTTTTACCAAGTACTTCATCCTTGGATTTCCCTGTCACTTAAACACATTCGTAATTAGATCACAAGATATTGCCTAACTTAGATGATTAGCCAAACATCAAAGCATATAAATGATTGGAGCATTGTTGCACCAACAAAAAGTATCCCGCTAGCAAGGCCTTCCTCGCCAAAGCTCTCCCTCCCAAATGATTGCTGCAACAACCTTCGTGGATCTCCCGAAGTACTCATTCAGCATCATCCTTTCCCAAACACTTCAGCAGGGGTTGTCCAAAAGATGTTTTGTATAAGTCTCCATTTAAGAGGGTGAATTGTTTGACTCTACTCATTAAAACATATGCCGCCCCTTTTTCTTCCGGGACCTTTCCATGCTGTAGATAAGCTATGATGTCAGTCCTCCAATCAAGGATTGAATCAGGTTTGGGTACGGCCTCCTCCACATTACATATCATCAGAGAAGTAGGGATTTCCACACAGACCGTTTCAAATGGCTTCATCCTTTCCATTGCGCTAGCCAATCGAGCCAATTCATCCGCCTTCCCATTGTTCTCCCTTGGAATCTGCTTCGAAAGGACTTGACGAAAATGAGTCTTCTCTTTCTCAAAAGCTTTCAAGTATTTTTGCAATCTTTCTTCCCGAACCATGAAAGAGCCTTGAAGTTGTGATACCGTCAACTGGGAATCCGAGTGTATTATAATTGAGGTGGCTCCTATAGCTTTGGCAGCCTGTAACCCCGCTAGAATAGCTTCATACTCTGCTTCGTTATTAGATGCCCGATATCCCAAGCGCACGACTATGCGCGTCTCCTCTTTCTCAGGGGATATTAACAAGACTCCAACTCCTCTACCTGTGGATCCCGAAGAGTCGTCCACAAAGCTATTTTCCGAACCAATAGGTACTTCAGCCAGAAAATCAGCAAGAGCCTGAGCCTTGATAACGGTTTGGGGTTGGTAGCGAATATCATACTCACTTAATTCCACCACCCATTTAGCCAATCTCCCAGAAAAATTAGGCTTAGCAACCACCTTACCCAATTCACTATGAGTCAAAATAGTGATAGGGTGAGCTAGAAAGTATGACCTCAACTTATGGGCTGTCAAGACTAGAATATATGCCAACTTCTCCAGCTCATTGTAACGAGATTCAACCCCTTTTAGAATATGGCTGGTATAATAAATAGGTTGCTGATGAGAACCTTCTTGCTTCAACAAGACTGAACTGATGACTCCTTCTGAGACGGCTAAATACATCCACAATGGCTCTCCTGCCACAGGTTTGGCTAATAACGAAAGTCCAGCTAGATACTTCTTCAACTCTTGGAAAGTCTGCTCGCATTGATCATCCCATTGAAATTTGGTAGCTTTGCACAAAATCTTGAAAAAAGGCAGCCCCTTGTCTATCGACCTGGCTATAAATCGAGATAGGGAAACAATCCTCCCCACTAGATTCTGAGTCTCTCGCAAGCTAGCGGGTGACTTCATATTGCACAATGCCTGCACCTTCTCTGGGTTAGCCTGCAGTCCCTTCTCAGTTACTATATATCCCAAGAATTTCTCGCTCTTCACCCCGAACAGATATTTTTTAGGGTTCATCTTCATATTATACCGTCTCAATGTAGCGAAAGTTTCATTTAGATCCTTAATCAAATCCCGAGTGGTTTTTAACTTGACTAGGATATCGTCCACATAAACTTCCATATTTTTCCCTTTTTGCTCTGCGAAGATCTTATCCATGAGCCGTTGGTATGTAGCCCCCGCATTTTTTAGGCCGAAGGGCATTACCACATAAGCATATAACCCTCCTGCCGTTAAAAAACTAACCCTCTTTTGATCTTCTTTAGCCAGGGGTATTTGATGATATCCCTGGTAAGCATCCATTAAGGACACCACTTCATATCCTACCGTAGAATCCACCAACTGATCAATGCGAGACAAAGGGTAGCAGTCTTTAGGGCATGCTTTATTCAAATCGCGGAAGTCAATACACATCCTCCACTGCCCAGAAGGCTTGGGGACCAACACTACATTGGAGACCCACTCGGGGAATTGAATTTCTTTCACATGACCCGCTTTTAACAATTTTTCTACTTCTTCAGCTATCACCTTGTCATTCTCAGGTCCAAAATGTCGCCGCTTCTGGTGGACGGGTCGGACTCCTATGGTGATGTTGAGGTGAGCCACGCGAGGGTCAATTCTCGTAAGGTCATGCACGTCTCCTGCGAAGATGTCTTCGTTCTTCTTCAGACATGCCACCAACTCCTCCTTGGCCTCCAGCTGCTGTGCCACCCGCATGGCCTTTCCGGGAGCTATCTCCACTAGTTCTCCTTCCTCTATCTTGCCTGCCTTGGGAGGAGATTCTTCCAGGACGCAGACATCAAAATTATGATGGTCTTCCCTTTGAGGTTATCGGTTCGGGCCTTTTTCTGATCATCCCAAATCATTTGCACATAACAACTCCTAGCGGCTTTTTGCTCGCCTCAGACTTCTCCCACCAACTGTCCGACTGGGAATTTCACCTTCTGATGGTACGGAGAAGCCACCACCTGAAAAATGACAAAAAAGGGACGACCAAGAATTGCATTATAAGTGGACGGAGCATCCACAATGAGAAAAGAAACTATATTGGTTTTTTGACTGAGCTTTGTGCCCAGAGTCAGGGGCAATGAAATCTGCCCTATAGGGTGGACCACATATTCGACAAACCCGAAGAGGGGTGTGGCCACATCTTCTAGCTGGGCGTTTCTCAACTGCATCTGTCCAAAGGCCTCCTGGAAGAGGATGTTGACAGAGCTTCCTGAATCAACTAATACTCTGGCCACTTTGTAGTTGGCCAGGGAAATACATATCACCAAGGCATCCGTGTGGGGCAGCAGGATACCTCGGAGATCTTTTGGCCCGAACGAGACTGGCGGTGCGGTTTGGACAGTCTGGTTGGTGACGATGACCAGGCTTTCCAAGAGGCGGGCGTATGACTTCCGTACCCGATTGGAGTCTCCGTCAGTGGGTCCTCCTGCAATGACGTGTATAACCCCCCTGTGTGGGGGCGTTATTTGGATCATATGATGGGCCCTCACCCGATGGACCTCCTTGAGAAATAGCCTCCTGGGACGGAGTCTGAGGGTCCGGAGGGAAAGTAACTTGGATTGGTTGATTATATGGTCATGGACGAGCCACATTGGGTCATGGGTCTCGCCATGCCGGTCCTCCAATCTGTGGCCGCAGTTGTGGGTAAGCGGCTCGGAGGCACTCCAATTCCTCTTGCAATTTGAAACATCGGGCGCTAGCGTGGCCGTACTCCATGTGGTATTGGCAGAAGAATGGGGCGGGAGGATTGCGAGGTATTCCCCTGTACCCTGTGGGCCACTGCAATATACCTTACTGGTCATAGAATTCCATCTCCCGCTCCTTCCAAGTCCTCGCGAGAGGAACTGCATCGACAGTCATGATCTGCAATGGCTGCGCAGGGTGAGCGCCCTATAGCAATAACCGAGGCCTGGGAGCCTCCAGTAAAAGAGGTCGTGCATATCCCCGCCGGGGAGGCGCTTGAGGGGCGGAGGGGCGATTTCTTTCGGCAGGGACTGTTGCGGAAGCTCGTTCGACCCTCCGCACTTTCAGCCCTTCTTCCTCGTTGATGTATTTTTTCGCATGGCTTAGCAACTCCTCGTAGCTTTTAGCGGGCTTTCTCAAAAGGGAACTGAGGAAGGGGCCCTCCCTTAGCCCGTGCTAGATGGCTACTCTGAAAGCATCCGACCTCGCGGAAGGGATGCTTCTGGCGATGGAGGTGAACCGATGAAGATACCCTCTGAGTGATTCTGAGGGCCCTTGCGTAATGTGCAGCAGAATAGAGGCGTCGTGCTTGTACGCCTTGCAGCCGGCGAATTCTTGGCGGAATATCCCCTGAAAATCAGCAAAACAAGTGATAGACCCCGGGGGGCAGGGTGTTGAACCATTTTTGTACCGAACCGATTAAGGTGGTCCGGAAGACTCGGCACTTGAGGGCATCGGTATAGAAGTGGAGCGAGGCCGCTCCAGCAAATTGCGATAGATGTTCTTCCGGATCTGTTGTGTCGTCATACTTGTCTACTTGGAGATTCCGGAAGTATGATGGCGGGATTTCAGAAAGGATGTCCATGGTAAAAGGGCTGGGCTCATAGACCTCCGGAGCCCTAGTCGACCGGCTTTCGCCCTATTTCTCTCGTCGATTCTGGGTTAATGGCAGAGTGTTCTGATGTACTCGCCCTCCCAGCCTCTCTCCAGGCAATACTTCAATGTTAGTGGTTGTACGAGGTGGAGGGGGCATCTCTGGCGGTGGTCCACGAGAAGAAGGTTCACCAGAATGAGGATGAAGATATCCTATCCTTCTCCTTTCTCTGGCGAGGGCCTCAACCATGGCGTTGTCCACCATGGCTCTCAGTTGTGACGGTAGTATCGTAATGGGGTTTTCCTCCGCAGCGGAAGGAACTGAATGTTGTATTTCTTCAGGCTACATCTCTATGCCTTGCTCAAGTATTCCCACAGACGACGCCAACTGATGCGGTGATGGGGAAGAAGATCTGTTGACTTCCTTTCGATGCAATGAAGCACGAAGGAAGCTTAGGGGGTTCTCTCCGGCCTTAACAGTAAAAATGAAAACGTAAAGCGAAGACACGCGAGCTAACACAGACAACAAACCAAGACACAAGATGTAACATGGTTTGAAATAAGGATTCCTACTCTACGGAGGTGAGCTCTCTCACCGGATGCAGTGTCAAAGCACTTTCACTATGAATGTCCTCCTTCACAAAAAGGAACTTCCGGAGGTGGAGGAGAAAATCTCTTACAGTCAAGTCAAGATACAAGAAAAAGTACACGAAAGGTGAAGATCACCACTCTCCTTCTCCAGTGAAGTGGTAGCTCTCCTTCTCCCAATGCGTCTTCGTTTTCGGTTGGTTGGAATAATGCAGATCCCCTCCTGGCCTTCTGTCCTCTCTCTCCCTTTTATTCTCCCCTTCTGATCAGTTGTTGCCTCGCAAGCTTGTCCTGTCGTACACGTGACCACCACGCCCATCTAGAGAATCATTCTGTTACAAACACGAAGAGCGAAAGCTCCTCGGAATATTATATGAGGGTCCTTCTTCTGTTGTGTAACAACTTCTCATCTACATTTCGGGAAATACGCTAGCCTGTCCCTTTCAACCATTTGCCTTCAGTGAAACTAACCTAGACCTATAGCTCACGTATGACATAGTTCTTAGGCTCTCCCCAGCAGCCCGAACTAGCTCCTCTTCGTCCCGCACCAAACCATCTTCGGACTGGCGATGCCGAGTCAATTCTCATCCGCCCCATCTGCTTTTGGGCATACTAGACCGAATCGATTCTCGTTCATCTCCTAGCGAAGCATTCTCCGCCACCGCTTCGCCGTGCAGACTACCTCAACTTATCCTCCCGTTCCAATTGTCTCAGATGGTCACGCCCGGACCATTTTACCTTGCTTTCTCTGCCGAATCGATTATTTGGTTCGGAGAGTGTCTTACCCACGAGCCCTCTTACCCGGTTCACAGATAAAAGGTAATAGCAGTATCACAGATAAATCCGTGTAAGTTCTTCTCCGCTCCTCTTCAATTTTCAGCTAGATAAATATTCATGAAAATAAGCAACACTTGAGTACGGTATTTAGCATGTGCACCTAATTTCTTCCTTGGCAACCAATGGATCACCTTGGGATTGCTAGAATCGGCTGGAGAAGGAAACTGCACCAATATTGAAAACGGTATGAGTAAGAAAAAGGAACTACTACGATGTAAAACAGGATATAACATAATAAAACATACTCATTGAACACTGTTAAATTAAGAAGACCATCATCATCCACATCTGAAGCATTGAAGTGTTCCTCTTGCCACCAACCCATTCTGTCATGAATTATCATCTGTTAATATGTCAGAAGAAAAGATATGTAACATATTCGATTCAGATTTAATCTTCAGTTACAAGTCTCTAAGTATTTGTATTGTCAAACTTTTATGAGTTTGTTTGTAATAAAAGGTGATTATGTTCGTTCCAACGTATCTCACCATCGGTCCTTTGGTGATGATGAAAAAACGTAAATCATGGAGGATTTATGCCCCTTGATCCGTTGCTCATTGGTTAGAAATAGCGGAGGGCTTCTGAATCTAGGTGAAAATTTTAGATTTCACGTCGAAATTCGACTCCTATTCATTTGTAAGAATATTTACGTATATTATTCTAACCAACGGACCATCCTGAGAGAACAACTTTTATGAGTTTTTTATCATACAATGCGTAGCCTGAGGTCGAAGGGCAGTTTGAGCCTAAATAGCTTGATGAAATTATCAAAGACAATTTTAGAAAATGCACTATATTTATTCCGTCATTTTTATTGGTAATTATTTTGTTATTTAAACACTCCATATTCACCGTAAATGTTGTTTTTTTAAAACAGTTTTGATGGAAATCAAACTTCAAGGTCTATCATTCAAACTTCAGATTTACATCTGAAAAAAACATACATTTTAGGAAACTATACGCTCAGTTTGATTCCAGAATGCTAGTAGAGTGAAACAACGTAGCAACAAGAAAGGACATTCGGCATTTTACTAAAGAGCGCATCTAAAATTTGAAAATTCCCAAAAGGCATACCATACTTTGCTTTTTATCAAAAGACATACTTAATTTCAAAAATGTTATTTTTGTGTGCTCCACTTCTCCACGCTCTCATCTCTCCATGCCTTCAAATTTCCACATCCCCACTATATATCTCCATGTTTCCATGTTTATTGAGATCACTTCTCTGCATGTATATAAGTTTTCAAATAGCGAATAAAAGGGGACTTTTGAACTCTAATTCTAATCTTCTTTAATTTCTTTGTTATTATTTCTCCTATTCTCAATTCTAACTTAATTAAGCATCAGTGGAGATTCGTCAAAGTTTGCCTTGGTGCCCTCCTCGCTTGATGTTATTTTGCCGGATCATCTTGAAGACTTTTCACAACTCTAAAGATCGACATGTGGACTCCTTGATTGCGAAAACCATATCTCTGTTTCTCAATCGGAATATTTTGGCGTTGTCTATAGGAAAATCTGAGCTGGGACGTTGAGATGGGTGTTGAGATGGGTGACACAACGCATCAAGCTGACTCCAGACGTTATTTTCGTGCTCCAAAAGAATTCACGCCAATGGTAGATTCGGTAATTCATATTTATTTTCAGTCGCATAAGCTTTTGACAAAATGGGATCGGAGGGAACAAGTTAAAAAAATTTTCCTCCCAATGTCCAATTGTCTCGACGTGTCGAATGGTCGCTAACGAAGAATGCGGCCTCACATGATGAGATCGTCCGCTTTATTGTTGTCCCCGTTCGGCCATTGTTGTCAATTCTTTCAAAGATATGTGACATGGCGAAGGCTCAGATTCTCACTTGTTTCTCCGTGACTATTCGGATATGAATTCAATTCGGGCAAAAAGGGAGATGGGGAGAAGAATCGTGGGGTGTGTTGATGGGGAGAAGAATCGTTGGGTGTGTTGTTGTAACAGTCGCTAGGAGAAGGAAGGTGTCACGGAGTCGACTCGTGACAGGAGGAGGTGGTTGTAACCGTCACCTTCTTGGATATTCGAATGGAAATTTTTTCCTTGATGGCCAAGCTCCGCCTAAGGGAGGGCGGTCCTTGATTTCGCCAGAGATGAGTCCAACCTAGATTTACTCGGCATGAGCTTAGGATTCAACTCTGTCAGAGAGCTCCGACAACCATTTTCTCTTGCCCAATTATAATGTTGGGATGACAGAGTTCATCAATACTTTTGTACTTGCTATGTTTTTCTTATTGCTCCCGGATCAATTCCTTCGCCTTCTCCTCAACTTTGCTTTCTACTTCAAGTGAGGTCAAGCTCTTGGCGAATCCCCTCTAACGCTCAAGCCAAAATCGAGAATAAGAGAAATAAAGACAGAGCAATTATAAAAAAAAAAAAAATTAGAGTTCAAGAGTCCCCCTTTTCTTCACTATTTGGAGACTTATATACACGTAGAGAGATGATCTCAATAAACATGGAAACATGGAGATATATAGTGAGGATGTGAAAATGTAGAGACGTAGAGAGATAAGAACGTGGAGAAATAGAGCCATAGAGATGTGAAGTGGGGGGTGTGTTAGCATTACTGCACTTAAAGAGATGTTGCTGCTACATGCAGTAACTGCGCAAACGTTGTGCATGAAATGCACTTGGTGCATTCCGGTGGAAATGAA
Source organism: Wurfbainia villosa (assembly GCA_025175895.1). Classification (NCBI taxonomy): domain Eukaryota; kingdom Viridiplantae; phylum Streptophyta; class Magnoliopsida; order Zingiberales; family Zingiberaceae; genus Wurfbainia; species Wurfbainia villosa. The sequence goes on from CM046008.1 coordinate 3,566,925, forward strand.
AAGACACGGGTAATGAAAAGACATGGTTCTACATATAAAAGAATGTCCAAATTAAAGAGGAGAAGAAGCGAGTTGTGTTTTGTACGCATGAGGTTGAGAGAGTTTTCCAAAACTTCCAAGGCACTGTCGAAAATTTGGTCGGTGAATAGAGAATAGTTTGATTCTATAATTGCTCTTCAGATGACAAGCACAGTTCCTGAGACGTTTTCCCAAAGCTCTGAGCATAGTGAAGAACTTGGATGCTCGAGAATACTATAAGTATTTATGGTTTTTATATACTCATATATGTTGTTGTAATCCATAATAGCATTGGTATTAGATAATCAGAGCCTATAAGATGAGATTACAGTTATGCATGAGTACTTGTTCACGAGTTCTTCACAGAAAAGATGATAAACAGTGGAAGAAATCTCGAAAAATGAGAGTTTTGTGCACAGTGTCGAGTCAGAAAGAGGTTGTCGCGAGCAAGGAATGCCTCGGTCAAGCATTTTAGGTGATCGACATTGAGGAACGAGCAGGGTGTGGTACTATGCGTGCTAGGTTGTTTGAGTCCGAGTACAAAGGTGCTCAGGGAAAAGGAAAAGATCGCACAACGCGGTGCTTGGGCCATGGTGCTCGATGTGCAATCCTCGGCATGCAATGTGCAACACTTGATGCATGGGGTGCTCGGGTGAGGAGCGCACAATGCTCGATGCTCGGGCGAGGAGCGCACGACACTCGATGCTCGGGGTGCTCGGGCGAGGAGCACACGATGCTCAATGCTCGGAGTGCTCAAGCGAGGAGTGTGCGATGCTCGGTGCTTGGGGTGCTCGAGCGAGGAGCATGCGACGCTTGGTGCTCGGGGTGCTCGGGGTCCAGATTGTAAGGTGCTCGGCATGGAGCGCAGGCGCAGTGCTCATGCATGTTGTGCTCAGCCAGGAGTGCAGGCGATGTGCTCGGCAAACGCACTTCGCTCAAAGCTCAATACTCAGGCTACTCGGGTGAGGAACGCGTTGCGCGTGATGGGCATAGTGCTTAGGTTTTTGCACACAATGCTCGGGTGAGGAGTTGCATGGTGCTCTTCGCTTGGGATTGAGAACACGCAGTATGCGTGTAGCATGTAGATTGAAGCATTGGAAGCACTCGGGATTTGACCAAGTGTTCTAATGGAATAGCTAAATCAGTAATGACTGACTAGAAAAGTTGGCAATGGTCGATTAAACTCATAACTGAAGCGTCGAGTAGTTGATAGAACATGGACTTGATATAAGACTAGACTAAATTAACTAGGGAAGGTGTTTGGGACTCGCCAAATTGACTCTAGTTGAGTCAGCATTAGCTGAATTCGGACTAGCAAGGGTAGGGGTGTGCAATCGGTCGGTTAAACCGAAAAAACCGACCGAACCGACCGAACTTTCAAGTTCGGTTCGGTTTAATCGGAAATTCGGTTTTTTTATTCAAAAATATCGGTTTATTCGGTTTTTTCGGTTCGGTTTCGGGTTTTAATCGGAAAAATTCGATTAACCGAACTGACCGATTTTTTTCCGCGACACGCCTGTGTTGTGCTCAACACAGGCGTGTCGCACAAGCACAACACAGGCCAATGTGCGACACGCCTGTGTTGTGCTCAACATAGGCGTGTCGCACATTTCACATGTGCGACACGCCCGTGTTGTGCTCAACACAGGCGTGTCGCACATTTCACATGTGCGACACGCCCGTATTTCTCAGCGACACGTCTGGTGTTCCAGCGCTCAACACAGGCGTGTCGCACATTTCTCACCGGCCGTGTCGAACCGAAAAAATCGGTTTTTTCGGTTTTTAACCGAAAAAACCGATTTTTTTTTACAAAATCGGTTCGGTTCATTGGAAAATTTCGGTCGGTTCGGTTTAGTTAAAAAAAATTCGGTTTATTCGATTTCGATCTTAATCGGTTCGGTCGGTTCGGTTTTAACCGAATGCACACCCCTAAGCAAGGGAAGCACCAAATTAAAATCCAATAAGAAGACTTGGAGTTTATTTTCCGAAGTTAACAGTTGTCGATGGAGATTTATTTTTCTTGATTATTTGTGTTAGTTCTATGCCTGTGTAAATTGAATTAAGCCAGTTTTGTACTGGTTAGTCGGTTTTGTACTGACTTGATTAATCTCAATTTCAGATGACACGAATGATTATTACGATGACTCATCGTGATTTGTTACGAAATAAGCTGAGGAAAGCTATCCAAGGAATAGTTTATAATCCTGTTTATGGAGTCAGCGGACACATTGGGAGGCTCGATCGTCTTTTTTGGAGACTCGAGATGCAGGAGTTTTTGATCCTGGACAACTATTGGATTTGGGTACTAGTGCGTTCTCTACCGAACAATCCAAGTGTAGCTGCACATCACGTATAGGGGTGCTACGAGGGGTGCATGACATATGCTTTGTGCCCGAAGCTACTACACCATGTGGATCAGGGGGATCCCAAGGAGATTGAAGAGAATTCTGAAGTTGTTCAGCCTGAGAATATCCTAGTAGAGCCTAGAAAGATAGGATTTATAATCATTACTACTGCACTAGCGTTTGTCCTAGTGAGAGTAGTAATGACCTATCTAGTTTATTAGAGTTGTTTAGGTTATGAATAAAAATATTATTTTTTAGCAATCTTTCTAAAAGTATATAATATGTTAACAAACTTTTGAATAAGAAATGATTAGTTCATTTTTTGTTAAGATCATGATTAGTTAAAAATAATAAAATGATTAGTTCATTTTATGTTTAATATCATGACTTTTTATTGGTTAGTTTATTAGATGAGATACATGTAATATAATTGATCAATGTTGGTCAGATTGGAGCATACGAATGATGAATAGAAACATAGTTTTCACTTAATTTTGTAAACCAATTCAAACTTACATTGAGTCGATCAAAAATTACATACATATGACTTACACTGAATAACTAAATAATGTGTTTATTTATAATAGATTATGACAACTAAAGACATCATAGCTAACCTAACAAGGGTGAGAAACTTAACGGGGACAACTACAAAATTTGACACCTCAAAATATAATATGTTCTTGAGGAACAAGAAATTCTAGAGGTTGTTCATCAGGTTATGAAAGAGTCTGTTGATGGTTCCATTGCATAACACGGACGAGATCTTGATGTCTATAAGGCATGAAAGAAAAAGAACTCCACTGCTAAGGGGATATTGATTAGTTCAATGATAGATGACTTAATTTTTGAGTATGAGTCACATTCATCGGCTCATATTGTCTGGGTAACCCTTAGGGAAAAGTACAGTGGAGTGAATCTGAGCAAGCTTTGACGGCTGACAATTAAGTTTGACATCTACAAAAAGCGCCGGAATATCTCCATGGTTTAGCACCTAAGAGAGATGTCAAATATGATTCGGGAGCTTAAAATTGTTAGTCATGAGTTGACCAATGAACAACAGGTTCAGACAATGATCTGTTCCCTTCTTGATTCTTGGGAGATCATGAAATATAACCTAACTCATAGTGGGAGTATAAAGGCTTTCACTGATATCTCACATCATGTAAAATTGAAGGTGGAGAGAGTTGAATCCGTGAGGATTTTTGAACAAGCTTATATAGCTGTCAGTTATGGGAGATTATCAGGATCCAAGAAGAAAAAGTGGTTCAAGAAGGGAAAGGGAAAAGAAGCTAGTGCAGTTGCAGGATAAGACCCAAAGAAGAAGAAATGAAAGAAGACAAGAAAGAAACCTAAAAGCAAGTTGACTTACTTTAACTGTGACAAGAAAGACTACTTTGCTCAGGGTTGTAATGAGTCGAAAAAGATATATCCAAGTCTGTCTTCTTTTCCTGAGCATTATGTTACTAGTTTTGTATTGTTAACTGATTCTTATCCTTTATGGATTATAGATTCAGGAGCAACCAACCATGTAGCTCAAGAGTGAGTTACATTCATAGAGTACCATCGGTACCAACTGACAACAAGGGATATATGTAAGAAATAATATAAGGGTTGAAGTCAAAGGAGTTAGCACGTGCAAACCCAACCTTTGTAGTGGATGAACCTTGTTACTACATAATGTCTTGTATACTCCTGAGATTCGATGGAATTTAGTTTCCGTTACATACCTTCTTGATTTGGGATAAAAAAAAGGATAACTCGGTGCACGAAGCTCCCACCGTGTGGGGTCTCAGGGAAGGATCCATTGTACGCAGCTTTACCTTGCTTTACAAGAGATTGTTTCTAGGATTCAAACCCGTGACCTCTAGGTCACAAGGCATCAACTTTACCATTGTGTCAAGACTCCCCTTCTTGATTTAGGATATTGTATACATTTTTATAGTCGTGTAGAACTTCATATCAACTCTGTGTTAATAGGATATGATTTTTTAACTTTTGATTTCATGGCTCTTGATGCAAAATCGGATATCAATTATGATAATAATGGTTGTTTTTCAAACATTGATCTTACTAGTGATGCAGATATATTTGATGATGTTTGGTATGATAGATTAGTATATATAAGACAAGAACATATGAATCAGTTAGCTAACGAGAGTCTATTGGGCACTCGTTTATATGTGAGCATTGTCTTACTGAAAAAACAACTAAGAAGCCATTTGAGACTATTAAAATTGATTCACTATAACAATTAATTCATTCGGATATTTATAGTCTAATGAATGTGAAGATAGACATGGAGGTTCCTTTTTCATTATATTTATTGATGATTTCACTCGATTTGGTCATGTGTATTTAATTTCTTATAAATCAGAAGTATTGGATTGTTTCATTCGTTATATAAATGAAGTTGAGAATCAATTGGACTGTAAGGTTAAAACCTTACGCACCATCCATGGGGGTGAATATTTATTTGATCAGTTTAAGATAATTTGTAATGATAAAGGGATTATTAGACAACTGACAATCCCAGGAATTACACGACAAAATAAGATTGCTAAAAGAAAAAATAGGATTTTTTTGAAATGGTTAGATCTATAATGGCTCAGGCTAATTTGGTGATTTCTTATTAGGGAGATGCATTGTTAGCAGTGACCTATATACTTAACAGAGTGTCTTCTAAATCAATTTCATCTACCTCATTGATGTGTGTAAATCATGCTATGTTTTCACTACTCCATATACATGCATTCTATCACATTTCATATCATAGGCATGTATTTTATCATGATTCAGTTAAGTTTAGCATATTTTGGATGAAGGGACTGCTTTTGGGTGTTTTTGTGTTAAACAGGGCGAAGAAGCAGGCGTATCAAAACAACACAGGCGTGTTAGCAATCGACACGCCCGTGTCATGAGAACCAGCAGCCAACACGCCCTGGTTCACCGATTGACACGCCTGTGTCCGGGGTTCCAGCAGCCGACACGCCCAGTTCAGCTCCAACACGCCCTGGTTCACCGATTGACACGCCTGTGTCAGGGGTTCCAGCAGCCGACACGCCTAGTTCAACTCCAACAAGCCCCAGTTCAAGCGCAACACGCTCGGTGGGAAATGCCCGACACGCCAGTGCCCTCATTCGCAGGCGTGTTGCTGATTCGATTCGCACTCCTTTTCTGCGAGCAATCAGGATCTTCGTCTCAATTACGGGGAAATCTATTGCCTTAATTGAAGAGGAGGCCAAGGCTATAAAAGAGGAGAGATTCTAACCCTGAGGGGGACGGCGGGTGGTCAGAGATCGACGACAGAAGAAGTAAAAGAGAAGGAGTCGGCAGAAGAAGGATATGACACCCAGTATCGTAATTTCTTTCTCTAGTAATTCTTGTCAGACTATGGAGTAGTATCCTGTAATCTTAGGATGGGGGAGTAGCCCTTGACGATTTATGATGGATGATATAATCTATACTACTTGAACTATTATTTATTTTGATCTGGTTCTTTTGGATTCTTATTGATAAACCTAAGGAGCAAAGGGGAAGTACCTAACGGTGAACCCGAGTTCCCGAAAGCCAGAACCAACTAGGGAATAACTCCTACTAGTAGCGGTAGTGTATCTATGAGGGCTTGCGGGGGTCTCGTGACAGGTCTCCTTAGCTGATTATGGTCCCGTGTGCAAACCTACCGTGAAGAGGAAATTTGACTCTAGAGGAACTCTTATGAACTTAATGGATCTATCAAATCCAGTTTTTACCAAGTAACGGAGGTAAGACATAGGGAGGTTTGCGGGGGTCTCGTGACAGGTCCCCTTAGCTGATTATGATCCCCTACGCTCGAACACCGTGACAGGTAAATTGAGTTTGATAGGTATAGTTAACGTAGACCTCGAAAGGGGCCGTTGATTTACCTTAGGATAGGTTCCATCAAAACAACTCTAATAAGGTTAGGAAAGGATTAAATCACCTTATAAATCGTCGACGTGGTGAAACCCATATCCTGAGATTCTCCTCAACTCTTGACTTTCAGCTCGTTCTTCTCATTCGTTGTTCTTGACTTCTCAGGATTCTTTGCTTAAACCACAATTCGATTGACTAGATAACTTGGTATCACGACCACTTGGTAATTGACCCAATCCCTGTGGGATCGATATTTTTATTACTTGACGACAACCGTGCACTTGCGGAAAACAAAACATCAAGTTTTTGGCGCCGTTGCCGGGGATTGGCACTCAATATTGAATTGAGCGTGATTTAGTTAATCTAGATTTCTATTTTTGTTTTTTTTCTTTGTGTCTATTCTGAATTCTTGTTTTGGGAGCCTCTCTTGTTGTTGCATGCACAGATTTAATAGGAAAATCCTCGATATTGATCCTGAGATAGAGAGAATGTTCCTTGCTAGAAGACGATTTCAGCAACGACAGGAAGAAAATCTGACCTCCAACATGGCTGATCAGAATGAGAATAAACCTCTAAGGGATTATGCAGCACCTAGTGCAAGGGGATTGAGATCGAGTATTAGAAGACCCCCTATTGAAGCAAACAATTTTGAATTAAAACCGGCTCTACTATCCATGGTCCAACAGCATCAATTCGGAGGAGCACCCACTGAAGATCCAAATCTGCACTTGGAAGTATTTTTGGAATTTTGCGAGACTTTAAAACTGAATGGAGCCTCAGCTGATGCTATTAGATTGCGCTTGTTTCCTTTCTCATTGCGGGACAAAGCTAGAGCTTGGCTACACTCTCTTCCAGAAGATTGTATAACTACCTGGGATCAGCTGGAGCAAAGATTCTTAGATAAGTATTTTCCACCAAAGAAAGCGCAAGTCTTGATCATCAAATCACTAATTTTGCGCAAAAGAATGAAGAAACATTATTTGAAGCTGATTTAAGGGATTACTACAGCAATGCCCTCATCATGGGCAGGAGAAGTGGCTCATTGTTCATACTTTCTACAATGGAATCTCGTATGCTACTAAAGTTTCTCTTGATTCTGCTGCAGGAGGAGCTCTTATGAACAAAACATTGGATGAAGCTTTTGAGATCATCGAGAATGTGGCAATGAATTCTCACCAATGGGCTACAGAACGAGGATATCAAACTAAAATGCCAGGTAAGTTTGAGGTAAGTACCATTGATCTACTCAGTGCAAAAGTCGATGCGTTAACTCAAAAGCTCGAACATTTTAATGTATCAGCTGTAAACTCATCTAATGTCACTTGCGAGATATGTGGTGTAACAGGACATGTAGCAATGAATTGCCAAATCCTACACGCACCATCTGAAGGAGCTGGGATTGAGCAAGTAGATGCGCTAAATAATTTTAATCAGAAGCCTAATGGTGGCAACCCTTACTCGAACACGTACAATCCCGGTTGAAGGAATCATCCCAACTTTTCGTATAGAGCCAACCAAAATTCTTCGGGACAGAACAGTTTTGGAGCACCTTCGGGATTTCAGCCAGGACCCAAGTCGAGCTTAGAAAAGATGATGGAAAATTTTATTACGTGTCAGGGGAAGATAAATGATGAATTTCGGCAGCATATTGTAGAATCAAATAGGCAACATCAAAATAATACCGAGGCAATCAAGCAATTGGGAAGCAAGGTTGATAATTTGACTAATCACACAAGAATGCTGGAAAATCAAATTTCCCAAATTGCCAGCTCAGCATCAAGGACGCAGATTTCCTGGAAATTCAGAAGTAAACCCAGCCGAGCATTGTAATTCCATAAGTTTGAGAAGTGGAAGGATTTTAGAAGGAGACAGAGCTCAACAAGCAGCCCCTGTGCTAAATGACACGAGCATGCCAGAGTTGGAAGAAGAGAAGACGCTGGGTTGAGTAGCAAAGGAAGCCGACAACACACCCTGACCCAGGGCGTGTTGTTCAACACGCCTGAGGGAAAGCAGACACACGAGCGCGTGTCAGCCGACACACTCGTGTCGGGTAACTCCAGTGCACACGCCCGGCCTGTCTTACGACACACCAGGTGTCGAATAGGGAACCAAAAACATATAAGCCCCCTATCCCGTTCCCTCAAAGGTTGATTAAGGAAAAATTGGATGAACAATTTGGTAAGTTCCTTGAGGTAATTAGGAAGCTATATATCAATATACCTTTTACAGAAGCTCTTGACAAATGCCCACATACTCCAAGTTCTTGAAGGACATCTTAACAAATAAAAGAAAAGTCGAGAGCATGTAATAGCGGTGGCTCTTACTGAGGAGTGCAGCGCTTTAATTAAGAACATGGTACCTCCCAAACTAAATGATCCAGGTAGCTTTTCTATCCCTTGCATAATTAATGACTCAAATTTTGATAAGGCTTTTTGCGATTTGGGCGCCAGTGTAAATCTGATACCTCTTTCCATATGCAAGAAACTAGATTTAGGAGAAATGAAACTAACTACTATGGCCTTGCAGTTAGCTGATCGCTCCATTAGATATCCTTTGGGAATCTTAGAAGATGTACCAGTGCAGGTGGGAAATTTTATTATTCCTGCAGATTTTGTAGTACTAGACATGGATGAAGACCCATGTATTCCACTCATTTTGGGGAGACCTTTCTTGGCTACTGCAGGAGCAATGATAGATGTCAAGAACCACAAACTCTCACTTGCATTTGGAAACGACAAAATTGAATTTGACCTTTCAAAAGGCATGTTAAACAACCTTCTGCTTTTTATGTTTGTTGTAGGATTGGCGGTTTCAGTCAATAGCACTAGAAGGAGCACAGAACAAACTCATCTTAATAAGCTCGGAGGGGATTTTGAGGATAAAGAGTGGAGATTTGCGACTGAACCTCACACCACAGTGTAGAACTTAAGCCTCTTCCATCCACACTCGGTATGAATTCCTTGGCGAAAACTCTACTTATCTGTGATCATTAATGCTAATCTGAGCAATGCAGAGACCAAAACTGATTGAGGTATTGAAAACACATAAGAATGTCATTGGATACAAGATTGATGATATTAGGGAATTAGTCCATCGGTTTGCATGCACGAATTCTACTAGAAGACAATTTTAAAACCTCTATAGAGCATCAAAGAAGGTGAACCGGCTATGAAAGAGATAGTCAAGAAAGAGGTCATGAAATTGCTAGATGCAGGAATTATCTATCCAATATCCGATGGCGAATGGGTAAGTCCAGTCCATGTCGTACAAAGAAAGGGGGATAACGGTGATAAGGAATGCTACGAATGAGTTAATCCCCACTAGAGTCACATTACGGGATGGAGAATGTGTATTGATTACGAAATTGAATAAGGAAACTAGAAAGGACCACTTTCCCATCCCATTTATTGACCAAATGCTAGGCCCGATTGGCAAAACACTCGCATTTACATTACTTAGATGGATACTCGGTTTCTATCAAATCCTATTTATCCTAATGACCAAGAGAAAACAACTTTCACCTGCCCATATGGTACTTTTGCTTTGGAAGAATGCCTTTTGGACTATGCAATGCACCACCACATTTGAGGTGTATGACTTTAATTTTTTCTGACATGATCGAGAATATAATGGAAGTGTTCATGGATGATTTTTCTGTATATGGTGCAGATTTTGATATGTGTTTATCTAATTTGGTCAAGGTCTTGCAGAGATGCGAGGAAATGAATTTAATGCTTAATTGGGAGAAGTGACACTTCATGGTGCGAGAAGGCATAGTACTTGGGCACCTAGTCTCACACCGTGGTATCGAGGAGGACATTGCTAAAGTCAAGTGATCAAGAAGTTGCCTCCTCCAGTGATGTCAAGGGAGTCGTAGTTTCCTAGGACATGCGAGGGTTCTCTGACGGTTCATCAAAGACTTCTCAAAAATTTCAAAACCATTAACTAATTTGCTTGCTAAAGATGTTGTGTTTCACTTTGATAATCCTTGTCTTGATGCATTTTCCAGGTTAAAGGAAGCATTAACAACCACCCCAATAATGCAACCTCCAGATTGGAGTCTCCCTTTTGAAATTATGTGTGATGCCAGCGATTTTGCTGTGGGAGCAGTGTTAGGACAAAGGAAGGATCGCAAGGAGTATGCAATCTACTACGCCAAGAAACATTGGATGAAGCACAAATGAATTATGCTACCGGAGAAGGAACTCTTGGCTATAGTATTTGCTTTCGACAAGTTCAGATCTTATATCATAGGGACCAAGGTGATAGTTTACAGATCATGCAACCATAAGATATTTGTTTGAGTAAAAGGAATCTAAGCCAAGACTTATCCGGTGGATACTTCTCTTACAAGAGTTTGACTTAGAAATTGAGACAAGCAAGGAACGAGAACGTGATTCTGGACCATCTATCAAGGCTTCATCTAGAATCAAATGCGGGAAGAGCCGATGATCTTGCTATAAATGATTTCTTTCGGATGGCAGCTACTAGCGGTTAGAACAATCAAAGCTCCGTGGTATGCTGATTTTGCCAACTACCTAGCTTGCGGGATAATACCTTCTCACATGAGTTATCATCAGAGGAAGAAGTTCCTTTTGGATGTAAAGCATTATGTGTGGGACGAACCATTCCTGTTCAAGCAAGGGGTGGATGCTATATATCGAAGATGCGTACCCGAAGAAGAGATTGAGGATATATTGTATCACTGTCATTCTTCTGCCTATGGAGGTCACACGAGCACAGACAAGACTGCGGCAAAGGTTTTGCAAGCAGGATTTTATTGGCCTTATATTTTTAGAGACTCTCGGAATTATGTGACGACTTGTGACCGTTGTCAAAGGACCGGGAACATATCAAGGAGACATGAGATGCCTTAAAATTTGATATTGGAAGTCGAATTGTTCGACGTCTGGGGAATTGACTATATGGGACCCTTCCCTACTTCCTATAAAAATACCTATATACTGGTAGCAGTGGACTATGTGTCTAAATGGGTTGAGGCTCTACCATCCCCCTCTTGTGATGCAAAAACAGTCATTGAGCTCTTTAAGAGTATAATATTTCCAAGATTTGGAATACCGAGAGCAGTAATAAGTGATGGAGGCTCACACTTTATCGAACGACAATTTGAAAGTCTTCTCAAGAAGTATGGAGTAACCCATAAACTAGCCTCACCATATCATCCACAAACGAGCGGGCAAGTAGAAGTTTCGAATAGGGAAATCAAGACTATCTTGGAAAAGCGATTATCAAGATCAAGGAAGGATTGGTCTTTAAGACTTGATGATGCTCTATGGGCCTATCAGCGCCTACAAGACACCCATTGGAATGACTCCGTTTCGATTAGTTTATGGAAAACCATGTCACCTTCAGTTGCCAGAGCACAGGCATATTGGGCAATTAAATGGCTTAATTTTGACTGAAGAAAGCCGGAGAGAAAAGAAAGCTGCTAAATGAACTTGAAGAACTACGCCTTGATGCTTATGAACATGCAAGGTCTTACAAGGAGAAAACGAAGAGGTGGCATGACAAGAATATCATGCGCAGAGAATTCCATCAAGGAGACTTGGTATTACTATTCAACTCCAGATTGAAACTCTTTCCTGGGAAGCTGAAATACAGATGGTCGGGGCCATATCGAGTTGAAAAGGTTTATCCTCATGGAGCTATTGATATATCTAGTGAGTCTACGGGAATTTTCAAAGTAAATGGTCAAAGACTTAAGAGATACTTGCAAACAATTACATTGGTGATTGGAGATGAGGAGAGCTGAGCATACTCCTCAAGCCATATCCCCAAAACTAGGAGTATGAGGGTCAAGCTAACGACCTTAAACAAGCGCTTCTTGGGAGGCAACCCAAACTATTTTCATTTCTTTTTAGTTATTGTATTTTATTTTATTTTATTCTTTATTTTATTTTTATTTTTTTCAGGTTTTCAGGATACGTGCCACTGCGTGCCAAGTTGACACGACCCGCCTGTGCCGAACGACACAGGCGTGTTGTTGGTACCCGAAGACAACACAGGCAGGGCGTGCTGACTAGCACGCCCGTGTCACACCCTTCTCAACCTAGGCACGCCTGGGCCGGACTGCGGCACGCCTGGGCCGGACTGCGGCACGCCTGGGGAGCGACGGAGCACGCCCGTGTCGCACCCTTCTCAACCTAGGCACGCCTGGGGAGCGACGGAGCACGCCCTAATTTTCCACTCGCGATCCAAGCTGATTTTTATAGGAGAGCTGATGAGTTTTTCACTGCTGAGTCCGCCCGGAGGGAAGATGATGATAAATTTCGACAGGAGTCCCGGGAATTTTACCAGAGGCGTAGGTGGCGAGAGGAGGATGCTAGTAGTGAAGACGATGACCATTGACCACCTTGAACTATTTTGTGAGTTTGATGCACATCCTTTATTGTTTGTTCTGTCTCTACTTAGATTTTTATTTTTGTTACTTCTTTTTTGTTTTCATCTTTTCATATATCATAACAGTGCATTTTTATATCATATAGCTTAATACAACTGAACATTGGTGGATCATGATATTCCTTTTGCCTATTTGATAAGAACCCTATTTCACTTCTAACACGGTCTATAAGTCCGAGGTATCCAAAGAAAAGATTTAAATCCCCATATCGGACAGTACTGATTTTCCATTGAGACTTACTGCGCAACTTGGTTACTGGAGAAACACTTTCACTAGAAGTATTGTTTAAAAAAAAAAAAAGGTTACTGGAATTGTTTTCAAGCACCCCTTTGAGACCAAGTAGTTACTGGGGAAACACCTAAAAGGTGCCCCTTTGAGACTAACTAGTTACTGGGGAAATGCTCTCTATAATTCCTTTCCTTCTCTCTTCTTAGAAAGTGCTCCTTTGAGACCTTTTGATGATAGGTAAGAATGATCCATGCATTAAGGCAGGTAAGTGCCTCTATGCCGAAAATAAGAATGTTCTACGATAGAAGGGATGTCAAGTCCAGATTGGTGTCCAATGACTTTAGTCCACCTTTTCACGTGCACTATATAGGGATCTTTCAAGTTTGGCAACTAGGAATGATTTGAAAAGATTAAGATCAGATTGTATACCTCTGGATGGTGTCTAGCATTTCCACAATTAAGTTGTCTTTTGAGTTTTCTTTGCTCGAGGACAAGCAAAAGTTTAGGACTAGGGGATTTTGATGTGTGTAAATCATGTTATGTTTTCACTACTCCATATACATGCATTCTATCACATTTCATATCCTAGACATGTATTTTATCATGATTCAGTTAAGTTTAGCATATTTTTGATGAAGGGACTGCTTTTGGGTGTTTTTGTGTTAAAATGAAGAAGCAAAGCGACAAACAACACAAAGGAGTTAGCAATCGACACGCCCGTGTCATGAGAACCAGCAGCCAACACGCCGCTCGTTCACCGACACACGCTCAGGTCCGGGTTCCAAAGAACGACACGCCTAGCTCACCCAACACGCTCGTTCACCGATTGACACGCCTGCGTGGGTTCCAGCAGCCTGACACGCCCAGCTCAGCTCCAACACACCCCGCCTCAAGCGAACACGCCGTGGGAATGCCCGACACGCCGCTGCTCATTTGGCACGGGCGTGTTGGCCTGATTCCAGAATTCCTTTTCTGCGAGCAATCAGGATCTTCGTCTCAATTATGGGGAAATCTATTGCCTTAATTGAAGAGGAGGCCAAGGCTATAAAAGAGGAGAGATTCTAACCCTGAGGGGGACGGCGGGTGGTCAGAGATCGACGACAGAAGAAGTAAAAGAGAAGGAGTCGGCAGAAGAAGGATATGGCACCCAGTATCGTAATTTCTTTCTCTAGTAATTCTTGTCAGACTATGGAGTAGTATCCTGTAATCTTAGGATGGGGGAGTAGCCCTTGACGATTTATGACGGATGATATAATCTATACTACCTGAACTATTATTTATTTTGATCTGGTTCTTTTGGATTCTTATTGATAAACCTAAGGAGCAAAGGGGAAGTACCTAACAGTGAACCCGAGTTCCCGAAAGCCAGAACCAACTAGGGAATAACTCCTACTAGTAGCGGTAGTGTATCTATGAGGGCTTGCGGGGGTCTCGTGACAGGTCTCCTTAGCTGATTATGGTCCCGTGTGCAAACCTACCGTGAAGAGGAAATTTGACTCTAGAGGAACTCTTATGAACTTAATGGATCTATCAAATCCAGTTTTTACCAAGTAACGGAGGTAAGACATAGGGAGGTTTGCGGGGGTCTCGTGACAGGTCCCCTTAGCTGATTATGATCCCCTATGCTCGAACACCGTGACAGGTAAATTGAGTTTGATAGGTACAGTTAACGTAGACCTCGAAAGGGGCCGTTGATTTACCTTAGGATAGGTTCCATCAAAACAACTCTAATAAGGTTAGGAAAGGATTAAATCACCTTATAAATCGTCGACGTGGTGAAACCCATATCCTGAGATTCTCCTCAACTCTTGACTTTCAGCTCGTTCTTCTCATTCGTTGTTCTTGACTTCTCAGGATTCTTTGCTTAAACCACAATTCGATTGACTAGATAACTTGGTATCACGACCACTTGGTAATTGACCCAATCCCTGTGGGATCGATATTTTTATTACTTGACGATAACCGTGCACTTGCGGAAAACAAAACATCACTCATATGAATGCAAGACAGACAAAAAGCTAAATTTGAGTAATCTAAGACTCTAGAAGGCAACTGTCTATGTTCATGAAAGTTCTTACAAATATGAAAAACTAAGACATAGAGGTAAGAAATATATCTTCATAAGATATTCTAACACCTCTAAAGATTATATTTTTATTGGTGAGCAACAAGATGAAACCATCTCCGAAATAGAGTCAAGAGATATTATTTTTCCCGAAACAGAGTTCCCAACAAAAAGTGATATTGATAAATCAATTCCTTTATTTAAGAAGGATAATAGATTATCCACAAAAAAGGGGTGTCATGAGGGATGATTGATTCTAGTCAACTGAGTGGGAATATTTTGTCACGTCGTGAATTGACTTCTCAACAACCCAACTTACGAAGAAATGTTCGTAAAATTAAACCTAAGAAGAGGTTCGATATTGAGAATGAGACATTGATACACTCCCTATTGATGATGAAGAACCTCAATCAGTTGCAGAAGCATTGGGATTGATGTTAGAGAAAAGTAGAAAGTTACAATGTTTGAGCTTTAGTCGATCCTCCTCCAGACTAAAAGACTATTAAGAATAAGTGGATTCTCAAAATAAAGAGGAAAGCAGATGGATAGATTAAATGACACAAAGCTTGTTTAGTTGCAAATGAGTATGCCATATTGGAGGGTGTTACTTCATAACCAAAATAAAGAGATACGGAGATTACATGAAAGAAGCCCTATTTATATACAAAAATTAGGGCATATTCAAAGGAATAAATCAAACCTTATCCTAGGAATAAATCAAACTCTATTCTAGGAAATAATTATCCCTAACGATATTTAGGGATGACATAATTATCCCTAGCCATATATATAATATTCTAATACTCCCCCTCAAGTTGAAGAATATAAATTATATGCACCCAGCTTGTTACATATGTAGTCAATTCGGGGATCTCTCAGTGACTTAGTTAAATATATCTGCTAGTTGATCATGTGAGTTAACAAAACTAGTAGATATTTTTCCGGATTTGACTTTCTCTCTGACAAAGTGACAGTCGATTTCAATATGTTTTGTCCTCTCATGAAAAACTAGATTTGAGACGATATACATGGCGGCCTGGTTATCACATATAAGTGATATTTGTGTAACATCTCCAAACCTTAGTTCCTGAAGCAACTGTTTGAGTCATATAAGCTCTTGACTGACTATGGCCATAGCTCGATATTCTACCTTTGCATTGGATCTTGCCACAACATTCTATTTTTTTCTTTTCCAAGAAACAAAGTTACCTCTGACAAATATACAAAAACCAGAAGTGGATCTCCTATCACTGGGAGATCCTGCCCAGTCTGCATCAGAATATCCTATGACTTGAGTATATCCTTTATTTTCATACAAAAGACCATTTCCTGGAGTGCTTCTGATATATCGAACAATGTGAATCGCATCATCCCAATATTCTTTACATGGAGAGTTGAGAAACTGACTTACTACACTTACTGCAAATGAGATATCTGGACAAGTAATAGTAAGGTAACTTAGTCTCCCTACTAATTGCATGTATCATTCAGGATCTGGTAGAGGCTCCTCCTGATTTGTAGGAGCTTGACATTAGGATCCATTGGGTTCTCAACTGTCTTTGAGTTTAACATTTTTGTTTCTTTTAGAATATTCATTGCATACTTCCTTTGGGATATAATGATCCCATTTCTGGACTATACTACTTCTATCCCTAAGAAATATTTGAGTCTACCGAGATCCTTTGTCTGGAAATATTTGAAAAGATGTTGTTTCACCTGTGAGATCCCGAGATGATCACTACCTGTGATGACAATATTATCAACATAAACTACTAGGTAGATGCAACCAGTAGATGAGTGACGATAAAAGACAGAATGGTCAGCTTCGCTCCGAGTCATGCTGAATTGTTGAATTACAATACTGAATCTACCGAACCATGCTCTGGGTGACTGCTTGAGACAATATAAAGATTTTCGTAAGCGGCACACAAGACCAGAAGACTCCCCCTGAGTAACAAAACACAGAGGTTGCTGCATGTAGACTTCTTCGAGTAGGTCACCATGTAAGAACACATTCTTGATGTCCAACTGATATATAGGCCAGTGTTGAATCGCAACAATGGACATGAATAAATGTATAAAGGACATCTTGGCAACAGAAAAAAATGTGTCCCCATAATTCAATCCGAAGACCTGAGTATAACCTTTAGCAACGAGACGAGCCTTAAGCCGATCAACCATTCCGTCTGGACCAACCTTCACCATATATAGCCATCGACAACCAACAACTGACTTTCCTATTGGTAGAGGAACGAGGTCTCAAGTCTCACAGCTTCGTAAGACACTCATTTCGTCCAGCATAGTCTGTTTCCATCATGGATGGGCAAATGCATCTCCTGCAGTCTTCGGAAGAGAAACAGACGACAAGGAGGAAAGACAAGAATAATAGGAAGGAGAAAGACGATGGTAACTCAAAGAAACATAATGAGGAGAAGGATTACAAGTGGAACGTATACCTTTCCGAAGTGCAATGGGAATATCAGTCGGAAGAGGACCGGACCAGGAAGGAAGCGAGTGGATTTGGTTTGGAGATGATCCCCATGGAGTCGATGTTGGGTGGTAGTAACAAAGTAGGCCGGCGATAAACCTGCAATAAAGGAGGAATTGAGGCTGGGGGTGATAGAGAATCCTCCGAAGGATCAAAGACTGGTACATGCATAGAAGGATAAACCTCGGATGACAACTCTGAAGACCCAAAGAGAGGAACTGAATCAAAGAACGTGACATCAGCAGAGATAAAATACCAACGGAGTGTAGGGGAATAATTATACCCTTTTTGAGACCGTGGGTACCTAAGGAAAACACATTTATACGACCGAGGAGAGAGTTTATCAATGACAGGATCAAGAGCATGAGCAAAACATGTAGAACCAAAGACCCTAGGTGGTAAAGGATGAAGGGACTGCTTCGGATAAAATACATGATGTAGTATTTGACCCTGTAAAGTGGAGGAAGGCATGCGATTAATGAGATAACATGCAATAAGTATGGCGTCACCCCAAAACGAAGAGGAACATGAGAGTGAAGGAGAAGAGTTCGGGTGGTATCGAGAAGATGACGATTCTTGTGTTCTGCAACTCCATTCTGTTGGGGGGTATGAGGATAAAACGTCCGATGTAATACGCCATGAGATGACAAGAAGGTCCGAAACAGAGTAGATAGTTATTCATGTGCATTATCACTCTACAAGGATCGAAGATTGTGTTTTTACTTCATTAAAAAAAGATTAGAAAATAGAAAATAATTTCGAACGATCCTTCATCAGATATAACCAAGTACAACGGGAAAAATCGTCTATAAAAGTAATAAAATATCTTGACCCCAATGAAGAGGCAACACAACTCGGACCCCAGACATCAGAATGAACCAAAGCAAAGGGGGGTGTGGCCCAACTTATAATGCGAGGAGAAAATGAATTACGAACATGCTTGCCTAACTGACACGACTCACAAGACAAAGACTCTAAATGAGACAGACTAGGATGTAATTGTTTTAACTTATCAAGACCAGGATATCCCAACTGAGCATGAATAACAAGTGAATATGCTACCGCTGCACCAACAAGAGAGTTTTGTTGAAGTCGATATAGGTCATGAGACTCACACTCGAAGTCAATCATCCTCCCCGTACTCCGATCCTGTAATGAAATAAAAGATTTAGTAAACGAGATGACACAATCAAAAGACCGAGTAAGCTGACTTATTGATAACAAATTAAAGGGAGCTCCGAGAACATAAAGAACATTATGAATGGGAAGAGATGGGGAAGGATGAACAATACCAACACCTTGGGACTGAGTGTGAGAATCATTTTCCATGGTAACACAAGGTAAATAACCAGAAGTAGATAGTGAAGAAAACAAAGATCTATTACCTATGATATGATCAATGGCCCCCGAGTCAAGTACCCAGGGACCCGAAGAGCGAGATATGTCAGTAAAGAAATTACCATCTTGTATAACGGCAGCAGTGGAATTAGAATTCCGTCTATCCTCATACCATTTTAGAAAGTCATCGTAGGAAGGCGGTGAAGTTAGAGCTGGTGTCGACTGTGAAGTGGAAGCTGAAGACGTGACAGAACTCTGAACGATCTGAGCAGCATGAGCAGGTCAACCATGGAGACTCCAACATTTATCAATCGTGTGTCCTGGTCGATGACAGTGATCACACCAAGGACATCCTTTGCCATTCTTACGAGGTGGAGGTCTGTTATTGTTTCGAGAGACCAAAGCTGAAGAATCAACCGGAATGGAGGATGACAATGTCAAGACTTTTGCAGGGACACGGAGGAGAGTCATCCAGGTAGAGTCCATAGTGGCTTCTATGGGGCTACCCAGGATCTGATCACGAATATGAGAGTAATCTGTGGGCAGACCATATAAAGCCAGAGACAAAAAATTTCTTTTGATTTTCAAACTCTGTAACAAGAGTGGCCGCAGGTGGGAACAAGTCATTGAACTCGCACAGAAGGCTAGAGATTGATCCCAGATAAGTTGACATAGAATCCTTGATCTGATGGGCATTAAAGATGGTCATGAGGTCGTCACAAACTTGATAGAGTCGCCAAAAGGTGTTCATAAAAAGTTATTGAACCTATATCCAAACATCCTTGCAGGTCTTATGAGTGCAGAAGACATCCCTGAGAGATGGATGGATGGTGGCCCGGATAATGCAACACAACTGAGCATCAATTTTTTTCCATAAAGGACGATCTACAACTCGAATATCCTCTTCAGTTTGGATGAGATGTGTTTCATAACCCTATCCAACAAGCCAAAGTTCAATGTGAGAGGACCAAGAGGAGTAGTTCTTATCATCTAAGAGCTCAAACGAGAACGGTGTCGTGACGTGGTTGGTAAAAATTGGAAAATTCGGCTTCGAAGTACTGGGGGTAGCCATGACGAATAAAGGTTGGATGGTCTGAAAGAAAGTTGCTGGAAGAGTAGTGTTGCGTGCTCACCTTGGCTGCCAGAAATGGAGCCAAAGGAAGCACTGCAAATGAACCCGAAATGAAGCCCGGATTTAACGACAGAGGAGAAGCGGGGAAGAGTCCAACGAGGCGGCGCTGCATATCTGAGCGACAGCGATAGGTTCGGGCGGAAACGGTGAGGCGTCGTCAAGAGATCGTCGGACCTCCCCTAGGCTCTTCGAAGGAGTTGAATCCTAAGCTTGCACCGAGTAAGGGACGAAATCAAGGTTGGACTCATCTTTGCGAAATCACGGACCTCCCTTCCTTAGGCGGAGCTTGGCCATAAAGGAAATTTTTTCCTTCTATATAATCCGAGGAGACAACGATTACAAGGACCTCTTCCTGTCACGAGTTGACTCTACGACACCTTCCTTCTCCCAGTGATTATTACATCAACGCAGCCCACCATTCTTCTCAGTTCTCCCCATCTCCCTTTTTCCCCGAATTAAATTCACATCCGAATAGTAGTAGAGAAAGGAAAATTTAGACCTTCTCCCTGCTATATCTTTAAAAGAATTGGCGACAATGGCTAGAGGGGGACAACAATGAAGCAGATGATCTCATTGTGTGAGCTCGCATTCTTCGTCAGTGACCATTCGGCACGTCGAGACAATTGGACATCGAGAGGTAAAAAACTTAACTTTTTCCCTCCAACCCCTTTTTGTTAAAAGCTTCTGCGATTGAAAATAAATGTGAATTTCCGCATCTACCATTCGCATGAATTCTTTTGGAGCACGAAAATAATGTCCGGAGTCATCTTGATGTGTTGCTTCACCCATCTCGACGTTCCAACTCAGATTTTCTCACAGACGACACCAAAATATCCCGGTGATAGATTCTTCGCAGTCAAGGAGTCCAAATGTCAAATTTTGGAGTGGTGAAAAGCCTTCGACATGATTTGTCAAAATAACACCGAGTGAAGAGGGCGCCAAGGCGAACCTTGACGAATCCTCTTCGACGCTCAAGTCAAAATTGAGAATAGGAGAAATAAAGATAGAGCAATTAAAGAAGATTAGAATTAGAGTTCAAGAGTCCCCCTTTTCTTCGCTATTTGGAGACTTATATGCCTGTAGAGCGGTAATCTAAAAAAACAGGGAGATGTATAGTGGGGATGTGGAAATATGGAGATGTGGAGAGATGTGAACATGGAGAAGTGGAGCCATGGAGATATGGAGTGGGGATGTGGAGTTGATCAAGTCATACCGTACCTTCAAATATGGTTGACTGAGTCAATTGATCACTCGTCATATCTTGTTGAGTCATTTACTAGACTCGGCCTACCCCGTTGAGTCCTTTATCTACTCGACATTAACGAATACAAGGTGCACCCAGTGATGCCATATATGGCTTATATGTTGACATCGACTCTTCAGGTACACGTACTCATATATGTTGACTAAGTCGAACTTCACCACTCTAAATTATCTCTCCACATAAGTGGTATTATTTTTAAAAATTAGCACCACAGCCAGCACCACTATGATACCAAACTTTTGAACATCATAGAAGACTCAAAAGTAGGATTACATACCTTCTTTACATTCTCAAGATTCTCCACTTTCATTTCATGTCATAGTTTTAGAATTTTAAATCCTCTAGATCCATTAATGAGTTTCAGTCAAAACTCATTGATAGTCTTAGCTAGCTCTGATTGAACCCAGTGTGAGTTTGGTAGTATGTTTTTCAAAATTCAACCTCTATACCAATGAACACATATCCAAAATTTTGCATATAAACTCAAAATCAAAGTTTCATATTATATTTACATTCTCTATATTTTTCTCTTCTACTATGTATTCAGGTTTCATATTTTTAAATCTTCTATCAATGAGTTTATTTTAAAAAAAAAATCAATACCACATAAAAATAATATTT
This sequence comes from Wurfbainia villosa, assembly GCA_025175895.1. NCBI lineage: Eukaryota > Viridiplantae > Streptophyta > Magnoliopsida > Zingiberales > Zingiberaceae > Wurfbainia > Wurfbainia villosa. The sequence continues at coordinate 3,588,739 of CM046008.1, forward strand.
CTAAACTTCTGAGAGAAAGAGTATTTTTGAAATTAAATGTGTATTTTTTGTAAAAAACAAAGTATGGTGCATCTTTTGAGAATTTTCAAACTTGAAGTGCTCAATTTGATAAAATGCCGAAGGACAATTCATATTTCTAAATGCAAAAATTGGTCATAAGCGGACACTAAAAATCTGAAGCCCGCTGCAGATCCTCAGGGAAAGGGAGTGATACTCAATATATACGATTATGAATTATAGAGAGTAAATATCTTTCATAAAGGAGGTAAGATAAACAAGAAAAGGATGAGGTTTCTGTGAATCAGGACCACTACGCACATGATTCATGGTTTCTTAAAATTAGAATAGATTATGAAATCAAGGAGTGAACTTCACTGACTATGCAATCGCCAGGGGCAGCTGGGAGGTTCGTACTCTGTGAACGAGATGAAGCCATCGTGGTTCTTGTCATGAAGCTCCATGTCCCGCTGCGTGTGGTGCATGACGTCCTGCTGATTCCATTCCGTGAGCTCATCTACGGTGATGAGGCCGTCGCCTGGGCTGAAAGTCGATCTTGGGAAAGAGTTCCACGATGCGATGGGTGAAGTTGAGTCGCGCCTCGTCCTCGGCAACCATAAAGCCCTCTCGCTCAGGCTGTAGATCCATGGCGGGAGGCGTGTGGCCATCGGTGAGGTATTGACTCCTCTCCGACTCGCGGTCATCCCGGCGGCGCTCAATGCCAGCAATGATGGGGTCAAAGGGGATGCTTCTACTGCCGCGACCTGACGGTGCGGATAGATCGGAGGCCGAACGGAGCTTGACGCGGTGCGGTTGGTTGGGTTACCTTGGAGCAAAAGAAAGCAGGAGGACGAAGATCTTGCCGTTACCATCTCGCTTTGCCGTTTCGTTTTCTAACCATAGCCGTCTCGTAAAAACCGAGCTAACCTATTAAGACCAAACTGCCATTCACATAAAAACGCTTACTTGACTTTCTACACGCTTTTTAACTGGCGGATGCTTGCCGATCCCATGAGTTTTCAACAACAAATATGGAGGTAGGGGCTACTTCGGCCCCAAAGGCTTTTCGACTTTGGGTGTTTGGCGGGGACATTTATTTTTTTCTGTTTAAATGTTCACCATTGAAGACGGCAATAGTAGTGATCCAGAGAATTAGTTTTTTTTTATCAAACATTTTAGATAAACCAAAACGTTTGATAAAATTTGCCGAGTAGAGCAAAAAAAAAAAAAAAAAAAAAATTAAAAACAATATTTGGATTTGGAAGATAAAATGGTCTTATTTTTTATTTTAAAATATTTTAATTTGTTTAACAGTTTGCCTAAATTTCTCACGCTTTAGGATCGGAACATAACTATGGTTTTACTTTTTATTTTTAAAATATTTTAATTCGTCTAACAATTTTAATTAATATAGTGCTTCACTTTTAATTTTAAAATATTTAGCTCATACAACAGTTTTGATCTTATTTTAAAATATTTGATTCATCTAGAAAAGCAAAACAGTTCGATTCATGATATTTTGACCCATCAAAGCAGCTTGACTTTCAGATACTGCTTAGCTTAAAAAATATTTTGTTTATAATCATAAAATATTTTTAATATAATATATATATATATATAAATATATATAATGATAATATGTTATATAAAATTGAATATTGAATTATAACTTGAATATATAGATAAAAGATGAAAATATTAAAATAAATATACAAATATGTATAAAATAATAAATGAGAACGTTAGAATAAAAATTAGAATTAAATGTATTGAAAGAGAATTTTGAGAAAAAAAACATTTAAAATGTTATAGATATATATTAGATGACAGATAGATATTTAATTAAACGAGGTAATAAAATCAAATAAGAAAAATATAAATCAAATAAAATCTATTTAAATAATAATAATAATAGATTTCAGAATTCATAAGTCGTGGCATTAAAAGCGATAGAATAACAAGTTAGATTTTGCATGCGCGTGGTCACGTCACGTGGCTGCCTAGTTTGGCATCCTTTCCCACGCAGGTGCAACTTTTAGTTTCTGATTTGACAACGCGGCGGCGGCGGCTTCGTCGACTTGTTTGGGAAGGAACGCAATGCAAATGTCGTTGGAAGTTGGAATCTTCCAGCTCTGAAATGTTCGCACAGGCATGACTCTTCGATTCAATCGGAATTTTCCATGCCTCTCTTTGGAGATGGAGCCAGATCATCTGCTTCAACTACTCACTTCCAAAATAATAATAATAATAATAATAATAACAATTTAATTTTTATGACACTAATTGAGAGTAGATTATTCGATCAGACGATCATCTATGATATTTTTATTTATATTTAAATAAATTACGATCACTTAACATCCTCATTTTTACGGTTTTGATTCCAACCCAATACAAATTAAAATTCAATTTAAAATAATAATAAAAGCTCAATTCTAGACATGTCAAATGGGTAAAAAAAACAAATTCAAGGATATACTTTTGTCATCGAAGTCAAAATATGCTTTTTGTTGAAAAATATTTTTTTCGCCGTTATGCAAATAAAAGTGGCTATTATGATTTTTTTAAGATGTATATATATTTGCATTCCTAGTTGTTCCTAATTACTCATTTTAATTTTATGGTCGAATTTAGAAGTAAAAGAATTAGATGAACTTAATGGATAAAATTTCACCATTATTTCAAGAATATTTTTATGGTCCCTTTCAACCTAAAAATGTTGGACTTTTATATCAAAAGGTGTTACTAGAGATGCTAGATTGGATACATATTTTCGGTATGTAATTAATGGCAAATAAGATGTTAACATTGATTTTCATCTTGGGTTTCTCATTAAAGAAAGAGCGATCCTATTCTAGCAATTGTTTATTATTTTTCTAAAAAAACTCATTCTGTTGTAGCTTCTCATGTTGTAGCTACATGAAGTACTTAAAAGACTATTAAAATAAATCCAACTAATTAAGATCCAAAGTTTGCTAAACATTTTTGGCACACACAGAGAGCTAGAAAGCTTGTGATTCACTTTAATTTGGCTCTTCTCGTCATCCTCAAATTAATCCATTGAAAAAAGAAAATTGTTAATTTATGTTTGGTAAATTTCTCAAGGAATTAGCTAGAAAGCTTCTTTACCGCACCGTGAATTAGCTTACAACAAATTTTCAAGTCAATCGACCAAATAAAATTAATCTAGAGTCCTCTTTATTTAGCCTACTTAAGGACAAGCAAAGAACATTAGGAAAACAAAAACAAAAAATAAAAATGTTTAACTCTTTGATACAAATCCTTTTGACCACTTGAGACTTTCAAATCTTTCTAATTGCAGACAATTAAAATGTTATAAATTGTCTATAAAAATAAAATATATGCTAACCTATACCAACCTTCAATTTCAATTTTATATATATATTTTTTTTCATTTGGTACCTTTTGGAATTTATAAATCTAATGAAATATTGTTTGTTAAAGTTATTATTTTATATATAGGGTTTTGCAATTGGCGCATTGAATGGAATCGCTCCAGTTTTGTATATATGTACATTATTAATCTAAAATTAGTTTCATTAAATATTCTTATGTTACCTTGGGATGATAAAAAGTGAGATGATTTTTCTTGCATGCAAGGAAGATTTAAAATTTTGTAGGACATATCCGTGGTGTACGAATTTTGTAGAATTATCTGTGCTTTTTTAATTTATTTTGATAATGGATGAAAATTTGATAGAGTCGAACAGTCACTCCTAAAATTAATTAGATCATAAAAATTAAATATCTAAATTTGTTTAAAATTAAATAGCTGAGTCGAATAAGATCGGAGCTCAAATGAATTCCTATGTAGTTGTATCATTCCTAAATGACGATTTAATGTTGAAGTCGTATTTCGTCTGTCGAATAAATTCCTAAATCCTAGAATTGTCCGAATGAATTTTTTAAAATTTATCGTCGAATAATATTACAATAAAAGATCGAACTATATTCTCATATAAAATATCTCTCTATTTTTACCATTATATCGTGCCCATGGAGCTTCATTCTATCTTTCTTCTTTCCTGATGACATGGATTCTTAAAAATGTCATCGCTGATAAGTAGACAGTAATAAAAGCAAAAAAAAGAAGAAAAAAATTGTCTACGTCCTAATGCAATTAAAAATCAATGCTATTAAGTCACATTAAAAATAAGTATTTTATAGTGAGTTTAAAAATCAACAGTTAAAATAAACGTCGTACACATTCCCGGAGTTTGATGGTTCACTGGTAAGACGACATACCTCCCTATGCTCCCTTCAACTATAATTTGACATGGCGCGCCAATTATGAACATAATATATCTTTTTAATCGCTATTGGATAGAATGAAAGGTGCTCAGGAAGATCCAAAGTTTAATCCCCAGCAGTGTTTTAATTTCTAACTCCTTTGGGCCAAAAACTAATTAATTAAGAGAAATTATCTGTTTTAATTAATTTCTTCCAGCAAATTAAACAAATTGATATCGAAGTCCTCTCAATTGGCATTTGAGTAGACTGTAGCATGCTTAATAATTTAATTTACACGTGTCCGCTTACTGCATTAAGTTCTTGATAAACGTCAATATTGCAAAGTCAACTGTTGCTTTGACATGTGACTCAGCCTTGGAATACTTTTCTTCGTCTGTTGCGTGCACGGTCAGCGTCGTCTTTTCCAGTTCAGACAATTCTTTCTTTCCTCTCCTGATACAAATCAAACCTATCGCCACACTACGAATAATTTTCAGCTCGAACGAATTATATTAATCGGAAACATGATCGATGATCTTTCAGCTTAGTTGACTCCATGAATTCCTTCTTCCTCCTAGGCAACGAAGCCCGAAGAGTACGTTTCCTCCGTATCGCCGGTCGTTTCCTCGGTTGCACATATATCTGCTTATGGTCTCCTCTCTGCCACCGCCCTGCGCCCGTGTACGTTGTGACAATTTATCTTGCTTAAACTATTGAATGAGAGTTCTAAGCATGGAGCTAGGGCATGCGCGCTTCTCCTGCAGCCATTTGGTCTCCGCAGGCGGGTGGCACCATGAGGAAGACAGTGGCCAATCGAGCTCGTCCGGTACCAGCATCTCCTTGAGGCTCTTCGACGCCTACCGGCGATCGCTTTGTAGTCTCCACAGCGGCCAGTATATGTTTGCCTTCTCTCGTCATGATCACTAACACTGCAGTACAAAAATAATCTAATTTCGTAGCAATCAATTAGTAAATGAGATTTTTCTTCATGAGCATTTCCAGTTCTATTCCTGGTTTCGCCTACAAGGATGGACTTGCTTACCTTCAGTTAACAGATCAGGTGGATATTTTGGACTTGGCGTCCAATCACTCACAGCGACAATTCTACCAGGTGAACTTGTGTAATCTAGATTGAAGTTGGGATATATACTAGCTGAAGCTTTTCCTAATTCATGCTTCTTTCATGTTTCAGGAAGCTGAAATAAAGGTGTAAGAAATTCATATTAATTCCAATATTGTTTCATTTGATAACCCATTGTTTGACATGTATATATATACATATACGACCTTTGATCGTACGTAACAGACAGCAGTGTTTATGGGCTGCAGACATGGCGAAATCGAATTGGGATTCAGAACGCCACCAAATCCAGAGGTACTGATATATCGAGCTTAAACAATTTTGATCCGTATATCATCATTAAGTGATTATTGTCCCTACATAATTTTTTGATCTATAATTTGCAGGTAAATTTGCAGAGAAACATCCAACAAGTGTTCATTGATGAGTTCATTCAGCAATCTCTAGGATCAGACTTTGTAGGTGTCAGTCAACCCCAATTAGGAGACCTCGAATCCATGGCGTCTGAACCGGGCCAGGTCTCTTCATCTCCCCCGTCGCTTCTATCTCTCTCACTCGGAAGCCCCGACACTTCGCCTCGTCTTCTAGCTCAACAAAGTCCTCCCTTCGTCATGCAATCGGCCTTCAACTTTGTGGCTCCAAGAACAGTGGAGGATGAAGCAATGGCGAGAGCATTGCTCGCCGTCATTATTTCTTCCCCATTGATCTTGAACCAGCAACACGTTGGTATTCGAATGGGGGCATTTAGGCCTTATTACAACAGTCCATTTACTCCTGAAGAGGAGTACTTGAAGCCCAACCGGCACGGCCAAAGAATGATAAAGATAGGGCTTCACATGCTTAGAAGAATAAGCACCATGAAATTGCAACTGGCAGCTGCGCGAGCACAAGAATTCCAGCAGCCGATGAGCAACCAATCGCAGCATACCATATCGGAGCGAAAGCGCAGGCAGAAGTTGAATGAAGTTTTCAATGCTCTCAAGATGCTTCTTCCACTGGAACCGAAGGTACAAATCTCAAACTACATCTTTATTATTATTATTATTATTATTTTTGACGAGATGAAACAATAATGAATATTTCGTGTAGAACAAGAAAAGGGACAAGGCAACGGTGCTTATAAACGTCACGAACTACTTGAATCTTTTGAAGTCTCAGATCAAGGAACTCGAGGGGAGGAATAGTGCGCTAGAAATGCATGTACAAGTACCGAAAGAAGACGAAGTTGATATGTCGTCCATTGTCGATTCGAATGAAAGAGTAGAAGTTCAAGTTAATCGAGTGTCTGAGTCGACATCAGAAACACAACAGATTGATCTACGGGTGGTGGTGAAGGAAGACTACTACTGTGATCATATGGTCGATTGGGTTATCCGTGTCCTTGAATGCTTCAAAGAGATGAGAGGAATGATGTTGATTTCCACGGAAACAAGAACAACAGTGTCATCTGAGAATAATAGATTTGGAACAGCAAGTTTCAGGCTGCAGATACAGGTATATATATATGCTCGTTTTAATTAAGAGTGCTTCTTCGTCAAGGATCTTAATTAAGAATTTTTTTTTCTTTATTTTTATATACGTGCCATCATCTAAACTATACGGGTGTCATCTTTAGATCTAACTGATGTCGAAGTACATATTATCATAATTAAGTCTATACGTTCGTTGTTTAGTTCAAGTAACTTTATCATATTGTTGGAGCAATATAATTAATATCATCATTTTCTATATAACAACACGTACGTACACATCCATTGTAATTACTAATGCACCATTTAATTGAATCAAATCATTTTCTGCATTAATTAGGCGTAAAGGAACCCCTCACTCAAGTTCTATTAATTGTTATGCCAATTGGTTCTTATTTTTTTTTTTTTTAAAAAAAAACTTATTAACACGTGCGCATGCACATGCAGAATAAAAATGACATGGTGCTTATTCTTCAGTATGTCTCCTAATTATGCAAAGCAAACCCTATCAATTCTGTATAGCTAGTACATTAATTAATATACATGTACGTATGGTTTATGCCACATGAAATAACTACTGTTAAACTTTGATAGTATATGCCTAATTAATTCTAGCAAATTTACAAGGAAAAAAAGGAAATTAAATTAGTTGATTATGGAGAACTAATTACCTAGACATACTAAAACTTCATGAATTAATAATAATTGAGGGTATATAGCTCTTAGCCACATGTCAAGCATTATCTATTTATCTATGAAATATATTAGTTATGCTTGTCTAATCAGGAAGTTAATGTTAGTGTCTATAAGAATCATATATCTTTTCAATGATATGATATTGTTCATTTTAGGTCTAAACCCTCATAATTTTATTTTTGAGTTTTATCCAAAAGGCCTCGTCCAAATGGACATATCTTTTCATCTTATAAGCACATGATCTTTTTCATGCTTACTAATATGAGATTTTGATTGTATTTTCAATACTCCAAATCTCCTCTCAAACGAAGGATCACATCGACCCATGGTTAACAACAAATTAACTAAATTATATCTATCATATTATACGTATGCAAACTCGACTCTCTCTTTAATCCATCCTTTTGATGAACTATAATGAGTTGTATTAAAAATAGTAATCCAATCTTTTCTCTGTGATTAATTGGTCTGAAAAATATTATAATGTATTAATATTATAATCAAAAAATAATATATTATAACTATAAAGTTTGTACTTACACCATCGTAACTATATTGAATGAATAATTTTGAATCACCTCGATAATTATATGAGAGTTGCAATTGATTTTGGGTATTTGTTGTTGATCGTATCTACAATATAAAAATTTATTAAAATAAAATTTAAAATATGATTTTTAAATTCGTCGATGAATTTATAAATATTAGCGAGAATTAATATGTTTCGTTGCAAACTTTATATTTTTTCCAACAATTAATATTATTGGTACATATATTTACTACGATTTTAAAATTCATCGTCTATATATCTGGTCATCTAAATTCTAGCTAGCTAGCTAGCAGTCTGAAAGAATATATATATATATGATAGATCATGTGATGAATAATGTTATGGTGCGAGTGCAGACGAGTTATTGGGTCGAGGCGACGTTCAAGGAAGCTGTGCGCAGCGCCGTCGCTAGTGTTTTGGCACGATCGAGATAGTGACCAGTAGAATCCATCATCTTGACTGGTCAAAATTGTGTGTATTAAATTGATGAGTTAGTGCTGATGCATGAATATTGCACATATCAGTATAAAATTACGGGAGGAATTTACAAGGATAAGATGGCAGGTCGCCTTGTGGATGTGATGATTACGCTAGCTTGTGTTTTAACTAGATTTTAGTACTACGTCGACTTTGCTTGTTAATCTTTGATGCACTGGTGAATGTGAAGATTGGGTTTGTGTTGAGTTTATAAAGAGTTTTTACTACGTACGTCGTCGACTTTAATTTGTTTGTTCTTCTTAACTGCTGCATTTCTTCTCTCCTTCTCTAGTATCTATACATAGCGTAGGGTTAATTTGGATTGGGTTGGGGACCTGAGGAATATTGTAATTTAAGTGCTTCTTTTACTAGGATCTTTTAACAAATTACTCTAATTTGAAGCTGTGAAAATGAGTTATATATAGCTTGACTCCGGGATCTAGATTTTTGGAAATTTTATTTTTTTTTTGAAGACTTTCATGGTTTTAAAAGAACAATATCTGTTTACATAATTTTTAAAATTTGAAAGATATGGAGACTTTTTAGTTTATCGATTTCATTTTATTTTTGTGAAGTTTTTTTGATATTCTATTTGATTGATATATAGCTGGTATTCGGATCAAGTCGTATGTGCATACGATGGGTCAAACTGTGTGTTTTGCTCATTTGGTTCCAAGGGGACCATGTTCAGTTCATTATCAGACTCAGTTAATCTGATACCGATCGCTCAGCTCAATTCGGAGTAAACTAGTTTAATGGTTCAAGCGATTCAATTTGAGCCTAGCCTAGTCGATTTAGCAAACTAACCGAGCCCTTACTCAAAAATACTGCACTGCACCTAGAGACCACAATCCCAATATCCAAGCAAATATACAGTCCATCAGAGTGCAGACAAATATCAATTCAATTAAATGAACCACCACGGTTAAATGGGGCTATTGAGAAGATTTGCTTGCTTCAAATCTTCATTTTCTGGATGAGTAGAAGGTCATAATCTTGCTTCGATGCTCTGGTTCCGTAACTGCTTGACGACCATCCAATTCCCCAAGCATTCCGGCACACTGACATGGTAAATGAGGCCTTAAAAACTCGATTATTAAACAACCTTGAGATGCATAAGCACTTTATTACAACAATATTGACCTTGACCTTAGAAATCGAAGGCCGACCAAACAAAAGTTGAACATGTCAAACGAAGATTACTCGATTGGTTTCGAGCTGTTGCAAGGCATGAAGGACGAGCAATACAGTAGAAGAGGTTCAGCAAAGCTCGCTGAGAGGCGACTCCAAATCAATAAAATTTGATCCACGCAGAGCTCTTTAACTCGAACGTTGACATCCAAGTGGATCCTCAGCATTTCATTGAACACGTCTGAATATCACTTAAAATTAGTCATATCTTAATTGTTATCCAAAACTAAAACATTGTATTCGAACATTTAATTGATATTTTCCAGGATATGAAAAAAGAAGATTTGCATAATGCTAAAGGCAAAAGAATATACTTGGTGATCACTGATCAAACCATCAAAGAATCTTAAAGATTATGAACTAGCAGCCCAACCTAATCTCATCGAAGAGAATCGTGTTTTTCAGTTTTGTTTATTTTAGCTACATATACTCATGAACAAGTAGCGATGTGCATTTCTTTACTATCAGAGAGCAGGAGAAGTGCACCTTTCTGAAGATCTGTAATTTGAGATCTCTTTAGAAACCCACAGATAAATGTAAGTGTTCTTTATCTTTGAGGAAGCTCTAAGTTTTGCTGCTTCTTCTTGGACCTGAACAGAAAGTTTAATGAATTAGAGCAGAAAACAAAAATGACAGACACACTACTGCAAGGAGACATAAAAGCAAGCATGAAGAGAAAACTGGAATGGAGAAAAAAAAACTGACAAGAAGAACAATTAGGATATAATAGATAAACAAGTTCAACCTCCTTACCTAAAACTGGCTATGCAGTAACATCAATGATTTCAGATAGTGGATAGGCAAGTGTCTTCTTAGATCAAGTTTCAGCAGCAAAATGATGTCGCCGTCTTAGAGGATTGGCCACCCTTGTGCTTGGATAGTGTAGGCTCAACGAATGCAGCTCTCTGGATCGACACAGTTCTTACTAGCCAGCCAAGCATTCTCCTTCACAAACATTATGAAGCATCACGAGCTCATCATCTGGCACAGGCTTCTCCATCTGCATTTGCTGGTACAAACCTTCAAGAACCGGAAACACATCCTTTGAGTTTTGAGGCAGCAAGGATCCAGCTGAAAACACATCCTTTGAGTTTTGAGGCAACAAGGATCCAGCTGAAAACACATAGAATTTGTTCTTCAAGTCTATCCAACTCTGCCCTAGATTTTTCTTCAATCCTTTTGATTTTGTTATCGCTCTCAATCTTGCGGAGTCCTCCCACCTGCCGTTGGCTGCATACAGATTAGAGAGCAACATGTAGTTGCCGGTAGCTTGCCCTTCCAGTTTCAGAATTTGTGCCTCTATGTCCTCAGCCACTACTCTGTTGCCATGTATTCTGCATGAATTTAGCATGGCTCCCAAAATACAAGCATTAGGCTTCATGGGCATCCTTGCAACCAGTTCCTTAGCTTGTCTTAGCAATCCAGATCGACCTAAAATGTCCACCATGCAAGAGTAGTGCTCCATGCTTGGCATAATTCTAAATTTGTTCACCATCTGATCAAAGAGACTACAACCCTCTGAAACACGTGCGGCGTGACTGCAAGCCGACAGAATGGATATGAAGGTAATAGCATCCGGCTTACAACCCGCTCTAATCATGGCTTTGAAAGTTTCAAGAGCCTCATCACACGATCCATACATCCCATAACCAGATATCAATGTATTCCATGAGATCAAATCTTTGCTCTTCATTCTATCAAACAGAACGTGTGCATGCCTTGGGCAGCCGCTCTTAGCGTACATACCAAGAAGTGCATTTCCAATCAGCAACTCATCAATCATGAAGATTCTTATGATGTGAGCATGAATCTCTTTACCCAAACGCAATGCTGATAGCTCTGCACAAATTGATAGAATGGTGGCAAGTGTGACCGAGTTGGGCTTCACTCCTACTCCCTGCATATTCCTGAAAAGGTCCAGAGACTGCGCAGACATTCCATTGGAGGCAAAGCCTCCGATCACTGCACTCCAAGTCACCACGTTTGGTGTCAAGTTTCCTGCTTCCTCCATTTCAATGAAGATTTCATGAGCCTCATTGCATAAACCACCAGCTGCATAGCTTGAGATCAAGGCGTTCCAGCTTACCAAATTCTGTACCTCCATCTCATCGAACACCCTCCTCGCATCCTCTCTGTTGTCAAGTTTGCCGTACATGCAAACCAGTGAGTTGCTGACGAAGGGGTATTTGTCGAATCCGCACAAAATGGCCAAGCCGTGAATGGCCTTTCCTTTCTGCAACGCTGCAGTGGCAGCATAAGGACAGACAGACAAAGACACGGCAACTGATTGTGCAGTGGCTTCGACGCCCTGGGTCCTCATCTCGCTGAAAATTTCCAGGACCTTGCCGTGTTGTTGACATCGAGCATTAGCCGACATCAGCGCCGTCCAAGTCACTGGGTTCGGCGTGTGCCCTGCAGATCCCATCAGCAGGAAAGCATCACGGGCTGCGTCACAGTCACAATTAGTCGAGTATCCAGACATCAAAGTGTTCCAAGTAACAATGTTTCTGGATGGCATCCCGTCGAACACCTTTCTGGCAATGCCCATATGGCCTATTTTGCCATACATCGATATGAGTTGGTTGGCTACGTGTAAATGAGACTGAAACCCCAAGGAAATAGCATGGTTATGTATACAAAGACACAGTCGGGGGTTTTCTAGGGCGGAGCAGGCTCTTATGGCGAGGGGAAACGTGAAGCCGTCGGGGAGGGAGCCGATGGATCTCATCCTTTGGTAGAGGGAGACAGCATCTCGTGGGCGGCAGTGAGCGAGGGTGGAGCGGATGATGGAGTTCCAGAGGAGGGGAGTGGTTGCATGGTGGTCGGAGGCAGCTTCGAATACGAACTGCGCGTCGGCGAGGAGACCGCAGCGGGTGTAGGCGGAGATGAGGCGGGCGGCCAAGAAGGGCGAGAGTTGGCGGGGCGAGAGGAGGAGTTGGGCGTGGATTTGCTTGATTTGGAGAATACCGGAGCATTGCTGGAGGAGGGTGTCGAAGGAGGATAGGGAGGAGGGCACGGGATCAGACGTCAAAGCAGCAGCGGCGGCGGAGAGGAAGCAGCGTTTACCAGACAGCATGTGGCCTTCCCGGCCGAGCTTTTTCCCAAGGTTCAATTTCTAAATAAATTTATTATAATTTTTAAAACTAATAAATTTACTATTACCTTTTTTAAATCATAATAAATTGTTAATTGGGCCTCCTTCAGTCCAAAAGAGATGTAGTTAACAACGCTCTGCAAGTCATGGCTTATGGAAGGAATCTGTCTCACTGGTCTATCTGGGCCGCTTCGCTTGCCTTCACAAAATTAATTATTGTGCTGGGCTTGTCTACCCACCCTATTCTATGAATTAAAAATCATAGGCAGGGTGCAGCGTCCCATTCAAAATGCGTGGGACATCATCGAAATTAATCAGATCAAAAATTTAGATATTTATAATAAAAAATAAAATAAAATAAAATCATAGATAGGGTGGCTGACACTACATCAAAGATCCATAGGATCAGATCGGTCATCTTCAAAATTAATCAGGTTGATAATCTAGATACATGATGCTAGTAAAAAAAAAAATTAACTCTTTAATTTGGTCAACCTAATATGATGCTAGTAAAAAAAAAATTTAACTCTTTAATTTGGTCAACCTAACCATTCAAATAGTTTAGCTCCTATCGTTTGCCTTGTCTTTCCTCGGTCATCTTCAGAATTAATCAGATCGATAGTCTAGATATATGATGCTAGTAAAAAAGGTAGAATGTACTCTGCCGGATGATCTAACGAGTACATTCTACGCATAGGCAAAAGGTGAGCTGACTTGGTTAGTCGATCCACACTCATCCAAATCGTATCATGTCCTTTACGGGTCCTATGCAATCCCGTAACGCAATCAATCGTGATATGCTCCCACTTCCATTCTGGAATCGGAATTGTCTAAAGCAATCCAGCGAGTTCTTGATGTTCAGCCTTCACCTACTGGCATACTAAATATCGAGCAGCAAAATCTGCTATAACTCTCTTTATACCATTTCACCAGTATAAACGTTTCCACTCTCAGTACCTCCAAGTACCACCAGGGTACATAGCCCATCTCGAATGATGTGCTATCTGTAACGACTCTTCCATGATTGGTCGCATGTCCGGAACACACTATCCTTATCAGAGAAGGAGAATTATCTTCTCAAAAGATAAGTTCATCAACCTTCCAAGATACACTCCACACACACTGTAAGTGCATGAAAGACTATAACAATCAATCTCCCTTGTTGCAATTGTTGCAACTGTTCGCGCTCCAGCAACTCCATTGTGGCTACCCAGTAGCCTATTAAATTCAATGAGCACTTCTACTCCATACAACTACAAATCCAGATAATAACTACTAAAGTCACGTCATGTATATGACAGACTATCTCGTAGTTTCTTAACTGATGTAGACATAAGATATGCCTCATTCACTGCATCGGAATCGTTCCAATCCCTAAAACGATGCATCCGCGTACAACCTTCTTTTATCCACTCCGGAAGGATTAACTAATACTTGCATAAAAGTTAACCGTCATCTAGGTCCTGTAAATTGGTTTCACCAGCTTCCGACTAAATGATTTCTATCGTCACCTTTGTCTAACAAGTATGTGGTATAGTAATGTCAAGCATTCTATCCACATCTACGAAATTAACCCAAAACATACAAGGAAAACCACCATCTACGGTGGTCGAGTGCGCAACATCCAACTACCACAATCAACAGTGGCCAAGTTACGCAACTCCAACAATCACGAATGGATCCAATCGTGTTCAGGATACACGATTCTCAAAATCCCTGGACGACTAAATCATTTAATAGTCTAACAACACAATCAAAACTCATACAATTCATACCAAGTATGAAATTGGCATATCTACACACTTGCATCCCCTTTACTCTAAGCTGATGATATAAGTTAATCATCATAACGACAATGATAATCGTATGATATCATGTCACTACAATATCAGTACTTCAGTCGTAAACCAACCTTAGAGTATACACAGGTGTCTTTGGCCGATCTAAATAGATCATCTATCCACAACGAAGGATATTCTTCACTACAACTATTGTATTCCATCATCGAGAATCGATGCATACTTTCAAAGGTCCATCTCTCTTTCAACAAAGAGTTCCGGATCTTTTCAAGGAGGAACACTGGGATAGATAAATATTCCCTCCAACATCTCCTATAATCACAACTTACATTCTTCCAATTTCTATAGTGTTTAACAACACTGATACCCACAAAACTATCACCCGGACTGTGATCTTCGATATCAGAACTATTTCCGCAATCATTTCGATCGCCTACTCTACTTGCCTATGCAACGGCAAGGTTAGGAGTTCATCCGAAACTACATCCGAATGCTCTCGGATTTTACGCATATCCGAGACACATATCATACCATAATCTCAACAACTTGACCATTCGTAAGGACATGTCTACAGTAAAGATATGTCTATCCGAGTCTAAGGGCATCCCTTGACTTCTTAATTGTTGATCCTCATCTCACCTGACGGTAGAGATACCATCGACCCACAAGTCGATGTAAAAGACCCTTCTAATCCGACTGAGAATGTTCTAGACACAGATACATGTAAACTACAAGTATCTCTCAATATATTAATCCAGAGGGTAAAACTAGAGTAATACCCTGAACGATCAAATATCTGTTGATCCGATCCAAAAGGCTCCACACAGGTCTCGCGCTTTCTCCAAGAGAAAAGATCGATTCACGCGATAAAACTCGCGACTTGTGATGAATGCCTCGGGGATTTTCCCTAGATCATCTGATCCATCCCTTAATCCTACGAGCTTCAACTATAGAATACTGAATAAATACGACCATCGTCGTATACTCTTTCCTCTGTACTAATCAAATCACATCTGGAGGTAACTGTTGTTGTCTGCTGAATCTTCTAAGATGTCTTCTGCTGATGCTGCTTCTGTGTTGATCTCTGCTGAAGGGGAGTATCACGGAACTTCAACCACGCCTGAGGTAGTAGGTTGATGCTGATAAGGTAACCCACATCTTCGTGGCCGATCTCTCGCCGAGACGATGCATCTTCCTCCGGAACACCATCGATAGTCTTCAATCAATCTTCAAGGTACACCTCCTCCATGCATCGGTTGCTCAATAATAGCAATGAACCGCTCCAACAGATAATCGGCCGCGTGTCTCGACCGTGACGACGCACAATCCTTCGGAGTCTTTGTTCTGACTTTGCTGATATCCTCGAGAATATCCTGATGATCTGCGGTTCGTCTTCCATAATCGGAGAGTAGCTCAAAGCCTATGACTCCGATCTTGCTCCTTTTTCCAACAGTCGGAGACTTCTGACTCTATTAAGTTGACCTACAATATTTGCTTATTGGTCTCCAACTCTTAAACCATTGTACGGAGTCATTTCTAAACTCCTATCTCAATCCAACGTCTTCCGGCAGGATCTGGTAGAAGATCCCGGCATCCTAATCCAACTATAAGCCAATAACTCTGGGTGGCTTAAATCATCCATTCATCTTCTTGAGCTATTAGGTGGTCGTAACCTCTGCAAGTCTCACGACTCTGCACAGTACACTATTACTAACTGATCACCCTTTTTTGAAGCTCAAGAATTTCTTGTAATGTGTCACTAAAAGTGACACGGGAAAACACACTCTTTCAACATCACTAATCCATGATCAAGTGATATACTATTTCCCGAAGATTATTTTCTACATTTATCACCAAATACCGGCTTGATCCCGATAATGGTATGCAAATAACTCTTCTTTCTCGGTATAACATGAGTTAAGTACTCAAAAGTACTCTCAAAGTTATACAACTCAGTACGAACAACTCAGGGATAAAATCCCTATGAAACACTGTAACCTAGCCTTCCGCTATCTGCATCAACAATAGACAATTTGTCTTGTCCATTACCCAACAGGTAATGATCTAACTAATACAATTAGTGGAAATCTCTAAGACTGTAGTCTCTGATTTCCATAATAAATGTGACGACTTGGCCCCTATTTTCCAACTCGGTATCAGTCGGCTCTCAAAGGTAAATTACCTTCTCGACACAAGTTCAAGACTCACAGACTCAACAGGTCGATTCCGTGGTCAACCCATACCACGGTTCCGAACAATAACCAACACACTACAGGTTACTCCCTGGTATAAGCATCTAAATGCATAGCCAACATGACCGAGAGTATAAACCCTAAAGGTCACTCCGGTTGGTCGCCTCGGTGGACGACCCCTAATACAAGTCTGTACAGGTGTCATAACTCTACGGTATACACCTACTAATCAAGTTTAGATAAATATCTACTAAACCATAAGTTTTTCAGGAATTCTTACCTCGTGCTGCTTGGAGCTCAGGCCGCTGTCCATCTCATCTCAGAAAACCAAAACCGAATAAATCGACTCCAGAGAATCCAAGACTCGACTCAAAAACAACATAATATGGCATCGCAGAACCTTAGGCTCTGATACCAATAAAGTTATCATGCCCCGAGAGCATGCCGAGCCGAAAATCAAACGGACGACATCTCCCCTGTACGTGGCAACATTTCGGGTTAATACATGGCCCGTAGGCCCACAACAACAACAATATATACATAACAAATAATAGCAGCGGAAATAAAGAGCGCATACCCACAACATACATAACAAAAATATAATATACAGGTGTACTCCACCTGACAAGACCACAACACTAAAACCGTACCAAAAATATCAACACCAGAATAACGTCCACAACATAAAGACGAAGTCCAAATATAAACTAAGGTCCATGACATATGACCAAAATCCAAAACACAATAAACAAGTCCAAGCCATAAGAAAATGAACTCCTCGGGAGACTCGGAAAACGGAGATGGGATGGATCGGTCGGCGCAGCTCCAAGTCGTCACGAAGTCGTCTACTTGTTACCTGGGCGACAGAAAAACCCAGGGTCGGAGGTGGTGAGTAAAACTCAGCAGGTAATCAGAGAAAACATGTAAATATATGTATCAATATTACATATCATTCAACAGTTTAATCTACTCGTACAACAAGTATACATCAACATAACTATAGATATGCATGCATATACTAAATAAATTGAACATCAACGATGCTGACATACCTGACAGTCAGCTACTCTATCCTGATCCAACCTGGGTATATAATCACATCATAGGGTATAACAGTATAGTACTAACACAATATCCTAACCTGAGTCAAGGGTATCACTGTGAATATCCGATAGGTATACAAATATCAACCTACCTACCATACAGGAATATGCAATAGCATGTATGAATATGTACAAACAAATGCAACAGGCATAGTACATACAAATGCATCATCAAAGTGAGTATACATATAGACTGTATCTGTATGTATACTAATCACCATCATCTATATATATATATATATATACAAGCAGTTATGTATATATATATAACCATATGCAAAACAATCGATGATACTAAGAATGCAAAGATGCATGGTCATGCTCGCCACCCTACTGCTACCACGACCCCAAGCGTGACCTAGGTGGCACGACATGACAACTATCCCGACTCACCGCCACCACTCTCGAGTGACCGAGTCGGGTAGTATGATCAAGTAGCATATGAGCGTAAAAGGCTCGCCAGCGCAAGTCCCTGCGCTGGCCACTCGGTGACCGCGCGAATGAGCGGTCGAGTGCCACGCACCCAGGACAACTGCACGCGACTCCAACAACCATCGTCAATAATGGTAGAGTGCGGCACAACAAATGTTATGCCCTCACACCAGTTACTCCTCCGAAGTAACACGGGAGGCGGGATGATCGACGACTCTCTCAACCCCAAGGGGAGACGATGTCGTCGATATACATGCAATGACATGAGTCTTGTCTCACATACAGAACATCTACCCTAGACTCTCTGTTCAACAAAGAGTCACACCCAATTGATCAATACACTCTCTATCCTGTAGAGAGTCACTCATCTAATCAGGACAAGCTAGGACCATCGGTCCGTAGCGACACACTGTCCACGACTCTCATGACCATTCACACAACCCATGGTTGGTGAATAAATGTGCAACATACTGGTATGGAATAAGTCCTACATCTAGGGTCATACTTATCCACAGAGGACCTTTTTGCCAAATTTACAACTTAGGTCATCCTCCGTACTCTAACATCTACACCCTACTAAATAGTTAAACCTACTTACATCGCATCTGTAACTTCTAGATCATGCTAGGGAATATGTGTTATCAATAATCGAGCACACATATATATCAACGATAAGTTCAAGCATACGATAAACAGAGCATGGTCAAGGTAATATGAACACCTAAGGTTCATATCTATGTCTAAATCTGAAAATCATTACATCTACCCGACTAGTAGGAAATTACCTACCTGCTGTCAATGCTCGTAGTAATAAACTCCTCACGGCCGCGGACCCGTCTCGTATCCACGTCCTTCAACCGTTGCAATCAACCACAACTTCATGATTCCTTCCAATGAATCCAATTAATCTCATCAACATTCCTGTTAATCCTATACAACATTTCCGGTCAATAAAATACTCTTCTATCAACACAAACATATCATTAATTCAAACTAAACCACAACAATAATAATGATATGCATTCATAAATCATCTAGACCCAACTCACCTTGCTTATCCTCAATTACTAAAACCTTTGGATCCCATATTGAAATTTCTGAATCTAGGATGATTGAACTCATCCCGCCGGAATCCCCTAAACCTGGTAATGATCAAGAACAATCCATTCAACCAAAAATCATATTAGCTACAACTAAATCATATCACAACCCAATCATACCACCATTGCCTCAATCCAGATGAACTGAAGACAACCTCCAAATTCTAACACCTGAAACAGAAATCTAATGATTAGGTTATAGGGTATCCTTTAGCTGGTTCACCTATCTCAACCTCAGAACCACTGAAGGTGCCATCCACAGGACCGACAGACTCCGTCTCGTCTCCCCTGTTCACCCGCTCGAAACCACTGCCCAAACTCAACCTAATTGGACACAACCAAGGCAAATCATCCTAACACCCAAAATATAGAAATTTCTAATATGAGATAGAATAAATTGAACTTACCAATCGTTGGAACCTCCACCGGCAGCAAGGTCCCCAAAACCTAGCAGCCCGTTCACCAATCAACCTCCTGCCCAAATCACAAATCCAATACCGAGTGACCACCACAGCAGGTGTAGATTTCATCCAAGATTGAAGAAACATCAACTACTCACCCGACTCCAACCGATCCTTGAACTCACGGGTCAGAGGATCTGATTTGGCGTTGGCGCTGTCCATCGGCAGCGAAGGTCCAGCCCTAATCCTCGAGACCGAAGAGATCAGAAACTGTCAGCCTACCGCAAGTGCTCGCGATGGAGATCAGCGGCGATGGCCAAACGTGGTGGTCGCCAATCGTCTGCGGCAGAGTGGTAATCGCCGATCTCTGTGCGCGCGCCGAAAGGTGGCAATTGAAACGGTCTGCTCGCCAAGGACCGCTTACGGCCGTGGGTGGTTATGAGGGGCGCGGCGGAGGCGACGAGATTTAGGCGGTGAGCACCCGACGCACCAAGGCGACGGTGAGAAATTGGAAGGGAGAAAGAGGTGGATCGAGCGTCGGCGGCGAGTGGGAAGAGTAGATCCGACGGCTAGTGTGCAACTTGTGGAGGCAGATCAGTCGAGGAAGGAGCGGCGGCGGCGTTGCTTGCGGCCGGCGATGCTGCTTGGGGTGTTAAGGGGCGGCGACGAGTGGAGAAGATGCGGCAGAGATCACCCGGCGAGAAGGCGAATCGGGAAGTAATGCAGAAGAAGTCAATCAGGCGAGGAAAGAAACGGAAGAACGGCAATAAAGGTGGGGCGTTAAGGGAAGTAAACAGATCGGGTTTACTAACGAGTTTGGGTTTAAGAAAACGAATTGGGTTTAACCTATAAGTATTAAACCCAAACCAAAATCCTTTCAATTAAATCCATAAACTTCCGTTTAAATCCAGAAAAATTTCTACAAATTCCTGAAAAATTTCATAAGGTGTTTTATCAATTACCGAGGGATATATATATATATATATATTTCCTCCGGTATTTTACATCACAAGTTTGGACATTTTTATTATCGGCGATTTACCAAACAGCATACGTGAAGTTTAAAAATATCTAAACAGCCTCCCATATTTTCATATTTATCAAATAGCACACTTAATTCCCTTTTTACCCCTCCCACCAAAAAAATCTGCACATAATTTGCAATTCTAGTACCACAATGGTATTGGAAGTTGCAATATAACTGTGTTATTGAGATTTGAATTTCTAGCACCACAGTGGTGCTGAGATTTTAAATTCGAGCACTACGGTGGTGATGCTGGAATTGCAATACAACTGTGGTGCTGAGATTTGAATTCTCAGTACCACGTTTGAGAATTTCACTGTGTTGCAGGTCTGTTTGACGAGACGGGTAAAATGAGAATTAAGTGTGTTATTTGATAAATATGAAAATATAGAGTGTTGTTTGGACCATTCTAAACTTCACGTGCGCAGTTTAGTAAATTACCGTTCTATTATATACTCCCTTACGTTTCATTTTCTTTAATACCGTATTGAGACGAGTTTATTCAGGATATTGTTCATCTGGACCTTTCGTTTGCTATAAAGAGATTTGCTATTTGGTCAACGAAAATTTTAGCATCATTCTCCTCAACAATTGCACCTCTTATGATATCTAACATGGAAGTGTTTCATTATTATTAGATTCGTACAATTTGATCGCTCTAACTTTTGGTATTATTACTAGTCAAAGTTACAGAATGATCCAAATCCGTATACCCCAAGCACTATCATAATATGCACTGTCCATTTTTTTTTAAAGTTTGATCATATTTAATCTTTGGACAAAAATAATAATTTATACATAGTACTCTCAAATAATAGTAAATATTAATAATGAGTCCCGGCCCATTACTAATATATCTTTTTATTATTATTATTAACAATCACTGAATTAATAACATACAAAAAAGGATATTACACATTATCACACATTGAGGTTGATGTAGTAGAGATAAACTTTCTTTGAGCAGATTATATTCACAGAAATCTAAACACAATATTTATTAAGAATTTGTTACCTTATGTGTTTATTGTAGGGTGAAAATAGTTTTCCAAATATTTTACATAGACAAACACAATATTTATCGTGTATTTGTTATCTTATTTTGTTTATAAATTGGTCAAAATAATATTCTTTAGAGATTATATCTAGATAAATTTATGTAATAGAGGTAGGCCCGATAAAATCAGATAATGGATTGAATTCGTATTTTAATACGATCTAGACACGATCCGAAAATATTAATCCATATTTAATCCGTTTAATTTTTTTATGTCAATGGATTCAATCCGAATACGAACCATTTAATTTCGGATAGACATGACACGATCTGTTAGACATGAAAAAATACGTATAAAATGGATTACAAAATATGATCCGAACCAATAAGCACGAAATGATCCATAATTACATGAAAATACAATAACTTAAATAAAGTATAAAATAGATTATTAGATATGATACAAACTAATAGGCATGAAAAGATTTATAAGTACACGATAATATAATAACTTAAATAAATGAACTTACAAAAAATTAATAATTTTCACAATCCACGCTACTCAATTGAGATTACAAGTGCATGATCATAAACTATACATTCTAGAATTATCATAAAAATACAAAATAAATTTCAAAGATTGTTATCATCATTTAAACTTGTAGAGATTATGCAAATGCTATTTATTTCTTTTTTTTTTCATGTCTAGATTTTTTTAAGTAAAAAAAAAAGTAAATAAGTCTAACGGATTCAGAAGACAAAATACTATTTCAAAACAAATTTTTTACGTATCTAACGGATAAACACGAATCCGAAAATACATTATTCAAATATGAAAAAAACGAATCGTATTCGTGTCGTGTCCAAATTTACCGAGTCTAAATAATAGAGGTCACCAACAATTAGTGGTAGGATAAGGGGCAAAAATAAAGTGAATCCATAGGGCCAATTAAGGCTAGATCAAATCGGGTTAATCCCAATTGAATCCTTATTCGCTTATTAAAATTTAAAAATTTAAACTAGTCAAATTACAATAAATCCCCACTTTCCAAATAAATTTGTCCTTGTCACTATTGGGTATGATGAATGTAATGCAGTCTAAGTGTAGACAGAATAACGACATAATATCAGTTTGTTAATACCTATAAGATTTACATATCTCTATAATGGTATGATATTTTTCACTTTGGGCTTAAGCCCTCATGGTTTTATTTTGGACTATACCGAAAAGACCTTATACCGATGGAGATATCTTTTTATCTTATAAGTACATGGTCATTCCCATATCTTATCAATATAAGACTTTGATTGTATTTTCCATATTCCCAACACGGTTAAGTGAAGTTGAGACTAGAGTTGGACTTTATTTCTTTAAGATGAATTTGCCCCACATACGATGCTCATAAAATATGACAATAATCTCCCAAGATACAACGACTTTATCTTGTGATAGTAGTATTACAAATCCCAAGACCTCCGAATCAAAAAAATTTCTTAAACTCTTTGTAATGCAATGCTTACTTTGCTTTGAATTGGAATGAATGAAATTAGAGAGTGAGAGACCTTATTTCTACTTTGTGAAGGGTAGAAGAACCTCTTGGTTCAATTATATCTCATCCATTCAATTTAATTGAACGGCCTAGATCGCATCCCTTCCTAATGAACACAATGTTCCTTCACTTAGGTTAATCTGAGTTTTTCATTTTGAATTTAGTGGCTGAGATTGAGCCATCCGAAGGAGCACTTATGTCCTCTCATTTGGATGAACCTGATTTGTCCATCTTAATCTGACAATCTAGATTAAGTCATAATTAATTTTTCATTCATTCGAAGTTAATTTTGAGAAATAATATTATCTACTCAAATTATAGATTTATTAGATGAAACTCACTTGATGTATTGGTTCAAAATCAATTTTTCAACAATCCTCCATATGAATGAAAATTAATGCATGCATGTATATTGACACCAAAAAAAGAGTTCAATAATCGAAAGATTATTGCAACGGGAGAGGTAGCTTGTGACTTTAAACCTTTTGTAGTAGAATACCATCCAATTTACTAGGCTACTTAGTCAACGATGTCTTGAACTACTTAACCATTTGTATAAATCAAGACTGATATCTACACAATAATCTTTCTCACATCTTTATAGTTCTCACGGTTATGTTCGTTTTGGCCATTGACAACATCTTGGATTCATAAGTGTGTTTCTTTAAAGCGGCCCATCTTTGCACTTGTATATGTTACTTCCTATTAAGTGTATTCTATCATACTCTACTTTTCCAAATATAGGAGTCATTACAAGTTTATAATTTAATCTCACTCCATAGAGTAGGAAACACTTTTCCATCATAGGAATAAGAGGGTAACTAGTCCAAGTGCTCATAGAAATGTTCATAATTTAGTTGTTCCATTAAATAAAGATCTTGGAATCTCCAGTCAATAAAATTGGACTGTTACTATGAATGTTTTTCTTTGTAGATTTTTAATTTCATTCCTCTTGATGTATAGTACATTTGATTTTTACTTAAATATTTTGTTAATAGATCCACCAAACTATCATTAGATTTGACATAATCAACAAATATAATTCCATTTGAGATCAACTACCTAATGGTATTATGTCATTGACAAATATATCATGATTTACCATTGTACATGCTATTTTATGCCCTTTCAATTGTTGATTAATTATCATGATGTAGCATTATGATAGACATTAACTTTGCCCAATTAATGTTGGTGCAATCGGCCCAGGTCACGATTGACCAGACTCGAGTTTGACTCGAGTGATGTTTTGATGTTTGACAAAGGGATTTGACAAAGTGGTTTGGCATTGATGTTTGACATTAATGTCGGTTAATATGTTGGGGAGATTGTTGGAGCAATCGACCCGGGTCATGTTTGACCGGACTCGAGTTTGACTCGAGGAAGACCTTGATGGTTGACTGGGGTTGACCATGTGATTATGGGAAAGTCCAAGCATGGGTCTTGGCAAATGAGAAGTCCAAGCATGAGTCTTGGCAAGGTAAAGTCCAAGTCATGGGTACTTGGCATGGAAAGTCCAAGTGGGACACTTGGCATTTGGTAAAGTCCAAGTCTTGAGTACTTGGCATGAAAGTCCAAGTGGGACACTTGGCGCATGGAAAGTCCAAGTCATGGGTACTTGGCATTTGGGAAAGTCCAAGTCTTGAGTACTTGGCATGAGAAGTCCAAGCATGGGTCTTGGCAAATGAGAAGTCCAAGCATGGGTCTTGGCAAATGGAAAGTCCAAGCATGGGTCTTGGCATGAAAATTCCAACATGGGTTGGCAAGGGAAAGTCCAAGCTTGAGTCTTGGTATTTGGGAAGTCCAAGGGGTTTGATATTGGCAGCGTAAAGTCCAAGCGGAGTCTTGACGGCGTAAGTCCAATGTGCCTTGGCGGTGTAGACACCGTTAGCATGACATAGCCGAGGGAAGCACCTGGAGGCTAGCGCGATGGATGAACAAGTCATGGATGACTTGGAGGGATCCGAGAAGCGTGAGGCTGATGGAGGTGGCTAGAAGGCTTAGGTCTAGGCTAAGGGTGGTCTAGCAAGTATGGGGGCACCATACTTTGGGTTAAAACCTCATCTTTGAGGTTGGCAGTCGACTGACATTATGGCCGGTTCGACTGCCGTGAGTTGACTTGAGTTCGACTGCCGTTTAAGAGCTGGAACTGCTCTGGCGATCGCTGCTCGATGAGCGATCGGATGTCTACGGTCATTGCTAGTTCTGCGAGCACAGACGCTCAGAGCTGATCAAGGCCGATTACGCTACCGTGCGTGATCGCCAATGTTGGCGATCGGCCGAAAGAGTCTATTGGAACTTGTCCAACATAGATTGAGTCGTTGTCTCACGCTCTGATCGGCTGATCGGGGACTTATAATGATCGCTAGCTGAAATCGGCCGATGGAGGATAAAAGCAGCTGTTCATGGAAGGCTCAAGTATCAGTTCTTTGGGAGCTTACTTGAGGCGATTTGAAGGCGATTTGCAGGTGCATTTCAGGGCCCTTCAACCTCATCCAAGCAACCAACAAGCAAAGCGCTCAAACCCTAGTTTGTAAAGTGTTCTTTACATTTTCTTGTATTTTTCTTGTATTTTTGTGTATTACTTGTTGTAATCCATTGTACGAGGTTTCTCCACCTCCGACTTGTTGTCGAGAAGGAGTTTATTGCTTAGTGGTGTGTGATTGACATCACTAGGGCTCGTTTGAGCCCGATCCGTGGAGTAGGAACCGTGCGGTTCCGAACCACGTTATATCCTTGTGTTTGTGATTGTATCTTTTCGTTATTGCTTTTATTATTTCTATTCCGCTACGCATAACGAGTTTTGTAGAGACGATCGCGAACGAATTCCATCTACGTACGAATTCAACGCTATTCACCCCCCCTCTAGCGGCCTCAAATCCCCAACAAGTGGTATCAGAGCAAGGTTGCTCTTCAACGGATTAACAACCGGGAGAAAGACGCTAGAGGATAAAAGATGGAAGTCCAAGAACAATTGGGATGGAACATTAACACACTAATCCCTTACTCCTTCTATGGACAAGAAGGGTTTAAGCAATGGAAGTCAAGAATTGAAGACTTCCTAATGATGAGGGACTTCGAAGAATGGTCTATCTTGATGGAAGGATTTGAATATCCTAAGGGACCAAAGAGAGGGTTTCTCAAGAAGAAGAGATGGAGTGAGGAGCAACTCCAACAATTCGATAAAAACAAGAAGGTAATCAAATTCATTTTTGATTTAATTCCTAATGATCTCTTGTGTAGCCTAGGTGACTACGTGGATGCCAAGGAGCTATGGAGCGATTTGGCCAAGCTCCATGAAAGTCTATCACCCGTCCAAGAAGAAGGACCATCACCCTCTCAAGCTCAAGGAGAAACATCCAAAGAGCTAGAGGATTCGGAGGTTGATAGGGAATCAACATCCGGATCGGAAGAGGTAGAAGTGATTGAAGAAGAGGAGACCTCCACCTCTAGGATAGAAGGGGAGGAGATTAGGGCATCCTCGATACCGGAGCAACAAGAAGAACCATCTACATCCGGTAGAGAGGAAGAGCAAGCTCAAGAATCCACTCCACCACCACAACCACCTAGGTAACTCAAGCATGTCAATTAATAATAAAATGAATATTATATGCTTTGAGTGTAGGGAGAAAGGACACTACAAGAGTAAGTGTCCTAAACGGGTTAAGAAGACTCTACCCGTGCGCTAAAAGTCAAGGAGACCGTGCCTCAATGAAAAGAGCAAGGAGCAAGTGATTTGCTTCAAATGTCGACTACCGGGTCATTCACGAGTCAATGCCCGAAGGGGGAGAAGAAGGGGCAAAGGGGAGCATCACAAGTAGGGGGAGCTACTAAGGCTAACCCTAAGGTATATCAAGTTAATAATGCTTTTTCTTTAGTTAATAGACAAAAGCATGTTAGAAATTTCAATTCCCTAGCAATTTGCCATGAAAAGCATGCTAATAGAAATAAATACTTTTGTTTAGGAGCTAAAAATATTCACTTAGATAATAGGGAGAAATTTGGGACTAATGTCCCTAAAAACAACTTATCTAAGGACAAACCTAGGTCAAATAACTCTAGAAAATTTTTACCTAGGGAGACAATTAGAAAGGTGCAAGAGCACCTAGGTCTAAACCCTAAATGGACTAGGCATATGCCTAGGAAGTCTAATGCCCAAGATTTAAATCAAAATTCTAAAATTGGGCAATTAGAAAAGGAAAATCAAGTCTTGAGGTCAAGGCTTGAAAAACTTGAAAATACCCTAAATAAGATACAAAATCAATTTAAATGGTCTAGTGGTCAAAATCAAGGGTCCAAAAGTCAAAAGCAAGGTTTGGGTCACAAACCTAAGCCTAAAGTGGCTTATCATAGTGTTCTATTTGACTATGGAACACAAACTAGGTCTAGGAAGACCAAGGTCAATAGGGAAGTCATCCCTAGAATTGACCAAAGGGTGTGCCTAGTGGCTAGGGTTTCAAGGAAACCTAGGGTGACCACTAAGAAGGTTGCAAGGGGAGTTACCCCTAGAGTCAACCTAGGTAAGACCCAAATGACCAAGGCTAACAAGCCTAGGAGGGTCATTAGGAAGGTATCTAGGGAGGTTATCCCTAAGGAATACCTAATTAACTCTAGGAGCTCAAATCGGTTTTGGGTTCCTAAGAGCGTGATTGATTCACGCTAGATGGGTTAGGGTGTGTCAACCTTGATTGGATGGGTAGTTAACTCAACCATTGTAAAGGTGACACTTTAGGATATTTTCAAGGTTATGGTTACCTTGAAAATACATTTGAATTATAATCCTAAAAGATTTTAGGATGTGCCAATATTAGTTATGAAGTTTGATAAAATGATAAAATTGGCACAATTAGGGTTTAGAGTGTTAGTGTGTCATTTTGGATTTTTGGCACGCTAGGGAGATTAATGATAATATGGCAAAATATATCTAACTATATCAAATGACAATTAATATTAAAATTTAGGTATTACTATACCTATACATTTTATATGCCATGCTTTTATTGCCATATGCCATGTCATGACATCATGTGTATTTCTAATCATTTTATATGTCATGATTATGCTTAGGTTTAAGGATTTAAATGTCATGTGTTTTAGATTTCATATTATGTCATGACATCATGGTTATGAGCATATGTTTATTTATGTCACCATTAATGCCATAATTATTCATGCATTTAAGAAAATCTCAATTGAAATTGATTTAAGGACTATGACATGACTTGGAGTCCCATTTATAAGGGAATCAAGTAGGGTTGCCTAGAAAAATGCATGAAACCCTAGTTTTAAATGAACCAAAACCCACATCTCACATCCAATTGACATGTATGTGTATTTATACACCCTAGATACATGTGAGATGCTAGGATATGAGTTAAGTTCAAGGTGCATAGTTTTTGCATCTAGATGAACTAAAACTCATCAAATTTCAATTTGTGGATCATTGGGAAAGCTTGTGTACAAGTCATGTGCATAGAGCCCAAGGAATATGATCCAAAATAAGGTTTTGAAAACATTTTAAAATCATTTTGAAAAACCTTGGTGAAGTCTATCTTTTGATAGCAATCACCATTGATGAAGTTGATACAAAATAGGGCCAAAACATTGAAAATTTCAATGGTTTTGAGTTTTGTATCAAACTCACTATTTTATGGGTAAAATAATTTTCAAATATTTTTCACCCATTGTGTGTGTCATAAATATTATACGTATGAATTTTCATGATTTTTCGAATTACGTA
Organism: Wurfbainia villosa; assembly: GCA_025175895.1. NCBI lineage: Eukaryota > Viridiplantae > Streptophyta > Magnoliopsida > Zingiberales > Zingiberaceae > Wurfbainia > Wurfbainia villosa. The sequence continues at coordinate 3,617,883 of CM046008.1, forward strand.
TAATTATTTATGAATTTTCAAAATTTATTTCTGATAACTGAAAATCGAGATTTTCAGTTATCAATCAGCCTGCAATGTGGCGATCGATCGATATGATGTGATCGTGATTACTATCGAGTCATGCCAGTCTGATTCGGGTTAACAAGGTTTGTTTAGCCCGTGTTCAGCTATGGAAAAGGTTCCTAATCACTCATAACCCTAGGATATGCTTTAGGAAGCATTATAAAGGGTGAAAATACATTGGATATGGATTAGGAGAAGTGTTAGGTCAAAGTATCAAATTTAGGGTATGGAAAGTTCAAGTTTGAACTTAGAACCTTAATTTTAATGGCTTAGAGTTCCTATTGGCTTAGGGGCTTCCCAAGGACATTGTTGGTGCAATGATCAAGGGGGAGCAAGCCTTTAGGGGGAGGTATCCATCTTGGGATGATGGATGTGTTTTTCTCCTTGAAGAGGAGAAGTTATTGGGAGAGTATCATCAATTGGGAAAATTGATGGGTTTTTGATACCCAATTTGGTAATTGGGAGAGAGTATAGGATTGTCTTTCTTGAGTGATATGTGAATTATCACTAGGAAGATGGTAGGCATCCTAGGTATTTATTTTTGGATCAAGGGGGAGAGTGTAAGATCTCATTGGGACATGAGACATTGACCTCCTTGGAGAGAAAACCTTTTTGATGTTAGTCAAAAAGGGGGAGAATATTTGGGGGAGAACATTTGGAGAGTGTTTACCAATTTGGAATAATTGGTAAGGGATTTGAGTTAGTGGTCTAACTCAGATGATTTGTTTGGTTTTTGTCAAACATCAAAAAGGGGGAGATTGTTGGTGCAATCGGCCCAGGTCACGATTGACCAGACTCGAGTTTGACTCGAGTGATGTTTTGATATTTGACAAAGTGGTTTGGCATTGATGTTTGACATTAATGTCGGTTAATATGTTGGGGAGATTGTTGGAGCAATCGATCCGGGTCATGTTTGACCGGACTCGAGTTTGACTCGAGGAAGACCTTGATGGTTGACTGGGGTTGACCATGTGATTATGGGAAAGTCCAAGCATGGGTCTTGGCAAATGAGAAGTTCAAGCATGGGTCTTGGCAAGGTAAAGTCCAAGTCATGGGTACTTGGCATGGAAATTCCAAGTGGGACACTTGGCATTTGGTAAAATCCAAGTCTTGAGTACTTGGCATGAAAAGTCTAAGTGGGACACTTGGCGCATGGAAAGTCCAAGTCATGGGTACTTGACATTTGAGAAAGTTCAAGTCTTGAGTACTTGGCATGAGAAGTCCAAGCATGGGTCTTGGCAAATGAGAAGTCCAAGCATGAGTCTTGGCAAATGGAAAGTCCAAGCATGGGTCTTGGTATGGAAAGTCCAACATGGGTTGGCAAGGGAAAGTCCAAGCTTGAGTCTTGGCATTTGGGAAGTCCAAGGGGTTTGATATTGGCAGCGTAAAGTCCAAGCGGAGTCTTGGCGGCGTAAGTTCAATGTGCCTTGGCGGTGTAGACACCGTTAGCATGACATAGCCGAGGGAAGCACCTGGAGGCTAGCACGATGGATGAACAAGTCATGGATGACTTGGAGGGATCCGAGAGGCGTGAGGCTGATGGAAGTGGCTAGAAGGCTTAGGTCTAGGCTAAGGGTGGTCTAGCAAGTATGGGGGCACCATACTTTAGGTTAAAACCTCATCTTTGAGGTTGGCAGTCGATTGACATTATGGCCGGTTCATTGGTGAGTCGACGAGTTCATTGCCGTTTAAGAGTGGAACTTCTGAGCGGTCATTGCTCATTGGAAGCGATCGAGCGATGTCTCTGGATCGGTCGCCAAGGTCGTGATCGCTAGTTGACCCGCGAGCACAGAATGCTCCGTGGCCGTATTGGCGCGATCGACTCTCGCGGTGACGATCGACCTGGCGGTGATCGTGCCAAGAGTCCGTTGGAACTTGTCCAGCGTGGATTGGAGCCGTTGTCTCACAGCTGATCTTTGGCGGCTGAGGACTTATGGCGATCGGCTAGGTGGAAATCGGCAAACGGAGGATAAAAGCAGCTGTTCGTGGAAGGCTCAAGCATCAGTTCTTTGGGAGCTTACTTAAGGCGATTTAAAGGCGATTTGCAGGTGCATTTCAGGGCCCTTCAACCTCATCCAAGCAACCAACAAGCAAAGCGCTCAAACCCTAGTTTGTAAAGTATTCTTTACATTTTCTTGTATTTTGCTTGTATTTTTGTGTATTACTTGTTGTAATCCATTGTACGAGGTTTCTCCACCTCCGACTTGTTGTCGAGAAGGAGTTTATTGCTTAGTGGTGTGTGATTGACATCACTAGGGCTCGTTTGAGCCCGATCCGTGGAGTAGGAACCATACGGTTCCGAACCACGTTATATCCTTGTGTTCGTGATTGTATCTTTTCGTTATTGCTTTTATTATTTCTATTCCGCTGCGCATAACGAGTTTTGTATAGACGATCGCGAACGAATTCCATCTACGTACGAATTCAACGCTATTCACCCCCCTCTAGCGACCTCAAATCCCCAACAATTAAGATATTCTCTAAGAAGTTATGAAGTCATTCAACCTCTTCTGCAACTTTATCCAAGGGTATAAACTTTGATTCGAGCTATATATGTTTGTTTCGTAGATTTCTATGACACCGCCCCATCAGCTAGTGGCGGAGCTAGAAATTATAATGTATCTAGACTAAATAATTTTTTAACGAAAGACAAAATAATATATAGCCATCAAAATTATAAATAAAATATTTATTCATTATTTGTTATAATCTCAAAAGTTTCTCATCAACAAGATCTTCAATGTTTTTGTTATAAAATTCGTAAAATTTAAAAACTTTCGACAAATTTTTTGACAATGTAATCTTTTATATCTCCATCAACTAGCAAGAAATTAATAAACTTTAAATAAAATGAATATCTCTAAAATTAATCATTCAATATTGAAAATCAAATTAAATATTTCTTAACTAAAAGATACAAAATTGATCTGTTTAAACATACACATACTATTGAAACTGTGCTTTATGATTCTTCAAAGTATAATATTTATCAAATATAGAATCTAAATCAATACTTAAAGTAAATTCTCTCAATATAGATAATCATTGAACCTCTTAGAAAATCTTCTCCCATTCTATCATAAAACACTATTTTAATATGTTTCATGATCGAAAATGCACACGGTGTAGTTGTGATGGAAAAATACAAAGTTAATTAAAACTAGACGGATCAACCTATCGATCAAATTATAGTATTACAATATTTTGTTATTTAAAATAACTCTCGATACAATTATGAAATAGTAAACATTTTCTAAAAATTCTGATGACAAACTACATTGAGTTCATAATGTTATAGCTGACACCTTAAATGATGCATTTCTTATTCAGTAAAGTCCTTAGGATAATACTTCTCAGCGCGAGTATAAGCACGATACGTTCAAGCGAAGAAATTACAAAGTCGTTATTCACCCATCTCTAGCGCGACGTCTGATACCTAACATGTATTAGTTTTGTTTCTATCAAATGATGAAGGATTATCGCTTCTTGACTTAAAGAATAATATAATATTAATTTTTCTCGTTCTCCCTTGATATGACATTAAAATAACTTTTAATTACACAAACAATTAACTGAGTTGTCATAATCAAATAAAACAATTTACATTTATCATTTGACAAACACCACCAGATCAGATAAACATATACATTTTCCCCTCAGCTTCTTCGCCAATCCATCAATTTTAGGAAAATATCTAAATAACCATACACATCAATAATTCAGGAGAACAAGTGAGGAATACCTACGTTGAAAGTAAGAGAATGTATGCTCCTTTTTCTATGGTCAATCAATGATAGCCTCGGTGAAATTGAAAATCAGAGTTAGGGATTTAAGATTGATGATGAAATTTTATTTGGAGATTTGGGATTGATTAGGCTCTAATAAGAGTTGTCTATAAAAAAAGAAACATAATTAATATCGTCGATAAATGGACTTGTAATTAATATTGCCCTTGGGGTTTTAGGGTAAATAGACCATGTTGATTAAAACTTGCCTCCACACCCTTGGGCCTTGTGTGGAAGGGAGGGAGAGGAGTGTAAATAATGAAAGAAGAATGGAGGAAAAAGAAAAGGAGATTTACATCTCAAATTTAGGTGTAAAAAAATTAGATTTGTATGAGAAGGAGAGATATAAGTTCACCTCTATTTCTTTTTTCCTTTATCTTTCTCTCACTTCTTCTTAGACAGAGATAATTTTTTTTTCTTGTTTATTTATCTTTACCAGGTCTAATTGCTAGTGGCCAATTTTTGATTTCTTCGTTTTACATATCTCTAATAGTTTGTTGTAGGTTCCATATTCCCAATGCAAACACATTCATAGGATTCTGATAGTCAAACATAGCGTCAGTTTTCTAAGGCTCTGAATCTGACCGCCTATGAGAGACAACAAGAATGCATCTTTTCTTAATATTATAAGATAATGAACAGGTACATTTGCTAACTGGTCAAGAGTAATTCTTTAAAAGTATGCCCTTGGGGATTTAGGGTAAATAGACCCTTGAACATATAGGATTAGCAAATGGACTTGTAAAATTTTCATCCCCGAGCTAAAGCCCAGCTGATTGATTAAAACTTGCCTCCGTTCTTGCCACTATCAATGGTAAATATATATTCACTGGCATATTTAAATTTTTTTTATATCGGATATTCAATTTGCATCACACTAGCCTTATAATATAACGGGATATTTTGCATAATATACTCTTAAGGCATATCTTAAATATTTAATAACTCTTATTAATGTCTTCTAATGATAATCATTTGGTTTATTTGTAAATATACTTAGTTGTGTTAGAGTATTGGGAATACAATCAAAGTTTTACACTGGTAAGACATAGAAAAGAACATATGCTTATAAGGTGAAGAGATATCTCCATTGACATGAGACTTTTTGGATAAATTTCAAAATCAAAATCATAAGGGCCTAGATCCAAAGTGGACAATATCATACCATTGTGGAGATATGTAAATTTTATAGTCACTAACAAATTGTTGACTGCATAGGTAATATTCGATGTGTGCAGTTAGTGACATACATCAAATTATCCTAAAATATTTCAATTGTGATTTGGGTTCATCATGGTTCTTAGCCAAATGTAGGCTTAAATCCATCGATATTTTTACAAGAGAAAGATCATATGAGACTGTGAAAGGATAATTTTTTCTAATGTCTTAATGATCTTAATCTTGAGTATAATATCCACTATATCCATATTTTTTATATCAAATTAAGTTTTTGGTCAACATCTTCTTAGTAGTTATGATTATATTATGATTACTTTCCATAATGAGTATATAATCTATGTATATGAAGATAATGACAATTGCAATATTTTTCGAGGTACCTATCCTCCCATTGTGCTAATTCTTGATTGGGAAAAAAAAATATCCCTCGTGATTTAGATCACTTCATCTAGCTATGAGATCGACGATGAGGGGCGTCTGGGGTGAGTGCATTGTAGGTATCGAAGCGTCTTCTTCTTCTTAGAGCCGACCGAACTCTAATACTACTTGTAGGGGATCGTACGTCGCTAAAGGAGGGGGGGGGTTGAAGAGCGTAATCATCGCTTAAAGTAATTCGATCGTGTGCTTGCTATAATTAGGTTAGTACGCAGTGAAAATAGAAAATATAATACGAAGCACAATCAAAACACAAGAATATACGTGGTTCGGAAGCTTAGGGTTTCTACTCCACGAGGCGAGCTCAACGAGCTCTAGTGATACACACATCACTAATAAATCTCCTTCTCGGTGACACACCGGAGGTGGAGAAACCTCGTACAAAGGATTACAATAGTACTACAAAAATACAAGTAAACAAATGAAATATAAAGAGCACTTTACAAACTAGAGCTTTAAATGCTTGTTGATGTGGTTGCTTGGATGAGCTTGAAGAACCCTGAAATGCACATGCACATGCACTTCATCTTCAAATCGCCTCAAAAACCCTAAAAGAACCATTTTTGAAATCCTCCCCGTCGAACTCCTTTTATGCCTCTACGCGACCTGGATTTCCACCTGACAGTCGACTACTAAAAGGCTCCAGTTGATTATCCCTGTGGTCATTGTCTCACAACGGCATAATCAATGTTGGGAAAACTCCAATGGGTAGCCTAGCAATCGACTTCCCTTACCAGCAGTCGATTGCTGCTTTGGTAGCCGACTGACCAGTCATCTACCGAAGGTTCTGTGCCCGTGACCACAACCAGCAGTCGACTGCCCTCCATGGCAGTCGATTGATCAAGGCCAGTCAACTACTATAACATGGCAGTCGACTGCCAAGGCCACTTGCCGCAGTCGAATGTCAGTCAACTCACAGCAGTCGACTAGTCATAATCTCAGTCGACTGCTGAGTGTCGACTCGACTGCCAAGTGTCATAACACTTGACCAGTTGACTGATCCATAACTCCAGTTGACTGATAAACCTCAAATATGAGGTTTAACCCAAGTATGATGCACTCATACTTGCTAGCCCACCCTTAGCCTAGACCTAAGCCTTCTAGCCACCTCTATCAGTCTCACGCCTATCGGATTCCTCCAAGTCATCTATGACTTATTCATTCATACGCTAGCCTTCAAGTGCTTCCATCGGCTATTATCATTACTAAGCTGGTCTACACCACCAAGGCACATTTGGGCTTATGCTGCTAAGACACACCCTTGGACTTTACGCCACCAATATCAACCCTTGGACTTCCCAAATGCCAAGATCCATTTGGACTTACGCTTCCATGACTCTACCCTTGGACTTTATGTTGTCAAACATTGGACTTATGCCGCTAAGACTCTACCCTTGGACTTTACGCTGCCAATATCATACTTTGGACTTCCCAAATGGCAAGTACCCATGACTTAGACTTTCACCGCTAAGATTACACACTTGGACTTACGTGACCAAGACTATGCCCTTGGACTTTTCAATTGCCAAGTACTCATGACTTGGACTTTCTCATTGCCAAGTGCCCCACTTGGACTTTCCATGGTCAACCCCTTGTCAACCATCTCCCCAAACCAGTGTCAAACAATGATTAATTCTTTCTCAAATCAAAAAACTACTCGCGTCAAACTCGAGTTTGGTCAATTGTGACCTGGGCCAATTGTACCAACAATCTCCTCCTTTTTGATGTTTAACAAAAACCAAACACCTTTGAGTTAGAACACCAACTCAAGTCATCAAATCTCATACTTTGGATACTTCTCCAAAGTCTCCAAATTCTCATTCTTTTTGACATACATAAAAAAGGTTCTCTCCGCAAGGGTGTCAATGTCTTATATCCCAATGAGATCTAACAATCTCCCCCTTGGTCCAAAAACATCTAGGATGTCTTCACTCTTTCTAATGATAAGTCTCATATCACTAAAGAGAGGCAATCTATTGGTGCAATCGTCCCAGGTCACGATTGACCAGGACTCGAGTTTGACTCGAGTGATATTTTGATGTTTCGACAAAAACATATGACAATGTAATTGTCATGGGAAAAGTCCAAGTCATGGGTACTTGGCATGGGAAGTCCAAGTGGGACACTTGGCATTTGGGTAAAGTCCAAGCATGGTTCTTGGCAATGGAAAGTCCAACATGAGTTGGCAAGGGAAGTCCAAGTGGGACACTTGGCATTTGGGAAAGTCCAAGCATGGGTCTTGGCATAAAAAGTCCAACATGGGTTGGCAAGGGAAAGTCCAAGCTTAAGTCTTGGCATTTGAGAAGTCCAAGGGTTTGATATTTGCGGCGTAAAGTCCAAGCAGGAGTCTTGGCAGTATAAGTCCAATGGTTGGCGGCGTAAAGTCCAAGGGGAGTCTTGTCGGCGTAAGTCCAATGTGCCTTGGCGGTGTAGACACCGTTAGCATGACATAGCCGATGAAAGCACCTGAAGGCTAGCGCGATGGATGAACAAGTCATGGATGACTTGGAGGGATCCGAGAGGCGTGAGGTTGATGGAGGTGGCTAGAAGGCTTAGGTCTAGGCTAAGGGTGGTCTAGCAAGTATGGGGGAACCATACTTGGGCTAAAACCTCATGTTTGAGGTGTGCCAGTCGACTGGTGTCATGTGACAGTCGACTGGACCGAGTCAACTAGGGTTTGACTGCGGGAAGTGGCCTAGCAGTCGACTGCCAGAGGTGGTCAGTCGACTGATGGCTCGAGCAGTCGACTGATCGTGTGATCAGTCGACTGGTGCTCGAGAAATCGGCCACAGAATGGAGTCGAGACTCGACTGGTCGAGTGAGGACTCCATCAGTCGACTGATGGTAGATCCGTTGGACTTATCCAGCGTGGATCTAGCCGTTGTCTCACGACAACAGTGACATCAGTTGACTGATGGTCCCGATCAGTCGACTGATCGACTTTTTCCAGCACAGGTTGAAGCTTTATAAGGAGCTCGTGATGGAGTAAAATGGCATGGTTCTTTGAGGCAACTTGGGGCGAGTTGCTGCTGCAATTCAGGGTCTCCAAGTGCTACTTGATCAACCTAGCGATCAAGCATTCAAGAGCATTTGTAAAGTGTTTTTCTTTACTAGTCTTGCTTTGTATTTCATTGTATTTGCTTGTAGCTTTTGATTATTGTTGTAATCATCTTGTACGAGGTTTCTCCGCCTCCGGATTGTTCCGAGAAGGAGTGTTTATTATAGTGGTGTGTGATTGGCATCGCTAGGGTTCGTACGAACCCGATCCGTGGAGTAGGAACCATTCGGTTCCGAACCACGTTAAACAATTGTGTTTGCGTGTTGTTAATTGTTTCGTTATTGCTTTCATTACTATTCCGCTGCGTACTAACGAAATTGTAGAGACGAACACGCGATCGAATTCCATCACGCGACGCTATTCACCCCCCCTCTAGCGGCCTCAAATATCCTACATTTAGTATCAGAGCCCGGGGCTCTTCTACAGACTAATCGCCGGGAGCTAAGACAAAAGGCTAGAGGGTGAAGATGGAAGAACCATTGGGATGGGATATCAACACCCCAATTCCCTATTCCTTCTATGGACAAGAAGGATTTAGACAATGGAAGGCGAGAATTGAGGACTTCCTAATGATGAGGGATTTCGAAGAATGGTCCATTTTAATGGAAGGATATAGCTATCCAAGAGGACCAAAAGGTGGATTCCTCAAGAAAAAGAGATGGACTGAAGAACAAGTTCAAGCCTTCGAGAAAAATGAGAAGGTAATGAAGTTTTTAATTGACTTAATGCCTAACAATATTTTGTGTATGTTAAGTAATTATGTAGATGCAAACGAGCTATGAAGCCAAGTGGCCAAGCTTCATGATAGCCCATCAACGGTCCAAGAGGAAGAGACCGAAGAGGCTAATGCATTATGCTCACAAGAAAGTGAGGATTCGAAGGTTGATAGGGAATCAACATCCGGATCTAAGGAGGAAGAAGAAGTGGAAAAAGCATCCACCTCTAGGATTGAGGGGGAGGAAGTTAGACCATCCATTTCGGAGCAAGAGCAAAGTCAAGAAGAAGCTTCTACTTCCGGTCAAGAAGAAGAGCAAGCTCAAGCCTCCACCACGACCCTAGGTAACTCAAACATATCAATTTGTAATAAAAATCATATCATATGTTTTGAGTGTAGGAAGCAAGGAGACTACAAGAGCAAGTGTCCTAAAAGAGTCAAGAAGACTCCATCCGTGCCAGGAGTCAATGTAGCCGGTGTCCCCACTAAGAAAAGCAAGGAGCAAGTGATATACTTCAAATGCCGACAACCGAAGCACTATAGGAGTCAATGCCCAAAGGGGGAAAAGAATGAGCAAAAGGGAGCTTCACAAGTAGGGGGAGTCTCCAAGGCAAACCCTAAGGTATATTTCAATAATGCACCTTCTAAATTTAAAAGTCAAAAGCATGCTAGTAATTTTAATTCTCTTGCAATTCACCATGAAAAGCATGCTAGCTAGAGATAAATATTTTTGCTTAGGTGCTAAAAATGTCCACTTAGATAATAAAAAGAAATTTGGGACTAATGTCCCTAAAAATAATTTATCTAAGGACAAAACTAGGTCAAATAACTCAAGACCAATTCTACCTAGGGAATCAATTAAGAAAATAGGGGATCATATAGGTTTTAATCCCAAGTGGACTAGGCATATGCCTAGGAAGTCCCATGCCTATGGTTTAAATCAAAACTCTAAAATTGGGCAATTAGAAATTGAAAACCAAGCCTTGAGGTCAAGGTTTGAAAAACTTGAGAAGACCCTTAGGAACATCCAAAATCAATTTCAAGGGTCCAAAAGTTAAAGTCAACACCTATGACCTAAGAGTCAAAAGTCAACCAAGGCCAAGCAAGGTTTGGGTCACAAACCTAAGCCTAAGGTGACTTACCATAGTGTTCCATTTGATTATGAAACACTAACTAGGTCTAGGAAGACCAAGGTCAATGGGGAAGTCATCCCTAGGGTTGACCAAAGATTGTGCCTAGTGGCTAGGGTTTCTAAGAAATCTAGGGTAGCTACTAAGAAGGTTGCAAGGGGAGTTACCCCTAGAGTCAACCTAGGTAAGACCACAATGACCAAGGCTAACAAGCCTAGGAGGGTCATTAGGAAGGTATCTAGGGAGTTTATCCCTAACGAATACCTAATTAACCCTAGAAGCTCAAATAAGTTTTGGGTTCCTAAGAGCGTGATTGATTCACGCTAGATGGGGTTAGGGTGTGCCAACCTTGATTGGATGGGTAGTTAACTCAACCATTATAAAGGTGGCACTTTAGGTTATTTTCAAGGTTAGGGTCACCTTGGAAATACATTTGAGTCTTAATCCTAAAAGATTTTAGTATGTGTCAATATTATTTGAGAAGTTTGATAAAATGATCAAATTGGCACAATTTAGGTTTAGAGGTTGGTGTGTCATTTTGGGTTTTTGGCACACTTGGGAGAAAAGTAGAAATATGGCAAAATATGATGAATTATATCAAATGGAAATTAATATTAAGATTTAGGTATTATTATACCTATATATTTTATATGTCATGCTTTGTTTACCATATAACATGTCATGACATCATGCTTACTTTTATTCATTGTATATGTCATGTTCATGTCTTAGGATTAAGGTTTTAAATGTCATGTGTTTTTAGATTTTATCATATGTCATGACATCATTGGCCATGCGTTATTGTTGATATCATTTATGCCATGATCATTTCATGCATTAAATTGATTAAAATTGAACTAAGGACAATGACATGACTTGAAGTCCTATTTATAAGGGAATCAAGTAGGGTTGCCTAGGAAATGCATGAAACCCTAGATTAAATGAACCAAAACCCACATCTCACATCCAATTGACATGTATGTATATTTATACACCCTAGATACATGTGAGATGCTAGGATATGAGTTAAGTTCAAGGTGCATAGTTTTTACATCTAGTTGAACCCAAACTCATCTTAACTCAACATGTGGCTCATTAGGAAAGCTTGTGTACAAGTCATGTACATAGAGCCCAAGGAATATGATCCAAAATAGAGTTTTGAAAATATTTTAAAATCATTTTGAAAAACCTTGGTGAAGTCTATCTTTTGATAACAATCACCATTGATGAGATTGATACAAAGTGAGCTTAAACTTTAAAGTTTTTAGTCACTTTTGGATTTTGTATCAATTCTGCTATTTTATGGGTAAAATATTTTTCAAACATTTTTCACCCATTGTATTGGTCATAAGTATTATACGTATAAAATTTGGTGATTTTTCGATATACGTATAATTAGTTATGATTTTCCAAAACTCATTTCTGATAACTGAAAATTGAGATTTTATGTCGATCGGCCTACAGGTGGCGATCGATGATGTCGATCGTGATTTCTGAATCACTCGACTGATAGCCTAATTTTGGGGTAACCAAGGTTGTTTAACCCGATTTCAGCTGCGGTTAAGGTCCCTAACCACTCCTAACCCTAGGATATGCTTTGGGAAGCACGATGAAGGGTAAAAATCCATTGGATATGGATTAGGAGAGGTGTTTAGGGTTTGTATCAATTTTAAGGTGTTGGAAAGTTCAATGTTGAATTTCTAACCTTAATTTTGATGGCTTAGAGTTTCTATTGGCTTAGGGACTTCCCAAGGACATTGTTGGTGCAATGGTCAAGGGGGAGCAAGCCTTTAGGGGGAGAAATTTATCATGGAATGATGAATGCTATTTTTTTTCTCATTAGGAGGAAAGTGAGATTTTGAGAGACTCAATTTGGAAATTGAGAGAGCATATAGGATTGCCTCTCTTGAGTGATATGGGACGTATCACTAGGAAGATGGTAGACATCCTAGGTATTTTTGGACAAAGGGGGAGATTGTAAGATCTCATTGGGTCATTAGATATTGACCTCCTTGGAGAGATAACCTTTTGATGTATGTCAAAAAGGGAGAGAATATGTTTGGGAAAATATTTGGGATTACCAATTTGGAATAATTAGTAAGAGACTTGAGTTAGCGGTCTAACTCAAATGGTTTGGTTTTTGTCAAACATCAAAAAGGGGGAGATTGTTGGTGCAATCGGCCCAAGTCACGATTGACCAGGACTCGAGTTTGACTCGAGTGATGTTTTGATGTTTCGACAAAAACATATGACAATGTAATTGTCATGGGAAAAGTCCAAGTCATGGGTACTTGGCATGGGAAGTCCAAGTGGGACACTTGACATTTGGGTAAAGTCTAAGCATGGTTCTTAGCAATGGAAAGTCCAACATGAGTTGGCAAGGGAAGTCCAAGTGGGACACTTGGCATTTGGGAAAGTCCAAGCATGGGTCTTGGCATAAAAAGTCCAACATGGGTTGGCAAGGGAAAGTCCAAGCTTGAGTCTTGGCATTTGAGAAGTCCAAGGGTTTGATATTGGCGGCGTAAAGTCCAAGCGGGAGTCTTGGCAGCATAAGTCTAATGGTTGGCGGCGTAAAGTCCAAGCGGAGTCTTGGCGGCGTAAGTCCAATGTGCCTTGGCGGTGTAGACACCATTAGCATGACATAGCCGATGGAAGCACCTGAAGGCTAGCGCGATGGATGAACAAGTCATGAATGACTTGGAGGGATCCGAGAGGCGTGAGGTTGATGGAGGTGGCTAGAAGACTTAGGTCTAGGCTAAGGGTGGTCTAGCAAGTATGGGGGAACCATACTTGGGCTAAAACCTCATGTTTGAGGTGTGCGGTCGGCCCGGTGCCATGTGGCGGTCGGTGACCGACCGAGTCAACTAGGGTTTATTGCGGAAGTAGCCTAGCGATCATTGTCGAGGTGGTCGGTCGATCGGTGATGGCTCAGCGATCGATCGATCGTGATGATCGGTCGGTGCTCGAAATCGGCCACGCATCGGAGTCGAGACTCGGTCGTCAGTGAGGACTCCATCGGATCGATGGTAGATCTGTTGGACTTATCCAGCGTGGATCTAGCCGTTGTCTCACGACAATAGTGGCATCAGTCGACTGATGGTCCCGATCATTCGACTGATCGACTTTTTCCAGCACAGGTTGAAGCTTTATAAGGAGCTCGTGATGGGGTAAAATGGCATGGTTCTTTGAGGCGACTTGGGGCGAGTTGCTGCTGCAATTCAGGGTCTCCAAGTGCTACTCGATCAACCTAGCGATCAAGCATTCAAGAGCATTTGTAAAGTGTTTTTCTTTACTAGTCTTGCTTTGTATTTCATTGTATTTGCTTGTAGCTTTTGATTATTATTGTAATCATCTTGTACGAGGTTTCTCTGCCTCCGGATTGTTCCGAGAAGGAGTGTTTATTATAGTGGTGTGTGATTGACATCGTTAGGGTTCGTACGAATCCGATCTGTGGAGTAGGAACCATTCGGTTCCGAACCACGTTAAACAATTGTGTTTGCGTGTTGTTAATTGTTTCGTTATTGCTTTCATTACTATTCCGCTGCGTACTAACGAAATTGTAGAGATGAACACGCGATCGAATTCCATCACGCGACGCTATTCACCCCCCTCCAAAGTCTCCAAATTCTCCTCCTTTTTGACATACATAAAAAAGGTTCTCTCCGCAAGGGTGTCAATGTCTTATATCCAATGAGATCTTACAATCTCCCCCTTGGTCCAAAAATATCTAGGATGTCTTCACTCTTTCTAATGATAAGTCCCATATCACTAAAGAGAGGCAATCCTCATTTCTCCAAATTTTCTCTCAATTCTCCAAATTCTTCCCTTTATGAGGAAGAATACATCCATCATCCCATGATGGATAACCTCCCCCTAAAGGCTTACTCCCCCTTGACCATTGCACAAACAATGCCCTTGGAGAGTCCCTATGCCTATAGGAACACTAAACCATCAAAATTAAGGGTAACAGTTCAAACTTGAACTTTCACGAACCTTAAAATTGACATATACCCTAAACAACTCTTATAATCCATATCCAATGGATTTTCACCCTTCCAATATTTTCCAAAGTATATCCTAGGATTAGGAGCAGTTAGGGTAGCCTACCATAGCTAAAACATGGGCTAAATATCCTTGTTTACTCGAAATCAACGTTGGAAGTCGACTCTTTCAGTCAACAGTCTACTACTCTTGACGCCAGTCCACTAACATCCATGGTAGTTGACTGATTTCTGCACTGTGCAGAAATCAAAGTTTAGAAACAAAATTTAGAAATATATAAGTAATTATACGTAATACGAAAAATCATAAAATTTCATATGTATAATACTTATATCAATTATTATGGGTAAAAAATATTTAAAAAATAAAATACTCATAAAATAATGAGATTGATACAAAGTTCAAAACTATTGAAAAGTTTAAAGTTTTGACCCTACTTGTATCAACTCTATCAATGGTGATTCCTATCAAAAGATAGACTTCACCAAGATTTTTCAAAATGGTTTTGAAATGATTTTAAAACCTTAATTTCAATAATGGTATATGGGCTAAGTATGCATGACTTATATACTAGTTTTCTTCATGATTTGTCCATGATATATGATGAGTTTGAGTTCATCTAGATGCAACAACTATGTACCTTTAACTTAACTCATTTTCCTAACATCTCACTGTTAGTGCCTATAAGATATACACATATCTCTACAATGATATGATATTATCTACTTTGGGCCCAAACCCTCATGGTTTTATTTTTGGACTTTACCCAAAAGATCTCATACCAATGGAGATATCTTTTTATCTTATAAACACATGACCTTTTCCATGTCTTAGCAATGTGGGACTTTGATTGTATTCCTTATACTCCCAACAATCCCCCCTCAAATGAAGGACCACATTGAGCCCTCTCAAGCCTATCCGTCCTCGAAGGACTTCCTCTACTTGATGTTCGATCCTCAACCTACCAGGACTTCCTGCCAACTGTTTAGTCCTCCTGACCTAGTTGGACTTTCTACTAGTTGTCCAACCCTTCTAGCCCAACTGGACTTCCTACCAGTTGTTTGGTCCTCCCGACCCAACTGGACTTCCTGTCTGGTGTCAGGTTCTCTTGATCCGGACATGAGAGCTCCACTTCCTTCATCCGAGGTTCATGACTTGACATGGATCATGACTTTGATACCAATGGTTAGTGCCTATAAGATCCACATATCTCCACAATGGTATGATATTTGTTGGTGATCGATTTGAAGCTAGGGGGGGGGGTGAATAGCTTGTTTTTCGTCTCTAAAAAAATATTAGCGGAAGCACAACAAAAATAATAATAACACAAATGAAAAACAATGCTAACACGATTCTTTTACGTGGTTCGGAGATAGCGCTTCTACTCCACGGTGATCCTTGAGGTGGATCAACCCTAATCAATACCACTATGAAGCTTTCATTTACAACACTTCTCCTCTTCTTACAAAAGATGTAGATGAAGCTTAGAGAGGAGAAAGAGATTTAAAATCACTAGAAATCTTTGAAAAATCATAGAGGCTTGAGAGTATAATCAGAGAATAAGCATTAACCCCAAAAACCTCCACCAACCCTCTTTTTATAGAAAGGAGGTTAATTTTCCCGTTGGAGCACCATCAGTCGACTACCGGCGCGGTTAACGACTTCTGAATAGCCGAATTCGCAGGATTCAGAGTCGTTTCCTTCAATGACACTCTCATCAGTCGACTAATCCCTCCATCACCGATCGATGGAGTGATCGATCCCAGTGATCAGGCGACGATCGAGTGAGACTCCATTCGTGCGTGTTTAACTTGATCGGTCGGCGCGCTGTTGGCGGTCGATCACAACATCGATCGACTTCCGCGCCAGCGATCGGTGATAGTCGAGGGTTTCATCGACTCGATCCGAGCACTGACCGATCGGTGATACATCGTATCGATCGATACTCATCAAGTATGAGTAATTCATACTTGATTTCACCCCCTAGACCTAGACTCAACCTTCTAGCTCTTCCTTAAACCTTGCGCCTCCAGGATCCCTCCGAGTCCGCGACTTGTTCATCCTTTGCGCTTTGCTTCCAAGAGCTTCATTCGGTTTTGTCATATCTTGGGTTTCCCTTTTCCAAATCGTGCTTGGACTTTACGCCGCCAAGTCTACATGCTTGGACTTACGCTGCCAAGACTTGCCTTTGGACTTCCTTTGCCAAGGTCCGTTTGGACTTAATGCCACCAAGACAACATGCTTGGTCTTATGCCGCCAAACCTTTACCTTGGACTTCTCTTGCCAAGATCATACTTGGACTTTGCCTTTACTAAGTCTTCATACTTGAATTTCCCTGTCACTTGAACATTGTCACAATTAGACCACAAATTGTTGCCTAACTTAGATGATTGTCCAAACATCAAAACATATAAATGCTTAGGGCATTGTTGCACCAACAATCTCTCCCTTTTTGATGTTTGACAATCATTTAAGTTAGGTCTTTTAAAGATACGTACATAATCATATTTCCAAATCACATAATCACATATCCAATTCTAACTTAAACATTTCTTCTCCCCCTTTGACATACATCAAAAAGAGAAGAAAGAAAAATATATATTTCATAATAGAATCGAATGTGTTATAATCTTGAACTAAGATATAAAATTGACATTTAGCTCCCCCTTAATCCAAGATATAGTTCATGATGAGCAAAAGACATGTGGAGCAAAAGCCTAACAAACAATTTGAAGATTAAATCCTAATTTTGCACCAACAATGTAAATTTGGGGATGGAAAAAGATATATGTTATGAAACTCCTCCTAAAACACCGCATTAAACAGTCCTAAACGTTTGTTTATACTCAATATTATCATGCTAAAATTTTAGGACATCAAAGATATACTAAATATCAGAAAGTGGAGCTATTTTTCAGAAAACACAGTATCGAGGTTTACGACCGTTTCGACTAATGATCGCATACCAAACCCGAATTTCAAAGATTTTTAACCCAAATTCAGAAATGTGTTAGAAATTCCAGAAACCTCAAAAAATCACGAAATTTTGTGTACACATTTTTGAAATCATACTTTATCAAGGAAAAATATTTTGAAAAATATATGTTTACCAGATTTCAAGATTGATACAAACTTGGAAAGTGATAAAAGTTCTAATGTTTTTGCAAACTTTGTATCACTTTTGTGTTTCACTTAAAAACTGTTTTTCAAGATATGATAAACATAGTTTAAAATATGTTTTATTTGACATTTCCAATCATGTTCTTGGAGCTATATGCACATCAATTGTGTATAAGCCTTCCCAATGATTGGTCCAATGAAGGATCAATGTCTCTAGATGACACTTTGGTCCATAGTAATGCATCATAACAAGCATGATGAACCAAGTGCATCTTCCTAACATCTCACATGTTGTTTAAGTGGCTCAATACAAAAATCATGGTTTCTTAGGTATTTTGTGAGATGCTTAAAGGTATAAATCCTAGTATTTCTATAGGATCATGCAAACCTATACCTTTACTCAACCAAGCACATTCCAAGTTCTCTCCTAAGTGATGAAAACTCTACCTCGGGAAGAGCCTTGGTAAATATGTCGGCTAGGTTGGACTTGGATTCAATGTAATTAAGCTCAATGTCCCCCTTTGCCACATGATCTCTAATGAAGTGATGTTTCACTTCAATGTGCTTAGTCTTAGAGTGATGCACCGGATTTTTGGTTAAGTTTATGGTGCTCACATTGTCACAAAATACTTTCATGTTGGAGTAAGATAGCTCATAATCTTCTAAGGTATGTTTCATCCATAGTAGTTGAGCTACACAACCTCCCATAGCCACATACTCGGCCTCGGTGGTGGATAGGGCAACACAAGGTTGCTTCCTACTACTCCAACTAACTAGGGAGGACCCAAGGAATTGACATCCACCACTAGTACTCTTCCGATCCAATTTGCAATCGGCATAATCAGAATCGGTGTACCCAACCAAATCAAAAGACCTAGTCCTAGGGTACCATAGTCCTACATTTAGTGTGCCTTTAATATATCTTAATATTCTCTTAACGACAACTAAATGAGATTCTTTTGTACAAAATTGATACCTAGCACACATACCAACCGCAAATAATATGTCGGGTCTACTAGCGGTTAAGTACAAAAGGCTACCAATCATGCTCCTATAGAGTGTAAGATCAATTTGTTTGTCTTCATTATCACTATCTATTTTTGTATTGGTTGCCATTGGAGTTGAAACTACCTTAGCATTTTCCAAACCAAATTTCTTAATCATTTCCTTAGCATATTTGGTTTGATAAATATAAATTCCTTCACTTGTTTGTTTGACTTGCAATCCTAGGAAGAAATTTAATTC
Source organism: Wurfbainia villosa (assembly GCA_025175895.1). Classification (NCBI taxonomy): domain Eukaryota; kingdom Viridiplantae; phylum Streptophyta; class Magnoliopsida; order Zingiberales; family Zingiberaceae; genus Wurfbainia; species Wurfbainia villosa. The sequence continues at coordinate 3,636,615 of CM046008.1, forward strand.
CCCAACTAGACTTATTTCAAACTCTTTTTCTATATTCTTAATAAAGTATTGGAGAAGTTCATCATTTGTTGACCCAAAGATAATGTCATCAATATATACTTGGGCTACAAAGATGTCCATTGATGTTGACTTTATAAATAGAGTTTGATCTACACTACCCCTCTTAAAGCCCTTAGAGATTAAGAAAGATGATAATCTTTCATACCAAGCCCGGGGAGCTTGTTTCAAACGATACAAAGCTTTCCTAAGCTTGTATACATAGTTTGGATAGTCCATATTCTCAAATCCGGGAGGTTGTTCTACATATACCTCTTCCTTAATAAACCCATTTAGGAATGACTATTTGACATCCATTTGATGAAGTTTGAAACTCATATAGGAGGCATACCCTAATAGTATCCTAATAGACTCTAATCTAGCAACTGGGGCATATGTTTCATCATAGTCAAGTCCTTCAACTTGATTAAAGCCCCTTGCAACTAATCTTGCCTTATTCCTAGTAATATTCCCTTGGTCATCTAGTTTGTTCCTAAAGACCCATCTTGTAGTAATGATGGTGTTTTCATTAGGTCTAGGAACTAACTCCCATACTTGACTCCTTTCAAATTGAGCCAATTCATCTTGCATTGCTAAGATCCAATCCGGATCAAGTAATGCATCTTTGATTGTTTTGGGCTTAATTTGAGAAATTAGAGCTATATGACTAGTGAGATCCCTATGAAATGACCTAGTCCTAACACCTTGAGATAATTCACCCACAATTTGATCTAAGGGGTGATTTTGATGAACTCTTATGGTTCTAGGAGGTGTATTAATTTGAGTTTGATCATAATCAATCTCAATTCTTTGCTCATGATCGGAATCACTTCTTATTCCCCCTTGATTTAATCCTCCCCCTTGATCATTACCCCCTAAGGTTAAATCTTGAAATTGTTGGATAATTTCTTGATTTTCATTATTAATATCATCATCAATAGGGGATTTCCTAGGGTATGTATTGGAAGTTTCATCAAATTGGACATTTGAAGATTCCTCAATCTTTTGAGTCCTTTTATTGTAAACTCTATACCCTACACTAGTGGATGAGTATCCAACTAGGATTCCTTCATCCGCTTTGGACTCAAACTTACCTAGGTTGTCTTTGGTATTTAAAATATAGACTTTGCATCCAAAGACCTTAAAATAATGAATTATTGGAATTGTACCATTCCACAATTCAAATGGAGTTTTTTCTAAAAACCTATGAATTAATATCCTATTTTGGATATAGCAAGCGGTATTAACCGCTTCTGCCCACAAGTAGCTAGGTAAGGAGTATGCATTAAGCATTGTCCTAGCCGCTTCTTGTAGGGCACGATTCTTCCTTTCCACAACCCCATTTTGTTGGGGTGTTCTTGGACAAAAAAATTCATGCTTATACCCTTGTTCTAGATAAAAAATTGAGAAATTAGAATTCTCAAATTCTCCACCATGATCACTACGGATCCGGTTGATTTTGAGTTTTCTTTCATTCTCTACTCTCTTACTAAATCCTATGATTATTCCTAGGGTTTCATCTTTATTTTTCAAGAAAAATACCCAAGTAAATCTAGAGAAATCATCTACTATTACTAGGCAATATCTACTACCAATCATAGAAGAGGTACTATGACAATCAAATAAGTCCATATGTAAAAGTTCTAAAGGTAAAGAGGTACTAAGTAAATTTTTACCTTTGTGTGATGTTTTTGATTGTTTCTTTTCTTGGCATGCATCACACATTTTGTCCTTGAGAAATTTGACTTTAGGCAACTCTTTGACTAACTTAATTTTTGATATTTTGGCTATGTTCTTCATGTTTATGTGTCCTAGTCTCCTATGCCAAAGCCAACTTTCTTCCTCTTTTGCAATAAGACACTTAGTAGAAGCATTAGTAGCATAGGATAAATCAACATAATATATATTTGATTTCCTAAAACCTACTAACATGCAATCATTTAGAGTTTTGTGTCTTATAAAATATTTTGAGGAATCAAATTTAACATCAAAGTTCGCATCACATAGTTGGCTTACACTAAGTAAATTAAATTTCATATTTTTAACTAATAACACTTTATGAATGGCAAGATTGGGGGACACCTCAATTGTGCCATTTCCTAGAATCTTAAGTTTTCCGCTATTACCAAATGATACCTTTCCCTTGCTAGTGTGGTTGATAGTGGAGAATTTTCTCTCATCACCGGTCATGTGTTTTGAGCACCCACTATCAACGATCCACAAGCTTGGTTCTTCTACCTATATCACATGAAAAATACAATCCTTAGGTACTCAAATCTTAGGACCACTAGCATCAATTAGAAATTTCTTAGGAACCCAAGCCTTTCTACCCTTGCTTTTAATTATGGTTTTTCTACTAACAAGGGATGTAAATGCTACCTCCTTTTCCTTAGGCCTATATCCTAGTCCGGCTTTGTTGTAAATAGCCCTTTGATCATTAATTATCATGTCTAGGTATTTAGAGCCATTAGTAAATTTTTCTAAGCATGCTCTTAAGTTACTTATTTCTTTTCTCAATTCATCATTTTCATCTCTAAGGGTACATGCATCATCATCACAAGGTAATTTATCACAAGATGGTTCTACACTCTTAAGTGATTTAATCTCTACTTTTAGGTCCTTAACCCTAGTTTTCGATCTATTCAATGCATTTTGAAGACATGCAATTGTCTTATAAAGTAAATCTATCATAGGGGAGTTGTTTACCTCATCATCATCACTTGATGATGATTCATCGCTTGAAGAAGAAGATGAGGACTCCTCACTTGAGCTCCCGGCTTCTTCCTCCAATGCCATGAGGGCTAGATTCCGGGTGGCATGACATACTTCTTCATCGTCGAAAGAATCCTCCATACTTAGGGTGTCCCATGTTTGTTCCACCATTACCTCCTTCTTCTTCTTCCCCTTCTTTTCCTTCTCCTCCTTCTTTAGTTCCGGGCAATTTGACTTTATATGCCCTTTCTTATTGCAACCAAAGCAAGTTATGTTAGATGTAGAATTTGAACTATTTGAAGACTTACCTCTTGAGGATTGGAACATCCTCATCACATCTTTCTTGGTGAGTTTCCTTGACTTCCCACCAAATTTCTTGACATAATGAGCCACCTCGCTTGCCGATAGCTCATCTTCACTACTTGATGAGTCTTCCTCAGATTCGGATGAGGAGGACACTTCTTTCTTCTCCTTCTTCTTTTTGTCCTTCTTTCCTACAAAAAGAGCTATACCCTTCTCTTTGGATGAAGTGTTAGCTTGTTCATGTAATTAAAATTCACAAAATAGCTCATCTAACTTAACCAAAGAGAGATCCCTAGAGACCTTATAAGCATCTACCATTGAAGCTCATAAGGTTGTTCTAGGGAAATCTTGGAGCACATACCTTACAAGGTCTCGGTTGTCGACCTTCTTACCTATAACATGTAGTCCGTTGACTACTTTGAAGCGACCGTGCATTTGACTCACGGTCTCATTGGTCTTCATGGAGAAGCTTTGAAGTTGGCCAATTAGGAGATCTCTCTTGGCCCTTCTTGTTTCCTTGGATCCTTCGTTGAGCTCTATCAACTTCTCCCAAAGCTCCTTTGCCGATTCAAATGACCCCACCTTGCTTAATTGCTCTTTTGACAAACCACATTGAAGTGTGGTTGTTGCCTTGGCGTTGGCTTGAGCCTTCTTGGCCATGTCTCTCGTCTAATCCTTGGTCGGTATGGGCGCTCCGTGTTCATCGACCGACTTCTCGAAACCATCTACAACACTAAACCAATTTTCAATATCATTCATTAAATAATACTCCATCCTACATTTCTAATAGCCGAAGTTATTGCCGTCGAAGAACGGAGGCCTCACCGTGCTATACCCCTCTTGGAAAGCCATTTTTGCTCCGGTTGATTGTTAGATCTTCCGATGCGATCCGGGCTCTGATACCACTTGTTGGTGATCGATTTGAAGCTAGAGGGGGGGGTGAATAGCTTGTTTTTCGTCTCTAAAAAAATATTAGCGGAAGCACAACAAAAATAATAATAACACAAATGAAAAACAATGCTAACACAATTCTTTTACGTGGTTCGGAGATAGCGCTCCTACTCCATGGTGATCCTTGAGGTGGATCAACCCTAATCAATACCACTATAAAGCTTTCCTTTACAACACTTCTCCTCTTCTTACAAAAGATGTAGATGAAGCTTAGAGAGGAGAAAGAGATTTAAAATCACTAGAAAGCTTTGAAAAATCATGGAGGCTTGAGAGTATAATCAGAGAATAAGCATTAACCCCAAAAACCTCCACCAGCCCTCTTTTTATAGAGAGGAGGTTGATTTTCCCATTGGAGCACCATCGATCGGTGATGACGCGATGTCGATCATTGCCGTATGATTAACAACTTTTGAATAGCCGAATTCACGGGATTCAGAGTCGTTTCCTTCAACGACACTCTCATCAGTCGACTGATCCCTCTATCAGTCGACTGATGGAGCGATCAATCAAGTGATCACAGGCGGCAGTCGAGTGAGACTCCATTTTGTGCCCGTGTTTAGCGATCGATCGGCCACCGCGTTGGCCGATCGATCGCAACATCATCGATCGCCACTATTGGCGGTCGAATGATTGCAACATCGATCGGCCACGCCAGCGAAAGCGATCGGTGATAGTCAGAGTTTCATCCTGACTCAGTCGAGCACCTGACCAATCGACTGATACTCATCAAGTATGAGTAATTCATACTTGATTTCACCTCTAGACCTAGACTCAACCTTCTAGCTCTTCCTTAAGCCTTGCACCTCTAGGATCCCTCCGAGTCCATGACTTGTTCATCCTTTGCGCTTTGCTTCCAAGAGCTTCCTTCGGTTTTGTCATGTCTTGGGTTTCCCTTTGCCAAATCATGCTTGGACTTTACGCCGTCAAGTCTACATGCTTAGACTTACGCTGCCAAGACTTGCCTTTGGACTTCCTTTGCCAAGGTCCGTTTGGACTTAATGCCGCCAAGAAAACATGCTTGGTCTTATGCCGCCAAACCTTTACCTTGGACTTCTCTTGCCAAGATCATACTTGGACTTTGCCTTTACCAAGTCTTCATACTTGGATTTCCCTGTCACTTGAACATTGTCACAATTAGATCATAAATTGTTGCCTAACTTAGATGATTGTCCAAATATCAAAACATATAAATGCTTAGGACATTGTTGCACCAACAATATTGTCTACTTTTGGCCTAAGCCCTCATTATTTTATTTTTGGGCTTTACCCAAAAAGCCTCATACCAATAGAGATATCTTTTTATCTTATAAGCACATGATCTTTTCCATTTCTTAACAATGTGAGACTTTGATTGTATTCCCTATACTCCCAACACTCACTTGTATCTAAGGTGTATGAAAACACATACAAGTCAAGTGTTCTTGTGAGATGTGGGTTTTGGTTATTTAGAGTTCATGCATTTTCTAGGCAACTCTATTTGATTCCCTTATACATGGGGCTTCAAATCATGTCATAGCCCTTAAATCAATTTTAATTAAACCTAAATGCACGAATAATGATTATGAAATACAAAGATAGCATAATTAAAAATATGTGTCAATAATCATAATGTCATGACATAAAATATACACCTAAATATTCATGACATAAAAGGATAAACCTAAGATATCATGCCATTTAATGATTAAAAATAAATATGATATCATGACATGGTATATGACAAACAAAACATGACAAATAAAATATAAAGTATGATAATACCAAAGTTTTAGTATAAATTTCCATTTGTTATGATTAAGTTTTTTTTGTTATATTACCACTTATCCCAAGTGTACCAAAAATCCAAAATGACACCATGACTCTAAGACCTAAATTGTGCCAATTTCACCAATTTTTCAATTTCCTCAAATTTAATTGACACATCTTAAAATCTTTTAGGATATAAAATCAAACTTATTTCCAAGGTATCACATGACCTTGAAAAAGTCCTAAAGTGTCAACTCTATTATGGTTAGGTTAACTACCTATCCATTTAGGGTTGATACATCCTAACTCATCTAGCGTGAATGAATCACGCTCTTAGGAACCCAATACCTATTGGAGATCCTTGGGTTTACTAGGTATTTACTAGGGATAACTTTCCTAGATACCCTCCTAATGACCCTCTTAGGTTTAGAAGCCTTGGTCATTGTGATCTTACCTAGGTTAGCTCTAGGGGTAACTCCCCTTGTAACCTTCTTAGTGGCTTCTCTAGAGTTCCTTGAAACCTTAACAACTAGGCACATACGATGGTTAACCTTAGGGATAGCTTCCCTAGTAACCTTGGTTTTCCTAAACCTAGAATGAGTTCCATAATCAAATGGAACATTGTGGGCTTATGTTTGTGACCCAAACCTTTCTTGCCCTTTGATGGTTCTTGTCTCCTAGACCCTAGGCTTTGATCATTAGACCCCTTAATTTGATTTTGCATATTCCTAAGAGTCTTCTCAAATTTCTCAAGCCTTGAGGCTTGGTTCTCTAACTCTATTTTTTCTAATTTTGATTTTTCATTAATCTTTTGGGAATGACACTTCCTAGGTATATGCCTACCATTCTTAGGGTTAATGTGTAGGTGATTTTCTACCTTCCTAATGGACTCCCTAGGTAGATTGGTTCTAGGGTTATTATTTCTAGATTTATTTTTAACCCTAAAATTATAATATTTAGCACATAAGCAAAAATATTTATTGTTACTTCTAGCATGCTTTTCATGAGCAATAACAAGTGAATTAAAGACATGCTTTTTAACATTAAAATTCGAAGGTGCATTATTAAAATATATCTTAGGGTTTGCTTTTAAAGCTCCTCCTACATGTGATGCTCCTTCTTGACCCTTGGTTTTCTTCCTCCCCCTAGGGCATTAACTTCGGTAGTGTCCCCGTTGATTGCACTTAAAGTATACAATGTGCTCTTTGCTTTTAATTGTTGGAGCTTTGGTCTCCTTGGCCTTTGGCACGACTTGTGTCGTCTTCTTGACTCGTTTCAGACACTTGCTCTTGTAGTGTCCGACTTCTTTACACTCAAAGCATATAATATGGATTTTATTTTTAATTGGAATGCTTGAGTTATCTAGGTCGATAGTGGTCGGAATTGGTTCTTCATCTCTTCCGGAGGTTGAAGTTTCCTCTTGATTTTGCTCCGGTGTGGGAATCCTCTCCTCCCCCTCAATCCTAGAGGTGGATGCTTCCTCTACTTCTTCCACCTCTTCTTTAGATGTTGATGAGCTCTCAACTTCCGAATCCTCACTTTCTTGTGAGGATGAGCTTGCTTCTTCGGTCTCCTTGTCCAATTGACCCGATGATGGATCTTCATGATATTTTACCAACTCGCTCCAAAGCTCCTTGGTATCCTTATATTCACCTAATCTATACAAAATATCATTAGGGATTAATTCAACCAAAAATTTTATTACCTTCTTACTTTTCTCGAATTTTTGGAGTTGTTCCTCAGTCCATTTCTTCATCTTGAGGAATCTTCCCTTTGCCCTTTTTGGATATTTGAATCCTTCTATCAAGGCGGACCAATCTTCGATGTCCATCATCATCATGAAGTCTTCAGTCCTTGCCTTCCATTGATTGAAACCTTCTCATTTATAAAATGCATATGGAACCGAAATGTTGATATCCCACCCCAATCCAAGATTTTGTTCCATCTTTCCCTCTAGCGCCTTGCTCCTTCGGTTGTGAAGCCGTGAAGAGCGACCTACTTTGATACCACTTATAGGTATCAGAGCGTCTTCTTCTTCTTAGAGTCGACCGGGCTCTGATGCCACTTGTAGGGGATATACGTCGCTAGAGGGGGGATGGTGAATAGCGTAATCATCCCTTGACGTAATTCGATCGCGTGCTTGCTACAATTGGGTTAGTACGCAGTGGAAATAGAAAATACAATACAAATATAAATACAAACTCACAAGCACAATCAAAACACAAGAATATACGTGGTTCGAAACTTTAGGGTTCTTACTCCACGGGACGAGCTCAGCGAGCTCTAGTGATACACACACCACTAATAAATTTCCTTCTCGGCGACACACCGGAGGTGGAGAAACCTCGTACAAAGGATTACAACAGTAATACGAAAATACAATACGTAAACAAATGAAATGTAAAGAGCACTTTACAAAATAGGGCTTTGAATGCTTGTTGATGTGGTTGCTTGGATGAGCTTGAAGAACCCTGAAATGCACCTGCACTTCGCCTTCAAATTGCCTCAAGAAACCCTCAAAGAACCATTTTCGAAATCTTCCATGTCGAGCTCCTTTTACGTCTCCGCGCAACCTGAATTTTCGCTTGACAGTCGACTGCCCTTGTAGTCATTGTCTTACAACGACTTAGTCCACGTTGAAAAAACTCTAACGGGTAGCCTAGCAGTTGACTACCCTTACCAACAATCGACTGCTGCTTCGATAGCCGACTGAACAGTTATCTACTGAAGGTTCTATGCCCGTGACCATAACCAGTAGTCGACTACCCTCCATGGCAGTTGATTGATCAAGGCCAGTTGATTGCCATAACATGGCAGTCGACTGCCAAGGCCACTTGGCCACAGTCGATCGTCAGTCGACTTGTCATAATCCCAATTGACTGCTTAGTGTAGACTTGGCTGTCAAGTATCAAAACACTTGACCAGTTGACTGGTTCATAACCCCAATAGACTGATAAACCTCAAACATGAGGTTTAACCTAAGTATGATACCCTCATACTTGCTAGCCCACCTTTAGCCTGGACCTAAGTCTTTTAGCTACCTCCATCAGCCTCCTGCCTATCGGGTCCCTCCAAGTCATCCATGACTTGTTCGTCTATACGCTAGCCTTCAGGTGCTTCTATCGGCTATTGTCATGCTAAGCTGGTCTACACCACTAAGGCACATTTGAGCTTACGCTGTCAAGATACACGCTTGGACTTTACACTGCCAAACAATTGACTTATGCTGCCAACACTACACCGTTAGACTTTACGCCGTCAATATCAACCCTTGGACTTCCTAAATGCCAAGATCCATTTGGACTTACGCTGCCAAGACTTCACCCTTGGACTTTTCGCTATCAAACATTGGACTTATGCTGCTAAGACTCCACCCTTGGACTTTACGTTGTTAATATCATACCTTGGACTTCCCAAATGCCAAGTACCTATGACTTAGACTTTCATTGCCAAGACTACACACTTGAACTTATGTAGTCAAGACTACACCCTTGGACTTTCCAATTGCCAAGTACCCATAACTTGGACTTTTCCATTGCCAAGTGTCCCATTTGGACTTTCCATAGTCAACCCCTTGTCAACCATCTCCCCAAACCATTGTCAAACAATGATTAATTCTTTGTCAAACATCAAAATACTACTCGAGTCTAGTTAATTGTGACCTGGGCCGATTGCTCCAACATGCATCACCTTTTGCCCCAAGGAAGACAATGACAAATGAGTTAGGTGCATCTTTAATTATATATGCATTTGTCACACTCGTTAATTTTAAATCCATTTGACATCATAGTTTTGTCAAATTTCTCGTGCTACTATTTTGGTGATTGTTTTAGCCTATAAAGTGACTTCACAAGTTTGCAAACCTTATTTTCTTATCATAGAGCTACAAATATTTCAGGTTGCTCCATATATATTTCTTCTTCTAATTTGCTATCTAGAAAGACTATTTTCACATCCATTTGATGTATCTCAAGGTTATGTATTGCAATAATAGAAATGAGTTCTCGAATGGGCATGATCCTTGTTACCGATGAATATGTATCGAAGAAGTCAAGACATTCCTTTTGTTTGAATCCTTTGGCTACTAGTCTTGCATTGTACTTGTCAATAGATCCATCAGCCTTATATTTTCTCTTTAGGATCCATTTACATTCTAAAGGCTTGAATCCATGTGGAATATCCACCAACTCCCAAGTATGATTTTGCATGATGAAGTCTATTTTACTATTGATGGATTCTTTCAAAAAAGGAGGATTTATTAAGGCTTCACTTATTGTCGTTGGTTCATTTTCCAACATAAGTCATAAATTCAGGACCAAATGATTTTGTCACTTTATCCCTCTTACTGTGTCTGGTTCTTCATTATTTTCAAGATTATCTAAATTTGCAATTTCATAAGTTTTTTATTTGAACTTTCTTCTTCCTCACTTTGCAAGGAAAGATATACTTAAAAAATATAACATTCCTTGATTCTATAGTTGTTTCAATATGTATATCAGGAATTATTGATTTATACACAAAAAATTGATATGCACTACTATTATTGCCATATCCAATAAAGACACAATCGATTATCTTTGGTTCTATCTTACTTTGTTTTGGCTTAGACACTTCCACCTTAGCCAAACATCTTTACACTTTCAGATATTTCTAGGAAGTCTTATGACCTTTCCATAACTCATAAGGAATTTTATCTTTCTTTTTGTGAGGAATTTTATTAAGAATATGATTTATTGATAAAATAATTTCCCCTCACAAATTTTGGAATAAGCCCAAACTTATTAACATAGCATTTATCATTTCTTTAAGAGTTTGATTCTTACACTATGCAAGCCCTTTTTTTTTATTGGCACCAGGATATTCGAACCTTCGGTCTGACTAATCCCTAGAAGTGACCGATCCTGCCCCACAAACCTTCGGGATGCCTCGCTAACAACTGAGTCGGATAAGATCAGAGCCCAAGTGGCCTCCACCACCATTAAGGGTAAATCAGAAAAGCGTTCATAACTTTTTTATGGTTCAATCCGAACTCCGCAGTCCGTCATCCCTAAATGATGGTCCAATGCCGTAGTCGTACTCTGTCCATCGGGCAAACTATTGGGCCTCAGGGTTGGCTGAATGCATTTTTCCTAAATTCATCGTCGAACGATGTCACAACACAGAATCGAACTATGTTCTCCTGTGGGATGCCTCTCCACTTTGGTCGCTGCACTGTGCCCCTGGGGGCTTTGCAAGCCCATTTGATTGAGGAGAGTAATGTGTTGTCATTTGATGAATAATGTCAAATTAAGCATAAAATTCATTAAATAGACCATCATATTCTCCTCCTTGATCATTTTGAATTATTTTAATTCGTTAACCAATTTGATTTTCAATTTTTTTTATAATTTTTGAATGCTTCTAAGACTTCATCTTTACCCTTCAATAGATACACATAATAGTATCTAGTGTAGTCATCAATCAAAGTAACAAAATACTTTTTGCCTCCTCTAGTTTGCATGAATTTTAAATCACATTTGTTACTGTGAATTAACTTTAGAGGAGTTGTGCTTCTTTTTATCGAATGAAAAGATAACTTTGTCATTTTAGCTTCAGCATATATTTCACATTTATATGTTGGATCAACATTAAATATTGATAATAAATTATAAATTCACAACTCGTTACAGTGTTATAATTGACACATAACCAAATAAGAGAATTTATAATTTTATTATCATTGAAGTCATGATGTACAACCATTACATTCATTTTGAATAGATCATTCTCCATATATCCTTTGCCTATGAATTGACCATTTTTTGTCAATACATATTTATTAGATTCAAACATTAGTTTGAAACCAGCCTTGACAAGAGTTGATCCTGACACTAAATTCTTTCGGATGTCGAGAACATGAAACATATCAATTAGTGTCACTTTTTTACTTGATGCCATTTTCAATATCACTTTGCCAAGACCAACAATATTAGAAGTTGTAGAATTGTCGATGATTAGCTTTGTCCCACTGATAAGGGTATTTGTTGAAAATTGGACCTTGTCAGAGCATGTGTCGTATAACACTGATATCGACCCCACCACTATTTTGCATTATCCACCAAGTTGGTTTCAAATACAATGAAAATTAAGTCTAATTCTGATATATCTATTGACACGAGCTTATCTTCATTCATGTGCACTTAAGTGACTTTCTTTGGACATAGATAGTGTAACCACCGGGCCCCTATTTGCGGAATTCGGCGACCCCTATTGGTCGACGACCGTCGCCCCTGTTGGCCCGTCGTTACCCACCTGGTCTTCCCACCCCTGAAAGTGGATTTTTGCCTTCCCCAGGATTCGAACTCTAGACCTCCAGGCTAAGTACTAAAGTTTATGAATCCTGGTAACCAAGTGATCAATAAAATTGTCACGCCCCGGGGTAGACTCTGTCCGGCCAACGGACGACACCCCCTTATGAAATTCCACTACGGTACAAAGTCGCAGCCGGTATAACACATATCGAAAATGTATAACAACACAACAATACGTATAAACATCAATAGCGGAACCCAACACATGGAAATACAAACTCGTCAACATAAGTACATAGGTATATCCGTCCATACTAGAATAAAATCCATACTGAATATCAAAAGAGAAACATACAACATGATCTCAAAAAAACAATAAGAGTCCATATAAAGATACATGCGATGGGAAACAAAAACCCTCGGAAACATGGCGAGATGGGATCAGGTGACAATGCTCCAAGTCCATGCCGAAGTCTTCTATCTACTACCTGGGCGACAGGAAACCCAGGGTCCAGGGTGGTGAGTATAAAACTCAGGGGTAATATATAGAAGTGCATGAATAACATACAGGGTAAAGAGATCGACAGGTATACATGTGAAGATCTCATGGTATGCGACATGAGTCAAGCATATACAAGATTAAGCATAGTAATGTCGGTAATCACATATATGTCCTACTCATAGCATAAATCAATCGATCAATCGACATAAAGTAATGTACATACACGATGGTTCATTCCTCCATATGATCTATAACATCACGAATGGTATATCATGACATAATCCAAATAGTACACACTCATGCTCAACACATGCACAGCGGTATATAAAATATGCAAAAAGGCATGTAGCATGATGTACAATCATATGCAGCAACCAAATGCAACATCTCATAGGCATATGTAAAACATATATCAAATACATGCATACATATATATATCAGCAATGCATATGCATGGCCATGTCTGCGGACCCGTCCAACCACGACCCCAGTATGGCCTGGGTGGCACGACATGACGACTAGCCCGACTCCAGCCGCCACTACTCTCGAGTGACCGAGTTGGGTAGTATGAATGAGTAGCATATAAGCGTAAAGAGCTAACTACTCCCCGGGGGTCCCTGCTGCTGGTCGCTCCGTCACTACCCATGAGTAAACGAGCTCTGCACACAGGACAACTGCACGTCACACAACCACCGTCTATAGTGGGTGAGTGCTAACACCACTCTGCTCAGTGGCCAGGTGCGCATCTCCAGCTACTACCATCCTTAGTGGTCGAGCGCGGCACATCCAATGCTCTACCCTCAACCCTGCTACCACTACCCCGAGTGGCCGGGGAGGCAGGATGACTGGCGACCCGTCTCATCCATAAGGGAGACCCAGTCGTCAGCATGCATGCAAATGTAATGATGCATAGCTCACATACATCCCCACAACACTCCCTAATCCACAAGGAGATCTAGTCAACAAAAGTCATGCAAGGACGACTAATCCGTAACCCCCAACTTATTTACCTATGTACAGATAAATAGGTTCATCAAGTTAACTCACTAATATATGTACGGTACAACGACCGACCCTATAATTTGGACTCATCACCTAACCTAGTGATGGAACCCGGTAACCCCATCTAAGTCCACACTAGTGACTACATGCATTTAACTGAATACCTATCAGCTAACATACAAACAGGGTTATAATTCCTATCCGAGATAAAGGTATGATAGATTAACAGCAATATCTCAAAGATCGCAGGTTAAGTACAAGCACAAGATACAATATGAGTGGATCTAAGGTAAATAAGAATAACCATATGTAAAATGTCATGCACTAGAATTGATCAAACTACCGGACCAGGTAGATATTACCCACCTGATACGAAGCTCGTATAATCCTCACGGCCGTGGGCCTGCTTCGTATCCCAAACCTGCACATAATCACAAATTAGGATTTAGCATATCACTCCAATAATAATACGAATAAAATACTTATTCATTCTACATTCGCATCTTGCCCTTTACTTAACCCAATCGTCATCTCTCTATCAGAGTATACCCAATATGATCCAACACACTACAAACTCCCAAATCTAAGCATATCAGTCATCCACTAATATTAACCGCAAACACTATGGACATCAAACAAGACAATCGACAAACACCAATTCCACCTCCTGATCACAATCCACAATCTTACCAAACAACCCATCCCCTTGCTCCACCAATCTATCCATACACTCAACCAAGCCATCGACAGAACCTACACCTACAATCAACAATACTACTCAATATCACATTAACAGCACATCAATCAAGGGATACCACCATTGGCAACATTGGGTTAGATCTAAACTTACCAGATCCAACTCCTACCGGCAGTTCACTCCGGCTCACCTTCTGCCTACCGACAGAACTCCAATCACACGCATCGACAACAGAATACAATTCACCTATCAACAAGTATCACCGAGCATTATCCCGAATTCAACCCGTATCACAACAATTACCGTAATCATCCAACCCCACAGTTCCGATTCCCAAATCCATAGCATAATCAACATCCATAAACAAGCAAATCAAGATCGAACAATACCCGGTAATAAAGCTTACCCGTTCTAGCCCTCTCAGCCGGATTTTCCTTTGCTCCGATGAAATCCCAATTCAATCCCGAACTCTGCACTCCACCAGAAATCCACCTTACTCATCCCCTGATTACCAGCGAAGATCGGAGCTCTGATCCCTAGCACCGGCGACAGGCGACATCCGGCTTTTCCCCCTTTAGCTGCTCACCGAACCAACCAGCTCCGATCACTGCCAATACCTCGATCGGAGCTAAAAACAACCCAACAAATCCAGATCTCACTCGAAAGGAAAACGACACACGATCCTTACGCAACGTCGCCGCTGTCCCAGAGTGTCGCCGCGACTTCTTTCCAGGCGAGAACCCTCCCTTGATCCCCCGGCCGGAGATCTACCAAGTGGCGGCGCCGTCGAGCTGCTCACACCGGATCGCCGACGAGATCGGAGAGGAAAACGCGCGGCGAAGAAAGGTTCGGCGCGGAGAAGAACGGAAACAGGATCGCGATGGAATGCGACGATCCGTTCGTTCGGCCCCTTTTAAAAGCTGTTCAAGTGATCCGGTTAACCCAACTCAACCCAAACCCAATCCGATTGGGTTCAGCTCATCCGGTTTAACCACTTGACTCAAGTCCAAGTCTAATCCGAGTTCAGTCCAGATCCAATTCCAATTTCAGCCCACTAATTAAGCCTAATTAATCCCTTAATTAATTACGGGTTAATCTTTTTTTTTTTTTTTCGTATACTACATTCTCCCCCACTTAATAAAATTTGGTCCCCAAATTTCCGTACTTATATGCAGTAATCAACATAAAAATTCTTGAATTACTACATACCTCACGTGAACAGGTGAGGATATCGAGCTCGGATGATATCCTCCAGCTCCCATGTAGCCTCCTCATCAGTGTGATGCTGCCATCCAACCTTTACAAGGCGAATGGTTTTGTTCCGTAACTGACGCTCTTTGCGACCAAGAATCCGCACGGGAAATTCCTCATATGTCGCGTTAGGCTGGAGTGGAACTGGCACCTCTGTCAAAACATGATCCGGATGCGGTACGTATTTCCTCAGCATAGAAACATGGAATACGTTATGAACGCTCGCAAGCATTGGAGGTAGAGCCAATCGGTATGCTACACCTCCAATCCGCTCCAATATCTCGAATGGTCCAATGTAGCGGGGTGCTAATTTTCCTTTAATTCCGAATCTCTTGACTCCTTCAGAAGCGATACACGTAGGAACACATGATCCCCTATAGAAAACTCCAGTCTTCGCCTCCGATCCGCATAACTTTTCATGTCGTCACGAGCCTCGATAATCGTCTCGATAACACGAACTAACTCGCATCGTCGAATACTCGAGGGCCCAATAACTGCCGCTCCCCAACATCCTCCACAATCGAGATCTGCAGGGTCGACCATACAAAGCCTCAAAGGGAGCCATCTGAATGGAAGAGTGATAACTATTATTATACGCGAACTCCACCAAGTGAACGTGATCCTCCCAGCTGCCTCCAAAATCCATGACGCAAGATCTCAATAAGTCCTCCAGAGTCTGAATAGTACGCTCCGACTGTCCATTCGTCTGCGGGTGAAATGTAGTACTGAGACAAAGCTCGGTGCCCATAGCATGCTGAAGACTCTGCCAGAATCGTGAAGTAAAACACGGATCTCTGTCAGATATGATACTCAAAGGTACTCCGTGCAGTCTGACAATCTCTCTACAGTATAGCTCAGCTTGTCGATCCAATGGATGAGTCTCACGAATCGGAAGGAAATGAGTGGATTTGGTTAACCTATCCACAATCACCCAAATCGCATCATGTCCTTTATGGGTTTTGGGCAACCCCGTAACAAAATCCATCGTAATATGTTCCCACTTCCATTCCGGAATTGGGATTCTCTGTAGCAATCCGGCGGGTTTCTGATGTTCAGCCTTTACCTGCTGGCAGACCAAACATCGAGCGACGAAATCCACAATATCTCTCTTCATACCGTCCCACCAGTATGAACGCCTCAAATCCTGATACATCCGGGTACCGCCAGGATGTATAGCAAATCTCGAGTGATGTGCCTCTCGTAATAACTCCTCTTTAATCGGATGTGTGTCCGGAACACATAGTCTCTAATCGGAGGACTCAGCCTCGCCACACGAAATGCATGCTGCCCCGAATCCACAGTGCTGCATAAGAACTGCAGATGCTGATCGCTAGCTTGTGCCTCTTTGATCCTCTCAATAATAGCAGACTGGGCAACCATGGATACCAATATCCCCCGGGATGTTTGACCCTGTTCCGACAACCCCAACTCTGAGAACTGTCGAACAAGATCAGTCACTGCGGTCAAATGACTTGCGTAATCCACGGGACTTCCGCTGCATCGGCTACGACGTTAGCTTTACCCGGATGATACTGAATGGTGCAATCATAATCCTTTAGGTACTCCATCCATCGTCTCTGTCTAAGATTCAATTCTTTCTGAGTGAAAAGATATTTCAAACTCTTATGGTCCGTATAGATCTCAAAAGTAATCCCATATAGATAATGTCTCCATCTTTAGCGCAAAAATAATGGTCGCTAACTCGGATCGTACGGATAATTCCTCTCATGATCTTTAAGCCGACGGGAGGCATAGGATACTACTGGCCGAATCGCATCAAAATCGCTCCCAATCCTCGGAAAGAAGCATCGATACGAGGACCATCCCATCGCAAGAAGAAGGAATCACTAATATAGGTGCGTAAACTAGTCATTAAGCTCCTGGCCCCGGACTCACACGCCTCGACCAAGCAAACTTGACTCCTTTGGTCAAGCGAGTAAGTGGTGTGGCTATACGGAAAATCCTCCACAAATCTACTGTAATACCCTACCAATCCAAGAAAACTACGGACTTCGAATCGACTTTGGCCGCTCCCAATCGGTAATCGCCCGATTTTCGGGATCAATCAAATACCACCGCTAGATACCATACGTCCAAGAAATCCCACGTAAGATAAACCGTAAAGCGCACTTCATCAAATTTGACATATAAATGCTCTCGCCGCAATGCTCTAATACAATCCAAGATGGTGCTCTATGTTCCTCTCGTAACGAATATATCAAGATATCATCTATGAATACGATGACAACGATCTAAGTACCTCAAGAATACCTTGCTCATCAAATCCATAAATGCACTGGAGCATTAGTAAGACCAAATGACATCACTAGAAACTCAGAATGTCCATAACGCTGCAGTGAACGCCGCCTTCCAACATCCTCGCCTCTTACCTCAATCGATGATAACTGATCGCAGATCAATCTTGGAATACACGCAAGTATCCTTGAGCCGATCAAACAAATCCTCTATCCCCAAGGGATATTTGTTCTTAACCCACCGCATTAAGTTGTCGAATCAATACATAACCGCAGAGATCCATCTTTCTTTTAACGAACAAAGACCGAGCTCCCCAAGGTGAAACACTAGGACGCACAAAACCCTATCCAATAACTCTTGCAATGTATCTTTAGCTCACTTAACTCTTTCTGCCATCCCAGATGGAGCTTTGACACCAAGTCCCTCGAATCACCTCTATCGCGAATTCCACTTGCCTCTGAGGTGGCAAGCCCTAAGTTCATCCGAAATATATCCTGATACTCACGAACTACCGCAGACCGGAAAGAGGTGGTATCTCCTCACTCTCCACTTTGACCAAAGAGAATAAGTAACCCTGACAACCATGCGACAATAATCTCCGAGCCTGAAGTGCAGATATAACGGACACTCCATCATCCCGAGTACCCACGAATTCCCATGCAGTCGATCGGGTGGCTCAAGGTCACTACTCGCCTACAATCCATCGTAGCATAATATGTAGCCAACCAATCCATTCCGAGTATAATGTCGAATTCCACCATCTCTAGCACCAAGGTCCACCGTAAAGTATATGTCCTCAAATCCAAATCTGACAACCTCGATTACATGACGATCGTCAAAACCTCGCCTGATGGTAATGATACCGCTTAATACACAAGAACGAATCATAGGATTCTCCCAATTTTTCTCGTAAATATACTAGAAATAAAGGAATGCGAGCTACCAAGATCAATCAATGTATCGCCAGTATAGAATAAACCAAAATCATACCCCGAATGATCGATCCCTACTACCGAGCATCCTCCCGTAATGGCATAAACTCGCCCAGCCTCATACACATGCACAAGCGCCTGTATATAATAGTAGAAGGCCTCCACTCGGATGGATATGGGTCTGTGATGATGCCGAGGTCACCACAAGCAGTATAATATATCCCCGAGAGCCTACGCAGATATCACGAGTAGGTGGTCCGGAATAATAACTCTCTCGAGCCGTGTATAATGAATCGCCACGCAAGATACCAAGCATCACTCCCATGTATATGATATATCCGAGTCAGAGGAGGGGGTGGTCGTTTTGACCATGCATCTCAAGGCCCCAGGTGCCGACTCACGATGATGCCGATCGATCTCTTTCCTTGTTGGAATTTCAAAACTCCAACTCAGGCCTTCGAGTACACTCGACTGTATGTCCCGGATGCTTACAAGAGAAGCAAACATCGTGATCCAAAGAACACTAAACATTATGGCTCTCGCACCACACCTCCGACATCCACCATGTACCGCTTACGATTCTTCCGATAACCGCCAGACGCCCGTAAGTGGTCGCCTCTTCGTGCCCTAGATGATCCTCCAAGTACCACGAGAAGCCCCACTCGATTCTCGCTTCCGAGTCTCGTGGTCGATCTCGCCTCCGCTTCCGCGGGACATCTGCTTCTCCACCTCCTTCTCCTTTGCAATTTGTTGAGAAGTCATCTCAATAGACAGAGCTCTATCCAGTGCCTCTCGGTACGAGTTAATGGAGGATCCAGACATTCTTACTCGAATATAGCCGCCAAACCCTGTATGAATTGTAACATCCGGTCCTCATCCTGTGCTACCAGACGCGGACAGAATTCCGCTAATCGAGTAAACTCTGCATTGTATTCCATAACTGATCGATCCCCCTGCTTAAAGCTTAAGAACTCCTGCCGGCGTGCTGTAGAGAACGCAGAAGGAAAATACTGCCTCCAGAATATATCTCGAAAACCGCCTGTGATGTTCTCGCTTCTCCATCAAGGTCTTCTGATTTTCCACCATGTAACGCCGCTCTCGAAGGTGATAAGTCGCTAGACCCACCTTCTCCTCATCGCAACTCATGAACTCAAACATATCCTCCAAATTGTCTAACCAAGTCCGCAATCCAGGATCGACTCCTTAATAGCGTGAATCGGTCCTTGGTCACTGCTAACACCGCAGATACGCGCCTTGACTCACCCAACCGAATCCGGAGCAAGATAGTCCGGTACATCGTGCTCTTGAGGTTTCAACCTCGTAGGAGATCGCCGTGGCTCCTCCCGATCAACCTGGCCTCCCAGTAGGGTCGCTTAGAGGGTCGACCTCTCTTACGAGTCTGAACAGGTGCCATAATATCGTCTGTTCACACCTGTTGAACGACTTCCATAAATATTTAACCAGAAAATACTAAGTGTTAAGATTTCTTACTTCGGACAACTTGGAGCTCATGCCTCTGTCAATCCCATCTTACCAAAATCGAAATCAAATCAAATCAAAACGATTTCCGAGGTCCCAAAATCCGACAAAAACATTATTGCATGGCATCGCAACCTAGAGCTCTGATACCAATAAAATTGTCACGCCCCAGGGTAGACTCTGTCCGGCCAACGGACGGCACCCCCTTATGACAATTCCACTACGGTACAAAGTCGCAGCCGGTATAACACATATCGAAAATGTATAACAACACAGCAATATGTATAAACATCAATAGCGGAACCCAACACATGGAAATACAAACTCGTCAACATAAGTACATAGGTATATTCGTCCATACTAGAATAAAATCCATACTGAATATCAAAAGAGAAACATACAGCATGATCTCAAAAAAACAATAAGAGTCCATATAAAGATACATGCGATGGGAAACAAAAACCCTCGGAAACATGGCGAGATGGGATCAGGTGGGAATGCTCCAAGTCCATGCCGAAGTCTTCTATCTACTACTCGCAGTGAAACCTGTGGTCCAGGGTGGTGAGTATAAAACTCAGGGGTAATATATAGAAGTGCATGAATAACATACAGGGTAAAGAGATCGACAGGTATACATGTGAAGATCTACAGGTATGCAGCATGAGTCCGACAGACATACAGTACTAAGCATAGTAATCAGTAATCACATATATGTCCTACTCATAGCATAAACTGAACTGATCAACTGACATAAAGTAATGTACATACCTGACGGTCTGTCCTCCATATGATCTATAACATCCTGAACAGGTATATCATGACATAATCCAAATAGTACACACTCATGCTCAACACATGCACAGCGGTATATAAAATATGCAAAAAGGCATGTAGCATGATGTACAATCATATGCAGCAACCAAATGCAACATCTCACAGGCATATGTAAAACATATATCAAATACATGCATACATATATATATCAGCAATGCATATGCATGACCATGTCTGCGGACCCGTCCAACCACGACCCCAGTATGGTTCGGGTGGCACGGCATGATGACTAGCCCGACTCTAGCCGCCACTACTCTCGAGTGACCGAGTTGGGTAGTATGAATGAGTAGCATATAAGCGTAAAGAGCTAACTACTCCCCGGGGGTCCCTGCTGCTGGTCGCTCCGTCACTACCCATGAGTAAACGAGCTCTGCACACAGGACAACTGCACGTCACACAACCACCGTCTATAGTGGGCGAGTGCTAACACCACTCTGCTCAGTGGCCAGGTGCGCATCTCCAGCTACTACCATCCTTAGTGGCCGAGCGCGGCACATCCAATGCTCTACCCTCAACCCTGCTACCACTACCCCGAGTGGCCGGGGAGGCAGGATGACTGGCGACCCGTCTCATCCATAAGGGAGACCTAGTCGTCAGCATGCATGCAAATGTAATGATGCATAGCTCACATACATCCCCACAACACTCCCTAATCCACAAGGAGATCTAGTCAACAAAAGTCATGCAAGGACGACTAATCCGTAACCCCCAACTTATTTACCTATGTACAGATAAATAGGTTCATCAAGTTAACTCACTAATATATGTACGGTACAATGACCGACCCTATAATTTGGACTCATCACCTAACCTAGTGATGGAACCCGGTAACCCCATCTAAGTCCACACTAGTGACTACATGCATTTAACTAAATACCTATCAGCTAACATACAAACAGGGTTATAATTCCTATCCGAGATAAAGGTATGATAGATTAACAGCAATATCTCAAAGATCGCAGGTTAAGTACAAGCACAAGATACAATATGAGTGGATCTAAGGTAAATAAGAATAACCATATGTAAAATGTCATGCACTAGAATTGATCAAACTAGGACGACTGTAGATATTACCCACCGATCTCGGCTCGATAATCCTCACTAGTGGCCCGCCGTATCCCAAACCTGCACATAATCACAAATTAGGATTTAGCATATCACTCCAATAATAATACGAATAAAATACTTATTCATTCTACATTTGCATCTTGCCCTTTACTTAACCCAATCGTCATCTCTCTATCAGAGTATACCCAATATGATCCAACACACTACAAACTCCCAAATCTAAGCATATCAGTCATCCACTAATATTAACCGCAAACACTATGGACATCAAACAAGACAATCGACAAACACCAATTCCACCTCCTGATCACAATCCACAATCTTACCAAACAACCCATCCCCTTGCTCCACCGATCTATCCATACACTCAACCAAGCCATCGACAGAACCTACACCTACAATCAACAATACTACTCAATATCACATTAACAGCACATCAATCAAGGGATACCACCATTGGCAACATTGGGTTAGATCTAAACTTACCAGATCCAACTCCTACCGGCAGTTCACTCCGGCTCACCTTCTGCCTACCGACAGAACTCCAATCACACGCATCGACAACAGAATACAATTCACCTATCAACAAGTATCACCGAGCATTATCCCGAATTCAACCCGTATCACAGCAATTACCGTAATCATCCAACCCCACAGTTCCGATTCCCAAATCCATAGCATAATCAACATCCATAAACAAGCAAATCAAGATCGAACAATACCCGGTAATAAAGCTTACCCGTTCTAGCCCTCTGTCGGATTTTCCGGCTGCTCCCGATGAAATCCCAATTCAATCCCGAACTCTGCACTCCACCGGAAATCCACCTTACTCATCCCCTGATTACCAGCGAAGATCAGAGCTCTGATCCCTAGCACTGGCGACAGGCGACATCCGACTTTTCCCCCTTTAGCTGCTCACCGAACCAGCCAGCTCCGATCACTGCCAATACCTCGATCGGAGCTAAAAACAACCCAACAAATCCAGATCTCACTCGAAAGGAAAACGACACACGATCCTTACCTCCGATGGCAGCTCGCTGCCGCGACGACGACGTCGCTGTCCACTGGGAGTGTCGCCGCGACTTCTTTCCAGGCGAGAACCCTCCCTTGATCCCCCGGCCGGAGATCTATCAAGTGGCGGCGCCGTCGAGCTGCTCACACCGGATCACCGACGAGATCAGCGAGGAAAACGCGCGGCGAAGAAAGGTTCGGCGCGGAGAAGAACGGAAACAGGATCGCGATGGAATGCGACGATCCGTTCGTTCAGCCCCTTTTAAAAGATGTTCAAGTGATCCGGTTAACCCAGCTCAACCCAAACCCAATCCGATTGGGTTCAGCTCATCCGGTTTAACCACTTGACTCAAGTCCAAGTCTAATCCAAGTTCAGTCCAGATCCAATTCCAATTTCAGCCCACTAATTAAGCCTAATTAATCCCTTAATTAATTACTGGTTAATCTTTTTTTTTTCTTCGTATACTACAGATAGTACATGTTTGGTCCTGTGATTCAATTTGCCACAATTGTGGCATGTTTCTTGAAACTTTTTGGTCTTCCCTTGACTCTGTCTTTTACCGGGATACTTTCTCTTCTTACCAGTGTTTGGTTCCATCAGATTTATTTTAGTTATTGATTCTGATTACTTATGATTATCTTCTTCAATCCATAGTCTTACAATCGGATCCTCAAGTCCCATCTCCTTTTGTTTGTCGTTTAGGTAATTTTTGAATTCCCTCCACGAATGTAGAAGTTTCTTGATTATCATGAAAACTTAAAAAGGCTCATTCTTTATCATTCCCTTGGCATGCCAACTATGTAGGATCAACTGTAACTCTTGGACTTGAGTCATCATAATTTTGAAAACAATCATCTTGAAGTCTAAGAATTTATCGATGATGAATTTCTTCGGGCCGACACCTTCTGTTTGTACTTCCTTTCAAGAATTTTTCATAATTTCTTTGCAGTTGTCATGGGACTATATAAATTATATAACATATTATCCAAATTATTGAGGACATAATTTTTACATAAGAAATCACTATGGATCCTCAAACATCATATCACCCTCCTTTCTTTATTAGTTTCAACTTGAGAGATGATAGAGACATTTTCACATAGGAATCTCACAAGATTCAACGTGATTAGGTAAAATAATATCTTTTGCTGTCTTCTTTTGAAATTAGTAATTGTAAACTTTTCTGATTTCTCATAATGTGTTGGTGGAACGAGGATCGTTGATGATGAATCCATAGCCGATTGCACGGAAAAATTTATCTTAAAATTGTTGGGTCTAGTGAAGGTGGTGCAATTTGAGCGCAAGAAAAATAACAATATAATACAACTTAGACAAAGTCAAGGGTAGTTGACATTTATCTCTTTATGGCTAATTTACTCAGCACACAGTACTCACGGAATATGACAATTATCTCCCAATATATGACGCATTTATCTTGCGATAGCAGCACTATAAATCACAAGATCTCCGAATCAAAGAAACTTCTCGAACTCTCTAGAATGCAAGTATGAAATGCAATACTTGCTTTGCTTTGAATTGGAATGAATGAAATGAGAGAGTGAGGAGTCTTATTTATAATTTGTGAAGGGATAAAGGAAGTTCCCTCGGGATGGTCCATTGGCTAGAGCAACGTGGGCATGCTTTAAGGAAGGTAGGGGTCAAATCTCGATGGAGATCTAAAACCCTATATGGACTCAGAACGACCCTCCGCTGCTCTGGCCAATGGGTCAAGGGGTGTAGCTCCTTGTGATTTACTTCTCTTCACCATCACCGAGAGACCAACGGTGAAGGCCACTAGGAGCGAGCGTAATTGCCTTTTGCTCCAAAGTGAAGGAATAAAGGAACCTCTTGGTTTAATTAGATCTCATCCGTTCAATTTAATTGGACAATCTAGATTGCATTCCTTCCTAAGGAATATAATATCCCTTTACATGGGTTCATTCGAGTAACAGTTGAGATTGAGTCATCCGATGGAGCACTTATGCCCTCTCATTTGGATGAACCTGATTTGTCTATTTTAATCCGACGATCTAAATTAGGTCATAATTAATTTCTCATTCATCTGAAATTGATTTTGAGAAATAAAATTATCTACTCAAATTGTAGATTCATTAGATGAAACTGCTTGATTTATTGGTTCAAAACCAATTTTACAACCATCACTAGCTTTATTCACTATTCTCATATGGAGTCATAATCCCCATCTTTTATTATCTATTTATTCAAAAATAAGTAAATAAATAAACAAAATTTCTATAATTTATCTTGATTTTAAGTAAAATATGGATGAGCAAGTAAAATTCATATTTTTCATGTGAATAGGTAATAATATGAATATCTAGATAATATCCATATTTTAATAAAGTTAATAACTAATTGATTAATTGTGGTTTTAAATTTTTTATGAGAAAACAATAAAACATGCATATGCGAATTTATTTTTTAAATCAAATCATATGTTACCAAAACATGATAAAATCTACTATTATATGTTGAATTACTGATGATGTTTTAAATGGAAGTGTACCTAAATTCATAGTACGTACAGAGAATTAGAGTTAAATTTTACAGGGCTATAGAGAAAATCATCTTTTTCTTCTCGGACGAGAAGAAAGAAGAAAAGCTAATATGTATATATAGAGCCTCTATGTCCGGAAAACCATAACCCTATTTATAAAAATAATGTATATTTTTAGTCCATCATAAAATATTTACAATCCATTGTGTTTCTATACATGCATAGTTAAGGTGAACCCCACTATTTATTTAATATTTTGGAAATCCAATTTAATTGATCATTACAGTTCTAATTAACAACCTGGATTACCCCAAAAAAAAAATGCAAATTAGAAAATCCCAAAGTTTGGATTAGAAGCCTCGTGTATGATCTGTGTGCCCTTCTTCGCCAATTCAATTCCTTATTTCTTCTAGAAGCATTTCGCATGGAGGCTAATGCTCGACCGTTAATCTTCATCATCAATAATTAAGTTAACTTAAAAAATTAACCATTATAATTCATTCATGGCATCGACCATCTTCCCTAATTCGGAGAGCCCATCCAGCATCGAATCAACTCCAGCAATAAAAGACAAGCCACAGCTCACAAAGTGAACGTGGACATGGCATCAAACAAAGAAATAAAATAAAGAAGGTTATCTTGCCAGATGGACTTCACTATCCTATTGTTTAAGTCGCTACCAACCTTATCTTATCGCCTATATATAAAGATATATATGTACATGCACATGACGTAAATTGTTTCACTTTCAGTCAAAGAAAAAAAAAAAAAGTTTCAGAATACTTATGTTTAATAGAATTTACACTTTAATTAATCTTTTAATTGTTTCTTAGGAACTCGAATTTAACTTTGTCATAGAAAGTATGTATGTCTTAGTTAATGACAAAACTAACTGAGGCATAATGAACGTGGTTGGCCAATGAACAGATAGAATTTATCTACAAGGAGAGAAAAAAGCCTCAGTTGAATGGTACATATTTACATGAGGCCTTATTGCTGTTGCTACAGTGTAGACACCGAGGGAAATGAATAGTTTAGATGCACAAGAAGACAATTGATGGCAATAGCATACAGACGTTGAAAGCAAACTCTCAAAAATTGAAATCGTCAATCTAATAATTTTTATTGGTCTATTTTACGATCATTGTAAGAAAGATAAATCATAGATAATTCTTCGGATCTTGATGCATTGATCAAAGAAAATGGAGGAGTCGTTTGAGTTCGGAGAAGAATTTTAAGTTTTTCTCCGAAATCGGTCAATTTTACAAATTCTATACTGTCATGGGATTACGTTGTCATGGGGGTTGCGACACGTGGGCGTCCATAGAGAGTACATTGGCGTGTGCAGATGAGACGAGGGAGATTCAGGGACAGCGGAAAACGCCTTGTTCGCCCCGTTTCAGAGGGTTAAAGCTTTCCCCTTTTGGAGCCAGCCGCAACTTGCGGCCGAAAGTTTGGTTCCGCCCCACCATATATACGTAATTAATCCAATGAACATTTTTAGTAAAATATTTGTTTTAAAATAAAATATATTATTAATTTGTCCTATTCGATGATAGATGACTTTGTTTAGTAATTTCGCTCTTCTAAGTCGATCGAGTCAGCTAGCACATGTACACGCTTGTTTAGTCGGATGGCTTATAGCTAGAAACCAGTGGGTCGAGGGAGTAAAGAAAATTGATGGGTAGCACATGAATATATATATTTCATGATTGTGAAAATTATTCTTTGTGAAAGTTATTTTATTACTGTATTTTTTTGAATCGAAACTAATTAATGCTGTATTTGGTTTTCCAGAATATATAGTTAGTATATATTCTATATGTATAGCTAGTCTGGATATTTCGATAATAATCTCTTCTATATATATCAAATAAAACAGCAGGTAATCGAACTATGATCCTTTTCCTCCTTGCAAACTGTGTAAATTAACTCGTTTGAATTCCTTTAATTGTTAATTACTTACAAAAGATCATGAATTAGTGGCAACTGAAACCGGGATTAATTAATTAATTTCAAGAGCGGGAACTGGAGAAACTCATCAATTTATAGCAGTGCATGTGAGAGGCACGAATTAAGGACAAATTGCATGGACACTAATTAAACACTGCTGATACATACCTAATTAATCCGAATGCATGGATCACATAAGTTTAAATAGAGTACTGTAAAAAACATTTAAAAAAAAAAGAATCACAGTTTGAATTTCAAATAAGATCAATATTTTAGAGGTCAATTTTTGACCGTGAATAAACTGTATTCCGGAAGAATATTATTTACCTTCTGGATTAAATACTCGGGTGAACAGGAGATGATGATGGAAGTAAGATTAGATTGAGTAAATAAAGCGGGAATCCCTTTTGAATGGAAAAGGTTCAAAAGGTTCTCGTTATCATTGTTAATCTTCCTTCTTCGTGCTCATTTGACTTTAATGTAAGCATGAGTCAGGGAATTTCCCTTCCAGTCACTCCACTGATATATATTTCTTATTTGAAAAGGAGGAATATATCCTTCGGCTTTTGCGCCGCACTGTATCTGATGATCTCTACCCGTATAATATAATATATCAAACAAGACCAACAAATCTCATTCGTTAAGTTGGACTCCACACTGAAGATCATTTATTTAATTAGAAATACCAGCAGCGAATTGATTAACAGTTGCGACTTCCAAAATAATTAAAGTCCATATATGCACGTTTCCAGAAGGGATTGGTGGGAGGGAGAGGTTGGTAGATTGTTTTGAGTTTTTCGAATCATACAGTGCATCGGTCCATGTTGAGATAGGGTTAGGATAGCAACAGCATTAAATAATTTAGGTGCCATCATATAAAGAAACTGCAATAAATAAATAAATCAATAAATCAATCAATCAATCGTCCCCCTCTCCTCTTCTTCTATATAAACAGTTGCATTCCTAATTCCCTTCCTCGCCACAGCAACACTACAGCTTCTTCAACATGCAGTAAGTTGAAGCATGGTGTGTGCTTCGATTAAGGGATTGGGGTGGATCAATGGAGGTTGACAGAAGAGAGTGAGCACACATGGTGCTTTTCTTGCATGAAGAAGGAGCATGCTTGAAGCTATGTGTGCTCACTTCTCTATCTGTCACCCACGATCACTAACCCTAGCTAGCTTTAGGGTTATTGTGTCCATTAACTTGTCTACCCCATCTTCTTGGAAAACCCTAATATTCGATCCGACTTTGCCGTGCCAAATAATCATTTAATACTTTTTTTTTAAAAAACACACACACATTTTCTGTTCTTCTATTTCATTTGGATTCTAGTCCTATATATGAAGTGTAGCAGTACTATGCAGATAGTACATGTTTCATTTCTAAACTACGTTGATCTTCTACTTGATATGTCGAAGTGATTTTCCATTTTGTGTATTTTAATTTTTTCCAAGTTTCTTTTAGGTTGTTTCTAATTTGCAGGGGATAATTTAACATGTACTGGGCATTTCTGAAGGGTGACGGACATAAACATGATGATTCAGTTTCTGTCTTTTACTGCTTTTAGGAGAAAACAATTGAAGGCCTGTAGGTCATCTTTTTTAAGCATACATTTGGGGTTTTTATTTCAATTCTTTTTCGAAGGGAAGAAGCTAGCTAAGGGCTCAGGCAAGATTGAATAATTGACCTAATGATGCCTCAGTGGAAAGAGTAAGTCGATGGAAGTGATTGAAGGAAGCATCTTTAATTTCCTTTTAAAGGATAGATGCACTTATGACTTACCTACGTATATGGGATTCTTGTTTCCTTCCAAATAAGGCAAGTAATTTAATGCTCCGCTTTAGCTCCAAAGCATATAATCCACTAGCAGTTGATGGTCTAAGGATAGTAATTAAACTAGATCTGAAGGACTTTGTAGCAAGGTTTGAAGATTTAAAACTATGTGACAGTATTGTTAAAGGGGGTTTAATTTTATTATTTCTGCTCTAAATAATATATATGGTGTTAGGATGCATTGTCGCTTAAACCAATAAATGTTAATAAAAGTTTATTAACAAGCATTTAAGGAGTGATAAGAGAATCATTTTTTGAATTCTATATTAGATGAATATTTTATGTGTCGATTTTTAAATGCGTATAAGTTATATTTTAAATTTATCCGATCAATAAATTAAGAGGAAAGATGATTTTTCTTTGAAATTAGTCAGTAAAATTCGGACATCTAAATTATCAAAAATAAATAATTAAATAAATAAATAAAAGTTATGAAATTCTAATATTAAAAGACTTCAATTGTGAACTAACAGTATGAGTTTAATCTTTTTATTCCTGTAAGCAGGTACCCATCCTTAAAACAAAAAATAATAATAACATTCCATTCTGTCGAACAAACTTAATTTCTACCTTTGTTTGAATTATTTTATTTTCTCTAAAATTGATTTGATTGGAATTATATGACTACGTAAATTGAATT
This sequence comes from Wurfbainia villosa, assembly GCA_025175895.1. Taxonomy (NCBI): domain Eukaryota; kingdom Viridiplantae; phylum Streptophyta; class Magnoliopsida; order Zingiberales; family Zingiberaceae; genus Wurfbainia; species Wurfbainia villosa. The sequence goes on from CM046008.1 coordinate 3,666,633, forward strand.
GAAGCCATACTGATAGTTTTGGGGTTTTAATTTTTGTTTGAATGTGTTTGGTTGATTTAGCATTCAAGAAGGAAGTTTAAGATGCCAAAACACCAGGACTGTTCTAACGAGAAGGCAGAAGCAATTAGAAGCGAATTGGTTTACAGAAATGTTTTAGTGACAAAGGAATGAGAAATCTGAGGATGCTTTCAAACTGACCTACAAAGAAGGAGAAATACCCTACTGGTGGAAGATGGGGATGATCAGATGATCTCGAAATGATAATCTTAAAAATCCTGAGGAATGTGGAACCCCTTTGGGATTGTCTATTTATCAATTAGAGTGACCTGCATGTGAGGGCAGTAGCTCCAACCCACTTAGCTTGGGTTGAGGATGACTTACTATTAGATCTAGCTATTAGTTGGATCGGAGAACCTAATATAGCATTTAAAGACCACTGAGAAGTGAAAGGGAAAGAAAAAGAGGTAGTGACTTGCGAAAAGCTAAGTCATGACGTAAAGAAGATAAAGACCAAATGAGAGCATCGACAAGAAAGGAACGTAGGGTTTGGTCATTGTAAGCCCCCTTGGGCATCATTATAGGCTCCTAATTGCCTAATCAAACAATTTAAGGGTATCTCGATATATTCAAACCATCTTATCCAATAATGCAGAGAAACCTTTAGAAGATTTAAGAGTGGCAGTCAGGATTTGCTCTTAATCCAATGGTAAAGATAAGCCTCAAGATATCCCCATTATATCCAACGACATATATACAATCTTGAAAAGATCAATTAATCGCCATTATCAATTTAATGAGATGACTGGAAAAATATTATTCAAGGATTCAACTAATTAAGGCGATATAATTTAATAAAATAAGGCAAATTGATTAACTGCCTATGTAGATGTCGGTCACACATCTAATTTTTCGGTTTTGCAGATCAAACTCCTCAACAATTAACGTTGTTTTCACTCTTAATGAGCCACTTTTCTTTGTGTTGACCTCCATACTTGAGTCTCTTTTGTTATCACTTTGCTTAGCTCAAAGGGGGAGGAAGAAAGAGACATTAACGTGATAGTGCAATCAACCTCTAGAATTTCTATGTTTGACAATATATCTCTGTTTGGGGTCGATGCACTATAAAAAAATATAGTCATTAGCGACGAATTTAGCGACGAATTTTAAAAAAAAATTCGTTGCAAAATAAATTAGCGAGGAATTTAACGATAAAAATATTTTCGTTGCGGATAAAGCGTCGCAAATATTAGCGACAAAAATAGCGACGAATTCTTGCGACGAATTTTAGCGACGAATTTAAATATTCGTCGCTAATTTCGTTGCAGAAGTTACGACGAATTCAAAATTTCGTCGCAAAAATTTGCAACGGAAAAATAATTCGTCGCAAATTTGCGACGAATTAAAAATTCGTCCCAAATTGTTGCGACAAATTAAGTTTTTCGTTGCTAATTTTCGCGACAAAAATGAAAATTCGTCGCAAATATTTGCGACGAATTAAGTTTTTCGTTGCTAATTTTCCCGACAAAAAAAAAATTCGTCGCAAAACTTTCCGACGAAAAAATAAATTCATTGCAGAAAATTCACGACGAAATAACGATTTCGTTGCTAAATTTGCGACTGATACAAATTCGTCGCAAAAATCGTCGCAGAATTCGTCGCAAAATTCGTTGCAAAAAAGTATATTTTGCGAAGAATTCTTTTTTCGTCGCAAAAATTTGCGACGAATTAAATTTTCGTCGCAAAATACGTTGCAGAATTTGTCTCAGGTTAGTTTCGTTGCTAAATTCGTCGCTAATTTGCGACGAAAATAAAATTCGTCGCAGAATTCCCAGAATTTAGCAACGAATTTGTATTTTTGTCGCTAAATAAAATTTTTTTTTACGATTCCATCCGTTTCGATATTCTATCGTATATACAAATTTCACACATACAAAATAAAATACAATAAGTTCTGATATCCAAATAAATACATTCAATACAAACAAAACACACACACATTCAATACAACAAAATAACATTCAATAATATCCAAAAATATTTTATATCCAAATAAATACAAACTAACACAATAAGTTAAGAACAATACAACATTCCAAATAACAAAGTTATATCGTACAACATTTCAAACATCAACATAGTTATGATATCCAAATAACAATGTCCACGCAAAAGATATCAACACATGCGAAAGAAAAAAGAAAAGTGCATCTGCTAAGCAACGGCCGACATTCTTCTACCTGCATTAGAAAAGAAACAAACAAAAAGTATCATACATTTAAAAAAAACTATATACTAACACGAAAATAAATATGCAAAGACTTACTCAGATGTGTATTTTCAACCGGCATAAGAATTGACTTCATCATTCCTGTTTAAAGCAAAATAAAAAGTAGTAATCAAAAATTAAAAAAATGAAGGATTAACAAACTCAATAAACTAAAAAATTTTAAAAGTACTATTTACAAACATGCATACAATATCATCATCGTCGCCACCATCATCATCATTACTAGGAGGAATATGACTTGGATCGGAACTAAATTGCTGAAACTGTCGCATAAGAAAGGCTTGTTGTTGTCGCATTTCTATCATTTCTTGATCCTTTTGTGAGTTTTGTTGTTGTATTTCTAGAATTTGCTGATCTCTTTCAAGTATTATGCCCTTCAAATTGCTAACCTCCTCAGTTAAGTTATGTATCTGTGCCGCTACTGCTGGTGGAGTAGAAGAAATAGATCTATGAGGAACATTATGCATTCTGCTCAGAGAACCCATACCTAATATCCTTCCCCCTTTTGCTCCTCCACTCGCCTCAAGCCATAAATCCAAATTATTACTAACAGATGGCTCAAACCCCTCATTATCACCGTCATCTCGTGAAATTCTCTGAGATGAGGATAATTGATCATATCTCTCCTATACAAAATTAAAATTTTAATCAGAGCATATACATAACTAACAAAATTAAAGATATAAAGTAAGTTTAAAGATTAATTCAAACCTTAATTGCTCTAGCTCTATCTCCACTCCAAGTCTTATCTTTTTTTAGAAAGTGCGAACGAAAGTATCTATAAATTCTGACTCCTTTCTCAATTCCTTAGACTAAATATAAGAATGTTAGAAATAAAATAATAATATGAAATAAATTAAAAAACTAATTGTACAATTAAAAAATTACCAATCTACGTGAATGCTCCTCGATATTTATAGATCCTCCCGCATATGTTGTAGATAAGTCTCCAGAATTACATGCTTGATTTATTTTATTCTGTTGATTCCTTTTTTTTCTCTCATCAGATTGCCAATAATCGGAGATTTTACTCCAATTTTTCGACGTGACACAGGCTGGTTTTTTTCCAGTACTTTTGGCATGACTCAATACATGTCGGATATGATCGCCACATTTTTTTTAAAAAATTCTTTTAACTTCCAATTCTTAAGAAGGGTCCCAAATAAATGTCCACTGAGATGAAAAAAAACAATTGATTATATAATCACTTATTTAATATATAAAATGAATCAATTATACCTTAAACTCGCACCACCGTAGTTCTTTTGTAGGTCCTGGTGTACTTGAGTATGACAATGAGTCTCCTCTCCAATAGTTATTCACGATTTTATTGATCTCGCGAATAACAGTTACAGAATTTTCAAACCTATGATAAAGTGAAAAAAATTTGGATAAATAATTAAGATAGTTTAAAAATTATAATATTTATATTACTTACGAATCTCCCATCGGAAATATATACGGTTGACTTTCGATATTCTCAGTAGAGGAGTGTCTGGCGGGTACAGGTGAATTTGAATGGGAAGGCCTGTACGATGAATGAGATGATGCGGTGATCATGTGAAGGTCCAAATGATCGAGGGCATGTAGGTATAGTGCTGGTAGGCGGTGAATCAATATGGCCAGTACTAGTATTGTGTCGTCTCTGGCCACCATGTCGAAACTATCAACCAAAATCAAAATTAGAATAAAGCAAATAAAACTTTGATGCTTAATGAAGAACATGATAAACTTACAAAATTTATAATGAAGATCTGAGATACTGCGAGAAGCTACGATGATGTCACGTCTGATAACCTATAAGAACAAAATATACACAACATACACAGACAAAAGATATAAATTTAACAATGAGACAGTATATAAACAAATAATTGAGCTAAGAAATTTGGTAACATTATAGTTTAAAACTAAAATTATATATAAAAAAACTTACCCTAGACGTCAAAATTCAAAGTCTTCATTATCATCTTCCTCATCCTTATCGGTCTCCTCATCGTCGGTCTCCTCCTCCTCGTCCTCGTCCTCCCCCTCCTCCTCCTCCTCCTCATAATCAATTTCAGTTGCATCCACGTTTATCACTACTCCGCTGGGATCTCGTAACGTTGGAATAATATATTCCTCGGTATGAAACATATTTGTAACTTTGTCTTGTTGATATGCAATGTCTTGCCAGCGCTCTTCAATTTTTTTCCGTGCTTTTGTTTTACAAACAGCCCACCATTCATTTTTGTCACGCTTCAAACTAGGATATGGAGCATAGAAAACTTGAATCGCTTGTTGTGCCAAAATAAATGGTTCATATCTCTTATACAATCTTTTATGATTTATTTCAACCAAATTATACTGTGGATGCACCTTCATCCCTCTGACGAGGTCAAACCAGCGACACATAAATAAGATAACTCGCATTTCTGGACCAGGATAATCAATCTCTATAATTTCATCCAGCAAACCATAAAATTCATTGCTTGCACCTCCATCATTGGAAGACTGAACACATACTCCACTATTCATTGTACTCTTTCCATTTTCATATTCTTGAGTATGAAAATTATAGCCGTTTATGAAATATGCTGGCCAAGTGAGTACCATTACTTTTGGACCCCATGATAGATGGATTAGCAATTCTTGCTGAACGTGAGTTTGATTAGCATAAAACTATACTCAAATGAAAATGATATTTATTTAAAAGCTAAGATATGTGTAAACAAAAATGAGGTAATTAAAACTGCTTACATATGATTTGAACCATGGTGCAAATTCTTGATCGCAGAAGTGATCAAACTCACGTGTCGGGATTTCAGAATATAAGTTTTAGAAAATCCTATAATCAAAAATTGAATTATAACATAAAAAAATTAACACTTAATGAAGAAATAGGAAATATATACTAACTCGAAATATGTTGATACTTCTGGACAATTAAGTAAAACATATGTCTGGGCTGCCCGTCATTCTTGATCAGTTAAGTATCGTTGCTTACACGGTCCACTTGATCGACCAAGATAATTAAAAATTGAGAATGAATTCAAATTAGGATCGACAGGACCTTCATCATTCCTTCCGGATTTTCGTCTTTTGGTCTGAACGTGAGGCTCAAAATAATATGATGCAAAAGTTGTTACTTCCTCCACAATATATGCATTCACAATAGAGGCTTCAACACGTGCCTTATTTTTCACTTTTTTCTTCAAATAATATAAGAATCTGATTGTAATATAACAAATTGTATTAGAAATGAATATATAAAAAAATTATAAAATTTTATGCAATAATAACGAAGTATGGAATATGCAAATTATACCTTTCAAAAGGATACATCCATCGATAATGAATTGGTCCTCCAACTTTTGCCTCATATGACAAGTAAACCAAAAGATGTTCCATTGAATCAAAAAATGCTGGCAAAAAAATCCTTTCTAAATTGCACAAAATGATTGGAATGTCTCTCTCTAACTTCTCCATGTGTGAATATCCCAAAACTGTTGAGCATATATCATGAAGAAAAATACTTAACTCTGTAATGACACCCCATACAAAATTCGGTAATAGTTCTTTAAAAGCAATAGGAATTAGTCTTTCCATGAATATATGACAATCATGGCTTTTCAAACCCATCAATTTGTATTCCTTCATATCGACACATCTCCCAAGATTAGAAACATACCCATCAGGAAATCTCAATGATTTCAATCATTCACAAACAACACGCCTCTGTTCCTTATTCAATGTATAAACTGCCTTTGGTTTTGGTCCCCTACTATTTTCATCAACATCAAGGGTGGGTCGTTTACAAATGAGTCGCATATCTTTTCTTGCATTCAGATTATCTTTTGTTTTTCCGGTGATATCCATCACTGTATTTATCAGATTATCAAAAATATTCTTCTCAATATGCATAACATTGAGATTATGATGAATCAAATTACTAAACCAATACAGTAACTCCCAAAATATACTTCGTTTAGTCCATTTATGGTTGCTTCCATATTCATAAGTTGTACCATGTGGCTCTTCAATAACAGATGGAAAGTGAAGCACTCTGTACCAAATATCTTGACTCACAATCTCAATGGCGGAGGTGTTCTTTCAATTCGATTCCTAGTGAATTCATCTTTATTCCTTCTGAAATTATGATTTAGTGGTAAAAATTGTCTATGACAATCAAAATAACTCGGCTTCTTACTATGTTTCAATCTAATCGACTTTGATCTCTCCATACATATTGGGCATCCTAAGATCCCTGCAGTACTCCAACCTGATAGCATAACATAAGCCGGAAAGTCATTTATGGTCCAAAGAAGAGCAGCCTTCATTACAAACATCTGATTAGTATGAACGTCGTATGTAGGAAAACCTTCATCTCATAGTTGTTTTAGCTCTGCAATCAATGGTTGCATATAAACATCTATTAACTTCTTCGGATTTTTTGGGCCAGGCACAACCAATGTTAAAAACATATACGGTGTTTTCATGCACATCCAAAGTGAAGATTATACGGAGTTAATATAACTGGCCAACAAGAATAGTGTCTTCCTGATTTACCAAATGGAGCAAATCCGTCAGCACAGAGACCTAATCTAATATTTCGAGTCTCCTTCGCAAAATCAGGATATGTTCTATCAAAAATTTTCCACACCTCTGCATCTGATGGATGACACATTAGTCCCTCTTATGTTCGATGATTTGCATGCCAAGTCATGTGTTCAGCAGTTGTCTTTGATGCATAAAGCCTTTGTAACCTAAGAGTTATTGGCAAATAAAACAACTGACTATATGATTTACGTCGTTGCTGTCTCCTACTAGTGCTCTTGTACCTATCTTGATTACAGAATTTACAAACATCTACATCTGCATCATCTCCCCAATATAACATACAACCATCTCTGCATACATCAATTCTTTCCACTGGAAGACCTAATTCTTTCATCGGTTTTTTCATACTGTATAAATCATTGGGCAGTATATGATCACGCGGCAATGCCTCTTCAAAAGCTTGAACAAAATTATTAAAACAATCTTCAGACACATTATGCTCTGTCTTGACATTCAACAGTCTTGCGGTGAACGATAGTTTAGTGAGTCTCACAACCAACCCATAATGGTTCATCTGCAGCACTCAACACCTCCTGAAATTTGAGATATGCTTCATTATTCATATTTTCACCGATATCTGTTACTTGTACCTCTTCCAAGGGTGATGCATTAGTAAACATTTGCTCAACTGTTGGAGGACAACTTGAAGCTGCACCTTGTGATTGGGGAATCAAATTCGGGCCCGCTACATCATATATCATCCTCTGATATGGATTTAATTGATTATAATCACTTTGATCCCTAGAGACTTATATGTTGTGTCTATGATAATCCTCATCAGATATAAATGGTTCACCATGACATGTCCAGTTATAGTAATTTGCAGTAAAACCAAATCTACAAAGATGCTCTGAAACTTTGCTAGACGGTAAAAATCTACCATTGTGATACTTTCTGCACGAACACCTTATCTGATTACCATCCATAAACTCAACATTACTAGATGCGAAATTTAAAAACTCTTTCAACCCACTCATAAATTCATCAGTTAAACCCCGACGTTCAGGTAAATTCCTATTATACATCCAACTCTTTTCACGCTGCATTATGTCTGTTTTCAATAAATTATATTAATAAAAACTCCTAGAAAATACAATAATACGAAACTTAACATTAATTGAATCCTAACAAACATAATTTCAATTGAAACTATTATCCATAAAGTATCATTTAAATGACAATGCAAATAGGTTTTAACACTTTCTAATAGACAAAACATATAACATAAAAGAACGAATTTAAAATTAGAGAAATTTTTTATAAACCTCTTGATCGCGGGGCGAGGGCAAAGGCGGTGGTGCGGCTGGCCATGAACTCTCGGAGGATCGGCGCGGAACTTCGCGACAGCGGCCTCGCGTGGCGGCGCGTGGCGGTCGTGGCGGCTGCGCGGCGAGGGCGCGGTGGCCGCCTGACGGCGCTCCACGGCTATCTAACTCTGAGCGACGAGGAACTCGCCGACGGCGCCGCCTCCAGCGGCGTGGTCGTGGGTGGTCGCTGGCGCGAGGGCGTGGTCGGCGACTCATCGCGGCCGCGGAACTCTCGAATATTGGCGTCGGTGGTCGCCGGCGTGGTCGCGGCAAGTGCGGAAGCTCTTGCAGCCGTGGAACTGCTGAGCGGCGAGGGTCGCGGCGCCAGCGGCGAGGCGGGCGCCCGGCGAGCGGGCGAGGGCGGCGGGCGGCGAGGCGGCGACAGGCTCGGGCCGAGGCGGCGGCGACGAGGGCGGCGACGGCCGACGAAGCGCGGGCCGGACGAGGCGGCGCCATGGCTGCTGGTGGGCGACGAGGGGCGGCGACGGCCTCGCGGCGTTGGCTTCGCCGGTGGCGGCGGCGGCCGGCGCCGGACGGCTTCCTTGGCCGGTGAGAATTGGGGCACGCGGCGACGAGGGCGGCGGCCTCGCGGCGCTGCCGGGCTCGTGGGCGGCGGCCTCGGGCGGCGGGCGACCTAGCTCGGCGACCGACACGACGCGTACGCGAAGCAGTCGGTCGCAGCGGAAGTCCGCGCGACGCGAAGGGAAGAAAACACGACATCGGGAATTAGGGCACCAAGGGGAAAAGTTAAAAAAAAATTCCAACGAATCTTTGGATTCGTTGCAATTTGCAATGAATCCAAACATTCGTTGCAGATTTTTTTTTAAAAAAAATTAAATAATTCAAAAAGTTTGCAACGAATCTATGATTCGTTGCAAATTAGCAACGAATCACATATTCGTTGCAAATTAGCAACGAATCACAGATTCGTTGCAATATTTTAAAAAAAAAATAAATAATTTGGAAACGTTCTGATTTTTTTAACTGATTTTTTTAATATTTTTTTTATAAATTTAAAAAGATTGCAACGAATCCATGGATTCGTTGCAAAATTTTGCAACGAATCCTGGATTCGTTGCAACAAAATTGCAACGAATCTTGGACCTGGATTCGTTGTAAAAAATTGCAACGAATCTACGATTTGTTGCAAATATTTTTTTAAAAAAAATTAAAAAACATTAAAATCGTTAAATGATTTTTTTAATTTTTTTTTATTAAATTAAGAGTTTGCAACGAATCCATAGATCGTTGCAAAAAATTGCAATGAATCCTGGATTCGTTGCAAATAAATTTTTAAAAAAAATTAAAAAACTTTAAAATCGTTAAATAAATTTTTAAATTTTTTTTTATTAAATTAAGAGTTTGCATCGAATCTGTGGATTCGTTGTAAAATTAGCAACAAATTCACAGATTCGTTGCAAATAATTTTTTATTTTAAAATAAATAAAATATTTATAACTCGTTAACTAACTTACAGATCTCCGAATGAGATAAAATCAGTGCCAATATATTCGTCTAGTTCTCCTCATTATATAAACATCGTCAAAAATATTTTCATCCGGGAATTTTTGAATATCGGTCTATCTGAGAAATCTAATTCACGTTCAAAAAATCACGTATCGCAATATTTTCGGTAAAATTTATTTTTAAATATATATATATAATCAGGGGAACTAGACGAACACATAGAACTTGTTTCATCTCATTCCGAACTCTCTAAGTCACTTAACCGGCTTCGATGAATTTTTAATTTTTTTTTTCTAAAAATAAGAGTTTGCAACGAATCCTCGGATTCGTTGCAAAATCAGCAACGAATCCTCTTATTCGTTGCAAATTTTGCAACGAATCCGCAGATTCGTTGCAAATTTGCAACGAATCCACGGATTCGTTGCAAAATATTTAAAAAAAACTCGTTCACGAGAACTTGTTTTTTAATTTTTTTTAATAAAATAAAAATTTGCTACGAAGAATAATTTTCGTCGCCAATTTGCGACAAAAAAAAATTCGTCGCCGATTTTGCAACGAATTTTGAATTCGTTGCAGAAATGTGCGACGAATTTATTATTTCGTCGCAAATTGGCGACGAAAATTATTTTTCGTCGCCATTATGCGACGAATTTTGCAACGAAATTTGAATGTTGGAAATTTTTTATTTTTCTCAACAAATTTTTTTCCGTCGGAAATTTCGTTACAAATTTGCGACGAAACATAAATTTCATCGCTAATTTTGTTGCAGATTTGCAACGAAAATAATTCGTTGCCAAAAAGCAGTTTTTTTGTAGTGATGTGAGTTACAAATTGAAGTCCTAGTAGGTTTGTAGAATTGGACTAGACAAAGGAAAATCTTAGTAGGATCAAAAACACCAGGTGAAGATTTCGTAGCGGGTCAGTAGGATTTTGACATCAGAAAGATGTGGTGGTTGAAGATACTACGTGATAGATTTGTAGTGTGTCAGTAAGGTCTGAACATCAGAAAGAAACTGTGGTGGTCGAAGACACCAAGTGAAGGGTTCATGATGGGTCAGTAGGGTCTTTACATAAGAAAGAAGTCGTGGTGATAAGAGGATCAGATGCTAAGCAAGAAAGTCCAAACAAGATTTGACAAAGGTAAGAACTTTGTATTTGGAGTGGTAAGGTCGCATTCTTAGTACGAGGACAATCTTAGTCGTCGATTTGACTAAGGTTTCCTGAGAAATACTGAAGTCGAGATCAGACAGTCAGAACATTGTCATTACTACTCTTTGTATGTGGTGCTAACTTGTGATGCAGGTACTTCTAGGCGCTTGGAAAGAATACAAGCAATTGAAGCCAGGTTCAGATGACGCCTAGATGCAATCCAAGTTCAACGACATATCCAAACGCCTAGAAGGGTTCCAGGCGCTTGGAACAGGATAAAACTCGGCTTCAATGGATTGGATAAAAAAAACTTGGCTGGAGGTGCTCGGAGGAACTTCCAGGTGCTTGGAAATGTCTATAAAAGAAGTCTTGAACAAAGTGCCATAATCATCATTTCTCAAGTGCTTGGCTTCACATCTCTTGTGCTTGACAATCAACCTCAATGTCGTAATGCGATAACTCCGATCGCATACTCTATCGTCATCATTTTAAATCGGTATTCATTTTAATATATATTGTGTTTTTTTTCTGTACTTAATTTCTAGAGGATAGGTAAGGTTCTTATCGATTTCTATCATATATTTGTAAAGAAATGCATCTCTTATCTCTAACGAGAAAGAGACTTTCTAGTGATTGCCCATCAATAAGCAGTTTCGGATCGCAGGCCTTGGATTAGCAGCCTTATGACTGTGAACTAAGTAAAAAACACTTGTGTATTGATTCTATGTTTACATTTCCACTGCTTACTCTTACAGATTTTAACGAAAATGATAAAGAAACATTTTACGTTATTCACCCCTTACCCACGTGTTTTCAACCCTACATAACGATGCTAGCTACACTCCAATTAATCTAACCCAACAACACTCTACAAAGACTAATGTAAGATATTGAAAAAAAAGAACAATAATAAAATAATACTTGTTAATTAAGAAAATACCCATTGGAATTTTCCGGATATTTTCAGAAATTTATTTGGATTTAAGTGGAATTTATGAGTTAATGGGTTTAATTAACCTAAGCATAAATAGAAAACCTAGGTTTCTATTTTTGCTTTTCCACTCATTTTTGTTTTTCTATTTCTATTTTTCTCTCCCGATCCTTTCCCTTCGCTTCTCGCCGCGACTTCTTCTTCCCCATGCCCTATCGTCACCGCCTCTTCTCTTCCTCTTCTGATCGCGTAGTCTCCCTCCCCGATTTCGCCATCCATAGCTACACCTCCGCCTGTCGTAGTCGCCTAGCCACGACACCAGCCGTCCATGGCCAACCACGCTCTTCTCCCTTCCACTGCAGACACCCCTCACACGCGATGGTTGCCACCCACAACCCATGCCGGTGCATCTTGCCCTTCCGATTGTGTGCTTTGGCCGAGTGCTGTGAGCTCGGCCTGCCTCCGGCAACAACAGTGACTAGTTGTAGCGACGCCATTGCCCTGCCGACCCGATTGCCATCGCCTGCCTTCCTCCCGGAATGTTTCAAGGTTGTCGTTCTTTTCCTTCCCCGTCGCTTATAGCTTGGATTCCGGTCACTCTGATCTCCTTTGGTCACTCTTCCACGGTTAGGTGAGGTGGGCGATCGGTGTACAGATTTCGGCTAAATCAATCTGATCATTCCAGATTTGAGATTTTCAACTGTGGATCCAGAAGGTTGTACTGTTTGTTGTCGCTGAGAAAAGGGAAAACAAAGGTGAGTTGGGTTTGGATAATTTATGAATGTATATCATTATCTTTGTGATTAAATTGATCTTGTGATGGATTTGTTGTTAATAGAAGATTAATTGTTTGTGTGTGAAGTTGTTCCGTTGAGGATTGATTAGGTCAAGTGTAAAGTTAGACCAATCTACTAGATAAGATACTGATTGGAGAATGTTGAATTAGTTAGATATAAAGATCGATGTAGGATTCGATTCAATCATTCGATGTAAGATAGAACTTAGTTATGTTCTATGTTTTCTTTTGTAGGACCTTGATTGGTGATAGATGTTTGTATGCGTGGATAGCTAGCATGAGCTATTTAGCAGGTGGATAATATTTCTGCCATGGTCAGATAGTTGATAATCTTAGTGCATGAGATTTTATATTGATGACTTCATTACCTTGACTCCACTCCTATTATTCTATACTTGATACTTAGTCTTTGCACCTTGAGATATACTGTTATTGTCATATTTCATTCATCGTTGCTATAAACTACCGATGCTATGGTATGTAGATCTTTATATGCTTAACCATGTGTATGTAGCTGAGTATGGTTGTAATCTTGACTTGTGTTGTCAGGATTAATCATCCGGGAGTGGGTGATGTCCTTAAGGTAGAGTTGATGATTGTTTCATCTTTCTTTTGTTGTATATTCACTATGGATCATGTATTTGTGTATGGTTGTATGGGTTGTCAATAGTGTGATGCTATGGACCGGAGGTCCTAGCATGGTTGATTGTCGGTAGTGGGTTGCTACGGACTGGAGGTCCTTACATAGTTGATTGTCGATAGTGGATTTCTATGGACTGAAGGTCCTAACATAGTTGATTGTCGATAGTGGATTGCTACGGATTGGAAGTCCTAGCATGATTAATTGTCAGTTGTGTATGACTCTCTTTTGGACGAAGAGTGTGTTTTGTATGTGTATATGTGTGATTGTGCATTCATTCCATTTACATGCATGTTGGCGACTTGGTCTCCCTTATGATTGAGAGGGTCGTCAGTCACCCTGCCTCCACAGTTACTCGTTGTAGTAGTAGCTGGTGCGAGGATAGTGCATCTATTGTGCCGCACTCGACTACTATTGATGGTGGTAGTTGGAGTTGCATGTAGTTTATCCTAGGTGTGTGACACTCAACCACTCATGGGTAGTGATAGTCGGAGTGGTCATCAGTAGGGACCCCCGTTGTGTAGCTTATAGCTCTTTAGCATATCGCTATTTATTCATACTGCCCACTCGGCCACTCGAGAGTAATGGTTGTTATTGAGTCGAGACAGTTATCATGTCGAGTCACCTAAGCCACACTGGGGTCGTGGTAGCGAGTGGGGTGTGCAGGCATGACCATGCATTTGCATTGCCATGTATGATGACATCTATGTGTGTGTGTGTAATCAGTGTTAATGCCTACAAGAACCACATATCTTCACAATGACATGATATTATCCACTTTAGGCCTAAGTCCTCATGGTTTTGTTTTTGTATTTTACCCAAAAGGTCTCTTACAAATGGAGATATCTTTTCATCTTATAAGCAACATGATTTTTTCTATGTCTTACCAATGTGAGACTTTGATTGTATTCCCAATACTCCAACAATCCCTCCCCCCTCAAACGAAGGACCACATTTACCCTCCCCCCTTCTCAAGCCTATCTGTCCTTGAAGGACATCCTCTGCTTGATGTCCGATCCTTAACCCACTAGGACTTCCTGCTAACTGTCTGGTCCTCCTGACCTAGCTGGACTTCCTTCCAGTTGTCCAACCCTTCTGACCCAACTGGACTTCCCGCTAGTTGTTCGGTCCTCCCGACCCAACTGGACTTCCTGCCTAGTGTCTAGTTCTCTTGATCCGGATATGGGAGCTCAACTTTCTTCGTTCGAGGTTCATGGCTTGACATGGACCATGACTCTGATACTAATTGTTAGTGCTTACAAGATCCACATATCTCCACAATGACATAATATTGTCCACTTTGGGCTTAAGTCCTCATGGTTTTATTTTTGGCCTTTACCCAAAAGACCTCATACTAATGGAGATATCTTTTTATCTTATAAGCACATGATCTTTTCCATATCTTACCAATGCGGGACTTTGATTATATTCTTAATACTCCAACAATTAGGATATATAGATATAGTCTATATATGCTTATTATAATGTTGCATTTGTTTGAGCTATGTTTGTTGCATATGTTTGTTCATCATTTTGCATACTATTTGCATATTCTATACTGTTGTGTGTGGAGTATAGTGTACGAGTGGATCAGACCGTTCTATGCGTTTGATCAACATCATGTTGTGGTATAAGATGGACCAGGTTCGTTTATGTACTTGTTTACATGTTGTTAATATAGTAGTGTGTTAATTATAGATATAATATTGTTCCTTTATGTTGTATGTGTTATAGTGTGATATATGTGTTTAGGGTGTATGAGTTGTATCGTTGCAGATCTTCAGGTATGTCAGTACCTTACATTATGTACAGTTGATCAGTTGATTTGGTATATGCACTGATTAGTATTATACTGATAGTTTCATTGTTTCCTTTAAGACTGTAAACTTGTTGATCTCCCTCGGTATACATATTCATTTCCATTTGTATACTTGTTGCTCTTTGTACTATATATTTGTTGTTCATGCACTATCTGTTATATTACCGCTGAGTTTTATACTCACCACCACAGACCCTGAGTTTTTTTGTCGCCCAGATAACAGGTGGAAGATTCCTTGGTGTGCTCGAAGCTTCGCCAGCTGATCCCATCTCACCTCGAGTATTTTGATTGTAATCCATATTGGTGTTGTATATTTTAGATTGTATGTTTTGGATTTTTATCCTATATTTCCGTTGTTTGGTAATCGATTATGTTGTTATGTATTTGGTTTTGATCATGTTTTCTTGTTGTGTCAAAGTCGTACCGGTACACATGCATGTATTTGAGTCTTTATATTTTTATTATTGTTGGTGTATTCCGCTGTGACTTTGGTTATATACTTCTATATGTTGTGTGGTTGCGGCCGGAAGGCTTTGTATGAATAGGATATTATGTCATGTACAGGGGAGATGCTATCTATTTATCGGCTAGGCATACTCTCGGGGCGTGATAACTTTATTGGTATCAGAGCCCTAGGTTGCGAAGTCCACTTTCAGATTTTATTTCATTTAGACATCGAGTTTTGTTTTACTCGATTTTGGTTTTGTGAATTATGGGGTTGTTGTGGGACATCTCCGGGCTGCAATGTTTAAGGTATGCTAGTTGTTATCACATATTTTTTTGTTGGTTATGCATTTAGTTGATTATAACAGGGAATGACATGTAGTGTGTTAGTCATTATTTGTAACCATGGTGTGGGTTTACCACGGGAACGACATGTTGAGTCTATTAAACATGTAACTGCTTTCGTAAAGGTGAATTACCTTTGAGAGCCGATTGATACCAAGTCGGAAAGCAGGTTAGGTAGTTACATTACTTATGGAGATCAAAGATTACAGTCTTAAGGGTTTTTATTAACTATGCTAGTCAGATCATTACCTGTTGGGTAATGGATAAGACATGTATGCTATTGTTGATGCAGATAGTGGAGGATTAGTATATGGTATTTTATAGGGATTTTGATCCTTGAGTTGGATGTGCTGGATTGTATAATTTTGAAGGTACTTTTAAGTACTTAACTCATGATATGTGGGGAAAGTTGATTGCATACCATTATCGGGATCAAACCAGTACTTGGTAGAAGATATAAGAAATAACCTTCGGGGAATAACATATCACTTGATCACAATTTAGTGATGTTGTGAGAGAATATTTCCTCATGTCACTTTCTTTGACTCATTGTCAGGGAATTCTTGAGCATCAAGTAGGATTATTGTTTGGTAGTGGGAGTACCACACAGAGTTGTTAGACTTGAGGTTATGACCACCTAATGCTCAAGAATGTGAAGGGATGTTTTAAGCCACCCACGGTTTATTGGCTTACATTCGGATTAGGATGTTGAATCTTCTATCAGATGTTACCGGAAGACATTAGATCGAGTCATATTTATGGAAATGACTTCGTAGTAAGTGTTTTAAGAGTTGGAGATCGATAAGCAGACGTTGCAAGTCAAATGTTAGAATGGGAAGCCTCCAAATGTTAGACAAAAGGAGGAAGATCGGAGTTATGGGTCATGAGCTACTTTTCGACCATGGAAGACCAACCGTAGATCATCAATATGTTCTCGTGCACATCAGCGAAATCATAAGAAAGACTCCGAAGGGATTATGTGTGTACAGTGCAGGACACGACGTCACTCAAAGTCAAATTATCCGTTGGATCAATTTATCTGTTGTTATTGTAAGCAACCAGTACATATGAGGAAGGTGTACTTTGAAGACTCAGTTGAAGACCATCGACATTGCTTTCAAGAGGATGATTCACTATCTTAACAACAGAGATCATCACATAAAATTGGATTATCACACCAACAACGATCTACTACCTCAGGCATAGTTGGAGTTCCTTGATTCTTCCATTCATAGGAAGCGATTTACTCAGTAGTATCAGCAAAAGACATCGTAGAATACTTAAATGTCTAGACATTAGCAATTGATGGAGACTTATGCTTTGACATCTTAAGCAAGCATCTCCGAGGAGATGTGGACTCGGGATGATTAGGTATAAGTCGAAATGTCCGAAGGTGTTTGAATATCCTACAGAGGATTCACCACTCCTTGTGAGAAGATGTATACCCTATGACCTCTCGTTGAATTGTTACTAAAGTCTTTGGCCAAAGCATTACATGTTTAGAGTATGGTACTCTTGGATACATGTACAGTAACTAGAATCTACAAGACGAGGAAGTAATACTGGGGCTAGGTGTGATGTGGTCAGTCTAGTGGGGACTGACACATAGACCATGTCTTGAACCAAGTGGGTATAAGATGAGTGAAGGGAACGAGGCACGATTCACTATAGCTGCTGAAGGGTTTCAGAAGCGTTCTGGGATCAATCGTTGATTTTTCGATTACTTGTGGATCATGATGTACTACTAGGTGCCACTCATGATCGTTCTATAATTAATGGTTAATTATAGATGACCAACATAAACCGAGAACCTATTTGGTCACACACACTATGAGTATTATCCGAAGGATTTAAAACGAGCTTGAGAATAGGATTCTCAGATCGAGAGAGACTTGGTTTGGTTGGACCAAACAAAGAGCGAACATAAAATTATTTCAGTTGCAACAGAAGCATGGATGGGCCGAGTCTTATGAAGACATGATGGATGAACCAAATCGGTTTAGTTTTAATCCTATGGTGAAAAATAAACCAAAGGGATTTGGTTTGTTTTAAACGAATGAACTGAAATTGGTTCGGTTCATTTTAACTTAAAATAGACCAATGCGGTTTGGTTTATTTTAACTTAGGTTAATGGAGCTGGTTAATGGGTTTTGATTGTGAACCAATAACCCTTTAAGAAAAGGTTTCTTGAGAAAAGGTTTTTCTTGAGAAAAAGTCTCTTAATGGATAAGAGATATGTTCTCTATAAATAATGAGGTTGAGAGATATCTCGGAATCAATCGGTTCAAGGTTTGCTAAACCCTAGCCGTTTTCTCCCCTCTCCCTCTCCTTTTCTTGGGTTGCCCAAGCTTGGTGCCACCCAAGCCTTGTCGCCGCCCAAGCTCCAAGTGCCGGCTAACCACCACCGCCGGCCAGCAGCCCCAGCCGCCGGCCAATAGCCCCACTGCCGGTCTGCCTCCAGCCGTCGACTCCCCTTGGCTGTCGCCGACCATGTTTGATTGGCCGACCACCTTCCACCACCAAGCTGCCCTCTTGGACAGCTTGTGTCCTTTGCGACGAGAGCATCATTTAGTCGACGTTTGGAACTCTGGCAGTGACCTCCTTGCCGAGGATTGGATCCCCGACAATTCTCATTAGTGGAGGAACGAAGTTTCGTCAATCGGTTGACGAAAACCACTACCGAGAAGCGAGTTCGTGGAACTCGATTTTCGGATCCGAATTTGATTCGGATCATCATCTCTCGATCACAACATCTTCGATTCGAGACTAGTATCTCATGAGAAGATGGGGCTCGTAGCTTGGTGAAGCTATCCCGACGATACTCGGTGTGGATAAGGATATAGGCGAAACTTATGAGGGTCGCTAAGGTTGATGTCATTTTCGCTTCACATAATTCGTCATGTATACCTAGATTAGTTTTTTTATTTGAAAATTTGAAATAGCGATTATGTCTACACTTGATGTATCTTTGCATGTGTGTGGTGTGTGTGTTGTAATAAGTTAGTTATTACTCGTTTTATTTGCTTCTGTTGTGCATGTTTACGAAACATGTTCGAACGCACACCCACATCGGTGTCGGGGAAACCCAACCGTGGTATCAGAGCCCGACTATGTTTCGACATAATCGTAAAATTATTTTGCGATAGTCATAATTGTATTTTTAAAAATTTTCTACTTTTGGAAAGTTTAGAAATAATTATGGAAATTTTAATTAGTAAAGAAATTCAAATTGGAAAATTTCTAATGTGATTAGTAAATTACAATTTAGGAAATTTATTTCTTAAATTAAATTTGAATTTCCTTAATTAATATTTTTCATAAATAGAATATGTGATTAAATTTGAAAATTTATTTCCTAATTTAATCAGGATTTGATTTGGGAAATCAAATCACAAACATATTTTATTTCCAAAAATTAATTTTGACAATATGAAAATTACTTGTACATGCATAATTGTATGTCATATACATTAGATGCATATCATTATGTCATGCGTGTCGTGACATGTAGATGTATGTCATGTCATGTTAGTTATTTGCATGCAAAGAGGATGATACCTTAAATCCCTTATATAATATTAAAACCTACACCTTCCATTAATATGATTAGAACCAGAGTTCTGTTTCTTGTTTGAGTTATTGGATGCACTTCAACCCCGACTTGAACCTGAACATGTTCAAATCATTGGAATAGTTTAACACTAATATGGTAAGAGTCAGAGTTTAATCATTAGTTTGGGTTGTTGGACTCACTCTAAGCCTGACTAATTGGTTGAATGCGCTCTAACCATATTAAAACTATTTCGCGATTAATGGGTCGACTCTAACTTAGAGAATCAATTTATTGGACTCACTCCAAGGTCGATGTGAAGAGAGGTGAAGTTGGGTGCTATGCATATGATGCATACTTGTTAATGTATTAACAACCCAATGTATATGTGAACATTCAATTAGTTGATAGCACATTGTGATAGTTACATATACGTGATATGTAATCGGAATACTCGATACCTACCATCATAGCTAAGAATGGCTTGTTGGACTCACTCCAAGGTTGTTCTTATATATGTTGGATATCATCCCATTCAGAGATGAATCTACGATCTCCCGAATTGATTTTGAGGGTTTTTGAATTTCGAAAAATGAATGGGATATATAAATGTATGTTGATGCATTTTAAAATTATTTTCTCATATATGCTCGATTTGTATTTCTTGGTTAATCGCTTGATCATGATATCTTTGATTTTGCACTCTATTTTAGATTCGAATAAATTGACTTGGCCGAACTTCTTGGATTGGCTTAGAAACTTGAGAACTATTCTCAAGGCTGAAAAGCTTGAGTATGTCCTCGAAGTTCCTCTTCCCGCCCATCCTAGTGATGATGCAACTCTGAATCAATTGTTGGCTCATCAGAAACATGTGAGGGATTCTGAACTAGTGAGTTGCATCATGCTAGCCGTGATGGTACCCTAGCTACAGAAGCAGCATGAGTATATGAATGCTCATACCATAGTCTTTCATTTTTATAAGTTATTTGATGAGCAAGTGAGATCCGAAATATTCGAAGCCTCCAAGCTTCTCTTCACCTCTGAGATACAAAAAGGTTCATCTGTGGTACTGCTGAAGACTGTGGAGCCTTCTGTGAAGCATGAGCAGGGGGCAGTATTGTTAGTTGATTCCTCGAAGAAAGGTTCTAAGAGAAAGTCAAAGGAACAGCAGAAGGGAAGAAAAAAAGGGATAAAAGGGCAGAACTAGCTCAAAAGGGAACTTGCCATCATTGCGGCAAGGACGGTCATTAGCGAAGAAACTGCAAGATTTATCTTGAGTCCGTGAAGAAGAATAAGACATCGGATGCCTCATCTTCTTCAGATATCTTTGTTATCGATTGTCATTCTATTTCCTTAGACACTTGGGTATTGGATACCGGGTGTGATTCACATATATGTAATGACATATATGGGCTAAGGAATAGAAGAACACTCATCAAGGGAGAATCAAATTTATGTGTTGGGAATGAAGCAAAGGTCGTTGCACTCGCCATCAGAATGTATTTGTTGAAACTCCCTACAATACTTGTCTTAGAACTGGACAATTGCTTTTATGTTCCTTCGTTGATAAAGAACATCATTTCTATTTCTTGTTTAAATAGAAATTGCTATCATTTAATTTTTAGTAACAATTGTTGTTACATAACTTTGAATGGCATTCTTTATGAGACTGGAACTTTAAGCAATGATATTTATATATTGGGCGTATCCAGTGACATTTACAATATCGAAGCGAGCAATAAGCGTGCTCGAAAAGATAATCAATTAGACTCCTACATGTGACATTGTTGTCTTGGTCATGTGAGCAAGAAACGCATGTCCGAATTACACCGATGTGGAATTCTAGAATCGTTTGAATTAGATTCATACGATACATGTGAATCATGCTTAAAGGGCAAGATGACCAAGTTACCTTTTACTGGAAAAAGTGAACAGGTGGGAGAGTTGCTTGGTCTAATACATACTGATGTATGTGGACCTATGTCAACTCAAGCTCTAGGAGGTTATAACTGCTTCATTACCTTCACTGATGATCACTCACGGTTTGAGTATGTGTTCTTAATGAAACATAAGTCTGAAGCCTTTGAAAAGTTCAAAGAATTCAGAAATGAAGTAGAGAAACAAGTTGGAAAAGGTATTAAAATACTTCGATCTGATCGAGGTGGTGAATACTTGAGTCAAGAGTTTCTAGATTATCTAAGGGACAATGGTATATTGTCTCAATGGACTCCGCTGTATACACCATAGCTTAATGGTGTATCTGGGAGGTGAAACTGAAGTTTGTTGGACATGGTTAGGCCGATGATAAATCATGCGAATCTTTCCAAGTCCTTTTGAGGCTATGCACTTCAGATAACTGTTTACTTACTAAACAGAGTTCCGACCAAGGTAGTCTCTACTACTCCATATGAGATATAGAATAGTAAGAAACTTCATTTATCTTACTTGAAGATATGAGGTTGTCCTGCTTATGTGAAGTGGACTGTATCAGACAAACTGGATGTTAAGTCTGATAAATGTCTATTTATTGGATACCCTAAGGAAATGAGAGATTACCAATTCTATCATCCTGTGGAATAAAAGATGTTTGTTTCAAGGCATGTTATGTTTCTAGAGAAAAAGTTTCTCTTGCAAGAAAACAGTGGGAGCATCGTTGAACTTGAGGAGGTTTAAGAGACTCCAGTAGACATTGAGGAGATACCTGGTTAAGCACCACAACCGACAACTCATAGTGATGAGCCATCGGCTGAACCTATTGTGACACCACATCTTCATAGATATGATAGAACACGCAACATTCCTGAGAGATATAGATTTCTCATAAGTGAATCGAACGACGTATTACTCATTGGCGATGAGGAGCCTACCAATTATAAAGAAGTTCTGAAAAGTTCAGAAAGGGACAAATGACTTGATGTCATGAAGTCGGAAATGGATTATATGTATGAAAATCAAGTTTGGAACTTGGTGGACCCACCTGAAGGCATAAAGCCTATAGGGTGCAAGTGGATTTTCAAGAAGAAAATCGACATGGATGGTAATGTGATTACCTATAAGACTAGATTAGTGGCGAAAGACTATCGTCAAAAGCAAGGTGTTGATTATGATGAGACCTATTCACCAATAGCTATTCTTAAATCCATTCGAATTCTTATGGCCATAACAACTCATTATGATTATGAGATATGAAAAATGGATCTGAAAACGACTTTCCTTAATAGAAATCTACTCGAAGACGTATATATGATACAACTTGAGGGTTTCACATCGGTTGATAAAACCAAGGTATTCAAACTTCGACGGTCCATTTATAGACTGACGCAAGCATCTAGGAGCTGGAATATCCATTTTGATGAGACAATCAAAAGGTTTGATTTCTCACAAAATCTAGACGAACCTTGTGTGTACAAGAAGGTTAGTGAGAGTGCAGTCTTGTTCCTAGTGTTGTATGTCAATGACATATTACTTATAGGAAACAATATATCTATCTTACAGTCGGTCAAAATTTGATTATCCAAAATATTCTCCATGAAAGACCTGGAAAAAGTGACCTACATCCTCGGGATTAAGATCTATAGAGATAGACCGAAACGATTGCTTGATCTTTCACAATCTACATATATAGACCGAGTGCTAAAGAGGTTTAGCATGTTGGAATCCAAGAAAAGTTTCCTTCCCATCAGGCATGAGATACACCTTTCGAAGTCTATGTGTCTGCGCAAAGAAGATGAGAGGATTTGCATGAGTAAGATTCCCTATGCATCCACACTAGGATCTATCATGTATGTTTTGTTATGTACGAGACCCGATGTATTATATGCTCTAAGTGTCACGAGAAGATACCAATCTGATCTAGGAATGGATCATTGGGCGGTTGTTAAGACAATCCTTAAGTACATGAGAAGAACTAAGTATGTGTTCCTAATATACGAAGAGGGTGATATAGTAGTACGTGGGTATACAAATACCAGCTTCCAGACAGATAGGGATGATTTCATATCTCAGTCTAGGTACCTATTCACCTTGAATGGAGGCGCAATAAGTTGGAAAGGTTCCAAGCAAGACACTATAGCGGATTCTGCCATTGAGGCTGAATACATTACAGCTTCAGAAGCAGCAAAGGAAGCGGTTTGGGACAAGAAGTTCGTCTCTCAACTTGATGTGGTCTCATCAACGATCTAAACATGTGCTTTGCCGCTATCATTTGATCAGAAAGATCATAAGTGTTAGTGAAAGCCCTAGAGTCAATCATGTGATGATTGCTGTAAGGACTTTATTATATAATATTCCTATTTATAAAGGCATGGTTATTATATTTACTTGTATTGGTGCCAAATAACTAAGTATAATAACGTCCTTGAGTAGAAGGTTCTTATCTATATCAATCGATTGGTTGAATCGATAATAAGATGATATAGAGAACACTACTCTTAATCATTCCTAGTCAAGTATTAACATTCAGGGACAATGTTAATGCGTAGAGACTAGCATGTAGGTCAA
Source organism: Wurfbainia villosa (assembly GCA_025175895.1). Classification (NCBI taxonomy): domain Eukaryota; kingdom Viridiplantae; phylum Streptophyta; class Magnoliopsida; order Zingiberales; family Zingiberaceae; genus Wurfbainia; species Wurfbainia villosa. The sequence goes on from CM046008.1 coordinate 3,690,467, forward strand.
CTCGATGACTTGATCTCACAAGTCATGGATATGAGATATCAAGTTAACACATGGGTATGCATTGGAGAATATATATTGAATGACCCGTCATGAGAAAGTATCATGGATCATTATATGAGTGTCATATACTTTCTCATGTGACTATTAGTCCTTGAACCTGAAGTTACCATGGTTCCCTACATAAGGAGTTACATACTTTGGCTTCGTCAAACGTCACCCGTAAATGGGTGGACTATAAAGGCGATTTTTGAGTATGTAATAAATTATGCGAAGAGATGTGAGTGATATAGATGGGATCTATCCCTCCTATATGATGGGAGTGACATCGTTATTCTTGATAGAGTGAGACCACGAAGTACATGACCATGCCCAAATGAGTCAATATGAGATATTAAGCTCATTTGATTAGAGTGAGTCTACTTGGAGTTCAAAATATAGATTGTACCAAGGATGACATAGTCTATGCCTCAATTGGTCAATCTAGATGTCAAGGATAGAGGGACATTGTCACATATTGTGAGAGTCATAATTAGTAGTCACAAAGGTGATGTTGGATCTCAACATTCTTGTAACTTGGGTAGCAATGATGTGTTACTAGATACCGCTCATTGCTTATGTTCCTAAATCGGTTTAGGAGCATTGTCAACGTTACAAGAACCTATAGGGTCACACACAAAGGGTAATTAGATGGAGATTAGGTTCATATGATGAACCATGAGGATTAGGTTCATGGGATGAACCAAATTGGATTAAGGGTAATCCAAATTAGACTAATTGAGTTAGACTCAATTTGATTCAAGTATTGAATGAGTCTAATTTATATTTGATTCATCGAGTCAATTTAAACTAATGAATTGAGATTCATTAAATTAAATTGACTTGAATCAAATGGTTGGATTTGATCAACCATAGGAGATAAGAGGTCAAGTTTGACTTGACTTGAGAGGGAAGATGAATGATCAATTTTGACTTGACCAATTGCCATGTCATGGTGATTTGGCATGGGGTCGGCCAATGATGATGCTCCACATCATCATGGACACATCATGGGGTGCCACCTCATGAGGGAGATCAAGAGCCATTGACTCTTGGAGTTTTGCATGCATGTAACCCCCTTATAGTGGTTGGCCACTATTGATGGGTTATGAAAGTGTGAAGTTATTTTTTGGGTGAACTTCATCTTCTTCCTTGGATCTTCCCTCAAGCTCTCTCTTCCTCATCTTGCTGTGAGCATCCAAGGGGTGCTAGCACACTCTAGGTTGCTTTTCTCCACCTATTGCTTGTGTGGATACCAATAGAGGAGTGTACACTTAACACTCTCGAGTTCCGACAAGCCGTTTGGACGAGCGGGATAAGCGAAGGGCGTCACATCGAGGGTAAACTCTTAACATGTAGATTTAGAGTAGATATATAGTTTTTAAACACGTACATGTAGTTTTATTTACCTTCGCATGGATCCGTGGCCGACTTTCGGGGTTTCCGCAATGCAAAAGGCGATTTTTACGACTCGGATAGTCCAACAATGGTATCAGAGCCACGTGCGAAGCATGTATGTATTTTGTTTTATAGTTTTTGTATTAGATATAAAAATTACAGATCTGTGAGTTTCTGTAAATTTCCTATTTTTATAGATTTTTGGGTATTTTTTCTCGAAGAGTCGAAGCAACAAGTGTTGGGACACTTGTAGGCTTTAACCACTGAGAAAAACTCTTCGAAACGATGAGTTCTCGCTTTAGGTTTTTGGGACAGCGACTTAAGTCGTTGTAAGATCAAGATGGGACACTCGCAAAGTTTATTTTGCGAGTAGGGGCGCTACCCCTAACCCCGAAAGGGGCATTGTCCCGCGATCGCGCCCGAAAACCACTTAGCGAGATCGTTACGGAGAGGTGACTCATAAAATTGAAAAAAAATAAGAAAAATTATAGAAATTTCTGTAAAATATATAATTTAGAATTATGTATAATTCTGTGATGGTCATGATCCAAGAACCCCAATATGATTGGATGATAAATGTGTTGTAATTCATAATACGGCTTGCGCACTGTTTTTGTGGCTGTGCATGTTGTATAGGGTATGTGACCTGTGCGTCGTGCCTCTTCTTTTAAAATTTTAGTTGCAAATAGTTTTAGACTCGAATGTAACTCGAGTTTCATGTTTCTAATATACAAAATAGAGCAGTGGAAGGTCCACTTGTAGACGGAGTTACGAGGAGAGAGCCGACAACACATGGCAGTCAAAGGAGGCGCTTGGAGAAGCCGCTAACCCTAGATTGACCGTCCGATCTTCTCATTGGCTTGAGAAGATCGTAGTAGGGTCATGACCTCAATATATTTGTTTTTTGCTTGTGTGTATGTGATGCATGCTAGTAAATTTTGCTTGTATGTATATGATGCATGCTAGGATATTTTACTTGTATGTATATGATGCATGCTAGTATATTTTGCTTGTATGTATATGATGCATACTAGTGTAGGGTAATAAAGGCCTTAATGCGTATATGATACACATTCATGATTAGATTAGATCTTAATCGAATCAACTCGAAAATTCCTACCAAGTTTTGATACCCATCACTACCTCGATCATTTGTTGTTGTTGAATCTGCCAAAGCAGAGCAACTCATATTATCTTGGTAAGGTGCGGAGGGATAATCTTGGTCCCGCCTATCACGGCTTGGGTGAGAATAAGCTCAATTATATTGAGTGAAACTAGTTAACTCAATTGGATCTATTAAAACTATAAGCATATTCCAACCGTTGGAAAGATAGGATAAGATCACATTTACACTAAATCTTGGGCGATTTAGCCAAAGCTAACTCAAGGTCTTTTGTAAATATGGATCTTGATCCTATAAACAAGAGTTGCATAGAGATGTAATTGATAATTTATTACCTACCGATCATACTAAGTCTTGGGCGATTTAGTCAAAGCTAACTCAAGGCGTAGTATGATGTGGATCTTGTCCCGCAAGAATTATAGCTAATTTGTATGAATCTAGTAATGTGGTTTGACCACATCCATGACTTGATTCTACAAAAGTCCTATAATTCAGTGGGAGCATCATTTGATTAAAGGCCTAATTAAATGATAAATGAAGTATGATATTAATTTTCTACATTGTGTATGTTGTAGATTACCATGTCGACAAACACGAACACTCTCTCCCTGCGTTCTGTCCTTAAGAAGGACAAGCTCAATGGAGCTAATTTCCTGGACTGATACAGGAATCTGAGAATCGTTCTCACCCAAGAAAGAAAACTGTACGTCTTGGAGCAGCCCATTCCGGAGACACCTCCTGCCATTGCCTCGCGAGCTGACCGAGATGCATTCAAGAAGCGCATCAAGATGATGCATTAGATGTGTCATGCCTCATGCCCGTGACCATGAACTCTGAGCTTCAGAAGCAACATGAGTTCATGAATGCTTTTAATATGGTTGAACATCTTTGTCAACTGTATCAAGGACAAGAAAGGCACGAGAGATATGAGATCTCTAAGGCATTGTTTCAGTCCAAGATGCAAGATGGGACTCCCGTAGGTTCATATGTACTCAAGATGATTGGGTACATAGAAAACCTACAGAGGTTGGGATTCCCACTTAGCCAAGAGCTGGCCACTGACTTGATCTTACAATCTTTGCCACAAAGCTATAATCAATTTGTTATGAATTGCAACATGAATGAAATTGACAAGCCACTACCTGAGATGCTTAGCATGTTGAGAACTGCTAAGCTCAACCTTAAGAAGGGAAAACCTGACTCCATTTTGATGGTGCAAAAGAAGAAAGGAAAGGGCAAGCCTAAAGGTAAGGGAAAGTCTCAAACCAAGGGCAAACACAAGGCACTGAAACTGAAAGGAGGGGTGGCCAAGGAAGGGACTTGCTTCCACTGTAAGGAAGCTGAACATTGGAAGCGTAACTGCAAAGCATACTTGGAAGATCTTAAGAAAAAGAGAAGTGAGACTTCTACTTCAGGTATAAATGTTATATAAGTCAATCTATCTATTTCTTCATCATGGGTATTAGATACCGGATGTGCATCTCACATTTGTACTAATGTGCAGGCGCTGAGAAATAGCAAGACATTGACGAAGGGCGAGGTGGACCTACAAGTAGGCAATGAAGCAAGGGTTGCTGCTGTTGCTGTAGGAACTTATAATTTATCTCTGCCCTCTGGACTTGTACTAGAACTAGATGAATATTGTTATGTGTCTGCTTTGACTAAGAACATAATTTCGGTTTCTTGTTTGGACAAGAAAGACTTTTCATTTATAATAAAGAACAAATATTGTTCCGTTTATTTAAATGATATGTTCTATTATAATGCACCTCTGATGAACAGACTCTACATTCTAGACTTAGAGAGCCCCATCTATAACATAAGTACCAAAAGATTCAAGTCAAATGAGTTGAACCAAATCTATCTCTGGCATTGTCGCTTAGGTCACATAAATGAGAGTCGCTTATCCCAACTCCATAAGGATGGGCTGTTGGACTCATTTGATTTTGAATCAAATGAGACATGTGAGTCTTGCCTTCTAGGCAAGATGACCAAGACTCCCTTTAGTGGACACAGCGAGAGAGCAACAGACTTGTTAGGACTTATACATAGTGATGTATGTGGCCCTTTCAATGTTGCTGCTAGAGGTGGGTACAAGTACTTCATTATATTTACTGATGACTTTAGTAGATATAGTTATGTGTATCTGATGACACATAAGTCGGAATCCTTTGAAAAGTTCAAAGAATTCAAGAATAAAGTACAAAACTAGCTTGGCAAAAGTATTAAGATACTTCGATCAGATCGAGGTGATGAATACTTTAGCCATGAGTTTCGTGACTATCTAGTTGAGTGTGAGATTCTATCCCAACTCACTCCTCCTGGAACACCACAGTGGAATGGTATATCCGAAAGGAGGAATCGTACTCTATTAGATATGGTACGATCTATGATGAGTCACACAGATCTTCCTATATTCTTTTGGGGATATGCTCTAGACACAGCAACCTTCACACAACCGTGTACCATCCAAGGCTGTGATAAAGACACCATATACGATATGGATAGGGAGAAATCCCAAGATGTCTTTCATGAGGATTTGAGGTTGTGAGGCTTACATTCGATGTCAAGTCTCAGACAAACTGGAACCCAAATCCGATAAGTGCTATTTTGTTGGATATCCCAAGGAAACGAAGGGATATTACTTCTACATTCCTAGTCAGCACAAAGTGTTTGTGGCAAAGACTGGGGTATTTCTAGAAAGGGATTTTGTTTCTAGAAAAACTAGTGGGAGTACGTTCGATCTTGAAGAAATTCAAGATAAGGATCATAGCACTGAGACCTTGATGGAGGTTGAATAGGAACCACAAAGTGTTGTGGGTGATGAGATTGTTGCACAAAGAGTTGTGGAACAACTACCTGTTCAGGTAGACCTACCTCTTCGCAGGTCTGATAGGGTACGTCATCATCCTGAGAGATACTCATTTCTCTTGTTTGGCCATGATGACGTTATGCTCATTGAGAATGAGCCTACCTCCTATCAGGAAGCTGTGATGAGCCCATATTATGAGAAATGGCTAGAGACCATGAGATCTGAGATGGAATCCATGTACACCGACCAAGTATGGACTTTGGTTGATCCACCTGAAGGCGTCAAACCCATTGGGTGTAAGTGGGTCTTTAAGAGAAAGACTGACATGGATGGACTTACACATACCTATAAGGGTCGATTGGTGACTAAAGGTTTCAAGCAAATTCATGGTATTGACTATGATGAAACTTTTTCTCCAGTGGCGATGTTTAAGTCCATTCGGATCATGCTTGCTATTGCAGCATACCACGATTATGAGATCTGGCAGATGGATGTCAAAATCGCGTTTCTGAATGGAAACTTGCTCAAGGATGTGTACATGACACAGCCTGAGGGTTCTGTAGATCCACAGTATACTGGAAAAGTATGCAAGCTGCAAAGGTCCATTTATGGGCTAAAGCAAGCTTCTCAGAGCTGGAATCTTCGATTCGATGATGCGATCAAACAGTTTGGTTTCATCAAGAATGAAGATAAACCCTGTGTCTACAAGAGGGTCAATGAAAACACAGTTGTCTTTCTTGTATTGTATGTGGATGACATACTACTCATCGGGAATGATATCCCTTCGCTACAGTCTATGAAGACTTGGCTAGGGACGTGCTTTTCAATGAATGACTTAGGTGAAGCAGCCTGTATTCTAGGCATCAAGATCTATAGAGATAGATCTAAGAGATTGCTCGGCCTAAGTCAGAGTACATATATTGACACGGATTACTACGGTTTGTCATGCAGAATTCCAAGAAGGAACTTCTGTGGATGTCACATGGTGTGAGTCTTTCAAAGACTCAAAGTCCCTCTTCTAGAGAGGAGAGAGACCACATGGATAAGATCCCTTATGCATCGACCATAGGATCTATCATGTACGCTATGCTATGTACTCGTCCTGATGTCTCATATGCTTTGAGCATGACGAGTAGATACCAGTCAGATCTAGGTGAGCGTCACTAGATAGCAGTCAAGAATATTCTTAAGTACTTGAGAAGGACTAAAGAATATTTCTTGATATTTGGAGGCGATGAGGAGCTAGCTGTAAAGGGTTACAGCGATGTCAGCTTCCAAACTAACCAAGATTATTATAGATCATAGTCAGGGTTCGTGTTTTGCTTGAATGGTGGCATTGTGTTTGAAAGAGTTACGAGACACGATTCGATTCTATAACAGAGGAGTATATCATTTGCATCGAGGCGTGAAAGGAGGAAGTTTGGATCCGCAAGTTTATTACTGAGCTTGGGATGATTCCTAGCATAGCAGATCCTATAGAGCTCTATTGTGACAACAATGGAGCGATTGTGCAAGCTAAGGAACCTCACTCACACCAGCGGACCAAACACATACTACGGCGCTTCCATCTCATTCGAGAGATTATCGATAGAGGAGATGTGAAGATTTGCAGAGTACCCACAGAGGCTAACATCGCAGATCCCTTGACCAAGGCTTTGGCACAGAAAAAACATGATGGTCACACTAGGTCATTGGGTATTAGATACTACGGTGATTGATACTAGTGCTAATGGGAGATTGTTAGTGAAAGTCCTAGAGTCAATCATGTGATGATTGTTGTATGGACTTTATTGTATCATATTCCTATTTATAAAGGCATGGTTATTATATTTACTTGTATTGGTGTCAAATAACTAAGTATAATAACGTCCTTGAGTAGAAGGTTCTTATCTATATCAATCGATTGGTTGAATCGATAATGAGATGATATAGAGAACACTACTCTTAATCATTCCTAGTCAAGTATTAACATTCAGGCACAATGTTAATGCGTAGAGACTAGCATGTAGGTCAACTCGATGACTTGATCTCACAAGTCATGGATATGAGATATCAAGTTGACACATGAGTATGCATTGGAGAATGTATATTGAATGACCCGTCATGAGAAAGTATCATGGATCGTTATATGAGTGTTATATACTTTCTCATGTGACTATTAGTATGACTATTAGTCCTTGAACCTGAAGTCACCATGGTTTCCTACATAAGGAGTTGCATACTTTGACTTCATCAAACGTCACCCATAAATGGGTGGACTATAAAGGCGATTACTAGGTATGTAACAAATTATACGGAAGGATGTGAGTAATGTAGATGAGATCTATCCCTCCTATATGACGGGAGTGACATCGTTATTCTTGATAGAGTGTGACCACGAAGTGCATGACCATTCCCAAATGAGTCAATATGAGATATTGAACTCATTTGATTAGAGTGAGTCTACTTGGAGTTCAAGAAATAGATTGTACCGAGGATGACACGGTTTATGCCTCAATTGGTCAATCTAGATGTCAAAGATAGAGGGACATTGTCATATATTGTGAGAGTCACAATTAGTAGTCATAAAGGTGATGTTGGATCTCAACATTCTTATAACTTGGGTAGCAATGATGTGTTGCTAGATACCGCTCATTGCTTATGTTCCTAAATCGGTTTAGGAGCATTGTCAACGTTACAAGAACCTATAGGGTCACACACAAAGGGCAATTAGATGGAGATTAGATTCATATGATGAACCATAAGGATTAGGTTCATGGGATGAACCAAATTGGATTAAGGGTAATCTAAATTAGACTAATTGAGTTAGACTCAATTTGATTCAAGTATTGAATGAGTCTAATTTATATTTGATTCATCGAGTCAATTTAAACTATTGAATTGAGATTCATTAAATCAAATTGACTTGAATCAAATGGTTGAATTTGATCAATCATGGGAGATAAGAGGTCAAGTTTGACTTGACTTGAGAGGGAAGATGAATGATCAACTGCTATGTCATAGTGACTTGGCATGGGGCCGACCAATGATGATGCTCTACATCATCATGGACACATCATGGGGTGTCACCTCATGAGGGAGACCAAGAGTCATTGGCTCTTGGAGTTACATGCATGCATGTAACCCCCTTATAGTGGTTGGCCACTATTGATGGGTTATGAAAGTGTGAAGTTATTTTTTAGGTGAACTTCATCTTCTTCCTTGGATCTTCCCTCAAGCTCTCTCTTCCTCATCTTGTCGTGAGCATCCAAGGGGTGCTAGCACACTCTAGGTTGCTTTTCTCCACCTATTACTTGTGTGGATACCAATAGAGGAGTGTACACATGACACTCTCGAGTTCGGCAAGTCGTTTGGATGAGCGGGATAAGCGAAGGGCATCGCATCGAGGGTAAACTCTTAACATGTAGATCTAGAGTAGATATAAAGTTTTTAAACACGTATGTGTAATTTTATTTACCTTCGCACGGATCCGTGGCCGACTTCCGGGATTTTCGCAACGCAAAAAGTGATTTTTGTGGCTTGAATAGTCCAACGATAAGTAGGAAGGAAATACAAATCGAGAAGATTCTCATTGAAAGAAACTTAGTGGATCCTTTAACTAAGGTCTTACCTCAAAGTAAGTTTGAAGGTCATATTAGAGCTTATGATATTGGATACCATAACAATTGATATTAGGCCAAGTGGGAGCTTGTTAGTGATATATGAGAGATGTCCTAAGGCAATCGCCTTATGGTTATACCATTTATTTGATAAATGAAGATTCACTACTTGAGTATATATGTTTTCATGTATTTGATTGGATCTTAGACTCATTTACTAAATGCCCACAATACGATTCACAGCATGAGAGAATTTGTGATTAGATTACAACTAGTGAGTATCTCTATATGTGTAATTGTGCTGTATTGGAATTATCTCTAGTCGATGAATTGATCTATTCAGACACCATCAATTTTTTGAGACTAGCATGAGTTATACTCCTTGGTTTATCCAAGCAATTATTCCTCACTAGTTGGAGACATTGGGATGTCCGGAGTTAATCGTGGATGCTAGTTATGGTAATTAGTTCATTGGAGTGACTAGTTGTAAGACTTCATATGGTTCTCTGTATATATGGATATGTCAATGAAGTTCTTACTGCAGCTTAAGTGCGATGTTCCTTTGACTTACAGTATTCAAGTCATCTTGGTCATGGAGACTTATGTTTTGACATCTTAAGCAAGCATCTCTGAGGAGAGTGGACCCGGGATGATTGGGTATAAGTCGAAATGTCCGAAGGTGTTTGAATAGACTACAGAGGATTCACCACTCCTTGCAAGGAGATGTATACCCTATGACCTCTCATCGGATTGTTACTAAAGTCTTTGGCCAATGCATTATATGTTTAGAGTATGATACTCTTGGATACATGTGCAGTAACTAGAATTCGTAGGACGAGGAAGTAATACTTAGGCTAGGTGTGATATGGTCAACCTAGTGGGGACTGACATATAGATCATGTCCTGAACTAAGTGGGTATAAGATGAGTGAAGGGAACGAGACACAATTCACTGTAGCTGCTGAAGGGTTTCAGAAGCGTTCTGGAATCAACCGTTGATTTTTCGATTAATTGAGGATCATGATGTACTACTAGGTGTCACTCATAATCGTTTTATAATTAATGGTTAATTATAGACGACTAACATAAACCGAAAATCTATTTGGTCACACGCACTACAAGTGTTATCTGAAGGATTTAAAACGAGCTTGAGAATATGATTCTCAGATCGAGAGAGACTTGGTTTGGTTGGACTAAACAAAGAGCGAACATGAAATTGTTTCAGTCGCAACGGAAGTGTGGATGGGCCAAGTCTTATGAAGACATGATGGATGAACCAAATCGGTTTGGTTCTAATCTTATGGTGGAAAATAAACCAAAAGGGTTTGGTTTATTTTAAACGAATGAACCGAAATTGGTTCGATTCGTTTTAACTTAAAATAGACCAATACGGTTAGGTTTATTTTAACTTAAGTTAATGGAGCGGGTAGTTTTTGGTTGTGAACCAATAACCCTTTAAGAAAAGGTTTTAGAGAAGAGGTCTTGAGAAAAAGTCTCTTAATGGATAAGAAATATGTTTTCTATAAATAACGGGGTTGAGAGATATCCTGGAATCAATCGGTTCAAGGTTTATGAAACCCTAGCCATTTTCTCCCCTCTCCCTCTCCTTTTCTTGTGTTGCCCACTCTTGGCACTGCCCAAGCCTTGCTGCCACCCAAGCTCCAAGTGCCGGCCAGCCACCACCACTGGCCAGTAGCCCCACCGCCGATCTGCCTCCAATCGCCGGCTCCCCTTGGTTGCCGCCGACCATCTTTGATTGGTAGACCACCTTCCTCCACCAAGCTGCCCTCTTGGATAGCTTGTGTCCTTTGCGACGAGAGCATCATTTAGCCGACATTTGGAACTCCAGCAGCGACCTCCTTGCCGAGGATTGGATCCCCGACAATTCTCATTAGTGGAGGAACGAAGTTTCGTCAATCAGTTGACGAAAACCGTTACCGAGAAGCGAGTTCGTGGAACTCAGTTTTTGGATCCGAATTTGATTTGGATTGTAATCATCTCTCGATCATAGCGTCTTCGATTCGAGACTAGTATCTCGTGAGAAGACAGGGCTCGTAGCTTGGTGAAGCTATCCCGACGATACTCGGCGTGGATACAGATAGAGGCGAAACTTACGAGGGTCGCTAAGGTTGATGTTATTTACGCTTCATGTAATTCGTCAGGTATACTTAGATTAGTTTCTTTATTACAAAATTTGAAATAGCGATTATGTCTACACTTGATGCATCCTTGCATGCGTGTGGTGTGTGTGTTGTAATAAGTTAGTTATTACTCGTTTTATTTACTTTCGCTGTGCATGTTTATGAAATATGTTCGAATGCACACCCACGTCAATGCCGGAGAAACCCAACAGTGTTGACAAGTGCGATAATATTCTCCCTTGTCAGGGTATCCTTCTCTATTGATCCTTGATTCTCGAAATCCCGCTGATGATCTCTCATCTCTACGCCTTAGATAAAAAGGTTCTCATGGACGGGGCCACTTATGTTTCAGCTCGAGGTAGAAAATAAAGGGACAAACTCGATAGGGACGTCAATGATCTGGCAACATGGAAGGTGGATAATGAGGTCAACTTCCTCCGAGAGTTTTGCATCACTTGACCCTGAAGACGATGACCAATAGGGGCTGCTAGGAATACCCTGAAAGAGATGAACAACAGAGTGAGGAGGGCGTCGAGAGTGATCTCGACAATGCCCCTTCAACGCTTAAGTCAGGAGAGCTAGTCCAAAAAGATGGAGAAGACAATAGAAAAGAAGAAAAAGAAGAACCCACCTTTTCCCTTTGTATCTTTACCTTTATATAAGCAAAGAGGAAAATCCCGATTTGACAAAAGAATCACATGTAACATGATTAGTTAATAGGGTCCAGTTATATTGAGGTATGGTCATGAAGATGCCAAGAGATAAATCACATTAATGGCTACCAGTGGTACAGTCACTTATAAGGTATGGTGCATTAATCAGGGACATGCCTCATTAATTACGATTTGGAAGGTACACTTTATCAAGCAAGCTCAATTAATACGCAAAGTAAGAATGATGATACAGAGAGGCTCATTGACATGTAACTGTACAACGAGGAAGATTAAATATTTTACAATTGTACAGTTTGTTTATCTATTAGGTTGGAAAAATCGAGTGCCCTCCCCGAATCCATTTCCGGTCCGACATCGATCACTATGTCAACTCATGACTGCAATTGACCATCAGTCGACTGCCACACTTCTATTCACACAGATGTCTCGACTAAAACATGACCGAGACAAGATGTCTTGGCTGAGACATTACATGTCTCGAAGACATCTGCCCGACCGAGACATGTAATGTCTCGGTCGACTGAGAAAGGATGTCTCGATCGACCGCTAAAGGATGTCTCGACCGAAACATGGTCGAGACCTTATATGTCTCGACCGAGACATCAACCCGGATGTCTTGGTCAGTCGAGACAGGATGTCTCAATCGAAACATGACTGAGACACCCATGCTCTTGGCTAAGACACTTGGTCGAGCCTCATGGGGCCTTAATCAAATAGTTCCTGGCCAAGACACCCAATGGCAAAGGGTTCGGACTCGACCACAACAATTGGCTACCATAGAATCAAAATAATCATATCTCAATCATTACTTGTTAGAGTGCCCTCACCATCTATATTGGTTAGGGATTCCTTACAATTTGTATTAATACGCTTCATGATTCTTAGGGATCATCAACCCTAAGGATTTCTATCTTGGTTCTATGAACTGAGTAAAACTAGTGATGGCAAGGGGTCTCTCTCATTCTCTTTAGCACTCTCTCTCTCCCTTCATTTTATTTTCTTTCTCAAACTCTCTCTTTAAAACTAACTTAAATATCGGAGGAATTTTACTGGACATCTTTGGCATTTTTTGATGTGTGTTGACCTATGCAGATCTGTCCACATGACTGAAATAAGGTTTAACACTGATATTCAACTAGAAAGAGGATTTTGGATGTACCACCTCTAAATGACTTAGATCCTTTTTTAATGATTGAAATTCAAAATTTAGTTGTCATAGGTCCAACGATCAATTTACTAGTTTAGACAAACTTTTCAATTGATTGAATTTAACTGATTGAACCTCGAACAAAAAGACTTTGTTCTTGAGCTAAGTTTCAACTCAACACTCTTATAGGATGGAGACATGGAGTCATTTTCAATCGACTAAATATGCTCAGATATCTTAATGCTTTTAATTTCATAAGCTTACAGAAAGCTCCAAGATCAATATTAATCGCCAATTACGACAAAGAATTCCTTGATTTTTTTTTGTTTATTAAATTCTCTCGTAAGCCGATCATCGATGAATGCTCCTAAAATGTGAACCTTAAAATCATAGGCTCTCATAATCTTTCATAGTTCAATTGTCTCTTTTTACACAAAGGTACCTCCAAGTCTTCGTTTGCTTGTCTAATGTTTTTTGCCTTTTGTCTACTTATTTATATAACTCATTTCCATGTCTTCATTCATTTAACTAGAAACATTACCATCATGTCTATATTCAATTGCTTTATGGCTCCATTTGTAGGTCGGTTTTCACCGTAGATCTTTCAATTCTATATTAATCTGTCAAACCCTTGGTGAACTCTAATTTTATGAGTCATCTATTAAGATATTTTCAATTTTTTACTATGTATTAAGCACCTAATCAACTTGATCATTGTAAACTTTCATTAACTTAATATAACCACTTGAACTTGTTCATCATTGGTCAAATACTTGGTCAACCCTAACCACTTTAGGCTTCTACCAACCAACATGAGATATAATTAATTGCATCAACATCTCATGCATCTGTCATTCTCGATTTAATATATTTTTCTATATTATTTAATTTATTAATGATTTTTATTTTTTGCATGATTTTTTTTTTCCTTCTATGAACTAGCCTAAATTTCTATCCACTTCACAAGTTAACCCGTCGAGCCAATTGGTTCGGGTCGGGTTTGAAAACACTGAAAAAAGAGAACCAAGTGGCAAGTTGAAATATCTGCAAAGTGGCAAGTTCTCACTTTAGGCGACCGCGGAAGTGTTTCGAGTTGTTTTCTTGAATTAGTCTTCGAATAAATAAAGTGGTTTGTTTTATTCGAAACAAAAAGGTAAAGTGATTTGAATGTGATCGGCTAAATGATTTAGTATAGAATTTAAAATTTTTCTTCGGTTCCATAAACTCTCTACTCTTTTAATCAATGGATCCTGAGATATAATTTTTTGTCTCCGTAGAAAAAATTTAGTGGCTAACACATACAGATATTATATCATAGGACAACGAATTAATCCCTCATAAATACGAAGGTATCGTCTCTTCATATGTTAGTTACTAGTCTCAAAGGTTAAAGGTCTACTGTGATTTATTTCTCTTACGATGATCCGAGAACAGACTGGTAAGGACCGCTAGATTGACGGATTCCAACCTTTGCATCATGAGATATAATCTTTTATGATTTATCCTATTTCATTATCATCGAGAAATCGACGATGAAATAGATTCAGATGATTTTTATATGTCTTAATTATTATGTCAAGATTAATAGAATTCATGAATTATCAACGGATCAGCGGGAGTTGTTAAGTTGACGGCCTTTTGCTGCTAAATTTTGTCAAATACATAGATCGAACACACCGAATAACTATGATCTGGATTCTCTGGGGGAATCGTATATTATTTCACATTCCAATCAGCGATCCATCATGTTACATCCATCCCCACCCTCTCTCCACAGGCCACTACGGATCGGATCTTACACCAGCAGCAGAATCCTTAGCAAGAAAGCGACGAGCGAGAAGACGATGGACAAGCCCATCAGCAGCGCCACACCGCGTGCGCCGGGCCTCAGGAGCACGCAGATGATGTCTCCGAGGCTCGTGAAGACAGCCAGGCAAATGAAAGCGACGAGCGGTTCGTAGAGCGGGGCGTGGTGATGGTCCAAATGCACCGCCGGCGGGATGCTCCCGTAGATCGCCACGGACACGATTGCCGGAACTGCTAACCCCCCCAAGGACCTCGACGGGTCGTCCTCGGGGGTCGATTCCGGCGACCCCCCCAAGGACCTCGACGGGTCGTCCTCGGGGGTCGATTCCGGCGACCCCAGCGCGGCACTGCTCTCCTCGCACGCGCCGCTGCTTGATAGGCTCGAATTGAGAGCTAATTCCGACTCCATAATTTCCGATCGGGAGGAGGATTGTTTTGGTAGAAGATTGAAGAAGAAAGCTTTCATTTTGTCCCTGGAGAAACGAGCCATTGTCTATGCGGACGATTAAATCGTGATTTTGTTTTATAGAGACGGAAAGAGGATGAACCCCGTTTACTGCCACGGTGATTTATCCACAAAACCCGTTTACTGAGGATGACATAAGCAAGCGATGCTGTGTAAACTGGCCAACGAAAATTATAATAAATGCAAATAAATATATATTTGTTTTTTTAATTGATATCAGGGTATTTGAGTCTTTTGATTCGATTAATTTTTAAGATGTCAATTTGATTTTATGGTGATATTTTATGACTATTGAATAGGAAGAGATCAGAATCTCTATGGACCTCTATTAATTGCTTGATATATTAAAAAAAATACTTATAATTTGACGGTCTTTATAATCATACATTTTTTGAAAAATTATTCAACCTCAAAATTTGATAAATTTATGCAAGCGATTTTTTTTAAAATTTATCATCAAATATTATTTCAATATAAAATTAAATTATATTTTTCTGTGAAATATTTTTTTATTTTATTTTATTTTTTTTCAGTTGCACCTGGGGCACAGATAATAGGTAATTATCTGAGATTAAAATTTCAAAATTAACTTTGCAAAGTTAAACAACTATTTAAATCGAAATAACGTTGTCTTGGCGAGCAAGTTACATGAAATGGCCTTCTTGTTCTTGGATTGGGCGGTCGATGCGTCCTCGTTTCTTTTGCAAGTGGCTGGTGCCGACAATTCCAAAGGCTTGCTGAGTCAATTTATGCAGGGCAAAAATTCAAAAATCTATATATTTTTATTATTATTATAAAAAAAATACCCATTTTGAAATAGAGACTCTATTTCTATTTATTTTTAAGTATTTCTTTTTAGAAGGTCGGTCCAATACTAGTGTATCAATTTGAATTAAAATTATTATAATACGCAAGGATACGGAGCAGCAATTAGAGTCGAAGTATATAAAAGTATGGTCATCGTTTTAATATTTTTTTATTGATGATGATGATGATTAACGATTGATGCAGTGAGAGAAAATTGATGAGTCCGCTAGCGCAGCGTTGGAAGACTTTTCGCCGGTCGTAATTCTTCCAGATGCATTGCTTTGGTTGTTAATTCTTCTAGATGCGTCGGTTTAGTTGTTTGAATATTAATTTTTTGCAACAGTAGTTATCTAACCACTTAAGTAACTTCCTGAGTTTACGATTTTACATATATTCAATTTTAATATATATTAAAATATATAATTATTTTTTATTATACTTTCACTTTTATAATCAGTGATGATCCATCACAGGTTAATCAATACGAAATGATCTAGTCCCCCGAGTTGATTTTTAAATTTACTATACACAATTTATTATCTTTACTATCCCTTTTGATACAAATAGAGTCCAACACACAAGCCCCATGAGGAGTCAAGATTAAAAGCTAGTCAAGAGCAGAGCAACTCAGGAGGTCAAAAAGTGGAGAACTAGAAGCGGGACAAATCGAGAGCGGAGCAAATCGGAAAACTAGGAGACAGAGGAGTCAAAAGTAGGCCGAATCAAGAGCGGAGCGACACGTAAAGTCGGGAGACGAAGTAGCAAGAAATGGAGCGGGAGCTCAGAGACTACGGAAAAGATTCCTTTTGATAACTGTCACATTTAGTCCCCTAACGGTCTCGCCTCACAATCACTCCTGAACCATGTGGTAGGTCAGGTAGAGATTCCCTACAATGATAGTCCTCTAACAACCCAACAAAGGATGTTATCGATGAATAACTGGGAGGGGGTGAAAAACCTTAGAGATGATATAAAAAAACATGTTGAGATAACAAAGAGCTCTTTGAACTTTTTTTTTTTTTTTTTACTATTGGATACCTTTCTATTTGCACACTTTTCAACCTTTTCTTTATCTCCCTATCTGACTTAAGTATCGGAGGGTTGTAGCCAGAGCATCGATGATTGTCTGACTTATGTTACGTTTGATAGGATAGTGTTGCGACCGTGAGAACTCACTCTCTCTCGAAGATTCGACGAAAGGGGTCAAAAAACGATTGCATCATTTGGCACTGTCTATGGAAAATCTTAAGTAAAGACGTTGAAGATGCAATCTTGAGAAGTTCTTTCCTTGACCTCCACTTTAGAGGAGACCCCTTAACCCTAACTCGTTGTTAGTTGTAGGTGATCATTTAAAAGGCAGTGGTGTCACACCCCGAGGTAGACTCTGTCCGGCCAACGGACAACACCCTCTTATGATAATTCCAATACGGTACAATAGACGAAAGCCAACACAATGGAAATACAAACTCAACAATATACGTATATCAGTATATCCGTCCATACTAAAATAAAATCTCATACTGAATACCATAAAAGAAAAATTCAGCACGATCTCCAATAACAGTAGAAGTCCATATGGAGATACATGCGATAGGAAACAAAACCCTCAGAAAAGCGGTGGGATGAGATCAAGTGGTGATGCTCCAAGTCCATGCCGAAGTCTTCTATCTACTACCTGGGCGACAGGAAATCCAGGGTCCAAGGTGGTGAGTATAAAACTCAGGGGTAATATATAGAAAGTGCATGAACAACATACAGGGTATAGAGATCTACAAGTATACATGTGAAGATCTACATGTATGCAACATGAGTCCAACAAATATACAGTACTAAACATAGTAACCCATAACCACAGATATGTCATACTCACAGCATATACTAAACTGATCAACTGACATAAAGTAATATACATACCTGACGGTCTGCCCTCCATATGACCTATAACATCCTGAACAGGTATACCATAACATAATCCAAATAGCATGCAATAGTCTAAACCAATACACACTCATGCTCAACACATACACAACGGTATATAAAATATGCAAAAGACATGTAGCATGATGTACAATCATATGCAACAATCAAATGCAGCATCTCACAGGCATATGTAAAACATATATCGAATACATGCATACATATATATCAGCAATGCATATGCATGACCATGTCTGCGGACCCGTCCAACCACGACCCCAGAGTGGCTAGGGTGGCACAACATGACTACTATCCTGACTCCAGCTACTACTACTCTCGAGTGACCGAGTTGGGTAGTATGACTGAGTAGCGTATAAGCATAAAGAGCTAACCACTCTTAGGGGCCTCTGCTGCTAGTCATGCTGTCCCTACCCATGAGTAGACGAGTGCCGCACACATGACAACTGCACAACACGCAACCACCTTATATAGTGGGCGAGTGCGCTAACTGCCACTCTGCACAGTGGCCAAGTGCGCATCTCCAGCTACCACTATCTAAAGTGGTCGAACGCGGCACATCCAATGCTCTGCCCTCAACTCTGCTACCACTATCCCGAGTGGCCGGGGAGGCAGGATGACTGACGACCCGTCTCAACCACAAGGGAGACCCAGTCGTCAGCATGCCTGCAATGTAATGATGCATAGCTCGCACACAAATCCTCGCAACACTCTCTAACCCACGGGGAGTCCTAGTCAACCAAAAAGTCAACTATGCAAGGTCTACTAATCTGTGATCATGACCTATTTATCTATGTATAGGTAAATAGGTCCATCAAGGTAACCCACTGATATGTATATGGTATAGCAACCGACCCCATATATTGGACCCATCACCCAACCTAGTGATGCATCCCGGTAACCCAATCTAACTCCACACTAGTGACCATAATCACATGCATTTAACTGAATACCTATCAGCTGACACACATGCAGGGTTGTAAATCATATCCAAGATAAAGGAATGATGAACTAACAGCAAATATCTCAAAGGTCAAAGACTAAGTACAAGCACATGATAAAATATGAGTGAATCTAAGGTAAACAGGTATAAATATATATCCAAGATCATGCACCAGAATTCAATCAAACTACCGGACCAGGTAGATATTACCCACCTGATACGAAGCTCGAATAATCCTCACGGTCGCGAACCTGCTTCGTATCCCAAACCTGAACAATAGTAACAAATTATGGTTAAGTACAAATATCCCACAATACGCAACTAAATATTACGTCGTTTCTATATTCACATTCTTTTCCCCGAATATGTGTTAACAACTCCGACTATCCCTAGATCAATTAAGATAAATAGATCCCAACAATACTCACAACAAATCCAAGCTGACCTCAATCTCCAAATCACCGCATCAAATCAATTCACACACACCTTCGTTCACTGCCATGGTAGCTCCCTCATCTACAGCAACTCACAGCTATATACAAGTGCAATCGATCCACAACTAAATCATCAACATCAATCGGACACGGTTCCATCGTAACATCTCCTTCCACACACAACCGGCACCAAACAGAACACCTCCAATCCATCGTCGGCAATTCCAGCATCCCGCACCGAACAGAAAACAATCTACACCGTCAACCATTCTTGCCTCAAGCACAATCCATATCTTCACAGATCATAGACAAATCGACACACTACATCCAATCTAACAATTATCGAACAACACACGGGTAAGTAGGCTTACCAGTTTTAGACCTCCTCCGGCAATCCACTCTTGCTCGTCCCCTGCTCACCGATGGAAATCCCAGCTCTAATCACTATGATTCGAGCTACCGGTAGTCAGACGCACAACCAAACAGATTTAATCCCAAATCACAACTGCAATTCCTAACAATCCAAACACCACAATTTTGATTCTCAACTCCATCGCATCAATCGACAAACCCACCAGTTCACAACAATTACCAACATCACAAATGCATAGAAATCACTACAACTACCTAGAAATTTCAATATAGCACAGTGGAAAGAAAGAACGGATCGACTTACCAACACGGTAGATCCTCTAACGTTGATCCTCCCCTATTCCCCTGCTCACCGAACCAATCCAAGCTCCAAACACTGCCATACCATAGATCTCAGCTAAAAACCCGAAAACCCAGATCTCCACTCGAAAGGGAAAGAAACCGATCGATCCTTACCTTCCAAGGCAACTCACCACCGCGGCGACAGCACCGTCGTCCCGTCGAGCGAAGGAAACGCCGACACCCCCCCTAGGGCGAAGCACCTACTGACCTCCGACCGGAGATCAGCTACTGAGGCGGCACTGTCGAGCGGCTTTCACCGGACGCCGACAATCTGGAACCCGACGATGCGATCGCGCGGAGCGAAGAAATGTCGTGAAGAAGAAAAGGAAACGGAGATCGCGATGGTGAATGTCGCGATCGACTGTGGCTTTTAAACGTTGTTCGCCTCTTGGTTCAGGTGAACTGGTCCAAATCAACCAGCCCAAGCCCAATATCAGCCCAAGCCCAATTTTAGTTCAAGCCCAAGCCCAATTAGCTAATCAACTCAATTAGCCCACTAATTAAACCCAATAAGTCTACTAATTAAACCCAATTAATTAAAGGGTTAATCCATATAATAATTTTTTTTTTCGTATACCACAAGTGGAGGAGGCGCTGACCAGGGAGCTAGGGGGATTCGTCAACCTCTACTCAATCAACAAGATGAAGGGAGAATTCCGCCATGTTCACAGGAGTGATTGCCCCTATTCTCCCACTCCGGACCACCAGAGGGGTAAGGGGGTGTAGGAGGAGGGTAGACCTATGAGGGATCCCCCATCGACATGGATGTCTCCTCAACTTGATAGGGAGGAGTAGGAGGAGAGCCGGCCAGTGACACGTGGTGCTTAGCGGAGACCCACTCCCTTTGTCGAAGAGATTATATTAGAGACCCTGCCCTCTAACTTTCACTCTCCTCATCTAGGGGAGTATATGATTTTGTGGTTCACTTTCCATGTGTTTGTTGAACTATCCATATTAGTTATTGTCTCATATATGTAAAATATGTCTTTGAAAGATTAATCTCACTTATCTATACGATTTCATTAGTCTTTTCAAAGTTTACCCTCATTTATTTGGTTTCAATCTATGCATCCATAGTTCATACAGTTTAAACTTCCATTTTCATATGCACCATATCTATGCTCAACAGAAAGTTTGTATTTCTCTATTTGGATGACCATACTCTAAACAACAATATGATACACATTGAGTAATGAAGGAATTTAAACAGAAACAATGCCATAGCACTTCATTTTCGTGTAGAGGCAATTTTGAGAATGGAGTGGGTTTGTCTCCATAATTTGTTAGCAGAATACATAACTAGTATTTGCTATTGTCATTCCTTTGTTGTATTTTATTTTTTTAAACATGGACCTTGTGAAAATTTGTAACTTGTGAGTGGGTACACATGAGTCCCGAAAAAGGCATTGATATTAATCCAGATCCTGCTAATGCTTGATAAGCGCTATTGACATCGTATTTTGAATTTGTACAATCTAGCCATGCACATTTTAGCTAGATTCATTTGTTTTTGTGTCTTCTTAGAATCAAATGTGCTAGTACTCATTCGTTTATTTAGTTTTTCACTGTTACAATTAAAATATTGATGAGTTTCTCACTGTTACACTTGCAATATTAGTCAATGTTTAATATACGTCAATGACTTATTATTATGCACTTTTATCTGAAGAGCACTATATGAAGTTTAGAAAGCTGTCAGTTTTAGATATATTTTCTCATGTTCAACTATAGATACATTAATCTAATTACCAAAAATAAGAATAACTTACATTTTAGGGTTTTGGTCATTTATGCAATGGATAAGGATTGGATGTGTTTGCCTTCAAGGCTTGTACCGGAATATGAAGAAGGGGTTCAAAAATTTCTTGCACAAGCTAGGAACTATGCCAAAACACATGAAGTAATTTTATGTCCTTGCAAGCATTGTCAAAATAAGAAATATATGAAATTTGACCAAGTGTACGAGCACTTAATTATGAAAGGGATAGATCCTTCTTACACTATTTGGGTCTTCCATGGTGAAACTTATACATCACAATTTCAAAGTGAAAGCAGTTCAAGAAGAAAAGGATGAAAGTAGAGAGGCATATCACTTGTATAGAGATGTCTTTGTGGTGGAAGAAGAGGTTAGCTGCACTATGCCTGAGATAAAAGACTGAGTTTGTTGATTTATTAGAAGATGCAGAAACTCCTCTCTTCCCTAGTTGTACAACTTATACAGTTATTAGCAGTTGTCACATTAT
This sequence comes from Wurfbainia villosa, assembly GCA_025175895.1. Taxonomy (NCBI): domain Eukaryota; kingdom Viridiplantae; phylum Streptophyta; class Magnoliopsida; order Zingiberales; family Zingiberaceae; genus Wurfbainia; species Wurfbainia villosa. The sequence goes on from CM046008.1 coordinate 3,712,744, forward strand.
ACAATTATAAGTCTACTAATGGTCATAGTAACAATAGTTTCAATGAGCTTCTTAAGATCTCAGGTGGCATGCTTCCAGAAAAAAAATACACTTCCAGAAAATGTTACTCAATGAGAAAGTTGTGGAACCATTTGATTTAAGATGTGAGAAGATTCATGCTTGCTCAAACGATTGTTGTCTATTTAGAAAGCAACTTAAAGATTTGGACTCATGCCCAAAGTGTGATTCCTCAAGATGGAAGGTTGACAAAATCTCTACTAAAGTTCATAAAGGAGTTCCAGAAAAGGTGCTTCGGTATTTCCCCCTAATACCTAGATTAAAAAGGATGTTTAAATTAGAAGAAAAGGTTGAAGACTTGATTTAGCACTCTAACCACAAAAGTCAAGATCATATGATGTGTCATCCAGTTGATTCAGTAGCTTGGGATACAATAAATCATAAGTGGCCAACTTTTGCATCGGATCCTAAAAATATGCGCCTTTGTCTTGCAACAATTGGATTCAATCCTTTTGGTGACCTTAGTTCAAGATATAGTTGTTGGCTAGTTATTTTGGTTAATTACAACCTTCCTCCATTGATGTGCATGACAAAGGAAAATCTTATGCTAATGTTACTGATTCTAGGGCCAAAGCAACCAGAAAATGATATAGATGTTTACTTAGAACCCCTTGTGGAGGAATTAGAGGAGTTGTGGGACACAGGTGTGGAGGCATTTGATGCATTTAGTAAGTCAATGTTCAATCTTAAGGATATTTTGATGTGAACTATCAATGATTTTCCAGCTTATGAAAACCTAGTTGGAAGTATCACAAAAGGTAAATTTGGTTGGTCGATATGTGGTAAAGGCATATGTTCTATGTCGCTTAAATACAGTAGAAAGTTTGCATACTTGGGCTATAGAAGATTCCTTGCTCCTGATCATCCATTTCAAGAAAAAAAGAAGTGGTTTAATGGAAATAAAAAAGAAAGAAAAGGGAAACCTAAACCTTTGAATGGGTTAGAAATTCTTAATGCAGTGAAAGACATTGAAAATGATTGGGGTAAAAACCAAAAGGGCAGGACTACCAACACTACAAAGCAAAAAAGGAAGAAGCATGAAAATTCAAAAAAGATACAACAACCAGTTCAAATGTGAAAGAAGAAGTCCATCTTTTTCAATTTGCCATATTAGAGTGTAAGTTATTTGACTCTATTCATTATCTTTGAATGAATTTGTTATATTATTGAACTAATACTCTAAAATGTGTTGATGTTTACTTGTAAGGGCTCTTGTTACGTCATAATTTAGATATGATGCATGTTGAAAAGAATATTTGCGAGAATGCCATAGACACATTGTTAAATGTGAAGAAAAAAACCAAAGATGGTGTTAATGCCCACAAAGATTTGATACACTTAAAAATTAGAGAAGAATTGCATCCTTAAAAAAAAGGAGAAAACATATATCACTTGCTTCACCTTACACATTGTCTAAAAAAGAAATAGATATATTTTGCTCTAGGTGGAAGAAAATAAAGTTACCAGATGGCTATATATATATATATATATATATATATATATATATATATATATATATATATATATATATATATAGCTCAAATATTGGTAATTGTGTTTCTGTAGAAGAGCGTAGGCTAGAGCAAGGATGAACGAGTCGTGAAGAACTCGGATATATCATAGAAGCGTGAGGCTGATGAAAATGGCTAGAAGACTTAGGTCTAGGCTAAGGGTAAGCATCAAGTATGAAGGGATCATACTTGGGGTAAACCTCATATTTGAGGTGCGACAGTCGACTCAAGGATTTGCCCAGTCGACTGGTCTAGTGTGGCTGACTCCCACTGTGGGGCTTGAGACTCAAACTAAGTGCTCGGTACTTGGTGAGTTGGAAAACGATCTAGATGCTTGATAGTAAACTACTATTGGAGAGCAGTCGATTGGTAAATGTGTGCTCGCGAAGTCCAATACAGTGCTCGACACTAGGGGTGAGTAAAAATTTGGTTAAACCGACCGAACCGAACTTTTCGATCCAGTTTATTCAGAAATTTATTTTTTTAAAAAAAATATCGGCTTAATCGATTTATTCGATTAGGTTTTGATTTTGAAACGAAAATAATCGTTAAATCGATTAAATCGAACTGGAGTCCATCAGTTGATTGATGAACTTCAATCAACTAATTAATGTAAATCAATCGACTGATTGACTTGAGCCCCATGATCTCCACCATCATCAGTCGACTGATATTTCACATCAGTTGACAGATCATAATCAGTCGACTGATATGAAAATATCAGTCGTCTGATGATATAAAATTCGGTTTGTTCAATTTTCAACTTAATTAATATATTTTATTGGTTCGGTTTGTTCGATTTTGTTAAAAATTTTGGTCAATTCAATTATTAACTAATTGCTCACCCCTACTCGGCACTGCGGTGCTCTGGAAACCCGAGTGGTGGTCGACAGTTGATTGCTATGGAAGAGCAATCGACTAGCATATGCTCGGGAAGTTTGAAGGGTGGTCGGGTAACATGAGAAACAATAGCTCCGACAAGCAGTCGACTGCTATGGTAGAGCAGTCGAGTGGAGGTTTGACAGTGGCAGGTCAGAAGCAAGGCACACTCGACCAATGCCTCGACTAGGGTTCAGTCAAGGCAGCACTTCGACTGGCGAAGTTACCATTAAGTGGTAACAGTCAGAAATCAGCCTGACACAAAGCCTATAAGAAGGGGAGCTCGAGAAGATTTTGAGAGCAATTTTCTTGGAGATTTTGAAGGGGAAGTGTTATTGCATTCCGGACCTTCAAGGGCATCTCAAAGAGCAACCAAAAGCATTTAAGTGATCAAGAAATCTTGTAAAGTGTTCTTTATATTTCTTTCTTTCTTTACATTTGTATTTGCTTGTCTTGAGTTATAAAGCTTTTGTACAAGGTTTCTCCATCTCCAACATATTGTCGAGAAAGAGACGAGGTTTAGTGGAGTAGACACTAAAATCCGACCGTGGAGTAGAAACTAAGATTCTAAACCACGTTAAATCCTTGTGTCATGATTATGGAATTTTGTTCTTGTTTATTTTTGTATTCCGTCATGCTAACATTTTGTAGAGATGAACACAAATGCAATCGAAATGACGAAATTGAAAAACCACTATTCACCTTCCTTCTAGCGTACCAGCGGTCCCAATAAGTTGTATTAGAGCAAGGACGCTCTTCAAGGACTCACCGTCGCGAGAGCATGAAGCTAGAGGGTTGGTAGAGCTGTCGGGAAAAATGGAGTGTCAAGATGGACTCGGACTCAACACGAGACTGTAGAGAATCGATCGGTCGGCTAGAGGGGGTGAATAGCCTTCTTTTGTTGGATACCGGTATTAACTCGTCTACAAAGATATTAGCGCAAGCGAAATATGCAAATACAAATAGACAAAGCAAAAGAGAAACAAACAATGCTAATACAAGATGTAACGTGGTTCACGGCTACGCCGCTAATCCACGATCCCCGATTCGTCCGTAGTGAATCACTCCGCCAAAACCAATCCACTATTGGTCTCTCCTTTGCACCAAGCTAGGTGGAGGTAACCTTTGCAAATCAAGATCACTCTTCTTACAATAGAAATGAAGTAAAAGCAAGTAAGAAGAGTTTAAAGCTTGTGGGACACTTGGATGATCACTTAAAGCATAAGCATTAACCCCTCAAAGCTCCACACCCTCTCTTTTTATAGAGAGGAAGCTTTTCTTCCTGTTGGCCACCACCAGTCGACTGCTGCCCTTGGCAGTCGACTGTCGCCACTACAACGGCCTCTGAACACGTCGAATTCCGACCGTTGTAGTCCAACGGAACACTTGACCAATCGATGGATCCCATCGATCATCGCCTCGTAGTCGATCGCCTTTGGCTACGAGCGGTTCTGTGGGCTAAACCCTCTTGATCGATCATCCGCGCCGATCGATAGTCTGGCACGATCGGCCACATATGGCGATCACCGCCTAAACAAAGCGATCGATACGGTCGAACTCGCTGACGAGCAATGATCGTCATTCCATGGCAGTCGACTGATGTCGGGAAAACTCATCCGACACTTAGCCATTCGGCCAAGTTCACCTAATGATCTACTTACAATTCACTCATTCTCTCATCTCACTCGAAGTCCCTCGCCGAAGCTCTCTTCGTTCGCGGCCACGTCCCTCGGCAACATCAGGCGCACGACTCTGCAATGCTCCTTCGCGTCTCTTGCCTCCGAAGTCTGCTTCCTTGGCTTCGCTTCAAGTCATCTCGTCTGGCGGTCCCTCGGCAACACCAAGCGCACGACTCTGCAATGCTCCTTCTCCGACTCAAGCACGAGGTAGTGAGTGGTGAACCCGCCAATGCTCCATGTGCGAATTACTAAGTCCTGCACGACTTCAATGCACATATCAAATCACAATAACCAACTAACTTAAACCCTTTGCCACACACATCAAAACCATATTACGGCAAGAGATTGCCCTAACAATCTCCCCCTTTTTGATGTGTGACAATCCGTTTAAGTTAGGCAAAAACATTTGATAAAACATTAAGAAAGGAAAGCATGTAAATAAACATGATTAGTAACTCTCCCCCTTAATACATGAAACTCCCCATACATATTTCTCCCCCTAAATATATTCCTCCTTACTTAAACATACATCCTTACTTAAACATACATTTCTCCCCCTTTGACACCATCAAAAAGATTAAAAACAAGTTTATATATCATGACATCAAGTCTAGAGAGAAACATAACCAAAAACATGCCTTAAAACCGTGTATCAGAAATTGTTGGGTTATTTTCAGGATGAGCGATCATTCTATCGAGTATAGCGATCGGTAGCAATGAATTCCGAAATTCTGATTTTCCGGACGAATTTTAGAAATGCATTATTAATTCCAGAAAATTCAAAAAATAGTGAAATTTGGGGAACACATTTCTTTTAAGGTTCTTTATCAATGAAAAATAATTTTCCATGAAAAATACTTATCTTTTCAAGGATTTGCCAAAAAATCCAAAAGCTTTAAAAACCACTAGTTTTTTAGCATGTTAGTATCCATTTTAACACCTAGTCTTGCTTTGGATTGTTTCAAAACATGAACATATGGATTTTAAAGTAAGAAATTGTTTTAAAAACATATGAAATATCCAACCATGATCTTTGGGCAATATGTCTATGAATTAAACATAAGCCTTCCCCATGATTGGTCTATTATTGTTATTTTGATACTTTAAATGACCATCTAAATGTCATAGGTATTAGTGGACATTTGTATCATCCTAACATCTCACCCTTGCTAAGTTTTCAATCAAGGTAGCCTATAGTGAGTGTGAGATGTATCCTAAAGTTATTTGTATGTACTTAACCATTATTTTCATGCAATTCTATCAAAGTTAAGTATCATCCTAACAATCCACATGATCATAAAGATGTATATGACTTAATTTTACATTATGATCATGAAACAAATGTATTCATCAAATAATAATCATGCATTAGGTATTAAATATGATAATAAGTCAAGTATCACCTAAAGCATGATTCAAACCCTATTTCTCATGATTATGTACCAAGTATCAAAATCATAAATCATGATTTCAAACATTCATAGCAATTTCATTAACTATCATGATTTAAACATTATTATCTATTTATAGGTACATTATCATCACCTAACACTATTTTAAAAATATTATCCCGCCATCCTAAGTCAACCAAAATATGATATAGGTCAAGTCCATATGGTTGACTATCCTAGGGTTTTTCTAACCCTTAAGGATGGATTTTGGAACCCAATACAAATTCTTGCCTATGGGGTTCACTAGAAATTCCTTAGGAATCCATTTTCTAGCTATTACCTTCTTATCTTGTCCCCTAGCAATTAGACATTTATAGGCCTTTTCATTTTTCTTTTCCTTATATCCTAGGCCTTTTTTTGTTAAAACTTACTCTTTGGCTCTCTATGATCATGTTCAAAGTGTTTGAGCCAATAGTGAATTTTTCTAGGGCTTTTGTCAAATAGTCTACCTTTTCCCTTAAAGCCCTATTTTCTTCTATGCATGCATCATTAACATCTAATGGCACATAAAGATCATGTGAACATGCATCATCATGGCTAGAAGAAATATCATCATTAATACTTAGGCATGCTTTTTCTAACTTATTTTCTAAATCCTTAATTTGATCTAGCATGCTCTTATTTTTCTTCTTTGCTCTAAATAGGTCCTTAGTGAGGCTAGAAATCATAGAAACTATTTTACTAGGTGAAAGATTAGTCACCATAGTTTCCATGTCCTCTTCTTCGGATGAGGAGGTAGAGGAGGCTCCCCCTTCACTTGAGCTCTCTCCACTTGAACTTGATCCTTCATTTTCGGAGGAGGAGCAATCCAAGTCGTCGAAAGCCATCAATGCTAAGTTGGTGACAAATGTGTTTTCTTCCTCGGATGATGATGAGGAAGAGGAGGAAGGGTCATCCCAAGTCCTTGCCTTGAGAGATTTGGTCTTCCCCTTTTCCTTTGTCTTCTTCTCCTCTTCCTTTTTCTTCTTGCTCCCCTTTTTCTTCTTCTTTTCTTCCTTCTTTTTCCTTTCTTTCTTGCTCTTGTTTAGGAGGGGACAATTGTCCCTTATGTGACCCTCTCCTTGGCAATTGTAACAAATAATCTTCCCCCTTGGTCATCTACTCCTATCATTAGATTTGTTAAAATGAAAACCTTTTAATGCACGCCTTACCCTCCTTACCATATAGGCTTCTTCCGTGCTATCCATGGAGGAGGAGGAAGACGCTTCATCGGAGGAGGAGGGGATCTCTATCTTCTTCTTCCCCTTGTGTGCCATCAAGGCTACTCCTCTTGAAGGTTGAAACTTTGGCTCTTCTTGTATTCCTTTAAGCCTTGTTTCGTGGAGCTCCATTGTTGAGAAGAACTCCTCCAAGGTGCTCACTTCTAAATTCTTCGAAATATAGAAGGAGTCCACCATGGAGCTCCACTTTGAGGACCTCGGAAAGACATCTATAGCCTTCATAACCATATCCCGGTTTGATAGCTTCTCACCTACACTTGACAAACCGGTTATAATTTCTTTGAAACGAGAATGTAAGGAAAGTACCTTTTCTCCCTTTTCTAGTTTAATGTTGTTGAGTTGGGAGCGGAAGACATCTCTCCTTGCTAGCTTGGCCTCGGATGTGCCTTTATGGAGTTCTATAAGCTTCTCCCACATCTCTTTGGCGCTAGCACATTCTCCGATCCAGTTGATCTCTTGTTGAGGGAGCACATTGAAAAGATGATGTTTTGCCTTTGAGTTTGCAAGGTGCTCCTATCTTTGCTTCTTAGTCCATCGTGATTTTTCAATTGGTTCACCCCTTTCATCCCTAGGCAACTCGAAACCATTTTCCATTATAAGCATAATATCAAAATCGGTCTCGAAGAATACCTCCATTCGCTTCTTCCACCAAGCGAATTCCCCTTCGAACTTCGGCGGATGAATATTCGAGCCGGCCATCTTTTGATGAAGTGCTTGTTGCGGCAGTTAGTCCTCAACAAGTGACTTAGCTCTGATACCACTTGTAGGGAATCGATCGGCCGGCTAGAGGGGGGTGAATAGCCTTCTTTTGTTGGAAACCGGTATTAACTCGTCTACAAAGATATTAGCGCAAGCGGAATATGCAAATACAAATAGACAAAGCAAAAGAGAAACAAACAATGCTAATACAAGATGTAACGTGGTTCACGGCTACGCCGCTAATCCACGATCCCCGATTCGTCCTCGGTGAATCACTCCACCAAAACCAATCCACTATTGGTCTCTCCTTTGCACCAAGTTAGGTGGAGGTAACCTTTACAAATCGAGATCACTCTTCTTACAATAGAAATGAAGTAAAATCAAGTAAGAAGAGTTTAAAGCTTGTGGGGCACTTGGATGATCATTTAAAGCATAAGCATTAACCCCTCAAAGCTCCACACCCTCTATTTTTATAGAGAGGAAGCTTTTCTTCCCGTTGGCCGCCACCAGTCGACTGCCGCCACTACAACGGCCTCCGAACACGTCGAATTCCGACTGTTATAGTCCAACGGAACACTTGGCAGTCGACTGATGGATACCATCAGTCGACTGCTGCCTCCGTAGTCGACTGCCTAGTCGGCTACGAGTGGTTCTATGGCCAAACCCTCTTGATCACCGATCACGCCTTGAATGATCGATGGTCTTGCTGATCCACATATGGTAGTCGACGGCCGACCCAAAACAAAACAGTCGTATACCAGTCGAACCTGCTCGACTCGGAGCAGTCGACTGTCATTCCATGGCAGTCGACTGATGTCGAGAAAACTCATCCGACACTTAGCCATTCGGCCAAGTTCACCTAATGAGCTACTTACAATTCACTCATTCTCTCATCTCACTCGAAGTCCTTCGTCGAAGCTCTCTTCGTTCGCGGCCACGTCCCTCGGCAGCATCAGGCGCACGACTCTGCAATGCTCCTTCGCGTCTCTTGCCTCCGAAGTCTGCTTCCTTGGCTTCGCTTCAAGTCATCTCGTTTGGCGGTCCCTCGGCAGCATCAAGCGTACGACGCTGCAATGCTCCTTCTCCGACTCAAGCACGAGGTAGTGAGTGGTGAACCCACCAAGACTCCATGTGCGAATTACTAAGTCCTGCACGACTTCAACGCACATATCAAATCACAATAACTAACTAACTTAAACTCTTTGCCACACACATCAAAACCATATTACGGCAAGAGATTGCCCTAACAGATGTTGCACCAACAATCTCCCCCTTTTTGATGTTTGACAATCATTTAAGTTAGGTCTTTTTAATCATATTTCCAATATAGATTCTAACTTAAACATTCCTTCTCCCCCTTTGACAGACATCAAAAAGAGAAGGATTCATAAATGAAAGAGTTAAGGGTATTGGATCTTGGACTAAGGTATAAGATTGAAATTAGGCTCCCCCTTAATCCAAGATATGATGTGTAAACCATATTTGAAGCAAAGCATATCAAGGAATTAACCATGAAGTTCTAGCTTTGCACCAACAATGGATTTTAGGGAAGAAAACGCTATTATATATGAAACTCCCCCTAAAACACTGCATTAATCTGTCCTACAACTTTGTTTATTGCAATATTATCATACCATAGTTTTAGGACATCAAGGATACACTAAATATCAGAAAATGGAGTTTAATATCGAAATGATCGCTAGACTAAATCAAATTTCAATTTTTCATCCAACTTTAGAAATGCAGGAGAAATTCCAGAAATCTTGAAAAATCACGAAATTTCGCGTACACATTTCTGAAATCATACTTGATGAAGGAAAAATAATTTGAAAAATATATGTTTTTCAGATTTCAAGATTGATACAACCTTGAATCTAACAAAAGTTCTAAAGAGTTTGCAACCTTTGTATCACTTTTGTGGTTCATTTGGAAATTGTTTTTCAAAATATGATGAACATAGTTTAAAATATATATTATTTGGAATTTCCAACCATGTTCTTTGAGCTATGTATCCATTACTTGAATACAAGCCTTCCCAATGATTGGTCCATAAGGTGTTTATGTCTCTAGGTGTGTCATTGGCCCATAGTAATGCATCATAACAAGCATGATGAGCCAAGTACACCTTCCCTATTATCTCACATGGTTCTAGGTGTCTCAATACAAAAATCAAGGTTCTTAAGGCTTTTTGTGAGATGTAACAAGGTATAAAGATAACATATAATCATGGGATTATGCAAGCCTAGAATTTTACTCCACAAAGCACATACCAAGCTCTCTCCTTAAAGATGAAAATTCATTTTCGGGAAGAGCTTTGGTGAAGATATATGCAAGGTTGGACTTAGATTCTACATAATTAAGTTCAATGTCCCTCTTGCCACATGATCTCTTATGAAGTGATGTTTCACTTCAATGTGCTAGTCCTAGAGTGATGTACCGGATTTTTGGTCAAGTTGATGGTACTCACATTGTCACAATAAACCTTAATGTTAGAGTAGTGTAGCTCATAGTCCACAAGAGTATGTCTCATCCAAAGCAATTGAGCTACACAACCACCCATAGCCACATATTCGCCGGTGGTTGATAAAGCAACACAATGTTGCTTCCTACTACTCCAACTAACTAGGAGGACCCAAGAAATTGGCATCCACCACTAGTACTTTTCCTATCCAATTTGCACCGGCATAATCGGAATCGGTATAACCAAGCAATTCAAATGACCTAGTCCTAGGATACCAAAGTCCTACATTTAGAGTACCTTTAATATATCTTAAAATTCTTTTGACGGGCTACTAAATGTGATTCTTTGGCACAAGATTAGTATCTTGCACACATACCTACCGCAAATAAAATATCGGGTCTACTAGCGGTTAGGTATAGTAGGCTACCTATCATACTCCTATAAAGTTTAAGATCGATTGATTTACCATCATGATCACTATCTATTCTAGTGCTAGTGGCCATAGGAGTGCTTACAATTTTGGCATTTTCCAAACCAAATTTCTTGATCATTTCATTTGCATATTTGGTTTGATAAATATGGATACCTTCATTGGTTTGTTTTACTTGTAATCCTAGGAAAAAATTGAGTTCTCCAACTAGACTCATTTCAAATTCATTTTCCATATTTTTATAAAGTCTTGAAGTAGATCATCATTTGTAGACCCAAAGATGATATCATCAACATATACTTGGGCTATGAATATATCTTTCAATGTTGACTTTATAAATAAGGTTTGATCTACTTGTCCTCTTCTAAAATCCTTAGAAATTAAGAAGGATGACAATCTTTCATACCATGCCCTAGGAGCTTGTTTTAACCCATATAATGCTTTCCTAAGCTTATATACATGATTTGGATAATCTATGTTCTCAAACCCGGTGGTTGCTCTACATACACTTCCTCCTTAATAAAACCATTTAAAAATGCCGATTTAACATCCATTTGGTAAAGTTTAAATCCCATGTAGGAGGCATACCCTAAGAGAATTCTAATAGATTCTAATCTAGCAACCGGGGCATAAGTCTCATCGTAGTCAAGCCCCTCAACTTGATTGAATCCCCTAGCAACCAACCTAGCCTTATTTCTAGTGATGTTCCCTTGGTCATCTAACTTATTCCTAAAGACCCATCTTGTAGTAATTATGGTGCTATCATTGGGTCTAGGTACTAACTCCCAAACTTGACTCCTCTCAAATTGAGCCAATTCATCTTGCATTGCCAAAATCCAATCCGGATCATGGAGTGCATCATTGATCGATTTAGGCTCAATTTGTGAGATGAGAGCAACTTGACTAGTAGGAGCCCTATGAAATGACCTAGTTCTTACTCCTTGAGATAGATCTCCTACTACTTGGTCAAGTGGATGATCTTGATGAATTCTTAGGTTTCTAGAAGGGGTTTCAAATTGATCATTGTTATCCTCCACCCTTCTTTCATCATCGGAATCTTCTTTTCTTCCTCCTTGATCATTGCCCCTAATGGTCAAATTTTGAAGTTTTTGGGTAATGTCTTGATTATTGTCATTAATATCCTTATCAATGGAGGACTTTCTAGGGTAGGTACTGTAGTTTCATCAAATTTAACATTTGAGGACTCCTCAATCCCTTGGGTTCTCTTATTGTAGACTCTATACCCTTTACTTGTGGATGAGTATCCAACTAGAATTCCCTCATCCGCTTTAGATTCAAATTTCCCTAAGTTGTCTTTGGTATTTAAGATATAAACTTTACATCCAAAGACTTTGAAATAGTGAATTGTAGGAATAGTTCCATTCCATAGTTCAAAAGGTGTCTTTCCTAAAAACCTATGGATTTGAACCCTATTTTGGATATAGCAAGCGGTATTAACCGCTTCCGCCCACAAGTAGCTAGGTAGAGTATGCATTTAGCATAGTCCTAGCCGCTTCTTGTAGGGCACGATTTCTCCTTTCCACCACCCCATTTTGTTGGGGTGTTCTAGGACAAGAGAACTCATGCTTGTACCCTTGCTCTAAACAAAATTGTGAAAATTTAAAGTTTTCAAATTCACCACCATGATCACTACGGATCCGGTTGATTTTGAGTTTCTTTTCATTTTCAACCCTTTTACTAAATCCTATGATTATTTCTAAGGTATCATCCTTATGTTTCATAAAGTAAACCCAAGTATACCTAGAAAAATCATCCACAATGACTAAACAATATTTGTTACCATTTAAAGATGGAGTGCTATGGCAATCAAATAAATCAAGATGCAATAATTCTAATGGTAAAGACGTATTAGTTAAGGTTTTACCTTTGTGTGATGCTTTTGTTTGTTTTCCTTCTTGGCATGCATCACACATTTTGTTCTTGACATACTTGATCTTTGGTAACCCTTTGACCAACTCCATCTTGGCTACTTTGGCTATGTTTTTCATGTTGGCGTGCCCCAATCTTCTATGCCATAGCCAACATTCTTCCTCTTTTGCCACAAGACACTTAGTAGAAATGTTAGAAGCATATGAAAGATCAACATAATAGATGTTTGATTTTCTATATCCAACTAACATGCAATCATTTAATTCCTTGTGTTTAATCATGCATTTAGAGGATTCAAAACGAGACATGATAGTTTGCATCACAAAGTTGACTAACACTTAATAAATTAAACTTCATATTTTCAACTAGCAAGACTTTGTGAATAACAATTTTAGGATACCTCAATTGTACCTCTACCTAGTATCTTGAGTTTTCCACTATTTCCAAAAGATACCGCTCCCTTCTTCACGTATTTAATTGTGGAGAACTTGCTCACATCCCGGTCATATGTGTTGAGCAACCGCTATCCACAATCCACATACCTCGCTCTCCTACCTAAATCACATGAAAAACACAAGCTTTTGGTACCCAAACATTTGGGTAACATTAATTAAAAACTTCTTAGGTACCCAAGCTTTCTTAACCTTACCCTTAATGGTTCCTTTCCTATTAATTAATGAAATATAAGCAACCTCTTTCTCTTTTGGCTTATATCCTAAACCGCCTTGTTATAAACCGCTCTTTGCCTACTAAGGATCATGTCAAGACCTTTTGAGCCATTTGAAAATTTTTCTAAACATGTTTTCAATTTACTAACCTCATCCTTAAGTTTTTCATTTTCTTCCCTAAGCATGCAAGAGTCAACATGTAAAAGTTTTTCATCCCTAATGGCTTTTAATTCTATCTTCATGCTCTTAACCTTAGATTTAGATTTATCTAGAGCTTCTTGAAGATATGCAATTGATTTGTAAAGAAGTTCTACTTTAGGAGAATTCATTACCTCATCGTCACTAGATGACGATTCATCACTTGAGGAGCTTTCTTCTTGGCTTGAGCGTTCGGAATCATCTCCTAGTGCCATGAGTGCCACATGGCGAGTGATGTGGCAAAGCTCATCATCGGAAGATGAGTCTTCAACGCTTGGTGTGTCCCATGTGGTTTGAGCCACCATAGCCTCCTTCTTCTTCTTCTCCTTCTTGTCCTTCTTCTTTACGTATTGCTCTTTAGCTCCGGACGAGAATTTGGCTTTATGCAAAAGTGCCCCCTTCTATGTGCAAGCATGACAAATCACATTATTGTTAAAATTTGAATTACCACTACTTTTACCTCTTGATGAGTAGAACCCCTTCCTTGCTTCTCTATTCTTGAATTCCTTTGATTTTCTAAGGAACTTCTTGACAAAATGGGCCACTTCACTAGCCGAGTCTCCATCACTACTTGACTCTTGCTCCGACTCGGATGAAGATGACACCTCTTTCCTTTCTTTCTTCTTCTTTTCTTTCTTTTCAACAAATAGGGCCAAACCCTTTTCCTTAGAAGACATGTTAGTTTGTTCATGCAATTCAAACTCACAAAATAGTTCATCAATTTTAATTTGTGAGAGATCCCTAGTTACCTTAATGGCATCAACTATAGAGGTCCATAAAGAATTTCTAGGAAAAGCTTGTAAAATATACCTTACTAAATCCCGGTTGTCAACTCGCTCACCTATGATATGGAGTCCGTTCACAATTTCCTTGAACCTTCCATGCATTTGGCTTACGGTTTCATGCATCTTCATTTGGAAGGCTTGAAGTTGTCCAATTAGAAGGTCCTTCTTTGCCCTCTTTGACTTCTTGGAACCTTCATTTAGCTCAATGAGCTTTTCCCATAGCTCCTTGGCGGATTCAAAAGGCCCCACCTTGTTGAGTTGCTCCATTGTGACGCCGCATTGGATGGTGAGGATGGCTTTTGCATTTGACTCGAAATTGCGGTTCATCTCCCTTGTCCAATCCTTGCTTGGAATAGGGTTTCCACGCTCATCCACCGGTTCCTCGAAGCCATCTACAACACTATGCCAAATTTCAATATTACTCATTAAATAGTACTTCATCCTACCTTTCCAATATGCGAAGTGACTCCCATCGAAGAGTGGTGGCTTGGCGATGCTATATCCCTCTTGAAGAGCCATTGATGCCTTGGTTGATGGTGAGATCTTCCAAGCGATCCGGGCTCTGATACCACTTGTTAGGACCTTTGTAACGCTAGAGGGGGGGGTGATTAGCGTTTCTTCGTTTCTACAATCAACAGAGACTTCCACCACCTTACGGACTAGGAGGAATCAGTCAATGGAAGTCAAGGATAGAAATGTTCTTTCAGGTGAACATCAAAGATGATTCACCCTAACAGAAGGCTTTGAACCTTCCATGGACAAGAAGGGAAGACTCCTTAAGAAGAAGAAGTGGACCGAAGAGCAAACTCGAAAATCCAAGATAAATGAAAAAGTAGCAATAATTTTGGCTAGTCCAATACGTAAGGATCTGTTATACATCATAGGATAATTCAACGATGCTAAGGAGCTATGGAGAAAATTGGTTGAGCTCCATGAGAATCCTTCACTGACACATGATAAGAAGGAAGCTAGGGAAGAATACTCACCGGTCCAAAGTAATGATGATGACAAGCCCGAAGAAGAAGAAAATTCATCATCATGTCAAGAGATTAGAGAGTCAGAAGTTGATAGGTGCTCAACATTTGAAGAGGAAGAGGAGTTCGAAGAAACTTCCACCTCTAGGATTGAGGAGGAGAGACAACCAACACTGGAACAAGAGAAAGAGGAAATCTCTACCTCCGGAGCCCATGGAGAACAAGAGCATGGTTTCCCTATTGGTAACTCAAATGCAATTTGTAAAAATAAAGATCATATAGTTTACTTTGAGTGCAGTGAAAGAAGACACTACAAGAGCAAGTGTCCAAGTAAAATCAAGTTGAAGGCTCAAGTGACACCAAAGGCCAAGGAGAAACCAAAGGAGATCGAAACACAAACACGCAAGAGCAAGGAGCACATAATGTGCTTTAAGTGCAATCAAAGAAGCCACTACCACACTCAATGTCCAAGGGGCAGGTACAGATAACTCACATTTTAACATGTTATTTTGTATTCATTCCTCAGTATTTTAAATCACTCGTATGCTTAATTCGGCGTATTTATCATATTTTACGAGCATTGGGTTATTCTAGCACTTTAATGCAAATATATGCTAATTTGATGTATACTTTGTTTTGTAGGACATATCGAGGAGTTTTGTGGCTTAGGAAACGAAGAAACATGACCTCCAGAGAGACACATGGCCTGGCCATGCCAAAAAGGCATGGTCGTGTCTCGTTCCCACCGTGTGTAGCTAGATCAGAGCCACAGACAACCGGCCATGCCAAAAAGGCACGACCATGTGGCAGAAATGGATTAGGGTTGGAGCATGTATAAAAGCTGCAAGAGTCGGAGAAAACACTATCTTTTCTTCCCTAGAGCCCTAGCAGTTGTCCCCACCCTCATCCACCCATTTTCCTCCTTCATATTTGAGGAGGAACCGCTTCATTGAGGGATTCCGGCGATGTCTTTCATCTTCACACCTTGTCCACCTCTTCCTTCGGGTTCGAGGAGGAGTTCCGCCCCGACGAAACTTCTTCGAGCTCAATCGGATCTGGGAGAGTTTTGAGCATTCATCAAGCTACTGGATTCAGGAGTTGCGCATGTCCCAGATGTTGGAGATCATTGGAAAGCTAGAGGGGGGTGAATAGCCTCTTTTCGTTTCTACAAGAAAGGTCAGCGGAAGCAAAAACAAATACTAAAATGAAATTAAGAAGCTAAAACACAATCGCTAACACGAAGACTTTTACGTGGTTCGGAGATTAAGCTCCTACTCCACAGTGATCCTTGAGGTGGATCAATCCAATCAAATCTCCACTAGAAAGCTTTCTTTACAACACTCTCCTCTTCTTTATAATTGATGAAGATGAAGATTGGAGAAGAGGAGGATTAAAACACTTAGAAAGCTTAGAAAATCGTGGGGAGCTTGAGTGTAAAGTTGGAAGATAAGCACTAGCCTCATTAAGCATCCCATGGCCTCTTTTTATAGAGGAGATTGATTTTCCCGTTGAGCCTCGATCAATCGACTGATGGTCTCCATTAGTTGACTGATGTTGTAGCCAATGCGATCCAACGACTTCTGACAAGTCGGATCTGTGATCGTCACTGTTCAATGGGAAGATGATCAGTTGACTGATAATAGAATCAGTCGACTGATTAGGTGACCAATCGAGTGTTCCAAGGGATCACTCGACTAATGCCCTTTCTGTGCCAAAGTCGACTTATAACAGTCGATTGCTAGGTATAGCAGTCGACTGATGGGTGGATTAGTCGACTGTCAAACCCTAGCAATCGACTGTTCTACCCCAGAATTAGCCGTCTCCAGTCGAGTGAATGATCAGTCGACTGATACTTCAAGTATGATGAAAATCATACTTGAAACTAACTCCCTAGACCTAGACTCAACCTTCTTGCTCTTCATTTAGCCTTGCGCCTCCAGGATCCCTCCGAGTCCACGACTTGTTCATCCTTTGCGCTTACTTCCAAGAGTTTCATTCGGTTTCGTCATGTCTTGAGTTTATCTTTGTCAAAGTACGCTTGGATTTTACACCGCCAAGACTACATGCTTGGACTTACGCTGCCAAGTCTTGCCTTTGGACTTCCTTTGCTAAGGTCCGCTTGGACTTTACGCCGCCAAGACTACATGCTTGGACTTATGCCGCCAAGACCTTTCCTTAGACTTTTCTTGCCAAGATCACACTTGGACATTTCCTTTACCAAGTCTTCATACTTGAATTTTTCTGTCACTTAAACATGTTCACAATTAGATCATAAATATTGTTTAACTTAGATGATTATCCAAACATCAAAACATATAAGTGCTTGGGGCATTGTTGCACCAACAATCTCCCCTTTTTGATGTTTGATAATCATTTAAGTTAGGTCTTCAAAATATTCTCAGAAATCATACATCACCATATATCAATGTGAATTCTAACTTAAATCTTCCTTCTCCCCCTTTGACATACATCAAAAAGAGAAGGACTTAAGAAAAATAAGTTTATAAAATTTATCATGCCTTGAACTAAGGTATAAAATAGAATGAGGGCTCCCCCTTAATCCAAGGCATAGTTTATGATGCATAAAACTTATGTTGAGCAAAACACAAAAGAAGAAATATGAACTATCTCATTTGTGCCAACAATTTAGTTTTAGGGATGAAAAGATTATATTATGAAGATCCTCCTAAAACATTGCATCATTTAGTCCTAAAACCTCTTTTTACTGAAGATTATCATACCATAGTTTTAGGACACTTAGGAATGCACTTAAGATCAAGAGATAGGGCTGATTTGCAAAAAAATCAGAGTAGCAGTCGATTGATATATGAATCAGTCGACTGCTAAGCTTGAAATGCCAATTTCAACCTTTTCAGCCCAACTTCAGAAATGCGCCAAAAATTTCAGAAACATCGAAAAATCACAAAATTTTATATACACATTTCTGAAATCATTCTTTATCAAGGAAAAATAATTTTAAAAATATATGTTTTCTATATTTCGAAGATGATACAATTTTAAAAACTAGCAAAAGCTTTAACTATTTTGCAAACTTTATATCACTTTTGCTTAGCAATTGAAAACTGTTTTTCAAAGTATGATAAACATAGTTTAAAATATATTTTGTTTGACATTTCCAATCATGTTCTTAGAACTATATGCACATCAATTATACATAAGTCTTCCCAATGATTGGTCCAATGAAAGATTAATGTCTCTAGAGGACATTTTGGTTCATAGTCATGCATCATAACAAGCATGATGAACCAAATGTATCTTCCTAACATCTCACATATTGTCTAAGTGGCTCAATACAAAAATCATGGTTTCTTAGGTCTTTTATGAGATGCTTAGAGATATACATCCTAGGGTTTCTATAGGATCATGAAAACCTAGACCTCTATTCTACTAAGCACATTCCAAGTTCTCTCCTAAGTGATGAAAATTCCGCTTCGGGGAGAGCCTTAGTGAATATGTCGGCTAGGTTGGACTTAGATTCTATGTAATTAAGTTCAATGTCCCCCTTATCCACATGATCTCTAATGAAGTGATGCTTCACTTCAATGTGCTTTGTCCTAGAGTGATATACTGAATTTTTGGTCAAGTTTATGGTACTCACATTATCACAATAAACTTTGACATTTGAGTAGTGTAGCTCATAATCTTCTAATGTGTGTCCCATCCAAAGTAATTGATCCACACAACCACCCATAACCACATATTCAGCCTCGGTGGTTGACAAAACAATACAAGATTATTTTCTACTACTCCAACTCACTAGTGAGGATCCAAGGAATTGACATCCACTGCTAGTACTCTTCCGATCCAACTTGCAACCCATATAGTCTGAGTCGGTGTACCCAACCAAATCAAAAGACTTAGTCCTAGGGTACCAAAGTCCTATATTTAGTGTGTCTTTGATATATCTTAAAATTCTCTTAACGACCACTAAATGAGACTCTTTGGCACAAGATTGATATCTTGTACACATACCTACCACAAATAAAATATCGGGTCTACTAGCGGTTAAGTATAAAAGACTACCAATCATGCTCCTATAAAGCTTAGGGTCAATTGATTTTCCTTGATGATCATTATCTATTTTTGTATTGGTTGTCATGTAATGAAACTACCTTAGCATTTTCCAAACCAAATTTCTTAATCATTTCTTTGGCATATTTAGTTTGGTATACATAGGTTTCTTCACTAGTTTGTTTGACTTGTAATCCTAAGAAGAATTTTAATTCTCCAACTAGACTCATTTCAAATTCATTTTCCATATTTTTGATGAAATATTGAAAGAGTTCATCATTGGTTGACCCAAAAAATTATGTCATCTACATATACTTGGGCTACAAATATATCCTTTGATTTTGATTTAATAAAAAGAGTTGGATCTATTTTACCCCTTCTAAATCCTTTTGACACTAAGAAAAATGACAATTTTTCATACCAAGTTCGGGGAGCTTGTTTTAACCCATATAAGGCTTTTCTAAGCTTGTATACATGGTTAGGGTAATCTATATTTTCAAACTCAGGAGGTTGTTCTACATATACCTCTTCCTTAATGAATCCATTTAGGAATTCCGATTTTACATCTATTTGATGGAGTTTAAAACCCATGTAGGAGGCATATCCTAATAGAATTCTAATGGACTCTAACATAGCAACCGGGGCATATGTTTCATCATAATCAAGTCCTTCAATTTGATTAAAGCCCCTTGCAACTAACCTTGCCTTATTCTTAGTTATATTGCCTTGATCATCTAGTTTGTTCCTAAAGACACATCTTATAGTAATGATGATACTATCATTAGGTCTAGGAACTAACTCTTATACTTAACTCCTTTCAAATTGAGCCAATTCATCTTTCATTGCTAAGATCCAATCCGGATTAAGTAATGCATCATTAATTGATTTGAGCTTAATTTGGGAGATAAGAGCTATTTGACTAGAGGAAGCTCTATGGAATGACCTAGTTCTAACACCTTGAGACAATTATCCTACAACTTGATCAAGAGGATGATTTTGATTAATTCTTAATGTTCTAGGAGGTGTATTAAATTGATTTTGATCATAATAATACTCAATCCTCCTTTCATCATCCAAATCTCCTCTTGCTCCCCTTGATTATTACTCTCTAATCCTCCCCCTTGATTATTACCCCCTAAGGTAATGTTTTGAAATTTTTGAGTAATTTCTTGATTTTTGTCATTGATATCATTGTCAATGGGGGATTTCCTAGGGTAAGTGGTAGAGGTCTCATCAAATTGAACATTTGATGACTCCTTAACTATTTGGGTCCTTTTGTTATATACTCTATAGCCCCTACTAGTGGATGAGTATCAAACTAGGATTTCCTCATCCGCTTTGGACTCAAATTTCCCCAAATTGTCTTTGGTATTTAAGATATAGGTTTTACATCCAAAGACCCTAAAGTAGTGAATTGTTGGAATTGAGTCATTCCATAATTCAAATGGAGTTTTTCCTAAAAACCTATGGATTTGGACTCTATTTTGGATATAGCAAGCGGTATTAACCGCTTTCGTCCACAAGTAGCTAGGTAATGAGTATGCATTAAGCATAGTCCTAGCGGCTTCTTGTAGGGCACGATTTTTTCTTTCCATCATCTTATTTTGTTGAGGTGTTCTAGGATAAGAAATTTTGTGCTTGTACCCTTGTTCTAAGCAAAATTTGGAAAAAGGGGGCGTTTGGTATCTGTTTTCTTCTCCATTTTCCATTTTTATTTTCTGCGAAAACGAGAAAATGCGTTTGGTTCGCATTTTCCATCTCCATTTTCCAGAAAATAAAGGAGCATTTTTTGGAAAATTGGAAAATGAGAAATAATCATTTTCTGTTTCCATTTTCGTTTTCCAAAAAATAAAAGAGCGTTTTCTGGAAAACTAGAAAACAAAAAAAACTCGTTTTCTATTTTCTGGAAAAAGAGAGAATGAAAACAGAAAACAGAAAATTCTCTACGAACCAAATGCCCCCTAAGATTCTCAAATTCTCCACCGTAATCACTATGGATCCGATTGATTTTGAGATTTCTCTCATTCTCTACTCTTTTGCTAAAACTTATGATTATTTCTAGGGTATTGTCCTTATGTTTCATGAAATACACCCAAGTATATCTAGAAAAATCATCTACTATAACTAAGCAATATTTGCTACCATTTAATGAAGGAATACTATGACAATCAAATAAATCTAAATGAATGAGCTCTAAAAGTAACGAAGTACTAATTAAATTTTTACCCTTGTGTGATGACCTTGATTGTTTCCCTTCTTGGCATGCATCATACATTTTATTCTTCATGTACTTCACTTTTGGCAATCCTTTTACTAGCTTCAATTTAGATACTTTGGCTATGTTCTTCATGTTGATATGCCCTAATCTCCTATGCCATAGCCAACTCTCTTCTTCTTTTGTCATAAGACACTTAGAGGAAATGTTAGTGGCATATGATAAATCAACATAATAAATATTTGATTTCCTATATCCACCTAACATGCAATCATTTAATTTCTTATGTCTTATAAGGCATTTAGAAGAGTCAAATTGAATATCAAAATTTGCATCACATAATTGACTTACACTAAGCAAGTTAAACTTCATGTTTTCAACTAATAATACTTTATGAATGACAAGATTTGGGGATACCTCAATTGTGTCTTTTCCTAGAATTTTAAGTTTTCTACTATTTCCAAAAGACACTTTCCCCTTGATAATGTGGTTGATTGTTGAAAATTTGCTCTCATCATCGGCCATGTGCTTTGAGCAACCACTATCAACAATCCACAAACTTGGTCCTCCTACCTATACAACATGAAAAATATAAGTCTTAGGCTCCCAAATCTTAGGACCGGTAGCATTAACTACATAACTCTTAACTTATGCCTTTCTAACCTTGCTCCTAATGGTTGATTTTCTACTAACAAGGGAGGTAAAGGCTACTTCCCTCTCCTTAGGCCTATATCCTATTCTGGCCTTGTTGTAAATAGCCCTTTGATCCTTAATTATCATATCTAGGTATTTGGAGAAATTTGTAAATTTTTCTAAACATGCTCTTAGTTCACCTATTTCTTTTCTTAGTTCATCATTTTCATTCCTAAGTGAACATGCATCATTACAAGAAGGTTCTACATCTCTAATTTTCCTAATTTCTACTTTTAAGTCCTTAATCCTAGATTTTGATCTATTTAAGGCATTTTGAAGACATACAATAGTTTTATAAAGTAATTCTATTCTAGGGGAGTCTTTTACCCCCATCGTCACTAGAGGACGATTCATCACTTGAGGAGGATGATGACTCTTCACTTGAGCTTCCGACTTCATCCTCCATGGCCATGAGTGCAAGGTTGTGGGTGACGTGGCAAAGCTCATCATCATCCGATGTATCTTCCAAGCTTTGCGTATCCCGCGTTTGGGCGACCATGGCTTCCTTCTTCTTCTTCTCCATCTTTTCCTTCTTCTTCTTTTCCTTCTCCTCCTTCTTTTTTAGGTCAGGGCAATTCGGCTTGATGTGCCCTTTCTTGTTGCAACTATAACAAGTTACATTAGGTGTAGAAGTTAAACTACTAGAGGTTTTACCTTTAGAGGATTGGAACATCCTCCTCATATCCTTCTTGGTGAGTTTTCTTGACCTCCCACCAAACTTCTTTACGTAGTGAGTCACCTCACTAGCCGATAGCTCCTCATCGCTACTTGAAGATTACTCCTCCGACTCAGATGAAGAGGAAACCTCCTCCTTCTCCTTCTTTTTATTGTCCTTCTTACCTACAACAAGAGCTATACCTTTTTCTTTCGAAGAAGTGTTAGCATGCTCATGTAGCTCAAATTCACAAAAAAGTTCATCTATCTTAACTAAAGAAAGATCCCTAGAGACCTTATAGGCATCTACCATTGATGCCCATAAAGTTGTTCTAGGGAAGGCTTGAAGTACATACCTCACAAGGTCTCGGTTGTCGACTTTCTCACCTATTACATGTAGTTCGTTGACTACATCCTTGAAGCGACCGTGCATTTGGCTCACGTCTCATTAGTCTTCATATTGAAATTTTGGAGTTGACCTATCAAAAGGTTCCTCTTTGCTCTTTTTGTCTCCTTTGACCCTTCATTTAGTTCGATGAGATTCTCCCAAAGCTCCTTTACGGATTCGAAGGGTCCTACCTTGGATAGTTGCTCCTTTGATAGACCACATTGGAGTGTGGTCGTTGCTTTTGCATTTGCTTGAGCCTTCTAGGTCATATCCCTCATCCAATCCTTGGTTGGTATAGGCGCTCCGTGTTCATCGACCGACTTCTCGAATCCATCTACAACACTGAACTAATTTTCAATATCGTTCATAAGATAATATTCCATCCTACCTTTCCAATATCCGAAATCGTTGTCGTCGAAGAATGGAGGCCTCACCGTGTTATACCCCTCTTAAAAAGCCATTGTGCTCCGGTTGATGGTTAGATCTTCCGACGCGATCCAGACTCTGATACCACTTGTTGGGGATCGTTGGAAGGCTAGAAGGGGGTGAATAACCTCTTTTCGTTTCTACAAGAAAGGTTAGTGGAAGCAAAAAATAAATACTAAAACGAAATTAAGAAGCTAAAACACAATCGCTAACACGAAGGATTTTACGTGGTTCGGAGATTAAGCTCCTACTCCACGGTGATCCTTGAGGTGGATCAATCCAATCAAATCTCCACTAGAAAGCTTTCTTTACAACACTCTCCTCTTCTTTACAATTGATGAAGATGAAGATTGGAGAAGAGGAGGATTAGAACACTTAGAAAGCTTAGAAAATCGTGGGGAGCTTGAGAGTAAAGTTGGAAGATAAGCACTAGCCTCATCAAGCACCCCATGACCTCTTTTTATAGAGAAGAGGTTGATTTTCCTGTTGAGCCTCGATCAGTCGACTGATGGTCTCCATCAGTCGACTGATGTTGTAGCCGATGCGATCCAATGACTTCTGACAAGTCGGATCCGCGATCGTCATTGTTCAATGGGAAGATGATCAGTCGACTGATCATAGAATCAGTCGACTAATTAGGTGACCAGTTGAGTGTTCTAAGCGATCACTCGACTGATGCCCTTTCTATGCCGAAGTCGACTGCTAGGTATAGCAGTCGACTGATGGGTGGATCAGTCGACTGTTCTACCCCAGAATTAACCGTCTCTAGTCGAGTGAATGATCAGTCAACTGAGACAAGGCTTCAGTCGACTGATACTTCAAGTATGATGAAAATCATACTTGAAACTAACTCCCTAGACCTAGACTCAACCTTCTAGCTCTTCCTTTAGCCTTGCACCTCCAGGATCCCTCCGAGTCCGCGACTTGTTCATCCTTTGCGCTTACTTCCAAGACTTCCTTCGGTTTCGTCATGTCTTGAGTTTCTCTTTGTCAAAGTACGCTTGGATTTTACACCGCAAAGACTACATGCTTGGACTTACGCTGCCAAGTCTTGCCTTTGGACTTCCTTTGCCAAGGTCCGCTTGGACTTTACGCCGTCAAGACTACATGCTTGGACTTACGTCACCAAGACCTTTCCTTGGACTTTTCTTGCCAAGATCACACTTGGACTTTTCCTTTACCAAGTCTTTATACTTGGATTTTTCTGTCACTTAAACATGTTCACAATTAGATCATAAATATTGTCTAACTTAGATGATTATCCAAACATCAAAACATATAAGTGCTTGGGGGCATTGTTGCACCAACACCATATCCACCGCCGCTTGCAGAGTCTCAATCAAGCTTCATTGGACTTAGCTAGAGGAACTTGTTCATACACGAGGCAAATCTTGAGTTGATTAGATCATTTCACCTTAATTGTTTAGCTTAGATTAATTTTCTACATGTCAAGTGTTTGTTAATTTACCCCTTACATTTGATTTACTTTGTTTATCTTAATTTTGGATTATGCACATTAGATGTTTAGTTTAATTCTTGTTACAATTTTTGTTCTTTTAATTACTACACTTAACTTGTTTACTTTAATTCATGCATTGCTTTACTTATTTCATGTTTTAATTACTTGCATTGTTAGATTAACATTTTAATTACCTTGCAATCGTAGGTTAAAACTCAAATCCCAAACCCCTCAATTTACATTTAAAAACCCAAAGCAATAATGAAAACGATTCTAAGGAAACTATTCTACATATTACATTCGTTGGGAGACGATCTGAGTCATCTCTATGCTATATAAGTGTAGAGGGGGTTCAGTTTAATTGTAAATTTTATTTTGTAACGGTGGTATGACACGTTCCGCCATTATCAGGCACCCAACCAAGGACAAAGTAGAGAGTTCAAGTATAGGATGAGCTCCTAGAGCAAGGCGTAAGGTATCATTTAATAATGCAATTAAAATTATTAATGATGACAAGAAGCATGTTAATAATGATTTTTGTTTTAATGCACTTGCAATTTCACGGTTTCATGATAGAAAGCATGCTAGAAATAAGTTGTATTGCTTAGGTGCTAAATCTCATGAAATTAGGCCTAAGAACAATTCTAGACAAGTTACCTCGAAAACTAGACTACTTAAGGAGAACATTAGAACTTTTAGGGGTAAACCTAGTTTACTTGAGGATAAGAACAACCTAGGTAATAATCCGAAAAAGAATAGACACATGCCTAAAAAGAAGAACCATATTCAATAGAACAATGGACAAATAAAGATTGAAAAATTAAAGATTGAAAATCAAGTCTTTAGGTTTAAACTTCACAAAATAGAAAAGACCCTTATGAGAATGGAAAACATATTTCTAAGGTCAAATGGGCAAGGTTTAGGTCTTAGGAGGCAAGATTCATCTAAGGACAAGAAAGGTTTGGGCTACAAACCAAAGTCCAAGGAATCAACACGATCCTACCACAATGTTCCATTTAACTATGGAACAAGTCCTAGGTATAGGAAAACCAATGTCACAAGGGAAGTTATCCCTAGAGTTGACCATAGTAAGTGTCTAGTGGTTAAGGTTTCCAAGAAACATAGGAAAGTCACTAAGAATGTTGCAAGAGAGGAAATCCCTAGGGTTAACCAAGACAAGACCAAAATAACCAAGGCTTCCCAGGAGCCTAAGAGAGTCATTAGGAAGGTACTAAGAGAGGTTATCCCTAATGAGTACCTTGTAAACTCATGGAACTCAAATAGATTTTGGGTTCCTAGGAGTGTAATTCCCTCACGCTAAATGGGTTTAGGGTGTGTCAACTCAAGATGGAAAGGTAGTTAGTCTAACCATAGTGAAGTTGACACTTTAAGACATTTTCAATGTATTATTATACTTTGGAAATGAAATTAAAATTATATCCTAAAAGAGTTTAGGATGTGCCAATGGATTTAATGGAAAATAAAAATTTATCAAAAATTAGCACAAATAGTCTAGAGTCAAAAGTGTGCCAAATTTAGGGTATTGGCTTACTTAAGGGATTTGGATAAGCATTATGGAAAGTGGATATCCTAGAAAGTGGCAAATTAGATTTAAAATTAGGTATTCTTATATCTTGATATTATAAAATTTATTATGTTTTGTTTGTCATATGTCATGTCATGACATCATACTGATATTATTTAAAATATCATGATATAACTAAGATTGATTAATGTCATGATAGTACTTAGGTTTATTTTTATGTCATGACATCATGCATCATTGGAACATGCTTTAAATTATTCAATCTACTATGTCATGATCATCATTCATACATTAAAATTAATCAAAATGAATTTAAGGACCAATGATATGATTTGAAGTCCCAAAATAAGGAAATCAAATTGGATACGTCTAGATAGCAATGCATGAACCCTTAGATTAGGGAAGAACTAAAAACTCACATCTCATAAAGACTATAAGGAGACATGTCTGTGTATTGATATACCCTAGATACATGTGAGATGTTAGGATCATGAGTCAAGTTCATATCTTGTAATGGTGCATCAATATGAACTAGAACTCATTAAATCATAGGAATGAACCATGAGGAGAGTTAGTATACAAGTCATGTATACTTAGCCCATTGACCATGATTCAATATAAGGTTTGAGAATATTTTAGAAATCATTTTGAAAAACTTTGGTGAGGTCTATCTTTTGATAGCAATCATCATTGAGAAACAAAGTTAGACAAAACATTGAAGTTTTCAATGCTTTTGAACTTCGTATCATTCTTTGAATTTAATTGGTATTTTCATAGAAAATTATTTTACCCCAATTGTACTTACCATAAGTAATGTACGTATAAAATTTTAATATTTTTTAAAATTCATATATTTACTTATGTATTTCTGAAAAAAATTTAAAAAATTATGATTTTTAGAAAATCAGAGTTTAATCGACTGTTGTATGCAGTTAGTCGACTAGTGATGGTCTGAGTGTTGGTGCAATCGGCCCAGGTCACGATTGACCAGACTCGAGTTTGACTCGAGTGATGTTTTGATGTTTGACAAAGTAAGTTGACATTGATGTTTGACATTAATGTATGTTGATGTTTTGGGGAGATTGTTTATACAATCAATCCGGGTTATGTGTAACTGGACTCGAGGGAGACCTTGATGGTTGACTAGGGTTGACCATGTGATTATGGAAAGTCCAAGTCATGGGTACTTGGCATGGAAAGTTCAAGTGGGACACTTGGCATTTGGGAAAGTCCAAGCATGGGTCTTGGCATGGAAAGTCCAACATGGGTTGACAAGGGAAAGTCTAAGCTTGAGTCTTGGCATTTGAGAAGTCCAAGGGGTTTGATATTGGCGGCGTAAAGTCCAAGCGAGAGTCTTGGCAGCATAAGTCCAATGTTTGGCGGTGTAAAGTCCAAGCGGAGTCTTGGCGGCGTAAGTCCGATGTGCCTTGGCGGTGTAGACACCGTTAGCATGACATAGCCGATGGAAGCACCTGAATGCTAGCGCGATGGATGAACAACTCATGGATGACTTGGAGGGATCCGAGAGGCGTAAGCCTGATGGAGGTGGCTAGAAGGCTTAGGTCTAGGCTAAGGGTAGTCTAGCAAGTATGGGGACACCATACTTGGGTTAAAACCTCATGTTTGAGGTGTGCCAGTCGACTGATGCCATGTGGCAGTCGACTGGCGTAGTCAACTAGGGTTTGACTACGAGTAGCTAGGATCGCTGCAGGTGGGCCGATCGTCATCGAGCAATCAGCGATCGATCGTGTGATCCGATCGTGATGCTCGAGAAATTGGCCACATAATGGAGTCGACACTCGACTGGTCGAGTGAAGGCTCCATCAGTCGACTGATGGGTATGATCAGTCGACTGATGATGGATCCGTTAGACTTATCCAACATGAATCTAGCCGTTGTCTCACGACAACAGTGGCATCAGTCGACTGATGGTCCCGAGCAGTCGACTGATCGACTTTTTTCAGCACAGGTTGAAGCTTTATAAGGAGCTTGTGATGGAGAAAAAAGCTATGATTTCTTGAGCATCCTTGGGGCGATTTGTTGTTGCAAATCAGGGTCTCCAAGGTCATTCTTCAAGCAATCAAAAGCAAACAATCCAAAGGCATTCGTAAAGTGTTTTCTTTACTTGTATTGCATTGTATTTCATTATAATTGCTTGTTGTATTTAGTTTATTGTTATAAACTATTGTACGAGGTTTTTTCGCCTCCGAATTGTTCCGAGAAGGAGTGTTTATTAGTGGTGTGTGATTGGCATCGCTAGGGCTCGTTTGAGCCCGATCCGTGGAGTAGGAACCTTGAGGTTTCGAACCACGTTATATGACTGTGTTGTGATTGTGTATCTTGTTGTATTTATTTGTTATTACTATTCCGCTGTGCTAACAAGATTGTAGACGATCGAACGCGAAATGAATTCCATCACACGACGCTATTCACCCCCCCCTCTAGCGGCCTCAAATATCCTACAGTTGGTATCAGAGCCTGGTGGCTCTTCAACGGATTAACAACCGGGAGCAAAGAAGCTAGAGGGAAGACGATGGATCTTCAAGAAAGATGGGGCGATGACATAGCGACTCCACCCGCCTTTGACCGCGAAGATTTTGCATATTGGAAAGGTAGGATGGAATATTTTCTAATGTCGAATATAGAAAATTGGTTTGCCGTGATTATAGGTTTTGATGCTCCGAGAGGAGAGAACGGCGAAATCCTCAAAAAGAAGCGATGGACCGAGGAGCAACGGGAAAAATTCAAGATAACCGTTAAGGTAACAAAAATGTTGGTTAATTTGATACCTAATGACATTTTGTCTAGATTAGGAAGCTATAGGGATGCCAAGGAGTTGTGGAACAAGTTGGTCAAGTTCTATGACAATCCCGAATCGGTCCAAGAAGATTTGGAAGAGGAGGAGATCGAAGAGGAAGCTTCATCATCCTCACAAGAAAGTGAGGAGTCAACTTCCGGATCGGAGAAGGAAGTAGAAGAGGTGGAAGAAGCATCCACTTCTATGATTGAGGGAGAGAGACCATCCACACCGAAGCCGAAACAAAATAAAGAAGAAGCCTCAACCTCCGGGAGGAATGAAGAATCCACTCCAATCACCACAACCACCCTAGGTAACTCAAACACCGTAATTCAAAATAAAAATAATCTTATGTGTTTTGAGTGTAGGGAATTTGGGCACTATAAGAGCAAGTGCCCAAAGGAGATTAGGAAAGCTCCACCGGTACCAAAAGTCAAGGATGTCGGTTCCCCAACACCTAAAGGCAAGGAGCACATCATATGTTTCAAGTGCAATTCAAAAGGACATTATAGGAATCAATGTCCTAGGGGGAGCAAAAAGATCCAAGAAGGAGTATCACAAGTAGGGGGAGCTAAGGCTAACCCTAAGGTATTCTTAAATAAAACTCCTTCTAATTTAAATGTTAAAAAGCATGCTAGGAATTTTAATTCTCTTGCAATTTATGAAAAGCATGCTAATAGGAATAAATATTTATGCTTAGGAGCTAAAAGTGTCCATTTAGGAAATAAGAAAAAATTTGGGACTAATGTCCCTAGAAAAACCATACCTAAGGAATCTATTAGGAAAATACAAGAGCACCTAGGTTTCAATCCTAAATGGACTAGGCATATGCCTAGAAAGGACCATGCCCAAAGACCAAATTAAAATTCTAAAATTGGGCAATTAGAATTAGAGAACCAAGCATTGAGGTCAAGGCTTGAAAAACTAGAAAAGACCCTCAAGATTATGCAAAATCAAATGCAAGGTTCTAATGGTCAAAGTTAAGGGTCAAAACCTCAAAGTCAACATCTAGGACCCAAGAAACAAAAGTCAACCAAGGGCAAGAATGGTTTGAGTCACAAACATAAGCCTAAGGTGGCTTATCATAGTGTTACATTTGACTATGGAACACAAATTAGGTCTAGGAAGACCAAGGTCAATAGGGAAGTCATCCCTAAGGTTGACCAAGGTGTGTGCCTAGTGGCTAGGGTTTCTAGGAAACCTAGGGTGGTCACTAAGAAAGTTGCAAGGGGAGTTACCCCTAGAGTCAACCTAGGTAAGACCCAAATGACCAAGGCTAATAAGCCTAGGAGGGTCATTATGAAGGTATCTAGGGAGGTTATCCCTAAGGAATACCTAATTAACCCTAGGAGCTCAAATAGGTTTTGGGTTCCTAAGAGCGTGATTGATTCACGCTAAATGAGTTTAGGGTGTGCCAACCTTGATTGGATGAGTAGTTAACCTAACCATGGTAAAGGCGACACTTTAGGTTATTTTCAAGGTTATGGTTACCTTGGGAATGTGTTTTGATTGTTAATCCTAAAAGATTTTAGGATGTGCCAATATTAATTGAGAAGTTTGGTAAAATGATCAAATTGACACATTTTAAGTTTAGAGGTCATATTGTGTCATTTTGGATTTTTGACACACTAGGGAGATTAGTGATAATATGATAAAATATACTTAATTATATGAAATAATAACTAATATTAAAATTTAGGTATCATTATACCTATGTATTTTATTTGTCATGTTTTGTTTGCTATATAACATGTCATGACATCATGCATATTTTTATCATTTATATGTCATGTGTTTTTAGATTTCATCTTATGCCATGACATCATGATTATGAGCATATGCTTATTTATATCATCATTAATGTCATAATCATTCATGCATTTGATTAAAATTGAGTTAAGGACTTTGGCATGACTTGAAGTCTCATTTATAAGGGAATCAAGTAGAGTTGCCTTAGAAAAATGCATAAAACCCTAGATTAGGCAGAACAAAACCCACATCTCACATTAAATTGACATGTATGTGTATTTATACACCCTAGATACATGTGAGATGCTAGGATATGAGTTGAGTTCAAGGTGCATAGCTTTTGCATCAAGATGAACTAAAACTCATCTAATTTTAATTGTGGATTATTGGGAAAGCTTGTGTACAAGTCATGTACATTAAGCCCAAGGAACATGATCCAAGATAGGTTTTCAAAATCATTTTAAAATCCATTTAGAAAACCTTGGTGAAGTCTATCTTTTAATAGCAATCACCATTGATGAGATTGATACAAAGTGAGCCAAAACTTAGAAGTTTTCTTCACTTTTAAATTTTGTATCAATTTCGATATTTTATGGGTAAAATAATTTTCAAATATTTTTCACTCATTGTATTGCCTATAAGTAATATACGTATCAAATTTCATGATTTTTCGATATACGTAGAATTACTTATGATTTTCAAATTGATTCGATAATCAAATTGGAAATTTGATTATCAATCGACGCCTCGGGTGGCAATCGGTGATGTAGGTGGCGACGTAATCGACGAGTCATTGCCAATGCTGATTTCGGAAAAATTAGGTTTGTTTAGCCCGTGTTCAGCTGCGGTTAAGGTCTCTAACCACTCCTAACCCTAGGATATGCTTTGGGAAGCATTATAAAGGGTGAAAATCCATTGGATATGGATTAGGAGAGTTGTTTAGGGTTTGTATCGAATTTAAGGTGGGGAGAGTTCATGTTTGAATTTTTAACCTTATTTTTGATGGTTTAGAGTTCCTATTGACTTAGAGATTTTCCAAGGACATTGTTGGTGCAATGGTCAAGGGGGAGCAAGCTTTTAGGGGGAGTTATCCATCTTGGGATGATGGATGTGTCTTTTCTCCTCTTGAAGAGGAGAAGTTATGGGGAGAATGTCATCAATTGGGAAAATTGATGGTTTTTTTTTTACTCAATTTGGAAATTGGGAGAGCATATAGGATTGCCTCTCTTGAGTGATATGGGACTTATCACTAGGAAGATGGTAGGCATCCTAGGTATTTTTTGGACCAAGGGGGAGATTGTAAGATCTCATTGGGACATGAGACATTGACCTCCTTGGAGAGTTAACCTTTTTGATGTTAGTCAAAAAGGGGGAGAACATCAAAGTACCAATTTGGAAAATTGGTAAGGGAATTTGAGTTAGGGGCCTAACTCAAGATTTGTTTTGTCAAACATCAAAAAGGGGGAGATTGTTGGTGCAATCGGCCCAGGTCACGATTGACCAGACTCGAGTTTGACTCGAGTGATGTTTGACAAAGTAAGTTGACATTGATGTTTGACATTAATGTCTATTGATGTTTTGGGGAGATTGTTTATACAATCAATCCGGGTTATGTGTAACTGGACTCGAGTTTGACTCGAGGGAGACCTTGATGGTTGACTAGGGTTGACCATGTGATTATGGAAAGTCCAAGTCATGGGTACTTGGCATGGAAAGTCCAAGTGAGACACTTGGCATTTGGGAAAGTCCAAGCATGGGTCTTGGCATGGAAAGTCCAACATGGGTTGGCAAGGGAAAGTCCAAGCTTAAGTCTTGGCATTTGAGAAGTCCAAGGGGTTTGATATTGGCGGCGTAAAGTCCAAGCGGGAGTCTTGGCAGCATAAGTCCAATATTTGGCGGCGTAAAGTCCAAGCGGAGTCTTGGCGGCGTAAGTCCAATGTGCCTTGGCGGTGTAGACACCGTTAGCATGACATAGCTGATGGAAGCACCTGAAGGCTAGTGCGATGGATAAACAAGTCATGGATGACTTGGAGGGATCCGAGAGGCGTAAGCCTGATGGAGGTGGCTAGAAGGCTTAGGTCTAGGCTAAGGGTGGTCTAGCAAGTATGGGGACATCATACTTGGGTTAAAACCTCATGTTTGAGGTGTGCCAATCGACTGATGTCATGTGGCAGTCGACTGGCGTAGTCAACTAGGGTTTGACTGCGGGAAGTGGCCTAGCAGTCGACTGCTGGATTGAGCAGTCGATTGATCGTGTGATCAGTCGATTGGTGCTCGAGAAATCGACCACAGAATGGAGTCGACACTCAACTGGTCGAGTGAAGGCTCCATCAGTCGACTGATGGGTATGATCGGTCGATTGATGATGGATCCGTTGGACTTATCCAATGTGGATCTAGCCGTTGTCTCACGACATGGCGGGCATTAGTCGTCGATGGTCGGCGATGATCGATCGACTTTCGACAAAGGTTTCTTGAGCATCCTTGGGGCAATTTGTTGCTGCAAATCAGAGCCTCCAAGGTCATTCTTCAAGCAATCAAAAGCAAGCAATCCAAAGACATTCGTAAAGTATTTTCTTTACTTGTATTGCATTGTATTTCATTATAATTGCTTGTTGTATTTAGTTTATTGTTATAAACTATTGTACGAGGTTTCTCCGCCTCCGGATTGTTCCGAGAAGGAGTGTTTATTAGTGGTGTGTAATTGGCATCGCTAGGGCTCGTTTGAGCCCGATCCATGGAGTAGGAACCTTGAGGTTCCGAACCACATTATATGACCGTGTTGTGATTGTGTATCTTGTTGTATTTATTTGTTATTACTATTCTGCTGTGCTAACAAGATTGTAGACGATCGAATGCGAAACGAATTCCATCACGCAACGCTATTCACCCCCCCCTCTAGCGGCCTCAAATATCCTACACTGAGTTGACTATTTACTGACAGAGTCAATAGTTGTGTCTGATTTCGATTAAACAAGATTTATTTAGCCATTTATCAGCACTCCTAGGCTACCCTAACTACTCCTAACCCTATGATATACTTAGACAAACATTAAAAGGATGAGATTTTCATTGAAAATGAAAAGGAGAGTTACTTAGGGTGTAATTCAAACTTTTAAGGGATGTAAGCTCAAGATTGAACTTATATCCACATTTTTGAAAATTTAATTTTCCTATAGGCTTAGGAGCCCTCCAAGGACATTGTTGGTGCAATGATCAAGGGGGAGTAAGCCTTTAGGGGGAGTTTGTCCATCAAGGAATGATGGATGAAAGTTAGAAAGGCGGAGAAATGAAGAATTGACTTCATTTAGTGATAAGGATTGTATCACTAGGGAGAATGAAGACATGTATGATGAATTTTGACACAAGGAAGAGAATGAAGGATCTCATTGAGAGATGAAAAACTTTTTGATGTATGTTAAAGAAGGAGAAATAGAAGGGTTTAAGTTAAGCTCAAGATGCTTAGTGCATAAAGATGACCTATAATTCCAAATATACACAAAACCCCAAAAATTTCAAAATTTAAAATTCTGAAGTTAGAAATTCTTTGTTATGCTTTGGAAACTTCGGTTGGACTTGATTGATATAGAATGATCAATAAGTCTTGAAGGAGTTGATTAATTTTAAATAATTATACTCCATGGTTCATATCGATGCACTGAATCTACATCTGGAACCAGGAGTAAGGTCCTAACATCTCACGCCCGTCTACGTGGCTAAGTACACAAACACATTAGTCCTATGTGTTGTGAGATGTGTTGGCTCCTTAAATCTATAGGTATATGATTTCTAAGGTAAGACTTAGGCTAATTTCATAAAAAGAAGCAAAAATAGAGTACATATATAGAAAAATTTAAATCCTACTCTATTACGCACATACCTAACTTTCGTCTTAATAAACTAAATTCGGCTTCGGGTAGTGGTTTGGTGAAGATGTCCGCTAGGTTTGATTTGGACTCAACATACTCTAGTTGTATAGTTCCATTAGTTACATGTTCCCTAATGAAGTGGTGTTTAACTTCTATATGTTTTGTCCTAGAATGACATATTGGATTTTTAGTTAAGTTAATTGAACTGATGTTATCTATGTAGGTTTTAATGTTGTTAAAGATTAAGCTAAAGTCTTGGAGAGTGTGCTTCATCCACAGGAGCTGAGAGACACACTCACCCATCGCAACGTATTCGGCTTCGGTGGTAGATAAGGCAACGCAATGCTTCCCTCGCACCAACTCACTAGACTCGGTAGGATTTGACAACAACCACTCGTGCTCTTTCTATCGAGTTTACTACCGGCATAGTCGAGTCGGAGTAGCCGATTAGATTAAACTCGGTAGATCTAGGGTACAAATACCTACGTTTAGCGTGCCCTTTAGATATCTAAGGATACGCGACTAGGGTTAGGTGAGACTCGCAGCGCACAGTTTGTAACCTTCACATACATACTTACCGCGAATAAAATGTCGGGTCGGCTCGCGGTTAAGTATAGGAGACTTCCTATTGCGCTCCTATAGTATTTTAGGTCAACGGGTTTTCCTTCTACATCTTCGTTTATATTAACATTAGTTGCTATAGGTGTATTAATTATTTTAGCATCTTGCATTCCAAATCGATTTATTAAGTCCTTAGTATATTTTTGTTGATGTAAATATATTCCATCTTTAGTTTGTTTAATTTGTAAACCTAAGAAGAAACTTAACTCTCCTACTAAATTCATTTCAAATTCACTTTCCATAAGTGAGATGAATTCGTTTAGCGAGGATCGAGTTGGTAGTTCCAAAAATTATATCATCTACATAGATTTGGGCTATAAAGATTTCTTTTCCTACTTACGAATAAGGTTGGGTCGACTAAACCTTGGTTGAATCCTTTGGACTTAAGATAGATCGAAGCCTTCGTATCAAGCTCTTGGGGCTTGTTTGAGTCCATATAGGGCTTTCTTAAGTCTAAGGACATGGTCGTTTATCTAGATTTTCGAATCTGGAGGTTGGTGACGTAAACTTCTTCCTTAATGTATCCATTCAAAAATGCTGACTTGACATCCATTTGAAACAATTTAAAACCTCGATGTGCGTATATGCTAACAACATTCGGATGGACTCTAGTCTTGCTACTGGGCGAGGTCTCATCGTAATCTAAACCTTCGACTTGACTAAACCCTTTGCGACTAACCTAGCTTTATTTCTAACTACTTCACCTTTATCATCAAGTTTATTTCAAATACCCACCTTGTTCCAATAATTGATTTTTCTTTAGGTGGTGGTACTAATTCGGACTTCATTTCTAGTGAATTGAGCTAGCTCTTCTTGCATAGCAATAATCCAATGGGATCAAGAAGTGCTTGTTCAATAGTTTTGGGTCTGATTTTGGAAATTAACGAGATTTGACTAATGTTTCGATGAAGCTCTAGTTCGAACCCTAAATTTGGATCACCTATAACTTGATTGATAGGATGACTTGGGTTAGGGTCATCTATCACTTGGTCGATAGGATGACTTGGGTTAGGACGAGATTCAAGTTCAAGATCGTCGGGTTTGCTATAAGTTGATTTGCTAGTTGGTTTTGTTAAGGATTGAACGGGTTCGTGTCCTTCGTCAAAACTATATTAATGGTTTCTTCGACTCTAAGAGTGTCGTGATTGTATACCTATAAGCTCTCTGGTGGTTGAGTATCCTAGAAAGGTTCCAGAGAGGTTTTGGATTTGAATTTCCTAGGTAATCCTTAGTGTTTAAGATATGTACCTTGCATCCAAATACCCTAAAGTATTTGATGTTGTATTTTATCGTGATAAATCTCAGTCACGAGGACTTTTGGTGCCTCTTTACCATAAGGATCCTATTTTGGACATAGCAAGCCGTACTAACGGCCTCGCCCAAAATCTATCTAGGTTATACTCGTTTAACATTGTCCTAGCGGCTTCTTGTAGGGTTCTATTTTTCCGCTCGACTAACCCATTTTGTTGTGGGGTTCTAGGACATGAAAACTCATGGTGGTATCCGCTTAGGTTGGTAAATCATGTAAACCTCGTGGTTTCGAATTCACCACCATGATCGCTTCTAAGTCTTTTAATCTTAAGGTTCTTTTGATTTTCGATTAACCTACAAAGATTGATTAGTTGGTCTAGGTATCATTTTTATGTTTGATAAACCTAACCTAAGTAAATCTAGAATAGTCCAATTATGACTAAGCAAAATTGACTACCATTGAGTGACTTAGCTCCATGTGAATCAAATAGATCCATGTGTAGGAGCTCAAGAACACTTTTGGTTCGTTCTTGATTAGTTAATTGATGTTGTGTCCTAGATTGTTTACCTTGTTGACAAGCATTACATATTTTATTATCCAAGTTGTTCAGTTTAGGCAAACCTATAACCAAGCCACTCGACTCATCTTGTGGACGAGTCTTGCGAGTGTCCGAGTCTTGGTGCCATAACCAAGATTCCTCTTCTGTGTCATAAGACACTTGGTTGAGGAGTTGGGTAAATTTATTGTGTAGATGTTGCTATTCCTAGTTCCTTTAAGTATTATTTTAGATGTTGCATTTATCTTGATTACGCATTCATTTTCTAGAAATATGACCTTATAATTGTTATCACACAATTGGCTTACACTAAGTAAATTATATTGAAAGTTTTCTACTAATAAGACATTTTGAAGTGTAAAGTTAGAGTTGAGCTCAATATCACCTGATCCGATGATTTTGAGCTTGCCGTTATTCAAGGCTACCGATCCTTGTCGTTTGAATCGTAATTTCAAAATTTGAGTTGATCCTCGTGTGTGGGAGCAACCAGCTCCAACATCCATTGATCCTACATATAAGGTAGTTGGATCGGATATTGGAATTACTAAAGGGTTGTTTGTAAGTTTTAAACCTAAATCATCTCACCAATATCTACATGATCAAAACATGTTATTCCTATGTGTTATTGTGAGATGACTTTCAATTTTACTTGATTAATTTTAATGAATTTAAATTAACCAACATTAGGTTAGATTCGGATTTAGTCTAAGCTCATCAAGTAATCTTTTCAAGAGATTAGCTTCCAGGTCGTGGCGAGGCACAGAGGCCTTCTTTGATCGGAACAACGACCACTTCCTTAGACAAAGCTAATTTCAAGAAATTGATAACTCGACTTACTTGAGACTACATCTTGGTCTAACTAGTTATTTTTGAAAAGAGGCTCCCGAGGCTCAATCTTTCGAGGATTTTAGTTGATTATGAGTCCTATCTAACCATTCTAAAAATAAAGGAAAAACTAAGCATGCAATTTCTAAGACTTAACAAAAATACATTTTGTATTGGCTCCCCCTGGACCATTGAATCGAGTGGGTCTATTCACATAGTGAATTTGGTCCTGGGAACCCAATACATGTTAGATCCTAAAGTTGAAATCAAAGTGATCTTAGGGACCCATGCTTGGACATTTTTCTTATGTTGGTTTACTATAGACATATATGACTTATTGGTTGTATTTGAGTTAAACCCGAGTCCGGCCTTGTTGTACACGGCCCTTTGTGATCCAAGTAAGAGGTCAAGTCCCTTGGATCCCAAAGTGAACCTTTCCAACGTGTTCCTAAGGTCTTCGACTTGTGTTTTCAAAAGCGAGTTCTCAACTTCAAGCTTTTCAACTTGAGTTGAGTCCTCCTCTTGAATACAAGTAGTCGAAGAGGTTAGGGAGACCTCATGTTTGAGGAGGTTAACCTCCTCAATTAGGGTCTCGACCTTGGACTCGGACTTAGCTAGTTTCTTATTTAAAAATTTAATTGCACCATACAAAGTATTAAGTAACGACCGACTTACCCTTAATGATTCTTTTGAACCGGATACGGATCCGTGGCTTGTCTTGAATGGAAGCTCATCATCGGATTCGACGGACTCTTCTTCGGTTTCGGAGTCGTGCTCGGTCGGCTTGGCCATTAGAGCTTGGATATCGTCTTCTTCCTCCGACAACTCCTCCCAAGTAGCGTTTAGCGCTTTCTTGGTCTTTGATGCGTTATTCTTTAGCTTTGGGCATTCGGACTTGATGTGACCGAACCTGTTGCACTCATAGCATCTAAAATTAGAAGTATTTGAATTAGGTTTAGGCTTACCTTGAGTTGTTGGTCGTTTGCCTCTTGATCATCTTCCGAACTAGATTGACTAGTTCGGATTCTA
Organism: Wurfbainia villosa; assembly: GCA_025175895.1. Classification (NCBI taxonomy): domain Eukaryota; kingdom Viridiplantae; phylum Streptophyta; class Magnoliopsida; order Zingiberales; family Zingiberaceae; genus Wurfbainia; species Wurfbainia villosa. Next base: position 3,751,756 of record CM046008.1, read on the forward strand.
TTTCGGAGTCTACTTCCGATTCGGACTCGTCTTCTTCCTTCGGGGGTGGCTTGCTTGCGGGCTTCTTCTTCTTGGAACCTGCAACTAACGCAATACTCTTCTCGGCCTGGACCACGTTAGTTTGCTCATGTAATTCAAGTTCCGAAAACAATTCGTCTAACCTAATTTTAGAAAGGTCCTTGGAGACCTTGTAGGCATCGACCATGGATGCCCACAAGGTGGTCCTAGGAAACGAGTTAAGAGAATACCTGATAAGGTCGCGATTCTCGACCTTTTGTCCGATGGCATGGAGTTGGTTGACGATGTCTTGGATACGAGCATGTAGTTGAGTTGCGGTCTCGTTTTCCTGCATTTTCAAGTTATACAATTTATTTAAAAGTAAATCTCTTGTACATACCTTCGTGTCGTCGGTGCCTTCGTGTAGTTCCACTAGCTTGGTCCATAAGTCCTTTGCACTAATGAAGGGGCCGACGCGGTTGAGCTCTTCCTTGGACAACCCACATTGCAAGATTTGAGTTGCCTTGGCATCGGCTTCTACTTGTTTTTTCATGGAATTTGACCATTGATCGTAACCCAAAGATTCACCATCTTCATTAATAGGAAGTGTGAAACCGGTTTGATTACGATCCACATCTCGATTTGGGTTTTAAGAAAGCATTCCATCCCCCTTCCAATAACGAAAGTCATTACCGTTGTAAACGGGGGTGCGGTGCTAAACCCTTCGAGATGGGTCATTTAAAAACAAGAAGAAGAGCAAAAGTATCTTGCACAACACACCCGAAAACAATATTCCAAGACTTTCGTCTTGGATTCGTAGTGCAGGAAGTACAGAACAAAAATCTATATAAAATGTAACTTGCAAAAAGAAATCAACAATCAAATGCGAGATGTCGTTGAAGTTCGGAGGACAACCTTACTCGGGATCTAACCCGAAGGACAACCTTATCCGGATCCTAAAGCCTCTAATGCAATTCTATATGTAGGAGAAGATAAGCAAGTGAAATAATTATAAAACAGAAATAAATAAATAAAAATCTGTGAAAAAAGAAAACAAAGCTAGATTGGTGGTTTCACGAATCTTAGCGCCGACTCGATACCAATTGTTGGATCGAAAGTGTCGCTAGAGGGGGTGAATAGCGATGTGTCGTTAAAAAACTTTTGCAATAAGTAAAAAGCAAGTAGAGAGTGCACAGCGGAAATATAAAGTAGACAAGATATTTTTACGTGGTTCACAATCTTTCGATTGCTAATCCACGGCCCTAGTGATCCTTGATCACGTACGGAGGGCAATTCACTAAAACCACTCCTCCTCGTTGGAAGTAGGAGCAACGATCACAAAAAGAAATCAAGGCAAAGGGACACTCCCCCTTTCCTTGTTACGATTAAAGCACAAAGACAATTTAAAGAAGTAGAACTTAAATAAATATACCGACAACTCTTATAAGTAGAAGATGTAGCTTTCGTTGTCGGCGGCACTTCGTCGTAGCAAATGTGAGTAGTAGTAGCGGCGTTACGACGGCGTGTTGAGAGCTCTTGATTGCTTTTCATTTTTTGCTTGGCGTGAACATGTCTATTTATGGATATTGATCTATGAATTTAGACATAGGTAGTGTCCAAGGTGAGGTTCTTATCCCCCAAGTCTTGCTCATCCACATCCTTTGCGCCAACTCAAGGATGAGGTGCTTCATCCAACCACCTTGTGCCACAACTCAAGGATGAGGTGCTCATCCAACCACCTTGTGCCACCTCAAGGAGGCCTTCACGCCAACTTGTTGGAGCCATCCAACTTGTGCCACATCATGGGAGCCAACCATCTTGTGCCAACTCTCCTCATTTTGGGCGTCCAAGCTTGATGGTGGTTTGCCAACCATCTTGTGTCAACTCACCTCATTTTGGGCGTCCAACTTGATGATGGTTTGGATGTCCACCTTGATGCCACATCACCCTTTGTACCAAAGGGTTTTGGACTGCAGTACAAGTTAGCTTAAAATATAAAGTACGATGGTTCTAACCAACTGATCTCGACCTAGACCTTCCATTGGAGGTATTGGGTCGGATCTACGCTTAACGTCCTTGCTTCGCTTTCACACGAGCTTACCTTGTAGCCTCGCTTCCGATCTTCACCCGAGTACCTCGGCTTCCTCCGAAATCCCTCTGGCGTTGCCCGACCACCTCGGTTCCCACCGGGTGTCGCAGACCTTCCGCTCAACTTTAGCATTTCTGCACACTTAATTGAGCTCGTAAGATAACAAATATACTCTTAACTATTGAGCCTTTTGCCATAATCAAAATATCGGTTCGACTTTGGTGCCCACTGCACCAACACGGGCAACATGAGAAATAGTAGCTTTGACAAGCAGTTGATTGTTGTGGTAGAGCAGTCGACTGGAGGCTTGACAACGGCAAGTCACAAGTAAGACGAACTCGACCAACACCTCGACTAGGGCTCAGTCGAGGTGGCACCTCAACTGACGAAGTTACCGTTGAGTGGTAACAGTCAGAAATTAGTCCGACATGAAGCCTATAAGAAGAGGAGCTCGAGGAGATTTCGAGAGTGGTTTTCTTGGATATTTTGAAGGGGAAGTGTTATTACATTCCAGACCTTCAAGGGCATTTCAAAGAGCAACCAAAAGCATTCAAGTGATCAAGCAATTTTGTAAAGTATTCTTTGTATTTCTTTCTTTCTTTCTTTACATTTGTATTTGCTTGTCTTGAGTTGTAAAGCTTTTGTACGAGGTTTCTCCACCTCCGACGTGTTATCGAGAATGAGACGAGGTTTAGCAGAGTAGACACTAAAGCTCGACCGTGGAGTAAGAACTAGGATTCCGAACCACGTTAAATCCCTATGTCATAATTGTGGTGCATGTTTTGTTCTTGGTTATTTTTGTATTTCGTTGTACTAACCTTTTGTAGAGATGAACGCGAATGCAATCGAAACGACGAAATCAAAAAATCGCTATTCACTCCCTCTAGCGTACCAACGGTCCCAACAACTAGTACCCTATTTTATTCATCTTTAATACATCTTATTTGGATAAGATATTTTATTTTACTGTATATCACTTTAGCTATTCTATAAATGTCTCTTTCCCCTTCTTTTGTATTTAATTTTCGATATAACCGTTTAAAAGTTTTATTTTTAGTTTCATTTACTGCTTTATTAGTCTCTTTCTTAGCTATTGAATATTTTTTTAAGTTTCCCTCATTCTTACAAATATATAATTCATTATAGAATGTTCATTTTTCCTTCATTTTCTTCTATATTATTTTCTTCCACCATCAAAATTTTTTACTTGGTGGTGCATACCTCTTTGACTCACCGAGTACACTCTTGCTAGAGTTGTCAAACGGGCCGACCCATGGCGGGCCGGGCCAACTCGTCATTAACCCAACATTTAGTGGAGAGGAGCGGACCAACCCGCCATCTTGGGCGGGTTGAGAAATCTCCAACCCAACCCAACCCACGGCGGGTTGCGGGTTAGGCGGGCCAACCCGCGGGCCACAAAAATTAAAAAACTATATCTAAAATTACTAAGGTGTTGAGAGTTTATGGCGATGATCGGTAAGACAAATGGAGTACTATGATTAAAAAAATAAACATTTGAAGTAACTAAAATCTTATAATTGAGATTTAATTATCGACCGACAAAATTGAGTACCGATATTTTTTTATTATTCCAATGATCCAAAATATCCAAATCTTAATAATATATAAATTTAAATTTTTACTCCTCTAAATAGAGATCCAATTGAGATTTTATAGCTTTTATAATTATTTGACTGTGATATGTCATCATTTCCTACATCGATTGAAATAATAATGATAAGATAATATAAAACAATTAAAGTATACAAGAAAAAAAAATATTAGAGTACATCAAATATTATTTTGTTTTTTTCTCTTAATTTCTTTTATACTTTGTTGAGTGTATATGTGATAGAAGAAAATTGTGATTGTGAAAAACTTTTCTTATTGATTAATATTAGAATATTGGTAAAAAAAACTTATGCAATTTTTTTTGCACATGTTCCATCTTTTGACATTTCTCAACCTGCGGGCCAACCCGTGCCCACGGCGGGCCGACCCGTCTAGACCCGCAACCCGCGCGGGTCGATCCGTTTAGACCCGCCAAAATGGCGGATTGATAAAATTTCAACCAAACCCGCTTAAATTATTTGGCGGAGCGAGCCAATCCGACGGGCCTAACCCAACTTGACGCTCTAACTCTTGCTACTATTTTCAACTTTAAAATCATCTTATCTCATGTCGTATTAGAGTCATCGTATATTTCATCTAATACTTGAGATTAAATATTTTTTTAAATAAAATGTAAATAAAAAATTTATAATTTTGCTAAAAAATTGATTGGGTAGCAAATTTAATAAAAACTAACTATTATATAGTTATTTTTTTACTTGAAATTTAACATTGAATATAATAATAAACTCTTAAGAGGTCAGTGGAGTCCACCTATATTTACAAAATGATTAAACGTCTCAAAATTGTTATAAAGTTGTTTGTTCAAAATTATTATTATATGGTAATTTTTTTATTCTATGTTTTTAAAGTGATCAAATATCTCAAAATAACAATGAAACAAATTTGACCAAAATTGCTACATAAATTGAGCAGTTCTAATTGAAATTGTTACATAAATTAATTCAAAAGATTATCACTGCTATGATATTTGATATCATGTGGAGATCTTTATATTATTAAAAAAAATTGCCTAAAGAACTTAAAATTCAAAATGAATAATATAGATAGACTTAGAAGGCCACTAAAGAATTGCAAATGATAGTAAATTGGCACGAATTTAACATCTTTAATGTCATTTCATATTTTGACCAAGAACTTAAAAAGATGATGGATATACTAAGCTGAATACACTTAGCAAACAATATTTGATAAAAAAAAATTGATAGTTGTCGCGATCCCATTGGACTCAGTTGCAAGCAAAGAGCAATTATCACTTCAGTTTGGACAAGTCAAGCAATTTAACACTTCAGTTGATACAAGCAAAGAGCAATTCAAATCATCGAGTAGGGCAAATGAAAGACCGAATCAGAATTTCAGATCAAACAAGCAAAGGGCGAATAAGTATTTTAGTAATCAAAAGACTCAAAACAATTTTTGACCAAAATTGTGATGATTTAACGACTACAACGAGCATCATGGTGGACCAGAAATTGTGTCCCAAGGTCGTCAGGAACCTCTCAACATAATATTTCAATTTGACTGTACAAATAATAACAGAATCACATTGACAGTATAAGTAATACCAGAATCACATTAGTAGATGGATATCTTAAACACCAGACTGGACTTCCAAATCTGCAGCACCAGCATGAAATAGTGTGGGTAATCTTCCGGCACTAACTAAAATTGTCCACGCCAAATCAAAACTAAAATTGGTGTTTGCCTGCACTTTCTAGTGCATCGGACGACTTATTCTGGCTCTCCGATTCCATCTTTATACTCCCGGGTTCATCTATCCCCATGGATCCAACATCAGAAGCCTACTATGCAACAACAAAAGACAAAAGCTATTAAGACTTCCAGCTAATTCTGTCTATGTTTGGAAGCCGCTATACATCAGATATACATGCTACCTTGAAGCCAGAGAATTCTTTGGCAACTGCTTCTACAGCTTTTGAATGATCTGCAATTTTTTGACCTTCCTGAAAATCAACAAAGACAAAGAGGACCAAGAAATTTGTGATTAAAGCCAGAAAATGCTCAGCCCTTCAACTAAGTTACCAGACATGTCGGTCTATTATACATGATAGTAAGATGACCTTATACAGCAAACTAAATCATTAATAAATTTTCTGTATACAGAAGATATACTTTAATATGTTAAAAAGGGAAAGGGAAACATATCTGAATGGCATACCTGGTATTTTACTTCGCCTTCCTTGTTTTCCTTCTTGATTCTCACATTCTGGATATTACTAGGAAAAGGTTTTCTGCAATCAAACTCCAGTCAGGAGAATGCAAAAAGTGCTCCCATGCTGAAAAGAAGCTGAAGAAATAACAAAATAACTACCTTGCTGACTCATCTGGATGCTTGGAGTCATCAACCTCCATGTCTGAATCAGGATCATGCCTTTGATCTGGATCTGCATGATCTTCATCAGGCTGGATATCATCAAAGTAATTACTCTCTTAAACAGCTAACCATATTAATCCCATGCTTATCTCTTACATGTGCTTCTCAATCCAACAAGTCCTCAATAAGAAACAAGACGTTATGTTTGTATCAAATGTATCCAAAGAGATAGTAAAGTGGTTCCAAAGAAAGGTGCATTGCCTCAGATTTGATATTTACTCAAAAGTAGTGGATTCAAGGGGTATAGTACTGGGTATCAGGTTCAGAACAATTCTTGGATTTCATATTCACTCGGGAAGTGGCACAACTACTGGTGTGAAACACATGCCATGTCAATGATTGGTGTAAAGAAAACAACTCATTTGACCTTGACCTTCTCACGGTTAAAAGATCAAATTTACTATTATTGTTTTCAGATCCAATATAATCTTTTCCTTGATAACATGCTTATGGACACGGCCAGTTTTACGTAGAGTGGAATCAACAATGTATTCCACAGGTGAAGCAGACAAGTATCCTCTAGTTCCATAGGCACATGCAAATATTTACTAGATACAACTTCAAACAAACAAATATTAAAAAAAACAAAAACAAAAACTGAAAAGTTCAAATAAAACTAAAAGTGGAAGTTCTGAAGAATGCCATCAGTAGAAAATGTTGAAGCGCGACACTGCGATTTGTGATTAACCTCCCAAAAGTCGATATGTCACTTTTGATTTCAATGGCCACAGCTAACACAGGAAACACTCATCTAATCAATTTTTTATTCATTTACAAAAGACATCCGAAATATTAATGTAGTATAGATGAAAATACTAGATAGACAATTTATTTATAAAAAAAAACTATTATTTGGAAGCAACTAGATATAACTCCAAAGACGGATAAAATGCAAGAAATTAGGTTGGCATGGTATGTATATGTCCAAAGGTTACAATAGATTCTATTGTTAGATTTGAATCTATCAGAGTGGAAAGTGTAAAAGTTAGAGCATAGTGAAAGAAAACTGTTACAAAAAAATAATTTAACTAATTTAAACATTACTAGTGATATAGCCTTATATTTAAATGCTTGATGACGATGATGATATAGTATTGCAAAGAGCTCACTGAGGAGAGATCCATACAATCATCCTCAAATCAATGGAACAATCACAGATGATGATCATCATCATCATAGCTTGTGTGCATTTTTTTCTACAATTAACAAGATCAAAAAATAAGTTAATAATCAATATCTTACAAACAGGAGAAATTTTTTCCTGATTGTTCCAATGACCCATCAATTTTTTTTTTACAAGACATGTTCAATCATCTCTTACCAGGATTACATCTAAAGTTATAGTAAGGTACCAAGAAAACTTCAACCATAATAAGAGAAGTATCATAAAATCAGCCCTAAGACAATGTAACCTTCAAAAACACATTGTTCCATTAAGTGAAAAGTACCTCAGGCATCTCAGTATCAGGAGGTCGTTCTTGAAATTGGACACTAGGAGCATGTTGAATCCTTGAGAGATTGTCTAGCAACCTTGATCTAATATCATCCAATTGCTGACACGAATTTTTGTTTTCCATATTACTTGGTGCAACATGAAGAGTATAATCCGGTCCAAAATACTCGAAATATTCATTTTGAGGCATCTTGTCATCAATTTCTAACCCAAGGGCAACTCCAGTCTGCTCAAATGAGATAGAACAAAGTTAGAACGAGTTAAACTAGTACCAATGGAATGGGATTGATATAACACAAGGCAAATAAAGTAGACCTAGAGATGAGGAAGTTTAACTTGAGCTTGTTAACATACATTAACAAGAGATTGCTTTGTCCATGAAAGCAACTTTTATCGGTGTTTTAGAACAGATCCATCAAATACACATTGTTAGTGAAAGTACAATTAGAAAGCAACAAGAACCTTACACTTACAATGCTGAAAACACTGAATAATCTTTAAAAAGAATTCCTACGAGATTATGCATGTGTTGCTACAAATAAGGAGTAAGCAAAACAGAATAAAAATAAAATAGTATATATGCTGTTTCTAGAAAATGTAATAAAATTCATAATTAGTGACGGAAACATGTGAATCAGGTAAAAGGTGCTAGATGATTCGGCAATTTACTGAAAGAGATGGTTTGTTTAGCATAGTACCTCATAGCACCAACACCGAGCAACATTCCTAATAGTATATCCACCGCCACCAAGTAACAACAATGGCACATTGAAGGATCTCATGTATTTCACACATTCGGCATGACCTTTGATGGAAAGGTTAAAACATCCCAACCTATCTCCGGATAATGAATCAGCACCACACTGAAGTACCACGGTGCCAGGTTGGTAAACTTCCATAACTTTTCCAATGATAGGTTTGAAGAGAGATTGATAGCTCTCATCATCTATCCCATCATCCAATGGAACATTGAGCGAGTAGTATTTCCCTTTCCCATATCCAATATCACGTATGTCTCCTGTTCCAGGAAAGTATTCTCCAAATTTATGAAATGAAACTGTCATGACTCTGTCTGTAGAATAGAATGCCTCCTCCACACCATCTCCATGGTGAATATCAATGTCCACATATAATACACGCTGTAGATGAGTGCAGAAAATTTATGGTTATGCAACAAAAATACAAGACATTGGGAAAGAACACTGAAATAGGCTAAATGACCATTGCTAAATCACTCAAATCAATCTCAAAGAATGGAAATAGTGCAGTATACTTATGTGAACGTTTAGGCTCCCTCTAGGTCAAAATTTTGAGACGTCGTTGCAGGAAAATCTAAGGCTATGTTTATTTCCAGAAAATTTTCCTAATTTTCCTTTCCCAAGAGAAAAATTAAAATCCAAAAAAATGAAAAGTGAAAAGGGATATATTTGTTACCATCCTTTTAATAAAAGAATGAATGATCTTTCTAAAAGGTAAAGAAAAAAATACTTATTTATTATTTTGATTGTACTTATTTTCTTGAAAAATTATGATTGAAGACTTGCAGAAAAAAAAAATACTAGAAAAGAATTTAGGAAACCAGGAAAGTTGTCCAAAATAAATGCAGCCTAAGATTCCACTTATATATATATATATACAATCATCAAACAGCATTCAATTCTTCATCAAATCAACATAGGCAAGTCAATAGATGGGACAATTACTGTATGCTTGAACAAGATCAACTGTTCAACATAGTCAGGTCAGCAGATGCCACATTTACTATATTTTTTAAGCTCCAAAGGTAACTCAAAGGAAGACACAAATATGCCTTTTGATGGAACTGATATGATTGTGTAAATATGTTTATAATTTATTCATGCATGCAACTAATTCTCTGTGTGTATGTCCACATCGATTATTAAGATAAATTTGAAAAAGTATAGATAATCAGCATTGCTATTAGCTTGATTGCATATGATGCAAGCCTCCGCGGACCGCAGGTTAGTCCAAAAATGGAATATAAAAATGGTATGTTAATAGAACTTCAGATTATTCACTCTCATTAACCTAAAATACCATTTATGTGGGGGACATGTATACAATCTTATTTTACAGTATTTGGTACATCCAAATTGTATACAAATGTGATAGAATAATATAACTATTGAATGAAAAAAAGTAAGGAAAGTAATATCACAACTTCTAAGATTACACTGCAAAGGTAATTCAACAATAATAGGAATGAGTGCCATTATGGTTCTATTTTGGTGACCATCAATTTACATCTGCATGCTTCTGAAGCTTAACCACTCCAAAAGCAATCTGTAAGGTGAAAGCTATCTTTGCATATGAATGGGGGAACTGTTATTGCTCTAACAACACAAAGAAATATCCTGCTAGTTCAGAATAGGAAAAATATCTAAACGTAAGTTCTAAACCTAATGCAGCTAAGAAACTTATAATAGTCCCAATCTGACTTGAGGACCTGGCATGTCATCCCTATGAGAGCAACAAAATTCCTTAGTTACTTCCTTGTAGCTGTATGAATTGGAGTGTTAATGAATAACTATTTGATATTGTTGCCACCACTATGTTCGTAGTTGAAAGATCTTCGAAATCTACAGGCAATACATAGAAGCAGGTGCAACCTCTAGGCATAACACCATGAGTGTTAACAACTATTATTATTCCTTTAGCTACAATCCATCATGATTTGAGTTCTTTGTCTTCCTCCCCTCCCCTCCCCTCCCCTACATAAGCATAGACGCACCTCATGGCGCTTGAGGAGCTCGAGGATGGCGAGCACGATGTCGTTGACGTAGCAGAAACCTGAGGCTTCGCATTTTTTGGCATGGTGAAGGCCGCCAGCCCAGTTGATGGCAATGTCGTGCCCATGGTTGAGTTTGACAGCGCCACCAACTGAACCGCCGGCGTAGGCCTGACAAAAGGAGTAAAGGCCGTCGAAGACGGGGCAGTCCTCGCCGACATTGAAGCGCTTGAGGGCGCGGATCTGCTCCTGTTGAGTCTCGGGGGTGATGGAACGTAGGAAGGTGACGTAGTCGTCGGCGTGGAAACGGCAGAGGTCGCGTTCCCGGGCAGGGTTGGGCTTGTACACCTGCATGTGGCCGAGGAGGCCGTATTGGGCGAGCAGCGCGTGGGTCATTCGCATCCGGTGCGGCTTCATCGGATGCCCCTGCCCGTAGTAATAATTCCCGATCTCTGGATCGTAAAAGTAGCACACCTTCCGCTTCTTCGCCGCCGGACCGATTCCCGGAAGGGAGTTTCCGCCACCGATCTCCATATCCCTTTTCTTTTGCCTCAAATCCTACTCCTCGACCTCAGATTTGTCTTTCTTCTTCGAACAGGAAGGAGAGAAGCGAGGAAACGGAAGGGACGAGAGAGCTGAGTGAAAAATGAGGGTTTGTTTGCGTGCCAATTGCATTCAAGTATTAACAAATTTTTTTTCTGCGGAAGAATGCAAAATGAGCATCGTGGGCCCTCCAAGATGGTAAAAAAAAAAGGGGGGGGGGGGATATTTCCTAAACTATTTGGAGTTTGAAATTTATAGAATGTTAATTATTTTTTTAAAAAAAATTATTTAAATAGTCGATAAATTTTTTTAATGAAATTTCATTTCATTTTCAAAAAAATTAATTTGAAATATTGAATTATAAAAAAATTTGAAATCATGAACTCCAAATACTTTAGAAAAAGGGGAAATTATTAAAATAATATCAAACATATTAAATACATTTAGAAATATCTTTATTCTAATATTATTTCAACAATTATGTCTAAGTTATGGACATATCTATTATAACATATAATAAAACGGAAGTTTTACATTGCGCATCTTGCACTGTGTGATAATGAGAATGTAGAGTAATTTTTATGATGATCGAGTACTCATTTTTCACATCCGAGTAAGCACAATAACGGAAATATATGGTAACTTCTCCATCGGAGTCTCTCTTCACCCTTGGCTGCTCGCCATCACCACCGAGCGATCGAATTTCAGCCACAATCCGATCGAAATCTGACCGCAGTTCGATCAGATTTCGAACCACGGTCCGATCGACGTCGGAGTCCAACAGAACTGCGATCAAATTCCGATCAAATTGTAGTTGGAATCCGACGAATTGAGGCCACCAACGTCGTGGTCGATTTCGGTCGGAAACGGAGTCCAGCAGGATCGCAGTCGAATTCTGATTGGATTGCAGTTGAAATTAGTCGCGATTGCAGCCGCTAATGGTTGTGACGCTGCCGATCGCAATCGGATCGGATTCCGACCACAATACGATTAGAATCCGATCACGATCGGATTAGACTCCAATGTCGATCGGACTATGATAGAATTCTTGTCGGATTACAATCGGAATCGACTACAATTGCGGTCGCACCACTAGCGACCGCAATTCGATCAAATTCTGATCGTGGTTCGATTGGTCAATCGATCGAACGGTGATGACGCACAAATCGAACCCTCAGCTATGCAACTAAAAACTTGATTGTGTGTGCATCCATAAGTGCACGGTTGTCGTTAAATAATAAAATAATATCGATCCCACAAGAACTAATATTGGATTACTGACCTACTAAGTGATTCTGATTGTCTAGACTGGATCTCATTATTGGAATTTACTCTATCCTAGTGTTTAAATGAACAAAGCTCAAGAGTTGGTGTCACGCGGAGTAAGAAAAGGATTAACTCAAGTTCAACAGGAATCCTAGGATTTTGATTTCACCTATATGATGTTAAACATGTCTTTTAAATATGCCTCCAAGTTCTTTATGATTGATTGTGTGGGTGGATCGTCTTGTTTAATCCTGGTGGACTTTTAGAACTACACGAGAATTACCTATTCTAAACTAGAATTTCCCTTTCAGATTTACAAAGCTCAGGGAGCTGCTATCAATGGGTTATCCCCTATCACGTGGTCCCATAACCCCTCCAAGTTGTCTTCTCCTACTTCGTGGCCTCTAGTTGGAATAAGTTCAATGGGCTCTAGGACGTCCTAAGTTCTCCCCGCAAGAGGTAAGCATGCTTTCGTATCCTACTCTTTCACGTCTTAGATTCTACGGTTTTCGGAGTTGAGTTCACCTCATGATACCTCCTAAATTCTCCTAGATTTTGATATGAATGCTTTTGGCCTCTCGTCGACTATGCATGGTAAAATAAGAAATAAATCAATCATCATTATCAAACTTGGTTACATAAGTTGCAATTGAAAATCAGATAAATTGAGAATTCATTGCATAATGATGTCCAACAAACATATGGTTACTTCTTAATCCTAGAATCTAGATATCTACTTCATACCAATAGGAAAACAATCACAAGGCATTGAGTTAAGAATTAATACAACCAAAGAAATCTGAATCTGAAAGGGAAATGCTCCGCTTTGGTTGATGTTGTGTCTTGGATGCACCTCTATGGATGAATTCTCGTCGTCGGTCTTGAGTTTCCTCGTTCTCCTCCTTCAATTCTCTAGCTTTTGGGTACTTTTTAGAGCACCCTCCATCCTCCTCTACATCTGGTGATCCTTCCTTTATATAGAGGAAACTTTGACTTTTCAAAATACGTAAAAAACTAACATCTCATGACTTGCGGTGTCACGACACGATCGTGTGAATTTCACACGGCCCGACCATGTGTCACATGTAGGATCCTTGAATGGCTAGAGGGGGGGGGGGTGAATAGCCTCTTTTCGTTTTCTACAAATGATTAGTGGAAATACAACAAATACAATAATAATATAAACGAAAATGCAATGCTAACGCGAAAGCTTTTACGTGGTTCGGAGATAACGCTCCTACTCTACGGCGATCCTTAAGGTGGATCAACTCAAATCAATCTTCACTAATAAGCTTTCTCTTTTACAAAACCTCCTCTTCTTACAAAAGATGACAATGAAGATTTGAGAGGAGGAAAGGAATTAACACACTTAGAAAGCTTGGAAAACTTGTGGGAGCTTAGGAGAATGATCAGAATATAAGCATTAGGCTCTTCTTGCTCCCCTTGGCCTCTTTTTTATAGGAAAGAGCCTCTTTTTCCCGTTGGAGGTCTATCAGTCGACTGATGACTTACATCAGTCGACTGCCGTCGATTCTAACGGCTTCTGAACAGCCGGATTCACGGGATTTATCGTCGTCATCACCAACGGAAGGACTATCAATCGACTGCCAATACAGCGATGGCCGATCGATATCGCCGTGAGCCGATCGCCGACCACGGGTTTTATTCGTGGCGGGCGACTTCCAATAATGGCGATCACCGCCGGATGTGGCGTCGTTCGAAGTCGACTCGCAGCTGACCGATAACTCTCAATCGATCCGCAGCCTTCCAACCTCTAATGATGATTTAAAGGCCCCGATCGACACCATGTTCCAGTCGACTGGCACACCCCAAGTATGACTAATTCATACTTGAAACCATACCCTAAGCCTAGACTTAACCTTCTAGCTTCTCCATCAGCCTTGCGCCTCCAGGATTTCTCTGAGTTCACGACTCCATCCATGCGATTGCCTTCAAAAGCTTCCTTCGGTTTTGTCATGCTTTGAGTTTCTTCTTAGCCAAAGTACGCTTGGACTTTACGCTGCCAAGACTACATGCTTGGACTTATGCCGCCAAGACTTGCCTTTGGTCTTTCTTTGCCAAGGATTGCTTGGACTTTACGCCGCCAAGACTACATGCTTGGACTTACGCCGTCAAGACCTTTCCTTTGACTTCTCTTTGCCAAGATCACACTTGGACTTGTCTTTTACCAAGTCTTCATACTTGGATTTTCCTGTCACTTAAACATGTTCACAATTAGATCACAAAGCATTGCCTAACTTAGATGATTATCCAAACATCAAAATATATAAATGCTTGGGGGGCATTGTTGCACTAACAATCTCCCCCTTTTTGATGTTTGGCAATCATTTAAGTTAGGTCTTTAACATATGCACATAAACATATTTCCAATATGAATTCTAACTTAAATATCCCTTCTCCCCCTTTGACATACGACAAAAAGAGAAGCGTTCATCCAATAAGTTCAGGAAAGAATTATAATTGACACATCTTGAACTAAGGTATAAAATTGATATGAAGCTCCCCCTTAATCCAAGATATGATTCATGATGTAGAAATAACATGTGAAGCAAAGCATAAACAATAGAATAGGCAAATATATCCTAGCTTTGCACCAACAATTATAGAATTAGGGGATGTAGCTTCCCCTAAACTAGTGCATAAAGAAAATCCTTCTTTCCATACAAGTTATCATGTATATACTGTGGGAATCATAGTATAGAGATATAATGTCCAAAATTGGACCTTTTAACCGATGAAAAACCGTTTTCGATTCCAAAACAGTGTCACTGGTTCGACTAAAAGCTATTTCAATCAAGCCGATTTTTGGCAATCGATCGCTATAATCAATGATCGATATCAGACAATTCTGAAATCAGAATTTTTCAGTCAAGGTTTAAAAATGTGTAGAAAATTCCGTGAATATCCAAAAATCATGAAACTCGGCATACACATTATATTTGACTAATATAACATATGAAAAATATTAGACTAAAAACATTCTCATCAGATTAACGGATTGATACGATATTCAAAATGATAAAAATATGAAGCAAAAATGGAATTGTATCGTATCAATATTCGTAACTTAGGATTACAATAAAGGTTTTTTTAAAAAAAAATGCTTAGGACTATGTGCTCAATTTCTAAACTTGAAAAAAAAAATTATAGTAATGTAGGCACGAATAGAAATGAACTAAAACACAACTTCATTTCATTAAACAAAAAGTCATTATACAAGTTTGAGTTTGTGCCGTACATACGGCCAAAAAGAAAATAAAAACACATGCTAGCTAAAGATCGTCGTCATCAGCATCCATCGGTGCAGATGACGAACCATCGTGAGGAGGTGGGTGTCCGGGTGCAGGAGGGCGGAAAATCGCCAAAAAGTCCTACTGCTGACGATGCATCCCACTCACGAGGGAGAGGAGCTCCTGATGCTCCCGGCGAAGCTCCTGTTGCCCCAAGCGAAGCTCCTCAAGGCGCGTATCTACCCGCTCCGCAAAAGCATCGAAGCGGGCTACGAAGGATGAGTCTGGCAGAATGGCATCGCCTGCAGCAGTCCCCTCCGCATCGGCTCTCGCAGTAGCAACACCCTCAGCATCTCCTACAGCAGCGACACCCTCTGGTGCCGGAGCGCCACCTGCTGGTCGTCATGCAAGGTCCCAGATAACAGACCCCTCGTGGGCCTTCAAGCCCGCCAAGGAGAAGCTCTGACAGTTCATCTGGTCATATTTCTTATTCATGATTTTAATGACCCCTATGCTTACGTCAATGCCTACGGAACTAAACCACTGAGTAAGGACATTTCCAAGTGACATATGAACCTTCCCATTGTTTTGCTTTATGAAATGAGTAATGCAGTGGTAGGTGTTGAGACCAATGTTGATGTCTAAGTACTGACGAAAGATATGCATGAGGAAGAAGTGTACAAGTCGAACTAAGGCCAACCCGCGTGTAACTATAGGAAGAATACAATGAGCAATGACCTTATAAAGGACATTGTCAAAAGCAGAAAGCTCTTGGGATTGAAAAAGATTGGTGTTTAAAGGACGAGGAGAATTATAGAAGGTAGTATGAAGTGAGTATAGAGAAATCTCCTCAAAGGGAGGTGGAAGTGGATCACTCCAAGACGGATAAAAAACGAAGTCATTCTCGGAAGAGCGACATCCGAGAAAATCCGTCCAGATCTGGGGGCTGAAATCCAGATCGCATTGAGCGACGCGAATCTGGTATCTCAAGTCATCTCCAGTCGGTCGCAAATTGTTGAAGAATCCAGAAAGAAGGGTAATATTGACATGGTGGTCACAAAAGACTAAGGATTCAAGTTTGTAAAATTGGATAATCTGGACAATATCGAAGCAGTTGTCCTTAAAAAATTTTGGGTCCATTGATCGAGGCGGGATAAGTTGAAATTTATTTTTATTGAAAGCATTTTCAAGTGTGGAGTTTGGAAACCTAGGATCGACAATGGGTGGAGGGTTTGATGGGCCCTCGTTGACCGGTGGTAATCGGGCACGCTTACATGCATAATGCTTAGTTCTAAATGTGTGAAAAGAACAATGTAGGTCAAAGATGATGAATGCATACACAAAGACAACAAACAAACAATGGTTAGTGAAACAAAACTAGAGAAACAACCAAACTATGAGCAGGGATGAGGGTTTACCTAGGAGGCATGGTGAACGATCAAAGAAGGGTGCCGGAAGCTAGTTTCCACAAAACCCTAGCCGAGTGAGTGGTTTGCGGTGGAGACTAGGGCGTGAACCGGGTGAGAGGAGGTGGTTCTCGAGTCAGAGAACACTTCAAACGGGAGCACCAATCGGTGAAATCATCGGAAAACGGGGGAAAACGGCGAGAGAAACACGGTGGAAGATCATCAGACTAAGAAGAAGAAGGAAGGTCGGGATTTTTTGGCGAGTCGAACCGGTGGGAAAGCCCTAAAAACCGCGACTGATCAGTCGTTAATCGTGATCGGCCGATGGAGATCACCGAACCGGCCCGATCGGATCGAGTGCTTACGTCGCGGCAGTCGACTGCCATAAATGGCAGTCGAACTATTAGTGAATCGGGTAAGCTCGGTTCGATAACGTCGTATCAGTCGAACTGGCTATAAGCGCCAGTCGACTGATATCAGTCTGATAGGCCTTTTTGGCCAGATTAAAAAAATGCATAATTAATTCAATAAAGAACAAAAAATTACGAAATTTTGTGGTTAACATTGTTAGATCATTTCCTATCAAGGAAAAATTATTTTAAAAATATATCACCTCTAGATTTTGATATTGACACAAACTTGAGATTTTGCAAAAGTTGTGATATTTTTGCAAGCTTTGTATCACTTTGGCTTATCAATTGAAAATTGTTTCCCAAAGTTTGATAGACATAGTTTAAATTTGTTTTATTTGACATTTCCAATCATATTCTTGGAGCTATATGCACATTAATTGTACATAAGTCTTCCCAATGATTGGTCCAATGAAGGATTAATGTCTCTAGATGACACTTTGGTTCATTGTAATGCATCATAACAAGCATGATGAACCAAGTGCATCTTCCTAACATCTCACATGATGTATGAGTGTCTAAATACACAAATCATGGTTTCTTAGGTCTATTGTGAGATGGTTAGAGGTATAAAACCTAGATTTTTTATGGGATCATGCAAGCCTACACTTCTATTCTACAAAACACATTCCAAAGTCTCTCCTAAGTGATGAAAATTCTATTTCGGGGAGAGGTTTGGTAAAGATGTCAGTTAGGTTGGACTTAGATTCAATGTAATTGAGCTCAATGTCCCCCTTAGCCACATGATCCCTAATGAAGTGATGTTTCACTTTAATGTGCTTAGTCCTAGAGTGATGCACCAGATTTTGGTCAAATTTATGGTGCTCACATTATCACAAAATACCTTCATGTTGAAGTAAGATAGCTCATAGTCCTCTAAAGTATGTTTCATCTATAGAAGTTGAGCTACACAACCACCCATAGCCACATATTCGGCCTCGGTGGTGAATAGGGCAACACAAGGTTGCTTCCTACTACTCCAACTAACTAGGGAGGACCCAAGGAATTGACATCCACCACTAGTACTCTTCCGATCCAATTTGCAATCGGCATAATCGGAATCGGTGTACCCAACCAAATCAAAAGACCTAGTCCTAGGGTACCATAGTCCTACATTTAGTGTGCCTTTAATATATCTTAAGATTCTCTTAACAACAACTAAATGAGATTCTTTTGCACATGATTGGTACCTAGCACACATACCAACCGCAAATAATATATCGGGTCTACTAACGGTTAGGTACAAAAGGCTACCAATCATGCTCCTATAGAGTGTAAGATCAATTTGTTTTCCTTCATTATCACTATATATTTTTGTATTGGTTGCCATTGGAGTTGAAACTACCTTAGCATTTTCCAAACCAAATTTCTTAATCATTTCCTTAGCATATTTGGTTTGGTAAATATAAATTCCTTCACTTGTTTGTTTGACTTGCAATCCTAGGAAGAAAATTAATTCCCCAACTAGACTCATTTCAAACTCTTTTTCCATATTCTTAATAAAGTCTTGGAGAAGTTCATCATTTGTTGACCCAAAGATAATGTCATCAACATATACTTGGGATACAAAGATGTCCTTTGATGTTGACTTTATAAATATAGTTTGATCTACACTACCCCTCTTAAAGTCCTTAGAGATTAAGAAAGATGATAATCTTTCATACCAAGCCCGGGGAGCTTGTTTCAAACCATATAAAGCTTTCCTAAGCTTGTATACATGGTTTGGATAGTCCATATCCTCAAACCCGGGAGGTTGTTCTACATATACTTCTTCCTTAATAAACCCATTTAGGAATGCCGATTTAACATCCATTTGATGGAGTTTGAAACCCATATAGGAGGCATACCCTAATAGTATCCTAATAGACTCTAACCTAGCAACCGGGGCATATGTTTCATCATAGTCAAGTCCTTCAACTTGATTAAAGCCCCTTGGAACTAATCTTGCCTTATTCCTAGTAATATTCCCTTGGTCATCTAGTTTGTTCCTAAAGACCCATCTTGTAGTAATGATGGTGTTTTCATTAGGTCTAAGAACTAACTCCTATACTTGACTCCTTTCAAATTGAGTCAATTCATCTTGCATTGCTAAGATCCAATCCGGATCAAGTAATGCATCTTTGATTATTTTGGGCTCAATTTGAGAAATTAGAGCTACTTAACTAGTGGGATCCCTATGAAATGACCTAGTCCTAACACCTTGAGATAATTCACCCACAATTTGATCTAAGGGGTGATTTTGATGAACTCTTATGGTTCTAGGAGGTGTATTAATTTGAGTTTGATCATAATTAATCTCAATCCTTTGCTCATCATCGGAATCACCTCTTACTCCCCCTTGATTCAATTCTCCCCCTTGATCATTACCCCCTAAAGTTAAATCTTGGAATTGTTGGATAATTTCTTGATGTTCATTATTAATATCATCATCAATAGGAGATTTCCTAGGGTATGTATTGGAAGTTTCATCAAATTGGACATTTGAAGATTCCTCAATCTTTTGAGTCCTTTTATTGTAAATTCTATACCCTACACTAGTGAATGAGTATCCAACTAGGATTCCCTCATCCGCTTTGGACTCAAACTTACCTAGGTTGTCTTTGGTATTTAAAATATAAACTTTGCATCCAAAGACCTTAAAATAGTGAATTGTTGGAATTGTACCATTCCATAATTCAAATGGGGTTTTTCCTAAAAATCTATGAATTAAAACCCTATTTTGGATATAGCAAGCGGTGTTAACCGCTTCCGCCCACAAGTAGCTAGGTAAAGAATATGCATTTAGCATAGTCCTAGCCGCTTCTTATAGGGCACGATTTTTTCTTTCCACAACCCCATTTTGTTGGGGTGTTCTAGGATAAGAAAATTCGTACTTGTACCCTTATTCTAGACAAAAAGTTGAGAAATTAGAATTCTCAAATTCTCCACCATGATCACTACGGATCCGGTTGATTTTGAGTTTTCTTTCATTCTCTACTCTCTTACTAAATCCTATGATTATTCCTAGGGTTTCATCTTTATTTTTCATGAAAAATACCCAAGTAAATCTAGAGAAATTATCTACTATTATTAAGCAATATCTACTACCAATCATAGAAAGGGTACTATGACAATCAAATAAGTCCATATGTAAAAGTTCTAAAGGTAAAGCGGTGCTAAGTAAAGTTTTACCTTTGTGTGATGTTTTTGATTATTTCCCTTCTTGGCATGCATCATACATTTTGTGCTTGAGAAACTTGACTTTAGGCAATCCTTTGACTAACTTCATTTGAGTTATTTTGGCTATTTTAGCTATGTTCTTCATGTTTATGTGTCCTAGCCTCCTATGTCAAAGCCAACTTTCTTCCTCTTTTGCAATAAGACACTTAGTAGAAGCATTAGTAGCATAGGATAAATCAACATAATATATATTTGATTTCCTAAAACCTACTATCATGCAATCATTTAGAGTTTTGTGTCTTATAAAATATTTTGAAGAGTCAAATTGAACATCAAAATTTGCATCACATAGTTGGCTTACACTAAGTAAATTAAATTTCATATTTTTAACTAATAACACTTTATGGATGGCAAGGTTAGAGGATACCTCAATTGTGTCATTTCTTAGAATCTTAAGTTTGCCACTATTACCAAATGATACCTTTCCCTTGCTAGTATGGTTGATAGTGGAGAATTTTCTCTCATCACCGGTCATGTGTTTTGAACACCCACTATCAACAATCCACAAGCTTAGTTCTTCTACCTATATCATATGAAAAATACAAGCCTTAGGCACCCAAATTTTAGGACCACTAGCATCAATTAGAAATTTCTTAGGGACCCAAGCCTTTTTACCCTTGCTTCTACTTATGGATCTTCTACTAACAAGAGATGTAAATGCTACCTCCTTTTCCTTAGGCTTATATCCTAGTCCGACCTTGTTGTAAATAACCCTTTGATCCTTAATTATCATGTCTAGGTATTTTGAGCCATTAGTAAATTTTTCTAAACATGCTCTTAGATCACCTATTTCTTTTCTCAATTCATCATTTTCATCTCTAAGGGTACATGCATCATCACAAGATGATTTATCACAAGATGATTCTACATTCTTAAGTGATTTAATTTCTACTTTTAAGTCTTTAATTCTAGTTTTTGATTTATTCAATGCATTTTGGAGGCATGCAATTGTCTTGTAAAGTAAATCTACCCTAGGGGAGTTATTTACCTCATCATCATCACTTGATGATGATTCGTCGCTTAAGGAAGAAGATGAAGACTCCTCACTTGAGCTTCCGGTTTCTTCCTCCAAGGCCATGAGGGCTAGATTCCGGGTGGCATGACACACTTCTTCATCATCGGAAGAGTCCTCCAAGCTTAGTGTGTCTCATGTTTGAGCCACCATTGCTTCTTTCTTCTTCTTTTCCTTCTTTTCCTTCTTCTCCTTATGCTTCTTTTCTTTCTCCTCCTTCTTCTTTAGTTCCGGGCAATTTGGCTTGATGTGCCCTTTCTTGTTGCAACCATAACAAGTTACATTAGATGAAGAATTTGAACTATTTGAAAGCTTACCTCTTGAGGATTGGAACATCCTCCTCACATCTTTCTTGGTGAGTTTCCTTGATCTCCCACCAAACTTCTTGACGTAATGAGCCACCTCGCTTGCCGATAGCTCATCTTCACTACTAGATGAATCTTCCTCGGATTCGGATGAGGAAGACACTTCTTTCTTCTCCTTCTTCTTTTTGTCATTCTTCCCTACAAAAAGAGCTATACCCTTCTCTTTGGACGAAGTGTTAGCTTGTTCGTGCAATTCAAATTCACAAAATAACTCATCTAACTTAACTAATGAGAGATCCCTAGAGACCTTATAAGCATCCACCATTGAAGCCCATAAGGTTGTTCTAGGGAAGGCTTGGAGCACATACCTTACAAGGTCTCGGTTGTCGACCTTCTCACCTATTACATGTAGTCCGTTGACTACTTCTTTGAAGCGACCGTGCATTTGGCTCACGATTTTATTTGTCTTCATGGAGAAACTTTGAAGTTGACCAATTAGGAGATCTCTCTTGGCTCTTCTTGTTTCCTTGGATCCCTCGTTGAGCTCTATCAACTTCTCTCAAAGCTCCTTTGCCGATTCAAATGACCCCACCTTGCTTAGTTGCTCTTTTGACAACCCACATTGAAGTGTGGTTGTTGCCTTGGCGTTGGCCTGAGCCTTCTTGGGCATGTCCCTTGTCCAATCCTTGGTCAGTATGGGTGTTCCATGTTCGTCGACCGACTTCTCAAACCCATCTACAATGCTAAACCAGTTATCAATATCATTCATAAGGTAGTATTCCATCCTACCTTTCCAGTACCCGAAATCGTTGCCGTCGAAGAATGGAGGCCTCGTCGTGCTATACCCCTCTTGGAAAGCCATCGTGCTCCGGTTGATTGTTAGATCTTCCGATGCGATCCGGGCTCTGATACCACTTGCAGGATCCTTGAATGGCTAGAGGGGGGGGGTGAATAGCCTCTTTTCGTTTTCTATAAATGATTAGTGGAAATACAACAAATACAATAATAATAGAAACGAAAATGCAATGCTAACGCGGAAGCTTTTACGTGGTTCGGAGATAACGCTCCTACTCCACAGCGATCCTTAAGGTGGATCAACCCAAATCAATCTTCACTAATAAGCTTTCTCTTTTACAAAACCTCCTCTTCTTACAAAAGATGACATTGAAGATTTGAGAGGAGGAAAGGAATTAACACACTTAGAAAGCTTGGAAAACTTGTGGGAGCTTAGGAGAATGATCAGAATATAAGCATTAGACTCTTCTTTCTCCCCTTGACCTCTTTTTATAGGAAAGAGCCTCTTTTTCCCGTTGGAGGTCTATCAGTCGACTGATGACTTACATCAGTCGACTGTCGTCGATTCTAACGGCTTCTGAACAGCCGGATTCGCGAGATTTATCATCGTCATCACCAACGGGAGGACTATCGATCAGCGCCAGCGATGCGATTCGGCACCGATCTGCCCATCGTGATTAGCGATCGGCTATGAGCCTTTACGGCCATTAGCCTTTTGCTAAGCTTGTATCGCTAGTAATGCGTGCAGTCGACTCGGCTCGACTGGGATAACTCCCAATCGACTGCCAGCAGCTCTCCAACCTCTAATGCTGCATTTTAAAGGTCAGTTCGACTGACACCATGTTCCAGTCGACTGGCACACCCCAAGTATGACTAATTCATACTTGAAAACATACCCTAAGCCTAGACTTAACCTTCTAGCTTCTCCATTAGCCTTGCGCCTCCAAGATTTCTTTGAGTCCACGACTCCATCCATGCACTTGCCTTCAAAAGCTTCCTTCGGTTTCGTCATGCTTTGAGTTTCTTCTTTGCCAAAGTACGCTTGTACTTTACGCTGCTAAGACTACATGCTTGGACTTATGCCGCCAAGACTTGCCTTTGGTCTTTCTTTGCCAAGAACTGCTTGGACTTTATGCCGCCAAGACTACATGCTTGGACTTACGTCGCCAAGACCTTTCCTTTGACTTCTCTTTGCCAAGATCACACTTGGACTTGTCTTTTACCAAGTCTTCATACTTGGATTTTCCTGTCACTTAAACATGTTCACAATTAGATCACAAAGCATTGCCTAACTTAGATGATTATCCAAACATCAAAATATATAAATGCTTGGAGCATTGTTGCACTAACATCACGCTAGAGATTCGACTAGAAAAAGACAAGGTCGTGTGAATTTCACATGGTCGATCATGCTTCTCTGGGAGAAAAGCTCCATTGTGCCATGGTCTCTCTTCTTTGCTGCAGAATTAGACACGACCGTGTGTAAAACACATGACTTGCCGTGTCAGTCTCTGGAAAAATCTTATTCTTTTCGTCCAAGAACATGCCCGTGTCTTGGGAACACAACCAGAGCATACTTCCCTTCTTTTCACGTTTTGCAAGAAACTTCATTTTGCTTCAAATTTCCATCTTGTTAAGAGGAAAACAACAAAAATAGATCTTGAACAAGAAAGTAACTATAATGTGAAAAATAAGCAAATACAAATATCATCTAAATGCAATAAGATGTATGCCGAAATAATAACTAAAATTCTATGTAAAATGCACACATAAAATGGCGACGACAACGATAACGCGACTCTGATGGATTCACGGATTGAATTATAGTGCTCATCGAAAAAGACGACGTGGGCGAAGTAGTATACATTTTTCATTTACTGTACAATTCTATGAATCAAATAGTGATCGAATGACCCATAATGTGTCATGCATAGGTGCACAGTGATCGCCACGCAACATAAAAATACTCTATAATAAAAATGGTTATGGACATATCTTTTATAACATATTAAAGTAAATCCGTTTAATATTCTTTTTAATCCAATTTGATCACATATGAAACTGTAATATTAGAATATTTTTTATCATCTTATTAAAATTATTTAAAATTGATAAAAATTAATTCGACAATGTAAGTAGTTTTCTTAACTACTGCAGCGTGCATTGACAACGTGTACACGCATTGCACTTCGTGCAATGTTACAGCAGAAGAACACCCCCTTTAAAAGGGGGTGTGTGTCCAAGTTGAGAGAAATGCTCCAAGTATAAAGGTTAATGTGGCAAGTGCGAAAGGCTACCGGAGAAGAATACCAAAGTTTAGTCGGATTTGATTTGTGGAACGAAGAAGAGCAGTTCATATAGTAATTGTTCTTTAGACAGTAATCCAACACAAAGATCAAAATCAAAATATCACCAAGGTAAGTATTCATTTAATTTCTGCAATAAATCAAGAGCATGATTCATGAGGCTTCAATGATCGATAATGGTATCAGAGTAGTTGATCATTTACAATATCATATGGCAATATTTTTTTCTCCCGACAAATCATGTACAAATTACTTACCTTTATCATCGAAATACTGTGATTGCTCCAATTCACGATTTTACTGTGGAATTGGCCGAATTGGATCTTATGGCTCTCGAACAAGGCCGAAGACATCGCAGACAGAGTTTACTTCGTCTCGGCTCCAAGCGAAGGGCCTCGATCCCTTCGGCCATAGATGGATCACGAAGGAATTTGCCTTAATTTAACTGCAAAACAGCATCAAGGATTTCAGATCGAGGGTTCTCTATGAATTCTCAATCCGACGACAGAGGAAACAATGAGATGGTTCGCCGATGGCGGCGTCGTGGTGTTGTTTCCGTTCATGGCGCGCGACCACATCAACCCCATCCTTGACCTCGCCCGCCTCCTCTACGCTTGGTATTCCTCCTTCTGTCTCACCCTCATCACAACCTCCGACGATGATAAGGGGGCGGCATCACAATCGCGATGAAGAAGAAGTCGAGAGAAAAAAAGGGGAAAGGAAGAAAGTCGCGATGAAAAAAAAAAAAGAGAAAGATGAAAAAAATTTGATAAAGGTAAAGGTTTTTTCGGTGTGGGCTCAATGAGGCAAAATTGGAGGCTTCAATTTTTTTTTTTTGCATGCAGTGCATGTAATTAGAAATAAGATTTGGCCTTTTAATAATGGATTGAGTTAGTTGGGCTTCAATTAATTGGGCTTGAGTAGTGTTGGGTTTGAGCAGTGTATATTAATTGGGCTTGAGCAGTGTGAATTAAGTGGACCTCAATTAATTGGGTTTGAGCTAAATTGGGTTGACTCAATTGGTTTAGAGTATAGATCCAATTTTGAAAACATGATTGGATTGTATACTATGTAGGGGATCGATACGGCCGGCTAGAGGGGGGTGAATAGCCCTCGTACGATGGATGTCGTAATTCGTTCGTTCGTCGTACGTGCTCGTTTACAATTGTCGTTAATATGCAGCGGAATAACAATAGAAATAACAACAATACAAGCATAATCAATACACAAGCATATACGTGGTTCGGAACCGAATGGTTCCTACTCCACGGGCGAGCTCACCGAGCTCTAGTTATGCGCACGACACTAACTATAACACTCCTTCTCAATAACACGTCGAATGTGGAGAAACCTCTCACAAGCAATTACACTGTAATATAGAAATACAAGCAAATACACAAATACAATAAAAAAAAAAACTTTCACCGATTGCTTTGATCGCTTTGCTTGTTGCTTGCTTTGATTGGCTCTTGAAGGACTGGAATGCAGCAGCAATTCCCCTCCAATAGCTCCACAAAAGGCTTGGCAAAAACCTCCATCTCGAGCTCCTTTTATAACCCGTGCATTGAAGGTTTTTCGCCTAGCGATGACCGCCAAAAGGCCCCAATCGGCATCGCCCAGCGTTGTCTCACAATCACGATCCACGTTGGACAAGTTCCAACGGATCACCTACCTGGGCCGATCGATGATGCCCATCACCGATCGTGACCTAAGTAATCGCCTACGGCTACGGAGCGCTCTGCTCGCGACACTCCCATCATCATTGCCATCCCTCGGCTCGGCTCGCTCGACTCAATCGATCATCCATGGCCGATCGCTCACAAAACCCTAGCCTTACACCAGTCGAACTCTAGTCGACTTGGATCAGTCGAACCGGCACCTATGCCAGTCGACTGATGTCGGGCAAAACCTCAAACATCAAGTTTGAGCCTCCGACACTCAGTCTTAGCCACTTGGTCAAGTCCACCTTATCCCTCATGGAGTTCCCCACCAAAGCTCTCTTCCCTCGGCCTACGTCCCTCGGATGCGCCAAGCGCACGGCTTCGCAACGCCATCCTTCGCGTCTCATGCCCTAGAAGTATGCTTCCCTTTGGGCTCACTCCATTCGCTCCCCGTCCGGCGGTCCCTCGGATGCACCAAGCGCACGACTTCGCAATGTCATCCTTCACCGACTCAAGGACCCCGAGCCTAGTGAACTTACCAAGTCCTCAAGACTTCCCAAATGCACCAAGTGCACGACTTCGCAATGCATTTCTCACCAAGCACCAAGCGCACGGCTTCGCAATGCTTTGGATTTCCCATGCCAAGCACCAAGCGCACGGCTTCGCAATGCTTTGGACTTTCCCATGCCAAACACCAAGCGCACGGCTTCGCAATGCTTTGGACTTTCCCATGACAATCCCATGTCATGAGTTTTGTCTATCATCAAAATACCATCAAGGTACTGCTGGGCCGATTGCACCAACAATCTCCCCCTTTTTGATGATTGACAAAACTACCATCTCAAGTCTATCAATTCTCCCATATTGACAATTCTCATATCCCAATGAGAATTCCAACGAACCTTAATTGGTAACTTGGTAACTTCTCCCCCTTTTTGACAATACATCAAAAAGGTCCTCCCCAAGGATATGAATGTCTCATATCCCAATGAGATCTTACAATCTCTCCCTTGGAGGAACACATGCCTACAATCTTTCTAGTGATCCCATATCACTTAAAGAGAGGCAACCCAATTTTCCTCCCATGAGAAAATACACATCCATCTTCCCATGATGGATACCTCCCCCTAGAGGTTTGCTCCCCCTTGACCATTGCACCAACAATGTCCTTGGAGAGTCCCTAAGCCAATAGGAACATTAACCAAATCAAAATTAAGGCAAAGTTCAACAATGAACTCTTTTTCTACCTTAAAATTGATACTCACCCTCAACCCAACTCCTAATCCATATCCAATGGATTTCCACCCTCTCTAATGCTCTCCCAAGCATATCCTAGGGTTAGGAGTGGTTAGGGGACCTTAACCTAGCTGAACATGGGCCTAACCAACAAGATTTACCCGAAATCAGCTTGGCGATCGAAATCGAAATCGGTTGCCACTATCGATCATTGCCAGTCCATGGCGGTCATTGATCGATAATCGATTTGATTTATTTTGAAATCCATAAGTAAATATACGTAATTTTAAAAATCTTGAAAATGCATACGTATAATACTTATCCTAAACACTATGGGTGAAAAATATTGGAAAATTATTTTACCCACTAAATTAGGAGATTGATACAAAGTTCAAAAGTTTAGAAAAGCTTCAATAAAGAGCCCTCTTTGTATCATCCCATTCAATGGTGATAGCTATCAAAAGATAGGCTTCACCAAGGTTTTTCAAAATGTTTTCAAAACCTTTAATTTCTTTTCCTTAAACATCTCACTTATATCTAGATGTGTAAAAACACATTCAAGGCAATTAATCTAGTGAGATGTGGGTTTTTGTTCTTTAAAATGATCTCATGCATATTTCTAGGCAATATTATTTGATTCCCATCAAATCATGTCATAGTCCTTAACTTCATTTTAATTCATGCATGATATGATTATGACATAGATATGATATAGATAAAAACATATGCCAATATCATGATGTCATGACATGTGAATGATACTTAAGCATACATGACATCTAAAAATAATTCTAAACATGATCATGACATTTTATAGATAAAAATGAAAATGATGTCATGACATGGCAAGACAAGTAAAGCATGGCAAGAAAAATATACTAAGGTATAAAATACCTAAGTGTTAAAATTAATTTGTCATTTCTTAGAAATTAAATTCATTTTGCCTTAATGCCATTCATTTCCCTAGTGTGCCAAAAACCCAAAATGGCACACCAATACCTCTAAGACCTAAATGTGCCAATTTAAATCATTTTTAACTTCTCAAGCACATTGGCACACCCTAATGTGTCAACTCTACTATGGTTAAGTTAACTACCCATCCACTTAGGGTTGACACGCCTTAACCCATTTAGCGTAAATCGATCACGCTTTTAGGAACCCAATATCTATTGGAGCTCCTTGGGTTAACAAGGTATTCTCTAGGGATAACTTCCCTAGATACCTTCCTAATGACCTTTTTAGGCTTTGAAGCCATAGTCTTTTGGGTCTTTCCTAAGTCAACTCTAGATGTGACTCCTCCATTGACCTTCTTAGTGGCTTTCTTGATTTTTCTTAAGTCCTTAGCCACTAAACACACACCATGGCTAGACTTAGGGATGACTTCCCTATTAGCCTTGGTTTTCCTAGACCTAGAAATAGTTCCATAATTAAATGGAACATTATGATAAGTCTTCTTGGGCTTAGGTTTGTCACACAAACCTTCCTTGCCCTTAGACCGTTTTTGAACCTTAGGTCTTGACTTTTGGGCATTTGACCCTAGAATTGAATTTTCTATGATTCTAAGGGCTTTCTCCATTCTCTCAAGTCTTGACCTCAAGACTTGGTTCTCTAGCTCTAATTTTCTCATTTTTGAATTTTCATTAGGTTTTTGGGAAAACCTCTTCTTCTTAGGCATGTGCCTAGACTTTTTGAGATTAATACCCAAATTTTCTTCTACTCTCCTAATTGACTCCCTAGGCAAGATATTTCTAGAGTTATGAGTCCTAGGTTTGTCTTTAGTCATATGAATATGCTTGGCACCTAAGCAATACACCTTATTATTTCTCCTAGCATGCTTTTCATTTATAATTGCAAGAGAACTAAAATAATTTTTAGCATGCTTTTTGACTTTAGGAATTAAAGGTGCATTAACTAAATGTACCTTAGGGTTAGCTTTAGGAGCTCCCCCTACATGAGTTGCACTTTCTTGCCCTTTCTTCCTCCCCCTAGGGCATTGACTTCGGTAGTGTCCCTTTTGATTGCATTTGAAGCACACAATGTGCTCTTTGCTCTTGATTTTGGAAACATCGGCATCCTTTGACTTTGGGTTGACTTTCGGTCTTGATGCCTTTTCCTTAGCCAATTTAGGGCATTTGCTCTTGTAATGCCCTTTCTCCCTACACTCAAAGCATATTATGTGATTTTTATTTAAAATAATAACACTTGAGTTACCTAGGGAGGTGGTGGAGGCCTCTTCCCGATCTTCACTTCTCCCGGATGTGGATGCTTCTTGTTCTTGCTCCGGGATGGAAGATTGCCTCTCCTCCCCCTCAATGCTAGAGGTGGAGGTCTCCACCAAGTCATCAACATCTTCAAATGTTGTGGGTTCTTCTTTGGCATTCTCTTCTTCTTGTGCCGATTGGAAATTTTCTTAAAATTTCATTACCTTATTCCATAATTCCCTTGCATCCCTATAATCACCCAATCTAGACCAAATAGTGTTAGGTAACAAATCACTAATCAACTTGATTACCTTGAGATTTGTCTTGAAGTCTTTGATTTGGTCTTGGGTCCATTTTGACTTCTCAATTGGCTTGTTGTGTTTGTCCCTAGGCATCTCAAAACCGTTTTCTATAATAATCATAAAATCAAAATCGGTTTCGAGATATACCTCCATCCGTTTCCTCCACCAAGAAAAATCTCCATCGAATTTTGGTGGATGGATGAAGCCGACCATCTTGTAGTGCTCTCGCGGCGGTTAGTCCTTGAAGAGCGACCTCAGCTCTGATACCACTTGTAGGGGATCGATACGGCCGGCTAGAGGGGGGTGAATAGCCCTCGTACGATGGATGTCGTAATTCGTTCGTTCGTCGTACGTGCTCGTCTATAATTGTCGTTAATACGCAGCGGAATAACAATAGAAATAACAACAATACAAACACAATCAATACACAAGCATATACGTGGTTCGGAACCGAATGGTTCATACTCCACGGGAGAGCTCACCGAGCTCTAGTTATGCGCACGACACTAACTATAACACTCCTTCTCGACAACACGTCAGAGGTGGAGAAACCTCTCACAAGCAATTACACTGTAATATAGAAATACAAGCAAATACACAAATACAATACAAAAGAAAACTTTCACCGATTGCTTTGATCGCTTTGCTTGTTGCTTGCTTTGATTGGCTCTTGAAGGACTGGAATGCAGCATCAATTCCTCTCCAATAGCTCCACAAAAGGCTTGGCAAAAACCTCCATCTCGAGCTCCTTTTATAACCTGCATCGAGCTATTTTCGTGCCTAGCAGTCGACTGCCAAAAGGCCCCAATCGACTGCTCCTGTAGCCGTTGTCTCACAACGGCCAGATCCACGTTGGACAAGTTCCAACGGATCACCTACCAGTCGACTGATGATGCCCATCAGTCGACTGGTGACCCAATAGTCGACTACCCAGTCGGCTACGGAGCGTTCTGTGCTCGCGACACTCCCATCAGTCGACTGCCATCCCTCGGCGGTCATTGCCGCTCGACTTCGATCGGCCGACTTCGACCGATCATTGCCGATCCATGGCGGGCCGACCGCCAAGCAAAACCCTAGCCTTACACAGAACTCTAGTCGACTTGGATCGATCGAACCGGCACCTATGCCCGACGATGTCGCAAAACTTCAAACATCAAGTTTGAGCCTCCGACACTCGATCTTAGCCACTTGGCCAAGTCCACCTTATCCTCATGGAGTTCCCCACCAAAGCTCTCTTCCCTCGGCCTCGTCCCTGATGCGCCAAGCGCGGCCAAACGCCATCCTTCACGTCTCATGCCCTAGAAGTATGCTTCCCTTTGGGCTCACTCCATTCACTCCCCGTCCGGCGGTCCCTCGGATGCACCAAGCGCACGGCTTCGCAATGCCATCCTTCACCGACTCAAGGACCCCGAGCCTAGTGAACTTACCAAGTCCTCAAGACTTCCCAATGCACAAGCGCGCGGCCGCAATGCATTTCTCACTAAGCACCAAGCGCACGGCCGCAATGCTTTGGATTTCCCATGCACACTGCGCACGGCCGCAATGCTGGACTTTCCCATGCCAAACACCAAGCGACGGCCCGCAATGCTTGACTTTCCATGCCAAACAACCGCATTTACTTCGCAATGCTTTGGACTTTCCCATGCCAAGGCTTCCCCCTTGGACTTCCACACCAAGCTCCATGCTTGGATTTTCCATACCAACCCATGTTGGACTTTCCCATGACAATCCCATGTCATGAGTTTTGTCTATCATCAAAATACCATCAAGGTACTGCTGGGCCGATTGCACCAACATACTGAGCCGATTTTTTGGGTGTATGTGAGACGACACTGCAGCTGCATTTTTGGTGCTCGAGCAGACCTAGCAGTGGTTGGCTTGCACACTTGGTGCTAGCCCAAATATAATGGTGGTCGACATTAGTTGACCTGCCATAGTTAACTATGGTCAACCTAACTCATAACTTGTCGAGTAGTTGTTTGGAACAACTAGGACTTGACATACACAACTCTAAATAGGTTTAGTGAACTAGGGTTATCAGTTAAGGATGTTGAGAAAGAGAATACCATACATAGGTGCTCGGGTGCCTGGGGTGCTCGGAGCAAATATGATGGTGTTCGAGTTCTCAAGAATTCACTATCAAGTTGAGTCTAGTCAACTGAGCTTAGATGACAATCGACTAGTAAAAGTACCAGTTGATTGGTCTAAGCAGATCAGTCGACTGTTCTCCAGCAAATCAAGAAAATTTATTCTTGATTTATTGTGTTGGTTCTATGTCTGTATAAATTGAATTAAGATGGTATGTGTGCTGGTTTATTGGTTTTGTACCGACTTAATTAATTTCAATTTTTTCAGATGGCATGGACGATTACCACTATGACTCGATGCAATGTGTTGCGTAATCAGCTGAGGGAGGCTATCCAGGGGATAGAGTATGACTCAGCTCATGGAGTCGGGTGACACAGTGGGAGACTGGATAGGCTATTTTGGAGACTCGAGATACAAGAGTTTCCAATTCTAGACAACTATAGGATTTGGGCTCTGATCCGTTCACTACCTGAGCACCTTAGTGATATCGCATATCAGATCTAGGGGCGCTATGAGGGGTGCGTATCCTACACCCAATTATGCACTGAGTTACTTCACTACGAGGCTTATGCAGTTCACTGTGAAGTTGATCTAGTTGAAGACTCAAAAGAAGACCCTGAAGATCACTTTTCTGTGGGCTCTTTAAGGGAGACAATGTCTATGCATCATTCTGATAGTGTCCCAGCCAAGTGTGATCTGGTTCAACCCAAGAAGATTGAGCATGTTTGGATTATTACTGCGCTAGTGTTTGTCATAGTAGGAGTAATAATCGCCTATCTAGTTTGTTAGAGTTATTTTTTGTATTTGTCAGTTATGAGTAGGAAAAATGTTATGTGTAACATTCTTAGTAGAGTCCTATTATTTGTTGACAATGTACAATATGTTTAGTTAATGATATGTTCATTCAAAATAATTAGTTCATTTTATGCTGTTGACTCTACATGATTCATGATATTAGTTTATGCTCTTTGATATGTTCATTATGAGTATAGTTTTAAATGATAAGTTCATTTAATGTATAATATCATGTTTGGATAATGATTAAGTTCATTAAATGAGATGTATGTAATAGCATAGATCAACGTAAATCAAATTGACACATACAGATGATGAGTGGCAACGTAGTTATCACTTGATTTTATAAACCAAATCATATTTACATTGAGTAAATTCATAGATTACATGCATAAAAGGCATACACTGAATATCTGAATAATTTATTTATTTATAATAGATTATGGCAACAAAGAACATCATAGTTAAACTCAACAAGAGTGAGAAACTTAACGGAGAAAACTACAAAATCTTGCACCTCAAGATTCAATATGTTCTTGAGGAATAAGAAATTCTAGAGGTTGTACATCAGGTTGTGGAAGAGCCTGTTAAGGGTCCCATGACACCGCACAAACATGACCTTGATGCCTACAAGGCTTGAAAAAAGAAGGATTCCACTGCTAAGGGTATATTGTTAAGTTCAATGGTTGATAACCTAGTTTTTGAGTATGAATTGTATCCTTCAGCTCATGCAGTCTGGGTAGCCCTTAGGGATAGATACAATAGAATGAGTCTGAGCAAGCTTCGATAGCTGACGATCAAGTTTGACAGCTACAAGAAGCACCCGAATGTTTCGATGGTTCAACATCTTAGGGAGATGTTGAACATGATTCGGGAGCTTAAAACTACGGGTCATGAGCTGACCGATGAACAACATGTTCAAACAGTTATTCATTCTCTTCCAGATTCTTGAAAACCCATGAAGCTGACCTTAACTCATAGTGAGAGTATTAAGACTTTCACTGATGTCTCAGCCATGTTGAACTGGAGGCGGAGAGAGTAGAATCCATAAGGATTTCTGGCCAATTCTATTTAGCTACCGGTTCTACTAGATCATCTGGATCCAAGAAAAAGAAATGGTTCAAGAAAGGAAAGGGAAAAAAGAAGGAAGCTGCTGCTATAGTTGGGGAAGGCCCAATCAAGAAAAAGAAGAACAAGAAGACTGAGAAGAAACTTAAAAGCAAGGTGACTTGCTTTAATTGTGACAAAAAGGGTCACTACGCTCGGGAGTGTACTGAGCCGAAAAAGGTAACTTCAAATCTGTTTTCTGAGCATTTTGTTGCTAGTTTTGTGTTGTTGGCTGATTCTTATTCTTTGTGGATTATAGATTCAGGAGCAACTAACCATGTAGCTCGGGAGTGGGTTACATATGTGGAGTACCGAAGGGTATCAACTGGCAACAAATTGATCTATGTAGGAAACAATACAAGAGTTGAAGTCAAAGGAGTCGACACTTGCAAACTTAACCTTCAGGGTGGAAGTGCTTTGTTTCTACATGATATCCTGTATGTTCCTGAAATTCGAAGGAATCTTATTTATGTTACTTGTCTTCTTGATTTAGGGTATTGTATTAATTTTTATAGCCGGTGTGTAGAACTTAAGATTAACTCTGTGTCAATCGGATATGGTTTTTTAACAAATGGTTTTATGGTTCTTGATGTGAAACCAAATGTCAATTATGTGATTGATAGTTGTTTTTCGAACATTGCTCTTACTAGTGATACAAATATAACTGATGATATTTGGCATGCTAGATTAGGATATATATGATAAGATCACATGAATCGATTAGCTAAAGAGGGTTACTTGGGCTCTCGTGCTAAGATTAGCTTGTCTATGTGTGAGCATTGTCTAGCTGGGAAAACAACTAGGAAATCATTTGGTAAGGTTATTAGGGCTGAGTCACCATTGCAACTAATTTATTCGGATATTTGTGGTCTAATGAATGTGAAGGCTAGACATGGAGCATCCTATTTCATTACAGTTATTGATGATTTCTCTCATTTCGGCCATGTGTATTTGATTTCTCATAAATCTAAAGCATTGGATTGCTTCATTCGTTATATGAACGAAGTTGAGAATCAAACGAAACGTAAGGTAAAGACTTTATGCACTGACCATGGTAGAGAATATTTGTCTGATATGTTCAAGACAAATATGTAATGATATGAGGATTATTAGATAGCTGACAATCCCTGGAACTCCATAGAAAAATGGGGTTGCTAAAAAAAGAAATAGGACTATTCTTGAAATGGTTAGGTCTATGATAGCGCAGGCTAATTTGTCGATCTCCTATTGGGGAGATGTATTACTAGTTGTGACTCATATACTTAACAAAGTGTCTTCAAAGTCAGTTCCATCTACCTCATATGAATGTTGGACAGGCAGAAAATTAGATTTGAGCAATCTGAGACCCTGTGGGTCAACTGCTTATGTTCATGATAGTTCTCACAAGTATGAAAAACTGGGACTTAGAGGTAAGAAATGTATCTTTATAAGATATTCTGATACCTCCAAAGATTAATGTTTTCATAAGTGAGCAATAAGATGGAATCATCTCCGAATTGGATTCAAGAGATATTACTTTTCTCGAAACTGAATTCCCGACTAGAGGTGAGATTGATAAGACAGTTCCTCTATTTGAGGAGGATGAGTCATTATCAATAAGATAGGTGTCAAGTGGGATACCTGAACCTAGTCAACCGAGTGAGGATAATTTGCCTAGTCACGGGGTGACTTCTCAGGAGCCCAACTTATGAAAAATTATTCGTAAGATCAAACCTAAGAAGAGATTTGATATTGAAAATGAGGTAATGATAACACTCCCAGTTGACGATGATGAACCTCAATTAGTTGAGGAAGCTCTAGGATCTAGAGTTAGAGATAAGTGGAAAAATACAATGGTTGAAGAGATGGAGTCAATGATTCAGAATCATATTTGGGAGTTAGTCGATCTTCCTCCTAGCCGAAGGGCTATTGGGAATAAGTGGATTCTCAAAATAAAGAGGAAATCAGATGGATCAATTAACCGATACAAATCTCGTTTAGTTGCAAAAGGATTTACCTAATTGGAGGGTATATACTTTGAAGAGATATTTTCTCCTGTAGTTAAGTTTGTGTCAATCCGAGTCATTTTAGCTTTTGTGGCACATTATAACTTGGAGTTACATCAGATGGATGTAAAAATCGCTTTCCTTAACAGTGAGCTTGATGAGGAAATCTATATGGTTCAGCCAGAAGGTTTTACTACTGAAGGTCAAGAAGATAAAGTATGTAGATTGAAGAAATCTATATATGAGCTAAAGCAAGCATCAAGACAGTGGAACATAAGATTTAACGAAGTCATTTTATCTTATGGGTTCGAAATGATCAATGAGGATCATTACGTTTTCCTAAAAAAGAAAAAATAAAAGTATGTCATTTTATCATTACATGTTGATGATATGCTGATAGCAGACATTAGTTTTGTGATAGAAGTCAAAGAGTGACTTTCATCACAGTTTGACACAATAAATATGGGAGAAAATGAATACATCTTAAGAGTTAAGATCATCAGGGATCGATTTAAGAGACTTTTGGATTTGTCACAAAAGTCTTATATAAATAAGATGTTACAACATTTCAGCATGTCTGATTGCAACAGTGAACATACACCTACTGTGAAAGGTACTATTCTAAGCAAGAGTATGAGTCCCAAGACTCCTAAAAAAATAGCCGAGATGAATAAAAAAACATATGCCAGTGTTGTTGGTAGTTTAATATATACTATATTGTGTACTCGTCCGGATATAGCTATGTTGTTGGCTTAGTTAGCCGGTTCCAGTCAAACCCAAGACCGAGACACTGAAAGATAGTGAAAAGGATATTCAGATATCTGAAAACGACAATATGTTATAGTCTTTATTATCAAGGATTAGATATGAGCCTGAAGGGCTATTCAGATGCAAATTGAGCTGGGGATATGGATGATAGAAAATTCACATCAGGCTATGCGTTCTTATTGAATGGTGGCGCCATCTCCTGGAACAGCAAAAAATAGGCCTGTGTGGCCTTGTCAACTATGGAAGCTGAATATGTGGCATGTTCAGCAGCTGTACAAGAAGTAGTCTGATTAAGGAAGTTTCTGAAGCATCTGAAGATTGCTGAAGACAGTCGGAGTTCAATGACCGTCTACTGTGATAGTTAAGCTGCTATAACTTTTTCCAAGGATCCCAAATATCACAGCAAGGGCAAGCATATAGAAATAAAGTATAACTTTATAAGGGATATTGTTGCTAATAAGAAAGTGATTCTTGAGTATATCCCTACACGAGTTATGCTTGCAGATCCTTTTACTAAGTCGATGACTAGAGAGTCATTTTATGAGCATGTAAAGTCTATGAGACTTCGTAGAATGTAATAATTTTGTAATGACAATCAGATAGTGTAATTTGATTGTTTGAAATACTAGCCATAATTTATTCAGTGTATGTGATGTTACATTTTGATAAGATCTTGGTGAGCATGTTGGCAGGTAGTGATTGGTCCTCTCATATAGACAATCATCTCTGTTGTTATGTATGAATAGGGGTAAGACCATTACTTATAGGATAGCTTTGGAAGCTATATGTATAGAGATACATACCTATAAGTTGGGGTCATCTTGATATGTGTATCAAGATAAGATCATTTGAGAATAATGATCGAAGTAAATGCTCCCACCATTTACTATACCTGTTTAGAGTCATATTAGAATTCATATGTTGAATTCAGAATTAGATATTTGGAATGTCTAGATCGAAATCTGTACGATGTTAAGGAAAACATACACTCTTTATTACTAAAAAGAATAACATCGTAGCATGTGATTCTTACGACAAGTGCTAAAACGACAATAAGGGTAGTAGGAGAATGAATCTCTGCTTCTCTACTATGTGAGCCCTATGAGATTATATGTTAATCTCAGTATTTACCCTTTTGTGACTATTTAGGTGTCTACTTGAAGTTTTAATCAGGGTCTGCTACTTTAGCATGAAAACTTATTGACTATGGATGATTCGATCTATATAACATGACTAGGAAAATAATTGATTAAAATAAATAAATTCACACTAAAAAGGAAGATTAAATAGATTTACATCCGTTTATTCACTGGTCGACCCATTTCTGTTATGTACAGAAATGATTATGAATATTGAGAATATGAGACTTGCTCTTGACATGATGGTCATTATGAGGATTAGAGATATTCATATTGATGTAAATGAAGATTATTTAATCTAAGTAAATAGCGAGACATGAATGAATCTAGGTAAATGGTTTTGTAGCACCTGGAGAATGGTTTTGTACCGCCTGAAAAATGACTATGTGCCACCTGGAGGATGGTTGTGTAACATCAGGTGAATGACTATGTGTCATTCAGAGAATGGTTATGTACCCATTGAAGAGCGGCTAAGTTAGACATAATAATTTTTCTTAGTATTGATTGTTCTATGAGCAGCTATATAAGGTGTAACAACTTTCTTAGCATTGGATTGCTCAGTGTGCTTGTTGTCGCATGAACTATTTTCCTATGTACGAATTGGTTGTTCTAATGGTCTATGTGACTATTGACTCCGACTCTATTTAGTCTAAGTGACTAAATATCTCTTATTGATCTATGTGACCGTTTGTATATGTGACATAACTTAGATGAGTGGATCTTGTAAGCAGTTTTCTTAACTATTGCAGCATGCACACGTTGCCATTGGCAACGTGTGCACGCACTGCACTTCGTGCAGTGCTACAACAGAAGAACACCCCCTTTTAAAGGGGGTGTGCATCCAAGTTGAGAGAGATGCTGCAAGTATAGAGGTTAATGCGCTAAGTGCGAAAGGCTGCCAGAGAAGAATACCAAAGTTCGGCCGGATTTGATTTGTGAAACGAAGAAGAGTCGTTCATATTATAATTGTTCTTTAGACAGTAATCCAAAACAAAGATCAAACTCAAAACAACATCAAGGTAAGTATTCGTTTAATTTCTGCAATAAATCAAGAGCATGATTCATGAGGCTTCAATGATCGACAGACACTATTGTGCAACTAGGTTCATAGCTACTACAACATTATAGGCTCTAGGATACACCTTATTATAAGCTACTATAATAATTTGAATCAATTTTGATTAACTTAAATTATTTTAATTAAACTTAATTAATTTTGACCCAGATAGTAAATCTATTTTGCTATATAATATTTTTATGTATAATAATTTTGATATGATAATATTCTAAAAATATATATTTTAAATAAATTTAGATTCCTTCAATTTTAGATTTTCAAACTTTCACAAAAGTCTGAAGTTAGATTATTTTTTGCTTTACTGTCACTTAAAGGTTCCATTTCAAAATATCCTAAATATATTTTATTAGTTTGTTTTACTAGTATCAGATATTCAAGTCTTTGACCCGATTAATTTTGGAAATAATCGGCTATCAAAATAAATCGAAAGATGCTCATATGGATAACCTCAATAATCTCGGTATCCATGGTTTATTATTCCATTTGAAAGAAAATCTTATAAATTTACTGTAGTTGAAGATCAAACCATAAATATCCAAGAACTTAGTTAGATGTACTACCACTGCACCATAGCCCCGAAAGCTTCTTTACTAGCTCTTATAATTCTTAGAAAGATGATCATAATAACTCCATTTTGAATTTTAACAAGAGTTTTGACATCTATTATTTGATCTATTTCAATTAAGCTTCCCAAGCTGCTAAAAGTTGAATTTTAACCTTAAGTTCTTCAAAATCATTATTAAAAATATTCCATAGGCCCTCAAACAAAATAGAGGTTTCATTTTAACCTTCTCAAAATTAAAATTTTCAATCTGAATTTGTTAAATTTTTTCTAAAAGAGGATAAATCTTTTAGACTAAAAATCTCTCTCATAGATCCATAAACCCACTCTAATATCACTATGTCGAAGAAAATATATTTTAAAAGATAATAAAAAGAAAAAGACACACAGAAATTTTTGAATTGCAACGAGTATCATTTTTCATAATTTGAGAGTTGCAACTAATTATATAAATTCTACAAATATTCTTCAATTATATTTGCTGATAATATCTTTAATTAATGTCTCTGTGAATGCAATTAATTATAATTCAATGATACAAATATTTGCATAAATATATTAAATTTTTTTAGTTAGCATTGGATATTTAGTTTTTCGTACCAACTAATTCGAGAGATGACCCATCTAATCTCATAAAAAATTTTCATCCACCATCAAAATAAATTTACTTTGAAAATCTTCACCTCACTAATGAAGCATTAGTGACCCATTCGAGAGGTGCTCAAGTTTGTACAAGATTTGACATTCCATTTACTTTGAAAATTTTGGGAAGATATATATTAGAGTAATCAAGGTATTAACTATCAGAGGGTGACAAAGAAAATGATGAGAAACATTCAAGGGACTAAAAATTTCACATTTATGTACAAACAAACTAGTAATTTGGAGTCATTGATATTCAAATTCAGTTTTTGCTAGATGCATTGCTTCACATAAATCAACATTTGGTTGTGTGTTTATGTTTACTAGTGGAGATCTTGTGTTGGTGCAACAAACTTTGGGTTAATATTGATCAAACTCGAGTGAGACTCGAATAGTATTTTGATGTTTGACAATGCATTGTCAATGAATTTGACCATTGTCTGACTATATGGTTTGATCATATGTTGACCATATGACTAACAGATGATTGAGATATCCAAAGTCATATAGGAGAAATTATTTGGGAGAAATTATTAGAGCAATCAACCACGGAATGTCCAAGTTTGGATACTTGGCATGAAAAATCTAAGTTTAGATACTTGGCATGCAAAGTCCAAGCATGATCTTGGCATCGAAAGTCCAAGAATGGTCTTAGCAATTGGAAAGTCTAAGAATGATCTTGGCAAGGAAAGTCCAAGTCATGAATACTTAGCAATGATAAAGTCCAAAGGTATAGTCTTTGCGGCATAAGTTCAAGCATGTAGTCTTGGCGGCATAAAATCCAAGTGAACTTTGGCAATTGGGAAGTCCAAGGGTAGGTTTGGCGGCGTAAAGTCCAAGCATGGGTCTTGACGGTGTAAGTCCAAATAGATCTTGGCAAGGAAGTTCAAGGGTGAGATTTTGACAGCGTAAAGTCCAAGCATATGGTCTTGACGATATAAGTCCAAATGAACCTAGGCAAATGACCCGGTTAGCATGACATAGCCAATGGAAATACCTGAAGATTAATGCGAATGATGAAGAGTCACAAACTCGAGGGATCCGAGAGGCATGAGGCTGATGGAGGTGACTTAAAGACTTATGTCTAGGCTATGGGTGAGTATCAAGTATGAGGGGATCATATTTGGATGAAACCTTATCTTTGAGATTTACCAGTTGACTGAGATTATGGATTAGTCGACTGGTCGAGTGTTTGACACTTGGAAGCCTAATCAACTCTGAGCAGTCAACTGGAGTTATGATAAGTCGACAGATTGGGTAGTCAACTAAGCTTCGACTGCTCAACTTATGTTCAGGCAGTCGATTGGTCCACGACAATCGACTTGTGGTGGTGGACACGGGCACAGAATGTCCCATAGTTGACTGACTAGTCGACTACTGGGTTGGCAGTCGACTGTTAAGATATCCGTTGACTGGAATGCCAGCGTGGATTAGTTCATTGTGAGACAATGGATAAGGGAGCAGTTGACTAATACCTTTTGGCAATTGACTGCTGGGCACGAAATCAGCCAACTGCAGGTTATAAAAGGAGCAGCTCATGGAGGATTTTGGTAAGTATTTTTGGGGCGATTTTGAAGGGAAAGTGTTGTTGCATTTCAGATCTTCAAGAGCAATCCAAAGCAACCAAAGATCAAGCAAGAAAAACTCACTTCTTGTAAAATGTTTAGTTCTTTGTTCTTGTATTTCATTTGTATTTCATATTTGATTGCATTCTTATTGTTGTAAGATCTTGTAAGAGGTTTCTCCACCTCCAGTATCATTCTGAGAAGGAGAAATTTGATAGTTGTGGTGTGCATCATTAGAGCTCGACCCATGGAGTACGAACCCTAGTTCGGAACCACATAAATCGTATTATTGTGCTTGTGATTATCTTTCATTTATGCTTTATTTTGTTTCCCCTACGCATTACTAACAATTGTAGACGAGCACGACACGATTGAGCGAAGAAATCGCAAAGGTGCTATTCACCCCCTCTAGCGCAGTCATCGATTCCTCTATAATTAGTATCAGAGTGAAGATGCTCTTCAAGGATTAACAACCGAGGGAGAACACCTAAAAGAAATGGAGATTCAAGATATATTGGGGGATGACATCACAGTTCCACCCATCTTCGTCCGTGACGATTTTCAAAATTGGGAAAATAAAATGAAATAATTTCTTATGTGTAATATAGAAAATTGAATTTGTATTGAAGTAGGTTTCAAAGCACCCATGGATAAAAAAGGAAGACTCCTCAAGAAGAAGAAATGGACGGAGGAGCAAGTCCAACAATGCGAAACCAATGGTAAGGTAACAAAAATGTTGGTGAATTTGATTCCTAACAACCTATTGTGTAAGATAGGTGAATATCAAGATGCTAAGGAGTTATGGAATAAGTTTGCCAAGCTCCACGACAA
This sequence comes from Wurfbainia villosa, assembly GCA_025175895.1. Taxonomy (NCBI): domain Eukaryota; kingdom Viridiplantae; phylum Streptophyta; class Magnoliopsida; order Zingiberales; family Zingiberaceae; genus Wurfbainia; species Wurfbainia villosa. The sequence goes on from CM046008.1 coordinate 3,794,544, forward strand.
TTCCTCACTAACACAAGTAGAGAAGAAGCCTGAAGAAGAGGAATGCTCATCCTCCAAAGAGCTTGAGGATTCGGAGGTTGAGTGGGAATCAACATCCGGAGAAGAAGAGGTGGAGGTATTGGAAGTCTCCACTTCAAGAATTGAGGGAGAGATTAGATCTTCAACCCCGAAGCTAGAGCAAGATGAACCATCTACCTTTAGACGAGAAGAAGAGCAAACTCAAGACTTCTCCATAGGTAACTCAAGCACTTTTCATAAAAATAAAAATCATATAATGTGCTCTGAGTGTAGGGAAGTAGGACACTATAAGAGAAAATATCCTAAATTATCCAAGAAGAAGGCTCAACCGACACCTAAAGTCAAGGACAAGTCAAAGGAGATGGGATTCCCCATAAAGAAGAGTAAGGAACATGCGGTGTGCTTCAAATGCCAACAAAAGAGGCATTACCGAAGTCAATGTCCTAGGGGGAGTCACTCCAAGAAGGACAAATTAGGGAGCTCATAAGTAGGGGGAGCTAAGGCAAACCCCAAGGTATCATTTAAGAATGCTCTTCAAATTATTAATGATAAGAAGCATGCTAGAAATTTATCATGTAATAATTTTCTTGCAATTGTTCATGATAAAAAGCATACTAATAATAATAAATATTTTTGTTTAGGTGCTAAAAATTATGAATTTAGATCTAAGGATAAATCTAGATAAATTACCTCAAGACCTAGCTCATCTAAGAATAACAATCAAGGCATTAACCCTAAGAAGGATAGACATATGCCTTAAAGAAAGGGGAATGCCCTAAGAAAAAATGAAAATTCAAAAATTGGGCTTGGAATTAGAAAATCAAGCTTTGAGGTCAAAACTTAAGAAAGTGGAAAATACCCTTAGGAAGATGGAAAATATAATTAAAGGATCTAATGGGCAAACCGTAGGTGTTAGAAGGCAAGAACTATCCAAGGATAAGAAAGGCTTGGGTCACAAGCTTAAGTCCAAGGTAGTCATGCCTACCTACCACAATGTTTCATTTGACTATGGAACTAAATCTAGGTCTAGGAAAGTCAAGGTCACAAGGGAAGTCATCCCTAGAGTTGACCATGGTAGATGTCTAGTGGCTAAGGCTTCAAAGAAACCTAGGAATGCCACTAAGAATGTTACAAAGGAAGTCATTCCTAGAGTTGACCCAGACAAGACCAAAATGACAAAGACTTCCAAGCCTAGAAGGGTCATTAGGAAGGTACTAAGGGAGGTTATCCCTAGTAAGTACCTTGTGAACCCAATGAGCTCAAATAGATTTTGGGTTCCTAGGAGCGTGATTCCATCATGCTAGATGGGTTTAGGGTGTGCCAATCTTGAATGAATGGGTAGTTAATCTAACCATGTAAAGGTGATACTTTAGGACATTTTTGGAGTATTGTAATACTTTAAAAATGAGTTTAGGATTTAATCCTAAAAGATTTTAGGACGTGACAATAAAATTTATGAAGTTTGAAAAGTGAATCAAATTTGGCACAAATTAGGTTAGAGTCAATCGTGTGTCATTTTGGGTTTTTGACACACTTGCAAAATTTAGACATTATGGCAAAATGAGGTTTAATCCTAGAAAATGGAAAATTTACTTTAAAACTTAGGTATTCTTTACCTTTGTAGTTTATATATTTGTCATGTCATGACATCATGCTTAAATTATTATTTATAATGTCATGATAATACTTAGGTTAATATATGACATGCTTATACTTAGGATTATTTTTATGCCAAGATATAATGCATCATTGGTGCATGCTTTAATTTATGCAATTATTTATTCCATGATCATATTTCATACATTTAGGATAATTAAAATGGAATTAAGGACAATGACATGATAAGTGAATCAAATAGAGTTGTTTAGATAAAATGCATGAGGCTCTAGATTAGGGAAGAATCTAAATTCACATCTCATAAAAATATTAAATTGACATGTGTGTGTATTAATATACCCTATACACATGTGAGATTTTAGAAAATGAGTTAAGTTCAAGGTGCATAGATATTGTATCTAGATGAATTCAAACTCATATTTTGATATTAAGGAATTATGAGGAAAGTTAATGTACAAATCATGTACATCTAGCCCATAGACCTTGATTCAAAATAAGGTTAAAAAAATATTTTAAAATCATTTTAGAAAATCTTGGTGAAGCCTATCTTTTGATGGCAATCACCATTGAACAAGTTGATACAAGTTAAGCCAAAAATATTGAAGTAATCAATGCTTTTGAACTTTGTATCAATTTTATAATTTAATGGGTATTTTATTATAAAATTATTTTCACCCATTGTATTTCATGTAAGTAATATACATATGAATTTTCAAGATTTTTTCAAAATACGTATAATTACTTATCATTTTCTAAAATTCGATTGAAAACTCTGATTTCTAAAAAATCAGAATCTAGTCGACTGTTATCAGATAGCAGTCGACTGGTAGCTGGAACTAGTCAACTGTTATGTCTGATATAGGATGAACAAGATTTATTTAGCCATGTATCAGTAATTTTAAGCACTCTAACGTCTCCTGACCCTAGAATATACTTTGGAAAGCATTAGAAGGATATAATAATCATTGGAATGATTAGGAAAAATTTTTAGGGTGGAGTATCAAATTTTAAGGAAAGTTAAAAGCTCAAGTTTGAAGTTTTACCCTTATTTTCGATGGTCTAAGTTTCCTATAGGCTTAGGAACTCTCCAAGGATATTGTTGGTACAATGATTAAGGGGGAGCAAGCCTTTAGAGGAAGTGTGTCCATCTTGGGATGATAGATGAAATTTTGACCAAAAAAGAGAAGTGAGGGTTTGGTAAACTTTTATTATGAATTGCCTCTCATTTAGTAATATGGAACTTATCACTAGGAAGAGTGAAAACATCTAAGTTGTTTTTAGACTAAGGGGGAGAATGTAGGATTTTTTTGAGAGATGAGCCATTGAATACCCTTGGTAGTCTTTTTGATGAATGTCAAAGGAGGAGAAGTGAAGTTTAAGTTAGGTAAACCATCACTATGCTTTGGCATTGGAAGAGTTAAGTTAGGTTATTGTTAGACTAATTTAAAGGTATTGTCAAACATAAAAAAGGGGAAGATTGTTGGTGCAATAAGGCCTGGTCAATGTTGACCAAACTCGAGACTCGAGTAGCATTTTGATGTTTGACAATGGGTTGACAATGAGTTTGACCATTGTCTAACTATTGACCATATGTTGACCATATGACTAGTTGATGATTGGAATATCCAAAGTCATATGGGGGAGATTATTTGGGAAGATTATTGGAGCAATCAACCTCGGAAGTCTAAGTTTGGATACTTGACATGGAAAGTCCAAGTTTGGATACTTTGCATGGAAAGTCCAAGTTTGGATACATTGTATGGAAAGTCCAAGCATGGTCTTTGCATGGAAAGACTAAGAATGGTCTTGGAAATTGGAAAGTCCAAGAATGGTCTTGGCAAGGAAAGTTCAAGTCATGAGTACTTGACAATGGTAAAATTTAAATGTATAGTCTTGCTGGCATAAGTCCAAGCATTTACTCTTGGCGTGTAACAATCCAAATTTTTGTTCTTATACTTTTTATTTAGATGAAAATAGAAATAAGAATAAGAATAAGAATAGAAATAATAAAAATAGAAATAGAATTAAAAAATTCGAATAAATGGTTCGTTAGTTGGGGCTCGGACCATGAACCTTTGGTTTGGGGTAATAGGCTTCCTACCACTAAGTCATAAGATTACCAATGAGTAGGATATAACAGAATATATCTATAGGCGAAAAAAAAGGGAGAAGTTGGTTAATTTAGCTAAGCATTTAAAGGGGTAATTAAATTAGGGAAACCTAGTTTATATATAGATTTTTTTTATTTTTTCTCTCTTCTCTCCTTTCCCTAATCCTTGCATCAACCACCTCTCCTCCTCTTCTCTCCAAACGCCGACCACCTCTCCTCCCCTTCTCTCCAAACGCCGCCCAACCACGCCACCTCTCTTCCCCTTCCGTTTTCCAGCCGCCGAAGCGAGGAAGAAGATTGTCTTCTCTTTGGATAATTCAAGAGGAAATTTTCCAAGAGGGATCTCCTCAATGACTTGGTAGAGGATCACGCTAAAGAAAAAAAATACGTAGGAGGTCTTCTCTTTACAAAATCTAACGGTATAAATTGGTGAAAAAGCGTAGGAAGTAAGTATTGCTCACCTGTAGTATAAATAGTTATCGTATGTCATTGATATATTTTTTTTTGTGCTTGTTATTTCCAGTTACATGATTGAGCAGTTTATACGTATATATATGAGCCAGTTATGCATGGTATCTTTAGTTACATGATTTTCACCCGTTATGTCATGTTTGATTTAGTTTCATGTTTAGATCCATGATAAGAATGTGATTTATGATCATGCATGTTGTAGATGAGTTGTAGCTTACAATTATATGCATAATGTAGAGTAAGATGTAAAAATATTTCCTTTATAAAGAAAATTTAAAGATACTCCCCGTTCGAATTGGGGATTAAGAGCACGATGATCTTCAGTATGCTCCCCATTTCAGTTTTGGGGGTCAAGAACATAATGATCTTTATGGTGCTCCTCATTTGTGGTTTAGGAGATTAAGAGCATTTTTCAGTATGTATAAGAATATAAGTATAAAGGAAGTATTTTACTTTTGACAGGGCATGTATCGGGCATCAGTTTCGCCCATGGGCCAAGGCTCTCAGTTTCAGTTACCTTAGTAGGTTCGGTGGTTGGCCACTCTGGCCTATTAGGAAAGCGCGCATTGATACTATGTCAGGTCCATATTCAGAATGATTATTAATTTGAAGTATCAGTATAAGTATAAGTAAAAGTTTTCAAAGTTAATCATTCCAGTTCAGATACACTATTTATAAATTTTAAAATACTTAAGAGCATGATTTATACAAGAGATATGTATTCAGAGTTATGATTTCTAGTTATGCTTGCATGTGTATCAATGTATCAAGGGTAAGAGAACTAGTGGCATGATTTCATACGTTGCATATTTTTGTGAGCATAGCAAGTACTTACTAAGCGTTATTGCTTACAGTTTGCATTTCATTATACTGTAGATAAAGGTAAAGAAAAGCTTTAGTAAGGTGGCATAGAGGATGAAGTACTTGGAGTGTGTGACGATGGAACAGTGAAAATAAAAGATCCTAAGTGCAGATGTCTAAACCAGATTTTAAGTTTCTAATTATTTTTTTTTATATTGTTGAAGTTCAACTAGATTGTTTATGGTTGAGACCAAAGGATGCTAGAGTCATGTTGGGTTAGTCTTAATACTCGCACGTTATATGAAGATCTTGAATTGGTCATTGTTTAAGTGATGTCAAGGTCCTTATGATCATTTTAGTTGTTAGCATATTGCGTTAGCATATTGCATGAATTTTGGAATGATGGTAATATGGGGTGATGATTAAAGTATAGTGTCAGAGTAAGAAAAAAGTAAGAATTTAAGAATAAAACAGTAAAGTAGTGACATCTCCCTTAGTAGAGAGTGGAAAGACTAGAGGGGTGTTACAAGATGATATCAGAGCGGGTTCCTCCCTTCTGTCACACACACATCAAGCATCAGTCCTATCGCCTCCAAGTAAGCAAGTATTTATCTACTTTATTTACTTTATGAGTAGTAAGGAATGTTTCTTTTAAGTTAAACATGCTCACCTAGAATGTTCTCTTTGAGTTAAACATGCTTACATATATATATATGAAGATGATAGACAGTAAGTAATAGAGCATACCTAGATATGTATGTGAAGATGAAAAAAAAAAGAAGAAAAAAAAATATAGTGATAATAGCCTGTTAGTGTCTCACTTTATCATCTTATGAAGAGTAGGAAATAACTCAAGAAAGACCCCGTGGAGGAAAAGAAATGAATGAAGAAGTACCACCACCTGCCTGGATGCAGATAGTCACTCAACTCCAACAGCAAGTGGCAGAGCAGCAACAGGTCATCAATACCTTGATGATGAATCAACGAGAAAATCTTGTTACTCAGCCACGGACTCAGAATGTCATTCCAACTGCATCTTCTGCCCCACCAGACCCACCAACAACTCCAGTGGGAGGGGTGAGACAAGAGGCCTATCTGATTCATTGGCAAAAGTTGAAGCTAGAGAGTTTTGCCGGTGCCAGTGAACCATGGGATGCTCAGGCATGGTTCAAGACAATAGAGAGCATAGTGGAACTGCTGGACTGGCCTGAGAATAAGAAAGTTAAGTGTGCCTCGTTCTGTCTGACCGAAGATGCCAGAATGTGGTGGGAGCGAGTAAAGGCCAAGAGGGTGGTGAACCAAATGTCATGGACGGACTTTGAGACAGAGTTCTTCGAGGAGTTCTTCCATATGCGAGTCACCAATAAGCATTATGATGAGTTCACGGAGTTCCGACAAGGGGATTTATCAGTAGATGAAGCGGTAAAGAAGTTCAATAGGTTGGCTTGCCTATGTCCGGAACTGGCCAGTACTGAGAAGGAAAGAGTTAGGTTGATGCTAAAGATGTTGAGACCGGAGATAGCTCTGAATGTGGTTGGTGGAATTAATAGACCACAGACCACTGAAGAGCTAATCAGCAGTGCGCTAATCACGGAGCATTACATGAATAGTATCAAGCACCAAAAGCTAGCCTCGACAGAAAGCAAAGGCCAGGGAAGTTCAGGAGGTCAGAAACCTCAGAGTGGTAATTTGAACTGGAAGCGAAACAACAATGGCAAGAGAAAATAGTGGAATAATGCAAAGGGAGATTCAGCTAATAAGCAGCTTACGTATCCTACATGTTCTAAGTGTGGGAGGAAGCATCCAGGAGTTTGCCGCTAGGGCGTGAGCGGGTGTTATATATGTGGTGTCGAGGGACACTTCGCCAAACAGTGCCCCACCAAGACCAATCTACCTCCGCCACAGTCTACTCAGTATGGAGGTAGAGCCCGACTACATCGGATCACGAGAGCCTTTGGAGGTCCTTACATCAGCCAAGGAAGATTGGAGGCCCCATCAGTTACACCTAATGCCTGGATCTTCTCCCTCACCAAGGAAGAGGTAGCAAATTCTTCTACGGTAGTCACAGGTCAAATATCTATCCTTAGTCAGCATGCTACCGTACTGTTTGATACTGGGGCAACTCATTCTTTCATGTCTATGACATTTGCTAAGAAGATAGATATAACTCCGGATATCTTAGATATTCAATTTTTAACGACCCTACCTTCGGGTGAAATAATGACATCTACACACTGGTTGCGTGTCGTGCCAGTCAGAATTTCAGACAGAGAGCTTTATAGTGATGTGGTCTTACTGGACATGCATGACTATGATGTCATCTTTGGAATGGACTTTCTGAGCAAGTATGGTGCTTCCATTGAGTGCCGTAAGTGAAGAGTAGTATTCCAACCCGAGACCGAGGCCAAATTTGAGTTTATGGGAGAACCAAGGAGGAAGACTAAGAAGTTCTTGTCTGCCATGGAAGCTCAAAAGATGTTAGCTAGTGAATGCACTGGGTATTTAGCACATATAGTTGATACTAAGCAAGACAGAAGCCAAAAGCTGGAAAAAGTCCCAATTGCATGTGACTACCCGGGAGTATTTCCTGACGAGCTACCAGGACTAGCACCTAGAAGGGAAGTTGAGTTTGAGATTGAGCTTATTTATGGTACCAACCCAATCTCAAAAGCACCCTATTGTATGACTCTAGCTGAATTGAAAGAGCTTCAGGAACAATTATGAGAGTTACTAGACAAGGGATTCATCCGCCCTAGTCATTCCCCGTGGGGAGCTCCGGTGTTGTTCATGAAAAAGAAAGATTGATCTATGAGGATGTGCATAGACTACCGAGCCTTGAATCAAGTGACGATCAAGAATAGATATCCTCTGCCAAGGATAGAGGATTTATTTGATCAATTGAGGGGAGCCACAGTCTTCTCCAAGATTGACTTGCGGTCCGATTATCATCAAGTAAGAGTTAAAGAGGAGGATATACCAAAAACAACTTTCCGAACGAGCTATGAACACTATGAGTTCATGGTAATGCCCTTCGGAGTGACAAATGCACCCACTATATTTATGGACTTGATGAATCGAGTATTTAAGGAGTTCCTTGACAAGTTTGTGGTCGTCTTCATTGACGACATCCTTATCTACTCGAGAACCCAGGAGGAACATGTCGAATGCTTGAAGACAGTCTTGCAAACCCTTCAGCAAAGACAGTTATATGCAAAGTTATCCAAGTGTGAGTTTTGGCTCGATCGAATATCATTTTTGGGTCATGTTATTTCAAAAGATAGAGTTATGGTAGACCCGACAAAGATAGAAGCGGTCAGTAATTGGGGTCAACCAAAGAATGCCAGTGAAGTCAGAAGTTTCCTTGGATTAGCGGGGTACTACCGGAAGTTTGTGGAAAACTTCTCAAGGATAGCTTCACCGTTGACGGTTCTTACCAGAAAGAACAAGAAGTTCGAATGGACCGAAGATTGTGAAAAGAGCTTCCTTGAATTAAAGAGGAGACTCACAAGTGCTCCAGTGCTTACACTTCCAGAAAGCAATGAGGGATTTGACATGTATAATGATGCATCCAAGATGGGACTCGGAGCAGTACTAATGCAGAAGGGTAAATTCATTGCTTATGCATCTAGACAACTCAAGGACTACGAAAAGAATTACCCCACTCATGACCTTGAGTTGGCAGCAGTGGTCTTTGCTCTGAAAGTTTTGAGACATTACCTATATGGAGTCCAATGCAAGATTTACACAGATCACCAGAGTCTGAAGTATTTCTTCACTCAGAAGGATCTGAATATGCGACAGCGCAGATGACTTGAACTAGTAAAGGACTATGACTGTGAAATCCACTACCATCCTAGAAAGGCAAACAAAGTAGCAGACGCACTGAGTAGAAAATCATGCGCCACTTTGATGTCCCTAGCAACACTATCCCAACCACTAGAGAAAGAGATAATGAATTTTTGGGGTTAAGATCATTTCTAGACATCTCTCCGCCTTGACCATAGTACCTACACTGTTTAGGGATATATTAGCAAGACAGGACAAAGATCCTAGCATCCAAAGGATCAAGCAAGAGATTCAAGAAGGAAAGGATGAAGGATTTCATGTCTCTGATAGTGGGGTATTATATTTGGGTGAACGCCTATATATCCCCAAGGACCCAGACTTAAGAAAGAAGATCCTAGAAGAAGCTCATGGGACCCCATATTCGATGCATCCTGGATCCACCAAGATGTATCAAGATATGAAAGGGAAATTCTAGTGGCTTGGTATGAAAAGGGACGTGGCTAAGTATGTTAGCACTTGTCTGTGATGTCAGAGAGTTAAAGCAGAACACTAGAGACCAGGAGGAGTTCTACAGCCTATCCAAATTCCAGAATGGAAGTGGGAGGAAATAGTCATGGATTTCATAGTAGGACTGCCCAAAATAACCAATGGCTACGATTCTATTTGGGTAGTTGTCGATAGATTGACAAAGTCTACTCACTTCATGCCTATCAGAATATCATACTCCATGGAACAGTTAGCCTAGTTATATGTCAAGGAAGTGATTAGACTACATGGAGTACCTAAGACCATCATCTTTGATAGAGACAGTCGCTTCACTTCACACTTCTGGGAGTGTGTTTAGACAACCCTCGACACTAAACTATGATTCAACACTGCATTTCATCCTCAGACAGATGGGCAAACAGAAAGGGTGAATCAGATTTTGGAGGATATGATAAGAGCTTATGCCTTAGATTTTAAAGAAAGTTGGTGCAAATATTTATGTTTGGCAGAGTTTGCCTATAATAATAGTTATCAAACCACAATTGGAATGACACCTTATGAAGCCTTGTATGGAAGGAGATGTAGATCACCTATCTGTTGGTATGAGAGTGGCGAGAAGAAAGAAATGAGACTCAAGACTGATTTTATAGATGACGCCACCAAAGTTATAAAGAACATACGCCAAAGGATAGAGACTGCCTAGAGTCGGCAGAAGAGTTACGCCGATGTCCGACGCAGACCCCTAGAGTTCCAAGTCGGGGATTTGGTGTTCATTAAGGTAGCTCCTATGAAAGGGGTAATGAGGTTTGGGAAGAAAGGCAAGTTAAGTCCTAGATATGTAGGTCCTTACCTGATCACCAAGAGAGTTGGTAAAGTAGCTTATGAGCTAGAGCTACCATAGGAGATGTCAGCTATCCACAATGTATTTCATGTTTCAATGCTTAAGAAGCACGTCCCAGATACCAACCAAGCGATTGAGCCACAGACGGTACAGATTCAAATAGATCTAAGTTATGAAAGTCGACCTATTCAGATAATAGATCGAGCAGTCAAGAAACTAAGAAATAAAGAAGTACTGTTAGTAAAAGTCTTATGGCAAAGTCAAAAGTTTGAAGAAACAAACTGGGAACGTGAGGATGACATGAAGCAAAAGTACCCCGGGATGTTCTAAGTTTTGAGAACAAAACTTTTATAAGGTATAAGGGATTGTAACAACCCAAATTTTTGTTCTTATACTTTTTATTTAGAAGAAAATAGAAATAAGAATAAGAATAGAAATAATAAAAATAGAAATAGAATAAATTTTTTTTTGAATAAATGGTTTGTTAGCGGGGGCTCAGACCATGAACCTTTGGTTTGGGGGAATAGGCTTCCTATCACTAAGTCATAAGATTACCAATGAGTAGGATGTAATAGAATATAACTATAGGCGGAAAAAATGGAGAAGTTAGTTAATTTAGCTAAGCATTTAAAGGGGTAATTAAATTAGGGAAACCCTAGTTTATATATAGATTTTTTTTATTTTTTTTTTCTCTTTTCTCCTTTCCCTAATCCTTGCGTCGACCACCTCTCCTCCTCTTCTCTCCAAACACCGACCACCTCTCCTCCCCTTCTCTCCAAACGCCGCCCAACCACGCCACCTCTCTTCCCCTTCCGTTTTCCAGCCGCCGAAGCGAGGAAGAAGATTGTCTTCTCTTTGGATAATTCAAGAGGGGATTTTCCAAGAGGGATCTCCTCAAGGACTTGGTAGAGGATCACGCTAAAGCAAAAGAACACGTAGGAGGTCTTCTCTTTACGCAATCTAACGATATAAATTGGTGAAAAAGCGTAGGAAGTAAGTATTGCTCACCTGTAGTATAAGTAGTTATCATATGTCATTGATATGTTTTTTTTATGCTTGTTATTTCCAGTTACATGGTTGAGCAATTTATATGCATGTATATGAGCTAGTTATGCATGGTATCTTTAGTTACATGATTTTTACCCGTTATGTTATGTTTGATTTAGTATCATGTTTAGATCCATGATAAGAATGTGATTTATGATCATGCATGTTGTAGATGAGTTGTAGCTTACAATTATATGCATGATATAGAGTAAGATGTAAAAATATTTCCTTTATAAAGAAAATTTAAAGATGCTCCCCGTTCGAATTGGGGATTAAGAGCACGACGATCTTCAGTATGCTCCCCATTTCAGTTTTGGGGGTCAAGAGCATAATGATCTTTATGGTGCTCCCCATTCGTGGTTTAGGGGATTAAGAGCATTTTTTTAGTATGTATAAGAATATAAGTATAAAAGAAGTATTTTACTTTTGACAGGGCATGTACCGGGCATTAGTTTCGCCCATGGGCCAAGACCCTCAGTTTCAGTTACCCTAGTAGGTTCGGTGGTTAACTACCCCAGCCTATTAGGAAAGCGCACATTGGTACTATGTCGGGCTCATATTCAGGATGATTATTAATTTGAAATATTAGTATAAGTATAAGTAAAAGTTTTCAAAGTTAATCATTCCAGTTCAGATACACTATTTACAAATTTCAAAATACTTAAGAGCATGGTTTATACAAGAGACATGTATTCAGAGTTATGATTTCCAGTTATGCTTGCATGTGTATCAATGTATCAAGGGTAAGAGAACTAGTGGCATGATTTCATACATTGCATGTTTTTGTGAGCATAGCAAGTACTTACTAAGCATTATTGCTTACAGTTTTCATTTCCTTATACTGTAGATAAAGGTAAAGAAAAGCTTCAGTAAGGTGGTGTAACACCCCCCTAGTCTTTCCACTCTCTACCAAGGGAGATGTCACTACTTTACTGTCTCTATCTTTAATTCATGCAATATACCAATGCAATATGCTAACAACTAAAATAATCATAAGGACCTTTACATCACTTAAACAATAATCATTTCAAGATCTTCACCTAACATGAAAGTATTAAAACTAACTCAATATGACTCTAGCATTCTTTGGTTTCAACCATAATTAATCCAGTTGAACTTCAACAATATCAAAAGAAAACAAGAAACTAAAAATCTGATTTAGATATCTGCACTTAGGATCTTTTACTTCCACTGTTCCGTCGCCACACACACCCAGCACTTCATCCGCCATGCCACCTTACTGAAGCTTTTCTTTACCTTTATCTGCAGTATAAGGAAATGCAAACTATAAGCAACAACGCTTAGTAAGTACTTTCTATGCTCACAAAAAGTATGAAATCATGCAACTAGTTCTCTTGCCTGGATACATTGATACACATGCAAACATAATCGAAATCATAACTCGATTACTTGTCTCTTGTATGAAATCATGCTCTTAAGTATTTTAAAACTTGTAAAAAAGTGTATCAATCTGGAATGATTAACTTTGAAAACTTTTACTTATACTTATCCGACATTTCAAAATAATAATCATCACGGATATGGGCCCGATAGTACCAATGCGCTGCATTCCTAATCAGGCCGGTGTACAACCAAGAACCTACTAGGGTAACTGAAACTGAGGGCCTCGGCCCGTGGGCGAAACTGATGCCCGGTACATGCCCTGTCAAAAAGTAAAATACTTCCTTTATACTTATATTTTTATACATACTGAAGGAAATGCTCTTAATCCCCTAATTCACAAATGGGGAGCACCATAAAGATCATTATGCTCTTGACCCCCAAAACTGAAATGGGGAGCATACTGAAGATCGTTGTGCTCTTAATCCCCAATTCGAACGGGGAGCATCTTTAAATTTTCTTTATAAAGGAAATATTTTTACATCTTACTCTACATCATGCATATAATTGTAAGCTACAACTCATCTACAACATGCATGATCATAAATCACATTCTTATCTTGGATCTCAACATGATGCTGAATTACCCATAATATAACGGTAAAATTGCGTAACTGAAAACATCATGCATAACTGGAAATAATATGCATATAAACTGCTCAACCATGTAACTGGAAATAACAAGCACAGAAAAAACATATCAATGACATACGATAACTACTTATACTGCAGGTGAGCAATACTTACCTTCGATTGCTTTAACTTATATTTGTAAAACCTAATGAGATGCAACCTTCTATCCCGCCCTAGCAGCTGCCCTCTAAGGTCTCTTGAATCCCACCTTTCCTTGGATTCGGCGGAGAAGACAACCCTAGGAGAAAATTCTCCTTGATCTGTGGTTCGGCGGTGGAGGGACCAAGAGAGAGTAGAGGTGTCCTCTAGGGTATTAGGGAGGTTAAATTTATAACCATCAAGGCTTAACCTATTCCCTTATAAATTTCCTAAAATTTCTCTCTTTAACAGAATTAATTCCTTCTTCAATTAAATTCGTGACTTCTCCCTAATCATATAAAATTTTTATTCCCTTATAAATTTCCTTAAATCTCTCTCTTTAACAGAATTAATTCCTTCTTCAATTAAATTCGTGATTTCTCCCTAATCATATAAAATTTTTATTCCCTTATAAATTTTCCTTAAATTTCTCTCTTTAACAGAATTAATTCTTTCTTCAATTAAATTCGTGACTTCTCCCTAATCATATAAATTTTTTTATTGGATTTTTGGTGACTCACCCCTTCTTGTCCGATTTTCTTTTCTTTTATCTTTTTTTTTATTTCCTTTAAATCAACGGTTCATGGTTCGAGTTTTTATTATTATTATTATTATTCTATTATTTTTATTACTTCTATTCTTATTTCTATTTTCCTCTAATAAAAATATAGGAATTAAAATTTGGGATGTTACAATCCCTTATACCTTAAAAAAGTTTCGTCCTCGAAACTTAGAAAAGCTCAGGGTACTTTTGCTTCATGTCATCCTCACGTTCCCAGATTGCTTCTTCAACCCTTTGACTTTGCCATAAGACTTTTACTAACGGTATTTCTTTGTTTCTTAGTTTCCTGACTGCTCGATCTATTATCTGAATAGGTCGACTTTCATAACTTAGATCTGTCTGAATCTGTACCATCTGTGGCTCAATCACTTGGTTGGTGTCTGGGACGTGCTTCTTAAGCATTGAAACATGAAATACATTATGGATAGCTGACATTTCCTATGGTAGCTCTAGCTCATAAGCTACCTTACCAACTCTCTTGGTGATCAGGTAGGGGCCTATATATCTGGGACTTAACTTGCCTTTCTTCCCAAATCTCATTACCCCTTTCATAGGAGCTACCTTAATGAAAACTGAATCTCCGACTTGGAACTCTAGGGGTCTGCGTCGGACATCGGCGTAACTCTTCTGCCGACTTTGGGCAGTCTCTATCCTTTGACGTATGTTCTTTATAGCTTTGGTGGCGTCATCTATAAAATCAGTCTTGAGTCCCATTTCTTTCTTCTCGCCACCCTCATACCAACAGATAAGCGATCTGCATCTCCTTCCATACAAGGCTTCATAAGGTGCTATTCCAATTGTGGTTTGATAACTATTATTATAGGCAAACTCTGCCAAACACAAATATTTGCACCAGCTTCCTTTAAAATCCAAGGCACAAGCTCTGAGCATGTCCTCCAAAATCTGATTCACTCTTTCTGTTTGCCCATCCGTGCGAGGATGAAATGCATCTTGAATCGTAACTTAGTGTCGAGGGCTTTTCAACACACTCCCGGAAGTGAAGCGGCTGTCTCTATCGAGAGATAATGGTTTTAGGTACTCCATGCACCTAATCACTTCCTTGACGTATAATTGAGCTAACTGCTCCATGGAGTATGATATTCTGATAGGCATGAAGTGAGCAGACTTTGTCAATCTATCGACAACTACCCAAATAGAATCGTAGCCATTGGTTGTTTTGGGCAATCCTACTATGAAATCCATGGCTAGTTCCTTCCACTTCCATTCTGGAATCTGGATAGGTTGTAGAATTCCTCCTGGTCTCTGGTGTTCGGCTTTCACTCTCTGACATGTCAGGCAAGTGCTAACATACTTAGCCACATCCCTCTTCATACCAAGCCACCAGAATTTCCCTTTCATATCTTGATACATCTTGGTGGATCCAGGATGCATCGAATATGGGGTCCCATGAGCTTCTTCTAGGATCTTCTTTCTTAAGTCTGGGTCATTGGGGATACATAGGCGTTCACCCAAATATAATACCCCACTATCAGAGACACGGAATCCTTCATCCTTCCCTTCTTGGATCTCTTGCTTGATCCTTTGGATGCTAGGATCTTTGTCCTGTCTCGCTAATATATCCTCAAATAGTGTAGGTACTATGGTCAAGGCGGAGAGCTGTCCAGAAATGATCTCAACTCCAAAATTCATTATCTCTTTCTCCAGTGGTTGGGATAGTGTTGCTAGGGACATTAAGGTGGTGCATGATTTTCTACTCAGCGCGTCTGCTACTTTGTTTGCCTTTCCAGGATGGTAGTGGATTTCACAGTCATAGTCCTTTACTAGCTCAAGCCATCTGCGCTGTCGCATATTCAAATCCTTCTGAGTGAAGAAGTACTTCAGACTCTGGTGATCTGTGTAAATCTTGCATTGGACTCCATATAAGTAATGTCTCCAAACTTTCAGAGCAAAGACCTTTGCTCAACGCCAAGGTCATGAGTGGGGTAATTCTTTTCATAGTCCTTGAGTTGTCTAGATGCATAAGCAATGACTTTACCCTTCTGCATAAGTACTGCTCCGAGTCCCATCTTGGATGCATCACTATACAGGTCAAATCCCTCATTACTTTCTGGAAGGGTAAGCACTGGAGCACTTGTGAGTCTCCTCTTTAATTCAAGGAAGCTCTTTTCACAATCTTCGGTCCATTCGAACTTCTTATTCTTTCTAGTACGAAGTCAGCGGTGAAGCTATCCTTGAGAAGTTTTCCACAAACTTCGATAGTACCTGCTAATCCAAGGAAACTTCTGACTTCACTGGCATTCTTTGGTTGACCCCAATTACTGACCGCTTCTATCTTTGTCAGGTCTACCATGACTCCATCTTTTGAAATAACATGACCCAGAAATGACATTTGATCAAGCCAAAACTCACACTTAGAGAACTTTGCATATAACTGTCTTTGCTGAAGGGTCTGCAAGACTGTCTTCAAGTGTTCGACATGTTCTTCCTGGGTTCTCGAGTAGATAAGGATGTCGTCAATGAAAACGACCACAAAATTGTCAAGATACTCCTTAAATATCCGATTCATCAAGTCCATAAACATAGCGGGTGCATTTGTCACTCCGAAGGGCATGACCACGAACTCATAGTGTCCATACCTCGTTGAAGCTATTTTATATCATCCTCTTTAACTCTTACTTGATGATAACCTAACCGCAAGTCAATCTTGGAGAAAGCTGTGGCTCCTCAATTGATCAAATAAATCCTCTATCCTTGGCGGAGGATATCCGCTCTTGATCGTCACTTGATTTAAGGCTCATTAGTCTATGCACATCCTCATAGATCCATCTTTCTTTTCACGAACAACACCGAGCTCCCCATGGGGAATGACTAGGCGTATGAATCCCTTGTCTAATAACTCCCGTAATTGTTCTGAGCTCTTTCAATTCAATTTGAGCCATACGATAGGGTGCTTTTGAGATTGGGTTGGTACCAGAATAAGTTCAATCTCAAACTCAACTTCCTTCTAGGTGCTAGTCCTGGTAGTTCGTCAGAAATACTTAGGGTAGTCACATACGATTGGGACTTCTTCTAGCTTTTGGCTTCTTGCTTAGTATCAACTATATGTGCTAAATACCCGTGCATCCACTAGCTAGCATCTTCCGAGCTTCCATAGCACAAGAACTTCTTAGTCTTTTTCCTTAGTTCTCCAATAAACTCAAATTTGGCCTCGGTTCGGGTTGGAATACTACCCTTCGCTTTACACTCAATAGAAGCACCGTACTTGCTAAGAAGGTCCATTCCAAAGATGACATCATAGTCATGCATGTCCAACAAGATCAAATCACTATAAAGCTCTCTGCGACATTACGTAGACGCAACATGATTGTTTCACCCGAAGGTAGGGTCGTTTAAAAATTAATATATAAGATATCCGGAGGTATATATATCTTCTTAAAAAAAGTCATATACATGAAAGAATTGGTTGCCCCAGTATCAAACAATATTGTAGTATTCTGACTAATGATAGGTATCGACTGTAACCCTTTGTAGAAGCATTTACTACCTCTTCCTTGGTGAGGGAGAAGATCCGACCATTAGGTGTAACTGATGGAGCCTCTAATCTTCCTTGGCGGATGTAAGGACCCTCTAGTGCTCCCTGGTCTTTGTGGGGCACTGTTTGGCGAAGTGTCCCTCGACACCACATATATAACACCCGTTCCATACAGCGTAAACTCTGGATGCTTCCTCCCACACTTAGAACATGTAGGATCGTAGGTCGCCTTCTTGACCGAACCTCCCTTTGCATTATTCCATTGCTTCCTCTTTCCATTGTTGTTTCGCTTACAATTCTAATTAACGCTCTGAGATTTCTGACATCATTAAATTCCCTGGCTTTTGCTTTCTACCGAGTCTAGCTTTTGTTTCTTGATACTATTGATGTAATGCTCCGTGATTAGTGCACTGCTGATTAGCTCTTTAGTGGTCTCGTGGTCTATTAATTCTACCATGACATGCTATCTCGGTCTCAACATCTTTAGCATCAACCTAACTCTTTCCGTCTCAAGATCGACGTTGACATAGGCAAGTCAACCTATTGAATCTCTTTACCGCTTTGTCTACTGATAAATTCCCTTGTAGGAACTCTGTGAACTCATCATAAGATGATCAAGTTAAACCACTATAAGGCTATTATCACTACTTTTTATCATCTTCACATACATATCTAGATGTGTTCTATTACTTCTCCATCATCTTTATATATATATATATATGCAAGCATGTTTAACTCAAAGAAAACATTCTAGGTGAGCATGTTTAACTTAAAAGTAGCATTCCTTACTACTCATAAAATAAATAAAGCGGATAAATACTTGCTTACTTGGGAGGCGGGTGATGCTCGATGTGTGTGTGAAGAAGGCGGAACCGCTCGATACCATCTTGTAACACCCCCTAGTCTTTCCACTCTACCAAGGGAGATGTCACTACTTTACTCTCTATCTTTAATTCATGCAATATACCACTGCAATATGCTAACAACTAAAATAATCATAAGGACCTTTACATCACTTAAACAATAATCATTTCAAGATCTTCACCTAACATGAAAGTATTAAAACTAACTCAATATGACTCTAGCATTCTTTGGTTTCAACCATAATTAATCCGATTGAACTTCAACAATATCAAAAGAAAACAAGAAACTAAAAATCTGATTTAGATATCTCGCACTTAGGATCTTTTACTTCCAGTTGTCGCCACACACACCCGACTTCATCGCCATGCCACCTTATCAAGCTTTTCTTTACCTTTATCTGCAGATAAGGAAATGCAAACTATAAGCAACAACGCTTAGTAAGTACTTTCTATGCTCACAAAAACATGCACCGTATGAAATCATGCAACTAGTTCTCTTGCCACTGGATACATTGATACACATGCAAACATAAGCTGGAAATCATAACTCGATTACTTGTCTCTTGTGAAATCATGCTCTTAAGTATTTTAAAACTTGTAAACAAGTATCCGAATCGAATGATTAACTTTGAAAACTTTTACTTATACTTATACGATATTTCAAAATAATAATCATCTCGGATATGGGCCCGGCATAGTACCAATGCGCGATTCCTAATAGTAGGGGTGGCCAACCACCGAACCTACTAGTAATCGAAATCAGGGCCTCAGCCTCGGCGAAATCGATGCCCCATGCCTCAAAAGTAAAATACTTCCTTTATACTTATATTTTTATACATCAAGGAAATGCTCTTAATCCCTAATTCACAAATGGGGAGCACCATAAAGATCATTATGCTCTTGACCCCCAAAAGCAAATGGGAGCATCAAGATCGTTGTGCTCTTAATCCCCAATTGAGCAGGAGCATCTTTAAATTTTCTTTATAAAGGAAATATTTTTACATTTTACTCTACATCATGCATATAATTGTAAGCTACAACTCATCTACAACATGCATGATCATAAATCACATTCTTATCTTGGATCTCAACATGATCAATTACCCATAATATAACGGTAAAAGAAAACATCATTGCATAACTGGAAATAATATGCATATAAACTGCTCAACCATGTAACTGGAAATAACAAGCACAGAAAAAACATATCAATGACATACGATAACTACTTATACTGCAGGTGAGCAATACTTACCTTCGATTGCTTTAACTTATATTTGTAAAACCTAATGAGATGCAACCTTCTATCCCGCCCTAGCAGCTGCCCTCTAAGGTCTCTTGAATCCCACCTTTCCTTGGATTCGGCGGAGAAGACAACCCTAGGAGAAAATTCTCCTTGATCCGTGGTTCAGGTGGAGGGACCAAGAGAGAGAGAGAGGTGTCCTCTAGGGTATTAGGGAGGTTAAATTTATAACCATCAAGGCTTAACCTATTCCCTTATAAATTTCCTAAAATTTCTCTCTTTAATGTAATTAATTCCTTCTTCAATTAAATTCGTGACTTCTCCCTAATCATATAAAATTTTTATTCCCTTATAAATTTCCTTAAATCTCTCTCTTTAACAGAATTAATTCCTTCTTCAATTAAATTCGTGATTTCTCCCTAATCATATAAAATTTTTATTCCCTTATAAATTTTCCTTAAATTTCTCTCTTTAACAGAATTAATTCTTTCTTCAATTAAATTCGTGACTTCTCCCTAATCATATAAATTTTTTTTTATTGGATTTTTGGTGACTCACCCCTTCTTGTCCGATTTTCTTTTCTTTTATCTTTTTTTTTATTTCCTTTAAATCAACGGTTCATGGTTCGAGCCTCGGCTAACGAACCAATTATTTCTTTTATTATTATTATTATTATTCTATTCCTATTTTTATTACTTCTATTCTTATTTCTATTTTCCTCTAATAAAAATATAGGAATTAAAATTTGGGATGTTACAATCATGGCGGATGAAGTGCTTAGAGTGTGTGATGACAGAACAGTGGAAATAAAAGATCCTAAGTGCAGATGTCTAAACCAGATTTTAAGTTTCTAATTGTTTTTTTTTTTATATTGTTGAAGTTCAACTGGATTGTTTATGGTTGAGACCAAAGGATGCTAGAGTCATGTTGAGTTAGTCTTAATACTCGCATGTTATATGAAGATCTTGAATTGGTCATTGTTTAAGTGATGTCAAGGTCCTTATGATCATTTTAGTTGTTAGCATATTACATGAATTTTGGAATGATGGTAATATGGGGTGATGATTAAAGTATAGTGTCAGAGTAAGAAAAAGAGAAGAATTCAAGAATAAGACAGTAAAGTAGTGACATCTCCCCTAGTAAAGAGTGGAAAGACTAGGGGGTGTTACATAGCGACGTAAAGTCTAAGTGAACTTTGGCAAATGGGAAGTCCAAGGGTATGTTTGGCGGCATAAAGTCCAAGCATGGGTCTTGGCGGCGTAAGTCTAAATAGATCTTGGCAAGGAAGTCTAAGGGTGAGGTTTTGACAGCGTAAAGTCCAAGCATGTGGTCTTGGCGACATATGTCCAAATGAACATTGGCAAAGGACCCGATTAACATGTCAGCCGATGGAAGCATCTAAAAGCTAACGTGAAGGATAAAGAGTCACATGCTCGAGGGATCTGAGAGGCGTGAGACTGATGGAGATGGCTAGAAGTCTTAGGTCTAAGCTATGGGTGAGTATCTAATATGAGGGGATCACACTTAGGTTAAACCTCGTGTTTGAGGTTTACCAGTTGACTGAGATTATGGACTAGTCGACCGGCCAAGTGTTTGACACTCGGGAGCCTAGTCAACGCTGAGCAATCGATTGGGGTTATGACTAGTCGATTGGTCGGGTAGTCGACTGAGCTTCGACTGCCCAACTTGTGTTCGGACAATCGACTACTAGTTGTGGGTAGTCGACTGATGGTGGTGGACACTGGCACAGAATGTCCCGTAGTCAACTGGCTAGTCGACTACTGGGTTGACAGTCGACTTCTAAGGTATCCGTTAGTTGGAATGCCAATGTAGATTAGTCCATTGTGAGATAACGGATAAAAGAGTAGTCGATTGGTGCCTTTTAACAGTGGACTCCTGGGCACAAAATCAACCAACTGCATGTTATAAAAGAAGCATCTCATGGAGGATTTCAACAAGCGTTTTTGGGGCGATTTTGAAAGGGAAGTGTTGTTGCATTCCATACATTCAAGAGTAATCCAAAGCAACTAAGGCTACGTTTGGTACGGGGTAATCAGACTTGTAATGTAATCAGGATTACATTACAAGATGATTTACTTTGTTTGGTAATATTTCAAAGATGTAATGTAATGTAATTGCATTACAAAATAAAAGCCAATATCCGTAATCTCGATTACGAAGGAAAAGCTATGTAATCCGATTACATTACAGACTCAATATTTATCATGACAAATATATCCTTCTTTTATTTTTTTCATTGCTTCCTGGTGCTCATCGGCGACGACCACCAGCGATGGTTGCCGACCGGTGATGGTTGTCGGTCGGCGATCGGCCGACGAACGACGATCGGCTGACGGTCAGCGACTGACCGACGATTGGCCAGCGATCGACGGTCGGCGATCAGGCCGCGATCGGGCGACGATCGGTCAAGGCCGACGATCAGTCGACGATCGACCAACTACCGACGGCACACTGGCGATCAGGCGACGACCGACTAGCGACGGTCGACGATGGTCGACGACGACCGACGACGATCGATGATCGATGATCGACCGATGGCCAGCGACCGGCAATCGGTGACTAAGAATTATATTACCTTAAGAAGAAATTATAAGGGTATTTTTGTTATTTTATAATAATATGAATTACATTCTTTATAACAAATATGGATACCAAATAAACGAATGTAATCACTTTTGTAATAAAAGATTACACACCAATCGCTAACCAAATATAGTAATGTAATCGAACCTGAGTTTTGATTATAGCAAATACACTAAGTTAAATTTACTTTGTTATCTCACGAGCTAAATCAAGTGTGCAGGAATATATGCTAAGCTAAGCTGAAGGTCTGCGACACTCGGAGGAAACCGTAGTGGTCGGGCGACACCGAGAGGACTTCGGAGGGAGCCGAAGAAATTAGGTGTAGACCGGAAGCGAAACTTCAAAAGGTAAAGGTTGAGGTAAGCTCGTGTGAGTGAGCGTAAGTAAGGTCGTGTCCTCCGTACGGGGACATCCTTAGGCGATGATCCGACTCAAGACTTCCAATAGAAGGTCTATTTCGAGATCGGATGGTAAATGACCATCGAGCTTACTTATACTAACTGCATTTTCGAGCTAGCTCTTCGTTGCAGTTGGAAACCCTGCCATCAGTCGACTGATGGCTTGTATCAGTCGACTGATGCCTCTAGCAGTCGACTGAGAGGGTTGATCAGTCGACTGCTGGTCAAGGATCAGCCTCGAGGAGAGTCAAAGCTTATCACAATTTCTCAAGGGCTAGGTGGCATCACCTCATGAAACCTCATCTCAACGTTTAGGGTTTCACAAGGCTATAAAAGTAGAGGTTCTCCACCCCTTTTCCATCATTCAAAGTGCTCCAAAGTGCTCTCGCTATGCTACTCTTCTACGATGATCTTACGACGACAAAGTGTTACCGCATCTTCGACGACAAGAGCTCAAGTTCCTTTGTTTTTAGTCGTTGGTGTATTTTTTATAAATTGTCATCTTTTGTTTACATCTTTCTTTATCGTGCTTTAATCGTAACAAGGAGAGGAGGAGTGTCTCTCTACCTTGATTTTTCGTGTCGATTGTATTCGCTTACTCCTACCTCTAACGAGGAGGAGTGTTTTTGCTTTGCCCTCCATACGCAGTCTAGGACCGTTAGGGCCTTGGATTAGCAGCCAAAGGCTGTGAGCCAAGTAAAAACAAATTTGTTATATTTATTTTCCGTTGCACCTTACTCTTTTACTTGTGTTTTTAAACGAATCGAAAAGTTTTCCTTGCGCTATTCAACCCCCCCCCCTCTAGCGCTCAAATCAATCCAAAATTCTTGTATTCATTGTATTACCTGTTGTAACCACTTGTACGAGGTTTCTTCGCCTCCTACTTGTTGTCGAGAAGGAGTGTTTTTTTATTATTAGTGGTGTTTGGCATCGCTAGAGCTCATTTGAGCTCAATCCGTGGAGTAGGAATCCTAAGGTTCCGAACTACATTATATCGGCATGTTATTGTGTTGTGCTTGTGTTTGTGCGCTTGTATTTTTGTTATTGCTTTATTATCTTTGTTTCCGCTGCGCTAACGAAAATTGTAGCAAGCACGATCAAATTCCATCATCGACGAATGACACACTATTCACCCCCCTCTAGCGCTCATCGAAGATCCTACAATTGATATCAGAGCTTGGAGCTCTTTTATGGATTAACAACCGGGAGCAAAGCGCTAGAGGAAAGAAGATGAAATTTGAAGAAAAATTGGGATGAGACATCAACACGTCGGTTCCATATGCTCTTTATGGACGAGAAGACTTCAATCAATGGAAGACAAGGATTGAAGAATTCATTTTGATGAGAGACTTCGAAGATTGGTCTACATTGATGGAATGATTTGAATATCCAAAAGGGTCAAAAGGAGGAATCCTCAAAATGAAGAAGCGGACCGGGGAACAACTCCAAGAATTCGAGAAAAATAAGAAGGTAATAAAATTCTTGGTTGATTTAATCCCTAATAACATTTTGTGTAGTTTAGGAGATTACATGGATGTCAAGGAGATATGGAGCAAGTTGGCAAGATTTCATGAGGAGCCTCACTCGACACAAGAAGAAGAAGAGAAGAAGGAAGAAAGCTCATCCTCACAAGTAAGTGAGGATTCAAAAGTTGAAGAGAAGGAGATTAGGTCATCTTCAATGTCGGAGCCAACTCAAGAGGAACCATCCACCTCCGATCGAGAAGATGAAGAAGCTCAAAATTTCACCACCATTGACCTAGATAACTCAAGCAATTTAGTTAAAAAATAAAAGTCATATAATTTGCTTTGAGTGTAGGAAAGCCGGACATTACAAGAGTAAGTGCCCGAAAAGAGTCAAGAGGCCTCAACCGACGCCAAAGGTCAAGGATGTCAGTGGCCCAATTAGGAAGAGCAAGGAGTACATGGTGTGCTTTAAGTGCCAACAACCGGGGCATTTTAGGAGTCAATGCCCTAGGGGGAGGAGGAAAATTCAAGAATGAGCATCACATGTAGGGGGAGCCTCTAAGGCAAACCCTAAGATATATTTTAATAATGCACCTTCGAATTTCAATACTAAAAAGCATGTTTTTAATTCTTTTGCAATTGTGCATAATCATAAAGAGCATGCTAGAAATAATAGACTCTATTGTTTAGGTGTCAAATCATGTAATTTTAGAACTAAGGAGAAATTTGAGACTAATATCCCTAAAACAATGTTACCTAAGGAAAATATTAGGAAGATACAAAACCATTTAAGTATTAATCCTAAAAAGGATAGGCATATGCCTAGAAGAAATGGTAATGCCCAAAGACTCAATCAAAAATCAAAAATTGGGCAATTAGAATTAGAAAATCAAGTTTTGAGATCAAAACTTGAAAAATTGAAAAAGACCCTTAAGAAAATGTAAAATCAAATGCAAGGGTCAAATAATTAAACTCTAGGATCTAGGAGTCAAAACCTAGGGTTTAGGAAGCAAGGTCCACCCAAGGGCAAGAAAGGTTTGGGTCACAAACCTAAGCCTAAGGAGACCTATCATAATATTCCATTTGATTATGGAACTCAACCTAGGTCTAGGAGGTCATGGTTACTAGGGAAGTCATCCCTAAAGATAACCATGGAGTGTGCCTAGTGGCTAAGGTTTCAAGGAAACCTAGGGAGGCCACTAAGAAGGTTACAAGAGGAGCTACCCCTAGAGTTAACCTAGGCAAGACCTAAATGACCCAGACTTCTAAGCCTAGGAGGGTCATTAAGAGGATATATAGGGAAGTTATCCCTAAGGAATACCTAGTAAACCCAAGGAGCTCAAATAGGTTTTGAGTTTCTAGGAGCGTGATCAATTCACGCTAAATGGGTTAGGATGTGTCAACCTTGATTGGATGTGTAGTTAATTCAACCATAGCAAAGTTGACACTTTAGGTCATTTTCAAGGTTATGGGTACCTTGAAAATAAGTTTGAATCTTTAATCCTAAAAGATTTTAGGATGTGCCAATATTATTTAAGAAGTTTGATAAATTGATTAAATTGACACAAACTAGGTTTTGAAGGTCATAGTGTATCATTTTGGGTTTTTGGTACACTTGGGAGATAAGTAGTAATATGGAAAAATGAATTTAATTCTAACAAATGACAATCAATACTAAAATTTAGGTATTGTTATACCTTTATATCTTATTTTCCATGATTTTTTTGCCATATACCATGTCATGATATCATATTTCATCTTTATCATATAAAATGTCATGATTATATTTAGGTTAGTTTTTATTTCATGTATGCTTAGGTTTATATTTATAGCATGACATCATGATTATTGGCACATATTTATTTATGTTATCATTTATGCCATAATCATCATTCATGCATTTAGGATTTATGAAAATTGATTTAAGGACAATTGGCTTGATTTGAAGTCTCATGTATAAGAGAATCAAGTAGTGCTGCCTTAGAAAAATGCATGAGACCTTAGTTTAGGATGAACAAAACTCACATCTCACATTACATTGACATGTGTGTGTATTGATACACCCTAGATACATGTTAGATGCTAAGAAATGAGTTAAGTTCACGGTGCATAGTTTTTGCATCTAGATGAACTCAAAATCATCTTATACCATGGATGAATCATGAGGAAAGCTTATATATAAGTCATGTGCATTAAACCCATAGACCATGGTTCAATATGAGATTTTAAAAATATTTTAAAATCATTTTGAAAAATCTTGGCGAGGTCTATCTTTTGATAGCAATCACCATTGAATAAGGTGATACAAAACAGGGTCAAACATTGAAACTTTTCAATAATTTTGAACTTTGTGTCAATCTCATTATTTTATGAGTATTTTATTTTTCTAATATTTTTCACCCATAATGATTGATATAAGTATTATACATATGAATTTTCATGATTTTTCGATTTATGTATAATTACTTATGAATTTTTGAATTTTATTTTCTAATTTCTGAATTCTACATTTGTAGAAAATCGATCGTCATGCCGCTATGGCGATCGTAGCGTCAAATAAGCGATCATTGCTAGTGTAAACAAGGATGTTTAGCCCATGTTTCAGTTATGTTAGGCTACCCTAATTGCTTCTAACCCTAGGGATATGCTTTGGAAATCATGAGAAAGGGTGAAAATCCATTGGATATAGATTGGGAGAGTTGTTTGTGTGTGTATCAAGTTTAAGAAGTGTGAAAATTCAAGGTTGAACTTTTAGCCTTAATTTTGATGGTTTAGTGTTCTTATAGGCTTAGGGACTCTCTAAGGACATTGTTGATGCAATGGTCATGGGGGAGCAAACCTTTAGGCGGAGATTATCCATCATGGGATGATCAATGTGTTCTTCCTCATAAGGGGGAGAATTTTAAGTTTTTAGAGAAGCGAGGATTGCCTCTCTTTAGTGATATGAGACTTATCACTAGGAAGAGTGAAAGCATCTTAGATGTTTTTGGATCAAGAGAGAGATTGTAAAATCTCATTGGGATATGAGACATTGACACCCTTGGGGAGAGCCTTTTTGATGTATGTCAAAAAGGGGGAGAATTTGAGAATTCCCAATTTGGAAAATTGGAAGGATTGGATTGGATTAGTGTTCTAATTCAAAGATGTTGGTTTTTGTCAAATATCAAAAAGGGAAAGATTGTTGATGCAATCGACCCAGGTCACGATTGACCAGACTCGAGTTTGACTCGAGTAGTGGTTTGATGTCAGTGTTTTGATGTTTGACATTGATGTTTGACAATGAGTTGACCATTGTTTGACAATGGGTTGATTATATGGTTGATATGAGATTGATCATATGATGGAGAAGTCCAAGTGGGACACTTGGCATGGAAAGTCCAAGTCTTGGATACTTGGCATGGAAAGTCCAAGCATGTGTCTTGGCAAGGGAAAGTCCAAGCCTGAGTCTTGGCAATTGGAAAGTCCAACATGGGTTGACATGGAAAGTCCAAGCATGGGTCTTGACAAGGGAAAGTCCAAGCTTGAGTCTTAACATTTGGAAAGTCCAACATGGGTTGGCAAGGGAAGTCCAAGGGTTGATATTAGTGGCGTAAAGTCTAAGCGAGAGTCTTGGCAGCATAAGTTTAATGGTTTGGCGGCATAAAGGCCAAGCGGTAGTCTTGGCAACGTAAGCCCAAATGTGCCTTAGCGGTGTATACCAGCTTAGCATGACAATAGCCGATAGAAGCATCTGAAGGCTAGCGTATGGATGAACAAGTCATGGATGACTTGGAGGGATCCGATAGACATGAGACTGACGGAGTGGCTAGAAGGCTTAGGTCTAGGCTAAGGGTGGTTTAGCAAGTATGAGGAGATCATACTTGAGGTTAAACCTCATGGTTGAGGTTATCAGTTGACTGGGGTCGACTTTGGACTAGTCGATTAGTCAAGTGTTTTGACACTTGACACCGAAGCCGATTTCGATTGACAATATCGGGATTATAATCACGACACTACTATGAGTTGGATCTGCGTTCGATTACGGCAAGAATAGCTCTGGCAATAATGACATCGTTAACTTGAGCTTTCTGATCCCGCCATTCATAGCGATCGTATTGTTTCGAAGCAGCTTGATAGCCAGTATCGATTGGCTCACGAGATAGCAGTCGATTGATGGGTAATGGAAGTTAACTGTCAGTGTATCCATTTGCTTGAATGCCGACGTGGATTAAGTCCGTTGTGAGACAACGACATTGTTGGCAGTCGACTGAGCCTTATGATAGTCGATTGTCAGGTGCAGAATCAGCCTTTAAAAGGAGTTCGAGGAGAAGATTTTTGGCATGATTCTTTGAGGTGATTTGGAGGAAATTTGCTACTGCAATCCAGACCTTCAAGGCTCTTCTCAAGCAACCAAACAAGCAAGCATCCAAAACAATAGTTGTAAAGTTTTCTTTACGTTGTTTTGTATATTTTATGTGTATTTGCTTGTATTCATTGTATTACCTATTGTAATCACTTGTACGAGGTTTCTCCTCCTCCGACTTATTGTCGAGGAGTATTTTTTATTATTAGTGGTGTTTGGCATCGCTAGAGCTCATTTGAGCTCAATCCGTGGAGTAGGAATCTTAAGGTTTCGAACCACGTTATATCGACATGTTATTGTGTTGTGCTTGTGTTTGTGTGTTTGTATTTTTGTTATTGTTTTATTATCTTTGTTTCCACTGTGCTAATGAAAATTGTAGCAAGCATAATCAAATATCATCATCGACGAACGACACGCTATTCACCCCCCTTTAGTGCTCACCGAAGATCCTACAGAAGATCCAAATTATTTTTTTATTTATTTAAGAAAATCAAATATATTAATGGCAGGAGGTATATCTCAATTAATGCTTCATATAATTCATAAATAGTTTGATATGCATCTCAATTAATGTTGTATATAATTCATAAAAATTAGGATATTATATATCTTGATTAACGATGCATATAATATATAAATTATTCTAACATGCTAATTTTTTTTGTAAAAAAGTAAGAATCTAACTATTCCATTAATCCGTCTCAAGATTATCATGAGAGAGATAAATAATGAGTGATCTATGACCTCAACGTATATAGCAAATACAATGAAAGATGTTACTCGAGGCAGATAGTAGATGCTAATCCTCAATCATGGTCATCGATTCAAGTTGTTTGGCTCCCCTTTCAAATATTTTTTTCGATTCACCTTTTTTTATTTTCAATTTTAGATAAAATCACAAAAAAAAATATTGAATTTTAATAAATTTGTTGCATTCATGGTTCAATTTGAGTTGGTAAAGTATAAAAAAAAATACATCCTTTTTTTTTACAGGTAAGCGTGGGATGTAATAAAATTCGATAATTTATCAAACAACGCTCTTGAAGTTTGAAATTGTTCAAAAAATATCATATTTTTTCATATTTATCAAATAACACACTTTATTCTTTTTTACCCTTCAGAAATAACGCACTTAATTTTCGAATGTGATACTGGGAATTCAAATCCCAGCACCACAGTAGTGGTGCTGAAATTGCACTACCATTGTGGTGTTAGAAATTCAAATCCCAGCACTATTGTGGTGCTGGGATTGCACCACCACTATGGTGCTGAAAATTTAAATCTCAACACCACAGTGGTGCTGAGATTTAAATTCTCAACACCACGTTCGAAAATTAAGTGCGCTATTTCTGAAGGGTAAAAAGAGAATTAAGTGTGTTATTTGGTAAATATGAAAGTATGAGGTATTTTTTTAGCAATTCCAAACTTCAGGAGCGCTGTTTGGTAAATCGTTGAATAAAATTTAATTGTCATGTTTATATAATAAAAGGCTTAATATCATATTTTTCTAAACTCAATAAATATGCCTAATAGCTGATGAAAAAAAAAATCAAATAATACACTCAACCATTGATATCCCAGTGAAGTTTAAATAAGACTCTACCATGTAACAGTTACAAAGTAGTTGCTACAATGTTTTAAAGTGATTTTGATCCCTTTGAAATAATTTTGATCACTTGAAATGATTTTGATGAAATTTAAATAATTTGACAAAGTTGATAAAAATTGTTTTAATATAATAATATTTAGAGTTTCGAGTTTATTATTCAAGATTTTAGCATTTATAATTTAAGGTTCAGCTAAACGGTATAGAGTTTTGAGTTTATTATTCAAGATTTTAGCATTTATAATTTAGGGTTCAGCAAAACGGTATAGTAGCTACATGGTACAATTATTTTAAACTTATTTTGACCATTTTAAAGTAATTTTTGAGGAAGTTTAAATAACTTTAATTAAGTTGATAAAATATATTTTTGATATAACAGTGTTTTATGTATAGCTGCTAACCATGCTATACCAATGGATATTTTTGATACAAAACATTTGGTAGAGCACTTTTTTAAAAAAAAAATTGAAAAAAAAGTCCTTTTGATGATTTACTTTTGATTTTTCCTATAAAACTTTAATAAAATAAAAAGTATTTGAATCTTGAATTGCCAACCTAATATATATTTGTCAACCTAATAAAATTTATTGACGATACATTAAGAGTGGACAAGATCCTATTATACATTGATATGAAGTGAAAAAATAATTGATAAAAAGATATATATAATCAAATTTTGCAAACATGCCAAATCTATTATCAAACAATTGGCATGTTAATTTCAAAGCAATGCAGCGGATGAATCGAAATTTTACCTCCAACCATCGAATCTTGTCAAAAGTTTCCGACTGTGAAGATTTTGGTGCTTCCGACCCTTTCTCCACGCAGAAATGATGGTATATTTGACTTAGGAAGAAGACCACACGTGGAGCAGGTACCAAAGACCAAATTTATAGCACATTGGCTCTGTCCAAAATCTTTGCCATCATTGAGAAGTTGGAAGAATCATGGGGTGACAGTTACAGGTGGTTTTTGGAACCGTTTTTCATGTTCCAAATACATAGACTACTTAGTTGCTCCATGGCCAATGGAGTCAAAATAATCAACATTATCCCACTTGGTCTATGTATATCCACTGTATAACAATATTAACATATGGATCATGACGACAGTTCTTCTAAATATAAGTATTATCTTCCATGTATCACAATATGTTACACTTCTCAATGTCAACCCCAAACAAGTTAAATAAACCTTATGTTTATTTGTAGTCCAAACATAATGATATTTCTTAAAACAATAAATATGTATACAATTCAAGAGAGAAATATCCAAACTAAATAAGAGTTTCATTAAAAAACATTAGAGTTTCATTGAAGAAACATTACATTATGGAACCAAATCTCATTTACGCTACATGATCCTTGAAATCCTTTGGTGGCATGCCCTTAGTCAGAGGATTCGCGATCATCAATTCAGTGCTAATGTGTTCAATAACCACTTTCTTTTTTTTTTTAACATGCTCTCTTATGACTAAGTACTTAATGTCAATATGTTTACTACGACTACCACTCCTGTGGTTCTTAGCCATAAATACAGCTGCTGAATTATCACAATATAATGTCAGAGGCTTTGAAATAGAGTCCACAACTCTAAGCCCAGATATGAAACTCTTCAACCATACACCATGCGAGGTTGCTTCAAAACAAAAGACGAACTCAACCTCCATAGTGGAAGTAGCAGTCAAGGTCTGCTTGACACTTTTCCATGACACAACCCCATCGGCTAACATAAACATGTAACCAGATGTTGATTTTCATGAATCAATACAGCCAGCAAAGTCTGCATCACTATACCAAATAACTTTCAACTTCTCAGTCTGTCTATACATAAGCATGCAATCCTTGGTTCCTTGAAGGTATCTCATAACCTTCTTTGCAGTCCGCCAGTGGTCAACACCTGGAGTACTCTGATATCTCCCAAGCATTCTAACAACAAATGTAATGTCAGGCCTAGTACATACCTGAGCATACATAAGACGTCCAACGGCTAAAGCATATGGAATGGTTTTCATTTGTTCCTGTTCGAGCTCATTTTTAGGACACTGATTCAAATTGAATCTATAACCTTTCACAATAGGTGCTATACTTGGTGAACAATCCTTCATTCGAAACCTCTCTAGAACTTTGTTGATATAGGTCTCTTGAAACAAACCCAAAATACCTCTAGATCTATCTCTGTGGATCTTTATGCCAATGACATAAGATGCATTACCCATATCCTTCATATCAAAGCTCTTTGAAAGAAATTGTTTCACCTCATATAACAAACCCTTATCATTAGTCACCAGTAAAATATCATCCACATATAGCACAAGAAAGCAAATCTTGCTCCCACTGACCTTCTAGTATATACAAACATCCATGATATTTTCTTCAAAACCAAATGAAGTAATAACATCATGAAATTTCAAATACCATTGACGAAAGGCTTGTTTTAACTCATATATGGACTTATTTAGCTTACAGACTAAATTCTCACTACTACTAGAGGAAAATCCTTCAGGTTGTTTCATATAAACCTCTTCCTCTAAATCACCATTAAAGAATGTCGTTTTCACATCCATCTGATATAGCTCCAAATCAAAATTACTACCAATGCCATGATTACACGAAATGAGTCTTTCTTAGATACAGGAGAAAAGGTATCCGTGTAGTCAATCCCTTCCCTCTGAGTAAATCCTTTGGCAACAAGTCTAGCCTTATGTCTCTCAGTGTTGCCTTTTGAGTCTTTTTTAGTTTTAAAGACCCATTTACAACCAATGGTTTTTACACCATTAGATAACTTGACAAGATCCCAGACTTTGTTAGATGCCATAAAATTCATTTCTTCTTTTATGACTTCATACCATAAGTCAGAAACATTAGAACTCATGGCTTGCGAAAATGTTTCGGGATTATTTTCGGCTCCAACATTATAGTCACATTCTTGTAGATACACAACATAATCATCAGAAATTGTTGATCTCTTAGTCCTAGTAGATCTCCTCAATGTTGCCTCAACAGTTTCCTGTGTAGCTAGATCATGTTACTCAACAGGTTGTTCAACAATTTCGGGTATTTGTTGAACCTTAGGGTCTACTGGATTTGGATCAACAATTTGTGGAACCTCTTGGACCTGTTGTTCAATATGCGCATAAACACAAGGTGCATTATGAACTATAACAATTGGTCTATTGGTTGAAGTGGAGCATTGAGCATCTTGATGACCTTTCCCAAGACCAGGGTCTTGAAAATGATCGCTCCCACTGATTAAATCATTTTCAAGAAATTTGGCATTTCTTGATTCCACAAACCTAGTACTATGAGAAAGACAATAAAATCTATATCCTTTGAACCTTTCGGCATAACCAACAAAATATGCACTTAAGGTCCTCGGGTCCAACTTCCTTTCATGTGGATTATAAATCCTCACTTCGGCCGAGCAACCCCAAACGCGTAGATGTCACAAACTCGGTTTCCAACCTTTAAACAATTCAAAAGGTGTCTTTTGAACAGCTTTGGTTGGAACTCGGTTTAATATGTATGTCATCGTCTTTAAGGCTTCAGTCCATAAGGACCTAAGAAGTTTAGAGCTAGCAAGCATGCTCCTAACCATGTCCATTAAAGTTCGATTTCTTCTTTCAGCTATGTCATTTTGATCTGGAGAACCAAGTAGGGTGTATTGGGCAACAATCTCACAATCTTGAAGAAACTTTACAAATGGGTCGGTAGCTTGTCCACTCTCAGTGTATCTACTATAGTACTCTCCTCCTCTATCAGATCTTACGATCTTAATTTGTTTGTCACACTGTTTCTCTACTTCAGCCTTAAAATTTTTGAAAGCATCAAGTGCTCCACTTTTGTTGTTTAATAAGTAGAGATACATGTAACGAGAATAGTCATCAATAAAGGAGATGAAGTATTTATCACGGTATGATTCTATATCAGGACTACAAATGTCTGTATGAATTATTTATAATAATTGAGAACTCTTCTTCACACCTTTCTTTGACTTGTTAGTCTGCTTACCTTTAATGCAGAGTATACAAGTACTAAAGTCGGTCCAATCAAGAGTACTAAGTACTCCATCATGTACCAATCTCTTAATTCTATCAATGGAGATATGACCTAATCTCTTATGCCACAAATTAGAGGAACTCTCATTAGTGACACATCTTTTAACACCAACATGCATAGAAGAATAATGATTATCATCTTCTAAATTAAGATGGAAAAGACCATCAGACAATGTACCACATCCAATAATTTCAGATCCATTAGAAATACTGAAAGATGAATTTGAAAAATTAAAGGAATATCCAATAGATACAAGTCTTGAAATCAAAATTAAATTCCTAGCAAAACCAGGAATATAAAATGTCTTTTCCAAACTTAAAATGACCATTATCTAAAACAAGCTTGCAAATGTCAATGGCTTCCACATGTGAGGGCATTTTGTTTTCAGAATAAATGTAACACTCACTTCCCACTGGTTTCCGTAAGTCTTGCAAGCCCTGCAAAGAGTTGGTAATATGAATTGAAGAACCATAGGCAATCCACCATGTGTCATGAGTAACATCAATCGTGTTTGATTCATAACAGACAAAAGAGAGTTGAATACCTTTTTTATCAAGCCACTATTTGAACTTGGTGCAATCTTTCTTTAAATACCCTTTCTTCTTAGAGAAGAAACATTTGGAACTTTTCTGAATGTCCCCTTTGGCAGGAATCTTGCCCTTGCCCTTGGCTTGAAATGCCTTTTTCTTTCTAGATGTAGTCAAATTTACTTTCTCACTCTCTTCCACAACAAGTCTACCCTCCTCTTGAACACACATGGTCATAAGTTCATTAATTGACCATTTCTCTTTATGTGTGTTTTAAGAGATCTTAAATGGGGCATATTGAGACGATAGAGTATTAAGAATGTAATGCACCAGGAAAGAGTCAGACATCTCAAACTCAAGTCTCTTCAATTGAGCCGTAATGTCCCTCATCCTCATAATGTGGTAACGTACACCACGTATCCCACTTAGCTTTGTGGATGAGAACTGATGAATTAGGGTACTAGCTAAAGTCTTGTCTGAAGACACAAATTGATCATCGATTGCCTTCAGTAAGTCACGAATATTGTCATAATGCTCAAGGGAACCCCTGATGTCATCTGAGATTTTGGTCTTTATGAACATTATTGAGAGGCGATTAGATCGCTCCCATTTTTCATAAAGAGTAATATTTTCAGGAGGCGGTTCATCCTTCCTTATGGCGTAATCAATGTCCTTACAGCCTAGATGAAGGAGAGTTCTCTCCTTCTAAATTTTATAATTGTCTCCACGGAGCTCAGGAATATCACATATCATATCAGAGAAATTAAGACAAACTACAAAAATAAAAAATCATACTCATGTTACGAAATTTGAAGCTAATTAATCAACATGACATATCTACCAATGTAAAATATGTCTAAAATATGAATCTACTGACATAAACTTGCCTGTGGGCTGAAGTATTAATTCAATTAGATTCATAAATCTATATGATAAAATTATCAAATTATGCCCTTAATTTCTAATCTCTGTGGGTAAATTAGAAAAACATAAAGTTGATATTTTATCCGAATTAATCATATAAAATATAATAAATTTTCTTGTGGGATAAAATTTATTACATCTTATATAATTAATATTTCAATGTGATCCTACAATTAAATATATTTTTTTCATTTTCTAAGGATGCTGTGGCTACTCTTTGAAATAAAATTATTAGGATCAATTATTTGAAATATTCAAATTCAAAATTATTAACAAAACTTAAAATTATTGACAAACTTCATGCAATAATTGTAACATCAATAATTTTATTAATAATTTTGAATTTTACTAATAATTCAATCTGTTAATTTGGTAAATTGTTTGATCAAATCTTTAAAAATTGAACTAATATCTAATTGGACCTTAATAAGCCCAATTCCAAAAGAAAATCTACTTTTGCATTGCAATTGGGCTTATTAATTAGGCATAGGTCCAAATGTAAGATATTTGGACTTTAGTGATGCAAACGTGCAACCATTTCTTTTTCCTTTTTTTTTTAAATCAAACTTTTTCTCTGTCGCCGTTTTACATTTTCCCATTCCCAACTCCGCGACATCTTCCCATTCCCAAATCCATGATGTCGGCGTCGATGTCGCTTGCCAACCGCCTGCAATCATCGTCGGAACCAGTCGTTCTCATTGTCAGAGCCCGTCGTCTGCACATCGAGTGCGCTGCTGCGCATATATGCTTGGTATGCCCACGACATCGTCTCGCGATGTCGGATCCAAACAACGCCGGATCCACCACCGATGACGTTCCCACGACCGACTTCGCCCATTCGTGAGCGTCACCAGCATTCCGTGCCAACGACATTCCATCAACAACAGAGATTTGGGAAATTGAGACAAGGAATTGTTATCGGAGAAGAAACACAAATTTCAGAGAACTGACAGGTAAGTTTGCTAGAAAAACGATTTCAATTCCTATGTCTTCTTCGTTTTGTAAACAAAATTGGCAAGAAAGAAATCAAAAAGCAAAAGGATTCGGCCAAAAAATCGAGGCAGAGGTATTTGCAGTGCTCTGATACCAAATGTAATCAAATTTTGCAAACATTCCAAATCTATTATCAAACAATTGGCATGTTAATTTCAAAGCAATGCAGCAGAAGAATCGAAATTTTACCTCCAGCCATCGAATCTGGTCAAAAGTCCCTGACTACGAAGATTTTGTATTTCGCTTAGGAAGAAACCACACGCGGAGCAAGTACCAGGGACAAATTTATAAGATATATTGGCTCTGTTCAAAATCTCTGTCCGAAAAGTTGGAAGAATCATGGGGTAACAGTTACGGGTGATTTCTGGAATCATTTTTCATGTTCTAAATATATAGACCACTTGATTGGTCCATGACCAATGGAGTCAAAATAACCAACAACATATTCTATCAAGTTTTAACAAACAAATCTTCCTAAAGTAAATTTTCGAAACTATCATATGAAAAATTGTGGTCAATTAAATCTTCTGATAGTTCCACCTCAGTAAGCATGTTTCAATTGCATACCAAAATGATAATATTTAAAATAATCAAATAATTTTATCAGATATTTCGCATGGATTGTAGTTCTCTTTGGATGGAAACGTTTTCCCCACGTCGCAATTTTGTGTTTTCTGTTCTTGATTCAGATGCCTTCTATCGATCATGTAATGTTTGTTCAAGATGGGAGAAATGACAATGCACAAGTGGATGCATTATTTCTTTGGGGATAAGGTAGTATGCAGGAGATCAATGGTATTTATTTTATCGTTTAAAAAAAAATTAACTAGACTCCAGATTCAGCATTTATGTAAAAGAACATACGTATTATAAATCTCTAGGAGAATTTCTTTTTCTAGAATTAACTTCAGAAAGTTTGCTAGAATGCCGCAGTGCAAATGTTTCTTCGCTTGTTCTCCATTGATATTTCAATTCATTTTTTTCTAAGAAAAGTTCAAAACATCAATGAACTAACAAATTATTTGCCATTATGCATGTCCGTAAACATTAAATGGCGGAATGCTATCTCCACTTAGGTTGGTAGGACGTAATATAATCTAAGTTGCAATGTAATCTAAGTTGTAATGGAATGCAATGTAATCTTGATTACATTACTATGTTTGGATACAAATTATATGTAATCTTGAATTACAAAGGTCATTACATTTTTTTGTTTGGTGTCCATTGCAAAAACGATAGGAATGGATCGACGATGATGACGTAGTCAACGACGACGATGACGGCGGCCAATCGGCGATCGACTGGTCGATCGGCGACCGACCGACGACTGGCTGCTGGCCATCGATTGGTCATCGTCGATCGCCGACGGCCGGCCATTGCCGGTCGTCGGCCGATCACCCACCGATCACCGCCGATCGTCGGCGACCGGTCGCCGTCGATCGCGATCCGCATTGTCGCCGATCGCCGTCGTTGGTCGATCTCACCGTCGTCGGTTGGCCGACCGGTCGTCGATCGCCGCCGACGTCGGCCGTCGTCGTCGATCGTCGGCCGTTGCCGCCGATCGCTCGATCGGCCGACCGTCGATCCATCGATTAGCGGCCGCCGATCGCCGATCGACCGTCGTCGATCGTCGACCGCCGTCGATCGTCGACCGTCGGCCGACCGACGCTGATCGCCAAATGTAGCCTAAATCCCATTTGCATGCAATAAATCACATTTGCATGCATGCAAATGTAATTTATTGCATGCAAATTGGAAGCTTGTAATGTAATCTGGATTGCATAGGTTTTCCTTTGTAATCCAAATTATAAAACTTTAGTGTCTTTTGTAATCCAGATTACATTACATTACAGTTCTAAGACAATAACAAACAAAAAAATCTACCTTGCAGACAGATTACGACATACCAAACGCAACCTTAGCAAACACCCAGCTAAGATGCGAGAAGAACTGGGCAGCAACTTTGGTATCAGTCATCATTCAATTAGCTTCGTCCTGATGCAGGGAAGGGAAGGGCCACCCAAGGTTTGAGGAGTGCATTGGTACTATGACCTGATTAATCCACAGCCAGATGAGCAACAGCTGCAATGCTATTCACAAAGGGAGGAGGATTCTTTCCTTCTTCAGCTTCAGGGTATAGTCAGGGTCTCTCTCTCTCTTCTGATTCTTGGCTTCAAAAGCACAGAGATAGATGAGAGTTTTACCGGGGAATCAACACCGATTGATCAAACAAACAAGAGATGAGTCCTCAACTTCAACAGCTTCTTCAAGTAGTAATAGTTCCAACAATTCTAATGCTGCTGATCTGTTCCAACAATTCTAATGCTTAAGAATAGCTTCAAAAAGGCACTCACAGGTCGCCCAGGTTTTGTTGCTGAGAGAAAAAAATCTTCTGGAGATTTACAGAAAGTGCAGTGGATCGATTCATGTGGAAAAGAGCTTGTCGAAATAAACGAGTTCATACTCTGGTACAGAGCTATCCATTTGTTTTCTTCTCTATCAAATAGTATTGTTCTCCATCAAATAAAAAGCTAATCATACATGAAAAACATGAATATATAGATTGTTCAATCAGTCGCCCAATTGAATTTTAACAATGATTGGAATCAAATATATTCACATTGTATATCTACTCAACACCTACTGATACTATAACCATGTAAAAGCTTTGTGAATTTTCTTTTCTTCTACTCGGACTAATCAGGTTGCATACGGATCAAGGTTTGACCTGTATTCACTTTCGAAGCCATGGGCCCTTCTTTTTTGAATCAATTTTTCCATCGTATATACTTCCCCAGAAGAACAAGGACATCCAGAAAAGAACAGCAAAGAAGATTCGCAGCCTATCCTGGATCCTTGTCAAGGTTGTCTGTATACCTGTGCAATACGATATCACATTACTTATTGACCACCGTTCAAGGGGTATGAAGAAAAAAATAAAACGAAAGATAAAAATGCTACGTGCCTGGAACTGGAGTTCACCTATATTACATAGAGCACCATTGGATGTCATGAAGTGAACTTTTGCATGCGTTGCTATAGTAACTAACGGCAGTGTATGGTAAAGAAATGGTCTGACTTTTTTCTTAATAAAAAAATAAAAATAGAAATGTTCTTTATGTTTGAAACAGAGAAGCATATGATACCAAAACAGAGAACAAAAGATCATAGGCCGCTCCCTAACCTCA
Source organism: Wurfbainia villosa (assembly GCA_025175895.1). NCBI lineage: Eukaryota > Viridiplantae > Streptophyta > Magnoliopsida > Zingiberales > Zingiberaceae > Wurfbainia > Wurfbainia villosa. The sequence continues at coordinate 3,834,160 of CM046008.1, forward strand.
AATCTGTATTCAATTATCTTTTTCTTACATTTATTTGTTTGTTTGTTTGACCCTCATCATCACTCAAGAATTTGGATTGGTGTGTTTGTACATATTTTATAAATCTTTAGAATCTGATTACCTGGATGAAAGAAACGATAAGGAAAAGAGAGTGAGAAAAAAATATACTTAAATGCCTTGCTATCTTCTATCCAAGTAATCAGTAGTCAGAAAAAAAGGGTCAAACTAACATCACTGTTTTCTAAACTGTATTGAACCAGCTAGTCAAACTAGTTAACACGGGAATTCGAAGCAGAACTATTCCTGTTCAATTTTTTATCGATCTGGTTGGACTGGATTTTAGCTAGTTCAATAAAAGAAATTACAAACCAACAGGGCCATCAGTTCACTCTGGTTCAGTTTCAGAAGCATTGACTAACATGTTTGTTCACATAGAAAGACTGGGAAGTGGGAGAGCCACAAGTCACCCGCCCAGTTCAGTTTCAAAAGCATTGGCATACCTGCCAGCTCATACCAATAACTGAATCAAGGGAAAGATGTTTTGCATTGGTCTTTGCCTAATAAAATGAAATACAACACGCACTTAACAGATCGTTTGCTATATTAGTTTGGGCCTGGAACATGTTCCATGGTACCTCAAATAGAAGCTTGCACTATTTAAATACTTAGCATAGTGCAGTATCTACAGAATTCAATGTTTCTGTATCAACTGTCACCAGCTAAAGAATGACCTACATGCCTTGGCATAACAAACACAACCTCAAATGTACCAAGACCTCTTTGGCATTTTAGAAGATGATCCTCTTTGAATTCTTTGCATCTGTGATCTTAATTAGACAATGTTGCCCAGATAGCAAATCTGAGAGATGGACAAAATAGTTGTTGTCCTAACTTATGAGGACACACACTAGGAATGGTCTAACCTTATTTCTAAACTTTAACATATACAGAAAGGACTTTATAGCAGCGCTGCCTTTGCAGTTGAATGATGAATTAAGATTAACTCATCTGCACTGAGGATTTCTAGAAAAACCATACTGGTAAGAGGGTTCGCACCAAAAGCACTCTCAATAGTAAAAAATAAGCACTAGCTAACAAAATTCAATGGATCTATTTTTTGATCAGTAGTTTCAAAAGCAATCCCCACTAGCAAAGGCAATATCATCAAATAATTGATGCAGTAAAATTTTTAGAGGCAGTTGCTTGACCAATCAGGCCTTATGGTAAGTGTTGGAGCTAAGCAAAATGCATGAAGACATAAAACATCCCAAAAAATTACTATCCTAGAATGTTACATAACAACACCTCCATACATACATTTCTTGTATAAGCAACTCTGTTCAAGCATTAGTTGCTAGGAAAAGAAAAGAGTCATTTCTGGTCTAAATCCCAGTATGCGAAAATTAGATACCAAATAAATAACGAACCCAATCAGATAAGAAACTTCCGCCAACAGATGGCATAATCATGGATGATTGGAACCTAATGAGAGATATCTATGTCCGTAAATGTCAAGAAAAGAAGAAAATATGTTTGTCAGTATTACGGCAAAAAAATAGTTTGGATCTAAGAAAGAGTTGGCACTTCTCGAAATCTTTGTCTATGTACAGGCTAATAGCTCCCACTCTCATAAGAATCTTGAATCTTCAGAAAAACTGAGGACACAAAGAAAAAAAAATTGATGTGTGCTTTTTGATTATAATTCCATCCATTTAGATTGTTCCCAATTATAAGAGTTGAGGTGTTGATACAACATTATATAAAGTACTTTTACCAGTTCAGATTGAGATTCATAAGGTGCTAGTCAATGAAAACTTTAAAACCAGAGACTTGAAAAATAACTATAACTAGTTAAGTTCAACTACATGTTATTCTGCACCATTGATTGCAGATTAGGTAAAATGCCCAAATATAACTATTTCCTATCTGAATATTTTATATTTTTCAAAGTTAAAGTGATCTGTGAAGGTAATGTATACCATTATCAAAGGCTATCAACATTCTTATGATATTGTAACAATGACTCAGAAAAGAAAGTGATCACATAAGTTTTCCTGCATCTATAATCTCTCCCTATTGCCTGAATTGAAGGAGTTTAATAGCCTCCTGTCATAGTGCAGATAGAGCTGTCTCACTGATTATAAGCATTCTTGCATATTAGCAAAACAACAAAAAATTCATAGATCAAAGCTCATTTCTATAACAACCACAATTACCCTCCATTCTTCTCCACACATCTGAATCTTGTTGGGGGGAAAAAAACTAAATCATTTTACTAGGTAAAGCATTATACTGATATGTCTCCCAATTTTCAAGTATAAATCTTTGTTTAAGCAATAGTCATCCCGTTCACGATTCACATCCCAAGGCTACTTGCACAATTACATGTCCTTTAAGAGCGAAACTACTGGTTCGAGCAGGTCTGCCAACTTTACAAAAATGACGGAAGCAAACTAGAGATTGTCTGGAATCAATTTCAGAATAATTACAATTAAAAACTGAAGAATTCAAAGTATGAAAAATAATCTAGCAAACAAAATACAAAGCTCGACCTTTCAAAAGGAATTGGGGAAATCCCAAAGAAACAGGGCACCATCGTCACAGCAACAGAACACGGGAGAAAAACTCCCGCAAACAAATAATTATTGAGGAACTGAAAAAGACATACTAACCATCTATATAATTTCGATCCTCCCCGGAAGGAGGAGGGGGGCTGGGTCTCGAGGCGCTTCTGGGGCAGAACCTGAGGCAAGAGGGCCTCGAAGGTGCGCCAAAGCAGGAACGGCGGAGATGGTAGAAAAAAGAATTAGCCTTGGTCGGGTTAGCGAAGGGAAGGGAGGAAGAAGGGAGGAATCGATGAGAGTTAGGGTTAGCAGAAGGGCGGAAGCATGGCCGCATAAAAATGGGGGAGGCGGCAGCGGCGGCGGACAGCAGCATGACGACTGATGGTTATCGATAGGCAGCTCCGGAGAACTTGATCTAGAGCTGGCGGGCCGGGCCAACCCGCCGTTAACTCAATCAGCGGAGAGGGGCGGGCGTACTGCGATCTCGTCGACGGGTTGAAAAATCTTCAGTCGATAAAACAAATGAAAATATCATTATTAAAAAAATAAATATTTTAAATAATTAAAATTTAATTATCGACATATTTCAATGACTTAAAATATTCAAATCTTGATAAAATATAAATTTAAATTTTTACTCCTTTAAATAGAAATCCAATTAAACTTTTTTAACTCTTATAATTATTTGATTTTTATATGTTATTATTTCTTATATCGATTGAAATAGTAATAATACGATAATATAAAACAATTAAAGTATACAAGTATTAGAATATATCAAATATTATTTTGTTCTTTTCTCTTAATTTCTTTTACACTTTATTGAGGTTTATATGTGATAGAAAAAGATTGTGATGGTGAAAAACTTTTCTTATTAATTAATATTAAAATATTGATAAAAAAATGTATACAATTTTATTTTTATATATTTTATCTTTTGACATTTCTCAATTTGAGGGTCAACTCGTGTCTACGGTGGGTCGACTCGTCTAGATCCACAATTTGCACGAGTCGATCTATTTAGATCCGTCAAAATGACGAGTTAATAAAATTTCGACCCAACTTGCTTAAATTATTTGGCGGGGGCGAGTCAATCCGACGAGTCTAACCCAACTTGATAGCTCTAACTTGATCCATCTTTCCCTTTAGATATCGGGTCAACCTCTAGTGGATCGAAGTCCGATCCAATTTAAGTTTTTTTGGAGTTGGGACTGTCAATTTAGCGGTGATGAAGATAAATTATGGAGTCCTTTCGATTTTGATGTGATTGATAAAATAATAGAGGATGATTTTGAATCCTAAAAAAAAAATTTAGATTTTTCTTTAAAATTCGATGTGTATCTCTCATAAGATTCTTCTCGGGGAAAAAAAAATTGGATCCAATTTCAAACGCGGCTAAATTATCACATTTTTAAATTTATAATTTTTATTTTTGTGAGGCGAATGAAATGATGGCGGACGGAGACGGAGATCAAGCACACAGAGAAGAAGAACCGCAGCGGCGGCGAGTACGACGACTGTTCGTCGCCGTCCAACTCCGAGCAAATTGGATATTAACAAGTAGTGGCATTGCTTAGTACAGACCTTTTAGCGATATGAAGCAGTCGATGTGTTTTGAGTGTGGGATTCTAAAGAATTGAATAGATGAGGAAGAAGTTGCAGCGCTGAATGGTTTCGTCTTCATATCTTCAATGGAAATGTAAATTGCTCTTCTTCTTTTTCTTTAATTCCCCCTTTAAACATGCATCTACAGTTCGTACATCAGAGATAGGTGTAAATATGCATGTATCTCTTGGTCCAATTCCCTCAATTCAATTGCTCGATTTAGTCAATGAATACAATAAATGGTTGTGATGAAAACAAAAACAAAAACTTGTCGACCTCTTCTACATCATCTGAACTGACGTTCATCAGGCCTCGTGGACTAGAGTTTCTCGCGATCTACCGTGGGCATAGTTGCTTCATTGCCTTTGGTCATTTGGAAAAACCTACACAAGGAAAATTTACAGAAGGCATCGAACAGCAATTAGAAGTGTAAACTCATTGGAAGCATGGAATGGAAACTGAGCTGGAAGCTTGATTTGAGGTTATCAAAAATAAATTTAAACACTGATATGATGTGGCTAAGAATAAATGAAGATTTCAGGTTAACTCTGGCATAAACATGGAGCATTCCCTAGTTCTCGTTCGTAGCTGAAACAAACTTGATGTTACCTGGGAGCACCTCTCCTCGCTGATGCTTTTGGTTCTGTGTTTGAGTTCTCCTCTATGGGTGGTGAGCTCGTCCAATATTTCAGCATCGCATATATCTATTTGTTCTCCGTTACCGTCTGGTGATGCTTCTGTTTCCTGCATTTAAGAAAAATGGAGAAGTGAGGCAAGTAATGTACGGGAAAAATGCTATTTTTTAGGGTCATAAAACTCAGTTTAGGCTAATATTTGTATAATCCAAGTAGCAAAGACTAGAAATATTTGTCCCTTATAAAAATTCAGAAACCAAGAACGAGAATATACAGAGAATGAGACCGAGGCAGCATGACGATGGACACAAGGAACTTCATCATATTCAGCTGCATCCAACTCCCGAAGATGATGTCCATGGAAGAATTTAGGCATGATATGCTCTCTGATGCTAATGAGAAGGAAGAATGGCAGTGGGAATAGGATTCCAAATATAGGTATCCATGTCACACCAAAGCACAACAGCAAATAAGCAAACTGAAAACCAGTGAAGATGGCAATTTGTCTGAAGGGCACTGATTCCACATAGGAAGCATGGACGCTTTCCAAAACCCTGCATAAATATTGAAGCTTATAAATGACGCATTGAAAAGTTCTCTCTTGTGTGTGTGTGTGTGTGTGTGTGTGTGTGTGTGTGTGTGTCGTTTTAAGAAACGATAGATTTACTTGTATCTTCGTCCAGGAGAGACGAGGCAATACAGTATCCTCTCCCAGAACTGATTTCCAGGGAGACTATCAAGTGCCATATAAGCAAAATATCCCCAGAGAGCTGATGTAGGTATCATTCTGATGATAGGCATAGCTCCAAGACAAGCTCCCACTAGAAGGGACTGCAAAAGATTGGTCAGTCTTTGCTCGTTCACCCGAACAGGCAAGTGGGCATCTATATGCTTTACTGGATCAAATGCTTCTTTAGCCTCCGCTTCAGCTGTGTTGTTGCTCATAACTGCATCCTTCAGATTCTTCAATTCCTTATCTACTTCCATGGTCTGCAAAAGAGTTTTCGATAACTCAACAAGGCAAAAAAAATGGTCAACTGCGTGTAGCATGTCCAACTAAATACCTATTCAAAATGCATAATCAAGCCCAACATTTACTGTGAGTGATTCTAATAGCAGTCATCTTTCCCCAAATTGCAAATTTGAAAGCATATATAAGAATCTTCAGATAATTTTAACTATTAGCCTCAAATTGTAAGTGTTGATATTATATGACAGAAATAGTGTTCCATTAAGAGTCTAAACATGCAAGTGCTCTTACTGAATTCCCCTTGTCCATCTCTATGAAAACATCTTGCATCTTCCCATATATCTCTGACTTACTAGCATTTTGCTTTACGCTTTCTTTCACACTTTCAACCATTTTCTTGCGCATTACCTATACCAATCATTAAATGTTTGAGCGGAACTAACTCTTGTTTGGCAAGAGAAGAGAAATAGCTGCAGAATGAAAACCAAAAGCTCTTTTACAAACCTGCCTCTTAAGAACTGCGAGGCTCTTGGTGTGCATAGGGGACTGTGGAAGAACTCCATTTGAAGGGGGTATACCAAGCAACCCACAAAATAGAACCTAAAATTAGGAAACTAGAATAAATATGATAACTGATATTTCTCCTAATTCATGAAATATAATTTATTTTGATTGTCAATACCATGAAACCTAGGACCAAAATGTCATAATGATAAGCAGAAGGCCTTTTCAAATTAAACTCCTTCTGTTGTGCCATCTGTGAAGCTACACTATGGTCAAAGAAGTAGAGTCCGGCAACCATAATAGCAGGTATAATAGCCACAAATATGTACAATGGAGGAACAGAAAACAAGTCCTGCAAAATTAATCAGAAAGGAAATAAGTTGAGATACTAAATTAAGTCACAAGGATGTAATTTAGAGGAGTTTTTCTCATGAAGTTATAAGAAAGCAAATCAACGGAAAATGACATAAGAACTAATCAATGTTTTCCAATACTAAAATCATGCATCATCGATCAAACTGCATTAGTCCCAAGTATCTAAAGTCAGCTAGCTACATGGATCTTCTCTCTCCATTTAGTTTTATGCAAAGTTATATTAATAGTAGTTTATATTTATTTAGTCTCTCTACCCTTTGCATCTTCTACTCTACTACTTGTTACATTGAAAATATACACTAGAGAAATATTCAAGGTTTTATTGCCAGATTTGAATATGAAATTCACTTCATGATAGAGCTAAGATCACCATCGAAAATGTTGTCATTAGATTTAATAGGCATCAAATCCACTTCATGCTAATTAATAAAATATATTAAATTTGTAGACCTTCGCAACGGTCCAGTGGGACAAGGATTTAGGATCCCATGGTAGAGGGGTAAAGAGCCTCCTGGGAACCCCAGTTTCAACCTTCTTTGGGATAGCATATGACATTGCTGTCCATAGCAATACCATCAAAGGAACCCCATAGTCAGCAATAAAACCTCTAAACCACCCTGTATTCTTTCACAGAGCCATCACTGTTAGATGTTGCAAGATTTATTCTTCCATAAACAAATGAAAGTGTTAGACATGCCTGTGCCATAACTCCATGACCTTGCACTTCTGCTCCTTAATGCAGTAAAAACAAGTCCAAACGTGAATATGATGCCTAGCAGTCCATTTATATATAACCACTGGAACTGGTAGGCTGGTAGCGTTTGGTCTTCTCCTTTAGGTGGTCTGAACTCACTTATTATTCCCTGTGATCCTCACTTGTTTAGAAATAGACTTTTATAATTACATGTACATGGATAAATAGGTTGCAACATTTACAGAGAGAAAACCTTAATGGCTTCTTGAAAGAATAGAACTGTTATCAACATCCCAAAGAGTTCTCCTGCAACCCTTGTGAATCTGCTAATGATTGAAGCAGCATTGAAAATTGCAAGCAAACATAGAATACAAGCTGTCCAAATGCAGACCCTAGCAACACGGAAAAAAAACCTTAAATCGGAAAACAATTTAGAAACATATAGCAAAATAAAAATCTGCTCTGCATCACATTACCAGCCTGCCCAAGCCAAGTATAAACGTGATCCAAGGCCTTCACGTCCTTTAGCAAAACTATACAGATATGTATACATAATGACTGTTGGCTCTGCCACACCTACAATCAACATTGGTTGCCCACCAAGTAATGAATGTATGATGCCACAGAGGGATGTAGAAACTAATGCTTCCACAGTGCTTAGAGATCCATCTACAAGAAGCGAATATGATGGATTAAAGATATTGGTGTACAGGTGTAGCATCTCATGATCAATAAAAAGAGTACATTAGGCCAAGGTAGGATATCTGTTCTACAGAATGAGGAATCTTTACCAGTATCTTTGCTTAGTTGTTCACCGAAGGCAATAACAGGAAGTGCAGAAGCAAAGAAGATGTACATTGTTGGAGCCAATATCCTGAAATTGAAAAAAAAAAAAGAAGAAGAAGAAGAAGTAGTACTTAATGAAAAACTAAGGTTTTTCTATGATCAAATATTCAAATGAACAATAGTTAGCAAATTAGTACAAGTTAAAACATAAAATCATACCTTAAGCCTGTATGACGCCCGCATTTCCAGTCTTCCTTATAGCATGATGATCTTCCTTTGACATCCTCGATAATCCCATTCAAGGGAGTGTTGCAATGATCCATTCCTTTAAGTTGTACACAATGTATAAAGGTAAACGATGCAACAACCGTAACAGCCAAAGCAGAATTCAGCATCAGTTTCCAATAACTTCATTCATATAAAATCATTTATATCAAAAAGAGATTGCGCCCTATAAATTTCTTTGTAGAGAAAGAGTTCCTGACTTTCCGCCATTTTCTTGAGACTAAATGTTGAGCATCGATTGAACAGATGTGGATATTATATATATCTATGCCCAAGAGGAAAGATGGCATCACGCAGCCAATTTACTTTCTTGAGACTAAAATTGAAGAAAGATAGAAGTATGTCTAATTACTAAAATGAAAGACGGAGAGAACAGCCCTTAACAAAATTGAGGAAATAAGAACAATGAAATGGGACGACAATGGAAAGAATCATGCTCCCGTCCTCAACTCTCATCATCCGCGAAGCACAAAAAGCAAATAAATAAAGAAATAAACATGCACATAATGACAAACTCAATACAATCCCTAGAATACCTCATGAAGCTCGCAGCGAGACGAAACCAAGCGTATGTCAGTATCAAGAACTAAATGAGCCTTTTTAGGCGCAGAACAAAAGGAAAAAAAACAAACCATATTTTTCATCGCCTAAAACAGAACAGTTGCAAATGAAACCATGAAGACAAAGGGGAAATCGAAAACTTTACGACAGTAAATACATCCAAATAAAAGCTGAACTTAGTGTCCATCAAGGAAGCGAAATGGTAGAAGTAACTAACTCGCAATTCCTCAAAAATAATAAATCCTCCATTTCAATCGGACACGATACGGAGGAATGCATTTTAACTTAATCAAGCAAGGAGCATAGTGGCACTAACCGGATCAAAGTTAGGTGCGGTCTCTCTTCCCCAATCTAAACGAGCAAGAGAAGCATAGAAAGGGGGATGTGGGAAAGGGGAAGAGGGGAACTCGAGAATGGGAACGGAGAGAGATAAAGAGGAGTGCCCTCCTCCTTTCTTCCCGTTCTCTATTAGCATGCGTCGTTGTTGGTTTTAGCTGTGCATTGGATGGAGGAGGGAGGGGGAGAGAGTGTGTCGCTCCGCTTCGCTTAGGTGGCTGCTCGGCCCAAAAGGAAGAGAGATCGACGGAGCGGCGCAAACGGTGTGTATGGGGCTGCCTCCTTTTGCGGGACCCCTAACAAACAGGTGGCCGGTGCTTCCTTCCCGCTTCTATTTTTAAAGTTTTAATTCTATTCTTGTTTTTTCTTTTGATTTGTGTTTTCTCGTGAATATTTTAGATGTGAATACAATGGTTTAAAATTGACATTGTAGATTGATGTGCCACAAAATATATATCAATCGAACAACAATAGGAACATGTTTTAGCGATCTCCCTTAATTGTTTTTGATCGAAAAGGAAGATAAATTGAACAGATATAAGTATGGACTGTCTCATCAAATTTGAACATCCTAAAAAATTGATTCCACTTGAGAAACAAATTTATAAATACAAGGATCAACTCAGAAATTCTTAATTATATGCATGAACATCCTACTATTGCACCTAGTCTGAAGGCTATATATCATCCAAACATAAAGTTCATCATAACAAATAATTGTCCGTTGGCTAGAGATGCATATGCTTGACAAATGGACAATGATTGATTTTTGATGTAGAATTTAAAATTTTACACTCGAGTTTAGAAGTCTTTAATGGTTTTGGCCAATGAATTAAGAGGCAAAGTTCCTCTGTGATTTATCTTTTTTATCATCATCGACAGTGAAGAATACTATATATATGTTATTTGTGAATAAAAATATTTTGAGATAAAAATATAATAGAATGTACTTTTAATATTAAAAAAAAATTAATGCCTTTTTTGAATCAGTTTAACGACTCGGTCATGATGCAGTGAGTTAAACCTAGTCCTGGCGATCGCAGAGGACGACCTTTCCGCTCTTTTCGCATAATCCCTGCTCTCCGACGCCATCAATCACCTTTCCGTAGCTGTACTTCAGCGGCATTTCGCCCAGCATCCGGTGGAACTCGGTGATGCAGTCCCCCCTCTTGTTCCGGTGCCCGTGCCTTGCGCTCAGCCCCATCTGCCCCATCGCCACAGCCGCCCCGCCACCGCTTCCGTTGTTCCGCGGATCGCCCCAGTCGCGCACCCTTCCGCCCACCAGCACCGGCCCGACGCCGCTCTCCTTCGCCACCACAAAGTTCATGAGGATGTCTTCGCAGTTCCTCTCGCGATCCACCAGCCGCCGTGCCTCGCTCAGCCTGCCCCAGCAGCTGTACTGCCGGAGGTAATCCACGCTCAGGATCATGAACTTCGTGAGCACGATGGAGTAGCGGTCCGGGTGCACGGCGTAGATCCAGCGCCGTCTCTCCAGATCCAGATCGTGGGAGCGTGCGAAGAGGCCGACTAGGGCGACGCCGCCCCGGGAGCCCCAAACGGAAAAGGCAAAGGACAGTGTCCGGGAGTCGATCTCGACGTCGTCATCACAGATGGCAACGGCACGGGTGCGGATGGCAGCGCGGGGGATGAAGCGGTCGTTCAGGGAGGTTGAGGGATTGCGGACGACAAAGACGGAAGCGGATAGACCGCCTTGGGAGGAGAGCGAGGCCAGGGTGGCGGCGGGGGTGGAGAGGTTGCCCCAAAGGACGAGGACGGCATCGACCAGCGGGTGGGCAGCGTAGGAGGCTGCGAGGGTGTTGAGGAGAGGAAGGCGGGCTTCGGAGTAGCCGTTGATGAGGACGGTGAGTCGATCTGGGCGGAGAGTGAGCGGATCTGGAAGGGATCGGGGGTCGCAGGCGTCAGAGTAGGATTCTGAAGAGAAGAGTAGCGGCGAGACACCGGAAAACAGCAGAGGGAGGAGGAGGAGGAGGAGGAAAAGAAGTTTCCGCCACATCCCTGCGGAATCAACCAGTTCGTTTGGTTAATGACGGCGCATTAGGATTAAAACTTGAGTTAGCCCTCATCCCACAGTAAAGGAAATTATAAATTCCAGATTTGCTGCTGGTTGAACAAAAGAGGATTAGAGAGAGCATGACTTTTATTTGGTGGAAGCCCAACAGAAAAACGTCTATTGACTCTCTCTATCGTTACCACCGTCGAAGAACAGAGCGATGGGTGAATTTGATTGCTTCACAAAGCTCCTTTATATAAAACACATCATATGCAACATGTATGGGAATCCAAGAAACCCAGGAGGTGAGAGGTATGCAGTGGAATTTCTTTAGGAAAATACATGGATGAACGCTACTCATACTTTGGTAAATAGAAAAAAAAAAAAAGCTAATACATTGATCTGGCATACGCTGTGTGCGAGTGTGCTGGAGTCCACATGCCTACGGTGTATATATACACTGTAAGCATTGACAACTGCGGACGGCGCCGTGCCCCACGATGGCGGGCGACGTGATGATCGATGTCGATTGTTGAACATTCGATATTTTTCAGATTATTTGAAATGTAATCAGATTATATATATTTATTTCGTAATTTAGATAATAAAATTTATTTATTTTTTAATTTAGATTATATTATATTATGATTTTAAAATAAAAATAAATAAAATAATCAATTTTATAATACAATTTGGATTATATTACAAGGTAATTACAACGTTAGTATTTCACTAAACTTTGTATGTGAAGCTAAGATAGATGTGGTTTTTTAGTTGGATTGAAGACAGCATACGTGATTGGTGAATGAATATAGTTTGTAGTTTGTGTCTAAAACCCCATAATGTCAAAATGAATATTGAAAGTCATTATTCAAGAAATACTAAACAATCATAAGGCTAAAAAAATAACCTTGCCAATTTGTCTCATATATTTATTTATTTAATTGACATTAATTATTCAGGTTTTAAATCAAATTAATTTTGAAAATGACTTATCCGGTTCCAATGGCAATCCATCAGTCTCATATATTTATTGTTAACATTGTAGGTCATAATTAGAACTTATTAAATGAATGATTGTGAATGAAAGGAGACGTGAAATCCAATATAGCGTTAATGGTCTTTTATTACGGCATTTGCTTGTTGCTTGTTAACGTAAGGTTTTCTAGATGGAGTAGAAATACCATCCCCAACTTGTACATCCACAATGGTTTCGCTCTTGATTCAATATTTGAAACTTTCTTTTTGATGCCATTTTTCCTCCCATTTTTATGAATTAGTTGATAATCTTAATCTCGCACTTCTCATCTTCATTCTGTTTATGCAATAACATCTAAGGCAAGATTTGTGTTTGAACTAGGCATGCTTATCGGTTCCGTGGTTCCGGTTCCGATTCGATTCTGACCGGTTTCGGATCTATCAATGTTGAAACCGATCCGAACCGTTTCCGGTTCCGAATTGGTTCCGAACCGGTTCCGAAACGGTTCCGGACCGGTTCCGAAACGGTTCCGGACCGATTCCGAAATGGTTCCGGACCATCTTCCTCAAACTTGAACTTCCAAATTCATCTAATGTGTTGATAATCCTATTCTTTTTTTCTATCGCAAAATAATCTTGTAGAGATGTTAGCATGCTAAGAATTTCTATCTTTAAATTAGCAACCGGAACTAGATTCAAATCGGAATCAGAACCGGTTCTGAACCGATTTCGAAACGGTTCCGAATCGGTTCCAAATCGATTGGAACCGAACCGAACCGGAATCGGAACGGTTCGGTTCCGGAACCGTTTCATTCGAATCGGTTTCGATTCCGAATTTAACGGATTGGTTCCGATTCGGTTCCGGATTGATCCAATCCGTTAAGCATGCCTAGTTTGAACAACAATATTGGTGAACAGGGGAGTTACGGTGAGGACCAACACTATAAAAAATATTAAATTAACAATGAATTTTAACAACGAAAATAATTTAATATAAATTTATAATAAATTTGACAATGAATTATTAAATCATCGCAAATTGATAATGAAATTTATAATAAAAGAGATTTTATCACAAAAACTATAACAAAATATTTGATGTTAAATTTATAATAAATTAAATTTCCTCGTAAATATCGTCGTTAATTTTGCAACGTATTTAACTTTCGACGCTAAATTTGCCATGAAAAATAAGATTCGGTGCAAATTTTTACAATGATACTAGAATTCGTGACAAATATTTTGATAAATTTTGCGATGAAATATTTTTGTCAGAATTTTTCAATGATTTGGGGAAAAATACGCAGCATTTGCTAACAAAATGTAAATTTCGAGTCAAATTTCATATTCGCCACTAAATCAGCGATGAATTTCAAATTCGTTATAGATTTTGTGACGAATATGAAATTCATCACTAAATTTGTAACGAATTTGAAATTCATCATCAATTCTGCTATGATTTTTATCTTTTGTTCTAAATTTGTCATGATTTTTACAACGAGATTTATTTCATTGTAGGATTTCCATATAATTCTTCCCCCTTTCCCTTCTCATGATCATCTAGCTATCACCCGTGTCGAAGGTACACTGTTGCCCCCTCTTTCTCACTCAATTTGGTGATCCACCGTTGGATCTACGCAAATCCGATGGTGGATCGTCGAATTGGCATCGACATCGCCTCCGGTGGGCCGATGCCCCGCACAAGGGAGACACACCCTGCGGGTGACACCCCATGCGGCTTAGGACCTTTTGGTAGCGCTAAGGGGGGAGTGAATAGCGATTCTCGATTTCTCTCGATTTCAATATCGTCGTGCTTATTTACAAATGTGTTATCGTAGTAGAAATACAAATACAAATAGAAAACACAACACAACACAAGCACACACAAACACAATATCGATTTTATATGGTTTGGAATCCTAGTTCCTACTTCACGACCGAGCCTTAGTGTCCATACCACTAAAACTTGTCTCTTTCTTGGAATAACACTGGAGGTGGAGAAAACGTCTTATAATGTGAATCTTACAAGAAAATGCAGCTAAATATACAAGTACAAATGAAATACAAGAAAAAGAACAAAAATATTTTACAAGAAGTGAGCTTTGCTTGAATGCTTATTTGGTTGCATTGGAGAGCTTTTGAAGACCTAAAATGCAACAGCATTTCTCCTCAAAATCTCCCAAGAACGGATTGCCTCTCCTTCTCCCGCAATCTAAATTTAAAGGTTTGACTTGGGCTATTTTTTCGCCTAGCAGTTGACTGATCTTACCAACCAGTCGACTGTTCAGTTATCCGTTGTCTTACAACGGACTAATCCTCGTTAGATTTTGACCGACCAATCGACTGTCCTGACCCAGCAATTGACTGTCATAATTGTTAGTACTTATAAGATTTATATATCTCTATAATGATATGATATTGTCCACTTTGGGCCCAAACCCTCATGGTTTTATATTTGGATTTTACCTAAAAGGTCTCATACCAATGGAGATATATTTTTATCTTATAAGCACATGATCTTTTCCATGTCTTATCAATATGAGACTTTGATTGTATTCCTCATACTCCCAATAATCCTCCCCTCAAACGAAGGACCACATTGAGCCCTCCTCATGTCTATCCGTCCTCGAAGGACTTTCTTTGCTTGATGTTCGATCCTCAATCCACCAGGACTTCCTGCCAACTGTTTGGTCCTTCTGAACCAGCTGGACTTTCTGCCAGTTATCCAACCCTTTTGACCCAACTAGACTTTCTGTTGGGGATCGGATGGCCGACTAGAGGGGGGTGAATAGCCCTCAATCGATGGATGTCGTAATTTACTCGTCTACAAAAGGTTAGCGCAAGCGGAATATAATAAGACAAGACAAGTAAATATACAAGACAAGAATCAAAACGCTAACACAAGATGTAACGTGGTTCATGGCTACGCCGCTAATCCACGATCCCGATTCGTCCGAGGTGAATCACTCCTTCAAAGCCAATCACTATTGGTCTCTCCTTTGCACCAAGCTAGGTGGAGGTAACCTTTACAATCAAGATCACTCTTCTTACAAATAAGAATAAAGTAAAAGCAAGTAAGAAGAGTTTAAAGCTTGTGGGGCACTTGGATGGTCGTTTGGAGTATAAGCATTAGCCATCCAAAAGCCCACACCCTCTCTTTTTATAGAGAGGGAGCTTTTCTTCCGTTAGCGCCACCGGTCGGTGATGCCCTTGGCGGTCATTGCGCCACTCAGCGGCCTCGAACACGCGTCGGATCCCGGCCGTTGTAGTCAGCGGAACACTTTGGCGTCGGCGATGGACCTCGTGATCATTAGCCTCCATAATCGATCGGCCTACGGCGATCTGGCCAAACCCTTTCGACGATCACGATCGGCTGGCCGCCATGATCGGCCTATATGATCGGTGATGGCCTCAAAATAGCTAATCGAATACCGGTCGAACCACGTTCGACTCGGAAGCGATCGCCATTCCATGGCCCCATCCGACACTTAACCAAATGGCCAAGTTTCACCTAAGAGCTACTACCTCTTCCCGGGTTACATTCGCTCACTCTCATCTCTCGGAGTCCCTCGCCTTCGAAGTTATCTTCGTTCTCGGCCACGTCCCTCGGTAGCATCAGGCGCACGGATCTGCAATGCTCCTTCGCGTCTCTTGCCTCGAAGTCTACTTCCTTCGGCTTCACTCCAAGCTCCTCGTCCGGTGATCCCTCGGATGCTCCAAGCGCACGGCTTCCGCAAAGCCATCCTTCACCGACTCAAGGACCGAGTCATGAGTTGTGAAATTCGCCACGGCTCTATGTGCGAATTACTAAGCCCTGCAAGACTCCAACGCACATATCAAATCACACTAACACCCTAACTTAAACCCTTTGCCACACACATCAAAACTTTATCATGGCAAGAGATTTCCCTAACAATCTCCCCCTTTTTGATGTGTGACAATCCGTTTAAGTTAGGTAAAAACATTTGATATAAATTTGTAAAGCAAGAAAGCATGTAAACATAAACATGATATAGGAACATGCAACTCCCCCTTAATCCATGAAACTCCCCATACATATTTCTCCCCCTATCATAATTAACTTAAAAATAATTATTTCTCCCCCTTTGACACCATCAAAAAGATTAACACTAAGTTATAAACTCATGACATCAAGTATAATAGAAGAAAAATACCAAAAATTGGTCTAACTGATTAGTATCGATCACCAAATGGCCACAATGATCGACATCGAATTCCTGATTTCGATTTTCTGAAATTCAGAAATGCATTAAAAATTCCAAAAAATTCAAAAAATCATGAAATTTAGGGAACACATTTCTTTTAAGTATATCTATCAATGAAAAATAGTTTTTCATGAAAAGTCATTATATTTTCCGAGATTTGTCAAAAATCCAAAAGTTTTAAAAACCACTAGTTTTTGAGCATGTTAGTATCCATTTTAACACCTAGTCTTGCTTTGGATTGTTTCAAAACATGAATACATAGATTTTAAAGTAAGAAATTATTTTGAAAACATATGAAATATCTAACCATGATCTTTGGGCAATATGTCTATGAATTAAACATAAGCCTTCCCCATGATTGGTCTATTATTGTTATTTTGGTACATTAAATGACCATCTAAATGCCATAGGCATTAGTGGACATTTGTATCATCCTAACATCTCACCCATGCTAAGTTTTCAATCAAAGTAGCCTATGGTGAGTGTAAGATGCATCCTAGAGGGTATTTATACATACTTAACCATTATATTCATGCAATTCTATCAAAGTTAAGTATCATCCAAACAATCCTCATGATCATAAAGACATGTATGAATTAATTTCACATTATGATCATGAAACACATGTATTCATTGAATTGTTATCATGCATTAGATATTATATCATGATAATAAACAAAGTATCACCTAAAGCATGATTTAAAAACTATTTCTCATGATTATGTGCCAAATATTAAAGTCATAAATCATGATTGCAAACATACATAGCAATTTCATTAAATAATCATGATTTAAGCATTATTACCTATTTATAGGCACATTATCATCACCTAATACTATTTCAAAATGTTATCCCGTCATCCTAAGTCAACCACAAAATATGATATAGGTCAAGTCCATATGGTTGACTATCCTAGGGTTTTTCTAACCCTTAATGATGGATTTTGGAACCCAATACAAATTCTTGCCTATGAGGTTCACTAGAAATTCCTTAGGAATCTATTTCTTAGCAATTACTTTCTTCTTATCTTGTCCCCTAGCAATTAGGCATTTATAGGCCTTTTCATTTTTCTTTTCTTTATAACCTAGGCCTTTCTTATTAAAGCTTGCCCTTTGGCTCCCAATTATCATGTTCAAAGTGTTGGAGCCTATAGTGAATTTTTCTAGGGCTTTTGTCAAATAGTCTACCTTTTCCCTTAAAGCCCTATTTTCTTCTATACATGCATCACTAACATCCAAGGGCATATAGTTATCATGTGAGCATGCATCATTTAAGCTAGAAGAAATATTATCATCATTTAAGCATGCTTTTTCTAGTTTTTGCTCTAATTCCTTAATTTGATCAAGCATGGTTTTATTTTTCTTCTTTGTTCTAAATAGATCCCTAGTTAAGCTAGAAACCATGGAAACTATTTTCTTAGGAGTTAGATTCGTTACCATAGTCTTCATGTCCTATTCTTCTTCTTCGGATGAGGATGTAGAGGAGGCTCCCCCTTCACTAGAGCTCTCTCCACTTGAGCTTGATTCTTCATTTTCGGTGGAGGAGCAATCCGAGTCATCAAATTCCATCAATGCTAAGTTGGTGACAAATGCGTTCTCTTCCTCGGATGATGATGATGAGGAGGAGGAAGGATCATCCCAAGTCCTAGCTTTTAATGCTTTGGCCTTCCCCTTTTCCTTTGCCTTCTTCTCCTCCTCCTTTTTCTTCTTGCTTCCCTTTTTCTTCTTTCTTTTTCCTCTCTTCCTTGCTCTTGTTTAGGAGGGGACAATTATCCCTTATGTGGCCCTCTCCTTGGCAATTGTAGCAAATGATTTTCCCTCTTGGTCTTCTATTCCTATCATTTGATTTGTTAAATCTAAAACCTTTTAATGCACGTCTTACCCTCCTTACCATATAGGCTTCTTCCGTGCTATCCATGGAGGAGGAGGAGGAAGCTTCGTCATCGGAGGAGGAGGGGATCTCTATCTTCTTTTTTCCCTTATTTGCCATCAATGCTACTCCCCTTGAAGGTTGAGGTCTGGGCTCTTCTTGTATTCCTTCAAGTCTTGTTTCATGAAGCTCCATGGTTGAGAAGAACTCCTCCAAGGTGCTCACTTCTAAATTCTTCGAGACATAGAAGGAGTCCACCATGGAGCTCCACTTTGAGGATCGCGGAAAGACATCTATAGTCTTCATAACCATATCCCGGTTTGATAGCTTCTCGCCTACACTTGACAAACCGGTTATAATTTTCTTGAAATGAGAATGTAAGGAAATTACCTTTTCTCCCTTTTCTAGTTTAATGTTGTTGAGTTGGGAGCGGAGGAGGTCTCTCCTTGCTAGCTTCGCCTCGGATGTGCCTTCATGAAGCTCAATTAGCTTCTCCCACATCTCCTTGGCACTTAGGCATTCTCCAATTCGGTTGATCTCTTGTTGGGGGAGCACATTGAAAAGATGATGCTTGGCTTTTGAGTTTGCAAGGTGCTCTTCCCTTTGATTTTTGGTCCACCTAGATTTCTCTATTGGCTTCGCTTCTTCATCCCTAGGCAAAACAAAATCGGATTCCATTGTAATCATAATATCAAAATCCGTTTCGAAAAATACCTCCATTCTCTTTTTCCACCAAGAGAATTCGCCGTCGAACTTCGGTGGGTGGATGTTGGATCCGACCATTTTGAATGTTGCTTGTTGTGGCGGTTAATTAGTCCTAGACAAGATTTCCTTGGCTCTGATACCACTTGTTGGGGATCGGATGGCCGGTTAGAGGGGGGTGAATACCCCTCAATCGATGGATGTCGTAATTTACTCGTCTACAAAAGGTTAGCGCAAGCGGAATATAATAAGACAAGACAAGTAAATATACAAGACAAGAATCAAAACGCTAACACAAGATGTAACGTGGTTCACGGCTACGTCGCTAATCCACGATCCCGATTCGTTCGAGGTGAATCACTCCTTCAAAGTCAATCACTATTGGTCTCTCCTTTGCACCAAGCTAGGTGGAGGTAACCTTTACAATCAAGATCACTCTTCTTACAAATAAGAATGAAGTAAAAGCAAGTAAGAAGAGTTTAAAGCTTGTGGGGCACTTGGATGGTCATTTGGAGTATGAGCATTAGCCATCCAAAAGCCCACACCCTCTCTTTTTATAGAGAGGGAGCTTTTCTTCCCGTTGGCCGCCACCAGTTGACTTCTGCCCTTGGTAGTCGACTACCGCTACTCCAACGGCCTCCAAACACGTCGGATCCTGACCGTTGTAGTACAACGGAACACTTGGCAGTCGACTGATGGACCTCATCAGTCGACTGCTGCCTCCGTAGTCGACTGCCCAGTCGGCTATGAGCGGTTCTGTGGCCAAACCCTTTTGACCGATCATTGCCGCCTTCGATGGTCGATGATGGCCTCGATCGATCGCCCACATATGGCGGTCGGTGATGGCCTCAAACAGCCGATCGAATACCGGTCGAACCACGTTCGACTCGAGCGATCAGCCATTCCATGGCGATCGGCCGATCGTGTCGAAAATCCCATCCGACACTTAGCCAAATGGACAAGTTTCACCTAAGAGCTACTACCTCTTCCCGGGTTACATTCGCTCACTCTCATCTCTCGGAGTCCCTCGCCTTCGAAGTTATCTTCGTTCTCGGCCACGTCCCTCAGCAGCATCAGGCGCACGACTCTGCAATGCTCCTTCGCGTCTCTTGCCTCGAAGTCTACTTCCTCCGGCTTCACTCCAAGCTCCTCGTCCGGCGATCCCTCGGATGCTCCAAGCGCACGACTTCCGCAAAGCCATCCTTCACCTACTCAAGGACCGAGTCATGAGTTGTGAAACTCGCCACGGCTCTATGTGCAAATTACTAAGCCCTGCAAGACTCCAACACACATATCAAATCACACTAACACTCTAACTTAAACCCTTTGCCACACACATCAAAACCTTATCATGGCAAGAGATTGCCCTAACACTTTCTGCCAGTTGTTCAGTCCTCTCGACCCAACTGGACTTCCTGTCTGGTGTCTGGTTCTCTTGATCCAGACATGGGAGCTTCACTTCCCTCGTTCGAGGTTCATGACTTGACATAAACCATGACTATGATACCAATTATTAGTATCTGTTAGTGCAATCGGCCCAGGTCACGATTGATCAGACTCGAGTTTGACTCGAGTAGTGTTTTGATGTTTGACATTGATATTTGATAAGGGAGTTGACCATTATTTGACAATGGGTTGACTATATAGTTGACATGGGGTTGACCATATGATGGAGAAGTTTAAGTCTTGTGTACTTGACATAGAAAGTTGGCAATGGGAAAGTCCAAGTCATGGGTACTTAGCATGGAAAGTCCAAGCATGAGTCTTTGCAAGGGAAAGTCCAAACTTGAGTCTTGGCAATTGGAAAGTCCAATATAGGTTGACATGAAAAGTTTAAGCATGGGTCTTGCCAAGGGAAAGTCCAAGCTTGAGTCTTGGCAATTGGAAAGTCCAACATGGGTTGTCAAGAAAAGTCCAAGGGTTGATATTGGCAACGTAAAGTCCAATGGTGGAGTCTTGGCAGCATAAGTCCAATGGTTGGTGGCGTAAAGTCTAAGCGGCAGTCTTGACAGTGTAAGCCCAATGTGCCTTGACGGTGTAGACCAATTTAGCATGACAATAGTCGATGGATGCATCTGAAGGCTAGCATATGGATGAATAAGTTATGGATGACTTGGAGGGATTTGATAGGCGTGAGGCTGACGGAGGTGGCTAGAAGGCTTAGGTCTATGCTACGGGTGGTCTAACAAGTATCAGGGCATCATACTTGAGGTTAAATCTCATGTTTGAGGTTATCAATTGATTGAGGTTTTGGACCAGTCGATTGATTAAGTGTTTTGACACTTGGCAGTCGAGTTGACTCTTGGCAGTCGAGTTGACTCTTGGCAGTCGACTGGGATTATGGCCAATTGAACTGATCAGAGTCGACAGGTGTTCGACTGTAGGAAATAACCTAGCAGTCGACTGCCATCATTGGGCAGTGGACTGATAGCAGTCGACTACCATCATTGGGCAGTTGACTGATAGCAGTCAACTACTGGTTGGGGTTACGGGAGCAGAATGCTCGGTAGTCGACTGGTCAGTCAGCTATGACCTTGGTAGTCAACTGTTGGGTAATAATAGTCGATTGTCAGTGTAATCGTTGGTTTGAATGTCGATGTGGGTTAAGTCGTTGTCTCACAATGGTACTGTTGGCAGTCGACTGGGGCATGCGAAATCCACCCGACGAAGGTTATAAAAGCAGCTCGGATGGGAGGATTTGGCAGCGATTTCTTGGGCATTTTTGAGGTGATTTGCTGTTGCAAATCAGGGTCTTCAAGTACGGTTCAAGCAATCAACAAGGAAGCATTTAAAAGAGCATTTGTAAAGTTTTCTTTACATAGATTGTTGTATTCATTTTGTATTTGCTTGTTTATTGTTTCTTATTGTTGGAAGAATCATTGTATGAGGTTTCTCCGCCTCTGACTTATTGTCGAGAATGAGTTTTATTAGTGGTGAGTGCATAACTAGAGCTCATTGAGCTTGCTCCATAGAGTAGGAATCCTAAGGTTCCGAACCACATATATCGCGTGTATTTGTATTTGTATTTGTTTCTACATTTGTATTTCTATATTTCGCTGTGCTAACAAAGATTGTAGAGACGAACGAACGAATTCCATCATGCAACGTCAAACATGCTATTCACCCCCCTCTAGCGACGTCCAATTCCCAACAAGTGGTATCAGAGCAAGACCGCTCTTCATTTGGACTAATCGCCAAGAGAGCACCTCTAGAGGGTGAAGAAGAAGATGGAATTTGAAGAAAGACTGGGCTGGGACATCAACACACCACCATCCTATCAGGACTATGGATTTGAAGACTTTAATTCATGAAAAATAGGGATTGAGAACTTCCTAATAATGGTGGATATCAAGCTTTGGTCCACCTTGATAGAAGGTTGCGAATTTTCAAGAGCCAAAAAAGGTGGAATCCTCAAGGTTGAAAAATGAACCAAGGAACAACTCAAGGAGTTCAAGACAAATATTAAGGTAATCAAAATTCTAAGTGATTTAATTCCTAATAATGTCTTGTCTAAGTTAGGTGAGTACAAGGATGCCAAGGAGCTTTAGAGCGAATTGACAAAGTATCATGAAAATCCATTACCGACTCAAAAAGAGGAAGAGAGGTTAAAGAAGTAATTTCATCCTCACAAGAAAGTGAGGATTCGGAGTTCGAGGAGTGTTCGACATCCGAGGAGGAAGAGGCGGTGGAAGAGGAAGAAGTAGAGGAAGCCTCCACCTCTAGGATTGAAGGGGAGGATATTAGGTCATCTTTCATGTCGGAGCAAGAGCAAGAGGAGTCATCTACCTCCGGTTGAGGAGATGAAGAACTGACTCCAGTTCCCACCATTGACCTAGGTAACTAAGCATTTCATTTAAAAATAAAATTCATATCATATGCTTTGAGTGTAGGGAACCCGGGCATTATAAAAGTAAGTGCCCTAAGAAGGTCAAGAAAAGTCAACCGACACCAAAACCTCAAGAAATCTCAAAGGATGTCGGAGCCCCAATCATTAAAGCAAGGAGCACGTGATGTGCTTCAAGTACCAAAGAGGGCATATAGGAGTCAATGCCCTAGGGAGAATAAGAAGGGGCAAGAAAAAACTACACAAGTAGGGGAGCTTCCAAAACAAACCCTAAGGTATATTTTAATGCACCTTCTAGTTCTAGGTTTAAAAAATATGTTTTTAGCACTCTTGCTATTACTCATGAAAAATATGCTAGAAAAAATAGACTTTATTGCTTAGGAGCTAAACATGTCAACTTTAAAAATAAGGAGAAATTTGGGACTAATGTCCCTAGAAAAATTCTACCTAAGGAGTTTATTAGGAAGGTAGAAAACCATCTAGGTTTTAACTCCAAGAATTTTAGACATATGCCTAGGAAGGGCAAAAATACTCAAAGAAATAATAGACCCACAAAATTATAGAAATTAGAATTAGAGAACCAAACCTTGAGGTCAAGGCTTGAAAAACTTGAAAAGACTCTTACAAGAATGCAAAATTCAACTAATGGTTCTAGGAGTCAAAGTCAAAGGTGTAAGAGGCAAGAACCATCTAAGAGACAAGATTTTGGATCACAAGTCTATGTCTAAGAAAGTAATACCTACTTACCACAATGTTTCATTTGATTATGGAACTAGTATTAGGTCTAGGAAAGCCAAGGTTAATAGGGAAGTCATCCCTAAGGTTAACCAAGGTAGGTGCCTAGTGGCTAAGGTTTCGAAGAAACATGGGGAAGCCACTAAGAAGGTTACAAGGGGAGTCACCCCTAGAGTTAGCCTAGGTAAAACCACAATGACCAAGATTACCAAGTCTAGGAGGGTCATTAGGAGGGTATCTAGGGAGGTCATCTATAAAGAATACCTAGTAAACCCAAGAAGCTCCAATAGGTATTGAGTTCCTAGGAGCGTGATCAACTCACACTAAATGGATTAGGGTGTGCCAATTTTAAATGGATGGATAGTTAACCTAACTATGGTAAAGGTGGTACCTTAGGTCATTTTCAAGGTTATGGATACCTTGGAAATGTGGTTTGAATTTAAATCCTAAAAGATTTTAGGACGTGCCAATATTATTTAAGAAGTTTGATAAATTGATCAAATTGACACAAACTAGATTTAGAGGTCATAGTGTGTCATTTTAAGTTTTTGACATACTTGAGGAATAATTGATTATATGATAAAATGAATTTAATAATAATAAATGACATCAATATTAAAATTTAGGTATTGTTATACCTTTATATTTTATTTGTCATACTTGATTTACCATATAACATGTTATGACATCATATTTATTTTAAATCATATAAATGTCATGATTATGCTTAGGACTACTTTTATGTCATATATATTTAGATTTAATCATATGTCATGACATCATGATTATTGACATTGCTTTATTTATGCTATTATTTATGCCATGATCATATTTCATACATTAATAAAATTGATTTAAGGACTATGACATGACTTGAAGTCTCATATATAAGGGAATCAAATAATGTTGCCTTAGAGAATGCATGAGACTTAGATTAGGATGAACAAAATCTACATCTCACATCACATTGACTTGTGTATGTTTTCATACGCTCTAGACACATGTGAGATGCTAGGAAATGAGTTAAGTTCAAGGTGCATAATTTTTGCATCTATATAAACTCAAACTCATCTTATATTATGGGTGGATCATGGGAAAAGCTTGTTGGATCGATGCGGTTCGCTAGAGGGGGGGGGTGAATAGCGAAAAACCTTTTCCTTTTTTTTTTACGTTCGTTAAAACTCGAGAGATAATTAATTGCAGCGGAAATGTAAAGTAAAAAGAGACAATGAAGTTTTTACTTGGTTCGTAGCCTTCGGCTACTACTCCAAGGCCCTAGTGGTCCTTGACCACGTACGGAGGGCAAAAGCACTAAAGGAACTCCTCCTCGTTGGAGGTAGGAGTTAATCGATACCAGAAGGAAAAAGCTTGAGGTAGAGGGACACTCCCCCTCTCCTTGTATACGATAAAAGCTCCGAAAAGAAATGAACTTAAATAAGAGCTAAAAAACCGACGTTACAATATAAAGGAATTTAAGACCTAGTCGTCGGAGAGAAAGTACTTCGTGGTCGAAAATTTGTAGCTTGGCGGAGACTTTTTGGAAGCTTTAGAATGATGATGAAACCCTAGGTTTGGCCCTCCTTTTATAGCCTTTGAGCCCCTTTTTGAGAGGAACCCTAGCCAATCACAATTGAGCACCAATCTCCTTAAAATGGGGTGATAAGCCTTGACTCCTTGAATCTGATCATTGACCATCAGTTGACTGATGGCAGCATCAGTCGATTGCTGACCTTCGGCAGTCGACTGATTGATGGCAGTCGAGTCCTCCAAACTGGCAGTCGACTGATGCTTGCTGCAAGTCAAAGTTAGCTCAACAAAAACATAATTTCGACGGTCGTCGATCGTCCGATCTCGACCTAGACCATCGATGGGATGTCTCTGGTCGGATCTACGCTTAAGATCATCCCCGTAAGGAGGATACGACCTCACTTACGCTCGCACACACGAGCTTACCTCAATACTTACGTGTTGCTTTTGCTTCCGGCCTTCCACTCGATTCCTTCGGCTCCCTCCGAAGTCATTCGAGTGTCGCCCGACCACTGCGGCTTCCTCCGGGTGTCGCTAGCCTTCAGCTCCAGCTATATCAATCTTCTGCACACTCGATTCAGCTCGTGAGATAACAATATGAGCTTAACTTTGTATCGTTTGCTATAATCAAAACTCAAGTTCGACTTAGGTGCCTACTGCACCAACAATCTCCCCCTTTTTGATTTATGGCAAACTCACATACAAAGTTAAGAAAGACAAATTAAGTGCATTAAGTAAACTGAGTAAGAGATATGCATGAATGTGCAGGAGTATATAAAAACTCTTTTTCAAGTGCTCCCCCTTGAGGAATCCTCCCCCTTGACCGAGGGTGAGTACTTGAGAAAGGGTTTTAACTCTCCCCCTTGATATTTGCTACTAAAAAAGAATTAAGTGACCGAAATTACTTAATATTGGCCATAGTGTTTAAAATAAGTTTTAAGTTAAGAAAAAAATTGATTTCTTAACCTTGGCCTTTACTTCTATTTTGTTAACAAGTTAAGTAAATTACTTTTTGTTAACAAGTTAAGTAAGAGTTAAGTAAATTATTGTATTGTTAACGAAAACAAGTTAACTAAATGTGTTTAAGTTAAGAGTTCCCTTAACTTGTTTTGTTAACTTAAAGTTAAGTAAGCCTTGGCCATAAAAAAAAATTGATCCCTTAACTTTGGCCTTTTTCTCCCCCTTTTGCCATATATCGAAAAGTGTGTATGGAATAAAAAATAAGTTTTAATTTTAAAGTCCAAGCATGTTCCACATTATTTTGAAAATAATATACTGAAAATAGGTTCATCTATAAAATGTTCGACTCATATTTGTCTTGATTGATATGAAGGATCAACCAGTCCTAGTCAGAGTCGGTTAGTATGTATGATTATACTCCATGGTTCATAGCGATGCACTAGCTCTACATCTGGAACCAGGAGTAAGGTCCTAACATCTCACACCCATTTACGTGGCTAAGTACACAAACACATTAGTCCTATGTGTTGTGAGATGTATTGGCTCCTTAAATCTATAGGTGCATGATATCTAAGGTATGTCCTATGCTAGTTCCATAATAATGAAAAAGAAATAGTAGTAAGAACATATAATTTGCAAGTACCTATTCTATTACGCACATGCCCAATTTTCGTCTTAATAGACTAAATTCGGCTTCGGGTAGGGGTTTAGTAAATAGGTCTGCTAGGTTAGACTTTGAGTCAACATATTCGAGTTGTATGGAGCCGTTGGCTACATGTTCTCGAATGAAATGGTGTTTTACCTCTATATTCTTTGTCCTTGAATGACATATAAGGTTCTTAGTTAGATTTATCGAACTTATGTTGTCTACAAAAATTTTAGTTTTGGAGAAGTCCAACCCAAAGTCTCGGAGAGTGTGCTTCATCCAAAGAAGCTGAGTTACACACTCACCCATCGCAACGTATTCGGCTTCGGTGGTAGATAAGGCAACACAATGTTGCTTCCTACTGCACCAACTCACTAGACTCGAGCCGAGAAGTTGACAACAACCACTCGTGCTCTTTCTATCGAGCTTACTACCGGCATAATCCGAATCGGAGTAGCCGATTAGTTCGAACTCCGTAGATCTAGGGTACCAAATACCAACGTTAAGTGTACCCTTAAGATATCTAAGGATACGCTTAACTAGGGTTAGGTGAGACTCCTTAGCACAGGTTTGAAACCTGGCGCACATACTTACTGCGAATAGGATGTCGGGTCGACTCGCAGTTAAGTATAGGAGACTTCCTATCGCGCTCCTATAGTACTTTAAGTCAATGGACTTACTTTCAGGGTCTTCTCCTATGTTAACATTAATCGCCATTGGGGTGTTTATTATCTTAGCGTCTTGCATTCCAAATCTTTTAATTAACTCCTTAGTGTATTTCTGTTGATATAGGTATATACCATCCTTAGTTTGTTTAATTTGTAGACCTAAAAAGAAACTTAACTCGCCTACCAAGTTCATTTCGAACTCACTTTCCATGAGTGAAATGAACTCGTTTAGTAAAATTTGAGTTAGAGGTTCCAAAAATTATATCATCTACGTAAATTTGAGCTATGAATATTTCTTTACCTAAGGTTTTTACGAAGAGAGTTGGGTCAACTAAGCCTTGGTTAAACCCTTTTGACTTAAGATGGATTGAAAGTCTCTCGTACCAAGCTCGAGGAGCTTGTTTAAGTCCATAGAGAGCTTTCTTAAGTTTTAGAACATGATCGGGTTTATCTAGATTTTTAAATCCGGGGGGTTGGCTAACATAAACTTCTTCTTTAATGTATCCATTTAGGAATGCCGACTTAACATCCATTTGAAACAGCTTAAATCCTCGATGTGCGGCATAAGCTAGCAACATTCGAATGGATTCGAGTCTGGCTACTGGGGCATAGATTTCATCGTAATCTAAGCCTTCGACTTGACTAAATCCTTTGGCGACTAACCTAGCCTTGTTTCTAACTACTTCACCTTTATCATCAAGCTTATTTCGAAACACCCACCTTGTTCCAATTATCGTTTTGTCTTTAGGTGGTGGTACTAATTCCCACACTTCATTCCTAGTAAATTGAGCTAGCTCTTCTTGCATTGCAATAATCCAATCGAGATCAAGAAGAGCTTGTTCAATTGATTTGGGTTCTATCTTTGAAATTAAGGAAATTTGACTAAGGTTCCTATAGGATGCTCTAGTTCGAACTCTTAGATTAGGATCTCCTATCACTTGATCGATAGGGTGGTTAGTCTGAATCCTAGATTGGGTTGGGTTTGTGTCACCTAATGCTTGATCAATGGGGTGACTTGGTTGAATACTAGTTTGACTCGGATCACTTGTCACTTGGTCGACAAGAGAAGTTGGTTGATGTGGATTAGACTCGATCTCAGGGTCAGAGACGAGTTTGGTATCAGTGGGCTCAACACTTGGGGTCATTAAGGGTTTTGTAGGTTCGGGTACTTCATCGAACACTACATTAATAGTCTCTTCGACTTTAAGGGTATCGTGGTTATATACCCTATAGGCCCTACTCGTGGTTGAGTATCCTAAGAAGATTCCGGTGGAGGTTTTGGATTTGAATTTCCCTAGGTGGTTCTTAGTGTTTAAGATATGTACTTTACATCCAAATACCCTAAAGTACTTGATGTTGGGTACTTTATTGTGATAAATCTCGTACGAGGTCTTAAGGTGCCTCTTTACCATAAGGATCCTATTCTGGACATAGCAAGCCGTGCTAACGGCTTCTGCCCAAAACCTATCAGGTAGGTCGTATTCGTTCAATATGGTCCTAGCGGCTTCTTGTAGAGTTCGGTTTTTCCGCTCCACTAGGCCATTTTGTTTAGGGGTCCTAGGGCAAGAGAATTCATGGTGGTATCCGTTTAGGTTACAGAAGTTGGTGAACCTTTGATTTTCGAATTCACCACCATGATCGCTTCTAAGTCTTTTAACCTTAAGGTTTTTTTGATTCTCGATTAATTTGAATAGATTGATTAATTGATCTAGGGTATCATTTTTATGTTTGATGAAACTAACCCAGGTAAACCTGGAGTAGTCGTCAATTATGACTATGCAATATTGACTTTTATTGAGTGACTTGGCTCCATGTGAATCGAATAGATCCATATGCAGGAGCTCAAGTACACTTGAGGTTCGTTCTTGGTTAGTTAACTTGTGTTGTGTCTTAGGTTGTTTTCCTTGTTGATAAGCATTACAGATTTTATTAACCAAATTGTTGAGGTTGGGTAAGCCTCTGACTAAGCCACTCTGACTCATCTTGTGGACGAGTCTTAGGTGCAGTAATGGCCGAGTCGTCGATTACACAACCATGATTCCTCTTCCTGTGTCATAAGACATTTGGCTGAGGATTTGATTAAGTTAATTGTATAAATGTTATTTGTCCTAGTTCCTTTGAGTATTGTTTTAGCCGTTTTATTTGTTTTAATTACACATTCATTATCTAAAAATACGACATTATAGTTATTGTCACATAATTGGCTTACGCTAAGCAGGTTATATTCAAAATTCTCTACAAGTAATACATTTTTAATAACAAAATTCGAGTTAAGCTCGATATCACCTGATCCGATGATTTTGAGCTTGCCGTTATTCCTAAAGGCTACCGATTCTTGTCGTTTGAATCGAAGCTTTGTGAATTTGAGTTGATCCCTGGTCATGTGTCGGGAGCAACCGCTGTCCAACATCCATTGATCCTACACACAAGGTGGTTGGATTGGATGTTAGAATGTTTATATATATATATTTTTTAAAAAAAATGGTTGTAAGTTTTTAAACCTAGGTCATCTCACCTGTGTCTATATGATCAAGCATGTTATACTTATGTTTTTTTTGTGAGATGACTTCCAATTAAGTTGATTAAGTGCATTTAGGTTCAAGTAATTTTATGTTAGATTTGGATTTGACCCTAGGCTTGTCAAGTTTACCTTTTCAAGATCATGGCTTCCAGGTCGTGGCGAGGCACATGGGCCTTCTTTTATCGGATCATCGACCACTTCCTTAGACAAAGCCATTTTCAAGAAAATGATGACTTGACTCACCTAAGACTATTTCCTGGTCTAACTGGTTATTTTTGAAAAGAGGCTCCCCGAGGCTCAATCTTTTCGAAGAATTTTAGTTGGTTATGTATGTGTTCTAAGTGAGTTCACAAGTTAAAAAAAACAAAAAAAAATCCTAAGCATGCAATTTCTAAGTTAAAGCACAAACATGTTTTGTACTGGCTCCCCCTAGACCGTTGAATCGGTTCGGTCTATCCACATAGTGGATTTGGTCCTTGGGAACCCAGTACGGGTTGGATCCTAGAGTTGAAATCAAAAAGTGCTTAGGGACCCATGCTTGGACATGTTTCCTATGTCGACTTACAATCGACATATACGACCTATTAGTCGCGTTTGAGTTAAACCCTAGTCCAGCCTTGTTGTACACGACCCTTTGAGATCCAAGTAGGAGGTCAAGTCCTTTGGATCCCGAAGTGAACCTTTCCAACGTGTTCCTAAGATCTTCAACTTGACTTTTCAAGAGAGAGTTCTCAACTTCGAGCTTTTCAACTCGAGTTGAGTCCTTCTCTTGAACTCGACTAGTCGAAGAGGTTAGGGAGACCTCGTGTTTGAGGAGTTTAACCTCCTCAACAAGGGTCTCGACCTTGGACTTGGACTTAGCTAATTTCCTAGACAAAAATCTAACCGTATTATGTAAAGTATTAAATAAAGTTCGACTCACTTTAAGGGTATCTTTTGAACCGGATGCGTATCCGTGGCTTGACTTGAAGGTAACCGTGGTCGAGTCATCCTCGAGTTCGACTCAAGTTGAGTTCGGTCTCGTGTCTGACTCAATCGATTTCGCCATGAAGACGTGGTCTTCGTCTTCTTCGGATGACGCTTCTTCCCATGTCGCGTTGAGGGCCTTCTTGTGCTTAGGTGCTTGGTGGTTGAGCTTGGGGCACTCGGGCTTGATATGTCCAAACCTGTTACACTCATAACACCTAATATTAGAACTTTTAGGCTTACCTTGGTTGGGTCGAGTCGTGGTTCTCTTTCGTCCCTTGGCTATCCTTCGAGCTAGGTTCATTAGTTCGGCAGTCAACTCCGGGTCAACTTCTTCTTCGGACTCATCTTCCTCCTCGGTTGGTGGTGGCTTGCTTGCGATTTTCTTCTTCTTTGAACCTGCAAACAAGGCTATACCCCTCTCGGGTTCCGAGTTGGACTGCTCATGTAATTTGAAATCAGAAAATAATTTTTCTATTCTAACTTTAGAAAGGTCCTTGGAGACCTTGTAGGCGTCGACCATGGATGCCCACAAGGTAGTCCTCGGAAAAGAGTTTAGAACATACCTTATAAGGTCGCAGTTTTTAACCTTTTGCCCGATTGCGTGTAGGTTGTTGACGATGTCCTGGATGCGGGCGTGCAATTGTGTTGTCGTCTCGTGTTCTTGCATTTTTAGTGTGTACAATTTATTGAACAACAAATCACGTTTGCAAACCTTAGATTGATCCGATCCTTCGTGTAACTCGATCAGCCTCATCCAGAGATCTCTTGTGCTGATGAAGGGTCCAACTCGGTTCAGCTCCTCCTTGGATAGCCCGCACTGCAGGATTTGAGTCGCCTTTGCATCTGCCTCGACTTGTCGTTTAGTGGCAATGGACCACTGATTGTAATCCAAGGATTCACCTTCTTCATTAGTAGGAAGGGTGAACCCAGTTTGGATCACAATCCACATCTCTATTTGGGTTTTTAGGAAGCACTCCATCCGACCTTTCCAGTAACGGAAATCGTCACCGTTGTAAAACGGTGGTCGGACGGTGCTAAAATCCTCGAGATGGGCCATTAACACGAAAGACACAAAGAGACGAAGACGAAGAAACTAGCAACGACAAAAACACAAAAACAAGTACCAAGACTCGCGTCTTGGATTAGTAGTGCGGGAGAAAAACTTAACAAAGCGAAATAAATAATAAAAAAACAGAATTAAAAGAAAAATAAATCTGTAAAAATGGCTAGATTGGTTGTTTCACCAAATCTTATCAACCCCCGGCTCTGATACCAATTGTTGGATCGATGCGGTTCGCTAGAGGGGGGGTGAATAGCGAAAAACCTTTTCCTTTTTTTTTACGTTCGTTAAAACTCGAGAGATAATTAATTGCAGCGGAAATGTAAAGTAAAAAGAGACAATGAAGTTTTTACTTGGTTCGTAGCCTTCGGCTACTACTCTAAGGCCCTAGTGGTCCTTGACCACGTACGGAGGGCAAAAGCACTAAAGGAACTCCTCCTCGTTGGAGGTAGGAGTTAATCGATACAAGAAGAAAAAAGCTTGAGGTAGAGGGACACTCCCCCTCTCCTCGTATACGATAAAAGCTTCGAAAAGAAATGAACTTAAATAAGAGCTAAAAAACCGACGTTACAATATAAAGGAATTTAAGACCTAGTCGTCGGAGAGAAAGCACTTCATGGTCGAAAAGTTGTAGCTTGGCGGAGACTTTTTGGAAGCTTTAGAATGATGATGAAACCCTAGGTTTGGCCCTCCTTTTATAGCCTTTGAGCCCCTTTTTGAGAGGAACCCTAGCCAATCACAATTGAGCACCAATCTCCTTGAAATGTGGTGATAAGCCTTGACTCCTCGAATCTGATCATTGACCATCCGATCGGTGATTGCCATCATCGATCGGTGATGGCGACATCGATCGATTCGACCTTCGGCGGTCGGTGATTGATGGCGATCGAGTCCTCCAAGTGGCGATCGCGATGCTTGCTGCAAGTCAAAGTTAGCTCAACAAAAACATAATTTCGACGGTCGTCGACCGTCCGATCTCGACCTAGACCATCGATGGGATATCTCTGGTCGAATCTACGCTTAAGATCATCCCCGTAAGGAGGATACGACCTCACTTACGCTCGCACACACGAGCTTACCTCGATACTTACGTGTTGCTTTTGCTTCCGACCTTCCACTCGATTCCTTCGGCTCCCTCCGAAGTCATTCGAGTGTCGCCCGACCACCGCGGCTTCCTTCGGGTGTCGCTAGCCTTCAACTCCAGCTATATCAATCTTCTGCACACTCGATTCAGCTCGTGAGATAACGATATGAGCTTAACTTTGTATCATTTGCTATAATCAAAACCCAGGTTCGACTTAGGTGCCTACTGCACCAACAAAGCTAATGTGCAAGTCATGTGCATTGAGCCCATTGATCATGATCCAATATAGTTTTTTAAAAATATTTTAAAATCATTTAAGAAAACCTTGGTGTAGTCTATCTTTTTATAGCAATCACCGTTGAGAGAGTTGATACAAAGTAGAGCTAAAACATTGAACTTTTCAATGGTTTTGAACTTTGTGTCAATCTCCTATTTTTATGGGTATTTTAATTTTTAAATATTTTTCATCCATAATGATTGTTATAAATAGTATATGTATGAAGTTTGAAGGTTTTTCAAAATATGTATATTTACTTATGTACTTTCGAAAATCATTTTTGATTTATGAAATTTTGCATTTGTAGAAATCGATCATTTATACTTTATGGCGTGGGCTAAGCGTCGAACATCGGTGGTATTTGAGTCATTGTCAGAGCTGATTTTGGGTAAATAAGATTTGTTTATCCTGATTTCAACTATGTTAGGCTATCCTAACTGCTCCTAACCTTAGGATATGCTTTGGAAAGCATTAGAAAGGGTGAAAATCCATTGAATATGGATTAGGAGAGTTGTTTAGGGTGTGTATCAATTTTAAAGTGTGTAAAAGTTCAAGGTTGAACTTTTAACCTTAATTTTAATGGTCTAGTGTTCCTATAGGCTTAGGGACTCTCCAAGGATATTGTTGGTGCAATGGTCAAGGAGGAGCAAGCCTTTAGGGGGAGGTATCCATCATGGGATGATGGATGTGTTCTTCCTCATGGGAGAAATGGAAATGTGAGATGCCCAATTTGGAAATTGAGAGAGTTTGTAGGATTGCCTCTCTTGAGTGATATGCGACTTATCACTAGGAAGAATGAAGACATCCTAGATGTCTTGGACCCAGGGGAGATTGTAAGATCTCATTGAGATATGAGACATTGACCTCCTTGAGGAGAACTTTTTTGATGTATGTCAAAAAGGGGGAGAATTAACGGGATTACCAATTTGGAAGAATTGGTAAGGATAATTGAGTTAGGTGACCTAACTCAAAGGTGTTTGTGATTTTTGTCAAACATCAAAAAGGGAGAGATTGTTGGTGTAATCGACCCAGGTCATGATTGATCGGACTCGAGTTTGACTCAAGTAGTGTTTTGATGTTTGATAAGGGAGTTGACCATTGTTTGATAATGGGTTGACTATATGGTTGACATGGGATTAATCATATGATGGAGAAGTCCAAGTCTTATGTACTTGGCATGGAAAGTCCAAGTGGAACACTTGGCAATTGGAAAGTCCAAGTCATGGGTACTTGGCATGGAAAGTCCAAGTATGGGTCTTGTCAAGGGAAAGTCCAAGCTTGAGTCTTGGCAAATGGAAAGTCCAACATGGGTTGACATGGAAAGTCCAAGCATAGGTCTTAGCAAGGGAAAGTCTAAGCTTGAGTATTGGCAATTGGAAAGTCCAACATGGGTTGGCAAGGAAAGTCCAAGGGTTGATATTGGTGGTGTAAAGTCCAAGGGTAGAGTCTTGGCAGCATAAGTCCAATGGTTGACAGCATAA
This sequence comes from Wurfbainia villosa, assembly GCA_025175895.1. Taxonomy (NCBI): domain Eukaryota; kingdom Viridiplantae; phylum Streptophyta; class Magnoliopsida; order Zingiberales; family Zingiberaceae; genus Wurfbainia; species Wurfbainia villosa. Next base: position 3,869,034 of record CM046008.1, read on the forward strand.
AGTCCAAGCAATAGTCTTGGTAGTGTAAACCCAATGTGCCTTGGCGGTGTATACCAACTTAGCATGACAATAGCCGATAGAAGCACTTGAAGGCTAGCGTATGGATGAACAAGTCATAGATGACTTGGAGGGATCCGATGGGCGTAAGGCTGATGGAGGTGGCTAAAAGGCTTAGGTCTAGGCTAAGGGTGGTCTAGCAAGTATGAGGGCATCATACTTGAGGTTAAACCTCATATTTGAGGTTATCAGTCGACTGGGGCTTTGGATCAGTCGATTGGTCAAGTGTTTTGACACTTGACAACCAAGTCGGCTCTTGGCAGTCGACTGGGATTATGGCTAGCCGAATCAATCAACAATAGTATGATATTGTCCACTTTGTGTCCAAACCCTCATAGTTTTATTTTTGGGCTTTACCCAAAAGACCTCATACCAATAGAGATATATTTTTATCTTATAAGCACATGATCTTTTCTATGTCTTACTAATGTGGAACTTTGATTGTATTCTCTATACTCTCAACAATAACTATCAGTCGACTGTCAAAAGTCATCAGTCGACTGCTCAACATTCTGTGCGTGTCCACTTGAGATTAGTTGATTGCTCTACCCTAGCAGTCGACTGTCAGTGGCTAGTCGACTGCAAGAGCCATAAGTTAACAGTCGAGCCTCAATCGACTACTCGACCAGTGGACTACTTGAGTCAAACTGAGATCCAGAGTTCCTTGCACTCAGTCAGTCGACTGGCTAATACCATCAGTCGACTGGTACATCTCAAAACTGAGATTTAACCCAAGTATGATCCACTCATACTTGACAATCACCCTTGTCCTATACTTAAGCCTTCAAATCATTTCCATCATCCTCACTCTCTCAGAGTCCATCCGAGTTCTCCACGACTCCTTCGATCCTCGTGCTAGCTTTCAAGTGCTTCCATTGACTTTGTCATGCTATCGAGTACCCTTAGCCTAGACCTAAGCCTTCAAGTTTTTTCCATCAGCCTCACGCCCTTGGTTCGAGTCCACGGTGTTAGGAGTATGGAGAATACAATCAAAGTCCTACATTGATAAGACATGGAAAAGATCATGTGTTTATAAGATAAAAAGATATCTCTATTGTTATTAGACCTTTTAGATAAAGTCCAAAAATAAAACTATGAGAGTTTAGGCCAAAAGTGGACAATATCATGTCATTGTAGAGATATGTGAATCTTATAGGCACTAACAATTGGTGTCGGAGTAGTGGTCCATGTCAAACCATGAACCTTGAACGAAGGAAGTGGAGCTCTCATATCCAGATCAAGAGAACCAGACACCCGGCAAGAAGTCCAGTTGGGTCGGGAGGACTGAACAACCGGTAGGAAGTTCAATTGAGCCAGAAGGGCTGGACAATTGGCAGGAAGTCCAGCAGGATTAGGAGGACTAGATAGTTGACAGGAAGTCATGGTGGGTTGAGGATCATATATCAAACAGAGGAATTTCTTCGAGGACAGATAGGCTTGAGAGGGGCTCAATGTGATCCTTTGTTTGAGGAGGAGATTGTTGGGAGTATGGGGAATACAATCAAAGTCTCACATTGATAAGATATGAAAAAGATCATGTGCTTATAAGATAAAAAGATATCTCCATTGGTATGAGATCTTTTGGGTAAAATCCAAAAATAAAACCATGAGAGCTTAGGTCTAAAGTGGACAATATCATAACATTATGGAGATATGTGAATCTTATAAGCACTAACACACGACTCATCACCCTTGGTGCTAGCCTTCAAGTGCTTCTGTTGACTTTGTTATGCCAATGGATCTACCTTTGCTAAGTCTTTAAACTTGGACTTTCGTCGCCAAAACTATACACTTGGACTTACATGAGCAAGACTACACCCTTGAACTTTTCTATTATCAAGTCTCCATACTTGGACTTTTGCCGCCAAGACTACACACTTGGATCTTTTTCCTTTGCCAAATATTCATATTTGGACTTTCCCTTGCCAAGACTCCACCCTTGGACTTTTCCTTACCAAGTATCCATACTCGAACTTCTCCATTACTAAGAATTCAATCTTGGACTTCCCTTGTTAAGTACTCATACTTGGACTTCTTCATTGCCAAGAATCCAATGTTGGACTTCCACTTGAGTCTCACTCAAGCTTAGTTAACCTTGACCTAAGGTTGATTGTTTCAATAATCTCCCTCATGACAATTTCCCTCAATACGTATGTCCACACATATTGTTAAAATCATTGTCAAAGCTTATTCTCAAACATCAAAATCCTATTCGAGTCCCACTTGAGTCTGGTCAACATTGATCTGAGGTCGATTGCACCAACAATCTCTCTCTTTTTGATGTTTGACAATACCTTTAAGTTAGGATAACCCATAAGCCCAACTTGCCTCTTCTCATGCCAAAGCATAATGAGAGTTTTCTAACTTAAACCCTTCATTTCTCCTCCTTTGACATATATCAAAAAATTTACCAAGGTTTTCCATGTCCCATCTTTCAATGAGATTCTTCGTTCTCCCCCTTAGTCTAAGACTCATCATAAATGCCTTCATTATAATGAAAGACAATTCTTTACTCTCCCCTTTTTAACCTTCATTCATCATCCCTTGATGGACAAACTGCCCCTAAAGGCTTATTCTCCCTTGACCATTTTACTAACAATATCCTTGCAGAGTTCCTAAGCCTATAGGAAATCTAAATCATAAAAAATAAGGGTAAAAGTTCAAAATTAAACTTTACCCTCCCTTAAAATTTGATATTCACCTTAATCAACTCTCCAATTCATTTTCAATAAACATTTCACTCTTCTAATTATTGTTTAAGCATATCATAGGGTTATGAGTAGTTAGGGTACATAAGGGTATAGATAAATGGCTAAACAAATCTTGTTTATCCAAAAATAGACTAATAATTGACTTTGTCAGAGACCAGTCGATTGCCACTACCCCTAGTCGACTACTCCATGAGGTAGTCGGCTAGTTTCTGCATTTGCAGAAATTGGATTTTCATATTCGAATTTTAGAAATACATAAGTAATTATATTTTATTCAAAAAATCTTGAAATTTCATACATACAATACTTATATCAAACATTATAAGTGAAAAATAATTTTATATTAAAATACCCATTATTTTTCAAAATTGATAAAAAGTTCAAAACCATTCAAAACTTCAATATTTTTGCCTAACTAGTTTTAACATTCTCAATGGTTATTGTTATCAAACGATAAACTTCACCAAAGTTTTTTAAAATGATTTTAAAATATTTTTTAAAAATATATTTTCAATCATGGTCTATGGGCTAAGTATACACGACTTGTACACTAGCTTTCCTCATGATTTGTGCATATGATTGAAAGAGTTTAAGTTCATTTTGATGTGCTATATAAGCACATTGAACTTAACTCATATTCATAGCATCTCATATGTGACTTGGATGTATCAATACACACACATGTCATTTTATAGTCCTTATGAGATGTGGATTTTGGTTTTCCCTAAATTAAGGATTTCATACGTCATTATCTAGGCATATCCATTTGATTTCTTTATCTAGGACATCAAATAATGTCATTTATTCTTAAATTCAATTTTAGTGTATGAATATGATCATGACATAAATGATTTGTATAACTAAAAATATTTACCCATGATTCATGATGTCATGACATGATATAGATAAACCTAAGTATTAGTCATGTCATTAATCAATTTAAGTACTATCATGACATTTCAAATAATCATATGAAGCATGATATCATTATTGGGGATCGTTTGGAGCGCTAGAGAGGGGGGTGAATAACATCAATCGATTTCTTTTGCGTGTTCTTGTCTACAAAATGTTAGCACAGCGGAATACACAAAAATAATACAAGAACACAACACAATTATAACACCAAATTTTTATGTGATTCGAAACTCTAATTCCTACTCCACGGTCGAGCTCTAGTGATCTAACTCACTAAAACCTCTTCTTCTCGATTGACACTAGAGGTGGAGAAACCTCATACAATATGAAGCTCACAACAAGGAAACAACAAATACAAGCAAATACAATAGCAAATGAAAGAAACAAGTGAAAATTCCTTATAAGATTGAACTTTTGATTGATTAGGAGAATGTGGTTTCTTTGAATGCCTTGAAAGGTCTAGAATACAATAGCAAATCCCCTCCTAAATCACCAAGAACCTACACTTCTTTCCTCCACCGTAAGCTCCTTTTAAAGCCTTTGCTCAGGCTGATTTTCCACCTAGCAGTCGACTACTCTTACCCAACAATCGACTGCTCACCTATCCGTTGTCTCATAATGGACTAAGCCACATCAGAAATGCTCGATCAGTCAACTGCCCTGACTCAGCAGTCAACTACCATAACCATCGGTCGACTCCAAAACATTCTGTGCCCTATCCACTTAAGGCTAATCGATTGCTCTGCCCTAGCAGCCGATTGCCAGTGGCTAATTGACTGGTGCAAGCAACCAGTTGACTGCCAAAGCCATAGATCAGTAGTCGAGCCTCAGTCGACTACTCAACCAGTCGACTGCTCGAGTCAAACTGAGCTCCTGAGTGCCTTGTACTCAGCCAGTCGGTTGGACAATGCCATTAGTCGACTGGTACACCTTAAAATTGAGGTTTACACAAGTATCATCCCCTCATACTTGACAATCACCCTTGGCCTACACTTAATCCTTCAACCTACTTTCATCAGCCTCACGCCCTCAGGGTTCATCTGAGTCCTCCATGACTCCTTCACCCTTTGCACTAACCTTCATGTACTTCCATCGGCTTCATCATGCCATTGGGGATCTTTAGCCTAGACCTAAGCCTTCAAACCACTTCCATCAGCCTCATGCCTTTGGTTCGAGTCCATGACTCCTTACCTTTGGCGCTAGACTTCAAGTGCTTCCATCGATTTTGTCATGCTAATGAGTCTACCTTTGCTAATGCATATATTGAGGAGGAAGTTACAACTTTTGCATCATATTATTTGAACCTCACGTTCAATGCAAAAGGTGGAGAGCGGGAAGAAATGATGAGGGTCTTGTTGATCCAAATTTGAAGTCATTCTCAAATTTTAACTACCTTGGTCGACCGAGTGGATATTGTACATGTAGATACTTAACTGGTCAAGAATGACGAGCGACCCACACATATATTTTACCAAACTATTTAGAAGTAACATCATATTTCGAGTTTATATCGTAAATTATTATTCATGTTATAATTATTTTCATGGTAGATTTTTTTAAAACATATATTCTGAGCTTCCGACGTATGAGTTTGATGGTTTATATGATGAAGAATTTACACCATAGTTTAAAAAAATATCTAAGTAGTTTATAATAATCAATTGGTTAAATCTTGACTTTAACACATATTTATTTGACTTTAGGTTCATGATAATCAAGCTCATATTGAGCAAGAATTGCTAATCCATCTTTCATGGGGTCCAAAATCAATGGTGAAAACTTGGCCGGTATATTTTATAAACGGATATAATTTTCATACTAAAAAATATAGAATAGGAAAAACTACAATGAATAGTGGGGTTTGTGTTCAGTCATCTAATGATGGAGGTGCAAGGAATGATTTTTATGGTTTGTTGAATGAAATTTTAGAGGTAGAGTACTCTGAATCAGATTTATGAGTTATTTTATTTATGTGTCACTGGTTTAACCCTGTTAAAGACATGAAGGTGCATCCACAGTTTAATTTGGTTGAAGTAAATTATAAAAAATTATATATGAGATATAAACCATTTTTATTGGCATAACAAGTGATTCAAGTATTTTATGTTTCATATCCTAGTTTGAAATGTAAAAAAATTGATTGGTGGACTATTTGTAAAACAAAAGCATGGAAAAATATTGAAGAACATTAGGAAGACAGCATATCAGCAAGATGAAGTTGTCAATAAGTGATATTAATGAAGATGAAGAATTTAATTTTGAGATAGATGATGAGAATGAGGATGACGATTAGGATGATGAGGATACTATCGAAGAGACAGATAATGAGGACGAAAATGACAATGAGGACTTCGATTTATGATTATGGGTAACTTTTATTCATTGTCAAATATTTTTTTATTTACTATCTCATTCTAAATTTCATATATTTGATATATTAATGAATTGACTTTTTTTTATAGGTTATTAGAGAACATTTTTGATGTATTAGTAGATTATTTCGGCTAACTAGTAATTCAATTTAAATATGGTAAGTTTTTTCATATTATTCATTATACATTCGATGAAGATGCAATTCTTTGTTACTTTGTTATTCTAATAATTATGATTGATAGTTCGACATGACGATTATAGATGGAATACTGATGGAAGATTACACTCTTCACTTGCTATAGCCCCTGTGCAGTCTGATTCACTTGCAGGAAATTTACCTTTAGCCCCTTCTCCAGTTGCAGGATCTTCCAGTTCTCAGTATATGTTTGCTAATGTATCTTCCCCAGTACCTTTAATACAACAATCACTTGTTGAGAGGGAAAATACGCGAGAGTTAATATCCCCTCATACAGATTCGTATTACTCAATTTTTAATTTATCTATGGTTTCAATAAGATATTTGTTTTTCATAAATATTTAACATTGTTTGTTTTTTTATAATAAATTTACAAATTTTGTACATGTTATTCACGAGGTTAATAGAATAGTGAATAGCCATTGGGATGGAGCTTCGATGACTTATATGTGCACTCTAGAAGAAATAAAAAATTTATGGTGGAATGAGTTTAAGGTAAGTTATTCCAATCAATTTATATATAAAATTACAGTTAATATAATCAATTAATTTTTTCTCAATTGCAGTGAATATTTACTTAGGAGAGTACAACACTGGAGATAAGGAGGATTTTTAAGAAAAAGTGTGGCGATTACATCAGAAACATACTAAGTGTTGAGAGTATTGGGAATACAATCAAAGTCCAACATTTGTAAGACATAGAAAAGATCATGTGCTTATAAGATGAAAAATATCTCTATTAGTATAAAACATTTTAGGTAAAGCCCAAAAATAAAACCATGAGGGCTTAGGCCTAAAGTGTACAATATCATACAATTGTGGAGATATGTAGATCTTATAGGCACTAACACTAAGTGATGTGAGCAAAATATATAGGGTTTTAGGAGTAGTTTTCGCTCACATTTCATTTCATTTTATGTTTGTTTCATACATATTTTACTTTGTTTTGCATGCATTTCCTATTTTCTAGTTCGGAAATTTGCTCTTTGTACTTTTGTGTGCAGGATAGCATTTCATGAGGAAAACAGGGCACTTTCGGAGCAAAAAAGAGCATTTGGCAACTGGATGCAGTAGGACACACGATCAGGGCGTGTGGCTACACACAGTCGTGTCCGAAGCTCGAGATTGGCCACCACAGGGTCACACACGGCCTGGCTATGTGGAATGTGGAAACACACGGTCGTGTGGTGGCCCAATGTTTTGGTAGTCTTTTTCCAGATTTTGTGAAGAGCCGAGCTCATGTCTATATAAAGAAAACCACACCCAAACCCTAGTGAGGAGGCACGATGGTTGGGAAAACACTCTGAAGCCCTAAAATGCTTCGGAAACTCGCAACGGGGAGTAAGGAAGCCGCTCGAGATCCAAGTTCTGCACCTCAACGCTAGAGAGAAGAGCCTCAATGCATTGTAATCTATATTCTTTCCATACTTTATCTTGTATATATGAATTCGACAATGTCTTGTGATTCTTTTCTCGCATTCATGGAGTAGATTCTCTGATTCTAGGATTATGGAGTAGTTTGTGTTGAGTTCGAACATGTAAGTTCAAATATCTTTTCATTCTTGAATCTATATTTGCAATTGGTATTTGGTTTAGATCTATAGCTATTGTTTTGGTTTTCTAGTCACTTTGCTTAGACAATATGAGGGGTAACCACCCTCATATCAAAGATTTAGGAGAATTTAAAGAGGAACCTAGTGGTTGACCTCATCGCCGATAATTGTGGGTAGAAGAATGCGATAGAGTAGGAAGTGTGCCACATTTTAACTCGTCGCAGGGATCGATTCTGCATCCTCATACTGACTATCTTGTCTTAAAGCCAGAGGTTGACCTGGTATGGCAGAGGTAGTTTCCAATAGATGCGAAGGCTCATCGGGAGAGTGTATGATGTCCTTTCTACAAAACCATAGCTAGAAACCTAGATAAAACCCAATTGACAACGTGTTCTGCGACACACAAACGAAACCGAAATCCTAGAATCCATCCAAAGACTTGTAGCATCCCTTCTCTTCCTCCATGTGACACCGTACTAGAGTTAGGACCGCCAACAACCCTTTGAACTGCAATCATTAGAATCGATTTCTAAACAATAACGTCCACCAAATAGATCAGTACTCGAATCTTAGTCCCTATGAGATCGATAAATCTTTATTACTTGATGACACCTATGCACTTGTGGGCATTGAACGTGAGTGTGGGCTTCGAGTCCTCGACAGTCTCTATCGCGAGATTTGAGATCGCGTTCGCGTGCATCAAGTTTTTAGCATTGTTGTCGGGGACTGATTGATTCGATATCGAATCAAGAAGTGGATAATTGGATCGAACTTAGGTTAGATTTATTTACTTGCTTTATTTTTAATTTTTTATTTATTTTACTATATTTACTTTAGTTTTAGATTTTCCATATCTAGAATTAGTTTTTATTTTAGCAGTAGTTCTACATTTTCTTTTTAGCTCTTCTTCATTTGATTTAGTTAGCTAGATTAGTTTATTTCTTGTTTCTGAGCATTAGGCAATACTCCTAATTTTGTGGCTCGGTTCTTCGTATGCTTAGATGTCTAGGATCGGAAGGTTCTTCGTATGCTTAGATGTCTAGGATCTAGATTAGATGTCTAAAAATTGAATGAACCTACCATCGTCGGAGAGCTGAACAGAAGAGGATGGAGGACCAAGCTGCATCTATGATAAATGTAGGTAGTCGACCTTTGTGGGAGTACACAACCCCTAGTGCTAGAGGATTTAGGCCGAGTATAGCTGGACCATCCATTTCGGCAAACAACTTTGAGCTGAAATTGGTACTCATACACATGGTCCATCAGAGTCAATTTGGGGGAGCTGCGATTGAAGACCCAAACTGGCACCTGGAGATATTTTTGGAAATCTGCTCAACAATGAAGATCAATGGAGTCTCTGCCGATGCGATCCGCCTGAGCCTATTCCCTTTCTCATTGCGGGATAAGGCTAAGAAATGACTTCACTCTCTGCCATCGGGAAGCATTACTACATGGGAGCAGTGTGAATAACAAATTTTGAACAAGTACTTCCCGCCAAGCAAAACTGCTCACATGCACCATATAATCATGAGCTTCCGTCAGAAGGAAGGGGAGTCCCTATTTGAAGCTTGGGATCGCTATAAGGGACTACTCTACCAATGCCCCCACTATGGACTGGAAAGATGGCTGGTGATCCACATCTTCTATAATGGGATCACGTACGCCACAAAGATGTCCCTCGATTCTACTGCAGAAGGAGCGCTAATGAACAAGACTATCGAGGAAGCAGAGGAGCTGATAGAAGAGGTGGCCCAGAACCACCATCAATGAGCTTCTGAACGTAGACATTCAACTCCTGCAGCAGAACGATATGTTATCAACTCCGTGGATCACCTAGCTGTGAGGATGAATGCGCTTAGCAGACAGTTCGACTCTTTAAATCTTCTATCTGCATGTGTGTCCAATGACTTTGGAGAAGGAGCAGCAGCGTATCAGGAGGACTACTATGGAGGGCAAGGTGGCTTAGAAGATCAGCTTGAGCAAGTCGATGTGGTTGGGGATTATAACCAAAGGTCCAACAACCCATACTCCAGTACTTACAATCCCGGATGGAGGAATCATCCAAAATTTTTCTATCGGAATAACTCAGGGAACTTCCAACCATCAGGAGGGTATGAGCAATAACAGGGCAATGGGCAGCAACAACCACAGAAGTCTAGGCTAGAATTGATGATGGAAGACTTCATTGCTACCTAAACAAAGGGAAATGAAGAATTTTGACGCCAACATCAGAAGATAAAAGAGTCACTTAAGGATTTGAAGGCCATTGTTGACGGTCTTGCAAGTCACACGAGGATGTTGAAAACACAAGTGACCCAGATAGCCCAAACCGTGTCGCAACCTATGGATAGTTTTCCATCATTACTCGAGCTGAGTCAAGTCAAGGAAGAGGGAGTGTGCAGCGAGAGAGTAGCACAGAGAAACAGATTCTCCAAGGGGTGTGCAACCATGATTTCCACCCTATCCAACCAAGCTGAAATTGAAGATAAGATTCCACTGCAGCTTGAGGACCCTAGTGAATTTGTTATACCCTGCTCGATTTATGAGGAGAGCTTCAATGAAGCACTGTGCTATTTAGGGTCATCAGTCAGTGTGATGCCCTATGCACTCTATCTGAAGATGAGACCGAATGGGATCCAACCAGCGAACCTTGGTATTCGTATGGGGGACGACTCAGTCAAGGAACCCGTCAGCATGCTAGCACATGTGCCTGTGGTCATTAAGAACTTTGTTATACATACAAATTTTATTATACTCGACACAAGATTAAATCTCCAGAATCTCATCATCTTGGGAAGACCCTTTCTGGCGACTGCAGGAGCATGCATAGATGTAAAGGCACACAAGATCTCCTTGGAGGTAGACGGGGAGATCATCCTCTTCAATCTATCAGAGTGTAGAGCTCTCTTCTTAGATGGCTACACTTTTAGCAGGGTAAAGTCGAGCCCATCGGATATCAGCATCGAGACGGATGAATGGAGGTTCATAGAGCCTCCGGAGGCAAGTTGAAGATAATGGAGTGTGGTCGAGCTAAAAGACCTTAAACAAATCACTTCTTGGGAGGCAACCCAAGTTTAGTTTTTAGGTGTTCTTTTTATTGTATTACATTCATTTGGTTAATTTGAACTTTGATTTCCATTTCATTTAGCATTTTTGCACACGAATTAGGACCAGAAAAAGTCTGCTAGGTAAAAATAAAATCACTTTGAACCTACACGACTGAGCAAGTAAGGAGAACTCGGACCGTTATGCACCGTGAGAAGGAAAGGGGGACACACGACCTGGCCGTGTGTTTTCACATGACCGTGCCCCCGACCCCCAGTGGCGCATATGGTCTGGTCGTGTGTTTTCACACGGTCGTGGCACATGGGGTTTAAGAGGGTCATGTCGTGCATTTTCACCCCAAACACACCGTGTACTTTGATTTCTTTTACCCTAGTCATGTAGAACAATCTTCCCCACCACCTAGGACTCTCTCTAACCCTCAAAGAAGCCCAATAGAAGCAAGGATGAGGAGGATAAGGCAAGTAGCACTCCGATCTACTACCTCAGAGCGAAGAGCAAGGAGAACAAATGCCCCTCAAGCTTCAGAGGAAGGAAACACTCTTCTAACCCTTCTCTTTCGCAATAACGAGCATAGGGAAAGATTTGATATGCTCTCTACTAGAAGAATCACCGCTACTAGGTATCTTGATGAAGATCTCTTAGAGTCCCTAGGTTTGTTTGGTGATATTAAAGCCCTATTTGTAGAAATGGGGTGGGAAGAGATAATGGGGATAATACACCTAACATACCCTAGGATAGTTTTAGAATTTTTGAGTTCTTTAGAAGCGGAAATCTTAACGGGGAGAGAAAGCGAAGAGGGTAGGATTACCTTTAGGCTATTCAACATTGAGCATGAATGAACACTACACCAATGGAACACATGCTTTGGCTTGTCTAGTGGGGGAGAGAAAATAACCTCTATTGGGTTTAACTCTCAGATCTTTTGGACCGAATTGATATGAGAACACGCTTACGACCCTTCTAGGGCCAAAACATCGCACCTCCAAAACCCCATTTTTTGGTACCTGCACCGAATCATGGCAAGTACTATTTTTGGTCATGGGGAGAGTGACAGTGTAGTGCGAGCTAGTGAGCTGCTTTGCTTGTGGGACATGCTACAAGAAAGGAGTAGCATTGATATAGGGTCCCATTTCATTAGACACCTAGTGAAAATGGGCAAAGCGGTGAGAGGAGAGATTATTGTGGGGGGCCTACTTACCCACATTTGCCATAGGACGGGGTACGACTACACCATGCTAGATAGCATGGAGGGGAGCCCTAGGATCGACCTGGGAGTGTGTATGACCATGAAGATGATTGTAAGAGAGGTACACTCTTTATGCTTTATAAGGAAAAAAATCTAACAACCCTTAGGCTCCTCGACCCCGATTGTACCACCATCACCCCACGCGCCAACTGGCGTTTAGACCTGATAGTGGATTCCCCACCATACGGGACGAGGAGTTCTATGATGAGACTCGTATATACTTCCAGAAGGAGATTGCCCGTCACCAGGAGGAGGCCACCCACCGTCAGGAGATGCGGCAGCACATGCATGCCCAGTAGACACATTGGGCTAGGGAGGAGGAGCACCAAGCAGTCGATGCATCCACCAGCTCTCAGATTGACCACATGTAGATGTGGCATCAACGGCTCAACACCAGATTCTCCCAGGATCCCGAGATGCCAAGGCTACCGGAGTTTCCACCTCGCCCACCATACTAGAGGTATGCTTCGCTTAAGTCTGGGAGGGACCCCAAGTTTTGATTTATTTTGTTTCTAGCAGTAGTTTCTATCATGATATTTGCATTATAGTTAGCATTCATTTGTTCATGCATAAGTTGTTTAGTTTCTTTCAACACTTAATTTTTGTTATCTATAAAGCTGCCTCATTAGTATTTCTAAAGTTTGTTCATGAGTTGTTTTCGTGGGTAGCTTAACTTCATTTACCTTGTGGTATTTTATTTTATTTGCTTTAATGAATATTCTAGACTTACACTGGTTAGCTTTTATTTTTACACCTACATATGATGAACATTTTGAAAGGGAAAATCTAGTACGTACCTAGTTATGATTCATCTCAGTAGTCTAGTACTTTAGAATCCATAGGTAACTCTAGATTTAGCATTTTAGTTACTGGAGATGCTTGAATTATGGAAGCCTATTCGAAAAAATCAAAATCCCAAGAGATAAAAAAAAATTGAAAAAAAATGATTATGAGAGATAAAAAAATAGTTGTCGTAGGTGGAAATGGTTAGGTGCCCATTTGAGACCGAGTTAGGTTATTGGGGAAACACCTACCAATTTCTCTCAATGCCGAACACACCTTTGAGACTTTGTGCTAGATCTAGGGAACAACCCTCACTTTGGGCTGGTAAGTGCCTAAGAGTACCTTATGAAAGCTATAGGATGATGACTTAACTTACCATGGAATGAGTATCTCCTAAGAAGATTCGCTTGGCATGTGCACGAGGAGCTAATTTAGTGAATTTTTAGAACATATCTATTTTGCTTTGATTGAAAATACCATTTGATAAATCTAGTTAACATGCTAAGTATGGAACGATACCATTTTAAAATTTCATGGCACTGAGGTTTGCTTGAGGACAAGCAAAAATCAAAGTCTGGGGGAATTGATGTGAGCAAAATATATAGGGTTCTAGGAGTAGTTTTCGCTCACATATCATTTCATTTTATGTTTGTTTCATGCATATTTTACTTTGTTTTGCATGAATTTCTTATTTTCTGGTTCGGAGATCTGCTCTTTGTATTTTTGTGTGCAAGAAAGCATTTCAAGGGGAAAACGACACACTTTCAGAGTGAAAAAGAGCATTTGGTAGCTGGATACAGTAGGGCACACGACCAGGGCATGTGGCTATACACGGTTGTGTTCGAAGCTCAAGATTGGCCACCACAGGGTCACACATGGCCTGGCCATATGGAAACACACGGTTGTGTGGTGGCCCAACGTTTTAGTGCGATTAGCTCTTTTTTCAGATTATGTGAAGAGCCGACCTCATGTCTATATAAAGAAATCCACGCCCAAACCCTAGAGAGGAGGCACGACAACCGGGACAACACTCCGAAGCCTTAAAAAACTTCGAAAACTCGAAACAGGGAAGAAGGAAGCTGCTTGAGATCCAAGTTCTGCACCTCAACGCTAGAGAGAAGAGCCTCAACGCATTATAATCTATATTCTTTCCATTCTTTTTCTTGTATATATGAATTCGACAATGCCTTGTGATTCTTTTCTCGCATTCATGGAGTAGATTCTCTAATTCTAGGACTAGGGAGTAGTTTGTGTTGAGTTAGAATGTGTTGGTTCAAATATCTTTTCATTCTTGAATCTATATTTGCAATTGGTATTTGGTTTAGATCTATAGCTATTGTTTTGGTTTTCTAGTCACTGTACTTAGCCGATACGAGGGGTGACAATCTTTGTATCAAAAATTTAGGGGAATTTAATGAGGAACCTAAGGGTTGTCCTCATCGTCGGTAATTATGGATAGAAGGATGTGATAGAGTAGGAAACGCGCCCCGTTTTCAACTCGTCGCAGGGATCGATTCGGCATCCTCGTATCGACTATCCCGTCCTAAAGCCAAGAGTTGACTTAGTATGGCAGAGGTAGCTTCCGATAGATGTGAAGGCTCATCGGGGGAGTGTATGATGTCCTTTCCACAAAACCATAGCTAGAAACCTAGACAAAACCCAATTGACAACGTGTTCTGCGACACACAAACGAAATCGAAATCCTAGAATCCATCCAAAGACTCGTAGCATCCCTTCTATTCCTCCATGTGACACCGTACTAGAGTTAGGACCGTCGATAACCCTCTAAACCGCAACCATTAGAATCAATTTCCGAACAATAACGTCCACTCAATAGATCGGTACTCAAATCTCAGTCCTTGTGGGATCAATAAATCTTTATTCCTTGATGACACCCGTGCACTTGTGGGCGTTGAGTGCGAGCGTGTGTTTTGAGTCCTCGACGGTCTCTATCGTGAGATTGGAGGTCGCGTTCACGTGCATCACTAAGTCATGCGAAGACTAGGAGTAAAAATCCACACTGCATAATCGATGATAATTGGAATACGATTGTTCAATATTGGGAATCTGAGGATAACAAATGAAGAAGTGAACCGAATAAGAAAAATCAAACTTATAATTCTGTCGCTTTGTCTACGACGTATGCGAGAGATTCAATCAATATCGATGAACATAGATATCAATTGACGAGTTTTTTCAAAATCTAATTTTTGAATCTAATCCATACTATTTTATTATTTATAAAGATGTGTTTTTAAGCTAAGAAAATGGGGACTGAGTCATTATTCATAGATACTTTCAACCGTACATTTAAAAAAAAGACAAGACGTGGAGTGGGGAGAGAGATAGAACAATGAAGGTTTGTAATTTTAAAACTTTCAACTCATTTGATATGATTTAACTTTTTTCCTTTCAATACAATAGAAATATGATAAACTAGTACAAAGAAATTTGGGTGCAAGTGACGATGCTGTCGAATCTGAGTCATCTGTTGAAAATATGAATGTATAGCTTGAAGTGATTCGCAAATCGAAAGGTAGAAGAATAGTTGGACTGGATTATTTGAGCAGAAGTTATAAAGTCCCTGGTATATCTTTTTCAGCCTCACTAACAGAAAAGCAGAAATAAATCAATTAAATGAAGAGATTGTGGGGACCGATTGGTACGCTAGAGGGGGTGAATAGTGATCCTTAATTTCTCTCGCTTTATTCTTGTCTATAATTCGTTAGTGTAGAGAAAATACAAGATATATATAAATGAAATACAAGAATGAATACTCCACATGAAAAACGCAAAGGTTTTACCTGGTTCAGAACCTGAGGTTCTTACTCCACGGCGAGTTAGTGATCTACTCTCACTAAAACTCTCTCCTTCTTGGCAACATGCCCAAGGTGGAGAAACCCCTTAAAAATATGAGCTTACAACTCAAGCAAATACAAATGTAAAGAAATGAATGAAATACAAGAACACTTTACAAATGAAGAGAGCTTTTCTTGATCGCTATTGTTTGGTTGCTTTGGACAAGCTTGGAAGGTATAGAACGTAGCAACAATTTCCCTTCAAGATCGCCCAAAAATTGACTTGTGAATCTTCCTTTGCATCCTCCTTTTAAAGTTTCTCGTCAAGCTAATTTATGATTGTTACTGCTCAACGGTAATTTCACCAGTCGAGGTGCTAGTCGAGTGTGCCTTGCTTCTGACCTGCCTCTGTCAAGCCTTCAGTCGATTTCTCTACCACAACAATTGACTACTTGTTGGAGCTACTATTTCTCACTTCGCTCGACCATCTTTTAGACTTCCAGAGCACCTGCCAATCGACTGCTCTCCCTGCAACAGTCAAATGCAGAGCACCTGCCTAAGTGTCGAGCACCTAAGCTAACTACCGAGCGCCCTTCAATTTCATGAGCTCACAGTGGCCAGTCGAATGCTTCTCCACAGCAGTCGACTGCCAAGCACCATGATTGTTTCCCGAGTTGCACAGTGCAGAGCACCCAATTTGAAATTCGAGCCCCACGACGGGAGTTGGACTTCACTGGGCCAGTCGACTGGGCATATCCTCCAATCGACCGTTGTGTTAGTGCCTATAAGAATCATATATCTCCACAATGGCATGATATTGTCCACTTTAGACCTAATCCCTTATGATTTTATTTTTGAGTTTTACCCAAAAAGTCTCATACCAATGGAGATATCTTTTCATCTTATAAGCACATGATCTTTTCCATGTTTTACCAATGTGGGACTTTGATTGTATTTCCAATACTCCAACAATCCCCCCCTCAAACGAAGGACCACATTGACCCCCCTCAAGGCTATCCATCCTCGAAGGACATCCTCTGCTTGATGTCCGATCTTCAACCTACTAGGACTTCACCGCCAGCTGTCTCTGTCGTCGGACCGATTGGACTTTCTACCGATTGTCGCCTTCGGCCCAATTGGACTTCTTGCGATTGTTCGGTCCTCCCGAGGCCAATTGGACTTTACGCAGTATTTCTTGATCCGAACATGGGAGCTCAACTTCCTTCGTTCGAGGTTCATGACTTGACATGGACCATGACTCTGATACCAATTATTAGTGCCTATAAGAATCATATATCTCCACAATGACATGATATTGTCCACTTTGGACCTAAGCTCTTATGGTTTTGTTTTTGGACTTTACCCAAAAGGTCTCATACCAATGGAGATATGTTTTCATCTTATAAGCACATGATCTTTTCCATGTCTTACCAATGTGGAACTTTGATTGTATTTCCAATACTCCAACACGTTGCACCTCAAACATGTTGTTTGACCCAAGTACGATCCCCTCATACTTGACACTCACCCTTAGCCTAGACTTAAGTCTTCTAGTCACTTCCATCAACCTCATGCCTTTAGTGTTAGGAATATTGGAACGGCTAGAGGGGGGTGAATAGCGTCTCGCCCGATCGTGGATGGAATTCAATCTCGTTCGTGTCTACAATTTCGTTAGCGCAGCAGAATATATATAATGATAAAAGCAATAATGAAATGGACACAACACAAATCACAACAAGAGCATATAACGTGGTTCGGAACCGAACCGGTTCCTACTCCACGGATTGGGTTCGTACGAACCCTAGCGATGCCACAAACACCACTAACCAATAAAACTCCTTCTTGACACAAGTCAAGGGTGGAGAAACCCTTTACAAGTAATCTTACAACAATAAGATACAAATACAAGCAATTACAATAATGAATATGAAATACAAGTAAAGAAAAGACTTTACAACACTTGTTTTGATTGCTTGAATGCTTGGTTGCTTGCTTGCACTTGGAGACCTGATTTGCACCAACAAATCGCCCCAATAGCCCTCAAGAACCGATTACTTTTCCTCCATCACGAGCTCCATATATAGCTTCAACCTGTGCTGAAAAAAGTCGATCAGTCGACTGATCGGGACCATCAGTCGACTGATGCCACTGTTGTCGTGAGACAACGGCTAGTTCCACGTTGGATAAGTCCAACGGAACTACCATCAGTCGACTGATTGTGACCATCAGTCGACTGATGGAGTCCTCACTCGACCAGTCGAGTCTTGACTCCATTCTGTGGCCGAATTCTCGAGCACCAGTCGACTGATCACACGATCAGTCGACTGCTCGAGCCATCAGTCGACTGCCAACCTATGGCAGTCGACTGCTAGGCCATAACCCGTAGTCAAACCCTAGTTGACTCGGTCCAGTCGACTGCCACATGGCATCAGTCGACTGGCACACCTCAAATATGAGGTTTTAACTCAAGTATGGTTCCCCCATACTTGCTAGACCACCCTTAGCCTAGACCTAAGCCTTCTAGCCACCTCCATCAGCCTCACGCCTCTCGGATCCCTCCAAGTCATCCATGACTTGTTCACCCATCGCGCTAGCCTTCAGGTGCTTCCATTGGCTATGTCATGCTAACGGTGTCTACACCGCCAAGGCACATTGGACTTACGCCGCCAAGACTCCGCTTGGACTTTACGCCGCCAACCATTGGACTTATGCTGCTAAGACTACCGCTTGGACTTTACGCCGGCAATATCAATCCCCTTGGACTTCAAATGCCAACCCATGTTGGACTTTCCATGCCAAGACCCATGCTTGGACTTTACATGCCAAGACCCATGCTTGGACTTTCCTTGCCAACACATGTTGGACTTTCCATTTGCCAAGACCCATGCTTGGACTTTCTTGACAATTATATTGTCACATGTTTTTGTCGAAACATCAAAACACATCAAAACTTCACTCGAGCAAAACTCGAGTCCTGGTCAATCGTGACCTGGGCCGATTGCACCAACAATCTCCCCCTTTTTGATGTTTGACAAAAACCAAACAAATAATTTGAGTTAGAATACTAACTCAAAACCTTTACCAATTATCCCAAATTGGTAAATACTCTCCAAATGTTTTTCCCAAACATTCTCCCCCTTTTTGACTAACATCAAAAAGGTCTTCTCTCCAAGGAGGTCAAAGTCTCATGTCCCAATGAGATCTTACAATCTCCCCCTTGATCCAACAATACTTAGGATGCCTACCATCTTCCTAATGATAAGTCCCATATCACTCAAGAGAGGCAATCCTATACTCTCTCCCAATTTCCAAATTGGGTCTCTTAAAAACCCATCAATTTTCCAATTGATGATATATTCTCCCAATAACTTCTCCTATCCAAGGAGAAAAATACATCCATCATCCCAAGATGGATACCTCCCCCTAAAGGCTTGCTCCCCCTTGATCATTGCACCAACAATGTCCTTGGGAAGTCCCTAAGCCAATAGGAACTCTAAACCATCAAAATTAAGGTTAGAAATTCAACATTGAACTTTCCAACACCTTAAAATTGATACAAACCCCAAATACTTCTCCTAATCCATATCCAATGGATTTACACCCTTTATAATGCTTCCCAAAGCATATCATAGGGTTAAGAGTGGTTAGGGACCTTAACCGCAGCTAAAATCGGGTTAAACACCTTTGGTTACCCCGAAATCAAAGTATCGATCGACTTGTTACATACTACCGATCGTGATGTGTCCATCGATCGACGCGAAGCACGGCTAAATGAGTGATATAGCATCGAGTCCAAACGCCGCCATCACGATCTGATCAGTAGAAGCAATGATCGATAATCGAAACCCTGATTTTCAGAAATCAGACTCGACTTCTGGAAATGCACAAGTAATTCTACGTAAATAAAAAAATTACGAAACTTGATACGTATATTACTTAACACACATACAATCAGTGAAAAATTTTGGAAAAATATTTTTACCATTGAATTAGGAGATTGATACAAAATCCAAAAGTGACTAAAAACTTCAAAGTTGAAGCTCACTTTGTATCAATCTTATCAATGGTGATTGCTATCAAAAGATAGACTTCACCAAGGTTTTCTAAATTGATTTTAAAATGTTTTCAAAACCTTATCTTGGATCATATTCCTTGGGCACTATGTACGTGACTTGTACACAAGCTCTCCCAATGATCCACAATGGAATTGGATGAGTTTTAGTTCATCTAGATGCAAAAACTATGCACCTTGAACTTAACTCATATCCTAGCATCTCACATGTATCTATGGTGTATAAATACACATACATGTCAATTAGATGTGAGATGTGGGTTTTGTTCTCCCTAATCTAGGGTTTCATGCATTTTCCTAAGGCAACTCTACTTGATTCCCTTATAAATGGGACTCCAAGTCATGCCATAGTCCTTAAATCAATTTTAATCAAGTTAATGCATGAATGTATGATCATGGCATAAATAATAGCATTATTAAAAACATGGCCAATGATCATGATGTCATGACATATGATGAAATTTAAGAACACATGACATCTAAAGTAACCCTAAACAATGTCATGACATGGTATATTATAGCAATACAATTATACAAATATTCATTCATACACACAAGATTTTTCAGAAACAAAGATTTCATTTAACTTAAAATTTGTCTTTATATCAAAATGGAGATTGGCTATGCACAATCTCACTACAAAAATCGACAAACACAAAAAAATCTAATATCCTCTAATCGTCCCACAGGAGGTGGCGGAGGAGGTCTTGACTCGAGTCCAGCCCGCATCATCTCTAGCATATCGGTGATGCTCTATGCGGCCCTGGGTCTCCTCCATCCTATCGAGACGTGCGCCGAAGGAAACCTGGCTGTCGAGATAAATGACCTAGCGTCAACACGATACTCGGTTCGGACTCGGCCACCAGACGATCGACGGACGGACCAATGTGTCTGGCTGGCATCCGTCATCCTCATCGCTGGTCTCTGTATCCTCGTGGTCCTCTGTCGCCTCTCTGGGTGGCGGAGGAGGCTGTCTGTGTGCCCTGGGTGGTCGAGGCGCCAACTCCATCTGTCCAGCGCCCATCCGTAGCTTCGCTAAGGAGAAGTTACGAACTGATATACAGTCGTACACTTCCGATAGCTGTCGCAGAGAGCCCCTATGGATGTTGATGCCTACGGAGTCGAGCCATGCTGTGATGATATGTCCAAATGGCATATGCACTTTCCCTTGTACAGGGGAAGTGAAGTGCACAATGCAGTGGAAAATGTTCAATGCAAAGTTTATGTCTAACTGATGACGCATGGCATATAGAAGAAAGAGATGGGGAGGCCGAATCTCGCTGCACTCGAGTGACAATGGGCAGAAAACACCCAACAATGACCTTGTAGAGGACATTGTCAGGTGCAGATAACTCGGTGATAGGAAATAGATTCTGGGCCAGTGGACGAGGATAACCAAAAATATGCTCATGCATGGACTCCATAGAGATATGGGCAAAAGGCTCAGGTAGAGGAAAGTCCATGGTAGGGTAAAAGATAAAGGTGTCATCTGAAGGCCTACACTCGAGAAACTCCTGCAGTATTGCAGGAGTGAACTCTAACTCGCGTTTTGCAACGCGAGTGGTGTATGTAGGGCCGTCATCCACCTTTTTAAGGTTTTGATAGAATTCCTTAATAAGGTCATCATTAATTGGATGCGTGCACAAGACGATTTTCATCAGGTTGTAGTATGCAATTAATTCCATAACGTCACTACAATGCCTATTGAAAAAGTTCCTATCGATGTACCTAACCAACATAGGTTGGTACAATCAAGATTCACTCTCGGATGGATCATTCCTACAGGCTCTCCTATTATGAATGTAATGTGATGATATGCAATGCAATGTCAACAATACACGATTAGATAAACCTTAATTGTAATGGAAATGAAAATTAGGGCTCGGAAAGAAAAATCGTTACTTAGGCGCCATTTGAATGTG
The DNA here is from genome assembly GCA_025175895.1 of Wurfbainia villosa. Classification (NCBI taxonomy): domain Eukaryota; kingdom Viridiplantae; phylum Streptophyta; class Magnoliopsida; order Zingiberales; family Zingiberaceae; genus Wurfbainia; species Wurfbainia villosa. The sequence continues at coordinate 3,890,726 of CM046008.1, forward strand.
TGTGCCGGAGGGAAGACTCAAAAGTTGCTGAGGATCGTCGGAAAAGTCGCCGGAGAGCGTCAGACGTCGGAACCCTAATCGGAATGGGAGAAATAAAGCCTAAATCACACGAACTAGAGCTCCAAATAGGTAGAAAATGGAAGAGGAGAGACATGCTTATCAAACCTAGGACTTTGGAAGGTTGGCACGCCGGAAGAGCTGGTCGGAGAGGGAGACGGTGATCGGAGACCGAAGGAGGAAGAAAGCGTTCATCGCGTGAAACGCCGAACCCTAGCAGTTCGCATTTTAAAAACACGATTCAGTCGACTGATGTGGAGCATCAGTCGACTGATAGCGGTTTATTACTGGGTTTACCGAGCCGTGAATGACCGATCCGCTCGGCCGATCACGAACCTTCGTAACGTGCTAAGAGCATCGGTCGATCGATGTTGCTAATCGGGCCGATCGATGTGCACATCACTCATTCGCCGTAAAGCACTCGTGATGGCCTTGGCCTCGGTGAGATACCATCGGGCCGATCGATGGACCTCATCAGTCGACTGATGTTCGATCAGTCGAGTCATGGAGCTAGCACTCGACTGATGGCCGTATCGTATCGCGCTACAGTGTTATCGCTGACCGATAATCAGATCGCTGATCGATATATCTGATTTCGATTCAAAAATCAGAAAATCTCGATTTCTCATCTTAATTATTCCATTTTGTCACGTTAGATCTTGTATATCGAATGTATTGATGTTATACTTTTATTCATGTATTTGTTAATGTATTTTAATGTTTTATTTCATTTTTGCAAACATTAACATTCAATGATTTCCAAAACCTAACATCTCACCCTTTCTAAGTGTTGAAATACACAATCAAGGTAAAAGACTTGTTTTGTGAGATGTAATCTATCCTAGACACTCCTTCCATGCAAACATATGGTAAAACATATGAAGCATGGTGAATACAAGACATCAAGTTGTGTGGCACTTGAGTATCACTCTAGATGTTACTTTTACATCTTAACCACACAATTCTTGATACATGACCTTCCAATGTGTGCCAATAATCAAAGATACACACTATGACCTCTAAATCTAGATCGTGTCAATTTTGTTGATTTTCATGTTTTCAAGATATATATTGACACAACCTAAACTTCTTTAAAATTAAGGCTCAAGGATATTTCCAAGGTAACCATAACCTTGAAAGTAACCTAAAGTGCCAACTTTATCATGGTTGAGTTAACTACCCATCCAATCAAGGTTGGCACACCCTAAACCCATCTAGCGTGAATCAATCACGCTCTTAGGAACCCAAAACCGATTTGAGCTCCTAGGGTTAATTAGGTATTCCTTAGGGATAACCTCCCTAGATACCTTCCTAATGACCCTCCTAGGCTTATTAGCCTTGGTCATTTTGGTCTTGCCTAGGTTAACCTTAGGGATTGCCTCCCTAACAATCTTATTAGTGGCCATCCTAGGTTTCTTCGAAACCTTGGCCATTAGGCACAAACCTTGGTCAACTCTAGGAATGACTTTCCCATTGACCTTGGTCATCCTAGACCTAGTTAGTGTTCTATAGTCAAATGGAACACTATGGTAAGCCGCCTTAGACTTAGGTTTTTGACCCAAACCCTTCTTGCCTTTGGTTGACTTTTGTCTTTTAGATCCTACTTGTTGACTTGGATTATTTGACCTAAAAGTTTGACCAATTGACCCTTGCCTTTGATTTTGCATAATGTTGAAGGTCTTTCAAGTTTTTCAAGCCTTGACCTCAAGGCTTGATTTTCCTTTTCTAATATCTCAATTTTTGATTTTTGATTTTCTCTTGAGATATTTCTATTTCTAGGCATATGTCTAGGTTCCTTAGCATTAAAGCCTAGATGTTCTCCTATTTTCTTAATGCTTTTCTTAGGTAATATATTTTTAGGGACATTAGTCCCAAATTTCTCCTTATTCTTAAGGTGAACATTCTTAGCTCCTAAACAAATATGTTTGTTACTTCTAGCATGCTCTTTATGATACATAACAAAATTGCTAAAATTAGTTCTAGCATGCTTCTTAATATTTAAATTAGGCGGAGCATTATTTAAATATACCTTAAGGTTTGCCTTAGTGGCTCCCCCTACTTGTGATGCTCCCCTTTGCCCCTTCTTCTTCTTCTTTGGGCATTGACTCCGGTAATGACCCGGTAGTCGACATTCGAAGCAAATGACATGCTCCTTGCTCTTTTGTCTTGGAGAACCGGCGTCCGTTGACTTTTGTTGACTTTTAGGCGCCGGAGGAGGTTTCTTGATCCTCTTTGGACATTTACTCTTGTAATGCCCATACTCCCTACATTCAAAGCACATAATATGATTTTTATTTGAAAGTAAAGTGTTTGAGTTACCTAGGGTGGTGGTAGGTGCCGGAGTTGAATTTTGAGCTTCCTCATCTTGATCGGATGTTGAGAGCTCTTTTTGAGGTTGCTCCGGTGTAGAGGATGGTCTCTCCTCCTCAATCCTAGAAGTAGATGCTTCTTCCACCTCTTCTACTTCTTCTTTCTCCGATTCGGAAGTTGACTCCATCTCAACTTCCGATTCCTCACTTTCACTTGAGGATGAACTCTCCTCATGGTATCTTGCCAATTTTCTCCATAGCTCCTTGGCATACATGTAATCCCCTAGCTTGCACAAAACATCATTAGGGATTAAATCTTCCAAAAGTTTCATTACCTTAACTTCGGTCTTGAGCTTTTGGCGTTGCTCTTGGCTCCACTTTTTCAATTTTAGGACATTCCCCTTCTTATCCCTAGGGGGTTCAAGACCTTCAATGAGGATGAACCAATCCTCTATGTTCATCATCAAGAATGTTTCCATTCTTGCTCTCCATGCCGGAAAATCTTCTGGATCATATGGAGGTGGAGTGTTGATTTCCCATCCAAGCTTGTCTTGGAATTCCATCTTCACCCTCTAGCCTTTTGCCTTAGCTCCCGGTTGTTAATCCATAGAAGAGCCTCGGGCTCTGATACCACTTGTTAGGAATATTGGAACGGCTAGAGGGGGGGTGAATAGCATCTCGCCCGATCGTGGATGGAATTCAATCTCGTTCGTGTCTACAATTTCATTAGCGCAGCGGAATATATATAATGATAAAAGCAATAACGAAATGGACACAATACAAATCACAACAAGAGCATATAACGTGGTTCAGAACCGAACCGGTTCCTACTCCACGGATTGGGTTCGTACGAACCCTAGCGATGCCACAAACACCACTAACCAATAAAACTCCTTCTTGACACAAGTCAAGGGTGGAGAAATCCTTTACAAGTAATCTTACAACAATAAGATACAAATACAAGCAATTACAATAATGAATATGAAATACAAGTAAAGAAAAGACTTTACAACACTTGTTTTGATTGCTTGAATGCTTGGTTGCTTGCTTGCACTTGGAGACCTGATTTGCACCAACAAATCGCCCCAATAGCCCTCAAGAACCGATTCCTTTTTCCTCCATCACGAGCTCCATATATAGCTTCAACTCTTTGGAAAAAGTCTAATCACCGACCGATCGAGACCATCACGATCGATGCCATCGCTTGTCGTGGAGACAACGGCTAGTTCCACGCTTGATAAGTCCAACGGATACCATCACCGACCGACAGTGACCATCACCGATCGATGGAGTCCTCATCACCACCGAGTCTCGACTCCATTCTAGGCCGAATTTCGAGCACCACCGACCGATCACACGATCACCGATCGCTGAGCCATCACCGATCGCTAACCTATGGCAATGATCACAGGCCATAACCCGCAAATAAACCCTAGTTGATTCGGTCCACCGATCGCCACATGGCATCCGACCGCACACCTCAAATATGAGGTTTTAACTCAAGTATGGTTCCCCCATACTTGCTAGACCACCCTTAGCCTAGACCTAAGCCTTCTAGCCACCTCCATCAGCCTCACGCCTCTCGGATCCCTCCAAGTCATCCATGACTTGTTCACCCATCGTGCTAGCCTTCAGGTGCTTCCATTGGCTATGTCATGCTAACGGTGTCTACACCGCCAAGGCACATTGGACTTACGCCGCCAAGACTCCGCTTGGACTTTACGCCGCCAACCATTGGACTTATGCTGCCAAGACTACCGCTTGGACTTTACGCCGCCAATATCAATCCCCTTGGACTTCAAATGCCAACCCATGTTGGACTTTCCATGCCAAGACCCATGCTTGGACTTTCCTTGCCAACACATGTTGGACTTTCCATTTGCCAAGACCCATGCTTGGACTTTCTTGACAATTATATTGTCACATGTTTTTGTCGAAACATCAAAACACATTAAAACGTCACTCGAGCCAAACTCGAGTCCTGGTCAATCGTGACCTGGGCCGATTGCACCAACATTTAGTATCCATCTGAGTTCTCCACGACTCGTTCATCCTTGTGCTAGCCTTCAAGAGCTTCCATCGACTATTGTCATGCTCTCGGATCTACCTTTGCCAAGAGGTCGCGCCTCCGGGACTTCTCCATTTCCATGAGGTCGTGCCTCCGGGACTTCCATTGTTAAGTCTCCATTCTTGGGCTTTCCTTTTGCCAAGTATCCATACTTGAACTTTCCTCGCTTTCCTAGTATCCAGTCAATCGTGACCTGCCAGGACTTCTCTTGCCAAGTTTGATCTCCTTGATTAGTCAGGACTTCACTTGCCAAGCACAATCATCCTGTGACCTGCCGGGACTTCCCTTCACCAAGTGTTTGTTCTCCCTTGAGTGACTTGGATTTCCCTTGACAATTTCTAGTTGGACTTCCCAACACTAAGTGTCCGATCTCCCTTGACCAACTTGGATTTCTCCCTCATCAAGTATCTGGTCAACCTTGACCTCCTTGACTTCACACTCATCTCCAACTCGAGTCCCACTCGAGCACATTGTAAAACATCAAAGCACTACTCAAGTCTCACTCGAGTCTGATCAATCGTTACATGGGCTGATTGACCAATAATCTCTCCCTTTTTAATGTTTGATGACACCTTTAAGTTAAGCTAACCCATAAAACCCAACTTACCACTTCTTATGCCCAAGCATAACGAAGAGTTCCTAATTTAGAATTTTAAATTTTGAAATTTTTGAGATTTAGTATATATTTGGATTTATAGGATATATTTATGGATTAAGCATCTTGAGTGTAACTTAAACCCTTCCAACTCTCCCCCTTTGACACACATCAAAAAGTCTCTCATCTTATATGAGATCTTTTATTCTCTCCCTTGTGTCAAAGTTCATCCTATATACCTTCATTCTCCCTAGTGATATATCCTTATCACTAAATGAAGGCAATTCTCCTTTCTCCCCTTTTAAACAATCATCCATCATTCCTTGATGGACAATGCCCCTTAAAGGCTTACTCCTCCCTTGACCATTGCACCAACAATGACTTTGGAGAGTTCCTAAGCCTATAAGAATTCTAAATAATTAAAAATAAGGGGAAAAGTTTAAACTTGAACTTTCACACACCTTAAAATTTAATTCTTAACTCTAATCAACTTCTAAGTTTAGTCACTCTGAAAATCTTACCCTTCTAATGCTTTCCAAAGCTTATCCTACGGTTAGGAGTAGTTAGAGTAGCCTAGGGTTGTTGATAAATGGCGGAATTGACCTTGATCAATCGAAATCAGCAACACCAGTTGACTCTAGTAAATAGTCAACTACCAACACCACTAGTTGACTGGCTTCCTTCAGCAGTCGACTGGAGTCTGATTTTTCATAAATCAAAATTTTCAGACGATTTTCTAAAATGCATAAGTAATTTTATAATTTTTGAAAAATTTTGAAATTTCATAAGCATATTACTTATACCAAACACTATTGAGGAAAAATTGTTTTCTATGAAAATAACTTTTAAATTCAAAGAATGATACAAAGTTCAAAAGTATTGAAAACTTCAATATTTTATTTAACTTTGTGTCAATTTTTTCAATGGTGATTGCTATCAAAAGATAATTTCACCAAGGTTTTTTAAAATTATTTTAAAACCTTATATTGAATTATAGTCAATGGGATAGATGTACATGACTTATACATTAACTTTCCTCATGATTCCTTCATATTATATTATGAGTTTGAGTTTATATAAATGTACTATATAAGCACATGAACCTAATTCATTTCTTAACATCTTACATGTATCTAGGGTATATCAATATACAAACATATCATCCTTAGATTTTTATGAGACGTGAGTTTTGTTTTTCCCTAATCTAAGGGTTCATGCATATTTACATAGGCATATTCAATGTTGATTTTTCGGTTAATTGGGGATCATGATATACTACTAGGTACTACTCATGATCGTTATATAATTAATGGTTAATTATAGACGATCAACATAAACTGGGAACCTATTTGGTCACACGCACAACGAGTGTAATCCGAAGGATTTAAAATGAGTTTGAGAATAGAATTCTCAGATCGAGAGAGACTTGATTTGGTTGGACCAAATAAAGAGCGAGTGTAAAATTGTTTCAGTCGCATCAGAAGCATGGATGGGTCAAGTATAATGGAGACATGATTGATGAATCAAATTGATTTGATTCTAATCCAATGATGGAAAATAAACCAAAGTGGTTTGGTTTGTTTTAAATGAATGAACCAAAGTTGGTTCAGTTCATTTTAACTTAAAATATACCAACGTGGTTTGGTTTATTTTAACTTAAGTTATTGGAGCGGGTTAACGGGTTTTGGTTATGAACCAATAACCATTAGGAGAATGTGTTCTCTATAAAACCATGACTTAAGGATTTTTCGTGTAGAATTAATTGGTTCAAGGGTTTTGGAAACCCTAGCCTCCTCTCCTCTTCCTCCTCTAGGGTAGCCGCCCATCTCTTGTGCCGCCGCCCAAGCTTGTTGAAGCTCCTCCTCCTCGCCTCCAGCCACCCACCAGCCGCAGACGACTCCTCCAACCATCCTCCCTTGGCCACCAACGACTAAGGAGCAACCGGCCATTGATTGGTCGACCATCTTCTCCACCAACACAAGCTGTCCAGTTTTGGATAGTTTGTTTCTCTCTTCGTAGAGAGGTCATTTGGTCGGCATTTTTCTCTCCGAAAGCGACCTACTTGCCGAGGATTGGATCTCTAGAAATCCTCTTGGCGGAGAACTAAAGGTTTCGTCAATTGGTTGACAAAAACCGCTTTCGAGAAGCGAGTTCGTGGAACTCATTTTTAGATCTGAATTTTGATTCAGATTGTGATGGTTTCTCGGATTACAATGTCTTCGACATGAAGGTAGTAACTCGTGAGAAGATGGGGCTCGTGGCTTTGTGAAGCTATCCCGACGATACTCGGCGTAGATACGGATAGAGGCAAGACTTGCAAGTGTCGCTCGGTTGATGTCAATCCCGCTACACGTGGTTCGTCAGGTATACCTAGATATAAAGTTTCCTTTATTGCAAAAATTTAAATATGTGATTATGTCTACACATGTTGAATCCTGTATGCATGTGGTGTGTGTGATGTAATAAATTAGTATATTACTTATTTTTGCTTGCGCTATGTGCATGTTTACGAAACGTTTTCGAACATATACCCACATCGATGCTGGGAAAATCCAACAGTGGTATCAGAGCCACACTATGTTTCGACATAATCTTAAAATTGTTTTGCGATAGTCATAATTGTATTTATAGAAATTTTATACTTTTGAAAAGTTTAGAAGTATTTATGAAAATTTTCTACTTTTGAAAAGTTTATAAGTATTTATGGAAATTAACACTTTCCATAAATAAAATATATGATTAGATTTGGAAATTTATTTTCTAATTTAATCATATTTGATTTGGGAAATCAAATCTCAAACATATTTTATTTCATAAATAGTTATGACAAATAAGGAAATTCAAATTGGAAATTTCCTAATATGATTAGGAAATTACAATTTAGGAAATTTATTTCCTAAATTAAATTTGACTTTCCTTAATTAACACTTTCCATAAATAAAATATGTGATTAGATTTGAAAATTTGTTTCCTAATTTAATCATGATTTGATTTGGGAAATCAAATCTAAAACATATTTTATTTTCAAAATAGTTATGACAAATAAGGAAACTATTTGTACATGCCATAATTGTATGTCATGTAATTGCATTAGATGCATATCATTATGTCATGCGTGTTGTGACATGTAGATGTATGCCATGTATGTCATGTCATGTAGATAATAGTTATTTGCATGCAAAGAGGATGAGACATTAAAATCCTTACACAATATTAAAACCTACACCTTTCATTAATATGGTTAGAACCAGAGTTCTGTTTCTTGTTTGGATTGTTGGACTCTCTCCAAGCCCAGCTTGAACCTGAATATGTTCTAACCATTGGAATAGTTTATTACTAATATGGTAAGAGTCAGAGGTCAATTGTTAGTTTGGGTTGTTGGACTCTTTCCAAGCCTGACTAATTGGTTGAATGCGCTCTAACCATATTAAAATTATTTCTCGATTAATGGGTTGGCTTTAACCTGGAGCATCGGCTTGTTGGACTCTCTCCAAGGTCGATGTGAAGGGAGGTGAAGTTGGGTGCTATGCATATGATGCATACTTGTTAATGAGTTAACAATCTGATGTATGTGTGAACATTCAATTAGTTGATAGCACATTGTGATAGTTGCATATATGCGATATGCAATTGGTATACTTGATACCTACCATCATAGCTAAGAATGACTTGTTGGACTTTCTCCAAGGTTGTTCTTATCTATGTTGGATATTAACCTATTCGGAGATGGACCTACGATCTCCCGAATTAATTTTGAGGGTTTTTGAAATTCAAAAAATGAATGGGATTTTTTAAATGTATATTGATGCATTTTAAAATCATTTTCTCATATATGCTCGATTTATATTTCTAGGCTAATCGCTTGATCATGATGTCTTTGAATTTGTGCTCGATTTTGGATTCAAATAAATTGACTGGGCTGAACTTTTTGGACTGGCTTAGAAACTTGAGAATTGTTCTCAAGGTGAAAAAGCTTGCGTATGTCCTTGAAGAGCCTCTTCCCACCCATCCGAAGAACGATGCAACTCCAGACCAATTGTTGGCCTATCAGAAACATGTGATTGATTCTGAACTGGCGAGTTGCATCATGCTAGTCGTGATGGTACCCGAGTTGCGGAAGCAACATGAGCATATGGATGCTTATACCATAGTCTTTCATCTTTATGAGTTGTTTGATGAGCAAGTGAGATCCGAAAGGTTCGAAGTCTCTAAGCTCCTCTTCACCTCTGAGATGCAAGAAGGTTCATCTGTGGTACTGCTCAATATGCTGAAGACTGTGGAGCCTTCTGTAAAGCATGAGTAGGGGACGATGTTGTTAGTTGATTCTTCAAAGAAAGGTTCTAGGAGGAAATCAAAGAAACAACACAAGGGGAAGAAGAAGGCAGAACCAGCTCAAAAGGGCACTTGCTATCATTGTGGCAAGGAGGGTCATTGGCGAAAAAAATTGCAAGATTTATCTTGAGTCCGTGAAGAAGAATAAGACATCTGATACCCCATCTTCTTCAAATATCTTCGTTATTGATTGTCATTCTATTTCCTCGACACTCGGGTATTGGATACTGGGTGTGGCTCACATATATGTAATGACATACATGGGCTAAGGAATAGAAAAAGACTCGTTAAGGGAGAGTCAAATTTACATGTTGGGAATGGAGAAAAGGTTGTTGCACTCGCCATCGGAACGTATTTGTTGAAACTCCCTACATGACTTATCTTAGAATTGGGCAATTGCTTTTATGTTCCTTCGTTGATAAATAACATCATTTCTATTTCTTGTTTAAATAGAAATGGGTACCATTTAACTTTTAGTAACAATTGTTGTTATATAACTTTGAATGACGTTCTTTATGGGACTAGAACTTTAAGCAATGATATTTATACATTTGACGTATCCAATGACATTTTTAATATCGAACCGAGCAACAAATATGCTAAAAAAAAGATAATCAATTAGACTCCTATATGTGGCATTGTCGTTTTGGCTACGTGAGCAAAAAATGCATATCCGAATTACACCGATGTGGAATTCTAGAATCGTTTGAATTAGATTCATACGATATATGCGAATCATGCTTAAAAGGCAAGAGGACTAAGTTACCTTTTACGAGAAAAGGTGAACCGGTAGGAGAGTTGCTTGGTCTAATACATATTGATGTATGCGAACCTATGTCAACTCAAGCTCTAGGAAGCTATAGCTACTTCATTACCTTCACTTATGATCACTCACAGTTTGGGTATGTGTTCTTGATGAAACACAAGTCTGAAGCCTTTGAAAAGTTCAAAGAATTCAGAAATAAAGTAGAGAAACAACTTGACAAGAGTATTAAAATACTTCGATCGGATTTCAGGTGGTGAATACTTGAGTCAAGAGTTTCTGGATTATCTAAGGGACAATGGTATATTGTCTCAATGGACTCCGCCGTATACACTACAGCTTAATGGTGTATCTAAGAGGCAAAATTGGACCTTGTTGGACATGGTCAGGTCAATGATGAATCACGCAAATCTTCCTATGTCCTTTTGGGGCTATGCACTTCAGATAGCTATTTACTTGCTAAATAGAGTCCTGACCAAGGTAGTCTCTACTACTCCATATGAGATATGGGCTAGTAAGAAACCTCATTTATCTTACTTGAAGATATGGGGTTGTCCTGCTTATGTGAAGCAGACTATGTCAGATAAATTGGATGCTAAGTCTGATAAATGTCTATTTATTGGATACCCTAAGGAAACAAGGGGTTACCAATTCAATCATCCCTTGGAACAAAAGGTGTTTGTTTCAAGGAATGCTGTGTTTCTAGAGATAAAGTTTCTCTTACAAGAAAACAGTGGGAGTGACATTGAACTTAAGGAGGTTCAAGAGACTCCAATAGACATTGAGGAGATACCTGGTCAAGTATCTCAATCGATAACTCATAGTGATGAGACATCGGCTGAATCTATTGTGACACCACATCTTTGTAGATCTAGTAGGACACGTAATATTCCTGTGAGATATGGATTTCTTGTAAGTGAATCGAACGATGTGTTACTCATTGACGATGAGGAGCCTACCAATTATGAAGAAGTTCTAAAAAGTTTAGAAAGGGACAAATAACTTGAAGCCATGAAGTCGGAAATAGATTCCATGTATGAAAATCAAGTTTGGAACTTGGTGGACCCACCTGAAGGCATTAAGCCTATAGGGTGTAAATGAGTTTTCAAGAAAACTGACATGGATGCTAATGTGATTACCTATAAGGCTAGGTTAGTGGCGAAAGGCTATCATCAAAAGCAAGGTGTTGATTATGACGAAACCTATTCACCGGTAGCTATGCTTAAATCCATTCGGATGCTCTTGGCCATAACGGCTCATTATGATTATGAGATATGACAGATGGATGTGAAAATGACTTTTCTCAATGGAAACCTACTCGAGGACGTGTATATGATACAGCCTGAGGGTTTCACATTGGTTGAGAAAACCAAGGTATGCAAACTTCGACAGACCATTTATGGACTGAAGCAAGCATCCAGGAGCTGGAATATCTATTTTGATGAGACAATCAAAAGGTTTGATATCTCACAAAATCCAGACGAACCCTGTGTGTACAAAAAGGTTAGTGGGAGTGCAGTCGTGTTCCTAGTGTTGTATGTTGATAACATATTACTTATAGGAAACGATATATTTGTCTTACAGTCGGTTAAAATTTGGTTATCCAAAACATTCTCCATGAAAGACCTGGGAGAAGCAATCTTCATCCTCGGGATTAAGATCTATAGAGATAGATCGAAACGGTTGATTGGTCTTTCACAGTCTACATATAAAGACCGAGTGCTAAAGAGGCTTAACATGTCATAATCCAAGAAAGATTTTCTTCCCATCATGCATGGGATACACCTTTCGAAGTCTATTTGTCCGCGCACAGAAGACGAGAGGATTTGCATGAGTAAGATTTCTTATGCATTCGCAATAGGATCTATCATATATGTTATGTTATGCATGAGGCCTAATGTATCATATACTCTGAGTGTCACGAGCAGATATCAATCTGATCCAGGAATGGATCATTGGGCGGCTGTTAAGAAAATCCTTAAGTACTTAAGAAGAACTAAGGACGTGTTTCTAATATATGGAGAGGGTGATATGGTAGTATGCGGATATACTGATGTCAGCTTTCAGATAGACAAGGATGATTCCAGGTCTCAGTCTGGTTACATATTTACCTTAAATGGAGGCGCAATAAGTTGGAAAGGTTCCAAGCAAGGCATTATAGCGGATTCTGCCACTGAGGCAGAATACATTGCAGCTTTGGAAGCAACAAAGGAAGCGGTTTGAATCGATAAGTTCATCTCTGAACTTGATGTGGTCTCATCAACGATCCAAACATGTGCTTCGCCGCTATCATTTGATCAAAGAGATCATAAGTAGGAAAGAAATACAAATCGAGAAGATTCCCACTAAAAGGAACTTAGTGGACCCTTTAACTAAGGCCTTGCCTCAAAGTAAGTTTGAGGGTCATGTTAGAGCTTATGGTATTGAATACCGTGGTAATTGGCATTAGGCCAAGTGGAAGTTTGTTAGTAATATATGAGAGGTGTCCTAAGACAATTGCCTTATGGTTGTATCATTTATTTGATAAATGAAGATTTATTTGAGTATACATGTTTTCATGTATTTGATTGGATCTTAAACTCATTTATTGAATGCCCGCAATACGATTCACAACATGAGAGAATTTGTGATTGGATCACAACTAGTGAGTATCTCTACATGTGTAATTGTGATGTATTGAAATTATCCCTAGTCGATGAATTGATGGATTCGGACGCCATCGATTCTGTTGAGACTAACACGAGGCATACTCTTTGGTTTATCCAAGCAATTGTTTTTCACTGGCTAGTGATATTGGGATGTTCGGAGTTGTTCGTGGATGCTAGTTATTGTAACTAGTTAATTGGAGTGGCCAGCTATAAGACTTCATATGGTTCTCTGTATATATGGATATGTCAATGAAGTTCTTACAGCAGTTTAAATGCAATGTTCCTTCGACTTGCAGTATTCAAGTCATCTTGGTCATGAAGACTTATGCTTTGATATCTTAAGCAAGCATCTCAGAGAAGATGTGGACCCGGGATGATTGGGTATAAGTCGAAGTGGCCGAAGGTGTTTGCGTAACCTACAAAGGATTCACCACTGTTTGCGAGGAGATGTATACCCTATGGCCTCTCATCGGATTGTTACTAAAGTCTTTGGCCAAAGCATTACATGTTTAGAGTATGATACTCTTGGATACATGTACAGTAACTAGAATCCGGAGGACGAGGAAGTAATACTTGGGCTAGGTGTGACATAGTCAGCCTAGTGGAGACTGACACAATAGACCATGTCCTGAACCAAGTGGGTATAAGATGAGTGAAAGGAATGAGGCATGATTCATTGTAGCTGCTGAAGGGTTTCAGAAAAGGTTCTGGGATCAACCGTTGATTTTTCGGTTAATTGGGGATCATGATGTACTACTAGGTGTCACTCATGATCGTTTTATAATTAATGGTTAATTATAGACGACCAATATAAATTGGGAATCCATTTGGTCACACGCACAACGAGTGTAATCCGAAGGATTTAAAACAAGTTTAAGAATAGGATTCTCAGATCGAGAGAGACTTGGTTTGGTTGGACCAAACAAAAAGTGAGTGTAAAATTGTTTCCATCGCATCGGAAGCATGGATGGGTCAAGTATAATGGAGACATAATGGATGAACCAAATTGATTTGGTTCTAATCCAATGATGGAAAATAAACCAAATTGGTTTGGTTTGTTTTAAAAGAATGAACCAAAGTTGGTTCGGTTCGTTTTAACTTAAAATAGACTAATGCGGTTTGGTTTATTTTAACTTAAGTTATTGGAGCGGATTAATGGATTTTGGTTATGAATCAATAACCGTTTGGAGAATGTGTTCTCTGTTAAAACATGGCTTAAGGGTTTTTCATGTATAATTAATTGGTTCAAGGGCTTTGGAAACCCTAGCCTCCTCTCCTCTTCCTCCTCTAGGGTTGTCGCCCATCTCTTGTGTCACCGCCCAAGCTTGTTGAAGCTCCTCCTCCTCGTTGCTGGCCACCCACCAGCCGCCAATGACTCCTCCGGCCATCCTCCCTTGGCCGTTGGCCACCAAGGAGCAACCGACTATTGATTGGCCGACCATCTTCACCACCAACACAAGCTGTCCAGTTTTGGACAACTTGTTTCTCTCTTCATAGAGAGGTCGTTTGGTCAGTATTTTGTTCTCCGACAGTGACCTACTTGCCGGGGATTGGATCTCCGACAATCCACTTGGTGGAGGACTAAAGGTTTCGTCAATTGCTTGACGAAAACCACTTTCGAGAAGCGAGTTCGTGGAACTCATTTTTAGATCCGAATTTTGATTCGGATTGTGATCATCTCTCGGATCACAACGTCTTCGACGCGAGGCTAGTAACTCGTGAGAAGACGGGGCTCATGTCTTTGTGAAGCTATCCTAATGATACTTGGCGTGGATACGGATAGAGGAGAGACTCGTAAGTGTCACTCGGTTAATGCCAATCTAGCTATACGTGGTTCGTCAGGTATATCTAGATATAAAGTTTCCTTTATTGCAAAAATTTAAATATGCGATTATGTCTACACTTATTGTATCTTACATGTGTGTGGTGTGTGTGATGTAATAAATTAGTTTATTACTTATTTTTGCTTCCGTTGTGTGCATGTTTACGAAACATGTTCGAACACACACCCACGTCGGTGCCGGGGAAACCCAACACTTCACCGCTACCGTTGTTACTGCTAGCCTTGACGGTGATAGTTCGACGTTACCGGCCTCACCTCCGGACAATGTCGACCTCGCTAGTCGATCGCCATCGAAGTCGCGGTTGGAGTCACGGCAGTTGCGCGAGCTGTGTCGACTCGTGGTCACCGCACCACCACCGCATCATTTCCACCCGAACAAATCGCGCATGCGCTCACAGTGGTCGCCGCTATCGTAGCTATTTTCTGTCGAACCGTCGTCATTCAATGTTTGCCGATTGAACCGTAAACAAGAAAAATGTTTTCTGCTTTAATTGATTAAGTTAATTGTTCTAGTTTGGTAAATTAAAAAGCCGTAGGATTTTATTAATGAACTTAGGTTGTTAATCTGTTTCATTAAGTTGATCGATCCATGTTTAATTGATTAAGTAGCTTAGGTTAATTAATCAAAGTTTTAGATCAATTGATTTAGTTGGGCAAGAATAATTGAATGGATATTTTTGGATTAATTAAGGTTGGAAAGGATTAATAAGTTAGTTAAAATATTGACAATTAAATTAACAATGACACTTTCAACTGATTAGATAATCAATTTATAAATTAATTGATAGTTGAGTTAATGATGATTTAATTAAAACAGAGTTGGGAGCTGAAATACATCCTCAGATTTAGAGATAGTTAGGACGCACCGCAGTTAAAGGTGGGTGGTTTCTTCTTTGACCTCTTTAGATCTTAGTGCATGATTATTTTGACTATATCGATTACTTAGGTTATATTATCTTTCCACTATATGTTATTTCTAGTATTGTATTGACCTTATATTTCCTTGACTTGTTTATACTCTATTTGGCTTCTGGCTATTCAATTTTCATTAGTATGTGAATGCTTATGCTATTGTTTAATGGATAGTATTGTTATATGTGCTCATTTGTTTATTTATTGCTTCAGTTAATACCATGATTAAACTGGTAGAAATAGTATAATTTAGGCTTAACCACCCCGACATGCTTATTGGTAGATCGATGATCTTTACCGACTTTGATAAGTGTTTCATACTAGATGTGTCAGATAACCCTAGGTTTAACAACCTAAGATAATCGACTACCCACGAGACCCATTCGTGGTAGTATGTTATTGTGTGCAGTCGATAGCTAGATAGCTATACACTCTGTCTGCCTGCGAGATATGTTCGTGGTAGCATGTCATTGCCCACAGACATTGAGTCTTTATATTGCTTGTTTGCCCACGAGACCCATTCGTGGTAGCATGTCGTTACTGCTGACAATGCTCTAGGTATTGCCTATCTGCCCACGAGTCTCATTTGTGGTAGCATATTGTTGCCCGTAAATAGTGCCCTTTGCATTACCTCAAGAGCCACGAGGCTTTGTCGTGGTATCTTGATGTGTATTTCTTATAGGTCTGTAGTTGGTTGTGTATGTCATAGGTACATTTATTATATGGCTGACTAGGTTAGTTACAGGTTGATATTGGTACTCTGAGGTTTGAATTACTCAGGTTTATTTTCCTTTGACCTCCATTATATTTATATTATCATGCACTATCTTTCTATACATCCACTGAGTGATTTGTACTCACTCCCTCTTTTCTTTGGCCTCCAAGTTAGCTGGTAGAGGATGTGTCATACTGACATACCTTCGTGTCACTTAGAGAGTCCCTTGCTGTGCTGGTCCCACTGCATCGTCGAGATGTTGATTTACTTTCTTTATGGTTATCACATTTTGTTTACACATTTTGGATTTCGTCGCAATTTGATTTGGATGTCATAAATCTACTTTACTTTCACTAAGTTATATTTTAGTCATGCATGCATGCAGTTAATAAAATAATTATATTTTATATTTTAATTATTTCAAAGATTTTACCATATCTGGTTCCAATAATGTGTTTCAAAATATTGTCACTAAGGGGCTCCTTCGTCATTTGGATGACAAATATATTCCCAGGGCGTGACAATATCAATCTAAGTATTATCATGACATTTTAAATAATAATATGATCATGATGTCATGACATGGTATATGGTAAACAAAGCATGATAACTTTATAATATAAGATATATAAATACCTAAGTTTAAACCTAATTGCCTTTTGCTAAAACTATGGCCAATTTGCCATACTGATCAATCTCTCAAGTGTACTAAAAATTCAAAATGACACACTTTTGACTCTAAACTTATTTGTGTCAATTTTGATCAATTTTTTAACTTCCATAATTTCTATTGGCACATCCTAAAGTCCTTTAGGATGTATTTTTAATTTCATTTTCAAAGTATCACATTACCTTGAAAATGTCCTAAAATGTTAACTCCACTATCGTTAGGTTAGCTACCCATCCATTTAGAGTTGATACACCCTAAATCCATCTAGTATGATGGAATCACACTCCCATGAACCCAAAACCTATTGAAGCTCCTTGGGTTTATAAGGTATTCACTAGGGATGACTTCTCTAGATACCTTCCTAATGACCCTCCTAGGCTTAGAAGTCTTGGTCATTGTGGTCTTGCCTAGGTCAACTTTGGAGATGACTTCTCTTGTGACCTTCTTAGTGGCTTTCCTAGGTTTCTTAGAAACCTTGACCACTAGACACTTACCATGGTCGACTCTAGGGATTACTTCTCTTGTGACCTTGGTTTTCCTAGACCTAAGTTTAGTTCCATAATTAAATGGAATATTATGGCAGGTTGGTATTACCTCCTTGGACTTAGGCCTTTCTTGTCCTTATATGATCCTTGCCTACCAACACCTAGATCTTGATTACTAGACCCTTTGATCATATTTTCCATTGTCCTATGGGTCCTTTCCTTTTTACCAAGTCTTGACCTTAAGACTTGATTTTTATTTTCTAATGTAGCTATTTTTGATCTTTCACTATATTTTTGAATATTATTTTTCCTCCTAAGCATATGTTTATTTTTCTTTGGGTTAATGCCTAGGTTTTTGCTATCATCCTTAGGTGGGGTTGGTTTAGAATTATCCTTAGGCCTAACATGGTAATGTTTAGCACCTAAACAATAGGCCTTATCACTAGCATGCTTCTTATGATACATAGTAAGTAAATTATTATTGACATGCTTCATGTTATCATTAATAATTGTAATTGCACTATTAAATGATGCCTTACGATTTCCCTTAGGAGCTCTCTCTACATTTGAGCTCTCCTTTTTGTCCTTCGATGGGTTCCTCCCCTTTGGACATTGGATCCGATAATGACCCTTCTATTGTCATCAGAAGCACACTATATATTCCTTGCTTTTCCATATTGGGGCTTTGGTATTCTTGAGCTTTTGCACCACTTGAGCCTTCTTCTTCTTGACCAATTTTGGATATTTACTCTTGTAGTGCCTCTTTTCCCTACACTCAAAACACATTATATGATATTTATTCTTAGTAGTTGTGTTTGAGTTATCTTCTTGGATGGTCGTAGGAGAATTAGGAGATGGTTCTTCATTGCTCTTGGAGGTAGAGGTCTCCTCTTGCTCTTGCTATGGTATTAGTTGTCTCTTTCTCTCTCTCTCTCCCTCCTCAATTCTAGAGGTGGAAGCTTCTTCAACCTCCTCTTCCTCAAATGTTGAGTAGATCTCAACTTCTGAATCCTTAAGGGCTTGGGATGAAGAGCTTTCTTCCTCCTTGGTCTCATCCTCACATTGTACCGGTGATGACTCTTCATGGAGCTTGGCTAGCTTGCTCCATAGATTCTTTGCGTCATCGAAATCTCCTATACTATACAATAAATCCTTGGGTATTAACCTAGCCAAAATTACAACTACCTTTTCATTTATCTTGGACTTTTGGATTTGCTTCTTGGTCCACTTCTTCTTCTCGAGGAGTCTTCCCTTTTGTCCCTTGGAGCTTCAAAGCCCTCTTTTAGGGCGAACCACTCTTAGGTGTTCATTAGAAAGAACATCTCCACTCTTGACTTCCATTGATTGAAACCTCTGAGTCCATAGGGCAGTGGAAATTGAGTGTCGAGTCCAAAACCATCGTTGAACTCCATTCCCTCTAGCTCTTCTGCTCTCATGGCTGTGAGTCATTGAAGAGCATCCTCGCTTTGATACTACTTGTTGGGATCGGTTTGTGCGCTAGGGGAGTGGGGTGGATAGCGATCCTCGATTTATATTGCTTTGTTCTTGTCTATAATTCATTAGTGCAGCGAAAATACAAGATATATATAAATGAAATACAAGAACAAATACTCCACGGGCAAAATACAAAGGTTTTACGTGGTTCGGAATCTAGGGTTCCTACTCCATGGCGAGTTAGTGATCTACCCTCACTAAAACTCTCTTCTTTTCGGCAACACGCCGGAGGTAGAGAAATCCCTTACAAATATGAGCTTACAACACAAGCAAATACAAATGTAAAGAAATGAATAAAATACAAGAACACTTTACAAATGAAGAGACCTTTGCTTGATCGCTGTTGTTTGGTTTCTTTGGACAAGTTTGAAAGGTCTGGAACGCAATAGCAATTCCCCTTTAAGGTCGCCCAAAAATTAGCTTGCGAATCCTCCTTCATGTCCTCCTTTAAAGCTTCTCGTCGAGCAAATTTTCGACTGTTACTGCTCAATAGTAATTTCGCCAGTTGAGGTGTCACCTCGATTGCCAGCCCAATCGAGTCGTTGGTCGAGTGCGCCTTGCTTCTGACCTACCTCTATCAAGCCTCCAATCGACTGCTCTACCACAACAGTCGACTACTTGTTGGAGCTACCATTTCTCACTTTGCCCAACGATCCTTCAGACTTTTAGAGAACTTGTCAGTCGACTGCTCTCCCTACAGTAGTCGATTGTAGAGCACCTGCCTAAGTGTTGATCACCTAAGCTAACTGCCAAGCACCCTTCAGTTTCCCGAGCTCACAGTGGTCAGTCGATTGCTTGTCCACAATAGTCGACTATCGAGCACCATGTTTGTTTCCCGAACCACACAATGCCAAGTACCCAGTGTCACACCCCGAGGGCATATTCATCATCCAAATGACGAAAGAGTCCCTTAGTGACAATATTCCAAAATACATTGCTAGAACCAAATATGACGAAAACTTCGAAATAATAATAAAATTATTATATTAACTGCATGCATGCATGACTAAAATATAAATTAACTTCGAAATCCGACCCTCTCATCTTCACTTTGAGTCAACTCGTTGCCTAGCAACTCCAATTTTGGCTTCGTACTTAGCTACTTGCTTCTCGACTTTATTCAAAGCAACGGTGAACTCCGATTTAACCATCTGGCGGCAGTGGTAGGTGCAGACCATCTCATTGGAGGGTTCGACGATAGTTATTGGCTCGAGTTCCTTGTAGAGCACAAGGCGACAGTCAGATACGGGGCTACGAAGGTCTTCTATGACCGATTCAGGCCATCTCTTCTTTGGGACTGGAGTTCGGAGGATCATCTTACCTGAAAACCACTGGACAATTGGTGAGCCTAGGCATAGGGAAGGGAAGGTTGCGACGGCAAGGCTGTCACTCACAGCGACGATGGCAGGGCGAGCTCGAGCGGTAATGTCGGTGTGGCTGCAGATTCAAGGAAGAGGAACGACGGGCTTTTCTCAAACCTAAACCCCCTCTTTTCTCCATTAAAAATCCTAAACTTAGGTTTTGATTTATATAACCTTAGCCTTAATTGAATTAATCAATGATTAATTATAATTAGACTTAATCCCATCGAATAAAATTTTATCCCGGAATCTCTAATAAATATTTAATAACTAAATTTCGCTTTTGAAACAATCAACTTTATTATTGGATAAAGTCAATTAGACTTAGTCTAATCTAATAAAAGTTTGTCCCAAATTTATCAACTAAAATACTAATAAATAACAAATTTTCAT
Organism: Wurfbainia villosa; assembly: GCA_025175895.1. Taxonomy (NCBI): domain Eukaryota; kingdom Viridiplantae; phylum Streptophyta; class Magnoliopsida; order Zingiberales; family Zingiberaceae; genus Wurfbainia; species Wurfbainia villosa. The sequence continues at coordinate 3,911,371 of CM046008.1, forward strand.
AAAATAAATAAATAAATTTATTTTATTTATCTCATTTTTAAATTAAATTATATTAATTTTTATTTAATTTGTTATTATATTCTCTCCCACTAATAAAAATTTAGTCCATAAATTTTCTACTCGATATACACTAATAAAGATATCCTATCTACATACTGTTCTTCTACTCTAAGTAGTTTCTTTATCATAATCCCATTACTATCCAATAGATGATCAATATTTTGTGATCTGGAATATGATCTGGAACTCCAACTATAACCTTCACAATACGAATAGATTATGTACATACTTCCATACTAATGAAATATGAAAGTCCTTATGTAGCTCCATGGGTAGTTAGCCCTAACTCTTATGTTACTTTTCTAGCTCATTCTAAATCTTCTTAATAGTCCATAATTACCAGAGCATAAACTTCTCTGTGGGTTATGAGCCCACCATGATTCCATTGCACAATCTATGATCCACATCCTAAATCGGTTACTAGTTTCTCATCTTCAGCAAGTGTGAGATCTAGTGTCTTTGTGCTGAGTTTTTGTATGTTGAGTCTCATACTCTAAGTTACTGGTAACATAATCTCAAGTCTAGGTATGACCATCAAAATCCAAGGGTTACTCTTTTACTTCGTAACGAGATGTTAAAGTCTTCCTTGGTTGTGTTATTATAACTAATCTACAAGGTCGAGGTATCTGAATTTTTCCTAAGAATCATCGAGATATAAGGAATGTGAACTATCAGTACATCAACTAGAATAAGATAAACTGACACGATACCTCGTATTCCAAACCCACCGGCTCATTGGGTCATCTTGACCAGTATGACTCGATCTGATGCCTCTCAATAGATACCGATGGAGGATTCGGACATCCTAATCCGAATGTGGGTTGCAAGACCTTGGACAACCTGGAGCATACGATCATAATCCTGAGCCACCTAGTGGGGACAAAATTCCACAAGTTGACTAAACTTTGCACTGTACTCCATGATGCTTCGATCGCCTTGCTTAAGATTTAGAAACTCCTGACAACAACTTATATGGAAAGAGACAGGGAAATACTGTCTCTCTAAGGCCTCTCGGAATAGTCTCCAAGTGATACTCTGCTCCTCGAAATCTTCTGCTGTATTTTCCACCTTGTGATGGTCTGACCTCGTAAGTGATACACCACAAGCTCCACCTTCTCTGCATCCATGCAACATATGTATCCAAGAGAGTCTTCTACATTGTTCATCCATGCATGAGTAATACATGGACTAGTATCCCCTAAAATAAGATAAAACAATCCTTCATCATCTTGGCCAGTGTAGGTATACATGTCTTATCTATGACCAAATCACTAGTAGTAGGGACTAACACTCTCTAAGGGGTTACTCCTTGATCTTTAAATGGGTGGCTAGCGGGCCTAACCCTAGTTTTTTAATTCGACATCAGTCGACATCCCTAAAGAGTCTACATTTTCAACCTCAAGGGTAGGTCCCGCAGCATCAATAGATCACTTTCGAGGTCAATCTCGTCCACGACCATGAGTAGGGGCAATTTCACTAGGTAACATTTCCTACAATGAGCAAATATGTAAGTATCTAACAAAAAACATAATGATAACTTCCTATTACATAAGGAAAGTACAGTGACCACTAAAGACAACTACTTTTCCTATAGCTCCGAGATGTCCTTCAGCTTGCTTAGTCCCAAAACATAAGAACTCCAAAAATAAAGGAATAGGAAGCCTCGAAACACAAAACCCACAAATCGAAATTGCAAATCTAATCTCTGATACCAATAAAATTATCATGCCCTGGGTGCATATTCATCATTCAAATGACGAAAGAGTCCCTTAGTGACAATATTCCGAAATACATCGCTGGAACCATATATAGCGAAAACTCCAAAATAATAATAGAATTATTATATTAACTACATGCATGCACGACTAAAATATAAATCAACTAAAAGTAAAATAGATTTATGACACTAAATCTAATTACGACAAAATCTAAGTATGTAAACAAAATGCGATAACAGGGAAAATAAAACGGCATCTCGACTATGCAGTGGGGCCAGCAAGGCAAGGAACTCTCTGAGCGATGCGAGAGTAAGTCAACTGGACACGTCCTCTATCAGCTAACCTGGAGGATATGAGAAGAGGGGGTGAGTACAACCACTCAGTGGATGGATAGAAAATAGTGCATAATCATAATGGATGTAATGGAGGTCAAAGGAAACAAACTAGAGTAACCCAAACCTTAGAGTATCGATATCAGTCTGCAACTAATCTGGTCAGCAGTATAACAAATACATCTGCAACATATACAACCAAATGCAATCTACAAGAAATACACATCAAGTTATCATAACAAAGCCTCATGACTCTCGAGGTAATACCAAGGGGCACTATCTGCGCTCTACTACGAACGAGACTCATGGGCCGACTAGCAATATACAAAGCACTATCTACGCGCAACCACATGCTACCACGAACGAGACTCGTGAGTAGACAGGCAATATAAAGACTCAATGTTTGTGGGCAAGGACATGCTACCACGAATGGGTCTCATGGGCAAACAGAGTATATAGCTATCTAGCTATTGACTGCGCGCAACAACATGCTACCACGAATGGGTCTCGTGGGCAGTCAATTATCCTAGGTTGTTAAGCTTATGGTTATCCAACACATCTAACATGGATATCTATCAAAGTCAATAAAGATCGTCAATCTACTAACGAACACGTAGAGACAGTTAAGCCTAAATTATACCATTTCTACCAGTTCAATCATGCATGCTACAACAGGCTACCACAAACGGGTCTCGTGTGTACTAAAGTTGTAAGGTAGCTATCTAGTTATAGACGACATACGAATCCAATTATCACTAACTCCGAACGGATAACGCAAGAGTATAACTTTACGGTAGATTATCTGAACCATGATTAGGAGACATGATCGACCACATGTATACAAAACAACCATAGGGAAACTCTACTGCAGACTCTCTCAACTATGAATGGAAGATATAGTTGGCAGCCGAGATATGAGAAACGATATATACCCTCTAAGGATTAAACTCATCTTAATCATCCTACCTCTACTAGTCCAATAACAATAACAATCGAAACAGTAAATAGATAAACACACACCAATAAGCATGTCCGGGTTATTACGCTGAGGGTTCCAACACCTAGGGTTCTATTAATGTTATTTCATTCCTTAGATTCGCTCCTAAGAAATAACCTCATCTAAATTAATTTATCTCTACTAATCACAATTAGAATATCAACCAAAGTAATAACTTAATAAACATATACCCATAGCATCTACCAATAAACATGTCCGGATTATTATGCCTAGGGTTCCAACACCTAGGGTTCTATTAATGTTGTTTCATTCCTTAGATTCGCTCATAAGGAATAACCTCGTCTAAATTATACTATCTCTAATAGTCTCAATCAGAATATCAACCGAAGTAATAACTAAATAAAGATATACCCATAGCATCTACCAATAAACACATCCGGGTTATTACGCCTAGGGTTCCAACACCTAGGGTTCTATTAATGTTGTTTCATTCCTTAGATTCGCTTCTAAGGAATAACCTCATCTAAATTATACTATCTCTGCTAATCTCAATCAAAATATCAACCGAAGCATTAACTCAATAAGCATATAATAGTGATATCCAATAAACAACATCATAAGCATATTAATGGAAATCAATAGCCCGAAGTCAAATAGGGTATAACAAGGGGTCAAGAAAGTACAAGGTCAAGGTAACACTAGAAAGAGCATCAAGTACAAATATAAACTAAGTAAGCAATGTAACCACAATAATCATGCACTAAAATCTAAAGAGGTCATAGAATATATATATATACCTTCTAAGAATTTATCTTATCTTAGTCATACTACCCCACTAGTCCGATCATAATACCAATCTAATAAATAATAGGTAATCATATACCAGTAATATCTATCCATTTATAACACAACAATAACTAGGTACATATAATAGGAATATCAATCAATAACTACTTGTTAATGATGAGCAAACCACCTAGAATCCAAGGGTCTAGTAGATAAAGGATCAAAGCAATTCTAGTAAAAACGTAAAGTGCAACTACAAGATAACCTAAGTAAACAATGTAACCAATATAACCATGCACTAAATTGTAAAAAGGTCAAAGATCCACCCACCTGATCTGTAGAACATGTTGGTTGTCTTCACGTTCGACGATTTACCTCAAGTTCACTCCATCGTTTTACTTGTTCCTTGTATCATTCCATGAATTCATCCACTTCTCTTAACAGTCTCTCCTGCAAAGATTGTTCATGCCCCTTTGATGCCTCAAGGTTTTTCTCCAATGATAAAATACTATCTCAAAATTTGGTCCTCTCATCTTCACTTTGAGTCAACTCGTTGCCCAGCAACTCTAATTTGGCTTCATACTCAGCTACTTGCTTCTCGACATTATTCAAAGCAACCATGAACTCTGATTTAACCATCTGGCGACAGTGGTAGGTGTAGACCATCTCATCGGAGGGTTCGATGGTGGTTATTGGCTTGGGTTCCTCGTAGAGCACAAGGCGACAGTCAGATATGGGGCTACGAAGGTCTTCTACTACCGATTCAGGCCTTCTCTTCTTTGGGAATGGAGTCCGGAGGATCTTCTTACCTGAAAACCATTGGATAGTCGACAAGCCTGGGCACAGGGAAGGGAAGGTCGCTCGCGGCAATGGTGGCGACGACGACGGGGCGAGCTGGAGTCGTGGCATCAGTGTGGCTGCGAATGCGAGGAAGAGGAACGACGTGCTTTTCTCAAACCTAAACCCCCTCTTTTCTCCATTAAAAAAATCCTAAACTTAGGTTTTGATTTATATAACCTTAGCCTTAATTGAATTAATCGATGATTAATTATAATTAGACTTAATCCCTTTGAATAAAATTTTATCTCGAAATCTCTAATAAATATTTAACAACTAAATTCCGCTTTTAAAACAATCAACTTTATTATTGGATAAAGTCAATTACACTTAGTCTAATCTGATAAAAGTTTATCCCGAAATTATCAATTAAAATACTAATAAATAACAAATTTCCATAAAATAAATAAATAAATTTATTTTATTTATCTTGTTTTTAAATTATATTATTATATTATATTATTTTAATTTTTATTTAATTTGTTTTTTTCGATATATTACACTCAGTCTAAAATCCGAGCCCCACAGTGAGAGTCGGGCTTCACTAGACTAGTCAACTAGGCAAATTCTTCAGTTGACTGTTGCATCTCAAACATGATGTTTAATACAAGTATGCTCCTCTCATACTTTATACTCACCCTTAGCTTAAACCTAAGCCTTCTAGCCATTTCCATCAATCTCACGCCTTCAGGATCCATCCAAGTCCTCTAGACTCGTTCATCCTTGTGCCTGCATTCAAGTGTGTCCATTGGCTATTGTCATGCTCTCGAATCTACCTTTGCCAAGAGGTTGCGTCTCTGAGACTTTTCCATTGCCAAGAGGTCGCACGTCTGTTGGTGCAATCGGTCTAGGTCACGATTGACCAGACTCTAGTAGTGGGTTGATGTTAGTGTTTTAATGTTTGATATTGATGTTTGATAATGAGTTGACCATTGTTTGACAATGGATAGACTATATGGTTGACATGGGATTCACCATATGATGGAGATGCCCAAGTGGGGCACTTGGCAATGGAAAGTCCATGTATTGTGTACTTGGCATGGAAAGTCCAAGCATGGGTCTTGGTAAGGGAAAGTCCAAGTTTGAGTCTTTGCAAATGGAAAGTTCAACATGGGTTGGAAAGGGAAGTCCAAGGGTTGATATTGGCGGCTTAAAGTCCAAGCGGGAGTCTTGGCAGCATAAGTCTAATGGTTTGGCGGCGTAAAGTCTAAGCGTGTGTCTTGGCAGTGTAAGTCCAAATGTGCCTTGGCGGTGTAGACCAGCTTAGCACGACAATAGCTGATAGAAGCACATGAAGGCTAGCATATGGATGAACAAGTCATAGATGACTTGGAGGGATCTAATAGGCGTGAGACTGATGGAGGTGGTTAGAAGGCTTAGGTCTAGGCTTAGGGTGGTCTGACAAGTATGAGGGCATCATATTTGGGGTTAAACCTCATATTTGAGGTTTGTCAATCGACTGGGGCTTTGAACTAGTCGACTGGCCAAGTGTTTTGACACTTGACAGCCGAGTTGACTCTAGGTAGTCGATTGGGATTATGACCAGTCGACTGGTCGAGAGTCGACTGATGTTCGACTATGGAAAATGACCTTGGCAATGGACTGCCAACATTGGGCAGTCGAATGATGGATTGAGCAGTCGACTGCTAGTCGAGGTTGTGGGAGAAAAATACTCGATAACCGACTGGTCAGCCGGCTACGACCTTGGCAGTCGATTGATAGATAATGGTAGTCGACTGCCAGTGTATCCGTTAGAGTTTTGTTGGCGTGGATTAAGTCGATATGAGACAACGACTACAGAAGCAGTCGACTGGGGTCGTATGGGAGTCAGCTGCTAGGCAAAATTTTGCCTGAGTTGCAGCTTTAAAGGGAGCTCAACAGGGAGGATTTAGCAACGATTTTCTTGTGTCATTTGAAGGGGAATAGTTGGTGCCTTCCATTCCTTCAAGGCTAGTCCAAGGCGATCAACAACCAAGCATTCAAAAGGGTTTTTTATAAAATTTTCTTTACTTCTTTTGTTATATTTACTTGTATTTGCTTGTTGTTTATTTGTATTACTGTTGTAATCATTGTAAGAGATTTCTCCACCTCCGGTGTTCACCGAGAAGGAGTGTTATTGGTTTAGTGGTGGTGTTTGCATCGCTAGGGCTCATTCGAGCCCAACCCGTGGAGTAGAAACCTTAAGGTTCCGAACCACGTTATATCGCATGTGTTTGTGCTTGTGTATCTTGTTATTTGTATTTGTTATTATTATTCTATTGTGCTAAAAAGAGTGTAGATGATCAAGCGCAAACAAATTCCATCAAGCAAACGAACACGCCATTCACCCCCCCCCCTCTAGTGACGTCCAATTCCCAACAAGTGGTATCAGAGTCCGGTGGCTCTAAGAAGAAGAAGACACTCTGATAACTAACAAGTGGTATTAGAGCGAGGCCGCTCTTCATTTGGACTAACCGTCAAGGAGCAAATGCGCTAGAGGGCAAGATAGATTTTCAAGAGAAATTGGGTGATGACATCAACATTCTGCCTTCCTTCGACCACAAAGATTTTGCATATTGAAAAGGTAGAATGATGTATTTTCTAATGTGTGATTATAATAATTGGATTAGTGTGATGGTAGGGTTCAACACTCCTAAGGATGAGAATGGAAAAATACTCAAGAAGAAGAAGTGGAGCGAGGAGCAAATCCGATACTCAAACATAAACAATAAGGTAATGGGTATATTACTTAGTGTAATTCCTAATGATATTTTGATCAAGATAGGAGATTGTAAAGACGCCAAGGCCCTTTGGAGCAAGTTGGTGAAATATCATGAAAACCCATCACTGGCTCATGAAGTAGAGGAGAAGTTCGAGGAGGAGTTCGGGGAGAAGTCCAAGGAGGAGTGCTCGTCCTCTCAAGATCAAGATGAAGCAAGAACATCATCATCCCAAAAGCTTGAGGATTCGAAGGTTGATAGGGAATCAACATTTGGAGCAGAAGAGGTGGAAGAGAAAGTTGAAGAAGCCTCCACCTTTAGGATTGATGGGAAAGAGAGAATTTCCACATCGGAGCATTATCAAGAGGAAGCATCCACCTTCGGTTGAGAAGATGAAGAAGCTTAAAATTTCACCACCATTGACCTAGGTAACTCAAGCACCTTAATAAATAATAAAAAATCATATTATGTGATTTTGAGTATAGGGAACAAGGACACTACAAGAGAAAGTGTTTGAAAAGAGTCAAGAAGACTCCGCTGACACCTAAAATCAACAAAAATTCAAAGGATGTCAGTGCCCTAATTAGGAAGAGCAAGGAGCACGTGGTGTTCTTCAAGTGCCAACAACCGGGGCATTATAGGAGTTAATGCCCTAGGGGGAAGTGTTGGATCGATGTGGTTCGCTAGAGGGGGGGTGAATAGCAATAAAAACTTTTTCGTAATCGTTCGTTAAGGTACGAGTAAAACGCAGCGGAAAGATAACAATAAATAAAAACACGAGGGTTTTTACTTGGTTCGTAGCCTACGGCTACTACTCCAAGGCCCTAGTGGTCCTTGACCACGCACGGAGGGCAAAATACTAACCAAACTCCTCCTCGTTGGAGATAGGAGTTAAGCGAATACAAAACTCGATAAAGACTCAAGGTAGAGGGACACTCCCCCTCTCCTTGATATGATTTAAAGCTTTACTAAAAGAAATAAACTGAAATAAGAACTTTCGCTACCGAATTTACTTTAAAGGTCGAGGTTGAAGCTCTAGTCGCCGCCTCAGCAGCTCGTCAGAGGGATGTCGGAGAGTCGAGCGCATCTAAGCACTTGGAAGCTTTTAATTGATGAAACCCTAGGACAAGCCCTCCTTTATAGCCTTTGAGCCCTCATCGAATGGGTCTTCAACCAATAGGAATTGGGCACAAAACTCCTTGAAAATGGTGATAAAGCTTGACTCTCGAGGCTGATTTTTGACCAGCTGAATCGCCGATTGAATCGCCCGCTTGAACTGGCGGCTGTTGAACTGATGGCCAGGATTTTTGACTACAATGAAGAGTTAGCTCAAAATATAAGTGAATTCGACGGCCACTTGCCGTCCGATCTCAACATAGACCTTCCATGGGAAGTCTTGGGTCCTGATCGCCGCCAAGGACGCCCTCGCATAAAGGATACGCCCTCACTTCACTTTACTCACTCGAGCTTACCTCGATACTTTATGTGTTGCTTTTGCTTCCGGCCTTCCACTCAATTCCTTCGGCTCCCTCCGAAGTCTCTTGAGTGTCGCCCGACCACCGCGGCTTCCTCCGGGTGTCGCTAGCCTTCAGCTCCAGCATTGAGACTTTTCTGCACACTTGATTTAGCTCATGAGATAACAATATATGCTTAACTTTGTATCGTTTTCTATAATCAAAACTTAGGTTCGACTTAGGTGCCTACTACACCAACAATCTCCCCCTTTTTGATTTATGGCAAACCCACATACAAAGTTAAGTAAATAGCAAGCATGAAGAGTAATAACGTGCATGAGAAACAAAAAATATGAAGATTAAGTTGGAGTAGTAAGGATTTTCTTCAAGTACTCCCCCTTGAGAAACCTCCCCCTTGACCGAGGGTGAGTCTTGAAGAAAGACCTTAATCCTCCCCCTTGAGGGTTGCTTTAAGTAATTAACATTACTTAAAGTTGGCCTTAGTAAAACGTTTTAGTTAAGCCCTTTCTCCCCCTTAAGTAAAACATTAACGACATAAAGTTTAAAAAATAAGTTTAAGTAAAACGTAGACGGCGCAAATAAAGTTAAGAATTCTTTGGCCTTTTGGTAAAAGTTAACTAAGTTTTAACTTTTGGTTTAAATATGAAGTAAGAGTTAAGTTATCAAAAAAAATTTTGACTCCTTAACTTTGGCCTTTTGACCCCTTAACTTTGGCCTTTTTCTCCACCTTTTGTCGTATATCGAAAAGAGTAAGGGGTGTGTGCAAAACAAAATAAGTGTTAAATTTAAAGTCCAAGCATGTTCCCCATTTTTTATATAAAAAAAATATACTGAAAATAAGCTCATCTATAAAATGTTCGACTCATATTTGGCTTGATTGATATGTAAGATCAACCAGTCCTGGTCAGAGTCAGTTAGTATATATGATTATACTCCATGGTTCATAGCGATGTACTAGCTCTACATCTGGAACCAGGAGTAAGGTCCTAACATCTCACACCCATCTACGTGGCTAAGTACACAAACACATTAGTCCTATGTGTTGTGAGATGTACTGGCTCCTTAAATCTATAGGTGCATGATATCTAAGGTATGTCCTATGCTAGTTCCATAAAAATGAAATTAAAGAAATAGTAGTAAGAACATATAATTTGCATGTACCTATTCTATTCTATTACATGGCCAATTTTCGCCTTAATAGACTAAATTCGCTCTGGGTAGGGGTTTAGTAAATAGATCTGCCAAGTTAGACTTCGATTCGACGTATTCGAGGTGTATGGCTCCGTTGGCCACATGTTCTCGAATGAAATGGTGTTTGACCTCTATATGTTTGGTCCTAGAGTGACATATCGGATTCTTTGTAAGATTAATTGAACTAATGTTATCTACATGAAGTTTAGTATTCATAAAGTCTAACTTAAAGTCGCGGAGAGTGTGCTTCATCCAAAGAAGCTGCATGACACACTCACCCATCGCGATGTATTCGGCTTCGGTGGTAGATAAAGCGACACAGTGTTCCTTCCTACTGCACCAACTTACTAGACTCGAGCCGAGAAGTTGACAACAACCACTCGTACTTTTTCTATCGAGCTTACTACCGGCATAATCCGAATCGGAGTAGCCGATTAGTTCGAACTCCGTAGATCTAGGGTACCAAATACCAACGTTAAGTGTACCCTTAAGATATCTAAGGATACGCTTAACTAGGGTTAGGTGAGACTCCTTAGCACATGTTTGAAACCTGGCGCACATACTTACTGCGAATAGGATGTCGGGTCGACTCGCAGTTAAGTATAGGAGACTTCCTATCGCGCTCCTATAGTACTTTAAGTCAATGGACTTACTTTCAGGGTCTTCTCCTATGTTAACATTAATCGCCATTGGGGTGTTTATTATCTTAGCGTCTTGCATTCCAAATCTTTTAATTAACTCCTTAGTGTATTTCTGTTGATATAGGTATATATCATCCTTAGTTTGTTTAATTTGTAGACCTAAAAAGAAACTTAACTCGCCTACCAAGTTCATTTCGAACTCACTTTCCATGAGTGAAACGAACTCGTTTAGTAAGGTTGAGTTAGAGGTTCCAAAAATTATATCGTCTACGTAAATTTGAGCTATGAATATTTCTTTACCTAAGGTTTTTACGAAGAGAGTTGGGTCAACTAAGCCTTGGTTAAACCCTTTTGACTTAAGATGGATTGAAAGTCTCTCGTACCAAGCTCGAGGAGCTTGTTTAAGTCCATAGAGAGCTTTCTTAAGTTTTAGAACATGGTCGGGTTTATCTAGATTTTCGAATCCAGGGGGTTGGCTAACATAAACTTCTTCTTTAATGTATCCATTTAGGAATGCCGACTTAACATCCATTTGAAACAACTTAAATCCTCGATGTGCGGCATAAGCTAGCAACATTCGAATGGATTCGAGTCTAGCTACTGGGGCATAGGTTTCGTCGTAATCTAAGCCTTCGACTTGGCTAAACCCTTTGGCGACTAACCTAGCCTTGTTTCTAACTACTTCACCTTTATCATCAAGCTTATTTCGAAACACCCACCTTGTTCCAATTATCGTTTTGTCTTTAGGTGGTGGTACTAATTCCCACACTTCATTCCTAGTAAATTGAGCTAGCTCTTCTTGCATTGCAATAATCCAATCGGGATCAAGAAGAGCTTGTTCAATTGATTTGGGTTCTATCTTTGAAATTAAGGAAATTTGACTAAGGTTCCTATAGGATGCTCTAGTTCGAACTCCTAGATTAGGATCTCCTATCACTTGATCGATAGGGTGGTTAGTCTGAATCCTAGATTGGGTTGGGTTTGTGTCACCTAATGCTTGATCAATGGGGTGACTTGGTTGAACACTAGTTTGGTTGGAGTCATCTATCACTTGATCAATAGAGTGACTTGGTTGACTTAGGTTAGGATTAACACTAGACCTGATCTCCGGATCAGAGTTAGGTCTAGTATGAATCGGCTCGCTAATTGGGGTTGCCGGGGGTTTTGTAGGTTCATGTCCTTCATCAAATACTACATTGATAGTCTCCTCGACTCTAAGGGTGTCGTGGTTATATACTCTATAAGCTCGACTTGTAGTCGAGTATCCTAGAAAGATTCCGGTCGTGGTTTTGGATGTAAATTTCCCTAGGTAATCCTTAGTGTTTAGGATATGTACCTTACACCCAAATACCCTAAAGTACTTGATGTTGGGTACTTTATCGTGATAAATCTCATATGAGGTCTTAAGGTGTCTTTTTACCATAAGGATCCTATTTTGGACATAGCATGTTGTACTCACGGCTTCTGCCCAAAACCTATCGGGTAGGTCGTATTCGTTTAACATGGTCCTAGCGGTTTCTTGTAGAGTTCGGTTTTTCCGCTCCACTAGGCCATTTTGTTGAGGGGTCCTAGGGCAAGAGAATTCATGGTGGTATCCGTTTAGGTTACAGAAGTCGGTGAACCTTTAATTTTCGAATTCACCACCATGATCGCTTCTAAGTCTTTTAACCTTAAGGTCTTTTTGATTCTCGATTAATTTGAATAGATTGATTAATTGATCTAGGGTATCATTTTTATATTTGATGAACCTAACCCAGGTAAACCTGGAGTAGTCGTCAATTATGACTAAGCAATATTGACTTCTATTGAGTGACTTGGCTCCATGTGAATCGAATAGATCCATATGCAGGAGCTCAAGTACACTTGAGGTTCGTTCTTGGTTAGTTAACTTGTGTTGTGTCCTAGGTTGTTTTCCTTGTTGACAAGCATTACAGATTTTATTAACCAAGTTGTTGAGGTTGGGTAAGCCTCTGACTAAGCCACTCTGACTCATCTTGTGGACGAGTCTTGGGTGCGAGTTACCAAGTCGTCGGTGCCACAACCATGATTCCTCTTCCTGTGTCATAAGACATTTGGCTGAGGATTTGATTAAGTTAATTGTATAAATGTTATTTGTCCTAGTTCCTTTGAGTATTGTTTTAGCTGTTTTATTTGTTTTAATTACACATTCATTTTCTAAAAATATGACCTTATAGTTATTGTCACATAATTGGCTTACGCTAAGCAGGTTATATTCAAAATTCTCTACAAGTAATACATTTTTAATAACAAAATTCGAGATAAGCTCAATATCACCTGATCCGATGATTTTGAGCTTGTCGTTATTCCCAAAGGCTACCGATCCTTGTCGTTTGAATCGAAGCTTTGTGAATTTGAGTTGATCCCCGGTCATGTGTCGGGAGCAACCGTTGTCCAACATCCATTGATCCTACACAAGGTGGTTGGATTGGATGTTAGAGATTTTTTTTAAAAAAAAAAAATTGGTTGTAAGTTGTTAAACCTAGGTCATCTCACCTGTGTCTATATGATCAAGCATGTTATACTTATGTGTTTTTTGTGAGATGATTTCCAATTAAGTTGATTAAGTGTATTTAGGTTCAAGTAATTTTATGTTAGATTTGGATTTGACCCTAGGCTTGTCAAGTTTACCTTTTCAAGATCATGGCTTCCAGGTCGTGGCGAGGCACAGGGGCCTTCTTTTATCGGATCATTGACCACTTCCTTAGACAAAGCCATGTTCAAGAAAATGATGACTTGACTCACCTAAGATTATTTCCTAGTCTAACTGGTTATTTTTGAAAAGAGGCTCCCCGAGGCTCAATCTTTTCAAAGAATTTTAGTTGGTTATGTTTTTGAAAAGAGGCTCCCCGAGACTCAATCTTTTCGAAGAATTTTAGTTGGTTATGTTTTTGAAAAGAGGCTCCCCGAGGCTCAATCTTTTCGAAGTTGATTATGTTCATGTTCTAAGTGAGTTCACAAGTTTTAAAGTACAAACTTTCTAAGTTAAAGCATGCAATTTCTAAGTTAAAGCACAAACATTCTAAGTTAAAACATGCAATTTCTAAGTTAAAGCACAAACATGTTTTGTACTGGCTCCCCCTAGACCGTTGAATCGGTTCGGTCTATCCACATAGTGGATTTGGTCCTTGGGAATCCAGTACGGGTTGGATCCTAGAGTTGAAATCAAAAGGTTCTTAGAAACCCATGCTTGGACATGTTTCCTATGTCGACTTACAATCGACATATACGACCTATTAGTCGTGTTTGAGTTAAATCCTAGTCCAACCTTGTTCTACACGGCTCTTTGAGATCCAAGTAGGAGGTCAAGTCCTTTGGATCCCGAAGTGAACCTTTCCAATGTGTTCCTAAGATCTTCGACTTGACTTTTCAAGAGAGAGTTCTCAACTTCGAGCTTTTCAACTCGAGTTGAGTCCTTCTCTTGAACTCGACTAGTCGAAGAGGTTAGGGAGACCTCGTGTTTGAGGAGTTTAACCTCCTCAACAAGGGTCTCGACCTTGGACTCGGACTTAGCTAACTTCCTAGACAAAAACCTAACCGTATTATGTAAAGTATTAAATAAAGTTCGACTTACTTTAAGGGTATCTTTTGAACCGGATGTGTATCCGTGGCTTGACTTGAAGGTAGCTTCGTAGTTCGAGTCATCCTCAGGTTCTGACTCAAGTTCAGGCTCAGTCTCCGTGTCTGACTCAATTGATTTCTCCATGAAGACGTGGTCTTCGTCTTCTTCGGATGACGCTTCTTCCCCCTCGGTTGGTGGTGGCTTGCTTGCGATTTTCTTCTTCTTTGATCCTGCAAACAAGGCTATACCCCTCTCGGGTTCCGAGTTGGACTGCTCATGTAATTCGAAATCGGAAAAGAGTTCATCTAACCTAATTTTAGAAAGATCCTTGGAGACCTTGTAGGCATCGACCATGGATGCCCACAAGTTAGTCCTCGGAAACGAGTTTAGAACATACCTTATAAGGTCGCGGTTTTCGACCTTTTGCCCGATTGCGTGTAGGTTGTTGACTATGTCCTGGACTCGGGCGTGAAGTTGGGTCGCGGACTCATGTTCCTGCATTTTTAGGTTATATAGTTTATTGAAAAGAAGATCACGCTTACATACCTTGGCTTCATCGGTCCCTTCGTGTAGCTCCACTAGTTTCGTCCAAAGATCTTTTGCGCTTATGAAGGGGCCGACGCGATTTAGCTCCTCCTTGGATAGGCCGCATTGAAGGATTTGCGTTGCCTTAGCGTCGACTTCGACTTGTTTTTTTGTCGCAATGGTCCATTGGTCATAATCCAAGGAGTCACCCACTTCATTAGTCGGAAGTGTGAAACCCGTTTGGATTATGATCCACATCTCGATTTGGGTTTTAAGAAAGCATTCCATCCGACCCTTCCAATAATGGAAGTCATCTCCGTTGTAAAACGGAGGTCGGACGGTGCTAAACCCTTCGAGATGGGCCATTAGAACAAAGAACACAAGGAGACGAAGGAAAAAAAAACTAGCAACGACAAAAACACACAAAAAGTACCAAGACTCGCGTCTTGGATTAGTAGTGCGGGAGTAAATTTAACAAAGCGAAATAAATCTGAAATAAAAGAAAAATAAATCTGTGAAAAATGGCTAGATTGGTGGTTTCACCAAATCTTAGCAACCCCCGGCTCTGATACCAATTGTTAGATCGATGCGGTTCGCTAGAGGGGGGGTGAATAGCGATAAAAACTTTTTCGTAATCGTTCGTTAAGGTACGAGTAAAATGCAGCGGAAAGATAACAATAAATAAAAACACGAGGGTTTTTACTTGGTTCGTAGCCTACGGCTACTACTCCAAGGCCCTAGTGGTCCTTGACCACGCACGGAGGGCAAAATACTAACCAAACTCCTCCTCGTTGAAGATAGGAGTTAAACGAATACAAAACTCGATAAAGACTCAAGGTAGAGGGACACTCCCCCTCTCCTTGATATGATTTAAAGCTTTACTAAAAGAAATAAACTGAAATACAATTTAGAACTTTCGTTACGCGACTTTAAAGGTTGGAGGTTGAAGCTCTAGTCGTCGCCCTCAGTCTCGTAGGGGACGGAAGCTTTTTAATTGATGAAAAACCCTAGGACAAGCCCTCCTTTTATATCCTTTAAGCCCCTCATCGAATGGGTCTTCAACCAATAGGAATTGGGCACAAAACTCCTTGAAAAATGGTGATAAAGCTTGACTCCTCGAGGCTGATTTTTGACCACCGGTTGAACTGGCCGATTGAACTGGCCCGGTTGAACTGGCCGGTTGAACTGATGGCCAGGATTTTTGACTACAATGAAGAGTTAGCTCAAAATATAAGTGAATTCGACGGCCACTTGCCGTCCGATCTCAACATAGACCTTCCATGGGAAGTCTTGGGTCGGATCGTCGCCTAAGGACGTCCCCGTACAAAGGATACGCCCTCACTTCACTTTACTCACTCGAGCTTACCTCGATACTTTATGTGTTGCTTTTGCTTCCGGCCTTCCACTCAATTCCTTCGGCTCCCTCCGAAGTCTCTTGAGTGTCGCCCGACCACCGCGGCTTCCTCCGGGTGTCGCTAGCCTTCAGCTCCAGCATTGAGACTTTTCTGCACACTTGATTTAGCTCATGAGATAACAATATATGCTTAACTTTGTATCGTTTGCTATAATCAAAACTTAGGTTCGACTTAGGTGCCTACTGCACCAACAGGAAGAAGAAAGCCCAAGAAGGAGCATCATATGTAGGGAGAACTTCTAAAGCAAACCCTAAGGTAAAATTTAGTAATGCACCTTCTAGTTTTAATGTCAAAAAGTATGCTAGAAATAATTTAAATACTCTTACTATTGTTCATGAAAAGCATACTAGAAATAATATATTTTATTGTTTAGGTGCTAAGCATGTTAATTTACCTAAGGACAAATCTAGAATTAATAACTCTAGACCCATCCTACCTAGGGAAAATATTAAGAAGGTAGAGGACCATCTAAGCATTAATACCAAGAACCATAGACATATGCCTAGGAAGTCTCATTCCCAAAGAATAAATGAAAAATCAAAATTAGGAAGATTAGAGTTAGAGAACCAAGCCTTGAGGTCAAGGCTTGAGAAACTGGAAAAGACCCTTAAGAAAATACAAAATCAAATGGTCAAACTCTAAGATCTAGGAGTCAAAACCTAGGGTTTAGGAAGAAAAGTTCATCCAAGGACAAGAGAGGTTTGGGTCACAAACTTAAGCCCAAGGAGATCTACCATAGTATTCCATTCGACTATAGAACACAATCTAGGTCTAGGAAGACCAAAGTTACTAGGGAGGCAATCCCTAAGACTAACCATGGTGTGTGCCTAGTAGCTAAGATTTCAAATAAATCTAGGGAAGTCACTAAGAAGGTTACAAGGGGAGTCACTCCTAGAGTTAACCTAAGCAAGACCACAATGACCAAGGTTATCAAGCCTAGGAGGGTCATTAGAGGGGTATCTAGGGAGGTCATCCCTAAAGAATACTTAGTAAACCCAAGGAGCTCTAATAAGTATTGGGTTCCTAGGAGCGTGATTGATTCACACTAGATGGGTTAGGTTGTGCCAACCTGGATTGGATGGGTAGTTAACTCAATCATAGCAAAGTTGGCACTTTAGGTCATTTTTAAGGTTATGTGATACCTTATAAATGAAGTTTAATTTTATATCCTAAAGGATTTTAGGATATGCCAATATTATTTAAGAAGTTTGATAAATTGATCAAATTGGCACAAATTAGGTTTAGAGGTCTTGGTGTGCCATTTTGGATTTTTGGCACACTTGGGGGATAAGTGTTATTATGACAAAATGAATTTAATCCTAACAAATAACAACTAATATTAAAATTTAGATATTTTTATACCTATACCTTTTATTTTCCATATCTTGTTTGTCATATGTCATGTCATGACATCATATTCATTTTTATCATTTAAAATGTTATGATATCTTAGATTTATCTTTTAATGTCATGTTGGATTTAGGTTTATATTTAATGCTATGACATCATGATTATTGGCACATGTTCTTAATTATGTTATCATTTATGTCATAATCATCATTCATGCATTTATGATTTATGAAAATTTATTTAAGAACAATTAATATAACTTGGAGTCCCATGTATAAGGGAATCAAGTAGTGTTATCTTAGAAAATACAGAAGGCTTTAGTTTAGGATAAACAAAACTCACATCTCATATCACATTGATATGTGTATATATTCATACACCTTAGACACATGTGAGATGCTAAGAAATGAGTTAAGTACAAGGTGCATAGTTTTTGCATCTAGATGAACTCAAACTCATTTTATACCATAGATGAATCATTAGGAAAGCTTATGTACAAGTCATGTGCATTAAGCCCATAGACCATGATTCAATATAAGATTTTAAAACCATTTTAAAATCATTTTGAAAAACCTTGGTGAAGTCTATCTTTTCATAGAAATCACCATTGATAGAGTTGATACAAAGTAGACTCAAAACTTTGAACTTTTCAATAGTTTTGAACTATGTCAACCTCATTATTTTATGGATATTTTATTTTTTTAAATATTTTCCACGCATAATGTTTGACATAAGTATTACACATATGAATTTTCGTGATTTTTCGATTTATATATAATTACTTATGATTTTCGTAATTTCATTTTTTGATTTTTGAATTCTGCATTTGTAGAAATCAGTCGACTGCTGACTGACAGAGTCGACTGCCAATGCTGATTTCGGGTAAACAAGGATGGCTAGCCCATATTTTAGTTGTGTTAGGCTACCCTAACTACTTCTAACCCTATGATATGCTTTGGAAAGTATTGGAAAGGATGAAAATCCATTAGATATGAATTAGGAGAGTTATTTAAGGTGTGTATCAATTTTAAGGTGTGTGAAAATTCAAGTTTGAACTTTTGACCTTAATTTTGATGGGTTAGTGTTCCTATAGGCTTAGGGACTCTCCAAGGATATTGTTGGTGCAATGGTCAAAGGAGAGCAAGCCTTTAAGGGGAGGTTATCCATCATGGGATGATGGATGTGTTCTTCCTCATGAGGGGGAGAATTTTGAAAATTGGGAGAGAATGAGGATTGTCTCTCTTTAGTGATATGGGACTTATCACTAGGAAGAGTGAAGGCATCCTAGATATTTTTGGACCAAGGGGGAGATTGTAAGATCTCATTGGGATATGAGACATTGACATCTTTGGGGAGAGCTTTTTTTATGTATGTCAAAAAGGGGGAGAATTAAGAGAATTTGGAAATTCTCAATTTGGAAATTTGGGAGGATTAGATTGAGTTAGTGTTCTAACTCAAAGATATTGGTTTTTGTCAAACATCAGAAAGGGGGAGATTGTTGATGCAATCGATCCAGGTCACGATTAACTAGACTCGAGTTTGACTCGAGTAGTAATTTGATGTTTGACATTGATATTTGACAATGAGTTGACCATTGATTGACAATGGGTTAACTATATAGTTGATATGGGGTTGACCATATGATGGAGAAGTCCAAGTGGGACACTTGGCAATGGAAAGTCCAAGTCTTATATACTTAGCATGGAAAGTCCAAGCATGGGTCTTGGCAAGGGAAAGTCTAAGCTTGAGTCTTGGCAAATGGAAAGTCCAACATGGGTTGGCAAGGGAAGTCCAAGAGATGATATTGATGGCGTAAAGTCTAGGCGGGAGTCTTGGCAGCATAAGTCCAATGGTTTGGCGGTGTAAAGTTCAAGCGTGTGTCTGGGCAGCGTAAGCCCAAATGTGCTTTGGCAGTATAGACTAGCTTAGCATGACAATAGTTGATGGAAGCACCTGAAGGCTAGCATATAGATGAACAAGTCATGGATGATTTGGAGGGATCCGATAGGCGTGAGGCTGATGAAGGTGGCTAGAAGGTTTAGGTCTAGGATAAGGGTGGTCTAGCAAGTATGAGGGCATCATACTTGGGGTTAAACCTCATGTTTGAGATTTGTCAGTCAACTGAGGCTTTGGACCAGTCGACTGGTCAAGTGTTTTAACACTTGGTAGCCGAGTTAACTCTAGACAATCGATTAAGATTATGACCAGTCGACTGGTCGGGAATCAACTGACGTTCGATTGTGGAAAATGACCTTGATAGTCGACTGCCAGCATTAGGCAGTCGACTGATGGCTTGAGCAGGCATCAGTCGACTGATGAAGGGCATCAATCGACTGATGTGCAATAGTCGACTGCCAATAGCCAGCAGTCGACTGATAGCCTAGCCACTTCACTGCAATAAGAGGTTAGCACGGAATATGATAATTATAATGGTTTCTTACCGTCCGATCTCGACCTAGACCTTCCAATAAAAGTCTTAGTCGGATCACCACCTACGGTCGTCCCCGTACAGAGGACACGACCTTACCATCTCTCTTCGCACTCATGCTTACCTCTTGTCCTTTATGACCTGTCGCTTTGCTTCCGATCTTTACCTGGGTTCTTTGACTCCCACGAAGTTCTCCCGGTGTCGCCCGACCAATACGGTTTCTCGACTCAGGATTCTCCGAGTGTCGTTGACATTCGGCTTAGCTTAATCATTTCCTGCACACTTAATTTAGCTCATGAGATAACAATATGACCTTAACTTTGGATATTTGCTATAATCAAAACCTAGGTTCGATTATCTGGTGCCCCTGCACCAACAATCTTCCCCTTTTTGATCTATGGCAAACCGACACAAAGTTAAGGGAAATTTAAAGCATAAAACAAGTAGAGTAAATGATAAATGTTATTTCAAAAACTCCCCCTTAACCCTAGTTGAGTTTTGAAAGAGATACTTTAATTTTTAAAATAAATTTTGTGTTACTCCCCCTTAACTTTTACTCTTCTCCCCCTTTTACCATAAATAAAAAAAAATTGGGGTGTTTATATAAAATAGAAGTTTAAAAACAATATGCATCTAAAATTATTAAGGATAAATCAACTATGAGTTCAAACATGTGTCTAGCATTAGTTAGATAGATTGGTTCGAGGTGTGTCCCTCTGCACCACAATTTAATAAGTTTTTGAAACATACTTTTCAAAATACTTATAAGTTTATTTTCAAAAAGAACTTCAAAGGTTTGTAATACAACCCTTAGGGTTAGTTTGCTCTCCCCCTTAGTCAAATATATGAAGTATAAGAGATTTAGGGGGCGCTAAACATTGGCCTAGAGAGTTGTATACTTAATATTTGGCCAATCAAAGTTATAATTATTTGTTAAGTGTAAGAAAATAAGTAGCATTTTGAAAAGGTTATGTTAAGTGTATTTCAATTATCCTTAACATTACACCCATTCTATGTGTCTCAAAAATGCATTTGTCTTATATGTTTTGTGAGATGATTTTAACTTGATTAAAGTTAGTCAACCTTGGGTTAGATTCGGATTTAACCCTTAGTTGGTTAAGTAAGCTTTTCAAGAAATTGGCTTCTAGGTTGTAGTGAAGCACAGGGGTCTTTTTTGATCGAAACAATGACCACTTCCTTAGATAAAGCCAAATTCAAGAAATTGATTACTTTGTAGGATATTTGAGGCCGCTAGAGGGTGGGGGGGTGAATAGCGTCGCGCTCGTTCGATAACGGAATTCGTTCGCGTTCATCTCTACAATTTCGTTAGCGCAACGGAATAACAATAATAATAATGATAATGAAATATACAATATGCAAACACAAATATTTAACGTGGCTCGGAACCTCAAGGTTCCTACTCCACAGATCGAGCTCTACGAGCTCTAGTAATGCACATGCAACCACTAATAAACACTCCTTCTCGGAACAATCCGGAGGCGGAGAAACCTCATACAATATGATTACAACAATAATCAAAATGCTACAAGCAAATACAATGAAATGCAAAGCAATACAAGTAAAGAAAACACTTTACAAATGCTCTTGAATGCTTGATCGCTTGGTTGCTTGATATCAACTTGGAGATCCTGATTTGCAGCAGCAAATCGCCCCAAAAGCCCTTAAGTAACCATGCCATTTTCCTCCATCATGAGCTCCTTATAAAGCTTCAACCTGTGCTGGAAAAAGTCGATCAGTCGACTGCTCGGGACCATCAGTCGACTGATGCCACTGTTGTCGTGAGACAACAGCTAGATCCACGTTGGATAAGTCCAACGTATCCATCATCAGTCGACTGATGGAGCCTTCACTCGACCAGTCGAGTGTCAACTTCATTCTGTGGCCGATTTCTTGAGCACCAGTCGACTGATCACACGATCAGTCGATTGCTCGAGCCATCAGTCGACTGCCCACCTCTGGCAGTCAACTGCTAGGTCACTTCCCGCAGTCAAACCCTAGTTGACTACGCCAGTCGACTGCCACATGGCACCAGTCGACTGGCACACCTCAAACATGAGGTTTTAGCCCAAGTATGGTGCCCCCATACTTGCTAAACTACCCTTAGCCTGGACCTAAGCCTTCTAGCCACCTCCATCAGCCTTACGCCTCTCGTATCCCTCCAAGTCATCCATGACTTGTTCATCCATCGCGCTAGCCTTCAGGTTCTTCCATCGACTATGTCATGCTAACGGTGTCTACACCGCCAAGGCACATTGGACTTACGCCGCCAAGACTCCACTTGGACTTTATGCCGCCAAACATTGGACTTATGCTGCCAAGGCTCCCTCTTGGACTTTACGCCGCCAATATCAAACCCCTTGGACTTCTCAAATGCCAAGACTCAAGCTTGGACTTTCCCTTGCCAACCCATGTTGGAATTTCTATGCCAAGACCCATGCTTGGACTTCCCTTGTGCCAAGTATCCAAGACTTGGACTTTCCCAAATGTCAAGTGTCCCACTTGGACTTTCCATGCCAAGTACCCATGATTTGGACTTTACCATGACAATTACATTGTCATATGTTTTTGTCTAACATCAAAACATCTCTCGAGCCAAGCTCGAGTCTTGGTCAATCGTGACCTGGGCCGATTGCACCAACATACTTGAATTACTTAAGATCACTTTCTGGTCTAACTAGTTTAGGATACGGCGAGGTAGCTTCAGCTAGTTCAACTTAGTTGAGTGCACCAAGCTAGATACGCCTTATCTAGTTCATATACATAAGACTTCGTTTCCCTAACGTACTATCATCTCGTCGCGTTCTGATACTTTGTTATCAAGATTGATTAACTATTTGTTCTATCTAACTGTTCTAACAAATAAAACAAGGATTAACTAGGCATGTAAAGCTTTAACTAAGAAAGTGGGTACACTGTTTTAGTACTAGCTCCCCCTAGACCATTGAACCAACATGGTCTATCCACATAGTGGACTTGATCCTGGGGAATCTAATACGTATTGGTCCTTATATATGAATTTAATAAAAAATTTGGGACTCATACTTGGACTCTTTTATGACTACGATTCACAATAGACATGTACGATTTGTTCGTAGTCGTTGACCTAAATTTGAGTCCGGCTTTGTTGTACATGACTCTTTGAGTTCCAAGTAGTCGGTTAAGATTCTTGGATCCCAATATGAACCTTTCCAACCTAGCCTCGACCTCTTGAACTCGTCTTTTCAAGAGAAAATTCTCTTCCTCAAGTTTTTTAACTTGAGTTGAGTTTCCCTCTTGAACTTGACTAGTTGAAGAGGTTAGAGTAGCCTCTTGCTTGAGAGGTTCAACCTTCTCAAGTAACGACTCAACTCTAGACTCAGACTTAGTCAATTTTCTATTTAGAAACTTAATTGTATGATATAAGTTTACAATTAATGAATGACTTACCTTAATCTTTTCTTTTAATCCGGCTTTGAGTCTTGACTCGAATTCATCCTCGGAGTCGAAATCGAAATTTGATTCGCAGTCGGCTTCGGACTTGGACTCGAACTCTTTCGGCTTTGCCATGAATGTTAAGTCATCGTCTTGATCTTTTTGTTCCTCCCACGTCGCTTGAAATGCTTGCTTTGGTTGCTTGTGTTTTGGCTTCATTTTTAGACAGTCTAACTTGTAATGCCTCTTCTTGTAGCACCCATAGCATGTGTATATTTGTGAGGGGTTTCTTGCTCTTTAATTGCTCCCTTTTCTTTTTGATGATTCTCCGAACTAGATTGACTAGTTCGGCCTCCATCTCCTCTTCAAATTCCAATTCAGATTCACCTTCCGATTCAAATTCTTCTTCTTCGGGAGGTATCTTGCTCTTTGCTTTTCGTCTTCATCCTGCAAACAACGCTACACCTTTCTCGACCGAGACTGCATTAGTTTGTTCATGTAACTCAAATTTCGAAAAGAATTTGTCTAACCTAATCTTAGATAAATCTTTAGATACCTTGTAGGCATCAACCATGGATGCCCACAAGGTGGTCCTAGGAAATGCATTGAGTGCATACCTTATTATGTCTCGATTGTCTACCTTTTGTCCGATGGCATGTAGACCGTTCAAGATGTCTTGGATCCGCGCATGGAGTTGTGAAGCGGTCTCGTGATCCTGCATCTTTAGATTATATAATTTATTCAATAGTAAGTCTCTTTTGCATACTTTAGCATCGAATGTCCCTTCGTGTAGCTCGATTAACTTGGTCCAGAGGTCTTTGGCGCTAATGAACGGTCCAATTCGGTTGAGCTCCTCCTTGGACAAACTGCATTGAAACATTTGGATTGTTTTTGCATCGACTTCGATTTACATAAGAAGTGTAGATCTTTGAGAGAACTTCATTTTGGTGGGTAGCACATTTTATGGATCCACTTGTATGAGAAGTTATGCTCGTTTTACCGTCGGTTACTCCAAACGTGAATAGTTCGATTGATTCTTGCAAATACACAACCAAAAGAAGAGTACCAAGACTTCATCTTGAATTAGTAGTGCGGGAGAACAACTTAAAATAATAAATATAAAAAGAAAATCAAAAAAATGCTAGATTGGTGGTTGCAACAAATCTTAGCGCCCCCGCTCTGATACCAATTGTTGGATCGAGAAAGCATCGCTAGAGGGGGGAGGGGTGAATAGCGAGCGTAAAATCTTCATTTCTTTTTGTTCGTTCAATTAAGAATATGAGTAATGCAGCGAAAAAATAAATATGACAAATTTATTTTTACTTGGTTCACAATCCAACGGTTGCTACTCCAAGGCCCCACAATCCTTGACCGCGTACGAAGGGACAATCCACTATAGTATCTCCTCCTCGTTCGAGGTAGGAGACAACGATCACAAAAACCAATAGACAAAAACTTGAGGATGAGGCAACAAGCCTACCTCACCTCGTTACGATAAAAACTCCAGTTACAATTTAAATAAACTGATACTACCGATGAATATGAATCTGAGATGAAGAGCTTATCATCGACGTATTGACATCATAATGTCGTCATCAAAGTGTAGCGTTGTTGAAGCACGTGGGAGCAAAAAATTGATGATATTTGAGTTTGAGTCCTCCCCTCCTTTTATAGACTTGTGCCTTGGAATTAGTCCAGATCTAGATCATTAATTTGTGGTACTTATCACGAGGTGACACCTTAATTATCTTATCGCGAAGTGGCGACGTCAAACGTTATCCTTTTTGACCTAGCACACCAGGCTGATTCGTCGCCATCAATCGACCGATGCCCTTCATCAGTCGACTGATATGCAACAGTCGACTATCAATAGCCAGCAGTCAACTGTCAGCCTGACCACTTCCCTACAATAAGAGGTTAGCACGGAATATGGTAATTATGACGGTTCCTTACCGTCCGATCTCGACCTAGACCTTCCACTGAAAGTCTTAATCAGATCGTCGTCTACGATCGTCCCCGTACAGAGGACACGATCTTACCATCTCTCTTCTCACTCGTGCTTACCTCTTGTCCTTTATGACCTGCCGCTTTGCTTTCGGTCTTCATCTAGGTTCTTCGACTCCCACGAAGTTCTCTCGGTGTCGGCCGACCACCATGGTTTTCTGACTCGGGATTCTCCGGGTGTCGCTGACCTTCGGCTTAGCTTAATCATTTCCTGCACACTTAATTCAGCTCATGAGATAACAATATGACCTTAATTTTGGATATTTGTCATAATTAAAACTTAGGTTTGATTATCTGATGCCCCTACACCAACATTTCATTGCTAAGGCTCCATCCTTTAATTTTTCCTTTGTTAAGTATCTATACTTGGACTTTCTTCGCTTTCCTAGCATCCAGTCAACTGACTGGCCAAGTATATATATATATATAGTGATCCCTGCGTGCATGATTTGTGCCCTTGTTGTGCGCTTAATCAATGTGCATGCTATAGTAACCCTACGCAGTCGCACACAAGTGCACACTGCACGTGTGTATATATATATATATCCATTGAAATCCACAGTTCCAACGATTTTTTTTTAATTAATCATTGAATCAATTATTTTGGACCATCGATTTGGGATTGTCAAAATCGGAATTTGTCAATCTCTTGACGGATCAGTTCCAATTTCAGTCTGTTAATCTAGATCAACATGTAATTGGAATGTTGATCCGGTTATGGATCCGGACTGAATTCGGGCTAGATTTGGCCCGTTGTTGGATCTATAAGTGCATGAGGACATTTTTATAGCAATATTCAATGATATTAACCTTGTCTAGGTAGCAATGTTCGATGTTGGTGTGCGTTCCAGTAAAGGTGTTTTGGCACTTCACGAGCAAATTCGCAAGAGAAAGGTGTTCCAAAGATATAATTATCAAGAGGCATCAAGAGCTAGCAAACAATCTTAGAGGAAGAGAATAGCATCAATAGTAGAGAAGATGAGGATGTTATAATTTCTTTTCCACTTTCTTCTCGCTCTAGTTGATCCTAAAAAACAGATTGGACATATTCTTTTTCCTACTCTTCTCCTTCCTATCCTATTGGGGAAATAGAGTAGTTGGTCAAATTCTTTTCCATCCTTCTCCTCACTTCTGTCTTTAGTTGTCTCTTCTCTTCTCCCATTTCTCCTTTTACTTTCTCTCTTCTCCTCTCATCATCACAAATGAGGACTTGGATTGTCCCAAAGAGCTGCCTTTGTAATTGAGAGTGCTATTGGATAGATATGCGGAACAATTTATTGCCTTGAGGAGAAGGGTGGAACTTGGAACAGGGATACAGAATCACAAATAAAATTTAAGCCAAAGCTCTGGTGACATTCAATTCATAAGCAAAATGTTCAGTGACAAATGGAATTTAACCCTGTCCTTGACCTCATTTTTTATCACCTTAATCACAACAGCAATCTTACATGGAGATTTGTTTAGGAGCCTTGTCAGAGAGATAGAGTCACTCGTTGTTTAATTATAAATTGAGCTCCAATTTTATCCTTCGAGTTTTAAAAATTGAGTCTTAAAAAAAATTATCAAAGCATTGAAATTTTTAGATCCGGGATGAAACTACAATAATATAATTGAGAAGAAGAGAATAATTTGAGAGGTGAACCGAGTGTTGAAACTAGGAAGAAGTAGTTTGGAAGATGGAAAGAGACCGAATAAAGATGGAGCAACTCAAGAGATAGATAAATTGCCGAGATAGAGGGAGATAACTCGAAGAGTAGATGAAGTACCAAATTAAGAAGGAGCAACTCAGGAGATAGATAAAATATTGAGACAGAGAGAGGCAACTCGAAGAGTAGATGGAGTACTGAATCAAGAAGGAGCAACTCGAGAGATAGGTAAAATGCCGAGGTAGAAGGAGGTAGCTCGGAGAGTAGGCGGAATATTGAGTCAAGAAGGAACAAGTCGGGAGATAGGTAAAATGCTGAGGTAGAAGGAGATAGCTCGGAGAGTAGACATAATATTGAGTCGAGAAGGAGCAACTCGGGAGATAAGTAGAATATCGAGGTGGAGGGAAGCAGCTCGAGGAGCGGACAAAGTGCTAAGTCGAGAAGGAACAATTCAGGAAGAGGGCAGAATGCCAAGTTAAGGAGAAGCAATTCAGGAGTCAGACAAAATGGCGAGTCAGGAGAACAACCAGGAGAGTTTGTAGAGAGTTGCATTAGAGGAGAACAACCCGTTAGTTAGGATGGAACCTCGTGAAATATTCCTTTAAGAGTTTGTTGTGGTTCGTTCATACACCTCATCATTTTTCACAACCAATTGAAGATGTCTCGTGGACTCAATAAAAGATGATTCTTAATGGCCTAATAATACCATCATTTAGATCGACGTGGCTCTCCATGTGGACGATCATCCTCACAGTTTGTTACATATATTATAGCTTGCCCTAATACTTCAGAAGATAAAAGGAGAAGGGGAGGAGAAAAGGGGGTTGATCTCATTCCTCTTACACTTATTATTTCCTTTACTGTATTCATCTTTTTCACTACTGTTACTTATTTCTTTTTTTCATATAAGCTCTAACTTAAGTATCAAAGGACCTTCATCAGATAAACCGATAGCGATTTAATATGTGTTAATTTTCACATAAAATGAATAAGAAGATTCTTACTGTTGTAGTTGGAAAGAATCCCTTTTCGATGACTTAGTCTTAGAGAGAAAAAATTTGATCCGCATCACTAGATAAGAGCCCTAATAGTCCTAACTTTGGGCCGGCTTTGACTAGGGGTTGTCACAGTTCGAGGTGAAGATGAAGTCGTCAATATTTTTCTTGAAAATTGTAAATTAGAAGGCCTAATATGTAACTTCGTTTTAAAATGCTACTATGTAATTATCTAACTTTGCCGAGTTAAATTACAAAACTACAAAGTCCAATTAAAAAGGAAAAAAAATGGAATCTGGTGCGGGGCTCTTTCATCGCAGTCAGTGACGGCGCTGTAACTGTTGTTGGTCAGCGGCCGGTGTTGCTGGTCGACGGCAGCAAAGCAATGAAGCTTCCGCTTGATCTGATCCAGGTGACGAGTGCCGACGAGCGCTGCTACTAATCATCTGCTCGTCGGTTGGGGCTTGGTCGGGTGACCTACAGGTAGCTCGACTCTAATTGTCGCCTTCGTCAAGTGGGTGGCAGTGGCCGACAACGATCGACTTGGGCCAAGTACTACTTCGCGCGAGATTCCTGGTCATCGAGGAGATCAGCGCTGCCGTTGTTTCTCCCTGTAATAATTGATTAGTTGTTGTCGAGTCGTACGTGGCCAAATACGTCAAGGACACCGAGCTGCTGCTCGATCTACCGAGCTCCGATGTGTCAGAGAAGCCGGCGACAAGGGGCCGGGGTGACAAATGAGCAGTTGGGTAAGTCTTCGCCGAAGGTCACCTTCTGTAGTACGAGTATCGTGCAGCCCTTGGTGGTTGTCGCGATAGCTTGGTCAATCGTTGTCCTTACCCAGGAGCTAGTGACTCCAGTTTTCGAGGAGCAGTGAAAACAGAAAAAAATAAAATAAACGGAAAAGAAAATAAATAGAGAAAATTTTGTTATTGTTTAACCGAATTAACCTATTTTAAAGTAAAGTTGTATCATATCAGTTAGTATAGTAATAGAATAATTATGATGATTGCAATTGTAGTAGTAAATGTAATTAAATTCTATAATAAATACTTAATTTTTGTTGTTATTATTAAATAATCCATCCACTTAATTATTATTATTAGAAAAGCATATATTTGTACAATTAACTCGGAGTTAAGCATCCAGATTTTCCTTCTTCATCCATCCACGAAATCAAAAGAGTAAATCATTGAAACACTCTCAGGGCTGTTCTCATTCTTTCTCCTCCGACAATCTCAACGACGCGAGAGCTTCGTTGTAAAGTTTCTTTTTCAGGTGTAAGTACTCAGGCCAAGTCACGCCCCGGTACGCTGGGCCCTGATCAGGGCCCAGCAGCTTCTCAATGGGTGAGATGTTGAAGTCTGGCGGAGGCCCACAAAAGTACGCCACTGAGATCCGAGTTCGAGTCCGGTCAACGACCGCCCGGTGCATGACGCTCCGGAATCGACCGTTGGACATCACCTGAAAGAGATCGCCTACGTTGACGACCAGCGCCCCCGTAACCGGCTCCACCGCCACCCATCGGGCAGCGCCGCCATCGTGCAGGAGCTGCAGCCCTGCGACGCCGTTGGTCTGGAGGAGGATGGTGATGAGGCTGGAGTCCGTGTGCTCCGCCAGCCCCATGGCTCGGTCGGGCTCCGGGCAGTGGGGGTAGTGGTTGAACTGCAGCGCAGGCATGCCCGCATGGTGGGCTTTTAGTGGGGCAGCCCAATTAATTTCCTCCTCGCTGAGGCCCAAAGAAATCAGCATCAAGTGCATCAATCTCCGCGCCAGATCATTCATCAACCTGCTGTATTCCTCGATGGCGCCACTGCACGAACGAAACGAGGCAATCGATAGGCGGATGCATCCCTTTCCGATCAATTTTGCTCGACTGAAGTTACGTACCAAAAGTCTTCGTGATCGTCGGGCCAGATCTTGCTGGCGTCGTCGCGAGGGGAGCCGATGACGGTGAATCCCTCCGACCAGAACTGCTTCGAGAAGAACTTGGAGATGACGGCGGAGCCGTAGCCGGTGGAGCTGCCGTCGCGGCGGGCGGCCCTGAGCTTGTGAGCGACAGGGAGGGAGAAGAGCCGGCGCGCCTGCCCCTCGACTCGGCGAAGCAGCTCGACGGGGACGCCGTGGCCGGTGAGCTGGAAGGCGCCCCACTCCTCGCAGGCGCCGCCTATGAGGCGGGCGGCGTCGGGGCGCTGGAGGTCGACGACGGGGACGCGGTCATCGGCGTACGGGCGGTCGTGGAGGGTGAGCCACTCGTGGGTGTCGGGCACCGCAACGAGGGCGGCGAGCTCCGGCAGTGCTTGGGTGGCGAGCGAAGGCATATCGCAGATAGCAAAAGTGCTGCAGGAGACAGATCAGGACTCGGTCATTCATGTCGAAATATATATATATATATATATATAAATATATCGATCTCGAAAGGAAATCTCTCAGAGTTAATTATATCTGTATAATTGCACTATATATTAATTTTCTGATTTGATTCGTTAACTCGACGTGGCAACGAAAATATAGCTAATTAATAGAAAAAAAAGAGAGAAGGAATTGAAGTTCTAGGGACATCGAGGTAAGTAAGCATTAAGATGGATATTGTTGACTTGGAGTAGAAGGCAGAGAGAATTAGAAAGAAAACAAGGAGAAAAAAAAAAAGTTGATATATGCGAAGTTGGTCACTGTTTCTTCGTTGTCGCGAAGTCATATGTAAGAGGGAGAGGGAGGCCATAACGAAACTTTACCATGTGCCGTGTCTTTGCGTGGGAGCAGAGCAGGGGAACATGCATATAATGAGCCATCTGGATAATCGCTTCCTTTGGCCATGTTGTTGCCTTTTGGGCAACAGTGTAATTCGATCAGTGGGGGCCACCATCTCTCTCTCAGGTGCGATAATTAAGATTTTAACTCTTTATTATTATTATAAAATAAAATAAATTATATTATTCTACTGTTAGTTCCACTATTATTGGGCCCTTAAGTGGCCATTTTTAAAGGAGAAATCTTCTCGAAGTTGATTGTTGAAAGAAAATCCCCCTATAATTTTTTTTTTTTTTTGCTATATATATTGTCTCCGTCTTTGGTGAATATTGAAGTTTCACTTCTAACGGAGCTGAAATCCAATTTCTTTTTCTTTTTTAAATAAAATAAAATATTTCATTTTAAATCTATTTCTAATTTGTTAAATGAAACTTTAAAATCTAAACTGCTCTTTCTCTTTTTCATTTTCATTGCGCGAAAAATGTTGGTGACATGCATGCAGAATAAGGGATTAAAAAACTAAAATTAAAATCATAAATACAAAATTACAGATTTTATCCGGGGTGCGGTTGATCCCTGAACGTCAGATCATTCGCGATGAACTAAATTTTATCCGGCCATTATCATTAGAGAATAGAGAAAAGAGGTAGATCAGGAAGGTGAGAAAAACACAGAGGAGGAAGAAGAGAGTTATTTGCTGAGGGATGATTCTGCTGCGCAAGGAAGGAGCCTCTATTTATAGACTTGAAATCTCGATAGTCATTAATCCTGCTATTCAATGATCATTAATCTATCATTAACTGTCTTTGCTAGCTTGCTCTAAACTCCGTCGACTAGCATTTAATTAATGGTCGGTTGTTTAAGACAATGACTATTTATATGTACGTTCCAAGTGTGAGGCAACAAGGGGGGAAAATGAAAAATGAAAAATGACAGCACAAGCTGGACTGCGTTGATAATTTTTTGTCTCGTTTGAAATTCAATGTGGGCAGATCATTAATTGTCCAAATGAGAGACTCTATTTATAGGTTTAAAATCCTAACAATCATTAATCATGCCACTCAACCACTATTATTCAATAATTAACTAACATTTTTTGTCTGGTTTGAAAAGTCAATGGTTGACATTTGACTTATATGAACATTAAAAGTTTGAAGCCGCAAGGGGGAAAAAAAAGAAAGAAAAATGGCAAAACACATGAAGTTAAGCCGCCTAGCTAGACAATTTTAGTCTCTATCTCTATCAATTTACTATTCAATGCACGCAGATCACGCGCGCACAAAATCAGTCGTGTTTAGTGCAAATGGAGCACCCCAAATTTAGGGGGCACACACAAGAAAGAATATCTCATCCAATAATACATTTTTTTATTGTGATTCGATTAAATTAAATACGTTGCCATGGAATTTCTAGCCAGCACCGAACTATTTCTTCATTTATATTAGAATTAATTTCATCCATTTTTATTCGCCTTTTCTAATAAAAAAAATTCATATATAATCTTTCGTTTTTGTCTTGTAGCTTTGTCTTTGTAGAAAATATGGTAGAAACACAACCTCTTATCTAGCTAATAATAGGTTGTTTCGGTTGAGACGGAGATGCGAATGTTTTCAATAGCGAGGGCGGCTTGGTGCTTGATGATCCAGATTATCCGTTGACTTGGCTGGACTTGCTGAAGTGGCTTATCCGTTGACTCGAGTGGATATGTGGAGTTGTCTCAGCTAGGGTCGAATGACACACTATGGACGATCGAGAGGAGAACTACAAAGAAAACACCGTTAAGGGGATGCCGATAGAGATCTCGGCTAAGCCCCTCTAACGCTCAAGTCAGGGATTGGTGGGAAGAAAGGAAGCAATGAATGCGAACAGTGAAGGATTAGAAGATTTCCGAACCTGGAACCCCCACTGATCTCCTTAAATTACCTTTATATAAGTGGATCCATCCCTGCGAAGCGGTACGGAAGGTATGGACGACATGACTCTTTAAGGCGATGGCCTATCGTTTTTAGAAGTAATAGAGGGCGTTATCTTCATAAATACTACAGGCGTATGGAGTGTAATTAATGTCACTCGCGTGATTGATGGGAGACATGACTCCATTAATGTCGCGGATATGCTTCCTTGAGGTAGGCATGCGCATATGTTTTCTTGCCGCATGGGAGTTTTTGGACATCTTGACTTTAATGACCACCACGTCGCTTGACTTACCGAGATACAAACTGACTGAGATATATAATGTTGTAATGCTTGTTGTGATGCTTTCCAAGATATAATACTTCCAGCATGTCATACGACCAAGCCGAGATATAGTGCTTCCGGAATGTCATACGGTCGAGCCGAGATATAGTTATAAATATAATGCGACCCAATCCTAGGTCAGTTCTAATTGGTATCATAGACATCCCCCCCAAGTCTAATCGAAGAACATGCGCAACATGATTGATTGGACTAGCCTTAACGTACTTTCGGATCCAGTGCCCGCACTTTTTCGACCAAGTAATGTAAGTATGGGGGAGCATGCTTAAAGCATATCCTCAGGAACATACAATATCTCCTCTTAAAGACAAACCATAAATGTGCAAATTTGACACGATTGCCTCATTTCCTGAGGCCTTACCAAACATCGCCATGTGTCTCTCAAAGCCCTGAATTGGACGGCTGAGAGACGAACTGACTCAACCTTTCTTTATAAATGGCATTCGAAAGCCAGAGCCCACTATCTGTCCATCACGATCTCTCCAGTGCAGTCATCTTCTCCGGCGATTTCTTCCCTTTTGCCTTCTCCGACGCATCTGCCTCCTTGTAAGTCTCTTTCTCCTTCCTTCTCCTATGGCAGACACCTCTAGCCTTTGGTTCCTTAGGACTCGCAGCGTCTTCACCCTCAAAGACCGCCGCGAACTTAGGGTTGCTTTTCACATCCCTCTTTCCCATAGACTTAGGGCACCCCAGCGAGACCAATGTCCCCATGAACCGCCTAAGGGCTTTACAACATTCTTTCACGATCAAATGTCGATTGACCTTCGCTTCCTTTTTCATCCTTTATACGTCGAGCTATCTGCTTACTTTTATATTCCCTTACAACATATGACTCTAAATTCTTTTAGCCTTATTAACGACTTTGTCATCATCTTTTTGTTTTACGATCTTCCTTTGACCGCCGAATCATTCCACTCATGTTTCGTCCCGAAACAGAAAGAAGCGTCGACCTCCTAGAGCACACCGTCGATCTCCTGGATATAGGATATGAGGGTGTCATTCAACATTTTTATGGAGGCCGACTATCCTCAAGAAGGAGTCTCGACGGACTTTCTGGATCTTCAGCGACTAATCAATGAGACTCCAGACTCAGCACTCGGCGTACTCCCTAAATAACATTTTTATTTGTTGTAGTTAGCTTTAACACTTCTGTTGTTTTTCTTCCTTTCGGCAATTTTGAATACTTGTACTGAATTCTTGTATTGGACTTTTAATATAACAAGTATTTTATCGAATATAAGTATTGTTGCATTCCTTTGTTTGAAGAAATGGTTGGATATCTCGGGTTTTCCGAAGCACAAAGGAATATAAGGAAATAAACTACACCGTGACTTTGAGATATGCACTGTGATAGGTGACTTTGAGAATGTATTGTGATAGACGACTTTCCTGAAATGCACAGTGATAGACGACTTGGGTGAGATGCACCATGATAGACAACTTTGTTGAGAAACATCGTGATAGACAACTTTGTTGAGATGCACCGTGATGGGTGACTTTCCTGAAATGCATCGTGATAGGTGACTTTGAGATATGCGTAGTGATAGACGACTTGTTAATATGCGTCGTGATAGGCGACTTTGAGATATGCACTGTGATAGACAACTTTAAGAATGCGCCGTGATAGGCGACTTTCCTAAAATGCGCCATGATAGATGACTTAGTTGAGATGCACCGTGAAAGGAGACTTTGTTGAGATGTGCCGTGATAGGCAACTTTCCTAAAATGCACTGTGATAGGTGATTTTGAGATATACGCCGTGATAGGTGACTTTAAGAATGCGTCATGATAGATGACTTTGAGAATGCACCGTGATAGGCGACTTTCCTGAAATGCACCATGATAGGCGACTTGGTTGAAATACTCCGTGATAGACAACTTTGTTGAGATGCGTCGTGATAGGCGACTTTGAGATATGCGCCGTGATAGGCGACTTTGAGAATGCGTTGTGATAGACGACTTTGAGAATGCGCCGTGATAGACGACTTTGCTGTAACAATGAGAGCAACTTTTTATTATTCAAGAAAAAAATACTATTACATACCCTCTAACCCTCTGCCATCACACACGAAAGGGCTGTAAAAGCATTCCATGGCCGAGCGAGCTCTTTCCCCTCACTGTCTTGAAGATAATAAGCTCCTGAGCTGAGCTTATTGATGATCTTGTAAGGGCCCTCCCATCGGAGTGACAACTTGCGAATCTCCCCTACTGGCTGGATCTTTTTCATACAAAATCACCTAACTGAAAGGAGCGAGGTACAACCTTTTTATTATAAGCTTGAGCTATCTTTCGCCGGAAGATTTCCATTCAGAGAGCGACATTCTCTCGTGTCTCGGTCACTAAATCCAATTCTGCTAATCTTTTTTCATTATTTTTCGCTAGTGCTCGGGATGTAAGCAGAAACCCTCGATGAGCCCATACCAATTTCCATCGGGACAAGAGCTTCAGAGCCGTAAACCAAGTGAAAGGGAGTGAGACCTGTACTATCTTTAGGGGTTATTCGGTACACCCATAAAATACTCAGAAGCTCCTCAACCCAATTCCTCTCGGTGTGGTCAAGCTTAATTTTAAGCCCCCGAATCAACTCCCAGTTGGTGACTTTAGCTTGTCCATTTCTTTGGGGTTAGGCAACCGAAGTGAAGGCCTGTTGAATCTTCAACTGTTGGCACCACTTTTGATTTTGCGGCCTTGGAATTGTCGGCCATTATCTGAGACTAGCCTCCGAGGAATGTCGAATTGACAGACTATATTTCTCCAGAGGAACTTTAATACAACCTCCTCTATTATCTTGGCCAACAGTTTTGCTTCTATCCATTTTGAAAAATAGTCCACGGCGACTAGCAGAAACTTTTTCTAATTCGGTCCGGTTGGTAGTGGGCCCACGATGTCCATTCCCTACTAGTCAAAGGGGCATGATATCACCGAAGCCTTTAATAATTCGACAGGCTATTGAGAAAAGTTCTGATGTTTCTGACAGCTAAGACATATATGGACACAACGAGCGACGTCTTTCTGCAGGGTTGGCTAAAAATACCCAGCCAATAAAATCTTCCGAGCTAAGGTCGTTCCTCCCGAGTGATTTCCACAGCAACCCTCATGTATCTCTCGCATAACATAATTAACTTCTTCTGGGCTGAGACACTTGAGTAATAGACGGGCGATGACACGTTTGTATAGAGTATCTCCGATTAAAACAAATCGGACCCCTCTTTTCTTTATGAGTTGTGCCTCAACTCTATTATCAGATAATGCTCCCCTTCTCAGATAATCCATCAGGGGATCCCTCCAATCCGGAGGGATTTTTTGCGCATTTTGATCTATCTGAGCAATAAGTTGTATCTCGGCGAATGAATCCTCTAACCTCCATGTGGTAGCGCACTAGCCATGTGAGCTAATTCATCGGCCTTCTGGTTATCTCCCCGTGGAATCTTATGAAGAATTACCTCTTAAAATTCCATTGCTAACTTGTGGTAAGCCTAAATATAGAGCTAGAGCCGATTGTTGTTGGTGTCGAATGATCCTTTGACTTGCTCCACGGCTAGATGTGAGTCGGAATGTAAGATAACTCGGGAAGCTCCGACATGGCGAGCTGCACGAAGACCAGTTAGTAAGGCTTCATATTCAGCTTCATTGTTGGAGGCATGAAAATTAAGTTACACGGCTATTTGGATCATATCTTCTTGGAGGGATATTAATAGTACTCCCACACCACTCCCTTGCTTAGTAGATGATCAATCCACATATATTTTCCATACCTCATTCTTCTCAAACCCCAGAGCCTCGGCTAAGAAATCCGCCAGTATTTATCCTTTGAGGGTTGTTCATGGTTGATACTGAATATCATACTCGGCTAGCTACGTGGTCCATTTGATCAAATGATCAGAGGCTTCGGGATTGGTTAATATTCTTCCGAGGCCACTATTGGTTAGTACCGTGGCTGGATGAGATAAGAAATAAGGACAAAGCCTCTGGGCTGTTATGAGGAGGGCAAGAGCCAACTTTTCTAATGTAGTATATTGACTTTCAGTAGCTTTCAATAAGTGGCTAATAAAATAAATAGAGAATTGCTTACCATCCTCTTGCCGAATCAAAACGGATGCCACAGCTTCCTCAGAGGTAGCCAAGTATAATTGCAAACTTTCTCCCACCATTGGCTTTGCTAGAGTGGGTAGCTCAAATATGTATTGCTTTAATTCAATGAAAGCCCGTTCGCACTTTTCATCCCATGAAAATCAAGCCAACTTGCGCAGTATCTTGAAAAAGGGCAAACTTCACTCAGCCGACTTAGGGATGAATCGTGAGGGGACTGTTATCCTTCCCAATAGTCTCTGTACTTCTTTGGTATTCTAGGGAGAAATCATATTTTGAAAGGCCTGGGCTTTCATGGGATTGACTTCAATGCTTCGCTCAGTCACAATATAACCGAGGAATCTGCCATTTCTGATGCTGAATAGATACTTGCTAGGATTGAGATGAATTCCATATTGGTGCAATGTACCAAATGCCTCAGACATGTCTTTAATAATATCCTTTGCCTTGATGGACTTAATGAGAATGGCATCTATATATACTTCGATATTTTGATCAATCTGTGACCGAAAGACTTTGTCCATCAGCCTCTGGTAAGTGGCGC
The DNA here is from genome assembly GCA_025175895.1 of Wurfbainia villosa. Taxonomy (NCBI): domain Eukaryota; kingdom Viridiplantae; phylum Streptophyta; class Magnoliopsida; order Zingiberales; family Zingiberaceae; genus Wurfbainia; species Wurfbainia villosa. Next base: position 3,949,083 of record CM046008.1, read on the forward strand.
CGACATTCTTCAATCCGAATGACATGACCTTGTAGCAAAAAGTGTCATCGGTGGTGACAAAACTAACTTTTTCTTGATCTTCTTGGGCCAGTGGGACTTGATGATACCATTGATAGGCATCCATCATGCAAATAAATTTGCATCCTGCCGTGGAGTCAACTAGCTGATCTATCCAAGGCAAGGAGTAAAAATCTTTGGGGGCATGTTTTATTAAGATAACAAAAGTCTATACACACCCTCCACCTACCTCCTAGCTTCGATACTAATACAACATTTGAAAGCCATATAGAGAATTGAACTCTCGGATATATCCCGCTTGCAGCAACTTTTGTACTTCGGCTCGAATGATCTGATCTTTTTTTAGACCGAAGTGCCTCCTCTTTTGCTTCACCGGTCGAGCTCCAGGTAGAATATTCAACCGATGTTCCATTATGGCTCAGGAAATGCCTTTGTTCTACTCTTCTGGCCAAGTGAAGACATCTCCATTGTTCGAGAGACAGTTGACTGCCTTTTGCTTCAACTCGAGTGGTAAGTCGGCAACAACTCGGACAACTCGGCTGGGTTGATCTAGCCATATTCGCACAACTTCATCCTCGCCTAACGGCTCTTCCCAAAGAGTGTATACTTCTGTGGCCTCAATCCTCCGGCTCTTCCTGGGGCCCATCTGGACTTCCTCCATATAGCATTTCCTAGCTGCCTTTTGATCTCCCGCAGCTTCTCCCACTTGGTTGTTCACGGGGGAACTTGATCTTCTAGTGGTAGGTAGATACAACAGCTTCAAAGGAGTGCAATGCCGGTCTTCCCAAAATAACATTGTAGGTCGAGACAACATCTACCACTATAAAAGTGGTAATTCGGGTTGGACGAAGGGGTTCCTCTCCTAGGGATAAGGGAAAATCAATTCGGCCAAGCCGAGACACTTCATGGCCCAAAAAACCAAATAGAGGAGTGTTCATCGGTTGAAGTTGAGTGGGGTCGAGCTGCATGCAGACAAAAGCCTCTTTAAATAAAATATTAATCGAGCTATCTGTGTCCACGAAGATTCTTGCCACATCGTAGTTAGCTATGGTGGCCCGGATCACTAAAACGTCATCATGTGGAACAGAAACTCCTCGCAGGTCCTCAGAGTCGAAGCTTATTGATGGTCCTTCGATGCCTCTCCTGCTAGTGCCCACCTCCATGTTTTCTAGACGCCTCCCATGAGCTTTCCGGTGCCGATTTGAATCTCCATCCGTCGATCCTCCTGCAATCATATTAATGGTACCTCGATGTGAAGTGTTAGACAAGTCTCTCGAAGAATCTCGTTGGGGAGATGACTGCCTTGGGGAAAACTCCTGAGCCCTTCATGGGGTTTTGGCTCGTATATCAAATTCTTCCGGTGGAGGTCACCGAGCTTGCCTTGGAGGAATTCGCTGAGTGTGGCTTCTCGGCTATGGTCTTGCCTCTAACTGTGAAAATCTGGGCTGAACATTTAAACTCTGTTGGTGCTCCCGTACCACCTGTCTGATTTCCTCAGCTAGGTTGCAACATTCCCGTGTGGAGTGGTCGTGCACTTGATGGAAAGCGCAGAATTGGCCGAATTGACTTGGCACTATTGGCGACTGAGCGGTCTCCTACACTGCATGGATTATCTTGTCCCTAACTGGGCATGACACATAAGTGTGGGGAGTTCGCAAGGGATGCATTGATGTAGAAGAGCCTTCCGTGGCGGGTGAGGTTTGCTTGACTCTCCCATGACTTTCTGCTCATCCGTAGCTCTCTCGGCTTCTTCCAAATTGATGTATACTTTTGCTCACCCCATCAAGGCTTCAAAGTTGGTAGGAGGTCTCTTCATCAAGGACTTAAAGAAGTCTCCCCACACTAAGCCTTGGGAGAATGCATTAACTACTATCTCGAGCGAAACACTAAAGACATCCATAGCCACCCGATCAAAGTGGTGTATGTATTCCCTCAGAGACTCCTGATTTCTCTAATTTATGGACAAAAGGTATTGAGTAGTTTTACGGTACCTTTTGCTACTGGCGAAGTGCTAGAGGAAAAGCACACAAAGTTCTTCAAAAGGACAGATGAATCTTTAGGGAAGCCGATCAAACCACCTTTGTGCAGATCCCACTAAGATGATGGAGAAGACTTTGCACTTCACGACATCGGAATAATTGTACAGTAGGGCAGCTTTTTCAAACTGACCCAAATGCTCCTCTGGGTCGGTGGAATCGTTATACTCTCCAATAGACAACAACTTGAAATGTTTGGGGAGTCTCTCGACTATAATATCGAGGGAGAGTGGAAAGCTCCTACTAGTCATCGGAGCTTTTCCCTTCTTTGGGTCTCTATTAGGAAGCATGCAGGAGGGCACCTCTTTGGAGGACTCCTGTAGCGACGCTGTTGAAGATGACTCGGTCGACAGTGATATTATTGGGATTATCTTTGGCAGGGCCGGTGTCGGAGAAGCAGGTGCTGGTGTTAGGGCCTGAACCGGGCTAGGAGATGTAAGCATCGGAGCAAGATCCCTAGAGAAATGTTCGTGTAAAACATCTTCCATGGTTGTCTTGACGAGTGTGATGATGCTTTCCCTCATCATAATTCCTTCCGTAGAGTTTCGATTGTCAGAGTTCGCTCCTTGATCTCCTATTTCTGTCTCAGTTATCTTAACGAATTCCCACAGATGACATCAATTATGTTTCGCCTGAGACAAAGATGCAGAGGTTTCCAATAGCGAGGGCGGCTTGGTGCTTGATAATTCGGATTGTCCGTTGACATGGTTGGACTTGCTAAAGTGCCTTATCCATTGACTCAGGTTGATATGTGGAGTTGTCTCGGCTAGGGCCGAATGACACACTATGGACAACCGAGAGGAGAACTGCAAAGAAAACACCATTAAGGGGATGCCAAGAGAGATCTCGACTAAGCCCCTCTGATGCTCAAGTCAGGGATTGATGGGAAGAAAGGAAGCAATGAATGCGAAGAGTGAAGGATTAGAAGATTTCTGAACCTGGAACTCCCACTGATCTCCTTAAGTTATCTTTATATAAGCGGATCCATCCTTGCGGAGCGGTACGAAAGGTATGGGCGGTACGACTCTTTAAGGCGATGGCCTGCCGTTTTTAGAAGTAATAGAGGGCATTACCTTCATAAATATTGCCGGCATATGAAACGTAATTAATGTCACTCGTGTGATTGATGGGAGACAGAGCTTTATTAATGCAGCGGATATGCTTCCTTGAGGTAGGTATGGACATATGTTTTCTTGTCGCGTGGGGCCTTTTGAATATCTTGACTTTAATGACCGCCACATCATTTGGCTTGCCGAGATACAAACTAACCGAGATATATAATGCTGTAATGCTTGCTGTGATGTCTTTTGAGATATAATACTTCTAGCATATCATACGCCCAAGCTGAGATATAGTGCTTTCGAAATCTCATATGATCGAGTCGAGATATAGTATTTCCGGAATGTCATACGGTCGAGCAGAGATATAGTTATAAATATAATGCGACCCAATCTTAGGTTAGTTCTAACTAGTGTCAGGTGTATTGTAGGATTGTTCGTACTCAGAAAATAATTAAGCTCTTAATTTCTTTTCTTTTCACTTGTATAATGAAAGGATCGAGCTAATCATTTGACCAGTATAACTTGACATAAGTCAGCCCTTTGTTGGCTTATGTGTATTTCCATTTCTCCAAACAGCGCAAGCTTTCGTATGCGAGTTGAATATGATCAGAAAACTAACAAAAATAATAATAATATGAGGGAAGTCGATTTAATATCACATTTGAGCTCAAAATTAAAATTATTTGTCGTAAAAATGGCATCTCCTCTATATCCATTAATTTCGAGTAGATAAACATAATAGAAGCAACCATATTTAAAAAATAAAAGAATTAAAATGAGTTTATTTGATTATTTATTTTGGAAAAAATAAAAGGACGCAGTTTTTTTTCTTTTTTAAAAAATGGGTCCTCTTCCAATTTAAGTTTTGTCTAATCTATTAAAAAGACACTTCTATATTACCATAATACTTTAGTTTCTTCAACCATTTTTTTTAGTTGTCGATGGACTTCTCTCATTTAATTTCTTGTTCGATCTATATCCTCCTTTGAAAAAGGTGATATTATTCACCTCAAACGTCTCTCAAGATCGGCTCTACGGTTGTATGAATGGAGGTAAATCATAGTCGTGATCGATGATCGTACTGATATCTAACACAGTGGAGAACAAGTATGTCATCTTCGATGAAAATTGACTCATGCTTATCTTTTACATATTTACACTGTACTGATCATCCAACTTTATCCGTGAAAGCTTTTGATCTACACAATCATTCTTCAAATGTGTCTCTCTCTTTTTTCTTTTTTTTCCCATTTTTCATGTATATAATTAGAACTCGTTTAGTCATTCAAAACTAAAAAGTCTTGAAAAACAAACTAAGTAGATCAAGTTAGAATCAACTGTGCTTGTTTTTGAATTTAGAGCATTTTAATCTACATAGTAGTTTTACTTAAAGCGATTGTACAAAATTTTCTCTCCTTCATCGGTCGGCGAGATAGTTCGGAAGAATCGGTGTGCGAGAATCGGTGCGGCAGCAGAACTAAGCGAATGCGTTCTAAGAACGGTTGGCGACAGGTATATGAATCGGTGCGACATAACCGGTTTGGCAAAATCAGTGCGCGAGCGGTGTGGCAGGCGGGCCCTGCGAGCCGTAAGGTAGTCGGATGACAGAGCCGGTTGAGCAGCGCGGAGAGGCGCTCGGTTGTTCTGCAGCACCACTTGGTGTTGAGGCCTGTGGTTTCCACAGTGTTCTTAAAACAGATTCGTCTCCTCTTCCGTGCTTTCGAGGGTGATGGACGACTGTTTTTCAGGATACAACGACGGAACCGAAAAGCGATCAAGCACAGATCGTCTTTCCGACGAACTGAACACACTAGAAAATTATCAACGGCAAAACAGAGGGTAAAAAGTAGGAGAACCAAAAAAATCTTATTATTATCTAAATATGAAAAAATAATAAATTTTACACTCCAAGAGGGTCTAGGAACACAATACTATTTTTGTATGAAATTAAAGTAGTTGGGGGCATATAACATGTTTACCCTGATTAATCTACTCTAATTAGAGAAGGAAAGCATATAACGATTGCAAAGGGTTTAGGGAACACTTAGCAGCGTTTGATTGTCTATGAATTTAGAGCAGCTTAGGTTTCATGTAATAGTTTTATTTTAAAGTGTTATATGGTCCTAAACTGGCTAGTTTAATTGGAGAAAGAAAACAAGTATCAACTCTGAATAGTACATGGAACAAATAGGAGCACCTGTGTTTTAAATTTACAATAGTTTACGTCGACGTAGTAATTTTGAATAAAATTATTATATGATAATAAACTACTTTAAATTGGAGGAGAAAGACAAAGTGATCGACTCCAGAGGATCCAAAGAATGCTCGTCTGTGAATTTAGAGTAATTTGGATCTATATAGAAATTTTGACAAAATTAAAAAGAGTGACCCTTTTATTGAAATAATCAAAAGAACGTTTTTTTATTTATTATCCAAACGACGTCTTATCCCGCCTCAATGTATTTTTCTTTTTGATAATGATGTAGAAGCTACGAAGTCATAATACTAGATACTTTCATTCTAATTACCATTAATAGTAATGCCTTAGTAAGATCAGTCGATTGTTAGGCGAAAAATCAATTCGAGGGGAGATTTAAAAGGAGAACGCGGAGGACTTCTTCCACAAGTGTTTTTTGAGTGATTTTGAAGCAAAGTGTTGCTGTATTTCAGGTCTTCAAAAACTATCCAACGCAGCCAAAACATCAAGCAATCAAAAACATTCTCTTGTAAAGTGTTCTTTGCATTTCTTTCATTTGTTTCTTGTATTTGGTTGTATTGTTTTATAAACTCTATTATAGGTGGTGTCTCCACCTCCGGAGTGTTTCCGAGAAGGAGAAGTTTATAATAGTGGTGTGCATCACTAAAGTTCGGTCGTGGAATAGGAACTAGGGTTATGAACCGTATAAAATCCCTTGTGCAGTGTTTGTATTGTGTGTTTGTATTTCCTTTATGTTTTACTTTATTTTTGTTGTGTACTAATGATTATAAACAAACACGACACGATTGAGAACGAAAGAAATCGACGAACACCATTCACCCTCCTCTAGCTCACCAAACAATCCCCCAACAAGTGATATCAGAGCGAGACAACTCTTCAAAGACTAACCACTGCAAGCGCAAGTTCTAGAGGAGTAGAAGAATGGAGTTGCCCAATGATGGACTAGACTATAATATTCTAGCTCCACCCGTCTTCGACCATGAGGATTTCGGGTATTAAAAAGATAGAATGAAATATTTTTTTGTGTATAATATAGAAAATTGGTTTGTTTTGATACAAAAGTTCAAAGCTCCAAGGGGTAAGAAGGGAGGAATCCTCAAGAAGAAGAGATGGATCGAAGAGCAACTTAAAAAGTTCGAGACCAATGATAAGGTTGGAAAAATATTGGTTAATTTAATGTCTAACGATATTTTGTCCAAGTTAGATGATTATAATGATGCAAGAGATTTATGGAACAACTTGGTCAAGTTCCATGAAGAATCTTCATCGGCCCAAAGTAGAGATGATGACAAGCTTGAGAAAGAAGAAAGTCCATCATTATCTCAAGAGATTGGAGATTCGAAAGTTGAGAGATGCTTAACATCAAAAGAGGAAGAGAAAGTTGAAGAAACTTCCACTTCTAGAATTGAAAGGGAGCATAGGTCTTCAATGCCAAAGCAAGAAGAGGAAACTTCAACATCGGACAAAATGAAGAACAAGCTCAAGATTTTTCCTTGGGCAACTCAAATGCAAGTATTAAAAATAAAAATCACATAACATATTTTGAATGTAGGGAAATAAGGTATTATAAAAGCAAATGGCAAAAAAAAATTAAAGAAGACGACTCAAGTGTCACCTAAGGCCAAGGAGAAAGTAAAGGACATCGGAGCTCCAATTTGCAAGAGCAAGGAGCACATAGTATAATTCAAATGCCAACAAAAGGGTCACTATAGGAGCCAATATCCGAGGGAGAGTCACCCTAGGAAGGACAAGGGAGAGAGCTCAAATGTAGAGGGAGCTAAGGCAAAACCTAATGTATATTTTAATAATGCTCTTTCTTTATGTAATGATAAGAAGCATGCTAGTAGTATATCAAATTTTAATGCACTTGCAATTTATTATAAGATGCATGCTAGCAATAAATATTTTTGCTTAGGTGTTAAATCTCATGAGATTAGAACTAAGGATAAATCTAGACAAATTATCACTTTAAGAACAACCCTACCTAAGGATAATAAAAATCTAGGCATTAACCCTAAGAAGGATAGACACATGCCTAGGAAGAAGAAAAATATCCAAAAATATAATGGAAAATCAAAATTGGATAAGTTAAAGGTAGAAAATCAAGTTTTGAGATCAAAACTTGAAAATTTGGGGAAAAAAAAAGACCCTAAAAAGGATGGAAACTGTGTTTAATGGGTCAAATGGACAAAAATCAAGTTTTAGGAGGCAAGAATCATTTGAGGACAAGAAGGGTTTGGGTTATAAGCCTAAGTCTAAAGAAATCAAGCCTTCTTACCATAGTGTTCCATATAGCTATGGAACTAGTCTTAAGTCTAGGAATGTCGAGGTCATATGGGAAGCCATCCCTGGGGTTGATCTTAACAAGAATCAAGTGACTAAGGTTTCAAAGAAACTTAGGAAAGTTACTCAAAGGTTACAAGGGAAGTTATCCCTAGAGTTAACCTTGAGGAGACCACAATGACCAAGGCTTCCAAGCCTAAGAGGGTAATTAGAAAGGTACTAAGGGAGGTTATCCCTAGTGAGTACCTTATAAATCCAAGGAGCTCTAATAGGTATTTGGTTCCTAGGAGTTTGTGTTGGTGCAATTGACCCAGGTCACGATTGACCGGACTCGAGTTCGACTCGAGTGATGTTTTGATGTTTGACATAGAGAGTTGACATTAATGTTTGACATTGGTGTCCAATAATGTTTTGGAGAGATTGTTGGAACAATCAACCCGGTTCATGATTGACCGGACTCGAGTTTGACTCGAGGGAGACTTTGATGGTTGACTGGAGTTGACCATGTCATGGAAAGTCCAAGTCTTGAGTACTTGACATGTAAAGTCCAAGCATGGGTCTTGGCAAGGAAAAGTCCAAGCATGGTTCTTGGCATGGAAAGTCCAACATGGGTTGGCAAGGGAAAGTCCAAGCTTGAGTTTTAGCATTTAAGAAATCCAAGGGGTTTGATATTGGCGGCGTAAAGTCCAAGTGGGAGTCTTGGCAGCATAAGTCCAATGGTTGGCGGCGTAAAGTCCAAGCGGAGTCTTGGTAGCGTAAGTCCAATGTGCCTTGGCGGTGTAGAAACCGTTAACATGACATAGTCGATGGAAGCACCTGAAGGCTAGCGCAATAGATGAACAAGTCATGGATGACTTGGAGGAATCCGAGAGGCGTGAGGCTGACGGAGGTAGCTAGAAGGCTTAGGTCTAGGCTAAGGGTGGTCTAGCAAGTATGGGGGCACCATACTTGGGTTAAAACCTAATGTTTGAGGTGTGCCAGTCCACTGGTGCCATGTGGCAGTCGACTGGTGTGAGTCAACTAGGGTTTGACTGTGGAAAGTGTCCCAGCAGTCGACTGCCAGAGCTTGGCACTCGAGTGCTGGCTCGAGCAGTCGATTGATCGTGTGATCAATCGACTGGTGCTCGAGAAATCAAGCACAGAATGGAGTCGAGACTCGACTGCGAGGGAAGCAGTCGAGTGAAGGCTCCATCAGTCGACTGATGGACATGATCAGTCGACTGATGTCCTATCCGTTGGATTTTTCCAGCGTGGATTACATCGTTGTCTCACAACAATAGTGTCATCAGTCGACTGATGGTCCTGATTAGTCGACTAATCAGTGATTTCCAGCCCAGGTTGCAGCTTTAAATGGAGCTCGTGGAGGAGGAAATCCCATCTGGTTCTTGAGAGCTTTTGGGGCAATTTTTTGCTGCAAATTAGGTCTCTAAGTGCAAGTCAAGCAACCAAGCATTCAAGCAATCAAAAGCAAAGTATTGTAAAGTTTTTTTTACTTGTCTTTCATATTTGTATTGTATATTTCTTGTATTTATTTCTTGCTGTTGTAAGATTATTTGTACGAGATTTCTCCATCTCCGATTTGTGTCGAGAAGGAGTTATTGTAATTAGTAGTGCGTGTTTGCATTGCTAGGGATTTTAGAGTCCGATCCGTGGAGTAGGAACCGTTCGGTTCCGAACCATGTTAAATACTTGTGTAATTGTGTGTTTGTCTATTATTCCGCTGCGCGCTAATGAAAATTATAGACAAACATGAACGATTTCCATCGAGCAACGAAAACAAGCTATTCACCCCCCTAGCTTCCAAGGATCCCCTACAAGTGGTATCAGAGCGAGGCCGCTCTTCTAAGTTTAACAACTAAGGGAGCACGCTAGAGGGTGAAGATGGAGTTGGAAGAACAACTAGGTTGGGACATCAACACACCGGTGCCCTACACTCTATATGGACGAGAATGCTTCAATTCTTGGAAGAGAAGAATTGAAGATTTCATTATGATGAGAGACTTTGAGGAATGATCTATTTTGATGGAAGGATTTGAATATCCAAAAGGACCAAAGGGAGGCTTTCTCAAGAAGAAGAGATAGAGTGAGGATCAACTCCAAAGATTCGAGAAAAACAAGATGATAATTAAATTTATTTTTTATTTAATTCCTAATGATTTCTTGTGTAGCCTAGGTGAGTGCATGAATGTCAAAGAGCTATGGAGCGATTTGGCCAAGCTCCATGAAAGTCCATCACCGGTCCAAGAGGAAGGGACCGAAGAGGCAAACGCATCATCCTCACAAGGAAGTGAGGACTTGGAGGTTGAGAGACCATCAACATCCAAGGAAGAAGAGGAAGTAGAATTGAAGGAGACCTCCACCTCTAGGATTGAGAGGGAGGAGATTAGATCATCGGAGCAACATCAAGAAGAAGCTTCAACATTCGATCAAGATGAAGAATCTCAAAATCCGATTCCGGCCTCTATTGACTTAGGTAACTCAAACACCTCAATTCAAAATAAAAATAATATTATGTATTTTGAGTGTAGGGAAAGTGGGCATTACAAGAGTAAGTGCCCGAAAAGAGTTAAGAAGACTCCTCTGGCACCAAAAGTCAACGCAAATTCAAAGGATGCCGGTGCCTCAATTAGGAAGGGCAAAGAGCTTGTTGTATGTTTCAAGTGCCATCAAAAGGGGCACTATAGAAGTCAATGCCCTAGGAAGAAGGAAATCAAGGATAAGGAAGGAGCATCACATGTAGGGGGAGCTAAGGCTAACCCTAAGGTATATTTTAATAATGCACCTTCAATTTATGTTAAAAAGCATGCTAGAAATAATGTTAGCAATCTTGCTATTTATCATAAAGAGCATGCTAGAAATAATAGATATTATTGTCTAGGAGCTAAGAGTGTAAACCTTAGGAATAAGGAGAAATTTGGGACTAATGTCCCTAAAAATATTCTACATAAGGAAACCATTAGGAAAATAGAAAACCATTTAGCATTGACCCTAAAAAGGGTAGACATATGCCTAGAGGAAATGGTATTGCCCAAAGACCAAATCAAAATTCAAAAATTGGGCAATTAGAGTTAGAATATCAAGCCTTGAGGTCAAGGCTTGAAAAATTAGAAAAAACCCTTTGGAAGATGCAAAATCAATTTCAAGGGTCAAGTGGTCAACACTTAGGGTCTAGAAGTCAAAACCTAGGGTCAAATGGTCAAAAGTCAAGACCTAGGAAACAAGAACCATCCAAGGGCAAGCCTAAGCCCAAAAGGACCTACCACAATGTTCCATTTGATTATGAAACACAAAATAGGGCTAGGAAAATCAAGGTCAATAGGGAAGTCATCCCTAAGGTTGACCAAGGTAGGTGCTTAGTGGCCAAGGTTTCCATGAAACCTAGGAAGACCACTAAGAAGGTTACTAGGGAGGCAATCCCTAAGGTTAACCTAGTTAATACCCAAATGATCAAGACTAACAAGCCTAGAAGGGTCACTAGGAAGGTATCTAGGGAGGTTATCCCTAAGGAATACCTAGTAAACCCTAGGAGCTCAAATAGGTTTTGGGTTCCTAAGAGCGTGATCGATTCACGCTAGATGGGTTTAGGGTGTGCCAACTCTAATTGGATGGGTAGTTAACTCAACCATGGTAAAGATGGTACTTTAGGTAATTTTCAAGGTTATGGGTGCCTTGGAAATAGATTTGATCTTATGATCCTAAAAGATTTTAGGATGTGCCAATATATTTTTGGAATTATGAAAAATTAATTAAATTGACATAATTTAGGGTTAGAGGTCATAGTATGCCATTTTGGATTTGACACACTTTGGGAATTAGTGTATCAAGAGAATTGTCTTAAGGCTTAGAAATTACATTAAGATTGATACTCAAGTGCTACACACCTTGATGTCTCATACTTACCATGCTTCATGTGTTTTACCATATGTTTGCATGGAAGGAATGTTTATAGTGTATTGCATCTCACAAAATAGGTCATTTACTTTGATTGTGTATTTCAACACGTAGAAAGGGTGAGATGTTAGGATTTGAAACTATTGATTGTTAATGTTTGTAAAAATGAAATAAAATACCAAAATACATTAACAAATACATGAACATAAGCATAACATTAATATATTCGATGCACATGAATAAACATGGTAAAATGAAACAAATAGAGTGAAGAAATCAAAATTCACTCAATTTCAGAACTGAAAATCAGATATCAGTCGACTGATACAGTATATCAGTCGACTGGTAACACTGTACCATGACACCATGAGCCCAGCAGTCGAGTGCTGCTTCCAGGACTCGATTGATTTGTCCATCAGTTGACTGATGGTACTGTTCATTGGGACGGAATAGCCAACAGTCGAGTGGCTCGTCCAGCAGTTGAGTGCTGGTCACATCAGTTGACTGATATTACTGTAGCTCGGCACAGAATATTCAACAGTCGAGTGCCGAGCCGGAGCAGTCGACTGACGGTTCGGTAAATCGCTCACTAACCCGCCATCAGTCGACTAATGTCCCACATCAGTCGACTGGCGTCGCGATTTTATAATGCCGAACCGCTAGGGTTCGGCATCTTCACGCCCTCTTCACTCGATTTCTTCTCTCCGTTCGTCGTCAACCTTCTCTGACTAGCCGTTCCCCGTCCACGCCGACAACCAAAAGCCCTAGGTTTGGAAGCCATCTCTCCCGTTCATGTTTTTGATCTCTCTATAGCCCTAATGGCATCTCACAACCCTAGGGTTCTCCTCTAGCATTAGGGTTCCGATGAGATCATCATTCCGGCGACCCTCCGGCGTTCTCTCCGATAAACCAACTATCCAGTTAGGCCCTCACAACCATCAAGTAATGACACCAAAATATATCTCTATACCCTTTTTAAACCCTAATTTCCTTTTACATCACATTTTTATCTAATCATGTATTTGTGTCATTACATTGCATTGCATTGCATTCATCATGTAGAAGACAACGTAGGAATGACCAGAGTGAGGTTGGATCACGATTGTACCAACCGATGGCGGTTAGGTACATCGATGATCAATTCTTTAGACATTACTGTAGCGATGTCATGGAGATCTTAATGTACTATCAACTCATGAAGATCGCTCTATGTAAACATGCCATCAATGATGATCTCCTTAAGGAGTTTTATCAAAATTTAAGGAAGGTAGACGATGGTCCTACTTACATCACTCGCGTTGCAAAACACGACTTGGAGTTCACTCCTGCGATCTTGCAGGAGTTCCTTGAGTGTAGGCCATCGGGTGATACCTTTATCTTTTATCCTACCTTTGATGCCCCTCTTCTTGCTCCGTTTGATCACATCTCTTTAGATTTCATGCATGAGCACCTTCTTCGCCATCCTCGCCCACAAGCTCAGAACCTTTTCCCCATTAGTGAGTTATCTGCACCTGACAATGTGCTTTACAAAGTCATTGTTGGGTGTTTTCTTCCTATTGTGACTCGGGGTCTGGCCAAGATTCGGCCTCCCCATCTCTTCCTCATGTATGTCATGCGTCATAGATTAGATGTAAACATTGCATTGAACATGTTTCATTGCATTGTCTATTTCATATCCCCTGTGCAAGGGAAAGTTCATATGCCTTTTGGACATATCATCACTGCATGGTTAGAGTCCATAAGCATTAACATTTCCAGGGGATCTTTGAGGGCGCTATCTGAGGTTTACGACTGTATATTAGTGTGTAACTTCACATTGGCGGGGCTGCAGACCGGAGATGGACAAATGGAGCTGATACCTCAGCCTCAGCCCAGGGCACATGGGGGGCCACCTCTAGTACCTGGAGAGCCTGCAGGACGGTATGAGGACCCCGATGCTACTGATGAGGATGACCATATGCTAGCAGATGCATCAGCAGTAGGTCCTTCAGATCGGGTTACACAGCTGGAGGCCAGATTCGAGGATTACCAGCAGATGATTGACTCTCGACTGACTGAGATCATATCGGGGTAGTCCTCCATGGGTCAGCACCTCAGCCGGATGGAGGAGTGCCACACCCGGATGGAGGAGTGCCAGAGCCGCATGGAGCAGCGTCAGTTTGATATGTACAAGATGATGTGGGCCTGGACCCTGAGCTAGCAGCCTCCTCCGCCTCCACCTTCTGTAGGAGATTAGAGCTAGAGGATGTTTAGGAATTCTGGTTTTAGTTAAGCGTTTCAAACTTCTATTTTGGTTGTAAAAACTGAAGTTTTAATTGAATGAAATGCTTTATTTATAAAAAATATTTTTGTCTGATTATATGTGTGTATTAATGTACTTGTTTATACAAATTTGCCATGTCATGACATCATACTTATACTTATCATTAACATGTTATGATATTGTTTAGGATTATTTTAGATGTCATGTTTGTTTTTAGAGCTTATTCATATGTCATGACATCATGATCATTGACCATGCTTTATTATTGCTATCATTTATACCATGATCATTCATGCATTTAACTTGATTAAAATTGATTTAAGGACAATGACATGACTTGGAGTCCTATTTATAAGGGAATCAAGTAGGGTTGCCTTAGAAAATGCATGAGGCCTTAGATTAGGATAACCAAAACCCACATCTCACAATCACATTGACATGTATGTGTATTTATACACCCTAGATATATGTGAGATGTTAGGAAAATAAGTTAAGCTCAAAGTGCATAGATAGTGCATCTAGATGAACTTAAACCTATCTCTATCATCAATATGAATCATGAGGAAAGCTAATGTACAAGTCATGTATATCTAGCCAAGAGCCCATGGTTCAAAATAGGTTTTCAAAAATATTTTAAAATTACTTTAGAAAATCTTGGTGAAGTCTATCTTTTGATAGCAATCACCATTGATGAAGTTGATACAAAGTAGGGCCAAAACATTGAAAATTTCAAAGGTTTTGAACTTTGTATCAATCTCCTATTTTAATGGGTAAAATATTTTTTTAATATTTTTCACCAATTATATGTGTTATGAGTATTATACATAAGAAATTTTATGATTTTTCAAGCTATGTATAATTAGTTATGAATTATAATTGAAAAATTGGCTTATTTGTGATCGATGATGTGACGCTCGGGCGGCAAGCCTCGTGAAATCGCCCAACGGTAGAAACCGCTCGCAAACGCCGACAAAGAAATTGCCCTCGCGCATGTGGCGGCACTTCGACGAAACCGCCGCTAAAACGCGTGTAGGGGATAGTTGAAATGCTAGAGGGGGGTGAATATCATCGTGTTATACGTTGATGGAATACGTTTGTGTTCGTCTCTACAAAACTCGTTATGCGCAGCGGAATATAGATAATAACAATAATAACGAAATAGACAATCACACGAACACAAGAATATAACGTGGTTCGGAACCAAATGGTTCCTACTCCACGGATCGAGCTCTAAAGAGCTCTAGCGATGCCACAAACACACCACTATGCAAACACTCCTTCTTGACACAAGTCGGAGGTGGAGAAACCTTGTACAAATAATTACAACAGTAATACTAAATACAACAAGCAAATACAAGTGAATACAACAAAAGAAATGTAAAGAAAACTTTACAATCGATCTTTTGAGAGCTTGCTTGTTTGGTTGGTTGAGTGGCACTTGGAGACCCTGAATTATACCAGCAATTCGCCCCAAAAACTCCTCAAAGAACCATAGCATTTTCCTCCTTCATGAGCTCCATTTAAAGCTTCAACCTGTGCTAGAAAACGCCGATCAGTCGACTGCTCGGGACCATCAGTTGACTATTGCCATTGTTGTTGTGGATCCATCATCAGTCGACTGATTATGACCATCA
Organism: Wurfbainia villosa; assembly: GCA_025175895.1. Classification (NCBI taxonomy): domain Eukaryota; kingdom Viridiplantae; phylum Streptophyta; class Magnoliopsida; order Zingiberales; family Zingiberaceae; genus Wurfbainia; species Wurfbainia villosa. The sequence continues at coordinate 3,964,487 of CM046008.1, forward strand.
TCGATCGATCGCCTCCACTGATCGCTAGATCCAAAGAATGAGTCAAACTCCATTCTGCCCGAAAAATCGAGCACCGCCGATCGATCACAAGATCACGATTGCCGATCGTTGATCCAGCCGATCGCTTACATCCGGCGATCACCGGGACACTTCTCGTAGTCAAATCCTAGTTGACTCTCACCAGTCGACTGTCATATGATACCAGTCGATTGGCACACCTCAAACATGAGGGTTTAGCCCAAGTATGGTTCCCCCATACTTGCTAGACCACCCTTAGCCTAGACCTAAGCCTTCTAGCCACCTCCATCAGCCTCATGCCTCTCGGATCCCTCCAAATCATCCATGACTTGTTCATCTATTGCGCTAGCCTTCAGGTGCTTTTATCGGCTATGTCATGCTAACGATGTCTACACCGCCAAGACTCCGCTTGGACTTTACGCCGCAACCATTGGACTTATGCTGCCAAGACTCCTGCTTGGACTTTACGCAGCCAATATAAACCCTTTGGACTTCTCAAGTGCCAAGACTCAAGCTTGGACTTTCCCTTGCCAACCCATGTTGGACTTTCCATTGCCAAGATCCATGCTTGGACTTTACTTTCCAAAACCCATGCTTGGACTTTCCCATGACAATTACATTGTCATATATTTTTGTCGAACATCAAAATATCTCTCGAGTCAAGCTCGAGTCCTGGTCAATCATGACCTGGGCCGATTGCACCAATAATCTCCCCCTTTTTGATGTTTGACAAAAAACCAAACAAACCATTTAGTTAGAACACTAACTCAAACTCCCTTATCAATTTCTCAAATTGATAATCTTATCTTTCTCCCCCAAACATTCTCCCTCTTTTTGACTAACATCACAAAGATTTTCTCTCCAAGGAGGGCAATGTCTCATGTCCCAATGAGATCTTACAATCTCCCCCTTGGTCCAAAAATACCTAGGATGCCTACCATCTTCCTAGTGATAAGATCCATATCACTAGCCTTCAAGTGCTTCCATCGGCTATGTCATGCTAACGATGTCTGCACCGCCAAGGCACATTGGACTTACGCCGCCAAGACTCCGCTTGGACTTTACGCCGCCAACCATTGGACTTATGCTGCCAAGACTTCCGCTTGGACTTTACGCCACCAATATCAACCCCTTGGACTTCTCAAGTGCCAAGACTTAAGCTTGGACTTTCCCTTGCCAACCTATGTTGGACTTTCCATTGCCAAGACCCATGCTTGGATTTTCCTTGCCAAGACCCATGCTTGGACTTTCCCATGACAATTACATTGTCATATGTTTTTGTCGAACATCAAAATATCTCTTGAGTCAAGCTCTAATCCTGGTCAATTGTGACCTTGGCCGATTGCACCAACAAAATCACCCTGGCAGAAACTACCTTGGCGGAAGTGCCCGCAAACCGGCGTAGTTATCGGCCGATCGCTTGGTGCGGTGCCGATCGATGGGCACGATAATGATCGATTTCTAAAGGACTCGCCCATCTTTTCAGGTAAAACAAGGGTGTTTAACCTCATTTCAGCTATAGTAAGGTTCCCTAACCACTCCTAACCCTAGGATATGCTTTGGGAAGCATTAGAAAGGGTGAAAATCCATTGGATATGGATTAGAAGAGTTGTTTAGGGTTTGTATCAATTTTAAGGTGAAGAAAAGTTCAGTGTTGAACTTTAGGCCTTAATTTTGATAGTTTAAAGTTCCTATTGACTTAGGGACTTCCCAAGGACATTGTTGGTGCAATGGTCAAGGGGGAGCAAGCCTTTAGGGGGAGGTATCCATCAAGGGATGATGGATGTCATTTGTCCTCATGAGGAGGAGAAATGAGATTTTGAGATACCCAATTTGAAAATTGGGAGAGTGTATAGGATTGCCTCTCTTGAGTGATATGAGACTTATCACTAGGAAGATGGTAGACATCCTAAGTATTCTTGGACCAAGGGGGATATTATAATATCTCATTAGATATGAGACATTGACCTCCTTAGGTGAACCTTTTTGATGTATGTCAAAAAGGGGGAGACAGGTAAAATTATCAATTTGAGATAATTGGTAAGGGAATTTGAGTTAGTGTTCTAACTCAAAGGTAAGTGTTTTTGTCAAACATCAAAAAGAGGGAAATTATTGGTGCAATCAGCCCAGGTCACGATTGACCGGACTCGAGTTTGAGTCGAGTGATGTTTTGATGTTTGACATAGAGAGTTAACATTGATGTCCAATAATGTTTTGGGGAGATTGTTGGAACAATCGACCTAGGTCATGATTGACCGGACTCGAGTTTGACTCGAGGGAGACTTTGATGGTTGACTGGAGTTGATCATGTCATGGAAAGTCCAAGTCTTGAGTACTTGACATGTAAAGTCCAAGCATGAGTCTTGGCAAGAAAAAGTCCAAGCATGGGTCTTGACATGGAAAGTCCAACATGGGTTGACAAGGGAAAGTCCAAGCTTGAGTCTTGGCATTTGAGAAGTCCAAGGGGTTTGATATTGGTGGCGTAAAGTCCAAGCGGGAGTCTTGGCAGCATAAGTCCAATGGTTGGCGGCGTAAAGTCCAAGTGGAGTCTTGGCAGCGTAAGTCCAATGTGCCTTGGCGGTGTAGACACCATTAGCATGACATAGCCAATGGAAGCACCTGAAGGTTAGCACAATGGATGAACAAGTCATGGATGACTTGGAGGGATCCGAGAGGCATGAGACTGATGGAGGTGGCTAGAAGGCTTAGGTCTAGGCTAAGGGTGGTCTAGCAAGTATGGGGGAACCATACTTGGGTTAAAACCTCATGTTTGAGGTGTGCCAATCGACTGGTGCCATGTGGCAGTCGACTGGTGTGAGTCAACTAGGGTTTGACTGCGGGAAGTGTCCCAGTCGGCGATTGACATCGCCGAGCTGACACTGACCGCTTGAGCAAATGATCGATCATGTGATCACCGACTGGTGCTCGAGAAATCAAGCACAGAATGGAGTCAAGACTCGTTTGCGAGGAAAGCAGTTGAGTGAAGGCTCCATCAGTTGACTGATGGACATGATTAGTCGACTGATGTCCTATCCGTTGGACTTTTCCAGTGTGGATTACACCATTGTCTCACATCAACAGTGTCATCAGTCGACTGATGGTACCGATCAGCCGACTGATCGGTGATTTCCAGCCCAGGTTGAAGCTTTAAATGGAGCTCGTGGAGGAGGAAATCCCATCCGATTCTTGAGAGCTTTTGGGGCGATTTTTTACTACAAATCAGGTCTCCAAGTGCAAGTTAAGCAACCAAGCATTCAAGCAATCAAAAGCAAAGTGTTGTAAAGTTTTCTTTATTTGTCTTTCATATTTGTATTATATATTGCTTGTATTTATTTCTTGTTGTTATAAGATTATTTGTACGAGGTTTCTCCACCTCCGACTTGTGCCAAGAAGGAGTTATTGTGATTAGTAGTGCGTGTTTGCATTGCTAAGACTTTTAGAGCTCGATCCGTGGAGTAGGAACCGTTCGGTTCCGAACCACGTTAAATACTTGTGTAATTGTGTGTTTGTCTATTTCATTATTGCTTTACTATTATTCCGCTGCGCGCTAACGAAAATTGTAGACAAACGTGAACGATTTCCATCGAGCAACGAAAACAAGCTATTCACCCCCCTCTAGCTTCCAAGGATCCCCTACAGTTTGATCCCTTCACCTAGATGAGTTTAGGGTGTGTCAATCTTAAATGGATGGGTAGTTAATATTGGTGCAATAATGCCCCAAGCATTTATGTCTTTTTATGTTTGGATAATCATTTGTAGTTAGGCATTAATTGTGATTTAATTGAGAATGTGTTAAGTGATAGGGAAATCCAAGTATGAAAACTTGGTGAAGGAAAGTCCAAGTGTGATCTTGGCAAGAGAAGACCAAGGAAAGGTCTTGGCAGCGTAAGACCAAGCATGTAGTCTTGGCGGCGTAAAGTCCAAGTGGACCTTGGCAAAGGAAGACCAAAGGCAAGATCTTGGCAGCGTAATTCCAAGTATGTAGTCTTGGCAGCGTAAAGTCCAAGCGGTACTTTGGCAAAAGAGAAACCCAAGACATGACGAAACCGAGGGAAGCTCTTGGAAGAAAGCGCAAGGATGAAGGAGTCACAGACTCGGAGGGATCCTGGAGGCACAAGGCTGAAGGAAGAGCTAGAAGGTTAAGTCTAGGTCTAGGGGGTTAATTCAAGTATGATTTAATCATACTTAGTGCTTTGTCATTGGTGATCGATCCTCGATCGGCTGAGTTCTGTGGTCAACACTCGACTGTTAGAGTTTGGCAGTCGACTGGTCCACTATCAATCAACTGCTATATCCCAGCAGTCGACTGCTATAAGTGGACATTGGCACAGAAAGTTTTCCAATCGAGTGATCGCTTGCAATACTCGACTGGTTACTCAATCAGTCGACTGATGGTATGATCAGTCAACTGATTAGAGTCCCATTGGACAGTGACGATCATGGATTTGGCTCGTCAGAACTCGTTGGATGGCGTTAGCTACAGCATCAGTCGACTGATGTTATACATCAGTTGACTGATCAAGGCTCAATGGAAAAATCAACCTCTTCTCTATAAAAAGAGGCCATGGGGTGCTTGAGGAGGCTAGTGCTTATATTCTAAACTTACTCTCAAGCTCCCCATGTTTTGGCGTTTGGTAGAGAGAAAATTTTCTATTTTCTGGTTTCATTTTCTAAGAAAATGAGAAAATGCGTTTGGTTGGTGTTTTCCATCTCCGTTTTCTGAGAGAGAATTTTTTGAAAAACTGGAAAACAGAAAAAAACTGTTTTCTGTTTTCCAGAAAATAGAAAATGAGAAGACTGCCAAACGCCCAAGTTTTCTAAGTGTTTTTAGTCCTCCTCTTCTCTAATCTTCATCTTCATCTTTTGTAAGAAGAGGAGTGTTGTGTAAAGAAAGCTTTCTTAGTGAAGATTCACTTGGGTTGATCCACCTTAAGGATCGCCGTGGAGTAGGAGCTTAATCTTCGAACCACGTAAAATCATTCTTGTTAGCGCTTGTGTTTGTATTTCTTGTTTTCTTTAGTATTTGTCTTTGCTTCTGCTAACTTTGTTTGTAGAATTCAAGAGAGGCTATTCACCCCCTCTAGCCTTCCAAAGATCTCCAACAAGTTGTATTAGAGCTCGGATAGCATCGGAAGATCTAACAATCAACCGGAGCATGATGACGTTTCAAGAGGGATATAGCACGGCGAGACCTCCATTCTTCGACGACAACGATTTCATCTATTGGAAAGGTAGGATGGAATACTATCTTATGAACGATATTGAAAATTGGTTTAGCATTGTAGATGGATTCGAGAAGCCGATCGACGAATATGGAGCGCCAATACTAACAAAGGATTGGACTAATGAGATGGCAAAGAAAGCGCAAGCCAATGCAAAAGCAACGACCACACTTCAATGTGGTCTATCCAAGGAGCAACTATCCAAGGTCGGACCCTTCAAATTAGCAAAAGAGCTTTGGGAGAAGCTCATTGAACTCAATGAAGGGTCAAAGGAGACAAGAAGAGCCAAAAGAGACCTATTGATGGGTCAACTCCAAAGCTTCACCATGAAAACCAACGAGACCGTGAGTCAAATGCATGGTCGATTCAAGGAGATAGTCAACGGATTATATATAAAAGGTGAGAAGGTCGAAAATCGAGACCTTGTAAGGTATGTGCTTCAAGCTTTTCCTAGAACAACTTTATGGGCATCAATGATAGATGCCTATAAGGTTTCTAGGGACCTTTCTTTAGTCAAGTTAGATGATTTTTTTTTGTGAATTTGAGTTACATGAGCAAGCTAACACTTCTTCGAAAGAAAAAGGTATAACTCTTGTTGTGGGGAAGAAGGAGAAGAAGGAGAAGAAGGAAGTCTCTTCATCATCCGAGTCGGAGGAAGAGTCTTCAAGTAGTGATGAGGAGCTATCGGCTAGTGAGGTGGCTTACTATGTGAAGAGATTTGGTGGGAGATCAAGGAAGCTCACCAAGAAGGATGTGAGGAGGATGTTCCAATTCTCAAAAGGTAAATCCTCTATTAGTTCAATTTCTACTCCTAATGTTACTTGCTATGGTTACAACAAAAAGGGGCACATCAAGCCAAATTGCCGGAGCTAAAGAAAAAGGAGGAAAAGGAAAAGAAGAAGAAGGATAAGAAGGAGAATAAAAAGAAGGAAGCCATGGTAGCACAAACGTGGGATACACAAATCTTGGAAGATTCATCAGATGAGGAGGAGCTTTGCCACATCACACACAATTTTGCACTCATGGCCATGGAGGATGAAGACAGAAGCTCAAGTGAGGAGTCATCATCATCCTCAAGCGACGAATCGTCCTCTAGTGACGATGAGGAAAAAGACTCCCCTAGGATAGAATTACTTTATAAAACTATTGCATGTCTTCAAAATGGTTTAAATAAATCAAAATCTAGGATTAAGGACTTGAAAGTAAAAGTTAGGAAAATTAAGAATGTAGAACCTTTATGTAATGATGCATGTTCACTTAAGGATGAAAATGATGAACTTAAAAAAGAAATAGGTGAACTAAGAGCATGTTTAGAGAAATTTACAAATGGATCAAAATACCTAGACATGATACTTAGGGACCAAAGGACTATTTACGACAAGACCGGAATAGGATATAGACCTAAAGAAAAGGAAGTAGCCTTTGCCTCCCTAATTAGTAGAAACGCAACACTTAGGAGCAAGGTTAGAAAGACTTGGATTCTAAAGAAATTTCTAGTTGATGCTATCGGTCCTAAAATTTGGGTACCTAAGTCTTGTATTTTTCATGTTGTATAGGTAGGTGGACTAGGTATGTGGATTATTGATAGCGGATGCTCAAGACATATGACCGGAGATGTGAGCAAATTTTCCACAATCAACTACATAAGCAAGGGGACCATGTCTTTTGGGAATAGTGGTAAACTCAAAATCCTAGGTAAAGATACAATTGAGGTATCCCCAAATCTTATTATTCATAAAGTCCTTTTAGTCAACAACATGAAATTTAACTTGCTTAGTGTTAGCCAATTATGTGATGTCAACTTTAGTATTGAATTTACCTCTACTAAATGCCTTATAAGACACAAGGAATTAAATGATTGCATGTTAGTAGGATATAGAAAATTCAATATTTATTTTGTTGATTTATCCTATGCTTCTAACATTTCCCCTAAGTGTCTCATGGCAAAAGAAGAAGAAAGTTAGCTATGACATAGGAGATTAAGGCATGTCAACATGAAGAACATAGGCAAGGTAGCTAAATTGGAGCTAGTGAAGGGGTTGACAAAAGTGAAGTACATCAAAGACAAGATGTGTAATGCATGCCAAGAAGGGAAACAATCAAAGCTATCACACAAGGGTAAAAATTTAATTAGTACTTCTTTACCTTTAGAGCTTATTCATTTAGATTTATTTGATTATCATAGTACTCCTTTAAATGGTAGTAAATATTACTTAATTATATTTGATGACTTTTCTAGATATACTTGGGTGTATTTTATGAAACATAAGGACAATACTCTAGAAATAATTATAGGATTTAGCAAAAGAGTAGAGAATGAAAGAAATCTCAAAATCAACCGGATCCGTAGTGATCATGGTGGAGAATTTGAGAATTCTAATTTCTCCAAATTTTGCTTAGAACAAGGGTACAAACATGAATTATCTTGTCCTAGAACACCCCAACAAAATGGGATGGTAGAAAGGAGAAATCGTACCCTACAAGAAACGGATAGAACTATGCTTAATGCATACTCATTACCTAGCTACTTGTGGGCGGAAGCGGTTAATACCGCTTGCTATATCCAAAATAGAGTCCAAATCCATAGGTTTTTAGGTAAAACTCCATTTGAATTATGGAATAATACAATTCCAACAATTCACTATTTTAAAGTCTTTGGATGCAAAACTTATATCTTAAATACCAAGGAAAATTTAGGAAAATTTGAGTTTAAAGCGGATGAGAGAATCCTAATTGGATACTCATCCACTAGTATAAGGTATAGAGTCTACAACAAAAGGACCCAAATAGTTGAGGAGTCTTCAAATGTTCAATTTGATGAGACCTCTAACACCTATCCTAGGAAATCCCCCATTGATAATAATATCAATGACAAAAATCAAGATATTACCCAAAAATTTCAAGACTTGACCTTAGGGGGTAATGATCAAGGGGGAGGATTAGTGAGTAATGATCAAAGGGGAGTAAGAGGAGATTCCGATGATGAAAGGAGGATTGAGGATAATCAAGATCAAAATCAATTTAATACACCTCCTAGAACATTAAGGATTAATCAAAATCATCCTCTTGACCAAGTTGTAGGAGAATTATCTCAAGATGTTAGAACTAGGTCCTTCCATAGAACTCCCACTAGTCAAATAGCTCTTATCTCCCAAATTGAGCCCAAATCAATTAATGATACATTATTTGATCCGGATTGGATCTTAGCAATGCAAGATGAATTGACTCAATTTGAAAGGAGTCAAGTATGAGAGCTAGTTCTTAGACCCAATGATAGCACCATTGTCACTACAAGATGGGTTTTTATGAACAAATTAGATGATCAAGGAAATATAACAAGAAACAAAACTAGGTTAGTTGCAAGGGGCTTCAATCAAGTTGAAGGACTTGATTATGATGAAACTTATGCCTCGATTGCTAGGTTAGAGTCCATTATAATCCTATTAGGATATGCCTCTTACATGGGTTTTAAACTCCATCAAATGGATGTAAAATCGACATTTCTAAATGGGTTCATTAAGGAAGAAGTATATGTAGAGCAACCTCCCGGGTTTGAGAGTATAGACTATCCAAACCATGTATACAAGCTTAGAAAAGCTTTATATGGGTTAAAACAAGCTCCCCGGACTTGGTATGAAAGATTGTCATCTTTCTTAGTTTCTAAGGGGTTTAGAAGGGGTCAAGTAGATCAAACTCTCTTTATTAAATCAAAGTCTAAGGATATCTTTATGACTCAAGTATATGTAGATGATATTATTTTTGAGTTAACAAATGATGAACTCCTTCAAGATTTCATCAAAAATATGGAGAATGAGTTTGAAATGAGTTTAGTTAGAGAACTAAATTTCTTTCTAGGTTTACAAGTCAAACAAACAAATGATGGAATTTATGTATACCAAACCAAATATGCCAAAGAAATGATCAAGAAATTTGGTTTGGAAAATTCTAAGGTAGTTTCAACTCCTATGACAACCAACACAAAAATAGATAATGATCAAGAAGGTAAGATAATTGACCCAAAACTTTATAGAAGCATGATTGGTAGCCTTCTATACCTAACCGCTAGTAGACCCGATATCTTATTTGCGGTAGGTATGTGTGCAAGATACCAATCTTATGTCAAAGAGTTTCATTTAGTAGACGTTAAGAGAATTTTAAGATATATCAAAGGCACACTAAATATAGGACTTTGGTACCCTAGGATAAAATCTTTTGATTTGGTTGGGTACATCAATTTCGACTATACAGGTTGCAAGTTGGATAGGAAGAGTACTAGTGGTGGATGTCAATTTCTTGGATCCTCCCTAGTTAGTTAGAGTAGTAGAAAGCAACCTTGTGTTGCTTTGTCCACCACCGAAGCCGAATATGTGGCTATGGGTAGTTGTGTGGCTCAATTACTTTGGATGAGACATACTCTAGAGGACTATGAGCTACACTACTCCAATGTCAAGGTTTATTGTGATAATGTGAGTACCATAAATTTGACCAAAAATTTGGTACATCACTCTAGGACTAAGCATATTGAAGTGAAACATCACTTCATTAGAGATAATGTGACAAAGAGGGACATTGAACTCAATTACATAGAATCTAAGTCCAAACCTAGCTGACATATTCACTAAGGCTCTCTCCGAAGCGGATCATTCATCACTTATGAGAGAACTTGGAATGTGCTTAGTAGAATAGAGGTTTAGGTTTGCATGATCCTATAGAAAATCTAGGACTATACCTCTAAGCATCTCACAAAATACCTAAGAAATCATGATTTTTGTATTGAGCCACTTAGACAATATGTGATATGTTAGGAAGATGCACTTGGTTCATCATGCTTGTTATGATGCATTACTATGAACCAAAGTGTCATCTAGAGATATTAATCCTTCATTGGACCAATCATTGGGAAGGCTTATGTACAATTGATGTGCATATAGTTCTAAGAACATGATTGGAAATGTCAAACAAAATATATTTTAAACTATGTTTATTATATTTTGAAAAATAATTTTCACTTGACAAGCAAAAGTGACACAAAGTATTGAAAATTCATTAAAGCTATTGCTAGTTTTCAAAATTATATCATTTTTGAAATCTGGAAAACATATATTTGTTAGGACCTCGGTGGCCGCTAGAGGGGGGTGAATGTAGGATATTTGACGCCGCTAGAGGGGGGTGAATAGCGTTTGACCGTTGCGTAGATGGAAAACGTTCGCGTGTTCATGTCTACAAGTTTCGTTAGCACAGCGGAATATATATAATAACAATAACGAAATGAACAACACAAACACAATAACATGAAGATTTAACGTGGTTCGGAACCACACGGTTCCTACTCCACGGATCGAGCTCTAGCGACGCCAATGCAATCACTAATCAATAAACTCCTTCTCGACAACAAGTCGGAGGCGGAGAAACCTCATACAAACGTTTACAATAATAAACGAAAGGAATACAAGCAAATACAATAATACAATGCAAAACTAGTAAAGAAAACAACTTTACAAATGCCTTTGGATTACTTGCTTGTTAATCGCTTGAACCGTGGTTGAAGACCCTGATTTGTAGCAGCAAATCGCCTCAAAAACGTCCAAGAAATCGCTTTAGAATTGATTCCAAAAACCCTCCCGTCGAGCTCCTTTTATCCTTGTGCGCGACCTGGATTTCCGCCCATCAGTCGACTGCCATAAGTCACTAGTCGATTGATGCCACTGTTGTCGTGAGACAACGGCTTGATCCACGCTGGAAAAACTCCAACGGATCTCTTGGCAGTCGACTACGGAGCGTTCTGTGCTCGACATTGGGTAGCGATCGATCGACCCTCGGCGATCGACACCACGATCGCTTCCAATGAGCGATCGCTGCGAGCATTTCCAGCTCTAAACTGGCAGTCGAACTCAAGTCGACTCACGGTAGTCGAACCGGCCATAATGTCAGTCGACTGCCAACCTCAAAAATGAGGTTTTAACCCAAGTATGGTGCCCCCATACTTGTTAGACCACCCTTAGCCTAGACCTAAGCCTTCTAGCCACCTCCATCAGCCTCACGCCTCTCGGATCCCTCCAAGTCATCCATGACTTGTTCATCCATCGCGCTAGCCTCTAGGTGCTTCCGTCGGCTATGTCATGCTAACGGTGTCTACACCGCCAAGGCACATTGGACTTACGCCGCCAAGACTCCGCTTGGACTTTACGCCGCCAACCATTGGACTTATGCTGCCAAGACTCCCGCTTGGACTTTACGCAGCCAATATCAAACCCCTTGGACTTCTCATGCCAAGACTCAAGCTTGGACTTTCCCTTGCCAACCCATGTTGGACTTTTACATTGCCAAGACCCATGCTTGGACTTTTCCCTTGCCAACCCATGTTGGACTTCTCAAATTCCAAGACCATGCTTGGACTTTCCCTTGCCAACCCATGTTGGACTTTTACATTGCCAAGACCCATGCTTGGACTTTTCATGTGCCAAGTGTCCCACTTGGACTTTTCATGCCAAGTACTCAAGACTTGGACTTTACCAAATGCCAAGTGTTCCACTTGGACTTTCCATGCCAAGTACACAAGACTTGGACTTTCCCATGACAATTACATTATTATATGTTTTTGTCGAAACATCAAAACATCACTCGAGTCAAACTCGAGTCTTGGTCAATCGTGACCTGGGCCGATTGCACCAACAGTGAATAGCGTGTTGGCGTTGCTTGATTGAATTTGATCGCGCTTGCTACAAAATGTGTTATACGCAGCGAAATATATATATAAAAAAAATAAATATACACAAGCATAATCAGAACACCAAATATAACATGGTTCAGAATCGAATAGTTCCTACTCCATGGATTGGGCTCGTAAGAGCCCTAGCGATGCCAATCACACACCACTACTCAAATAACTCCTTCTCGAAACAATCCGGAGGCGGAGAAACGTCATACAATGTATTACAACAGTAATAAAGACAAATACAAGCTAATACAAGTAAACTACACAAATACAAGGAAAGAAACACTTTACAATTGTGAACTTGGATGCTTGCTTTGTGATTGCTTGAGTTGCACTTGGAGACCCCGAATTGCAGCAACAAATCGCCCTAAAGAAGCTCAAGAAACCTTGCCAAAAATCCTCCCCACGAACTGCTTTTATAACCTACATTGGGGCTGATTTTTCGCCTAGCAGTCGGCTGATCAGGACTATCAGTCGACTGCCCCTATAGCCGTTGTCTCACAATGGCATGAGCCACGTTGGATAAGTTCCAACGGATAGACCATCATTTGACTGATGGCACAATCAGTCGAGTGCTCGGGCTGATCACTAGACTGGAGAGCTTTCTGTGCTCAAATTCTCGACCATCAGTCGACTGATCTCCAGATTAGTTGACTGCTCAGGCCATCAATCGACTGCCCAATGCTGGCAATCGACTGCTAGGCCAATTCCATCAGTCGAACTCTAGTCGACTTCCATTAGTCGACTGACCATAGTTCTAGTCGACTGATACACCTCAAACATGAAGTTTTAACCCAAGTATGGTTCCCCCATACTTGCTAGACTACCCTTAGCCTAGACCTAAGTCTTCTAGTCACCTCCATCAGCCTCACGCCTATCGAATCCCTCCAAGTCATCCATGACTTGTTCATCCAAACGCTAGCCTTCAAGTGCTTCCATCGGCTATGTCATGCTAAGTTGATCTATACCGCCAAGGCACATTGGACTTACGCTGCCAAGACTTCACTTGGACTTTACGCCACCAACCATTGGACTTATACTGCCAAGACTCCACCCTTGGACTTTACGCCGCTAATATTCCCCTTGGACTTCTCAATTGCCAAGACTCAAGATTGAACTTTCCCTTGCCAACCTATGTTGGACTTTCCATGCTAAGACTCATGCTTGGACTTTCCTTGCCAAGACCCATGCTTGGACTTTCCTTGCCAACCCATGTTGGAATTTCCTTGCTAAGACTCAAGCTTGGACTTTTCATGCCAAGTACACAAGACTTGGACTTCTCCCATGACAATGGTCAAACCATCGTCAAACATCAAGTATGACCTGGGTCGATTGTACCAACAATCTCCCCAACACATTGTCAGATATCAATGTCAAACATCAAAATACTACTCGAGTCAAATACGAGTCTGGTCAATCGTGACCTGGGCCGATTGCACCAACAATCTCCCCCTTTTTGATGTTTGATAAAAACACCCTTGAGTTAGGCCCCTAACTCAAATTCCCTTACAAATTATCCCAAATTGGTAATTTTAACATTCTCCCATTAATTCTCCCCCTTTTTGACATACATAAAAAAGGTTCACCCAAGGAGGTTAAAGTCTCATATCCCAATGAGATCTTACAATCTCTCCCTTGATCCAAAAACACCTAGGATGCCTACAATCTTTCTAGTGATAAGTCACATATCACTCAAGAGAGGCACTCCTATGAACTCTCCCAATTTCCAAATTGGGCATCTTAAATTCCCATTTCTCTCCCTCATGAGGAAAAATAACATCCATCATCCCATGATGGATACCTTCCCCTAAAGGCTTGCTCCTCCTTGACCATTGTACCAACAATGTCCTAGGGATGTCTCTAAGCCAATACGAACTCTAAACCATCAAAATTAAGGTCCAAAGTTCAACATTGAACTTTTCCATACCTTAAAATTGATACATCACCCTAACAACTCTCCTAATCCATATCCAATGGATTTTCACTCTTTCTAATGCTTTCCAAAGCATATCCTAGGGTTAGGAGTGATTAGGGAACCTTACCATAGCTGAAATTGGGCTAAACATACCTTGTCTACCCGAAATCAACCTGACAGTCGACTCTATCAGGCAACAGTTGACTGCCTCGCTCATTAGTTGACTGCCATCAGGTGACAGTCGACTGATAACTGAAATTCCGAATTTCAGTTATCAAAATCGAATTTCAGAAATGCGTAAGTAATTATACGTAACTTGAAAAATCGTGAAACTTCATACGTATAATACTTATTACCAATACAATGGGTGAAAAATATTTAAAAAATAATTTACCTATAAAATAGTGAAATTGATACAAAGTTCAAAAGTGAAGAAAAACTTCAATGTTTTAGCTCACTTTGTATCAACATCATCAATGATGATTGCTATCAAAAGATAGACTTCACCAAAGTTTTTTAAAAATGATTTTAAAATAGTTTTAAAACCTTATATTAGATCATATTCTTTGGGCTTAATGTACATGGCTTGAACATAAACGTTCCCAAAATTCCATACCATGATATAAATGAGTTTTAGTTCATCTAGATGCAAAAACTATGCACCTTGAACTTAACTCATATCCTAACATCTCACATGTATATAGAGTGTAACAATACACATACATATCAGTGTAATGTGAGATGTGGATTTTGTTCATCCTAAACTAAGGTCACATGTATTTTTCTAAGGCAACACTACTTGATTCCCTTATACATGAGACTTCAAGTCATGCCAATTGTCCTTAAATCAATTTTTCATAAATGCATCAATGATTATGGCATTAATGATGATATAAATGACATGTACTTATAATCATGATGTAATGACATACGATATAATCTAAATATATATGACATTGCATGATCATGACATATTATATAATTAAAAGTAGATATGATGTCATGACATGTTATATGACAAATCAAGTATGACAAATAAAATGTAAAGGTATATAATATCTAAATTTTGATATTAGTTGTCATTTGTTATTATTAAACCCATTTTTCCATATTACCATCTATCTCCCATTTGTGCCAAAAATCCAAAATGGCACACTAAGACCTCTAAACCTAAGTTGTGTCAATTTGATCAATTTTTCATAGTTGCATAAATTATATTGGCACATCCTAAAATCTTTTAGGATTATAATTCAAACATATTTATAAGGTATCCATAGCCTTGAAAATGACCTAAAGTGCCACCTCCACCATGGTTAGGTTAACTACCCATCCATTTAAGGTTGACACACTCCTAGGAACCCAATACCTATTAGAGCTCCTTGGGTTTACTAGGTATTCGCTAGGGATAACTTCCCTAGATACCCTCCTAATGACCCTTCTAGGCTTAGAAGCCTTGGTCATTTTGGTCTTGCCTAGGTCAACCCTAGAGGTAACTCCCTCTTTGACCTTCTTAATGGCTTCCTTTGGTTTCCATGAAACCCTAGTTGTTGGTGCAATCGGCCCAGGTCATGATTGACCAGGACTCGAGCTTGACTCGAGAGATGTTTTGATGTTTGACAAAAACATATGACAATGTAATTGTCATGGGAAAGTCCAAGCATGGGTCTTGGCAATGGAAAGTCCAAGTCTTGAGTACTTGGCATGGAAAGTCCAACATGGGTTGACATGGAAAGTCCAAGCATGGGTCTTGGCAATGGAAAGTTCAACATGGGTTGGCATGGAAAGTCCAAGCTTGAGTCTTGGCATTTGAGAAGTTCAAGGGGTTTGATATTAGTGGCATAAAGTCCAAGCGGGAGTCTTGGCAGTATAAGTCCAATGATTGGTGGTGTAAAGTCCAAGCAGAGTCTTGGCGGTGTAGACACCGTTAGCATGACATAGCCGATGGAAGCACCTGAAGGCTAGCGCAATGGATGAACAAGTCATGGATGACTTGGAGGGATCCGAGAGGCGTGAGGCTGACAGAGGTGGCTAGAAGGCTCAGGTCTAGGCTACGGGTGGTCTAGCAAGTATGGGGGAACCATACTTGGGTTAAACATCATGTTTGAGGTTAAAACCTCATGTTTGAGGTGTGCCAGTCGACTGGTGCCATGAGGCAGTCGACTGACATGAGTCAACTAGGGTTTGACTACGAGAATTAGCCTAGCAATCGACTGCCAGAGGAGGGTAGTCGACTGATTGACAGATCAGTCGACTGATCTTGTGATCAGTCGACTGGTGCTCGATTTTTCAGGCACAGAATGGAGTCTGACTCAACTATTGGGGTCAGCAGTCGAGTGGAGGCTCTATCAGTCGACTGATGATGGATCCGTTGGATCTTTCCAGCATGGATCTAGCCGTTGTCTCACGACAACAGTGGCATCAGTCGATTGATGGCCCCTAGCAGTCGACTGATCGGCGATTTACAGCACAGGTTGAAGCTTTAAATGGAGCTCGTGGAGGAGAAAAACACCAAGGTTCTTTGAGGTGTTTTGGGGCGAGTTGCTGCTACAATTCAGGGTCTCCAAGTGCTACTCGATTAAACTAGCAAGCAAGCATTCAAAAGCAAAGTGTTGTAAAGTTTTCTTTACTTATCTTTTGTATTTCATGTTGTATTTGCTTGTAGCATTTGTACTACTTTTGTAATCTGTTGTAAGAGGTTTATCCGCCTCTGACTTGTGTCGAGAAGGAGTTATTTGTGATTAGTGATTGCATTGGCGTCGCTAGATCTCTTTAGAGCTCGATCCGTGGAGTAGGAACCGTTCGGTTCCAAACCACGTTATATTCTTGTGTTCGTGTGATTGTCTATTTCGTTATTGTTATTATTATCTATATTCTGCTGCGCTAACGAAGTTTGTAGACGAACATGCGAAAGAGTTCCATCGACGTATAGCACGACGCTATTCACCCCCTCTAGCGTTCCAACGATCCCCTACACTAGCCACTAGGCACACACCTTGGTTACCCTTAGGGATGACTTTCCTAGTAATTTTGGTTTTTCTAGACCTAGTTTGAGTTTCATAATCAAATGGAACACTATGATAGGTCTCCTTGGGCTTAGGTTTGTGATCCAAATCTTTTTTGCTCTTGGTTGACCCTTGTCTCCTAGGCTCTTGACTTTGACCATTTGATCCCTTAAATTGATTTTGTATATTCCTAAGGGTCCTTTCTATTTTCTCAAGCCTTGACCTCAAGACTTGATTTTCCTTTTCTAATATCTCAATTTTTTATTTTTCATTAACTCTTGAGATATTTTTATTTCTAGGCATATGTCTAATCCATTTAGGGTTGATGCCTAGGTGATCCTCTATCTTCCTAGGAAGGATAGGTCTAGAATTGGTCGATCTAGATTTGTCCTTAGGTAGAATATTTTTAGGGACATTAGTCCCAAATATCTCCTTATCTCTAAGGTTGACATTCTTAGCACCTAAGCAATACTCCCTATTTCTAGCATGCTCTTTATGATAAATAGCAAGATTACTCCTAACATGCTTTTGCCTATTAATTAAGGAAGGAGAAAATTTAGAAGTTACCTTAGGGTTTGCCTTAGCTCCCCCTACATGTGTAGCTCTTCCTTCATGAGTCTTCTTCCCTCCCTTTGGGCATTGACTCCTATAGTGCCCCCTTTGATGCCACTTGAAGCACACCACGTGCTCCTTGCTCTTCTTGGTGGGGACTTCGGCTTCATTAGTCTTTTCGTTGACTTTTGGTGCCGGTGGAGTCTTCTTAACTCTTTTTGAACACTTACTCTTGTAGTGTCCTTGCTCCCTACACTCAAAGCATATAATATGAATTTTATTATTTATTGAAATGCTTGAGTTATCTCCCATGGTAGGAGAGTCCCGAGCTTCCTCTTCCTCTTGACCGGAGGTAGATGGTTCTTCTTGTTGCTCCGATATTGAGGATGCCCTAATCTCCTCCCCCTCAATCCTAGAGGTAGAGGTCTCCTCCAATTCTTCCTCTTCCTTTGACCCGGATGTTGACTCCTCTTCAACTTCCGAATCCTCACTTGCTTGTGAGGATGAGGATTCTTCTTCTTCGGGCTCTTGGACTGGTTGAGGGTTCTCATGGAGCTTGGCCAATTCGCTCTAAAATTTCTTTGCATCCTTGTATTCTCCTAATTTGGACACAACATCGTTAGGAATTAAATCACTCAAAAATTTGATTACCTTATTACTCCTCTCGAATCCTTGGAGTTGTTCTTCGGTCCACTTCTTCATTTTGAGGAACCCTCCCTTAGGCCCTCTTGGAAATTCGAACCCTTCCATCAAGGCGGACCAATCTTCGAAGTCCTTCATCATAATGAATTCTTCGATCCATGCCCTCCATTGCCTAAATCCTTCTTGTCCATAGAAGGTGTACAGGATCGGAGTGTTGATATCCCATCCTAATGTTTCTTGGAATTCCATCTTGCCCTCTAGCATCTTTGCTCCCTCGGCTGTGAAGTCGGTGAAGAGCGACCCGCTCTGATACCAATTGTTAGGACCTCGGTGGCTGCTAGAGGGGGGTGAATAGCGTGTTGGCGTTGCTTGATTGAATTTGATCGCGCTTGCTACAAAATATGTTATACGCAGAGAATATATATATAACAAAAATAAATACACACAAGAACAATCAGAACACCAAATATAACGTGGTTTGAAACCGAATGGTTCCTACTTCACAGATTGGGCTCGTAAGAGCCCTAGCGATGCCAATCACACACCACTACTCGAATAACTCCTTTTCGGAATAATCCGAAGGTGGAGAAACCTCGTACAATGTATTACAACAGTAATAAAGACAAATACAAGCTAATACAAGTAAACTATGCAAATACAAGGAAAGAAACACTTTACAATTGTGAACTTGGATGCTTGCTTTGTGATTGCTTGAGTTGCACTTAGAGACCCCGAATTGCAGCAGCAAATCACCCCAGAGAAGCTCAAGAAATCTTGCCAAACATCCTCCCCACGAACTACTTTTATAACCTACATTGGGGCTAATTTTTTGCCTAGCAGTCGACTGATCGAGACCATCAGTCGACTGCCCTTGTAGCCATTGTCTCACAATGGCATGAGCCACGTTGGATAAGTTCCAACGGATAGACTATCAGTCGACTGATCATGCCCATCAGTCGAATGATGACTCAATCAGTCGAGTGCTCGGGCTGATAACTCGATTGGAGAACTTTTTTTGCTCGAATTCCCAACCATCAGTCGATTGATCTCTAGATCACCGATCGCTCGGCCATCACCTATCGCTATCGTGTAGTCGATCGCAAATTCTAGCAGTCGAACTCTAGTCGATTCCCATCAGTCGACTGACCATAGTCCCAGTCGACTGATACAGCTCAAATATGAGGTTTTAACCCAAGTATGGTGCCCCCATACTTGCTAGACCACCCTTAGCCTATACCTAATCCTTCTAGCCACCTCCGTCAGCCTCACGCATATCGGATCCCTCCAAGTCATCCATGACTTGTTCATCCATACGCTAGCCTTCAGGTGCTTCCATCGGCCATGTCATGCTAAGTTGATCTATACCGCCAAGGCACATTGAACTTACGCTGCAAAGACTCCGCTTGGACTTTGCGTCGCCAACCATTGGACTTCTGCTGCCAAGACTCCACCCTTGAACTTTACGCCGCCAATATTTCCTTTGGACTTATCAATTGCCAAGACTTTGGACTTTCCCTTGCCAACCCATGTTAGACTTTCCATGCCAAGACCCATGCTTGGACTTTCCTTGCCAACCCATGTTGGACTTTCCTTGCCAAGACTCAATCTTGGACTTTTCATGTCAAGTACACAAGACTTGGACTTCTCCAATGATAGTGGTCAAACTATCGTCAAACATCAAGTATGACCTGGGTCGATTGTACCAATAATCTCTCCAACACATTGTCAGACATCAATGTCAAACATCAAAACACTACTCGAGTCAAACTCGAGTCTGGTCAATCGTGACCTAGGCCGATTGCACCAACAATATTTTTCAAATTATTTTTCCTTGATAGAAAATATTTTAAAAAATGTGTCCACAAAATTTCGTGATTTTTCGATGTTTTTTAAATTTTTGGTGCATTTCTGAAGTTGAGCTGAAAAGGTTGAAATTGACATTTCAGGATTGTCAGTCGATTGCTTCAGTAATCAGTCGAATGCCATACTATATTTCTGCAATTTCAGTCTTGTTCTATCATCTTAAGTGTAATCCTAAATGTCCTAACCCTATGGTAAATAATCCAAGTTATTAAGAGGGTATAGGACTGTTTGATGCATTGATTTAGGGGGAGTTCTATGATACATTAACCTTTCATTCCCTAAGTCTATATCATGTTTATTGTTGGTGCAAAGTTAGGACATATTTTCATATTATGCTTTGCTCAATATGTTGTTTACACACCATGAAACATGTCTTGGATTAAGGGGGAGCCTTATTTCTATCTTAAAATTGTTGGATCGAGAAGCGTCGCTAGAGGGGGGGTGAATAGCGATCGTAAAACTTTCGTTTTCGTTCGTTCGATACGCAAAGTAAACGAGTAAACACAGCGGAAAATAAAATGACACGTTTATTTTACTTGGTTCACAACCCAGTGGTTGCTACTCCAAGGCCCTATCGGTCCTTGACCGCGTACGGAGGGCAAAGCACTATAACGTCTCCTCCTCGTTGGAGGTAGGAGACAACGATCACAAAATCCGGAAGTACGAGGATGAGGCAACAAGCCTACCTCACCTCGTTACAAAAAAAACAACGAATACAATAATAAAAAGTATTACTAGATGCTGCTGCCGACGAAGAAGATCTGAGGTTGTCGTCGCGTCGGCGTTATGACGATGTTGAAGCGTTGGCGTTGTAGGAGCACTTGATGAATAATTGATGTAATTTGGAGTGGAATCCTCCCCTCCTTTTATAGACTTTGGCCTCTGAAATTGTCTCCTATTTCTTTGGAATGGATCATGGATTTTTCCAAATTTTATCGCGAAGTGGCCGCGTCAAACGTTATCCGTTTTGACCTAGCGCAAGCCAGTCGTCGCCATCGATCGATGATGACTCCCATCACCGATCGATGGGCATCGATCGGCGCTATGTGTCCAGCAGTCGACTGCCATCTTGGCCACTTCCCTGCAATAAGAGGTTAGCTCGGAAAATGATAAATGCGACGGTTTCTAACCGTCCGATCTCGACCTAGACCTTCCACAGGAAGTTTTAGTCGGATCGCCGCCTACGGTCATCCCCGTAAAGAGGAAACGACCTTACAATCTCTCACTCACACGAGCTTACCTCGATAGTAGCTCTCGCTTCCGGCCTTCCACTCGATTCCTTCGGCTCCCTCAGAAGTCACTCGAGTGTCGCCCGACCACCGCGGCTTCCTCCGGGTGTCGCTAGCCTTCAGCTCCAGCTTTAATACTTTTCTGCACACTTGATTTAGCTCGTGAGATAACAATGTAGACTTAACTTTGTGTCTTTGCCATAATCAAAACACAGGTTTGATTATCTAGTGCCCCTGCACCAACAATACCTTAGTTCAAGACATACCTAAACTTTACTCATGCATAACTTAATTTCTTTTAAACCTTCTCTTTTTGATGTATGTCAAAGGGGGAGAAGGGAAATTTAAGTTAGAATTCATATTGATATATGATGATTAATGTTTATTTCTGAGCATATTTCAAGACCTAACTTAAATGATTGTCAAACATTAAAAAAGGGGGAGATTGTTGGTGCAATAATGCCCTAAGCATTTATGTCTTTTGATGTTTGGATAATCATTTGTAGTTAGGCATTAATTGTAATTTAATTGAGAATGTGTTAAGTGACAGAGAAATCCCAGTATGAAGACTTGGTGAAGGAAAGTCCAAGTGTGATCTTGGCAAGAGAAGTCCAAGAAAAGGTCTTGGCGGCGTAAGACCAAGCATGTAGTCTTGGCGGCGTAAAGTCCAAGCGGACCTTGGCAAAGGAAGACCAAAGGCAAGGTCTTGGCAGTGTAAGTCCAAGCATATAGTCTTGGCGGCATAAAGTCCAAGCGGTCCTTTGGCAAAAGAGAAACCCAAGACATGACGAAACCGAGAGAAGCTCTTGGAAGCAAGCACAAAGATGAAGGAGTCGCAGACTCGGAGGGATCCTGGAGGCGCAAGGCTGAAGGAAGAGCTAGAAGGTTAAGTCTAGGTCTAGGGGGTTAATTCAAGTATGATTTAATCATACTTGCGATTGGTGCTTCGCCCCACCGACCGATCACCATTCGACCGGTTGGCCGAGTTCGCGGCCAACAATGATCGCTAGGGTTCGATAAATGACCGTCCACCATCAGTCGACTGCTATAAGTGGACGCCGGCATAGAAGGTTTTCCAGTTGAGTGATCACTTGGAGCACTCGATTGGTTACTCAATCAGTCGACTGATGGTATGATCAGTCGACTGATCAGAGTCCTGTTGGGTAGTGACGATCACGGATCCGGCTCGTCAGAAGCCGTTGGATGACATCAGCTATAACATCAGTCGACCAAAGCTGTACATCAGTCGACTGATCGAGGCTTAGTGAAAAAATCAGCCTCTTCTCTATAAAAAGAGGCCATGGGGTGCTTGAGGAGGCTAGTGCTTATATTCTAAACTTACTCTCAAGCTCCCCACGTTTTCTTAAGCTTTCTAAGTATTTTTAGTCCTCGTCTTCTCTAATCTTCTTCTTCATCTTTTGTAAGAAGAGGAGTGTTGTGTAAAGAAAGCTTTCTTAGTGAAGATTCACTTGGATTGATCCACCTTAAGGATCTCCATGGAGTAGGAGCTTAATCTCCAAACCACGTAAAATCATTCTTGTTAGCGCTTGTGTTTGTATCTCTTGTTTTCTTTAGTATTTGTCTTTGCTTCCGCTAACTTTGTTTGTAGAATTCAAAAGAGGCTATTCATCCCCCTCTAGCCTTCCAAAGATCCCCAATAGTTAACCTAACCATGATAGAGTTGACACTTTAGAGCATTTTTAAGGAAATGTGATACTTTGGAAATGAGATAAGAAATTGATGCAAGCGCATCCATCACAACACGATATGCTCATGCTCCTTAACATGAGTATGCATCATTTTGGACCAAAATAGGGTATAATATGTTGGTGCAATCGGCCCAGGTCATGATTGACCAGACTCGAGTTTGACTCGAGTGATATTTTGATGTTTGACAAAGTGGTTTGACATAGTATGTTTGACATTGATGTTGGTTAATATGTTGGGGAGATTGTTGGAGCAATCGACCCGGGTCATGTTTGACCGGACTCGAGTTTGACTCGAGGGAGACTTTGATGGTTGACTAGGGT
The DNA here is from genome assembly GCA_025175895.1 of Wurfbainia villosa. NCBI lineage: Eukaryota > Viridiplantae > Streptophyta > Magnoliopsida > Zingiberales > Zingiberaceae > Wurfbainia > Wurfbainia villosa. The sequence goes on from CM046008.1 coordinate 3,987,675, forward strand.
TGACCATGTGATTATGAAAAAGTCCAAGCATGGGTCTTGGCAAGGTAAAGTCCAAGTCATGGGTACTTAGCATGGAAAGTCCAAGTGGAACACTTGGCATTTGGGAAAGTCCAAGTCTTGAGTACTTGGCATGGAAAGTCCAACATGGGTTGGCAAGGGAAAGTCCAAGCTTGAGTCTTGGCATTTGAGAAGTCCAAGGGGATTGATATTGGCGGCGTAAAGTCCAAGGGTGAAGTCTTGGCAGCATAAGTCCAATGGTTGGCAGCGTAAAGTCCAAGCGGAGTCTTGGCGGCGTAAGTCCAATGTACCTTGGCAGTGTAGACACCGTTAGCATGACATAGCCGAGGGAAGCACCTGGAGGCTAGTGCGATGGATGAATAAGTCATGGATGACTTGGAGGGATCCGAGAGGCGTGAGGCTGATGGAGGTGGCTAGAAGGCTTAGGTCTAGGCTAAGGGTGGTCTACCAAGTATGAGGGCACCATACTTGGGTTAAAACCTCATATTTGAGGTTGGCAGTCGACTGACATTATGGCCGGTTCAACTGTCGTGAGTCAACTAGAGTTCGACTGCCGATTTAGAGATGGAATTGCTCTGGAAGTCGACTGCTCATTGGAGTAGTCGACTGATGTCGACGATCATTACGATCGCCAAGGACGCATCGATTTCGATTAAGTTTCGAGCAGAATGCTCCATAGCGATCGGGCTGGTCGCCAAGAGATCCGTTGGAGTTTTTTTAGCGTGGATCGAGTCGTTGTCTCACGACAACAGTGGCATCAGTCGACTGGTGACTTATGACAGTCGATTGATCGGCGGAAATCCAGCCCGACGCAGGTTAAAAGTAGCTGTTTGTGGGAGGATTGAAGCAAGCGATTTTCTTGGGCGATTTGAAGGGGAATAGTCGGTGCTTTTCCAGTCCTTCAAGGCTAGTCCAAGGCAATCAAAGATCAATCAATCCAAAGCATTTGTAAAGTATTTTCTTTACTTGTATTGCATTATATTCCATTGTATTTGCTTGTATTTTTCATTGTATTACTGTTGTATACATTGTACGAGGTTTCTCCACCTCCGGATTGTTCCGAGAAGGAGTTATTACATAGTGGTGTGCTTGTGACATCGCTAGGGCTCGTTTGAGCCCGATCCGTGGAGTAGGAACCATGCGGTTCCGAACCACGTTAAATATTTGTGTATTGGTGTGTTCGTGTTTATCTTACTTCGTTATTGTTTTTATTATTATCATTCCGCTGCGCATAACGAGTTTTGTAGAGATGAATGCGAAAGATTTCTATCTACGTATGAGCACAATGCTATTCACCCCCCCTCTAGCGGCCTCAAATTCCCTACAATTGGTATCAGAGCCCGGGGCTCTTCTACAGATTAACCGTTGGGAGCTAAAGAAGCTAGAGGGAAGATGGATGTCCAAGGACAACTAGGATGGGATATCAACACGCCGGTCCCATATGCTTTCTATGGACGAGAAGGCTTCAATTCTTGGAAGAGAAGAATTGAAGATTTTTTGATGATGAAGGATTTTGAGGAATGGTTCATATTAATGGAAGGATTCGAATATCCAAAAGGACCAAAGGGTGGCTTCCTCAAGAAGAATAAATGGAGTGAAGATCAACTCCAAAGATTTGAGAAAAACAAGAAGGTAATCAATTTCATTTTTGATTTAATTCCTAATGACTTTTTGTGTAGCCTAGGTGAGTGCATGGATGCCAAGGAGCTATGGAGCGATTTGGCCAAGCTTCATGAAAATTCATCATCAATCCAAGAAGAAGAAGAAGAGGAGTGCTCACCCTCTCAAGCTCAAGCAAGTATATCATCATCTAAAGAGCTTGAGGATTCGGAGGTTGATAGGAAATCAACATCCGAATCGGAAAAGGTGGAAGAAATGGAAGAAGCATCCACTTCTAGGATTGAGGAGGAGAGACCATCCTCAACACCGGAGCAATACCAAGAAGAAGCTTCGACATCCGGTCAAGATGAAGAAGCCCAAAATCCAATTCCGGTCTCCATTAACCTAGGTAACTCAAACACTCTAATTTCAAATAAAATCCATATAATGTGTTTTGAGTGTAGGGAGTATGGGAACTACAAGATCAAGTGCCCAAAGAAGGTTAATAAGACTCCTCCGGCACCTAAAAGTTAAGAAAGATCAAAAGATGCCAGTTCCCCCACTAAAAGAAGCAAAGAGTATGTCATTTGCTTCAAGTGCCAACAATCGGGACATTACCATAATCAATGCCCAAGAGGGAAAAAGAAGGGGCAAGAAGGAGCTACACAAGTAGGGGGAACTTCCAAAGCTAACCCTAAGGTATTTTTAAATAAAGCTCCTTATTCAAATAATGTCAAAAAGCATGCTAGAAATAATTTTAGCAATCTTGCTATCTATCATAAAGAGCATGCTAGAAATAAGGAATTGTATCTAGGAGCTAAGAATGTCTACTTTTCAAAGAAAGAAAAATTTGGGACTAATGTCCCTAAAGTGTCATACCTAGGGAATCTATTAGGAAAATACAAGAGCACCTAGGTTTTAACTCCAAATGGACTAGACATATGCCTAGGAAGAACCATGCCCAAGGATTAAATCAAAATTCTAAAATTGGGCAATTAGAATTAGAGAACCAAGCCTTGAGATCAAGGCTTAAAAACTTGAGAAGACCCTTAAAATTATGCAAAATCAATTTAAAGGATCAAATGATCAAAAGTCTAGGTCCAAAAGTCAAAGTCAACACCTAGGACCTAAGAGTCAAAAGTCAACCAAGGGCAAGCAAGGTTTGGGTCACAAACCTAAGCCTAAGGTGGATTATAATAGTGTTCCATTCGATTATAGAACACAAGTTAGGTCTAAGAAGACTAAGGTTACTAGGGAAGTTATCCCTAAGAGTAACCAAGGTTTGTGCCTAGTGGCCAGGGTTTCTAGGAAACCTAGGGTGGCCACTAAGAAGGTTGCAAGGAGAGTTACCTCTAGAGTCAACCTAGGTAAGACCACAATGACCAAGGCTAACAATCCTAGGAGAGTCATTAGGAAGGTATCTAGGGAGGTTATCCCTAAGGAATACCTAATTAACCCTAGGAGCTCAAATATATTTTGGGTTCCTAAGAGCGTGATTGATTCACGCTAGGTGGGTTTAGGGTGTGTCAACCTTGATTGGATGAGTAGTTAACTCAACCATGATAAAGGTGACACTTTAGGTTATTTTCAAGGTTATGGTTACCTTGGAAATACATTTGAGCTTTAATCCTAAAAGATTTTAGAATCTGCCAATATTATTTGAGAAGTTTTGATAAAATGATCAAATTGGTACAATTTAGGTTTAGAGGTTAGTGTGTCATTTTGGGTTTTTGGCACACTAGGGAGATTAGTAGTAATATGGTAAAATATACTTAATCATATCAAATGACAACTAATATTAAAATTTAGGTATTATATACCTTGATATCTTATTTGCTATGCTTTGATTTGTCATATGCTATGACATGACATCATGTTTATTTTAATCATTTAAAATGTCATGATCATGTTTAGGATTAAGGATTTAAATGTCATGTATTTTTAGATTTCATATTATGACATGACATCATGATTATGAGCATATGCTTATTTATATCATCATTAATGTCATAATCATTCATGCATTTGATTAAAATTGAGTTAAGGACAATTGACATGACTTGAAGGCCCATGTATAAGGGAATCAAGTAGAGTTGCCTTAGAAAATGTATGAAACCCTAGTTTAGGGAGAACAAAACCCTCATCTCATATTACATTGACATGTATGTGTATTTATACACTTTAGATATATGTGAGATGCTAGGATATGAGTTGAGTTCAAGGTGCATAGTTTTTGCATCTAGATGAACTAAAACTCATCTAAAATCATATGTGGATCATTGGGAAAGCTTGTGTACAAGTCATGTACATAGAGGCCAAGGAATATGATCCAAAATAGGTTTTCAAAAACATTTTAAAATCAATTTAGAAAACCTTGGTGAAGTCTATCTTTTGATAGCAATCACTAATGATGAAGTTGATACAAAGTGAGCTAAAACATTGAAGTTTTTTTTCACTTTTGGATTTTGTATCAATCTCGATATTTTATGGGTAAAATAATTTTCAAATATTTTTTACCCATTGTATTGACTATAAGTAATATACGTATCAAATTTCGTGATTTTTTGATATACGTAGAATTACTTATAACTTTTTAAAATTCAATTCTGATAGTTGAAATTCAAGAATTTCGCTTATCGATCACGACCGATGGCGGCCGATCGATGTGAGTGGCAAATGACTGACATCGTAAGTAGTCGATCGCTGTGTCTGATTTCGGGTTAACAAGGTTTGTTTAGCCTGATTTCAGCTATGGTAAGGGTTCCTAACCACTCCTAACCCTAGGATATACTTTGGGAAGCATTAGAAAGGGTGAAAAACCATTGGATATGGATTAGGAGAGTGGTTTAGGGTTTGTATCAAATCTAAGGTGTGGAAAGTTCATGTTTGAACTTTGAACCTTAATTTTGATGGTTTAGAGTTCTTATTGGCTTAGGGACTTCCCAAGGACATTGTTGGTGCAATGGTCAAGGGGGAGCAAGTCTTTAAGGGGAGTTATCCATCATGGGATGATGGATGTGCTTTTCTTCGTGAAGGAGAGAATGTTATCAATTAGGAAAATTGATGGGATTTTGAGAAACTCAATTTTGAAATTGGGAGAGAGTATATGATTGCCTCTCTTGAGTGATATGAGACTTATCACTAGGAAGATGGTAGACATCCTAGGTATTTTTGGATCAAGGGGGAGATTGTAAGATCTCATTGGGACATGAGACATTGACCTCCTTGGAGAGAAGACCTTTTTGATGTATGTCAAAAAGGGGGAGAAAGTGAAATTACCATTTTGGGAAATTGGTAAGGGAGTTTGAGTTAGGGGCCTAACTCAAGGTTTGTTTTGTCAAACATCAAAAAGGGGGAGATTGTTGGTGCAATCGACCTAGGTCATGATTGACCAGACTCGAGTTTGACTCGAGTGATGTTTTGATGTTTGACAAAGTGGTTTGACATAGTATGTTTGACATTGATGTTTGACATTGATGCCGGTTAATATGTTGGGGAGATTGTTGGAGCAATCGACCTGGGTCATGTTTGATCGAACTCGGGTTTAACTCGAGGGAAACTTTGATGGTTGACTAGGGTTGACCATGTGATTATGGGAAAGTCCTAGCATGGGTCTTGGCAAGGTAAAGTCCAAGTCATGAGTACTTGGCATGGAAAGTCCAAGTGGGACACTTAACATTTGGGAAAGTCTAAGTCTTGAGTACTTGACATGGAAAGTCCAACATGGGTTGACAAGGGAAAGTCTAAGCTTGAGTCTTAGCATTTGAGAAGTCCAAGGGGATTGATATTGGCGGCGTAAAGTCCAAGGGTGAAGTCTTGGCAGCATAAGTCCAATGGTTGACGGTGTAAAGTCCAAGCGGAGTCTTGGCGGCGTAAGTCCAATGTGCCTTGGCGGTGTAGACACCGTTAGCATGACATAGCCGAGGGAAGCACCTGGAGGCTAGCGCGATGGATGAACAAGTCATGGATGACTTGGAGGGATCCGAGAGGCATGAGGCTGATGGAGGTGACTAGAAGGCTTAGGTCTAGGCTAAGGGTGGTCTAGCAAGTATGGGGGCACCATACTTGGGTTAAAACCTCATGTTTGAGGTTGGCAGTCGACTGACATTATGGCCGGTTCGACTGCCGTGAGTCAACTAGAGTTCGACTGCCGGTTTAGAGCTGGAATTGCTCGATGGGCTTGAATGCTCATCGAGCAATGATCGATGTCGACGGCGAACGCCGCTAAGGGACGACACCCGATTGCTAGTTAAGTTTCGACGTAACGCCCGTAGCCGATCGGGCAGCCGTGGCTACGATGCTTGGCAATGATCGCCAAGAGATCCGTTGGAGTTTTTCCAGCGTGGATCGAGCCGTTGTCTCACCACAACAGTGACATCAGTCGATTGGTGACTTATGGCAGTCGACTGATCAGCGGAAATCCAGCCCGACACAGGTTAAAAGCAGTTGTTTGTGGGAGGATTGAAGCAAGCGATTTTCTTGGGCGATTTGAAGGGGAATAGTTGGTGCTTTTTCAGTCCTTCAAGGCTAGTCCAAGACAATCAAAGATCAAGCAATCCAAAGCATTTGTAAAGTGTTTTCTTTACTTGTATTGCATTATATTCCATTGTATTTGCTTGTATTTTTCATTGTATTACTATTGTATACATTGTACGAGGTTTCTCCACCTCCGGATTATTCTGAGAAGGAGTTATTACATAGTGGTGTGCTTGTGGCATCGTTAGGGCTCGTTTGAGCCCGATCCGTGGAGTAGGAACCGTACGGTTCCGAACCACGTTAAATATTTGTGTATTGGTATGTTCGTTTTTGTCTTACTTCATTATTGTTTTTATTATTATCATTCCGCTGCGCATAACGAGTTTTGTAGAGACGAACGCGAAAGATTTTCATCTACGTACGAGCACAACGCTATTCACCCTCCCTCTAGCGGCCTCAAATCCCCTACATAATAGAGCTCCTAGAGGCTACCACAGCCTATCTGTTGTCACCACCACGGATGTGGATCATTCCGTGGCTCGACACGGGACCTCCAACAAGGACTACGACCTAACCATGGACCAAGCCATGGTCGTAGCACGCTGTCGTTGCTATTGAGAATTTTATTAATATTTTATTATTAATTTTGAATTTTCATTTAATTTTAATTCTTCGTCGCTATTTAGAATTTCATTAATATTTTATTAATATTTTTATTTATTTCGAATTTTCATTTAATTTTAATTTTTCATCACTATTTATAATTTCATTAATATTTTATTATTAAATTTATTTATTACGAATTTTCATTTAATTTATTTTTTTTAGTTTTAAAATTTTTATATTTACTATGTTTCGTTAAGAACTTTTTATTTTAATTTGTTTATTTTTTTAAACTTTCTTACTTGTTAAGAAATTTCTGTTAAAGTTAGTTTTTTTATCATCAAGAAACATTCTCTTTCTAAGCCTATTTAAACAAAGGTTTAGGCTTTGTAAGATATTCAGTTTTGATTAATAATATTTCTTTTCGTTTAAACTAAGAGGTGTTCCTCTTTTGTTTACGAATTTCCCATTCTCCTTCGATTCTCTCTGCCCCCTCTACCCTAACCTCATGCATGGAAGATTTTTAGCGCCACCCCGTTGCCCCGCCTACGTCAGTTGGTATCAAAGTCCTAGATCCATGGGAGGTCTACGAGGACATGGTTATGGTCGTGATCGACAGGTTCCGATTGAGGAAGTTGCACCCCAAGATCAAAGCAACCGCGAGCTCATCGATCTACAGAGATAAATTATGGAGTTATATCGGCGATTGCGATTCATAGATGGTCGTCATGGTTGTGACTGACAGGTTCTAATTGAAGAAGCCTCACCCCAAGATCGAAGTTCCCAAGAGATCATCAAGAATCTATGGAGAAAAGTTGGAGCATTAACTCGACGTGTAACATTGCAAGAACTTAAGGTAAGTCTTCGATGCTCTAAAATTCTACATCATCAAGAATATTATAGTCGAAAAGAATGACATGAAGATCTCGTCTACGATGACGATGAAAATTCTATCTACGATGAGGAAATTGAAGACCATGTCTATGATAATGATGAAAACACGGAAGACTATCTATAACGATGATGACATTGACGAGGAAATTGAAGACCCCATCTACGATGAAGACATTGACAAGGAAATTGAAGACCCCATCTACGATAATGATGAAGACATTGAAGATTCTATCTAAGACAAGGAAATTGAAGAAGACCCAAAAGACCCTATCTATGATGATAATGAAGATATGGAAGATTCTATCTATGACGAGGAAGTTGAAGACCATGTCTACGACAATGATGAAGACATAGAAGACTCTGTATACAATGATGATAACATTAACGAGGTCATGGGCAATCCCATCTACGATGAGTACGACGATGATGAGGTAATTTGCGAAGATGACTATGAGACATTGCCTGATCTCTTGCCTAATGATGAAACGAGGGATGAATGGTTGATGATGACAAACACCCGTATTGAAGGACCAAACATTGTACTAGCACCCCCATAAGAGGATTTCACTCTTCTAGTATCTTCTATTTCTCCTCTTCTTTCTATGCCCAGGTGTTTGGTTGCATATGCCCTACCACTTCATCCGAGCAGCATCTTCGACTCAAGTTTGAATTTCTCCATCAAGGATCAAGTCTACCTAATCGGAACTCGAAGATGAGTTCTTTTTAACCCCGGGAGTCTGATGCAGGTGCATCCATCACAACACGACATGCTCATGCCCCTTAACATGAGTATACATCATTTTGGACTAAAATAGGGCATAATAGAGCTCCTAGAGGCTACCACGACCTATCTGTGGTCATCACCATGGACGTGGATCATTCCTGGCTCGATACGGGACCTCCAGCAAAGACTACGACCTAACCATGGACTAAGTCATGGTCGTAGTACACTGCCGTCGCTATTTAGAATTTCATCAATATTTTATTATTAATTTTATTTATTTTGAATTTTCATTTAATTTTAATTTTCCATCGCTATTTATAATTTTATTAATATATTTTTATTATTTTTATTTATTTCGAATTTTTATTTAATTTTAATTTTTCATCGATATTTAGAATGTCATTAATATTTTATTATTAAATTTATTTATTACGAATTTTCATTTAATTTAATTTTTTTTAGTTTTAAAATTTTTATATTTACTTTTCTGTTTCGTTAAGGAATTTTTGTTAAAGTTAATTTATTTTTTTTTAGCATCAAGAAACATTTTCTTTCTAAGCCTATTTAAACATAGATTTAGGCTTTGTAATATATTCGGTTTTGATTAATAATATTTCTTTTCGTTTAAACTAAGAGGTTTCCCTCTTTTGTTTACGAATTCTCTCTGCCCCCTCTATCCTAACCTTACGCATGAAAGATTTTTAGCGCCGCCCTGCTGCCTCGCTTGCGTCAGAAATATATATTAAAAGATTTTATGATGTGCCGATAGAAAATATGGAAGTTGAAAAATCAATCATAATTGGCACAATTATGTTAGAATCAATAGTGTCTCATTTTGGGGTCTTGGCACACTTGAAGGATTTGGATTATCATTATGACAAATTGATATAATTCTAACAAATGACAATTAGACTCAAAACTTAGATATTTTTATAGCTTGATATTAGATTTTTTCCATCCTTTGTTTGCCATAATTCATATCATGACATCATGCTTCATATGATCTTTTAAAATGTCATGATAACACTTAGATTGATTAATGACATAACTAATACTTAGACTTATCTATATCATGTCATGACATCATGAATTATGGACAAATATTTTAATTTATGCAAATCATTTATGTTATGATCATATTCATGTATTAAATTGAATTTAAGGATCAATGACATTAATTTGATGTCCTAGATAAAGGAATTAAATTGGATATGCCTAGATATAATGCATGAACGCTTAAATTTAGGGAAAAAATCAAACTCACATATCACAAAGACCATAAGGAGACATGTGTGTGTATTGATACACCCTATACACATATGAGATTTTAGGAATATGAGTTAAGTTCAATGTGTTTATATGGTACATCAAAATGAACTTAAACTCTTTCAATCATATGCACAAATCATGAGAAAGACTAATGTATAAGTCATGTATATTTAGCTCATAGACCATAATTGAAATTAGGTTTTGAAAAATATTTTAAAATCATTTTGGAAAACCTTGGTGAAGTATATCTTTTGATAGCAATTACCACTACAACAAAAAAGATAATACACAACACTTAAAAGACATCGTAAAAAGTATTATTATTTTTAGTTTAACAACGCTTTTAGTGTAAAGCTTTATCTTTTTTTGTCCTTAGTTATCATAGATAACGTTTTTTGTAAAACTATTATGTATAAGTATTTTTTTTGTCAAAGACAACGATTTTTAAATAGCGTTGTCTTTAATATTTTTTTATTAATAAAAGACAACATTTTATAAAAGTGTTGTCTATGATAAGAAATGTAAAATAAGATATCAAAATAATAATAAAAATAACACTGGTTAATTGAGAACTTAACTTATCAAATTTTGTAAGAATTTATAGTTTTTTTTTTTTAATTTAAATGGAATTCTCGTGGCTGTTCATGGGGATAATTTATTAGATTTGATTAAGCCTCTTTGAGTTGTCATTACGCTTAATGAGGTATTAATAGGATTAATTAAGTGTTAGATATAAACCTAGGTTTAGGTTTCATTTTCTTTCAAATCTCTCGTTTCCCTTTTCTCTTCTCCCGATTGAGCATCTCTTTTCCTTCTCTTCTCTACCACGCCTCTTCGCTCGAGCTCAGCTCAACGATGCTATCGCCATGCCGATCGACGCTGCCCCGACCACTGCTTGATACGCCGGCCCGATTGTCGCCGTCTCTTTGCCTCGCCATCACTTGCATCCGCAATTGTTGTGGTCGCCTGACACTGTGGCTTGCCTTTGATCCGCCATCACCTTCCTCCGCATCCGTCGCAACCGCCTCGTGCTGCTGCCTGGTCCGCCACTGCAGGCATCAGCAATTGCCATTGGCTCTTCTTCGGCCGTGAGCAACTCCATCGCCATGGGTTTCATATTTTTTTCTTTTTCCCTGAGATTGATAGTAAGCCTGTGTTATAAACTTTGGTGAGCTAATTTTGACATGGTTTTGTATTTTTCGATCTCTCAGCTTCTCTACGTTTCATGAGTGCTTTAGTCTTTTGTTTTCTTGTCTCATACCCTTCGCTAACTGTCAAGGTTGTAGAGTTTTCTATGGTAAATTAGCAAAAAAGTTAAATTCTTGGATAGGTCCCTAACACTGGATTCATCATGTGTTTTGTGTGTCTGTTTGTGTACGTATCCAATTTCTATTTTGATATTCCATCTCTTTTTTGATGGTATAACTTGTGCCATTCAGATGTAGCTAGCCCATGTTTATGTGGAAATTCACAACAGTTCAATGGAGTTCGAATTGATTTGCTTGCTGTCAGTTGGGTTACCACTCATCGGTGGTTCTTTAAAACTCCTTCCTTTTCTGTGTATGCTAGGTAATTCTCAAAAAGAAGATGGTACAAAGGTTTCTTTAAACTGCATGAATGATTAGAAATGAATGAAGAGGGGAGGTTGGTTCCTTCTCTGTCCTTATGAAGAACACGTTGAACTGCTTGTGTTCTGGTGAACAAATGCAAGTCAAGGAAATGACCCAATACCAATATATGCAGCATAATAGTGAGGTTGACAAAAGGGTTGACATTGGAAACATTGAAGAAGCGGAGTCATCTCTTTGTGAAGGTCTAAAGATGCATTGCTACATGTTAGATTGCTTTCTACAGTACCATTTAGCATAGGCACCATTATTAATGCAACTAAAATGAAATTTGTTTATCATGCATGGAACTTTTAAATAAGGAGAATATGGACCTTATTTTCTATCTCATGAATACTGATAGTTCACTTGAATTTTTTATTAAGTCAGAAGCTCAAATACTTGCTAATGCTTGCCTTGTTCCTTTGTAGTCATCCTTTAGAAATATCCTTCCTTCCCATCCTACAAAGTTTTGTTCTCCAATATTAGAGCTTAAATTGGTAAAGTGCTCTTGATGAAACATTATTTATTCGATAGCTTGGTAATATGTATTGAGAATAGGAAAATGGAGTTGGACAATTTGAATGTGTTTGAAAATAACCATAGCATGAAAGGTTGGAGTTCTTCAACATGGAGGGGAAGTGCATATTATATGTGATTAACATTGAGCAATTCATATTATGAGTGTTTCTTTGCAGGTATACATAACTTTAAGCTCTCCAGTTGGCATTTCAGTACAACATTGTTGTTTGAGGATTGCGAGTTAAAGCAGAATTTGTTTGAAGACCAACAAGAACATCTAGAATCCAATGTTGAGAAGCTATCTATGTTCTTGGAGAAGGATTTTCCAAGTTTTTCTAATGGAGGTCATAGACATGATGCTACACATCATAAATTTTCTAATGTTGTTGACAGACTTTGCAAACAAATGTAAGTATTTTTTGCTTTATACATGTTTGGTTGTACAAGTTGTTGATCTCTATGTACTTGTCTTTGCAGCTACCAATTCTTGCAAAGAAGAATTTAGGAAAACTGGCAGTGCAACAACAGAAATATGTATAATGGATGCAATTAAGATTAGCAGATCTTTTTTTAATCCAAATTATCCTTGCTTTATATATGTTTGGTTATAAAATTTGTTCTTCGCTAGCTAAGAGGCTAGATGTAGTTGCTTGATTTTCTTGTCATTTAATTTTTTAATCTTTTTTCGTTAATACCCAACTTCTTGGTGATGATACCTGTTGTTCAAAATTTATCCGGTTGGAGTTTTGTGCTCGCGTCGAAGGAATGATCACCAATTTGGAAAAACTCCTTTGATTTCACAAACCAAATCCGGATGCAGCCTCTCCTCCTCTCTATTTGCTCAACCTCTTCACGGATCAACCCTCTCCCCTTGGACGCATCTCCAACTTAAAGGAAGGAGAGCACGCACGGCTTACGCCGTGCGTGCGTGATGGCGGTTCCACGAACTGCCATCGCAGTTCGTGGAACTGCCCACGTCTTACATCTCCCACTCGTCCAAGGTATGTCATACAATGATCACATAAATCATCAAGAAGAGGTATTCAGTCATATAGACTAAATAATCATTAAGACTATTTTAGAGAGGTATTCAGTCTCACAGACTAAATTGAAGCAACATAGATCAATAGTCATATAGACTAATAAAACATCCAATTCATACATTAGAAAATGGTTCGTGCGACAACAAGCACATTGAGCATTCAAATGCTAAGAAAGTTGTTACATCTTACATAGCTGCTCATCGAGTGATGTATGCTAAGAGAAGTTGTTACGCCTAACTTAGCCACTCTCCGAATGATACATAATCATTCTCCCGATGACACAGAGTCATCTCCAGGTGGTACAAAACCATTTATCTTATGACACACAACCATTCTCCAGGTGACACACAGTCGTTCTCCAGATGATACAAAATCATATTTCTGGTGGTACATAACCGTTTACCTGGAAACATCCATGTCTTGCTATTTACCCAGATTAAATAATCTTATTTACATCAATATGAACATCTCTAATCCCTCTTAATGATCATCATGTCAAGAGCATGTCTCATATTCCAAATATTCACAAACATTTCTGTACACAACAGAAAAGAGTCGACTAGTGAATAATACTCATTAGATGTAAACCTATTTAATCTTCCTTTTTAGTGTGAATCTATTCATTTCAATCAATTGCTTTCCTAGCCATATTCCATAGACCGAATCATACATAGTCATAGGTACACACGCTAAAGTAGCAAACCTTGATTAAAACTTCAAGTAGACACCTAAATAGTCACAAAGGGAAAATTTTTGAGATCAACATATAATCTCAAAGGACTCACATAGTAGAGAAGTAGGGATCCATTCTCTTACTACCCTTATTGTCGTCTTAGCACGTGGTACGAATCACATGCTACGATGTCTTTCCTCTTTACCAATAAAGAGTGCATGTTATTATCAAAGTAACATCATACAAATTTCGATCTAGACATTCCTAATGCCTAATCCAGAATTCAACATATGAATCCAGAATTCAACATATGAACTCTAATCTGGCTCAAAACAAGTATAATAAATGTTGGGAACATTTACTTCGATCATTTTTCTTAAATGATCTTATCTTGATACATATATTAAGACGACCCTAACATATAGGAATATAACAAATTTTACAGCTTCCAAAGCTAACAACCACATAGGCTGACCTACAAGCATCGGTCTTACCTCTATTCATACACAACAAATAGAGATGATTGTCCATGTGAGAGGACCAATCACTACCTGCCAACATGCTTATCGAGATCTTATCACTAGAATGTAACATAATATACACTGAATAGATTACGACTGACATTTCAAACAATCAAATCATAATATTCAATTGTCATTACAAAACTGTTACATTCTACGAAGTCCCATGAACTTTACATGCTCATTAAATGACTCTCTAGTCATTGGCTTAGTAAAAGGATCTGCAAGCATAGCTCGTGTAGGGATATACTCAAGAATCACCTTCCTTTTAACAACAATATCCCTTATAAAGTTGTACTTTATAGCTATATGCTTACCCTTGCTGTGATATTTGGGATCCTTGGAAAAAGCTATCGCACTGATCCTGATACAACGATATTTATCGGACTCCCACTATCCTCAGTAATCTTCAAATGCTTTAGGAACCTCCTCAACCAGACTGCTTCTTGCACAGCTGCTGAACATGCCACATATTTAGCTTCCATTGTAGATAAGGCCACACAAGCCTATTTCTTGCTGTTCCAGGAGATGGCGCCACCATTCAACAAGAACGCATAGCCTGATGTTGATTTTCTATCATCCAGGTCCCCAGCCCAATCTGCATCTGAATAGCCCTTTAGGCTCATATCTGATCCTTGATAACAGAGACAATAATCTGTCGTCGCCTTCAGATATCTAAAAATCCTTTTTACTGCCTTCCAGTGTCTCGATCCTGGGTTTGACTGGAACCGGCTGACTAAGCCCACTGCATAGCTAATATCGGGACGAGTACACATCATAGTATACATTAAACTACCTATGGCACTTGCATATGATTTTTTATTCATCTCGGCTATTTCAGCTGGAGTCTTGGGACTCATACTTTTGCTCAAAACAGTACCTTTTGCAATAGGTGTCTGTTTCATCGTCATAATGTGACATGTTGAAATGTTGTAACATCTTAGTTATATAAGACTCTTGTGACAAACCCAAAAGTCTCTTTGGTCGATCCCTGATGATTTTTACTCCTAAGATGTATTCAACTTCTCCCATATCTATTGTGTCAAATTGTGAAAACAACCACTTTTTGACTTCCACTATAAAACCTATGTCATTTCCTGCTATTAGCATATCATCAACATATAATGATAAAATGACATACTTTCCTTTTTCCTTCTTTAGGAAAACGCAATGATCCTCATTGATCATTTCGAAACCATAAGATAAAACCACTTTGTTAAATCTTATGTTCCATTGTCTTGACGCTTGCTTCAGCCCATATATAGATTTCTTCAATCTACATACTTTATTCTCTTGGCCTAAAGCAACGAAACCTTCTGGTTGAACCATATAGATTTCTTCGTCAAGTTCGCCGTTAAGGAAAGCGGTTTTGACATCCATCTGATGTAATTCCAAGTCATAATGCGCCACAAAAGCCAAAATAACTCAGATGGACACAAACTTCACTACAGGAGAAAATGTCTCTTCAAAGTCTATACCCTCTCTTTGGGTAAACCCTTTTGCAACCAAACGAGCCTTGTATCGGTTAATCGATCCATCAGACTTCCTCTTTATTTTGAGAATCCACTTATTCCCAATAGCCCTTCGGCCAGGAGGAAGATCGACTAACTCCCAAACTTGATTCCGAATCATTGACTCCATCTCTTCTTCCATTGTACTTTTCCACTTATCTCTAACTCTATATCCCAACGCTTCCTCAACTGATTGAGGTTCATCTTCGTCAACTGGGAGTATCATAATTGCTTCATTCTCAATATCAAACCTCCTTTTAGGTATGATCTTACGAACACTTTTTCGTAAGTTGGGCTGTTGAGAAGTCATCCCGTGATCAGGCACATTACTCTCACTCGGTTGACTAGGTTCAGGTATCTTACTAGACACCTGTCTTGTTGATAACGACTCATCCTCCTCAAAAAAAGGAACTGTCTTATCAACTTCACCCTTAGTTGGGAACTCAGTTTCTAGAAAAGTGGCATCTCTAGACTCAATCTCAGAGATTGTTCCATCTTGTTGCTCACCTATAAAAACATAACCTTTTGAGGTATCAGAATATCTTATAAAGATACATTTCTTACCTCTAGGTCCGAGTTTTCCATATTTGTGAGAACTAACATGAACGTAGGCAGCTGACCCCCAGGGTCTCAGATTGCTCAAATCTGGTTTTCTGCCCGTCCAACGTTCATATGGGGTTGATGGAACTGACTTTGAAGGCACTTTGTTAAGTATATAAGCCGCAGCTAGTAATGCATCTCCCCAATAGGAGACCGGCAAATTAGCCTGCGCCATCATAGACCTAACCATTTCAAGAAGAGTCCTATTTATTCTTTCAGCAACCCCATTTTGCTGTGGAGTTCCTGGGATTGTTAGCTGTCTAATAATCCCCTTATCATTACATGTTGTCTTGAACAAATCAGACAAATATTCACCCCCACGGTTAGTGCGTAAGACCTTAACCTTACGTTCCGTTTGATTCTCAACTTCGTTCAAATAACGAATGAAACAATCCAACACTTCAGATTTTTGAGAAATAAAATACACATGACCATATCTAGTGAAATCATCAATAAATGTAATGAAATAGGAAGCTCCATGCCTTGCCTTCACACTCATCAGACCACAAATATCCGAATGAATCAATTGCAATGGTGACTCTGCTCTAATAGCCTTTCTAAATGGTTTCCTTATTGTTTTTCCAGCAAGACAATACTCACATATAGACAAGCTGATCTTAGCACGAGAGCCCAATAAACTCTCTTTAGCTAACCTATTCATGCGATCTTGTCCTATATGTCCCAACCTAGCATGCCAGACCTCATCAGTTATATCTGCATCGCTAGTAAGAGAAATATTAGAAAAACAACTATCAAATGCACAATTTACATCAGGCACCACATCTAGTACCATAAAACCATTTGTTAAATAATCATATCCGATTGACACTGAGTCAATCTTAAGTTCAACACACCGCATGTAAAAATTTACACAGTACCCTAACTTAAGAAGAGAAGTTACAGAAACAAGATTCCGTCGAATCTCAGGAGCATACATGACATCATGTAGAAACAAAACACTACCACCACGGAGGTTAAGTTTGCAAGTGCCGATTCCTTTGACCTCAACTCTTGCATTATTTTCAACATAGATCCATTTGTTGCCTGCTGGTACGCGACGGTACTCCACAAATATAACTCGCTCCCGAGCTACATGGTTGGTTGCTCCCGAATCTATAATCCACAAAGGATAAGAATCAACTAACAACACAGAGCTAGTAACAAAATGCTTAGAAGACAGATTCAAAGATACCTTTTTCGGCTCAGTGCATTCTCGAGCGAAGTGGCCTTTCTTGCCACAATTAAAACAAGACAACTTATTTTTAGGTTTCTTTCCTGTCTTCTTCTTCTTTCTCTCAGTAGGGCCTTGTCCTCCAGTTACAACCTCTGTCTTTTTTCCTTTCCCTTTCTTTTTCCCAAACCATTTCTTCTTTTTGGATCCAGATGATCCAGCAGCACCTACAGCCACATAGGCTTGACCAGAAATCCTTGCGGATTCCACTCTCTCCGCCTCTAGTTCAACATGACACGAGACATCTATAAAAGTCTTAATGACGTCAAGGTGCCTTCATAGTTTCCTCAGAATGCGGAAGGGAACGGATCACTGCTTGAACCTGTTGTTTATCGGTCAACTCATGACCTGCAGTTTTAAGATCCCGAATCATGTTTGACATCTCCCTGAGATGCTGAACCATAGTGCTATTCGGGCATTTTTTATAGCTATCGAACTTAATCGTTAGCTGACGAAGCTTGCACAGACTGACCCCACTGAACTTCTCCTTAAGGGCTATCCAGACCGCATTAGCTGATGCAAAAGTTGCATACTCAAATGCCAGGTCGTCCACCATTGAACTTATCAATATGCCCTTTGCAGTGGAGTCTTTCTTCTTCCATGCCTTATAGGTATCAAGATCTCGTCTGTTCTGAGCTGAAGGACCATCTACAGGTTCATCCATAACCTGATTCACGGCTTCTAGAACTTCCTGCTCCTCTAGGACATATTGTATCCTGAGTTGCCATATTTTGTAGTTATCTCCATTGAGTTTTTCTCCCTTATTCAGTTCAGCTATTATGTTCTTCGTAGCCATAATCTATCATAAATAAACACATCATTCATATACTCAGTGTATGTTTTCTATGTATGTAATCTAAATTAAATTCAAAAATAAATCTGATATGGTTTACAAAATCAAGTGATAACTACGTTATCACTCATCATTTGTATGTGCCAATCTGACTTATATTGATCTATTTTATTACATACATCCCACTTAATAAAATTAATCAGCATGATTTTTAACAATAAATGAAACATCATTTAACCATATACTCATGATGAACTAATCAAAGAGTATATAAAAAAATATGCATCACGTAGAGTTAACAGCATAAAATGAACATATCATTAACTTGAACAAGTTGTAAAATGTTAACAAATAACTGACTCTACTAAGAATGTAACAGATTACATTCTTACAACTCATAACATAAATAACTCTAATAGGCTAGATAAATGATCACCATTACAACTAGGACATACACTAGTGTAATAGTAATCATGATATGTTCTTTCCGTCTGGACTCAACTACAACACTCTCAGCTGGGACATTCACAGGCAACCCATGCTGCCCTGACGTAGAATCCTTAGAAGACCTCACACGTATCGGATCATATCCCTCCACCGGGTCTTCCTCAGGATCCTCTTCACAGTCAGCATAGTTAATTAGCTCTGTGCACAACTGGATATATGAAACTCGTCCTTCATGTAACCCCCAACATTGTCGTGCCACGTCAGCAAGATTATCGGGCAATGAACGAATCAATGCCCAAATTCTGTAGTTGTCTAATACTGGAAACTCCTGCATCTTGAGCTTCCAGAATAGTCTGTCCAGCTTCCCTATGTGTCCAATGACTCCATGGTAAGGATCATAGTCTAACTCTTCAATAGCCTCTCTATACCGGTTGCGCATCACATCGCACCGTGTCATAGTAGTATATGTCCGCGTCATCTGTAAAATTGAAATGCATTATGTCAGTACATAACCGACAAAGCCAGTACAAATACCGATTTATTTCAATTTATCAAGGCACAGAACAAATATACAATAATCAAGAAAAAACTAAAATTTCTTGATTTTTAAGGGCTACTTACAATTGACCCATAGACATTTACTATTAGGCCTACCTTTAAGTTATCCACGTTAGATTCCAATTGTTCTAAAACAACCAATCTGACCACTGTTATGAGTTTAGTTGACCAATGTCAACTTTACACATCACTTGTGTGAACTAATTGGACACTTAGGTTTTTGGAAGAATCAATTAATTAAACCTATGCCCAATTAGAAATTTTGATTCTAAGCCCATTTAATTCGGCCCAATTAAATTAGGCCAAATTAAACTTTACCGAACAAATTAAAAATCTGAACAAAAACAGATTTACCAAAAAAATGTTTTTGGAACAGATTTACCACAAATTAAACTTAGGCAAATTGACTTTGCCGTATGGTATCAATGATTAAATTTTTTTTTTAATCAAGCGCAAAGTCACATTCGGCTTTTCCCTAAGTCCGAAGGAACACCATCAAGTTCGCCGCTTCCGAAGTCGCCGCCCAGGCGTCGGCGACCGCGCCTGCTCCGAACGAACGGCTAGGCATCGGCGAGGCACCGCCTCCGAGCGACCGTCTAGCCGTTGGCGACAGCGCCACCTCCGAAGGCGCCCATCGTCCGCCTTCGAGTCGGCGACAGTGCCACCTCCGAAGGTCGCCGCCTCCGAGCGTCGCCGAGGCGTTAGCCGCCACGCTGCCTCCGTCGCCTCCAAAGGTCGCCGCTACTGAGGTCGCCGCTACCAAGGTCGCAGCCTACGAGATCGCTGCTACCGAGGTCACAAAGGCGACGGCGATCGCGACGCCTCCGAACGACCGCTTGCCGGCGATGGCGACCACGCCGCTACCGAACGAATGCCTGGGCGTTGGCGAGCGTGCCGCCTTCAAACGACCGCCTGGGGTCGCCTAGGCATCGGTGATCACTTGACCTCCGAGCGGGGCGAATCGCCGGTCGTTCGAGGAGGCAATCAACGCTCGCCGGTGCCATGGGCGTCGCCAGCCATTTTGCTCGCCGTACCGCATCAGACACTCCAAAGAGCCAAGATCGAGAAAAACCCTCTGTTTCTCTTCTCCTGCGAGAAAGAAAGTTGAACAGGTAAAAATTTCCAGAATTTAATAGCTCTGATACCAATGATGATACCTGTTGTTCAAAATTTATCCGGTTGGAGTTTTGTGCTCGCGTCGAAGGAATGATCACCAATTTGGAAAAACTCCTCTGATTTCACAAACCAAATCCGGATGAAGCCTCTCCTCCTCTCTATCTGCTCAGCCTCTTCACGGATCAACCCTCTCCCCTTGGACGCATCTCCAACTTAAAGGAAGGAGAGCACGCACGACTTATGCCGTGCGTGCATGATGGCGGTTCCACGAACCGCCATCACAGTTCGTGGAACTGCCCACGTCTTACACTTGGTTCTATACTTACCAACTCTTACTTTTGTTTTATTTTCTTCTCCAATGATCACTAATCGTTCATTTTTGTCAATTGATGGAATAGTAGCCTACATCTTTCAAAGACAATAAAATTAATAGTCTTTTTAGGTACATTTTGCTATTTATTGGAATGGATTATCCCAGTTAGTATGTTCATAAACATGCTTACCACTCTAAGTCACATAATGTGAAAGAATGCATAACATTGCAATTCATTTATTTGATATATTTAACGTTGTATCCCTTTATGCTTTCTGCCCTTTTTATGATGATGATAATGATGATGATGATGATCACTATGAAGTGTATTAAGTTAACATGCTCATGCAGAGCCAGTCCTTGTATTAAGTTAACTTGAAGTATCTTGAAAAATTGAAATATCTTTTATCTTGTACTATTTGATTTATTTTAGGATTTCGTGAGTATCCATGGCTGCTTTGAGTTTGTGATATCTTAACTTTGGCATATTCTCTCCAAGATTCAAAAGATTTGTGAGTATCCGTCTTGCTGTACTCTTGCATAAAAAGACTTAGATTCATTTTTTACCTCCAAATTTAGCCACATATGATTTAAGGTGTATAATTGTCCCTTAGAAAATCTACTTGATTTTTTTAGAAATCTTTTAGCTTAGATTGATTGTGTATTTACTGCAACTCTTGTGAATAAATTGTTAGAAATCTATGCAAGATTTGTATTGATCATTTTAATTATAATGTAATAATTTTCTTCCTCACAGATGAATGTGGAAAGAAATTGAAAATGGAGTTTTTTTTGCCTAGGATACTTATATATCCGAGAAGATGCAATCCAGGAAGATTCAATCCAAGTAGCAAGATAGGTTTGAACTAATATGCATGTCTAATATGTAGGTTTTTTACTTTTTTAAACTTAACTTGGATCCAAATTTTGTGGATTATGGCTTCACACTTTTCGTTTTTTCATTATTTGTTGTACTTTAATGATATTTTAATTGGTATTATTTATAAGAGTTTAATTAAGTAGTTCATCGTTTCTAGCAATAACAACACTTTTTACCCATTGTAAAAGTATTGCCTTTGTAGCAAGGACAATGCTTTTTATTTGTTGCAAAAGCGTTGTCTTTACAAAAAAAGACAATGTTTTTATCCGTTATAAAAGCATTGTCTTTGCTAGAAAAGACAATATTTTTACCCATTGCAAAAGCATTGCCTTTGTTAGAAAAGACAACGCTTTTTATCCGTTGTCATTGATTGGGTTTTTAACAACAGTGCTTTTAACAATGCTTTTTCAGCCACATAGGCAACGGATAAAAAACGTTGTCTATTATCTTTTTCTTGTAGAGTACCATTGACAATATTAAGATAAAGTTAGCCAACAATATTTAAGTTTTCAATGGTTTTGAACTTTATATCATTTTTGAAAAATAATGAGTATTTTAATATAAAATTATTTTTCACCCATAATGAATTTTTGGAAGTTTTCAATGCTTTTGAACTTAAACTCTATGCTACATTAGTGTAGAGGGGGTTCAGTCAATTATAAATCTTGTTTTGTAACTTTTTTGCAACACGTTGCTTATTATCAAAAATGGCACCGTTGCAGGGGAATTGTAATGGTGTTTGGTAAACTTAAAATTGTTTGCCTTCCTATTCTTAAAAAAATTTGTAAAAATCCAAAAATTTTGTTTAGGGCTTATTCTTTTATTATCTTGTATATCTATGTATTTTATCATATATACTTCCTGTGTCTTTTGATTTTGATTATTAGTGTTTCAGGAAAGAACGTGAAATTTCTTTAAAACATGGATCCTTATTATCGACAATTTGGAGGGCACAATCATGCTTATAATTTAGATCAGAGTGTACAACCATATGTATTTCCTATCGAGCCTCAGAATTACCCACGACAATATCAAGACATATATGATCAAGCTCCTAGATCTTATAGTTATAATTGGGGAGATCCTTCAACTCAGTATTATCAACCCCAACAAATTTCGGAGCAGCATGAGTACTTCCAACCTCAACAACAAGATAGATATGAGTCATTTTCAAATACCTATAATTATGGTTGGAAGGATCATTCAAGGTTCTAGTATGGAAGCACACAACAGAATATTATTCAACCTCAATTCAAATATCTAGAGTGGACTGATTATCAGAGCTTTGATAATGGAAACGAGCAACAACAGCATGATCAACCTTTCCCAGCATATCAGAGTCTAACATATAAAGAATATAGTGAAGAAATCCCTATTCCCAGTTAAGAAAATGCACGAACACTAGAAAATCTTTTGCAGCTAGCAATTTTGTTACAACAACATCAGCAATAAATGAGCGATAGTCAACAACAACAACAACAACAACAAAGGATGTAGAATTTGCAAATCCAGCTAGCTCAAATTGCATCATCCATCAATCAGATTCAAGCACAGGTTTCCTTTCATCCTCCATCAAAGACCATTTCTATGGATATTGACGCGCTTGGGGAGATGGATTATGGAGTGAGTGATAAACGTGTCTATGATTCAGTTACTCCACAGGGCTCCTATGATTCTTCGTGTTATGATATCATTATAGTATCTGATGGATGAGAATTTTTAGATGAAGTTGTTGTTGTAGCAGATGAAGTGGATGATGATACTAGTAGCTTGAATTTACTCTGTGATGCTATTTGTGCCACTGATACTGAGATATTTGTAGTGGAAGCAGGATCTGAAAAATTGATTGAGGATGATGTTAGTGAGATATTTGTTAGGACCTTTGTAACGCTAGAGGGGGTGTGATTAGCGTTAATGGAATTCAATCGCGGTTGTGTCTACAAATTCGTTAGCGCAGCGGAATATAGATAATACAATAACAATAATGAAAACACAACACGCTAACACGAGTATATAACGTGGTTCGGAACCGCACGGTTCCTACTCCACGGATCGGGCTCGAATGAGCCCTAGCGATGCCAATCACACACCACTATCAAATAACTCCTTCTCGGAACAATCCGGAGGTGGAGAAACCTCGTACAATATGATTACAACAATAATCAAATGAATACAAGCAATATAGTGAAATACAAAGCAATACAAGTAAAGGAAACACTTTACAAATGCTCTTTGAATGCTTGATCGCTTGGTTGATCGAGTAGCACTTGAGACCGAATTGCAACAGCAACTCGCCCCAAATCTCCTCAAGGAACCATTACTTTTTCCTCCACCTCGAGCTCCATATATAGCTTTGGAAAAAGTCGATCGATCGATCGAGACCATCACGATCGATGCCACCTGTTGTCGTGAGACAACGGCTAGTTCCACGGATAAGTCCAACGGAACTACTATCGATCGATTGATTGTGACCATCGATCCGTGATGGAGTACTCACTCGACCACTCAGTCTCGACTCCATTCGTGCGACCACGAGCACCGGTCACCGATGATCACAAGATCGATCGGCCGATCATTGCTCATCACCGATCGCCATCATCCGTCGATCGCTAGGCCATAACCCGCAATAAACCCTAGTTGACTGGTCCCGGTCAGCACCTCATGGCATCGATCCGACCGCACACCTCAAATATGAGGTTTTAACCCAAGTATGGTGCCCCCATACTTGCTAGACCACTCTTAGCCTAGACCTAAGCCTTCTAGTCACCTCCATCAGCCTCACGCCTCTCGAATCCCTCCAAGTCATCCATGACTTGTTCATCCATCGCGCTAGCCTTCAGGTGCTTCCGTCGGCTATGTCATGCTAACGGTGTCTACACCGCCAAGGCACATTGGACTTACGCCGCCAAGACTCCGCTGTGACTTTACGCCGCCAACCATTGGACTTATGCTGCCAAGACTCCCGCTTGGACTTTACGCACCAACCATTGGACTTATGTCGCCAAGACTCCCGCTGGACTTTACGCAGCCAATATCAATCCCTTGACTTCAAACGCCAAGACTCAAGCTTGACTTTCCATTTGCCAACACATGTTGGACTTCTCAATTGCCAAGACAATGCTTGGACTTTCCATTTGCCAAGTACTCAAGACTTGGACTTTCCATGCCAAGACCCATGCTTGGACTTTACCATGACAATTACATTGTCATATGTTTTTGTCGAAACATCAAAACACATCAAAACATCACTCGAGCCAAACTCGAGTCCTGGTCAATCGTGACCTGGGCCGATTGCACCAACAATCTCCCCCTTTTGATGTTTGACAAAACCACACAAAACATTTGAGTTAGAACATTAACTCAATTCCCTTACCAATTATCCCAAATTGGTAATCTTAAAAACATTCTCCAAAATGTTTTCTCCCGAATGTTCTCCCCAAACATTCTCCAAACATTCTCCCTTTTTGACAAATAGCAAAAAAGTTATCACTCCAAGGAGGTCAATGTCTCATGTCCCAATGAGATCTTACAATCTCCCTTGATCCAAAATACCTAGGATGCCTACAATCTTCCTAGTGATAAGTCCCATATCACTCAAGAGAGGCAATCCTATTCACTCTCCCAATTTCCAAATTGGGTATCAAAACTCATCAATTTCCCAATTGATGATACATTCTCATAACTTCTCCTTTTCAAGGAGAAAACACATCCATCATCCCAAGATGGATACCTCCCCTAAAGGCTTGCTCGACCATTGCACCAACAATGTCCTCGGGAGTCCCTAAGCCAATAGGAACTCTAAACAATCAAAATTAAGGTTAGAAATTCAACATTGAACTTTCCAACACCTTAACATTGATACAAACCCTAAATAATTTTCCTAATCCATATCCAATGGATTTTCACCCTTTATAATGCTTCCCAAAGCATATCCTAGGGTTAGGAGTGATTAGGACTTTAACCATAGAAATCAGTTAAACAAACTCGACTACTGTCGGATAACGATCATTGCCATACCATACCGATCAGCCACCCAGAGCTGATCGATAATCAAAATCCGATTTTCGGTTATCGAAATGAATTTCAAAAATCATAAATAATTATACGCTTATCGAAAAATCACGAAATTTGATACGTATAATACTTACGACCAATACAATGGGTGAAAAATATTTGAAAATTATTTTACCCATAAAATAGTGAAATTGGCACAAAGTTCAAAACCATTGAAATTTTCAATGTTTTGGCCCTACTTTGTATCAACTTCATCAATGGTGATTGCTATCAAAAGATAGACTTCACCAAGGTTTTTCAAAATGATTTTAAAATGTTTTCAAAACCTTATTTTGGATCATATTCCTTGGGCTCTATGCACATGACTTGTACACAAACTTTCCCAATGATCCACTATTAAAATTAGATGAGTTTTAGTTCATCTATATGCAAAAACTATGCATCTTGAACTTAACTCATATCCTAGCATCTCACATGTATCTAAGGTGTATAAATACACATATATGTCAATTGAATGTGAGATGTGGGTTTTGTTCACCCTAAACTAGGGTTTCATGCATTTTACTAGGCAACCCTACTTGATTCCCTTATAACTGGGACTTCAAGTCATGCCATAGTCCTTAAATCAATTTTAATCAAGTTAATGCATGAATGTATGATCATGGCATAAATAATAGTGTTATTAAAGCGTGGCCAATGATCATGATGTCATGGCATAAGATGAGATCTAAAAGACACATGACATTTATCCTTAATTCTAAAGCATAATCACATATAAAATGATTAAGAATAAACATGATGTCATGATATGGCATATGGTAGCAATACAATTATACAAATATTCATTCATACACGCAAGATTTTTCAGAAATAAGGATTTCATTTAAACTTAAATTTGTCTTTTACAATCAAAGAGAAGATTGGCTAAGCTCAATCTTACTACAAACATTGACAACCAAAAAAATATCCTCTAATCGTCCGCAGAGGTGGCAATGGAGGTTCTTCACTGACTCGAGTCCAGTTCGCATCATCTCTAGCATATCGCTACGATGCTCTATGCGGACTGGGTCTCCTCCATCCTATCGAGACGGTGCCAAAGCCGCCGCTCGCTAATAACTCATACCGAGTCAACCGATCGCCGATAATCCTCAAATCCTGGACTCACCGCCACGACGAATCGATGGACCCCACGATGTGTCTGAAGGCATTCGGTCATCCTCATCGAGGTGTCCGCATCCTCGCTGCCCCTCATCGCATCTCGGCGGCGGAGGAGGCTGTCAGGCGCCTGGGTGGTCGTGGCGCCAACTCCATCTCGGTAGCCCATCCGTAGCTTTGCTAAGGAGAAGTTCTGAATCGATATCTAGTACACTTCCGAAGCCGCCGCAGAGAGCCCCTATGGATGTTAATGCCTACCGAGTCGAGCCATCTTTGTGATGATATGTCCAAATGGCATATGCACTTTCCTTATGACAGGGAAAGTGAAGTGCACAATGCAATGGAAGATGTTCAATGCAAAGTTTATGTCTAACTGAAGACGCATGGCATATAGAAGAAAAAGATGAGGAGGCCGAATCTTAGCCAGACCTCGAGTGACAATGGGCAGAAAACACCCAACAATGACCTTATAAAGCATAACTCGCTGATAGAGAAAATAGGTTTTAATGGTGGACGGGATAACCAAAATGCGCCATGCATGGACTCCATAGTGATATGGGAAAAAGGCTGTAGGGGAAAGTCCATGGTAGGGTAGAAGATAAGGTATCATTTGACGGCCTACACTGAGAAACTCCCGCAGATTGCAGAGTGAACTCTAAATCGCGCTTTGCAACGCGAGTAGTGTATGTAGGGTCGCCATCTACCTTTTAAGGTTTTGATAGAATTCTTTAATGAGATCATCATTGATTGGATGCGCACAAGACGATCTTCATCAAATTGTAGTATGCAATGAGTTCCATGACGCTACTACAATGCCTATCGAAAAGTTCTTATCTATGTACCTAACCAACATAGGTCGGTACAACCGAGATTCACTCTCGGATGGATCATTCCTACGGCTCCTATTATGAATGTAATGAGATGATATGCAATGCAATGGCAACAATACGCGATTAGATAAACCTACATTGTAATGGAAATAAAAATTAGGGCTCGGAAAGAAGAGTCGCTACTTAGGCGCCATGTGTGTGTCGAAAGGAAGGCTTAAAAGTTGCCGAGGATCGCGAAAAGTCGGAAAAAGCTTCACCACGAACCCTAAACGGAACAAAGACAATAACCCTAAATCGCGTAAACTAGTGCTCCAAGATAGGTCAAAAACAAAGGACGGGGAGAGGCATGCTTATCAACCTAGGACTTTGGAAGACGCCAAGAGCCGGTCGAGAGGGAGCCGGCGATCGGAGATCGAAGGAGGAAGAAACTGCTGTCGCGTGAAATGCCGAACCCTAGCGGTTCGCGCTTAAAACACGATTCGCCGATCGATGTGGAGCATCACCGATCGATAGCGGTTTAACATCGGGTTTACCGAGCCTGCGATCGACCGATCGGCTCGGCAATGATCGTTGAACCTTCGTAACGCTACGCAGCATCACCGATCGATGTTGCTTATCACCACCGCCGCCGAGCATTCGACGATGGCCTTCGGCCTCGGTGAATACCATCATCGACCGATAGACCACATCACCGACCGATGGTCGATCTCGAGAGTCATGGAGCTAGCACTGATCGATGGCCGTATCGTATCGCGGTTACAGTTATCACCCGATCGACATCGATCGCCGATCGATGTCCGATTTCCAGCTCAAAATCGTAAAATCTCGATTTTATCATCTTAATTGTTCCATTTTATCACGTTAGATCTTGTATCTTGAATGTATTGATGTTATACTTTTATTTATGTATTTGTTCATGTATTTTAATGTTTTACTTCATTTTGCAAACATTAACATTCAATGATTTCCAAAACCTAACATCTCACCCTTTCTAAGTGTTGAAATACACAATCAAGGTAAAAGACTTGTTTTGTGAGATGTAATCTATCCTAGACATTCATTTCATGCAACCATATGGTAAAACATATGAAGCATGGTGAATACAAGACATCAAGTTGTGTGGCACTTGAGTATCACTCTAGATATTACCTTTACATCTTAACCACACATTTCTTGATACATGACCTTCCCAAGTGTGCCAATAATCAAAAGTACACACTATGACCTCTAAATCTAGATAGTGTCAATTTTATTGATTTTCATGTTTTCAAGATCTATATTGACACAACCTAAAATTCTTTGAAATTAAAACTCAAGGATATTTCCAAAGTAACCATAACCTTGAGAGTAACCTTAAAGTGCCACCTTTATTATGGTTGAGTTGACTACCCATCCAATCAAGGTTGGCACACCCTAAACCCATCTTAGCGTGAATCAATCACGCCTTAGGAACCCAAAACCTATTTGAGCTCCTAGGTTAATTAGGTATTCCTTAGGATAACCTCCTAGATACCTTCCTAATGACCTCCTAGGCTTGGTAGCCTTGGTCATTTGGGTCTTACCTAGGTTGACACTAGGGGTAACTCCTTGCAACCTTCTTAGTGGCCACCCTAGGTTTCCTAGAAACCTTAGCCACTAGGCACACACCATGGTCAACTCTAGGATGACTTCCTATTGACCTTGGTCTTCCTAGACTTAGTTAGTGTTTCATAGTCAAATGGAACACTATGGTAAGTTACCTTAGGCTTAGGTTTGTGACCCAAACCTTTCTTGCCCTTGGTTGACTTTTGACTCTTAGGTCCTACTTGTTGGCTTTGACTATATG
Source organism: Wurfbainia villosa (assembly GCA_025175895.1). Lineage (NCBI taxonomy): Eukaryota > Viridiplantae > Streptophyta > Magnoliopsida > Zingiberales > Zingiberaceae > Wurfbainia > Wurfbainia villosa. The sequence continues at coordinate 4,016,897 of CM046008.1, forward strand.
ACCTAAAAGTTTGACCAATTGACCCTTGCATTTGATTTTGCATAATTTTAAGGGTCTTTTCTAGTTTTTCAAGTCTTGACCTCAAGACTTGATTTTCCTTTTCTAATATCTCAATTTTTAATTTTTCATTTTCTCTTGAGATATTTTTATTTCTAGGCATATTTCTAGATTTCTTAGCATTAAAACCTAGATGTTCTCCTATTTTCTTAATGCTTTCCTTAGGTAAAATATTTTTAGGGACATTAGTCCCAAATTTCTCCTTATTCTTAAGGTGAGCATTCTTAGCACCTAAGCAAATATGTCTATTAGTTCTAGCATGCTTTTCATGTACAATAGCAAGAGAATTAAAAGCATTCTTTTGCCTAGAAATTGAAGGTGCATTAACAAATTTTACCTTAGGGTTTGCCTTGGAGGCTCCCCTACTTGTGTAGCTCCTTCTTGCCCCTTCTTCTTCCCCTTGGGCATTGACTCCGGTAATGTCGGTTGGCATTTGAAGCAAACGACTTGCTCCTTGCTTCTAGATGTTGGGGGACCGCATCCTTGACCTTTGCAGCCGGTGGAGCTTTCTTTATCCTCTTTGGGCATTTGCTCTAGTAATGCCCATACTCCCTACACTCAAAGCACATAGTAAGTATTTAATTTAAAACTAAATTGATTGAGTTACCTAGTTCGATGGTGGAGACCGAATTGACTTTGGGCTTCTTCATCTTGGCCAGATGTCGGGCTTCTTCTTGAGGTTGCTCGTGTAGAAGATGGTCTCTCCTCTTCTCGCTATTTCCTCTTCCGATCCGGAAGTTGACTCTCACTTCCTCCCGATTCTCTCACTTTCACTTGAGGATGAGCTCTCTTCTTCTCCTCCTCTTCCGAATCTTCTTGGACCGATTCGGGATTTTCGTGGAACTTGATCTACGTGTTTCACAATTCTTTGGCATCCCTATAGCTTCCTAATCTAGACAAAATATCGTTAGGTATCATATCAATTAGCATTTTTGTTACCTTAACGGTTGTCTTGAATTTTTTCCGTTGCTCCTCGGTCCATCTCTTCATCTTGAGGATTTCGCCGTTTTCTCCTCTCGAGCATCAAAACCTATAGTCACGCAAAACCAATTTTCTATATTTGTCATTAGAAAATATTGCATTCTACCTTTCCAATACGAAATGTTCGCGGTTGAAGGAAGGTGGGATGTTGACGTCACCCAATTTTTCTTGAAATTCCATATTCTTCCCTCTAGCTTCTTCAACTCTCTACGTGTTAGTCCGTAGAAGAGCCCTGCCTGATACCACTTGTTAGGACCTTTGTAACGCTAGAGGGGTGTGATTAGCGTTAATGGAATTCAATCAATCGCTGTGTCTACAAATCTGCTAAGCGGAATATAGATAATACAATAACAATAATGAAAACACAACACGCTAACACGAGTATATAATGTGGTTCGAACCGCACGGTTCCTACTCCACTACGGATCGGGCTCGAATGAGCCCTAGCGATGCCAATCACACACCACTATCAAATAACTCCTTCTCGAACAATCCGAGGTGGAGAAACCTCGCATAATATGATTACAACAATAATCAAATGAATACAAGCAATATAGTGAAATACAAAGCAATACAAGTAAAGGAAACACTTTACAAATGCTCTTTGAATGCTTGATCGCTTGGTTGATCGAGTAGCACTTGGAGACCCTAAATTGCAACAAAGAATCTCGCCCCAAATCTCCTCAAGGAACCATTACTTTTCCTCCACCTCGAGCCCATATATAGCTTCAACCTGTGGCCGAAAGTCGATCACCGATCGATCGAGACCATCACCGATCGATGCCACCGTTGTCGTGAGACAACGGCTAGTTCCACGGATAAGTCCAACGGAACTACTATCACCGACCGATTGTGACCATCACCGATCCGATGGAGTACTCACTCGACCGAGTCTCGACTCCATTCTCGCGCCCGACCATTTAGCACCGCCGATCGATCACAAGATCGGGCCGATCGCTGCTCACCACGATCGCCATCATCGTCACCGATCGCTAGGCCATAACCCGCAAATAAACCCTAGTTGACTTCGGTCCGCCGATCGCCTCATGGCATCGGGCCGACACACCTCAAACATGAGGTTTTAGCCCAAGTATGGTTCCCCATACTTGCTAGACCACCCTTAGCCTAGACCTAAGCCTTCTAGCCATCTCCATCACCTCACGCCTCATCCTCCAAGTCATCCATGACTTGTTCATCCATCGCGCTAGCCTTCGATGATGCTTCCATCGGCTATGTCATGCTAACGGTGTCTACACCGCCAAGGCACATTGGACTTACGCCGCCAAGACTCCGCTTGGACTTTACGCCGCCAACCATTGGACTTATGCTGCCAAGACTCCCGCTTGGACTTTACGCAGCCAACCATTGGACTTATGCTGCCAAGACTCCCGCTTGGACTTTACGCAGCCAATATCAATCCCCTTGGACTTCAAACGCCAAGACTCAAGCTTGGACTTTCCATTTGCCAACACATGTTGGACTTCTCAATTGCCAAGACAATGCTTGGACTTTCCATTTGCCAAGTACTCAAGACTTGGACTTTCCATGCCAAGACCCATGCTTGGACTTTACCATGACAATTACATTGTCATATGTTTTTGTCGAAACATCAAAACATCAAAACATCACTCGAGTCAAACTCGAGTTCTGGTCAATCGTGACCTGGGCCGATTGCACCAACAAGTTGGTCCTATTTGCAATTTTATTGCCGATGATGTTGCAAAGGAGATAGTGTCTACATAATTTTTATGTTAAGCTGTGCAACCACTTGATAAGCCTGATCAAAATTACCCAGAAGATATTGAGTTGATTTCAACAGAAGTGGTGGATGGTTGGAGGCCCCCATACTGGACACTTCCATCACAACAAGAGTCTCCAAGAAATATGTTGATGAATGCCCTAACAACAAATGCAATAATCCAGCCCCAAGGTTGGACACTTTTTTTGAATCGCCTCAGACTGCCAGAGAAAATATATGAGGAGGCGATCATATTGGAGGGAGCAGCACAGAACTATCCTGATCACACCATAAAGGCGCTCACCCCCATTCGATCCATCCCACCTCCGACATGGATTCTAAAGCTGAATTTCTTCAACTGCCAGGACAGGATTTCTTTTAGAGCACCCCATGACCTGTGTGGCTTCTTTTATTGAATCTTCTTCAACCGTTAAGACCTCATGGGAGTTTTCTCCATCCCTTCGCATTTCTTTTCTTTGTATATATTTGTTTCTTTTACATTGTTTGTTTTTGTCTTAGTTGTTATATTTCGGTTGTCGAGTTTTTGTTTTGTCGTGTTTTGAGATAAATTCCCTTTGCATTCCTTTATATCTTCGTAGAAGTCGTGAAAGCTAGTTAAATTTGACTGCCGAATTTTGAGATTTATTATCATGAATGGATTATTTGATTGCATGTGATTACTATTTGGTGATGAATTTTGTATTGATAGATTGAGATGATTTTTTTTTTCATTCATAGTGAGGATTGTGCCTTTTTTTTTTTTTGCTTGTGTGTGGTATACTTGTGGTTATTGTAACTCTAAAACTTGCTTTGATTCTTTTGAGATCACACAACTATAGGTTTGCATGATTATTATGAAGGAAATCACACTTGTTTTCCTTAACTTCTTTTATTGTCATGTTTGTTGAATAATATTCTTATCATTCATCACCTCATTTCTTTTCATACTTCTATTTATTTCTTCCCCATTTTTCTTCTAGACGTGGAATACTTGGATGTGTCTTGGTGAGTGTTTTGCCCAAGATGGACAAAATTTTAAGTGTGGGAGAGAAGAGCAACTTAGGAGAATTCAATATAAACATAGGCAAGTTGCGCTTGATCACCATGAGCTAGCCATGCTCTTTATCTTTTTACCTGAGCTTGATGTTGGAGTATAGGGAAGTGCACACTACATGTCAAATTTTTTTTTAAAAAAGGTTAAAAAAATGTTTTAAAAAAAAGTTGAAAAAAAGAAGTTGAAAAAAAAATAAACATTTGGGTGCCCATGAAATAAAAAAATATTGTGAAAATTTTGATATGTTGTGTCATTTTTTATTTGTGTGATAGTATTTTTTGATGGACATCCCTTGTTGCAACCATTGAGAGATTTATTATATATCATGAATGAATTTGTATTGTAGAAAGTGATAGGGGTTTTTTACATGTTATTGGTTTGTTGGAAGATTTGAATGAAATTGTTGGGGCAATATTTTCTTATACTCATTTATGTAACATTCCATTATTTTCATATCTTCTACTATTTTCTTTGTCTCCTTCATTTTTTTTCTTGCATACACATCATTATTTCTTTTATTAAATATTTCCCTTACATTCCTAATAAACCTTCAAAAATTTTGCATTCTTATGTATATAATAGTGGTGAAGAGTAGAAGAGAAGCAAGCATATGGTAGTGTTGGGTTTCCGGGGCACCGACGTGGGCGTGTGTTCGAACATGTTTCATAACTATGCATAGTGGAAGCAAATAAAAATGTGTAATAACTAACTTATTACTATACACACACCACATGTATGCAGGATACAACAATGTAGACATAATCGTACATTTAAATTTTATAATAAAGGAAATTACACTAGGTATACCTGACGAATAACTCGCAGCGGAAAGGGCATAAACCTTAGCGACCCTCGTAAGTTTCACCTCTATCCGAGTTCACACCGAGTGTCGTCGGGATAGCTTCATAAGCTACGAGCTCCATCTTGACAAGAGATACTAGTCTCGCATCGAAGACGTTGTGATCCGAGAGACGATCATAAAACAAGTTCTCCTTGGATGTGCCGGCCAATCAAATTGGTCGATTGTAGCAAGGTGGCCGGCGGTGATGCTGCTAGTTGGTGGCTGGGGCTGCTGGCCGGCGGTGGTGGCTGGCCGGCAGTTGGAGGGGAGGTGGCCAAGGGTTGGGTGGCGGCAACCAAGGAGCCGACGCACAAGAGAGGGAGAGAAGAAGAGAAAAACGGCTAGGGTTTCACAACACCTAATTCATCTACAAAATATCTCTCAACCCCGTTATTTATAGAGAACGTGTTTCTTAACCATTAAGAGACCTTTTCTCAAGGGTTATTGGTTCACAACCAAAACTCGTTAACTCGCTCCATTAATTTAAGTTAAAATAAATCAAACCGCATTGGTCTATTTTAAGTTAAAATAAACCAAACCAATTTTGGTTCATGCGTTTAAAACAAACCAAACCCGTTTGGTTTATTTTCCACCATTGGATTAGAACCAAACCAATTTGGTTCATCCATCATGTCTTCAAAAGACTGGGCCCATCCATGCTTCCGTTGTGACTGAAACAATTTCATGCTCGTTCCTTGTTTGGTCCAACCAAACCAAGTCTCTCTCAATCTGATAATCCCATTCTCAAACTCGTTTTAAATCCTTCAGATAACACTCGTAATGCGTGTGACCAAATAGATTACCGATTTATGTTGGCTGTCTATAATTAACCATTAATTATAGAACGATCATGAGTGACACTTAGTAGTACATCGTTATCCCCAATTAACCGAAAAATTAACGGTTGATCCCAGAATAACTTTTGAAACCTTTCAGCAGCTATAGTGAGTCGTGCCATGTTCCCTTCACTCATCTTATACCCACTTGGTTCAGGACATGGTCTATTGTGTCAGTCCCCACTAGGCTGACTACATCACACCTAGTCCAAGTATTACTTCCTCGTTCTTGGGATTCTAGTTACTGCACATGTATCCAAGAGTACCATACTCTAAATATGCATTGCTTTGGCCAAAAACTTTAGTAACAATCTAACGAGAGGTCATAGGGTATACATCTCCTCGTAAGGAGTGGTGAATCCTTTATAGGATATTCAAAAACCTTCGACCACTTCGACTTATACCCAATCATCCCGGGTCCACATCTCCTCGGAGATGCTTGCTTAAGATGTCAAAACATAAGTCTTCATGACCAAGATGACTTGAATACTGCAAGTCGAAGGAACATCGCACTTAAGCTGCAGTAAGAACTTCATTGACATATCCATATATGCAGAGAACCATATGAAGTCTTACAGCTGGTCACTCTAATGAACTAGTTACCATAACTAGCATCCACGGTTAACTCCGGACATCCCAATGTCTCCAGCCAGTGAGAAACAGCTGCTTGGATAAACCAAAGAGTATGACTCGTGTCAGTCTCAATAGAATTGATGGTGTCCGAATACATCAATTCGACTAGGGGTAATTCCAATACATCACAATTACACATGTAGAGATATTCACTAGTTGTGATCCAATCACAAATTCTCTCATGCTGTTGGGGAGATTCAGTAAATAAGTTTAAGATCCAATCAAATACATGAAAACATGTATACTCAAATAGTGAATCTTCATTTATCAAATAAATGGTATAACCATAAGGCGGTTGCCTTAAGACACCTCTCATATATAACAAACATATAGTACATAAACCATGAGTAGCTTAAGTAAACTCCACTATTATATACTTATGAGACTGAGAGAAACCACCACAACCTTTGTGAGGCTTATTCATTCTCAGTTTATTCAAGATGGATTAAAGTTACCATGTGTAAGATTTGAGTCCATGATTGCTTGAGTCTTTGAGTATTGACAATCCTAGGTAACTTTCTTTCACGATCTTCTATTTATGATTGAGAATTGCTAAGGGAATGCATCCTTAGTTGTTTTCTTAGTTTTGTTTACTTGCACGAGACGTGAAAGAATAAGTGTGGAGGAATTAATAATTCATGTTTTGACATGTTATTTTGTATTTATTCCTCGGTATTTTAATCCATTCGTATGGTTAATTTGACATATTTATCATGTTTTACAAATATGGATTGTTTTAGCGCCTTAATGCAAATACTTGCTAATTTGATGTCCTTAGCACTAATTTATTGTATACTTTATTGTGTAGGGCATTCGAAGAATATATCGAGGAATGCACATGGAAAAAATGGAAGTTACTGTAGCAGGTTACTATAGCACTGCGAGTTGTTTGTCCAAATTAAAGCACGATTGCCCATGCCTTTTAGCACGGTACTATAACTACTGTAAAAATAATGTAGCACAGAAGATTTTTTCATAGAAAAACACACGGCCGTGTGGCATGTGCAGTTTGGGTTGGAAATCGTATAAAAGTCGCAAAAAGTTAGAGCAAACGACATCTCTTCTTCCTTGGAGCCCTAGCAGTCGCCTTCCACTCTCATCCATCCATTTTCCTCCTTCATATTCATGGAGGAACTGCTTCATCAAGGGATTCCGACAACGTCTTCCTTCTCCACACCTCGTCCATCTCTTCCTTTGGATTCGAGGAGGAGTTCTGCCCTGACAACACTTCTTCGAGCTCAACCAAATTCACAAGAGTTCAGAACATCCATCAAGCTACTGGATTCAGGAGTTTGCGTCATCCCACATCCACCGTCGCTTTCGGAGACTCGATCGAGCTCCGTTGGATTTAGACGGAGGAACTTGTTCACACATCAAGCTTATCTTGAGTTGATTAGATCATTTATCTTTTGTTTAGATTAGCTTTAATTTTCTACATGTCAAGTGTTTGTTAATTTACCCTTACATTTGTATTAGTTTAACTTAGTTCCTTTAGTTGTGCACATTAAGTGTTTGTCTTAATTCCTCTTATAATTTTGCTTGTTTTAATTATTGCACTTTGATTGTTTACTTTAATTCCTGCATTATTTTACTTGTTGAATGTTTTTGTTACTTGCCTTGTTAGATTAGAATTTTAATTATCTTGCAATCATAGTTAGAATTCAAATCCAAAACTCCCCATTTATATTAGAAAACCCAAAGCAATAATGTAAATGATCCTAAGGAAACCACTCTATTGATTGCATTCGTTGGAAGACGACCTGAGTCACCTCTATGCTACATTAGTGTAGAGGGGGTTCGATCAATTATAAATCTTGTTTTGTAACGGTAGTATGCCACGCTGCTTATTATCAATGGGTTTGACCATATGTTGACCATATGGGTAGTGGATGATTGAGATATCCAAGGTCATATGGGGGAGATTGTTATGAGGGAGATTGTTGGAGCAATCAATCTCAGGTCAAGGTTGACCAAGCTCAAATGAGACTTGAGTGGAAGTCCAAGTTTTGAGACTTCACAAGTAAAATTCCAAGTATAGATACCTGACAATAGAGAAGTCTAAGAATACATTCTTGGCAAGGAGAAGTCCGCAAGGAAAAGTTAAAGGGTGGAGTCTTGGCAATGGAAAGTTCAAATATGGATATTTCGCAAAGGGAAAAGTCCAAGTGTGTAGTCTTGGTCGTGTAAATCCAAGTGTATAGTCTTGGCAACGAAAGTCCAAATATGGTTATTTGGAAAAAGAAAAGTCTAAGAGTGTAGTCTTAGCCATGTAAGTCCAAGGGTGTAGTTTTAGCGGCGAAAGTCCAAGTTTGGAGACTTGGCAAAGGAGACCCATTACCATGATAAAGCCAACAGAACCACTTGAAGGTTAGGGCCAAGGGTAAGGAGTCGTGGACTCGAACCAAGGGCTTGAGGCTGATGAAAGTGGCTTGAAGGCTTAAGTTTAGGCTAAGGGTACCCGATGGCATAACAAAGCCGATGGAAGCACCTGAAGGGTGCGAAGAGTGAAGGAGTCGTGGAGGACTTGTATGGACCCTGAGGGTGTGAGGCTGATGGAGGTGTCTTGAAGGCTTATGTCTAGGCCTAGGGTAAGTATCAAGTATGTGTAGGGTCGATGACATTGTGCTAGAGGGGGGGGGGTGAATAGCAATTTTGATTTCGCTTCGATGGATTGCGTGTCTACAAAGCTTGTTAATGCGCAATGGAATATACAACAATAGAAATAAAATGCACAATAAGAATAAATACACACAAGCACACAAACACGAGATTTAACGTGGTTTAGAACTAGGATTCCTACTCTACAGGGTGAGCTCTGGTGATGCACACCACCACTATCAAAGTTCTTCTCGGTATGACACTGGAGGTGGAAAAACTTCTTATAAGGTCTTACAACAATAAGAATACAACCAAAATGAAATACAAGGAAAATACAAACAATTACAAGTAAAGAACATTTTACAAAGAGAGCTTTTGATTGTTTTCTCTTTGGTTGCTTTGGACAAGCTTGGAAGGTCTAGAATGCAATAGAGATTCTCCTTCAAGATCACCAAAAACTGGCAATCCCAAATCCTCCACGAAGCCTCCTTATAAAGTTGAGCTTGGGATGATTTTTTGCCTTCCAGTCGACTGCTCTTACCCAGCAGTTCACTGGCCTCAATACCGTTGTCTCACAACAATTCCATTCATGTGGGAATTTGTCCACGGATACATCAACAATCGACTTTCCTTACCAACAACACTAGTAGTCAACTGGCCAGTCGACTACCTAAGAATCTGTGGACTACTACAGTGTCATCAGTCGACTGCCCATCCATGGCAATCGACTGCTCAAGGCCAGTCTGTTGGAGGATTGTGGCACGGCTAGAAGGGGGGTTGAATAGCCCGATGTCGTAGATGGAAATCGCTCGCATCTTAATCATCTACAAGAGTAATTAGCGCAGCAGAAATGCTAAAATAAGACAATTAAAACAATACAAAAGAGTGAAGAAGAAGCAAACACTAACACACCAATGTAACGTGGTTCACGGCCCTTGCCGCTAGTCCATGGACAATTCGTAAGGCGAATCACTCCCCAACTCCAATCAATAATCTCTCCTTTAGCTTAAACAAGGTGGAGGTAACCTCTTTACAATAATTTCTTCCTCTTACAATAAGATAGAGCTAAGAACAAGGAAGAGAGAGAAAACACGTTTAGGGCACTTGGGAGTATGAATATGAGCAAAGCATTAACCTCCCAAAGGCACCCAAGGCCTCCTTTTATAGAGAGGAAGTCATTCTTCCTGTTGGGCATGCAACAATCGACTAATGCATGCCATTAGTCGATTGCCGCTCTAATGACTGACTGACAATGACTTCTAACTTGCCATCATCACCGTCCAACGATAGCCTTGGCAGTCGACTGCTGCCTACATAGCCGATTGATCAGTCGGCTATAAGCGATTTTGTGTCCGCATTCACTCATAGCAGTCGACTGTTATCCCTTGGCAGTCGACTGATGGTGCAACAGTTGACTGCCAAACCCTAGCAGTTGACTGCTAGGCCAGAAATCCATCAGTCGAACACCAGTCGATTGCTCTTAACTTGGATCAGTCGACAACTATCTATATCAGTCGACTGATGTCGGGTAAAACCTCAAACACATACTTGTTTGAGCATCCGACGGTCGGGTAAACCTCAAACCACCTGTTTGAGCATCCGACACTTCCATTCGTCGGGTAGAAACCTCAAACTCATGTTTGAGCATCCGACTTATCCAATTATCGGGTAAAATCTCAAACACAAGTTTAAGCATCTGACTTGTCGGGTAAAACCTCAAACATAAGTTTGAGGGTCCGACACTTTACTTAGTCATTCGACCAAGTTCACCTATGAGTTACCCCATCCCGGGTTACAATCGCTCAATCTCTCATCTTCCCATGAAGTTCCTCACCGAAACTCTCTTCGTCCGGCTACATCCCTTGGATGCACTAAGCCCGCGGCTCCTCCAGTGACATCTTTTGCGTCTCGCCCTGAAGTCTGCTTCCTTTTGCTTCACTCCAATGCTCCTCGTCCGGCGGTCCCTCGGATGCACCAAGCGCACGACTTCCGTAATGTCATCCTTCACCGACTCAAAGACTCAAGTCATGAGATGGTGAACTCGCCAATGTTTTCATCAAGTCAACCATGTGTGATTCACTTAAGTTCTGCACAACTTAAAAACACACATCAAATCACATAAACAACCTAACTTAAGCCTTTTGCCACACACATCAAAACCAAATCATACTTGGATACATGGCAATCGATCGCCACAGATTTAGCCGAGCAATGAGCCTCTCACTAACTCGACCCATTGGTCGCCTGAGTCAACTAGGCTCACGAGTGTCAAACACTCAGCCAGTCGACTAGTCCATAACCCTAGTCGACTGATAAACCACAAATATGAGGTTTAACCCAAGTATGCTCCCCTTATACTTGATACTCACCCCTAGCCTAGACCTAAGCCTTCTAGCCACCTCCATCAATCTCACGCCTCTTGGATTTCTCGAGTCCGTGACTCTTCATCCTTCGCGTTAGCCTTTAGGTACTTTCATCGACTATGTCATGCTAATCGGGTCCTTTTCTAAGGTTCATTTGAACTTATGCTACCAATACCACATGCTTGGACTTTACACTGCCAAAACCTCACCTTTGGACTTCCTTACCAAGATCCATTTGGACTTATACCATTAAAACTATATGCTTGAACTTTACGCTGCCAAAATTACACTCTTGAACTTTTTCATTGCCAAGTACCCATGACTTGGACTTTCAATTGCCAAGTGCCCATGACTTAGACTTTCCAATTGCCAAGACCATATTTGGACTTTCCATGCCAAGACCATGCTTGGACTTTCCTTACCAACTCCATGTTGGACTTTCCAATTGCCAAAGTTCACTTCGACTTTATGCCACCAAGGCTACCCACTTGGACTTATGCTGCCAAGGCTTTACCTTTGGACTTCCCTTCCCAAATATCCATATTTGGACTTTTGAGGTTGATTGCTCCAACAATCTCTCCCTAATAATCTCTCCCATATGACATTGGATATCCCAATCATTCACTAGTCATATGGTCAACATATGATCAAATCATATAATTAAACAATGGTCAAACTCATTGTCAATCCATTGTCAAATATCAAAACACTACTCGAGTCCCACTCGAGTTTGGTCAACATTGACCTGGAGTCTATTGCACCAACAGTATGAGAGGATTATATTTAGATTAAACCTCATGTTTGAGGTTTACCAGACGACTGTGGCTTTGGCCAGTCGACTGGTCGAGTGCATGTCACTCGGGAGGCCTAGTTGACTAGAGTAGTTGATTGAAGTTATGACCTAGTCATCTGAGACTCGATTGCTCATCTGTGACTCTGGCAGTCGACTGGTGGCTTGCACCAGTTGATTGGCCTTAAGTGGACAGGGCATAAAGGGTTCATAGTCGACTGCTAGATGTAGGGGACCGTTAGAACGCTAGAGGGGGGTGAATAGCGTCATGATATGTGTGATGGAACTCTTTCGCATTCGTCTCTACAAAACTCGTTATGCGCAGCGGAATAATAATAATAATAGCAATAACAAATTAAAACAAATACGAACACAAAGATATAACGTGGTTTGGAACCAAATAGTTCCAACTCCACGGATCGAGATCTAAAGAGCTCTAGCAATGTAAATCACACACCACTATGCAAACACTTCTTCTTGACACAAGTCGGAGGTGGAGAAACCTCGTACAAATGATTACAACAGTAATACTAAATAACAACAAGCAAATAAGATGAAATACAATGCACTACAAGTAAAGAAAACACTTTACAAATGCCTTTAGATTGCTTGCTTGTTGATCGCTTGAACCGTAGTTGAAGACCCTGATTTGCAGCAGCAAATCGCCTCAAAAATGTCCAAGAAATCGCTGCCTTTTTCCTCCTTCACGAGATCCATTTAAAGCTTCTACCTGTGCTGGAAAAAGTCGATCGTCGACTGCTCGGGACCATCAGTCGACTGATGCCACTGTTGTCATGAGACAACGGCTAGATCCACGCTGAAAAAATCCAACGGATCCATCATCAGTCGACTGATCATGACCATCAGTCGACTGATCAAGCCATCACTCGACTGCTGACCGCAGCGGTCGAGTGAGACTCCATTCTGTGCTCGATTTTATTGGGATCTTTGTAATGTCTAGAGGGGGGGGGTGATTAGCCTTTCTTTGTTTCTACAAAAACATTAGCGGAAACAATACAAATATAAACACAAATAAGAACAAGAAACAAGAATACAATGCTAACACCCGATGTACGTGGTTCGGAGATGACGCTCCTACTCCACGGCAATCTGTAAGGTGGATTATCCCTAGCCAATCTTCACTAAAACCTCCTTTGGATGAACCAAGGCGGAGAAACCTTGTCTTACAATGCACTCCTCTTCTTTACAATGATGGAAGATTAAGATTAGAGAAGAGAAGGTTTAGAATCATAAAAACACTTGGAGAAAGCTTGGTGAGCACAGGGGTGTAGCTAGGAATGAGAGCACTAACTTTACCAAGCTCCCCAAGGCCCCTTCTTATAGAAGAAGGGATGTTTTTCCCGTTGGGCTTCGATCAGTCAATTGATGCTCACCATTAGTCGACTACCGCCGAAGCCAACGACTTCTGAACAAACAGATCTGCGGAGATACGTAGCCACAATTTCCAACAACCAAGTGATCAGTCGACTGATCCCTCTATCAGTCGACTGATGGAGTGATCAATTGCCACTATTAGCGGTCGGCCCGATTGCTAACATCGATCGGCCGCCCTTAGCTGCAAGCCGATCGATGGTCGTGGTTTCACCACGACTCGAGCACTGACGGGCCGATCGATACATCGTATCGATCCGATCGATACTCATCAAGTATGAGTAATTCACACTTGATTTTACACCCTAGACCTAGACTCAACCTTCTAGCTCCTCATTAAGCCTTGCGCCTCCAGGATCCCTCCGAGTCCGCGACTTGTTCATCCTTTGTGCTTTGCTTCCAAGAGCTTCCTTCGGTTTCGTCATGTCTTGGGTTGCCAAATGCTTGGACTTTATGCTGCCAAGACTACAAGCTTTGACTTATGTTGCCAAGACTTTACTTTGGACTTCTTTTGCCAAGGTTCACTTGGACTTTACGCTGCCAAGACTACAAGCTTGGTCTTACGCTGCCAAGTCCATCCCTTGGACTTCCCTTGCCAAGATCATGCTTGGTCTTCCTTTGCCGAGGTTCACTTGGACTTTACGCTGCTAAGACTACAAGCTTGATCTTATGCTGCCAAGTCCGTCCCTTGGACTTTCCTTGCCAAGATCATACTTGGACTTCTCTTTTACCAAGTCTTCATTCTTGGATTTCCCTGTCACTTAAACATATTTGCAATTAGATCACAAAGCATTGCCTAACTTAGATGATTGTCCAAACATCAAAACATATAAATGCTTGGGGCATTGTTGCACCAAAAGATTTCTCGAGCACCAGTCGACTGATCACAAGATCAATCGACTGCTAGACCAATTAGTCGACTGCCCACCTATGGCAGTCGACTGCTAGGGCGATTCCCATATTCAAACCCTAGTTGACTTATACCAGTCGACTGCCACATGGCACCAGTCGACTGACACACCTCAAACATGAGATTTTAGCCAAAGTATGGTTCCCCCATACTTGCTAGACCACCCTTAGCCTAGACCTAAGCCTTCTAGCCACCTCCATCGGCCTCACGCCTCTCGGATCCCTCCAAGTCATCCATGACTTGTTCATCTATTGCGCTAGCCTTCAGGTGCTTCCATCGACTATGTCATGCTAACGGTGTCTACATTGCCAAGGCACATTAGATTTACGCCGCCAAGACTCCGCTTGGACTTTACGCTGCCAACCATTGGACTTATGCTGCCAAGACTCCCGCTTGGATTTTACGCTGCCAATATCATCCCCTTGGACTTCTCAAGTGCCAAGACTTAAGCTTGGACTTTCCCTTGCCAACCCATGTTGGACTTTCCATTGCCAAGACCCATGCTTGGACTTTCCTTGCCAAGACCCATGCTTGGACTTTCCTTGCCAACCCATGTTGGACTTTCCATTGCCAAGACCTATGCTTGGACTTTCCATGCCAAGTACTGAAGACTTGGACTTTCCCAATAACCACATGGTCAACCCTAGTCAACCATCAAAGTCTCCCTCGAGTCAAACTCGAGTCCGGTCAATCATGACCCAGGTCGATTGGTCCAACAATCTCCCCAACATATTAATCGACATTAATGTCAAACATCAATGTCCAAGTTCCATGTCAAACATACAATGTCAAACATCAAAATATCACTCGAGTCTGGTTAATCGTGACCTGGGCCGATTGCACCAACAATCTCCCCCTTTTTGATGTTTGACAAAAACAACCTTGAGTTAGGCCCCTAACTCAAATTCCCTTACCAATTTCCCAAATTGGTAATTTTACCTTCTCCCCCTTTTTGACATACATCAAAAAAGTTCTCTCTCCAAGGAGGTCAATGTCTCATGTCCCAATGAGATCTTACAATCTCTCCCTTGGTCCAAAAATACCTAGGATGCCTACCATCTTCCTAGTGATAAGTCTCATATCACTCAAGAGAGGCAATCCTATTCACTCTCTCAATTTTCAAATTGGGTATCAAAAACCCATCAATTTTCCCAATTGATGACATTCTCCCCATAACTTCTCCCCCTCAAGAAGAGAAAAAATACATCCATCATCCCATGATGGATGTTGGTGCAGTGGGCACCTAAGTCGAACCTAAGTTTTGATTATAGCAAATGATACAAAGTTAAGCTTATATTGTTATCTCACGAGCTAAATCAAGTGTGCAGAAAAGTCTCAATGCTGGAGCTGAAGGCTAGCGACACCCGGAGGAAGCCGCGGTGGTCGGGCGACACTCGAGTTACTTCGGAGTGAGCCGAAGGAATCGAGTGGAAGGCCGGAAGCAAAAGCGACACGTAAGTATCGAGGTAAGCTCGTGTGTGCGAGCGTAAGTGAGGTCGTATCCTCTTTATGGGGATGATCTTAGGCGACGATCCGACCCAAGACTTCCCATGGAAGGTCTATGTTGAGATCGGACGGCAAGTGGCCATCGAATTCGCTTATATTTTGAGCTAACTCTTTATTGTAGTCAAAAATCCACGCCATTCAACCCGGCCCGATGGCCAACCGGTGGGCAAAAATCAGCCTCGAGGAGTCAAGCTTTATCACCATTTTTCAAGGAGTTTTGTGCCCATTTGTGATTGGTTGAAGACCCATTCGTTGAGGGGCTTAAAGGCTATAAAAGGAGGGCCAAACCTAGGGTTTCATCCTCAATTCTAAGTGCTCAAAAGCCTCCGTTACGCTGCAACTCTCCGACGACTCTACAACAACGTCGCCAACAACCCTAGCTTAAAGTTTCTTTTGTTTAGTTGTTGGTATAATCTTAATTTGTTATTGCTTTCAATATTGCAATTCTTTTTAATCGAGGCTTTTCGTTGCATTTTACTTTAATAGAAGAGAGGGTTTGTCTCTCTATCTTTTTGCTTCGAAGGCTTTTGTAATCGTAAAACTCCTACCTCCAACAAGGAGGAGTGTTTTAGTGAATTGCCCTACGTACACGGTCTAGGACCGTTAGGGCCTTGGAGTAGTAGCCGAAGGCTACGAACCAAGTAAAAAAACTATTTGTCTCATTTAGTTTTTATTTACATTTCTGCTGCGTTTAATTGTCTATCGAACGATTTAAAAGAAAAGTTTTTATCGCTATTCACCCCCCCTCTAGCGATCCGCTTCGATCCAACAATTGGTATCAGAGCCGGGGGTTTCTAAGATTTGGTGAAACCACCAATCTAGCCATTTTTCACAGATTTATTTTTCTTTTATTTCTGTTTATTTCTGATTTATTTCGCTTTGTTAAATTTACTCCCGCACTACTAATCCAAGACGCGAGTCTTGGTACTTTGTTTTGTGTTTTTGTCGTTGCTAGTTTCTTCGTCTTCGTCCCTTTTTGTCTTTTGTTCTAATGGCCCATCTCGAGGGTTTTAGCACCGTCCGACCTCCGTTTTACAACGGAGATGACTTCCGTTATTGGAAGGGTTGGATGGAATGCTTTCTCAAAACCCAAATTGAGATGTGGATTATAATCCAAACGAGTTTCACACTTCCGACTAATGAAGTGGGTGACTCCTTGGATTATGATCAATGGACCATTGAGACAAAACGACAAGTCGAAGCCGACGCCAAGGCAACACAAATCCTCCAATGCGGCTTGTCCAAGGAGGAGTTAAATCGCGTCGGCCCCTTCATTAGCGCAAAGGACCTTTGGACAAAGCTGATCGAGTTACACGAAGGATCGGATCAAGCTAAGGTTTGCAAACGTAATTTGTTGTTCAATAAATTGTACACACTAAAAATGCAGGAACACGAGTCCGCGACGCAACTCCACGCCCGTGTCCAAGACATAGTCAACAACCTACACGCGATCGGGCAAAAGGTCGAAAACCGCGACCTTATAAGGTATGTTCTAAACTCTTTTCCGAGGACTACCTTGTGGGCATCCATGGTCGATGCCTACAAGGTCTCCAAGGACCTTTCTAAACTTAGATTAGATGAACTCTTTTCGGATTTTGAATTACATGAGCAGTCCAACTCAGAACCCGAGAGGGGTATAGCCTTGTTTGTAGGTTCAAAGAAGAAGAAAATTGCAAGCAAGCCACCACCAACCGAGGAGGAAGATGAGTCCGAAGAAGAAGTTGACCCGGAATTGACTGCCGAACTAATGAACCTAGCTCGAAGGATAGCCAAGGGACGAAAGCGAACCACAACTCGACCCAACCAAGGTAAGCCTAAAAGTTCTAATATTAGGTGTTATGAGTGTAACAGGTTTGGACATATAAAGTCCGAGTGCCCCAAGCTCAACCACCAAGCTCCTAAGCACAAGAAGGCCCTCAATGTGACATGGGAAGAAGCGTCATCCGAAGAAGACGAAGATCACGTCTTCATGGCGAAATCGATTGAGTCTGACACGGAGATTGAACCTGAACTTGAGTCAGAACCTGAGGATGACTCGGACTACGAAGCTACCTTCAAGTCAAGCCACGGATACGCATCCGGTTCAAAAGATACCCTTAAGGTGAGTCGAACCTTATTTAATACTTTACATAATACGGTTAGGTTTTTGTCTAGGAAGTTAGCTAAGTCCGAGTCCAAGGTCGAGACCCTGGTTGAGGAAGTTAAACTCCTCAAACACGAGGTCTCCCTAACCTCTTCGACTAGTCGAGTTCAAGAGAAGGACTCAACTCGGGTTGAAAAACTCGAAGTTGAGAACTCACTCTTGAAAAGTCAAGTCGAAGATCTTAGGAATACGTTGGAAAGGTTTACTTTGGGATCCAAAGGACTTGACCTCCTACTTGGATCGCAAAGGGCCGTGTACAACAAGGTCGGACTAGGGTTTAGCTCAAACACGACCAATAAGTCGTATATGTCAATCGTAAGTAGACATAAAAAATGTGTCCAAGCATAAGTCCCTAAGACCACTTTGATTTCAACTCTAGGATCCAACTCGTACTGGGTTCCCAAGGACCAAATCCACTATGTGGATAGACCGAACCGATTCAACGGTCTAGGGGGAGCCAGTACAAAACATGTTTGTGTTTTAACTTAGAAATTGCATGCTTAGATTTATTTTTGTTTTTTTTCTTTCGTGAACTCACTTAGAACACGTAAATAACCAACTAAAATCCTTCGAAAAGATTGAGCCTCGGGGAGCCTCTTTTCAAATAACCAACTAAAATCCTTCGAAAAGATTGAGCCTCGGGGAGCCTCTTTTCAAATAATCAACTAAAATCCTTCGAAAAGATTGAGCCTCGGGGAGCCTCTTTTCAAAAATAACTAGTTAGACGAGGAAATAATTTTAGGTGAGTCAAGTCATCATTTTCTTGAAAATGACTTTGTCTAAGGAAGTGGTCAATGATCCGATAAAAGAAGGCCCTCAGGCCTCGCCACGACCTGGAAGCCATGATCTTGAAAAGGTAAACTTGACAAGCCTAGGGTCAAATCCAAATCTAACATTACTTAAACATAAATGCACTTAATCAACTTAATTGGAAGTCATCTCACAAAGAACACATAAGTATAACATGCTTGATCATATAGACTCCGGTGAGATGACCTAGGTTTAACAACTTACAACCAATTTTTTTAAAAAAATCCAACCACCTTGTGTGTAGGATCAATGGATTGCTTCCTCGACACATGATCGGGATCAACTCAAATTAAGCTTCGATTCAAACGACAAGGATCGGTAGCCTTTGGGAATAACGGCAAGCTCAAAATCATCGGATCAGGTGATATCGAGCTTAACTCGAATTTTGTTATTAAAAATGTATTACTTGTAGAGAATTTTGAATATAACCTGCTTAGCGTAAGCCAATTATGTGACAATAATTATAAGGTCGTATTTTTAGAAAATGAATGTGTAATTAAAACAAATGAAACAGCTAAAACAATACTCAAAGGAACTAGGACAAATAACATTTATACAATTAACTTAATCAAATCCTCAGCCAAATGTCTTATGACACAGGAAGAGGAATCATGGTTATGGCACCGACGACTCGGTCACTCGCACCCAAGACTCGTCCACAAGATGAGTCAGAGTGGCCTAGTCAGAGGCTTACCCAACCTTAACAATTTGGTTAATAAAATATGTAATGCTTGTCAACAAGGAAAACAACCTAGGACACAACACAAGTTAACTAACCAAGAACGAACCTCAAGTGTACTTGAGCTCCTGCATATGGATCTATTCGATTCACATGGAGCCAAGTCACTCAATAAAAGTCAATATTGCTTAGTCATAATCGATTTACTACTCCAAGTTTACCTGGGTTAGGTTCATCAAACATAAAAATGATACCCTAGATCAATTAATCAATTTATTCAAATTAATCGAGAATCAAAAAAAAAACCTTAAGGTTAAAAGAATTAGAAGCGATCATGGTGGTGAATTTGAAAATCAAAGATTCACCGACTTCTGTAACCTAAATGGATACCACCATGAATTCTCTTGCCCTAGGACCCCTCAACAAAATGGCCTAGTGGAGCGGAAAAACCGAACTCTACAAGAAGCCGCTAGGACCATGTTGAACGAATATGACCTACCCGAGTAGGTTTTAGTGGCCGTGAGTACGGCATGCTATGTCCAAAATAGAATCCTTATGGTAAAGAGGCACCTTAAGACCTCATACGAGATTTATCATGATAAAATACCTAACATCAAGTACTTTAAGGTATTTGGGTGTAAGGTACATATCCTAAACACTAAGGATTACCTAGGGAAATTTACATCCAAGACCACAACCGGAATCTTTCTAGGATACTCGACTACAAGTCGAGCTTATAGAGTATATAACCACGACACCCTTAGAGTCGAGGAGACTATCAATGTAGTATTTGATGAAGGACATGAACCTACAAAACCCCCGGCAACCCCAATTAGCGAGCCGATTCATACTAGACCTAACTCTGATCCGGAGATCAAGTCTAGTGTTAATCCTAACCTAAGTCAACCAAGTCACTCTATTGATCAAGTGATAGATGACTCCAACCAAACTAATGTTCAACCAAGTCACCCCATTGATCAAGCATTAGGTGACACAAACCCAACCCAATCTAGGATTCAGACTAACCACCCTATCGATCAAGTGATAGGAGATCCTAATCTAGGAGTTCG
This sequence comes from Wurfbainia villosa, assembly GCA_025175895.1. NCBI lineage: Eukaryota > Viridiplantae > Streptophyta > Magnoliopsida > Zingiberales > Zingiberaceae > Wurfbainia > Wurfbainia villosa. The sequence goes on from CM046008.1 coordinate 4,037,298, forward strand.
AACTAGAGCATCCTATAGGAACCTTAGTCAAATTTCCTTAATTTCAAAGATAGAACCCAAATCAATTAAACAAGCTCTTCTTGATCCCGATTGGATTATTGCAATGCAAGAAGAGCTAGCTCAATTTACTAGGAATGAAGTGTGGGAATTAGTACCACCACCTAAAGACAAAATGATAATTGGAACAAGGTGGGTGTTTCGAAATAAGCTTGATGATAAAGGTGAAGTAGTTAGAAACAAGGCTAGGTTAGTCGCCAAAGGGTTTAGTCAAGTCGAAGGCTTAGATTACGACGAAACCTATGCCCCAGTAGCTAGACTCGAATCCATTCGAATGTTGCTAGCTTATGCCGCACATCGAGGATTTAAGCTGTTTCAAATGGATGTTAAGTCGGCATTCTTAAATGGATACATTAAAGAAGAAGTTTATGTTAGCCAACCCCCCGGATTCGAAAATCTAGATAAACCCGACCATGTTCTAAAACTTAAGAAAGCTCTCTATGGACTTAAACAAGCTCCTCGAGCTTGGTATGAGAGACTTTCAATCCATCTTAAGTCAAAAGGGTTTAACCAAGGCTTAGTTGACCCAACTCTCTTCGTAAAAACCTTAGGTAAAGAAATATTCATAGCTCAAATTTACGTAGACGATATAATTTTTGGAACCTCTAACTCAGCCTTACTAAACGAGTTCGTTTCACTCATGGAAAGTGAGTTTGAAATGAACTTGGTAGGCAAGTTAAGTTTCTTTTTAGGTCTACAAATTAAACAAACTAAGGATGGTATATACCTATATCAACAAAAATACACTAAGGAGTTAATTAAAAGATTTGAAATGCAAGACGCTAAGATAATAAACACCCCAATGGCGATTAATGTTAACATAGGAGAAGACCTAGAAAGTAAGTCCATTGACTTAAAGTACTATAGGAGCGCGATAGGAAGCCTCCTATACTTAACTGCGAGTCGACCCGAAATCCTATTCGCAGTAAGTATGTGCGCCAGGTTTCAAACCTGTGCTAAGGAGTCTCACCTAACCCTAGTTAAGCGTATCCTTAGATATCTTAAGGGTACACTTAACGTTGGTATTTGGTACCCTAGATCTACGGAGTTCGAACTAATCGGCTACTCCGATTCGGATTATGCCGGTAGTAAACTCGATAGAAAGAGCACGAGTAGTTGTTGTCAACTACTCGGCTCAAGTCTAGTGAGTTGGTGCAGTAGGAAGCAACATTGTGTTGCCTTATCTACCACCGAAGCCGAATACGTTGCGATGGGTGAGTGTGTAACTCAGCTTCTTTGGATGAAGCACACTCTCCGAGACTTTAAGTTGGACTTCACCAAAACTAAAATTTTTGTAGACAACATAAGTTCGATAAATCTAACTAAGAACTCTATATGTCATTCAAGGACAAAGCATATAGAGGTAAAACACCATTTCATTCGAGAACATATAGCCAACGGCTCCATACAACTCGAATATGTTGACTCGAAGTCTAACCTAGCAGATATATTTACTAAACCACTACCCGAAGCCGAATTTAGTCTCTTGAGACGAAGATTAGGCATGTGCGTAATAGAATAGGAACTTGCAAATTATATTTTCTTACTACTATTTCTTACTTTTTTTTCATGGAACTAGCATAGGACATACCTTAGATATCATGCACCTATAGATTTAAGGAGCCAATACATCTCACAACACATAGGACTAATGTGTTTGTGTACTTAGCCACGTAGATGGGCGTGAGATGTTAGGACCTTACTCCTGGTTCCAGATGTAGAGCTAGTGCATCGCTATGAACCACGGAGTATAATCATACATACTAATCGACTCTGACTAGGACTGGTTGATCCTTCATATCAATCAAGCCAAATATGAGTCGAACATTTTATAGATGAACTTATTTTCAGTATATTATTTTTAAAAATAAAAATGTGGAACATGCTTGGACTTTAAATTTAACATTTATTTTGTTTTCCACACACCCCTTACTCTTTTCGATATACGGCAAAAGGGGGAGAAAAAGGAGAAAAAGGACAAAAGTTAAGGGGTCAAAATTTTTTTTTGATAACTTAACCCTTACTTCATAATTAAACCAAAAGTTAACTTTAAGTTTTGAAAACTTATTTAACTTTTAAAGGCCAAGGTTAAGAAATCATTTGGTTTCTTAACTTAAAACTTATTTTAAACACTATGGCCAATATTAAGTAATTTCGGTTACTTAATTCTTTTTCTTAGTAGCAAATATCAAGGGGGAGAGTTAAAACCCTTTCTCAAGTACTCACCCTCGGTCAAGGGGGAGGATTCCTCAAGGGGGAGCACTTGAAAAAGAATTTTTATATACTCCTACTCATTCATGCATAATCTCATACTTATTTTTGTCTTAACTTTGTATGTGGGTTTGCCATAAATCAAAAAGGGGGAGATTGTTGGTGCAGTGGGCACCTAAGTCGAACCTAAGTTTTGATTATAGCAAACGATACAAAGTTAAGCTTATATTGTTATCTCATGAGCTAAATCAAGTGTGCAGAAAAGTCTCAATGCTGGAGCTGAAGGCTAGCGACACCCGAAGGAAGCCGCAGTGGTCGGGCGACACTCGAGTTACTTCGGAGGGAGCCGAAGGAATCGAGTTGAAGGCCGGAAGCAAAAGCGACATGTAAGTATCGAGGTAAGATCGTGTGTGCGAGCGTAAGTGAGGTCGTATCCTCTTTACGGGGATGATCTTAGGCGACGATCCGACCCAAGACTTTCCATGGAAGGTCTATGTTGAGATCGGACGACAAGTGGCCGTCGAATCCGCTTATATTTTGAGCTAACTCTTGCCATCAGTTCAGCGCGATTCAACCGGTGTGCTCAATTCGCCGCTTCAGGTGGTCAAAAATCAACCTCGAGGAGTCAAGCTTTATCACCATTTTTCAAGGAGTTTTGTGCCCATTTGTGATTGGTTGAAGACCCATTCGTTGAGGGGCTTAAAGGCTATAAAAGGAGGGCCAAACCTAGGGTTTCATCTTCAATTCTAAGTGCTCAAAAGCCTCCGTTACACTGCAACTCTCCGACGACTCTACAACAACGAAGTGCTGCCAACAACCCTAGCTTAAAGTTTCTTTTGTTTAGTTGTTGGTATAATCTTAATTTGTTATTGCTTTCAATATTGCAATTCTTTTTAATCGAGGCTTTTCGTTGCATTTTACTTTAATAGAAGAGAGGGTTTGTCTCTCTATCTTTTTGCTTCGAAGGCTTTTGTAATCGTAAAACTCCTACCTCCAACGAGGAGGAGTGTTTTAGTGAATTGCTCTCCGTACACGGTCTAGGACCGTTAGGGCCTTGGAGTAGTAGCCGAAGGCTACGAACCAAGTAAAAAAACTATTTGTCTCATTTAGTTTTTATTTACATTTCCGCTGCGTTTAATTGTCTATCGAACGATTTAAAAGAAAAGTTTTTATCGCTATTCACCCCCCCCCTCTAGAGATCCGCTTCGATCCAACAATGGATACCTCCCCCTAAAGGCTTGCTCCCCCTTGACCATTGCACCAACAATGTCCTTGGGAAGTCCCTAAGCCAATAGGAACTCTAAACCATCAAAAAATAAGATTCAAAGTTCAAACTTGAACTTTCCACACCTTAAATTTGATACATTCTCCTAACACCTCTTCTAATCCATATCCAATGGATTTTCACCCTTTATAATGCTTCCCAAAGCATATCCTAGGGTTAGAAGTGGTTAGGGACCTTAACCGTAGCTGAAACCGGGCTAAACAAACTTGTTTATCCCGAAATCAGGCTATCAGTCGACTCTCTCAACTACCAGTCGACTGACACCCTCATCAGTCGACTGCCACCCAGGTCAGTCGACTAATAACTGAAAGATCCTAATTTCAGTTATCAAAATCGATTTTCAGAAAATTATAAGTAATTATACGTAATTCTAAAAATCATGAAATTTCATACGTATATTACTTATAGTCAATACAATAGGTGAAAAATATTTAAAAATTATTTTACCCATAAAATAGTGAAATTGATGTAAAATTCAAAAGTTTGTGTTCCACTAGACACAAACCTTGGTTACTCTTAGGGATAACTTCCCTAGTAACCTTGGTCTTCCTATACCTAGTTTGTGTTCCATAATCAAATGGAATACTATGATAAACCACCTTAGGCTTATGTTTGTGACCCAAACCTTGCTTGCCCTTGGTTGACTTTTGACTCTTAGGTCCTAGGTGTTGACTTTGACATTTGGACCCTTGACTTTGACCATTAGACCCTTGAAATTGATTTTGTATCTTATTTAGGGTCTTTTCTAATTTCTCAAGCCTTGATCTCAAGGCTTGATTTTCAAACTCTAATTGCCCAATTGATTTTTGATTAGATTTTTGGGCATTGTCCTTTCTAGGCATATGTCTAGTCCATTTAGGATTAAAACCTAGGTGCTCTTGCACCTTTCTAATTGTCTCCCTAGGTAGAATTAGTCTTGAGTTATTTGACCTAGGTTTGTCCTTAGATAAATTATTTTTAGAGACATTAGTCCCAAATTTCTCCTTATTTTCAAAATGAAAATTCTTAGCTCCTAAACAAAAATACTTGTTCCTAATAGCATGCTTTTCATAAATTTCAAGAGAATTAAAATTCCTAGCATGCTTTTGTCTATTAACTAAAGAAGGAGCATTACAATATACCTTAGGGTTTGCCTTAGAGGCTCCCCCTACTTGTGAAGTTCCCCTTTGAGTCTTCTTCTCCCCCTTTGGGCATTGACTCCGGTAATGCCCTTTTGAATTGCACTTGAAGCATATGACATGCTCTTTGCTTCTTCTAGTGGGGGCACTGACATCTTTTGATCTTTCGTAAGGTTTTGTTGCCGAAGGAGTCTTCTTGACTTTCTTTGGGCACTTACTCTTATAATGCCCAAATTCCCTACACTCAAAACACATAATATTATTTTTATTTTGAATTACCGTGTTTGAGTTACCTAGGGTGGAGGTGAGGTTCTCTTGAGCTTGCTCTTCCTCTCTACCGGATGTAGATGGTTCTTCTCGTTGCTCCGGTGTTGAGGATGCTCTAGTCTCCTCTCTCTCAATCCTTGAGGTGGAGGTCTCCTCCAATTCTACTTTCTCTTCCTCCTTGGATGTTGATGGTCTCTCAACCTCCAAGTCCTCACTACCTTGTGAGGATGATGTGCTTGCCTCTTCGGTCCCTTCCTCTTGGACCGGTGATGGACTTTCATGGAGCTTGGCCAAATCGCTCCAAAGCTCTTTGGCATCCATGCACTCACCTAGGCTACACAAGAAGTCATTAGGAATTAAATCTAAAATGAATTTGATTACCTTCTTGTTTTTCTCAAATCTTTGGAGTTGATCTTCACTCCATTTCTTCTTCTTGAGGAAGCCACCTTTTGGTCCTCTTGGATACTCAAATCCTTCCATTAATAGGGACCATTCCTCAAGGTATCTCATCATCAAAAAATCTTCAATTCTTCTCTTCCAAGAATTGAAGCTTTCTCGTCCGTAAAGGGTGTAGGGCACCAGTGTGTTGATGTCCCATCCTAATTGTTCTTGGACTTCCATCTTCACCCGCTAGCGTGCTCCCTTAGCTGTTAAACTTCAAGAGCGGCCTCACTCTGATACCACTTGTAGGGGACCGTTGGAACGCTAGAGGGGGGGGGGGTGAATAGCGTCGTGATATGCGTGATGGAACTCTTTCGTGTTCGTCTCTACAAACCTCGTTATGCGCAGTGGAATAATAATAATAATAGCAATAACGAATTAAAACAAACATGAACACAAAGATATAACGTAGTTCGGAACCAAATGGTTCCTACTCCACGGATCGAGCTCAAAAGAGCTCTAGCGATGCCAATCACACACCACTATGCAAACACTCCTTCTCGACACAAGTCGGAGGTGGAGAAACCTCGTACAAATGATTACAACAGTAATACTAAATAACAATAAGCAAATAAGATGAAATACAATGCACTACAAGTAAAGAAAACGCTTTACAAATGCCTTTAGATTGCTTTCTTGTTGATCGCTTGAATCGTGGTTGAAGACCTTGATTTGCAGCAGCAAATCGCCTTAAAAATGTCAAAGAAATTACTGCCTTTTTCCTTTTTCATGAGCTCCATTTAAAGCTTCTACCTGTGCTAGAAAAAGTCGATCAGTCGACTGCTCAGGACCATCAGTCGACTGATGCCACTGTTGTCGTGAGACAATGACTAGATCCATGCTGGAAAAATCCAACGAATCCATCATCAGTTGACTGATCATGACCATCAGTCGACTGATCAAGCTATCACTCGACTGCTGACCGCAGGAGTCGAGTGAGATTCTATTCTATACTTGATTTCTCGAGCACCAGTCAACTGATCACAAGACCAATCGACTGCTAGACCAATTAGTCGACTGCCCACCTATGACAGTCCACTGCTAGGGTAATTCCCGCAGTCAAACCCTAGTTGACTTATACTAATCGACTACTACATGACACCAGTCGACTGACACACCTCAAACATGAGGTTTTAGCCCAAGTATGGTTCCCCTATACTTGCTAAACCACCCTTAGCCTAGACCTAAGCCTTCTAGCCACCTCCATCAGCCTCACGCCTCTCGGATCCCTCCAAGTCATCCATGACTTGTTCATCCATCGTGCTACCCTTCAGGTGCTTCCATCGGCTATGTCATGCTAACGGTGTCTACACCGCCAAGGCACATTGGACTTACGCCACCAAGACTCCGCTTGGACTTTACGCTGCCAACCATTGAACTTATGCTGCCAAGACTCTCGCTTGGACTTTACGCTGCCAATATCATCCCCTTGGACTTCTCAAGTGCCAAGACTTAAGCTTGGACTTTCCCTTGCCAACCCATGTTGGACTTTCCATTGCCAAGACCCATGCTTGGACTTTCCTTGCCAAGACCCATGCTTGGATTTTCCTTGCCAACCCATGTTGGACTTTCCATTGCCAAGACCTATGCTTGGACTTTCCATGCCAAGTACTGAAGACTTGGACTTTCCCAATAACCACATGGTCAACCCTAGTCAACCATCAAAGTCTCCCTCGAGTCAAACTCGAGTCCGATCAATCATGACCCAGGTCGATTGGTCCAACAATCTCCCCAACATATTAACCGACATTAATGTTAAACATCAATGTCCAAGTTCCATGTCAAACATACAATGTCAAACATCAAAATATCACTCGAGTCAAACTCGAGTCTGGTCAATCGTGATCTGGGCCGATTGCACCAACACTAGCTCTTGGAAGTTGATTTCTAGCTATGACAATCGACTGCTGAGTTAGGACAGTCGACTGGTCTGGCAGAATTTGATGTGGATTAGTCTGCTATGAGACAACGGATAACTGGGTAGTCGATTGACGGTTAAGGCCAGTCGACTGCTAGACAAAAAATCAGCCTGAGTGGAGGCTTAAAAGGAGGATGCGGAGGACTTCTTCCACAAGTAGTTCTTTGGTGATTTTGAAGCAAAGTGTTGCTGCATTTCAAGTCTTCAAAAGCTATCCAACACGACCAAAGTATCAAGCAATCAAAAGCATTCTCTTGTAAAGTGTTCTTTGCATTTCTTTCATTTGCTTCTTGTATTTAGTTGTATTGTTGTATAAACTATATTGTAAGAGATTTCTCCTCCTTCAGAATATTTTTGAGAAGGAAAAGTTCATAGTGGTGGTGTGCATCACTAGAGCTCAACTAGAGCTTGGCCGTAGAGTAGGAACTAAGGTTTCGAACCACATAAAATCTCTTGTGTAGTGTTTGTATTGTGTGTTTGCATTTCATTTATGTTTTACTTTATTTCCATTACGTACTAACGATTATAGACAAGAATGACATGATCGAAAACGAAAGAAATCGACGAAGTTATTCCCCCCACCTCCTCTAGCACACCAAATGATCCCCAACACAGTCGACTGGTAGGGTTCACTAGTCGACTGGTGTTACTGTTCGAGTAAGCATTGAGTTTAGAACTCGATCGTGAACATTAACAGTTGACTGTGAATAGTAACAATCGACTGTGAATAGTAATAATCGATTATTGGGATTGTTGTGTGCACTAGAGGGGAGTGAATAGTATTCCGAACTCGATTTCTTGTCTATAAAGCATTAGCAGCGGAAACAAAAATAAATATAAAAAATATAAATCACTGCACTCATATTTTATGTGGTTTGGAATCCTCAATTCCTACACCACGACCTAGCTCATCTACGATAGATCCCACTATCTCTTCTCCTTTTTGGAAATACTCTGGAGGTGAAGAAACCTCTTACACTGAGCTTTATGAAAGAACAATAAAACAAGTGTAAAGAAACCAACTTAACATAAATGAAATAAAACACTTTACAAAAGAAGCTTTTGCTTGATTTCTTGTTTGGTTGCTTTGGAATCCTTTTGAAGATATGGAATGTAACAACACTTTCCTTCAAAAATCCCCAAGAAATCGATGTTGAAGGCTCCTCCATGCCCTCTTTTTATAACTCCACAACGGGTTGATTTCTGCCAACCAGCTGACTAGCCTTACCCCTAATTGCCTGGTCACTTATTAGTTGTCTCACAACAACTTAATCCACGTCGAATTTAAACCGATCAGTCGACTTTCATAAGCTACCAATCGACTGCTTAGTCGACTCAGAAATTTTTTATGCTCTATCCACTTAAAGCTAGTCGATTGCTTCATCTGAGCAGTCGAATGCTTTGTTGGAGCACTATTTCTCAATCTCCCAAGCACCTCCATCATCTCGACTACCTGTGACCAGTCAACTGGTCCAAACCACTAGTCGACTGCCCGAGCACTTGTCAGAGTTTCTCGAGTGTCGTGACTTCACTTGCCCGAGCACTCGACCAGTCGACTGATACACCTCAAAATTGAGGTTTAATCCATCAAGTGTAATTCTCTCATACTTGACACTTACCCATAGCCTAGATCTAAACCTTCAAGCTTCTTTCATCAAACTCATGCCTTTAGGATGCACCGAGTCCATGACTCCTCATCCTTTGCACTAGCCTTCAAATACTTCCTTCGGCTTTGTCATGTTATTGGGTCTTCCTTTGCAAAGAGGTCGCGCCTCCGGGACTTCCATTGCTAAGTTTCTATACTTGAACTTTCCCTTGCTAAGTATCCATACTTGGACTTTCTTTGCCAAGTGTCCATACTTGGACTTTTCCTTGTCAAGTTTCCATACTTAGACTTTTCCTTACCAAGTATCCATACTTAGACTTTCTTTCTCAAGTGTCCATACTTGGACTTTTCCTTGTCAAGTCTCCATACTTGGACTTTTCCTTGCCAAGTATCATACTTGGACTTTTCATGCCAAGTGTTAATACTTGGAATTTCCTTTTCCAAGTATCCATGCTTGAACTTTCCTTGCCAAGTATTCATACTTGGACTTTCCCTTGTCAAGTATCTATACTTGGACTTTACTTGCCAAGTTTTCATATTTGGACTTTTCCTTGGTAAGTATCCATACTTGGACTTTTCCTGGCCAAGTATCCATACTTGGACTTTCCTTACCAAGTCTTTGGCCAAACTTGACCTACTTGACTTCTTGAACAACAACTCATATGACTATGGATATTGTCAAATATTAAAACTCTACTCAAGTCCCACTCGAGCTTGGTCAATATTAACCTGAGGTTGATTGCACCAACAATCTTTCCCTTTTTGATGTTTGACAATATCTTTAAATTAGGCTAGCTCATAAGCCCAACTCGCCTCTTCTTATGCCAAAGCATAATGAAGATTTCCTAATTTAGACCCTTCATTCTCCCCCTTTGGCACACATTAAAAAGTCTCTCAAAGACTTCCATATCTCATTCCCAATGAGATCCTTCATTCTTCCCTTTTTCCAATCTTTCATCTTTAATCCCTTCATTCTCCTTAGTGATAAAAACCTTATCATACAATGAAAGATAATTTTTCATTCTCCCCTTTTTCAAAATTTATTTATCGTACTTTGATGGACAATCTCTCCCTAAAGGCTTGCCCCCCCTTGACCATTACACCAACAATGTTTTTGGAGAGTTCCTAAGCCTATAAGAATCTAAACAAATAAAACAAATACAAATCACAAAAACAAATCACTACACTGAGGTTTTACATGGTTCGGAATCCCTGATTCCTACTCCACAACCTAGCTCACCTAGAGATAGATCCCACTATCCCTTCTCCTTCTCGGAAACACTCTAGAGATGAAGAAACCTCTTACACTGAGCTTTACAAAAAAAACAACAAAACAAGCGTAAAGAAATAAACTTAACACAAATGAAATGAAACACTTTACACAAGAAGCTTTTTCTTGTTTGGTTGCTTTGGAATCCTTTTGAAGACCTGGAATGCAACAACACTTCCCTTCAAAAATTTCGAATACTCCTCTGTATCTTCCTTTTATAAGCTCCGCAACAGGTTGATTTTCGCCAACCAGTCGATTGGTCACTTATCCATTGTCTCACAATGGCTTAATCCACGTTGGATTTCAGCCGATCAGTCGACTGTCATAAACCATCAGTCGGATGCTATAAGCTACTGATCGACTGCTTAGTCAACTCATAAACTTTCTATGCTCTGTCCGTTTAAAGCCGATCGACTGCTTTTTCTGAGCACTATTTCTCAATCGCATGAGCATCACAGTCACTCGAGCACTTCAGTCATCCCAACTGCCCGCTACCAGTCGATTGGTCCAAACCACCAGTTGACTGCCTGAACACCCGTTGGAGTTTCCTAAGTGTCGTGACTTTACTCGCCCGATCACTCGACCAGTCAACTAGTCAAACCCCCAATCGACTAGTACACATCAAAACTAAGATTTAACCCATCAAGTGTGATCCTCTCATACTTGATACTTACTCATAACCTAGACCTAAACCTTTAAACTTCTTCCATCAACCTCACACCTTTAGGATGCACTAAGTCCACAACTCTTCATCCTTTGCGCTAGCCTTCAAGTACTTCCTTCAGTTTTGTCATGCTATCAGATCCTTCCTTTTCCAAGAGGTCATGCCTTTGAGACTTCCATTGTTAAGTCTCCATACTTGGACTTTTTCTTGCCAAATATCTATACTTGAACTTTTCCTTGCCAAGTCTCCATACTTAGACTTTGTTTGTCAAGTATCCATACTTGGGCTTTTCCTTGTAAAGTATCCATACTTAGACTTTTCCTTGTCAAGTCTCTATACTTGGACTTTCCCTTGCCAAGTATCCATACTTGGATGACTATAGATATTGTCAAACATTAAAATTCTACTCGAGTCTCACTCGAGCTTGGTTAACCTTGACCTAAGGTTAATTACACGAACAATCTCCCCAAGATTGACTGCTATAGTGTTTTCAGTCTAGAACAATATTTTTATCTCAAAACCAAATAGAATATTTGACAATCGACTGATATGGGACTTTCAGTCAACTAATGAACCCGAAATCATGAATTTTATATTTAGATTATTAGACTAGGTGCCCTGCAAGCCAACTATTGGCTAAGATTTTGTTTACTATTGTAAATAAAGCATCCTTTATTTTAATACAATTCAATTCAGTTTGGCATTTACTTTATCTTAATACTCATGCTAGATCCATAGATAAAATTCTTAAATATACTACAATGAGATGTAGTGGTACATATGATAGCCATCATAAAATACATAAATATTCACTATATATTATAAACTTGTTCCTAGTAATTTGGGTCGTCTAATAAACAAGTATAAAAGGACGTTTGAGCTAGAGACTAGCATCTGTGATGTAGTGTATCACGTTTCATTGGTAAGGACATAAAGATGTTCAAGCATATAGATGGGTGCTCATACAATGAGTTCATTAAACAACCCCTCACATAGACTTTCTAATCGGTTATCATTTATCAAGTAGATAAGTCCTTGGTTGTGGCTGTACACTAGTAGTCCTTATGACCCAGGATAACATTGATACTCTATATGCTGGGGTTGCACTTTTGTTGGGGACCGTTTAGTGTGCTAGAGAGAGGGGGGTGAATAGCGTCCGTCAATTTTCTCAATTACATTCGTATGCTCATCTACAAATAGTTAGTACGCAGCAGAAATACAAGCATACACAACATAAGCAAGAATAATACAAGCACAAGATAATGTTTTTACATGGTTCAGAACTTATGGATCCTACTCCATTGTCGGGCTTTAGTGTTTACTCCACTAAACCTTGTCTCCTTTTCGACAACACACCGGAGGTGAAAAAAACCTCTTACAATGATTTTATACAACAAATACAACCGAAATACAAGACAAGAATGAAATACAAATGCAAGAAACACTTTACAAAGAGGTTTTGATCACTTGCTTATTTGGTTGCTTTGAATGACTTTGAAGACCTGGAATTGCAGTAGCACTTCCCTTCAAATCCCCCAAGAACTAGAAGCTTTAACTCTCCATTACAACCTCCTTTCATAACCTACATTGAGTTGATTTTCTGCCCTAGTCGACTGCTCACCTATCCGTTATCTCACAATGGACTAATCTGTAGAAGATTTGTGACCGCTAGAAAGGGGTGAATAGCATCGTGCTAGTACGTTGATGGATTTCAATTGCGTTCGTCTCTACAAGTTTTGTTAGCGCAGCGGAAATAGAAATAATAAAATAAATATAACACAAACACAAACACTACACAATCATATAATATGGTTCGGAACCGAACGGTTCCTACTCCACGGATTGAGCTCTAGCGATGACACAAACACCACTAAGCAATAAACTCCTTTTCAACAACACGTCGGAGGTGGAAAAACCTCTTACAAGTGATTACAATAAGTAATGCAAAGTAAACAAGATAATATAAGTGAAGATGTAAAGAACACTTTACAAACTAGGGTTTTAAGCGCTTGCTTGTCGGTTGCTTGGATGAGCTTGAAGGGCCCTGAAATGCACCTGCAATTCACCTTCAAATCGCCTCACCAAAGCTCCCAAAGAACCAATGCCAAAATCTTCCTCGAGCTCCTCTTTTTAACCTGTGTCGAGCTGGATTTCTGCTTGGCAGTCGACTACCATAAGGCCCCAGTTGACTGCCACACTGTAGCTGTGAGACAACGACTCAATCCACGTTGGAAAAAGTTCCAACGGGACTCTCACCAGTCGACTGTCAACATTGGCAGTCGACTGCCAACGCCCGTAGCCGACTGCACAGTCGGCTACGAGGCATTCTGTGCTCACGACTAAACCATCAGTCGAATGCCATACATGGCAGTTGACTGCCAGAGCATTTTCAGCCCTTAATCGACAGTCGAGCTCTAGTCGAACCGGCCATAATGCCAATCGACTGTCAACCTCAACCATGAGGTTTTAACCCAAGTATGGTGCCCCCATACTTGCTAGATCACCCTTATCCTAGACCTAAGGCTTCTAGCCACCTCCATCAGCCTCATGCCTATCGGATCCTTCCAAGTCATCCATGACTTGTTCATCCATGCGCTAGCCTTCAGGTGCTTCCATCGGCTATGTCATGCTAATGGTGTCTACACCGCTAAGACACATTGGACTTACACTGCCAAGACTCCGCTTGGACTTTACGCCGCCAATATCAAACCCCTTGGACTTCTCAAATGCCAAGACTCAAGCTTGGACTTTCCCTTGCCAACCCATGTTGGACTTTCCATGCCAAGACCCATGCTTGGACTTTCCCAAATGCCAAGTGTCCCACTTGGACTTTCCATCCCAAGACCCATGCTTGGACTTTCCTTGCCAACCCATGTTGGACTTTCCCAAATGCCAAGTGTCCCACTTGGACTTCTCATGCCAAGTACTCAAGACTTGGACTTTCCCATGACAATCACATTATTTGTTTGGTTTTTGTCGAACATCAAAACATCTCTCGAGTCAAGCTCGAGTCTTGGTCAATCGTGACCTGGGCCGATTGCACCAACAATCTCCCCCTTTTTGTTGTTTGACAAAAACAAAACAAACCATTGAGTTAGACCATCTAACTCAAACCAATCATCCCCATCAATTTTCCAAATTGATGTCATTCTCCCAATAAGTTCTCCCCCTTTTTGACTAACATCAAAAAGGTTCTCTCCAAGGTGTCAATGTCTCATGTCCCAATGAGATCTTACAATCTTCCCCTTGGTCCAAAAATATCTAGGATGCCTACCATCTTCCCAGTGATAAGTCTCATATCACTCAAGAGAGGCAATCCTATACACTCTCTCAATTTCCAAATTGGGTATCTTAAAATCCCATTTTTTCCCCCTCATGAAGAAAAAATAACATCCATCATCCCATGATGGATAACTCCCCCTAAAGACTTGCTCCCCCATGACCATTGCACCAACAATGTCCTTGGGAAGTTAGGAACTCTAAAACATCAAAATTACGGTTCACAAATCAACATAGAACTTTCCCACACCTTAAATTTGATACATCACCCAAACACGTTTCCTAATCCATATCCAATGGATTTTCACCCTTTCTAATGCTTGCCAAAGCATATCCTAGGAATAGGAATGGTTAGGGAACTTTACCATAACTGAACACGGGCTAAACAACCCTTGTTAACCCAAAATCAGACCTGACAGTCGACTCCTGACAGAAGTAGTCGAACTGCCCTTGCATCAGTCGACTGCTATCAAGTGGCAATCGATTGATAACTGAAATTCTCAAATTTCAACTATCAGAATTGAATTTTAAAAAAACATAAGTAATTCTACGTATTTTGAAAAATTGTGAAAATTCATACGTACATTACTTATAAGCAAAATAATGGGTGAAAAATGTTTGAAAAATATTTTACCCATAAAATATCAAAATTTATACAAAGTTCAAAAGTGAAGAAAAACTTTAATGTTTTAGCTCACTTTGTATCAACTTCATCAATGGTGATTACTATCAAAAGATAGACTTCACCAAGGTTTTCTAAATGGATTTTAAAATCCTATATTGGATCATATTCCTTGGACTTAATGTACATGATTTGTACACAAACTTTCCCAATGATCCACAACATGATTTTACATGAGTTTGAGTTCATCTAGATGCAAAAACTATGCACCTTGAACTTAACTCATATCCTATTATCTCGCATATATCTAGGGTGTATAAAGCACACAAAAGTCAATGTGATGTGAGATGTGGGTTTTGTTCTCCTAATCTAGGGTTTCATGCATTTTTCTAAGGCAACCCTACTTGATTTCCTTATAAATGGGACTTCAAGTCATGCCATAGTCCTTAAATCATTTTTAATCAATTTAAATGCATGAAGTGATCATGGCATAAATAATAGCATAATTAAACATGACCAATGATCATGATGTCATGTCATATGATATAAAACTAAAAACACATGACATAAAGTCTAACCCTAAGCATGATCATGACATTTATAAGATAAAGATGAACATGATGTCATGGCATGTTATTGTTAGGATCGTTGATGTCGCTAGAGGGGGGGGGGTGAATATCTTTTCGCATTGATTTCGTTCACTTTATGGATTTCAATCGTCATGCTTGTCTACAATTGATAGTGTGCAGCGGAAACACAAATACAAACACAACACAAAGCACAACACGAGGATTTTACGTGGTTTGGAACCCTAGTTCCTACTCCACGGGCGAGCCCTAGCGGACTCTAGTGATGAACACCACCACTATATCTCTTCACCTTCTCGATGAACACACCGGAGGTGGAGGAACCTCTCACAAGGCTCTTACAATAATAATAATGGAATAAAACAAGCAAATACAATAAATACAAAAGCAAATGAACACACGATACAAATTTAGGGCTTTTGAATGCTTGCTCGTAGATCGCTTTGGGATGACTTTGAAGGCCCTGAAATGCAGCAGCACCTCCCTTCAAATTGCCCCTAAAACCTCCAAGAGATATATATTCGAAGATGCCCTCGATCCTCCTTTTATAAAGCTTCATCGAAGCTTCTGGATTTGCAACGGTCGTTTCGCCAGTCGAGGCGCCAGTCGAGTCGCCTTGCTTCTGAGCAGCTATCTTCATACCTATGCTAGAACCAGTCGAGGCGCCAGTCGAGTGATCTAGTCGAGGCGCCGCCTTGACTAGCCTCCAGTCGAGGCACTGGTCGAGTGTGCCTTGCTTCTGTACCACCATCCAGAATATCCAGTCGAGGCACCAGTCGAGTCCTCCAGTCGAGGCACTGCCTCGACTAGACTCTAGTCGAGGCGCTGGTCGAGTGCTTCCATAGCACTATCTCGACTCCCCAAGTCTCACCGCTCGACTCTACCTTACCAGTCGAGGCGCTGCCTCGACTAGCCTCTAGTCGAGGCGCTGGTTGAGCCCAGCTTGCTTCTGTTTGCCTACAAACGAAGCCCAATCGACTGATCCAACCTACCAGTCAACTGCTATACCTCTACAACGAGGTTTAATACCCCAAGTATGATCCCTTCATACTTGATACTCACCCTAAGCCTAGACCTAAGCCTTCAACCCACTTCCATCAGCCTCACGCCTCCCGGATCCCTCGAGTCTGCGACTCTTCATCCTTGCGCTAGCCTTCTAGTGCTTCCATCGACTATCGTCATGCTCTCGTGTCTACATTTGCCAAGCTCGATCTCCCTAGTCAGCCGGGTCTTCCCTTGCCAAGAGTCCCTGTCTGGGACTTCATTGCCAAGAGGCCACGCCTCCGGGACTTCACTGCCAAGACTCCTCGTCCGGGACTTCACTGCCATGAGGCCACGCCTCCGGGACTTCACTACCAAGACTCCTCATCCGGTACTTCACTGCCAAGAGGTCACACCTCCGAGACTTCACTGCCAAGACTCCCCGTCCGGGACTTCATTTGCCAAGCATGATCTCCCAGACCTGCTGGGACTTCCCTCGCCAACTCCCCGTTGGTCTTCCCATCACCAAGTGCCCGGTCTTCATTGACCAACTTAGATTTTCCCTTGCCTAGTATCCATACTTGGACTTCTCCTTGCCAAGTCACCAAACTTGGACTTCTCCAATAGTCTTCCTCATATGACCTTCGATGTCCCATACCATCCACTAGTCATGTGGTCAAACCACATTGTGAACTATTGTCGAACATCAAAACTCTACTCGAGTTCCACTCGAGTCTGGTCAATCATGACCTGAGTCGATTTCACCAACAATCTCCCCCTTTTTAATGTTTGACAATACCGTTAAGTTAGGTTATCCCATAAACCCAACTTGACACTTCTTATGCCAAAGCATCACGAAGTGTTCCCAATCTAGAATTTCAAATTTTGAAATTTTTGGGGTTTTGTGTATATTAGGGTATTCTAAGTTAAAGGGTTAGGGTATCCTAAGTTAAAAGCCTAACTTAACCCCCTTGCATTTCTCCCCCTTCTTGATACACATCAAAAAGTCCACCAAGGTTCTCAATGTCTCATTTTCTAATGAGATTCTTCCTTCTCCTCCTCGGTCAATATTCATCTTGAATGTCTTCATTCTTCTTAGTGATCTATCGCTAGATGAAAATCAACCTTCCATTTTCCCCCTTTTTGTGATAAACCATCATCCATCATGCCTAGATGGATAATTATCCCCCTAAAATCTTACTCCCTTTAGACCATTGCACCAACAATGTCCTTAGAGAGTTCCTAAGCCAATAGAAACCTTAAACACTAGAAAGTTAGGATAAAAGTTTAGATTTGAACTTTCACAACCATTAAATTTTGATTTGTACTTCAATTCATTTCCAATAAAAATCTCACCATTTCAATACTTGTTTAAGCACATTAGAGGTGCAGGAGTAATTATCTAGCCTAGGATTATGATCAGATGGCTTAACCTACCATTGATAAGTCAAAACAGTACTAACAGTTGACTGAGAAAGGCTTTAGTCGAGTGGGAGCAGCTCCAGTCGAGGCACCGCCTCGACTGGTTTCTGAAATTTCAGAAATTGAATTTTCAGACCAACTTCAGAAATGCATAAATAATTCTAGAAAATTCAAAAAATCATGAAATTTCAACCACACATTACTTATGCCAAACACTATTCGGGAAAAATAGTTTTCTATGAAAAATAACTTTTAAATTCAAAGAGTGATACAAAGTTCAAAAGCATTGAAACTTTTAATGTTTTAAGCCAACTTTGTTTCAATCTTTTTAATGGTGATTGCTATCAAAAGATAGGCTTCACCAAGGTTTTTCAAAATAATTTTTAAATGTTTTCAAAACCTTAATTTCAATCATGGCCTATGGGCTAAGTATACATGATTTGTATACTAGCTTTCCTCATGATTTTACCTATGATTGTGATGAGTTTGAGTTCATCTAGATGCAACATCTATGCACTTTGAACTTTACTCATTTCCTAACATCTTACATGTGTCTAGAGCGTATCAATACACACACATGTCAATTTGATGTGATATATGAGTTTTAGTTATACCTATACTAAGGTCTCATGCATTTTCTAGGCAACACTATTTGATTCCCTTATAAATGGGACTTCAAATCATGTCATTGTCCTTAACTTAATTTTATTAATGCATGAATGATGATTATGACATAAATGATAGCATAATTAACCATGTGTCAATAATCATGATGTCATGGCATATAAATGAAATTTAAACATACATGACATTAAACATTAATCCTAAGCATGATCATGATATTTTATATGATAAGAAGTAAATATGATGTCATGATATGTATATGACAATCAAAGAATGACAAATAAAGTATAAAGGTATATAATACCTAATTGTTAAGCCCAAATTGCCATTTGTATGATCAAATCTATATTTGTCATATAACAACTTATCTCCCTAGTGTGCCAAAAACCCAAAATGGCACACTATGACCTTTAACCCTAATTGTGCCAATTTGATCAAATAATTTTTTTTTTAACTTCCAAAAATTATATTGACATATCCTAAAAACCTTTAGGATATAAGATTCAATCTTATTTCCAAAGTACCCAATTACCTTGGAAATAGCTTAAAGTACCAACTTAGCTATGGTTAGGTTAACTACCCCACCAATTCTAGTTGACACATCCTAACCCATTTAGCGTGAATCGATCACGCTCCTAGGAACTCAATATCTATTGGAGCTCCTTGGGTTAACAAGGTATTCACTAGGGATAACTTCCCTAGATACCTTCCTTATGACCCTCCTAGGCTTGGAAGCCTTGGTCATTTTTGTCTTGTCAAGGTTAACCCTAGGGATTACTTCCCTTGTAACCTTGTTAGTGGCTTTCCTAGATTTCATTGAAACCTTAGCCACTAGACACTTACCATGGTCAACTCTGTAGGAGATTTGAGGCCGCTAGAGGGGGGGGGGTGAATAGCGTTTGACCGTAGGAAGATGAAAATCGTTCGCGTTGCTTGTCTACAATCTTGTCAGTACGCAGCGGAATAAACAATAACAAATACAAACACGAGATACAATCACAACACGCACGATATAACGTGGTTCGGAACCACACGGTTCCTACTCCACGGATCGAGCTCTAACGAGCTCTAGTGATGCCAATGCAATCATTAATCAATAAACTCCTTCTCGACAACAAGTCGGAGGCGGAGAAACCTCGTACAAACGTTTACAACAATAAACAAAAGAAATACAAGCAAATACAAAGGAAATGTAAAGAACACTTTACAAACTAGGGTTTTGAGCGCTTGCTTGTTGGTTGCTTGGATGAGCTTGAAGGACCCTGAAATGCACCTATAAATCGCCTTCAAATCGCCTCACCAAAGCTCCCAAAAATCTGTTGCTTGAGCCTTCCACGAACAGCTGCTTTTATCCTCCATCGGGCTGGATTTCCGCCTAGCGATCATTGCCATAAGTCCCATTGCCGACCCGTCATTGTGAAACAACGGCTCAATCCATGTTGGACAAGTTCCAACGGGACTCTTAGCGATCGGCCAACATTAGCGATCGGCCCGCGTATCAATGTCGCCCGATCTGGCTCACGGATCTTTCCGTGCTCGCTGAACTAGCGATCGGCTACGACCCTTAGCAATGATCGTCAGTAGACATCGTTGATTGCTCCAATGAGCGATCAGCCAGAGTAGTTCCAGCTCTTAAATGGCAGTCGAACTCAAGTCGACTCACGGCAGTCGAACCGGCCATAATGTCAGTCGACTGCCAACCTCAAAGATGAGGTTTTAACCCAAGTATGGTGCCCCCATACTTGCTAGACCACCTTTAGCCTAGACCTAAGCCTTCTAGCCACCTCCATCAGCCTCACGCCTCTCGGATCCCTCCAAGTCATCCATGACTTGTTCATCCATCGTGCTAGCCTCTAGGTGCTTCCCTCGGCTATGTCATGCTAACGGTGTCTACACCGCCAAGGCACATTGGACTTACGCCGCCAAGACTCCGCTTAGACTTTACGCTGCCAAAATCAAACCCCTTGGACTTCCCAAATGCCAAGACTCAAGCTTGGACTTTCCCTTGCCAACCCATGTTGGACTTTCCATGCCAAGACCCATGCTTGGACTTCTCATTTGCCAAGACCCATGCTTGGACTTCTCATGCCAAGTACTCAAGACTTGGACTTTCCCAAATGCCAAGTACCCATGACTTGGACTTTCCATGCGCCAAGTGTCCCACTTGGACTTTTCATGCCAAGTACTCAAGACTTGGACTTTACCTTGCCAAGACCCATGCTTGGACTTTCCATTTGCCAAGACCCATGCTTGGACTTTCCAAAATCACATGGTCAACCCTAGTCAACCATTAAGGTCTTCCTCGAGTCAAACTCGAGTCCGGTCAAACATGACCCGGGTCGATTGCTCCAACAATCTCCCCAACATATTAACCGACATTAATGTCAAACATCAATGCCAAACTACTTTGTCAAATCCCTTTGTCAAACATCAAAACATCACTCGAGTCAAACTCGAGTCTGATCAATCGTGACCTGGGCCGATTGCACCAACAATCTCCCCCTTTTTGATGTTTGACAAAAACCAAACAAATCATCTGAGTTAGACCACTAACTTAAATCCCTTACCAATTATCCCAAATTGGTAAACACTCTCCAAATGTTCTCCCCCAAACATTCTCCCCCTTTTTGACTAACATCAAAAAGGTTTTCTCTCCAAGGAGGTCAATGTCTCATGTCCCAATGAGATCTTACAATCTCCCCCTTGATCCAAAAATAAATACCTAGGATGCCTACCATCTTCCTAGTGATAGTTCACATATCACTCAAGAGAGACAATCCTATACTCTCTCCCAATTTCCAAATTGGGTATCAAAAACCCATCAATTTTCCCAATTGATGATACTCTCCCAAAAACTTCTCCTCTTCAAGGAGAAAAACACATCCATCATCCCAAGATGGATACATCCCCCTAAAGGCTTGCTCCCCCTTGATCATTGCACCAACAATGTCCTTTGGAAGCCCCTAAGCCAATAGGAATTCTAAGCCATCAAAATTAAGGTTCTAAGTTCAAATTTTAACTTTCCATACCCTAAATTTGATACTTTGACCTAACACTTCTCCTAATCCATATCCAATGGATTTTCACCCTTTATAATGCTTCCCAAAGCATATTCTAGGGTTAGAAGTGGTTAGGGACCTTTACCATGGCTGAACACGGGCTAAACAAACCTTGTTAACCCGAAATGACTGGCAATGACTCGACGAATCACGATCGATTTACATCACGATCGCCACATTGGATCGATAATCAAAATCTCGATTTTCAACTATCAGAAATGAATTTTGAAAATTCATAAATAATTATACATAATTCGAAAAATCGTGAAAATTCATACGTATAATACTTATGACACACACTATGGGTGAAAAATATTTGAAAATTATTTTACCCATAAAATAGTGAATTTGATACAAAACTCAAAACCATTAAAATTTTCAATGTTTTGGACCTATTTTGTATCAACTCTATCAATGGTGATTGCTATCAAAAGATAGACTTCACCAAGGTTTTTCAAAATGATTTTAAAATGTTTTCAAAACCTTATTTTGGATCATATTCCTTGGGCTCTATGTACATGACTTGTACACATGCTCTCCCAATGATCCACAAATTGAAACAAGATGAGTTTTAGTTCATCTAGATGCAAAAACTATGCACTTTGAACTCAACTCATATCCTAGCATCTCACATGTATCTAAGGTGTATAAATACACATACATGTCAATTGGATGTGAGATGTGGGTTTTGTTCATCCTAATCTAGGGTTTCATGCATTCTCTAAGGCAACCCTACTTGATTCCCTTATAAATGGGACTTCAAGTCATGCCATAGTCCTTAATTCAATTTCAACCAAAATGTCTTAAATGCATGAATGATTATGGCATTAGAAATGTTATAAATACGCATATGCTCATAATCATGATGTCATGGCATAAGATGAGATCTAAAAACACATGACATTTGAAACCTTAATCCTAAACATGAACATGACATATAAAATCATAGAACTAGGCATGATGTCATGACATGGCATATGGCAATCAAAGCATGGCATATAAAATGTATAGGTATGGTAATACCTAAATTTTAATATTAATTGCCATTTGATATAGTTAGATATATTTTTCCATATTATCATTAATCTCCCTAGTGTGCCAAAAATCCAAAATGACACACTAACACTCTAAACCCTAATTGTGCCAATTTGATCATTTTATCAAACTTCATAACTAATATTGGCACATCCTAAAATCTTTTAGGATTATAATTCCACCCTATTTCCAAGGTATCCATAACCTTGAAAACATCCTAAAGTGTCACCTTTACCATGATTGAGTTAACTACCCATCCACTCAAGGTTGACACATCCTAAACCCACCTAGCGTGAATCAATCACGCTCTTAGGAACCCAAAACCGATTTGAGCTCCTAGGGTTAATTAGGTATTCCTTAGGGATAACCTCCCTAGATACCTTCCTAATGACCCTCCTAGGCTTGTTAGCCTTGGTCATTTGGGTCTTACCTAGGTTGACTCTAGGGGTAACTCCTCTTGCAACCTTCTTAGTGGCCACCCTAGGTTTCCTTGAAACCCTAGCCACTAGGCACACCCTTTGGTCAATTCTAGGGATGACTTTCCTATTGACCTTGGTCTTCCTAGACCTAGTCAGTGTTCCATAATCTAATGGAACACTATAGTAAGTCACCTTGGGCTTAGGTTTGTGACCCAAACCTTGCTTGCCCTTAGTTGACTTTTGACTCTTAAGTCCTTGGTGTTGACTTTGACTTTTGGACCTTTGACTTTGACTATTAGACCCTTTAAATTGATTTTGTATCTTATTTAGGGTCTTTTCAAGTTTTTCAAGCCTTGACCTCAAGACTTGATTTTCCTTTTCTAATTGCCCAATTTTAGAATTTTGATTTAAATCTTGGGCATTGGACTTCCTAGGCATATGCCTAGTCCATTTAGGGTTTAGACCTAGGTGCTCTTGCACCTTTCTAATTGTCTCCCTAGGTAAAAATTTTCTAGAGTTATTTGACCTAGGTTTGTCCTTAGATAAGTTATTTTTAGGGACATTAGTCCCAAATTTCTCCCTATTATCTAAGTGAATATTTTTAGCTCCTAAACAAAAGTATTTATTTCTATTAGCATGCTTTTCATGGCAAATTGCTAGGGAATTAAAATTTCTAACATGCTTTTGTCTATTAACTAAAGAAAGAGCATTATTAACTTGATATACCTTAGGGTTAGCCTTAGTAGCTCCCCCTACTTGTGATGCTCCCCTTTGCCCCTTCTTCTCCCCCTTCGGGCATTGACTCCGGTAATGACCCGGTAGTCGGCATTTGAAGCAAATCACTTGCTCCTTGCTCTTTTTCATTGAGGCACCGGTCTCCTTGACTTTTGGCACGGGTGGAGTATTCTTAACCCGTTTAGGACACTTACTCTTGTAGTATCCTTTCTCCCTATACTCAAAGTATATAATATTCATTTTATTATTAATTGACATGCTTGAGTTACCTAGGGTGGTTGTGGTGGTCGGAGTGGATTCTTGAGCTTGCTCTTCCTCTCTACCGGATGTAGATGGTTCTTCTTGTTGCTCCGGTGTTGAGGAAACTCTAATCTCCTCCTCAATCCTAGAAGTGGATGCTTCTTCCACTTCCTCCACCTCTTCCGATCCGGATGTTGATTCCCTATCAACCTCCGAATCCTCACTTCCTTGTGAGGATGATCTCTCTTCTTCACCCTCCTTATCTTCTTGAATTGATGGTGAACTTTCTTGAGCTTGAGAGGGTGATGGTCCTTCTTCTTGGACCGATGATAGGCTTTCATGGAGCTTGGCCAAATCGCTCCATAGCTCCTTAGCATCCACATAGTCACCTAGGCTACACAAGAGGTCATTAGGAATTAAATCAAAAATGAATTTGATTACCTTCTTGTTTTTATCGAATTGTTGGAGTTGCTCCTCACTCCATTTCTTCTTCTTGAGAAACCCTCCCTTTGGTCCCTTAGGATATTCAAATCCTTCCATCAATGCGGACCACTCCTCATGGTCTCTCATCATCAAAAAATCTTCAATTCTCGCCTTCCAAGAATTGAAACCTTCTCGTCCATAGAAGGCATACGGAATTGGGGTGTTGATATCCCATCCCAATTGTCCTTGGATTTCCATCTTTACCCTCTAGCCTTCTTTGTCCTAGCTCCCGGCGGTTAGTCCGTAGAAGAGCCCCGGGCTCTGATACCACTTGTAGGAGATTTGAGGCCGCTAGAGGGGGGGGGTTAATAGCGTTTGACCGTAGGAAGATGGAAATCGTTCGCGTTGCTTGTCTACAATCTTGTCAGTACGCAGCGGAATAAACAATAACAAATACAAACATGAGATACAATCACAACACGCACGATATAACGTGGTTCGGAACCACACGGTTCCTACTCCACGGATCGAGCTCTAACGAGCTCTAGCGATGCCAATGCAATCACTAATCAATAAACTCCTTCTCGACAACAAGTCGGAGGCGGAGAAACCTCATACAAACTTTTACAACAATAAACGAAAGAAATACAAGCAAATACAAAGGAAATGTAAAGAACACTTTACAAACTAGGGTTTTGAGCGCTTGCTTGTTGGTTGCTTGGATGAGCTTGAAGGACCCTGAAATGCACCTGCAAATCGCCTTCAAATTGCCTCACCAAAGCTCCCAAAAATCTGATGCTTGAGCCTTCCACGAACAGCTGCTTTTATCCTCCATCGGGCTGGATTTCCGCCTAGCAGTCGACTACCATAAGTCCCCGATCATTGCCGGCCAAGATCAGAGTGTGAGACAACAGCTCAATCCACGTTGGACAAGTTCCAACGGGACTCTTGGCGATCGCCAACATTGGCTGATCACCGCAGCGTAATCGATCGCTTCCTGGCCACGGAGCATTCTCGCGGTCATGCCAACTAGAAGTCGATCACGACTCTAGGCCGATCGTCAGAGACATCACGATCCAATGAGCAAATAGATGAGGTTTTAACCCAAGTATGGTGCCCCCATACTTGCTAGACCACCCTTAGCCTAGACCTAAGCCTTCTATCCACCTCCATCAGCCTTACGCCTCTCGGATCCCTCCAAGTCATCCATGACTTGTTCATCCATCGCACTAGCCTCCAGGTGCTTTCCTCGGCTATGTCATGCTAACGGTGTCTACACCACCAAGGCACATTGGACTTACGCCGCCAAGACTCCGCTTAGACTTTACGCTGCCAAAATCAAACCCCTTGGACTTCCCAAATGCCAAGACTCAAGCTTGGACTTTCCCTTGCCAACCCATGTTGGACTTTCCATGCCAAGACCCATGCTTGGACTTCTCATTTGCCAAGACCCATGCTTGGACTTCTCATGCCAAGTACTCAAGACTTGGACTTTCCCAAATGCCAAGTACCCATGACTTGGACTTTTCATGCCAAGTACTCAAGACTTGGACTTTACCTTGCCAAGACCCATGCTTGGACTTTCCATTTGCTAAGACCCATGCTTGGACTTTCCAAAATCACATGGTCAACCCTAGTCAACCATTAAGGTCTTCCTCGAGTCAAACTCGAGTCCGGTCAAACATGACCCGGGTCGATTGCTCCAACAATCTCTCCAACATATTAACCGATATTAATGTCAAACATCAATGCCAAACTACTTTGTCAAATCCCTTTGTCAAACATCAAAACATCACTCGAGTCTGGTCAATCGTGACCTGGGCTGATTGCACCAACAAACTCTAGGGATGACTTCCCTTGTGACCTTGGCTTTCCTAGACTTAGAACTTATTCCATAACTATATGAAACACTATGGTAGGTAGGCTTATCTACCTTGGACCTAAGCTTGTGACCCAAGCCTTGCTTGTTCTTAGATGCACCTTGCATCCTATAGCCTAAGTTTTGTTCATTTGACCCATTAATCATATTTTTCATATTTTGAAGATTCTTTTCTAATTTTTCAAGCCTTGACCTCAAAGCTTGATTTTCATCTTCTAATATCTCAAGTTTAGATTTTTCATTGACTCTTGAGATATTCTTTTTCCTAGGCATATGTCTAAACCATTTAGGGTTGATGCCTAGGTTATTGTTCTCTGCCTTCCTATCCTTAGGTAAGGTTGATCTAGCATTGTCCTTAGTTAAATTGACATGCTTACCACCTAAACAATAAAATCTATTTTTAACATGCATTTTGTCATGATGAATAGCAAGTGAATTAAAGTTATGAGCATGCTTTGTAACATTACGTAAAGGAAGAGCATTATTTAAAATTACCTTAGGGTTTGCCTTAGATCCCCCTACACTTGAACTCTCTCCTTTGCCCTTCTGTGAGTGACTCTCCCTAGGACATTAGCTCCGGTAATATCCCCGTTTGTGGCACTTGAAGCATACTATATGCTCCTTTCTCTTATGAATTTGGGCTCCGGCTTCCTTTGATTTTTCTTTTGCCCTTGGTGTCGGTTGAGCCTTCTTGACTCTTTTTGGGCATTTACTCTTATAGTGCCCTACTTCCCTATACTCAAAGCATGTTATATGACTTTTATCTTTAACAATTGCATTTAAATTACCTTCTTGAAAGATTGGAGAACTTTGAACTTCTTCTTCATTTCTCTCAGAGGTAGAGGGCTCCTCCTCTTGTTCTTGTTCCCGGGTTGAAGATCTATGCTCCCTCTCAATTCTTGAAGTGGAGGCTTCAACTATTTCTTCCACCTCTTCATCGGAAATTGAACATCTATAAACCTCCGGGTCTACATGAGCTTGGGACGAAGATGGACTATCTTCTTCTTGAGGTTCCTCCATTTGTGTGGATGAGGAATCTTTATGAAGCTTAGTTACCTTGCTCCATAATTCCTTAGCATCCCTAAACTCACCTAATCTAGACACAACCTCATTAGGTAACAAATTTAACAACAATTGCATTACCTTATCATTTCTTTCGAATTGTTCTAGTTACTCCTTTGTCCATTTCTTTTTCTTGAGTATTCTACCCTTCTTGTCCATAGGAACTTCAACTCCTTGCATCAAAATAAACCAATTTTCTATTTCACACATTAGAAAATGTTCCATTCTTACCTTCCATTGATCAAATTCTTTAGCTCCATAGAGTTCATATGGAGGAGACACATTGATGTCCCATCCCAAATCAAAATTTGGATCCTCCATCTTCCTTCTTCCCTCTAGCGTGCTCCCTTGGTTATTAAGCCTTGAAGAGCGACCTCACTCTGATACCACTTGTTAGGACTGTTGGCATCGCTAGAGGGGGGGTTGAATATCTTTTCGCGTTGATTTCGTTCGCTTTATGGATTTCAATCGTCATGCTTGTCTACAATTGTTAGTGCGCAGTGGAAACACAAATACAAATACAAATACAAATACAAACACAATACAAAGCACAACATGAGGATTTTACGTAGTTCGGAACCCTAGTTCCTACTCCATAGGTGAGCCTTAGCAGACTCTAGTGATGCACACCACCACTATATCTCTTCTCCTTCTCAGTGAACACACCGGAGGTGGAGGAACCTCTCAACAGGCTCTTACAATAATAATAATGGAATAAAACAAGAAAATACAACAAATACAAAAGCAAATGAACACACGTTATAGATTTAGGGCTTTTAAATGCTTGCTCGTAGATCGCTTTGGGATGACTTTGAAGGCCCTGAAATGCAGCAACACCTCCCTTCAAATCGCCCCTAAAACCTCCAAGAGATATATATTCGAAGATGCCCTCGATCCTCCTTTTATAAAGCTTCATCGAAGCTTCTGGATTTGCAACGGTCGTTTTGCCAGTCGAGACGCCGCCTCGACTGGGCCTCTAGTCAAGGCACTAGTCGAGTCGCCTTACTTCTGAGCAGCTGTCTTCATACCTATGCTGGAACTAGTCGAGGCGCCAGTTGAGTGATCTAGTCGAGGTGCCGCCTCGACTAGCCTCCAGTCGAGGTACTGGTCGAGTGTGCCTCGCTTCTGTACCACCATCCAGAATAACCAGTCGAGGCACTAGTTGAGTGTGCCTCACTTCTGTACCACCATCCAGAATAACCAGTCGAGGCGCCGCCTCGACTAGACTCTAGTCAAGGCGCTGGTCGAGTGCTTCCATAGCACTGTCTCGACTCCCCAAGTCTCACCGCTCGACTCTACCTTACCAGTCGAGGTGCTGGTTGAGCCCAGCTTGCTTCTGTTTGCCTACAAACGAAGCCCAATCGACTGATCCAACCTACTAGTCAACTGCTATACCTCTACAACAAAGTTTAATACCCCAAGTATGATCCCTTCATACTTGATACTCACCCTAAGCCTAGACCTAAGCCTTCAACCCACTTCCATCATCCTCACGACTCCCGGATCCCTCGAGTCTGCGACTCTTCATCCTTGCACTAGCCTTTGCTTCCATCGGCTATCGTCATGCTCTTGGGTCTACATTTGCCAAGCTCAATCTCCCTGATCAGCCGAGTCTTCCCTTGCCAAGACTCCCTGTCTGGGACTTCATTGCCAAGAGGCCATGCCTCCGGGACTTCACTGCCAAGACTCCTCATCCAAGACTTCATTGCCATGAGGCCACGCCTCCGGGACTTCACTGCCAAGACTCCTCGTTCAGGACTTCATTGCCAAGAGGTCACACCTCCGGGACTTCACTGCCAAGACTCCCCGTCTGGGACTTCATTTGCCAAGCACGATCTCCCAGACCTACTGGGACTTCCCTCACTAACTCCCCGTTGGTCTTCCCATCACCAAGTGTCCGGTCTTCATTGACCAACTTGGATTTTCCCTTGCCCAGTATCCATACTTGGACTTCTCCTTGCCAAGTCACCAAACTTGGACTTCTCCAATAATCTTCCTCATATGACCTTCGATGTCCCATACCATCCACTAGTCATGTGGTCAAACCACATTGTGAACTATTGTCGAACATCAAAACTCTACTCGAGTTCCACTCGAGTCTGGTCAATTATGACCTGGGTCGATTGCACCAACAGTTATATGGAAAACAAAGCATGACAAATAAACGGTATAGGTATAATAATACCTAAATTTTAGTATTAATTGTCATTTGATATAATTAAGTATATTTTGTCATAATGTCAACTTATCTCCCTAAATGTGCCAAAACCCAAAAATTGGCACACAAAAGACCTCTAAACCTAATTTGTGCCAATTTGATTGATAATCCAAAAAAGTATTGGCACATCCTAAAATATTTTAGGATCATAATTCAAATCTATTTCCAAGGTATCCATAACCTTGCAAATTACCTAAGGTGCCACCTTTACCATGGTTAGGTTAATTATCCATCCATTTAAAGTTGGCACATCTAAACCCATCTAGCGTGAATCAATCACGTTCTTAGGAACCCAAAATCTATTTGAGCTCCTAGGGTTTATTAGGTATTCCTTAGGAATGACCTTCCTAGATACCTTCCTAATGACCCTTCTAGGCTTGTTAGCCTTGGTCATTGTGGTCTTGCCTTGGTTGACTCTAGGGGTAACTCCCCTTGCAATCTTCTAAGTGGCTTCCCTAGGTTTTCTTGAAACCCTAGCCACTAGGCACATACCTTGGTTACCCTTAGGGATGACTTCCCTAGTAACCTTGGTGTTGCTAGACCTGTGACCCAAACCTTGCCTCCTAGATGGCTCTTGTCTCTTAGACCCTATGTTTTGACCATTTGACCCCTTAAATGAATTTTTTATTTTTGCAAGGGTCTTTTCCAACTTTTCAAGCCTTGACCTCAAGGCTTGGTTTTCCAACTCTAATTTTTCGATTTTGGTTGGCCCATTATTTCTTTGACTTGATTTGTTCATTCTAGGCATATGTCTAGATTTCTTTGAAGTAAAGCCTAGATGATCTTCAATTTTTCTAATACTTTCCTTAGGTAGTATATTTTTAGGGGCATTAGTCCCAAATTTCTCCTTATTCATAAGGTTGACGCTCTTAGCACCTAAGCAAAAGTATTTATTTCTAATAGCATGCTCCTTATGAACAATAGCAAGATTGTTAATATTATTCCTAGCATGCTTTTTAACATCAATTGAAGGTGCATTATTAAAATATACCTTAGGGTTAGCCTTAGCTCCCCCTACATGTGATGCTCCTTCCTTATCCTTGATTTCCTTCTTCCTAGGGCATTGACTTCTATAGTGCCCCTTTTGATGGCACTTGAAATATACTACAAGCTCCTTGCCCTTCCTAATTGAGGCACCGACATCCTTTGAATTTGTGTTGACTTTTGGTGCTGGAGGAGTCTTCTTAACTCTTTTTGGGCACTTACTCTTGTAATGCCCACTTTCCCTACACTCAAAGCAAATTATATGTTTTTTTATCTAAAACCAAATTGCTTGAGTTACCTAGGTCGATGGTGGCTGGATTTTAAGCTTCTTCATCTTGACCGGATGTTGAAGGCTCTTCTTGGTTGCGCTCCGGCATTGAGGATGAACTCTCCTCCCTCTTAATCCTAGAGGTGGAGGCTTCCTCTACCTCTTTCTCTTCCACCGATCCAGATGTCGATTCCTCCTCAACTTCCGAATCCTCACTTGCTTGTGAGGATGATGATGATTCTTCCTCGGCTTCTTCCTCTTCTTGAGCCAATGAAGATTCTTCTTCTTCTACTTGTGCCAAGTGAGGCTTCTCATGGAACTTGGCCAATTTGTCGCATAGCTCCTTGGCATCTTGGAATTCACCTAACTTGCACAAGACATCATTAGGTATCAAATCTTCTAAAAGTTTTGTTACCTTGACTTCGGTCTTGAACTTTTGGCGTTGCTCTTGGGTCCACCTTTTTAACTTGAGGACATCTCCCTTCTTGTCCCTAGGAGGTTCAAAGCCTTCCATGATGATGAACCAATTCTCTATGTCCATCATCAAGAAATTCTTCATTCTAGCCCTCCACACCAGAAAATCCTCTTGATCGTAAGGTGGCGGTGTGTGGATGTCCCATCCTAGCTTGTCCTTGAATTCCATCTTTCCCTATAGCGTCTTGACTCCGGGTTGTTAATCCGTAGAAGAGCCCCGGGCTCTGATACCAATTGTAGAAGATTTCTGACCGCTAGAGGGGGTGAATAGTGTCGTGCTAGTACGTTGATGGATTTCAATTGCGTTCGTCTCTACAAGTTTTGTTAGAGCAGCGGAAATAGAAATAATAAAACAAATACAACACAAACACAAGCACTACGCAATCATATAATGTGGTTCGGAACCGAACTGTTCCTACTCCACATATTGAGCTCTAAAGATCTCTAGCGATGCCACAAGCACCACTAAGCAATAAACTCCTTCTCGACAACATGTCGGAGGTGGAGAAACCTCGTACAAGTGATTACAATAAGTAATGCAAAGTAAAAAAGCTAATACAAGTGAAGATGTAAAGAACACTTTACAAACTAGGGTTTTGAGCACTTGCTTGTCGGTTGCTTGGATGAGCTTGAAGGGGCCTGAAATGCACCTGCAATTCACCTTCAAATCGCCTCACCAAAGCTCCCAAAGAACCAAATGTCGAAAACCTCCTCGAGCTCCACTTTTTAACTTGCGTTGGACTGGATTTCCGCCTGGCAGTCGACTGCCATAAGGCCCAAATTGACTACCAAGACTGTAGCTGTGAGATAACGGCTCAATCCACACTGGAAAAATTCCAACGGGACTCTCAACAGTCGACTGCCAGCGCCCGTAGTCGACTGCCCAATCGGCTACGAGGCATTCTGTGCTCGTGACTAAACCATTAGTCGGCTGCTATACATGACAGTCGACTGCCAGAGCATTTTCAGCCCTTAATCGGCAGTCGAGCTCTAGTCGACTCACGACAGTCAAATCGACCATAATGCCAGTTGACTGCCAACCTCAACCATGAGGTTTTAACCCAAGTATGGTGCCCCCATACTTGCTAGACCACCCTTAGCCTAGACCTAAGCCTTCTAGCCACCTCCATCAACCTCACGCCTATCGGATCCTTCCAAGTCATCCATGACTTGTTCATCCATGCGCTAGCCTTCAGGTGCTTCCGTCGGCTATGTCATGCTAACGGTGTCTACATCGCCATGGCACATTGGACTTACGCTGCCAAGACTCCGCTTGGACTTTACGCTGCCAATATCAAACCCCTTGGACTTCTTAAATGCCAAGACTCAAGCTTGGACTTTCCCTTGCCAACCCATGTTGGACTTTCCATGCCAAGACCCATGCTTGGACTTTCTCAAATGCCAAGTGTCCCACTTGGACTTTCCATGCCAAGACCCATGCTTGGACTTTCCTTGTCAACCCATGTTGGACTTTTCCTTGCCAACCCATGTTGGACTTTCCCAAATGCCAAGTGTCCCACTTAGACTTCTCATGCCAAGTACTCAAGACTTGGACTTTCCCATGACAATCACGTTGTCATATGTTTTTGTCGAACATCAAAATATCTCTCGAGTCAAGCTCAAGTCCTGGTCAATCGTGACTTGGGCCGATTGCACCAACATAATCCATGTTGGTTTTTGTCAAACGAACACTTGTGTAGGAATGTCGATGAGCGCTAGAGGGGGGAGGTGAATGGCAAATTCGTTGCTCGATGTAATTCGTTCATGATTGATCGTCTACAACACTTGTTATGCGCAATGGAAATAAAGATAATAAAGCAATAAAAAAAACACAAGCACATAATTACATAATCGATATAACGTGGTTCGGAACCTTAAGATTCTTACTCCACGGATTGAGCTCGAATGAGCTCTAGTGATGCATACACCACCACTAATCAATAACACTCCTTCTCGATGACACATTGAAGGTGGAGAAACCTCTTACAAGTGATTACAAAAGTAATACAAGATACAACAAGTAAATATAACAAAATGACATAAAGAAAACTTTACAAATGATTTCTTTGAATGCTTGCTTTTGGTTGCTTGAGAAGAGCCTCGAAGGTCTGGATTGCAATGACAAATCTCCTTCAAATCACCTCAAAGAAACATTACCAAAATCCCTCCCCTCGAGCTCCTTTTAAAGCTGCAACTCAGGTTGGATTCCACCTAGCAGTCGACTGATCACGACCATCAGTCGAATGCTCCTGTAGCCGTTATGAGACAATGACTCGATTCATGCTGGATAAGGTCCAATGGATAGACCATCAGTTGACTGATCATACCCATCAGTCGACTGATCACGCCTCCACTCGACTGCCAAAACCTAGCAGTCGACTCGGAGACATTCTGTGCCCGTGTCCTCGACCATCAGTCGACTGACCTCCACGTCAGTCGACTGATCAAGCCATCAGTTGATTACCCAATGTTGCCAGTCGATTGCTAAGGCCACACGATCATAGTCGAACATCAGTCGACTCCCTCCCAGTCGACTGCTAAGAGTCAACTCAGTTGTCAAGTGTCAAAACACTTGACCAGTCAACTGGGCCATAACCCCAGTTGACTAACAAACCTCAAACATGAGGTTTAACCCCAAGTATAATGCCCTCATACTTGCTAGATCACCCTTAGCCTAGACCTAAGCATTCTAGTCACCTCCATCAGCCTCACGCCTATCGGATCCCTCCAAGTCATCCATGACTTGTTCATTCCTACGCTAGTCTTCAGGTGCTTCCATCGGCTATTGTCATGTTAACATGGTCTACACTGCCAAGACACATTTGGGCTTACACTGCCAAGACTACCGCTTGGACTTTACGCCACCAAACCATTGGACTTATGCTGCCAAGACTCCACCCTTAGACTTTACGCTGCCAATATCAACCTTTGGACTTCCCTTACCAACCCATGTTGGACTTTCCATTTGCCAAGACTTAAGCTTGGACTTTCCCTTGCCAACCCATGTTAGACTTTCCATGCCAACCCATGTTGGACTTTCCAATTACCAAGACTCAAGCTTGGACTTTCCCTTGTCAACCCATGTTGGACTTTCCAATTGCCAAGATTCAAGCTTGGACTTTCCATGCCAAGTACACAAGGCTTGGACTTTACCATTACCAAGACCTATGCATGGACTTTCCATGCCAAGTACTCAAGACTTGGACTTCTCCATCATATGATCAACCCCAAGTCAACCATCTAGTCAATCCATTGTCAAACAATGGTAAACTCCTTTATCAAACATTAATGTCAAATATCAAAACACTACTCGAGTCTGGCCAATCGTGACCTTGGCCTATTGCACCAACAATCTCTTCCTTTATGATGTTTGATAAAAACCAACATCTTTGAGATAGAACACTAACTCAATCCAATCCTCCAAATTTTCCAAATTGGGAATTCCCAAATTCTCTCCCTTTTTGACATACATAAAAAAGGCTCTCTCCAATGGTGTCAATGTCTTATATCCCAATGATATCTTACAATCTCCCCCTTGGTCCAAAAACATCTAGGATGCCTTCACTATTAGGGCAATCGACCCAAGTTATAGTTTGGATGTGTGTGGAAAAGGTTTAAGTTAGGATATTATTGTGGATTTAATATGTGTGTTGAAGTCATGCAGGACTTAATAATTCGTACATATGATGAATAGCATTGGTAAGATCACCAACTCACAACCTCATGCTTGAGTCGGCGAAGGAGCATTGCGAAGCCGTTCACTTGATGCATCTGAGGGACTGCCGGACGAGATGACTTGAAGCGAAGCCAAGGAAGCAGACTTCGAGGGCAAGAGACGCGAAGGAGCATTGCGAAGCTGTGCGTTTGGAGTTGCCAAGGGACGTGGTCGTGAACGAAGAGAGCTTCAGCAAGGGACTTTTAAGTGAGATGAGAGAATGAGTGAAATGTAAGTAATTCATTAGGTGAACTTGGTCGAAATAACTAAGTGTCGGAGGCTTGAATGAGTTGGTGGAGGTTATACCCGACATGTTTAGTTAAGTCGGATGCTCAACCAACTTGGTTGGGGTTTTACCCGACAAGTCGGATGTTC
Organism: Wurfbainia villosa; assembly: GCA_025175895.1. Lineage (NCBI taxonomy): Eukaryota > Viridiplantae > Streptophyta > Magnoliopsida > Zingiberales > Zingiberaceae > Wurfbainia > Wurfbainia villosa. The sequence goes on from CM046008.1 coordinate 4,072,536, forward strand.
AATCGAAGGGTTGAGGTTTTACTCGACGAAGTGGAGTGTCGGATGCTCAACCGTGAGGGTTGAGGTTTTACCCGACCGTCGAACAATCAAACGGATGTGAAGTTTGAGGTTTACCCGGCATCAGTCGACTGCTGTGAATGGGCAGTCGACTGCTCCAAGTCGACTTAGGTTCGACTGGTGGGTTTAGCTGATCGCTAAGGAATGACAATGATCGTCGACCATCGATCGATCGCCAAGGATGGCGATCGACTAATGAACGATCGCGAGCACAGAACCTCGAGGCCGTGATCGATCACGGCTACGGGAGGCATCAGTCGACTGATGGATACATCAGTCGACTGCCAAGTCTCCCGTTGGACTACAACGGTCAGGATCTAATGTGTTAAGAAGCCATTGCAACGGCGATAGTTGACTACCAAAGGCAGCAGTCGACTGATGGGTGGCCAACGGGAAGAAATCAACCCTCTCTATAAAAAGAGAGGGTGTGGGCTTTGGGATGGCTAATGCTTATGCTTCAATTGATCATCCAAGTGCCCCACAATCTTTAAACTCTTTCTCTTGTTCTTATTTCAAATCCATTGTAAGAAAGAGTGTTTTTGTGTTGTAAGAAGATTTACCTTCACCTTGCTTTGGCTAAAGGGAGAGACCATATTGTGTAGGGGACTGTTGGAATGCTAGAGGGGGGGGGAGTGAATAGCATCGTGCTATGAGTCGATGGAATTCGTTTGCGTTCATCTATATAAAACTCGTTATGCACAGCAAAATAATAATAATAGCAATAACAAAAGACAAAGAAAAACACGCAAACACAATTGTTTAACATGGTTCGGAACCTCAAGGTTCTTACTCCACGGATCGAGCTCTACGAGCTCTAGTGATGCACATGCAATAACTAATCACAAATAACTCCTTCTCGACACAAGTTGGAGGAGGAGAAACCTCTTACAATTGATTACAACAATAATCTAAATGCTACAAGTAAAGAAAACTTTACAACACTTTGCTTTTGAATGCTTGCTTGCTAGGTTTATCGAGTAGCACTTGGAGACCCTGAATTGCAGCAGCAACTCGCCCCAAAACGCCTCAAAGAACCTTGGCATTTTCCTCCTCCATGAGCTCCTTTTAAAGCTTCTACCTGTGCTGGAAAATGCTGATCAGTTGACTACTCGGGACCATCAGTCGACTGATGCCACTGTTGTCGTGAGACAACGGCTAGATCCACGCTGGAAAAATCCAACGGATCCATCACCACTCGACTGATCATAACCATCGATCGTTGACCATCACTCATCTGATCACGATGAGTGAGACTCCATTCGTGGTTGAAACATCGAGCATCGGTCGACCGATCACATGATCGCCGATCGCTTGCCAATCACCGATCGCCCACCTATGGCGATCATTGGCTACTTCCTCTGATCAAACCCTAGTTGACTCTCATTAGTCGACTTCCATATGGCACCAGTCGACTGACACACCTCAAATATGAGGTTTTAGCCTAAGTATGGTTCCCCCATACTTGCTAGACCACCCTTAGCCTAGACCTAAGCCTTCTAGCCACCTCCATCAACCTCACGCCTCTCGGATCCCTCTAAGTCATCCATGACTTGTTCATCCATTGTACTAGCCTTCAGGTGCTTCCATCGGCTATGTCATGCTAATGGTGTCTACACCACCAAGGCACATTGGACTTACGCCGCCAAGACTCCGCTTGGACTTTACACCGCCAACCATACTTATGCTACCAAGACTCCACTTGGACTTTACGCTGCCAATATCAATCCCTTGGACTTCTCAAATGCCAAGACTCAAGCTTAGACTTTCCCTTGCTAACCCATGTTGGACTTTCCATGCCAAGACCCATGCTTGGACTTTCCTTGCCAACCCATTTTGAACTTTCCATTGCCAAGACCCATGCTTGGACTTTCCCAAATGCCAAGTGTCCCACTTGGACTTTCCATGCCAAGTACCCAAGACTTGGACTTTCCATTGCCAAGTACCCAAGACTTGGACTTTCCATTGCCAAGTACCCAAGACTTGGACTTTCCCATGACAATCACATTGTCATATGTTTTTGTCGAACATCAAAACATCTCTCGAGTCAAGCTCGAGTCCTGATCAATCGTGACCTAGGTCGATTGCACCAACAATCTCTCCCTTTTTTATGTTTGACAAAAACCAAACAAACCATTGAGTTAGAACACTAACTCAAATCCCTTACCAATTATCCCAAATTGGTAATTTTACCTTTCTCCCATTAAATTCTCCCCCTTTTTGACTAACATCAAAAAAGGTTCTCTCCAAGGAGGTCAATGTCTCATGTCCCAATGAGATCTTACAATCTCTCCCTTTGTCCAAAAATACCTAGGATGCCTACCATCTTCTTAGTGATAAGTATCATATCACTCAAGAGAGATAATCCTATTTACTCTCTCAATTTCCAAATTGGGTATCTTAAAATCTCATTTTTCCAATTGATGACATTCTCCCCAATAAGTTCTCCCCCTTCAAGAAAAGAAAAAAATACATCCATCATCCCATGATGGATACCTCCCCCTAAAGGCTTGCTCCCCCTTGACCATTGCACCAACAATGTCCTTGGGAAGTCCCTAAGCCAATAGGAACTCTAAACCATTAAAAATAAGGTTCAAAGTTCAAACTTGAACTTTCCACACCTTAAATTTGATACATTCTCCTAACACCTCTCCTAAACCATATCCAATGGATTTTCACTCTTTATAATATTTCCCAAAGCATATCCTAGGATTAGAAGTGGTTAGGGACCTTAACCGCAGTTGAACACGAGCTAAACATACCTTGTTTTTCCGAAATCAGGCTATCAGTCAACTCTCTCAGCTACCAGTCGACTGCCACCCTCATCAATCGACTGCCACCCAGGGCAGTCAACTGATAACTGAAATATCCGAATTTCAGTTATTAGAAATGAATTTTAAAAATTCATAAATAATTATACATATATCGAAAATCATGAAAATTCGTACGTATAATACTTATGACCAATACAATGGGTGAAAATATTGAAAAATTATTTTACCCATAAAATAATGAGTTTGATACAAAACTCAAAACCATTGAAATTTTCAATGTTTTGGCTCTATTTTGTATCAACTCTATCAATAGTGATTGCTATCAAAAGATAGATTTCACCAAGGTTTTTCAAAAAGATTTTAAAATATTTTCAAAACTTTATTTTGGATCATATTCCTTGGGCTCAATGTACATGACTTGTACACAAGCTTTTCCAATGATCCACCAATAAAATAAGATGAGTTTTAGTTCATATAGATGCAAAAACTATGCACCTTGAACTTAATTCATATCCTAGTATCTCACATGTATCTAGGGTGTATAAATACACATACATGTCAATGTAATGTGAGATGTGAGTTTTGTTCTCCCTAATCTAGGATTTCATACATTTTTCTAAGGCAACTCTACTTGATTCCCTTATAAATGGGACTCCAAGTCATGTCATTGTCCTTAAATCAATTTTAATCAATTTAAATGCATGAAATGATCATGGCATAATGATAGCAATAATTAAGCATGACCAATGATCATGATGTCATGGCATATGATTAAATCTAAAAACACATGACATTAATCCTTAATCCTAAACATGATCATGACATATTAAATAATAAAAATAAACATGATGTTATGGTATGTTATATGGCAAACAAAGCATGACATATAAAAAGTATAGGTATAATAATACCTAAATTTTAATATTAGTTGTCATTTGTTGGGATTATGTTCATTTTGCCATATTATTACTAATATCCCATGTGTGCCAAAAACCCAAAATGACACACACACACACCTCTAAACCTAAATTGTGCCAATTTAAATTATTTTTCACAATCCCAAAAATGTATTGGCACATCCTAAAATATTTTAGGATTCAACATCAAATCTATTTCCAAGGTATCTATAACCTTGAAAATAACCTAAAATGCCACCTTTGCCATGGTTGAGTTAACTACACATCCAATCAAGGTTGGCACACCCTAATCCCATCTAGCGTGAATCAATCACGCTCTTAGGAACCCAAAATCTATTTGAGCTCATTGGGTTAATTAGGTATTCCTTAGGGATGACCTCCCTAGATACCTTCCTAATGACCCTCCTAGACTTGTTAGCCTTGGTCATTGTGGTCTTACCTAGGTTGACTCTAGGGGTAACTCCCCTTGTAACCTTCTTAGTGACCACCCTAGGTTTCATTGAAACCCTAGCCACTAGGCACATACCTTGGTCAACTCTATGGATGACTTCCCTATTGACCTTGGTCTTCCTAGACCTAGTTTGTGTTTCATAATCAAATGGAACACTATGATAAGCCACCTTGGGCTTAGGTTTGTGACCCAAACCTTGCTTGCCCTTGGTTGACTTTTGTCTCTTAGGTCCTAGGTGTTGACTTTGAGTCCTAGACCCTTGACTTTGACTATTTGACCCTTGACATTGATTTTGCATCTTCTTGAGGGTCTTTTCTAGTTTTTCAAGCCTTAATCTCAAGGCTTGGTTTTCTAATTCTAATTGTCCAATTTTAGAATTTTGATTTAATCCTTAGGAATGGTTCTTTCTAGGCATATGTCTAGTTCATTTAGGGTTGAGACCTAGATGCTCTTGTACCTTTCTAATGGTCTCCCTAGGTAGAATTGGTCTAGAATTATTTGACCTAGATTTGTCCTTAGATAAAATATTTTTAGGGACATTAGTCCCAAATTTCTCCTTATTATCTAAGTGGATATTTTTAGCACCTAAAAAAAAATATTTGTTATTTCTAGCATGCTCTTTATGATAAATAGCAAGATTGCTAACATTATTTCTAGCATGCTTTTTATCCCTAGAAATTGAAGGTGCATAAATAAATTTTACCTTAGGGTTAGCTTTAGAAGCTCCCCCTACTTGTGATGCTCCCCTTTGCCCCTTCTTCTCCCCCTTCGGGCATTGATTCCGGTAATGTTCCGGTTGCCGGCATTTGAAGAAAATCACTTGCTCCTTGCTTTTAGTTATTGGGGGACCAACATCCTTAACTTTTGGTGCCGGTGGAGCTTTTCTTTCTCTCTTTGGGCATTTGCTCTTGTAATGCTCACTTTCCCTACACTCAAAGCAAATTATATGTTTTTTTATTTAAAACCATATTGCTTGAGTTACCTACGGTGGTTGTAGGTGCTGGAATCGGAATTTGAGCTTCTTCATCTTGACCGGATGTCGAAGCTTCTTCTTGATGTTCTGGTGTGGAAGTTTTCTCCTCCCCCTCAATCCTAGAGGTGGATGCTTCTTCCACTTCTTCCACCGGTCCGGAAGTTGACTCCCTATCAACTTTCGACTCCTCAAGCTCTTTAGATGATGATGTACTTGGTTGAGCTTGAGAGGGTGAACACTCCTCCTCTTCTTCTTCTTATTGAATTGATGATGAATTTTCATGAAGCTTGGCCAAATTTCTCCATAGCTCCTTGGCATCCATGCACTCTCCTAGACTACACAAGAAGTCATTAGGAATTAAATCAAAAATGAAATTGATTACCTTCTTATTTTTCTCAAATCTTTGGAGTTGATCTTCACTCCATTTCTTCTTCTTGAGGAAGCCACCTTTTGGTCCTCTTGGATACTCAAATCTTTCCATTAATAAGGAACATTCCTCAAGGTCTCTCATCATCAAAAAATCTTCAATTCTTCTCTTCCAAGAATTGAAGCCTTCTCGTCCGTATAGGGTGTAGGGTACCGGTGTGTTTATGTCTCATCCTAATTGTTCTTGGACTTCCATCTTCACCCTCTAGTGTGCTCCCTTAGTTGTTAAACTTTGAAGAACGGCCTCGCTCTAATACCACTTGTAGGGGACCGTTGGAATGCTAGAGGGGGGGGGGGTGAATAGCGTCGTGCTATGAGTCGATGAAATTCATTCGCGTTCGTCTCTACAAAACTCGTTACGCACAGCGAAATAATAATAATAGCAATAACAAAAGACAAGACAAACACGCAAACACAATTGTTTAACGTGGTTCTGAACCTCAAGGTTCCTACTCCATGGATCGAGCTCTAGTAATGCACACACAATCACTAATCACAAATAACTCCTTCTCGACACAAGTTGGAGGTGGAGACCCCTTACAATTGATTACAATAATAATCTAAATGCTACAAGCAAATACAACATGAAATACAAAAGACAAGTAAAGAAAACTTTACAACACTTTGCTTTTGAATGCTTGCTTGCTAGGTTGATCGAGTAGCACTTGGAGACCCTGAATTGCAGCAGCAACTCGTCCCAAAATGCCTCAAAGAACCTTGGCATTTTCCTCCTCCACGAGCTCCTTTTAAAGCTTCTACCTGTGCTGGAAAATGCCGATTAGTCGACTACTCGAGACCATCATTCGACTGATGTCACTGTTGTCGTGAGACAACAGCTAAATCCATGCTAGAAAAATCCAACGGATCCATCATCAGTCGACTGATTATGACCATCAGCTGACTGTTGAAGCCATCACTCGACTGTTGACCGCAGCAGTCGAGTGAGACTCCATTCTGTGGCCGAAACACTGAGCATCAGTCGACTAATCACATGATTAGTCAACTGCTCGGCCAATCGGTCGACTGCCCACCTATGGCAGTGGACTGCTGGGCCACTTCCCGTAGTCAAACCCTAGTTGACTCTCACCAGTCGACTGTCATATGACACCAGTCGACTGGCACACCTCAAACATGAGATTTTAGCCCAAGTATGGTTCCCCTATACTTGCTAGACCACCCTTAGCCTAGACCTAAGCCTTCTAGCCACCTCCATCAGCCTCATGCCTCTCGGATCCCTCCAAGTCATCCATGACTTGTTCATCCATTGCGCTAGTCTTCATGTGCTTCCATCGGCTATGTCATGCTAACGGTGTCTACACCACCAAGGCACATTGGACTTACGCCGCCAAGACTCTGCTTGGACTTTATGCTGTCAACCATTGGACTTATGCTGCCAAGACTCCGCTTGGACTTTACGCCACCAATATTAACCCCTTGGACTTCTTAAAGGCCAAGACTCAAGCTTGGACTTTCCCTTGCCAACCCATGTTGGACTTTCCATGCCAAGACCCATGCTTGGACTTTCCTTGCCAACCCATGTTGGACTTTCCATTGCCAAGACCCATGCTTGAACTTTCCCAAATGCCAAGTGTCCCACTTGGACTTTCCATGCCAAGTACCCAAGACTTGGACTTTCCATTGCCAAGTACTCAAGACTTTGACTTTCCCATGACAATCACATTGTCATATGTTTTTGTCGAACATCAAAACATCTCTCGAGTCAAGCTCGAGTCCTGGTCAATCGTGACCTGGGCCGATTGCACCAACATATTGGATTGGTTTCGGAGTGATTCACCGGAGATGAATCGGGCCGTGGATTAGCGGCATAGGGCCATGAACTACGTTATATCTCTTTGTTAGCATTGTTTTTTTTATCTTGTTTATCTTTATTGTTGTTTAGTTTTATTTCTGCTGTGCTAACCCTAATGTGTAGACGAACGAACGATCGATTTCCACCGTACGATGATAAAGGGCTATTCACCCCCTCTAGTCGGCCACTGACGTTCCAACAAGTGGTATCAGAGCATGGTCGCTTGTCAATGGACTCACCGCCGCAACAAGCACTACATCAAGGATGGCCGGCTCAAATATTCATCCGCTAAAATTTGAGGGGGAATTCGTTTGGTGGAAAAAGCGAATGGAGGTATTTTTCGAAATCGACTTCAAAATTTTATTGATAATGGAAAATGGTTTCGAGATACCTAGGGATGAAGATGAGGAGAAAATAGAGAAGACAAGATGGACCAAAAAGCAACAGGAGGAGTACTTGACAAACTCAAAAGCCAAATATCATCTCTACAACGTACTCCCTCAATAAGAAATCAACCGGATAGGGGAGTGTGCGAGCGCCAAAGAGATGTGGGAGAGATTGATAGAGCTTCATGAAGGCACCTCGGAGGCCAAGCTTGCAAGAAGAGACCTCCTCCGCTCCCAACTAACTAATATCAAACTTGAAAAGGGAGAAAAGGTAACCTCATTACACTCTCGTTTTAAAGAAATTTTAAATGGACTAATGAGTGTAGGAGAAAAACTTTCGAACCGGGATATGATTATGAAAGCAATCGACGCCTTTCCCCGGTCATCAAAATAGAGCTCAATGGTAGACTCTTTCTACATCTCAAAGAACCTAGAAGTTAGCACCTTAGAGGAGTTCTTCTCAACCATGGAGCTCCATGAAACAAGGCTTGAAGGAGTAGTAGAAGAGCCAAGAATTCAACCATCAAGAGGAGTAGCTTTGATAGCCGAAAAGGGGAAGAAGAAGAAGAAGGAGACACCACCTTCCTCCCCCGATGAAGCATCCTCCTCATCCTCCATGAATAGCAATGAAGATGATTATATGGTAAGGAAGGTAAGGCGTGTTTTAAGAAATTTAAAATTTAACAAATCTTATGATAGGAGAAGGCACAAGAGGAAGTTCATTTGCTATAATTTCCAACAAGAGGAACACATGAGGGATGATTGTCCCCTCTTGAACAAGAGCAAGGAACAAAGATGAAAAGAAGAAAAGAAGAAGGGGAGCAAGAAAAAGGAAGAAGAGAAGAAGTCCAAGGAAAAAGAAAAGGAGAAGAAGGCCAAAACACTCAAAGCAAGGACATGGGATGATCCTTCATCATCTTCGGAGGAGGAAGAGAATGCCTTTGTCACAAATCTAGCTCTAATGGCAATAGAAGATGTGGACACCACTTCCTCTGAAAAAGAATAAACAAGCTCAAGTGAGGAGAGCTCAAGTGAAGGGGGAGGCTCATCGTCATCCTCATCATCCGAAGAAGAAGACATGGAAACTATGGTAACGAATCTTTCTCCTAAGAAAATAGTTTCCATAATTTCAAGTTTAACTAGGGACTTATTTAAGATTAAAATTAGAAATAAATGCATGAAAAATGAGATTAAGGCCCTAGAGGAAAAACTAGAAAATGCATGCGTTAATATTAATGATAATGTTTCTCCTAGTATCGATAATGCATGCTTATATGATAATTACATGCCTTTTGATGTGAATGATGCATGAATTGAAGAAAATAGGGCTCTAAGGGAAAAGGTAGACCATTTAACTAAGGCCCTAGAAAAATTCACTATAGGCTCCAACACATTGAACATGATCATAGGGAGCCAAAGGGCAAGCTTCAATAGGAAAGGCCTAGGATATAAGGGAAACAAAAATGAAAAGGCCTATCATTATTTAATTGCTAGGGGTCAATCTAAAACAACAATGATAGTAAGGAAATGGATCCCAAATGAATACTTAGTGAACCCTATTGGAAAGAATCTATATTGGGTTCCTAAGTCCATCCTTAAGGATTAGGAAAACCCTAGGATAGTCAACCATAAGTGGACTTCACTTATATCATATTATATGGTTGACTTAGGATGATGTGGGTAGTGAAATTTAATTTATAAGCATGATGGATGATGTGATTATAATGTTAGAATCATATACTTGATTTGAATAATGATACATTCTTATGACTTAGAATGATCGGGACTTAATTTTTGAAATAGTGTTGGGTGATGATAATGCACCCATAAATAGCTTAATGTTGGTGCAATCGACCCAGGTCACGATTGACCAGGACTCGAGCTTGGCTCGAGAGATGTTTTGATATTCGACAAAAATATATGACAATGTAATTGTCATGGGAAAGACCAAGTCTTAGGTACTTGGGATGGAAAGTCCAAGTGGGACACTTGGCATTTGGGAAAGTCCAAGTCATGAGTACTTGGCATGGAAAGTCCAAGCATGGGTCTTGGCATGGAAAGTCCAACATGGGTTGGCAAGGGAAAGTCCAAGCTTGAGTCTTGGCATTTGAGAAGTCCAAGGGTTTGATATTGGCGGCGTAAAGTCCAAAGGTGATGTCTTGGCAGCATAAGTCCATAGGTTGGCGGCGTAAAGTCCAAGCGGTGTCTTGGCGGCGTAAGTCCAATGTGCCTTGGCGGTGTAGACACCGTTAGCGTGACATAGCCGATGAAAGCATCTGAAGGCTAGCGCGATAGATGAACAAGTCATGGATGACTTGGAGGGATCCAAGAGGCGTGAGGCTGATGGAGGTGGCTAGAAGGCTTAAGTCTAGGCTAAGGGTGGTCTAGCAAGTATGGGGGAACTATACTTGGGCTAAAACCTCATGTTTGAGGTGTGCCAGTCGACTGGTGCCATGTGGCAGTCGACTGGCCTGAGTCAACTAGGGTTTGACTGGGGGAATTGCCCTAGCAGTCGACTGCCATAGGTGGACAGTCGATTGATTGGCTGAGCAGTCGACTGATCTTGTGATCAGTCGACTGGTGCTCATGAAATCGGGCACAGAATGGAGTCGAGACTCGACTGGTCGAGTGAAGGCTCCATCAGTCGACTGATGGGTATGATCAGTCGATTGATGATGGATCCGTTGGACTTATCCAGCATGGATCTAGCCGTTATCTCACGACAACAGTGGCATCAGTCGACTGATGGTCCCGACCAGTTGACTGATCGATTTTTTCCAACACAGGTTGAAGCTTTATAAGGAGCTCATAATGGAGGAAAATGGTATGGTTTCTTGAGGGCTTTTGGGAGGATTTGTTGTTGCAAATCAGGGTCTCCAAGTTGATATCAAGTAACCAAGTGATCAAGCATTCAAAGAGCAATTGTAAAGTAGTTTTCTTTACTTACATTGTATTTCATTATTGTATTTGCTTGTATCCATTTAGATTATTGTTGTAATCTATTGTACGAGGTTTCTCCACCTCCGACTTATGTCGAGAAGGAGTATTTGTGATTAGTGAGTGTGTGTGCATCACTAGAGCTCTTTAGAGCTCGATCCGTGGAGCAGGAACCATTCGGTTCTGAACCACGTTATATCTCGTGTTGTGAATTGTGTTTGTCTTGTTTCATTATTGTATTATTTCTATTTTCGCTGCGCTAACGAAATTGTAGAGACAAACGCAATGAATTCCATCATCGAACGAGTATGACGCTATTCACCCCCCCCCCCTCTAGCTTCCAATCAATTCCCAATAAGTGGTATCAGAGCGAGGCCGCTCTTAAAGTTTAACAACAAAGGGAGCACGCTAGAGGGTGAAGATGGAAGTCCAAGAGCAACTAGAATGGGATATCAACACACCGATTCCTTATACATTCTATGGACAAGAAGGTTTTAGACAATGGAAGGCGAGAATTGAGGATTTCCTAATGATGAGGGACTTCAAAGAATGGCTCATTTTAATGGAGGGATATAGCTATCCAAGAGGACCAAAAGGTGGATTCCTCAAGAAAAAGAGATGGACCGAAGAGCAAGTCCAAGCCTTCGAGAAAAATGATAAGATAATGAAGTTTTTAATTGATTTAATACCTAACAATATCTTGTGTATGTTAGGCAATTATGTAGATGTCAAGGAGTTATGGAGCCAAGTGGCCAAACTTCATGAAAGCCCATCACCAGTCCAAGAGGAAGGGACTAAAGAGGCTAATGCATCATCCTCACAAGGAAGTGAGGACTTGGAGGTTGAGAGATCATCAACATCCAAGGAGGAGACCTCCACCTCTAGGATTGAGGGGGAGGAAATTGGAGCATCCTCAACTCCGGAGCAACAAGAAGAAGCTTCGACATCCGGTCAAGATGAAGAAGCTCTAATTTCGGCACCTATCACCATCATAGGTAACTCAAGCATGTCAATTTCAAATAAAAATCACATAACTTGTTTTGAGTGTAGGGAAGTAGGACATTACAAGAGTAAATGTCCTAAAAGAATCAATAAGAGTCCACCGGTGCCAAAAGTCAATGAAATCGGTGTTCCCACCAAGAAAAATAAGGAGCAAATCATTTGCTTCAAATGTCGGCTACCGGGACATTATCAGAATCAATGTTCGAAGGAGGAGAAGAAGGGGCAAAGGGGAGCATCACAAGTAGGGGGAGCTTCTAAAGCTAACCCTAAGTTAAAATTTATTTATGCACCTTCAATTTCTAGGGATAAAAAGCATGCTAGATATAATGTAAGCAATGTTGCTATTTATCATAAAGAGCATGCTAGGAATGATAAATATTTTTGCTTAGGAGCTAAAAGTGTCCACTTAGGAAAAAATGAGAAATTTGGGACTAATGTCCCTAGAAAAGTTTTACCTAGGGAATCTATTAGGAAAATAGGAGAACACCTAGGTCTTAATCCTAAATGGACTAGGCATATGCCTAGAAAGGATAATGCCCAAAGACCAAATCAAAATTTCAAAATTGGGCAATTAGAGATTGAAAACCAAGCCTTGAGGTCAAGGCTTGAAAAACTTGAGAAGACTCTTAGGAATATTCAAAATCAATTTAAAGGGTCTAATGGTCAAAGTCAAGGGTCCAAACCTCAAAGTCAACACTTAGGACCTAAAAGACAAAAATCAACCAAGGGCAAGCAAGGTTTGGGTCACAAACCTAAGCCTAAGGTGACTTATCATAGTGTTCCATTTGATTATGAAACACAATCTAGGTCTAGGAAGACCAAGGTTACTAGGGAAGTTATCCCTAAGAGTAACCATGGTAAGTGCCTAGTGGCTAGGGTTTCTAGGAAACCTAGGGTGGGCACTAAGAAGGTTGCAAGGGGAGTTACCCCTAGAGTCAACCTAGGCAAGACCAAAATGGCCAAGGCTACCAAGCCTAGGAGGGTCATTAGGAAGGTATCTAAGGAGGTTATCCCTAAGGAATACCTAATTAACCCTAGGAGCTCAAATAGGTTTTGGGTTCCTAAGAGCGTGATTGATTCACGCTAGATGGGTTTAGGGTGTGCCAACCTTGATTGGGTGGGTAGTTAACTCAACCATGATAAAGGTGACACTTTAGGTTATTTTCAAGGTTATGGTTACCTTGGAAATACATTTGAGCTTTAATCCTAAAAGATTTTAGAATATGCCAATATTATTTGAGAAGTTTGATAAAATGATCAAATTGGTACATTTTAGGTTTAGAGGTCATAGTGTGCCATTTTGGATTTTTGGCACACTAGGGAGAAAAGTGAAAATATGGAAAAATATATTTAATTATATCAAATGAAAATTAATATTAAAATTTAGGTATTATTATACCTATACATTTTATATGTCATGCTTTTTTTGCCATATAACATGTCATGACATCATATTTATTTCTATCATTTATATGTCATGATCATGTTATAGGATTAAGGATTAATGTCATGTGTTTTTAGATTTCATATTATGTCATGATATCATGATTATGAGCATATTCTTATTTATATCATCATTAGTGCCATAATCATTCATGCATTTGATTAAAATTGAGTTAAGGACAATTGACATGACTTGAAGTCCCATGTATAAGGGAATCAAGTAGAGTTGCCTTAGAAAAATACATGAAACCCTAGTTTAGGAAGAACAAAACTCACATCTCACATCACATTGACACGTATGTGTATTTATACACCCTAGATACATGTGAGATGCTAGGATATGAGTTAAGTTCAAGGTGCATAGTTTTTGCATCTAGGTGAACTCAAACTCATCTTATATGAGTGGTGGATCATTGGGAAAGTTTGTGTACAAGTCATGTACATTGAGCCCAAGGAATATGATCCAAAATAAGGTTTTGAAAATATTTTAAAATTATTTTGAAAAACCTTGGTGAAGTCTATCTTTTGATAGCAATCACCATTGATGAGATTGATACAAAGTGAGCCAAAACTTAGAAGTTTTCTTTATTTTTGAATTTTGTATCAATTTCAGTATTTTATGGGTAAAATATTTTTCTATTATTTTTCACCCATTTTATTGACTATAAGTAATATACGTATCAAATTTCATGATTTTTCGATATACGTAGAATTACTTATGATTTTTTGAAATTCGACTCTGATAACTGAAATTCAAAAATTTCAGTTATCAGTCGACTGCCCTGAGTGGCAGTCGACTGATGTGAGTGTCAGTCGACTGGTAACTGACAGAGTCGACTGCCAAGGCTAATTTCGGGAAAACTAGGTTTGTTTAGCCCGTGTTCAGCTGCGTTTAAGGTCCCTAACCACTCCTTACCCTAGGATATGCTTTGGGAAGCATTATAAAGGGTGAAAATTCATTGGATATGGATTTGGAGAGGTGTTAGGTCAAAGTATCAAATTTAAGGGTGGAAGAGTTCATGTTTGAACTTTGAACCTTAATTTTGATGGTTTAGAGTTCCTATTGGCTTAGGGACTTCCCAAGGACATTTTTGGTGCAATGGTCAATAGGGAGCAAGCCTTTAGAGGGAGGTATCCATCATGGGATGATAGATGTATTTTTCTCTTCTTGAAGGAGAGAAGTTATTGGAAGAATGTTATCAATTGGGAAAATTGATGGGATTTTGAGAAACCCAATTTGAAAATTGGGAGAGTAGATAGGATTGCCTCTCTTGAATGATATGGGACTTATCACTAGGAAGATAGTAGGCATCCTAGGTATTTTTGGATCAAGGGGGAGATTGTAAGATCTCATTGAGACATGAGACATTGACCTCCTTGGAGAGATAACCTTTTTGATGTATGTCAAAAAGGGGGAGAAAGTTAAGATTACCAATTTGGGATAATTGGTAAGGAGTTTTTGAGTGAGATGGTCTAACTCAAATGGTTTATTTGGTTTTTGTCAAACATCAAAAAGGGGGAGATTGTTGGTGCAATCGACCCAGGTCACGATTGACCAGGACTTGAGCTTGGCTCGAGAGATGTTTTGATGTTCGACAAAAATATATGACAATGTAATTGTCATGGGAAAGTCCAAGTCTTAGGTACTTGGCATGGAAAGTCCAAGTGGGACACTTGGCATTTGGGAAAGTCCAAGTCATGGGTACTTGGCATGGAAAGTCCAAGCATGGGTCTTGGCATGGAAAGTCCAACATGGGTTGGCAAGGGAAAGTCCAAGCTTGAGTCTTGGCATTTGAGAAATCCAAGGGTTTGATATTGGTGGCGTAAAGTCCAAGGGTGAAGTCTTGGCAGCATAAGTCCATAGGTTGGCAGAGTAAAGTCTAAGCGGTGTCTTGGCGGCGTAAGTCCAATGTGCCTTGGCGGTGTAGACACCGTTAGCGTGACATAGCCGATAGAAGAACCTGAAGGCTAGCGCGATGGATGAACAAGTCATGGATGACTTGGAGGGATCTAAGAGGCGTAAGGCTAATGGAGGTGGCTAGAAGGCTTAGGCCTAGGCTAAGGGTGGTCTAGCAAGTATGGGGGAACCATACTTGGGCTAAAACCTCATGTTTGAGGTGTGCCAGTCGACTAGTGTCATGTGGTAGTCGATTGGTCTGAGTCAACTAGGGTTTGACTGCGGGAATTACCGTAGCAGTCGACTGATTGGCTGAGCAGTCGATTGATCTTGTGATCAGTCGATTGGTGCTCATGAAATCGGGCACAGAATGGAGTCGAGACTCAACTGGTCGAGTGAAGGCTCTATCAGTCGACTGATGGGTATGGTCAGTCGACTGATGATGGATCCGTTAGACTTATCCAGCGTGGATCTAGCCATTGTCTTACGACAATAGTGGCATCAGTCGACTGATGGTCCCGACCAATCGACTGATCAACTTTTTCCAACACAGGCTGAAGCTTTATAAGGAGCTCGTGATGGAGGAAAATAGTATGGTTTCTTGAGGGCTTTGGGGCGATTTGCTATTGCAAATCAGGGTCTCCAAGTTGATATCAAGCAACCAAGTGATCAAGCATTCAAAGAGCAATTGTAAAGTAGTTTTCTTTACTTGCATTGTATTTCATTATTGTATTTGCTTGTATCCATTTAGATTATTGTTGTAATCTATTGTATGAGATTTCTCCACCTTCGACTTGTGTCGAGAAGTGTTGGATCGAGAAGCGTCGCTAGAGGGGGGGTGAATAGCGAGTGTAAATCTTTTCGTTCATTTACGTTCGTTAAAACACGAGTAAACACAGCAGAAAATAAAGAGACACGTTTATTTTACTTGGTTCATAATCCAGCGGTTGCTACTCCAAGGCCCTATCAGTCCTAGACCGCGTACGGAGGGCAAAGCACTATAACGTCTCCTCCTCGTTGGAGGTAGGAGACAACGATCACAAAACCGAATGTACGAGGATGAGGCAACAAACCTACCTCACCTCGTTACGAATCAAAACAATGAATACAATATCAAAATATATTACTAGATGCAGCTGCCGACGAAGAAGATCTGAACTTGTTGTCGCGTCAGCGTTATGACGGTGTTGGAGCATTGGCGTTGTAGGAACACTTGATGAATAAACTTGATAATGATTGGAGTTGGAATCCACCCCTCCTTTTATAGATTTTTCCCTCTGAATATGTCTCCTCTTTTTTTGGAACAGATCATGAAGTTGTATAATTTTTATCGCGAAGTGGCCGCATCAAACCTTATCCATTTTGACCTAGCGCAAAGGTTGATTCGTCGCCATCAGTCGACTGATGACTCCCATCAGTCGACTGATGAGCATCAGTCGATTGTCCAATGTACAGCAGTCGACTGCCAGCCTGGCCACTTCCCTACAGTAAGAGGTTAGCTCAGAAAATGATAAATTCGACAGTTTCTAACCGTCCGATCTCGACCTAGACCTTTCACAGGAAGTCTTAGTCGAATCGCCGCCTACGGTCATCCCCGTAAAGAGGACACGACCTTACAATCTCTCACTCACACGAGCTTTCCTCGATACTTACCTTGTAGCTCTCGCTTCTGGCCTTCCACTCATTCCTTCGGCTCCCTCCGAAGTCACTCGAGTGTCGCCCGACCACCGCGGCTTCCTCCGGGTGTCGCTAGCCTTCAGCTCCAGCTTTAGTACTTTTCTGCACACTCGATTTAGCTCGTGAGATAACGATGTAAACTTAACTTTGTGTCTTTGCCATAATCAAAACACAGGTTCGATTATCTGGTGCCCCTGCACCAACAAGGAGTATTTGTGATTAGTGAGTGTGTGTGCATCACTAGAGCTCTTTAGAGCTTGATCCGTGGAGTAGGAACCGTTCGGTTCCGAACCATGTTATATCTCGTGTTGTTAATTGTGTTTGTCTTGTTTCGTTATTGTATTATTTCTATTTCCGCTGCGCTAACGAAATTGTAGAGACAAACGCAACGAATTCCATCATCGAACGAGTACGATGCTATTCACCCCCCCCCCTCTAGCTTCCAATCGATTCCCAACACTTAAATCATGCTTTGGGTGATACTTGACTTATTATCATGATTTTATACCTAATGCATGATTACAAATTGATTGATACACTTGTTTGATGATCATAATGTGAAATCAATGCATATATGTCTTTATGATCATGTGGTATGTTAGAGTGATACTTAACCTTGTATAGAATTGCATGAATTTGAAAGTTAAGTATATAAATACCTTTAGGAACATCTCACACTCACCATAAGGATAACTTTGATTGAAAACTTAGCATGGGTGAGATGTTAGGATGATACTAATGGTCCACTAATGCCTATGACATTTAGATTGTCATTTAAAGTATCAAAATAGTAATAATAGACCAATCATGGGGAAGACTTATGTTTAATTCAAAGACATATTGCCCAAAGATCATGGTTGGATATTTCATATGTTTTCAAAACCATTCCTTATTTTAAAATCTGTGTTTTCGTGTTTTGAAACAATCTAAAGCAAAACTAGGTGTTAAAATTGATACAAACTTGATCAAATACTAGTTGTTTTTGAAACTTTTGAATTTTTGGTAAATCATTGAAAATATAAGTAATTTTCATGAAAACTCATTTTTCACTAATAAATGACTTTAAAAGAAATGTGTTTTCAAAATTTCACAATTTTTCAAATATTTTGGAATTTCTAGTGCATTTCTGAATTTCGTCCAGAAAATCAAAAAAACTTATTTTACTTGTACCGATGATTGCCATGCCGATAAGATAGCGATCAGGATCGCATGAGCACAGTAACCTATTTTGACAGGTTTTAAGTCTGATTTTGGTATTTTCTTTCCTTAGACTTTGATGCCTTGGATTATGACATTATGTTAATGTTTTTAATGGTGTCAAAGGAGGGAGAAATTAAGATGTTTAAGTTTAATCATGCTAGGGAGGAGATTAGCATGGGTTAAGGGGGAGTTGCATGTATTTAGGGGGAGTTTGATGCTCATGAATTGTTTATATGCTTTCCTTGCTTATGTTATTTTGTTTATAATTTACCTAACTTAAACGTAGTTGCCACACATCAAAAAGGGGAAGATTGTTAGGGCAATCGACCCAAGTTATGGTTTGGATTATGGTTTTGATGTGTGTGGCAAAGGTTTAAGTTAGGATATTATTGTGGATTTAATATGTGTGTTGAAGTCATGCAGGACTTAGTAATTCACACATATGATGAATAACATTGGTAAGATCACCAACTCACAACCTCATGCTTGAGTCGGTGAAGGAGCATTGCGAAGCCGTGCACTTGATGCATCCGAGGGACCGCCGGACGAGATGACTTGAAGCGAAGCTAAGGAAGCAAACTTTGAGGGAAAAAGACACGAAGGAGCATTGCGAAGCCGTGCGCTTGGTGTTGCCAAGGGACGTGGCCGCGAACGAAGAGAGCTTCGGCGAGGGACTTCAAGTGAGATGAGAGAATGAGTGAAATGTAAGTAACTCATTAGGTGAACTTGGCTGAAATGGCTAAGTGTCGGAGGCTTGACCGAGTTGGTTGAGGTTATACCCGACATGTTTAGTTAAGTCGGATGCTCAACCAACTTGGTTGGGGTTTTACCCGACAAGTCGGATGTTCAACCGAAGGGTTGAGGTTTTACCTGACGAAGTGGAGTGTCGGATGCTCAACCGTGATGGTTGAGGTTTTACCCGACCGCCGGATGCTCAAACGGATGTGAAGTTTGAGGTTTACCCGACATCAGTCAACTGCTGTGAATGGGCAGTCGACTGCTCCAAGTCGACTTAGGTTCGACTGGTGTTCGACTGGTGGGTTTCTGGCCCAGCAATCGACTGCCAAGAAATGGTAGTCGATCGCGGACTCATCACCGATCGCCAGGATGGCAATGATCGATGGCGCGCGTGCATAGAACCTCCGTGGCCGATCGATCACGGCCTCAGCATCACGATCGATGGATACATCACGATCGTTAAGTCTGACTACAACGGTTCTAACGTGTTCAAAAGTCGTTGCAATGGCGGAAGTCTATTGCCAAAGGCAGCAGTCAACTGATGGGCGGCCAACGGGAAGAAATCAGCCCTCTCTATAAAAAGAGAGGGTGTGGACTTTGGGATGAATAATTCTTATGCTCCAATTGATCATCCAAGTGCCCCCACAAACTTTAAACTCTTTCTCTTGTTCTTATTTCAAATCCATTGTAAGAAAGAGTGTTTTTGTGTTGTAAGAAGGTTTACCTCCACCTTGCTTTGGCTAAAGGGAGAGAATATATTGGATTGGTTTCGCAATGATTCACCGAGACAAATCGGACCGTGGATTAGCGGCATAGGGTCGTGAACCACATTATATCTCTTTGTTAGCATTGTTTTTATCTTGTTTATCTTTATTGTTGTTTAGTTTTATTTCCGCTATGCTAACCCTAACGTGTAGATGAACGAACGATCGATTTCCACCGTACGACGATAAAGGGCTATTCACCCCCCTCTAGCTGGCCACCGACGTTCTAACATTCACTCTTCCTAGTGATAAGTCTCATATCACTAAAGAGAGGCAATCCTCACTTCTCTAAAAACTCAAAATTCTCCCCCTCATGAGGAAGAATATATCCATCATCTCATGATGGATAACCTCCCCCTAAAGGCTTACTCCCCCTTGACCATTGCACCAACAATGTCCTTGGAGAGTCCCTAAGCCTATAGGAACACTAAACCATCAAAATTAAGGTTAAAAGTTTAGCCTTTAACTTTCACACACCTGAAACTTGATACACACCCAAACAAATCTCCTAATCCATATCTAATGGATTTTCACCCTTTCCAATGTTTTCCACAGCATATCCTAGGGTTAGGAGCAGTTAGGGTAGCCTAACATAGCTGAAACATGGGCTAAATATCCTTGTTTATCCAAAATCAGTATTGGCAATCGACTCTGTTAGTCAACAGTCGACTTCCCTATGCATCAGTCGACTGCCCACTAGCGGCAGTCAACTGATATATGCAAAATGTAGAAATCAGAATTGAAATTCAAAAATACATAAGTAATTATACATAAATCGAAAAATTATGAAAATTCATATATATAATACTTATATCAATCATTATGGTTGAAAAATATTGGAAAAATAAAATACCTATAAAATAATTAGATTGACACAAAGTTCAAAACTATTGAAAAGTTTAAAGTTTTGACCCTACTTTGCATCAACTCTATCAATGGTGATTGCTATCAAAAGATAGACTTCACTAAGGTTTTCTAAATTTATTTTAAAATTTTTTTAAAACCTTATATTGAACCATGGTCTATGGGCTTAATGCACATGACTTGTACATAAGCTTTCCTCATGATTCATCCATGGTATAAGATGAGTTTGAGTTCATGTAGATGCAAAAACTATGCACCTTAAACTTAACTCATTTCTTAGCATCTCCTATGTGTCTAGGGTGTATGAATAAACACACATGTCAATGTGATGTGAGATGTGAGTATTGTTCATCCTATCTAAGGTCTCATGCATTTTTCTAAGGCAACACTACTTAATTCCCTTATATATGGGACTTCAAGTCATGCTAATTATCCTTAAATCAATTTTAATTAATGCATGAATGATGATTATGGCATAAACGATAACATAAATAAGTATGTGTCAATAATCATGATGTCATGGCATGTAATTCTAATTTAAGCATAACATGACACTATTAAATAACCTAAGCATAATCATGACATTTATATGATAAAAATAAGATATGATTTCATGACATGTTATATGGCAATCAAGACATGACAAATAAGATGTGAAGGTATAAAAATACATAAGTTTTAGTATTAATTGTCATTTATTAGAATTATGTTCATTTTGTTATATTACCACTCATTTCCTAAGTGTGCCAAAAATCCAAAATGGCACACCAAGACCTATAAACCTAATTTTTGCCAATTTGATCAATTTTTCATGGTTCTTAAATGATATTGGCACATCCTAAAATCTTTTAGGATTTAAGATTCAAACTTATTTCTAAGGTACCCATAACCTTGAAAATGACCTAAAGTGTCACCTTTACCAAGGTTAGGTTAACTACCTATACATTCAAGGTTGACGCATCCTAACCCATCTAGCGTGAGTCGATCACGCTCCTAAGAACCCAATACCTATTTGAGCTCCTTGGATTTACTAGGTATTCCTTAGGGGTGACCTCCCTAGATACCCTCCTAATGATCCTCTTAGGCTTGGTAGCCTTGGTCATTATGGTCTTGCCTAGGTTAACTCTAGGGGTGACTCCCCTTGTAACATTCTTAGTGGCTTCCTTAGGTTTCTTCGAAACCTTAGCCACTAGGCACTTGTCATGGTCAACCTTAGGGATGACTTTCCTAGTAACCCTGACTCTCCTAGACCTAGGTTGAGTTCCATAATCAAATGGAATATTGTGGTAAGTCTCCTTGGGCTTAGATTTGTGACCCAAATCTTTCTTGCCCTTGGATGAGCCTTGCCTCCTAGAACCTAGGTTTTGACTCCTAGATCCTAAATCTTGACCATTTGACCCTTGCATTTGATTTTGTATTTTCCTAAGGGTCTTTTCAAGTTTCTCAAGCTTTGACCTCAAGGCTTGGTTCTCTAATTCTAATCTTTCCAATTTTGATTTCCCATTTATCCTTTGGGAATGAGACTTCCTAGGTATATGTCTATGGTTTTTGGGATTAATGCCTAGATGGTCCTCTACCTTCTTAATAGTTTCCCTAGGTAGGATTTTCCTAGATTTATTAGTCCCAAATTTCTCATTATTTTTAAAATCGACATGTTTATCCCCTAAGCAATAAAATTTATTATTTCTAGCATGCTTTTCATGAACAATAGCTAGATTACTCCTAGCATGCTTTTTGACATGAAAATTTGAAGGTGCATTACTAAATTTTACCTTAGGATTTGCTTTAGAAACTCCCCTACATTTGATGCTCCTTTTCTCCTAGGGCATTGGCTTCTATAGTGCCCCTTTTGATGGCATTTGAAGCAAATGACATGCTCCTTGCTCTTTTGTCTTTGGGCATCGGTTTCCTTGGTCTTTGGCACCGTCTTCTTGACCTTTTTCGGACACTTGCTCTTGTAGTGTCCAACTTTCCTACACTCAAAATATATTATATGAATTTTATTATTAACACATGTGTTTGAGTTACCTAAGGTGGTGGTGGAATTTTGAACTTCCTCTTCTTCTTGACCGGAGGTAGATGGTTCCTCTTGAGTTTGCTCTGGTGTGGATGATCTCATATCCTCCCCCTCAATCCTAGAGGTGGAGGCTTCTCCTACTTCTTCCACCTCTTCTACCGATCCGGATGTCGAACACCTCTCGACTTCCGAATCCTCACTTTCTTGTGAGGACAAGCTTGCTTCTTCTTCGGGCTCTCTTTCTACTTGAGCCACGGATGGTTCTTCATGGAGCTTGACCAATTCATCCCATAACTCCTTGGCATCTTGAGATTCACCTAACCTAGACATGACATCGTTAGGAAATGAATTTAACATCAATTGCATTACCTTATCGTTTCTTTTGAAGGCTTGGACTTACTCTTCAGTCCATCTCTTCTTCTTGAGGTATCCACCTTTTGGACCTCTTGGAAATTCAAATCCCTTCACTAGGATCATCCAATCTTCAAAGTCCATCATAAAGAATTTCTCCATCCGTACCCTCCATTGCTCAAAACCTTCTTGTCCATAGAAGGTGTATGGGATTGGAGTGTTGATATCCCATCCCAATTTTTCTTCAAATTCCATCTTCTTTCCTCTAGCGCTTTGTTCCCGGTTGTTAATCCATAGAAGAACTCCTGGCTCTGATACCAATTGTAGGAATGTTGATGAGCGCTAGAGGGGGGAGGTGAATGGCGCATTCGTTGCTCGATGTAATTTGTTCGTGCTTGATCGTCTATAACACTTGTTATGCACAGCGGAAATAAAGATAATAAAGCAATAACAGAAACACAAGCACACAATTACACAATCGATATAACGTGGTTCGGAACCTTAGGGTTCCTACTCCACGGATTGAGCTCGAATGAACTCTAGTGATGCATACGCCACCACTAATCAATAACACTCCTTCTCGGTGACACACCGGAGGTGGAGAAACCTCTTACAAGCGATTACAAAAGTAATACAGGATACAACAAGCAAATACAAAGTAAAAAACAATAAAATAACATAAAGAAAACTTTACAAATGATTTATTTGAATGCTTGCTTTTGGTTGCTTGAGAAGAGCCTTGAAGGTCTGGATTGCAGTAGCAAATCCCCTCCAAATCGCCTCAAAGAACCATACCGAAATCCCTCTCCTCGAGCTCCTTTTAAAAGTGTAACTCGGGCTGAATTCTGCATAGCAGTCGACTAATCACGACCATCAGTCGACTGCTCCTGTAGCCGTTGTGAGACAACGACTCGATCCACACTGGATAAGTTCCAATGGATAGACCATCAGTCGACTGATCATGCCTCCACTCGACTACCAAACCCTAGCAGTCAACTTGGAGACATTCCGTGCCTATGTCCTCGACCATCAGTCGAGTGCCCAATGATGGCAATCGACTGCCAAGGCCACGCGACCGCAGTCGAATGCCAGTCGACTCCCTGTCAGTCAATTGGTTATAATCTCAGTCGACTGATCAGAGTCAACTCGACTGCCAAGTGTCAAAATACTTGACTAGTCAACTGGGCCATAACCTCAGTCGACTGACAAATCTCAAACATGAGGA
Organism: Wurfbainia villosa; assembly: GCA_025175895.1. NCBI lineage: Eukaryota > Viridiplantae > Streptophyta > Magnoliopsida > Zingiberales > Zingiberaceae > Wurfbainia > Wurfbainia villosa. Next base: position 4,096,442 of record CM046008.1, read on the forward strand.
TTAACCCCAAGTATGATGTCCTCATACTTGCTAGACCACACTTAGCCTAGACCTAAACCTTCTAGCCACCTCCATTAGTCTCACGCCTATCGGATCCCTCCAAGTCATCCATGACTTGTTCATCCATACGCTAGCCTTCAGGTGCTTTCATCGGCTATTATCATGCTAAGCTGGTCTACACTGCCGAGACACATTTGGGCTTATGCTGCCAAGACTACCGCTTGGACTTTACACCGCCAAACCATTGTACTTATGCTATCAAGACTCCACCCTTGGACTTTACGCTGCCAATATCAACCCTTAGACTTCCCTTGCCAACCCATGTTGGACTTTCCATTTGCCAAGACTCAAGCTTGGATTTTCCCTTGCCAACCCATGTTGGACTTTCTATGTCAATTCATGTTGGACTTTCCAATTGCCAAGACTCAAGCTTGGACTTCCCCTTGTCAACCCATGTTGGACTTTTTAATTTCCAAGACTCAAGCTTGGACTTTCCATGCCAAGTACACAAGACTTGGACTTTACAATTGCCAAGACCCATGCTTGGACTTTCCATGCCAAGTACTCAAGACTTGGACTTCTACATCATATGGTCAACCCCAAGTCAACCCATTATCAAACAACGGTCAACTCTTTTGTCAAACATCAATGTCAAATATCAAAACACTACTCGAGTCCAAATCGAGTCTGGTCAATCGTGACCTGGGTCGATTGCATCAACAACTTGAGCAGTCTACTGTCATCACCATCAGTCGACTTCCAAGCCACCAGTCGACTATCCAGTCGACTACGAGACCTTCTGTACTTGTGTCCACTAACGTCGATTGACTGCTCTACCCAGCAGTAAACTTCCCATGACCAGTCAATTGATCTAACCCACCAGTCGACTGCTAGAGCTATAGTTAGCAGTCGACCCTCAGTCGACTACTCGACCAGTCGACTACTCGAGTCAACTAGGTCTTTCAAGTGTCATACAGTCGACCAATCGACTGACCAATATGGCCAGTCGACTGGTAAACCTCAAAAGTGAGGTTTAACCCAAGTATGATCCCTTTATACTTGATACTCACCCTAGGCCTAGACCTAAGTCTTCTAGCCACCTCTATTAGCCTCACGCTCTCAGGGTCCATGCAAGTCTTCCACGACTACTTCACCATTCGCGTTAGCCTTCAGGTGCTTCCATCAACTTTGTCATGTCATCAGATACCCTTAGCCTAGACTTATGCCTTCAAGCCACTTCCATCAGCCTCACACCCCCCAGGTTCGAGTCCACAACTCCTCATCCTTTACACTAGCATTCAAGTGCTTCCATTGCCTATGTCATGCTAACGAGTCTCCTTTGCCAAGAGGTCGCGCCTCCGGGACTTCTCCATTGTCAAGTCTCAATACTTGGATTTTTGTTGTCAAGACTACACACTTGGACTTACATGACCAAGACTATCCCCTTAGACTTTTCCTTTGCCAAGTATCCATACTTGAACTTTCACTGTCAAGACTACGCACTTGGACTTACACGGTCAAGACTACACCCTTGGACTTTTCCAATATCAAATATCCATATTTGGACTTTTCTTTGCCATGACTCCACCCTTGGACTTTTTCTTGCCAAGTATCCATATTTGGACTTCTCCATTGCCAAGAATCTATACTTGGATTTTCACTCGAGTCTCACTCGAGCTTGGTCAACCTTAACCTGAGGTTGATTGCTTCAATAATCTCCCCCATATGATTTTGGATATTCCAATCATCCACTAGTTATATGGTCAACATGTGGTCAAACTCATATTGTTGACCGTATTGGAAAACATTAAAACAATGCTCGAGTCCCACTCGAGTCTGGTCAACATTGACCTGGGGCTTATTACACCAACAATTTCTTCTTTTTAGATGTTTGACAATACCTTTAAGTTAGGTGACAATACCTTTGAGTTCAGCTATCCCATAAGCACAACTTGACTCTCCTTATGTCAAAGAATAATGAAGTTTTACCTAACTTAAACCTTCATTTCTCTCCCTTTGACATACATCAAAAAGTCTACCAAGGATTTCCATGTCTCATCTTCCAATGAGATCCTTCATTCTCCCCCTTAACCTAAAATCTGTTGGTGCAACAAGCATCGGGTCAATGTTGACCAAACTCGAGTGGGACTCGAGTAGTGTTTTGATGTTTGACAATGGGTTTGACAATTGATTGACAATATGGTTTGATCATATGTTGACCATATGACTAGTGGATGATTGAGATATCCAAAGTCATATGGGGGAGTTATTTGGGGGAGATTGTTGGAGTAATCAACCTCGGAAGTCCAAGTTTGGATATTTAGCACGGAAAGTCCAAGTCATGAGTACTTGGCAATGGTAAAGTCCAAAGGTATAGTCTTGGAAGCATAAGTCCAAGTGTAGTCTTGGCGGCGTAAAGTCCAAGTGAACTTTGGCAATTGCAAAGTCCAATATGGAGTTGGCAAGAGAAGTCCAAGCATGGTCTTGGCGTGGAAAGTCCAAGTCTTGGGTACTTTGCATGGAAAGTCCAAGCACAGGTCTTGGCATATGAAAGTCCAAGTCATGGGTACTTGACAATTGAAAAGTCCAAGGGTAGGTTTGGTAGCGTAAAGTCCAAGCATGGGCATTGGCGGTGTAAGTCCAAATGAATCTTGGCAATGTGAAAGTTCAAGGTGTTGGATCGATGCGGTTCGCTAGAGGGGGGGGTGAATAGCGATAAAAACTTTTTCTCGTTTCTTTCGTTAAAACTCGAGAGAAAATTAATTGCAGCGGAAATGTAAAGTAAATAGAGACAAATAGGTTTTACTTGGTTCGTAGCCTTCGGCTACTACTCCAAGGCCCTAATGGTCCTTGACCACGCACGGAGGGCAAATACTAAACGAACTCCCTCTCGATGAAGATAAAAGTTAAACGAATACAAAAACTCGAGAAAGACTCAAGGTAGAGGGACACTCCCCCTCTCCTTGATATGATTTAAAGCTTGAAATAAAAACAACTTATACAAATTTAAAGATTATACCGACGACTTCAAAGATTGGAGGTTGAAGCTCTAGTCGTCGTCTCGGCAGCGCTTCGTCGTAGGGATGTCAGAGAGTCGGAGCGTATCGGAAGCACTTGGGAGCTTTTAAATTTATGAAAAACCCTAGGTTTGGCCCTCCTTTTATAGCCTTTAAGCCCCTCATCGAATGGGTCTTTAGCCAATCACAAATGGGCACAAATCCCCTTGAAAAATGGTGATAACTCTTGATCGCCGAGGGTCGATCCTTTGACCAACAATGATCGATGGCCATCACCGATCGATGATGGCATCGATCGAGTGCTAGCCGTAATCACTCGATGATGGGCCAGCGATGAGTCCTTCAGTTAGCGATCGATGCTAGCTGCAAGGCAAAGTTAGCTTAAGGAAAACATTATTTCGACAGTCGTCGACCGTACGATCTCGACCTAGACCATCTATAAGAAGTGTTTGGTCGGATCTACGCTTAAGATCATCCCCGTAAAGAGGATACGACCTTACTTACGCTCGCACACACGAGCTTACCTCATTACTTACGTGTTGCTTCCGGCCTTCCACTCAATTCCTTCAGCTCCCTCCGAAGTCTCTTGAGTGTCGCTCGACCACCGCGGCTTCCTCTGGGTGTCGCTAGCCTTCAGCTCCAGCGTTGAGACTTTTCTGCACACTTGATTTAGCTCATGAGATAACAATATATGCTTAACTTTGTATCGTTTGCTATAATCAAAACTTAGGTGCCTACTGCACCAACAATCTCCCCCTTTTTGATTTATGGCAAACCCACATACAAAGTTAAGTAAATAGCAAGCATGAAGAGTAATAATGTGCATGAGAAACAAAAAATATGAAGATTAAGTTGGAGTAGTAAGGTTTTTCTTCAAGTACTCCCCCTTGAGGAAACCTCCCCCTTGACCGAGGGTGAGTCTTGAAGAAAGACCTTAATCCTCCCCCTTGAGGGTTGCTTTAAGTAATTAACATTACTTAAAGTTGGCCTTAGTAAAACGTTTTAGTTAAGCCCTTTCTCCCCCTTAAGTAAAACATTAACGACATAAAGTTTTAAAAAATAAGTTTAAGTAAAACTTAGACAGCACAAATAAGTTTAAGAATTCTTTGGCCTTTTGGTAAAAGTTAACTAAGTTTTAACTTTTGGTTTAAATATGAAGTAAGAGTTAAGTTATCAAAAAATTTTGACCCCTTAACTTTGGCCTTTTCTCCCCCTTTTACCGTATATCGAAAAGAGTAAGGGGTGTGTGGAAAAGTGTTAAATTTAAAGTCCAAGCATGTTCCCCATTTTTTATATAAAAAAAATAATATACTGAAAATAAGCTCATCTATAAAATGTTCGACTCATATTTGGCTTGATTGATATGTAAGATCAACCAGTCCTGGTCAGAGTCGGTTAGTATGTATGATTATACTCTGTGGTTCATAGCGATGCACTAGCTCTACATCTGGAACCAGGAGTAAGGTCCTAACATCTCACGCCCATCTACGTGGCTAAGTACACAAACACATTGGTCCTATGTGTTGTGAGATGTACTGGCTCCTTAAATCTATAGGTGCATGATATCTAAGGTATGTCCTATGCTAGTTCCATAAAAATGAATTTAAAGAAATAGTAATAAGAACATATAATTTGCATGTACCTATTCTATTACGCACATGCCCAATTTTCGTCTTAATAGACTAAATTCGACTTCGGGTAGGGGTTTAGTAAATAGATCTGCCAAGTTAGACTTCGATTCGACGTATTCGAGGTGTATGGCTCCGTTGGCCACACACCTCTATATGTTTGGTCCTAGAGTGACATATCGGATTCTTTGTAAGATTAATTGAACTAATGTTATCTACGTGAAGTTTAGTATTCGTAAAGTCTAACTTAAAGTCGCAGAGAGTGTGCTTCATCCAAAGAAGCTGCGTGACACACTCGCCCATCGCGATGTATTCGGCTTCGGTGGTAGATAAAGCAACACAGTGTTGTTTCCTACTGCACCAACTCACTAGACTCGAGCCGAGAAGTTGACAACAACCACTCGTGCTCTTTCTATCGAGCTTACTACCGGCATAATCCGAATCGGAGTAGCCGATTAGTTCGAACTCCGTAGATCTAGGGTACCAAATACCAACGTTAAGTGTGCCCTTAAGATATCTAAGGATACGCTTAACTAGGGTTAGGTGTGACTCCTTAGCACAGGTTTGAAACCTAGCGCACATACTTACTGCGAATAGGATGTCGAATTAGGCTCGATTAAGTATAGGAGACTCCCTATTACGCTCCTATAGTATTTTAAGTCAATGGACTTACTTTCTAGGTCTTCTCCTATGTTAACATTTATCGCCATTGGGGTGTTTATTACCTTAGCGTCTTGCATTCCAAATCTTTTAATTAACTCCTTAGTGTATTTTTGTTGATATAGGTATATACCATCCTTAGTTTGTTTAATTTGTAGACCTAAAAAGAAACTTAACTCGCCTACCAAGTTCATTTCAAACTCACTTTCCATGAGTGAAACAAACTCGTTTAGTAAGGCTGAGTTAGAGGTTCCAAAAATTATATCGTCTACATAAATTTGAGCTATGAATATTTCTTTACCTAAGGTTTTTACGAAGAGAGTTGGGTCAACTAAGCCTTGGTTAAACCCTTTTGACTTAAGATGGATTGAAAGTCTCTCATACCAAGCTCGAGGAGCTTGTTTAAGTCCATAGAGAGCTTTCTTAAGTTTTAGAACATGGTCGGGTTTATCTAGATTTTCGAACCCGGGGGGTTGGCTAACATAAACTTCTTCTTTAATGTATCCATTTAGGAATGCCGACTTAACATCCATTTGAAACAGCTTAAATCCTCGATGTGCGGCATAAGCTAGCAACATTCGAATGGATTCGAGTCTAGCTACTGGGGCATAGGTTTCGTCGTAATCTAAGCCTTCAACTTGGCTAAACCCTTTGGCGACTAACCTAGCCTTGTTTCTAACTACTTCACCTTTATCATCAAGCTTATTTCGAAACACCCACTTTGTTCCAATTATCGTTTTGTCTTTAGGTGGTGGTACTAACTCCCACACTTCATTCCTAGTAAATTGAGCTAGCTCTTCTTGCATTGCAATAATCCAATCGGGATCAAGAAGAGCTTGTTCAATTGATTTGGGTTCTATCTTTGAAATTAAGGAAATTTGACTAAGGTTCCTATAGGATGCTCTAGTTCGAACTCCTAGATTAGGATCTCCTATCACTTGATCGATAGGGTGGTTAGTTTGAATCCTAGATTGGGTTGGGTTTGTGTCACCTAATGCTTGATCAATGGGGTGACTTGGTTGAACACTAGTTTGGTTGGAGTCATCTGTCACTTGATCAATAGAGTGACTTGGTTGACTTAGGTTAGGATTAACACTAGACCTGATCTCGGGATCAGAGTTAGGTCTAGTATGAATCGGCTCGCTAATTGGGGTTGCCGGGGGTTTTGTAGGTTCGTGTCCTTCATCGAACACTACATTAATGGTTTTCTCGACTCTAAGGGTGTCATGGTTATATACTCTATAAGCTCTACTTGTAGTCGAGTATCCTAGAAAGATTCCGATCGTGGTTTTGGATGTAAATTTCCCTAGGTAATCCTTAGTGTTTAGGATATGTACCTTACACCCAAATACCCTAAAGTACTTGATGTTGGGTACTTTATCGTGATAAATCTCGTATGAGGTCTTAAGGTGCCTTTTTACCATAAGGATCCTATTTTGGACATAGCATGTCGTACTCACGGCTTCTGCCCAAAACCTATTGGGTAGGTCATATTCGTTCAACATGGTCCTAGCGGCTTCTTGTAGAGTTTGATTTTTCCGTTCCACTAGGCCATTTTGCTGAGGGGTCCTAGGGCAAGAGAATTCATGGTGGTATCCGTTTAGGTTACAGAAGTCGGTGAACCTTTGATTTTCGAATTCACCACCATGATCGCTTCTAAGTCTTTTAACCTTAAGGTCTTTTTGATTCTCGATTAATTTGAATAGATTGATTAATTGATCTAGGGTATCATTTTTTTGTTTGATGAACCTAACCCAGGTAAACCTGGAGTAGTCGTCAATTATGACTAAGCAATATTGACTTCTATTGAGTGACTTGGCTCCATGTGAATCGAATAGATCCATATGCAGGAGCTCAATTACATTTGAGGTTCGTTCTTGGTTAGTTAACTTGTGTTGTGTCCTAGGTTGTTTTCCTTGTTGACAAGCATTACAGATTTTATTAACCAAGTTGTTGAGGTTGGGTAAGCCTCTGACTAAGCCACTCTGACTCATCTTGTGGACGAGTCTTGGGTGCGAGTGACCGAGTCATCGGTGCCACAACCATGATTCCTCTTCCTGTGTCATAAGACATTTGGCTGAGGAATTGACTAAGTTAATTGTATAAATGTTATTTGTCCTAGTTCCTTTGAGTATTGTTTTAGCTGTTTTATTTGTTTTAATTACACATTCATTTTCTAAAAATACAACCTTATAGTTATTGTCACATAATTGGCTTACGCTAAGCAGGTTATATTCAAAATTCTCTACAAGTAATACATTTTTAATAACAAAATTCGAGTTAAGCTCAATATCACCTGATCTGATGATTTTGAGCTTGCCGTTATTCCCAAAGTCTACCGATCCTTGTCGTTTGAATCGAAGCTTTGTGAATTTGAGTTAATCCCCGGTCATGTGTCGGGAGCAACCGCTGTCCAACATCCATTGATCCTACACACAAGGTGGTTGGATTGGATGTTAGATTTTTTAAAAGTGGTTGTAAGTTGTTAAACCTAGGTCATCTCACCTGTGTCTATATGATCAATCATGTTATACTTATGTGTTTTGTGTGAGATGACTTCCAATTAAGTTGATTAAGTGTATTTAGGTTCAAGTAATTTTATGTTAGATTTGGATTTAAACCTAGGCTTGTCAAGTTTACCTTTACAAGATCATGGCTTCCAGGTCGTGGCGAGGCACAGGGGCCTTCTTTTATCGGATCATCGACCACTTCCTTAGACAAAGCCATTTTCAAGAAAATGATGACTTGACTCACCTAAGACTATCTCCTAGTCTAACTGGTTATTTTTGAAAAGAGGCTCCCCGAGGCTCAATCTTTTCGAAGAATTTTAGTTGGTTATGTTTTTGAAAAGAGGCTCCCCGAGGCTCAATCTTTTCGAAGAATTTTAGTTGGTTATGTTTTTGAAAATAGGCTCCCCGAGGCTCAATCTTTTCGAAGTTGATTATGTTCATGTTTTAAGTGAGTTCACAAGTTTTAAAGTACAAACTTTCTAAGTTAAAGCATGCAATTTCTAAGTTAAAGCACAAACATTCTAATTTAAAACATGCAATTTCTAAGTTAAAGCAAAAACATTCTAATTTAAAACATGCAATTTCTAAGTTAAAGCACAAACATGTTTTGTACTGGCTCCCCCTAGACCGTTGAATCGGTTCGGTCTATCCACATAGTGGATTTGGTCCTTGGGAACCCAGTACGGGTTGGATCCTAGAGTTGAAATCAAAAAGTTCTTAGGGACCCATGCTTGGACATGTTTCCTATGTCGACTTACAATCGACATATACGACCTATTAGTCGTGTTTGAGTTAAACCCTAGTCCAGCCTTGTTGTACACGGCCCTTTGAGATCCAAGTAGGAGGTCAAGTCCTTTGGATCCCGAAGTGAACCTTTCCAACGTGTTCCTAAGATCTTCGACTTGACTTTTCAAGAGAGAGTTCTCAACTTCGAGCTTTTCAACTCGAGTTGAGTCCTTCTCTTGAACTCGACTAGTCGAAGAGGTTAGGGAGACCTCGTGTTTGAGGAGTTTAACCTCCTCAACAAGGGTCTCGACCTTGGACTCGGACTTAGCTAACTTCCTAGACAAAAACCTAACCGTATTATGTAAAGTATTAAATAAAGTTCGACTTACTTTAAGGGTATCTTTTGAACCGGATGCGTATCCGTGGCTTGACTTGAAGGTAGCTTCGTAGTCCGAGTCATCCTCAGGTTCTGACTCAAGTTCAGGCTCGGTCTCCGTGTCCGACTCAATTTATTTCGCCATGAAGACGTGGTCTTCGTCTTCTTCGGATGACGCTTCTTCCTCCTCAGTTGGTGGTGTCTTGCTTGTGATTTTCTTCTTCTTTGAACCTGTAAACAAGGCTATACCCCTCTCGGGCTCCGAGTTAGACTGCTCATGAAGTTCAAAATTCGAAAAGAGTTCATCTAACCTAATTTTAGAAAGGTCCTTGGAGACCTTATAGGCATCGACCATGGATGCCCATAAGGTAGTCCTCGGAAAAGAGTTTAGGACATACCTTATAAGGTCGCGGTTTTCGACCTTTTGCCCGATTGCGTGTAGATTGTTGACTATGTCCTGGACTCGGGCGTGAAGTTGTGTCGCGGACTCGTGTTCCTGCATTTTTAGATTATACAATTTATTGAACAAAAGGTCGCGCTTACATACCTTGGCTTCATCGGTCCCTTCGTGTAGCTCCACTAGTTTTGTCCAAAGATCTTTTGCGTTTATGAAGGGGCCGACGCGATTTAGCTCCTCCTTGGATAGGCTGCATTGAAGGATTTGCATTGCCTTAGCGTCGGCTTCGACTTGTTTTTTTGTCGCAATGGTCCATTGGTCATAATCCAAGGAGTCACCCACTTCATTAGTCGGAAGTGTGAAACCCGTTTGGATTATGATCCACATCTCGATTTGGGTTTTAAGAAAGCATTCCATCCGACCCTTCCAATAACGGAAGTCATCTCCGTTGTAAAACGGAGGTCGGACGGTGCTAAACCCTTCGAGATGGGCCATTAGAACAAAGAACACAAGGAGACGAAGGAAAAAAAACTAGCAACGACAAAAACACACAAAAAGTACCAAGACTCGCGTCTTGGATTAGTAGTGCGGGAGTAAATTTAACAAAGTGAAATAAATCTGAAATAAACAGAAATAAAAGAAAAATAAATCTGTGAAAAATGGCTAGATTGGTGGTTTCACCAAATCTTAGCAACCCCCGGCTCTGATACCAATTGTTGGATCGATGCGGTTCGCTAGAGGGGGGGTGAATAGCGATAAAAACTTTTTCTCGTTTCTTTCGTTAAAACTCGAGAGAAAATTAATTGCAGTGGAAATGTAAAGTAAATGGAGACAAATAGGTTTTACTTGGTTCGTAGCCTTCGGCTACTACTCTAAGGCCCTGATGGTCCTTGACCACGCACGGAGGGCAAATACTAAACGAACTCCCTCTCGATGGAGATAGGAGTTAAACGAATACAAAAACTCGAGAAAGACTCAAGGTAGAGGGACACTCCCCCTCTCCTTGATATGATTTAAAGCTTGAAATAAAAACAACTTATACAAATTTAAATATTATACCGACTACTTCAAAGATTGGAGGTTGAAGCTCTAGTCGTCGTCTCGGCAGCGCTTCGTCGTAGGGATGTCGGAGAGTCGGAGCGTATCGGAAGCACTTGGGAGCTTTTAAATTGATGAAAAACCCTAGGTTTGGCCCTCCTTTTATAGCCTTTAAGCCCCTCATCGAATGGGTCTTTAGCCAATCACAAATGGGCACAAATCCCCTTGAAAAATGGTGATAACTCTTGACTGCTCGAGGTTGATCCTTTGACCAGCAGTCGACTGATGGCAGCATCAGTCGAGTGCTAGTCGTAGTCACTAGACTGATGGACGGCAGTCGAGTCCTTCAGGTTGGCAGTCGACTGATGCTGGCTGCAAGGCAAAGTTAGCTTAAGGAAAACATTATTTCGACAGTCGTCGACCGTCCGATCTCGACCTAGACCATCTATAAAAAGTCTTTGGTCGGATCTACGCTTAAGATCATCCCCGTAAAGAGGATACGACCTTACTTACGCTCGCACACACGAGCTTACCTCAGTACTTACGTGTTGCTTCCGGCCTTCCACTCAATTCCTTCGGCTCCCTCCGAAGTCTCTTGAGTGTCGCCCGACCACCGCGGCTTCCTCCGGGTGTCGCTAGCCTTCAGCTCCAGCGTTGAGACTTTTCTGCACACTTGATTTAGCTCATGAGATAACAATATATGCTTAACTTTGTATCGTTTGCTATAATCAAAACTTAGGTTCGACTTAGGTGCCTACTGCACCAACACAAGGGTGTAGGTTTGGCGACGTAAAGTCCAAGCATGGGGTTTGGCGGCATAAGTCCAAGCATGGATTTTGGCGGCATAAGCCCAAATGAACCTTGGCAAAGGACCTGGTTAGCATGACATAGCCGATGGAAGCACCTGAAGACTAACGCGAAGGATGAAGAGTCATGGACTCGAGAGATCCGATGTGGGTGGTTATCAAGTATGAGAAGATCATACTTATGTTTGAGGTTTATCAGTCAACTGGGGTTATGGATCAATCGACTAGCCGAGTATTTGACACTCGGAAGCCTAGTTGACTCGGAGCAGTCGACTAGGGTTATTTCCCAGTCGACTAGTAAATAGTCGATTGAAGCTCAACTACTGATCTGTGGCTCTGGCAGTCGACTGCTAGGGTTGAGCAGTCGATTGCTAGGGTAGAGCAGTCGATTGGAATTAAGTGGCCAGGACATAGAATGTCTGACAGTCAACTGCTTACCCATGGAAGTTGACTGGTGACTATGGCAGTCGACTACTAGGTCAGGGCAATCGACTGATAGGTACTAATCTAAAGTAGATTAAGTCGTTGTGAGACAACGACTAAGTGACCAGTCGACTGCTAGGTAAGAGCAGTCAATTGGAAGGTTAAAAATCAATCCGAAGGAGGATTTAATTGGTGCTCAAAGGGAGGCTTTCCAACAGCGATTTTTTGGGTAATTTTGAAGGGGAAGTGTTGTTGCATTTCAGACCTTCAAGAGCAATCCAAAGAAATCAAAACACTCTTGTAAAGTTTTCTTTGCATTTCATTTGTATTCTTGTACTTGCTCATTGTATTACGGTTGTAATTCATTTGTAAGAGGGTTCTCCACCTTCGGTGTCATACAAAGAAGGAGAAGTTTGTTAGTGGTGATGTGCATCACTAGAGCTCCACTAGAGCTCGACCCATGGAGTAGGAATCCTAGATTTGAACCACGTTAAATTGCTCTTGTGTATTGTGTGTGCTTATTGTGCATATTTTTTTCTTGTATATTCCACTGCGCATTAACAAATTTTGTAGATGAGCACGTGATCACAATCGAACGAGAGAAACCGCCATTCACCGCCCACAGCGGCCAACCAATCCTCTACAATTTGTATCAGAGCTTGGATGCTCTTCAAGGATTAACAACCGAGGGAGCATCGCTAGAGGGCAAGATGGAGCCAAGTATTAGACTAGGCGATGACGTCACTGTTTCACCTTCCTTCGACCGTAAAAATTTCACATATTGAAAAGGTAGAATGATGTATTTTCTTATGTGTTATTTTGATAATTGGATTAGCGTTATAGTAGGGTTCGACGCTCTAAAGGATGAGAAGGGGAGAATACTCAAGAAGAAGAAGTGGTCTAAGGAGAAAATCTGATATTTTGAAATAAATAATAAGGTAACGAAAATGTAGGTTAATTTATTACCTAATGATATTTTGGCAAAGTTAGGTGAGTTTAAGGATGCTAAGGAACTATGGAGTAAGCTAGCCAAGCTCCATGAGAATTCAACCCCGGGTCAAGAAGTAGAGGAGAAAGTCGAAGAAGAATCAAGGTTCTCATCCTCTTAAGCTTAAGAAGAAAGCACATCATCATCCCAAGAGTTTGAGGATTCGGAAGTTGAGAGATTCTTAACATCCGGATCGGTAGATGAGGTAGAAGAAATCTCGGAAGCCTCCACTTCAAGGATTGAGGGGGAGGAGAGATTATCACCAACACCAAAGCAAAATCAAGAACCTTCTACATCCGGGATCCATGAGGAACAAGACCAAGATTTTTCCATAGGTAATTCAATAAAATAAAAATTATATCATATGCTTTGAGTGTAGGGAGAAAAGACATTACAAAAGTAAATGTCCAAAATTAGCCAAGAAGAAAACTCAAGTGTCAAAGGCCAAGGAAAAGTCAAAGGAGGTTGGAGCCATGATAAGAAAGAGCAAGGAGCATGTGGTATGCTTCAAGTACCAACAATAGGGACACTATATGAGTCAATGTCCTATGAAAAACCATTCAACCAAGGGCAAAGGAGGAGCTTCACATGTAGAGGGAGCAAAGGCAAACCCTAAGGTAACATTTAATGATGCTCCTACTTTACGTAATGATAAAATGCATATGCTAAGAATTTTCTTGCGATTGTTAATCATGAAAAGCATAATAAAAATAAATATTTTTGTTTAGACGCTAAATCTTATAACTTTAGGTCTAAGGATAAATCTAGAAAAATTACCTCAACACCTAGCTAATCTAAGGATATTACCCTAGGCATTAATCCCAAGAAATCTAGACACATGCCTAGGAAGAAGAATATCTCAAGAAATAATAGAAATTCAAAAATTGAGATATTAGAAAAGAAAAATCAAGCCTTGAGGTCAAGGCTTGAGAAATTAGAGAAGACCCTTAGAAAGATGCAAAATTCAATTATAGGATCTAATGGGCAAGGTTTAGGTGTTAGGAGGCAAGAACTATCCAAGGATAGGAAAGGTTTGGATCATAAACCTAAGTCCAAGGAAGTCATGCCAACCTACCATAGTGTTCCATTTGACTATGGAATTCTTTCTAGGTCTCGGATATTAGTGCCTATAAGATTCACATATCTCCACAATGGTATGATATTGTCCACTTTGGGCCCAAGCCCTCATGGTTTTGTTTTTGGACTTTACCTAAAAGGTCTCATACCAATGGAGAAATCTTTTCATCCTTATAAGCACATGATCTTTTCCATGTCTTACCAATGTGGGACTTTGATTGTATTCCCAATACTCCAACAATCCCCCCCTCAAACGAAGAACCACATTGACTCCCCCTCAAGCCTATCCATCCTCGAAGGACATCCTTTGCTTGATGTCCTATCTCAACCTACCGGGACTTCTTGCCAACTGTCTAGTCCTCCTGACCCAGCTGGACTTCCTGCCAGTTGTCCAGCCCTTCTGGCCCAACTGGACTTCCTGCCAGTTGTTCGGTCCTCCCGACCCAACTGGACTTCCTGCCTAGTATATGGTTCTCTTGATCCGGACATGGGAGCTCAACTTCCTTCGTTCGAGGTTCATGGCTTGACATGGACCATGGCTCTGATACCAATTATTAGTGCCTATAAGATTCACATATCTCCACAATGGTATGATATTATCAACTTTGGGCCCAAGCCCTCATGGTTTTGTTTTTGGGCTTTACCCAAAAGGCCTTATACCAATGGAGAAATCTTTTCATCCTTATAAGCACATGATCTTTTCCATGTCTTATCAATGTGGGACTTTGATTGTATTCCCAATACTCCAACATAGGAAAACCAAGGTCACAAGTGAGGTCATTCCTAGAGTTGACCATGGTAGATGTCTAGTAGCTAAGGTTTCAAAGAAACCTAAGAAGACTACCAAGAAGATTACAAGGGGAGTTACCCCTAAGGTTACCTAGACAAGACCCAAATAACCATAACTTCAAATCCTAGGAGGGTAGCTAGGGAAGTCATCCCTAGTGAATACCTGGTTAACCTAAGGAGCTCCAATAGGTATTGGATTCCTAGGAGCATGATTCCATCAAGCTAGATGGGTTAGGGTGTGTCAACCCTAAATGGATGGGTAGCTAACCTGATCATAGTAGAGTTGACACTTTAGAATATTTTCAAGGTTATGAGATACCTTAGAAATGAATTTGGATTTATATCCCAAAAGATTTTAGGATGTGCCAATAAAATTTGAGAAGTTAAAAAAATCAATCAAAATTAGCACAATTAGATTTTAGAGTCAGTATCTCATTTTGGATTTTTGGCACATTTGAGGGAAAATTGGTATTAAGGCAAATTGGTATAACTTTATAAAATAGCAATTTGATTTAACACTTGGGTTTTCTATACCTTGATATTATAAAATTGTCATACTTTGTTTGTCATATGTCATGTCATGACATTATGCTTCATATAATTATTTAAATGTCATGATCATGCTTAGGGTAATATGTCATGTTTATATTTAGGTTTATTTTTATGTCATGACATCATGTTTATTAACAAATGCTTGAATTTATGTATCATCTATGTCATGATCATCATTCATAAATCTAGGATAATTTTAAATGAAATTAAGGACAATGACATGATCTGAAGTTCGATTATAAAGGAATCAAATAGGGTTACCTAGATGAAATGCATGAGACCCTAGATTAGGAAGAACAAAAACCCACATCTCATAAAATATTAAATTGACGTGTGTGTATTGATACACCCTAGACACATGTGAGATGTTAGAAAAATGAGTTAAGTTCAAGGTGCATAGTTCTTGCATTTAGATGAATACAAACTCATAATATGATATTGATGAATCATGAGGAAAGCTAATGTACAAGTCATGTACATCCAGCTCATAGGTCATGGTTCAAAATAAGGTTTTAAAATCATTTTAGAAAACCTTGGTGAAACCTATCTTTTGATAGCAATCATCATTGAGAATGTTGATAAAAGTTAGAAAAAACATTGAAATATTTCAATGCTTTTGAACTTTGTACCAATCTCTTAATGTAATGGGTATTTTAATCTAAAATTATTTTTTACCCATTGTATTTCATGTAAGTAATGTATGTATGAATTTTTTAAGATTTTTCAAAATACATATATTTACTTATGATTTATCAAAATTCGTATATGAAATCTGATTCCTGCACTTTGCATAAATCAGTCGACTGCCATTTTGGGCAGTCGACTGGTGGTGAAGCAATCAATTGGTTGTTGATCTAGTCGGCTGCTGGTGCTAATTTTGACTAAACAAGGGTTGTTTAGTCATTTATCAGCAAGTTTAGTCTATCCTAACCTTTCATAACCCTAGGATATGCTTTGGAAAGCATTGTAAGGGTGAAAATTCATTGGAAATGTATTAGGAGAGTTATTTAGAGTAGAGTATCGAATTTTAAGGTTGTGAAAGTTCAATGTTGAACTTTTACCCTTAATTTTGATTGTTTAGTGTTCTTATAGGCTTAGGGACTCTCCAAGGACATTGTTGGTACAATGGTCAAGGGGGAGCAAATTTTTAGGGGGAGTTGTCCATCAAGTAATGATGGATGAGTATCCCTCAAAGGAGGAGAAATGAAGGGTAGGAAACCTTCATTGTGCTCACCAAAGGGAGAGAATTGGAAAAGTGGGGATTGCCTCTCATTTAGTGATATGAGACTTATCACTATGAAGAGTGAAGTCATCCTAGATGATTTTGGACCATGGGGGAGAGTGAAGGATCTCATTGGGATATGAGACATGGATACTCTTGGTAGTCTTTTTGATGTGTGCCAAAGGGAGAGAAGTGAGGTTTAAGTTAGGTAAACCTTCACTATGCTTTGGCATTGGAAGAGTTAAGTTTGGGTTTATTGGTTAGCCTAACTTAAAGATATTGTCAAATATCAAAAAGGGGAAGATTATTGGTGCAATAAGTCCCGGGTCAATGTTGACTAAACTTGAGTAGGACTCGAGTAGTATTTTGATATTTGACAATGGGTTGACTATATGGTTTGACCATATGTTGACCATATGACTAGTGGATGATTGGAATATCCAAAGTCATATGGGGGAGTTATTTGGGGGAGATTGTTGGAGCAATCAACCTCGGAAGCCCAAGTTTGGATACTTGGCATGGAAAGTCCAAGTCAAGGCTACTTGGCAATGGTAAAGTCCAAAATTATAGTCTTGGAAGCATAAGTCCAAGTGTGTAGTCTTGGCGATATAAAGTTCAAGTGAACTTTGGCAATTGGAAAGTCCAACATGGAGTGTTAGGGCAATCAACCCATGTGATATGATTTTGATGTGTGTGGCAAAGGGTTTAAGTTAGGTTTGATATGAATTTAATATGTGCATTGGAGTCTTGCAGGACTTAGTAATTCGCACATGGAGCATTGGCGAGTTTCACCTCTCATGACTCGGTCCTTGATTCGGTGAAGGATAGCTTTATGGAAGTCGTGCGCTTGGGGCATCCGAGGGACCGCCGGACGAGAAGCATTGGAGTGAAGCCGGAGGAAGTAGACTTCAGGGCGAGACGCGAAGGATGGCGCTGCGAAGCCGTGCGCTTGGCGCATCCGAGGGACGTGGTCGGACGAAGACAACTTCAAAGGCGAGGGACTCCAAGGGAATGAGAGTGAGTGATTGTAACCCGGGACGGGGTAGATCGTAGGTGAAACTTGGCCATTTGGCTAAGTGTCAGATGGGATTTCCCGACATCAGTCGACTGCCATGTCATGGCAGTCGACTGCTCCAAGTCGACTGTGACTCGACTGGTGTTCGAGTCTGGTCTGTGTCACATCAGTCGACTGCCAAGGATTGGCAGTCGACTGATTATGGAATCAATCGACTGGTTGCAAGGGTTTCGAGCATAGAATATTGATCAGTCGAGTGCTCGCTTCTGACACTCGACTGATAGCTCCATCAGTCGATTGATATGATGATCAGTCAATTGATGTGGGAGTCGTTGGATGAAATTCAACGTGGAAGAGCCGTTATTGGGCAATGACTACAGGATCAGTCGACTGATCATGGCATCAGTCGACTGTCAGGCGTCCAACGGGAAGAATGAGTTCTTCTCTCTAAAATGGGGCCTTTGGACACTTGGGGAGTCTAATACTTCTATTCTAAATATCTCCCAAAGTGCCCAAACGAATTTCCTCCTCTTCCTTGTGCTTATATTCATCTTATTGTAAGAGGAGTGATTTTGTAAGAAAAGGTTACCTCCACCTAGATTTGTGCAAAGGAGAGATTAGTGGAAGGTTTAAGGCGTGATTCACCTTGGACCAATTGGGTTGTGGATTAGCGGCAAGGTCGTGAACCACGTTACATCGCCGTGTTAGCATTGCTCTTTACTTTGTGTTATTCTTAATTGTCTTAGCTTTATATTTCCGCTTGCGCTAATCATATTTGTAGACAATCAACGAACGAAGTCCACCGTACGATGATTGAGGGATATTCATCCCCCTCTAGCCGGCCACCGACATTTCAACAAGTGGTATCAGAGCCAAGTCGCTTGTCACTGGACTAACCGCCGCAACAAGCACAACAACAACGATGGTCGGCTCTAACATCCATCCGCCAAAGTTTGAAGGTGAATTCTCTTGGTGGAAGAAGAGAATGGAGGTATTTTTCGAAACCGATTTCGAAATTATGCTAATAATGGAGAATGATTTTGAGATACCTAGGGATGAGGAAGGGAAGCCTTTGGAAAAATCAAGATGGACGAAGAAACAAAGAGAGGAGTACTTGGCGAATTCGAAAGTCAAGCATCATCTCTACAACGTACTCCCCCAACAAGAGATAAACCAAATTGGAGAGTGTGTAAGCGCCAAGGAAATGTGTGAAAATTTGATAGAACTTCATGAAGGCACTTCCGAGGCAAAGCTTGCAAGAAGGGACCTTCTCCGCTCCCAACTCAACAACATTAAACTAGAAAAGGGAGAAAAGGTACTTTCTTTACATTCTCGTTTTAAGGAAATTATAACCGGTTTGTCAAGTGTATGTGAGAAGCTATCAAACCAAGATATGGTAATGAAGGCTATAGATGCCTTTCCCCGGTCCTCAAAGTGGAGCTCCATGGTGGACTCCTTCTACATCTCCAAGAACCTAGAGGTGAGCACTCTATAGGAATTCTTATCCACCATGGAGCTACATGAAACAAGGCTTGAAGGAGTACGTGAAGAACCAAGCATCAAGCCAACAAGGGGAGTGGCACTAGTAGCCAACAAAGGGAAGAAGAAGAAGGAGACTCCCTCCTCATCCGATAAAGACTCCTCCTCCTCCTCCATGGATAGCACGAAAGAAGCCTACATGGTAAGGAAGGTAAGGCATGCACTTAAAAGTTTTAAATTGAACAAATCTCATGATAGGGGGAGAAGACCAAGGAGGGAGATAATTTGCTACAATTGCTAAGGAGAGGGGCATATAAGAGATGATTGTCCCCTCTTAAACAAGAGCAAAGAAGAAAGGAGGAGAAAAGAAGAAAAGAAGAAGGGGAGCAAGAAGAAGGAAGAAGAGAAGAAAGTCAAGGAGAAAGGGAAGGCAAAAGCACTCAAAGCAAATATATGGGATGATCCTTCATCATCATCATCGGAGGAAGAAAATACCTTTGTCTAAAATCTAGCTCTAATGACAATAGAAGATTTGGACACCACCTCCTCTGAAAAAGAAGAAACAAGCTCAAGTGAGGCGAGCTCAAGTGAAGGGGGAGACTCATCATCATCCTCATCATCCGAAGAAGAAGACATGGTAACTATGGTAAAACACCTTCCCACTCAAGAAGTAGTTGCCATGATTTCTAGCCTAACTAGGGATTTTTTTAGAGATAAAAAGAGAAATAAGAGTATGATTGATCAAATTAAGGTCCTAGAAGAAAAACTAGAAAAAGCATGCTTAAATGTTAATGATGATACATGCTCACATAATGATTATATACCTCTAAATGTTAGTGATGCATGTATGGATGAAAATAAGGCTTTAAGGGAAAAGGTAGATCACCTAACTAAAGCCTTAGAAAAATTCACAATAGGCTCCAACACATTGAACATGATAATAGGGAGCCAAAGGGCAAGCTTTAATAAGAAAGGCCTAGGTTACAAAGGAAACAAAAATGAGAAGGCCTATAATTGCCTAATTGCTAGGGGTCAAGCCAAAAATAAAATAATAGCTAGAAAATGGATCCTTAAAAAATATTTAGTGAATCCCATAGGAAATAACTTATATTGGGTTCCTAAATCCATCCTTAAGAGTTAGAAAAACCCTAGGTTAGCCAACCATAGTGGACTTAACTTATATCATATTATTTGGTTGACTTAAAATGGTGTGGGACTTAATTTTTGAAATAGTGTTGGGTGATGATAATGCATAACCCATAAATTGAATGTTTGAATCATGTTTCATGCTTAATTTTATAATTTATAATCATGATATGCAATGATTGATGATTTATTGATAATTCTTGATGCATGGTCATGCTTGGGTTTTTAGGATGATACTTAACCATGGGTAGAAATGTATAAAATTTTGGTTAAGTGTAAATACCATTAGGAACATCTCACATCCCACAATAAGGCTAACTTTGATTGAAAACACAGCATGGGTGAGATGATAGGATGATACAAATGGTCCACTAATGCTTATGACATTTAGATGGGTCATTAAGTGTATCAATAGAGCAATAATAGATCAATCATGGGGAAGGCGTATGTCTAATTCAAAGACATATTGCCCAAAGATCATGGTTGGATATTTCATATGTTTTCAAAACCATTCCTTACTTTAAAATCTACGTTTTCATGTTTTGAAACAATCTAAAGCAAAACTAGGTGTTAAAATTGATACAAACTTGATCAAATACTAGTTGTTTTTGAAACTTTTGGATTTTTGGAAAATCATTGAAAATATAAGTAATTTTCATAAAAACTCATTTTTTACTGATAAAGAACTTTAAAAGAAATGTATTTTCAAAATTTCACAATTTTTCAAATTTTTTGGAATTTCTGGTGCATTTAGATTTGATCAAAATCGAAATTCTTTAAACCAATGTACCGATCGATTGATGTCGATTGATCATTGGTGGCAATGTCACTTTGACTGATTTTAGTATTTTCAGGTTGTTTTGATGGTTTTTCGACCCTTAGACTTTGATGCCTTGGATTATGATATTTAGATAATGTTTTTTATGGTGTCAAAGGGAGAGAATTGATAAGTTTAATTTAATCGTACTAAAAGGGTAAATTTAGCATGTCTTAAGGGGGGAGTTGCATGTTTAAGGGGGAGTTTTGATACTCATATTATTTACATGCTTTCTTGCCTTATGTTGTTATTGTTATTTGTTTACCTAACTTAAACGGATTGTCACTCATCAAAAAGGGAGAGATTGTTAGGGCAATCAACCCATGTGATATGGTTTTGATGTGTGTGGCAAAGGGTTTAAGTTAGGTTTGATATGGATTTGATATGTGCGTTGGAGTCTTGTAAGACTTAGTAATTCTCATATGGAGCATTGGCAAGTTTCACCTCTCATGACTCGGTCCTTGAGTCAGTGAAGGATAGCTTTATGGAAGTCGTGCGCTTGGGGCATCCGAGGGACCGCCGAACGAGAAGCATTGGGGTGAAGCCGGAGGAAGTAGACTTCAGGGCGAGACGCGAAGGATGGCACTGCGAAGTCGTGCGCTTGGTACATCTGAGGGACGTAGTCGGATGAAGACAACTTCGAAGGCGAGGGACTCCAAGGGAATGAGACTGAGCGATTGTAACCCAGGACGGGGTAGATCGTAGGTGAAACTTGGCCATTTGGCTAAGTGTCGGATGGGATTTCCCGACATCAGTCGACTGCCATGTCATGGAAGTCGACTACTCCAAGTCGACTGTGACTCGACTGGTGTTCGAGTTTGGTCTGTGTCACATCAGTCGACTGCCAAGAATTGGCAGTCGACTGACGAAACCACCAGTCGACTGATTATGGAATAAGTCGACTGGTCGCAAGGGTTTCGGGCACAGAATGTTGATAAGTCGAGTGCTCGCTTTCGGCACTCAACTGATAGCTTCATCAGTCGACTGATGGGATGATCAGTCGACTGATGTGGGAGCCTTTGGATGAAATCCAATATGGAAGAAGCCGTTATTGGGCAATGACTATAGGATCAGTCGACTGATCATGGCATCAGTCGACTACCAGGCACCCAACGGGAAGAATGAGTTCTTCTCTATAAAATGGGGCCTTTAGACACTTGGGGAGCCTAATGCTTCTATTCTAAACATCTCCCAAAGTGCCCAAACAAGTTTCCTCCTCTTCCTTGTGCTTATATTCATCTTATTGTAAGAGGAGTGATTTTGTAAGAAAAGGTCACCTCCACCTAGCTTTGTGCAAAGGAGAGATTAGTGAAAGGTTTAAGGCGTGATTCACCTTGGACGAATCGGGTCGTGGATTAGCGGCAAGGCCGTGAACCACGTTACATCACCGTGTTAGCATTGCTCTTTACTTTTTGTTATTCTTAATTGTCTTAGCTTTATATTTCCGCTTGCGCTAATCATATTTGTAGACAATCAATGAACGAAGTCCATCATATGATGATTGAGGGCTATTCACCCCCCTCTAGCCGGCCACCGACGTTCCAACATGGAGTTGGCAAGGGAAGTCCAAGCATGGTCTTGGTGCGTCCAAGGGTGTAGCTTTGGCGATGTAAAGTCCAAGCATGGGTCTTGGCAGTATAAATCCAAATGAACCTTGGAAAAGGACCCGGTTAGCATGACATAGCCGATGGAAGCACTTGAAAGCTAACACAAAGGTTGAAGATGTTAGAACGTCGGTGACCTCTAAAGGGGGGGTGAATAGAGTTTCATCGTCGGATGATGGATCTCGATCGTGCTTGCTACAAAACTTGTTATACGCAGTGGAAATAGAAATAATACAATACAAAATGCACAAACACAATCACAACATGAGGATATAACGTGGTTTGGAATCTTAAGGTTCCTACTCCACGGATTGGGCTCAAACGAGCCCTAGCGATGCAAACACACACCACTAATCACATATACTCCTTCTCGACAACAAGTCAGAGGTAGAGAAACCTCTTACAATGATTACAATAGTAATACAAAGTAAAACAAGCAATTACAGATGATATACAACAAAAGAATGCAAAGAAAACTTTACAAATGATCCTTTGAAAGCTTGCTTATTTGGTTGCTTGAGTTGCACTTGGAGACCCTGAATTGCACCAACAAATAGTCCCAAATCTCCTCAAAGAACCATTACCAAATCCCTCTCCACGAGCTGCTTTTATAACTTGCATTCGGGTTGGATTTTGCCTGGCAGTCAACTGATCGAGACCATCAGTCGACTGCTCCTATAGCCGTTGTCTCACAACGGCCTGAGCCACATTGGATAAGTTCCAACGGATAAGGCATCAGTCGACTGATCATGCCCATCAATCGACTGATCGAGCCATCACTCGACTGTCAAATCCTAACAGTCGACTCGGAAATATTCTATTCCCGAAAACTCGACCAACAGTCGACTGATCTCCAGATCAGTCGATTGCTAGGCCATTTCCTGCAGTCGAACACCAATCGACTGACTGTAGTCCCAGTCGACTGATACACCTCAAACATGAGGTTTTACACCAAGTATGATGCCCTCATACTTGCTAGACCACCCTTAGCCTAGACCTAAGCCTTCTAGCCACCTCCGTCAGCCTCACGCCTATCGGATTCCTCCAAGTCATCCGTGACTTGTTCATCCATACGCTAGCCTTCAGGTGCTTCCATCAGATATTATCATGCTAATGTGGTCTACACCGCCAAGGCACATTGAGCTTACACTGCCAAGACCTCGCTTGGACTTTACGCCGCCAACCATTGGACTTATGTTGCCAAGACTCCACCCTTTGACTTTACATCGCCAATATCACCCCTTGGACTTCCCAATTGCCAAGTACCCATGACTTGGACTTTCACCGCCAAGATTACACACTTGGACTTATGTGGACAAGACTGCACCCTTGGCCTTTCCTTGCCAACCCATGTTGGACTTTCCATTTGCCAAGACTCAAGCTTAGACTTTCCCTTGCCAAGACCCATGCTTGGACTTTCCATTCCAAGTACCCATGACTTGGACTTTTCCATGACAATGGTCAAACCATCGTCAAACATCAAAATACCACTCGAGTCAAACTCGAGTCCGGTCAATCATGACCCGGGTCGATTGCACCAATAATCTCCCCAACACATTGTCAGACATCACTGTCAAATATCAAAATACTACTCAAGTCAAACTCGAGTCCGGTCAATCGTGACCTGGGCCGATTGCACCAACAATCTCCCCATTTTTTATGTTTGACAAAAACCAAATACCTTTGAGTTAGGCCACCTAACTCAAATCTGCTTACCAATTGTCCCAAATTGGTATTCCCATAAATTCTCCCCCTTTTTGACATACATAAAAAAGGTTCTCCCCAATGAGGTCAATGTCTCATATCCCAATGAGATCTTACAATCTCCCCCTTGGTCTAAAAACATCTAGGATGCCTTCACTCTTCCTAGTGATAAGTCTCATATCACTTAAGAGAGGCTTCCTATAAACTCTCCCAATTTTCAAATTGGGCATCTCACATTCCTAATTCTCCCCCTCATGAGGAAGAACACATCCATCATCCCATGATGGATACCTCCCCCTAAAGGCTTACTCCCCCTTGACCATTGCACTAACAATGTCCTTGGATAGTTTCTAAGCCTATAGGAACACTAAACCATCAAAATTAAGGTTAAAAGTTCAACCTTGAACTTTCCCACACCTTAAAATTGATACATCACCCTAACAACTCTCCTAATCCATATCCAATGAATTTTCACCCTTTCCAATGTTTTCCAAAGCATATCCTAGGGTTATGAGCAGTTAGGGTAACCTAACATAGCTGAAACATGGGTTAAACATCCTTGTTTACTCGAATCGCCATGACATTGACTCTAACAAGAATCACGATCGCTATGCATCGAGATCGCCATCAAGTGGTAATCGATATCGCAAAACGCAGATATTAAATTTCAGAAATGAAAAATAAAAATGCATAAGTAATTATACGTAACTTGAAAAATCATGAAAATTTATACGTATAATACTTATAACCAATACAATGAGTGAAAAATAATTTACCCACAAAATAGTGAAATTAATACAAAGTTTAAAAATGAGAAAAAACTTCATTGTTTGAGCTCACTTTGTATCAACATCATCAATGGTGATTGCTATCAAAAGATAGACTTCACCAAGGTTTTTCAAAATGATTTTGAAATAGTTTTAAACCCTTATATTGAACCATGGTCTATGGGCTTAATGCACATGACTTGTACATAAGTTTTCCTCATGATTCATCCATGGTATGAGATGAGTTTGAGTTCATCTAGATGCAAAAATCATGCACCTTGAACTTAACTCATTTCCTAACATCTCACATGTGTCTAGAATGTTTGAAAACACACACATGTCAATTAGATGTGAGATGTGAGTTTTGTTCATCCTAAACTAGGGTCACATGCAATTTTCTAAGGCAACACTACTTGATTCCCTTATACATAGGACTTCAATTTATGCCAATTGTCCTTAAATCAATTTTCATAAATGCATGAATGATCATGGCATAAAAGATAAGATAAATAAACATAGCCAATGATCATGATGTCATGACATATGATTTAATCTAAACATACATGACATTAAAAGATAAACCCTAATCATAATCATGACATTTATATGATTTAAATGAATATGATGTCATGACATGGTATATGGCAATCAAGACATGTCAAATAAAATATAAAGGTATATAATATCTAAATTTTAACATTAGTTGTCATTTGTTATTATTAAACCCATTTTGCGATATTACTACTAATCCCCCAAGTGTGCCAAAAACCCAAAATAACACACTATGACTTTAAGACCTAAATTTTGCCAATTTGATCAATTTATCAAACTTCTTAAATAATATTGGCACATCCTAAAATATTTTAGGATTAAGTTCCAACTATATTTCCAAGGTACCCATAACCTTGAAAATGACTTAAGGTGCCACCTTTACCATGGTTAGGTTAACTATCCATCCATTTAAAGTTGGCACACCCTAATCCATTTAGCGTGAATCGATCACGCTCCTATGAACCCAATATCTATTGGATCTCCTTGGGTTTACTAGGTATTCCTTAGGAATAACTTCCCTAGATACCCTCCTAATAACCCTCCTAGGCTTAGAAGCCTTAGTCATTTGGGTCTTACCTAGGTTAACTCTAGGGTAACTCCCCTTGTAACCTTCTTAATGGCTTCCCTAGGTTTCCTTGAAACCTTAGCCACTAAGCACCTACCTTGGTCAACCTTAGGGATGACTTCCCTATTGACCTTGGTTTTCCTAGACCTAGATTGAGTTCCATAATCGAATGGAACATTGTGATAGGTCTTTTTGGACTTAAGCTTGCCCTTGGATGGTTCTTGTTTCCTAGGCCTTTGACTTTGACTCTTAGACCCTAGGCTTTGACTATTTGACCCTTGCATTTAATTTTGCATAATCCTAAGTGTCTTTTTCATTTTCTCAAGACTTGACCTCAAGGCTTGATTTTCTAACTCTAATTTCTCTAATTTGGTAGACCCATTATTTTTTTGCTCATTTTTTTCCCTTCCTAGGCATATATCTAGATTTCTTTGAATTAAAGCCTATATGGTTTTCTACCTTCCTAATAGACTACTTAGGTAGAATTTTTCTAGGGACATTAATTCCAAATTTCTCCTTATTTCTAAAGTTGATATTTTTATCTCATAAGCAATAAAGCCTATTTTTACTAGCATGCTTTTCATGAGTAATAGCAAGAGTACTAAAAACATGCTTTTTGATCCTAGAACTAGAAGATGCATTAAAATATACCTTAGGATTTGCCTTAGAGGCTCCCCCTACATGTGATGCTCCCTTTTGAGTCTTCTTCCTCCCCCTAGGATATTGACTCCTATAATGCCCTTTTTGTTGACATTCGAAGCAAATGATGTGCTCTTTGCTTTTAATTATTGGGGGACCGACATCCTTGACCTTTGGCACCGGTTGAGGCTTCTTGACCTTCTTTGGGCACTTGTTCTTATAGTGCCCAGCTTCCCTACACTCAAAGCAAATTATATGAATTTTATTTTGAAGTAAATTGCTTGAGTTACCTAGAGTGGTGGTGGAATGAAATGGTTCTTCGTCTTCTTCTCAACCGGAGGTAGATGGTTTTTCTTGAGTTTGCTCCGGTGTAGGAATCCTCTCCTCCCCCTCAATCCTAGAGATGGAGGTATCCTCCAATTCTTCCTCTTCCTTGGACGTTGATGGCTTCTCAACCTCCAATTCTTCACACTCTTCTCTTGACCCGGATGTTGACTCCTCTTCAACTTCCGAATCTCCACTTGCTTGTGAGGATGATCTTGTTTCTTCGGCCTCCTCCGATTGAGCCGATGAACATTCCTATTCTTCTTCGTCTTCTTGGACCGGTTGAGAGTTCTCATGGAATCTTACCACTTTGCTCCATAGCTCCTTGGCATCCATATAATTACCTAACCTACACACAATGTCATTAAGAATCAAATCAATCAAGAATTTTATTACCTTTGTGTTTTTCTCGAATTCTTGAATTTGTTCCTCGGTCAACTTCTTCATCTTGAGAAATCCTCCCTTTGACCCTCTTGGATATGGAATCCTTCCATCAATACGGCTCATTCCTCAAGGTCCCTCATCATCAAGAAGTCTTCAATTCTTGCCTTCCATTGGTTGAAGTCTTCTCGTTCATAGAAATTATATGGAATTGGGGTTTTGACATCCCATCCCAATTTATCTTCGAACTCCATCTTCTTCCTCTAGCGGGACTCCCTTAGTTGTTAAACCTTGAAGAGCGACCTCGCTCTGATACCACTTGTTAGAACGTCGGTGACCGCTAGAGGGGGTGAATAGTGTTTCATCGTTGGATGATGGATCTCGATCGTGCTTGCTACAAAACTTGTTATACGCAGTGGAAATAGAAATAATACAATACAAAATGCACAAACACAATCACAACACGAGGATATAACGTGGTTTGGAATCTCAAGATTTCTACTCCACGGATTGAGCTCGAACGAGCCCTAGTGATGCAAACACACACCACTAATCACATATACTCCTCGACAACAAGTCGGAGGCGAAGAAACCTCTTACAACGATTACAACAGTAATACAAAGTAAAACAAGCAATTATAAATGAAATACAATAAAAGAATGCAAAGAAAACTTTACAAACGATCTTTTGGAAGCTTGCTTGTTTGGTTGCTTGAGTTGCACTTGGAGACCCTGAATTGCACCAGCAAATCACCCCAAATCTCCTCAACGAACCATTGCTAAATCCCTCTCCATGAGCTGCTTTTATAACCTGCATTCAGTCTAGATTTCGCCTAGCATGCGACTGATCGAGACAATCAGTCGACTGCTCCTGTAGTCGTTGTCTCACAACGGCCTGAGCCACATTGGATAAGTTCCAATGGATAAGGCATCAGTCGACTAATCATGCTCATCACTCGACTGATTGAGCTATCACTCGACTGTCAAACCCTAACGATCAAACCCTAACAATGACTAAAAATATTCTATTGAAGCCGACCGATCTCAGATCAATCGATCGCTAAGGCCATCACCGATCAAGATAATGTTGGCGCCGATCCGCTAGGCCATTTCCTGCAGTCGAACACCAGTCGACTCACATCAATCGATTGATCATAGTCCCAGTCGACTGATACACCTCAAACATGAGGTTTTATCCCAAGTATGATGCCCTCATACTTGCTAGACCACCCTTAGCCCAGACCTAAGCCTTCTAGCCACCTCCGTCAACCTCACGCCTATCGGATCTCTCCAAGTCATCCATGACTTGTTCATCTATACGCTAGCCTTCAGGTGCTTCCATCAGTTATTGTCATGCTAATGTGGTCTACACCGCTAAGGCACATTGGGTTTACGTTGCCAAGACCACGCTTAGACTTTACACCACCAACCATTGGACTTATGCTGCCAAGACTCCACCCCTTGGACTTTACGCCACCAATATCACCCCTTGGACTTCCCAATTGTCAAATACCCATGACTTGGACTTTCACCGCCAAGACTACACACTTGGACTTACATGGCCAAGACTGCACCCTTGGTCTTTCCTTGCCAACCCATGTTGGACTTTCCATTTGCCAAGACTCAAGCTTGGACTTTCCCTTGCCAGGACTCATGCTTGGACTTTCCATGCCAAGTACCCATGACTTGGACTTTTCCCATGACAATAGTCAAACCAATGTCAAACATCAAAATATCACTCGAGTCAAACTCGAGTCCGGTCAATCATGACCCGGGTCGATTGCACTAACAATCTCCCCAACACATTGTCAGACATCACTGTCAAACATCAAAATACTACTCAAGTCAAACTCGAGTCTGATCAATCATGACCTGGGCCGATTACACCAATAGAAGAGTCATGGACTCGAGATATTCGAGAGGTGTGAGGTTGATGGAGGTGGCTAGAAGGCTTAGGTATAGGCTATGGGTGGTTATCAAGTATGAGGGGATCATACTTGAGTTAAACCTCATGTTTGAGATTTACCAGTCGACTGGGGTTATAGATCAGTCGATTAGCTGAGTGTTTGACACACGAAAGCCTAGTTGACTCGGAGTAGTCAATTGGGGTTATTCCCCAGTCGACTGGTTAAGTAGTCGACTAAGGCTCGATTGCTAATCTATAGCTCCGCAATGACGCTAGGTTGAGCCAATTGATCCACAATAGTCAATCGCTAGGTAGATGCTTGGATCAAATTAAGTGGCTAGGACACGTATCCGACGATCATCGCTTGCCCATGGCAGCGATCGGGTGATTATGGCGATTACTGATCGGGTTAGGGCAATCGATTGATGGGCACTAATCTGACGTGGATTAAGCCATTGTGAGGTAATGACTAGGTGACCAGTCGACTACTAGGTAAGAGCAGTCAACTTAAAGGCAGAAAATCATCTCAACGGAGGATTTAAATGGAGCTTGAAGGGAGGCTTTCACCAGTGATTTTTGGGGCGATTTTGAAGGGAAAGTGTTGTTGCATTCCAGATCTTCAAGAGCAATCAAAAGCACTATTGTAAAGTTTTCTTTGTATTTCATTTATATTCTTGTACTTGCTCGTTGTATTACTATTGTAATTCATTTGTAAGAAATTTCTCCATCTCCGGTGTCATATCGAGAAGGAGAAGTTTATTAGTGGTGGTGTTCATCACTAGAGCTCGACCCGTGGAGTAGGAACCCTAGTTCCGAGCCACATTAAATCGCTCTTGTGTATTATGTATGTTTGTTGTTTAGTCTTGTTGTGCATATTTATTCTTGTATATTCCGCTATGCATTAACAAGTTTAATAGACGAGCACGTGATCGCAATCGAACGAGAGAAACCACTATATACACCCCCCTCTAGCGGACAACTAATCCTCTACAAAATCATCTAGAATGCCTTCATTCTCCTTAGTGATACTCTCTTATCACTAAATGCAAGGAATTTTTCCATTCTCCCCATTTTTTAACATCTATCATTCTTTGATGGACACACTTCCCCTAAAGGCATACTCCCCCTTGACCATTGCACCAACAATGTCCTTGGAGAGTTCCTAAGACTATAGGAAATCTAAACCATCAAAAATAAGGATAAAAGTTCAAACTTGAACTTTAACCTCCCCTAAACTTTGATCTCTATCCTAATCAATTCTCCAATTTATTTTCAATGAATATTTCACCCTTCCAATGCTTCTCTAAGAATATCGAAGGGTTAGGAGTAGTTAGATTACCTAGGGATGTTGATAACTAGCTAGAAACATCTTGTTCAGTCAAAATCAACATCATCAATTGACTGTGTCAGCAACCAGCCGACTGGTACTACCACCAGTGGATTGTCATCCCTAGTAGTCGACTGATTTCTACAGTTGCAGAAAATAGCTTTAAGAAATGAGACTTGAAAACACATAAGTAAATATATGTTTTTCAAAAAATCTTGAAATTGCATACGTATATTACTTATGTCAATTAGTATGGAATAAAAATATTTTTCTATAAAAATATCCATTATTTTGAAAGAATGATACAAAGTTCAAAAGCATTGAAACCTTCAATGATTTGCCTAACTTTATGTCAATCTTGTCAATGGTGGTTTCTATCAAAAGATATATTTCACCAAGGTTTATCAAAATATTTTTGAAATTGTTTTCAAACCTTAATTTCAATCATGGTCTATAGGCTAGATGTACATGATTTGTACATTAACTTTCATCATGATTTATCATATGATTGAAAGAGTTTAAGTTCATATAAATGCATCATATATGCACATTGAACTTAACTCAAATTCCTAACATCTCACATGTATCTAGGTGTATAAATACACACACATGTCTCCTTATGATCTTTGTGAGATGTGGATTTGATTTTTTCCAAAACTAAGGGTTCATGCATTATATCTAAGCATATCCATTTGATTCCTTTATCTAGGATATCAAATAATGTCATTGTCCTTAAATTAAGTTATAATAACCTTAATGCATGAATTATGATCATGGTATAAATGATTTTCATAGATTAAAACATTTGCTCATGATTCATGATCTCATGGCATAATATAGATAAACCTAAGTATTAACATGACATTTATCAATCTAAGTGCTATCATGACATTTTAAATGATCATATTAAGCATGATATCATGACATGTCATATGAAAAATATATAAAATACAAAGGTATAAAATACCTAAGTCTTAAATCAAATTGCCATTTTCTAGAATTATACCCAATTTGCCATACTAAATCAATCTCCCAAATGTGCCAAAAATCCAAAACAACACACTTTTGACTCTAAACCTACTTGTGCTAATTTTGATCAATTTTCAATTTTCCATAATTTCTATTGGCGCATCCTAAAGTATTTTAGAATCTATTTCTTATCTCAATTCCAAGGTATCATATTATCTTGAAAATGTCCTAAAGTGTCAACTTTACTATGGTTGGATAAACTACCCATCCATTTAAGGTTAACACACTCTAAACCCATTTAGTGTAAAGGAATCATGCTCTTAAGAACCCAAAATCGATTGGAGCTCCTTGGGTTTACAAGGTACTCACTAGGGATAACCTCCCTTAGTACCTTTCTAATGACTCTCTTAGGCTTGGAAGCCTTGGTCATTGTAGTCTTATCTAGGTCAACTCTAGGGATGACTTCCCTTGTGACCTTCTTAGAGACTTTTCTAGGTTTCTTCAAATACTTAGTCACTTGAGTCCTATCATGGTCAACTCTAGGGATGACTTCCCTTGTGACTTTGAGACTCCTAAACCTATGGTTAGCTCCATAGTTAAATGGAACACTATGGTAGATTTGCATGGTCTTCTTGGACTTAGGTTTGTGACCTAAACCTTTCTTGTCCTTAGGTATTTCTTGCCTACCAATACCTTGATTTTGTCTAGTAAACCCTCTAATTGAATTTGTTATCTTTTCAAGGGGTTTTCCCCCCAATTTCTCAAGCTTTGACCTCAAAGCTTGATTTTCTACCTCTAACTTCTCTATTTTTGTTTGTCCATAATTCCTTTGGGCATTTCTCTTCTTCCTAGGCATGTGTCTATTCTTTTTCAGATTAATTCCTAGGTTCTTATCATGGTTATTTCTAGGGGTCTCCTTAGGTGTTGACTTGTCCTTAACCCTAAGATTACAATGCTTGGCCTCTAAACAAAAGTATTTATTGCTAGCATACTTTTGATCATGAACAATTTCAAGTACATTATGAGATGATACATTTCTAGCATGCTTTTTGTCATTATGTAAAGTAGGAGTATTATTAAGATATACCTTAGGGTTTGCCTTAACTCCTCCTACATTTGAACTCTCTCCCTTGTCCTTCCTAGGGTGACTCTCCCTCAGACATTGACTCCTATAGTGCCCCTTTTATTGGCACCGGAAGCATACTGTATGCTCCTTTCCTTTCCGTACCGAGGCTCCGATCTCCTTGGCTCTCTCCTTTCCTTTAAGTTCCACTTGAATCTTCTTGACTCTTTTTGGTCACTTACTTTTGTAGTGACCCTTTTCCCTACACTCAAAGCAAATTATATGATCTTTATTTCTAGAAATTGCATTTGAGTTATCTTCCATGGTGGTTGTAAGAGGGTATGGAGATAGT
Source organism: Wurfbainia villosa (assembly GCA_025175895.1). Taxonomy (NCBI): domain Eukaryota; kingdom Viridiplantae; phylum Streptophyta; class Magnoliopsida; order Zingiberales; family Zingiberaceae; genus Wurfbainia; species Wurfbainia villosa. The sequence goes on from CM046008.1 coordinate 4,129,261, forward strand.
TCTTCATTGCTCTCTGAGGTAGAGGTCTCCTCTTGCTTTTGCTCCGACATTGAAGACCTATGCTCTCCCTCAATTCTAGAAGTGGAGGCTTCTTCTATTTCTTCTTTTGACTTGGATGTTGAACATGTAGGGGATCGTTGAAACGCTAGAGGGGGGTGAATAGCGTCGTGCTATGCGTCAATGGAACTCGTTCGCGTTCGTCTCTACAAAAATCGTTATGTGCAGCAGAATATAGATAATAGCAATAACGAAATAAGACAAACACGAACACAAGAATATAACATGGTTCAGAACCGAATGGTTCCTACTCCACAGATCGAGCTCCAAAGAGCTCTAGCGATGCCACAAACAACACTAAGCAATAAACTCCTTCTCGACAACACGTCGGAGGTGAAGAAACCTCTTACGATAGTTTATAACAATAAACTAGATACAACAAGCAATTATAATGAAATACAATGAAATACAAGTAAAGAAAATACTTTACAAATGCCTTTGGATTGCTTGCTTTTGGTTGCTTGAAGAATGACCTTAGAGACCCTAATTTGCAACAACAAATTGTCCCAAGGATGCTCAAGAACCGGATGGCTTTTTCTCCTCCACGAGCTCCATTTATATCTTCTACTTGGGCTGAAAAAAGCCGATCAGTCGACTGCTCGGGACCATCAGTCGACTGATGCCACTGTTGTCATGAGACAACGGTTAGATCCACGCTGGAAAGATCCAACGGATCCATCATCAGTCGATTGATCATGACCATCAGTCGACTGATCAAGCCTTCACTCGACTGCTAGACCCAGTAGTCGAGTCAGACTCCATTCTGTGCCCAAAAAATTGAGCACCAGTCGACTGATAACAAGATCACCGATCGCCGACTAATTAGACGACGCCTCCTTTGGCGCATGATCGCTAGGTATTTCCGCAATAAACCCTAGTTGACTTCTCACCACCGATCGCTATATGGCACTGGGCCGACCGGGCACACCTCAAACATGAGGTTTTAGCCCAAGTATGGTTCCCCCATACTTGCTAGACCACCCTTAGCCTAGACCTAAGCCTTCTAGCCACCTCCATCAGCCTCACGCCTCTCAGATCCCTCCAAGTCATCCATGACTTGTTCATCCATTGCGCTAGCCTTCAGGTGCTTCCATTGGCTATGTCATGCTAACGGTGTCTACACCGCCAAGGAACATTGGACTTACGCCGCCAAGACTCCGCTTGGACTTTACGCCGCCAACCATTGGACTTATGCTGCCAAGACTTCCGCTTGGACTTTACGCCGCCAATATCAACCCCTTGGACTTCTCAAGTGCCAAGACTCAAGCTTGGACTTTCCCTTGTCAACCCATGTTGGACTTTCCATTGCCAAGACCCATGCTTGGACTTTCCTTGCCAACCCATGTTGGACTTTCCATTGCCAAGACTCATGCTTGGACTTTCCCAAATGTCAAGTGTCCCACTTGGACTTTCCATGCCAAGTACCCAAGACTTGGACTTTCTTATGACAATCACATTGTCATATGTTTTTGTCGAACATCAAAACATATCTCAAGTCAAGCTCGAGTCATGGTCAATCGTGACCTTGGCCGATTGCACCAATAATCTCCCCCTTTTTGATGTTTGACAAAAATCAAACAAACCATTGAGTTAGAACACTAATTCAAATTCCCTTACCAATTTCCTAAATTGGTAATCTTACCTTTCTCCCCCAAACATTCTCCCCCTTTTTGACTAACATCAAAAAGGTTTTCTCTCCAAGGAGGTCAATGTCTCATGTCCCAATGAGATCTTACAATCTCCCCCTTGCTCCAAAAATATCTAGGATGCCTACCATCTTCCTAGTGATAAGCCCCATATCACTCAAGAGAGACAATCCTATTCACTCTCTCAATTTTCAAATTGGGTATCTCAAAAACCTATCAATTTTCCCAATTGATGACACTCTCCCAATAAGTTCTCCCCCTTCAAGAAGAAAAACACATCCATCATCCCATGATGGATATCTCCCCCTAAAGGCTTGCTCCCCTTTGACCATTGCACCAACAATGTCCTTGGGAAGTCCCTAAGCCAATAGGAACTCTAAACCATCAAAAATAAGGTTCAAGGTTCAAACATGAACTTTCTTATACCTTAAATTTTGATACATTCTTCTAACACCTCTCCTAATCCATATCCAATGGATTTTCACCCTTTATAATGTTTCCCAAAGCATATCCTAAAGTTAGAAGTGGTTAGGGACCTTAACCGCAGTTGAACACAGGCTAAACATATCTTATTTTCCCGAAATCAGCATTGGCAGTCGACTCTCTCAACTACTACGATCGTCACCCTCATCGATCGATCCACCACCTGATTGGTCGATAATCAAATATCGTAATTTGATTATCAAAAATGAAATTCGGAAATTCATAAATAATTACACGTATATCGAAAAATCATGAAAATTTATACGTATAATACTTATGACCAATACAATGGGTGAAAAATATTGAAAAATTATTTTATCCATAAAATATTGAAATTGATACAAAATCCAAAAGTGAAGAAAAACTTCAAAGTTTTAGCTCACTTTGTATCAATCTCATCAATGATGATTGCTATCAAAAGATAGACTTCACTAAGGTTTTTCAAAATGATTTTAAAACGTTTTCAAAACCTTATTTCGAATCATATTCCTTGGGCTCTATATACATGACTTGTATACAAGCTTTCCCAATGATCCACAAATAAGTTAAGATGAGTTTAAGTTCATCTAGATGCAAAAACTATGCACCTTAAACTTAACTCATATCCTAGCATCTCACATGTATCTAGGGTGTATAAATACACATACATGTCAATGTAATATGAGATGTGGGTTTTGTTCTCCCTAATCTAGGGTTTCATGCATTTTTAAGGCAACTCTACTTGATTCCCTTATAAATGGGACTCCAAGTCATGTCATTGTCCTTAAATCAATTTTAGTCAAATTAAATATATGAAATGATCATGACATAATGATAGCAATAAATAAAGCATGGCCAATGATCATGATGTCATGGCATATGATACAATTTAAGCATACATGACATTTAACCTAACCCTAAGCATGATCATGACATTTTAAATGATTAAAAATAAGTATGATGTCATGGCATGCTATATGGAAAATAAAGCATGGCATATAAAAAGTATAGGTATAATAATACCTAAATTTTAACATTAATTGTCATTTGATATAGTTAAGTATATTTTTCCATATTGCTACTAATCTCCCTAGTGTGTCAAAAACCAAAAATGACACACTATGACCTCTAATCCTAAATTGTGTCAATTTAATTGATTTTTCATAATTTCAAAAAAGTATTGGCACATCCTAAAATCTCTTAGGATCATAAGATCAAATCTATTTCCAAGGTATCTATAACCTTGAAAATAACCTAAAGTGTCACCTTTACCATGGTTGAGTTAACTACCCATCCAATTAAGGTTGACACACCCTGAACCCATCTAGCGTGAATCAATCACGCTCTTAGGAACCCAAAACCTATTTGAGCTCCAAGGGTTAATTAGGTATTCCTTAGGGATAACCTCCCTAGATACCTTCCTAATGACCCTCCTAGGCTTGGTAGCCTTGGTCATTTTAGTCTTGCCTAGGTTAACCTTAGGGATTTCCTCCCTAATAACCTTCTTACTGGTCACCCTAGGTTTCCTTGAAATCCTAGCCACTAGGCACAAACCTTGGTCAACTCTAGAGATGACTTCCCTATTGACCTTGTTCTTTCTAGATCTAGTTTGTGTTCCATAATCAAATGGAACACTATGATAAGCCACCTTAGGCTTAGGTTTGTGACCCAAACCCTTCTTGCCCTTGGTTGACTTTTGTCTCTTAGGCCCTAGGTGTTGACTTTGACTCTTGGACCTAGACTTTTGATCATTTGACCCTTGAAATTGATTTTGCATCTTCTTGAGGGTATTTTCTAATTTCTCAAGCCTTGACCTTAAGGCTTGATTTTCTAATTCTAATTGCCCCATTTTTTAATTTTGATTTAGTCTTTGGGCATTATCCTTTCTAGGCATATGCCTAGTCCATTTGAGATTAAGACCTAAGTGCCCTCCTATTTTCCTAATAGACTCCCTAGGTAAAACTTTTCTAGGGACATTAGTCCCAAATTTCTCTTTCTTCCTAAGGTTGACTTTCTTAGCTCCTAAGCAATATTCTCTATTTCTAGCATGCTCTTTTTGATAAATAGCAAGATTGCTAAAATTATTTCTAGCATGCTTTTTGACATTATTTGAATTAGAAAGAGCATTATTAAAATGATATACCTTAGAGTTTGCCTTAGTGGCTCCCCCTACTTGTGATGCTCCCCTTTGCCCCTTCTTTTCCCCTTTTGGGCATTGACTCCGGCAATGACCCAGTAGTCGGCATTTGAAGCAAATTACTTGCTCCTTGCACTTGATTATTGAGGGACCGGCATCCTTGACCTTTGGTGCCGGAGGAGCTTTCTTGACTCTCTTTGGGCATTTGCTCTTGTAATGTCCACTTTCCCTACACTCAAAGCAAATTATATATTTTTTTATTTAAAACCAAATTGCTTGAGTTACCTAGTTCGGTGGTGAGAGTCTCTTGAGCTTGTTCTTCCTCTCGACCAGATGTAGATAGTTCTTCTTGTTGCTCCGGTGTTGAGGATGCTCTAATCTCCTCCCCCTCAATCCTAGAGGTGGAGGTCTCCTCTTCTTCCACCGATCCGGAGGTTGACTCCCTATCAACTTCCAAATCCTCAAGCTCTTTAGATGACGATGTAATTGCTTGAGCTTGAGAGGGTGAGCACTCCTCTTCTTCTTGAACCGATGATGAATTTTCATGGAGCTTTGCCACTTGGCTCCATAACTCCTTAGCATCCATATAATCCCCTAACATACACACAATATCGTTAGGGATCAAATCAAAAATAAACTTTACTACCTTCATGTTTTTCTCGAAGGCTTGAATTTTATCTTCACTCCATTTCTTCTTCTTGAGGAAACCATCCTTTGGTCTTTTTGGATATTCGAATCCATCCATCAAAATAGACCATTCCTCGAAATCTCTCATCATAATAAAATCTCCAATTCTTCTCTTCCAAGAATTGAAGCCTTCTCATCCGTACAGGGAGTAGGGCACCGGTGTGTTGATGTCCCATCCTAGTTGTTCTTGGACTTCCATCTTCACCCTCTAGCATGCTCCCTTAGTTGTTAAACCTTAAAGAGCGGTCTCGCTCTGATACCACTTGTAGCGGATCATTGGAACGCTAGAGGGGGTGAATAGCGTCGTGCTATGCGTTGATGGAACTCGTTCGCGTTCGTCTCTACAAAACTCGTTATGCGCAGCGGAATATAGATAATAGCAATAACAAAATAAGACAAACACAAACACAAGAATATAACGTGATTCGGAATTGAATGGTTCATACTCCATGGATCGAGCTCTAAAGAGCTCTAGTGATGTCACAAACACCACTAAGCAATAAACTTCTTCTCGATAACACGTCGGAGGTAGAAAAACCTCTTACAACAGTTTATAACAATAAACTAGATACAACAAGCAATTATAATGAAATACAATGCAATACAAGCAAAGAAAAATACTTTACAAATGCCTTTGGATTGCTTGCTTTTAGTTGATTGAAGAATGGCCTTAGAGACCCTAATTTGCAGCAACAAATCACCCCAACGATGCTCAAGAACCGGATGGCTTTTTCTCCTCCACGAGCTCCATTTATATCTTCTGCCTGGACTGGAAAAAGTCGATCAGTCGACTGCTCAGGACCATCAGTCGACTGATGCCACTATTGTCATGAGACAATGGCTAGATCCACGCTGGAAAGATCCAACGGATCCATCATCAGTCAACTGATCATGACCATCAGTCGACTGATCAAGCCTTCATTCGATTGCTAGACCCAGCAGTCGAGTCAGACTTCATTCTGTGCCCGAAAACCCGAGTACCAGTCGACTTCTCACAAGATCAGTCGACTGCTCGACCAATCAGTCGACTGCCCTCCTCTGGCAGTCGATTGCTAGGGTATTTTTCGCAGTCAAACCCTAGTTGACTCTCACAAGTCGATTGTCATATGACACCAGTCGACTGGCACACCTCAAACATGAGGTTTTAGCCCAAGTATGGTTCCCCCATACTTGCTAGACCACCCTTAGCCTAGACCTAAGCCTTCTAGCCACCTCCATCAGCCTCACGTCTCTCGGATCCCTCCAAGTCATCCATGACTTGTTCATCCATTGCGCTAGCCTTCAGGTGCTTCCATCGGCTATGTCATGCTAACGGTGTCTACACCGCCAAGGCACATTAGACTTACGCCGCCAAGACTCCGCTTGGACTTTACGCCGCCAACCATTGGACTTATGCTGCCGAGACTTCCGCTTGGACTTTACACCGCCAATATCAACCCCTTGGACTTCTCAAATGCCAAGACTCAAGCTTGGACTTTCCCTTGCCAACCCATGTTGGACTTTCCATTGCCAAGACCCATGCTTGGACTTTCCTTGCCAACCCATGTTGGACTTTCCATTGCCAAGACTCATGCTTGAACTTTCCCAAATGCCAAGTGTCCCACTTGGACTTTCCATGCCAAGTACCAAAGACTTGGACTTTCCTATGACAATCACATTGTCATATGTTTTTGTCGAACATCAAAACATATCTCGAGTTAAGCTCGAGTCATGGTCAATCGTGACCTGGGCCGATTGCACCAACAGAACATCTTTCAACCTCCGAATCTTCACACTCTTGAACCGATGAGCATTCTTCTTCGGATTACTTCTTATCTTGTGTCAGTGAGGGATTTTCATGAAATTTTATCAATTTGCTCCACAACTCCTTGGCATCCTTATAATCACCTAATTTAAATAAGATATCATTAGGGATTAAATTAATTAGAAATTTTATTACCTTAATGTTTGTCTCGAATTTTTGGAGTTGTTCCTCGGTCCATTTCTTCATCTTGAGGAATTCTCCCTTCTTGTCCCTTGGAAATTCAAGCCCACACTTCAAGATGATATAATCTTCAATTTCCATTTTAAGGAACGTCTCGATCCTTACCGCCCATAGATCAAATCTCTCTAGTCTGTAGAATCCTTAGGGAGGTAGAACTCGGATGTCATATCCAAGTTCATCGTTAGGAAACTCCATTTCTCCTCTAGTTGTGCTCTCTTGGCGATTAGTCCTTGAAGAGTTTCCTCGCTCTAATATCACTTGTTGGGGACCATTTGGTGCGCTAGAGGGGGGTGAACAGTGTCCGTCGATTTTCTCGATTGGATTCGTATGCTCGTCTATAAATAGTTAGTACACAATAGAAATACAAGCATACACAACATAAACAAAAACAACACAAGCACATGATAATATTTTTACGTGGTTCGGAACCTACGATTCCTACTCCACTGTTGGGCTTTAGTGTCTACTCCACTAAATCTTGTCTCCTTCTTGACAACATACCGGAGGTAAAGAAAACCTCTTACAATAAGTTTATACAATAAATACAACCGAAATACAAGATAAGAATGAAATACAAATGCAAAGAACACTTTACAAAGAGCTTTTGATTGCTTGCTTATTTGGTTGATTTGAACGACTTTGAAGACCTAGAATTGCAGAAACACTTCCCTTCAAATCCTTCAAGAACCGACAGCTTCAACCCTCCATTGTAGTCTCCGTTTATAACCTGCATCAAGCTAATTTTTGCCTGATAGTCGACTATCAAAAGGACCCAGTCGATTGCCAACCTATCAGTTGTCTCACAACAGACTAATCCACACCGACTTTCACCCAATGGACACTTGAACATTTGACTGCCATTACCATTAGTTGACTACCAAGCCACCAGTTGACTACGAGACTTTCTGTGCTCATGTCCACTAACACCAATAGACTTCTCTACCAAGCGATCATTTGCCGTGACGATCAAATGGTCTAATCCACGATCGATTAGAGCCACAGCGTGATCGACCCTCGATTGACTACTAGACCGCTTGATCGCCGAATCAACTAGGTCTCCCAAGTGTCATGCACTCGACCAATCGATTGGTCAATACCACCAATCGATTGGTAAATCTCAAAAGTGAGGTTTAACCCAAGTATGATCCCTTCATACTTGATACTCACCCTAGGCCTAGACCTAAGCCTTTTAGCCAACTCTATCAGCCTCATGCCCTCAGGGTCCATCCAAGTCCTCCATGACTCTTTCACCCTTCGCATTAGCCTTCAGGTGCTTCCATCGGATTTGTCATGCCATCGAATACCCTTAGCCCAGACCTAAGCCTTCAAGCTACTTCCATCAGCCTCACATCCCCAGGTTCGAGTCCACGACTCCTCACCCTTTGTGCTAGCCTTCAAGTGATTCCATTGGCTATGTCATGCTAATGAGTCTCCTTTGCCATGAGGTCGTGCCTCCAAGACTTCTCCATTGCCAAGTCTCAATACATGGACTTTTGGCACCAAGACTATATACTTGGACTTACACAGCCAAGACTACACCCTTAGACTTTTCCTTTGCTAAGTATCCATGCTTGGACTTTCACTGCCAAGACTAGACACTTGGACTTACATGACCAAGGCTACACCCTTGGACTTTTCCAATGCCAAATATCCATATTTAGACTTTCCCTTGCCAAGACTTCACCCTTGGACTTTTCGTTGCCAAGTATCCATGCTTGGACCTCTCCATTGCCAAGAATCCATACTTGGACTTTCACTCGAGCTTATTTAAACTTGACCTAAGGCCGATTGCTCTAACAATCTCCCCCATATGACCTTGGATATCCCAATCATCCACTAGTCATATAGTCAACATATGATCAAACTCATATTGTCAATCGTATTGGCAAACATCAAAACACTACTCGAGTCTCACTCGAGTCTGGTCAACATGAAACTAGGGTCTATTGCACCAACAACTTTGACTTATTTATTGACTCTATTAGGGTCAATAGTTGGTGAGATTGGGTGCAATGATGAAACATATAGGAGTCAGAGCATTGTATTCGCAGATTCATTACACACACATGGGTGTATGAAGTCTCTAATCAGAGCCATAAGATGTGCTTTTGGAAAGGATTTCCTAGTTGCACATGTGATGCCACTATTAGATACATCATATGATTGTCAAATCAATATGTGACTCTCGATGTACTAATGATTGTATATCCGAACGAGATATATATGAGTTGAAGGGACTAGACTGTACGTTAACCATAATCAACTGGTTCTTGTAGGTACTATTCAGTGATACATAGGGAGTCATGGGGTGGTGCTACTAGATACGCTTACCATGATTCGTTAGGTGCTAATCAGAATTAGTTCTGATATCCTATAATTAAAGAGTTGATCATAGGATGTGGCTATTAAGGCTATGCCCGAACAAAGGACGACTATAGTTCTGAATCACAAAGAGTTATGAACCCATGACTATTTGTATCCCTGAATCATTGTGGGCAACACAAGCATTGATTTTCATATTTCCCATTGAGATAGTCAAATTCAAGTGAATTTGGCAAATAAAGTCTTATGTGATCAAACGGTGCATTGATAGATAAAGTTTGATATGGTCAAATGTTATGATTCATAAAAGAGTTTATGAGTAATTTCTAGTCAATGGAAATAATGGGAGTGGAAGAGTTTCACACATGGTCTACAAATTGGATTTGTGTTGACATAATAGTGAGATAGTGTGCTCACCGTGCTGACGATATTGGATCGTTGATGTTATTATGATGAACTTGCATCATTGGGTTCTAGAAAAGTTCTAAAAACTAAATATGCCAAGATGAAAGAGGGACAATGGGTCATAAAAGCCCAGGCCCAATACAAGCACATTAGGGTTTGTTTATAAATAGGAGGGCAAAGGCATAGTTCAATGTGAGGAATAAGAAAATTTTGGGTTTTTCTTTAAAAACCCAAGCCACCTCCCCTTCTCCTCCTTGGATGATGAGGAGGGCAGTCACTTTTACCCAAAAAGTTTCCACCCTTCTCTAAAGAAGAAGATAGGAGATCTTCGTCCATTCTTCCATTGAAAGGATAAATTTCCTTGTTATAGCTTCTCCTCTTCAAGAAGCATTATTGCTGCCCATCACCTTTCAAGTTCTTTGTGGGTGCCAACCCTTTTTTGTTGAGGAATCTTTGGGCAGCCCCTTGTAAAAGGAAAACTCGACAACTCATTCCTCATCTTCGAGGAATACGCCTTGATCATCTCGATGAAAAAGGACTCTTGATCTCTAGTATCATCAAACATTGGAAAAAGAATTTCGATCACCAGATTAGATGGAGGAAGCATGAGTTCTAGATATCACCAAACAAAAGTACTTTAGAGGTTATGATTCTTTGCTTATGTATTGCTTCATATATTTATTGATGCTTGTGATCATAGTTTTTATTTAGGTTGTACTTAAATGATTTGGCATTTTTGTTTTAGATGGTTTAGCATGTCTAAATAAAATGATTAAATTGACATTAGATGAATCAATCATATGATAGTTTATCTTTGGCATGCTTTTACAAACCTATTTAAAGGGTTAGATGATATTGCATGCTTAAGTTAAAAGATCATGCTTATGTTTGTTTTGAAATCCATATGAATACTCTTTTAATTCAATTATTGATTCATAAAAAAAAATTAAACTCTCTCTGTGCATAGGGGTGTAGAAATGCAACACGTTGATGTTGAATTAGCACACTAACAATTGGTATATGAGTCAATGGTCCATGTCGAACCATGAGCCTCGAATAAAGGAAGGTAGGGCTTCCATGTCATGATTAAGAATAAGACATCAAGTAGGAAGTCCAATTAGGTTAGGAGGACTAGACAACTGACAAGAAGTCCAGCTAAGTCAGAAGCACTGAACAGTTAGAAGGAAGACCAAGTGGATTGAGGATCAGACATCAAGTAGAGGAAGTCCTTCAAGTGAGCTTGAGGGGGAGACCCAATGTGGTCCTTCATTTGAGGGGGGATTATTTGTAGAATAATCAAATTCCTACATTGGAAATACACGAAAAGATCATGAGTTTATAAAATAAAAAGATATCTCTATTGTTATGAGACCTTTTGGGTATAGCACAAAAATAAAACCATGAGGGCTTAGGCCTAAAGTAGGCAATATTATACCATTATGGAGATATGTGAATCTTATTAGCACATCAATAGTGTATCAGAGCCAGTGTTTTTGTTTGTCATATGGATTTTGAAACAAAATTGATATATGTTACATTAATTATTTTTTACCACGAAAGAAAATTAGATCATAATGAATTTGATAAGATTAAAATTTCTTTTGGTGAACTATGATTTCACCTATGATCAAAATCAATTTTCTTACAAAATGTATCATTAAGAGAATATTTTAATTATCTATGATAAAATGTGATTTTATTTTTGGTAAAATATGATTTTACTTATGATAATTATTTTATCAAAAATGATTATAGATAAATTGATTTGTCAATTTATTTGATAATCTTGCGGTCGATTGAAAGAATTAACAAGAGGCATAAATCGATCGATCGATTAATTAATTGTTAATTATTCAATATAAAATATTTGATGTTATGTATACGATGAAAACGATGACCTAATAAATCTCATGATTACTCATCCTTAAAATATGAGTATATGATTATGATATTTGATATATAGTAAAAATGTATATATATTATTTTATAACATAGTTGCATGAATCCCACAAACATACATAAAACAAATCATATCTTAAAAAGTAATGAGATAGATGTTTAAATTAAAATCCCTCATTTGGAATGCGATTCAAAATTTGTACCAAGCCATAAGGGAAAAAAATAAAAGAGTTTGTTTTTCCCTGCCTTCCATCAACGATGGTTGCATGACAAATGCTACCCGAGGTAAGTGTTTGACTCATATCATTGGGGAGGCTTGGATGTCAAAAAGTTGTCTTCCACATGAACGAATGACGATCGTCCATTACGTTCCAATATTGATGGTCGGCTTGAACGCAAAGATAATCGATGTCATATTATTAGACCCTTATCAAACGTGAGGTGAATTACATAGAGGTTACATATGATGAAATTGAGTTCTACCTTTTGGGGATTGTGATATGTTGTTATCATTCAAGGATTACAATTGACTAATTGGGCTCTGTATACTCACTAAGAAAATATGATTTCCCATTTCCATTAGAGGGTGATGGAAATGTCAAAAAAAGTAGGAGGTAAATTCAAAATATGAACGCTCACATATTTTGTCTTATGAATTATTTAAAATGGTCAATAATGTTAATTATCTATTTATCATTTCAGTATATTTTGAAATGACATCTCAAAATCCACTATCTTTGATCATCAAAATAAATTAACTGGATCTAACTATTGACTGACTAAGAAATTTAAAAATTATTTTGGCTTATGTAAAGATCGCATATACACTAGATAAGGCACCTCTAAAAGCGGCTTCTGTCAATGTCACCCCTGATGAGTTGGCAAAGCTTGAAAATTGGTGGGACGATAATCTTTAAGCAAGATGTTATATGTTGGTGTCAATGTCAAATGAACTACAAAGGCAGTTCGAGGAGACGGTGAACCCTGCTGATATTCACCTATACCTACAAGAGTTATATGGTACACAGACTCATTCAATCTGACATGCGATTGTCAAGGAGCTCATGAGGGCTCGTATGCGAGATGGGGCTTCGATCCATGAGCATGGGGTCGAGATGATTGAGCTTATTGAAAAGTTGATGAACCTTATTTGGTTATTCCATACGAGCTATCGATGGGCATCATATTATTGTCCTTCCCCTCCTCGTTTTACAATTTTGTGGTAAACTTTAATATGAATAAGTTGGAGGCTACCCTTGAAGAGCTAGTTAGTATGCTTGCAAATTATGAAGCAACCATTAAAAAAGAAAAATCTTTTTTCCTTATAGGTTCATCTTCTAGATCCAAGAAAGGACCTAAGAAAAAAAGGCAAAGAAGCGTTATGCTCCTATAAAGAAGATCAAACCTGATAAGAAGCTAAGGCCCATAAAGCCTGATTAGTCAGAATATGTTTGTTTCCCCTGTAACAAGCCTGGACATTGGAGGCCTAATTACAAGGAGTATCTCACCTAGAAGCAGGGGGGTGAATAGCATCGTGCTAGTTGCGAGATGAAATTCGATTACGTTTGTCTCTATAAATTTCGTTAGTGCACAGCGGAAATAGAAATAATGCAATAACGAAATAGACAAATACTCAAACACAAGTATTTAACGTGGTTCGGAACCGAACGGTTCTTACTCCACAGATTGAGCTCTAAAGAGCTCTAGCGATGCCAAAAGCACACCACTATGCAATAACTCCTTCTCGACACAAGTCAGAGGTGGAGAAACTCCTTACAAACTATTCTTACAACAATAAGAAACAGATACAAGCAATTACAATAATGAAATACAATGCAAGTAAAGAAAACTACTTTATAATTGCTCTTTTGAATGCTTGATCTTCTGTTGCTTGAAATGCACTTGGAGACCCTGATTTGCAGCAGCAAATCTCCCCAAAATCCCTCAAAAACCGTTATTGATTTCCTCCTCCTCGAGCTCTATTTAGATCACCGATCGGCTTCGCTGACTATCGCCGGTCGATGACACTGCTTTGTGAGACAACGGTAATCCACACGGAAAAATCCAACGGATAGGACATCACCAACGATCATGTCTATCGATCGACCGATGGAGCCTTCACTCGATCGCTAACCTCGCAATCGAGTCTCGACTCCATTCTCGCGTCAAATTCTCGAGCACCAATCCCATCGATCACACGATCGATCGCTCGGCCAATCGCCGATCGATCCCTCCTCTCGCAATGATCGCTAAGGCACTTCCCGTAGTCGAACCCTAGTTGACTCACACCAGTCGACTGTCATATGTCACCAGTTGACTGGCACACCTCAAACATGAGGTTTAACCCAAGTATGGTTCCCTCATACTTGCTAGACCACCCGTAGCCTAGACCTAAGCCTTCTAGCCACCTCCGTCAACCTCACGCCTCTCGGATCCCTCCAAGTCATCCATGACTTATTCATCCATTGCGCTAGCCTTCAGGTGCTTCCATCGGCTATGTCATGCTAACGGTGTCTACACCGCCAAGGCACATTGGACTTACGCCGCCAAGACTCCTCTTGGACTTTACGCCGCCAATCATTGGACTTATGCTGCCAAGACTTCTGCTTGGACTTTACGCCGCCAATATCAAACCCCTTGGACTTTTCAAATGCCAAGACTCAAGCTTGGACTTTCCCTTACCGACCCATGTTGGACTTTCCATTGCCAAGACCCATGCTTGGACTTTTCCTTGCCAAGACCCATGCTTGGACTTTCCATGTCAAGTACTCAAGACTTGGACTTTCCATGACATAGTCAACTCCAGTCAACTATCAAAATCCCCCTCAAGTCAAACTCGAGTCTGATTAATCATAACCCCGGTCGATTGTTCCAATAATCTCCCCAAAATATTATTAGACATCAATGTCAAACATCAATGTCAACTCTCTATGTCAAATATCAAAACATCACTCGAGTCAAACTCGAGTCCGGTCAATCGTGACCTGGGCCTATTGCACCAATAATCTCCCTCTTTTTGATGTTTGATAAAAAAAAACACGTATCTTTGAGTTAGAATACTAACTCAAATTCCTTTACCAATTTCCCAAATTGGTAATCTTACCTTTCTTCCCCTTTTTGACATACATCAAAAAGGTTCACCCAAAGAGGTCAATGTCTCATATCCAATGAGATCTTACAATCTCCCCCTTGGTCCAAAAATATCTAGGATGTCTACCATCTTCCTAGTGATAAGTCTCATATCACTCAAGAGAGGCAATCCTATACACTCTCCCAATTTCCAAATTGGGTATCTCAAAATCTCATTTCTCCTTCTCATGAGAAAAAATAACATCCATCATCTCTTGATGGATATCTCCCCCTAAAGGCTTGCTCCCCCTTGATCATTGCACCAACAATGTCCTTGGGAAGTCCCTAAGCCAATAGGAACTTTAAACCATCAAAATTAAGGCCTAAAGTTCAACATTGAACTTTTCCTCACCTTAAAATTGATACAAAATCCTAACACCTCTCCTAACCCATATCCAATGGATTTTCACTCTTTTTAATGCTTCTCAAAGCATATCCTAGGGCTATGAGTGGTTAGGGAACTTTACCATGGCTAAAAATGGGCTAAACAATCTTATTTTTCCCAAAATCAGCTTGGCAATGACTTATCGAGATCGATCACATTCTATCATCGATCGCCACTAAGTAATCGATCGATAATCAAAAATTCGATTTTCAATTATCAGAAATGGATTTCATAAATTCATAAATAATTATACGTATATTGAAAAATCATGAAAATTCATACGTATAATACTTATGATACATACAATTGGTGAAAAATATTAGAAAAATATTTTATCCATGAAATATCAAAGTTGATACAAAATTCAAAAGTGAAGAAAAACTTCTAAGTTTTGGCTCACTTTGTACCAACTTCATCAATGGTGATTGCTATCAAGAGATAGACTTCACTAAGGTTTTCTAAAATATTTTTAAAACCTTATTTTGGATCATATTCCTTGGGCTCAATGTACATGACTTGTACACAAGCTTTCCCAATGATCCACCATTAAGATAAGATGAGTTTAGGTTCATCTAGATGCAAAAACTATGCACCTTGAACTTAACTCATATCCTAGCATCTCACATATATCTAGGGTGTATAAATACACATACATGTCAATTTTAATGTGAGATATGGGTTTTGGTTATCCTAATCTAAGGCAACTCTACTTGATTCCCTTATACATGGGACTTCAAGTCATGCCAAAGTCCTTAACTCAATTTTAATCAATTTAAATGCATGAATGATTATAGCATTAATGATGGTATAAATAAACATGGTCAATGATCATGATGTCATGACATATAATATAATCTAAAAACACATGACATTAAACCTTAATCCTACACATAATCATGACATATAAATGATAAAGATTAAACATGATGTCATGACATGTTATATGACAAATCAAGCATGGCACATAAAATATATAGGTATAATAATACCTAAATTTTAATATTTGTTGTCATTTGATATTATTAATTATATTTTGTCATATTGTCACTAATCTCCCAAGTGTGCCAAAAACCCAAAATGGCACACAAACACCTCTAAACCTAATTTGTGTCAATTTAAATTATTTTTCACAATCCCAAAAATGTATTGGCACATCGTAAAATCTTTTAGGATCATAACTCAAATCTATTTCCAAGGTATCCATAACCTTGAAAATATCCTAAAATGTCAACTTTGCTATGGTTGGGTTTACTACCCTTCCAATCAAGGTTGACACACGTAAACTCATCTAGTGTGAATCGATCACGCTTTTAGGAACCCAAAACCTATTTGAGCTCCTAGGATTTACTAGGTATTCCTTAGGGATGACCTCCCTAGATATCTTCCTAATGACTCTTCTAGGCTTGTTAACCTTGGTCATTTGGGTCTTACCATGGTTAACTCTAGAGGTGACTCCCCTTGTAACCTTCTTAGTGGCTTCCCTAGGTTTCCTTGAAATCCTAGCCACTAGGCACACACCTTGGTCAACTCTAGGGATGACTTCCCTATTGACCTTGGTCTTCCTAGACCTAGTTTGTGTTCCATAAACAAATGGAACACTATGATAAGCCACCTTAGGCTTAGGTTTGTGACCCAAACCTTTCTTGCCCTTGGTTGACTTTTGTTTCTTAGGTCCTAGGTGTTGACTTTGAGATCTATACCCTTGACTTTGACCATTTGACCCCTTAACTTGATTTTGCATAATCCTAAGGGTCTTCTCAAGTTTCTCAAGCCTTGATCTCAAGGCTTGATTTTCAACCTCTAATTGTCCAATTTTAGAATTTTGATTTAATCCTTGGGCATTGTTCTTCCTAGGCATATGCCTAATCCATTTAGGGTTAAGACCTAGGTGCTCTTGTATCTTTCTAATTGTCTCTATAGGTAGAAATGGTCTAGAATTATTTGACCTAGATTTGTCTTTAGATAAATTTATTTTAGGGACATTAGTCCTAAATTTCTCCTTATTATTGAAATGAATATTCTTAGCTCCTAGGCAAAAATATTTATTGTTCCTAGCATGCTTTTCATGATAAATTGTAAGAAAATTAAAATTCCTAGCATGCTTTTTCCTATTAATTAAAGTAGAAGTATTATTGAATTTTACCGTAGGGTTTACCTTAGAGGCTCCCCCTACATGTGTAGCTTCTTCTCGAGTCTTCTTGCTCCCCTTAGGGCATTGACTTCTATAGTGCCCTCTTTGACTACATTTGAAGCATATAATGTGCTCCTTGCTTTTAATGGTTGAGGAACCGGCTTCCTTTGATTTTTCTTGACTTTTGGGCGTCGGTGGAGCTTTTCTTACTCTCTTTGGGCATTTGCTCTTGTAATGCCCACTTCCCTACACTCAAAGTAAATTATATGTTTTTTATTTAAAACCAAATTGCTTGAGTTACCTAGGTCGATAGTGGCAGCCAGAATTACTTCTTCACTTCTTCCGAAGGTTGAAGCGACTTCTTGCTCTTGCTTCGGCATGGGAATTCTCTCCTCCCCCTCAAACCTAGAGGTGGAGGTTTCTTCCTCCTTTTCTACTTCTCCCACCGATCCGGAAGTTGACTCCCTATCAACTTCCGAATCCTCACTCACTTGTGAGGATGAGGATTCATCTTCGGTATCCTCTTCTTGAGCCGGTGATGGGTCTTCATGGAGCTTGGCCAATTCCCTCCAAAGCTCCTTGGCATCCATACAATCACCTAGGCTACACAAGAAGTCATTAGGTATCAAATCAAAAATAAATTTGACTACCTTCTTGTTTTTCTCAAATTGTTGGAGTTGTTCCTCGCTCCATCTATTCTTTTTGAGGAAGCCTCCCTTTGGTCCTCTTGGGTATTGGAATTCTTCTATTAGGATGGACCACTCCTCTAAATCCCTCATCATCAAAAAAATCTTCAATCCTTCTCTTCCAAGAATTGAAGTCTTCTTGTCCATATAGGGTGTAGGGCACTGGTGTGTTGATGTCCCAACCTAGTTGTTCTTCCAACTCCATCTTCCCTCTAGTGTCTTTTGTTCCCCGTGGTTAGTCCGTAGAAGAGCCCCAGGCTCTGATACCAATTGAAGGGGAAATGTTGACTGCTAGAGGGGGGTGAATAGCATCGTGCTAGTTGCGAGATGGAATTCGATTGCGTTTGTCTCTACAAATTTCGTTAGCGTGCAGCGGAAATAGAAATAATGCAATAACGAAATAGACAAATACGCAAACACAAGTATTTAACATGGTTCAGAACCGAACGGTTCCTACTCCACAGATTGAGCTCTAAAGAGCTCTAGCGATGCCACAAGCACACCACTATGCAATAACTCCTTCTCGACACAAGTCGGAGGTGGAGAAACTGCTTACAAACTATTCTTACAACAATAAGAAACAGATACAAGAAATTACAATAATGAAATACAATGCAAGTAAAAAAAATTACTTTACAATTCCTCTTTTGAATGCTTGATCTTTAGTTGCTTGAAATGCACTTGGAGACCCTGATTTGCAGTAGCAAATCACCCCAAAAGCCCTAAAAAATCATTATTGATTTCCTCCTCCTCAAGCTCCATTTAAAGCTTCAACCTGGGTTGGAAATCGTCGATCAGTCGACTGTTCGGGACCATCAGTCGACTGATGACACTGTTGCTGTGAGACAATGGTGTAATCCACGCTAGAAAAATCCAACAGATAGGACATCAGTCAACTGATTATGTCGATCAGTCGATTGATGGAGCCTTCACTCGACTGCTAACCCTGCAATTGAGTCTCGACTCCATTCTGTGCCGAAATTCTCGAGCACCAGTCGACTGATCACACGATCAGTCGACTGCTCGGCCAATCAGTCGACTACCCTCCTCTGACAGTCGACTGCTAAGGCACTTTCCGTAGTCGAACCCTAGTTGACTCACACCAGTCGACTGCCATATGGCACTAGTCAACTAGCACACCTCAAACATGAGGTTTTAACCTCAAACATGAGGTTTAACCCAAGTATGGTTCTCTCATACTTGCTGGACCACTCGTAGCCTAGACCTAAGCCTTCTAACCACCTCCGTTAGCCTCACGCCTCTCGGATCCCTCCAAGTCATCCATGACTTGTTCATCCATTGCGCTAGCCTTCAAGTGCTTCCATCGGCTATGTCATGCTAATGGTGTCTACACCTCCAAGGCACATTGGACTTACGTGTAAGAGATCGGATGGCCGGCTAGAGGGGGGTGAATAGCCCTCGTTCGTTGGTTATCGGAATTTGCTCGTCTACAATTAGATTAGCGCAAGCGGAAACAACAATACAAGCAAATTAAACAAATAAAAACAAAGCAAAGGAAATAGACAATGCTAACACAAGATGTAACGTGGTTCACGGCTACGCCGCTAATCCACGGTCCGATTCGTCCACGGTGAATCACTCCGCCAAAACCAATCACTATCGGTCTCTCCTTTGCACAAAGCTAGGTGGAGGTAACCTTTACAACCAAGATCACTCTTCTTACAAATAGAATGGATTAAAAGCGAGTAAGAAGAGTTTAGAGCTTGTGGGGCACTAGGAAGATTGTTTGGAACTTAAGCATTAGCCTCTCAAAGGCTCACACCCTCTCTTTTTATAGAGAGGGTTAACTTCTTCCCGTTGGCCGCCATCGATCATGCCGCCATGGCGGATCGCCGTTACTACAACGGGCCTCGAACACGTCGTCGGATGCCGACCGCTGTTGTCCAACGGAACTCTTGGCCGATCACCGGACCTCACTACTCGGGCCGACCCGACCCGTAGAGTCGACGCGCCCGGCTACGAGCGGCTCGCGGGCCAAAACCCTATTGACTACCGATCGGTCTTGGCGATCGGCCTGACGCTAACGATGGCTGCGATCACGCCACAAACCGATCGTCAGATACCACGAGCTACACTCGACTCGGAAGCGACCGCCATGACATGGCGATCGGCTCTGTCGAAAACCCATCCGACACTTGGCCAAATGGCCAAGTTTCACCTAAGAGCTACCCTCCCGGGTTACAATCGCCACTCTCATTTCTGAGTCCTTCGCCTTGGTTCTCTTCGCTTCCTAGCCACGCCCCTCGGCGATCAGCGACGGCTCGCAATGCTCCTTCGCGTCTCTTGCCTCGAAGTCTACTTCCTCCGGCTTCACTCCAAGCTTCTCGTCCGGCGGTCCCTCGGATGCTCCAAGCGCACGGCTTCCGCAAAGCTATCCTTCACCGACTCAAGGCACGAGTCATGAGATGTGAAACTCGCCATGGCTCTATGTGCGAATTACTAAGTCCTGCACGACTTCAACGCACATATCAAATAAACATAACACACTAACTTAAACCCTTTGCCACACCATCAAAACCATATCACGGCAAGAGATTGCCTTAACAATCTCCCCCTTTTTGATGTGTGGCAATCCGTTTAAGTTAGGTAAAAACATTTGATATAAATTCTAAGGTAAGAAAGCATGTAAAGATAAACATGATATAGCAACATGCAACTCCCCCTTAATCCATGAAACTCTCCATGTAGATTTTCTCCCCCTATCATATATTTCTCCCCCTACAATATATTTCTCCCCTAATGTGATTAACTTAAACATACTTATTTCTCCCCCTTTGACACCATCAAAAAGATTAACACTAAGTTATAAGCTCATGGCATCAAGTATAATGGAGGGAAAAATATGTCAAGTTGATTTAAAAATTGGGTACCATTTGTTGATGACATAAAGTATATTTCTACCACTTGTAGGAGGTTTACAAACTGAATTCGGCCTTCAATATTCTGATTTACAGGCCACGATCATTGCTATCAGGCATGGCAAAATGACCGCACAAAGGAAGCCAATTTCGATTTTCTCGATGAAATTGTAAATGCATTAAATATTCCAGAAAATTCGAAAAATCATGAAATTCGAGGAACATATTTCTCTTAAGTATATCTATCAAGGAAAAATAGTTTTTCATGAAAAATCATTATATTTTACAAGATTTGCTAAAAATCCAAACATTTGAAAAACCACTAGTTTTTGAGCATGTTAGTATCAAGTTAGCTACCTAGTTTTGTATTCAATTGTTTCAAAACATGAATACATGTATTTTAAGGTAAGAGATTGTTTTGAAAACATTAGAAATGTCCAACCATGATCTTTGTGCAATATGTCTATTAATTAAGCATAAGCCTTCCCCATGATTGGTCTATTATTGATATTTTGATACTTTAAATGACCATCTAAATGCCATAGGCATTAGTGGCCATTTGTATCATCCTAGCATCTCACCCATGCTAAGTTTGCAATCAAGTTAGCCTATAGTGAGTGTGAGATGCATCCTAGGGGGGTATTTGTATATATATACTTAACCAATATATTCAAGTAATTCTATCATGGTTAAGTATCAACCTAACAACCTACATGATCATAATGACATATATCAATTAATTTCACATTATGATCATGAAATACATGTTTTCATCAAATTATAACCATGCATTAGGCATTATATGATGATAATAAATAAAGTATCACCTAAAGCATGATTTAAACCTATTTCTCATGATGATGTGCCCAATATCAAAATCATAAACCATGATTACACATATGCATAGAAATTACATTAATCATCATGATTTAAGCATTATTACCTTTTTATGGGCACGTTATCATCACCCAACACTATCTAAAAATGTTGTCCCGTCATCCTAAGTCAACCACAATATGATATAGGTCAAGTTCATATGGTTGACTACCCTAGGGGTTTTCTAACCCTTAAGGATGGATTTTGGAACCCAAAATAGATTTTTACCTATGGGGTTCACTAGAAATTCCTTGGGGATCCATTTCTTAGCTATTACTTTGTTTTTGTCTTGTCCCCTAGCTATTAGGCATCTATAGGCCTTCTCATTTTTCTTCTCTTTATATCCTAGGCCTTTCTTGTTAAAACTTGCCCTTTGGCTCCCTATGATCATATTCAAAGTGTTGGAGCCAATTGTGAATTTTCCTAGGGCTTTGGTTAAATAATCTACCTTTTCCCTTAATGCCCTATTTTCCTCTATGCATGCATCACTAACATCTAAAGGCACATAATTATCATGTGAGCATGCATCATCATGGCAAGAAGAAGTATCATTATTTTTTAAGCATGCATTTTCTAGCTTATTTTCTAATGCCTTAATTTGATCTAGCATGCATTTATTTTTCTTCTTTGCTCTAAACAGATCCTTAGTTAAACTAGAAATCATAGAAACTATTTTACTAGGTGAGAGATTGGTTACCATAGTTTCCATGTCCTCTTCTTCTTCTTCGGATGATGAGGAGGATGATGATGTGGAGGAGGCTCCCCCTTCACTTGAGCTCTCTCCTCTTGTGCTTGATCCTTCATTTTCGGAGGAGGAGCAATCCAAATCGTCAAAGGCCATCAAGGCCAAATTGGCGACAAAGGCATTCTCCTCATCCGATGATGAGGAGGAGGATGAGGAAGGATCATCCCATGTCTTGGCCTTGAATGCTTTGGCCTTCCCTTTTTCTTTTGCCTTCTTCTCCTCTTCCTTCTTTTTCTTGCTCCCCTTTTTCTTCTTCTTTTCTTCTTTCTTTTTCCTCTCTTCCTTGCTTTTGTTTAGGAGAGGACAATTGTCCCTTATGTGTCCCTCTCCTTGGCAATTGTAGCATATCACCTTCCCCCTTGGTCTTCTATTCCTATCATTTGATTTATCAAATCTAAAATTCTTAAATACACGCCTCACCTTCCTTACCATGTAGGCTTCCTCGGTGCTATCCATGGAGGAGGAGGAGGCTTCATCATCGGAGGAGGAGGAAACTTCCATCTTCTTCTTCCCCTTGTTTGCCAACAATGCTACTCCTCTTGAGGGTTGAATTCTTGGCTCTTCTTGAATTCCTTCAAGCCTCGTTTCGTGGAGCTCCATTGTCGAGAAGAACTCCTCCAAGGTACTTACTTCCAAGTTCTTGGACATATAGAAGGAGTCCACCATGGAACTCCACTTTGAGGACCGGGGAAAGGCATCTATAGCCTTCATGAGCATGTCCCGGTTCGATAGCTTCTCACCTACACTTGTTAGCCCAATTAAAATTTCTTTAAACCTAGAGTGTAGTGAGGTTACCTTTTCTCCCTTTTCTAGTTTTATATTGGATAGTTGGGAGCGGAGGAGATCTCTCCTTGCTAGCTTGGCCTCGGATGTGCCTTCATGGAGTTCTATAAGCTTCTCCCACATCTCCTTGGCGCTAGCACATTCTCCGATCCGGTTGATCTCTTGTTGAGGGAGCACATTGTAGAGATGGTGCTTGGCTTTGGAGTTTGCAAGGTGCTCCTCTCTTTGCCTCTTGGTCCACCTAGATTTCTCTATTGGCTTCCCTTCTTCATCCCTAGGCAAAACGAAACCGGATTCCATGGTAATCATTATATCAAAATCCGTTTCGAAAAATACCTCCATTCGCTTCTTCCACCAAGCGAATTCTCCTTCAAACTTCGGAGGATGGATGTTGGAGCCGGCCATTTTTGATGTAGGGCTTGTTGCGGCGGTTAGTCCGGTGACAAGCAACCTCGGCTCTGATACCACTTGTAAGAGATCGGATGGCCGGCTAGAGGGGGGTGAATAGCCCTCGTTCGTTGGTTATCGGAATTTGCTCGTCTACAATTAGATTAGCGCAAGCGGAAACAACAATACAAGCAAATTAAACAAATAAAAACAAAGCAAAGGAAATAGACAATGCTAACACAAGATGTAACGTGGTTCACGGCTACGCCGCTAATCCACGGTCCGATTCGTCCACGGTGAATCACTCCGCCAAAACCAATCACTATCGGTCTCTCCTTTGCACAAAGCTAGGTGGAGGTAACCTTTACAACCAAGATCACTCTTCTTACAAATAGAATGGATTAAAAGCGAGTAAGAAGAGTTTAGAGCTTGTGGGGCACTAGGAAGATTGTTTGGAACTTAAGCATTAGCCTCTCAAAGGCTCACACCCTCTCTTTTTATAAAGAGGGCTAACTCTTGGCGATCATCGGCTGGACCTCCCGATCATGCGACCCTTCAATCGATCGCCTTGATCGGCTACGAGCGGTTCTGTGGCCAAAACCCTATTGACGGTCATCGCTTATCACGATCGTTGTCTTGGCATCGACTACCAGCGTATGGCGATCACGCCACAAACTCGATAGATACCAATCGAGCTACACTCGACTGGGCCGATCATTGCCATGACATGGCAGTCGACTGGTGTCGGGAAAACCCATCCGACACTTGGCCAAATGGCCAAGTTTCACCTAAGAGCTACCCCTCCCCGGGTTACAATCGCTCACTCTCATTTCTCGGAGTCCTTCGCCTTCGAAGTTCTCTTCGTTCTCGGCCACGTCCCTCGGCAGCATCAGGCGCACGGCTCTGCAATGCTCCTTCGCGTCTCTTGCCTCGAAGTCTACTTCCTCCGGCTTCACTCCAAGCTTCTCGTCCGGCGGTCCCTCGGATGCTCCAAGCGCACGGCTTCCGCAAAGCTATCCTTCACCGACTCAAGGCACGAGTCATGAGATGTGAAACTCGCCATGGCTCTATGTGCGAATTACTAAGTCCTGCACGACTTCAACGCACATATCAAATAAACATAACACACTAACTTAAACCCTTTGCCACACCATCAAAACCATATCACGGCAAGAGATTGCCTTAACATTACGCCGCCAAGACTCCGCTTGGACTTTACGCCGCCAACCATTGGACTTATGTTGTCAAGACTCCCGCTTGGACTTTACGCCACCAATATCAAACCCCTTGGACTTCTCAAATGCCAAGACTCAAGCTTGGACTTTCCCTTGCCAACCCATGTTGGACTTTCCATGCCAAGACCTATGCTTGGACTTTTTCTTGCCAAGACCCATGCTTGGACTTTCCATGCCAAGTACGACTTTCCATGACATGGTCAACTCCAGTCAACCATCAAAATCCCCCTTGAGTCAAACTTGAGTCCGATTAATCATAACCCGGGTCGATTGTTCCAATAATCTCCCCAAAATATTATTAAACATCAATGTCAACTCTCTATGTCAAACATCAAAACATCACTCGAGTCAAACTCTCGTCTGGTCAATCGTGATCTGGGCCGATTGCACCAACAGTAACAAGCCTGGACATTGGAGGCTCAATTACAAGGAGTATCTCACCTAGAAGCATTCTAGCACATATATGCTCTATATAGAAGTTAATGTCTCTATTAACTCTACTTCTTGGGTATTGGATGTTGATTGTGGTTCTCATCTTTGCAATGATTTGCATATGATGGCAAGAAGTAAAAGACTGCAAGAGGGTGAGACCTTCTTGAGACTTGAAAACGAAGCAATAGTTGTTGTGAACGCTATTGGAGATGTTACTTTGATTTTGAGCAATAATTTTAAGATATATTTAAGAGATATTTTATTTGTTCTAGACTTAGTTAAAAACATTGTTTCTATTTCTATGCTTGATAGATGTGAATATTCTTGTTTTTTTTAAAATGTGTTTGTAATATTTACAAGGATGAATGTTTGATTGGGACTTATAACTTAGAAAATGATTTCTATAACTTAAAATTAAAAGATATTCCATTAAACAATATCCAAACACAATCAACAACAAAGAAAAGAAAAGAAGATAGTTCAAGTCAAGTACACATATGTCATGCTAGATTGGGTTATATTTTTCAAAGAAGGATGACCAAGTTAGTGGGTGAGGGATTGTTTGATTCGTCGGACATAAATTCCCTACCAACTTGTGATTCTTGTTTGAAAGGAAAAATGACTAAGGCCCCTTTTAAAGGTCAAGTGGAACGTACATGATATGTTGGATTTGATCCATATTTATGTGTGTGGCCCGCTAAACGTTAGCACAAAACATGGTTATCACTATTTCATTACTTTTATCAATGATTATTCACGATATGGGTACATATATTTGATGAATATAAGTCTGAATCTTTTAAAAAGTTCAAAGAATTCAAAAATAAAGTAGAAAAACAACTGGAAAAAAGTACTAAGAAACTTTGAACAGATCGAGGTGGAGAATACTTGAGTATTGAATTTAAGGATTATCTAAAAGAAAATGAGATTATCTCACAGTGGACTCCTACTACACCACAGCTTAATGGTGTAGCAAAATATCATAATCGAATGTTGATGGACATGGTTCGATCCATGATGGGATTCACTGACTTACCATAATCATTTTGGGGCTATGCGCTCAAAATTGCAACAATGTTGTTAAATAAAGTCCATACAATAGCAGTAAAAAAGACACCATATGAAATATAGATGGGAAAACCTCCCAAGTATTCATACTTGAAATTATGGGGATGTCTTACTTTTGTAAAGCAGATAGTGGGAGACAAATTGGATAGTAGATCCACTTTGTGCTATTTTGTGTAATATTCAAAGAATTTTGTTAGATATTATTTCTATAATCCCAAGAAAATAGAAATATTTGTTTCAAAAAATTTCACCTTCTTAGAGAAGGAGTTTCTATTAAATAAAAAATGTGAGATGATAGAACTTGAATGTTGGGAGTATGAGGAATACAATCAAAGTCTCACATTGGTAAGACATGGAAAAGATCATGTGCTTATAAGATAAAAAGATATCTCCATTGGAATGAGACCTTTTGAGTAAAGTCCAAAAATAAAACTATGAGGGCTTAGGCCCAAAGTGGACAATATCATGTCATTGTGAGGATATGTGAATCTTATAGGCATTGACAATTGGTATCAAAGTCATGGTCCATGTCAAGACATGAACTTAGAACGAAGGAAGTGGAGCTCTCATGTCCGGATCAAGAGAATTAGACACCAGGAAGGAAATCCAGTTGGGTCGGGAGGACCGAACAACTGGTGAGAAGTTGAGTTAGGCTAGAAGGGTTGGACAACTGGCAGGAAGTCCAACTGGGTCAGAAGGACTAGACAGTTGGTAGAAAGTCCTGGTGGGTTGAGGATCGGACATCAAGTAGAGGAAGTCCTTTGAGGACGGATAGACTTGAGGGGGGCTCAATGTGGTCCTTCTTTGAGGAGGGGATTATTGAGAGTATGGAGAATACAATCAAAGTCCCACATTGATAAGACATGGAAAAGATCATGTGCTTATAAGATAAAAAGATATCTCCATTGGAATGAGGCTTTTGGGTAAAGTCCAAAAATAAAACCATAAGGACTTAGCTTAAAGTGGACAATATCATACCATTATGGAGATATATAAATCTTATAGGCACTAACATCGAAGAGGTTCTAGACAATTCCATAGCTAAAATAATAGAATTCATACCCCAATAGTTAGTAGAACAAATACACACACTAAGGAGACCAATAGGGTCTCAAGACCACATGTAAAGTATGGTCTACTCTTTGAAGAAAATTAGAATGACTCTGATCATGGATGTGATCCAAGGTCCTTTAAGGAGGTGATACCTGATATCGACTCAACATAATGGCTAGAAGCCATGAAATTCGAAATGGACTCCATGTAGTCAAACTAAGTTTAGTCAATAGTGGATCCACCTGAAGGAATCATTCCCATAAGATGCAAATGGATCTATAAGAGGGAACTTGGAGTTAATGGAAAGGTACTGACGTTCAAAGCTAGATTGGTGGCAAAAGGATATAATCAAAGACAAGGAATTTACTATAATGAAACTTTCTCTCTAGTCGCAATTCTTAAGTCTATTAGGATACTACTTGCCATAACTGCATGGTATGACTATGAGATATTACAAATGGATGTGAAGACGATATTCCTTAATGGTTATGTTAAGGAAGAGATTTATATGTCTCAGCTTGAAGGCTTCACATTGGTGAGAAGTGAGCATAAGGTATGCAAATTTTAGAGATCAATTTATGGTCTCAAATAAGCATCGAGAAGTTGGAATCTCAGATTTTATGATACAATCGAAGAGTTTAATTTCATTAGAAATCCTGAGGAACCATGTATGTACAAGAAGATTAGTAAGAGTGCAGTGACATTCTTGATACTATATGTTGATGACATTATACTCAATGGGAATGATGTAGAAATGCTTCAGTCAACAAAAGTATGGTTAGCCAATAGATTCTCTATCAAGGATTTAGGTGAAGCATCTTACATATTGGGAATACATATATATAGAGATAGATGAAAAATGATGTTGGGTTGTCCCAATCCATATATATAGATACCATACTCAGAAGATTCTCAGTGGAAGAATTTAAGAGAGGATGCTTATCAATGTGTCATGGTATAACTCTATCCAAATCTATGTGCCCCAAAACAGAAGAAGAGATAGAGATGATGACACACATTCCCTATGCGTTTGCCATTTATAGTATCATGTATAGTATGATATTTACAGGACCTGATATAGTATATGCTTTGAGTGTCACGAGCCATTATCAATCAAATCTCGGTCATTGCATCGGAAAACTATGAAAGATATTCTTAAGTAACTATGAAGGACTAAGAATTTGTTCATGACATATGAGATTGGAGAATTAAAATTGGAAGGTTACACTGACTCTAGCTTCCAATCAGATGTAGATGATTCAAAATCAACCTCTTGATATGTATTTACATTGAATGACAATGTTGTTTCTTGAAAGAGTTTCAAGAAAGACACAATTGCGGATTCCACCATCGAGACAGAATATATTACAACTTTAGAAGCAGTAAAGGAGGTAATTTGGACGAGGAATTTCATCCAAGAATTGGGTGTTATTCCAAATAGAGTTGATTCAATCCTGGTTCACTATGACAACACTGGTGCTATTGCACAAGCAAACGAACCAATGTCTCATCATCGATCCAAGCATATACTAAGAAAATTCAAGATCATCCGAGAGATTGTGGAAAGAGAAGACATCACAGTTAAGAAAGTTCCCTCCACATATAACATTCTTGATCCACTTACCAAGCCCTTGCTGGGACCATCATTTGAAAAACATCATAAACTGATGGGTTTAAAACTAGTAAGTAGTTGGCATTAGGGAAAGCAAGAGTTTATTAGAGTAGGTGTCCTGCAAGTCAATTGTTGGCTAGGGCTTTGTTGACTCTTATAAATAAATATCCTTTATTTTAATATAATTCAATTCAGTTTGATATTTACTTTATCTTAATACTCATGCTAAATGCATAGATAAAGTCCTTGAATATATTATAGTGGGATGTGATAGTGCATATGACGATCATCATGAAATACATCAATACTCACTATATATTCTAAAATTATTCCTAGTCAATTGGTCTGCCTAATAAACAAAGATAAAAGGTCGCTCAAGCTAGAGACTAGCATATTTGATGTAGTGTATCATGTTTCATTGGTAAGGACATAGAGATGTTCAAGCATACAGATGGGTGCTCATATGATGAGTTCATCGAACAACACTCACATAGACTTTCCAAGTGGTTATCATTTATTGAGTATATAAGTCCTTGGTTGTGGTTGTACACTAGTAGTCCTTATGACTCGGGACAACATTGAGACTCTATATGCTGGGGTTGCACTTTGACTCATTTATCGACTCTATTAGGGCTATCAGGTGATGAGATTGAATGTAGTGATGAAACATATAGGAGTCAATGCATTGTGGTCGGGGATTCATCACACACCCATGGGTGTGGATATCTTATGTAATGTATTATTTTATAGTGTATGAAGTCTCTTATTAGAACTGTAAGATGTGCTTTCAAAAAAGAGTTTCCTAGTTGCACATATAATGTCACTATTAGATATATCACATAGTTGTCAAATCAATATATGACTCTCGATGTACTTATGGTTGTAGATTCGACCAGGATATATACGAGTCGAAGGGACTGGATTGTACATTAACCATAATTGACTAGTTCTTGCAAGCACTATTCAATGATACATAGGGATGTTGGGAGTATTGGGAATACAATCAAAATTTTACATTGGTAAGGCATAGAAAAGATCGTGTGCCTATAAGATGAAAAGATATCTCCAATGGTACGAGGCCCTTTTGGGTAAAGCCTAAAAACAAAACCATAAAGAATTAGGCCCAAATTAAAATGATATCATATCATCGTTGAGATATGTGAATCTTATTTGCACCAACAATTGGTATCATAGTCATGGTTCATATCAAGTCATGCACCTCAAACGAAGGAAATGGGGCTCCCATGTTTGGATTAAGAGAACCATACACCAGAAAGGAAGTCCAATTGGGTCAGGAGGATCGAACAATTGGCAGGAAGCCCAGTTGGGTCAGAAGGACCGGACAACTGACAAAAAGTCTAGCTAGGTCATGAGGACCATACTGTTGGTAGGAAGACCTGGTGGGTGAGGATCGAACGTCAAGCAAAGGAAGTCCTTTGAGGACAGATAGGCTTTGGGGGGACTAATGAGGTCCTTCATTTGAGAGGGGGGGAGGGATTGTTTGGAGTATTAGGAATATAATCAATGTTTCACATTAGTAAAACATGAAAAATATCATGTGCTTATAAGATGAAAAAATATCTCCAATAGTATGAGGCGATTTGGGTAAAATCCAAAAATAAAATCATGAGAGCTTAGACCCAAAGTGGACAATATCATATTATTGTGAAAATATGTGAATTTTATAGGCACCAACAAGGAAGGCATGGGGTGGTGTTATTAGACGTTCTTACTATGATTCATTGAGTGCTAATCAAAATTAGTTCTGATGTCCTATAATCAAAGAGTTGATCATAGGATGAAACTATTAAAGGTATGCCCAAATAAAGGATGAATATAGTCCTGAATCATAAAAAGTTGTGAATCCATGACTATCTATATCCTTGAACCATTAGGGGTCACACAAGCACTGGTTTTCATATTTCCTGTTGAGTAAGTCAAATTCAAGTAGTTGAATTTGGCGAATAAAGTTTGATGTGATCAAATGGTGCATTGACAAATAAAGTTTGATATGATCAAATGTTATGATTCATAAAAGAGTTTATGAGTGATTTCCAATAAACGGAAGAGTTCTACATGGGGTTTACAAATTGGATTTGTGTTGTCATAATAGTGAGCAAGTGTGCTCACCATGCCGACGATATTGGATCGTTAATGTTATTATGATGAACTCGTATCATTGGGTTCTAGAAAAGTTCTAAAAATCAAATATGCCAAGATGGAAGAGGGACAATGGGCCATAAAAGCCCGACCCAATACAAGCACATTAGGGTTTGTCTATAAATAGGAGGGCAAAGACATGGTTCAATGTGAGTAATAAGAAAATTTTGGTTTTTTCTTTAAAAACCCTAGTCGCCTCCCCTTCTCCTCCTTGGAGATTTTAGCATCCACTTTCACCCAAAAAGTTGTCGCCCTCCCTAAAGAAGAAGAGAAGAGATTTTCATCCGTTCTTCCATTGAAATGATTAATCTCCTTGTTATCGCTTCTCCTCTTCAAGAAGCATTGTTTCCACCCATCACCTTGCAAGTTCTTTGTGGGTGCCGACCCTTTTTTGTTGAGGGATCTTTGAGGAACCCCTAGTAAAAGGGAAACTCGACAACACATTCCTCATCTTCAAGGAATACACTTTGATCATCTCGATGAAAAAAGGCTCTTGATATCTAGTGTGATCAAGCATTGGAAAAGGGATTCCAATCACCGGATTAGACGAAGAAAGCACGAGTTCTAGCTATCACCAAACAAATAATGCTTAGAAGGTATGATTCTTTGCTTATGTATTGCTTCAAATATTTATTGATGCTTACGATAATAGTTGTTATTTATGTTGTGCTTAAATGATCTGACATATTTGTTTTAGATGATTTAACATATCTAAATAAAATGATTAAATTGACATTCGATGAATCAATCACATGATAATTTTTCTTTGTCATGCTTTTATGAACTTGCTTAAAGGGTTAGATGGTATTGCATGTTTAGATTAAAAGATCATGCTTATGTTTATTTTGAAAATCCATATGAACACTCTTTTGATTCAATTATTGAATCATAAATAAAAATTTAAACATCCGTTGCGCATAGGAGTGTAGAAATGTAACACACTGATGTTAAATTAGCACATCAAGATAAGTAGTATAACCAGTCGACTAATAGGATTCATCAGTCAATTGATATCACAATAACAAAACATAAAATGTTTACCAGTTGATTAGTTTCACTGTAGTAAAACACAAAATATTTACCAATTGATTGTTAGGATTTATCAGTCGACTGTTGCATTGTAACATGCTAAAATCTGACGTAGATTAAATCGTTTAATTGATAGTTCAAAGAAACGATTGAATTTGTAGAGGACCAATTGACTGGTGGATAAAATCAATTGATTGATAAGTGGAAATCAATCTAATAACAACCTTATAGAAGAGTTTCGTGGTGATTTGAATGTGTCAATACTTGGAGACTTTAAAAGAGAGTTGTTATTGTATTCCAGACCTTCAAAAGGTTTTCCAACATAACCAAACTACATGCAAATTAAATTAAATAAGATCACATTGTGTACAGTTACTTTGATTAAAGTTTGCTCATTTCCATTGTATATTTTACATTTGATTGTGTTTTTTATAAAAACACATATTGTAAGAGGTTTCTTTTCCTCATAAAGATTTTCAACAAGGAAAAAGAATAGTGAATTTACTGCTGAGAGCTAGGTCGTGGAATAGAAATTAGAGATTTTAAACCATGTAAAAATAAGATGTTGTGTGCTTGTATTTTATTATTATTTTTATATTTTATCTTTCACTGCATATAATAATCTTGTCGTTGAGTACGCAAATATAATCGACGATCACATTTCGAATGATATTCACTCCTCTAGTGACACCAAAGTCCTAACATTTTGTACATTTAAACAACATTAAAACATTGCTTAATCGTCAAATTGTGTGAAAGACCATTTACGTTTAACACTTTCTTGGATCGATAGACGATTTTAAATGTCTAATTTAAAGTTTTTAGAGTTGACAAACAATTGTAATTTTTTATAGAGTCGATAAACAATTTTGACAAATATGTTTTATGAGTAAAATACTTGGAATTGGACACTTGAGGTTATTAGTACATCTTTTAAAACTCTAAATTTAGATTAATTTTTAAACAGTTTGTATGCAAGGTGTTTTAATATTTTACCACATATGATAGAGCACCAAATAATAAAAAATATATATATGAACAAGTGATATCGTAGGAGCCTAAGATAATAAAGGATTATCCTATTAATAGTAAAAAAAATTAAAAATATAGTAAAACATTTTAAATTAATTTTATTTAATTTTTCAAATATTTCTTTGTCTAAAAAAATATATCTGTATTTTTAAGTAAGTTATAATAATTAAATTTAAAAATATTTTCAAAATTAAAAATTGTTTATTTAATCAAATATAATATTATATTATACCTAAAAAAATAAAGAAAACAAATTGAAATTGAAATTTTATTTTCCTAATTCAATTTATCCTTAAAATAAAATTTTATTAAAAATAAAAAATATATAAATTCAGAAGCCTAAATAGAAAAATATGTTCGAAAATCTAATAATTGGGATACTTATCTTATTATGTATTATATTTTAGGAGATCAAAATCGGTTGTTCAAGAGAGAGCTATAAATACAAATTCATTTGAATATTTAAAAGGAAAATTAGGGGTGCTTAGGTAAAAAAAACTTATGGATAATTTATTTATTTTAATTATATATAAATAAGTTAGATACACGAGTCGAATGGTAGAATTCAATCTTTTAGTAAATATTAGAGTTTATTATTGCAACTTTTAACTGTTAAAATAAATAAATAAATATAAAATAAGGCTCATTCCTCATGAAATCGACCAACTCAATCTGCATTCATTTACTTGTTCCCCAAGAAAAGAAACCACTTTCATTTTCTAATTATTGATTGATGTTATCAATGACGCAATCAACGTGATTAACAAGTCATTATTATTTTTATTATTTTACTTTCTTTCCAAATTTGACCAATTTCCCTCAAAATTAACCCACGGCGATTCATTCCTTTCTTCGATCGCCGCCGGTCCTCTATAAAAGCCTACGACTCCGCGTAACCAAACCATTTTGTTTCCCCGTTCCAGAAAGAAAGCCATGAGCGGCACTACTCCTCAGATGGCCCGCCGCGTCTTCTCTCTAGGCTCCGCCGGGATGGCGGTGGCGCGACGATCGAGCAACTAACGGATCCACTACGTGGCTGGCTGCATCGCCGCGCCTGCTTAGAACTGCCGCGTCGCCCGGCGGCGAGGTGGCCGCCGCTCCCCAGGGGGAGGAGAAGGCGGTCGCCAGCTACTGGGGTGTGGCGCCGGCGAAGCTTCTCAAGGAGGACGGCACCGAATGGAAATGGAATTGCTTCAAGGTCTGATATTATTATTATTATTATTATCGTCGATTAAGATCCTAAACGGACTTTTTCTTTGTTAATTTCTTCTATTTATTGTGTTTATTAAAAAAGCCATGGGATACGTACTCTTCCGACCTCGCCATCGACCTGCACAAGCACCACGTGCCGAAAACGCTGGGAGACAAGATGGCTCGCTGGCTCGTGAAGGCGCTACGTGTACCGACGGATATTTTCTTCCAGGTATTAACAAAATAAATTTAATTATTTATTTCTTCATTAAATTGATCGATTGCAAATATTTCTAAATTTTTTAGGATGACAGCCGATGATCTGGACCGTCCAATGACACGGGCTAGTCTAGATGCGCGGCTGCGATAGAGTTGGAGCCGTATAATCTTTATTTATACTTTCGAACGGATGGTGAGATTACGGAATAAGTTATGAATGTGTAAATGAATTTTAATGGATAAAAAAAATTAATCGATTTTAAAAAGTTAAATATGAGTTGTATTATGAAGATATTAATTTATCAGTGAAATATTCTGGAAATGGCAGCGGAGGTACGGTTGCCGGGCGATGATACTGGAGACGGTGGCGGCGGTGCCGGGGATGGTCGGCGGGATGGTGCTGCACCTGCAGTCGCTGCGGCGGTTCGAGCACAGCGGCGGGTGGATCCGGGGGCTGCTGGAGGAAGCGGAGAATGAGCGGATGCACCTGATGACGTTCATGGAGGTGTCGCAGCCGCGGTGGTACGAGCGGGCACTGGTGGTCACGGTGCAGGGCGTCTTCTTCAACGCCTACTTCGTGGCGTACCTGCTCTCGCCCAAGCTGGCGCACCGCATTGTGGGATACCTGGAGGAGGAGGCCATCCACTCCTACACGGAGTTCCTCAACGACTTGGAGGCCGGAAAGATCGAGAACGTGCCGGCTCCTTCCATAGCCATCGACTACTGGCGCCTCCCGCCGGACGCCACCCTCAAGGACGTGGCCATGGTCGTCCGCGCCGACGAAGCCCACCACCGCGATGTCAACCACTTCGCCTCCGTAAGTTAAAATGATTTTCTTTAAACTTGCGCCGTCGCTTCAGTTTCTTGCTCTGTTCCTCATTTCTTTAAACTTGTCTTTGATGATCAGGATATCCATTACCAGGGACGTGAGCTGAGAGAGCTGCCGGCTCCGGTCGGCTATCATTGATGATGGATGGAAGGTGGAAGGAATAAATTAAAGGAGCACAGATTAACCACCGATCTACGTTAATATATATATAGAAATTGTGATTTTATCGTGTAATATGTTCTTCAGCCACGAAGATTTTTTTTTAAAAAAAAAATTGGTTTAAGCTTTTATATTATTTCCTGGGAAGGCGATTGAAATAGATGTTATAGTTTTTTTTTTTTTTGGTTTAAGCTTGTACGTGAATATCACATTTCACTTTTTAGTTTCCCTAATTAGCGATTAAAATTTCAACGATTGATATTATCGGTTGGTATTTATTTCGTCGTTACGAAATTTATTTTTTATATTCTTTGAATACCTTATTCACTTAATTAAATTAGGATTATATTATATTAGCAATGAAAAATAAATTTTGATCGTTTAGTAATTGACTTTTAATTTTGATCAGAATTATTAATTAACGACAGAATTTAAATTTCATCAATAAATTTGATATTTTATTCACTTTATTAAATTAGAATTAGATTAAATTGGTAACAAAAAATAAGGTTCATCATTAAATTAACTTTTAATTTCGATTTAGCGGCAGAAATTATTTTTCATAATTTTTTATGATCCCAATTTAATTAAATAAAGTTTAATACATGTATAAATTTGTCCATAATAATAATATATTGTAATGTATAAATCAACATCAATCATTGTAATATATAATTACAATATAAATACCAATCTATATTAAAACTTTATTCACTAATAATATTCAAATTATTAATTTAAAAATACAATTTAAGTATTTATAATTCAAATGGCTCATCACTCTATATTTTGTTAATGGCGTGATTATAATTCATAATTCACACCACAACCCTAAATAAAAACATCTCAAATCTCACGATTTCATAAGGGTTGTTGTTTTTCACCTTCTACTTCTGTAAACTTCAAACTATGTCGAAATCCCTTCCCTGCTTTTCTTTCAGTTCAGAAACCATCAATTCATTTTGTTCCTTCAGTCGTGCCATTTCATTTATTACGTTCTCTGTCGCCATTTGATCAGAGGTAGAAGAAGCAAAAACTAGTTTGGATCCATCTAAATTAGATTCAACACACTTGGAAATATCGCAACAACATAAATAACCAAGATCTAATTAAAATGTTTCAGGTATATTTGTTATATTTCTTAAAATAAACAAACTACAGTAACTTTGAACCGATCATGTACTGATTGTATAATCAAAAAGCAAAGAAAAATGTATAGAATAACCATGGATGATAAGTAAGGAAGATAAGTAGTGTGTGTGATGAATCTAGAATTAAAAAAAAAAATTACGGACTTTATAATACATAACATAGAAATTAATATGTGAGAACACAAAAATTGCCTAACATTAAAATCCGTCATATTGTTCTCATCAAATACCTGTGTACATCTTTGCATTAATTCAATTGTCTTCACTGCAAATATATATATATATACTTCATCAACAAAGAAAGGAGGAGGGATGCAAAGCCTCCTCGAATCGAGCACTTTATGATCGAATTATGCAGAGGTCAAACATATGGCATAAAATAAGTGCTTCGAGACAACCTAAACTTTATTTTTGCTTGTTATTTACTTTTCTTTATGTTTTTAATTGATTTTTTACTTTGTTTTATCCATGTCCAATGGGTTACGCGGCTTAGGCATGGGGTTTACCATGGTCATGGCTCAATGGGAGCCAAATTTAGAAGAAACAGTGAGCTTCAGAGCTTCAGGGACTGACCATGGGTTATACCACGATCATGGCGCGTGGATATATGGGGTCGAATCTCTCTTTCCACGCCCGTGGAACCCTAGATCTAGCCTCCAACTCCAGTGATCCACTTCCTCCAGTGTCCCGAAGCTCTCCCGACCTTCCTACAACCTACAATCTACTGGAAAATTGGAATTTTGGGTGTCGTCTTCAGGCCCCAGACATCTCGAGCAACTTTTAGCAAGTTCAGTCCACGCCCAACCAAGCATTTGGTCGCCGACTTTAATCTAGCCCTCTACCACAAAAAGCTTGCTTCTTAACCATTTCAGAGGTTAGAGGCTACATCTCCAGCATTTTCCCGGTGGTCACAGCAATTTCTAGTTTGTTCTGACAAGATCAGAACATTTTTCAGGCGATCTAGCATGCGTATTTTTCGACGAGCTCCGATGATATTTCTTGAGATCCGACTTTCTAGCACATTCCATATCTACTCAACTCTCATTCCAGCCTAGCAACATCTCGATCAGAACTCCGATAGAGTTCTTCGGAGAACTGACACAGTAATTCTTGCGATCTACACATCTTTCGATTCTTTAACAATTTTTAGATCTTTCACCTCTTTTCAAGATCTCATGGCATCAAAACGACACTGTGGAGATGAAGGCCCAAGCTTATGATCAAAAGGGGGAACGGTAAAAAAAATAGGGTATCCCTTTTAACCCCCATCATATTATTTTTCATGATAACTCTCCAAAATCTAGGTACGAGTCCTTAATGTAACGTAAGATTGTAAATATTCAATACTCAGATAATTATGCTTTAGAGGTTCTAGGTTTAAAAGATGATTTTTTTTTTTTTTTTTTTGGATGTTAGATAGGCTAGGATGGTTATAATTCATGCAAATCAAAAGCCCAACCTATATTTGTGTCACCCTAGAATTTCTTAGCTCGGTTGAGGCCAACATTGTATTCGACGAGGGATGCAACTATGGTCGCATCATTTTCCATCTATTTAACACCAAGCACAAGTTGAATTTAGAACAATTCAACTTGATTTTTGAGTTACCTTGTGGCAGGAATAGGAGAAAGTCTGACGACTTTAGTGTTAATTTTACTAGGGCAGAGTTTACACGAGAGCGTCACTATGACTCATCAAGGTCGAAGGCCACCGACCTTTGAAACCCTTGCATCTGCTATCCTTCAGCAGATAATGTCTCACACTATCTTCGGTCATGAAGATACTGACAACATCGTATGTTGGAGTGAGCTTATGCTCCTCTGGGCCATGTTTAAGGGCATCCACCTGGATAGGAGCTCACATCTTGTGAGACACCTTAGATTTATGCTATTGTAAGATATTGAGTTTTGATTAATAATATTTTTTTTCATTTAAACTAAGAGGTGTTCTTCTTTTGTTTACGAATTCCCCTTTCTCCTTCGATTCTCTCTGCTCTCTCTATCCTAACCTCACGCATAGAAGGTTTTTAGCGCCGCCCCACTACCCCGCCTGCGTCAATTGGTATCAGAGCCTTAGATCTATGAAGGGACGTTGTGGTCATGGTCATGGACGTGATAGATAGGTTCCGATTGAGGAAGTCGCACTCCAAGATCAAAGTACCCGCGAGCTCATCGATCTACAGAGATCAATCATGGAGTTATGTCGAAGATCCATGAATGGTTGTCATGGTCATGGTTATGAACGTGATCGGCAGGTTCCGATTAAGAAAGTCGCACCCCAGGATCGATGTTCCCAGGAGACCATCAAAGATCTACAGAGACAGGTCGCAGAGTTATATTAGCAATTGCAATTCATAGATGATCGTCATGGTTGTGATCATGGTTGTGA
Organism: Wurfbainia villosa; assembly: GCA_025175895.1. Lineage (NCBI taxonomy): Eukaryota > Viridiplantae > Streptophyta > Magnoliopsida > Zingiberales > Zingiberaceae > Wurfbainia > Wurfbainia villosa. Next base: position 4,168,419 of record CM046008.1, read on the forward strand.
CTGGCAGGTTCCGATTGAGGAAGCCTCACCCCAGGATCGAAGCTCCCAAGAGATCATCAAGAATCTACGAAGAAAAATCGAAACATTAACTCGGCGTGTAACACTGCGAGAACTTGAGGTATCTCTTCGACAATTTAAAATTCTACGTCATCAAGAATATTTTGGTCGTAAAGAATGGTATGAAGACTCTATCTACGATGATGATGAAGACATTGAAGATTCTGTCGACGACGAGCAAACTAAAGAAGGCGTAGAAGACCCCGTCTACGATTATGATAATATAGATGAGCAAATTAAAGTAAACATAGAAGACCCTGTCTATGATATTGACGAGGTCATGGGCAACCCCATCTATGATGAGTACGATGATGACGAGCTACTTTGTGAAGATGGCCTTGAGACATTATTTGATCTCTCACCTAAGGATGAAATGAGGGCCACATATCAATTGAAGGGGAAAATAGCATCTACGATGAAGATGACATATTGGTTGAAGAATACATGGGCATCTATGATGATAATGAGGTACTTTATGGATATGACAACGAGATGCTGACTACTCAAAAGAATCTTCTCCTCCATGAGTTGAAGCGATAGTTGCATGCTACATATTATTGGACTCACATTGGCAACACGATTACAAAGTTATCCACGATGGATGGAAGAACACGCAACAAGTGATGAAGTTAGTCGATCAAGGATACACCCAAGAGGGCGTGATTCCTTGTGCCAAAAAGGGAGATAGCATTGGTCCAAATTCGAGGTCGAGTTCTTTTCAACCTCGGGTGACTGATGCAGGCACATCCAACATCTTGATCAATTTTTATCATAGGATGTGATCCCGCCTTCCTTTAAATCATAACAAGGAGAAATTAAGCCCTAAAATAAAGATTTCAACGCCTTCATGGCCTCCTGATATGGATATCCTTCATTTTAGATCAGGACAAGATGCAAAAGAGTTCCTAGAGGCTACTATGATCTACCAGTGGTCACTACCACTAGCGTGGATCATTCCGTGGCTTGACATCGGATCTCCAGGAAGGACCACGGCCTAACCATGGACCAAGCCATGGTCGTAGCAAGCTGTCGTCGTTATTTAGAGTTTCATTAATATTTTATTATTAATTTTATTTATTTCGAATTTTTATTTAATTTTTTTCTGTTATTTAGAATTTCATTAAATATTTTATTATTAATTTTATTTATTTCGAATTTTCATTTAATTTTAATTTTCGGTCTTTTTTTTATTTCATTAATATTTTATTATTAATTTTATTTATTACAAATTTTTATTTATTTTTATTTTTTTAGTTTTAAAATTTTGATATTTGCTTTTTTTGTTTCGTTAAGAAACTTTTTACTTAGTCGTTTTATTTTTTATTTTTTTACTTTTTTACTTGTTAAGAAATTTCTGTTGAAGTTAGTTTATTTTATTTAGCATCAAGAAACATTCTCTTTCTAAGTCTATTCAAGGCGAGACGCGAAGGATGACATTGCGAAGTCGTGCGCTTGGTGCATCCGAGGGACGTGGCCGGACAAAGAGAGTTTCAAGGTGAAAAACTCCAAGGGAGATGAGAGTGAGCGATTGTAACCTGGGACGGGATAGCTCATAGGTGAACTTGGCCGAATGGCTAAGTCAAGTATCGGATGCTCAACCAAAGGTTGGTTTGAGATTTTACCCGACACCAGTCGACTGCTATAGGTAGCAGTCGATTGTTCTAGGTCGATTAGACTCGATCGGTGTTCGACTGAACCATTTCTGGCCTAACAGTTGACTGCTAGGGTTTGGCAGTCGACTCCTCGACCATCAGTCGACTGCCAAGGGACGACAGTCGACTGATCGAGGGAAGTTCGGGCATAGAAGGTTGATCAGTCGAGTGATCGCTTCAGTCACTCGATTGATGGCTCAATCAGTCGACTGATGGGGAAGATCAGTCGACTGATGTGGGAGCTGTTGGTTGGAATCCAACGTGGATGAAGCCGTTGCGAGGCAACGGCTACAGTAGCAGTCGACTGATGGCTGCATGAGTCGACTGCTCGGTGCCCAATTGGAAGAATGGTCTCTTCCCTATAAAAAGGGGCCTTGGGTCACTTGAGATGGTTAATGCTTCATCTCTAAACATACTCCCAAGTGCCTACATGATTTTACTCCTCTTCCTTGTGTTTAATTTCATCTTATTGTAAGAGGAGTGATTCTTATAAGAAAGGTTATCTCCACCTAGCTTAGTGCAAAGGAGAGACTAGTGAATTTGAAGTGAGTGATTCACCATACGAATCGGGTCGTGGATTAGCGACAAGGGTCGTGAACTAGGTTACTTCGCCTTGTTAGTATTTGTGCTTTCATTTCTCTTTGTATTACTCTTAATTGTTTTTATTTTCATTATTCTGTTGCACTAACTCTAATCGTAGATGCTCAAGAACGATCGAACTCCACCATCTATGAAAATGGGCTATTCACCCCCCTCTAACCGGCCACCGATCCTCCAACAAGTGGTATCAGAGCAAGGAGCTGTCGCGAACTAATCACCAACACAAGCACGATAAGAGATGACTGGCTCTAACATTCATCCGCCTAAATTCGAAGGAGAATTCGCTTGGTGGAAAAAGTGAATTGAGGTATTTTTTGAAACCGACTTTGATATAATGTTAATTATGGAAAATGGTTTCAAGTTGTCTAGGGATGAAGAAAAGGAGCCACTAGAAAAATCAAGATGGACAAAGAAGCAAAGAGAGGAGCATTTGGCGAATTCAAAAGTCAAACATCACCTATACAACGTGCTCCCTCAACAAAAGATCAACCGGATAGGAGAATTCTCTAGTGCCAAAGAGATGTGGGAGAAGCTAGTGGAGCTTCATGAAGGCACATCCGAAGCCAAGCTAGCAAGAAGAGACCTCCTCCGATCGCAATTAAGCAATATCAAATTAGATAAGGGGGAAAAGATACTCTCACTTCATTCACGTTTTAAGGAAATAATGACCGGTTTATCAAGTGTAGGCGAAAAACTCTCTAACCGGGACATGATCATGAAGGTCATAGATGCTTTTCCCTGATCATCTAAGTGGAGCTCCATGGTGGACTCCTTTTATATTTCGAAGAATCTAGAGGTAAGCACTCTAGAAGAGTTTTTCTCCACCATGGAATTGCATGAGACAAGGCTTGAAGGAATAGTTGAGGATCAAATTAAGCCATCAAGGGGAGTAGCACTAGTGGTGAAAAAAAGGAAAGAAGAAGAAGAAGGAGACTCTACCCTCATCATCCGATGAATCATCTTCCTCCTCCATGGATAGTAATGAAGAAGCCTACATGGTAAGGAAGGTGAGACGTGCATTGAAAAGTTTTAGATTTAACAAGTCTTATGATAGGGGAAGAAGGCCAAGGAGAAAAATCATTTGTTACAATTGTCAAGGAGAGGGACACATAAGGGATCATTGTCCCCTCTTGAACAAAAGCAAGGAGGAAAGGAGAAAGAAAGAAGAGAAGAAGAAGGGGAACAAGAAAAAGGAAGAAGAAAGAAAAACAAAAGAAAAAGGGAAAGCCAAGGCACACAAGGCGACATGGAATGATCCATCCTCATCGAAGGAAGATTAAGCCTTCACAAGTCTTGCCCTAATGAAAATAGAAGATTTAGACTCCACCTCCTCCGAGCAAGAAGAAAGAAGTACAAGTGAAGAGGAGAGCTCAAGTGTAGCGGGAGCTTCAACTTCGGAATCAGAGGAAAAAGACATGACAAGTATGGTAAGAAATCTTCCTACGCAAGAAATTGTTTCTATGATTTCTAGTCTTACTAGAGATTTATTTAGGAGTAAGAAGAAAGATAAATGCATGCTTGATGATATTAGGAAATAAGAAGAAAAGCTAGAAAATGCATGTGTAAATGTTAATGATCATACTTCTTCTTCTATAACTAGTGATGCATGTTTAATAGAGGAAAATAAGGCTCTAAGGGAAAAGGTAGAATTTCTAACTAAGACCCAAGTAAAATTTACTATTGGCTCCAACACCCTAAACATGATTATTGGGAGTCAAAGGACTAATTTCAACAAGAAGGGCCTAGGATATAAGGGATTCAAGAATAAAAATGCTTACTATTGTTTGATTGCTAGGGGGCAAACAAAAACAACGATGGTAGCTAAGAAATGGATCCCTAAGGAGTATTTGGTGAATCCTATTAGAAAGAATCTATATTGGATTCTCAAGTCCATCCTTAAGGGTTAGGAGAACCTAGGATAGTCAACCATAAATCGACTTTATTTATATCATATTAAATGGTTGACTTAGGATGGTGTGAGTGAAAATTTTTAACATAGTGTTGGGTGATGATAATGTGTAACCCATGAATTGAATGCTTAAATCATGATTAATTCTTGATTTTATATTTGATAATCATGATTTATGATGATAATATTTATTTTATGATCATGATATGCAATTAAATGACAATATTTGTGTTATGATCATAATGGAGTTTTATACATGATACTTGACCTTGGATAGAATTGTATAAAATTTTGGTTAAGTATAAATACCTTTAGGCACATCTCACATCCCACTATAAGCTAACTTGATTGAAAACATATCATGGGTGAGATGGTAGGATGATACAAATGACTCACTTATGATTATAACATTTTGATGAGTCATTATAGGTATGTTTAATTCATGATAGAAATCATAGACCAATCATGGGGAAAGCATATGTTTAATTCATAGACATATTGCCCAAAGATCATGGTTGGATATTTCAAATGTTTTAAAACTATTTCATGTTTTATAAACTGCAAGTTTATGTTTTAAAACAATTCAAGGCAAAACTAGGCTTTCAAGTTGATAAAATTTTAGTGTTTTTCAACATTTTTGAGTTTTTGCCTAATTTTCGAAAATGAAATGAATTTTCATGAAAAATCATTTTTCACTAATAAAGGGACTTATGAGAAATATTCTCACAAAATTTTGTGATTTTTCAAATTTTTTGAAATTTTTAATGCATTTCTGAAGTTGGACTTCAGAAATCAGAAATTCTGAAATCTAGGTGCCAGTCGACTGATGCCCTGATTCAGTGGACTGATGTACTGTGCACGAGCATAGTAATCTGTTTTATCAGGTTTTGAGTTGGTTTTTGATGATTTTCTTCCTTAGACTTGATGTCATGCTTATATAACTTATGTTAAATATTTTTAATGGTGTCAAAGGGAGAGAAATATGAGGGTTTAAGTTAATCATGCTAGAGGGAATTAGCATGAGTTAAGGGAGAGTTGATATTCATGTTTAATATCCATATTTTACATGCTTTCATTCCTTATGTATTTTGATTAATGTTTCACCTAACTTAAACTTGGTTGCCACACATCAAAAAAGGGGAGATTATTAGGGCAATTAACCCATGAATGATGTATTTTGATGTGTGTGGCAAAGGTTTAAGTTAGGTTGTTTGTGGATTTGATATGTATGTTGAAGTCGTGCATGACTTAGTAATTCACACATGGCTAGCTTGACAAAGCATTGGCAATATCACTATCTCATGACTTGATCCTTGAGTCAATGAAGGACGACATTGCGAAGTCATGCGCTTGGTGCATCCGAGGGACCACCAGACGAAGAGCATTGGAGTGAAGCTAAGGAAGCAGACTTCAGGGCGAGATGCGAAGAATGACATTGCAAAGCCGTACGCTTGGTGCATCTGAGGGTTGTGGTCGGACGAAGAGAGCTTCAAGGCGAAGGACTCTAAGGGAGATGAGAGTGAGCGATTGTAACCTGGGATGGAGTAGCTTATAGGTGAACTTGACCGAATGACTAAGTCAAGTGTCGGATGCTCAACCAAAGGTTGGTTTTGAGGTTTTACTTGACACCAATCGACTGCTATAGGTAGCAGTCGACTACTCTAGGTTGATTGGACTTGACCGGCGTTCGACTGAATCATTTCTAGCCCAACAGTCGACTGCTAGGGTTTGGCAATCGATTGCTCGACCATCAGTCGACTGCCAAGGGACGACAGTCGACTGATCAAGGGAAATTCGGGCACAGAAGGTTGATCAGTCGAGGGATCGCTTCGTTCACTCGACTGATGGTTCCATCAATCGACTGATGGAGAAGATCAGTCGACTGATATGAGAGTCGTTGGTTGGAATTCAATGTGGGTGAAGTCGTTACGAGGCAACGGCTACAGCAGCAGTCGACTGATGGTTGCATTAGTTGACTGCTCGGTGCCCAACGAAAAAAATGACCTCTTCCCTATAAGAAGAGGGCTTTGGGTCACTTGGGATGGTTAATGCTTCATCTCTAAACATACTTCCAAGTGCCTACACGATTTTACTCCTCTTCCTTGTGTTTAATTTCATCTTATTGTAAGAGGAGTAATTCTTGTAAGAAAGGTTACCTCCACCTAGCTTAGTGCAAAGGAGAGATTAGTGGATTTGAAGGGAGTGATTCGCCATACGAATCGAGTCATGGATTAGCGGCAAGGGTCATGAACCACATTACATCGCCTTGTTAGCATTTGTGCTTTCATTTCTCTTTGTATTACTCTTAATTGTTTTTAGTTTCATTATTCCATTGCACTAACCCTAATCGTAAACGCTCAAGAATGATCGAACTCCACCATCTACGAAAAAGGGCTATTCACCCCCCTCTAGCTGGCCACCGATCCTCCAACAGACTTTACGCTGCCAATATCACACTCTTGGACTTTCCTTATCAACTTTATATTGGACTTTTCAATTGCCAAGACTCATGCTTGGACTTTCCATTGTCAAGTACTCATGACTTGAATTTTACCATTGTCAAGACTCATGCTTGGACTTTCCATATCAAGTACTAAAAACTTGGACTTTCCATGCCAAGTACATAAAATTTGGACTTCTCATAACAATCACATTGTCATACGTTTTGTTAAACATCAAAATATTTTTCGAGTCAAACTCGAGTCTAGTCAATCGTGACCTAGGTCGATTGCTTCAATAATCTCTTCTTTTTTGATGTTTGACAAAAACTTTGAGTTATACCACCTAACTCAAACCATCAAATCTCATCAATTCTCTCCCTTTTTAGCATACATCAAAAAGTCTCTCCCCAAATGTATCAATGTCTCATATACCAATGAGATCTCACATTCTCCCCCTTGGTCTAAACACATTTTGGATGTCTTCACTCTTCATAGTGATAAGTCTCATACCACTAAATAAGAGGCAAACCTTACTATTCTCCAAATTCTCCCCCTTTGAAGAAAACACATTCATCATCCCATGATGGATAACCTTCCCCTAAAGGTTTGCTCTCCCTTGACCATTGCACCAACAATGTTCTTAGAGAGTCCCTAAGTCTACAGGAACACTAAACAATCGAAATTAAGGGCAAAGATTCAACATTGAACTTTTACCTCCCTTAAAATTCGATACATCACCCAAAATAACTCTCTAATCCATTTCTAATGGAGTTTCACCCTTCCAATGCTTTCTAAAGCATATCCTATGATTAGGAGTGGTTAGAGTACATTAGGATGGCTGAAAATGAACTAAACAAATCTTCTTTACCCGAAATCAGCCTTAGCAGTCGACTCGGTTAGCAACCAGTCGATTGCCCTCAACTTTAGTCGACTGCCCAAGACGGCAGTCGACTGGTTTCTGCAGATGTAGAAATTTGGAATTTCTTGGACTTTCCTTGCCAAGTTTCTAAACTTGGAATTCCCTTGCCAAGAATCCATTCTTGGACTTCTCTATTGCTAAGTATCTATACTTGAACTTTCATTCGAGTCTTACTCGAGCTTGGTCAACCTTGATCTGAGATTGATTGTTCCAATAATATTCTCCTAACAATTTCCCTCATATAACCTTGGATGTCCCAAATTATCCACTAGTTATACTATCATACATATTGTCAAATATTAAAATATTATTTGAGTCTCACTCAAGCTTGATTAATATTGATCTGAGATCGATTGTGCCAACAATGTGGAGGTGGAGGAGAAAGAAAAAGAAAAGGGGAAAATAAAGCGAAGCAATGAGAGTGAGGAGAAAAGAGAGAGCGAAAAAAATAAAAAACCAATTTAGCGATGAACATAAAGTTTCGTCACTAATTAACAACGGAATTAAAGTTCCATCACTAATCAACGAAGGAATTAAAATATTTATCGCTAAGTAGCGACAGAAGTTTAATTTCCATACAACTTGTCATCGTCGTATCACGAAATTGAGAAATTAGCAACAAAATTAAATATCTATCGCTAATTACAAATGGAATTAAATTTTCATCACTAATAAGTGACCGATTAAAATATTCGATCGCTAATTAGCGACGGAATTAAACTTCCGTCGTTAATTAGTCCGTCACTAATTAACGACGAAATTATACTTCTATCACTAATTAACTACGGAATTAACAACAAAAATTTAATTCCATCATTAATTAACAATGAAACTAAATTTGATCGCAAATTAGCGATGAAAATTTAATTCTATCGTTAATTAATGATCGAATATTTTAATTGATCATTAATTAATAATAGATGATGCAGTTTGGATTTTTCGCTTTTCGGTCTTGTACCACCAAAGAGAGATTATGTCTGACCGTAATAGTAAATTAACACACGGTAAATCACCGTCAACTTACCTAGCGGTGGCACTTCGACGCGCGCGCACACACGAAAGCACATCCTCGATAGTTGTCCTTTATCAATCAAGTTATTCGCCTTAATTAGCTCCCCACGAAAGCACCTTCCTGGCCTTGTGTTGCAATCTGGGCCTTTGGAGGCGAGCTGATGTTGCGAATCTCCATAGTTGTCCTTTATCAATCAAGTTATTCACCTTAATTAGCTCCCCACGAAAGCATCTTCCTGGCCTTGTCTTGCAATCTGGGGCTTTCGAGGCAATGCGACAGCAAAAACAAACACTAGAATCAACGTAAGAACAATGAAAAAGGTATTGAGACCACAGTCATGTCCTGATGGAATAAATCGATAAGAGAGCATCCCCACAAAGGTGAATGTTGTTGAACGAGGAGAAACAATCCATAACCAAATTTTGATATTAACTCATAGAAGCGGACAACGCCATTGGGAACAAAGAACATGAGAAAGACCACAATCCACCAACAAACAATCTTGGTCATCTAACCACCATGGTGCAGACGATCGTGCGGATCTTTCTGATTCTTTATACCGATCATAAGAACAGCTAAAATCGTGAAGAACAGGAAATTCCCCAACTGACACGAAGAATGGCGCTAATCTCAAACTATTCCCTATCGGGCATCTTCTGGAAGTGATTAATCCAAGGGAAGGACTTCAGGAGGGGGAACGGTAACCTTAGGGAAGATCCACGAGACGATAAGGGACAAGGCGAAGCGAGCGGAGTGGCAGCTGATGCTACCGACGACTGAGCAGCACGCCTCGCAAGCACAGGACGCGCAACAAGAGGCTAGGCACGAAGCTGCCCACATCACTTCATCGTCGATTTCCTCATCTCTTCTCCACATCAATCAAGAGGATGGGATCCATTTGTAGCGATGGTAGCCGGAGAAGTGAATCCGGAGGAAGCAGAAGGCATAGCCGCCTTTGCTGGTCCAGCCTCAGAACCTCCGAGCCCCCTTATTCCTGCCATAAAGGCGTTTTTATCCCCTCCTCAAATGGATCGAACTTTGCTTCCAATCAAAATAAATCGGAAGGTACTCGACTGTCTCAGCGGATTCAACATCCCAAAAAACTTCTATTCGGAGAAAATCTTATAAATACAGTAAAGTAAGAGTATTTGGAAATTTATGTGGACATTTTAGTGCTGAGCCTCAGTGACACAAAAGCGTCTTTTAAATTACAAGAGTAAGATCATCTAAATGGGTCGAAATAGATTATTATTATTATTATTTCTTAAAATTACCCTAATAGAGGGAGATGAAGGGATGACAATCAACCAGTGCAAGGATAGAATTTTAACCGAAGAAATAGATAAAAACAAACTATCAAAATCGATCAAAATATGAAAGGAGTTGGCAATCAAATAATGCATATTCTTTTAATTAAAATGTGATGGAGTAAAGCATCACTATTGAAGTAACTATTTTGGGCGAGAAATCCAAATTAGTGTAACGAATGATTTTTCCACCAAAATCAATCAATTTAATTCCTTATTAAATCTATCTCAGGCATATGAATACGGCGGATTTAAGATAGATATTCACAAGTTCAATAAGCCATTTTAATAAACTTAGAAAAAATAAAATAAAAAATTTAAAGCCAAGTTAAACAAAAGTTCTGTGAACCACATTGGTCTGGGTGTTGAGATCGCCATTCCACGCAACCAGCGTTCGAATCCATCTCAGAAGCTTAACGCGTGTGTAAATTAATTAATGATGTATTCACCCCCAAAACATTCAAATTTACGTTTAACCCCACCCACACCCTCCCCTTTTGCCGTGGCAGAGTGTTGCCTTTTTCCGACACCTAGCCGAAACCTAACCTTTTGCCTTGCGGCCGGCAACTCCACCGCCGTTACCCTCCCCTCGTCCATCGAAGATTTTATCGGGATCTCTATCTCCGTCTCTTTCTTTTCCCTGTTAACCGGCTCTTCAGGGAAGCACGGCAGCCACCGCGGCACATGCCGGAAGGGCGGTTCCCTGCCCGCCGCCGCGAAGCTCCTCCACGTCTCTCTGTGCGCTTTTTCCTTTCCATCCCGAGGGATCGGCTTCGCAAAAGGAATCTCCTCCACTGACCCCACAAACTCCTTCAATTCCCTGAGTGTCCCGGAACGGAGCGGCTGCCCCGCCGCGTCGGAGCCGCCCGGGAAGCCCGTCGCGGCGCTGAGATCCTCGATCGCCCGCACGAGGTCGAGGAGATTGGACTCGGTGCGTCGGTGCGCGCCCGCCACGGACGCGGCGGCGCAGCCAAGGGCCTGGAGGTATCGGGCGGCGATGTCGGAGAGCGCGCGGAGGGCGAAAGGCTCCGCTGCGGAGTATCCCACGGAGAGGCAGATCTGTGCGACGGCGACGTTGGAGACGGCGGCGTCGAAGGCGGAAGGGGAGGGGGCAGTTGGCGAGGGTTGTGGTCGCTGCTCCGTCTTAAACTTCCGCCGTCTAGGGGTCGCCATTCATCGCCGGTGGAGAAATTCCATCGAACTCAAAACTTCTCAAACCCTCGCCGAATTGAAAAAGGAACAAGAAGGGTTTCGTCGAAGGGACGCAAGACAGATCCGATTTGGTTTTGTTCAGATCAAGCTATACGACTCCGTTATTAGATTTGAGTCAATTAGAATTCTATTAAATTAGAATCAATTAGAATTCTATTAAATTATATCGTTCATTCATATAGAATTTAAGTTTTATCAAATAGTATAAAATCAATATTCAATTTTATTAAGAAAAAGATATATATAAAATAATCTCCTTTTGAGAGTGTTATTATTCAAATTACGTATATGAGCTTAAAATTTTTTTATATGGATTAAAATAAACTTTATATGGATTTCCCAAAAGGACACAAGAGAGACTCGGTTTGATTTTGTTCAGACCATGCCAGCCAGTGATACGACTTCCTATAGTACAATAGGTTGGAATTCGTCAATTTAACGGTCTTTATCAGTTTGTCTTCGGACCATCGTAAGATAGGTAAATCATGATAGATCTTTGACCCTTGAGATTAATAACTAGCGCATAGAGGGACAGAACTCTTACATTTGCGATGAATTAATTCGTTGTTCTATGATATAACATTTGTATACGTGAGTCACTAAGTCTTTTTACTTTCTGAATTGAGGAGAAGGATTAAATCCCGTAAATAAGTAATAAGAGCTTTTTCATATTTATTCGATTGAATAATATAAAATAATTTTAAATATTTATAGTACATTAGAAATGAAAGAAGAAAAAAAAGTAATATATGCTATTTATTAAATAACTTCCTTTATAACAAGTAAAAGCTCGGAACTGGATAAAGTTTTCTTGCAAATATAATATAAACAATATGAATATAAGAGGAAAGATCGAGTCTCGATGCATCCCGGCCGTTAAGTGGACAGATACATATCCTTACTTCCTTAGGGAAAATAGAGATTTCTTACATATTCTTCTCTAAAGAATCAATATGAAGTAAGTATTTGTTATGTGGTTTCGTCCTCTACCTCTCCTGTGTTTGTCCTTCAACCGTGGTAGCAAATAGTCTAGTATCCTTGCTGGAGCAATAGAGAATATAAGAAGAAACGTGAGAAAAACAGAAAATAAATAAAGGACGAGGAAAAGAATAAACCACAATAGAGTATGGGATCACAGGGAGATTTAGTCTGAGGTCAAGGAATGGAATAGCCCATCGAGTCTTGTAGAACCCCAGGAAGGTCGATTTGGACTCAGTACTCGTTCACTTCAAAGAAGTCAAATCGGTCTAGGAATGTTCAAGGTCGTCGAACACATTGGCAGGTTGACTCTAGAGGCTTGCCTAGCAGTTCAGCTCTAGGAAGGCCAAACTCGTTATTAGTAGCAATTCGAGGTTCACACTTGAGTGAATACTTGAGGGTGTCTATTTTGCAACCACTCGAAATGAGTTAGAAGGGGGTTGAGGTTTGTCTCAGGAAAATTTCTCCGACGTTCAAGTCAAAAAATAGATAAAAAAGGGAAAAAAAATAGAAAACATAGTAGTGTTTGTGTTAGTTTTTCTTCCTACCATCTGAGAGAGAGAACTACATGGGAATGTGTCTCAGATATCTCAGAGATGTAGAGTCGTATAGGGGACCATGTGAGAATGTTCAATCGTCGACTTTGAACAATTGAACCGAACTGATGTCGAAAGAGATGACTGAAAATCGAGCCAAGTCTATTTTGACCTCCGACCTAGCATGACTATTGACTTGACTTGTTGTTGATTTGATTTAACCACGCGACCATACCCTATCATAGACATCCCCACCTTTCTAGTCGAAGGAGGTGTGAGTCCACCCGACTGGACTCGAGTTGAGCTCGACCGACGTAGCTTTGCATTGGAAACATAGGTGCACTTATAAAAAGCTCTGCCATGACAGATGTCCAAGGAAGCATGTCGATTCATAAAGACCTAGCGATTATCATTACATAGGTAATCATGAGGATCCGATTTTAGGTGATGGGTGATTTCGCCACCTGTCCCACATCTAACGGTCCCATCCATTGTCTCTCCTCTGATTGGATAATCAACAATGGCTATGTCTCTCTCTCATTAAATCGAAGTAATAAATGAAGATAAAAATTGAAGTGATGAGTGAAATCGTTAGATCATGCTCCTCGATCCGACGACCTCAAATCTGCATCTGTTTAGATCGGACGCCTATAGTCTCTTACTCCTTTATTAGGGCAATCCAGGCCTGAGCGTCGACTTTCACTCGCATCTCAGCCTTCTTCTCCAATCGTCCATCTTCCATCTTCTCGCTTTCAAGCTTTTGGCCTGCCCTCGTCAACCTGTAAGTCTCCTTCCCCTTCTCTTGCATCCATAGATGAGAGTTTCTTCTTTTTGGTTCGAACTCCTCTCCATTTCTTTCACAAGGGAAGATAGAATATCTCTTAGGGCCTTTACGAAGTCCCCCATGACCATCGGATTCGAATTCGTCAGCCAGAGGAATGACCTCATCTTCCTCTCGATGACGATTTTATCACATTCTTCTGTGACCAATTAGCTAACGGTCTTCGATTTCCTCTTCCACTCTTTTTTACAGACTTCTCCAATTATTTTCTCCTTCCTCTATAGTAACTAACCCGTAACTCTTTTCGTTTAATGTATGGGGTAGCAATAATCTTTCATTTCTATCATATTCCCCTAACTCCAAAGAAATTTCACTTCTTTTTTACCCCCAAGAAAATGGAGAGTGTCATCTTCTACTTCACTGCCCAACCTTCCATTATGTTCTTAGTAAATTTTTTGACCTTTTATAAATATTGAAAAACTAGATATTTCTTTGTCCGACCTGTCTCAACTTTTAATTGTCAACTTCTTGACAAATAGAGTTGCCCTCAACACTCGAACTAGGTAATTTTAAGGAGCTTGCCTCCTATCAAGAGTATTCGGACACTCTTGTCGAATTCCAATTTGACATTAACCTTCTGCTTCAGAAAGGACTTCTTTTCTATTTCAGGCTAAGCCCAATAGATGTAGAACTCAGTGATTCTCTAGGTAAATGGTCTAATTTTTCTTTTCGTGAAGCTGAATACTGATCTGTTTTCTGTTGATAGTCAAAGCCATGTGCAAGGCTTCATGTTTGAAGAACCTGAAGTGGGGTTGAGCTCAAATCACACCCCCCCCCTCCCCGAAATGACCAAGAGCCCTCTGCCACCGATGTAGCGGACACCTTCGAGCTTCCTCCAGCCCCACCTTAGATAGTCCCAAAGATAGGGCCTGAAGAGACCAATGCTAAGCCAAGCTCCTTCAGGAACGGACCTAGTTCAGTTCCCTAGGATCTGAGTGAAGGAGCAGCTTAAGGTGTTGACCCCACGATGAGCAAAGGACCAACTTCCTCTCAGGAATTGAGTGGTGGTGCTCCCTATTGGGGATCGTTTGATGTGCTAGAGGGGGATGAATAGCGATTCTCGATTTCCTCGATTCGATCGTGTTCGTGTGTTATTGTCTACACAAGTTAGCATAGAGGAATATAAAAACAAATACAAATATACAACACACAACACAAGACAAAAATGATTTACCGTGGTTCAAAATTCTAGTTCTTACTCCACGGTCGAGCTCTAGATTGAGCTCTAGCGATGCACACCACCACTAACAAACTTTTTCTTCTCGGAAAATACTCTAGAGGTGGAGAAACCTCTTATAAGATGTTTACAACAATAATAATAAACTACGACCAAATACAAGAAGCAAATACAATAATAAGTAAAGAAAACTTTACAAAGAGAACTTTTGATTATTTGCTTGTTGATTGCTTTGGATTGCTCTTAAAGGTCTGGAATGCAACAATACTTCCCCTTCAAAATTGGCCTAAAAATCACTGCTAAATCTTTCAACTCAAGCTCCTTTGATGACCTACATCAGGTTGGATTTCTACTTAGTAGTCGACTACCAAAAGGCACCAGTCGATTGCTCGCCTATCCGTTGTCTCATAACGGATTAATCCACATTGGATTACTCCAACAGATACCCTAGCAATCGACTATCTTTACCAGCAGTCGACTGACCAGTTGACTACTAGATATTTTGTACTCTGACCACTTTTGACCAGTCGACTGCTCAACCCTAGCAGTCGACTGTCAGAGCCATAGATCAATAGTCGAGCCTCAGTCGACTGATCATAATTCCAGTTGACTGCTCGAGTCAAACTGGGCTCCCAAGTGTCGTGCACTTGGCTAATTGATTGGTCCATAATCCCAGTCTATTAGCAAATCTCAATCATGAGGTTTAACCCAAGTATGATCTTCTCATACTTGATCGGTCACCCTTAGCCTAAATCTAAGTCTTCTAGTCACCTCCATTAGTCTCACGCTCTCAGGGTCCATCCAAGTCCTTCACGACTCCTTCACCCTTCGTGTTAGCCTTCAGGTACTTCCATCGACTATGTCATGTTAACCAGGTCTCCTTTGTCAAGGTTCATTTGGACTTATGTCATCAAGACTACATGCTTGGACTTTACCCTACCAAAAATCTTACCCTTGGACTTTCCAATTGCCAAGTCTCAATGTTTGGACTTTCACCACCAAGACTACACACTTAGACTTACGTGTCCAAGACTTCAAACTTGGAATTTCCATGCCAAGACTATTCTTGAACTTTCATCCAAACTTGGACTTCCATGCTTAGACTTTTCATGTCAAAACCATTCTTGGACTTTCCATGTCAAGTATCCAAACTTGGACTTTCATGCCAATATCATGTTTGGACTTTCCATGCCAAGATCATTCTTGGACTTCCCATGCCAAGTATCCAAACTTGGACTTTCTCTCGAGTCTAACTCGAGTCTGGTCAACCTTGACCTGAGATTTGATTGCTCCAACAATATCCCTCAAATAATCTCCCCCATATGACCTTGGATATCTCAATCATCCACTAGTCATATGGTCAACATATGGTCAAACTCATATTGACAAAT
Organism: Wurfbainia villosa; assembly: GCA_025175895.1. Taxonomy (NCBI): domain Eukaryota; kingdom Viridiplantae; phylum Streptophyta; class Magnoliopsida; order Zingiberales; family Zingiberaceae; genus Wurfbainia; species Wurfbainia villosa. The sequence continues at coordinate 4,184,451 of CM046008.1, forward strand.
AATAGTCAATCCATTGTCAAACATCAAAATCCTACTCGAGTCCCACTTGAATCTGGTAAATTCTGACCTGGGTCGATTACACCAACAATCTCCCCCTTTTTGATGTTTGACAATACCTTTAAGTTAGACTAATAATAACACAACTTAACTCTTTCAATGCCAAAGCATAGTGAAGGTTTACCTAACTTAAATCTCACTTCTTCCCCTTTGGCATATATCAAAAAGTCTACCAGGTTTTCAATGTTTCATCTCCCAATGAGATCCTACATTCTCCCCCTTAGTCCAAAATCATCTAGGATGCCTTCACTCTTCATAGTGATAAGACCCATATCACTAAATGAGAGATAATCTATAATGAAAGTTTACCTAACTCTCACTTCTCCCCCTTTGTGATCAAGGTCTATCCATCGTACCAAGATGGATGACCTCCCCCTAATTGCCTAAAGGCTTATTCCCCCTTGACTATTGCACTAACACTGTCCTTTTAGAGTTTCTAAGTCTATTGGAAATCTAAACAATCCAAAATAAGGGTAAAAGTTCAAACTTGAATGTTAACCTCCCTTAAAATTTGATACTCCACCCTAAATAACTCTCTTAATCATTTTCAATGATTATTTTACCCTTCTAATGCTTTCCAAAGCATATTCTAGGGTTAGAAGAGGTTAGGGTAGCTAGGGGTGTTGATAGATGGCTAAATAAATCTTGTTCAGCCAATATCAAACAAGACAGTCAACTTCACTACGACTAGTCGACTACCCCAAGAACCAATTGACTGGTTTCTATAAATGCAAAAAATATTTGTTAGAATTGAGTTTTTTTTGAAATGCATAAGTAATTATACGTATTTTAAAAAATTATGAAACTTCATGCATACATTATTACATGAAATACAATGGATGAAAAATAATTTTAAATTAAAACATCCATTATTTTAAGAGATTGATACAAAGTTCAAAAGCATTGAAAACTTCAATATTTTATCTAACTTTGTATCAACATTCTCAATGATAATTGCTATCAAAAAATAAACTTCAGCAAGATTTTCTAAAATGATTTTAAAATATTTTTCAAATATCATTTTGAATAATGGTCTATGGAATATATGTACATGACTTGTACATTAGCATTCCTCATGATTCCTTAATGTCATATTATAAGTTTGAGTTCTTCTAGATACAACATCTAAGCACCTTGAACTTAACTCATATTTCTAACATCTTATATGTGTCTAAGGCATATCACTATACACACATGTCAATTTATAATCCTTGTGAGATGTGAATTTAGGTTCTTCTCTAATCTAAGGTCTCATGCATTTTATCTAGACAACTTTATTTAATTCCCTTATCTTGGGACTTCAAATCATGTCATTTTTCTTAATTTCATTTTAATTATCCTAAATGCATGAATGATGATCATGACATAAAAATATGCATAATTTAAAACATTTACTAATAATCATGATGTCATGGCATAAAGATAAACTTAAATACAAACATGACATATGAACTTAAGCATTTTCATGACATTTTATATGATCAAATGAAATATGATGTCATAATATGACATATGACAACCAAAGTATGACACTTTTATAACATCAAGGTATAGAAATACTTAAGTTTTAAGTCTAATTATCATTTACTAGAATTATATCACTTTTGCCATAATGTCTAATTTCCCTCAAGTATGTCAAACACCCAAACTTGGCACACCATTACTCTAAAACCTAATTGTGTCAATTTTAATCAATTTTTCAAACATCATAATTCTTATTGGCACATCCTAGAATTTTTTAGGATATATTCCTAATTTCATTTTCAAAGTATTACAATACTTTGAAAATGCCCTAAAGTGTCACATTTACTATTGTTAGATTAACTATCTATTCATTCAAGGTTGGCACATCCTAAACTCATCTAACGTGAGGGAATCACGCTCCTAAGAACTCAATACCTATTAGAGCTCCTTGGGTTTACTAGGTACTCACTAGGGATAACCTCCCTTAGTACCTTCCTAATGATCCTTCTAGGCTTAGAAGTCTTGGTCATTATGATCTTTTCAAGGTTAATCATAGGGATAACTTCCCTTATAACATTGTTAGTGGCGTTGCTAGGTTTCTTTGAAACCTTGGCTACTAGACACTTACCATGGTGAACTCTAGAGATGACCTCCCTTGTGACCGTGGTTTTCCTAGACTTAGAGGTAGTTCCATAGTTAAATGGAAAACTATGGTAAGATAACATTACCTTCTTGGACTTAGGTTTGTGACCAAACCTTTCTTGTCCTTAGGTAGGTATTGCCTCCTAGAATCTAGACTTTGACTATTTGACCCTTGAATCATATTTTTCATTCTCCTAAGGGTATTTTCCATTTTCTCAAGCTTTGACCTCAACCTCTAATTTCTCAATTTGTGATTTTTCATTCTTCTTTAGGAAATTCCTCTTCCTAGGCATATGTCTACTTTTCTTTGGATTATTGTCTAGATTGTTATCCTTAGATGAGCTAGGTTTTGAGGTAATTTGTCTAGATTTATTCTTAGACCTAAATTCATAACTGCTAGCACCTAAACAAATATATTTATTATTTCTAGCATGTTTTTTATCATGAATTGCAAGTAAATTTCTAGTATGCTTCCTATCATTACTAAAAGAAGAAGCATTATTAAATGATACCTTGGGGTTTGTCTTAGCTCCCTCTACTTGTGAAGCTCCTCCTTTGTCCTTTTTAAGGAAATTCTCCCTTGGACATTGGCTTTTATAGTTTCATCTTTTATTGCATTTGAAGCATACAATATGCTCTTTGTTTTTGCGGATCGGGGCACCGACCTCCTTCACTTTCTCCTTGTCCTTAGATGACACTTGAGCTTTCTTCTTGATCAATCTAAGACACTTGCTCTTGTAGTGCCCTTGTTGCCTACACTCAAAGCATATTATATTATTTTTATTTTTATTTGCCATGCTAGAATTGCCTTCTTGGATGGTGGTAGAGAACTCTTGAGTTTTTTTTTCACTTCTCCCAGATGTAGAATGTAACGCCCGCCCTTCCCGTCCTCCTAACACACATCCTATAGACGGGCGACGGCGCTACGCGATCATACATTCATGCATATAACAGCAGAAGCATTTAAAACTTTACAACTTTTAACTCTAATTACATTAACCCAATCAACCTAACAATTTAATCATGGTAAAAGGTCTTAGCAATTTATTTAACTAAACATGTATTAACCATTTCAAGGTTCATAAAAATAAACATGAGTAACAACCATAGAAAGCATTAACGTCTCCTAACAGTTTATACATAAACTGAAAATCATGCATAAGTCCGTATATGAAAAATGATCTCGTCCACCATGCCACTGCCACACACATCTTTGCCCCTCCTGCTGCTCCCTTTAATTTATCCATTCCTTGTCATTTTCTGCAGTACAAGGAAAGTAAACTGTAAGCACATAGGCTTAGTAAGATCCTTTCCTACTCACAAAAACATGCATCATGAATTAAACGTAAAGTAATGATATGTTCGTTTAAACAACATATGAGCACAACATTTATTTAAAGTAGAGACATGATCAATTTAGGAAAAGAACATAAACTTAGCATTTTCATCGCAACAATACATTGTCTCTAAACATGATAATTCGATGAACATAAAATGGTATATGCAGGATGCTCTTTGAAAACATATAGTTTATATACTTAAACATAATCTCAACATATTGAGCCTGGTATTGTATCACATACATCATTCGCGCGCATCCTAAATAGATCCAAGGTAGCTAATCCTGAACCTACTAGGTTACTAGGTCCGTACTATGTCCGTTGACCTAGGGGCAACCTTGGAGCCCATCCCGTGGACCTTGTTAGGGTCCGGTACAAGTCATGCATAAAGTAAAATAACATACATGTTCTTTGTTCTAAAGAGTGTTCTTGTCCCCACTCTTAGGGAAACATTTCTTAGATATTTCATATACGTGAGTCATGCCTAACATGGGTGAAAACATAAGCATGTAGCATAGCATAAATCGGCATGAGTACAATTTAACATGGCATAAGGTAGTGACATAAGGAAAATTAAGCTAACATAAATAGAAATCATCATCTAACATGCATAACGTGGAAGAATTTCAACAAGAATAATTTCTCTAATCCTATTAGCCGAACCTTCTACACATAGTTCTAGATTCTTTCGTTCAAAATCAAGCATACAACATTACATCGTAAGCACTTATACTGTAGGTGAGGGGATACTTACTTCCTACGCTTTTTCACCAATTTATACCGTTAGATTTCGTAAAGAGAAGGCCTCCTACGTGTTCCTTTGTTTTAGCGTGATCCTCTACCAAGTCCTTGAGGAGATCCTTCTTGAAAATTCCCTCTTGAATTATCTCACGATGGAGAAATTATAGAGGCTTTTTTTTTCTCTCTCTTGTTTTCCTCGATGGAGAAAGTGAAAGGGAAATCTTCTTCCGTTTTTTTTATTTGATTATGTGGCAGGAGGAAACGAGAGAGAGAGAAGAGAGGTGAGGTGAAGAGGTGTTGGTCGGCGTTGGGAGAGAAGAGGAGGAGAGAGAATGTGGGTGGTGGGCGGCGTTAGGAAAAACGAGAGAGAGGGTCGGTGTGAGGTTTTAGAGAGAGAAGAGAAAAGAAATATATATATAAATTAGGATTTTTCTCTTAATTTAATTATCCCTTTAAATGATCAGCTAGATTAATCAACTTCTTTCTTTTTTTCTATCAATAGATATATTCTGTTATATCCTACTCATTGGTAATCTTATATATATATATATATATATATATATATTTCCTTTAAACAAAAATATAGTAACTAAAATTTGGGATGTTACAATCCCTTATACCTTATAAAAATTTCGTCCTCAAAACTTAGAACAACTCGGGGTACTTTTGCTTCATGTCATCCTCACATTCCCAGGTGGCTTCTTCATATCGTTGACTTTGCCATAGGACATTCACTAAGGGTACTTCTTTATTCCTTAGTCTTTTGACTTCTCGGTCTAGTATCCGGATAGGTCAACTTCATAGTTCAGGTCCTCTTGAATTTGCACTGTCTGTGGCTCGACAACTTGGTCGGTACTGAAAATGTACTTCTTAAGCATCGAGACATGGAACACGTTGTGAATAGCAGACATCTCCTGAGGTAGTCCTAGCTCGTAAGCTACCTTGCCAACTCTTATCAGGATCTTGTATGGTCCTACGTATCGCGGACTTAGCTTTCCTTTCTTCCCGAATCTCATTATTCCTTTCATAGGAGCTACCCGGAGAAATACCAAATCTCCGACATTGAATTCCAAAGGTCTACGTCGCTGATCCGCATAGTTCTTCTGCCGGCTCTGAGCAATCTCTATTCTTTGGCGGATATTCTGTATCGCTCGGGTGGTGTCGTCAATGAAATCCATCTGAAGTCCCATCTCTTTCTTCTCACCACCTTCGTACCAACAGATCGGAGACCTACATCTCCTCCCATATAATGCTTCATAAGGTGTCATTCCGATGGTAGCTTGGTAGATGTTATTGTAAGCGAATTCCGCTAAACATAAGTAGCGGCACCAACTCCCTTTGAAATCCAAGGCACAAGCTCGTAACATGTCTTCCAGTACTTGGTTCACCCTTTCTGTTTGCCCATCTGTCTGAGGATGAAAGGCGGTACTGAAACACAGCTTCGTGCCAAGTGCCTTATGAACGCATCCCCAAAATTGTGAAGTGAAGCGACCATCCCTATCTGAAATGATGGTCTTGGGAATACCATGTCGTCTGATGATTTCCTTAGCATATAATTGAGTCAGTTGCTTAATCGAATATGTCATCTTGATTGCTAGGAAATGAGATGACTTTGTCAATCTATCAACGATAACCCATATAGCATCATATCCGTTCGTAGTCCTGGGAAGACCTGAAATGAAATCCATAGAGATGTCTTCCCATTTCCACTCTGGAATTTGGATCGGTTGCCGAACTCCTCCAAACCTCTGGTGTTCTGCTTTAACTTGCTGGCAGGTCAGGCAGGTACTGACGTGCTGAGCTACGTCCCTCTTCATACCGGACCACCAGAACTTCTCTTTCATGTCTTGATACATTTTGGTGGATCCCGGATGCATAGAATAGGGTGTAGGATATTTGACGCCGCTAGAGGGGGGTGAATAGCGTTTGACCGTTCGTAGATGGAATTTGTTCTCGTTTGTTTCTACAATTTCGTTAGCGCAGCGGAAATAGAAAAGTAATAACGATAACTAAATGCACAACACGCTAACACAAGGATATAACATGGTTCAGAACCGCATGGTTCTTACTCCACGGATCGAGCTCTACGAGCTCTAGTGATGCGCACGCAACCACTAATAAACACTCATTCTCGGAACAATTCGGAGGCGGAGAAACCTCGTACAATAATGATTACAACAATAATCAAATGAATACAAGCAAATATAATGAAATACAAATGCAAGTGAAGGAAAAACACTTTACAAGATCTTTAGATTGCTTGATCTTTGATTGCCTTGAACTAGCTTTGAAGGACTAGAAAGCACCAACTTCCCCCTTCAATTTCGCTCAAGAAAATCGCTATCTTTTCCTCCATCACGAGCTCCTTTTATAGCTTCAACCTGTGCTGGAAAAAGTCGATCAGTCGACTGCTTGGGACCATCAGTCGACTGATCACACTGTTGCTGTGAGACAACGGTGTAATCCACGCTAGAAAAATCCAATGGCTAGGACATCAGTCGACTGATCATGAGCATCAGTCGACTGATGAGCCATCACTCGACTGCTCGTCGCAGTGGTCGAGTGAGACTCCATTCTGTGGCCGAAAATCCGAGCACCCGGTCGGTGATCACTATCGACCGATTGCTCGCTGAGCCATCGATCACCGCCCACCTGCGGCGATCGCTAGACCACTTCCCGCAGTCAAACCCTAGTTGACTTGGTCCAGTCGACTGCCACATGGCACCAGTCGACTGGCACACCTCAAACATGAGGTTTTAACCCAAGTATGGTGCCCCCATACTTGCTAGACCACCCTTAGCCTAGACCTAAGCCTTCTAGCCACCTCCATCAGCCTCACGCCTCTCGGATTCCTCCAAGTCATCCATGACTTGTTCATCCATCGCGTTAGCCTTCAGATGTTTCCATCGGCTATGTCATGCTAACGGTGTCTACACCGCCAAGGCACATTGGACTTACGCCGCCAAGACTCCGCTTGGACTTTACGCCGCCAACCATTGGACTTATGCTGCCAAGACTCCCGCTTGGACTTTACGCAGCCAATATCAAACCCCTTGGACTTCTAATGCCAAGACTCAAGCTTGGACTTTCCCTTGCCAACCCATGTTGGACTTTTACATGCCAAGTACTCAAGACTTGGACTTTACCAAATGTCAAGTGTTCAACTTGGATTTTCCATGCCAAGTACCCATGACTTGGACTTTACCTTGACAATTTCATTGTCATATATTTTTGTCGAACATCAAAACATCATTCGAGTCAAACTCGAGTCCTGGTCAATCGTGACCTGGGTCGATTGCACCAACAATCTCCCCCTTTTTGATGTTTGACAAAAACCAAAACATTTGAGTTAGACCGCTAACTCAAGTCTCTTACCAATTATTCTAAATTGGTGATCCCAAATATTTTTCCAAACATATTCTCCCCCTTTTTGACATACATCAAAAGGTTATTTCTCCAAGGAGGTCAATGTCTCATGGCCCAATGAGATCTTACAATCTCCCCCTTTGTCCAAAAATACCTAGGATGCCTACCATCTTCTTAGTGATAAGTCCCATATCACTCAAGAGAGGCAATCTTATGCACTCTCCCAATTTCCAAACTGGGTTTCTAAAAATCCATCAGTTTTCCAAATTGATAACATTTTCTCCTTGGATACCTCCCCCTAAAGGCTTGCTCCCCCTTGACCATTGCACCAACAATGTCCTTGGGAAGTCCCTAAGCCAATAGGAACTCTAAATCATCAAGGTTAAGGTTAGAAATTCAACATTGAACTTCCCAACACCTTAAAATTGACACAAACCCTAAACACCTCTCCTAATCTATATCCAATGGATTTTCACCCTTCATGCTTCCCAAAGCATATCCTAGGGTCAGGAGTGGTTAGGGACCTTAACCACAGCTGAAATCGGGTTAAACAACTTTGGTTATCCCGAAATTAGGCTATCAGTCGACTCTGTCAGCTACCAGTCGATTGATGTGTCCATCGATCGTGACCGAAACACAATGATCGAGTGATCTGCTACGCAATGAGTCCAAACACTTCCCATCGATCATTTGCCTTGTAGAAGGCGATCGATAATCGAAAACCTGATTTTCAGAAATCAGACTCGACTTTTGGAAATTCATAAGTAATTCTACGTAAATCAAAAAATCACGAAACTTGATACATATATTACTTATCACACATACAATCAGTGAAAAATTTTGGAAAAATATTTTTACCATTGAAATAGGAGATTGGTACAAAGTTCAAAACTATTAAAAACTTTAAAGTTTTTGATCCACTTTGTATCAACTTCTACAATGATGATGGCTATCAAAAGATAGATTTCACCAAAGTTTTCTAAATTGATTTTAAAATAATTTTGAAAACCTATTTTGAACCATAATTTATTGGCTAAATATACATAACTTGTATATTAGCTTTCCTTATGATTCTTGGTGATAATTAAAATAAGTTTGAGTTCATCTAGATGCACTACCTATGCACCTTGAACCTAACTTATTATCCTAGCATCTCACATGTATCTAGGGTGTATAAATACACATACATGTCAATGTGATGTGAGATGTGGGTTTTGATTCATTTTATCTAGGGTTTCATGCATTTCCTAGGCAACCCTACTTGATTCTCTTATAATTGAGGCTTTAAGTCATGTCATTTTCCTTAAATCAATGTTCAATCAAATTAATGCATGAAATGATCATGGCATAGTGATAGCAAAATAAAAACATTACCAATGATCATGATGTCATGGCATATGATGAAATTTAATAACACATGACATATAAAATAATCCTAAACAATAACATGACATGTTATATGATAAGATGCAATTTCATGTCATGATATAGCAACTTTCATAAGCCAACACAATAATACAAATACTCATCCAAACACACAAGATTTTCACAAACAGAAATTTCATTTAATCTAAAAGATTTCAGTCTATTACATTCATAATGGAGATTGGATATGCTCGATCTCACTACAAAAACTGAAAACCAGAGAAAATCTAACATCCTCTATATCTAGTCGTCTGCAGGAGGTGGCGGTGGAGGAGGGCTGCTGACTCAACGTCCAGGCCCGCATCATCTCAAACATATCGGTAGTTGCTCGATCGGCTCTGGGACTCCTCTCCATCCGATCAAGGCGTGCGTCGAAAGATGCTTGGCTCTGCTAAGATCTCTGGCGACCTAGAGTCAATCGTCTGTGATAGTCACGGAATCTGGACTCGGCGCCACGACGATCGATGGACCCACCGATGCATTTCTTTGGCATCGATCATCCTCATCGGCGTGGATCAATCCTCATAGTCCTCTGCCGCCTCTCTGGGTACCCGAGGAGGCTCTCTGCGTGCCGTGGGTGGTGGTCGAGGCGCCAACTCCATCTGTCCAGCCCCCATCCGCAGCTTTGCTAATGAGAAGTTGCGAGTCGATATGCAATCGTACACCTCAGAGAGCGCTCTCAGAGAACCCCTGTGAATGTTGATGCCTACTGACTCTAGCCATGCGGTGATAATGTGACCATATGACATATGCACTTTCCCTTGTACAGGGGAAATGAAATGCACTATGCAATGAAATATGTTTAGGGCAAAGTTTATGTCTAACCTATTACGCATGGCGTATAGTAGAAAGAGATGGGGAGGCCGAATCTTGGCGGACCAGTGACGATAGGAAGAAAACACCCAACAATGACCTTGTAGAGTACATTGTCAGGTGCAGATAACTCACTAATAGGGAATAAGTTCTGGGCCGGTGGACGAGGATGACCAAAAATGTGCTCATGCATGGATTCTAAAGAAATATGGTCAAATGGCTCGGGTAAAGGAGCATCGAAAGTGGGGTAAAAAATGAAGGTGTCATCCGAGGGCTTACACTCGAGAAACTCCTGCAATATCACAGGAGTGAACTCTAAATCGCGTTTTGCAACGCGAGTAGTGTAGGTAGGGCCATCGTCTACCTTCTTTAGGTTCTGATAAAATTCCTTAAGAAGGTCATCGTTAATAGGATGGGTGCATAAGACAATTTTCATGAGATGATAGTATGCAAATAAGTCCATGATATCACTACAGTAGCGATTGAAAAAGTCCCTATCGATGTACCTAACCAACATAGGTTGGTACAATCGAGATTCACCCTCAGGTGGATCATTCCTACGGGTTCTCCTATTATGAATGCAATGTAATGATATGACGTGCAAGGACAACAATACATGATTAGATAAAAATAAACTACAATGGAAAGGAAAATTAGGGTTTTGGGTAAGAAAAATTTTACTTAGGTGTCATTTGGAGGTGTGACGATGAGATGCTCAGATATCGCTGAGGGAGTCGCCGGAAAGTTCGCCGGAGGACTCAGACTTGGAACCTAATAAAGGAAACAAACCCTAGAACGAGTGAACTAAGGCTTGAAATAAGTGAAAAACGCAAGAAGAGGGGCTTATCTATCAAACCTAAAAGCTTGGGCGGCTGGCACGGCCGGAAGGATTGGTCGGAGAAGGGGATGGCGATCGGAGAAAAGAGAAAAACGAAGAAGCGTCGCGTGAAGACGCCGAACCCTAGCGGTTCGGCGTTATAAAATCGCGATCGATCGTGATGTCGACATCGGTCGGATCGCGTTTATTAGCGGGTTTACCGGTGACGGTCGGCGATCCGGCTCGGCAATCGGCCTTGAACCTTCGCGTGGCGTGCTCACGGTAACATCGATCGGTGTTGTCACCACTCGGTGATGGCGAGCACTCGGTGATGCCCCTCGGCCTCGGTGAGCAGTACCATCAATCGGTGATGTTGGCGGTCGAGTCCGCGCGACACTCATTCTTTGGGCGCGCGTATCGTGCTACAATATGATCAGTCGACTGATAATTGTATCAGTCGACTGATATCTGATTTCCTTTTCTGAAATTCAAAAAATCTCGATTTCTCCATCTAAATTATTCCATTTTATCATGTTTAATTTTGTATATCGAACATATTGATGTTACACTTATATTCATGTATTCGTTAATGTATTTTAATGTTTTATTCCATTTTGGCAAACATTAACATCCAATGATTTCCAAATCCTAACATCTCACCCTTTCTAAGTGTTGAAATACACAATCAAGGTAAAAGACTTGTTTTGTGAGATGCAATCCATCCTAGACATTCCTTCCATGCAAATACATGGTGAAATATATGAAGCATGGTAAGTACAAGACATCAAGTTGTGTGGCACTTGAGTATCACTTTAGATGTTACTTTTACATCTTAAACACACTTTTCTTGATACATGAACTTCTAAAGTGTGCCAACAATCAAAGTTACACACTATGACCTCTAAATCTAGAATGTGCCAATTTTATTGATTTTCATGTTTTTCAAAAATATATTGACACATCCTAAAATCCTTTAGGATTAAGGCTCAAATGTATTTCCAAGGTAATCATAACCTCGAAAATAACCTAAAGTGTCACCTTTACCATGGTTGAGTTAACTACTCATCTAATCATGGTTGGCACATTCTAATCCATTTAACGTGAATCAATCACGCTCTTTGGAACCCAAAATCTATTTGAGCTCATTGAATTAATTAGGTATTCCTTAGGGATAATCTCCCTAGATACCTTCCTAATGACCCTCCTGGAAGCATTAGCCTTGGTCATTGTGGTCTTATCTAGGTTGACTCTAGAGGTAACTCCCCTTGCAACCTTGGTCTTCCTAGACCTAGTTTGTGTTCCATAGTCAAATGGAACACAATGATAAGTCACCTTAGGCTTAGGTTTGTGACCCAAACCTTTCTTGCCCTTGGTTGACTTTTGTCTTTTGGGTCCTAGATGTTGACTTTGAGATCTTGACCCTTGACTTTGACTATTAGACCCTTGAAATTGATTTTGTAGCTTATTTAGGGTCTTTTCCAGTTTTTCAAGCCTTGACCTTAAGGCTTGGTTCTCTAATTCTAATTGCCCAAATGATTTTTGATTAGGTTTTTGGGCATTACCATTTACCTTAGACATATGTTTACCCTTATTGGAATTGATACCTAAATGGTTTTCGATTTTCTTAATTGCTTTCTTAGGAATGACATTTCTAGGGACATTAGTCCCAAATTTCTCCTTCTTTGAAATAGATCTAGAGTTATCATTCCTAGCATGCTTCGATTCATAAGTAATAGCAAAGTTATTTGAATTAATTCTAGCATGCTTTTGCTTAGAATTTAAGGAATGAGCATTATGAAAATGTACCTTAAAGTTTTCCTTAGTAGCTCCCCCTACTTGTGTTACTCCTTCTTGGGTCTTCTTGCTCCCCCTAGGACATTGATTTTGGTAATGTCCCGGTTGCCGACATTTGAAGCAAATGATGTGCTTCTTGTCTTTAGATGATGGGGAATCGGCATCCTTTGACTTTTGTTGACTTTTAGGCATCAGAGGAGTCTTCTTAACCTTCTTTGGGCACTTGCTCTTGTAGTGCCCATACTCCCTACACTCAAAACACAATATATGGATTTTATTTGAAATTTGAGTGTTTGAGTTACCTAGTTCGGTGGTGAGGATCTCTTGAGCTTGTTCTTCCTCTTGACCGGATGTAGATGTTACTTCTTGTTGCTCCGGTGTTGAGGATGCTCTAATCTCCTCAATCCTAGAAGTGGATACTTCTTCTACTTCTTCCACCTCTTCTTTCTCCGATCCGGAGGTTGACTCCTCACTTTCTTATGAGGATGATGAATTAGCATCTTCGGTCTCTTCCTCTTGGACCGGTTGTGAGCCTTCATGATATTTTGCCACTTGACTCCAAAGCTCTTTGGCATCCTTGTACTCACCTAGCTCACACATAATTTTATTAGAAATCAAATCAACCAAGAATTTAATTACCTTTGTATTCTTTTCGAACTCTTGGATTTGTTCCTCGGTCCACTTCTTCATCTTGAGAATTCCTCCCTTGGGCCCTTTTGGATATTGAAATCCCTCCATCAAAATGCCCCACTCTTTAAAGTCCTTCATCATCAAGAATTCTTCAATCCTCACCTTCCATTGATTGAATCCTTCTTGTCCATAGAAGGTATAAGGGATAGGTGTGTTGATATCTCATCCAAGCTTGTCTTGGAATTCCATCTTCACCCTCTAGCGTCTTGCTCCCGGTTGTTAATCCGTTGAAGAGCCACCAGGCTCTGATACCAATTGTAGGATATTTGACGCCGCTAGAGGGGGGTGAATAGCGTTTGACCGTTCGTAGATGGAATTTGCTCTCGTTTGTTTCTACAATTTCGTTAGCGCAGCGGAAATAGAAAAGTAATAACGATAACGAAATGCACAACACGCTAACATAAGGATATAACGTGGTTCAGAACCGTACGGTTCCTACTCCACAGATCGAGCTCTACGAGCTCTAGTGATGCGCACGCAATCACTAATAAATACTCCTTCTCGGAACAATCCGGAGGCGGAGAAACCTCGTACAATAATGATTACAACAATAATCAAATGAATACAAGCAAATACAATGAAATACAAATGCAAGTAAAGGAAAAACACTTTGCAAGAGCTTTGGATTGCTTGATCTTTGATTGCCTTGAACTAGCTTTGAAGGACTGGAAAGAACTAACTTCCCCCTTCAATTTCGCTCAAGAAAATCGCTATCTTTTCCTCCATCACGAGCTCCTTTTATAGCTTCAACCTGTGCTGGAAAAAGTCGATCAGTCGACTGCTCGGGACCATCAGTCGACTGATCACACTGTTGCTGTGAGACAACGGTGTAATCCACGCTGGAAAAATCCAACGGCTAAGACATCAGTCGACTAATCATGAGCATCAGTCGACTAATGAGCCATCACTCGACTGCTCGTCGCAGCGGTCGAGTGAGACTCCATTCTGTGGCCGAAAATTCGAGCACCCGGTCGGTGATCACACTATCGGTCATTTGCTCGAGCCATCGATCGGTGGCCACCTCAGCGATCATTTGCTAGACCACTTCCTGCAGTCAAACCCTAGTTGACTTGGTCCAGTCGACTACCACATGGCATCAGTCGACTGGCACACCTCAAACATGAGGTTTTATCCCAAGTATGGTGCCCCCATACTTGCTAGACCACCCTTAGCCTAGACCTAAGCCTTCTAGCCACCTCCATCAGCCTCATGCCTCTCGGATCTCTCCAAGTCATCCATGACTTGTTCATCCATCGCGTTAGCCTTCAGGTGCTTCCATCGGCTATGTCATGCTAACGGTGTCTACACCGCCAAGGCACATTGGACTTACGCCGCCAAGACTCCGCTTGGACTTTACGCCGCCAACCATTGGACTTATGCTGCCAAGACTCTCGCTTGGCCTTTACGCAGCCAATATCAAACCCCTTGGACTTCTCATGCCAAGACTCAAGCTTGGACTTTCCCTTGCCAACCCATGTTGGACTTTTACATGCCAAGTACTCAAGACTTGGACTTTACCAAATGCCAAGTGTTCAACTTGGACTTTCCATGCCAAGTACCCATGACTTGGACTTTACCTTGACAATTTCATTATCATATATTTTTGTCGAACATCAAAACATCATTCGAGTCAAACTCGAGTCCTGGTCAATCGTGACCTGGGCCGATTGCACCAACATAGGGGGTTCCGTGAGCCTCCTCTAATATCTTTTTGCGTAGTTCCGGATCATTAAGGATACATAACCGATCCCTAAGGTATAATACTCCGCTATTGGCGATACGGAAACCCTCGCCTTTTCCTTCTAGGATCTCCTGCTTGATCCTTTGGAGACTTGGATCATCACTTTGTTTTGCTAATATGTCATCGAATAGTGCTGGTATTATTGTCATGGTCGAAAGCTGCCCGGAAATTACCTTGATTCCATAGCGCATAATTTCCTTCTCCTGCGGTCGAGACAATACCGATAAGGACATCAGGGTGGCACTGGACTTCCTGCTGAGTGCATCGGCCACTTTGTTTGACTTGCGGGATGGTAAAGATATCTCGATCATAGTCCTTCACGAGCTCCAGCCATCTGCGTTGTCTCATATTGAGGTCCTTTTGAGTGAAGAAATACCGCAGACTCCGGTGATCCGTATAAATCTTACACTGTGCTCCATACAGATAGTGCCTCCATACCTTGAGAGTGAAGACCACAGCTGCTAGCTCTAAATAGTGAGTGGGATAGTTCTTTTAATGTTCCTTGAGTTGCCTAGAGGCATAGACAATAACTTTACCCCTCTGCATAAGTACAACTCCGAGTCCCAATCCGGAGGCATCGCTGTACATGTCGAAGCTCTTGTCGTTCTCTGGGAGAGTAAGGATTGGAGCACTTGTAAGTCTCCTTTTCAGCTCCAAGAAACTCTTCTCACATTCCTCCGTCCATACATACTTCTTGTTCTTCCGGGTGAGAACTGTCATAGGTGTTGCTATTCTGGCGAAGTCTTCTACGAATTTCTGGTAATAGCCCGCTAATCCGAGAAAACTCCTCACTTCGCTAGCATTCTTTGGCCTACTCCAGTTACTCACAGCTTCAATCTTTCTTGGGTCTACCATAACTCCGTCTTTGGATATAATATGACCCAGAAAGATACTTGATCGAGCCAGAATTCACATTTGGAGAACTTGGCATATAGTTGCTTTTCTCGAAGAATCTGTAATACCATCTTCAGGTGTTCGGCATGCTCTTCTTGATTTCTCGAATAGACGAGGATATCGTCAATGAAGTCGATCACAAACTTATCAAGAAACGCCGAGAATACCCGATTCATCAGGTCCATGAACATAGCAGGAGCATTCGTCACTCTGAAAGGCATGACTACGAACTCATAATGTCCGTATCTTGTTCAGAAAGATGTCTTCGATATATCATCTGGTTTCACTTTCACTTGATGATAGCCAGATCTGAGGTCAATCTTTGAAAAGACGGTGGCACCTTTTAACTGGTTGAATAGATCATCAATCCGTGGTAAAGGGTACCTATTCTTGATCGTCACATTATTTAGCGCTCGGTAGTCTATGCACAGGCGCATAGTCCCATCCTTCTTCTTTCTGAGCGATCTGGAGCTCCCCATGGAGAGTGACTAGGGCGAATAAAACCCTTGTCGAGTAACTCCTGTAGCTGTCCCTGAAGTTCCTTCAATTCGGTCGGCGCCATCCGGTAAGGTGCTTTAGAGATCGGGTGAGTACCAGGAATTAATTCGATCTCAAATTCAATTTCCCTATCAGGGGTTAACCCTGGTAGTTCATCAGGAAATACCTCTGGGTAGTGGCATACCACTCTGACATCTTCTAGCTTCTGATCCTCGGCTTGACTTGTATCAACCACATGTGCTAGAAACCCAGTGCATCCCCTGTCTAACATCTTGCATGCCTTTAGAGCTGATAAGAATTTATAGGTTATGTTCCTTGGCTCTCCAATGAATTCAAACATAGGTTCTGCCTCAGGCTGAAAGACCACTTTTCTCTTACGGCACTCGATCGAAGCACCGTACTTGCTTAAGAAATCCATGCTCAATATGACAACATAATCCTACATGTCGAGCACTATCAGATCACAGTAGAGTTCTCTGTCTGCAATTCTAATGGGTGTGGCTCGCAGCATATGAGTAGAAGGCATCACTTCTCCCGAGGGCAGGGTCGTTAAGAACTCGCAATCCAAAACTTGCGGGGGTATGCCAATCTTCTTTGTGAAAGGCGTAGAGACAAACGAGTGTGTTGCACCAGTATCAAATAATACAGTAGCATGCTGACAGAAAATAATTATCTGACCTATGACAATAGTAGAATCGTTTGCCACGTCTTCCTTAGTGAGAGAGAAAACCCTGGCATTCGTCGCAACTGGCGGGGCTTCCAATCTCCCTTGGCTTATCTGGGTACCTTCTATTGCAGCTTGCATCTGGTGTAGCTGTGAAGGAGCACCCTATCGGGCATCTTCGAGGAGGTGCACGAACACAGGTAGGGCGATCCTTGAATCTGTGTCCTTCCAGTCCACAGCGGTAGCATCTATTCGTGCCCTTGTAGCACACCCCGGTATGTGGTTTCCCACATGTAGTACATTGGGGAATCTTGGCTTGTTTGTTCGCTGGACCACCTTTAGAGGCGTTCCATTGTTTCCTCTTGCCACTGTGGTTTCCTTTCCAGTTACCTTGAGCTTTCTGACCTCCTGGCTGGCCTTGACTCTTGCCTTCACTCAGCGCCTTCTTTTCCTAGTTAATATTGTTCAGGTAGTGCTTGATGATTAGGGCACTACTGAACAGCTCCTCTGTGGTCTGCGGTCTATTCACTCCGCCGGTCACGTTCAGAGCTATCTCAGGTCGGAGCATCTTCAGCATAAGTCTGACCCTTTCTTTTTCTGTGTTGACCAACTCTGGGCATAGGCGTGCGAGTCGGTTGAATCTTTTCACCGCTTTGTTAACTGATAGGTTACCTTGCCTGAACCTGGTGAAATCATCGTAGTGCTTGTTGGTCACTCGCATATGGAAGAATTCTTCGAAAAATTCATCTTCGAAGTCCGTCCATCTCATTTGGTTTACTTGCCTCTTTGCTTTAATTCTTTCCCACCACATTCGAGCATCTCCAGAAAGGCAAAAGGATGCGCACTTAATCTTTTCATGTTCAGGCCAATCCAGCAACTCTACTATGCTTTCCACCGTTTTGAACCAGGACTGGGCATCCCATGGTTCACAATTATCCGAGAAATTCTCCGGTTTCAGCCTTTGCCACTGGATCAGGTAAGCTTCTGTTCGAACTATCAGGCCAGAGCCTCCTCGGACATAATGATGGATCGAGCTCTCCATCCTCTCTCAAAGGGTTGACTCGTTTAGATCTCCTAACATGTACATAGTCATAGATCAAGCTCTCCATCTACTCTCAAAGAGTTGCCTAATTTAGCTCTCTCAGCTCGAACATAGTTGTAGATTGAGCTCTCCATCCTCTCTCGAAAAGTTGACTAGTTAAGCTATCTTGACTCAAACATAGTCATGAATCGAGCTCTTCATCCCTTCTCGGAGGGTTGACTCATTCAACTCTCTTGATTCGAGCATAATTGTGAATTGAACTCTCCATCCTCACTTGGAGGGTCGACTCATTCAACTCTCCTAGTCGTGAATCAAGATCTCCATCCTCTCTGGGGAGGTCGACTGGTTCAACTATCCCAACTTAAACATAATCATAGATCGAGCTTTCCATCTCCTCTTGAAGGGTCAACTCGTTTAATTCTCCTAACTCAGACATAGTCGCAAATTGAGCTCTCCATTTCCTCTAAGATGATAGATTTGTTTAGTTTTTTCAACTCAAACATTTTGTAGATCAAGCTTTCCATCCCGACATGGAGGGTTGACTTGTTTAGTTCTCCCGACTTGGACATAATCTCAGATTGATCTCTTCATCCCTCTCGAAGGGTCAACTCGTTCAACTCTCTCGACTCGAATATAGTCGCAAATCGAGCTCTCCATCTCCTCTCTAAGAGTCAGCTTGTTTAGTTCTCTTGACTCGAACATTGTCATGGATCAATCTCTTCATCCTTTCTTCAAGAGTCGACTCATTTCTCTCTCTCTCGGTTTAGACATAGTTGCGGGTTGAGATCTGCATCCCCCTCATTCAACTCTCTTGACTAGGACATAGTCGTGAATTGAGCTCTCTATCCCTGCTCGAAGGGTTGTCTCATTTAGTTCTTCTAGCTTAAATATAGTCACAAATCGAGATTGTTAGGAGTATGGGGAATACAATCAAAGTCTCATATTAATAAGACATGAAAAAAATCATGTGCTTATAAGATAAAAAGATATCTCTATTGGGATGAGGCCTTTTGGGTAAAACTAAAAAATAAAATCATGAGGGTTTAGGCTCAAAGTGGACAATATCATACAATTGTGGAGATATATGAATTTTATAGGCACTAACAATTAGTATCAGAGCTATGATCCATATCAAGCCATGATCCTCGAACGAAGGAAGTGGAGCTCTCATGTCCGAATCAAGAGAATCAGACACCAAGCAGGAAGTTCAGTTGGATCAAGAGGATCAAACAACTGACAGAAAGTCCAGCTGGGTCAGGAGGACCAATAATTGGCAAGAAGTCCTGGTGGGTTGAGGATCGAACATCAAACAGAGGAAGTCCTTCAAAGACAGATAGACTTGAGGGGGATTGTTGGAAGTATGGGAAATACAATCAAAGTTTCACATTGGTAAGACATAGAAAAGATCATATGCTTATAAGATAAAAAGATATCTCCATTGGAAAGAGGTCTTTTGGGTAAAGCCCAAAAACAAAAATATGAGGGTTTAGACTTAAAGTGGACAACATCATACCATTATGAAGATATATGAATTTTATAGGCACTAACAGAGATCTTCATTCCCTCTTACAGGGTTTACTAGTTTAGCTCTCTCAACTCAAACATAGTCACAGATTGAGCTTTCCATCCCCTCTCAGAGGGTCGACTCATTCAAGCTCTTTTGACTCAAACATAATCGCAAATTGAGCTTTCCATCCACTCTTAGAGGGTTAACTTATTCTATCTCTTCCGACTTAGATATAGTTGCAAATCAAGCTCTCAATTTTCTCTCGATGGGTCGACCCATTGAACTTTCCTGACTAAGGTATATCTACGAATTGAGCTTCTAGTTCCCCTCTGAAAGATCTCCTTCTCCAACTCTTCTGGGCTTAGCCCAATAGCAGTCAGAAAAAAAGCAAAGAAAAGTGGAGGGGATAAGTACACTTGGAATAAAATCATCTATATAGCTAAAAATCAGTTATTACACTGGCCCTATTGGCATAACAATAAAAAAGAAAAGGCACAAGTAGGGCTTGACCCTAATCTAAGCGGGAGCTCTCTTGAGAGATGCTCTCTAGGACCTTGTAAAGGTTCAAGAAGTTGGTAAGGTTCTTCTCAGGAGAGTAGCCAACCTCTTTGAAGTATTGAACAACCCCACCCCCACCACACCCCCCCCCCCCCCCCCAAAAAAAAAAAAATCATGCTTGAAGAGGAAGGCGGAAATAGTCACCTAGTAGGTGCAAAACTTCAATGACTCCAAAAAGGATTTCATCTCCTTGGCCTACCACCCTTCTTCCCTAGCATAGTAGTTAGGTAGTTCTTTCTTAGTTTGTTCTAGCTCGATTGTTAGGAGGGAGTTATTGTCTTTCTCCTTGCTATTGTTCTCTCAGCCTCCTATCAATCACCTTTCAAATCTCTCAGCTCAACTTTGAGCTTGAGGAGTTACTCCGAATATAGATTTACTTTAGCTCAAATGTCCCCTAACTCTTGGGTTCGCTATTCTAATTGAGCTTGGTGCTCTACTCCTTGAGCTCAATGATGGTAATAGCTATTGGACAATCAAGGGAGGTGGGACGGAAGTTTTCACTGCCGAGCTAGAAGCTATGGGATAAGCCGGTTTAGACTTTGGAAAATCAAATGAATGCTAGAAGAAGAAGAGAGTCTTACCTTGACACTAGTGGTGGTCTTCTCATCTACCAGTGTCGTTAGGAAGAGGCATTTGATGGCCCCTATCTCGGCTTCATAAATACTCTCCAATGTAACCTTGTGGATGTTTCGGACAAGGATCGACGAGGAAGATCATACCCAAAGCCAGGCAAGGATGGTGAGCTTGGACTAAGGGGAAAGACCAGTTCTTGAGGAGATCAAGGTGGAAGTGAAGCAGGAAGGCTCAACTAGTGGGGGAGTCAGATAGGTGAAGGGCTTAAACTTGGTGAAAGTAGAGAGTTCAACTTGGAAAGATGTAGCAGGAGTTGAGCCCTTTTGCAAGGCCACAAGGGTTGCTCAGACTTGATAGAGGAGATTGCCTGGGGAATTAAGGATTCTCATGGGATCGATTTGTCCCCTCATGGGTCAAATCCTCTGGTGTAGGGGTCGAGGCATGATGGAGTTGAGACCACTTTATATGCTTGTTGATGGAGTCTCACCACGTTTTTTCCATTGGAAAAATAAAAAGGAAAAAATGAGTTAGTGATCATAGAAAGATGACAAATTTGAACTAAGTACCTGGAGGAAGGGTGAGTTCGATCTCCACGGGACTTAACCCAAAGTAGAAGAGAAAATCCTTCTTAATTAACAAATTGATGTCAAATTAGAGATCTTGAAGAACCTCGACAGTTCTTTAGTAGGTCGGATTGTTCCTAAAGCAATCCAACCAAGATGGGATGGTAGCTTGATCTGCTAAGTTGTCAGACAAGGAAAGCACGCGATGAAGTAGACGACGCCAACCTCATTCTTCTTGGGATAAAAGAAATGATGGAAGATGATGAGGGAGAAGGGGATTTGGTAGAAATAGAAAATGATGGCAACTACATAGAGAAGCAGAAAGGAGTTGGGGGTTAGTTGGCTCAAAGGAATCATGAAGTAAAAGATCTCTTCAAAGAAGGGAGGAAGGGCGAAGCGAAAGCCACTGGCCATAGAAGAAGGTGGAGTAATCAACTAGTGATATATGGGGGTGTTGAGAAAGTCAGAGAATCTAGAGTAGATGGTTAGTAGGTATGCCGAAGATGATGAAAAGGGTTGAGTTCTCGATCTTTGTATAACTAAATTGGTTGGTCTCAAACCAAAACTAAGTAGAAGGGTGAGAATCCATTGTAAGTGTTAGAGTATTGAGAATACAATCAAAGTCTCACATTGGTAAGACATGGAAAAGATCATGTGCTTATAAGATGAAAAGATATTTCCATTGGTATGAGGTCTTTTGGATAAAGCTCAAAAACAAAACCATGAGGACTTAGGCCTAAAGTGGACAATATCATACTATTGTGGAGATATATGAATCTTACAAGCACTAACAATAAGTGTGACTGAAGAAAATGAAAGAGGAAGAAAAACTTACAGGTCAAGGATGAAATCTAGAGGTGCAAGCATGGGAGTTATAGAAGTGGTGAGTGTTAGGACCATTGAGTATGCCCCAAGTTCTGACGAGGAGCAAACAATTAATGGGAAACCATTAGATGTAGGGAAAAAGCACAGGTTGTGTACCTTGCCCTGCCCCTCGGATGTGGTTCAGGGTGATTTGGAGGATGTCACAACCTTCAAGATCCAATGTAGTTGTTGAAGTTCAATGATAGATGAAACATGTATAATAGGTGATCTTCATATTCCCAAGGCAGATCAGGAATCAGAAGAGTGATTTGGTTCTCAAATGGTGACTCAATTTGGTGGATTCTCAAGGAGCGACTGAGGAACAAGATTGATTGGTTTGTAGATTTATAAAAGAGGAGCCCAACCAAGATGGGGCAGGCCACGCATATCCCAATGATGGGAATCTTAGAGGTTTGGATTCGACAAATGTCTAATTAGTCTAAATACTTCCACCTTCAACTAGACTAGGGGGAAGTTTGTGACATGCCAGAGATGACGGGGATCCATGTAGCAAGCACATAACTAAGTCAACATAACAATACACTAAGTGGGCATATATCATATATATAGACTTTAAGATGATGTCACCTAGTTAAAGGTAGACTTGAACTTTTCCCAAGGGGTGGCTCAACTGACTTGAGCTTGGCCCTAAGAAGCAGCTCAACCAACTTGAGCTCAGACCAAGGGGGAACTCTGTTGGTGTAGGGGCACCAGATGATCGAACCTGTGTTTTGATTATGGCAAAGACTCAAAGTTAAGATTACATCGTTATCTCACGAGCTGAATCGAGTGTGTAGAAAAGTGCTAAAGCTGGAGCTGAAGGCTAGCAACACCCAGAGGAAGTCGTGGTGGTCGGGCGACACTCGAGTGACTTCGGAGGGAGCCGAAGGAATCGAGTGGAAGGCCGGAAGCGAGGGATACAAAGTAAGTATCGAGGTAAGCTCGTGTGTGTGAGTGTAAGTGAGGTCGTATCCTCCTTACGGGGATGGTCTTAAGCGTAGATCCGACCAAAGATATCCCATGGATGGTCTAGGTCGAGATCGGATGGTCGGCGACCGTCGAAATTATGTTTTTGTTGAGCTAACTTTGACTTGCAGCAAGCATCGACGACATTACTTGGAGCACTCATTTATCGTCCATCGCGATCGGCCCGCGATCAACACTCGTGATCTTCGCCATCGATCGATCGATGATGGCCATCGATCGAGGAGTCAAGCCTTATCACCTCATTCCAAGGAGCTTTGTGTCCATTTGTGATTGGTTGAAGACTCATTCGATGAGGGGCTCAAAGGCTATAAAAGGAGGGCTTGTCCTAGGGTTTTTCATCAATTCAAAAGCTTCCAAGTGGTTCCGATACGCTACAAGTCTCCGACATTCCTACGATGAAGCACTGCCGAGACGACGACTCAAGATCCAAGATTCAAGTCTTCAAAAGTCGTCAGTATAAGCTTTAATTTGTATAAGTTATTCTTTTTATTTCGAGATTTAAATCGTATCAAGGAAAGGGGGAGTGTCCCTCTACCTTGAGTCCTTCTTGAGTTTTGTATTCGGTTAACTCCTACCTCCAACGAGGAGGAGTTCGTTTAGTGTTTTGCCCTCCGTGCGTGGTCAAGGACCACTAGGGCCTTGGAGTAGTAGCCGTAGGCTATGAACCAAGTAAAAAACTCATTGTCTCTCCTGTTTTAGATTTACTTTCCACTGTGTTTACTCGTGTCTCAACAAACGATTTCGAAAAAGGGTTTTATCGCTATTCACCCCCCCCCTCTAGCGATCCGCTCGATCCAACAATTGGTATCAGAGCTGGGGGCGCTCAGATTCGGTGTAACCACCCGTCGAGCATTTTTCTTTTCGTATTCATCGTTTTAAGATTTCTCCCACACTACTAATCCAAGACCAAGTCTTGGTACATAGTTTTTTGTTGTGTTTTTGCAAGTACTAATCACCTTCGGAGTACCTCACGATCAATCGAGCATAACTTTTGCTACAAGTGGACTCACAAAACATTCTACCCACCAAATCGAAGCTCTCTGAGAGATCTACACTTCTTACTAGGGTTTACTCTCGTAACAAGTTATTTTCATCCCCAGAAATCGACGTTTAGTACCCTTTCGGGGACATCGAAGGTTGTGAGTACTTACTTTTTGTTTAGTTTCTTATCTCTTTGTTTAACTTTCTATTTCTCATTTGTTTTTTTTATTTCCCACACCACTAATCCAAGACTCGAGTCTTGGTAAGTTTTTTTGTATTTTTTTTGTGTGTGCAAGTTTTTCTTTATGGCTCACATTGAGGGGTACAACACCACCCGACCTCCGTTCTTTAGTGGAGATGATTTTCGTTACTGGAAAGGTCGGATGGAGTATTTTCTAAAAACACAAGTCGAGTCTTGGATAATCATCCAAACCGGCTTTGCTCTACCCACCAATGATCAAGGCGAGCCCCTGGATTTCAACAAGTGGACCAATACAACCAAGAGACAAATCGAAGTCGATGCAAGAGCAACCCAAATATTACAATACGGTTTGTCTAAGGAAGAGCTCAACCGCATCGGACCCTTCATCAGTGCAAAAAATCTGTGGACAAAACTCATAGAACTACACGAAGGGACTAACGACGCGAAGGTAAGTAAGTGTGACTTACTACTTAATAAATTGTATAACCTAAAAATGCAGGAATGTGAGATGGCAACACAATTACACACCCGCATTCAGAACATTATCAATGACATGCAAACCATCGGACACAAGGTCGAAAACCGTGACCTCCTAAGGTACGTTCTTAACTCATTTCCTAGGACTACCTTGTGGGCATCCATGGTTGATGCCTACAAGGTCTCTAAGGACCTTTCAAAGCTTAGGTTAGACGAATTATTTTCCGAGTTTGAACTTCACGAGCAAACTAACATGGTCCGAGCCGAGAGAGGTATTGCTCTACTTGCAGGACAAAGAAGCAAGACACCCACTAGGCAAGAAGATGGACTCGAACCCGAAGACAAATCAGAGTCCGAATCCGAATAGGTGGAAGCAATAGTGAACGTAGTGCAGAAGATCGTTCGGAGGAAAATGAGGCTACTAAAGAACCAAAAGAGGGCACAATTCAAATCAAATCAAAAGAAGGCTTTTCATGCAACATGGGACAACGAAGAAGGCGTCGGCATAGCATGCATGGCAAGATTCGAAGAGTCTGAGTCAGAGTTCGAATCTGAATCCAACTACAACACCGACTCCGAACTCGAGGACTACTTCGAGAAGCAACTCAAAGCCGGACCGAAAGAGAAAATTAAGGTTAGCCACTCACTAATTCATACGTTTTATAATACGATTAAATTGCTAACTAGGAAATTAGCTAAATCCGAGTCTAGGGTCGAGTCCTTGGTTGAGGAGGTTAAAACCCTCAAACAAGAGACACCCCTAAACTCTTCGACAAGTCGAGTTCAAGAGGAGAACTCAACTCGAGTTGAAAAACTCGAAGAAGAGAACTCTCTCTTGAAAAGGCGAGTCCAAGAGCTCGAAGCTCAGTTGAACAAGTTCTCGACAGGGTCCAAGAATCTTAATCGACTTCTTGGAACTCAAAGAGCCGTGTACAACAGAGTCGAACTCGGATATAGCTCAAAGACTACGAATAGATCTTACATGTCTATCGTAAATCGTAGTCATCATCGAGTCCAAGTGTGGGTCCCGAAAACCTTATTAAACTCACATATAAGGATTAATAGGTTTTGGATTCCCTAGGATCAAGTTCATTACTTGACCAGACCATACTGGTTCAATGATCCACGGGGAGCTAATACCAAAATAGTATATCCGGTAACCTAAACCTCTTATTTTCTTTAGAATGGTTAGATAGGACTATAACTCGTCAATGCTTGATAACATAGTACCAGGACGCGGCGAGATGATAGTACGCTAGGAAAATGGAGTCTCGTGTATTCGAGCTAGATAAGGCGTATCTAGTTCGGTTCACTTGACCGAGTGGAACTAGCTGAAGCTACCTCGCCATATCCTAGACTAGTTAGACCAGGAAGTGGTCTTAGGTGAGTCAAGTTACTACTTTCTCGAAATTGACTTTGTCTAAGGAAGTGGTCGTTTTTCCGATCAAAGAAGGCCCCTGTGCCTCGCCACGACCTGAAAGCCAAGATCTTGAAAAAGTGACTTGATGAGCTTAGGGTCAAATCCGAATCTAACGCAAGGTTGACCAGTTTCAAATCATTAAAACTTAATCAAGATAAAATTGGAATCAACTCACACAACATATAAGGTGAACCAATTCTAAGACACTTAGAATGGGTGAGATGAATAAGGAACAATTTCAATTTACATAATCTTTTCAAAAAAGTTATCTATTTTTCAAACTATCGAGCTTAAACGTTTACTTATACTCGGACAAAACTCTAAATATACAACCTTCTAGGTCAATGTTTAGCGCCCCCTAACTCTTCTATATCTTATATACTTGATTAAGGAGGAGAGCAAACTAACCCTAAGGGTTATATATTTTCAAAAGTTATTAGCGTATACGTATCTTGAAACTCAAAGATAATTTTATAAGTATTTTAAAAATCAAATTAGTCTCAAGACTTATATTGTTGGTGCAGAGGGTTATACCTCGAACCAAAGTAAATCGAGACACACGCTTGGACTCATGTTAGATAATCTTTACATATTGTTATGCATACTACTTTTTTGTTAAAAACCCCTACTTTTTATATAAAACCCCAATTTTTTTTTATTTATGGTAAAAAGGAGAGAAGAGCACAAGTTAAGGGGAGAACAAAAATTTAAAATTTTTAAGATGAACTTTGTTCTAAAACTCACCTAAGGTTAAGGGGGAATTGATTATAATGAGTGCATCGTTTGCATTTACTCATTTTCTACATTTTTTCTTAACTTTGTGTAAGTTTGTCATAGATCAAAAAGGGGGAGATTGTTGGTGCAGGGGCACCAGATGATCGAACCTGTATTTTGATATGGCAAAGACGCAAAGTTAAGATTACATCGTTATCTTACGAGCTGAATCGAGTGTGTAGAAAAGTGTTAAAGCTGGAGGTGAAGGCTGGAAACACCCAGAGGAAGTCGCGGTGGTCGGGCGACACTCGAGTGACTTCAGAGGGAGCCGAAGGAATCGAGTGGAAGGCCGGAAGTGAGAGCTACAAAGTAAGTATCGAGGTAAGCTCGTGTGTGTGAGCGTAAGTAAGGTTGTATTCTCCTTACGGGGATGGTCTTAAGTATAGATCCGACCAAAGACATCCCATGGATGGTCTAGGTCGAGATCAGACGGTCGACGACCGTCGAAATTATGTTTTTGTTAAGCTAACTTTGACTTGCAGCAAGCATCGATCGACTACACTTGGAGCACCAATCGTCATCCATCACCGCGTCGCCCATCGGTCGAATGTCCGCGATCAAGACTCGATCGATCCATGCATCGATCGATGATGGCTATCAGTCGATTGATGGTCAAGGATCAGCTTCGAGGAGTCAAGCCTTATCACCTCATTCCAAGGAGCTTTGTGCCCATTTGTGATTGGTTGAAGACTCATTCGATGAGGGGCTCAAAGGCTATAAAAGAAGGGCTTGTCCTAGGGTTTTTCATCAATTCAAAAGCTTCCAAGTGCTTCCGATACGCTACGAGTCTCCGGCATCCCTACGACGAAGCGCTGCCGAGACGATGACTCAAGCTCCAAGATTCAAGTCTTCAAAAGTCGTTGGTATAAGCTTTAATTTGTATAAGTTATTCTTTTTATTTCGAGCTTTAAATCGTATCAAGGAGAGGGGGGAGTGTCCCTCTACCTTGAGTCCTTCTTGAGTTTTGTATTCGTTTAACTCTTACCTCCAACGAGGAGGAGTTCGTTTAGTGTTTTGCCCTCCGTGCGTAGTCAAGGACCACTAGGGCCTTGGAGTAGTAGCCGTAAGCTACGAACCAAGTAAAAAACTCATTGTCTCTTCTGTTTTAGATTTACTTTCCGCTATGTTTACTCGTGTCTCAACGAACGATTTCAAAAAAGGATTTTATCGCTATTCATCCCCGTCTAGCGATCCGCTCGATCCAACAAACTCAATCGACCTAAGCTTGGGCCAAGGGGCAACTTAACTGACTTGGAAGACGAATAGAAGGATCCTTTTGCCCACATCCTGAGAATGTGGACAGACACATACGAATGTGAGTGAATGTTTAAGGATTGCATGGCTTGATGAGGCTGATGGTTGTTTACTCTCAAGTTTGTATAAAAGGGCTCTCATATAGGTGGGCATAGGAGTAAGAGATTATGTTTTAGTTATTACTCCATTTTTGTTTCTATTTTTCTCCGACGAAATTTAACTTGAACATCAGAAGAGTTTTGCCAAGTCCCCTTCAGCTCTTTCTTAATTCTCTATGGTTTCCAACTATTTCAATCACACATCTGTGGTGCTACATAAACTCTTCCCCTTTTACTTGTCAAATCAAAATACAGCCGACTTGATTAGCCATCGACACACTACAAACTGACCCAATAAAAAAAACCCTCAAATAATGACCTGACTTATGGAAGTCTACTCAAAATTCTCGAGGATTCAATCCATCCACACATCTCATACCAAATCACCTACTATTCGAATGCACGAGGAATAAAAAAAATGCGAACAATACAAGAAATAAAAAATACAACAATGATACGTTTGCTTTACTTGCTTTCTTTTACTTGGATTGCTCGTGAAGACTCAACAATGCAACATCACTTGTCCAAGAACTGTACATGAATGTTAGCCAAAAATCCTCAAGCCTTTTTTCAGTTCAAAGCTTCCTACTAATGTTCAATTTTGCAAAGCAATTGACTATTACACACCATTAATCACTTCACCAATATGGTAGTTAAAAATTCAATTGTTATTGAACAATAATAGCTCTTTTTATTTACTTCATATTTTGCCATTACTCAATTGTTTTATCATTAGTTGACTGACTATCAATTTGACTATCAATTGTAATTTCAAATAAAATCTTTATTCCTTAGCATTTTAATTTAAGTTGACTTCCCAATTGATTCTTTCAACAATTGATTGTTATCTTTATCAATTGACTTTCTTCAATCAATTGTCGACTATCGTAAATTTTAAATTCAATCAAATCATAACTTTATAATTTTAGGTAAAATCAGTTGATTGATTCCAACTACTTTATGGTTGAATTTATCTCGTGCCAAGAGTCCCATGTCTTGAGACTTGTTTACTTAGTACAAATCGATCTCGACATATTAGATCATTTGTTGGGACTAATTTGATGCGCTAGATGAGGGGGTGAATAATGTCTCGCGATTTCTCTCGATCGTGTTTGTCTACAATTCGTTAACGCAGCAAAATATACAAAATAGTATAAACGAAATGAAATACACAATCAAATGCACAACACGGTATTTTATGTGGTTCGAAATCCTACAGTTCCTATTCAGCGGTCGGACTTTAATGTCTACTCTACTAAACCTTGTCTCCTTCTTGGCAATACATCGGAGATGGAGAAAACCTCTTACGATAATATTTATAACAATAAACAACAACAAAAATACAGACAAATGAAAGAAATAAAATTACAACACTTTACAAGTGAGCTTTTAGATATTTGATCTTTTGGTTGCTTTAAATGACTTTGAAGACCATGAATTGCAGCAACACTTCTCTTTAAACCCTTCAAGAATCTGCTACTTCAACCTCCTTCTCAAACTCCTTATAAAGTTGCAACTCAGGCTGATTTTCGTCTTCCAGTCGACTGCTCTTACCCAATAGTCAACTGGTCACAATACCATTGTCTCACAACTTAATCCATGTCAGATTAAGTCGAGCAGTCGACTGTCCTGACCTAGCAATCGACTGTCATATGCACCAATCGACTGTCATAAGCTAGTAGTCAACTGTCAAATATTCTGTGTCCTAGCTACTTAATTCCAGTCAATTTCTCAACCCTAGTAGTCGACTGCTAGTGATCAGTCGACTGCTAAACCCCAGCAATCGACTATCAAAGTCATAATCTGTAGTCGAGTCTCAATCGACTACTCAACCAGTCGATTGTGTCATAATCTCGGTCGACTGCTTGAGTCAAATTAGGCTCTTGAGTATTGTGCACTTGGTCAGTCGACTTATCCAAAGCCCCAGTCGACTGCTAAACTTTAAATATGAGGTTTAACCCAAGTATGATCCTCTCATACTTGATCAAACACCCTTAGCCTAGACATACTAAGTCTTCCAGCCACCTCCATCAGCCTCATACCCTCAGGGTCCATCTGAGTCATCCACGACTCCTTCACCCTTCGCATTAGCCTTCAGGTGCTTCCATCGGTTTTGTCATGCCATCGAGTACCCTTAGTCTAGACCTAAGCCTTCTAGCCACCTCCATCAACCTCACACCCTTAGGGCCCATCCGAGTCCTCCACGATTCCTTCACCCTTCATGTTAACCTTTTGGTGCTTCTATTGACTATGTTATGCTAACCAGGTCTCCTTTGCCAAGAGGACACGACTCCGGGAATTCTTCATTACTAAGCCTCAATGCTTGGACTTTTACCGTCATGACCACACACTTAGACCTACGTGGCCAAGACTATACCCTTAGACTTTTCTTTGCTAAATATTCATATTTGAGCTTTCATCAAGTATCCATATTTGGACTTCTCCATTGCAAAGAATCCAATCTTGGATTTCCTTGCCAAATCTCCAAATATGGACTTCCACTCAAGTCTCACTCGAACTAGGTCAACCTTGACCTGAGACTGATTACTCCAACAATCGTCTTTTAACATCTCCCCCATATGATCTTGGATATCCCAAACATCTAATTGTCATATGATCAAACCATATTGTCAAATAATAACCAAACTCATTGTGAACCTATTGTCAAATATCAAAATCTTACTCGAGTCTCATCCGAGTCTGGTCAATTGTAATTTGGATCGATTGCACCAACATCTTTATTCTTGTCTAATATCTAGTTGAATTCAATCGACAAGGACTTCAAAGAGACTCTTTGCCTTTAAGATATTGAATGCATAGAGGCTAGTTCTTTAGGATTTCATCCATTCTCTAGTATCCATTTGTCCGACCTCGAGTTAATCTTGACTCATCAAAACTTCACATTATTAGAGATCATTCCTTTGAGAAACATCCTATCTACTTTGGAGTATTTGGACTTTCATCACCTATTAAATAAATAGGTCCTTCTTAATCTATCTAGATTTTCATTATTAAATATCTAATCCTTTTTGATATGTTAAGATTTACATTGCTAACATTTGTTGAACTTATTAATTTCAAAGTGTCTAGTTTATCTTGACCCACTTGTTCTTTTTCTTTGACAACTCTATTAGATTTTCTACTTATATCAATACCTGTTAAATTTCTAAGTGTTTAGTTTATTTCGTTGCACTTAATTATTCCCTTGTCAATTTTTCTGTTGAATTTCAACCGGCATTGAATGTCTAGTTGACTTGAATCCATTTGGATTTTATATATTATTAAGTATTTGATCAATCTTGACATATTTTACACATTTAAATATATTATTTAAATATTAAAATATAATTATAATTTATCAGTACCAAATTAGATCTAAATACACCAATATTTTATAGTGCTCTATATAAGAAGAGCTTCTATAGCAGAGAATGTTTATGGATATAAGTTAACTGAACAACCAATCACAAGCGAATGGAGTTTGAGAAAAGGATGTAAAATCACCAATAAAATTAGAGTTCTAGCATTTGTAGGCAAAGTGTCCAATAATGAAGTGAATTTGACCGACTTCGTCCTTGTTTGTGATCTCTTCTAAGTTTATAGACAAAGATCGATTTTCGATATAAAATTTAAAATTTTCATTTAAATTCAGAAGCTCTTCGTTATTCTAGTCAATGGGGGCATGATTTCTTTGTGATTTATCTCTCTTTATTATTACCTAGAAATCGACGATGAAAAATATTATGGACGAATATAATCGCCTTTTACTCTTTTAGATTGATCATCATGATAATCTGTTAAAGATTGCTTCTTGTTAGTCTTGGATGATGGTGTTGCCATAGAGTTGAAGATAAATAAGTGTCCAACATTTTTCTTTGGTTCGTTGTTTTGTTGTTTTTAGAAGTTTGGGTTTTAGACTAATTTGAAAACACTTAGAAAATCTCAAAGTTTGGAATTTAAGAAGCGGGATGGATTGCACTGAAATGTGCCGGATTATGTATTTGTGATTGTTGTATCTAACGGATGAGATGGAAGGGTGGCCGATGGCGACCAAAAAATCAAAATCGAATTAATTCGTTTAATTCAGATTTATTTTTTTTAAATATCAATTATTTCAGTTTATTCATTTTTTTTTATTTTAAAACTTAAAAATTGAGTAAACTGATTAAATCGAATCAGTAATATTAATTGACTATTTCGATTAATATTAAAAAAAAATTGATCAGTTTATTATTTAATTCAACTGTTCAACTGAAAATTTAATTAATCGTTTGATCGTTTAACTAAAAAATAATAAAAAAAAAGTAATCATTCGATTATTGAATTCGATTTCTCAACTGCTAAAATTTAGATTTCAAAATAATACATTAATAGTCAGCTAAAGTGAAATTCAATTAATTCAGTATTTTATAGATCTAATTTATTTGAATTCGTGAAAAAGTTGGATTGATTGAATTTGTTAAAAAGAATAGATTTAATTTATTTTGGTTTAATTTTTCCATTCAATTCTGTAACCGGTTATAGACTCGGCCAAGGTCTGGGTCGGACCCGGACTCGACCCAGAATCGGACCGTGGTTAATGGTCCGATTAACCGAGTCAACATGTTTGACCCGGACCCATGACCGGACCGCCTAATAGGCGGTCCGGTCACGGTTTTTTAAAAAATTGAACCGTCGATTTTTTTTATTAAAAAAAAATGAACGGTCACGATTTCATGCCCGTTGATCATCAACAATCACGATTTCGTGGCCGTTGTGCAACGGCCGACCCGTAGTCGGCTGACCAACCGGACGTGGTCGATCATTTTATTTTTTTAAAAATTATGCCACGATTTCGTGGTGCGTTGATGATCATGATCACGTCGCAGCAATCGGGCCGGACTGTGGATTAGTAGATGGAATTTTTTTTTAATGCTTTTTTTCCCTATAAATTCTCCTCCACTCCCTTTCATTTTTTCACAAATCACAACTTCTCTTCTCTAATTCTCATTGTCTCATTTGCTCGCAAGTCTCAAGTCATATTTTTGGATCAGTCGTAAAGTGCAGTAGGTGCAAAGGAAAGGGAAAGAGCATAATGTCACCATCGCCCGAGTCCGAGTTCGAGCAAGGCGGCGATTCACCTCAATTCGATATCGATGACTATGATCTTAATATTTCCGGTGATGAATATCAAATACGTCTTCATCATCAAAGTCAAGAAAGTAGGAGCAATACATCTAGTACGATGACAGGTTCTACGGTTACAAGACCAACTCGAGTGTCTCGCCCGGCATCCGATATCTTCACCAAACATTTCGAAAAAGTAACACTCCCTTCCGATGATATGCAAGCAAAATACAAATATTGTTCGAAATGTTATAAATTTTAACAAGGAGGAGGTTACGGAACTCTTACTCGACATGCGGAGATAAATCATCCGGTGGAAATTGGTATCGATCATTCTCAAACTCAAATTCCGACATTCTCTTCTCAATCGGGTTGGGGTAATGAATCTAAACTTTTTAAATTTGACGAATCTAGATTTAGGGAAGAAACTGTTAAATTTTGTGCGATCGAACAACTTTGTTTAGTTTTAGTGATAAATTATCTTTTGAAAATTGACTTTCTACAAGTGCAAATCCTTCTATTAAATAGATCCCAAGAAATACTCTAAAATGCACACTTTTAAAATTAGTCTTAGAACAAAAAAAAAGAATTGATTAAAGAATTTTCTAGTTTAAACAGTAAAGTTTCTTTGTATTCCGATATTTGGAGTGATTATTGGCAAAGTTGTTCATATATGCGTATTACTTGTCATTGGATTGATAATAATTGGAACATTCAAAAAAAATTGCTAGTATATAGATGTTTTAACGAAACACATATGCCACAAAATATTTCATAACTTATTTTTGTTATTTTAGAAGAATATGGTCTAACCTCTAAGTTTTTTCAATTTTTTTTGATAATGTTAGGGCAAATACCTCTAGTATTAGTGAGCTTATTGATATATGTAAATCATCAATAGGTGGAAGATTTTTTTTATATTAGGTGTATATGTCACATTTTAAATTTGTGTGTTCAAGATGGACTTAAAAATTTAGGATCACATATTCAACCAATTATGAGTGCAATTCATTATTTATGGATACATCCTCAAGTTAGGAAAGAATGGAGAAAATTTTGCAAAACAAATGATATGAAGCCTAAACGGTTTACACGTGATGTCCTAACTCGTTGGAATTTTACTTACAAATTGTTGTTATCTACTTTTGAATACAAAGATTTATTATGTATGTTTTTTCATCAACATGTTCAATCACGTGATATTTATTTGTTTTCAAATCAATGGAATATATGCACTAGTATTTATGAAATTTTAAAAGTTTTTAGCGATGATGCTAGTGACCAATTATCCGGTGTTTATTATCCAACTTCACATTTAGTTTTAACATATTGTTGTAATATTGTATGTATTTTTAATGAACATATTCAATCAAATGATAATTATTTATCTCAATGTATTTATGTAATGAAAGAAAAATGAAAAAAATATTTTTAAACATTTCTGAAATATTTTTATGTGCTTTTCTTTTAGATCCCAGACTTAAATTAGATGGTTTGCAAGATATGTTAGCATTATATTATGAATCTTTAAGCTCTATTACCGAAATTGCTCATAATATTTCTTTGATTTTGTTTAATATTAAAACTCATTTATATGATATTTATAATGAATATAAAATTAAATATGATGAACAAACTATTGGACATGAAATACATCAATCCACTACAACTAATATTATTACTTCTAAACTCACTGAAGCACAATTGTTATTAAGGGAACGGACTAAATGTCCACGAGGATCCTCAAGTTTCAGTTAGGAACTTGAGAATTATTTTACCACTTCTTTTGATTTTAGTGATGCAGATGAAAAAAGCTTCGACATTTTAAAATGGTGATCGCAAAGAACTCAAATATTTCCAATCTTATCTATAATGACAAAAGAAATTCTAACTTGTCCAGTTTCAACGGTTGCAGTGGAAATACATTGGAGGAAATACATTGGACGAGAGACGTTCTAGCTTAAGGCCGAAAACTTTGAAAGCGCAATATTTACTCAATAATTGGTCAAAAACTGCAAGTCAAACACGACATATTAAAAGTGACGAAGAAGACCAAGACGAAACAGAGAGAACATCCGGAACTACGACGACGGGAGGAAATACCGAATACGATTAAAATTGATTGAATATAATGAAAATTGAAATGTAATTGATTTTTTTTTTATTGTAATAGGTTTTTTATTTAAGTCCAAGATGTTGAAATTTGAGATGTAATATATTTTTTATTAAGATAATGAAATATTTGATAGAGTTTTTATAAGATCAATTATGTATTTTTTTTATTTTAATTATTTATATCATTCTTTAATTTTTTATTTTTTAACTAATGACGGTGATTAACTTGATCGGACCTGAACTCGGACCGGACCCGGACCGAGACCCGGATCAGAACCGACAGTTCCATAACTCGGACCATAATCGGTCACGAGCGGAGCCGATTAAGGGTCGGTATTTTACCAACTCGAACTCGACGATTTTGACTCAGATCTGGATCGGACCCGGACCGTAGCCAAGTCTAACCGATTATTAACTAAATTACTCTATCCTCACTGTAGCGACATTTAGAGTTTGGGCTTTGTCAGGACACATGATTTATTTTTCTAATTTCATATATATATATAATTTTGTTACGTTGTGTGACTCGTACGTGACAGCATCTTCGTCGTCCGATCAAAATCGCGATTGTATAGTAACGAGAAATACAGTGTTTCTTCCGCGAGATTTCATGGTTGTGGGCGTCGAATCAACGTCGATCAACCACAAATCCGATCAGATTCCGATCGAATTTCAATCGCGATCCGATCAGCACCAGAGTCCGCCCGCAATCCGATCGGATTCCGACTGCGATCTAGCCGGACTCCGGTGTCGATCGAATCGTGGCCAAAAATATCCACGATTGGGTCGGAATCCGACCACAATCCGATCGGACTTCGATGTCGATCAAATCGCGAGCGAATTCCGATTGGATCACCGTCGAATTCTGACTGGATCATGATCGAAATGCAACCTTCCGTTGGCGAGATCGACGTCATTGGGCACACGATTATTATACATTTTCTCATTGCGCAGAGTTGGATAGTGAAACGTCACACGATTATCGACAAATCCAAACGCTGCAGAAGTCCTTTTTAAACATTAAGCACGCAAACCATCGCTAATTGTCCTTTTTAAAATTGATTTTTATCAAACTCAATCTACATGCTAATATTTTAAAAAATGAACCTTTTCATTAGTTTTTTTATGGAATTCATTAATGAAATAATTAAATTTTTATTTTTATTTTATCTAATTAGATTTAGTTTAAATAAAAAAATAATTTTTTATTTAAATTCAAAATTGAAATATGTGAAAAAGGATATTCTAAGTATTAAATATGCAAAAAGCACGATGAATCTTTAGAGAAATTTAAAAAAGTTAAGGGTTGGTTGGTGAAGATTTTTTTATTTTTTATTTTCCTTTTTTAGAAAATATTTTTTTTTAAAAAAACACTTTTTTATTTTTTTTAAAAAACGAAAATGAAAATAGAAATAATTTTTTTTTGTATTTTTCAATTTTTCAATTTTTCAAAAAATACTTCTTTATTTTCTGAAAATGGAGATGAAAATATCAACTAAATATATTTTTTCATTTTCTCAAAAAAAAAATAAAAACGAAAAATAAAAAATTTCTACTTATCAAGCACCGTCTAAGTGAGCCCAGCCCTTCTAGAAAACGCCCAATTGAATTGCTTGACAAATTCGACGCCATTAACAGGTACCGAAATCCGAATATTCCCTAAAAACGGAATAAGATTGTCTTTCCAATTAGAGAAAAGTTTCTCGAACTTAAAAATCAAC
Source organism: Wurfbainia villosa (assembly GCA_025175895.1). Lineage (NCBI taxonomy): Eukaryota > Viridiplantae > Streptophyta > Magnoliopsida > Zingiberales > Zingiberaceae > Wurfbainia > Wurfbainia villosa. The sequence continues at coordinate 4,221,639 of CM046008.1, forward strand.
AAAACTTGCCCGCAAATGAAGCCGTCCATATCCACCTGCCACAAAGCCGAAGCATTCCTGGCCCACAAGTTAATTTGATTACCGACTCACATAATTCCCCATTACCGTACCAACCGCAAGTAATCCACTAATTCCATGGAATACCATTTTTTTCCGTCCATTTTTTTTAATGTTATTGTTCACTGAAACAATAACATTAAAAAAAAATTGGATTTTATTTTCTTAAATTTTCTTTTTCGAAAGAAAAAAAAAAGAATCTCTGCTCAGGATGGCACTCTCCGTAAGAATCAAGCAATCGAGCATATATGTTAATTATCTCATGGCCTCGTTAACTCAATCGAGTTCCCTGCAAAGTCAAAGTCGACAACATGGGAAATTTCAACTCTTAATAGATAAACATTATACAAATGGCCACTTGATTAAGAATTGGACCGACCACAGACAGCAGCTTGCCACGTGTCTTACGTTAAGTTTAATTTTATATATATATATATATATATATATATATATATAGAACAATGATATAATATTAACAATAGTGCATTTCTGTCAATCTTTTTCTTAATTTGTTTTTTTTTTACTATTAGGTGAAACTGACTTTGTTAATCTCGATTGCTAATTACTAATTAAAATATATGCAACCGTCCAAATTCATCAAAGACTTTAATGCTCACCGAATCACGCAGCATGGACATGAACTATACGGTCAAAATAGAATTATTTTTTTAATAATTAGTATCCTTAATGCTCAACTAGGAAGTTAATTAACCTACCCCACAAACCCCTGCTGGTGGGCTCCACCATGAGCCTAGCACGCGTCAATTTTTATCCTTTTTTATTTTTTATTTTTATTTTCAAAATCAACCCGGAGATCCCGGATCGGGCATCGGGGAGTTGGACTTCCACTTATACCCTCGACTGCTGGAGTGTCAATAGCCGCTACGCTTATGGCCATTGGATAATATTACAAAGTCGGCGAGGGTTTCTTGGTCGCTTCGAAATATTTAGGAACGCTTCGTGGTTTATTTCGTGATCCATCCATCAAGTGCATGCATGAAATTTCATGGGTTGAGTGGGACCCGACGGACCGGTGCGATATTTGCGTGTCTTTGGCTGAGTCAGCAGTGGACGATGGGGTGGGAATTGCAAAATTAGTGGATAAAGAAGCCCTTCGTCGAGAGGGGTCCTCTGCTCTATATATACTTGGGCGGGAATGAGGGTAGGCTCACCCGTTCCGGTGTTCGCTCCGCCGTCTTCCCTCGCCCAACTTCAGTGCTCTATCTTCCACGTCTTTCTCTCCCTTGTATGGCAGCTTACTGGACGGGACGATCGGTAGCTGCGGGAAGCCTCGGGAAGCGATTCCTCCACCAGATCCGTGCAGCTTCGCCCCTGCCGGCCGTCTCCGTCGCCTCTCCGGTGATTTCTTCCAGGTAAGTTCCTGCGTTTTCCTAGGACACTGTTTCCGTAGATTCATTTGCACGTTCCTGCTATTTGTCTTTTGCTTTTTCCGGTCACCGACCTCCCACCGACATCGCCGTTAACTGTCGTTTTCTATCTCTATATATATTTTTAAAAATGAAAAAGGAGAGCTGGTTGGTGTACTGCTATGTGATCGTGCAAAGTGAACGACCACGTACTCCCGTACGCAGCGGGGGATGTTTTAGTTCTTACAATAGCATTCACAACCGTAGGATCCATCCATTCTGACGCGTGCCCAACTCGCAGAGTCAGGGCGGTGCACGAGTCGTCGTACGACAAGAACGTGGACGAGCAGGTGCGGCCGTGCGTGGTGCCGGACTATGTAATCGACGGCGGAAACTCTGACAAATACTGGGGGCCACACCCCACCACCGGCATCTTCGGACCGGCTGACGACATCGGCGGCGCCTCCGCGGCCGGGATCGGTGGGAAGGCAGCGGCGGCCACAGGGATCAGTGGCTCGGCCGGCGAGGTGGAGAAGACCGTGTGGTTCCGCCTCCAAGAGGGCGTTGACAAGGCTCCCTACGCCTGAGCGAGCACGGCAAAGCGTTACATAATTCTATTCTACTAATAAAGTGGGTGGAATAATTATTCGATGGTTTTCTTTTGGTTCCATCAGTATGGCGTGCTATTGTCATGGTAGATATAATGATCATGACAAGTTTGTAAGTGGCTTGCATTACAATACTAAATGTTTCGATATTGTTCATAACTTTATATATATATTGCTGCGTAAGATGATGTTTCTACATGGTTTGGTTTTGTTCCACTTATAGGATACATATGCAATTGTCGTAATCAATGCAGACAGAAAAAAAAAACAATTAATTCTTGCAAATTCTACCAAGTGTACTCTCGCTAATGCAAATTCTTGCATATGGTGCAATGAGAAGGGAGAGAGGCAAAGCTGAGCAAAATATGGATTAGCTTAAACAAGGTATACGTAATCTATAATGATAAATCTCCATGCATACTTGTGTTTAAATAGTGAAAGAGTCCCAACATGAATGGACACACGTACTATATATGGAAGAGGATTTAGCAATAATTAAGAACATCTTTGGCGTACGTATATATCAAAGATCTTCCTATATATGCATGGAAGACAATTCGTGGAAGATTTACTTATAAATGTTGTGAGATGTAGAGGCAGTCGTCCATAGTGTTGAAGGAATCCATTTGCTATGTGGTGTATTTGTTGCGAGAGCTATTTGAGAAGATATTAATTTGGAGTCAGGCAATGTATCTTTTGCATATATGTCCATGGACACAATTTAAAATCACAATAGGTTACAGTTATATAACAATTGGGTGGAATTACTCGTTGGAAATTTGACTTTGGATCTATAATTTTCAAAAATAATTCAAGTGGAATTCATTCAATAAATTTGAAAATAAAATTTTCAAAACTAATTTCGGAGGAATGAAAAATTAATTATTAAAAATTATCTCACCTTAAAAAAAAAGTTATTAAACCTTCCTTACATTATGTTTTATGTTGTTAGAATTTAATTGGTTCAATCTAACCCATGTTTGTATCCTACAAGAGGTGCATTGGACAGAGTCCCCACAGAAGACTATAACTAGCACGATAATAGAGTTGTGCCAATGAATAAGGATCAATATCTGAAGACTATAAATTTTTCGGGATAACTGTCCTCCTGTCGTGTTAGCTCTAAATTGGGCAATATATTTTTTGTAATTTATCTTTTTCATATTGATTGTGAGACCGATTGACAGGAGCAACGAGGACAAACAAATTGCCTTTTACATCAAGAAATACATTGCACAGACTTAGTGCATGTGCACATTGAATGATATGATATATAATCAATAACACAACTTGATCTGGCTTGTTGAATTAAGATGGACAAATTAAATTTATCCAAATGTAAGTGCTCTAAACTATAGCCTCACCATGGAGATCTAACGGAAAAAAAAAGAAAATTTTCGTGTACATTTTATTTAAGTCTTCTCCGTTTTTTATTATCGTTTTCCTCTTTTTCCCATTTTTTGGAAAATAATTTTTCCGTATTTTTAAATTTTTTGAAAAATACTCTCTTATTTTTTAGAAAACGAAGATGAAAAATACAAACCAAATATATTTTCTTATTTTCTTAAAAAATAAAAATAAAAAATGCTCTATTTTTTTCATACCAAACTTACTCTTAGTTTTTAAAGTTTAGGATACCTAAATGGAATTTCCTTTTGTCTTGTCCGAGCCCTATCTTTTTTGTTTTACCTATATATATATATATATATATATATAACTCAAAGAAAAATAGAAATGTGAAAAAGGAAAATAGTATGCTATAATTTTTTTTTCTAATTTTAAATTTTAAATATCAACTATTGAATTTAAAATGGAGAACTCAATGCATTCAGACAAAATACCCTTTTAAATGGGGCTCAATTAATTTGAGTTGTTAATTTAAGAATGAATGAATTAGATGAATCCAAATGAAGAATCAGTGTATTTTTTTGAGATAGAATATAATTTGGTTCGTTCAATTCAAGTTAGATGGATAAGAAACATGATTGAATCAACATGTTTTATTAATCTTTTACATAGTATAAATAAGATTTCTTATATTGTAAATTATTTAATTAATTCAGAATACAAATATAAACACTTTATACTTATTTTTTTTGGGAATCATTTTTATCGATATTTAACTTTTTAACTCTAAATCTGAAATTGAACTGAATTAATCAAAAAATTCTATATTTTAAAAAATAAAAATTAAATTTCTGAATAAACCAAACTGAATTTTTGATTTTTATTGGTTCATTCAATTTAATCAAATTTTTGCACACTCCTGTTAGTGCAATCGACCTAGGTTATGATTGACCAGATTCGAGTTTTACTCGAGTAGTGTTTTAATGTTTGATGATGAGTTGACCATTGTTTGACAATGGGTTGACTATATAATTGACATGGGATTGACCATATGATGGAGAAGTTCAAGTGAGACACTTAGCATGGAAAGTCCAAGTCATGGGTACTTGACATGAAAAGTCCAAGTCATGGGTACTTGGCATGGAAAGTCCAAGCATGAGTCTTGGCATATGGAAAGTCTAACATGGAGTTGACATGGATAATCCAAGGGTGTAGTCTTGCCTACGTAAGTCCAAGTGTATAGTCTTGGCGATGAAAGTCCAAGTAATGAGTATTTGACATTTGGGAAGTCTAAGGGTATGATATTGACGGCGTAAAGTACAAGCGGTAGTTTTGGTAACATAAGTTCAATGGTTGGCAGCGTAAAGTTCAAGCGTGTGTCTTGGCAGCGTAAGTCCAAATGTACTTTAGCAGTGTAGACACTGTTAGCATGACAATTTGTAAGGCAATCAACTCAAGTATGATCTTAGTTTTGATGTGTATGACAAAGGGTTTAAGTTAGGATGTTTATGTGGTTTGATATGTGTGTTCAAGTTATGCAGGACTTGGTAAATCACACATGGTGTAGCTTGATGAAGCATTGGCAAGTTCATCATCTCATGACTCGGGTCCTTGAGTCGGTGAAGGATGGCACGGGGAGAAGCCATGAGCTTGGTGCATCCGAGGGACCATCGGACAATGAGCATTGGAGTGAAGCCAAAGGAACCAGACTTCAGGGCAAGACGTGAAGGATGACACGGGAGAAGCCATGAGCTTAGTGCATCTGAGGGACGTAGGCCGAACAAAGAGAGCTTCGGTGAGAGACTCCATGGGAGATGAGAGTTGAGCGATTGTAACCCGGGATGGGGTAGCTCAAGTTAGGTGAACTTAGCCAAATGACTAAGATCAAGTGTCGGATGCTCAAACATGGTGTTTGAGGTTTTACCCGACCGTCAGATGCTCAAACAACTTATTGTTTGAGGTTTTACCCCAGAACAGTTGACTGATGTAGATATTAGTCGATTGGTCTGAGTTGATTGCTAGTTGACCTATGTCAACTAGAGTTTTGTAGCCCAACAGTCAACTGCTAGGATTTGACAGTCGACTGATATAAATGGAAACGGGCACAGAATTGCCCGTAGTCGATCGAGTAGTCAGACTGAAAGACATCAGTTGACTGCTCAGTGTACCATTGAACTGCAATGGTCGTGGATCAGACTTGGTTAGAAGACGTTGGAACTGCAACAATTGATTGCTGGCATGGAGCAGTCGACTATTGCAGGTCCAACGGAAAAATTGCCCTCCTCTCTATAAAAGGAGGGCTTGGGTACCTTGAAAAGGTTAATGCTTTAACTCCTAAGCATCCTCCAAGGGCTCCCACATTTTCTAAGTCTTTCTACTCCTTTCTTCTCTATTTCTACTCATATTATTTGTGAGAAGAGGAGTGTGGTGTAAACAAGGTTTTCTCCACCTTGTGTTGAGCTAAAGGAGAGTTTAGTGGATTGATTGAGGGAGTGATTCATCGAACGGATCATTGTGGATTAGTAGCAAGGACCGTGAATCACGTTACATCATTGTATTTGTGATTGCTTCTCTTTACTTTGTTTTAATCTTAACTGTCGTAAGTATTATTATTAGTATTCCGTTGCGCTAACAAATATTATAGACGAACGAATGAAGTCCATTGAGCACACGACACATTAGGCTATTCAACCCCCCTTCTAGCCGGACCTCGATCCTCCAACAAGTGGTATCATAGCCAAGTTGCTTGTGAACGGACTCATTGCCGCAACAAGCACAACAACAATGGTCGGTATGAACATCCACTCGTCAAAATTTGAAGGAGACTTCTCATGGTGGAAAAAGCGAATGAGGGTATTTTTTGAAATTGATTTTGATATAATGTTAATTATGGAAAACGGTTTTGAGGTGCCTAGGGATGAAGAAAATAAGTCAATAGAAAAATCAAGATGGATCAAGAAGAAAAAGGAGGAGCACCTAGCAAATTCAAAGGCAAAACACCACCTTTTCAATGTGCTACCTCAACAAGAGATCAATCGGATTGGCGAATGCTCGAGTGCCAAGGAGATGTGGGAGAAGCTAATTGAGCTTCATGAAGGCACCTTTGAAGCCAAATTAGCAAGAAGGGACCTTCTCCGATCGCAATTAAATAACATCAAATTGGAAAAAGAAGAGAAGGTATTGTCCCTACATTTTAGATTTAAAGAGATAATAAATGGTTTATCAAGTGCAGGGGAAAAGCTATCCAATCGAGACATGATAATGAAAGCCATCGATGCATTCCCCCGATCATTCAAATGGAGCTCCATGGTGGATTTATTCTACATCTCAAAGAATCTAAAGGTTAGTACTCTAGAAGAATTCTTTTCAACCATGGAACTTCACGAAACTCGTCTTGAAAAAATAGTTGAAGAACCAAGCAAACAATCAAGGAGAGTAGCACTAGTTGTAAGCAAGGGGAAGAAGAAGAAGACCACACCCTCCTCATTCGATGACGGATCATCTTCTTCAATGGATAGCAATGAGGAGGCGTATATGGTAAGAAAGGTAAGACGCATTCTTAAAAGTTTTAAATTTAACAAATCTAATGATAGGAGAAGGAGGACTAGAAAGATCATTTGTTATAATTGTCAAGGAGGAGGACACATGAGGGATGAGTGTCCTCTATTGAACAAGAGTAAGGAAGAAAAGAAGAAGGAAGATAAGAAGAAAGGCAAGAAGAAAGAAGAAAAGAAATCAAAGGAAAAAAGAGAAGTCTAAACCCCGAAAACTAAAAGTCACATGGGATGATCCATCTTCATCAGAGGAAGAAAAAATTGTCTCCCATTTTGTGCTCATGGGAATATATGGCGTGGCCTCCACCTCCTCCGAGCAAGAAGAAGGAAGCACAAGTGAGGAGGAGAGCTCAAGTGTAGGGGGAGCATCATCATTGGAATCGGAAGAAGAAGATTGAGTAAGTGAGGTAAAAAATCTCCCTACTCAAAAGGTTATTTCTATGATTTCTAGTTTATCTAAGAATTTGTTTAGGACTAAGAAGAAAAATAAATGCATGAAAAATGAAATTATAAATCTATAAGAAAAACTTGAAAATGCATGTTCACATGTTAATGATGCTTCTTCTAGTGTAAATGATGCAAGCTTAGAACAAAATAGGATTCTAAGGAAAAAGGTAGAATACTTTAGCAAAGCCCTTGAAAAATTTACTGCAGGCTCAAACACTTTGAATATAATCATTGGGAGTCAAAGGGCAAGTTTAAACAAAAAGGGCTTAGGATATAAGGGATCCAAAAATGAAAAGTCTTACCATTGTTTAATTGTTAGGGGCAATCAAAACAAACAATGGTAGCTAGGAAATGGATCCCTAAGGAATACTTGGTGAACCCTATTGGAAAGAACCTATATTGGATACCCAAGTCAATCCTTAAAAGTCAGAAAAACCTAGGATAGTCAACCATATTTGAAGTTATTTTATATCTTATTAAAATGGTTGACTTAGGATGATAATGGGGAATTTTGGATGATACTTAACCTTGGATAGTATTGAATGAAATTTTTGGTTAAGTATAAATACCTTAGTTACATCTCACATACACCATAAGGAGAACTTGATTGAAAATATAGCATGGGTGAGATGTTAGGTTGATACAAATGATTCACTAATGTTTATGACATTTTGATGAGTCATTAGATGGTCGCCTGTTGGCCCGTCGTTACTCACCTGGTCTTCCCACCCCTGGAAGTGGGTTTTTGCCTTCCCCAGGATTCGAACTCTAAACCTCCAGGCTAAGTACTAAAGTTTATGAATCCTGGTAACCAAGTGATCCTTGATCACTTGGTTACCAGGATTCATAAACTTTAGTACTTAGCTTGGAGGTCTAGAGTTCAATCTGGGAAGGGAAAATCCACTTCGGTGGAAGACCGTGTGAGTAACGACGGCCAACAGTGGCGACGATCGGTCGACCAATAGTCGCGACGATGAATAGGCGGTCGTCCGACCATAGTCGCCGACCCGCCAATAAAACCCTGTCGTTGTTATAAAGGCACCTTTTAGGGCCCTGTTGGTGGAATTGGTGACCTTTGTTGGTCCATCGAAGTCGCCCTATTGGCGGAATCGATGACCCCTATTGGTCAATCCATCGTCGGCCCGCTGGCCCGTCGTTACTCACGGACTTTCACCCCGAAGTGGATTTTGCCTTCCCGATTGAACTCAGACCTCCAGGCTAAGTACTAAAGTTTATGAATCCTGGTAACCGGGCCAACAGGGATTCATAAACTTTAGTACTTAGCTTGAAGGTCTAGAGTTCGAATCCTGGGGAAGGCAAAAATCCACTTCCAGGGGTGGGAAGTCCAGGTGAGTAACGACGGGCCAACAGGGGCGACGGTCGTTGACCAATAGGGGTCATCGAATCGCCAGCGACGATGCGCGACCAATAAAGGTCACCGACCCGCCAACAGGGCCCTGGCTTATAATAAAGGCGCTGATGAGAGCCTCCCCCCCAACACCGATAGCCCTAATTCACTAGCTCCGGTGACCACCGCAGATATCACAGCCTCCGCCCCACATCAGCACGCAGCGGCGACCCCCTGGCAGTAGGTGCGCGCAAGGATGAACGGAGAGGAGCGACGCCGGACAGCGAACAATGGAGCCCTTGGCGTCGGACGGCGAACTGCGACGTCGGCTAGCACACAGAGGGCCGTCGGGGCGGCGGTCAGATGCGAGAAGGGCGGCACCGGCGAAGGGGAACGAGGGCTCGCAGCGATCCAGTGGCCACGGGGGCCGGCGCGCACGGCTGTGGTCGGCGAGGAAGAGGAGAACGGCGGCCGGTGCGCAGAGAAGGCAGCACTTGCGGCGATCCTGTGGCCACGGCGGCGAGGAAGAGGTCGTCCTGTGGGCGCGGTGGCGAGGAAGCGATCGTCGACGGAGGTGCGAGCGCGGAAGGAAGTTGCGCGAGGGGAACTGCCGAAGGAGGAAAGAGGTGTCGGCGCCGCGGGGAGGGGGAAAAGAAAAGGAAATAAAACTAAAAACTTAGGTTAATAAAATGTATTAACCCCTCAATACGGATAAACCAAACATGCCCCTTTAAAAGCCTATTTTTCTTATCCCCGTAAATACCTCGTACGACCTCCATTTAAATCCAGAAAAATTCCGGAAAAATTCCTAAAAATTCGAAAATAATCCCTAGGATTATTTCCCTGAAATTTTGGCTATTTAATTTCGTATTTTTAATTTTAGTATTTTACAGCAATCATAGATCAACTATGGGGAAAGCAAATATTTAATTCATGGATATTTTATCCAAAGATCAATGTTGGATATTTTTAATGATTTAAAAATATTTCATGTTTTGAAAACTGTAAGTTTATGTTTTGAAATGTTTTAAGGCAAAACTAACTTTTCAAGTTGATAAAATTTTAGCGACTTTCGAAACTTTTGAGTTTTTGCTAAATATTTGAAAATTGAATGTATTTTCATGAAAAATCATTTTTCCTTGATAGAGGGACTCATTAGAATTGTGTTCCTCAAATTTCATGATTTTTTGAATTTTCGTGAATTAATGCATTTCTGAAGCTGACTTCAGAAATCAGAAATGCTTGATATCAGGTACCAATCGACTGCCACTTGGTGTCAGTCGACTGATAGAATTGTGCACAGGCACAACAGCGTGGCTTTTGGGTTTTTAAACTTGTTTTGGTGTTTTTATTCCTTTAATACTTGATACCTCATTGTATGACACATGTATGATATTTTTGATGGTGTCAAAGGGGGAGAAGTGTTAGATTTAAGTTAATCATGTCTAGCATGTGTTAAGGGGGAGTTTACATGTGTTAAGGGAGAGTTTTTAATATCCATGTTTTATTTACATGCTTTACTTTCCTTAAGTGTTTTTAAATGTTTTACTTAACTTAAACATATTGTCACACATCAAAAAGGAGGAGATTATTAGGGTAATCAACCCAAGTATGATCTTGATTTTGATGTGTGTGGCAAAGGATTTAAGTTAGGATATTTATGTAGTTTGATGTGTGTGTTCAAGTTATGTAGGACTTGGTAAATCACACATGGTGTAGCTTGATGAAACATTGGCAAGTTTATCATCTCATGACTCGGGTCCTTGAGTCGGTGAAGGATGACACGGGAAGAAGCTGTGAGCTTAGTGCATCCGAGGGACCGCCGGACAAAGAGCATTGGAGTGAAGCCAAAGGAAGTAGACTTCAGGGCAAGATGCAAAGGATGACACGGGAGAAGTCGCGAGCTTAGTGCATCCGAGGGGCGTAGATTGAACCAAGAGAGCTTCGGTGAGGGACTCCATGGGAGATGAGAGTTGAGCGATTATAACCCGGAACGGAGTAGCTCAAGTTAGGTGAACTTGGCCAAATGACTAAGATCAAGTGTCGGTGCTCAAACATGGTGTTTGAGATTTTACCCGACGATCGGATACTCAAACAACTTGTTGTTTGAGGTTTTAACCCAGAACAATCGATTGATATAAATATCAGTCGACTGGTCTAAGTCGACTGCTAGTTGACCGGTGTTAACTAGGGTTTTGTGGCCCAACAGTCGATTGCCTATGGATGACAGTCAACTGATATAAATGGATATGGGCACAAAACTGCTCGTAGCCGATCGAGCGCCGAATTAAAGGCATCGATCACCAAGATATGAAATGATCGTATCCGGTATCATTGGACTGTAATAGTTGTGGATCAGGTTTAGTTAGAAGCCATTGGAACCGCAACAGTCGACTGCTGACATATAGCAGTCGACTGCTGCATGCCCAACGAGAAAATTGCCCTCCTCTCTATAAAAGGAGGGTTTGGGTGCCTTAGAGAGGCTAATGCTTTAACTCCTAATCATCCTCCAAGGGCTCCCACATTTTCTAAGTCTTTCTACTCCTTTCTTCTTTATTTCTACTCATATTATTTGTGAAAAGAGGAGTGTGGTGTAAAGAAGGTTTTCTCCACCTTGTGTTGAGCTAAAAGAGAGTTTAGTGGATTGATTGAGGGAGTGATTCGCCGAACGGATCGTTGTGGATTAGCGACAAGGATCGTGAACCACATTACATCATTGTGTTTGTGATTGCTTCTCTTTACTTTGTTTTATTCTTAATTGTTGTTAGTATTATTGTCAGTATTTTGCTGCGCTAACAAATATTGTAGACGAACGAACGAAGTCCATCGAGCATACGACACATTAGGCTATTCAACCCCCCTTTTAGTTGGGTCTCGATCCTCCAACAACAATAGCTTATGGAAGCACTTGAAGACTAACGTATGGATAAACAAGTCTTGGATGACTTGGAGAGATTCGATAGGCGTGAGACTGATGGAGGTGGCTAGAAGGCTAATTAGGTCTAGGCTAAGGGTGGTCTAGCAAGTATGAGGGGATCATACTTGGGGTTAAACCTCATGGTTGAGGTTTTTCAGTCGACTGAGGTTATAGATTAGTTGACTGATCAAGTGTTTTGACACTTGATAGTCGAGCTGACTCTGGGCAGTCAACTGATGGGAGTCGATTGACGTTCGACTGTGGCCACATGTCCTTTGCAGTCGATTGTCAATATTAGGTAGTCGACTGGCCAAGCAGTCGATTGCCACGGATGACAGTCGAATGATGGATGTGACCACAGAAGCAAGGTGAGTTCGACCAGCGAATCGACTGCCTGTGCATCAGTCGACTGCTAGGGTTTGGTAGTCGACTAGTCGATTATTCGTTAGAGTTTCTCCAATGTGGATTAAGTCGTTGTGAGATAACGGCTACAGGAGTAGTCGACTAATGGGTATGAGCAGTCGACTACTAGACAAAAATTAGCTCGAGTTGCATCTTTAAAAGGAGCACGAAGGGGAAGATTTTTGCAGTAATTTCTTGGGCGATTTGAGGCGATTTGCTGGTACAAGTCAGGGTCTTCAAGTGCAGCTCAAGCAATCAAACAAGCAAGCATTCAAAGCATGATTTGTAAAGTGTTTTTACATGTTTTTCATTGTAGTTATCTTGTTTATTGTTGTAAACATTGTACGAGGTTTCTCCACCTCCGGATTGTTCCGAGATGGAGTGTATTAGTGGTGTGTGCATCACTAGAGCTTGCTATCGAGCTCACCCCGTGGAGTAGGAACTAGGATTCTGAACCATGTTATATCGTCATATTCTTGTGATTGTGTATTTTTGTTTGTCTTCATATTGTATTTCTGTATTCCACTATGTACTAACGATTATGTAGAGACGAACACGAGCGAATTTCATCATCGACGCTATTCACCCCCCTCCCCTCTAGCAACGTACGATCCCCAACAAGTGGTATCAGAATGAGGCTACTCTTCAAGGTTTAACAACTAAGGGAGCACTACTAGAGGAGAAGATGGAGCTCAACGAGAGATTGGGCGATGACATAGCAATTCCACCCGCCTTCAACCGCGAAGATTTCGCATATTGGAAAGTAGAATGGAATATTTCCTAATGTCCACTATAGAAAATTAGTTTGCCGTGATTATAGGATTCGATGCTCCGAGGGGGAAGAACGGAGAAATCCTCAATATGAAGAGATGGACCAAGGAGCAACGACAAAAGTTCAAGACAACCGTTAAGGTAATAAAAATGTTAGTAAATTTAATACCTAATGATATTTTGTCCAGATTAGGAAGTTATAGGGATGCTAAGGAGTTATGGAACAAGTTGGTCAAGTTCCACGAAAATCCCGAACCAACACAAGAAAAAGAAGAAGAAGAGTGATTCTCTTCTCAAGCTCAAGAAGATTCGGAAGAGGAAGAATCATCATCATCCTCACAAGAGCTTGAGGAATCGGAGGTTGAACGACCATCAACATCTGAGGAAGAGGAAGTTGAAGAAGCCTCCACTTCAAGGATTGAGGGAGAGGATAGAGCTTCAACATCAAAACAAGAATTGGAGAGACCTTCTATTTCGGAGCAAAAACAAGAAGAAACGCCAACATCCGGGAGAAGTGAAGGACAAGCCCACCATTCCAACCTATGTAACTCAAGCAATTTAATTAAAAATAAAGATCATATAGTTTTTTTTTGAATGTAGGGAGAAAGGGCATTACAAGAGCAAATGCCCAAAATTGGCCAAGGAGAAACTACCGACACCAAAAGTCAATCAAAAGCAAAAGATGTTGGAGCCCCAACCATTAAGAGAAAGGAGCACGTGGTGTGCTTCAAATGTCATTAAAAAGGGCATTATAGGAGTCAATGCCCTAGGGGGAAGAAGCTAACCAAGGGCCAAGAAGGAGCATCACATGTAGGAGGAGCTTCTAAAGCAAATCCTAAGATATATTTTAGTAATGCACCTTCAAATTTTAATGTCAAAAAGCATCCTAGGGATAATTTTAATTCACTTGCTATTCATCATGATACAAAGCATGCTAAAAAAAATATTTTTGTTTAGGTGCTAAAAGTTGTAATTATAGGTCTAAGGATCATACTAGGCCTACTTTATCTAAAGACAAATCTAAAAACAACAACTCTAGACCCATTCTACCTAGGGAGTCCATTAGGAAGGTAGAGAACCACTTAGGCATTAACCCTAAGAATCATAGACATATGCCTAAGAAGAAGAATCATTCTCAAAAGATCAATGAACAATCAAAATTGGAAAAATTAGAATTAGAAAACCAAGCCTTGAGGTCAAGGCTTGAAAAATTAAAAAAGACCCTAGCAAAAATGACAAACTCATTTAAGGGGTCTAATGGTCAAAACTTAAGGTCTAGAAAACAAGAACCAACAAAGGGCAAGAAAGGTTTGAGTCACAAACCTAAGCCTAAGGAGACCTATCATAGAGTTTCATTCGATTATGGAACCATGCATAGGTCTAAGAAAGCCAAGGTTAATAGGGAAGTCACTCCTAAGGTTAACCAAGGTAATTGTCTAGTGGCCAAGGTTTCCATGAAACCTAGAAAGACCACTAAGTGTTGGATTATAAAAAGAGTGCTAGGGGGGAGGCGGAGGGTGAATATCGCACGTGAATTCTTTTTGTTCGTTTGATATAAAACAAGTATACGAGTAAAAGCACAACGGAAATGTAAATGACACGGGTTAGTTTTACTTGGTTCACAACCTACCGACTGCTAATCCAAGGCCCTAGCAGTTCGAGACCGCGTACAGAGGATAAATCACTAAAGTTTCTCCTCCTCGTTAGCGGTAGGAGATGACGATTACAAAAACTCCGAGAAACCTCGAGGTAGAGAGACAAACTCCCTCTCCTCATTACGATAAAAGCTCCGAAAACAAAGTAAGGTACAATGATTAAAATAACAACTTTAAAAACTAATACTGACGACTGAGAGGATGAAGGATGAGCTCGTTTCATTGGTGTTTTGGCAGCGCTGAGTTGTCGTAGAGTCATCGTAGAAGAGTAGCATTGCGGAGGAATTTGGAGAGCTTGAATGATGACCTAAAGGGGTAAACCCCCCTTCTTTTATAGCTTTCTAACCCCCTAGACGTTGAGATCAAGTTCTATCCAAAAAGGTCACCTCATCCTAAGATGAGGGGATGAAGTTTGACTCTCATCGAAGCTGGAATTTGAATGGTAGTCGACTGATCAACCCTATTAGTCGACTAATGCTACTAGTAGTCGACTGCCAATAGCCAGCAATCGATTGTTTCTAGGGTTTCTAGCTGCAACAAAAAGTTAGCTCTAAAATGAAAACAATATAAGTGAATTTGATGGCCACTTATTGTCCAATCTCGACCTAGACCTTCCACGGGAAGTCTTGGTCGGATCGTCGCCTAAGGACATCCCCGTATAGAGGACCCGACCTTGCATTCACTCACACACACGAGCTTACCTTAGGTCCTTGTGACTTGTAGCTTTGCTTCCGGTCTCCACCTGGGTTCTTCGGCTCTCTCCGAAGTTCTCCCGGTGTCGCCCGATCACCGCAGTTTCTCCATCCGAGATTCTCCGAGTGTCGCCGACCTTCAGCTTAGCTTAACCATTCCTGCACACTTGGTTCAGCTCGTTAGACAACAATATGATCTTAGCTTTGAGTCTTTGCCATAATCAAAATTTAGCTTTGATTATCTGGTGCCTACTGCACCAACAATCTCTCCTTTTTTAATTTATAGAAAATTGACACAAAGTTAAGGGTAACACTTAAAGCATTATGTAAATGAAATGAATATGAAGCATAAATCAAATGAATATTGAATATGCATAACTTAATAAGTTAGTGTGAGTAACTTAGTAAGTTAGCTTCAGTAGAAGTAAGAGAAAGATCCTTTTTCAAGTCCTCCCCCTTGAGGTAACCTTTCCCTTGACCTTAGGTGAGTACTTGAGAAAGGATCTTGGTTCTCCCCCTTAATGGTTTCTACTTAATAAGTTATGTATAGGCCTAAAAGTTTAAATTAAATTTTAAGTTAAGATATCAAAAGTTAACTTTTGATATCTTAACTTTGGCCTTGCCATTAAAAAGGTTAACCATAAAAAAGTTGAGTAAATAAAGCTTACTTAACTTGGGCCGATGTTTTTAAGTTAGATGCAAGTTAAGTTATCAAAAATTAAAATTAATTTTTGATTGCTTAACTTTGGCCTTTTCGATTTCTTAACTTTGGCCTTTTCTCTCCCTTTTGCCATAAATCGAAAAGAGGGAGGGGGGGGGGGGGTTGGAAAATATATTTTTAGAATTTTGCCGTAAATGAAGTTTAAGTTCAAGCATGTTACAAATAGATTTTGAAAATAATAGTTTAAACATAAGCTCATCTAAACGTATGTTCAACTCCATTTGACTTGATTGATATAGAATGATCAATAAGTCCTGATTAGAGTTGATCAATTTAGATAATTATACTCCATGGTTCATGTCAATGCACTAGATCTACATTTAGAACCACGAGTGAAGTCCTAACATCTCATGTCCATCTATGTAGCTAAGTACACAAACACATTAGTCCTATGTGTTGTGAGATGTTTTGGCTTCTTAAATCTATAGGTATATGTTTTTTAGGGTAAGCCCTAGGCTAGTTCCATTTTCATAAAAAAAATAATTAAGTTTTTAAGTTCTACTTTATTATGCATATACCTAATTTACGTTTAAGCAGACTAAACTCTGATTCGGATAAAGATTTAGTAAACAAGTCTGCTAGGTTTAATTTGGACTCCACGTATTCGAGTTGTATGATCCCATTAGCTACATGTTCTCGAATAAAGTGATATTTGACCTCTATATGTTTGATTCTAGAATGACAGATTGAGTTCTTGGTTAAATTAATTGAACTAATGTTATCGATGTAAATTTTGGTGTTATTAAAATTTAGGTTAAAGTCTTGGAGAGTGTGCTTCATCCAAAGAAGCTGAGTCATACACTCACCGATTGTGACGTATTCGGCTTTAGTGGTAGATAAGACAACACAGTATTAATTTCTATTGCACCAACTTACTAGACTTGAGCCGAGGAATTGATAATAACCACTCGTGCTCTTTCTATCGATTTTACTACCAGCATAATCCGAGTCGGAGTAGCCGATTAGTTTGAACTATGTAGATCTAGGGTACCAAATTCCTACGTTTAGTGTACCCTTTAGGTATCTAAGAATACGTTTAACTAACATTAGGTGTGATTCCTTAACATAAGTTTGGAACCTTATACACATACTTACTGCGAATAAAATATCAGGTCGACTCGCAATTACGTACAGGAGACTATCTATTATGCTCCTATAGTATTTAAGGTCTATTGGTTTGCCTTCTAAGTCTTCTCCTATATTAACATTTGTGACCATCAGTGTATTTATTACCTTAGTATTTTGCATTCCGAATTGATTAATTAATTCCTTAGTGTATTTATATTGATGTAAGTAAATTCCCTCTTTAGTTTGTTTAATTTGTAATCCTTGGAAAAAAGTTAATTCTCCTACTAAGTTCATTTCAAACTCACTTTCTATTAGTGAAATGAACTCGTTTAGCAGGATTGAGTTGGTTGTTCCAAAAATTATATCGTCTACGTAAATTTGGGCAATAAATATTTCTTTGCCTATGGATTTTACGAAGAGGGTTGGGTCGACTAGGCCTTGGCTAAACCCTTTAGACTTGAGATAAATAGAGAGACTTTCATACCAAGCTCTAGGAGCTTGTTTTAGTCCATACAAGGCTTTCTTAAGTTTAAAAACATGGTTAAGTTTGTCTAAGCTTTCGAATCCTGGGGGTTGGTTAACGTAGACTTCTTCCTTGATAATTCCATTTAAGAACACTGATTTCACATCCATTTGAAATAGTTTAAATCCTTGATGTGCAACATAGGCTAATAACATTCTGATCGATTCTAGTTTAACTACGGGGGCATAAGTTTCGTCATAATCTAACCCCTCTACTTAACTAAAACCTTTAGCGACTAGTCTTGCTTTATTTCTAACTACTTCACCTTTGTCATCGAGTTTGTTCCGGAATACTCACCTTGTTCCAATAATCGATTTATCTTTAGGTGGTGGTACTAATTCCCAAACTTCGTTCTAGTGAATTGAGCTAGCTTTTCTTGCATAACAATAATCCAATCGGGATCAAGAAGAGCTTGTTCAATTGATTTGGATTCAATTTTCGAGATTAAAGAGATTTGACTAAGGTTTCTATATGATGCTCTAGTTCGAACCCCTAGGTTGGGATCACATATCACTTGATCAATAGGATGATTCGATTGTAACCTAGACTGACTTGGATTAGGATTTATACTAGACTCATTTTCATGGTCAGATTCGGGTCTAGTATTAATCGGTTCATCAATTTGTTCTACTACGGATTTTGTGGTTTTATCTCCTTCATCGAATACTACATTAATGGTTTCTTCAATTTTTAGGGTTATTATTGTAGACTCTATAGGCTCTATTTGTGGTTGAGTATCCTAGGAATATTTCGATATTTGTTTTAGAGGTGAATTTGCCTAAGTAGTCTTTAGTATTTAGGATATGTACCCTACATCCAAATACCCTAAAGTATTTAATGTTAGGTACTTTATCATGGTAGATTTCGTATGAGGTCTTAAGGTGCCTCTTGACTAGTAGGATTCTGTTTTGAACATAACAAGTTGTACTAACGACTTCTGCCCAAAACCTATTGAGTAGGTTGTACTCATTTAACATGGTTCTAACGGCTTCTTATAGGGTTCTATTCTTTCGCTTGACTAGACCATTTTATTGTGGGGTTCTAGGATAAGAGAACTCATAGTGGTATCCGTTTAGGTTACAGAAGTCGGTGAACCTATGATTTTTGAATTCACCACCATGATCGCTTCTAAGTCTTTTAATCTTAAGGTTCTTTTCATTTTCTATTAATTTACATAAGTTAGTAAGTTGGTCTAAAGTATCACTTTTGTGTTTAAGGAACCTAACCCAGGTGAACCTAGAGTAGTCGTCAATTATGACTAAGCAAAATTGACTCCCATTTGATGACTTGGCTCCATGAGAATCGAATAGGTCCAAGTGTAGGAGCACAAGCACATTTTTGGTTCGATCTTGGTTAGTTAGTTGATGTTGTGCCCTAGTTTGTTTACCTTATTGACAAATATTACAAATTTTATTATCCAAATTGTTAAGTTTGGGCAAACCTCTGACTAAACCACTCTGACTCACCTTGTGAATGAGTCTTGAGTGCGAGTGGCTGAGTCGTCGGTGCCACAACCAAGATTCCTCTTGTTATGTCATTAGACACTTGGATGAGGAGTTGGGTAAATTAATTGTGTAGATATTGCTATTCCTAGTTCTTTTAAGTATTATTTTAGAAGTTTCATTAGTTTTAATTAAACATTCATTTTCTAAGAATATAATCTTATAGTTATTGTCACACAATTGGCTTACACTAAATAAATTATACTCAAAATTTTTGACTAATAAAACATTTCGAATTGTAAAGTTTGAGTTTAGCTCAATATCACCAGATCTGATGATTTTGAGCTTGTCGTTGTTTCCGAAAACTACCGATCCTTGACTTTTAAATCTAAGCTTCAAAATTTCAGTCGGTCTCCAGTCATGTGTCGGGAGCACCCACTGTCCAACATCCATTGATCCTACACATATAGTAGTTAGATCGGATATTGGAATTTTAAAGGTTGGTTGAAGTTTATTAAACCTATGAACCATCTCACCCCTTCTACATGATCAAGCATGTTATCCTTATGCGTTTTGTGAAATGACTTCAATTTTACTTGTTTAGATTTAGTGAATTAAAACTAATCAACCTTGGGTTAGATTCGGATTTAACCCTAATCTCATCGAGTAACTTTTTCGAGAAGTTGACTTCTAGGTCGTGGCGAGGCACAGAGACATTCTTTGATCGGAACAACGACCACTTCCTTAGACAAAGACAAATTCAAGAAATCGATTACTTGAGTCACTTAAGATTACTTCTTGGTATAACTAGTTAAGGATATGACAAGGTAGCTTCAACTAGTTCAACTTAGTCAAGTGCACTAAGCTAAATACGCCTTATCTAGTTTGAACGCACAAGACTTCGTTTCCCTAACGTAATATCATCTCGCCACGTCCTAGTACTATGTTGTCAAGATTGATGAGTTATTGACACTATCTAGCCGTTCTAAAAATTAAAACAAAAACTAAGCATGCAAGTCTAATTTCATGTAATAGAGCAAACAAATTTAGTACTAGCTCTCCCTGGACCATTGAATCGATTCAGTCTATCAATGTAGTGGATTTGGTCTTTGGGAACCCAATACTTATTAGATCCTAGTTGTGAAATTAAGGCAGTCTTAGGGACCCATGCTTGGACTTGTTTTCTATTACGATTTACAATTGACATATACGACTTGTTAGTCATATTTGATCTAAACTCTAGTCCGACCTTGTTGTACATGACCCTTTGTAATCCAAGTAGTAGGTCAAGTCCCTTGGATTCCAAAGTAAATATTTCCAACGTTTGTCTAAGATCTTCAACTTGTCCTTTCAAGAGCGAGTTCTCAATTTCGAGTTTGTCAACTCGAGTTGAGTCCTCCTCTTGAACTTGACTAGTCGAAGAGGTTAGGGAGACCTCATGTTTAAGGAGTTTAACCTCCTTAACTAAGGTCTCGACCTTGGCCTCAGACTTAGCTAACTTTCTAGTTAAAAACTTAATTGCATTATATAACGTATCAATTAAAGATTGACTTATCTTGAGTGAATCTTTTGAACCAGATACGGATCCGTGACTTGTCTTAAATAGAGACTTGTCAGATCCGAGTTCGGACTCTTCCTCAGGTTCAGTTGGATTGACCATGAAGATGAGATTGTTGAGCTCGTCTTCCTCCTTCGACGATTCCTCCCATGTAGCATTGAGTGCTTTCTTGGACTTTTGCACCTTGTTCTTGAACTTTGGACATTCCGACTTGATGTGACCCAACCTGTTACACTCATAACATCTATAGTTGGAATTTGATTTAGACTTACCTTCCTTGGATTGATTGATGTGTCATTTTTGTTAGGGCAATCAACCCATATATGATGAGGTTTTGATGTGTGTGGCAAAAGGTTTAAGTTAGGTTGTTATGTTGATTTGATATGTGTGTTGAAGTCATGTAGGACTTAGTAATTCACATGTGGATTGGCTTGACGAAAGCATTGGTGAGTTCACCATCTCATGGCTCGGGTCTTTGAGTCGGTGAAGGACGACATTGCGAAGCCATGCGCTTGGTGTATCCGAGGGACCGTCAGACGAGCAGCATTTGAATGAAGCAAAGGAAGTAGACTTCAGGGTGAGACGCGAAGGATGACATTGCGAAGCCGTGCACTTGGTGCATCCGAGGGACATGGTCGGACGAAGAGAACTTCGGTGAGGGACTTCAAATGAGATGAGAGAATGAGCGAATTGTAACGGTAGCTCATAGGTGAACTTGGCCTAATGGATAACTCAAGTGTCGGATGCTTAACTAAGTAGGTTGAGGTTTTACCCGACAAGTCGGATGCTCAAACTAGGGTTTGAGGTTTTACCCGACGTATGGTTAAGTCAGACGCTCAAACATTAGTTTGAGGTTTCTACCCGACGAAGTGAAAGTGTTGGATGCTCAACCAAGTTGGTTGAGATTTTACCCGACCGTCGAATGCTCAAACAAATAGTTCGTTTGAGGTTTTACCCGACATCAGTCGACTGATATAGATATCAGTCGACTGCTCTGGGTCGATGTCACTTGACCGGTGTTTGACTGAAGCCTTTCTGGCTCAACAGTCGACTGCTAGTGTTTGGCAGTCGACTGCTTGACCATCAGTCGATTGCCAAGGGACAACAATCGACTGATCAAGGTGAATTCGGGCACAAAGGATTTTGAGTCGACTGATCACTTCAGTCACTCGACTGTTGGCTCCATCAGTCGAATGATGGAGATGATCAGTCGACTGATGTGGGAGTCGTTGGCTGGAAGCCAACGTGGATAAAGTCATTGCGAAGCAATGACTACAGCAGCAGTCAACTGATGATTGCATCAGTCGACTGCTCAGTGCCCAACGGAAAGAATGACCTCTTCCCTATAAGAAGAGGCTTTAGGTGCTCTTGGGAGGTTAATGCTTCATCTCTAAACATACTCCCAAGTGCCTAAATGATTTTTTACTCCTCTTCCTTGTGTTTATTTACATCTTATTGTAAGACGGAGTAATTGTTGTAAGAAATATTTACCTCCACCTTGAAGGAGAGACTAGTGGATTTGGATTAGAGTGATTCGCCGAACGAATCGTCCGTGGATTAGCGGCAAGGGTCGTGAACCACGTTACATCGACGTGTTAGCGTTTGCATTCTTTATTTCTTTGTATTGTCTTAATTGCTTTTATTTTTAGCATATTCCGCTGCGCTAATTATTCTTGTAGACGATTAAGATGCAAGCGATTTTCATCGTATACGAAAAGGGTTATTCACCCCCCTCTAGTCGGCCACTGATCCTCCAACAGTTTTTAGCTTTTGATCATCTTCCGAACTAGATTTACTAGTTCGGTCTCCATCTCATCGTCTATCTCCGACTTGTCCTCGTCTTCTTCCTCTATAGGTGGTTTGCTCTTGGACTTCTTCTTCGGACCTGCAAATAAAGCGATACTTTTCTCGGAGGGGGCCGAATTAGACTGCTCATGTAATTTGAATTCGGAAAACAATTCGTCTAACCTAATTTCTGAAAGGTCCTTAGAAACCTTGTAGGCATCAACCATGTGTTGATGCAATGAGCATCACTCCTTAGTTTTGATGTATGAACTACAGTTAAATGTTAGGATTCACTTGTGTTCTAATATAAGTGTTAAGTGTGTAGGCTAACAGGAAGTCTTAGTAGGTAGTGTTGACCAGATACTAGGCACGTTTCTTAACAGATTAGGAGGACCAAACACTAGGCATAAAGTCCAGATGGGTCGCGTGGACCGGACATTTGGCATGAAGACCGGTTGGGTCAAGAGACCAAATAATCAGCAAAAAGTCTAGCTCGGTCAGGCAGACCGGACAGCTGATGGAAGCCCTAGTGGGTCAGATCGGATGTCAATAATGGTAAGTCTGGCAGGTAGTTGGCAAGTAAGCCTCGAGTGAAGAGGTGAGGTCGAGTCCTCTGTAGGGGGACAAACCTAGGTTTCGATCTAACGAAAAGTCCGCATGGGACTTAGTAGTCGAGATCGAGCAGTATTACTACTGCTATCGCATTTCATATTATCTATTTTGTGCTAATCCAATTTTGCAGGGATCAGTCGACTGAAGTCCAGTCGACTAGAGGTATATCAGTCGACTGGATACCTATTTGGCAGGATCAGCTAGTGATCGATCGGAGATCGTGCGACGCAGATGGAAAGGGCTTCAGTCGACTGAAGAGGGAAATTTCCTGATGCGGAGCCGAGTGACGTAGAGTCGACTGGAGAGGTTTTAGTTTACTAAAAGACCACGAATTCCATATCAACGGGCTGATGTGGAGTCGATTGGAAAAAGTTTATAAAAGTTGTGCTCAACCAGATCCAAGATATGAATGGAATCAACGTCGAAGTGCTGTCAAAATTTGCTCACGATCACAAGAACTTCAACCTTCAAAAAGGACTCTTTTCTGACACCTTGAGTCTGCATCCAAATCTTCAGTAGTGTCGGTATAAAGTTGTCTTAATTTGCTTTAAGTTCACTTTTGTATTTAATTTCAAGAGAGGGTAGGTTGTTACCCTTCTCTCATATTTGTAAAGAGAGAAATCCTCCGAAGTCAAGAGTTCTTGAATCGAAGGGTATTATAGTGATTACCCAACGAGATAGCTCTCGGGAGAGCTATGAGCCTTGGAGTAGCAACCCAGTTAGGGTTGTGAACCAAGTAAACTGTCTGTATCTAGATAGCTTTCAATTTCTGCTGCATACTCTTATTAGAAAATAAGTTTAGAAAATAAATTAAATTATAAAACACTGAGATTCACCCCCTCTCTCAGTTCACTCGATCCTACAATTGATATCAGAGCGGGGACGCTCCGAGTTGGTGAAACCACCATCATGAGCCTTAGATTAATTTAGATTATTTTTTTCTTGCTTTAGATCAACTTAGAATATTTTTTTGCTTTAGATTAATTTACAATATTTTTTTCTTACTTTAGAATTTTTTTTCAGCATTTAATATTTGCTAGATAATATTTTCAACATTTAATATTTATTAGAATAATTATTTTTGTATTTAATAATTTTTTTTACATTTAGATAATTATTTCTGCATTTAGTTAATTATTTCTGCATTTAAATAATTATTTCTGCATTTAGATAATTATTTCTACATTTTAGATATTTTAAAAATCATTTTCTTCATTTTAGATATTAAAAAAAATATTTTCTGCATATTTAAATAAGTTAAAATTAATTTTCTACATATCTAGATCAATTTAATTAATTTTCTGGTTAGAAAATATTAGATTTAGTTTTTCTTGTCTTAGAAAATATTGGATTTTTTTTCTTGCCTTACAAAATATTTGATTTAATTTTCTGTAGTTAGAGAATATTTCATTAATAATGTCACACTTAGAGGAATACAATACCGTTAGCCCTCATCTCTTCAATGGAGAGGACTTTTTCTACTGAAAAAGACAAATGGAGTGTTACTTGAAGACCGACCTAGAGGTCTGATTTTCAATTAGGAAAGGGTTCACAGCTCCGATAGATGACTCGAGTGAGTTGTTAGAATCGGAGAAATGGACCGCAGATATTAGAAAGAGAGCTCAAGTCGATTACAAGACACTTAATACCTTGCAATGCGGACTTACCAAAGAAGAACTCAATAGAGTAGGCCCATTTGAAAATTCTAAGGAATTATGAGAAAAATTAATTGAACTGCATGAGGGTACAAATGACACTAGGATAGCCAAACGGGACATGCTATTAAATAAATTATTTAATTATAAAATGAACGAAAATGAAAATGCTACTCAACTTCATACTAGGATTAAAGATATATTAAATGGATTGCATTTAATAGAATACCAAATAGAGAATAGGGACATAATTAGGTATACGCTTAAAGCATTCCCAAGAAATGTCTTATGGAAATCGATTGTCGATGCCTATAAGGTTTCTAGAGATCTCTCCACAATTAAGTTAGACGAACTATTTTATGAACTTAAACTACACGAACAAGCTAACTCGGGTCAAATCGAGAATGGTATAGCTTTAATGGCAGGTTCGACTAAAAAGGAAAGAAAAGTGAAGAGTGAGTCCGAAGACGAGTTGGAGTCGGAAACAAACGGAGAAGAGGAGATTGTAAATATGGTAAGGAAGATGTTCAACCAGAGGAAGAGATTTATGAAGAAAGATACCAAAAAGGTGGTCAACAACAAGCCAAGACCCCGATCGGAAGTGACGTGCTACGAATGCAACGGAAAGGGACACTACAAGTCGAAGTGCGCAAACTTAAAAAAGGAAGAAAAACCAAAAAAGGAAAAAAAGAAGAAGGAGCTTAAGGCGACGTGGGATGAGTCGTCATTGGAGGAGTTTGACACGGAAGAGACGAAGAGAAGTTTCGTCACATTTATGGCCGAATCGAGATCCGGAGTCGAGTCGAGTTCCGAGTACGAGTCCGATTCTGAGTCCGAGAGAAGTCATGGATCCGTATCCGTTTTCGAAGGTTCAAATGAGGTAACTTTTCCCTTAGAAGATAAATTGTATAGCATTATTGCATGCTTAGGTAGGAAGTTAGCTAAGTCCGAGAATCGAGTCGACTCGCTACTTAAGAAAGTCCAAGTACTTAAGGAGCAAGTCAACTCGAAGACTTCGACTTGCCAAATTAAGGATAGAGACTCAACTCAAGTTACAAAGCTTCAGAAAGAGAACTCAGTCCTAAAAAGGCAAGTAGAAGATCTAACTGAATCTTTAGAAAAGTTCACTTCGGGTTCCAAGTATCTCAACATGATGCTTGGATCTCAGCGAGCTGTGTACAACAAATCCGGACTCGGGTACAAGGCTAAGTCCACCTATAAATCATACATGTCATTACTTAGCTGATATGCTAAGAATTGAGTCCAAGCATGCGTTCCTAAGTCTAGCTTAGTCAACCAAGTTGGACCAAATCAATTTTGGGTTCCCAAGAGTCAAGTTCACTTAGTGAACAAAACTCAATCTAGCTACTATTTAGGGGGAGCTAACACTTTGCTTGTTTCCTTGTTTAGTTAAACACTTGCATGCTTTAGTTTACTTTATTTGCTTAATTTAAAACAGACTAGATAGGAAATAAAGTAGTTTAAACTTGAACAACCTAGTACTAAGACAAGTGAACTGATAGTAAGTTAGGGAAGCTCTTCGAAGTGCATGTCTAAGAAGTGGTTGTTGCTCCGATAACCAAGAAAGCTATGTGCCTCGCCATGACCTGGTGCACTAAGTCGAGTGGAACTGACCGAAGCTAACTCACTAAGTCTTTAACTAGTTAGACCAAGGCTTAGTCTAAAGTGAATCAAGTACTTGATTCCTTTATTGACTTTGTCTATGAAGTGATCGTTGCTCCGATAACCAAGAAGGTCATGTGCCTCGTCACGACCTAGAAGTCAATACTTAAAAAACCTACTTGACTAGCTCAAACCAAGCTTGAATCTAAC
Source organism: Wurfbainia villosa (assembly GCA_025175895.1). Taxonomy (NCBI): domain Eukaryota; kingdom Viridiplantae; phylum Streptophyta; class Magnoliopsida; order Zingiberales; family Zingiberaceae; genus Wurfbainia; species Wurfbainia villosa. Next base: position 4,248,001 of record CM046008.1, read on the forward strand.
ACAAGTTTAAACACTTTGAAATTGCTCATTAAATTTAATTAAGATAAAAGGAATCCTCATCTCACAAAACTCATAGGAATAAGTGTATTGAAAACTTAGTCTGGGTGAGATGATCTTAATTAAGCTTAATTAGGTTAATTTAGTTTAACTAAATCTAATATACTTAAACCAAGATTAATAAATTTATCTTGGTATAAACCTAATATACTTAAACCAAGATTAATAAATTTATCTTAACAACCTACCCTCAATTAAACTCAACTTAATGTACTATACATAAACTAAACTAACATACCTAACTAAAACAAATTCACTTAACAAAACTTAATTTATTAAAATCAACCCAACTTAATACACTCAACTATAATTAATTTAACAAATTTACTTGCTTAACAAATTTACAACCTAAATAGAATTTAAGATAATTCATCTTACTTAAGGTATGAATTATCTTAAAAATTTCAATTCATATAGGACACCAGAATGGATCAATGGATTCTGGATAGTGGCTGCTCCAGACATATGACTGGAGATAGTTAAAAATTCTCGGAATTAAGCTACAAGAACTTTGGAACAGTCGCCTTTAGAAATAATGGCAAACTTAAGATAATTGGATCATGTAACATTGAATTAGAATCTAATTTTGTTATACAGAAAGTTCTACTCGTAGATAATTTTAAATTTAACTTGCTTAGTATAAATCAGTTGTGTGATGTTGGTTATGTAGTGAAATTTTTATCTAATGAATGTTTGATTAACGGTATTGAAAATTCAAAAAAATTACTTAAGGGAGTTAGGGATAAAAATATATATTCAATAAATTTAGAAAGATCCTCAATTAAGTGTCATATGATGCAGCAAGAGGAGAGTTGGTTGTGGCATAGGCGACTTGCTCACACCAACTTTAGGAATATAAAGAAGTTAAGCAAAACTAATCTAGTTAGAGGGTTGCCCAAACTTAAAAATATTGAAAACAAAGTTTGTAATGCTTGCCAACCAAGAAAACAAACAAAGTCTCAACATAAATTAACTGATCAAGATCGAACAAGCTCAATACTTGAGTTAATTCACTTAGATTTATTCGATTCACATGGAGTAAAATCATTAAGTGGTAATCTATATTTTTTAGTAATAATAGACGATTACTCTAGATTTACATGGGTAAAATTTTCAAAATATAAAGATGAAACATTTGAAGTATTTAAAAATTTTAGTAAACAAATAGAAAACAAAAAAGATCGTAAGATAAAAAGAATATGAAGTGATAACGGAGGAGAATTTAAAAATGAAAAATTTACAATAATGTGTTTAGAAAGTTTGACTTGAGTAGTATTTTGATGTTTGACGATGAGTTGACCATTGTTTGATAATGGGTTGATTGATATGGGGTTGATCATATGATGGAGAAGTCCAAGTGGGACACTTGACATGGAAAGTCCAAGTCATAGATACTTGACATGAAAAGTCTAAGTCATGGGCACTTGGCATGGAAAGTCCAAGCATGGGTCTTAGCATTTGGAAAGTCCAACATGGAGTTGGCATGGAAAGTCTAAGGGTGTAGTCTTGGTTGTTGGTGTAATCAACCCAAGTCACAATTGACCAGACTTGAGTTTGACTCGAGCAGTATTTTGATGTTAGACAAAACATATGACATGTGATTGTCATGGAAAGATCAAGTGTGTAGCCTTGGCCACGTAAGTCCAAGTGTATAGCTTTGGTGGTGAAAGTCCAAGCATGAGGCTTGACATTAGAAGTCCAACATGGAGTTGGTAAAGGAAGACCAAGTGTGTAGCCTTGGTCATGTAAGTCCAAGTGTGTAGCCTTGGCGGTGAAAGTCCAACATGGGTTGACATTGGCAATGGGAAGTCCAAGTGTGTAACCTTAGCCACATAAGTCCAAGTGTGTAGTCTTGGCGGTGAAAGCTCAACATGGAGTTGGCATTGAGAAAGTCCAAGTATGTAGCCTTGACAACAAGAAAGTCTTGAGTACTTGGCAAGGTCACTCATCTCATGGCTCGGGTCCTTGAGTCGGCGAAGGATGACATTGGAGAAGTCGTGAGCTTGGTGCATCCGAGGGATCGTCAGACAAGGAGCAAATGGAGTGAAGCCAAAAGAAATAGACTTCAGGGCAAGACGCGAAAGATGACACTGGAGGAACCACGGGCTTAGTGCATCCGAGGGATGTAGCCGGACGAAGAGAGCTTCGGTGAGGGACTCTATGGGAGGATGAGGTGAACTTAGTCAAGTGGCTAAAATCAGTGTCAGATGCTCAAACATTGGTGTTTGAGGTTTTACCTGATGTTCAGATGCTCAAACAACTTGTGTTTGATGCTTTACTCAACAATAGTGGTATGTCCCAGTCGACTGGTGAAAGTTAATTGCTGTTTGACTACATCGTATGCCATGACAGTCGATTGATGGCTTCAGCAGTTGACTGCCATGGATGACAATCGACTACTGGTCGAGGCACGAGAGCAGAACACTCGATAATGACTGATCAGTCGACTGATGGTAATTGATAGTCAACTGCCAGTGTATATGTTGGCTGGAATGCCCACGTGGATTAGGTAATTATCTCACAATGGCTACAGAAGAAGTCGATTGGGGCCTTGTGGCAGTTGATTGCTATGCGCGGAATCAACCCGAGACAAGCATAAAAGGAGGAGCTTGGGAGAATTTTCATAGTGATATTTGGGGAAATTTTAGAGGGGAATTGCTGTTGCATTTCAGACCTTCAAGAGCAAATCAAAGCAAGCAACAAGCAAGAGTTCAAAGCCATTTGTTGTAAAGTTTTCTTTACGCATTTCATTTCATCTTTGTATTTGCTTGTACGTTTTTGTATTACTTTGTAATTGCTTGTACGAGATTTCTCCACCTCCGACTTGTTGTCGAGAAGGAGTTTTAGTAGTGGTGTGTTCATCACTCGAGCTCGTTGAGCTCACCTCGTGGAGTAGGAACCCTAAGGTTCCGAACTACATATATTGATTGTGTCTTGTGTGTTGTATTTGTATTTCGTATTTGTATCTACTATTTCCGCTGCACATATTGACGATCATTGTAGACAATCAAGCAAGATCGATCGAAATCCGTCAAGAATCAAATCGGGCTATTCATCCCCCCTTCTAGCTGGGCCATGATCCTCCAACAAATGGTATCAGAGTGAGGAGCTTATCATCAGACTTATCACAGCGATAAGCAAAACAAATGGCCGACATCAACATCCATCCACCAAAGTTCGAGGGAGAATTTTCATGGTGGAAGAAAAGGATGGTGGTATACTTCGAAACCGATTTTGATATGATGCTAATCATTGAAAATGGTTTTGAAGTACCTAGGGGTAAGGAAAACAAGCCAATAGAAAAATTAAGATGGACCAAGGAACAAATCAAGGAGTTCAAGACAAATATCAAGGTAATCAAAATACTAAGTGATTTGATTCCTAACAATGTTTGGTCTAGATTAGGGAATTATAGGGATGCAAAGGATTTGTGAAATAAGTTGATCAAATTCCATGAGAATCCCGAACCGGCACAAGTAGAGAAGGATGTCGTGGAAGAATTCCCATCAAGATTGGAGAATGTGGATGAATTGGAGGAAACCTCCACTTCTAGCATTGAGGGGGAGGAGAGATCTTCCATCCCGGAGCAAGAACAAGAAGCGTCTATATTCGGGAGAAGTGAAGAACAAGAAGAAAATTCCCTAGATAACTCAAGCATTGTAATTAAGAATAAAAATCACATTATATGCTTTGAGTGTAGGGAAGTCGGGGATTACAAGAGCAAATGTCCAAAATTGGCCAAGGAGAAAGCACCGACACCAAATGTCAACCAAAAGTCAAAGGATGCGGGAGTCCTCACTAAGAAAAGCAAAGAGCACATTGTGTGCTTCAAATGTAACCAAAGGGGACACTACCGAAGCCAATGCTCTAGGGGAAGAAGAAAACCCAAGAAGGAGTATCATATGTAGGGAGAGCTTCCAAAACAAACTCTAAGGTATATTTTAATGCACCTTCTAATTCTAAGGTTAAAAAACATGCTAGAAATTATTTTAGTACTCTTGCAATTGTTAATACTCATGAAAAATATGTTAGTAAAAACAAATACTATTTTTTAGGTGCCAAGCATGTAGATTTATCTAAGAACAAACCTAGGACTAGTAACTCTAGACCCATTTTACCTAGGGAGTCTATTAGGAAGGTAGAAAACTGCCTAGGCATTAACCCCAAGAAGTCTAGACATATGCCTAGGGAGTGTCATTCCAAAAGATTAATGAAAAATCAAAATTGAAAAAATTAGAATCAGAAAATCGAACATTGAGGTCAAGGCTTGAAAAATTGGAGAAGACCCTAACAAAAATGACAAACTCATTTAAGGGATCAAATGATCAAAATTTAGGTTCTACGGGGCAAGAGCCATCAAGGGGGAAGAAAGGTTTGGGTCACAAATCTAACCCCAAGAAGACCTACCACGATGTTCTATTTGATTATGGAACAATATCTAGGCCTAGGAAAACCAAGGTTAATAGGAAAGTCATCCTTAAGGTTAACCATGGTGTGTGTTTAGTGGCCAAGGGTTCAATAAAACCTAGGAAGACTACTAAGAAGGTTATTAGGGAGGCAATCCCTAAGGTTAACTTTGACAAGACTCAAATGACTAAGACTTCAAAGCCAAAAATGGTCATTAGGAAGGTATCTAGGGAAGCTATCCCTAGTGAATACTTTGTTAACCCAAGGAGCTCCAATAGGTATTGAGTTCCTAGGAGCGTGTTCAATTCACGCTAGATGGGTTAGGGTGTATTGACCCTAAGTGGATGGATAGTTAACCTAACTATGGAAGAGTTGACACTTTAGGATGTACCAATGTGTTTTGAGAAGTTTGAATAATAATCAAATTGGCACAATTAGGATTAGAGGTCTTAGTGTGTCATTTCGGGTTTTAGTACACTTGGTAGAGTTGGTTAATATGACAAAATAAACTTAATTCTATCAAATGACAACTAATACTAAAATCTAGATATTCCTATACCTTTATCTTTTATTTGTCATGCTTTGATTGTCATTGTCATGTCATGACATCATATTTATTTTTATTGTATAAAATATCATGATCATATTTAGGTTTATTTTTAAATGTCATGTTATGCTTAAATTATATCACATGCCATGACATCATGATTATTGGCACATGTTTATTTATGTATTAATTATGTCATAATCATCATTCATGCATTAATTAAAAATGAGTTGAGGACAATGACATGATTTGAAGTCTCATGCATAAGGGAATCAAATAGTGTTGTCTAGAAAAATGCATGAGATTCTAAATGAACAAAATCCACATCTCAGAAGAACACTTGACTTGTATGTGTTTCATACACTTAGATACAAGTGAGATGTTAGGAAAAGGAATTAAGGTTTTTAAAATCATTTCAAAACCATTTTGAAAAATCTTGGTAAAGTCTATCTTTTGATTGCAATCACTATTGAATGAGGTGATACAAAGTAGAGTTAAACATTGAAAATTTTAATGGTTTTGAACTTTGTGTTAATCTCACTATTTTATGTGCATTTTAATTTCTAATTATTTTCACCCATAATGTTTGTTATAAGTAATGTACGTATGAATTTTCAAGATTTTTTAAAATACGTATTTTTACTTGTGAATTTCGGAATCTCATTTCTAAACCCTGATTTCTGCACTGTGCATAAATCAATCAACTGCCATGGATGACAGTCGACTGGTGACTGTAAGAGTCGACTTCCAATGTTGATTTCAGATAAACAAAGTTTGTTAAGCTAATGTGCAACTATTTTTAGGTTCCCTAACTGCTCCTAACCCTAGAATATGCTTTGCAGAGCATTTGAAGAGTGGAAATCCATTGAAAATGGATTAGGAGAATTGTTTAATGTGTGTATCGAATTAAGGGAGGTGAAAGTTCAATATTGAATCTTTGCCCTTAATTTCGATTGTTTAGTATTCTTATTGGCTTAGGGACTCTCCAAGGACATTGTTAGTGCAATGGTCAAGGGGGAGCAAACCTTTAGGGGGAGATTATCCATCTTGAGATGATGGATGTATTTCTCCTCATGGGAGGAGAATTGAGGGATTGCCTCTCTTAAGTGATATGAGACTTATCACTAGGAAAAGTGAAGGCATCCTAAATGTGTTTTTGAACCAAGGGAGAGATTATAAGATCTCATTGGGATATGAGACATTGACACCCTTGGAGAGGACCTTTTTGATGTATGTGAAAAAGGGGGAGAATGTACTAATTGAGGTTAGTTGGAATTCTCAAAAGAGTGAGAATTGTCAATTGGGGATAATTGATAGACTTGAGTTAGGTCACCTAACTCAAAAGTGTTTGTGGTTTTGTCAAACATCAAAAAGGGGGAGATTGTTAGTGCAATCGGCCCAGGTCACGATTGACCGGACTCGAGTTTGACTCGAGTAGTATTTTGATGTTAGACAAAATATATAACATGTGATTGTCTTGGGAAAATCAAGTGTGTAGCCTTGGCTACGTAAGTCCAAGTGTATAGCCTTGACGGTGAAAGTCCAAGCATGGGGCTTGACATTGGAAGTCCAACATGGAGTTGGCAAGGGAAGACCAAGTGTGTAACCTTGACCACGTAAGTCCAAGTGTGTAGCTTTAGCGGTGAAAGTCCAACATGGGTTGGCATTAGCAATGAGAAGTCCAAGTGTATAGCCTTGGCCACGTAAGTCCAAATGTGTAGCCTTTGCGGTGAAAGCCCAACATGGAGTTAGCATTGGAAAAGTCCAAGTGCGTAGCCTTGGCAATGGGAAAGTCTTGAGTACTTGGTAAGGTCACTCATCTCATGGCTCGAGTCCTTGAGTCGGTGAAGGATGACATTGGAGAAGCCATGATTATGGTGCATCCGAGGGACCGCCAGACGAGGAGCAAATGGAGTGAAGCCAAAGGAAGCAAACTTCAGGGCAAGACACGAAGGATGGCACTGGAGGAGCCATGGGCTTAGTGCATCTGAGGGACGTAGCCGAACGAAGAGAGCTTCGGTGAGGGACTCCATGGGAGGATGAGGTGAACTTGGCCAGGTGGCTAAGATCAGTGTCGGATGCTCAAACATTGGTGTTTGAGGTTTTACCCGACAATCGGATGTTCAAACAACTTGTGTTTGATGTTTTACTCGACAACAGTCGACTGGTGAAAGTTGATTGTTGTTCGACTGTGTCGTATGTCATGGCAGTCGACTGTTGGTCGAGGATGCGAGAGCAAAACGTTCGGTAGATGACTGATCAATCGACTACGAGGTTGGCAGTCGACTGCCAGTGTATCCGTTGACTGGAATACCAACGTGGATTAGGCCATTATGTCACAACGACTATAGGAGCAGTTGACTGAAGCCTTATGATAGTCGACTGCTAGGTGCAGAATCAGCTTGAGATAAGCATAAAAGGAGGAGCTTGGGGAGGATTTCCATGGCGATATTTGGAGAGATTTTTGAGGGGAATTGTTGATGCATTCTAGACCTTCAAGAGCAAACTAAAGCAAGCAACAAGGAAGGGTTTAAAGTCATTTGTTATAAAGTTTTCTTTACGCATTTCATTTCGTCTTTGTATTTGCTCGTACATTTTTGTATTACTTTGTAATTGCTTATACGAGGTTTCTTCACCTCCGACTTGTTGTCGAGGAGTTTTAGTAGTGGTGTGTTCATCACTCGAGCTCGTTGAGCTCATCCCGTGGAGTAGGAATCCTAAGATTCCGAACCACGTATATCGATTGTGTTTTATGTGTTGTATTTGTATTTCATATTTGTATCTATTATTTCCACTGCGCATATTGACGATCATTGTAGACAATCACGCAAGATCGATCGAAATCCGTCAAGCATCGAATCGGGCTATTCATCCCCTCCCTTCTAGTCGGGTCACGATCCTCCAACATTGGTCGCGTAAGTCCAAGTGTGTAGTCTTGGCAATGAAAGTCTAAGTCATGCGTACTTAGTATTTGGGAACTCCAAGGGTATGATATTGGTGGCGTAAGTCCAAGCGGTAGTCTTGGCAGTATAAGTCCAATGGTTGGCAGCGTAAAATCCAAGCATGTGTCTTGGCATCGTAAGCCCAAATGTACCTTGACAGTGTAGACACAATTAGCATGATAATAGCTGATGGAAGCACTTAAAGGCTAACGTATAGATAAACAAGTCATGGATGACTTGGAAGTATCCGATAAACATGAGGTTGATGGAGGTGGCTAGAAGGCTTAGGTCTAGGCTAAGGATGGTCTAAAAAGTATGAGGGGATCATACTTAAGGTTAAATCTCATGGTTGAGATTTGTCAGTCGACTGGGGTTATGGACCAGTCGACTAGTTAAGTATTTTAACATTTAGCAGCCGAGTCGACTCTAGGTAGTCGATTGAGATTATGACCAGTTGACTGATGGGAGTCGACTGGCATTCGACTGCGGCCGTGTGTCCTTGGCAGTCGACTGTTAATATTGGGCAGTCGATTGGCCGAGCAGTCGACTGATGAATGCGGCCACAGAAGTGAGGCAGGTTCGACCAATGGCTCGACTGCCTGTGCATCAGTCGACTACTAGGGTTTAGCAGTCGACTGGTCGGCTATCCGTTGGAGCTTCTCCAACGTGGATTAAGTCGTTGTGAGACAATAGCTATAGGAGCAGTCGACTGTTGGGTATGAGCAGTCGACTGCCAGACAGAAATTAATCCGAGTTGTAGCTTTAAAAGGAGCACGAATGAGAGGATTTTTGCAGTGATTTCTTGGGCGATTTGAGGCGATTTGCTAGTGCAAGTCAGGGTCTTCAAGTGCGGCTCAAGCAATTAAACAAGTAAGCATTCAAAGCATAATTATTTGTAAAATTGTCTTTACTTGTTTTTCATTGTATTTGCTTGTAGTTATCTTGTTCATTATTGTAAACATTGTACGGGGTTTCTCTACCTCTGGATTGTTCAGAGAAGGAGTGTATGTGGTGTGTGCATCACTAGAGCTCGCTATCGAGCTCGTCCCGTAGAGTAGAAACTAGGGTTCCGAACCACGTTATATCATCGTGTTCTTGTGATTGTATATTCGTGCTTGTCTTCATATTGTATTTCTATATTTCACTGTGTACTAACGATTGTGTAGAGACCAACACAAGCGAATTCCATCATTGACGCTATTCATTCCCTCCCCCCTCTCCCCTCTCTCTCTAGCGACATACGATTACCAACAACTCTTACTTACCAGTCATGACAGTTGATGGATGATTCTATACATTAGATTAATTCAATTTTTCTTTTTGGGGCAAAAAGGTGATGCGCTCGTCCTAGACGCTCCTCATCGCCAGTTCCACAACTAGATGAAATGAGATAAATTATGAGAGAATATTTTTACTCAATCAAGAACATCGCAGTGAGATGGTATGTACTTCGAAAAATTTTACAATCTCCGAAGATTAATCCTTATTCTTTGAGACAATTCTATTATTAGCTACTTGATCCTCTCGTAGGGACAATTCAATTTTCCTTCTCGATGGGCTTTTAAAGAAGATTTGGAAAGCACAAATTAAGAGCCTAATCATCAAAATTTAAGAGTTAATTGGGAGTCAATGTTCAGTCCGACTGAAAATAACAAAAAAATAATAATAATTTGATGAAAGATTGACGACCATTAGAAAAAAAGCACGATTAGATAGGTTCAGCGAACTATGCACACTTTGAGACTGGATTTCCAAACGCTATTTATCATTTCTAGATTTGAAGAATCCACTATCACTGTACGTTAGCCTTGTCCTCTAAATTCGAAGAATCCACTATCACTTTACTTTACGTTAGCCTCGTTCTGTCAGTTCGGCCCTCTTCGATACCTTCACGATTATTCGGCAAATCAACGGATCCCACCCCGTGTCAATCCTTAAGCTGTTAAGCATGTAGAGGAATAACGGGTGAGTTTTTAGACAGGTAAACCAAGATTATTTAGCAAACTGACTTCCCACTTTTGGAATACCATCTCCATTCCATTTTTGCCGCAGTATATCAGATGTTGGCCGTTAGATCTCGAATCTGATCGGACGGTGCTGCGTAGCTGATGGATGAGCTGGCACATCGACTCCGCCAAGTCGTCCCTATAAGAGGTTCGGTACTCTTCTCGTCCCGTGGCAGCTGCAGGGGACGGAAAGGAAAGAAAAAAAAGGAAACCCAATGCCCCAATTCCGAGTCGTCGCCGCTCCGCCCCCAAATCCTGGTGAGTTTTCCCTAATCCAAGCTTCCTTTCATGTGACGCGATCGCGTTTCCTTCTTCGCCGTCGGAATCTCTCTTCGATTTGCGTTTGATCTAGACGCAATACGCGCAGATCGTTTTAGGATAGAATCGTCGAGCAATGTGGAACCCTAACCCTAGATTAGTTTCGGAGGGCCAAGATTTGAACTTTTTTGTTTGGCTGGCTGCAGTTTTCAATGGGATGTTTTTGTGGTTTCAGGAGGATGGATCTGAACCTCTATTTGGGTCTGCCTCGTTCGCCGCCTTCTCGCAGTCGTGATCTAGGGTCTGATCTCTCGCTCAACTCGTTGCCCTGGTCGTCTCCTACCACCACAGTTGAGGAAAGGGGTTCTTCAATTCCAATGTCTGGCGCTGTGGAGCCATCGGAGTCACACCCTCCGTACTCTCCCTCCCACGAGGAGTACAACCCTGAGCTACCGGTTGCTCTTCCGGAGGATAGTGATGGCACTCCGGATCCCCCCTACTACCCCTCTTTTGGGCGATATTGGCAGTTTGGACTATCCCCTGAACCTGAAGGAGCTGATGCCTCATACTCTCCTCCGATTATGCATTCCTTACCCGCTGCACAGGACACTGAAGAACGTTCAGTCCAGGATGTCAACCCTCAAACACTTTATGATCCTACATCGCCGCCGATATTCCCACCTGATGCCATGGCTTATTTGCCGCCTTATTTTACTGGCTCAACAAGCTCACAAGAACATGAAACAGCTAGCTTTAGCTTTTATCCAGCACTTTCTTCTCCAAATGAATTCCTGTCTGTGGAAGGTGGAACCTCATCGCGGCCTGAGCCTCTTCGCCCGTCAGATTCTTGCTTCAGGAGGTTCCTTGACACTAATCATCGACGGCCAAACAGACGATTTCGTTCCACACTTCTGCAGGTCGGGGAGAGATTTAGTTTTGGATCTCCATCGTTACCTAATAATGACCTGCCAGTTCCTGATGTAATCATCACCCAAAGGCCTTCAGAATGCAATGGGAAACATAAAGTAAAGAACGAAAACACTCCGGCAGATGCTTCAGAAGAGGAAGGTGAAGAAAAAGGAAGAAATGTCACTAACTTTGAATGTAACATCTGCTTCGATATGGCTGGAGAACCTGTTGTTACCTCATGTGGTCATTTATTTTGCTGGCCATGCTTATATCAGTGGCTGCATGTCCATTCAGAACATAAGGAATGCCCTGTATGCAAGGGAGAGGTAAATGAATCAAATATCACACCTATTTATGGCAGAGGGAGTTCACAATCAAATGCTGAGAAGAAATGTGCGGAAGATGGAGATTCTACTCTTAAAATACCACCAAGGCCAAGTGGAAATAGATTAGAAAGCTTTAGACAGCAATTTTGGCCTGTTTCAAGGAGACTAGGTGAGGGAATTGCGGCAACATGGAGACGCTTTCTGGATCAGCATTTGCATACTGGTAGTAGGTATGAATCATATGCAGACCCAAATCTCCAAGAATTGTATGAAAATGTGCAACGCAGAGCTTTAATTAGGCTCAGGGCAAGAAGATTGCAAAGGGATATGAATTCCGAAGGTGGATCCATAGCTGGAGACCTTGGACAGCCTGCAAACAATGTGCCTAGCTCAAATAGAAGTACGACAGATTCTATTTTTCGAGATGGTGTTGATATTTGGCACCAATTTATGCATGACCGTGGCACTGATCGCTTAACTTCTATCGCAGCTGACTTTGAGAGAGTTGTTGGAAGGTTGAATCGCAATGATGGAAATGGCGCTTCTACATCGGTTGATCCTCAAACTACTGAACCTCTCACTAGCAGGCCTCTAGCTGAAGTAGCATTGTCTGCTGATCAAGTCTCTGCTTCTAGCACCATGGCTGTGATTCAAGGTGATGTTGTTACTTCCGAGGCCCCAGCAGAACCTCAAAGTGTGGGATCATCTCCAAACAGCAGGAGGAGAGGTAGAAGCAGCACGTCTGGTTCTTATGATGTCGATGGAGGCACACTTCACTCATTTAAGAGAAGAAGATTGAACTAAGTCATCTAGGCTTGTTGTTTAGGCTAGTTCTGCTTTTTTGCCTCTTCGTTGGGTTGTGTGCTTAGATAAATCCAGTGGACTTTACTTCTTAGTTGGTTGTATATTTTTTTAATCTTGATTTGATAATCATGGTACCAGATTGCTATTTATTCCCCTTCATTCAATGCAACAATGCATCAACATTCCTAGTAGGCTAGCACGTGTAGATGAGATTTTGATAGAATTTAACTGTGCATTATAATGTTTATGGCTACTTTTATGTCTTTACTACCCATCTACTGTAGGCTAGGGACAGAGCCACTGGCTCCAATTATTACTTTTCTTGAATTGGCAATCTTGGATATGTAACCTAGAACAAATTGCTTCAGTTTCTCCCAAAATGTAAGTGTGTTGGATGATACAGTTCCAAATACTTTGAAAAATTGGCCTAGGTTTTGTTGTTGTAGTTATAGGATTATGCAACTATTACTTTTACAATGCCAAGTTGGTCTTAAACTAAACTGCAACTTCCTGCATGATAAGTTCTAAATAGTTAGGGCCATTTACAAGTTACTCATTACTTTATATTTCTTTGCACCGTATTGAGGTTTCTGGTCCATCATAGCCTTGGTAAATCAAGCGAGATATGTTATCAGGGAAGCTCCCTCATATGTGTTCTTCACGGTTAGTATATCTGCCATTAATCATTTCTTTCTAATTGTCAAGTTGGGCGAGATGTACTACTTTCAGATTCTGTTCCACCATCCACCGGATATTCTTCGTAGGTGAAACTTTTTATTGATTTTCAAGGTTTTCACAGTTTTCCGGAAACCATACATTGTACTATGTTTCTGCATAGTTTCATGATCTTTTACGAGAATGCTGGGTTGCAGAATCTCTGTGATACGGTAAGATATTGTGAGGCCTTACACAACTCTATTCTATGTTTCTACATAAGGTTGAACTTGCAGTTGACTTTAAACGATGCAGCAGGGTGGAATCTCTAACCATGTTGTATTGTTTTTGTAATACCCCTAGTCTTTCCACTCTCTATCAGGGGAGATGTCACTACTTTACTATTGTATTTATTTTTAATTCATATAATATGCTAATGCAATATGCTAACAACTAAAATAATCATAAGGACCTTTACATCACTTAGACAATATCAAACATGACATAAGAAATTAAAAATCTGATTTAGACATCTTCACTTAGGATCTTTTACTTCCACTGTTCCGTCGCCACACACACCCAGCACTTCATCCGTCATGTCACCTTACTGAAGCTTTTCTTTACCTTTATCTGCAGTATAAGGAAATGCAAACTATAAGCAATAACGCTTAGTAAGTACTTTCTATGCTCACAAAAACATGCACTGTATGAAATCATGCAACTAGTTCTCTTACCCTTGATACATTGATACACATGCAAGCACAACTGGAAATCATAATTCTGAATACATGTCTCTTGTATAAACCATGCTCTTAAGTATTTTAAAACTTATAAACAGTGTATCTGATCTGGAATGATTAACTTTGAAAACTTTTACTTATACTTATATTGATACTTTAAAATAATAATCATCCTGGATATGGGCCCGATATAGTACCAATGCGCGCATTCCTAATAGGCCGGGGTGGCCAACCACCAAACCTACTAGGTAATCAAACAGGGCCTACTGGCGTAATCGCGATGCATACATGCCTGTCAAAAAGTAAAATACTTCCTTTATACTTATATTTTTATACATGCTGAAGGAAATGCTCTTAATCCCCTAAATCACAAATGGAGAGCACCATAAAGATCATTATGCTTTTGACCCCCAAAGCGAAATGGGAGCATCAAGATCGTTGTGCTCTTAATCCCCAATTCGAACGGGGAGCATCTTTAAATTTTCTTTATAAAGGAAATATTTTTACATCTTACTCTACATCATGCATATAATTGTAAGCTACAACTCATCTACAACATGCATGATCATAAATCACATTCTTATCTTGGATCTCAACATGATGCTGAATTACCTATAATATATCGGTAAAATCGCGTAACTGAAAATATCATGCATAACTGGAAATAACATGCATATAAACTGCTCAACCATGTAACTGGAAATAACAAGCACAGAAAAAAAACATATCAATGACATACGATAACTACTTATACTGTAGGTGAGCAATACTTACCTCCTATGTCTTTTTACCAATTTATACTATTAGATTTCGTAAAAAGAAGACCTCCTACGTGTTCCTTTGCTTTAGCGTGATCCTCTACCAAGTCCTTGAAGAGATTCTTCTTGAAAATCCCCTCTTAAATTATCTCACGATAAAGAAATTATAGAGATTTTTTTTTCGCTCTCTTATTTTCCTTGACGGAGAAAGCGAAAGGGAAAGCTTCTTCCATTTTTTTTTTATTACATAGCAGGAGGAAACGAGAGAGAGAGAAGAGAGGTGAGGTGATCGGCGTTGGAAGAGAAGAGGGAGAGAGGGGTTGGCGGCGTTGGAATTAGAGAGAGGAGAGGAGACGTGAGATTTAAAGAGAGAAAGAAATAAAAATTTATATAAATTAAGGTTTTTTTTAATCTAATTATTTCCTTTAAATAATTAGTCAAATTAATAAATTTCTTTTTTTTTCTACCAATATATATATTCTGTTATATCCTACTCATTGGTAATCTTATAACTTAGTGGTGGGAAGTCTATTCTCTTAAATCAACAATTCATGGTTCAAACCTCGACTAACGAACTAATTATTTCTATTCTTTTATTATTATTATTATTATATTTTTATTTTTATTATTCTTATTCTTATTTCTATTTTCCTCCAATAAAAATAGAAATTAAAATTCAGGATGATTGAGACAGAAAAGAAAGAAATGGACTAACGACTTCAGCGTTGAAAAAGACTTACTTCAAGAATTGTAATTCTGTTGAGATCTGGAAGAAATTGCCTTATGGAGCTTGCTGTCTTCATTTTGAGGAACCTCTACAAGATTGTAAATCTTCGATGTTAATATAATGTTATGAATAGTTATAATTTAACAATAATAATTAAATTTTATTTTATTATATGAGATCGATTATATGGATTTTAACTACTATAATATCAACACTTTAAATATGTTCAATACCAATAATATCACGAATAGTTATAGTTCATAGATGTTATAATATGAACATTTCATTTCTAGTCGACACTAATCAATATTACATCATAGCAATTATAAATCGTAGCTATTCTGGAGGTCGACCGTTGAATATGTATAAATTCTGCTTTGAATTTATACGGTACACGAATTAGAGGATTAGTCCAACGAGGCTGAGGCATCTAAATTATATATATATATATATATATATATATAATATCTGCTACAGTATATATACAAATTAACACTAGTTAACATTATAGTGTAGCAACTGCGAGATCTCAGTTAGCATTGTTGTTGGCACTAGAGGGAGAGATGAATAACGATTCAATTGTCGATTGCGTTCGTTCTTGCGTGCTTATCTATAAATCGCTAAGTGGAGCAAAAATAAAATATAAATAGAAATAATAAAATACAAACACACAACACTTGTTTTTAAGTGGTTCGAAATTTCTGATTATTACTCCACAATTTAGCTTCTAGCGAAGTACTACCACTATACTTTTTCCTTCTCGAAAATCTTTCGAAAGTGGAAAAACCTCTTACACCTTTTCTTTACAACACAACAACTAAATATAAAGCAAAGCACAAATGAAAAATACTTTACACGATTGCTTGCAAGCTTGATCTTTGTGTTTGATTGCTTTAGAATTGCTTGGAAGATTTGGAAAGCAACAACTCTTCTTCTTCTAAGTCACCAAGAAATTGACACTTAACTCTTCACGAAGTCCTCCTTTTATAAGCTCAATATCAACTTATTTTTACCTATCAGTCGACTAGTCACTCGATCGTTTGCTCACAATGGCTTGATCCATGTCAAATTTTAGTTGATTAGTTAACTGCTTTTGGCCATCAGTTGATTGATTAACCTTCAGTCAAACTGGTCAATCGATTCAGCACGTTTCTGTTCGCTGTTCACTTCAACTAGTCAATTGTTGTGTCACAAACCTCCCGACCATCGGATTTCTCATCCCGGGCTCTGCAACTACCTGAGCACTTGAGTCCCAGACTTGAGCGCTCGACACTAGTTGACTGTCCATCCACAACAGTCGACTGCCCGAGTACTAAGCTCTGTTCCTTGTCTCGAGCACTGACTTCTCGAGCGTTGACTTCCCGACCACCCGAGCATCCGAGCACTTCCACACGCCCGTCCCGATCATCGCGTTCTCTACTTTCCCGAGCACTCGCCTCTCGAGCACTGTCCCAAGTGTTCGAGTCCTGAGCTGTGCTTCCTCAACATCTTGAGCACCCGTGGCCATTCGACTGATCAACCATCAGTTGATTGCTCGAGCGCAGACTTCAATAGCGACTGCTCCGAGCACCATTTCCTCATCGCCTGAGCAGTGCTTCCTTAGCTGCTTGAGCACTCTTGCTTTCTCATTGCCCAAGCACCGGACCAGTCGACTACTCATCTAAGCTTTCCGAGTACACAACTTGTGAATGTCGAATCCCTAGTGCCTAGTTGACTAGTGAACTTCCACCAGTCGACTGATACTTCAGTCTTAGCTTATAAGCTAACTCTTGCTTCATCTTGTATCCGATTGACCTCAATCTATCAGAACTTTTCTCATCCAACATCCAATCACTCTTGATTTGCTGGAATCTCCCTTACCTAGCATTCAATCAACTGTGACCTATTAGGACTTTCCTTACCAAGCACGGTCACCTTGATCGACCGGGTCTTCATTTGCCTAGTCATCCGGTCACCATGACTTGTCAGAACTTCCTATCACCAAATATTCAATCCTCCTTGACTTGTTTGGACTTTTATTGCCTTACATCCAGTCTATAGACCTGCAAGGGCTTTCCTGACACTAAACATTCAATCCTACTTAACATGCTTAGACTTTCTTCTCTATGCTAAGTGTCCAGTCAACCTTGACCTACTTGGACTTCACACTTGCCAACTTGCAGTTGGATTTTTCATCATCAAGTGTCCGGTCCTTCATGATCCACTTGGATTTCTATCTTGCCAATGTCCTATTGGACTTCCGACCACCAAATGTCCAACCAACCATGCCCTACTTGGATTTTCTACTCGTCAACTCCCAGTTAGACTTCCAAGCACCAAGTGTCCGATCTTCTTTGACCGACTTAGATTTCTCACTCGTCAACTCCCAGTTAGACTTTCAACCACTAAGTGTCTGGTCTTTCTTAACCGATTTGGATTTCTACTTGCCAACATCCGGTTGGATTTTACTCGTCAAGTCTCTGATCAATCTTGACCCACTTGACTTCTCATTACACCAACACTCGCATTCATCATGGTCATTCTGACCTAATGATTATTATATGAACACTCTCATCCATATGACTATAGATATCTTATACTATCCTATAGTCATATTCTCAACTGTATTATCATATTGTCAAGCATCGAAACTCAACTCTAACTCGAGTCTCACTTAAACTTGGTTAACCTTGACCTGAGATTGATTGCACTAACAATCTCTTCCTAATAATCTTATCCTTTTTGATGTTTGACAAAATCTTTAAGTTAGGTTAACCCATAAGCCCAACTTGCTTCTTCCTAAGTCAAAGCCTAATAAAAATTTCCTAACTTAAATCTTTCATTATTCCCTTTTGACATACATAAAAAAAGTCTCACAAAAACTTCCATATCTCATTCTCCAATTAACTCTTTCATTCTTCGTTTTTTTTTTCAAATCCTTCATTCTCCTTAGTGATGAATCACTTATCACTAATCAATCATGACACCTTCATGGTCAACCTCCCCCTAAAGGCTTGCTCCCCTTAATCATTGCACCAACAATGTATTTGGAGAAACCTTAAGCCTATAGGAATTCTCCAAACATGAGGGCAAAAGGTTCAATCTTGAACTTTAACACCCCTCTAAAGTTAAATGATCAATCTAAACCTAATCAGCCAAAAATCTACTCTTTAGTCGATTGTTTTTAGTAACCAGTCGACTGGTTCCTTAAGTAGTCAACTGATTTCTGATTTTCAGAAATCAGAGTTTTTTAATCATATTTTTAAAATGCATGTAAATTTATGATTTTCAAAAAATCTTGAAACAACATGTATACATTACTTATATCAAATATTATGAGAGGGGGGGGGGGGAGATAATTTTCTATGAAAATACCCATTATTTTTAAAGAATGATAAAAAGTTGAAAACCATTGAAAACGTCAATGTTTTAAGCAACTTTGTTACAATATCATCAATGGTGATTTCTATCAAAAGATAGACTTCACCGAGGTTTTCCAAAATAATTTTAAAAGTATTTTCAAACTTTATTTTCAATCATGATCTATGGGTCAAATGTACGACTTATATATTAGTTTTCCTCATGATTTCTTTATATGATTTGATGGGTTTGAATTTATTTTGATGCAATATATGAGTACATTGAACTTAACTCATTTTCTTATCATCTCACATATATCTATAGTAATTTAATACACACACATGTCACCTTACAATCTTTGTGAGATGTAAATTGGTTCTTTCCTAATCTAAGAGATCATGCATTTCTATCTAGTCATTCTAATTTGATCATCTTATCAAGGATATCAAATAATATCAATTTTTATTAATTTCAATTGAGTAAATATATGAATATGATTATAACATATATTGATTGAATAATTTTTTAAGGAAAAATCTATTATTCCTAAATGATATATGATGTCATGAAAATCAACCTAAGTATCAAAGTGACATGTTTCATATAATCAAATAAGGCATGATGTCATGACATAGCTTATGACAAACAAAGCATGTCAAATGTCACTACAACAAATTTGACTTTCCGCAGCGCGCAAATATGTTATCCGCAGTGCGCATCGCATGCTGCACAACGCTAAGATGTTGAAAGTCATAAGACATTCGCAGCCATACGATCGCCGTAGCTATAGAATGCATTCGCCTTATTGCGGTTAGAATGCATTCGCGTCGATTGCACGCCTTTATTGCAGTTAAAGTGCGATATTAGCAATATCAAAACTCAAATAATTATAATCCAACCCACAAATACCACACAATTATAATATCACATACAAATACTATATCCATTTTTAACATCACATACACACGATTATAAAATCAAAACTAAAATAATTATAATACCATAAATAATCATCACCACCACACTTAAATAGCTAGTGTATTAATTATTCACTTAATCACATAAGACAATTCAAACTAATAACATAAATTCACTTACATAATTTATTTCCTATAAAATAAATATTCACTTAGTCACATAAACAATTCAACCAGTAACACAAAATATATATCAATCACACAAAACTATACACTTAGAGAACCAAGCGACTGTGCTTCCTATTGCATCCTCAAGAAAATACATTTCATCATTGGGTCGAATTAGAGCCACCTTCTCCAGCAAAACTCTATCAATCCAAACTTTCCAATAAGATCCACAAGAGGATCGTGTTGCACTTTTGCTTTTGGATCTGTTGATGCAATTCGACCTTCTGCAACAACTCCATCACTAGACCAATGAAGGAGCTTACATTTAGTATTAACACTGACATCTCCACAATTCACGTTCTTCAATTTTTCCTGTATAACAATAAAAAATTATTAATGTTCCCAAGTTTATTTTTACAATAAAACAGGTTATTAGTAATAAGAGAGATTATATCATGTAAAAGAAAATACAATATTCCTCATATCAATATGGTTACCTGAGTTACAATATTGTCATTCTTTTTTGCTCCATTGACATCACTACTACTACTAACATAATTCCTAATATCGTCATCAATGCTACCACTAGCAACCTAATTTTTTAAATAAATATTGTCAAATAATATTGTGAAAGATCATAATGCTCAAGGTAAAAAAATAAGCCGAGAGTGGTGAAAGATCATGATGCTCAAGAAAACCAAACAAGTGCTTTTATTTTCAACATTTCCAAGTGATGACTGCATAATTTGATCTAAACAAATATGGGTCGGAATTTAAGTTGTAGAAGCATGCACTGGTCATTTCACTTCCCATTTAGAATGCTCCGACATAAAATTATTTTGACCGAGAATAATTAAGACATGTTTTATACCAAAATAATAGCAGTAACAAAGATGCTCAAAGGAAGAATTTCCTTTCTTACAAGAAGATGAACTTCTAAATATCCATATCCACTATTATCATCTTCATTATCATCAGACTGAAAGTAATAAAGAGAAAAAAAACAAACAATGTGTTTAGAAAAAATTAGTATTCAAGAACTTAAAACCATCTTAATGCTGCTCATTATGCAAAACTAACCTCCTTTTCAAATCGCATGCTTATCGTTCATTGAAGCTTTCAATTTTCTTCGTTTTGCATAAATCAGAAAACCCTCTGAAGGATGAAAAGATTTCCAATTTTTCTTTTACATTTATGGCAAATGCTTACTAAGTTGGACTTCGACCTAAAGTACCATCAATACTCAGTTAAATAGCATTTGAATCCAAGGGAAAATTAGAAGAATTTTCTCCCTTCACGAAGTAATTACGATGCTTACTACTTGATTACCTTTGTAGAACCAAGGAAAAGGCAGAATGGCTGTGGCGTGTAGTAAGTAGAGACAACAGACAAGAAGAAAATTAAGAATGGCATGGTAACATTCATAGTTGAAGGAACTTAGATCTCTCTTGCCATTTTGTGTTTCTTTTAAAAACTAACCATTTACCATTAAATTGGGCTATAGCAAGGATGCGAACTAGGTTATGAACAACCAATGGTCAGAACTAAATTGAAGGCATTAATGAAACCTACATATAATTTGAGGATACATGTGCTATTCACAGACTTCACAAGGTAAAATCTTCTGGCTTCTCAATATTGCTATCAAGTCAGTAAACCTGATATATTATGGAACTAATTGTGCCGTCTGTGACTAATATACATATCATGATCCCCTACCCTTGGTGATGTACCAAGCTACCAACCATTTCTCATTCATAAGTGAATTTCACTTGGCAATCACAGTAAAATACCAGAAATATATATATATATATATATATATATATATATATATATAATAAATAAAAATGTTGGGTAATTAGGAGAATACCCTATGAAATTTTTCTAGGAATTTTTCTGGACTCAAACGGAAATTTCTAAGCCCTTTTTGTGTAAGTGATAGTGGGCTTAACGGGTCGGGAATCCAACCCGTTAATCAAACCCGACCCAACCCGTTAACCATTAACGCTCGGTTTCTTTCCGTTTCTACGCCGCCAACCTTAAGTGTTCGGCGAGCGTTTCCCCGATTGGGCATTATTTCCTTACCTCATCCGCTGCGACAAATCGCCCGATCAACTCCTTCTCTCCGCTCCCGATCTTGTTTCTCTCCTCCGCGCGAATTCTGTGACCCCTGCCGGCCGGAGTTCGTCGGCTCCTCTGCGCGAGTGGACGGCGGCAAGCGACCTTTCCCTCACCAACGCCACTGACGAGCCGGAGCAGTAAGGGTGCGCGCGACTGGAAACTTACGCCGGCAACGACTACACCTAGTTCTGCTCGGGGGGCAGCGTGTCCTGCTGGAAGCCGTGATTTTCTGTCGAAGCAAGGTAAGGCTCTGTTCATTCCTTGTTTTCCCTCGATCTCAGAGGGGATTTCACTGGTGGACGAATACCTACGGTGGTCTTCCCTTAACGGAGCTTGACCTAGCGATTTGGGCAGAAATTGAGAGTGCGGGTGGTCGCCGGTGAGCAGAGCCGTCGGATTTAGGTTCTGGTCCAAATAGGGCTGTGGCTGCCGATCAGTGGGGAGTTACTGTCGGTTTTGGGATTGGGCTGCCGGAGGAGATTACAACAGTAAGGTAAGATGGTAATATCTATTTGATCTTGTTGTTGATATGGATTTGGTGTGGCTAAGCTTGAAACCTAATTTGAGCAGTGGTTGTTTCCGGCCGACTGAGGATCTTGGAGGGATTGTTTCTGCCGGTGAAGTCCTACTGTCGGTAAGCATGAACTAGTTTTCCCTATTTCCTATTCAGTCCAGTGGATTAGTTACCTTGCTATGCTAATGTGGTCTCCTGCCGTGAGTGTTGAACGGTAAGGGCTGTGATTGGGAATGGTTCAGCTGTGAATAGATTGACAGTTGTTGGGGTGGCTGTGAGTGAGTGTAAAAGACCGTGTGGGTAAGCTATGAACAGCGGTGCGGCTGTGGGCAAGGAATTGCCGACGGTGCGACTGTGAACAGGACTACTCTTGATCACGAAGGGGTTGTTTAGTAGGAATAAGCGCAGGAATGTCCGGTTAGTGTGGAATTGAATGTATAGATTAGTGTAGTGGTTAATTGGAAATGGGGGATTTTTAATTATGATGTTAACCGTATCAGTTGAGGGTCTAATGTGGAGGTTGGTTACAGTGAATCGACCTTGGATAATTTGAGGGATTTTCCTAATCCGTATTCGATAAAAAGGATGCGACTATAGGAGTAAGATAGTAGTAAATAATATGTTGTCATGTGCTTGAACTTAATGCATATTATGATTTGTGCAGGACGTGGATACGAGGCAGGACCGCGGCCGTGAGGATTTTATTGTCACGAGCTTCTTATCAGGTGGGTGATTCCTACCCTGGTCAGGTAGTTAATGCATACAGATTTAGATGCATGATTATCTTAAATGATCATGTTACCTTGACCCTGTTCTATTTATCTGATGCTTGATACTTTATCCGTTGGCTATTAACTCCTTGCTGCTATCATGTTTATGTTACCATGATTAGGAGTTATACATATAGATGATGTAAATAACTTAGAATTTGACTAAGTTAAATACAAGTAGTAAAGTCCGGATGACAACCTGATTGTAAATTGGGCAAAAAGGTCATCCGTAGGTAGATGATGTCTTGAACCTAGAGTTAATTCTAGTACCCCTTAGATTGCATGTTTCTATCGACAATGCATTATGTAAATGGTCGGGTGAATGGTATTTAGGGTGTCGCTACGGACCGGTGGTCCTAGTCTGATACGATCAGTTGAGTACGACTCTCTACAGGATAGAGAGTGCGTTGATCTGGTTAGCACGACCCTCTGTAGAATAGAGAGTCTATGTTGGATGTCTGTTTGTGAGACCTTATATTCATGTCATTTGCATGCACGCTGGCGACGATGTCTCCCTTGTGGTTGAGAGTGTCGCCAGTCATCCTGCCTCCACGGTTACTCATAGGAGGAGTAACCGGTGTGAGGGCAGAGCATTGTAGTGCCGCACTCTATCACTACAGACGGTGATAGTTGGATTTGCGTGTCATAGTCCTGCGTGTGTGACACTCGACCACTCATGGGTAGTGACTGTCGGATTGGCCAACAGCAGGGACCCCCATCGTGTAGCTTGCTCTTTACGCTTATATGCTACTCGATCATACTGCCCACTCGGCCACTCGAGAGTAGTGGTTGGTGTTGAGTTGGGACAGTAGTCATGCTCGAGCCACCGAGGCCACACTGGGGTCGTGGTAGCTTTAGGGTGAGCCGACATGACCATGCATACTGCATTGCCGACTTATGACATTTTTGCATATTACCATATATATACATATATGCATGTATATATATATATGGATGATTGTGATTAGCATACGTATATAGATGCAGTCTATATATAGATATGCTTATTGTGATGCTGCATTTGTATGTACTATGTTTGTTGCATTTGTTTGCACATATTCATACATGTTATTACATTCTTCTGTATGGTAGTAGGCCATCACTTGTATACTGGTTAGTTATTCACTGTGTTACCTTGACCCATAGCAGGATGTAGTATGAGTTAGTTTTATTCTTTATACCATATGTTTTGTATATGTGCTCAGGTTGGATAGGTGTAGCGTAGCAGACGTTCAGGTATGTCTGCAGTTCATATTGACTTTTGGTTAGATATATATATTATCATGCTAGTGATACCTGTAGATTTTACTGTCGAAATACATGTGATATTAATATACATGTTTATCTATTACCTGCTGAGTTTTACTCACTTCCACGGACTCGGTCAGCCTGTGTAACAAAGTGGTAGAGATCTTCGCGTTGATTTACTTTCGAGCTGCGCTACCAGCGATCCATCCCATCTCCGCTTCCGAGTCTCCCGAGGATTTGTGTTTGTTTATGGATTTTTGATTCTATGTCATTGACTCGAAGTTTATGTATGGACTTCGTTTATGTTGTGGACCTTGTTTTGTGTCGCTGTTTTATGTACTATTTTAGCATCAGAGTCTTGTCAGGTGGTGTACACCTCTATGTTTTTGGTATTCTTGTTGTGGTATGTGTTTATGTTTCCGCTGTGTGTGTTTGATATACTTATATCTGTTTATTATGTTGTTGTTGTGGGCCTACGGGCCTTGTATTAACCCGAAATGTTGCCATGTACAGGGGAGATGCCGTCCATTTGATTTTCGACACGGCATACTCCCGGGGGCGTGACAACTTTATTGGTATCATAGCCGAAGGTTCTGCGATGCCATATTGTGATTTTGTTTTTGAGTCTTGGGTTCTCGGGAGTCGGTATATTTTTCGGTTTTGGTTTTTGTGAGATGGGATTGACAGCGGCATAAGCTCCGAGCAACACGAAGTAAGTATTCCTGATAATTTATACTTTAGTTAGATGCTTATCTAGACTTGTTCAACAGGTGAATACTGTCAGAGTCATGCCACCTGTTCAGACTCGTGGTCGAGGTCGTCCATCCAGGCGAGCAGCCAGAGGGAGGGGACGAGATACCGTTGCGACTGAGCCTACTACTCAAGTACCACCTCAGCAAACCCCTATTGGTGATTCGGAGCCTCAGAATCTGGATGTACCACTGACCACGCCAGAGCCCACAAAGTCCAGTAGGCTCAATGATAAGTCACGGATACTCGTGTTAGCACGATCAGCCAAGGAGAAGTTCACCTTGTTCCGAGGGGAGTCCGACCCATGGATTGCCCGATCTTGGCTGGAAAATATGGAAGACACCTTCGAGTATACGAACCCGCATGATGTGGAGAAGGTGGGCCTCACGCATATCATATCAGAGATCAGGCTATCACTGGGTGCAAATTAAAGAAGACTCTGAACGTGGAGCGTGGGATTACTTGGTCCAGCTTTCGAGACGCTCGAGGCAAGATTTTCTTCTGCTTACAAAGACGCGTCAGAGTTTCTAAGCCTAAAGCAAGGTGACCGTTCTGTTATGGAGTACAACGCAAAGTTTACTAGACTATCAGAGTTCTGCTCATCTGGTAGCACAGGATTCAGACCGGATGTACCAGTTCACCCAGGGCCTAGCAGCTTATATCAGAGCGAGGATGTCAGGA
Source organism: Wurfbainia villosa (assembly GCA_025175895.1). NCBI lineage: Eukaryota > Viridiplantae > Streptophyta > Magnoliopsida > Zingiberales > Zingiberaceae > Wurfbainia > Wurfbainia villosa. Next base: position 4,273,644 of record CM046008.1, read on the forward strand.
TCTAGCATTACCTCCTACAGGGAGGCATTGGACCGTGCCCTCTTTATCGAGATGACTTCCCAGCAAATCTCCAAGGAGAAGGATATCGAGAAACAGATGACTAAGGGCAAGCAGCAGAACTAGGGTTTAGCTCAGGGGACTCAGAAGAAAGGGGAGCAAAAAGGAACTACGCGAGGTGCGACAGAAGGGATAGCTAGATCACAGAAAGGGAAGGCCCAAAGATCAGAGTTCTCTGGAGGGTCTCAGAAGAACCGTAAGAGTCAGAGCAGAAGTGGATGCTATAAATGTGGATCCGAAAGTCATAGAGCTCCAGAGTGTCCTTTGGAGCAGCCGATTTGCTACTATTGCAAGCAACTCGGACATACTAGTCGAGATTGTACATTGAAAGCACAGTTGGAGTTTCCTGGTAGCTCTAATAAGGGAAGATCCCAACCCGAATGATAGCAGAGGACAAAGCGTATGCGATCTTAGCCTTATGGACAGAGGCAGCCAGTACCTCCACCAGCACACTTATATCAGATGCAGGGAAGTGCTCCTACAGTGATGCCGACAGCGATCCAGTATCCTGCATCTCCTGTGATCTACTACCCAGGGGTATCTGCACCGCCGTCGTTACCATCCAACTCTCATGGTTACCTTATGCCTGCACCGGTGACTCAGTCTTCAGCACCTCAGAGTCAGACTCAGCCCGAGTGGAGGCACACTACTTCCTTGTCGGGGATGCAGCCGACAAATACCGAGACTGGACGAGTTTTTTCCATCACCAGAGATGAGGCACAGCGGGCTGAGGGATCAGTCATTCGCGGTATGGTTTCAGTTTATTCTATATATGCTGATACTTTGATTGATACCGGTAGTTCTCACTCATTCGTATCTAGAATATTTCTGGGTAGAGTCGGAAGGTGTAAAATACTGAAATGTAAAATAGTAAATTAAATAACCAAATAATTAAGGAAATAATCTTGGAAATTTTTCGAGATTTTTAGGGAATTTTAGGAATTTTTCTGGATTTAAACGGACTCCGTACGAGACTTTTACGGGGATAAAATAAACAGGCTTTAGAGGGGTTTGTTTAAAAGGGGATAAATACACGGAAAACCTAGTTTCTATTTCCTTTTTCTTTTTCTTTTTCTTTCCCCTCGCCGCGACACCTCTTTTGGCAGTTCCTTCACGCGCGCATCCTTTCTTTCTGCCGGCGCCCCTTTCCTCGTTGCGGTCGGCAGCCCACCGCCGCCCGACGCCAGCCACTCCCGTCGGCGCCCTCTACTTCGCCGGTGACTCCCCTCTTCTCTCTTTCCTCGTGGCAGCCCGACGCCGTCGCACTCGACGCCCCACGCCCGAAGTCGTTGCCTCTTCCCTTCGCCGGCGACGCCTTTCCTCGAGCCGACGCGCCCGATACAGAACCCTCGTTTGCGCTCCCACGAGCACCGTCGCCCGACGCCGCGAGTTCGCCGTCCACCGCCGCGCGCGCGTCGGCCACGACAGGTCTTCCCTTCGCCGTCCGACGCCTAGGTTTGGCGTGTCGCCGCCACCGCGCGTTGCCTTCCGCCATCGCTTCTCTCGTCGTCGCCGGCCCATAGCCACCGCCTCGCCCTTCTCGCCGGTGGTCGCGAGTAGGTAAGGGTCTTTTCCGTTGGTCGATCGATGAGTGTGGTTGGTGATGGTGAATAGGCGAGGGAAGAAATTTGGAGTCATTTGTTAGAGGTGTGGAGGAGCGACGAGGTGTTGTGATGGCGGTTCGTGTCAATGTGAGAGGTTGTGAGGGTTTTATTTGGAGGGTGTTGTGCAATTGGGTTGATATTGGCTGTGGATGGAATTTCTAGGGTGGGTGAGCTTGATAGGTCGATTTGGGTTGATTTTGGTGTTATTCGGTTGATCGGTATGGTATTCGGAGGATATGGGATTTGGGTGATATTGATTTGGTTAATTGATTTGTAATGAATTGGGCTAAATTAATTGTATGGATATTTGTGGACAAGGATTGGAAATTGGTTTGGGTTAATAGGGTTATGAAGGAAATCGATTAATTATTCGATTTGTCGTTGAATTGTATTTTTGTGCTTGACTATAGTCATGCTTTATGAGTTTGATCAAGCGAGTCCCGATCGTGACGATTTGGTTTCATGCTTGCGGATATATATTCAGGTGGGTATTTTGACTTAACTTTTAGATTAAGTCATATTGATATGCTAGTTAGGATAGCTTACAATAACTTTTTTATGTTTATATGCCTGGTATGATTTTGGTGCCTACTAGATACATGCATGTGATAGGATATGATTATATTTCCCTGTTTGACTTGGATCATAGTTATTTGGATTATGGATATGTACGTATTGATTGTACATATTATTCGGATAGGTATTTTGAGTAGGATTTACATGCTTTAGTATCATGCACCATTTTTGCATGATTGCATGCTAGCTGGACGGGGTTCCATTATTGTTGAGCCTGCAGCCAGTTACATGGCCTGCACACACTGCCACTCATGGGTTAGTGGTACATCAGGAGGGTGTGTGCAGTTGCTCTGTCAGGCTCCGCTGGTCCGCTCTTGGGTAGCGATGAGGCAGCGTGGTAGCGGGCAGGGATCCCTCCTCTGGCCTATGACACCGGGAGATGAGAGCTTAGCTCCCCCACTATGTTTGGGGCAGGAGGATAGGTGTACTCCGACAGCATCCTGTCCACTCGGTCACTCAGGAGCAGTGATGGCAGAGTGCACAGTTGTCATAGCCCTACCCACTCGGCTTCACCATTGCGTGGGCGGCCGATCAAGGCCGGGGTGACCATGTCATTGGCACGACATGCATTTTGCACGGATTGCATTTTGTATTGTGTTTGCTGCATTATTGTATTGATGCCTTGGATGTGCATATGATTGTCATGCATACAGGATACATGTTTATATATGGTCAGGACTCTATTACTTCTAGTCAGGCACATGCTCCTATATCAGGGTAGGAGATTCAGGTAAGTACAGTCATTTTGTATTTCTTGCTTGCATACCCTATTTATGTGAGACTGTACTGGCATGATATTTTTATTGTTAGCTATACCTTATTTTGCATATCTACTATACCCGCAGAGTTCTTTGAACTCACCCCGTTGATTTATATCTATTTCAGGATGAAGCTGTTAGGAGAGTGCAGCTGCCGGACCCCACTCGTCGTAAATGTTTTATTTGGGTATTTGCTTTATGGTTTGGATATTTTGGTTAAAGGACATGTGTAGGTTTGGAGATTGATTTTGTATTTGGATTTTTGGTGTCCTTATGGACCTTATTCGGATTTTGGTTTGATTGGATTTTTGTTGAGTATTCCTGCCCAGATGGCAGAAGGGGTAAGTCTATTTATGGTAGACTGTTTATCAGTTATTTTGGTTGATGGCCTGAGGCCAAATTATATAACTGCGTGTCAGTTTGGATTCCGGTCGTGTTGACCGATGTATAGTGGTCGTGTAGGCCTTGTATGTAAATTGGGATTGTCACCCGTACAGGGGAGATGCTGCCGGATTTTCGTCTGGCGGGGTCTCCTCCGGGGCGTGACAGAAGGATACCAAGGGTTCGTTCTTGTGGGTTAGCAGTATCGCCGCCGAGAGAGGTGCCGACTAGCCACCAAGAAATCAAGGGTTGCCCATTAGACTTTGACGGGCATATCCTTACAAAGTGGACCTTGGATGTTGGAAATGGTAGAGTTTGATATTATTCTATTATGGATTGGGCCGCTTATCACGCTACAGTGGATTGTAGAGCAAGAGTGGTGACATTCCGACCACCAGATCAACCAGCTTGGGAATTTGTTGGTACTAGAGACGATGGATTATCCATTATATCAGCTTTACAGGCTCAGAAGTTATTGGCCCAGGGTTGTCAAGGTTATTTGCTATCTCTGGTCAAAGTTGAGAACGAGGGACTACCACCCCTCTCTGATGTGCGAGTAGTCCAAGAGTATCCAGATGTATTTCCCGATGAACTTCCAGGCTTGCCACCTTCTAGGCAAGTTGAATTTGTGATAGAGGTGATTCCAGGAACCGCGCCTATATCGAAACCTCCTTATCGGATGGCGCCAAAGGAGCTGAATGAACTTAAAGTTCAATCAGAATTGCTAGATAATGGATTCATTCGACCTAGTGTTTCACCATGGGGAGCACCGGTACTCTTTGTCAAGAAGAAGGATGGATCCTTGCGGTTATGTATTGACTATCGACAACTGAATGCAGTCACAGTTAAGAACAAATATCCACTGCCGAGGATAGAAGATTTGTTCGATCAGCTTAAGGATACATGTGTGTATTCTAAAATTGATCTGCGCTCAGGATATCATCAGCTTCGGATAAGAGATGAGGATGTTCGTAAAAAGCGACTTTCCTTTTAGTTATGGACATTACGAGTTTCTAGTGATGCCGTTTGGTCTCACGAATGCCCCAGCTGCATTTATGGACTTAATGAACCAGGTATTCCTGAGGTATATAGATCAGTTCGTAATAGTGTTCATCGACGATATATTGATTTATTCTCGATCCGAGGAAGAGCATGAACAACATCCATGGATAGTATTGGAAATTTTATGACAGAGCAGCTTGTATGCCAAGTTTAGCAAATGTGCATTCGTTATCCTCGGGTTTTCTTGGACATGTGGTGTCCAACAGAGGTATTTCGTAGATCCCGTAAGATCGAGGCGATTACGCTGGGAGCACCAAAATCGCTCAGAGGTCCGTAGTTTCCTTGGTCTGGCCGGGTATTATCGGAGATTCGTGGAGGGATTCTCGAGTATCGCCATGCCACTCACTCGTCTGACTCGGAAAGGGGCCAAATTCGCCTGGTTAGAGGCCTGTGAAACTAGCTTCCGTGAGCTTGCGACGCGCTAGTTTCTGCACCAATCTTAGTGATTCCTTCCGTGTTGATGGGATGGTTCTCTATACGGATGCTTCTATCCAAGGGTTGAGTGCGATCTGATGCGATCAACCGTGGTATCTTATGCCTCCCATCAACTAAAAGATCACGAGAGAAATTACCCAAAGGCAATCAACTGGAGTTAGCCGCCATTATTTTCGCATCAAGATATGGAGGCACTACTTGTATGGGATTATCTTTGAGATTTACATGCATCATAAAGTCTGAAGTATCTGTTCACACAGAAAGAGCTGAATCTGAGACAGAGACGATGGATGGAGTATCTGAAGGATTACAACTGCACCATCCAGTATCATCCGGGAAAAGCTAATGTGGTAGCAGATGCGCTGAGCAGGAAGTCTCGTGGAGTTACGCGGTCATCGGCGGCGATCGACCTAGTTCGACAGCTCGAGTTGGGATTATCTCGAACACGGCCAAATACTCGGGCGTGACAACTTTATTGTATCGAGCAAGACAAGTCGCTGATCGCGATCGCAGCTTCTTGAGCGACGATAGACTCGTAACGCCGACGGATTTCTCGGCGGCGAGAAGGGTGTACTGCTTCGGGACGACTATGTGTTCCGGACACACACCCGGTTAAGGAAGAACTGCTACAGGAAGCACATCAGTCGAGATTTGCTATACATCCTGGTGGTACTCGGATGTACCGAGATTTGAAGCGTTTCTACTGGTTGAACGGTATGAAACGAGATATTGCGGACTTTGTCGCACGATGCCTAGTATGCCAGCAAGTGAAGGCCGAACATCGAAACTCCGCGGGTTACAGAAATCCCGATCCCGGAATGGAAGTGGGAGCATATCACGATGGACTTCGTTACGGGATTACCCAGAACCCGTAGAGGACATACTGCGATTTGGGTGATCGTGGATCGATTAACCAAATCAGCTCACTTCCTTCCGATACGTGAGACGGACTCATTGGATTGTCTAGCGGAATTGTACTGCCGAGAGATCATCAGATTGCATGGGGTACCATTGAGTATCATATTTGATAGAGATCCGCGCTTTACTTCCCGATTCTGGCAGAGTCTGCAGCATGCCATGGGCACAGAACTTCGACTCAGTACAGCCTTTCATCCGCAAACCGACGAACAGTCCGAACGTACCATTCAGACTCTAGAGGATCTATTGAGATCTTGCGTCATGGATTTCGGTGGCAGTTGGGAGGATCACATTCCTTTAGTGGAGTTCGCCTACAACAACAGCTACCACTCTTCTATCCAGATGGCTCCTTTCGAGGCATTATACGGCAGACCCTGCAGATCTCCTGTGTTATGGGAGGAAGTTGGGGAACGACAGATATTGGGGCCTCAGAGTATTCATCATGATGCAGAGTTGGTACGAGTGATCAGACGACAGTTATCTGAGGCACAGGACCGACAAAAGAGTTATGCGGACCGGAGGCGAAGGCCTCTGGAATTTTCAGTCGGAGACCATGTATTCCTACGAGTGTCACCCACCAAAGGAGTCAAGAGATTTGGGCTAAAAGGAAAATTAGCTCCACGTTACATTGGTCCATTTGAGATATTAGAGCGGATTGGAGGTGTAGCTTATCGGTTGGCTTTACCTCCGACACTTGCGGGTGTTCACAACGTATTCCATGTTTCCATGTTGAGGAAATACGTGCCGCGATCTGACCATGTTCTGAAAGAGGTTCCGATACCCCTCCAGGCGAATGCGACTTATGAGGAGACTCCAGTGCGGATTCTTGATCGCAAGGAGCGGCAGTTGCGGAACAAAACCATCCGACTCGTAAAGGTGGGATGGCAGCATCATACGGATGAGGAGGCTACATGGGAGCTGGAAGATACTATCCGAGCTCGATACCCTCATCTGTTTGTTTGAGGTATGTGGTTATTTTAGAATATGCTTGAATTAATTGTTGGCATTAAAGTACGAAATTTGGGGACCAAATTTTAATAAGTGGGGGAGAAAGTAAAATACCAGAAAAATATATATATATATATATATATAATAATAATAAATAAATAAATAAAAATGTTGGGTAATTAGGAGAATACCCTATGAAATTTTTCCAGGAATTTTTCTGGACTCAAACGGAAATTTCTAAGCCCTTTTTGTGTAAGTGATAGTGGGCTTAACGGGTCGGGAATCCAACCCGTTAATCAAACCCGACCCAACCCGTTAACCATTAACGCTCGGTTTCTTTCCGTTTCTACGCCGCCAACCTCAAGTGTTCGGCGAGCGTTTCCCCGATTGTGCGTTATTTCCTTACCTCATCCGCCGCGACAAATCGCCCGATCAACTCCTTCTCTCCGCTCCCGATCTTGTTTCTCTCCTCCGCGCGAATTCTGCGACCCCTGCCGGCCGGAGTTCGTCGGCTCCTCTGCGCGAGTGGACGGCGGCAAGCGACCTTTCCCTCACCAATGCCACTGATGAGCCGGAGCAGTAAGGGTGCGCGCGACTGGAAACTTACGCCGGCGACGACTACACCTAGTTCTGCTCGGGGGGCAGCGTGTCCTGCCGGAAGCCGTGATTTTCTACCGAAGCAAGGTAAGGCTCTGTTCATTCCTCGTTTTCCCTCGATCTCAGAGGGGATTTCACTGGTGGACGAATACCTACGGTGGTCTTCCCTTAACGGAGCTTGACCTAGCGATTTGGGCAGAAATTGGGAGTGCGGGTGGTCGCCGGTGAGCAGAGCCGCCGGATTTAGGTTCTAGTAGTTATCACGCTTGCTTTGGGATTGGGTCACGGAGGAGATTACAAGAAGGTAAGATGGTAATATCTATTTGATCTTGTCGTTGATATGGATTTGGTGTGGCTAAGCTTGAAACCTAATTTGAGCAGTGGTTGTTTTCGGCCGACTGAGGATCTTGGAGGGATTGTTTCTGCCGGTGAAGTCCTACTGTCGGTAAGCATGAACTAGGTTTCCCTATTTCCTATTCAGTCCAGTGGATTAGTTACCTTGCTATGCTAATGTGGTCTCCTGCCGTGAGTGTTGAACGGTAAGCGCTGTGATTGGGAATGGTTCAGCTGTGAATAGATTGACAGTTGTTGGGGTGGCTGTGAGTGAGTGTAAAAGACCGTGTGGGTAAGCTGTGAGCGAGCTGTGGGCAAGGAATTGTCGACGGTGCGACTGTGAACATGACTACTCTTGATCACGAAGGGGTTGTTTAGTAGGAATAAGCGCAGGAATGTCCGGTTAGTGTGGAATTGAATGTATAGATTGGTGTAGTGGTTAATTGGAAATGGGGGATTTTTAATTATGATGTTAACCGTATCAGTTGAGGGTCTAATGTGGAGGTTGGTTACAGTGAATCGACCTTGGATAATTTGAGGGATTTTCCTAATCCGTATTCGATAAAAAGGATGCGACTATAGGAGTAAGATAGTAGTAAATAATATGTTGTCATGTGCTTGAACTTAATGCATATTATGATTTGTGCAGGACGTGGATACGAGGCAGGACCGCGGCCGTGAGGATTTTATTGTCACGAGCTTCTTATCAGGTGGGTGATTCCTACCCTGGTCAGGTAGTTAATGCATACAGATTTAGATGCATGATCATCTTAAATGATCATGTTACCTTGACCCTGTTCTATTTATCTGATGCTTGATACTTTATCCGTTGGCTATTAACTCCTTGCTGCTATCATGTTTATGTTACCATGATTAGGAGTTATACATATAGATGATGTAAATAACTTAGAATTTGACTAAGTTAAATACAAGTAGTAAAGTCCAGATCACAACCTGATTGTAAATTGGGCAAAAAGGTCATCCGTAGGTAGATGATATCTTGAACCTAGAGTTAATTCTAGTACCCCTTAGATTGCATGTTTCTACCCATGCATTATGTAAATGGTCGGGTGAATGGTATTTAGGGTGTCGCTACGGACCGGTGGTCCTAGTCTGATACGATCAGTTGAGTACGACTCCCTACAGGATAGAGAGTGCGTTGATCTGGTTAGCATGACCCTCTGTAGAATAGAGAGTCTATGTTGGATGCCTGTTTGTGAGACCTTATATTCATGTCATTTGCATGCGCTGGCGGCGATGTCTCCCTTGTGGTTGAGAGTGTCGCATCCTACCTCCACGGTTACTCATGGGAGGAGTAACAGGTGTGGCGAGCATTGTAGTACCGCACTCTATCACTGAGACGGTGATAGTTGGATTTGCGTGTCATAGTCTGCGTGTGTGGCACTCGACCACTCATGGGTAGTGTGACCGGATTGGCCACAGGGACCCCCATCGTGTAACTTGCTCTTTACGCTTATATGCTACTGATCATCACGCCCACTCGGCCACTCGAGAGTAGTGGTTGGTGTTGAGTTGGGACGAGTCATGCTCGAGCCACCGAGGCCACACGGGTCGTGGTAGCTTTAGGGTGAGCCGACATGACCATGCATGCTGCATTGCCGACTTATGGCATTTTGCATATTACCATATATATACATATATGCATGTATATATATATATGGATGATTGTGATTAGCATACGTATATAGATGCAAATCTATATATAGATATGCTTATTGTGATCGCATTTGTATGTACTATGTTTGTTGCATTTGTTTGCACATATTCATACATGTTATTACATTCTTCGTATGGTAGTAGGCCATCACTTGTATAGTTAGTTATTCAACGTGTTACCTTGACCCATAGCGAGGATGTAGTATGAGTTAGTTTTATTCTTTATACCATATGTTTTGTATATGTGCTCAGGTTGGATAGGTGTAGCGTAGCAGACGTTCAGGTATGTCTGCAGTTCATATTGACTTTTGGTTAGATATATATATTATCATGCTAGTGATACCTGTAGATTTTACTGTCGAAATACATGTGATATTAATATACATGTTTATCTATTACTCGAGTTTTACTCACTCCCACGGACTCGGGTTTTTACGCCGCAATGTGTAGAGATCTTCGTGATTTACTTAGAGTCGCTACCACGATCCATCCCATCTCCGCTTCGAGTCTCCGAGGATTTGTGTTTGTCTTATGGATTTTTGATTCTATGTCATTGACTCGAGTTTATGTATGGACTTCGCTGCTATGTTGTGGACCTTGTTTTGTGTCGTTGCTTTATGTACTATTTTAGTATCGTAGTCTTGTCGTGGTGTACACCTCTATGTTTTTGTATTCTTGTTGTGGTATGTGTTTATGTTTCATGTGTGTTTGATATACTTATATCGTTTATTATGTTGTTGTAACCCGAGATGTTGCCATGTACAGGGGAGATGCCGTCCATTTGATTTTCGACACGGCATACTCCCGGGGGCGTGACAACTTTATTGGTATCATAGCCGAAGGTTCTGCGATGCCATATTGTGATTTTGTTTTTGAGTCTTGGGTTCTCGGGAGTCGGTATATTTTTCGGTTTTGGTTTTTGTGAGATGGGATTGACAGCGGCATAAGCTCCGAGCAACACGAAGTAAGTATTCCTGATAATTTATACTTTAGTTAGATGCTTATCTAGACTTGTTCAACAGGTGAATACTGTCAGAGTCATGCCACCTGTTCAGACTCGTGGTCGAGGTCGTCCATCCAGGCGAGCAGCCAGAGGGAGGGGACGAGATACCGTTGCGACTGAGCCTACTACTCAAGTACCACCTCAGCAAACCCCTATTGGTGATTCGGAGCCTCAGAATCTGGATGTACCACTGACCACGCCAGAGCCCACAAAGTCCAGTAGGCTCAATGATAAGTCACGGATACTCGTGTTAGCACGATCAGCCAAGGAGAAGTTCACCTTGTTCCGAGGGGAGTCCGACCCATGGATTGCCCGATCTTGGCTGGAAAATATGGAAGACACCTTCGAGTATATGAACTGCACAGATGTGGAGAAGGTGGGCCTTGCTGCATATCATCTAAGAGATCAGGCTATCACTTGGTGGAAATTACAGAAGACTCTGTTTGGGGAGCGTGGGATTACTTGGTCCAGTTTTCGAGACGCTTTCTGGAGGCAGTACTTTCCTTCGGCGTTTTCTACAGCACGTCGTCAGGAGTTTCTAAGCCTAAAGCAAGGTGACCGTTCTGTTATGGAGTACAACGCAGAGTTTACCAGACTATCAGAGTTCTGCTCTCATCTGGTAGCACAGGATTCAGACCGGATGTACCAGTTCACCCAGGGCCTAGCAGCTTATATCAGAGCGAGGATGTCAGGATCTAGCATTACCTCCTACAGGGAGGCATTGGACCGTGCCCTCTTTATCGAGATAACTTCCCAGCAAATCTCCAAGGAGAAGGATATCGAGAAACAAGGCAGCAGAACTAGGGTTCACCAGGACTCAGAAGAAAGGGGAGCAAAAAGGAACTACGCGAGGTGCGACAGAAGGGATAGCTAGATCGCAGAAAGGGAAGCGTCCAGCATCAGAGTTCTCTGGAGGGTCTCAGAAGAACCGTAAGAGTCAGAGCAGAAGTGGATGCTATAAATGTGGATCCGAAAGTCATAGAGCTCCAGAGTGTCCTTTGGAGCAGCCGATTTGCTACTATTGCAAGCAACTCGGACATACTAGTCGAGATTGTACATTGAAAGCACAGTTGGAGTTTCCTGGTAGCTCTAAGATAAGCAAGAGACAAAGACCACAGCGTATGCAGTCTTATGGACAGAGGCAGCCAGTACCTCCACCAGCACACTTATATCAGATGCAGGGAAGTGCTCCTACAGTGATGCCGACAGCGATCCAGTATCCTGCATCTCCTGTGATCTACTACCCAGGGGTATCTGCACCGCCGTCGTTACCATCCAACTCTCATGGTAGTCTTGACACCTCAGTCGAGACTTCGGCCAGGTGGAGGCACACTACTTCCTTATGGGGATGACCAACAAATACCGAGGCGGGACGAGTTTTTTCCATCACGGAGATGAGGCACAATGGGTGAGGATCGATCATTGTGTATGGTTTCAGTTTATTCTATATATGCTGATACTTTGATTGATACCGGTAGTTCTCACTCATTCGTATCTAGAATATTTCTGGGTAGAGTCGGAAGGTGTAAAATACTGAAATGTAAAATAGTAAATTAAATAACCAAATAATTAAGGAAATAATCTTGGAAATTTTTCGAGATTTTTAGGGAATTTTAGGAATTTTTTTGGATTTAAACGGACTCCGTACGAGACTTTTACGGGGATAAAATAAACAGGCTTTAGAGGGGTTTGTTTAAAAGGGGATAAATACACGGAAAACCTAGTTTCTATTTCCTTTTTCTTTTTCTTTTCTTTCCCTCTCGCGACACCTCTTTGGCGGTTCCTTCACGCACAAGATCCTTTCTTTCTCACGGCGCTCTTTCCTCGTTGCGGCCGGCACTCACGCCTCGACGCCACGACCACTCCGTCGGCGCCGCTCTACTCACGGGTGACTTCTTCTCTCTTTCCTCGGCAGCCCGCCGTCGCTGACGCCACGCCCGTCGTTCTTTCCTCTTCCCTTCGCCGGCGACGCCTTTCCTCGAGCCGACGCCGTCCACAGTCGCAGCCCTCGTTTGCGCTCCCACGAGCACCGCCGCCCGACGCCGCGAGTTCGCCGGCCCACCGCCAAGACGCTGCCGCCACGACAGTCTTCCTTCGCCGTCCGACGCCTAGGTTTGGCCGGGGCCGCTGCTCACCGGCAGCGTTTGCCTTCCGCTTCTCCTCGTGCGCTCGCCGTCCATAGCCACCGCCGCCTCTGCCCTTCTCGCCGGTGGTCGCCGGAGTAGGTAAGGGTCTTTTCTGTTTGGTCGATCGATGAGTGTGGTTGGTGATGGTGAATAGGGCAGTAGGGAAGAAATTTGGAGGTCGGCTGTTAGAGGCTGTGGAGGAGTGACGAGGTGTTGTGATAGCTGTTCGTGTCAATGTGAGAGGTTGTGAGGGTTTTATTTGGAGGGTGTTGTGCAATTGGGTTGATATTGGCTGTGGATGGAATTTCTAGGGTGGGTGAGCTTGATAGGTCGATTTGGGTTGATTTTGGTGTTATTCGGTTGATCGGTATGGTATTCGGAGGATATGGGATTTGGGTGATATTGATTTGGTTAATTGATTTGTAATGAATTGGGCTAAATTAATTGTATGGATATTTGTGGACAAGGATTGGAAATTGGTTTGGGTTAATAGGGTTATGAAGGAAATCGATTAATTATTCGATTTGTCGTTGAATTGTATTTTTGTGCTTGACTATAGTCATGCTTTATGCAGGTTTCAGTCACGAGGCAGGTCCCCAGTCGTGACGATTTGGTTTCATGCTTGCGGATATATATTCAGGTGGGTATTTTGACTTAACTTTTAGATTAAGTCATATTGATATGCTAGTTAGGATAGCTTACAATAACTTTTTCATGTTTATATGCCTGGTATGATTTTGGTGCCTACTAGATACATGCATGTGATAGGATATGATTATATTTCCCTGTTTGACTTGGATCATAGTTATTTGGATTATGGATATGTACGTATTGATTGTACATATTATTCGGATAGGTATTTTGAGTAGGATTTACATGCTTTAGTATCATGCACCATTTTTGCATGATTGCATGCTAGCTGGACGGGGTTCCATTATTGTTGAGCCTGCAGCCAGTTACATGGCCTGCACACACTGCCACTCATGGGTTAGTGGTACATCAGGAGGGTGTGTGCAGTTGCTCTGTCAGGCTCCGCTGGTCCGCTCTTGGGTAGCGATGAGGCAGCGTGGTAGCGGGCAGATCCTCCTCCGGCCTATGACACCGGAGATGAGAGCTTAGCTCCCCACTATGTTTGGGGCAGAGGATAGGTGTACTCCGGCAAAGATCCCGCCCACTCTGGCCACTCAGAGCGATGATGGCAGAGTGCACAGTTGTCATAGCCCTACCCACTCGGCTTCACCATTGCGTGTGAGGCGGCTGACTGGCGTCAGGGGTGACCATGTCATTGGCACGGCATGCATTTTGCACGGATTGCATTTTGTATTGGTTTGTCTTATGCATTGTATTGATGCCTTGGATGTGCATATGATTGTCATGCATACAGATACATGTTTATATATGGTCAGGACTCTATTACTTCTAGTCAGGCACATGCTCCTATATCAGGGTAGGAGATTCAGGTAAGTACAGTCATTTTGTATTTCTTGCTTGCATACCCTATTTATGTGAGACTGTACTGGCATGATATTTTTTGTTGTTAGCTATACCTTATTTTGCATATCTACTATACCCGCAGAGTTCTTTGAACTCACCCCGTTGATTTATATCTATTTCAGGATGAAGCTGTTAGGAGAGTGCAGCTGCCGGACCCCACTCGTCGTAAATGTTTTATTTGGGTATTTGCTTTATGGTTTGGATATTTTGGTTAAAGGACATGTGTAGGTTTGGAGATTGATTTTGTATTTGGATTTTTGGTGTCCTTATGGACCTTATTCGGATTTTGGTTTGATTGGATTTTTGTTGAGTATTCCTGCCCAGATGGCAGAAGGGGTAAGTCTATTTATGGTAGACTGTTTATCAGTTATTTTGGTTGATGGCCTGAGGCCAAATTATATAACTGCGTGTCAGTTTGGATTCCGGTCGTGTTGACCGATGTATAGTGGTCGTGTAGGCCTTGTATGTAAATTGGGATTGTCACCCGTACAGGGGAGATGCTGCCGGATTTTCGTCTGGCGGGGTCTCCTCCGGGGCGTGACAGAAGGATACCAAGGGTTCGTTCTTGTGGGTTAGCAGTATCCTTGCCGTCAGGAGAGGTGCTGACTAGCCACCAAGAAATCAAGGGTTGCCCATTAGACTTTGACGGGCATATCCTTACAGTGGACCTTCAGATGTTGGAAATGGTAGAGTTTGATATTATTCTCGGTATGGACTGGTTGGCCGCTTATCACGCTACAGTGGATTGTAGAGCAAGAGTGGTGACATTCCGACCACCAGATCAACCAGCTTGGGAATTTGTTGGTACTAGAGACGATGGATTATCCATTATATCAGCTTTACTGTCTGTGTTATTGGCCCAGGGTTGTCAAGGTTATTTGCTATCTCTGGTCAAAGTTGAGAACGAAGGACTACCACCCCTCTCTGATGTGCGAGTAGTCTGAGAGTATCCAGATGTATTTCCCGATGAACTTCCAGGCTTGCCACCTCCTAGGCAAGTTGAATTTGCGATAGAGGTGATTCCAGGAACCGCGCCTATATCGAAACCTCCTTATCGGATGGCGCCAAAGGAGCTGAATGAACTTAAAGTTCAACTGCAGGAATTGCTAGATAATGGATTCATTCGACCTAGTGTTTCACCATGGGGAGCACCGGTACTCTTTGTCAAGAAGAAGGATGGATCCTTGCGGTTATGTATTGACTATCGACAACTGAATGCAGTCATAGTTAAGAACAAATATCCACTGCCGAGGATAGAAGATTTGTTCGATCAGCTTAAGGATACATGTGTGTATTCTAAAATTGATCTGCGCTCAGGATATCATCAGCTTCGGATAAGAGATGAGGATGTTCAGAAAACAGCTTTCCGCACCCGTTATGGACATTACGAGTTTCTAGTGATGCCGTTTGGTCTCACGAATGCCCCAGCTGCATTTATGGACTTAATGAACCAGGTATTCCTGAGGTATATAGATCAGTTCGTAATAGTGTTCATCGACGATATATTGATTTATTCTCGATCCGAGGAAGAGCATGAACAACATCTGCGGATAGTATTGGAAATTTTGCGACAGGAGCAGTTGTATGCCAAGTTTAGCAAATGTGCATTCTGGTTATCCTCAGTGGGTTTTCTTGGACATGTGGTGTCCAACAGAGGTATTTCTGTAGATCCCCAGAAGATTGAGGCGATTACCAGTTGGGAGCAGCCAAAATCAGTTCAGGAGGTCCGTAGTTTCCTTGGTCTGGCCGGGTATTATCGGAGATTCGTGGAGGGATTCTCGAGTATCGCCATGCCACTCACTCGTCTGACTCGGAAAGGGGCCAAATTACGTCGGGGGAGGCCCGTGAAACTAGCTTCCAGGAGCTTAAGCGACGGCTAGTTTCTGCACCAATCTTAGTGATTCCTTCTGGTGTTGATGGGATGGTTCTCTATACGGATGCTTCTATCCAAGGGTTGAGTGCAGTCCTGATGCAGTCCAACTGTGTGGTATCTTATGCCTCCCATCAACTAAAAGATCACGAGAGAAATTACCCAGTGCACAATCTGGAGTTAGCCGCCATTATTTTCGCATTGAAGATATGGAGGCACTACTTGTATGGGATTATCTTTGAGATTTACGACCGTAAAAGTCCAAGTATCATTCTCACAGAAAGATTTGAATATGAGGCGAGGCGATGGATGGAGTATCCGAAGGATTACATCGCACCATCGATCATCCGGGAAAAGCTAATGTGGTAGCAGATGCACTGAGCAGGAAGTCTCGTGGAGTTCGGCGATCCATCGGCGAAGCATCGACCTAGTTCGGACAGTTCTGAGTTGGGATTATCCGAACACGGCCAAATACTCCGGGCGTGACAACTTTATTGTAAGTCGGTGATCGCATCTGCAGCTTCACGATAGACTCGCGAGCGTCGACGGATTTCTCGGCGGCGAGAAGGGTGTGCCGTTTAGGGACGACTATGTGTTCCGGACACACACCCGGTTAAGGAAGAACTGCTACAGGAAGCACATCAGTCGAGATTTGCTATACATCCTGGTGGTACTCGGATGTACCGAGATTTGAAGCGTTTCTACTGGTTGAACGGTATGAAACGAGATATTGCGGACTTTGTCGCACGATGCCTAGTATGCCAGCAAGTGAAGGCCGAACATCAGAAACCTGCGGGGTTACTTCAGGAAATCCCGATCCCGGAATGGAAGTGGGAGCATATCACGATGGACTTCGTTACGGGATTACCCAGAACCCGTAGAGGACATACTGTGATTTGGGTGATCGTGGATCGATTAACCAAATCAGCTCACTTCCTTCCGATACGTGAGACGGACTCATTGGATCGTCTAGCGGAATTGTACTGCCGAGAGATCATCAGATTGCATGGGGTACCATTGAGTATCATATCTGATAGAGATCCGCGCTTTACTTCCCGATTCTGGCAGAGTCTGCAGCATGCCATGGGCACAGAACTTCGACTCAAGATGACCTTTCATCCGCAAGCGAACATCAACGTACCATTCGGACTGCACGGAGGATCTGTGAGATCTTGCGTCATGGATTTCGGTGGCAGTTGGGAGGATCACATTCCTTTAGTGGAGTTCGCCTACAACAACAGCTACCACTCTTCTATCCAGATGGCTCCTTTCGAGGCATTATACGGCAGACCCTGCAGATCTCCTGTGTTATGGGAGGAAGTTGGGGAACGACAGATATTGGGGCCTCAGAGTATTCATCATGATGCAGAGTTGGTACGAGTGATCAGACGACAGTTATCTGAGGCACAGGACCGACAAAAGAGTTATGCGGACCGGAGGCGAAGGCCTCTGGAATTTTCAGTCGGAGACCATGTATTCCTACGAGTGTCACCCACCAAAGGAGTCAAGAGATTTGGGCTAAAAGGAAAATTAGCTCCACGTTACATTGGTCCATTTGAGATATTAGAGCGGATTGGAGGTGTAGCTTATCGGTTGGCTTTACCTCCGACACTTGTGGGTGTTCACAACGTATTCCATGTTTCCATGTTGAGGAAATACGTGCCGTGATCTAACAATGTTTTGAAAGAGGTTCCGATACCCCTCCAGGCGAATGCGACTTATGAGGAGACTCCAATGCGGATTCTTGATCGCAAAGAGCGACAGTTGCGGAACAAAACCATCCGACTCGTAAAGGTGGGATGGCAACATCATACAAATGAGGAGGCTACATGGGAGCTGGAAGATACTATCCGAGCTCGATACCCTCATCTGTTTGTTTGAGGTATGTGGTTATTTTAGAATATGCTTGAATTAATTGTTGGCATTAAAGTACGAAATTTGGGGACCAAATTTTAATAAGTGGGGGAGAAAGTAAAATACCAGAAATATATATATATATATATATATATATATATATATATAATAATAATAAATAAATAAATAAAAATGTTGGGTAATTAGGAGAATACCCTATGAAATTTTTCCAGGAATTTTTCTGGACTCAAACGGAAATTTCTAAGCCCTTTTTGTGTAAGTGATAGTGGCTTCTGCCTGAATCCAACCCGTTAATCAAACCCGACCCAACCCGTTAACCATTAACGCTCGGTTTCTTTCCGTTTCTACGCCGCCAACCTCAAGTGTTCGGCGAGCGTTTCCCCGATTGTGCGTTATTTCCTTACCTCATCCGCCGCGACAAATCGCCCGATCAACTCCTTCTCTCCGCTCCCGATCTTGTTTCTCTCCTCCGCGCGAATTCTGCGACCCCTGCCGGCCGGAGTTCGTCGGCTCCTCTGCGCGAGTGGACGGCGGCAAGCGACCTTTCCCTCACCAACGCCACTGATGAGCCGGAGCAGTAAGGGTGCGCGATCGAAACTTACGCGGCGGCGACTACACCTAGTTCTCGCTGGGCGTGTCTAAGCCGTGATTTTCTACCGAAGCAAGGTAAGGCTCTGTTCATTCCTCGTTTTCCCTCGATCTCAGAGGGGATTTCACTGGTGGACGAATACCTACGGTGGTCTTCCCTTAACGGAGCTTGACCTAGCGATTTGGGCAGAAATTGGGAGTGCGGGTGGTCGCCGGTGAGCAGAGCCGCCGGATTTAGGTTCTAGTCCAAATAGGGCTGTGGCTGCCGATCAGTGGGGAGTTACTGTCGGTTTTGGGATTGGGCTGCCGGAGGAGATTACAACAGTAAGGTAAGATGGTAATATCTATTTGATCTTGTCGTTGATATGGATTTGGTGTGGCTAAGCTTGAAACCTAATTTGAGCAGTGGTTGTTTTGTAGTGAGGATCTTGGAGGATTGTTTACGGTGAAGTCTCATCATTTAAGCATGAACTAGGTTTCCCTATTTCCTATTCACCCAAGGATTAGTTACCTTGCTATGCTAATGTGGTCTCTTGAGTGTTGATGTGATTGGGAATGGTTCAGTGAATAGATTGGATTGTTGTAGTGGCTGTGAGTGAGTGTAAAAGACCGTGTGGGTAAGCTGTGAACAGTGGTGCGGCTGTGGGCAAGGAATTGTCGACGGTGCGACTGTGAACATGACTACTCTTGATCACGAAGGGGTTGTTTAGTAGGAATAAGCGCAGGAATGTCCGGTTAGTGTGGAATTGAATGTATAGATTGGTGTAGTGGTTAATTGGAAATGGGGGATTTTTAATTATGATGTTAACCGTATCAGTTGAGGGTCTAATGTGGAGGTTGGT
Source organism: Wurfbainia villosa (assembly GCA_025175895.1). Lineage (NCBI taxonomy): Eukaryota > Viridiplantae > Streptophyta > Magnoliopsida > Zingiberales > Zingiberaceae > Wurfbainia > Wurfbainia villosa. Next base: position 4,292,788 of record CM046008.1, read on the forward strand.
TACAGTGAATCGACCTTGGATAATTTGAGGGATTTTCCTAATCCGTATTCGATAAAAAGGATGCGACTATAGGAGTAAGATAGTAGTAAATAATATGTTGTCATGTGCTTGAACTTAATGCATATTATGATTTGTGCAGGACGTGGATACGAGGCAGGACCGCGGCCGTGAGGATTTTATTGTCACGAGCTTCTTATCAGGTGGGTGATTCCTACCCTGGTCAGGTAGTTAATGCATACAGATTTAGATGCATGATCATCTTAAATGATCATGTTACCTTGACCCTGTTCTATTTATCTGATGCTTGATACTTTATCCGTTGGCTATTAACTCCTTGCTGCTATCATGTTTATGTTACCATGATTAGGAGTTATACATATAGATGATGTAAATAACTTAGAATTTGACTAAGTTAAATACAAGTAGTAAAGTCCAGATCACAACCTGATTGTAAATTGGGCAAAAAGGTCATCCGTAGGTAGATGATGTCTTGAACCTAGAGTTAATTCTAGTACCCCTTAGATTGCATGTTTCTACCGACCATGCATTATGTAAATGGTCGGGTGAATGGTATTTAGGGTGTCGCTACGGACCGGTGGTCCTAGTCTGATACGATCAGTTGAGTACGACTCCCTACAGGATAGAGAGTGCGTTGATCTGGTTAGCATGACCCTCTGTAGAATAGAGAGTCTATGTTGGATGTCTGTTTGTGAGACCTTATATTCATGTCATTTGCATGCACGCTGGCGACGATGTCTCCCTTGTGGTTGAGAGTGTCGCAATATCTCGCCTCCACGGTTACTCATAGGAGGAGTAACCGGTGTGAGGGCAGAGCATTGTAGTACCGTACTCTATCACTACAGACGGTGATAGTTGGATTTGCGTGTCATAGTCCTGCGTGTGTGGCACTCGACCACTCATGGGTAGTGACTGTCGGATTGGCCAACAGCAGGGACCCCCATCGTGTAACTTGCTCTTTACGCTTATATGCTACTCGATCATACTGCCCACTCGGCCACTCGAGAGTAGTGGTTGGTGTTGAGTTGGGACAGTAGTCATGCTCGAGCCACCGAGGCCACACTGGGGTCGTGGTAGCTTTAGGGTGAGCCGACATGACCATGCATACTGCATTGCCGACTTATGGCATTTTTGCATATTACCATATATATACATATATGCATGTATATATATATATGGATGATTGTGATTAGCATACGTATATAGATGCAGTCTATATATAGATATGCTTATTGTGATGCTGCATTTGTATGTACTATGTTTGTTGCATTTGTTTGCACATATTCATACATGTTATTACATTCTTCTGTATGGTAGTAGGCCATCACTTGTATACTGGTTAGTTATTCACTGTGTTACCTTGACCCATAGCAGGATGTAGTATGAGTTAGTTTTATTCTTTATACCATATGTTTTGTATATGTGCTCAGGTTGGATAGGTGTAGCGTAGCAGACGTTCAGGTATGTCTGCAGTTCATATTGACTTTTGGTTAGATATATATATTATCATGCTAGTGATACCTGTAGATTTTACTGTCGAAATACATGTGATATTAATATACATGTTTATCTATTACCTGCTGAGTTTTACTCACTCCCACGGACCCTGGGTTTTTCTGTCGCCCAGGTAACAGGTAGAGATCTTCGTGACGACTTAGAGCTGCGCCGACGATCCATCCCATCTCCGCTTTCTGAGTCTCCCGAGGATTTGTGTTTGTCTTATGGATTTTTGATTCTATGTCATTGACTCGAGTTTATGTATGGACTTCGTCGTTATGTTGTGGACCTTGTTTTGTGTCGTTGCTTTATGTACTATTTTAGTACTGTAGTCTTGTCAGGTGGTGTACACCTCTATGTTTTTGGTATTCTTGTTGTGGTATGTGTTTATGTTTCCGCTGTGTGTGTTTGATATACTTATATCTGTTTATTATGTTGTTGTTGTGGGCCTACGGGCCTTGTATTAACCCGAAATGTTGCCACGTACAGGGGAGATGCCGTCCGTTTGATTTTCGGCACGGCATACTCCCGGGGGCGTGACAACTTTATTGGTATCAGAGCCGAAGGTTCTGCGATGCCATATTGTGATTTTGTTTTTGAGTCTTGGATTCTCGGGAGTCGGTATATTTTTCGGTTTTGGTTTTTGTGAGATGGGATTGACAGCGGCATAAGCTCCGAGCAACACGAAGTAAGTATTCCTGATAATTTATACTTTAGTTAGATGCTTATCTAGACTTGTTCAACAGGTGAATACTGTCAGAGTCATGCCACCTGTTCAGACTCGTGGTCGAGGTCGTCCATCCAGGCGAGCAGCCAGAGGGAGGGGACGAGATACCGTTGCGACTGAGCCTACTACTCAAGTACCACCTCAGCAAACCCCTATTGGTGATTCGGAGCCTCAGAATCTGGATGTACCACTGACCACGCCAGAGCCCACAAAGTCCAGTAGGCTCAATGATAAGTCACGGATACTCGTGTTAGCACGATCAGCCAAGGAGAAGTTCACCTTGTTCCGAGGGGAGTCCGACCCATGGATTGCCCGATCTTGGCTGGAAAATATGGAAGACACCTTCGAGTATATGAACTGCACAGATGTGGAGAAGGTGGGCCTTGCTGCATATCATCTCAGAGATCAGGCTGTCACTTGGTGGAAATTACAGAAGACTCTGTTTGGGGAGCGTGGGATTACTTGGTCCATTTTGAGGCGCTCGAGGCGATTTCCTTCGGGCGTTACAAAGACGTCGTCAGGAGTTTCTAAGCCTAAAGCAAGGTGACCGTTCTGTTATGGAGTACAACGCAGAGTTTACCAGACTATCAGAGTTCTGCTCTCATCTGGTAGCACAGGATTCAGACCGGATGTACCAGTTCACCCAGGGCCTAGCAGCTTATATCAGAGCGAGGATGTCAGGATCTAGCATTACCTCCTACAGGGAGGCATTGGACCGTGCCCTCTTTATCGAGATAACTTCCCAGCAAATCTCCAAGGAGAAGGATATCGAGAAACAGATGACTAAGGGCAAGCAGCAGAACTAGGGTTCAGCTCAGGGGACTCAGAAGAAAGGGGAGCAAAAAGGAACTACGCGAGGTGCGACAGAAGGGATAGCTAGATCGCAGAAAGGGAAGCGTCCAGCATCAGAGTTCTCTGGAGGGTCTCAGAAGAACCGTAAGAGTCAGAGCAGAAGTGGATGCTATAAATGTGGATCCGAAAGTCATAGAGCTCCAGAGTGTCCTTTGGAGCAGCCGATTTGCTACTATTGCAAGCAACTCGGACATACTAGTCGAGATTGTACATTGAAAGCACAGTTGGAGTTTCCTGGTAGCTCTAATAAGGGAAGACAGTCCAACCAGCAGCGATAGCAGAGGACAGCACCGCGTATGCAGTCTTATGGACAGAGGCAGCCAGTACCTCCACCAGCACACTTATATCAGATGCAGGGAAGTGCTCCTACAGTGATGCCGACAGCGATCCAGTATCCTGCATCTCCTGTGATCTACTACCAGTTCTCAGCCGCCGTCGTTACCATCCAACTCTCGCCAAGACCTCGTAGTCTTGACACCTCAGTCGGACGGCCGGAGGCACACTACTTCCTTGTCGGGGATGCAGCCGACAAATACCGAGACTGGACGAGTTTTTTCCATCACCAGAGATGAGGCACAGCGGGCTGAGGGATCAGTCATTCGCGGTATGGTTTCAGTTTATTCTATATATGCTGATACTTTGATTGATACCGGTAGTTCTCACTCATTCGTATCTAGAATATTTCTGGGTAGAGTCGGAAGGTGTAAAATACTGAAATGTAAAATAGTAAATTAAATAACCAAATAATTAAGGAAATAATCTTGGAAATTTTTCGAGATTTTTAGGGAATTTTAGGAATTTTTCTGGATTTAAACGGACTCCGTACGAGACTTTTACGGGGATAAAATAAACAGGCTTTAGAGGGGTTTGTTTAAAAGGGGATAAATACACGGAAAACCTAGTTTCTATTTCCTTTTTCTTTTTCTTTTTCTTTCCCCTCGCCGCGACACCTCTTTTGGCAGTTCCTTCACGCGCGCATCCTTTCTTTCTGCCGGCGCCCCTTTCCTCGTTGCGGTCGGCAGCCCACCGCCGCCCGACGCCAGCCACTCCCGTCGGCGCCCTCTACTTCGCCGGTGACTCCCCTCTTCTCTCTTTCCTCGCGGCAGCCCGACGCCGTCGCGCTCGACGCCCCACGCCCGAAGTCGTTGCCTCTTCCCTTCGCCGGCGACGCCTTTCCTCGAGCCGACGCCGTCCACAGTCGCAACCCTTGTTTGCGCTCCCACGAGCACCGCCGCCCGACGCCGCGAGTTCGCCGTCCACCGCCGCACGCGCGTCGGCCACGACAGGTCTTCCCTTCGCCGTCCGACGCCTAGGTTTGGCCAGGGTCGCTGCTCACCGGCAGCGTTTGCCTTCCGCCACTGCTTCTCCTCGTGCGCTCGCCGTCCATAGCCACCGCCGCCTCTGCCCTTCTCGCCGGTGGTCGCCGGAGTAGGTAAGGGTCTTTTCTGTTTGGTCGATCGATGAGTGTGGTTGGTGATGGTGAATAGGGCAGTAGGGAAGAAATTTGGAGGTCGGCTGTTAGAGGCTGTGGAGGAGTGACGAGGTGTTGTGATGGCTGTTCGTGTCAATGTGAGAGGTTGTGAGGGTTTTATTTGGAGGGTGTTGTGCAATTGGGTTGATATTGGCTGTGGATGGAATTTCTAGGGTGGGTGAGCTTGATAGGTCGATTTGGGTTGATTTTGGTGTTATTCGGTTGATCGGTATGGTATTCGGAGGATATGGGATTTGGGTGATATTGATTTGGTTAATTGATTTGTAATGAATTGGGCTAAATTAATTGTATGGATATTTGTGGACAAGGATTGGAAATTGGTTTGGGTTAATAGGGTTATGAAGGAAATCGATTAATTATTCGATTTGTCGTTGAATTGTATTTTTGTGCTTGACTATAGTCATGCTTTATGCAGGTTTCAGTCACGAGGCAGGTCCCCAGTCGTGACGATTTGGTTTCATGCTTGCGGATATATATTCAGGTGGGTATTTTGACTTAACTTTTAGATTAAGTCATATTGATATGCTAGTTAGGATAGCTTACAATAACTTTTTCATGTTTATATGCCTGGTATGATTTTGGTGCCTACTAGATACATGCATGTGATAGGATATGATTATATTTCCCTGTTTGACTTGGATCATAGTTATTTGGATTATGGATATGTACGTATTGATTGTACATATTATTCGGATAGGTATTTTGAGTAGGATTTACATGCTTTAGTATCATGCACCATTTTTGCATGATTGCATGCTAGCTGGACGGGGTTCCATTATTGTTGAGCCTGCAGCCAGTTACATGGCCTGCACACACTGCCACTCATGGGTTAGTGGTACATCAGGAGGGTGTGTTGCTGCTCTGTCAGTTCGCCTGGTCCGCTCTTGGGTAGCGATGAGGCAGCGTGGTAGCGGGCAGGGATCCCTCCTCTGGCCTATGACACCGGGAGATGAGAGCTTAGCTCCCCCACTATGTTTGGGGCAGGAGGATAGGTGTACTCCGACAGCATCCTGTCCACTCGGTCACTCAGGAGCAGTGATGGCAGAGTGCACAGTTGTCATAGCCCTACCCACTCGGCTTCACCATTGCGTGTGAGGCGGCTGACTGGCGTCAGGGGTGACCATGTCATTGGCACGGCATGCATTTTGCACGGATTACATTTTGTATTGTGTTTGCTGCATTATTGTATTGATGCCTTGGATGTGCATATGATTGTCATGCATACAGGATACATGTTTATATATGGTCAGGACTCTATTACTTCTAGTCAGGCACATGCTCCTATATCAGGGTAGGAGATTCAGGTAAGTACAGTCATTTTGTATTTCTTGCTTGCATACCCTATTTATGTGAGACTGTACTGGCATGATATTTTTTGTTGTTAGCTATACCTTATTTTGCATATCTACTATACCCGCAGAGTTCTTTGAACTCACCCCGTTGATTTATATCTATTTCAGGATGAAGCTGTTAGGAGAGTGCAGCTGCCGGACCCCACTCGTCGTAAATGTTTTATTTGGGTATTTGCTTTATGGTTTGGATATTTTGGTTAAAGGACATGTGTAGGTTTGGAGATTGATTTTGTATTTGGATTTTTGGTGTCCTTATGGACCTTATTCGGATTTTGGTTTGATTGGATTTTTGTTGAGTATTCCTGCCCAGATGGCAGAAGGGGTAAGTCTATTTATGGTAGACTGTTTATCAGTTATTTTGGTTGATGGCCTGAGGCCAAATTATATAATCGCGCGTGTCGATTTGGATTCAGTCGTGTTGGCCGATGTATAGTGGTCGTGTAGGCCTTGTATGTAAATTGGGATTGTCACCCGCATGTGGAGAGATCTTTGCCGGATTTTAAATGCAGCGGGGTCTCCTCCGGGGCGTGACAGAAGGATACCAAGGGTTCGTTCTTGTGGGTTAGCAGTATCCTTGCCGTCAGGAGAGGTGCTGACTAGCCACCAAGAAATCAAGGGTTGCCCATTAGACTTTGTGGGCATATCCTTCTGATGGACCTTGGATGTTGGAAATGGTAGAGTTTGATATTATTCTCGGTATGGACTGGTTGGCCGCTTATCACGCTACAGTGGATTGTAGAGCAAGAGTGGTGACATTCCGACCACCAGATCAACCAGCTTGGGAATTTGTTGGTACTAGAGACGATGGATTATCCATTATATCAGCTTTACAGGCTCAGAAGTTATTGGCCCAGGGTTGTCAAGGTTATTTGCTATCTCTGGTCAAAGTTGAGAACGAAGGACTACCACCCCTCTCTGATGTGCGAGTAGTCCGAGAGTATCCAGATGTATTTCCCGATGAACTTCCAGGCTTGCCACCTCCTAGGCAAGTTGAATTTGCGATAGAGGTGATTCCAGGAACCGCGCCTATATCGAAACCTCCTTATCGGATGGCGCCAAAGGAGCTGAATGAACTTAAAGTTCAACTGCAGGAATTGCTAGATAATGGATTCATTCGACCTAGTGTTTCACCATGGGGAGCACCGGTACTCTTTGTCAAGAAGAAGGATGGATCGTTGCGGTTATGTATTGACTATCGACAACTGAATGCAGTCACAGTTAAGAACAAATATCCACTGCCGAGGATAGAAGATTTGTTCGATCAGCTTAAGGATACATGTGTGTATTCTAAAATTGATCTGCGCTCAGGATATCATCAGCTTCGGATAAGAGATGAGGATGTTCAGAAAACAGCTTTCCGCACCCGTTATGGACATTACGAGTTTCTAGTGATGCCGTTTGGTCTCACGAATGCCCCAGCTGCATTTATGGACTTAATGAACCAGGTATTCCTGAGGTATATAGATCAGTTCGTAATAGTGTTCATCGACGATATATTGATTTATTCTCGATCCGAGGAAGAGCATGAACAACATCTGCGGATAGTATTGGAAATTTTGCGACAGGAGCAGTTGTATGCCAAGTTTAGCAAATGTGCATTCTGGTTATCCTCAGTGGGTTTTCTTGGACATGTGGTGTCCAACAGAGGTATTTCTGTAGATCCCCAGAAGATTGAGGCGATTACCAGTTGGGAGCAGCCAAAATCAGTTCAGGAGGTCCGTAGTTTCCTTGGTCTGGCCGGGTATTATCGGAGATTCGTGGAGGGATTCTCGAGTATCGCCATGCCACTCACTCGTCTGACTCGGAAAGGGGTCAAATTCGCCTGGTCAGAGGCCTGTGAAACTAGCTTCCAGGAGCTTAAGCGACGGCTAGTTTCTGCACCAATCTTAGTGATTCCTTCTGGTGTTGATGGGATGGTTCTCTATACGGATGCTTCTATCCAAGGGTTGAGTGCAGTCCTGATGCAGTCCAACTGTGTGGTATCTTATGCCTCCCATCAACTAAAAGATCACGAGAGAAATTACCCAGTGCACAATCTGGAGTTAGCCGCCATTATTTTCGCATTGAAGATATGGAGGCACTACTTGTATGGGATTATCTTTGAGATTTACACAGACCATAAAAGTCTGAAGTATCTGTTCACACAGAAAGAGCTGAATATGAGACAGAGACGATGGATGGAGTATCTGAAGGATTACGACTGCACCATCCAGTATCATCCGGGAAAAGCTAATGTGGTAGCAGATGCACTGAGCAGGAAGTCTCGTGGAGTTCTGGCCAGTCATCTGACAGCAGTTACTGACCTAGTTCGACAGTTCTCAGAGTTGGGATTATCTGAACACGGTCAAATACTCCCGGGGGCGTGACAACTTTATTGGTATCAGAGCAGCACAAGTCAGTGATCAGCATCTGCAGTTCTTGAGCAGCACGATAGACTCAGAACGTCAGACGGATTTCTCGAGCGACGAGAAGGGTGTACTTCGTTTCCGAGGACGACTATGTGTTCCGGACACACACCCGGTTAAGGAAGAACTGCTACAGGAAGCACATCAGTCGAGATTTGCTATACATCCTGGTGGTACTCGGATGTACCGAGATTTGAAGCGTTTCTACTGGTTGAACGGTATGAAACGAGATATTGCGGACTTTGTCGCACGATGCCTAGTATGCCAGCAAGTGAAGGCCGAACATCAGAAACCTGCGGGGTTACTTCAGGAAATCCCGATCCCGGAATGGAAGTGGGAGCATATCACGATGGACTTCGTTACGGGATTACCCAGAACCCGTAGAGGACATACTGCGATTTGGGTGATCGTGGATCGATTAACCAAATCAGCTCACTTCCTTCCGATACGTGAGACGGACTCATTGGATCGTCTAGCGGAATTGTACTGCCGAGAGATCATCAGATTGCATGGTGTACCATTGAGTATCATATCTGATAGAGATCCGCGCTTTACTTCGGTCGCAGTCTGCGGCATGCCATGGGCAGAACCGACTCGAAGATACCTTTCATCCGGCAAAGACGAACATCAACGTACCATTCAGACTCTGGAGGATCTATTGAGATCTTGCGTCATGGATTTCGGTGGCAGTTGGGAGGATCACATTCCTTTAGTGGAGTTCGCCTACAACAACAGCTACCACTCTTCTATCCAGATGGCTCCTTTCGAGGCATTATACGGCAGACCCTGCAGATCTCCTGTGTTATGGGAGGAAGTTGGGGAACGACAGATATTGGGGCCTCAGAGTATTCAGCATGATGCAGAGTTGGTACGAGTGATCAGACGACGGTTATCTGAGGCACAGGACCGACAGAAGAGTTATGCGGACCGGAGGCGAAGGCCTCTGGAATTTTCAGTCGGAGACCATGTATTCCTACGAGTGTCACCCACCAAAGGAGTCAAGAGATTTGGGCTAAAAGGAAAATTAGCTCCACGTTACATTGGTCCATTTGAGATATTAGAGCGGATTGGAGGTGTAGCTTATCGGTTGGCTTTACCTCCGACACTTGTGGGTGTTCACAACGTATTCCATGTTTCCATGTTGAGGAAATACGTGCCGTGATCTAACAATGTTTTGAAAGAGGTTCCGATACCCCTCCAGGCGAATGCGACTTATGAGGAGACTCCAATGCGGATTCTTGATCGCAAAGAGCGGCAGTTGCGGAACAAAACCATCCGACTCGTAAAGGTGGGATGGCAACATCATACAAATGAGGAGACTACATGGGAGCTAGAAGATACTATCCGAGCTCGATACCCTCATCTGTTTGTTTGAGGTATGTGGTTATTTTAGAATATGCTTGAATTAATTGTTGGCATTAAAGTACGAAATTTGGGGACCAAATTTTAATAAGTGGGGGAGAATGTAAAATACCAGAAAAAAAAAATATATATATATATAATAATAATAAATAAATAAATAAAAATGTTGGGTAATTAGGAGAATACCCTATGAAATTTTTCCAGGAATTTTTCTGGACTCAAACGGAAATTTCTAAGCCCTTTTTGTGTAAGTGATAGTGGGCTTAACGGGTCGGGAATCCAACCCGTTAACCATTAACGCTCGGTTTCTTTCCGTTTCTACGCCGCCAACCTCAAGTGTTCGGCGAGCGTTTCCCCGATTGTGCGTTATTTCCTTACCTCATCCGCCGCGACAAATCGCCCGATCAACTCCTTCTCCGCCTCCCGATCTTGTTTCTCTCCTCCGCAATTCGCGACCCTGAGTTCGCGGCCGGAGTTCGGCTCAAGGCGAGTGGACGGCGGCAAGCGACCTTTCCCTCACCAATGCCACTGATGAGCCGGAGCAGTAAGGGTGCGCGCGACTGGAAACTTACGCCGGCGACGACTACACCTAGTTCTGCTCGGGGGGCAGCGTGTCCTGCCGGAAGCCGTGATTTTCTACCGAAGCAAGGTAAGGCTCTGTTCATTCCTCGTTTTCCCTCGATCTCAGAGGGGATTTCACTGGTGGACGAATACCTACGGTGGTCTTCCCTTAACGGAGCTTGACCTAGCGATTTGGGCAGAAATTGGGAGTGCGGGTGGTCGCCGGTGAGCAGAGCCGCCGGATTTAGGTTCTAGTCCAAATAGGGCTGTGGCTGCCGATCAGTGGGGAGTTACTGTCGGTTTTGGGATTGGGCTGCCGGAGGAGATTACAACAGTAAGGTAAGATGGTAATATCTATTTGATCTTGTCGTTGATATGGATTTGGTGTGGCTAAGCTTGAAACCTAATTTGAGCAGTGGTTGTTTTCGGCCGACTGAGGATCTTGGAGGGATTGTTTCTGCCGGTGAAGTCCTACTGTCGGTAAGCATGAACTAGGTTTCCCTATTTCCTATTCAGTCCAGTGGATTAGTTACCTTGCTATGCTAATGTGGTCTCCTGCCGTGAGTGTTGAACGGTAAGCGCTGTGATTGGGAATGGTTCAGCTGTGAATAGATTGACAGTTGTTGGGGTGGCTGTGAGTGAGTGTAAAAGACCGTGTGGGTAAGCTGTGAACAGTGGTGCGGCTGTGGGCAAGGAATTGTCGACGGTGCGACTGTGAACATGACTACTCTTGATCACGAAGGGGTTGTTTAGTAGGAATAAGCGCAGGAATGTCCAGTTAGTGTGGAATTGAATGTATAGATTGGTGTAGTGGTTAATTGGAAATGGGGGATTTTTAATTATGATGTTAACCGTATCAGTTGAGGGTCTAATGTGGAGGTTGGTTACAGTGAATCGACCTTGGATAATTTGAGGGATTTTCCTAATCCGTATTCGATAAAAAGGATGCGACTATAGGAGTAAGATAATAGTAAATAATATGTTGTCATGTGCTTGAACTTAATGCATATTATGATTTGTGCAGGACGTGGATACGAGGCAGGACCGCGGCCGTGAGGATTTTATTGTCACGAGCTTCTTATCAGGTGGGTGATTCCTACCCTGGTCAGGTAGTTAATGCATACAGATTTAGATGCATGATCATCTTAAATGATCATGTTACCTTGACCCTGTTCTATTTATCTGATGCTTGATACTTTATCCGTTGGCTATTAACTCCTTGCTGCTATCATGTTTATGTTACCATGATTAGGAGTTATACATATAGATGATGTAAATAACTTAGAATTTGACTAAGTTAAATACAAGTAGTAAAGTCCAGATCACAACCTGATTGTAAATTGGGCAAAAAGGTCATCCGTAGGTAGATGATGTCTTGAACCTAGAGTTAATTCTAGTACCCCTTAGATTGCATGTTTCTACCGACCATGCATTATGTAAATGGTCGGGTGAATGGTATTTAGGGTGTCACTACGGACCGGTGGTCCTAGTCGACACGATCGATTGAGTCGACTCCCGAGGATAGAGAGTGCGTTGATCTGGTTAGCACGACCCTCTGTAGAATAGAGAGTCTATGTTGGATGTCTGTTTGTGAGACCTTATATTCATGTCATTTGCATGCACGCTGGCGACGATGTCTCCCTTGTGGTTGATCATCCGCCTCCGCTTACTCATAGGAGGAATGCAGGTGTGAGCGAGCATTGTAGTGCCGACTCTATCACTCTGAGCGGTGATAGTTGGATTTGCGTGTCATAGTCCTGCGTGTGTGGCACTCGACCACTCATGGGTAGTGACTGTCGGATTGGCCAACAGCAGGGACCCCCATCGTGTAACTTGCTCTTTACGCTTATATGCTACTCGATCATACTGCCCACTCGGCCACTCGAGAGTAGTGGTTGGTGTTGAGTTGGGACAGTAGTCATGCTCGAGCCACCGAGGCCACACTGGGGTCGTGGTAGCTTTAGGGTGAGCCGACATGACCATGCATACTGCATTGCCGACTTATGGCATTTTTGCATATTACCATATATATACATATATGCATGTATATATATATATGGATGATTGTGATTAGCATACGTATATATATGCAGTCTATATATAGATATGCTTATTGTGATGCTGCATTTGTATGTACTATGTTTGTTGCATTTGTTTGCACATATTCATACATGTTATTACATTCTTCTGTATGGTAGTAGGCCATCACTTGTATACTGGTTAGTTATTCACTGTGTTACCTTGACCCATAGCAGGATGTAGTATGAGTTAGTTTTATTCTTTATACCATATGTTTTGTATATGTGCTCAGGTTGGATAGGTGTAGCGTAGCAGACGTTCAGGTATGTCTGCAGTTCATATTGACTTTTGGTTAGATATATATATTATCATGCTAGTGATACCTGTAGATTTTACTGTCGAAATACATGTGATATTAATATACATGTTTATCTATTACCTGCTGAGTTTTACTCACTCCCACGGACCCTGGGTTTTTCTGTCGCCCAGGTAACAGGTAGAGATCTTCGTGACGACTTGGAGCTGCGCCGGCGATCCATCCCATCTCCGCTTTCTGAGTCTCCCGAAAATTTGTGTTTGTCTTATGGATTTTTGATTCTATGTCATTGACTCGAGTTTATGTATGGACTTCGTCGTTATGTTGTGGACCTTGTTTTGTGTCGTTGCTTTATGTACTATTTTAGTACTGTAGTCTTGTCAGGTGGTGTACACCTCTATGTTTTTGGTATTCTTGTTGTGGTATGTGTTTATGTTTCCGCTGTGTGTGTTTGATATACTTATATCTGTTTATTATATTGTTGTTGTGGACCTACGAGCCTTGTATTAACCCAAAATGTTGCCACGTACAGGGGAGATGCCGTCCGTTTGATTTTCGGCACGGCATACTCCCGGGGGCGTGACAATCACACTTGTAGTAGGAGCACTTGGTGCCATCAGGGCATGAACATATAACAATAAATCACTAAAAGTACTTGTGTGCCAATGTCCCAGCAAAACTACTTCAAACTATTTCTTAGCTAGAAAATAAAGCATATGCATGGCACCGAATATGGATGGCATCCAACTCAATTAAGCTAGTTTGATTCTAGGAAACACATTGAAATGTCTGCTCATAATTTCCACTCACAAAAGAATAACACAAAACCAACACATTGTTATTGTTATAAAAAAAAAAGGGAGAAACTTTTTCACACTTCATGCTTTTGGAGTACTTTTTAGAGATCTACTTAAAAATAGACCAACTTCCATATAGCCGATATTTCTAACAAAAACAAGATTCCACAACAATCCCATTTTGTAATTTATTCCTATTTTGTATGCAAAAAATTATTTCTATATTGCATAATTCAAACTCTTCATTTGTATCATCCATATTGAAAAGAGACTAAAGCACAATATTTTAGCTTTCACATGTAATCTTAGTCTACATTCTCACAAAAGTTATATGCATCATTTCTTCTATGTTTAGATGCGATCTATAGACCTACTGGTTTTTATTGTTCACTTTAAATTTGTAATCTTTTCAATGGAATATCAAATAAAAGTTCACCAAAAGGACCAATTCATTTTAGGGTTTCAATTTCATAGCAAATCAATAAACCAGGTACAACCCTTGAATGGTTCGACTTACATTTACAAAAACAAAACCAAAAAAAAAAAGGAATTCGAAAAGTTTTGCTACTTGAAGTATGAATACCATTGATAGTGACCTTGCATAAGGGTTCAACCTCCGAACCCGTAGAGAGTCCGTCCTGGATGCTTGAGGGCGTAAACCACATCCATGGCAGTGACGGTCTTGCGGCGAGCGTGCTCGGTGTAAGTCATAGCATCGCGGATGATGTTCTCGAGGAGAGGAGCGGCAGAGCAACGTTCGGCAGTAAGACGGACAGGGTGCGGTAAGGAGAGGAGCGATAGAGCGACGTTCGGCCGTGGGAAGGACAGGGCCAGCGACGATGCTAATTGCGGCGGAGGAACCGTTGACTGAGGAAGGAGAGGGCGACGACTGTTGCTCTCGACGGAGGTAGGCGACGGAAGGAAGCGGGCGGTTCGCGACGGTGAAGTGAGGAGAGTAGCGCGGTGAGAAGAAAGGGATCGGGAGAAAAAACGAGGGGAGATAAGTTTAGGTTTAGTCGGCTGATTAAACTTTTAACTCATAATTTTGTATTTAAATTTTTATGAGAATTTTTTTTCTTAATCCTTGCAATAACGACGAAGGAAAATATCGTCATTAAAGATATGACATTAACGACTGAAATAAAAAAAATCATCATGGATGATAGAGTATCAACGACAGGATAAAATATTATCGTTAATGTGTATTAATTAACTACATATACTAATTTTTAAATGAAAAACCATAGGAAAAAATCAACAATAGGGAAAAATGGAAAAAAATAATATTAATAAAATAAAATTTATTTTTTATGTCATTTATTTTTTTAATGAAATAAAATTATATTTTCCTAATTTATTTAAAAAATATTTTTTTATATTTTAAAAAAAATTGACCTATTAAAAAACTAAATCATACTTCAAAATTGGCAAAAACTAAAAAAATCTTCATAGACAACACTTCTTATAAAGTGTTGTCTTTTACTAATAAAAACATGTCAAAGACAACGCTTTTTAAAAACCGTTGTCTTTGACCCAAATAAAAAACACTAATACACAACGATTATGTATGCTAATTAAAAAAAAAAAGACAACGCATTACACTAAAAGCATTGTTAAACTACCAACAACAACGCTTTTTATAAAAAACGATGTCTTTTAAGTGTTGTGTATTATCTTTTTTTGTTGTAGTCATGATTATTAATTAGTGATGTAATTAATAATAATAATAATAATAAGGGAAAATGCGTAGTTAAAATTTTTTTTAAAAAAATTATTTTCAGATTAAAAAATAATAAATTATTTAATACTAATAGAAAATGTATTGTTAAATTTTAGAAATTTTATTTTCGTAATTATACAAATATAATATTAGCCGCAACGTACTAGATTGGCGCACTGTAAAAAATTTAATTTTTTATAATGATACTTTTAACGGTGTGCAAAATACATGTTGCAGATAATATAAACAATGCTAATATTATCCGCAGTGCACTTAATTGGCACGCTGCAAAAAGTTTATTTTTTTAGAATGAAACTTTTAATGGCATGCAAATTGTACACTATTATTATTTCATATTAACAAGCTTAGTATTATCCGCAGCATGCTTGATTGACACGCTGTGAAAAATTTAAGTTTTTATAATGATACTTTTAACGACGTACAAATTGTACGCCGTTATTATTTCATATTAACAAACATTGTATCCGCAATGCACTTGATTGACACGCTACGAAAAATTTAATTTTTTATAGTGAGACTTTTAACAGCGTGCAAAATGCACGCTGTTAAAAGTTTCATATTAATAAATCTAATATTATCCGCAGCGCACATGATTCGCGCACTGCGAAAAGTTTAATTTTTTATAATAAAATTTTTAACAGCGCGCAGAATGCACGCTGTTATTAATTAATATTAATAGCGTGCACTGCACGCTGTTAAAATGAGTATTGACAGCGTATTATTTTTGCATGTTGTTTTTTGCAAAAATATAATATTATCCGCAGTGTAAAAAATTGGGCGCGCTGTAAAAACTATTATTAACAGCATGCTAAAATTGTGCGCTGTTGATAACGTGCTGCGGAAAGTCATATTTGTTGTAGTGTGTGTAATAAGATATAATGATATCTAATTCTTGAATCAATTCGCCATTTGCTATAATTATATCAAATACTCAATTTGACATAATGATAAACTAACTCACTTGAATATGTCAAAATATCAACTTGACACACTATTGACTCTAGACTAATTGTGTCAATTATGATCAATTTTCAAACTTCTATTTCCATTGATATATCCTAAAATCTTTTAGGATCATATTCTCAATTTACTTTCAAAGTATAACTATACCTTGAAAATATCTAGGTGTCAAATCCGCTACAATTAGGTTAACTACTTTTTCATTTTAGGTTGACACACCCTATACCCATTTAGTATGAAAAGATCACACTTCTAGGAATCCAATACCTATTGGAGCTCCTTGAATATTCTAGGTTATTCATTAGGGATAATCTCCCTTGATACCCTTCTAATAACTCTCTTAGATTTCTTTAAAGGTTTACTCATTGTTCTCTCATCAAGGTCAACTTCAGGGATAACTTCCCTTATAACCTTGACACTCCTAGATCTAAGCATAGTTCCATAACTATATAGAACTCTATGATAAGATGACAACTCTTCCTCAAACTTAGGTTTGTATCTCAAACCCTTTTTGTCCCTAGGTAGCTCTTGCCTACCAAAATCTAGATTTAGTGTTTTTGACCCTTAAGCATATTTTTCATCCTTTTAGGGGTCTTCTCTAATTTATCAATATTTGACCTCAAAACTTGATTTTCTTCTTTTAATGTCTCAAATTTTATTTGTCCATTATTTCTTTAATTAATTTTCTTCCTAAGCACATGTCTATTTTTCTTAGGTTTATTGTCTAGGTTCTTCTCATCCTTCATATCCTCAAGTAAATAGATCTACCCTTGAAAACTCTAAAGTTCTCCTTAGGTGAAGTAGTTCTGGAGTTAATTGGTCAAAAATTGTCCTTAGCCCTACTCTCTTAATGTTGAGCACCTAGATAATAAAATTTATTATTAGTATGTTTCTTATCATTAAAAATTGAAAATGCATTATGAAGGGATACCTTGGACGTTGCCTTAGTAGCTCCTCTTACACTTGAGCTTCCTATCTTGTCCTTGGTTGGGTGCCTCCCCCTCGAACATTGATTCCAGTAGTGACCCTTTTGATTGCATGAGAAGTATACTATGTATTCCTTTTCTTTGTGTATTGGGGCTTCGACCTCCTTGGACTTTTCCTTTATCTTTGACAACACTTGAATTTTCTTCTTAATCAATTTTAGGTATTTACTCTTGTAATGTTCTTTTTCCCTACACTCAAAAGTAAATTGTCTTTATTTTTAATTATTGAGCTTGAGTTACCTTCCTTGGTAGTAGGGAAATCTTAAGCTTGTTCTTTGGCTCCGGATGTAGAAGTCTCCTCTTGCTTCAGTGTCAATTGTCTAATCTCCCCCTCAATCCTAAAGGTGGAGACTTTTACAATCTCTTCTACTTCGAATATTGAGCACCTCTCAATTTTCGAATCTTTAGGGTCCTGAGATGATGTGTCTTCTTCCTCGAACTTATCATCATTTTAGGCCACGGATGATTTTTCATGAAGCTTGACAAATTTGCTCCATAATTCCTTAGCATCCTTATATTTTTCTAATTTGCACAGATTTTCATTAGGTATTAAATTAACAAAAATTCTGATTACCTTATCATTTGTCTTAGATTTTTTAATTTAGTCATCTGTCCATTTCTTTTCTTGAGGGGACTTCCCTTCCTATCCATCGGAGCTTCAAATCCTTCCATCAAGATGAATCATTCTTCAATGATCATCTGAAGGAATATATCCGCCCTTAACTTCCATTAATCGAACTCTCCTAGTTCGTAAGGAGATGGAAATCTGGTGTTGAGTTCGAAACCATTTCTAAACTCCATTGTCTCTAGCTTTTGCTCCCTCGGTGATCATTCCATAGAAGAGCGACTTTGCTTTGATACTACTTGTTAGGATCATTGTTGGCACTAGAGGGGGGGGGGGGGGGGGTTGAATAACAACTTGATCGTTGATTGCATTTTCATTCTTGTGTGCTTGTCTACGAATCGTTAAGTGTAACAAAAATAAGATATAAATAGAAATAACAAAATACAAGTACACAACACTTATTTTTATGTGGTTCGAATCTCCAATTCCCACTCCACGACCTAGCTTCTAACGATGTACTACCACTATACTTCCTCCTCGAAAATCTTCTAGAGATGAAAAAACCTCTTACATCTGTTCTTTACAACACAACAACCAAATACAAATATAAAGAAAAATACAAATGAAAAAACACTTTACACGATTGCTTATAAGCTTAATATTTGTGTTTGGTTGTTTTAGAATGGCTTGGAAGATCTGAAAAGAAGCAGCTATTCCCCTTCTAAGTCACCAAGAAATCGACACGTGAACTCTTTGTGAAGTCCTCTTTTTATAAGCTCGACATCAATTGATTTTCCCTTACTAATCGACTGATCTTACCCCGAGTTGACTGGTCACTTGACCATTTACCCACAACGGCTTGATCCACGTTGGATTTCAGTTGATCAGTCAACTAATTAACCTCTAGTCAAACTGGCTAGTCGATTCAACGCATTTCTATTCGCTATTCACTTCAGCCAGTTAACTGCTTCACCACAGTAGTCGACTACTATGTCGCGAACCACCCGAGTATCAAATTTGTCATCCCAAGCTCCGTGATTGCTCGAGTGCCCAACACCAGTCGACTGCCCATCCACAGCAGTCGACTGCTTGAGTATCGAGCTTCGCTCCTCATCTTGAGCACTGACTTCCTGAGCATTGACTTCCCGATCGTCGACTGCTCGAGCATCCGAGCGTCCGAGCACTTCCACACACCCGTCCTGAGCACCGCATTCTCCGCTTGCCCAAGCACTCGCCTCCCTAGCACTATCCCGAGTGCCTGAGTCCTGAGCTCCGCTTCTTTAGCGTCTCGAGCACCCACGGCCAGTCGACTGATCAACCATTAGTCGATTGCCTGAGCACGGACTTCAGTAGAGGCTGCCCCAAGCATTGCTTCCTCAACCGCTGAGCACTGTTGCCTTTTCATCGCTCGAGCACCGAACTAGTCGATTGATCAAGACCACCAGTTGACTGCCCGAGTACTCATCTGAGCTTCACGAATAAGCAATTCGTGAACGCTAACTCCCTATTGCCTAGTCAACTAGTGAACTCCCACCAATCGACTGATACTTTAGTCTTAGCTTATCTTAAATTAACTCTTACTTCACCTAATATATGATTGACCTCAACCTACCAAGACTTTTCTCGTCCATCATCCGATCACTTTTAATTTGTTGGAACCTCCCTTGCCTAGTATTCAGTTAACTATGACCTATTAGGACTTCCCTTGGCAAACACGGTCACCTTGATCGGTCGGGTCTTCACTTGCTTAATCATCCGATCACCTTGACCTGCCATGACTTCTTATCAGCAAACATCTAGTCCTCTTTGACTTGTTTGAGCTTTCCTTGCCTTACATTTGATCTCCAGACTTGCAACAACTTTTCCGACACCAAGCATCCGATCTTATTTGACCTTATTGGACTTTCCTCTCTGTGTCAAGTGTTTGCTCAATCTTGATCTACCTGAATTTTATACTTGCCAACTTTCAGTTAGACTTTCTATCACCAAGTATTCGATCCTCCATGACCCACTTAGATTTCTACCTTGTCAACATCCTATTGGACTTCCGACTACTGAGTGCCCAATCAATCATGACCCACTTGAATTTTTCACTCGTCAATTTCCAGTTGAACTTCCAACCACCAAATATCTGATCTTCCTTGACGGACTTGGATTTTTCACTCGCCAGCTCCCAGTTGGATTTCCAATCATTAAGTGTCCGATCTTTCTTGACTAATTTGGATTTCTACTTATCAACATCCAGTTGAACTCCACTCGTCAAGTCTTTGGTCAATCTTGTCCAACTTGACTTCTCATCACACCAACATTCTCATCTATTATGGTCATTCTAATCCAATGATGATTATATCAACACTCTTATCCATATGACTACGGATGTTTCATACTATCTTATAGTCATATCCTCAACTATATTATCATATTATCAAATATCAAAATTCAACTTCAACTTAAGTCTCATCCGAACTTGATCAACTTTGATCTAAGATTGATTGCATTAATAATTTCCTCTTAACAATCTCAACTGCTACACAAGTATAGTAACTACAAGATTATAACTATTATATTTATATAATTTTAGCAATTATAAGATCGTGATTGCTATAATTATGTGATTGTTGTATATACTAGTTGCTACATAGTAGTTATGTTCTCATAGTTACTGTAATGGCATAAAAAATAAATATATTTTTAGAAATAAAAATAAATTGAAACGCAAGGGAGTGTTATTTTGATGATAAATACACTACAAAAAATATAGTTATTAGCGACGAATTTTAAAAAAAAAATTCGTTGCAAAATAAATTAGCGACGAATTTAGCGACAAAAATATTTTCGTTGCGGATAAAGCGTCGCAAATATTAGCGACAAAAATAGCGACGAATTCTTGCGATGAATTTTAGCGACGAAAATTAGCGACGAATTTAAATATTCGTCGCTAATTTCGTTGCAGAATTTAAATATTTGCGACGAATTAAGTTTTTCGTTGCTAATTTTCCCGACAAAAAAAAAATTCATCGCAAAACTTTCCGACGAAAAAATAAATTCATCGCAGAAAATTCGCGACGAAATAACGATTTCGTTGCTAAATTTGCGACTGATACAAATTCGTCGCAAAATTCATCGCAAAATTCGTTGCAAAAATGCATATTTTGCGACGAATTCTTTTTTCGTCGCAAAAATTTGCAACGAATTAAATTTTCGTCGGAAATTTCGTCGCAAAATACATTGCAGAATTTGTCGCAGGTTAGTTTCGTTGCTAAATTCGTCGCTAATTTGCGACGAAAATAAAATTCGTCACAGAATTCCCAGAATTTAGCAACGAATTTGTATTTTTGTCGCTAAATTTGTCGCTAAATAAAAATTTTTTTTACAGGTTCCATCCGTTTCGATATTCTATCGTATATACAAATTTCACACACACAAAACAAAATACAATAAGTTCTGATATTCAAATAAATACATTCAATACAAACAAAACACACACATATTCAATACAATAAAATAACATTCAATAATATCCAAAAATATTTCATATCCAAATAAATACAAACTAACACAATAAGTTAAGAACAATACAACATTCCAAATAACAAAGTTATATTGTACAACATTTCAAACATCAACATAGTTCTGATATCCAAATAACAATGTCCACGCAAAAGATATCAACACATGCAAAAGAAAAAAGAAAAGTGCATCTGCTAAGCAACGACCGACATTCTTCTACCTGCATTAGAAAAGAAACAAACAAAAAGTATCATACATTAAAAAAAAACTATATACTAACACGAAAATAAATATGCAAAGACTTACTCAGATGTGTATTTTCAACCGACATAAGGATTGACTTCATCATTCATGTTTAAAGCAAAATAAAAAGTAGTAATCAAAAATTAAAAAAATGAAGGATTAACAAACTCAATAAACTAAAATTTTTTAAAAGTACTATTTACAAACATGCATACAATATTATCATCGTCGCCACCATCATCATCATTACTAGGAGGAATATGACTTGGACCGGAACTAAATTGCTGAAACTGTCGCATAAGAAAGGCTTGTTGTCGTCGCATTTCTATTATTTCTTGATCCCTTTGTGAGTTTTGTTGTTGTCTTTCTAGAATTTGCTGATCTCTTTCAAGTATTATGCCCTTCAAATTGCTAACCTCCTCAGTTAAGTTATGTATGTGTGCCGCTACTGCTGGTGGAGTAGAAGAAATAGATCTACGAGGAGCATTATGTATTCTGCTCAGAGAACCCATACCTAATATCCTTCCCCCTTTTGCTCCTCCACTCGCCTCAAGCCATAAATCCAAATTATTACTAACAGATGGCTCAGACCCCTCATTATCACCGTCATCTCGTGAAATTCTCTGAGATGAGGATAATTGATCATATCTCTCCTATACAAAATTAAAATTTTAATCAGAGCATATACATAACTAACAGAATTAAAGATATAAAGTAAGTTTAAAGATTAATTCAAATCTTAATTGCTCTAGCTCTATCTCCACTCCAAGTCTTATCTTTTTTTTGGAAAGTGCGAACGAAAGTATCTATAAATTCCGGCTCCTTTCCCAATTCCTTAGACTAAATATAAGAATGTTAGAAATAAAATAATAATATGAAATAAATTAAAAAACTAATTGTACAATTAAAAAATTACCAATCTACGTGAATGCTCCTCGATATTTATAGATCCTCCCGCATATGTTGCAGATAAGTCTCCAGAATTATACGCTTGATTTATTTTATTCTGTTGACTCCTTTTTTTGCTCTCATCAGATTGTCAATAATCGGAGATTTTACTCCAATTTTCCGATGTGACACAGGCTGGTTTTTTTCCAGTACTTTTGGCATGACTCGATACATGTCGGATATGATCGCCACATTTTTTTTAAAAAATTCTTTTAACTTCCAATTCTTGAGAAGGGTCCCAAATAAATGTCCGCTGAGATGAAAAAAAAACAATTGATTATATAATCACTTATTTAATATATAAAATGAATCAATTATACCTTAAACTCGCACCACCATAGTTCTTTTGTAGGTCCTGGTGTACTTGAGTATGACAATGAGTCTCCTCTCCAATAGTTATTCACGATTTTATTGATCTCGCAAATAACAGTTACAGAATTTTCAAACCTATGATAAAAAGTGAAAAAAATTTGGATAAATAATTAAGATAGTTTAAAAATTATAATATTTATATTACTTACGAATCTCCCATCGGAAATATATACGGTCGACTTTCGATATTCTCAGTAGAGGAGTGTCTGGCGGGTACAGGTGAATTTGAATGGGAAGGCCCTGCCGGTGAATGAGATGGTACTGGCGACTGATCATGTGAAGGTCCAGCCTGATCAGGGGGGCATGTAGGTATAGTGCTGGCAGGCGGTGAATCAGTATGGTCAGTACTAGTATTGTGTCGTCTCTGGCCACCACGTCGAAACTATTAACCAAAATCAAAATTAGAATAAAGCAAATAAAACTTTGATGCTTAATGAAGAACATGAAAAACTTACAAAATTCATAATGAATATCTGAGATACTACGAGAAGCTACGATGATGTCACGTCTGATAACCTATAAGAACAAAATATACACAACATACACAGACAAAAGATATAAATTTAACAATGAGACAGTATATAAACAAATAATTGAGCTAAGAAATTTGGTAACATTATAGTTTAAAACTAAAATTATATATAAAATTATAGTTAATATAACTGGCCAACAAGAATAGTGTCTTCCTGATTTACCAAATAGAGCAAATCCGTCAGCACAGAGACCTAACCTAATATTTCGAGTCTCCTTCGCAAAATCAGGATATGTTCTATCAAAATTTTTCTACACCTCTGCATCTGATGGATGACACATTAGTCCCTCTTCTGTTCGATGATTTGCATGTCAAGTCATATGTTCAACAGTTGTCTTTGATGCATAAAGCCTTTGTAACCTAGGAGTTATTGGCAAATAAAACAACTAACTATATGATTTACGTCGTTGCTGTCTCCTACTAGTGCTCTTGTACCTATCTTGATTACAGAATTTACAAACATCTACATCTGCATCATCTCCCCAATATAACATACAACCATCTCTGCATACATCAATTCTTTCTACTGGCAGTATATGATCACGCGACAATGCCTCTTCAAAAGCTTGAACAAAATTATTAAAACAATCTTCAGACACATTATGCTCTGTCTTGACATTCAACAGTCTTGCGGTGAACGATAGTTTAGTGTGAGTCTCACAACCAGCTCATAATGGTTCATCTGCAGCACTCAACACCTCCTGAAATTTGAGATATGCTTCATTATTCATATTTTCACCGATATCTGTTACTTGTACCTCTTCCAAGGGTGATGCATTAGTAAACATTTGCTCAACTGTTGGAGGACAACTTGAAGCTGCACCTTGTGATTGGGGAATCAAATTCGGGCCCGCTACATCATATATCATCCTCTGATATGGATTTAATTGATTATAATCACTTTGATCCCTAGAGACTTGTGTGTTGTGTCTATGATAATCCTCATCAGATATAAATGGTTCACCATGACATGTCCAGTTATAGTAATTTACAGTAAAACCAAATCTACAAAGATGCTCTGAAACTTTGCTAGACGGTAAAAATCTACCATTGTGACACTTTCTGCACGGACACCTTATCTGATTACCATCCATAAACGCAACATTATTAGATGCGAAATTTAAAAACTCTTTCAACCCACTTATAAATTCATCAGTTAAACCCCGACGTTCAGGTAAATTCCTATTATACATCAAACTCCTTTCACGCTGCATTATGTCTGTTTTCAATAAATTATATTAATAAAAACTCCTAGAAAATACAATAATACGAAACTTAACATTAATTGAATCCTAACAAACATAATTTCAATTGAAACTATTATCCATAAAGTATCATTTAAATGACAATGCAAATAGGTTTTAACACTTTCTAATAGACAAAACATATAACATAAAAGAACGAATTTAAAATTAGAGAAATTTTTTATAAACCTCTTGATCGCGGGCTGGCGAGGGCAATGGCCGGTGGCTCGCGGAACTCTCGGAGGACTGGCGCGGAACTCGCGGACAGGAGGCCTCGTGGCCGTTGGCGGCGTGGTCGCGGAGGCTGGCGAGCGGGTCGCGCCGGTCGCGACGACTGCTTGGCGGCCATCGGAACTCCGAACGGATGACGACGCAGGAACTCGCGACGGGCAATGCGACGGCGTGGTCGTGGTCAGCTGGCAGCGAAGGCGCTGGCCGGCTCAGCAGGGCACGCGAACTCCTGACCGATTGGCCGGTGCGCCGGTGTGGTCGCGGCGATCGCGGAATCGCGGACAATGACAATGGCGAATCGGCTTGACAATGGCGTGGCGAGGGTCGCGGCCAAGCGGCGAAGCCGGCGGCGCGAGGGCGGACGGTTCATGGCGGCGCGCCCTGGCGAGTGAGGTGGCGACAGCGGCTCATACGGACGAGGGTGCGACGGCCGGACGAGCGGGCTCGCGGTCGGACGAGGCGGTGGACGGCGGCGGCGGCGACGAGGGGCGGCGGCCTCGCGGCGGCCGCCGGGCTTACGGGCGGCGGCGGGCTCGGTCGCCGGCGGACTTGGGCGCGACCGACCATGGGCCGGACGGCCTTCGCGCCGGGGCACGCGGCGACGAGGGGCGGCGGCCACGCGGCGCCGCTCACGGGCGACGGCGGCCTCGGGTGCGGCGGCAGGCTCGGGCGACCTCGCTGCCGGACGACGTGCGGGCGCGGAAGCTGTCGGGCGGCGGCGGAGTCTGTCGGGCGCGACGCGAAGGGAAGAAAACACGGCATCGGGAATTAGGGCACCAAGGGGAAAAGTTAAAAAAAAATTCCAACGAATCTTTGGATTCGTTGCAATTTGCAACGAATCCAAACATTCGTTGCAGATTTTTTTTTAAAAAAAATAAATAATTCGAAAAGTTTGCAACGAATCACATATTCGTTGCAAATTAGCAACGAATCACAGATTTGTTGCAATATTTAAAAAAAATTTAAATAATTTGGAAACGTTCTGATTTTTTTAACTGATTTTTTTGATATTTTTTTTATAAATTTAAAAAGATTGCAACGAATCCACGATTCGTTGCAAATATTTTTTTAAAAAAAATTAAAAAACTTTAAAATCGTTAAATAATTTTAAAAAAAAAATTTTTATTAAATTAAAAGTTTGCAACGAATCTTGGATTCGTTGCAAATAATTTTTTAAAAAAAAGTTAAAAAACTTTAAAATCGTTAAATGATTTTTTTAAAAATTTTTTTTATTAAATTAAGAGTTTGCAACGAATCTGTGGATTCGTTGAAAAATTAGCAACAAATCCACAGATTCGTTGCAAATAATTTTTTATTTTAAAATAAATAAAATACTTAAAACTCGTTAACTAAGTTCCAGATCTCCGAATGAGATAAAATCAGTGCCAATATATTCGTCTAGTTCTCCTCATTATATAATCATCGTCAAAAATATTTTCATCCGGGAATTTTCAAATATCGGTCTATCTGAGAAATCTAATTCACGTTCAAAAAATCACGTATCGCAATATTTTCGATAAAATTTATTTTTAAATATATATATATAATCAGGGGAACTAGACGAACACATAGAACTTGTTTAATCTCATTCCGAACTCTCTAAGTCACTTAACCGACTTCGATGAATTTTTAATTTATTTTTTCTAAAAATAAGAGTTTGCAACGAATCCTCGGATTCATTGCAAAATCAGCAACGAATCCTCTTATTCGTTGCAAATTTTGCAACGAATCCGCAGATTCGTTGCAAATTTGCAACGAATCCACGGATTCGTTGCAAAATATTTAAAAAAAAACTCGTTCACGAGAACTTATTTTTTATTTTTTTTTTAATAAAATAAAATTTGCATTTAAAAATAATTTTCGCCGCTAATTTAATAAAAAAAATTCGCACGATTTTAACGAATTTTGAATTCGCTAGTAAATGTGCGATTTAATTTATTATTTCGTCGCAAATTGACGACGAAAATTATTTTTCATCGCCATTATGCGACGAATTTTGCAACGAAATTTGAATGTTGGAAATTTTTTATTTTTCTCAACAAATTTTTTTCCGTCGAAAATTTCGTTACAAATTTGCGACGGAACATAAATTTCGTCGCTAATTTTGTTACAGATTTGCAACGAAAATAATTCGTTGCCAAAGTTCGTCGTCAAAAAACAGTTTTTTTGTAGTGATAAAAAATATTTTTTTTTTGACAATTCCAATAAAAAAGTAGTGCTCTCTTTATTTTTACGCAAGAAAAAATATCAATCAGTTCCTTTTTCACTTCTTTTCCTTTTTTTTTTTCTTTTTCCTGTTATATATTTAGTATCTCATTTTATTTTATTTTTTTACTTCTCTTCTCCCTCTTTATTTTTCTTCTCTCTGTTCATTGCTCTCTCCCGTTGATTCCAGCGGCAGCCAAGATGTTGTTCCTTCTCTCTGTCACAACGACGACAGCACACAATTCAGAGGAATTGGACTGTCAAAATTATTATTTTTTAATCTTACCATAGATTAACAATTACGTCTGTCACTTCTAAATGAAACTGAATTTAAACAAGGGACTAGTCGTCAAATATTTCTGCAGTATTTTTACCTAAGATTATAGCAAGCCTGCTAGACTGCTAACTTCAACCGGAAAACGTGGGCAAAGAAAAATAGGTTATGTGTAGTTTTGATTGAGCTTAGGATTGGTCTAACATGGGGTTCCCAAATGGAAGGGATGAAATGGATGCCAATTTGCAGAGTTATTTAAAGGTTTAATTAGTTGAATTGGTTCAAGTTCATCACCAGGATAATGAAATATTGGACTTGGAAAACAATGGTGTAACCGACTGGCAAATTTAAATCGCCTAACCTAATGAGTTTTGATTGTTTGGACCACTATATCTCCTTGTCTAGTTAGGACCAATTGACTAACCTACATTTATTGACTTGCCATAATCGAACCAACCTGACCGACTCGACCAAGCATCCTAGCATGGTTGGACTGACTGAATTCGTCAATTTGCTCCATGCAACTAACCAAATGAAGCCTAATAGATTGATTGGTCTTTCCATTTGTGGACGAAGAGGGAGAGAAGTTTATCAATAGAAAAATATCTTCCTTTCGAAGCAAAAAATTCTTTTTTTTAAAAAAAAAACACTTATTTGGCATTTTAAGAATGAGGGAAAAAATACTACGAACCTCAAGTGATTATGGCAAAACATCTCCAAATTGAAAAACTAAGTAGTCTTATGAAAGTTAATCGAACAATCCTCACTGTGTTTGTTTGTTTGTTTGTTTGCTGCCAAAATTCATATATGTAGAACTGCATGAGGCAATGCTAACGAAGTGATTTGCTACTGGCCAACACAGTGGATCGCAATCTCCCATCTTAAAACTAGTAGAGTTCAATTCAAAAGGGATCATTTGTCTCTTAAAAGCCTCATCAAAATCATCATACATCTCTAGGATAATATCAATGTCTTCTATAATAATATCATAAACTATAAAAAAGTGCACACTCCTTGCAAGTTGTATCAATTTAAGTGGCTATGACAATAAGTGAATTAACATGAGTTCATTCTCCTTTAGAATGTAAATGGCTTCTGTATGTTTTCCACAAAAACAGAGTTCAATGGAGTTGATTTGATGAAATTAGATATTGCGTGAATAACTGCGCTTTGCTGAAGTCTATGAAATCAATTACTGCACAAATAACTTGAAGCAGACGTATACTCGTGTGACTCATGGAAAACAAGATTCCACATTTGTGCAACTGTTAAAATAAATGTTAAGCTTAAATGTAGGAATATTTTGGCAAATTGACGTTGCGAAAAGTACTGAATTCAGTAGAGTTGATGCTTACAGCAATATTGTTTGGCAAACCTTGCGCATAGCAGCGCACGAGGGAAGATAACACAGGCTTTGGCTTCTCTGATTCCACTGATAACTGATTTTATGGAGACATAAGCCAACGTTGTTTAAAACTCGTAGTTGTTATCGCGCGCTTGTTACTAGCTTTCCGGTTGTGACCCTGCAGTTTTTACTGCTAACATCAAAAGAAAACCATGCTTTTGGAAAACTAATTACCATGCTTTGAGATAACTAATTGTACATGCACACATAACAGTCAGTAGTAATCAGTAATTAATTGTACATGAAACAAAGTGATGGAAGAATTTCCTCAGTTTCTTTTTTGCTTTATTTTCTTTGACGAAAATAAAAGGAGAAAAGGAAAGAATTAGAAAAATCCTTTTCCAATTTGAACCAAATCTAGATGAAGACAGTATAGTATTCACAAGGCTCATATCTAGGCCAAAGAATTCAAAATTATTACTTTTTTTTTCTTCCAAAATTTAGTTTTTGATTTTTAAAAATGTTTTAAAAGGAAATAAAGTGTTGAAATTTATGTTTTTCCTTCCATCGAGGAAACAATTGGAAGGAAAACTATATTTTTTAGTCTTCCTTGAAAGGAAATTCAAGCTTGAAAATATTTTTTCTTTTCTTTCTAGTAATTTTCTCAGTGCTCTCTCTTAGATATTTCCTTCCCTTGAATATCAAATTATTGCACAACGGTATCAACTCTGAACATGCAAAGTAGATTAACTATGCACCAAGCTTCGTTTCAAAATTTAGAGAGCATTGATCGAGTTCTATAAAAAATGTTGTATGCCATCAGCATTGTCAAGTCATGTTTGTCCTAATTATTAGGAATTAGCTAAATTGAAACCTATTACTCTACCAAATTCTAGGCCAGCCTAATAGCTAGATATATTCAATTCAATTAGTCGTTTTATTAAATTGAGTAATATTTTCATTAGTCTTCTTCTATCTCTTACATTTTCAACTCTAAAAATTATATTTTTATAACTAAAAATTTATTGGATACCTTTGAACATTCAACATGTTTTGACCATCTCAATCTTTTTTCTCTCATTTTATGATTCAGTGGAATTATACCTAATTGCGGATAGATATTAGTACTTAATTGACTTAATCCTTTCTAATAAATGTTTGCCTCCATTTCATATTTTCATCTGTAATACATTTACCTTTTTCTATGTATTGCTTTCTAACCATCTAGTATCGTGATCAAGCCAGTATCAATCTTATAGAAGTTACCCTTTAGCATAAGAGGCCATGGCAAATGCACAATAAAGGTTGTAAGCTTTGAAGATGGAACTACCTGTCTAAAATTTTCAAGCTCAAATATAATCGTTGAGATTTTAGAAATACCAGATAAGATCAATAAAGTGGCTTAAATTTTGATCCTCTCTACACTATATAGGTTGTTTACTAGCATAACAGTTTCAGGATTCTGTCATGGGTTGCCTCATCGGAAATGGTGAAACAAGTAGGTAAAGTTCCCTTTTTGTCTTGAATGATCCATGGAATTTTGTGACGGAAGGTCGACTCCTAGGTAGCTAGTTATTGGACGATATGCAGTATACACAAGCACTTTACAAACCAATGCTTAATAAGAGATCCACATCAGGAGACTAAGGCAGAAATCTGATAGCTCACTAATTAATAGGGAAAAGAGGAAAAGTTCTAAAGAGAATGAAATCTGCTAATGCATGGAGATTTATTCCCTAGCAGCTAGGTTCTGACTATGATAAGATGAGCAAAATAATGAGCAACCATCATTTTTTAGGTTGGATAATAATTTATATAAACAAATCAAGGAGACCATTTTAGCTGGGCACAATACAATCAGGCAATTGTTAATTTGTTAGTCACAGTATTGTATTTCTACTGGATCATTGTTGTGCCTACATCAACATTCAGTTTGATATAAGGAACTTAACCTGCGTCCGTTTCCTATTTCCTTGATCAAGTTCAGTTATTGAAAAGTCTTATATTGTCTTAGATGAGTTATGTGTATCAAAGTAAAATTTACATCCACAAAATCCTCGTTCCACAAGCAATCGATACTAATATGGCAACTCCCATGCAGCTATGCAAGCTTAGTCTTTCTACCAAAAATATTCTTTTTGAACTTTACATATTAAAATTTAAGGTACTAGTGAAATTGATGCCAGCAAAAATCATAGCAGACGACTAAAAAAGGTGGCCTGAATGGATATGGTATATCTAGTAAACTTCCTATCAGCTTTGCAACTTGTAACTATCTTTCCTGTGTGATATTTTGGTTGTTTGAAAGCTACATCAGCCTAGAAGTGCAAGCACACAGGAAAAACAATTTCAATGTAGGATAGGATCACAGTGATGTTAATTTGGTTCTTTTCTAGCAACATCTACAAATGATTGGAAGAACCAGTTATGCAATGGAAAAAAGAAACTATCTAAGCTGGTACCTTGAAGAAACAGAAGAGAATTGAACAGAGACACTATACATACTCCACAAATTTATTCAAAACAATGCCTGAGGGGAACCATGACTCCATGAGGAACTTCAACAGTCTCACACTGCATTCAATACTCACATCTAAAATTAGAACAACACATCTCATTTGCCAAGAGTAAAAACAAATAGGCCCAACTAATGCAGTGAAGAATTTAATTTATTAAAAATTGTCTAAATTATTAATTTTTATAATTAGTTAGAATTTTTAGAAAAAAGTATTCAATTTTTTAAGGAAAGTTTGTTAGATTTTTATTAGAAAAATTAGATCTTTCTATCATTTTATAAAAAATAAATCGTGTCCTCAAGCTACAAAAGATGTTAGAATCCCATGTATTTTTCACATTTGAAGTTAATAAAGTTTCTAATTTCTTTTTCTCGGAGTGAGAATTGATAAACTATCCTCTAGATGAGGATGGTATTCTTATTTACTTGTTGTACTGCATCAAATGGTTTCAGAGCCGAATTCTTATTTCAGTATTTAATACCTCTCCATTCATCTTTCATGTTATTTTCTAATTCCCACCATCATTCCCATCTCCATCGTACTATCATTATTCAACACATTTTTCCTTCTTAACACAATTATCGTTCTTTCTTTTTTGCTATTAATCTATCTACCATAATCTCACCATTAAGCAGTGTTGTTCCATCTTTTCTATTACCATTTTTATTTTTATTGAGATTTTCTTTTTTCATATCAATACACATAGTTTCTTCCACCGTATCCTCACCCATTTATTGTCATCTTCACGTTTCGCTATTTTATACTACCACAACCAATAATTCCCTATTTCCACTTGTTCTTTGGCTCTAACTATACAGTTAAATTATCTCATCATTTTCGCATATCATAAAATTCATCATCATCTTGGATTATCATCTCCCAATTTCTATTATTGTCATCATCATTATTTCCTCACGACAACCACCTATAATATAGGAGATCACAAGCAAAGGAGATCAAGCTTGCCTTGGAACTTTCAAATTCTGCAATAAAAAGGCTCGCATTAATTCTGGTAGTATCGTTCATTTTTTTTATAAACTTATTCAAGCTTGATTTTGAACTTTCAAATTCTGCAATAAAAAGGCTCACATTAATTCTGGTAGTATCGTTCATTTTTTTTATAAAATTATTATTGTTTAATTGAGTAGATTAATTATTTCATATGCATTATCTAATTTTCTCATTATTCCTGCCTCTTTTATTATCATCTTATTCCCTACCTTTTCTAACATTATTCTTTAATTTAATTTACTACTTGTTTCATCAAACTCCGCTCATGATTAGTTAACCTTATCATGGTCGG
Source organism: Wurfbainia villosa (assembly GCA_025175895.1). Taxonomy (NCBI): domain Eukaryota; kingdom Viridiplantae; phylum Streptophyta; class Magnoliopsida; order Zingiberales; family Zingiberaceae; genus Wurfbainia; species Wurfbainia villosa. The sequence continues at coordinate 4,325,161 of CM046008.1, forward strand.
TCCCAAGCCCGGATAAAAGAGAAGGGTTGCGTTAGGTTGTCAGCCAGCGTTAAACTAAGGCAAATGTTCAATGAATGGATCAATCAAACTATTGTACTAATGCTAGGTTGTTCCCCGGAAGGAACGCGTTACAGGGTCCGACTATAACGTCTCGGCAAGGACCGCTACATTTTCAGAACTCGAGTGCAGTGAAAAATATGTTAGAGTTCAAGAACCACTACATCTCCATAAGAACTTGGGTGTAGTGTTAAATAAGCAAGAGTTCTCACACCATAGGTTGGGTAAGAATAAATATTATAGAAAAACTAATAGCGTAAGATTTGGTACATGAAACATAGGAACCCTCACTGGTAAAACAATGGAGATAGTAGATACGATGATTAGGAGAAAAATTAATATTGTATGTGTACAAGAGACAAAATGGGTAGGTGAGAAGGCAAAGATGATAGAGAACTTAGATTTTTAAGTTATGTTATACAGGAAAGAGTAAAACAAGAAATAGAGTGGGTATTATTGTTGATAGTTCGTTAAAGGATGAAGTTGTAGGAGTAATTAGAAAGGGGATAGAATTATAGCACTCAAAATAGTAGTGAAGAAAGAAACTATAAACGTAATTAGTATATATGTACCTCAAATAGGATTAGATAAAATATCAAATTAAGGTTTTGGGAGGACTTGGATGAAGTATTACAAAATATTCCATCAAATGAGATGATTTTAATAGGAGGCAATTTAAATTGGCATATCGGAGTGAAAAATGACGAATATGAGAGAGTGTATGGGGTTATGGGTTTGGAACAAGAAATGAAGAAGGTAAAACTATATTGAATTTTGCAATAGCATATGATCTTATACTAGCTAATACATTTTGTTAGAATATTGTAGATATGATTAGGGATAATTGTTATCCCTAAATATCATTAGGAATAATTATTTCTTAGGATAGAATTTTGATTTATTCCTAGAATAGGGTTTGATTTATTCTTTTGAATAAGCCCTAATCTTGTCTATAAATAGGGCTTCTTTCATGTAAGTTAAGAATTAGAGATTTACGAAATAACATGGTATCAGAGCCCTAAGCTTTAGTTGTTCCATCTTCCGTAATTTTTCGTTGCTCCCTCGCGTTCTTCTCCTGGCCTTGTGATCGCGATATCTTTCCCGCGACAGCGATTTCAGCTTCTTCTTTCCCGCCTTCTCCGCAGCGGCCTTCTTCTTCTTCGCCTCGCCGCTCCGGACACGAGCACGGATCGCAGGTTCTCCATCGCCAGCGCTCGCGTCCATCGTCGCTTTCTTCCCCGGCGCGCTTCTCCTCCGCGACGCAGCCTCGATCGCAGCACGACTTTCTCACGCGAACGCCGCTGCGGGAGGACCAACCGTCTTCCTCGCTTGCCATCCGCCGCTCCGCTGCTTCGCCCAAAAGCTTGGAGAGTTCCTCGTCGTTCCTCACGGCGAGCTGGATGTGCCTCGGAACGATCCTGGTCTTCTTGTTGTCCCTCATTGCGTTCCGTGAGCTCCGTAACTTCCGGCGAGGTACTCGAGACGCGGCGGAGGTAAACGAGCGTCGGCGCCTACGCGCTCGGCTTCGGCCTTGAGGCAAGGCGATCCTTCCGACGGGAACTAGAGCCGCCTTCGCTCCTCGGCGTGGCCTTCTTTCTTTGCACGGATCGATCGCTTTCCCTCTCCCGGCCATGTCGAAGCAACGCACCTAGGGTTATAGAACCGTCGTCGAAGCAGGGAATAAACCTAGGGATTTGGCAGGGAATCTCCCTACCGCCCCCTGATACCCCTTCTCTTCAGTTGGGTGATCTTTCCGGAGCGGCGAGGCGAAGAAGCCACGAATTCGAGAGCTGCCGGCGAAGAGTGTCGCCGCAAGATGAGGCTTTTGACACACAACATGCTCTCCAGCAACGTCAAGGGCGTCGTCGACGACTTCCCGCTCCGCCTCGAGGCCGAGAAGTGGGTCGCCAAGGAGGTGGAGCTCAACGCCGACTTCCTCCGCCACATCTTCAAGAGCCCTCTCGGTAGCCGCTCGATCGGTCGATTCTGCGAGCTCCCGAATGGCGAAACCCGGCGTTGCGATCTTTGGATTAAGGATTTCGCCGCCCGCTTCCACCATTGCTCGAGATCCATGTAGAGGCGCCTCATCTTCTCCCCATCCAGCTCGGCCGACCATCGTCTTCTCGGCGAGTTTTTCCCGGCTCCGGTCGGCTCTATTTGACCTCGGCTCTATTGCGATTTCAGCGACTCAATCGCGGATGATTCTAATTCCCTTCTTCTTTATTACACAAGTTGGTATTTCCTTTATTGGTATATCTCGCTCTTCGAGTCCTTGGGTACTTGACTCTGGGGTCACCGATCATATCACGGGTAATAGATTTCTTTTTTCTTCACTATCTACTTCCGGTTATTTACCATTTGTCACCATGGCAAATGGTTCTCGAATTCAGTCTCAAGGAATTGGTATTGTTCATCTTTCTCCATCTCTTTCCATTCATGTTCTTTATGTTCGGAGCCCCTTTAATTTGTTATCGATAAGTCGACTTACTCGGTCTCTTGATTGCGTCGTCTCGTTTACTAAATTTTACGTATGTCATTCTGAGGACCGAGATGCAGGAGGATGATTGGCTCGGATATGAGTCTCATGCTTTATATCGATTTCACGCCTCTTTTGTTGGTTGTAGTGGCGTCTCCACTTGTTATTCATGCTCGGTTAGGACATCCTAGTCTTGATAAGTTAAAACAATTACATCCTAGTCTTTCTCACTTAAAGTCTTTATCTTGTAGTCGTATCGATTAAGCGAGCATGTTCGTAGTTCATTTCTCCTCGCATTATAAGTCGGGCTCGTCTCCTTTTGCTTTGGTTCATTTCGATATTTGGGATCAAGTCGTGTTTCTTCTACATTCGGATCACGATATTTTGTTACCTTCATGACGATTTTCCGTTGCACTTGGTTATATCGATGAAAGATCGTTGAAATTGTTTTCTATTTTCGATCCTTTTTAATGAAGTCAAAACCGCGATTTGGTATCCCTCTTCGATCTTTGCAGTAATGATGCGCGTGAGTATCTATCTACTCCGTTTGGACCTTCTTAGCGTCTCGGGCGTATTACATCGAACTTCTTGTCCTCGTACTCCCAACGGAGAATGGAGTTCTGAGCGAGAATCGACATCTTCTCGAGACGCCCGGACTCTTCTTCGTCACTCTCGTATTCCTCTTACGTTTTTGGGAGAAGGCGTACTTACTGCATGTTATCTTATCGATCGCGTACCTTCCTCTATTTTCTGGTCGAATACCTCATCGTATAATTTATCCGAATCGGTCCTTAATCCTTTACCACTAAGGTCTTTGGTTCTACGTGTTTTGCTCGTACTCTTGATCGGCATTGATAAACTCTCTCTCGATGTAAATGTGTTTTCTTGGATACCACGGTCTCGAAAAGTCTGAGTGTTATTCTCCTACTCTCCATATTTCATCTCTGTGATGTCGCGTTCTTTGATTGGTTCCTTTCTTTGGACCTTGAGTCGTCAGGAGTTTCTTCCATACATTCCTACGCGATCTTTTATCCTCGGAGGACTCTTTATCACCCCGGCGATTTCTCCTCCGTTTGAAGGTTTATCGCGTCGTCTTGACTGTATCATGTGCCGCCCAACACGATTCTCTTTGTGGAATCGTATGCAGGCAGCAGATCCTCGCCCCTTCCTCGCGATCTTACGAATCGATATTCCCATTTGCACTTGCATGAGTATCGTTGACTCGTAATCCTTCTCCTCATTATGTGTCTTTGAGTTATCATCGCCTTTCTTCTTCTATTATTCTTGTCTTTCCTCCTTGTTATACATTTCTCTTAGAAAGCTGCGGGAGATGCATTGCCCGTCAGGATGGAAAGCAGCTATCTTTGGGAAATGAGTGCCTTACAATTTGTGGGACTTAGGACCTCGTCCCTACCACCAGGAAAATCGGATTGTTGGTATCGATGGGTATATACGGTGAAGGTTGGTCGGAAGGCAGTTGAAAGACTTAAGGCTCGTCTTGTTGCTAAAGGCTATACTCGGATCTTTGGATTGGATTATGGGGATACTTTTCCCTATTGCTAAAATGTCTTGATCGTCTATTAATATCCATTCTTTGCGATTCAACACCGCCTCTTTATCGATTAGACATCGAGAATGCGTTCTTACATGGTGACTGCTCGAAGAAGTCTACGTGGAAGCGACCTCCGTATTTTTGTTGCTCGAGAGTCTTAGGTCTTGTATATGTAAGCGAAAATCTTTATATGGTCTCAGCGATCGCTAGAGCATGGTTGGTAGATTGATATTGTAATTCAACGATTCGGCGTGACTCGGGCGAGGCGACCATTCATCTTTTATCGCCACTCATCTACTTGGTTGCATCTATCTAGTGGTTTATGTTGATGATATTGTCATCGCGGCGTGATCGTCTTAGGATTTCAGGTGAAACAACATCTTTTCAAACATTTCCAGACAGATCTCGTGAGCTCGAATATTTCTTGGGGATAGAAGTAGCCGCGGTCAGAAATGGGATCATTATATCCCAAAGGAAATATCACGATGGATATTACAGAAGAAGCAGAATGTTAAACTCGAGCATGACATGACCCTATGGATCCTAATGTTAAGCTCTGCCCGAATCGAGGAGCCTGCGGATCCCGACGATACTGGGCGATTAGTAGGAGACTAAGCTACCTTACCGTTACTCGTCGGATATCTCATTTCGTAAGTGTAGTAAGTCGGGTTCTCGACTCTCGTGTAAAGAACACGTTGGGATCTTTGTGATTGCGTTGTTCGATATATCGAAAGGTGCTCAGGGAAAGGTCTTTTGTTAGAAAACAAAGGGCGTACTCGAGTTATAGGGTATTACGATGCAGTTAGGCGAGGATCTCGATTGATAGGAGATCCACCTCTGGTTTTTGTATATTTGTCGGAGGCAGAGTATCGAGCTATGGCCATAGCCAGTCAAGAACTTATATGGCTCAAACAATTGCTTCAGGAGCTCAGGTTTGGAGATGTTACACAAATGTCACTCATATGTGATAATCAGGCCGCCATGCATATCGCGTCAAATCCAGTTTTTCATGAGAGGACAAAGCATATTGAAGTCGACTGTCACTTTGTCAGAGAGAAAGTCATATCTGGAGAAATATCTACTAGTTTTGTTAACTCGCATGATCAACTAACAGATATGTTTACTAAGTCTCTGAGAGGTCCCCGAATTGACTACATATGTAACAAGCTGGGTGCATATAATTTATATGCTCCCGCTTGAGGGGGAGTGTTAGAATATTGTAGATATGATTAGGGATAATTGTTATCCCTAAATATCATTAGGAATAATTATTTCTTAGGATAAAATTTTGATTTATTCCTAGAATAGAGTTTGATTTATTCTTTTGAATAAGCCCTAATCTTGTCTATAAATAGGGCTTCTTTCATGTAAGTTAAGAATTAGATATTTACGAAATAATACATTTTTTAAGAAAAAAGAACACTTGGTCACATTCAAAAGTGGAAATAATAAATCACAAATTGACTTTCTTATAATTAGGAAGAGAGATAGAAAGATTTGTAAAGATTGTAAGGTCATCCCAGGAGAAAGATTAACTACTCAACATATATTAGTAGTATTAGATATACGCCTCAAACATAACATTAATAGAAGGAAAATATACACGACTCCTAGAATTAAGTGGTGGAAGTTAAAGGATGAGAAACTAAATATATTCAAAGAGAAGGTAGGAGTACAAGTATTAGGTGAAATATACAGTGACCCTAATACGACGTGGGATAAGATGGTATCAAAATTGAAAATAGTAGCCACGAGTATACTCGGTGAGTCAAAGGGGCATGCACCACCAGGTAAAGAATCTTGGTGGTGGAATGAAAAAGTGCAAAAGAAAGTCAAGGAAAAACGAACAACATATAAGAAATTATATATTTGTAAAAATGAGGAAAATTTAAAAAAATATACAATAGCCAAGAAAGAAGCTAAGAAAGCAATGAATGAAGTTAAGACTGAAACTTTTAAACGGTTATATCAAAAATTAGATACAAAAGAAGGGGAAAGAGACATTTATAGAATAGCTAAAGTGAGAGAAAGGAAGACAAAAAAATCTTAATCAAATAAGATATATTAAAGATGAATGCAATAGGGTACTAGTACACGATGAAAAAATAAAAGAGCGATGAAAGAGATATTTTCATCAACATTTTAATGAAGGTTTAGGAGACCAACTTAATTTAGGTAATTTAAGTAAGTCAAATGAGTATAGAAATTTAAATTTTTATCGTAGAATTCAAATTTCAGAAGTAGAACAAGCTTTAAATGGAATGCAAAATGGAAAAGTCGTTGGACCAGATGATATTCCGATAGAGGTATGGAAGTGTCTAGGGAAACAAGGTATTGAATGACTTACAAAATTATTTAACATGATATTGAAAACAAAAAGGATGCCTAATAAATGGAGGGTAAGTATCCTAATTCCCTTATATAAGAATAAGAGAGATATACAAACTTATGAAAACTATAGGGGCATTAAACTAATGAGTCATACCATGAAACTTTGGAAAAGAATAATAGAAAAAAGATTAAGGAAAGCGACCACGGTTCTCGAAAATCAATTTGAATTCATGTCAGGAAGGTCGACAATAGAAATTATACATTTTAGAAAACTAATTGAAAAGTATAGATAGCAAAAGCAGGATCTACACATGATATTTATTGATTTAGAAAAAGCTTATGATAGAGTTCCAAGAGAAATAATATGGAGAATTTTAGAAAAAAAAAGTGTTAGTGTAACATATATTAAACTAATTAAGGATATTTATGAGAAAATAATAATCAGAGTGAAGACTTCAGGTGGATTAACTGAAGCATTTCCAATAAAGATAGGATTACATCAAGGATCAACTTTAAGTCCCTATCTTTTTACACTAATCATGGACGAACTCACTGAACACATTCAAGACACAGTACCGTGGTATATGTTGTTTGCAAATGATGTTGTTTTGGTAGATGAGACACGAGAAGGAGTAAATGCTAAACTAGAATTTTGACGGGAAATACTAGAAGTGAAAGGTTTTAAACTTAGTAGAGTAAAGACAGAATATATAGAATTTAAATTTAGCAATATTAGATGTAATGAGACAAATGTTAAGATAGGAGATGACGAGTTGTCTGAAACTAAAAGCTTTAAATATTTGGGATCATTTTTACAAGATGATGGAGGGATTGAGAGAGATGTCTTACATAAAATACAAACAGGATGATTGAAATGGAGGAAAACGTCGGTGCTTTATGTGATCGTAAAGTGTCTCTAAAACTTAAAGGGAAGTTCTACAAAACGGCGATTAGATCTGCTAGGTTATATGGAGCTGAATGTTGGGCTACAATTCGAGCACATGAGCAAAAGATGAGAATTGCAGAGATGAGGATATTAAGGTGGATGTGCGGACATACGAGGATAGACAGAATAAAAAATGAGAGCATTAGAGAAAAAGTTGATGTTGCATCTATTGAAGGAAAGCTCCGAGAGACACGAATGAGGTGGTATGGACATGTACTTAGACGGTCAATAAATGCTCCAGTTAGGCAATGTGAAACCATGTCAAATATACACATCAAACGAGGAAGAGGAAGATCAAAAAAGACTTGGTTAGCAACAATAAAACAAGATAAAATTTATTTAAATATAGATGATGATACAGTAGGGGATAGAGTCCAATGACATAGAAGGATCCATATAGCTGACTCCATCTAGTGGGATAAGGCTTTGTTGTTGTTGTACTACTTGTTTCATCACCATTCATTGAATTTCCTACTTATTTTTCTTAAATTAATGTGCATCTTAAGCTTGTAATCCTCATTACTTGTCAAACCTCCATATCATCATGATAATAAATTCCACTATCAAAGAGGTAAATACTAGATTCGAATTTTTAAAAGACGAGCTTAAGACCTACCAATTTAGAGTGAAAGATCTAGAATTGTTTAAAGCTTATATTGTCGATAACCTAGTAAAGGACATGAGTCTTAAGCCCAGAAATCACATATCATGCATAACTCAACCATCATTTAATCGTCATCCACATTTGAACCATCAAACTGTTATTGATAAAGTAAATCACTTTTAGGATGTCCAAACCCAACCTACATCTAGACTTAAACCTAAATTTGAAATTAGGCGAGCAAAAAATACTACCAACCGAGTCAAATTAGATATCCCGAACTTCGATGGTAGTTAGAAACAAATGCATTCTTTAATTTAATTGACAAAATTGAGAATTATTTTGATGGGTACAATATGATCGAAATTGAATAAGTACAATTTGCAAGATTCAAAATCATAGGTTTAGTAAAGAAATATTTACGTAGTAAATAAGAAAGAACCAATTACATATTAGGCAGGAATAAAATGGTTTCTAATTAGAAAATATATTCCGTCATATTTTAGAAAACAATTAAAAAACTTGGTGAATCAATCTAGAACAATCAAATATGAGTGTAAACGAATATCTAAGCAAATTTGAAAACTTACGAATGCGTTCTAACCCCAAATTAAACCTAGTCACGAAATTAAAAAACAAGTAAAATTATTTGCCCCAACCTTACTTGAAGAAACTTGTCAAAAGGTTAAAGAGATTGAGCGCTTTATGAACCTCTTTACATGCATTTATTAGGACCCTCAACAAGTAATAATCCTATCATCACAATCTAGCAAGTCTCGTACCTCGACTCATCTTGGAACTACCATCAAGTGAAAAGAGACAAATACACAAGTCATTAAAAAAATTGAAAATTCTAATATTCAACATTTTAATTATCATAACAAAGGTTATATATCATCCAAATATTCACACCGAGTCTTAGCCTTAGAACAAGAACAGAACAAAGAAAGCGACCCATTTGACAAGCATCATGAAAATGAGAAAACTGAAAATCAAACTAAAGGAACTAATGTAATCAGTAGTATCCATTCAATACCTACATCAGATGACATAAGGAAACACACTAGTATCTTTCACACATATGTAAAATGTAAGAGCGAATCTTGTAAAATTTTAATTGACGGTGGGAATTGTGTGAATATAATTTCTACACAAGCCCTCCATGAGATTCAAGTCACCTAAAAACCACATTCGAAATCCTATAAGGTGTCATGGGTAAATCAAACCTCAATTGTCTAGCTTACCACTTGTTGATGTTACTCACAACAACTCAATAAACCAATCTATCGATCATAGTACATTTATCGCATATGGTTTAAAAGCTTGTCACCCTATTGACCTAATTCTCTTACCTACCACTTCTTTTTTTTAAGTCAGTTGAGAGTTTTATTAAGTGAATCGGAGAGATCTATGTTGATGCCAAGAGGAAAATCACACCGAGTAATAAGGCTTATAAATTTCAAGCTAATGCACATTGTATATTTAAAGAATATAATGTAGGAGAATATCTGCTTGTCTGCATTCACCCAAATTATGTCCTTAAAAATTCCTCAAAAAATCTTCATAACCCTTCTTTTGGTCTTTTTCAAATTATGAGAAAAATTAATGTTAATGCATATGTTGTTAATTTGCCTACTTATTTAAACATTAATCCAATTTTCAATATTGAAGACTACATATCAGAAAACATTTAATCTTTTCTCCGTAGAATTAACTATAAAACATATACTGATGGTGTTAACTCTCATACTTCCAACAGTGACACAATATTCTCATCCTATAAGTCCAAGTTATCAAAAAAATTATTTCATACACTCAAAAAAGATGATCCAAGAGGATAAGTCAACAACTCACCAAAAGTCGAGTTCTCCTCGGTGGAGGAGAGTAATGCAAATAGGAAACTATCGTGGTAGCAAAAAGGCAATTAAAGAAATAAATCAACAATTGCCAAATTCGACTAAAAGAGCACCTCCGCTTCATAATCATTCTACCTTTCCACTTGACAAAGGAAAACGCATTGATATAAAAAAGATAATGTTTGAAGAAATAAATAACAATCATTTGATTAAACCAAAAGACACTTTTACTCCATAACCACTCTACCTTCCACTTAACGGAGTCAAGATCTATTCGGTTGAAGAGTTAAATTCTTCATCTGTTGATTTGCCTATAAATCATTTACCTACCGCACTAATTCCAACACTCCCATCTATAACAACACCTTTTTTTATCAAATTGAGAGCATTATAGACCAATAAACGACGATCTCTCCAAATGGAAGCACTCATCAATACTTAGCTTGTTAGAAAGGACTTTCAAAGATTGATGACTTGTGGATCACTAAGATGAACTTCGAAGCCTCTCCCCTAAGCTTCTAGAGGAAATGGAGCAACAACTATTTAATCCAATTGGAGAGGAGACATCACCTCACACTAATTGTATTTCCTCCAATTAGAGGAAATGGAATCAAGTTTTCTTCAGCTGGAAAGAATGATGTAGTCAAGAATTTAATTTATTAAAAGTTGTCTAAACTATTAATTTTTATAAATAATTAGAGTTTTTAAAGAAAGTTGTTTAGCTTTTTTAGAAAAGTTTGTTAAATTTTTATTCAAAAAAATAGAATTTTCAATTATTTTATAAAGACAAGATCGTGTTCTCATACTATAAAAAGGAGTTAGGATCCTATGTATTTTTCACGTTTTAAGTTAATAAAATTTTAATTTCTTTTTTTCTGAGTTAAAATTGATAAACTTTCTTCTGGGTGAGGATTGTTGTGCTCATCAACAACTTTGAAGGTTTAGGGTTTAGGGTTTTTAGAGGTGGTGATATTTTGCTACATCAATAATGAGTTTTTCGATTTCCATCTAGATCCACAGACATCAGATTATTTCAATTTTAGCACCTGTAATTTAGTACATAATATCTCTTCCTTAACTCTGTAACCTAAATCCTCAGCTGCTTTTTCTATGAATGCACTCGCCATACCACTCCCGACAACCACACTTAAAAACTTATTCTGATTGTGATCACTAAACTGAAACCATTTTTTATGTGCTGAACCTTCAATTACAGTTTTACCTATAATGAAAACAAATACGCACACGATAACAAATGCACTTAATAACTGTGATCCTATTCAAATAAAACGAATTAGATACCATACCCTGTCAAAACATACACAAAATTGGCTGAGGAAAAGCAATAGTCCGCAATGTCAAAAGAACATCTAAAATCTAATAAATACTAATTCAAAAGCACAAAATGTAGCTGTTTGTTGCAGAAGAACACCAAGCGAGCTAGGAGGTCGTATTTAATGGTTACCTCAACATTTGGGGCTGCTTCACTCGTCACCGTATGCAAGGAATCTGTAACGCTCCTCGTAAGGGCCATTGAAGAAGAGGTCAGCCTCAAACCACTTTGGGTACCGTACAAGATCTCCTGCGACGAAGCGCATGTAGCGCTCGCCGGATTTGGCGCCCTCGGGAACCACCCGGACCTCGCCGCTGACCACGTACACCTGCTGGTCCACGTGCCAGTCCCAGGGGAGGTGGCAAGGCCCGCCGGTCTTCCAGACAGACCATTTGTCGACGTCTAGCTCCAATTTACGCTCCGGCGATAACCCTCGCTCCACCCGAACGTTATACACCTCCTCCAGAGGCCAGTCGACCCCCGCGTAGATCCTGGTCTTCCGACTCGAATAAGCTGATGGAGATAAGGGAGAGGGGTGGCAGAAGCGGTGGGACTTTGGAAAAGAAACTGAAGCAGGAGGAAGAAGTGCGGCGAGGGGGAAGCAGATGGATGCCGTCATCGTTCTCGTTCCCCTCAGTCTCGCTTATCCCCTTCGGCCAATCTTCCTGGGGTTTACAAGATTGCCCGTCGCAAATGTAAAAATATTTAAAAATAAAAGGATAAAAATAAAAAAAACCACCCTTTTTATTATTGTTGTCGTCGAAAGAATATTATTTATTTATTATAAAAAATACTACCTCTTTTTATTTTCGTAATTTTTTATTTTCAAAAGTATTGTTATTTTTGACACTATTATTATTGAGACTACACTATCGGTACAAAAGATTATTTATTCGGTATTCGTCTTCAATATTCTTAATAGTCGATTTAGGAAATGAATTATGGAAAATAAATTGTTCAACTCAGGACTAACGATAAAAATATTGGAGTTAGATGTTGGATTAATGAATTATCCACTATGAATATTTTTCAATTTATTCATATGGTCAATAATAAAATTCGGTTGGATTGAATAGTCCGTCTCAATGAAAAATTCCTTCAATTTGATATCTTGTACCAATTTTAAAAAATCATTAATGTAACTATTACTATTTGTATAAGTTATTTTTAATCAACATTAATTAATATTATATTGTAGCTTCATTGTTATTATAATTATAGTAATAATTTATAGCCGTTTCGATTTTATAGGTATTATAATACCATCATCAAAGATACGTATATTTTTAAAAATGAAAATAAAATTGAGATGGGATGAGCAGTGTTTTACTAAAGAATAAAAAGAGGACATCCTTTCCCAAAAAACAAAAAAAGGTCCTCTCAACTTTTGTTCAAAAATTTTTGAATGAATCTGGTAACTATTTGGTACAAAATATTCAAATTTTAAGTCGATTAACTTTGAAAATAATCGATTATGGCCTATTTTTTTTTTATCGATCATCATAATACAATAAAAAAATTCACAATAATTGAAACGTCTTTGATTTATCATCTCAAAAATAACATAGTACCTTATATAAAAAAGATTTATGTACTATCAACGCAACAAATGAAATGCAATAAAATTACTTATACAGAAAATGTTTTATAATTTTAAGTGTCTGACGAAATGGATTAAGTTTGTAATAACCGCAAATAATTTATATATATATACATAGAGAGATAGACATTTAATTCCATCATATACGGAAGAAAATAGCAACCTATACAGCCAGGTAGGAAATGATCCTCTCAAGTAGTCTCCAACACAATTTAAGTCTACGAGATTTAATTCCTCTCAAAGTTTAGCTGCTGCAACGGAAGCTGCTGCCCTCTCAGCGACGATTTGCTCATACAAATCCCTAATCTTCAATCCGACAATGGTTTGGAAGAGACCGGTGCCATTGTTGCTGCCTGGGAAGTCTGAGTGCTTCAACATCTGTTGCGTTACCTCGCCGTAGAACTTAGTCGATAAATTGCTAAGATGGCTCTCCACATAGATCAGCTCGTCTAACCTATCAAACTGCCCATCCATCTCCAACATCGAGACCTGGCAAGAGATGCATATATATGTAGTATATCCAAGCTTTAACTGTTGGATTGAGAATCCAAAAGGTTCAGTCAGTTTAATAACTGTATATGTCTATATATACCTCGTTGGAAAAGTAAGTCTCAGGGCCATAGAAGAACTTGATGCCAGGGTACGAGCAAGTGAGTTTCCTGCCGCATGGAATCCAAGAAATAGTGGAGCCTTCATCGAAGAGGTAGACGGGACCAAAGTGCTTCACCCCTTCTTTCATGATCAATTTCACGCGCAACACCTTCCCCTCATTGTCATCAGGGATTAGTTGCGTCGGTAGGACTTCAATCACAGCGTCAGCGTATTGCTTCTGTGGATCTGCCATTGCCAAGCACACGAAATTCATTCATTGATGCAAAGGATACAGCTGGAACTGCTTTCGTTGAATAGACTATTCCAATGGGCTATAAATTTAAGTACCGATGTAAGCATCGAAATCGGGTTTTCGAGCTTCAATGCTGGCTTTGATGCTTTCAAGACTGTGTCCACGTTCTGCCATATCTCTCTGTGATTGAGAAGAAAAAAATGAGGTTAGAGAACTTCTTTTCCTCCTGTTTTTTTTCCCCTCTTCTTTTTTCGCAAAGTTCATAACATCTGAAAATTCGATCGAGTAATGATGAATGACCTGAATTTTCCATGCAAACTTGACCTCGTTGCTGATATCCAAGTAGATGCTGAAGTCCAAGAGATCCCTCACACGGGAATCGTACCTTTCAATGTCGACGGAGTTAAAATCAGACATTTGCTTGCTTAATTGAGTTAAACACAAAATGATCCCTAACATTGCAACGTTTTTGTTGTCGACTACAGAGGGAAAGAGAACTGAAAGGAAATTTTTTCCATGAGAAATTCTAACTTTTCTGGAAAGGCTATAATCAGAGACAGTAAATATGAAACTGGCAACTATCAGGAAACTACAATCTTTTAACTTTTCAGAAACTTTGCTAGTGATAAAGGCCGATAGATGAATCCATGAACCAAAGAGAAGTTTCTGAAGTAGGCATCTGATTTTTCTCTTTCTAAATGTATAACACTAGAATTGAACAAAAAAAATGGATATCTATGAGACAGAAAATTGTAACTTTCACGTCTGCAAAGAATAATGAACCGGAAGATTAATATCTACGTGTTCTTATAGAATCCAAAGAGAGAGAGAAAAAAAAACTATATTGCGAGCTCACATAGGGTGCAATCCTTCAATAACCAGGATCTTGGGTGGCTTGATGAGCTCAGGGGGATCGAGTAGTCCAGTGACATGGTTGTAGATAGGCTTCTCCACGGCCACGCCATCCTTGATAGCCTTCACCTGTTCATACATGAGGTCGAAGTTGTTGGCCCTTGGGTCCAATGCAGTTACTCCCTTCTCTTTCCTTCCTGTCCTGTCGAGGGAGTGGTAGTCATCAAGGCATATCACAGTGGTGGTGTCACTGATCAAGGTATTGGAGTCTGGATTCCCTCCCTTGGGCGGTTCTGCTGCTCCCCCAAACACACTGGTCAGCCTCCTCATGAAGGTGCTCTTGCCACACCCTGAGTCTGCTGCCAGCCCTATCACCACTGTCTTTTCCCCTGCAGAGCAAACGACAGTCCTCCTCCTTCCACTGTTTACGAAAATGAACTGCTGATGCCTTTGGTTGAAGCCAAAGTTGTAGGTCTTGGCAGCTGGCCTTGAGATGGAGCAGGAGTGGAGGGAAGGAACCGTGCAGCTTGCCATCTCCTCTTTCTTTGCTCTGCTCTTCTTCCCCGCAAAATTCTGTAGGAAAGAAGCCGGGTGTTGAAACCTAGGGAGAGAGGACGAGGATAAAGGTGAAGAATGTGTGTGGTTTGCCTTCTCCTCAGTCTGATAATTTCAAGAGGCTGCTGCTCTTCATCAAATTAAAGTTTTCTTTTTTTTTTATTTCTTTGAATTGTTGTTATTTAACAGTAATTCAAAAATATTGAATGGCGTGAGATTTTTCTTGTGAGTTTGATTTTTTTATGGGGTGGCGACTTGTAACTGAGATGGGATTTCCATGTGTATGATGTTTGCTAACTTCATTTCACAGTCGAACAAATATAATGACCAATTAGTTTTCAGTACAAATTTCCCAGTTTTCTGAGCGAGAATACTTGGATGAGGCTTTTGAAGCTCAGGATGGATGGGGGGAAAGGACCCATGGAGAAAGATTGGTGGTTATCTCAGGATGCTGCAATAGCTAGATATGGTCTGCCACGTGGCAGACCACGCATGGAGAGATGGAGATGAGAGGTAGACTGAGAAGATTAGATAGTGTCCATAGCAGAACACGTTTAGACCACAGATATTCATTTCTTTTGGCTCTTGATATGGTTTCCGCGTTTATGTGCTTTTTTTTTATTAATTTTCTTTTGTTAATTCTATTTCTTAACTTTGTTTAGTAGAAGAGTTTACTTATCATATAAATTTAGAATATAATTTATGTACATTTAAAAATTAATTTTTAAGATATTTATTCTATTTAGAATTCAAATTCTAGTAATTTTTATTTTCGTGAGTGTTTTATCTTTGTGAAATTTTCTCTCTGTCTTTTTTTTTATTGTCATCGGATATTCAATTCTTCCAATCAACTAATCTTGGGATGAACCATTTGACTCTATGAAAATCTTTTACTAATCGCTTAGATAAATTTAAAAGTGTTCGCAATGGACAGCTCAGTAATTTAACATTCTATATTTTTTAGCTCTTTGGAGAAAAATATATTGTAATGTGTTGTAGTTAAAAATCCAATTATGAGTACTAAAAAGACTGCATGAGTACTTTGTCATCATAATCCGAGGAGATATCTATATGCCTATTTTTTATCATATTTTAGATGGTGCATATTATACCCCCAAGCAATGTTTTTGCTATGCGATTCTTTGATAACCTAGAAACTAGTTAGGAAATGAGAATTAATATAAACCTCACCTCCATACCAAAATTAACTCAAGAAACTTCTCAAAGAGGAAGAATCAAAGTATTATTACAAAATGAGGATAGACCGGACAATGTTATTGCCAAAATATACAGTATTAAATGGTAAAAATTTAGATTTACCTAGTAGCCCAATCAGAAAAAAAAAAACCCGTAAATCTTTATAATTAGTTAACCAAAGTCCGGACTCCTACATTATCACAAAAAAAAAAAAAAAATGAAAAATGCAGTCCCAAATCAACCATGTGCAAGTAGTCGATCTTATCCAACCAATTTTGTTTGTTCTGATCTTGAAGAGATCTGGAAACTCATCACACAGTAGAGGTTTACTGAAGACAATTTATGAGGCCATAGAAGAGCATTGTGCTTGTTCTCTGAAGTGACAATGAAGCTAATTACAGACAAATTCTCTGAGAAAAGCAATGTCTCTCCAGAGGTAAGAAGAACATATATTTTCTATTGAATTAAAACACTGTTAATTACGATAAGTCTGCCTATTTTTTAAAAGAATATTTCTTCCATGGTTGCAACTTCGGTGGTTCGTGTTCTCTAAAAGGTTTTGTCTCGCTTTTGAGTTACAATTTTAAGCCCAGATAGGCAAAAGGAAGCGTTGTTTCTTATGAAATTAAGCCAGAATTTGAAGTAATTAATTTGCATTCCGCCGAATAAACTGAATCATGTCAATACCCTTGTAGCTTCAAAATGATGATAACTGAGCCCCAATTTACACTATCAAATGCTTTTTCATATCTAGTTTCTATTTGTGGCTGCGATAAAACAAACCTTAGCCCCTTTATCTTTCATGAATGGATTCTACAAATCGCTGATCACCGAGCTAGTGTTGTAAAATACCGTAGGAAAAAAAAATATTAATAATAAAATAAAATAAAACGTTGGATAATTGGGAGAATACTCTATGAAATTTTCAGGAATTTTTAGAATTTTTCTGGGATTTAAACGGAAATTTCTAAGATATTTTTGAAGAAAGATTTAATAGGCTTTGAGAAAGCCTATTTGGGTTATCTATTATGAAGGGATTTTGGGTTGGGTTTAATGCTTATAGGTTAAACCGAATCCGTTTTTCCAAATCCGTTTAACCCCATTCGTTTCACGCTATTTTCTCCTCCGCACCGGTTAGATTTCTTCGAGCGTTTCCCGCCGTCGCGACGATAATACTTCTTTCCGTTTCTCTCGATTGCACGCGACACTCCTCTTCTTTCCCGATCCAGTCGATTTCTCTTCCTCTTCCATCGTTTCGTCGCGCCACAACGCTGGCGTCGTCGCTCTTGCGCCTGGCCAACAATGATCGTGACCTTCGCGCTCGCCGCCTCTCTTCTTCTCGACGAGCCCGCGAATGAGTGCCTCCTTCAGCTCGCGCTTCGCCACGCCTGCTCTGCCGCTCAGAGAGCGTCGTCGTCCCTTCTCCTTTTGGCGACTCCACCCGGATCCCAAATAGTGAGCAGGGGATTAAGTCGCCGGCAAGGGGCGACTATGGCAGCAGCTAGGGGGCGGCAGTGAACAGAGCGTCGGAGGAAGGGGCTTTCATGGTCAACCATCGTCGGAGCAAAGGTATTTCCTTTCCGACGAACAGCGAATAGAGGGGATTACTGTCGGTGGAGTACTAGGGCAGCAACAAATTTCCGACGAACAGGACAATTTGGGGGAAAATTTCCGGTGGATCTCAAGTACTGGTATAGTTGATTATTCATTCCCTTCAATGGTTGTCGTTCGAATTTGTTGTCTGCCAAGGGTCTCGGCTATGCGTGTTCTGTAATTAGGATGTTCTATTTTTGGCAGCAGGTTATCGTCAATTCTTGAAGCTATGGACGATTAATGTAGGGAGAGGTAAGGGTTTTGTATGTTGATTTAGTTAACATAATTCTATGGGATGAACAGATTCCTATAAAGCGAATCTGAGAGTTGTGCAACTGCGATTGTGCAAGGTGAGTTTTGGTTGAGTGTATTTACAGTGAGATCATACGGTGTGTTGTATGTTGAATTGATGTGTGGTAGGTTGATTCATTAGTTCTCGATATTGATGAGTTTATGTTTATATGTTTCAAGGAGTTTTAGATCGGGTGATAAATCTGATAGAAGCTGCGAAACATTGTAATTGGGAAGAATGCCACCACCAAATTCGTGAGGATCTAAAAGGTTTATATCCAGTAAATCGATTAGTTTATGTTCGTAGCTTATATGTTCGATTTCTATTGCAAGTATTATGATACATGGTGTGAAATTTAATTTACTCATATTGCCATCGCTCGCAGATCGATTTCTTTTCAGATCAAGAAGTAGTTATAGCCGATTGAATAAGTGTGAGGACCTTGATTCAAAATAGACTTCCAGGCGTGGAGATTTATCTGGATGTTCTACATGTCAGGTGGGTAATTTCTTACCTGGTCCGGGTAGATATATTGCATTCAGATTTAGTCGTAGATATGAGCATGTTAGGTGTTCATATTACCTTGACCCTGCTCTTATTATCGTATGCTTGAACTTATCGTTTGATGTATTTATGCTCAATTGTTGATATCACACATATACCCTATCATGATTTAGGAGTTATAGATGTGATGTAATTGGCCTAGATGTTTAACAGGGTATAAATGTTAGTACGGAGGATGACCCAATTTATTAATTGGCAAAAAGGTCATCCGTGGATAGGTAATGCCCTAAACGTAGGATTTACTTCCAATACCTGTATGTTGCATGTTGTTACCAACCATGCGTTGTGTAATGGTTAAGTGAAGGGTGATTAGTGTGTCGCCGTGGACCGTGGTCCCAAAGGTATGATCGATAAGTCACGACTTCTACAAGATAGAGAGTCCGTCTATCGATTGAGTATGACTCTCTACGGTGATG
The DNA here is from genome assembly GCA_025175895.1 of Wurfbainia villosa. Lineage (NCBI taxonomy): Eukaryota > Viridiplantae > Streptophyta > Magnoliopsida > Zingiberales > Zingiberaceae > Wurfbainia > Wurfbainia villosa. The sequence goes on from CM046008.1 coordinate 4,344,226, forward strand.
ATAGAGGCGTCGATTAGATTAGTATGACTCTCACAGAGTATTATGATCATGAGTGATGACTCTCCGTGTGGATAGAGAGTACGCTTGATCCGATTAGTATGATTCTCGTAGAATAGAGAGTCTATGGTGGATGTCGATGTGAGACATCGATTCATGTCATTGCATGCACGTGGCGACGAGGTCTCCCTTGTGGTTGAGAGTGCCGCCAATATCTCGCCTCCACTGCTACTCATAGGAGGAGTAACCTGCAGGAGGGCAGAGCATTATGGTGTCGCACTCTACCACTATAGACGGTGGTAGTTGGATTTGCGTGTCGTAGTCCCGCGTGTGTGGCACTCGACCACTCATGGGTAGTGATCGTGAGTGGCCAACAAAGCAGGACCCCCATCGTGTAGCTTGCTCTTTACGCTTATATACGCTACTCGATCATACGCCCACTCGGCCACCGAGAGTAGTGGTTGGTGTTGAGTTGGGACATTGTCATGCTCGAGCCACCGAGGCCACATCGGGTCGTGGTAGCTTTAGGGTGAGCCGACACGACGCATGCATGCATTTACGACTTATGACATTTTTGTATATTGTCATATATATACATATATGCATGTATATATATATATATATGGATGATTGTGATTAGTATACATATATCATATATATATATGCTTATTGTGATGTTGCATTTGATTCTACTTATGATCTTGATTTGATCAGTACATCATATTCATGCATGTTTCTTGACATCGTTATATACTGATTGTGATATCGGTATGTGTTATAGACCATTAGATACCTTGACCTGTAGCATGAGTAGATTATGTGTTGGTATTACTCTTCCCGCTATATATATACGCTGGATATATGTTCAGTTGGATCAGATAGCATATACTCGTATGTCGCATTTTATGTTATTCATTTGGTTAGACAGTATATGCTTGTATTTATATACTATGCCGATATACCTTGTGTACATCTAGATTATGTTGTTGAAATACATGTGATATTACATATATAGTTTTACTCACCACCCCCCGCGGACCCTGGGTTTTCTGTCGCCTAGGTAACAGGTAGAAGACTTCGTGACGACTTGGAGCACCGCCGGCTGACATCGTCTCATCTCACCTCCGAGGCTCCCGTGTCTGTTTTGGATTTTCCGTATGTCTTGTTTTGCATTCGGAGTTTTCGTGATGTTATGTATTATGTGATGTACGCACATGTTGGTGCGGGTTTTGTCGAGGTTTTCTTTATGTTATGGTGTTAGTCATACCGGTATGCATGTGTGACATTGTATTGTTGTTGTATCATTTCCGCTATGTATTTGTCGTAGTAGTTTTGTTATGTTGTTGTGGTTTGATTATATTGTTATATACATTGTTGTTATTGTGGGCCTACGGGCCTTGTATTAACCTGAAATGTTGCCACGTACAGGGGAGGTGTCGTCCGTTTGATTTTCGGCTCGGTATGCTCTCGGGGCGTGACAACTTTAGTGGTATCAGAGCCCAAGGTTCTGCGATGCCATACAATATTGTTTTTGAGTCGAGTCTTGGATTCTCGGGAATCGATTTATTCTATTTTGGTTTTCTGAGATGAGATGGACAGCGGCCTGAGCTCCAAGCAGCATAAGGTAAGAATTCCTGATAACTTCTGGTTAGTAGATATTTATCTAAACTTGATCAGTAGGTGTATACAATATAGTTATGACACCTGTGCAGACTTGTAGTATGGGTCGTCCACCGAGGCGACGAACCGGAGTGACCTTTAAGGTTTATACTCCCGGTTATATTGGCTATGCATTTAGATGCTTATAACAGGGAATAACTTGTAGTGTGTTGGTTATTATTCGTAACCGTGGTATGAGTTGACCACGGGAATGACCTGTTGAGTCTGTGAGTCTTGAACCTGTGTCGAGGAGGTGATTTACCTCTGAGAGCCGACTGATACCGAGTCGGGAAACAGGGGCCAAGTCTGTTAGTGCTTATAAGCTCCACATATCTCCACAATGGCATGATATTGTCCACTTTGGGTCTAAGCCCTCATGGTTTTATTTTTGGGCTTTACCCAAAAGGCCTCACGCCAATGGAGATATCTTTTTTCTTATAAGCACATGATCTTTTCCATGTCTTACCAATGTGGGACTTTGATTGTATTCCTCATACTCCCAACAATCCCCCCCTCAAACGAAGGACCACATTGGGCCCCCCCTCAAGCCTATCCCTCCTCGAAGGATTTTCTCTGCTTGATGTCCGATCTTCAACCCACCAGAACTTCCTGCCAGTTGTTCGGTCCCCCCGACCCAACTAGACTTCCTTCCTGATGTCTGGTTCTCTTGATCCGGACGTGGGAGCTCAACTTCCTTCGTTCGAGGTTCATGGCTTGACATGGACCATGGCTCTGATACCAATTGTTAGTGCTTATAAGCTCCACATATCTCCACAATGGCATGATATTGTCCACTTTGGGTCTAAGCCCTCATGGTTTTATTTTTTATAAGCACATGATCTTTTCCATGTCTTACCAATGTGGGACTTTGATTGTATTCCTCATACTCCCAACAATCCCCCCCTCAAACGAAGGACCACATTGGGCCACCCCTCAAGCCTATCCCTCCTCGAAGGATTTTCTCTGCTTGATGTCCGATCTTGACCCACGAACTTCCCTCGCCATTGTTCGGTCCCGACCCAACTAGACTTCCTTCCTGATGTCTGGTTCTCTTGATCCGGACGTGGGAGCTCAACTTCCTTCGTTCGAGGTTCATGGCTTGACATGGACCATGGCTCTGATACCAATTGTTAGTGCATATAAGATCCACATATCTCCACAATGGTATGATATTGTCCACTTTGGGCCCAAGCCCTCATGGTTTTGTTTTTGGGCTTTACCCAAAAGGCCTCACGCCAATGGAGATATCTTTTTTCTTATAAGCACATGATCTTTTCCATGTCTTACCAATGTGGGACTTTGATTGTATTCCTCATACTCCCAACAAAGTCGTCACATTTATTATGGAAATCAGAGACTACAGTCTTAGAGATTTCCACTAACTGTTCTAGTCGGATCATTACCTGTAGGTAATGAACAGACTAGTAGACTATTGTTGATGCAGATAGCGGAAGGCTAGGTTATGGAGTTTCATAGGGATTTTATCCCTGAGTTGTTCGTACTGAGTTGTATAACTTTGAGAGTACTTTTAAGTACTTAACTCATGTTATACCGAGAAAGTAGAGTTATTTGCATACCATTATCGGGGTCAAGATGGTATTTGGTGATAAATGCAGAAAATAATCTTCGGGAAATAATATATCACTTGATCATGATTTAGTGATGTTGAAAGAGAATATTTCCCTGTGTCACTTTTAGTGACACATTGTAAGGAATTCTTGAGCTTCAAGAAAGGGTGATCGGTTAGTAACAGAATACTGTGCAGAGTCGTGAGACTTGCGGAGGTTACGACCACCTAATAGCAAGAAGATGAATGGATGATTTAAGCCACCCAGAGTTATTGGCTTATAGTTGGATTAGGATGTCGGGATCTTCTATCAGATCCTGTCTAAAGACGTTGGATTGAGACAGGAGTTTAGAAATGACTCCGTGCAAGTGTTTAAGAGTTGGAGACCGGTAAACAACTATTGCAGGTCAACTTATTAGAGTTAGAAGTCTCCGACTGTTGGATAAAGGAGTAAGATCGGAGTCATAGGCGTCGAGCTATTTTTCGATTATAGAAGACCAGCCGCAGATCATCAGGATGTTCTCGTGGATATCAGCAAAATCAGAACAAAGACTCCGAAGGGATTGTGGGCGTGCAGTGTAGATCACGAAGACACGCAAAGCCAGATTATCCGTTGGAGCAGTTCGGCTGTTGCTATTGTTGAGCAACCAGTACAGTGGAGGAGGTGTACCTTGAAGATTCAATTGAAGACTATCGATGGTGTTCCGGGAGGAAGATGCATCATCTCGACAGCAAAGATCAGCACAGAAGATGTGGGTTACCTTATCAGCAACAACCTACTACCTCAGGCGTGGTTGGAGTTCCTTGATACTCCCCTTCAGCAGAGATCAGCACAGAAGCAGCATCAACAGAAGACATCTTAGAAGATTCTGCAGACAACAACAGTTACCTCTAGATGTGAGTTGATTTGTACAGAGGAGAGAGTATACGACAATGGTCGTATCTATTTTATATTCTACAGTTGCAACTCGTAGGATTTAGTGATGGGATGGAATGATCTAGAAAAAATCCTCAGATCATTCATCGCAGAAATGCGACCGCTTTGTTGCGGACTGTTGGATTTGATCTTATTCTCTTCGGAGAAAGGCGGAGACCTGCGGGGAGCCTTTGGATCGGATCGACAGATAATGGATTGTTCAGGGTATTACTCTAGTATTACCCTCTGGATTAATATATTAGGAGATACTTGTAGTTTACATGTATCTTTGTCTAGAACATTCTTAGTTGGATTAGAAGGGTCCTATACATCGACTTGTAGGTCGATGGTATCTCTACTGTCAGGTGAGATGTGGACCAACAGTTAAGAAGTTAAGGGATAACCTTAGACTTTGATAGACATACTTTTACTGTGGACATATCCTTACGGATGGTCAAATTGTTGGAAGTATGGTATGACATGTCTCTAAGATGGGCGAATAATCCGAGAGTATTTGGATGAACTCCTAGCCTTAATGTTGCATAGGCAAGTGGAGTAGGCGATCGAAATGATTGCGGAAATGGTTCCGATATCGAAGATCCCATGCTGGGTGATAATTTGACTAGTATAAGTGTTACTAAACAATATGGGAATTGGAAGAATGCAAGTTGTGATTATAGGAGATGTTGGAAGGGATATTTATCTATCCCAGTATTCCTCCTTGAGAAGATCCGTAACTCTTTGTTGAAAGAGAGATGGACCTTTGGAAGTATGCATCGATTATCGATGATGGAATACAATAGTTGTTGTGAAGAATATCCTTCGTTGTGGATAGATGATCTATTTAGATCAGTTAAGGACACCTGTGCATGCTCTAGGGTTGGTTTACGACTGGAGCGTTGATATGGTAGTGACATGATGTCATATAAGTATCATTGTCGTTGTGATGATTGATATATCATCAGCCTGGAGTAAAAGGGGATGCAGGTGTGTGGAGACGATAATTTCATACTTGGTATGAATTGTATGAATTTGGATTAAGTTGCTAGACTAATTAATGATTTAGTCGTCACTGGATTGGAGAATCGTGTATCCTGAACACGATTGAATCCTTTTGTAGTTGTTGGAGTTGCGTAACTTGGCCACTGTTGATTGTGGTAGTTGGAGTTGCGCACTCGACCACCGTAGATGGTGGTTTTCCTTGTATGTTTTGGTTAATTCTGTAGATGTGGATAGAATGTTTGACATTACTATACCACGGACTTGTTTGACTAAGATGATGATGGAAATCATTTAGTCAGAAACTGGTGAAACCAGTTTACAGGACCTAGATGACGGTTAACTTTTATGCAAGTATTAGTTAATCCTTCCGGAGTGGATAAAAGAAGGTTATGCTGCGGATGCAATCGTTTGAGATTGGAACGATTCGCACGATGAATGAGGCATATCTTATGTCTGCGTCAGTTAAGAAACTACGAGATAGTCTGTCATATACATGACGTGACTTTAGTAGTTATTATCTGGATTTGTAGTTGTATGGAGTAGAAGTGCTCATTGAATTTAACAAGCTACTAGGTAGCTACAATGGAGTTGCTGGAGCGCGAACAGTTGCAACAATTGCAATAAGGGAGATTGATTGCTATAGTCTTCCATGCGCTTACAGTGTGTGTGGAGTGTATCTTGGAAAGTTGATGGACTTCTCTTTTGAGAAGATAATTCTCCTTCTCTGATAAGGATAGTGTGTTCCGGACACGCGACCAATCATGGAAGAGTCGTTACAGATAGCACATCATTCGAGATGGGCTATGTACCCTGGTGGTACTTGGAGGTACTGAGAGTTGAAACGTTTATACTGGTGAAATGGTATAAAGAGAGTTATAGCAGATTTTGCTGCTCGATGTTTAGTATGTCAGTAGGTGAAGGTTGAACATCAAAAACTCGATGGATTGCTCTAGAAAATTCCGATTCCGGAATGGAAGTGGGAGCATATCACTACTGATTGCGTTACGGGATTGCCAAAAACCCGTAAAGGACATGATGCGATTTGAGTGATTGTGGATCGACTGACCAAATCAGCTCATTTCCTTCATATTCGTGGGTCGTACTCGTTGGACCATCTGGTAGCGTTGTATTACCGAAAGATTATCTGATTGTGTGGGGTACTTTTAAGTACCATATCGGATAGAGATTCGCGATTTACCTCGCGATTTTGGCAGAGTCTACACCAGACTATGGGCACAGTGCTTCGGCTTAGTGCAATGTTTTATCCGCAAACAGATGAACAGTCTAAGTGTATCATTAGATGTTGGAGAATCTATTAAGATCTTGTGTCATAAATTATGAGAGTAGTTGGGAAGATCATATTCCTTTAGTGGAATTTAACTATGAGGACAGTTATCACTCCTCCATTCAGATGAATCCTTTTGAGACCCTATATGTTAGACTCTGAAAATCTCTCTTGTTGTGGGAGGAAGTCGGGGAAATGACAGCTATTGGGGGGCCACAGAGTATCCAACATGATGCGGAGTTAGTGCTCGTCATGGGATGATGGTTATAAGAGACACAGGGTCGACAGAAGAGTTATACAGATCGGAGGCGAAGGCCTTTAGAATTTCTCAGTTGGGGAATAAGTATTTCTGCGTGTTTCACCTTAGAAAGGGGTGAAATGATTTGGGTCGCAAGGAGCGACAGTAGCGAACCAAGACCATCCGACTCGTAAAGGTTGGATGACAGTATCCGACTGATGAGGAGGCTACATAGGAGCTGGAAGATACTATCCGAGCTCGATAGTCTCATCTGTTCACTTGAGGAAGGTATGTGGTCCTTTCGGAAACTTGCTTGAAGTAATTTTGTATGTTAGTACGAAATTTGGAGACCAAATTTTTATTAGTGGGGGAGAATGTAAAATATCGTAGGAAAAAAAATATTAATAATAAAATAAAATAAAATAAAACGTTGGATAATTGGGAGAATACCCTATGAAATTTTCAAGAATTTTTAGAAATTTTCTGGGATTCAAACGGAAATTTCTAAGATATTTTTGGAGAAAGATTTAATAGGCTTTGGAAAGCCTATTTGGGTTATCTATTATGAAGGGATTTTGGGTTGGGTTTAATGCTTATAGGTTAAACCAGATCCGTTTTTCCAAATCCGTTTAACCCCATTCGTTTCACGCTATTTTCTCCTCCGCACCGGTTAGATTTCTTCGAGCGTTTCTAGCCGTCGCGACGATAATACTTCTTTCCATTTCTCTCGATCGCGCGCGACACTCTTCTTCTTTCCCGATCCAGTCGATTTCTCTTCCTCTTCCACTATTCTTCGCGGCGTCGGCCGAGGTCGCGTGACCTTCAGACGCTCGCCGCTGGCCTCTCTTCTTCTCTCCGACGAGCCATCGCAACAAGTCCTCCTTCCGAGCTCGCGCCGCCACACCTTAAGTTGCTCTGCGCTCGAGAGCGTCGTGCCCCTTCTTCTCCTTTTGGCGATTCCACCCGGATCCCAAATAGTGAGCAGGGGATTAAGTCGCCGGCAAGGGGCGACTATGGCAGCAGCTAGGGGGCGGCAGTGAACAGAGCGTCGGAGGAAGGAGCTTTCACGGTCAACCATCATCGGAGCAAAGGTATTTCCTTTCCGACGAACAGCGAATAGAGGGGATTACTGTCGATGGAGTACTAGGGCAGCAACAAATTTCCGACGAACAGGACAATTTGGGGGAAAATTTCCAGTGGATCTCAAGTACTGGTATAGTTGATTATTCATTCCCTTCAATGGTTGTCGTTCGAATTTGTTGTCTGCTAAGGGTCTCGGCTGTGCGTGTTCTGTAATTAGGATGTTCTGTTTTTGGCAGCAGGTTATCGTCAATTCTTGAAGCTATGGACGATTGATGTAGGGAGAGGTAAGAGTTTTGTATGTTGATTTAGTTAACATAATTCTATGGGATGAACAGATTCCCTATAGCAGATACAGGAGTTGTGCAACTGCGATTGTGCAAGGTGAGTTTTAGTTGAGTGTATTTACAGTGAGATCATACAGTGTGTTGTATGTTGAATTGATGTGTGGTAGGTTGATTCATTAGTTCTCGATATTGATGAGTTTATGTTTATATGTTTCAAGGAGTTTTAGATCAGGTGATAAATCTGATAGAAGCTGCGAAACATTGTAATTGGGAAGAATGCCACCAGTCCAGCTCGTGAGGATCTAAAAGGTTTATATCTGTAAATCGATTAGTTTATGTTCGGTAGCTTATATGTTCGATTTCTATTGCAAGTATTATGATACATGGTGTGAAATTTAATTTACTCATATTGCCATCGTTCCTTGCAGATCAGATTTCTTTTGTATCAAGAAGTAGCTATAGCCGATTGAATAAGTGTGAGGACCTTGATTCAGAATAGACTTCCAGGCGTGGAGATTTATCTGGATGTTCTACATGTCAGGTGGGTAATTTCCTACCTGGTCCGGGTAGATATATTGCATTCAGATTTAGTCGTAGATATGAGCATGTTAGGTGTTCATATTACCTTGACCCTGCTCTTATTATCGTATGCTTGAACTTATCGTTTGATGTATTTATGCTCAATTGTTGATATCACACATATACCCTATCATGATTTAGGAGTTATAGATGTGATGTAATTGGCCTAGATGTTTAACAGGGTATAAATGTTAGTACGGAGGATGACCCAATTTATTAATTGGCAAAAAAGTCATCCGTGGATAGGTAATGCCCTAAACGTAGGATTTACTTCCAATACCTGTATTTTGCATGCTGTTACCAACCATGCATTGTGTAATGGTTAAGTGAAGGGTGATTAGTGTCGCTGCGGACCGGTGGTCCCAGCTTGGTATGATCAGTCGAGTATGACTCTCTACAAGATAGAGAGTCCGTCTATCAGTTGAGTACGACTTTCTACAGGATAGAGAGTGCGTCGATTAGATTAGTATGACCCTCTACAGGATAGAGAGTATTATGATCAGTTGAGTATGACTCTCCGCGGGATAGAGAGTACGTTGATCTGATTAGTATGATTCTCTGTAGAATAGAGTCTATGGTGGATGTCTGTATGTGAGACATCGCATTCATGTCATTTGCATGCACGCTGGCGACGAGGTCTCCCTTGTGGTTGAGAGTGTCTCCAGTCATCCTGCCTCCACGGTTACTCATAGGAGGAGTAACCGGTGTGAGGACAGAGCATTGTGGTGCCGCACTCTACCACTATAGACGGTGGTAGTTGGATTTGCGTGTCGTAGTCCTGCGTGTGTGGCACTCGACCACTCATGGGTAGTGACTGTCGGAGTGACCAACAGCAGAGACCCCCATCGTGTAGCTTGCTCTTTATGCTTATATGCTACTCGATCATACTGCCCACTCGGTCACTCGAGAGTAGTGATTGATGTTGAGTTGGGACAGTTGTCATGCTCGAGCCACCGAGGCCACACTGGGGTCATGGTAGCTTTAGGGTGAGCCGACATGACCATACATGCTGCATTGCCGACTTATGACATTTTTGCATATTGCCATATATATACATATATGCATGTATATATATATATATATGGATGATTGTGATTAGTATATATATATATATATATATATATATATATATATATATATATATATATATATATGCTTATTGTGATGTTGCATTTGATTGTACTATGATTGCTGCATTTGATTGTACATTATATTCATGCATGTTTCTTGCATACGTTATACAGTTGTGTCGGATACTGGTATGTGTTGGACAGACCATTAGATACCTTGACCTGTAGCATGAGTTGATTATGTATTGGTATTACTCTTCCTGTTATATATATGTTGGATATATGTTCAGGTTGGATCAGAGTAGCGTAGCAGACTTCAGGTATGTCTGCATTTTATGTTATTCATTTGGTTAGACGGTATATGCTTGTATTTATATACTATGCTGATATACCTGTTGTGCATCTAGATTATGTTGTCGAAATATATGTGATATTACATATATACATGTTTTCTATTACCTACTGAGTTTTACTCACTACCCCCGCGGACCCTGGGTTTTCTGTCGCCTAGGTAACAAGTAGAAGACTTCGTGACGACTTGGAGCACCGCCGGCTGACATCGTCTCATCTCACCTCCGAGGCTCCCGTGTCTGTTTTGGATTTTCCGTATGTCTTGTTTTGCATTCGGAGTTTTCGTGATGTTATGTATTATGTGATGTACGCACATGTTGGTGCGGGTTTTGTCGAGGTTTTCTTTATGTTATAGTGTTAGTCATACCGGTATGCATGTGTGACATTGTATTGTTATTGTATCGTTTCCGCTGTGTATTTGTCGTAGTAGTTTTGTTATGTTGTTGTGGTTTGATTATATTGTTATATACATTGTTGTTATTGTGGGCCTACGGGCCTTGTATTAACCCGAAATATTGCCACGTACAGGGGAGGTGCCGTCCGTTTGAATTTCGACTCGGTATGCTCTCGGAGCGTGACAAGTGTACTCTAAGCCCTTTTGCAAGCACTTTGTTTATTAATTTGATGTTGGTGGCCAAGCATCTTGTGTCTTGGGTACCAATAAGATATATATGCATAATTGGGTACTGAGTTTCCAAGCAAAAAAGGAATTACTGGTTTTGCAACGCCCTTGTGTTCGGCTATTAATTATTCTCCATGTTGAAGCTTGATTTCAGGTCTAAAAGTAGCTGCCGTGACATGAGAATGCCTTTGCCAACTCTGCCTGCCCCTCAACTATGACACCATTGATTTTTTAAATGACTGATGTTCAGTTTCAGTTTTCTAACAGTTGCGACTCTATGAAAGAAACCTGTATTCTCGTCGCATACTTTTTAAATGGCTTTGTTTCTTACTAAACTTTCTAACTTAACTTCTCTTTTACCGATTTAAGTTCAACTCTCATGATACTGCAATGATATAGTTACGTGATTAGGAGACTGAGTCAGGAAGAAACGGCTCAGGAAATGAACTGAGCATTGAGTCAAGAAGAAACATCTCGGGAAATGAACCAAGCGTTGAGTCAGGAAAGAAACAGCTCGGGAAGTGAGCCGGATGTTGAGTTGGAAAGAAACAGTTTGAGAAGTGGACCAAGTGTTGAGTCGGAAGGGAACGGCTTGGAAAGAGAGCCAAGTATCGAGTCAGGAAAGAAGACGGAGTGCTGAGTCAGAAAGGAAATAGCTTGGGAGACAGACAGAGTGTTGAGTCAAAGAAGGGCTAACTCGGGAAGCTAAAAGAAAATCAAATTTGAGAAAGGAATAATAAGTCAATTAAGGTGGTACCTTATGAAATATTCTCTTGATGGTGTATTAGAATTTATTCATACATGTCATCATCTTTAGTAACGGCTTAAAGACATCTCATAGACCCCACAAAAGATTCCTTACATAGTAATTCTCTAACAGTCTAACAACATCATCATTGGGACCGGCATGACTTTCCACATGGACGATCACCCTAATGATTTGTTACGCAATAGCTTACCCTAAGAGATGATGGAGGGGAGGGGGAGGAAAGGGAGGAGGAGATATAGGGTGGGGGGGAGGAGGGGGAAGAGAGAGGGGTATCATCATTCTTACACTGACTTTTTCTTTACTATTATTGCATTCACTACTCACTACTCATTTCTTCCTTTCTTCCTACTACAAGCTCTAACTTAGACATCGGAGGATCATAGCCGGAAATTCAACGATCGTCTGACCTGTGTTAACTTTGACAAAGAAAGAGAGGCAGAAGATTTTACTTTTGCAGTCGGAGAGAACCCTTCCTTGGTGGCTTAGGATCGATGAAAAATAATTTGCACCTCATCAGTTGGCACAGTCTATGGGAAACATATGAGTAAAACGTAGAGATGCAACTCCAAGAGATTCCTCCTCCTGCGGCTTCTACTCCTGAAGAAACTCCTATTACTATCTTATCTTCTCAACTGGCCATGATAATAAACAAAGCAGTAGCTGATGCACGAATGTAGGATGATAGAAGGATGGGGTATTTTCAAGATCATTCTGAAGAGTCATCTCGAAGAGAGTGTTGGTGATCGTTTGGAAGCTAGAGGGGGGGGTGAATAGCGCTTTTCGTTTCTACAAGAGTAATTAGCGGAAGCAAACACAAATAATATATGTAAAAACAAAAAGCAATGCTAACAAGGCCTTTACGTGGTTCAGAGATAATGCTCCTACTCCACGACGATCCTTAAGGTGGATCAACCCAAGCAATTCCACTAAGAAGCTTTCTCTTTACAAAGACCTCCTCTTCTTACAAAAGATGACAATGAAGATTTGAGAGGAGGAGGGAGATTAATACACTTAGAAAGCTTGGAAAACTTGTGGGCGCTTAGAAGAATGATCAGAATATATGCATTAGCCCCTTCTTGCTCCCCTTGGGCTCTTTTTATAGGAAAGAGCCTCTTTTTTCCGTTGGAGGTCTATCACGTGATGACTTACATCGATCGACCGCGATTCTAACGGCCACGAGCAATGGATTCGCGGGATTTATCGTCGTCATCGCCAACGGGAAGACTATCATCGACCGCCAATAGCGATGGCCGATTCGATTATCGCTCGTAGCCGATCGCTGCCGAGCCATTATTATGGCAATGATCGCGCCAATAATGGCGAATGATTGCCCGGCTTGTACGCGGCGATCGGTCGAAGTCGACTCTCACGATTCGACCGATAACTCCCGATCGCTAATGACCTTCCAACCTCTAATGTCTGCATTCTAAGGGCCGATTCGGACCGACACCATGTTCGATCATCGGCACACCCCAAGTATGACTAATTCATACTTGAAAACATAACCTAAGCCTAGACTTAACCTTCTAGCTTCTCCATCAGCCTTGCGCCTCTAGGATTTCTCTGAGTCCACGACTCCATCCATGCGCTTGCCTTCAAAAGCTTCCTTCGGTTTCGTCATGCTCTGGGTTTCTTCTTTGCCAAAGTACGTTTGGACTTTACGCCGCCAAGACTACATGCTTGGACATATGTTGTCAAGACTTTCCTTTGGTCTTTCTTTTCCAAGGACTGCTTGGACTTTACGCCGCCAAGACTACATGCTTGGACTTACACTGCCAAGACATTTCCTTTGACTTCTCTTTGCCAAGATCACACTTGGACTTGTCTTTTACCAAGTCTTCATACTTGGATTTTCCTATCACTTAAACATGTTTACAATTATATCACAAAACATTGCCTAACTTAGATGATTATCCAAACATCAAAATATATAAATGTTTGGGGCATTGTTGCACCAATAGAGAGCAACCATATGACGGATTTTTACAACTCCATGCAACTGGCCAGCAAGAAACGGAGGTACTGCCAGGAGAAGGACCATTGTGTAGGGATCGATATGTCCGCTAGAGGGGGTGAATAGTGGTTCTTGATTTTGCGCTTGATTCGATCGCTCGATCACGTGCTCGTCTACAATAATTTAGTGCGCAACGGAATATACAAATACAAATGCACAAATAAAATAAAGACAAACACATACAAACAATATACAAAAATATAACGTGGTTCGGAACCTAGGGTTCCTACTCCATGGGTCAAGCTCAAATGAGCTTTAGTGATGCATACTACCACTAAATCTTCTCATTCTCGGAATAATCCGGAGGTGAAGAAACCTCTTACAAGATTCTTACAACAATAAGAAATAAATATAAGCAAACACAATAAGCAAATGAAACAAGAAGAGAAAATACTTTATAAATTAGAGTTTTTGATTGCTTGCTTGTTGGTTGCTTTGGGAGAGCTTGAAGGACCCTAAAATGCACCATCACTTCATCTCAAAATCGTCTCTAGAACTGCTGTCGAAATCCTCCTCGTCGAGCCCCTTTTATGCCTCCATATGACATGGATTCCCACCTAGTAGTCGACTTCCTACAGTGTCATTGTCTCACAACGAACTTAATCCACGTTGGTAATCTAGCCAATGGATATCTTAGCAGTCGACTGCCCTTACTATCAGTCGACTGCTGCCCAGTAGTCGACTACCAGAGCTTCTGTTCTTGTGGTTGTTCAAGATCAATCGATTGTCCATACTAACAGTCGACTGCCATGTTGACTACCAAGGGTTTTGTGCCTTGGCCACTTCGACTAATTGACTACCCTACCAAGTAGTCGACTGATATAGTCTAGTCGGCTGTCCATACATGACAGTCGACTACTAGAGCACAGCTTGAGCAGTCAAGCCTAAGTCGACTACATGACTAGTCGACTGGTCATAATTCTAGTCGACTGCTTTGAGTCAACTCGGCACCCGAGTGTCAAACATTCGGCCAGTCGACTGTCTAATATCCCAGTCGATTGATAAATTTCAACAGTGAGGTTTAACCTCAAGTATAATCCCCTCATACTTGATAAACACTCTTAAATTAGACATAAACCTTCAGTCCACTTCCATCAGCCTCACGCCTCTCGGATCCCTCGAGTTCCTGACTCTTCATCCTTACACTAGCCTTCAAGTGTCTCTATCGGCTATGTCATGCTAACCGGATTCCTTGTCAAGGTTCATTTGACTTATGCCGTCAAGACTCTATGCTTGTACTTTACGTTGCCAAACATTGGATTTATGCTGCCAAGACTACATGTTTGGACTTTATGCTGATAATATCACACCCTTGGACTTCTCAATTGTCAAGCATCCATCCTTGGACTTTCACCACCAAAGTTCACTTGGACTTTACGCCGTCAAGACTATACACTTGGACTTATGTTGCCAAGACTATACCTTTGGACTTTTCTTGCTAAGTACCCATGACTTGGACTTTCTATTGTCAAGACCCATGCTTGGACTTTCTATTGCCAAGATCATTCTTGGACTTTCCAATTGTCAAGTACCCATGACTTGGACTTCCACATGCCAAGTGCCCATGACCTGGACTTTACCATTACCAAGACTCATGCTTGGACTTTTCATGCCAAGTATCCAAACTTGGAATTCTCTCGAGTCCTATTTGAGTTAGGTCAACCTTAACCTGAGGCCGATTGCTTCAACAATCTCCCTATAAAGCTATCTCCTTATATGGTTAAATTCATGCCAACCATATGATCAACCCATTATCAAACAATGGTCAACCCATTATCAAATATCAAAACACTACTTGAGTCCCACTCAAGTTTGGTCAATCATGACCTGGGTTTATTGCACCGACACATTTGAGGGAGCTGATCGATATCTCCTTCCTCTCTTGCCAGCAAGGAGAGAAGATCAAGGAGCAAGTCATTCAACTAAAGCTCAGGAGTCATATGAGCCTTCCCCCTTTAAGGAGGATATAGTGTTAGAACATCCACCATCTCATTTTCGCCCTCCTCACATTGGGTTATACGATGACACCTCCGATTCAAAAGAACATCTATCTCAATTCGAGGGGGTAGTCGCTCTTCATTGCTATACAGATGCTCTCAAGTGTCAAGCCTTCCACACCACCTTGTCATCCTCAGCTCAGAGATGGTTTGGATCGCTGTGGCCTAGTTCCATCACTTGTTTTAAAGAGTTGAAGGGAGTCTTTCATAAGCACTTTACTAGTAGTAAAAGGTACAAACATATTGCTTTTAGTTTACTTCATTTAAAGTAGAAATCGGCAGAATCATTATGGAGTCATATCCATCGTTTTACCAATACCACTTTGGAGGTACCTTTGGTTGCACCAGATTTTCTAATGGTCGTTATCTCCCACGGCTTGAAGGAAGGACCGTTTCTTAGTTCTCTGTTGAGAAAGCCTACTGTCAGTTACGAGGAGTTGTTTGGTTGGGTTGAGAAATATATCAATGAAGAAGAAGTGTTGAAGGTGCGAAGAGCTGAGAAAAAACTTGTTTCCACTCCGATAGATAGAAATCAATCCCCTGCTTAGTGGGATCCCCCTAGAAGAGAATATGTTAGACCTTTTCTTCAAAAAGTTCCTCGTTCCTGACCCCTTATGTTAGAAGCTCCTCCTCATCACCTCCTCCGTATTATGGTTATTGAGGTCTTGCCTCTACCTCAAACCTGGAAAGAATTGTTGGTGCAATAGGCCCTGGGTCAATGTTGACCAAATTAGAGTGGGACTCGAGTAATGTTTTGATGTTTGACAATGGGTTGACAATGAATTTGACCATTGTTTAACTATATGGTTTGACCATATGTTGATCATATGACTAATAGATGATTAGGATATCCAAAGTCATATGGAGAGATTATTTGTGGGAGATTGTTAGAGCAATCAACCTCAGAAGTCCAAGTTTGAATACTTAGCAAGGAAAGTCCAAATATGGATATTTAACAAGGGAAGTCCAAAGGTAAAGTCTTGGCAGCATAAGTCCAAGTGTGTAGTTTTGACCGCATAAAGTCCAAGTGAACTTTGGCAATTAGAAAGTCTAATATGGAGTTGGCAAGGGAAGTCCAGAGGTAAAGTCTTGGCAACATAAGTCTAAGTATGCAGTCTTGGTGGTGTAAAGTCCAAGTGAACTTTGGCAATTGGAAAGTCCAACGTAATATGGAGTTGACAAGGAAAGTCCAAGCATGGTCTTGGCATGGAAAGTCCAATTCATGGGTACTTGACAATTGAAAGTCCAAGTCATGAATACTTGGCAAAGGGAAAGTCCAAGCATTGAGGCTTGGCAATAGGAAGTCTAAGGGTAAGATTTTGGCAGCGTAAAGTCCAAGCATATGGTCTTGGCAGCATAAGTCCAAATGAACCTTGGCAAAGGATCCGATTAGCATGACATAGATGATGGAAGCACTTGAAGGCTAATGCGAAGGATGAAGAGTCACAAACTCGAGGGATCAAAGAGACATGAGCCTGATGGAGGTAGCTAGAAGGTTTAGGTCTAGGCTAAGGGCGGTGACTCAAGTATGAGGGAATCATACTTGGGTTAAACATCATGGTTGAGGTTTATCAATCGACTGGGACTTTGGGTCAGTCGATTGCTCGAGTGTTTGACACTTGGGAGCCTAGTCAACTCGGTGCAATCGACTGGTCGAGGAGTCAACTGAGGCTCGACTGCTCGACTGAGGCTATGACAGTCGATTGCCATGTTTGGACAATCGACTAGCCTTGGATAGTTAACTGCCATATATGGATAGTCAACTGATGGTACTATAACAATCCACAGATTTATGGGTAGTCGACTACAAGCCAACAGTCGACTGCTGATGTATCAGTTGGGTAGATTTCAGCGTAGATGGAGTTGTTGTGAGACAACGGTATTGAGGGCAGTTGACTGCTTGTTAAGAGCAGTCGACTGGAAGGCAAAAAATCATCCCGAGCTCATCTTTATAAGAAGGCTTCGTAGAAGATTTGGAGTTGTTAATTTTTGGTGATCTTGAAGGAGAATTGCTGCCGCATTCCATACCTTTCAAGCTCGTCCAAAGCAACCAAAGTGCAAACAATCAAAAACTTTATTTGTAAAGTGTTATTTACATGTAATTGTTTGTATTTTCTTTGTATTTCATTTTAGTTGTATTTTTATTGTTGTAAGATCTTGTAAGAGGTTTCTCCACCTCCAGTGTCATACTGAGAAGGAGAAGTTTGCTAGTGGTTGTGTGCATCACTAGAGCTCAATCCATGGAATAGGAACCCTAGTTATGAACCAATACTCTTGTGTTGTGGTGTGTGCTTGTATTTGTTATTTTACTTTATTATTCCGCTTTGTATCACTAACTTATTGTAGACAAGCACATAATCTATCGAAGCGAAATGAAAATTGCTATTCACCTCCCTCTAGTGCGACATCATCGACCCTATAAGAATGAGAATTAGAAGCTTCTGATAAGTAAGGCATCCTTCAATGTCCTGCTGGGTATAGAGGAGCTTCCCGTAACCCCCCAACTCCATTCTTCTGTCAGTACCATATGGAGTATGGGCATTCTAGTGACCGGTGTTTTGGGTTACAAAGGGAGTTGGAGCTCATCAGGATAGAGCACCCACATCTACAGTAGTAATTAGGGTTGGGTATAAGAAGGGGTCGTAGGCCTCCTGCCACTCGCCCAGGGGCCTACAACAAAAGACCACAAGCCCTCCCACCACAAAGGCAGATACAACCAAGCCAAGAAGTCATCCCTCAGGAACGAGGGGCGAGTGACGAGACCTTGGTCGCTCTTGAAGATGCCCTCACTAGAGGGGTTATTAATGTTATTGCTGGAGGACCCATTGATGGAGATTCCAATAGAGCTCGGAAGTCTTATGCCTGCTTGATGGAGAGTCTAGCCACAAGAGAGAACCAGGCAACTCAAGAGGCACCCCATATAAGCTTTGGGCCAGAAGATTTGCAAGGTATTCTCCTTCCTCACACTGATGCCTTAGTAGTTAGAATTTCCCTTGCAAACTATGAGGTCACTCAATTCTGGTGGACTCAGAGAGTTCGGTAAATATTCTTTTCCAGGAGGCCTTCAATTAGATGCAGCTGGAGAATACACAGTTAGAGGAGGTCTCAACTCCACTGTTAGGATTTGTTGGTCATATGGTGCATCCCATAGGGAAAATATCTTACCCCCTTACTCTGGGGAATAAGTTGTTGGTGCAATTGGCCTGGGTCACGATTGACCAGACTCGAGTGGGACCCAAATAGTATTTTAATGTTTGACAAATGGATTGACAATGTGATTGTCATGGAAAAGTACAAGTCATGGGTACTTGCCAATGAAAGTCCAATCATGGATTTTGGAAATCGGAAAGACCAAGTCATGAGTACTTGGCATGGAAAGTCCAAGAACGGTCTTGGTATGAAAAGTCCAAGCATGGGTCTTGGCATGAAAGTCCAACATAGAGTTGGCAAGGAAAGTCCAAGTATGGGCAAGAAAAAAGTCCAAAGGTGAAGTCTTGACAACATAAGTCCAAGTATGTAGTCTTGGCGACGTAAAGTCCAAGTGAACTTTGGCAAAAGTAGACCTGGTTAGCATGACTAGCTAATGGAAGCACCTGAAGGCTAGTGCGAGGATGAAGAGTCGCGAACTCGAGGGATCCAAGAGGTGGGAGACTGATGGAAGTGGCTAGAAGGCCAATGTTTAGGCTAAGGGTACCTAGTTAGCATGACATAGCTGATAGAAGCACTTGAAGGCTAATGCGATGGGTGAATGAGTCATGGAGGATTCGGAGGGATTCAATAGGCGTGAGGCTGATGGAGGTGGCTAGAAGGCTTAGGACTAAGCTATGAGTCGTTGTCAAGTATGAGAGGATCATACTTGGGTTAAACCTCATTGTTGAGGTTTACCAGTCGACTAATGGTTTTGGCTAGTTGACTGATCAAGTGTTCAACACTCGGGAGGCCTAGTTGACTCGGGCAGTCGACTGGGGTTATGACCCAATTGACTGGTCATGTAGTCGACTTAGGCTCGACTACTCAAGCTATGTTTTGGCAGTCGACTGCTAGTTGTGAGCAGTCGAAGCCTTAAGTAGTCGACTATCATAATGGGTAGTTGACTGGTGGTTGTGGACACGAGCATAGAATGCCCCATAGTCGACTGGCCAGTCAACTACTAAGTTGGTAGTCGACTGTTGGTAAAGAAAGTTGACTGCTAAGGTATCCATTTGTTGAAATGTTAACGTAGATTAGTCTATTGTGAGACAATGATACTGTGGGCAGTCTACTACCAGGAGGAAATCCAGGTCGCACGGAGGCATAAAAGGAGCTTGACGGGGAGGATTTCGTAGTCGGTTCTTGAGCTTTCAGGAGGAGTTTTGCTGTTGCATTCCAAACCTTCCAAGGCATTCAAAGCAACCAATAAACATTCAAAGCAAAAGTACACTTGTAAAGTAGTTTTTATTTAGTATTTCATTTGTATATTGTATTTGCTTGTTTGTGTTATTGTTTATTATTGTAAGCTTACTGTATGAGATTTCTCCACCTCTGGATTGTATTCTAAGAAGGAGACGAGGTTTAGTGGAGTAGACACTAATTAAAGTCCGACCATAGAGTATGAACCCTAGTTCCGAATCGCATAAAGTATCATGTATTGCGTGTGACTGTGCTTGTATTTTATTTTATGCTATTCATTCTAATATATTCCGCTGCGCACTAACATTGGTGTAGACGAGCACGCGATCGAATGAAGAAATCAAGAAAATGCTATTCACCCCCCCCCCTCTAGTGCGGTCACCGATCCTCAACAAGTGGTATCCGAGTGGGTCGCTCTTCACCGAATTCACAACCAAGGGAGCAAATGCTAGAGGTTAAGAGAATGGAGTTGCCCAAAGATGGACTTGGACATGACATCTACACTCCACCGCCATATGGACTCTACGGATTTGGGGGCTTCAACCAATGGAAGGCAAGAATGGAGAATTTCCTCATGATGAACATCTAAGATTGGTTCATCTTGGTGGATGAGTTCTAACTGCCACAGGGTCCGAAGGGAGGATATCTCAAGATAAAGAGATGAACCGAAGAGCAAACCCAATATTTCGAGATAAATGAAAGGGTAATAAAAATTTTAGTTAATGTAATACCAATGATATCTTGTGCAAACTAGGGGACTATATGGATGCCAAGGATCTACATATAGAGCAAATTGGCAAAATTCCATGAGAAACCTCAACTGGTCCAAGACGATAAGGAAGAAATAGAGAAGGAATCTAAAGAGGAGTGTTCATCCTCTCAAGCTCAAGAAGAAAGCACATCATCATCATCCCAAGAGCTTGACGATTTAGAGGTTGAAAGGGAATCAACATCCGAGTTGGTAGAAGAGGTAAAAGAATTGGAGGAAGCCTCCATATCTAGGATTGAGGGGGAGGAGAGACCTTCCACACCGGAGGAAGAGCAAGAAGAAACTTCTACATCCGGAAGAGATGAAGAGCAAGCTCACGCCTCCTCTACCCTTATAGGTAACTCAAGTGCATTGGTTAAAAATAAAAATCTTATAACTTGTTTTGAGTATAAGAAACAAGGGAATTATAAGAGCAAGTGCCCAAAAGAGTCAAGAAAATTCAACCGACACCAAAAGTCAATCAGAAGCCAAAGGAAGTCGGTGCCCAAAGTCAAAAGACCAAAGAGCATATTATTTACTTCAAATGCAATCAAAGGGGTTGCTATAGGAGTCAATGCCTTAAGAGAGGCAACCTAAGAAGGGCAAATGAGGGAGCTTAAGTGTAGGGGGAGCAAAGACACTCCCTAAGGTACATTTAAATAATGCTCCTTATGTACATACTAATCAAAAGTATGCTAGGAATTTTCTTGTTATTTCTCATAAAAAGCATGCTAGAAGTAATAAATATATTTGTTTAGGTACTAAAAGTTATGAAATTAGATCTAAGGACAAATCTAGACCCATTAATTCTAGGACTACCACACCTAAGGATAACAAGAACTTTGGCATTAACCCTAAGAAGGGTAGACATATGCCTAAAAGGAAGAACAATGTCCAAAGAACAAATGAAAATTTAAAATTGAAGGCATTAATGGTAGAAAATCAAGTTATGAGGTCAAGGCTTGAAAAATTAGAGAAGACCCTTGCAAGAATAACAAATTCAATTAAAGGGTCTAATGGGCAAAACTTAGGGTCTAGGAGGCAAGGTTTGGGTCACAAACTTAAGCCTAAGGAGACCTACCACAATGTTCCATTTAACTATGAAACAAACTCTAGTCTAGGAAAACCAAAGTCACAAGGAAAGTCATCCCTAGAGTTGATCATGGTAAATGTTTAGTGGCTAAGGTTTCGAAGAAACCTAGGAAAGCCACTAAGAAGGTCACAAGAGAAGTCATCCCTAGAGTTGACCTATACAAGACCATTATGACCAAGACTTCAAGGCCTAAGATGTGTTGAGGATTCGATGGCCGCTAGAGGGGGGGGGTTAATAGCGTCTTTCAATGCGTGATGGAATTCGTTGTGTTTGATCGTCTACAATCTTGTTAGCACAACAAAATGATAAAAACAAATATAAACAACAAGATACACAACCACAACACGAAATATAACGTGGTTCAGAACCGAATGATTCCTA
The DNA here is from genome assembly GCA_025175895.1 of Wurfbainia villosa. Taxonomy (NCBI): domain Eukaryota; kingdom Viridiplantae; phylum Streptophyta; class Magnoliopsida; order Zingiberales; family Zingiberaceae; genus Wurfbainia; species Wurfbainia villosa. The sequence goes on from CM046008.1 coordinate 4,366,270, forward strand.
CTCCACGGATCGAGCTCAAACGAGCTCTAGCGATGCGTACACACACCACTAATCACAATAACTCCTTCTCAGAATAATCCAAAAGTGGAGAAACCTAGTACAATAGTTCTTACAATAGTAAGAAACAAATACAAGCAATATACAAATGAAATACACAACAAGTAAAGAAAACAACACTTTACAATTGCTCTTGTGATTGCTTGTTTGATGGTTGCTTGAAATGCACTTGGAGACCCTGATTTGCAGCAACAAATCACCCTAAAACTCCTCAAGAACCGGTTGTAAAATCCTCCTCCACGAGCTTCCTTTATAGCTGCTGCCTGGGCTGGGTTTCGCCTATCAGTCGACTGATGACACTGTTGCTGTGAGACAATGGTGAAATCTACGCTGGAAAAATCCAATGGATAAAACATCAGTCGACTGATCGTGTCCATCAGTCGATTGATCGAGCCTTCACTCGACTGCTAACCCCAACAGTCGAGTCCGACTCCATTCTATGCCCGAAATACCGAGCACCAGTCGACTGATCACAAGATCAGTCGACTGCTCGGTCCAGCAGTCGACTGCCCACCTCTGGCAGTCGACTGCTAGGGCACTCCCCGCAGTCAAACCCTAGTTGACTCACACCAGTCGACTGCCACATGGTACCAGTCGACTGATACACCTCAAACATGAGGTTTTAACCCAAGTATGGTTCCCTATACTTGCTAGACCACCCTTAGCCTAGGACTAAGCCTTCTAGCCACCTCCGTCAACCTCGCGCCTATCAGATCCCTCCAAGTCATCCATGACTTGTTCATCCATACGCTAGCCTTCAGGTGCTTCCATCGACTATGTTATACTAACGGTGTCTACACCGCCAAGGCACATTGGACTTACACTGCCAAGACTCCGCTTGGACTTTACGCCGCCAACCATTGGACTTATGCTGTCAAGACTTCACCCTTAGACTTTACGTCGCCAATATCAAACCCCTTGGACTTTCCAAATGCCAAGTACTCATGACTTGGACTTTCACCGCCAAGACTACACTCTTGGACTTACATGACCAAGACTACACCCTTGGACTTTCCAAATGTCAAGACTCAAGCTTGGACTTTCCCTTGCCAACCCATGTTGGACTTTCCATGCCAAGACCCATGCTTGGACTTTTCCTTGCCAAGACCCATGCTTGGACTTTACATGCCAAATACTCAAGACTTGGACTTTCCATGACATGGTCAACCCTAGTCAACCATCAAAATCCCCCTCAAGTCAAACTCGAGTCCGGTCAATCATGACCTGGGTTGATTGTACCAACAATCTCCCCAAAACATTATCAGACATCAAGGTCAAACATCAATGTCAAACCTTCATGTCAAACATCAAAATATCGCTCGAGTCAAACTCGAGTCCGGTCAATCGTGACCTGGGTCGATTGCACCAACAATCTCCCCCTTTTGAATGTTTGACAAAAACACATACCTTTGAGTTAGAATAGTAACTCAAATCTCCTTACCAATTATCCCAAATTGGTAATCCCATAAATTCTCCCAAACATTCTCCCCCTTTTTGACTAACATAAAAAAGGTTCTCTCTTCAAAGAGGTCAATGTCTCATGTCCCAATGAAATCTTAAAATCTCCCCTTTGGTCCAAAAATACCTAGGATGCCTACAATCTTTCTAGTGATAAGTCTCATATCACTCAAGAGAGGCAATCCTACAAACTCTCCCAATTTCCAAATTAGGTATCTCAAAATTCCATTTTCCCCTTTCATGAGGAAAAATATCATCCATCATTCCATGATGGATACCTCTCCTTAAAGGCTTGCTCTCCCTTAACCATTGCACCAACAATGTCCTTGGGAAGTAACTAAGCCAATAGGAACTCTAAACCATCAAAAATAAGGTTCAAAGTTCAACATTGAACTTTCCCATACCTTAAATTTGATACATCACCCTAACGACTCTCCTAATCCATATCCAATGGATTTTCACCCTTTATAATGCTTCCCAAAGCATATCCTAGGGTTAGGAGTAGTTAGGAAACTTTATCGTAGCTGAAAACGGGCTAAACAATCTTGTTTTTCCCGAAATCAGCTTGGCAGTCGACTGCCATGCCAATCAGTCGACTGCCACCAAGGGCAGTCGACTGATAATTGAAATATCAGAATTTCAGTTATTAGAAATGAAATTCGGAAAAATGTAAGTAATTCTACGTATACTGAAAAATCATGAAAATTCGTACGTATATTACTTATGACCAATACAATGGGTGAAAACTGTTAGAAAAATATTTTACCCATAAAATATTGAAATTGATACAAAGTTCAAAAGTGAAAAAAAACTTCAATGTTTTAGCTCACTCTGTATCAACTTCATCATTGGCGATTGCTATCAAAAGATAGACTTCACTAAGGTTTTCTAAAAGAATTTTAAAATAATTTCGAAAACCTATATTGGAATATATTCCTTGGGCTTAATGTACATGACTTGTATACTAGCTTTCCCAATGATCCACTAATAACATAAGTTGAGTTATAGTTCATCTAGATGCAAAAACTATGCACCTTGAACTTAACTCATATCCTATCATCTCACATGTATTTAGGGTGTATAAATACACATACATATCAATTTAGATGTGAAATGTGAGTTTTGGTCTATCTTAAACTAAAGCCTCATGCATTTTCTAAGGCAACACTACTTGATTCTCTTATAAATGAGACTTCAAGTCATGTCATTGTCCTTAACTCAATTTTAATCAAATTAAATGCATGAATGATTATGACATAAATGATAACATAATTAAGCATGACCAATGATCATGATGTCATGACATATGATATAATCTAAAAACACATGACATTTTTAACCTTAATCCTAAACATGATCATGACATATTAAATAATTAAAAAATAAATATAATGTCATGGCATATTATATGGCAAATAAAGCATGACAAATAAAATGTATAGGTATAATAATACCTAAAATTTAATATTGATTACCATTTGACATTATTAAGTATATTTTGTCATATTATCATTTATCTTTCAAAGTGTACCAAAAATCCAAAATGGCACACTATGCCCTCTAAACCTAAATTGTGCCAATTTAATTGATTTTTCATAATCCCAAAAATGTATTGACATATCCTAAAATCTTTTAGGATTAAAAATCAAATCTATTTCCAAGGTATCCATAACCTTGAAAATATCCTAAAGTGTCACATTTACCATGGTTAGGTTAATTACCCTTCCATTTAAAGTTGGTACACCCAAACTCATCTAGCGTGAATCGATCACGCTCTTAGGAACCCAAAACCTATTTGAGCTCCTAGGGTTTACTAGGTATTCCTTAGGGATGACCTCCCTAGATACCTTCCTAATGACCTTTCTAGGCTTGTTAGCCTTGGTCATTATGGTCTTGCCTAGGTTAACCTTAGGGATTGCCTCCCTAGTAACCTTCTTAGTGGTCTTCCTAGGTTTCATAGAAACTTTGGCCACTAAGCACCTACCTTGGTCAACCTTAGGGATGACTTTTCTATTGACCTTGGTAATCTTAGACCTAGATTTAGTTCCATAATCAAATTGAACATTATGATAAGTCACCTTAGGCTTAGGTTTGTGACCCAAACCTTTCTTGCCCTTGGTTGACTCTTGTCTCATATGCCCTAGGTTTTGACTTTAACTTCTAGACCCTAGAGTTTGACCATTTGACCTTTGCATTTGATTTGTCATTTTTGCAATGGTCTTTTCAAGTTTTTCAAGCCTTGACCTCAAGAATTGATTTTCCAACTCTAATTGCCCAATTTTTAAATTTTGATTTAATCTTTGGGCATTGTTCTTTCTAGGCATATGCCTAGTCCATTTGGGGTTAAAACCTAGGTGATCCTCAATTTTTCTAATAGATTCCCTAGGTAAGGTTTTTCTAGGGACATTAGTCTCAAATTTCTCCTTATTTGAAATGTGAACATTTTTAGTTCCTAAACAAAAGTATTTGTTATTCCTAGAATGCTTTTCATGATAAATTGCAAGAGAATTAAAATTCATAGCATGCTTTTTGACATTCAAATTAGAAGGAGCATTACTAAAATGTACCTTAGGGTTAGCCTTAGCTCCCCCTATATGTGATGCTCCCTTTTTTGTTAAATACTGGAAAATTAAAATACTAAATTAAATGGACAAATAATTTAGGAAAATAATTCTGAAATTTTTTTAGGAATTTTTTTGGAATTTTTCTAGAAAAATACGGAGCTTGTACGAGATAATCACGGGGATAGGGAAAACAGGCTTTTAAAGGGCCTGTTTAGTCTAGTTTTTTTTTTTAATTTTCGGATTTCTCTCTTTCCACACCGCGCCCGACGGTTCCCTCTTCGCGAACTTCTCTTCTTCGTGAAACACAGTCGATTTCTTTTCTTTCCCCTCGCGCCCGAAGCAGTCGTCTCTTCCCCTTCGCTGGCGACGCTGAGGTCGCGCCGTGCTCACCTTCGCCGGTGCCGCCCCTCCTCATCTCTGACCGCAGCGCCCGATGCCACTTTCTCCGTAGTAGCCGAGCCCTTCTTCCTCGCGTCACCACCTACAGCACCGGCCGTGCGCTCGCCGTCCACAACCGACGTCCTTCCCCTCTCCCTCTCTTCCGTTTCTCTTCGCTGCGGACGACGATGACTTCATCATCCTCGATGATCCCTGCGGACGAGTGGCAGTAGGGAGTCTCCCAGCGGCTGACGATGCCGACTGGATCGTCCTCGACGATCCCTGCGAACGAGAACAGCAAGGAGTCTCCTCGCGACAGTCGGCGCTCGTGGCAGTCGACGACTAGGGAGGTTGCATCGGTGGCAGCTCCACCGTGTCCTCGTCGGTGTCCACAGTCGTGGCGACAACAAGCAGGCACTGGGTTGTGTGGTTGCGAGGGGGGGCTGTCAGATTTGGGGATTTTCTGCCGGTATTGTGGATTTCACTGCGCCGGTGGTCACCGGAGCAAGGTGAGGTTTTGTTTTCCTTGATTTCGAATAAGAACCACCCCTTAATCATATTCACCGCCAGTTGCTCAGATCCTTGCGTGGGAGGTTAGGGCAGTATAGTTTTTCTGGCGAACTGTCGAGAGAAGGTTCCAATTCGCAGGTATAATTCGAACTATCTCCTCCTTTTTGTAAGTTGTTCGTTTGGTTTTGTTGCTGGTCGTTGTGGTGTAGTTTTCGGTCGGTTGTGAGGTTTCATTTAGGAATGGATTGGTTGTGGAGGATTGTAAATGGACTGTGGGTGCCAATATGTGGGATCGAAAGGTTGGATCGAGTTTGAGGTAAGGTTTGGGTTGATCTATGATTTTATTAGGTTTTGTATTCGACAATGTGGTTGTATGGTGTATGGTTGTAAACGGCTGTGGGTTATGTTGGGTTCCAATTAGGGTTCATTAGATCCCTAATGTCGTGTAAGGGTGGCTGTGAATAATGTTTGAGCCACTGGAAAATTGAGTTGGGGATCTGATTTGGGGAAAGGATTGGTGGCTGGTGGGATCCTAGGGATGGTAAGCACTATTTAGGTGTTTTTCGGTTGATCGTATTGTATTCGGTTGATATTGGATGGTTAGATGATTGTTGGTTAATTTCGGTTACATTCTGGGTTGTGAGATGGATAATATTTTCATATGATGAGTATTGATCATGGTGAGATTAATTGCAAGGATATGTTTTGGGATTGAAGAGTTAATCACAATTTGTGACCTAGGGGTTGAGGGTATACTTGGTGATACATAGTAGTAATTTAGCACGTTGTCGTGTGCTTGGATTTGATGGATTTACTTTGGATTATTGGTTATGGAAGGAATCGATTAAGTATTCGATTTGTCGGTGAATGATATTTTGTGCTTAACAATAGTTATGCATTATGCAAGTTTTGGTCACGAGGCAGGTCCCCGGTCGTGATGATCTGGTTCTTTTGCGGATATATTATCAGGCGGGTATTTTGACTTATCTTTTAGATATAGTCATTTTTGATATGCTAGTTAGGATAACTTACAATAATTTTTCATGTTTATATGCCTAGTATGCTTTTGGTGCCTACTTGATACATGCATGTGATAGGATATGATTATATCTCCCTGTTTGACTTGGATCATAGTTATTTGGATTATGGATATGTACATATTGATTGTACATAATATTCGGATAGGTATTTTGAGTAGGATTTACATGCTTTAGTATCATGCACCATTTTTGCATGATTGCATCTTTGACGGAGTTCCATTAAGCCTGGCTATATATATACGGCTCACCGCATTAATAATCGCCACTCACGGGTTAGTGGTGAGTGTGTCGTTGCTCTGTCGGACTCCATTGGTCAGCTCGTAGGTAGCGATGAGGCGTGGTAGGTGGCGAGGATCCCTCCTCTACGGTCTATGACAGGAGATGAGGCTTAGCTCCCCGCTCTGTTTGGGCGGGAGGATAGGTGTACTCGCGACATCCTGTCCACTCGGTCACTCGGGAAGCGATGATGGCGAGTGCGATTGTCATAGCCCTACCCACTCGGCTTCACCATCAGCGTGTAGGCGGTGGTAGCGTCGGGGTGACCATGTCATTTAGACGACATGCATTTTGCATGGATAGCATTTGTATTGTGTTTGTTGCATTTTTATTGATGCCTTGGATGTGCATATGATTGTCATGCATCTGAGATACATATTTATATATATGGTGAGGACTTTATTACTTCTAGTCGAGCACATGCTCCTATATCGAGTAGGAGGTTCGGTGAAAGTCTGATCCTTTTGCATTTATTTCTTGCTTACCCTATTGGTGAGACTATACTAGCATGATTTTTATTGTTAGCTAGATCTTACTTGCATATCGACTATATCCGCTGAGTTCTTTGAACTTACCCCGTTGATTTATATTTATTTCAGGATGAAGCTGACAGGAGAGTGCAGCTGTCAAACCCCACTCGTCGTAAAAGTTTTGATTGGTTATTTGTTTCTATGGTTTGGATATTTTGGTTAAAGGACATGTTTAGGATTGGAGTGGAAAATTGTATTTGTGGATTTTTGGTGTCTTTATGGACTTTTACTCGGATTTTGTTCTGGATTGGATTTCGGTTGAGTATTCCTGCCCAGATGGCAGAAAGGGTAGGTTTAGTTATGATATTCTTTTGTTTATATCATTTGATTGTTGACCTGAGGCCTGATTTATTGTCTACGTGTGTGTTTGGATTCCGGTCGTGTTGACCGATGTATAGTGGCCGTGTAGCCCTTGTATGGAAATTGGTATTGTCACCCGTACAGGGGAGATGCTGTCGGATTTTCGTCTTGTGGGGTCTCCATCGGGGCATGACAATTTATTTGGTATCAGAGCCAGGTTTTCGAGTTCCTAGGGGTTTTTGGATTTTTCGGAGTTCGCCATGTTTGGCAGGTTTTACGAGGCAATCAGGAAATTTTGGATTTGTATGGATTTTCGACGATTTCTATGTTTCGGAAATTCGAGGATTTTTGACGAGGCTAATTTGGGGTTTTGGCGGCGACGGAACCTCTCCTGCGGCGAAATAGGTATGCTGGAAAATTTTTATATATTTTCTGTTCTAGTAACATCTGTAATAATTTAACAGATATGAGACGAGGTGAGCGTGCTCCTGCACCGAGACGTGGTGCAGGGTAACCACGCACGAGGACAATGAGATCTCTAGCTAAGGAGTTGCCAGAAGGGTCTATAGAGTTTTGACTCATGTGCAGACTCGTAGTAGGGGTCGCCCACCAAGGTGACCAGCCAGAGTTGCCGTAGTGTTTATACTCCAGGTTAGATTAGCTATGTGTTAGTGGATAACAGGAAATAACATTTAGTGTATTGGTCACTATTTGTAATCGTGGATGGAGTTGACCACATGAACAATCTGTTCAGTTTGTGAGTCTTGAACCTGTGTCGAAAAGGTGAATTTCCTTTGAGGGATGGTGATCTTGAGTCAGCGAGAAATTCAGTCGTCACATTTGTTGTGGAAATCAGAAATCAAGGACTACAGTGTTACAGATTTTCACTGATTATGCTAGTCAGATTATTACCCTGGTGGGGTAATGGACAAGGAATGTATACTATTGTTGATATAGACACTGGAGGTTTAAGTTATGAAGTTCCATAGGGATTTTGATCCTTGAGCGGCTTGAGCCGTAGATTGATAACATTGAAGGTACTGTTACGTACCTAACTTGTATTTATATACGGAGAGTGGAGTTAGGTTCTTACTATGGCAATGATCAAGTTTTTACTTGGTGGAATATGTAGAAGAAATTTATTTGGGGAAATAAACTATTACGGGATCACGGGTTCAGGATGTTTTCGAGAGACAGAATTTCCCTATGCTATTTTGTATGACTCATTGTTGAGGAATGCTTGAGCCTTAAGTTGAGTGATCAATTGATAATGGAGTTTCACTATAGAGTTTGTTAGACTTGCAGAGTTTACCCCCACTTAATGGCTCAAGACAGTGATTGAGTTGTTTTCGATCACCCACGATTTATTGGTTTACATTTGGATTAGGATAGTTGGATCTTCCATCAGTTTTTATCGGGAGGCATTTTGGTGAGTCATATTTATAAAAATTACTGCAACAAGTGTCTCAAGAGAATAGTGTAGTCAATCTAGTGATAATAACCTACACTTCGGATAAGGTAACGGTAGAAGTCGTGAACGTGCTTTTCTAGCTGAATTCACGTGATATTATTTCGTTCCCATGTTGATGCTTGATATTGATCATATGTGGTAATTTGATGTTGATGATGAAAGTTTACAACCTCTTGAGTGATTGAGGGTTTAGTTGGAATTTTAGTTTATTTTGGTGGTGATCAGGCTGCATTAGGAATGAAAGATTGATGAAACACTTCATTTTGAATATGGATTAAAGCTTTCTCCTCAGATTTATGTGACTATCAGAAGTGGTTTGTGCACTTGTGGAGATATGAGGCTGGTTGTATGGTTCTTGAGGAAAATGATAGGAAGAGGTGTATACACCTAGATGCATACAGTTATCGAATTCTTATTCTAGGTCACTGTGAAATAGGAAATTCGTTAAGAGAAAAACTGGGATGAGTTTGCATCTTTACTCGAAAGGAATTGTAGATGGTTGAAGGATTGATCATTAAGGTATTACTATAGTTTACCTTACTTGATGATATATTGAGAGATACAGGTGTTTACAGATATCTGTAGTTAAAACATGTACAGATAGGATTAAAAGGATTTCTATATTTGGATCATGTGGATTAATAGTGTTTCCACCGACAGGTGAGATGTTGAGATGATTACTGTGATGATTATCAGAGGGGTATGATAATTGATTTTGGATGTTTAGAGGGTGATTAATGGAAATGTTATATTTTAGTGAGAGAATTGACTTAGTTGTTTTATAGTTAACTTGGTTGATATGATATGGATATCTGGATATTAACTTGGGGGTTATGATTGTGACATGATGGTATAAGAATGTCTCTCGGATGCCTGTATAATTCGAGAGTAATAAGATGTAGTGTTGGATGAACTTCTAGGCTTGCCGCTGTATAGGCAAGTAGAGTAGGCAATCGGAGTGATTTCGGAAATAGTTTTGATATCGAAGATCCCCTACTAGGTGATAATTTATTTGGTACTGAGGTAATGATATTTTTACAAGCCTAATATTTTTACTTATGGTGCGTTGGTTGAGGGCTAGTGTAAAGCGCACAAGGTTGTTAAAGCTCGTGATATACTCCAGCTAATGTCATCCAATTGGCTGAGCGCCAAATCGAGTTGCTTAGATACCGTTATCGATCGGTCGTTCAAAGTTGACAAGGTTGATGATGCTGAGAGGTATTTGTTGGAATGATGATTTTTCCAGGGGATAATTCAATTGGTATCAGTGTTGCTTAACACTATGGGAATTGGAAGAATCTAAGTTCCAATTATAGGAGGTGTTGGATGGGATATTTATTTGTCCCAGTATTTTATTTCTTGAGAAGCTCTAGAACTCGTTGTTCAAAGAGAGATGAACCTTTGAGGCTATACATCGACTATCGGTGATGGAATGCGGTAGTGGTAGAAGGAAATGATTATCCTTCATGGTGGATTGAGGATCTATTTAGATCAGCTATAGGACACCTGTGTATACTCTAGGATTGATTTATGATTGATGTGTTGATATTGTAGTGACAGGGAGTCATACAATTATCAAAGTCGTAGGGATGATTAATATATCATCAACCTAGAGTAAAGAGGATGCAGGTGTGTAGCGATGACAATTTCATACTTGGTATGAATTGTATGAGCTTTTGGATTATCTTATTTGACTTATTGATGACTTAGTCATCCAGGGATTTGGGAATTCGTGTATTCTAGACATGATTGGATCATTTGTGATGGTGGCAGTTGGAGTTGAGCACTCGGCCACCGTAGATGGTGATTTTTCTGGTATTTGATTTGATTATTACCATAGATATGGATAGGATGCTCTAGTGGTACTACACCACTGACGGGTGATGGAATTTATTTGGTCTGAAGCTTGTGAACCTAGTTTCAGGGCTCAGACGATGGTTGACTTTTACACCAGTATTGTGTGATCATTCTCGGGTGAAAGGAAGGTTAATTTATATGCGGATGCGATGTTTCAGAGAATGGAGCGTTTCTGATTTAGTTGATCGAGACGTATCCCATGTTTATGTCAAATGAGGAACTACGAGATGGGTTGTCATATATATAACGTAGTCTTAGCAGATATTATTTTGCTTTGTAGAGGTGAGGAGCAAAAATGCTCATGGAGTTTTAGCTAGCTACTGAGTAGTTAGTTGCCTGGAGTTGTTAGAACAAGGAAAGTTGCAACTAGGGATCCCTATTGGGATGATAGAGAGCATCTACCATAGAGTTATACTCTTGCTCTACCTGTTTAGAATAAGTGATCGTGGAAGTTGCATGTCGTTGCCTGCAGATAGTGCCTTTTGCATTACCCCGAGAGCCACGAGGCTTTATCATGATATTTTGATAAGTATTGCTAGAGGATTGCAATATGTTCTATATGTTGCAGATGTATCGGATTGTATTCGGAAAATAGTAGGTATTGAAACATTCTCCATGGTGGAACGACATGTGGAACATAGTTGATTTGGTAGTCTGGTGTTCAGTGTGTCAACTAGTAAAGGTGGTATATAAATAATCAGCAAGGTTCTGTACCGAGATGGACGTGAAAGCAAAGTATGATGGACAGTGTTGGGAGATTATTTGGAATTCGGAAAGGACTTAGTATGATTAGCTAAGTCCGTTCATTTTCGTCCGATCCATACGATGAGTTTGTTGGATCGCTGGATAGGTTATACTGTGGCGATTTCCAGTTCATGGAGGATCTGTGAGTATTGTATGAGATAGCGATTCAGGATTTACCTTAGGATTATGGTAAAGTCTTTAACAGGTCACGGATATCGAGTTTCACTCTGGTACAGTTAGGTACTTATTATAGGTGGTCGAAATGAAGATATTATTCATACTTTGGAAGGGTTGCTATAAGCAAGTGATTTGATTTTAAAGGATATCAGTAACCCCACTTAGTCACTTGAGGTGTGACTTGTCTCCAGATGCTTGAGATGGTTGTTGGGACATCTCGTACTAATACGAGTAGGAATTTTGGGGACCAAATTTTTATTAGTGGGGGAGAATGTTAAATACTGGAAAATTAAAATACTAAATTAAATGGACAAAGAATTTAGGAAAATAATTCTGGAAATTTTTTAGGATTTTTTTCGGAATTTTTCTGGAAAAATACGGAGTTTGTACGAGATAATCACGGGGATAGGGAAAACAGGTTTTTAAAGGGCCTGTTTAGTCTAGGTTTTCTATTTTTTTTTAATTTCCGGATTTCTCTCTTTCAACGCCGCGCCCAACGGTTCCCTCTTCGCGAACTTCTCTTCTTCGCGAAACATAGTCGATTTCTTTTCTTTCCCCTCGCGCCGGCGTAGTCTCTTCCCTCTTGCCGCCGCGACGAGGTCACGCTGCCGCTGCTCGCCACTGCTACCTCCTCATCTCGACCCGCGGCTGATGCCACTTTCTCCGTAGTAGCCGAGCCCTTCTTCCTCGCATCGCCACCTACAGCACCGGTCGCGCGCTCACCGTCCACAGCCGACGTCCTTCCCCTCTCCCTCTCTTCCGTTTCTCTTCGCTGCGGATGGCGACGACTTCATCGTCCTCAACCATCCCTGCGGACGAGTGGCAGTAGGGAGTCTCCCCGCGGATGACGACGTCGACTGGATCATCCTCGACGATCCCTGCGGACGAGAACAACAAGGAGTCTCCTCACGGTAGTCGGCGCTCGCGGCAGTCGACGACTAGGGAGGTTGTATCGGTGGCAGCTCCACCGTGTCCTCGTCGGTGTCCACAGTCATGGCGACAACAAGCAGGTGCTGGGTTGTGCGGTCGCGAGGGGGGGGCTGTCAGATTTGGGGATTTTCTGTCGGTATTGTGGATTTCACTGCGTCGATGGTCACCGGAGCAAGGTGAGGTTTTGTTTTCCTTGATTTTGAATAAGAACCACCCCTTAATCATATTCACCGCCAGTTGCTCAGATCCTTGCGTGGGAGGTTAGGGCAGTATAGTTTTTCGCGAATCGCCGAGAAGGTTCCAATTCGCAGGTATAATTCGAACTATCTCCTCCTTTTTGTAAGTTGTTCGTTTGGTTTTGTTGCTGGTCGTTGTGGTGTAGTTTTCGGTCGGCTATGAGGTTTCATTTAGGAATGGATTGGTTGTGGAGGATTGTAAATGGACTGTGGTTGCCAATATGTGGGATCGAAAGGTTGGATCGAGTTTGAGGTAAGGTTTGGGTTGACCTATGATTTTATTAGGTTTTGTATTCGACAATGCGATTGTATGGTGTATGGTTGTAAACAACTGTGGGTTATGTTGGGTTCCAATTAGGGTTCATTAGATCCCTAATGTCGTGCAAGGGTGGCTGTGAATAATGTTTGAGCCGCTGGAAAATTGAGTTGGGGATCTGATTTAGGGAAAGGATTGGTGGCTGGTGGGATCCTAGGGCTGGTAAGCACTATTTAGGTGTTTTTCGGTTGATCGTATTGTATTTGGTTGATATTGGATGGTTAGATGATTGTTGGTTAATTTCGGTTACATTCTGGGTTGTGAGATGGATAATATTTTCATATGATGAGTATTGATCATGGTGAGATTAATTGCAAGGATATGTTTTGGGATTGAAGAGTTAATCACAATTTGTGACCTAGGGGTTGAGGGTATACTTGGTGATACATAGTAGTAATTTAGCACGTTGTCGTGTGCTTGGATTTGATGGATTTACTTTGGATTATTGGTTATGGAAGGAATCGATTAAGTATTCGATTTGTCGGTGAATGATATTTTGTGCTTAACAATAGTTATGCATTATGCAAGTTTTGGTCACGAGGTAGGTCCCCGATCGTGACGATCTGGTTCTTTTGCGGATATATTATCAGGCGGGTATTTTGACTTATCTTTTAGATATAGTCATTTTTGATATGCTAGTTAGGATAACTTACAATAATTTTTCATGTTTATATGCCTAGTATGCTTTTGGTGCCTACTTGATACATGCATGTGATAGGATATGATTATATCTCCCTGTTTGACTTGGATCATAGTTATTTGGATTATGGATATGTACATATTGATTGTACATATTATTCGGATAGGTATTTTGAGTAGGATTTACATGCTTTAGTATCATGCACCATTTTTGCATGATTGCACGGGCCGGACGGGTTCCATTATTGCTGAGCTACATGGCTCGCATACACCGCCACTCATGGGTTAGTGGTACATCGAGGGTGTGTGCAGCTGCTCACAGTTCGCTCGGTCCGCCTATGGTAGCGCGAGGCAGCGTGGTAGCGGGCAGGGATCCCTCCTCTGGTCTATGACACCGGGAGATGAGAGCTTAGCTCCCCCACTATGTTTGGGGCAAGAGGATAGGTGTACTCCGACAGCATCCTGTCCACTCGGTCACTCAGGAGCAGTGATGGCAGAGTGCACAGTTGTCATAGCCCTACCCACTTGGCTTCACCATCACGTGTGAGGCGGCTGACTGGCATCAGGGGTGACCATGTCATTGGCACGACATGCATTTTGCATGGATAGAATTTGTGTTTGTCAGTATTTTTATTCACGCCTTGATGTGCATATGATGATTGTCATGCATACACGATACATATTTATATATATGGTGAGGACTTTATTACTTCTAGTCAGGCACATGCTCCTATATCAGGGTAGGAGGTTCAGGTGAGTACAGTCCTTTTGCATTTATTTCTTTCTTACCCTATTGGTGAGACTGTACTGGCATGATTTTTATTGTTAGCTAGATCTTACTTGCATATCGACTATATCCGCTGAGTTCTTTGAACTTACCCCGTTGATTTATATTTATTTCAGGATGAAGCTGACAGGAGAGTGCAGCTGCCAAACCCCACTCGTCGTAAAAGTTTTGATTGGTTATTTATTTCTATGGTTTGGATATTTTGGTTAAAGGACATGTTTAGGATTGGAGTGGAAAATTGTATTCGTGGATTTTTGGTGTCCTTATGGACTTTTACACGGATTTTGTTCTGGATTGGATTTCGGTTAAGTATTCCTGCCCAGATGGCAGAAGGGGTAGGTTTAGTTATGATATTCTTTTGTTTATATCATTTGATTGTTGGCCTGAGGCCTGATTTATTATCTGCGTGTGTGTTTGGATTCCAGTCATGTTGACCGATGTATAGTGGCCGTGTAGGCCTTGTATGGAAATTGGTATTGTCACCCGTACAGGGGAGATGCTGCCGGATTTTCGTCTGGCGGGGTCTCCATCGGGGCGTGACATTTTTAGTCCTTTTCTCCCCCTTTAGGCATTGACTCCGGTAATGACCCGGTAGTCGGTATTTGAAGCAAATCACTTGCTCTTTGCTTTTGATTGTTGGGGGACCGACATCCTTGACCTTTGGTGCCGGTTGAGGCTTCTTGACCTTCTTTGGGCACTTGCTCTTATAGTGTCCAAACTCCCTACACTCAAAATACATTATATGAATTTTATTTGAAATTTAGGTGTTTGAGTCACCTAGGGTTGTGGTGAGGGTCTCTTGAGCTTGCTCTTCCTCTCGACCGGATGTAGATGGTTCTTCTTGTTGCTCCGGTGTTGAGGATGCCCTAATCTCCTCTCCCTCAATCCTAGAGGTGGAGGCTTCTTCCACCTTTTCTACTTCTTCCTCCGATCCGGAAGTTGACTCCTTCTCAACTTCCAACTCCTCACTTTCTTGTGAGGATGATGAGGCTTCTTCTTCGGTCTCCTCCTCTTCCAAGTCTTCTTGGACCGGTTCGGGATTTTCATGAAGCTTGGCCAAATCGCTCCAAAGCTCCTTGGCATCCATGTAATTACCTAACATACACACAATGTCGTTAGGAATTAAATCAACCAAGAATTTTATTACCTTATCATTTTTCTCGAAGGCTTGGACTTACTCTTTGGTCCATCTCTTCTTCTTGAGGAAGCCTCCCTTTGGTCCTCTTGGATATTCAAATCCTTCCATTAAAGTAGACCACTCCTCAAAATCCCTCATCATCAAGAAATCTTTAATCCTTCCCTTCCATTGGTTGAAGCCCTCTCGTCCATAGAAAGCATATGAGACCGGTGTATTGATGCTCCATCCAAGTTGTTCTTCAACTTCCATCTTTCCCTCTAGTGTCTTTGCTCCCGGCGATTAGTCCGTAGAAGAGCTCTGGGCTCTGATACCAATTGTTGAGGATTCGGTGGCCGCTAGAGGGGGGTGAATAGCGTCTTTCGATGCGTGATGGAATTCGTTGCATTTGATCGTCTACAATCTTGTTAGCACAGCAGAATGATAAAAACAAATATAAACAATAAGATACACAACCACAACGTGAAATATAACGTGGTTTGGAACCGAATGGTTCATACTCTACGGATCGAGCTTAAACGAGCTCTAGCGATACGTACACACACCACTAATCACAATAACTCCTTCTCGGAACAATCTGGAGGTGGAGAAACCTCGTACAATAGTTCTTACAATAGTAAGAAATAAATACAAGAAATATACAAATTAAATACACAACAAGTAAAGAAAACAACACTTTACAATTGCTCTTTTGATTGCTTGCTTGATGGTTGCTTGAAATGCACTTGGAGACCCTGATTTGCAGCAGCAAATCGCCCCAAAACTCCTCAAGAACCGGTTGCAAAATCCTCCTCCATGAGCTTCCTTTATAGCTGCTGCTTGGGCTGGATTTCGCCTATCAGTCGACTGATGACACTGTTGCTGTGAGACAATGGTGCAATCCACGCTAGAAAATCCAATGGAATCGATCATGTCCATCACCGACCGATCGAGCCTTCACTGATCGCTAACCCCAAAGAATGAGTCGACCATTCTCGCGTGCCCGAAATACCGAGCACGGTCGACCGATCACAAGATCGATCGACTTCTCGATCGGCGATCAGCGCCCACCAGCAATCGACTGCTAGGGCACTCCCCGCAGTCAAACCCTAGTTGACTCACACCAGTCGACTGCCACATGGTACCAGTCGACTGATACACCTCAAACATGAGGTTTTAACCCAAGAATGGTTCCCCCATACTTGCTAGACCACCCTTAGCCTAGACCTAAACCTTCTAGCCACCTCCGTCAGCCTCGCGCCTATCGGATCCCTCCAAGTCATCCATGACTTGTTCATCCATACACTAGCCTTCAGGTGCTTCCATCGGCTATGCCATGCTAACGGTGTCTACACCGCCTAGACACATTGGACTTACGCTGCCAAGACTCCGCTTGGACTTTACGCCGCCAACCATTGGACTTATGCTGCCAAGAGTTCACCCTTAGACTTTACGCCACCAATATCAAACCCCTTGGACTTTCCAAATGCCAAGTACTCATGACTTGGACTTTTACCACCAAGACTTCACCCTTGGACTTACATGGCCAAGACTACACCCTTGGACTTTTCAAATGCCAAGACTCAAGCTTGGACTTTCCCTTGCCAACCCATGTTGGACTTTCCATGCCAAGATCCATGCTTGGACTTTTCCTTGCCAAGACCCATGCTTGGACTTTACATGCCAAGTACTCAAGACTTGGACTTTCCATGACATGGTCAACCCTAGTCAACCATCAAAATCCTCCTCGAGTCAAACTCGAGTCCGGTCAATCATGACCCGGGTCGATTGCACCAACAATCTCCCCAAAATATTATCAGACATCAATGTTAAACCTTCATGTCAAATATCAAAACATCGCTCGAGTCAAACTCGAGTCCGGTCAATCGTGACCTGGGTCGATTGCACCAACAAAAGGGTCATAAGGATGGTATCTAGGGAGGTCATCCCTAGTGAATACCTAGCTAATACAAGGAGCTTAAATATGTTTTGGATTCCTAGGAGCGTGATTCCCTCACGGAAAATGGTAAATATATATAATGGGAAAGATGCCCAACATACACACCAACACATCCTGCACCCCTAACTATGGGTTGCATACATCACAAAGTTCCAACCACAACACACATCAACTATGGACCTTTGAGATTTACACAATAACCTTCCCCAACTGCACAACATAACAAACACACACATCATATAAAGAGAAAATCACAAATAAGCTCATACCATATCCACATCAGCGCCCCCTCAACTATCTATGAAGCGATGAACATGTATTTGCACCTTTCGCACCATCCTATCCACATCTGACATTAGCCCCTCAAATCGGCATCGGTTGCAAGCCTCCCATAGGACATATATCATGGAAGAAATCCCCAAGTACCTGGCTCACTCCTTCCGCCCCGATCCCTTGTAGCACTGCCCCAGAAACACCAAGAGGTCCATTACCCTGCTGCCCTCATGATCAATCTCTAACCAATGTCGCACCCTGCCCCACAGCTACCCTGCAACCAGACACTCAAAGAACAGATGCGAGTTTGACTCCGGGCAGCTCCGACATAGCACACACTCCTTATCCAACACATAATCCAGATGGTCCAATGTCTGCAACCACCTATGAGCAAGCAACCAAAGCATGAACCGATTCTTTGCCATTATCTCCGACCTCCAAACCACCGACGCCCAAGGTACCACCGATGCCTTTGGCTAGAAGAACTCATATGCATTTGTCATCCCCTTCTACGCCACCGCAAACCAATCAAGCATCCTCATGTTTGCTGCTCCATTCCCACCGCCCCCTCCCCCTCCCCCCTTGCATCTTACTCCTCACCTCCACAAGTCTCTTGATAAGAGGTGAATCCAATGCCTTAGCCTCCCAACTCCAGAAATCAACCCCCCTTATATAATGTTGGTGCACCCATTTAACCCACAACCATTCCCTTTTGGATTTTATGTCCCACAACATCTTGCTTAACAAAGCCTCATTCCACACAACTTAGGTTATTTTCAAGGTTATGTGATTCCCTCACACTAGATAGGTTAGGGTGTGTCAACTTGAATTGGTAAGGTAGTTAACCTAACTATAGCAAAGTTGGCACCTTAAATTATTTTCAAGGTTATGTTATACCTTGGAACTGAGATTGATAATTTAATCCTAAAGAATTTTAGGATGTGCCAATAGAATTTTAAGAAGTTTGAAAAATCAATCAAAATTGGCACAATTAGATTTAAAGGTCATGGTGTGTCATTTTTGAATTTTTGACACACATGGAAAATCTAGGTATTATGGCAAAATTGGAATAATACTAGAAAATTACATTTTGGGTTAAAACTTAGGTATTTGTATACCTTGACTTTATTTTATATGTAATGCTTTGTTTGCCATATATCATGTCGTCATGCTCATATTATTATTTTAAATGTCATGGTAATTCTTATTGGTGCAATCGGTCTAAGTCATAATTGACTAGACTCAAGTGGGACTCGAGTAGTATTTTGATGTTTGACATTGGTTTGACCATTGTCTGACAATGGATTGATCATATAGTTGACATGGGTTTTACTATATGAGGAGAAAGCTTTATAGGGAGATTGTTGAAGCAATCAACCTCATATCAAGGTTGACCTAGCTCGAGTAGGACTCGAGAGAAGTCCAAGTTTGGATACTTTGCATGAAAAGTTCAAGTCTCGGGTACTTGGTATGGAAAGTCCAAGCATGGGTCTTAGCAATGGTAAAGTCCAAGTCATGGGTACTTGGCAATTGAAAAGTCCAAGCATGGGTCTTGGCAATGGAAAGTCCAAGTCATGGGTACTTAGCAAGGAAAGTCCAAAGGTATAATCTTGGTGGCATAAGTCCAAGTGTGAAGTCTTGGCGACGTAAAGTCCAAGTGAACTTTAGCAAATGGAAAGTCCAACATGGAGTTAGCAAGGAAAGTCCAAGTCATGAGTACTTGGCAAAGGGAAAGTTTAAGGGTAGATTTGGCGGCATAAAGTCCAAGCATGAGTCTTGCGGCATAAGTCCAAATGGATCTTGGCAAGGAAGTCCAAAGGTGTGATATTGACGGCGTAAAATCCAAACATGTAGTCTTGACAGTATAAGTCCAATGTTTGATGGCATTAAGTCCAAGTGTTTATCTTGGAGACATAAATCTAAATTTACCTTGGCAAAGTAGACACAATTAGCATGACAATAGTCGATGAAAGCACCTGAAGGCTAGCGTATGGATGAACGAGTCATAAAGGACTTAGAGGGATTCGATAGGTGTGAGGCTAATAGAGGTGGCTAGAAGGCTTAGGTCTAGGGTAAGAGTGGTATATCAAGTATGAGGGGAGCATACTTGAGTTAAACCTCATATTTGAGTTTTATCAATCGATTGGAGTTATGGACTAGTCGACTGGCCAAGTGTTTGACACTTGGCAACCTAGTCAACTTGGATCAGTCAACTAGGATTATGACCAGTCTATTGGTCGGGTAGTCGATTGAGCTTCGATTGCTCGGGTGAAGCTCTGGCAGTCGACTAGCCTTGAGCAGTCAACTGTCATGGATGACAGTCGACTGGTTTAAGTGGACACGAACACAGAAGCCCTAGTAGCCGACTGGCCAGTCGACTATTGGGTAGCAATCGATTGTTGGTAAGGGTAGTCGACTACTAGAGTATTTGTTGGGTAGGTTTCAACATGGATAGAGTCGTTGTGAGACAATGGATGGGAGAGCAGTCGACTGCTAGGCGAAAATCCAACCCGAGGTGTTCTTTATAAGGAGCTTGAAGGGGAGGAAGATGGCTGTCGGTTCTAGAGGATTTAAAGGGGGCTTGCTGCTATGATTTTAGACTTTCAAGACATCCTAAAGCAACCAAAAGCTCAAGCATTCAAAAGCTCACTTGTGTAAAGTGTTATTTCTTTCATTTCATTTATATGCTTGTATTTGGTTTGCTTATTCTTATTACTGTTGTAATTCATTGTAAGAGGTTTCTCCACCTTTGGTGTATCACCGAGAAAGAGAAGATTTAGTGGTAGTGTACATCACTAGAGCTCACTTGAGCTCAACTCGTGAAGTAGAAACCGTAGGTTCCAAACTATGTTATATCATTGTGTTTGCGTGTAATTTTATATTATTTATATTTGTATTTGTATTCTTCTACGCTAACAACAATTGTAGATAAGAATGCGATTGAAATCAACAAAATTGTGAAACGTTGTTCACCCCCTCTCTAGCACGACCACATCGGTCTCTACAATTCTTAATTCTAATATTAATGTCATGATAATACTTAGGTTTATCTATATTTATGTCATGATCATATCTCATGCATTTAGATTAATTAAGATTGATTGAAGGACATTGTCATGATTTAAAGTCCCATGATAAGGGAATCAAATAGAGTTGCCTAGATAATATGCATGAGACCTTAGACTAGAAAATGACTAAAACCCACATCTCACATTAAATTGATATGTGTATGTATTGATATACCCTAGACACATGTAAGATGTTAGGAAAATAAGTCAAGGTCAAGGTGCATAGATGTTGCATCTAAATGAACTCAAACTCATAATATAATAAGGATGAATCATGAGGAAAGCTAATGTACAAGTCATGTACATCTAGCCCATAGATTATAGTTCAAAATAAGGTTTTAAAATTATTTCAAATTCCTTTTGAGAAATCTTGGTGAAATCTATCGTTTGATAGCAATAATCATTGAGAATATTGAAGTTTTTAATACTTTTGAACTTTGTATCAATCTCTTAATTTAATGGGTTTTTTAATTTAAAATTATTTTTCACCCATTGTATTTCATGTAAGTAATATACGTATAAATTTTCAAGATTTTTCAAGTTACGTATATTTACTTATCAATTTTCAAAATTCGACTAAAAACTCTGATTTATGAAAAATCAGAGTCCAGTCGACTGCTATCAGAGAGCAATCGACTGGTAGTTGAAATTAGTCGATGGATGTGTCTGATATTGGCTGAATAAGGATTGTTTAGCCAATTATCAACACCCTTAGGTTACCCTAACATCTCCTAACTCTAAGATATACTTTGGAAAGCATGGGAAGGGTGAAATATCATTGAAAATGATTAGGAGTGGTGTTTAGAGTGGAGTATCTATTTTTTAGGGTTGTGAAAGATCATGTTTAAAATTTTATCCTTATTTTCGATGATTTAAGTTTTCTATTGACTTAGGAACTCTCCAAGGACATTGTTGGTGGAATGATCAAGGGGGAGTAAGCCTTTAGGGGGAGGTTATCCACCAAGGAATGATGGATGGTTTCCCTCAAAAGGGGAGAAATGAAGAGTTTATGTTAGGAAACCCTCTTTGTGCTCACCAAAAGAGGAGAAGTGAAGGTTAGATAAACCTTAATTATGGCTTGTCTCTCATTTAGTGATATATGATTTATCACTAGGAAGAGTGAAGGCATCCAAGATGTTTTTGGACCAAGGGGAAGAATGTAGGATTCATTGAGAGATGTAACATTGAAAATCTTGGTTGTCTTTTTGATGTATGTCATGTTGGTGCAATCGACCTAGGTCATGATTAACCAGACTCGAGTGTGACTCGAGTAGTATTTTGATGTTTGACAAAACGATTGACAATGTGATTGTCATGGAAAGTCTAAGAATAGTCTTGACATTTGAGAAGTCCAAGTATTGGGTACTTAGAATGAAAAGTCCAAGTCATGTGTACTTGGCAAATAAAGTCCAAGTCATGGGTACTTGGCAATGGAAAGTCTAAGTCATGGGTATTTGGCAATGGAAAGTCTATGTCATGAGTACTTGACAATTGGGAAGTCCAAGCATGGGCCTTGATAATTGGAAAGTCCAACATGGAGTTGGCAAGGGAAGTCCAAGAGTGTGATATTGGCGACGTAAAGTCCAAACATGAGTCTTGGCTGCATAAGTCCAATGTTTAGCAGCATAAAGTCCAAACATGGAGTCTTGGCAGCATAAGTCCAAATGGATCTTGACATTTGGGAAGTCCAAGGGTGTGATATTGGTGGCGTAAAGTCCAAGCGTGTGTCTTGACAGTGTAAGTCCAAATGTACCTTGGCAAAGTAGACCCGGTTAGCATGACAATAGTCGATGGAAGAATTTGAAGGCTAGCGTATGGATGAATGAGTCATGGAGGACTCAGAGGGATCCGATATGCGTGAGATTGATGGAGATAGCTAGAAGGCTTAGGTCTAGGCTAAGGGTGATCTATCAAGTATGAGGGGATCATATTTGAGGTTTATCAATTGTCTCGGGTTATGGACCAGTCGACTGGCGAAGTGTTTGACACTTGGCAGCCTAGTCAACTTACATCAATCGACTGGGATTATGACTAGTCGACTGGTCAAGTAGTCAACTGAGCTTCGACTGCTTGGGGTGAAGCATGACAGTCGACTACCATAGAGGACAGTCGACTGATTTAAATGGACATGAGCACATAAGCTTTGGTATTCGATTGACCAATCGACTACGGGGTAGCAGTCGACTACTAGGGTATCCATTGAAGTTTTTCCAAGTGGATTGAGCCATTGTGAGACAACGATACTATAGGCATTCGATTGGTGCCTTTTGGCAGTTGACTGCTATGCGTGAAATCAGTCATCTGTAGGTTATAAAAAGAGAAGCTAATGGAGGATTTCAGCCATGGTTCTTGAATGGTGCTAGGGGCGATTTGAGGCAAAGTGTTGGTGCATTTCAAGGTCCTTCAAGCTCGTCCAAGCAACAAACAAGCAAAGTGTTCAAAGCGATCTTTTGTAAAGTGTTCTTTACATTGTTGTTGTATTTCTTTTGTATTTGCTTATATTTCATTCTTATTGTTGTGAGAACCATTGTACGAGGTTTCTCCACCTCCGATGTGTCACCGTGAAGGAGTTTATTAGTGGTGGTGTGCATCACTAGAGCTCACTTGAGCTTGACCCATGTAGTAGGAACCCTAGGTTCCGAACCACGTTATATCTCCATGTATTGCATGTGTTGTGTTTATCTCATGTTGTATTTTTTTTCTATTTGTATTCCACTCTGCACACTAATATTTTGTAGATGAACGCGAACGAATTTGAAGCGACAAGTGAAATCGCTATTCGCCCCCCCTCTCGTGATGACATCCTATCCCTAACAAGTGGTATCAAAGCTCAGGACTCTCAGAAGAACAAGACGCTCCGATACCTAGCAAGTGGTATTAGAGCAAGGCCTCTTCAAAAGGACTAACTACTAAGAGAGCAAAGCACTAGAGGAAAGAAGGAAGATGGAGGAACCAAGTTTTAGATTAGGACACAACATTAACGTGCCTCCTCCATATGAACTCTATGGAGCTAAAGAATTTGATCAATGGAAGGTGAGGATGGAACATTTTATTATGTGTGAAATAGAAAATTGATTTGTTTTGATGCAAGGAATTGAAGTTCCCATGGACAAGAAGGGTAGAATACTCAAGAAGAAGAAATGGATGAAGGAGAAACTAGAAAAATTCGAAAGAAATGATAAGGTAATGCAAATGCTATTAAATTTGTTACCTAATGATATTGTGTCTAGATTAGGTGAGTTTAGGGATGCTAAGGAACTATGGAGCAAGGTAGCCATGTTTTATGAAGATTCTCCGTCCACGCAAATGGAGGAGCCTCAAGAAGAAGAAAGTTCGTCTTCATCCCAAGCTCATGGAGACTCAAAAGTTGAGAGATGCTCAACATTTGAGGAAGATGTGAAAGAATTAGAGGAAGCCTCTACTTCTAGAATTGAGGGGAAGGAGAGACAATCTTCTACGCTGGAGGAAGAGCAAGAAGATGAGTCATCCACCTCCGGGAGTCGAGGACAAGACCAAAATTCCCTTACCAACTTAGGTAACTCAAATACATGTATTAATAATAAAAATCATATAATGTATTTTGAGTGTAGGGAAGTAGGACACTCCAAGAGTAAGTGTTCGAAACGGATCAAGAAGACAGCAAAGTGGTGCCAAAGACTAAGGAGGTCGGAGTCCTAATAATTAAGAGCAAAGAGCACATTATGTACTTCAAGTGCAATCAAAGGGGAAACTATAGGACTCAATGCCCTAGGGGGAGGAAGCAAACCAAGGGCAAAAGAGGAGTCTCAAATGTAGGAGTAGCTAAGGCAAACCCTAAGGTAACTTTTAATTATGCTCCTCCTTTAATTAATAGTCAAAGGCATGGTAGGAATTTTATTGCTATTGCTCATGAACAAAAGCATGCTAGAAATAGATTTTATTACTTAGGTGCTAAATCTTGTGATATTAGGGTTAAGGACAAGTCTAGAACAATTACCCCTAAATCAATCCTACTTAAGGAAGCTATTAGGAAAATAGAGAATCATTTAGGCATTAATCCTAAGAAGGATAGACATATGCCTAAAAGGAAGAACAATACCCAAAGAACAAATGAAAATTCAAAATTTGAGGCATTAGTGGTAGAAAATCAAATTTTGAGGTCAAGACTTGAGAAATTAGAAAAGACCCTTAGAAGAATGACAATTTCAATTAATGGGTCTAATGATAAAAAATTAGAGTCTAGAAGGCAAGAGTCTTCCAAAGATAGGAAAGGCTTGGGTCACAAGCCTAAGTCCAAGGAGGTTATGTAAACCTACCATAGCATTCCATTTGACTCTAGAACCACCCATAGGTCTAGGAAAACCAAGGTCACAAGGGAGGCCATCCCTAGAGTTGACCATGGTAGGTGTCTAGTGACAAAGTTTCCAAGAAAACTAGGTAGGCCACTAAGAAAGTTACAAGGGAGGAAATCCCTAGAGTTAACCTTGATAAAACCCAAATGACCAAGGCTTCAAAGCCTAGGAGCGTCATTAGGAAGGTACTAAGGGAGGATATCCCTAGTGAGTACCTAGCAAACCTAAGAAGCTTCAATAGGTATTGGGTTCCTATGAGTGTGATCCCTTCACACTAGATGGGTTAGGTTGTGTCAACCTTGAATGAATGAGTAGTTAACCTAACCATAGCAAAGTTGGCACTCTATGACATTTTCAAAGTAATGTGATACTTTGAAAATGAGGTTAGAATTTTGATCCTAAAGATTTTAAGATGTGCCAATAGAATTTGAGAATTATGAAAAATTGATCACAATCGACACAATTAGGTTTAGAGGTCATAGTATGTCATTTAGATTTTTGGCACACTTGGGAGATTGATCCATTATGGTAAATTTATTTTAAATTTAGAAAATGGCAATTTGGGCTTAACACTTAGTTATTATATACCTTTGTATTTTATACTTATCATGCTTTGTTTGGCTTGTCATGTCATGACATCATATTTCTTTTAATCGAATAAAATGTTATGATTAATGCTTAGGTTAATATGTCATGTGTGCATAGGTTTATCTTTATGTCATGACATCATGATTATTGACACATATTTTATTTATACTCTCTTATATGTCATAATCATCATTCATGCATTTAAGTTAATTAAAATTGATCTAAGGACAATGACATGATTTGAAGTCCTATGTATAAGAGAATCAAAGAGAGTTGGCTAGAAAAATACATGAAGTCCTAAGAACCTAAGCCCACATCTCACAAGAACATTAGATTGACATGTGTGTATATTTATACACCCTAGACACATGTGAGATGCTAAAAAATGAGTTAAGTTCATGTGCTTATTTAGTATATCATAATGAACTTAGAACTCATTAAATGATAATGATGAATCATGAGGAAAACTAATGTATAAGTCATGTACATCTAGCCCATAGACCATGGTTCAAAATAATATTTTGAAATCATTTTAAAAATATTTTAGAAAACCTTGGTGAAGTCTATCTTTTGATAGCAATCGCCATTGATGAATTGATATAAAGTAGACTTAAAACATTGAAATTTTCAATGGTTTTGAACTTTGTGTCAATCTCTCATTTTAATGGGCATTTTAATTCAAAACTATTTTTCACCCATTGTATTCGATATAAGTATTATACCTATGAATTTTTGTGATTTTTTAAATTATGTATAATTACTTATAATTTTCAAAAATTTATTTCAAATTTTTTATTTCTGCATTTACAGAAATCAGTCGACTGTCATCTTAGGCAGTCGACTGATGATGAGGGTAGTCGACTGATTACTAATCTAGTCGACTGTTGGGCTGATTTCGGATAAACAAGATTTGTTTAACCCATTTTCAGCCATCCCTAGCTACCCTAACGTCTCCTAACCCTATGATATGCTTTGGGAAGCATTGGAAGGGTAAAATATCATTGAAAATGATTAGAAGAGTTGTTTAGGATGAAAATCGAATTTTAAGGGAGGTAAAAATTCGATGTTAAATATTTACCCTTAATTTCTATTGTTTAGAGTTCGTATTGGCTTAGGGTCTCTCCAAAGACATTGTTGGTGCAATGGTCAAGGGGGAGCAAGCCTTTAGGGGGAGGTTATCCATCAAGGAATGATGGATAGATATTCCTCAAAGGGGGAGACATGGAGGGTTTGAAAATCTCATTGTGCTTACCAAAGGGGGAAATTTGGAGAAGGATTGTCTCTCGTCTAGTGATATGAGACTTATCACTATGAAGAGTGAAGACATCTAAAATGTTTTTGGACCAAGGAAGAAATTGAGAGATCTCATTGTTATATGAGACATTGGTACCCTTAGGGAGAGACTTTTTGATGTATGTCAAAAAGGGGGAGAATTGATGGCTTGAGTTAGGTAGCTTAACTCAAAGGTTTTGTCAAACATTAAAAAGGGTGAGATTGTTGGTGTAATTGGCCTAGGTCACGATTGACCAGACTTGAGTAGCATTTTGATGTTTGGCAAAACGATTGACAATGTTATTGTCATGTAAAGTCCAAGCATGGGTCTTAGCAATTGGAAAGTCCAATATGGAATTGGCAAGGGAAGTCCAAGAGTGTGATATTGGCAGCGTAAAGTCCAAGCATGAGTCTTGACAGCATAAGTCTAATATTTGACAATGTAAAATCCAAGCATGGAGTCTTGGCGACATAAGTCCAAATAGATTTTGGCAATTGGGAAGTTCAAGGGTGTGATATTAGCGGCGTATAGTCCAAGCTATAGTCTTGGCAGCATAAGTCTAATGTTTGGCGATATAAAGTCCAAGTGTGTGTCTTGGCGGCGTAAGTCCAAATGTACCTTGGCAAAGTAGAATTGGTTAGCATGACAATAGCTGATGGAAGCACATAAAGGCTATCATATGGATGAATAAGTCTTGGAGGACTCGGAGGGATCCGATAAGCATGAGATTGATAGAGGTGGTCAGTAGACTTAGGTCTAGACTAAGGGTAGTCTATCAAGTATGAAGGAATTATATGTTGGTGCAATCGGCCCAGGTTGACTCGAGTTTGACTCGAGCAGTATTTTGATGATAGACAAAACTTATGACATGGGATTGTCATAGGAAAGTCCAACATGGAGTTGGCATGGAAAATCCAAGCATGGGGCTTGGTGTGGAAAGTCCAACATGGAGTTAGCATGGAAAATCCAAGCATGGAGCTTGGTGTGGAAAAGTCCAAAGCATTGCGAAGTCGTGCGCTTGGTGCTTGGTAAGAAATGCATTGTGAAACCGTGCGCTTAGTGCATGTGGGAAATCTTGAGGACTTGGTAAGTTCACTAGGCTCGGGGTCCTTGAGTCGGTGAAGGATGGCATTGCGAAGCCATGTGCTTGGTGCATCCGAGGAACCGTCGGACGGGGAGCGAATGGAGTGAGGCCCAAGAGAAGCAGACTTCGAGGGTAAGAGACGTGAAGGATGACGTTGTGAAAGTCGTGTGCTTGACGCATCCGAGGGACGTAGGCCGAGGGAAGAGAGCTTTGGTGGGGAACTCCATGAGGGATGAGGTGGACTTGGCCAAGTGGCTAAGACTGAGTGTTGGATGCTCAAACAACTTGGGTTTGAGGTTTTACCCGACATCGGCATAGCATAGGTGCCGATCAGCTTTAACTCGACTTGGTTTGGTGGTGTTCGAATGAGCAGGTTTTGGTGAGCGATGATTGCCGAGGAGGCCGGTCGATCGATGGTGCCATCAATCGACCGACATCGATCGGTCGGTGATCGGGGCGATTTCAGCTACAGAAGGGTTTCTAGTCGAGTGCTCGCTCCATCACTCGACTGATGGGATGATCAGTCGACTGATGGATATCATCAGTCGACTGATGGTTGATCCGTTGGAACTTAACCGATGTGGATCTGGCCATTGTGAGACAACAACTACAGGACCAGTCGACTGATGGTCACGATCAGTCGACTGATGGGCACAAAATCATCTTGATGCAGGTTATAAATGGAGCTCAAGAGGTAGGATTTCGCCAAGACTTTTGTGAAGCTTTTGGAGGAGAATTGCTGCTGCATTCCAGACCTTCAAGGGTCATCTAAAGCAAGCAACAAGCAAAGGGTTCAAAGCAAGCGTTGTAAAGTGTTCTTTACGTGTATTTCGTATTTGTCTTTTTATTGCTTGTATTTCATATTACTTAGTGTAATTGCTTGTGGGAGGTTTCTCCACCTCCGATGTGTTGTCGAGAAGGTGTGGTTTAGTTAGTGTCGTGCGCATAACTAGAGCTCGGTGAGCTCGCCCGTGGAGTAGGAACCATTCGGTTCCGAACCACGTACATCTTTGTGTATTGCGTGTGATTATATTGTTGTTGTTATTTCTATTGTTTCCGCTGTGTATATTAACGACAATTATAGACAAGCATGCAAGAACGATCGTATTCCACCGTACGATGAAAGAGGGCTATTCACCCCCTCTAGCCGGCCAACTTCGATCCCCTACAAGTGGTATCAGAGCCAAGGAGCTTGTCACCGGACTAACCGCCGCAACAAGCACTACATCACGAGATGGCCGGCTCTAATATCCATCCACCGAAATATGATGGAAACTTTTCTTGGTGGAAGAAAAGGATGGAGGTATATCTAGAAACCGATTTTGATTTCATGCTAATCTTAGAAAATGGTTTCGAATTGCCTAGGGATAAAAGCAATAGGCAAATTGAGAAGTCAAGGTTGACCCAAGATCAAATCAAGGACTTCGAGACAAATCTCAAGGTAATTGAACTACTTAGTGATTTGATTCCTAACAACATTTGGTCTAGGCTAGGTAATTTTAGGGATGCAAGGGAGTTATGGAATAAGGTAATCAAATTCCAAGAAATTCCCTAACCGACACAAGTAGAGGAAGATGTCGTAGAAGAGAGCCCATCCACCTTCGATGATGTTGATGATTTGGTGGAGACCTCCACCTCTAGCATTGAGGGGGAGGAGAGGCCTTCTATCCCGGAACAAGTTCAAGAAGAAGCTTCAACATCTGGGAGAAGCGAAAATTCCCTAGGTAACTCAAGTGTTGTTATTATAAATAAAAATCATATAACATGCTTTGAGTGTAGGGAACAAGGGCACTATAAAAGTAAGTGTCCTAAGAAGCTGAAGAAGGTTCAACCGGCACCAAAAGTCAATAATGCCGGAGCCCCCACAATAAAGAGCAAAGAGCACATTGTGTGTTTCAAATGCAACCAACATGGACACTACCGAAGCCAATGCCCTAGGGGGAGGAAGAAAGGACAAGAAGGTGTATCTCATGTAGGGGGAGCTTCCAAAGCTAACCCTAAGGTAAATTTAGTTAATGCACCTTCAATTCCTAGAATTAAAAAACATGCTAAGAATTATTTTAGTTCTCTTGCAATTATAAATGAAAAGCATGCTAGTAAAAACAAATATTTTTGCTTAGGTGCCAAACATGTTCATATAACTAAGGATAAATCTAAGACTCATAATTCTAGAAATATTTTACCTAGGGAGTCAATTAGAAGAATAGAAGAAAATTTGGGGATTAACCCCAAGAAATCTAGGCATATGCCTAAAAAGAAAAACAATTCCCAAAAATCAAATGATAGATCAGAGTTGGGAAGATTAGAGGTGGAAAACCAAGTCTTGAGGTCAAAACTTGAGAAAATGGAGAAAACTCTTAGAATCATAGAAAATTCAATTCTAGGGTCAAATGCCCAAAAGTCAAGATCTAGGGTTCAAGAACGGTCTAAGGGCAAGGAAGGTTTGGGTCACAAACCTAAGCCCAAGAAGACTTATCATAATGTTCCATTTAATTATGGAACAATTTCTAGGTCTAGAAAAACCAAGGTTAATAGGGAAGTTATCCCTAAGTCTAGCCATGGTGTTTGCTTAGTGGCCAAGGACTTAAGAAAATCTAAGAAAGCCACTAAGAAGGTCAAAGGAGGAGTCACCTCTAGAGTTGACCTAGAAAATACCCAAAAGACTATGACTTTAAAGCCTAAAAGGGTCATTAGGAAGGTATCTAGGAAAGTTATCCCTAGTGAATACCTTGTTAACCCAAGGAGCTCCAATAGGTATTGGATTCCTAGAAGCGTGATCGATTCCCGCTAGATGGGTTAGGGTGTGTCAACCCTAAGTGGATGAGTAGTTAACCTAGTTATTGTGAGTTGACACATTAAGGTGTGCCAATATGCTTTGAGAAGATGAAAAATGATTAAATTGGCACAATTAGATCTTAAAAGTATTAGTGTGTCATTTTGGATATATGACACACTAGGGGGAAAAATGGCATTAAGGCAAAAATGGACTTAACCCTAAAAATAACAATTTGGATTCAACACTTAGGTATTCTATACCTTAGCATATTTTACTTGCCATGATTGATTTGCCTTGTCATGTCATGACATCATTTTCATTTTTATCTCTAAAAATGTCATGATCATGTTTTAGACTTATCTTTATATGTCATGTATGCTAAAATTTCATTCACATGCCATGACATCATGATTTTGGCACATGCTTAAGTTATATCATATATATGCCATAATCATATCATGCATAAACTAAAATGAAATTAAGGACTATGACATTATTTAATGGGAATCAAATAATATTGTCTAGAAATATGCATGAGATCATTAAAGAACAAAAACCCACATCTCACTAGATTAATTTCCTTGTATGTGTTTTACACATCTAGATACAAGTGAGATGTTTAGAAAAAAATAAATTAAAGGTTTTAAAAACATTTTGAAAACATTTTGAAAAACCTTGGTGAAGTCTATCTTTTGATAGCTATCACCATTGAATGGGATGATACAAAGAAGGCTCAATATTGAAGTTTTTTCTTAACTTTTGTACTTTGTATCAATCTCGATATTTTGTAGGTAAAATAATTTTCTAATATTTTTCACCCATAATGATTGTGATAAGTAATATACATACCAAATTTCAAGATTTATCAACTTATGTATATTTACTTACGAATTTCAGAAATTCGTTTATGAAATTCAGCAAACTGCAAATGCAGTTATCAGTCGACTGGCATGAGGATCAGTCGACTGATGACAAGTCCAGTCGACTGGCACAGGCTGATTTCAGATAAACCTTGGTGGTTAGGCTCATATTCAGCTGTGTTTTGGTCCCTTAACCACTCCTAACCCCAGGACATGCTTGGGAGAGCATTAGAAAGGGTGGAAATCCATTGGATATGGATTAGGAGAAGTGTTTAGGGAGAGGATCAATTTTAAGGTGGATGAGAGTTCATTGTTAAACTTTGCGTTAATTTTTTATTGGTTAATATTCCTATTGGCTTAGGGACTCTCCAAGGACATTGTTGGTGCAATGGTCAAGGGAGCAAGCCTCTAGGGGGAGGTATCCATCATGGGAAGATGGATGTGTATTTCCTCATGGGAGGAAATTTGGGTTGCCTCTCTTAAGTGATATGGGATCACTTGAAAGATTGAGGGCATGCCAAGGGGAAGATTGTAAGATCTCATTGGGATATGAGACATTGAAACCCTTGAGGACCTTTTTGATGTAATGTCAAAAAGGGGGAGAAGTTACCAAGTTACCAATTAGGGTCCGTTGGAATTCTCATTGGGATGTGAGAATTGTCAATATGGGAGAATTGGTAGACTTGAGATGATTGTTTTGTCAATCATCAAAAAGGAGGAGATTGTTGGTGCAATCGGCCCAGGTTGACTCGAGCAGTATTTTGATGATAGACAAAACTTATGACATGGGATTGTCATAGGAAAGTCCAACATGGAGTTGGCATGGAAAATCCAAGCATGGGGCTTGGTGTGGAAAGTCCAACATGGATTTGGCATGGAAAATCCAAGCATGGAGCTTGGTGTGGAAAAGTCCAAAGCATTGCAAAGCCGTGCGCTTGGTGCTTGGTAAGAAATGCATTGCGAAGCCATGCGCTTGGTGCATGTGGGAAGTCTTGAGGACTTGGTAAGTTCACTAGGCTCGGGGTCCTTGAGTCGGTGAAGGATGACATTGCGAAGTCGTGCGCTTGGTGCATCCGAGGGACCGCCGGACGAGGAGCGAATGGAGTGAGGCCCAAGGGAACCATACTTCGAGGGCAAGAGACACGAAGGATGACGTTGCGAAAGTCGTGCGCTTAACGCATCCGAGGGACGTAGGCCGAGGGAAGAGAGCTTCGGTGGGGAACTCCATGAGGGATGAGGTGGACTTGGCCAAGTGGTTAAGACTGAGTGTTGGATGCTCAAACAACTTGGGTTTGAGGTTTTACCCGACATCAGTCGACTGGCATAGGTGTTAGTCGACTGCTCTAAGTCGACTTGGGTTCGACTGGTGTTTGATTGAACAGGTTTTGGCTGAATAGTCGACTGCCGAGGGAGGCTAGTCGACTGATGACGCCATCAATCGACTGATACTGTAGATCAGTCGACTGATCAGGGCGATTTCAGCTACAGAAGGGTTTCTAGTCGAGTTCTTGTGCCAGCACTCGACTGATGGGATGATCAGTCGACTAATGGGTATCATCAGTCGACTGATGGTTGATCCGTTGGAACTTGACTGACGTGGATCTGGCCGTTGTGAGACAATAAGCTCACGAGTGACTGGTCCGATCGATGAGTCACAATCATCTTGATGCAGGTTATAAATGGAGCTCAAGAGGGAGGATTTCGCCAAGACTTTTGTGAAACTTTTGGAGGGGAATTGTTGCTGCATTCCAGACCTTCAAGATCCATCTAAAGCAAGCAACAAGCAAAGGGTTCAAAGCAAGCATTGTAAAGTGTTCTTTATGTGTATTTCATATTTGTCTTTGTATTGCTTGTATTTCATATTACTCAGTGTAATTTCTTATGAGAGATTTCTCGACCTCCGACGTATTGTCGAGAAGGAGTGGTTTAGTTAGTGTCGTGCGCATAACTAGAGCTCGGTGAGCTCGCCCGTGGAGTAGGAACCATTCAGTTCCGAACCACATAAATCTTTGTGTATTGCGTGTGATTATATTGTTGTTGTTATTTCTATTGTTTCCGTTGTGTATATTAATGACAATTGTAGACAAGCACGCAAGAACGATCGTATTCCACCGTACGACGAAAGAGGACTATTCACCCCCCTCTAGTCGGCCAACATCGATCCCCTACATTATACTTGGGTTAAACCTCATGTTTGAGATTTATCACTCGACTGACATTATGGACCAGTCGACTGGCTGAGCATTTGACACTTGGTATCCTAGTCAACTTGCATCAGTCGACTGAGATTATGACCAATCGATTGGTCAAGTAGTCAATTGAGCTTCAACTATTCGGGTGAAGCTTTAACAGTCGACTACCATTATGGGTAGTCGACTAGCCTTATGCAGTCGATTGCCATGGAGAAGCGATCGGTGATTTAGCTTTTATAGTCGATTGATCGATTGATCGCAAAGCAATGATCGGTGATGATGAGTGGTCGATCTAGGTATCCGTTGGAATTTTTTCAACATGGATTGAGTCGTTGTGAGACAACGACACTATGACCAGTCGATTGGTTCCTTTTGGTAGTCGACTGCTAGGTACGAAATTAGCTCGATGCAGGTTATAAAATGAGCTCAAGATGGAGGATTTTGCATCAGTTTTTGGGGAGATTTTGAAGAGAAATTGCTGTTGTATTCCAGACCTTCAAGAGCAATTCAAAGCAAGCAATCAAAAGCACTCTTGTAAAATTTTATTTACATTTCATTTGTATACTTGTATTTGCTTGGTGTATTACTTTTGTAATCTTTTTGTAAGAGGTTTCTCCACCTCAGGAGTGTTTTTCGAGAAGGAGAGGTTTATTAGTGGTGGTGTGCATAGTCCTATGTTCCGAACCACGTTATATCTTTATGTTCACTTGTGCATTTGTGTTTGTTATATTTTGTTATCGTTATTTGTTTCCGCCATGCTAACAAGTCTTGTAGACGAACGAGTACGAAAGAATTCCAAGCGACAAGTAAAATCGCTATTCACCCCCCCTCCCCCCTCTAGCAACGCCATTCGATCCCTAACAATTTGGGCTTAACACTTAGGTATTATATACCTTTGTATTTTATATATACTTGTCATGTTTTGTTTGCTTTGTCATGTTATGACATCATATTTCATTTAAGTATTTAACATGTTATGCTTATACTTAGGTTATATCTTTATGCCATGACATCATGATTATTGTCACATGCTTAATTATGCTATCTTATATGCCATGATTATTATTCATGCATTTAGGTTAATTAAAATTGATTTAAGAACAATGATATGATTTGAAGTCTCATGTATAAGGGAATCAAATAGAGTTGCCTAGAAAAATGCATGAAACTCTAAGAACCTAAACCCACATCTCACAAGAACATTAGATTGACATGTGTGTGTTTGATATACCCTAGACACATGTGAGATGCTAGGAAATAAGTTAAGTTCATATGCTTATTTAGTACATCATAATGAACTTAGAACTCATTAAGTGATAATGATGAAAAATGTGAAAACCTAATGTACAAGTCATGTACATCTAGCCCAAAGACCATAGTTCAAAATAGGTTTTAAAATCATTTAAAGTCATTTTAGAAAACCTTGGTGAAGTCTATCTTTTGATAGCAATCACCATTGATGAAGTTGATACAAAGTAGGCTCAAAACATTGAAATTTTCAATAGTTTTTAACTTTGTATCAATTTTATAATTTAATTGGTATTTTAATTTAAAATTATTTTTCACCCATTATATTTCATGTAAGTAATGTACGTATGAATTTTCAAAATTTTTCTAAATACATATATTTACTTATATATTTTCAAAATTCATTTATGCAAATCTGATTTTTGGAAATCAGATGTCGATCGACTGCCTCAGTCAGGCAGTCAACTGATTGCTGATCAAGTCGATTGCTAGGCTGATTTAGGGTAAACAAAATTTGTTTAGTTCATTTTTAGCTATCCCTAGGTACCCTAACATCTCCTAACCCTAGGATATGCTTTGGAAAGCATTGGAAGGGTGAAAATTCATTAGAAATGAATTAGGAGAGGTGTTTAGGGTGAAAATCAAATTTTAAGGGAGGTGAAAGTTCAATGTTGAATTTTTACTCTTAATTTCGATTGTTTAGAATTCTTATTGGCTTAGGGTCTCTCCAAGGACATTATTGGTGCAATGGTCAAGGGTGAACGAGCCTTTAGGGGGAGGTTATCCATCAAGGGATGATGGATGAGTTTTTCCTCAAAGGGGGAGAGTTGAAGAATAGTGAAGATTGTTTCTCATTTAGTAATATGTGATTTATCACTAGAAAGAGTGAAGGCATCCTAAATGTTTTTGGAACAAGGGAGAGAATGTAAGATCTCATTGGTATATGAGACATTGATACCCTTGGGGAGAGACTTTTTGATGTATATCAAAAAGTAAGAGAATTGATGGCTAGAGTTAGGTAGTCTAACTCAAAGGTTTTGTCAAACATCAAAAGGGGGAAGATTATTGGTGCAATCGGCCCAGGTCACAATTAATCAGACTCGAGTTTGACTCGAGTAGTAGTTTGATGTTTGACAAAATGATTGACAATGTGATTGTCATAGAAAGTCCAAGAATGGTCTTGGCATTTGAGAAATTCAAGTCTTGGGTACTTGGTATGAAAAGTCCAAGTCATGTGTACTTGGCAAGTAAAGTCCAAGTCATGGATACTTGGAATTTGAGAAGTCAAAGTCCTGGGTACTTGGCATGAAAAGTCCAAGTCATGTGTACTTAGCAAGTAAAGTCCAAGTCATGGGTACTTGTAATGAAAAGTCCAAGTCATGAGTACTTGGGAATTAGAAAGTCCAAGCATGGGTCTTGACAATTGGAAAGTCTAACATGGAGTTGGCAAGGGAAGTCCAAGAGTGTGATATTGGCGGCATAAAGTTCAAGCATGGATCTTGACAGTATAAGTCCAATATTTGACAGCGTAAAGTCCAAACATGGAGTCTTGGCAGCATAAGTCCAAATGTATCTTGGCACTTGGAAAGTACAAGGGTGTGATATTGGTGGCGTAAAGTCTAAATTATAGTCTTGGCGGCATAAGTCCAATGTTTGGTGGCGTAAAGTCCAAGCGTGTGTCTTGGTGGTGTAAGTCCAAATGTACCTTGGCAAAGTAGACTCGGTTAATATGATAATAGCTGATGAAAGCACCTAAAGGCTAGTGTTTGGATGAACGAGTCATGGAGGACTCGGAGGGATTCGATAGGCATGAGGTTGATGGAGGTGGCTAGAAGACTTAGGTCTAGACTAAGGGTGGTCTATTAAGTATGAGGAGATCATACTTGGGTTAAACCTCATGTTTGAGGTTTATCAATCGATTGGGGTTATGGACTAGTCGACTGGCGAAGTGTTTGACACTTGACAGCTTAGTCAACTTGCATAAGTCGACTGGTCAAGTAGTCGACTAAGCTTCGACTGCTCGGGTGAAGCACTAAGCAGTCGACTGCCATTATGGGGAGTCAACTAGGCTTGAGCAGTCGACTACCATGGAGGACAGTCGATTGATTTAAGTGGACATGAGTATAGAATCTTTGGTAGTCGACTACTACGGGCATCAGTCGACTGATAGTAAGAGCAATCGACTGTTAAGATATCCATTAGAGTTTTTCAGCGTGGATTGTGTCGTTGTGAGACAACGACACTATGGGCAGTCGACTGGTGCCTTTTGGCAATCGATTGCTAGATGTGAAATCAGCCATCTGTAGGTTATAAAAGGAGCAGCTAATGGAGGATTTTGGCCATGGTTCTTGAATGGTTCTAGGGGCAATTTGAGGCGAAGTATTGGTGCATTTAAGGGTTCTTCAATCTCGCTCAACCAACCAACAAACAAAGCATTCAAAGCAATCTTTGGTAAAGTGTTCTTTACATTGTTGTTGTATTTTTTTTGTATTTGCTTGTATTTCATTCTTTTTGATATAAGAACCATTATACGAGGTTTCTCCACCTCTTATGTGTCATCATGAAGGAGTTTATTAGTGGTGGTGTACATCACTAGAGCTCGCTTGAGCTCGACCCATGGAGTAGGAACTCTAGGTTTTGAACCACGTTATATCGCCGTGTATTGCATGTGTTGTGTTTGTCTCGTGTTGTATTTATTTCTATTTATATTCCGTTGTGCACACTAATATTTTGTAAATGAACACAAACGAATTCGAAGCAACAAGTGAAATCGCTATTCACCCCCCCCCCCCTCCAGCGATGTCATCTTATCCCTAACATGTCAAAGGGGGAGAAATGAATGACTTAAGTTAGATAAATCTTCATTATGCTTTGGCATAAAAAATCCAAGTATAGATACTTGGCATGGAGAGTTGGGCTTATGGGACAACCTAACTTAAATGTGTTGTCAAACATAAAAAAAATGGGAGATTGTTGATGCAATCGACCCGGGTCACGATTGACTAGACTCGAGTATGACTCAAGTAGTGTTTTGATGTTTGACAAATGGATTGACAATGTGATTGTCATGGGAAAGCCCAAGTCATGAGTACTTGACAATGAAAGTCCATGCATGGATCTTGGCAATCAGAAAGCCCAAGTCATGGGTACTTGGCATGGGAAGTCCAAGAACGATCTTGGCATGGAAAGTCCAAGCATGAGACTTGGTATGGAAAGTCCAACATAGAGTTGGCAAGGAAAGTCCAAGTATGGATACTTGGCAAGGGAAAAGTTCAAAGGTGAAGTCTTGGCAGTGTAAGTCCAAGTGTGTAGTCTTGGCGGCGTAAAGTCCAAGTGAACTTTGGCAAAGGTAGACCCGGTTAGCATGACTAGATTAACGAAAGCACTTGAAGGTTAGCGCGAGGATGAAGAGTAGTGGACTCAAGGGATCCAAGAGGCGTGAGCCTGATGAAAGTGGATAGAAGGCTGAGATCTAGGCTAAGGGTACTCGATTAACATGACATAGCCAATGGAAGCACTTGAAGGCTAGTGCAATGGGTGAATGAGTCGTGGAGGACTCAGAGGGATCAGATAGGCGTGAGGCTAATGGAGGTGGTTAGAAGGCTTAGGTCTAGGCTATGGGTGGTTATCAAGTATAAGAGGATCATATTTAGGTTAAACCTCATTTTTGAGGTTTACTAGTCGATTGATGGCTTTGGCCAGTCGACTAGTCGAGTGTTCAGTACTCAGAATGCCTAGTTGACTCGGGCAATCAACTGGGGCCATGACCCAATCGACTGGTTGTGTAGTGGACTTAGGCTTGACTGCTCGAGTCATATTTTGATAGTTGACTACTAATTTTGGGTAGTTGACTGGCCTTGAGCAATTAACTGTCGTAATAGCCAGTCGACTAGTGGTTGTGGACATGGGCACATAATGTCTCATAGTCGACTGGTCAGTCGACTACTGGATTGACAGTCAACTGCTAAGGTATCCATTGGATAGAATGTCAATGTGGATTAGTCTGTTGTGAGACAACGACACTGTGGGCAGTCGACTGAGGTCTTTTTGTAGTCGATTGCTAGGTGGAAATTCAGATCGCACGGAGGCATAAAAGGAGCTCGACGGGGAGGATTTCATAGCCGGTTCTTGAGATTTGAGGAGGGGTTTTGTTGCTGCATTCTAAACCTTCCAAGGCATTCAAAGCGACCAACAAGCATTCAAAGTAAAAGCACACTTGTAAAGTAGTTTTTGTTTAGTATTACATTTGTATCTTGTATTTGCTTGTTTGTGTTGTTGTTTAATGTTGTAAGCTTATTGTACAAGGTTTCTCCACCTCTAGATTATATTCCAAGAAGGAGATGAGGTTTAGTAGAGTAGACACTAAAGTCTGACCGTGGATTAGGAACTCTAGTTCCGAACCACGTAAAATATCATGTATTGCATGTGATTGTGCTTGTATTTTATTTTGTGTTATTTATTCTTATATATTCCACTACACACTAACATTTGTGTAGACGAGCACACGATCGAATGAAGAAATCAAGAAAATGCTATTCACCCCCTCCCTCTAGTGTGGTCACTGATCCTCAACAAAAGTCGAGTCAAAAGACGAGCATCACACCCTTCTTAGCGATCGATGCTCCTTCAGCTTACAATGCCATCTTAGGATGACCTTTTCTTTCAACATTTAAGGAGGCAACCTTTTCTTACCATCAAAAAGTAAAATTTCATATGGGTTGGCTGGTGGGGGAAGTCAGAGGTAAGCAGAAGATAGCTTGGAGTTGTTATATGCAGATGGTCCAAGCTGATCAGAAAAGAGCTCGGACAGAAGATCCCAATAGAAAAGCTCCTATAATTTTTGAAGTCTACGTGTTGGAGGAGGCGGTTGCCAAGAAGGAAACAATGGAAGAAGAGGAGTTCGTGGAGATAACCCTTGGAAAACTGACTCGGGTGGCACAACAACTGGAGGTGAAGGAAGAACTCATTGTCTGCTTTCGAAGAAATGAGAATATTTTCGCCAAGAATGTACATGACCTAATTAGAATCGATCCTCAAGTGATTGAATATCACCTGGAGAGCTCGACCGATCCAATAGAAAAGGAGACACTTTAGGCCTACAAAAGACAAGGACATTACTAAGGAGGTGGAGAAGTTGTTACAAGCAGGGCATGTAAAAGAAATTCAATTTCCTGAATGGGTGCCTATATAGTGTTGGTCTATAGGCCCTCAGGGTAATGACATATGTGTATTGATTTCTGTGATTTGAATAAAGTCTGCCCTAAAGACTACTACCCCTTACCTCATATTGATCAATTGGTTGATTCTACAGTATGTTATGAAGTGTTCTCACTTATTGATGTCTACCAGGGATACCATCAGATTCCTTTAGCTTTGAAATATCAGAGGAGTTTAGCTTTGTGATAACAGGGGGGTTATATTCTTATGTAGTGATGTCCTTTGGGCTTTAGAATGCTGGGGCCATGTATCAAAGGCTCATGGATAAGATATTTACTGAACAAAAGGGATGGTATGTGGAGGTGTGTGTGGATGATATTCTAATAAAATCTCGGCTCGACCTCGATTTAATACAAGACTTAGAAGAAACCTTTGCCACATTAAGACATGATAACATGAAGTTAAATCCCAAGAAGTGTTTGTTTGGAGTACGAAGTGGGAAATTTCTAAGGTATATTGTGATAGAGAAAGGACTACAAGTCAATCTAGAGAATGTTCAGACACTATGTAACATGGAGTCACCTACCAATTAGCAAGAGACATAGAGACTTATCGGAAGAATTATTTCATTATCTCATTTTATTACTTGATCAGCATATTGAGGGTTGCCCATCTTTTGGATCCTCAAGAAGGCATCTCGGTTCCAGTGGGATGATCAATGTGAATAGGCTTTTTAAGAATTGAAAAAGTAGCTGGCTCAACTTCTTTTGTTAGCTAAACCTGTCTCGAGGGAACCTTTGTGGGTATATTTAGCAATTTCTAAAGTGACAATCAGTTCGATCTTATTAAGGCAGGAGGGTTCTCAGCAGCAGCCTATCTATTATATAAGTTATATATTAAAAAGAGCCGAGCTGAGATACACTGAGTTAGAAAAGATGGTGTATATTTTAGTGTTGACTGCCCATAAGCTAAGGCCTTACTTCCTGGCTCATCCGGTGAATGTGTTGACAAGTAGTGAGCTAGGTCGGGTGATTACTAGACCTAATTCTTCTGGAAGATTGGCTAAATGGGTTGTGAAACTGAGTGAATACAATATTCAATATTATCCTCATACCATTATTAAGGGTCAGGCTCTGGTTGACTTTCTGGCTGAGGTGCTGGTTGATCTTGAGATCAACTCGACAAAGGAAGAAGGAGAGACAACCTTCTGGAAAGTTTTTGTAGATAGGTCTTCAGGAGTTGGAGGTAGTGGAGTAGGGGTGTTGCTAATGTCTCCTTCAGAAAAGGAAACTCATATAACCATACAGCTGGGGTATAAGGCATCTAATAATAAAGCTGAATATGAAACTATCTTATCCGGATTGCAAGCAGCTAGGGCAGTAGGAACCGACTCAATTCTGATGCACTCAGATTCTCAACTAGTTGTTTCCCAGCTTCAAGGTGCTTTCGCTATCCGAGAAGAGAGATTGCAGAAGTACTTTGGTGCCTTTGAGAAGTTAAAGGCTCATTTTCAAGAGGTGCATCTACAAAAAATCCTGAGAGAGTAGAATATGAAAGCAGATGAATTGGCTCAGCTAGCTAGCGTATTGATTGAATGAAAATCTCGAGATCCTTTGTGCCTATAGGTTCCTCCTCCTTAGTAGTGTACAGTGTGGAAGAGGCGATGGTTGAAGGCAATGGCACACCCGATTGGAGAACAAATATAATGGCTTATCTCCAATGGGAAGTCTTCCATAAGATACTAGAGAGGCATCATTCTTAATGAGAAGAGTGAAGCGCTTCATGCTTATTGATGAGATTTTATACAAGTCATCATTTGGGCGACTTTTATTAAAATGTCTTGGGAAGAAGGATGTCGAGTGGATACTTAGGGGAATCCATGAAGGATGTTGCGGGGGATCGAGCGTTGACTCGGAAGGTGTTACTGGCTGAGTACTTTTGGCCGACCTCCATCAAGATGCAGTCCGCCTGGCTAAGGCTTGCCAAGCTTGTCAAATGCATAGTAACATGTCAAACTGATCAGCCGAGCTAATGAAGGTCGTGGTAGCTTACTATCCCTTCAACTAATGGAGAATGGACATAGTCGGGACAATCGCTACGACTCCTTTGTGAAGTTCTTACTAGTGGTTGTTGATTACTTTTCTAAATAGATGGAAGTTGAGTCTTTGGCTAAGATTTGCAGAGGTAGCAGTGATACAGTTAAGATTTGCAAAGGTAGCAGTGATACAGTTCTTATGGAAGAATATTGTTTATAGATATGAGATTCCATGGAAGTTAGTCAGTGATAATGGACGTCAGTCCCAGGGTCGAAAAATTCGAGAATGGTGTCAAAGTCTGAATATTCAATAGACTTTTACCTCAGTATCTCATCCCCAAGATAATATGCAAGTGGAAGTAGTTAATTGAATTATTATTCAAGGATTGAAGGCTAGATTAGGAGCTAACTGAGGAAATTGGGTGGATGAGCTCCCGAAAATATTATGGGCTTATCAAACTACACCTAAGGCAACAACAGATGAGATGTCTTTCAGCTTAGTGTATGGGACCAAGGTTGTTATCCCTGTAGAAGCTATTGAGAACAGTGTCCGATTCCAAACTTATGACTCAGAACATAATCAAATATTGAG
This sequence comes from Wurfbainia villosa, assembly GCA_025175895.1. NCBI lineage: Eukaryota > Viridiplantae > Streptophyta > Magnoliopsida > Zingiberales > Zingiberaceae > Wurfbainia > Wurfbainia villosa. The sequence goes on from CM046008.1 coordinate 4,409,091, forward strand.
TACTAAGCTGGATCTGGTGAAAGAAAGACGGGAGTAAGCTTGAGTTTGAGCTGAAGCATACAAGAAGAGAATACAATAAGTCTTTAACAAAAAGGTGATACCTTGAACATTTCAAGTAGGAGATATAGCTTTACACAAGATCAATCCTGCTGGAGACTCAGGGAAGTTAGCCCATAATTGGGAATATCCTTACAAAGTTACTTGGCAAGTTGCAGGAGTTGCTTATTACCTCCAAGATGCATAAGGGAAGGAGTTACCTAGGCCTTGAAATGCAGTTCATTTAAAATGTTTTTATTATTGAAAAGAAGGAAGTGTAAGTAAAAGGGATAAGAAAAAGGGAGTACTGATTCTGCATTTGTATGCTTACATTAAAAAGGGGTAAAAAAAATACAACATTCTAAAGTATCCACTCTTATGACACCATGGTTTTCAGTTATACACAGGAGCAAAAAAAATTACATTTTGAAATAATCTAGGGGATAACATTGAAGGGGCATCTCCCAATTGAGGAACGAAGCCGACTATTGAGTGGGAGGAAACCCTTGTCCTGTATATTGGTGAGATGCCTCCTTTAAACCATCGTAGAAGGTGGTCTTTATTCGGGGAATTAGGCATTCTTGTCTTTGTCTTTCAGAAGCCTCTACATCTTGACAAAATTTAATGCAGTGCTCCCAATAATTCTTCTTCTGTTGTGATTGTGCCTCTGTTAGTTGGGCACGACACAGAGCTAATTCTTGAAGGAGGAATTCTTCCCTTGGCGGGCTATCTCTTGAGCCGCTAGACTTGCCTGATTCTGTAAGGATGTTTGCTGATGGACTTGAGCTTGATATTGGGATAGGGAGCACCCTAACTCTTGATAATTGATCTAGCCTATACACTATAGGTCAGAGAAGACAAGTCATTCTAGAACAAATAAGGAAGGGTTTAGAAGAACTTACCAATTCTAGGGTGTGGTGCATGCTTTCCATTCAGGGACTCAATTCCTCTTGATGAAGAATTCACAAATCTCTTAAAGATATGGGGGAGGAGAAGGAAGAGGGAGTGGAATTAATTCACATACTTGAGCGGAGGACGGGGCCACTATATCAGAATATCGAATGACCTCGATAGGGAGAGAAAGAAGAACCTCAGAGGGTGATGAAAGAGCACTAACAGAAGGTGGGCTTGAAACAGTGTTTATGGAAATCCCTTGTGAGGAAGGGTTGATTAACGCTTGAGGCAACCAAGGAATGATAGGAGAAAAAGTATTGATATCCAGAACAACTTCTACTACAAAGGAGAAAGAAGGAGAAGAGGAGTTAGGGTTTGGCATTGTTGAAGAAGAATCTATATCCCCTAGGGTTAATAGGGAGGATGAGGGAGGAGGAACTGTTGGTGGGGGTGGTGAGGAAATGGAGGGGGATGCTACGGGAGAAGGCATAGAGGCAACAGGGAAGAGCTCATCAATAACAGAGGTAGTTTCTTCAGAGAAGGAAAGGGAAGAAGAAGGGGAATTAGGGTTTTGTGACGTAGGAGTCGAAATGAGTGCCTCTAATGACACAAAGGAGATGGTGTTAGAAGGATGTGACGAAGGTAAAAGTGATATTACTAATGGCTGGGAAGAAGTAGGGATAGGAGAAGGAGTGGCAAAAGGAGGGTTATCGATGGTCGGGGCAGCTAGTGAAGAAGAGGGGTTGGCGGATATTCCTATGGAATCGACGTGCTTCTTTTGAATCTTCTGGCAAGAGCGCTCAGCATGACCGCCTTCATTTTTGAGAATAAGAAAGTGAAGGTGTTACACAAATAAGGGAGGGGAAATTCTTAAGCCAAGTAGCGGCGACAGGCGACACTTCAACGCTGAAAAATTTGAAAGGGTGGAGGGTGAAGCCAGGAAATCCTATTTAAGGAGTGGCAGCGAGTTCTCTATAAAAGGAAGGAAAGGGGCTTGCAATTGGGGTTGTATGCAATAGGAAAAGCCCAAGGGACAGTAAGTTAGTGGACTAAGTTATCAATTTGTAACATAAGAAGTCCAATTATGGAGTTTAGTTGTGGAAGGTTTTCATAGATGTCTTTCGTATGGTCGACCGAGGTTGTTCATAAGCCCTTGAGTTGGTCTACATTCTTACTTAGTTCGGCATTGGCCAAAGCTTACTATCCTAGTGCGGTGATGGAATGGAGGAGTCGGATTTAAGGTATGATTCACTTTGGAAGAATGGTGGAATATATTACTACGACCAATCGAGGTAGTTCGTAAGCCTTCGAGTCGGTCTGCATTCTTACTCAACTCGCCATTGACTGAAGCTTACTGTCTCTGTGAGATGGTGGAATGGAGGAGTCGGGTTTAAGATAGGATTCACTTTGGAAGAATGAGGGAGTATATTACTACGGTTGGCAGAGGTAATTCGTAAGCCCTCGAGTCAATCTACATTCTTACTCATCTCGGCATTGGCCGACACTTACTATCCTCGTGCGATGGTGGAACGGAGGAGTTGGATTTAAGATAGGATTCACTTTGAAAGAACGACGGAGTATATTACTACGGTCGACAGTTCGTAAGCCCTCGAGTCGGTCTACATTCTTACTCAGCTGGACATTGGCCAAAACTTACTATCCTCGTGCGGTGGTGGAATGGAGGAGTTGAGTTTAAGGTAGGATTCACTTTAGAATAACAACTGAATATATTACTACGACTGATCGAGACAGTTCATAAGCCCTCGAGTCGGTCTACATTCTTACTCAGCTCACCGTGGGTTGAAGCTTACTATCCTCATATGGTGGTGGAACGAAGGAGTAAAGTTTAAGGTAGGATTCACTTTGGAAAAACAACAAAGTATATTACTATGGTCGACCGAGGCAGTTTGTAAGCCCTCGAGTCGGTCTACATTCTTACTTAGCTCGGCATAGACCGAAGTTTACTGTCCTCATGCCATAGTGGAATGGAGTCGGATTTAAGGTAGGATTCACTTTGGAAGAACGACGAAGTATATTACTGTGACCGACCGAGGTAATTTGTAAGCCCTCGAGTCGGTCTACATTCTTACTCAGCTTGACATGGGAAGAAGCTTATTGTCCCCATATGGTGGTGAAATGGAGGAGTCGTGTTAAATACGGAAAATTTAAAATACTAAATTTAATGGCCAAAAATTTAAGAAAAATAATCTTAGAAATTTTTCGAGATTTTTAGGAATTTTTTCGAAATTTTTCTGGATTTAAACGGAGTCCGTACGATATAATTATGGGGATAGAATAACTAGGCTTTGGTGGAGTTTATTTAAGGGGGTTAATTGGCGACATTAACCTAAGTTTTTCTATTTCCCCGTGCGCCGGTTTTTCTCTCTCGCGACCCCTCTCCTCAGCCGACAGTTTCTCTCGCGCTTTCTTCTTCTTCTGCAATCTTTTCACCGCACGCCGCACCCGACCTTCCGCGAGGTTCCTTCTCCGCGAGTTTTCCCTTTCTCGCGCCCGAGCCAGCCTTGCCGACTTGCCGCCCGAGAGCCTGTGGTCGGTCGTCCCTCTACAAGCGCCGACAAACGCGATGTCTGCCTTCCGCCGCTCTTCTCCGGCTCCTCGCCTCTGACCGCCGCCCTTCCCGGTGCCCAGGCCGCCGACTTCTCTTCCTCGCCATCCATAGTCGCATGTTCCAGCTCCTTTTCCACTGACGCCGCCCTTCCCTGCGTCTACCGCCACCGCAATCTAGTTGCCGCCGTTCTGTCCCCTCGGGTGCACCAGCAGCTGCCACCGTTTCTCTTCCCCGTGCTTGCGGCCACAGGATCGTCGTCGGCCTTGCGTCCGACACCACAAGCAGGGGTCAGCACCATCGCACTGTCACCGCCTCCGTTGGAGGTGGTGGTCTCTTCGGTGGTCGCGGGAGCAAGTGATTTAGGGCAGCGGCTTGGAGCGTGCGCCGGCAGTGTTCCGTTCTATACTGTTCAGGAGCGGTGAGTCTCAATCGGAGCAAGGTAAGGGTTTACTTTTGTCTTAATTTGGATAGGATTTTTTTAGGGTTGTTGTGGATCATATTTATTGGTTGAGTTCGGTCTGTAATTTGGGCAGTTTACCTAGGGTCGACAAACAAAGGAATTGGGGATATTGGTTGCTGGTGGGATCCTAGGGCCGGTAAGCACGATTTTAGTGTTATTCGATTGATCGTTATGGTATTCGGTTGTTATTGTATGGTTGGATGATATTTTGTTTGTTTCGGATAAATTTTGGGTTGTGGGATGGATCTACTTTGGGTGAGTTAGCTGTGAGGTTTTGTTTGGATGTTGTACACATGATGATAGGAGTTGAGAAATTATATTCGAGTAATTGGACAAAAGGATGGTTATATTAGGTGGAAGGTGATCGAGATTTTATTAAGCCTTTGGGTTAATTGGTTATGTAAGAAATCGATTAAGTATTCGATTTGTCGGTGGATTGCATTTTTGTGCTTAACAATAGTTATGTTGTATGCAGGTTTCGGTCACGAGGCAGGTTCACGGTCGTGACGATTTGGTTGTTTTCTCAAGCATTTTATCAGGCGGGTATTTTGACTTATCTCTTAGATATAGTCATGTTGATATGCTAGTTAGTATAGCTTGCAATAATTTTCATATTTACATGCCTAGTATGTTATTGTGCCTACTTGATACATGCATTGGATCAGTTTATAGTTATACTTTCCCTGGTTTATTTGGATCATTGATATGTACTTATTGGTTGTGCATATTATTCGGATATGTGTTTTAGTTGGTATTTACATGCTTTAGTATCATGCACCATCTTGCATGATTGCATGCTGGCTGGACGGGGTTCCTTTATAGTTGAGCCCGCAGCCAGTTACATGGTCTGCACACACTACCACTCATGGGTTAGTGGTACATCAGGAGGATGTGTGCAGTTGCTCTGTCAGGCTCCGCTAGTCCGCTCATGGGTAGCGATGAGACAACGTGGTAGCGGGCAGGGATCCCTCCTCTGGTCTACGACACCGGGAGATGAGAGCTTTGCTCCCCCACTCTGTTTGGGGCAGGGAGATAGGTATACTCCGATAGCATCCTGTCCACTCGGTCACTTAGGAGCAGTGATGGCAGAGTGCACAGTTGTCATAGCCCTACCCACTCGGCTTCACCATCGCGTGTGAGGCGGCTGACTGGCATCAGGGGTGACCATGTCATTTGCACCGTATGCATTTTGCATGGATAACATTTGTATTGTGTTTGCTACATTTTTATTGCCACCTTGGATGTTGCATATGATTGTCATGCATACAGGATATATATTTGTATATGGTGATGACTTTATTTCTTCTAGTATGGCACATGCTCCTATATCAGGGTAGGAGATTCAAGTAAGTACAGTCCTTTTGTATTTCTTTCTTGCATACCCTATATATATGAGACTATACTGGCATGATTGTTATTGTTAGTTATATCTTACTTTGCATATCGACTATATCCATTGAGTTCTTTGAACTTACCCCATTGTTTTTATATCTATTTCAGGATGAAGCTGTCAGGAGAGTCCAGCTGCCAAACCCCCACATCGTGATGGTTTTTATTTGTTATTTGTTTTATGGATTTGGATTTTGATTAGAAGATATGTTTAAGACCGGAGTTGGATTTATGTACTCGTGGATTTTGGTGTCCTTATGGACCTTTATTCGGATTTTTATTCGATTGGATTTGGTTGAGTATTCCTGCCCAGATGGCAGAAGGGGTAGATTTAGATGTGATATACTTTTGGTTATGTCATTTGATTGTTGGCCTGAGGCCTTTTTTATTATCTGCGTGTGTTGTTTGGATTCCGATCGTGTTGACCGATGTATAGTGGTCGTGTAGGCCTTGTATGTAAGTTTGGTATTGTCACCCGTACAGGGGAGATGCTGCCAGATTTTCATCTAGCGGGGACTCCCCCGGGGCGTGACAAGTCGAGTTTAAGATAGAATTCACTTTGGAAGAACGACAAAATATGTACTCCAATTGGCTGAGGCAATTCATAAACCCTCAAGTCAAATCTTATGTTTTATTCCGCTCAATGGTCAAGGTCATTTATGCCTCTTGGATGGACCTTCATTCTTCCACTAGGCTTATATAATGGGGAATAGTCATTTACTTCATCCTTGTTCTGCTAAGGCAGTCTACATTATACCTGTCGTGTTTCTGAAGCTCATTAGCGAATTAATTATATCATCATGCATGTCGTACATGGAAGTAAAGAAAAGAATTCTGAAAGTATAATTTCCAAAAAAGAGGTGTGAGGTGTCAATTATCAAATTTTGAGTTTCTTTATTAAGTGCAGTGCAAATTATGGAATGATAGAAGTAGTATCATAACATATTTATTTAAAGTCATAAAAAGAAACACAGTTACTCCGTGATAGAGAGAAGGAGGTACATTTTAATAAGGGAGAAGTTAAGAGGCCTCTCGGATAATCTTCTCTTATATTGGGATATCTGACAGTGGAGTGACCAGAGGAAGCATTTGGGAGAGATGGTGCCACCCGAGAGTTCTATATGCTTCACGAGCCCAGACCTGGTTACATTGAGTAACTGCCAATTCTTGACAAAAATAGTAGGTGCAAGTAGATGTAGAGCACAATCGAGAACGTAAACTCTCTATTAATCCCTCCAATTCCATTATACGCTATTGGTCAGGGGTAGGGTGTTCAGTGGGAGGAAGTTCATCTCTCGGTAGTAGGTTATCAACCATGTATTGAGAAGATGCTCTGAAATATAGAGAGGATATAAAGTAGGAGGATAAATGAACAAAGCGAAGGACTATTTATAGAAAAGGAGGTGTTAAAATGATTTCTGGGGAAGAGATAGGGTAAAAGTTGAAGAGTCTCACATATTAAAGAGGAAGGCAAAAGGTTATGCTAAGTAATGGTTGGTAGGTACGGGGAATGTCATATTCCTTTAGTTGGGATGACATGAAGATAAATGCATACAATTGAAAATTCTACAAGGGTTTCTATGATACGGTTTCTCATAACAACATAGTATTAGTCGACTGGTATGAAGGAGATGTTAGTTGGGTATAATTAGTATAAGGAGGCTCATCGACTCATTGGCAAAGTTATTGTTATACTAGTTAGATAGTACAGTAAAAGAGAAAAAGGATACCTTTAGTATGGAAAAATATAATTGTCATATTACACCAAAAGATAGATAGATTTATTACAAGAAATAAAGTCATTATAGGTCAAATGCTTCTGTTGGATATCTAGCAAGAGCAGTCTCAACCCTTATAAAACTATCGTCTTCTCCTGGGGGATACCCTCGATCCTCAAACTGTTTATTAGATTCTTCAAAACCCATTATAAATATGTTAGTAGCCTTATCGTTTAATTTTTTTATCAGTTCTTGCCGTCGCACTTTCCAACGAGCTTCTTCAGTAGATATTTGGGTGACAAGAGCAACTTTAAGCTCGTCTCTCTTTTTGGAGACGGCTAATGCCTTATGGCCGAGGGAATCTATAGTTTGAGTGTGTTCCAACTATAGTGATTGCAACCGATTTGTTACCTCTAAGAGGTCCCCTGAAACTTCACAAATCACAGAAGAGAGCTAACCTAGTTGAGTTCAAGCATAATCATGAGCTGCTTTAAGAGTTTTGATGGAAGATAGGGCTTGCATCAGTTCAGCAAGGGATTTTGCTTGCCTAGCCTAAGTCTCTTGGAGTTGAATCTGTTACTCTTTCAATTCTCTGGATAAGGTCTTAGTCTGTTGAAATCAATCACTTTCGAGCAACAATTGGGTGTGCAATAGATCAGTCTTGTGGAGAGCTTCTTCTCGATCACGCCCCACATTGGACAGTTCAACCCTAAGATCAACACATGTTTTTCTCAGAGCCTCCTCTGAGTTGAGTAGGGTTGCTTCGCGTTGTTTAACTTGGGTTAATTAGTGCGTTATTTGTTTTAGCCGAGTCTATGAAGTGGTGTGGGGGGCTTCTATAGTGGATTGGTACTCGGCTAAATGACACACTACCTCATCATAATCAGTGGTTGCCTGTAAAAGGAAAGTGAAAGATAAGTTAGGAAAATTCTCATAGCAAAAACATGAGCAAGTTAAGAAGATGATTATTAGAGGGGATACCGCTATGAGGTTTACTTGCAAGCATTCAAAAGGACTCTACACCCCTGATTGGCTAAATAGTTTTACTCCTTGAGGAGTGTGGATCTTGAGAGTAGAGTGCAGGGTGATAGCAGGAGGATTATTGTAGATGGAATAGAAGGGGGATCATCCCTTATGATGGGATTTGATTCGACCAGAGGAGAAGAGAATTCAGGTCGGGGGGAGGTAGTTGGAGTTTCTTCTAGGCCTGGAGCTAGGGGTAGCGGGATGAAGTAGGCCCCATTTCTGAATCTGAAGATAGAGGTAGGGTAGAGGAGGACAAAATGAGAGAACTACCTTCATGCCTAGGAGAAAGGGATTTGGATGCAATAAGATCCTCCTCTGATGGGGAGGGGGGGAGGATTGTAGTGGCGAAGGCGACGATGAAGAGGAGGATGACTAGGAGAGTGGGAGGAGGAAATTATAGGAAGGGAGGGATGAGTAGAGGGGCCCCCCTTTCAGTCGGAGTGATTTAATTTCCTTTGAGAGGGAGAGGGAAGGTTTTGTTGAGATGGTGAGGGAACAAAATGCTCTTCGAACGGTAAAGAGGTGACCTCGATGGTTAAATCATGAAGAGGAGAGGAAGGGTGGCTTGAAGATTTTGTCAGTTTGTGTTTTCCTTTCCCTTTCTCGGTTATAGCCTCCAATATGCTCATCATGACCTTTTGTATTATATCGTCTACAACAAGATAAAAAGGTATAAACTGTTAATAGAACTTCATATCATAAAAAAATTCATAATAATACACCACTTATTAGAATAGTGTCATCCGGAATGAAGGGAGACAGTCCAAAGTGGCCTAGAAGATGAGCGTCCAGGAGTAGATTAGAGTTATAGTGGTGGTCTTGAAGAACTCTCTTAACCACGGGAAAAGGGCATTTCAATCGGTACTCTTAGAAGGAGGAGGTCCGAGTGTTTTGAGAAGGAGGAGCCATAAGTGAGGGATTGCGAGGAAAATGGAATACTACTTACTTGGGACTAAAAGGTGACGATTGAGAGAGGGAGAAGAACTTCTTGGTGCTGGAAAGGAGACCCGAGAGCGAAGCACCTATTGGCTAGGGTTACCGAGTAGGGCTAGGAAATTAAAATCGGGGAGGGAGGAAGACGATGAAAGTTACAACAAAAATGGGGGAGCCTCTGGAGTTGGATGGCATATTCTGTCTAAATAAAATGGAAGAGGTGTATTTATCACAACCGAAAAAACTAAGCACAATGGTGAAACCCAGGAATGTACAAGGATCACTTGAGTAACCATCACATTAGAGAAAATGACATAATATCCAAGGAGTGAATAAGAGGAAATGGGAAAGTGGTGTATATGCATCACTAACATCAAATAAAATGATCAGTCTGACTATTTTAGGGGATAGCTACTGATACTGCAATAATACAATTAAGTGATTAGGAGACTGAGTCAAGAAGAAATAGCTCAGGAAATGAACCGAGTGTTGAGTCAAGAAGAAACAACTCAGGAAATGAATCGAGCATTGGATCGGGAAGGAAATAGCTCGGGAAGTGAGCCAGTGTTGAGTCAGAAAGAGGCAGTTCGAAAAGTGGGTCAAGTGTTGAGTCAAAAGAAAATGACTCAAGAAGGGGGTCAAGTGTCGAGTCAGGAAGGAAACAGTTTAGAAAGAATGCGGAGTGCTGAGTCGAGAAGGAAATAGCTCGGGAGGCAGGCAGAGTGCTGAGTCAAGGAAGAGTTCACTCGGAAAGCTAACAGAGAACTAAATTAGAGAAAGAAATAATAAGTCAGTTAAGGTGGACCTCATGAAATATTCCCTTGATGGTTTGTTAGAATTCATTTATACACGTCATCATCTTTAGTAACGGATTGAAGACAACTTATACACCCTACAAAAGATTCCTTACATAGTAATTCTCTAACGGCTTAACAACATCATCATTGGGATCGACGTAGCTTTCCACATGGACGATCACCCTAGTAATTTGTTATGCAATAACTTACCCTAAGAGATGACTGAGAGGGGATATTATCATTCTTACATTGTCTACTTATTTACTATTATTGCATTCATTACTCACTACTACTCGCTTCTTCCTCTCTTCTTACTATAAGCTTTAATTTAGACATCGGAAGGTCATAATTTAAAATTCGATGACTGTCTGATCTGTGTTAACTTTGACAAAGAAAGAAAGGTAAAATATTTTACTATTGTGGTTAGAGAAAACTCTTTTCTTGATCGCTTAAATCGAGAAAAAATAATTTATACCGCATCACCTCGCAAACTGTGTTTACTGTATGATATGAGATTGGTTTCCAACCGTCTCTTCATATGCTAGTTACTAGTTTCAAGGGCTAAAGATCTACTGTGATCTACCTTTCTTACGATGGTCCAAAGACGGACTGATAGAAACCGCTAGATTGACGAATTCCAATCTTTTTTTCACCAGAGATTAGTTTTCAAACTCAACCCTCTCAAAGAGTCCCGAAGAAATCAAGCGACCATACAAATAAATGTAAACAAAGAAGCAAAATATATATAAAACATATATAAATAACTATACGATGAGACGATACATCAATCACCATGCAAGTAAATGTCCATGCGAGCATGCACAATAATATGGAAGTCGGAGCCAATTTTCCATCTATATGTGCATCTATGTGCTTCACACCGATGCATGATATAGGTCGATAGCGAATGAAATATGGTCGAGTGAAATTTTATTTACGTAGGAGATTTTAGTTGTCATGTGGACCAAAACCTACCCCTATTCTTAGGGTGTATTTCATTCAAAAAATTTATTTAAAATCTTTATTATATATCTACTATTATATTATTTTATCATGTTTGATTTAAAGTAATTGATGATCCCCAAATAATAAGATCATAAAAGAGAATATAATATAGAATATGACCCAAACTTACCCCGCTGTATTTGATTCAAAATTTTTAAGTTATATGTCTACAATTATATTATTTCATCCAGTTTGATTTAATATAATTGATGGTCCTCAAATAATAAAAGATGTTCATTAAATCAATAAAAAGGTATGTAATCTAGAATATGATTATTTTGAAAATATATGCCCTCGGTCCCGCGGATATGACGGTTGATAAGTCAATAGATAAATTTACACAATGAATAAATATTGATTTTGAAGACACTCTAAAATCTTACTCTGAACTCAGATGATTATCTATTATCTTATTAATCGCATCCACGAACATAATCCTTCCGTGATTTACTCTCTCTCAAATCTTGAAGGGTCGAGCACGAGGAGATGATTAGATTGATAGTTTTAATATTTTACACAATTTTAAAAATAAAATATTTTTTTAATTTAAAAATTAATAAATTTTTTTTTTCAAAATTATCCTCAAATTTTTATCATTTCAGACAAATATACCCACGTAATAAATCTGAATGCGCCCGCGTAACCCTTCGCACAAATGGATCATTTGGGTACGGTTCGAGGAAGGTAAATAGAGCGGCGAAATCCGGAGGTGGGGCGTGCGATCGACGACGCAAGGAAAGGTCGACGTAACTTGGCTCTGCTTCCGCAGCAGGGGAAGGTCGTCGCTTGCCTACTCCGGTTGGCATTTCTTCTTTTCTCGCCGTAGAGGATTTTCTTACTCGTTCCTTTTTTTTCCCAGTATATGATTTTCTTCTTTCATAGTGTGAGCTTGTCGATTATTTTCTCACCTGAGATTTTGTAAAGTTTGTTTCCGTGCTTGCTCTTGGATGGTGCTGCTATGGTTGTAGAAAGTGCAAATGAGTTTGGATAAACAAGTATTTGTGGTAAATCCGACCAACAATGACGTAATCTCTTTTTGAGTTTCCTTTGGGTCAATCTGCATGGCTTTAAACTTAACCTAGAAAATGTCATTGGTGAAGAAGCATCCTAAATGACTGTATATGCTAACTAATTACGCCCTTTGGAAAAAACCAACAAGTTATATTTAGATGGAAAGGCCAATTACGCCCTATGAAAAAAGTAGGATGAGCGATCTGCTGGTGCAGAAGGATTTAGTTAGAACCTTATTGAGTGTAGTAGGCTAGCTAACTAATCAAACTATACCAAGAAAATCTAGCAGAAATTGAAGCAAGGTGTGCCAATTACAATCAGATTTTACATTGTTTACAATGATGTTAATTATGCAGTTGATCTAGATTTTTGTGAAGAAAATTTGGGTAAGTTGAAAAGGTTTCAACCTAACCAATAAGTTTTACTTGGTAAAGTGCTCTTCACATCGCAGATGCAAGTTAATGAAATATTTAATGAAGAGTATTTCATCATTGTTTACTTCCTTTTTTCTTGGATTCACAAAGATGCTGTCAAAACAATGACACTCAAGTTTCTATATGTAGTTTAGGTAGGGTAACTATTTATTTGTTGATTTCATATCTCTCCTTTATTTTCATTCTGCTATTTGACTATTCCAAATCCAACATACCCTTATTTATCGAAGGTGCAAAGGCAGACGCTGGCAGCCTTCTGTGGATTGTGTATCTCCTTCATTTCCATTTACTTTGAAGACATTGACAGGTTCTCACATCTCTGGTTCCAATTGTTTCAGAAGCTTGCTGACGGGGAAGAGGTAAGTTCTTGCTTTAAATTTTTGGACTTTTAACTCTCTTGTTCTACCTCTTGTTTTTAGATTTTCAACCATGATGGTTTCCTGTGTAGTTTGCTGCCCTTTTTACATCTCGCTCAACAGTTACTATCTATTAGTATCCCGCTAATATGGCTCGATTGTCAGTAAGGCAAGGGATGAAAATGATTCATGTACTCATTATGCGCATGAAGATGATGGAAAGCAATATATTTATGCTTTTATAATTGACAATTGTCTTAGCTGTCAAGAGAAGGAGTACTAGATTTAGGAGGAGCATATCAAATGTTGATCAAATATTGTGTAGATATAATATTAGGTCTGTAAACTTAAATGAGATGGTTTTTCATAGTGATCGACAATGTGTTGATAATTGTAGGATGAATAGAAGATCTTTAGCCAAACTTTATTATTTGCTAATGATTCACGGAAAATTGAAAGGAAACATAAATATGTCAATTAGTGAACTTGTAATATCTTTTCTTCATATTATTGCACAAAATGTGAAGAACAGGGTCCTAAAACACCAAACAACTAGATCCAGTGAGACAATTAGTAGCAATTTCATTTAGTTTTGAATTCTGTTCTAAGGTTACACAACATTTTGCTTAGGAAGTCGGAATCAAACTCAGAAAATTGCGTGGATGAGTGGTGGAAATCGTTTAAGGTACAAGTATATAATTTTCATAAATCATTTTAATGTACACAATAAATTAATTTAATTGTATGATACTTCTTTGTGTTTAGGGTTGTTTGGGAGCATTAGATGAGACTTATATTAAGGTCAATGCCCAAGTAGTTGATAGACCTAGGTGTCGAATCAGAAAAGATGAAATTGCAACCAATGTCTTGGGTGTATGTACACTGAACATGCAATTTAACTATATCATACCAAGTTGGGAAGGATCTGTGTCAGATAGTAGAATCTTAAGAGATACTATTAATAGGAGGAATGACTTGAAGATTCTCAAGGAAATTAAGTTTATATATATATATAATGGTTTGTTATGATGCACGCTCACGGTGTGTGCAATTGTAGGTGCGCAGACCAATAAACGATGATTAATCACTTGCGTAATGTGTTGCGTGCCCAACAGTCGCACGCACTGCATATATATATATATATATATATAAGTTATTATTTATGTGTTGTTGGATACACAAATGGATAAGGATTTTTGGCACTATATAGAAGTCAAAGGTACCACTTGATTGAATAGAGGCAAGGTTACCAACCAACAACAACCAAAGAGTACTTTAATATAAAACACTCTCAAGCGAGAAATTGCATTGAGAGGTGTTTTGGCATTTTAAAAGCTAGATGGACTACATTGAGAGATAAGTCTTTTTATTCTATTAAGACTCAATGTAAGATTATTTCTGCTTGTATTCTCTAAAATTTCATAAGGTCTAAAATGACAATTGATCTGATAGAGATTGAAGTTGGTGTCTTGGAGTCAAATGAAAGCCATGATGATGATTTGATCAGGCATTGTAAGACCAGTCTTGCTTAGACTGAATAGAGAGACAAGCTTGCAGATGATATATTCATGAGTTGGCTGTCATCATTTAATTAAATATAATGTTGTTTTTTGAAATTTGTGTTTCATTTCCATGTATTTGAACTATTTGGTTATGTTGTATTTGGGTTTATTATCCAATTTTGAATAATTTGAACAATTTAATTATATATGAGTTTTATATATTATCCATTTAAACCATTTGATTATGTTTTACGCATGCACAATGTTGTATTTGGATGGTTTAATTTCAGGTTTCAATGGAAGGAAAGAGCTTGAAGAGGCTAAAAGTAGTGGCAACGACCAAGGATGCACCAAGATCACAATCAGTTCTATTAACCCCAGCTGAACAAGTCGAAAGTTCAATGCCAACCAAGGTTAAAAGAAAAATTCATAGCACCAAACACGTATGGACAAAACAAGAGGATGCTGCATTAGTTGATTGCCTTGTTGAGTTGAGTAAAGATTCAACTTGGAAGAGCGAGAATGGTTTTAGAACTAGGTACTTTCTGAATTTGGAGAAACTCATGGCTGTTAAAGTGCCATCAAGCAATCTGAAGGCTACCCCTCATATTGAGTCAAGGTATAAGCTATTGAAGAGGCAGTTCTATGCTATCAATGAGATGTTGAATCATAGCAGTGGATTTGAGGGGAACGATATTGAGAAGTGTATCACTGCAACAAACGATGTCTTTGATGATTGGGTTAAGGTAACTTTTTATATTTTTGTGATTTTTCATTTCTTTGATGACTGTGGGGTTTTTTTTATATTCTAATGATATGTTTTTAATTTAGAGTCATTCGACTGCCATTGGTTTAAGGAACAAAGAGTTCCCCTATTTTGATGACTTGATGTCTGTGTGGGGGAAAGATCTTGCCACAGGAGCAGGTGCAGAAACCCCAGCTGATGTAGTAGAAGAGATAAATTTATGCGATGAAAAGGTTGACACGTTTGAGCATGAAATAGACGAACAGACTGAAGGTCATGAATATAAAGATTATGTCAGAGATGAAAAAAGGAAATCCGAAATGGAGACTCCAGATTTATCAGTTTGTTCATCAAGCAATAAGTCAACCACTATAAAGAAAAAAGGGAAGTTTGATGATGTTCTAGTTGACTTGGTGGGAGAGATTCGCAAGTATGTTACTACTGTTATAGAAGCTAATGAGGAGATGAAGGGAATTTCCACCTACTTCAAGCAACAAACCAAGAGCTATGATAGAAAAATGAGGATTTATGATGAGTTAATGGAACTTACTGACTTCTCTCGGCAAGAAATTATGGATGTCGGAGAGTACATTCTTAAGGATGAATACAAGGTTGACAACTTCTTTGCATTGCCAAAGGCACTTAGGAGAGATTATGTAGTGAAACAACTTTCTAAAATCAATCCATATTAATAAAGTTTCGACTTCTTAAATGAATTAGATATTCGAATAAGATTGTTACTACTTATACTTTGATATGCTTTTGGTCAGTCATGATATTATTTTGGACAAAATTTGTTGGATGAATGTCATTTTGGAATAATTAACAGCCATGCTCTACAGTAGGTGGTTTTAGAACTTTATGCGTTGATCTTTGGATGGCACTGAGTGAGTTTCTCATGTTGATGATCCCTATGAACGCATCTTAACTAGATAGCTTCTGTTTGTGTATTTGAATTCTTGTGTGGTTTGTGTTTTTTTTTTCTTCCAATTGCTTTTTATCAATTCATGGATGCTCATTGTTTGCGGTTAGTGCTTTTAATCTTGGCACTGTTTGCAGTGTTTGTTTTCTCTCTCTAAAACATGATACTCAGTTAATCTGTTTAAACTATGTTATTTTGTTGTGAATAACATGCCTATATGTTATAGATGAGGATGTTGCGAGCTTGCAAATTGTTGTCATCTTTGATTATTATAATGATATTAGACCTTTTACAGATTGTATTTTATAAGATTCAGTGATTATTTCACTTGCATCTATTGCTGGTGTATGGTGCGGATCTTAACTTAAAATTATTGGTCTGCCAGCAACGGAGATAATGTTCAGTTATAATTTATCGTTGCTTTTTTGAATAAGCTCATTCTTGTGATACTCTAGCAAAAAGTAAAATTTTCTAAACGATTGAAACAGAGATCAACTTTTGTCATATAATAACAAGAGAGATGCTCCTGGCACCGATTTCCTTGAAAATTATCTTCGTCCTGTTGATTGTCATATAAAAGTTATCTGATGTAGCAAATGCAACCACCGTTGTCTGATGACGTCCCACCAAAGCTGGCGTTCTTAGTTGCAACAAAAGGCGATTCATTTGTTCTCGTCTGTCTCCATTAATCGATCGCAGAACAGTGATACACTGTTGCAACATCAGTGTACATTAGAACAGACCCTCATTAAAGTGAACAGGGTCTAACACTAGTATACACGGTGTCACAGTGAATTTTAACGTCCCACCAAAGCTGGCGTTCTTAGTTGCAACATATCTTTCTATGTACATTAGAACTCTGGCAGATAAGTTGGCATGGATAGACTTTTAGCAGCTCTAAGAAGCTCTGAAATGGTTCCATGAGACACCGTATACAAGCATTACTGTCAGCTTTGAAGCTGAATTCAATTATAAATTTAAATGCCAAAATAAATTCTCCACGTGGAGAATCAACGGCTAAAAACATTGACCTAAAGACATTCATACCACATATGTACAAAGGCAAGCTAATAATCCCATACCTATTAATGGATTATGGGTTAATTTATAAAATGTGGATACGTGATATAGAATTAACATAAGATTTTCTATGGAAGCTTGGACAGTGTATAAATATCTACTAGAAGAAGAAAACTACAAAAGCATAATAGTATGCACTTTTAAAAGCTCTCCATTGGAATGGATAAACTTAAAAGTAGAACCAACAAGACATTGAATATCTAATTCTAAAGAAGACAGGGTAGAGGACTATGTTCCATCAGATACAAAACATGACTGGGAAACTCTATTTGATCCTGAAGAACAGGTGAAATATTGGAGGGTTTCAATATAAGACTACAACTGACTTTGAAAAGACCCAGTCGACTCCATATACTATACCTTAGCCGTCGAAACATGTATAGAGAAAACTTACTGACCATCAATATATTGAACAACATTTTTTCCATTCAAAATTACTACTCAACATACTGCCTTATTGAGCCATTATCGTAAGGTAAACGAAAAATGACTACGGAAGAAAAATCACCCAACAACTAGACAATACAGACTAGAACTAAGACAAGCTGCTGCAACCCACAATAGCTCACCAACAGACCCATGAACTTCAGCCTCCATGGGCTCACTCTCACTTAGAGGATCTATTGAAGAACAAAACCTCTCCAGCATAATGGAACTGTGACAAAGTATCTCTACCAGAATAACATAGTACCTCCACCAGAAAAGAATCAACTTTACAGTACCTGACACCCGTGAAGAATCTACTTCATCCTCATGAAGACAACTCTTTCCACCTCAAAAGTCCCCACTCCACTATAAAAAAAACTG
Organism: Wurfbainia villosa; assembly: GCA_025175895.1. Taxonomy (NCBI): domain Eukaryota; kingdom Viridiplantae; phylum Streptophyta; class Magnoliopsida; order Zingiberales; family Zingiberaceae; genus Wurfbainia; species Wurfbainia villosa. The sequence continues at coordinate 4,426,775 of CM046008.1, forward strand.
TTTTTTTACGACGAACTTTGACAACGAATTATTTTCGTTGCAAATCTGCAACAAAAATAGCGACGAATTTTATATTTCGTCGCAAATTTATAACGAATTTTTCGACAGACAAAAATTTGTTGAAAAATTTAAAAAATTTCTAACATACAAATTTTGTTGCAAAATTTGTCGCAAATTGACGACGAATTATAAATTTCGTTGCCAATTTGCGACGAAAAAATAAATTCGTCGCAAATTTCTGCAACGAATTCAAAATTCGTTGCAAAATTTGCGACGAATTTATTTTCGTTGCAAAATTTGCGACGAATTTATTTTCGTCGCAAAAATTATGCTTTTTTCAGAAATGGCTTACAAAATAATTTTCGTCGCAGATTTTTATTTTATTAAAAAAAAATAAAAAACAAGTTCTCGTGAATGATTTCTTTTTAAATATTTTGCAACGAATCCGTGGATTCGTTGCTGATTTTGCAACGAATCCGAGGATTCGTTGCAAACTCTTATTTTTAGAAAAAAAAATTAAAAATTCGTCGAAGCCGATTAAGTAACTTAGAGAGTTCGGAATTAGATGAAACAAGTTCTATGTGTTCGTCTAGTTCCCCTGATTATATATATATTTTTAAAAATCAATTTACCGAAAATATTGCGATATGTGATTTTTTGAACGTGAATTAGATTTCTCAGACAGACCGATATTTGAAAATTCGCTAATTAAAACATTTTTGACAATGTTTATATAATGAGGAGAACTAGACAAACATATTAGCACTAATTTTATCTCATTCGGAGATCTGTAAGTTAGTTAACGAGTTTCAAGTATTTTATTTAATTTAAAATAAAAAATTATTTGCAACGAATCTATGGATTCGTTGCTAATTTTGCAACGAATCCATATTTTCGTTGAAAACTCTTAATTTTATAAAAAAATCATTTAACGATTTTAAAGTTTTTAATTTTTTTTTAAAAAATTATTTGCAACGAATTCAGGATTCATTTCAATTTTTTAAATTTATTAAAAAAAAATTAAAAAAATCAGTTAACATTTTCAAATGTTTTAATTTTTTTTTAAAAAAAATTTGCAACGAATCTGTGATTCGTTGCAAATTTTTAAAATTTTTTAATTTTTTTTAACTTTTCAGCCCGATGCCCTAATTCCCGATGGCCTAAACCCTTTCTTCCCTTCGCGTCGCGCCCGACACGCTCATGCCGCTCGGCGACCGCGCTTACAGACGTCGCCCGCCGCCGTCCCGGCCCCCAGACCAGCCGCCACGACTAACCCGTAGCGCCCTCGTCGACCGAGCCCGCCGTCACGTCCGCCATGCCGCTGCGAGCTTCAGCGAGCCGCTGCCCGCCGCCGCCTATCCACCGCGTACGTGCCGCCGGCCGAGCCTCCGTATGAGCCCGCCGCCGCCCCATCGTCGCCGCGTGCCCCAGTGGCCGCGAGCCGCCGTCCGACCGCCGCCTCCTGCGGCGCCGCGAAGCCTCGCCGCCGCTATCCGAAGCGATTCCGGCCACCGCCGCGACCACGCCGGCAGCCACCGGCCACCGGTGTCAGAGTTCCGACACCGCCGTGCACCATCGCCGCCAAGATGCCGCTGCAACCACGCGCCGGCCACAAGTGCCGTCGGCGAGTTCCGCCGTCCGTCCGGAGTTCCGAGAGGAGCCACCGTAGCCACTGCGCGCCACGCGATTTATAAAAATTTCTCTAATTTTTAATTCGTTCTTTTATGTTATATGTTTTGTCTATTGGAAAGTGTTAAAATCTATTTGCATTACCATTTAAATTAATGTTAAGTTTCATATTATTATGTTTCCATTGAAATTATGTTTGTTAGGATTCAATTAATGTTAAGTTTCGTATTATTGTATTTTCTAGAGTTTTTATTAATATAATTGATTGAAAATGTATATAATGCAAGGTGAAAGGAGTTGGATGTATAATAGGAATTTACCCAACATCGGGTTTAACTGATAAATTTATGAGTGGGTTGAAAGAGTTTTTAAATTTCAACTAGTAATGTTGAGTTTATGGATGGCACCGACAAGGTGTCCGTGCGAAGTGTCACAATGGTAGATTTTACCGCCTAGCAAAGTTTCAGAGCATCTTGTAGATTTGGATTCGCAAATTACTATAATCGACATGTCATGGTGAACCATTTATATCTCGATGAAGTTTATGATAGACACAACACACAAGTCTCTAGGGATCAAAGTGATTATAATCAATTAAATCCATATCAGGATGATATATGATGAAGCGGCCCGAATTTGATTCCCAATCACAAGGTGCAACTTCAAGTCATGTCCTCCAACAATTGAGCAAATGTTTACTAATGCATCACCCTTGGAAGAGGTACAAGTAAGATATCGTGAAAATATGAATAATGAAGCATATCTCAAATTTCAGTGAGGTGTTGAGTGCCGCAGATGAACCTTTATGGGTTGGTTGTGAGACTCACACTAAACTATCGTTCACCGCAAGACTGTTGAATGTCAAGGCAGAGCATAATATGTCTGAAGATTGTTTTAATAATTTTGTTCAAGCTTTTGAAGAGGCATTGTCGCATGATCATATAACGCCTAATGATTTGTACAAGATGAAAAACGATGAAAGAATTAGGTCTTCCAAAGGGAAAGAATTGATGTGTGCAGAGATGGTTGTATGTTATATTGGGGAGATGATGCAGATGTAGATGTTTGTAAATTCAGAATCAAGATAGGTACAAGAGCACTAGTAGGAGGCAAAGAACGACGTAAAATCATATAGTCGATTGTTTTATTTGCCTTTAACTCCTAGGTTACAAAGGCTTTATGATCAAAGACAATCATTGAACACATGACTTGACATGCAAATCATCGAATGTAAGAGGGACTAATGTGTCATCCATCGATGAGAGGTGTGGAAAAATTTTGATAGAAACATATCCCGATTTTATGAAGGAGACTCAAATATTAGGTTAGGTCTCTGTCGACGATTTGCTCCATTTGGTAAATCAGAAGACACTATTCTTGTTGGCGCTTATATTAACTCCAGATAATCTTCCGCTGGGATGTGCATGAAAACACCGTGATATGTTTTTAACATTGGTTGTGCTCGCCCAAAAATCCAAGAAGTTAATAGATGTTTATATGCAACCATTGATTGCAGAGCTAAAACAACTTTGGGATGAAGGTTTTCCTACATACGACGCTCATACTAATCGATGTTCAGAATGAAGGTGCTCTTCTTCGACCATAAATGACTTTCCGCTTATGGTATGCTATCGTCGAGCATCAGAGGGATCTTAGGATGCCCAATATGTATGGAGAGATCAAAGTCGATTAGATTGAAACATGGTAAGAAGCCGAGTTATTTTGATTGTCATAGACAATTTTTACCACTAAATCATAATTTCAGAAGGAATAAAGATGAATTCACTAGGAATCGAATTGAAAGAACACCTCCGCCATTGAGATTGACAGGTCAAGATATTTGGTACAGAGTTCTTCACTTTCCATCTGTTATTGAAGAGCCACATGGTACAACTTATGAATATGGAAGCAACCATAAATGGACCAAACGAAGTATATTTTGGGAGTTACCGTATTGGTTTAGTAATTTGATTCATCATAATCTCGATGTTATGCATATTGAGAAGAATATTTTTGATAATCTGATAAATACAGTGATGGATATCACCGGAAAAACAAAAGATAATCTGAATGCAAGAAAAGATATGCGACTCATTTGTAAACGACCCACCCTTGATGTTGATGAAAATAGTAGGGGACCAAAACCAAAGGCAGTTTATACATTGAATAAGGAACAGAGACGTGTTGTTTGTGAATGGTTGAAGTCATTGAGATTTCCTGATGGGTATGTTTCTAATCTTGGGAGATGTGTCGATATGAAGGAATGCAAATTGATGGGTTTGAAAAGTCATGATTGTCATATATTCATGGAAAGACTAATTCCTATTGCCTTTAAAGAACTCTTACCGAATTTTGTATGGGGTGTCATTACAGAGTTAAGTATTTTTCTTCATGATATATGCTCAACAGTTTTGGGATATTCACACATGGAGAAGTTAGAGAGAGACATTCCAATCATTTTGTGCAATTTAGAAAGGATTTTTCCGCCAGCATTTTTTGATTCAATGGAACATCTTTTGGTTCACTTGCCATATGAGGCCAAAGTTGGAGGACCAGTTCATTATCGATGGATGTATCCTTTTGAAAGGTATAATTTGCATATTCTATACTCCGTTATTATTGCATAAAAATTTATAACTTTTTTATATATTCATTTCTAATACAATTTGTTATATTACAATCAAATTTTTATATCATTTGAAGAAAAAAGTGAAAAATAAGGCACATGTTGAAGCCTCTATTGTTAATGCATATATTGTGGAGGAAGTAACAACTTTTGCATCATATTATTTTGAGCCTCTATTCTTACATATGAAGGTCTTGTCGATCCCAATTTGAATTCATTCTCAATTTTTAATTATCTTGGTCGACCAAGTGGACCGTGTAAGCAACGATACTTAACTGATCAAGAATGGTGGGCAGCTCATACATATATTTTACTTAATTGTCCAGAAGTATCGTCATATTTCGAGTTAGTATATATTTCCTATTTCTTCGTTAAGTGTTAATTTTTTTATGTTATAATTCAATTTTTTATTATAGGATTTTCCAAAACTTATATTCTGAAATCCCGACACGTGAGTTTGATCACTTCTGCGATCAAGAATTTGCACCATGGTTCAAATCATATGTAAGCAGTTTTAATTACCTCATTTTTGTTTACACATATCTTAGCTTTTAAATAAATATCATTTTCATTTGAGTATAGGTTTATGCTAATCAAACTCACGTTCAGCAAGAATTGCTAATCCATCTATCATGGGGTCCAAAAGCAATGGTACGCACTTGGCCAGCATATTTCATAAACGGCTATAATTTCCATACTCAAGAATATGGAAATGAAAAAAGTATAATGAATAGTGGAGTATGTGTTCAGTCTTCCAATGATGGAGGTGCAAGCAATGAATTTTATGGTTTGCTGGATGAAATTATAGAGATTGAATATCCTGGTCCAGAAATGCGAGTTATCTTATTTATGTGTCGGTTCGACCACGAGGGATGAAGGTGCATCCACGATAATTTGGTTGAAATAAATCATAAAAGATTGTATAAGAGATATGAACCATTTATTTTAGCACAACAAGCAATTCAAGTTTTCTATGCTCCATATCCTAGTTTGAAGCGTGACAAAAATGAATGGTGGGTTGTTTGTAAAACAAAAGCACGGAAAAAAATTGAAGAGCGCTGGCAAGACATTGCATATCAACAAGACAAAGTTACAAATATGTTTCATACCGAGGAATATATTATTCCAACGTTATGAGATCCCAGCGGAGTAGTGATAAACGTGGATGCAACTGAAATTGATGATGATGATGAGGAGGAGGAGGAGGAGGGGGAGGACGAGGACGAGGACGAGGAGGAGGAGACCGAGGATGAGGAGACCGATGAGGATGAGGAAGATGATAATGAGGACTTTGAATTTTGACGTCTAGGGTAAGTTTTTTTATATATAATTTTAGTTTTAAACTATAATTTTACCAAATTTCTTAGCTCAATTATTTGTTTATATAATGCCTCATTGTTAAATTTATATCTTTTGTCTCTGTATGTTGTGTATATTTTGTTCTTATAGGTTATCAGAGGTGACATCATCTTTCTCTCATATCTTCATTATGAATATTGTAAGTTTTTCATGTTCTTCATTAAACATAAAAGTTTTATTTGCTTTATTTTAATTTTGATTTTGGTTGATAGTTTCGGAGTACTAAGATTGGCATCGACCGATTCACCGCCACAAAGACTATACCTACATGCCCCGATCAGCGATCTTCACATGATCGCCAAGATTCTCATCTCATTCACTAGGCCTTCCCATTCAAATTCAATTGCACTCGCAGACACTCCTCTACTGAGAATATCGAAAGTCGACCGTATATATTTACGATTGGAGATTCGTAAGTAATATAAATATTATAATGTTTAAACTATCTTAATTATTTATCCAATTTTTTTTTAATTTATCGTAGGTTTGAAAATTCTGTAACTGTTATTCGCGAGATCAATAAAATCGTGAATAACTATTGGAGAGGAGACTCATTGTCATACTCAAGTACGCCAGGACTTACAAAAGAACTATGGTGGTGCGAGTTTAAGGTATAATTGATTCATTTTATATATTAAATAAGTGATTATATAATCAATTATTTTTTTTTCATCTCAGCGGACATTTATTTGGGACCCTACTCAAGACTTGGAAGTTAACAGAATTTTTTTAAAAAAAATGTGGCAATCATATCCGACATGTATTGAGTCATGCCAAAAGTACTGGAAAAAAACCAGCCTGTGTCACGTCGGAAAATTGGAGTAAAATCTCCAATTATTGGCAATCTGATGAGAGCAAAAAAAGGAGTCAACAGAATAAATTAAATCAAGCATGTAATTCTGGAGATTTATCTGCAACATATGCGGGAGGATCTATAAATATCGAGAATCATTCACGTAGATTGGTAATTTTTTAATTCTACAATTAGTTTTTAAATTTATTTCAGATTATTATTTTATTTCTAATATTCTTATATTTAGTCTAAGGAATTGGGAAAGGAGCCGGAATTTATAGATACTTTCGTTCGCACTTTCCAAAAAAAAGATAACACTTGGAGTGGAGATAGAGCTAGAGCAATTAAGGTTTGAATTAATCTTTAAACTTACTTTATAACTTTAATTATGTTAGTTATGTATATGCTCTGATTAAAATTTTAATTTTGTGTAGGAGAGATATGATCAGTTATCCTCATTTTAGAGAATTTCAGGAGATGATGGTGATAATGATGGATTTGAGCTATCTGTTAGTAATAATTTGGATGTATGGCTTGAGGCGAGTGGAGGAGCAAAAGGGGGAAGGATATTAGGTATGGGTTCTCTGAGCAGAATGCATAATGTTCCTCGTAGATCTATTTCTTCTACTCCACCAGCAGTAGCGGCACAGATACATAACTTAACTGAGGAGGTTAGCAATTTGAAGGGCATAATACTTGAAAGAGATCAGCAAATTCTAGAAATACAACAACAAAACTCACAAAGGGATCAAGAAATGATAAAAATGCGACGACAACAAACCTTTCTTATGCGACAGTTTCAGCAATTTAGTTCCGGTCCAAGTCATATTCCTCCTAGTAATGACGATGATGGTGGCGACGATGATGATATTGTATGCATGTTTGTAATTAGTACTTTTAAAACTTTTTAGTTTATTGAGTTTGTTAATCCTTCATTTTTTTTAATTTTTGATTAGTACTTTTTATTTTTCTTTAAACAGGAATGATCGATGAAGTCAATCCTTATGGCGGTTGAAAATATACATCATTGTAAGTGTAAAATACCGCAAATAAATGGCTAAAAAGTGAAAAAAAAAATTTGGATGGTTAGGGATAAATCAAACCTAACCTAGGTTAAAGCTTTTGGGATTAATTAAACCTAACCTAAGTTTAATTTATCTTAAATGGATCCGTTTAAAAACTTAAGCCGACCCATTTCTTTACCATTCCGTATTCACTTGCATCGGTTCTTCCTTTCCGAGCGTTTTCATCTTCCCGATCGCCTTCTCTTCTTCTCGTCTTCTCCCGATCCCTTTCCCTTCCAGCCACTGCGACCTTTTCTCTGCCGCGCCAGCTTCTTTTCTCCCGATTTCTTCGCACCAACCTCCTCGCGATCGACGGCGTGAAGAAGCTCATCGCCGACAGAGAGCACCTCGCGTCCTACCAGTGCTATGCACGAGAACAACGACGACACCTTCATCGCCGACCTTCTGCTTGCTCAACCTAGCGGATCGGCGTGAGCCAACGCCGCCGTGAGGGATCTGCTGCCACACGTCGCCGTAGCCCTTTTCCACTGTGCGATTCCCTCATCGCCGCCGCCCATAGTCGCTTGCCTCACCGGCAAGTTGATTGGTCGTCTTTTCTCATCGTCGGTCCCTTCTGCTTGTGTGTCACCGCCAAGCGACGGAAGCCAGAGGTCACAACCCTAGTCGCGAATCCAGCCGATGCCTCGCTGGTGGGAGATCCGGTTGGAGGAAACGACGACGATAAGTGTCGTTGGATGCGGTTCAGAGGAGTGATCGGGATGCCAGGGACCGACATCAACAGCATTCGGTTTGACTGTGAGATGACTTGGTCGATCGTCTCTAGAGATGGGGCAGGAGGTCTGTGGGCACTGAGTTCGCCGGTGATCGGGAAGCTGGGGAGGATCAACGCCGGAGTAGAGAATTGGAGCTGGTGAACAGGGGTAATGGAAAGTTGGCTACCGAGGGGCTTCTAAAGAAGGTAAGTTGTTAATACAGCTCTAACTCTTGGTATCATTCAAGTATTTTCTTTGATTGATCCAGTCAATGTGGGAGAATTGATGAATGGTTGGTTCCGGGGAGTTGCTCGGTTGTGAATAAGAGTAGGAGATCCTGGTTACGATGTAAGTGCGCTGTGGGCGTGGTTGTGAAAGGGGTTGGTGCACAGCAACCGTGCCGACGAACTGCTATGGGTCGGATTGTAAGGTAAGCTACTAATACAATATGGAATTATAGGGTTTCCCCAATTATGGCTTGTTGACCTGGTTGATCTTGGTAGCTGTGGATTGGAATTTGGAAATTTGTCTATGGTGTGTTTGCAGGTGATAAGTGATATGAGATTTGGGAGATGCTACTTCCAGTTCGGCTATTGATTTTGAGTTTATATTGTACTATTGGATCAGGAGGTTTCGTGATTTAGCTGGACTAGGTAAGTGATTTACAGCTAAATAAGTGCTGAAGATTTTGTGCATTTTTATAGTGAACTGGTATATGGTTTAATATGAATGCTTAATTAGTATGATGATATGGAATGAGGTTATGCCATGTGGGATTTGGTTAATTAATCGGGGATTAAGATTGGTTTAGATTCTTATTCCTACAATTTAATTATGCTAGCATGTGGTTATATTGGATTCTACCGTTTCAGATATTGGACTCGAGGTAGAGATCTTGGAGGTAGAGACCGTCAACATACGAGCTTCCTAGCGTGTAGGTAATTTTCACCTGGCGTAGATGTAATGATTTCGATTTAGATATAGATATGAACATGTTAGGTGTTCATATTACCTTGATCATGCCTCGCTTATCGTATGCTTGAACTTACCGTTGATATATATGTGTGCTCGATTATTGATAACACATATTCCCTAGCATGATCTAGAAGTTACAGATGTGATGTAAGTAGGTCTAACTGTTTAGTAGGGTGTAGATGTTAGAGTACGGAGGTTGACCTAAATCGTAAATTTGGCAAAAGGTCCTCTGTGGATAAGTATGGCCCTAGATGTAGGACTTATTCCATACTCAGATGTTGCATACATTTATTCACCAATCACGGGTTGTGTGAATGGTCATGTGAGTCGTGGATACAGGTCGCTACGGACCGATGGTCCTAGCTTGTCATGATCGGATGAGTGACTCTCTGACAGGTAGAGAGTGCATCGATCAATTGGGTGTGACTCTTGGTTGAGCAGAGTCTAGGGTAGATGTTACGTATGTGAGACAAGACCCTCATGTCATTGCATGCATGCATCGACGACATCGCCTCCCTTGGGGTGAGAGAGTCGCCATTCATCCCGCCTCCCGTGTTACTTCGAGGAGTAATCGGTGTAAGGGCATAGCATTTGTTGTGCCGCACTCTACCATTATCGACGATGGTTGTTGGAGTCGCGTGCTTGTCTGGGTGCGTGGCACTCACCGCTCATCGCGGATGTCGGAGTGGCCAGCAGCAGGGACCCCCGTTGCATAGCGAGCTCTTTACGCTCATATGCTACTTGATCATACTACCCAACTCGGTCACTCGAGAGTGGTGGCGGCTGGAGTCGGGATAGTTGTCATGTTGTGCCACCTAGGCCACACTGGGGTCGTGGTAGCGAGTAGGGGTGAGCAGGCATGACCATGCATGCTGCATTGCCGTATCATATGGTGTTTTACATATGATTATATATATATACATACCTGCTTGTATATATATATATATGGATGATGGTGATTAGTATACATACAGATACAATCTATATGTATACTCACTTTGATGATGCATTTGTATGTACTATGCTTGTTGCATTTGTTTGTACATATTCCTACATGATACTGCATTTCCTGTATGGTAGTAGGTTGATATTTGTATACCTATCGGATATTCACAGTGATACCCTTGACTCAGGTTGAGATATTGTGTTAGTACTATACTGTTATACCATATGATGTGATTATATGCCCAGGTTGGATCAGGATAGAGTAGTAGCCGATCGTATATGTCAAAGATCGCTGATGTTCAGTTTATTTAGTATATGCATGCATATCTATTGTTATGCTGATGTATACTTGTTGTACGAGTAGATTAAACTGTTGAATGACATGTAATATTGATACATATATTTATATGTTTTCTCTGATTACCTACTGAGTTTTACTCACCACCTCCGACCCTGGGTTTTTCTGTCGCCTGTAATGTAGAGGTCTTCGTGATTTACTTGGAGTCCTGACCGATCCATCCCATCTCCATTTTTCGATGTCTCCCGAGGAGTTTATTTTGTTTTTTTTCTCTCTTATGGTTTGGACTTGTTTATGAGTTATGGATTTTGATCATATGTCATGGACCCTTGTTTGTTATGGACTTGTCGTGATGTCGTTGTTTTATTTACGGTTTTTGACTGTGGACTTGTCAGGTGGTGTACACCTGTATATTTTTGTTATGTATGTTGTGGGTATGCGCTCTTTATTTCCGCTGTTGTTATTTGTTATATATATTGTTGTTGTTGTGGGCCTACGGGCCTTGTATTAACCCGAAATGTTGCCACGTACAGGGGAGGTGTCGTCCGTTTGATTTTCGGCTCGGCATGCTCTCGGGGCGTGACAACTTTAGTGGTATCAGAGCCCAAGGTTCTGCGATGCCATATTATGTTGTTTTTGAGTCGAGTCTTGGATTCTCGGGAGTCGATTTATTCGGTTTTGGTTTTCTGAGATGAGATGGACAGCGGCCTGAGCTCCAAGCAGCACGAGGTAAGAATTCCTGAAAAAACTTATGGTTTAGTAGATATTTATCTAAACTTGATTAGTAGGTGTATACAATAGAGTTATGACACCTGTGCAGACTTGTAGTAGGGGTAGTCCACCGAGGCGACCAACCGGAGTGACATTTAGGGTTTATACTCTCGGTTATGTTGGCTATGTATTTAGATGCTTATACCAAGGAATAACCTATAGTGTGTTGGTTATTATTCAGAATGCAGTGAGTTGACCACGGGAACGACCTGTTGAGTCTGTGAGTCTTGAACCTGTGTCGAGGAGGTGATTTACCTCTGAGAGCCGACTGATACTGAGTCAGAAAACAGGGGCCAAGTTGTCACATTTATTATGGAAATCAGAGACTACAATCTTAGAGATTTCCACTAACTGTGCTAGTCGGATCATTATCTGTGGGTAATGAACAGACTTGTAGACTATTGTTGATGCAGATAGCGGAAGACTAGTTTATGGAGTTTCATAGGGAATTTATCCCTGAGTTGTTCGTACTGAGTTGTATAACTTTGAGAGTACTTTTAAGTACTTAACTCATGTTATACCGAGAAAGTAGAGTTAATTGCATACCATTATCGAGGTCAAGCCGGTATTTGGTGATAAATGCAGAAAATAATCTTCGGGAAATAATATATCACTTGATCATGGTTTAGTGATGTTGAAAGAGAGTATTTCTCCATGTCACTTTTAGTGACACATTGTAAGGAATTCTTGAGCTTCAAGAAAGGGTGATCGGTTAGTGATAGTGTACTGTGCAGAGTCGTGAGACTTGCGGAGGTTACGATCACCTAATAGCTTAAGAAGATGAATGGATGATTTAAGCCACCCAGAGTTTTGGCTTATAGTTAGATAAGGATGTCGGGATCTTTTACCAGATCTTACCGGAAGATATTGGATTGAGACAGGAGTTTAGAAATGACTCCGTACAAGGGTGTAAGAGTTGGAGACCGGTAAGCAAATATTGCAGATCAACTTAATAGAGTCAGAAGTTTCCGACTGTTGGACAAAAGGAGCAAGATCGGAGTCAGAGGCCTTGGGCTACTTTCCGATTATAGAAGACCAACCGCAGATCATCAGGATGTTCTCGTGGATATCAGCACAATCAGAACAAAGACTTCGAAGGGATTATTTGCGTGCAGTGCGGATCACGAAGACACGTGAAGTCAGATTATCCGTTGGATCAGTTCATCTGTTGCTATTATGAGCAACCAGTACAGTGGAGGAGGTGAACGTTGAAGACTCAGTTAAAGACTATCGATGGTATTCCAGGAGGATGATGCACTGTCTCGACAGCAGAGATCAGCACTAAAGATTGAGTTATTTCGTCAGTAGCGATCTACCACCTCAGGCATGGTTGGAGTTCCGGATATCGCCTGAAGCAACATCAGCAAAGACATCGTAGAAGATTCAGCAGACAACAACAGTTACCTCCAGAGGTGATTTGCTTGGCACAGAGGAGAGAATATACGACGATGGTCGTATCCATTTTGTATTCTACAGTTGTAGCTTGTAGGATTAAGTGGTGTGATCAGATGATCTAGCAAGATTCTCGGGTTATTCGTCGCAGAAATGCGACCACTTTATCGTGAACTGTTGGATCTGATCTAGTTCTCTACGGAGAAAGGCCGAGACCTGCGGGGAGCCTTTTTGGATCGGATTAACAGATATTTGATCGTTCAGGGTATTACTCTAGGTTACCCTCTGAGTTAATACAATGAGGGATACTTGTAGTTTACGGGTATCTTTGTCTAGAACATTCTTAGTTCAGATTAGAAGGGTCCTTTACATCGACTTGTGGGTCGATGGTATCTCTACCGTCAGGTGAGATGAGGATCAACAATTAAGAAGTCAAGGGATGCCCTTAGACTCGGATGGACATATCTTTACTATAGACATGTCCTTACGGATGGTCAAGTTGTTGAGATTATAGTATGATTATGTCTCTCAGATGTGCGTATAATCCGAGAGCATTCGAATGTAGTTTCGGATGAACTCCTAGCCTTGCCGTTGCTTAGGCAAGTGAAGTAGGCGTTCGAAATGATTGCGGAAATAGTTCGGTATCGAAGATCGCATATCGAGTGATAATTTTGTTGGTATCAGTGTTGCTAAACACTATAAAAGAATTGGAAGAACGTAAGTTGTGATTATAGGAGATGTTGGAAGAAGATATTTATCTATCCCAATATTTCTCCTTGTGAAGATCCAGAATTCTTTGTCGAAAGAGAGATGGACATTTGAGATTATGCATCGATTGTCGATGATGGAATGCGATGATTGTTGAAAGTAAATATCCTACGTTGAGGATAAATGAGCTATTTAGATCAGCAAAGGACACCTGTGTATACTCTAAGGTTGGTTTACGACTAGAGGATTGATATTGTAGTGACATGGTGTCATACAATTATCAAGGTCGTTGTGATGATTAATATATATCATCAGCGTAGAGTAAAAGGGATGCAGGTGTGTGGAGACGACAATTTCATACTTGGTATGAATTGTATGGATTTTGATTTAAGTTGTTAGACTAATTAACGAATTAGTCGTCCATGAATTTAATAATCGTGTATCCTGAACACGATAGGATCCTTTTGTAGTTGTTGGAGTTGCGTAACTTGGCCACTGTTGATTGTGGTAGTTGGAGTTGCGCACTCGACCACCGTAGATGGTGGTTTTCCTTGTATGTTTTGGTTAGTACTGTAGATGTGGATAGAATGTCTTAGCATTACTATACCACAGACTTGTTTGACAAAGATGATGTTGTAAATCATTTAGTCGGAAGCTGGTGAAACCAGTTTACAGGACCTAGATGGCGGTTAACTTTTACGCAAGTATTGGTTAATCCTTCCGGAGTGGATCAAAAGGATGTTGTACGCAGATGCGTCGTTTCAGGGATCGGAGCGATTCCGATACAGTTGCATGAGACGTAACTTATGCTTACGACAGTTAAGAAACTATGAAATAGGCTGTCATATACATGACGTGAGGCTTAGTAGTTATTATCCTGATTAGTAGATGTATGGAGCAGGAATGCTCTTGGGATTTTGGATTAGCTACTGGGTAGCTACAATGGAGTTACTGGAGCGCGAACAGTTGCAACAAGGGAGATTGATTGCTATAGTCTTTCATGCACTTACAGTGTGTGTGGAGTGTATCTTGGAAGGTTGATGGACTTCTCTTTTGAGAAGATAATTCTCCTTCTCTGATAAGGATAGTGTGTTCTGGACACGCGACCAATCATGGAAGAGTTGTTACAGATAACACATCATTCGAGATGGGCTATATGCTTTGGTGGTACTCAGATGTACCGAGAGTTGAAACATTTATACTGGTGGAACGGTATAAAGAGAGTTATAGCAGATTTTGCTGCTCGATGTTTAGTATACCAGCAGGTGAAAGTTGAACATTAGAAACCCGCTAGGTTGCTCCCGGAAATTCCAATTTCAGAATGGAAGTGGGAGCATATCACTATTGATTTCATTACGGGATTGCTTAGAACCCGTAAAAGACATGATGTGATTTGGGTGATCATGGATCGACTAACCAAATCAGCTTACTCTTTGCCTATTCGTGGGTCGTACCCGTTGGATCGTCTGGCAAAGATGTACTGTCGAGGGATTATTAGATTGCGTGGGGTACTTTAAGTACCAAATCGGATAGAGATTCGCGATTTACCTCGCGCTTTTTGATAGAGTCTGCACCAGACTGTGGGCACAGAGCTTCGGCTTAGTGTAACATTTCATCCACAGACAGATGAACGGTCTAAGTGTATCATTTAGACGTTGGGGGATCTATTCAGATCTTGTGTCATGGATTATGGAGGTGCAGCTTATCGGTTGACTTTACCTCCGACACTTGCTGGTGTACACAATGTATTTCATGTTTCTATGCTAGGAAAATACGTGTCGCATTCTGATCATGTTCTGAAGGAGGTACCAATCCCACCTCAGTCTAATGCGACTTATGAGGAGATTCCAGTGTGGATTCTTGGTCACAAGGAGTGTCAGTTGCGGAACAAACCATCGGACTTGTAAAGGTTGGAAGGCAGCATCATACCGGATGAGGAGGCTACGTGGGAGCTGGAAGATGCTATCCGAGCTCAACATCCTCATCCTTTCATTTAGGGTATGTGATGGTTCCGGAAATTTCTTGAGTTGGTTCTCGTATTTAAGTACGAAATTTGGGGACCAAATTTTGTTTAAGTGGGGGAGAATGTAAAATACCGCAAATAAATGGCTAAAAAGTGAAAAAAAAAAATTGGATGGTTAGGGATAAATCAAACCTAACCTAGGTTAAAGCTTTTGGGATTAATTAAACCTAACCTAAGTTTAATTTATCTTAAATGGATCCGTTTAAAAACTTAAGTCGACCCATTTCTTTACCGTTCCGTATTCACTTGCATCGGCTCTTCCTTTTCGAGCGTTTTCATCTTCCCGATCGCCTTCTCTTCTTCTCGTCTTCTCCCGATCCCTTTCCCTTCCAGCCACTGCGACCTTTTCTCTGCCGCGCCAGCTTCTTTTCTCCCGATTTCTTCGCACCAACCTCCTCGCGATCGACGGCGTGAAGAAGCTCATCGCCGACAGAGAGCACCTCGCGTCCTACCAGCGCTACGCACGAGCACAGCGACGACACCTTCATCACCGGCCTTCTGCTTGCTCAACCTAGCGGATCGGCGCGAGCCAACGCCGCCGTGAGGGATCTGCTGCCACCCGTCGCCATAGCCCTTTTCCACTGTGCGATTCCCTCATCGCCGCCGCCCATAGTCGCTTGCCTCACCGGCAAGTTGATTGGTCGTCTTTTCTCATCGTCGGTCCCTTCTGCTTGTGTGTCACCGCCAAGCGACGGAAGCCAGAGGTCACAACCCTAGTCGCGAATCCAGCCGCTGCCGATGCCTCGCTGGTGGGAGATCCGGTTGGAGGAAACGACGGCGATAAGTGTCGCTGGATGTGGTTCGGAGGAGTGATCGGGATGCCAGGGACCGACATCAACAGCGTTCGGTTTGACTGTGAGATGACTTGGTCGATCGTCTCTAGAGATGGGGCAGGAGGTCTGTGGGCACTGAGTTCGCCGGTGATCGGGAAGCTGGGGAGGATCAACGCCAGAGTAGAGAATTGGAGCTGGTGAACAGGGGTAATGGAAAGTTGGCTACCGAGGGGTTTCTAAAGAAGGTAAGTTGTTAATACAGCTCTAACTCTTGGTATCGTTCAAGTATTTTCTTTGATTGATCCAGTCAATGTGGGAGAATTGATGAATGGTTGGTTCCAGGGAGTTGCTCGGTTGTGAATAAGAGTAGGAGATCCTGGTTACGATGTAAGTGCGCTGTGGGCGTGGCTGTGAAAGGGGTTGGTGCACAGCAACCGTGCCGACGAACTGCTATGGGTCGGATTGTAAGGTAAGCTACTAATACAATATGGAATTATAGGGTTTCCCCAATTATGGCTTGTTGACCTGGTTGATCTTGGTAGCTGTGGATTGGAATTTGGAAATTTGTCTATGGTGTGTTTGCAGGTGATAAGTGATATGAGATTTGGGAGATGCTACTTCCAGTTCGGCTATTGATTTTGAGTTTATACTGTACTATTGGATCAGGAGGTTTCGTGATTTAGCTGGACTAGGTAAGTGATTTACAGCTAAATAAGTGCTGAAGATTTTGTGCATTTTTATAGTGAACCGGTATATGGTTTAATATGAATTCTTAATTAGTATGATGATATGGAATGAGGTTATGCCATGTGGGATTTGGTTAATTAATCGGGGATTAAGATTGGTTTAGATTCTTATTCCTACAATTTAATTATGCTAGCATGTGGTTATATTGGATTCTACCGTTTCAGATATTGGACTCGAGGTAGAGATCTTGGAGGTAGAGACCGTCAACATGAGCTTCCTAGCAGGTAGGTAATTTTCTACCGGTCGGGTAGATGTAATGATTTCCAGATTTAGATATAGATATGAACATGTTAGGTGTTCATATTACCTTGATCATGCTCTGTTTATCGTATGCTTGAACTTACCGTTGATATATATGTGTGCTCGATTATTGATAACACATATTCCCTAGCATGATCTAGAAGTTACAGATGTGATGTAAGTAGGTCTAACTGTTTAGTAGGGTGTAGATGTTAGAGTACGGAGGTTGACCTAAATCGTAAATTTGGCAAAAAGGTCCTCTGTGGATAAGTATGGCCCTAGATGTAGGACTTATTTCATACCTGTATGTTGCACATTTATTCACCAATCACGGGTTGTGTGAATGGTCATGTGAGTCGTGGACAGTGTGTCGCTACGGACCGATGGTCATAGCTTGTCATGATCAGATGAGTGACTCTCTACAGGGTAGAGAGTGTACTGATTGTAGGGGATCGATATGCCGGCTAGAGGGGGGTGAATAGCCCTCGTTCGTTGGATGTCGTATTTTGCTCGTCTACGAAAACGTTAGCGCAAGCGGAAGCAATAAACTAAGACAAGCAAATAGAAATAAAACAAAAACAATACAAACACGGAGATGTAACGTGGTTCACGGCTACGCCGCTAATCCACGATCCCGATTCGTCCGAGGTGAATCACTCCTCCAAAGCCAATCACTATTGGTCTCTCCTTTGCACCAAGCTAGGTGGAGGTAACCTTTACAATCAAGATCACTCTTCTTACAAATAGAATGAAGTAAAAACAAGTAAGAAGAGTTTAGAGCTTGTGGGGCACTAGGAAGATCACTTAGAGCATAAGCATTAGCCTCTCAAAGGCTTACACCCTCTCTTTTTATAGAGAGGGCTGATTTCTTCCCGTTGGTCGCCACCAGTCGACTGCCGCCCTTGGTAGTCGACTGCCGTCACTACAACGGCCTCCGAACACGTCAGATCTCGACCGTTGTAGTCCAATGGAACTCTTGGCGATCGCTGGACCTCGGCCGATCGGCCGCCTCGTAGTCGACGCCACGGCTGCAGTGGTTCTGCGTTCGCGATGTCCTCGGTGACCGCATTCCACGCTGATCGGGCATAAACCTATCACGGATACCGGTCGAACTCACTGACTAAGCGATCCGCCATGACATGGCAATGATCGTGTCGAAAAACCCATCCGACACTTGGCCAAATGACCAAGTTTCACCTAAGAGCTACCCCTCCCGGGTTACAATCGCCACTCATCTCTCTGAGTCCTCGCCTTTGAAGTTCTCTTCGCTTCGGCCACGCCCCTGGCAAAGATCAGCGACGGCTCGCAATGCTCCTTCGCGCTCTTGCCTCAAGTCTACTTCCTCCGGCCACTCCAAGCTTCTCGTCCGGCGGTCCCTGGATGCTCCAAGCGCACGGCTTCCGCAAAGCTATCCTTCACCGACTCAAGGCACGAGTCATGAGATGTGAAACTCGCCACGGCTCCATGTGCGAATTACTAAGTCCTGCACGACTTCAACGCACATATCACATCAACATATCAAACTAACTTAAACCCTTTGTCACACCATCAAAACCATATTACGGCAAGAGATTGCCCTAACAATCTCCTCCTTTTTGATGTGTGACAATCCGTTTAAGTTAGGTAAAAACATTTGATATAAATTTTAAAGGAAAGAAAGCATGTAAACATAAACATGATATAGCAACATGCAACTCCCCCTTAATCCATGAAACTCCCCCTTAATTTCTCCCCCTATCATAATTAACTTAAACATAATTATTTCTCCCCCTTTGACACCATCAAAAATATTAATACTAAGTTATAAACTCATGACATCAAGTATAAAGAGAAACATATATTAAAATAAGTCAAAACCTGATAAAATCAGGTTTATTGTTCACGATTCATCGATCATTGCTATCGGTATGGCGATCGGTATAAAGGAATCCGAATTTCTGAATTTTTGGATGAATTTCAGAAATGCATTATTAATTCCAAAAAATTCGAAAAATCATGAAATTTGGGGAACATATTTCTTTTAAGTATATCTATCAATGAAAAATAGTTTTTCAAGAAAAATCATTATATTTTCCGAGATTTGCCAAAATTCTAAAGGCTTTAAAAACTACTAGGTTTTTGATCATAAGAGTATCCATTTTAACACCTAGTCTTGCATCCAATTGTTTCAAAACATGAATACATGTATTTTAAAGTAAGAAATTGTTTTGAAAACATATGAAATATCCAACCATGATCTTTGGGCAATATGTCTATGAATTAAACATAAGCCTTCCCCATGATTGGTCTATTATTGCTATGTTGATACTTTAAATGACCATCTAAATGTCATAGGCATTAGTGGACATTTGTATCATCCTAACATCTCACCCATGCTAAGTTTGCAATCAAGTTAGCCTATAGTGAGTGTGAGATGCATCCTAGGGGGGTATTTGTGTATACTTAACCAATATATTCATGCAATTCTATCAAGGTTAAGTATCAATCTAATAATCCTCATGATCATAAAGACATATATGCATAAATTCTACATTATGATCATGAAACTCATGTATTCATCAAATAATAGTCATGCATTAGGTATTATATGATGATAATAAACAAAGTATCACCTAAAGCATGATTCAACACTATTTCTCATGATTACGTGCCAAATATTAAAATCATAAATCATGATTTCAAACATTCATAGCAATTACATTAATCATCATGATTTAAGCATTATTATCTATTTATAGACGCGTTATCATCACCCAACACTATTCTAAAAATGTTGTCCCTTCATCCTAAGTCAGCAAAATATGATATAGGTCAATTCCATATGGTTGACTACCTAGTTATCTAACCCTTAAGGATGGATTTTGGAACCCAAAATAAGTTCTTTCCTATTGGGTTCACTAAGTATTCCTTAGGATCCATTTCCTAGCAATTACTTTCTTCTTATCTTGTCCCCTAGCAATTAGGCATTTATAGGCCTTTTCATTTTTCTTTTCCTTGTAGCCTAGGCCCTTTTTGTTGAAGCTAGCTCTTTGGCTCCCTAAGATCATGTTCAATGTGTTGGAGCCAATTGTGAATTTTTCTAGGGCTTTTGTTAAATAATCTACCTTTTCCCTTAAGGCCCTATTTTCATTTATACATGCATCACTAACATCTAATGGCACATAAAGGTCATGTGAGCATGCATCATTTAAGCTAGAAGAAATATTATCATTTAAGCATGCATTTTCTAGCTTATTTTCTAATGCCTTAATTTGATTAAGCATGCTTTTCTTTTTCTTTTTCATTCCAAATAAATCCTTAGTTAAACTAGAAATTATGGAAACTATTTTCTTAGGAGAGGCTTTCGTTACCATAGTTTCCATGTCCTCTTCTTCTTCGGATGATGAGGATGTAGAAGCTCCCCCTTCATTTGAGCTCTCCCCACTTGAGCTTGATCCTTCATTTTCGGATGAAGAGCAATCCAAGTCATCAAAGGCCATCAAGGCTAAATTGGTGACAAAGGCATTCTCCTCATCCGATGATGATGAGGAGGATGAGGATGGATCATCCCAAGTCCTTGCCTTGAGAGCTTTAGCCTTTCTCTTTTCCTTTGTCTTCTTCTCCTCTTCCTTCTTTTTCTTGCTCCCCTTTTTCTTCTTCTTTTCTTCTTTCTTTTTCCTCTCTTCCTTGCTTTTGTTTAAGAGAGGACAATTGTCCCTTATGTGCCCTTCTCCTTGGCAATTGTAGCATATGACCTTCCCCCTTGGTCTCCTATTCCTATCATTTGATTTATGAAAATGAAAACCTTTTAAAGCACGTCTTACCCTCCTTACCATATAGGCTTCTTCGGTGCTATCCATGGAGGAGGAGGAAGACGCTTCATCATCATCGGAGGAGGAGATCTCTATCTTCTTCTTCCCCTTATTTACCAACAATGCTACTCCCCTTGAAGGTTGTATTTTTGGCTCTTCTTGTATTTTTTCAAGCCTAGATTCATGTAATTCCATAGTGGAGAAAAATTCATCTAGAGTACTTACCTCTAGATTCTTTGAAATGTAAAATGAGTCCACCATTGAACTCCACTTGGATGATCGGGGGAAAACATCTATGGCCTTCATTATCATATCGCGATTGGAGAGCCTTTCTCCTACACTTGTTAGTCCATTTAAAATTTCTTTGAATCTAGAATGCAAAGAAGTTACCTTTTCTCCCTTTTCTAATTTAATGTTGAATAGTTGGGAGCGGAGGAGATCTCTCCTTGCTAGCTTCGCCTCGGATGTGCCTTCATGAAGCTCAATTAGCTTCTCCCACATCTCCTTGGCGCTTAGGCATTCTCCTATTCGGTTGATTTCTTGTTGGGGGAGCACATTGAAGAGATGATGTTTGGCTTTTAAATTTGCAAGGTGCTCTTCCCTTTGCCTTTTGGTCCACCAAGATTTCTCTATTGGCTTCCCCTCTTCATCCCTAGGCAAAACGAAACCGGATTCCATTGTAATCATAATGTCAAAATCCGTTTCGAAAAATACCTCTATTCGCTTCTTCCACCAAGCGAATTCTCCTTCAAACTTCGGAGGATGGATGTTGGAGCCGGCCATTTTGAAAATTTGCTTGTTGTGGCGGTTAGTCCTCGACAAGCTTTCCTTTGCTCTGATACCACTTGTAGGGGATCGGTATGCCGGCTAGAGGGGGGTGAATAGCCCTCGTTCGTTGGATGTCGTATTTTGCTCGTCTACGAAAACGTTAGCGCAAGCGGAAGCAATAAACTAAGACAAGCAAATAGAAATAAAACAAAAACAATACAAACACGGAGATGTAACGTGGTTCACGGCTACGCCGCTAATCCACGATCCCGATTCGTCCGAGGTGAATCACTCCTCCAAAGTCAATCACTATTGGTCTCTCCTTTGCACCAAGCTAGGTGGAGGTAACCTTTACAATCAAGATCACTCTTCTTACAAATAGAATGAAGTAAAAACAAGTAAGAAGAGTTTAGAGCTTGTGGGGCACTAGGAAGATCACTTAGAGCATAAGCATTAGCCTCTCAAAGGCTTACACCCTCTCTTTTTATAGAGAGGGCTGATTTCTTCCCGTTGGCCGCCACCGATCCGCCGCCCTTGGCGATCAGCTCGTCACTACAACGGCCTTGAACACGCCGGATCCCGGGTTGTAGCTTGGCAATGATCGCCTACGGCCACGAGCGGTTCTGCGTTCTGCTGATGTTCTTCCGGGCAATGATCGTCATTCTGATGGTAGCCGATCACGGGTATAAACCTATCACCGGATACTACCGAACTCACTGATTAGAGCAATGATCGCCATGACATGGCAATGACCGTGCCTGAAACCCATCCGACACTCGGCCAAATGGCCAAGTTTCACCTAAGAGCTACCCCTCCCGGTTACAATCGCCACTCTCATCTCCTGAGTCCTCGCTCGTTCTCTTCGCTCGCCACGCCCCCTCAAAGATCAGCGACGGACTGCAATGCTCCTTCGCGTCTCTTGCCTCGAAGTCTACTTCCTCCAGCTTCACTCCAAGCTTCTCGTCCGGCGGTCCCTCGGATGCTCCAAGCGCACGGCTTCCGCAAAGCTATCCTTCACCGACTCAAGACACAAGTCATGAGATGTGAAACTCGCCATGGCTCAATGTGCAAATTACTAAGTCCTGCACGACTTCAACGCACATATCAAATCAATATAACACACTAATTTAAACCCTTTGCCACACCATGAAAACCATATTACGGCAAGAGATTGCCCTAACACTGATCAATTGGGTGTGACTCTTTGTTGAACAGAGAGTCTAGGGTAGATGTTCTGTATGTGAGACAATACCCTCATGTCATTACATGCATACTGACGACATCGTCTCCCCTTGGGGTTGAGAGAGAGTCGTCATTCATCCTGCCTCCCAGGTTACTTCCAGAGGAGTAACTGGTGTGAGGGCATAGCATTTGTTGTGCCGCACTCTACCATTATTGACGATGGTTGTTGGAGTCGCGTGCAGTTGTCCTGGGTGCGTGGCACTCGACCGCCATCGGCGGTCGGCCGAGTGGCCAGCAGGAGGACCCCGTTGTGTAGCGAGCTCTTTACGCTCATATGCTACTTGATCATACTACCCAACTCGGTCACTCGAGAGTGGTGGCGGCTGGAGTCAGGATAGTTGTCATGTTGTGCCACCTAGGCCACACTGGGGTCGTGGTAGCGAGTAGGGGTGAGCAGGCATGACCATGCATGCTGCATTGTCGTATCATACGGTGTTTTACATATGATTATATATATATACATACCTGCTTGTATATATATATATATGGATGATGGTGATTAGTATACATACGCATACGCCTATATGTATACTCACTTTGATGATGCATTTGTATGTACTATGCTTGTTGCATTTGTTTGTACATATTCCTACATGATACTGCATTTCCTGTATGGTAGTAGGTTGATATTTGTATACCTATCGGATATTCACAGGGATACCCTTGACTCAGGTTGGGATATTGTGTTAGTACTATACTGTTATACCCTATGATGTGATTATATGCCCAGGTTGGATCAGGATAGAGTAGCTGACTGCCAGGTATGTCAGCATCGTTGATGTTCAGTTTATTTAGTATATGCATGCATATCTATTGTTATGCTGATGTATACTTGTTGTACGAGTAGATTAAACTGTTGAATGACATGTAATATTGATACATATATTTACATGTTTTCTCTGATTACATCTTCGAGTTTTACTCACCACCTCCGACCTGGTTTTTACGTCGCCTGTAATGTGTAGAGGTCTTCGTGGCGACTTGAGTCTACCGGCACCGATCCATCCCATCTCCATTTTCCGATGTCTCCCGAGGAGTTTATTTTGTTTTTTTTTCTCTCTTATGGTTCGGACTTGTTTATGAGTTATGGATTTTGGTCCTATGTCATGGACCCTTGTTTGTTATGGACTTGTCGTGATGTCGTTGTTTTATTTACGGTTTTTGACTGTGGACTTGTCAGGTGGTGTACACCTGTATATTTTTGTTATGTATGTTGTGGGTATGCGCTCTTTATTTCCGCTGCTGTTATTTGTTATATATATTGTTGTTGTTGTAGGCCTACGGGCCTTGTATTAACCCGAAATGTTGCCACGTACAGGGGAGGTGCCGTCCGTTTGATTTTCGGCTCGGCATGCTCTCGGGGCGTGACAGTAAGTCTTTGCATATTTATTTTCGTGTTAGTATATAGTTTTTTTTTTAATGTATGATACTTTTTGTTTGTTTCTTTTCTAATGCAGGTAGAAGAATGTCGGTCATTGCTTAGCAGATGCTCTTTTCTTTTTTCTTTCGCATGTGTTGAGATCTTTTGCGTGGACATTGTTATTTGGATATCAGAATTATGTTGATGTTTGAAATATTGTATGATATAACTTTTTATTTGGAATGTTGTATTGTTCTTAACTTATTGTATTAGTTTGTATTTATTTTGATATGAAATATTTTTGGATATTATTGAATATTATTTTGTTGTATTGAATGTGTGTGTGTTTTGTTTGTATTGAATGTATTTATTTGGATATTAGAACTTATTGTGTTTTGTTTTGTGTGTGTGAAATTTGTATATACGATAGAATATCGAAACGGATGGAATCTGTTAAAAAAAATTTTATTTAGCGACAAATTTAGCGACAAAAATACAAATTCGTTGCTAAATTCTGAGAATTCTGCGATGAATTCTGCGACGAATTTTATTTTAAATGCATAAATTTACAATTTAGCAACGAAACTAACTGCGACAAATTCTGCGGACAATTTTGTGAAATTCTGACGAAAATTTAATTAAATCGCAAATTTTTGCGACGAAAAAAGAATTCGTCGCAAAATATGTTTTTTGCGACGAAATTTGCGACGAATTCAGCGACGATTTTTGCGACGAATTTGTATCAGTCGCAAATTTAGCAACGAAATCGTTATTTCATCGTGAATTTTCTGCGATGAATTTATTTTTTCGTCGTAAAGTTTTGCGATGAATTTTTTTTAGTCGCGAAAATTAGCAACGAAAAACTTAATTCGTCGCAAAAATTTGCGACGAAAATTGCGACGAATTTTTGAATTCTTCGTAACTTCTGCAACAAAATTAGCGACGAAAATTTAAATTCGTCCCTAATTTTCGTTGCTAAAATTCATCGCAAGAATTCGTCGCTATTTTTGTACCTAATATTTACGATGCTTTATCCGCAACGAAAATATTTTTGTCGCTAAATTCGTCGCTAATTTATTTTGCAACGATTTTTTTTTAAAATTCGTCGCTAATGAATATATTTTTTGTAGTGCTCAGACAAACCTTTATACCCGTGAAGCATCTACTTTCACAAGAAAGAACAACTCTCTCCACCTGTGATGTTTCCACTATCACTAAAGTGTTCCAGCACTGCGGCATACCGTCTCCTACCATCTCTACATAAGAAGACATCCAACCTCTATGAAAGAGCATCCAAGAGTTGTAAGCATCTTCGTTTTTATGAGTGCTAGTTTCTAAGTGAAAGAGTGCAAGTGTTTGAGTGTGTAAGTTTTTCCTCAAGTCTAAGTTTTTCTTTTATGTAGTTTAGGTTTGTAATCTTTAATTATATGATGTCATATGAATTTCAATAGTAAGTAAGCCTTTCGAAACCCTAAGGGTTTTACGCTCTCTCTAACTAGCACTTCAAGGGATCCTTCAGTCATTATCCTCCTTAATAGAGATAATTGGTATATTTTGTTGGTAAGATCTGTGCTGACAAAAGAGATAGTAAATCCTTAGAAGGCAGTATAAATTTGTTGGTCGAGGCGCAACAAGTAAGACTACTCCAAGTGAGGCTTACTAGAAAGAAGAAAAGCTAGTTAAGAGAAAGCAATCTCTTTGGGTTTTCTTTTCTCAATCAATATTTTTCTACTGTGGCTTAATTAGCTATGATTGTTTGCTTTGTTAAATATCTGTACTGTAGCATATCACTATTCAATTTCACTGTAGCACCTCACTGTAGCACTAAAAAAAAAGCAAAAAAAACACTTGGTATCAGAAGAAGTTTAACAAAATACAATGGAACCACTTGCTAATTTTTAACAAGACTGATATGAGAGCCTTCGATTTAGAGATTATGTATGTCTTACACTACTAAGTTAGATTACCAATAGACTTGAATTGTCATCGTTGTTATCCAGACACAACTCTCATACTATTCACTCAGACTCACCAAATATGAATACTATAATAGATCTGATACTAATTTTAGGAAAAAACTTAGATACACAAGCAATAACTCAAACACTATAAAAATCAAAATACTTGCACAAACACAATTTTTAAAAGATTTAGCACAGAACTTAGAATATCTTAAAAACTTTCAAAAAAAATTTAAACAGAAGATTTTGTCAGGTGAATTTTCTTAGTCTACTACAAAAGAAAGACAAAGTAAGGCTTGCCTAAGTTCTAGAAGATAATAAACCAAGGGACTTCGAAATACAATGCATTGCCAACATTCACCTCATATTGGGGCTTAATTTCTTGCTCTCTCCTCACGAGACTCCCCTCCGTTGGGATGTGGCAAAGATGTGGTGCACAACTCGTGTGTGCTTGAGCAAGTACAATAATGGAGAATGCACAGTAATTTCCGTCGAAGCTTCTTATAGTTCAACATCACCACCAAGCAGTTGGATTCCAACCGTGATCAACCTGCGATTCGATCGGAATCTGGTCTTGGTCCGGTCGGAATTCGATTACAGTCCGATCAAAATTCGATCACGGTTCGATGGACATCGGAGTTCGACCGGATCGCAGTTGGATTTCGATCAAATTGCAGTCGAATTGATCACGATTGCGGGCGCCAGTGGTCGTAATACTGAAGGCCATAATTTGACCATAATCTGGTCGAAATTCAACAGCGGTATGACTGGAGTCAGAGTCCGACTAGACTGCGATCGAATTTCGACTGAAATATGACCGAATTATGATTTCCATCATCGCGGTCGCTGACAACTACAATTACGGTTGATTCCGATCGTGATTCAACTAGAATCTGACTATTATTCGGTTCGAATCCAATCGTGATCTGATCGAACTCTGATGCTGGTCGGACCACAGGATTTTGATCGGATTACGACCGACAGCGACTGCGGTGTTGGTGGTCGCAATTTGATCGGATTCTAGTCCAATCCAATCGAAATCTGACCATGGTTCAATCAGTCGGACGATGACGATGACTTAGTGGTTCAGGGGCTGGACTATAATGCGAATGACGGTTGATGATGAAGAATTTGACTGGAGATTCTCGGGAGAGAAACACTGTGCATTCAATGTGATTAGACAGGTGAGATCGAATTGTGCACAGTAACGCAGCTTAAGAAACACAACATATTATTTCTTTTTCTCTCTATATATATAAATATTATCCTACATAATTCATCCGTAAGTATCTCTATTATTCACCGTTCGAATCGATGTGTAATATATCTCAATCCTTGAACTCCAAGGAATCATATATATATACACACACACACAAACGAAATGAGCATCTATGCGTGCTTTCTCTGTGCACAGGTGATATCGTTGTGCACATGGAGAGAGAGGCACTCACTTTGCATCACTCACCCATAAAATTCTCCTCTCTCTATATATATATATATCACACGGAGTAAAAATTATTATGCTCCAAAAGTAATACAATAGAATATAAATTAATTATACAATAAATTTTTTTAAACAAATAAATTTTAATCACATTATTTAAAATTGAATCAAATAAAATTAGATTATATTTTATATTTGATAATCAAATAACTAAAAATATACATGATAACTTGAATTAAATATACATGATAACTTGAATTATTATACATGATAACTTGAATTAAATATACATGATAACTCGAATTATTATAGTAATCTATCTTTCCCCACTTCTTATTTCAGATTAAATTCTCAAACGTGTAGGATACTAAAAGTAAGATATTAATACTTAAGTATATCAATAATAATTAAGTAGCCATATTTAACATACTAGGTAGTTAGATAAGCCTACCTTGAAATTTCTTTTTCAAAGGAGAAAAATATATAATTTTTTGAAGTCAATTCAAGAAAAGATCATATGGATCATTAGCACAGGAATACCATTTCTAAGAAGATAGATAAGGAATGGATTCTCTTAGAGCACTCAGTAAATCCAATTGGGCACGACTTATTTTGGGTTCCTAAATAGATAGTTTAATCTTTTTTAGATGGATTTAGGGAGAGTCGATTAGTTTTTATCTTGAGAATTGTTGCATTTATTACAATTTCCTCATACGAAGTAGTATAATTATTTTATGATTATAATTGCAGGTGGTGGATAATTAGATTAATAGATGTATTTTATATTCCGCAAAATTAAACTGTTAACCTAGCAATCCCTATCGATCTATTCTACGATCATTATGAGGGAGATAAATCACGGAGGGTCCTATGAGCCTTGACATAGTGATCAAAATATATGAGAATTATCTAAATTCAGAAAAGGACTTTAGATTTCCTTCGAAATCGACTCATACCTTATCTACAAATACCACCGTGCTTTAGCGACCACGCCATCCCCGTGGAGACAATGTATTTCATATTGAATTGTTAGATGGTGCTTGAAAGGTCATGTTTACTTCGGTATGGTACGGTGATAACATTAATGATGAACTTTTTAGGAACCATCAATTTTCAACGGTAACTTCTGCTTGACCAATGAGAGAAGACTTTGAACATAAAAAAATGAGCCACGGGTTTTATGGATTTGCCTAGTTGTGTTTGTGGGGCCTAACGCTCAACTTCAGGACTAGTCGGAGCTAGGGCTATAAATGGATTGGACAGTTCGGATTTGGGCTAAATTTTAGTCTGAATCATTTTCATCGGGTTGTGAAATATATGATCCGAAAATATAATCCAACCCGAAATACCATTATTTGAACCAAACCGAAATAGTTAGACCATTTAATAAGAAAGTTCTATCTTCATAATGTTTTTATAATCTCATTTATATATAATTGTCAAATCATGAATAACATAGTACATCTAACAAAATTTCAACAAAAAGACTTTATCATTATAACATATATCAAATTTAAGAATTCATGGTTCATAACAAAAAAAATACAGTTCATGACTTTACTTTTTTATATTCTCAGCAGCAACAATAATGTAAATTCTTCTTAACAAAAGTTTTTCCATCCATATGATACTGAGCATTTGCAATGTCATGTGGCTCCACAAATTTCACAAAAGCAAATCCACGAGGTCTCTGTGTGCTTTTTCCTTGATAGCTCCTTGAAAAATAAATAAACAAATAATGTAAGAAACTCTTATAAGATTGATGAGATGGTATACATATTTAAGGAAACAAATTTTCGTACAATTATAATATACTTACATTAAATTCGTAGTACTTCTATGTCTAAAAGGAATATTAATCATCTATATTGTAATATAATTCTGCACTTCCTGAAGATAAATTTGAAACATGAAAGAATATAATATGTCAATTTATGAAATTAGAAATAAAATCAACTAGGCTACCTTAAATTACATGTTTCATAAGATTTCAATTCATCAATATACTCCTCAATAGAAAATTATCCATGACATGTTCTTCGTAACAAATCTTGAGTACATATAAGAGCCTCGACCGCCTTAGGAGCCAAAGAGCTATGGAATAATCAAGAACTCGCCTTCCTGTACTAATAGCAAACTCGAATGCAACGATTGAAATAGGAATAGCCAAAACATCTCGTGGCATCGAAGACAAAATCTGATATCTAAAAGCATTTGACTTCCACCATTTAAGAACATCAAACCTAAACAGTAAGGTTCACAAACCTCATCCAAGTACTTATCTAACTCAGATTTTTCTTCCATATTTTCATTACCTTTGTGCCTCATATACATAGCTGTCATAATATCAATAGTCGTATCAGTACTCGGTACACTTGACACTTTGTCCTTTTGGTCATGGGAAACATTCGACTTTTTAGGGATAATACTATTATAGTGATCAAACAATGGCTTAAGTGTCGTTACAACTTTCTCTCGCAACTCTTTTGCTCTCTACTCATCATCAAAATTATCAATGACCCATACAACATATGTCAGCTTATGCCTTGGATCTAGTATAACGGCTATAAATAACATAACATTAATATTTTTTAATTTCTCCAATATTTTTCAAATTTCAATTTCATCTTTTCGACCATCAAAGCTAAGCTCATATCTTCATCAGAACAATATTTACATATCATCATGCCAATGCCATAAATCTCTTTTATATAATGATTAGCAGTGACATAAGATGAGTCAGAAACTTTTAAAGTAGCATTGTAAAACAAATCAAGGAATGGTAAAATGACCTGCGCATACTCCTAATCATCATAAGTTGGAACTCCCTTCATTTTACTAAGTTCGTTCACAAACTTATTTTCATGAATCTCCATGAATTCAAAAACTTTCTGAAATTTTAAAGCAGCATCCAACATCATATAAGTGGAATTTCATCTTGTTTCTATATCCAAGCATAAGAGACTTTTAGACTCTATTTTTTCTCTTTGAACATATTTTATAAATTTAGAAAGTCAAGAGGGAGAGACCCTTACATACTGAACTGCACTTCTAATTCTTACAATTGCATCATCCAATCCTTTTAACCCATCTTTAACAATCAAGCTAAAAATATGTGCACAATATCTCATATGAAGATATTCGCCGTTCAAAATAAGTGTATTCTAAGATTGAAACCTTCTTTTCAAATATTGAATACCAAGATCATTTGAGCTAGCATTATCAACAGTCAAGCAAAAAATTTTATTAATACCCCAGCTAGCCAAACATAACTCAATAGATTTACCGATTATCTCTCTCGAATGACCAGAAATAAGACAAAAGTTCAAAATCTTTTTTTGCAAGTTCCAATTAGCATCTATAAAGTGTGTAGTCAAACACATATAATTTAAGTTTTGACACGATGTCCATGTATCAGTGGTAAGACTAACTTGGTATTAGTGAGAAATAAATTTTCAACTTTGCCTTTTCTTCCTCATGAATGCTAAGAATATCATTTCTCAATGTATTACGACAAGGGGCTAAAAATTCAGGTTGTAATGTTAAATACTGAAAAATTTAAAATATTAAATTAAATGGCCGAAGAGATGAAAATAATCCTGGAAATTTTTCGGGATTTTTTAGGAATTTTTAGGAATTTTTCTGGATTTAAACGGAGGTCGTACGAGATAATTACGGGGATAGGGAAAGCAGGCTTTTAAAGGGGTCTGTTTAGATGAGTAAATAGGATAAATTATAAAATTTGATTTTCTATTTTCTTTTTCTATTTCTTTCTTTTAGTTTTCCCCCATCGCGCCCTCTTTTCTCTCTCTCACGATGTTTCTTCGCCGGCGCCACGGACAAGCAGAGCAATTGGCGATTTCTCCCCGCCGCACCGGATTCCCTTGTGACTTCTTCCCCGCGCCTCGCCTTCTTCTTCTTCCTCGCGTCCACGCCGCCCGAGTTCTTGCGTCGGTCGTTCCTTCGCAAGCGCCGACGGACGTCATCTCCTCGGTGCCCAGGCGACAGCTCCTCGTCTCTGAGCCACCGTGAGTTTTATCTTCCTCGCCGCTCACGTACCGGGCCTCGCTTTAGCGATCAAGACCCGGCCGCCACGGCCGGCCGTGTCCCACCACCGAGGGTTGTGGTCTCTCCGGAGGTTACCGGAGCAGGCTAGTAGGGCATCGGCAGGTCTTCGTCTTCGGTGAACCGAGCGTCTAAGAGGTTTAGTCGGCAGCGGTTGCACGCAATTTGGATCTAGGGTTGAGATTTCCGTTTGGAGTAGGTGAGTTGTCTATCCTTTACCTTGATTTTGGGCAGGATTCATGTTCATTGCAAACCCTAACACTGTGAGTTGGGGTTTTGGTTGGCTAGCAGCGGGAAAAAGGGGAGTTGTTCCGGTGAATAGAGGAGGATAGGAGGAGAAGGGGCTGCCGAGGGACTTCTAAGGAAGGTAAGCGGTATTTACAATTTTAATGTGAGTACTGATAAATTTCTTTACTGCTGTGTGTGGATATCTGTGATGAAATTGGTGATTAGGGGTCAGGTGTGTTGATGTCGACTGTGAATTAGAGGTTGCGTAGCTATGAGTGAGAGAAGAAGGTTTATTTGAGCTGTGTGTATGTCACCTAGGGTTCGATTGGATTTATACTTCTGATTCGGTGTGATGATGATCGGTTCTGTAATTCAGTATGGAGGATTGATTAGGTTGAATAGGATAATTAAATCAATCTGGTGGATCGGATATGAGGTCGAGGTAGGATTCGATTCGATCATTTGTTGTGAGATGGATAATAGTTTCATATGATGAGTATTGATCATGGTGAGATTAATTGCAAGGATATGTTCTTGGATTGAGGAGTTAATCACAATTTGTGATCTACGGGTTGAGGGTCTATTTGGGGATACATAGTAGTAATTTAGCACGTTGTCGTGTGCTTGGATTTGATAGATTTACTTTGGATTAATTGGTTATGGAAGGAATCGATTAGTATTTGATTTGTCGGTGAATGGTATTTTGTGCTTAACAATAGTTATGCATTATGCAGGTTTTCGATCCGCGGCGGGATCACGTCGTGACGATCCGGGTTCTCTTTGCATGATAAAAGGGTATTTTGACTTATCTTTTAGATATAGTCATTGTTGATATGCTAGTTAGGATAGCTTACAATAATATTTCATGTCTATATGCCTGGTATGCTTTTGGTGCCTACTAGATACATGCATGTGATAGAATATGATTATATTTCCCTGTTTGATTTGGATCATAGTACATGGATCAGGGATATGTACATATTGATTGTACATATTATTCGGATAGGTATTTTGAGGATTTACATGCTTTAGTATCATGCACCATTTTTGCAGGGTTCCATTATTGATTAAGCATGCCGATTACATATGGCTCGCACACACTGCCACTCATGGGTTAGTGATACATCAGGAGGGTGTGCGCTGTTCGTCAGTTCGCTGGTCCGCCACGGGTAGCGATGAGGCGCGTGGTAGCGGGCAGGATCCCTCCTCCGGTCTATGACAGGGAGATGAGAGCTTAGCTCCCCACTATGTTTGGGGTAGGAGGATAGGTGTACTCGACAAAGATCCTCGCCCACTCGGTCACTCAGGAGCAGTGATGGCAGAGTGCACAATTGTCATAGCCCTACCCACTCGGCTTCACCATCGCGTGTGAGGCGGCTGACTGGCGTCAGGGGTGACCATGTCATTGGCACGACATGCACTTTGCACGGATTGCATTTGTATTGTGTTTGCTGCATTTTTATTGATGCCTTGGATGTGCATATGATTGTCATGCATACAGGATACATGTTTATATATGGTCAAGACTTTATTACTTCTAGTCAGGCACATGCTCCTATATCAGGGTAGGAGATTCAGGTAAGTACAGTCATTTTGTATTTCTTGCTTGCATACCCTATTTATGTGAGACTGTACTGGCATGATATTTTTATTGTTAGCTATACCTTACTTTGCATATCTACTATACATGAGAGTTCTTTGAACTCACCCGTTGATTATATCTATTTCGGGATGAAGTCACAGAGAGTCCAGCTGCCAAACCCCCTCGTCGTGAAAGTTTTGATTGGTTATTTGTTTCTATGGTTTGGATATTTTGGTTAGAGGACATGTTTGGTATTGGAGTTCGATATTTGTATTTGTGGATTTTTGGTGTCCTTAGGGACTTTATTCGGAGTTTTGTTCTGGATGGATTTCAGTTGAGTATTCCCGCTAATGGCGTAAGGGTAGGTTTAGATGTGATAGATTGTTTATTTATTTACTTGGATTGAAGGCCTGAGGCCTAATTATACTCTGCGTGTGTTGTTTAGATTCCGGTCGTGTTGACCAATGTATGTGGGCGTGTAGGCCTTGTATGTAAATTTGGGATTGTCACCTGTACAGGGGAGATGCTGTCGGATTTTTGTCTG
Organism: Wurfbainia villosa; assembly: GCA_025175895.1. Lineage (NCBI taxonomy): Eukaryota > Viridiplantae > Streptophyta > Magnoliopsida > Zingiberales > Zingiberaceae > Wurfbainia > Wurfbainia villosa. The sequence goes on from CM046008.1 coordinate 4,460,816, forward strand.
ACGAGGTCTCCTTCGGGGCGTGACAATTTATTTGGTATCAGAGCGCCTAGGTTTTCGAGTTCCTAGGGGTTTTTGGATTTTTCGGAGTTCGCCGCATTTGGCAGGTTTTACGAGGTAATTTGGAAAATTTTGGATTGGTATGGATTTCCGACGATTTTTATATTTCGGAATTCGAGGATTTATGACGAGGTCAATATGGGAATTTGGTAGCGACAGAACCTCTCCTGCAGAAAAATAGGTATGATGAAAATTTTATATATTTTTACTTCTAGTAACATCTGTTCTAGTAGCATCTGTAATAATTTAACAGATATGAGACGAGGTGGGCGTGCTCACCGAGACGTGAGTGCATGGTAAATTCACGCAAGAGACAAAGGAGATCTCTCGTTATGGAGTTGTCGTAAGGGTCTATTGAGTTTGACTCATGTGCGCATCAGAGTAGGGTCGCCACCAAGGTGACCAAATGGAGTTGCCGTAGTGTTTATACTCCGTTAGATTCATGTGGTTTAGTGGATAATGTGAAATAACATTTAGTGTATTGGTCACTATTTGTAAAGATGGAGTTGACCACAAATGACTTGTTCGGTTTGTGAGTCTTGGACTGTGAAAAAGATGCATTGCCTTTTGAGTGGCGATACCGAGGGAGTGGCAGGGGTCAAGTCGTCACATTGGTTGTGGAAATCAAGGACTACAGTGTTAGAGATTTTCACTGATTATGCTAGGCAAATTATTACTCTGTGGGGCAATGGACAAAGAATGTATACTATTGTGGATACAGTCCTTGGAGGTTTAAGTTACGAAGTTCCATAGGGATTTTGATCCTTGAGCGGCTTGAGCCTTAGATTGATAACATTGAAGGTACTGATAAGTACCTAACTGGTATTTATATAGGAGTGGAGATAGTTTCTTACTATTGCAATGATCAAGTTGTTACTTGGTGGAATATGTAGGAGAATTTTGGGAAAATAACCCATTACGGGATCATGGGTTCAGGATGTTTTCGGAAGACAATATTTCCTTATGCTATTTTTGTATGACTCATTGTTGAGGAATTCTTGAGCCTTTAGTTGAGTGATAAATTGTTAATGGATTTCACTATAGAGTTTATTAGCATTACAGAGTTTACTTCCACTTAAGGGCTCAAGATAGTGATTGAGTTGTTTGCGATCACCCACAATTTATTGGCTTACATTTGGATTAGGATAGTTGGATATTCCATCAGTTCCTATCGGGAGGCATTAGGGTGAGTCATATTTATAAAATGACTGCAGCAAGTGTCTCAAGATAATGGTGTAGTCGATCTAGTGATAATAACCTACACTTCTGATAAGGCAACCGTAGAAGTCATGAACGAGGTCTTTTAACTAAATTCACGTGGCATTATGTCACTCCCATATTGTTGCACGATATTGATCAGGTCTGTGGCTAGAGATGGTAATTTGATGTTGATGATGAAAGTAACAATCTCTTGAGTGATCGAGGGATTAGTTGGAATTTTAATTTATTTTGGTGGTGATCCAAGCTCTATCTCGGGAATGAAAGATTGATGAAACACCTCATTTCCCAGCGGAAAACAGGAATATGGATTTAAGTTTTCTCCTCAGATATATGACTATCAGAAGTGGTTTGTGCACTTGTGGAGATATGAGGCTGGTTGTATGGTTCTTGAAGAACATGATAGGAAGAGGTTACACCTAGATTCATACAGTTACCGAATTCTTATTATGGGTCACTGTGAAATAGAGAATCCATTAAGAGCAGAACTTGGATGAGTTTGCATCTTTACTCGAAAGGAATTGTAGATGATTGAAGGATTGATCATTGAGGTATTACTATAGTTTACCTTACTTGATGATATATTGAGAGGTACAGGTGTTTACAAATATCTATGGTTAAAACATGTACAGATAGGATTAAAAGGATTTTTATATTTGGATCATGTGGATTAATAGTGTTTCCACTGATAGGTGAGATGTTGAGATGATTACTGTGATGATTATCACAGGGGTATGAAAATGATTTTGGATGTTTAGAGGTTGATTGATGGAAATGTTATATTATGGTGAGAGAGTTGACTTAATTGTTTTATAGTTGACTTGGTTGATATGATGTGAATATCTGGATATTAACTTGGAGGTTATGCTTGTGACATGATGGTATAAGAAGGTCTCTCGGATGCCTGTATAATTCGAGAGTAATCAGATGTAGTGTTGGAGGAACTTCTAGGCTTGCCGCTGTATAGGCAAGTAGAGTAGGCGATCGGAGGGATTTCGAAAATAGTTTCGATATCGAAGATCCCCTACTGTGAGATAATTTATTTGGTACTGAGGTAATGTTATTTTTACGAGCTAATATTTTTACTTATGGTGCGTTGGCTGAGGGCTAGTGTAAAGCGCACAAGGTTGTTAAAGCTCGTGATGTACTCAAGGCAATGTCATTCAATTGGCTGTAATCCAATCGAGTTGCTTAGATACCGTCATCGATCGGTTTTTCAGAATTGGCAAGGTTGATGATGCCAAGAGGTATTTGTTAGAATGACGATTTTTCAGGGGATAATTTAGTTGGTATCAATGTTGCTTAATACTATGGGAATTGGAAGAATCTAAGTTCCAATTAAAGGAGGTATTGGATGGGATATTTGTTGTCCCAAAGATTTTATTTCTTGAGAAGCTCTGGAACTTGTTGTTCAAAGAGATATGAACCTTTGAGGTTATACATCAATTATTGATGATGGAATGCGGTAGTGGTAGAAGGAAAAGAATATCCTTCATGGTGGATCGAGGATCTATTTAGATCAACTATAGGACACCTGTGTATACTCTAGGATTGATTTATGATTGATGTGTTGATATTGTAGTGACAGGGAGTCATACAATTATCAAAGTCGTAGGGATGATTGATATATCATCAGCCTAGAGTAAAGAGGATGCAGGTGTGTAGCGATGACAATTTCATACTTGGTATGAATTGTATGAGCTTTTGGATTATCTTATTTGACTTATTGACGACTTTGTAATCCAGGGATTTGGGAAATCGTGTATTCTAGACACGATTGGATCATTTGTGATGGTGGCAGTTGGAGTTGAGCACTCGACCACTGTAGATGGTGATTTTTTTTGGTATTTAATTTGATTATTACCATAGATATGGATAGGATGCTCTAGTGGTACTACACCGCTGATGGGTGATGGAATTTATTTAGTTTGAAGCTTGTGAACCTAGTTTCAAGACTCAGACGATGGTTGACTTTTACACCAGTGTTGTGTGATCATTCTCGGGTGAAAGGAAAGTTAATTTATATGCGGATGCGATGTTTCAGAGAATGGAGCGTTTCTGATTTAGTTGATCGAGACGTATCCCATGTTTATGTCAAAAGAGGAACTACGAGATGGGTTGTCATATATATATATGACGTGGACCTAGCAGGAGTTGTTATGTTGTTTTGTAGAGGTGAGGAGCAGAAATGCTTATGAGGTTTTAACTAGCTACTGTGTAGTTACATTTGAATTTAGGAAGAGTTACTATTGATTCAGGAACAACAGATAGATTCCTGTTGTGATGATAGAGAGCATCTACGATAGAGTTGTACTTTTGCTCTACCGGTTCGGAATTAGTGATATTGGAATTTGTATGTAGTAGGTGGCTAGATAGCTACCTGACATCTTGACTGGCTATGAGTCCCGGTCGTAGTAGCATGTCGTTGCCCGTAAGTAGTGCCTTTGGTATTACCTCGAGAGTCACGAGGCTTTATCATGATATTTTGATAAGTATTGCTGAAGATTGCAATAGGTTCTGTATGTTGCAGATGTATAGGATTGTATTCGGAAAATAGTAAGTATAAAAAAAAACATTCTCCGTGGTGGAACGACATGCGGAACATAGTTGATTTGGAAGTCTGGTAAAGGTGGTATATAAATAATCAGCAAGGTTCTGTACCGAGATGGACGTGAAAGCATAGTATGATGGACAGTGTTGGGAGATTATTGGAAATTCGGAAAGGACTTAGTATGATTAGCTAAGTCCGCTCATTTTCTTGATCCATACGATGAGTTTGTTGGATCGCTGGATAAGTTATACTGTGGAGATTTTCAGCTCATGGAGTATCTTTGAGTATCGTATGCGATAGCGATTCAGGATTTACCTTCGGATTATGGATAGTCTTTAACAGGTCACGGATATAGAGATCCACTCAGGTACAGTTACGTACTTGTTATAGGTGGACGAAATGAAGATATTATTCATACTTTGGAAGAGCTGCTATAAGCAGGTGATTTGATTTTAAGGGATATCAGTAACCCCACTTAGTCACTTGAGGTGTGACTTGTCTCCAGATGCTTGAGATGGTTGTTGGGACATTTAGTACTAATATACGAGTAGGAAATTTGGGGACCAAATTTTTATTAGTGGGGGAGAATGTTAAATACTGAAAAATTTAAAATATTAAATTAAATGGCCGAAGAGATGAAAATAATCCTGGAAATTTTTCGGAATTTTTTAGGAATTTTTAGGAATTTTTCTGGATTTAAACGGAGGTCGTACGAGATAATTACGGGGATAGGGAAAACAGGCTTTTAAAGGGGTCTGTTTAGATGAGTAAATAGGATAAATTATAAAATTTGATTTTCTATTTCTTTATTTTAGTTTTCCCCTGCCGCGCCCTCTTTTCTCTCTCGCGACTCCCTCTCGTCGACGGTTTCACTCGCCCTCTCTTCTCCCTAGCGATATTTCTTCGTCGGCGCCACGGACAAGCAGAGCAATTGGCGATTTCTCCCCGCCGCGCCGGATTCCCTTGTGACTTCTTCCCCGCGCCTCGCCTTCTTCTTCTTCCTCGCGTCCGCGCCACCCGAGTTCTTGCGTCGGTCGTTCCTTCGCAAGCGCCGACGGACGTCGTCTCCTCGGTGCCCAGGCGACAGCTCCTCGTCTCTGAGCCGCCGTGAGTTTTATCTTCCTCGCCGCTCACGCGGCGCCTCGCAGCCAGCTCGCACGGCCCGGCCGCGTGTCCGACACCACCAGGGGGGGTTGTGGTCTCTCCGGAGGTTACCGGAGCAGGCTAGTAGGGCATCGGCAGGTCTTCGTCTCCGGTGAACCGAGCGTCTAAGAGGTTTAGTCGGCAGCGGTTGCACGCAATTTGGATCTAGGGTTGAGATTTCCGTTTGGAGTAGGTGAGTTGTCTATCCTTTACCTTGATTTTGGGCAGGATTCATGTTCATTGCAAACCCTAACACTGTGAGTTGGGGTTTTGGTTGGCTAGCAGCGGCAAAAAGGGGAGTTGTTCCGGTGAACAGAGGAGGATAGGAGGAGAAGGGGCTGCCGAGGGACTTCTAAGGAAGGTAAGCGGTATTTACAATTTTAATGTGAGTACTGATAAATTTCTTTACTGCTGTGTGTGGATATCTGTGATGAAATTGGTGATTAGGGGTCAGGTGTGTTGATGTCGACTGTGAATTGGAGGTTGCGTAGCTATGAGTGAGAGAAGAAGGTTTATTTGAGCTGTGTGTATGTCACCTAGGGTTAGGTTGGATTTATACTTCTGATTCGGTGTGATGATGATCGGTTCTGTAATTCAGTATGGAGGATTGATTAGGTTGAATAGGATAATTAAATCAATCTGGTGGATCGGATATGAGGTCGAGGTAGGATTCGATTCGATCATTTGTTGTGAGATGGATAATAGTTTCATATGATGAGTATTGATCATGGTGAGATTAATTGCAAGGATATGTTCTTGGATTGAGGAGTTAATCACAATTTGTGATCTACGGGTTGAGGGTCTATTTGGGGATACATAGTAGTAATTTAGCACGTTGTCGTGTGCTTGGATTTGATGGATTTACTTTGGATTAATTGGTTATGGAAGGAATCGATTAGTATTTGATTTGTCGGTGAATGGTATTTTGTGCTTAACAATAGTTATGCATTATGCAGGTTTCGGTCACGAGGCAAGATCACGGTCGTGACGATCTGGTTCTCTTTGCGGATAATTGGCAGGCGGGTATTTTGACTTATCTTTTAGATATAGTCATTGTTGATATGCTAGTTAGGATAGCTTATAATAATTTTTCATGTTTATATGTCTGGTATGCTTTTGGTGCCTACTAGATACATGCATGTGATAGGATATGATTATATTTCCCTGTTTGATTTGGATCATAGTACATGGATCAAGGATATGTACATATTGATTGTACATATTATTCGGATAGGTATTTTGAGGATTTACATGCTTTAGTATCATGCACCATTTTTGCATGATTGCATGCTGGCTGGACGGGGTTCCATTATTGTTGAGCCCGCAGCCAGTTACATGGCCTGCACACACTGCCACTCATGGGTTAGTGATACATCAGGAGGGTGTGTGCAGTTGCTCTGTCAGGCTCCGTTGGTCCGCTCATGGGTAGCGATGAGGCAGCGTGGTAGCGGGCAGGGATCCCTCCTCTGGTCTATGACACCGGGAGATGAGAGCTTAGCTCCCCCACTATGTTTGGGGTAGGAGGATAGGTGTACTCCGACAGCATCCTGTCCACTCGGTCACTCAGGAGCAGTGATGGCAGAGTGCACAGTTGTCATAGCCCTACCCACTCGGCTTCACCATCGCGTGTGAGGCGGCTGACTGGCGTCAGGGGTGACCATGTCATTGGCACGGCATGCACTTTGCACAGATTGCATTTGTATTGTGTTTGCTGCATTTGTATTGATGCCTTGGATGTGCATATGATTGTCATGCATACAGGATACATGTTTATATATGGTCAAGACTTTATTACTTCTAGTCAGGCACATGCTCCTATATCAGGGTAGGAGATTCAGGTAAGTACAGTCATTTTGTATTTCTTGCTTGCATACCCTATTTATGTGAGACTGTACTGGCATGATATTTTTATTGTTAGCTATACCTTACTTTGCATATCTACTATACCCGCAGAGTTCTTTGAACTCACCCCGTTGATTATATCTATTTCAGGATGAAGCTGTCAGGAGAGTCCAGCTGCCAAACCCCCTCGTCGTGAAAGTTTTGATTGGTTATTTGTTTCTATGGTTTGGATATTTTGGTTAGAGGACATGTTTGGTATTGGAGTTCGATATTTGTATTTGTGGATTTTTGGTGTCCTTAGGGACTTTATTCGGAGTTTTGTTCTGGATGGATTTCAGTTGAGTATTCCTGCCCAGATGGCAGAAGGGGTAGGTTTAGATGTGATAGATTGTTTATTTATTTACTTGGATTGAAGGCCTGAGGCCTAATTATACTCTTCGTGTGTTGTTTGGATTCCGGTCGTGTTGACCGATGTATGTGGGTGTGTAGGCCTTGTTTGTAAATTTGGGATTATCACCTGTACAGGGGAGATGTTGTCGGATTTTCGTCTGGCGAGGTCTCCTTCGGGGCGTGACATGTAATGTGGCCATGAATTGTCTAAATCCATCCTTTTCCACATGCCTAAATGGCAATTCATCAAGTATGAACATTAATGCAAGTGCCCTTCTACTAGCTGTTTGATCAAATTTCCATGTTTTACTACTAGAAGAACACTTTAATGGTTGAAAAGGAATACATGGCTGATTTTTTTCTTTATTTTTATTAGGGTTCTCCTTACACCTTCCAAGATGATTATATAGTGTGCTAGTCCCTTGTACACTTTTCGCTAAAAAATCTTTAAGACAATATCGACATCTAGCCCTTTCATTATTCAAATAATCCAAAGGCAATGAGTCAAAATGATCCCAAATAGCTGATCTTTTTTTTGTCTTACTAGAGTAAAGAGGGGGCTTGCCTTGACCTATGAACATGGAATTTGATTGAACCGAAGCTAGTTGACTAGTGGTATCATCACATGCCTCTTCATTTCTAGGTCGCACATTATTTTCATTATTATAACTCGCTATCTTAAAAATCTGCAATTACAAATGATAAATGAGTTAAATAATAAATTATGATAACATAAAATTTCTAAGTATTATAAATATCATGTGTTCCATTAGAGTTAAAATTATTTAAATAAAAAAATCATATGTTTTAGAAATTTACTAATTATTATGTTTCAGTTATAAAAAAAAAATTAATAGAATCATTTAGACTGAAAATACTCACAAATGATCTCTTTTGGATAATTAATCAAATTAAGTTTTTTGTTGTCAAACTACCAATTAACCGAATTAAATTTACCATTGTCAATCTCAATCATCTAAATTTTGCACCAAATTAACTAAATTAAATTTGCTATTGTCATTCATCTAAATTTTGCACCATCAACCATCTTAACTCTCAAATAATGAATTACAAGCAAAGAAAGGAAGGTCAAAATGAAAAGTTAACTATAAATAAAATAAAAGGTAAAATGCTTTGCTCGTAGAAAGTTTCAATTTCTCACCTATCCAGTTCGCATCCTCACCGACAGAGACAAAGTCGATTGTCACTTAGCCATTCCTATAAACCCTTTATAGCCTCTCCAATTAGTGATCTTGTCGACAGAGACAAAGGTAGCCTAGCGCAGTGAAGAGGAGAAGGTGAAATGATTGCTACTTATCATATAATCTACCACATTAAATAAACAATTGCATAGAAATTGAAAAGTTAACCTCGGACAAAAGAAAAAGTAAAAAGCTTTGCCGATCGTAAGTAGGAAGCTTCGGCTTCTCACCTATTCAGTTCGTATCCTTGTCGACAGAGATGGAGCCGATTGTTGCTTCACCATTCCTATAAACCCTTTAGTGGCCGACGGGAACAGGCAGCGGGTCGACCAATTCCGACCCGATCTGTCGTTATATAAAAGCGCTTTTATTGTAACGGGCCCCTATTGGCTGGCGATTGGCGGACTCGGCGACCTTTATTCGGCCGGGTCGCTGGCTTGTCGTTACTCACTGGTCTTCACTCGAAGGTTTTGCCTTCCAGATTTGAACTCTAGACCTCGGGCCAAGTACTTAGCACGGAGGTCAGAGTTCAATCGGGAAGGCAAAACCCACTCCAGGTGGAAAGTTAACGGCAGACGGCAACAGTGGCGCCGACCAATAGGCCGATTCCGCCAATGTCGTTTACAATTAAAAACGCGCTTTTTAACGATCGGGACTTTAAGGCGGCGATTTCGTCGATCGCGTCGTTGGCCCGTCGTTACTCACTGGACTTCCCGGAAGTGGGTTTTTGCCTTCCCGAGTTGAACTCTAGACCTGGCAGTACTAAAGTTTATGAATCGCAACCAAGTGACTGGGATCACTTGGTTACCAAGATTCATAAACTTTAGTACTTAGCCTGGAGGTCTAGAGTTCGAATCTGAAGGCAAAACCCACTTCAGGTGGAAGTCGTGAGTAACGACGGCCAGCTGGCGACGATCGCGACCAATAAGTCGAATTCCGCCAATAGGGGTCCGGTCGTTACATTGTGAAAGGTCAAAAATAACCCTTGTTTATCGAGTTATTCAGATTAGTCTGAAACCAATAGCTTCTAACATTATAATTCAAAAAAAAAATCCAAATCAAAATTTTAAAATAAATCCGACAATTATCCGAATTAATAACAAAAAAATCCAAAATTTACGAACCAGTTTGGGTTGAATCGATTTGGATTTCTAACTTTTCGAATTTTATTGTCAGCCCTAGTTGGAGCTGTCGTTGAAATCAATATCCTTCCTCCAAGCAGAGAATCGTTCTAGATATCTGGATCATAAAAAAAAACAAAGTGACATGTTTACTTAGCCTCACTATAACAATAAATATATATATTAACATCGTGCAATTATGTTATCCACAGTGTGCATCACACGTTGCACAACTCCAAAATGTTGAAAGTTATAAGATATCGACAGCGCATATTACAAGCTATATTTAAAAGCATTTAACTACAGTTGCACATTGCAGTTAAGTGCATTCGCAATGCGTAGTCGAAGTTGCATTTAAGTGCAATCACAGTGCACAATCGTATGTTGCAGTTAAGTGCATTCGCAGTGTACAACCACACTCAACAATTAAGTGTATTCTAGATATATAATATATACATCACACACAATTATTATACCAAATAAAAATAATTATACAATCAAAACTCAAACAATTATAATACAATACACAAATACCACACACAGTTATAATAACACATAAATACACCACACAATTATAAAATAAAAATAAAAATAATTATAATACCATAGATAAACATCAACATCAGACTTGAGTAAAATAATAATTTACTTAGTAAGGAAAAATAATCTAAACTAGCAATAGAAATTTATTTAGTAATATGATTTCTTTTTTATAAAAAATATATAGTAAAATTGATACAACCTATATCAGTCATATAAAATTAAAACTAAACGAAGGAGAAGTTGGATCAGAGCTACTTCACGCAAATGAAGGAGAAGTGAGATAGGAGAAAATGAAACAAGGAAATAGAGAGGAGGGGTGGTGAGAAAATTATTTTCTGTTTTCTAGAAAATGGAAAATGCGAGCCTAACCAAACAACCCCTAAGTGTCTCGCACTCTTCTTGTCACTTCCCCGGTTACACGAGCAGAGCTTTGAGCACAAGATGAGAGTAGAATACAATATGGTTGATGATATGAGGCTTCTTCTTGAGATAACTTTTATAAAGTTTTTCTAGACGCCTCTAGCTTGGTCACAATCAAATCTGCATCAGTTGGACTTTATCCTATTCTAGGCATTTGGATTCCTTCCAGACACTTAGATGTTGACATGTCGATCCACTGGCCAACATTGATTCGCTTGAATTAGCCATGTCTTATCTCGCTCCAAGCACCTAGATCTGACTTGAATCTAAATCTGACTAAAAGAAAAATGAAAAATAGCGACGAACTATTAGCGACGAATTACTATTTCATCGTTAAAATTATATATTTGCGATGGAATAATATATCGTCGTAAAATAATCTTATATTAGAGACAAAATATAAACTTTCGTCGCTAATATACTATATATTGACGACAATATAAATATATTCGTCGTAAAATAACATTTAGCGACGAATAAATAAAGAATCGTCGTAAAGTATTTTGCGATGAAATATTACAATTCATCGCCAATTATTCAGTCGAGCCGCCGATCAAGTAAACTGGATTCTGTGGCCGGTCGAATGTCAGACAGTTGAGTCCTCAATCCTGCTAGTCGACTGAATATTAGTGACAATATGTTTAAATTTCGTCGCCAATATATCAGTCGAGGCGTCAGTCGAGTTAACTCGATTCTGTGGCCCGACATTTTAGGGGTTAGCGACGAAAATATAAAATTTCGTCACTAAGATAATAAATATTAGCGACGAATAAAAACTATTTCGTTGCTAATATACGCAAAAAAAACCCTACCCTGCGCCGATTCTCCCATTTTCTCCGGGCGTCTTCCTCTCTTCCGACGAATTTATGATCTCCGACGATTCTCCGCGCGACTCTCCAGCGACCAGCTCCGGCGATTGCTCCGGTGCCCTAGCTAGCTTCCGCTCGCACGACTTCTAGCTTCTCGGCGCTTATCTCTTCGACGACCAACTCCGACGACAACTCCGGTCCTAGCTGGACTCATTCTCCAGCTCCGACCTCCGACCTCCTTTCCGGCTCCGGCTTCTTCTCGACGTGTCTCAAGTTCATCCACGCGAAAGAATTAGGTTTTCCTGAATTTTTTATTCACAGTTTATAATACATTTAGGGTTTATTTTATATTGTTATTATGATTAGATGATAAATTTAGCGTTTAGATGATGAATTTAGGATTTTGTTATGGTATAAGATTATTGTAGATTAATCATATATCATTAGGATTTTGAATGAGATTAGATGAAGAATTTAGGATTTTTTTATCATTTAGATTTGGATTTATTCATGGTAAAATTAAGCTCAATTTGTGCAATTGAATGAGAGTTATCTTTCTACACGAGTGCACTACCTAACCTTGCCGATCCAAAGCTAGCCACTTTTAAATTCATGCACCTTGTGCTCAACAATAGTATTTCAAACTTGGTTAAGAGTTCATTGTGTATTGTTTTTCGTAAGATTAATTACTTATTGTGTGTTGTTTTTTGCAAGACACACAGTCTCAGGTTCTAGAATAAGTTTAGGGTTTTCTTATTCTTAGATTATAATGTTCGATGACAAATAAGAGTTATAATGCAAATTGTAAGTTATGTTGTGTGAGGTTTAAATTAAATTTTTTTTAATTATTTTGTATGTGAAGATCACAGTTGATAAATTATTTTATAAAGCAATTTAACTGAGTTTACATCTCTGGATAAAAGTTGGCAACATATCGGGTTAATACAAGGCCCGTAGGCCCACAACAACAATATGATATACACAGATATCAACATATAAAAATGCACTAAACACAGCGGAAACATACAACGGATAAAACAATATACAATGACCCAAATGTACACTCCGGAGTGACTTGACACAACAAGAAACATAATAGAAGTCACATCGAAAGCCAAATACATACAACACGTATATAAAGTCACGGAATATAGAGAAGTTCTACATTAAAACCACAAAGCGACAGTATAAATACAATCAATACGGAAAACATGTGATGTTAAATAGATGGTGTGAGATGGGATGGTTTATCGAACGTCAAAGAGTCTTCTACTGTTATGCGGTGACGAAGCCTAGGGTCGGGGTGGTGAGTATAAACTCAAGGGTAATATATAGAAAGTGTAGAACAACATATAAGGATAGATCTACAAGTATACATGTGAAGACTGCATATACAACATGATTCCAATAGAAGCTAATGCATGTCATATAAATCTAATAACAAGTAACTTTCTGATAAAGTCATACTCATGTATATACTAAGATCATTTCAAGAAAGTAATGTACCATACATACTGACGATTACCACCATCGCTATATCATTGAAAGAGTTTACAATACATAACCCATATAACATACGTACTCATGATTGTATATTATTTTGGGACATAAAGCGAATATGATGCATGTAATATGCAACGGTCCATACCACACTATGAAGGGATGACACTAATCAAATGCATACATAAACTCATATATCCTCTCAACACACTTAAAGGTATATAAAATGCAAATGAAATGTATCATGAGGTAAAGAAAACATGTCAAATATTTCAATCAAGAAGATCTCCGGGCATATGTAATCAACATATATCAAATACATGCATACATATATATATTTGTAGGTCATGATCCACGAAATATTCGCTAGGCTACCATGACGGTGTGGCCTGGGTGGCACGACATGACAACTATCCCGACTTATAGTACCACCACTCTCGTATTGGGTAGTATAAACGATGGAGCGCCACCATATATGATTTACTCACACGGGGTCCTCTGCTGCGCTCCGTCCCTACCCAAAGAGTAGATGTATACCTTGCACCTCGATAAATGACCACCATCTATAGTGGGTGAGTCGCTAACTACCACTGATGCGTCATGAACAAGTCGCATCTCAATTACCACCATCCCTAGTGGAATTCACGCATCATGCTCTGCCCTCAACCCTGGAGCCACTGAGGTGGCAGGCATGGTGACGACTCGTCTCGCCAACCAAAGGCATACCCGATCGTCGGCATGCATGAAATGTAATGATCGTAGCTCACACACAAATCCTCATGACACTCCTAACTCATGGGGAGACCTAGTGAAAGTAACGAACAAGGACTACAATCCATAAGACTCTCTCTATCACACAAAGAGTCATACACACTGATCACCATGCTAAGACCTCTAGCCGTAGCGATATACAATCACATACTCCGTATATAACCATACACGACAAAATCGGACTCCTAATGGATATACCATCACACTAGGACCTCTAGTCTCACGGTCACAACAATCATACAATTATCTATGCACAGACAACTAGATCCATTATAATTGCACCACTAATACGGATATGATATATCAATCGATTCCATAATCCAAACCATCACCTAACCCTAGTGATGTAAGCGGTAATCATCAAGTATATAAGATAAACCTAACCACTTGTAAACATTGAACATCCATCCAATGTCGTAATAGGGTTTATAGTTCCTATTCATGCTAGATAATCAATGAATAGTATATATCTCAAAGGTCACTACAAGCATATGATTAAATAAGAGTGGATTTAAGGTAGCGGTATAAACATAAATCCAAGATCATGCACTAGAGTTGATCGAAACTAGGACCGGTAGATATTACCCACGATCTGAAGCTCGAAATAATGCATGCGCGCTATCAACAAGCTGCATAATAACAAATTATGATTAAATACGAATCTCTCATAATTATATGAAAAACATACTAATTCATTCTATATATATATTTACATGCACGAGGTAGAAACTATATTTGATACACCAAAACCAACATCAACAAGATCAATATATAGATCTAAACAACACTCACAATAGATCACTAAATTCACACACACCATCGTTCACATGACCATGCTCCATCTCAACACCAAACTACTCAACCATGAGCATAACGGATCATCCACACAATCAATTAAAGGAAAATCGATTAACAAATTCTCCACTCAATCGACAACTCGAGCAAATCACCATGCAATGAAATAGCAACTCGAAGATTCTTGAACAACAATTGAACCAACTGAACAACACCTACATGAATTGGATCCTCCACACCTACGATGCTCCATTCACACTCATCGAATCTCAATAACATTGGCACAAATTATGCCTCTACAAATGAAACAAAAGGATAACACACTCGGCCAAATCTTCAAATGCATGACCTCCTGTTCACCGTCGATTACCGAACATCACACATAGAACTCTCACTCTACCTAGCAATTTCAATATAGTACGATTGGACGAAAGAGCGGATCGACTTACCAACACGGTAGATCCTCCTCGGTATCTCGTTCACCGGCAAAATCGAGCTCAAAACACACGCCCAAAACCGATCCAAGCTACGGAGTCGGCTCGAAATGGTTCACCGATGGAAATCGACTCGATCACAAGCTCGGCCTCCACAGAAATTCCTCCTTCCTCGTCCTATTTCTGCGAAGATCGGAGCTCCTTCCGCCATACCATAGATTGAGCTCAACCGATGAATAAGGGTACATAGAAACCTAGCGATTGAAACCTAACCCTAGCTATAGTACGATGGCTTTTTACCCAATGTACCATCATCGGTCATCGGAAATCTCGAGATCCCTTAAGCAAGAATCTTGTTCCTCTAGGAGTTACATCACCTATATATATACTCTAATCATGATAAAATACTGAAGACGAAGCGGAGTCGGCAGCCGATCAGCAGAAGATCAAATGTCGATGAAGAAATGGGGATCGCGAACACTATGTTCACATTAATGACTAGATCTAATGAAATATAACTCCGCGATTGGAAATTACCCACCGAACCGATATCTAATCTAACCCAATCCAACATTTGGTTCAGCCAATTTCAAGCCCAACTCAAATTAAATCCAACCGGTTCAACCCATTTTAAACCATTTGGCCAATAATAACATATTCAAATCAGTTTTACTAAATTTGACACTAATTAAGTCAATTAATCCCCTAATTAAACCCAATTAATTAAAGGGTTTAATCCATATATATAATTTTTTTTTTCCGTATTTTACAAGAACTACATTTAAGTTGATAAATTATTTTATATATGTTTAACCAGGGTTTAAAAATATGGATAAAAGTTGGATAATGATTCAGAACCGAATTAGTCCTGAATATATAAATGGGTTGAATCAATTTATGAGTATGGTAGAAAATTACATGATCAGTTTGAATTTATCGAAAATTCGTTGTCCATGTCGACGGTGTGACAATTTGTTTCAGTTTGAATTGGATAATGTGCGAGGACATCTGTATAGGTGGGGATTCGATAGACTATATAAAGTCTGGAACTTTCATAGAGAAGTTCTACATTATCCGGTAGTATAAATATTGTCAATCAAGATGAGAATGATTTTGATGTTGAAGTAGATGATTTCGAAGACGATTTTGAAGACATGTTTACTGATTTACAAAATGAAAAAAATATAATCAACAACGAGCCTCAATCAGATGATATAAATGTAAACACAAATGCAAATGATTGTAGATGAAGTTATATTTCAAATTGGAAGAATCACAAAAAGAACTCTATCCCAATTGTACTAGTTTTTCGATTTTCAATTTTGTTGTAAAGCTAATGCATGTGAAGGTGTTAAATGGTTGGAGTAATAAATCTTTTGATATGTTACTTCAGTTATTGCAAGAGGCATTTCCTAAACCGAATGCGATACCAAACTCTGATTATGAAGCTAAAAAATTATTGAAAGAGTTAGGATTGACATACGAGAAGATACATGTCTGTAAAGAATGATTGTATATTATTTTGGGATGAGCACGAGAATAAGGATGCATGTCCAGTGTGCAAGGAGCCCAGATACAAGTATGAAGGGATGAATAAGAAAAAGAACCCTAAAAAATTCTTCGATATTTTCCTCTGAAATCGAGACTTAAAAGGTTATTTATTTCGAAGCATACGGCTAAAGAGATGAGATGACATAAAGAAAAGCGAGTTGAAACAGATGATGTATTAAGACACCCAGCTGATAGTGAATCATGGAAAGAATTTGCCAATGCACATGAAATATTTGTAGGTGATCCACGAAATATTCGCTTAGGGTTGACTACTGATGTGTTTAATCCATTGGGAAATATGTCAAATGCTTATAGTATGTGACCTGTTATATTTGTGAATTATAATTTGCCACCGTGGAAAATGATAAAGCCACCATATATGATTACGTCTCTTTTAATTCCTGGGCCTAAATCACCTGGCAAAGAGATAGATGTATACCTACGACCTCTGATAAATGAACCGAAGGAGCTATGGGATGACGGGGTGGAAGCATATGATGCGTCGACTGAACAAGTCTTTCAATTACATGCTGCTGTGATGTGGACCATTCACGACTTTTCATCATACAGAACAGTTTCTGGATGGAGCACAAATGGCTATAAGGCATGTCACGCCCCGAGAGCATGCCGAACCGAAAATCAAACGGACAGCACCTCCCCTGTACGTGGCAACATTTCGGGTTAATACAAGGCCCGTAGGCCACAACAATAACAACATATACATATAAGAACATAACAACATAACGAAAAACACAGCGGAAACAACGGGACCACAATACAATCCACAAAGTGCATACCGGTATGACTAACACCAGAACATAAAGAAATCTCGTCAAAACCCGCACCAACATGTGCGTACATCACATAACTCAGAATACATAACCAAAACAGACGGAAGACTCAAAAACTCGGACTCTCGGAGTTGAGATGAGACGATGCCAGCCAGCGGTGCTCCAAGTCCATCACGAAGTCAGCTACCTGTTACCTGGGCGACAGAAAACCCAGGGTCCGCGAGGGGTGGTGAGTAAAACTCAGCAGGTAATAGAAAACATGTATATATGTCATATCACATGTATTTCGACAACATAATCTAGAAGTACAACAGGTATATCAGCATAGTATATAAATACAAGCCTATACCGTCTAACTGAATGAACAACATAAAACATGCAGACATACTCAAGTCGCCCGCTTACTCGTCCAACTCAACATATATCCAACATATATATATATATAACAAGAATAGTAGATCAACTCAAAATATACTCTAGCTCTACGTCAAGGTATCTATGGTCTATCCAACACATATCAATATCTATACAATCAGAGTATAACATATGCAAGAAACATGCATGAATATGATGTCCACCAAATGCGAAGCAGAGTACAAACAAATGCAACATCACAATAATCATATATATATAGACTGTATCTATATATATATTAATCTCAACCATCCATATATATATATATACATGCATATATGTATATATATATGGTAATATGCAAAGCGCCATCAGATACGGCTATGCGATGCATGGTCATGTCGGCTCACCCTAAAGCTACCACGACCCCAGTGTGGCCTCGGTGGCTCGAGCATGACAGCTGTCCCAACTCAACACCAACCACTACTCTCGAGTGGCCGAGTGGGCAGTATGATCGAGTAGCATATAAGCGTAAAGAGCAAGCTACACGATGGGGTCCTGCTGGGTCATCACTCCGACAGTCACTACCCATGAGTGGTCGAGTACCACACACGCAGGACTACGGCACGCAAATCCAACTACCACCGTCTATAGTGATAGAGTGCGGCACCTCAATGCTCTGCTCTCACACGGGTAACTCCTCCTATGAGTAACCGTGGAGGCAGGATGACTGGCGACACTCTCAACCACAAGGGAGCCCTCGGCGCCAGCGCATGTAAATGCATGAATGCAATGTCTCACATACCGATATCCACCATAGACTCTCTGTTCTACAGAGAATCATACTAACCAGATCTACGCACTCTCTATCCTGTAGAGAGTCGTACTCAATCGATCATAATACTCTCTATCCTGTAGAGAGTCATATCAATCTAAGCGACACACTCTCTATCCTGTAGAGAGTCGTACTCAACTAATGGACACACTCTCTATCCTGTAGAGAGTCGTACTTATCTGATTATAACAAGTTAGGACCATCGGTCCGTAGCGATACCCTAAGTATCCTTCCTTTGACCATTTACTCAATACATGTTCCGTGGTAACATACAACCTAAGGGTACTAGAACTAATCCTAGGTTAAAGACATTATCTATCTACGGATGACCTTTTTACCCAATGTACCATCAGGTTGTCATCCGGACTTTACTACTTGCACGTAACTTAAATTAATTCTAAGTTACTTACATCACCTATATATATACTCCTAATCATGATAAAATAAACATGATATCAGCAATGGAGTTAATAGCCGACGGTAGAAGATCAAGCATGCGATAAAAAGAACAGGGTCAAGGTAATATGAACACCTAACATGCTCATATCAATGACTAGATCTGAATGAAATATAACTACCCGGACCAGGTAGGAAATTACCCACCTGATTTGTAGTTCGGCTGATTGTATTCACGTCTGCAAACCTGCCTCGAATCGAAGTCCTGAAACCGTAGAATCAAAATAACTCTAGTCTCCACTAACCATCAATATAATCCAATAATAACATATTCAAATCAGTTTACTAAATTAATATGATACACAACTATGAACAACCAAATCTCGCTTACCAAGCCTAGCTTTCATTTGCTCGACTTCTTGATCCTCATCAGATCTACTCAATTGCCCAATTCCTCACATTGGATACCCGAATCCAAACTTACTGTTGTTCACCTTCAATCACCTATAATCCAAACTGATCCCCCTGCCAAAAATCCATTATATAGCTATAACATAACCTACTTCATAAAAATACAAATCAATGCTTACCCAACATCGTTTCATTCGTCCTCAGCTTCTTCATATGCTTAAGAAAATCCGCTCCGAATCACCAACTGGATCTAAGCAACATCCATCTCCAAATCTACAATCGAATTGGGAGCAAAACCTCCCAACTCTACTCATCACTTGAAGATTGAAGGATAACATTGATTCCCTTAGATCTTGCTGTGGTATCATCGGCAGAAACATCGGCTAGGCAGCTCACCGCAATGCTGATCTGGAAAACAACCCATCTATCGTGAGTGGCGGCCGGATGTTCGAGCGATGGTGTTGCATTGAGTGATGGGCAGAACACCGACGCCTTCTGCACGGAGGAAGCGAAGAGAGGCAAACGGCCAGACGCTCGAGGTAGATCGAGAGAGGGAATGCAAGGCGCCCATGGTGGCCGGAGGCAACCCTACCGGCGATGAAGATCGGAAGAAGAGATGTCGATCACCGCCGCTCGGTGAAGCTTCGATGAAGAGGGGGAGTAGACCGGATGATGACTCCAAATCGCGGTGGCGATGGCGTGGCGTTGGCCGGCGGACGGGTGGCTCGAGGAGGCAACCCTAAGCGGCGGCGGCAAGCCAGAAGGAGATCGGAGATCGGCAACGATCGACGCCAAGATGCAGGCGATGGAGGGTTGGGAGCGAAACCATGAACCGAGAGGGAGGGCTTGGCGCGACGGTGGCAACCCTAGGGCAGCGGCAGTCGATCCCTCGCGACGGTGGCGTGCGCTCGTGCGAAAAGGAGGTACGGCGGTAGCCGCTCTTTCTCTCGCGGCGGCGACGCATTAGGGCACGGCGAGCTCGGCGACGGTGTTGGAGCAGCGTCTATTAGCGAGAGAGGGGACGACGACGAGGCGCGGTGCGTGGCGCGACGATCGTCGGTCGGCGCGGCGATCCGCCCAAGCTCGGCGATGTGCGGACGGTGAGCACAGAGAGGAGAAGTCGCGATCGGCGAAGGCAGAGATTTGGGGAAGAAGTGCGCGATTGTGGAAACGCTCGGGAAACTTTCGGCGATGGAACGGCGAACGGCGTGCGTTAAAGGGAGCGGAAGTGGATCGGGTTTTTTGAGGGTTAGTGGGTTGGGTTTAATCCTATAAGCCATTAACCCAAAAATTCAATTAACCCTAGGTTAATTTAACCCTAAGCTCCATTTAATTAAACTCATACCATTTAAAGTTAAGTTAGGTCTAAGTATATCCCTAACCAAACATCACCAACCATTTTTTTTTTTTTCCGGTATCTTACAAGGCATGTCCAGTATGTCTAAATGAAACCAAATCTTAAGGATTAAGGAGTAAAATATGCTATACATGTCACCGTCAATTCTTGGATGTGCATCACCCATGGTGTAGAAATAAAGATTTCAATGGAAAGGTTGAAAAATAAGGACCACCATGATTAATGAATGGATATGAGATTTTAGCGCAGTTAGACGCGATGCCCCAAGTGACATTCAGTAAGCATCCCTTATTCAGTAAAAAAGGGCAGTGATCTTCGGATGATACGAATTGTGTAAAGAAGTCTATATTTTCTGAGTTATCATATTGGTTAAGTTTAAAGTTGAGATACAATTTAGATGTGATGCATATTGAAAAGAATGTTTGTGATGCTTTAATTGACACATTATTAAATATAGACAGAAAGTCAAAGGATACTCTCAAAGCAAGATTAGACTTGCAAGATATGGGGATAAGGAGTGAGTTGCATTTACAGCCAGTAGGAGACAAATTCGGGAAGTTGTATGCAAGTTACACGTTGACATTGGAAGAAAGGCGTGAATTTTATGAATTTTTGAAATCAGTTAAGTTTCCAGATGGTTATGCTATTAATATATCTAGACATGTGAATGCAAATGAAGGAAAGATATATGGACTAAAATCACATGATTGTCATGTATTATTGTAAAGAATACTTCCAGTTGTTGTACGTAAATTTTTTCCAAAGGACATATGTAGCCCACTGATTGAGCTATGCGATTTCTTCAAAAAGATCACTGCAAGATCTTTACACACAGCGGACATATGTAAAATGGAAGAGCAAATAGTCCTGATATTGTGTAAGATGGAACAGATATTTCCTCCAATATTTTTTGACATTATGGTCCATTTGATAGTCCATTTACCTCGTGAAGCTATGTTGGCTAGGCCAGTTTCATCACAATGGATGTATCCCTTTGAGCGATATTTGGGAAGGCTAAAAAAATATGTTCGTGATAAAGCATGACCTGAAGGATCTATTATAGAGGGGTATATTGTAAATGAGACCTTGACTTTCAGTTCGTTGTATATGAGTCAGATTGAGACAAGTTTTTCTAAGCTGGAACGGAATAAAGATGTCTAGCCATCAAAATAAAAATTAAGTGTTTTCTCACAGGAAACAAGAGTCTTTGGCAACCAACAACGTCGAAAATTTCCATTGTCATTGTTTAAGAAAGCACATTGGTACATTCTAAACAATTGTAAAGAAGTCCACCGATATCGAAAGTAAGTGTTTACATTAAGTTATTACTTTAATTCTTTTTCATTCACAGAGTTTAAATCGATTAAGTTTTATACAGTGAGCATCTACAACTTGTGTCCCAAAAGGTTCATGCTGATCAAGTGATGCAAAATCACAAGCGAGATTTCCCATTATGGTTTAGGGATAAAATTGTAGCCCTAAAAAATTTAACAAATTCAGATATCACAAATGAGTTGTATTATTTAGTAATGGGACTTGATGCTGAAGTTCAACTATATGATGCATGCATAGTAAATGGGATTCGATATCATACGACGTCCCGTGATTCATGTAGAACTATTTAGAATAGTGGGGTCAGCGTACCATCCTCTGACGATGGGGACAATTTAGATTTTTTTTGGTGTGTTGAAGGATGTGGTCTAAATATTTTATTCTTTCTAGTATAAAGTTCAATTATTTTGGTGTGAATGGTTTCAATGTAATCCAAAAAAAAAATCGTTGGTGGAAGAGTATGATCTCACGTGTGTTGACACTTCTAAAATATGGTATGATGATGACCCATTCATTTTGGCAAACCAAGCAAATCAAGTATATTATTTGAATGATATCAAACGTGGAGGTCATTGGAAGGTCGTGCAAAGGGTTCACCACTGTGATATATACGAAGTAACTGAAGTTGATGAAGTATCTGAAGATTTTGAGGGTGGTAATATCTTGATCATGGAGCCAAACCAAGAGATTTCATCTAATGATTCAACTTCAGTAGTCGATGAAGACTTAGAAATAACTCAACTTTGTCGATTAGATGTTGAGCATCACCAAATTAATATGGCAAATGCACAAGTGGATCTAGATATGGGCGCTCAAAGTAATCGTATTGCCGATGGTGAAGATAGTGAAATTGACACTGAGGCAGATGATTATTTATCATTTTCAGATGATGATAGTGATTAGATGTATTTACATGGTATTTATATTGTTCTTCATTTATATTTCATGTATTTAATATAATCTTTTTTTATACGTCGATCTGTATATAATGTTTATGTCACAGCTATGCCGCCTAAGAGAATTGAGCACCCCCAGTTGTGCCTACGTCTGACGATGACAGTGCTCCTGCTCCTACTGGTTAGTTATATAGTTTTAAATATATTTATTTTGTTTGCTATTTATTTAACTTGTTAATTGTTAGCATCCTTTGATTTACAGTTCATCCGACACATAGAGAGATACGGGGCACACACTCCCGGCTCCGACGGTAAATCGAGGGACGGAGTAGAGTATCCATTACATTTTGTAAGAGCGATGGTCACCCTATCAGGACCAATGCAGCTACTTTTATGACAGAGTTAGGTCTGTCAATTAAGAAGTTCACTCCCCTACAAGCTAAGAGCTGGAAGCATATCCCTACGGATAATAAACAGATGATATATGATTGATTATCAGTAAGTACGAGTATTTTGCTAATTAAAGAATCAACCATCATTCATTATTAAAATTCAATATTGATATTTTTTTCAGACTGCTTTTGATATAAGTTTTGCCGAGGAGGCAACGCCGTTAAGGAAGGAGACAGACAAATTAATGAGTGCAAGGTACAGAGATAATCAAAATAAGATGCATACTCATTATAAGAGTCTACCGCATCTTCCCCCCACCGAGCGGTGGCTTCATATGTCGAGCGAGTTTTGTGAGATGCACGAAGATTGTAACTACATGTGTGATCTGTTTGAATCAGAGAAATTTCAGGTAACTCAATCTATACCAATTATCTGAGTTATATATAAATTAAAATATGTGCAACTCATGTTTTAAGTTTTATCTTAACAAATTTTGATATTGTAGACACGATTGACAATAAATGCTCAAAATCGAGCACAACTACCATTTACCCATCGAAGTGGCTCAAAATCCTTCATTTAGTACAGTTACGACGGTGTAAATACAAATTTTATAGGTATAGTATATTGGTTGGTATTTTTAATATTAACGCATTATAATATTTTTCAGACCGATCGATCTCAAAGAAAAGATCGGATTACTATCTTTAATACAATCCACTATACTTCGTCAAAGGGATGGAGTGGGGAGAGAGCCGAGACTACATACGTAAGATATAATCCATAAAATTTAGTACAGTTATTTTTAAATATTAATAATTCTTTGTAAACATATTGATAATGTGTTTGTTATTCTTAGGGTGAAATGGTGAGACTGTGAGATGAACACATCTAGTCACAAGCAATCGGAGATGACACCGATGCAGTTCAGGATGCAGATCAGGTGTGTGATCAAGTACTCGGTGTTCACTCTGGATATATCAAAAGACTTGGAAGTGGGTCAAAACCAGTTGATCTACTTCTTCATATGCTAACTCCTCCTCTAGAACAATGCAGCACTGCATGAACAACTTCAGTCCACCTAGCAAGAATTGGCGGGGGCGAAAGAGGAGCTAGCAAACACTCAAGTTCGATTAGCTAGCACCGAAGATGAGTTGGCATCAATGAGATCAAGACAAGATATGTTCGAAGCAATTCTAAATTGGCTTGCACCTTGAGCATTACAATTA
Organism: Wurfbainia villosa; assembly: GCA_025175895.1. Lineage (NCBI taxonomy): Eukaryota > Viridiplantae > Streptophyta > Magnoliopsida > Zingiberales > Zingiberaceae > Wurfbainia > Wurfbainia villosa. Next base: position 4,485,157 of record CM046008.1, read on the forward strand.
TTGATGTATGAGTCCTCTTCATCTTCAGCTCCACCTCCTCCTCCTTAGAATTTGTGACCATTTAAATTTCGAGCTAGTGAAATTGTGTTTAATTTGAATGTGTTTGCATTTTAATATTACGAATTTATGAAAATGAATGTTTTGGATTTTAAATTTAATGTTATGTTAGTTGTTTTTAATTGTATATGTTGGTTTTATTGTGTGAGTGGTATGTTGTTAATTTAAATTGCGTGGTTGATATTGTATTACAGGATTTTGAATACAAATAAAATGGATTTTGGAAATCTATATTTTTATAGTTAGCGACGATTTTTTTGAAATTCCATCGCTAATTTTCGATATACAGGTTCAGGGTTTTACGATTTAGCGACGAAAATATAAATTTCATCGCTAAATTTATAGTATCAGTCGAGTCTCCAGTCGACACATTCAACTGTTGTAGCACTTTGGCGATGAAGTTTATAAATTTCGTCGCAAAATAATCTCCAGTCGAGGCGCCAGTCAAGGGGCTCTCGCTTCTGTGGCTGGCCAAAAAATAGATATTAGCGACGAAATCAGATATTTCGTCGTTAAAGTTTCAGTCGAGTTACAACCGATTCTGTGGAGGGCCAAAAAATAAGCAGTCGACTGCTTTATTGCATCACTTGACTGATTATTAGCGACGATTTATGTATATTTCGTCGCTAATATTGTTGAATTTCCTAGTTTCCGGTGTTGAGATTTTGCGACGAAAGATTTATTTTTTATGATGTTTTAAGTTCCGTCGGTAATATTAACGACGAAATTATTTTAATTCGTCGCTAATGTGTCTTAGCGGCAAGCTTATTATGATGAATCTAGCGACGAATTACTTTCGTCGCAAAATATATGTAGCGGCGAATTATTGTTATTAGCGACGAAAATAATTCGTCGTTATTTTCCATTTTTCTTGTAGTGTCTTACTGTAGTACCTGGAACTTATCTGGTTGTCTAGAAACTTTTCGATCATCCAAATTTCCTTAATTTAGTAACATGCAAGATAAACATATAAACAACTAAAGAAAAAAGCTTAATCCAATAGTTCACCTGTCCTATTAGGCTTACTTCTACCAGGTTCACTCTCCTAAGGTTTTCCTTTGTCAAACATCCAATCACCTTGACTTAGACTTGCTATTTGCCAGCCATTTAGTTACCATTGACTTACTGGACTTTTTTCCTTGCCGAACACAATTCTCTCCTAAAATGTCAGGACTTTTTCATTTATCCAACATTCAATTACCACTAATCTGTCTAAATTTTTCCCTTATCTAATATGGCTCTCTCCTAAGCTATTAGAAATTTTTCACTTGTTAGTCATCCAGTTAACCACCATGACCTAATTAGACTTTGCCTAACTTAGTTTTCACTTAATCTACTAGAACTTTCCCTTGTTAGTCATTCAGTCAACCACCTTAACTTGACTAAACTTAACTCGCATCTAAACATCTGATCATGTTTGGATTGATCCTTGATCAATACTTGATCAGATATAGGTATATTATCAAATATCAAAATTTGGAAGCTAACTACACCAACATTTAATTGCCCAAACATATATCTAATTTAATCATATACATGTTATCAAATTGGTAGGAGTAAGCAACTTACCTTAGCATGATTACATGATACTTGGAGGAATCTTAATATTTTTGAAACATCTCAAATAACCAAAATTATGATGTTTTATATTTTAAAAATGCCTAATCTTAAAACATCATGATATATATGCATGTAAGATTTTATGGTTTTTAAATTTTATGATCCGGATTGAATTGTCTATCTAGGTCAATTAAAATATTTATATCAGTTTCAAAATAAGTGTTTTATGACTATTTTTGCCAATTTCATGATTAAATGATTAAAAACTTGGTAGAACTTGATGGTAATCTTCTTAGACTTAATCTCGTTTAACATCTTGCATAACTACAATATCGATACTTTAAATATTAGCAGTGTTACAATATGATTATCATGCATAATCTTGATTATGTGATTATCAAGTAATCATATAATCAATGTTATAGGGAATGAAACATAATTTATGTTGTTTGCTTCAATTTTAAATAATGCAATAAAAATTTATTTGTTTAGAGGTGTTAATGCATAATCCAATTTAATATTTTACTATATTATTAGAAATAACTCTAAATTAAAAATATATCATTAGAAATAAATCCACAATCAACAAATAAATAAAAACCACAAAAGTAGAAAAAGTTATCTTAACCCAATTATCAAAGACATCCTTTGTTGTAGTAATACATTTCTCAACATCGTTCCACCCAAATCTACTGTTGTGATTCAACATCTCATTGATAGCATGAAACTGCCTCTTCAGAAACTTGTACCTTGACTCGATATGAGGGGTAGCCTTCAAATTGTTTGATGACACTTTAGCAGCCATGAGTTTCTCCAAATGCAATAAGTACCCGGTTCGAAAACCATTCTTGCTCTTACAAGATGAATCTTTGCTTAACTCAACAAGACAACCAACTAATGTAGCATCCTCTTGTTTTGACCACAAGTGGTTGGTGCTACGAGTTTTTCTATATTGAACTTAATTACCTTAAGGAATATTCAAGTCATTCCTCCTACTAATAACATCCCTTAAGACTCTACCATCTGTCACATATCCTTCCTGACTTGATAGAACATAGCTAAATTGCATGTTCGGTGTGCATACACCCAAAACATTGGTTTCAATTTCTCCTTTTCTAGTTCGATACCTAAGTCTATCAATTGTTGGGACATAGACATGAATATATGTTAAATACTGAAATTTTAAAATATTAAATTAAATGGCCAAAGAATTAAGAAAAATAATCTTGGAAATTTTTCGGGATTTTTAGGAAATTTTAGGAATTTATTCAGAATTTTTCTGGATTTAAACGGAGGTCGTACGAGATAATTACGGGGATAGGGAAAATAGGTTTTTAAAGGGCCTGTTTAGATGAGTAAATAGGATAAATTTACCCTAGGTATAAGTCTAGGTTTTCTATTTCCTAATTTCGGGATTTCTTTTTTTCCACATCGCGCACGAACTTCTTCCTCGCGACTTTCTGCGGCAGCGCCCCTTTTTCCCGAGTCTTCCCCTTCTCGCGCCCGTAGCCTTCAAACCGTCGCTTCTTTCTTCTCCCAGTGCCTCGCCCTCTTTCTTTTCCTTCACCGCACCGCAGCAAGCGTCCTCCACAGCCATCGCCTTCTCCTTCGTCGCGATCGTCGGCCGTTCCTTTGCTGCGACGAGTCGCTCTTCCCTTTGCCGTCCGACCTCGAGGTTGCGTTGCCGCCGCCGCTGCTCACAGTCGCCGAGGCTGACGCCAAGCCTTGTGGTCGCCTCTTCTCCCCCAAGCGTCGACGCCCGCCTTCCCGGTGCCCAGGCCGTCAACTCCTCGCCTCTGAGCCGCTGCGAGCCTCGCTCCTCCTCACGCCGACCTCCTCTGCCCTAGACGACGGGCGCCACCCTCCTCGCTGCTGACCACCGTCCGACGTCGCTCCTCTCGCTTTTTCTCCTCGCGATGACGGCACTGGTGAACCTCCTTCCTGCTGCTCGCCTAAGTCGCACACTCATTGGCTTCCTCGCCATAGGATCGCCGCCGATGAGCCACCGCGTCTTTCCCCCTCGTCATCTACCTGCAGAAGCGCGGAGTCAACCATTGCTAGCCCAGTGGCGGCGTATGACCGCAGACCACCGAGAGTTTCCTCTGCGTCGTTGGTGATCACAGGAACTAGGTAAGGGTTGACTGCCGGTGGAGTGGAGCTTTCGATAAATATTTAGTTTCCCTATTTTCCTTTCTGTCTAGCGTGTGTGTTGGTGTCGGCTGGTGAGACATGGGAAGTGGTCGGCTGTGAAACAAGGATTGAGTCACCTGTAAGGCTGTGAACAGTAGTGGTGTGGGCTGTGAGGGTCTATTTGGGGGCGTCATGCGGTTAGGGTTGGAGGTGGTCGTGCAAGGTCGGATGTAAGTGGGCAGTGTACGGCTATGAGTCGGAGTTGTGGTCGATTAGGGGCTGTGATTGGAGTTTATTGTGGGTTTAGAGGGCTATACGAGTCCATTTGGGTGATATCGGCTGTGCAGGGTTAGGTGTTGGAGTTTTGTACAAATTTTCTATGATGTGGGGTTTTGGCCGACTGTGTAAGGGTTGGATAAATTAGTAGAATTAGAAATTGATTTGGGTTAATTGGTTTATGTAAGAAATCGATTTGTCGGTGAATTGCATTTTTAGTGCTTAACAATAGTTATGCTACATGCATGTTTCAATCATGAGGCAGGTTCACGGTCGTGCCGATTTGGTTCTTTTGCGGATATTTTATTAGGCGGGTATTTTGACTTATCTTTTAGATATAGTCAAGTTGATATGCTAGTATGTTTTTTGTGCCTACTAGATACATGCATTTGATCGGTATGATTATATCTTCCTGCTTTATTTGGATCATAGTTACTTGATCATAGATATGCACTTATTGATTGTGCATATTATTCGGATAGGTATTTTTAGGATTTACATGCTTTAGTATCATGCACCATCTTGCATGATTGCATGACTTCCATTTATAGTTGAGCCCGCAGGTTACATGGCCTCGCACACACCGCCACCTCATGGGTTAGTGGTACATCGAGGGTGTGTGCAGTTGCTTCGAGCTCGCCGACCGCCATGGGTAGCGATGAGGCGTGGTAGCGAGGATCCCTCCTCCGGTCTATGACACCGGAGATGAGAGCTTAGCTCCCCACTCTGTTTGGGGGAGGATAGGTGTACTCGACAAGATCCTCGCCCACTCTGGCCACTCAGAGGCGATGATGGCAGAGTGCAGCTTGTCATAGCCCTACCCACTCGGCTTCACCATCGCGTGAGGCGGTGATCAAGGCGTCGGGGGTGACCATGTCATTTGCACGACATGCACTTTTGCATGGATAGCATTTGTATTGTGTTTGTGATTTTTATTGATGCCTTGATGTTGCATATGATTGTCATGCATATCTGGATACATATTTGTATATGGTGATGACTTTATCTCTTATAGTAGGCACATGCTCCTATATCGTAGGAGATCGTAAGTCTGATCCTTTTATATTTCTTTCTTGCATACCCTATATGTGAGACTGTACTGGCATGATTAGTATTGTTAGCTATATCTTGCTATGCATATCGACTATTATCCGCTAAGTTCTTTGAACTTACCTCGCTGATTTACATCTATTTCTGTGATGAAGCCAGAGAGTCCAGCCAAACCCTCGTTAAAATGGATAGATTTTATTGGTCTTATGGTTTTGGTTTTTAACTAGATGAAGTGTGTAGGATTTGTGTTTGTTTTGGTTATGTACTTGTGGAGGTTTGGAGATATTTGTTGTGTCCTTATGGACCTTTATTCGAATTTTATCTCGATTGGTTTTGGTTGGGTATTCCTGTCCAGATGGCAGAAGGGATAGGTCTAGTTGTTGTAGACGATTTACCATTTACTTTGATTGTTGGCCTGAGGCCTTATTACTTGCGTGGGTTGTTTGGATTCCGGTCGTGTTGACCGATGTATAGTGGTCGTGTAGGCCTTGTATAGAAAATTGGTATTGTCACCCGTACAGGGGAGATGCTGCCGGATTTTCGTCTGGCGGGGACTCCCTCGGGGCATGACAATTTATTTGGTATCAGAGCCAGGTTCCGAGTTTCCTTAGGGTCTTTGGGTTTTCGGAGTTTGCCTCGTTTGGCAGGTTAACTGAGGTATTTTCGGAGTTATACGGATTTTCGACGATTTTATGTTTCGGAAATTCGAGGTATGATTGACGAGGTCAATATGGGGAATTTGGTGGCAACAGGACATCTCCAGATGGCTAACAGGTAAATAAATTCTAGAAAAAATTTCTAGATTTAGTGCATATTTGTATTGGTTATGCGGTGATATCATGTTTTGTCTAGTCTTGTTTTAACCTTATATCTGTTAGACTGTTAGATCTTTAGGTTGCTGGTTTATCGTTAGCATATGGTTATTAATTGCTATTACTGCTATAGGTAGCTAGTTATCATTGTGATATAAATGATTAGATATTATTGGTAGATGTTTACCTATTACTATTTGGACTAGTATTAGGATTGGACTAGTTGAATAATATGAATAAGATGGATAAATTCGTTGAAGGTATACATATAGGTTCTTTGACTCTCTAGATCCTAGTGCATGATGACATGATTACATTGCTTACGTAGTTTAGGGTATATATATGCATCTGATGCTTTATTTAGTATTGTCTTGACTTTGTTCTAGCATGACCCTTTAATTATACCCTAATTAATTTCAGTCATTGATTCCTGTTAGTATGACTATGCTGTCGTTAGACAGTGTGTTATATGTTTATATGGTTATGTGTTTTTGCGGTGGATACCATGATTAAGACTAGTAGAGATAGAATAACTTAGATGAGGTTATTCTGTAGGAGCGGATCTCAGGAATGAAACAACATTAGTAGAACCCTAGGTGTGGGAACCCTAGGCGTAATAACCCAGATGGGCTAAATGAAATATGTTTATCCATTTACTATTTCGGTGATACGATGATCGAACTAGTAGAGTTTGTATGGTTAGGATGCGATTAATCCTTACTATATCTCCCATTCTTGGTTGAGAGAGAGAGTCTGCAGTAGAGTCTCTCTATAGGTAGGTGCTTTGTATATTTGTGGTCAATCATGCCTCCCAATCATGGTTGAGATGATCTACTGTAAGGTTATATTTTTGTATTATTCGTTCGGAGTTGGTGATAATCGGATTCATATGACGCCTGTAGCTAGATAGTTACTTTACGTCTTAAGTACCCACGAGATATGTTCATGGTAGCAGGTTGGGACAAGCATGATTGAACTGGTAGGATGGTATAATTTAGGTTTAACCCTCTTGAAGGGCTTGATAGTAGATTTGTGGTCCTTATTGGCCTTAATAGACATTTCCTGTTAGCTGGGACGAAACTCTATGATTAATCGTCTCGACGGATTTATGAGTGGACTGGATTTATGATTTTTATCGACCTTGATAACCGTTCATGTTAGAAGGGTTGGAACTCTAGACTTAACCATCTCGACTTATTTATTTATAAGTCGATGATCTTTACCGACTTTGGTAGAACTTTCGTATTAGAGGTGTTGAAACCCTCGCTTGACCGCCTCAATGGGTTTAATTGTAGATCGATGATCTTTGTCGATGTTGAAAGTCGATTTATGTTGGATGTATTGGATAACCCTAGGCTTAACAACCTAGGATAATCGACTGCTCACGCGACCTATTGGTGGTAGTACGCTAGTGCGTGCAGTCAATAATTAGATATTTATATATGCCTGTCTATCCACGAGTCTCATTCGTGGTAGCATATGGTTGCGTGTAGACCATGCTATTGATTGTCGGCCCATGGGTTACGTTCACGGTAGCTCATAGATAGTTCTCTTTTTGTGCGAGAGCCACGAGGCTTTGTCGTGGTATCCGGATGTGCACTGCTTGTTGCAGTGGTTGTGTATGTTGCAGGTATATTTATTATACTGCTGATTAGGTTAGTTGCAGACTGATATTGGTACTCTGAGGGTTAGGTTACTCTAGCTTGTTCCCTGTGACTTCCATTATGTGCATTATGATTATGCACTATTGTCTATACATCCACAGAGTGGTTGTACTCACCCCCTCCTCACTTATCCTCTAGGTTAACTGATGGAGGACGTGTCATGTTGACCTACCTTGTGTCGCTCAGAGAGTTCCTTGTCGTGCTTGTTCTACTGCATCGTCGAGATGCCGCTTTGTTTACTTTATCGGTATTGCATTTTGGTTATGCACTTTGGATTTTGTCGCAATTTGTTTTGGTGTCATAAAAACTATTTTACTTTAATGGATATATGTTTAGTCGTGCATGCTTGCAGTTAATAAAATACTTGTATTTCTATTATTATTTTGAGGTTTTTACCAGATCTGGTCCATGTATTTTGGAATATTATCACTAAGGGGCTCCTCTGTCATTTGGATGACAGATATGCCCCCAGGACATGACAATTTTATTGGTTTGCGGTTTTGGTTTGTGGGTTTTGTGTTTCGAGGATTTCTTTTCCTTGGATTTTTGGGAGTTCTCGTGTTTTGGGACCAGGCAAGCAGAAGGATATCTCTTAGCTATAGGAAAAGTGTTGTCTTTAGTGGTTACAGTACTTTAGTGGTTAGGAAAAGTATTGACCTAGTGAATTGCCCTACTCATGGTCAGGGACGAGGTCAATGACGTATTGACCTTGCGGAACCTAATGATGATTTCAAAAGTACGGATCCTTTAGAGGTGGCGACTGATGTCGAATTAGGAAGCTAGAAATTTGGCCTGCTAGTCACCAATTGGAAGGACAAGGAGTAAACCCTCAGAGAATATCAGTTCCTACTATTATTGATTTGGTTATAAATAAGGCGTGTATGCCTACATTGGTCAAGACGATGAAAGATCGTTTTACCTTATATTATAGGAGGTGTTGGATGGGATATTTATCTGTCCCAGTATTTTTTTTTTTAGAAAAGATCCGGAACTCTTTGTTAAAGGAGAGATGGACCTTTGAGGTTATGCATCGATTATCGATGATAGAAAGCGGTAGTTGTGGAAGGAAATGAATATCCTTCATTGTGGATAGAGGATCTATTTAGATCAGCTATAGGACACCGGTGTATACTCTATAATTGATCTATGACTGGTGTGATGATATTGTAGTGACATGGTGTCATACAATTATCATTGTCGTTGTGATGATTGTTATATCATCAGCCTAGAGTAAAGAGAATGCAGTTGTATAGCGACGACAATTTCATACTTGGTATGAATTGTATGAGCTTGTGATTATCTTATTAGACTTATTGACGACTTAGTCGTTCAGGGATTTGGGAAGTCGTGTATTCTGGACACGATTGGCTCAGTTGTGGTCGTTGGATTGCGTAACTTGGCCACTGTTGAGGGTGATAGTTTGGAGTTGCGCACTCGGTCACCGTCGATGGTAGTTTTCTTGGTATTGATTTGATTATTACTATAGATATGGATAGGATGCTCAAGCGGTACTACATCGCTGACTGGATGGATCAGGAAGGTGATGAAATTTACTTAGTCTGAAGCTTGTGAAACTAGTTTCAGGGTTCAGACGATGGTTGACCTTTACGTCAGTGTTGATTAATCATTCTGGTTTGGATGGAAGGGTAGTGTACATGGATGTATCATTTCGGGGATCGTAGCAGTTCCGATGCTATTGAATAGACGTATCCAAACCTTATGGCAGTTAAAGGACTGCGAGATAAGTCGTCATATATATGACATGGACTTCACAGTTATTATGTTGTTTTGTAGAGGTGAGGAGCAGGAATGCTCATGGGGTTTCAGCTAGCTACTGGATAGCTACTATAGAGTAGCTGGAACACGAACGGTTGTAATATGGAAGTTTGGTCGCGATAGCCTCCCATGCACTTACAGAGTGTGTGGTGGAGTGGATTTTGGACGGTAGATGGACTATCGTCTCTGACTCCGAGGAGGATAATGGTTTCTAGAGTTGCATTAGTTTAAGGAACAGATGCTTCAGGAAATTCTGATTCCGGAATGGAAGTGGACGCATATTATTATGGATTTTGTAGTGGGTTTGCTTAAGACACATCAAGGTCATGACGCGATTTGGGTAGTTGTAGACCGACTAACCAAATCCGTGCACTTCTTAGCGATTCGGAAGACTGACTCTCTGGATCGTTTGGCAGAGTTATATTGTCGGGAGATCATCAGATTGCATGGTGTTCCTTTGAGCATTATATTATATAGAGATCCCCGGTTCATGTCTCGATTCTGGCAGAGTCTGCAGCAGGCTTTAGGCACGCAGCTTCGTTTTAGTACTGCATTCCATCCGCAGACAGATGGATAGTCTGAGCGGACCATTCAGACACTAGAAGATTTGCTGAGGTCCTGTGTTATGGATTTCGGGGGCAACTGGGAGGACCAGTTGCTAGGACCCATAGAGCTCAGTATGAGGCAGGGTTGGTTTGTACTATCAGACGTAGGATGACAAAGGCGCAGGATCGTCAGAAGAGTTGTGTCGATCGGAGACGGAGACCTTTAGAGTTCTCTGTATAGTGACCATGTATTCCTGCGAGTCTCACCCACGAAAGGGGTGAAGAGATTTGACCTCTGTGGTAAGCTAGCTCTTAGATACATTGGTCCGTTTGAGATTTTGGAGAGGATCGGAGCAGTCACTTACCACCTAGCGCTACCACCGTCCTTGACGGGTATTCATGATGCGTTTCATGTCTCCATGTTGAGGAAGTATGTGTCATACTCTACACATATTCTGTCAGATGTGTCAGGTTCCATTCAATCTGATGCTAATTACGCAGAGGTTCCGGCACGGATTCTGGATCACTATGAACGATAATTGCGGAACAAGATTGTGCGATTTGTCAAGGTCGGGTAAAGGCACCTCACAGATGAGGAGGCAACTTGGGAGCTTGAGGAAAATATCAGAGCTCAATACCCCACTTAGTCACTTGTGGTGTGTGACTTGTCTCCAGATATCCGAGATGGTTGTTGTGACATCTCGTATTCGTACATGAGCAGGAAATTTGGAGACCAAATTTTTATTAGTGGGGGAGAATGTTAAATACTAAAAATTTAAAATATTAAATTAAATGGCCAAAGAATTAAGAAAAATAATCTTGGAAATTTTTCGGGATTTTTAGGAAATTTTAGTATTTTTTTCAGAATTTTTCTGGATTTAAACGGAGGTCGTACGAGATAATTACGGGGATAGGGAAAACAGGTTTTTAAAGGGCCTGTTTAGATGAGTAAATAGGATAAATTTACCCTAGGTATAAGTCTAGGTTTTCTATTTCCTAATTTCGGGATTTCTTTCTTTCCACGTCGCGCACGAACTTCTTCCTCGCGACTTTCTGCGGCAACGCCCCTTTTTCCCGAGTCTTCCCCTTCTCGCGCCCGTAGCCTTCAAACCGTCTCTTCTTTCTTCTCCTGGTGCCTCGCCCTCTTTCTTTTCCTCCACCACGCCGCAGCAAGCGTCCACCACAACCATCGCCTTCTCCTTCGTCGTGATCGCCGATCGTTCCTTTACCGCGGTGAGTCGCTCTTCCCTTTGTCGTCCGACCTCGAGGTTGCGCTGTCGCCGCTGCTCGCAGTCGCCGACGCTAACGTCGAGCCTTGCGGTCGCCTCTTCTCCCCCAAGCGTCGACGCCCGCCTTCCCGGTGCCTAGGTCGTCGGCTCCTCGCCTTTGAGCCACTGCGAGCCTCGCTCCTCCTTGCGCCGACCTCCTCTGCCCTAGACGACGGGCGCCACCCTCCTCGCTGCTGACCACCGTCCGACGTCGCTCCTCTCGCTTTTTCTCCTCACAGCAAACGACGGCGGCTGAACCTCCTTCTGCCGCTGCTCGCCCGAGTCGCACACTCGCTGGCTTCCTCTGCCATAGGACCATCGCCGACAGAGCCACCGTCTCCCCCCCCCCTGCGTCGTCATCTACCCTGCCATTAGCGCGGTAGGTCAGCCACCGCTGCTAGCCCGTGGCGACGTGTCTGCAGCCACAGACCACCGTCGAAAGTTTCCTCTGCGTCGTCGGTGATCACGGGAACTAGGTAAGGGTTGATTGCCGGTGGAGTGGAGCTTTCGGTAAATATTTAGTTTCCCTATTTTCCTTTCTGTCTAGCGTGTGTGTTGGTGTCGGCTGGTGAGACATGGGAAGTGGTCGGTTGTGAAACAAGGATTGAGTCACCTGTAAGGCTGTGAACAGTAGTGGTGTGGGTTGTGAGGGTCTATTTGGGGGCGTCATGCGGTTAGGGTTGGAGGTGGTCGTGCAAGGTCGGATGTAAGTGGGCAGTGTACGGCTGTGAGTCGGAGTTGTGGTCGATTAGGGGCTGTGATTGGAGTTTATTGTGGGTTTAGAGGGCTATACGAGTCCATTTGGGTGATATCGGCTGTGCAGGGTTAGGTGTTGGAGTTTTGTACAGATTTTCTGTGATGTGGGGTTTTGGCCGACTGTGTAAGGGTTGGATAAATTAGTGGAATTAAAAATTGATTTGGGTTAATTGGTTTATGTAAGAAATCGATTTGTTGGTGAATTGCATTTTTAGTGCTTAACAATAGTTATGTTACATGCAGGTTTCGGTCACGAGGCAGGTTCACGGTCGTGACGATTTGGTTCTTTTGTGGATATTTTATCAGGCGGGTATTTTGACTTATCTTTTAGATATAGTCAAGTTGATATGCTAGTTAGGATAGCTTGCAATAATTTTCATGTTTATATGCCTAGTATATTTTTTGTGCCTACTAGATACATGCATTTGATCGGTATGATTATATCCTCCCTGTTTTTTTTTATCATCGTTACTTGGATCATAGATATGCACTTATTGATTGTGCATATTATTCGGATAGGTATTTTTAGTTGGATTTACATGCTTTAGTATCATGCACCATCTTGCTTCCTTTATAGTTGAGCCTATGGCGGCTCGCACAATAACCGTCACTCATGGGGTTAGTGGTACATCGGGAGGGTGTGTGCGATTGCTCTCATGCTCCGCCGTCCGCTCATGGGTAGCGATGAGGCGCGCATGGTCATGCGAGGATCCCTCCTCCGTCTATGACAGGGAGATGAGAGCTTAGCTCCCCACTCTGTTTGGGGCGGGGAGGATAGGTGTACTCGACATTCTCGTCCACTTTCGGTCACCAGAGCGATGATGGCAGAGTGCACAGTTGTTATAGCCCTACCCAGTCGGCTTCACCATCGCATGTGAGGCGGCTGACTAGCATCAGGGGTGACCATGTCATTTGTACGGCATGCACTTTGTATGGATAGCATTTGTATTGTGGTTGCTGCATTTTTTATTTATGCCTTGGATGTTGCATATGATTGTCATGCATACATGATTCATATTTGTATATGGTGATGACTTTATCTCTTATAGTATGGCACATGCTCCTATATCAGGGTAGGAGATTTAGGTAAGTACAGTCCTTTTGTATTTCTTTCTTGCATACCATATATGTGAGACTGTACTGGCGTGATTAGTATTGTTAGCTATATCTTGCTATGCATATCGACTATTATCCGCTAAGTTCTTTGAACTTACCCCGTTGCTTTACATCTGTTTCAGGTTGAAACTGCCAGAAGAGTCCAGCTGTCAATCCCCCCTCGTCAAAATGGATAGGTTTTATTAGTCTTATGGTTTTGGTTTTTAACTAGATGAAGTGTGTAGGATTTGTGCTTGTTTTGGTTATGTACTTGTGGAGGTTTGGAGATACTTGTTGTGTCCTTATGGACCTTTATTCGGATTTTATCTCGATTGGTTTTGGTTGGGTATTCCTGCTGATAACTGTCATTTTGTTGTATTATTTTGGTCCTTAATATCACTGTTTTTATCCTCTCGAGTGATTTATTATTGATTATCTGCATGTTTTATGAGTTTGGATTCATTTTGGACCTTTTTGTAAATTCTTCTATATTTTGGATTTATTTGCGAATGTTATCTTTATTTGTAGGAGATCGAGATGAGCCACTGGACTAGACTCAAGTTAGATCAAATATGGCTTCATCTGGAGTCGTAATGGACATTTCAAAATGATTTAATCTGAGCCCTTTATCCAGATTAGAAGGCAAATCAAATCAAGGGTTCAGATCTGAGCATTATAGACCATCCAAGGAAAGTGATTGATTCGAGCCATCCATACGGATCCGGAGCGATCCGGCCCGCACATTAAGATCTACACGTCTTGGCGTTCATCCGGACCGTTGGATCGTGATTATACCTTGGATGGATCGGATCCGTCCATGCAAATCGGACTAATTTCGGTAGTTGGATGGGCGAGCCCTAATTAGCGATTATCATCAAGCCCTAGCTTCAAATGGACGGCTGAGATTGAGTGGGCGGAATGATCGGACGGTTCACAAATTTCATTTAATTAAACCTTACCTCATCGAACAGAAGACAGATCGGTAGAAGCTCCAACAGAGAAGCGCAGAACTCGTCGGCGGCGGCGGTCTTCATCCTCGCGGCGGCGTGGCGGCTTCTTCGCGGCCGTCACGGCCGGCGACGGATTGCACAACCGCAGCGTGGCGTCGCGTAAGGCGGATCGCAGAACTTCACCAGCAGCGTCTTCTTCCTCGTGGGCGGCAGCGGCTTCTTCCGATAGCCGTGCGGCCGGCGCGGATTGAGCAGGAGCTTGCGGCGACGCGCGAAGGAGGTCCTCCCATGTCGCGGCGGCGGCGACAACTCAAGCCACAGCGTTTTTTCCCCCATTTCCACGCGCGGCAGTCTTCTTCTCCACGTCCGGCGGCGACAATCCGGCAGCTTCTTCCGGCGACCTTTCCTCCGACAGCCGGCGATGATCCCAGGCGAGCCTCGGCGGGCGATTAGATGCCGTGATTGGACGGCACTAGTTGGAAGAGGGCAAGCGTGGGATTCCGGCGAGTACACCCTTCACGGCGTTCACTCCGTTCGTGGTGGAAAGGCCTTTCCATCTCGCCGAGCCACCCACCTTGCGCCGGTTTAGGGCAGCTCCATCTCCACCGGTGAAGGTCCCTTTCACTTTGTTCAGCGATTCCATTCCTTGGCGGCCGGGATTAGGCCGCCAGCCGACATTCCATCCACTAGCTACGGGACTAGGAGCTCCGCCATCCAATGGGAGCAGTGTTCACATTCCTCCGCATTCAGCTCTTTGTCGCGGTGCCGGGATTAGGACCGCATCCGTAATCCATCGACGGAGGGGTTGTTCGGTTTATTGTCGCCATCGTGGGGTTACCGATTGCTTATTTTTGGATTTAGTCCATTTAGTTGGATATTTTACCTTATCATGTTTGTTTTGTTACGGTTAATTTGTTATGTTATGTTGATCATGTTTAGGTTAGTTATCAATTAAAATTGTCCAATCCATGCATCGTATATAGATGATCGGTGTTTGGTTGGAGTGCTTTCATTATTAGATTAGATTTCATTTACATTCGATCGATTCTTAGTATAGTAGCGGTCACGGTGTCTGCAGTAGTGCTTTCGATTGTGCATTTCATTTATTGCAATTTTTAGTATTGTTTGACTCTTGTGTCGTATAGTGACTCGGTACATGGTTAAGTTGTTCACATTTGTTTCGTGATCATTATGCCGTATAGTAGTGATGATGCGTGATTACTTACTTTTGCGCATTAGTTAGATTTATTTCCTGCAGATTTAATTTCCATGTTGGTTTGTTTACCAGAATTGTTTGACCATTGCATAGTATAGTGACAGTGCGGTGCAAGGTTGAATCGTTCTTGCATTAGGTTAGCTTTGAATAATTGTTTTGATAACTGTAAAAACCCCCAGTGTTTACTTCTGTTTAAAAACAAACGTCCAGCCATTAGGTTCGTTGGGAGATGACCCGAGTCAGTCCTATACTGCATTAGTGTAGTTAGGGGGTTCGGTAAATAATTTGGGGAACGGTATTGCGACAATTCATTAAAAAATCGTTCGATCACCTGCCCAGATGGCAGAAGGGGTAAGTCTAGTTGTTGTAGACGATTTACCATTTACTTTGATTGTTGGCCTGAGGCCTTATTACCTGCGTGGGTTGTTTAGATTCCGGTCGTGTTGATCGATGTATAGTGGCCGTGTAGGTCTTGTATAGAAAATTGGTATTGTCACCCGTACAGGGGAGATGCTGCCGGATTTTCGTCTGGCGGGGACTCCCTCGGGGCGTGACAATATAAGTCCCATCTAATGCTCCCAACAACGCTACACTCAAATAAATATCATAAAATCAAATTAATTTATTGTCTACATTAAAATGATAAAAATAAATAAATTTATAGAAATTATATACTTATATCTTAAACCATTTCCACCTCTCATCCGTGTAATTTTTTGCGATTAGTTCTGGCTTCTTAAGCAAAATATTGTGTAACTGTAGAATAGAGTTCAAAACTAAATAAAATTGTCTACTAACTGTCTAGCCTGATCTAGCTGTTTGGTGTTCTAGGATCCTATTCTTCACATTATGTGCAATAATATTCTCAAGAAAAGATATTACAAGTTCACTAATTGACATATTTCTATTTCCTTTCAATTTTCCATGAGTCGCAAGAAAATAACAAAATTTGTCTAAAGACCTATCCATCCTACAGTTATCAATACATTGTCGATCACTATGAATACATTGTCGATCACTATGAAAAACCATCCCATTTAAGTTTATAGACCTAATATTATATCTAGACAATGTCTGATAAGCATATGACATTCTCCTCCTGAACCTAGCACTCCTTTTCGTAGCTAAGACAATTGTTAACAATAAAAAAAATAACCAATTTGTTTTCCATCATTTTCATATGCATAATGAGTATCAAAATCATCTTCATTTGCTGCCTTACTGCTAACCGAACCATATCAACCTATCATGTAAATAGGGCAACCAAAGAATAAATTAGAAAGGTGGGAAATCCCAAAGTAGGAGGTAGAACAAGAGAATTAAAAGTCCAAAAAACTTAATAAAACTGAATAAAAACCTACCAATTCTTCAAACAAGAATTTTGTTCTATACCAAAACATGGTATTAAGGTATAACAAAATCTGTTTCGTCATGGTGAACATATTAGGGCAGCTGAGTCAGGTCAAAAATAAATTAACTCATAACAAATTAGGTCAGGTCAGGTCAGATAGCTGGCATTCCTAACCTCCATAGAAAAAGTAAGGGCCAGATTGGTGTGTAGTATGGCACCCACTTGGGGCAAGCTAGAAGGCAAAGGCAGAAGAATACAATATAATTAGATAGCATGTTCCAATTGATGTAACTAGTCAAGCCATGTGGAGCTCAACCATGTTCAAACTCATTTGAAACCCAATATATTTGCATTCTGAGTTACAAAATTGCATAGAGTACCACTGGACATGTGAGGCAAAGGGATACATCTAACATCAACTTAAGTTTGTACATATCTGAGCTTATCTTATGCCAAGTATTAAGTGATTATCATCTCAATGAGTTAACAGAAACACAAGCAATAAAAAAAATAATGAATACTAAAACCATTTTTTTTTCACACTTTTCCTTTTCTATTCTCCTCTCCTTTTCCCACGCTGAAGGTTATCTATCTCCCTTTAGCTGCACAACACACCATTGTCTATTTTTCTAGCTAGCAAAATGAAAGGCGATTACGTTCACTCCAACGTTCTTTACCGTCGATCTCTCAGTGATGATGAGGGAGAAGGGGAGGAGAGCTATGCCCCTTGATCCGTTGACCAGAAATGATGGAGGACTTCTAAGCTCGAGTGAAGATTTTAGATTCCACATCAAAAATCGATCTTTCACTACAAGAAAAAAGCTAATAGACAACGTTTTTTATCCGTTGTCTATGTGGCTGCAAAAGCGTTGTTAAAGGCACTGTTGTTAAAAGTCCGACTAATGACAACGAATAAAAAAGCGTTGTCTTTTCTAGCAAAGAAAACGTTTTTGCAACGGGGAAAAAGCATTGTCGTTTTAGCAAAAACAACGCTTTTGCAACGGGAAAAAAGTATTGTCGTTTTTTACAATGACAACGCTTTTGCAACGGAAAAAAAAACGTTGTCATTTCAACGCTTTTACAACGAGAAAAAGCATTGTCATTTTTTCAAGGAAAACGCTTTTACAACATGGAAAAAGCATTGTTGTTTTTTTCAAGGACAACGCTTTTGCAATAGATTAAAAGTATTGTCATTTTAGCATAAATAACAACCATTGTCTTTTATATCTACAAAAACGTTGTCTATTATATTACATTAATAATCCATTTAATTAAACACTTATAATAATACCAATTAAAATATCATTAACAACTAATCAATCTCCTTACAATTGAAACATAAATATTGTATAATCAACAAATAATGAAAAAGGAAAGTATGAAGTCATAATCCACAAACTTGGGATCCAAGTTAAGTTTACAAAATTAAACAAAAAACCTACATACTCCAAGTTTGTAACAAAATTAAACAAAATCAATCTCCAAGTTAAGTTGAACTGGTATCAAACCCTCGGGAATGCCTAAAGTTGTCGTCAGAAAGATGGAAGCACCTTCACCCATGTTTGAAGAGATCATGTATCTGCCAATAGAAATGAGGTTGATCACGGGTAATATCATAAACAAAAAACAATTATTAGAAATTGAACTAATTAAAATGAGAAGCAGGTATATTCTGGTAACTTAAGAATAAACCAACTATATTTTGATAATATTACATAACAGAAATGATAATAATATGCTCAGTACATAGCTGCAAGCTTAGAAATTAATTGATGTTACCATAGAGGAAATTGTTGCCATATTCTCCAATCGGGAATCATCAAAAACCTCATATCATCTCCCTAAAAGTAACAGAAGATCAAAAAAGGGTAGATTGAGTGGAGAACAATATGTTTCAACCAGTGATGGCCACAACTAGTAAGTAGACCCAGTCAAATGTGATTTAGATCATTTTCAGGATCATAACCTTGAGAGTATATCAGAAAATTTAACCTTGAAAAGCATATGCAAAGAAGATCTATAGAATTTAATAAATGGCATAACAGTCAGAAAAACATACTAAAGATGAAAATCTAGGGATTGAAACTGCAAATCGGGCAATGTCTAAACATTGATTCTGTGTTGTTGCATCCCATAATTTAAATCTCATTTTATCTCTCCTGATACAAGCAAAGATAGATCAACACCCAAGTAGCACTAGAGCATAGTTGTCAAAACCATGGTAGAAGGAAAACTAGAGGCAGTGACAGTAAGGGGAATTTCAAGGAAACAAACAATCTATGGGAAGGGCAGGTGAATGGCTTATGGTAAGTGGGAATGCAAGAATAGGCAAGTGGAACCATTCTTGTTTGAGTAGGAAAAACATCAATGAAAATATTTGGTGTATGAAACAAAATTGAGGTCCTAGGTTGACTGGGAAAAAATCAGATGGATGGAATATGGACAATCAATAGAAATATGAATAAACCCACCTGAAGACCAAATAAATTTTTTTTACATACCTCTAGGAAGGATGGCCGAACTTCTATAAGTTGCACAAAAGCAGAATAAACCTGTGTATCAGAGAAAACAAACCCAGATTGGTGAAAGATCATAATGCTTAAGGTAAAAAAACAAGCAGAGAGTGGTGAAAGATCATGATGCTCAAGGTAACCAAACAAGTGCTTTTATTTTCAAGATTTCCAAGTGATGACTGCATAATCTGATCTAAACAAATATGGGTTGGAATTTAAGTTGTAGAAGCATGCACTGGTGAGCAAGTAAGATATTGCTGCAAGAATGTTATCAATGTGATACATCTTAAGCCTAATAGTTATGCACTGTTCTAACACCTTATCATGTACAACTGAGTTTCATAAATCTTAATGAAAAATAAGCTAAAGCATTGCAAAAGTTGATAGATGACACACCAATTTTCGGACATCTGTAGAAGGATCTCAAGCAAGGTGAAATAGGCCTTGAAGGTACCAGTCCATGGACATAAACAAAGCCTGAAAAAATTATTCAAATTAGGTTAGGGAGACTTCAACTACATCCGGCATTGCAGAACAAGTATGATATTGTATTTCACTTACTAAAGGCATTGCTACGATAAACTAATTAATAGAACCCAATGATAGCTTCCTCAATATAGCATGTGGAGACTAAAAAAACTATGCCAAAGACAAGAAATGAACAAATTTTCAATTGTTTTCCTAGTTATTATTACTCGAAGACACCTACAAACCACTTCAAGAGAGCAGCTAAAATTACCAGAAGCAATCTGGGCATAAAGATATTAATTGGACGCTCAGATAATCTAGAAATATCTAGATCAAGCTCTTCAGGAATGTCCTCACATATTTGCCATGATAATGCAATAATAATTTTCCTTAATCAAGTCTACAACTCGTTATGAGATAAAAATTGAAATTTGATAAAACCAACAAAGTTTTCCTTTGACCACCGCAGTTTTTTTTTCTTTCACTTTTTTCACTTTATCCTTAAACTTGCCAAGTTATTGATATCTCAATTCCAGCATCCTTTTTGTTTGGCACAGATGAAGTTGCATAAGAAGCGTTACGAAACAAGACCATTCAATTCATCAAAATAAGCAAGAGAAAAAAATAGGAGTTAGAGAATAATTGCTAGCTAAGAATGTTATTGTAACACAGATGGGGTTTTAAGCAATATCTCTATCAATATAGTATTGTCAAGCATATTAAATAGTCAAAACAAGTGCTCTTAATAAAGCTTGTCAAAGAATACACATTGCACAAGAAAAAAAAAAGTATGAGAATGGTCTAAAAAAGAAATGTTTAGAAGATCAAGGTACAATTTGAATCCAAGTATTCAGTGATGGCGACCTTAGCTCCATCTTAATTTGGGAGATGAATGTAGCAAAAGTGTCAAGTAAGAGTTGCAAACCTGGCTTCATTTGCTGCTCGCTATGCCTTCGCCCGCTATCAGCCTTTACTTGAGCACCGACAAAAGCCCTTCTTCGTTAGGGTTTCGCCCCAGTAAAAAACAACAACAAAAAAGACAACGCTGCAACTCTACAACCACCGTGGTTTCCAAATAATAAATATAACGTGGTATGACTTTGGTTCACATCAGATCTAGACATTCTGAAATAAAACAGAGAAAGTGCAGAGCAAGGAGAGCGGAATACTTTTTAAAGAGAAGGATTCACCATTACTTGGATTTCTTACCAGCATATATAGGGATCCTACATATGGGTGACAATACTAGTAGAATGGCTTCACTTCCATCTGATGGATATCAACACTAGATAAACAAGCCAAGCAAGGGCGTTTCGCTGATTTCAATGGGGCATTCCTGTTCGTATCCGAGATAACAATCCAATACCAAAAACAATTTGGTTTCCTGAACAAAAATAATACACGAGTAGTAAGCTTATTAACTGGACAAGAAAGCACAGGAAAAGCAGTTCCGCACAATGGAAGCAGTGTTAGGGTTTCGCTCGCTATGCCTTCGCCCGCTATCAGTGCCGGAGCGAAACCCTAACGAAGCAAATCGCGGGATACGGAGAAGAGAAGTCGAATGATCGCAGGTTTAATTAGGAGAGATTTTAGGAAAAAAAAAAAGAAAATAAATAAAATAATATAAATAAAATAAAGATAATTTTTAAATGAAAATCCATGGAAAAAAATCAACGATAAGGAAAAATGAGAAAAAATAATAATATTAATAAAATAAAATTAATTTTTTATGTCATTCATTTTTTTAATGAAATAAAATTATATTTTCATAGTTTATTTAAAAATTATTTTTTTATATTTAAAAAAATGACCCATTAAAAAACTAAATCATCCTCAAAATTTATATTTTAAAAAAAAAATTGACCCATTAAAATACTAAATCATACCTTAAAATTTCTAAATGGTAGAAACTAAAAAAATCCTCATAGACAACGCTTCTTATAAAGTATTGTCTTTTACTAATAAAAATATGTCAAAGACAACGCTTTTTAAAAACCGTTGTCTTTAACCCAAATAAAAAACACTAATACACAACGGTAAACAACGCTTTACATTAAAAGCGTTGTTAAACTACAAACAACAACGCTTTTTATAAAAACGATGTCTTTTAAGTGTTGTGTATTGTATTTTTTGTTGTAGTGTTTAGCCATTCTAATAGTCGCTCTAGCCAATGTGCCATCCCGAAGGGACCACCATTGCCTATTTTGTTCTATCCCTAATGAACACTGCCTTCCCAGACCACTATTATTAGCATTCCCATAACATTAGATAGCATTGAGACAATTTATTTATGCACTATTGTTTGTCTTATCCCCGGTGATTATCCACATTCCAGTAGAACCAAAGATGCAACCTTGTGGGTGCCCAACTAGTTCGAGGTTCATATCCTCGCTGAGACTAATGAATAATATAGATTTTAATTTGAGAATTCTTCCTCGAAAAGAAAACCTTTTTATGTTTTTTACACAAAAATCTTGTTTTGCTCCATTTTGTATAGTTGTATCATATCTTGTATGGCTATCCGCTCAAGCAAAAGATTGCTATGCTCTACCACTTAATTACCCAAAATGCTTAATCTGAAGCGTATACTTAGATTAGCTCACGACTTTTCCATATGAGTGTATACTAAGATGTTAGAAAACACCCATCTTAAGGATTGACGTTCTTGATAATCCCCCAAGTCTAACCTAGAGCCATCTCAAAATAATGAAATGTCAAACCCAAGTTTTTGCAGAAGTTTTTTCAGAAGGATAGCAATTTATGGTTTTCCCCTCCTTTGTCTTCTTGTGGTGGCTTTTGTGTGAAGAGCAACAAAAACTAGCTAATGCTTCTTGTATGTTTCGAGTGTGAGATTTATTTCGGAAGATGATATTTTCTGATAAAACTCTCCTAACATCTTAAATAATTTTGCTGTGCATCAATTAAATCTCAAAATCTTTCCGAAATACTTATGCTGGATAAAAAAAAAATCCCAAAATCAGCATACAATTAAATACATGTGAAAAACTCCGCTAGGGTTCTTTGCGATTGCGAGTTGGGAAAGCCACGCCTTTGCGAGTGGGATGCCTTCACGAATGGAATGCCGCTAGGTCCTTCACGGAGTGGGATGCCTTCGAACAGGGTTCGTCGGAACGGACGCAGAACGTTCGGAACGGGCGTTCTGGAACTGGAATGTCTTCTGCCGTTCCAAATTTCCGGTTCAGACCTTTCCACGGGGAAGACATTGACTACGGGAAAAAAAAAGTTGACGAAGCTGTGGAAAAAAAGAAAAGACGACATTCCGGCTGCTCCGAAACGAAAGAAAAGCCGTTCCGGAACGGGAACACAGGAGTCTGCGACCGCAACCGTTTCCGTTCCGACGAACCATGCCTTCGAACACGGGTAGGATTTTATGGGAGGGTTTTGAATGGCTCTGCTAGGGTTTCACGAGGAGTTTCGATCGTGTGAGTCGGGATAGAAAGTTGGGTAATAATTTACACAGGGCGGAATTGATATTTGATAAATTGTTAGGAGTAGTTTTTTCTCAAAAGGTAAAAATGAAAGGATAATTTTAGAAAAAATTTGGTTAACTCTCAAATTAAGAAAAACCTCACCTTTCTTAGATTTTTCTATTCCGAGTAAATATAATCCCATTTACCGATGTGTCATGTATTTAATATGACTTGGGAATATTTTAAATTTCGAATCAAATAGAGTTTTTATTGATCATTTTAAATAGATAACTAAGATTATCAATAAATACTCCTGGCATATAATGTCTATTCATAGGCTTTCTCATGCTTTAATTGAGATATTTTATGATTTTCATTATTATAACTTTAAATAAGAAATATGCCATAAAATGACAATACATGATCAATGAAATGATCATGTATTTAGTGATTGATGTATTTAGTGATCATACTATGCTTACTCGTATTCTTGACTTTAACAATTAATTTGTATGCATTAAAAAGAGAAAAAAAAAAGAGTAAAACAATTTTTACTTTTGGTTGGCTTGACCACATAGTTTTGATTGGATGGCAATGTGACTTACGTAATCTGTTGTTTGGTTTAATATGTTTATCGAGTTTGTAAGTTAGTCATATTGATTCAACTTGTAGATTGGTGTAAAAGATAATTCGTTAGTTTTCAACACCCTCGTCGGTCAATTCCTAAGGAGATAAATCACATAAAATATATTGTCCAACTCAGGACTAACGCAGCTTAGAGTTTGATGAGTTTAGTGGACTTAATGGATATCCCTATGGATTCAAGAGCTTAAGGCTCAAATTAAGTTTTCACACTCGGAACTTTTAAGAGGAGTTGAATGTTGGTGCAATTGGCCCAGATCACGATTAACCTAACTCGAGTTTGACTCGAGCGATGTTTTGATGTTCGACAAAAACATATGACAATGTGATTGTCATGGTAAAGTTCAAGTCATGGGTACTTCGCATGGAAAGTCCAAGTGAGACACTTGGCATTGGAAAAGTCTAAGTCTTGAGTACTTGGCATGTAAAGTCCAAACATGGGTCTTGACAAGGGAAAGTCCAACATGGATTGGCAAGGAAAGTCCAAGCATGGGTTGGCAAAGGAAAGTCCAAGCTTGAGTCTTGGCATTTGGAAAGTCCAAGGGATTTGATATTGACAACGTAAAGTTCAAGGGTGGAGTCTTGGCAGTATAAGTCCAATGGTTGGGGGCGTAAAGTCCAAGCAGGAGTCTTGGTAGCGTAAGTCCAATGTGTCTTGGCAGTGTAGACACCGTTAGCATGACAATAGTCGATGGAAGCACCTGAAGGCTAGCGTATGGATGAACAAGTCATAGATGACTTAGAGGGATCTGATAGGCACGAGGCTGACGGAGGTGGCTAGAAGGCTTAGGTCTAGGCTACGGGTGGTCTAGCAAGTATGGGGGCATCATACTTGGGTTTAAACCTCATATTTGAGGTGTATCAGTTGACTGGGACCATGAGTCAATCGACTGATGGAAGTCAACTAGGGTTAGATTGCGGGAAGTGCCCTAACAGTCGACTGCCAGAGTTGGGCAGTCGACTGCTGGCCCGAGCAGTCGACTGATGCTCGAGATCTCGAGCACAGAAGGCTCTCCAGTCGAGTGATCGACCCGAACACTCGACTGATTGAGCCATCAGTCGACTGATGGTGTATCCGTTGGACTTATCCGACGTGTTTCATGTCGTTGTGAGACAACGGCTACAGGGGCAGTCGACTGATAGTCCCGATCAGTCAACTGCTAGGCAGAATCTAGCCCAAGAAGAAGCTTTAAATGAAGCTTGTGGAGGAGGGATTTGGCAATGGCTCTTTGAGAAGTTTTGGGGCGAATTGCTAGTGTAATTCAGGGTCTCCAAGTGCAACTCAACCAACAAAACAAGCAAGCTTCCAAAAGATCGATTGTAAAGTTTTCTTTGCATTTATTTTATTGTATTCACTTATATTTGCTTGTTGTTTACTTGTATTACTGTTGTAATATCTTGTAAGAGATTTTTCCACCTCCGGATTGTTCCGAGAAGGAGTTTATTGGATTAGTGGTGTGTGGCCGCATCGCTAGAGCTCGTTTGAGCTCGATCCATGGAGTAAGAATCATTCGGTTCTGAACCACGTTACATTGATTGTTTTTGTATTGTGATTGTATATTTGTATTGTATTTTCCATATTCCGCTGCGTACTAACAATCATAGGCAAGCACGATCGAGATTCCTCCATCAAACGACGAACGAGCTATTCACCCCCTCTAGCAGTCACGAGATCCCCTACAATTGGTATCAGAGCTAGGAGCTCTTCTACGGACTAACACTTGGGAGCAAAACCGTAGAGGAAGAAGATGGAGTTTGAAGAAACACTTGGATGGGATATCAACACGCTGGTCCCTTATGCGCTATATGGACGAGAAGGCTTCAATTCATGGAAGAGAAGAATTGAAGACTTCATCATGATGAAGAATTTTGAGGAGTGGTCCGCCTTGATGGAAGGATTTGACTATCCTAGAGGACCAAAAGGTGGATACCTCAAGAAGAAGAGATGGACCGAAGAGCAAGTCCAAGTCTTCGAGAAAAATAAGAAGGTAATAAAATTTTTGATTGATTTAATACCTAACAATATTGTGTGTAGTTTAGGGGACTACATGGATGTCAAGGAGCTATGGAGCCAAGTGGCGAGATTCCATGAAGACCCATCACCGGCTCAAGAAGAGGAGGCCGAAGAATATAGCTCTTCCTCACAAGGGAGTGAGGATTCGAAAGTTGATAGGGAATCAACATCCGGATCGAAATCAATGGAAGAGGTAGAAGTAGAAGAAGTCTCCACCTCTAGGATTGAGGGGGAGGAGATTAGATCATCTACACCGGAGCAACCTAAAAAAGAACCATCCACCTCCGGTCAAGAGGAAGAGGAAGCTCGGGGCTCCCCTACCATGGAAGGTAACTCAAGCATGTCAATAAATAATAAAATTCATATTATATGCTTTGAGTGTATGGAGCAAAGACACTACAAGAGTAAGTGTCCTAAACGAGTCGAGAGGTCTCAACCGATACCAAAGGTCAAGGATGTCGGTACTCCAACAACTAAAAGCAAAGAGCATATCATTTGCTTCAAATGCCGACAACCGGGACACTACCGGAGTCAATGCCCAAAGGGGAAGAAAAATACTCAAAAGGGAGCATCACAAGTATGGGGGAGCTAAGGCTAACCTTAAGATATATTTTAATAATGCACCTTCAACTTATGTTAAAAAGCATGCTAGAAGTTATGTTAATAATCTTGCTATTTCTCATGAACAAAAGCATGCTAGTAGAAATAATAGATTTTATTGTCTAGGTGCTAAGAGTGTCAACCTTAGGAATAAGGAGAAATTTGGGACTAATGTCCCTAAAAATATTTTACCTAAGGCAAGTATTAGGAAAATTAAGGATCACCTAGGTTTTAACCCTAAATGGACTAGACATATGCCTAGGAATGGTAATGCCCAAAGATTAAACAAAAATTCAAAAATTGGACAATTAGAGCAAGAAAATCAAGCCTTGAGGTAAAGACTTGAAAAACTTGAAACCCCCCTTGCAAAGATACAAAATTCAATTATAGGGTCAAGTGATCAAAAATCTAGGTCTAAAAGTCAAAGTCAAAGGTCTAGGAAACAATAACCATCAAAGGGCAAGCCTAAGCTCAAAGAGACCTATCATAATGTTTCATTTGATTATGGAACTCAAACTAGGTCTAGAAAGACCAAGGTTACTAGGGAAGTCATCTCTAAGGGTAACCAAGGTGTGTGCCTAGTGGCTAGGGTTTCAAAGAAACCTAAGGAAGTCACTAAGAAGGTTACAAGGAAAGTCACCCCTAGAGTTAACCTAGGCAAGACCACAATGACCAAGGCTTCAAAGCCTAGAAGGGTCATTAGGAGGGTATCTAGAGAGATTATCCCTAAGGAATACCTAGTAAACCCAAGGAGCTCCAATAGGTATTGGGTTCTTAAGAGCGTGATCAATTCACGCTAGATGGATTTAAGTGTGCCAATCTTGAATGGATAGGTAGTTAACCTAACCACGGTAAAGGTGGCACTTTAGGTTATTTCGAAGGTTATGGGTATCTTGGAAATAAGTTTGATCTTATATCCTAAAAGATTTTAGGATGTGCCAATATATTTTTGAAATTATAAAAAATCAATCAAATTGGCACAATTTAGGTTTAGATGTCTTAGTGTGTCATTTTGGGTTTTTGACATACTTTGGGAGATAAGTAATAATATGTCAAAATGAGTTTAATTATAACAAATGACAACAAATATTAAAATTTAGGTATTATTATACCTATACATTTTACTTGTCATGCTTGGTTTGCCATGACATCATGATCATTGGTCATGCTTAATTATGTTATCATTTATGCCATAATCATTCATGCATTTAAGTTAATGAAAATTGATTTAAGGATTATGGCATGACTTGAAATCTCATGTATAAGGGAATCAAGTAGGGTTGCCTTAGAAAATGCATGAAACTCTAGATTAGGAGAACAAAACTCACATCTCACAATCACATTGACTTGTGTGTGTTTTATACACCCTAGATACATGTGAGATGCTAGGATATGAGTTAAGTTCAAGGTGCATAGTTTTTGCATCTAGATGAACTAAAACTCATCTTATGTTATTATTGGATCATTGGGAAAACTTATGTTCAAGTCATGTACATTAAGCTCAAAGAACATGATCCAATATAGGTTTTCAAAAATATTTTAAAATCATTTTAGAAAACCTTGGTGAAGTCTATCTTTTGATAGCAATCACCATTGATAAAGTTGATACAAAGTGAGCTTAAATATTGAAGTTTTTTTTCACTTTTGAACTTTGTGTCAATTTCACTATTTTATAGGTAAAATATTTTTCAAATATTTTTCAACCATTGTATTGGTCATAAGTATTATACGTATGAATTTTCATGATTTTTCGAATTACATATAATTATTTATGAATTTCTAAAATTCGATTCTGATAACTGAAAATCGGAATTTTTAGTTATTAGTCGACTGCCCTTGTTAGCAGTCGACTGATGATGAGGGCAGTCGACTGTTGCCTAATAAAGTTGACTGCCAATGCTGATTTCGAGAAAACAAGGAATGTTTAGCCCATTTTCAGCTATGGTAGGGTTTCCTAACCACTCATAACCCTAGGATATGCTTTGGGAAACATTAAAAAGGGTGAAAATCCATTGGATATGGTTAGAAGAGTTGTTAGGGTGATATATCAAATTTAAAGTGTGGGAAAGTTCAATGTTGAACTTTTAACCTTATTTTTGATGGTTTAGAGTTCCTATTAGCTTAGGGACTTCCCAAGAACATTGTTGGTGCAATGGTCAAGGGGGAGCAAGCCTTAAAGGGAGGTATCCATCATGGGATGATGGATGTTATTTTTCCTCATGAGGAGGAGAAATGAGATTTTGAGATACCCAATTTGGAAATTAGGAGAGTTTATAGGAGTATCTCTCTTTAGTGATATGAGACTTATCACTAGGAAGATTGTAGGCATCCTAGATGTTTTGGACCAAGGGAGAGATTGTAAGATCTCATTGGGATATGAGATATTGACCTCCTTGGAGAGAACCTTTTTGATGTTAGTCAAAAAGGGGGAGAAAGGTAAAATTACCAATTTAGGATAATTGGTACGGAAATTTAAGTTAGGGGCCTAACTCAAGGGTGTTTTTGTCAAACATCAAAAAGGGGAAGATTGTTGGTGCAATCGGCCCAGGTCACGATTGACCTAACTCGAGTTTGACTCGAGCGATGTTTTGATGTTCGACAAAAATATATGACAATGTGATTATCATGGTAAAGTTCAAGTCATGGGTACTTGGCATGGAAAGTCCAAGTGGGACACTTGACATTGGGAAAGTCCAAGTCTTGAGTACTTGACATGTAAAGTCCAAGCATGGGTCTTGGCAAGGGAAAGTCCAACATGGGTTGGCAAGGAAAGTCCAAGCATGGGTCTTGGCTTGGAAAGTCCAACATGAGTTGGCAAAGGAAAGTCCAAGCTTGAGTCTTGGCATTTGGAAAGTCTAAGGGGTTTGATATTGGCGGCGTAAAGTCCAAGGGTGGAGTCTTGGCAGCATAAGTCCAATGGTTGGCGGCATAAAATCCAAGCAGGAGTCTTTGTAGTGTAAGTTCAATGTGTCTTGGCTGTGTAGACACCGTTAGCATGACAATAGCCGATGGAAGCACCTAAAGGCTAGCGTATGGATGAACAAGTCATGGATGACTTGGAGGGATCCGATAGGCGCGAGGCTGACGGAGGTGGCTAGAAGGCTTAGGTCTAGACTACGGGTGGTCTAGTAAGTATGGGGGCACCATACTTAGGTTAAAACCTCATGATTGAGGTGTATCAGTTGACTAGAACCATGGGTCAATCGACTGATGGAAGTAAACTAGGGTTTGACGAAAAAGTGCCTCAGCGATCGATTGCGAGTTAGGCGATCGATTCACGGAGCATCGGATCTGGTGATTAGTTGACTGATGCTCGGGATCTCAGGCATAGAAGGCTCTCCAGTCGAGTGATCGACCCGAACACTCGATTGATCGAGCCATCAGTCGACTGATGGGTATGATCAGTCGATTGATGGTGTATCCGTTGGACTTATCCGACGTGTTTCATGCCGTTGTGAGACAACGACTATAAGGGCAGTCGACTGATGGTCCCGATCAGTCAACTGCTAGGCGGAATCCAGCCCAAGAAGAAGCTTTAAATGGAGCTCGTGGAGGAGGGATTTGGCAATGGCTCTTTGAGGAGTTTTGAGGCGAATTGCTGGTGTAATTCAGGGTCTCCAAGTGCAACTCAACCAACCAAACAAACAAGCTTTCAAAAGATCGATTATAAAATTTTCTTTGCATTTCTTTTGTTGTATTCACTTGTATTTGCTTGTTGTTTACTTGTATTACTGTTGTAATATCTTGTAAGAGGTTTCTCCACCTCCGGATTGTTCCGAGAAGGAGTTTATTGGATTAGTGGTGTGTGGTCGCATCGCTAGAGCTCGATCCGTGGAGTATGAATCATTCGGTTATGAACCACGTTACATTGATTGTTTTTGTATTGTGATTGTATATTTGTATTGTATTTTCCATATTCCGTTGCGTACTAACAACATAGGTGATCGAGATTCCTCCATCAAATGACGAATGAGCTATTCACTCCCCCTCTAGCGGTCACGAGATTCCCTACATCGAAGACTTGAAGCCATGAGAACCATGAGTGATTATGCAATGCCTTAAAATCTCGATTTTTTTTGGTATTCGAGTTATACATATATCGTAATAGTATGTATAACGATTGCCTATGTAATGGGTGAGCTACCTCGGGCTTGTTTTATGACGTCTTTAACCATGAGATGGATTTCCAAATCATATTTGTCAATCAACTTAAGTCTTAAACTTTTTATAGATTTATGATGGAGTGTAAGCAAAGTGAAGATGATTGTTGACAATCAAATGAAAAGTTATTCCAATTGACTTGAGCATATTAATCTAGCTATTTGAGAGCCAAATAGATGTAATTTCTAAGTGAACAAAATATTATTTTTTTCTAGAGTTAAATCGGTTGGATAGTCAACTAACTAAAGAACCTTAGTTATTCTAGAACCATATTTGAATCTTCCCGTTAACTTACCAATCCACTAGAGGCATCCAAAATATGTATATTAGGGCTATTGTGTATAAGCTATTGAAGAATTTTTGGATAATGATTAAAATGCTTCAACATGTGTTGCTCAAAATCAAGTGTTTAAAAGGATTTAATAGCTTGGACAATGATTAAAGGCTTCCACATTTCAAACTCTTGGTAATTTGCTCTCTTTCTTAAGCTTTGACTTCAATTATTAGAGAGAGATGATGTTTAATTATTTGTAAGTGAAATCCCTAATTGTATCAAATTTATTAGGCTTGCAAAATCTTGGGTTGAAATTTTATTCTAGAGTTGTAGAGATTTAATTACCTTATTACTCATTTCAAAATGGCAATATCAAATGTATTTGAAGGTGACATAGGAAACATACTATAAGTCGAGTAGGAGTATTGAGATCTTCAAATTATATAAAATCATATTTTAGTATCATGATTGTTGTAAAAATAAAAATATTTTTTGTTGCCTACATACTTAGTACAACTCATCCACACACTCAAAGGTGACTACTAACCCTCAATTGTTTATTTATGCAAGGAATTATCAATTTAAGGGCATCACTTATTCAACCCTCAAGCTCCAACATCTCTTACGTAACAATAATGTCACTTGTGGTGCTTTTTATTGAAAATTTTTTGTTGGGTTTGCTATACTGATCAACTTGGTTGAATTAATCGAGTTGATCGAGTGGATAATTGCTAATTGAGCCCAAGTTTGGACCAATTGCTAATCAATTCGATCGATCGGGGTAAACAGACATATCAGATCTATCAATCAATTCAATTGAGTTGGATGGATATATAGCTTGAGTCGATTGGTTTAAATTCATTTGGTGAATTGAATAGATTGGTCATGTTCATATGACAAACCAACCAAGATGATCATATTATGAAGACGACCAAATTAGTTGAGTCAACTAGCTAAGATATATTAAATAATTTAAAACATATATAAGATGGATTATATAACTTAAATTTGTAAAAAAGATTTAATAGAAATATTAAATATAGATTAAGCATTTTGTTGGTACAATTGACTTGTCGTCGAGTTAACAAACTTTAGTTGAATTTCAATATTTGATCAATATGTTTGATAATTTAGCAAGACGTCAAGTAAAAAGGAATTTTTAATGCAACCGATCTTGAGTCAAGATTGATCAAGCTTAGTTTCAACTTTAATGGTTGAGCCAGATGTTAAGTAGGTCAAGATTAATTGAATATTTGATAAGTGGAGAAATCCAAATGGATCTAGTTAACTGAGATACTTAATAATTGAAAGTCTAATAGAGAATTGACAAGTGAAGCAATTCAAGTGAGTTGTGATTGACTGAATACTTGGTAGTCAAAAATTTAATAGGGAGCTGACAATGATAAAGCTCGAACGGATCATAATTGATCAGACACTCAATATAAAAAGTGAAGTCTAAGTAGATTATGGTTGATTGGACATTTGACATAAAAAATGAAGTCCAAATGGACATGGTTGATTGAACATATGGAAATGATGAAATCTTAATAGGTCATGAAAAATCAGATGTTAGATATTGTAGGTGAAGTCTTAACAAGTTATGAAATACTAGATATTAGGCATTAGAAGAGAATAACAAATATGTTAAGAATGACCATATATTTGGCAATGGTGAAGTCCTAATAAATCAAAGTTGACCTAATACTAACGAATGAAGTCTTAGCAGGTCAAGAATTATTAGATGTCAAGCGAGAGAGATCTTGATAGGTTGAAGTAAACTAGATACAAGGAAAAAGTGAGAGTTCAACCTCGGTAAGGATGAAATGATTGTATCAATTGATTGTTATGAAATGACAATCAATTGATGAATCCAAAACTATAATTTTCAATGTTTAAGAGGTTTAGGGTATTAGCAATTGACTATTGTTTTCAAGTAATTGAGTGATGCATCAGTTGAGTGATGCACTCAACTAATGAGCGAATAAAAAATTTTAAATTTGACTATGATATTCAATTGATGATATAATAGTTGACTGATGGAGGAATAGTAATAGACTGCTGCTAAATTAGATGGAGCCATTCGGCTACTAAAGTATAATAATATTTGAATTTTGGTAAAGAAATGGATTGATAAGAGCTTGACTATTAAGTAGATTTCAACCACAAATAATAGCTTATAAAAGAGAGTTTTGTGGAAGATTTCAAAAGTTGATTCTTAAAATTTTTTAAAAAAAGTGTTGATGTATTCTAGATAATCAAGAAGCGATCAAAAATAATAAAAAATGATATAAATAAAGATTTATTATTCTAATATTATTTCATTTGTATTGTTCTTATTTGCTATTATATCTTTGTTTTTTTACTTGTATTGCTAGTAAGAATAGAAATTGTAAGAGATATTTTTATCTCCAGAAAATATATGTTAATAAAAAATACAATAGTACTATCACTATGATGTTAATTAGACCGTGAAGTAGTAACTGAGAATTTTGAACTACATAAAATCGAAGTGTTTTCGATAACACATTAGACGAATAAGACGAAAAAAGAATTCCACCGGTTATATCATCCATTATTGCAACCAAACACGAAAATGACATGATTCATTTTCCATTTTTATTTTATTCTTAATCTCAATTAAATTTAGTTCCATTTCATTCGTAAGAACCAAACTAACACAATCTTAGAATAGATCATATCCACGGTAGAATAGAATTTATAGAGATATAGAACAAATGGAACGAGAAGGAGAATGTTCATTCAATTTATTTGTTTGGTTATGATATTAATAAAATAACATAACTAGCTAGTGAATTATTTATTTTCTGTTTGTCTAATTTTGTCAGTACACTCAACTCAAATTCCCTATTTTGTCAGGCTAATCACCCCCTGTATGATTGATGAACCTAACATGTTGCCTCACTTCAAACTTTTCTAATTCACTCGACCAATTTGGCCACCCAACAATACCTTAATTTGTTGGTGATCTAATTTTCTTGATTGACTCGATCGAGCACCGACTAGTCCGATGACCAACTTACTCAACCCAACTAATTCGACTGACTCAAATAACATTAATGACTGATCGATGATTTAGTTTGACTAATTCGATCAAATTGATTAGCACGATTAACCTCCTCTCTAACTTCCAACTTAATTAACTAACTCAGTCATTGTCTATATTATTTTCAATCATCAAGTGAGAATGAAATTAGTCAATGGTTAAAATTAAAATCTATTTGATTGTACGTCCATCCTATTCATATACGACATACCTTGGCAAAGGCACTAGTCTATTCACTCGGTGCGACGGCTCGACTCAGTCAGTTCGATTTGGTTCAGTACGGAGTTCTGATCAGCCCAACAAAGGACCTGTGATTTTAGGGATGATTGTTTGGCGTTATTATGCATGCTATGCTATAGATTATATAATTGAAACTGAATTAACTAGACGATCCAGAGCCACACGTGAGTTAGCTACATCAACAACCCAAAACCGGACAAAATTTGACGCAAAGGAACAGCTCGACGGTACAGCAATACATAGCCTTTAATTTCCGTCTTATCCACTTCTCTTAGGAACACACAACCTCCTCTCCTCTGCATGTGGACAGCTGCCGTCGAGCTACCTCTCCTCACTGTATGTGTACTTTTTATCATATATTATTATTTCATTACAAAAATAATTTTTGTTTTATATATATATATATATACACACAAAATATTACGATGAAAACTCACGGTGCGTGATTCGTACTCGAGATATACATAATAAATTTGCTCACAAATGTTCACGGGGAATGAAATACGTGTGTGTATATAAAAGATTGATTTCCTGCATGCTTATCGTTTTCTCTGTGTGTATATATATATATATATATTTTGATTTCCTGTCCATCCGTTTTCCCGTGCGGTTGTGCATGAAAATGAAAATACATAGTAAATTTGCTCACACAACTTCTTCATGCATGCTGGCAGCTCAGCATCCCCGATCGATCGTCAAATTTTGATCGCGATTTGGTCGGAAGCTGACTGTAATCCAGTCGGATCGTGACCGTTGAAGACCGCGATCGGATCGAATTCTGACTATGATCCAATCAGAATCGAAATCCGACTAGATCGAAGTTTCTAGGGCTTTAATGCTAATGATCGTGATCGAGTTGAATTCATGCCGCGATCCAGCCAGACTATGATCGGATCGCGGTCAAATTTCAATCGAAATCCAACCTAATTGTGGCCGCAACGCCGAGATACATCGCAATCACGATCGGACCAAATTCTAACTGTGATCTGATCAAAAATTCGACTGCGATCAAACGACATAGGCATCTAACTGGGTTCAAACATTGGCTA
Organism: Wurfbainia villosa; assembly: GCA_025175895.1. Classification (NCBI taxonomy): domain Eukaryota; kingdom Viridiplantae; phylum Streptophyta; class Magnoliopsida; order Zingiberales; family Zingiberaceae; genus Wurfbainia; species Wurfbainia villosa. The sequence continues at coordinate 4,520,119 of CM046008.1, forward strand.
TAGTACAGATTGTTAGAAGGAGATTGTTGATGCAATCAACTTCAGATCAAGGTTGACCAAGCTCGAGTTAAAGTTGAGTTTCGATGTTTGATAATATGACAATATGATGAGTTAAGGATATGACTATAAGATGATATGAGACATCAAGAATCATATGAATGAAAGTGTTGGTGCAATCATCATTGGGTCAGGATGATCATGTTAGATGAGAGAGTTGGCGATTGAGAAATCCAAGTCGGTCAAAGAAAATCGGACACTTGTTGGTTGAAAATCCAACTGGGAGTTGACGAGTAAGAAATCCAAGTGGATCATGGTTGACCAGACACTTAGTGGTTGGATGTCCAATAGGACGTTGGCAATGTAGAAATTCAAGTGGGTCATGGAGGACTGGACACTTGGTGATAGAGAATCCAACTGGGAGTTGACAAGTGGGAAGTCCAAGTAGGCCAAAGTTGACTAGACACTTGGCATAGAGAGAAAAGTCCAAGTAGGACTAGATACTTGGTATCGGAAAAAACCCTTGCAGGTCTAGAGACGGGATGCAATGCAAGGAAAGTCCAAACAGATTAAGGAGGACCAGATGTTTAGTGATAGGAAGTCCTGACAGGTTAAGGTGACCTGATGACTAGGCGAGTGAAGTCCTGGCAGGTCAAGATTACCGTATGACTAGACAAGTGAAGTCCCAACAGGTCAAGGTTACCGTGTCTGGCAAGTGAAGTCCCAGTATATCAAGATGACCGTGCAATTGTCAAGTGAAGTCTCGTCACGTCAGGGTGATCGTGTTTGGCAAGTGAAGACCCGCTCAGTCAAGGTGGTCGTGCTTGGCAAGATAAGTCTTAGTAGGTCACGATTGACCGAATGTTATGTAAGGAAGGTTCCAACAGATCAAGAGTCATCATATGCTGGATGAGAAAAATCATAGTTATTGGGAAGATTATTGGTGCAATCAACCTCAGATCAAGGTTGACCAATCTTGAGTGAGGCTCGAATAGAGTTTTGACGTTTGACAATATATTTAACAATATGACTGGATGGTATGGGGTATCCGTAGTCATATGGAGTTGTTGACCGAGAAGTCAAGTAGTTAAAGGTTGACCAAAGACTTGATGAGTAAATTCCAGCTGAGAGTTGGCAATATGTGAAGTTCCGACAGATTGAGGAGATCGTGCTTGGCAAGGGAAAGTCCAAATATGGAGACTTGGCAAGAAAAGTCAAAGTATTACGATTTGACAAGGGAAAGTCCAAGTATGGAGTCTTGGCAAGGAAAGTCCAAATATGGAGACTTAGCAATGAAAGTCTCGGAGGCGCGACCTAGCAAAGGAAGATCTGATGTCATGACAAACTTGAAGGAAGTACTTGAAGGCAAACGCAAAGGATGAGGAGTCGTGGACTCGGATGCATCCTAAAGGTGCGAGGCTGATGGAAGAAGCTTACAGGATTAAGTTTAGGCTAAGGGTAAGTGTCAAGTATGAGAGGATCATACTTGATGCATTAAACCTCAATTTTGAGGTGTACCAGTTGACTGATGTGTTGTTCCAGTCGACTAGTTGTTGTTGCAGGCAAACAAAAGTGAGTTATGCTCAACCAACACCTCGACTAGGTTTATAGTTGAGGCGACACCTCAACTGGTCGAGTGCTAAGGCGATTGAGAGACACCCGAGTTAGGAATCGATAGTGAATGCTTGAGCGCGCTCAACCGTAGGGACTTGGAAAGTCCCAGGCGAGCTCGAAAAGTCTATCCCAAGAGAGGCTCAGGACTTCAGTGCTCTGGTGATGGGAAATAGCCGAGTCAAGACTCGAACACGCTTAGCAGTGAGTGCTTGGGCACAAAGGCATGTGGACTCAAGGAGTTGGGTGCTCGACGCTCAGACTCAATAAGTCGAGCAGTGCTTGGGAAGGAGTTGGCAGTTGCGACTGAGAAAGTCGGTTCTCAGGAAGGAGCTCGCGACTTCGGTGCTCGGACAACTGTGGTGCTCGGGATGGGAAAGATGGTGTTCGAGAGAATTACGACACAGTAGTCGACTGATGTCACTGTAGCAAATCATAGAGAGTTCTATAGTTGATTGGTTAGCCGATTGATGGATTGGTAGTAGACTAATGGTTGTGAGCAGTCGACTGCTCAATTGAAATCCTACGTGGATCATGTTGTTGTGAGACAACGGTCAAGTGACCAGCAGACTGGAGATAAGGCTAGTTGACTGGTGAGGGAAAATCAATCGACACAGAGCTTATAAAAGGTGGACTTTTCGAGGTTCTTTGGCGCCGATTCTTGAGGATTTTTGAAGGGAAGTGTTGCTGCATTCCAAGTCATCAAAAAGATTTCAAAGCAACCAAATAAATGATCGAACAAAGCGTTCTTGTGTAAAGTATGGTTTCTTACTGTATTTTTGTTTGTATTCTTTACACTTATTTTCGTTTGGTTGTATTGTATAAGCTCCAGATTGTAAGAAGGTTTTCTCCCTTGGTGTTCATCCAAAGGAGAAGATAGTGAAAGCTTACAAGAGAAGTAATCTGTCTTAAGGATTGTCCAAGAGTAAGAGTGGATCTCCAAACCACATTAAAACCGTGAGTTGTGCTTGTGCCTTGCTTTTGTTTATGTTTTTATTTCCACTGCATTGATATTTTGTAAACAAGCATATGAATCAACAATCGAAGAACGAGTTTGAGTTCGAATGTTATTCACCCCCTCTAGCGCACATTCCTGTCCCAACATTGGTAGGTTGAGAATTGATTTGATACCAAATGAAGTGGGTGTTAGCCTGGAAATGAGGTTGACAAAGACATCAGTTGACTGATACATCATAGGGCGCTTGGGAGCGTGACATGAGTCACGGGGATGAGTACTTAGGTAGTCGATTGGTGGTCTTGACCAATTGATTGGGAGGGTACTCGGGCGATGGGATGTCGCGTGCTCGATAAGTTCTAATGAGTGCTTAGGCAATTAATTGGTGGTCTTGACCAGTTGACTGGTCCGATGCTTGGGCGATGAGGAACGACTCTCAGTGTGGTGCTCGAGGTAGTCGCTACTGAAACTCGCGCTCAGGCAATCGACTGGTCACGAGTGTTGGGACCTTGACGTGCGCTAGACGAGGGTGAATAGTGTTCTTGACTCGTCTCTTCGATTTGTTCGATTGGATTTGTTGTTCTTATCTACAAATGTTAGTTCCCAATGAAAATAAAACAATATACATAAATAAGTACGACAAGCACACTCATAATCACAACACAAGGATTTTATATAGTTCAAAACCCCTAGTTCCTACTCCATGGCCTAGCTCATATCGATGTCCTACCACTAAACTTCCTCCTTCTCAAAAATATTCCAGAGGTAGAGAAACATCTTACAATACTTGGAGCTTTACAAGAATACAACCAAAATATAAGTATACAAAAGAAATGAGAAAACTCAAACAAAACACTTTACACAAGTGAGCTTTTGATCGTTTTGCTTTTGGTTGCTTTGGAATGCCTTGGAAGGTCTAGAATGTAATAACAACTCTTTTTCCAAATCACCAAGAATCGGCTGGAAAAACTCCTCCCGTCCTCCTCCTTTTATATGTTGTATCAAACTGATTTTTCACCGATCAGTCGACTGGTCACTGTATCGTTGTCTTATAATGAACTAATCCACATCAGATTTCCACCGATCAGTTGACTATCATAAGTCATCAATCGACTAACATAGCCATGAGTCGACTTCCATGAGCCAACAATCAATTCAGAAACATTCTGTGCTCTGTCAACTTAAAACTAGTCGACTACCCAAACCAGTAGTTGACTGTCAGTGGCCAGTCGACTGATCTAAACCACCAGTCGACTGCTTGAGCACTAGTCATTTTCCTGAATCGCAGTCGACCAAGCACCATCTCGGGTCATGCCAACCACTCGACCAGTCGACTGCCAGAGTCTTCTGAGCTCTCGAGTGTCAAACACTCGATCAATCGACTAATCAAGACCACCAGTCTATTGGTACACCTCAAAACTGAGGTTTACTACATTAAGTATGATCCTCTCATACTTGACTCTTACTCTTAGCTTAAATCTAAGCCTTCAAGTTACTTCCATTAGTCTCATGCCCCTAGGTTAAGTCCATGACTCTTCACCCTTTGCGTTAGCCTTCAAGTGCTTCCTTCGACTTTGTCATGCCATCAAGTACCCTTAGTCTGGACCTAAGCCTTCAAACTACTTCCATCAGTCTCACTCTCTCAGGTTGAGCCCACGACTCCTCACCTTTTATACTAGCCTTCAAGTATTTCCTTCGACTTTGTCATGCTAATGTGTCTTCCTTTGCCAAGAGGTCACGCCTCCGAGACTTATGCTGCCAAGACTACAAACTTGGACTTACATAACCAAGATTACACACTTAGACTTTCCCTTACCAAGACTACACACTTGGACATTCCCTTTGCCAAGTCTCCATACTTGGACTTTCTCTTAGCAAGTATCCATACTTGAATTTTCCCTTGCCAAGTCTCTATACTTGAACTTTTCCTTGTTAAGTATCCATATTTGAACTTTCACTCGAGTCTTACTCGAGCTTGGTCAACCTTGACCTGAAGTTGATTACTCCAACAATCTCCTCATAACAATCTCCCTCATATGATCTTTAATGTCCCAAACTATCCACTAGTCATACTATCATACATATTGTCAAATATCAAAATATTATTCAAGTCTCACTCGAGCTTGGTCAATATTAATCTAAGGTCGATTGCACCAATAGTGAGTGCTCGAGACACTAAGGAAGCTTGGGAGTTTGGCACTCAGGATAGTGCTCGGTCAAAGGAGAACACAGTGATCGGGACAACGCGCAAAAGTGCTCGAGCGATCGACAGTCGAGAAGTCTGTGCTCAAGAAGTCAGTGCTCTGGACGAGGAACGAAGCTTGGTACTTGGACAGGTGACTACTGTGGATGGGCAGTCGACTGGTGTCGGGGATCGAGTCGGGAACTTGAGTGCTTGAGTAGCCGCAGAGCTTGGGAAAATGGGAAACCAGGTGCTCGGGAGGTTCGGACACTGCAATCGAATGTTGTGGTAGAGCAGTTGACTAGCTGAAGTCGAACAGAAAGGCTCTGAATCGATTGGCCAATTCGATTGGAGGCTTAGCAGTCGACTGATGGCTTAGAGCAGTCGACTGATCGACTAAAATCTGATGTGGATCATGTCGTTGGGAGAAAATGGCCGAGTGACCAGTTGACTGGGGGTAAGACCAATCGACTAGTAGATGGAGATCAGTCAATGTTGAGCTTATAAAGGAGGACTTAGCGACATTTTCCAATGTCGATTTCTTGGTGACTTAGAAGGGGAAGAGATGCTGCTTTTCAAACATTCCAAGCTATTCCAAAGCAACCAAAGAGCTATCGATCAAAAGCATTCTTGTGTAAAATATTTTATTATTGTATTTCATTTTATTTCCTTTACACTTATTATTGGTTGCATTCTTGTAGAAAGAGAAAGTTATAGTGGTGATATGTGGGAGCTAGGTCGTAAAGTAGGAATCAGAGATTCCAAACCACATAAATCAGGTGTTGTGCTTTTTTATGTCATGTATATGTTTTATTTCCTCTATGCATAATCTTTGTAGACAAGCACGACATAATCAAGAGAATGAGATTGAGTTTGAAAGACTATTCACCCCCTCTAGTGCAACAATAATCCTAACACAGATGGAGGCCAACGACGAAGGAATTGGACAATGATGGTGAGGAGCACCGGAGGAGATGACACTGTGCATTCTCAATTACTGTACATTTCGCAGATTAAGCAGCCGAACGAGCGGATCGAACGATTGAGTGCACATTGTGTCTGTGTGTGTGTAGTAATGGGAAATGCACAACAATTCAACGTCGAAGCTACTGCCACCTCTCGACATTGCCGTTAGGCAGCCAGATTCTCGTTGTGATCCGATTGGATTCTGATCGAATTGCGGTTGGAATTGTCCGCGATAAGATAGGATTTTGACTGAATCACGATCAGAATCGATCGCGATTGCTGCCGCTAACAGGCATGACACTGGAGCCCACAATTCAATAAGATTTTGACTGTGATTCGATCTGCCAAAAGGCAACGACAACCCCTACAAATTTAGGGGTTGAGCTATAGTGTGAATGACGGTCGACCATAAAGAATTTCGTCGAAGATTGTCGGAAGAGAAACACTCTAAATTTCCCATTTATTATATATCTTCGTGCGATCGACGATTGAGATCGCATTGTAGTTGAGTCGCGAATTTATATCTATATATCTATATATATATATATATATATATATATATAGAGAGAGAGAGAGAGAGAGAGAGAGAGAGAGACTATTTGTGCGTGACTCGTTCTCCGTCATCCAATCAAATGGAGGTGCACAGTAATAGAAAATATACAGTAGTTTCATCGTTTTCTTCTTCCCCCAAGTGCGCACTATCGCCAATGCCTGAACCCGTCAGGTTGCCACCGTCGTCATCATCGGTGACCAGTCGATCGGCCGATCGAACCATGATCTGATTCCAACCGAATTTGGTCGGAATATGGCCAAATTACGGTCGCTTGCCTATCTCGATCGAATTGCAGGTGGATTCTTGCCTAAAATGGTCACGATTGTGACCGCCAACGTTGCGACTGCTGTCGCCGTGCATTCCGACCGGATCGCGATCGGATTCCAATCGGATTGCGATTGGATTCCGATCATATCATAGTCGAATTTCGATCGACAATGACCATGATTGAGACCGCTAGCGTTGGCAGCCACAATGCGACCGGATTCTGGTCGCAATTTGATTGTAATCCAATTGTGATCCGGTGGAACTTCAACATCGGCTAGCCTGTGATCGAATCAAATCGGATTGCGGTTGGAATCCACCCGCTTGACGACGATGCTCGAGCGAGCGCTCCGCATGGGAAATATACAATGACAGATCGGAATGGAAATTATTATGTATTTTCCATCTTTGCGCACAAAACGTGCAATATATATATATATATATATATATATATAACGGTTTCGTGTGCGCGACTCACTATGAGTTGTTTGATCTATATGATAGTATAGTAATGGATAATGCATAGTGTTTCGGTCGCTGATCGTCAAAGCGCCAGTACGTCGTCAAAGTGATGACCACTATAGTCCAGCCCCCCTGAACCCATTAGAATCACTACTGTCATCCAACCGAATCGCGACCAGATTTCGATCGTAAATTGATCGTAATTTGGCCAGATTTTAACTGCAAATCGATCGGATTTCAATCGAAATTCAATCATAATCCAGTCAAAATTCAGCTGACTCAGATCCAACTGGATTGCACAAGGATTCCGATCGCAATCCAATCGAATTTCAACTGTAATCCAGTCGAATTTCGATCGCAATCTAATTGAATTTCAACTAGAATCTAGCTGCTCGACGGTGGCGCGAGTGTCAAGCTAAATTACTGTGCATTCCTTGTTATTATGATCGCTCATGCTTGGGTGTGCATATATATATTGGATTTTCATATTATGTGCGATTGATATCTACGTGCCTATGCGTGAGCGAGCATATATAGTAACGAGAAATGCAGGAATTCCATTTGACGCCTCTCCCCACGTCGCTCGACATCACCATCGAGTGGCTAGATTCTAGCCAAATTGTGACTGCCTATGCTCGCGGCATTGGCGACAATAATTTGATCTGATTTTGACAACAATTGAGTCAGATTTATGTTGCAATTCGATCTCGGTCCAATCGAAATCGGAGTCAGATTGGATTGCGATCGGAATCTGATCGAATTATGACTGTCAATGTCAGCCGTTGGTGACCATAATTTGGTTAAAATCCAACTGCAATTTAGTAAGACACACGACAACGACGATCCTAATGAATTCAGGAGCTGAGCTATAATGTACATCCCTTCGACGATGTATGCAAGTGCTCTGACGATGCGCCAAAGAAATACTGTACAATCTTCGTTATTATATAATCTGATAGATTGAATGACTCATAGTGCATCGTATTAGGAGAGTACACGCATATACGATATTAACTCTTTATATATATTTATTTATATATAGATATTCTCTCTCCTTTCTGGTTTTCAGCCACAGTAGGTAGAATGTCTGCGCAACGCGGAGGTGACACGGCACCTGCCCCGCAGCCAATGGATGGCGGAACAGTGCGATGGCCACCCCTTCAACTGTCGTTAGTTAACAATAAATAACATGGTCCAGACACTTCGACACCAAGACGCCGAGTTAGTTCATATATAAACTATCGATTGGTTACATTGAAGGAAAGGAACGTGGAATCTAATTTTGGTGGAGGAGGATACGATGGGGGTATAAATGTAATCATATAATATAGAAAAAGCTGGCTAGCTTCTAGCAATTAAAGTCATATAAAAAGTGCATAAGTAGAAGAATTATTCAATTCACAACAACTTTACGTCAAACTGTACTATATTATTTGGTCCCCACGGGACGACCCGATAATAAAATAAAATATTATTTATAAAATATACTGGATTCGATATCGAATAAAAGATCTAAAATCTCTCTTAGTTTTAGATGAATCCCTCTCTATCTTGCCACCGTGTCAAGAGATTTTGTCCCCCTGTGATTTATCTTCCTCTCGCCAGTGCCCTGGGACGGATGACAGAGGCTGTTAGTTGGACAGATTTTTAACTTTTTACAGTACTATATTATTTTAATATATATATAATGTTGATCTGCTATGCACCTTATGCTGCGTGACTCGTACGTGATAGCATCTCAGCCGTCGGATCAAAATTGCGATTGCAGGGAACGCACAATTTTTTCCGTGCAATTTTCACCGCCGATTCACCTTCACGGCCGGATTGCGTACGAAACAACTAAATTGCCATCAGCGGCCGCGATTGGCGACCGCTAATGGGTGCGTAATGGCGATGCGAATCCGATCGAATCCGACGGATCCGACCGACTCGATGTCGGTCGATCGACCGATTCCGATCAGATTGCGATCGGAAACGGCCGGATTATGATCGGAAATGATCGGATTGCGGCCGCCAATGGGCGCGACAATGACGCCCGCAATGGCGGCCATTTTCGGTCGCAAACTAGTCGGGATCTGGCCGGACTCCGATTTCGATCGGATCCCGGTCGATTTCCGATCAGATTGCCGCCAGAAACGGCAGTAATTGTGGTCGCCATTGCCGCTCCCACTGGCGGCCACAATCGCGACCGTTTTCGATTGAATTGCAGTCGGATTCCGATCGAATTACAATCGGAATCTGGCGCCGGATGGGTCGACGTCGACTCTCTGGTCATCCGACCGGCCGTGATTCGCCGAAATCCGCCGATCGCGGCCAAATCGGACGCTAATTGGCACGTGATTTCGGCACCATTTGGTCGTCGTGGCGAATCGTGACCGATCGAGTATAGCGGACGGACCGACGTCGGCTGTCGATTCATTCGGCGTCAAATTCTGGTCGCGTGTTTCGGTCATTTTCGACCGGTTAGCATCGGATTCCGGGCGCTAATCGTTCGGAATCCGAGTCTCGTCGGACCGCTGGAGAGTTGTGCGTCGATCGCACTTGGTCCGGCAGCTAGCGGTGGCCAGACGGTGCAGCGGCGACATCGGCACCGCATGTGGGTCTCGCGTGGAGCATGTGGCATACGATACGCAAAATATCATATCTCTCTCTCTCTCTCTCTCTCTCTCTCTATATATATATATATATATATATATATATATATATATATATATATATATATATATATATATATATATATATATATATATATATATATATACCTCTTCTTTATGAAGAGCTGATACATTTCATGAAGAGCTAAAATTAGAGGGTTCCAATTAGAGAAAGGAAGAAAAAGAGAGGATGGCGCTGAAATAAATAATGCAGGAAAGTTATTGAGGGTAATCGATATAGCAAGGCGAAGAAGTACTTCGTTGGGAAATAGACCAGAATCGGTTCGGCCACATAAGCCTAAAGATAGACGAGACGGATCAAAATCGGTTCGGCCATATAAGCCTAAAGATAGACGGGACGAATCAGAATCGGCTCGGCCAGATAAGCCTAGAAGATAAATGAGGCGGATAAGAATCGGTCTGGCCAGATAAGTCTAGAAGATAAACAGGGCGGATAAGAATCGGTCCGGCCAGATAAGTCTGGAAGATAAACGGGGCGGATAAGAATCGGTCCGGCCAGATAAGCCTAGAAGATAAACGGGGCGGGTAAGAATCGGTCCGACCAGATGAGCCTTAAGGCTATATTACCCGTGGGCTATAAACCTAAGTTAGTTTCACTTAAGTAGATGGTCGAGGGACAGCAACCTAGTTCAGAAATATGGATGAGGAGGTGGTATGTAATGCAAAAGAGGTCCCCACATAATATTCCGAGCCTTGCCTCGTGCAGAAATTATATTCTGGGCGTGGTGGTCACGTGTATGATGGGGACCACCCGCGAGATAGTGATGGATTAGAGAAGGAGGATAAAAGGCAAGAGTAGGAGAGAAGGAAGAAGATCCGCAACCATTCCATCAAACACGAAACGAAGATGCAGGAGGAGAAGGAGGAGAGCTATCATCACTTCGCCGGAGAAGAAGAGCAGCGACCTTGATCTTGAGTCGCACGTACTCTTTCTTGTATTTGTAACTAAACTTTAAGAGGTCTTCTCCTCCACCTCGGGAAGTTTCCTTTCCGTAAAAGAGGACATTCATAGTGGAAAGTGCTTGGGCATTGTCCCCGGTGAGAGAGCTCACCTCCGTGGAGTAGGAATACTCATTTCGAACCACGTTATATCTTGTGTTCCCGTTTTCGCTGTATGTGTGGGTTTTGCGCTTCCTGACTTCCTCTTCTACATCCTTTTACTGTTGCGTCCTGTGAGAACCCCCCAAAAGCTCCCTTCGTGCCTTCGTCGCATTGAAAGGGGGTAAAGCGAATTTTCCTCGCCGCATCAGTTGGCGTCGTCTGTGGGAACATTAAGCTGGACGTCGAGATGCAACCGGAAGAGATAGACCAGCCTCCGCGTGAGGAGCGCCATCATCATCCTCCTACCATCACAGTTGAAGGCCCTGATGGATGACGCTATTACGGAGGCCCTGACTAGAGAAAGAAGAAGGATCGGATATCTGCATCCTCACTCCGGTGAACCTTTTTCCCGAGGCTCACCCCCAGAAATGCCTCCTCCATCTCGTACCGCCGTCAATGTGGAAGTAGTGCCTGGAGAAGGACTTGGGGGAAGAGCACCTCAGAACACTATGCCCTTAACCCAAACTCGAAGGGAAGAACAGGGCGAAAGCCAATCGACCAGACCTCCAGAAGTTTACGAACCCAGTCCCTTTACCATGGACATCCTCTCTGAAGTCCCCCCCATCTTACTTCCGGAATCCTCAGATAGATAAGTATGATGGCTCAACGAATCCCGAGGAGCACCTATCGCAGTTCGGCGACGGCCTCGCTCGCTTTATCTATACCGATGCCCTCAAATGCCGAGTTTTTCGGACCACCTTAACCGGCTCGGCACAAAAATGGTTTAATACTTTGCCTCCGGGATCCATCACTTGTTTTGCTGATTTTCGGGGGATGTTCATCCAGGAGTTTGCCAGTTGCAAGGTGTATAAGTCAGACGCCTCTATCTTGATGCACATCACGCAGGGGCCCTCGGAATCGCTCAGAGGGTATCTTCACCGGTTTACCTCTGCAGTTAGGGGTATTCCTATACGCGAGCAGAATCTTTCAGAGTCGCCATTCCGCACGGACTGAATGAAGGCCCCTTCCTCAGCTCCCTCTTGAGGCAACCTGCCAACAGCTATGAGGAGCTGTTAAGTCGTGCGGAATAATTCATCCGCGAGAAGGAAGAACTGCAAGTGCGGAGAGCGGAACGTGCTGCCGCAGCAGTCCCGGTTGAAAGAACTCGTCCCGCTGCCCCTCAAGTACCCCCTCGTCGAGGTTATGTGCGACCCTTTCGACATGAGGCTCCTAGGCCTCGGCCATTGCTACAGGGCACCCGTCTTGTACCGCCATTACAAATTATGGCCGCTGAAGCACTTCCTCTTACAAGGACTTGGAAGGAGCGGGAGATGAAATTCTATGATCAACAGGGTCTGCTGTAACGACCCTTAGGATATAGAGGGATCCCATGTAATCCCCCCGCCCCATTCTTTTGCCAATATCATAAGCCGATGCTTCAATTCTGGGGAGGAACTGGATCGCCTCCGAACTGCATATCCGTAATTGCGGTTCCAGATGGGAGGACCAACACAGTGAGGCCCCCGACCCGATGTAGCCCGTCCAGGGCCGTATAACCAACAACCTCAAGTCACTTTCCCCCAAACGCCGTCCCAGGAGATTGTTTCTCAAGAAGACCCATCAAGTGAAGGCCCCTCATCCAATCTAAATAACGCTCCCACACGGGGGGTTATCCATGTTATAGCCGGAGGACCTACTGACGGGGACTCCAACCAGGCGTGGAAGTCATATGTCCGTCTCATGGAGAGTTTGGCCATTATCACTGACCATACAGTACAGACTGCACCGCCCGTTTCATTCGGGCCAGAAGATCTACAAGGTGTCCTCCTGCCCCACACGGATGCCTTAGTTATCCGAATATCCCTAGCCAATTATGAAGTGGCTAGGGTGCTGGTCGACTCGGAAGCTCTGTTAATATCCTTTTTCAGGAGGCTTTTGGACAGATGCAGCTGGGAAATGCCCAGCTGAAAGATGTGGCTACACCCCTCTTTGGGTTCGCAGGGCATGTGGTCCACCCTACCGGGCATATTTCGCTGCCCCTAACTCTGGGTGTAAAGCCCAGCCAGAAAACCAGTATTATACCTTTCCTCATTGTGGATGCTCCGTCCACTTATAATGCTATTCTTGTTCGTCCTTTCCTTATTATCTTTCAGGCGGTAACTTCCCCATACCACCAGAAGTTGAAATTCCCAGTTAGACCGCTGGTGGGAGAAGTACGAGGGGAACAGAAGGCCGCCCGTAGCTGTTATGTACAAATAGTTCGGGATGACCAGAAGAAGGCCCGAACCGATGATCTCAAAGGCAAATCTATCATCATTTCTGATGTCTGCGTCTTGGAGGAATGCCCCCCAAAGCCGACAAAATAGAGGAAGGAGAGCTGGTGGAAATCGCTCCAGGAAAGGCCACACGAGTGGCGCAGTAGCTGGAAGCCAAGGAGGAGTTGGTGGCCTGCTTGCGGGAGAATGAAGAAATCTTTGCAGGAGATGTGCATGATCTCACTGGGATCGACCCTCGCGTGGCTGAACATCATCTCAATATAACCAGAGGAGCTCGACTGGCCCAATGTGGCTGCGGCATTTGGGTCGAGAAGGACAAGGTCATAGGTGAAGAGGTGGAAAAACTACTAAAGGCGGGTCATGTAAGGGAAATCGGTTTCGAGTGGGTTTCCAATGTAGTCTTGGTCCCCAAGCCTTCCGGGCAGTGGAGGATGTGTATCGATTTCCGTGATTTGAATAAAGCGTGCCCTAAAGACTGCTACCCCTTGCCTCGTATTGATCAGTTAGTAGATTCCACTGTAGGATATGAAGTGGTGTCCCTAATAGATGCATACCAAGGATACCATCAAATACCTTTGGCCAAAGAAGATCAAAAGAGGGTTAACTTTGTGACAGCAGGAGGGTTATACGTCTATGTGGTGATGTCATTCGGATTAAAGAATGCAGGGGCCACCTATCAGCGCCTCATGGACAAGATTTTTGCGGAGCAGAAAGGGAAAAATGTGGAAGTCTACGTGGATGACATCTTGGTCAAATCAAAGATCACTCGGGATTTAGTCAAGGATTTAAATGAAACCTTCACTACATTGAGACGGTTTAATATGAAGCTAAACCCTAGCAAATGCCTGTTTGGGGTAAAAAGCGACAAGTTCTTGGGGTACATAGTAACTGAGAAGGGGTTGCAAGCCAACCCTGAGAAGGTGCAGGCGCTGTGCAACATGAAATCACCCACTAACCTGCGAGAGACCCAGAAGTTGGTGGGCAGGATTGTTTCTTTATCCCGATTCATAGCCAGATCAGCGGAAAAAGGGCTGCCTTTCTTCAAGATTCTGCACAAGGCTACTAAATTTCAATGCGAGCAGGCTTTCCAGGAGTTGAAGAAATATTTGGCTGGACTCCCACTGCTAGCCAAACCAGTGGCCGGAGAACCGTTATGGATGTATTTGGCCGTCTCAGAGGGAGCTATTAGTTCGGTTTTATTGAAACAGGAAGGCTCTCACCAACAACCTATTTATTATACCAGTCATATTCTGAAGGGGGCTGAATTTCGTTATACAGAGCTGGAGAAGTTGGTATATATTTTGGTGTTGACCGCCCGCAAATTGAGGCCATATTTTCTGGCTCATCCCATCACTGTTCTAACTCATAGCGAATTAGGCAAGGTCGTCACTAAGCCCAATTTCTCCGGAAGATTGGTCAAATGGGTGGTAGAGTTAAGCGAATATGATATTCACTACCAACCCCGAATGGTTATCAAGGCCCAAGCTCTCGCTGTTTTTCTAGCAGAGGTACCTTGTGGCCCTGAAGATGGACCGCCGACAAAAGAGGAAGGATCGGATGCATGAAACATATTCGTAGACGGTTCTTCAGGATCTACGGGCAGCGGTGTCGGTGTTCTGTTAATTTCCCCTGATAAGGAGGAGACTCGCATAGTCGTACGCCTGGGATATCGGGCATCCAATAATGAGGTAGAATATAAAGCTATTCTAGCAGGATTGCAGGCTACTAAGGCGGTGGGGGATTCTTCAATTGTAATCCATTCGGATTCCCAGCTGGTGATATCACAGCTTCAAGGTTCTTTCGTGGTTCGGGAGGAAAGACTGCATAAGTACTTGAAAGCTTTTGAGAAAGAAAAAGTTCAGTTTCAACAAGTCCTCTTGAAGCAAATCCCACGGGAGAATAACGGGAAGGCAGATGAATTGGCTCGGGTGGCTAGCACTATGGAAGGAGTGAAATCATTGGAAACGGTCCATGTGGAAATCCCTACTTCCCTAGCGATATGCAATGTGGAGGAAGCCGCATCCGAACCAAACCTAATTCCTGATTGAAGGACTAACATCATAGCTTATTTACGGCATGGGAAGGTCCCTGAAGAAAAAGGAGCGGCGTATGCTTTAATGTGCCGAGCCAGACGGTTCACCCTCTTAAATGGAGACTTATACAAGACATCTTTCGGACGACCCTTATTGAAATGCTTAGGAAGTGAGGATACTGAATGGGTACTCCGAGAGATTCATGAAGGTTGTTGCAGTAATCATCTAGGAGGGAGAGCTTTAGAAAGGAAGGTCCTGTTAACAGGATATTTTTGGCCTACTCTCCAACAGGATGCCACTCACATAGTGCAAACTTGCCCAGCTTGTCAAAAGCATAGCAACCGGTCCGAACGACCGGCTGAATTAATAAAAGCTGTGGTCGCTTCATGCCCTTTTGATCAGTGGGGAATGGATATAGTGGGTCCGATGTCAATGGCACCTTTACAGAAGAAATTTTTATTGGTGGCTGTGGATTACTTCTCCAAATGGGTGGAAGCAGATCCCCTGGCCAAAATTATCGAGAATGCTGTAATACAATTCTTGTGGAAGAATATTGTCTGTCGATATGGTATTCCTCGGAGGATAGTTAGTGATAATGGACGTCAGTTCCAAGGTAAAAAGATTAAAGAATGGTGCCAAAGTCTCAACATTCAGCAGACTTTTACTTCAGTAGCCCACCCTCAAGCTAATGGTCAAGTTGAAGTCACTAATAAAATTCTCGTTCAAGGGTTGAAGACTAAATTGGGAAGTCAAAGGGGGAATTGGGTGGAAGAATTGCCCGGAATCTTGTGGGCCTATAGAACCACACCAAAAACTGCAACGGGAGAGACTCCTTTCGGTTTAGTATATGGGACGGAAGCTGTTATTCCGTTGGAGGCACTTTTAAGTAGCGCTCGGATAGAGGTGTACGAACCGGAGCAGAACCAACTTATCCGAAGCACTGAGTTGGACTTGGTGGAAGAAAAGGAGGCGGGCGGCGAGTTTTACAAGCAGAGAGTGCAACAAGCCTTTAATAAGAAGGTGATGCCTCGAAGATTTCAGGAGGGGGATTGAGTTTTGCGTAAAGTTAATCCCGCTGGAGACCCTGGAAAGTTAGCTCCAAACTGGGAAGGACCCTATGAAATAACACGCCGCGTAGCAGGGTCAACATATTATCTAAAAGATGACCAGGGCAAGGAACTTCCACGACCTTGGAATGTCATTCATTTAAAACTTTTTCACACTGTATGAGAAGTGGGGGATAGAAGAAGAGGAATTGTGGGATTTCCGAAGGGGTATACTTCCTAACTTGATTGTATTAGTCAGATGCAAAAGGAACCTGAATTTGATTAATGAGCCATTCACAATCGCGATACAGTCTTTATAATAAACTTTGAAAAAGAGAAGAGGATGGAAAGGAAGTGCTATTCCAAGACAATACATCAAGTTATAACTTAAACCTATCAGGGGGATAGCGCCGAAAGTTGGCTTCCCAATTTAAAGAGAAAGTAGGATATGTCGGGGGAGGAAATCCTTGATCAGCGTATTGTCAGACCGCTTCATTAAACCTGTCTTGATAAGTGGTGCGCAGCAAGATGATTAGTCGCTCCTGGCGATTCGGACGGTCAGGGCTCCGATCCCGATGAAGCCTACGACATTTCTCTTGTTTCTCTTGAAGATTTCGGCGTATGTCAACATAGCGTTGGGACACCTCCATAATAGCATCAACTAGGGTGGAAATATCATCGGCTTAGGAGGATTGATCTTGCTGGACAAGGGTTGTCATGTCCATCATATTCTGGCGCATCGAGGCCGAAATTCCCTCCACTGCCTCTGAGTAGGACCTGGTGCAGGTCAGCTCAGCGCCTAACCTCTGGAGGGAGGTTTCCTGCATGTGTAGACGGGCGTGAGCATGCACCCTAGAATTTATGAGAGAGGAGTTTTCTTGTACCTCCTTGCACAGGCGAGTGCGGAGGCCCCCTATTTTATCCTCCGCCTTCTGATATTGAACCTGGAGTCGAGCAATGGTGTCTGAGTCCTGTTGCTTCCCCTGAAGGAGTTCTGCTACCTGTTCTCGAAGGCGGGTCAATTCTTGAGAAGAGGAGGACTCCTTGTCAAGATGGGTCGGCTGAACCTCCCGCTGTAGTAAAGGTGATTTCACACCTGCTCGCTGTTGTTCTTATAAGGCTGCGATGGTATTGGCGTATTTTTGAATTTGGTGGTGAGCTCCTGCCAATTGCTCCTGGCATAATTGCAGTTGTTGCGAAAGGAGTTGTTCCCGATGTTGGGCAGTCGCTAAATCCTCCCGATGCCGCCGTTCCGATTCCAGAAACTGAGCTCGATGTTGGTGTAGAGAGCGGTCCAACTCTTGGTAGTTGGTGAGGGCCTGTACGCCGGTTGTTGGAAAGAAGTTATTCAGTAAGAAAAATTAGAAGAGATGATTAGAAAAACATACCAAGTCGAGGGCGTGGCGCAGGCCTTCCATGCGGGGGATCAGTTCCTCTAAATTCAAGATCCGAATACCCCGAGGGGAACAGGAAGAAGAAGGGACGGACGACCCCGAATGTAAAGGTTCGCTCATCAGGGGAAGAATGGGGGTGGTATCTATAGGTTGAGATGGGGGTTCAAAAAGGGAAGAAGGAAGAGCACTAATCGAAAGGTTCCTTGGAGGCGAAGTTGGGGGCAGAAAATCAGAAGCAGAAGGTGAAAGATGTATTGTGGCTGTCGGAGAAGAGGGCACATCAGAAGTGGCGGACGGGAATTTATTTGGCGAGGAGTCCAAAGAAGATGATATGATGAGCAGGGGGCTGGAGGAATCTTCGAGGGGAAGGCAGGAAGTAGAAGGACGTGGGCTAGTGCCGATTGGAGGTGAAGGGCTCTTCAGGCGAGAGGCAGAAGGGGAGTCAGGCAATGAAGAATTGTCAATCACCATAGGTTCAAAAGTGGAGTTGCATTCACGGGAAAAAGAAGGTAAGGATGGGCAAACATCTATTGTTGGCTGACATGGAAGCATGTCTTCCATGGATTCATCTTTAGAGGGGGACGAAGGAGAAGGTGTCTTCCTAGCACTTATGGCGGATGGGGAAAAAGTAAGGGAGTTAGGGTTTGTAAGTAACAGAGGAAGAGAGGAGGAGCTGGTTATTCTGGCTTTCTCTGGCACTGAGGTAATGAGGGTTTCGGGCGGAGGTGAAGGAGAAAGGCGAGACGGAGCAGGAGTGATGGCAATAGGAGAAGGTGAGGAGGAGGATGAAGCTGACGGCTGACCCTCGCCTCACTTGAGATGTGAGTAACGACTTGATATTTCTTGGAAGAAAGTGGAATGCATCTTGCTGGTCTGAGAATGAAGAAGGGAGGTGCCGAAATGGGGGATTGAGGCAACGGAGGATGACGGTGGAAAGAGGAACAAATGAAGACGAAGAAGATGAAAAGGCGTAAGGAAGGAAGGTAATAAAAGGGAAGACGAAGAATCCCCTATAAAAAGGGAGAAGAATGGGCTCATAATGATTATTAGGCTCCTCGTTTATGGAAAAGGAGGCCCTAAGTGGAAGTAAAACGAGGATTTATTCTGCAAATGACCCATTATGTGTTGAAGCCCTCGCTTTCATAAGAAGGATGAAGATAGGAAGAACAGTGGTGTGAAAACATCACAATCTATATGCTGAAGGCCTTTAAGCACTACATATTATCTTATTCCCGTATGATGGTGAAACAGAAGAACCGAGATTTCCTCGGGTATACATCATTTTTATCCCCGCGAAGCGGAAGAAATCTCCGTGTGGTGGTGGAACGGAAGAACCGAGATTTCCTCGGTTATACATCATTTTTATCCCCGCGAAGCGGAAGAAATCCCCGTGTGGTGGTGGAACGGAAGAATCGAGATTTCCTCGGTTATACATCATTTTTATCCCCGCGAAGCGGAAGAAATCCCTGTGTGGTGGTGGAACGGAAGAACCGAGATTTCCTCGGTTATACATCATTTTTATCCCCGTAAAGCGGAAGAAATCCTTGTGTGGTGGTGGAACGGAAGAACCGAGATTTCCTCGGTTATACATCATTTTTATCCCCGCGAAGCGGAAGAAATCCACGTGTGGTAGTGGAACGGAGGAACCAATATTTCCTCGGTTATACATCATTTTTATCCCCGCGAAGCGGAAGAAATCCCCGTGTGATGGTGGAACGGAAGAACCGAGATTTCCTCGGTTATACATCATTTTTATCCCCGCGAAGCGGAAGAAATCCCCGTGTGGTGGTGGAACGGAAGAACCGAGATTTCCTCGGTTATACATCATTTTTATCTCCGCGAAACGGAAGAAATCCCGTCGATGGTGAGCAAGAAGAGAGAGATATCCTCGGTTGTACATCAGTTTTATCCCCACGAAGCGGAAGAAGTTGAACTTATTATTCAACTTTATATTATTTTATCCCCGTGTGGTGGCGGAATAGAAGAACTGAGATTTCCTCAGTTATCTATCATGTTTATCCCCGCAAAATAGAAGAAGTTGAAGTCATTATTTAACTTTGTATTATTTTATTCCCATGCAGCAGTAGAGCAGCAGAGTTGGCTCATTTAGTGACTCTATATTGTTATATCCCCGGTAGGGTAAAGGGCAGAAGAGCTGAAGTCATTTGGCACTTCCCTCCGCTATATATTGTTTTGTGTCGATATGAGGAAGGCACAATGAGGTATGATTTAAGAAATATAAGAAGAAGAAGACAAGCGGGAGAAGTTCATTGATTCGGGAAAATTACATATTCTAATTCCTTCACAAAGAGGAAATAGCAAAAGAAAACCCTTATATATATGTAGGGTATTACAGTTTTTTATTGGGAAGAACCGACGGAGTCTCTTTGCGCGGCTGGGCTTGGCACAGTAATTGCCGAAGGTAAGACTGTTGCAGGAAGATTTGCTTGGATAGCTCCTTTTGGGACCCGACCAGTTGCTGACGCAAAGAGCGGTTACTGGCGGAAGCTTCCCACTGTCGTTGCTGCAAGTACCTCACTTGCTCCTCCAGATTAGCTATATAGCGACGATCACAATCTTTTTCTTGAGGAGGAATCATTTGCCCTGTTAAGATATTCTGTCCATGGCGAAGGGAAAGAAAGGGAAAAGATGGAAGCTATATGGTAAGGGTTGGAAGTCTTTATAGCGATGAAGGAGAAGAGCGCATTTATTTGCAGAAGAAATAAGGATAATAAATGCCAGTAAAGAAAGGGAAGCGCAAAGGCAGTAGGTGAAGGGCCGCTAGTACAGTAATTATAAGTAAAGGGGGCTGAATCCCCAGGGAGATAGTAAAAGAAAGTATGTTCAGGCCGGATTACAGTCTTTCTGAGGATAGAAATTTCACTTATACAAGAAAACGACAAAAGCAAATATAAATCTCCTCCTCCATTTTTATTAACATATTTAAAATAATTACATCAACTTAATCTATGAAAATTTTCTCTGATTACTTTTAACAGATGAAGCGTGAGAGGTCTCCTTGGAGGGGGAAGGCACCAAGATGACCCTGAAGCGCTCGCCTTGAGCGGGAGGTATTGCTGATGGACCTTCATCGAAAGGAGGAGGATGAACTCTCGCCGGGGAGATTGGGAAGAAGGTCACAGCTGGTGGGAGTGGGGGAAGTTCTGCGGCGGCCCGGGGATCTCCTACCGTGTATTCCCATGTTAGAGGAGGGTTCCACACCCTATTGCGGAACGAGGGAAATGGTGCACGGAAAGACCTCTCTATAGGAGGGGTTGGAGCTGGATTGTGAGGCGGAAAAGGAAGGGAGCGAAAAGCTGAGGTGGCGGTGGAGCGGGTCTCCGAATCTTCAATGTCTTCGGAAAACCAGTCTTGTAGCTCAAAAGATTCTGATTCTGAAGAAATCTCGATGGGGTGCCCCGTTGAAGCCATGAGAGTGAGATAGAAGGACGAAGACATGGAGGGAGATGATTTTTAGTGGAAGGAAAGCGACGGCAGAAGTTCTTGGGAAGGGGAAGAAGATGAAGAGACTGATACCGTTTCTGAAGCAGTAAGAGGGATAGGGCAGATCAATAGACAAAAGTCATTTAAAGTGTTGGCCGAACCAAAATTGGGTCGGATATGAATAATATCATTCGAGACCCTCCAAGTAAGTCCCTGAACCAACTCGATGACTGCGCCATACGACACGAGAAAAGAAATGACAGTACAAAAAGAGGAAAGCTTAAAATTGGTTCAGAATTTCTGACCCGCAAGGAGACATGCAAGGATAATAACAAAAAGCTATGTTAACCAAATTTACTTTTTGGCATTAAGGAAAAAGTCATTACAAGGAAGAGAATGTTGGGAGTTACAATTCAAATAGTTTAGGAGGACACTTGGCTAGGGCGTCTACAGGATTTAAATAGCTGGTGTCCGTACCAGGGGGTGGGTATCCTCGTTCGGCGTTTTGAGCCGAAGATCCATCAAAGCCTAAGATGAACAGGTCTACTCCCTTCTTGACATATCGGCTCTTGAGATTAGCTTCCTGCTTCTTCAGCTGGTCCTGACATTTAGCCAATTGGATTTGGCTCTCTGTTAGTTGGGCTGCCAAGGCATCCCTCTCGGTGGCTGCTTTTATAGCTTGCCGTCCCAAAGTTGATAGGGCTTCGAAGTGTTCTTTCTGAATAGCAGACTGTTGCCGTGTCGTTACCGATAGAGTTTGAGGAAGAGCCGCTATCAGAGAGGAGAGTTCTTGACACTTCTCGATGCAAGATTTCCTGGTGGCTTCCCAGGCTTAGCGCTCCAGTCGAAGCAGTCGGCGTTCTTCCTAGAGCTGCTCGATAGTACTCGAAGAATCGACGGCTTGGATCATAGCGTCCCCAAGATGCCCCTTATATTCCTTTAATTCATGGGCAAGGATCTCTACCTGCTACAATTCACTGGATTGAAAGAAGATTCGCTGTTCGAGTTCTTCATTTTTGCGTTGCAACTCCTCCTTTTTGCTCTGGACCAGGGCCAATCGCGTCATCGCATCTTCACATTGGCCCCTCAGGTCAGCTTCCTTCGCCTCTCTCTCGCTTAATTGCTGGACGAGCTTTTTTTTCGCAGCTATAGAGGCGGGCGGGTCTTTTACACTGGATCGAACTCGAGCCGCTTGACTACCATTTTGTCGTGCTGGGATGAGGCCTAGAAGGAGGAAAGCAACATCAGTATATGCTGACACATAGGGAATTATAGTAAAGAGGAGAAAGAGATAGTAAATACCTCAGCCAACAATTTGCTCACTTGTTCACAAGGGTCTTGTACGCCCGATTAGTTGAAGAATTTTACCTCCGAAGGATGACGAATCTTCAGCAAGGACCCCAATGTGGACTTCGGGGGAATGGGAAGGGGAAGATCCTCTCCTTCGGAGGGAAGTGTGGGTCTGACGTGCTGAAGAGGGGTGGGAGAAGCAAGTGTGTCGGAGGGAATAGGATCAGAGAGAGACTCGGTACGGGAAGGTAAGGGCGAATTATGTGCCGAAGGGGATGAATGGAGAGAATGGGAGGGAGAGTCCCCTCCTTGAGGAGATGAAGAAGGGACGGATAAGGTACTGTCTCCTCTTCTCGGTTCATAAATGGTTAGAGATCGCGAACCGGGCCGATTGGAAGAAGAGGGGGGAAGAGCGGATGAACTTGGGACTCCTTTCTTAGCAAGCCGCAGTTTCTTCCGAGGAGATGAAGGAGCTGCTACTGATTTACCTCTCTTAGTGGAGGCCTTCTTCTTCTTGGCAGCCTCAATCGCCTCTCCTTCTACCAAAGCTTCCTGCATTGGGTTATCTGCAAAATGTATTGGTGAGAAAGATGGATAACGCGGGAAGAAAATTATATTGCAAGGTAAGTATCATCCTACCTACAACAACCGAGGTCGTCGAAGGGAGGGGGGATAGTCCAAAGTGCCTTAAAAGGGGAGTCTTTATTAGATGGTTCGAACAGTAGTGCGACTCTCCTAATATTCTATAAACCTCCGGGAAAGGGCATTTGGTCCTCATTTCCCGGAAAGAAGGCAGCTCGGGAAGGTCTACCTTCCAGGTATCAGAATAGGGTAAAGATGACGGAAGCTGTACAAAAAAGTATAATTCTTCCCATCCCTTATAGGAAGTAGGCAGGTTCACTAAGAATTGGTAGTCTGGGCGGCTAGATAGATAAAAAAGACCTGCCTTAGAAGATTTCAATTGAAAGAAACAATGGAATATTTCAGGGGTTAAGGAGAGGTTTAGGTGTTGAAACACTATATGTGCTCCCGACAGAATCAGAAAAGAGTTGGGGGTGAATTGGTTCAGGGGTAGTTTATAGAAGTCTAAAAGGTCTAAATAGATAGCAGTCTTTGGTAGGGACAGTTAAAGCTGTTCAGAGAAGAAGCAAGTCAGACCAGGAGGAGGACGATTTGGTCGGTGCATCTTGGTCGTAAAGCAGCATTTTAAGGAAGAGTCTATGAACCTGTCCTTAAGATTGCAGAAATAGTGATTGCGGTCTAGTTGGGTTATGGTATGCTCATACCACGCAGGGGAAGGGATGGTCTTAGGGGCTATAGGTATAAAGCAGGACAGAGCACTTACTTGGAGGGTGAGAAGAAGAACGTATAAGAAGGAGAGGGTTGGGTCGCTGAAATGCCGCCGGTGAAAGTCGCAGGAGAGAAGAAGTTGAAGGGACGGTATTGTTGGGCACACTAAGTAATACCTAAAAGAAAAAGGTGGAGGTTTATAGAGGGTTTTTGTGACGATTCGATTATAGGAGAGAAAAAGGAAAAGCGGGGCCCATGGGCCCATTAGGTCGCCTCAAGTATATGCGGAAAAGCTTTACGAAAGGAGTAAATTTGAATTAGTAAAGTTAGGGATGAAGTAGGAACCTTATATAGTTGGAAAGTCAAGCTTATAACTTCGCTTGACTATTTTTTGGGGTTGACTAATGATACCGTCATTACCTCTTCTTTATGAAGAGCTCATAGGCAAGGCGCTACCCGAACCAATTAGAGGGTTCAGTGGAAGAAAAAGAGAGGAATGGGTTGGGCGCAAGGGCCTAAAATAATTGGTACGGGAAAGTTATTGAGGGTAATCGATATAGCAAGGCGAAGAAGTACTTCGTTGGGAAATAGACCAGAATCGGTTCGGCCACATAAGCCTAAAGATAGACGGGACGGATCAGAATCGGTTCGGCCACATAAGCCTAAAGATAGACGGGACAGATCAGAATCGGCTCGGTCAGATAAGCCTAGAAGATAAACGGGGCGGATAAGAATCGATCCGGCCAGATAAGTCTAGAAGATAAACGGGGCGGATAAGAATCGATCCGGCCAGATAAGTCTAGAAGATAAATGGGGCGGATAAGAATCGGTCCGGCCAGATAAGCCTAGAAGATAAACGGGGCGGGTAAGAATCGGTCCGGCCAAATGAGCCTTAAGGCTATATTACCCGTGGGCTATAAACCTAAGTTAGTTTCGCCGGAAGTAGATGGTTGAGGGGGACAGGCTAACCTAGTTCACTGAAATATGGATGAGGAGGTGGTATGTAACAGAAAAGAGAGGTCCCCACATAATATTCCGAGGAACCTTCGCCCCTCGTACCTGTAACAGAATTATTCTCCAGGTGGACGTGGTGGCCACGTGTACGATGGGGACCACCCGCGAGATAGTGATGGATCAGAGAAGGAGGATAAAAGGCAAGAGTAGGAGAGAAGGAAGAAGATCCGCAACCATTCCATCAGACACGAAACGAAGACGCAGGAGGAGAAGGAGGAGAGCTATCATCACTTCGCCGGAGAAGAAGAGCAGCGACCTTGATCTTGAGTCGCACGTACTCTTTCTTGTATTTGTAACTAAACTGTAAGAGGTCTTCTCCTCCACCTCGGGAAGTTTCCTTTCCGTAAAGGAGGACATTCATAGTGGAAAGTGCTTGGGCATTGTCCCTGGTGAGAGAGCTCACCTTCGTAGAGTAGGAATACTCATTCCGAACCACGTTATATCTTGTGTTCCCGTTTTCGCTGTCTGTGTGGGTTTTGCGCTTCCTGACTTCGTCTTCTACATCCTTTTACTGTTGCGGCCTATGAGAACCCCCCAAAAGCCCCCTTCGTGCCTTCGTCACATCGAAAGGGGGTAAAGCGAATTTTCCTCGCCGCATCAGATCGAATATATATTGTAGTTCAATCTTCGAATCTTAATAGATCAAATAATGAATAATAGAGATATTCATGGGTGGTCACGAATGAATTCAATCTCCTAGAATTCAAAGAATAGACTATAATGCACACCCGATCGGATGGTAAATAATTGAAGTGCTCACGAATGAATTGTGTAGGGTAATATTCTTGTATATATATATATATATAGAGAGAGAGAAATATTATATTATACAATTCGTTCATGAGCACTCGTAAACACCTCTATTATTTATCGTTTGATCCTTTAGAATTTAAGGATTGAATAATAGTATATCTGGACGATGAATAATAGAGATGTTCATAAATACTGAGAGAGATGTCATAGTATATCTGCTCGACTTCAATTTTAGATTTATTCAGTTAGTGGAAAATCTCTCCCCTGGCATTAATATGAATTACCAGTGGATGAGCCGTACCTAAATTCTAATTCATCTTCAGTAGACTATGGCTTCTTTGGTTTCTCAAAGTCTATATATAATAAGTATGGTAATTTATCGCAAAAATTTAAAGAATTAAAGTTAGATATTTCTCAAAAAATTATCATAATTTGAGAATTATGAAAGGATGTACTTAATTTCTTCATTATCTTGTTCGCTAAAATTTAAAAATATTATTCAGTATCATTATAATTATAAATTTTTAAAATTTTAAAACTCATCTCTTATACTTTATATATATTAGTTTTAAAATTTTAAATTATATGAGTTCATCAATGAATTTCGATTAAAATTCATTGATAATCTTAATCAATTCCGATTGAATCTAATCTAAATTCAATAAATTTCAACATTGACCTTAAACTCAATTGTATCTTAAAATCTCAACTTCAAAAATTGTCTAGTTCAATCGGAGTTGAATTTTTTGTCGCCTTAATTTGCAAAAATATATCAATATACTTTTATCAAAACTTATTCAACAACCTAGTTTACTATAATAGTAACACTTAAAGTCTCGCCCCCACGGAGATGACGTAGTGGTTAAGACACAACAGTGCTTACAGAAGAGGCATGAGTCAGTTCTGGAGGAGGTCTAAAGTCCTTTCCTGGATTCATATGACCCTCATATACCTTGGTCACTATGTCAAGGTCCATAGGATCCTTCGTGATTTACCTCCCTCACAATAATCGTAAAATAAATTGATGAAGACTATTAAATTGATGGTTCCAACCTTGTACAGAACACTTAAAGTCCATTCTCAACATGGATCCTCCTCGTGACTTGTCATTGCCATCCATTTTTTTTTCCACTTTTACTTATATCTCACCTTTCAATAAAGAATATCCCAATTGATGCAGTTAACCTCAATCTTTTCTTCTATTTTCTTTATTCAATGTGTTTTTTTATTGACATTAGAGTATCCAAATCTTCGGTCTGATTAATCTCTAGAG
This sequence comes from Wurfbainia villosa, assembly GCA_025175895.1. Taxonomy (NCBI): domain Eukaryota; kingdom Viridiplantae; phylum Streptophyta; class Magnoliopsida; order Zingiberales; family Zingiberaceae; genus Wurfbainia; species Wurfbainia villosa. The sequence continues at coordinate 4,546,638 of CM046008.1, forward strand.
TGATCGACTCTGCTCTACGGACCTTCAGAATACCTCGTCAACATCTGAGCCAGATAAGATCGAAGTCCAAGCAGTCTCCATCATCCACCAAAGGTAAATCAAGAAAGCGCTCGTAGTTTTTTTCACGATTCAATCAAGATTCTATAGTTACACCATCCTTGAACGACTGTTTAATGTCGAAGTCGTACTCCGTCTATCAGATAAATTCCTAAGCTTAGGACTGTCTGAATGGATTTTTTCTAAATTTATCATTGAACGATATCGTAGCAGAGGATCGAACTGTATTCTTCTATGAGATGTTTCTCTGTTTTTATCGTTGCACCGTGCCTCAGGGGCAATGTGCTTTCTTTCCGTGATGTTTCCATTTGAATCATAGTTGATGAAAGAAATAACAAGAGTCTCTTAACTATCAAGCAAAAAACCAATCACATATAAAGTATGAATCTCCTCGTTGGCTTCATATTCATCACCCAAACAACTATCTTCGTAATCCAAACAATAGAGTAAACCCTTACTAGTGACTTATAAATTGAATAATTTGTAATCATAAGCTTATCATTGAGTCCCCCATTTAATTAACATAAAATAATAATTCAGATAATCTTGCTAGGTACTACTTGGAAAAAGAAAATAATATGTAGAAAAATTTTAGATTAAAAACTACAATTCGAAAAAACAAATAAATACTTTCTCCTTCTCCCTCTTTATATATATATATATATATATATATATATATATATATATATATATATACTTTAATTCCATTGAAAGTTTTAAGACTTTATAGTTGATTTATATTATTTAACAAGTATATATATTATGAATAAATATGAGGAGAAATTCTCTCTCACCTTTAGACCCGTAAAGGGATGTAAATTCAGGAGCTCGAATTTCACCGAATCAAGTCGACTCATGTACAAGCACGGCTAGTGCGTGTGTCTAATGCATAACTGATCCCAAGCGAATCAATCAACATTTTGCCATCCGAATTATTTTTGCTCAAATATAATAAATACATTAATTTGATTAATGAGAATCCATAATTACCATCCGAAACGACTGATGTTTCACTAACTAGCGAATAAAAGTAATTAATAGCTTTTATTCGACCAGCTATGGAGAGATACTCTTATAAAAGGAGCCTAGGTCTTGAGCAGGAGAAAAAGAGGAGAATTCCATCCACCTACGTTATCATATATATCTCTCTCTCTCTCAAGTACTTGTTCTTGCACGATAGAAATCTATGATAGTACTTGGGTGCCTCTCAGTTTGTCGCAACCACCAATGCTTAGTGGGGATCGTGGTTCACTATTATATCCTAGGAAACAGACGCCCCATGACAATCTTGAAGCACCGCGGAGGTTAGGCAAATATGTTTTAAGGAATCTTCATTGAATGCATACCTCGACTCTTCAGTTTTGAGCAATCAACTCGGGCACTTGGCTTTTGGTACTCGACATTGGGCACTCAACTTCGACTATCCGACTACCTAATCGGACCTTTGGAGCACTCAGCCTTGATGACCCGACTGTCCACTCAGACTCAACAACTCGATTTAGTCTAACCATCAAAGTTGACAGTTTGATATTATCAGCTCAAGACACTCAATAGATAAATATGAATTGATTTATAATTAAATTTGAACTAGTTTCCCTGTCTCTCTAAATATAAATTGTCCAAAAATCTTAAAACAAATTCAATTCTATTGAGATGAGAAAGAGGTTGAGGTGCAACGGACTCAACGTGTGACAACCCCCTTTGCCCTGATTGAAAATATTCCAATCAACTATGGGAAAAAGCTAAAGAAGTTCACTGGGTTGAACTTTAAGTTGTGGCAATAGAAAATGCTTTTCTACCTGATCACGCTGAATTTGACTCAGTTCTGGCTCGGTTCTTGACAAGGAACCTCCTAAGCTAACTAAGGATGTAACTAATATCCAGACCATCACTACAATGGAGGCATGAACTCATTCCGACTTCCTATGCTGAAACTACATCTGCGATTGCCTTGTCGACTTACTGTACGATGTGTATAACTCGAAGAGAATAACTAAAAAGCTATAGGAGTTCCTAGACAAGAAGTACAAGATGGAAGATGCAAGGGCTAAGAAGTTCGACATGAACCGATTTCTGGACTACAAGATGGTTGACTCCAAGATAGTGATCAACCAAGTTCAAGAGTCTTAGATGATTCTACACGAGATTCACTCAAAATGTATGGTTCTAAGCAAAACCTTCCATGTAGAATCTATCATAGAGAAGTTACCTCCCGACTAAAAGGACTTCAAGAACTACCTGAAGTATAAGTAGAAGAAGATAAGTGTAGAGGAACTCTTGTTTGACATTAAATTGAGGAAAACAACAAGGGTTTAGAGAGAAAGACATTCTCTCAGACTACTGTGAAAGCCAAAGTAGTCGAGCATGGTCAAAGCTCAAAATTGAAGATTCCCAAATCTTTTGAGATGGGACCTAGAGGACACCTCAACAAGAAGAAATTCATTGGGAAGTGCTTCAACTGTGACCGAGCCAATCACAAATCTTCGAAGTGTAGAAAGCCGATGAAAAAAGCAAAAGGCCAACCTGAACGAGGGACCAGAAATGGACAACTTCCATACCGTGATCTCTGAGTTGAACTTGGTGGGTTCAAACTCACAATAATGGTGGATGGATATTGGTGTCATCAGACATGTGTGCTGCAGCAAAGAACTGCTCCACAACTTTATAGAATTTAAAGGAGATAATATGTACATGGGAAATTCAACAACCTCGAACATCATGGGCCAAGGAAAAGTGGTGTGGAAGATGACCTCGGACAAAAGCTCACTCTAAATAATGTGTTGTATGTTCCAGAGGTTCAAAAGAATTTGGTGTCCGAATAACTTTTAAACAAGCACAACTTTTGCATTATGTTTGAGTCGGATAGAGTTGTACTGTCTAAAAATGAGATGTTTGTAGGAAAAGGATATGTAATTGACAAGCTATTTGAGCTTAGTGTAATGGTTATTAAGTCCAAAGTTAATAAGAATGAAAGCTCTTCCACATGTATACTTGAGTCTTTGTGTTTGTGGTATGGTAGAGTAAGACATATTAGCTATGATGTACTATGTAGATTGATTAACATGTAAAACATACCTACATTTCACTTTAATCCGAAATACAAGTGTGAGACTTGTGTTAAAGCAAAAATAACAAAGTCATCCTTTCATCATGTAAGAAACAATGAGTCACTCGACCTAATCCACACCAATGCGTGGACCTAAAAGGAACACCGACACATGATGAGAATAAGTACTTCATCATTTTTTTTTATAATAATACAAAATATTATTTTGTGTATCTTCTTAAAAGTAAGGATGAAGCTATAAAGGAATTTAGTCTTTATAAGAATCATATTGAAAACCATGCAACTTAATAAAAAGATTAAGGTAGTTCGAAGTTGTTGGTGCAAGAACAACTCCTATATTTTGATGTATGAGCAATGGTTTAAGGTTAGAATATGCTTTGTAATTTGACATGAATGTTAAGTGTGCAGAACTTAACAGGAAAGTCCTATTAGGTCAATTGGACTAGATACTAGACAATGTAGTGAAAATCTTAGTAAGTTAGGTAGACCGGATACTAGACTGAGCATTGTAAGTCCTAGTAGATTAGTGGACTGGATACTAGGCAAGAAATCTTGATATATCAGGAAGTCTAGACACTAGACAGAAAGACTAGTTGGGTCAGCAAGATCGAACAACTGACACAAAGTCCATATGAATTAGGAGGATCGAACATCTAATAGGATAGCTCGGTGGGCGGCGAGGATCAGACATTAAGGGAGGAAGTCCTGGTGGGCTAGGAGATTATACGTCAAATAATGAAAGCCTAAATGGCACGGTTGACCACAGGTTTGGGAGGTAAGCTCTCGGAGTGGAATGGAAAGGTTGTGTCCTCATTTGGGGATAAAGATAGACGTCAATTCGACTAAGAGTTTAACTTATACTCTGAAGTCAAGATCAGACAGTAATACTACTGCTCATTTATTTTATATTTTTGCTTATGCTAATTCTATCTTGCAGGGTTTCAGACGACTTGGTTGGGTCCAAGCGACTAAGAGTCTAGGTAATTGAGAGTCCAGGCAACTGGGTTTGATCTAGGCGCTTGAAATGAAAATATGGGCAGGTCAAACTTGAGGAGCCTGGGATATTTCAATGTGACTTGGAAGCAAGCAAGAATGGCAGGTGATTGGACCAGGTCCAGGCGTCTGAAGTAGAAAAATACCAAAAAAATGTTGAAGCAGATAAAGTTGATCAGGAGTCGCTTGGACCAAGTTAAGACACTTGGAAAAACCGAATTGTCTAATCGACAGTATGAGATGGAGGCGTTTGGAAGGTTATCTAAGTGCCTAGAAAAGGGCTATAAAAGTAGGGTTGATTAGTCTTAAAAAAATAACTCACTCAATCACCTCTCAAGTGCTACACTCTCTTTGACAGTACAAAAAACTCTATCATGCCATTTTGATGCCTAATCGACATTTGAGTATCATCATCCTATTCTCTTAAATTGTCAGTGCAATCTTTAATTTGTATATGTACTTCTACTTATAATTGTGAGAAAAGGTAAGATGTTACCTTACCCTCATTATTTGTAAATGAACACTCTCCAAGTTTGAAAGTTTTGAATCGGAGGATTTTTAGTTGATTGTCCATCGAGATAAACCTAGAAGAATTATAGGACTTAGAGTAGCAATCAAATGACGATTGTGGACCAAGTAAATAATCTTGGGCACTCTAATTTTCATTGCATAACTTTGATTTGAAAGATAAAAAGAAAAGAGTTTAAAATAAAAAAATTTAATAGCAAGATTGAACCCCTCTCTTGGTCTTCTCGATCCTACAAAAATGATCGAGGCGGTAAATATTTGAGGAGCAAAAGAATCATTCTTTGAAAAAGATAATGAATGCTCTACTATTAAGCTCAGGACTCCCAGAGCACTTGTGGGGGGAAGTTGCATTAACAGCTAATTACTTTTTTAATAAGGTACCCTGAAAGAAAATAGATAAGAGTCCTTATGAGTTGTGAAACAGAAAACAATCATCCTACAAATACTTGTGAGTGTGGAGGTGGCTGGCCAAAGTTTTAGTGTATGATCCGAAAATGATCAAAATAGGATAAAAAAAGTTGATTATATATTTATCAGATATGCATATAACAACAGTGCCTGTAGGTTCATTGTATATGAATATCAAATTTTGGAGATATATAAGAACTCAATTATTGAATTGAGAAATACCTTATTCTTTGAGCATGTATTTCCGTACAAAACCTGAGATGATACTAACTCCTCAAAATGGGCATATGAAGCATAAGAGAAAGAAGAAGATGGTAAACCAATTGAGGGTGAGATCATATAAAGTAAAAAATCTTGAGTGAAAAAATCCTATAGAATGGATTGTATCACTTTCATATTTGAAAGTGATTTCCAAAGTTACTCAGAAGCCATCAACTCATCTGAGGAACCTCAATAGAAAGAGACAACTGTACCTGAGATTGATTCTATATTACAAAATCACACTTGGAAAATTGTAGATCTTACTAGAAAAATATACCACTAGGATGCAAGTGGATTTTCAAGAAGAAGATAAAATTAGATGGTACGATAAATAAGTACAAGATTAGATTGATAATTAAAGATTATCAACAACGAAAATACCTTGACTACTTTGATACCTATTCTTCAGTATCCAGAATAACTTCCATTAGAGTATTGTTGACGGTTTCCACTCTATGAAATATAAAAATACATCAGATGGATGTAAAGATAACCTTTCTAAATGGAGATTTAGCAAAGAAAATTTACATGGAACAATCTGAGGAGTTTTCTGTACCAGGATAAAAAAAAAGGTTTGTAGCTTGGTGAAGTCTTTATATGACTTGAAACGAACATCAAACCAGTGGCATGATACATTTGATAGTGCTATAAAGAAAAGTGAATTTAAGATCTATGATTGTGATAAATGTGTTTACATGAAAGTCACAAAGTATAACTATATCATATTGTGTCTATATGTAGATAACATATTTATCATTAGGAGCAATAATAAAATAATCAAATCCACTAAAAATATGTTGAACTTAAGATTTGACATGAAAGACATGGGTCTAATTGATGCGGTCTTAGGAATTAAAATTCTTAGAACATCAAAAGAGCTTGCTCTGAATTAGTCTCATTATGTGAATAGAACTCTTGAGAGATTCTTGAAGGGTGATATTGCATTGACATAAACTTCAATAGATACGAGTCAACATCTATAAAAAAATTGATGAGAGAGTATCTTTCAAATAGAGTACGTTAGGATGATTGAATGTTTGATATACTTAATGAGTTATACACGATCAGACTTAGCCTACGTAGTGAGCAAACTGAGTAGATATACGAGTAATCTGGGTGTTGAACATTGGAAAGAAATAACATGAGTACTGAGGTACTTAAGGTATACCCGTGTATTTGGACTGTACTATACGAGATATATATCCTATTGTCATCAAAGGATATAGCGATGCGAGTTGGATATATGTCATAAAAAATTCAAAGTCTAAAAGTGGATATGTGTTCACTTTGAGACGTACAACCATTTCATAGAAATCTTTTAAGAAAACTATAATAACTAAATCTATGATGAAATCTGAGTTTATAGCTCTTGACAAATGTAGTGAAGAGGTTAAATAACTAAGATAATTCTTAGAAGATATTCTTAGATGGCCAAAATATGTGTCGACAATCTGCATACATTGTGATAGTAAATTGATAATTTGTCGAGCACAGAGTCATCTACATAATGATAAATTCATACATAAACGTTGAGACATAATACCATTAGATAACTACTTCTAACGAGAGTTATTATTGTTGACTATGTAAAGTTAAAGGATAACCTAGTGGATCCGCTAACGAAAGTGTAAATATAGAGTTAGTTGCACGTACATCGTAAGGGATGAGGTTGATGTCGATGGAAAATATTCCTGCAAAGGAAATCCAACCTATGCAGATTGAAAATCTCAAAAATTAAGTTCAAATGAACAACCTAACTACATCGATTAAGTAAGATCACTGTGGAGGTATTATTCAATGGAGCAGTGAAAGGATGGAGGATAAACACACTGCTTTTAATGATTTAGTAAAATAAAGTGGAATACTCTTCAGAGATCATCTATCTGAGAAAGAAGTGGGATCACTTCAAAGAAAATTAGAGACACAATTTTTATACCTTCTCATAAAACTAGGCATGTTCATAGCTAAGACCGAACATACTCATAAGAACTAAAGTTTATCAGGGAGAGTCCTAGGTGAGATATGTCAATGTTTACACAGACGACATAACAGTTCAAAGAAATCATACAGGTTATCAACCAATAAGCAAATATATCTTCACAAGAGGAGATTTAAAGGGTAAAACCTACTTGTTATATATTGGACTCAACTATTGAATGCTATCACATATTCTATTTCCATTCACGTAGAAGATTATTAAAAAATATGAATGGAAAAGGAGGTGGAATTGATGAAAGATACTTCATTGTGTCTGAGACTTTAGTCTCACATTGAAAGTTTTAAGGAGTAATGGTTGATTTATATTATTTCACAAGTATGTATGTTGTGAATAAATACACGGGGAGATGCTCTCTCTCACGTGTGGGTGCATAGGGGGTGTATATCTAGGGGCTCAGATTGAACTGAACCAAATTGACTCGTGTACGAGCACGACCTGTGTGAGTTGAATGCCGAACTGGTCAAGGTAAAATTTGGCCAAGCGAATGAGTCAATATTTTGTCTTCTGAATTATTTTTTCTCAATTATAACGGATGCATTAATATGATCAATGAAAATTCGTAATTACCACCCAAAATGGCTAACATTTCACTAACCGACGAATAAAAGTAATTAATAGCTTTTATTCGACTAACTATGAGGAGACACTCCTAGAGCCTAGGTCTTGAGAGGGGGAAAAAAAAAGAAGAAATCCATCCACCTACATTCTCATCTCTCTCTTTCTCTCCGTCGAGTATCTTTTCCTGAATAATAGAACCCTGTGATAGCACTTGGATGCCTCTCATTTTGTTGCAACCACTAGAGTTTGGTGGAGATCACGGTTCGCCGTTATATTCTAAGAAACAAATAACCCACGACATATCTCGAAGCACTAGAAGGTAGGGTGAATCTATTCTAAGCAATCTATGTTGAACACAAACCTCGGTTTTTCAGTTTCTAAGCAATCAACTCGGGCACTCAACACTCGATTTTCAGGTACTTGACTCTTGATTCTCAGCTTTTAGCATTGGACACTGAACATTCAACTTCGAATACTCAGTCAGACCTTTGGAGCACTCGATTTCGACTATCCAACTGTCCACTCGAATTTAGTAGCTAGCTCGACTTGGTTTAATCATCAAAGCTGACAACTTGAAATTATCAATTGAAGTTCACTTAATAGATAAAGACTGAATTGATTTATAATTAAATTTGAACTAGCTACTTATTCTTTCGGATTTAAATTCTCCAACCATAAATAAACATACAAGCTGATCACCATTATCAAGTTAAATAAATAGACAAAAAAAAAACTTAATCTTAGTTTTATCTCCTCTCTTTTCCTTGCTCCTCTCTTTTATCACTCTCACTTTTTTAGGGATTTTGTAAAATATTTCGCCCTAATTTTTTTATAAATTCACCAAAGTCCATCCATCACAAGTGTCATATATAACAGACAAAAGATATTTAAATTTTATATCCTTTATGTTTTTCTTTCACCTTAATATTTATTTATTTATGATAATTCATCGTATGTCCGAATTAATTTCTTCGAATTTTGCATGATTAATTTTAGAGGTGGACGATTTTTCTTTTGGATTTTATTTTTATTTTATTTTATTTTGATAATTCAAATATTCAGATTTTCGATTCGATTAAATTTAATTTAGAGCTGGAAGCTCGACTCTACGGAAGCTCCCACATGCCACCACGATGAATCAAAAAGCGCACGCGATAGAAAGTCCAACAGTCAAACATCAATCCTAAGATTTATCATTCCACGGGAAGAAAATCCCGATTAAAATCTCCTTATTGCTGTATTATAATCTCGAGCCGAAGCTTAATATTTATTTTATTGATGCATAGCATAATAACAACATTGATGAAATTGAATTTTTTTTTCATTGACAAGTAGACTTAAAGATTTTTTCCATTAAATGTTCCATCATATAACTTAATAGAGACACTTCTCGTTGCTTTTGCCTTATGCTTTGAAATTGAATAATAATGGACGGCCATTTTTAAAATGAATAATCTTTCTAAGAAAAAAAAAATGCAATGCGATATTGTTTAAGCTGATCGATCGAATCACGCGTAGATAAGCACGAAGGAAAAGGTTTCTTTCATTGGCGTCCTAGACATGGCCATCCCACCTGTCTCTATCCCTATCGGCACTGCCCAACCCAAAACACGTTGCCCGCCTCGATCGACAAATTGCCAGGTTAACATACTTGTTAAAGTTTGCTTGTATCCATATGCACACAAAATCAAATAATTACAAACTATAAAATTAAATATATACCTGGTCCACTAGTTTTCATACGATAAAAAAAAGTATATACAATATTTGATATTATATATATATATATATATCACTGCAGAAAATTCTTCTCATAACAGTTGACTCCCTCTCCCACGGCGTCGATCATCACTTCATATCCTGTTAATTCTTTCTCTTAAAGCAAAGCGTGATTAGGAGTTTTAACGATTAACAGTTGGAAACTGTAATTTCTCTCATAGCTAGATCTTTCTCACTTAATTTCTCCGCCATAATTATTAGAGCTCTGAAGTTCTAGATTAGCACCGAGATTCCTCCACACTAATCATGCCAATTATATTGGCGGATTAATTAGGATCGTTGGGACAGTGACGAGCTACTGAACGGCAGGTAGACCTTGGCGATCGATCTCCTGCAGGTCTTCATCGCACTCCTTCGCCTAAAGCCAGCCATGGTCGCACAATTAATTAAAGCGAACAGGCACAGCAGCGTGGCACTTCACCTGCCTGCTGGCTGCTGCCGCGGTGGGCGCCAGAGCTTAATTCGTCCTCGTATTCTATTACGCTATACCTGAATGGACTTTACTTGAATTTCTTAATATACCCATGAATCCGATATGAACAAGCTAAGCTAGCTAGCTGTATTAACGTTGAGCCGTCAAAAAGTGATCCGATGGAGTAGGTTGAAGTCGCTTTCCCTGCACGTAAAGACTGTGAGCTCCTCTGAATTTAATTCAAAGGAGTGGTTCGACCTGCAGCCTGCGTGCAGATTTAAGCAAATCATCTGGCTCAGTCAATGAGACAGAGATGCTTCGATTCGATCGATCGTGTTGGGACGAAGGATTAGTTGGGAGCAGTAGCAGTAGCAGTAGCAATAGCCTTTTTGTGAATCGAAGCCAACCACAGTTGGTGGAGATGACGACTTATATAATTTTATCTGCGTATTTAATTATGTATATATTGTCGTCGAGTAGTTTCGGCCCTTAATTTCTCAGGAGTCCTATTATACCTCTGTGAGCAAAGAAGCCAGCGAGATTAAGAGTAGCGAGCGAAGCGAAGGGGAAGGCGTCAGCTAGGAGTGGAGAACGGCCGGTGAGGTACGGTGATGGCGGCAGCGATTACGGCTGTTTTCCTCTTCCTTTTCTCCGCGGCGGCGGTGGCGGCGCCGCCGTTCAACGTGCCCACCGTGAGCTTCAGCGAAGGCTTCTCGCATCTGTTCGGCAACGACAACCTCATACGCGGCGCCGACGACCGGAGCGTGCGTCTCACCCTCAACCGCTACTCCGGTAATGTATCGATCGATTGATCATAAGGATATAGCTTATAGATTAATTACGCCGATTAAAGTTGTAATCGATTAAATTTTACCGGACAGGATCGGGATTCATCTCCACTGACCTCTATGATCACGGTTTCTTCAGCGCGTCCATTAAGCTGCCGAAAGACTACACCGCCGGCGTCGTCGTCGCCTTCTATGTACGCCTTCGTCGTGTCTATAACTTTTTATATATATATATATATATATATATATATATCGATTAATGATAATTTATTCCTGAAAAGTCCCATACTATAGCTAGTATCGGTTGCGTATACCTAATAAAATATATAACAAATTGATCAGTGTATATAAATATATATATATATGTCTTTGATCACTAAAGACGCAAATGCACATGAAAACAGAATTGAAATTACTAATTCTCAATTAAGAATATAATTTATATACCTCCAAAGAAAGTCATACCAGTAGGTGGCTGCTGGCACATGGGCGAACGGATCGTAATATATAATTAATATCGTGTATGGACGGTGGATATTGAATGATCAATGAAATTGCAGACTTCGAACGCAGACATGTTTCCGAGGACGCATGACGAGCTGGACTTCGAGTTCCTGGGCAACGTGAAGGGCAAGGACTGGCGGATCCAAACCAACATCTATGGCAACGGCAGCATCAGCCGCGGCCGGGAAGAGCGTTATCTCGTCCCCTTCGACCCCACCGAGGCGCCCCACCGCTACTCCATCTTGTGGACCCCAGACTACATCATGTAATTACTAATTAATCGATCATCGCCAACCGTTCTCCTGCGCGCATTGCTTTGATGAACATGAATTTCACTGTTCATAAAAGCATGATGAACAGTGAAACCACTGTTCATCATGCTTAAGCGCGCTGACCTGCGCGCAGGAGAATTGGCCTCATCGATCATCTATACGTATTTTTAATGAGTTAGTTCAACTGTAACTGATTGATTTGCGATGGCGGCGGCGCCGGCGACTGTAAATTGCAGATTCTACATCGACGACGTGCCGATCAGGGAGGTGGTGCGGGCGGAGGCGATGGGCGGCGACTTCCCGTCGAAGCCCATGTCAGTGTACGCGACCATCTGGGACGGCAGCTCGTGGGCCACAGCCTACGGCCGGATCAAGATCAACTACAAGTACGAGCCGTACGTGTCGGAGTTCACCGACTTGGTCCTCCGTGGCTGCCGCGTCGACCCCATCCAGCAGGCCGTGGAGGCGGCGGACCGCTGCGCCGAGTCGATGGAGGAGCTCATGTCCGCCGACTTTGCGCTCCTCACGCCGAGGAAGCGCGCCGCCATGCGCCGATTCCGCGAGCGCTACATGATCTACTGCTTCTGCTACGACCAGCATCGGTACGGCAACGTCACCTTCCCGGACTGCGATTACATCTCGCCGGAGCACACCCGGTTCGGCGAGTGGGGCGATAACAAGGTCCCGCCGAAGGAGATCCGTAGCAGGTCAGTCTCCAGGCGGCGCAGCCGGAGGCCCAGTTCCGTCATCCCCGCCGGCGACGAGATGCTACATTAATTATAATTTGGCGATCGATTTAATTTAATTACGTCCGAACTGAATTTATTTTGTTACACAGAATTTGTTGAATATTTGGGGATGTAAATATGTAATTAAGTGATTTCATGTATTTTAAATTATAATATGCAATCATTTTAAAATTTTATATATTTATATCTTGTATCTTACATCCCGAAAAGTTATTATATATAACCTTCTTTAGTTATCAATATCTTGTTTGGTTAAAGATTTTTATTGATAATCTAATAAAATTATCAATAAAAATCTTATTTGATTTAGGACGTGAATAATTACCTGATAATTATATTGTTCATTACCTGGTTATGAATAAAAATCTTTTTAGGAGGAATCGAAAAATCTTGGAGAACCAAGATTTTTATTAATTACCAGAGTTAAGGAAATTTTTTTTCTAATATTACACCTAACAATATATTAAATGTCAATTTGTTAAAACTCAATCGATTTGTCGGTCGTCGCTCGTCGCCAATTGCCGCCATCGCTCGTCGCCGGTCGTCGCTCGCCACCGCCACTGCTATGGGTCATCGCCGTCGGTCGCCGACCGTCGTCGCCGCCGTCGCTGCCGGCCGACACCGCCGCTAGCCGTTGCGCTGCCGCCGCCACCACCCGTTGCCGTTGTTGTTGTCGTCATCGTCATCGTCGCTGCCGCCATTGCGCGTCGCTCGTTGTCGGTCGACCGCCGCCTCCCGTCGTTGGTCGTCGCTCGGCCAGTCGCTGTCGCCGATTGATCATCCATCGTTGTCACCGTCGGTTGACCGATCGTCATTGCCATCGCTGATTGGTCGACCACCATCGTCGTCGTCGGCCGATCGATCGTCACCATCGTCGGTCGGTCACTGTCGCCGTCGGTCGATCGCTGGTCGATCAGCGCCGTCGTCGGCCGATCGGGCATTGTCACCGGCCGATCGCTGCCGTTGTCATTAATATTTCCGTCGTCGTCGTCGAATTGATTGAGCAAAAGACAAAGAATAATTTAGTAAAATATTAAACTAAATTATATATTAAAATCTCCAACCAAATAAAATTTTTATCAAATGTTATACTTTATTCCAAAATTATATTTTATTTTTTGATAATCACATAATCAAGATTATCTATGACTACTTTTCAAACGCACCCTAAAGTATATTACAACTTAGAATCGGTAGTCGAATTTTAACTACCTACGTAGATAAATTTTTTACAACGTAACAATCGATCTAAATTAATATATATTAATTTATGAAATACTAAAAGTTAAATTTGGCTAACAACTACACCAAGTCATTACTCATTGTATATAAATATCAACTACGTACTCATTGCTCAAATAAAACTAGAATATTAGCATATAAAACAAACACAATCTTATACGTCTACATTTTTATTTTGTGAATAACATAACATATATAATGTTTTAGGACAAAAGTATACTTAAAGGCCGCTTGATTGCTAGCCATCCATGTTTGATAAACAGTGCAAATTAAAGATATTCTCTTTGCTCGATTAAAGTTTTGGGATTCCTTTTACTTCTTTATATATCCATTTATGAACACTCTTCGATGTCAACGTAGCATGATTAATGCTCTTCCATTGCTTGATACGTTCACATATATATTTACTGTATTTAAAAAATAGGTGCTCTAATGTCACAAATTCGTTGCTATATAAGTCACAATTGTTGCCAAATATATATTAATCTTTTGATATTTGAATAATTATTTATAGTTAAATAATATTTATGATCTAATATTGATATTTGAGTGATAGAGATAAAAAAAAGTTCAAGTATGAAGACTTAACAAGGAAAATCTAAGGGTGAAGGCTTGACAAAAAAAATCCAATAATGAGCATTTAATGACATAAGTTCAAGCATATAATCTTAACGATATAAGTCTAAGTGGATCTTGACAGCATAAGTTCAAGTATATAGTTTTGACGGTGTAAAATTTAAACGGACCTTGACAAAGGAGGAATCCAAAGCATAACAAAATCGAAGGAAGCTTTTAAAGGCAAGCACAAGGATGAAGGATTTGTGGAGTCAGAGGGATCCTGGAGGTGCAAGACTGATGGAGGAGCTTGAAGGTTTAGTTTAAACTTAGGGTTGATTTCAAGTATGAAATAATCATACTTGAAGTGTATCAATTGACTGACTCTTGTACCAGTCGATTGGTCTCGAGTATTTGACACTCGAGAACTCAGATTGACTCGAGCAATCGATTGGGGTTACGATCCTATCGACTGGTCGAGTAGTCGATTATAGCTTGACTATCAACTATGGCTCTAGCAGTCGATTAGTGAGGTATACCAATTTGAATACCGTGCATCAACATCGTAACATCGGTAAAACTTCTAAACTTTCACTTCTTGTCGGTTATTCTTAATTGTTTCTTACTCTTTAATTGCTAGGAAGAGAGGTAGGCTTGTTACCTATCCTCCACATTACTTGTATTCGATTGGTCTCTTACCTCCAACGAGGAAAAGATGCTTTTAGTTGATTGCCCTCGAAAGCGATCAAGGATTGCAGGGCCTTGGACTAGCAACCATTTGATTGTGAACCAAGTCATTACAAGAAAAATGAAAAATAGTGACGAATTATTTTCGTCGCTAATACCAATTTTTCGCCGCTAAATAAATTTTACGACGAAAAATATTCGTCGCTAGAGTCGTCGTAATAAGCTTGTTGCTAAGACACATTAGCGACGAAATTAAATATTTTCATCGTTAACATTACCGATGGAACTCAAAACGTCGCTAACAAGAAATCTTTCGTCGCAAAATCTCAACATCGGAAAATAGGAAATTCACTGATATTAGTGATGAAATATACAAAATCGTCGCTAACATTTTTTAGCCCACCACAGAATCGACCGCTACTCGACTAGCGGCTCGACTAGAATATTAACGACGAAAATACCTAAGTTCGTCGCTAACCTCACTTGACTGACGCAAGATAGCAGTCGACTGCCTTTTTTTTTGGAGTGTCACAGAAGCGAAAGCCCCTTGACTGGCGCCTCGACTAGAGACACTTTTGCGATGAGATTTATAAAGTTCGTTGCCAACATCCTAGTCGAACACGTCGACTGGCGACTCGATTGATATGCCAAATCTAGCGATGAAACTATATAGTTTCGTCGCTAAACCTTAAAATCCTAAATCCGTATATTGATGAAATTTTAAAAAATCGTCGCTAACCATGAAAATACAGATTTCAAAAATTTATTTTATTTGTATTCGAAATCCTGTAATACAATATCAACCACAAAATTTAACTTAACAACATACAACTAAAACAATAAAACCAACATATATATTTAAAGACAACTAACATTGTCATGCCCCGGGGGAGTCCTCGCCAGACGAAAATCCGACAGCATCTCCCCTGTACGGGTGACAATATGGAACTTGCATACAAGGCCTACACGACCACTATACATCGGCCAACACGACCGGAACAAAAACTACACACGCAGATAATAAATTGGCCTCAGGCCATCAATCTAGGTAAATAGCAACAGTCTACTATATCTAGACTTACCCCTTCTGCCATCTGAGCAGGAATATACAACCAGACCAATCGAATAGTCTATAAGGACACAACAAATATCTCCAAACCTCCACAAGTACATAACCAAAACAAACACAAATCCTACACACTTCATCTAGTTAAAAAACAAAACCATAAGACCAATAAAACCTATCCATTTCGACGAGGGGGATTGACAGCTGGACTCTCCTGGCAGTTTCAACCTGAAACAGATGTAAAGCAACGGGGTAAGTTCAAAGAACTTAGCGGATAATAGTCGATATGCAAAGCAAGTTATAGCTAACAATAAGAATCATGCTAGTACAGTCTCATATAAATAGGGTATGCAAGTAAGAAATACAAAAGGACTGTACTTACCTGAATCTCCTACCCTGATATAGGAGCATGTGTCATACTATAAGAGATAAAGTCATCACCATATACAAATATGGATCCTGTATGCATGAAAATCATATGCAACATCCAAGGCATCAATAAAAATGCAATAAACACAATACAAATGCTAACCATGCAAAGTGCATGCCGTGCAAATGACATGGTCACCCCTGACGCTAGTCAGCCGCCTCACACGCGATGGTGAAGCCGAGTGGGTAGGGCTATGACAACTGTGCACTCACACATCGCCCCGAGTGACCAAGTGGACATAATGCCGAGTACACCTATCCTTCTCGCCCCAAACAGAGTGGGGAGCTAAGCTCTCATCTCCGATGTCATGTACTGCAGGAGGGATCTCGCCGCTACCATGCCGCCTCATTGCTACCCATGAGTGGACTAACGGAGCTCGATAGAGCAATCGCACACACCTCCCGATGTACCACTAACCCATGAGTGATAGCAGTGCACATGTAATCGTCAGGGCTCAACTATAAAGGAACCCCGTTTAGCCAGCATGTAATCATGCAAGATGATGCATGATACTAAAGCATTTAAATCCAACTAAAATGCATAACCGAATAATATGCACAACCAATAAGTACATATCCATGATCTGAGTAAAACAGGGAAAGTATAACCATAACCGATCAAATGCATGTATCAAGTAGGCACAAAAACATACTAGGCATATAAACATGAAAATTATTGCAAGCTATCCTAACTAGCATATCAACATGACTATATCTAGGAGATAAGTCAAAATACCCGCCTTATATAATGCTCGAACTAATGAAATCTTCACGCCCGTGGACCTGACTCGTGACCAAAACCTGCATAAGACATACATGATTACCATCAAATCCAAGCATACGACAACGTACTAAATTTACTACCATATAGTTTCTATATTCGCATCCCTTTTATCGAATACGAATTAGAAACCCTCACTTGTACATCCTAAACCTCACAGCCAACAACCCATAATCTATCAATTTATAACTAATAAAAAGAGAAGATAGATCAAGCTTACCAAGCTAGCAAAACTCCACCGACAGTAAAATTTTCCCCCAAATCCTCTGTTCACCGAAGCCAATGGCATTCATGATCTCTTCCCAAACAAGATCCCACGCTCAACTATAGAAATTCACAGATAGGTATAGATCCTGTTCAGAATCGAAGAAGAGAAACAACTCTTACCTACTCTGCGCGACGCTCGGCCAGAAGGGCAGCTCCCACACCGGCGACCCAGGCGCAACGAAAGGCGATGACTGGCTCAGGGAGACAACGACGGCGACGACACGAACTCGGGGTGGAGATCGGCCTAGGATCAACCTCCTGGCGACAGAGGCTGGCCACTTGACGACGACGACCAAGGCAGAGGAATCGGGCGCTGTGGAGCAGCGGAGAAATGACTGTGAACGCGAGTAGTGGCCTGGGTGTCAGCGCGTGGGGCTCGGGTGAGCGGCAGCGGCCTTGGCACAAGGAAGGCGAGCACTTGCCGATGCTTGCGAAGGAACAGTTGACCGCAAGGTCTCAGGTGGCGACATCGGTGGCAGAGAGGGCTACGGCGACGGCGAGTGGCCAAGGTAGCGGTCGATGGCCGCGTGCGCAGGGGTGGCGAGCGGTGGTTCTGTGCACGCATCGCACAAGGGCGGTGGGACTCAAGACGATCTGCCCGGGGCCACGAGTGGTTGTGGATGGTCGCGGGCGACGGCGCGGTGAGGAGGGTGGCGCGCGGAAGAATCCGGCGCAACTTTAGCCTTTGGTGCGTGCGGCGGGGGAAGTAATAAAACCTAAGGAGGGATTAATGGGATAGGTTACAAAAACCGGTCCAATTTAATTAGCCCTAACCCTAGATTAGGTTTTAAACAAATCCAAAAGCTTAACCCTAGGTTTAGGTATTTAAACATAGGGTTAATCAAACCCACTAATTCCCCAATAATAATCTCGTACGGATTCCGTTTAAATTCAGAAAATTTCCGAAAAATTTCTAAAATTCTCTAAAAATCTCGAAAAATTTCCAGGATTATTTTTCTAAATTTTGTCCATAAAATTTTATATTTTAAATTTTCAGTATTTAACATTCTCTCCCACTAATAAAAATTTGGTCCCCAAATTTCCTACTCAGATGCATAATGAGTAAGAGATACCACAAGTACTGAAAAATATATTTCACGTACCTTAAGTAAAGAAATGGAGATATTGAGCTCTGATCTTTTCTTCAAGCTCCCAAGTAGCCTCCTCATCGGTGTGGTGACTCCACCCGACTTTGACAAGTCGCACAACCTTGTTTCGCAACTGTCGTTCCTTGTAATCCAAAATCTGTACCGGAACCTCTGCGTAAGTAGCATCAGGTTGAATGGAACCTGATACATCTGACAGAATATGTGTAGGGTCTGGCACATACCTCCTCAGCATGGACACATGGAACACATCATGTATACTCGTCCAAGATGGTGGTAGCGCAAGATGGTAAGCGACTGCTCCGATCCTCTCCAATCGGACCGATGTATCTAGGAGCTAGCTTACCACGGAGGCCAAATCTCTTCACCCCTTTCATGGGTGAGACTCGCAGGAATACATGATCACCAATAGAGAACTCTAGAGGTCTCCGTCTCCGATCTGCATAACTCTTCTGGCGATCCTTTGCCTCTGCCATCCTACATCTGATAGTACAGACCAACTCTGCCTCATGCTGAGCTCTCTGGGGTCCTAGCAACTGGTCATCCCAGTTGGCCCCGAAATCCATAACACATGACCTCAGCAAGTCCTCTAGTGTCTAAATGACCCGCTCAGACTGTCCATTTATCTGTGGATGGAATGCAGTACTAAAACGAAACTGCGTGCCTAAGGCCTGCTGCAGACTCTGCCAGAACCGAGATGTGAATCGAGGATCTCTATTTGATATAATGCTCAAAGGAACACCATGCAATCTGATGATATCCCGACATTATAACTCTGTCAAACGATCCAAAGAGTCGGTCTTCCAAATCGCTAAGAAGTGCGCGGATTTGGTTAGTCGGTCCATGACTACCCAAATCGCATCATGGCCTTGACGTGTCCTAGGCAAACCCACCACAACATCTATAATAATACACTTCCACTTCCATTCCGGAATCGGAATTTCCTGAAGCATCTGTTCCTTAAACTAATGCAACTCCGGAAACCATTATCCTCCTTGGAGTCAGAGATGGTAGTCCATCTACCGTCCAAAATCCACTCTACCACACACTCTGTAAGTGCTTGGGAGGCTATCGCGACCAAACTTCCTTGTTACTACCATTCGTGTTCCAGCTACTCTATAGTAGCTTTTCAGTAGCTAGCCAAAACTCCATGAGCATTTCTGCTCCTCACTTCTTCAAAACAACATAATAACTACGAAGTTCACGTCATATATATGACGACTTATCTCGCAGTCCTTTAACTACCGTAAGCTTAGGATACATCCTATTCAATAGCATCGGAATCGCTCTGATTCCCGAAATAATACATCCAAGTACATTACTCTTCCATCCACACCAGAATGATTAACTAACACTGATACAAAAGCCAACCATCGTCTGAGCCCTGAAACTAGTTTCACAAGCTTCAGACCAAGTAAATTCCATCACCTTCCTGGTCCAACCAGTCAGCGATGTAATACCGCTAGAGCATCCTATCCATATCTATGGTAATAATCAAATCAATACCAGAAAAACCACCATCTACGGTGGCCGAGTGCGCAACTCCAACTACCACCATCAACAGTGGCCAAGTTATGCAACTCCAACGACCACAACTAATCCAATCGTGTCCAGAATACACGACTTCCCAAATCCCTGGACGACTAAGTCGTCAATAAGTCTAATAAGATATTCAAAAGCTCATACAATTCATACCAAGTATGACATTGTCGTCGTCACACACTTGTATTCTCTTTACTCTAGGCTGATGATATAACAATCATCACAACGACAATGATAATTGTATGACACCATGTCACTACAATATCATCACACCAGTCATAGATCAATCCTAGAGTATACACCGATGTCCTATAGCTGATCTAAATAGATCCTCTATCCACAATGAAGGATATTTATTTCCTTCCATAACTACCGCATTCTATCATCGATAATCGATGCATAATCTCAAAGATTCATCTCTCTTTTAACCAAGAGTTTCAGATCTTCTCTAGAAAAAAAATATTGGGATAGTGAAATATCCCATCCAACACCTCCTATAATAAGGTAAAACGATCTTTAATCGTCTTGACCAGTGTAGGTATACATGTCTTATCCATAACCAAATCACTAATAGTAGGAACTGATATTCTCTGAGTTTACTCCTTGTCCTTCAAATTGGTGGCTAGCATGCCAAATCCCTAGCTTCTTAATTCGACATCAGTCGGCACCTCCAAAGAGTCTGTACTTTCGAAATCATTGTTAGGTTCCGCAAGGTCAATACGTCATCGACCTCCTCCCCGACCATGAGTAGGGGCAATTCACTAGGTCAATACTTTTCCTAACCAGTAAAGTACTGTAACCACTAAAGACAATACTTTTCCTATAGCTTAGAGATATCCTTCAGCTTGCCTGGTCCCAAAACATGAAAACTCCCAAAAATCCAAGGGAAAGAAAATCCTCGAAACACAAAACCCACAAACCAAAACCGTAAACCAATAAAATTGTCACGTCCTGGGGGCATATCCGTCATCCAAATGACAGAGGAGCCCCTTAGTGACAATATTCAGAAATACCTGGACCAGATCTGGTAAAAACCTTGAAATAATAATAGAAATATAAGTATTTTATTAACTGCATGCATGCACGACTAAATATATATCCATTAAAGTAAAATAGTTTTTATGACACCAAAACAAATTACGACAAAATCCAAAGTGCATAAATAAAATGCAATACCGATAAAGTAAATAAAGCGGCATCCCGACGATGCAGGGAGATAAGCACGACAAGGAACTCTTTAAGCGACACAAATGTAGGTCAACAGGATACGTCCTCCATCAGTTAACCTAGAGGATAAGTGAGGAGGAGGTAAGTACAACCACTCAGTGGATGGATAGATAATAGTGCATACTCATAATGCACATAATGGAAGTCAAAGGAAACAACTAGAGTAACCCAACCCTCAGAGTACCAATATCAGTCTGCAACTATCCTGATCAGCAGTATAACAAATATACCCAACCACATAAATATACATGCAACATACACAACCACTGCAACAAGCAGTGCACATCCGGATACCACGACAAAGCCTCGTGGTTCTCGCATAAAAAGGGAACAATCTATGAGCTACCGCGAACGTAACCCATAGGCCGACAATCAATAGCACGGTCTACGTGCAATTATATGCTACCACGAATGAGACTCGTGGATAGACAGGCAGTATATAGATATCTAGTTATCGACTACAAGCATTAGCATACTACCAATAATAGGTCGTGTGGGCAGTCGATTATCCTAGGTTGTTAAGCCTAGGGTTATCCAATACATCCAGCATAAATTGACTTTCAACGTCGACAAAGATCATCGATCTACAATTAAACCCATTGAGGCGGTCAAGCGAGGGTTTCAACACCTCTAAAACGAAATATTTACCAAAGTCGGTAAAGATCATCGATTTATAAATAAATAAGTCGAGATGGTTTAAATCTAGGGTTCCAACCCTTCTAACATGATCGGTTATCAAAGTCGATAAAAATCACAAGTCCACTAACAAACATGTCGAGACGATTGCTCATAAGGTTTCATCCCAGCTAACAGGAAACGCCTATCAAGGCCAATAAAGACAACCCCTCTACTAACAAGCACGACAAGAGGGTTAAGTCTAAATTATATCATTCTACCAGTTCAATCATGCATGCTACAACATGCTACCACGAACAGATCTCGTGGGTACTTAACCTGTAAAGTAGCTATCTAGCTACATGCGTCATACGAATCCGATTATCACCAACTCCGAACGAATAACACAAGAATATAACCTTACAGTAGGTCATCTCAACCATGATTGGGAGGCATGATTGACCACAATATACAAAGCACCTACCTATAGAGAGACTCTACTGCAAACTCTCTCTCTCAACCAAGAATGAGAGATATAGTAAGGATTAATAGTATCTTAACCATACGAACTCTACTAGTCCGATTACCATATCACTGAAACAGTAAATGGATAAACATATACCAATATGCACATCCGGGTCATTATGCCTAGGGTTCCAACACCTAGGGTTCCACTAATGTTGTTTCATTCCTGAGATCCGCTCCTACAGAATAACCTCATCTAAGTTATTCTACCTCTACTAGTCTTAATCATGATATCCACCGCAAAAACACATAACCCTATAAAGCCTAATAAACGATAAAGATAGTCATACTAACGGGAATCAATGGCTGAAATTAATTAGGGTATAACTAAAAGGTCATGCCAGAACAAAGTCAAGGCAATACTAAATAAAGCATCAGGTGCCTATATATACCCTAAACTACGTAAGCAATGTAATCATGTCCTCATGCACTAGGATCTGAGAGTCAAAGAACTTATATATATACCTTCTACGAATTTATCCATCTTATTCATATTATTCAACTAGTCTAATCCTAGTACTAGTCCAATCCTAATATTAGTCCAAAAATTAAGAAGTAAACATTGACCAATAATATCTATTCATTTACATCACAATGATAACTAGCTACGTATAGCAATAATAGCAATTAATAACCATATGCAGTCTAACAGATATAAGGTTAAAATAATACTAGACAAAACATGATACCACCACATAACCAATATAACCAATACAAATATGCACTAAATCTAGAAAATTTTCTAGAATTTATTCACCTGTTAGCCGTCTGGAGATGTCTTGTTACCGCCAAATCCACCATATTGACCTTGTCAATAATACCTCGAATTTCCGAAACATAAAAATCGTCGAAAATCCGTACCAATCCGAAAATACCCCAGTTAACCTGCCAAACATGGCAAACTCCGAAAACCCAAAGACCCTAAGGAAACTCGGAACCTACGCTCTGATACCAATAAATTGTCATGCCCCGGGGGAGTCCCCACCAGACGAAAATTCGACAGCATCTCCCCTGTACGGGTGACAATATGGAACTTGCATACAAGGCCTACACGACCACTATACATCGGTCAACACGACCGGAACAAAAACTACGCACGCAGATAATAAATTGGCCTCAAGCCATCAATCTAGGTAAATAGCAACAATCTACTATATCTAGACTTACCCCTTCTGCCATCTGAGCAGGAATATACAACCAAACCAATCGAATAGTCCATAATGTAGGATCGTTGGCGTCGCTAGAAAGGGGGGGGAATGAATAGCTATGCTTGTCTTTTCGATTCGTTGTACCCTTCTATAATGATTAGTACGCAGCAGAAACAAGAAAACGAATACAGAAAAAATGACAAACGCAAACACACCAATTTTACGTGGTTCGGAACACAAGTCCCTACTCCACGGTTGAGCCCTCGTCGGCTCTAGTGATGCACACCACCACTATAAACTTCTCCTTCTCAGTGATACACCGAAGGTGGAGAAACCCTTTTGTACAGTTTATCAGAAACTTTACAAGAAAGCTTACAGTAGACAATGAAGAAGCAGTAAAATGAGTACAGATTTCAGGGTGAATGAAAATGCTTCTTGCTTGCTGAATCATTGACACTCTTGTTGGATGATCAAGGCTTTTAAGAATGAAGAAGCTTTTTCCCTCGTGTCTTTCTTCAGAAAATGTCGTAAGTTATTCTTTTTCTACTCTTAACTTTGAAATATATAAGCCCAGAATACTTGATAGCTCGAGCCTGATTAGGGCTTTTCTGCCCGCCCAGTCGAGTCGCCTCGGCTGGTGCCTCGACTGGAGCATTAATTGGCATTTATTAATGGCTTCATCGGTAAGATTTGGACTATAATTAGTTTTATTTCCGTTGAAAACATAGGTCCAGTCGAGGCGATGATCCGACGCCTTGACTGGCAGGCTTTGGTTCCAACTAAACAGAGCAACAGTCGAGCTCCCACGATGTCCCTTGCTTCGCTTGCTGATTAAAGCTCTAGTCGAGTCACCGCTGATCGGTAGCTTTGGTTCCAATCGAGCAGCAACAATGAGCCCTCGACAGATCCCTTGCGCTCGCTCTGCTTGGATCAAAGCTCTAGTCGAAGTCGCCGCCGACCGATATAGTCGAACTCGCCGCTGTTGTCCAGAGCAATGAGCTCTCGATCGACACCTCCTTGCGCCTCGCTTAGTTGAACCAAGCATCGCCGAGGCGCCACCGATCGGTATGAGTCAACTCGCTTTGCTCAAGAGCGAGGTTCGATCAGCGTCACCTTGACTACCACCTTTACCTGATGCTTATGAATTACTGTTCATAGGTCTTCCATGCCAGGAATCATCTCCGGGACTTCGTGCCAAGACTCCCTGTCCGGGTCTTCACTGCCAAGAGGCCACGCCTCCGGGACTTCACTGCCAAGACTCCTCGTCCAGGTCTTCACTTGCCAAGACTCCACGTCCGGGTCTTCACTTGCCAAGAGGCCACGCCTCCGGGACTTCACTGCCAAGACTCCTCGTCCGGGTCTTCACTTGCCAGGACTCCACGTCCGGGTCTTCACTTGCCAGGACTCCACGTCTTGTATCTAGTCCTCGACCTATAAGAGATTTCCTGAAAATACATCTCAACCAACCGTATGAGATAACACATAATTATCACCTTGACTTAAACCCTTGTCAATCACCAGAAACATCATTTGGGTCTGATTGCACCAACAATCTCCCCCTTTTTTAATGTTTGACAATACGGTTTAAGTTTAGGTGATGAAATTATAGCACAATATAAATTGAATATGCACAAAGAAGAGACACAGATGAGTAGTTTAAAAAGTTTTAATTTCAGGTTAAATTAAACTTAAGTCCCATCTTCTCCCCCTTTGGCAAACAGCCAAAAAGAAGAGTTACTTATAGAAGCACTCCCCGTGAATTCATTACCCTCGGGTTATCAAATGCACTAACAATATATTTTAGCAAGATAAATGTCAGTCATGCATTTCTAAAGAAAGATATAAACCACCGGAAAAAAAATTTTTGACATAATTTTCCTTAATATTTGTTGTAATATCCCTGTTCATGACTGCTCAAATAATAAAAAAAACAAACCTACATACACAGAGATATTAGAAACAAATATACAAGCATACACCCAAAAAGTCACCCAAAACATCCTGATATATATATTTTCTTGAATTCAAACTGTTCATATAGATAAAAAGAAAAACAAAAACTAAACTGCTGAAGATGATGGTCCTGATGAATCCGACATCATGGCATGAAGGAGACTTAGTATTTCCTTCTGCTGGGCAGAGACTTCGGAAAACCGAGCATCTAGCTTGGAGTGAAGCTCTTTGAATTTAGTGTCGATTGACGTACTAAGGTCCATGAATTTAGTATCAACTGAGTTTGTGAACTCAGCATGATCTTTTCGCAGATTCTCCAGCTGTTCAGACATGGTGGAAGATGGTTCAACAACTGGACGTTCTTGTTCACCTTCTTCCTCCATATCCCACCTTTCACCCGCTTGATGTCCATCTGCCCACTCAACAGTGCTACCAACTTTTGACATGCTGGCCAAAGAAAAGTTTCTCCACTTTATGAAATCAAAGTCTATCATCTGTCTAATTTTCCCCCTGCTTGTGTTGATGCCTATGGATTCTAGCCAGAATGTGATGATATGACCAAAAGGCATGTAAATTTTCTTTTGAACAGGAGTTGAGAAGTGGACTATGCAAAGAAAGATGTTTAAAGCAACATTAAAGTTTAAACATTGCTTTAAGAGATGTAGAGCTAGTAAATGATGTGGTCTTATCTTAGCTTGCCCCTAGTAACAATTGGAAGGATGCAACCTACAATGACCTTATATAGGACATTATCGGGGCAATAATGCCATGGCTAAATAGAGTAAGACCAGTTGTCTGGGTTTTTAAAGAAGTACTCATGAATTACATTTATGGAGTATCCTCAATGAGTTCTTGAACGCTTGGATAACATTCAAGGGTTGAGTTTGACTCTCGACACTCTAGAAATGCTCTGAGGATATCAGGAGTGAAAGATATGTCCTTTCTGGCTACCCTACTCTTAAAGATGAGCCTATCACCTGTAGGCTCTAGATTGTTGTAGAATTTACTAACTAAGTCTATATTGATGTCATGATCACAATAGACTAGTTTATTGAGCCCATAGTAGTTAATCATTTGTATAACATGTTGAGCATGTTTTTCAAAAAATTCTTTATCTAATGATCTAGTATGCATCAACTTAAATTTGTGGGCAGTAAAGGAATGTTGATGATGTGTGGAGGGAAACCGGGGATCCGTAGATGGATTTTCCCGAGGTGTTTCACTTGACTCGCCTATCCTACGTTTTTGTCTAATGAATGCCAAAATGATGTTAAAAAATAATATGATGGTATGATGAGTGGCAATAACCAACACCCAATTAGTTAACCAATATTACTAAGTTGTGTAATCAAAGAGATGAGTTTAGAAATTTACTTAGGTGCCATTTTCCATTTTTGTTGATCGGTCTTGGGATCAAGAAGATGACTTGTGAAATCACCTTCTCGGCTAGAAAAATGGCGAACCCTAGAAATCGCAAAATCTAGGGTTTGAGAAAATCGCTGCCTAGGGTTAGGGATTGACCAAAAGAGGGAATGAGGGGTTGGAGAACTTACTTGAAGTTAGTTTAGGAGCGAGTGAGGTAATCCAGTGGTTTTGTTGTTAAACTCAAGGGAGACTCGAACGACGCATACCAAAGGCATGTAAGAGAAAAAATGCGGCGAGAGGAGTCGAGGCGAGTCGCGAGTTTGGGAGAGGCGGTAAGTGAATTTCCTTATATATTTCTTAGTTACACAGTCAAGGTAGTAAGTTGAACGCCTCGACTGTTATATCAGTCGAGGCGCCAGTCGAGTGCGCCTCGCTTCTGTTTGCTCACACCCTCTGTCAGTCGAGGCGATTATTGAAATGCCTCGACTGTTATTCTGAAGGTTCATTTTTGTCTTAGATATTTTAAGTTCCAAATTCATTGTATTTAGGTATTTAAAACATTTTAAAAGTGACAATATACTCTATTGACAATATCAAACATATATTGGATGTTTCACTTGAGTTTTATCATTATTTAAGATGTCCAACCAATTTTACTTGGTTGGAATGTCCAATTATTTTTTTTTAAAACCAAATACACATGAATTATGTATTGGTCTTCCCCATAATTGGTCAACTTAATGATTCATGCAGTTTTCAACCGCATTACTCAAGTTATGCATCATAACAAGCAATTTGAGTAAATTGGTTGCTCCTAACATCTCACCCCTATCTAGCAATACACAAGCATAGTTAATCCTATGATTTGTGTGATATGTTTCCCAAAGGTATCCCAAACATTATTTTCCATTTCTTTTGAACTTATGAATTAGTCCTTATGATCACGGAGAGTTTTCACTCAGCTGCACACATTCCCAACTCTCTTCTTAAATGACTAAATTCATTTTCTGGAAGAGGTTTTGTGAAAATATCAGCAAGATTCGCCTTAGACTCAACATAATTGAGTATAATATCTCCTCTTGCTACATGATCCCTAATGAAGTGATGTCTCACTTCAATGTGTTTTGTTCGAATGATGGATGGTTTTTGTTAAGTTGATCGTGCTAATATTATCACATAGCACTTGCACGCTCTTGTATGAAAAACCATAATCCTCCAATGTGAGTCATCCATAACAATTGTGACACACTCTCTCCCATGGCTATGTACTCACCTGGTGAGAGAGAGCAACACAATGTTGCTTCGACTTGACCAACCAACTAAAGATGAACCTAGGAATTGACAAATCGCTAGTACTTTTCTATCTAGTTTGCATTCGCATAATCAATCAGATAGCCTACTAAATCAAAAGACTCGGCGGGATACCACAGTCCAACCGATATTGTTGCTTTAAGATATCTCATAATTCTTTTAACAAAGAACCCAATGAGACTCTTTAGCACACGATTGATATCGCACACATGCCCACAAAGAAATACTATATCAGTTCTACTTGTCGTAAGATATAAAAGACTACCTATGGCACTCCTATAACGCTTTAGATCAATGTGTTTACCATCTACATCATTATCTAGATGAGTGTTTTGTGCCATTGGAGTGGCAACCTCCTTAACATTTTCCATGTTGAATCTTTTTAGCAACTCCATGGCATATTTTGATTGACAAACATGAATTCCTTCTTTGGTTTGTTTGATTTGAAGTCCAAGGAAAAATGTCAACTCCCCTACTAGACTCATCTCAAACTCACTCTCCATGTGTTATATGAATTCATTGAGATAATCCCTATTGTTTGAACCACAGATTATGTCATCGACATAAATCTGAGCTACAAATATGTCTTCACCGCTTTCTTTCGTAAAAGTGTGGGATCAATTTGGCCTCTTCTAAAACCCCTCTCAACTAGGAAAATTGACAACCTTTCGTACCATGCACGAGGTGCTTGTTTCAGCCCATAAAGAGCCTTCTTGAGCTTATACACGTGATTTGGAAATTCAGAATTTTCAAATCCTGGTGCTTGTTCAACATAGACCTCTTCCTTTATAAACCCGTTCAAAAATGCTGACTTCACATCCATTTGATATAATTTGAATCCTCTATATGCTGCAAATGCTAGCATTAATCGAATGGATTCTAACCTAGCCACGGGTGCATAAGTTTCACCATAATCAAGTCCCTCAATTTGATTATATCCTTTGGCTACTAACCTAGCTTTATTTCTCATTATTTCTCCTTTATCATTCAATTTATTCTTGAATACCCATTTGGTTCCTACTATGGTAGCTTGATCAGGTCTTGGAACTAAATCCCAAACTTGACTTCCCTCAAATTGTCCCAATTCATCCTGCATTGCTATAATCCACATCGGATCCAAAGAAAGCTTCATCAATTACTTTTG
This sequence comes from Wurfbainia villosa, assembly GCA_025175895.1. Taxonomy (NCBI): domain Eukaryota; kingdom Viridiplantae; phylum Streptophyta; class Magnoliopsida; order Zingiberales; family Zingiberaceae; genus Wurfbainia; species Wurfbainia villosa. The sequence goes on from CM046008.1 coordinate 4,575,976, forward strand.
GTTCAATTTCAGAGATTAATGCTACTTGATTCACTTCATTTCTAAAGTATGATCTTGTCCTCACCCCTTGATGGATGTCTCCAACAACTTGGTCTAGGGAATGACTAGTGCCCATTCTAGTGGATCTTGGTACTTGAGATGTTTCTTGAACCTCATTGTTAGATACAATCTCAAGCAATGACCCTTCTGATCTTGATTTTTCATTTTCGGAGTCAGATTGACTCTACACTTGTGTCCTCCTTCAAACTTAATCTTTTGAGTTCGACTTTTACTGCATCACTATTATCCTTAGAATCAATTTGGTCTTTACATTCCTCAAAAACCACATTTGACGATTCCTCAACCAAATTTGTTCGTTTGTTGTAAACTCGATAAGCCTTACTAGTGAGGGAATATCCTAACAGAACACCTTCATATGCTTTTGCAGTGAATTTTCCTAAATGATCCTTAGTGTTTAAAATGAAAACCTTGCAACCAAAAACCCTAAGATGTTTGACTGTTGGTGGTTTTCCAAACCATAGTTCATGAGGTGTTTTTCCTAAGAATCTATGTATCAAAACTCTATTTTGAACATAACATGCAGTGTTAATTGCCTCAGCCCACAAGTGACTAGGAAGAGTATACTCATTTAGCATACTCCTCGCAGCTTCTTGCAAAGCTCTATTCTTCCTCTCTACCACACCATTTTGTTGTGGTGTCCTAGGAGTGGAAAACTCATGTTTATAGCCTTTTTTTTAACAGAATTCCTTAAACCTCATATTTTCAAATTCTCCTCCATGATCACTCCTAATTGTTTTAATTGTTGATTTTTTCTCATTTTCAATTATTCTACAAAAAGGAATAAAAATTTCTAATGTTTGATCCTTATGTTTGAGAAAGAAAGTCCATGTATATCTAGTATAATCGTCTACTACTACCAAGCAATATCTACTTCCATTCAAGGTTTTTGTGGAGCTACTATCAAACAAATCTAAATGCAATAAATCTAAAGCATTTAAAGTACTTACAGTGTTCTTGCTTTTATGTGATGCTCTTATTTGTTTACCTTTTTGACATGCATCACATAGCTTGTCCTTTTCGTACTTGAGCAATGGTAGACCCCGCACAAGCTCTTCCTTGGCCAACCTCTTGATATTTTTCATGTTGACGTGTGCTAGTCTCCGATGCCATAGCCATGATTCATCTTCTTTGGACAAAAAACACTTCACACGCAGGTTAGTAGCACTACTAAATTGAACTTGATAGATATTTTCCTTCCTCGTCCCTACTAGCATGATAGTATCGGTTTCATTATGTTTAATTAAGCATTTAGTTGAATAAAATTCTACTCTATATCCTTCATCACATAATTGACTGACACTTAACAAATTAAAAACCATTCCTCTAACTAGCAGAACATTCTTAATCCTAAATTGTTCAGATATTACTATGTCTCCTACTCCTATGACTTTTAGTTTGCCACTATTACCAAAAGAAACAGTACCTTTACTCCTGTTTTTAAATGTAGCAAACTTTGTGGAGTCCCCGGTCATGTGCTTGGAGCATCCGCTATCTACGACTCACATCATTGGATACTCCCCCTCGACCGGTACCTAATCAAACACGAAAAACAAGATCTTTTGGAACCCAGATTTTGGGTCCATTAGCATTTATGACATATTGTTTAGTAATCCAAGCCTTAGTTGTGTTTGCTTTACCAACATGAGTTCTATTGACTAATGACATGAAACTGAATTCCCTTTTTGTTGGTTTGTAGCCTATTCCTGCTCTATTGTAAACTGCCCTTTGGGCATCTAAAATCATGTTAAGAGTTTGAGAGCTTGTTGTGAATCTCTCAAGTGTGCACTTGAGATCATCAACTTGTGCTCTCAAGAAATTGTTTTCTTCCCTAAGTTTTTCGATTTCATAAGTATCAATCCTAATTTCTGCAGGAACAGAATCCTGAGTTTTAAGCTCCTCTAATTCTGATTTTAACATCTTAACTTTATTTTTTGATCTACTCAAGGCATTAGTTAAGCATGCTACTGTTTCATACAATTTATCTAGTTCAGGAGATGTTACCTCATCATCATCAGATGATAATGATGTTTCCTTCCATGAAGACTCATTTGAATCTGTGTGATCAAACGCCATTAGTGCCGTATGCTTGGCTCCTTTTGCCCTGTCTTCATCTTCTGAGGAACTGGAAGAAGAGTCATCCCATGTTGCCCTCAACGCCTTCTTCTTCCTGGACTTGTCCTCTTTCTTGTTGAGATCAGGACATTCACTCTTGATGTGCCCTTTCCTGTTACACTCAAAACAAACCACATCAGATTTACCTCTAAATTTATGTGATGACTTACCTTTCCTCTTATCTGCAAAGATTTTCTTTACATCCTTCTTATTGTACTTTCTTCTTCTCCTCATCATCCTCCTCACGAAATTGGCTACCTCGCTGGATGAGGACTAAATAAATCCTATGTCACTATTTGTCTCAGATGAAGATGAAGATGACTCCTTCTTCTTCTCTTTTTTCTTGTTCTCCTTGTATTGCTCACCTGCAACAAAAGCAATGCATTTCTCTTTTGGACCCTTGTTAGCTTGCTCATGTAATTTCATTTCACAAAATAATTCATCCAACTTTATAGTAGACAGATCCCTTGATACTTTGTAGGCATCTACCATAGATGACCATAAAGCATTTCGGGGAAAAGACTTTAGGACGTACCTGATAATGTCTCTGTTTTCCAAATTTTCTCCGACTGAATGCAGCCCATTCAATAATTCCTTGAACCTTCCATGCAACTCACCAACAGTCTCGCCATCTTTCATAGCAAGATTTTGTAGCTGGTTTATGTAGAGATCTCGCTTTGCTATCCTCGAGTCTCTTGTCCCTTCGTTCAGTTCTATTAGTTTATTCCAGAGATCTTGCGCGCTGCTGAACAAACCCACTTTGTTGAGTTGATCCTTCGCTAGACCACATTGCAGAGTCATGGTGGCCTTAGCATTTGCTTGCGCCTTGCGTTTTTGTTCTACAGTCCACCTTCCAGACTCAAGTACTTTGCCTTCTGCGTCCATCGGTGTCGTGAAACCTCTGCCACGAAAACCACATATCTATCTCAGTCATGAGATAGTACTCCATCCGGCTTCGCCAATACTGGAAGTTCGTTCCGTCAAAGAATGGAGGCCTGTTTGTGCTGTAACCTTCTTGCATCGCCATTTGAACTTGCTCTTGCAGTTGTGAATCCGAAGAAGAGCACCTAGCTCTGATACCAATTGTAGGATCGTTGGCGTCACTAGAAAGGGGGGGGGAATGAATAGCTACGCTCATCTTTTCGATTCGTTGTACCCTTCTACAATGATTAGTATGCAGCGGAAACAAGAAAACGAATACAGAAAAAATGACAAACGCAAACACACCAATTTTACATGGTTCGGAACACAAGTCCCTACTCCACGGTTGAGCCCTCGTCGGCTCTAGTGATGCACACCACCACTATAAACTTCTCCTTCTCAGTGATACACCAAAGGTGGAGAAACCCTTTTGCACAGTTTATCAGAAACGTTACAATACAGCTTATAGTAGACAATGAAGAAGTAGTAAAACGAGTACAGATTTTAGGGTGAATGAAAATGCTTCTTGCTTGCTGAATCGTTGACACTGCTGTTGGATGATCAAGGCTTTTAAGAATGAAGAAGCTTTTTCCCTCGTGTCTTTCTTTAGAAAATGTCGTAAGTTCTTCTTTTTCTACTCTTAACTTTGAAATATATAAGCCCAGAATACTTGATAGCTTGAGCCTGATTAGGGCTTTTCTGCCCGCCTAGTCGAGTCGCCTCGGCTGGTGCCTCGACTGGAGCATTAATTGGCATTTATTAATGGCTTCAATGGTAAGATTTGGACCATAATTAGTTTTATTTCCGTTGAAACATAGGTCCAGGATTTGGTTCCAACCGAACAGAGCAACAGTCGAGCTCCCAGTCGATAGTCCCTTGCTTTTGTTCCATTGGATTAAAGCTCTAGTCAAGTCGCCGCTTCGACTGGCAGGCTTTGGTTCCAAGGAGCAACAAGCGAGCTCGGCGATCCGCGTCTGTTCCATTGGATCAAAGCTCTAGTCAGTCATTGCCTCGGCCGTCTGATCGAGAACCTTTGTCCAGAGCGATCGAGCTCTCGGTCGACACCTCCTTGCGTCGCTAGTTGAACCAAGAATCGAGGCGCGTCGCCTCAGTGGTATGAGTCAACTTCTTTGCTCGTCGAAGAGCGATGGTTCGAGGTGTCACCTCGACTACCACCTTTACCTGATGCCTATGAATTACTGTTCATAGGTCTTCCATGCCAGGAATCATCTCCGAGACTTCGTGCCAAGACTCCCTGTCCGGGTCTTCACTGCCAAGAGGCCACGCCTCCGGGACTTCACTGCCAAGACTCCTCGTCCGGGTCTTCACTTGCCAAGACTCCACGTCCGGGTCTTCACTTGCCAAGAGGCCACGCCTCCGGGACTTCACTGCCAAGACTCCTCGTCCGGGTCTTCACTTGACAGGACTCCACGTCCGGGTCTTCACTTGCCAGGACTCCACGTCTTGCATCTAGTCCTCGACCTATAAGAGATTTCCTGAAAATACATCTCAACCAACCGTATGAGATAACACATAATTATCACCTTGACTTAAACCCTTGTCAATCACCAAAAACATCATTTGGGTCTGATTGCACCAACACATAAGGACACAACAAATATCTCCAAACCTCCACAAGTACATAACCAAAACAAACACAAATCCTACACACTTCATCTAGTTAAAAACCAAAATCATAAGACCAATAAAACCTATCCATTTCGACGAGGGGGATTGGTAGCTGGACTCTCCTGGCAGTTTCAACCTGAAACAGATGTAAAGCAACAGGGTAAGTTCAAAGAACTTAGAGTATAATAGTCGATATGCAAAGCAAGTTATAGCTAACTATAAGAATCATGCCAGTATAGTCTCATATAAATAGGGTATGCAAGCAAGAAATACAAAAGGACTGTACTTACCTGAATCTCCTACCCTGATATAGGAGCATGTGTTATACTATAAGAGATAAAGTCATCACCATATACAAATATGAATCCTATGTGCATGACAATCATATGCAACATCCAAGGCATCAATAAAAATGCAACAAACACAATACAAATGCTAACCATGCAAAGTGCATGCCGTGCAAATGACATGGTCACCCCTGACACCAGTCAGTCGCCTCACACGCGATGGTGAAGCTGAGTGGGTAGGGCTATGACAACTGTGCACTCTGTCATCACTGCTCCTGAGTGATCAAGTGGACATGATGTTGTCGGAGTACACCTATCCTCCTACCCCAAACAGAGTGGGGGAGCTAAGCTCTCATCTTCCGGTGTCATAGACCAGAGGAGGGATCCCTGCCCGCTACCATGTTGCCTCATCGCTACCCATGAGCGGACCAGCGGAGCCTGACAGAGCAACTGCACACACCCTTCTGATGTACCACTAACCCATGAGTGGCAGCGTGTGCAGGTCATGTAACTGGCTGCGGGCTCAACTATAAAGGAACCCCGTCCAGCTAGCATGCAATCATACAAGATGGTGCATGATACTAAAACATGTAAATCCAACTAAAATGCATAACCGAATAATATGCACCACCAATAAGTACATATCCATGATCTGAGTAAAACAGGGAAAGTATAACCATAACCGATCAAATGCATGTATCAAGTAGGCACCAAAACATACTAGGCATATAAACATGAAAATTATTGCAAGCTATCCTAACTAGCATATCAACATGACTATATCTAGGAGATAAGTCAAAATACTCACCTTATATAATGCTCGAACTAATGAAATCTTCACGCCTGTGGACCTGTCTCGTGACTAAAACCTGCATAAGACATACATGATTACCATCAAATCCAAGCACACGACAACGTGCTAAATTTACTACCATATAGTTTCTATATTCGCATCCCTTTTATCGAATACGAATTAGAAACCCTCACTTGTACATCTAACCAAATCCCATTAGGATTTCCATATAAACTCACCTTCCAGATTAGCAACTCCCTAACTCATGCACCATAATCAACACCCCTTATAGCCTTCACAACCATTTACAACCATTTCTAGATTACCCATTTCCATCCTAAACCTCACAACCAACAACCCATAATCTATCAATTTACAACTAATAAAAAGAGAAGATAGATCAAGCTTACCAAGCTAGCAAAACTCCACCGGCAGCAAAAATTTTCCCCCAAATCCTCTGTTCACCGAAGCCAATAGCATTCACGATCTCTGCCCAAACAAGATCCCACGCTCAACCACAGAAATTCACAGATAGGTATAGATCCTGTCCAGAATCGAAGAAGAGAAACAACTCTTACCTACTCCGGCGACGCTCGGCCAGAAGGGCAACTCCCACACCGGCGGCCCAGGCGCAACGAAAGGTGACGACTGGCTCGGGGAGGCAACGACGGGCGACGACACGAACTCGGGGTGGAGATCGGCCTCGGATCAACCTCCTGGCGACAGAGGCTGGCCACTTGACGGCGACAACCAAGGCAGAGGAATCGGGCACTGCGGAGCGGCGGATAAACGACTGTGAACGCGAGCAGTGGCCTAGGCGTCGGCGCGTGGGGCTCGGGCGAGCGACAGCGGCCTTGGCACAAGGAAGGTGAGCACTTGCCGACGCTTGCGGAGGAACAGCCGACCGCAAGGTCTCAGGCGGCGACATCGGTGGCAGAGAGGGCTACGGCGACGGCGAGTGGCCAAGGTAGCGGTCGATGGCCGCGTGCGCAGGGGCGGGGACCGCTGGTCCTATGCGCGCGTCGCACAAGGGTGGAGGGACTCGAGACGATTTGCTCGGGGCCACGAGCGGTTGTGGATGGTCGCGGGTGGCGGCGCGGTGAGGAGGGTGGCACGCGGAAGAATCCGACGGAGCTTTAGCCTTTGGTGCGTGCGGCGGGGGAAGTAATAAAACCTAAAGAGGGATTAATGGGATAGGTTACAAAAACTGGTTCAATTTAATTAGCCCTAACCCTAGATTAGGTTTTAAACAAATCCAAAAGCTTAACCCTAGGTTTAGGTATTTAAACATAGGGTTAATCAAACCCATTAATTCCCCAATAATAATCTCGTACGGACTCCGTTTAAATTCAGAAAAATTCTGAAAAAAAATCCTAAAATTCCCTAAAATTCCCAAAAAATTTCCAGGATTATTTTCCTAAATTTTGGCCATAAAATTTTATATTTTAAATTTTCAGTATTTAACAAACATAACATCAAATTTAAAGTCCATAACATCCAATTTAATAAATTCATAGTATTAAAATGCAAACACATACTTAAATTCACAAGTTCACTAACTCTAAGATGGAGGAGGAGGTGGAGTTGAAGATGACTCATGCATCAATGAATGTAATGCTCCAGGTGAAAGCTGATTCAGAATTGCTTCGAACATATCTTGTCTCGATCTCATTGATGTCAACTCATCTTCGGTGCTAGCTAATCGAGCTTGAGTGTTTGTTAGCTCCTCTTGGGTGGACTGAAGTTGTTCATGCAGTGCTGCGTTAGTTGTTCTGGAGGAGAAGCTAACATCTGAAGAAGTGGATCTAACTGGTTTTGGTCCACTTCTAAGTCCTCTGATTATCCAGAGTGAACACCGAGTACTTGATCACACACCTGATCTGTAACCTGAACTGCATCGATGTCATCTCCGATTTCTTGTGACTGGATGTGTTCATCTTGCAGTCTCACTATTTCACCATAAAAATAACAAACACATTATCAATATGTTTACAAAGAATTACTAATATTTAAAAATAACTTTACTAAATTTTATGGATTATAGCTTACGTATGCAGCCTCGACTCTCTCCTCACTCCATCCCTTTGACGAAGTACAGTGGGTTGTATTAAAGATAGTAATCCGATCTTTTCTCTGAGACTGATCGGTCTGAAAAATATTATAATGCATTAATATTAAAAATACCAACCAATATACTGTACCTATAAAATTTGTACTTACATCATCATAACTGTACTGGATGAAGGATTTTGAGCCACCTCGATGGGTAAATGGTAGTTGTGCTCGATTTTGGGCATTTATTGTCGATCGTGTCTACAATATCAAAATTTGTTAAGATAAACCTTAAAACATGAGTTGCACATATTTTAATTTATATATAACTCAGATAATTAGTATAAATTGAGTTACCTGAAATTTCTCTGATTCAAACAGATCGCACATATAGTTCCAATCTTATTGCGTCTCACAAAACTCGCCTGACATATGATGTCATCGCTCAGTGGGGGGAAGATGCAGTAGACTTTATAATGAGTGTGCATCTTATTTTGATTATCTCTGTACCTTGCACTCATTAATCTGTCGGTCTCCTTCCTTACCGACGTTACCTCCTCGGCAAAACTAATATCGAAAGCAGTCTGAAAAAAATACTAATATTGAATTTTAATAACGAATGATGGTTGATTCTTTAAATAGCAAAATACTTGTACTTACTTATAATCGATCATATATCATCTGTTTATTATCCGCGGAGATATGCTTCCAGCTCTTAGCTTGGAGGGGAGCGAACTTCTTAATTGATAGACCTAACTCTGTCATAAAAATAGCTGCATTGGTCCCGATAGAGTGACCATCGTTCTTACAAAATATTAGGTAATCTACCCTGTTCCTCGATTTGCCGTCGGAGCCGATCAGAGTGTGTGCCCCGTGTCTCTCTAAGTGTCTGATGAACTATAAATCAAAGAATGTTAACAATTAATAAGTTAAATATATAGGAAATAAAATATACATACTTAAAACCATATAACTAACCAGTAGGAGCAGGAGCAATGACATCATCAAGTGTAGGCACAATTGGGGGGGGGCTTAATTCTCTTAAGTGACATAGCTATAACATAAGCATTATATACAAATTGACGTATAAAAAAAATTATATTAAATACATGAAATATAAATGAAGAACATTATAAATACCATGTAAATACATTTAATCACTATCATTATATGAAAAAGATAAATAATCATCCGCCTTACTTCAATTTCACTATCTTCATCATCAACAATACGATTACTTTGAACGCTCATATCTAGATCCACTTGTATATTTGCCATATTAATTTGGTGATGCTCAACATCTAATTGACAAAGTTGAATTATTGCTAAGTCTTCACCGACTACTGAAGTTGAATCATTGGATGAAATCTCTTGGTTTGGCTCCATAATCAAGATATTACCACATTCAAAATGTAAGATACGAAAATAAAATAAAATAATAAATTAATAGCCCTTGCTAATTGAGAATTAGCTCATGGAATTTTTGGAAATTTTTTCGGATTAAAAAGGAGTTCATACGGGGATTTAAGCTTAAATGGTGGTTGGGTTGACATAAGTTGACCCGGATTTAACCTAAGTTAGCTTTAAGTTAGGTTGAGCTAGCCCAACCGAACCAGTCGCCTTTTTATCTCGATCTTTTCTTTTCCAGCCGAAATCTCTTCCTCAAATCGCAATTTCCCCTTTCTCCACTCTTCCGGCCGATTCTCCTCTTCCTCACTGCCGCTGCACTGTCGCCGCTGCCGGAGCTCACCATCGCTGGCCACGTTGAAGTTCTTCTCCTTTCTTTGTTTTCATCATCGCGACGCCCTCGATTATCCCCGATCTCGATCTGGATCTCGTCGCAAAGCTTAGCCCCTCATCGGTGTTCTTCTTCCCCCTCCGCTGTGTCGATCGCCACTCTCGTTGGTTGCCTCGCCAGCGGTCGCCTACCCGCATTTGAGCTCTATTCCTCCCGATCTCGACGGCAGCGAGCTCATCCAATCGTACGCGATCACCGAGGATCGCCTCACACCATCCATCGGCCATCCACGCCCATCGCCATATCAGAGGCGAATCTCACCGTCGCACGAGCTCAAATCGTCATTGTCGCCTTTGCTCAGCCATTTCTGAGTTTATCGCCAGCCAATTTGCCTCCGACCACCATGGGCAACATTGACAACCATCAGGAGCTCAATCTGCCATTGCTGGCGTCTCCTTGTTGAGCTCTGCCGATCCGGATGAGGGGCACCTCCGGTTGACTCTGCACTGTGAGCAGCAGTTCGGCTGCCACACTCGGATCTACCATCGAGCCTCTTCCTTCCGTGGTCGCCGTGTATCGCCACCGCTTTATGCTCGCTTTGTTGATTTGGACGCCAGTGAGCTCATCACATGTACCGATCGTCGCTAGGCTCATCCGTTGCCATCTTCACCACTATAGAGGTTAGCCATGGTTGGATCCGTGGATCAAGCAGCAGATTCACCGTAGGAGATTGGAAGATTATGAAGGATTGAAGGTGTGTTGATGGTGGTTGTGTTGTGATCTATATGTAATTGGGAAGGATGCCATTAGTCCAGCTTGTTAGGAACTGAAAGGTTCAAAGGTAAATATGAGCTCGTGATAGCTCATAAACTGGTTTCTATATACAGAGGACAGGATGGGAAGCAACTACAGGCTGGTGTCATCGATTTGGAAACTAGGTAAGTTTCAATTTGGATTCAGCTAATTGTCCCATAGAAGAGTTACCTATGTGATTGTTTAATTAGTGTGAATCTATGATAACTGTCTAGACTTAATTTGGGTAATCATGTGAAAATAATGGATGGTGAGGAAGTGTATGAGTTTACACTACTATGGGTTTTGGTTAATCAAATTAGGGATTAAGATTAAGTTAGATACCTACTGATTGTTTATATTTGTGTTTGGTTATATTCTGTGTTATGTACAGGATCTTGATTTGGGATAGATTTGCAGACGTGAAGACAACTGGTGGTTCACATTTTAGGTGGGTAATATCTACTTGGTCTGGTACTTTTGATCAAATTCTAGTGCATGAATTTGGATATATGTTTATACCTGTTTACCTTAAATCCACTCTTATTTAATCATATGCTTGTACTGCCTTTGACCTTTGAGATATTGCTATTATTTCATTGATTATCTAGCACGGATAGGAACTATAAACTCTATTATGTGTTAGCCGATGGATGTTCAGTAAGTACAGGTGGTTAGGGTTATCCTTGTGACCTCAGATTGGATTACTGTGTTACATCACTAGGGTTAGGTGATGGTTTGGGTTATGAAGTCGATTGTTGTATCGTACACATGTTAGTTGTGCATCTATGGTGGATTTAGTTGTCCGGGCATAGATAAATGTGTGGTTGTCAATATGTGGTTATGGACTAGAGGTCCTAGCATGATTGTATATCCATTATGGATCGTATATCTGTGTATGATTATATGGATGGTCGATAGTATCTCGCTACTGACTAGAGGTTTTAGCGTGGTTGACTGTCAGATGAGTATGACTCTTTGTACGATAGAGAGAGTCTTGTGGATTGTAGTCCTTGCATAGTGGATTTTTGGTGTCCTTATGGACTTTTACTCGGATTTTGTTCTGGATTGGATTTCGGTTGAGTATTCCTGCCCAGATGGCAGAAGGGTAGGTTTAGTTATGATATTCTTTTGTTTATATCATTTGATTGTTGGCTTGAGGCCTGATTTATTATCTGCGTGTGTGTTTGGATTCTGGTCGTGTTGACCGATGTATAGTGGCCGTGTAGGCCTTGTATGAAAATTGGCATTGTCACCCGTACAGGGGAGATGTTGCCGGATTTTTGTCTGGCGGGGTCTCCATCGGGGCGTGACAATTTATTTGGTATCAGAGCGCCTAGGTTTTAGAGTTCCTAGGGGTTTTTGGATTTTTCGGAGTTCGTCATGTTTTGGCAGGTTTTGCGAGGCAATCTGGAAATTTTGGAATTGGTATGGATTTCCGATGATTTTTATATTTCGGAAATTCGAGGATTTATGACGAGGTCAATATGGGGATTTGGCGGTGACGGGACCTCTCCTGCGGTAAAATAGGTATGATGATTAATTTTATATGTTATTACTTTTAGTAACATCTGTTCTAGTAACATCTGGTAATAAATTTAAAAGATATGAGACGAGGTGGGCGTGCTCCTACACCGAGACGTGGTGCAGGGTAACCACGCAAGAGGATAGGGAGATCTCTGGCTAAGGAGTTTCCAGAAGGGTCTATAGAGTTTTGACTCATGTGCAGACTCGTAGTAGGGGTCGCCCACCAAGGTGACCAGCGGGAGTTGTCATAGTGTTTATACTCCAGGTTAGATTGGCTATGTGTTTAGTGGATAACAGGAATATAACATTTAAATGTGTTGGTCACTATTTGTAATCGTAGATGGAGTTGACCACAAATGACCTGTTCAGTTAGTGAGTCTTGAACCTGTGTCGAAAAGGTGAATTTCCTTTGAGAGCTGACTGATACCGAGTCAGAATGCAGGGGTCAAGTCATCATATTTGTTATGGAAATCAAGGACTACAGTGTTAGGGATTTTCACTTATTATGCTAGTCAGATTATTACCCTGTGGGGTATTGGACAAGGACTGTATACTATTGTTGATGCAGATATTGGAGGTTTCAGTTACGAAGTTCCATAAGGATTTTGATCCTTGAGCGGCTTGAGCCTTAGATTGATAACATTGAAGGTACTGTTAAGTACCTAACTGGTATTTATATAGGAGTGGAGATAGTTTCTTACTATTACAATGATCAAGTTGTTACTTGGTGGATTATGTAGAAGAAATTTATTTGGGGAAATAACCCATTACGGGATCACGGGTTCAGGATTTTTTCGAGAGACGGAGTTTCCCTATGCTATTTTATATGACTTATTGTTGAGGAATTCTTGAGTCTTAAGTTGAGTGATCAATTGTTAATGGAGTTCACTATAGAGTTTACCTCCACTTAACGACTCAAGTTAGTGATTGAGTTGTCTTCGATCACCTATGATTTATTGGCTTACATTTAGATTAGGATAGTTGGATCTTCCATCAGTTCCTATCGGGAGGCATTAGGGTGAGTCATATTTATGAAAATGACTGCAACAAGTGTCTCAAGAGAATAGTGTAGTCAATCTAGTGATAATAACCTACACTTCGGATAAGGTAACGGTAGAAGTCATGAATGTGCTTTTCTAGTTGAATTCACGTGACATTATTTCGTTCCCATGTTGATGCTTGATATTGATCAGGTCTATTGCTAGAGGTGGTAATTTGATGTTGATGATGGAAGTTTATAACCTCTTGAGTGATTGAGGGATTAGTTGGAATTTTAGTTTATTTTTTGGTGGTGATCAAGGCTCTGTCCCAGGAATGAAAGATTGATGAAACACTTCATTTCCCAGCAGAAAGCAGGAATATGGATTAAAGCTTTTACCTCAGATTTATGTGGCTATCAGAAGTGGCTTGTGCACGTGTGGAAGATATGAAGCTAGTTGTGTGGTTCTTGGAGAAAACGATAGGAAGAGGTGTATACACCTAGATTCATACAATTACCGAATTCTTATTCTAGGTCACTGTGAAATAGGGAATCCGTTAAGAGCAGAACTTGGATGAGTTTGCATCTTTACTCGAAAGGAATTGTAGATGGTTGAAGGATTGATCATTGAGGTATTACTATAGTTTACCTTACTTGATGATATATTGAGAGATACAGGTGTTTACAGATATCTGTGGTTAAAACATGTACAGATAGGATTAAAAGGATTTATATATTTGGATCATGTGGATTAATAGTGTTTCCACCGATAGGTGAGATGTTGAGATGATTACTGTGATGATTATCAAAGGGGTATGATATTGATTTTGGATGTTTAAAGGTTGATTGATGGAGATGTTATATTATGGTGGGAGAGTTGACTTAGTTGTGTTATAGTTAACTTGGTTGATATGATGTGGATATCTGGATATTAACTTGGAGGTTATGATTGTGACATGATGATATAAGAATGTCTCTCGGATGCTTATATAATTCGAGAGTAATCAGATGTAGTGTCGGATGAACTTCTAGGCTTGCCGCTGTATAGGCAAGTAGAGTAGGCGATCGGAAGGATTTCGGAAATAATTTCAATATCGAAGATCCCCTACTAGATGATAATTTATTTGGTACTGAGGTAATGATATTTTACGAGCCAAATATTTGTACTTATGGTGCGTTAGCTGAGGGCTAGTGTAAGCGCACAAGGTTGTTGAAGCTCGTGTTATACTCAAGGCAATATCATCCAATTGGTTGAGTGCCAAATCGAGTTGCTTAGATACCGTCATAAATCGGTCTTTCATAGTTGGCAAGGTTGTTGATGCCGAGAGGTATTTGTTGGAATGATGATTTTTTTTCAGGGGATAATTTAGTTGGTATCAATGTTGCTTAACACTATGGGAATTGGAAGAATCTAAGTTCCAATTATAGAAGGTGTTGGATGGGATATTTATTAGTCCCAGTATTTTATTTCTTGAGAAGCTCTGGAACTCGTTGTTCAAAGAGAGATGAACCTTTGAGGTTATACATCGATTATCGATGATGGAATGCGGTAGTGGTAGAAGGAAATGAATATCCTTCATGGTGAATCGAGGATCTATTTAGATCAGCTATAGGACACCTGTGTATACTCTAGAATTGATTTATGATTGGTGTGTTGATATTGTAGTGACAGGGTGTCATACAATTATTAAAGTCGTAGGGATGATTGATATATCATCATCCTAGAGTAAAGAGGATGCAGGTGTGTAGCGATGACAATCTCATACTTGGTATGAATTGCATGAGATTTGATTATCTTATTAAACTTATTGACGACTTTGTCGTCCAGGGATTTGGGAAATCGTGTATTCTGGACACGATTGGATCATTTGTGATGGTGGCAGTTGGAGTTGAGCACTCGGCCACTGTAAATTATGGTTTTCTGGTATTGATTTGATTATTACCATAGATATGGATAGGATGCTCTAGTGGTTCTACACCGCTGATTGGTGATGGAATTTACTTGGTCTGAAGCTTGTGAAACTAGTTTCAGGGCTCAGACGATGATTGACTTTTACACCAGTGTTGTTTGATCATTCTCGGGTGGAAGGAAGGGTGTTGTATGTGGATGCAATGTTTCAGAGAATGGAGCGTTTCTGATGTAGTTGATCAAGATGTATCCCATGTTTACGTCAAATGAGGAACTACGAGATGGGTTGTCATATATATGACGTGGATGTATCAGTGTTATGTTGTTTTGTATAGGTGAGGAGTCGGAATGCTCATGGGGTTTTGGCTAGCTACTGAGTAGCTGCACAGAGTTGTTAGAACAAGGAAAGTTGCAACTAGGGATCCCTGTTGGGATGACAGAGAGAATCTACCATAGAGTTATACTCTTGCTCTACTTCTTCGGAATTAGTGATAGTGGAATTTGTATGTCGTATGTGGCTAGATAGCTACCTGACATCTTGACTGGCTACGAGTCCGGTCGTGGTAGCATGTCGTTGCCTGCAGATAGTGCCTATTGCATTACCCTGAGAGCCACAAGGCTTGGTCATGATATTTTGATAAGTATTGCTTGAAGATTGCAATAGGTTGTATATGTTGCAGATGTATTCGGATTGTATCCGGGAAATCATAAGTATTGAAACGTTCTTCGTGGTGGAACGTCATGCGGAATATAGTTGATTTGGAAGTTTGGGGTTCAGTGTGTCAACTAGTAAAGGTGGCATATAAATAATCAGCAAGGTTCTGTACCGAGATAGACGTGAAAGCCTAGTATGATGGAAAGAGTTGTGTGATTATTTAGAATTCGAAAAGGACTTAGTATGATTTAGCTAAGTCCGCTCATTTTCTATTGATCCATAAGATGAGTTTGTTGGATCGCTGGATAGGTTATACTGTGGTGATTTCTAATTTGTGGAGTATCTGTGAGTATCGTATGAGATAACGATTCAGGATTTACCTTAGGATTATGGTAAAGTCTTTAACAGGTCACGGATATCGAGCTCCACTATGGTACAGTTAGGTACTTATTATAGGTGGTCGAAATGAAGATACTATTCATACTTTGGAAGAGCTACTAAAAGCATGTGTGATTTGATTTTAAGGGATATCAGTAACCCCACTTAGTCACTTGAGGTGTGACTTGTCTCCAGATGCTTGAGATGGTTGTTGGGACATCTCGTACTAATTTACGAGTAGGAAATTTGGGGACCAAATTTTTATTAGTGGGGGAGAATGTTAAATACGGAAAATTTAAATACTAAATTTAATGGCCAAAAATTTAGGGAAATACTCTTGGAAATTTTTCAGGATTTTTAGAGAATTTTAGGAATTTTTTCGGAATTTTTTCGGAATTTTTTTGGATTTAAATGGGGTATGTACGAGATAATTACGGGGATAAGAAAAATAGGCTTTTAAGGGGGCTTGTTAGACTAGTTAATGGGGTTAATTAACCTAGGTTATAAATCTAGGTTTTTAACTTCCGAATTTCCCGATTGTTTCTTTCCCCTCCGCGCCCGATGCTCGCTACCTTGCGATTTCTTCTTCTCCTCGCGACTGCGGCCACACCGACGCCTCTGTCGTCGCCTTCTCTTCGCGCACCTTTTCTCCGCTGCTTCCCGTCGAGCCTTTTCTCTTTCTCGCTTGTCGCGCCGCGGCCTAGCGGCCATCCATCACGCCGAACCGCTTTGCTTCTTCCCTCGCGCGCCGTCGTCACGGCCACGCCGCCGACTCCTCTCGACCGATGTTGGCCGATCGAGCTGTGGCTAACCTCTTCTTCACGATGGCGATCCCACACCCATCGCTTTTCTTCTTCCTCGGCGACTGGCCTACGGATCATCGCCGAACCCTAACACGCCATAGCACCGCGTAGCGATTACGCCGCTGACGCCGCGCCTCAATCCCTCGGCGACACACTATCGCCTTCTCCTCGCGGTAGGCGGCAGCAGTGAGCGATTTGCCTCGGTGGTGCCACGACCAAGCCAGAGCAGCGCTTTCTCTTCCTCGCGTCGGCAGCCATAGACCACAGTGCCTTTTTCTTTTCCCCCACCGCGCCGCAGCCAGCGTCGTCGTTTCCCCTCTTCGCCGCTCGAGCTTATGGTCGTCGACCTCTTCGTGTGGACTCAGCCAGGAGCACAGCGACTTCGTTCTGGTCGCTCAGGAGGTCTCTGCCGGTGTTTTGATCTTGGGAGCCAGGGCTCGGCAACGGATTCATGCGACTGGCCAAGGAGTTTCCCTAGCCGATCACTGCTGGAGCGAGTGGTGACCAATAGTGTGTAGGTTGCTCAGTTTGGTGGTTATTGAAGTGAGGTAAGAACTATTTTCTTCTTAATTTGGACAAATTGTGGTTTGTCTTGGTTGAATCGCTTGATGATTTAGGGCAGTGATAAGTTCCGAATCGAAACGGAGCAATTGGGGGGAAAAGCTGTCGAGGGGAAGTTCTATTGCAGGTATATATATATATCTTGAATTTTCTCTATTTTCTTGCAGTCCGTTTCGATTCTATGTGGTGAGTGTTGTTGTTGGCTGTGAATTTATCATTAGGTGAGTGGTTAACGGCTGTAAATGGATTGTGGGTGACAAGTTGTGGGATCCAAGTGTTGGTCGTGTTTGAGGTAAGGATTGGTTGAGTCGTGTGTATGTCACCTAGAGTTAGGTTGGATTCATATTTATGATCAGTTATGTAATTATGTATGGAGGATTGATTAGGTTGAATAGGATAATTAAATCAATCTAGTGGATCAGATATGAGGTCGATGTAGGATTCGATTCGATCATTTGTTGTGAGATGGATAATATTTTCATATGATGAGTATTGATCATGGTGAGATTAATTGCAAGGATATTTTTTTTTTGGATTGAGGAGTTAATCACAATTTATGACCTACGGGTTGAGGGTCTACTTAGAGATACATAGTAGTATTTAGTACGTTGTCATGTGATTGGATTAGATGGATTTACTTTGGATTAATTGGTTATGGAAGGAATCGATTAAGTATTTGATTTGTCGGTGAATGGTATTTTGTGCTTAACAATAGTTATGCATTATGCAGGTTTCGGTCATGAGGCAGGATCACGGTCGTGACGATCTGGTTATCTTTGCGGATATTTAGCAGGCGGGTATTTTGACTTATCTTTTAGATATAGTCATTGTTGATATGCTAGTTAGGATAGCTTACAATAATTTTTCATGTTTATATGCCTAGTATGCTTTTGGTGCCTACTTGATATATGCATGTGATAGGATATGATTATATCTCCCTGTTTGACTTGGATCATAGTTATTTGGATTATGGATATGTACATATTGATTGTACATATTATTCGGATAGGTATTTTGAGTAGGATTTACATGCTTTAGTATCATGCACCATTTTTGCATGATTGCATGCTGGCTGGACGGGGTTCCATTATTGTTGAGCCCAGCCCGCTATACATGGCTCGCATACACACCGCTCACCATGGGTTAGTGGTACATCGAGAGGTGTGTGCGCTGTTGCTCTGCTCAGTTCGCTGGTCCGCTCATGGGTAGCGATGAGGCAGCGTGGTAGCGGGCAGGGATCCCTCCTCTGGTCTATGACACCGGGAGATGAGAGCTTAGCTCCCCCACTATGTTTGGGGCAGGAGGATAGGTGTACTCCGACAACATCCTGTCCACTCGGTCACTCAGGAGCAATGATGGTAGAGTGCACAGTAGTCATAGCTCTACCCACTCGGCTTCACCATCGCATGTGAGGCGGCTGACTGGCGTTAGGGGTGACCATGTCATTGGCACGACATGCATTTTGTATGGATAACATTTGTATTGTGTTTGCTGCATTTTTATTGCTGCCTTGGATGTGCATATGATTGTCATGCATACAGGATACATATTTATATATATGGTGAGGACTTTATTACTTCTAGTCAGGCACATGCTCCTATATCAGGGTAGGAGGTTCAGGTGAGTACAGTCCTTTTGCATTTATTTCTTGCTTACCCTATTGGTGAGACTGTACTGGCATGATTTTTATTGTTAGCTAGATCTTACTTGCATATCGACTATATCCGCTGAGTTCTTTAAACTTACCCCGTTGATTTATATTTATTTCAGGATGAAGCTGACAGGAGAGTGCAGCTGCCAAACCCCACTCGTCGTAAAAGTTTTGATTGGTTATTTGTTTCTATGGTTTGGATATTTTGGTTAGAGGACATGTTTAGGATTGGAGTGGAAAATTGTATTCGTGGATTTTTGGTGTCCTTATGGACTTTTACTCGGATTTTGTTCTGGATTGGATTTCGGTTGAGTATTCCTGCCCAGATGGCAGAAGGGGTAGGTTTAGTTATGATATTCTTTTGTTTATATCATTTGATTGTTGGCCTGAGGCCTTATTTATTATCTGCGTGTGTGTTTGGATTCCGGTCGTGTTGACCGATGTATAGTGGTCGTGTAGGCCTTGTATGAAAATTGGCATTGTCACCCGTACAGGGGAGATGCTGCCAGATTTTCGTCTGGCGGGGTCTCCATCGGGGCGTGACATAGCTGGAGATGCGCACTTGGCCACTGAGAGTAGTGGTAGTTAGCGCACTCACCCACTATAGATGGTGGTCGTGTGATGTGCAGTTGTCTTGGGTGCGGTGCTCGTCTACTCATGGGTAGGGACGGAGCGACTAGCAGTAGGGACCCCCGTGTGGGTAGCATATAGCTCTATGGCGGCTAGCTACCATTTCATACTACCCAACTCGGTCACTCGAGAGTGGTGGCGGCTGGAGTTGGGATAGTAGTCATGTCGTGCCACCCGGGCCATACTGGGGTCATGGTTGGACGGGTCCTTAGACATGGTCATGCATATGCATTGCTGATATATATGTATGCATGTATTTGATATATATTTTACATATGCCTGTGAGATGATGCATTTGTTTGTTGCATATGTTTGTACATCATAATACATGTCATTTGCATTTTATATACTGCTGTGTGTTGAGCATGATATATGTGTCGGTCCAGACTGTTGTATGTGTTTGATTAGCATCATGTCATAGTGTGGTATAGACCGGGATGTTATTACATGTGATTATATATTGTTTATATGTCTGAGTGTTGGTCAGGTATGGGATTGACTTTGCACATTATATGGGTTATGTTATTGTATATATGTTCAGGATGATATAGCATATGGTGTTGCTACGTTGGTACATTACTTCATGTTCAATTGATCAGTTTAGTATATACATTGAGTATGACTATACTATGGTTACTTGTTATCAGATTTGGATAGGACTGTATGTCTATTGGACTCATGTTATATACTTGTAGATCTTCACATGTATACTTGTAGATTTCTATATCCTTATATGTTGTTCATGCTCTTTCTATATATTACCCCTGAGTTTATACTCACCACCTTTGAACCTTGGGTTTCCTGTCGCCCAGATAACAGGTAGAAGATTCCTTGGACGTTCGGAGCTTCGCCAGCTGATCCCATCTCACACTGAATAATTGGGGTTTTCCATGTATTTGCTTCTGCTGTTGTTTTGTATTATGGCCATGTATAATCAGTGTTGTATTTGGTTGTTGGTTTGTATGTTATTTTTGTGTAATATGTTAGAGTCGCACCGGTGCACACCTTTGTGTTGTTATGGATGTATTGTTTAGTATTGTTCATATATATGTCATGTTGTTGTGGGCCTACGGGCCTTGTATTAACCCGATATGTTGCCACGTACAGGAGAGATGCTGTCCGTTTGCTTTTCGGTATGGCATACTCTCAGGGCATGACAATTTTATTGGTATCAGAGCCCTAGGTTGCGAAGTCCATTTTCGGATTTTATTTCATTCGGATATCGAGTTTTGCTTTACTCGGTTTTGGTTTTGTGAGTTCTGGGTTCTGGCTGTTGCGGACATCCTCGAACTACAAGGTTTAAGGTATGTTAACTGTTGTTACATATCCTTCTATTGGCTATGCACTTAGTTTCTTATAACATGGATGACTTGTAGGGTGTTGGTTAGTATTCGTAACCGTGGTTTGAGTTGACCACGAGAACGACATATTGAGGTTATTAGACATGTACCTGCTATCAAAAAGGTAATTACCTTTGAGAGCCGACTGATACCGAGTTGGAAAGCAGGGGTTAGGTAGTCATATCTCTTGTGGAGATCAAAGATTACAGTCCTAAGAATTTTCACTGATTATACTTGTCAGATTGTTATCTGAGAAGTAATGGACTAAGTGAGTATACTATTGCGGATGCAGATAGTAGAAAATTAGGGGATGATATTCATAGGAATTTTGACCCCTAAGATGGTCGATTTAGGTTGTATAACTTTGAGAGTACTTTTGAGTACTTAACTCGTGTTATACGAAGATAGTGGAGTTAGTTGAATACCATTATCCGGATCTAGTCGGTACTTGGTGGAAGATATAGGAAATAACCTACGGGAAATAATGTATCACTTGGTCACAGTTTAGTGATGTTGTGAGATAGTATTTCCCCACGTCATCTTCTTTGAATTGTCGTCAGGGAATTCTTGAGCTTTAGGTTGGGTGATCGTTTGGTAACGAGGGTACTATGCAAAGTTGTTAGACTTGCGAAGGTTACGACCATTTAATAGCCCAAGAATGTGATTGGGTTGGTTTTGGCCACCCACAGGTTTATCGGTTGACATCGGGAAGGCATTAGACCAAGTCATGTGTATGAAATGACTCCGTAGCGAGTGTTTAAGAGTTGGAAATTTGATAAGCAGACATTGTAAGTCAAATTATGGGAATTAGAAGTCTCCGGATGTTTCACAAAAGGAGCAAAATTGGAGTCATGAGTCACGAGCGACTATTGGAGAGTTTTCAGATCATAGAAGACCGACTGCAGATTGTCAGCATTTTCTCATGTTTATCAGTGAAATCAGAGGAAAGACTCCGAAGGGAGAATATGTGTGTGCAGTGCGGGTCACGACGAGACACAGAGCCAGATTATCTGATGGATCAGTTTATCCGTTTCTACTATAAGCAGTCAGTATCTATGAGGAGAGTATGTACTTTGAAGACTCAGTTGAAGACTATGGATGAAGCTTTCGAGAGGATGATCCACAACCTCGAAAGTCGAGATCATGACAGAAGAATAGATTATCACATCACCAGCGATCTACTACCTCAGATATAGTTGGAGCTCTTTGATACTTTCATCCGGAAGAAATAAGTTACTCAGCAGTATCAGCCGAAGACATCTCAGATGATTCATACATTCAGACAGCAACTGTTACCTTCCTAGGCATAGTTATGATTTGTTCAGAGGAGACAGTGTATACGACGGTGGTTGTATCTATGTGGTATTCTCCAGTTGCAGTTATACCTTTCACAGAGTCGGAGCGGGCTACGATGTTGGTAGTACTTCAGTATTTTACAGTCGAATGTGTACCCTTGCCAGTACAACAGTGTTTACCATCTCCGTTGCAGTTGTTTAATTTGAACCTCAGTTCAGCAGTTGATTTCAGTTCCTCCATGGCAGATTTTTGCAGGTACTTGAGCTCAGTCGTCAAGATCAGATGTTGGGCAAGTTTACATGGTTACTCGAGAAGAGATATGGAAGACCGAAGAAGTGGTCATGCGGGGTATTACTTTAGGTTACCCTATTTGCGGATATGTCGAGAGATACCGGTAGTTTACAGGTATCTAGATTTAGAACATTGTTAGATAGGATTAGAAGGGTTCCTATCGACTTGTGGGTTGGTGATTTTTCTCTACCGTCTGGTGAGATGTTGATCAACAACCAAGAAGTCAAGGGATACCCTTAGATTTTGCTAGACATACCTCTACTATAGACATATCCTTATGGATAGTTAAATGGTTGAAATGAGGGTATAGCATGTATCTCGAATGTGCATAAAATTCGAGAGTATTCAGATGTAGTTTCGGATGAACTCCCGGGCTTGTCACTGACGGGCAAGTGGAATATGCGATTGGGGGTGATTTTGGGAATAGTTCTGATATTTGAGACCTCATACCGGGAGATGATTTTATTAGTATCAGTGTTGCTAAACACTGAGGAAATTGGAAGAGCATAGGTTGTGATTATATGAGGTATTAGATGGGAGATTTATTTGTCCTAGTGGTTCTTCTTGAGAAGGGCCGGAATTTTTTGTTAAAAGAGAGACAGACCTTTGAGGTTATGCATCGATTGTCGATGATTGGAATGTAGTAGTTGGGAATGAGTATCCTTCGTTATGGATAGAGGATCTATTTAGATTAACTAAATGACACCTGTGTATGCCCTAGGGTTGATCTACGACTAGAGGGTTGATATTGTAGTGACTTAGTGTCATACAATTATCATTGTCGGTGTGATGATTGAGCTATCTGTAGCTTAGAGTAAAAAGGATGCAGGTGTGTAGAAGATGACATTTCATACTTAGTATGAATTTTACGAGTTGTTGATAATGTCGTTAGACCTATCGATGATTTAGTCGTT
Source organism: Wurfbainia villosa (assembly GCA_025175895.1). Classification (NCBI taxonomy): domain Eukaryota; kingdom Viridiplantae; phylum Streptophyta; class Magnoliopsida; order Zingiberales; family Zingiberaceae; genus Wurfbainia; species Wurfbainia villosa. The sequence goes on from CM046008.1 coordinate 4,599,294, forward strand.
CATGGATTTGAGGAATCAAGTACTCTGGGAGTATTTGAGATCGATTATCATCATGTCTGTGGAGGTTATATTTATGGATATATCCACAATCTTAAGGGAAGTTGTGGTATCCCTAGATTGATTTGGTATTTACCATAGATGTTGATAAGATGTTACTAGCATTATCATACCGCTGATTTGTTGGACCAAGAAGGTGATAGAAATCACTTGGTCGGAAGCTTGGGAAGCTAGGTTTCAGGGCCTAGAAGGTGGCTGACTTTTGTGTCAGTGTTAGTAATTCGCCCGATATGGATGGAAGGGTATTGTACGCAGATGCATCATGTCAGGGATTAGGAGCGATCCCGATGCAGTTGAATGAGACGTATATTATGTGTATGCTGGTTGAGAAACTAGCGAAATTAGTCATATTAGTCTTCCAGTTATTTTCAGTTCTGTGTGACAGAGTGAATTTTGGACATTAGATTAATTTCTCTTGTGAGAATAAATCTCCGTCTCTGGGAAGGATAGTGGTTTCCAGAGTTGCATTCGATTTTGGAAGAGTTGTTTCAGGAGACTCTTTATTCAAGAGTGGTGATTTATTCGGAGTGTATTCCGAAAATAGTGAGTATTGACATGTTCATGTGGGTGGAACGATATATGGGACACGGTTGATTGCGTAGTTTAATGTTGGGTATGCCAACAAGCAAAGGTGGAATATTGTGATTAGTAGGGTCACGTACCGTGATGAAGTGGGAGACTAGTACGTTAGACTGTGTTGGGAGATTATCTAGAATTTGGCAAGGACTTGATAGGATTTGGGTAGTCGATGATCGATTAGCTAGGTCCGCTCATTTTCTTCCGAGCCGTAAGATGGACTTCGTTGGATCGCTTGATGGAATTATATCCATGAAGTATCCTTGGGTATCAATTCTGATAGTGATTCATGATTCACCTTACGATTCTGGCAAAGTTTCCCATCGGTTACGGGTATAGAGCTCCACTATGGTACAGTTATTTACCTTTTAATAGGTCGGTTGAGAGTGTTTATATGAGATGAAATATAATATTGGAGCTTAGTACCCCACTTAGTCACATAGGTGTGTGACTTTTCTCCAGATACTTGAGATGGTTGTTTTGACATCTCGTACTCGTACATGAGTCGGAAATTTGGGGACCAAATTTTTATTAGTGGGGGAGAATGTAAGATACGAAAAAAAATAAAATAATAATAATAATAAAATAAATTAATAGCCCTTTCTAATTGAGAATTAGCTCATGGAATTTTTGGAAATTTTTCCAGATTAAAAAGGAGTTCATACGGGGATTTAAGCTTAAATGGTGGTTGGGTTGACATAAGTTGACCCGGATTTAACCTAAGTTAGCTTTAAGTCAGGTTGAGCTAGCCCAACCGAACCAGTCACGTTTTTATCTCGATCTTTTCTTTTCCAGCCGAAATCTCTTCCTCAAATCGCAATTTCCCCTTTCTCCACTCTTCCGGCCGATTATCCTCTTCCTCACTGCCGCCGCACTGTCGCCGCTGTCGGAGCTCACCATCGCTGGCCACGTTGAAGTTCTTCTCCTTTCTTTGTTTTCATCATCGCGACGCCCTTGATTATCCCCGATCTCGATCTGGATCTCGTCGCAAAGCTTAGCCCGTCGTCGGTGTTCTTCTTCCCCCTCCGCTGTGTCGATCGCCACTATCGTTGGTTGCCTCGCTGGCGGTCGCCTACTCGCATTCGAGCTCTATTCCTCCCGATCTCGACGACAGTGAGCTCATCCAACAGACACGATCGCCGATGATCGCCTCACCCTACCACCATCCACCGTCGTCGATCGCTCTAATCACCAGACGCGATCTCACCGTCGCACAAGCTCGGATCGTCATTATCGCCTTTGCTCAGCCATTTCTGAGTTTGCCGCCAGCCAATTTGCCTCCGACCACCATGGACAACATCGACAACCATCAGGAGCTCAATCTGCCATTGCTGGCGTCTCCTTGTTGAGCTCCGTCGATCCGGATGAGGGGCACCTCCGGTTGACTCTGCACCGTGAGCAGCAGTTCGGCTGCCACACTTGGATCTACCATTGAGCCTCTTCCTTGCTGTGGGTTGCTGTGTATCATCACCGTTTATGCTCTGCTTTGTTGATTTGGACAGAACGAGCCTATCACATCGATCGTCGCTAGGCTCATCCGTTGCCATCTTCACCACTATAGAGGTTAGCCATGGTTGGATCCGTGGATCAAGAAGCAGATTCACCGTAGGAGATTAGAAGATTGTGAAGGATTGAAGGTGTGTTGATGGTGGTTGTGTTGTGATCTATATGTAATTGGGAAGGATGCCATCAGTCCAGCTTGTTAGGAACTGAAAGGTTCAAAGGTAAATATGAGCTCGTGATAGCTCATAAACTGGTTTCTATATACAGAGGACAGGATGGAAAGCAACTACAGGCTGGTGTCATCGATTTGGAAACTAGGTAAGTTTCAATTTGGATTCAGCTAATTGTCCCATAGAAGAGTTACCTATGTGATTGTTTAATTAGTGTGAATCTATGATAACTATCTAGACTTAATCTGGGTAATCATGTGAAAATAATGGATGGCGAGGAAGTGTATGAGTTTACACTACTATGGGATTTGGTTAATCAAATCAAGGATTAAGATTAAGTTAGATACCTACCGATTGTTTATATTCATGTTTGGTTATATTCTGTGTTATGTACAGGATCTTGATTTGGGATAGATTTGTGGATGTGAAGACAGCTGGTGGTTCACATATTAGGTGGGTAATATCTACCTGGTCTGGTAGTTTTGATCAAATTCTAGTGCATGAATTTGGATATATGTTTATACCTGTTTACCTTAAATCCACTCTTATTTAATCATATGTTTGTACTGCCTTTGACCTTTGAGATATTGCTGTTATTTCATTGATTATCTAGCACGGATAGGAACTATAAACCCTATTATGTGTTAGCCGATGGATGTTTAGTAAGTACAGGTGATTAGGGTTATCTTTGTGATCTCAGATTGGATTACTGTGTTACATCACTAGGGTTAGGTGATGGTTTGAGTTATGAAGTCGATTGTTGTATCGTACACATGTTAGTTGTGCATCTATGGTGGATCTAGTTGTCCGTGCATAGATAAATGTGTGGTTGTCAGTATGTGGTTATGGACTAGAGGTCATAACATGATTGTATATCCATTATGGATCGTATATCTGTGTATGGTTATATGGATGGTCGATAGTATCTCGCTACTGACTAGAGGTCTTAGCATGGTTGACTGTCAGATGAGTATGACTCTTTGTACGATAGAAAGAGTCTTGTGGATTGTAGTCCTTGCATAGTTAACTTTTGGTTGACCAGGACTCCCCGTGAGATAGGGAGTGTTGCGAGGATACTTGTGTGGAGCTATGCATCATTACATTGCATGCATGCTGTTGACTGGGTCTCCCTTGTGGTGGAGACGGGTCGTCAGTCATCCTGCCTCCCCGGCCACTCGGGGTAGTGGTAGCAGGGTTGAGGGCAGAACATTGTTGTGCGTGTCGTTCTCGGCCACTATGGATGATGGTAGCTGGAGATGCGCACTTGGCCACTGAGAGTAGTGGTAGTTAGTGCACTCACCCACTATAGACGGTGGTCGTGTGATGTGCAGTTGTCCTGGGTGCGGTGCTCGTCTACTCTTGGGTAGGGATGGAGCGACTAGCAGTAGGGACCCCCGTGTGGGTAGCATATGACTCTATGGCAGCTAGCTACCGTTTCATACTACCCAACTCGGTCACTCGAGAGTGGTGGCAGCTGGAGTCGGAATAGTAGTCATGTCGTGCCACCCGGGCCATACTGGGGTCGTGATTGGACGGGTCCGCAGACATGGCCATGCATATGCATTGTTGATGTATATGTATGCATGTATTTGATATATGTTTTACATATGCTTGTGAGATGCTGCATTTGTTTGCTGCATATGTTTGTACATCATGATACATGTCATTTGCATTTTATATACTGCTGTATGTTGAGCATGATATATGTGTCGGTCCATACTGTTGTATGCGTTTGATTAGCGTCATGTCATAGTGTGGTATGGACCGGGATGTTATTACATGTGATTATATACTGTTTATATGTCTGAGTGTTGGTCAGGTATGAGATTGACTTTGCACATTATATGGGTTATGTTATTGTATATCTGTTCAGGATGATATAGCATATGGTGTTGCAGACCGTCAGGTACGTTGGTACATTACTTCATGTTCAATTGATCAGTTTAGTATATACATTGAGTATGACTATACTGTAGTTACTTGTTATCAGATTTGGATAGGACTGTATGTCTATTGGACTCATGTTATATACTTGTAGATCTTCACATGTATACTTGTAGATTTCTATATCCTTATATGTTGTTCATGCACTTTCTATATATTACCCCTGAGTTTATACTCACCACCCCTGGACTCTGGGTTTCCTGTCACCCAGATAACAGGTAGAAGATTCCTTGGACGTTCGGAGCTCCGCCAGTTGATCCCATCTCACATCGAATAATTGGGGTTTTCCACGTATTTGCTTCTGCTGTTGTTTTGTATTATGGTCATATATAATCAGTGTTGTATTTGGCTGTTGGTTTGTATGTTGTTTTTGTGTAATATGTTAGAGTCGCACCGATGCACACCTTTGTGTTGTTATGGATGTATTGTTTAGTATTGTCCATATATATGTCATGTTGTTGTGGGTCTACGGGCCTTGTATTAACCCGATATGTTGCCACGTACATGGGAGATGTCGTCCGTTTGCTTTTCGGTACGGCATACTCTCGGGGCGTGACACAAAATCTTCAGATACTTCATCAACTTCAGTTACTTCGTATATATCTCGGTGGTAAACCCTTTGCACGACCTTCCAATGACTTCCATGTTTGATATCATTCAAATAATACACTTGATTTGCTTGGTTAGCCAAAATGAATGGGTCATCATCATACCATATTTTAGAAGTGTCAATACACAAGAGATTATACTCTTCCACTAACGATTTTTTTTTGGATTACATTGGAACCATTAACACCAAAATAATTGAATTTTATATATGAAAAAGTAAAATATTTGAACCACATCCTTCAACACGCTAAAAAAATCTAAATTGTCCCCATCGTCAGAGGATGGTACACTGACCCCACTATTCTGAGTAGTTCTGTGTGAATCACGAGACGTCATATGATATCGAATCCCATTTACTATGCATGCATCATACAGTTGACCTTCAGCATTAGATCCCATTGCTAAATAATACAACTCATCTGTGATATCTGAATTTGTTAAATTTTTTAGTACTACAATTTTATCCCTAAACTATATTGGAAAATCTAGCTCGTGATATTGCATCACTTGATCAGCATGAACCTTTTGGGACACAAGTTGTAGATGCTCACTGTATAAAACTTAATCAATTTAAACTCTGTGAATGAAATAGAATTAAAGTAATAACTTAATGTAAACACTTACTTTCGATATCGATCAATTTCTTTACAATTGTTCAGAATGTATCAATGTGCTTTCTTAAACAATGACAATTTTAGACTTTGTTGGTTGCCAAAGACTCTTGTTTGCTGTGAGAAAACACTTAATTTGTATATTGATGGTTGAACATCTTTATTCTGTTCTGGCCTAGAAAAACTTGTCTCATTTGACTCATATATAAAGAATTGAAAATTAAGACCTCATTTACAATATACCCCTCTGCAATAGATCCTTCAGGTCATGCTTTATTACGAACATATTTTTTTAGCCTTCCCAAATATCGCTTAAAGTGATACATCTATCGTGATGAAACTGGCCCAGCCAATATAACTTCACGAGGTAAATGGACTGTCAAATAGACCATAATATCAAAAAAATGTCGGAGGAAAAATCCATTCCATCTTACACAATATTAGGACTATTTGCTTCCCCATTTTACATATGTCTGCTGTGTATAAAGATCTTGCAGTGATTTTTTTGAAGAAATCACATAGCTTAATCAGTGGGCTACAAATGTCATTTGAGAAAAATTTACGTACAACAACTGGAAGTATTCTTTGCAACAATACATGACAATCATGTGATTTTAGTCCATATATCTTTCCTTCATTTGTATTTACATGTCTAGATATATTAGCAGCATAACCATCTGGAAACTTAACTAATTTCAAAAATTGATAAAATTCACGCATTTCTTCTAATGTCAATGTGTAACTTGCATACGACTTCCTGAATTTGTCTCCTACCTGTTGTAAACGCAACTCACCCCTTATCCCCATATCTTGCAAGTCTAATCTTGCTTTGAGAGTGCTCTTTGACTTTTTGTCTATATTTAATAATGTGTCAATTAAAGCATCACAAACATTCTTTTCAATATGCATCACATCTAAATTGTGTCTCAACTTTAAACCTGACCAATATGGTAATTCAAAAAATATAGACTTCTTTATACAATTTGTATCATCCGAAGATCGCTACCATTTCTTACTGAATAAAGGATGCTTACTAAATGTCACTTGGGGCAATGCGTCTAATTGTGCTAAAATCTCATATCCATTCAATAATTGTGGTGGTCTTTTCCAACCTTTTCATTGAAATCTTTATTTCTACGCCATCGGTGGTGTACATCTAAGAATCGACGGTAACATGTGTAGCATATTTTGCTCCGTAATCCTTGAGATTTGGTTTCATTCAGACATACTGGACTTGCCTTATAGCCCTTTGTGCTCTATCCAGAAACTGTTCCGTATGCTGAAAAATCGTGAATGGTCCACATCACAGCAGCATGTAATTGAAAGACTTGTTCAGTCGATGCATCATATACTTCCACCCCATCATCCCATAGCTCCTTCAGTTCGTTTATCAAAGGTCGTAGGTATATATCTATCTCTTTGTCAAGTGATCTAGGCCCAGGAATTAATAGAAACATAATCATATATGGCGGCTTCATCATTTTCTATAGTGGCAAATTATAATTCACAAGTATAACAGGCCACATACTATAAGCATTGGACATGTTTCCAAATGGATTAAACCCATCAATAGTCAACCCTAAGCGAATATTTCGTGGATCACCTGCAAATATTTCATATGCATTGGCAAATTCTTTCCATGATTCACTATCAGCTAGGTGTCTTAATATACCATCTGTTTTAACTCGCTTTTCTTTATGTCATCTCATCTCTTTAGTCGTATGCTTCGAAATAAACAACCTCTTAAGTCTCAATTTCAAAGGAAAATACCGAAGAATTTTTTGAGGATTCTTTTTCTTATTCATTCCTTCGTACTTGTATCTAGGCTCCTTGCATATTGGACATTCATCCTTATTCTCGTGCTCATCCCAAAATAATATACAATCATTCTTACAGACATGTATCTTCTCGTATGTCAATCCTAATTATTTCAATTATTTTTTGGCTTCATAATAAGAGTGGAATCGCATTCGGTTTAAGAAATGCCTCTTGCAATAACTGAAGTAACATATCAAAAGATTTATTGCTCCAGCCATTTAACACCTTCACATGTATTAGCTTCACAACAAAATTGAAAACTGAAAAACTAGTACAATTGGGATAGAGTTCTTTTTGTGCTTCTTCCAACATTGAAATATAACTTCGTCTACAATCATTTGCATTTGTGTTTACATTTATATCATCTGATTGAGGCTCGTTGTTGGCTATATTTTTTGCATTTTGTAAATTAGTAAATATGTCTTCAAAATCGTCTTCGAAATCATCTACTTCAATATCAAAATCATTCTCATCTTGATCGACAATATTTATACTATTGGATGATGTAGGAGCTTTTCCATGAAAGTTTCAGACTTTATATAGTCTATCAAATCCCCACCTATACAGATGTCCTCACACATAATCCAATTCAAACTGAAACAAATTGCCACACTGTCGACATGGACAATGAATTTTCGATAAATTCAGACTGATCATGTAATTTTCTACCATACTCATAAATTGATTCAACCCATTTATATATTCAGGACTAATCTGATTCTGAATTATTATCCAACTTTTATCCATATTTTTGAACCCTGGTTAAACATATATTAATTGTCAAATTATTTAATCTGAGAATCAAAATACCGTACCATTATCCAATAAACTTGATATATCCTACTATACCGACAAATGACATATAAAGAGTATGTGCATATATACCAAAAGAATTGCACCCATGGAGAATTACTAGCATCCTAATGCCCTTTTACTTCTAGCTAAAACTATAGAGTTGAAAAGGTAGATAGATATAACTATATATGAGCTAACTTAGTTAAGTAATCATCAACTTATCTATAATGGATTTGTGTACATGAATGAATGTATAACAAATTCAAAAATTATTGCATACATCTATTCACTTTTGAACAAATCTATCACTAGCTAGCAATCAACTTAGGCACAATTCATAAATTGAAGCTTGTATAATTGTTTAAAAAAATTACTTAGTCGAGCAAAAAACCTAATTCGAAGATCGGAGCTGAGTCAAAGGTCGATCGAGCTGGAGACGAGACGAGCAGGACGTCAGAGTCTGAGCGGTAGGATGTCGGAGTGGAGATGAGTTGAGCAGGATGTCAGAGTTTGAGCGGCAGGACGTTGTAGCGGAGAAGGGAGTCGATCGGAGTAGTAGGATGTCGGAGTAGAGAAGGGAGTCAGAGCTGCAAGACGTCGGAGACTAACCAGCAGGAGATGGAGTGGGCGAAAGCGGAGGAATTGCCGACGTTGGGAAGTCAGAGCGGAAGAAACGTCAGGAGCGGGAATCTCCGGAAGAGATGAGAAAGAGACGAGTCGCACAGATTTTTGGGGAAAATCAGTGGCAACGAGGGTTTTTTTACGTATCTTAGCGACGAAATATATCATTTTGTCGCTAATATTTATGATCTTAGCGACGAAACATTAAATTTTCGTCACTAATATATGACATATTAGCGACGAACAATACATATTGTTGCAAACATTGGCACATCAGTTGATTGGTGGTATCAACCACTCGACTGCCGATAATTTAGCTGGCCACAGAATCGAGTTAACTCGAATGGCCACTCGACTGAATAGTTAGCGACGAATAATTACTGACTTTGTCGCTAAGTATCAGTTGAGTCACCAATTTGACTATTATTTTTGGCGATGAATTATTAATATCGTCGCAAAACGTCATATATTAGCGACGTAAAATATATTTCATCATGAATTCGTAGTCTAGCGACGAAATAAAATTATACATCGCTAATATTTTTTATATTAGCTACGAAATATTACTATTTCATCGCAAAAGTAATGTTGTTTATGACAATGAAGATATTCATCGTAAACTCCTATATTTAGCAACGAATTGTTAATTCATCGCTATTTTTCATTTTTCTTGTAGTGAGTAAAAATAAAGTGTATCTTTATTCTTACTTATTCCGCTGTGTGTTGCTTTAATTTTATGAGAAAAGAAAAAAAATTCGAATGCTATTCACCCCCTCTAGTGTTTCTCGATCCTACAAAATCTTAGCAAGAAAAGTCCAAGAATGAGGACTTAACGACATAAGTCCAAGTATGTAGTCTTAGTGGCATAAGTCCAAGTAAATCTAGGCAAGGAAGTCCAAGGGTGAGGTCTTAGCGACAAAAGTCTAAGTATGTAGTCTTAGAGGCGTAAAGTTCAAGCGAACCTTGGCAAAGGAGGAATCCAAAGCATGACAAAACTGAAGGAAATTTTTGAAAACAAGCGCAAGGGATAATTAGAGGCGGGTCCAGGATTTTATATTGGGGAGGCCGTCATACTAAAATCTAATAACGTTAATTAAAAAAAAATAAATAAATAAAATTTTGATAATAATCGTTTAAATTGGGGGGGGGGGGGGGGCATGGCCCCCGCAAACCCCCTAGATCCGCCCTTGGCAAGGATAAAAGAGTCGTGGACTGGGAGGGATCCTGGAGATGCAAGGCTGATGGAGAAGCTTGAAGGTTTAATCTATGCTTAGGGTTGGTTTCAAGTATATATGAAATAGTCATACTTGAAGTGTACTAGTCAACTGGCTCTTGTACCAGTCAACTGGTCTCAAGTGTTTAGCACTCGAGAACTCAGATTGACTCGAGCAGTCAACTAGGATTATGACTCAATCGATTGTTTGAGTAGCCGACTATAGCTTGACTGCTAATTGTGGCTTAACAGTCAACTAGTGAGGTATTCTAGTCGACTGGACACTAGCAGTCGATTGTCATGTATGGGCAGTCAACTGGTTTAAGTGGACAAGAGCACAAAAACTTTCGTAGTTGACTGTTCACATGGAGTAGTCGACTATTGACTTGGGTAGTCGACTGTTGTTACGAGCAGTTGACTGATCAGGTGGTTGTTGGGTGGTGACGATCGCGATCAAGCTTTGTTAGAAGCCATTGGATGTGGTCAACAGTGCCACCAGTCGACTACTGATATGCAACAGTCGACTGACGAAACCTTCAACGGATAGAAACAAGCAAATGCCCGAGTCTATAAATGGGGAAGCTTAGGGCTTTGAGGAGGTTACTATTCTTACACAAAATTCTTACTCCTTAAGTTTCCAAATCTTCTTCTAAATTCTTAACCTCTCAATCTCTTCCTTCTAAGTTTATTTTTCATCATCTTGTAAAAGAAGAAGTTGCATCGTAAAAAAGACTTCTCCATCCTTATATGCTCATCAAAAGGATATCTTAGTGAAAACTTGAAAGAGTGATATTCCTTGCAATATGAGCAACTAAAAGTATTCTATTCCTTGCAATATTGATGATCTTATCAATTCTGCTCTAGCTACATATGAAAGAGTCTTGCTTGTCTGTGCATTAATATATATAGTCTGCAATTTTGTCCATTAAAAGAACGCAGTATATATATGACTTTGAGTTTAACAATCACAAGAGGTACACCCAAATAATAAAAAGACATGATTCCTTTGGAAATCTAAGTTCATCTTAGTGTATAATTAATAGACGACTTCTGCATACATAATCATAGTTAGTCCCCAAACAGATTTAAACTCCTACAAGCATTAATTGGAAGAGGATGGTCACTAAGGTAATTAATGTCCCCTTGAGACATAATTAGCAATAGGTCATCAATTAATGAATTAATGTCATATGTGCAACTTTGGATGGTATTTAAAATCTGACTTCATTTTCTCAATTGCACCCATCTAGAAAAATACTCCAAATAAAGAACAAAGAGTAATGGGGATATTGAATATCTCCCTGCCTAAGTCCTCTCATGCTGAGAATATATATATATATATATATATATATATATATATATATAAACATTGATTTGCTAAGATAGAGTACAATGTTGCAGTCAAACATTGGATCACTCGGCCGTAACCCCAGACTCCGAAGGACATTGGATCACTCGGCCGTAAACTCCCAACTTTATCATAAGTCTTTCTTAAGTCTACTTTTATCACGCATCTTGAGGAAATTCTCCCTACATTGGTGCCGAAGTAGTTTTTGTGTTAAATTAATATTATCCATAAGGTAATACTGCCTATGAAAGTTAATTATTCGAGCAGCATCAATAAAATGGTATCCAAAATTGACAAAAGCAACCTACAATGATTTTGGATATAATATAATTGTTAGTGCAGTCAATCTTTTGTTAAAGTTAACCAACTATGATTGATGATTTAGCAAGACATTAAGTGAAAGAAGAGATTTTTTATTTGAGTTTCAATGGTTGAGCAGATGTCAAATAGGTCAAGATGGACTAGATATTTAACAAATAGAGAAATCTAAGTGAATTATGATTGACCAGATACTTGACAATTTGAAGTCTAAAAGAGAGTTGGCAAGGACAAAGTTCAAGTGAACTACAATTGATCGGATACTTGGTATAAGAAGAGTGAAGCCCAAGTAGATTATGAAGAATAGGACACTTAGTATATAAAGAGAAATCCTAATAGGTCATGGAGAACATATGTTAATTTTAAGTAGAGAAATTCTAATAAGTTATAAAGGACTAGATATTAAGTGTGAGTAGTGAAATCCTAATAAGTCATAAATGACCATATATTAGAAAGTATGAGAAAGTTCTAATGAGTCATGGAGAATCGAATATTAGGTATAAGAAATGAAGTCTTGAGGGATCGATAAGGACTGAATATCAAGTATAAGAAGTGAAGTCTAAATAGGTCAAAGAGGATCGGATATTTGACAATAGTAAAGTCTTAACAGGTCAAAGTTGATCGGATCTTAGATGGGTGAAATTTTGACAAGTCAAAATTAACCGGATTCTAAGTGAGAAAATTCTTAGTAGGTTGAAATAAATTAGATACTAGGCAAAGTGAGAATTCAATTTTGGTAGGGTTGAAACTGAGTTAATAGTTGACTTGTGAACCAAAAACTCGGGAAGTTAGTATACTGTACTCAGGGTGCTTCGAGTATTCAAAGCAATTGACTACCATGAATACAACAATCAATTTCTTGAGTCAAAGCATGAGCTCAAAGCTTTAGGAGTTTTGTAATGTGAGCAATCAATTATTGAGTATTAGCAATTAACTATTGTATCAATTGAGTGAACAATTCTACTAACGACACTATTAGAGTGAACAAATTGTTTGGTAATTGATCAAGAAACTCAATTGTTACATCATCAATCCATTGATGGTGAAGATCAATAGACTATTGTTGAGCTAGATAGAGCTATTGGGATAACAAGTTAGAGCAATTGACTGATGATGATATAATAATTGATTGTTAGGTAGATTTCAGCCCTGACATGAAGCCTATAAAGGAGCATTTTATGGAAGATTTTAAAGGCCAATTTTTAAAGGGTTTGAGGGAAAGTGTTGCTATATTTTAGACCTTCAAAAGATATTTAAAACCATCACAAAGCGATCAAAGCTAATTTTATTTGTGTAAACTTATTTATTTTGATTTCTTTCGATTTCATTTGTATATTTATCTTGTATTGTTTGTAAGATCAAGTATTGTAAGAGGTTTTTTCACCTTTAAAAGGTATATGAGAAGCCGAAAAACATAGTGGTGCAATACTAAGAAACTAATTCGTAGAGTAAGAATTGAAGATTTCCAACCATATGAAATTAAGGTGTTCTTTTTCTTATTCTATTTTGTATTTATTTATTTTATTTTCTGCTATATATTGACCTATTATAGATAAGCATATGATCAATGAACAATGAATAAAGTGAATTGCTATTCACTCTCCTCTAGCAATGCCATCGATCTAAACAAGTGATATCAGAGTAAGATTGACTCATGTTTAGAATAATCACCAAAGAAGCCTAGTCCTAGAGGAAGAGGTAATAACTACGACTTTGAGTTCTTTGATACCTAATAGGGTATTAGAGCAAATCACTTTCATTGAACTAACAACCGAGGGAGCATAATGTTAGAGGAAGGAAGAAAAGTCAAGATTTTGAGTCTTTTGATACCCAATAAGTGATATTACTGGACCAATCATCGAGGGAGCAAAAGGAGTCAAAATTTAAATGGGTTTCATGTTCACCTATTAGAGATCAGATTTGCTCAAGAGCATTGGATATATTGACTCTAATTTTGTTGGATGCAAAGATGACAAGAAATCTACATCAAACTACATCTACCTGCTAGCTAAGAGAGCTATCTATTGGAAAAATGTAAAACAATCTCTTAAAGTCTCTTCCACTGTTGAAGTAGAATTCGTAGCATGTTATGAGACATCCAACCACAGAATATGGTTGCAAAATTTTATCACTGAGGGTTATGCATAATAGATAGCATTAACAATCTACTCAAGTTATTTTGTGTTGATAAATCATTTGTTCTATTTTCCAACAATAATAACAGCTCTACAAAGTCAAAGCATATAAATAACAAGTTCTTGATTGTGAAAGAAAGAATTAACGTGGATGGTTTGTCTATAAACCCATATTGGAACAAACTCTGGTTATAAATCCTCTTACTAAAGGAGTGTCACCTAAGATATTTAATGATCACTGATACTACTGGTACCTTCTCTACATAATCCCCGATAGAGGGGTTAGCGGGTGACCTAAGATCCGATCCAAAATACACGGCTCAGCTAAGAAAGGAAAGGAAAATTGGCGCGGGCGAAACGCAGAAGCCATTGGCACGGGCGAATATTGAAATCCATTGGCACAGGCGAACATCAGAAGCCATCGGTACGGACAAATATTGAAAGTCATTGGTACGAAAGAGCTAATGAAAGCAATTGATATGGCAAAGGAGAGGCGGAAGGCGCTTCGCCAAGAGGCCAGTCCAATCTGATCAATACAAGGGGAATTTGACATGGGGAAAAGAGGAGTTGGTTCGGGTTGATAAAAAGCCTTAGGGCTGGTCACCCGTGGGCTATAGACCTAAACTAGCTTCCCTCAACACGGAAGGTTGAGGGAGATAGTCTAGCCTAGTTTCTCGAAAAATAGAGAAAAGGGTGTTAGGCAACGGCCTGGGAGGCCCCACATAATATTCCAAGGAGTCTTCACTCCTGATATCTATAACAGAATTATTCTCCAGGGAAAGGTGGTGGCCACGTGTACGATGGAGATAACCTACGACGTTACGATGAAGGAAGGAAAAAGAGATAAAAGGGGAGGAAGCAAGGAGGAAAGGGGATCCGCAATCATTCCGATGCAGCAAGAGAGAAGAAGAGGCAAGAGGAGAAGGAAAAAAGGAAACAACCATCTCGCCGGAGAAGAAGGACGGAGATCAGCCATTGCTACATCTCTTGTATTTTCCTCGTCTTGTAATATCATTGTAAGAGGTCTTTCCCCTCCACCTGCGGAAACGGCTCAGTAAGGAGGACTTTCATAGTGAACGTGCTTAGGCACCGCATCTGGTGAGACAACTCACCTCCGTGGAGTAGGAATCCTCATTCCGAACCACGTTACATCTTGTGTCTAAATCTCGATTGCTAGCATCAGCTTCTTGCGTTTCATCTACTTCATCCTCTTATTCTCTACTGATTGCGGCCGGGGAGAATCCTCTGAGACCTCCCTCAGTGCTTCACTACATTGAAAACGGAGCGACCAGATTGTTTCCCATACCCGTATCAGTTGGCGCTGTCTGTGGGAACATTTGAGCTGGACGTCGAGATGCAACTCAAGAAATACAAGAACTCGATCGATAGCCTGCGAGGAGCGCCCCATCACCCTTCTACCATCGCAGCTGAAGGCCCTGATGGATGATGCTATTACAGAAGCCCTCGCCAGGGAAAGGAGAAGGATCGGATATCTGCATCCGTACTCCGGGGAACCTTCTTCCAGAGGCCCACCTCTTAACCGCCTCCTCCTCTCGCAGATACGCCAATGGGGAAGTATTGCTTGGTGGTGGACTTGGGGGAAGAACGCCTCATAATACTATGCCCTTCACCCAAATGCGCAGAGAGGAACAGGGTGAAAGTCAATCAACCAGATCTCCGGAAGTATATGAGCCTAGTCCCTTCACGATGGACATTCTCATCGAGCTCCTCCGTCCCTACTTCCTAATCCTCGTGTCAATAAGTATGATGGTTCGACGGATCTGAAGAGCACATATCTCAATTCGACAGAGCGGCCTCGCTTCGCATTATCCGACGCCTCTCAAGTGCCGAGTCTTCCGAACCACCCGACCGGCTCGCAAAAAGTGGTTTACTACTCGCCTCGGTCTATCACTGTTTACCGACTTCCAGAGAATGTTCAATCGAGAATTTGTCAGCTGCAAGGCGTATAAACAAGATGCCTCTATGTTAATACATATCACCCAGGGACCTTCGGAATCCCTTAGGGGGTATATTCATCGATTCACTGCGGCCGGAATCCCCGCCACCCGATCTGAATCTTTCAGAGGCGCTATTCAGCATGGGCTGAGGGAGGGCCCCTTCCTCAGTTCCTTGTTAAGACAACCTACGGATAGTTACGAAGAGCTACTGAGCCGTGTGGAGCCTTTATCCATGAAGAAGAAGGATTAAAGGATGGAGGGTCGAACGGATCGCCACAGCTAGCCCCAATCGAAAGAGTTCGCCCCCCACGCTTCCTCAAGCACCCTCATGGAGTATACAAGACCTTTTCGAGGAGGTTCCGAGGCCTCGCCCAATGCCGCAAGGTGTTCGCCCCACCCCGCCATTACAAATCATGGCTAAGCTTCCTTCCTCTGTGAGGACATGGAAAGAACGTGAAATGGAATTTTACGACAGTGGTCTCAGCATACCCACTGGGACACAGGGGATCCCGCGTAACCCCCAAATTTCGCTCTTTTGCCAATATCATACGTAATACGCCACGAGTGGTCGATGTTTCAAGTTACAAGAAGAATTGATCGCTTCCATACCGCATATCCGCAAGTAAGGTTTCAGTGCAGAGGGTCGCCACGGCGAGGCCCCCGACCTAATGTAACCCGCCCAGTGGTCAGATAATCAACAACCCCGGTCACTTTCCCAAACGCCATCCCAGAGGTTGTCTCTCAAGAAGGTCCATCGTGAGGGCCCTTCATCCAATCTAGATGACATTCCCACACGGGAGTTATTCATGTTATAGCCGGAGGACTCACCGACGGACTCCAACCAGCACTAAGTCGTACGCCTGTCTCATGGAGAGTTTGTCATCGCCACCGACTGCACTATTCAAGTTGCACCGCCTGCTTCGCTCGGGCCGTAAGATCCGCAAGGTGTCCTCACGCCCCACACGGATGCCTTGGTTATCCAGATATCCTCGCCAATTATGAAGTGGCCCGGGTACTAGTCGACTCGGAAGCTCATAACATCCTTTTCCAGAAGCCTTCGACAAATGCAGCCGAAATGTCCAATTAGAAGATGTGTCCACTCCTCTTCTGGATTCTGAGGCACATGGTTCACCCGAAGGGACAGATATCATTGCCTTTAACTATGGGTGTAAAACCCAACCAAAAAACCAGTATAATTCCTTTCCTTATTGTGGACGCTCCGTCCACTTATAACGCTATTCTTGGGCGTCCTTTCCTCACCCTTTTTCAAGCAGTGGCTTCCCCATACCACCAGAAGCTGAAATTTCCAGTAGGTCAATCGGTGAGCGAAGTTCGTGGAGAACAGAAGGCCTCTAGGAGATGCTACGTGCAAATGGTTTGGGACGATCAGAAGAAAGCCCGAACCGAGGACCTAAAGGGCAAAGCTGTCATCATCACTGATGTTTGCGTCCTGGAGGAATCCCCCCCCCCAAAGTTGATAAAATAGAGGAGGGAGAACTAGTGGAAATCGCTCCAGGAAAGGCCACACGGATAGCACAACAGCTGGATGTCAAAGAAGAGCCGGTGGCTTGCCTGAAGGAGAATGAAAACATCTTTGCAAAAGATGTGCATGATCTCACGGGGATCCATTCTCAAGTGGCGGAACATCATCTCAATATCATTAAAGGAGTCCGACCCGTCCAACAGAAGAGGCGACATTTTGGACCAGAAAAGGACAAAGTCATAGCAGAAGAAGTGGACAAACTACTAAAAGTGGGTCATGTAAAGGAAATTCAGTTCCCCGAATGGGTTTCTAATGTAGTCTTGGTCCCCAAGCCTTCGGGGCAATGGAGGATGTGTATCGATTTCCGTGATTTGAATAAAGCATGCCCTAAAGACTGCTACCCCTTGCCTCGTATTGAGCAATTGGTGGATTCTACTGTGGGATATGAAGTGGTGTCTCTAATGGATGCATATCAAGGGTATTATCAAATACCTTTGGCCCAAGAAGATCAAAAGAGGGTTAGCTTTGGCGGGAGGGTTATACGCTTATGTGGTAATGTCGCTCGGACTAAAGAACGCAGAGCCCTATCCTTTTATGGACAAAATCTTCGCGGAGCATAATGGGAAGATTGTGTAGGTCTACGTGGATGACATCTTAGTCAAATCTAAAGCCACTCGGGATTTAGTCAAGGACTTACATGAAACCTTCGCTACATTAAGGCGGTTTCAATATGAAGCTAAACCCTAACAAATGCCTCGCTCGGGTAAAGAGTGCAAAGTTCTGGGGTACATAGTAATCGGAGAAGGGTTGCAAGCCAACCCCGAGAAAGTGCAAGCCCTATGCAACATGAAATCACCGCTAATCATGAGACCCAAAGTTGGTGGGCGTGATTGTTTCTTTATCCCGATTTATAGCGGATCAGACGCATGACAAGAGGTCGCTTTTTCAAGATTTTGCGTAAGGTCGCTAAATTTGTGGGATGATCAATGTGAACAAGCTTTCCAGAGGTGAAGAAATATTTGGCCGACTTCGCTAGTAGCCAAACCAATACCGAGAACCATTATGGATGTATCCGTCGCCTGAGGGAGCCGTTAGTTCGATATCAAACAAGAAGGTTCTCACCAAGAACCTATTTATTATACCCCATATCCTATAAAGGCGAATTCCTGCTATACGGAGCTAGAGAAGTTGACATATATCCTAGTACTAACCGCTCGCAAATTAAGGCCATACTTTTTGGCTCATCCCATCACCGTTCTAACACATAGCGAATTGGGTAAGGTCATCACTAAGCCAAATTTCTCTGGAAGATTGGCCAAATGGGTGGTAGAACTAAGCGAGTATGATATTCACTACCAACCTCGAACGGTTATCAAGGCCCAAGCACTCGCTGATTTTCTGGCAGAGGTACCTTGCGGCGCGGAAGATGGTTCGGCAACAAAGGAGGAGGGATCAGAGGCATGAAATATATTCGTAGACGGTTCTTCAGGATCTACAGGCAGCGGCGTTGGTATTTTATTAATTTCCCCGGAGGGTGAAGAAACTCGATTAGCAGTTCGCCTGGAATATCGGGCATCTAATAATGAAGCGGAATATGAAGCCATTCTAGCGGGACTACAGGCTGCTAAAGTGGTGGAGGCTTCTTCCATTGTGATCCACTTGGATTCCCAGTTGATAATATCACAACTTCAAGGTTCTTTTGCAGTTCGGGAGGAAAGGTTGTGTAAGTACTTAAAGACTTTTGAGAAAGAAAAAGCTCAATTTCGTCGGGTCCTCTTGAAGCAAATCCCGCGGGAGCACAACGGGAAGGCAGATGAATTGGCTCGGATGGTTAGCACTATGGGAGGAATAAAATCCTCGGAAGCGATCCATACGGGAATTCATACTTCCTTAGCAATATGCAGCATGGAGGGAGATGTACCTGAATCAAGCCTAACTCTTGATTGTAGGACCGACATCATAGCTTATTTATGGCACGGGAAGATCCCTGAAGGGAAAATAGCGGCATCCACTTTAATAAACCGAGCCAAACGGTTCATCCTCTTAAATGAAGACCTATACAAGACCTCTTTTGGGCGACCCTTGTTAAAATGCCTGGGAAACGAGGATGCGGAATGGGTACTCCGGGAGATCCATGAAGGATGTTGTAGCAATCATTTAGGAGGGAGAGCTTTAGCAAGAAAGGCCTTATTGGCAGGATACTTTTGGCCTACTCTTCAGCAAGATACTGCTCATATAGTGCAAACCTGCATCGCTTGTCAGAAGCATAGCAACCGTTCTGAACGGCCAGCTGAGTTAATGAAAGCCGTAATCTCTTCTTGTCCTTTCGATCAATGGGGAATAGATATAGTAGGCCCGATGCCGGCGGCACCTTTACAGAGGAAGTTTTTATTGGTAGCTGTGGATTATTTTTCCAAATGGGTGGAGGCAGAGCCCTTAGCCAAAATTACTGAGAATGTCGTAATACAGTTCTTATGGAGAAATATCATTTGTCGGTATGGTATCCCTCGAAAAATAGTCAGTGACAATGGACGACAGTTCCAAGGAAAAAAGATCCAAGAATGGTGCCAAAGTCTTAACATTCAGCAGGCTTTCACTTCGGTAGCCCATCCTCAAGCGAATGGGCAAGTGGAGGTAACTAATAGGATCCTCATTCAAGGATTAAAGACCAAGTTGGGTGCTCAGAGGGGAAACTGGGTAGAAGAGTTACCTGGCGTCCTGTGGGCCTATCGAACCACACCCAAGACAGCAACAGGAGAAACTCCCTTTAGTTTGGTATATGGAGCGAAAGCTATCCCCGTGTGGTGGTGGAACGGAAGAACCGATATCCTTCGGTTATTATTTACTTTATATATATAAATTTCTATCCCCGCAGAGCGGAAGATATCCCCATGTAGTGGTGGAACGGAAGAACCGATATCTTTTGGTTATTATTTACTTTATCTATAAATTTCTATCCCCGCAGAGCGGAAGCTATCCCCGTGTGGTGGTGGAACGGAAGAACCGATATCCTTCGGTTGTTATTTACTCTATATATATAGATTTCTATCCCCGCAAGGCAGAGCGGAAGATATCCCCATGTGGTGGTGGAACGAAAGAACCGATATCTTTTGGTTATTATTTACTTTATCTATAAATGTCTATCCCCGCAAAGTAGAGCGGAAGATATCCCCGTGTGGTGGTGGAACGGAAGAACCGATATCTTTCGGTTATTATTTACTCTATGTCTAAATTTCTATCCCCGCAAGGCAGAGCGGAAGATATCCCCGTGTGGTGGTGGAACGGAAGAACCGATATCCTTCGGTTATTATTTACTTTATATATATAAATTTCTATCCCCGCAGAGTGGAAGATATCCCCGTGTAGTGGTGGAACGGAAGAACCGATATCTTTCGGTTATTATTTACTTTATATATAAATTTCTATCCCCGCAGAGCGGAAGATATCCCCGTGTAGTGGTGGAACGGAAGAACCGATATCCTTCGGTTATTATTTACTTTATATATAAATTTCTATCCCCGCAGAGCGGAAGATATCCCCGTGTAGTGGTGGAACGGAAGAACCGATATCCTTCGGTTATTATTTACTTTATATATAAATTTCTATCCCCGCAGAGCGGAAGATATCCCCGTGTGGTGGTGGAACGGAAGAACCGATATCCTTCGGTTATTATTTACTTTATATATATAAATTTCTATCCCCGCAGAGCGGAAGATATCCCCGTGTGGTGGTGGAACGGAAGAACTGATATCTTTCGGTTATTATTTACTTTATCTATAAATTTCTATCCCCGCAGAGCGGAAGCTATCCCCGTGTGGTGGTGGAACGGAAGAACCGATATCCTTCGGTTGTTATTTACTCTATATATATAGATTTCTATCCCCGCAAAGCGGGAGATATCCCCGTGCGGTGGTGGAACGGGAGACTGGGACTTCCTCAGTTGTATATCACTTTTTGTCCCCGTAAAGGGGGGGGAGTTGAAATTCTTGTTTAACTTTGTATTGTTGTATTCCTGTGAAATAGCAGGGTTAACTCATTTAAGGGTTCCATATACCCGGCAGATTGAAAAGACAGAAGAGCTAAAATATACAACTCAGAAGATATTGGAGAAAGGAGATAAACTAGGAAAGTTCATTAATGTGAGAGAATTACATATTCTGAGTCATCTACAAGGGAAGATAACAAACAGCAGCCCTTATATATCCCATTCTGCTTCTTTGTTAGGAGGGACAGAGGGAGTTCCCTTGTATGGTTGAGGTTGGCACCATAGTTGACGCCGATAGGATTGCTGCAGGAAGGTCTGCTTGGCCAGTTCCTTTTGGGACCCGACCAGTTGTTGGCGTAGGGAGCGATTATTGGCGTAAGTTTCCTTCAGCTGTTGCTGTAAACACTTCACTTGTTCCTCCAAGATATATCGCATCATTTATCCGTTTCTTTAGAAGGCGAGGAATCTACTGTTCGATATCTTGTCCATGGCAAGCAAAGGAAAAGGAGAGTGATGGAAGCTATCAGGTAAAGGTCGGGGGTTTTTATGGCAACGAAGGGGAATAGTGCATTTATTGGTGGAAGAAGTAGTGACAATAAATGCCAGTAAAGAAGAGGAAACGTGGGGGCAGTAGTGGGACGGTCGACGGGACTACAATTGTAATTAAGAGGGTCCGAATCCCCGAGAAATGATAGAGGAAGGTATGTTCGGATCAGACTACCGTCCTTTTGGAAGACAGAAATCTTACTTCTACAGGAAAAAGACAAAAACAGATATCATTTGCCTCCCTTATTTTTTATTAACATATTTGAAATGATTACATTAGCTTGATCTATAAAGACTTTCCATGATTACTCCTAACAGATGAAACGGGAGATGTCTCTTTGGGGGGAGAAGGAGCTAATTATGACTCAAGCATGCTCACTTGAGGGGGAGGAAGAACTGGTGGACCTTCATCGAAAGAGGAAGGATGAGTCCTCGCCGGGGGAACTGGGACGAAAGCCAGTGCTGGTGGAAGTGGGGGAAGTTCAGCGGCAGCACGAGGATCTCCCACTGTATACTCCCACGTGAAGGGAGGATTCCACACTCGATTGCCAAGGAGGGGGGGAGCTGGAAGGACCTCTCACGGAGGGGGGTGGGAGCTGGACGGAGAGGCAGAAACGGAAGGGGGCGGAAGGCTGAAGTGGCAGTTGAGCGGGTCTCCGAATCTTCAATATCCTCAGAGACCCAGTCTTGTAGTTCAAAAGATTCTGACTTTGAAGAAACTTCGATGGGATGCCCCGCTGAAGCCATGATAGAAAGATAGCAGGACGAAGACATGGGGGACGAAGGATTTATAATGGAAGGAAAGGGGCAACAGAGGTTCTGGGAAAGGGAAAGAAGACGAAGAGGTTGATATCATTTCCAAAGCAGTAAGAGAGATAGGGAAGATCAACAAGCAAGAGCTGTTTAAAGCGTCGCCCGAACCAGAATCGGGACGGGTATGAATGATGTCAGGCAGAGAGACCTTTCAAGCGAATCCCCGAACCAAAATTAGGGTGGAGGGGAATAACGGTATTCTACATCTCTCCGATAAACCCGAACCGATAAGGTTATTGCGCCGTACTACACGGGAAAGAGATAACAGTGTAGAGCGAGACCAAGTTAAAATTGGTTCAGAGTTCCCAATCCCTCAAGGAGCATAACAAGAGGATGATAACTAGTTATAGGGACAAAGGTATCGTTCAGAAGCAAGCGAGAAGCCCTCAAGAAAGTTACTAAAAAAGAGAATGTTATAAGTTACAGTTCAAAGAGATCGGGCGGACACTTGGCTAACGCCCTTACTGGATCCAAATAACTAGTGTCCGCGCCGGGGGGCGGGTATCCCTGCTCGGCGTTTTGAGCCGAGGACCCCTCAAAGCCTAATACAAATAAATCTACCCCCTTCTTCACATAGCGTCTTTTAAGATCAGTCTCCTGCTCTTTCATCTGATCTCGGCGTTGGGCTAGTTGAGCTCGACTTTCCGCCAGTTCAGCCGCCAGAGCATCTTTTTCAGCGGCTGCTTGGATGGCCTACCTACCCAGAGTCGAGAGGGTTTCGGAGTATTCTTGTTGAAGGATGGATTGCTGCTGAGCCACCGATGATAAGGTTCGGGGAATAGCCGCTACCATGGAGAAAAGCTCCTGACACTTCTTCGCACAGGATTCCCTGGTGACTGCCCAGGCCTGACGCTCTAGGTTAAAATGATGACGTTCTTGTTGAAGCTGTGTGATAGTAGCCGAAGAATCAGCATCCTTGATCATGACATCCATAAGATATCTCTTATACTCTTCGCCTCGAGTCGTAATATCTACCGGTACCGCTAGATTGCAAAAAGAGGCACTGTTCTAGTTCCTCATTTTTTCGTTGCAGTTCCTCTTTCTCGCTTCGAACCAAGGCTAGTTGCATCGTGGCATCTTCACTGGCCCCTAAAGTCCGCCTCCTTTGCCTCTTGCTCGCTTAGCCACGCGAGCTCTTCTCATGCGACACGGCGGTAAAATGGCGAGTCTCCACACTAGATTGGAATCGGGCTAGATGGGCTACCATGTTGTTATGTTGGGTGGAGGCCTAAAAGGAGAGGAAAATTATCAGCCTACATCAGTATAGGGAAATACCCATAGCAAAGAGGAGGAGAAGAAGGAGTAAATACCTCTGCCAGCAGTTTGCTCACTTGCTCACACGGGCCTTGTATACCCGACTGGTTAAATAATTTTACCTCCGAAGGGTGCCGAATCTTCAGCAAAGATCCCAGAGTGGCCCTCGGAGGAATCCGGAAGGAAGGATCTTCTCCTTCCAAGAAGATGGGGCACGGCGAAGATGGATAGGAGCGGTTCTCAGCCTAAGGTATTGGAGCTTGGAGGATTCCAGATGAGAAGGCAGGTGAATTCTGCATGCGGAGGGGGAAGAATGCAGAATTGGGAGGAGAATCTCCTCCTTGGGAGCTAAAGAAGAGGCAGGAGGTGTTGCCTTCCTCCTTCCGGGTTCATAGATGATTAGGGGCTTGAGCTTCCTAGGTGGGAAGACAAGGGAAGAAGAGCCGATGAACTTGAAGCTCCTTTCTTGATAAGCCGCAACTTCTTCCGAGGAGAGGAGTGTGTGGATTTGCCTCTTTAGTCGTGGTCTTCTTCTTCTTGGCGACCTCGATCGACTTCTTCCACCAAAGCCTTCGCATCGATTATCTACAAGATATACCGGTAAGAAAGATGAATGCCCTAAAAGGAAGTCACATTGCAGATAAATGTCACCCTACCTATAGCAACCAAGTCGCCAAAGGTAGAGGAGACAATCCAAAGTGGCTTAAGAGGAGAGTTTCTATCGATGGTTTGAGCGAATGTAGCTCTCCTAAGACTCTATACACTTAGGGAAGGGACATTTGGTCCTCATTTCTGGAAGAAGGCAATTCAGGAAGGTCTACCTTCCAAGTATCAGAGTAAGGTAAAGACTCTGGAAGTTGTACAAAGAAATATAAGGCTTCCCAACCCTTGTGGGAAGTAGGCAGGTTCACCAGGAATTGGCAGTCTGAACGACTAGACAAATAGAAGAGGCCTACCTTAGAAGACTTTAACTGGAAGAAGCAATGGAATATTTCGGGGGTCAAAGAGAGGTTCAAATGTTGGAACACTATGTGGGCTCCCGATAGAATCCGGAAAGAGTTGGGGGTGAATTGGTTCAGGGGTAGTCCGTAGAAGTTTAGGAGGTCCAAATAGACCTGTGGTACCGGCAGGGATAGGCCGTTAAGAAATTGTTCATAGAAAAAGCATGTCAAGCCGGGAGGAGGTTTATGAGGCCGATGCAGTTTGGTCGTGAAACAACATTTTATAGAAGGGTCTATGTAGTTGTTCTTCAGGTTAAAGAAATAATGGTTGCAATCTAACTGAGTTATGGTATGTTCATACCAGGCGGGTGAAGAGAGGGTCCTAGGAGCCATGGGTGTGAACAAAGCAGAACACTTACTCGGAGGATAAGGAAGAATCGTGTGAGAAAGGAAGGACTGGATCGCCGCAACGCCACCGGTGAGAATCACGGGAGAAGAAGAACAGACTGGATTATCAAGCACACTAAACGATACCTAAAAGAAGAAGGCGAGGGTTTATATAGGGTTTTCCGCGACGATTCAGCTGCACAGAAGGAGAAGGAGAAGCGGAGCCCATGGGCCCAGCGGGCCTCCTTCAATATACTGGGGGGAGTTATAAGGGAACGGATGGATTTAAGTCGAGAAATGAAGAATAGGTCAGAAACTTTATGTACATTAGGAAAGTCAAGCTTATAACTTCGCTTGACTATTTTTCGGGGTTGACTAATGATACTACTGGTACCTTCTCTACATAATCTCCGATAGAGGGGTTAGCGGGTGACCTAAGATCCGATCCAAAATGCACGACTCAGCTAAGAAAGGAAAGGAAAATTAGCGCGGGCGAACCTCAGAAGCTATTGGCGCGGGCGAAATGCGTGCTTATTGGCACGGGCGAACATCGGGCCACGCACGGGCGAACATCAGAAGCCATTGGCACGGGCGAATATTGAAAGCCATTGGCACGGGCGAACATCGGGCATCAAGACGACAAATATTGAAAGCCATTGGTACGGGAGAGTTAATGAAAGCAATTGATACGGCAAAGGAGAGGCGGAAGGCGCTTCGCCAAGAGGCCAGTCCAATCTGATCAATACAAGGGGAATTTGACATGGGGAAAAGAGGAGTTGGTTCGGGTTGATAAAAAGCCTTAGGGCTAGGTCACCCGTGGGCTATAGACCTAAACTAGCTTCCCTCAACACGGAAGGTTGAGGGAGATAGTCTAGCCTAGTTTCCCGAAAAATAGAGGAAAGCGGCACTGAGGCCCTACATAATATTCCAAGGAGTCTTCACTCGATATCAGAATGTAATATTCTCCAGGGAAAGGTGGTGGCCACGTGTACGATGGAGATAACCTACGACGTTACGATGAAGGAAGGAAAAAGAGATAAAAGGGGAGGAAGCAAGGAGGAAAGGGGATCCGCAATCATTCCGACGTAGCAAGAGAGAAGAAGAGGCAAGAGGAGAAGGAAAAAAGGGAACAACCATCTCGCCGGAGAAGAAGGACGGAGATCAGCCATTGCTACATCTCTTGTATTTTCCTCGTCTTGTAATATCATTGTAAGAGGTCTTTCCCCTCCACCTGTGGAAATTGGCTTTCTGTAAAGGAGGACATTCATAGTGAACGTGCTTAGGCACCGCATCTGGTGAGACAACTCACCTCCGTAGAGTAGGAATTCTCATTCCGAACCACGTTACATCTTGTGTCTGAATCTCGATTGCTAGCATCAGCTTCTTGCGTTTCATCTACTTCATCCTCTTATTCTCTACTAATTGCGGCCGAGGAGAATCCTCTGAGACCTCCCTCAGTGCTTCACTGCATTGAAAACGGAGCGACCAGATTGTTTCCCATACCCGCATCAATCACATTGCTCGTATGGTGTCATGTCCTTAGATGATATTTAGTTTCTATGAGAGTTTGTAATTTTGGATGTTTTTATGTCATGAACAAATTTTGGTTACTTCAGTTTATTATGTTTTGAGGTTAATTTCTATGAAATAAAGTTGTTAGTTAATTTACAAACACTCATTTATTGTTTGGTTTTACTATGGTTTAAGGTGGACTAGTATGACATACACATGATAAGATCAAGGAATTTCCTTACTACACATTCATATCATGATTCATGTCATTCAGTTGTATCAATATATGTGAGTATTCATGGGTTAAATTATGATAGATTTAATGAATAATGCTTTGAACCTATGTTGATATGGTTGATGATCAAATTGGTTACAAATATATTTTTTGATGATGAGCTCATATGATTATTTTTATAAGACATAATTATAATCCAAGTGGGAGATTATTGGATCATCAATTCAACATTGGACTTGTATGTTAAATAATTATGTACTGTAGGTTGTCATGTTCCATTAAGCCCAATTAAAAATAATCAACTAAGGTATTGGGCATTTGGACTTTAATATATCTAATAAAGTATGTTCCTTTAATATGTAGAGATCTAAGAGGTAATTTTTATTTTTATGATGAATTAAAATAAAAAAATGGCAAAGAGCAACCCGAAATTATAAATATAGTACTCGGTTCACACAATTTTGAGACGATTTGATTTGAGCTATCATATTCTCTTCTGAATTCCGTCAGAGAGAGTACCAAAAAGAACATTGAAGGGATCTCTCATGGGAATATTTTTGATTTAGAAGACCAAATTGCATGACTTCAAATAATATTAAGATCATGGATTCATATATACTTCCACAACTTTTATCTTTACAATTCTTAATGATTAAAACATACATGATCTAAAATTTTATGTGTGATGGTTTTCACAAAAGATTAATTAGCATATTCTTACTGTTCCAATGGAGAATATCCTTATTCTATCATTTTGTAGCAATTAAAAGTAACTACTATTGCGTGTTAAAATAAATTTATTTAAATTGATTAAAAATATTATGCACATATCACTTTTATATTAATTTTTTTACCAGCTTAATTAAAATTATTTCAACATAGTCAAATAAACTTAAAGTTGATAAAAAAAATTGTATATAATACTCTATATATAGTATTTTTGACTAAGTTGAAATAAAAAAAAATTACCATGTATCGAATTGATCTATACTATCTAAAAGAAAAGGATGGATTATGATAAAAAAAAAAAATATTATGGAACCTCTACATGCACAACAAAAAAGACTCCTTGTGAATCAAATGGGTCTATGGTTTCTATCTTAAGTCAATCCATTTAGGACTGACGACTTAAAAGAGATTCACCATTAATGAAGCAAATGTCTAAACTTTGTAACTTACTAGTCGAGCAAGAGGGTAATAAAGATGCTACAATAAAAATGTTGGGAAACTATACTCAAGATACAATTTTGGACACATCGAAAGCATATAATTCTGTGAAATTGAAGAAATAAATGCAACCATGTATCGAATTGATCTATAGTCATTTTAGAGTATCAAAATATTTTTTCACAATATGGCTAGGACTAAAGAGAAAATTGACAACTTAAAATATAATTACTAATATGGAGTTAGATGGAAAAGTGTGACTTGTGCATAAATGCATAGAATACTTGAATTATTTATTTTTTTAATGTCGACACACAAGTCAAATATGATGACATATAAAATAACGGGTAGGTATACATATAGAACTATGCCAATATTAAAGAGTACTTGCAAATGAATGATTAAGGAGGGAAGAGGAACAAGGGAAAAAATTATACTTTGAAATTGTTGGTGCAATCGGCCCAGGTCACGATTGACTAGGACTCGAGTTTGACTCGAGTGATGTTTTGATGTTTGACAAAGTGTTTTGACATTGATGTTTGACATTGATGTCGGTTAATATGTTGGGGAGATTGTTTATACAATCGATCAAGGTTATAATTGACTAGACTCGAGTTTGACTCGAGGGAGACTTTGATAGTTGACTGGGGTTGACCATGTGATTATGGGAAAGTCCAAGCATGGGTCTTGGCAAGGTAGAGTCCAAGTCATGGGTACTTGGCATGGAAAGTCCAAGTGGGACACTTGGCAATTGGGAAGGTCCAAGTCTTGTGTACTTGACATGAGAAGTCCAAGCATGAGTCTTGGCAAATGAGAAGTCCAAGCATAGGTCTTGGAAAATGGAAAGTCCAAGCATGGGTCTTGGCATGGAAAGTCCAACATGAGTTGGCAAGGGAAAGTCCAAGCTTGAGTCTTGGCATTTGGAAGTCCAAGGGGATTGATTTTGGCAGCGTAAAGTCCAAGCAGAGTCTTGGCGGCGTAAGTCCAATGTGCCTTGGCGGTGTAGACACTGTTAGCATGACATAGCCGAGGGAAGCACTTGGAGGCTAGCGCGATGGATGAACAAGTCATGGATGACTTGGATGGATCGGAGAGGCGTGAGGCTGATGGAGGTGGCTAGAAGGCTTAGGTCTAGGCTAAGGGTGGTCTAGCAAGTATGGGGGCACCATATTTGGGTTTAAACCTCATGGTTGAGGTTGGCAGTCGACTGACATTATGGCCGGTTCGACTGCCGTGAGTCGACTTGAGTTCGACTGACAGTTTGGAGCTGAAAATCGCTCGCAATCGATCGCTCATTGGAGCGCTGATCGGTCGATGCGACGATCGACTACCAAGGACGGCAATGATCGCTAGTTCACCGCGAGCATGCTCGTCAGAGCGATCCGATCACGCGATTACGCTACCGCAATGACTACCAAGAGATCCGTTGGAGTTTTTCCAGCGTGGATCGAGCCGTTGTCTCACGACAACAGTGGCATCAGTCGACTGGTGATTTATGACAGTCGACTGATGGGCGGAAATCCAGGTCGCGCGCAAGGATAAAAGGAGCTCGATGGGAGGGTTTTTGGCACCGATTTTCTTGGACGTTTTGAAGCGATTTGCTGCTGCAAATCAGGGCTTTCAAGTGCTAGTCCAAGGCAATCAACAAGCAAGCTTCTAAAGAGTTTTTGTAAAGTGTTCTTTACTTCTCTTGTTGTATTTCTTCTTATATTTTCTTGTTGTATTTAGATTATTATTGTAATCTTCTTGTAAGAGGTTTCTCCACCTCCGACTTGTGTCGAGAAGGAGTATTTATCATAGTGGTGTGTGATTGACATCGCTAGGGTTCGTACGAACCCAATCCATGGAGTAGGAACCATTTCGGTTCCGAACCACGTTATATCCTTGTGTTCGTGATTGTATCTTTTCGTTATTGCTTTTATTATTTCTATTCCGCTGTGCATAACGAGTTTTGTAGAGACGATCGCGAACAAATTCCATCTACGCAAGAGTAAACGCTATTCACCCCCCCTCTAGCGGCCTCAAATCTCCAACAAGTGGTATCAGAGCCAGGTTCTCTTCTACGGACTAACCGCCGGGAGCTAAGACAAAGACGCTAGAGGGTAAAAGATGGAAGTCCAAGATCAATTAGGTTGGGACATCAACACACCGGTGCCCTATACCCTATACGAACGAGAAGGATTCAATTCTTGGAAGGGAAGAATTGAGGATTTTATTATGATGAGAGACTTTGAGGAATGGTCCATTTTGATGGATGGATTTGAATATCCAAGAGGACCAAGAGGTGGATTCCTCAAGAAGAAGAGATGGACCGAAGAGCAAGTTCAAGCATCCGAGAAAAATGATAAGGTGATAAAATTTTTAATTGATTTAATACCTAACAATATCTTGTGTATGTTAGGTAATTATGTAGATGCTAAAGAGTTATGGAGCCAAATGGCAAAGCTCCATGAAAAGTCATCATCGGTCCAAGAAGAAGAAGAAGAAGAAGAGTGCTCACCCTCTCAAGCTCAAGAAAGTTCACCATCAATTCAAGAAGATAAGGAGGGTGAAGAAGAGAGATCATCCTCACAAGGAAGTGAGGATTCGGAGGTTGATAGGGAATCAACATCCGGATTGGAAGAGGTGGAGGAAGTGGAAGAAGCATCCACCTCAAGGATTGAGGGGGAGGAGAGAACCTCCACACCGGAATATCAAGAAGAAGCTTCGACATCTGGTCAAGATGAAGAAGCCCAAAGTCCAATTCCGGTCCTCATTAACCTAGGTAACTCAAACACTCTAATTTCAAATAAAAATAATATTATGTATTTTGAGTGTAGGGAATTTGGGCACTATAAGAGCAAGTGCCCAAAAAAGATTAGAAAAGCTCCACCGGCACCAAAAGTCAAGGATGCTGGTTCCCCAACACCTAAAGACAAGGAGCACATCATATGCTTCAAGTGCAATTCAAAGGGGCATTATCGGAGTCAATGCCCTAGGGGGAAGAAGAAGGGGCAAGGAGGAGCGTCACAAGTAGGGGGAGCTTCTATAGCTAACCCTAAGGTATATTTTAATAATGCACCTTCCAAATTTAAAAGTCAAAAGCATGCTAGAAATTTTAATTCTCTTGCAATTCACCATGAAAAGCATGCTAGAGATAAATATATTTGTTTAGGAGCTAAAAGCGTTAACTTCAAAAGTAGGGAGAAATTTGGGACTAATGTCCCTAAAAACAACTTATTTAAGGATAAACCTAGGTCAAATAACTCAAGATCAATTTTACTTAGGGAGACAATTAGAAAGGTGCAAGAGCACCTAGGTCTAAACCCTAAATGGACTAGGCATATGCCTAGGAAGTCCAATGCCCAAGATTTAAATCAAAATTCTAAAATTGGACAATTAGAAAAGGAAAATCAAGTCTTGAGGTCAAGGCTTGAAAAACTTGAAAAGACCATAAATAAGATACAAAATCAATTTAAAGGGTCTAGTGGTCAAAATCAAGGGTCCAAAAGTCAAAGTCAACACCTAGGACCTAAGAGTCAAAAGTCAACCAAGGGCAAGCAAGGTTTGGGTCACAAACCTAAGCCTAAAGTGGCTTATCATAGTGTTTCATTTGACTATGGAACACAAACTAAGTCTAGGAAGACCAAGGTCAATAGGGAAGTCATCCCTAGAATTGACCAAAGGGTGTGCCTAGTGGCTAGGGTTTCTAGGAAACCTAGGGTGGCCACTAAGAAGGTTGCAAGGGGAGTCACCCCTAGAGTCAACCTAGGTAAGACCCAAATGACCAAGGCCAACAAGCCTAGGAGGGTCATTAGTAAGGTATCTAGGGAGGTTATCCCTAAGGAATACCTAATTAACCCTAGGAGCTCAAATTGGTTTTGGGTTCCTAAGAGCGTGATTGATTCACGCTAGGTGGGTTTAGGATGTGTCAACCTTGAGTGGATGGGTAGTTAACTCAACCATGATAAAGGTGACATTTTAGGTTATTTTCAAGGTTATAGATACCTTGGAAATAGGGTTGAATTATAATCCTAAAAGATTTTAGGATGTGCCAATATTAGTTATGAAGTTTGATAAAATGATCAAATTGGCACAATTAGGGTTTAGAGTGTTAGTGTGTCATTTTGGGTTTTTGGCACACTAGGGAGATTAAGGTTAATATGGCAAAATATATCTAATTATATCAAATGACAATTAATATTAAAATTTAGGTATTACTATACCTATATATTTTATATGTCATGCCTTGATTGTCATATGTCATGTCATGACATCATGCCTATTTCTATGATTTTATATGTCGTGAGTATGCTTAGGTTTTAGGTTAATGTCATGTATGCTTAGTTTTATATCTTATGTCATGACATCATGATTGTGAGAATATGCTTATTTATATCATCATTAATGTCATAATCATTCATGCATTTAAGAAAAATTTCGATTGAAATTGATTTAAGGACTATGGCATGACTTGGAGTCCCATTCATAAGGGAATCAAGTAGGGTTGCCTTAGAAGATGCATGAAACCTTAGTTTGAAATGAACCAAAACCCACATCTCACATTCAATTGACATGTATGTGTATTTATACACCCTAGATATATGTGAGATGCTAGGATATGAGTTAAGTTAAGGTGCATAGTTTTTGCATCTAGATGAACTAAAACTCATATAGTTTCATTTGTGGATCATTGGGAGAGCATGTGTACAAGTCATGTACATAGAGCCCAAGGAATATGATCCAAAACAAGGTTTTGAAAACATTTTAAAATCATTTTGAAAAACCTTGGTGAAGTCTATCTTTTGATAGCAATCACCATTGATAGAGTTGATACAAAATAGGGCCAAAACATTGAAAATTTTAATGGTTTTGAGTTTTGTATCAAACTCACTATTTTATGGGTAAAATAATTTACAAATATTTTTCACCCATTGTGTGTGTCATAAGTATTATACGTATGAATTTTCACGATTTTTCGAATTACGTATAATTATTTATGAATTTTCAAAATTCATTTCTGATAGTTGAAAATCGAGATTTTCGCTATCGATCGGGATGTGGCGGTGGCCGATTCCATCGTCGAGTCGATCGCCAGTCTGATTTCGGGTTAACAAGGTTTGTTTAGCCCGTGTTCAGCTATGGAAAAGGTTCCTAATCACTCCTAACCCTGGGATATGCTTTAGAAAGCATTATAAAGGGTGAAAATCCATTGGATATGGATTAGGAGCTGCGTTAGGTCAAAGTATCAAATTTAGGGTGAGTGAAAGTTCTATGTTGAACTTATAACCTTAATTTTGATGGTTTAGAGTTTCTATTGGCTTAGGGGCTTTCCAAGGACATTGTTGGTGCAATGGTCAAGGGGGAGCAAGCCTTTAGGGGGAGGTATCCATCTTGGGATGATGGATGTGTTTTTCTCCTTGAAGAGGAGAAGTTATTGGGAGAGTATCATCAATTGGAAAAATTGATGGATTTTTTATACCCAATTTGGAAATTGAGAAAGAGTATAGGATTGTCTCTCTTGAGTGATATGTGAATTATCACTAGGAAGATGGTAGGCATCCTAGGTATTTATTTTTGGATCAAGGGGGAGATTGTAAGATCTCATTGGGATATGAGACATTGACCTCCTTGGAGAGAAAACCTTTTTGATGTTAGTCAAAAAGGGGGAGAATGTTTGGGGGAGAACATTTGGAGAGTGTTTACCAATTTGGGATAATTGGTAAGAGATTTGAGTTAGTGGTCTAACTCAAATGATTTGTTTGGTTTTTGTCAAACATCAAAAAGGGGGAGATTGTTGGTGCAATCAGCCCAGGTCACGATTGACTAGGACTCGAGTTTGACTCGAGTGATGTTTTGATGTTTGACAAAGTGTTTTGACATTGATGTCGGTTAATATGTTGGGGAGATTGTTTATACAATCGATCCAGGTTATAATTGACTAGACTCGAGTTTGACTCGAGGGAGACTTTGATAGTTGACTGGGGTTGACCATGTGATTATGGGAAAGTCCAAGCATGGGTCTTGGCAAGGTAGAGTCCAAGTCATGGGTACTTGGCATGGAAAGTCCAAGTGGGACACTTGGCAATTGGGAAGGTCCAAGTCTTGTGTACTTGGCATGAGAAGTCCAAGCATGGGTCTTGGCAAATTAGAAGTCCAAGCATGGGTCTTGGCAAATGGAAAGTTCAAACATGGGTCTTGGCATGGAAAGTCCAACATGGGTTGGCAAGGGAAAGTCCAAGCTTGAGTCTTGACATTTGGAAGTCCAAGGGGATTGATTTTGGCAGCGTAAAGTCCAAGCGGAGTCTTGGCGGTGTAAGTCCAATGTGCCTTGGCGGTGTAGACACTGTTAGCATGACATAGCCGAGGGAAGCACCTGGAGGCTAGCGCGATGGATGAACAAGTCATGGATGACTTGGATGGATCCGAGAGGCGTGAGGCTGATGGAGGTGGCTAGAAGGCTTAGGTCTAGGCTAAGGGTGGTCTAGCAAGTATGGGGGCACCATATTTGGGTTTAAACCTCATGGTTGAGGTTGGCAGTCGACTGACATTATGGCCGGTTCGACTGCCGTGAGTCGACTTGAGTTCGACTGACAGCTGAGCCGAAAATCGCTCGCAATGATCGCCATCGAGCAAGTCGACCGGTGTCGAGCGCAATGATCGCTAAGGGACGCATACCGATCGCTAGTTCACCATGAGCATTGACGTTCGTGAGTCGATCGGGCGCCGATTACGCTACCGCCGATCGCCAATAGGCGCGATCGCCAAGAGATCCGCTGGAGTTTTTCCAAATGGATCGAGCCGCTGTCTCACGACACAGCGGGCATCACCGACCGTGACTTATGGCACGATCGATGGGCGGAAATCCAAGTCGCGCGCAAGGATAAAAGGAGCTCGACGGGAGGGTTTTTGGCACCGATTTTCTTGGACGTTTTGAAGCGATTTGCTGCTGCAAATCAGGGCTTTCAAGTGCTAGTCCAAGGCAATCAACAAGTAAGCTTCTAAAGAGTTTTTGTAAAGTATTTTTTACTTCTCTTGTTGTATTTCTTCTTATATTTGCTTGTTGTATTTAGATTATTGTTGTAATCTTATTGTAAGAGGTTTCTCCACCTCCGACTTGTGTCGAGAAGGAGTATTTATCATAGTGGTGTGTGATTGGCATCGCTAGGGTTCGTACGAACCCAATCCGTGGAGTAGGAACCGTTTCTGTTCCGAACCACGTTATATCCTTGTGTTCGTGATTGTATCTTTTCGTTATTGCTTTTATTATTTCTATTCCGCTGCGCATAACGAGTTTTGTAGAGACGATCGCGAACGAATTCCATCTATGCAAGAGTAAACGCTATTCACCCCCCTTCTAGCGGCCTCAAATCTCCAACAGAAATTACCATTGGCATGCACAATATATTAATCAAGCAACATTTGAATTCTCATTAGTTTCTACAATCGTGGTAATTCATAGAATTGAGATACAAGTGTACAAAATAATATTCATGATTTATGCTCCCAGGGTTACAATGCAATAGTAGAACACCCATGCAGTTTCTTAGACATCTAAGGTTCGAGCCACAACTGCGACACATTTACGAAAATTTTCTCCAAATGGGATTATGGCCTAAGAAAATTGGATTGTTGGACCGTCTTCTGTGAGCACTTCCTAATTGGCTGGATTGGCTACCCCCAAGATTAGTCAGGCTAAAAGCCTAAATACCTGGCACCATCTAAAAAAAATAAAAATATATTCATGATTTATCCACAAATTTAGCTCTTGTATGAATGATGGATAGCATTATTTA
This sequence comes from Wurfbainia villosa, assembly GCA_025175895.1. Classification (NCBI taxonomy): domain Eukaryota; kingdom Viridiplantae; phylum Streptophyta; class Magnoliopsida; order Zingiberales; family Zingiberaceae; genus Wurfbainia; species Wurfbainia villosa. The sequence continues at coordinate 4,635,068 of CM046008.1, forward strand.
TGTACATATTTGATGTGGCAAAGATGGCAGGGGTCTATGTGGTAAGGGTTGGACTTGTCAATGTGGAAACACGTCAGATGAACACATGACATGCCTGTGGTTTTTAGAGCGAAGTCATGGCTTTAAAATTGACCTAAACTAGGCCCAGTGGGGAGTTTGACCCAAGGGGGAGCTCTAGGGACAACATGAATTGGGCCTGAGGGGGAGCTCAGGGTTGACCTGAATTGAGCCCAAGAAATAACTCAACCGATATGATAGACGATCAGGGGCAGACATTTCACCCACATGATTGAAATTAGGCTACGTTTGGTATGCCGTAATCTGCCTTGTAATATAATCCAGATTACATTACAAAGAAGATTCCTTTGTTTGTTACTGTCTTAGAATTGTAATGTAATGTAATCTGGATTACAAAAGACACTAAAGTTTTGTAATCTAGATTACAAAGCAAAACTCATGTAATCCAGATTACATTACAAGCTTTCCATTTGCATGCATGCAAATGTAATTTATTGCATGCATGCAAATGTGATTTATTGCATGCAAATGAGATTTAGGTTGCGTTTGGCGATTGGCGGCGGTCGACCGATGGTCGACCAACGACCGACGGCCGATCTGCGATCGACGGCGGTTGGTCGGTGACCGGCCCGATCGGTGGCCGGCGAGCCGATGGCGGCCGACGGCGGCGACGGCCGGCGGTGGCCGGACGGCGGCCACGGCCGACGGTGGCCGGCCGGCGACCGATAGCGGCCGACGCAGCCAGCGACCGGTCAACAATCGGCCGACGACCGGCGGCGGCCGGTCGGCGGCCGATGGCGATGGACCGACTACCGGCGGTGGTCGGCCGCAAACAATCAGCGATGGGCCGATGCGATCGGTCGTCGGTCGATCGCGATCGATCGCCGGTTGGTATTGTCATCGTCGTCGTTGTCGATCCATTGACGCAAACAAAAAAATGTAATGACCTTTGTAATCCAAGATTACATATAATGTGTATCCAAACATAGTAATGTAATCAAGATTACATTGCATTCCATTACAACTTAGATTATATTACAACTTGGATTACATTACGTCCTACAAAACGCAACCTTAATGTGAACATGGATTGGCACATAAGGAAGGCGAATAGGTGCAGATGTGAACAAACATGACAAGTATGGATATGATTGGGCATGAATAGAAATAAATGCATGAGGAAGGCGATGATTGTGCGACAAGACTTCCGACTACTTGTTCTCAATTTTATATAAAAGGGTGCCTGCAAGGACTAGCAAAAGGAATATTAGAATACTTTAAACTATTACTTTCTCTTTTTCTCATGCTCTATGCTTTCATTTTCTCTGATGGAATCTGATTTGAAGGGGATTTTGCCAAGGTCCCCATTTAGCTCCCTCTTAACTCTCCCTATTGTTTGTAGTTAATTCGATCACACATCCAAGGTGTGGCAAGAACTCTCCGCTTTACACATGTCAAGATTGGAACACTACCAAACTAAATAGTTGATGACCTGCCATGAGTTGACCCAATAAGGAAGCATCCGATGAAAACCCGATCCAAAGTCGACCAACTCACGGATGTTTACTCAATTGACCTACCTGTTAAAACCTACTTGGTCGACCTATCTATTGAAGCCTACTCAAAATTCCCAATATCCAACCCATCCATAAATCTTAGACCGAATCATTATTTTTTATTTTATTAATTAATATTTACATTTCCAATAAAAAGGGGGAAAAAATTACAAGAAAGCCTCCTACAAGGGATGCGCCCTTAGGAGGGTATCTAATCTCCTTGCACTGTTGGATATCTCCCTCGAATCAATATTTGAAAAAGAAGGCAGAATGACTACCCAACAAGTCAAAGAGCTTTGGTGATTACATGAAAGCTTCCTTTTCTCAACCCAACATCCTTCTCTGGCTTGGTGGTTGGCCAACTTTGCCTTAACCTATTCCATTTTAGCTTTTACAAGAGAATTCTTGCCTTTCTCCTCGACCACTACTCTCTCAGTCTCCTAGAGGTGACCGTCCGATGCTCTTAGTTCAGCTTGAAGCTTAAGGAGCTGCTCTGAATATAGGTTGGCTTCGTTTCAACCATCTTCTAGCTCCTAGGTCATCCACTCCAATTGAGCTCGGGTTTCTGCCCCTTGAGTTCAGAGTTGGTGATAGCTCTCAGACAAGTGAGGGAGGCGGGTAAAGAGTTTCTTCTACTGAGTTAGGAGTTGTGGGACAAAGAGAGTGAGATTATGTTGGTGCAGGGGCACCAGATAATCGAATCTAAATTTTGACAATATCAAAGGTCGAAGTTAAGTCATAATGTTATCTTATATGTTATGTTAAATGTACAGAACTTGAATAGTTTTAGCTAAAGTCAAAGATGCCAGTAGAATCTCGGTGGGTCAACAGAGTCTGGATATTGGAGAGAGCCACAGTGGTCAAAGGATCAGATGCTAAGCAACAGATTAGAGGACCAAGGTTAAGCAAGGTAAGGACCTTGTGTGGAGTGATAAGGTCGCGTCCTCGGTACGGAGACAACCTTAGGTGTTGATCCGACTAAGGGTTTCGAGGGAAGGCCAAAGTCGAGATTGGACGGTAGAATACTGTCATGATTACTATTGTTGTATACATTGTGCTAATCTTGTGATGCATGTGACTGGATGGGAATTCAAGGAAAGGAAAATCAAGCATCAATCAATTGGAATGGAACCCTGTCGATTGATGAAAGGTCCAGTCGACTGAGGTGAATAAGTTCAGTCAAAAGCTAATTGTCACATAAAGATAGAAATTGTCACATCAAGATAGAGATTGCGGATAAGTAGGATCTAGATTTAGACCAAGTCAAAGCGGTTGATCTATAAAAATGGGGTTGGACACAAACCCTAAGAATCAATTTTTGCTCAAGTGCTCTTGCTCTCAAAACTTTGTAAACAACGATCCTTTGTGCTATAACACTACAACTCCGATTGTGCTTCTTCATTTAGTTATTTTTGTTGGTATACTTTAGTTTTTTTTGTGTACTTAATTTCTAAAGGGAGCGGTAAGGTTGTTATCGTCTCCTTTACTTTTTGTAAGCATCGTGTCTCTTACCTCTAATGAGGAAGAGATCTCTTAGTGAATTGCCCGTCAAAAGTTATCAAGGATCGTGGGACTTGGGCAAGTAGTCGTTCGGCTGCGAATCAAGTAAAAAAAATCTATTGTGTTTTGTCCTTTACATTTTCCTTTGCGTCTTACTTTGATTTTACGTGTTTTAAATAAAAGGAAAGAAAAGTTTTAAAAATGCTATTCAACCCCCCCCCCCCTCCTAGCGTCTTTCTATTCCAATAATTGGTATCAGAGCAGGGCGCTCAAATTCGGTACAACCACTGTTTGAGAAAGTTTGTTTTATTTTTCTTTTAGTTTTTTTATTTTTATTTCCCGCACTACTGATCCAAGACCAAGTCTTGGCATATTTTTTTTCCCATTTTTGTATTTGTAAGGTTATCTAAATGGTCTATCAAGAAGGCTATAGTACCGTCCGACCTCCGTTCTTTTGTGGAGATGACTTCTGTTACTAGAAGGGGTGGATGGATTACTTCCTAAAGACGCAAGTCGATTTATAGATCGTCATCCATATGAGGTTCGATTTGCCGATCAATGATCAAGGAGAGCTTCTGGAATGCGACAAGTGGACCAACGTGATGAAACGACAAATCGAAGAAGTGTAAAAACCACCCAGATTTTGCAGTGTGGCCTATCCAAAGAGGAGCTCAATCATGTTGACCCATTCATTAGCGCCAAGGACCTTTGGGACAAGCTCACCAAACTCCACGAAGGGACCTCCAACACTAAGATATGTAAGAGTGATCTTTTGTTAAATAAATTGTATAATCTAAAAATGCTGGATAATGAGACCACAAGCCAACTCCATGCTTGCATCCAAGATATCCTAAATGGTCTTCATGCCATTGGGCAAAAGGTGAAAACCACGACATCATAAGGTACACTCTAAAAACTTTTCCAAGAACCACTTTGTGGGCATCCATAGTTGATGCTTACAAAGTATCTAGGGACTTATCTAAAATTAGGTTAGATGAATTATTTTTTGAGTTTGAAATTACATGAGCAGTTTAATTTGGCCCTGGTCGAGAAGAGTATTGCTTTATTTGCAGGACAAAAGAAGGGAAAAAGCAAGCCTTCTCCCGAAGATGATGAGTCCAAATTAGACTTAGATGAAGAAATGGAGACGGAACTAGTCAACCTAGTTCAAAAGTTGATCAAGAAAAGAAGGCGACCAACTAAACCAACAAAAGACAAGAGATCGGGGACAAGTCAAAACGCAAGATCTACACAAAACTACAAGTGCTATGAATGCAACAAGAAGGGACACTTCATATCAGAATGCTTGGATCTAAAGACTAAGAGGCATCAATCCAAGAAAGCACTCAAAGCTACATGGGAAGAGTCGTCGGATGAGGAAGAACAAGATCAAGTCAAAAACTTAGTTCTTTTGGCAAGACCATCCAAGTCCGAGTCCAAGTCCAAGCTTGACACCAATTTCGAGTCCGAGTCTGAGTCTGACACTGATTCTGAGTTCGAGTCAAACCATCGATCTGTATCTGATTCAATTAAGGTAAGTCACTCTTTAGTTAAAAATATCTATGATGCAATAAAATTCTTAAATAAAAAATTAACTAAGTCTGAATCTAAGGTTGAGTCTTTATTTAAGGAAGTTAAATTCATTAAGAAAAAGGTTAATCTATCCTCTTCAACTAGTCAAATTCAAGAGGGAAACTCAACTCAAATCAAAAAAACTTGAGGAAGAAAATTCTCAATTGAAAGAGAAAGTTCAAGAGCTCAAGACAACATTGGAAAGGTTCACATTATGCTCCAAGAGTCTTGACCTAATTCTTGGATCTCAAAGAGTCATGTACAACAAGACTGGACTCGGATATAGATCAACCAATAGGTCATTTCTTTCGCTTGTAAACCGTAATCGTAGAAGAACCCAAGAATAAGTCCTTAAGTCAAGTCTAAGGACACAATTAGGTTTAACCAAGCATTGGGTTCCCAATGATCAAATCCACTATGTGGATAGACCATACCGAATCAATGATCTAGGGGGAGCTAATACTAAACTTATATGCATGATTACATTAATAACTTGATTTATTTAGTCTTTATTTTTGCATGCTTAGTTTAAGTTAATTGTTTAAAGTAGAATGGTTAGATAGAAAATGGTTAATCAACCTTGACAAGTCTCGGGATGCGGTGAGATGACAGTACATTAGGGAAGCTCAGTCAAGTGTATTTGGGCTAGATAATGAGTATTTAACTTGATGCACTTAGCTAAGTGGAGTTGACTGAAGCTATTTTACCTCATCCTAAACTAGTTAGACCAGGATTTGACCTTAAGCAAATTAAGTGTATAATTTCTTAAGTTGGTTTTGTCTAAGGAAGTGGTCATTGTTTCAATCAAAGAAAGCTTATGTGCCTCGCCACGACTTGGAAGCCCTCTTTCAAAATGTTCACTTAACTAACTAAAGATTAAATCTAAATCTAACCCAAGGTTAATTAATTTTCAATTCATTAAAATTAACTAAGTAAAATTTGAAAATCATCTCATAATACCTATAAGGTTAACATGTTTTGTCTGTATTGAGACACATAAAATGAGTGAGATGTTAAGGACAATCAAAATAAAAAATATATAATTTTGGAAATGCCTTAAAAATCTATGAATAAATATTTTCTTAAAACTATTTATTAATATTCATTGATTTTCATGATTGTTGTGTGTAGTTATACTTAATTTTTGAAAATCTATATTTTCTATTAAAAAAATATTTGATTGGTTGACCAATACTAGACTTCTAAATCCTTAAGTCAACTCTAAACTCCTAGGCCCTCTAAACACTTAGATAAGTCTTCTTTTTTGTCAACAAAGATGTCATAGAAGTGTGTCAGGTTAAGGGAGAGGTTCTAATTGAGAAATCAATAGTTATAGGAGCTTTTTAAAATATATTTGAAAAATCATGATTAGAAATTAAAAGTAGTTTCAAAATGTTCAACTTTATTTCAAGACATTCTTTAAAAATCATTTGAAAAATAAAAATTCATTAAATTCAAAATTATTTAAGAAATAATTGAAAAATATTCTTGCAATTTTTAAAAATTAATTTAAAAAAGTCTTCAAAGTACGTAGTTTGAAAATATATTTTTTAAATCCTTTTGTTTTCAGATGTATTGAAATTCTCTTCAGAAAGATTTTCTTACACTATCATAATGAGAATGCATTAAAAATGCAATTTTTATATAATAAAACATACACAATACTTTAATAATTTGAAGAGAAAAAAATGACAGTGGACCTTAAGTTTTGAAACAAGTTATTAAAATTCTTTCTCAACATTTTATAACGATGTTAAAGATTGGAAGATAGAATTTTAACATAGGTTAAATATTATTAGTGCAGAATTTAAAAAAGCTTTATATTACGTTCTTTTTATATAGGTCAAAGAGAGAGAGAAATGTTAAGAAGTTAAAATTTTAATTATTCCTTCAAAACTCATCAAATATTAAGGAGGATGTATTATTAAGGAGTTTTGAAAAATAATTGATTAATGTATTTATTTTCTTAACATTTGGTGCAGGGGCTTTAATTGAACCTAAGTTTTGATAATGACAAAGGTTCAAAATTAAATCATAATATTATCTTATATGTTATGTTAAGTGTGCAGAACTTGAATAGTCTTAGCTAAAGTCAAAGACGTCAATAGAATCTCAGTGGATCAGCAGAGTTTGGACATTGGAGAGAGGCACAGTGGTCAAAGGATCAGATGCTAAGTAACAGGTCAGAGGACCAAGGTTAAGCAAGGTAAGGACCTTGTGCGGAGTGGTAAGGTTGTGTCCTCGGTACGGGGACAACCTTAGGAGTTGATCCGACTAAAGGTTCCGGGGGAAGGTCGAAGTCAAGATCGGACTGTCAAAGACTATCATGATTACTATTGATGTATAAACTGTGTTAATCTTGTGATGCAAGTGACTGGATGGGAATTCAAGGAAAGAAAACTTAAGCATCAGTCAACTGGAATAGAGCCTAATCAACTAATGCAGTCAACTGGTAAAAGGTCATATCAACTAAGGTGAATAGGTTCAATCAAAAGCTAATTGCCACATCAAGATAGAGATTATGAATAAGTAGGATCTAGATCTGGACCAAGTCAAGGCAGTTGATCTATAAAAATGGGGTTGGACACAAACCCTAAGAATCAATTTTTGCTCAAGTGCTCTTGCTCTCAAATCTTCGCAAACAAAGATCCTTTGTGCTACGACGCTACAACTCCGATCGTTCTTTTTCATTTAGTTATTTTTTTTTTGTTTACTTTAGTTTTTTGTGTGGATTTAATTTTTAAAGGGAGTGGTAAGGTTGTTACCGTCTCCTTTATTTTTTGTAAGCATCGTCTCTTTCCTCCAACGAGGAAGAGATCTCTTAGTGAATTACCCGTCGAAAGCGATCAAGGATTGCGGGCCTTGGACTACCAGTCGTTCGACTGTGAACCAAGTAAAAAAATATATTGTATTTTGTCTTTTACATTTTCTGCTGCATCTTACTTTGATTTTATGTGTTTTAAGCAAAAGGAAAGAAAAGTTTAAAAAATGCTATTCACCCCCCCCCCCTCTACTGTCTTTCCAATCCAACAGATTATAGAAATTTAAGCAGAAGAGAGAAGAGAGAGGTAGCTTTATCTTGACACCCATGACCATTAGGGGGAGTGCTTGATGGCCTTTAGTTCAACCTCAAGAAGGCTCCTGACCATAACTCTAGGAGTTGTCTCCGATGAAAATAGGTGGGGAAGATTGGACCTAAGGTCAAAGTTGAGTTGGGAGGAGAAGCTTGGAGGGGCTATTGACTCTTGAGGAGATGAGGGAGGAGTTAGAGGGCTGACCAAGCAAGGAAGTCAAATAAGTGTGTTAGGATCGATGTCGCTAAAGGGGGGATGAATAGCAATCATTTCTTGATCGTTGATTTCGTTCGTGTTTGAGTGCTCGTCTACAAAAGGTTAATACGCAATGGAAAACAAGTATACACGATAAAAAACACAAGCACAACAAATCGATTTTACATGGTTCAGAATCCCCAATTCATACTCCACGACTTAGCTCCTTTGATAGTCCCACTATCTTTTCTCCTTCTTGGAAACCTTCCGAAGGTGGAGAAACCTCTTACAACCTGGGTTTTTACAATAAGAGCAACCAAATAAAAATATAGAAAGATAATGAAGGAACAAGAATTAAAATACTTTACACGATTGTGATCTTGCTTGCTTGTAGATTGGTTGCTTTAGAATGCCTTGGAAGGGCTGGAATGCAACAGTAAATCCCCTTCAAAGTCTTTAAGAATCGATACCTTCAAATCACCTCGAAACCCCTTCTTATAGGCTTCTCATCGAGCTGATTTTCACCTACCAATCGACTGGTCTTACCCCTAATCGACTGGTCAATCTACTATTACTCTGCAATGGCATAATCCAAATTGGATTCTGGTCCATCAATCGACTGCCAAGTCACTAGTCAACTAGTCAATAGAGTTGCTAACCTTCTGTGCCCAGTCACAGTAATACCAGTCGATTGTTTCTTGACCAATAATCGACTACCATCCTTTCTATGTTATGCTACAGTGTCACCAGTCGATTGATCAATCCATCAGTCGACTGACCTTAGGCAATCGAGTTACCAGTCAAGTTCTAACCTCCACGGCTACTCAAATAACAACACCAGTCGACAACTAAGCCACCAGTTGACTGGTTAACCCCATCAATTGACTACTCACCCAGTCAAGTTGGCAGTTGAGTTTTGAACTCAACACTTGCTCGAGCATTGTTATCAGTCAACTGATAAACCCTACCAATCGACTAATAACTCAGTTTTATCCTAGTTTAAAGTAAACTCTCGCTTCACCTAGCAACCGGTTGACCTCAACCTATCAGGACTTTTCTCGTCTAGCATTCGATCACTCTTGACCTGTCGGATCCTCTTCTACCTAGCATCTGGTCAACCGTGACCTACTAGGACTTCTTTGCCAAGCACGGTCATCTTGATCTGCTGAGACTTCACTTACCAAGCATGGTCATCTTGACCTGCAGGGACTTCATTTACCAAGCATAGTCACCTTGACCTATAGGGACTTGACTTGCCAAATACGGTCACCTTGACCTGTCGAAACTTCACTTGCCTAGTCATCCGATCACCTTAACTTGTTAGGACTTCACTTGGCTAGTCATCCGGTCACCTTGACATGCCAAGACTTCACTTGCCTACTCATCTGATCACCTTGAAATATCAAGACTTCACTTGCCTAGTCATTTGGTCACCTTGACCCATCAAGACTTAACATGTCTAGTCATTCGCTCACCTTAATCTACTAGGACTTCCTACACCAAACATATGATCCTCCTTGATTTGTTTGGACTTTTCATTTTCCAACTCCTTGTTGGACTTCTGACCACCAAGTGTCCGGTCCTCCATGACTGACTTAGATTTCTCACTTGCCTACTCCTTGTTGGACTTTTGACAATCAAGTGTCTGGTCCTCCATGTTCTACTTGGATTTCTCACTTGCTAACTTCATGTTGAACTTATGACCACCAAGTGTCTGATCCTCCATGACCAACATGAATTTCTCACTTGCCACTGACTATTGGACTTCTAACCACCAAGTGTCCAGTTCTCCATGACTAATTTGGATTTCTCACTTGCTAACTCCTTGTTGGACTTTCCACCACCAAGTGTTCGGTCTTCCTTGATCCACTTGGATTTTCACCTTGTGAACGTCCGATTGAACTTCACTCGTCAAGTATCTGGTCAACCTTGACCTACTTTACTTCTCATCACTCCTCATCCATATGATTACATATGTCTCATACCATTCTACGGTCATATCTTCCACTCATCATATTGTCAAACATCGAAACTCAACTCGAGCCTCACTTGAGCTTGGTAAATTTTTACTCGAGGCTGATTGCACCAAAAAAATAAAGGGCTTAGACTTAGGGAAAGCTGAGAGGAGCATGACTCGGTAGGACGATGCAAGTGTTGAGTCCTTTTGTGGGGTTGTATAGGCTACTTAGACTCGATAGAGGAGATTGCCTAAAGAATTAATGACTTCTACGAGATCAACTCGGCTTTGGGCATTGGCTCCTCAGGTGTGGGGGTTGAAGTGTAATGCACGCGAGCACGACCTCAAATCTTCGACAGAAATCGTCAAGGACTCGAAGCATGAGCTCGCGCTCAATGCTCGCAAGTGCACGAATGTCATCGAGCAATAAAAGATTTATTGATCCCATAGAGACTGAGTTTCAAATACCGTTTGTTCAGTAAATGTTGTTGTTCAGAGTTAATATCCTGAGAATAAGGGTTTTGAGATTGATGGTAGTCCTAACTCAAGTACGGTGTCACTCGGATGAAGCGAAGGTAGGCTCGAAGTTCCCTAAGAGGATTCTAGGACTTTGATTTCACTTGTGCGACGTGAAACATGCTATCAATTAGATGCTTTTGGGATCTCTAATTACGATCTTGCGAGAGAATCATCATACATTTGCCCGTTGAACTTTTGCTTCTATCGAAAATTGGCTATTCCTAATCAAGTTTCCCTTTCAGATCATCAGAGCTCAAGGGGTTGATACCATTAGGAACCCTCTGTCACTATCATTTTCATAGTCATGCACACCCCTAAATTGATGCTAGGGCTCCCTTCTACTCTATCCAAGGTGGTGTAATCGTACTCCATCCTATTGCAAATATGGGTGATTAATCCCCCTAAAATAATCTCTCCCTTGGCCGCCTTACCCATCTTCACCAAGTGCCTAATGAAATGGGACCCTACATCAATGGTACTTCTCTCTTGTAGCATGTCTCATAGGTAAAGAAGCTCACTCATCCTCACTACTTCATCGCTCTCCCCTCTCCCAAAAATAGTACTTGCCATAACTCGGTGAATATATCAAAAAATGGGGTTTTGGAGGCATGAGGATTTAGCCCTAGAAGGGTCATATGCACTCTCCCCTGTCAAATCGTATCAAAAGGTTCGTGCATTAAACTCATTGGGGGTCCTTCTCTCTCCCCCACTAGGCAGTCCAAAACATGAGTTCCATTGGTGCAAGGTCCACTCATGTTCAATGTTAAATAGCCTAAAAATGACCTTTCCCTCTTCACTATCTCTCCCTGTCAAGATCTCCGCCTCCACTGAATTTAAGAATTCCAAAACTATTTTAGGGTAGGTTGGGCATCTCACCCCCATAATCTCTCCCTAACCTATTTTTGTAAAAAGACCTTGTACATCCCTAAGCAGTGATTTTTCGATTGGAAAGCATGTTAAATCTATCCCTATGTTCATCATTACGAAATATGATGCTTGGGGGAGCATTACCTTCCTCTGGAGCTTATGGGGCGCTCCTTCTCCTTGACCTTGGCCCTGAAGAAGCAGATCTTGTTGCACTATGCTTGGTTCTCCTCATTTTTGCTCCTTGAAAGCTTCTCGAAGGTTGGAGAGGCTCCTTAGAGGTTGGAGGAGAAGATTTTGCACGGGCTAGGGTGGAGGGTTTGAGTCACACAAGTGATTTGGAGTAAACCGCATGGCTTCTCCCCTTTTAAAGAGATGCGACACGACCATGTGGAATCCACATGGTCGACCGTGTGTGACTCTGACCTAGGCGATTGGGAAAAATTCGAGATTTGGCCCATGTGAAATTCACACGGCCTACCCTGTGCAACTCTGAATTTTTGCCAGAATTCCACATGGTCTGAGCCTTTCCACATGCCCTACCATGTGCCCTGCTAGCCATTGGGCAAGGCCGTGTGGAATTCACACAACCGCCCATGCTTCCTTCTGAGGTTCTAAAAAGAAATATCTCTTCTAACCAGTAAGTTCTAAGTAACTCTTAACTTCTTGAAATGATTCAAATGGACAAAAATTCATAATTAAACCTAACATGCATGACTAAAAGAAAATCAAGAAAACTACACTTGGGTTGTCTCTCAAGAAGCACTTGTTAAGGTCTTTAGTTTGACCATGCTCCTTTGCTTTAGCTCAGCTCCGGTGGCTCCGTGAACCTCCATTCATCCTTGTCCGAATTTTTTATTTCACTCTGCACCTTGGCTCTTGCAGGAATAACATACTTACCCAACACGGGTCCCTGGCCTGTTATGCTAGCAAGCTCAAATTCTAAACTGTTGTCTCCCACTGTTAGGGTCAGCTTGTGATTCTTGACGTCTATGACCATTCCAGCCTTTGCTAAAAATGGTTGTCCAAGAATTACGGGGATTTTCGAGTCCTCCTCCATTTCCATGACCACAGAATCCATATGAAGTGTAAAATTCCCCACCCTAACTGGCACATCTTCCATAATCCCCAGTGGGTATCGGTTCGAGTGGTCGGCAAGTTGTAACGTCATAGTGGTGAACTTTAAATTCCCCAACCCTAGTTTTTTGCATAAGGTATAAGGCATCAAGCTCACACTAGTGCCCAAGTCACAGAAGACTTTGCTAATTAGGGTTGTCCCTATATGACATGGAATATAGAAACTCCCCGGATCTTTTAATTTCTAAGTGGTCCTGTTCTGGAGATAAGAACTCGATTCTTCCATAAGAGCCACTGTCTCTAACCACTCGACCTTCTTGTGGTGTGCTAGAATATCTTTCATGAATTTCACAAATTGAGGCATTTGGTGCAAAGCCCTGAGTATCGGCACCTCCACTGAGATCAATTTTAACATGTTCAGGAATTTTCCGAACTCAGCATCTCTCTTTGCATTGGTCAGCCGCTACGGGAATGGTACTGTCAAGGGTGGTTGAGTTTTTGTGGCAGGTTCACGCTCTATGTTTTTGACTTCTTCCTTCCCGGTCTCCTCAAAAGGTTCCTTTACTTCAGATCCTTATTTCAGTTCGGCAACTAACCTACTCGGCAATTCCTTCAGAATCCTCCCGCTCCGTAACGTCACCGCCTTAAACTGGTCCACTAGATTAGTCTCTGATTTTCCTGGTAATCGCCCTGGTGCTCTGGCAACTTGGCTTGCGATCTGAGCTACCTGAATCTCTAGCATCTTTTTTCGGCTAGCGAGATCATTCACAGAGGATTTTAATTCTTCAATCATTGTATCTTTCTGTGAATGTCGTCACTGGAATTCAGTGTTCGACTCTTGTTACATCTGAATAAATTTTTCTATCATCTTCTCCAGTTGGGTGTTGGGTGGTTGCTACTGCCCATTGCTCTGTTGCCCATATCCACCCCATTGTTGGAAATTCCCCGAATTATTCCTATAGGAAAAGTTCGGGTGGTTCCTTCATCAAGGATTGTAGGTACTAGAATATAGGTTGTTAGGCCTCTGATTGTATTCGCCCACCACATCGACATGCTCAACCTTCTCCTCAGAGCTACTCTTCCCTCCATAGTAGTTCTCCTGATATGCTACTACTCCATCACTAAAGGAGTTGGTCGCACGTACAAAAGTAGTGGTTAGGGAGTCAAACTGTCTGCTTAGTGTGTCCATCCTTGCTGCTAGATGATCAATGGAGTTAGCGACATATCTATCGGTTGTCGGTGCTTGGTGACCACGCTCGAAAGCCTATTGGTGGTGGGTCTGAGCCACTTCCTCAATCAACTCTTCCATTTCCTCAATAGTCTTATTCATTAGCGCTCCTCCTGCTGCAGAATCGAGGGAAACCTTCGTGGCATATGTGATCTCATTATAGAATATGTGGATCACCAGCCACCTCTCTAGACCGTGATGGGGGCGTTGATAGAGTAGCCCTTTGTAGTGATCCCAAGCTTCAAACAGGGACTCTCCTTCCTTCTGGTGGAAGCTAGTAATCAAGTGGTGAATGTGAGCAGTCTTACTTGGTGGGAAGAATTTATTCATGAATTGTTGCTCGTACTGCTCCCATGTGGTGATGCTTCCTGAAGGAAGGGAGTGTAGTCATGTCTTCGCCTTGTCCCGCAGTGAGAACGGGAAGAGGCTCAGACAAATCATATCGGTGCACTACAAAAATGTTGGTATTTGGCGACGAATTTTGCAATGAATTTTACAAAAAAATTCGTTGCAAAATTTTTTTGCAACGAAATTTGCAACAAAAAAATTTTCGTTGCAAATAATTCGCCGCTAAATTCTGCAATGAAAAATAAAAATTCATCGCTAAATTGCAATGAATAATATTTTCGTTGCAAAATTCATCGCCAAATTTGGCGACGAATAAATGTTTCGTCACCAATTTGGCGACGAAAACAAGATTCGTCGCCAATTTTTGTGACGAATAAGACTTTTCGTTGCCAAATTTGGCGATGAATAAATATTTTTGTCGCCGAATTTGGCGACCAATTATACTTTCGATGCCAAATTTGTGACGAATATATTTTTTCGTCGCCAACTTTACGACGAAATATTTATTCATCGCAAAACTCTCACATGCATACTCCAGCAAATATAATAAAATTTGCAATGAAAAATATATTCGTCGCCAAAATCTGATGAACATAATTAACGAATAAAATTAAATTTGGCGACGAAAAGAAAAATTCATTGCAAAAATTTTCACTATCAGTCGACTGAATGTGCGACCAGTCAGACTGATCGATCGGCTACCAGAGGTTCTATGAAATGCTACAGTATGGCAGTCGACTGATCATATCCATTAGTCGACTGTCAGGTGAGGAGTCGACTGCTCAGTCGGCTACGAAATATTCTCAGAATCAAGCATAAGAATAAGTAACAACGGCCGATCGATAATGTTTATCAATCATCGATGTTGAAAATATATTTGATTTCACAGCTTTCATGTCACGCTCGAAGGAGACCCCGCTGCATTTAAAAATCCGGCAAAGATCTCTGCACGGTGTCAATCCCAATTTACATACAAGGCCTACACGGCCACAATACATCGGTCAACACGACCGGAATCCAAACACACACGCAGTTATATAATTTGGCCTCAGGCCATCAACCAAATTTAATGATAAACAGTCTAAAATAAATAGACTTACCCCTTCTGCCATCTGGGTAGGAATACTCAACAAAATCCAATCAAACCAAAATCCGAATAAGGTCCATAAGGACACCAAAAATCCACGAATACAAACATCAATCTCCAATCCTATACATGTCCTCTAATCAAAATCCAAATACCATAAAAACAAATATCCGAATCAAAAATTTACGACGAGTGGGGTCCGGCAGCTGCACTCTCCTGACAGCTTCATCCTGAAATAGATATAAATCAACGGGGTAAGTTCAAAGAACTCAGCGGGTATAGTCGATATGCAAGAAAGATATAGCTAACAATAAAAATCATGCCATTACAATCTCACATATAGGGTAAGCAAGAAATAAATGCAAAAATGACTGTACTCACCTGAATCTCCTACCCTGATATAGGAGCATGTGCCCTACTATAAAAGTCATCACCATATACAAACATGTATCTTGTATGCATGACAATCATATGCAACATCCAAGGCATAAACACAATACAAATGCGATCCGTGCAAAGTGCATGTCGTGCAAATGACATGGTCACCCATGACGCCAGTCAGCCGCCTCACACGCGATGGTGAAGCCGAGTGAGTAGGGCTATCACAACTGTGTACTCTGCCATCACTGCTCCTGAGTGACCGAGTGGACAGAATGTTGTCGGAGTACACCTATCCTCCTGTCCCAAACAGAGTGGGGGAGCTAAGCTCTCATCTCCCGGTGTCATACACCAGAGGAGGGATCCCTGCCCACTACCACGCTGCCTCATCGCTACCCATGAGCGGACCAGCGGAGCCTGACAGAGCAACTGCACACACCCTCCTGATGTACCACTAACCCATGAGTGGCAGTGTGTGCGAGTTATGTAACCTGCATGGCTCAACAATAATGGAACCGTCTACCAAAGATGCAATCATGCAAAAATGGTGCATGATACTAAAGCATGTAAATCCTACTCAAAATACCTATCCGAATAATATGTACAATCAATATGTACATATCCATAATCCAAATAACTATGATCCAAATAAAACAGGGAAGATAAAATCATATCCTATCACATGCATGTATCAAGTAGGTACCAAAAGCATACCAGGCATATAAACATAAAAAATTATTGTAAGCTATCCTAACTAGCATATCTACAATGACTATCTAAAAGATAAGTCAAAATACCCACCTGAATAAATATCCGCAAAATGAACCAAATCGTCATGACTGGGGACCTGCCTCTTGACCGAAACCTGCATATAGCATAACTATAGTTAAGCACAAAAATGTAATTCACCGATAAATCGAATAATTAATCGATTTCTTTCATAACCCAATTAACCCAAACTATTTCCAATTTTCCTTGTCCACAAATATCCATACAATTAATTTAGCCCACTAAATCAATTGATAAAAATTTTGATTAATTAATGATAAGCTAATTAATAAATTAAACCTGATGTAACCCGCATTTTAACAACCTAAGCCAAATAAATTAAAATTTAATGGCTTTTAATTTATCCAATAATTGTACCAATCAATTTACCCAATTAATTCCTAATCAATTAACCTAATTCATCACCTACAAAAATATCCTCAAGATCAAACAATATCACCCAAATCCCATATCCTCCGAATACCATACCGATCAACCGAATAACACCAAAATCATCCCAAATCGACCAATCAAGCTCACCCGCCCTAGGAATTCCACCGGCAGCCAATATCCCCAACTCAATTTCTTAAATTCACAGTCGACACATCCACCCACAGCCCACTAATCGACCCTCACAGCCCGCTCACATCGATACATGATCAGCCGAACAAAACCCCTAACTCAGATCATCCTAAATAGGAAAAAGGATCATCTCTTACCTGCTCCGACGACCTCCGGCCAAAAATCACAGCGAAAAGGAAACAAAAGAGGCGCGGACTGTCCGGTGGTAGAGGAGTCGACGAGCACGACACGTGTGGTTGTGGTTGGCGAAAGGGAAAGAAAGAGAGATCACGGCCGCGGAGAGAGTTTGCGGCGTCGGACGGCGAAGGGGAGCATGCGCTGGGGCAGCGGCGGTGGTTGTCGGGAGAAGCGGATGGCGTCGGGCACGACAGCGTCGGGCTACTGCGAGGAAGAAAGAAAAGGGCGTTAGGGATCGACGGAGAAGAAGAGGCTCGGTGCGTGAAGGAACTACTGAAGGAGGAGCGAGGTCGCGGCGCGGCTGGGAAAAGAAAGTAATTAGAAAAATAGAAACTTAGGGTTTCCGGTTTAGGTTAATACCCTTTAAATAAAGCCTATCTATTTTATCCCCGTAAAAATCTCGTACGGAGTCCGTTTAAATCCAGAAAAATTCTGGAAAAATTCCTAAAATTCCCTAAAAATCCCAAAAAATTTCCAGGATTATTTCCTTAATTCTTTGGCCATTAATTTTACATTTTTAAATTTTTCCAGTATTTAACATTCTCCCCCACTAATAAAAATTTGATCCCCAAATTTCCTACTCAGATGCACAACGAGTAAGAAATACTACAAGTACTGAAAATATACCTCACATACCTTAAATAAACAAGTGGGGGTATTGAGCTCTGATCTTTTCCTCGAGCTCCCAAGTAGCCTCCTCGTCGGTGTGGTGACTCCACCCGACCTTGACAAGTCGCACAATCTTATTCCACAACCCGCTGCCTGTAATCCAAAAACTGCATCGAACCTTCACAGTAAGTAGCATCAGGTTGAATGGAACCTGACACATCTGACAGAATATGTGTAGAGTCTGCCACATACTTCCTCAGCATAGACACATGGAACACATCATGTATACTCGACAAAGATGGTGGTAGCGCTAGACGATAAGCCACTGCTCCAATCCTCTCCAAAATCTCAAACGGACCAATATATCTAGGAGCTAGCTTACCATGGAGGTCAAATCTCTTCACCCCTTTCGTGGGTGAAACTCGCAGGAATACATGACCACTAATAGAGAACTCCAAAGGTCTCTGTCTACGATCTGCATAACTCTTCTGGCGATCCTGCGCCTCTGCCATCCTACGTCTGATAGTACGGACCAACTCTGCCTCATGCTGAGCTCTCTGGGGTCCTAGCAACTGGGCCTCCCCAACCTCCTCCCAGAGGGTGGGTGTACGACACTGTCTACCATACAATGCCTCATACGGGGTCATTTGGATAGCCGAATGATAATTGTTATTGTAGGCGAATTTCACTAACGACAAATGATCCTCCCAGTTGCCTCCGAAATCTATAACACAGGACCTCAGCAAATCCTCTAGTGTCTGAATGGTCCGCTCAAATTGTCCATCTGCTCATGGATGGAATGCGCACTAAACGGTTGCGCTAAAGCTCGCGCAGACTCGCCGTAACCTAGACGTGAACCGGGGATCTCTATCTGATATAATGCTCAAAGGAACACCATGCAATATGATGATCTCCCGACAATATAGCTCTGCCAAACGATCCAGAGAGTCGGTCTTCCAAATCGATAAGAAGTGCGCGAATTTGATTAGTCGGTCTACGACTACCCAAATCGCGTCATGGCCTTGACGTGTCCTAGGCAATCCCATCACAAAATCCATAGTAATATGATCCCACTTCCACTCAAGAATAGGAATCCTCTGAAGTAATCCGGATGGTTTCTGGTGCTCAGCCTTTACCTGCTGACAAATCAGACATCTAGCTACAAAATCCGCGATGTCCTTCTTCATACCGTTCCACCAATACAACCATTTTAAATCTCGATACATGCGGGTTCCACCTGGGTGGATCGCAAATCGAGAGCGATGAACCTCCTGTAGTAACTCCTCCATAACCGGGTGAGGCTGAGGTACGCATAATCGCCTCGAAAATATATAATACCCTCATCATCGTGGGTGAACTCAGTCTGCTGTCCAGAAGTTATCTGACTACCAATGAACTGTAAATGCTAATCACTGGCCTGAGCCTACCGGACTTTCGTCCGAATAGACGACTGAGCAACCATGGTAACCAGAATGCCCTGCTCTGTTGGTCCCTGCTCCTCAAGGCTCAACTCAGAGAAACCCTGAATCAAATCCGTGACCAAAACTCGGAAGGAAGCTAAAGTCCCTCGGGACTTCCGGCTAAGTGCATCGACAACCACATTGGCTTTCCCTGGGTGGTAGCTGATGGTACAGTCATAATCCTTCAGGAACTCCATCCATCTCCTCTGTCGGAGATTGAGTTCCTTCTCTGTAAATGATATTTGAGACTCTTATGATCAGAAGAATCTCAAACGTAATTACCATATAAATGATGCCTCCAAATCTTCAAGGCATAGATAATAGCAGAAACTCTAAATCATGAATCGGGTAGTTTTTCATGATCCTTCAATCGCAAGAAGCATAAGAGACTACCCCGCTGTCGCATCAATATCGCGCTTAAACCTCGAGAGAGACGATTCAGATAAAGAACGAAACCATCGCCCTCGATGGTAATACTGTAATCGTGCCGACACCAATCTCCTCTTCAACTCTCAAAACTAGTCTCGCACGCTCGTCACGCGGAACTTCACGCCTTCCCGTAAGGCATGGTCAATGGCATAGCAATGCTCGAGAAACCTCAACGAACTGCTGTAATAACCGCCAAGCCTAGGAAATCGCGAACCTCTCGAATCGATTTACCGCTTCCAATCCGTGACAAACCTCGATCTTCTGGGGTCAATCAAATACTCTACTCAAACCACATGTCCTAAAACCGATCGAGTGTAACCAAAACGCCGCACTTTATTGAACTTCGCATATAGCCGCTCACGGGAGCCTATCGAGAACAAGACGAAGATGCTGTGCGTGTTCCTCCTCGGTACGAGAATAGACCAGAATGTCATCGATAAAAACAATGATGAACCGATCTAGGAAATACATAAATTCACGGTTCATCAAATCCATAAATATCGCTGGAGCATTGGTAAGCCCAAATGACATTACCAAAAACTCATAGTGTCCATATCTGGTACGGAACACTATCTTCTGAATGTCAGAATCTCTAACCCTTAATTGATGATATCTGGACCGCAGATCAATCTTAGAATAGACTGATGTACCTCTAAGCTGATCAAACAAGTCCTCAATACGTGGCAGGGGATATTTATTTTTGATAGTGACAACGTTCAACTGTCTGTAGTCGATGCACAATCTCATCGAACCATCTTTCTTCTTCACGAAGAGAACCGGAGAACCCAGGGTTATACACTAGGGCGAATAAAACCTCTGTCCAAAAGTTCCTGGAGCTAAACCTTTAACTCGTCCAACTCTCTCGGGGTCATACGATAAGGAGCTTTCGATGTCGGCGACGTCCCTGGTATTAACTCAATCATGAACTCCACTTGTCTTCTGAGAGGCAGTCCCGGTAACTCCTCTGGAAAAACATCTGGATACTCCCGGACAATAGGGATGTCCGCGATCTGAGAGTCACCACTGTCTTCTACATTGATCATAGATAATAGAAAACCCTGACAACCGTGCAATAAAAGCTTCTGAGCCTGAATCGCAGAAATGGTTGATATGCCGTCATCTTGGATGCCAGTGAAATCCCATGAGGGTTGATTCGGAGGTCGGAATGTGACTACCCTCGTCTGACAATCAACTGTGGCATGATATGTTGACAGCCAATCCATACCAAGGATAATGTCGAACTCGACCATGTCCAGTACCAATAAATCTACAGTAAGGATGATGTTACCAAAATCTAAAGGACAACCTCGAACCTCCTGGGTAACATCCAATGTATCGCCAGACGGTAGGGAGACGACTAATCTCTATGATCTACTAGTAGGTAGTCTACCGATCTCTCTCATAAAAGTACGAGAAATAAACGAATGTGAACTACCAGTATCAACTAGAATAATAACTGAAAATGCATAAAGTGAAACCATACCGCAAAATACGGATTCGTTGGCTTGCTGCGCATCCTCTCTGGTAATCGCAAGAATCCGCCCAGTCTCCGTCGACGGTGGAGGTGGTATCACTGCCAAAGGTGGTGTGCGCTAAGCCGATCGATACGTACGAGGTACGATAGGAAGGCCGATATGAAGCGATATGCAGCAGTATAACGGCCGCGATCGGTACTGCATGGACGGCCGATCCTAAACTAGTGGCGAAGGTCGCACCGACATCAGATGGTCGCGCCGCCGCATGATAATCGTACTCGGGGTCAATCATCGCATCCGCATCGCGTCTCAAATCAACCTCGTGGACACCGTGACGCAGCACGTATACTCGTCCATGTATGCCATAGCGACTCTGCAGGGGAGCTATCCTCGCGGGCGCGCGAAGGTCCGACCGCTCGCCCTCTCTCGAGTCCTGCATCGACGCAACGATCCTCCTCCGGATAGAAACCCGGAAGCCACATGCCGAGCCTTCAACAATCTCGGCTCATGTGTCAGAGGCAATAATAGCAAATCGACCGGCCCCAAAGTGCAGGCTGAGACAATATGCTCTCTCGATTCACAACGAGTACAGTGGCTATCACTAGTGGGCGGCCTCCGCTCTCGCGAGAAGATCGAGGGCCCAAATAAGATCGCCCTGATTTCGAGGTCGCTAAATGCCCTGTAATGACTCGACCCGACCGATCGCGCCACTCGGCCGGGCCCAATAGTCTATGGTCACTGGTCCGACTGTTGTTCTTTTAGTTTGTTTCCTCTTCCTGTCAGTATTGACCCTCTGTTGAGCCGACTCGATCAACAAAGCTCTGTCCAATGCCTCTCGGTAGGAAGAACTACCAAATCCTGCCATCTTGACCTGTAGATGCCCATCTAGTCCCTGAACAAACTGCATCATCCATGACCTATCCTCAGCAACTAATTCTGGACAAAACCTGGCTAACCGATTAAATTCTGTATTATACTCCATCACTGAGCGATTATTCTATCGTAGACTCATAAAATCCTGACGTCGCATCATCTGATATGCCCGTGGGAAATACTGACTCTTAAAGGCCTCTCTAAATCTCAACCAGGTAACCTGCTGCTCGCCGATAATCGAGCGCTGCATATCCCACCAGATCTCGGCCTCGCCTCGTAAATGGAAGGCCGCCAACTCTACCTTCTCCCACTCGGAGCAGACCATATAGTAGAAGGTACGCTCCATCATCTCGATCCAAGACTGAGCTACACTCGGATCAATCTCTCCGCTGAATAAAGTGAACCGGCTTTTCATCGACTTTGCTAATCCTGGAATCCGATCTTGTGCCGCAGCTACATCAGTAGGATAAGTAGGGCCGAGCATCGAGTGAGGGTCGACCGCCCACCGATGGGCATGTCGCTCAGAGTAGCAGTCCCATTGGCGGGGTGTCTCGATGTGTAGCAGCAGGTCTCCCTAGTACATCGATACTGAAGGGTATCTCGGGAGGAGGATCCGCCGAGGACTGAGGATCCACAACTCCCGCAGCACCCTGTGGAATCTGACCCTGATCAACATGCTCACCCTCAGTAGATCTCTCTGGCAAGTCAGTTGCCAAAGATCTCAATGTCCTCTGTCGTGGTCGTCCCACACCACGTCTCGGTACAGAAGCACGCCCACCTCGTCTCATATCTATTAAATGAATACAGATATTACCACAAATAAAAACATATCAAATTAATAATCATACCTATTTCACCGTCAGGAGAGGTCCCGTCGCCGCCAAAACCCCATATTGATCTCGTCAAAAATCCTCGAATTTTTGAAACATTAAAATCATCGGAAATCCATACCAAATCCAAAATTTCCAGATTGCCTCGTAAAACCTGCCAATACATGGCGAACTCCGAAAAAATCCAAAAAACCCCTAGGAACTCAAAAACCTAGGCGCTCTGATACCAAATAAATTGTCACGCCCCGAAGGAGACTCCCTGAAAAATCCAAAGATCTCCACGGTGACAATCCCAATTTACATACAAGGCCTACACGGCCACAATACATCGGTCAACACGACCGGAATCCAAACACACACGCAGTTATATAATTTGGCCTCAGGCCATCAACCAAATTTAATGATAAACAGTCTAAAATAAATAGACTTACCCCTTCTGCCATCTGGGCAGGAATACTCAACAAAATCCAATCAAACCAAAATCCGAATAAGGTCCATAAGGACACCAAAAATCCACGAATACAAACATCAATCTCCAATCCTATACATGTCCTCTAATCAAAATCCAAATACCATAAACACAAATATCCAAATAAAAAATTTACGACGAGTGGGGTCCGGCAGCTGCACTCTCCTGACAGCTTCATCCTGAAATAGATATAAATCAACGGGGTAAGTTCAAAGAACTCAGCGGGTATAGTCGATATGCAAGAAAGATATAGCTAACAATAAAAATCATGCCAGTACAGTCTCACATATAGGGTAAGCAAGAAATAAATGCAAAAATGACTGTACTCACCTGAATCTCCTACCCTGATATAGGAGTATGTGCCCTACTATAAAAGTCATCACCATATACAAACATGTATCCTGTATGCATGGCAATCATATGCAACATCCAAGGCATAAGTAAAAATGCAATAAACACAATACAAATGCGATCCGTGCAAAGTGCATGTCGTGTAAATGACATGGTCACTCCTGACGCCAGTCAGCCGCCTCACACGCGATGGTGAAGCTGAGTGGGTAGGGCTATGACAACTGTGCACTCTGCCATCACTGCTCCTGAGTGACCGAGTGGACAGGATGCTATCGGAGTACACCTATCCTCCTGCCCCAAACAGAGTGGGGGAGCTAAGCTCTCATCTCTCGGTGTCATACACCAGAGGAGGGATCCCTGCCCGCTACCACGCTGCCTCATCGCTACGCATGAGCGGACCAGCGGAGCTTGACAGAGCAACTGCACACACCCTCCTGATGTACCACTAACCCATGAGTGGCAGTGTGTGCAGGCCATGTAACTGGCTGCGGGCTCAACAATAATAGAACCCCGTCCAGCCAGCATGCAATCATGCAAAAATGGTGCATGATACTAAAGCATGTAAATCCTACTCAAAATGCCTATCCGAATAATATGTACAATCAATATGTACATATCCATAATCCAAATAACTATGATCCAAATAAAACAGGGAAGATAAAATCATATCCTATCACATGCATGTATCAAGTAGGCACCAAAAGCATACCAGGCATATAAACATGAAAAATTATTGTAAGCTATCCTAACTAGCATATCAACAATGACTATCTAAAAGATAAGTCAAAATACCTACCTGAATAAATATCCGCAAAAAGAACCAAATCGTCACGACTGGAGACCTGCCTCGTGATCGAAACCTGCATATAGCATAACTATAGTTAAGCACAAAAATGCAATTCACCAACAAATCGAATAATTAATCGATTTCCTTCATAACCCAATTAACCCAAACTATTTCCAATTTTCCTTGTCCACAAATATCCATACAATTAATTTAGCCCACTAAATCAATTGATAAAAATTTTGATTAATTAATGATAAGCTAATTAATAAATTAAACCTGATGTAACCCGCATTTTAACAACCTAAGCCAAATAAATTAAAATTTAATGACTTTTAATTTATCCAATAATTGTACCAATCAATTTACCCAATTAATTCCTAATCAATTAACCTAATTCATCACCTATAAAAATATCCTCAAGATCAAACAATATCACCCAAATCCCATATCCTCCGAATACCATACCGATCAACCAAATAACACCAAAATCATCCCAAATCGACCAATCAAGCTCACCCGCCCTAGGAATTCCACCGGCAGCCAATATCCCCAACTCAATTTCTTAAATTCACAGCCGACACATCCACCCACAGCCCACTAATCGACCCTCACAACCCGCTCACATCGATACACGATCAGTCGAACAAAACCCCTAACTCAGATCGTCCTAAATAGGAAAAAGGATCATCTCTTACCTGCTCTGGTGACCTCCGGCTAGAAATCACAGCGAAGGGGAAACAAAATAGGTACGGGCGGTCCGGTGGCAGAGGAGTCGGCGAGCACGACACGCGTGGCTATGGTCGGCGAGGAAGAGAGGTTGGCGGTCCTGTGGCCACGACGGCCGACGCGCACGAAAAGGGGAAAGAAATCGGCGGCCTCTTGTCGGCTGTTGCGGTCGGAGATGTGGCCGCAGAGAGAGTTTGCAGCATCGGACGGCGAAGGGGAGCACGCGTCGGGGTAGCGGCGGCGGTTGTCGAGAGAAGCGGATGGCGTCGGGTGCGACGACGTCGGGCTGCCGCGAGGAAGAAAGAAAAGGACGTTAGGGATCGGCGGAGAAGAAGAGGCTCGGCGCGTGAAGGAACTGCCGATGGAGGAGTGAGGTCGCGGCACGACGGGGAAAAGAAAGAAAAGAAAGTAATTAGAAAAATAGAAACTTAGGGTTTCCGGTTTAGGTTAATACCCCTTAAATAAAGCCTATCTATTTTATCCCCGTAAAAATCTCGTACGGAGTCCGTTTAAATCCAGAAAAATTCCAAAAAAATTCCTAAAATTCCCTAAAAATCCCGAAAAATTTCCAGGATTATTTCTTTAATTTTTTGGCCATTAATTTTACATTTTTAAATTTTTCCAGTATTTAACATCTCAAGTATCAGTCGACTAAATATTTACATCAGTCGACTAATACATATATTTTTGCAATGAAAATTGTATTTTCGTTGCAAATCTGGAAAAAAAATTAGATTATCCTTTTTCCCTGTTTTACAACAAACACACAACAATATTAACAAATTTATACATCAAACATTAATATGGAATTAATATATATATAACAAATACATCCAAAGGTACTTACTAACTACCATCATCATCAAGTAGCATTTAAATACAACGAACTTACAAAAACATAAATATCGTATATGTCATAAGTCAAGTAGCTAAAATTTAAATACAACAAATATAGTCAAAGATAACCACTATCATCACCATCGTCATCAAAAAATACATCATCATTGTCTCTATGATAGGGATCAAGCGGAGGAGGAGCAGAGCCAGAAGGAGGAAGTTGATTTGAGCTAGACGTTAACTGAAGATGTTGTATAATAAACATTTGTTGCCTTTGAAATTCGTTCATCTTTTCATTTAAGTCTTCTACTTTCTGAGTGTTCTCTCTCAATTCAGTTTCCTTCTGCGCTAGTAAATCTCTCAAATGATTAACATCTTCGGTTAATTGAATTACTTGTGCTTTTGATGCTGGAGAGAATGAAGAAGAAGCACCAGGGACTCTATAGGATCAGCTCAAAGAGCCGAGTCCAAGTATTCTTCCACTTTTTGGTCCTCCAGATGCTTCGAGCCATAAATTTATATTGCTAACAGATGACTCTAATTCGACTGCATCATCGCTTGCACTCGAATTTCTTTATGAAAGTTCATCGTATTTCTCCTATTGTGAAAGAAAAAAAATTAAATAGTAACATAAGAAATTAAATTTTTACAATTACACACCTTTATTGTTCTAGCTCTTTCCCCACTCCATGTTTTATCCTTTTTTTGGAATGTACGAGTGAAAGTGTATAAATAATGGCTCAGTTCCCGTCTCCTTGGCCTAAACAAATTAAACATTTAAAATTTATAAATTAGTGAGTATTAGATTACAAAATTATAAATTGAAAACACTCACCAATCGATGTTTATGCTCATCAATATTTATGGATCCTCCCGCATACGTGGCAGACATAACGCCAGAGTTACAATTCTGATTTTGCTTATTCTGTTCACTCCTCGTTTGCTTTCCTCAGATCCCCAATGTGCAACAATTTTATTCCAATTCTCCTCGGTTATATAGTGTGGTTTGCTTATTTCAAGTTTTAGCATGATTTAGTATGTTTCTAATATGATCACCATACTTTTTCTTAAAAATTCTCCTAATCTCTAGTGTTTGACTCTCCTCCCAAGTAAATATCCGTTGCAGTAGAGAAAAATAAAAATTGATTATATTAACTGCAATTTCATATACTAAATGATTGAAATAAGTTACCTTGAACTCATTCCACCACAGAACTTTAATTTCTTCTGGCGTGCTTGTATAAATCATAGAAGCGTCGCCCGTACAGAATTTGTAAATCTAACATAAAATAAAAACAAACCCCGTTATATACTTATAAAAAAACATATTATATTAAAAATTAAATATAGATATTCTAAAACTTGAATACTTACAAATCTCCGCGCAGAGATATAAACTCTCTCGTATCTTCCCTCTCCACGAGTGATTGTTGTACCGGGGAAGATACATTAGCAGGTATATGCTAAGAATTAGAGGATCCTGCAACTGGGGAAGAGGTGGAGGGCACATTTCCTGCAAGAGCATCAGAATGTGCGGGGGCTGAAGCAGAGGAAGACTGTGATCTTCCATCACTACTACGTCTATGACCGCCACGTCGAAACTAACAATCATGATTATTAGAAGAATATTACAGAAAAAAAATACAGTTACATATCGAATTTTTAATAGGAACAATATGAAAATATTACCATATTCATAGCAACTGGATGACCCTAAAAAAAAGAGTTCATTAGTATATCAAATATATGGAATTTCGAATTACACAGTGAATTAAAACATAATTGGTACTCAATAAAAGGTTAATTACCCAAAATTAGAAATCGAAGTTTGCAATAAAATTTTTGGCCTGGTCATGCGTCTAATCGTCATCATCATTGTTATCGTCATCGTCATCGTCATCGTCATCGTCATCGTCATCCTCATCCTCATCATTGAAATCCTCATCTTCATACTCATTTAGTTCACTTGCATCAACGTCTATTACTACGCCGCTGGGATTTCATAACGTTGAAATATTATACTCTTCGATATGAAATGTATTGACAACTTCATCTTGTTGATATGCTATGTCTTTCCAATGTTCCTCAATTTTATTACATGCTTTTGTTTTACAAACTGCCCACCAATCACTTTTGACTCATCTCAGACTAGGATATGAAGCATAAAATACTTGAATCGCTTGCTGTGCTAACACAAATGGTGTTAGGACCCTTGGAATGGCTAGAGGGGGGGTGATTAGCCTTTCTTTCTTTCTACAAAGACGTTAGCGGAAGCAATACAAATATAAACACAAATAAAAGCAAGAAACAAAGCTAACACCCGATGTAACGTGGTTCGGAGATGACGCTCCTACTCCACGGCAATCCGTAAGGTGGATTAGCCCTAATCAATCCTCACTAGAACCTCCTTTGGATGAACCAAGGTGGAGAAACCTTATCTTACAATGCACTCCTCTTCTTTACAATGATGGAAGATTAGGATTAGAGAAGAGGAGGT
Organism: Wurfbainia villosa; assembly: GCA_025175895.1. Taxonomy (NCBI): domain Eukaryota; kingdom Viridiplantae; phylum Streptophyta; class Magnoliopsida; order Zingiberales; family Zingiberaceae; genus Wurfbainia; species Wurfbainia villosa. Next base: position 4,663,311 of record CM046008.1, read on the forward strand.
TTTGGATTGCTAAAAACACTTGGAAAGCTTGGTGAGCACGTAGGTGTAGTTGGGAGTAAGAGCACTAGCTTCACCAAGCTCCCCATGGCCCCTTTTTATAGAAGAGGGGCTGTTTTTCCCGTTGGGCTTCGATCAGTCGACTGATGCTTACCATCGGTCATCGCGCCAACGCGGCTTCAAACGCGATCTCGCGAGATTCGTAGCCGTAATCTCCAGCGGCCAGTGATCGATCGGTGATCCCTCCATCCGTCCGACCGATGGGGTGATCGGTCGAGTGATCAAGGCGGCGATCGAGTGAGGCGCATTCGTGGCGATATTCCCTTGATCGATCGGTGATGCCCTTGCGCGATCGATCGATCCGCGATATCGATCGTCGCTCGCCCAAAGCGGTCGTGATGGTTAGGGTTTTTCCGACTCGATCGAACACGACCCGGTCCGATCGATACATCGTATCAGTCGACTGATACTCATCAAGTATGAGTAATTCATACTTGATTTTATACCCTAGACCTAGACTCAACCTTCTCGCTCCTCAATAAGCCTTGCGCCTTCAGGATCCCTCCGAGTCCGCGACTTGTTCATCCTTTGCGCTTTGCTTCCAAGAGCTTCCCGGTTCGTCATGTCTTGGGTTGCCAAATGCTTGGACTTTACGCCGCCAAGACTACAAGCTTGGACTTATGCTGCCAAGACTTTACTTTGGACTTCCTTTGCCAAGGTTCACTTGGACTTTACGCTGCCAAGACTACAAGCTTGGTCTTACGCTGCCAAGTCCATCCCTTGTACTTCCTTTGCCAAGATCATACTTGGACTTCCTTTGCCAAGATCATACTTGGACTTCCCTGTCACTTAAACATTTTCGCAATTAGATCACAAGATATTGCCTAACTTAGATGATTATCCAAACATCAAAACATATATAAATGCTTGGAGCATTGTTGCACCAACAATCTCCCCCTTTTTGATGTTTGACAATCATTTAAGTTAGGTCTTTAAAGATACACACTTAATTATCTACATTCCTTCTCCCCCTTTGACATACATCAAAAAGAGAGGAATTCAAAAATGAAAGAATTAAAGGTGTTGGATCTTGGACTAAGGCATAAGATAGAAATTAAGCTCCCCCTTAATCCAAGACATGCTTTATAATGTGTAAACAATATTTGATGCAAAGCATAACAACAATTCAAAAATTAAGTCCTAACTTTGCACCAACAATGGTTTTGGGGATGAAAAAGATATAATTTATGAAAACTCCCCCTAAAACACTGCATTAATTAGTCCTAAAACTTGTTTATACGTAATATTATCATACCATAGTGTTAGGACATCAAAGATACACCAAATATCAAAAAATGGAGTTTATTATCAGAAAACACGATTATGTCGACTGGTTTACGAACGATCATTCTAGGCTCAAATCGAAATTTGACCTTTTCATTAATTTCAAAATGCGATAGAAATTCCAGAAATCTCGAAAAATCACGAAATTTCGCTTACACATTTATGACATCATAGTTTATCAAGGAAAAATAATTTGAAAAATATATGTTTTCCAGATTACAAGATTGATACAAACTTAGAACCTATCAAAAGTTCTAAAGATTTTGCAAACTTTGTATCACTTTTGTGTTCCATTTGAAAACTATTTTTCAAAATATGATGAACATAGTTTAAAATATATATTATTTGGAATTTCCAACCATGTTCTTTGAGCTATGTATTCATTACTTGAATACAAGCCTTCCCAATGATTGGTCCATAAGGTTTTTATGTCTCTAGGTGTGGTATTGGCTCATAGTAATGCATCATAACAAGCATGATGAGCCAAGTACACCTTCACTATCATCTCACATGTTTCTAAGTATTTCAATACAAAAATCAAGGTTTCTTAAGGCTTTTGTGAGATGCATCAAGGTATAAAGAAGCTATATAAGTATAGGATCATGCAAACCTAGAATTTTACTCTACAAAGCACATACCAAGCTCTCTCCTTAATGATGAAAATTCAGCTTCGGGAAGAGCTTTGGTGAAGATATCGGCAAGGTTGGACTTAGATTCTACATAATTAAGTTCAATGTCTCCTCTTGCCACATGATCTCTTATGAAGTGATGTTTCACTTCAATGTGCTTGGTTCTAGAGTGATGTACCAGATTTTTGGTCAAGTTGATGGTACTCACATTATCACAATAAACTTTAATGTTAGAGTAGTGTAGCTCATAGTCCACAAGAGTATGTCTCATCCAAAGTAATTGAGCTACACAACCACCCATAGCCACATATTCGGCTTCGGGGGTTGATAAAGCAACACAATGTTGCTTCCTACTACTCCAACTAACTAGGGAGGACCCAAGAAATTGGCATCCACCACTAGTACTCTTCCTATCCAATTTGCACCCGGCATAATCGGAATCGGTATAACCAAGTAATTTAAATGACCTAGTCCTAGGATACCACAGTCCTACATTTAGGGTGCCTTTAATATATCTTAATATTCTCTTAACGGCTACTAAATGAGATTCTTTGGCACAAGATTGGTATCTTGCACACATACCTACCGCAAATAAAATGTCGGGTCTACTAGCGGTTAGGTATAGTAGGCTGCCAATCATACTCCTATAAAGTTTAAGATCAATTGATTTACCTTCATGATCACTATCTATTCTAGTGCTAGTGGCCATAGGAGTGGTTACAATTTTGGCATTTTCCAAACCAAATTTCTTGATCATTTCATTTGAATATTTGGTTTGATAAATATGAATACCCTCATTGGTTTGTTTGACTTGTAAGCCTAGGAAAAAGGTAAGCTCTCCAACCAAACTCATTTCAAATTCATTTTCCATATTTTTTATAAAGTCTTGAAGAAGATCATCATTCGTTGACCCAAAAATGATATCATCAACATATACTTGGGCTATGAATATATCTTTTAATGTTGACTTTATAAACAAAGTTTGATCTACTTGACCTCTTCTAAAATCCTTAGAAATTAAGAACGATGACAATCTTTCATACCATGCCCGGGGAGCTTGTTTTAACCCATATAATGCTTTCCTAAGCTTACATACATGATTTGGATAATCTATGTTCTCAAATCTAGGTGGTTGCTCTACATATACTTCCTCCTTAATATAACCATTTAAGAATGCCGATTTAACATCCATTTGGTAAAGTTTAAATCCCATGTAGGAAGCATACCCTAAGAGAATCCTAATAGATTCTAACCTCGCAACCGGGGCATAAGTCTCATCATAGTCAAGCCCCTCAACTTGATTGAATCCCCTAGCAACCAACCTAGCCTTATTTCTAGTGATATTTCCTTGATCATCTAGCTTATTCCTAAAAACCCATCTTGTAGTAATTATGGTGCTATCATTGGGTTTAGGTACTAATTCCCACACTTGACTTCTCTCAAATTGAGCCAATTCATTTTGCATTGCCAAAATACAATCCAGATCATGTAATGCATCATTGATCGATTTGGGCTCAAATTGTGAGATAAGAGCTACTTGACTAGTAGGAGGTCTATGAAATGACCTAGTTCTTACTCCTTGAGATAGATCTCCTACTACTTGGTCAAGTGGATGATCTTGATGAATTCTTAGGTTTCTAGAAGGTGTTTCAATTTGACCATTGTTATCTTCCACCATTCTTTCATCATCGGAGTCTCCTCTTCCTCCCCCTTGATCATTACCCCTAATGGTCAAATTTTGAAGTTTTTGGGTAATGTCTTGTTATTGTCATTAATATCCTTATTAATGGAGGACTTTCTAGGGTAGGTACTAGTATTTTCATCAAATTGAACATTGGAAGACTCTTCAATCCCTTTGGTTCTCTTATTGTAGACTCTATACCCTCTACTTGTGGATGAGTATCCAACTAGGATTCCCTCATCCGCTTTTGATTCAAATTTTCCTAAGTTATCTTTGGTGTTTAGAATATAAACTTTACATCCAAAGACTTTGAAATAATGAATTGTGGGTATAGTCCCATTCCATAATTCAAATGGTGTTTTCCCTAAAAACCTATGGATTTGAACCCTATTTTGGATATAGCAAGGGGTATTAACCGCTTCCGCCCACAAGTAGCTAGGTAGAGAATATGCATTAAGCATAGTCCTAGCCGCCTCTTGTAGGGCACGATTTCTCCTTTCCACCACCTCATTTTGTTGGGGTGTTCTAGGACAAGAGAACTCATGGTTGTACCCTTGCTCTAAACAAAATTGTAAAAATTTTAAGTTTTCAAATTCACCACCATGATCACTACGGATTCGGTTGATTTTGAGACTCTTTTCATTTTCAACCTTTTTACTAAATCCTATGATTATTTCTAAGGTATCATCCTTATGTTTCATAAAGTGGACCCAAGTATACCTAGAAAAATCATCTACTATAACCAAACAATATTTATTACCATTTAAAGATGGAGTACTATGGCAATCAAACAAGTCAAGATGCAATAACTCTAATGGTAAAGAGGTGTTAGTTAGAGTTTTACCTTTGTGTGATGCCTTTGTTTGTTTTCCTTCTTGGCATGCATCACACAATTTGTTCTTGACATACTTGATCTTTGGTAGCCCTTTGACCAACTCCATCTTGGCTACCTTGGCTATGTTTTTCATGTTGATGTGCCCCAATCTTCTATGCCATAGCCAACTTTCCTCTTCTTTTGCAACAAAACACTTAGTAGAAATGTTAGAAGCATATGAAAGATCAACATAATAGATATTTGATTTCCTATATCCAACTAACATGCAATCATTTAATTCCTTGTGTCTAATCATGCATTTAGAGGATTCAAAGGAGACATGATAGTTTGCATCACAAAGTTGACTAACACTTAATAAATTGAATTTCATATTTTCAACTAGTAAAACTTTGTGAATGACAATCTTGGGGGATACCTCAATTGTACCTCTACCTAATATCTTGAGTTTTCCACTATTCCCAAAGGACACCGCTCCCTTCTTCACATATTTAATTGTGGAGAACTTGCTCACATCCGGTCATATGTGTTGAGCAACCGCTATCCACAATCCACATACCTCGCTCCTACCTAAATCACATGAAAAACACAAGCTTTGGTACCCAAACATTTGGACCGGTAACATTAAGTAAAAACTTCTTAGGTACCCATGCTTTCTTAACTTTTCCCTTAATGGTTGCTTTCCTATTAATCAATGAAATATAAGCAACTTCTTTTTCTTTTGGCTTATATCCTAAACCGGCCTTGTTATAAACTGCTCTTTGCCTACTAAGAATCATATCAAGACACTTTGAGCCATTTGAAAATTTTTCTAAACATGCTTTCAATTCACTAACCTCATCCCTAAGTTTGTCATTTTCTTCCTTAAGCATGCAAGAATCAACATGTGAAGGTTTTTCATTTCTAATAGCCTTTAGTTCTACCTTCATGCTCTTAACCTTAGATTTAGACTTATCTAGAGCTTTTTGAAGATAGGCAATTGATTTATAAAGGAGCTTAACCTTGGGAGAGTTCATTACCTCATCGTCACTAGATGACGATTCATCGCTTGAGGAATCTTCTTGGCTTGATGTGCCCGAATCATCTCCTAGTGCCATGAGTGCCACATGGCGTGTGATGTGGCAAAGCTCATCATCGGAGGAAGAGTCTTCAACACTTGGTGTGTCCCATGTGGTTTGAGCGACCATGGCCTCCTTCTTCTTCTTTTCCTTCTTGTCCTTCTTTTTCTTTTCCTTTTCCTCCTTCTTCTTTAGCTCCGGGCAATTCGGCTTTATGTGCCCCTTCTTGTTGCAAGCATGGCAAATCACATTATTGTTAAAATTTGAATTACCACTATTTTTACCTCTTGAAGAATGGGACCCCTTTCTTGCATCTCTATTCTTGAATTCCTTTGATTTTCTAAGGAACTTCTTGACAAAATGGGCCATCTCACTAGCCGAATCTTCATCACTACTTGACTCACGCTCCGACTCGGATGATGATGACACCTCTTTCCTTTCTTTCTTCTTCTTTTCTTTCTTCTCAACAAATAGAGCTAAGCCCTTTTCCTTAGAAGACATGTTAGTTTGCTCATGCAATTCAAACTCACAAAATAGTTCATCAATTTTAATTTGCGAAAGATCCCTAGTTACCTTAATGGCATCAACTATAGAAGTCCATAAAGAATTTCTAGGAAATGCTTGTAAAATATACCTTACCAAATCCCGGTTGTCAACTCGCTCACCTATGATATGGAGTCCGTTAACAATTTCTTTGAACCTTCCATGCATTTGGCTTACGGTTTCATGCATCTTCATTTGGAAGGCTTGAAGTTGTCCAATTAGTAGGTCCTTCTTGGCCCTCTTTGACTCCTTGGAACCTTCATTTAGCTCAATGAGTTTTTCCCATAGCTCCTTGGCGGATTCGAAAGGCCCCACCTTGTTGAGTTGCTCCATGGTAATGCCGCATTGAATGGTGAGTACCACCTTGGCATTTGATTCGAATTTGAGGTTCATTTCCCTTGTCCAATCCTTGCTTGGAATAGGGTCTCCATGTTCATCCACCGGTTCCTCGAAGCCATCTACAATGCTATGCCAAATTTCAATATTACTCATAAGATAGTACTTCATCCTACCTTTCCAATACGCAAAATGACTCCCATCGAAGAGCGGTGGCTTGGCGGTGCTATATCCCTCTTGAAGAGACAATGATGTCTTGGTTGATGGTGAGATCTTCCAAGCTATCCGGGCTCTGATACCACTTGTTAGGACCCTTGGAATGGCTAGAGGGGGGGTGATTAGCCTTTATTTCTTTCTACAAAGACGTTAGCGGAAGCAATACAAATATAAACACAAATAAAAGCAAGAAACAAAGCTAACACCCGATGTAACGTGGTTCGGAGATGATGCTCCTACTCCACGGCAATCCGTAAGGTGGATTAGCCCTAATCAATCCTCACTAGAACCTCCTTTGGATGAACCAAGGTGGAGAAATCTTATCTTACAATGCACTCCTCTTCTTTACAATGATGGAAGATTAGGATTAGAGAAGAGGAGGTTTTGGATTGCTAAAAACACTTGGAAAGCTTGGTGAGCACGTAGGTGTAGTTGGGAGCAAGAGCACTAGCTTCACCAAGCTCCCACGGCCCCTTTTATATAAGAGGGTTGTTTTTCCCGTTGATTGGCCGATCGGTCGTGATGCTTACCATCACGATCGCCGGCCAACGGCCAAACGCGATCTCTGCGGAGATTCGTAGCCGCAATCTCCAACGGCCAGGTGATCAGTCGACTGATCCCTCCATCAGTAGACTCATGGTGAGATCAGTCGAGTGATCAAGGCAGCAATGAGTGAGGCCGACTGCGTGGCGATATTCCTTGATCGAGATCGATGCCCTTGGCCGATCGATCACGATCGGCCGATCCGCCCAAGGCGATCGGTGATGGTTAGGTTTTTCACGACTCGGCCGAGCGCTGACCGGACCGATCGATACATCATATCGACGATCGATACTCATCAAGTATGAGTAATTCATACTTGATTTTATACCCTAGACCTAGACTCAACCTTCTAGCTCCTCAATAAGCCTTGCGCCTTCAGGATCCCTCCGAGTCCGCGACTTGTTCATCCTTTGCGCTTTGCTTCCAAGAGCTTCCTTCGGTTTCGTCATGTCTTGGGTTGCCAAATGCTTGGACTTTACGCCGCCAAGACTACAAGCTTGGACTTATGCTGCCAAGACTTTACTTTGGACTTCCTTTGCCAAGGTTCACTTGGACTTTACGCTGCCAAGACTACAAGCTTGGTCTTATGCTGCCAAGTCCATCCCTTGTACTTCCTTTGCCAAGATCATACTTGGACTTCCTTTGCCAAGATCATACTTGGACTTCCCTATCACTTAAACATTTTCGCAATTAGATCACAAGATATTGCCTAACTTAGATGATTATCCAAACATCAAAACATATATAAATGCTTGGAGCATTGTTGCACCAACAAATGGTTCGTACCTCTTGTATATTTTCTTGTAGTTAATTTCAACCAAATTAAACTGTGGATGCACCCTCATGCCTTTAATAGGGTCAAACCAATGACACATAAATAAAATAACTCACAAATCTGAGCCTGGATACGCTACCTCTAAAATTTTATCTAGTAAGCCATAAAATTCATTCCTTGCACCCCCATCAATAGATGACTGAACATAAACTCCGCTATTCATTGTAGTTTTCCCAGTTCCATAAGCTTGAGTATGAAAATTATATTCGTTTATGAAATATGTCGGCCAAGTTTTAACCATTGAATTTGGACCCCATGACAGATGTTTTATTAGGTCTTGCTCAATGTGACCGTGATTATCAAGAACCTAAAGTAAAATAAATATGTGTCATCAGTCAAGATTTATCAAATTTATTATCATATACTACTTACATAATTTTTGAACCATTGTGCAAATTCTTGATCACAAAAATTATTAAACTCATGCTTCGGAAGCTCCGAATATAGAGTTTGAAAAATCCTACAATAAAATTAAATAAAACATGAACAATATTTTATGATATACGAAATGTTTAATATAACTTTTATATACTTACTCGAAATACGACGTTACTTCTGGATAGTTCAATAAAATATATGTATGGGCTGCTCGCCACTCCTGACCAGTTAAGTATCTACTTGTACAAGATCCACTTGGTCGACTAAGGTAATTAAAAATTGAGAATGCCCTCAAATTTGGATCAACGGGACCCTCATCGTTTCTTCCTGCTTTCTAACTCTTGCATTGAACGTGAAGTTCAAAATAATATGATGCAAAAGTTGTAACTTCCTCCACAATATATGCATTAACAATAGAAGCTTCAACATGAGCCTTATTTTTCACTTTTTTTTTCAAGTGATAAAGGAATCTAAGAGTAATACAATAAAATTTATTAGCAAATAAATTAGACTAAATTTGACCAAATGAAATAACAATGAAAAAAAAGTCAAAAAAATTTACCTTTCAAACGGATACATCCATCGAAATTGAACAGGACCTCCAACATTAGCCTCATATGGCAAGTGAACCAAAAGATGCTCCATTGAATAAAAAAATGCCGGTGGAAATATCCTTTCTAAGTTACACATAATAATCGGAATGTCTCTCTGTAATATCTCCATGTGTGAATGACTCAGTACTGTCGAGCATATATCATGAAAGAAAATGCTTAATTCCGTAATTGCACCCCAGACAAAATTTAGTAACAGTTCCTTCAAAGTAATAGGAATTAATCTTTCCATGAATATATGACAGTCATGACTTTTAAAACCTATCAATTTGCATTCCTTCAAATCAACGCATCTACCAAGATTTGAGACATAACCATCATGAAATCTCAATGATTTCAACCATTCACAAACAATCCGTCTCTGATTCTTATTCAATGTATAAACTGCTTTCGGTTTTGGTCCCCTACTATTTGCATCAACATCAAGGGTGGGTCATTTACATATGAGACGCAAATCTTTTCTTACATTCAGATTGTCTTTTGTTTTTCCAGTTATATCCATCACCGTATTTATCAGATTTTCAAAAATATTCTTCTCAATATGCATTAAATCAAGATTGTGATGAATCAAATTACTCTGCCAATACGGTAAATCCCAAAAGATACTCCGTTTTGTCCATTTATGCGTAATTCCATAGTCATATGTTGTAACATTTGGTTCTTCAATAACATATGGAAAGTTAAGCACTTTTTGCCATAAAATTTGATCGGTGAATCTCAATGGTGGAGGTGTTCTTTCAATTCTATTCTTAGTAAATTCCTTTTTATTTCTTTTGAATTTATGATTTGGCGGTAAAAATTGTCTATGACAATCAAAATAACTCGGGTTCTTTCCGTGTTTCAATCTGAATGACTTTGATATCTCCATACATATTGGCCATCCTAAAATCCCCACAGTACTCCACCCTGATAACATCCCATAAGCAGGAAAATCATTTATGATCCAAATAAGTGCAGCTCTCATTATGAACATCTGATTAGTATGGACATCATATGTGGAAACACCCACGTCCCATAGTTGGATCAACTCGACAATCAACGGTTGCATGTAAACATCTATTAACTTCTTCGGATTATGAGGGTCAGGCACAATCAATGTTAAAAACATATAAGGTGTTTTTATACACATACCAGGAGGAAGATTGTATGGAGTTACGATAATTGGCTAGCAAGAATAAGTTCTTCCTATTTTGCTAAATGGAGCAAATCCATCAGCACATAGACCCAACCTGATGTTTCGGGTCTCATTCGCAAACTCAAGATATGTTCGATCAAAATTTTTCCGTGCCTCTGCATCAGATGGATGACACATTAACCCATTCTCTGTTTCATGATTTGCATGTCAAGTCATGTGTTCAGCAGTCACCTTCGAAGCATAAAGCCTTTGCAATCTAGGAGTTAAAGACAAATAGAACATTTGTCTGAATGATTTTAATCGCTTATTACGATTTGATCTCGTGGTACTCTTGTACCTGCATTGACTATAGAATTTACAAGCCTCTAAATCTGCATTCTCTCCCCAATATAGCATACAACCATCTCTGCAAACATCAATTCTTTGCACCTGGAGACCCAAATCTTTCACAAGTTTTTTCATACTGTAAAAATTCTTCGACATTATGTGATCACGCGGCAATACTTCTCCAATAACTTGAACAAAATCATTAAAACATTCTTCGGACACATTATGCTCAGCTTTAACATTCAACAATCTTGCGGTGAGAGATAATTTTGTGTGACTGTCACAACCAGACTACATGGGTTCATCTACAGCTCTCAATACTTCTTGAAATTTTATATATGGCTCATTGTACACATTTTCATTACCACCAATAACTTCTACCTCCTTCAACGGTGTTGAATAATTAGTATACATGTGTTCAAATGCTTGAGAATAACTAGAACTTGCTGCGTTTGGTTCTCTATTCAAATTATGACCAACTGCATCAACTATCATCCTCTGGTATGGATTGAATTGATCATAATATACTTGCTCTCCACTTACTGTCCTTTGTATGTTTCGTCCAACCTCTTCATCGGATATAAACGGTTCACCATGACAAGTCCAATTATAATAATTTGGCATAAAATCAAATCTACAAAGATGTTCTCGAACTTTATCACATTGGAAAAATTTACCATTATGACATTTTTTGCACGGACACCTTAATTTATTTCCATCCATAAACTCAACATTGTTATTAGTAAATCTCAAAAATTGTTCCAACCCAATTATAAATTCATCGGTTAAACCACGACGTTCTAGTAAATTCTTTTTATACATCCAACTTCGTTCTCTCTCCATCGATCCTGTTTTCAAAATTATATCAACGATTAATTATAATTTCTTCCAAACTTCATCCATATATATCAATCTAACCATAAATTTATACTCAAAATAAATTAAAATTTTCTAATACTAAATATGATTTTGTGTGATATTTAATTGCAAACTATAATATCATTTTGAACAAATATAATCTATTAACAGTAATTAAATTATTTAAAATCAAACATTAAGAATAATTATTATAACAGAATTAATAATACTGTAATTAATGTTATAAATATACAATATTTTTACGCATACCTATCCAAATGGAAACAACGTGCAGATGAGCTCACGGCTAGATGAACACTTCACGAACACATCGAACACCTTCAAAGTAGGACAACCTATGAAAAATAATTTTGTATTTAGATTACGACACATTATTATACTAATTTATATAATTTGAATAACATTTGAATTCACGATCGAGATCACATGACAACTGCCAAGTACGAGCAAGTACGGTGCGACGTAACCTTACGCGAGCGAGGACACGCGTGCGATGGTCGCGAGGGCATGTGTGCGGCGGCAACTACAGCCGTGTGCGCACGCGCGTGGCGCCAGCGAGGGCACGCACGCGAAGGCACGTGCATAGCGCCGCGAGGCACGATACGCGGCTACTACCGCCGCGGCGAGGGCATTGGTTGCGAGCATCGCCGCAGCAGCCAGCCGCGAGATCGCACGCGGCACCGCCAAGACGCGGCGCCGCCACGAGTTCACGGCGGCGACCGCGAGCTCACGGCCGGAGGAAGATGGAGGGATTGTGTGCTTCAGGGCGGGATAATTAGGGAAATATTAGCGACGAATATTTTTTCGTTGCTAATTTCGTCGCCAATTTAGTGACGAATCCTATATTCGTCGCCAAATCTGCGATGAATTTTAAATTCGTTGCAGATTCTGTAACGGAAAAAAAATTCGTTGCAGATTCTACAATGAAAAAAAAATTCGTTGCAGATATTTGCAACGAAAATATTTTTTTGTCACAAATTGGCGACGAAAAATGATTTTTGTCGCAAATTTGCGACTAATTTTGCAACGAAAGTTAAATTTTGTAACAAAATTTTTTTTGTTGAAAATTTCATTACAAATTTACAATGAAACATAAAATTCATCGCAAAATTCGTTGCAGATTTGCAACGTACTATTTTCATTGCCAAAGTTCGTCGCCAATTGAATGTTTTTTTTTTGTAGTGGTGGGTACTCCATTGAATTTCAATGTTGAGCATATCTCTAAAAACGTCTCTAGGTGCCGATTAAGGTCTTCAGTTGCAGCTCCTTTGAATTAGCTCTGCTAGACCATGTGTATGAGTGTAGGTTTTAATTCGAAATTATTAGCTATGATGGATGGTCCAGCTATACTCGGCCTATACCCTCTAGCATTGGGAGCTGCATAATCCCGTAGAGGTTGGCTACCTAAGTTCACCAAAGGGGTGTCTTGCTCCTTCATACTTCTCTTTTCAGCTCTCCTACGATGGTAAGTTCGTTCTATTTCTAAGTCTATTGGAAGCAAATTTTCCAGTCTTAAGCGTCTATGCATACGATGAACCAAGCTATGCAATCGAGAGTATATATACTACTTATTAAAAGGAAATCAAATAACCTAAAGCACTAAACCAAATGAAGAAAAACTAAAAACTGAATTAAAGCAAGATGTAATATGACTACTAAAATTAATCTAAATTGAATATGAATAGAAAAAATTCAAAAATGAATAAACTGAAATGAAATAAAATAAAATAAGAACAAATTTAGCCTAGGTTCGATCCAAACTATCTACTTTCGATTCGATATCGAATCAACAATCCCTGGCGACAATGCCAAAAACTTGATGCACGCGAGCACGACCTCAAATCATCGGTGGGAATCATCAAGGACTCCAAGCGCATGCTTGCATTCAATGCCCGCAAATGCACGAATGTCGTCAAGTAATAAAAGATTTATCGATCCCACAGAGACTGAGTTTCGAATACCGTTTGTCCAGTGGATGTTGTTGTTCAGAGTTAATATCTCGAGAATAAGGGTTTCGAGGTTGATGGTAGTCTTTGTTGGATCTTGTAATGGCTAGAGGGGGGTGATTAGCCTTTCTTTGTTTCTACAAGTACGTTAGCGGAAGCAATACAAATACAAATACAAATAAGAATGAGAAACAAGAAAACACCGCTAACACCCGATGTACGTGGTTCGGAGATGACGCTCCTACTCCACGGTAATACGTAAGGTGGATTAGCCCCAGCCAAGCTTCACTAAATACTCCTTTGGATGAACCAAGGTGGAGAAACCTTGTCTTACAATGCACTCCTCTTCTTTACAATGATGGAAGATGAAGACTAGAGAAGAGGAGGTTTAGAATCACAAAAACACTTGGAGAAAACTTGGTGAGCACGAGGGTGTAGCTAGGAATGAGAGCACTAGTTTTACCAAGCTCCCCAAGGCCTCTTCTTATAGAAGAAGGGTTTTTTTCCCGTTAAGCTTTGATCAGTCGACTAATGCTCACCATCAGTTGACTGCCGTCGAAGCTAACGACTTCTGACATAGCGGATCCGCGGGGATTCGCAGCCGCCATTTTCAACGGGAGGCCTATCAGTCGAGTGATCGCCGTGAGGAGTCGAGTGAGACTCCATTCTGTGCCCATTTTCAACTTGATCACCGATCGCTGGCGTGCGATCGATTGCCTTATCGATCGACTTAGATTCCCGCCACCGATCGATAGTCGGTTTTACCGACTCAGTCGAGCACCTTATCAGTCGACTGTTACATCGTATCAGTCGACTGATACTAGTCAAGTATGAATAATTCATACTTGAATTGACTCCCTAGACCTAGACTTGACCTTCTAACTCTTCCTTCAGCCTTGCGCCTGTCTTAAAGAGTTTCCTTCAGCCTCGTCATGTCTTGGGTTGCCAAAAGCTTGGACTTTATGCCGCCAAGACTACAAGCTTAGACTTATGTTGCCAAGACTTTACTTTGGACTTCTTTTGTCAAGGTTCACTTGGACTTTATGCTGCCAAGACTACAAGCTTGGTCTTACGCTGCCAAGTCCATCCTTTGGACTTCCTTTGCCAAGGTTCACTTGGACTTTACGCTGCCAAGGCTACAAGCTTGGTCTTACGCTGCCAAGTCCATCCCTTGGACTTTCTTTGCCAAGGTTCACTTAGACTTTACGCTGCCAAGACTACAAGCTTGGTCTTACGCTGCCAAGTCCATCCCTTGGACTTCCTTTACCAAGATCATACTTGGACTTCCTTTTACCAAGTCTTCATCCTTGGATTTTCCTGTCACTTAAACATGTTCACAATTAGATCACAAAGCATTGCCTAACTTAGATGATTATCCAAACATCAAAACACTTGAATGCTTGGGGCATTGTTGCACCAACAATCTCCCCCTTTTTGATGTTTGGCAATCATTTAAGTTAGGTCTTTACCATATGCATATAATCATATTTTTAATATGAATTCTAACTTAAACATTCCTTCTCCCCCTTTCACATACATCAAAAAGAGAATGATTCATAAATTTCATGAAAGAATTAAAGTTGTTGTATCTTGGACTAAGGTATAAGATTGATATTAAGCTCCCCCTTAATCCAAGATATGCTTCATGATGTGTGAGTAACATTTGAAGCAAAGAATAACAAAAGTTCGAAAGCTAAATCCTAACTCTGCACCAACAATGTAAGTTTGGGGATGAAAAGATATATATTATGAAACTCCCCCTGAAGCACTGCATTAAACAGTCCTAAAAATTTGTTTATACCCAATATTATCATGCTATAGTTTTAGGACATCAAAGATATACTAAATATCAGAAAATGGAGCTATTTATTAGAAAACACAGTGTATCAGTCGACTGGTTTTTCAACGATGATCACTACGCAAATCAATTTCAAATTTTTCAAACAATTCTAGAAACCTCGAAATATCACGAAATTTTGTGTACACATTTCTGAGATCATACTTTATTAAGGAAAAATAGTTTGAAAAATATATGTTTTCCAGATTTCAAGATTGATACAAACTTGGAAACTAACAAAAGTTCTAAAAATTTTGCAAACTTTGTATCACTTTTGTGTTCCACTTGAAAACTGTTTTTCAAAATATGATAAACATAGTTTAAAATATGTTTTATTTGATATTTCCAATCATGTTCTTAGAGCTATGTATTCATTACTTGAATACAAGCCTTCCCAATGATTGGTCCATGAAGTATTCATGTCTCTAGGTGTGTCATTGGCTCATAGTAATGCATCATAACAAGCATGATGAACCAAGCACATCTTCCCTATCATCTCACATGTTCCTAAGTGTCTTAATACAAGAATCAAGGTTTCTTAAGGCTTTTGTGAGATGCATCAAGGTATAAGGCTAACATATGAATATGGGATCATGCAAACCTAGAATTTTACTCTACAAAGCACATACCAAGCTCTCTCCTTAATGATGAAAATTCGGTTTCGGGAAGAGCTTTGGTGAAGATATCGGCAAGGTTAGACTTAGATTCTACATAATTAAGTTCAATGTCCCCTCTTGCTACATGATCTCTTATGAAGTGATGTTTCACTTCAATGTGTTTGGTCATAGAGTGATATACCGGATTTTTGGTCAAGTTGATGGTACTCACATTGTCACAATAAACTTTAATGTTAGAGTAGTGTAGCTCATAGTCCTCAAGAGTATGTCTCATCCAAAGTAATTGAGCTACACAACCACCCATAGCCACATATTCGGCTTCGGTGGTTGATAAAGCAACACAATGTTGCTTCCTACTACTCCAACTAACTAGGGAGGGCCCAAGAAATTGGCATCCACCACTAGTACTCTTCCTATCCAATTTGCAACCGGCATAATCGGAATCGGTATAGCCAAGCAACTCAAAGGATTTAGTCCTAGGATACCAAAGTCCTACATTTAGGGTGCCTTTAATATATCTTAAAATTCTCTTAACGGCTACTAAATGTGATTCTTTGGCACAAGATTGGTATCTTACACACATACCTACCGCAAATAAGATATCGGGTCTACTAGCGGTTAGGTATAGTAGGCTACCAATCATACTCCTATAAAGTTTAAGATCAATTGATTTACCATCATGATCACTATCTATTCTAGTGCTAGTGGCCATAGGAGTGGTTACAATTTTGGCATTTTCCAAACCAAATTTCTTGATCATTTCATTTGCATATTTGGTTTGATAAATATGAATCCCTTCATTGGTTTGCTTGACTTGTAACCCTAGGAAAAAGTTAAGCTCTCCAACTAAACTCATTTCAAATTCATTCTCCATGTTTTTTATAAAGTCTTGAAGAAGATCATCGTTTGTTGACCCAAAAATAATGTCATCAACATATATTTGGGTTATAAAGATATCCTTTAATGTTGACTTTATAAACAAGGTTTGATCTACTTGGCCCCTTCTAAAATCCTTAGAAATTAAGAAAGATGACAATCTTTTATACCATGCCCGGGGAGCTTGTTTTAACCCATATAATGCTTTCCTAAGCTTATATACGTGGTTTGGATAATCTATGTTCTCAAACCTGGGTGGTTGTTCTACATATACTTCTTCCTTAATATAACCATTTAGGAATGCCGATTTAACATCCATTTGATAAAGTTTAAATCCCATATAGGAAGCATACCCTAAGAGAATTCTAATAGATTCTAACCTAGCAACCGGGGCATAAGTCTCATCATAGTCAAGCCCCTCAACTTGATTGAATCCCCTAGCAACCAACCTAGCCTTATTTCTAGTGATATTTCCTTGGTCATCTAACTTATTTCTGAAGACCCATCTTGTAGTAATTATGGTGCTATCATTGGGTCTAGGAACTAACTCCCATACTTGACTCCTCTCAAATTGAGCCAATTCATCTTGCATTGCCAAAATCCAATCCGGATCATGTAATGCATCATTAATCGATTTGGGCTCAATTTGTGAAATAAGAGCAACTTGACTAGTAGGAGCTCTATGAAATGACCTAGTTCTTACTCCTTGAGATAGATCTCCTACTACTTGGTCAAGTGGATGATCTTGATGAATTCTTAGGGTTCTAGAAGGGGTTTCAAATTGATCATTGTTATCTTCTACCCTCCTTTCATCCTCGGAATCTCCTCTTCCTCCCCCTTGATCATTATCCCTTATGGTCAAATTTTGAAGCTTTTGGGTAATGTCTTGATTATTGTCATTAATATCCTTATCAATGGAGGACTTTCTAGGGTAGGTACTAGTGGTTTCATCAAATTGAACATTGGAGGACTGTTGGAGATTTGAGGTCGCTACAGGGGGTGAATAGTGTCGTGTGATCGTTCTTTGATGGAATTTGTTGCGTGATCGTCTCTACAATTTCGTTAGTACGCAGCGGAAATAGAAATAATACAATAACGAAATACAACAAACACAACAAGAACACGAGTATGTAACGTGGTTCAGAACCGCACAGTTCCTACTCCACGGATTGGGTTCATACGAACCCTAGCGATGCAAATCACACACCACTATAATAAACACTCCTTCTCGACACAAGTCGGAGGCGGAGAAACCCCTTACAAGTAATCTTACAACAGTAAGAAACTAAAACAAGCAATTACAACAATTTATATGAAATGCAAGTAAAGAAAAACACTTTATAAGAGCTTTTGATTGCTTGATCTTTGATTGCCTTGAACTAGCTTTGAAGGACTGGAAAGCACCAACTTTCCCCTTCAATTTCGCCCAAGAAAATCGCTATCTTTTCCTCCATCACGAGCTCCTTATATAGCTTCAACCTGTGCTGGAAAAAATCAATCAGTCGACTACTCGGGACCATCAGTCGACTAATCACACTGTTGCTGTGAGACAACTGTGTAATCTACGCTGGAAAAATCCAACGGCTAGGACATCAGTCGACTGATCATGAGCATCAGTCGACTGATGAGCCATCACTCGACTGCTCATCCCAGCGGTCGAGTGAGACTCCATTCTGTGCCCCAAAATCCGAGCATCAGTCGACTGATCACAAGATCAGTCGACTGCCCATCAATGGCAGTCGACTGCTAGGGCAATTCCCACAGTCAAACCCTAGTTGACTATGTCAGTCGACTGCTACACGGCACCAGTCGACTGGCACACCTCAAATATGAGGTTTTAGCTCAAGTATGGTGCCCCCATACTTGCTAGACCACCCTTAGTCTAGACCTAAGCCTTCTAGCCACCTCCATCAGCCTTACGCCTCTCGGATCCCTCCAAGTCATCCATGACTTATTCATCAATCGCGCTAGCCTTCAGGTGCTTCCATCGGCTATGTCATGCTAACGGTGTCTACACCGCCAAGGCACATTGGACTTACGCTGCCAAGACTTCCGCTTGGACTTTACGCTGCCAATACCAAACCCCTTGGACTTCAAATGCCAAGATTCAAGCTTGGACTTTCCCTTGCCAACCTATGTTGGACTTTCCATGCCAAGACCCATGCTTGGACTTTCCTTGTGCCAAGTACTCAAGACTTGGACTTTCCCATGACAATTACATTGTCATATGTTTTTGTCGAAATATCAAAACATCACTCGAGCCAAGCTCGAGTCCTGGTCAATCGTGACCTGGGCCGATTGCACCAACAATCTCCCCCTTTTTGATGTTTGATAAAAACCAAACAAACCATTTGAGTTAGACCACTAACTCAAGTCTCTTACCAATTATTCCAAATTGGTAATCCCAAACATTCTCCCCCTTTTTGACATACATCAAAAAGGTTATCTCTCTAAGGAGGTCAAAGTCTCATGTCCCAATGAGATCTTACAATCTCTCCCTCGGTTTAAAAATACCTAGGATGTCTATCATCTTCCTAGTGATAAGTCCCATATCACTCAAGAGAGGTAATCCTATTCACTCTCCCAATTTCCAAATTGGGTATCAAGAGCCCATCAATTTTCCCAATTGATGATACTCTCCCAATAACTTCTCCTCTTCAAGGAGAAAAATACATCCATCATCCCAAGATGGATACCTCCCCCTAAAGGCTTGCTCCCCCTTGACCATTGCACCAACAATATCCTTGGGAAGTCCCTAAGCCAATAGGAACTCTAAGCCATCAAAATTAAGGTTAGAAATTCAACATTGAACTTTCCAACACCTTAAAATTGATACAAAAACTAAACACCTCTTTTAATCCATATCCAATGGATTTTCACCCTTCATCATGCTTCCCAAAGCATATCCTAGGGTTATGAGTGGTTAGGAACCTTAACCGCAGCTGAAATCGGGTTAAACAACCTTGGTTACCCCAAGCTATCAGTTGAGTGATTCAGAAATTAGTCGACTGACACGCTCATCAGCCGACTGCCACCCAGGGGCAATCGACTGATTACTGAAAATCTCGATTTTCAAGTATCAGAAACGAGTTTTGGAAAATCATAACTAATTATACGTATATCGAAAAATCACGAAATTTGATACGTATAATACTTATGACCAATACAATGGGTGAAAAATGTTTGAAAAATATTTTACTCATAAAATAACGAAATTGATACAAAATCCAAAAATAACTAAAAACTTTAAAGTTTAAGATCACTTTGTATCAATCTCATCAATAGTGATTGCTATCAAAAGATAGACTTCACCAAGGTTTTTCAAAATGATTTTAAAATGTTTTCAAAACCCTATTTTGGATCATATTTCTTGGGCTCTATGTACATGACTTGTACACAAGCTTTCCTAATGATCCACATGTTGAGTTAAGATGAGTTTGGGTTCAACTAGATGCAAAAACTATGCACCTTGAACTTAACTCATATCCTAGCATCTCACATGTATCTAGGGTGTGTAAATACGCATACATGTCAATTGGATGTGAGATGTGGGTTTTGGTTCATTTAATCTAGGGTTTCATGCATTTCCTAGGCAACCCTACTTGATTCCCTTATAAATGGGACTTCAAGTCATGCCATTGTCCTTAGTTCAATTTTAATCAATTTAATGCATGAAATGATCATGACATAAAGATAGCAATAATTAAGCATGGCCAATGATCATGATGTCATGGTATATAATAAAATCTAAAAACATATGACATTTAAAACCTTAATCCTAAAACATGAACATGACATATAAAATGATTAAAAGTAAGCATGATGTCATGGCATGACATATGACAAATCAAAGCATGGAAAATAAGATATCAAGCTATATAATACCTAAATTTTAATATTAGTTGCCATTTCATATAATTAATTATATTTTTCCATATTTCTACTTTTCTCCCAAATGTGCCAAAAACCCAAAATGACACATTAAAACCTCTAAACCTAAATTGTGCCGATTTGATCAATTTATCAAACTTCTTAAAAATGATATTGGCACATCCTAAAATCTTTTAGGATTAAAGCTCAAATGTATTTCCAAGGTAACCATAACCTTGAAAATATCCTAAAGTGCCACCTTTATCAAGGTTGAGTTAACTACCCATCCAATCAAGGTTGGCACACCCTAAACCCATCTAGCGTGAATCAATCACGCTCTTAGGAACCCAAAACCGATTTGAGCTCCTAGGGTTAATTAGGTATTCCTTAGGGATAACCTTCCTAGATACCTTCCTAATGACCCTCCTAGGCTTGTTATCCTTGGTCATTTGGGTCTTACCTAGGTTGACTCTAGGGGTAACTCCCCTTGCAACCTTCTTAGTGGCGACCCTAGGTTTCCTAGAAACCCTAGCCACTAGGCACACCCTTTGGTCAACTCTAGGGATGACTTCCCTATCGACCTTGGTCTTCCTAGACCTAGTTTGTATCCCATAATCAAATGGAACACTATGGTAAGCCACCTTAGGCTTAGGTTTGTGACCCAAACCTTGCTTGTCCTTGGTTGACTTTTGACTCTTAGGTCCTAAGTGTTGACTTTGAGATTTGGACCTAGACTTTTGATCATTTGACCCTTTAAATTGGTTTTGTATGTTCCTAAGAGTCTTCTCAAGTTTTTCAAGACTTGACCTCAAGGCTTGGTTCTCAATCTCTAATTGCCCAATTTTAGAGTTTTGATTTAAATCATGGGCATAGGACTTCCTAGGCATATGCCTAGTCCATTTTGGGTTTAGACCTAGATGTTCTCCTATTTTCTTGATTGATTCCCTAGGTAAAATATTTTTAGGGACATTAGTCCCAAATTTCTCCTTACTCCTAAGGTTAACATTTTTAGCTCCTAAGCACATATATCTATTATTCCTAGCATGCTTTTCATGAATGATTGCAAGATTACTTAAGTTATTTCTAGCATGCTTTTGCTTGTAAATTGAAGAAGGAGCAAAATTAGAAGTTACCCTAGGGTTTGCCTTAGCTCCCCCTACATATGATGCTCCATTTTGAGTCTTCTTGTCCCCCTTCTTGCATTGACTCCGGAAATGTCCCGGTTGTCGACACTTGAAGCAAATGACTTGTTCTTTGCTCTTTTGCGTTGAGGGACCGGCATCCTTGACCTTTGGAGCCGGTGGAGCTTTCCTAATCTTCTTTGGGCACTTGCTCTTATAGTGCCCGATTTCCCTACACTCAAAACATATTATATTCATTTTATTATTAACACATATGTTTGAGTTACCTAGGTTAATGAAGACCGGAATAGGACTTTGGGCTTCTTCATCTTGACCGAATGTTGAAGCTTCTTCTTGATGTTCCGGTGTGGAAGTTCTCTCCTCCCTTTCAATCCTTGAGGTGGATGCTTCTTCCACTTCCTCCACCGATCCGGAAGTTGACTCTCTATCAACCTCCGAATCCTCAAGCTCTTTAGATGATGATGTACTTGCTTGAGCTTGAGAGGGTGAGCACTCCTCTTCTTCTTCTTCTTCTTGGATTGATGATGAATTTTCATGAAGCTTTGCCACTTGGCTCCACAAATTCTTAGCATCCATATAGTCCCCTACCATACACACAATCTCATTAGGGACCAAATCAAGAATAAATTTTACTACCTTCATGTTTTTCTCGAAGGCTTGGAGTTGATCTTCACTCCACTTCTTCTTCTTGAGGAACCCTCCCTTTGGTCCTATTGGATAGCTATATCCCTCCATTAAAATGGACCATTCTTCGAAGTCCCTCATCATTAAGAAATATTCGATCCTTGCCTTCCATTGTCTAAAACCTTCTTGTCCATAGAAGGTATACGGGATAGGTGTGTTGATATCCCATCCCAATTGTCCTTGGACTTCCATCTTTCCCTCTAGCGTCTTGACTCCGGGTTGTTAATCCGTAGAAGAGCCCCGGGCTCTGATACCAATCGTTGGAGATTTGAGGTCGCTAGAGGGGGGTGAATAGCATCGTGTGATCGTTCGTTGATGGAATTCGTTGTGTGATCGTCTCTACAATTTCGTTAGTACACAGCGGAAATAGAAATAATACAATAACGAAATACGACAAACACAACAAGAACATGAGTATGTAACGTAGTTCGGAACCGCACGGTTCCTACTCCACGGATCGGGTTCATACGAACCCTAACGATGCAAATCACACACCACTATAATAAACACTCCTTCTCGACACAAGTCGGAGGCGGAGAAACCCCTTACAAGTAATCTTACAACAGTAAGAAACTAAAACAAGCAATTACAACAATTTATATGAAATGCAAGTAAAGAAAAACACTTTATAAGAGCTTTTGATTGCTTGATCTTTGATTGCCTTGAACTAGCTTTGAAGGACTGGAAAGCACCAACTTTCCCCTTCAATTTCACCCAAGAAAATCGCTATCTTTTCCTCCATCACGAGCTCCTTATATACGGGACCATTAGTCGTGATCGCTGTGAGACAACGGTGTAATCCACGCTGGAAAAATCCAACGGCTAGGACATCAGTCGACTGATCATGAGCATCAGTCGACTGATGAGCCATCACTCGACTGCTCGTCCCAGCGGTCGAGTGAGACTCCATTATGTGCCCCAAAATCTGAGCGTCAGTCGACTGATCACAAGATCACGATTTGCGTCTCAATCGATCGCCCATCAATGGCGATCGCTAGGGCAATTCCCGCAGTCAAACCCTAGTTGACTATGCCAGTCGACTGCCACACGGCACCAGTCGACTGGCACACCTCAAATATGAGGTTTTAGCTCAAGTATGGTGCCCCCATACTTGCTAGACCACCCTTAGTCTAGACCTAAGCCTTCTAGCCACCTCCATCAGCCTTACGCCTCTCGGATCCCTCCAAGTCATCCATGACTTGTTCATCCATCGCGCTAGCCTTCAGGTACTTCCATCGGCTATGTCATGCTAACGGTGTCTACATCGCCAAGGCACATTGGACTTACTCCGCCAATACTCCCGCTTGGACTTTATGTCGCAAATACCAAACCCCTTGGACTTCAAATGACAAGATTCAAGCTTGGACTTTCCTTTGCCAACCTATGTTGGACTTTCCATGCCAAGACCCATGCTTGGACTTTCCTTGTGCCAAGTACTCAAGACTTGGACTTTTCCATGACAATTACATTGTCATATTTTTTTATCGAAACATCAAAACATCACTCGAGCCAAGCTCGAGTCCTGGTCAATCGTGACCTGGGCCGATTGCACCAACAAGGACTCCTCAATCCCTTGGGTTCTCTTATTGTAGACTCTATATCCTCTACTCGTAGATGAGTATCCAACTAGGATTCTCTCATCCGCTTTGGATTCAAATTTTTCTAAGTTATCTTTGGTGTTTAAAATATAAACTTTACATCCAAAGACTTTGAAATAATGAATTGTGGGAATAGTCCCATTCCATAATTCAAATGGTGTCTTTCCTAAAAACCTATGGATTTGAACCCTATTTTGGATATAGCAAGCGGTATTAACCGCTTCCGCCCACAAGTAGCTAGGTAGAGAATATGCATTAAGCATAGTCCTAGCCGCCTCTTGTAGGGCACGATTTCTCCTTTCCACCACCCTATTTTGTTGGGGGGTTCTAGGACAAGAGAACTTATGCTTGTACCCTTTCTCTAAACAAAATTGTGAAAATTTAGAATTCTCAAATTCACCGCCATGATCACTACGGATCCAATTGATTTTGAGACTCTTTTCATTTTCAACCCTTTTACTAAATCCTATGATTATTTTTAAAGTATCATCCTTATGTTTCATAAAATAGACCCAAGTATACCTAGAAAAATCATCTACTATAACTAAACAATATTTGCTACCATTTAAAGAAGGAGTACTATGGCAATCAAATAAGTCAAGATGCAATAGTTCTAATGGTAAAGAGGTATTCGTTAAGGTTTTACCTTTGTGTGATGTCTTTGTTTGTTTTCCTTCTTGGCATGCATCACACATTTTGTTCTTGACATACTTGATCTTTGGTAGCCTTTTGACCAACTCCAACTTGGCTACCATGGCTATATTTTTTATGTTGATGTGCCCCAATCTCCTATGTCATAGCCAACTTTCTTCTTCTTTTGCAACAAGACACTTAGTAGAAATGTTAGAAGTGTTGGTGCAATCAGACCCAAAGGATGTTTTTGGTGATTGACAAGGGTTTAAGTCAAGGTGATAATTATGTGTTATCTCATACGGTTGTTTGAGATGTATTTTCAGGAAATCTCTTGTAGGTCGAGGACTGGATGCAAGATTGATGAAGACCTGGACGTGGAGTCCTGGTAAGTGAAGACCCGGACGTGGAGTCCTGGCAAGTGAAGACCCGGACGTGGAGTCCTGGCAAGTGAAGACCCGGACGAGGAGTCTTGGCAGTGAAGTCCCGGAGTCGTGGCCTCTTGGCAGTGAAGACCCGGACAGGGAGTCTTGGCACGAAGTCCCGGAGATGATTCCTGGCATGGAAGACCTATGAGCGAATTCATAGGCATCGGGTAAAGGTGGTAGTCGAGGTGGCGCCTCGATCGGAACCTCTTGCTCTTGTCGGCGGCGTCGATTCATACCAGCCGTCGGCGATGCCTCGACTGATGCTTGGTTCAACTAAGCAGACGCAAGGAGGTGTCGATTGAGAGCTCGACTGCTCTAGACAAGCGAGTTAGGTTCGATCGATCGGCGGCGCCCCGAGGTTATTCTTCTGTAGAGACAAGCCCGCATCGGTTGATGTCTCGACTGTGGCATGTATGTTTGTAGGAAAACCGACAACAGTCGAGGCGGCAACTCGACTAGAGCTTTGATCCAACGGAACAGACGCAAGGGATTGTCGACTGGGAGCTCGACTGTTGCTCTGTTCAGTTGGAACCAAAGCCTTCCTTTCGAAGCGGCGACTCGACTAGAGCTTTAATCCAAGCGAAGCAAGGGATTGTGATCGAGCTCGATTGTTGCTCTGCTCTTGATTGGAACCAAAGCCTGCCAGTCAAGGCGTCGGATCATCGCCTCGACTGGACCTATGTTTTCAACGGAAATAAAACTAATTATGGTCCAAATCTTACCGTTGAAGACATTAATAAATGCCAATTAATGCTCCAGTTGAGGCGACTCGACTGGGCGGGCAGAAAAGCCTTAATCAGGCTCGAGCTATCAAGTATTCTGGGCTTATATATTTCAAAGTTAAAAAAGAAGAACTTATGACATTTTCTAAAAAAAGACACGAGGGAAAAAGCTTCTTCATTCTTAAAAGCCTTGATCATCCAACAGGAGTGTCAACGATTCAGCAAGCAAGAAGCATTTTCATTCACTCTGAAATCTGTACTCATTTTACTGCTTCTTCATTGTCTACTGTAAGCTTTCTTGTAATGTTTCTGATAAACTGTGCAAAAGGGTTTCTCCACCTTCGGTGTATCACTGAGAAGGAGAAGTTTATAGTGGTGGTGTGCATCACTAGAGCCGACGAGGGCTCAACCGTGGAGTAGGGACTTGTGTTCCGAACCACGTAAAATTGGTGTGTTTGCGTTTGTCATTTTTTCTGTATTCGTTTTCTTGTTTCCGCTGCGTACTAATCATTGTAGAAGGGTACAACGAATCGAAAAGACGAGCGTAGCTATTCATTCCCCCACCTTTCTAGCGACGCCAACGATCCTACAAGAAGCATATGAAAGATCAACATAATAAATATTTGATTTCCTATATCCAACTAACATACAATCATTTAATTCCTTGTGTCTAATCATGCATTTAGAAGATTCAAAAGACACATGGTAGCTTGCATCACAAAGTTGACTAACATTTAATAAATTGAATTTCATATTTTCAACTAGTAAAACTTTGTAAATGACGATTTTGGGGGATACCTCAATTGTACCTTTACCTAATATCTTGAGTTTTTCACTATTTCCAAAAGACACCGCTCCCTTCTTCACATACTTAATTGTGGAGAACTTGCTCACATCCCCGGTCATGTGTGTTGAGCAACCGCTATCCACAATCCACATACCTTGCTCTCTTACCTAAATCACATGAAAAACACAATCTTTTGGTACCCAAACATTAGGACTGGTAACATTAAGTAAAAACTTCTTAGGTACAGATGCTTTCTTAACCTTACCCTTAATGGTTGCTTTTCTATTAATCAATGAGATATAAGCAACTTCTTTTTCTTTTGACTTATATCCTATACCAGCCTTGTTGTAAACGACTCTTTGTCGGCTAAGGATCATGTCAAGATATTTTGAGTCATTCGTAAATTTCTCTAAGCATGCCTTTAAGTCACTAACCTCATCCTTAAGTTTGTCATTCTCTTCCTTAAGTATGCAAGAATCAACATGTGAATGTTTTTCATTCCTAATGGCCTTTAGTTCTACCTTCATGCTTCTAACCTTAGATTTAGACTTATCTAGAGCCTCTTTAAGATAAGCAATTGATTTATAAAGAAGCTTAACTTTAGGAGAGTTTATTACCTCATCGTCACTAGATGACGATTCATCGCTTGAAGAGTCTTCTTCTTGGCTTGATGTACCGGAGTCATCTCCTTGGGCCATGAGTGCCACATGGCGTGTGACGTGGCAAAGCTCATCATCGAAGGAGGAATCTTCAACACTTGTTGTGTCCCATGTAGTTTGAGCCATCATGGCCTCCTTCTTCTTCTTCTCCTTCTTATCCTTCTTTTTCGTTTCTTTTTCTTCCTTCTTCTTTAGCTTCGGGCAATTTGGCTTTATGTGCCCCTTCTTATTGCAAGCATGGCAAATCACATTATTGTTAAAATTTGAATTACCACTAAACTTACCTCTTGAAGAATGGGACCCCTTCCTTGCTTCTCTATTCTTGAACTCCTTTGATTTTCTATAGAGCTTCTTGACAAAGTGGGCCATCTCACTAGACGAGTCTCCATCACTACTTGAATCATGCTCCGACTCGGATGATGATGACACTTCTTTCCTTTCTTTCTTCTTCTTTTCCTTCTTTTCAACAAATAGAGCTAAACCCTTTTCCTTAGAGGACATGTTAGTTTGCTCATGCAATTCAAACTCACAAAATAATTCATCAATTTTAATTTGAGAAAGATCCCTAGTTACCTTAATAGCATCAACTATAGAAGTCCATAGAGAAGTTCTAGGAAATGCTTGAAGAATGTACCTTACCAAATCTTGGTTGTCAACTCGCTCACCTATGACGTGGAGTCCATCACAATCTCCTTAAACCTTCCATGCATTTGGCTTACGATTTCATGCATCTTCATTTGGAAGGCTTGAAGTTGTCCAATTAGCAAGTCCTTCTTGGCCCTCTTTGACTCCTTGGATCCTTCATTTAGCTTAATGAGCTTTTCCCATAACTCCTTGGCAGATTCGAAAGGTCCCACCTTGTTGAGTTGCTCCATTGTAATACCGCATTGGATGGTGAGTACCGCCTTTGCATTTGATTCGAACCTCCTATTCATTTCCCTTGTCCAATCCTTGCTTGGAATAGGGTTTCCATGTTCATCCACCGGTTCCTCAAAGCCATCTACAATGTTATGCCAAATCTCAATATTACTCATTAGATAATACTTCATCCTACCTTTCCAATACGCAAAGTGACTCCCATCGAAGAGCGGTGGCTTGGCGGTGCTATATCCCTCTTGAAGAGTCATTGATGCCTTAGTTGATGGTGAAATCTTTCAAGTTATCCGGGCTCTGATACCACTTGTTGGATCTTGAAATGGCTAGAGGGGGGGTGATTAGCCTTTCTTTGTTTCTACAAGTATGTTAGCGGAAGCAATACAAATACAAATACAAATAAGAATGAGAAATAAGAAAACACCGCTAACACCCGATGTACATGGTTCGGAGATGACGCTCCTACTCCACGGTAATCCGTAAGGTGGATTAGCCCCAGCCAAGCTTCACTAAATACTCCTTTGGATGAACCAAGGTGGAGAAACCTTGTCTTACAATGCACTGCTCTTCTTTACAATGATGGAAGATGAAGACTAGAGAAGAGGAGGTTTAGAATCACAAAAACACTTAGAGAAAACTTGGTGAGCACAAGGGTGTAGCTAGGAATGAGAGCACTAGTTTCACTAAGCTCCCCAAGGCCTCTTCTTATAGAAGAAGGGATGTTTTTCCTATTGAGCTTTGATCAGTCGACTGATGCTCACCATCAGTCGACTGCCGTCGAAGCTAACGGCTTCTGACAAAGCGGGTCTGCGGGGATTCGCAGCCGCCATTTTCAACGGGAGGCCTATCAGTCGACTGATGAAGCGATCAGTCGAGTGATCGCCGCAAGGAGTCGACTGTCGGTTCCTGTCAGTCGACTGATAGTCCGGTTTTCAGCCTGACTCAGTCGAGCACCTTATCAGTCGACTGCTACATAGTATCAGTCGACTGATACTAGTCAAGTATGAATAATTCATACTTGAATTGACTCCCTAGACCTAGACTTGACCTTCTAACTCTTCCTTCCGCCTTAAAGAGTTTCCTTCGCCTCTTCATGTCTTGGGTTGCCAAAAGCTTGGACTTTACGCCGCTAAGACTACAAGCTTGGACTTATGCATCCCTTGGACTTCCTTTGCCAAGGTTCACTTGGACTTTACGCTGCCAAGACTACAAGCTTGGTCTTACGCTGCCAAGTCCATCCCTTGGACTTCCTTTGCCAAGGTTCACTTGGACTTTACGCTGCCAAGACTACAAGCTTGGTCTTACACTGCCAAGTCCATCCCTTGGACTTCCTTTACCAAGATCATACTTGGACTTCCTTTTACCAAGTCTTCATCCTTGGATTTTTCTGTCACTTAAACATGTTCACAATTAGATCACAAAGCATTTCCTAACTTAGATGATTATCCAAACATCAAAACACATGAATGCTTGGGGCATTGTTGCACCAACAGTCTTAACTCATGTACAGTGTCAATCGGAGGAAGCGAAGGTAGGTTCGAAGTTCCCTAAGATGATTCTAGGACTTCGGTTTCACTCGTGCATCGTGGAACATACTATCAATTAAATGCTTTTGGGATCTCTAATTACGATCTTACAGGAGGATCATCATGCATTTGTCTGATGAACTTTTGCTTCTACCGTGAACTGTCTATTCCTAACCAAGTTTCCCTTTCGGATCGTCAGAGCTCAGGGGGTTGATACCGTTGGGAGTCCTTTGTCACTAAGGTCTCTTAACCCTTCTAGAGTTAATCTCTCCTACTTTGGGCCTTCTACTAAGATAGGTTATTGGGCTACCAAGATGTCCTAATAATTTCTATGAAGAGGCGGATCGTATTTCATATCCTACTCTATCATATTCTATCTTCTACAATTAAGGGAGGGTGGATGACCGCAAGGTTCATCCTTGGTCCTTCTAGATTTTTGATACAAAGGCTCTCACCCTTGTATCGCCTATGTTCAATATAAATAGAATCAAGACATAATCTTCATCAATCTAAACAACACAAAATTGCAAATAGATTCAAAAGAGATGAATAACTATTTGAACTAGCATGTCCATATACACAAGTTACTCTCTAATCCTAGAATTGAAGTATCTACTCTATAGATAAATGAGAATAAACACAAGACATCTTAAGAAAGGTCATTCCAATGCAAGTAGAACAAGAAAATAAAGAAAGTACTTTCTGTCCTATCCAATTTGCATGTCTTGGTTGTTCTCCACGTGCCGAAGCATCGAGATGGTTCTTCTAGTCGCTTCCTTTCTCCCCGTTGCGAGTCTCCGATGCTTTTTAGGGCACCTTCTTGTTGTCCTAGTCGTCGGGCCTCCTCCCTAGGGTTTGAGCGTGCCTTCCTATTTATAGAAGAGGAGTCAGGTTTCATTAAATCTCTATGAAACCCTAGTTGTGTCAAGTCATCCTAGCACCACACGGTCATGTGGAATCCACACGGGTGACCATATGGGACGCTGGAATTTCTGTCTGATTTTGGCTTGGGGGGTTGGACACGGCCGTGTGAGATTCATACAACCAAGTCATGTTCGTCTCTAAACTATCCGATGAATGCCTTATTTTGCTTTGGAGAATGCCCGTGTTTTGGGAGAAACACGACCAGAGTATGCTCGCCTTCCTTTGGCTCCAAAAGTGTGTCGTTTTACCTTCAAAATGTCATCCTACATATAAAAATAGCAAGAGCGGATCTCCAAACTAGAAAATAGGAAATGAATACAAAACTATGAAGAATATGCATTAAACCAGTACAAAATGCAATGAGATGTGTGCTAAAACTACTCCTAAAACCTTATATGTTTTGCTCACATCAAAGTGCAGAACTGAAGTCATTTCATATACTTGTTAATGGAGGATCGCGACATTTTTTCAACTGAAAAAAAAATAAAAAAAAAGGAATTAGTTATTAATCAATAAGCTTGATCTCTATGGGGCTTAACCCATAATAGAAAAGTAGGTATTCTTCAATCAATAACCTAACATCAAAATGAATGTCTCGAAGGACCTCAATAGTTCTTTTGTAGGTCGAATTGTCCTTGAAGTGACCCAACTTAGACTAGGGTGGAATCTCAATTTGCCAACGAGTCAACCAAAGGGTGAGATTGATTGGGTATAGAAGTAGTGCTCTTTCTAGTGTTTGTGAGAGGTCAGTTAATTCTATAAAAATTGTGAAGAATGCCAGATGATGAAGTAGAAGACCCAACTCTTTTTATGGTAAAAGAAGTAATAGAAGATGATGAGGGAGAGGGGGATATAGTAGAAACGGAAAATAACAACAACTCCATAGAAGAGTCAAAAAGAATTGGAGGTTAGTTGGCTAAGGGAAATCATGAAGTACAAGAAGATCTCTTCAAAAAAGGGAGAAAGGGGGAAGCGAAGGTCGCCAATCAGTTTGCCATAAAAGAATGTGGCGTAACTGATGGGTGGCAAATAGAGGCATTAAGAAGCTAGGGTAATTTGAAGTAGGTGGTATGTTTAATTTGTATATAGAAGGTGGTATGAAGGGCTGAGTTTTTGATCTTAGTGTAGCTTGTTGGGATCTTTGTAATGGCTAGAGGGGGGGTGATTAGCCTTTCTTCGTTTCTACAAATACGTTAGCGGAAGCAATACAAATACAAATAAGAATATGAATAAGAAAACAATGAAAGAAATGCTAACACCCGATGTACGTGGTTCGGAGATGACGCTCCTACTCCACGGCAATCCGTAAGGTGGATTAGCCCTAGCCAATCTTCACTAAAACCTCCTTTGGATGAACCAAGGTGGAGAAACCTTTTCTTACAATGCTCTCCTCTTCTTTACAATGATGGAAGATTAAAATCTAGAGAAGAGGAGATTTAGAATCTCTAAAGCACTTGGGAAAGCTTGGTGAGCACGAGGGTGTAGCTAGGAATGAGAGCACTAGCTTCACCAAGCTCCCCAAGGCCCCTTCTTATAGAAGAGGGGTTGTTTTTCCCGTTGGGCTTCGATCAGTCGACTGATGCTTACCATCAGTCGACTGCCGCCGAAGCCAACGGCTTCTGAACCAGCAGATCCGCGGAGATTCATAGCCGTAATTTCCAACGGCCAAGTGATCAGTCGACTGATCCCTCCATCAGTCGACTGATGGAGTGATCAGTCGAGTGATCGTAGGCCGCAGTCGAGTGCGACTACATTCTGTGCTCATTTTTGCGCTGATCAGTCGACTGCCACTGTTGGCAGTCGACTGATTGCAACATCAGTCGACTGCCACTGCCAAAGCAGTCGACTGATAGTCAGGGTTTCACCCTGACTCAGTCGAGCACCTGACCAGTCGACTGATACATCGTATCAGTCGACTGATACTCATCAAGTATGAGTAATTCACACTTGATTTTACACCCTAGACCTAGACTCAACCTTCTAGCTCCTCATTAAGCCTTGTGCCTCCAGGATCCCTCCGAGTCCGCGACTTGTTCATCCTTTGCGCTTTGCTTCCAAGAGCTTCCTTCGGTTTCGTCATATCTTGGGTTGCCAAATGCTTGGACTTTACGCCGCCAAGACTACAAGCTTGGACTTATGCTGCCAAGACCTTACTTTGGACTTCCTTTGCCAAGGTTCACTTGGACTTTACGCTGCCAAGACTACAAGCTTGGTCTTACGCTGCCAAGTCCATCCCTTGGACTTCCTTTTCCAAGATCATACTTGATCTTCTTTTGCCAAGGTTCACTTGGACTTTACGCTGCCAAGACTACAAGCTTGGTCTTATGTTGCCAAGTCCGTCCCTTGGACTTTCCTTGCCAAGATCATTCTTGGACTTCTCTTTTACCAAGTCTTCATCCTTAGATTTTTCTATCACTTAAATATATTCGCAATTATATCACAAAGCATTGCCTAACTTAGATGATTATCCAAACATCAAAACATATAAATGCTTGGAGCATTGTTGCACCAACAATCTCCCCCTTTTTGATGTTTGACAATCATTTAAGTTAGGTCTTTTAAAGATACACACATAATCATATTTTCAATTCTAACTTAAACATTCCTTCTTCCCCTTTGACATATATCAAAAAGAGAAGGATTCATAAATGAAAGAATTAAAATTGTTGTATCTTGGACTAAGATATAAGATTGATATTAAGCTCCCCCTTAATCCAAGACATGCCTCATGATGTGTAAATAATATTTGAAGCAAAGCATAACAGAAATTCAAAAATTAAGTCCTAACTTTACACCAACAATGGAAGTTTGGGGATGAAAAAGATATAATTTATGAAACTCCCCCTAAAACATTGCAGTAAACAGTCCTAAAACTTCCTTTATACTCAATATTATCATACTATAGTTTTAGGACATCAAGGATACACTAAATATCAGAAAATGGAGCTAATTATCAGAAAACACGGTGTATCGATCGACTGGTTTCTGAACCAGTCGACTGCTACGCCTGAAATCTGAATTTCAGCCTTTCAACCCAACTTCAGAAATGCGGTAGAAATTCTAGAAATCTCGAAAAAACACGAA
Organism: Wurfbainia villosa; assembly: GCA_025175895.1. Lineage (NCBI taxonomy): Eukaryota > Viridiplantae > Streptophyta > Magnoliopsida > Zingiberales > Zingiberaceae > Wurfbainia > Wurfbainia villosa. Next base: position 4,696,858 of record CM046008.1, read on the forward strand.
ATTTTGCGTACACATTTCTGGAATCATACTTTATTAAGGAAAAATAGTTTGAAAAATATATGTTTTCCAGATTTCAAGATTGATACAAACTTGGAACCTAACAAAAGTTCTAAAGATTTTGCAAACTTTGTATCACTTTTGTGTTCCACTCGAAAACTGTTTTTCAAAATATGATGAATATAGTTTAAAATATATATGATTTGGAATTTCCAACCATGTTCTTAGAGCTATGTATCCATTACTTGAATACAAGTCTTCCCAATGATTGGTCCATAAGGTATTCATGTCTCTAGGTGTGTCATTGGCTCATAGTAATGCATCATAACAAGCATGATGAGCCAAGTATACCTTCCCTATCATCTCACATATTTCTAAGTGTCTCAATACAAAAATCAAGGTTTCTTAAGGCTTTTGTGAGATGCATCAAGGTATAAGGTTAACATATGAATATAGGATCATGTAAACCTAGACTTTTACTCTACAAAGCACATACCAAGCTCTCCATAATGATGAAAATTCGGTTTCGGGAAGAGCTTTGGTGAAGATATCGGCAAGGTTAGACTTAGATTCTACATAATTAAGTTCAATGTCTCCTCTTGCCACATGATCTCTTATGAAGTGATGTTTCACTTCAATGTGCTTGGTCCTAGAGTGATGTACTGGATTTTTGGTCAAGTTGATGGTACTCATATTATCACAATAAACTTTAATGTTAGAGTAGTGTAGCTCATAGTCCACAAGAGTATGTCTCATCCAAAGTAACTGAGCTACACAACCACCCATAGCCACATATTCGTCTTCGGTGGTTGATAAAGCAACACAATGTTGCTTCCTACTACTCCAACTAACTAGGGAGGACCCAAGAAATTGGCATCCACCACTAGTACTCTTTCTATCCAATTTGCACCCGGCATAATCGGAATCGGTATAGCCAAACAACTCAAAAGACCTAGTCCTAGGATACCAAAGTCCTACATTTAGGGTGCCTTTAATATATCTTAAAATTCTCTTAACGGCTACTAAATGTGATTCTTTGGCACAAGATTGGTATCTTGCACACATACCTACCGCAAATAAGATATCGGGTCTACTAGCGGTTAGGTATAGTAGGCTACCAATCATACTCCTATAAAGTTTAAGATCAATTGATTTACCATCATGATCACTATCTATTCTAGTGCTAGTGGCCATAGGAGTGGTTACAATTTTGACATTTTCCAAACCAAATTTCTTGATCATTTCATTTGCATATTTGGTTTGATAAATATGAATACCTTCATTGGTTTGTTTGACTTGTAACCCTAGGAAAAAGTTGAGCTCTCCAACTAAACTCATTTCAAATTCATTTTCCATGTTTTTTATAAAGTCTTGAAGAAGATCATCATTTGTTGACCCAAAAATAATGTCATCAACATATATTTGGGCTATAAAGATATCCTTTAATGTTGACTTTATAAACAAGGTTTGATCTACTTGGCCTCTCCTAAAATCCTTAGAAATTAAGAAAGATGACAATCTTTCATACCATGCTCGGGAAGCTTGTTTTAACCCATATAATGCTTTCCTAAGCTTATATACATGGTTTGGATAATCTATGTTCTCAAACCCGGGTGGTTGCTCTACATATACTTCCTCCTTAATATAACCATTTAAGAATGCCGATTTAACATCCATTTGGTAAAGTTTAAATCCTATATAGGAAGCATATCCTAAGAGAATTCTAATAGATTCCAATCTAACAACCGGGGCATAAGTCTCATCATAGTCAAGCCCTTCAACTTGATTGAATCCCCTAGCAACCAACCTAGCCTTATTTCTAGTGATATTTCCTTGGTCATCTAGCTTATTCCTAAAGACCCATCTTGTAGTAATTATGGTGCTATCATTGGGTCTAGGTACTAACTCCCATACTTGACTCCTCTCAAATTGAGTCAATTCATCTTGCATTGCCAAGATCCAATCCAGATCATGTAATGCATCATTGATCGATTTAGGCTCAATTTGTGAAATAAGAGCAACTTGACTAGTAGGAGCCCTATGAAATGACCTAGTTCTTACTCCTTGAGATAGATCTTCTACTACTTGGTCAAGTGGATGATCTTGATGAATTCTTAGGGTTCTAGAAGGGGTTTCAAATTGATCATTGTTATCTTCCACCCTTCTTTCATCATCGGAATCTCCTCTTCCTCCCCCTTGATCATTACCCCTTATGGTCAAATTTTGAAGTTTTTGGGTAATGTCTTGATTATTGTCATTAATATCCTTATCAATGGAGGACTTTCTAGGGTAGGCACTAGTGGTTTCATCAAATTGAACATTGGAGGACTCCTCAATCCCTTGGGTTCTCTTATTGTAGACTCTATACCCTCTACTTGTGGATGAGTATCCAACTAGGATTCCCTCATCTGCTTTGGATTCAAATTTTCCTAAGTTATCTTTGGTGTTTAGAATATAAACTTTACATCCAAAGACTTTGAAATAATGAATTGTGGGAATAGTCCCATTCCATAATTCAAATGGTGTCTTTCCTAAAAACCTATGGATTTGAACTCTATTTTGGATATAGCAAGCGGTATTAACCGCTTCCGCCCACAAGTAGCTAGGTAGAGAATATGCATTAAGCATAGTCCTAGCCGCCTCTTATAGGACACGATTTCTCCTTTCCACCACCCCATTTTGTTGGGGTGTTCTAGGACAAGAGAACTCATGCTTGTACCCTTGCTCTAAACAAAATTGTGAAAATTTAGAATTCTCAAATTCACCACCATGATCACTACGGATCCGGTTGATTTTGAGACTCTTTTCATTTTCAACCCTTTTACTAAATCCTATAATTATTTCTAAGGTATCATCCTTATGTTTCATAAAATAGACCCAAGTATACCTAGAAAAATCATCTACTATAACTAAACAATATTTGTTACCATTTAAAGAAGGAGTGCTATGGCAATCAAATAAGTCAAGATGCAATAATTCTAACGGTAAAGAGGTATTAGTTAGGGTTTTACCTTTGTGTGATGCCTTTGTTTGTTTTCCTTCTTGGCATGCATCACACATTTTGTTCTTGACATACTTGATCTTTGGTAGCCCTTTGACCAACTCCAACTTGGCTACCTTGGCTATGTTTTTCATGTTGATGTGCCCCAATCTCCTATGCCATAGCCAACTTTCTTCTTCTTTTGCAACAAGACACTTAGTAGAAATGTTAGAGGCATATGAAAGATCAACATAATAAATGTTTGATTTCCTATATCCAACTAACATACAATCATTTAATTCCTTGTGTCTAATCATGCATTTAGAGGATTCAAAAGAAACATGGTAGCTTGCATCACAAAGTTGACTAACACTTAATAAATTAAATTTCTTATTTTCAACTAGTAAAACTTTGTGAATGACAATTTTGGGGGATACCTCATTGTACCTCTACCTAATATCTTGAGTTTTCCACTATTTCCAAAAGATACCGCTCCCTTCTTCACATACTTAATTGTGGAGAATTTGCTCACATCCCCGGTCATATGTGTTAAGCAACCGCTATCCACAATCCACATACCTTGCTCTCCTACCTAAATCACATGAAAAACACAAGCTTTTGGTACCCAAACATTTGGATCGGTAACATTAAGTAAAAACTTCTTAGGTACCCATGCTTTCTTGACCTTACCCTTAATGGTTGTTTTCCTATTAATCAATGAAATATAAGCAACTTCTTTTTCCTTTGACTTATATCCTAAACCGGCCTTGTTGTAAACGGCTCTTTGTCGACTAAGGATCATATCAAGATATTTTGAGCCATTTGAAAATTTCTCTAAACATGCTCTTAATTCACTAACCTAATCCTTAAGTTTGTCATTTTCTTCCTTAAGCATGCAAGAATCAACATGTGAAGGTTTTACATTCCTAATGGCCTTTAGTTCTACCTTCATGCTCTTAACCTTAGATTTAGACTTATCTAGAGATTCTTTAAGATAGGCAATTGATTTATAAAGAAGCTTAACTTTGGGAGAGTTCATTACCTCATCGTCACTAGATGACGATTCATCACTTGAAGAGTCTTCTTGGCTTGATTTACTGGAGTCATCTTCTAGGGCCATGAGTGTCACATGGCGTGTGATGTGGCAAAGTTCATCATCGGAGGAAGAATCTTCAACACTTGGTGTGTCCCATGTGATTTGAGCCACCATGGCCTTCTTCTTCTTCTTCTCCTTCTTGTCCTTCTTTTTCTTTTCCTTTTCTTCCTTCTTCTTTAGCTCCGGACAATTTGGCTTTATGTGCCCCTTCTTATTGCAAGCATGGCAAATTACATTATTGTTAAAATTTGAATTACCACTAATTTTACCTCTTGAAGTTGTCCAATTAGCAAGTCCTTCTTGGCCCTCTTTGACTCCTTGGATCCTTCATTTAGCTCAATGAGCTTTTCCCATAGCTCCTTGACGGATTCGAAAGGGCCTACCTTGTTGAGTTGCTCCATGGTAATACCGCATTGAATGGTGAGTGCCGCCTTTGCATTTGATTCGAATCTCCTATTTATTTCCCTTGTCCAATCCTTGCTTGGAATAGGATTCCCATGTTCGTCCATCGGTTCCTCGAAGCCATCTACAATGCTATGCCAAATTTCAATATTACTCATTAGATAGTACTTCATCCTACCTTTCCAATATGCAAAATGACTCCCATCAAAGAGTGGTGGCTTGGCGGTGCTATATCCCTCTTGAAGAGCCATTGATGCCTTGGTTGATGGTGAAATCTTCCAAGCTATCCGTGCTCTGATACCACTTGTTGGGATCTTTGTAATGGCTAGAGGGGGGTGATTAGCCTTTCTTCATTTCTACAAATACGTTAGCGGAAGCAATACAAATACAAATAAGAATACGAATAAGAAAGCAATGAAAGCAATGCTAACACCCGATGTACGTGGTTCGGAGATGACGCTCCTACTCCACGGCAATCCGTAAGGTGGATTAGCCCTAGCCAATCTTCACTAAAACCTCCTTTGGATGAACCAAGGTGGAGAAACCTTTTCTTACAATGCTCTCCTCTTCTTTACAATGATGGAAGATTAAAATCTAGAGAAGAGGAGATTTAGAATCACTAAAGCACTTGGGAAAGCTTGGTGAGCACGAGGGTGTAGCTAGGAATGAGAGCACTAGCTTCACCAAGCTCCCCAAGGCCCCTTCTTATAGAAGTGGGGCTATTTTTCCCGTTGATCAATGATCGATGCTTACCATCACGATCACACCGGGCCAACGGCTTCTGAACCAGCAGATCCGCGGAGATTCGTAGCTGTAATTTCCAATGACCAAGTGATCAGTCGATTGATCCCTCCATCAGTCGACTGATGGATTGATCAGTCGAGTGATCATAGGCCGCAGTCGAGTGCGACTACATTATGTGCTCGTTTTGCGTGATCGATCACCGATCGCATCGCGGCGAACATTGCAACATCGGCCGATCACATTGCTAGCGATCGATAGTCGTGGTTTCACCGACGACTCACGCTGACTGACGATCGATACATTGTATCAGTCGACTGATACTCATCAAGTATGAGTAATTCACACTTGATTTTACACCCTAGACCTAGACTCAACCTTCTAGCTCCTCATTAAGCCTTGCGCCTCTAGGATCCCTCCGAGTTCGCGACTTGTTCATCCTTTGCGCTTTGCTTCCAAGAGCTTCCTTTGGTTTTGTCATATCTTGGGTTGCCAAATGCTTGGACTTTACGCCACCAAGACTACAAGCTTGAACTTATGCTGCCAAGACCTTACTTTGGACTTCCTTTGCCAAGGTTCACTTGGACTTTACGCTGCCAAGACTACAAGCTTGGTCTTACGCTGCCAAGTCCATCTCTTGGACTTCCTTTGCCAAGATCATACTTGGTCTTCCTTTTCCAAGGTTCACTTGGACTTTTCGCTGCCAAGACTACAAGTTTGGTCTTATGCTTCTAAGTCCATCCCTTGGACTTTCCTTGCCAAGATCATTCTTGGACTTCTCTTTTACCAAGTCTTCATCCTTGGATTTTCCTGTCACTTAAACATATTCGCAATTAGATCACAAAGCATTGCCTAACTTAGATGATTATCCAAACATCAAAACATATAAATGCTTGGAGCATTGTTGCACCAACATAGCTTGATCTGGTAGCTTTGAACCAGAAGGTAATAACATGTTGAGAATCCATTGTGGGTTAGATAGAAGGAAGAGGAGGGGAGGGACTCACAGGATGAAGTCAAAGAGTAGAAGCTTGATGACGATGAAAAGTGACAAGTGTTAGGCTTTTGAACGTCCCTGAGCTCTGATAATTAAAGAGAAAAGGGCCAGTAAGGGGTCGTTGGATGTAGAGTGAGAGTGTGGGTCATGCTCCTCTGCCATTGGATCAAGCGTATGATGACCTATCGTATACATCATCTTTCGAATTCGGAGCAACAATCAAAGATTAATGATCGATGAGACATGTGAGGTGGAAGATTCACAAATTCCCAATGCATTTTCAAGATTAGAGGGGTGATTCGAATCCCAAAATGACGACATGGTTTGATAGATTCTCGAGGAATTACTGAGGAACAAGATCGGTCGGGTCACAAGGTTATAGTAAAGGAGCCCAGCTAGGATGGGCCTCGTGGATCCTAATGATAAAAATCTTAGTGCTTCGGAGTCGACATATCTAGTTAGTCGAATGCTTCCTCCTTCAACTGGATGCAGGGAGGAAGCTTGTGATGTGGCAGAGATAACAAGGATCCATGTGTTAAGGGTCGGACTTGGTCAACACGGAGACACATTGGATGGACACATGGCAAGTGTGTGGATTTCAAGATGAAGTCGTGGCTTCAGAGCCGACCTAAATTATACCGAAGAGAGAACTGTTGGTGCAATTGGTCCAGGTCACAATTGTCCAGACTCGAGTGATACTCGAGTAGTGTTTTGATGTTTGACAATGTGCTCGAGTGGGACTTGAGTTGGAGTTGGATTTGAGTATGGATTTGACTATGGGATGGTATGGGACATCCGTAGTCATATGGAGATGAGTGTGAAGTCAAGAAGGTCAAGGTTGACTAGATACTTGGCAAGAAAAATCTAAGTCGGTCATGGGTAATGGACACTTGGTATTGGAAAGTCTACCTGGGAGTTGGCAAGGGTGAAGTCCAAGTGAGTCAAGGTTAACTAAACACTTGGCACGAGAAGAGAAAAATTCCAAACAGATTAAGGAGGATGAGATGTTTGGTGAAGTAAAGTCCTGATAGGTTACGGTTGACTAGAGGCTAGGCAAGTGAGGAAAATCCAAGTATAGATGTTTGGCAAAGGGAAAATCCAAGGATGAAGCCTTATCAATGGAGGTCTCGGAGGCGAGGCCTCTTAGCAATGGGGAAGTGTACTCGATGGCATGACAACCGATGGAAGTACTTGAAGCCTAGAGCAAAGAGTGAATGAGTCGTGGAGGATTCGGATGGACCCTAAGGGCGTGAGACTGATGGAGGTAGTTAGAAGGCTTAGGTCTAGGCCAAGGGTGACTGATCAAGTATGAAGGGATCATACTTGGATGAAACCTCATGTTTGAGATTTAATAGTCAACTGGATATGTCGACTACTGAGGAAGAGTAGTTGACTAGCCGAGGGTGCTTGGGATTCAGATTAAGTGCTTGGCATTGTGTGGCTCAGGAACCGACCATGGTGCTTAGTAGTCGACTACTGAGGAAGAGCAGTCGACTGGCTGAGGGTGCTCGGGATTTAGACTAAGTGCTCAACACTTGGTGAGTCGATAAACGAGCTAGGTGTTAGGCAGTCGATTGTTGCTGTAGAGCAGTTAACTGGTGGTCAAGCGAGAGGAAGTCCGACTATGCGACTCGACACTGTGGTAGTCCGGCGACGTGAGAAACAGTGCTATGACCCACAGTCGACTGTTATGGTATAGCAGTTTGTTGGTGCAATCGGCTCAGGTCACGATTGACCAGACTCGAGTTTGACTCGAGTAGTGCTTTGATGTTTAACATTAATGTCTGACAATATTTTGGGGAGATTGTTAGTGCAATCAACCCGGATCATGATTGACTAGACTCGAGTTTGACTCGAGGGGTATTTTGATGGTTGACTAGGGTTGCCCATGTGATGAAGAAAGTCCAAGTCATAGGTACTTGGCATGGAAAGTCCAAGTGGGACACTTGGCATTTGGGAAAGTCCAAGTCTTGTGTACTTGACATGAAAAGTCCAAGCATGAGTCTTGGCAAGGGAAAGTCCAAGCTTAAGTCTTGGCAATTGGAAAGTCCAACATGTAGTTGGCATGGAAAGTCCAAGGGTGTAGTCTTGGCCACGTAAATTCAAGGGTGTAGTCTTGGCGGTGAAAGTCCAAGTCATGAGTACTTGGCAATTGGGAAGTCCAAGGGGTGATATTGGCGGCGTAAAGTCCAAGGGTGGAGTCTTGGTAGCATAAGTCCAATGGTTGGCGGCGTAAAGTCCAAGTTGTTGGTGCAACAATGCCCCAAGCATTTATATGTTTTGATGTTTGGATAATCATCTAAGTTAGACAATATTTTGTGATCTAATTGTGAACATGTTTAAGTGACAGGAAAAATCCAAGTATGAAGACTTGGTAAAGAAAAAGTCCAAGTGTGATCATGGCAAAAGAAGTCCAAGGAAAGAGCTTGGCGGCATAAGACCAAGCATGTAGTCTTGGCAGCATAAAGTCCAAGTGAACCTTGGCAAAGGAAGTCCAAAGGCAAGTCTTGGCAGCGTAAGTCCAAGCATGTAGTCTTGGCAGCGTAAAGTCTAAGCATACTTTGGCGGAGAGAAACCCAAGATATGACGAAACCGAAGGAAGCTCTTGGAAGCAAGCGCAAAGGATGAACAAGTCACAGACTCGGAGGGATCCTGGAGGCACAAGGCTAAAGAAAGAGCTAGAAGGTTAAGCCTAGGTCTAGGGAGTCAATTCAAGTATGAATTACTCATACTTGACGAGTATCAATCGACTGATATGATGTAGTAGGCGACTGATAAGGTGCTCGACTGAGTCAGGTTGAAACCCTGATGATCAATCGACTGCCAAGAGTTGGAAATCGATTGATGCTGCAATCAGTCGACTGCCAGCTCTTGGCAGTCGACTGATCAAGTCGACAATGGGCACAAAATGGAGTCTCACTCGACTCCGCATGGGGATCACTCGACTGATCGCTTCATCAATCGACTGATCAGGCTGCCGTTGGAAATGGCGACTGCGTATCTCTGTGGATTTGCCTCGTCAGAAGCCGTTGGTTTCGACGACAGTTGACTAATGTTATACATCAGTCGACTGATCATGGCCCAACGGAAAAATAACCCTCTCTCTATAAAAAGAGGGCTAGGGATGCTTGAGAAGGCAAGTGCTCATCTTCCAACCTTGTTCTCAAGCTCCCACGAATTTTCAAAGGCTTTCTTTGTGTTAATTTCTTCTCTTCTCCTAAATCTCATTTTCATCATTATAAGAAGAGGAGAGTGTCTTGTAAAGAAAAGCTTCTTAGTGGAATTGCTTTGGGTTGATCCACCTTAAGGATTGTCGTGGAGTAGGAGTGTTATCTCCAAACCACATAAAGGCTTCGTGTTAGCATTTGTGTTTAGCTTCTTGTTTTTGTTTTAGTATTTGCTTCTGCTAACATTTCTTATAGATTTCATAAAGAGGCTATTCACCCCCCTCTAGCCTTCCAAGGATTCCTAACACAAGCGTAGTCTTGGCAGCATAAGTCCAATGTGCCTTGGCGGTGTAGACACCATTAACATGACAATAGCTGATGGAAGCACCTGAAGGCTAGCATATGGATGAACAAATCATGGATGATTTGGAGGGATCTGATAGGCGCGAGGCTGATGGAGGTAGCTAGAAGGCTTAGGTCTAGGCTAAGGGTGGTCTAGCAAGTATGGGGGCACCATACTTAGGGTTAAAACCTCATGGATGATGTTATCAGTCGACTGATATTATGGTCAATCGACTGATGGGAGTCGACTAGAGTTCAACTATAACAAATGGCCTAGCAGTCGATTGCCAGCATTGGGCAGTCGACTGATGGCCGGAGCAGTCGATTGCTGGTCGAGTTTTCGGGGATAGAAAGTTTTCGAGTCGAGTGTTAGGGTTTGACAATCGAGTGATGACTCGATCAGTCGGCTGATGGGCATGATCAGTCAACTGATGGTCTATCCATTAGAATTTATCCAACGTGGCTCATGTCATTGTGAGACAACGGCTACAGGAGCAGTCGACTGATGGTCTCGATCAGTCGACTGCTAGGTGAAATCCAGCCCGAGTTGCAGGTTTAAAAGGAGCACAAAGGGAGGGATTTGGCAACTGATTTCTTGGGCAATTTGGAGCGATTTGCTGGTGCAAATCAGGGTCTTCATGGCTAGTCCAAAGCAATCAACAAGCAAGCTTCCAAAAGATCTCTTGTAAAATATTTTTCTTTACTTGCATTATATTTTATACTTGTACTTGCTTGTATTCAATGAATTACTTAGTGCAATCTCTTGTACGAGGTTTCTCCACATCCGACGTGGTGTCGAGAAGGAGTTTATTGATTGGTGGTGTGTATTTGCATCGCTAGGGCTCGTTCGAGCCCAACCCGTGGAGTAGGAACTTTGAGGTTCCGATCCATGTTATATTTTTGTGTACTTATGCTTGTGTTGTGTACTTGTTTGTATCTTTATTATTTCCATTGCGTATACTAACATTTTGTAGCAAGCACGATTAAATTCCATCGCACGACGACATTGCTATTCACCCCCCCCCTCTAGCGAGCGCATAGATCCTAACAAGTAGTATCAGAGTGGGTCGTTCTTCATCGGCTTCGCCTCCGAGAGAGCAAAAGTGCTAGAGGAAATGGAGCTCAATGAGAGATTGGGTGATGACATCAACATTCCACCTTCCTTCAACTGCGAAGACTTCGCATATTGGAAAGGTAGAATGATGTATTTTTAATGTGTGATTATGATAATTGGATAAGTGTGATGGTAGGGTTTGATACTCCAAAAGACGAAGAAGGAAGAAGAATCAAGAAGAAGAATTGGAGTCACGAACAACTCCGATACTACAACATCAACAATATGGTAATGGGTATTTTGCTTAATGTAATCCCTAATGACATTTTGATCAAGATAGGGGATTGTAAAGACGCCAAAGAGCTATGGAGCAAATTGGTGAAATATCATGAAGACCTATCATTGGCTCAATTGGAAAGAGAGCCCGAAGAAGAGGAAAAAAGCACGTCCTCATAAGAAAGTGAGGATTCAGAGATCGAGGAGTGTTCAACATGTTAGGGATCGTTTGGAAGGGCTAGAGGGGGGTGAATAGCGTCAATGGAATTCTTTCGCGTTCGTGTCTACAATTTCGTTAGCGCAACGGAATATAGATATAATACAATAATGAAATGGACAAGCACACACAAAGACACGAAGATTTAACGTGGTTCGGAACCGCACGGTTCCTACTCCACGGATCAGGTTCGTACGAACCCTAGCGATGCCAATCACACACCACTATGAAATAACTCCTTCTTGACACGAGTCGGAGGCGGAGAAACCTCTTACAATTGTTTACAACAATAAACAAATAGCTACAAGCAAATACAATGAAATACAAAGCAAAACTAGTAAAGAAAACACTTTACAAATGCTCTTGAATGCTTGATCGCTAGGTTGATCGAGTAGCACTTGGAGACCCTGAATTGCAGTAGCAACTCGTCCCAAATCGCCTCAAAGAACCCTTAGTTTTTCCTCCATCACGAGCTCCATATATAGCTTCAACCTGTGCTGGAAAAAGTCGATCAGTCGACTGATCGGGACCATCAGTCGACTGATGCCACTGTTGTCATGAGACAACGGCTAGATCCACACTGGATAAGTCCAACGGAACCTTCATCAGTCGACTGATTGTGACCATCGCCGATCGATGGAGTCCTCATCACCACCGAAGTCTCGACTCCATTCGTGGCCGATTTCGAGCACCGATCGATTACGATCACGGGCCGATCGCCGAAAGCATCACGATCGCTAGGCCATAACCCGCAGTCAAACCCTAGTTAACTCGGTCCAGTCGACTACCACATGGCACCAGTCGACTGGCACACCTCAAACATGAGGTTTTAACCCAAGTATGGTTCTCCCATACTTACTAGACCACCCTTAGCCTAGACCTAAGCCTTCTAGCCACCTCCATCAGCCTCACGCCTCTCGGATCCCTCCAAGTCATCCATGACTTGTTCATCCATCGCGCTAGCCTTCAGGTGCTTCCATCGGCTATGTCATGCTAACGGTGTCTACACCGCCAAGGCACATTGGACTTACGCCGCCAAGACTCCGCTTGGACTTTACGCCGCCAACCATTGGACTTATGCCGCCAAGACTCGCTTGGACTTTACGCCGCCAATATCAATCCCTTGACTTTCTCTTGCCAACCCATGTTGACTTTCCATGCCAAGACCATGCTTGACTTTCCTTGCCAACCCATGTTGGACTTTCCATGCCAAGTACTCAAGTTGACTTACCTTGCCAAGACCCATGCTTGACTTTCCTTGCCAACCCATGTTGACTTTTCATGCCAAGACCCATGCTTGGATTCTTCATGCCAAGTGTCCCACTTGACTTTCCATGCCAAGTACTCAAGACTTGGACTTTACCAAATGACAATTACATTGTCAAACATCAAAACATCAAAACATCACTGAGTCAAACTCGAGTCCTCGGTCAATCGTGACTGGGCCGATTGCACCAACAATCTCCCCTTTTGATGTTTGACAAAAACCAAACAAATTATTGAGTTAGAACACTAACTCAAATCCTTACCAATTATCCCAAATTGGTAAATACTCTCCAAATGTTCTCCCCAAACATTCTCCCCTTTTGACTAACATCAAAAGGTTTTCTCCAAGGAGGTCAATGTCTCATGTCCCAATGAGATCTTACAATCTCCCACTTGATCCAAAAATACTTAGGATGCCTACCATCTTCCTAGTGATAAGTCCAATATCACTCAAGAGAGACAATCCCATTTACTCTCCCAATTTCCAAATTGGGTCTCAAAAGTCCCATCAATTTCCCAATTGATGTCATATTCTCAATAACTTCTCCTCTTCAAGAAGAAAACACATCCATCATCCCAAGATGGATACCTCCCCTAAAGGCTTCCCTTGACCATTGCACCAACAATGTCCTTGGGCAGTCTCTAAGCCAATAGGAATTCTAAACCATCAAAAATAAGGTTAGAAATTCAATATAGAACTTTCCAACACCTTAAAATTGATACAAATCCTAAATACTTCTCCTAATCCATATCCAATGGATTTTCACCCTTTATAATGCTTCCCAAAGCATATCCTAGGTTAGGAAATCGGGTTAAACAACCTTTTTACCTCGAAATCAACTACCAATGAGTGATTCAAATGACTGGCACTATCATCGATCGCCACCTAATAGCGGTCGATCGATAATAAAATTTCCGAATTTTCGCTTATCGAGTGAATTTCAGAAAATCATAAATAATTATATGTATATCGAAAAATCACGAAATTTGATACGTATAATACCTATGACCAATACAATGGGTGAAAAATGTTTGAAAATTATTTTACCCATAAAATACTGAAATTGGCACAAAGTTCAAAACCATTGAAATTTTCAATGTTTTGGTCCTACTTTGTATCAACTTCATCAATGGTGATTGCTATCAAAAGATAGACTTCACCAAGGTTTTTCAAAATGATTTTAAAATATTTTCAAAACCTTGTTTTGGATCATACTCCTTGGGCTCTATGCACATGACTTGTACACAAGCTTCCCCAATGATCCACAAATAGAATTAGATGAGTTTTAGTTCATCTAGATGCAAAAACTATGCACCTTGAAATTAACTCATATCCTAGCATCTCACATGTATCTAAGGTGTATAAATACACATACATGTCAATTGGATATGAGATGTGGGTTTTGTTCATCCTAATCTAGGGTTTCATGCATTCTCTAAGGCAACCCTACTTGATTCCCTTATAAATGGGACTTCAAGTCATGTCATAGTCCTTAATTCAATTTCAACCAATTGTCTTAAATGCATGAATGTATGATCATGGCAGAAATAATAGCATTATTAAAACATGGCCAATGATCATGATGTCATGGCATATGATAAAATTTAAAAACACATGACATTTAAAACCTTAAACCTAAATATGTACATGACATATAGAATGATTAAAAATAAGCATGATGTCATGGCATGTTATATGGCAAACAAAGTATGGCATATAAAATATATAGGTATAGTAATACCTAAATTTTAATATTAATTGTCATTTCATATAATTAATTATATTTTACCATATTTCTATTTTTCTCCCAAGTGTGCCAAAAACCCAAAATGGCACACTAACCTCTAAACCTAAATTGTGCCAATTTTGATCATTTTATCAAACTTCTCAAGTAATATTGGCACATCCTAAAACTTTTAGGATTAAGACTCAAATGTATTTCCAAGGTAACCATAACCTTGAAAATGACCTAACATGCCACCTTTGCCATGGTTGAGTTAACTACCCATCCAATCAAGGTTGGCACACCCTAAACCCATCTTAGCGTGAATCAATCACGCTCTTAGGAACCCAAAACCGATTTGAGCTCCTAGGGTTAATTAGGTATTTCTTAGGGATAACCTCCCTAGATACCTTCCTAATGACCCTCCTAGGCTTATTAGCCTTGGTCATTTGGGTCTTACCTAGGTTGACTCTAGGGGTAACTCCCCTTGCAACCTTCTTAGTGGCCACCCTAGGTTTCCTAGAAACCCTAGCCACTAGGCACACACCATGGTCAACTCTAGGGATGACTTCCCTATTGACCTTGGTCTTCCTAGACCTAGTTAGTGTTCCATAGTCAAATGGAACACAATGATAAGCCACCTTAGGCTTAGGTTTGTGACCCAAACCTTTCTTGCCCTTGGTTGACTTTTGACTTTTAGATCCTAGATGTTGATTTTGTATCTTATTTAGGGTCTTTTCAAGTTTCTCAAGCCTTGACCTCAAGGCTTGGTTCTCTAATTCTAATTGCCCAATTTTAGAATTTTGATTTAGACCATGGGCATGGTTCTTCCTAGGCATATGCCTAGTCCATTTAGGGTTAAGGCCTAGATGTTCTCCTATTTTCCTAATTGATTCTCTAGGTAAGATATTTTTAGGGACATTAGTCCCAAATTTCTCCTTATTCCTAAGGTGAACCTTCTTAGCTCCTAAACAAATATGTTTGTTATTTCTAGCATGCTCTTTATGATAAATAGCAAGAGAATTGAAACCCTTAGCATGCTTTTGCCTATTAACTAAAAGGATGCATTATTAAAATATACCTTAGGGTTAGCTTTGGAAGCTCCCCCTACATGTGTAGCTCCCTCTTGGGTCTTCTTCTTCCCCCTAGGACATTGATTCCTATAATGTCCTTTTGCATTGCATTTGAAGCATATGATGTGCTCCTTGCTCTTGATACTTGGGGAACCGGCATCCATTGACTTTTGTTGACTTTTAGGTGCCGGAGGAGCTTTCTTGACTTTCTTTGGGCACTTACTCTTATAATGCCCAAATTTCCTACACTCAAAACACATAATGTTATTTTTATTTTGAATTGAGGTGTTTGAGTTACCGATGGTGGTGGAGACCGGAATTGAACTTTGGGCTTCTTCATCTTGACCGGATGTCGAAGCTTCTTCTTCGATGTTCCGCATGAAGGTTCTCTCCTCCTCAATCCTTGAGGTGGATGCTTCTTCCACTTCCTCCACCTCTTCCGACCCGAAGTTGACTCCTCACTTTCTTGTGAGGATTATGAAGCTTCATCTTCTCCCTCCTCTTCCAAGTCTTCTTGGACCGATTCGGGATTGTCGTGGAACTTGATCAACTTGTTCCACAACTCCTTGGCATCCCTATAGCTTCCTAATCTGGACAAAATATCGTTAGGTATCAAATCAATCAACATTTTTGTTACCTTAATGGTTGTCTTGAATTTTACCCGTTGCTCCTCGGTCCATCTCTTCATCTTGAGGATTTCGCCGTTTTCTCCTCTCGGAGCATCAAAACCTATAGTCACGGCAAACCAATTTTCTATATTCGTCATTAGAAAATATTCCATCCTACCTTTCCAATACGCAAAATGTTCGCGGTTGAAGGAAGGTGGGATGTTGACGTCGTCACCCAATCTTTCCTCAAATTCCATATTCTTCCCTCTAGCTTCTTGACTCCGGGTTGTTAATCTGTAGAAGAGCCCCGGGCTCTGATACCACTTGTTAGGGATCGTTTGGAAGGGCTAGAGGGGGGTGAATAGCGTCAATGGAATTCTTTCGCGTTCGTGTCTACAATTTCGTTAGCGCAGTGGAATATAGATATAATACAATAACGAAATGGACAAGCACACACAAAGACACGAAGATTTAACGTGGTTCGGAACCGCACGGTTCCTACTCCACGGATCGGGTTCATACGAACCCTAGCGATGCCAATCACACACCACTATGAAATAACTCCTTCTCGACACAAGTCGGAGGCGGAGAAATTTCTTACAATTTTTTACAACAATAAACAAATAGCTACAAGCAAATACAATGAAATACAAAGAAAAACTAGTAAAGAAAACACTTTACAAATGCTCTTGAATGCTTGATCGCTAGGTTGATCGAGTAGCACTTGGAGACCCCGATCGCAAGAACTCGCCCAAATCGCCTCAAAGAACCCTTAGTTTTTCCTCCATCACGAGCTCCATATAGCTGGAAAAAGTCGATCGATCGATCGGGACCATCTCGATGATGCCCGTTGTCATGAGACAACGGCTAGATCCACGGATAAGTCCAACGGAACCTTCATCACGATCTGAGAACATCGGTCGATCGATGGAGTCCATCACCATCAATGAGTCTCGACCCATTCTCGATACGTGGCCGATTTCTCGAGCACCGATCGACTAATTACGATCACGATCGATCGATCACGATCGCCAACTCGGGCAAATGATCGCTAGGCCATAACCCGCAATCAAACCCTAGTTGACTCGGTCCAGTCGACTGCCACATGGCACCAGTCGACTGGCACACCTCAAACATGAGGTTTTAACCCAAGTATGGTTCCCCCATACTTGCTAGACCACCCTTAGCCTAGACCTAAGCCTTCTAGCCACCTCCATCAGCCTCACGCCTCTCGGATCCCTCCAAGTCATCCATGACTTGTTCATCCATCGCGCTAGCCTTCAGGTGCTTCCATCGGCTATGTCATGCTAACGGTGTCTACACCGCCAAGGCACATTGGACTTACGCCGCCAAGACTCCGCTTGGACTTTACGTTGCCAACCATTGGACTTATGCTGCCAAGACTCCCGCTTGGACTTTACGCCGCCAATATCAATCCCCTTGGACTTTCTCTTGCCAACCCATGTTGGAATTTCCATGCCAAGACCATGCTTGGACTTTCCTTGCCAACCCATGTTGGACTTTGCATACCAAGTACTCAAGACTTGGACTTTACCTTGCCAAGACCCATGCTTGGACTTTCCCTTGCCAACCCATGTTGGACTTTTCATGCCAAGACCCATGCTTGGACTTTTCATGTGTCAAGTGTCCCACTTGGACTTTCCATGCCAAGTACTCAAGACTTGGACTTTACCAAATGACAATTACATTGTCATATGTTTTTGTCGAAACATCAAAACATCACTCGAGTCAAACTCGAGTCCTGGTCAATCGTGACCTGGGCCGATTGCACCAACACAACATCTGAGGAAGAAGAAGAGATGGAAGAATTGGAGATTGAAAGGCCATCAACATCCAAGGAAGAGGTAGAATTGGAAGAAACCTCAACCTCTAGGATTGAGAGGGAGGAGTGACCATCTACTCTGGAACAAGAGCAAAATCAAGAAATACCATCAACTTCCGGAAGAGATGAAGAAGCCCAAACATCCACTATTGACCTAGGTAACTCAAGCATTTAAATTAAAAATAAAATCCATATTATATACTTTGAGTATAGGGAAGCCGGGCATTACAAGAGTAAGTGCCCTAAGAAGGTCAAGAAAAGTCAACCATCACCAAAACTCTAAGAAAAGTCAAAGGAAGCTGGAGCCCCGACAATTAAAAGCAAGGAGCACATGGTGTGCTTCAAATGTAACCAAAAGGGCCATTATAGGATCAATTCCCTAGGAAGAAGGAAAACAAAGGCAAGAAAGGAGCATCACATGTAGGGGGAGCTTTTAAAGAAAATCCTAAGGTAAAATTTATTAATGCACCTTCTTAAATTTATAGGCAAAAGCATGCTTTTAATTCACTTGCAATTCATCATGAAAAGCATGCTAGTAGAAATAATAGATTTTATTGTTTAGGAGCTAAGCATGTCCACTTTAGGAAGAAGGAGAAATTTGGGACTAATGTCCCTAAAAATATTCTACCTAAGGCAAGTATTAGAAAAATTGAGGACCACCTAGGTATCAATCCTAAATGGACTAGACATATGCCTAGAAAGGAGAATATCTCAAGAGTTAATGAAAAATCAAAAAAGGAGATATTAGAAAAGGAAAATCAAGTCTTGAGGTCAAGGCTTGAGAAAATTGAAAAGACCCTTAAGAATATACAAGGGTCAAATAGTCAAAGCCTAGGGTCTAGAAGTCGAAGTCAAAGGCCTAGGAAACAAGAACCATCCAAGGGCAAGTTTAAGCCTAAAAAGAACTATCACAATGTTCCATTCAATTATAGAACTCAATCTAGGTCTAGGAAAATCAAGGTCAATAGGGAAGTCATCCCTAAGGTTGACTAAGGTAGATGCCTAGTGGCTAGGGTTTCAAGGAAACCTAGGGAAGCCACTAAGAAGGTTACAAGAGGAGTTACCCCTAGAGCTAACTTAGGCAAGACCCAAATGACCAAGGCTTCTAAGCCTAGGATGGTCATTAGAAGGGTATCTAGGAAAGTTATCCCTAGCGAATACCTAGTAAACCCAAGGAGCTCCAATAGGTATTGGGTTCCTAGGAGCATGATCGATTCACACTAAATGGATTAGGTTGTGTCAACTTTAAATGGATGGGTAGTTAACCTAACCATGGTAAAGGTGTCACTTTAGGTCATTTCCAAGGTTATGAATACCTTGGAAATGAGTTTAAATTTAAATCCCAAAAGCTTTTAGGATGTGCAAATGCAATTTATGGAAGTTGAAAAATCAATCAAATTGACACAATTAGGGTTAGAGGTCATAGTGTGTCATTTTAGATTTTTGGCACACTTGGGAGATAAATGGTAATATGGCAAAATGAATTTAATTATAATAAATGGCAACTAATATTAAAGTTTAGGTATTTCTATGTCTTATATTTTATTTGTCATGCTTTTATTGTCATATACCATGTCATGATATCATATTCATTTAAATCATATAAATGTCATGATTATGCTTAGGGTTTATCTTTTATGTCATGTGTATTTAAATTTAATCATATGTCATGACATCATGATCATTGAGCATGTTTACTTATGTTATCATTTATGTCATAATCATTCATGCATTTAAAGTAATTAAAATTTATTTAAGGACTATGGCATGACTTGAAGTCTCGTGTATAAGGGAATCAAGTAGTTTTGCCTTAGAAAATGCATGAGGCCTTAGTTTAAGATGAACTAAAACTCACATCTCACATCAAATTGACTTATATGTGTTTTCATACACTTTAGATATATGTCAGATGCTAGGAAATGAGTTAAGTTCAAGGTGCATAGTTTTTGCATCTAGATGAACTCAAACTCATCTTATACCATGGATGAATCATTGGGAAAGCTTGTGTTCAAACTATGTACATTGAGCCCAAAGAACATGATCCAATATAAGTTTTTAAAAACATTTTAAAATCATTTTAAAAAACCTTGGTAAAGTCTATCTTTTGATAGCAATCACTATTGATGATGTTGATACAAAGAGGGCTCAAAATATTGAACTTTTCAATGGTTTTGAACTTTATATCAATTTCACTATTTTATGGGTAAAATATTTTTTAAATATTTTTCACCCATAATGTGTATATAAGTATTATACATATGAATTTTCCTGATTTTTCGTATTATGTATAATTACTTATGAATTTCGAAAACTAGTTTTTGAAATTTGATATGTGCATTTTGCATATATCAGTCGACTAACGCTTGATGGCAGTCGACTGATGTATAGGGAAATCGACTAATTACTGTCATAGTCGATTGCCAAAGCTGATTTCGAGTAAACAAGGTTTGTTTTGCCCAATTTCAGCTATAGTAAGGTTCCCTAACTACTCCTAACCATAGGATATGCTTTGGAAAGCATTAGAAAGAGTGAAAGTCCATTGGATATGAATTATAAGAGTTATTTAGGGTGTGTATCAATTTAAGGTGAGTGAAAGTTCAATGTTGAATTTTAACCTTATTTTTGATAGTTTAGAGGGTCTATAGGCTTAGGACTTTCCAAGGACATTGTTGGTGCAATGGTCAAGGGGAAGCAAGCCTTTAGGGAGAGGTATCCATCATGGAATGATGGATGTGTTCTTCCTCATGAGGGAGAGAATGGGAATGTGAGATGTCCAATTTGGAAATTGAGAGAGTTTATAGGAAGCCTCTCTTAAGTGATATGAGACTTATCACTAGGAAGAGTGTAGACATCCTAGGTGTTTTTGGACCAAGGGAGAGATTGTAAGATCTCATTGGGATATGAGACATTGATCTCCTTGGGGAGAACCTTTTTGATGTATGTCAAAAAGGGAGAGAAAGTAAAATTACCAATTTGGGACAATTGGTAAGGAAATTTGAGTTAGGTGGCCTAACTCAAAGGTTTTTGATTTTTGTTAAACATCAAAAAGGGGGAGATTTTTTATGCAATCGGCCCAGGTCACGATTGACCATACTCGAGTTTGACTCGAATAGTATTTTGATGTTTGACATTGATGTCTGATAATGTTTTGGGGAGATTGTTGGTGCAATCGATCCGGTCATGATTGATCGGACTCGAGTTTGACTCGAGGGGTATTTTGATGGTTGACTAGGGTTGACCGTGTGATGAAGTAAGTCCAAGTCATGGGTACTTGGCATGGAAAGTCCAAGTGGGACACTTGGTATTTGGGAAAGTCCAAGTCTTGTGTATTTGACATAAAAAGTCCAAGCATGGGTCTTGGCAAGGGAAAGTCCAAGCTTGAGTCTTGGCAATTGGAATGTCCAATATGGAGTTAGCATAGAAAGTCCAAGGGTATAGTCTTGGTCATGTAAGTCTAAGGGTGTAGTCTTGGCAGTGAAAGTTCAAGTCATGAGTACTTGGTAATTGGGAAGTCCAAGGGGTGATATTGGCGGCGTAAAGTCTAAGGATGGAGTCTTGGCAGCATAAGTTTAATGATTGACGGCGTAAAGTCCAAGCGTAATCTTGATAGCGTAAGTCCAATGTGCCTTGGCGGTGTAGACACCGTTAGCATGACAATAGCCAATGGAAACACCTAAAGGATAGCGTATGGATGAACAAGTCATGGATGACTTGGAGGGATCCGATAGGTGCGAGGCTTACAGAGGTGGCTAGAAGGCTTAGGTCTAGGCTAAGGGTGGTCTAGCAAGTATGGGGGCACCATACTTGGGGTTAAAACCTCATGGATGAGGTTATTAGTCGACTGATGGGAGTCGACTAGAGTTCAATTATAGGAAATGGCCTAGCGATGATGACAAGATTGGGCGATCGATGGCGAATGATCATTGTCATAGATGGCAATTGACTACTAGTCGAGTTTTCGGGGATAGAAAGTTTCCGAGTCGACTGTTAGGGTTTGACAGTCGAGTGATGACTCGATTAGTTAACTGATGGGCATGATCAGTCGACTGATGGTCTATCCGTTGGAACTTATCCAATGTGGCTCATGTCGTTGTGAGACAATGGCTACAGGAGCAGTAGACTGATGGTTTTGATCAGTCGACTGCTATGTGAAATCCAGCCCAAGTTGTAGGTTTAAAAGGAGCACGAAGGGAGGGATTTGACAACTGATTTCTTGGGCGATTTGGAGCGATTTTCTGGTGCAAATCAGGGTCTTCAAGACTAGTCCAAAGCAATTAATAAGTAAGTTTCCAAAAGATCTCTTGTAAAGTGTTTTTCTTTACTTGCATTGTATTTCATATTTGTACTTACTTGTATTCAGTGTATTACTTAGTGTAATCTCTTGTACGAGGTTTCTCCACCTCCGACGTGTTGTCGAGAAGGATTTTTTTGATTAGTGGTGTGCATTTGCATTGCTAGGGCTCGTTCGAGCCCAACCCGTTGTTGGGTTTCCGGAATCGCGGTGAGTGTGTGTTCGAACATGTTTCGTAAACATGTGCACAGCGGAAGGAATAAAATAATAAATCTAATTTATTACAACACACACATCACACGCATGAATAGTACAACATGTGTAGATATAATTGTAAATTCAAATTTTGCAATAAAAGGAAATTTATACTACGTATACCTGACGTATCAGCTGTAGCGGGAAAGGCATCAACCGGAACGATCCTCGCTAGAATTGTCTCTATCCGTATCCATGCCGAGTATCTTCGGGATGACTTCTCAAAGTCACGAGCCTCGTCTTCATACGGGTTACTAGCCTCGTGTTGAAGACGATGTGATCAAGAGAAGATCACGATCCGAATCAAAATTCGGATCCAAAACGAGTCCTCAAAAACTCGCTTCTCCGGAGAGGTATTCGTCAACCGTTTGACGAATCCTTCGTCCTCCACCTATGAGGATTACCGGAGATCGAATCCCCGGCAAGGATACCGCTGTCAGAGCTCCAAACGTCATCCAAACGACGCTCCGACAAGAAGGAAACAAGCTGTCCAGAAAACTGGACAGCTTTGGTGGAGATCTTGCGCCGGCCAAATAAGGAAAGCAATATGCTCACCTTGTCGTCGGAGCCAAGGAAGATCACCAGAGCTCCTCCGGCAACAGCTAGATGCCAGCAAGTGGGGAAGACGACAGCTGCTGGACGCTGGTTGGAGGAGCTTGGGCGGCGGCAAGGAGTTGGGCGCCGACCACTTGGAGAAGAGGGAGAGGGTGGGCGGCAACTTTAGGGTTGCAAGGATTAGGGCTTAACAAAACCCTTAAGCCCTATTTTATAGAGAACAAATTCTCTTAATGGTTATCAGATCATAACCAAAATCCCGTTAACCCGCTCCATTAATTTAAGTTAAAATAAACCAAACCATGTTGGTCTATTTTAAGTTAAAACGAACCGAACCAACTTTGGTTCATTCGTTTAAAACAAACCAAACCCCTTTGGTTTATTCTCCTCCATTGGATTAGAACCAAACCAATTTGGTTCATCCATCATGTCTTCATAAGACATAGCCCATTCACGCTTCCATTGCAACTGAAACGATTTCATGCTCGCTCCTTGTTTGGTCCAACCAAACCTAGTTTCTCTCGGTCTGAGAATCTCATTCTCAAGCTCGTTTTAAATCCTTCGGATTACGCTCGTTATGCGTGTGACCAAATAGGTTCTCAGTTTATGTTGGTCGTCTATAATTAACCATTAATTATAGAACGATCATGAGTGGCACCTAGTAGTACATCATGATCTCCAATTAACCGAAAAGATCAATGGTTGATCCAGAACTATTTCTGAAACCCTTCAGCAGCTCGAATGAATCGTGCCCCATTCCCTTCACTCATCTTATACCCACTTGGTTTAGGACATGGTCTATAGTGTCAGTCCCCACTAGGTTGACTACGTCACACCTAGCCCAAGTATCATTTCCTTGTCCTACGGATTCTAGTTACTGCACATGTATCGAAGAGTACCTTACTCTAAACATGTAATGCTTGGGCCAAAGACTTTAGTAACAATCCGACGAGAGACCATGGGTATACATCTCCTCGCAAGGAGTGGTGAATCCTTTATAGGCTATTCAAACACCTTCGATCACTTCGATTTGTACCCAATCATCCCAGGTCCACATCTCCTTAGAGATACTTGCTTAAGATGTCAAAGCATAAGTATTCATGATCAAGATGACTTGAATACCGCAAGTCAAAGAAACATCGCACTTAAGCTGCGGTAAGAACTTCATTGACATATCTATATATGCAGAGAACCATATGAAATCTTACGGCTGATCACTCCAATGAACTAGTTACCATAACTAGCATCCACGATTAACTCCGGACATCATAATGTCTCCAGCCAATGAGAATCAGCTGCTTGAATACACCAAGGAGTATACCTCGTGCTAGTCTCGACAGAATCAATGGTGTCCAAATCCATCAATTCATCGACTAGGGATAATTCCGATACATCATAATTATACATGTAGAGATACTCACTAGTTGTGATCCTATCACAAATTCTCTCATGCTGTGAATCGTATCGTGGACATTCAGTAAATGAGTTTAAGATCTAATAAAATACATGAAAACATGTATACTCAAATAGTGAATCTTCATTTATCATATAAATGGTTCAAACATAAGGCGATTGCCTTAGGATATCTCTCATATATTACTAACAAACTCTCACTTAGCCTAATACCAATCGCTACGGTATCCAATACCATAAGCTCTAACATGACCCTCAAACTTACTTTGAGGTAATGCCTTAGTCAAACGATCCGCTAAGTTCCTTTCAGTGGGGATTTTCTCGATTTGTATTTCCTTCCTACTAATGATCTCTTTGATCAGATGATAGCGGTGAAGCACATGTTTGGATCATTGATGAGACCTTGGCTCTTTCGCCTGTGCAATTGCTCCATTATTGTCGCAGTAGACCGGTATTGCTTCAACAATAGCTGGAACCACACCAAGTTCATAATGAACTTCTTGATCCAAACCGCTTCCTTTGCTGCTTCCGAAGCTGCAATATATTCTGCCTCAGTGGTAGAATCCACTACAGTGTCTTGTTTGGAACTTTTCCAACTCACTGCGCCCCCATTCAAGGTGAACACGTATCCAGACTGAGACCTGGAATCATCCTTGTCTGTCTGGAAGCTGGCATCCGTATACCCGCGTATCACCATGTCTCCTTCTCTATATATTAGGAACACATCCTTAGTTCTTCTCAAGTACTTAGGATCGTCTTATGACCACCCAATGATCCATTCTGGATCGGTGGTATCTACTCATGACACTCGAGCATATGATACATCGGGCCTCGTACATAACATAGCATACATGATAGATCCTATTGCGGATGCATAGGGAATCTTACTCATGCAAATCCTCTCGTCTTACATGCGCGGACACATAGACTTGAAAGGTGTATCCCATGCACGATGGGTAGGAAACCTTTCTTGGATTGACATGCTAAACCTCTTTGCACTTTCGGTCTATATATGTAGGCTGCGAAAGACCAAGCAATCGTTTGATCTATCTCTATAGATCTTAATCCGAGGATGTAGGTTGCTTCTCCCGAGTCTTTCATGGAGAATGTCTTGGATAACCAAACCTTAAGCATTGTAAGACTAAAACATGTTTCTATAAGTAATATGTCATCGACATACAATACTAGGAACACATTGCCTCACTAACCTTCTTGTACACACAAGGTTTAAATGCGGATTTTGTGAGAAATCAAACTTTTTGATTGTCTCATCAAAAGCGGATATTCTACTCTGGATGCTTGCTTGATCCATATATTGGATCGTCGTAATTTGCATACCTTGGTTTTATCAACCGATGTGAAACCCTCGGTGTATCATATACACGTCCTCGGCGAGTTTCCATTAAGGAAAGTTGTTTTCACATCCATCTGTCATATCTCATAATCATAATGAGCCGCTATGGCGGGAGCATCCGAATGGATTTAAGCATAGCTACAGCGAATAGGTTTCGTCATAATCAACACCTTGCTTTTGGCGATATCCTTTCGCCACCAATCTAACCTTATAGGTAATCACATTACCATCCATGTCGGTTTTCTTCTTGAAAACCACTTGCACCCTATAGGCTTTATGCCTTGGTGGGTCAACCAAGTTCCAAACTTGGTTTTCATACATGGAATCCATTTAGACTTCATGGCTTCAAGCCACTTATCCCTTCTGAACTTGTCGGAACTTCTTCATAAGCTGGTAGGCTCCTCATCATCAATGAGTAACCGTCGTCGTTCGATTCACTTACGAGAAATCCATATCTCTCGGGAATGTTGCGTGTTCTACGGATCTCTGAAGATGTGGTGTTACAATAGGTCCGAGATTGCTCATCACTATGAGTTATCATTTGTTGTGCTTCACCAAGTATCTCATCAATGTCTATTTGAGTCTCTCGAGGCCTCCTCAAGCTCGGCGACACTCCCCTTTGTTTTCTTGCAAGAGAAATTCTCTTTCTCTAGAAACATAGCATGCCTTGAAACAAACACCTTTTGTTCCGGATGATAGAATTAGTAACCCCTTGTTTCCTTAGGGTATCCAATAAATAGACATTTATCAGACTTAGCATCCAATTTGTCTGATACAGTCCGCTTCACATAAGCAGGACAACCCCATATCTTCAAGTAAGATACATGAGGTTTCTTACTATTCCATATCTCGTATGGAGTAGTTGAGACTACCTTGGTAGGCATTCTGTTTAACAAGTAAACAGCTGTCTGAAGTGCATAGCCCCAAAAGGACTTGAGAAGATTCGCATGATTCATCATTGACCTGACCATGTCCAACAAGGTCCGGTTACGCCTCTCAGATACACCATTATGTTGTGGTGTATATGGCGGAATTCATTGAGACAATATACCATTGTCTCTTAGATAATCAAGAAACTCTTGACTTAAGTATTCACCACCTCGATCCGATCGAAGTATTTTAATACTCTTGTCATGTTGTTTCTCTACTTCATTTCTGAATTCTTTGAACCTTTCAAAGGCTTCAGACTTGTGTTTTATCAAGAACACATACCCAAACCGTGAGTGATCATCGGTGAAGGTAATGAAGTAGCTATAGCCTCCTAAATCTTGAGTTGACATAGGTCCACATACATCAGTATGTATTAGACCTAGCAACTCTCCCACTTGTTCACCTTTTCCTATAAAAGGTAACTTAGTCATCTTGCCTTTCAAGCATGATTCGCATGTATCGTATGAATCCAATTCAAACGATTTCAGAATTCCACATCGGTGTAATTCGGACATGCATTTCTTGCTTGCATGGCCAAGACGACAATGTCACGTGTAGGAGTCTAATTGATTATCCTTTCGAGCACGCTTGTTGCTCGTTTCGATATTGAAAATGTCACTGGATACGTCCAACGTATAAATACCATTGCTCAAAGTTCCAGTTCCATAAAGTACGCCATTCAAAGTTATATAACAACAATTGTTACTAAACGTCAAATGGTAACCATTTCTATTTAAGCAGGAAATAGAAACAATATTCTTTATTAGAGAAGGAACACAATAGCAATTATCCAGTTTCAAGACTAGTCCACTAGGGAGCTTCAGCAAATAAGTTCCGATGGCGACCGCAGCAACCTTTGCTCCATTGCCAACTCGCAAATTTGACTCCCCTCTGATGAGTCTTCTTCTATTCCTTAGCCCCTGTATGTCATTACATATATGTGAGTCACACCCAGTATCCAATACCCAAGTGTCTAAGGAAATAGAATGACAATCAATAACGAAGATACCTGAAGAGGATGGGGCATCGGATGCTTTCTTCTTCTTCACGGACTCAAGATAAATCTTGCAGTTTCTTCGCTAGTGGCCTTCCTTGCCACAATGATGGCAAGTGCCCTTTTGTGCTGGTTCTGCCTTCTTAGCCTTCTTGTTCTTCCCTTTCTTAGGTTCCTTTGCCTTCCTCTTAGAACCTTTCTTTGAGGAATCAACTAACAGAACCGCCTTCTCCTCATGCTTCACAGAAGGCTCCAAAGTCTTCAGCATATTGAGGAGTACCACAGATGAACCTTCTTGCATCTCAGAGGTGAAGAGGAGCTTGGAGACTTCGAACCTTTTGAATCTCACTTGCTCATCAACCAACTCATAAAGATGAAAGACTAAGGTATGAGCATCCATATGCTCATGCTGCTTCCACAGCTCGGGTACCATCGCGGCTAGCATTATGCAACTCACTAGTTCAGAATAAATCACATGTTTCTGATAGACCAACAATTGGTCCAGAGTTGCATTGTCACTAGGACGGGTGGAAAGAGGCGCTTTGAGGACATTTGCAAGCTTTTCAACCTTGAGAACAATTCTCAAGTTTCTAAGCCAGTCCAAGAAGTTTGGCCCAGTCAATTTATTCGAATCCAAGATAGAGTGCAAATTCAAAGACATTATGATCAATCAATTGTCCTAGAAATACAAAACGAGCATATATGAGAAAATGATTTTAAAATGCATCAATATACATTCATAAATCCCATTCATTTTTCGAATTTCAAAAAACTCCAAAATCACTTCGGGAGATCGTAGGTCCATCTCCGAATGGGCTGATATCCAACATAGATTTGAACAACCTTGGAGAGAGTCCAACAAGTCATTCATAACTACGAAGGTAGGTATCAAATATACCGATTGCATATCACATATATGCAACTATCACAATGTGCTATCAACTAATTGAATGTTCACACATACATCGGGTTGTTAACACATTAACAAGTATGCATCATATGTATAGCACCCAACTTCACCTCCCTTCACATCGACCTTGGAGAGAGTCCAACAAGTCGATGCTCCAAATTAAAACCAACCCATTAATCGAGAAATAGTTTTAATATGGTTAGAGCGCATTCAACCAATTAGCCTGGCTTGGAGAGAGTCCAACAACCAAAGCTAACGATTGACCTCTGACTCTTACCATATTAGTATTAAACTATTCCATGGTTTGAACATGTTCGGGTTCGAGCTGGGCTTGAAGAGAGTCCAACAACCCAAACAAGAAACAAAACTCTGGTTCTAACCATATTAATGGAAGGTGTAGGCTTTAATATTGAGTAAAGGTTTTTATGTCTCATCCTCTTTGCATGCAAATAACTATTATCTACATGGCATGGCATACATCTACATGTCATGACACGCATGACATAATGATATGCATCTAATGCAATTACATGACATACAATTATGACATGTACAAAATTTTCTTATATATCATAACTATTTATGAAAATAAAATATGTTTAAGATTTGATTCTCCAAATCAAATCATGATTAAATTAGGAAACAAATTTTCAAATCTAATCACATATTTTATTTGTGGAAAGTGTTGATTAAGGAAAGTCAATTTAGGAAACAAATTTCCTAAATCATCAAAACTGCTTATGGAAATAAAATATTTTAAGATTTAATTTCCCAAATCAAATCATGATTAAATTAGGAAACAAATTTCTAAATCTAATCAAATATTTTATTTATGGAAAATATCAATTTCCATAAATACTTCTAACTTTTCAAAAGTAGAAGATTTCCATAAGTACTTCTAGACTTTTCAAAATTAAAAAATTTCCAAAAATACTTCTAACTTTCCAAAAGTAGAAATTTACATAAATACCATTACAACTATCGCAAAATAATTTTACAATTATGTTGAAACACAACCTGGGCTCTGATACCATTGTTGGGTTTCCGGCACCGCGGCGAGTGTGTGTTCGAACATGTTTCGTAAACATGTGTACAGCGGAAGGAATAAAATAATAAATCTAATTTATTACAACACACACATCACACGCATGCATAGTACAACATGTGTAGATATAACCGTAAATTCAAATTTTGCAATAAAAGGAAATTTATACTATGACGTATCTCGTGTAGCAGGAAAGACATCAACCGGAACGATCTTCGCTAGAATCGTCTCTATCTGTATCTATGCCGAGTATCTTTGGGATGACTTCACAAAGTCACGAGCCTCGTCTTCGTACGGGTTACTAGCCTCGTGTTGAAGACGATGTGATCGAGAGAAGATCACGATCCGAATCAAAATTCGGATCCAAAACGAGTCCTCAAAAACTCGCTTCTCCGGAGAGGTATTCGTCAACCATTTGACGAATCCTTCGTCCTCCACCTATGAGGATTACCGGAGATCAAATCCCCATCAAGGCTACCACTGTCGGAGCTCTAAACGCCATCCAAACAACGCTCCGACAAGAAGGAAACAAGTTGTCCAGAAAACTGGACAGCTTTGGTGGAGACCTTACACCGGCCAAATAAGGAAAGCAATATGCTCACCTTATCGCGGGAGCCAAGGAAGATCACCGGAGCTCCTCCGGCAATAGCTAGACGCCGGCAAGTGGGGAAGACGACAGCTGCTGGACGCTGGTTGGAGGAGCTTGGGCTGCGGCAAGGAGTTGGGCGCCGACCACTTGGAGAAGAGGGAGAGGGTGGGCGGCAACTTTAGGGTTGCAAGGATTAGGGCTTAACAAAACCCTTAAGCCCTATTTTATAGAGAACAAATTCTCTTAATGGTTATCGGATCATAACCAAAAGTCTGTTAACCCGCTCCATTAATTTAAGTTAAAATAAACCAAACCATGTTGGTTTATTTTAAGTTAAAACGAACCGAACCAACTTTGGTTCATTCGTTTAAAACAAACCAAACCCCTTTGGTTTATTCTCCTCCATTAGATTAGAACCAAACCAATTTGGTTCATCCATCATGTCTTCATAAGACACGGCCCATCCACGCTTCCATTGCGATTGAAAGGATTTCATGCTCGCTCCTTGTTTGGTCGAACCAAACCTAGTTTCTCTCGGTCTAAGAATCTCATTCTCAAACTCGTTTTAAATCCTTCAGATTATGCTCATTGTGTGTGTGACCAAATATGTTCTCAGTTTATGTTGGTCATCTATAATTAACCATTAATTATAGAACGATCATGAGTGACACCTAGTAGTACATCATGATCCCCAATTAACCGAAAATATCAACGGTTGATCCAGAACTATTTCTGAAACCCTTCAGCAGCTCGAATGAATCGTGCCCCATTCCCTTCACTCATCTTATACCCACTTGGTTCAGGACATGGTCTATAGTGTCAGTCCCCACTAGGTTGACTACGTCACACCTAGCCCAAGTATCATTTCCTTATCCTACGGATTCTAGTTACTACACATGTATCGAAGAGTACCTTACTCTAAACATGTAATGCTTTGGCCAAAGACTTTAGTAACAATCCGACGAGAGGCCATGGGTATACATCTCCTC
This sequence comes from Wurfbainia villosa, assembly GCA_025175895.1. Classification (NCBI taxonomy): domain Eukaryota; kingdom Viridiplantae; phylum Streptophyta; class Magnoliopsida; order Zingiberales; family Zingiberaceae; genus Wurfbainia; species Wurfbainia villosa. The sequence continues at coordinate 4,727,966 of CM046008.1, forward strand.
ACAAGGAGTGGTGAATCCTTTATAGGCTATTCAAACACCTTCGATCACTTCGACTTATACCCAATCATCCCGGGTCCACATCTCCTCAAAGATGCTTGCTTAAGATGTCAAAGCATAAGTCTTCATGATCAAGATGACTTGAATACCGCAAGTCAAAGGAACATCTCACTTAAGCTGCAGTAAGAACTTCATTGACATTTCTATATATTCAGAGAACCATATGAAGTCTTACGACTGGTCACTCCAATGAACTAGTTACCATAACTAGCATCCATGATTAACTCCGGACATCACAATGTCTCCAGCCAGTGAGAATCAGTTGCTTGGATACACCAAGGAGTATACCTCGTGCTAGTCTCGACAGAATCAATAGTGTCCAAATCCATCAATTCATCGACTAGGGATAATTCCGATACATCACAATTACACATGTAGAGATACTCACTAGTTGTGATCCTATCATAAATTCTCTCATGCTATGAATCGTATCGTGGACATTCAATAAATGAGTTTAAGATCTAATCAAATACATGAAAACATGTATACTCAAATAGTGAATCTTCATTTATCAAATAAATGGTTCAAACATAAGGCGATTGTCTTAGGACATCTCTCATATATTACTAAAACCCATGGAGTAAGAACCTTGAGGTTCCGAACCACGTTATATCTTCATGTACTTGTGCTTGTGTTGTGTACTTGTTTGTATCTTTATTATTTCCGCTGCATATACTAACATTTTATAGCAAGCACGATTGAATTCCATCGCATGATGACATCGCTATTCACTCCCCCCTCTAGTAGGCACATAGGTCCTAACACAGTCGACTGGAGGCTTGACATGACAGTCAGAAGTTAGGCAAGCTCGACCAGTGCCTTAACTGGGCTGGTAGTCGAGACGACAATTCAACTGGCGAAGTTATCGTTGTCTGTAACAATAAAAAATAAGTCTGACATGAATCTATAAGAGGAGGAGCTCGGTGGAGACCTTGGCAGTCGATTTCTGAGGAATTTGAAGGGGAAACGCTATTAGGCCAGACCTTTAAGGCATTCTAAAGCAACCAAAAGAGATCAAGCAAAAGCATTCTTCGTGTAAAGTTGTTTCTTATTTGTATTTGCTTTTACTTGTATTTGGTTACTTATTTTGTATAAACTCTTGTACAAGGTTTCTCCACCTTCGACGTGTTGTTGAGAAGGAGAAGAGTTTAGTGGGCGTGGATCACTAGCTCGCCCATGGAGTAGGAACCGTAGGTTCCAAACCATATAAATTTGGCATTGTGCTTGTAGTGTGTTGTGTATTTAACTTTATTTGTATTTGTATTTTTCTATACGCACTAACACAAATGTAGACAAGCACGATCCAACAAACGAATGAATGAAGTCGACGATTGCTATTCATCCCCTCTCTAGCATGCCGACGGTCCCAACAAGTGGTATCAGAGTGAGGTCGCTCTTTAAGGACTAATAGCAAAGGGAGCAATGCTAGAGGAAGGAGAGAGTAATCACAAAGAAAAATAGAGTTTCAAGATGGACTCGGACTCGACATGAGACTTCCACCGCCTTACGAGATAGGAGGGTTCAGTCAATGGAAGTCAAGGATGGAGATGTTCTTCCAAATGAACATCAAAGAGTGGTTCACCCTAACAGAAGGCTTTGAAGCTCCAAGGGACATGAAGAAGAAGTGGACCAAGGAGAAAATCTGATAGTCCAAGATAAATGAAAAGGTAGCAGTAATTTTGGCTAGGTTAATACCTAAAAATTTATTGTATAGCATAGGTGAATTCAACGATGCTAAGAAGCTATGGAGTAAGTTGATTGAGCTTCACAAGAATCCTTCATCAACATCAATAGAAGAGGAGTCCAAGGAAGAGTGCTCCTCATCTCAAGCTCATAAAGACTCAGAAGTTGAGATATGCTCAACATCCGAAGAGAAGAATGCACATCCTCTCAAGAGCTTGAAGAATCGGAGAGGTGTTTGACATCCGAAGTAGAAGAGATTATGGAAGTCTCCGCCTCTAGGATTGAAGGGGAGGAGATTAGACCTTCAATGTCAGAGCAAGAGCAAGAGGAACTTTCCACATATGGAAGAAACGAAGAACTAGATCACCATTCCCCTACGACTAAAGAAGGTAACTCAAGCTCAATTCATAAAGATAAAAGTCACATTATATGCTTTGAGTGTAGGGAGAGAGGTCACTATAAGAGTAAGTGCCCAAAATAAGTCAAGAAGAAAAGGCAAGTGGCACCAAAGTCCAAAGAGAAGATCGAGGTTGGAACCCCAACTCGAAAAGGCAAGGAACACATTGTATGTTTTCGATGCCAATAAAAGGGTCACTACAGAAGTCAATGCCCAAGTGGAAGATATCCTCAGAAGGACAAGTTAGAGAAGAGCTCAAATGTATGGGTAACTTTTAAGGCAAAGACTAAGGTAGCTTTTAATGATGTTATTTCAATTATTAATGATGAAAGACATACTAGTAATTTACTTGTAATTGTTCATAAGAAAAAGCATGCTAATAATTGATTTTATTTCTTAAGTACCAAACACGATAATATGCCTAAGGACAATCCTAAAACTATTAATTCTAGAACCATTAAACCTAGGACTACCCTACCTAAGGATAGGAAGATAGAGAACAAGAACCTAGGCATTGACCCTAAAAATGGCAGACATATACCTAGAAGGAAGAAGAATGCCCAAGGAAAGAATGAAAATCAAAATTTATGGAATTTGAAGAAGAAAATTAAACCTTGAGGTAAAAGTTTAATAAATTGAAAAAACCCTAAAGAGAATGGAAAATATGATTATAGGGTCTAGTAGTCAAAATCTAGGTGTTGGTAGGCAAGGATCATATAAGAACAAGAAAGGTTTGGGCTACAAACCAATGTACAAGGAATCAATACGATCCTACCACAATGTTCCATTTGACTATGGAGCAAGTCCTAGGTCTAGGAAAATCAAGGTCACAAGGGAAGTCATACCTAGAGTTGACCATAGTAGATGTCTAGTAGCCAAGGTTTCCAAGAAACCTAGGAAAGCCACTAAGAATGTTACAAGAGAGAAAATTCCTAGGGTTAACCAAGACAAGACCAAAATGACCAAGACTTTCAAGACTAGGAGGGTCATTAGGAAGGTATCTAGGGAAGTCATCCCTAGCAAATATCTTGTAAACCCAAGGAGCTCAAATAGATTTTGGGTTCCTAAGACCATAATCCTTTCACACTAGATGAGTTTAGGGTGTGTCAACCTTAAATGGATGGGTAGTTAATCTAACCATAGTAAAGTTGATACTTTATGACATTTTCAAGGTTATGTGATACCTTGGAAATGAGTTTAGATTATTATCCTAAAAGATTTTAGGATGTGCCAATGGATCTAATAGAAAACAAAAATTAATCGTAATTGACATAATTAGATTAGATGTAACGTGTGCTATTTCAGATTTTGGCACACTTAAAGGATATGGATATCACTATGACAAATTGACATAATTTTATAAAATGACAATTGGAATTAAGACTTAGGTATTTCCATACCTTTGTATTATATATATGTCATGTTTTATTTGTTATATGTCATGTCATGACATCGTGCTTCATATGATCATTTTATAATGTCATAATAATACTTAATTTAATTACGTTATGTTTATACTTATGATCATTTTTATGCCATGACATAATGCATCATTGGCAAATGCTTTAATTATGAAATCTACTATGTCATGATTATCATTCATGCATTAAAACTAGTCAAAATGAATATAAGGACAAATGACATTGATTTGAAGTCCTATATAAAGGAATCAAATTAGATATGCCTAGAAAGAAATGCATGAACCCTTAGATTAGGAAAGAACCAAAATTCACAACTCACAAAGACCATAAGGATGACATGTGTGTTTATTGATACACCTAGACATATGTGAGATGTTAGGATCATGAATTAAATTCATGTGCTTGCAATGGTACATCAATTTGAACTAGAACTCATTAAATCATAGGTATGAATTATGAGGAAAGCTAATGTACAAGTCATGTACACTTAGCCCATTGACTATAATTTAATATAAGGTTTTAAAATCATTTTGAAAAAACCTTGATGAAGTCTATCTTTTGATAGCAATCACTATTGAGAAGATTAACACAAAGTTAGACAAAATATTGAAGTTTTCAATGTTTTTGAACTTTGTATCATTCTTTGAAATTAAAAGTTATTTTCATAGAAAACTATTTTTTTCCTATAGTGTTTGTCATAAGTAATATGTCTATGAAATTGCAAGATTTTTCAAAATTCATATATTTACTTATGCATTTCTGAAATTCAGTCTTAAAACTTGAAAATTTGATTTCTAAACTTTCAGAAACCAATTGACTGGATCAGTCGACTAGTGTGGGTAGCAGTTGACTGGTCGCTAACTGAGTCGACTATTGGGTATGATTTCGACTGAACAAGATTTGTTTAGCCATCTATCAGCACTCCTAGGCTACCCTAACTTCTCTTAATCCTAAGATATGCTTTGGAAAGCATTGGAAGGGTAAGAATTTCAGTGAAACTGAATAGGAGAGTTATTTAGGGTGGAGATCGAATTTTAAGAGAGATTAAAGTTCAAATTTGAACTTTTATCCTTATTTTTTATTGTTTAAATTCCCTATAGGCTTAGGAACTCTCCAAGGATATTATTTGTGCAATGGTCTAGGGGGGCAAGCATTTAGGCGGAGTGTGTTCATCAAGAGATGATGGATGCATTTTTTACCAAAGGAGAAAATGTGAAAAATGCTTTTCATTTAGTGATAAAGGTGTATCACTAGGGAGAATGAAGGTATGTAGGATAATTTTGACACAAGGGAGAGGATGAAGGATCTCATTGGAAGATGAGAAACTTTTTGATATGTGTCAAAGGGGGAGAAATGAAAAGGGTTTAAGTTAGGCTCAAGATGTTTAGTGCATAGAGATGTCCTATAAACCCAAATATACACAAAATCACAAAAAATTTAAAATTTAAAATTCTGAAGTTAGGAACTCTTCGTTATCCTTGGACATAAGAAGACGTACGTTGGGCTTAAGGGTTAGCCTAATTTAAAAGTGTTATCAAACATCAAAAAGGGATAGATTGTTAGTGCAACTAGCCTAGGTCACGATTGTTCAGACTCGAGTGATATTCAAGTAGTGTTTTGATGTTTAACAATATGGTCGAGTGGGAATTGAGTCAGAGTTGGGTTTGAGTGTGGATGATAATATGACTATGGGATGGTATGGGACATCTGTAGTCATATGGAGATGAGCGTGAAGTCAAGAAGGTCAAGGTTGACCAGATTGATCAGATACTTGGCAAGAAAAATCCGAGTCAGTCAAGGGTGACCGAACACTTGGTGATAGAAAGTCTAACTAGGAGTTGTCAAGGGTGAAGTCCAAGTGAGTCAAGATTGACTAGACACTTGGTACGAGAAGAGGAAAAGTCCAAACAAGTCAAGGAGGATCGGATGTTTAATAAAGTGAAGTCCTAACAGATCACAGTTGATCAGAGGCTAGGCAAGCGAGGAAAGTCCAAGTATGGATGTTTGGTGAAGGGAAAGACCAAGGATGAAGCCTTAGCAGTGGAAGTCCCGAAGGCGAGACCTCTTGACAATGGGGAAGTCTCGGAGGTGTGACCTCCATCATGGCAATAGAGAAGTCCTGGAGGTACGGCCTCTTGGTAAAGTGTACCTGATGGCATGATAGCCGATGGAAGCATCTGAAGACTACTGTGAAGGGTGAATGAGTCGTGGAGGACTCGAATGGACTCTGAGGGTGTGAGGCTGATGCAGATAGCTAGAAGGATTAGGTCTAGGCCAAGGGTGGTTGATCAAGTATGAAGGGATCATACTTGCATGGATCAAACCTCATGTTTGAGATTTAATAGTCGATTGCTAAGGAAGAGCAGTCGACTAGTTGAGAGTGCTCGGGATTCAGACTAAGTGCTTGATACTGTGTGGCTCGGGAAACAACCATGGTGATTGGCAGTCGATTGTTGAAGAAGAGCAGTCGACTGGCTGAGGGTGCTTGAGATTCAGACTAAGTGATCCGCACTTGGTGAGTCGACAAACAAGGTAGGTGCTCGACAGAGAAATCGACTGGTGGTCAGGCAAGGGGAAGTTCGACTGTGGAACTCAACACTATTGGAAATTTGACGCCGCTAGAGGGGGGTGAATAGCGTTTACTCTTGCGTAGATGGAAAACGTTCGCGTGTTCGTTTCTACAATTTCGTTAGCACAGCGGAAATAGAAAAGTAATAACGATAACGAAATGAACAACACGCTAACACAAGGATATAACGTGGTTCGGAACCAAAACGGTTCCTACTCCACGGATTGGGTTCGTACGAACCCTAGCGATGCCAATCACACACCACTATGATAAATACTCCTTCTCGACACAAGTCGGAGGTGGAGAAACCTCTTACAATAAGATTACAACTATAATCAAACAACAACAAGCAAATGAAATGAGATACAATGCAATATAAGTAAAGAGAACGCTTTACAAATGCCTTTTGATTGCTTGCTTGTTGATCGCTTGAACCGTGGTTGAAGACCCTGATTTGCAGCAGCAAATCGCCTCAAAAACGTCCAAGAAATTGCTGCCAAAAACCCTCCCGTCGAGCTCCTTTTATCCTTGCGCGCGACCTGGATTTCCGCCCATCAGTCGACTGCCATAAGTCACCAGTCGATTGATGCCACTGTTGTCGTGAGACAACGGCTCGATCCACGCTAGAAAAACTCCAACGGATCTCTTGGCGATCGCATTGCCGGTAGTCGATCGGCCCTTGTCGGCTACAGGCGCATTGTGCTTGGGTGAACTAGCGATCGGCGCCGTCCCTTGCGATCGGGCTCAATGGCCAATCGCGCAACCATGAGGTTTAAACTCAAATATGGTGCCCCCATACTTGCTAGACCACCCTTAGCCTAGACCTAAGCCTTCTAGCCACCTCTATCAGCCTCACGCCTCTCGGATCCATCCAAGTCATCCATGACTTGTTCATCCATCGCGCTAGCCTCCAGGTGCTTCCCTCGGCTATGTCATGCTAACAGTGTCTACACCGCCAAGGCACATTGGACTTACGCCGCCAAGACTCCGCTTGGACTTTACGCTGCCAAAATCAATCCCCTTGGACTTCCAAATGCCAAGACTCAAGCTTGGACTTTCCTTTGCCAACCCATGTTGGACTTTCCATGCCAAGACCCATGCTTGGACTTTCCATTTGCCAAGACCCATGCTTGGACTTCTCATTTGCCAAGACCCATGCTTGGACTTCTCATGCCAAGTACACAAGACTTGGACCTTCCCAATTGCCAAGTGTCCCACTTGGACTTTCCATGCCAAGTACCCATGACTTGGACTCTACCTTGCCAAGACACATGCTTGGACTTTCCCATAATCACATGGTCAACCCCAGTCAACCATCAAAGTCTCCCTCGAGTCAAACTCGAGTCTAGTCAATTATAACCTGGATCGATTGTATAAATAATCTCCCCAACATATTAACCGACATCAATGTCAAACATCAATGTCAAAACACTTTGTCAAACATTAAAACATCACTCGAGTCAAACTCGAGTCCTAGTCAATCGTGACCTGGGCCGATTGCACCAACAATCTCCCCCTTTTTGATGTTTGACAAAAACCAAACAAATCATTTGAGTTAGACCACTAACTCAAATCCCTTACCAATTATCCCAAATTGGTAAACACTCTCCAAATGTTCCCCCCCAAACATTCTCCCCCTTTTTGACTAACATCAAAAAGGTTTTCTCTCCAAGGAGGTCAATGTCTCATATCCCAATGAGATCTTACAATCTCCCCCTTGATCCAAAAATAAATACCTAGGATGCCTACCATCTTCCTAGTGATAATTCACATATCACTCAAAAGAGGCAATCCTATACTCTCTCCCAATTTCCAAATTGGGTATCAAAAACCCATCAATTTTCCCAATTGATGATACTCTCCCAATAACTTCTCCTCTTCAAGGAGAAAAACACATCCATCATCCCAAGATGGATATCTCCCCCTAAAGGCTTGCTCCCCCTTGACCATTGCACCAACAATGTCCTTGGGAAGCCCCTAAGCCAATAGGAACTCTAAACCATCAAAATTAATGTTCTAAGTTCAACATAGAACTTTCACTCACCCTAAATTTGATACTTTGACCTAACGCAGCTCCTAATCCATGTCCAATGGATTTTCATCCTTTATAATGCTTCCTAAAGCATATCCTAGGGTTAGGAGTGATTAGGAACCTTTTCCATAGCTGAACATGGACTAAACAAACCTTGTTAACCCGAAATCAGACCTGGCAATGACTCGACTCTGGAATTAGTCGATCACACTATATCACCGACCGCCACCTAATCGATCGATAGCGATCAAATTTCCGAATTTCAGCTATCAGAATCGAGATTTGGAAAAGCATAAGTAATTCTACGTATTTTGAAAAATCACGAAACTTGATACGTATATTACTTATAGTCAATACAATGGGTGAAAAATATTTGAAAATTATTTTACCCATAAAATAATGAAATTGGCACAAAGTTCAAAACCATTGAAATTTTCAATGTTTTGGCCCTACTTTGTATCAACTTCATCAATGGTGATTGCTATCAAAAGATAGACTTCACCAAGGTTTTTCAAAATGATTTTAAAATATTTTCAAAACCTTATTTTGGATCATATTCCTTGGGCTCTAAGTACATGACTTGTGCACGAGCTTTCCCAATGATCTACAATTAAAATTAGATGAGTTTTAGTTCATCTAGATGCAAAAACTATGCACCTTGAACTTAACTCATATCCTAGCATCTCACATATATCTAGGGTGTATAAATACACATACATGTCAATTGGATGTGAGATGTGGGTTTTGATTCATTTTATCTAGGGTTTCATGCATTTCCTAGGCAACCCTACTTGATTCCCTTATAAATGGGACTTCAAGTCATGCCATAGTTCTTAAATCAATTTCAACCAATTGTCTTAAATGCATGAATGATTATGGCATTAGAAATGATATAAATAAGCATATGCTCATAATCATGATGTCATGGCATAAGATGAAATCTAAAAACACATGACATTTTTAACCTTAATCCTAAACATGAACATTACATATAAAATGATTAAAATAAACATGATGTCATGACATGTTATATGGCAAACAAAGCATGGCATATAAAATATATAGGTATAGTAATACCTAAATTTTAATATTAATTGTCATTTGATATAATTAGATATATTTTGTCATATTATCATTAATCTCCCTAGTGTGTCAAAAACCCAAAATGACACACTAACCTCTAAACCTAAATTGTGCCAATTTAATTGATTTTTCTTAATTTCAAAAGTGCATTAGCACATCCTAAAATCTTTTAGGATATTGATTCAAATCTATTTCCAAGGTAACCATAACCTTGAAAATATCCTAAAGTGCCACATTTACCATGGTTGAGTTAACTACCCATCCAATCAAGGTTGGCACAATCTAAACCCATCTAGCGTGAATCAATCACGCTCTTAGAAACCCAAAACCGATTTGAGCTCCTAGGGTTAATTAGGTATTCCTTAGGGATAACCTCCCTAGATACCTTCCTAATAACCCTCCTAGGCTTGTTAGCCTTGGTCATTTGGGTCTTACCTAGGTTGACTCTAGGGGTAACTCCCCTTGCAACCTTCTTAGTGACCACCCTAGATTTTCTAGAAACACTAGCTACTAGGCACACCCTTTGGTCAACTCTAGGGATGACTTCCCTATTGACCTTGGTCTTCCTAGACTTAGTTTGTGTTCCATAGTCAAATGGAACACTATGATAAGCCACTTTAGGCTTAGGTTTGTGACCCAAACCTTGCTTGCCCTTGGTTGACTTTTGACTCTTAGGTCCTAGGTGTTGACTTTGACTTTTGGACCCTTGATTTTGACCACTAGACCCTTTAAATTGATTTTGTATCTTATTTAGGGTCTTTTCAAACTTTTCAAGCCTTGACCTCAAGACTTGATTTTCCTTTTCTAATTGCCCAATTTTAGAATTTTGATTTAAATCTTGGGTATTGGACTTCCTGGGCATATGTCTAGTCCATTTAGGATTGAAACCTAGGTGCTCTTGCACCTTTCTAATGGTCTCCCTAGGTAAAGTTTTTCTAGAGTTGTTTGACCTAGGTTTATCCTTAGATAAATTATTTTTAGGGATATTAGTCCCAAATTTCTCCTTACTTTTGAAGTTAACACTTTTAGCTCCTAAACAAATATATTTATCTCTAGCATGCTTTTCATGGTGAATTGCAAGAGAATTAAAATTTCTAGCATGCTTTTGACTTTTAAACTTAGAAGGTGCATTATTTAAATATACCTTAGGGTTAGCTATAGAAGCTCCCCCTACTTGTAATGCTCCTCCTTGCCCCTTCTTCTTCCCCCTAGGACATTGACTCCGATAATGCCCCTTTGAATTGCACTTGAAGCATATGATGTGCTCCTTGCTCTTTTGACTTGGGACACCGGCATCCTTGACTTTTGGTGCCGGTGGAGCTTTCCTAACCTTCTTTGGCCACTTGCTCTTATAGTGCCCGGTTTCCCTACACTCAAAACATATTATATGCATTTTATTATTAACACATATGTTTGAGTTACCTAGGTTAATAGAGACCGGAATTGGACTTTGGGCTTCTTCATCTTGACCGGATGTCGAGGCATATTCTTTATTTTGTTCCGGCTCCGGTGTAGATGGTCTCTCCCCCTCAATCATAGAAGTGGATGCTTCTTCCACCTCTTCTACTGCTTCTACCTCTTCAGATCCAGATATTGATTCCCTATCAACCTCCGAATCCTCTAGCTCTTTGGATGTTTCTTCTTGAGCTTGAGAGGGTGATGGTCCTTCTTCTTGGACCGATGATAGACTTTCATGGAGCTTGGCCAAATCGCTCCATAGCTCCTTGGCATCCACATAGTCACCTAGACTACACAAGAGGTCATTAGGAATTAAATCAAAAATGAATTTGATTACTTTCTTGTTTTTATCGAATTGTTGGAGTTGCTCCTCACTCCACTTCTTCTTCTTGAGAAACTCTCTCTTTGGTCCCTTAGGATATTCAAATCCTTCCATCAACGCGGACCACTCCTCAAGGTCTCTCATCATCAAAAAATCTTCAATTCTCGCCTTCCAAGAATTGAAACCTTCTTGTCCATAGAAGGAATAGGGAATTGGGGTGTTGATGTCCCATCCCAATGGTTCTTCCATCTTTACCCTCTAGCCTCTTTGTATTAGCTCCCGACGGTTAGTCCGTAGAAGAGCCCCGGGCTCTGATACCACTTGTTGGAAATTTGACGCCGCTAGAGGGGGGGGTGAATAGCGTTTACTCTTGCGTAGATGGAAAACGTTCGCGTGTTCGTTTCTACAATTTCGTTAGCACAGCGGAAATAGAAAAGTAATAACGATAACGAAATGAACAACACGCTAACACAAGGATATAACGTGGTTCGGAACCAAAACGGTTCCTACTCCACAGATTGGGTTCGTACGAACCCTAGCGATGCCAATCACACACCACTATGATAAATACTCCTTCTCGACACAAGTCGGAGGTGGAGAAACCTCTTACAATAAGATTACAACTATAATCAAACAACAACAAGCAAATGAAATGAGATACAATGCAATATAAGTAAAGAGAACGCTTTACAAATGCCTTTTGATTGCTTGCTTGTTGATCGCTTGAACCGTGGTTGAAGACCCTGATTTGCAGCAGCAAATCGCCTCAAAAACGTCCAAGAAATTGCTGCCAAAAACCCTCCCATCGAGCTCCTTTTATCCTTGCGCGCGACCTGGATTTCCGCCCATCAGTCGACTGCCATAAGTCACCAGTCGATTGATGCCACTTTTGTCGTGAGACAACGGCTCGATCCACGCTGGAAAAACTCCAACGGATCTCTTGGCGATGAGCCGCCTCGGCCACGGAGCATTCTCGCGGTTTGAACTAGCAATGACCGCATTGCTCGCGGCGCCGATCGTCGCCACGACACTACCGATCGCTTCCAATGAGCAATGACGCCAGAGTAGTTTTCTCGACTAGTCGAACCGCCATAATGCCATAAACCCAAATATGGTGCCCCCATACTTGCTAGACCACCCTTAGCCTAGACCTAAGCCTTCTAGCCACCTCTATCAGCCTCACGCCTCTCGGATCCATCCAAGTCATCCATGACTTGTTCATCCATCACGCTAGCCTCCAGGTGCTTCCCTCGGCTATGTCATGTTAACAGTGTCTACACCGCCAAGGCACATTGGACTTACGCCGCCAAGACTCCGCTTGGACTTTACACTGTCAAAATCAATCCCCTTGGACTTCCAAATGCCAAGACTCAAGCTTGGACTTTCCCTTGCCAATTCATGTTGGACTTTCCATGCCAAGACTCATGCTTGGACTTTCCATTTGCCAAAACCCATGCTTGGACTTCTCATTTGTCAAGACCCATGCTTGGACTTCTCATGCCAAGTACACAAGACTTGGACCTTCCCAATTGCCAAGTGTTCCACTTGGACTTTCCATGCCAAGTACCCATGACTTGGACTCTACCTTGCCAAGACCCATGCTTGGACTTTCCCATAATCACATGGTCAACCCCAGTCAACCATCAAAGTCTCCCTCGAGTCAAACTCGAGTCTAGTCAATTGTAACCTGGATCGATTGTATAAACAATCTCCTCAACATATTAACCGACATCAATGTCAAACATCAATGTCAAAACACTTTGTCAAACATCAAAACATCACTCGAGTCAAACTCGAGTCCTAGTCAATCGTGACCTGGGCCGATTGCACCAACAAGCACTATAATGGTCGAGCGACGTGAGAAACAATGTTACGACCAGCATTCTATTGCTGTGGTATAGCAGTCGACTAGAGGCTTGACAGCGGCAAGTCAGAAGCGAGGCAGGCTCGACCAGTGCCTCAACTGGGCTGGTAGTCGAGATGATGACTCGACTGGCGAAGTTATCATTGCGTTGTAATAGTTAGAAATCAGCTTGACGCAAAGTTATAAGAGGAGGAGCTCGGTGGAGACTTCGGCAGTCGATTTTTGAGGAATTTGAAGGGGAAACGCTACTACTTTCCATACCTTCAAGGCATTCCAAAGCAACCAAAAAAAGAATAAGCAAAAGCATTCTTCGTGTAAAGTTGTTTCTTGTTTGTATTTGCTTTTATTTATATTTGGTTACTTGTTTTGTATAAACTCTTGTACGAGATTTCTCCACCTCCAAAATATTGCCAAGAAAGAGAAGAGTTTAGTGGACATGAATCACTACGTAGAGTAGGAATTGTAGGTTCCGAACCATATAAATCCAACATTGTGCTTGTGGTGTGGTGTGTATTTATCTTTATTTGTATTTGTATTCCGTTGTGTGCACTAACATCACTATAGACAAGCACACTATTTACCTCCCCCCCTAATACACCGACGGTCCCAATAAGAACTCCAGGGCCAACCAAAATTGGGCCCAAGGGGGAGCTCGAACCGAGAGTTAACTCAACTGACCTGGCAGATGGATAGGAGGGGATGTTTCACCAGCATGAGCGAAACAAGTGCGAATATGAATGGTTGCATAAGGAAGGCAGACAAGTGAAGGCTTGAATGGGCATGACAGGGTATGGACATGAACAAGCACGGACAAGAATATAAAGACGATCGAGGAGTGTGCGGCAAAATTTCATATCATTTGCTCCTAAATTTGTATAAACAAGTGTTGATTTTATAACTAAAATATTAATTAATAATAGAAAGCATTTTGATTATCCAAAATATTCCTCAGCGTATTGATTTTATTTTATCGCCCATCTCATATTATTTATTAACGATTTTGTACATTTCATATTAATTAATGTGCACTAAAATATATCACCTGTGGTTTTATCAAATATATCTCATTAAATCAATCCGTATGCTTTTAGATAGTTTTTTTTTATTTTGACAAAATGAAACATAATTTATAACATATATTAAAATTAAACATAACATACATTAAATTAAGTAAAGAGAAGTTATAAACGGATTCAAGATATATAGCTTAAGTGTCATGCGCCTTTTTCTCATTCAATTAATTAATAAATATCCATAACACTATTATCTTCATAGAATAAAATTTTATCTAAATGTTTAGCTTAGAATTAGGTTAAAAAATTAATCAATTCATTTAATAGTTATCCAAAAGTCATTATGTAGCAACTCCATTACACTAATCCTAATCTTCATTCATGTATATATACACATATACACTCATTCTTGTAATTGCATAAAATAGTGCGAGAATGATGGAGAAGATGCTTGCTACGTTGGCAATACTACTATGCTTGAGCTCGTGCCTTAAAGTCGAGTGTAGGAAGATGATTACCTCGCATAGAAATTTGCTTACAAATGGACTCGGCTTGACTCCTATGGGGTAAGAATAAATTTTATTTATATAAATTGGATATGCTTATCATTTTTATTTTGTCATTAGATTTCAAATTTCTCAATTAAATTTCCTAAATATGGTGTTTTTGATCCACATTTCTTGATTACATTCAAATATTTGAATGCCTTAATTAAATGACAAATCTATATATATTTAAACACTAATTTAGATGTCAAATGCCAAAGTTGTAATATAAATAATATTGATTTTGTGATCCACATTTCTTGTATATATAGAGTGTGTGTGTTTTGATATCCTGAGCATCCGTTATTATGCGTTCGTGCACGACGACTGAGAAATATATTGGGTTTCCAGCACCACGACGAGTGTGTGTTCGAACATGTTTCATAAACATGTGCACAGCGAAAGAATTAAAAATAATAAATCTAATTTATTACAACACATATATTACACGCATGCATAGTACAACATGTGTAGACATAATCACAGTTTCAAATTTTACAATAAAAGGAAACTACGCTAGTTATACCTGACGTATCACATGCAGCTGGAATGATATCAACCGGAGCAACTCTCGTTAGAATTGCCTCTATCCGTATCCATGCCGAGTACCATCGAGATAGCCTCACCAAGCTACAAGCCTCGTCTTCGTAGGAATCACTAGCCTCGTGTCGAAGACGATGTGATCGAGAAAAGATCACAGTCCAAATCAAAATTCGTATTTGAAAACGAATCCCCAAAACTCATTTCTTCGAAGAGGTATTCGTCAATCGATTGACGAATCCTTGGTCCTCCACCTATGAGGATTACCGGATATCGAATCCCCAACAAAATAACCACTGTCGGAGCTCCAAACGTGGTCCAAACGACGCTCTTACACGAAAGGAAACAAGCTGTCCAAAAAAACTGGACAGCTTGGTGGAGGATTTGCGTCGGCCAAAGGAGGAAGGCCAGCTGCACCTTGTCACCGGAGCCAAGGGATGTTGCCGGAGGGTCGCCGGCAGTAGTAGGAGGCCGGCGGCAACTGGTGGCATCAGCAACAGCGGCTGCAAGGGCCGGCGGCAAGGTTGGGCGGCAACCTTGTTGGGCGGCAACAAGTAGAAGAGAGGGAGAGGAGAGGAAGAAAAGTTTTTCCAAAATAAAACTTAGGGCTCTCCAAAAATCTAACCGCGTTTTTATAGAGCTCGTATTTCTTAACCATTAAGAAAACTTCTCCTTAGAGTTATTGGTTCATAATCAAAACTCGTTAACATGCTCCAATAACTTAAGTTAAAATAAACCGAACCGATTTGGTCTATTTTAAGTTAAAACGAACCGAACCAACTTTAGTTCATTCATTAAAACAAATCAAACCCCTTTGGTTTATTCTCCACCATTGAATTAGAACAAAATCAATTTGATTCATCCATCATGTCTTCATAAGATTCGGCTCATCCATGCTTCCATTGCGACTGAAACAATTTCATGCTCACTCCTTGTTTGGTCCAACCAAACCTAGTTTCTCTCGATCTGAGAATCTCATTCTCAAGCTCGTTTTAAATCCTTCGGATTACGCTCGTTGTGCGTGTGACCAAATAGGTTCTTGGTTTATGTTGGTCGTCTATAATTAACCATTAATTATAGAACGATCATGAGTGACACCTAGTAGTACGTCATGATCCCCAATTAACCGAAAAATCAACGGTTGATCCAGAACCATTTCTAAAACTCTTCAGCAGCTATAATGAATCGTGCCCCGTTCCCTTCAGCCATCTTATACCCACTTGGTTCAGGACATGATTTATAGTGTCAGTCCTCACTAGGTCGACTACGTCACACCTAGCCTAAGTATCATTTCCTCGTCCTACGGATTCTAGTTACTGCACATGTATCCAAGAGTACCTTACTCTAAACATATAATGATTTGGCCAAAGACTTTAGTAACAATCCGACGAGAGACCATAGGTATACATCTCCTCGCAAGAAATGGTGAATCCTTTATAGACTATTCAAATACCTTCGGTCACTTTGACTTATATCCAATCATCCCGGGTCCACATCTCCTTGGAGATGTTTGCTTAAGATGTCAAAGCATAAGTCTTCATGACCAAGATGACTTGAATATCACAAGTCAAAGGAACATCGCACTTAAGCTACAGTAAGAACTTCATTGACATATCCATATATCCAGAGAACCATATAAAGTTTTACAGCTGGTCACTCCAATGAACTAGTTAACATAACTAGCATCCACGATTAATTCCGGACATCACAATGTCTCCAGCCAGTGAGAATTAACTGCTTAGATACACCAAGGAGTATACCTCATGCTAGTCTCGATAGAATTGATGGTGTCTAAATCCATCAATTCATCGACTAGGGATAATTCTAATACATCACAATTACACATGTAGAGATACTCACTAGTTGTAATCTAATCACAAATTCTCTCATGTTGTGAATCGTATCGTAGACATTCAGTAAATGAGTTTAAGATCTAATCAAATACATGAAAATGTGTACACTCAAATAGTGAATCTTCATTTATCATATAAATGGTTCAAACATAAGGCGATTGCCTTAGAACACCTCTCATATATCACTAACAAAATATACTGTAACCACGCCCGACGCTCGCTCGAACTCACCGACGAGAGGCTAGATTCTGGTCACGATCCAGCCGAAATCCAGTGGTGGTTTGATCGGAATCCGACCGCGAATCGACCGGCACTGGAGTCCGACTAGATTGAGGCCGAATTTCAGTCGAATCGCGATCGCAACCCGATCGGCACCGGAGTCCGATCGGACCAAGGATGGATTACTGGCGAATCACGGTCGAAAATGGTCGCGATCCGACCGACACCAGAGTCCGGTCGGATCGCGGTCGCAATCACAATCGTTTTCGATCGGATTCCGATCGGAATCTGACCGGCCGTCGACGAATCCGAGCTGTGGGTGGGTGAAATAGTGGCGGAGGAAACACTATGCATTTCTCATTCACTGTGCAATCGCGATCGATCGAACGATAGAGAAATCGTCGCACACGAGTCGCACAGCAGATGACGCTATATATATATATATATATATAGCAGATGACGCTTAGAATATATTCTACACAACTCATCTCATTCGTGAGCACCCATCACCCATGCGTATCTATATTATTCATCGTTCGATTCTTTAAGATTCAAAGATTAAATTATAGTATTTACTCAATCAAATGATGAATAATAGAGATGTTGACGAATACTCATGAATGAATGAATTATATATATATATATATATATATGCGCTTTTGACCCAACTAATTTGGATGCTTCGTTGTTCGATGTGGAACAGTTGGAATCGCTTCAGCTGTGATATAAATGAGACATTGATAACGGAAGCAGGTACAAATCATTCCCATATATAAACATCTATTATTTTTATTATTATTATTAATTTTTCGTATTTATTTGCAATGCAGCCGATGCAATAGTGTCTACCGGTTTGGCAAAGCTTGGCACTTGGCCGTACCAATATGTCAATCTAGGTATATATTATAATATCGCATGTTTCTTTTCTTCTTTTCTTTACTAATAGAACATATATAAATTTAATTAACAGAGTAAGCTTTTGATTTACCTATGTATTTAATCTAATGAAAAACATTATTTTTCAAATATTTTAGATGATTGTTGGGCGGAGTACAATCGCACATCGAAGGTTAGATGTTTTAATCTCTCTCTTAGACTATATATGCAAACCCTACACTAATTTTATTCGATGCAACCGAAGAGACGACGAGGGAGATCGATAACCAGAGGAAGGAAGGGAATTAGGGAGAATTACTGAGTGAAGTCCCTTTTTATATTAAATTTGTCTTTGAATTTTGTCGATCGTCTATATGTTGGATCGATAATTTCAGGGTGAACTAGTAGGAGAGTATAAAACTTTTCCATCGGGAATCAAAGCATTAGCGGATTATGTTCACAGCAAGGGACTTGAGCTTGGAATCTACTCCAGCGCAGGGTAATTAAGTTATTTGCTCAAAGTTAATTTCTTAAACCCTAAAAATATAGTATATAGTATTTGCACCATGCCTTAGAAACTTACATGGCATAGGTAATTAAATTTCTTTTAATTTTATAGTTTCTTAATTAATTATCGAACAAGTTTAATAGTCTCTCTTTTAAAAAAAAAAAAAATTTAAGATGTTTCTTAAGGTTGGCACCGGGTGAGGCTCACTAAGAAGAAGAGATCAAGAGAAGAAGCAAAGTCTCTCTCTAAATTTCTAAGAATATTTATTAACTGAGTCTTTACTTCTCAAATTTCTCCGCTTTCTGAATATGTACTACTGTAGCAAAATATTGTAGCTAAACACTATAGCATCTGATCACTGTAGCTACAAAACACTGTAGCGAAGCATTGTAGCACTCAATAACTGTAGCAAAAAAAAAATCCTAAAATTCGATCAAGTGCCTTGCTGGTTCAACTTTTAGGTTTATCCATTCGGGGGGGAGAACTTTCAAAAGTGCATACTATTCCGTTTGGCGTGTTTTCTGTTGAATCTATTTTTCGTTTATTTTCTGGTAATGACTTAGTAAGGCTGTGTGCTGGGTAGTAGTTTTAAAAGGGAAGAAAGCAGTATCATAGCTTGTCGGCTAGTAAATTTTTTCTGTAAATATTTCTGCTGCCAGTATATAATGGCGAGAGTCTACAGAGTCATTCCAAAATTAGTCAGAGCCTTGAATAGAGACTCTCCAGTGTTTTACTTACTGTTCCGGACTGGAAGAGTCCTCCCAGTCTAGTTCTTCGTCTCAGAGGACAAAAGAATTGAATTGCCTTTTTTATTTATTATATAAATTAATTTATTTTATAGATAATAATTTAAGTTAACAAAATCACGTTGAATAATCTTTAACTCCTGTCTTAGTGAAAATCTCAGCAAGTTAATCCCTGCAGGGATATAAATATTTTTTTTTATTAAATAAATTTTTAGGAGTATTGGTCAACCTATAATTCAGTTCGAGAGGGTAAATAAAAACTAATTTGTTATTTTTTTTTACAGGGCATTGATTATTTAAAGTACGTCAATTGTTATAATAGGGAAATAGATCCGCTACTCAGGTAATTATGTTTTAACAAATAATTATAATTCTTAAAATCTTAATTTTTGAATATTTTTTTTTTTACATAAATACGTAGGTATCCAATAATACAAGCTTTGGCCTTTGAGGAAGACTGGCAGACCAACCTTTTACTCACTTTGCGAATGGTAAGCATAAATAAATAAGAATTAATTCTGTTAAAACTTATTTATTTAGTATAAAAAGTCATTCGATATTATGATTTTTTTTTTTGTTTTACAGACTCTTCACGTCGCGAAGAAGTGATATAGATCGATTCTTAAGAAGATTTAAATTTTTTTTTTTATTCAGATGATCCTTACGTATTTTAGTCACCATGTCAAAGTCCATAGGACTCTTCATGATTTATCTCCCTCACAAATGATCATGAGACAGATCAGTAGAGACCACTAGATTGACAATTTCAATCTTTTACATATGCGAAGGTTTCACTTTTTGCCATGAGTAATAAAATTTTTTGACACATTAATATTGTTGTTGTTTATTTGTTTAGGGGTGGTGGCCATGTAGCTACGTGCATGGGTGCAAAGGTGGAAAAATAATGGGAGAACGTCCAGTGATATTTGTAAATATTGAAATCGTCAATATAGCGACTTCTATCGATTTGTTTCACGGTCATTATGAGGGAGGTAAATCACGGAGAGTGCTATGAGTCGTGACGTGGTAGTCAAGATACGTGAGGGTCATCTGAATTTAGAAAAGAGTTTTAAATCTCCTCCGAAATCAACTCATGTTATTTTTGTAAGTACCACCGTATTTTAACCACCATCTCATCCCCGTGGGAACAACGACTGATGATATCCAAAAAGTTAAGAATCTGTCCAACTAGCAGTCCCCTGCCATCTGTCTCAGGGCTGCGACAAGAGAGAGGGTAAATCACGGGGGACTATGTCCCTGGACACGGTGGCAAGATAGAGGGGGGGTCATTTGACGCCAGAGGGGATTTTAGATCCCTCATTCGGAATCGACCCCAGTCCGTTTCTAAAACGACCACCCTACTTTACTATCGCGCCATTCCTATGGGACCAACGACTGATGATATCGTTGATACTTGGGATGGGTAGAGTAATTAAAATAACACTGATGATATTACAAACTATACAACTATATATATTCAAATTAAACATTTCTCACTTTATATATATATATATTCCATTTAGCATGATTCGACTGTAGACCTGAAGGATGCCGATGCTGCAGACTATGCTAAACCTGGGGTTGGAATGGTATGATTTGTTTCTATATATGCCTGATAATTTATTTATTGCATTTTAAATGATTAAATCACTCATATATGATTTCTTTTTTTCTTTAAAAAAAACAAACAATATTCGTGGAAATGTAAATTAAGTCACTGTATTATTTATGTACAGATCCTGACATGCTTTAAGTTGGCAATGGCGGAATTGAATGACCAATGATGAATATACTGTGCATTTCAGTTTATGGGCTCTTGCTAAGGTAAACATATTTTTCTTAGAGAAGTTAACTCATGCCAAATGAGTTTGAACCCTATCGACCGGGCACGTTCTAGCTAGGCTATGCCGATTAAACATGGTCTAACTACGATCGAGTAGGCCAAGCCAAAGTATGAAATGAGCTCTAGCTAGGTTAAATCTAAGTAGTGCTCGACATAAATAAGCCATGTCAAGCTCATGACACATTGATGCCTCTAGATTTTATGCACAAAAACATCATTATTGACTGAGTCGATTAAAGATTTGTATGGATTTTTCGATATAGGCTCCTTTGATTATTGGTTGCGACGTAAGGAGCTTGACTAAGGAGATCAAAGATATAATTGCTAATGAAGAAGTAATAGCTGTCAATCAAGGTCGGTGAACATTTAATTACTAATTTATTATTAATTGTTAGAAATAACATAAATAAACATATATTCATGATTTTCTATTGCGAAATGAAAAAAATATATATATAAATTCATCTTTATTTTGGACTCGCATAGATCCTCTTGGAGTGCAAGGAAAGAAAGTAAAGAAGGATGGAAACCTTGAGGTATAATTAATCTACCCTCTTCCCTCTTAATTTCATAAGAGAAATTAAATTTTATTTCGCATGATTTACTTACTAGCTACTTGCTTTTTCAAAATATAGTCCTAAAATTTTATGATTGTCAAAGATATATTTTTTTTCTTTAAAAATCTTGATTAGGCTCGTATTAAAAGATGTATTTATAAATTATATAGGTTTGGGGTGGACCTCTTTGTGAAGGAAGAAAAGTGGTAATTTTGTTAAATAGGGGCTCAAAACAATCGAGTTCCATCACAGCTAAATGGGAAGACATAGGACTTCCTCCACAATTAAACATCAGTAGAAGTTAGAGATTTTTAGAAGGTATTTTATTTTTCTCTCTTGATATTATTGCCATTGATTAAATTCTTTTTTTTTTTTAATTATGACTAAAATATTTATGTTGTTTTTGTTGCAGCATGAGACACTGAAAGATAATTTGACAGCCACAGTTGGACCTCACTCATGCAAGATGTTTATCTTGAAACCATTGTTTTAGTATTTAATTAATATAAGTTTAGGGATGGTTAATTCATTTCAGTGATAATAACCTTTCGCCCGCATGTAACTAATTAATTAATGGAATATTTTGATTTTAAAAAGAGCAATAATACATTTTATTTTATTTGCGTTATTATTTTTATTTAGTTTTTCCTCGTTTTATTTTATTACATGCGCGCAGTTGGACCCCGTATTTTAAAAAAACTTTAAAACATTAAGTACTTTAAAATTTTTAATTATCTGGATAAAATAAGTACTTTGCAGTGTACAAATAATATTAGTACACCTTAATTATACGCAGTCAACATACTTTTTATCAGTAAAATCAAAAAAGATTTTAACATATTATTTTCTTAGCATGTTTTTATATATGAACGTTATTGTGCTTTCGATTTTAGCCCAAATATTTTGAATTATAATTAAATATATATATATATATATATATAGTTCTTTATTCTATTAAGTTGGAGTTACGATGACTACAAAATTCGGTGCTAATAATTTTAAATAATATTTTAGCAGCCATTAAGCCTTGGATCTACAATATTGGCATAATAATAATCATATTAAAAAAAATCACTACACAAAATTGAGCGACGAATTTTCTAACGAATTTTGAATAAAAATTCGTTATAAAAATATTTTATAACGAAATATTTTTCGTTGTAAATAATTCGTTGTAAAATTTTGCAACGAAAAAAAATCGCCCTAAAAATTTAAAACGAATGAAATTTTCGTTGCAAAATTAATTGCTATTTAGCGATAAAAATAGCAAGAAAAATAACTCATCGCCAAATTTGGCGACGAATAATTCTTTTCGTCGCCAAATTTGATGACCAAACATAGTTTATCGTCGAATCTGCGACGAAAAAATAGCTCGTCGCAAAAAACTAATAAATTTATTTATATATTACTTTGCATCGGAAATAAATTCGGTGACAAAAATAACTATTCGTCGCCAATTTTGACGACTAAAATAACTTTTTGTCACTAAATTTGGCGACAAGACAAATGTCGTTGCCAAATTTAGTGACAAATAGTTATATTCGTCGTCAAATCTGTGACGAAACACAGTTCATCCCAAAAGACTAATAAACATATTTTCATGAATGAAAATAAATTTGACAACGAATAATTATTTTCATCGTAAAATATTCAAGGTCAGTCGATTGAAGAATAACATCGGTGCTACAATAATGATCGATCATTTGATCATGATCGATCATTTTGATCACGATCGAGTGAACAAATGATCGATTGGGCAATCGACATAATAAGGTTCTGTAAGGTGATACAGTAAATCAGTCGACTGATAATGGATAATCTGCGATAAAATATTTTTTTGATGTAATTTCTTGATGAAAATTTTTTTTCGTCACAATCAAACATTTATCAATCGATTGATGGTGGACGACAATCGACTGGTGGTGGATGTAGAGGATTCGGTGGCCGCTAGAGGGAGGGGATGAATAGCGCATTTCGATACGTCGATGGAATTCTTTTGCGTTTGATCGTCTACACTCTTGTTAGCACAGCGGAATAATAATAACAAATAGAAATAATAAGAAACACAATTACAACGCAAGAATATAATGTGGTTCGGAACCGAATGGTTTCTACTCCACGGATCGAGCTCTAGCGATGCCACAAACACCACTAAACAATAAACTCCTCGACAACACGTCGGAGGCAGAGAAATCTCGTACAAAGATTACACTAAGGCTACGTTTGGTACGGGGTAATCAGGCTTGTAATGTAAACAGGATTACATTACAAGATGATTTACTTTGTTTGGTAACATTTTAAAGATGTAATGTAATATAATCGCATTACAAAATAAGAGCCAAGATTCGTAATCTCGATTACGAAGGAAAAGTTATGTAATCTGATTACATTATGGACTCAATATTTATCATGACAAATATATCCTTTTATTTTTCTCATTGCTTCCCGATGTCGCGGCGACGACGGCCGGCGGCATCGATCGGGCGACCGGCCGCCGGCGGCCGATCGGCCGGCGACCGGCGGCCGCCGATCGACCGGCGACGATCGATGGCCCGATCGGCCGGCGCCGATCGGCGATCGACGGCCGGCGATCGCCGGCCCGATCGGCCATTGCCGACCGGCGACCGGCGGCCGCCGATCGGCGGCCGACCGGCCGGCGGCCGACGGCCGATCGGCCGTTGCGACGATCGACGGCCGGCGATCGACGACCGACGACCGCCGATCGGCGATCGATAACCGACGATCGGCGGCTGACGACCCGGCGACGGGCGGCCGGCGACGGCCATAATCGGCATGACCGACCATCGACGACGATCGGCCGACGATCGGCCGGTGCCCACCGGCGATCGGCGACAACCTTATAAGGGTATTTTTATCATTTTATAATAATATGAATTACATTCCTTATAACAAATATGGACATCAAACAAACAAATGTAATCACTTTTGTAATCAAAGATTACACACCAATCGCTAACCAAACACAGTAATGTAATACACATTACATTACATTACAAACTTGATTACATTATAAGGTTGATTACATTACTCCGTACCAAACGTAGCCTAAGTAATACAAAGTAAAACAAGCAAATACAAAATGAATACAATAATCTTGCAAAGAAAAACTTTACAAATGCTCTTTTGAATGTTTTCTTGTTGATCGCTTGAACTGTGGTTGAAGACACTGATTTGCAACAGCAAATCGCCTCAAGAACGTCCAAGAAATCACTTCTAAAATTCCTCCCGTCGAGCTCCTTTTATCCTTCCGCGCGACCTGGATTTCCGCCTGGCAGTTGACTGCCAAAACCCCTAGTTCGATTGCCAACACTGTTGTCGTGAGACAACGACTCGATCCACATTATAAAAGTTCCAATGAGACTCTCACCAGTCGACTGCCATCATTGGAAGTCGACTGTTAGTACTCGTAACCGACTGCCCAGTCGGCTACGAAGCATTCTGTGCTCGCGACTAAACCATCAGTCGACTGCCATACATGGCAGTCGACTGACAGAGCATTTTCAGCCCTTAAACTACAGTCGAGCTCTAGTCGACTCACGGCAGTCGAACCGGCCATAATGTCAGTCGACTGCCAACCTCAACCATAAGGTTTTAACCCAAGTATGGTGTCCTTATACTTGCTAGACTACCCTTAGCCTAGACCTAAGCCTTCTATCTGTTGGATCGAGAAGCGTCGCTAGAGGGGGGGGGGTGAATAGCGATCGTAAATCTTTCGTCGAATTCGTTCATTGAGACACAAGTAAATAAGTAAGCACAGCGGAAAATAAAATGACACGTTTATTTTACTTGGTTCACAACCCAGCGGTTGCTACTCCAAGGCCCTATCGGTCCTAGACCGCGTACGGAGGGAAAAACACTATAACGTCTCCTCCTCGTTGGAGGTAGGAGACAACGATCACAAAATCCGGGAATACGAGGATGAGGCAACAAGCCTACCTCACCTCGTTACGAATAAAAACAATGAATACAATATTAAAATAAATTACTAGATGTTGCTGCCGACGAAGAAGATCTGAGGTTGTTGTCGCGTCGGCTATTATGGCTGTTAGGCGTTGGAGCGTTGGCGTTGTAGGAGCACTTGATGAATAATCTTGATGTGTTTTGGAGATGGAATCCTCCCCTCCTTTTATAGATTTTGGCCTCTGAATTTGTCTCCTCTTTTTTCGGAATAGATCACGAAGTTGTCCAAAATTTTATCACGAAGTGGCCACGTCAAACGTTATCTGTTTTGACCTAGCGCAAAGGCTGATTCGTCACCATCACGATCGATGCCTCCTCATCACCAATCGATAATACGATCGGCTTAATGTCCGAATGATCACACCGCTACTTCCTGCAGAAGAGGTTAGCTCAAAAAATGATAAATGTGACGGTTTCCAACCGTCCGATCTCGACCTAGACCTTCCACAGGAAGTCTTAGTCGGATCGTCGCCTAAGGTCATCCCCGTAAAGAGGACACGACCTTACCATCTCTCACACACACGAGCTTACCTCGATACTTAATTTGTAGCTCTCGCTTCCGGCCTTCCACTCGATTCCTTCGGTTCCCTCCGAAGTCACTCGAGTGTCGCCCGACTTTCGTGTCGCTAGCCTTCAGCTCTAGCTTTAGTACTTTTCTGCACACTCGATTTAGCTCGTGAGATAACGATGTAAACTTAACTTTGTGTCTTTGCCATAATCAAAACACAGGTTCGATTATCTGGTGCCCCTGCACCAACAATCTCTCCCTTTTTGATCTATGGCAAACCAACACAAAGTTAAGGGAAATTAAAGCATAAAACAAGTATAGTAAATGATGAATGTCATTTTCAAAAACTCCCCCTTAACCAAAACTCCCCCTTAACCCTAGGTGAGTTTTGAAAGAGATACTTTAGTTTTCAAAATTAAATAAATGTTGTGTTATTCCCCCTTAACTTTCGCTCTTCTCCCCCTTTTGCCATAAATCAAAACAAATGTTGGGGTTTGTTATGTAAAAATGAAGTTTGTTATATAAAATAGGGGTTTAAAGACAATATGGTATATGCATGCATCAAGATAAATCAACTATGAGTCCAAACATGCGTCTAGCAATAGTTAGATAGATTGGTTTAAGGTGTGTCTCTCTGTACCAATAATCTAAAGGTTTATAATATAACCCTTAGGGTTAGTTTGCTTTCCCCCTTAGTCAAATATATGAAGTATAAGAGATGTAGGGGGCGCTAAACTTTGGCCTAAAGAGTCATTAAGTACAATAGTTGAGAAAATAAGTAGTATTTTGAAGATTGTTTTAAGTATATTTCAATTATCCTTAACATCTCACCCATTCTATATGTTTCAGAATTTGTTCACCTTATATGTTTTGTGAGATGATTTTTAAATTGATTAAAGATAGTCAACCTTGGGTTAGATTCGGATTTAACCTTTAGATCGTTAAGTAACTTTTCGAGAAACTGGCTTCCAGGTCGTGGTGAGGCACAGGGGCCTTCTTTGATCGGAACAACGACCACTTCCTTAGACAAAGCCAAATTCAAGAAAATATCACTTAAGTCACTTAGGGTTACTTCCTGGTCTAACTAGTTTAGGATACGGCGAGGGAGCTTCAGCTAGTTCCACTCGGTCAAGTGCACCAAGCTAGATACGCCTTATCTAGCTCGAATACACGAGACTTTGTTTCCCTAACGTACTATCATCTCGCCGCATCCTGATACTATGTTGTCAAGAGTTGACTAATCATTTACCCTATCTAGCCATTCTAAAAATTAAAGTAAAATATGCAATGGTTTTGCTAAGTAAGCGGGTATACTATTTTAGTGTTAGCTCCCCCTGGACCATTGAACCAATATGGTCTATTCAAATAATGAACTTGATCCTGAGGAATCCAATACTTATTAGTCCTTATATGTGAGTTCAATAAAACCTTTGGGACCCATGCTTGGACTCTTTGATGACTACGATTTACGATAGACATATAAGACCTATTCGTAGTCTTTGACTTAAATCCGAGTCCGGCTTTATTGTACACGGCTCTTTGGGTTCCAAGTAGTCGATTAAGGTTCTTAGATCCCAACGTGAACCTTTCCAACCTAGCCTCAACCTCTTGAACTTGGTCTTTCAAGAGAGAATTCTCCTCCTCAAGTTTTTCAATTTGAGTTGAGTTTCCCTCTTGAACTTGACTAGTTGAAGGGGTTAGAGTAGCCTCTTTCTTGAGGGTTTCAACCTCCTCAAATAACGACTCAACCCTAGACTCGGACTTAGTTAATTTCCTATTAAGCATTTTAATTGTATTGTAAAGCGTACTAATTAAAGAGCGATTAACCTTGACTTTCCCTTTTGGTCCGGCTTTGAGTTTTCTCTCGATTCTCTCGAAATAATCTTCGGGGTCGGAGTCGGAGTTGTAGTTGGACTCGGCTTCGGATTCTGACTCGGACTCCTCCGTTCTTGCCATGTAAGCTATGTCTTCTCTGTTGTCCCAAGTTGCATGGAAGGCTTTCCTTGCTCCCTTTTTCTTTTGGTTCTCATTCTTCAATTTCCTTCTTTCTTGTCGAACTATTCTCCGCACAATGTTGACTATTATGGCCTCCTCTTCGGATTCAGATTCGTCTTTGGGTTCGAGTTCATCTACTTGCTTAGTAGGTGGCTTCCTTCTTTGTCCTGCAAATAGAGCAATACCTCTCTCGGCCCGGACCACGTTAGTTTGCTCATGAAGTTCAAACTCGGAAAATAATTCATCTAACCTAAGTTTCAAAAGGTCCTTAGAGACCTTGTAGACATCGACCATGGATGCTCATAAGGTAGTCCTAGGGAAAGCATTTAAAGCGTACCTTATAAGGTCTCGGTTCTCTATGGCTTGCCCGATCGAATGAAGACCGTTGACGATATCTTGGATCCGTGCATGTAGTTGGGTGGAGGTCTCATGATCCTGCATCTTTAGATTGTACAATTTATTTAAAAGTAAATCTCTTTTACATACCTTAGCATCAGCCGTCCCTTCGTGTAAATCAATCAATTTGTTCCAGAGGTCTTTGGCGCTAATGAATGGTCCGATGCGGTTGAGTTCCTCCTTGGACAAGCCACATTGTAATATTTGGGTTGCTCTTGCATCGGCTTCGATTTGCCTCTTGGTTGCATTTGTCCACTTGTTGAAATCCAAGGGCTCTCCTTGATCATTGGTGGGTAGAGCAAAGCCGGTTTGGATTATTATCCAAGTCTTGACTTGTGTTTTCAAGAAACACTCCATCCGATCTTTCCAATAACGGAAATCATCTCCGTTAAAGAATGGAGGTCGGGTGGTGCTATATCCCTCAATGTGAGCCATTAAGTATCTTGCAAAACACGAATAAAAACCAAAGGAAATTCCAAGACTTGGTCTTGGATTAGTAGTGTGGGAAATAAATAGGAAATAAACAGAATTAAATGAGAAAAATAGAAAACAAACAAAAACTAACAACTTACGACCTTCGATGCCCCCGAAAGGGTACTAGACGTTGGATTTTGGGGCTGGAAATGGCTTGTTACGAGGGTAAACCCTGGTAAAAAATGTAGATCTCTCAGAGAGCTTCGATTTGGTACGTAGATCGTTATGTGAGTCCACTTGTGCGAAAAGTTATGGCCGTTTTACCGTCGGCTACTCCAAGAGAGAAAAACTTGCAAGCACACAACCAAAAGAAACGTACCAAGACTTCGTCTTGGATTAGTAGTGCGGGAGGAAAAAGACCTAAAAAAAATACGAATCGAAAAATACGAACGGAAAACCAAAACGTGCTAGATCGGTGGTTTCACCAAATCTTAGCGCCCCCGCTCTGATACCAATTGTTGGATCGAGAAGCGTCGCTAGAGGGGGGGTGAATAGCGATCGTAAATCTTTCGTCGAATTCGTTCGTCGAGACACAAGTAAATAAGTAAGCACAGCGGAAAATAAAATGACACGTTTATTTTACTTGGTTCACAACCCAGCGGTTGCTACTCCAAGGCCCTATCGGTCCTAGACCGCGTACGGAGGGCAAAGCACTATAACGTCTCCTCCTCGTTGGAGGTAGGAGACAACGATCACAAAATCCGGGAATACGAGGATGAGGCAACAAGCCTACCTCACCTCGTTATGAATAAAAACAATGAATACAATATTAAAATAAATTACTAGATGTTGTTGCCGACGAAAAAGATCTGAGGTTGTTGTCGCGTCGGCGTTATGACGGTGTTGGAGCGTTGGCGTTGTAGGAGCACTTGATGAATAATATTGATGTGTTTTGGAGATGGAATCCTCCCCTCCTTTTATAGATTTTAGCCTCTGAATTTGTCTCCTCTTTTTTCGGAACGGATCACGAAGTTGTCCAAAATTTTATCACGGCGGCTCAAAACGTTATCTGCTTTGACCTAGCGCAAAGGTCGATTCGCCGCCATCACGATCGATGCCTCTCATCACCAATCGATAATACCAATCGCCTAATGTCCAATAGTCGACTGCTAGCCTGGCCACTTCCCTGCAGTAAGAGGTTAGCTCGAAAAATGATAAATGTGACGGTTTTCAACCGTCCGATCTCGACCTAGACCTTCCACAGGAAGTCTTAGTCGGATCGTCGCCTAAGGTCATCCCCGTAAAGAGGACACGACCTTACCATCTCTCACACATACGAGCTTACCTCGATACTTAATTTGTAGCTCTCGCTTTCCGGCCTTCCACTCGATTCCTTCGGCTCCCTTCGAAGTCACTCGAGTGTCGCCCGACTACCGCGGCTTCCTCCGGGTGTCGCTAGCCTTCAGCTCTAGCTTTAGTACTTTTCTGCACACTCGATTTAGCTCGTGAGATAACGATGTAAACTTAACTTTGTGTCTTTGCCATAATCAAAACACAGGTTCGATTATCTGGTGCCCCTGCACCAACACTATCCGCCTCCGTCAACCTCGCGTCTATCGGATCTCTCCAAGTCATCCATGACTTGTTCATCCATACGCTAGCCTTTAGGTGCTTCTATCGGCTATTGTCATGCTAACGGTGTCTACACCGCCAAGGCACATTGGACTTACGCTGCCAAGACTCCGCTTGGACTTTATGCCGCCAACCATTGGACTTATGTTGCCAAGACTTCACTCTTGGACTTTACGCCGTCAATATCAAACCCCTTGGACTTCTCAAGTGCCAAGTACCCATGACTTGGACTTTCACCGCCAAAACTACACCTTTGGACTTACGTGGCCAAGACTACACCCTTGGACTTTCCAAATGCCAAGTCTCAAGCTTGGACTTTCCCCTGCCAACCCATGTTGGACTTTCCATGCCAAGACCCATGCTTGGACTTTACATGCCAAGTACTCAAGACTTGGACTTTCCATGACATGATCAACCCCAGTCAACCATTAAATTCCTCTCGAGTCAAAACTCGAGTTTAGTTAATCATGACCCGGGTCGATTGCATCAACAATCTTCCCAAAACATTATCAGACATCAATGTCAAACCTTCATGTCAAACATCAAAACATCGCTCGAGTCAAACTCGAGTCCGGTCAATCGTGACCTGGGCCGATTGCACCAACAATCTCCCCCTTTTTGATGTTTGACAAAAAAACTCATACCTTTGGGTTAGAACACTAACTCAAATCTTCTTACCAATTATCCCAAATTGATAATACCATAAATTCTCAAAACATTCTCCCCCCAAGCATTCCAGACATTCTCCCCCAAACATTCTATCCCTTTTTGACTAACATCAAAAAGGTTTTCTCCAAGGAGGCCAATGTCTCATATCCAATGAGATCTTACAATCTCCCCTTTGGTTCAAAAATAGCTAGGATGCCTACAATCTTCCTAGTGATAAGTCTCATATCACTCAAGAGAGGCAATCCTACAAACTCTCTCAATTTCCAAATTGGGTATCTCAAAATTCTCATTTCCCCCTTATGAGGAAAAATATCATTCATCATCCCATGATGGATACCTCCCCCTAAAGGCTTGCTCCCCCTTGACCATTGCACCAACAAAGTCTTTGGGAAGTCCCTAAGCCAATAGGAACTCTAAACCATCAAAAATAAGATTTGAAGTTCAACATTGAACCTTCCCATACCTTAAATTTGATACATCACCCTAACAACTCTCCTAATTCATATCCAATGGATTTTCACCCTTTATAATGCTTTCCAAAGCATATCCTAGGGTTAGGAGTGGTTAGGGAACCTTACCATAGCTAAAAATGGGCTAAACAATCTTGTTTTTCCTGAAATCAGCATTGACAATCGACTTTATCAAGCATCAGTCGACTGCTATGCCCATCAGTCGACTGCCATCAGGCGACAGTCGACTCATAACTGAAATTTCGAATTTCAGTTATAAGAAATGAAATTGTAAAAAACATAAGTAATTATACGTAATTCGAAAAATTATGAAACTTCATACGTATAATACTTAAGACCAATACAATGGGTGAAAAATGTTTGAAAAATATTTTACCCATAAAATAGTAAAATTGACACAAAGTTCAAAAATGAAGAAAAACTTCAATGTTTGAGCTCACTTTGTATTAACTTCATCAATAGTGATTGCTATCAAAAGATAGACTTCACCAAGGTTTTCTAAAATGATTTTAAAATGTCTTTGAAAATATATATTGGATCATATTCTTTGGGCTTAATGTACATGACTTAAACATAAGCTTTCCCAATGATCCACAAATGATATTAGATGAGTTTCGGTTCATCTAGATGCAAAAACTATGCACCTTGAACTCAACTCATATCCTATCATTTCACATGTATCTAGGGTGTATAAATACACATACATATCAATTTAGATATGAGATGTGGGTTTTGTTCTCCTAATCTAAGGCCTCATGCATTTTCTAAGGCAATACTACTTGATTCCCTTATGAATGAGACTCCAAGTCATGTCATTGTCCTTAATTCAATTTTAATTATTTTAAATGCATGAATGATAACATAAATAAAGCATGATCAATGATCATGATGTCATGACATATGATTAAATCTAAATACACATGACATAAAGACTTAAATCCTAAGCATGATCATGACATATAAATGATAAAAATAAATATGATGTCATGACATGGTATATGACAAACAACACATGGCAAATAAAATGTATAGGCATAATAATACCTAAATTTTAATATTAGTTGCTATTTGTTATAATTAATCTCATTTTTCCATATTATCAATTATCTCCCAAGTGTGCCAAAAACCCAAAATGACACACTAAGACTTCTAAACCTAAACTTGTGCCAATTTAATTGATTTTTCATCATTTCAAAAATATATTGGCACATCCTAAAAAATTTTAGGATATAAAAATCAAACCTATTTCCAAGGTATCTATAATCTTGAAAATAACCTAAAGTGTCATCTTTATCATGGTTAGGTTAACTACCCATCCATTCAAGGTTGACACACCTTAAACCCATCTAGTGTGAATCGATCATGCTCTTAGGAACCCAAAACCTATTTGAGCTCCTAGGGTTTACTAGGTATTCCTTAGAGATGACCTCCCTAGATACCTTCCTAATGATCCTTCTAAGCTTGTTAGCTTTGGTCATTGTGGTCTTGCCTAGGTTAACCTTAGGGATTGCCTCCCTAGTAACCTTCTTAGTAGTCTTCCTAGGTTTCATGAAAACCTTGGCCACTAAGCACCTATCTTGGTCAATCTTAGGGACGACTTCCCTATTGACCTTGGTCTTATTAGACCTAGTTTGTGTTCCATAATCAAATGGAACACTATGATAAGTCACCTTAGGCTTAGGTTTGTGATTCAAACCTTTCTTGCCCTTGATTGACTCTTGTCTCTTATGCCCTAGGGTTTGACTTTGACTTCTAGACCCTAAAGTTTGACCATTTGACCTTTGCATTTGATTTGTCATTTTTGCAAGGATCTTTTCAAGTTTCTCAATCCTTGACCTCAAGGCTTGATTTTCAAACTCTAATTGTCCAATTTTTGAATTTTGATTTAATCTTTGGGCATTGTCCTTTCTAGGCATATGCCTAGTCCATTTGGGATTAAAACTTAGGTGGTCTTCAATTTTTCTAATAGATTCCCTAGGTAAGGTTTTTCTAGGGACATTAGTCCCAAATTTCTCCTTATTTGAAAAATTAACACTCTTAGCTCCTAGACAAAAATATTTGTTATTCCTAGCATGCTTTTAATGATAAATTGCAAGAGAATTAAAAATCCTAGCATGCTTTTTGACATTTAAATTAGAAAAAGCATTACTAAAATGTACCTTAGGGTTAACCTTAGCTCCCCCTACATGTGATGCTCCCTTTTTAACCTTTTTCTCCCCCTTTGGGCATTGACTCCGGTAATGACCCGGTAGTCGACATTTGAAGCAAATCACTTGCTCCTTGCTTTTCTTGGTGGGGACTCCGGCTTCATTTGACTTCTCTTGACTTTTAGGCGCCGGTGGAATATTCTTTAATCTTTTGGGACACTTGCTTTTATAGTGTC
Organism: Wurfbainia villosa; assembly: GCA_025175895.1. Classification (NCBI taxonomy): domain Eukaryota; kingdom Viridiplantae; phylum Streptophyta; class Magnoliopsida; order Zingiberales; family Zingiberaceae; genus Wurfbainia; species Wurfbainia villosa. Next base: position 4,762,000 of record CM046008.1, read on the forward strand.
CATTTTCTCTACACTCAAAATATATTATATGCATTTTATTATTAACACATATGTTTGAGTTACCTAGGTCTGTGGTGGAAGCCTCTTGTGTCACGCCCCGAGGGAGTCTCCGCCAGACGAAAATCCGGCAGCACCTCCCCTGTACGGGTGACAATACCAATTTTTATACAAGGCCTATACGACCACTATACATCGGTCAACACGACCGAAATCCAAACAACACACGCAGATAATAATAAGGCCTCAGGCCAACAAATCTAGGTAAACAAAAGTCTACACTAACTAGACTTACCCCTTCTGCCATCTGGGCAGGAATACCCAACCAAACCAATCAAAATAAGATCCGACCAATAGTCCACAAGAACCCCAAAAATCCACGAGTACATAAATCAATTTCCAAGCCTAAACATATCTTCTATACAAAATTCAAACCATAACTCAAACAACTAAGAAACTGTCACTACTACGAGGGGATATGGCAACCGACTCTCCCGATGCCTTCATCCTGAAATAAAAAAAAATAAAACCACGGGGTAAGTTCAAAGAACTTAGCGGATATTAGTCGATATGAATAGCAAGAAATAGCTAACAATACTAATCATGCCAGTACAGTCTCATATATATGGTAAGCAAGAACTAAATACAAAAGGACTGTATTCACCTGAATCTCCTACTCTGATATAGGAGCATGTGCCCTACTATAAGAGATAAAGTCATCACCATAAATGAATATGAATCCTGTATGCATGACAATCATATGCAACATCCAAGGCATCAATACAATAATGCAGCAAACACAATACAAATGCAATCAGTGCAAAAATGCATGCCGTGCAAATGACATGGTCACCCCTGACGCCAGTCAGCCGCCTCACACGCAATGGTGAAGCCGAGTGGGTAGGGCTATGACAACTGTGCACTCTGTCATCACTGCTCCTGAGTGACCGAGTGGATAGGATGCTGTCGGAGTACACCTATCCTCCTGCCCCAAACAGAGTGGGGGAGCTAAGCTCTCATCTCCCGGTGTCATAGACCAGAGGAGGGATCCCTGCCCGCTACCACGCTGCCTCATCGCTACCCACGAGCGGACCAGCGGAGCCTGACAGAGCAACTACACACACCCTCCTGATGTACCACTAACCCATGAGTGGCAGTGTGTGCAGGCCATGTAACTGGCTGCGGGCTCAACAATAATGGAACCCCGTCCAGCCAGCATGCAATCATGCAAGATGGTGCATGACACTAAAGCATGTAATACCAACTAACATACGTATCCAAATAATATGCACAATAAAAAGGTACAAATACATGATCCAAGTAAAACAGGGAAAGTATAACTATAAACAGATCAAATGCATGTGTCAAATAGGCATAATAACATGCAAGGTAGATAAACATGAAAACTATTGCAAGCTATAACTATCTAGCATATCAACATGACTATATCAAAAAGACAAGTCAAAATACCCGCCTTATATAATGCTCGTGATAACTATCTTCACGTCCGTGGACCTGTCCCGTGACCGAAATCTGCATACAATATAATACACTCAGATTATATTGCCAACCTCAATATCAAGTCCAAACCCTAATGGATTAAGCTATCCACTTAACCGATCACTCGCTGCCGTATCCAAATATAATTCATCCTAACCAGCTTAGGTAATCAACTTTATTAACCCCAAGTTTAATTACCACTTGATCAATATCAGTTTACCCCCAAAAACCCAACCGTACTATTTGATTAAACTTATTAATTAAATCCAAATTCATCCAATTACTCCTAACAAACAAATTAATCAGATTACTCCATTATTTTTAAACGATTAATTCCTTACTTTAATTAACCAAATTAGTTAATTAGCTAAACTAACTAATTAACATACAACAACAACCATAGATTAACCAAACAACCGATTCTTCCCTTAGGACTCGATCGTGGTGTCGAGGCGATGTCGACGATCGATCGTTGCGACGGAGTGGTCGCCGGCGATACGGGAGGAAGGATAACACGCGACGGCAGGCCGGTCGGTGACGGTGCTAACTAAGGCGAGCGCGGCGTGTAAGGGTGCCGACGTAAAGATCGCGGCGACGCGGGGTGGCGCGGCGGCGGCGACGGCGGCTCGCGTGGCAGAGACTGACCCCTTCCGAGAGCGATGGGTAGCGGTCAGTGGCCGCTGTTGATGTCGACGGCGCTGGTCGACGCTATGCACGAGTGGCATGGCGATGAGGCAAAAAAGGGGTAGCGGTGCTCGGGGAAAAAGGTGGCGGCGTTGGCTGCCTGCGGGTGTCACCGACGACCTAGCCAAAGGAAAAAGGAGGCGACGGCGGTAGCCTGTGGACCATCGGCGACGTGAACGACGGAGAGGAGGGCGTCGGTGGCGCGTGTGCGACGAGGAGAAGAGCTCGCTGCCGAAGACGAAATCGCCGCGGAGAAGAAGCGTCGACGAAGGTAGGCTCGCGATCGGAAACTGTCGAAGGGAAAGTGTCGCGGCGGGGAAAAAAAAGAAAAACGAAACCTAAAATAGATTTAGGTTTTCTGTCGCATATTAATCCCCTTTAAATATACTCTTCCAAAGTCTATTTGTTTTATCCCCGTAAAAATCTCGTACGGAGTCCGTTTAAATCCAGAAAAATTCCGAAAAAATTCCTAAAATTCCCTAAAAATCCCGAAAAATTTCCAGGATTATTTCCTTAATTATTTGGCCATTAAATTTACATGTTTAAATTTTCTAGTATTTAACATTCTCCCCCACTAATAAAAATTTGGTCCCCAAATTTCCTACTCAGATGCACGAGTAAGAAATACCACAAGTACTGAAAATATACCTCACGTACCTTAAGTAAACAAGTGAGGGTATTGAGCTCGGATCTTTTCCTCGAGCTCCCAAGTAGCCTCCTCGTCGGTGTGGTGACTCCACCCGACCTTGACAAGTCACAAAATCTTATTTCGAATCGCTGCTCCTTGTGATCCAATCCGCACTTAACCTCTGCATAAGTAACATCAGTTGAATGTAACTCGACATATCCGATAGAATATCGTAGAATCGACACATACTTCCTCAAGATGAACACATGAAACACATCCCGGATACCACCAAAACGGTGGTAGCCCTAGACTAGAAGTTTACCATCGATCCTCTCAAAAATCTCAAAAGGCCCAATGTACCTTGGAGCTAACTTACCACGGAGGTCAAATCTCTTCACCCCTTCCGTGGGTGAGACTCGCAAGAAAACATGATCACCAATAGAGAACTCCCGAGGTCTCCGTCTCCGATCTGCATAACTCTTCTGACGATCCTGCGCCTCTGCCATCCTACGTCTGATAGTACGGACCAACCCTGTCTCATACTGAGCTCTATGGGTCCTAGCAACTGGTCCTCCCAGTTGGCCCTGAAATCCATAACACAGGACCCCAGCAAATTCTCTAATATCTAAATGGTCCGCTCAGATCGGCCCATCTATCTCATGGATGGAATGCAAGATTAAAACGGTTGCATGCCTAAGGCCTCACGCAGACTCGCCAAAACCGAGACGCGTGAACCGGGGATCTCTATCTGATATAATGCTCAAGGAACACCATGCAATCTAATGATATCCCGACAATATATAACTCTGTCAAACGATCCAAAGAGTTCGCTTCCAAATCACTAAGAAGTAGGCGCTGATTTGCTAGTCGGCCAACGACTACCCAAATCGCATCATGACCTTGATGTGTCCTAGGCAAACCCACCACAACATCTATAATAATATGCTTCCACTTCCATTCCAGAATCGGAATTTCCTGAAGCATCTGTTCCTTAAACTAATGCAACTTTAGAAACCATTATCCTCCCCGGTGTCAGAGACAGTAGTCCATCTACCGTCCAACATCCACTCCACCACACACTCTGTAAGTGCATGGGAGGCTATCGCGACCAAACTTCCTTGTTACACCCATTTGTGTTCCAGCTACTCTATAGTAGCTGTCCAGTAGCTAGCCAAAACTCCATGAGCATTTCTGCTCCTCACCTCTACAAAACAACTTAATAACTGCTAAGTCCACGTCATATATATATGACGGCTTATTTCGTAGTTCTTTAACTGTCGTAGCTTAGTATATGTCCTATTCAACAGCATCGGAATCACTCCGATCCCCGAAATGATGCATCCATGCACACTACCCTTCCTTCCACACCAACCTGACTAATCCACGCTGGCGTAAAAATCAACCATCGTCTGAGCCCTAAAACTAGTTTCACAAGCTTCAGACCAAGTAAATTCCATCACCTTCCTGATCCAACCAGTCAGCGATGTAGCACCGCTAGAGAATCCTATCCATATCTATGGTAATAACCAAATCAATACCAAGAAACCACCCTCTACGGTGGCTGAGTGCGCAACTCTAACAACCACAACTGATCCAATCATGTCCAGAATACACGACTTCCCAAATCCCTAGACGACTAAGTCGTCAATAAATCTAATAAAATAATCAAAAGCTCAAACAATTCATACCAAGTATGAAATTGTCATCGCTACACACATGTATTCTCTTTACTCTAAGCTGATGATATAACATTCATCACAACGACAATGATAATTGTATGACACCATGTCACTACAATATCATCACACCAGTCACCAATCAATCCTAGAGTATATATATATAGGCATCCTATAGCTGATCTAAATAGATCATATATCCACAATGAAGGATATTCATTTCCTTTCACAACTACCGCATTCTATCATCGTTAATCGATGCATAACCTCAAAGGTCCATCTCTCTTTTAACAAAGAGTTCCGGATCTTCTCTGGAAGAAATTCTGGGACAGATAAATGTCCGCTCCAATACCTCCTATAATAAGGTAAAACGATCTTTCATCATCTTAACCAGTGTATGCATACACGCCTTATCCATAACCAAATCACTAATAGTAGGGACTGATATTTTCTGAGGGTTTACTCCTTGACCTTCAAATGGATGACTAGCAGGCCATATTCCTAGCTTCCTAATTCGACATCAGTCGACACCTCTAAAGAATCCGTACCTCTGAAATCATCATTAGATTACTCAAGATCAATACGTCGTTGAACTCGTCCACGCCCATGAGTAGGAGCAATTTCACCAAGTCAATAGTTTTCCTAGCCACAAAAGTACCATAACTACTAAAGACAATACTTTTCCTATAGCTCAGAGATATCCTTCAGATTGCTTGGTCCCAAAACACGAGCACTCCCAAAAATCCAAGGAAAAGATAATCCTCGAAACACAAAACCCGCAAACCAAAACCGTAAACCAATAAAATTGTCACGTCCTGGGGGCATATCCGTCATCCAAATAACAGAGGAGCCCCTTAGTGACAATATTCCGAAATACATAGACCAAATCTGGTAAAAACCTCGAAATAATTATAGAAATACTAGTATTTTAATAACTGCATGCATGCACGACTAAACATATATCCATTAAAGTAAAATAGTTTTATGACACCAAATCAAACTGCGACAAAATCCAAAGTGCATAATAAAATGCAACACCGATAAAGTAAATAAAGCGGCATCTCGACGATGCAGTGGGACAAGCACGGCAAGAAACTCTCTAAGCGACTCGAAGGTAGGTCAACATGACACGTCTTCCATCAGTTAACCTAGAGGATAAGTGAGGAGGAGATAAGTACAACCACTCTGTGGATGTATAGACAATAGTGCATAATCATAATGCACATAATGGAAGTCACAGGGAACAAGTTAGAGTAACCCAACCCTCAGAGTACCAATATCAGTCTGCAACTATCCTGATCAGCAGTATAATAAATATACCCGTAAAACCCAACCACTGCAACAAGCAGTGCACATCTGGATATCATGACAAAGTCTCGTGGCTCTCGAGGTAATACAAAGGAATAATCTATGAGCTACCGCGAACGTAACCCATGAGCCGACAATCAATAGCACGTCTATGCGCAACTATATGCTACCACAAATGAGACTCGTGGATAGACAGGCAGTATATAGATATCTAATTATTGACTGCACGCACTAGCGTACTACCACTAATAGGTCGCATGAGCAGTCGATTATCCTAGGTTGTTAAGCCTAGAGTTATCCAAAACATCTAGCATAAAACGACCATCAATGTCGACCAAGATCATCGATCTACCATTAAACCCCTTGAGGCGGTCAAGCGAGGGTTTCAACACCTCTAATACGAAAGTTCTACCAAAGCCGGTAAAGATCATCGACTTATAAATAAATAAGTCGAGATGGTTAAATCTAGCATTCCAACCATTCTAACATGATCGGTTATCAAAGTCGATCAAAATCATAAGTCCTCCAATAACCACGTCGAGACGATTACTCATAGGGTTTCGTCCCAATTAACAGGAAACGCCTATCAAGGCCAATAAAGATAATAAACCTACTAACAAGCCCGACAAGAGGGTTAAGCCTCAATTATACCATCCTACCAGTTCAATCATGCATGCCCCAATCTGCTACCACGAACATATCTCGTGGGTACTTAAGACGTAAAGTAGCTATCTTGCTACAGACATCATACGAATCCGATTATCACCAACTCTGAACGAATAACGCAAGAGTATACCCTTACAGTAGATTATCTCAACCATACATGGGAGACCTATTCGACCTCAAATACACAAAAGCCCCTTTTGGGAAACTCTACTGTAACTTTCCTCAACCACGAATGGGTGATATTGTTGGCAGCCGATAAATATAAACAACATTATATACCCTCTAAGGATTTATCGCATCCTAATCATATGACCTCTACTAATTCGATCATCATATCAGCTGAAATAGTAAATGTATAAACATATACTAATATGAACATCCGGGTTATTAAACCTAGGGTTCCAACACCTAGGGTTCCACTAATATTGTTTCATTCCTGAGATCCGCTCTCTGATGTAATAACTTCATCTAAGTTATTCTATTTCTACTAGTCTTAATCATGGTATCCACCGCAAAAACTCATAACCATAAACATATAACATGCTGTCTAATAAACGACAGCATAGTCATACCAATGACAATCCATAGCCGAAATTAATTAAGGTATATCTAAAGGGTCATGCCAGATCAAAGTCACGGCAATACTAAATAAAACATCAGATGCCTATATATACCCTAAACTATGTAAGCAATGTAATCATGTCCTCATGCCTTTTACGAATTTATCCATCTTAGTCATATTATTCAACTAGTCTAATAATCCTAATACTAGTCAAATCCTAAGAGGTAAACATCTACCAATAATATCTTATCATTTATATCACAATGATAACTAGCTACGTATACCAGTAATAGCAATTAATAATCAAATGCTATCTATAAACCAAAGAACCTAAAAATCTAATTGTCCAATGATATTCAAAGTTAAAACAATACTAGATAAAACATGATATCACCACATAACCAAATATAAATATGTACTAAATCTAGAAAATTTTCTAGAATGTATTTACCTGTTAGGTGTCTGGAGATGTCCTGTCGTCGCCAAATCCCCCATATTGACCTCGTCCATAATACCTCGAATTTCCGAAACATAAAATCGCTTCTGAACTGCATAACCCAAAATACCGCTTAACTCCGCCAAACGGCAAACTCCATAAACCCAAAGACCCTAAGGAACTCTAAACCTACGCTCGATATAAATAATTGTCACGCTCGAGGAGTCTCCGCTGCATTTAAAATCCGGCAAAGACTCTGACGGTGACAATACCAATTTTTATACAAGGCCTATACGGCCACTATACATACATGGCCAACACGACCAAATCCAAACAACACACGCAGATAATAATAAGGCCTCGTGCCAACAAATCTAGGTAAACAAAAGTCTACACTAACTAGACTTACCCTTCTCGCCATCCAGTGAATACCCAACCAAACCAATCAAAATAAGATCCACCAATAGTCCACAAGAACCCCAAAAATCCACGAGTACATAAATCCATTTCTAAGCCTAAACATATCTTCTATACAAAATTCACACCATAACTCCAACACCTAAGAAACTCGCTACTACGAGGGAGATATGGCAACTGGACTCTCCTGACAGCTTCATCCTGAAATAAAAAAAAATAAAACCACGGGGTAAGTTCAAAGAACTTAGCGGATATTAGTCGATATGAATAGCAAGAAATAGCTAACAATACTAATCATACCAGTACAGTCTCATATATATGGTAAGCAAGAACTAAATACAAAAGGACTGTACTCACCTGAATCTCCTACTCTGATATAGGAGCATGTGCCCTACTATAAGAGATAAAGTCATCACCATAAATGAATATGAATCCTGTATGCATGACAATCATATGCAACATCCAAGGCATCAATACAATAATGCAGCAAACACAATACAAATGCAATCCATGCAAAAATGCATGCCGTGCAAATGACATGGTTACCCCTGACGCCAGTCAGCCGCCTCACACGCAATGGTGAAGCCGAGTGGGTAGGGCTATGACAATCGCACTCGCCATCATCGCTTCCTGAGTGACCGAGTGGACAGGATGCTGTCGGAGTACACCTATCCTCCTGCCCCAAACAGAGTGGGGGAGCTAAGCTCTCATCTCCCGGTGTCATAGACCAGAGGAGGGATCCCTGCCCGCTACCACGCTGCCTCATCGCTACCCATGAGTGGACCAGCGGAGCCTGACAGAGCAATTGCACACACCCTCCTGATGTACCACTAACCCATGAGTGGCAAGCAGTGCAGTTATGTAATCGGGTCATGGCTCAACAATAATGGAACTCACCAAAGATGCAATCATGCAAGATGGTGCATGATACTAAAGCATGTAATACCAACTAACATACGTATCCAAATAATATGCACAATAAAAAGGTACATATACATGATCCAAGTAAAACAGGGAAAGTATAACTATAAACAGATCAAATGCATGTGTCAAATAGGCATAATAACATGCAAGGTAGATAAACATGAAAACTATTGCAAGCTATAACTATCTAGCATATCAACATGACTATATCAAAAAGACAAGTCAAAATACCCGCCTTATATAATGCTCGTGATAACTATCTTCACGTCCGTGGACCTGTCCCGTGACTGAAATCTGCATACAATATAATACACTCAGATTATATTGCCAACCTCAATATCAAGTCCAAACCCTAATGGATTAAGCTATCCACTTAACCAATCACTCGCTGCCGTATCCAAATATAATTCATCCTAACCAGCTTAGGTAATCAACTTTATTAACCCCAAGTTTAATTACCACTTGATCAATATCAGTTTACCCCCAAAAACCCAACTGTACTATTTGATTAAACTTATTAATTAAATCCAAATTCATCCAATTACTCCTAATAACAAATTAATCAAATTACTCTATTGTTTTTAAACGATTAATTCCTTACTTTAATTAACCAAATTAGTTAATTAGCTAAACTAACTAATTAACATACAACAACAACCATAGATTAACCAAACAACCGATTCTTCCCTTACCTCCTTCATTGTTCGAAACAAATTGGGGTCGACGAGTCGGCGAACTCTGATCGTAGGCCGACAAGGTCGAGCGATGTCGATCGGAGCGGCACGGAGTGGCGGTCGTGGCGACAACGGGAGGAAGGATAACACGCGACGGCAGGTTGGGTCGGGTGACAAGAGCAACTAAGGCGCGCGCGTGGGTAGCGAGTAAGGGTGCCGACGGCACTGGGGTGGCGACGCGAGCAAGCAGCGGCGGCGACGGCGGCTCGCGTGGCAGAGACTGACCCCTTCCGAGAGCGACGGGTAGCGGTCAGTGGTCGCTGTTGATGTCGACGGCGCTGGTCGACGCTATGCACGAGTGGCATGGCGATGAGGCAAAAAGGGGCAGCGGTGCTCGGGGAAAAAGGCGGCGCGTTGGCTGCCTGCGGGTGTCACCGACGACCTAGCCAAAGGAAAAAGGAGGCGACGGTAGCCTGTGGACCATCGGCGTGACGGAACGACGGAGAGGAGCCGTTGTTCGCGTGGCGGTGCTCGCGACGAGGAGAAGAGCTCGCTGGCGAAGACGAAATCGCCGCGGAGAAGAAGCGCCGACGAAGGTAGGCTCGCGATCGAAAACTGTCGAAGGGAAAGTGTCGCGGCGGGGAAAAAAAAGAAAAACGAAACCTAAAATAGATTTAGGTTTTCTGTCGCATATTAATCCCCTTTAAATAGACTCTTCCAAAGTCTATTTGTTTTATCCCCGTAAAAATCTCGTACGGAGTCCGTTTAAATCCAGAAAAATTCCTAAAATTCCCTAAAAATCTCGAAAAATTTCCAGGATTATTTCCTTAATTATTTGGCCATTAAATTTACATGTTTAAATTTTCCAGTATTTAACATTCTCCCCACTAATAAAAATTTGGTCCCCAAATTTCCTACTCAGAGGCACGAGTAAGAAATACCACAAGTACTGAAAATATACCTCACGTACCTTAAGTAAACAAGTGAGGGTATTGAGCTCCGATCTTTTCCTCGAGCTCCCAAGTAGCCTCCTCGTCGGTTTGGTGACTCCACCCGACCTTGACAAGTCACAAAATCTTATTTTATGCGTTCCTTGTGATCCGGAATCCGCAGGAACCTCTGCATAAGTAACATCAGGTTGAATGTAACCTGACATATCTGATAGAATATGCGTAGAATCTGACACATACTTCCTCAGCATGAACACATGAAACACATCCTGGATACCAGCCAAAAACGGTGGTAGCCCTAGACGGTAAGCGACTACTCCGATCCTCTCAAAAATCTCGAAAGGCCCAATGTACCTTGGAGCTAACTTACCACGGAGGTCAAATCTCTTCACCCCTTCCGTGGGTGAGACTCGCAAGAAAACATGATCACCAATAGAGAACTCCCGAGGTCTCCGTCTCCGATCTGCATAACTCTTCTGACGATCTCGCGCCCCGCCATCCTACGTCGATAGTACGGACCAACCCCGCTCTCATCGAGCTCTATGGGTCCTAGCAATCGGTCCTCCGCTGGCCACTCAAATCCATAACACAGACCTCAAGAATTCTCTAGTATCTAAATGGTCCGCCAGATCATCCCATCTATCTCGAGGATGGAATGCAAGATTAAACGAAGTTGCATGCCTAAGGCCTGCTGCAGACTCTGCCAAAACCGAGACGTGAACCAGGGATCTCTATCTGATATAATGCTCAAGGAACACCATGCAATCTGATGATATCCCGACAATATATAACTCTATCAAACGATCCAAAGAGTTCGTCTTCCAAATCACTAAGAAGTGCGCGGATTTGGTTAGTCGGTCAACGACTACCCAAATTGCGTCATGGCCTTGATGTGTCCTAGGCAACCCACTACAAAAATCTATAATAATATGCTTCCACTTCCATTCCGGAATCGGAATTTCCTGAAGCATCTGTTCCTTAAACTAATGCAACTTCAGAAACCATTATCCTCCCCGGTGTCAGAGACAGTAGTCCATCTACCGTCCAACATCCACTCCACCACACACTCTGTAAGTGCATGGGAGGCTATCGCGACCAAACTTCCTTGTTACACCCATTTGTGTTCCAGCTACTCTATAGTAGCTGTCCAGTAGCTAGCCAAAACTCCATGAGCATTTCTGCTCCTCACCTCTACAAAACAACTTAATAACTGCTAAGTCTACGTCATATATATATGACGGCTTATTTCACAGTTCTTTAACTGTCGTACGCTTAGTATATGTCCTATTCAACAGCATCGGAATCACTCCGATCCCCGAAATGATGCATCCATGCACACTACCCTTCCTTCCACACCAACCTGACTAATCCACGCTGGCGTAAAAATCAACCATCGTCTGAGCCCTGAAACTAGTTTCACAAGCTTCAGACCAAGTAAATTCCATCACCTTCCTGATCCAACCAGTCAGCGATGTAGTACCGCTAGAGAATCCTATCCATATCTATGGTAATAACCAAATCAATACCAAGAAACCACCCTCTACGGTGGTGAGTCGCAACTCTAACCACAATCGATCATGTCCACACGACTTCCCAAATCCCTAGACGACTAAGTCGTCAATAAATCTAATAAAATAATCAAAAGCTCAAACAATTCATACCAAGTATGAAATTGTCATCGCTACACACATGTATTCTCTTTACTCTAAGCTGATGATATAACATTCATCACAACGACAATGATAATTGTATGACACCATGTCACTACAATATCATCACACCAGTCACCAATCAATCCTAGAGTATATATATATAGGTATCCTATAGCTGATCTAAATAGATCATATATCCACAATGAAGGATATTCATTTCCTTTCACAACTACCGCATTCTATCATCGTTAATCGATGCATAACCTCAAAGGTCCATCTCTCTTTTAACAAAGAGTTCCGGATCTTCTCTGGAAGAAATTCTGGGACAGATAAATGTCCGCTCCAATACCTCCTATAATAAGGTAAAACGATCTTTCATCATCTTAACCAGTGTACGCATACACGCCTTATCCATAACCAAATCACTAATAGTAGGGACTGATATTTTCTGAGGGTTTACTCCTTACCTTCAAATGGATGACTAGCAGGCCATATTCCTAGCTTCCTAATTCGACATCAGTCGACACCTCTAAAGAATCCGTACCTCTGAAATCATCATTAGATTACTCAAGATCAATACGTCATCGAACTCGTCCACGCCCATGAGTAGGAGCAATTTCACCAAGTCAATAGTTTTCCTAGCCACAAAAGTACCATAACTACTAAAGACAATACTTTTCCTATAGCTCAGAGATATCCTTCAGATTGCTTGGTCCCAAAACACGAGCACTCCCAAAAATCCAAGGAAAAGATAATCCTCGAAACACAAAACCCGCAAACCAAAACCGTAAACCAATAAAATTGTCACGTCCTGGGGGCATATCCGTCATCCAAATAACAGAGGAGCCCCTTAGTGACAATATTCCGAAATACATAGACCAAATCTGGTAAAAACCTCGAAATAATTATAGAAATACTAGTATTTTAATAACTACATGCATGCACGACTAAACATATATCCATTAAAGTAAAATAGTTTTATGACACCAAATCAAACTGCGACAAAATCCAAAGTGCATAATAAAATGCAACACCGATAAAGTAAATAAAGCGGCATCTCGACGATGCAGTGGGACAAGCACGGCAAGAAACTCTCTGAACGACTCGAAGGTAGGTCAACATGACACGTCTTCCATCAGTTAACCTAGAGGATAAGTGAGGAGGAGATAAGTACAACCACTCTGTGGATGTATAGACAATAGTGCATAATCATAATGCACATAATGGAAGTCACAGGGAACAAGTTAGAGTAACCCAACCCTCAGAGTACCAATATCAGTCTGCAACTATCCTGATCAGCAGTATAATAAATATACCCGTAAAACCCAACCACTGCAACAAGCAGTGCACATCTGGATATCACGACAAAGTCTCGTGGCTCTCGAGGTAATACAAAGGAATAATCTATGAGCTACCGCGAATGTAACCCATGAGCCGTAATCAATCAATAGACTCGCAACTATATGCTACCACGAATGAGACTCGTGGATAGACAAGCAGTATATAGATATCTAATTATTGACTGCACGCACTAGCGTACTACCACTAATAGGTCGCATGAGCAGTCGATTATCCTAGGTTGTTAAGCCTAGAGTTATCCAAAACATCTAGCATAAAACGACCATCAATGTCGACCAAGATCATCGATCTACCATTAAACCCTTTGAGGCGGTCAAGCGAGGGTTTCAACACCTCTAATACGAAAGTTCTACCAAAGCCGGTAAAGATCATCGACTTATAAATAAATAAGTCGAGATGGTTAAATCTAGCGTTCCAACCCTTCTAACATGATCGGTTATCAAAGTCGATCAAAATCATAAGTCCTCCAATAACCACGTCGAGACGATTACTCATAGGGTTTCGTCCCAATTAACAGGAAACGCCTATCAAGGCCAATAAAGATAATAAACCTACTAACAAGCCCGACAAGAGGGTTAATCCTCAATTATACCATCCTACCAGTTCAATCATGCATGCCCCAATCTGCTACCACGAACATATCTCGTGGGTACTTAAGACGTAAAGTAGCTATCTTGCTACAGACATCATACGAATCCGATTATCACCAACCCTGAACGAATAACGCAAGAGTATACCCTTACAGTAGATTATCTCAATCATACATGGGAGACCTATTCGACCTCAAATACACAAAAGCCCCTTTTGGGAAACTCTACTGTAACTTTCCTCAACCACGAATGGGTGATATTGTTGGCAGCCGATAAATATAAACAACATTATATACCCTCTAAGGATTTATCGCATCCTAATCATATGACCTCTACTAATCCGATCATCATATCAGCTGAAATAGTAAATGTATAAACATATACTAATATGCACATCCGGGTTATTACACCTAGGGTTCCAACACCTAGAGTTCCACTAATATTGTTTCATTCCTGAGATCCGCTCCTACAGAATAACTTCATCTAAGTTATTCTATTTCTACTAGTCTTAATCATGGTATCCACCGCAAAAACTCATAACCATAAACATATAACATGCTGTCTAATAAACGACAGCATAGTCATACCAATGACAATCCATAGCCGAAATTAATTAAGGTATATCTAAAGGGTCATGCCAGATCAAAGTCACGGCAATACTAAATAAAACATCAGATGCCTATATATACCCTAAACTATGTAAGCAATGTAATCATGTCCTCATGTCCTCATGCCTTTTATGAATTTATCCATCTTAGTCATATTATTCAACTAGTCTAATAATCCTAATACTAGTCAAATCCTAAGAGGTAAACATCTACCAATAATATCTTATCATTTATATCACAATGATAACTAGCTACGTATACCAGTAATAGCAATTAATAATCAAATGCTATCTATAAACCAGCAACCTAAAAATCTAATTGTCCAACAGATATTCAGGTTAAAACAATACTAGATAAAACATGATATCACCACATAACCAAATATAAATATGTACTAAATCTAGAAAATTTTCTAGAATGTATTTACCTGTTAGCTGTCTGGAGATGTCCTGTCGCCGCCAAATCCCCCATATTGACCTCGTCAATAATACCTCGAATTTCCGAAACATAAAAATCGTCGGAAATCCGTACAACTCCGAAAATACCCAGTTAACCTGCCAAACTTGGCGAACTCCATAAACCCAAAGACCCTAAGGAACTCGGAAACCTACGCTCTGATACCAAATAAATTGTCACGCCCCGAGGGAGTCTCCGCCAGACGAAAATCCGGCAGCACCTCCCCTGTACGGGTGACAATACCAATTTTTATACAAGGCCTATACGACCACTATACATCGGTCAACACGACCGGAATCCAAACAACACACGCAGATAATAATAAGGCCTCAGGCCAACAAATCTAGGTAAACAAAAGTCTACACTAACTAGACTTACCCCTTCTGCCATCTGGGCAGGAATACCCAACCAAACCAATCAAAATAAGATCCGACCAATAGTCCACAAGAACCCCAAAAATCCACGAGTACATAAATCCATTTCCAAGCCTAAACATATCTTCTATACAAAATTCAAACCATAACTCAAACAACTAAGAAACTGTCACTACGAGGGGGGGGGGGGATATGGCAACTGGACTCTCCTGACAGCTTCATCCTGAAATAAAAAAAAATAAAACCACGGGGTAAGTTCAAAGAACTTAGCGGATATTAGTCGATATGAATAACAAGAAATAGCTAACAATACTAATCATGCCAGTACAATCTCATATATATGGTAAGCAAGAACTAAATACAAAAGGACTGTACTCACCTGAATCTCCTACTCTGATATAGGAGCATGTGCCCTACTATAAGAGATAAAGTCAGCACCATAAATGAATATGAATCCTGTATGCATGACAATCATATGCAACATCCAAGGCATCAATACAATAATGCAGCAAACACAATACAAATGCAATCCGTGCCAAAATGCATGTCGTGCAAATGACATGGTCACCCCTGACGCCAGTCAGCCGCCTCACACGCAATGGTGAAGCCGAGTGGGTAGGGCTATGACAACTGTGCACTCTGCCATCACTGCTCCTGAGTGGCCAGGTGGGACGAGGATCTTTGTCGAGTACACCTATCCTCCTGCCCCAAACAGAGTGGGGAGCTAAGCTCTCATCTCCTGTCATATGTCATAGACGGAGGAGGGATCCTGCTACCGCTTTGCCTCATCATCGCTACCCATGAGCGGACCGGAGCTCGACAGAGCAATCGCGCACACACCCTCCCGATGTACCACTAACCCATGAGTGGTGTGTGCGAGCATGTAATGTGGGCTCACAATAATGGAACCCGTCTGCCAAAGATGCAATCATGCAGGATGGTGCATGACACTAAAGCATGTAATACCAACTAACATACGTATCCAAATAATATGCACAATAAAAAGGTACATATACATGATCCAAGTAAAACAGGGAAAGTATAACTATAAACAGATCAAATGCATGTGTCAAATAGGCATAATAACATGCAAGGTAGATAAACATGAAAACTATTGCAAGCTATAACTATCTAGCATATCAACATGACTATATCAAAAAGACAAGTCAAAATACCCACCTTATATAATGCTCGTGATAACTATCTTCACGTCCAGTGGACTGTCGTCCAGATAAATCTGCATACAATATAATACACTCAGATTATATTGCCAACCTCAATATCAAGTCCAAACCCTAATGGATTAAGCTATCCACTTAACCGATCACTCAGATTCAAATATAATTCATCCTAACCAGCTTAGGTAATCAACTTTATTAACCCCAAGTTTAATTACCACTTGATCAATATCAGTTTACCCCCAAAAACCCAACCGTACTATTTGATTAAACTTATTAATTAAATCCAAATTCATCCAATTACTCCTAATAACAAATTAATCAGATTACTCCATTGTTTTTAAACGATTAATTCCTTACTTTAATTAACCAAATTAGTTAATTAGCTAAACTAACTAATTAACATACAACAACAACCATAGATTAACCAAACAACCGATTCTTCCCTTACCTCCTTCATTGTTCGGAACAAATTGGGGTCGACGAGTCTGACTCGATCGTGGTCGGGCGGTGGTCGACAATGGTCGGCGATGTCAAGACATCGGTGAGCGGCAAGACGAGTGGCGGCGCCGGCGTGGGAGGAAGGATAACACGGCGACGGCAGAAGCTGGTCGGGTGACAGTGCTGACCAAGGCGGCGAGCGCGTGGGTAGCGAGTAAGGGTGCCGACGGCACTGGGGTGGCGACGCGAGCAAGCAGCGGCGGCGACGGCGGCTCGCGTGGCAGAGACTGACCCCTTCCGAGAGCGACGGGTAGCGGTCAGTGGCCGCTGTTGATGTCGACGGCGCTGGTCGACGCTATGCACGAGTGGCATGGCGATGAGGCAAAAAAGGGGCAGCGGTGCTCGGGGAAAAAGGCGGCGGCGTTGGCTGCCTGCGGGTGTCACCGACGCAGCTAAAGGAAAGGAGGAGGCAACGGCGTGCTTTGTGGACCATCGGCGACGTGAACGACGGAGAGGAGACGGCGCTGTCGGCGGCGGCGGTGCTCGCGACGAGGAGAAGAGCTCGCCGACGAAGACGAAATCGCCGCGGAGAAGAAGCACCGACGAAGGTAGGCTCGCGATCGGAAACTGTCGAAGGGAAAGTGTCGCGGCGGGGAAAAAAAAAGAAAAACGAAACCTAAAATAGATTTATGTTTTCTGTCGCATATTAATCCCCTTTAAATAGACTCTTCCAAAGTCTATTTGGTTTATCCCCGTAAAAATCTCGTACGGAGTCCGTTTAAATCCAAAAAAATTCCGGAAAAATTCCTAAAATTTGCTAAAAATCCCGAAAAATTTTCAGGATTATTTCCTTAATTATTTGGCCATTAAATTTACATGTTTAAATTTTCCAGTATTTAACATCTTGAGCTTGTTCATCTTCTCGACCGGAGGTGGATGGTTCCTCTTGAGGTTGCTCCGGTGTAGATGCTCTAATCTCCTCCCCCTCAATTCTAGAGGTGGAGGTTTCTCCTACTTCTTCATCTTCTTCCACCGATCCCGATCCGGATGTTGATTCTCCATCAACTTCCGAATCATCACTTTCTTGTGATGAGGATGATGTGCTCTCTTCTTCGGTCTCCTCCTCCAACTGAGCCGATGAGCACTCTTGTTCTTTGGGTTCCTCATGTAATCTTACCAACTTGCTTCATAGCTCCTTGGCATCCATGTAATCTCCTAGCATAGACAAAACATCATTAGGTATCAAATCTTCTAGAAGTTTTGTTACCTTAACTTCGGTCTTGAACTTAAGACGTTGCTCTTGGGTCCACTTCTTCAACTTCAAGACCTCTTCCTTCTTGTTCCTAGGTAGTTCAAAACCTTCCATGATGATGAACCAATCTTCTATGTCCATCATCAAGAATGTCTCTATTCTAGCCCTCCACATCGGAAAATCTTCTTGATCGTATGGTGGTGGTCTGTTGATGTTTCATCCTAATTTTTCTTGATAATCCATCTTCTTACCCTCTAGCATTTTTTGCTTCCGACAGTTAGTCCGTAGAAGAGCCCCGGGCTCTGATACCAATTGTAGAGGATTCGATGGCCGCTAGATAGGGGGTGAATAACGCGTTTCGATGTGTCGATGAAATTCGTTCGAGTTTGATCATCTACACTCTTGTTAGCATAGCGGAATAATAATAACAAGAAATACAATCACAACGCAAGAATATAACGTGGTTCATAACCGAAGGGTTCCTACTCCACGGATCAAGCTCTAAAGAGCTCTAGCGATGCCACAAACACCACTAAACAATAAACTCCTTCTCGACAACACGTCGGAGGCGGAGAAATCTCGTACAAAGATTACACTAAGTAATACAAAGTAAAACAAGCAAATACAAAAGGAATACAACAATCTATGCAAAGATAAACTTTACAAATGCTCTTTTGAATGCTCGCTTGTTGATTGCTTGAACCGTGGTTGAAGACCCTGATTTGCAGCAGCAAATTGCCTCAAGAACGTCCAAGAAATCGCTTCTAAAATCCCTCCCATCGAGCTCCTTTTATCCTTCTACGTGACCTGGATTTTCACTTGGCAGTCGACTGCCAAAACCCCTAGTTTAACTGCCAACACTGTTGTCGTGAGACAATGGCTCGATCCACACTGGAAAAGTTTCAACGGGACTCTCACCAGTCGACTGCCATCATTGGCAGTCGACTATCAGTACTCATAGCTGATTGCCCAGTCGTCTACAGAGCATTCTGTGTTCGCGACTAAACCATCAGTCGACTGTCATACATGGTAGTCGACTGACATCAGTCAACTGCTCCAATGAGTAGTCGATTGCCAGAGCATTTTCAGCCCTTAAACGACAGTTGAGCTCTAGTCGACTCACGACAGTCGAATCGGCCGTAATGCCAGTCGATTGTCAACCTCAACCATGAGGTTTTAACCCAAATATGGTGTCACCATACTTGCTAGACTACCCTTAGCCTAGACCTAAGCCTTCTAGCCACCTCCATCAGCCTCGTGACTATCGGATCCCTCCAAGTCATCCATGACTTGTTCATCCATACGCTAGCCTTCAGGTGCTTCCATCGACTATTGTCATGCTAACAGTGTCTACACCGCCAAGCCACATTAGACTTACGCTGCCAAAACTCCGCTTGGACTTTATGCTGCCAACCATTGGACTTATGCTGCCAAGACTTCACCCTTGGACTTTACGCCGCCAATATCAAACCCCTTGGACTTCTCAAATGCCAAGTACCCATGACTTGGACTTTTACCGCCAAGACTACACCCTTGGACTTACGTGGCCAAGACTACACCTTTAGACTTTCCAAATGTCAAGTCTCAAGCTTGGACTTTCCCTTGCCAACCCATGTTGGACTTTCCATGCCAAGACCCATGCTTGGACTTTACATGCTAAGTACTCAAGACTTGGACTTTCCATGACATGATCAACCCCAGTCAACCATCAAATTCCCCTCGAGTCAAAACTCTAGTCCGGTCAATCATGACCCGGGTCGATTGCACCAACAATCTCCCCAAAACATTATCGGACATCAATGTCAAACATCAATATCAAACCTTCATGTCAAACATCAAAACATCGTTCGAGTCAAACTCGAGTCCGGTCAATCATGACCTGGGCCGATTGCACCAACAAGGGAGAAGTAGGTCACATAATATTTTTTAGCCGACTGTCCAGTCGACTGATAGTATACCAATTGACTGGACACATGAGACAGTCGATTGTTTCTTCTTTTTTTGCAACGAAATTTTTTTTCATTGCCAATTCTGTGACGAAAAATGATTTTTCGTCATAAATTTGAGATGAAATTTATTTTCGTTGCTAATCTGGGAAAATAAAAAAAATATCATGATAAATTCTATTATTTTTTCTATTTTACAGCAAACACATATAATAATATAAACTAATTCACATATCAAACTTCAATACCAAATCAATATATACATAACAAACATAAACATAACTTACAATACATAGATATCGAATGTGATAAGTCAAGTAACATTTAAATACAACAAATTAAAATGTAACCACCATCGTTACCTTCATCATCAAAAAATACATCATCATTGTCATTATTATAGGGATCGGGAGGAGGACCAGATTGAGAAGGAGGAAGTCGACTTGAACTAGACGTTAATTGAAGATGATGCATAATTAACATCTGCATAATTAACATTTGTTGCCTCCGAAATTTGTTCATTTACTTCCTTCTCTATTTGTCTCGATTCATTTTATTTTTGTGCTAGTAATCCCTCAAATGAGTAACCTCTTCAGTCAATTGATGTATTTCTGTTCTTACTGTCGGTGAGGATGAAGAAGAAGCACCAGGGGTTTTATAGGTTCGGCTCAAAGAACTGAGTCCAATTATTCTTCCACTTTTCGTCCCTCCAGTTGCTTCGAGCCATAAATTGATATTGCTAACAGAAGGCTCAGATTCGACTGCATCATCACTTGCACTCAAATTTCTCTGTGCAAGTTCATCATATTTCTCCTGTTATGAAAGAAAAAAAGTTAAATACTAACATAATTATAAATTTAAATATTTTAAATTACAACCCTTCATTGTTCTAGCTCTCTCCCCACTCCACATCTTATCTTTCTTTTGGAATGTACGGGTGAAAGTGTCTATAAATGATGGCTCAGTCTCCGTCTCTGGGCCTTAACAAACATCGTTAGTGAGTATTAGATTACAAAATTAGGATTTGAAAAAACTCACCAATCGATGTCTATGTTTATCGATATTTATTGAGCCTCCCGCATACGTGGCAAACATAGCGCCGACATTACAATGTTGATTTTTCTTATTTTGGTCACTCCTTCGTTTGCTATCCTCAGATTCCCAATATACAATAAACTTATTCCAATTCTCCTCAGTTATGCAGTGTGACTTTTTACTTCTGGTTTTTACATGACTATGTTTTTGATATGGTCGCCACACACTTTCTTGAAAATTCTCCTTATCTCTAGTGTTTCACTCTCCTCCCAAGTAAATACCCGCTGCGTTAGAGAAAAAAATGAATTGATTATATTAATTACAATTTATATACAAAATGATTTAAATAAATAACCTTAAACTCATTCCACCACAAACTTTTAATTTCTTCCAGCGTGCTCGTATAACTCAAAGAAGCTCCGTCCAAATGGTTATTCACTATTTTATTCACCTCGTGAATAACATGTATAGAATTTATAAATCTAGATATTTATAAAAATATATATCTTATTAAAAACATAGTTAATTTAAAACTTAAATACTTATGAATCTCCGCACAGAGATATCACCTCTCCGTATCTTCCCTCTCAACCAGTGATTATTGTACTGGGGAAGATACATTAGTGTTGGTGCAGTAGGCACCTAAGTCGAACCTGAGTTTTGATTATAACAAACAATACAAAGTTAAGCTCATTTTGTTATCTCACGAGCTAAATCAAGTGTGCAGAAAAGTGCTAAAGCTAGAGCTAAAGGTCAGCGACACCCGGAGGGAGCCGTGGTGGTCGGGCGACACCGGGATGACTTCGGAGGAAGCCGAAGTAATTAGGTGGAAGACCGAAAGCAAAAGCTACAAGGTAAATATTGAGGTAAGCTCGTGTGAGCGAGTACAAGGAAGGTCGTGTCCTCTGTACGGGGGACGTTCTTAGGTGACGATCCGACCAAGACCTCCCATGGAAGGTCTAAGTCGAGATCGGATGATATATGACCATTTAATTTGATTGTATTTACTATTTTTTCGAGCTAACTCTTCGTTGCAGCTGGAAAATATACCATCAGTTGACTGAGGGCTTGTATCAGTCGACTGGTAAGGGTAGCAGTCGACTGTTGGTCAAGGATCAGCTTCGAGGAGAGTCAAAGCTTATCTCCATTTTTGAAGGGATAGGAGGCTTGCTCTCATTGGTTGAAGATGTGAACGCTTAGGGTTTGCAAGGCTATAAAAGTAGGGGTTCTTCACCCTATTTCTATTATCAAAAGCACTTCAAAAAGCCTCCGCTACGATACTCTTCTACGACGACCTTACGACGACGAAGTGCTACCGCATCTCCGACGACAAGTGCCTACCTTTCATTAATTTAATAGTCGTTGGTATTCTTTCTTATTGTCGTCTTAAATTCTATATTTAATCGTAACAAGGAGAGGGGGAGTATCCCTCTACCTTGAGCTTTTTCATCGATTGTATTCGCTTACTCCTCCCTCTAACGAGGAGGAGTGTTTTGCCCTCCATACGCGGTCTAGGACCGTTAGGGCCTTGGACTTGTAGCCGAAGACTGTGAACCAAGTAAAAACAAACGAGTATTATTTTCTTTTCGCTGCATTTATTCTTACTCGCATTTTATATCGAACAAACGAACGAAGAGAATTTTGCGCTATTCACCCCCCCTCTAGCGCTCTAAACGATCCAACAATTGGTATCAGAGCTGGGGATGCTAAGATTTGGTGAAACCACCAATCTAGCTTTTTTTTTACAAATTTATTTTCATTTTTATTTCTGTTTATTTCGAATTTTTTTACAAGCTCTTTCGTTCGATTAGATTTTCTCCCGCACTACTAATCCAAGACGCAAGTCTTGGTACATTCCGCTTGTTTTTGTCGTTGCTAGGTTTTTTCTGCATTTTTCTTGATCTTTTTGTATCAATGGCCCATCTCGAGGGTTTTAGCACTGTCCACCTCCGTTTTACAACGGAGATGACTTCCGTTATTGGAAGGGTCGGATGGAGTGTTTCCTTAAGACCCAAATTGAGATGTGGATCATAATCCAAACGGGATTCACACTTTTGACTAACTAAGTGGGTGAATCTTTGGATTATGATCAATGGACCAATGCTACAAAAAGACAAGTTGAAGCTGACACCAAGGCGACTCAAATCCTCCAATGCGACTTGTCCAAGGAGGAACTTAATCGCGTCGGCCCCTTCATCATTGCAAAGGACTTGTGGACCAAATTAGTGGGATTGCACGAAGGAATCGATGAAGCAAAGGTATGCAAATGGGACCTTATTTTTAATAAATTATATAATTTAAAAATGCAGGAACATGAGACTGCGACTCAACTACACACCCGAGTACAAGACATCGTCAACAACTTGCACGCCATCGGACAAAAGGTCGAAAACTGCGACCTAATAAGGTATGTCTTGAACTCATTTCCTAGGACTACCTTATGGGCATCCATGGTCGATGCCTACAAGGTCTCTAAGGACTTATCAAAAATTAGGTTAGATGAATTATTTTCAGAATTTGAACTCCAGGAACAATCTAACTCGGTACCCGAGAAAGGTATAGCTCTCATTGTAGGTCAAAAGAAGAAGCCCGCAAGTAAGCCATCCCCGAAGGAAGAAGAAGACGAGTACGAGTCGGAGATCGATCCGGAGATGGAGACCGAACTAGTCAACCTAGTTCGGAGGATGATCAAGAGCCGAAGACGACCCGTCACTCAACCCAACGAAGGTAAATCTAAAACTAGTTCTAACGTTAGGTGCTATGAATGCAATAGGTTTGGACATGTCAAGTCGGAATGCCCAAAGCTTAAAAACAAAGCACCGAAGTTCAAAAAGACGCTAAATGCTACATGGGAAGAGGCATCGGAGGAAGAAGACGATGACCTCATCTTCATGGCTAAACCAACCGAATCGGAGTCGGAGTCCGAATCTGAACCCGAGGACGAGTCGGACTACGAATCTCTATTCAAGACAAGCCACGGATACGCATCCGGTTCAAGATAAACTCTCAAGGTAAGTCGATCTCTCATTAGTACCTTATACAATGCAATTAAGTTTCTAACTAGGAAGTTAGCTAAGTCCGAGTCCAAGGTCGAGACCCTGTTCAAGGATGTTAAACTCCTTAAACACGAGGTCTCCCTAACCTCTTCGACTAGTCAAGTTCAAGAGAAGGACTCAACTCGAGTTGAAAATCTCGAAGTTGAGAACTCACTTTTGAAAAGTCAAGTCAAAGATCTGAGGAACACGTTGGAAAAGTTCACTTTGGGATTCAAGGGACTTGACCTCTTACTTGAATCGCAAAGGGTCGTATACAACAAGGCCGGGCTTGGGTTTAGCTCAAATACGACTAACAAGTTGTATATGTCAATCGTAAGTCGAAATAGAATACATGTCCAAACATGGGTCCCTAAGACCACTTTGATTTCTCAATTAGGATCAGTACTGGCTTCCCAAGGACCAAATCCACTATGTGGAAAGACCAAACCGATTCAATGGTCCAGGGGGAGCTAGTAGAAAACTTGTTCGTGCTATTACTTAGAAATTGCATGCTTAGTTTCTCTTTCTTTTCTTTTTTAGAATGGTTAGATAGGAACTATAACTCGTCAATACTTGATAACATAGTACCAGGACGCGGTGAGATGATAGTACACTAGGAAAGCGAAGTCTTGGGTACTCAAGCTAGATAAGGCGTATCTAGCTCGGTTCACTTGACCGAGTGGAACTAGCTGAAGCTACCTCGTCGTATCCTAGACTAGTTAGACCAAGAAGTGGTCTTAAGTAAGTCAAGTTACTATTTTCTCAAAATTGGCTTTGTCTAAGGAAGTGGTCATTTTTCCGATCAAAGAAGACCCCTGTGCCTCGCCATGACCTGGAAGCCAAGATCTTGGAAAGGTGACTTGATGAGCTTAGGGTCAAATCCGAATATAACACAAGGTTGACTAGTTTTGATTCATTAAAATTAATCAAGTAAAATTGAATTCATCTCACAAGAACATATAAGGATAACATGTTTGATCATGTAGAAATGGGTGAGATGATCTAAGTCTAATAATTTACAACCAAATTTTAAATTCCAATATCCGATCCAACTACCTTGCATGTAGGATCAATGGATGTTGGATAGTGGTTGCTCCCGACACATGACCGGGGATCAACTTAAGTTTTCAAAGCTTCAATTCAAGCGACAAGGATCAGTAGCCTTTGGAAACAATGGCAAGCTCAAAATCATCGGATCAGGTGATATTGAGCTCAACTCAAACTTTATCATTCAAAATGTTTTACTAGTTGAAAATTTCGAATATAATTTACTTAGCGTAAGTCAACTGTGTGATAATAACTATAAGGTCATATTCCTAGAAAATGAATACGCAATTAAAACAAATGAAACCTTTAAAACAATCCTTAAAGGAACTAGGAATAGCAACATCTATACTATTAATCTACCTAACTCCTCAACCAAGTGTCTTATGATACAGCCAGAGGAATCTTGGTTGTGGCACCGATGACTCGGTCACTCGCACCCAAGACTCGTCCACAAGATGAGTCAGAGTGGCTTAGTTAGAGGTTTGCCCAACCTTAACAACTTAGACAATAAAATTTGTAATGCTTGTCAACAAGGTAAACAATCTAGGACACAACATCAACTAACTAATCAAGAACGAACCAAAAGTGTTCTTGATCTCCTACATATGGATCTATTCAATTCACATGGAGCTAAGTCACTTAATGGTAGTCAATTCTTCTTAGTCATAATTGACGACTATTCTAGGTTTACCTGGGTTAGGTTCATCAAACATAAAAGTGATACCCTAGATCAACTCATCAACTTGTTTAAAATAATCGAAAATCAAAAGAACCTTAAAATTAAAAGACTTAGGAGCGATCATGGTGGTGAATTCGAAAACCACAGGTTTATAGATTTCTGTAACCTAAACGGATATCACCATGAATTCTCGTGTCCTAGAACCCCACAACAAAATGGTCTAGTCGAACGTAAAAATAGAACCCTACAAGAAGCCGCTAGGACAATGCTAAACGAGTATAACCTACCCGACAGGTTTTGGGCAGAAGCCGTTAGTACGACTTGCTATGTCCAAAATAGGATCCTTTTGGTAAAGAGGCTCCTTAAGACCTCGTACGAAATCTATCACGACAAAGTACCTAACATCAAGTACTTTAGGGTATTTGGATGTAAGGTACATATTCTGAACACTAAGGATTACCTAGGAAAGTTCACCTCCAAAATATCTACCGGAATCTTCTTAGGATACTCCACTACAAGTAGAGCCTATAGAGTATACAACCATGGCACCCTTAGAGTTGAAGAGACTATTAATGTAGTGTTCGATGAAGGACACAAACCTACAAAACCCGTAGCAACACCAACTAGCGAACCGACTCATACCAGACTCGACTCCAACCCTGAGATCGAGTCTAGTATTAATCCTAACCGAAGTTCAACGAGTCATCCAGTCGACCAAGTCATAGGTGACGCTAACCCAAGTCAAATTAGGATTCAAACGAATCATCCTATCGACCAAGTGATAGGTGATCCTAGCTTAGGGGTTCGAACTAGATCATCTTATAGAAACCTTAGTCAAATCTCCATGATTTCGAAAATCGAACCCAAAACCATTGAACAAGCTCTTCTTGATCCCGATTGGATTATTGCAATGCAAGAAGAGCTAGCTCAATTCACTAGGAACGAGGTTTGGGAATTAGTACCACCACCTAAAGATAAATCAGTTATTGGAACAAGGTGGGCCTTCCGAAACAAACTTAATGACAAAGGTGAAGTAGTTAGAAATAAAGCAAGGTTAGTCGCCAAAGGTTTCAATCAAGTAGAAGGATTAGATTACGATGAAACCTATTCCCCCGTAGCTAGACTAGAATCCATCCGAATGTTGTTAGCCTATGCTGCACATCGAGGATTTAAGTTATTTCAAATGGATGTCAAGTCAGTATTTTTAAATAGACTTATTAAAGAAGAGGTATACGTTAGTCAACCCCCCAAATTCAAAAGCCTAGATAAACCTGACCATGTCCTTAAACTAAAGAAAGCTCTTTATGGACTCAAACAAGATCCTCGAGCTTGGTACGAGAGGTTTTCAATTTATCTTAAGTCAAAAGGGTTTAACCAAGGCCTAGTCGATCCAACCCTTTCCGTAAAGACCGTAGGTAAGGAAATATTTATAGCCCAAATTTACGTAGACGATATCATTTTTGGAACAACCAATTTGATCCTACTAAACGAATTCATTTCACTTATGGAAAGTGAATTTGAAATGAATTTACTAGGTGAATTGAGTTTCTTTCTAGGACTACAAATTAAACAAACTAATGATGGAATATATTTACATCAACAAAAATATACTAGAGAATTAATTAAACATTTTGGAATGCAAGACGCTAAAACCTTCGATACACCCATGGAAAATAATGTCAATATAGGAGAGGACTTAGAAGGAAAGCCCATCGACCTAAAATACTATAGGAGTGCGATAGGGAGTCTTCTATACTTAACCGCGAGTCATCTCGATATTTTATTTACGGTAAGTATGTGCGTAAGGTTTCAAACCTGTGCCAAGGAGTCTCACCTAACTTTAGTTAAGTGTATCCTTAGGTATCTAAAGGGCACGCTAAGCGTAGGTATTTGGTACCCTAGATCTACCGAGTTCGAACTAATCGGCTACTCCGACTCGGACTATGCCGGTAGTAAACTCGATAGGAAGAGCACGAGTGGTTGTTGTTAACTTCTCGGCTCGAGTCTAGTGAGTTGGTGCAGTATGAAGCAACACTGTGTTGCTTTATCTACCACCGAAGTCGAATACATCGCGATGGGTGAGTGTGTGGCTCAGCTTCTTTGGATGAAACACACTCTCCAAGACTTTAACTTAAACTTCAACAATATTAAAACTCACATAGATAATATTAGCTCCATCAACTTAACCAAAAATCCTATTTGCCATTCTAGGAACAAACATATAGAAGTTAAACACCACTTTATTCGAGAACATGTAGCTAACGGAACCATTAAACTCGAATATGTGGAATCCAAGTCAAACCTAGCTGATCTTTTTACCAAGCCACTACCCGAAGTCAAATTTAGTCTACTAAGACGAAAATTAGACATGTGCATAATAGAGTAGGACTTACATTTTTTTTATATACTCTAGTATTTACTTCTCTTTTCATGTTAATGGAACTAGCTTAGGGCTTACCCTAGATATCATGCACCTATAGATTTAAGGAGCCAATACATCTCACAACACATAGGACTAATGTGTTTATGTACTTAGCCATGTAGATGGGCGTGAGATGTTAGGACCTTACTTCTGGTTTCAGATGAAGAGTTAGTGCATCGCCATGAACCACGGAGTATAATCGTATATATTAACTGACTCTGACTAGGACTTGTTGATCTTTCATATCAATCAAGTCAAATAAGAGTTGAACATTTAATAGACGAGCTTATTTTTAGTATATTATTTTCAAAATAATATGGAACATGCTTGGACTTGGAACTTAAACTTAATACTTATATTTTTCAAAACTCCTCTTTTCGATTTATGGCAAAAGGGGGAGAAAAGGCCAAAGTTAAGGGATCATTTTTTTTTTGATAACTTAACTTAGTAACTTAATTCTATATTCTTATGGCCAAACGTTAATGTTTTACTTGAGAAAGGGGGAGAAATGCCAAGTTAAGAAATCTTCTTAACTTAAACTTATTTTTTAATACTAAGGCCAACTTTAAGTAATTGTTAATTACTTAAATAGCAAACATCAAGGGGGAGGATTAAGATCTTCTTTCAAGACTCACCCTCGGTCAAGGGGGAGGTTTCCTCAAGGGGGAGTACTTGGAAGAAAGTCTCTATTACTCCTACTTAATCTTTGATTCTTCATGCATATTATTTCCTTAACTTTGTATGAGTTTACCATAGATCAAAAAGGGGGAGATTGTTGGTGCAGTAGGCACCTAAGTCGAACCTGAGTTTTGATTATAGAAAACAATATAAAGTTAAGCTCATTTTGTTATCTCATGAGCTAAATCAAGTGTGCAAAAAAGTGCTAAAGCTAGAGCTAAAGCTCAGCGACACCCGGAGGGAGCCATGGTGGTCGGGCGACACCGGGATGACTTTGGAGGAAGCCAAAGTAATCAGGTGGAAGACCGGAAGCAAAAGCTACAAGGTAAATGTTGAGGTAAGCTCATGTGAGTGAGTGCAAGGAAGGTCATGTCCTCTGTACGGGGACATTCTTAGGCGACAATCTGACCAAGACCTCCCATGGAAGGTCTAAGTCAAGATCGAATGGTATATGACCATTTAATTTGCTTGTATTAACTATTTTTTCGAGCTAACTCTTCGTTGCAGCTAGAAAACTTGCCATCAGTCGACTGAGGGCTTGTATCAGTCGACTGATCCATCAGCAGTCGACTGGTAAGGGTAGCAGTCGACTGTTGGTCAAGGATCAGCTTCGAGGAGAGTCAAAGCTTATCTCCATTTTTGAAGGGATAGGAAGCTTACTCTCATTGGTTGAAGATGTGTGTTGGTGCAGGGGCACCTAAGTCGAACTTGTATTTTGATTATGGAAAAAGACGCAAAGTCAAGGATATATCATTATCTCACGAGCTGAATCGAGTGTGCAGAAAAGTGCTAAAGCTGAAGTTGAAGGCTAGCAACACCCGGAGGAAGCCGCGGTGGTCGGGCGACACTCGAGTGACTTCGGAGGGAGCCGAAGGAATCGAGTGGAAGGCCAAAAGAGAAAGCGACGCAGTAAGTATCGAGGTAAGCTCGTGTGTGTGAGCGTAAGTGAGGTCGTATCCTCCTTACGGGGATGGTCTTAAGCGTAGATCCGACCAAAGACATCCCATCGATGGTCTAGGTCGAGATCAGACGGTCAACGACCAACAAAATTATATTTTTGTTGAGCTAACTTTGACTTGCAGCAAGCATCAGTCGACTGCCAGCTTGGAGGACTCGACTGCCGTCAATCGATCGGCAGTTCAAGACTGATCGTGATGCTACCATCGATCGATGCTACCATCAGTCGACTGATGATGGCCATCAGTCGACTGATGGTCAATGATCAGCCTCGAGGAGTCAAGGCTTATCACTTCTTTTTAAGGAGGTTTTGTGCCCATTTGTGATTGGTTGAAGACCCATTCGATGAGGGGCTCAAAGGCTATAAAAGGAGGGCTTGTCCTAGGGTTTTTCATCAATTAAAAAGCTTCCAAGTGCTTCCGGTATGCTACTAGTCTCCGACATTCCTACGACGAAGCTCTGCAGACACGACGACTAGGGTTTCATCTTTCCATCTACGAGTCGTCGGTATAATCTAAGTTTAATTCAATTCTGTACTTATTTTTATTTTGGTTTTATCGTAACGAGAAGAGGGGGAGTGTCCCTCTATCTCGAGTCTCTTTCGTGGTTTTTGTATCCTATTAACTCCTACCTCCAACGAGGAGGAGTTCATTAGTGATTTGCCCTCCGTGTGTGATCAAGGATCACTAGGGCCTTGGAGTAGTAGCCGAAGGCTACGAACCAAGTAAAAAATCTACTTGTCTCTTTTCTTTTTTATTTATCTTTCCGCTGCATATAAGTGTTTTGAAACGAATTCGTACGAAAAAGTTTTATCGCTATTCACCCCCCCCCTCTAGCGATCCGCTTCAATCCAACAATGTGAACGTCTAGGGTTTGTAAGGCTATAAAAGTAGGGGTTCTCCACCCTATTTCCATTATCAAAAGCTCTCCAAAAAGCCTCCGCTACGATACTCTTCTACGATGACCTTACGACGACAAGTGCCTACCTTTCATTAATTTAATAGTCGTCGGTATTCTTTCTCATTGTCGTCTTAAATTTTATATTTAATCGTGCTTTAATCGTAACAAGGAGAGGAGGAGTGTCCCTCTACCTTGAGCTTTTTCATCGATTGTATTCGCTCACTCCTTCCTCTAACGAGGAGTATTTTTAGTGTTTTGCCCTCTGTATGCGGTCTAGGACCATTAGGGCCTTAGACTAGCAGCCAAAGGTTGTGAACCAAGTAAAAACAAATGAGTATTATTTTCTTTTCGCTGCATTTACTCTTACTCGCATTTTATATCGAACAAAACGAACGAAGAGAATTTTGCGCTATTCACCCCCCTCTAGCGCTCTAAATGATCCAACAATTAGCAGGGATCTATTGAGAACCAGAAGATCCTGCAACTGGAGAAGAACTCGAGGGCACATTTCCTGCAAGAGCATCAGACTGTGCAGGGGTTGAAGCAGAGGAAGACTATGATCTTCCATCGCTACTCCATTTATGACTGCCATGTCGAAACTAATAATCATAATTATTAGAAGAATATAAAAGTAAAAAAATACATTTGCATATCGAATTTATAATATGAACAATACTAAAAAAATTACCATATTTGAAGCAACTAGATAACCTATAAAAAAAAATAGTTCATCAATATATCAAATATATGAAATTTAGAATTAGACAGTAAATAGAAACGTAATTGATACTGAATAAAAGTTATCCATAATTATAAATCGAAGTCCTCATTGTGAATTTCATCCTGGTCATACGTCTGTTCGATCTCATCATCCTCATCATGATCGTCATCGTCATCCTCTAAATTAAATTCCTCATCTTCATCCTCATTCATTTCACTTGCATCAACGTCTATTACTACACCGCTGGGATCTTCTAACATTGACATATTATATTCTTCAATATGAAATGTATTGACAACTTCATCTTGTTGATATGCTATGTCTTCCCAATGTTCTTCAATTTTTTTATGTGCTTTTGTTTTACAAACAACTCACCAATCACTTTTGTCTCGTCTCAGACTAGGATATAAAGCATAAAATACCTGAATCGCTTATTGTGCTAACACAAATGGTTCATACCTCTTGTATATCTTTTTGTGACTTATTTTAACCAAATTAAACTGTGGATGCACCCTTGTGCCTTTGATAGGGTCAAACCAACGACACATAAATAAAATAACTTGCAAATCTGAGTCTGAGTACTTTACCTCTAAAATTTCATCTAACAAACCATAAAAATCATTCATTGCACCTCCATCATTAGATGACTGAACACAAACCCCACTATTCATTGTACGTAGCTTTGTCCATTTCATATTCTTGAGTATGAAAATTATATCTGTTTATGAAATATGTTGGCCAAGTTTTCACCATTGAGTTTGGACCCCATGATAGATGGTTTACTAATTCTTGCTCAATGTGAGCATGATTATCAAGAACCTAAAGTCAAATAAGTATGTGTTAAAGTCAAGATTTAACCAATTTATTATCATATACTACTTACATATTTTTTGAACCATGGTGCAAATTCTTCATCGCAAAAACGATCAAACTCATGCTCCGAAAGCTCAAAATATAGGGTTTGAAAAATCCTACCATAAAAATAAATATAACAAGAACAATAATTTATGATATATGAAATATATAATAAAACATGTATATACTCACTCAAAATACGACGTTACTTCTAAACAGTTCAGTAAAATATATGTATGGGATGCTCGTCACTCTTGACCAGTTAAGTATCTATATGTATAAGATCCACTCAGTTGACCAAGGTAGTTAAAAATTGAGAATGAGTTCAAATTGGGATCAATAGGACCCTCATCATTTCTTCTTGCTCTCCGACTTTTGCATTGAACGTGAGAGGTTCAAAATAATAAATGCAAAAGTTATAACTTCCTCTACAATATATGCATTAACAATAGAAGCCTCAACATGAGCCTTATTTTTCACCTTTTTTTTCAAGTGATAGAGGAATCTAATAGTAATAAAATAAAATGTATTAGAAATTAACTTATACTAAAATTAATCAAATGCACTAACAATGATAAAAAAAGAAAAAAAAATCACCTTTTAAACGGATACATCCATCGAAATTGAACAGGACCTCTAACTTTTGCATCATATGACAAGTGAACCAAAAGATGTTCCATGGAATCAAAAAATGCCGATGGAAATATTCTTTCTAAGTTACACAAACTGATTGAAATGTCTCTCTCTAATGTCTCCATGTGTGAATGACTCAATACTGTCGAGCAAATATCATGAAGGAAAATGCTTAATTCCGTAATTGTACCCCATACAAAATTTGGTAATATTTCCTTAAAAGCAATAGGAATTAGTCTTTCTAGGAATATATGTCAATCATGACTTTTCAAACCAATCAATTTGCATTCCTTCAAATTGACGAATCTGCCAAGATTAGAGAAAACCATTAGGAAATCTCAATGATTTCAACCATTTACAAACAATCCGTCTCTGATCATTATTCAATGTATAAATTGGTTTTGATTTTGGTCCCCTACTATTTTCATCAACATCAAGGGCGGGTCATTTACAGATGAGACGCATATCTTTTCTTGCATTCAGATTGTCTTTTATTTTTCCAGTAATATTCATCACCGTATTTATCAGATTATCAAAAATATTCTAAACAATATGCATTACATTAAGATTGTGATGAATCAAATTACTTTGCCAATATGATAAATCCCAAAATATACTCTATTTAGTCCGTTTATGCTTACTTCCATAGTTATATGTTGTAACATTTGGTTCTTCAATTACAGATGGAAAGTTAAGCACTCTATGTTGGGACCTCGATGGCCACTAGAGGGGGGGGGGGTGAATAGCACGTCGATGTTGCTTGATGAAATTTGATCATGTTCGTCTCTACAACACTTGTTATGCGCAGCGGAATATATATAATAGCAATAACAAAAATGAAGACAAAACACACAAACACAACAATAAATATAACGTGGTTCGAAACCGAATGGTTCCTACTCCACAGATCGAGCTCAAATGAGCTAATCTAGCGATGTGTACAACACCACTAATCAAATAAACTCCTTCTCGACAATAAGTCGAAGGTAGAAAAACCTCGTACAATGTATTACAACAGTAATAAAGAAAAATACAAGCTAATACAAGTAAACTACACAAATATAAGTAAAGAAAGACATTACAATTGTGAACTTGGATGCTTGCTTTGTGATTGCTTGAGTTGCACTTGGAGACCCCAAATTGCAGTAGCAAATTGCCCCAAAGATGCTCAAGAAACCTTAGCCAAATCTCTTCTTTCGAGCTGCTTTTATAACCTGCATTTAGGCTGGATTTTGCCTAGCAGTCAACTGATCGGGACCATCAGTCGACTGACCCTATAGTCGTTGTCTCACAATGGCATGAACCACATCAGATAAGTCCAACGGATAGACCATCAGTTGCCTGATCATGCCCATCAGTCGACTGATCAAGCCTTCACTCGACTGTCAAGCCCCAACAGTCGACTCGGAAACATTCTATTTTCGAAATCCCAACCACTAGTCGACTGCCAGCCTTGGCAGTCGACTGCTCAGGCCATCAGTCGACTGCTCAATGCTGGCAGTCGACTGCTAGGCCATTTTTCACAGTCAAATTCTAGTTGACTCGCATCAGTCGACTGATACACCTCAAACTTGAGGTTTTAACTCAAGTATGATGCCCCCATACTTGCTAGACCACCCTTAGCCTAGACCTAAGCCTTATAGTCACCTCTATCAGCCTCCCGCCTATCGGATCCCTCCAAGTCATCCACGACTTGTTCATCCATACGCTAGCCTTCAGGTGCTTCCATCAGCTATTGTCATGCTAATGTGGTTTACACTGCCAAGGCACATTGGGCTTACGTTGCCAAGACTCCGCTTGGACTTTACGCCGTCAACCATTGGACTTATGCTGCCAAGACTCCACCCTTGGACTTTACGCCACCAATATTCCCCTTGGACTTCTCAATTGCCAAGTACCCATGCTTGGACTTTCCCATGACAATGGTCAAACATCGTTAAACGTCAAATATGACCTGAGTCGATTGCACCAACAATCTCCCCAATACTTGTCAAACATCAATGTCAGACATCAATGTCAAACATCAAAACACTACTTGAGTCCAACTCGAGTCTGGTCAATCGTGACCTGGGCTGATTGCACCAACAATCTCCCCCTTTTTGATGTTTGATAAAAACACCCTTGAGTTAAACCCCTAACTCAAACTCCCTTACCAATTTTTCCAAATTGGTAATTCTAACATTCTCCCATTAATTCTCCCCCTTTTTGACATACATCAAAAAGGTTCTCCCCAAAGAGGTCAATGTCTCATATTCCAATGAAATCTTACAATCTCCCCCTTGGTCCAAAAACATCTAGAATGCCTATAATCTTCCTAGTGATAAGTCTCATATCACTCAAGAGAGGAACTCCTATAAACTCTCTCAATTTCCAAATTGGGCATCTCAAATTCTCATTTTTCCCTTTCATGAGGAAAAATACATCTATCATCCCATGATGGATACCTCCCCCTAAAGACTTGCTCCCCCTTGACCATTGCACCAATAATGTCCTTGGAGAGTCTCTAAACCCATATGAATACTAAACCATCAAAATAAGGTTAAAAGTTCAACATTAAACTTTCCCACACCTTAAAATTGATACATTACCCTAACAACTCTTCTAATTCATATTCAATGAATTTTCACCCTTTCTAATACTTTCCAAACATATCCTAGGGTTAGGAGTGGTTAGGGAACCCTAACATAGCTGAAACATGAGCTAAACATCCTTGTTTATCCGAAATCAGCTCTGGCAGTCGACTCTCTCAGTCAATAGTCGACTTCCCTACACATCAGTCGACTACCACCAAGAGGCAGTCGACTGATAACTGAAAATTCCGATTTTTAGTTATCAGAAATAAATTTCATAAATTCATAAGTAATTCTACGTATTTTGAAAAATCATGAAAATTCATACGTACATTACTTATAACCAATACAATGGGTGAAAAATATTTTAAAAATATTTTACCCATAAAATAGCAAAATTGACACAAAGTTCAAAAGTGAAAAAAACTTTAATGTTTGAGCTCACTTTGTATCAACATCATTAATGGTGATTGCTATCAAAAGATAGACTTCACTAAGGTTTTTCAAAATGATTTTAAAATATTTTTAAAACCTTTATTGGATCATGATCAATGGGATCAATACACATGACTTGTATATTAGCTTTCCCCATGATCCACACATAATATAAGATGAGTTTGAGTTCATCTAGATGCAAAAACTATGCACCTTGAACTTAACTCATTTTCCTAACATCTCACATGTATCTAAGGTATATAAAACACACAAAAGTCAATGTGATTGTGAGATGTGGGTTTTGTTCTCCTAAACTAGGGTTTCATGCATTTTTTTAAGGCAACCCTACTCGATTCCCTTATACATGGGACTTTAAGTCATGCAAATTATCCTTAAATCAATTTTATTAATGCAAGAATGATCATGGCATAAATGATGATATAAATAAAGCATGACCAATGATCATGATGTCATGACATATGATTAAATTTAAATACACATGACATAAAAGATAAACCCTAAGCATAATCATGACGTTTATATAATTAAAAATAGATATGATGTTATGACATGTTATATGACAAATCAAGCATGACAAATAAAATATAAAGGTATATAAATGCCTAAATTTTAATGTTAATTGTCATTTGTTATTATTAAGTCCATTTTGTCATATTGTCAATTATCTCCCAAGTGTGCCAAAAACCCAAAATGACACACTATGACCTCTAGACCTAATTTGTGCCAATTTGATTGATTTTTCAACTTCCATAAATTACATTGGCACATCCTAAAAATCTTCAAGATTAGACACTCAAACCTATTTCCAAGGTATCCATAACCTTGAAAATAACCTAAAGTGTCATCTTTACCATGGTTAGGTTAACTACCTATCCATTCAAAGTTGGCACACCTAAACCCATTTAGCGTGAATCGATCACACTCCTAGGAACCCAATACCTATTAGAGCTTCTTGGGTTAACTAGGTATTCGCTAGGGATAACTTCCCTAGATACCCTCCTAGGCTTAGAAGCTTTGGTCATTTTGGTCTTGCCTAGGTTAACTCTAGGGGTGACTTCCCTTGTAACCTTCTTAGTGACTTGCCTAGGTTAAATTGAAACCCAAGCCACTAGGCATCTACCTTGGTCAACCTTAGGGATGACTTCCCTATTGACCTTGGCTTTCCTAGACCTAACTTGAGTTCCATAATCGAATGGAACATTGTGATCAATATTTTTGGGCTTAAGCTTGCCCTTGGATGGTTCTTGCTTCCTAGGACTTAGACCTTGACTCCTAGACCCTAGATTTTGATAATTTGACCCTTTAATTTGATTTTGCATCTTTCTAAGGGTCTTCTCCATTTTCTCATGTTTTGACCTCAAAACTTGATTTTCTAGCTCTAATTGCCCAATTTTTGAATTTTGATATAATCATTGGGCATGAGACTTCCTAGGCATATGTCTAATCCATTTAGGATTGAAATGTCACGCCCCGGGGGAGCCCCCGCCAGATGAAAATCCGACAGCATCTCCCCTGTACGGGTGACAATACCAAGCTTGCATACAAGGCCCACATGGCCTACTATACATCGGTCAACACGACCAGAACAAAGACCATACATACATATCATAAATGGCCTCAGGCCAACAACCAACATAAATAAGGAATCTACAACCTCTAGACTCACCTCTTCTGCCATCTGAGCAGGAATACACAACCAAAACAAATTGAATCAAAAGTCTAAAAGGACATATCAAGTACCACCAAAACATCCACTGACACATAATCAAAACACAAATCTTAAACATGTCATCTAGTCAAAAACCGAAACCATAAGACCAATTCGACGAGGGGGATTGGCAGCTGGACTCTCCTGGCAGTTTCAACCTGAAATAGATGTAAAGCAATGGGGTAAGTTCAACGAACTCAGCGGATATCAAGTCGACATGCATAGTAAGCTATATCTAACAATAGTAGTCATGTCAGTACAGTCTCCTGATTAATAATAGCAAAAATGCAAGGAAAAGCTACGGAAAGACTGTATATACCTAAATCTCCTATCCTGACATAGGAGTATGAGCTATACTAGAAGAAATAAGGTTGTCAGACCATATACAAAATGTATTCTGTATGCATGTCAATCATATGCAACATCCAAAGAAGCAATCAAAATGCAGCAAACACAATACAAATGCTATCCATACAAAATGCATGCGATGCAAATGACATGGTCACCCTTGACGCCAGTCAGCCGCCTCACACGCGATGGTGAAGCTGAGTGGGTAGGGCTATGACAACTGTGCACTCTGTCATCACTGCTCCTGAGTTACCGAGTGGACAGGATGTTATTGGAGTACACCTATCCTCCTGCCCCAAACAGAGTGGGGGAGCAATGCTCTCATCTCCCGGTGTCGTAGACCAGAGGAGGGATCCCTGCCCGCTACCACGCTTCCTCATCGCTACCCATGAGCGGACCAGCGGAGCCTGACAAAGCAACTGCACAGATCCTCCTGATGTACCACTAACCCATGAGTGGCAGCATGTGCAGACCATGTAATTGGGTGCGGGCTCAACTATAAAGGAACCTCATCCAACCAGCATGCAATCATGCAAGATGGTGCATGACACTAAAGCATGTAACCAACTAAAATACATATCCGAATAATATGCACAACCAATAGGTACATATCAATGATCCAAGAAAAAACAGGGAAGGTATAGCTATAAATTGACCAAATGCATGTATCAAAGCACAATAACATACAAGGCAGGTAAACATGAAAATTATTGCAAGCTATAACTAACTAGCATATCAACGTGACTATATAAAAAAGATAAGTCAAAATACTCGCCTGCTATAATGCTCGAAATAATGAAATCTTCACGCCCGTGGACCTGTCTCGTGACCGAAACCTGCATACAACATAACTATTGTTAAGCACTAAGATACGATCCATCGTCAAATCGAATCCTAAGCCGATTTCGAACATAAACTAATTAACCCAAATGCTTAATAA
The DNA here is from genome assembly GCA_025175895.1 of Wurfbainia villosa. NCBI lineage: Eukaryota > Viridiplantae > Streptophyta > Magnoliopsida > Zingiberales > Zingiberaceae > Wurfbainia > Wurfbainia villosa. Next base: position 4,801,262 of record CM046008.1, read on the forward strand.
AATCCCGGTCACATCCCACCTAATATAACTATCGTTTCATCCAATTAATCAAATATGATTTTACAACCCCTATTATCATGTGTACTATATCCAAACAAAATTGCACAGCCTGCTCTATTCACCGGAACAACCCAAATGAGTCCTCTCCTCTCACTCACAGCCAACTTAAACGACCAAACCAACTCAAACACGTAGCCAACTCAACAGATCAAAAATCCAACCGCATATAACTAGAATTAACCACTGTATGCACAAAGAAAAGAAGCAGATCGAGCTTACCAGCGGTTGAAACCTCGTCGGCAGTAACCCCCCCCCCCAAAATCCACCCTGTTCGTCGGAAAACCACTGCTCAAACACCATCCCTATTCAACAAAAGGAAAATCACACTAGGGATTTCAATTCCATCCAAAATTGAGGGAAAGAGTAGCCTCACCTTTGCTCCGGCGACCACCGGACAGGGCAGCACACTTGTTTCCGAAGAAGGGCCTTCACCTGACTGCACAAACGACATTCTTCCCTCAAGCCGAACCTCTCATCGGATAGATGTCAGCAGTAGTGAAGATGAGGGGGCGACCACAAGCTCAAGCGGCGGCGTCGGTGGCAGAGAGGACTACGGCGACGGCTAGACCGTCACCCTCGGCGATGGTGACCTAGGCGCCACGAATGGCGATGATTGACTAGGGGAGGCAGCGATGGGCGACGACACGAGCTCGGGGTGGAGATCGGCCTCGGATCAACCTCCTGGCGACAGCGGCTAGCCACTTGGCCAGCGGCGACCCGGTAGCGGCGACTTGACCTACGGCACGACAAGCACACCGCGGAGAAGGAAGGCGACAACGACGCGTAGCGTGGAGAAAAGATCGTGAGGAAATTGGTGGCTGCTGCGAGAAGAAAATCTCGCCAAGGAAACCGTCGCGAAGAGGGGATCGGGCGAACAAGAAAAGAAAAGGAAAAATAGAAAACTATAGGTTAATAAAATTTATTAACCCCTCAATACAGATAATCCAAACAGGCCTTGTAAAAGTCTGTTAACTCTTTCCCTATATAAATATCATAAGAACTCCGTTTAACCCAGAAAAATTCCGAAAATAAAAATTCTTAAAATTCCCTAAAAATCCCAAAAAATTACTAGGATTATTTTTCCTAAATTTTGGCCATAAAATTTATATTTTAAATTTTCCGTATTTAACATTCTCCCCCACTAATAAAAATTTGGTCCCCAAATTTCCTACTCAAATACATAATGAGTAAGAGATACCACAAGTACTGAAAATATATCTCACATACCTTAAGTAAACAGGTGGGGTATTGAGCTATGATCTTTTTCCTCAAGCTTCCAAGTAGCCTCCTCATCTGTGTGGTGACTCCACCCGACCTTGACAAGTCGCACAATCTTGTTCCACAACTGTCGTTCTTTGTGGTCCAGAACCCGTACCTGAACCTCTTTGCAAGTAGCATCAGGTTGAATGAAACCTGACACATCTAACAAAATATGTGTAGGGTCTAGCGCATACTTCCTCAACATGGATACATGAAACACCTCATGAATACCAGCCAAGGACGATGGTATCGCTAGGTGGAAAGCGACTGCTCTGATCCTCTCCAAAATCTCAAACGGACCAATGTACCTAGGAGCTAGCTTACCACGGAGGCCAAATCACTTCACCCCTTTCGTGGGTGAGACTCGCAAGAATACATGATCACCAATAGAGAACTCTAGAGGTCTCCGTCTCCGAACTGCATACCCTTTCTGACGATCCTGCGCCTCTGCCATCCTACGTCTGATAGTATGAACCAACCTTACCTCATGTTGAGCTCTATGGGGTCCTAGCAACTGGGCCTCCCCAACCCCCTCCCAGAGGATGGGTGTACGACACTGTCTACCATACAATGCTTCAAACGTGACCATTTGGATAGCCGAACGATAGCTATTATTGTAGGTGAATTCCACTAACGGCAAGTGGTCCTCCCAGTTACGCCCGAAATCCATAACACAGGACCTCAGTGAGTCCTCTAGTGTCTGAATGGTCCGCTCAGACTGTCCATCTGTCTGTGTATAGAATGCAGTACTAAAACGGAGTTGTGTGCCTAAGTTCTGCTGCAGACTCTGCCAGAACTGGGACGTGAACCGGGGATCTCTATCTGATATAATGCTTAAAGGAACACCATGCAATCTGATGATATCCCAACAATATAACTCTATCAAACGATCCAAAGAGTCAGTCTTCCAAATCTCTAAGAAGTGCGCGGATTTGGTTAGTTGATCAACGACTACCCAAATCGCGTCATTGCCTTGATGTGTCCTAGGCAAACCCACCACAAAATCCATAATAATATGCTTCCACTTCCATTCCGAAATCGAAATTTCCTGAAGCATCTGTTCCTTAAACTAAAGCAACTCTGGAAACCATTATCCTCACCGGAGTCAGAGATGATAGTCCATCTACCGTCCAAAATCCACTCCACCACACACTCTGTAAGTGCATGGGAGGCTATTGCGACCAAACTTCCTTATTACAACCGTTCGTGTTTCTAGCTACTCTATAGTAGCTATCCAGTAGCTAGCCAAAATTCCATGAGCATTTTTGCTCCTCACCTCTTCAAAACAACATAATAACTGCGAAATCCACGTCATATATATGACGGCTTATCTCGCAGTCCTTTAACTGTCGTAAGCTTAGGATATGTCTTATTCAATAGCATCGGAATCGCTCCGATCCCCAAAATGATGCATCCATGTACACTACCCTTCCATCCATACCAGAATGATTAATCAACACTGGCGTAAAAGTCAACCATCGTCTGAGCCCTGAAACTAGTTTCACAAACTTCAGACCAAGTAAATTCCATCACCTTCCTGGTCAAACCAGTTAACGATATAGTACCGCTAGAGCATCCTATCCATATCTATGGTAATAATCAAATCAATACCGGAAAAACCACCATCTACGGTGGCCGAGTGCGCAACTCCAACTACCACTATCAACAGTGGCCAAGTTAGCAACTCTAACGACCACAACTGATCCAATCGTGTCCAGAATACACGACCTCCCAAATCCCTGGACGACTAAGTCGCCAATAAGTCTAATAAGATAATCAAAAGCTCATACAATTCATACCAAGTATGAAATTGTCGTCGCTACACACTTGCATTCTCTTTACTCTAGGTTAATGATATAACAATCATCACAACAACAATGATAATTATTTGACACCCTGTCACTACAATATCATCACACCAGTCATAAATCAATCCTAGAGTACAGGTGTCCTGTAGCTGATCTAAATAGATTCTCTATCCACAATGAAGGATATTCATTTCCTTCCACAACTACCGCATTCTATCATCGATAATCGATGCATAATCTCAAAGGTTCATCTCTCTTTTAACAAAGAGTTCCGGATCTTCTCTAGAAAAATCCTGGGACAGATAAATATCCCATCCAACACCTCCTATAATAAGGTAAAACGATCTTTCATCGTCTTGACCAGTGTAGGCATACACGCCTTATCCATAACCAAATCACTATTAGTAGGGACTGATATTCTCTGAGGGGTTACTCCTTGACCTCCCAATGGGTGGCTAGCGGGCCTAACCCTAGCTTCCTAATTCAACTTCAGTCGACATCTCTAAAGAGTCAGTACTTCTGAAATCATCGTTAGGTTCCGCAAGGTCAATACGTCATCGACCTCGTCCCCGACCATGAGTAGGGGCAATTTCACTATGTCAATACTTTTCCTAACCACTAAAGTACAATAACCACTAAAGACAATACTTTTCCTATAGCTCAGAGATATCCTTCAGTTTGCCTGGTCCCAAAACACGAGAACTCCCAAAAATCCAAGGAAAAGAAAATCCTCGAAACACAAAACCCGCAACCAAAACCGCAAACCAATAAAATTGTCACGTCCTGGGGGCATATCCGTCATACAAATGATGGAGGAGCCCCTTAGTGACAATATTCAGAAATACCTGGACCAGATCTGGTAAAAACCTCGAAATAATTATAGAAATACAAGTATTTTATTAACTGCATGCATGCACGACTAAACATATATCAATTAAAGTAAAATAGTTTTATGACACCAAATCAAATTGCGATAAAATCCAAAGTGCATAAACAAAATGCAATACTCATAAAGTAAATAAAGCGGCATCCCGACGATGCAGGGAGACAAGTACGGCAAGGAACTCTCTGAGCGACACAAAGGTAGGTTAACAGGACACATCCTCCATCAGTTAACCTAGAGGATAAGTGAGGAGGAGGTAAGTACAACCACTCAGTGGATGGATAGACAATAGTGCATAATCATAATGCACATAATGGAAGTCACAGGAAACAAGCTAGAGTAACCCAAACTCCAGAGTACCAATATCAGTCTGTTACTATCCTAGTCGGCGGTATAACAAATATACCTGTAACATACACAACCACTACAATCTATAAGCAATGCACCTCCAGATACCACGACAAAGCCTCGTGGCTCTCGAAGTAATACAAAGGGAACTATCTATGAGCTACCGCGAACGGAACTCGTAGGTCGACAATCAATATACTCAGCACTGTCTACGTGCAACCATATGCTACCACGAATGGGACTCGTGGGTAAACAGGCAGTATAAAGACTCAATGTCTGCGGGCAACGACATGCTACCACGAATGAGTCTCGTGGGCTGACAATATATATAGATATCTAGTTATTGACTGCACAAAACAACATGCTACCACTAGTGGGTCGCGTGGGCAGTCGACTATCCTAGGTTGTTAAGCCTAGGTTATCCAATACATCTCGCATGGCACATCTATCAATGTCGATAAAGATCCTCGATCTACAATTAAGTCCATTGAGGCAGTTAAGCGAGGGTTTCAACACCTCTAATACGAAATGTTTACCAAAGTCGGTAAAGATCATCGACTTATAAATAAATACATCCAGATGGTTAAGTCTAGGGTTCCAACCCTTCTAACATGATCGGTTATCAAGGTCGATAAAAATCACAAGTCCACTAATAAACACGTCGAGACGATTGATCCTAGGGTTTCGTCCCAGCTAATAGGAAACGCCTATCAAGGCCAATAAGGACAACAAATCTACCAACAAGCCCGTCAAGAGGGTTAAACCTAAATTATACCATTCTACCAGTTCAATCATGCATGCTATAACATGCTACCACGAACAGATCTCGTGGATACTTAAGATGTAAAGTAGCTATCTAGCTATAGACGTCATACGAATCCGATTATCACCAACTCTGAACGGATATGCAAGAGTATAACCTTACAGTAGATTATCTCAACCATGCATGGGGAGGCATGATTAACCACAAATATACAAAGCAACCATAGAGAAACTCTACTGCAGACTCTCTCCCAACCAAGAATGGGAGGTATAGTTGGCAGCCGAGACATGAAACAACGTTATATACCCTCTAAGGATTAATCGCATCCTAATCATACGACCTCTACTAGTCCGATCACCATATCAACTGATATAGTAAATGGATGAACATATACCAAAATGCACATCCGGGTTATTACGCCTAGGGTTCCAACACCTAGGATTCTACTAATATTATTTCATTCCTGAGATCCGCTCCTACAGAATAACCTCATCTAAGTTATTCTATCTCTACTAGTCTTAATCATGGTATCCACCGCAAAAACCCATAACTATATAAACACATAACACGCTGTCTAATAAACGACAACATAGTCAAATTAATGACAAATCAATGGCTGAAATTAATTAGGGTATAACTAAAGGGTCATGCCAGAACAAAGTCAAGGCAATACTAAATAAAGCATCAAATGCCTATATATACCCTAAACTACGTAAGCAATGTAATCATGTCATTATGCACTAGGACCTAGAGAGTCAAAGAACCTATATGTATACCTTCTACGAATTTATCCATCTTAGTCGTATTATTCAACTAGTTTAATCCTAATACTAGTACAATCCTAATACTAGTCCAAAAATTAAGAGGTAAACATCTACCAATAATATCTAATCATTTATATCACAATGATAACTAGTTACGTATAACAGTAATAGCAGTTAATGACCATATGCTAACGATAAACCAGCAACCTAAAAATCTAACAGTCTAACAGATATAAGGTTAAAACAATACTAGACAAAACATGATACCACCTAAGTAAACCGCATAACCAATATAACCAATACAAATATGCACTAAATCTAGAAATTTATCTCTAGAATTTATTCACCTGTTAACTGTCTGGAGATGTCATGTCGCTGTCAAATCCCCAAATTGACCTCGTCAACAATACATCGAATTTCCGAAACATATACATCGTCGAAAATCCGTACAAATCTGAAATACTCATGTTAACCTGCCAAACGTGGCGAACTCCAAAAACCCAAAGACCCTAAGATACTCGGAACCTATGCTCTGATACCGAATAAATTGTCACGCCGAGAGCCCCGCTGCAAAAATCCGGCAAAGATCTCCTGTCACGGTGATGACACCAAGCTTGCATACAAGGCCCACATGGCCTACTATACATCGGTCAACACGACCGGAACAAAGACCATACATACATATCATAAATGGCCTCAGGCCAACAACCAACATAAATAAGGAATCTACAACCTCTAGACTCACCTCTTCTGCCATATGAGCAGGAATACACAACCAAAATAAATCGAATCAAAAGTCTACAAGGATATATCAAGTACCACCAAAACATCCACTGACACATAATCAAAACACAAATCCTAAACATGTCATCTAGTCAAAAACCGAAACCATAAGACCAAATAAGACCAATTCGACGAGGGGGATTGGTAGCTAGACTCTCCTACCAGTTTCAACCTGAAATAGATGTAAAGCAACGGGGTAAGTTCAACGAACTCAGCGGATATCAAGTCGACATGCATAGTAAGCTATATCTAACAATAGTAGTCATGTCAGTACAGTCTCCTGATCAATAATAGCAAAAATGCAAGGAAAAGCTACGGAAAGACTGTACATACCTGAATCTCCTATCCTGACATAGGAGTACGAGCCATACTAGTAGAAATAAGGTTGTCAGACCAAGTACAAAATGTATCTTGTATGCATTTCAATCATATGCAACATCCAAGGCAGCAATCAAAATGCAGCAAACACAATACAAATGCTATCCATGCAAAATGCATGCGATGCAAATGACATGGTCACCCCTGACGTCAGTCAGCCGCCTCACACGCGATGGTGAAGCCGAGTGGGTAGGGCTATGATAATTGTGCACTCTGCCATCACTGCTCCTGAGTGACCGAGTGGACAGGATGCTGTCGGAGTATACTTATCCTCTTGCCCCAAACAGAGTGGGGGAGCAATGCTCTCATCTCCCGGTGTCGTAGACCAGAGGAGGGATCTCTGTCCGCTACCACGCTGCCTCATCGCTACCATGCTGCCTTATCGCTACCCATGAGTGGACTAGTGGAGCCTGACAGAGCAACTGCACATACCCTCCTGATGTACCACTAACCCATGAGTGGCAGCGTGTACAGACCATGTAACTGGCTGCGGGCTCAACTATAAAGGAACCCCGTCCAGCCAACATGCAATCATGCAAGATGGTGCATGACACTAAAGTATGTAACCAACTAAAATACATATCCAAATAATATGCACAACCAATAGGTACATATCAATGATCTAAGAGAAAACAGGGAAGGTATAGCTATAAATTGACCAAATGCATGTATCAAAGCACAATAACATACAAGGCAGGTAAACATGAAAATTATTGTAAGCTATAACTAACTAGCATATCAACGTGACTATATCAAAAAGATAAGTCAAAATACTCACCTGCTATAATGCTTGAAATAATGAAATCTTCACGCCCGTGGACCTGTCTCGTGACCGAAACCTACATACAACATAACTATTGTTAAGCACTAAGATACGATCCATCCTCAAATCGAATCTGTTAGGGCAATCTCTTGTCGTGATATGGTTTTGATGTGTGTGGTAAAGGGTTTAAGTTAGGTTGTTATTATGATTTGATATGTGCGTTGGAGTCTTGCAGGACTTAGTAATTCACACATGGAGCCTTGGCGGGTTCACCACTCATAACCTCATGCTTGAGTCAGAGAAGGAGCATTGCAGAGCCGTGCGCTTGATGCTGCCGAGGGACCGCCGGATGAGATGACTTGAAGAGAAGCCAAGGAAACATACTTCGAAGGCAAGAGACGCGAAGGAGCATTGCAGAGTCGTGCGCCTGATGCTGCCGAGGGACGTGGCCGCGAACGAAGAGAGCTTCGGCGAGGGACTTCGAGTGAGATGAGAGAATGAGTGAATTGTAAGTAGCTCATTAGGTGAACTTGGCCGAATGGCTAAGTGTCGGATGAGTTTTCCCGACATCAGTCGACTGCCATGAAATGGCAATGATCGCTTCGAAGTTGAACGCGGTTCGACCGGGTATCTCATCGAGTGGATTTTGGCCCAGAATGACGCCATATGGCGCAATTGATCGCTATAGCGATCGGCGACGCTGGCCGGCGTGATCGTCAAGAGGGTTTAGGCCATACAACCGCCGTGGCCGATCGACGATGACTACGGAGGCGATCGATTGATGGATCCATCAGTCAACTACCAAGTGTTCCATTGGACTACAACGGTCGGAATCCGACGTGTTCGGAGGCCGTTGAAGTGGCGGCAGTCGACTGGTGGCGGCCAACGGGAAGAAATCAGTCATCTCTATAAAAAGAGAGGGTGGGGGCTCTTGGATGGCTAATGATCATATTCCAAACCATCATCCAAGTGCTCCACAAGTGATAAACTCCTTCTTTTAGTTCTCTTTCACATCTATTGTAAAAGAAGGAGTGTTCTTGAGTGGTAAGGGTTACCTCCACCTAGCTTAGTGCAAAGGAGAGACCGATAGTGATTTAGTTGCGGAGTGATTCACCGAGGACGAATCGGAGACCGTGGATTAGCGGCGTAGCCGTGAACCATGTTACATTTCGGTGTTAGCATTGTTTGTATTCTTTATTATTTATTTGCTTGTCTTTATTAGTATTCCGCTTGCGCTAACAATTGTGTAGACGAGCAAAATTCCGTCATCCAATGACAAAGGGCTATTCACCCCCCTCTAGCCGGCCAATCGATCCCCTACAAGTGGTATCAGAGCCAAGGAAAGCTTATCGAGGACTAACTGCCACAACAAGCACATTCAAGAATGGTCGGCTCAAATATTCATCCTCCAAAGTTTGAAGGAGAATTCTCTTGGTGGAAAAAGAGAATGGAGGTATTCTTCGAAACCGACTTCGAAATTTTATTCATTATGGAAAACGGTTTCGAGATGCCTAGGAATGAAGAAGGGGAGCTATTGGAGAAATCAAGATGGAGTAAAAGACAAAGAGAGGAGTACTTGGCGAATTCAAAGGCCAAGCACCACCTCCACAATGTACTCCCCCAACAAGAAGTAAACCGGATTGGAGAATGCTCTAGTGCCAAGGAGATGTGGGAGAAGCTAGTAGAGCTTCATGAAGGCACCTCGGAGGCCAAACTTGCAAGAAGAGACCTCCTCCACTCCCAACTATCAAATATCAAGCTTGAAAAGGGAGAAAAGGTAACCTCCTTACATTCTAGATTCAAAGAAATTTTAATTGGGCTAACGAGTGTAGGAGAAAGACTTTCGAACCGGGATATGCTTATGAAAGCAATCGACGCTTTTCCCCGGTCATCGAAATGGAGCTCAATGGTGGACTCCTTCTACATGTCCAAGAATTTAGAAGTGATCACTTTGGAGGAGTTCTTCTCAACGATGGAGCTCCACAAAACAAGACTTGAAGGAATAATAGAAGAGCCAAGATTTCAACCTTCAAGAGGAGTAGCACTTTTGGCCAACAAGGGGAAGAAGAAGATGGAGATCCCCTCCTCCTCCGATGAAGCATCCTCCTCCTCCATGGATAGCACGGAAGAAGCCTATATGGTAAGGAGGGTAAGACGTGCATTAAAAGGTTTTAAATTCAATAACTCTGATGATAGGAGAAGAAGACCAAGGGGGAAGGTGATTTGTTATAATTGCCAAGGGGAAGGACATATAAGGGATAATTGTCCCCTCTTGAACAAAAGCAAGGAGGAGAAGAGAAAGAAGGAAGAAAAGAAGAAGGGGAGCAAGAAGAAAAAGGAAGAAGAAAAGAAGGCAAAAGAAAGAGGGAAGGCCAAGGCATTAAAAGCAAGGACTTGGGATGACTCATCCTCCTCCTCCTCATCATCATCCGAGGAAGAAAATGCTTTTGTCACAAATTTGGCATTGATGGCCTTTGACGACCTAGATTGCTCCTCCTCCGAAAATGAAGGATCAAGCACAAGTGAGGAGAGCTCTAATGAAGGGGGAGCTTCTTCACCATCCTCATCTGAAGAAGAAGAAGACATGGAAGCTATGGTAACAAATCTAACTCCCAAGAAAATAGTTTCCATGGTTTCTAGCTTAACTAGGGATTTATTTAGGGCAAAGAAGAAAAATAAATGCATGCTAGATCAAATTAAGGACTTAGAAGAAAAATTAGAAAAAGCATGCTTAAATGTAAATGATAATATTTCTTCTAGTCATGATGATGCATGCTCACATGAATATATGCCTTTCAATGTTAATGATGCATGTATGGATGAAAATAGGGCTCTAAAGGAAAAGGTAGATTATTTGACCAAGACCCTAGACAAATTTACAATAGGCTCCAATACCCTTAACATGATAATTGGGAGCTAAAGGGCTAGTTTCAACAAGAAAGGCCTAGGTTATAAGGAAAAGAAAAATGAAAAGGCCTATAAATGTTTAATTGCTAGGGGTCAAGACAAAAAGAAAGTAATTGCTAGAAAATGGATCCCTAAGGAGTATTTAGTGAACCTCATAGGAAAGAACTTATTTTGGGTTCCTAAATTCATCCTAAAGGGTTAGGAAAACCCTAGGATAGTCAACCATATGGACTTTACCTATATCATATTTTTGGTTGACTTAGGATGGCGGGACAATATTTTTGAAATAGTGTTAGGTGATGATAATGCACCTATAAGTAGATAAATCATGCTTTAAGTGATATTTGTTTTATTATCATGATGTAATACCTAATGCATGATCACAATTTAATGAATACATTTGTTTAATGATAGGATGATACTTAACCTTGATAGAATTGCATGAAAATAATGGTTAAGTATATACAAATACCTTTAGGATACATCTCACACTCACCATAGGCTACTTTGATTGAAAACTTAGTATGAGTGAGATGTTAGGATGATACAAATGTCCACTAGTGCCTATGACATTTAGATGGTCATTTAAAGTATCAAAATAGCAATAATAGACCAATCATGGGGAAGACTTATGTTTAATTCATAGACATATTGCCCAAAGATCATGGTTGGATATTTCACATGTTTTCAAAACAATTTTTTACTTTAAAATCTGTGTATTCATGTTTTGAAACAATCCAAAGCAAGACTAGGTATTAAAATGGATACTAACATGATCAAAAACCTAGTGGTTTTTAAAGTTTTTGGATTTTTGGCAAATCTCTGAAAATATAATAATTTTTCATGAAAAACTATTTTTCATTGATAGATATACTTACAAGAAATATGTTCCCCATATTTCACTATTTTTCGAATTTTTTGGAATTTATAGTGCATTTCTGAATTTCGTCCAGAAAATCAGAAAACTGGATTTCTTTGTGCCAGTCGACTGCCATACTGATAGCAGTCGACTGATGGACTGTAAACGAGCACAGTAACCTGATTTTATCAGGTTTTTGACTGATTTTAATTTTTGTTTCTCTCTATACTTGATGTCATGATATATAAACTTTGTTTAATCTTTTTGATGGTGTCAAAGGGGGAGAAAACTATATGTTTAAGTAAGGGGGAATATATTTAGGGGGAGTTTCATGTATTAAGGGGGAGAGTTGCTAATCATGTTATCCACATGCTTTCCTTTCTTAATATTTTATCAAATATTTTTACCTAACTTAAACGGATTGCCACACATCAAAAAGGGGGAGACTGTTAGGGTAATCTCTTGCCGTGATATGGTTTTGATGTGTGTGGAAAAGGGTTTAAGTTAGGTTGTTATTATGATTTGATATGTGTGTTGGAGTCTTATAGGACTTAGTAATTCGCACATGGAGCCTTGGCGGGTTCACCACTCATAATCTCATGCATGAGTCGGAGAAGGAGCATTACAGAGTCGTGCGCTTGATGCTACCAAGGGACCGCCCGACAAGATGACTTGAAGTGAAGCCAAGGAAACATACTTCGAAGGCAAGAGACGCGAAGGAGCATTGCAGAGTCGTGCGCCTGATGCTGCCGAGGGACGTGGCCGCGAACGAAGAGAGCTTCGGCGAGGGACTTCGAGTGAGATGAGAGAATGAGTGAATTGTAAGTAGCTCATTAGGTGAACTTGGCCGAATGGCTGTGTCAGATGAGTTTTTCCGACATCAGTCGACTGTCATGAAATGGCAAGAACGCGTTCGACCGGGTATCCGATCGAGTGGATTTGGCCCAAAGAATGATCGCCATATGGCGGCAATCGATCGCTATAGATCGCAAGGCGCAATGATCGTCAAGAGGGTTTGGGCCACATAACCGCCGTAGCCGATCGGAAATGACGGAGGCGGCAGCAATGATCGATGGATCCATCGACCGCCAAGTGTTCCGCTGACTACAACGCCGGGATCTAACGTGTTCGGAGGTCGTTGAAAGGCGATGACCGCTGATCGCCAAGGGCGCAATGATCGGGTGGCGACCAACGGGAAGAAAGCAGCCCTCTCTATAAAAAGAGAGGGTGTGGGCTCTTGGATGGCTAATGCTCATATTCCAAACCATCATCCAAGTGCTCCACAAGTGATAAACTCCTTCTTCTAGTTCTCTTTCACATCTATTGTAAAAGAAGGAGTGTTCTTGAGTTGTAAGGGTTACCTCCACCTAGCTTAGTGCAAAAGAGAGATCGATAGTGATTTGGTTGCAGAGTGATTCACCGAGGACAAATCGGGGACCATGGATTAGCGGCGTAGCCGTGAACCACGTTACATTTCGGTGTTAGCATTGTTTGTATTCTTTATTGTTTATTTGCTTGTCTTTATTAGTATTCCGCTTGCGCTATCAATTGTGTAGACGAGCAAAATTCCATCATCCAACGACAAAGGGCTATTCACCCCCCTCTAGCTGGCCGATCGATCCCCTACAGAATCCTAAGCCGATTTCGAACATAAACCAATTAACCCAAATGCTTAATAAAATCCCGGTCACATCCTACCTAATATAACTATCGTTTCATCCAATTAATCAAATATGATTTTACAACCCCTATTATCATGTGTACCATATCCAAACAAAAATTCACCGAAACAACCCAAACGAGTCCTCTCCTCTCACTCACAGCCAACTTAAAGACCAAACCAACTCAAACTCGTAGCCAACTCCACATAAAAAATCCAACCACATATAACCAGAATTAACCACCGTATGCACAAAGAAAAGAAGCAGATCGAGCTTACCAGCAGTTGAAACCTCGCCGGCAGTAACCCCCCCCCCCCAAAATCCACCCTGTTCGCCGGAAAACCACTGCTCATACACCATCCCTGTTCAACAAAAGGAAAATCACAGTAGGGATTTCAATTCCATCCAAAATTGAGGGAAAGAGCAGCCTCACCTTTGCTCCAGCGACCACCGGACAGGGCAGCACACTTGTTTCCGAAGAAGGGCCTTCACCCGACTGCACAAACGACGTTCTGCCCTCAAGCCAAACCTCCCACCGCATAGATGTTAGCAGCAACGAAGATGAGGAGGCGGTCGCAAGCTCAAGTGACGGCGTTGGTGGCAGAGAGGGCTACGGCGACGGCGAGACCGTCACCCCCGGTGACGATGACCTAGGCGCCACGAATGGCGACGACTGGCTAGGGGAGGCAGTGATGGGCGACGACACGAGCTCGGGGTGTAGATCGGCCTCGGATCAACCTCCTGGCGGTAGTGGCTAGCCACTTGATGGCGATGACCCAAGCGGCGACGTCGGCCTCTGGCCTGGCAGCAAACACATGCGGGGAAAGAAGGGGTGGCAATGACTAAAGCGGTGCGTAGAGAAAAGATCGCGAGGAAATTAGTAGCTGCGGCGAGAAGAAAATCTCGCCAAGGAAACCGTCGCGAAGAGGGGATCGGGCGAACGGGAAAAGAAAAGGCAAAATAGAAAACTTTAAGTTAATAAAATTTATTAACCCCTCAATACAGATAATCCAAACAGACCTTGTAAATGCCTGTTAACTCTTTCCCTATATAAATATCATAAGAACTCTATTTAACCCAGAAAAATTCCGAAAAAAAAATTTCTTAAAATTTCCTAAAAACCCCGAAAAATTTTCAGGATTATTTTTCCTAAATTTTGGCCATAAAATTTATATTTTAAATTTTCCGTATTTAACATTCTCCCCCACCAATAAAAATTTGGTCCCCAAATTTCCTACTCAAATACATAATGAGTAAGAGATACCACAAGTACTGAAAATATATCTCACATACCTTAAGTAAACTGGTGGGGGTATTGAGCTATGATCTTTTTCCTCAAACTCCCAAGTAGCCTCCTCATCTGTGTGGTGACTCCACCAGACCTTGACGCACAATCTTGTTCCACAACTGTCGTTCTTTGTGGTCCAGAACTCGTACCTGAACCTCTTCGCAAGTAGCATCAGGTTGAATGAAACCTGACACATCTGACAGAATATGTGTAGGGTCTGGCGCATACTTCCTCAGCATGGACACATGAAACACCTCATGAATACCAGCCAAGGACGGTGGTATCGCTAGGTGGTAAGCGACTGCTCCGATCCTCTCCAGAATCTCAAACGGACCAATGTACCTAAGAGCTAGCTTACCACGGAGGCCAAATCACTTCACCCCTTTCATGGGTGAGACTCGCAAGAATACATAATCACCAATAGAGAACACTAGAGGTCTCCGTCTCCAATCTACCCCTTCTGACGATCCTGCGCCTCTGTCATCCTACGTCTGATAGTACGGACCAACCTTGCCTCATGTTGAGCTCTATGGGGTCCTAGCAACTGGGCCTCCCCAACCCCCTCCCAGAGGGTGGGTGTACGACACTGTCTACCATACAATGCTTCAAACGGGGCCATTTGGATAGCCGAATGATAGATATTGTTGTAGGTGAATTCCACTAACGACAAGTGGTCCTCCCAGTTGCCCCCGAAATCCATAACACAGGACCTCAGTAAGTCCTCTAGTGTCTGAATGGTCCGCTCAGACTGTCCATCTGTCTGCGGATGGAATGCAGTACTAAAACGGAGATGTGTGCCTAAGTCCTGCTGCAAACTCTGCCAGAACCGGAGCGTGAACCGGGGATCTCTATCTGATATAATGCTCAAAAGAACACCATGCAATATGATGATATCCCGACAATATAACTCTGTCAAATGATCCAAAGAGTCGGTATTCCGAATTGCTAAGAAGTGCGCGGATTTGGTTAGTCGATCAACGACTACCCAAATCGCGTCATAGCTTTGATGTGTCCTAGGCAAACACACCACAAAATCCATAATAATATGCTTCCACTTCCATTCCGAAATCGGAATTTTCTGAAGCATCTGTTCCTTAAACTAAAGCAACTCCGGAAACCATTATCCTCATCGGAGTCAGAGACGATAGTCCATCTACCGTCCAAAATCTACTCCACCACACACTCTGTAAGTGCATGGGAGGCTATCGCGACCAAATTTCCTTGTTACAATCGTTCGTGTTTCCAGCTACTCTATTGTAGCTATCCAGTAGCTAGCCAAAACTCCATGAGCATTTCTGCTCCTCACCTCTTCAAAACAACATAATAACTGCGAAGTCCACGTCATATATATGACGGCTTATCTCGCAGTCCTTTAACTGTCGTAAGCTTAGGATACGTCTTATTCAATAGCATCGGAATCGCTCCAATCCCCGAAATGATGCTTCCATGTACACTACCCTTCCATCCACACCAGAATGATGCTCCAACCATCGTCTGAGCCCTGAAACTAGTTTCACAAGCTTCAGACCAAGTAAATTCCATCACCTTCCTGGTCCAACCAGTTAGCGATATAGTACCGCTAGAGCATCATATCCATATCTATGGTAATAATCAAACCAATACTGGAAAAACCACCATCTACTGTGGCCGAGTGTGCAACTCCAACTACCACCATCAACAGTGGTCAAGTTACGCAACTCTAACGACCACAACTAATCCAATCGTGTCCAGAAGACACGACCTCCCAAATCCCTGGACGACTAAGTCGCCAATAAGTCTAATAAGATAATCAAAAGATCATACAATTCATACCAAGTATGAAATTGTCATCGCTACACACCTGCATTCTCTTTACTCTAGGTTAATGATATAACAATCATCACAATGACAATGATAATTGTATGACACCCTGTCACTACAATATCATCACACCAGTCATAAATCAATCCTAGAGTACAGGTGTCCTGTAGCTGATCTAAATAGATCCTCTATCCACAATGAAGGATATTCATTTCCTTCCACAACTACCGCATTCTATCATCGATAATCGATGCATAATCTCAAAGGTCCATCTCTCTTTTAACAAAGAGTTTCGGATCTTCTCTAGAAAAATCCTGGGACAGATAAATATCTCATCCAACACCACCTATAATAAGGTAAAACGATATTTCATCGTCTTGACCAGTGTAGGCATACACGCCTTATCCATAACCAAATCACTATTAGTAGGGACTGATATTCTCTGAGGGGTTACTCCTTGACCTCCCAATGGGTGGCTAGCGGGCCTAACCTTAGCTTCCTAATTCAACATCAGTCGACATCTCTAAAGAGTCCGTACTTCTGAAATCATCGTTAGGTTCCGCAAGGTCAATACGTCATCTACCTCATCCCCGACCATGAGTAGGGGCAATTTCACTATGTCAATACTTTTCCTAACCACTAAAGTATAGTAACCACTAAAGACAATACTTTTCCTATAGCTCAGAGATATCCTTCAGCTTGCCTGGTCCCAAAACACAAGAACTCTCAAATATCCAAGGAAAAGAAAATCCTCGAAACACAAAACCCACAACCAAAACCGCAAACCAATAAAATTGTCACGTCCTGGGGGCATATCCGTCATCCAAATGATGGAGGAGCCCCTTAGTGATAATATTCAGAAATACCTGGACCAAATCTAGTAAAAACCTCAAAATAATTATAGAAATACAAGTATTTTATTAACTGCATGCATGCACGACTAAACATATATCAATTAAAGTATAATAGTTTTATGACACCAAATCAAATTGCGACAAAATCCAAAGTGCATAAACAAAATGCAATACCGATAAAGTAAATAAAGCGACATCCCGACGATGCAGGGAGACAAGCATGGCAAGGAACTCTCTGAGCGACACAAAGGTAGGTCAACAGGACACGTCCTCCATCAGTTAACCTAGAGGATAAGTGAGGAGGAGGTAAGTACAACCACTCAGTGGATGGATAGACAATAGTGCATAATCATAATGCACATAATGGAAGTCACAGGAAACAAGCTAGAGTAACCCAACCTCTAGAGTATCAATATCAGTCTTCTACTATCCTGGTCGGCGGTATAACAAATATACTTGTAACATACACAACCACTGCAATCTACAAGCAATGCACCTCTAGATACCACGACAAAGCCTCGTGGCTCTCGAGGTAATACAAAGGGAACTATCTATTAGCTACCACGAATGGAACTCGTGGGTCGACAATCAATATACTCAGCACTGTCTACGCGCAACCACATGCTACCACGAATGAGACTCGTGGGTAAACAGGCAGTATAAAGACTCAATGTCTGCGGGCAACGACATGCTACCACGACTAAGTCTCGTGGGCAGACAATATATATAGATATCTAGTTATTGACTGCACACAACAACATGCTACCACTAGTGGGTCGCGTGGGCAGTCGACTATCCTAGGTTGTTAAGCCTAGGTTATCCAATACATCTCGCATGGCACGTCTATCAATGTTGATAAAGATCCTCGATCTACAATTAAGTCCATTGAGGCAGTCAAGCGAGGGTTTCAACACCTCTAATACAAAATGTTTACCAAAGTCGGTAAAGATCATCGACTTATAAATAAATACATCCAGATGGTTAAGTCTAGGGTTCCAACCCTTCTAACATGATCGGTTATCAAGGTCAATAAAAATCACAAGTCCACTAATAAACATGTCGAGACGATTGATTCTAGGGTTTCGTCCCAGCTAACAGGAAATGCCTATCAAGGCTAATAAGGATAACAAATCTACCAATAAGCCCGTCAAGAGGGTTAAACCTAAATTATATCATTCTACCAGTTCAATCATACATGCTATAACATGCTACCACGAACAGATCTCGTGGATACTTAAGATGTAAATTAGCTATCTAGCTACAGACGTCATACAAATTCGATTATCACCAACTCCGAACGGATACGCAAGAGTATAACCTTACAGTAGATTATCTCAACCATGCATGGGGAGGCATGATTGACCACAAATATACAAAGCAACCATAGAGAAACTCTACTGCAGACTCTCTCCCAACCAAGAATGGGAGGTATAGTTGGCAGCCGAGACATGAAACAACGTTATATACCCTCTAAGGATTAATTGCATCCTAATCATACGACCTCTACTAGTCCGATCACCATATCAACTGATATAGTAAATGGATGAACATATACCAAAATGCACATCCGGGTTATTACGCCTAGGGTTCCAACACCTAGGATTCTACTAAAATTGTTTCATTCCTGAGATCCGCTCCTACAGAATAACCTCATCTAAGTTATTCTATCTCTACTAGTCTTAATCATGGTATCCACCGCAAAAACCCATAACCATATAAACACATAACACGCTGTCTAATAAACGACAGCATAGTCAAACTAATGTCAAATCAATGGCTGAAATTAATTAGGGTATAACTATAGGGTCATGCCAGAACAAAGTCAAGGTAATACTAAATAAAGCATCAAATGCCTATATATACCCTAAACTACGTAAGCAATGTAATCATGTCATCATGCACTAGGACCTAGAGAGTCAAAGAACCTATATGTATACCTTCTATGAATTTATCCATCTTAGTCATATTATTCAACTAGTCTAATCCTAATACTAGTCCAATCCTAATACTAGTCCAAAAATTAAGAGGTAAACATCTACCAATAATATCTAATCATTTATATTACAATGATAACTAATTACGTATAGCAGTAATAGCAGTTAATAACCATATTCTAACAATAAACCAACAACCTAAAAATCTAACAGTCTAACAAATATAAGATTAAAACAATACTAAACAAAACATGATACCACCTAAGTAAACCGCATAACCAATACAAATATGCACTAAATCTAGAAATTTATCTCTAGAATTTATTCACCTGTTAGCCGTCTGGAGATGTCCTGTCGTTGTCAAATCCCCAAATTGACCTCGTCAATAATACCTCAAATTTCCGAAACATATACATCGTCGAAAATCCGTACAAATCTGAAAATACTCAAGTTAACCTGCCAAACGTGGCGAACTCCGAAAACCCAAAGACCCTAAGGAACTCGGAACCTATGCTCTGATACCAAATAAATTGTCACGCCTCGGGGGAGCCCCCGCCAGATGAAAATCCGGCAGCATCTCCCCTGTACGGGTGACAATACCAAGCTTGCATACAAGGCCCACATGACCTACTATACATCGGTCAACACGACCGAAACAAAGACCATACATACATATCATAAATGGCCTCAGGCCAACAACCAACATAAATAAGGAATCTACAACCTCTAGACTCACCTCTTCTGCCATCTGAGCAGGAATACACAACCAAAACAAATCGAATCAAAAGTCTACAAGGACATATCAAGTACCACCAAAACATCCACTGACACATAATCAAAACACAAATCCTAAACATGTCATCTAGTCAAAAACCGAAACCATAAGACCAAATAAGACCAATTCGACGAGGGGGATTGGCAACTGGACTCTCCTGCCAGTTTCAACCTGAAATAGATGTAAAGCAATGGGGTAAGTTCAACGAGCTCAGCGGATATCAAGTCGACATGCATAGTAAGCTATATCTAACAATAGTAGTCATGTCAGTACAGTCTCCTGATCAATAATAGTAAAAATGCAAGGAAAAGCTGCGGAAAGACTGTACATACCTGAATCTCCTATCCTGACATAGGAGTACGATCCATACTAGCAGAAATAAGTTTGTCAGACCAAGTACAAAATGTATCCTGTATGCATGTAAATCATATGCAATATCCAAGGCAGCAATCAAAATGCAGCAAACACAATACAAATGTTATCCATGCAAAATGCATGCGATGCAAATGACATGGTCACCCCTGACGCCAGTCAGCCACCTCACACGCGATGGTGAAGCCGAGTGGGTAGGGCTATGACAATTGTGCACTCTGCCATCACTGCTCCTGAGTGACCGAGTGGACAGGATGTTGTCGGAGTACACCTATCCTCTTGCCCCAAACAGAGTGGGGGAGCAATGCTCTCATCTCCCGGTGTCGTAGACCAGAGGAGGGATCCCTGTCCGCTACCATGCTGCCTCATCGCTACCCATGAGCAGACCAACGGAGCCTGACAGAGCAACTACACACACCCTCCTGATGTACCACTAACCCATGAGTGGCAGCGTGTGCAGACCATGTAACTGGCTGCGGGCTCAACTATAAAGGAACCTCATCCAGCCAGCATGCAATCATACAAGATGGTGCATGACACTAAAGCATGTAACCAACTAAAATACATATCCGAATAATATGCACAACCAATAGGTACATATCAATGATCTAAGAGAAAACAGGGAAGGTATAGCTATAAACTGACCAAATGCATATATCAAAGCACAATAACATACAAGGTAGGTAAACATGAAAATTATTGTAAGCTATAACTAACTAGCATATCAACGTGACTATATCAAAAAGATAAGTCAAAATACCCACCTGCTATAATGCTCGAAATAATAAAATCTTCACGCCCGTGGACCTGTCTCGTGACCGAAACCTGCATACAACATAACTATTGTTAAGCACTAAGATACGATCCATCGTCAAATCGAATCCTAAGCCGATTTCGGACATAAACCAATTAACCCAAATGCTTAATAAAATCCCGGTCACATCTCACCTAATATAACTATCGTTTCATCCAATTAATCAAATATGATTTTACAACCCCTATTATCATGTGTACCATATCCAAATACCAAACGAGTCCTCTCCTCTCACTCACAGCCAACTTAAATGACCAAACCAACTCAAACTCGTAGCCAACTCC
This sequence comes from Wurfbainia villosa, assembly GCA_025175895.1. NCBI lineage: Eukaryota > Viridiplantae > Streptophyta > Magnoliopsida > Zingiberales > Zingiberaceae > Wurfbainia > Wurfbainia villosa. The sequence continues at coordinate 4,822,620 of CM046008.1, forward strand.
ACAGATAAAAAATCCAACCGCATATAACCAGAATTAACCACCGTATGCACAAAGAAAAGAAGCAGATCAAGCTTACCAGTGGTTGAAACCTCACCGACAGTAACCCCCCCCCAAATCCACCCTGTTCGCCGAAAAACCACTGCTCAAACACCATCCCTGTTCAACCAAAGGAAAATCACAGTAGGGATTTCAATTCCATCCAAAATTGAGGGAAAGAGCAGCCTCACCTTTGCTCTGGCGACCACCGGACAAGGCAGCACACTTGTTTCCGAAGAAGGGCCTTCACTCGACTGCACAAACGGTGTTTTGCCCTCAAGTCGAACCTCCCACCAGATAGATGTCAACAGCAACGAAGATGAGGAGGCGACCGCAAGCTCAAGCGACGACATCGGTGGAAGAGAGGGCTACGACGACGGTGAGACCATCACCCTCGGCGATGGCGACCTAGGCACCATGAATGGCGATGACTGGCTAGGGGAGGAAGCAATGGGCAACGACACGAGCTCGGGGTGGAGATCGGCCTCGGATCAACCTCCTGGCGATAGCGGCTAGCAACTTGACGGCGACGACCCAGGCGGCGATGCCGGCCTCTGGTCTGGCAGCAGGCACACACGGAGAAGGAAGGGGCAACAACGACCAAAGCGGCACGTGGAGAAAAGATCGTGAGGAAATTAGTGGCTGCGGCGAGAAGAAAATCTCGCCAAGGAAACCGTCGCGAAGAGGGGATCGGGCAAACGAGAAAAGAAAAGGGAAAATAGAAAAGTTTAGGTTAATAAAATTTATTAACCCCTCAATACAGATAATCCAAACAGGCCTTGTAAAAGCCTGTTAACTCTTTCCCTATATAAATATTATAAGAACTCCGTTTAACCCAGAAAAATTCCGAAAAAAAAATTCTTAAAATTCCCTAAAAATCTCGAAAAATTTCCAAGATTATTTTTCCTAAATTTTGGCCATAAAATTTATATTTTAAATTTTTCGTATTTAACAGATACTTAGGTGATCCTCTATCTTCCTAATGGTCTCCCTAGGAAGGGTTTTTCTAGGGACATTAGTCCCAAATTTCTCCTTAGTTCTAATGTCGACATTCTTAGCCCCTAAACAATAAAACCTATTTCTAGCATGCTCTTTGTAATAAATAGCAAGATTACTCCTAACATGCTTTTGCCTATTAATTAAGGAATGAGTAAAATTAGAGGTTACCTTAGGGTTTGCCTTAGCTCCCCCTACATGTGTAGCTCTTCCTTCATGAGTCTTCTTCCCTCCCTTTTGGCATTGACTCCTATAGTGCCCCTTTTGATGACACTTGAAGAACACAAATGTGCTCCTTGCTTTTCTTGGTGGGGACTTCAACTTCATTAGTCTTTTCGTTGACTTTTGGTACCGGTGGAGTCTTCCTAACTCTTTTTGGACACTTACTCTTGTAGTGTTCTTGCTCCCTACACTCAAAGAATATAATATAAATTTTATTATTTATTGAAATGCTTGAGTTACCTTCCATGGTAGGGGAGTCCCGAGCTTCCTCTTCCTTTCGACCAGAGGTGGATGGTTCTTCTTGAGGTTGCTCTTTGGCATCCATGTATTCACTTAAGCTACATAAGATGTCATTAGGAATCAAATCAATAATAAATTTTACTACCTTCTTATTTTTATCAAACCCTTGAAGTTGCTCCTCGGTCCATCTCTTCATCTTGAGGAAGCCTCCCTTTGGTCCTCTTGGATAGTTAAATCCCTCCATCAAAATGGACCATTCTTCAAAATCCCTTATCATGATGAAGTCTTCAATTCTTCCCTTCCATGAATTGAAGCCTTATCATCCATAAAATGCATACGGGATCAGCGTATTGATATCTCGTCCTAATTGTTCTTCAAACTCCATCTTCCCTCTAGCAATCTTGCTTTCGGGTGTTAGTCCGTTGAAGAGCTCCTAGCTCTGATATCAATTGTTGGGACCTCAGTGGCCACTAAAGGGGGGGGGTGAATAGCGCATCGACGTTGCTTGATGGAATTTGATCGTGTTCGTCTCTACAACACTTGTTATGCGCAGCGGAATATATATAATAGCAATAACAAAAATGAAGACAAAACACACAAAAACAACGCCAAATATAATATGGTTCAAAACTGAATGATTCCTACTCCACGGATCGAGCTCAAACGAGCTCTAGCAATGCGTACAACACCACTAATCAAATAAACTCCTTCTCGATAATAAGTCGGAGGTGGAGAAACCTCGTACAATATATTACAACAGTAATAAAGATAAATACAAGCTAATAGTAAACTACACAAATACAAGTAAAGAAACACTTTACAATTTTGAACTTGGATGCTTGCTTTGTGATTGCTTGAGTTGCACTTGGAGACCCCGAATTGCAGCAGCAAATCACCCCAAAGATGCTCAAAAAACCTTAGCCAAATCTCTCCTTCCGAGCTGCTTTTATAACCTACATTCGGGCTGAATTTCGCCTAGCAGTCGACTGATCGGGACTATCAGTCGATTGACCCTGTAGCCGTTGTCTCACAATGGCATGAACCACATCAGATAAGTCCAACGGATAGACCATCAGTCGACTGATCATGCCCATCAGTCGACTGATCAAGCCTTCACTCGATTGTCAAGCCTCAACAATCGACTCAAAAATATTTTATTTCCTAAATCTCGACTACGGTAGGACTACGGCCTTAGCGATCATTGCTCGGGCCATCGATCGCCAATCTTTAGTTGACTCGCATCAGTCGACTGCCCTTAATATCAGTTGACTAATACACCTCAAACATGAGGTTTTAACCTAAGTATGGTGCCCCCATACTTGCTAGACCACCCTTAGCCTAGACCTAAGCCTTCTAGCCACCTCCGCCAGCCTCATGCCTATCAGATCCCTCCAAGTTATCCATGACTTGTTCATCCATACGCTAGCCTTCAGGTACTTCCATTAGCTATTGTCATGCTAATGTGGTCTACACCGCCAAGGCACATTGGACTTATGCTGCCAAGACTCCGCTTGAAATTTACACCGCCAACCATTAGACTTATGCTACCAAGACTCCACCCTTGGATTGTACACTGCCAATATTCCCTTTGGACTTCTCAATTGCCAAGTACCCATGCTTGGACTTTCCCATGACAATGGTCAAACATCGTCAAACGTCAAATATGACCTGGGTCGATTGCACTAACAATCTCCCCAACACTTGTCAGACATCAATGTCAAACATCAAAACACTACTCGAGTCCAACTCAAGTCTGGTCAATCGAGACCTGGCTGATTGCACCAACACTCTATGCCATAAAAATTGATCGGTTAATCTCAATGGTGGAGGTGTTCTTTCAATTCTATTCTTAGTGAATTCTTCTTTATTTCTTCTAAATTTATGATTCAGTAGTAAAAATTTTCTATGACAATCAAAATAACTCGGTTTCTTTCTATGTTTCAATCTGAATGACTTTGATCTCTCTATACATATTGGACATCCTAAAATCCCAGCGGTACTCCATCCCGATAACATACCATAAATAGGAAAATCATTTATGGTTCAAAGAAGCGTAGCTCTCATTATGAACATCTGATTAGTATAGACATCATATGTAGAAACACCCTCATCCCATAGTTGTTTCAATTCGGTAATTAGTGGTTGCATGTAAACATCTATTAACTTCTTAGGATTATGAGGGCAAGAAACAATAGATGTTAAAAACATAAACGGTGTTTTCATACACATATAGGGTGGAAGATTATACGGAGTTAAAATAATTGTCCAACAAGAATAAGTTCTTCTTGATTTGTCAAATAAAGGAAATCCATCAGCACATAGACCCAACCTGATGTTTTGAGTCTTATTCACAAACTTAGGATATGTTCTATCAAAATTTTTCCACGCCTCTGCATCTGATGGATGACACATTCGCCCTTTCTCTGTTTCATATTTTGCATGCCAAGTCATGTATTCAGCAGTAACCTTTGATGCATAAAGTCTTTGTAATCTAGGAGTTAAAGGCAGATAGTGTTGGTGCAGTAGACACCTAAGTCGAACCTAGATTTTGATTATAGAAAATGATACAAAGTTAAGCTCATTTTATTGTCTCACGAGCTGAATCAAGTGTGCAGAATTGCTAAGTTAAAGCTGAAGGTCAGCGACACCCGAAGGGAACCGTGGTGATCGGACGATACCGGGAGGACTTCGGAGGAAGCCGAAGAACTCGGGTGAAGACCAAAAGCAAAGCTTCAAAGGTAAAAGCTGAGGTTAGCTCATGTGAGTGAGTGCAAGTAAGGATGTGTCCTCCGTACGGGGACATCCTTAGGCGTCGATCTGACCAAGACTTCCCATGGAAGGTCTAAGTCAAGATCGGATGGTAAATGACCGTCAAACTTACTTATACTAACTGCATTTTTGAGCTAACTCTTCATTACAGTTGGAAACCCTGCCATCAGTCGACTGAGGGCTTGTATCAGTCGACTGATTCATCTAGCAGTCGACTGGTGAGGGTATCAGTCGACTACTGGTCAAGGATCAGCCTCGAGGAGAGTCAAAGCTTATCACCATTTCTCAAGGGCTAGGTGGCATCACCTCATGAAACCTCATCTCAACGATTAGGATTTCACAAGGCTATAAAAGTAGGGGTTCTCCACCCCTTTTCCATCATTCAAAAATCCTCCTAATGCTCTCACAACGCGCAACTCTCCGACTACTCTACGACGATGAAGCACTGCCAGAAAGTCGACGACACGAGCTCAAGCTTCAATCTTCTCAAGTCATCGATAACACTCTAAGTTGCCAACTCAGAGCTTTGTATTTAAAGTCTTTATTTCCAAGCATTTATTATATTTAAGTGTTTATTTCGGAGCTTTAATCGTAACGAGGAGAGGGGGAGTGTCTCTCTACCTCGAGCTTTCTTGTTTCATTGTAACCGTTCATTCCTACCTCCAACAAGGAGGAGTATTTTAGTTGATTGCCCTCCGTACACAGTCTAGGACCGTTAGGGCCTTGGATTAGCAGTCGAAAGGCTATGAATGAAGTAAAATTGCTTTTGTGTTATTTTACTTTACGCTGCACTCTTCTTGTTTATCGAAGTGACGAACGAATTCGAAAAGTTTTGTATTTCGCTATTCACCCCCCCCCCTCTAGCAACTCTAATCGATCCAACAATTGGTATCAGAGCGGGGGGTGCTAAGATTTGGTGAAACTACCAATCTAGCTTTTTTTACATATTTTTTTTTATTTTACAAAGTTTTTTCTCATTCGTTTAAATTTTCTCCCACACTACTAATCCAAGACGCAAGTCTTGGTACATTTCGTTGTTTTTGTCGTTGCTAGATTTTCTTCCTCTCTTCATTTGTTTTTTTGTTGTCAATGGCCCATCTAGAGTGTTTTAGCACCGTCCGACCTCCGTTTTACAACGGAGATGACTTCCGCTATTGGAAGGGTCGGATGAAGTGCTTCCTTAAGACCCAAATCGAGATGTAGATCATAATCCAAACAGGATTCACACTTCCGACTAATGAAGTGGGTGAATCCTTGGATTATGACCAATAGACCAATGCTACAAAAAGACAAGTCGAAGCCGACGCCAATGCGACTCAAATACTCCAATGCGGTTTGTCCAAGGAGGAGCTCAATCGCGTCGGCCCCTTTATCAGTGTGAAGGACTTGTGGACCAAGTTGGTGGAACTACATGAAGGAACCGACGAAGCTAAGGTATGCAAACGGGATCTTCTTTTCAATAAACTATATAATTTAAAAATGAAGGAACATGAGACGGCGACTAGACTACATGCCCATGTACAAGACATAGTCAACAATTTGCACGCCATCGGATAAAAAGTTGAAAACTGCGATCTCATAAGGTATGTTTTGAATTCATTTCCTAGGAATACCTTGTGGGCATCCATGGTATACCTTGTGGGCATCCATGGTCGATGTCTACAAGATTTCTAAGGACTTATCAAAAATTAGGTTAGATGAATTATTTTTAGAATTTGAACTCCACGAACAGTCTAATTCGGTACCCGAGAAAGGTGTAGCTCTTTTTGCAGGTCCAAAGAAGAAGCTCGCAAGTAAGCCACCCCCGAAGGAAGAAGAAGACGAGTACGAGTCGGAGGTTGATCTGGAGATGGAGACCGAACTAGTAAATCTAGTTCGGAAGATGATCAAGAGTCGGAAACAACCTGTCAATCAAGGTAAAACTAAGTGTAAGTCTAATTCGAATTTAAGATGTTTTGAATGTAACATGTTCAGGCACATCAAGTCGGAGTGTTCGAAACTAAAAGGCAAAACACCCAAGAAAGCACTTAACGCTACTTGGGAAGAATCATCGGAGGAAGAAAACGACGATCTCATCTTCATGGCCAAGCCGACTGAGCCTGAACAAGACTCCAAGGAAGAGTCCGAGTCTGAATCTGATGATGAGTCACTATTCAAGACAAGCCACGGATACGCATCTGGTTCAAAAGAGTCACTTAAGGTAAGTCAATCGTTACTTAGCACTTTATACAATGAAATTAAATTATTAACTAGAAAGTTAGCTAAGTCCAAGTCCAAGGTCGAGACCTTAGTTGAGGAGGTTAAACTCCTTAAACAAAAGGTCTCCCTAACCTCTTCGACTAGTCAAATTCAAGAGGAGGACTCAACTCGAGTTGAAAAGCTCGAAGTTGAGAACTCATCTTTGAAAAGTCAAGTCGAAGATCTTAGGCATATGTTGGAAAAGTTCACTTTGGGATCCAAGGGACTTGACCTTTTACTTGGATCGCAAAGGGCCGTGTACAACAAGGTCAGACTTGGGTTTAGCTCAAATACGACTAACAAGTCGTATATATCAATTGTAAGTAGAAATAAAAAACATGTCCAAGCATGGATCCCTAAGACCATTTTGATTTCTCAATTAGGATCTAACAAGTATCGGGTTCCCAAGGACCAAATCTACTATGTGGAAAGACCGAACCAATTCAATGGTCCAGGGGGAGCCAGTACAAAATTTGTTTGTTCTATTAATTAGACTTTGCATGCTTAGGTATTTTTCTTTTTATTTCTTTTAGAATGGTTATATAGGACCAATAACTAGTCAATTCTTGACAACATAGTACTAGGACGCGGCGAGATGATAGTACGTTAAGAAAGCGAAGTCTTGTGTATCCGAGTTAGATAGGGCGTATCTAGCTCGGTACACTCGACTAAGTGGAACTAGCTAAAGCTACCTCGCCGTATCATTAACTAGTTAGATCAGGAAGTGATCTTAGGTGAATCAAGTTATTACTTTCTCGAAATTGGCTTTGTCTAAGGAAGTGATCGTTGTTCCGATCAAAGAAGGCATATGTGCCTCGCCACGACCTGGAAGCCAACTTCTTGAAAAGGTGATTTGATGAGCTTAGGGTTAAATCCGAATCTAACCTAAGGTTGACTAGACTCAATTCATTAAAATTAATTAAGTAAAATTAAAGTCATCTCACAAGAACACATAAGGATAACGTGTTTGATCATGTAGAAATGGGTGAGATGATCTATGACTAATAATTTTCAACCAACCCTTAAATTCCAATATCCGATCCAACTACCTTATATGTATGATCAATGAATGTTGGACAATGGGTGCTCCCGACATATAACCGGAGTCCAACTTAAATTTTTTAAGCTTAGATTCAAACAATAAGGATCGGTAGCTTTCAGAAATAATGACAAGCTCAAAATCATTGGATCAAGTGATATTGAGCTAAATTCCAATTTCACAATTCATAATATTTTATTAGTTGAATATTTTTAATATAATTTACTTAGTGTAAGTCAATTGTGTGATAACAACTATAAGGTTATATTCCTAGAAAATGAATGCTTAATTAAAGCAAATGAAACCTCTAAAACAATACTTAAAGGAACTAGGAATAGCAACATCTACACAATCAACTTACCCAACTCCTCAACCAAGTGTCTTATGACACAGCAAGAGGAATCCTGGTTGTGGCACCGACGACTCGGTCACTCGCACCCAAGACTCATTCACAAGATGAGTCAGAGTGGCTTAGTCAGAGGTTTGCCTAACCTTAACAACTTAGATAATAAAATTTGTAATGCTTGTCAACAAGGTAAATAACCTAGGACACAACATCAACTAACTAACCAAGAATGAACCAAAAGTGTGCTTGAGCTCATTCATTTGGATCTATTCGATTCTCATGGAGCCAAGTCACTTAATGGGAGTCAATTTTGCTTAGTCATCATTGACAACTATTCTAGGTTTACCTGGGTTATGTTCCATAAACACAAAAGTGATACCTTAGATCAACTCATCAACTTGTTTAAATTAATCGAAAACCAAAAGAACCTTAAAATTAAAAGACTTAGAAGCAATCATGGTGGTGAATTCGAAAACCATAGGTTCACAGATTTCTGTAACCTAAACGGATACCACCATGAATTCTCATGTCCTAGAACCCCACAACAAAATGACCTAGTCGAGCGAAGAAATAGAGCCCTACAAGAAGCCGCTAGGTCCATGTTGAACGAATACAATCTACCCAATAGGTTTTGGGCAGAAGCCATTAGTATGACTTGTTATGTTCAAAATAGAATTCTTTTGAAGAGGCACCTTAAGACCTTATACGAAATCTACCATGACAAAGTACCTAACATTAAATATTTTAGGGTATTTGGGTGTAAGGTACATATCCTAAACACTAAGGACTACCTAGGAAAGTTTACATCCAAAACCTCTACCGGTATCTTCCTAGGATACTCAACTACAAGTAGAGCCTATAGGGTATATAACAATGACACCTTTAAAATTGAGGAAGCCCTTAATGTAGTATTCGATGAAGGACATGAACTTACAAAATACGTAGTAAAGCCAACTAGTGAACCGATTCAGACCAGACTCAACTCTGATCTTGAACACGAGCCTAGTATCAATCCTAATCCGAGCCAATCTAGGATTCAATCGAGTCATCCTACCGACCAAGTGATAAGTGACCCTAACCCAAGTCATACTAGGATTCAATCGAATAATCCTATCGATCAAGTGATAGTTGATCCTAGCCTAGGGGTTCGAACTAGATCATCATATAGAAATCTTAGTCAAATCTCCTTGATTTCGAAAATCGAATCCAACACCATTGAACAAGCTCTTCTTGATCCTGATTGGATTATTGCAATGCAAGAAGAACTAGCTCAATTTACTAGGAATGAAGTTTGGGAATTAGTACCACCACCTCAAGATAAATCAATTATTGGAACAAGGTGGATTTTCTGAAACAAACTTGATGACAAAGGTGAAGTAGTTAGAAATAAAGCGAGATTGGTCGCGAAAGAGTTTAGTCAAGTAGAGGGGTTAGATTACGATGAAACCTACACCCCCGTGGCTAGACTAGAATCCATTCGAATGTTGTTGGCATACGTTGCACATCGAGAATTTAAATTGTTTTAAATGGATGTCAAGTCAGCATTTTTAAATGGACTGATTAAGGAAGAGGTGTACGTTAGTCAACCCCCAGGATTTGAAAGCCTAGATAAATCCAACCATGTCCTTAAACTAAAAAAAGCTCTTTATGGACTCAAACAAGCTCCTCGAGCTTGGTACGAGAGGCTTTCAATTTATCTTAAGACAAAAGGGTTTAGTCAAGGCCTAGTCGATCCGACCTTGTTCATAAAAATCGTAGGTAAGAAAATTTTTATAGCTCAAATCTACGTAGACGATATCATTTTCAGAACAACCAATTCGATCCTACTAAACGAGTTCATTTCACTTATGGAAAGTGAATTTGAAATGAATTTAGTAGGTGAATTGAGTTTCTTTCTAGGACTACAAATCAAACAAACTAAGGATGGAATATATTTACATCAACAAAAATACACTAGGGAATTAATTAAACGTTTTGGAATGCAAGATGCTAAAACCATCAATACACCCATGGCAACTAATGTCAATATAGGAGAGGACTTAGAAGGAAAACCCATCGACCTAAAATACTATAGGAGTGCGATAGGGAGTCTTCTATACTTAATTGCGAGTCGATCCGATATTTTATTCGCAGTAAGTATGTGCGCCAGGTTCCAAACTTGTGCCAAGGAGTCTCACCTAACCCTAGTCAAGTGTATTCTTAGATATCTAAAGGGCACACTAAGTGTAGGTATTTGGTACCCTAGATCTACCGAGTTTGAACTAATCGGCTACTCCGACTTGGACTATGCCGGTAGTAAACTCAATAGAAAGAGTATGAGTTGTTGTTGTCAACTTCTCGGCTCAAGTCTAGTGAGTTGGTGCAGTAGGAAGAAACACTACATTGCCTTGTCTACCACCGAGGTTGAATACGTCGCAATGGGTGAGTGTGTAGCTCAGCTTCTTTGGATGAAGCACACTCTTCAAAACTTTAACTTAAACTTTAACAATATTAAAACTCACATAGATAATATTAACTCAATCAACTTAACCAAGAATCTCATATGCCACTCTAGGACCAAACATATAGAAGTTAAATATCACTTCATTCGAGAACATGTAGCTAACGGAACCATTCAACTCGTGTTGGTGCAGTGAGGCACCGAAATCGAACCTGTGTTTTGATTATAGAAAAGACACAAAAGTTAAGTCTATTTTGTTTTCTCACGAGCTGAATCGAGTGTGCAGAAGATTGTAGCTGGAGCTGAAGGCTAGCGACACCCGGAGGAAGCCGCGGTGGTCGGGCGATACTCGAGTTACTTCGGAGGGAGCCGAAGGAATCGAGTGGAAGGCCGAAAGCAAAAGCGACACGTAAGTATCGAGGTAAGCTCGTGTGTGCGAGAGTAAGTAAGGTCGTATCCTCTTTACGGGGATGATCTTAAGCGTAGATCCGACCAAAGACATCTTATAGATGGTCTAGGTCGAGATCGGATGGTCGACGACCATCGAAATTATGTTTTTATTGAGCTAACTTTGACTTGCAAAGAAGCATCACCGACCGCTACTGAGGACTCGACCGCCGTATCACCGATCGCTGAAGGTCATCAATCGATCGATGTCGCCATCACGATCGATGATGGCCATCACCGATGGTCAATGATCGATTCGAGGAGTCAAGGCTTATCACTCCACCTCAAAGCGGTTTGGTGTCCATTTGTGATTGGTTGAAGACCCACTCGAAAAGGGGCTCAAAGGCTATAAAAGGAGGGCCAAACCTAGGGTTTTATCAACAATTCTAAGCCTCCAAAAAGTCTCCGTTACGCTGCAACTCTCTGACAACGAAGTCCTTCCATTCCGACGTCTAGGTTTAACTCTTATTATTCTTGTACGTCGGTATTAGTTTTTCTTGTCATTTACATTTCCGGAGCTTTTATCGTATACGAGGAGAGGGGGAGTGTCCCTCTACCTCAAGTTTTTGTGGTTCCTTCTTGTATCGATTAACTCTTACCTCTAACGAGGAGGAGTTCCTTTAGTACTTTTGCCCTCCGTATGTGGTCAAGGACCACTAGGGCCTTGGAGTAGTAGCCTTCGGCTACGAACCAAGTAAAACCCTTGTGTCGATTGTCTCTTTTATTTTATATTTACATTCCGCTGCAATTAATTTATTATCTCTCGAGTTTTAACGAACGAAAGACAAAAGAAAAGGTTTTTCGCTATTCACCCCCCCCCTCTAGCGAACCGCATCGATCCAACAACTCGAATATGTGGAATCCAAGTCTAACCTAGCCGATCTTTTTACCAAGCCACTACCCGAAGCCGAATTTAGTCTACTCAGACGAAAATTGGGCATGTGTGTAATAGAGTAGGACTTGCATTTTTCTTATTATACTTTATTATTTACTATTTCGTGTTAATGGACCTAGCTTAGGGCATACCCTAGATATCATGCACCTATAGATTTAAGGAGTCATTACATCTCACAACACATAGGACTAATATGTCTGTGTACTTAGCCACGTAGATGAATGTGAGATGTTAAGACCTTACTTCTGGTTTAAGATGTAGATTCAGTGCATCGACATGAACCACGGAGTATAATTACATAAATTAACCAACTCTAACCGGGACTTGTTGATCTTTCATATCAATTGAGTCAGATAAGAGTTGAACATCCAAATAGATGAGCTTATGTTCAAATTATTATTTTCAATATTTATTTGGAATATGCTTAGACTTAAAACTTATTTTTCGAACTATGTTTTTCAATTCCCCTGCTCTTTCCGATTTACGACAAAAGGGGGAGAAAAGGTCAAAGTTAAGGGATCATTTTTTTTTGTACCTTAATTTAAAACCAATTTTAAACACTAAGGCCGATATTAAGTAATTTCGATTGCTTAAGTTCCTTTTAAAGTAGCACACATCAAGGGGGAGGGTCAAGATTCTTTTTCAAGTACTCACCCTCGGTCAAGGGGGAGGATTCCTCAAGGGGGAGCACTTGAAAAAGATTTTTCTTACTCCTACTTAACTTGCTAATTCAAGTATACTCATTTCTTCATATTTTATTCTTGTCATTCATGCACTTCAAACTCATTCATGTCTTATGCTTGTCATTCATTTAATGCACTTTAAATCATTTACTTAACTTTGTGTCCGAGTTTGCCATAGATCAAAAAAGAGGAGATTGTTGGTGCAGTAGGCACCTAAGTCGAACCTGAGTTTTGATTATAGCAAACGATACAAAGTTAAGCTCATTTTATTGTCTCATGAGCTGAATCAAGTGTGCAGAATTGCTAAGCTAAAGTTGAAGGTCAGTGACACCCGGAGGGAACCGTGGTGATCAGGCGACACCAGGAGGACTTCGGAGGAAGCCAAAGAACTCGGGTGAAGACAGGAAGAGAAGCTTTAAAGATAAAAGCTGAGGTAAGCTCATGTGAGTGAGTGTAAGTAAGGACGTGTCCTAGCATCGATCCGACCAAGACTTCTTATAGAAGGTCTAAGTCGAGATCGGATGGTAAATGGTCGTCAAACTTATACTAACTGTATTTTCGAGCTAACTCTTCATTGCAGCTGGAAACCCTGCCATCAGTCGAATGAGGGCTTTCATCAGTCGACTGATTCATCTAGCAGTCGACTGGTGAGGGTATCAGTCGACTGTTGATCAAGGATCAACCTCGAGGAGAGTCAAAGCTTATCACCATTTCTCAAGGGCTAGGTGGCATCACCTCATGAAACCTCATCTCAACGATTAGGATTTCACAAGGCTATAAAAGTAGGGGTTCTCCACCCCTTTTCCATCATTAAAAAAGCCTCCTAAGTGCTCTCACAATACGCGACTCTCTGACTACTCTACGACGACAAAGTGCTACCAGAAAGTCGACGACACGAGCTCAAGCTTCAATCTTCTCAAGTCGTCGGTAACACTCTAAGTTGTCAACTCAGAGCTTTGTATTTAAAGTTTTTATTTCCAAGCATTTCTTATATTTAAGTGTTTATTTCGGAGCTTTAATCGTAACGAGGAGAGGGGGAGTGTCCCTCTACCTCGAGCTTTCTTGTTTCATTGTAACCGTTCACTCCTACCTCCAATGAGAAGTATTTTAGTTGATTTCCCTATGTACACGATCTAGGACCATTAGGGCCTTGGATTAGCAGCCGAAAGGTTGTGAACCAAGTAAAATTGCTTTTGTGTTATTTTACTTTCCGCTACACTCTTCTTGTTTATCGAAGTGACGAACGAATTCGAAAAGTTTTATATTTCGCTATTCACCCCCCCCCTCCAGCGTCTCAAATCGATCCAACAGATAGAACATTTGTTTGTATGATTTACATCGCTTATTGCGATTCAATCTCGTGGTACTCTTGTACCTACATTGATTACAGAATTTACAAATCTCTGCATCTGCATTATCTTTCCAATATAGCATACAACAATCTCTGCAAATATCAATTCTTTCCACCGGAAGACCTAAATCTTTCACAAGTTTTTTATACTGTAAAAATCATTGGATATTATGTGATCACGCGACAATACTTCTCCAATAACTTGAACGAAATCATTAAAACAATCTTTAGACACATTATGCTTAGCTTTAACATTCAACAATCTTACGGTTAGAGATAATTTAGTGTGACTGTCACAACCAGATCATATGGGTTCATCTGTAGCTCTCAACACTTCTTGAAATTTGAGATATGGTTCATTGTATATATTTTCATGAACACTTGTTACTTCTACCTCCTCCAACGGCGATGAATAACTGGTATACATGTGTTTAAATGTTTGAGGATAACTAGAACTTGTAGCATTTGATTTGGTATTCAAATTATGACCAACTGCATCAACTATCATCCTCTGATATGAATTGAATATATCATAATATATTTGATATCCACTAACTGTCTTTTGTATGTTTCATCCAATCTCTTTATCGGATACGAAAGGTTCACTATGACATATCCAATTATAATAATTTGGGGTAAAATCAAATCTACAAAGATGTTCTCGAACTTTATCGCACTGAAAAAATTTACCATTATGATATTTTTTGCACAGACATCTTAATTTATTTCCATCCATAAACTCAACATTACTACTAGCAAAATTCAAAAATTATTCCAGCCCAATAATAAATTCATCAGTTAAACTCCGACGTTCTGGTAAATTATATTCTTTTTATACATCCAATTTCTTTCTCTCTCCATTTGTCCTTTTTTCAAATTTATATCAAGAATTATTTCTATTTTTTTCATGTTCCATCCATATTAATTGAACAATAAATTTATACTCAAAATAAATTTTTCTAGTGCTTATTTATTTTTGGTATGATATTGAATTACAAACTATAACATATCGAACAAATAATACATATTTACAGTAAAAGAAATACATAAAATCAAACGTTAATTATATATATTATATAATGATAATGCTATAAATTTTTTAATATACAAATATACCTGTCCTGGTAGAAGCAACAGAAGACTTTACGAACATGCGGATCACCTGAAGGACGAAGTACGACAAGCCTATATATGAAAAATAAAACATTAATTTTGTAAGTACATTACACATTACTGAACACAATTTGAATAACATGTTGACTCGGCTGTGGGCCAAGTACATGCATCGGGGTCGGGGTCGACACAATAGTTGTGCCCGATCCAGGGGCGACGATAACCACCTATGCACGAAGTGTGGAACAACACCACAACTGGGCGAACCACCCAGACAAGCCATCGACGCACGAATGACTAGGGTCACCTCAAAGACGATCGTTATGCACACACACAGATCACCTGAAGAATGATTGCAATGCACGACGCAGCAGGGGCGACGCCCCTGCCGAGTCTTGCCCCTGCGGCGTGCTTACGGGCCTGTCGCGTGCTCACGATGGCATCAATCGCGAGCATACGCGCACGAGCGGTGCTCGTGATGGCGCGTGCTTGCGCCAGCTATTGCGCGAGCTCGTGGCAGCTGTCGCACGAGATTGCGACAGCTGCTCGGGCAGCTACCACGCGCAGCGAAGCTGGTTGGTGTTCCGGATGGGATAGAGTGTGTGAGAAGAGGAAAGGGGAAAAGGGGGAGGGGGGGGGGGTAATTAAGGGAAATCGAGGATGATGTATAATTTGTTGTAATATACGTCGCTAATTCGTCAATGAATATAGTATTCGTCACAGAATTAGCGACGAATACGATATTCATCGTCAAATTAGCGACGAATACGATATTCGTTGCCAATTGGCGACGAATATAATATTCCAACGAAATATTTTCGTCGCTAAAATTATCACAAAATTTGCAAAGAATTAATAAATCATTGTAAATTCTACGACGAATTCATATTTAGTCACAAAATTTTACGGCGAATTTTATTTTTCATTGCAAAATTAGCGACGAAAAATAAATTCGCTGCCAAATTAGCGACGAATATTAAATTCGTTGTAAATTTCTTAATTTCCTCCATTGTCTTTTTCGTAAAATAATTGAATATTTGCAACGAATTCCATATTCGTTGCAAAATTTACAACGAAAATAGAATTCATCACAGAGTTTGCATTGAATTCCAATTTCGTTGCAAATTCTACGATGAATTTATATTTTGTTGCAAAATTTTGTAACAAATTTGATTCTTCGTCGTAAATTTGCAACGAAAAATCAAATTCGTTGCAAAACTGCGATGATATTTAATTTGTTATAAATGTTCTTATATTTGTAATAAAAAAAAATATTGAAAATTTCGTTACTAATTTACGACGATATAATAATTCATCGCAAATTTTGTTACAAATTTGCAACGAATAATTTTCGTTGCTAAATTTCATCGTCAAATTGATGTATTTTTGTAGTGATTGGAAAAAGGAAAACAGTATACTCTAATATTTGGACAAAAGCTATAACTTATTTGAATCAAAGATCATAAGATTAGACAAGATCATGCTCAAAACATCCTCGAGAAGTAATAGAGTTAATGTTCAATGATGATATTTTGGGTATTGAAAAAAATACTTAATATTAGGTCTGTTGCTAGTTAATTAAGAATGGAATCACGATTGTGTTGGAGACAATGGTGGAGCCAGCTCCGAACATTAGCCCAGGCTAATCATCCCGGCTAATGTCCGGGTAAATTTTTACCCTGAGTTAAATGGTAAAATATGGTCGAATTTTTCTTTCCAAAGGTAGAAAGAAGCTTACGCCTATGGAATTTATCTAGAAAAATATGTATGTGTCATCTCAAGTTCATACAAAATCTTAATAAACTGTCACTCTTTGAAAATCTTAATAAACTGTCATGCATCCTTCGAGAGTAAAAGAATCTTTTACAAAATGTTTTCTTTTTTTTTACAAGATATATAACAAGTAAGCGTGAAAGAAACTCGTAAGAAAAAATTTAACTCTTTCAAGAGCTTGATGCATGACAGAAATCATAAATTATTGGGATTTCAACGTAACAAGACTATTAAAGACTATAAAAATAAGCAAGAGAATGAAGATTCTAAGTAGCTGGAATGTTGTTGTTGTTGTTGAGGTTCCCTAATTTATAATCTTCAAATTAAGCTTGGATAACTTCACATAATTGTTTTATTTAAATATAATCAACTCAAATATTGATTGTGAAAGCCTTATATCTATCAACAACTACTCTTCATTAATCGATTCACTAAAATACTTTTTATTTGGCTCAACACTTAGCTATCAATCGATTTAATTGGCCGATAAGATCACAAGTTCATATTCTAACGGATAACATTTTCAATCAACTCTAATAACCTAATTTAGTCTAATCAAATAAATTTTAATCAACGTAACTCATATATAATTGGTACAGTAATAATAAATTTATCCATTCGACAAATACTTTTAAATTAACTCAATTTAATTAAATATAGAATATCTATTTTTAATATTCAACTATCTAGCTAATTGACTGAACTTAATTTTAATCCACTACTCGAGATGAAATAAAATTCTTTTGCTTGAGAACAATAAACTCATAGGCAACTCAACTATTCAATCGATTAAAAATAATCTTAGACAACTAAATTTACTCGAAGTTTTTTATTCGACTTGAGATCTAAGTGATTCATCGCCTAGGTAACCTCGATCGATCCAAACAAACACAACATTGCAATCCCTTGTAATCTTTATTCTGTAATAACTCATATATCTTGATCTACCAAAAGACCCTTGTAGGTCTTCATTTGCCAAGAAACCTTGCGTTTGATCCTTTATTAACTAATCAAGATGTGTCACCTTTAGATTTTTCTCGTTTACCTAAAAATTAACCTCATCTCTAGATCTTCCTTAATCAACTAAAGAAGCCTCATCTCAAGTCTTAATTTCTTAATTAGCGACATCTATCGCACTCATAACTAACCTTGAGCTTGAACATCTCGCTAACACAAATCGACACCGATATTGATATTTCTCATATACCAAAGCCTTGAAAACTTGCCATCTACTAATACATGTTAGACTTTTACCGTTGAGTTAATTACCATTTCACATACAACACAACCTATCAAATTTCAGAACTTATAGACAAATACATAAAAAATACAAGTTAACCCTAATTAGGTGAAGCAAAGTTGACAGAGTAACATTTTAGAAAACCATGCATGAAAACAGATGGATAAATTCAAAAATATGTATATATATGTCATTAAGTATTTCCCAACTTTAATGCTCATTTGTTAAAATATCGTAAATAATATTAAAACCTATTTAAATAATGAAAAAGCTCTAAATACAAAACAAAAAAACACACGATGTATTGGATTTGTTTATTAATTGATTAAAAGGACTGGTTTAATTATTGGCACTTGCCATCCTCTTCTCAGGGATTCAACGGCTACTTTTTGACAAAGTTAGAAAGAAGGAAATGGCGCACAACACAACGGTCGTTTTACCGTTGCAGACCTCCAATTTCGAACGTATTAAAAACCCCACCTTTATGCTCTTCTTCTTCCCACATCGATCGCGCCTCTCGCTCTTCTTTTCTTCCGGGATCGATCTCTTTGCCGCAGTTTTTCACTGCAATGGAGACTCCATCATCGACGAGAAGAATCACAAGATCGCAAGCAGCTGTCGCAGTCGCCTCGGCCAACTCCCGTGAGAATAAAACACCTTTCCGTTTTCTTTCTTCCGATCGATTTCAGTTTAGGAACGAGAAATTGCTTTCGATTTAGGAACGAGCAATCGATTTGGATTTTGGGACGGACAATTTATTTGTTTTGTCCCACCTTTTTTTTTCCAGAGATCAAGAGCAAGAAAGACGATTCTTTGCAGCGTGCGAGATCCAAAAATGGCGGTGAGCGCCAAGCGCTCCTTGAAGTCACCAACGAATCTCCTGTCGTCGGGCTCGCCTCCGGAGGCTTCCTCCCGGCGGAGAAGACGCCATTGGCGGCGGCGGATAAGTACCGCGTCCTAGCTGGAAGGGGGACCCCGGGATCGGGCGAGGAGGTTCTCCGTGGCCAGGTGCGGACGCTGCTGCAGAAGGTGGAGGAAGAAACCGAGCATACTCCCTTCGTGTTCGGGCAACCCCATCATCCGCCGCCGCCTTTGTTTCCTGCTCTCTTGGGTATCCATAAATCTCCGCTCCAGTTGCTTGCTCCGACGCCGGCCAACACGCCGCAGATTCCCGGGGAAGGAGCTTTCGCGCCGACGGAGATACCAATCGCTTCGCCTTGCATTCCTTCGCAAAACGATCACCGAAAGGTAGCGTAATGCTTTCTTCTTCCCAAAATTACCTTCTATTTTCCTTTCGTGAAATCCACCATCGATTCAACGAAACGATTGCTCAAACTGTCCAGGCAGAGGAGATACTCGTCGCTCAAGAATGCCAGCTCAACCGTGCGTTGACATTTGACTCGCCGGAAAAGTCCGACGCGTCTGACGACCCGTCAACGATCTCGTCGTGCGACAGCATCAGCCCGGAGAAGTCCCAAGAGGTCGACACCTCCTCCGTCTGGTCCAATCAGGGCGACGACATCACCAACTCGGTCAGCGACGAAGAAGATGTCGAGGAAGGAGAAGAAGAAAAGGAAGAGCTGGATGAGCTGTGCGAAGGCCTGAAAAAGATGTGGATGGATGAGGAAAAGGCAAGACTGCCGGAGTTCACCGGGAAGCATACAAGATTCGTGTACAACAGCGACGATGAGATCGAAGCGGAAGAGGCAGTGAAGGTTGTTTCGCCAAGCGTGCTGGTGTTGAAGGGGTTGCCTGTGCCGGAAGGGAAGCATCTCCGCTTCCAGGAGGAAGGCGAATTAGAGGAATAAATGCAAGCAATTCCATTACGATCTCTGTCTTTCTGTGACATCGATCTCGTTTTCCAGTTTCTGCTCTTCGTCTGGTTATTTCAGTTTTCGTCATTGCGTTCGGTCAATGGATTGACAACAGATTTTATTAAAATAAATAAAGCTACTTTTTGTTCTTAAATTTGAGTCCCTTGATGTGTTCTTCGTCAATGAATAATTAACATAATTTCGCTCATCTCACCTGAACTCAACGCTGTAAATTTCGTATTATCCCCGTCAAGAATGATTAAAAAGACAAGAAAGAAAGAAAGTTTTTTTTTCTACATCAAGCACAATCACAAGTTTTTTTTTTTTTTTTGTAAAATTCTCTTTACTTATTTGATTATTGTTTAGTATATTTATTATTATATTTGATTGAATTTTTTCTTGCTATTGTAAAAATTTTGTAAGAGATTACTTTTAATTTTGAACCTCATTATATCTTTGAGTTTATATATGATTTTGTATTTATATTTATGTTTTTATTTTTTATTTTATAGAGATAATCACACACGCAATGGATGAAAGAAAAATTAAAATCACTATTCCTCTATGTAAAGAAGAGATCGATGACAATATGATTGTCACCCTACAGCTTTATTTATTTATTTATTATTAACAAGGATGAAGAGATTAGAGGAATCCTTTTGAGAAAGCTTCAGGATCTTCTTACTGCCTAAAGTGATGAAAGAAATCTCAATGCTCCCGCTGGATACGAATCGACATGCCAAATGCTACATGCGTGGCAATCCCAGTGGCAATTGACATGGTCAGGGACGATGATACAAAACTGAATAAACTTCGCAGAATTTCTCTGAGAATGAACATTAATAATCCGGACTACCATTTCGCACGGGAGGACGCAGCTGGAGAAGCCAAAAATGAAGGAACGCGACAGCCACAGAGCTGCAGCGGTTGGTCTCTTCCCTTAATATCCTTAGAATTATTAGGTTAATATGGATGTTACATAGTTTATCAGCAGAATTATTATTGCTTTTGTACATTCCATTGCATAATCCCCGATGTAGCATCGTCAAAGCGCCTCCACCAATGCCGATGATTCCTTCGTTCCTGCCTCTACTTCTTCCTCCGCCTCCTCGGCGTCCCACAGGAAATGAGCATACGAACCAAGAACATAGCTGCAGATTAAAACATACATTTGTTTAAAAAAAAAAAAAAAAAAAAAAAAAGATTGAAGGGAAAAATGTCTGGACCAAGGAATTGAGTTTGTTTACCAGTCGTTTGGGGATGCCTGGACAGCGCGCTCGAAGTAGACTTTCGCCCTCTCCTCGTCCCTGTGAGTCTCCCACACCAGCTTCCCGTAGAGAGACAACACCTCGCCGTCGCCCGGGCTCGCCAGGATCGCCCGCCCGTAGCATCCCTCCGCAGCTTTCGCATCGCCTTCCACCTTTAATTAACAAGAGATCAATACCAGAGGAGAAGGGATTATGAATCTTTCTGCACCGGCCACTGCGAGTAGGCCGATCGAGAAGTCGAAACGTTCGCAAATCCTCACCTCGTGAAGGAATCGTCCGTAGTTCCTCAAGAGAAGCGGGTTGGCAGGATCGATCTGCAGCATCTGCTGGTAATAATCGGAGATCCTCCTGTTGGCATCCCGATTGCCACTTTCGCCGTCGCCCTTCCCTGATCCGCCGACGTTCTTCCCTTTTCCAGTGCCATCGCCAGAGTATTCCACCTGCTCCTGCCCGGCGACCAATGCCTGCTGTCTCATCGGCACCGACACTCCCAGATCACACGAGTTCACCGCCAGTTGATCCTCCTCCGCCACCTTCGCCGGGATCGGGCCCCGGAGGCTGCCCCGATAAGAACGGTTCGATCCGACGAGATCAGCCTCCGATCTGCAGCGCCGAAGGAGGGGCCCCTTCCTCGCGCCTTCTGTTTGGAAGAGGAGCGAGGCAGCGCGCCGGTACCTCGGAGAAATCAAGGAGCTCGTACTCTGCCGGAGGAACGAGTCAAAGCCGGGATCGTGCGATCCGTCCCTCCTCGGAGAGGCGACGAAGGAGCCACTGCGGACGAGGATCGTAGATCCCATCTCCGATTTCTCTCGCAAGGCGATTTCTCTCACTCGGCCAGTCGTAAACGCTATTGCCGAGGTCGGAAAGGTCCAGCGGCTTGCATTTATATCGATCCTGACGACGCCGTTACGGGGTGGGTGGGGGGATTCACGTGACGACGTCACGAGTTACGGGAACCCGAAGAGGCGACGCGTGTGAAGGCCGCACGTGACGGGGAGAGGGAGGAGGCGTGGGACGCGGGTACACGTGGAGGTAGGCAACGGAGCAACCGGGAGGGACGGCGGAGGACGAACCACATGGGACTTGCTTGGTCCTTAACGTACTCTTATTCGATCGGATCTTTTCCCTCTCTGATATTTTATTGGGTCCCCCGGAGTCATCGTTGGGTTCCTCAAATTTCGTGTTAATTTATTTTTTTTTTCTTCCACTTATTCAACTTATCCAATAAAATTTGACCATTCATAAATTGATTTTAATTGTATTGTCTAATTTCCACTTATTATATATCGAGCTTTTTTATATAACTAATTTTGTATATTATACATAAACTTTTAACATTGTTATATGCATATTTTATATATAATAAATTAATAGATAATTACTTTTATGTAATTACTTACATATCATACCTTTTAATCTTCAATAACAAGTCTCTATAAGATTGAATGAACCCAACTATATGCCATATGATAATTAAACTTCGTATGTGATCTTTTAAGATTCGAATGATATACTTATTGGCATATAATCACTCTAGAGGTTTTAGGGAAGAGAAGAAAAAGATAAAATTTTAAAATTTAATCGAACAGGTTAAAATAAAGATATAAGGTCACAACAGAGTAATATTTTGTTTTTTTTTTTTTTTTGCAATTTACCATCATATAACAATCATGACTAAATATATTCTAAGGAGCACAATAAAGAGTTAATTTTTGAAATTTAATTGTTTAAATTTATATAATAATTTTGATTAAAATCTTTATATAATTCTAAATTGTCCAATTTTTTTTAAAATGACGTCATTAATGACTAAATTAGTGAGTATGAATGAGTTCTTTATTTGTAACAACTTTTGCTAAAATTACTATGGGAAGCTGAAAAAGAATAAAAATACAAATAAATCTAAAGTGATATACAAGAAGGCCTAAATATGGTAATTACTTTGGGATTCTTACAAGCTTAAATAA
This sequence comes from Wurfbainia villosa, assembly GCA_025175895.1. Classification (NCBI taxonomy): domain Eukaryota; kingdom Viridiplantae; phylum Streptophyta; class Magnoliopsida; order Zingiberales; family Zingiberaceae; genus Wurfbainia; species Wurfbainia villosa. The sequence continues at coordinate 4,845,497 of CM046008.1, forward strand.
ATCTAGCACTATTTAAATAACAAATCCTAAAACTGCCCATGATAACAACATTTAAATCTTGCTTAGCTCTTCTAGCTAGAGAGAAGAGATGATTTTAAAGGCAAAGGATGGATTACAGAAATATGCTGAAAACAGAAAAAATTAAGTGCAAGAGTAATGCTATATATGTATAACAATTTTAGAGGACGATGCATCAATCGATTTTTTTTTTGTTTTTTTTAGTAGGAATTGAAGTTGCAGTAGTTTAGACGTTTAGATCGGTAGATTCCAAGGGACATTTAAAAAAAATGGAAAGACATGTTTTTCAGTAACAAAGGTAACTCCCTTTTAATTTTTATTCAAATTCACACTCTCCATCTGGTTCCTTTGCTACGTGACTTCGAACACCAAGACCAACCCAAAAGGAAGAGCCGAGGCTAGGCCTCTCTCTCTCTCTCTCTCTTCTCCATCACCATCTTCTCCCCCCCCCCCTCCCCCCGTGTTTCTCCTGTATTACCATTTCCTCCTCTTTGGATGGTGTCTTTCTCTCCTACACACATCTTTAGATATATATACACTTGGCTAAGGATAAAGATGTGCTATACATCCATCTTTTCTCTTGGACCCTCAGGTGCCGCTCCATAATTCTTTTTTTTTTTTTTTTTTTTTTGGCACTGTCCACTTCGCCCTTTCTCTCCTTGCTAATGGACTGATGTAGGAGAAATGATCGATCGTGAGGAAAGATCGTCCACAGGCTCCAAAGTGAATCTAGTGGCGTTTTCAATTTCCAAAGCATATCTTTTAGGTTCATGAGCGTCAACTTAAGCCAATATCTCTGCTTTAATTTCAGAAAAAATAAGTACCAAATTAACAGGACATATAATACAATATACTACACTTTTTCACCTATTATCGTTTTATCCAAGACCACAAATGATATGACTTGTAAACACATCCATTTTGTAACACAAGAAAATGGAACCATGACCAAATTATGACCTGCTTCCCTTTTTTGCGGAGCTCGTGACCTCAGAAGATTCAAGAATACTTTTATGTAGGTGAATAGCACTTTATATTGTTCCCCGTCAAACACAATTCAGTCCAACTTATCCACACCAATATGGGGTGGAGAATTTGAGAAGTAATAACCTCTCTTGTAGTTGGGATGAGTTTGGGAATACAAAGTCCTCAGTCTCGATATTCTTTAACTGCTATTGAGCTAGGTAGGTATCTCAAATCTACCTTCTTAAAGGGATCCATCAAGCTTATTTTGGACCTAGATTGCTACATGATAAGGGGCATCCAAGTATTAACTGAATCTAATCAGCATAGTTTTGAAAACTATTAGCATAGTCATCGAAAAAATAATGCACCAGGTGGCCTAAAGGGGGAGGGGGAGAAATGGATGATAGATAATAGCTGGAGACAAGTAGAATGAACAAGTTTGACAAACTAAATTGAATACCTAATCCTGGAGAGTCCATTATCAATGTTTTCATGCTACCTATTAGGTATTTACTGCAAGTGTTACTATTTTCCTGGAACTTGCATGTTGAGTCTCTGATAAGCAGAAAACTTGCTAACTTTCAAGTGTTAATCTTATTCTATGCCCCTATATATATACCAAATTGCCTTAATCCTTCTCTCATCCATCACATTGGTTATGGCAATTGACAAATCCCAAAAATCCAAGTTACATTTCTATCACTTAGCAACAAGACATTTACAATATATCTGCATTTCAAAAACATCTGGGATTGTATAATTGTTAGCATCTACTACTTAGCCAACTTCTTAGAGAATCGAGTTATAAGCAACAAGCTAAAAAATGCCAGCGTGACAGATAATTGTCTTTTCTACTAACTAAAGGAAAATACTACTTTCTTAAAATTAATTTGTTCTAGCAAATAGTTGGGATGCAGTTTAAAGCAGTACAAAAACTCCAAAAAAAAACAAGTCAGGAAATAAATTTGGCGTAGTAAGGTTCTACTTGGGGGCTTTCTACGACCAATCAGTTCAAGGATACATTCCATCTAAATTGGAAGAGTATTCTCACATCAGAATCAATAAAACATTTCACAAGAGTAATTTATAATAACAAAGCAAACTGTCACTTTTAGATAAAAGATCCAAGTTACAATTCTATTACTTAGAAAATAAGGCATTCATGACACATTTACATTTCAAAAACATCTGGGAGAATTTTGTTGACCAGAAAAAAAAAACATCTCGAAGAGTTCTTAATCTTAGGATCTACTACTTGAATCAACTACTTAAAGAAATAATTATAAGCAATAAGCTAAAGAATACCAGTGGAACAGATAATCAACATTTTGACTGAATAAAGAGCGTATACTACTCTCTCTTAATATTTATTTAATTTGGGACAAATAGTAGGAAACAGTTGAACGAAGTTAATTTATTTGCATTTACATACACTCCAGACAAGTCAGGAAATGAATTCGGTAAAATTACTGTGTTGACAAGGTACAACACAGGGGATTTTATCCCTAACCAATCAGTTCAAAGACACATTCCATTCAAAATGGGAGCAGTATATTCAGCATCAGAATCAAATGCAATATTTCGCTAGAGAAGTCTATACTAACTATAGAGAAACTAAAATATACTGCACTTCACCTATCTAATGTCCGCCACGCATGCGTCTTGAACTCCCGAGTCAATACTACCAACATCTCCATAGCAATTCGCTAAGCCAGCAGTTGCAGTCATCATCTTGAATATTGTGCTCCGGTTTTTTTGGTCAGGCCAATACATGAAACAAATATAGATTGTCAAATTTCCAAGCTTTGATTCAGGAGTAGAGTCTGGGCTTTGGACAACGATCATTACTTGGAGTTACAGCATATCCCTCCATCTAGGGCTCAGTATAGGCAAGAACCCCGACGGCGATTGAGGGAGCCAGAGCCCGGGCGAAGGCAGTGGCTGCGGCCCGGGTGATGGTCCGGCCCCCAAAATCCCCGGCTGCGGCAACGGCGAGAGGGCAAAGTTGGGAGTGAATGGTGGAGGGTAAGGAAACCCCGGCGAAAGCAGGGGGTACGGAGATCTGGGCGAGAGCAGATCGAGAAACGCCGTCGGAGAAGGAATCGCGGACGGCGGAGTAGGGGGCGGCAGCGAGGCCGAATTAGGGATTCCTCGGGGGGAAGGCAAGGGGAAGGGTGGGCGCGGGGAGGGAAGCAACCCCGGGGAGGGAAGTGGCAGCGGCGGACGAGGGTGGCGGGAAGTGTCGGAGGTGAGGAGGGAGCTTTCTAGGTAGCGCATATAGGCGGAGACGGGGGACTCGGCCCAGCTGGGGCCTTCGGGGCGGGGGAAGACAGCGCGATTGTGATTGAGATCGAGGTTAGGATTAGGGAAAGGGGGAGGAGGGTGAGCATGGGGGTGGGGTTGAGGACGGGTAGCGTGGGGAGGGGGAAGAGGAGGAGGTGGTGGACGAGCGATAGGGGCGAGCGGGGGAGGGCAGATCTTTTGGAGGCGGGAACTGGAGGGGCGGGGCTGGGGAGCGGCGGGGCCGGGGGTGGAGTCTCGGGAGGGGGTGCCAGTTAGTTGCTGGACGATGCTGCGGAAGTCGTTCTTGCTGATGTTGTAGACCTGCGGCTGCGGCTGCGGCTGTTGCTGTTGCGCCGGGTGGTTCGTCGGAGGCGGAGGGTAAGGCCTGTGGTTGTAGTAGGCAGGTTGGTGAAGAGGGCTCTTGCGGATGCTCTTCCCCATCTTGTTGACTCCCAGCTGCTGCTGATGGGGGTTGCTGTTTCTGGAATGATCCATTGCTGTCCTCCAAATCAGATCAAGCTATTGAAATTACGACGAAAAGAGAGGATGGGGATGGGAGAGGCGACGGTGGACAAGACATGAGAGAGGAAGAAGGAGATCTGGAGATGGAGAAGAAGAGAAGGGAAAGGAAGACGAGGGAGAGAGAGAGAGAGAGTCGATTTCACTGATCTGTGGAGAACTGAAGAAAGGGAAAGGACGAGAAGAGAGATGCAATTTCACTGATTTGGGGGAGGAGCAAATTTTGGACTGGGCGTGCATCGGTTGACTTGTTACGGGTGCACTGGCAGCTGGGAAGAAGCAAGAAGAGTCGATGGAGCAAATTCTAATATTCAGCAAATTATATCTAATTTTTATATTTAGTATAATACATAATTGCTTTTAATTATGTTCCCATTTTATCATGAGTTCACCGATGTTATAATATCATTTGTCTCAGTTTATATCCGTCGGAATCAACCAGCAACAAAAGTGGGAAAAAAACAACGACCGAAAAGAAAAAAATGGAAGAAGAGAGCCAAAATTTTAACACGATTTAAGAAAAACTATATACTCCAGAAATTTCAATGAGAAGAAGTCTCCCCTTCTCTCTATATATAATTCTATATAATTTATTCGTAAGTATTTCTATTATCTATCGTCTAGTCCTCTAAGTTCAAGGATTGAACTATAGTGCACATCCAATCGGACAATGAATAATAGAGATATTTACGGATAAATTATATATGATAAAGAACACCTTATTATTTGTTGATCCCTCTTCTTTTCTCAAACATACATACTAATCCTAAATTAATACCCAATTTGATGGAATTAAAAATGCATGTTATAAACATTTGTCGAACAACACTATTTCCTTTTATACCAATTGTGGCAATTCCAAGATACATCTCACTCTTACACATTTATGAGTTATCAACCTTAACATCGCAAATGTTCACCTTATCCTCGATCTAAATTTCCTACTCTCCTCTTACAGAGCTCTCCTTACCATCGATTATGTTATCTTTCTCTCTGCTCCTATTATCACTCTTATTCTTTCTGAGTATCCTCCTTCCTATTGTGCTTCGGAGCGTGGTGGATCCTTCTAACGACCAAACATTATCCACTTAAAATCCCAAGTTTTAGAGTACATAGATCAGGAAGACGAACTTAAATCTAGCAACGACCATACTCTGACACCATGTACTTATCAAACTACTGAATGTACTTGTATCTTGATAACAAACACAAATGAAAACATAGATCAACTAGATCTATATCAAGAAGAATTAGAAATAAACATAGAAAATTCAGAAAAACACACCGATATAATCCAACCTAGTCTCGTATTGAACTTACTAAATACATAAGAAGAAAGAGTTAGATGAGGACATTTCAAGACTAGAAAAACTAAAAATAATAGGAGATGACCCAACAAAATATTGGACCCTAGACAAGATATATTGTAAATTAAACATAATAAATCTAGATTTAACAATTAAATCTCGAGATTTAAAATACACTAATGGGAAAACACAAGAATGCAAAATGCATATAAAATAGTTACTAAATCTTGAGCTTATACAAAGGTCTACATTTAGACATCGTAGTTTGACATTTATAATAAACAAAGGATCAGAATAAAAACGAAGACGGTCTAGGATGATATTTAATTATAAAACAACTAAATGACAACTACAATAAAGATGGATATAAAATCTCAGATAAAGAACAGTTAATCAATAAAATACAATATTCATAATGCTACTCTAAATTCGATCGAAAATACAATAGGGGACTAAGAAGTCTCTTATAGATAAAATTTATTGATATTATAATAAATAAAGGATTAAGAATAAATTGAGAGCACATTAAAGGCATTAATAACTCTTCGACTGACACTCTTTCCAAGTTATTATCATAATGGAAAAATCACGATGTTCAGACCTACATTTAAAACTCCCAAAAGACTCATAACTTTGGGGATATAGAAATCCCTCGATACAATAGAGCAGAAGAACAAACCATTACGATAGCAGGCTTTCCCTGAGTTAAGTACAGAATTATCTAATATACAACATATCACATATCCCTAGTATGCCCGAAACAACAACTCAAAAGATCACAATGATTAGGGCATTAATAAGACATTTCCAACAACAAGTTAACATTCCTCAACAACAGGTAGCACCAGAACAGGAAGCTAGCATAGGCTATTATGGAATTCTTATAGGATCTCAGGTCGAAGTCTACACTAAAGAAGAGGCTACTTTAGCAGTAATTGGCAGCAAGACTGAAGTCACCTAAAGGAATACCACAGCTTGGGAGAAGCCCTGACAACAATGAGAATTAATGCAGGCCCAAACTATTTCATAAGTTCTATCTTAAAAGGCAAAGGCAAAGATACCACTCCAAACATAACACCTACAAAGTCTACTCTTATACAACCAGACAAAACATATAAAGATATGGTGTATACAACACAGGAGAACTAGGTAAAAACAACAATGGCTAGTTTGCCAACAAACCTCTCCACTTATATCCGGACAGCTGATAAGTCTGCCTGGATAGATTTTCAGTAGCTACAGGAAGCCCTGAGGCGGGTCCATGATACCCCATACATTGCATTACAATTAGTTTTGACGTTGAGTTTAATTACAAATTAAAATGCTAGGACAAGTTTGACACATGCAGAACATCAACAAACAAGTTTGGCTGCCAATGCCAGCTTGTTTACAGTTTTAGAAAAGCTAACATAGACATACAAAAATTCATACCACACAAATATAGGGGAAAATTGATAACCCCTTTCCTTACGATGGATTATGGGTTAATATACAAAATGTGTATACGAGACATCGAACAAACACAAGATTTTCCTTGGAAACTAGGACAATGTGTTGGATCGAGAAAGACGCTAGAGGAAAACTTTCTTTTCTATTTAAAAAACTTTGTAGCGGAAATACGAAAACATAAACTAAAGACACAAAAGCTCTTTTACTTAGTTCATAACCAACCGACTGCTAATCCAAGGCCCCGCGATTCTTGATCGCCTTCAAGGGGCAATTCATTAAAACTCTCTTCCTCGTTGGAGGTAAGAGATAGGAAACAATTACAATAAATGTAGAGGAGAAAGTAACACACTTACCTCTCCTCTTAGCAAGTAATAAATCAAAGAAATAATAACTAAATAACTACCGACAATTACAATGAGATGAAGGAAGCTCGGTCGGCGTTACGATGTCGTTGCGTGACGTAGAGAGCTTTGGAATGATGGTGTACTTTTGGAGCCTTTCAAGTGTTTTTTGAAGGGAGCTTTACCTCTACTTTTATAGCCTTCCAAATTCTAGCTCGTTGAGATACAAATTTGAGTCAAATAAGCTTATCATTCATCAATTTGTGACTCTTATCTTGACTTTATTCAAAGTGTCCAGATTCATTAGCAGTCAACTGATGATGATCTAATCGACTGATAGCTTGAATAATCACCTGCATCACATGGTTAGTATAAGAACTACATAGTGAACTAATTAGTGAGCAATGTGACGGTCGTGTACCATCCGATCTCGACTTAGGCCTTCCTCTGGAAGTCTTAGCTGGATCATTGCCTACAGATGTTCCCGTACTGAGGACGCGACCTATCCTCTCCACACACGGTTCTTACCTTGCTTACCTTTGTTCCTTCTGACCTGTCGCTTAGCTTCCGATCGCTTGACCACCAAGGTTTCTCCTTCAGGAGATTCTGCTGGCATCACCCGACCACCAAGGTTTCTCGTCCCGATATTCTCCTGGCGTCACCCGACCACCGAGGTTTCTCGTCCCGAGATTCTCCTGGTGTCTTTGACCTTAGCAAAGTCTAATACATTACCTGCACACTCAGCATAGCATATGAGATAACAAAATAGTTTAACTTTGAATCTTTGTCATTATCAAAACCTAGGTTTAATTATCAGGTGCCCCTGGACCAACACAATGTATTAAACACCTTCTTGAAGTAGCAAATTTTATAAGCATAATAGTATACTCATTTGAAAGTTCTCTGCCAGAGTGGATAAACATGAAAGTAGAATTAGTTCGACACTTGATCAAAATGGAAGCCCTCAAAACATACATTGAAGATAGCCGGATTGAGAACTACATCCCCTCAGATATTGAAAGAAAATGGGAAGCTTTTCCAACACTAGAAGAACCGGTTAAACATTGCAGAGTCTCAATACAGGGCTCAAATTGGCTTTAGGAAGAACTAGTTGACCCCATCCAATATATACTGGCAGTTGAAACATTCACAGAAAAAATTTATTGGCCATCCTGTTATGGGACTATATTTATTCCATTTAAAATCACTACTCAACATGAAGTACTTCTAAGCCATTATCCAAAAATAAATGAGAAATGGCTACTGCATATCAATAAAGAATAACAACTAGACAATATCACCTTGAACTAAGACAGATGAACCAAAACACAACTCAATAATACAGGCAAGAGCTAGGCCAGGCTAGGATAGCCAACCCACTAGCAGACCCATCAAGAACAACTTCAATGGCCTCACTTGGAGGTTCTGTTAAAGATCAGAACATGACCAACATGATGGAAATTTGACTCAGCCCACATTGAGGAAAAAAATAAGACAAGCCAAGATACCACCATTAAATAAAAGCAACTACTTTACAACACCCATGAAAGCACAGTAGACAAAGCATCTGACAAAAGGTTATAGCTAACAACCACTACATCAAGTATGCTAAGGTGAAAGATAGCTTAAACACCCACTGAAGACACATCTAAAGTAGAGCAGCTCACTCTATTAAAGGAGAGCCAACCTCTCAAGAAGAGCATCCATCTAGTAGTTCTAGCAAGTGTGTGAGTGTAAAATACCGAAAAAAAACCCTCATAGAAGTTTTCAGGAATTTTTAGAAGTTTTCCTGGACTTAAATGGAATTTTTATGAACTTATTGGGGAAAGATTTAATAGGCTTTTAGAAGGCCTATTTAGATTATCTATAATTGAGGGATTAATGGGTTTAATTAACTCTAGGTTTAAATAGCTAAACCTAGGTTTTAATTTCCCTTATCTCCCCGATTCTACCCGACGCAGTTTCTCACCCGCGATTCCCCTTCTCCTTATTTCTCCACGGCGCGATTCCATTTCTCAGATCGCATCTTGTTCTCTTCCTTGCTGCTTCTGCTCGCGACCATCATCTCTTCCGAAACGCAGGTGGCCGAACAACCTTTCCCCTTTCCTCGCGGTAAGCGGCGACGACCCGCCTTGACGGTGCGCGACTGGAAATTTATACCGATGACGAGCGATCGACGGCTGGAAGCTTACGCCGACGACGTCCGCAACTTGTTCTGCCGAAGCCACGATTTCTCTGCCGGAGCAAGGGATCCAGTGTTGTGTTGCGCCGGCGAATAGGGGACACAGGAGTGCTCTGCCGAAGGTCGTCGGGAATAGGTAAGTGTCGATTTTCCTTTGGTTGAGTTGGATTTGTGATTGGGCAGTGGTATGGTGCTGGTGAATAGGGTTTCCAGCGGGAGCTAAGGCAGCGGGGTTGGTGTTAGGTTTCCGGCGGACTGAGCAATTGGGGAGGACTGCCGAGTGGAGGTGCTAATTTATGGTATATGGCTTGTCTTCCTCTATTTTGTTCTCTCAGTCCATTTCGATTTTGTGAATTGTCGTTGAACAGTGGATTGTGGGTGCCAATTTGCTTGGCTATGAGGTTTAGGATGGAAATGGGTAAGCTAGAAATGGTTGTAAACGGTTGTGAAGGCTAAAAGAGGTGTTGATTATGGTGTATGAGTTAGGGAGTTGCTAATATGGAAGGTGAGTTAATATGGAAATCCTAATGGGATTTGGTTAGTTGTACAAGTGAGAGTTTCTAATTCGTAATCGATAAAAGAATACGAATATAGAAACTGTATAGTAGTAATTTAGCACGTTGTGTGTGTTTGGATTTGATGATAATTATGTTTTATGTAGGTTTCGGTCACGAGACCGATCTATGGGGGTGAAGAGTTCATGATTTCGATCATTATAGCAGGCGGGTATTTTGACTTATCTTTTTGATATAGTCATGTTGATATGCTAGTTAGTTATAGCTTGCAATAATTTTCATGTTTATCTGCCTTGTCTATTTTTGTGCCTACTTGATACATCCATTGATCAGTTTATGGTTATACCTTCCCTGTTTTACGTGGATCATTGATATGTACCTTTTGGTTGTGCATATTATTCGGATATGTATTTTAGTAGGTTACATGCTTTAGTGTCATGCACCATCTTGCATGATTGCATACTGGTTGGACGGGGTTCCTTTATAGTTGAGCCCGCAGCCAGTTACATGGTCTGCACACGCTGCCACTCATGGGTTAGTGGTACATCAGGAGGGTGTGTGCAGTTGCTCTATCAGGCTTTGCTGGTCCGCTCATGGGTAGCGATAAGGCAGCGTGGTAGCGGGCAGGGATCCCTCCTCTGGTCTACGACACCGGGAGATGAGAGCATTGCTCCCCCACTCTATTTGGGGCAGGAGGATAGGTGTACTCTGACAGCATCCTGTCCACTCGGTCACTCAGGAGCAGTGATGGCAGAGTGCACAGTTGTCATAGCCCTACCCACTCGGCTTCACCATCGCGTGTGAGGCGGCTGACTGACATCAGGGGTGACCATGTCATTTGCATCGCATGCATTTTGCATGGATAGCATTTGTATTGTGTTTGCTGTATTTTTATTGCTGCCTTAGATGTTGCATATGATTGCCATGCATATAGGATACATTTTGTATTTGGTCTGACAACCTTATTTCTTCTAGTATGGCACATGCTCCTATATCAGGGTAGGAGATTCAGGTAAGTACAATCCTTTTGTATTTCTTTCTTGCATACCCTATATATGAGACTGTACTGGCATGATTGTTATTGTTAGTTATATCTTACTTTACATATCGACTATATCAGCTGAGTTCTTTGAACTTACCCTGTTGTTTTATATCTATTTCAGGATGAAGCTGTCAGGAGAGTCCAGCTGCCAAACCCCCCCCCCCCCCTCGTCGTGATAGTTTATTAGTTATATGATTTATGGTTTTGGATTTTGATTAGAAGATATGTTTAGGACTGGAGTTGGATTTATGTACTCGTGGATACTTGGTGTCCTTATGGACCTTTATTCGGATTTTATTTCGATTAGTTTTGGTTGGGTATTCCTGCTCAGATGACAGAAGAGGTAAGTCTAGTTATTGTAGACTGTTTACTATTTATGTTGGTTGTTGGCCTGAGGCCATTTATGATATGTATGTATGGTTTTTGTTCTGGTCGTGTTGACCGATGTATAGTAGGCCGTGTGGGCCTTGTATGTAAGTTTCATATTGTCACCCGTACAGGGGAGATGCTGCCAGATTTTTTGTCTGGCAGGGACTCCCTCGGGGCGTGACAATTTATTTGGTATCAGAGCGCCTAGGTTTACGAGTTCCTAGGAGTTTTTGGATTTTTTGGAGTTCGCCACGTTTGGTAGGTTTTTGTGAGTCAATTTGAAAATTTTTGGATTGGTACGGATTTCCGACGATTTTTATATTTCAGAAATTTGAGGTATTATTGACGAGGTTAATTCGGGGATTTGGCGGCGACGGGACCTCTCCTGACAGCTAAATAGGTATGATGATTAAATTTTCTTGTGTTTTTACTTGTAGTAACATCTGGTAATAATTTAGCAGATAAGAGACGAGGTGGGCATGCTCCTGCGCCGAGACATGGTGCAGGGCGGTCACACAAGAGGACATTGAGATCTCTGGCGATTGAGTTGCCAGAAAGGTCTATAGAGTTATGACACATGTGCAGACTCATAGTAGGGGTCGCCCACCAAGGCGACCAGTCGGAGTTGTCGTTAGTGTTTATACTCCAGGTTAGATTGGCTATGTGTTTAGTGGATAACAGGAAATAACATTCAGTGTGTTGGTCACTATTCGTAATCGTAGATGGAGTTGACCACGTGAATGACCTGTTCAGTCTGTGAGTCTTGAACCTGTGTCGAAAAGATGATCTTTACCAACTTGGGTAAATATTTCGTATTAGAGGTGTTGAAACCCTCGCTTGACCGTCTCAATGAGCTTAATTTTAGATCGATGATCTTTATCGACTTTGATAGACGTTCTATGCAAGATGTATTGGATAATCCTAGGCTTAACAACCTAGGATAAACGACTGCCCACACGATCCATTAGTGGTAGCATGCTGTGCGTGCAGTCAATAACTAGATATCTATATACTTTGTCTGCTCACGAGTCCCATATGTGGTAGCATGTAGTTGCGGGTAGACAGTGCTTAGTATATTGATCGTCGACCCACGAGTTCCGTTTGCGGTAGCTCATAGATAGTTCCCTTTGTATTATCTCGGGAGCCACGAGGTTTTATCATGGTATCTGGATGTGCATTGCATGTAGATTGCAGTGGTTGTCTATGTTGTAGGTATATCTGTTACACTACTGACCAGGTTAGTTGCAGACTGATATTGATACTCTGGGAGTTGGGTTACTCTAGCTTGTTCCATGTGCCTCCCAGTATGTGCATTATGATTATGTACTATTGTCTATACATCCACAGAGTGGTTGTACTCACCCTCTCCTCACTTATCCTCTAGGTTAACTGATGGAGGACGTGTCCTGTTGACCTACCTTCATGTTGCTCAGAGAGTCCTTTGCTGTGCTTGTCCTACTGCATCGTCGAGATACCGCTTTATTTACTTTATTGATAGTGCATTTTATTTATGCACTTTGGATCTTGTCGTAATTTGATTTGGTGTCATAAAACTATTTTACTTTAATTGATTATGTTTAGTCGTGCATGCATGCAGTTAATAAAATAATTGTATTTCTATAATTATTTTGAGGTTTTTATCAGATCCGATCCATATTTCGGAATATTGTCACTAAGGGGCTCCTTCGTCATTTGGGATGACGGATATGCCCCCAGGACATGACAATTTTTTCGGTTTGCGGTTTTGGTTTGTGGGTTTTGTATTTCGAGGATTTTCTTTTCCTTGGATTTTTGGAGTTCTCGTTTTTTGGGACCAGGCAAGCTGAAGGATATCTTTGAGCTATTGGAAAAGTAGTTGCCTTTAGTGGTCACATTAATTTCTTATGTAATAGGAAGTTGTCAGTATGTTCTTGTTAGATACTTACTCATGGTAGGAAATGCTACCTAGTGAAATTGCCCCTACTCATGGTTGTGGATGAGTTCGACGACGTATTGACCTCGAGGAATCTAACGATGATTTCAGAAGTACGGACTCTTTAGAGGTGCTGACTGATGTTCTAGTTAGTTATAGCTTGCAATAATTTTCATGTTTATCTGCCTTGTCTGTTTTGTGCCTACTTGATACATCCATTGATCAGTTTATGGTTATACCTTCCATGTTTTACGTGGATCATTGATATGTACCTTTTGGTTGTGCATATTATTTGGATATGTATTTTAGTTGGTTACATGCTTTAGTGTCATGGACCATCTTGCATGATTGCATGCTGGCTGGACGGGGTTCCTTTATAGTTGAGCCCGCAGCCAGTTACATGGTATGCACACGCTGTCACTCATGGATTAGTGGTACATTAGGAGGGTGTGTGCAGTTGCTCTGTCAGGCTCTGCTGGTCCGCTCATGGGTAGCGATGAGGCAGCGTGGTAGCGGGCAGGGATCCCTCCTCTGGTCTACGACACCGGGAGATGAGAGCATTGCTCCCCCACTCTGTTTGAAGCAGGAGGATAGGTGTACTTCGACAGTATCCTGTCCACTCGGTCACTCAGGAGCAGTGATGGCAGAGTGCACAATTGTCATAGCCCTACCCACTCGGCTTCACCATCGCGTGTGAGGCGGCTGACTGGCATCAGGGGTGACCATGTCATTTGCATCACATGCATTTTGCATGGATAACATTTGTATTGTGTTTGCTACATTTTTATTGTTGCCTTGGATGTTGCATATGATTGCCATGCATACAGGATACATTTTGTATTTGGTCTGACGACCTTATTTCTTCTAGTATGGCACATGCTCCTATATCAGGGTAGGAGATTCAGGTAAGTACAATCCTTTTGTATTTCTTTCTTGCATACCCTATATATGAGACTGTACTGGCATGATTGTTATTGTTAGCTATATCTTACTTTGCATATCGACTATATCCGCTGAGTTCTTTGAACTTACCCCGTTGTTTTATATCTATTTCAGGATGAAGCTGTCAGGAGAGTCCAACTGCCAAACCCCCCCCCCCCCCCCTCGTCGTGATAGTTTATTAGTTATATGATTTATGGTTTTGGATTTTGATTAGAAGATATGTTTAGGACTGGAGTTGGATTTATGTACTCGTGGATACTTGGTGTCCTTATGGACCTTTATTCGGATTTTATTTCGATTGGTTTTGGTTGGGTATTCCTGCCCAGATGGCAGAAGGGGTAAGTCTAGTTATTATAGACTGTTTACTATTTATGTTGGTTGTTGGCCTGAGGCCATTTATGATATGTATGTATGGTCTTTGTTTCGGTCGTGTTGACCGATGTATAGTAGGACGTGTGGGTCTTGTATATAAGTTTCATATTGTCACCCGTACAGGGGAGATGTTGTCGGATTTTTTGTCTGGCAGGGACTCCCTCGGGGAGTGACAGTGAGTAATTGTAATTTTGAGTGCTTTTGAGTGTTCCTTTCTTCTTCTTGCATTTGTAAGTCTCCAACTCTATTTTGTAATTATATTTCTTATTTCAGTAAATTTTAGTAAGAATTTCATGAATATGAATTTCCTCAGTGAGTAGTGATCTTATTGAGACTAGAGAGTCTTCTTCTTTATACTATATTTCCATAAATTCCTCAGTCCTTAGCTTTCCTTTTGGAAGGTAATTGCAATATGCGTTGGTAAGACCTGTGCTGACGGAAGAGGTCGTAAGTCCTCCAAAAGAGGCAGAAAATTATTTGGTCAGGGCTCAACGTATAAATACTACATGTGAAACTCACTGGAAAGAATAAATTGATAATAAAGATGAAACTCTCTCTAGACTCAGTTAGTCTCAATTTTAACTATTTTCTGCTGCTACTAGTTTTCCCTTAGTATTTTTCTGCTGCTATTAGTTTTCTCTTTCTATTGTTCTACTGCTACTAGTCTTTCTTGTGCTAAGCTTTACAAATTTAGGACTCGAGGAAAGGTTGTCCTTCTGAGTTAGATCTCAGAAAAAGTTTGTCCTCTCGAAGATTGTTTTAGCTTAATTTCTTTTACAAAATTGTTAACATTGTAGCAGTACTGTAGAAAAATAAAATAAATTACAAAGGCAAATTGACTGTAGCAAAACATTGTAGCATGGTCACTGTAGCAGTATTGTAGACATAGATACAAAGACAAATTGATAGAGACAAAGACACAGACACAGAAATAAAGAACTGGTATCAGAGCTCTAGCAAGTGTGAGTAATTGTAATTCTGAGTGTCAGTTTAAGATATTAAACCTAAAATATCTTAAATTCATAACAATTCTAAACTTCATGTCGCCTCCAGGATGCACCATGACTTGGCCATGGTCGCTACTACGATCGCGGTGTTGGCATGTCATTGCCTCTAGGATGTAACATAGTCTAGTCATCAATCAGACACAACCGTGATGTGGCCTTCAGACCATAACATGACAAGGTAACTGATCTAATACGACTGTGATGTGACCTCAAGAGTGTAACACGGTCGGTCGTGTCATTGGCCACGACCATATCGTGGCCTCTAGAGCATACCACGGTCTGACCATGTCACTGGCTCTTGAGAGAACCATGGTCCGACTGTGGTTTTGACCACGGTCATGGTTTCCCCCTCTCTCCATATGATCCAACTTTCAACAATCTTTACCTTGACAAATATCCACTCCCCAGGAGAAAATACAATCATATGAAGATAACACCTCTTGCTAGAGTTGTGGGCGAAATGAGTGTCTACGGAGTTGTGGGACTTGGGACCCCATTCCTCTACCACCAGAAAAGTCGGTTGTTGGTTGTCGATGGGTATATACGGTAAAGGTTGGTCCAGACAAAACGGTTGATCATCTTAAGGCTCATCTCGTTGCTAAAGGCTATACTCAGATCTTCGGATTGGATTATGGAGACATTTTTTCTTCTGTTGCCAAGATGTCCTCTATACGCCTATTCATGTCCATTGTTGTGATTCAACATTGACCTCTTTATTAGTTGGACATCAAGAATGTGTTCTTATATGGTGACATGCTCGAAGAAGTCTACATAGAGCAACCTCCGTGTTTTGTTGCTCAGGGTGTCTTCTGGTCTTGTGTGACTCTTGCAAAAATCTTTATATGGTCTCAAGCAGTCACCCAGAGCATGGTTCGGTAGATTCAATATTGTAATTCAACAGTTCAATATGACTCAGAGTGAGGTTGACCATTCTGTCTTTTATCGCCACTCATTACTAGTTGCATCTACTTAGTGGTTTATGTTGATGATATTGTCATCACTGTTATGTTTGAGAGGTCTCCTAAGGCAATCATCTTATGACTATTTATTTGATAAATAAAGATTCACTATTTGAGTACACATCTCATATGTGTTTGATTAGATCTTAAACTCATTTACCGAATATCCACAATACGATTCATAACATGAGAGAATTTGTGATTGGATCACAACTAGTGAGTATCTCTACATGTGTAATTATGAAGTATTGAAATATTCCCTAGTCAATGAATTGGTGAGTTCGGACATCATCGATTCTGTGAGACTAGCATGGGTTATACTCCTTGGTTTATCCAAGCAACTACTTCTCATTGGCTAGAGACATTGTGATGTCGAGAGTTAAACGTGGATGTTGGTTATGGATAACTAGTTAATTGGAGTGACCTACTGTAAGACTTCACATGGTTCTCTACATATAAGATATGTCAGTGAAGCACTTACTGCAGCTCGAGTGTGAGTTTCCTTCGACTTGAGGTATTCAAGTCATCTTGATCATGAAGACTTATACTTTGACATCTTAGTCGATACACCTCTATGAAGGTGTGGGTACGGGATGATTGGGTATAAGTTGAAGTGTCCAAAGGTAATTGAATAACCAACAAAGGGTTCACCACTCCTTGCGAGGAGATATATATCCTATGGCCACTCGCCGGATTGTTACTCAAAGTCTTTGGACAAAGCATTGCATGTGAAAAGTATGGTACTCTTGGATACATGTCGAAGTAATTAGAATCCACTAGACAAAAAAGTATTACTTTGGCTAGGTGTGACTTAGTCAGCCTAGTGGGGACTGACACAATAGACCATGTCTTAAACCAATTAGTGGGTATAAGACGAGCGAAAGGAACGAGACACGATTCGCTGCTGAAGGGTTCGAAAATGGTTCTGAGATCAATCGTTGATTTTTTGGTTAATTGGGGATCATGATATACTACTAGGTGCCACTCATGATCGTTCCATAATTAATGGTTAATTATGGACGACTAATATAAATCGAGAACTTATAAGGTCACACGCATAACGAACCCTTCAAAGAGACTAAAAGACGAGATTGAGAATTAGATTCTCAAAATCAAGAGAGATCGAGTTTAGTTAGACCAAACACATGACAAATATGGAAATATTTGTCAAGTCGAAAATGCGAAAGGAGCACATCTTATGAAGACGGGTTGGGCATTAAGAGGTTTAATTATAAACCAAACCCGTTTGGTTTTAATCAAATGAGTCTTCTTTTGGTTAAGGGCCCAATTAGGGTTTAATGGATGAGATTAAGCCTTAATGGCTATGGACTTATGGATTTGATCCACTAACCCATAACCCATTAGGTTTAGAGCCTATATAAAGAGTTATAAAGGATAAAACCTAATTAATGGTCATGCTTAATCTCCTCCTCCTCCTAGTGGAATACCCAAAACCCTAGCCACCTCTTCTTGCCACCAACCTTTATTCTTCTCCTCCTTGTTGTCGTCGGTCCTAGGGCTGCTTGTCACCGACCAAGGGTTTCATTAGAGAGCCAATTGTTGTCTCCCTTAGCTCCGGCCAAGATCCCACAAAGAGGAAGAAGAACCGGCCGCTAGAGAGCTCTCTTTTGGTGTGTAGCCTAATAGAAGAAGTTAGGGTTTTGGAGCTTGCCGCCGGCCACCATGGAAACAAGAGTTGTTTCCTATTTTGTTGGGTTGGTTTTCTTGCTCTCCGATCACCCGACCTTCTTGCTTCGTCTAGTAGTGAAGAGAAGGTCAAACTCGTGGCTTAGAGAAGTCATCCCTCCGAAGATTCGGCGTAGATACGAGTAGAGACGAAGCTCCGCGAGCGTCATACGGTTGATGCCCTTCCGGCTCAACATCATCTGGAAGGTATACCTAGGATAAAATTGATTTTATTCTTAATTTATTGTAAAATTTTATTTGATGGATATATCCGCACGTGTTGTAATCTTGCATGCGTGGACATGTGTATTGTAATAATTTAGAAAATTATTATATTTTATTCCGCTGCATTCGTTTATGAAGCGATAAAAGCACATCTACGCATCAGTTATAACCCTACAGTGGTATCAGAGCAAGACCATGCTTCGACATATTCGTAAAATAGATTTTACAAAGTCATAGTTGGTCGTAGAATTATTTTAGAAATTTTTCTATTTTGAAAAAAATTCATTTTTGGAAAGTTTCCTAATTTGTTAGGAAAAATTCTAAATATGAAAATTCCGTAATTTAGGAAATGATATTTTTGAAAATATTTGATCAATAGAGATTAATTTGGAAATTCTATTAATTGGATTTTCTTGATAGGTATTTGTTTCCTTAAATAAAGTATGTGACTAAATTGGAAATTATTTCATAATTTAATTTTGGAAATTTGATTTATGGAAATCAATATTCTATAATATATTTTATTTCTGAAAATATTTACCAAATAAAATATGAAATTAAATTCGGAATTAATTCTTTATTTAATTAGAGAATCATGATTTATGGAAATAAAGATCCTAAATCATATTTTATTTCTAATATATTTTCTAGATAAAATATAATATTAAATTTGGATTTAAATCCTTATTTAATTAAAGAGTCATGATATATGAAATCTAGATTCTAAAATATATTTTATCTTTAATATTTTTTCCTAGACAAAAATATGATATTAAATTTGAAAATTGTTTCCTAATTTAATCAAGGAATGTTGATTTATAGAAGTCAAATTTCTAATCATATTTTTATTTCAAAATAATATAATGACAACTATGACATAATCATGTCATATCACATGTCATAGTCATATAGTATGCTATGATTAGATGCATTTTGTCATGCGTGTGTCGTGACATGTCATCATATATGTCATGCGTGCGATGTTATATAGGTAGAACATATGCATGAGGATGAGACCTAAAACCCTTATATAAATTTTAAAGCTTACACCTACCGTTAATATGGCAAGAACCAGAGTCTAATTTTTTATTTGAGTTGTTGGCCCACGTCAAGCTCAACTTAAACTTAGATATGTTCGAACCATAGAGATATGATCTCATGATTAACGGGTTGACTTTAACTTGAAGCAGTGACTTGTTGACCTCACGCCAAGGTCAATGTAGATAGAGGTGAAGTCGGGTGATATACATTTGATGTATACTTGTTAATATGTTAACAACCCGATGTTTATGTGAACATTCAAATAGTTGATAGCATAATGTGATAGTTACATATACGTGATATGTAATCGGTATACTTGATACCTACCACTATAGCTAAGAATAGCTTATTGGTTAATATCAACCCACTCAGAGAAAACCTATGATCTCCCGAATTCAAAGTAAGGGCTATTGAATTCGAAAAGTGAGTGGGAGCTTAATATATAAATTGTTTACATATCAAATCATCTCTCTTACATTCTCAATTTTGTATTTCTAGGTTAATCATTTGATAATGTTGTCTGTTAATCTGCGTTCAATTTTGGAATCGAACAAACTAACTGAGCCTAACTTCTTGAACTGATTTCGAAACTTGAGATTTGTTCTCAAGGTTGAGAAGCTTGTTTATGTCCTTGAAGAGCTTCTTCCCACCAGTCTTGAACATGATGCAACTCCGGACCAAATGTTGGCCCATCAGAAGCATACGACTGATTCTGAGCTTGCCAATTGCATCATGCTAGCAATGATGACTCATGAGCTGCAAAAGCAGCATGAGCATATGGATGCTTACACGATGATTAACCATCTTCGTGAACTCTTCGATGAACAGTCGAGATGTGTAAGAGTCGAGGCCTCGAAGCTTCTCTTTAGCTTGAAGATGGAGGAGGGTTCATCTGCAGTATAGTTTGTACTAAAGATGAATGGGTACATCGAGCAGTTATGATCACTAGGGTTTGCGATGGATCATGAATTAAGTATTGATTTAATTTTGCATAGTTTGCCCAAGAGTTACTCACAATTTGTGATGAACTATCGGATGATCAATCTTGAATTCACTATTCCCGAGCTGATCAATATGCTCAAAATTGTAGAACCTTCTGTGACTAAAGAACAGAAGAAGGTGATGTTGGTTGACTCCTCGAAGAAAGGTTCTAAGAGGAAGTCAAAGCAACAATCAAAAGGGAAGAAGAAGAAGGCCAAGACTAGAAAGTCAGCTCCAAAGGGCACATGCCATCACTGTGGCAAGATGGGCCATTGGCGAAAGAACTACAAGATCTATCTTGAGTCCTTGAAAAAGAAATCGACATCTGATGCCCCATCCTCTTCAGGTATCTTTGTTATTGTCTGTCATGTTATTTCCTTTGATACTTGGATATTGGATACCAGGTTTGGTTCACATATATGTAATGACATACAGGGGCTAAGGGATAGCAGAAGACTTGTCAAGGAAGAAGCGAATCTGCGAGTCAACAATGGAGCAAAGGTTGTAGCTATCACCGTCGGAACATATTTGCTGAAGCTTACTAGTGGACTTGTCTTAGAACTGAACAATTGTTATTTTGTTCCTACATTAATAAAGAACATTGTTTCTATTTCTTGTTTAAATAGAAAGGATTATCATTTGATGTTTAGTAACAATTGTTGTTATATAACCTTAAATGATGTTCTTTATGGCACTGGAATTTTATGCAATGGTATCTACGTGTTAGATACATCTAGTGACGTATTCAACATCGAAGCGAGCAACAAGCGTGCTCGAAAGGATGATTAGTTAACCTCCTAAACGTGGCATTGTTGCCTTGGCCCTATAAGCAAAAAGAGTATGTCAAAGTTACACAAGAGTGGAATTCTAGAATCTTTTGAATTAGATTCATTTGGTACATGTGAATCATGCTTACAAGGAAAGATGACAAAGTTGCCCTTTTCTAGAAAGGATAAGCCAGTAGAAGAGTTACTTGGTCTCATACATATTGATGTATGTGGACCAATATCAATTCATGCTCAAGGAGGTTACAGCTACTTCATTACCTTTATCGATGATCACTCACGATTTGGGTTTGTATATCTTATGAGATATAAATCTGAAGCCTTTGAAAAGTTCAAAGAATTCAGAAATGAAGTAGAGAAACAACTTGGTAAAAGTATTAAGATACTTTGATTCGATTGAGATGGCGAGTACTTAAGCCAAGAGTTTCAGGATTATCTAAGGGACAATGGTATATTATCTCAATGGACTTCGTCTTATACACCACAACATAATGGTGTATCATAAAGGCGAAATCGAACCTTGTTGAACATAGTGAGATCGATGATGAATCATGCAAGCCTTCCCAAATCCTTTTGGGGTTATGCATTTGAGACAACTATTCACTTGTTGAATAGAGTCCCGACTAAGGCAGTCTCTGCTACTCCATATCAGATATGGACTGGTAAGAAATCCCAGTTGTATTATTTGAAGATATGGGGATGTCCTGCTTACGTGAAGAGGACTACATCAGACAAGTTGGATGCTAAGTATGATAAGTGTCTATTTATTGGATACCCTAAGGAAACGAGGGGTTACTAATTCTATCATCCCTTAGAACAAAAGGTATTTATTTCAAGGAATGTTGTATTTCTAGAGAAAGAGTTTCTCTTGCAAGAAAATAGTGGGAGTCAGCTTGAACTTGAGGAAGTTCAAAAAACTCAAATAGACACTAAAGAGACGCATATATCGGAACCACAGTCGATTATTCATGATGATGAGATAATGACTGAACCTATCGCTACACCACCTCTTCGCAGATCTGGCAGGTCACATAAGATTCCTGAGAGATATGAATTTCTCGTAAGTGAATCTAATGATGTGTTACTCATTGAGGATGAGGAGCCTACTAGTTACGAAGAAGTTCTGAAAAGTTCAAAAAGGGATAAATGGCTGGTAGCCATAAAATTGAAAATGAATTCCATGTATGAAAACCAAGTTTGGAACTTGGTGGATCCACCTGAAGGCATTATGCCTATTGGGTGCAAGTGGGTTTTCAAGATTAAAACTGACATGGATGGTAATGTGATTACCTATAAAACTAGATCGGTAGCAAAAGGTTATCGTAAAAAGCATGGTGTTGACTATGACGAGACCTTCTCACCAGTTGTCATGCTTAAATCCATTCAGATACTCCTGGCCATAGCAACTCATTATGATTATGAGATATGACAGATGTATGTGAAAATAATTTTTCTTAATGGAAACCTACATGAGGATGTGTATATGATACAACCCAAGGATTTCACATCGTTTGACAAAACCAAATTATGCAAGCTTCAACGGTCCATTTATGGACTGAAGCAAGCATCCAAGAGTTGGAATATCCGTTTTGATAAGGTGATCAAAGAGTTTAATTTCTCACAAAATCCTAACGAACCTTGTGTGTACAAGAAGGTTAGTGGGAGTACGATCGTGTTCCTAATACTATATGTTGATGACATATTACTCATAGGAAACGATATATCTGTCTTAGAGTCAGTTAAAGTTTGATTATCCAAAATGTTCTCCATGAAAGACATGGGAGAAGTGACCTACATCCTCGGGATTAAGATCTGTAGAGGTAGATTGAAAAGGTTGCTTGGTCTTTCGTAGTCTATATATATATAGACAGAGTGCTAAAGCGGTTTAGCATGTCTGAATCCAAGAAAGGTTATATACCCATGAGACATGGGATTTACCTTTCAAAGTCTATGTGTCCCCACACAGAAGATGAGAGGATTTGCATGAATAAGATTCCTTATGCTTCTGCAATAGGATCTATTATGTATGTTATGTTATGTACGAGGTCCGATATATCATATGCTCTGAGTGTCACGAGCAGATACTAGTCAGATCCAGGAATGGATCATTGAGTGGCTGTTAAGGCAATCCTTAAGTACTTGAGAAGAACTAAGGATATATTCTTGGTATATGGAGGAGGTGATATAGTTATACGTGGGTATACAGATTCCAGCTTCCAGACAGATAAGGATGACTTCAAGTCACAGTCTGGGTACATATTCACACTGAATGGAGGCGCAGTGAATTGGAAAAGTTCCAAACAAGACACAGTTGCCGATTCTACCACGGAGGCAGAATACATTGCAGCTTCTGAAGCAGCAAAGGAGGAAGTTTAGATCAAGAAGTTCATCTCCGAACTTGGGGTGGTTTCGTCCATTGTTAAAGCATTATCAGTTTACTGCGACAACATTGGAGCTATCGCAAAGATAAAGGAACCTAGGTCTTACCAATGATCCAATAATGTGCTTCGGCGATATCATCTGATCAGAGAAATCATCAGTAGAAAGAAAATACAAATCGAAAAGATTCCCACAGAAAGGAACCTAGCGGATCCTTTGACAAATGCTCTATCACAAAGTAAGTTTGAGAGTCACGTCGCGGACTATGGGATTGGATACCATGACGATTGGCTTTAGGCCAAGTGGGAGTCTGTTATGTTTGAGAGATGTCCTAAGGCAATCACCTTATGACTATTTATTTGATAAATAAAGATTCTCTATTTGAGTGCACATCTCATATGTGTTTGATTGAATCTTAAACTCATTTACTGAATATCTATAATACGATTCATAGCAAGAGAGAATTTGTTATGGGATCACAATTAGTGAGTATATCTACATGTGTAATTATGAAGTATTGAAATATTTCCTAGTCGATGAATTGGTGAGTTCGGACATCATCGATTCTGTGAGATTAACACGGGTTATACTCCTTGGTTTATCCAAGCAGCTACTTCTCACTGGCTGGAAACATTGTGATGTCGAGAGTTAAACGTGGATGTTGGTTATGGGTAACTAGTTAATTGGAGTGACTTGCTGTAAAACTTTACATGGTTCTCTACATATAAGATATGTCAGTGAAGCTATTACTACAACTCGAGTGCGAGTTTCCTTCGACTTGAGGTATTCAAGTCATCTTGGTCATGGAGACTTATACTTTGACATCTTAGTCGATACATATCTATGGAGGTGTGGGTACGGGATGATTGGGTATAAGTTGAAGTGTCCGAAGGTGATTGAATAGCAAACAAAGGATTCACCGCTCCTTGCAAGGAGATGTATACCCTATGGTCACTCGTCGGAGTGTTACTCAAAGTCTTTGGCCAAAGCATTGCATGTGAAGAGTATAGTACTCTTGGATACATGTCGAAATAATTAGAATCCACTGGATGAGGAAGTATTACTTGGGCTAGGTGTGACGTAGTCAATTTAGTGGGGACTGATGCTGTCACGCACCAATGGAGTCCCCGCCAGACGAAAATCCGGCAGCATTTCCCGTGTACGGGTGACAATGCCAATTTACATACAAGGCCCACACGACAACTATACATCGGTCAACACGATCGGAATCCAAACAACCCACGCAGATAATAAATTAGGCCTCTGGCCAACTATCAAAGAAAAAGGTAAACAGTCTACATAACTAGACTTACCCCTTCTGTCATCTGGGCAGGAATACCCAACCAAAACCAATCGAAATAAATCCGATCAAAGGTCCCTAAGGACATACCAAAACATCCACAGGTACAAATATCCAACTCCAGTCCTAAACATATATTTTAATCAAAATATCCAAAATCGTAAACACAAATAACAAATAGAACTTTCACGACGAGTGGGGTTTGGCAGCTGGACTCTCCTGACAGCTTCATCCTGAAATAGATATAAATCAACGGGGTCAGTTCAAAGAACTTAGCGGGTATAGTCGATATGCAAAGTAAGATATAGCTAACAATAAAAAACATGCCAGTACAGTCTCACATATAGGGTAAGCAAGAAATAAATGCAAAAGGACTGTACTCACCTAAATCTCCTACCCTGATATAGGAGCAAGTGCCCTACTATAAGAGATAAAGTCATCACCATATACGAATATGAATCTTGTATGCATGACAATCATATGCAACATCCAAGGCATCAATAAAATAATGCAGCAAACACAATACAAATGTGATCCGTGCAAAGTGCATGCCGTGCAAATGACATGGTCACCCCTGACGCCAGTCAGCCGCCTCACACGCGATGGTGAAGCCGAGTGGGTAGGGCTATGACAACTGTGCACTCTGCCATCACTGCTCCTAAGTGACCGAGTGGACAGGATGCTGTCGGAGTACACCTATCCTCCTGCCCCAAATAGAGTGGGGGAGCTAAGCTCTCATCTCTCGGTGTCATAGACTAGAGGAGGGATCCCTGCCCGCTACCACGCTGCCTCATCGCTACCCATGAGCGGACCAGCGGAGCCTGACAGAGCAACTGCACACACCCTCCTGATGTACCACTAACCCATGAGTGGCAGTGTGTGCAGGCCATGTAACTGGCTGCGGGCTCAACAATAAAGGAACCCCGTCCAGCCAGCATGCAATCATGCAAGATGGTGCATGATACTAAAGCATGTAAATCCAACTAAATACACCTATCCAAATAATATGCACAATCAATATGTACATATCCATAATCCAAGTAACTATGATCCAAGTAAAACAGGGAAGATATAATCATATCCTATCAAATGCATGTATCAAGTAGGCACATATCATACTAGGCATATAAACATGAAAATTATTGTAAGCTATCCTAACTAGCATATCAACTTGGCTATATCTAAAAGATAAGTCAAAATACCCGCCTGATAAAATATCTGCAAAAAGAACCAGATCGTCACGACCGTGAACCTGCCTCGTGACCGAAACCTGCATAATGCATAACTATTATTAAGCACAGAATATCATTCACCGACAAATCGAATACTTAATCGATTCCTTCCATAACCAATTAATCCAAAGTAAATCCATCAAATCCAAGTACACAATAAATGATCGAATCGAATCCTACATCGACCTCATATCCGATCCACTAGATTGATTTAATTATCCTATTCAACCTAATCCATCCTCCATATATAATTACAGAACCGATCAACATCACACCGAACTCAACACCCTAGCCAATCATAGATCACTAAGAATTAACTCACACCCAAATCATATAACCAACGTACAGACAACCACTGTCAATAACTTGTAATTAAATTAAAATTCATCCTGTATGTAATCCAACCAATCAATCACAGTCATCCCCATTGCAGTAATGGAATTTAACAATATCCTAAATACATCCTTCATTTTCCTCAAGCCTAATTCACAACTCCACAACAATATACAGAACATCTCACCGATCAGAAGTATAAATCCAACCTAACCCTAGGTGACATACACATAGCTCAAATAAACCTTCTTCTCTCACTCACAGCTACGCAACCTCCAATTCACAGTCGACATCAACACACCTGACCCCTAATCACCAATTTCGTCACAAATATCCACACACAACAACAAAGAAATTTATCAGTACTCACATTAAAACTGTAAATATCGCTTACCATCCTTAGAAGTCCCTCGGCACCCCTTTCTCCTCCTATCCTCTGTTCACCGGAACACATGACATTCACGATCTCTGCCCAAACAAGATCCCACGCTCAACCACAGAAATTCATAGATAGGTATAGATCTTGTCCAGAATCGAAGAAGAGAAATAGCTCTTACCTACTCCGACGACACTCGGCGGAAAGGCGGCTCCTGGCCGTGCACAACGAAGCGGCGACCAAGGCGGAGGAATCGGGTCAGCGAGCGGCGGAGAAACGCATGCAGCGCGCGGTGGCACAGCGTCGGCATGTGGGGCTCGAGCGAGCGACAGCGGCCTTGGCAAAAGGAAGGTGAGCACTTGCCGACGCTTGCGGAGGAACAACTGACCGCAAGGTCTCAGGCGGCGGCATCGGTGGCAGAGAGGGCTACGGCGACGGCGATCCGGAGGCTACAGGAGAAACCGGCAGTGTCAGTGACAAAGGAGCCGATGCGTGCAACTGTGGACGGCGAGGAAGAGAAGCCGACGGCCTGGTCGTCGGCCGCTGCAGTTAGAGATGAGGAGGACGGCGCTGTCGGCGGCGGCGAGAAGATCGTGCGGAAGAAAACTGCTGAAGGGGAAAGAGGGGTCGCGGCGCGGCGGGGAAAAGAAAAAGTAAATAGAAAAATAGAAAACTTAGGTTTATAGTTTAATAAAATTTATTAACCCCACAATAATGATAAACCAAACAGACCTTTTAAAAGCCTATTTTTTTCTTATCCCCGTAAATATCCCGTACAAGCCCCGTTTAAATCCAGAAAAATTTCGGAAAAATTCCTAAAATTCTTTAAAAATCCTGAAAAATTTCCAGGATTATTTTTCTTAAATTTTTTGCCATTTAATTTACTATTTTAAATTTCCAATATTTAATATTCTCCCCCACTAATACAAATTTGATCCCCAAATTTCCTACTCGTATATTAGTACGAGATGTCCCAACAACCATCTCAAGCATCTGGAGACAAGTCACACCTCAAGTGACTAAGTAGTGTTACTGATATCCCTTAAAATCAAATCACACTTGCTTCTAGCAGCCCTTCCAAAGTATGAATAGTATCTTCATTTCGACCACCTATAATAAGTACCTAACTGTACCAGAGTGGAGCTAGATATCCGTGACCTGTTAAAGACTTTACTATAATCCTAAGGTAAATCCTGGATCGCTATCGCATGCGATACTCACAAATCCTCCATGAACTAGAAATTGCCACAATATAACCTATCCAGCGATCCAACAAACTCATCGTATAGATCGAACGAAAATGAGCGGACTTAGCTAATCATACTAAGTCCTTTCCGAATTCTAAATAATCTCCCAACACTGTCCATCATACTAGGCTATCACTTCCATCTCGGTACAGAACCTTGTTGATTAATAGTATTCCACCTTTACTAGTTGACATACTGAACACCAAACTGCCAAGTCAACTAAGTTCCGCATGACGTCCCACCACGGAGAACGTTTCAATACTTACGATTTCCCGGATACAATCCGAATACCTTTGCAACATATAGAACCTACCGCAATCTACTAGCAATACTTATCAAAATATCATAATAAAGCCTCGTGGCTCTCGAGGTAATACAAAAGGCACTATCTGTAGGCAACGACATGCTACCACGACCGACACTCGTAGTCAGTCAAGATGTCAGGTAGCTAACTAGCCACAGACGACATACGAATTCAACTATCACTTACTCCGAACCGGTAGAGCAAGAGTACAACTCTATGGTAGATGCTCTCTATCATCCCAACAGGGATCTATCTGCTATCCTGAATCAAAAGTAACTCTTCCTAAATTCGAAGGTAACTATGTAACCCACCATTCTTCTCGGAGACGGAGAAATATTTCTTCACAAGAGTCATCTACTATCAAAAATCCATTCTATCACACAGAACGGAAGGTGATTGAAAAACTTTACTGACCAATCTCTCCAGTTGCAACTATCCGCGTTCTAACAACTCTGTGCAGCTACCCAGTAGCTAGCCAAAATCCCATGAGTATTCCAGCTCCTCGCCTATACAAAACAACATAATCACTACTACATCCACGTCATATATATGACAACCCATCTCGTAGTTCCTCATTTGACGTAAACATGGGATACGTCTTGATCAACTACATCAGAAACGCTCCATTCTCTGAAACATTGCATCCGCATACAACACCCGTCCTTCCACCCGAGAATGATCAAACAACACTGTGTAAAAGTCAACCATCGTCTGAGCTGTGAAACTAGTTTCACAAGTTTTAGACCAAGTAAATTCCATCACCAATCAGCGGTGTAGAACCACTAGAGCATCCTATCCATATCTATGGTAACAATCAAATCAATACCAGAAAACCATCATCTACGGTGACCGAGTACTCAACTCCCACTGCCACCATCACAAATGATCCAATCGTGTACAGAATACACGATTTCCCAAATCCCTGGACAACTAAGTCGCCATAAGTCTAACAAGATAATCAAACCTCATACAATTTATACCAAGTATGAAATTGTCACCACTATACACCTGCATCCTCTTTACTCTAGGCTGATGATATATCAATCATCCCTACGACTTTGATAATTGTATGACATCCTGTCACTACAATATCAACACACCAATCATAAATCAATCCTAGAGTATACACAGGTGTCCTATAGCTGATCTAAATAGATCCTCAATCCACCATGAAGGATAATCATTTCCTTCTACCACTACCGCATTCCATCATCGATAATCGATGTATAACCTCAAAGGTCCACCTCTCTTTGAACAATGAGTTCCAGAGCTTCTCAAGAAATAAAATACTGGGACAAATAAATATCTCATCCAACACCTCCTATAATTGGAACTTAGATTCTTCCAATTCCCATAGTGTTAAGCAACACTGATACCAACTAAATTGTCCCCTGGAACAATCGTCATTCTATCAAATACCTCTCAGCATCATCAACCTTGTCAACTTTGAACGACCGATCGATGACGGTATCTAAGCAACTCGATTTGGCGCTCAGCCAATTGGATGACATTGCCTGGAGTATATCATGAGCTTCAACAACCTTGTGCGCTTTACACTAGCCCTCAGCTAACGCACCATAAGTAAAACCTTTGGCTTGTAAAATATCATTACCTCAGTACCAGGTAAATTATCACCCATTAGAGGATCTTCGATATCGAAACTATTTCCGAAATCACTCTGATCGCCTACTCTACTTGCCTATCAATGGTTCATCCAACACTACATCTGATTACTCTCGAATTATACAGGCATCCGAGAGACCTTCTTATACCATCATGTCACAATCATAACCTCCAAGTTAATATCCAAATATCCACATCATATCAACCAAGTCAACTATAAAACAACTAAGTCAACTATCCCACCATAATATAACATCTCCAACAATCAACCTCTAAACATCAAAAATCATTTTCATACCCCTCTGATAATCATCACAGTAATCATCTCAACATCTCACCTGTCGGTGGAAACACTATTAATTCACATGATCCAAATATAGAAATCCTTTTAATCCTATCTGTACATGTTTTAACCACAGATATCCTAACACACTGTATCTCTCAATATATCATCAAGTAAGGTAAACTATAGTAATACCTTAATGATCAATCCTTCAACCATCTACAATTCCTTTCGAGTAAAGATGCAAACTCATCCAAGTTCGCTCTTAGCAGTTCCCTATTTCACATGACCTAGAATAAGAATTCATCTGTATGAATCTAGGTGTATACACCTCTTCCTATCATTTTCTCCAAGAACCATACAAACCTCATATCTCCACAAGTGCACAAACCAATAGCCACATAAATCGAGGAGAAAGCTTTAATCCATATTCTGTTTTTGGAAATGAGGTGTTTCATCAATCTTTCATTCCCGGGACAGAGCCTTGATCACCACCAAAATAAACTAAAATTCCAACTAAACCCTCAATCACTCAAGAGGTTGTAAACTTCCATCATCAACATCAAGTTACCATCTCTAGCAACAAACCTGATCAATATCGAGCAACAACATGGGAACGAAATAATGCCACGTGAATCCCGCTAGAAGAGTACGTTCACGACTTCTACGATTGCCTTATCAGAAGTGTAGGTTATTATCACTAAGTTGACTACACTATTATATGGAGACACTTGCTGTAGTGTCATTTTCATAAATATGACTCACCCTAATGCCTCCCGATAGGAACTGATGGAAGATCCAACTATCCTAATCCAAATGTAAGCCAATAAATCGTGGGTGATCGAAAACAACTCAATCACTATCTTGAGCCCTTAAATGGGGGTAAACTCTGCAAGTCTAACAAACTCTATAGTGAAACTCAATTAGCTATTGATCACTCAACTTAAGGCTCAAGAATTCTCCAACAATGAGTCATACAAAATAACATGGGGAAATACTGTCTCTCGAAAACATCCTGAACCCATGATCCCGTAATGGGTTATTTCCCCAAAATTTCTTCTACATATTCCACCAAGTAACAACTTGATCATTGCAATAGTAAGAAACTAACTCCACTCCCCCTATATAAATACCAGTTAGGTACTTAACAGTACCTTCAATGTTATCAATCTAAGGCTTAAGCTGCTCACGGATCAAAATCCCCTATGGAACTCCATAACTTAAACCTCCATTGTCTGCATCAACAATAGTATACATTCCTTGTCCATTACCCCACAGGACAATAATCTGCCTAGCATAATTAGTGAAAATCCCTAACACTGTAGTCCTTAATTTCCATAACCAATGTGACGACTTGACCCCTGTTGTCTGACTCGGTATCAGTCAGCTCTCAAAGGAAATTCATCTTTTCAACACAGGTTCAAGACTCACAAACTGAACAGATTGTTCACGTGGTCAACTCCATCCACGATTATGAAAAGTGACCAATACACTAAATGTTATTTCCTGTTATCCACTTAACACATAGCCAATCTAACCAAAAGTATAAACACTACGGCAACTCCGACTGGTCGCCTTCGTGGGCGACCCCTACTACGAGTCTGCATATGAGTCAAAACTCTATAGACCATTTTGGCAACTCCTTAGCCAGAGATCTCACTGTCCTCTTGCGTGGTTACCCTGCACCACGTCTCGAAGCAAGAGCACGCTCACCTCATCTCATATCCGTTAAATTATTACAGATGTTACTAGAACAGATGTTACTAGAAGTAAAAATATATAAAAATTTTCAGCATACCTATTTCGCCGCAGGAGAGGTCCCATCGCCGCCAAATCCCCATATTGTCCTCGTCATAAATCCTCGAATTATCAAAACATAAAAATCGTCGAAAATCCATACCAAATCCAAAATTTTCCAAATTGCCTCATAAAACTTGCCAAATGTGGCGAACTCCGAAAAATCCAAAAACCCCTAGGAACTCGAAAACCTAGGCACTCTGATACCAAATAAATTGTCACACACCAATGGAGTCCCCGCCAGACGAAAATCCGGCAACATCTCCCTTGTACGGGTGACAATGCCAATTTACATACAAGGCCTACACGACCACTATACATCGGTCAACATGACCGGAATCCAAACAACCCACGCAGATAATAAATTAGGCCTTTGGCCAACTATCAAAGAAAAAGGTAAACATTCTACATAACTAGACTTACCCCTTCTGCCATCTGGGCAGGAATACCCAACCAAAACCAATCGAAATAAATCCGATCAAAGGTCCCTAAGGACATACCAAAACATCCACAGGTACAAATATCCAACTCCAGTCCTAAACATATATTCGAATCAAAATATCAAAAACCGTAAACACAAATAACAAATAGAACTTTCACGACGAGTGAGGTTTGTATTTGGACTCTCTGACAGCGGCTTCATCCGAAATAGATATAAATCAGCGGTCGATTCGAAGAACTCGTGGTATAGTCTATATGCAAAGTAAGATATATCTAACTATAATAATCATGACAGTACAGTCTCAAATATAGGGCAAGCAAGAAAAAAAATGCAAAAGGATTTGTACTCATCCAGATCTCTACGATATAGGAGCATGTGCCCTACTATAAGAGATAAAGTCATCACCATATACGAATATGAATCCTGTATGCATGGCAATCATATGCAACATCCAAGGCATCAATAAAATAATACAACAAACACAATACAAATGCGATCCATGCAAAGTGCATGTCGTGAAAATGACATGGTCACCCCTGACACCAGTCAGCAGCCTCACACGCGATGGTGAAGTCGAGTGGGTAGGGCTATGACAACTGTGCACTCTGCCATCACTGCTCCTGAGTGACCGAGTGGACAGGATGCTGTCGGAGTACACCTATCCTCCTGCTCCAAACAGAGTGGGGGAGCTAAGGTCTCATCTCTCGGTGTCATAGACGGAGGAGGATCCCCGCCGCTACCACGCCGCCTCATCGCTACCCATGGCGGACAGTAGGCGATGAGCAACTGCACACACCCTCCTGATGTACAATTAACCCATGAGTGATAGTGTGTGCAGGCCATGTAACTGGCTGCGGGCTCAACAATAAAGGAACCCCGTCCAGCCAGCATGCAATCATGCAAGATGGTGCATGATACTAAAGCACGTAAATCCAACTAAATACACCTATCCGAATAATATGCACAATCAATATGTACATATCCATAATCCAAGTAACTATGATCCAAGTAAAACAGGCAAGATATAATCATATCCTATCAAATGCATGTATCAAGTAGGCACATATCATACTAGGCATATAAACATGAAAATTATTGCAAGCTATCCTAACTAGCAAATCAACTTGACTATATCTAAAAGATAAGTCAAAATACCCGCCTGATAAAATATCCGTAAAGAACGGATCGTCTCACGGTAGTGAACGCCTTGCCGAAACACATAATGCATAACTATTGTTAAGCATAAAATACCATTCACCGACAAATCGAATACTTTATTGATTCCTTCCATAACCAATTAATCCAAAGTAAATCCATTAAATCCAAGTACACAACAAATGATCGAATCGAATCCTACATCGACCTCATATCCGATCCACTAGATTGATTTAATTATCCTATTCAACCTAATCCA
Source organism: Wurfbainia villosa (assembly GCA_025175895.1). Lineage (NCBI taxonomy): Eukaryota > Viridiplantae > Streptophyta > Magnoliopsida > Zingiberales > Zingiberaceae > Wurfbainia > Wurfbainia villosa. The sequence continues at coordinate 4,879,128 of CM046008.1, forward strand.
TCCTCCATACATAATTACAGAACCGATCAACATCACACCGAACTCAACACCCCAGCCAATCATAGATCACTAAGAATTAACTCACACCCAAATCATATAACCAACGTACAGACAACCACTGTCAATAACTTATAATTAAATTAAAATTCATCCTGTATGTAATCCAACCAATCAATCACAGTCATCCCCATTGCAGCAATGGAATTTAACAATATCCTAAATACATCCTTCATTTTCCTCAAGCCTAATTCACAACTCCACAACAATATACAGAACATCTCACTGATCAGAAGTATAAATCCAACCTAACCCTAGGTGACATACACATAGCTCAAATAAACCTTCTTCTCTCACTCACAGCTACGCAACCTCCAATTCACAGTCGACATCAACACACCTGACCCCTAATCACCAATTTCATCACAAATATCCACACACATCAGCAAAGAAATTTATCAGTACTCACATTAAAACTGTAAATACCGCTTACCATCCTTAGAAGTCCCTCGGCAGCCCTTTCTCCTCCTATCCTCTGTTCACCGAAAAACATGACATTCGCTTAACCACAAAAATTCACAGATAGGTATAGATCTTGTCCAGAATCAAAGAAGGGAAACATCTCTTACCTACTCCGACGACGCTCGGCCAGAAGGGCATCTCCCACACCGGCGGCCTGAGCGAGCGACGAAGAAGCGCGGAGGAATCAGTCTTTGCGGAGGCGGAGAAAGCGCGCAGTAGTGGCTTGGGCGTCGGCGTTGTTAGGATCTTTGTAATGGCTAGAGGGGGGGGTGATTAGCCTTTCTTTGTTTCTACAAAGACGTTAGCGGAAGCAATACAAATATAAACACAAATAAGAACAAGAAACAAGAATACAATGCTAACAACCGATGTACGTGGTTCGGAGATGATGCTCCTACTCCACGGTAATCCATAAGGTGGATTAGCCCTAGCCAAATTTCATAAAATTCTCCTTTGGATGAACCAAGGTGGAGAAACCTTGTCTTACAATGCACTCCTCTTCTTTACAATGATGGAAGATTAAGAATGAAGAAGAGGAGGTTTAGAATCATAAAAATACTTGGAGAAAGCTTGGTGAGCACGAGGGTGTAGCTAGGAATGAGAGCACTAGCTTTATCAAGCTCCCCAAGGCCCCTTCTTATAGAAGAGGGGCTGTTTTTCCCGTTGGGCTTTGATCGATCGGTGATGATCACCATCGATCATGTCAAAGATAATGGCTTCTGACAAAGCGAATCCGCGGGGATTCGAAGCCGCCATTTCCAACGGGAGGTCTATCCGTCGACTGATTCCTCCATCAGTCGACTGATGGAGTGATCAAAGCAGCAGTCGAGTGAGACTGTATTTTGTGGAGAATTTTCCCTTGATCACCAATCGCGCCCTTTGGTAGTCGGATCGCAACGCGATCATTGCCGATCGACCATGCGTGTAACGATGATCGATCGTCGAGTTTCACCCTGACTCAGTCGAACGCCTGACCAGTCGACTGATACATCGTATCAGTCGACTGATACTCATCAAGTATGAATATTTTATACTTGATTCCACCCTCTAGACCTAGACTTGACCTTCTAACTCTTCCTTCAGCCTTGCGCCTGCCTTCAAGAGTTTCCTTCGGCCTTGTCATGTCTTGGGTTGCCAAATGCTTGGACTTTACACCGCCAAGACTACAAGCTTGGACTTATGCTGCCAAGACTTTACTTTGGACTTCCTTTTCCAAGGTTCACTTGGACTTTACGCTGCCAAGACTACAAGCTTGGTCTTACGCTGCCAAGTCCATCCCTTAGACTTCTCTTTGCCAAGGTTCACTTGGACTTTACGCTGCCAAGACTACAATCTTGGTCTTACGCTGCCAAGTCCATCCCTTGGACTTCCCTTGCCAAGATCATACCTGGACTTTTCTTTTACCAAGTCTTCATACTTGGATTTCCCTGTCACTCAAACATATTTACAATTAGATCACAAAGCATTGCCTAACTTAGATGATTATCCAAACATCAAAACATATAAATGCTTGGGGCATTGTTGCACCAACAATCTCTCCCTTTTTGATGTTTGGCAATCATATAAGTTAGGTCTTTTCAATATGCACATAGTATGAATTCTAACTTAACCATTCCTTCTCGCCCTTTGACATACATCGAAAAGAGAGGAATTCATAGATTTCTTGAAAGAATTAAGGTTGTTGTATCTTAGACTAAGGTATAAGATTAAAATTAAGCTCCCCCTTAATCCAAGATATACTATGTGATGTGTGACGAACATTTGAAGCAAAGCATAACAAAAGTTTGAAGGTTAAGTCCTAACTTTGCACCAACAATGTAAGTTTGGGGATGAAAAGATACACATTATGAAGACTCCCCCTAGAACATTGCATGGACCAGTTACACAAGTTTTAATATACCCAATATTATCATGCTAGAGTGTTAGGGCATCAAGGATACACTAAATATCACAAAATGAAGCTATTTTTCAGAAAACACAGTGTATCAGTCGACTGGTTTCTGAGCGGTCGATAAGCTAATCAAATTTCACCTTTTCATTAAATTGTAAATACGTTAGAAATTCTAGAAATCTCGAAAACTCACGAAATTTTGCGTACACATTTCTGAAATCATACTTTATCAAGGAAAAATAGTTTGAAAAATAATTGGTTTCCAAATTTTGATATTGATATAAACTTGGAAACTAACAAAAGTTCTAATGTTTTTGCAAACTTTGTATCACTTTTGTCTTCCACTTGAAAACTGTTTTTCAAAATATGATGAACATAGTTTAAAATATATATGATTTAGAATTTCCAACCATGTTCTTAGAGCTATGTATTCATTACTTGAATACAAGCCTTCCCAATGATTGATCCATGAGGTATTCATGTCTCTAGGTGTGTTATTTGCTCATAGTAATGCATCATAACAAGCATGATGAGCCAAGTACACCTTCCCTATCATCTCACATGTTCCTAAGTGTCTCAATACAAAAATCAAGGTTTCTTAAGGCTTTTTTTGAGATGCATCAAGGTATAAAGCTAACATATGAATATGGGATCATGCAAACCTAGAATTTTTACTCTACAAAGCACATACCAAGCTCTCTCCTTAAAGATGAAAATTCAGTTTCGGGAAGAGCTTTGGTGAAGATATCGGCAAGGTTGGACTTAGATTCTACATAATTAAGTTCAATGTCCCCTCTTGCCACATGATCTCTTATGAAGTGATGTTTCACTTCAATGTGCTTGGTCCTAGAGTGATGTACCGGATTTTTGGTCAAGTTGATGGTACTCACATTGTCACAATAAACTTTAATGTTAGATTAGTGTAGCTCATAGTCCTCAAGAGTATGTCTCATCCAAAGTAATTGAGCTACACAACCACCCATAGCCACATATTCGGCTTCGGTGGTTGATAAAGCAACACAATGTTGCTTCATACTACTCCAACTAACTAGGGAGGACCCAAGAAATTGACATCCACCACTAGTACTCTTCTTATCCAATTTGCAACGGCATAATTGGAATTGGTATAACCAAGCAACTCAAAGGACCTAGTCCTAGGATACCAAAGTCCTACATTTAGGGTGCCTTTAATATATCTTAAAATTCTCTTAACGGCTACTAAATGTGATTCTTTGACACAAGATTGGTATCTTGCACACATACCTACCGCAAATAAGATATCGGGTCTACTAGCGGTTAGGTATAGTAGGCTACCAATCATACTCCTATAAAGTTTAAGATCAATTGATTTATCATCATGATCACTATCTATTCTAGTGCTAGTGGCCATAGGAGTGGTTACAATTTTGGCATTTTCCAAACCAAATTTCTTGATCATTTCATTTGCATATTTGGTTTGATAAATGTGAATCCCTTCATTGGTTTGCTTGACTTGTAACCCTAGGAAAAAATTAAGCTCTCCAACTAAACTCATTTCAAATTCATTTTCCATGTTTCTTATAAAGTCTTGAAGAAGATCATCATTTGTAGACCCAAAAATAATGTCATCAACATATACTTGGGCTATGAATATATCCTTTAATGTTGACTTTATAAACAAGGTTTGATCTACTTGACCTCTTCTAAAATCCTTAGAAACCAAGAAGGATGACAATCTTTCATACCATGCCCGGGGAGCTTGTTTTAACCCATATAATGCTTTCCTAAGCTTATATACATGGTTTAGATAATCTATGTTCTCGAACCCGGGTGGTTGTTCTACATATACTTCTTCCTTAATATAACCATTTAAGAATGCTGATTTAACATCCATTTGATAAAGTTTAAATCCCATATAGGAAGCATACCCTAAGAGAATTCTAATAAATTCTAACCTAGCAACCGGGGCATAAGTCTCATCATAGTCAAGCCCCTCAATTTGATTGAATCCCCTAGCAACCAACCTAGCTTTATTTCTAGTGATATTTCCTTGGTCATCTAACTTATTCCTAAAGACCCATCTTGTAGTAATTATGGTGCTATCATTGGGTCTAGGTACTAACTCCCATACTTGACTCCTCTCAAATTGAGCCAATTCATCTTGCATTGCCAAAATCCAATCCGGATCATGTAATGCATCATTGATTGATTTGGGCTCAATTTGTGAAATAAGAGCTACTTGACTAGTAGGAGCTCTATGAAATGACCTAGTTCTTACTCCTTGAGATAGATCTCCTACTACTTGGTCAAGTGGATGATCTTGATGAATTCTTAGGGTTATAGAAGGGGTTTCAAATTGATCATTGTTATCTTCTACCCTCCTTTCATCATCAGAATCTCCTCTTCCTCCCCCTTGATCATTACCCCCTATGGTCAAATCTTGAAGTTTTTGGGTAATGTCTTGATTATTGTCATTAATATCCTTATCAATGGAGGAATTTCTAGGGTAGGTACTAGTGGTTTCATCAAATTGAACATTAGAGGACTCCTCAATCCCTTGGGTTCTCTTATTGTAGACTCTATATCCTCTACTCGTAGATGAGTATCCAACTAGGATTCCCTCATCCGCTTTTGATTCAAATTTTCCTAAGTTATCTTTGGTGTTTAAAATATAAACCTTACATCCAAAGACTTTGAAATAATGAATTGTGGGGATAGTCCCATTCCATAATTCAAATGGTGTCTTTCCTAAAAACCTATGGATTTGAACCCTATTTTGGATATAGCAAGCGGTATTAACCGCTTCCGCCCACAAATAGCTAGGTAGAGAATATGCATTAAGCATAGTCCTAGCCGCCTCTTGTAGAGCATGATTTCTCCTTTCCACCACCCCATTTTGTTGGGGTGTTCTAGGACAAGAGAACTCATGCTTGTACCCTTGCTCTAAACAAAATTGTGAAAATTTAGAATTCTCAAATTCACCACCATGATCACTACGGATCCTGTTGATTTTGAGACTCTTTTCATTTTCAACTCTTTTACTAAATCCTATGAGTATTTTTAAGGTATCATCCTTATGTTTCATAAAATAAACCCAAGTATACCTAGAAAAATCATCTACTATGACTAAATAATATTTGTTACCATTTAAAGAAGGAGTACTATGGCAATCAAATAAGTCAAGATGCAATAATTCTAACGGTAAAGAGGTATTAGTTAAGGTTTTACCTTTGTGTGATGCCTTTGTTTGTTTTTCTTCTTGGCATGCATCACACATTTTGTTCTTGACATACTTGATCTTTGGTAGCCCTTTGACCAACTCCAACTTGGCTACCTTGGCTATGTTTTTCATGTTGATGTGCCCCAATCTCCTATGCCATAGCCAACTTTCTTCTTCTTTGGCAACAAGACACTTAGTAGAAATGTTAGAAGCATATGAAAGATCAACATAATAGATATTTGATTTCCTATATCCAACTAACATACAATCATTTAATTCCTTGTGTCTAATCATGCATTTAGAGGATTCAAAAGAAACATGATAGTTTACATCACAAAGTTGACTAACACTTAATAAATTAAATTTCATATTTTCAACTAGTAAAACTTTGTGAATGACAATTTTGGAGGATACCTCAATTGTACCTCTACCTAATATCTTGAGTTTTCCACTATTTCCAAAAGACACCGCTCTCTTCTTCACATACTTAATTGTTGAGAACTTGCTCACATCCCTGGTCATGTGTGTTGAACAACCGCTATCCACGATTCACATACCTTGTTCTCCTACCTAAATCACATGATAAACACAAGCTTTTGGTACCCAAACATTTGGACCGGTAACATTAAGTAAAAACTTCTTAGGTACCCATGCTTTCTTAACCTTACCCTTAATGGTTGCTTTTCTATTTATTAATGAGATATAAGCAACTTCTTTTTCTTTTGGCTTGTATCCTACACCGGCCTTGTTGTAAACGGCTCTTTGTCGGCTAAGGATCATGTCAAGGTATTTTGAGTCATTTGTAAATTTCTCTAAGCATGCCTTTAACTCACTAACCTCATCCTTAAGTTTGTCATTCTCTTCCTTAAGCATGCAAGAATCAACATGTGAAGGTTTTTCATTCCTAATGGCCTTTAGTTCTACCCTCATGCTTCTAACCTTAGATTTAGACTTATCTAGAGCCTCTTTAAGATAAGCAATTGATTTATAAAGAAGCTTAACTTTAGGAGAGTTCATTACCTCATCGTCACTAGATGATGATTCATCACTTGAAGAGCCTTCTTCTTGGCTTGATGTACCGGAGTCATCCTCTTGGGCCATGAGTGCCACATGGTGTGTGACGTGGCAAAGCTCATCATCGGAGGAGGAATCTTCAACACTTGGTGTGTCCCATGTGGTTTGAGCCACCATGGCCTTCTTCTTCTTCTTCTTCTCCTTCCTTTCCTTCTTTTTCTTTTTTTTTTCTTTCTTCTTCTTTAGCTCCGGGCAATTTGGCTTTATGTGCCCCTTCTTATTGCAAGCATGGCAAATCACATTGTTATTAACACTTGAATTACCACTAAACTTACCTTTTGAAGAATGAGACCCCTTCCTTGCTTCTCTATTCTTGAACTCCTTTGATTTTCTATAGAGCTTCTTGACAAAGTTGGCCATCTCACTAGACGAGTCTCCATCACTACTTGAATCATGCTCCGACTCGGATGATGATGACACTTCTTTTCTTTATTTCTTCTTCTTTTCCTTCTTTTCAACAAATAGAGCTAAACCCTTTTCCTTAGAGGACATGTTAGTTTGCTTATGCAATTCAAACTCACAAAATAATTCATCAATTTTAATTTGAGAAAGATCCCTAGTTACCTTAATAGCATCAACTATAGAAGTCCATAGAGAATTTCTAGGAAATTCTTGAAGAATATACCTTACCAAATCCCGGTTGTCAACTCGCTCACCTATGATGTGGAGTCCATTCACAATCTCCTTAAACCTTCCATGCATTTGGCTTACGGTTTCATGGGTCTTCATTTGGAAGGCTTGAAGTTGTCCAATTAGCAAGTCCTTCTTGGCCCTCTTTGACTCCTTGGATCCTTCATTTAGCTCAATGAGCTTTTCCCATAACTCCTTGGCGGATTCGAAAGGCCCCACCTTGTTGAGTTGCTCCATTGTAATACTGCATTGGATGGTGAGTACCGCCTATTCATTTCCCTTGTCCAATCCTTGCTTGGAATAGGGTCTCCATGTTCATCCACCGGTTCCTCAAAGCCATCTACAATACTATGCCAAATTTCAATATTACTCATTAGATAATATTTCATCCTACCTTTCCAATACGCAAAATGACTCCCATCGAAGAGCGGTGGCTTGGCGGTGCTATATCCCTCTTGAAGAGTCATTGATGCCTTGGTTGATGGTGAAATCTTCCAAGCTATCCGGGCTCTGATACCACTTGTAAGGATCTTTGTAATGGCTAGAGGGGGGGGTGATTAGCCTTTCTTTGTTTCTACAAAGACGTTAGCGGAAGCAATACAAATATAAACACAAATAAGAACAAGAAACAAGAATACAATGCTAACACCCGATGTACGTGGTTCGGAGATGACGCTCCTACTCCACGGTAATCCGTAAGGTGGATTAGCCCTAGCCAAATTTCACTAAATTCTCCTCTGGATGAACCAAGGTGGAGAAACCTTGTCTTACAATGCACTCCTCTTCTTTACAATGATGGAAGATTAAGAATGAAGAAGAGGAGGTTTAGAATCACAAAAATACTTGGAGAAAGCTTGGTGAGCACGAGGGTGTAGCTAGGAATGAGAGCACTAGCTTTATCAAGCTCCCCAAGGCCCCTTCTTATAGAAGAGGGGCTATTTTTCCCGTTGGGCTTTGATCAGTCGACTGATGATCACCATCAGTCGACTGCCGTCAAAGATAACGGCTTCTGACAAAGTGGATCAGCGGGGATTTGAAGCCACCATTTCCAACGGGAGGCCTATCAGTCGACTGATCCCTCCATCAGTCGACTGATGGAGTGATCAGTCGAGTGATCAAAGCAGCAGTCGAGTGAGACTGTATTCTGTGGCGAATTTTCCCTTGATCAGTCGACTGCTGCCTTTGGCAGTCGACTGATCGCAACATCAGTCGACTGCCATGACCAACGCAGTCGACTGATCGTCAGGGTTTCACCCTGACTCAGTCGAACGCCTGACCAGTCGACTGATACATCGTATCAGTCGACTGATACTCATCAAGTATGAATATTTCATACTTGATTCCACCCCCTAGACCTAGACTTGACATTCTAACTCTTCCTTCAGCCTTGCGCCTGCCTTCAAGAGTTTCCTTCGGCCTTGTCATGTCTTGGGTTGTCAAATGCTTGGACTTTACGCCGCCAAGACTACAAGCTTGGACTTATGCTGCCAAGACTTTACTTTGGACTTCCTTTGCCAAGGTTCACTTGGACTTTACATTGCCAAGACTACAAGCTTGGTCTTACGCTGCCAAGTCCATCCCTTTGATTTCTCTTTGCCAGGTTCACTTGGACTTTACGCTGCCAAGACTACAAGCTTGGTTTTACGCTGCCAAGTCCATCCCTTGGACTTCCCTTGCCAAGATCATACCTGGACTTTTCTTTTACCAAGTCTTCATACTTGGATTTCCCTGTCACTCAAACATATTTACAATTAGATCACAAAGCATTGCCTAACTTAGATGATTATCCAAACATCAAAACATATAAATGCTTAGGGTATTGTTGCACCAACAGGCGTGTGGGGCTCGAGCGAGCGGCAGCGGCCTTGGCACAAGGAAGGCGAGCACTTGCCGACGCTTGCGGAGGAACAGCCGATCGCAAGGTCTCAGGCGGCGGCATCGGTGGCAGAGAGGGCTACAGGTGAAACCGGCGGCGTCAGTGACAAAGGAGCCGGCGCGTGCGGCTGTGGACGACGAGGAAGAGAAGCCGGCAGTGGCGTCGTTGTACGCGGTTAGAGATGAGGAGGGCCAGCGTCGTGCGCGGAGAAGATCGTCTTGGAAGAAAGCTGAAGGGAAAGAGAAGTCACGGTGCGAGGAAAAGAAAAAGTAAATAGAAAAATAGAAAACTTAGGTTTATAGTTTAATAAAATTTATTAACCCCTCAATACTGATAAACCAAACAAGCCTTTTAAAAGCCTATTTTTTTCTTATCCCCGTAAATATCTCGTACAAGCCCCGTTTAAATCTAGAAAAATTCCGGAAAAATTCCTAAAATTCCTTAAAAATCCCAAAAAATTTCCAGGATTATTTATCTTAAATTTTTGGCCATTTAATTTAGTATTTTAAATTTCCAATATTTAACAGATGCAATAGACCATGTCCTGAACTAAGTGGGTATAAGACAAGTGAAAAGAACGAGACATGATTCATTGTAGTTGCTGAAGGGTTTGGAAATGGTTCCGAGATCAATCGTTGATTTTTTCAGTTAATTGGGGATCATGATGTACTACTAGGTGTCACTCATAATCATTTCATAATTAATGGTTAATTATGCACGGCCAACATAAATCGAGAACCTATAAAGTCATACACATAACGAACCCTTCAAAGAGATTTAAAGACGAGTTTGAGAATTAGATTCTCAAGATCGAGAGAGATCGAGTTTGGTTGGACTAAACACATGACAAATATGAAAATATTTGTCAAGTCGAAAATGCCAAAGCAGCACGTCTTATAAAGATGGGTTGGGTATTAAGAGGTTTAATTATAAACCAAACTCTTTTAATTAAATGGGTCTTCTTTTAGTTAAGAGCCCAATTAGGGTTTAATGGATGAGATTAAGCCTTAATGGTTATAGACTTATGGATTTGATCCACTAAACCATAACCCATTAGGTTTAGAGCCTATATAAAGAGTTATAAAGGCTAAAACCTAATCAATAGTCGTGCTTAATCTCCTCCTTCTCCTCGCTGAATACCCAAAACCCTGGCCACCTCTTCTTGCCGCCAACCTTTCTTCTCCTCCTTCTTGTTGTCGGCCCTAGGGCTGATTATCACTAGCCAAGGGTTTCATTAGAGAGGAAATTGTTGCCTCCCTTTGCTCCGGCCAAGATCCCACAAAGAGGAAGAAGAACCGGCCACAAGAGAGCTCTCTTTTGATGTGTAGCCGAATAGAAGAAGTTAGGGTTTAGGAGCTTGCCGTCAGCCACCAAGGAAACAGGAGTTGTTTCCTATTTTGTTGGGTCAATTTTCTTGCTCTCCAATCACCCGACCTTCTTGCTTCATCTAGTAGTGAAGAGAAGGTCAAATTCGTGGCTTAGAGAAGTCATCCCTTCGATGATTCGGCGTGGACACGAGTAGAGACGAAGCTCCGCGAGCGTCGTACGGTTGATGCCCTTCCGGCTCAACATCATCTGAATGGTATACCTAGGATAAAATTAGTTTTATTCTTAATTTAATGTAAAATTTTATTTGACGGATATGTCCGCACGTGTTGTAATATTGCATCCGTGGATGTGTGTACTGTAATAATTTAGGAAATTATTATATTTTATTCTGCTGCGTTCGTATATGAAACGACAAAAGCACATCTACACGTCGGTCGTAACCCTACAATCACAGGTAGTGATCATCTCGGGATCTCACAGGTGAAACAACATATTTTTAAACATTTCCAGACAAAGGATCTCGGCAGACTCAAATATTTCTTGGGGATTGAGTAGCACAGTCCAGAAATGAGATCATTATATCTCAAAGGAAGTATGCAATGAATATTCTAGAAGAAATAGGAATGTTAAACTCAAAGATAGTTGACAACCTTATAGATCCTAATGTTAAGCTCCTGCCAAATCAGTGGGAGCCTCTACCAGATCTTGAACGATACAGGCGATTAGTAGGGAGACGAAGCTACTGTTGGGAGTATGGGGAATACAATCAAAGTCCCACATTGGTAAGACATGGAAAAGATCATGTGCTTATAAGAAAAAAGATATCTCCATTGGTATGAGGCCTTTTGGGTAAAGCCCAAAAATAAAACCATGAGGGCTTAGACCCAAAGTGGACAATATCATGTCATTGTGGAGATATGTGGAGCTTATAAGCACTAACAATTGGTATCAGAGCCATGGTCCATGTCAAGCCATGAACCTCGAACGAAGGAAGTTGAGCTCCCACGTCCAGATCAAGAGAACCAGACATCAGGAAGGAAGTCTAGTTGGGTCGGGGGGACCGAACAACTGGCATGAAGTCCTGGTGGGTTGAAGATCGGACATCAAGCAGAGAAAATCCTTCGAGGAGGGATAGGCTTGAGGGGGGGCCCAATGTGGTCCTTCGTTTGAGGGGGGGATTGTTGGGAGTATGGGGAATACAATCAAAGTCCCACATTGGTAAGACATGGAAAAGATCATGTGCTTATAAGAAAAAAGATATCTCCATTGGTATGAGGCCTTTTGGGTAAAGCCCAAAAATAAAACCATGAGGGCTTAGACCCAAAGTGGACAATATCATGTCATTGTGGAGATATGTGGAGCTTATAAGCACTAACAGCTACCTTACTCTTACTTATCTATATATCTCATTTGTAGTAAGTGTAGTAAGTCAATTTCTCAACTCTCCGTGTGAAGAACATTGGGATGTTATGATTTATATTGTTCGATATATCAGAGGTGCTCCAAGAAAGGGTCTTTTGTACGAAGACAAAGGGCATACTCGAGTCATAGGGTATTCTGATGCAGATTGGGCAGGATCTCCCATTGATAGGAGATCTACCTCTATTTTTTTGTATATTTGTCGGAGATAACCTTGTTTCTTGGAAAAACAAAAAGCAGAATGTTGTAAGATCCAATGCAGAGGCAGAGTATCGAGCTATGACCATAGCCAGTCAAGAGTTGATATAGCTCAAATAGTTGCTTCAGAAGCTAAGGTTTGGAGATGTCACACAAATATCACATATATGTGATAACCAAGCTGCCATGCATATTGCCTCAAATCTAGTTTTTCATTAGAGGACAAAGCATATTGAAGTTGACTGTCACTTTGTCAGAGAGAAAGTCATATCTGGAGAAATATCTACTAGTTTTGTTAACTCACATGATCAGCTAGCAGATATATTTACTAAGTCACTGAGAGGTCCTCGAATTAACTACATATGTAACAAGCTAGGTGCATATAATTTATATTCTTCAGCTTGAGAGGGAGTGTTAGAATATTGTTAGGGATAATTTGTTATCCCTAAATATGGTTAAGGATAATTATTTCTTAAGTTATCTCCTAGGATAGAGTTTGATTTATTCCTTAAGAATAGGCCCTAACTTTGCCTATAAATAGGGTTTCTTTCATGTAATAGTTGTAGTTCTCTTTTTTATGAAATAACAAGACCTAAAATATTATAAATTCACAACAATTATGAACTCTACGCCGCCTCTTAGACGCACCACAGCTTGGTCATTGTTGCTTCCACGATCGTGGTATCAGTGTGTCATCGCCTCCAGGATGTAACATGGTTGTGTTGTGGCCTCTAGAGCATAACATGACCAAAATCACTGATCTGACACGGCCGTGTTGTGGCCTCAAGAGCATACGTAATATGGTCTGGTCATATCATTGACCATGGTCATGCCATGGTCTCCAGAGTGTACCATAGCCTGCCCATGTCGTTGGCCACAACCGTGTCATTGGCTCCGGAGAGAACCACCGCCTGACCATGGTTCTGACCACGATCGTGGTTTCCCCCTCTCCATATGAGCCAATTTTCAACAATATCTATTTATAGTTTTTTGGATCGAAAAAGAGCACTAGAGGGGGGGGGGGGTGAATAGCGCACGTAAATCTTTTCGTTCGTTCGATTAAAACACTAGTAAGAAAGAGTAATTGCACAGCGAAATAGTAAAGAACACAGCTTGGTTTACTTGGTTCACAGCCTACCTGCTGCTAATCCAAGGCCCTTATGATCCAAGATCGTGTACGAAAGACAATTCACTAAACTAGTCTCCTCCTCGTTGGAGGTAGGAGACAACGATTACAAATCCACAAAAAACTCGAGGTAGAGAGACAAATCTCTCTCTCCTCATTACGATAAAAAGCTCGATAGGAAAGAGAATTACAACAATTAGAAATGACAACTTATGAAACTGATATCGACGACTAAAGAGGAAGAGGTTGAGCTCGTGTCATCGGCGTTGCGGCAACGCTTTAGTGTCGTAGAGTCGTCGTAAAGTAGCGGTATTGCAGGAGCATTTCGGAGGCTTGGAATGATTGAAAATAGTGTGAAACACTCCTCATTTTATATCCCTTCAACCTAGTGGACGTTAAGCTTGAGATTCTATCAAGAAGGCCACCTCACCCCAAGATAAGGGGGTGAGGTTTGACTCTCATCGAAGCTAGAAATTAAAATGACAGTCAACTGTTCACCCTCATCAGTCGACTGATGCCCAGCAGTCAACTTATACAAGTCAGCAGTCGACTGGTGGCTAGGGTTCTCAACTGTACTAAAGAGTTAGCTCGAAATAAAAATAATATAAGTGAATTCGACAGCCACTTACCATCCGATCTCGACCTAGACCTTCCACGGGAAGTCTTAGTCGGATCGCCGCCTAAGGATGTCCCTGTATGGAGGACTGATAGTCGCATTTTTATCACGTGATTTCTATTTATATATGGGGATTTTAGGCTCTTTGATTTGAGTAATTATGGCTATTCATGACGTTTTTGCATATTGGATCTAGTTGAAATTAATTGTTTATTCCCTATAATTTCAGTATTATTTTTCATGGGTGAATGTGATTTTGTAGGGAACATGAAAAGAGCTAAATCGGAGCAATTACAACCGTCGATCCGGATCGAATTTATCACAGCTGTTGGATTTATTTCATGCAGCTTAGGGAAATTAATGGAAGCCATTTAACCCTAGATCTAATGGGTGCCTGTGATCAGCACAATCGAGATAAATCGGCAAAGCCAACTTCTTCCCATCCGGCGTCTTCTTCCCTTGCGGCGATAGATCTCCTATCGCGCCTGGCGTTCCGGCGACTCTCTTCCCCATTTCCATTCCATCGACCTTTCCTTTCCTTGGTTCGATTTCCATGCCGTCTTTACATTAATCTGAGCTTACCCGGGCGTGGGTGGGGTGACCTTCTGCGGTAGCATTGATTTCGATTTTGGCGACCTTTACTCTTAGATCTGGCGGCACTTCGATTCTGGTGAAGGCTAGTAAATCGATCCCATCCCATGATTCACGCGTTCCATCTCGCATAGCCATCTCTTGCATCCATCATCCTATGAACTACGCATCGATCCACCTCTCGTCGGGTTACGAGAGATCCGTCTGGGTTGTTGGTGGTACCTTTCCGATGTTTGTGGATGACTGTTGATTTACTTTATTGATTTACTGTTGATTCACTATTGTGATTCTTATTGTTTTACTGCATTGTTCACTTTGGGTATTTTAGTCTTTTTACATTGTTGGCTCATTACTGTGCACTATATTTTTGATATTGTTTGATATTGATTTCCTAGTGTTCAGTGTGTTTCAATGATGTTTCAGTAGTATTTTGTTTATGTGTGGTAAATCGTGCATGTGGTAATTAGTTTGATAGTTTAGTGAGTCTTATTATTCGTTTACAGTGTTTACCTAGTGGTTAGATTTATTTCCTTTAGTGTAATTGTTCTTTCCATGTTTTTAGTTAATCTTCGGCTAATTAATGCAGTATAGTAGTGATCGGGTGCTTGGTTGAATTATTTTACATCTGTTAGTTTAGTTTTGATTTGTTTGATCCTTTATCAGTATAGTAATGATGTGGTGCTTGGTTGAATTATTCACCTTTGTTTCTTGACCACTGTGTCGTATAGTGATAGTGTGGTGCTTGGTTGAATTATTTTAATCGCATTAGTTTAGTTTTGTTATTTTGTTTGATGTTTATCAAGTATAGTAATGATCTGGTGCTTGGTTGAATTGTTCACATTTGTTTCTTGATCATTGTGTTGGGAGTATGGGGAATACAATCAAAGTCCCACATTGGTAAGACATGGAAAAGATCATGTGCTTATAAGAAAAAAGATATCTCCATTGGTATGAGACCTTTTGGGTAAAGCCCAAAAACAAAACCATGAGGGCTTGGGCCCAAAGTGGACAATATCATACCATTGTGGAGATATGTGGATCTTATATGCACTAACAATTGGTATCAGAGCCATGGTCCATGTCAAGCCATGAACCTCGTACGTAGGAAGTTGAGCTCGCACGTCCGGATCAAGAGGCGGACATCGGGAAGGAAGTCTAGTTGGTGGTGACGAATTTGGCGAGGAAGTCGTGGGTTGAAGATCGGACATCAGCGAGAAAAATCCCGAGGAGGGATAGGCTTGAGGGGGGGCCCAATGTGGTCCTTCGTTTGAGGGGGGGATTGTTGGGAGTATGGGGAATACAATCAAAGTCCCACATTGGTAAGACATGGAAAAGATCATGTGCTTATAAGAAAAAAGATATCTCCATTGGTATGAGACCTTTTGGGTAAAGCCCAAAAACAAAACCATGAGGGCTTGGGCCCAAAGTGGACAATATCATACCATTGTGGAGATATGTGGATCTTATATGCACTAACACATTGTACCGTATAGTGACAGTGCGGTGCGTGATTACTTACTTTTGCACATTAGGTTAGCTTCCTAGGAATTAATAATTGGTAGTTAGATTTACTTCTTGCAGATTTAATTCTTAGGTTTGCTTTTTGATTTTGCATTTTAATAGATTCAGAAAACCCCCAGTGTTTACTTCTGTTTAAAAACAAACGTCCAGCCATTAGATTCGTTGGGAGACGATCCGAGTCAGTCCTATACTGCATTAGTGTAGTTAGGGGGTTCGGTAAATAATTTTGTAACGGTACCACGACATAATCATCGTCTATCAAAATTTTGGCGCCGCTGTCGAGGACCTTTTATAATGGCGTTCGTTTGTCTTTAAACTATAGTTTGTTTGTTTGTTTTCTTTTTCTTTTGTTATTATTGTCTTTCTTATTATCTATATTTGTTTCTCATTGTATTTGTTTGTGTGGATGACTAGGTCTTCAGGCGATAGTCTATTTGAGTCTTATGTAGCCCTCCCTCAGAGGCCCAGCTTAGGAAGAGGATTGTTGAAGAAAAGGCTAGGGAATTATAGGAGCTAGTAGATTCCCAAGTATGCCGAGTGTTTGAAAGATTTATGTATTCACAAGAAGAAGCTGAAAGAATTTCTTGCAGATTTTTATATTCTTGATATGGAGGTAGGAGATACTGTAGTTCGGTTCAGTATTTTGGACGTTATGAGGTACCTGATGAAGGATCATTCTATTCTTAGCGTGGGTACAACTGATGAGCTAAACTGCATGAACTTTATTTCTTAGTCTATTTTTTTTTTCATTTGGATATCTCTGCACCTTCTATATTTTGTTGTGATTTTATTGATTCTGATAAATCTGATGTTGATGATGATTTTTTATTAGGACCTATCTGTGGGCCCTCTTTATTGTAGACAGGGATATGGAATGTGTAGGGACTTGCGCTTCAGGCGATGCCCTAAGAATCACTTCCATCAGATGTTTTTGAGAAATGTCATTTCATGGTCGAGCATGGGATATCTTAGGTTATATTATCTCTATGTATGGTATTAAAGTAGATCCTGCTACAATTCATGTTATATCTTCTTTATCTTACCCCGCTTCTGTGTGGGAAGTTCGTGCTTTTCTGAGTCATGCAGGTTTCTACAGACGTTTTATTAGAGACTTCAGCAAGATTTCCCCTACCCTTGACCAACTTGTTGCAAAAGGAGGTGGTATTTCAGCTTAACTAGGATTGTGATGGAGATCGAGTCACCCCCATAGCAGCTTCTTTTCCAGATGAGCAACTTTTTCACCTGTAGGGTAAGACACCATGGTATGCATATCTTGCTATTTATTTAGTTGCCGTGTTGTACCTTCACATTTTACTCATGCACAAGTCCAGAAATTGAAAAGTGATGCTAAGTATTATATATGGGATGATCTTTATCTTTGAAAATTTTGTAGTGATCAGATCATTAGACGATGTGGACCTGATTATGAGTTTCATTCCATACTTACTTATTTTTTGTCATTCTCTGGCTTGTGGGGGGCATTTTGGACCCCAAAGGACTGCTAGGAAAGTTTTAGAGTCTGGTTTGTAGTGGCCCACCTTATTTCATGATGCCTCTGAATTTTACAAGTCTTGTGAGTGATGTCAACGAACAGGGAATATAGGACGTAGAAATGAAATGTCTCGCCAATCTTTGTTATTCTGTGAGATTTTTTTTATATTTGAGGTATTGATTTTATGGGTCCGTGTCCTGTATCTTTTGGATTTTCATATCTTCTTTTAGCATATGATTATGTTTCTAAATGGGTGGAGGCCATCCCCACCAGGACTGATGATTCTCTAGTTGTTGTGGATTTTGTTAGGTCTCACATATTTTGCAGATTTGGAATACCAGGGCGATCATTAGTGATCAAGGGTCTCACTTTCGTAATAGACGCAAGTCATTTTAAGCAAAGAGATCAAGTCTATACTGGAGAATACGGTGGGGCTAGACATGATGATGCTTTTTCTCCGACTTCTCCGACTTGAAAGGGGAGTGTGTTCTTTTATTTAATGCATTTATTTTCTTCCTTTCATGTTCGGAATAATTTGTATGGGTTGATTGCTTGTTTGCCTGTTTACCTAGGTTTGTTTGTCTGTTGTTGAGTCAGATAATATTCCTTATGCATGTCTTAGTATCATTTCAGAGAGGGTAAAAATTAGTTAAGTTTGATCATCAAATTATGGACTTTTTGTGTATGATAGGAGACTTCACTTGCATACAGTCATTTATTATGATGGTGAACTCTTTTTATTGATAGACTAAGCTTGATTTTGATTCACCTAGTGAGGTTATAAGCCATTCTTATCATCTACCCACTTTGGTGTGATACACGTGTGATACTTGTTACTCTAGAACTTGCTTTGAGTCTTTTCAAAACTGCAATAACATTTATTTGCATGAATATGATGAAGGATTTCACTCTTGATTCTGTTCCTTATTTGAATTGCTTGTTTAATCCACTTGATACTTCCATGTTGTCTTACTTGTCATACCTCTTCATTTATTTTCCATTGTCTTCGTATCTTTGTGGATTACCTCTACCCATATCTTTTGTTCGTATATTGGAGGAATAACATGATAAGTTGCATTGTCCGAGACGGACACAATTTTTAAGTGTGGGGGAGGAGATATTGTTTTGCTTCGTAAATGGAAGGGTTTGAAGGAGGCAACTGACCATGAAATAATTTGGCCCAATGGTGGTTATCATGAGTTCTATTCTTGAATGGAGATAATGCAATGGCTAGGTATGGAGACCCAAGAGTTACTTGATATTCAGTACGTATGCAGCAAGTATCCACAATTCTATTGAGGAATGCATGCTTCATTGAATGGTTTTGATTTTGGAAGCTACTGCAATGGGCTATTTGGGAAATGAAAAGCTGTATAAGCACTTGGCAGAGCAAGATTTACCAGGAGATGCAGATTCCAACTGAATCTCAAAATCCAGAAACAACTCAAATACAGAAACAGCAGTCCACCAATACAATAGCTTTGGGCTCAGCTGTTAATTGGATACGGAGGTTGAAAGTGCAGCTTGAAATGGTTCTTAAATCTGAGATTACTGAACTTAAGTCAGAAATTTATCGAAGAAAGCACAAGTGCTGCATGAATTGGAATTGAAAATTCTGAAATCATCTAATGAAATTTTCGAATTGGAGGAGGAAGAGACTAAGCTGCAGAATATTCTGGAGGAGAATGAAAGGCTGAGGTTTGATCTATTGAACAAAGATGACATCAAAAACTTCTGCCGAAGCCATCAAATTTCTGGAAAAATGCATAAGATATACCAAAGCTATATGAGGAAATGCAGTTTGTGCCAATGTCTAATTTCAGAGGAAGTTTTACAGTCTGGTTGAGCATAATGAAATGCTAATGATTGATCTGAGGGGACCTATTAACAGTTCAACTGAAACTTTGTCATCTAATGAAATTTTTGAATTAGTTCTGGTCATCTTCTTGTTAATATGATGGCCGACTGCTGGTTATGCTTGTCTGTTGGTTCTAGTATCAGGAATTGTTTAAAAATCTCACGGAAAAAAAAAAGATGAAATGTTGCAACAGTTTCAAGTTGAGAAGAATAACCTTGTGCAGCAGGAAAGAGATCACAGATCAAGGATCTTGAGCTTCTTTAGATATTTTTCGATCTCTGAAAATGAAGATAGAGACTCATTTGCAAGATTGTATTTATGGTTATCTAATTGGAAGAATTGCACCTGCCTTTGTTATAGAATTAACTAAACAAACTGAACATTTGCAGCACATGGGGGAAGTAAGAAGAGATTTTGTGTCTGATCAAGCAAAGAAAAATTCAGGATCTCTAGGAAAATTAGCCTCATGCTCGAGCAATACTGCAAGACCACAAAGATTCAGAATCAATGAAGTTGTTGGACTATGCTGGTAGATGGGAATTCTTTCGCTGAAGCAATATCAGCTAGCCAATCTACAAGAGAAGCTGCAGTTTTAGCTCCTAAGGGTGTTTGCCTTCAATACATTGACCAACAAGTTTTTGCTGTCATGAATCTCGTGTGTGCCAAATCAGAGATCCTGATAAGAAATAGCATGGTATTCAATGAAGTTAGAGCAAGAAGAGAAAAAAAAATGGAGAATGCCAAGGAGAAGCTGTTCTGAATCTGAAAATCCGGCAGTATTGATTCTGAAAAGAGAGCTGGGAGCCATGGCATGGGCTTGTGCGGGTTCGACAACTATTGGAACTAGCTATACATCCAAGTCTTCAGGAATTCCTGCAGAGTCCATAACCATCTAATCCACAGAAAACAATTGTTTCGGGCAGTTAATAACAGAAGTATCAGAATTATGCAAGTATCAATAGCAGCTTCCCCTATACGTGCAACCCAATCTCAACCTCAACATGTTGTACAGTGTGTTGCCCTACTTTGGTTAGCAGCTGGTAATCAGAATTGTGCATCCACTGTAGATATGCAAAAAGGAATCTGCTAAACAGCACTTGGCATGCATGGCTATGTCTCGGAGAAATTGGAAGAGGAAAGTATCAAAGCATACATGCGTTAACAAATTGGGAATATTGTTATTGAGTCCTAGTTTCCTTTTGAAGAGATAAATCTGCAGCTTTTTATGCTCTTGTCAAAGCTGCCGTTGGCCACATCACAACTGGCTGCTTGAAAGTGTTTTTAAGCGGCAACAAAAGCAGATATTTCAGAATGGTAACAGCATTAGGGATAACTGCAGAGAACGAATGGAAATTACAGCATTTTTCTGTATCATGGAAACAACTGCCACGGCAGTATCAGAATTGCATCAGATTTAAATTCTGATGCAATTGCATCTTGAATTTAAATCTGAACAACAGCTTTTTGATCAACACGTCTTCAGAATGGAAAATCTGGAGTATGTCAAGGAGGAAATTGAATTGAGAAGCTTGTATTTTCCTGAAGTTAACGTCGGAAACTGAAGTTGTCTGTCGTTAAGAGTTATTTCATTGGATAGTTATTGGAATATATTCCTCCACACACTACTTTTAAATGCAACGAATCAGGTTTATTTTTTCAATTCTTCTATTTTTGTTCTATTCATTATATCTTGATCTTCTCGGTATGTCTCTGTTGGCAGTCTACTCTTGATCTTGTTTGATTTCCGATAAATCCTTTTGATTCATGTATGGAATGTATTGATAGCGGTGGAGAAATAGATGATAAGCAAACATATGGTAGGATAGGATTACATGTTGTTTTAAGGGTACCCCACTCCTACGATCATAATGTGAGCATGAGTGCAAATATCCATTTTGGGAGGTTTTTGTATCAGGCTTGGTTTATTTGATTTGACTAGAACTCATCATACATATTGACTGTTGTAGGAGTCGAATCTTTTGAATACCCTAGATCCGGATTAAATTGGTGATCTTAAGTAACTTATTTTTCTGTCTCTAGATTATTGATCTAGGTATTGTTTGGGAAACTAATTAGGGAGTCAGTATTTCTGTGTTTTTAGTATTGCTCGGGACGCGCAAAAATAAGTGTGGGGGAATTTGATAGTCGCATTTTTATCGCGTGATTTTTATTTACATTTGGGGATTTTAGGCTCTTTGATTTGGGTAATTACGACTATTCATGATGTTTTTGCATATTGGATCTAGTTGAAATTAATTGTTTATTCCCTATAATTTCAATATTATTTTTCACGGGTGAATGTGATTTTGTAGGGAACATGAAAAGAGCTAAATCGGAGCAATTACAGTCGTCGATCCGGATCGAATTTATCACAGCCGTTGGATTTATTTCATGCAGCTTAGGGAAATTAATGGAAGCCATTTAACCCTAGATCTAATGGGTGGCTGTGATCAAAACTGGCACAATCCAGCGGCTGAGATAAATCACGCTTAAAAGCCAACTTCTTCCCATCGCGCAAAAAGAGCGACATAGAAACAGCGCGGCGTCTTC
Organism: Wurfbainia villosa; assembly: GCA_025175895.1. Taxonomy (NCBI): domain Eukaryota; kingdom Viridiplantae; phylum Streptophyta; class Magnoliopsida; order Zingiberales; family Zingiberaceae; genus Wurfbainia; species Wurfbainia villosa. The sequence continues at coordinate 4,901,017 of CM046008.1, forward strand.
TTCCCTTCACTCGCGCGGCGATAGATCTCCACTATCGCACTTTCGGCGACGTTTCCGGCGACTCCAGTGGTCTTCCCCATTTCCATTCCATCTAGCAGCCTTTCCTTTCCTTGGTCCGACGGAGCTGGCGGCTGAAGTTGGGCAGCAACAGTTTCCATCGACTGAGCAGAGATTTGGGTCTGGCCGTCTTCACCGGCGTTTCTGTTAATCCTGGCAATCGGAGCTGAGCTACCCCAGCTGGACGTGGTCGCAGAAGGCTGGGGGTGACCTTCTACTGTCGTGGTAGCGGCAGCATTGATTTCCAATTTTCGACGGCCTTTACTCTTCCGATCTAGGCGGCACTTCCTGATACCAACGATTGGTGAAGGCTAGTAAATGGTCACAGCTTCGATCCCATCTATAGTAGCGGCCGTGATTCGCACCGTTCCATCTCCGCAGAGCCATCTCTTGGCTGTCGTGGTAGCGACAATACCGCATCCATCATTGGAGTTGTGAACTACCGCATCGATCCACCTCTCGTCGGGTTTCTGACGAGAGATCCGTACCCTGAGGCAGTAGGAGTTGTTCGGTACCGTTGTAGGTCACCGGAGAGGGTGGTACCTTTCCGATGTTTGTGGATGACTGTTGATTTACTTTATTGATTTACTGTTGATTCACTATTGTGATTCTTATTGTTTTACTGCATTGTTCACTTTAGGTATTTTAGTATTTTTACATTGTTGGCTCATTATTGTGCACTATATTTTTTCAGTATTGTTTCAGTATTGATTTCTTAGTGTTCAGTGTGTTTCAATGATGTTTCAGTAGTATTTTGTTTATGTGTGGTAAATCGTGCACGTGATAATTAGTTTGATAGTTTAGTGAGTATTGTTATTCATTTACAGTGTTTACCTAGTGGTTAGATTTATTTCCTTTAGTGTAATTGTTCTTTCCATGTTTTTAGTTAATCTTGACGATTATGCAGAGTATAGTAATGATCACGATACTTGGTTGAATTATTTTCTGTCTGTTAGTTTAGTTTTTCAGTGACTGTTGATCACTATGTCGTATAGTGATAGTGCGGTGCTTGGTTGAATTGTTCACCTTTGTTTCTTGACCACTGTGTCGTATAGTGACAGTGCGGTGCTTGGTTGAATTATTTTGTGTCTGTTAGTTTAGTTTTTTAGTGACTGTTTGATCACTGTACCGTATAATAACAGTGCGGTGCTTGGTTGAATTGTTCACATTTGTTTCTTGATCATTGTACCGTATAGTGACAGTGCAGTGCGTGATTACTTACTTTTGCACATTAGGTTAGCTTCCCGGGAATTAATAATTGGTAGTTAGATTTACTTCTTGCAGATTTAATTCTTAGGCTTGCTTTTTGATTTTGCATTTTAATAGATTCAGAAAACCCCCAGTGTTTACTTCTGTTCAAAAACAAACATCCAACCATTAGGTTCGTTGGGAGACGATCCGAGTCAGTCCTATACTAAATTAGTTTAGTTAGGGGGTTTGGTAAATAATTTTGTAACGGTACCACGACACAATCACCGTCTATCAAGGACCCGACCTTACATTCACTCACACATGAGCTTACCTTAGATCCTTTTGTGACTTGCAGCTTTGCTTCAGGTCTTCACCAGGGTTCTTCGGCTCCCTCCGAAGTTCTCCCAGTGTCGCCCAACCACCATGGTTTTCCATCTCAGGATTCTCCGGGTGTCGCCTATCTTCAGCTTAGCTTAACCATTCCTGCACACTTGGTTCATCTCGTTAGACAACAATATGACCTTATCTTTGGGTCTTTACCATAATCAAAATCTATGTTCGATTATCTGATGCCTACTGCACCAATAATCTTCCCCTTTTTGATCTATGGCAAATCGACACAAAGTTAAGGGAAAAATTAATGCATAAGAGTGAAATGATTATTATGAATATGAAATAAGAATAAATTATGGAAGAAGCATAAATGCATAACTTAGTAAGTTAGCATAAGTAGGAGTATGAGTAAAACTCTTTTTCAAGTCCTCCCCCTTGACTTTAGGTGAGTACTTGAAAAAGGATCTTAGCTCTCTCCCTTAATGATTGCAACTTAAAAAGTTAAGTAATCAAGATTACTTAACATTGACCTAAATGTATAAGTTAAGTTTGTGCCCAAAAAAAAAAGGTTAAGTTAAGTAAACTTAACTTTGGCTCGATGGTTTTAAGTTTAGATTTAAGTTAAGTTATCAAAAAAAATTTTGATCCCTTAACTTTGGCTGTTTTCTCTCTCTTTTGCCATAAATCGAAAAGTGTGGAGGTTTATAGAAAAAAACTTTTCGAAACATAGTGATTATGTTTTATAAGTCCAAGTATGTTCCTATTAGATTTTGAAAATAATACTTTAAACATAAGCTCATCTAATAATATGTTCAACTTTATTTGACTTAATTGATATAGAATGACCAATAAGTCCTGATTAGAGTTGGTTAATTTAGATAATTATACTCCATGGTTCATATTGATGCACTAGACCTATATCTAGAATCAGGAGTAAAGTCCTAACATCTCACGCCCATCTACATGGCTAAGTACACAAACACATTTGTCCTATGTGTTGTGAGATGTATTGACTCCTTAAATCTATATGTGAATGCTTTCTAGAGTAAGCCCTAGGCTAGTTCCATTTTGTATGAAAAGTAAAAATAGAATAGAGTATAACAAAAATATAAGTTTTAAGTCCTACTCTATTATGCACATACCTAATTTTCGTCTAAGTAGACTAAACTTTGCTTCGGGTAAGGGCTTGGTAAATAGGTCTGCTAGGTTCGATTTGGACTCCACGTATTCGAGTTGTATGGTCCCACTTGCTACAAGTTCTCAAATAAAGTGGTGTTTGACCTCTATATGTTTGGTCCTAGAGTGACAGATTGGGTTCTTGGTTAAATTAATTAAACTAATGTTATCGATGTAAATTTTAGTATTGTTAAAGTTTAAGTTAAAGTCTTTGAGAGTGTGTTTATCCAAAGAAGCTGAGCGACACACTCACCCATTGCGATGTTTTAACAGTCTAAATTTTAGTTCATATATTTTTATTTAGAGAAAAAAAAAATAGAAATAAGAATCGGAATAAAAAAAAGAATTCGAATAAATGGTTCGTTAGCCGAGGCTCGAACCATGAACCTTTGGTTTGGGAGAATAAGCTTCCTACCACTAAACCATATGTTACCAATGAGTAGGATACAACAGAATATATCTATAGGCAGGAAAAAAAGAGAAGTTGATTAATTTGGCTAATCATTTAAAGGGGTAATTAAGTTAAGGAAAAACCCTAGTTATATATTTTTCTCTTCCCTAAACTCTTCTCTCCATCTTCCTCTTCTCTCCATCTTCCTCTTCGTCCTCTCATCCCTCTCTCTCTCTCTCTCTCTCTCTCTCTCTCTCATTTTTTTCAGTCGCCGAAGCATCTCTCTCTCGTTCTTCCTCCACCGAATCAAAGAAAGGAGCAACCTTTCGTTGAGTTCTCTTCAAAAAATATTTTTCCAGAATGTGATCGATTCTCCCCTTGATTTTTCCTCCACGGTGCAAGCCACCTCCATCTCCAATTACTTTTCTCCACCGTGGGATAATTCAAGAGGGATCTCCTCAAGGTGTTAAATACTGAAAATTTAAAATATTAAATTAAATGGACAAGGAATTAAGGAAAATAATCCTGGAAACTTTTCGGGATTTTGTAGGGAATTTTAGAAATTTTTCTGGAATTTTTCTGAATTAAACAGGGCTTGTACGGGGTATTTACGTAGATAAGAAAAATCGGCTTTTAAAAGGCCTGCTTGAATTATCTGACCTAAGGTTGTAAATAGAAAACTTGGATTTTTCTAATTCCCCGATTCCTTTTTCACGCGCCGCCTCCTCTCCACTCGCGAGCCCGACGCCCTTCGCCATCGCCGCCGTTCATAGTGGCCAGGTCACCGTCGTTACGGTTGACAGCCACGTCGCCGCCTCCTCTCGATTTCTCCTCACGCAGCCACACCGTCGAGCCTCTCTTCCTCGCGTCGCAACCGCCGCAGCACCTTTCCGCCGCCACCCCGGCGCGTCGCGTGCTCGCCGTCCGACGTCGAGGTTACGCCGACGTCGCTGCTGACAGCGGCCTTCGCCTTCGCAAAGCCGCCTCCCTGTGCCTGGTCGCCCACGAGCCGCGACCCTCTGCGGCCAGCGTCTGCGACCAGGGGCCGTCATTCTTGCTGTTTCTTCTTCCCAGCACTGACTCTGGGATCACCGCCGTGAGCCCTCTGCCTCGTCGATGATCGTGGTATCTAGGTCAAAATTGGGGATTTTCTGCCGGTGAGATTCCAATCAGTGGTAAGCTCAGTTTGTTTCTTCTATTCGTCGGCAGTGGTTAATTTTTAATTAATTGCGATGTTAGGTTGAAGTGGTCAGCCTTGAAACAAGGGTTGAGTCGCCTGTAGAGGTTAGGGAGCGAGTGGTGAGGGTGTGAGGGTCTAGTTGTTGGAGTCGAAATGCGGTTAGGGTTGGAGGTGGTCGTCGACGGTTGTGTAGGCGACTGCAGTGTGAGCCGGAGTTGTGGGTTGATTTGGGCTGATTTTGGGGTTTTGGTTGGTGCGATTTGGGTTGATGTAGGTTGTCTAGTAATTGGTATGTTAAGTGAGCTATGAATGGTTGAATGTGTATTGATGCGTGAGATAGCTATTTGGGTTTTGGTTCCATTCGTGGATGGCGAATTGGGTGTATCGAGGTGTTGTGCTCGTATTCGGTAGATTAAGTGAATACAGGTTCGATGTAGAATTTATCTAATCGATGTCGTGTGTTTGGATTTGATGATAATTATGTTATATGCAAGTTTTGATCACGAGACAGGTCCACGGACATGAAGGTTTCACATTTCGAGCAATTTATATAAGGCGGGTATTTTGACTTGTCTTTTTGATATAGTCATGTTGATATGCTAGATAGTTATAGCTTGCAATAGTTTTCATGTTTATCTACCTTGCATGTTATTATGCCTATTTGACACATGCATTTGATCAGTTTATAGTTATACTTTCCCTGTTTTACTTGGATCATGTATATGTACCTTTTTATTGTGCATATTATTCGGATACGTATGTTAGTTGGTATTACATGCTTTAGTGTCATGCACCATCTTGCATGATTGCATCTTTGGGCCGACGGGTTCCATTATTGTTGAGCCATGAGATTACATAACTCGCACACACTACCACTCATGGATTAGTGGTACATCGAGAGGGTGTGCATTGCTCTGTCGAGCTCATTGCGCCTCATGGGTAGTAATGAGGCGTGTGTAGCGAGACAGGATCCCTCCTCTGGTCTATGACACCGGGAGATGAGAGCTTAGCTCCCCCACTATGTTTGGGGCAGGAGGATAGGTGTACTCCGACAGCATCCTGTCCACTCGGTCACTCAGGAGCAGTAATGGCAGAGTGCACAGTTGTCATAGCCCTACCCACTCGGCTTCACCATCGCGTGTGAGGCGGCTGACTGGCGTCAGGGGTGACCATGTCATATGCACGACATGCATTTTTGCACGGATTGCATTTGTATTGTGTTTGCTGCATTATTGTATTGATGCCTTGGATGTTGCATATGATTGTCATGCATACAGGATTCATATTCATTTATGGTGATGACTTTATCTCTTATAGTAGGGCACATGCTCCTATATCAGAGTAGGAGATTCAGGTGAGTACAGTCCTTTTGTATTTAGATCTTGCTTACCATATATATGAGACTGTACTGGCATGATTAGTATTGTTAGCTATTTCTTGCTATTCATATCGATAAATATCCGCTAAGTTCTTTGAACTTATCCCGTGGTTTTATATTTATTTCAGGATGATGCTGTCAGGAGAGTCCAGCTGCCAATCCCCCTCGTCGAAATAAATAGGTTTTATTGGTCTATTGGTTTTTGGATTTTGTATAGAGGATATGTATAGGTCCTGATGTTGTGGTTATGTACTTATGGAAGTTTGGGAATAATTGTGGTGTCCTTATGGACTATTCAAGTAGTTTGGTTGTATGTTCCTGCTCAGATGGCAGAAGGGGTAAGTCTAGATGTTATAGACTTCATTTATTTACTATGATGGTTGGCCTGAGGCCTTATGATTTGCGTGTGTAGATGTTTTTGTTCCGGTCGTGTTGACCGATGTATAGTGGCCGTGTAGGCCTTGTATAAAAATTGATATTGTCACCCGTACAGGGGAGATGCTGCCGGATTTTTGTCTGGCGGGGACTCCCTCGGGGCGTGACACAAGGACTTGGTAGAGGATCACGCTAAAACAAAGGAACACGTAGGAGGTCTTCTCTTTACGAAATCTAACGGTATAAATTGGTGAAAAAGCGTAGGAAGTAAGTATTGCTCACCTGCAGTATAAGTTGTTATCGTATGTCATTGATATATTTTTTTTGTGCTTATTATTTCCAGTTACATGGTTGAGCAGTTTATACGTATGTATATGAGCCAATTATGCATAGTATTTTTAGTTACATGATTTTTATCCGTTATGTCATGTTTGATTTAGTATCATGTTTAGATCCATGATAAGAATGTGATTTATGATCATGCATGTTGTAGATGAGTTGTAGCTTACAATTATATGCATGATGTAGAGTAAGATGTAAAAATATTTCCTTTATAAAGAAAATTTAAAGATGCTTCCCGTTCGAATTGGGGATTAAGAGCACAACAATCTTCAATATACTCTCCATTTCAGTTTTGGGGGTCAAGAGCATAATGGTCTTTATGGTGCTCCCCATTCGTGGTTTAGGGGATTAAGAGCATTTTTTTCAGTATGTATAGGAATATAAGTATAAAGGAAGTATTTTACTTTTGAAAAGGCATGTACCGGGCATCAGTTTCGCCCATGGGCCAAGGCCTTCAGTTCAGTTACCCTAGTAGGTTCGGTGGTTGGCCACCTTGGCCTATTAGGAAAGCACGCATTGGTACTATATCGGGCCCATATTCAGAATGATTATTAATTTGAAGTATAAGTATAAGTATAAGTAAAAGTTTTCAAAGTTAATCATTCCAGTTCAGATACACTGTTTACAAGTTTTAAAATACTTAAGAGCATGGTTTATACAAGAGACATGTATTCAGAGTTATGATTTCCAGTTATGCTTACATATGTATCAATGTATCAAGGGTAAGAGAACTAGTTGCATGATTTCATACGTTGCATGTTTTTGTAAGCATAGAAAGTACTTATTAAATGTTATTGCTTACAGTTTACATTTCCTTATACTGCAGATAAAGGTAAAGGAAAGCTTCAGTAAGGTGGCATAGCGGATGAAGTGCTTGGAGTGTGTGGCAATGGAATAGTGGAAATAAAAGATCCTAAGTGTAGATGTCTAAACCAGATTTTAAGTTTCTAATTGTTTTTTTTATATTGTTGAAGTTCAATTGGATTGTTTATGGTTGAGACCAAAGAATGCTAGAGTCATGTTGGGTTAGTCTTAATACTTGCATGTTATGTGAAGATCTTGAAATGATTATTGTTTAAGCAATGTCAAAGTCCTTATGATCATTTTAGTTGTTAGCATATTGCGTTATTATAGCGTCAGAGTAAGAGTAGAAAGTACAAAATCTATAACAATCTCTCCCTTATGGGAGGGGTGGTACAGTTGGTATCAAAGTAAGATAAGGAAGAATTAAAGAAACAGATAGTAAAGTAGTGACATCTCCCCTAGTAGAGAGTGGAAAGACTAGGGGGGGGGGTGTTACAAGATGGTATCAGAGCGGGTTCCACCCTTCCGTCACACACACATCGAGCATCAGTCCTGCCGCCTCCAAGTAAGCAAGTATTAATCTGCTTTATTTACTTTATGAGTAGTAAGGAATGCTTCTTTTAAGTTAAACATGCTCACCTAGAATGTTCTCTTTGAGTTAAACATGCTTGCATATATATATATATATATATATATATATATATAAAGATGATAGACAGTAAGTAATAGAGCATACCTAGATATGTATGTGAAGATGATAAAAAGTAGTGATAATAGCCTTATAGTGGTTTCACTTTATCATCTTATGAAGAGCAGGAAATGCCTCGAGAAAGACCCCGTGGAGGATAAGAAATGAATGAAGAAGTACCACCACCTGCCTGGATGCAGATAGTCACTCAGCTCCAACAACAAGTGGCAGAGCAGCAGCAGGTCATCAATACCTTAATAACGAATCAACGAGAAAATCCTGTTACTCAGCCAGAGACTCAGAATGTCATTCCCATTGCATCTTCTGCCCCACCAAACCCACCAACAACTCTAGTGGGAGGGGTGAGACAAGAGGCCTATCTGATTTAATGGAAAAAGCTGAAGCCAGAGAGTTTTGTCGGTGCCAGTGAACCATGGGATGCTCAGGCATGGTTCAAGATAGTAGAGAGCATAGTGGAACTGCTGGACTGGCCTGAGAATGAGAAAGTTAAGTGCGCCTCGTTCTGTCTGACCTGATATGCCAGAATGTGGTGGGAGTGAGTAAAGGCTAAGAGGGTGGTGAACCAAATGTCATGGACGGACTTTGAGACGGAGTTCTTCCATATGCGAGCCACCAATAAGCATTATGATGAGTTCACGGAGTTCCGACAAGGGGATTTATCAGTAGATGAAGCGATAAAGAAGTTCAATAGGTTGGCTCGTCTATGCCCGGAACTAGTCAGTACTGAGAAGGAAAGAATTAGGTTGATGCTAAAGACGTTGAGACCGGAGATAGCTCTGAATGTGGCTGGTGGAATTAATAGACCACAGACTATTGAAGAGCTAATCAGCAGTGCGCTAATCACGGAGCATTACACGAATAGTATCAAGCACCAGAAGCTAGCCTCGATAGAAAGAAAAAGCCAGGGAAGTTCAAGAGGTCAGAAACCTCAGAGCAGTAATTTGAATTGGAAGCAAAACAACAATGGCAAGAGGAAACAATGGAATAATGCAAAGGGAGGTTCAACCATTAAGCAACCTACGTATCCTACATATTCTAAGTGTGGGAGGAAGCATCTAGGAGTTTGCCGTCAGGGCGTGAGCGGGTGTTATATATGTGGTGTCGAGGGACACTTCACCAAATAGTGCCCCACCAAGACCAATCTACCTCCGTCATAGTCTACTCAGTATGGAGGTAGACCAGCTCAGCTACATCAGATGCAGGGAGCACTGGAGGGTCCTTACATCAGCCAAGAAAGATTGGAGGCCCCATCAGTTATACCTAATGCCCGAATCTTCTCCCTCACCAAGGAAGAGGTAGTAAATGCTTCTACGGTAGTCATAAGTCAGATACCTATCCTTAGTCAGCATGCTACCGTACTGTTTGATACTGGGGCAACCCATTCTTTCATGTCTATAGCATTTGTTAAGAAGATAGATATAACTCTGGATGTCTTAGATATTCAGTTTTTAACGACCCTACCTTTGGGTGAAATAATGACATCTACACACTAGTTGTGTGTCGTGCCGGTCAGAATTTCAGATAGAGAGCTTTATAGTGATATGATCTTGCTGGACATGCATGACTATGATGTCATCTTTGGAATGGACTTTCTGAGCAAGTATGGTGCTTCCATTGAGTGCCGTAAGTGAAGAGTAGTATTTCAACCCGAGACCGAGGCCAAATTTGAGTTTATTGGAGAACCAAGGAAGAAGACTAAGAAGTTCTTGTCTGCCATGGAAGCTCAGAAGATGTTAGCTAGTGGATGCACTAGGTATTTAGCATATATAGTTGATACTAAGCAAGAAAGAAGCCAAAAGCTAGAAGAAGTCCCAATTGTATTTGACTACCCGAGAGTATTTCCTGACGAACTACCAAGACTAGCACCTAGTGATGTGAGCAAAACATATAGGGTGCGTTTGGTTCAAGTAATCATACATAAACTTGGTTATGTGATTACCAGGGAATAAAACATAACCTTGAAATAAAGTATAACCTTTGATAAAAACCATGTTTGGTTGGAAGTTTTAATATATAACTTAGTTTAACATTTTACTAAATTATCCTTTGTCTTTTGCTAAATCAATTCGATGATGACGACGGAAATATTAATGATGACGGCAACGATTGGCCGGCGATAGTATCCGACCGACCGACAATGGCGGTGATCGACTAGTGGCCGATCGGCAGCGGCGATGACCGACCGACCGCGGCGACGGTTAACCGGTCGGCGGCGACGACGGTGGTCGATTGATCGACGACAACAAAGACGATCGATCAACCCACGGCGACAATGATGGGCGATCGATCGACGACGACGGATACTAGCCGAGCAACGGTCGACGGTAGCTGGCGGCGACCGTCGGTCGACGATGGGCGACGACGGTCAACCGACGATGGGCGGAGGCAGCGACGGATAGCGACGGTGGCGGCGGCAGCGATGCTTGACGGCGATAGCACGGTGGTGGCAGCGAAGCGAGCGGCGAGCGGGCGATGCGACGGCGACGACGAGCACGACGGGCAGCGGCCGACGGCGAGCGGCGGCTGACGGCGATGCGCCGGCGCGGCGGCGGCGCGACGATGGGCAACGATGGTGGGCGACGGTCGGCGACCGGCGGCGGTGGTCGGCGACGGGCATTGACCAATGATGGGCGACAAATCGATTGAGTTTTGACAAATTAACATTTAATATATTGCTAGGGGTAATATTGGAAAAAAAATTCCTTAACCCCGGGAATCAACAAAAACCTTGGAGAACCAAGGTTTTCCTATTCCCCCTAAAAAGGTTTTTGTCCATAATCAGGTAATGAACAATTACCAAGTAATTGTTCATAACCTAAACCAAACAAGGTTTTTGTTGATAACCTAACAAGGTTATCAACAAAAACCCCCAACCAAACGCACCCATAGTGTTTTAGGAGTAGTTTTCGCTCACATCTTATTACATTTTGTGATAGTTTCATGCATATGTTACTATGTTTTTACATGCATTTCTTATTTTCTGGTTTGGAGGTCTGTTCGTTGTACTTTTATGTGTAGGTTGGCTTTTCAGGGGGAAAAGACGCATTTCCGGAGCGAAAGAAAGACATTTGACGCTATACGCAGAGTGGGACACGGTCAGGGCATGTGGATTCACACGGCCGTGTCCGATGGGCGAAGAATAGCACACCAGGGCCGCACACGTCCTGACCGTGTGGAAACACACAGCCGTGTGGCGGCTCGATGGATTTACACGACTAGGGTTTTTTCCGGATTTTGCAGCGGTCCGAGGCGATATCTATATAAGAATGGCTCCGCCCAAACCCTAGGGGGGAGGCATGACGGTTAGGATGGCACGCCGAAGCCCTAAAAAGCTTCGGTAACTCGCAACGGGAAGGAGGAACGCCGCCGGAGGTCCACAACTTACAATACAACGCCGGAGAGAAGATCACGAAGCATTGTATATCTCTATTTCTGTGCTTTATCTCTATTGTATTCAAACTTAAACATGTTTTGTGATTCTTCCATCGTATTTATGGAGTAGTACTTTTGATTATAGGATTAGGGAGTAGCTTATGTACATAGACAATGTTGGTTCATATTAAATTCTGGCCAAAAGTTTGATTTGACAATTGGTAGTTGCTCTCTATTATATCTTCGTGAGTTTGGCTTTCTTTCCACTGTGGCAAGCGTCTGAGGTGGTGTGACCCTCAAAATCTAGATTTAGGAGGTTTGATCAAGGAACCTAGGGGTAAACCTGACCTCCCATAACTGCGGGGAGAAGGGAGCGGTGGAATCGGAAACGGTCCACTGCAAGGATTGATTTGGCATCCTCGCACCCTCTATCTCGTCCTTTTGGGTGAGGATAGCTCCCGGTGAATGCGGCAGCTCTGCGGGAGAGTGTATGATGTCCCTTCCCCAAAATCGTAGGTAGACGTTTAGACGATGCCAATTGACAACATTGTTCTGTGGTACACAAGTGAAATAGAAGTCCTAGAATCGCCTTTTAAGACCCCGACACACTCTTTTCCTCTTCCGTGTGACACCGCACAGAGTAGGGTCCACCGACCAACCGACTCTCTCAGAGATTTCGTCCAAACAATCACAACCACTTAGTGTATTGGTATTCGAATCCCAGTCCCTGTGGGATCGATAAATCTTTATTACTTGACGACATCTGTGCACTTGCGGGCGTTGAGCGCGAGTGCGCACTTTGAGTCCACGACGATAGCCATCACGAGATTTGAGGTCGCGCCCGTGCGCATCAAGTTTTTGGCGCCGTTGCCTGGGACTGTCGATTCGATATCAAATCGAACGGCGGTAGATTGGATCGAACTTAGGATTAGATTAATTTCCTGCTTTATTTTTCTTTTTTAGTTTATCTTATCTGCTTAGTTCTATTTTCCATATTTAGATTTAGTTTTTATTTTTAGTAGTAGTTTTCTGTTTACTTATTGCACCTTAGGTTTTTATTTGCTAGATTTATTTATTTTCTGCTTTTAGGATTAGGTTAGCACTCTTATTTTTGTGGTTTGGTTCATCGTATGCTTAGAAGACTAGGATCGGAAGGTCTAATTCCGATCGATTTAGAGATTGAGCGAACCTTTCACCATCGGAGAGTAGTACAGCGAAAGATGGAAGATCAAGCTACATCCGAGGTGAACATAGGAAGCCGACCTCTGCGGGACTACACAACTCCTAGTGCTAGAGGATTCAGGCCGAGCATAGTTGGACCATCGATTTCAGCAAATAACTTTGGGCTGAAGCCGACACTTATACATATGGTCCAGCAGAGCCAATTCGGGGGAGCTGCGACTGAAGACCCGAACCGGCATCTTGAGGCTTTTCTCGAAATCTGCTCAACCATGAAACTGAACGGAGTCCCTTATGACGCGATCTGCCTGAGCCTGTTCCCGTTTTCATTGCGGGATAAGGCTAAGGCATGACTTCACTCCTTACCCTCTGGCAGCATCACCACATGGGAGCAGTGTGAGCAGCAATTTCTGAATAAATACTTCCCACCAAGTAAGACTGCTCATATGCGCCACCTTATCACTAGCTTTCGCCAGAAGGAGGGGGAGTCCTTGTTCGAAGCATGGGATCGCTACAAGGGGCTACTTTATCAATGCCCACACCACGGACTGGAGAGGTGGTCGGTGATCCACATTTTCTATAATGAGATCGCTTACGCCACAAAGATGTCCCTAGATTCTGCCGCAGGAGGAGCTCTAATGAACAAGACCATAGAGGAGGCAGAGGAGCTTATCGAAGAGGTGGCCCAAAACCACCATTAATGGGCCTCCGAACATGGTCAACCCACGCCTGCGGCAGGACGATACACTATCAACTCCATTGACCACCTTTCAACGAGGATGGACGCGCTCAGCAGACAGTTTTAATCTTTGAATCCTTCATCTGCATACGCGGCCATCGACTTTGGAGAAGGAGAGGCAGCGTATCGTGAGGATCACTATGTAGGGAAGGGGACCGCAGACGAGCAGATTGAGCATTGTGACATGATTGGGGACTATGATCAAAGGCCCCACAACCCGTACTCTAATACCTACAATTCCGGATGGAGGAGTCACCCAAATTTCTCCTACAAAAATAACTCGGGAAAACCCCAACCATTCTGAGGGTACGGGCAACAGCAGGGCAATAGGTAGCAACCACAGAAGTCCAGACTGGAACAAATGATGGAGGACTTCATCGCTACCCAAACTAAGGCCAATGAGGAATTCCGTCGCCAGCATCAAAAGTCTGAAGAAGCACTGAGAGACTTGAAGGCCACAGTTGACGGCCTTGCAAGTCATACTCGAATGTTGGAGATGCAAGTGGCCTAAATAGCCCAATCCGTGTCACAACCTGTGAAGAGCTCTCCGGCGAGCCAAGGAAAAGAGGAAGGAGTGGGGCCAAGTAGTCAATTCGCCAAGGGGTGTGCAGCCATGATTACCACCCTACCTGACCAATCTGAGTTCGAAGAGAAGATTCCAGTACAACTTGAGGACCCTGGTGAATTCGTTATTCCCTGCTCGATTTATGGGGAGAGCTTCGACGAAGCACTATGCGACTTGGGATCATCGGTCAGTGTGATTCCCTACGTATATTTTCTGAAGATTGGACTAAGCGGGCTCCAACCAGCGAATCTTGGTATTCGTATGGGGGATGATTCAGTGAAGGAGCCCGGTGGCCTGCTACCACATGTTCCTGTGATGATTGAGGATTTCGTGATACCCATGGACTTCATCATACTGGACACAGGACCGAATCCCATCATTCTGGAAAGGCCTTTTCTAGAAACCGCAGGGGGCGTGCATAGATGTGAAGGCACACCAGATCTCCCTGGAGGTAGACGGGGAGATCATCCTTTTCAGTCTTTCGGAGCACAGAGCTCCCTACTTTTACCACTTCACGATTAGCAGATTGAAGCCAGAACCTCCAGATGCAGATCCCGAGACGGATGAATGGAGGTTCACTGAACCACCGGAGCCGAGTTGATAGAAGAGTGCAGTCGAACTAAACGACCTTAAACAAAGTGCTTCTTGGGAGGCAACCCAAGTTTAGTTGTAGATTTCCCTTTTCTATTGCATTGCATACATGTGTTTGATTTTAGTTTTGATTTCCATCACATTTAGAGTTAGGAGTAGAATAGAACTTTGCTAGGCAAACATGAAACTCATATTAGTCTACACGGCGAAGTGTATGAACAAATTCGGGCCATGGTGCATAAATGGTAGAAAAAAGGGGACACATGGCCTGGACGTGTGTTTTCCCACGGTTGTGCCCGCTTGACCAGAGGCGCACATGGCTTGGTCATGTGTTTTCACACGGCCGTGGCGCGCGAGGTTAAAAGGGGTGAGCCGTGTGTTTTCACCTCATTTGCGCCGTGTGCTTCAAAAGTTCTTGCCCTAGCCATGTGATTTCGTCTTCCCCTTCCTCTAGAAGCATTTTCAACCTCTTAAGAATCCAAAAGGAGCAAGGATGAGGAGGACCAAACTTTTTCGCAATAATGAACATAGAGATAGGTACAATATGCTCTCTACTCGTAAAATTATTGCTACTAGGTACTTAGATGAGGATTTTCTAGCATCCTTAGGGTTGTTAGGTGATGTGCAAAACCTATTTGCAAAAATGGGGTGGGATGAGATTATGGGAATAAGGCACCTAACCTACCCTAGGATAGTTTTAGAATTTTTGAGTTCTTTAGAGGCAGAAGTTTTAACGGGTAGAGAGAGCGAGGAGGGTAGGATAACTTTTAGGCTTTTTAATATTGAGCATGAGTGGACCTTTCACCAATAGAACACATGCTTTGGCTTGTCCAGTGGAGGAGAGAGAAGAACCCCTAATGGGTACAACTCTCATATGATTTGGACTGAGTTGACAGGGGAGCACGCTTATGACCCATCTAGGGCCAAAGTGTCGTGCCTCCAAAACCCCATCTTTCGATACCTACACCGCATCATGGCCATTACTATATTTGGTCATGGAGAGAGTGACGGTGTAGTTAGAGCTAGCGAACTACTTTGCCTATGGGATATGCTACAAGAAAGGAGTAGCATCGATGTAGGGTCCCACTTCATCAGACACTTAGTGAAGATGGGCAAAGTAGCACGTGGAGAGATCAATGTGGGAGGCCTACTTACCCACATTTGTTATAGGATGGGATACGATTACACAACATTGGAGAGTATAGAGGGGAGCCCTAGGATCGACCTAAGAGTATGCATGGCCATGAAGATGATTGTAAGAGAAGGAGACTCCTTATGCTTTGTAAGGAAAAATCTTACGACCCTTAGGCTCCCCGATCCGGATCGTACCACCATCACCATACGCACCAACTGGCGCTTGGACCTGATAGTGGAATCCCCTCCACATGAAGGACCATCCACATCAACGCCCATCTCTCCACCCTTGTATCACTCTTCCTCCAGTCCACACATGCATAGGAGCCCACCTAGTCCACGCCGACATGAGCCTACACCTGCACCACCATCTTTTTCTACTTTTGAGCAGGATGCAAGTACGTCGGCATATGATATCTCGGAGTTTCGATTGCGCCTCAATGACATTTACACTGAGCAGCAGACGCAGGGGCAGCGTGGGAGGAGCAGAGCGTCTACCAGCAGGCGAAGTTCCAGGGATTCCAGGAGCCTTTCCAATGGGCAGAGGAGTTCTACGATGAGGCCCACATATACTTCCAGGAGGAGGCTGCTCGTCGCCAGGATGAGGCCGCCTACCGCAGGGAGATGCGGCAACATATGCACGTCCAGCAGGCACAGTGGGCTAGGGAGGAGAAGCACCGAGCAACCGTTGCATCCACCAGTTCCCAGATCGACCACATGTATATGTGACATCAGCAGCTCAGCAGCAGGTTCTCTCAGGATCCAGAGATGTCGAGGCTCCCAGACTTTCCACCTCGTCCACCATATTAGAGGTATATTTTTGTTTAAGTCTGGGGGGAGACCCCAAAATATATTTTGTTTTGTTTTCCTAGTAGTACTTTCTTTTTTGGTATTTTCATTTGTTCATGCATGCACGAGTTGTTTAGTTCCTTTCAGTACTTAATTTTTGTTATGTTTAAGGCTACCTCAGTAGTATTTTTTAAAAGAAAAAAAAGTTGCTTGCATGAGTTGTTCCCATAGGTAGCTTAACTTCATTTATCCTGTGGTATTTTATTCTATTTGCTTTATAGAATGTTCTAGACTTACACTGGTTAGCTTTGGATTTGCACTTACACATATCGAACATTCTGAAAGGGAGAATCTAGTACATACCTAGTTATGATTCACCTCAATAGTCTAGTACATTGGAATCCATAGGTAACTCTAGGTTTAGTATTTTAGTTACTGGAGATGCTCGAATTGTGTAAGCCCATTTGGAAAAATCAAAATCCCAGCGAGCTGAAAAATAAAAAGAAAAAAAAAGAGAGAAAAAAAAGAGAGAGATTGAGAGGGATAAAAAATAGTTGTCGTGGGTAGAAATGACTAGGTGCCCCTTTGAGACCGAGTTAGGTTACTGGGGAAACACCTCCCAATTTCTCTAATACTGAGCACGCCTTTGAGACTTTATGCTAGATCTAGGGAACAACCCTCGCTTTGGGCAGGTAAGTGCCTAAGAGTCGGAAAACTTAGGAAAGCTATGGGGTGACGACTTAACTCACCATGGAACGGGCATCCCCTAAGAATGATTCGCCTAGCACGAGCACAAGGAGCTAACTTAGTGAACTTCTAGAACATATTTGTTTTGCTTTGATTGCAAATACCACTTGATAAATTTAGTTAACATGATAATTATGGAACAATATTTTAAAATTTCATGGCACTGAGGTTTGCTTGAGGACAAGCAAAGATTTAAGTCTGGGGGAAGTGATGCGAGCAAAACATATAGGGTTTTAAGCGTAGTTTTCGCTCACATCTTATTACATTTTGTGATAGTTTCATGCATATGTTACTTGGTTTTTACACGCATTTCCTATTTTCTGGTTCGGAGGTCTGCTCGTTGTACTTTTGTGTACAGGTTGGCTTTTCGGGGGGAAAAGAAGCGTTTCCGGAGTGAAAGAAGGACATTTGATGCTAGACGCAGAGTGGGACACGACTAGGGCATGTGGATTCACACCGCCGTATCCGATGGGCGAAGAACAACACACCAGGGCCGCACACGGCCTGGCCGTATAAAAACAAATGGTCGTGTGGCGGCCCGATGGATTTGCGTGACTAGGGTTTTTTTCCAGATTTTGTAGCAGTCCGAGGCGATATCTATATAAGGATGGCTCCGCCCAAACCCTAGAGGGGAGGCACGACAAGTAGGACGGCACGCTAAAGCCCTAAAAATCTTTTGTAACTCGTAGCAGGGAGGAGGAATGTCGCCGGAGGTCCACAACTTGCAATACAACGTCGGAGAGAAGATCACGAAGCATTGTATATCTCTATTTCTGTGCTTTATCTCTATTGTATTCGAACTTAAACATGTTTTGTGATTCTTCCATCGTATTTATGGAGTAGTACTTTTGATTCTAGGATTAGGGAGTAGCTTGTGTACATAGACAATGTTGGTTCATATTAAATTCTGGCCAAAAGTTTGATTTGACAATTGGTAGTTGCTCTCTATTATATCTTTGTGAGTTTGGCTTTCTTTCTGCTGTGGTTAGGTGATACGAGGTGGTGACAGCCCTCGTAAATCTAGATTTAGGAGGTTTGATCAAGGAACCTAGGGGTAAACCTGAACTCCCGTAACTGCGGGGAGAAGGGAGCAGTGGAATCAGAAACGGTCCACCGCAAGGATTGATTTGGCATCCTCGTACCCTCTATCCCGTCCTTTTGGGTGAGGATAGCTCCCGGTGAATGCGTCGGCTCTGCGGCAGAGTGTATGATGTCCCTTTCCCAAAACCGTAGGTAGACGTTTAGACAACGCCAATTGACAATATTATTTTGTGGTACACAAGTGAAACCGAAGTCCTAGAATCACCTTTTAAGACCCCGGCACACTCTTTTCCTCCTCCGTGTGACACCGCACAGAGTAGGGTCTACCGATAGTCCTCACCAACCGACTCTCTCAGAGATTTCGTCCAAACAATCACAACCACTTAGTGTATTGGTATTCGAATCCCAGTCCCTGTGGGATCGATAAATCTTTATTACTTGACGATATCCATGCACTTGTGGGCGTTGAGCGCGAGCGCGCACTTTGAGTCCACGACGATAGCCGTCACGAGATTTGAGGTCGCGCCCATGCGCATCACCTAGAAGGGAAGTTGAGTTTGAGATCGAGCTTATTTCTGGTACCCACCCAATCTCAAAAGCACCCTATCGTATGACTCCAGCTGAATTGAAAGAGCTTCAGGACCAATTACGAGAGTTACTAGACAAGGGATTCATCTGCCCTAGTCATTCCCCATGGGGAGCTCCAGTGTTGTTCGTGAAAAAGAAAAATGGGTCTATGAGGATGTGCATAGACTACCGAGCCTTGAATCAAGTGACGATCAAGAACAGATATCCTCTGCCAAGGATAGAGGATTTATTTGATCAATTGAGGGGAGCCACAGTCTTCTCCAAGATTGACTTACGGTCCGGTTATCATCAAGTAAGAGTTAAAGAAGATGATATATTGAAAATAGCCTTCCGAACGAGGTATGAACACTATGAGTTTGTGGTAATGTCTTTCAGAGTGACAAATGCACCCGCTATGTTTATGGACTTGATGAATCATATATTTAAGGAGTTCCTTGACAAGTTTGTGGTCGTCTTCATTGATGACATCCTTATCTACTCGAGAACCCAGGAGGAACACGTTGAACACTTGAAAACAGTCTTACAGATCCTTCAGCAAAGACAGTTATATGCAAAGTTCTCCAAGTGTGAGTTTTAGCTTGATCGAATGTTGTTTCTGGGACATGTTATTTCAAAAGATGGAGTTATGGTAGACCCGACAAAGATAGAAGCGGTCAGTAATTGGGGTCAACCAAAGAATGCCAGTGAAGTCAGAAGTTTCCTCGGATTAGCGGGGTACTACCGGAAGTTTGTGAAAAACTTCTCAAGGATAGCTTCACCGTTGACGGTTCTTACCAGAAAGAACAAGAAGTTCGAATGGACCAAAGATTGTGAAAAGAGCTTGCTTGAATTAAAGAGGAGACTCACAAGTGCTCCAGTGCTTACCCTTCCAGAAAGTAATGAAAGATTTGACATGTATAGTGATGCGTCCAAGATGGGACTCGGAGCAGTGCTTATGCAAAAGGGTAAAGTCATTGCTTATGCATCTAGACAACTCAAGGACTACGAAAAGAATTACCCCACTCATGACCTTGAGTTGGCAGCAGTGGTCTTTTCTTTGAAAGTTTGGAGACATTACGTATATGGAGTCCAATACAAGATTTACACAGATCACCAGAGTCTGAAGTATTTCTTCACTCAGAAAGATCTGAATATGCGACAGCGCAGATGACTTGAGCTAGTAAAGGACTATGACTGTGAAATCCACTATCATCCTGGAAAGGCAAACAAAGTAGCAGATGCACTGAGTAGAAAATCATACGCCACTTTGATGTCCCTAGCAACACTATCCCAACCACTAGAGAAAGAGATAATAAATTTTGGGGTTGAGATCATTTCTGGATAGCTCTCCGCCTTGACCATAGTACCTACACTGTTTGGGGATATATTAGCAAGACAGGACAAAGATCTTAGCCTCTAAAGGATCGAGCAAGAGATCTAAGAAGGAAAGGATGAAGGATTCCATGTCTCTGACAGTGGGGCATTATATTTGGGTAAACGCCTATGTATCCCCAAGGACCCAGACTTAAGAAAGAAGATCCTAGAAGAAGCTCATGGGACCCCATACTCGATGCATCCTGGATCCACCAAGATGTATCAAGATATGAAAGGGAAATTCTGGTGGTTTGGTATGAAGAGGGACGTGGCTAAGTATGTTAGCACTTGTCTGACATGTCAGAGAGTGAAAGCAGAACACGAGAGACCAGGAGGAGTTCTACAGCCTATCCAGATTCTAGAATGGAAGTGGGAGGAAATAGCCATGAATTTCATAGTAGGACTGCCCAAAACAACTAATGGCTACGATTCTATTTGGGTAGTTGTCGATAGATTGACAAAGTCTGCTCACTTCATGACTATCAGAATATCATACTCCATGGAACAGTTAGCCCAGTTATACGTCAAGGAAGTGATTAGGCTGCATGGAGTACCTAAGACCATTATCTCTGATAGAGACAGTCGCTTCACTTCACACTTCTAGGAGTGTGTTCAGACATCCCTCGGCACTAAGCTACGATTCAACACTGTATTTCATCCTCAAACAGATGAGCAAACAGAAAGAGTGAATCAGATTTTGGAGGACATGCTAAGAGCTTGTGCCTTAGATTTTAAAGGAAGATGGTGCAAATATTTGTATTTGGCAGAGTTTGCCTATAATAATATTTATCAAACCACAATTGTAATGACACCTTATGAAGCCTTGTATGGAAGGAGATGCAGATCATCTATCTATTGGTATGAGGGTGGCGAGAAGAAAGAAATGAGACTCAAGACTGATTTTATAGATGATGCCACCAAAGCTATAAAGAACATATGCCAACGGATAGAGACTGCCCAGAGTCGGCAAAAGAGTTGCCGATGTCCGACGCAGACTCCTAGAGTTCCAAGTCGGGGATTCGGTGTTCATTAAGGTAGCTCCTATGAAAGGGGTAATGAGGTTTGAGAAGAAAGCCAAGTTAAGTCCCAGATATGTAGGCACTTACCTGATCACCAAGAGAGTTGGTAAAGTAGCTTATGAGCTAGAGCTACCACAGGAGATGTCAACTATCCACAATGTATTTCATGTTTCAATGCTTAAGAAGCACATCCCAGATACCAACCAAGTGATTGAGCCACAAACGGTACAGATTCAGATAGATCTAATTTATGAAAGTTGACTTATTCAGATAATAGATCGAACAGTCAAGAAACTAAAAAATAAAGAGGTACCGTTAGTAAAAGTCTTATGGCAAAGTCAAAAGTTTGAAGAAGCAACCTGGGAATGTGAGGATGACATGAAGCAAAAGTATCCAGAGCTGTTCTAAGTTTCGAGGACGAAACTTTTATAAGGTATAAGGGATTGTAACAGCCCAAATTTTAGTTCCTATATTTTATTTAGAGAAAAAAATAGAAATAAGAATTGGAATAAAAAAAAAATTCTAATAAATGGTTCGTTAGTCGGGGCTCGAACCATGAACCTTTGGTTTGGGAGAATAGGCTTCCTACCACTAAGCCATAGGTTACCAATGAGTAGGATACAACAAAATATATCTATAGGCAGGAAAAAGGGAGAAGTTGGTTAATTTGGCTAATCATTTAAAGGGGTAATTAAGTTAAGGAAAAACCCTAGTTATATATTTTTCTCTTCCCTAAACTTCTGTCGTCGCCTGCCTCTTCTCTCCATCTTCCCCTTCGTCCTCTCATCCCTCTCTCTCTCTCTCATTTTTTCCAGCCGCCGAAGCATCTCTCTCTCTCGTTCTTCCTCTGTCGAATCAAAGAAAGGAGCAACCTTTCATTGAGTTTTCTTCAAGAAATATTTTTCCAAAACGTGATCGATTCTCCCCTTGATTTTTCCTTCACGGTGCAAGCCACCTCCATCTCCAATTACTTTTCTCCACCGTGGGATAATTCAAGAGGGGATTTTCAAGAGGGATCTCCTCAAGGACTTGGTAGAGGATCACGCTAAAACAAAGGAACACGTAGGAGGTCTTCTCTTTACGAAATCTAACGGTATAAATTGGTGAAAAAGC
The DNA here is from genome assembly GCA_025175895.1 of Wurfbainia villosa. Lineage (NCBI taxonomy): Eukaryota > Viridiplantae > Streptophyta > Magnoliopsida > Zingiberales > Zingiberaceae > Wurfbainia > Wurfbainia villosa. The sequence continues at coordinate 4,923,183 of CM046008.1, forward strand.
GTAGGAAGTAAGTATTGCTCACCTGCATTATAAGTAGTTATCGTATGTCATTGATATGTTTTTTTTGTGCTTGTTATTTTCAGTTACATGGTTAAGCGATTTATACGCATGTATATGAGCCAGTTATGCATGGTATTTTTAGTTATATGATTTTTATTCATTATGTCATGTTTGATTTAGTATCATGTTCAGATCCATGATAAGAATGTGATTTATGATCATGAATGTTGTAGATGAGTTGTAGCTTACAATTATATTCATGATGTAGAGTAAGATGTAAAAATATTTCCTTTATAAAGAAAATTTAAAGATGCTCCCCGTTCGAATTGGGGATCAAGAGTACAACGATCTTCAGTATGCTCCCCATTTCAGTTTTGGGGGTCAAGAGCATAATGATCTTTATGGTGCTCCCCGTTCGTGGTTTAGGGGATTAAGAGCATATTTTTCAGTATGTATAAGAATATAAGTATAAAGGAAGTATTTTACTTTTGAAAAGGCATGTACCGGGCATCAGTTTCGCCCACGGGCCAAGGCCCTCAGTTCAATTACCCTAGTAGGTTCGGTGGTTAGTCACCCCGGCCTATTAAGAAAGTGCGCATTGGTACTATGTCGGGCCCATATTCAGGATGATTATTAATTTGAAGTATCAGTATAAGTATAAGTAAAAGTTTTCAAAGTTAATCATTCCAGTTCAGATACATTGTTTACAAGTTTTAAAATACTTAAGAGCATGGTTTATACAAGAGACATGTATTCAGAGTTATGATTTCCAGTTATGACTACATGTGTATCAATGTATCAAGGGTAAGAGAACTAATTGCACGATTTCATACGTTGCATGTTTTTGTGAGCATAGAAAGTACTTATTAAGCGTTATTGCTTACAGTTTGTATTTCCTTATACTATAGATAAAGGCAAAGGAAAGCTTCAGTAAGGTGGCATAGCGGATGAAGTTCTTGGAGTGTGTGGCGATGGAACAGTGGAAATAAAAGATCTTAAGTGCAGATGTCTAAACCAGATTTTAAGTTTCTAATTATTTTTTTTGATATTGTTGAAGTTCAATTGGATTGTTTATGGTTGAGACCAAAGAATGCTAGAGTCATGTTAGGTTAGTCTTAATACTTGCATGTTATGTGAAGATCTTGAAATGATTATTGTTTAAGAAATTTAAGGTCCTTATGATCATTTTAGTTGTTAGCATATTGCGTTAGTATAGCGTCAGAGTAAGAGTAGAAAGTACAAAATCTGTAACGATCTCTCCCTTATAGGAGGGGTGGTACAGTTGGTATCAGAGTAAGATAAGGAAAAAATTAAAGAAACAGACAGTAAAGTAGTGACATCTCCCCTAGTAGAGAGTGGAAAGACTAAGGGGGGTGTTACAGACGTATTCGACTTTCAGTGGTAGATAAGACAACACGGTGTTGCTTTCTACTGCACCAACTAACTAGGCTTGAGCCAAGAAGTTGACAACAATCACTCGTGCTCTCTCTATCAAGTTTACTACCGGCATAATCCGAGTCGGAGTAGCCAATTAGTTCGAACTTGGTAGATCTAGCGTACCAAATTCCTACGTTTAATGTACCCTTTAGCTATCTAAGGATGCGTTTAACCAGCATTAGGTGTGACTCCTTAGGACAAGTTTGAAATCTTGTGCACATACTCACTGCGAAGAGTATATCGGGTCGACTCACAGTTAAGTACAGGAGACTACCTATCACGCTCCTATAGTATTTTAGGTCTATTGATTTTCCATCTAAGTCTTCTCCTATATTGACATTTGTAGCCATCAGTGTATTTATTATCTTAGCATTTTGCATTCCAAATTTATTAATTAATTCCTTAGTTATTTATGTTGTTGTAGGTAAATTCCCTCCTTAGTTTGTTTAATTTGTAAACCTAGGAAAAATATTAATTCTCCTGCTAAGTTCATTTCAAATTTACTTTCCATTAGTGAAATGAACTCATTTAATAAGATTGAGTTGGTCTTTTCAAATATTATATTGTCTATATAAATTTGGGCAATAAATATTTCTTTACCTACGGACTTTACGAAGAGAGTAGGGTCGACTAAGCCTTGGCTAAACCCTTTAGACTTGAGATAAATGGAAAGCCTTTCATACCAAGCTCTAGGAGCTTGTTTTAGTCCATATAAGGCTTTTTTAAGTCTAAAAATATGGTCGGGTTTGTCTAAATTTTCAAATCCTGGGGGTTGGCTAACATAGACCTCTTCCTTAATAAAATCATTTAAAAATGCTAACTTCACATCCATTTGAAATAATTTGAATCCTCGATGTGCAGCATAGGCCAACAACATTCTAATCGATTCTAGTCTAGCTACGGGGGCATAGGTTTCATCATAATCTAACCATTCTACTTGACTAAATCCTTTAGCGACTAATCTTGCCTTATTCCTAACTACTTCTCCTTTATCATCAAGTTTGTTCTGGAATACCCACCTTGTTCCAATGATCGATTTGTCTTTAGGTGGTGGTACTAATTCCCAAAATTGCTCCTAGTGAATTGAGCTAGCTCTTCTTGCATAGCAATAATCCAATTGGGATCGAGAAGAGCTTGTTCAATTGATTTGGGTTTGATTTTCGAGATTAAAGAGATTTGACTAAGGTTTCTGTATGATGCTCTAGTTCGAACCCCTAGGTTGGGATCACCTATCACTTGATCGATAGGATGATTCGATTGTAACCTAGACTGACTCGGGTTAGGATTTATACTAGACTCATTTTCATGGTTAGATTCGGGTCTAGTATTAATCGGTTCATCAATTGGTTCTACTACGGATTTTGTGATTTTATCTCCTTCGTCGAATACAACATTAATGGTTTCTTCGATTTTAAGAGTTTCATTATTGTAGACTCTATAGGCTCTACTTGTGGTTGAATATCCTAAGAATATTCCGATATTTGTTTTAGAGGTGAATTTGCCTATGTAGTCCTTAGTATTTAGGATATGTACTCAACATCCAAATACCCTAAAGCATTTAATGTTAGGTAATTTTTCATGGTAGATTTCATATGAGGTCTTAAGGTGCCTCTTGACTAGTAGGATTCTATTTTAGACATAACAAGTCATACTAACAACTTCTGCCCAAAACCTATCGGGTAGGTTGTACTAGTTTAATATGGTTCTAGCGGTTTCTTGTAAGGTTCTATTCTTTCGCTCGACTAGACTATTTTGTTGTGGGATTCTAGGATAGGAGAACTCATGGTGGTATCCATTTAGGTTACAGAAGTTAGTGAACCTATGGTTTTCGAAGTCACCACCATGATCACTTCTAAGTCTTTTAATCTTAAGGTTCTTTTCGTTTTCTATTAATTTACATAAGTTGGTAAGTTGATCTAAGATATCACTTTTGTGTTTAAGGAACCTAACCCAGGTGAACCTAGAGTAGTCATTAACTATGACTGAGAAGAATTGACTTCCGTTCAGTGACTTGGCTCCATGAGAATCAAATAGGTCTAAGTGTAGGAGCTTAAGTACACTTTTGGTTCTTTCTTGGTTAGTTAGTTGATGTTGTGCCCTAGTTTGTTTATCTTGTTGACACGCATTATATATTTTATTGTCTAAATTATTAAGGTTGGGCAAACCTCTGACTAAATCACTTTGACTCATTTTGTGAATGAGTCTTGGGTGCTAGTGTTCGAGTCGTCGGTGCCACAACCAAGATTCCTCTTGCTGTATCATAAGACACTTGGATGAGGAGTTGGGTAAATTAATTGTGTAGATATTGTTATTCCTAGTTCCTTTAAGTATTGTTTTAGAGGTGTCATTAGTTTTAATTAAGCATTCATCTTCTAAGAATATAACCTTATAATTGTTATCACACAATTGGCTTACACTAAATAGATTATACTCAAAATTTTCGACTAAAATAACATTGCAAATTAAAAAATTAGAGTTTAGCTCAATATCACCTAAACCGATGATTTTGAGCTTCCCGTTATTTCCGAAAGCTATCGATCCTTGACTTTTGAATTTGAGTTTCGGAAATTTTAATTAGTCTCCGGTCATGTGTCGGGAGCACCCATTGTTCAACATCCATTGATCCTACACATATAGTAGTTGGATCGGATATTGGGATTTTAAGAGTTGGTTGAAAGTTATTAGTCCTCGGAATCATCTCACCCTTTCTACATGATCAAGCATGTTATCCTTATGTGTTCTATGAGATGACTTCAATTTTACTTCTTTAGATTTAGTGAATTAAAACTAATCAACCTTGGGTTAGATTCAGATTTAACCCTTAGCTCGTCAAGTAACTTTTTCGAGAAATTGGCTTCCAAGTCGTGGTGAGGCACAAAGACCTTTTTTAATTGGAACAACGACCACTTCCTTAGATAAAGCCAAATTTAAGAAATTGATTACTTGATCCACTTAAGATTACTTCCTGTTCTAACTAGTTAAGGATACGACGAGGTAGCTTCAGCTAGTTCAACTTAGTCGAGTGCACCAAGCTAGATACACCTTATCTAACTTGGACACACAGGACTTCGTTTCCCTAACATACTATCATCTCGCCGTGTCCTAATCCTATGTTATCAAGATTGACGAGTTATTGACCCTATCTAGCCGTTCTAAAAATTAAAACAAAATAACTAAGAATGCAAAGACTAATTACATGTAATAGAACAAACAAATTTAATACTATCTCCCTCTGGACTATTGAATCGATTCGGTCTATCCACGTAGTGGATTTGGTCCTTGTGAACCCAGTACTTATTAGATCCTAATTGTGAAATTAAAGCGGTCTTAGGGACCCATGCTTGGACTTATTTTCTCTTACGATTGACATATACGACTTGTTAGTCGTGGTTGATCTAAATCCTAGTCCAGCCTTGTTGTACACGGCCCTTTGTGATCCAAGTAGTAGGTTAAGTCCTTTGGATCCCAAAGTGAACCTTTCCAATGTTTTCCTAAGATCTTTGACTTGTCCTTTCAAGAGTGAGTTCTCAACTTCGAGTTTTTCAACTCGAGTTGAGTCCTCCTCTTGAACTTGACTAGTCGAAGAGGTTAGGGAGACCTCGTGTTTAAGGAGTTTAACCTCCTCAACTAAGGTCTCAACCTTGGACTCGGACTTAGCTAACGGAGATGACTTCCGTTACTGGAAGGGTCGGATGGAATACTACTTGAAAACCCCAATAGCGATGTGGATCGTAAAAAATAACAAAAGATGGTGCTAAACCCTTCGAGATAGGTCATTTAGAAGAAAAGACCTCGCAAAAATAAAAACGACAAAAAGGTTGCCAAGACTTTCGTCTTGGATTAGTAGTGCAGGAGAAAGAATTTAATAAATTGAAAAATGCTTAAAACTTATGAATCGCAAAACAAAAAGAAACTTAAAACAAATACTAGATTGGTGGTTGCACCAAATCGTAGCGCCCCCGCTCTGATACCAATTGTTGGATCGAAAAAGAACACTGGAGGGGGTGAATAGTGCATGTAAATCTTTTCATTCGTTTGATTAAAACACTAGTAAGGAAGAGTAAAGAACACAATTTGGTTTTACTTGGTTTACAGCCTACTGGCTGCTAATCCAAGGCCCTTATGCTCCAAGATCGTGTACGGAGGACAATTCACTAAACTAGTCTCCTCCTCGTTTGAGGTAGGAGACAACGATTACAAATCCACAAAAAACTTGAGGTAGAGAGACAAACCCCTCTCTCCTTGTTACGATAAAAGCTCGATAGGAAAGAGAATTATAAAAATTAGAAATGACAACTTATGAAACTAATACTAACGACTAAAGAGGAAGAGGTTGAGCTCGTGTCATCGGCGTTGAGGCAACGCTTCGGCATCGTAGAGTCATCGTAGAGTAGCAGCGTTGTGGGAGTATTTCGGAGGCTTGGAATGATTGAAAATAGTGTGAAACACTTCTCATTTTATAGCCCTTCAACCTAATGGACGTTGATCTTGAGATTCTATCAAGAAGGCCACCTCACCCCAAGATAAGGGGATGAGGTTTGACTCTCATCGAAGCTAGAAATTCAAATGGCAGCCGACTGTTCACCCTCATCAGTCGACTAATGCCCAACAGTCGACTTTTATAAGTCAGCAGTCGACTAGTGGCTAGGGTTCTCGACTGCACTAAAGAGTTAACATGAAATAAAAACAATATAAGTGAATTCGACAGCCACTTACCGTCCGATCTCGACTTAGACTTTCCATGGGAAGTCTTAGTCGGATCGCCGCCTAAGGATGTCCTCGTACGGAGGACCCGACCTTACATTCACTCACACACGAGCTTACCTTAGATCCTTTTGTGACTTGTAGCTTTACTTCAGGTCTTCACCTGGGTTCTTCGGTTCCCTCTGTAGTTCTCCCGGTGTCGTCCGACCACCATGGTTTCCCGACTCAGGATTCTCCGAGTGTCGCCAACCTTCAGCTCATCTTAACCATTTCTGCATACTTGGTTCAGCTCGTTAGACAACAATATGACCTTAGCTTTGGGTCTTTGCCATAATCAAAACCTAGGTTCGATTATTTAGTGCCTACTGCACCAACATAGTTGACTTTGTCAATCGATTTTTAAATTTATTATTCTTGATTTGTGATTAGTAGTCTACTAATGATGCATCATTAATAAATTGATATATAATAATTGAGTTCATCGGTTGATTCTTAAATTTATTTTATTCGATTTATGATCGTCAGTCAATTGTCCAAACTCATCAGTCGACTGTTAAATTTTTTATCAATTAAAAAAATCCATGGCTCTCTATCTAGACTGTGAGATTCATATCTAAGGACATGGTTGCACTTAGAATGATGTAAAAAGTGTAATAAACTTAATTTAAAATTAAATTTCATTAATGATCTTAAGAAACGCAGAATCAATTCAAACTAAGATCATTATACTTATGTGAGTCTCTTAAGTGTAACTATACCTTCGGATCTAAATTTCACATTCTAGATTGAGAGGTGTAAATTTTTAAAATTTTTGCAATCTTGAAACAATTTGACACAGTCATTAAAAGAGCATAGACATGTCATACTTACTCACTAACACCACCAAAGAGTTCCTAAGACTCTCGTGATTCAAATAATGTCAAAATTTTAAAATTCTAAACACAGTAGGACCATCAGTGAGTTTTAGTCAAAACTCGTTGATGGTCTTAGGAATCTTATAATCATTTCAAATTAAAATCATTGCATTTTAAGAGTCTCCTGAATATAACCATGCTCTCGGACTTGATTCTACTGGTTTCGATAGAATTCACATATCTCTATAATAGTATGAAATTGTTCGCTTTAGACCTAAACTCTCATGGATTTGTTTTTGAATTTTACCCAAAAGGCCTCATACAAATGGAAATATTTTTTTCATCTTATAAACTCATGATATTTTTCATGTCTTACCAATGTGATACATTAATTATACTTCCAACAATTCCAACAATCTCTCTTCAAGCAAAGGACCACATCAGACCCCTCTCAAGTCCATCCATCTTCGAAAGACTTCATTTGCTTGATGTCTGATTCTTAACCCACCAAGCCTTCCTACCAGTTGTTTAATCTTCCTAACTCAACTGAATTTATTGTTTGATGCCCCATCAGGTCTTTCCTGTCAGTTGTCTGATCCTCTTGATCCAATTAGACTTCCTATATGGTGTCCCATCATATTTTCCTGTCAGTTGTCCGATCCTCCTAACCCAATTGAATTTCTTATCTAGTGTCTGGTTCTCTTGATTCGGACATGGAAGCTCCTCACTTCCTTCGTTCGAGGCTCACGACTCAACTTGGGACATCACTTGTTGGGTCCGATAAGATTTATATATCTCTATAATTGTATGATACTATCTACTTTAGACCTAAACCCTCATGGATTTAGTTTTAGACTCTACTCAAAATGTCCTATACCAATGGAGATATCCTTTTCATCTTATAAGCTTTTTCATCTTATAAGCTCATAATCTTTTCTAGCTCTTATCAATATGAGACTTTAACTGTACTCCTAAGAGATTTCATAGCCTAAATTTAGAGTCATTAATTTTTAAAAATTTTACAACATTGAGATAATTTGGCACAAGCCTTTAAAAGATTGTGGAATTAATATAGGCCTTAGAATCCAGGTCCAAGAATATGGTTACACTCAGAATGTTTCCAAAGGTATAATAATTTTTGTTTAAAGTGATTATAAGGTTTCAAATGCCAAAACTAGATGATGATCCTATAATACTTAAATGTTGCCCCCAGGGCAACGACGCGTCGGTAAGAGCTTGGGAGGTCACTGTGGCAGTCATAGTTCGATCCCCGCTAACCACAACTTGCTGAGGGAATTTCGTCGTTTTCCACTCGCTCACGGATTGTAGAGGCGGGTCCCCATTTTCAGCTGGATTGGTGTGGGGTGCAGACCCAATTGGCGTACATACTTCTCACGGCGACTTGACGGCGCGCCATCCTGATTTACCCTCGTGGGCCGGTGGAGACTCTTCGGAGGCCGTGGGACAGGGCCGGTTCACCAAGTGGATTAGTCGAGCGAAGCCCGGACACCTCTTGTAAATAAAAAAAAAACTTAAATGTTTAAAATTTTGATATTGTCCGAACCAAAGGAGTTCCAGAAATCCTTTGGTGATATTAGTGACTATGTATGACAAGCTTAAACTCTTTAATGGCTTTGTGCTAAAATATTTCAAGGTTGTGAAAATTTTAAAATTCCATACCTTTCAATCTAGATTGTTGAATTCTATGTTCGATGGTATAATTACACTTAAGAGATTGATGATCACAAATCAATCATAATAAATTTAAAAATTGATTGATGAATTCGACTATTACATGTCAATCGACTGATCGATGATAAAGCGAGGGCATAATTAAAAATAAAAAATCCCAAAACTTACCTATACGGTTCGGTATTGCTATATCTAATCTTCAAACACCATCAATAGCTAAGTTATGGTTTAATTTTCATTTCTCAAGGAAAATGAAAGGATCATTTTTCATTAATTATTGAATTTTCTTGGTTGGAGTCGACTCTTGCACTTGCGACAGCTAGAGGCTGAGCGAGGCCCAAAAGGGAAGGCATATTTGTGGCGGAAGAATAACGAAGAAAACTACCCTTCTCCCCCATATTCCTCTTAATTTTCAATAATAATAATAATAATAAGAGAGTTAAAGAACGAATTTACCAAATCTTCAGAGTTGACCCAAAAAAATTGTGCCATATTGGGAGAGGGGCTGCCCTCCTTTACCTCAGTAAAATTTTAGCAGGAAATTTTAATTTTCAATCAATCGACAGGTCGTTTCAAAGCTCAAGTTCTAGTTAGAAAAAATATGAAGAAAAAAAAAACAAGCAATTTTTAGTAGCAATCAATTAGCAAGTTGTTTTGAAGCTCAAGTATTAGCCATGAAAAATGTGCAAAAACACAGCAGGACAAGAGGCCAGCACCTTAATTTCTCAGCTCTTCTGCCTCGATTATCGACTGAGATGAACAATTCTTCAATAGCAGACGAGGCAATTCCAGCCTACAACGATCGAGCAAGGAGTAGTAGTATGGATGATAATATATATGGCTTTGTTTTGATTTAGGTAGGAAATAAAGTGATATATATATATATATATATATATATATATAATACGGCATCAAGGTTGTCAATAGTGTTAGTTGGTTGAGTTGTCGATCACGTTGATTATTGATATGGATAGAACCTCTGTTCCGATATCGTTCGACGACGACGAATTTAGGAAAAATCCATTCAGACGGCTCTAGGATTAGGAGTTTGCCTGAGAGACAAAATACGACTTCGATGTTAGACCGTCGTTCAGGAATAGTGCGACTGTAGAATCCGGACTGAATCGTGAAAAAGCTACGAGCGCTTCCCTAATTTATCTTTGGTGGCCGATGGAGGTCACTTGGGCTCCGACTTTATACAACTTAGTTGTTGTCGAGGCATCCCAAAAGTCCGTGGGACAGGGCCGATTACTCCCAGGGATTAGTCGGACAGAAGGTTCGGATACCCTGGTGTCAATAAAAAACATTATAAGGAGTCCCCAAGGGCACGATGCAACGACAAAAGCAGAGAGGCATCCCACAGGAGAACGCAGTTCGATCACTACAAAAAAAAACATTAAATTGGCAACGAAAAAAAATTGTTGCAAATCTGCAACAAAATTTGCGACGAATTTTAAATTTCGTCGCAAATTAGTAACGAAATTTCCAATAAAAATTTTTTTGTTGCAAAATTATTTAAATTTCCAACAATTAATTTTCGTCGCAAAATTCATTGCAAATTAACGACGAAAATGATTTTTCATCGCCAATTTGCGACAAAACAAGCTTTTCGTTACAAATTAGCAACGAATCTAAAATTCGTTGCCAACATTAGCAACGAATTCATGAATTCGTTGGAAATTTCCCATCAAATTTGGCGACGAAAAATTTTCGACGGAAAATTTCAATTATGGGAATTATAATTTTTGCGACGAATATAATTTTCGTCGCTAAATTGACGACGAAAATTAAATTGGTCGCTAATTTGGCGACGAAAAATAAATTTCGTCGCAAAATTAGCAACGAATAATAAATTTCGTTGCCAAATTAGCGAAGAATTTAGTAACGAAATAGTATTCGTCGTCAATTTCCCCCTGATTATTCCACCCCACTTCCTTTCCCCAATCGAATCCCACGCGCGGCTTCCCCGATCCTGATCCGGTATGCCCCTCTTCCTCACCTTCCTCTCGCTGCGTTCCGTCGCCGTCGCCGGAGCAGCGACGGCGCTGCCGCGCGAGTTCGCGGCAACCACGCCGCGAGCTCGCGCGGCACCGCCGTGTGCCCTCGCCACGCCGCCGCCAAGACATGCCCTTTCGCAGCCAGCCGCGCGAGCTCATGCGGATTGCCGCGGGGTCGGCAGCTTGTCGCGAGCCCAGGCCGCGGCAGCCGTCGCGGCTTGGGTGGTTAATCGTCGTCCCAACTTGAGCATTTGTTCCAGACAGCGCATGCACAATCAAATTGGATCGTTGATCGTCGTAACAATAGAGTTAAAATGTTATTCGAATTATATAAATCAGTATAATGTGTAATATAAATACAAAATTAATATTTTATTTTTCATAGGTTTGTCGTACTTCTGTTGGAATGTATACTGAAAGCCTAGCTCTTTTTGTATGAACATTTTATTTTGAAATAAGAATCACATGATCATTGTTTGCACTTTATATATTTATTATATGTGTGCATATTGTCTAATATTTTACATTGTAGATAATATGGTGCTTGGTGTAGCACAGAAGATCATGTTATCAGTTCCTTGTAAAATATAAGTAGAGGCTCACAACCAAGATGGTTTTGGACAAACCATTGGCATGGTTGTAGTGTAGCTTGGTATTGTTTTGTCTTGAACATAGAGTTACACTGGTACACTTAGGTGTATTGAGCAGGACCGACATAGAGGTGATTCAATTTAGTACTGACTACATAATTGAATCGGACCTCGGATATTATGTTGTACATGCTCTTAATCCCGATATAATAACGGGCACATGTACTTAGTATTTATTTCTTTGATTTACCAGTGGATGAGACTTAGATGGATTAAATCAATATGCCCGGTAAGTTGGGAAATAATATTATTTACATGGTGTACCGTTGATTATAGGAGGAAACCGTGTCCTATATATTAGGTTGATGATGTCCCCTTGAGGAGCTCATAAGGTTCATCATGTAAACCCAGCTAGTTGACTTAGTCAACATGATGATAAGGTTGAGTGGTACTACTCGAGGAATTAGATGTTAATTAATCATGGTCAAGAATCAATTAATTGTGACATTCGATATCTTAAACACGGGGAGATGAATGTACAAATAATATATGGAGCCCATATTAATTTATGGGGGTTGGTGAGGTAGTTCAATGATGATCCTCTAGTGGAATGGAACATCATTGATGGATCAAGTTTGTGTGGTTTCGATCCATCGGGTGGCCAAGATCCAACTCCTCCTTATGGTCCCTATCGTAGCCTAATATAATCCTTGTGAAGTCTAGATCCAAGAATGTAAAACAAAACCTAGAACCAACGGTTGGGATTAAATCCCTAGATCCGATGGTTAGGATGAAACCCTAGAACCAACGGTTGAGATTAAATCCCTAGATCCGATGGTTAGGATGAATCCCTAGAATCGACGGTTGGGATTAAATCCCTAGAATCGATGGTTGGGATAAAACCCTAGATCCGACGGTTGGGATGAAACCCTAGATCCGACTGTTGGGATGAAATCCTAGATCCGACGGTTGGGATGAAACCCTAGATCTGACGGTTGGGATAAAACCCTAGATCCGACGGTGGAGATTAAATCCCTAGATCCGACGGTGGAGATTAAATCCCTAGATCCGACGGTGGAGATTAAAGGAGGCTTAAGCCTAACTCTATAAAAGGAAAGCTTAGGGTTGGGCGGCAAGAATGAATAGAATAGGGAGTTAGGGTTTGACTCTTCTCAAAGTGGGCGGCTAGGGTTTGGAGCAAAGGCTTGGGCGGCAACCATCTTCCTTCTCCTTGTTGCCGGCGCCCATCTTCCTCCATCTAGACTTGGCCGGCGCCCATTCTCAAGGCCTCTCTCTTATTCCTTGGCCGGCGGTTCTCCTTCCATTGGTGGCCGGTGCTCTTCCTCCTCCCTTTCTCCTTGGTGGCCGGCGGCAACCCCTCTTCAAGTTGGCCAGCGCTTCATCCACTTGCTCCTTGGCCGGCGGTTACACTAAATTCCCTAATTTGGTGGCCGGTTCTAGAAAGGATAGGTATTTGTTGGTTCTTCTCTTTGTTCGCAGCGGACAAGGAAGGGAAGAACGCGATCTAGAAGGCTTCTACTCGTGGAGGATCTTCGTCCACACGTCGTCCACGAGAAGGATAGGACATACGGTAGAAGATCGTAAGGTATAAAGTTTTTTAACTTCATTTACATATCTGAGCATGTTCTTTTATGTTTTGATTATACATGTATGCGTATGAATATATATTGTATAATCATGGACCCCGAAGACAAACACAAAAACCGGCGATCCGTCCGTCGTCTCTTCCGCGGCTAACCAACTAGAAGAGTTGTGTTGCTTGAACAACTAGTTTGTTCAAGTGACCACTCAAGTTGTTAGCACGATGACGAAATGGTTGTGCTAAGGAAGCTCATCCCATCCGGATTAATTCTTTCATTAGTGAAAATTTTAATCCGGGTACATGAGAGCCAATGAGCCTCCGAAGCGACTCCCAACAACTTCGCCATTAAGGTGTTCAGTGTGTTCGTGAAGTTTTCGGCTGTGAGCTCATTCGTTGTTTCCATCAGGACATGTATAAATATTGTATATTCATAAATTTGTAGTATTATTATTTTATATTATATATAATTAATGTTTGATTTTAAGTAATTTTATTACTATAAATGATATTATAGTTTGCAATTAAATATCACACAAAATCATATTTAGTACTAGAAGAATTTATTATGAGTATAAATTTATTATTAGATTAATATATATGGATGAAATTTAGAAAAAAATAAAATTAATCCTTGATATAAATTTGAAAATAGAATAAATGGAGAGAGAATGAAGTTGGATGTATAAAAAGAATTTACTAGAACATCATGGTTTAACCAATGAATTTATTATTGGGTGTGAACAATTTTTGACTTTTGCTACTAGCAATGTTGAGTTTATGGATGGGAATAAATTAAGGTGTCCGTGCAAAAAATGTCATAATCGTAAAATTTTCTAGTGTGATAAAGTTCGAGAACATCTTTGTAGATTTGGTTTTACGCTAAATTATTATAATTGGACTTGTCATGGTGAACCGTTTATATCTGATGAAGAGGTTGGACGAAATATACAAAGGACAGTTAGTGGAGAGCAAATATATTACGATCAATTCAATCCATACCGGAGGATGATAGTTGATGCAGTTGGTCATAATTTGAATAACGAACCAAATGCTGCAAGTTCTAGTTATCCTCAAACATTTGAACACATATATACTAGTTATTCAACATCGTTGGAGGAGGTAGAAGTAACTGGTGTTCATGAAAATGTATACAATGAGCCTTATCTCAAATTTCAAGAAGTGTTGAGAGCTGCAGATGAACCCGTGTGGTCTAGTTGTGACAGTCACATTAAATTATCTCTGACCGAAAGATTGTTGAATATTAAAACTGAGCATAATGTGTCTGAAGATTATTTTAATGATTTTGTTCAAGTTATTAGAGAATTATTGCCGCGTGATCACATAATGTCGAACGATTTTTACAGTATGAAAAAACTTGTGAAAGATTTAGGTCTTCCCGTGCAAAGAATTGATGTTTGCAGAGATGGTTGTATGCTATATTAGGGAGATAATGCAGATTTAGAGACTTGTAAATTCTGTAGTCAATGTAGGTACAAAAGTACCACGAGATCGAATCATAATAAGTGATTTAAATTATTCATACAAATGTTCTATTTGACTTTAACTCCTAGATTGCAAAGGCTTTATGCATCAAAGGTCACTGCTGAACACATGACTTGACATGCAAATCATGAAATAGAGGATGGGCTAATGTGTCATCCATCAGATGTAGAGGCGTGGAAAAATATTGATAGAACATATCCTGAGTTTGCGAATGATACTCAAAACATCAGGTTGGGTCTATGTGCTGATGAATTTGCTCCATTTGGCAAATCAGGAAGAACTTATTCTTGCTGGCCAATTATCGTAACTCCGTATAATCTTCAACCTGGTATGTGTATGAAAACACCTTATATGTTTTTAACATTGATTGTGCCTGACCCTCATAATCCGAAGAAGTTAATAGATGTTTACATGCAACTGTTGATTGCCGAGCTGAACCAACTATTGGACGAGAGTGTTTCTACATATGATGTCCATACTAATCAGATGTTCACAATGAGAGTTGCGCTTCTTTGGACCATAAATGATTTTCCTGCTTATGGGATGTTATCAGGCTGGAGTACTGCGGGGATTTTAGGATGTCTAATATGTATAGAGAGATCAAAGTCATTCAGATTGAAACATGAAAAGAAATCGAGTTATTTTGATTGTCATAGACAATTTTTACCGCCAAATCATAAATTCAGAAGAAATAAAGAAGAATTCACTAAGAATAGAATTGAAAGAACACCTTCACCATTGAGATTCACCGGTCAATTTTTATGGCATAGAGTGCTTAACTTTCCATCTGTTATTGAAGAACAAAATGTTACAACATATGACTATGGAATTACGCATAAATGGACTAAACGGAGTATATTTCAGGATTTACCGTATTGGTAGAGTAATTTGATTCATCATAATCTTGATTTAATGCATATCGAGAAGAATATTTTTGATAATATGATAAATACGATGATGGATATTACTGGAAAAATAAAAGACAATCTGAATGCAAGAAAAGATTTGCGTCTCATCTGTAAACGACCCACCCTTAATGTTGATGAAAATAGTAGGGGACCAAAACCGAAAGTAGTTTATACATTGAATAAGGATCAGAGAAGGATTGTTTGTGAATAGTTGAAATCATTGAGATTTCCTGATGGTTATATCTCTAATCTTGGTAGATGCGTTGATTTGAAGGAATGCAAATTGATTGGTTTGAAAAGTCATGACTGTCATATATTCATGGAAAGACTAATTCCTATTGCTCTGAAGGAACTGTTACCAAATTTTGTCTGAGGTGGAATTACGGAATTAAGCATTTTCCTTCATGATATCTGCTCGACAGTATTGAGTTATTCACACATTGAGACATTAGAGAGAGACATTCCGATCATTTTATGTAACTTAGAAAGAATATTTTCACCGACATTTTTTAACTCCATGGAACATCTTTTGATTCACTTGCCATATGAGGCTAAAGTTGGAGGTCCTATTCAATTTCGATGGATGTATCCGTTTGAAAGGTGATTTTTTTTGCTTTTTTATCATTGTTATTTCATTTGATCAAATTTAGAATAATTTATTTTCTAATAAATTTTATTGTATTACTCTTAGATTCCTCTATCACTTGAAAAAAAAAGTGAAAAATAAGGTTCATGTTGAAGCTTCTATTGTTAATGTATATATTGTGGAGGGAGTTATAACTTTTGCATCATATTATTTTGAACCTCACGTTCAATGCAAGAGTCAGAAAGTAGGAAGAAATGATGAGGGTCCCGTTGATCCAAATTTGAGGGCATTCTCAAATTTTAACTACCTTGATCGACCAAGTGGATCTTGTACAAGTAGATACTTAACTGGTCAAGAGTGGCGAGCAGCCCACACATATATTTTACTGAACTGTCCAGAAGTAACGTCGTATTTTGAGTGAGTATATAAATGTTATATTATATATTTAATATATCATAAATTATTGTTCGTGTTATATTTAATTTTATGGTAGGATTTTCCAAACTCTATATTCTGAGCTTCCGAAGCATGAATTTGATCGTTTCTGCGATGAAGAATTTGCACAATGGTTCAAAAAATATGTAAGTAGTCTATGATAATAAATTTGATAAATCTTGACTTTAACACATACTTATTTGACTTTAGGTTCTTGATAATCACACTCACATTGAGCAAGACCTAGTAAAACATCTGTCATGGGGTCCAAACTCAATGGTGAAAACTTGACCGGTATATTTCATAAACGGATATAATTTTCATACTCAAGACTATGGAAATGGAAAAACTACAATGAATAGTGGAGTTTGTGTTCAGTCATCTAATGATGGAGGTGAAAGGAATGAATTTTACGGCTTGCTAGATGAAATTTTAGAGGTAGCGTACCCAGGCTCAGATTTGCGAGTTATTTTATTTGTGTCATTGGTTTGACTCTATCAAAGGCATGAGGGTGCATCCACAGTTTAATTTGATTGAAATTAATTACAAAAAAAATATACAAGATGTATGAACCATTTGTGTTAGCACAGCAAGCGATTCAAGTATTTTATGCTTCATATCCTAGTCTGAGACGAGACAAAAGTGATTGGTGGGATGTTTGTAAAACAAAAGCACGTAATAAAATTGAGGAACATTGGGAAGACATATCATATCAACAAGATGAAGTTGTCAATAAATTTCATATCGAAGAATATAATATTTCAACGTTACGAGATCCCAACGGCATAGTAGTAGCCGTTGATGCAAGTGAACTGAATGAGGATGAAGATAAGGAATTTAATTATGAGGATGAGGATGAGGATGAGGATGACAATGACAATGACGATGACGATGACGATGATGAATAGACGCATGACCAGGATGAAAATTATAATGCGGACTTCAATTTCTAATTGTGGGTAACTTTTATTGAGTACCAATTATGTTTTAATTTACTGTCTAATTCGAAATTTCATATATTTAATATATTAATGAATTGTTTTTTAGGTCATCCAGTTACTATGAATATGGTAATTTTTTCATATTGTTCATATTATAAATTCAATATGCTAATGTATTTTTTTTACTGTCATATTCTTCTAATAATTATGATTGTTAGTTTCGACGTGGCGGTCATAGATGGAGTAGTGATGGAAGATCACAATCTTCCTTTGCTTCAGCCCCTGCACATTCTAATGCTCTTGCGGGAAATATGCCCTCCACCTCTTCTCCAGTTGCAGGATCTTCTGGTTCTCAGCAGATACCTGCTAATGTATTTTCCCCGGTACAATAATCACTCGTGGAGAGGGAAGATACAAGAGAGTTGATATCTTCGCGTGGAGATTCGTAAGTATTCAAGTTTTAGATTATCTATGTTTAATTTTTAATATGATATGTATTTTTTTTTATTTACAAGTGTTATCCAAGCTTCGCCCGACTAATCCACTTGGTGAACCGACCCTGCCCCACGGCCTCCGAAGAATCTCCACCGGCCCACAAGGGTAAATCAGGATGACGCGCCGCCAAGTCTCCGTGAGGGGTATGTACGCCAATTAGGGTTCGCACCCCACACCAACCTAGCTGGAAAATGAGAACCCGCCTCTGCAACCCGCAAGTGAGTGGAAAACGATGAAATTCCCTCCGCAAACTGCAACCGACAGTGATCGAACCATGATATGTATTTTTATAAGTATATAACGAGGTTTGTTTTTATTTTATGTTAGATTTACAAATTCTGTACATGTTATTCACGAGATGAATAAAATAGTGAATAACCATTGGGGTAGAGCTTCTATGACTTATATGAGCACGCCGGAAGAAATAAAAATTCTGTGGTGGAATGAGTTCAAGGTAACTTATTTAAATCATTTTGTATATAAAATTTCAGTTAATATAATCAATTTAATTTTTCTCTACTGCAGCGGGTATTTTCTTGGGAGGAGAGTGAAACACTAGAGATTAGGAGGATTTTTAAGAAAAAATGTGGCAATCATAGAAGAAACATACTCAATCATGCGAAAACTAGAAATAAAAAACCACACTGTATAACCGAGAAGAATTGGAATAAAATTGTTGCACATTGGGGATCTGAGGATAGCAAATGGAGGAGTGAGCAGAATAAGCAAAATCAGCATTGTAATTCCGGCGTTATGTCTGCCACGTATGCGGGAGGATCAATAAATATCGATGAGCATAGACATCGATTGGTGAGTGTTTTCAAATTATAATTTTGTAATCTAATACTCACTAATTTATAAATTTTAACTGTTTGTTTAGGCACAGGAGACGGGGACTGAGCCATTATTTATAGACACTTTCATCCGTACATTCCAAAAGAAAGATAAGACATGAAGTGGGGAAAGAGATAGAACAATGAAGGTTTATAATTTTAAAAATTTAAATTCTTATGTTAGTATTTAATTTTTTTTCTTTCACAACAGGAGAAATACGATGAACTTTCATAGAGAAATTCGAGTGCAAGCGATGATGTAGTCGAATCTGAGCCTTCTATTAGCAATATAAATTTATGGCTCGAAGCAACTGGAGAGCCGAAAAGTGGAAGAATATTTGGATTTGGTTCTTTGAGCCGATCCTATAGAGTCCCTGGTGCTTCTTCTTCATCCTCCCCCGCATCAAAAGAACAAATAAATCAATTAACCAAAGAAGTTAATCATTTGAGGGAGTTACTAGCGCAGAAGGAAACTGAAGCGAGAGAAAACGCTCAGCAAGTAAAAGACTTAAATGAAAAGATGAATGAATTTCAAAGGCAACAAATGTTCATTATGCAACATCTTCAATTAACGTCTAGTTCAAGTCAACTTCCTCCTTCTAGATCTGGTCTTCCTCTTGATCCTTGTTATAATGACAATGATGATGTATTTTTTTATGATGATGGTGATGATGGTGGTTACCTTTGAATTTATTTGTTGCATTTAAATGTTACTTGACTTATCACATACTATATCTATGTTTTGTATGTTTGTTTAGGTTTGTTATATATATATTAATTCAATATTAAAGTTTGATGTCTAAATTTGTTTATATTGTTGTATGTGTTTGTTGTAAAACAGAGGAAAAAGTATAATCTATACAAATATTTTTTTATTTTTCCAGATTTGCAACAAAAAAACTATTTTCGTTGCAAAAATTGATGTATCAGTCGACTGATATTTTACATCAGTTGATTGATACATGAAAAAATGCATTGACAAAATAGATTTTCAACATCAGTCGATTGATAAACATGATCAGTCGATTGATGGTACTGTAGCATTTTACAGAACGTTACGTAGCCAACTGAGCAATCGACTACTCACCTGACAGTCAACTGATGAAAATGACCATTCGATTACCATTACTGTAGCACATTACAAAATCTTTGGTAGCCGACCGATCAGTCGAATTGATCGTATATTCAATCGACCGATTGAATTCGTCAGTCGACTGATATTGAAAATTTTGTAACAATTTTTTTTTCGTCGCAGATTTGGCGACGAAAAAATATTTATCACCAAATTGAATTTTTTTTCGTGGAAATATATTTATTAGACTTTGGCGACGAATTTATTTTTTGTCGCAAATTTGGCGATGAATTTTGCAATGAAAATTTTATTCATTGTAATTTGGTGACAAATTTTTATTTTTTGTTGTAGAATTTAGTGATGAATTATTTGCAATGAAATTTTTTTCATTGCAAAAAATTTTTGCAACGAATTTTTTTCCAAAATTCATCGTAAAATTTACTTATTTTTGTAGTGTGATCCTCTGTTGCGACATCGTTTGATGAAGAATTTAGGAAAAATCCATTCGGACGACCATAGAGCTCAGAAGTTTGCCCGGTGGATAGAGTACGACTTTGGTGTTAGATCATCCTTCAGGGATGGCACGACTACGGAGTCTGGGCTGAACCGTGAAAAAGTTACGAGTGCTTCCTTAATTTACCCTTGGTGGCCGGTGGAGGCCACTTGGGCTCCGACCTTACCCAGCTCAGCTATTAGCAAGGCGTCCCGAAGGTCCGTGGGATAAGACCGGTCACTCCCAGAGATTAGTCGAACCGAAGGTTCGGATATCCTGGTGCCAATAAAAAAAATTATAAGGAGTCGGGGCCCCAGGGGCACAATGCAATGGCAAAAGCGGAAAGACATCCCACAAGAGAACGCAGTTCGATCCTTTGCTGCGACATCGCGGAAAATTTTGAAAAAATCCATTTCGACGGCCCTTTGGCCCAGGAGTTTGCCCAGTGAATGGAGTATGGCTTCAGCGTTGGATCGTCGTTCATGAATGATGCGACTGTAGAGTCCGGGCTGAACCGTAAAAAGTTATAAACGCTTTCGTGATTTACCTTTGGTGGCCAATGGAGGCCACTTGGGCTCCGACCTTACTTGAATCAATAGCGAGGCGTCCCGAAGGTTCGTGGGACAGGACCGATCACTCTCAGAGATTAATCGAATTGAAGGTTCGGATACCCTGGTGTCAATAAAAAAATAAATTATAAGGAGTCGAATACCACGCAAGGAGTTAGAATACTAGGAGAAGTCAGGATAGCAAACAATCAAGGACGAGACCGAATCAGGAGTGCGGTGACTTGGGAAGCCGCAAAGCATAGAAGTTAGAAGCAAGCCGAGTCGGAAGCGGACCGACTTGAGAAGTCACGTGTGTAGAAGTCAGAGGTAGATTGAGTCGGAAGCAGAGCAACTCAGAAAGCCATGGGGAACACAAGTCAGAAGTAGTCTGAGTCAGGACAAGACTACTCGGGAAGCCACCGGATGCAAAAGTAGAAGCAAATTAAGTTAGGAGCAAAATGATGTGGAAAATCGGGAAGTGGGATCTTGGAGACCACAACAGAGATTCTTCTCCCCAGTCGTTACCGTTGGTCCTCTAACGACCTCTCTTGATGATAGCCCCTGAACACGTGATGTGACAAGTGGAGATTCCTTACAGTGGTTATCCCCTATGTAAAATATCACAAATAAATGGCAAATGAGGGATATTATTATGGGATAAATTAAATTGAAACATAATGGTTAGGGGTTTAAATAAAACCTAACCTAGCTTGAGAGGTTAATGGTTGGGGTGGGGTTGATTGAAGCTAGGTTTAGGCTTATTGGGTCTGAAAAATCCGACCCGACCCGTTAACCCGTTCCTTTAATTCCTCGCCGTTTTCTCTCCCGAGCAGCGGTTTTTCTTTATTTCCTTCTCGCGAACGGATTTCTTCACGCAACCTCCTCCTCTCCCATGCGATCTACCTTCCTCGCAATTCAACTACCCTCGCGTCTGCGTTCTCGCTGCAGCCGACCCCTTTCCTCTCATTCTTTCTCCTCGAGGCAAACGACAGCGACCGGCCTAGACGATGGCCACAGACAAGCCAACGGTGAGCGCGTGTGGTTGGGAGGTTGCGTCGGCAACAGCGACACTTTGTTCCGAACTAGGGCTGGAGTCTGCATCGACGACATAGCGAATCGGGAGTTGTTCTTGCCGATCGAAGCCGGAGCAAGGTGAGCAGTGCCTTCTTCTTTTATCTCGGATAGATCCCTCTCCAATCATAGTCCTTTCTTTCGAATTTCTCGGCAACTCTGGTGATAGGGCAGCAGGTGTTTCTGCCGGTGAACAGAACAAGGGAGAAGGGAAGGTTGCTATCGAGGGATTTTCTAGTGTCGATAAGCAGTGACTTATTCCTTTTTCCTTTCATCTAAAACTTGATGTATGCTGCTCACAGCGAGATTAGGTGTGCGGATTCTATTTTTGCAGCAGGGCAAGGAGCTGAGATTTTCGATCTGGTGCTCTGTTGGTGTGGTGGCCGATTAGTGAGTGAGACGAGAAGGTGAGTTGCATTTACAGCATTGATTTAGGTGTTGTTCAGCTTTCTGTTATTGTTTCAGTTGATTTGGATTGGTTGTTCGGACACAGATCTGATACTTTGAATTGAAGCAAGAAGCTGTGCAAAAGAAGTTAAGGTAGGTAAATTTGGATCTGTGTGATATGGATTGGTATAATGGTTGATGATTAGTTGTCACGCCCCGGGAGTATGCCGTGCCGAAAAGTAAACGGACAGCATCTCCCCTGTACGTGGCAACATATCGGGTTAATACAAGGCCCGTAGGCCCACAACAATAATATGATATACGCAGATATCATCATATCAAACATAATAAACACAGCGGAAACAATACAAGCAGATCAACAAGATACAATGACCCAACTGTGCACTCCGGAGTGACTTGACACAACAAGAAACATAATAGAAGCAAATAAATGAAGCCAAATACATACAATACGTCCGTGATATCACAGATACGGAAACAATACAGTTAAAATCACAAAACGACAATCCATAGTAATACAACAATATGGAAAACAGGTCCATTCGTCCAGTGTGAGATGGGATCACCTAAGTTCAACGCCCAAAGAGTCTTCTACTGCATATCCGCAGAAGCCTGTGGTCCAGGTGGTGAGTATAAACTCGTGGGTAATATATGTAGTGCATGAACAACATATATAAGGATAGATTTACAAGTATACATGTGAAGATCTACAGTATACAAAGATGAGTCCAATAGACATCTAAGCATAAGTAATCAAGAATTACGATATGTCCTACTCATAGCATAAATCAATCGATTAATCGACGTAAAGTAATGTACGCACTGACTGCTCATTCTCCATATGATAGATCATCCAATGTGTATACTATAACATAACCATATAACGTACTGTGTCAAACCATACCTACCAATACTGACATATGAATGATATGATCACAGATAATAACCCTATCTGTACTACATAATGACATGATGCTAATCAAATGCATATAATATCAATCAACGCATGTATCATGCTCAACACATAGCAAGAAATAAAATGCAAATGACATGTATCATGATGTACAAGCATGTGCAATCATAGCTCAATCAAATGCAAAGATCTCACGGTGCATATGTAAAACATATATCAAATACATGCATACATATATATCAAGAATGCATATGCATGGTCACATCTCATGGACCGCCCAACCACGACTCCCAGAGTGGCGGTGGTGGCACGACATGACAACTAGCCCGACTCCAGCTGCCACCACTCTCGAGTGGCCGAGTCGGGTAGTATGACTGAGTAGTGTATAAGCGTAAAAAGCTAACTACTCCTAGGGGCCCCTGCTGCAAGCCACGCTGTCCCTACCCATGAGTAGACAAACGCGCCACACAACAACAAAGACTCACACAACCACCGTCTATAGTGGGCGAGTGCTAACACCACTCTGCACAGTGGCCAGGTGCGCATCTCCAGCTACCACCATCCATAGTGGCCGAGCGCGGCACATCCAATGCTCTGCCCTCAACCTCAAGCTACCACTATCCCGAGTGGCCGGGGAGGCAGGATGACTGACGACTTGTCTCAATCCACAAGGGAGACCCAGTCAACAGCATGCATGCAATGTGATGATGCATAGCTCCATACATGTATCCTCGCGACACTCCCCATCCCACGGGGAGTCTTGGTCAACTAAAAGTCAACTATGCAAGGACTACAATCTATAAGACTCTCTATCGCATAAAGAGTCATACTCATCTGACAGACAACCACGCTAAGACCTCTAGTCAGTAGCGATATACAATCGACCATCCATATAACCATACACAGGCATACAATCCCTATGGATATACCATCACACTAGGACTTCTAGTCCCTGGTCACATACGAGCAACCATACAATTATCTATGCACAGACAACTAGATCCATCATAAATGCACCACTAATACGGATATGATATAACAATCGACTCCATAATCCAAACCATCACCTAACCCTAGTGATGTAATACAGTAAACAAATCTGAAGTCACAAAGATAACCCTAACCACATGTACTTACTGAACATCTATCAGCTAATACATAATAGGGTTTTTAGTTCCTATCCGTGCTAGATAATCAATGAGTAATGAGTATATATATCTCAAAGGTCAAGGCAGTACAAGCATATGATTAAATATGAGTGGATCTAAGGTAAACAGGTATATACATATATCCAATATCATGCACTGGAATTGATCAAAACTACCGGACCAGGTAGATATTACCCACCTGATACATAATCCGTGCTATCCATCTCCATGTTCATGTATCCATCACCCTCAACGTCCTGTAACAATAGGATACAATTAAGTATCATCACATATCTAACGATCGAATCAACTCCCACATCGACCATATATCTCGATCCATTAATCGAACAATCTAATATTACAGGATGAATGAATTCATATTAACCAATCACCTACAATATTAACTATAAATATACCAATCGGACATACCTTGCTTTTCCGAATTAGATCAACAAGGAAATCTGCTCCCACACAATCGTGTCAATTCCCATAATCGAGCTCACATCTCATCAACACCACCTAAAACAGAGGAAAAATAAGGTGAAAGAAATTCTGCCACAGCTTCCTCTTGATACCAAAGACAATTGATTTGCACATCTAACATCAATCGACAACCACTATAAACACAATTAAATTTAAATCAATGAACCTCTTAACTTCATTCCAACTCACCTTGCATTGCTTACCAAATTGATTCTCTGCTCCACTTCATCCACTTCACGATTCAATAGTGACTCTCCACCTCACAATCCATCAACACAATAGAACACACCTCGATCAACATCCACCAAATTGAAATCCAGGTATCAATGCTCACCCTGCAAGAACAACAAACGCAGAATCATACCATAGCCAAATCATAGCACAAAATCCCCCAATCCCCTAAGAGCTACAGCAGTAGCATTCCTCTTCCTCACGATGACCATGACATAGCCAAAATCGTCGATGGTACCAGCAGATCAAGCAATGGTCGACAACCACCACAAGTGAATACCTTCGACAGCTAGCTTGAAGGAAAAAGACTAGGGGTGTTGCCAACAAGGTGATGCCAAATTGAGGTTGTCAACATGGCTGACGAAAAGGAGTCGATGACACTGCTCGCCTGGAAACAAAGGCAACAGAGATTTGGGGGTTGGCGATGCAACCGGCCGACGAAGAGTCGGCCTTGGCGCTGACTCGATCGGAACCTTCGCAGAGTCCGCAATGTCGCCATCTCCTGCTGTAGACGCGAGGTTGGCTCTAAACGTCGATGATCCAGATCCAACCTGCTGTGGAGAAAACGAAAGAGAACAAAGGATAAAGGAATCGCGACCGGGAGAGGAGAATCGCGCGGTGAAGGGATCGCAACGAAGAGGAAGGGAAAAGTCGCGATACCAGTGCTTACCTAGCTGCGACGTTATTGGAGCAGATCCATCTTCCCTCGTCGCCGGCAGAGATATAATAGGTAGCTTTCCATCGTCGTCCCCGTTTCTCGATCCGAAATCGCCCAGTGGCAGCTAACTCTCCTCTTGCTAGGCCGGCCATCTCCAGTCGACGAGAATCCAGCTGAGCAACCCACTCCGCGGCAAAGAGGAAGAAGAGAGCCGAAGGGGAAATTCGGCGATCGCGATGAGGAACACCCAAAAAATCGCGAAGAGAAGAAGAGAGAACAGTGCCCGATCGCGTTTGGACTTATATAAGCCATTCCACCTTTAGGCTTGAACCGGTTTAAACTCAACCCTAATCTAAATTAAGCCTAGCCCTAATTAACCTTAGCCCCTTTTTGATTAACCCCATTAACTACTATAAAGGGTTAATCTCTCTCTCTCTCTTTATATATATATATATATTTTTTTTTCGTATTTTACATTAGTAGTGTAATTAGATGAATGCAATATTAGATCTATAGCAGTATCTTTGTAGGATTGGTAAATCAGAGTTGGAATTGATTTCCAATTTGGTAGTTGGAATCAGATCTGATGAGGATCAAGAAGTTGAGTTAATGGAAGCTAGGCTTGGTAAGTGAGATTTAGTTGTTCATAGTTGTGCATCAGTTTTGTTTAGTAAACTGATCTGGATGTGTTATTGTTGGATTATATTGGTATTCTACGGTTGCAGGACCTTGACTCTGGATTGTCTTTTGGACATGAAGACAATTGGTGTTTTATATATCAGGTGGGTAATTTCTTACCCTGGTCAGGTAGATGTAATTGCATTCAGATTTAATAATAGATATGAGCATGTTAGGTGTTCATATTATCTTGACCCTGCTCTTATTTATCTTATGCTTGATACTTGTCGTTGGCTATATTTGCTCAAAGGTTGATATCACATTTTCCTTTATCATGATTTAGGAGTTACAGATGTGATGTAAGTAGATCTATAAATGTTTAGTAGGGTGTAAATATTGGAGTACGGATGATAACCTGATTTGTAAATTAGGTAAAAGTTCATCCGTGAGTAGGTAATGCCCTAAATGTAGGATTTATTCCAATACCCATATGTTGCATACTTATTACCAACCATGTGTTGTGTAATGGTTAAGTGTAGGGTGATTAGTGTGTCGCTATGGACCGGTGGTCCCAGCTTGATATGATTAGTTGAGTACGACTCTCTACAGGATAGAGAGTGCGTTGATCAGTTGAGTACGACTCTCTATAGGATAGAGAGTCCGTCGATCAGTTGAGTACGACTCTCTATAGGATAGAGAGTGTATTGATCAGATGGGTACGACTCTCTGTTGAACAGAGAGTCTGTGGTAGATGTCTGTACGTGTGACAGTACATTCATGTCATTTGCATGTATTTTGATGACATAGTCTCCCTTGGGGTTGAGAGAGTCATCAGTCATCCTGCCTCCCAGGTTACTCCCTGAGGAGTAACTAGTGTGAGGGCAGAGCATTTGTTGTGCTGCACTCTACCACTATAGACGGTGGTAGTTGGAGTTGCGTGCAGTTGTCCTAGGTGCGTGACACTCGATCACTCATAGATAGTGTTAGTCTGAGTGACCAGTAGCAGGGACCCCCATTGTGTAGCGAGCTCTTTACGCTCATATGCTACTTGATCATACTGCCCACTCGGCCACTCTAGAACAGTGGTTGGTGTTGAGTTGGGACAGTTGTCATGTCGTGCCACCTAGGCCACACTGGAGTCGTGGTAGCGAGTAAGATCGCAGCATGACCATGCATCTGCATTACGTATCTTATGCATATTACCATATATATACATATATGCATGTATATATATATATATATATATATATATATATATATATATATATATATATATATATATATATATATATATATATATATATGGTTGTGATTAATATATATATATATATATATGCTTATTGTGATGTTGCATTTGATTGTACTATGCTTGCTGCATTTGGTTGTACATTATATTCATGCATGCTTCTTGCATCTATTATATGATTGTGTCGGATACTTGTATATTTGTTGGACAAACCATTAGATACCTTGACCTGTATCATGAGTACATTGTGAGTTAGTATTACTCTTCATGTTATATATGTTGGATATATGCTCAGGTTGGATTAGAGTAGCGTAGCAGACTTTCAGGTATGTCTGCATTATACGTTGTTTATTTGGTTAGACGGTATATGCATGTATTTATATACTGTGCTGGTATACCTGTTGTACTTTTAGGTTATGCTGTTGAATTACATGTGATATTTGATATATACATATTTTTTCTATTACCTGCTGAGTTATACTCACCACCACAGACCCTGGGTTTTTTTGTCACCTAGGTAATAGGTAGAAGTCTTCGTGACGGCTTGGAGCACTGCTGGCTGGCAACATCTCATCTCACCTCTGAGGCTGCCATGTTCGTTTTGTGCTTTCCGTACGTTGTGTTATGTATTTGGAGTTTTCGTGATGTACTGTGTTGTGGACTTGTGGATTCGGATTTTGTCGATGTTCCATTGTATTGTGATGTGTCAGTCATACTGGTATGCACTGTATATAGTTGTGATGTGGTTGTTTTATGTTTCCGTTGTGTATTTGTTGTAGTTATTTTATTATGTTCTGTGGTTTGTTTATATATATATATATATATATATATATATATATATATATATATATATATATGTTGTTGTTGTTGTGGCCTACGGGCCTTGTATTAACATGAGATGTTGCCACGTATAGGGGAGATGTCATCCGTTTGCTTTTCGACACAGCATGCTCTCGGGGCATGACAACTTTAGTGGTATCAGAGTCCTAGGTTCTGCGATGTCATACAATGTTATTTTTGTGTCGAGTCTTGGATTCTCGGGAGTCGATTTGTTCGGTTTTGGTTTTCTGAGATGAGATTGACAGCGGCCTGAACTCCAAGCAGCACGAGGTAAGAATTCCTGATAACTTATAGTTAGTAGATATTTATCTAAATTTTCTCAACAGGTGTATACAGTTAGAGTTAAGACACCTGTGCAGACTTGTAGTAGAAGTCGTCCACCGTGGCGACCAACCGGAGTTGTCGTTAGGGTTTATACTCCCGGTTTTGTTGGCTATGCATTTAGATGCTTATACGAGGGATGACTTGTAGTGTGTTAGTTGTTATTCGTAACCGTGATTTAAGTTGACCACGGGAACAACATGTAGAGTCTGTGTCTTGGACCTGCTATCGAAAAGGTGAATTTTTTTTAAGAGCCGACTGATACCGAGTCGGAAAACAGGGGTCAAGTCATCACATTTCTTGTGGAAATCAGAGACTACAGTCTTAGAAATTTTGACTAATTATCTAGTCAGATCTTTACCTATTGGGTAATAGACAAGACAAATAGGCTATTATTGATGCAGATAGCAGAAGGCTAGGTTACGGTGTTTTATAGGGATTTTTCCTGAGTTGTTCATACTGAGTTGTATAACTTTGAGGGTACTTTTGAGTACTTAACTCGTGTTATACAGAGAAGGTAGAGTTATTTGCATACCATTATCGGGATCAAACCGATATTTGGTGGTAAATGCAAAAAATAATGTTCGAGGAATAATATATCACTTGATCATAGTTTAGTGATGTTGAAAGAGAGTATTTTCTCGCGTCACTTTCAGTGACACATTGTAGGGAATTTTTGAGAATCAAGTAGGGTGATCGTCGATAACGGGAATATCATGCAAAGTCATTAGACTTGCAAGGTTACACTCACCTAATAGCTCAAGAATGCGAATGGATGTTTTAAGCCACCCACGATTGTTGGCTTACTGTTGGTTAAGATGATTGGATCTTCTATCAGATCCTGCCGGAAGACGTTGGATTGAGTCAGAAGTTTAGAAATGACTCCGTACAAATGTTTAAGAGTTGGAGACCAATAAGCAGATATTGCAGGTCAACTTATTAGAGTAAAAAGTCTTCGACTGTTGGATAAAAGGAGCAAGATCGGAGTCATAGGCCTTGAGCTACTTTCCGATTATAGAAGACCAACCGCAGATCATCAGGATGTTCTCGTGCATATCAGCAAAATCAAAATAAAGACTCCAAAGGGATTATGTGCGTGCAGTTTAGATTACGAAAGACACGTGAAGTCAGATTATCTGTTGGATCAGTTCATCTGTTGCTATTGTAAGCAACCAGTACATTTGAGGAGCTATACTTTGAAGACTTAGTTGAAGACTATCAATGGTGTTCCGGGAGGATGATGCACCATCTTGACAGCAGAGATCAACACAGAAGATTAGGTTATCTCATCAGCAGCGACCTACTACCTCAGGCATGGTTGTAGTTCCGTGATACTTCCCTTTAAGGAAAGTGATTTACGCAGCAGTATCAGCGGAAGACATCATAGAAGACTCATGCAGACAACAACAACAGTTACCCCCAGATGTGGATTGGCTTTGTACAGAGAAGAGAGTATACGACGATGGTCATATATATTTGGTATTCTACAGTTGCAGCTCGTAGGAGTAAGTGGTGGGATTAGATGATCTAGGAAAATCTCCGATTCATTTGTCACAGAAATGCGACCGTTTATCATGAACTATTGGATCTGATCTTGTTCTCTTCGGAGAAAAGCCGAGACCTAGGGGAGCCTTTGGATTGGATCGACAGATAATTGATCGTTAAGGGTATTACTTTAGTGTAACCTCTGGGTTAATATATTGAGAGATACTTGTAGTTTACGGGTATTTTTGTCTAGAACATTTTTTGCTTGGATTAGAAGGGTCCTTTACATTGACTTGTAGGTTGGTGGTATCTCTACTGTCAGGTGAGATGTGGACCAACAATTAAGAAGTCAAGGGATGCCCTTAGACTTTGATAGACATACTTTTATTGTAGACATATCCTTACGGATGGTCAAATTGTTGAGAGTATGGTATGATATGTCTCTCGAATGTGTGTATAATCTGAGAGTATTCGGATGTAGTTTCGGATGAACTCCAAGGATTACCGTTGCATGGGCAAGTGGAGTAGGCGATCGAAATGATTGCGAAAAATAGTTCTGGTATCGAATATCACATACCGGGTGATAGTGTTGTTGGTATCAGTGTTGCTAAACACTATAGAAATTGGAAGAACGTGAGTTGCGATTATAGGAAATGTTGGAAGGGATATTTATCTATCCCAGTATTCCTCCTTGAGAAGATTCGAAACTCTTTGTTGAAAGAGAGATAGACCTTTGAGATTAGGCATCGATTATCAATGATGAAATACGGTAGCTGTTGAAAGTAAATATCCTTCATTGAGGATGAATAATCTATTTAGATCAGCCAATAACACCTGTGTATACTCTAGGGTTGGTTTACGACTGGAGTGTTGATATTGTAGTGACATGACGTCATACAATTATCATTGTCGTTGTGATATATCATCAACTTAGAGTAAATAGGATGCAGGTGCATGGAGGACGACAATTTCATACTTGGTATGAATTCTATGATTTTTTATTATGTTGTTAGACTATTAAACGATTTAGTTGTCCATGGATTTGAGAAATCGTGTATTCGGGATACGATTGGATCAGTTTATGGTTGTTAGAGTTGCACAATTTGGCCACTATTGATGGTGGTAGTTGGAGTTGCGCACTCGGCCACCGTAGATGGTGGTTTACCTTGTATGATTTGGTTATTACTGTAGATGTGGATAGAATGTTTTAGCATTACTATACCACGGACGTGTTTGACAAAGGTGATGATGGAAATCATTTAGTCGGAAGCTGGTGAAACCAGTTTACAGGACCTAGATGGCGGTCAACTTTTATACGAGTATTAGTTAATCCTTCCGGGGTAGATAAAAGGATGTTGTACGCAAATGCATCATTTCAGGGATCGGAGCGATTCCGATGCAGGTTCATGAGACGTATCTTATGCTTACGACGGTTAAGAAACTACGAGATAGGATGTCATATACATGATGTGACTTTAGTAGTTATTATCTGGATTTATAGATGTATGGAGCAGGAATGCTCATGGAATTTTAACTAGCTACTGGGCAGCTACTATAGAGTTGTTGGAACGTGAACAGTTACAACTTGCGAGATTGGTCGCTATAGTCTTCCATGCACTTACAGAGTATGTGGAGTGGATTTTGGACGGTAGATGGACTTCCCTTGTGAGAAGATAATTTCCCGTCTCTAATATGGATACGTGTTCTGGAGACGCATGCACTTAAGAAAGAGTTGCTACAGGAGGCACATCATTTGGGATTTGCTATGCATCCTGATGGTACTCGGATGTACTGATATTTGAGATGTTTATACTGGTGGTAACGGTATGAAGAGAGATACCGTAGACTTTGTTACTGGATATTTAGTATACCAGTAGGTGAAGGTTGAACATCAAAAACCCGATGGATTGCTCCAGGGAATTCCGATTTTGGAATGGAAGTGGGAGCGTATCACTATGGATTTCGTTACGGGATTGCCTAGGACCCGTAAAGGACATGATGCGATTTGGGTGATTGTGGATCGACTGACCAAATCAGCTCATTTCCTTCCTATTCGTGGGTCATACTCGTTGGACCATCCGACAATGTTGTATTACCGAAAGATTTTTCAGATTGTGTGGGGTACTTTTAAGTACCATATCGGATAGAGATTCGTGATTTACCTTGCGATTTTGGCAGAGTATGCACCAGACTATGGGCACAGAGCTTCGGCTTAGTGCAACGTTTCATCCGCAGACAGATGGACAGTCTGAGCGTAACATTCAAACTCTGGAGGATCTATTAAGATCTTGTGTCATGGATTATGGAGGTAGTTGGGAGAATCACATTACTTTAGTGGAATTTGACTATAAGAACAGTTATCACTCCTCCATTCAGATGACTCCTTCTGAGGCCCTATACAATAGACCCTGTAGATCCCCGTGTTGTGAGAGGAAGTCGGGGAATGGTAGCTATTGGAGGCTACAGAGTATCCAACATGATGCAGAGTTGGTGCGTGTCATCGGATGACGGTTATCCGAGGCACAGGATCAGCAGAAGAGTTATGCCGATCGGAGGCGAAGACCTTTAGAATTCTCAGTCAGGGATCATCTATTCCTACGAGTTTCACCCATCAAAGGAATCAAAAGATTTGGGTTGAAAGAAAAATTAGCTCCACGCTATATTGGCCCATTTGAGATATTGGAGTGGATTGGGGGTGTAGCTTACCGATTGGCTTTACCTCCAACACTTGCAGGTGTTCATAACGTATTTCATGTGTATATGTTGAGGAAATATGTTCCACATTCAGATCATGTTCAGAAAGAGATTCTGATTCCACTTCAGCCTAATGCGACCTATGATGAGATTCCAGTGCGAATTCTTGGTCGCAAGGAGCAACAGTTGCGGAACAAAACCATCCGACTCGTAAAGGTTGTATGGCAGCATCATACTAATGAGGAGGCTACTTGGGAGCTGAAAGACACTATCCGAGCTCGGTACCCTCATCTGTTCACTTGAGATATGTAGTAGTTCAAGAAATTTCTTGAATGTATTACCGCATTTAAGTATGAAATTTGGGGAC
This sequence comes from Wurfbainia villosa, assembly GCA_025175895.1. Classification (NCBI taxonomy): domain Eukaryota; kingdom Viridiplantae; phylum Streptophyta; class Magnoliopsida; order Zingiberales; family Zingiberaceae; genus Wurfbainia; species Wurfbainia villosa. The sequence goes on from CM046008.1 coordinate 4,956,357, forward strand.
CAAATTTTATTAAGTGGGGGAGAATGTAAAATATCACAAATAAATGGCAAATGAGGGATATTATTATGGGATAAATTAAATTGAAACATAATGGTTAGGGGTTTAAATAAAACCTAACCTAGCTTGAGAGGTTAATGGTTGGGGTTGATTGAAGCCAGGTTTAGGCTTATTGGGTCTGAAAAACCTGACCCGACCCATTAACCCATTCCTTTAATTCCTCGTCGTTTTCTCTCCCGAGCAGCGGTTTTTCTTTATTTCCTTCTCGCAAACGGATTTCTTCACGCGAGCTCCTCCTCTCCCATGCGATCTGCCTTCCTCGCGATTCAACTACCCTCGCGTCCCCATTCTCGCCGCAGCTAACCCCTTTCCTCTCGTTCTTTCTCCTCGAGGAAAACAACGACGACCGGCCTAGGCGGTGGCCACAGACAAGCCGACGGTGAGCGCGTGCAGCTGGGAGGTTGTGTCGGCGGCGGCAGCACTTTGTTCCGAACTAGGGCTGGAGTCTGCATCGGTGGCGTAGCGAATCGGGAGTTGTTCTTCCCGATCGAAGCCGGAGCAAGGTGAGCAGTGCCTTCTTCCCTAATATTGGATAGATCCCTCTCCAATCGTGTTCCTTTCTTTCGAATTTCTCGGCAACTCTGGTGATAGGGCAGCAGGTGTTTCTGTCGGTGAACAGAACAAGGGAGAAGGGAAGGTTGTTGTCGAGGGATTTTCTAGTGTCGGTAAGCAGTGATTTATTCCTTTTTATTTTCATCTGAAACTTGATGTATGATGCTCACAGTAAGATTAGGTGTGCAGATTCTATTTTTGCAGCAGGGCAAGGAGCTGAGATCTTCGATCTGGTGCTCTGTTGGTGTGGTGACCGATTAGTGAGTGAGACGAGAAGGTGAGCTGCATTTACAACATTGATTTAGGTGTTGTTCAACTTTTTGTTATTGTTTCAATTGATTTGGATTGGTTGTTTGGACGCAGATCTGATACTTTGAATTGAAGCAAGAAGCTGTACAAAAAAAGTTAAGGTAGGTAAATTTGGATCTGTGTGAAATGGATTGGTATAATGGTTGATGATTAGCAGTGTAATTAGATGAATGTGATATTAGATCTATAGCAGTATCTTTGTAGGATTGGTAAATCAGAGTTGGAATTGATTTCCAATTTGATAGTTGGAATCAGATCTGATGAGGATCAAGAAGTTGAGCTAATGGAAGCTAGGGTTGGTAAGTGAGATTTAGTTGTTCATAGTTGTGTATCAGTTTTGTTTAGTAAACTGATCTGGATGTGTTATTGTTGGATTATATTGGTATTCTACGGTTGCAGGACCTTGACTCTGGATTGTCTTTTGGACGTGAAGACAATTGGTGTTTTATATATTAGGTGGGTAATTTTCTACCCTGGTCAAGTAGATGTAATTACATTCAGATTTAGTCATAGATATGAGCATGTTAGGTGTTCATATTATCTTGACCCTGCTCTTATTTATCTTATGCTTGATACTTGTCGTTAGCTATATTTGCTCAAAGGTTGATATCACATTTTTCTTTATCATGATTTAGGAGTTACAGATGTGATGTAAGTAGATCTATAAATATTTAGTAGGGTGTAGATGTTGGAGTACGGATGATAACCTGATTTGTAAATTAGGTAAAAGTTCATCCGTGGGTAGGTAATGCCCTAAATGTAGGATTTATTCTAATACCCGTATGTTGCATACTTATTACCAATCATGTGTTGTGTAATGGTTAAGTGAAGGGTGATTAGTGTGTCGCTATGGACCGGTGGTCCCAGCTTGATATGATTAGTTGAGTACGACTCTCTACAGGATAGAGAGTGCGTCGATCAGTTGAGTACGACTCTCTACAGGATAGAGAGTTCGTCGATCAGTTGAGTACATCTCTCTACAGAATAGAGAGTGTATTGATCAGATGGGTACGACTCTCTGTTGAATAGAGAGTATGTGGTAGATGTATGTACGTGTCACAGTACATTCATGTCATTTGCATGCATTTTGATGACATAGTCTCCCTTGGGGTTGAGAGAGTCGTCAGTCATCCTACCTCCTAGGTTACTCCCTCAGGAGTAATTGGTGTGAGGGCAGAGCATTTGTTGTGCCACACTCTACCACTATAGATGGTGGTAGTTGGAGTTACGTCCAGTTATCCTGGGTGCATGGCACTCGACCACTCATAAGTAGTGTTAGTCGGAGTGGCCAACAGTAGGGACCCCCATTGTGTAGCGAGCTCTTTACGCTCATATGCTACTTGATCATACTGCCCACTCGGCCACTCTAGAGCAGTGGTTGGTGTTGAGTTGGGACAGTTGTCATGTCGTGCCACCTAGGTCACACTGGGGTCGTGGTAGCGAGTAGGGGTGCGCAGGCATGACTATGCATGCTGCATTGTCGTATCTTATGGCGCTTTGCATATTACCATATATATATATATATATATATATATGGATGGTTGTGATTAATATATATATATAGATGCAGTCTATATATATATATGCTTATTGTGATGTTGCATTTGATTGTACTATGCTTGCTGCATTTGGTTGTACATCATATTCATGCATGCTTCTTGCATCTGTTATACGATTGTATCAGATACTTGTATATTTGTTGGACAGACCATTAGATACCTTGACCTATATCATGAGTACATTATGAGTTAGTATTACTCTTCCTGTTATATATATTGGATATATGCTCAGGTTGGATCAGAGTAGCATAGCAGACTTTCAGGTATGTCTGCATTATACGTTGTTTATTTGGTTAGACGATATATGTATGTATTTATATACTATGCTGGTATACCTGTTGTACCTTTAGGTTATGCTGTTGAATTACATGTGATATTTGATATATACATATTTTTCCTATTACCTGCTGAGTTATACTCACCACCACAGACCCTGAGTTTTTCTGTCGCCCATGTAACATGTAAAAGTCTTTGTGACAGCTTGGAGCACCGCTGGCTAGCAACATCTCATCTCACCTCCGAGACTCCCGTGTTTGTTTTGGGCTTTCTGTACGTTGTGTTATGTATTTGGAGTTTTCGTGATGTACTGTGTTGTAGACTTGTGGATTCAGATTTTGTCGATGTTCCGTTGTGTTGTGATGTGTCAGTCATACCGGTATGCACTGTATGTAGTTGTGATGTGGTTGTTTTATGTTTCCACTGTGTATTTGTTGTAGTTAGTTTGTTATGTTGTTGTGATTTGTGTATATATATATGTTGTTGTTGTTGTGGCCTACGGGCTTTGTATTAACACGAGATGTTGCCACATACAGGGGAGATGTCGTCCGTTTGCTTTTCGACACGGCATGTTCCGGGGCTTGACACCCTAACAATCCAATAAAGGATGTTACTAGTGGGTAACCTAAGGGAACGAAGAACCTCAAAGATAAAGACAAATTGAGTTAAGGAAAACTCTCTGGCACTTTTGCTATGGAATACTTTCTATACTCATTTTTTTTATTTTTTTTAATCTCTCTGTTTGACTTAAGAATCGGAGGGTCATAGTCGAAGCCCTAGCGGTAGTCTGACTTGTGTTACATTTGGCAGGATATTGCTTCGGATGTGAGAATCCATCCTCTTCCGAAGACTCGATGAAAAGAGTTAGAATGCAACCGCATCAATTATCATTGTTTGAATTTCATTCTTCTGCAACCCTTTATTATGTTCATTTGATGCACATTATGATACGACTATAAAAACCCAATTGACGCCCCCAAGGGCACGGTGCAGCGGTAAAAGTGAAAATGCATCATGCAAGAGAATGCAGTTCGATCCTCTGCTGAAACAACGTTCGATGATGAATTTCAAAAAAATCTATAGGGATGGCCCTCTGTGCAGGAGTTTGCCCAGCGGATGGAATAAGACTTCGATGTTGGACAATCTTTCAGGGATGACACGACTATGGAGTCTGGGCTGGACCACCAAACTGCGAGCACTTCTCTGATGTACCTAGGTAGTTGATGGAGATCCGCAGGTGCTCCAATCTATTCCGACTCAACTGTTGAAGAGACATCCATATAAGATCATGGGCTGGGCTGATCATCCCTAGGGATTAATCGGGCCGAAGGCTCGGACACTCTGATGCTAATTAAAAAAAAAACTCAATTGATGCTATTCTCACGTATATTTGTATCATTGATAATGATCGTATTGACATATAAATATCTTGGTTGCAGTGTTGTAGCCTGAGATTCATATAGGGTTGGTTGTACATAATTCATAGTTTGTAGTCATGTGATATGATTAAGCATAGTAGTTATTTACATGTTCATTTGAGAACCTTATAACACTTTTTTTTTCATCTAACGTACATATATCATTTAAAGATTATTTATAAGGGTTTGGCGATACGAAGAGGGGGTGGGCATTGTTGAAGGAGATTTTTTTATAGAAGATCAAAGTGTAAATGGTCGTTGCGAGAATAAAGATACAAGTTCATATAAGAGTTGAGAATGAAGTTTTTATAAATAGGAATGATATGATTGTACTTCGGATGATGTTTTAAGTCAAGAGAAACTACACATATTGCAAGGGATACCTATGTAGATAGAGGTGTTATAGAGAGTAATTAGCAAAAAAATAGTAATATACAATGTGCTTTTTGTTGCAAATTTACCACATCTATCAAGGTTTGTTCAGTTGCTTTGGTACACTTGTGTGAAATAATGAAGCATATCAAAGGATAATAAGAATTAAAGTGTTGAGGAGAAGGCAACTAAGCTTTTATAGTTTTTTTCCCTTATCTTTTTATATGGTACAAAGATCACTAGCGGTTACTTTCATGAAGTCCTAGAGCCATTTGAGTGTCATTATCACTATACATGTTGAATTTCTAAAACAATCAGACGACTAATTAAGAAATTGCTCCACGAATTTAAGATAGATTCTACCCTTCTTTCAATCGATTTTATTTAATTAACCTAGAAGCTTCATAATGTGTTTTGTAGCTACATATATTTATCGCGTTCTAGTTGCAAGATTGTGTCACTACTTTAGATGAAACTACTCACATATGCGTTAAGATATTCAATGCAAACACACTGGGATATATATAGAGACAGAAAGGAATGACCAACTATCAACGTGTTGCTTGCATGCTCTTTCAATAAGAAGTTTGCTTATGTCTTACATGGGTGGTAAAGAATTGCATTTGTTTCTTGAATCATGAAGAATGCTCATTCTAGATATGATAAAAAAGATAGTTCCTCATGGGAACTAATTTATGATTTCTTTCAATAAGAAGTTTGCTTATGTCTTACATGGGTGGTAAAGAATTGCATTTGTTTCTTGAATCATGAAGAATGCTCATTCTAGATATGATAAAAAAGATAGTTCCTCATGGGAACTAATTTATGATTATTAATTGGTCAAACAATGGACGCTTTTTAATTAGGTTAATTTAATTAACCCATATGTACTATTTGGTGGAACGTAAATGCTATTAAGTGGATTCAAAGTTTATGTTAAAGAAGGGCCTTGATTACCCCTTAACAATCCATTACCACTTGAAGGAATACTCAAGATGTCACGCCCCGAGGGAGTCCCCGCCAGACGAAAATCCAGCAGCATCTCCCCTGTACGGATGACAATACCAATTTTCATACAAGGCCTACACGACTACTATACATCGGTCAACACGGCCGGAATCCAAACACACACGCAGGTAATAAAATAGGCCTCTGGCCAACTATCACAGTAAATGGTAACCAGTCCACAATAACTAGACTTACTCCTTCTGCCATCTGGGCAGGAATACCGAACCAAATCCAATCGAAACAAAACCGAATAAAGGTCCATAAGGACACCAAAAATCCACGAATACAAATATCCAACTCCAATCCTAAACATGTCTTCTAATCAAAATATCCAAACCATAGAAACAAATAACAAATAAAAACTTTCACGACGAGTGGGGTTTGACAGTTGGACTCTCCTGACAGCTTCATCCCGAAATAGATATAAATCAACGGGTAAGTTCAAAGAACTCAGCGGGTATAGTCGATATGCAAAGTAAGATATAGCTAATAATAAAAATCATGTCAGTACAGTCTCACATATAGGGTAAGCAAGAAATAAATACAAAAGGACTGTACTCACCTGAATCTCCTACCCTGATATAGGAGCATGTGCCCTACTATAAGGGATAAAGTCATCACCATATACGAATATGAATCCTATATGCATGACAATCATATGCAACATCCAAGGCATCAATACAATAATGCAGCAAACACAATACAAATGTGATCCGTGCAAAGTGCATGCCATGCAAATGACATGGTCACCCCTAACGCCAGTCAGCCGCCTCACACGCGATGGTGAAGCCGAGTGGGTAGGGCTATGACAATTGTGCACTCTGCCATCACTGCTCCTGAGTGACCGAGTGGACAGGATGCTGTCGGAGTACACCTATCCTCCTGCCCCAAACAGAGTGGGGGAGCTAAGCTCTCATCTCCCGGTGTCATAGATCAGAGGAGGGATCCCTGCCCGCTACCACGCTGCCTCATCGCTACCCATGAGCGGACCAGCGGAGCCTGACAGAGCAACTGCACACACCCTCCTGATGTACCACTAACCCATGAGTGGCAGCGTGTGCAGGCCATGTAACTAGTTGCGAGTTCAACTATAAAGGAACCCCGTCCAGCCAGCAAGCAATCATGCAAGATGGTGCATGATACTAAAGCATGTAAATCCAACTAAAAATACCTATCCGAATAATATGCACAATCAATATGTACATATCCATAAACCAAGCAACTATGATCCAAATAAAACAGGGAAGATATAATCATATCCTATCACATGCATTGTAAAATACGAAAAAAAAAAGAATGGATTAACCCCTTTAATTAATTTGGATTTAATTAGTGGGTTAATTGGGCTGGAAATGGGTTTGAAATTGGGCTTGGGCTGGTATTGGGCTTGACTGGATTGGGTCAAAGCAGTTGGGTTTAACTTGGGTTAGGTTTGGCTTGAATCGATTCGCTTGAACCAAACTGCCGAACCACCTTTAAAGTTTCCCGATCGCGATTTCCGACTTCTTCCATCGCAATTTCTCCCTTTCTCAGCCGCGATCCCTGATTTCTTCTCCCGATCGCAAACCTTCATCAAAATCCCGATCGCCGGCCATCCTCGGCCAGCCTCCACCCGACGCTGCCGACCTCGGTTGGGAGCAAGCAGCGTCGGTCGGTCGCCTACCCTCACTCGCACTCTATTTCTCCGACCTCTAGCCATCGTCAGCCGCCATCCACCGTCCCATCGTCGGTCGCCTAATCGGCTGTCGTGGATCATCTATGTTTGATCATGTTTCGTAAACATAAGCACAGCGGAAGCAATTAAAAATAATAAATCTATATTTATTACAACACACACAACACACGCATGCATATTACAACAAGTGTAGACATAACCGTAAATTAAAATTTGCAATAAAAGAAAATTATCTACGTTATACCTTTCGTATGACGTGTAGCGGGAACGGCATCAACCGGAACGATCCTCGTAAGAATCGTCTCTATCCGTATCCACGCCGAGCTCCTCGGGATGACTTCGCTAAGTCACGAGCTTCGTCTTCGTACGGGTTACTAGCCTCGTGTTGAAGACGACGTGATCGAGAGATGATCACGATCCGAATCCAAATTCGGATCCAAAACGAGTTCTCAAAACTCGCTTCTCCGGAGAGGTATTCGTCAACCGTTTGACGAATCCTTCGTCCTCCACCTCAGAGGATTACCGGAGATCAAATCCCCGGTAAGTTAGCTGCTGTCGGAGCACTAACCGTCGTCCAAACGACGCTCCGACGAGAGGAGGAGAAGCTGTCCAGAAAACTGGACAGCTTGGTGGAGGATATAGGCGCCGGCCAACCAAGGAAAGAAAAGGCTCACCTTGATGCCAAACCTATAGGAGATCACCGGAGGGTCGCCGGAGGATAGCCGGCTGAAGCTTGGACGCGGCAACAAGTTGGACGGCGGCACAAGGGGTTGGGCGGCGGCACACTAGGGTTGGCGCCGAAAACTCCTTCAAGGGGTGGGCGGCAACTCCAAGGGCTAGGGTTTTGGATTAGGGCTTAATTATCCCTTAAGCCCTCTTTTATAGAGAACTACTTCTCTTAATGGTTATTGGATCATAACCATTAGGCCCGTTAACCCGCTCCATTAGGATAAGTTAAAATAAACCAAACCATGATGGTTTATTTTAAGTTAAAATGAACCGAACCAACTTTTGGTTCATTCGTTTAAAATAAACCAAACCCTTTGGTTTATTCTCCTCCATTGGATTAGAACCAAACCATTTTGGTCCATCCATTATGTCTTCATAAGACACGGCCCATCCACGCTTCCATTGTATGAAACAATTTCATGCTCGCTTTATGTTTGGTCCAACCAAACCTAGTTTCTCTCGGTCTGAGAATCCCATTCTCAAGCTCGTTTTAAATCCTTTGGATTACGCTCGTTGTGCGTGTGACCAAATAGGTTCTCGGTTTATGTTGGCCGTCTATAATTAACCATTAATTATAGAACGATCATGAGTGGCACCTAGTAGTACATCATGATCCCCAATTAACCGAAAAGATCAACGGTTGATCCAGAACTATTTCTGAAACCCTTCAGTAGCTCGAATGAATCGTGCCCCATTCCCTTCACTCATCTTAGACCCACTTGGTTCAGGACATGGTCTATTGTGTCAGTCCCCACTAGGCTGACTACGTCACACCTAGCCCAAGTATCATTTCCTCGTCCTACGGATTCTAGTTACTCCACATGTATCGAAGAGTACCTTACTCTAAACATGTAATGCTTTGGCCAAAGACTTTAGTAACAATCCGACGAGAGGCCATGGGTATACATCTCCTCGCAAGGAGTGGTGAATCCTTTATAGGCTATTCAAACACCTTGATCACGACTTATACCCAATCATCCGGGTCCACATCTCCTTAGAGATGTTTGCTTAAGATGTCAAAGCATAAGTCTCCATGATCAAGATGACTTGAATACCGCAAGTCAAAGGAACATCGCACTTAAGCCACAGAAGAACTTCATTGACATATCTATATATGCAGAGAACCATATGAAGTCTTACTGGTCACTCAATGAACTAGTTACCATAACTAGCATCCACGATTAACTCCGGACATCACTATGTCTCCAGCCAGTGAGAATCAGCTGCTTGGATACACCAAGGAGTATACCTCGTGCTAGTCTCGACAGAATTGATGGTGTCCAAATCCATTAATTTATCGACTAGGGATAATTCCGATACATCACAATTACACATGTAGAGATACTCACTAGTTGTGATCCAATCACAAATTCTCTCATGCTGTGAATCGTATCGTGGACATTCAGTAAATGAGTTTAAGATCCAATCAAATACATAAAACATGTATACTCAAATAGTGAATCTTCATTTATCATATAAATGGTTCATACATAAGGCGATTGCCTTAGGACATCTCTCATATATTACTAACAGACTCCCACTTGGCCTAATGCCAATCGCTACGGTATCCAATACCATAAGCTCGAACATGACCCTCAAACTTATTTTGAGGTAATGCCTTAGTCAAGGGATCCGCTAAGTTCCTTTCAGTGGGAATTTTCTCGATTTGTATTTCGTTCCTACTGATGATCTCTCTGATAAGATGATAGTGGCGAAACACATGTTTGGATCGTTGATGAGACCACATCAAGTTCAGAGATGAACTTCTTGATCCAAACCGCTTCCTTTGCTGCTTCCAAAGCTGCAATGTATTCTGCCTTAGTGGCAGAATCCGCTATAGCGTCAAGCTTGGAACCTTTCCAACTTATTGCGTCTCCATTCCAGGTGAATACATACCCAGACAAAGACATGGAATCATCCTTGTCTGTCTGGAGCTGGCATCCGTATACCTACGTATCACCATGTACCCTTCTCCATATATTAGGAACGCATCCTTAGTTATTCTTAAGTACTTAAGGATCATCTTAACAGTCACCCAATGATCCATTCCTGGATCAGACTGGTATCTTCTCGTGACACTCAGAGCATACGATACATCGGGCCTCGTACATAACATAGCATACATGATAGATCCTATTGCGGATGCATAGGAAATCTTACTCATGCAAATCCTCTCGTCTTCTGTGCGCGGACACATAGACTTCGAAAGGTGTACCCCATGCCTGATGGGTAGGAAACCTTTCTTGGATTCCGACATGCTAAACCTCTTTAGCACTCGGTCTATATATGTAGACTGCGAAAGACCAAGCAACCGTTTCGATCTATCTCTATAGATATTAATCCCAAGGATGTAGGTTGCTTCTCCCATGTCTTTCATGGAGAATGTCTTGGATAACCAAACCTTCACTGACTGTAAGATTGAAACATCGTTTCCTATAAGTAGTATGTCATCGACATACAATACTAGGAATACGACTGCACTCCCACTAACCTTCTTGTACACACAAGGTTCGTCTGGATTTTGTGAGAAATCAAACTTTTTGATTGTCTCATCAAAACGGATATTCCAGCTCCTGGATGCTTGCTTCAATCCATAAATGGATCGTCGCAATTTGCATACCTTGGTTTTATCAACCGATGTGAAACCCTCAGGCTGTATCATATACACGTCCTCGAGCAGGTTTCCATTAAGGAAAGCTGTTTTCACATCCATCTGCCATATCTCATAATCATAATGATCCGCTATGTTCTTGAACATCCGAATGGATTTAAGCATAACTTCAGGTTAATAGGTTTCGTCATAATCAACACCTTGTTTTTGACGATATCCTTTCGCCACCAATCTAGCCTTATAGGTAATCACATTACCATCCATGTCGGTTTTCTTCTTGAAAACCCACTTGCACCCTATAGGCTTTATCCCTTCAGGTGGGTCAACCAAGTTCCAAACTTGGTTTTCATACATGGAATTCATTTCCGACTTCATGGCACCAAGCCACTTATCCCTTTCTGAACTTGTCAGCACTTCTTCATAACTGGTAGGCTCCTCATCATCAATGAGTAACACGTCGTTCGATTAACTTACGAGAAATCCATATCTCTCAGGAATATTGCGTGTTCTACCAGATCTACGAAGATGTGGTGTTACAATAGGTCCAGCCGATTGCTCATCACTATGAGTTGTCAGCTGTTGTGCTTCACCAGGTATCTCATCAATGTCTATTTGAGTCTCTCGAGCCTCCTCAAGCTCGACGATACTCCCACTGTTTTCTTGCAAGAGAAACTCTTTCTCTAGAAACACAGCATGCCTTGAAACAAACACCTTTTGTTCCACAGAATGATAGAATTGGTAACCCCTTGTTTCCTTAGGGTATCCAATAAATAGACATTTATCAGACTTAGCATCCAATTTGTCTGATACAGTCCGCTTCACATAAGCAGGACAACCCCATATCTTCAAGTAAGATACATGAGGTTTCTTACCATTCCATATCTCATATGGAGTAGTTGAGACTACCTTGGTAGGCATTCTGTTTAACAAGTAAACAGCTGTCTGAAGTGCATAACTCCAAAAGGACTTGGGAAGAGTCGCATGATTCATCATTGACCTGACCATGTCCAACAAGGTCCGGTTACGCCTCTCAGATACACCATTATGCTGTGGTGTATAGGGCGGAGTCCATTGAGACAATATGCCATTGTCTCTTAGATAATCAAGAAACTCTTGACTTAAGTATTCACCACCTCGATCCGATCGAAGTATTTTAATACTTTTGTCATGTTGTTTCTCTACTTCATTTCTGAATTCTTTGAACCTTTCAAAGGCTTCAGACTTGTGTTTCATCAGGAACACATACCCAAACCGTGAGTGATCATCGGTGAAGGTAATGAAGTAGCTATAGCCTCCTAAAGCTTGAGTTGACATAGGTCCACATACATCAGTATGTACTAGACCTAGTAACTCTCCCACTCGTTCACCTTTTCCAGTAAAAGGTAACTTGGTCATCTTGCCTTTTAAGCATGATTCGCATGTATCGTATGAATCCAATTCAAACGATTCCAGAATTCCACATCGGTGTAATTCGGACATGCGTTTCTTGCTTATATGGCCAAGACGACAATGCCACATATAGGAGTCTATTTGATTATCCTTTCGAGCACGTGTGTTGCTCACTTCGATATTGAAATCGTCACTGGATACGTCCAACGTATAAACACCATTGCTTAAAGTTCCAATCCCATAAAGAACTCCATTCAAAGTTATGTAACAACAATTGTTACTAAAAGTCAAATGGAACCCATTTCTATTTAGACAAGAAATAGAAATGATGTTCTTTATCAACGAAGGAACATAAAAGCAATTGTCCAGTTCTAAGACAAGTCCTACAGGGAGTTCCAACAAATACATTAGATGGCGAGTCGGAACCGTTGCTCCATTCCCAACACGTAAATTTGACTCTCCCCTTGACGAGTCTTCTTCTATTCCTTAGCCCATGTATGTCATTACATATATGTGAGCCACGCCCAGTATCAAATACCCAAGTGTCTGAGGAAATAGAATGACAATCAATAAAGAAGATTTCTGAAGAAGATGGGGCATCCGATGTCTTATCCTTCTTCACGGACTCAAGATAAATCTTGCACTTTCTTCGCAAATGGCTATCCTTGCCATAATGATGGCAAGTTTCCTTTGTAGTTCTAGTTCTACCTTCTTAGCCCTTCTCTTCTTTCCTTCTGCTATTCCTTTGACTTCCTCTTAGAACCTTTCTTGAGGAATCAACTAACACGTCCCTGCTCATGCTTCTCAAGACTCCACAGTCTTGACATATTGGCGATACCACAGATGAACCTCCTAGCATCTCAGAGGTGAAGAGGAGCTTTGAGACTTCGAACCTTTCGAATCTCACTTGCTCATCAACCAACTCACAAAGATGAAGGACTACGATATGAGCATCCATATGCTCATGCTGCTTTCATAGCTTGGGTTCCATCGCGGCTAGCATGATGCAACTCATTTGTTGAATCACTCACATGTTTACGATAGGCCAACAATTGGTCGAGTTGCATCATCACTAGGACGGGCGGGAAGAGGCGCTTCGAGGACATTTGCAAGCTTTTCAACCTTGAGAACAATTCTCAAGCTTCTAAGCCAGTCCATGAAGCTCGGCCCAGTCAATTTATTCGAATCCAAAATGGAACGCAAATTCAAAGACATCATGATCAATCTTAGAAATACAAAACGAGCATATATGAGAAAATGATTTTAAAATGCATCAATATACATTTATAAATCCCATTCATTTTTCGAATTTCAAAAACCCCAAAATCACTTCGGGAGATCGTAGGTCCATCTCCGAATGGGCTGATATCCATCATAGTTATGAACAACCTTGGAGAGAGTCCAACAAGTCATTCATAACTACGACGGTAGGTATCAACTATACCGATTGCATATCACGTATATGCAACTATCACAATGTGCTATCAACTAATTGAATGTTCACACATACATCGGGTTGTGAACACATTAACAAGTATGCATCATATGCATAGCACCCAACTTCACCTCCCTTTACATCGACCTTGGAGAGAGTCCAACAAGCCGATGCTCCAGGTTAAAGCCAACCCATTAATCGGGACATAGTTTTAATATGGTTAGAGCGCATTCAACCAATTAGCCCAGCTTGGAGAGAGTCCAACAACCAAAGCTAACGATTGACCTCTGACTCTTACCATATTAGTATTAAACTATTCCATGGTTTGAACATATTCGAGTTCGAGCCAGCTTGGAGAGTCCAACAACCCAAACAAGAAACAGAACTCTGGTTCTAACCATATTAATGGAAGGTGTAGGCTTTAATATTGATTAAGGGTTTTTATGTCTCATCCTCTTTGCATGCAAATAACTATTATCTACATGGCATGACATACATGGCATACATCTACATGTCACGACACGCATGGCATAATGTTATGCATCTAATGCAATTACATGGCATACAATTATGTCATGTATATAATTTCTTTATATGCCATAACTATTTATGGAAATAAAATATGTTTAAGATTTGATTCTCCAAATCAAATCATAATTAAATTAGGAAACAAATTTCCAAATCTAATCACATATTTTATTCATGGAATTATTTGATTAAGGAAAATCTATTTAGGAAACCAATTTCCTAAATCATTGAAACTACTTATGGAAATTAAATATTTTTAAGATTTGATTTCCCAAATCAAATCATGATTAAATTAGGAAACAAATTTCCAGAATCTAATCAAATATTTTATTTATGGAAAATATCAATTTCCATAAATACTTCCAACTTTCCAAAAGTGGAAGATTTCCATAAATACTTCTAGACTTTCCAAAATTGAAAAATTTCCATAAATACTTCTAAATTTCCAAAATTTAGAAAATTTCCAGAAATACATTATGACTATCGCAAAACCAATTTTACGATTATGTCGAAACACAACCTGGGCTCTGATACCACTGTTGGGTTTCCGGCACCGCGGCGTGTGTGTGTTCGATCATGTTTCGTAAACATGAGCACAGCAGAAGCAATTAAAAATAATAAATCTATATTTATTACAACACACACAACACACGCATGCATATTACAACAAGTGTAGACATAACCGTAAATTAAAATTTGCAATAAAAGAAAATTATCTACGTTATACCTTTCGTATGACGTGTAGCGGGAACGGCATCAACCGGAACGATCCTCGTAAGAATCGTCTCTATCCGTATCCACGCCGAGCTCCTCGGGATGACTTCGCTAAGCCACGAGCTTCGTCTTCGTACGGGTTACTAGCCTCGTGTTGAAGACAACGTGATCGAGAGATGATCACGATCCGAATCCAAATTCGGATCCAAAACCGAGTCCTCAAAACTCGATTCTCCGGAGAGGTATTCGTCAACCGTTTGACGAATCCTTCGTCCCCCACCTCAGAGGATTACCGGAGATCAAATCCCCGGTAAGTTAGCTGCTGTCGGAGCACTAACCGTCGTCCAAACGACGCTCCGACGAGAGGAGGAGAAGCTGTCCAGAAAACTGGACAGCTTGGTGGAGGATATAGGCGCCGGCCAACCAAGGAAAGAAAAGGCTCACCTTGATGCCAAACCTATAGGAGATCATCGGAGGGTCGCCGGAGGATAGCCGGCTGAAGCTTGGACGCCGGCAACAAGTTGGACGGCGGCACAAGGGGTTGGGCGGCGGCACACTAGGGTTGGCGCCGAAAACTCCTTCAAGGGGTGGGCGGCAACTCCAAGGGCTAGGGTTTTTGGATTAGGGCTTAATTATCCCTTAAGCCCTCTTTTATAGAGAACTACTTCTCTTAATGGTTATTGGATCATAACCATTAGGCCCGTTAACCCGCTCCATTAGGATAAGTTAAAATAAACCAAACCATGATGGTTTATTTTAAGTTAAAACGAACCGAACCAACTTTTGGTTAATTCGTTTAAAATAAACCAAACCCTTTGGTTTATTCTCATCCATTGGATTAGAACCAAACCATTTTGGTCCATCTATTATGTCTTCATAAGACACGGCCCATCCACGCTTCCATTGCGACTGAAACAATTTCATGCTCGCTTTATGTTTGGTCCAACCAAACATAGTTTCTCTCGGTCTGAGAATCCCATTCTCAAGCTCGTTTTAAATCCTTTGGATTACACTCGTTGTGCGTGTGATCAAATAGGTTCTCGGTTTATGTTGGCCGTCTATAATTAACCATTAATTATAGAACGATCATGAGTGGCACCTAGTAGTACATCATGATCCCCAATTAACCGAAAAGATCAACGGTTGATCCGTAACTATTTACGAAACCCTTGATGGCTTCGAATGAATCGTGCCCCATTCCCTTCACTCATCTTATACCCACTTGGTTCAGGACATGGTCTATTGTGTCATCCCACTAGTGACTCTACGCCACACCTAGCCCAAGTATCATTTCCTCATCCTCACGGATTCTAGTTACTCCACATGTATCGAAGAGTACCTTACTCTAAACATGTAATGCTTTGGCCAAAGACTTTAGTAACAATCCGACGAGAGGCCATGGGTATACATCTCCTCGCAAGGAGTGGTGAATCCTTTATAGGCTATTCAAACACCTCGATCACTTCGACTTATACCCAATCATCCCGGGTCCACATCTCCTTAGAGATGTTTGCTTAAGATGTCAAAGCATAAGTCTCCATGATCAAGATGACTTGAATACCGCAAGTCAAAGGAACATCACACTTAAGCCACAGTAAGAACTTCATTGACATATCTATATATGCAGAGAACCATATGAAGTCTTACGGGTGGTCACTCCAATGAACTAGTTACCATAACTAGCATCCACGATTAACTCCGGACATCACTATGTCTCCAGCCAGTGAGAATCAGCTGCTTGGATACACCAAGGAGTATACCTCGTGCTAGTCTCGACAGAATTGATGGTGTCCAAATCCATTAATTCATCGACTAGGGATAATTCCGATACATCACAATTACACATGTAGAGATACTCACTAGTTGTGATCCAATCACAAATTCTCTCATGATGTGAATCGTATCGTGGACATTCAGTAAATGAGTTTAAGATCCAATCAAATACATAAAACATGTATACTCAAATAGTGAATCTTCATTTATCATATAAATGGTTCATACATAAGGCGATTACCTTAGGACATCTCTCATATATTACTAACATCATCGCCGTGTTGCCGAGTTACGATCGTCGGCCTTACATTTCTTGTGGTGATCTCGCCGCGAGAACCAGGTGCCGCCGACAGTGGAAGATCCGGCCGGTGGGAGAGACATCGTGCTCTCTATTCCCGATCTCTTCTACATCGCCCATCCCTGCCTCAGCTGGATTCCATCGAGCTCTCCCATCTCGATTAAATCGTTTCCTCGTCTGGCAAGCAAGACGAAGATGTCGCCATATGAGTCGCTCGGATAGCTTGATTCCTTTCTTCCGGGATTCCATCGATTCTTTCCTGCCGCGGTTAGGACGCCCGGATTTGATCGCTGCCGCCGGATTTTTGGGTTAGGTTTCAATCTCGGTTTCCTTTAGATGTAGCTGTGGATGCATCATTCAGCTTTAATCGATGTTTTGGGCCGGAGCTTTGGCGGTCGACGGTGAACAGGGGAGAAACAGTGCCGGTGAAGAAGGATCTCTGCATTTCGATTTTTGGGTTTCGATGTGATTTCCCTCTGTAGAGCTGCACTCACCGACTCGTGGATCACCTATCCTGTATTTGTAATCAGCAATCTTGCCGCAGTGAGCAGCATCGATGGAGGTGATGGGATCTTGGATTCTTGGTAATGTGTTGGCTATCTTGTGCACATTTTTCAGATTATGTTCTGTTAATGGTTGTTTTGCATTGAGTCTGAACTTGGCTTACAATCATCTTGCAAGCTAACGATCCTATATTTTGGTGTGTGTATGAGTTATGTGTAACATAGCTTCATGTGTTCAACCTCTGTTGATCTGAAAATGCAGGCTGCATTTGGGTGAACAAATTAAAGGAATGACAATGGAATTTGGTTTTGGATCGACCGAGAGTGGTGCTTTGCCCATTGTAGTTATGTGGACTAAAGGGGGGGGAAGGTAAGCTTTGATTCTGAATGTTATGTTATAGCTGTGTAACAAATGTGCAGGGCTTTGATTTAGGATTGTGTTGTGGACGCGAGGACAAATAAAGTTTTCAGAGGAGTCTTCGTATCAGGTGGGTAATATCTACCTGGTCCGGTAGTTTTGATCAAACTCTAGTGCATGATCTTGGATTTATGTTTATACCTGTTTACCTTAAATCCACTCTTATTTAATCATATGCTTGTACTGCCTTGACCCTTTGAGATATATACTCTGGTACTTCATTGATTATCTAGCTCGGATAGGAACTATAAATCCTATTATGTATTAGCTGATAGATGTTCAGTAAGTACATGTGGTTAGGGTTATCTTTGTGACCTCAGATTGGGTTACTGTGTTATATCACTAGAGTTAGGTGATGGATTGGATTATGGGGTCGATCGTTATATCATAACCGTATTAGTTGTGCATCTATGGTGGATCTAGTTGTCTGTGCATAGATAAGTGTATGGTTGTCAGTATGTGGTTATGGACTAGAGGTCCTAGCATGATTGTATATCCATTATGGATCGTATATCTGTGTATGGTTATATGGATGGTCGATAGTATCTCGCTACTGACTAGAGGTCTTAGCGTGGTTATTTATCGGATGAGTATGACTCTTTGTACGATAGAAAGAGTCTTGTGGATTGTAGTCCTTGCATAGTTGACTTTTGGTTGACCAGGACTCCCCGTGAGATAGGGAGTGTTGCGAGGATACTTGTGTGGATCTATGCATCATTACATTTGCATGCATCTTGATGGAGGTCTCCCTTATGGATGAGGCAGGTGTCGGTCATCCCTGCCTCCCGACCACTCGGGGGTAGTGGTACGAGGTTGAGGCGAGCATTGGATGTCTGCGCTCGCCACTATGGATGGTAGTAGCTGGAGATGCGCACCTGGCCACTGTGCAGAGTGGTGTTAGCACTCGCCCACTATAGATGGTGGTTGTGTGACGTGCAGTTGTCCTGTGTGCGGCGTTTGTCTACTCATGGGTAGGGACAGCGTGGCTTGCAGCAGGGGCCCCTAGGAGTAGTTAGCTTTTTACGCTTATACGCTACTCAGTCATACTACCCAACTCGGCCACTCGAGAGTGGTGGCAGAGTCGGGCTAGTTGTCATTTATCGTGCCACCCTGGCCACTCTGGGGTCGTGGTTGGGCCAGGTCATGACAGTGACCATGCATATGCATTGCTGATATATATGTATGCATGTATTTGATATATGTTTTACATATGTCTGTGAGATGCTGCATTTGATTGAGCTATGATTATTGCACATGCTTGTACATCATGATACATGTCATTTGCATTTTATTTACTGCTATGTGTTGAGCATGATACATGCGTTGATTCAGACTGTTATATGCATTTGATTAGCATCATGTCATTGTGTGGTACGAACCGGGTTATTATCACGGTGATCATATATCTTGTTCATATATGCAGTATTGGTCAGGTATGGGATTGACCTGGTACGTTATATGGTTATGTTATAGTATACCTGTTCAGGATGATC
The DNA here is from genome assembly GCA_025175895.1 of Wurfbainia villosa. Lineage (NCBI taxonomy): Eukaryota > Viridiplantae > Streptophyta > Magnoliopsida > Zingiberales > Zingiberaceae > Wurfbainia > Wurfbainia villosa. The sequence continues at coordinate 4,975,474 of CM046008.1, forward strand.
TAGCATATGGCGTTACAGACCGTCAGGTACGTTGGTACATTACTTTATGTTCAGTTGATTAGTTTAGTATATACACTGAGTATGACTTTACTGTAGTTACTTGTTATTAGATTTGGATATGACTGTATGTCTATTGGACTCATGCTGTATACCTGTAGATCTTCACATGTATACTTGTAGATCTATCCTTATATGTTGTTCATGCACTTTCTATATATTACCCCTGAGTTTATACTCACCACCCGGGACCCTAGGCTTCACCGCCTGATAATGTAGAAGATTTCTTGGGCGTTCGAGTCTCACACCGATCCCATCTCACACGAATGGATATGTTTTCCGTGTTGTTGTATCCTTACGGATTGTTGGTTTGGGTTTTTCCCTGTATTGTTTCCGTATTTGTGATATACGGACATATTGTATGTATTTGGTCTTTGATTCGATTTCTGTTATGATTCTTGTCGTGTCAAGTCACTCCGGAGTGCACAGTTGGTCTTTGTATCTTGTTGATCTGTTTGTATTATTTCCGCTGTGTTTAGTATGTTTGATATGTTGATATCTGTGTATATCATATTGTTATTGTGGGCCTACGGGCCTTGTATTAACCCGATATGTTGCCACGTACAGGGGAGATGCCGTCCGTTTGCTTTTCGGCACGGCATACTCCCGGGGCGTGACAATTTTATTGGTATCAGAGCCCTAGGTTGCGAAGTCCATTTTCGGATTTTATTTCATTCGGACATCGAGTTTTGCTTTACTCGGTCTTGGTTTTGTGAGTTCTGGGATCTGGCTGTTGCGGACATCTCCGAGCTACAAGGTTTAAGGTATGTTAATTGTTATTACATATCCTTCTATTGGTTATGCAATTAGTTGCTTATAACATGGATAACTTGTAGGATATTGGTTAGTATTCGTAACTGTGGTTTGAGTTTGACCACGGGAACGATATGTTGAGGTTATTAGATATGTACCTGCTATCGAAAAGGTAATTACCTTTGAGAGCCGACTGATATCGAGTCGGAAAGCAGAGATTAGGTAGTCACATCTCTTGTGGAGATCAAGGATTACAGTCTTAAGATTTTCACTAATTATGTTAGTCAGATCATTACCCAAGGGGTAATGGACTAAGCGAGTATACTATTACTGATTCAGATAGTAGAAAATTAGTATATGATATTCATGGGGATTTTGATCCCCGGACTGGTCATTCTAGGTTGTATAACATTAGGAGTACTTTTAGAGTACTTGACTCGGGTTATACGAAGATAGTAGTGTTTGTTGAATACCATTATCCAGATTTAGCCGGTACTTGGTGGAAGAGATAGGAAATAACCTTCGGGAAATCACACATCACTTGGCCACGGTGTAGTGATGTTGTGAGAGGGTATTTTCCCATGTCATTTTTTTGACTCATCGTCAGGGAATTCTTGAGCTTCAGGTTGGGTGATCGTTTGGTAATGGAAGTACCATGCAGAGTCGTTAGACTTGCGAAAGTTACGACCATTTAATAACCCAAGAATGTGATTGGGTTGGTTTTGGCCACCCACGGGTTATCGGTTGACATCTTGATCAGGATGTTTGGATCTCATACTAGATCCTACCGGAAGTCCTTAGACTGAGTCATGTGTATAGAAATGACTCCGTAGTAAGTGTTTTAAAGAGTTGGAGATTTGATAAGCAGATATTGTGAGTCAAATTATTGGAATTAGAAGTCTCCGAATGTTGGACAAAAAGGAGCAAGATTTGAGTTACGAGTCATGAGCTACTATTGGAGAGTTTTTCGATCATAGAAGACCGATTGCAGATTGTCAGCAGCTTCTCATGTTATCAGCGAACTCAGAGGAAAGACTCCGAAAGGAGATTATGTGTGTGCAGTGCGGGTTACGACGAGACACAGAGCCAGATTATCCGATGGACCATTGTATCTGTTTCTACTATAAGCAGCCGGTATCTACGAGGGGAGTATATACTTTGAAGACTCAGTTGAAGACTATGGATGATGCTTTCGAGCGGATGATCCACAACCTCGAAAGCCGAGATCATGACAGAAGAATGGATTATCACATCAGCAGCGATCTACTACCTCAGATATAGTTGGAGCTCTTTGATACTTTCATCCGGAAGAAGTAAGTTACTCAGCAGTATCAGCCGAAGACATCTCAGAAGATTCAGACATTCAGACAACAACGGTTACTTATCCAAATGCCAGCAATTGTTACCTTCCCAGGCGGGATTATGATTTGTTCAGAGGAGAGAGATTTTATGACGATAGTCGTATCTATGCAGTATTCTCCAGTTGCAGCTATACCTTTCACAGAGATGGAGCGTGCTATGATGTTTACAGTTCTTCAGTATTATGCAGCCGAATGTGTATCTTTTGCCAGTACAACAGTGGTTATCATCTCCATGCAGTTGTTTCAGTTTGTACCTCCGTTTTCAGCAGTTGATTTCATTTCCTCCATGGCAGATTTTTGTAGCTACTTGAGCTCAGTCGTCAAGAACAGATGTTGGGCGAGTTTACATGATTACTTGAGAAGAAGTATAGAAGACCGAAGGATCGGTCCTTCGGGGTATTACTTTAGGTTATACTATTTGCAGATATATCGAGAGATACTGGTAGTTTACAGGTATCTTTGTCTAGAACATTCTTGGATAGGGTTCGAAGGGTTCCTATCGACTGGTGGTTGGTGATTTTCTCTACCGTTTGGTGAGATGTTGATCAACAACCAAGAAGGCAAGGGATACCCTTAGCCTTTGTTAGACATACCTCCACTATAGACATATCCTTACGGATAGTTGGATTGTTGGAGCGTTGGTATACTAGGACTCTCGGATGTACGTATAATCTGAGAGTATTCGGATATAGTTTCGGATGAACTCTCGGGCTTGCCACTGCATGGGCAAGTTGGAATATGCGATTGAGGTGATTTCGAGAATAGTCCTGATATTGGGGACCTCATACCGGGAGATGATTTTATTGGTATCAGTGTTGCTAAACACTATGGGAGATTTATCTGCCTCAGTGTTTCTTCTTGGGAAGACTTGTAACTCTTTGTTAGAAGAGAGACGAACCTTTGAGGTTATGCATCGGTTATTGATGATGGAATGCAGTAGTTGTTGTGAATGAATATCCTTTGTTGTGGATAGATGATTTGTTTAGATCAGCTAAATGACACCTGTGTATACCCTAGAGTTGATCTACGACTGGAGGGTTGATATTGTAGTGACTTAGTGTCATACAATTATCATTGTCGGTGTGATGATTGAGCTATCTATAGCTTAGAGTAAAAGGATGCAGGTGTGTAGAAGACGACATTTCATACTTGGTATGAATTTTAGGAGATGTTGATAATGTTGTTAGACTTATCGATGATTTAATCGTTCATGGATTTGAGGAATCAAATACTCTTGGAGTATTTGAGATCGATTGTCGTCATATCTGTGAAGGATATATTTATGGATATATTCCCAATCTTGAGGGAAGTTGTGGTTTCCCTAGATTGATTTGGTATTTACCATAGATGAGGATAGGGTGTTCTAGCGATACTATACCGCCGACTTGTGGGACCAAGAAGGTGATGGAAATCACCTGGTCGGAAGTTTGTGAAGCTAGGTTTCAAGGCCTAGAAGGTGACTGACTTTTGTGTCAGTGTTAGTTAATCCGTCCGATATGGATGGAAGGGTACTGCACATAGAGGCAATATTGCAGGGATTAGGAGCGATCCCGATGCAGTTAAATGAGACGTATATTATGTGTATGTTAGTTGAGAAACTAGCGAGGTCAGTTATTATAGTCTCCCAGTTACTTTCAGTTCTGGGTGACAGAGTGAATTTTGGACATTAGATTAATTTCTCTTGTGAGAATAAATCTCTGTCTCTGTGAAGGATAGTGGTTCCCAGAGTTGCATTCGATTTAGGAAGAGTTATTTCAAGAGACTCTTTATTCGGGAGTGATGATTTATTCGGAGTGTATCCGAAAATAGTGAGTATTGAGACGTTCATGTTGGTGGAACGATATATGGGACATGGTTGATTTCGTAGTTTGATGTTGGGTATGCCAACAAGCAAAAGTGGAATATTGTGATCGGTAGGGTTATGTACCGTGATGAAGTGGGAGCCTAGTACGTTAGACTGTGTTGGGAGATTATCTAGAATTCGAAAAGGACTTGATAGGATTTGGATAGTCGATGATCGATTAGCTAGGTCCGCTCATTTTCTTTCGAGTCGTAAGATGGATTTCGTTGGATCGCTTGATGGAATTATATCCATGGAGTATCCTTGAATATCATTTCTGATAGTGATTCATGATTCACCTTACGATTCTGGTAAAGTCTCCCACCGGTTATGAGTATAGAGCTCCACTCTGGTATAGTTATTGACCTATTAATAGGTTGATTGAGAGCATACATAAGAGCTGGAATGTAATATTCGAGCTCAGTACCCCACTTAGTCATTTGAGTTGTGACTTTTCTCCGAATACTTGAGATGATTATTGTGACATCTCGTACTCGTATATGAGTCGAAAATTTGGGGACCAAATTTTTATAAGTGGGGGAGAATGTAAAATACGAAAAAAAAAAATGGATTAACCCCTTTAATTAATTTGGATTTAATTAGTGGGTTAATTGGGCTGGAAATGGGTTTGAAATTGGGCTTGGGCTGGTATTGGGCTTAACTTGGGTTAGGTTTGGCTTGAATCGGTTCGCTTGAACCAAACTGCCGAACCACCTTTAAAGTTTCCCGATCGCGATTTTCGGCTTCTTCCATCGCGATTTCTCCCTTTCTCAGCCGCGATCCCTGATTTCTTCTCCCGATCGCAAACCTTCATCAAAATCCCGATCGCCGGCCATCCTCGGCCAGCCTCCACCCGACGCCGACTTTGCTTGGGAGCAAGGCCACGCACGGCCATTTACCCTCACTGCAGACTCTATTTCTCGACCTCCACCATCGCCACCGCCATCCACGTCCGGCTGCCGCTCTAATCGACCAGACGTGGATCATCGCCGTTGCACGAGTTCTAATCATCGCCGACCTTCGCTTTGCCGACACCGATCTCGCCATGAGAACCCGGCATCACGACGATGGAAGATCCGGCCGATGGGAGAGACATCGTTTCTATTCCCGACCGTTTCTTCATCGCCCATCCTCGCCACCGGATTCCGCCGAGCTCTCCCATCTCGGGCCACGGGCTTCCTCATGCAAGCAAAGACGAAGATGTCGCCGCCACGCATCGTCGCCCGATAGCTTGATTCCTTTCTTCCGGATTCCATCGATTCTTTCTCGCCGGTTAGACGCCAGGGATTTGATCGCGCCAAGCCGCCGGCTACGTATGTCGCGATTTTTGGGTTAGGTTTCAATCTCGGTTTCCTTTAGATGTAGCTGTGGATGCATCATTCAGCTTTAATCGATGTTTTGGGCAGTTTGTGGAGCTTGCTGGTCAACGGTGAACAGGGGAGAAACGGTGTCGGTGAAGAAGGATCTCGGCATTTTGATTTTTGGGTTTCGATGTGATTTCCCTCTTTAGAGCTGCACTCATCGACTCGTGGATCACCTACCCTGTATTTGTAATCAGCAATCTTGCCGTAGTGAGCAGCATCGATGGAGGTGATGGGATCTTGGATTCTTGGTAATGTGTTGGCTATCTTGTGCACATTTTTCAGATTATGTTCTGTTAATGGTTGTTTTGCGTTGAGTCTGAACTTGGCTTACAATCATCTTGCAAGCTAACGATCCTATATTTTGGTGTGTGTATGAGTTATGTGTAACATAGCTTCATGTGTTCAACCTCTGTTGATCTGAAAATGCAGGCTGCATTTGGGTGAACAAATTAAAGGAATGACAATGGAATTTGGTTTTGGATCGACCGAGAGTGGTGCTTTGCCCATTGTAGTTATGTGGACTAAAGGGGGGAAGGTAAGCTTTGATTCTGAATGTTATGTTATAGGTTATGTTATAGCTGTGTAACAAATGTGCAGGGCTTTGATTTAGGATTATCTTGTGGACGCGAGGACAAATAATGTTTTCAGAGGAGTCTTCGTATCAGGTGGGTAATATCTACCCGGTCCGGTAGTTTTGATCAAACTCTAGTGCATGATCTTGAATTTATGTTTATACCTGTTTACCTTAAATCCACTTTTATTTAATCATATGCTTGTACTGCCTTGACCCTTTGAGATATATACTCTGGTACTTCATTGATTATCTAGCTCGGATAAGAACTATAAACCCTATTATGTATTAGCTGATAGATGTTCAGTAAGTACATGTGGTTAGGGTTATCTTTGTGACCTCAGATTGGGTTACTGTGTTATATCACTAGAGTTAGGTGATGGATTGGATTATGGGGTCGATCGTTATATCATAACCGTATTAGTTGTGCATCTATGGTGGATCTAGTTGTCTGTGCATAGATAAGTGTATGGTTGTCAGTATGTGGTTACGGACTAGAGGTCCTAGCATGATTGTATATCCATTATGGATCGTATATCTGTGTATGGTTATATGGATGGTCGATAGTATCTCGCTACTGACTAGAGGTCTTAGCGTGGTTGACTGTCAGATGAGTATGCCTCTTTGTACGATAGAGGGAGTCTTGTGGATTTTAGTCCTTGCATAGTTGACTTTTGGTTGACCAGGACTCCCCGTGAGATAGGGAGTGTTGCGAGGATACTTGTGTGGATCTATGCATCATTACATTTGCATGCATGCTGACGACTGGGTCTCCCTTATGGATGAGACGGGTCGTCAGTCATCCTGCCTCCCCGGCCACTCGGGGTAGTGGTAGCAGGGTTGAGGGCAGAGCATTGGATGTGCCGCGCTCGGCCACTATGGATGGTGGTAGCTGGAGATGCGCACCTGGCCACTGTGCAGAGTGGTGTTAGCACTCGCCCACTATAGATGGTGGTTGTCACGCGGCGTTTGTCTACTCATGGGTAGGGACAGCGTGGCTTGCAGCAGGGGCCCCTAGGAGTAGTTAGCTTTTTACGCTTATACGCTACTCAGTCATACTACCCAACTCGACCACTCGAGAGTGGTGGCAGCTGGAGTCGGGCTAGTTGTCATTTGTCGTGCCACCCTGGCCACTCTGGGGTCGTGGTTGGACAGGTCCGCAGACAGTGACCATGCATATGCATTGCTGATATATATGTATGCATGTATTTGATATATGTTTTACATATGCCTGTGAGATGCTGCATTTGATTGAGCTATGATTGTTGCACATGCTTGTACATCATGATACATGCCATTTGCATTTTATTTACTGCTATGTGTTGAGCATGATACATGCGTTGATTCAGACTGTTATATGCATTTGATTAGCATCATGTCATTGTGTAGTGCAATTTGGGTTATTATACAGGTGATCATATACTGTTCATATGTCTGAGTATTGGTCAGGTATGGGATTGACCTGGTACGTTATATGGTTATGTTATAGTATACCTGTTCAGGATGATCTAGCATATGGCGTTATAGGTTGTCAGGTACGTTGGTACATTACTTTATGTTCAGTTGATTAGTTTAGTATATACACTGAGTATGACTTTACTGTAGTTACTTGTTATTAGATTTGGATATGACTGTATGTCTATTGGACTCATGCTGTATACCTGTAGATCTTCACATGTATACTTGTAGATCTATCCTTATATGTTGTTCATGCACTTTCTATATATTACCCCTGAGTTTATACTCACCACCCCGGGACCCTGGGCTTCCTGTCGCCCAGATAACAGGTAGAAGATTCCTTGGACGTTCGGAGCTCCGCCAGCTGATCCCATCTCACACCGGACGAATGGATATGTTTTCCGTGTTGTTGTATCCTTATGGATTGTTGGTTTGGGTTTTTCCCTGTATTGTTTCCGTATTTGTGATATACGGACATATTGTATGTATTTGGTCTTTGATTCGATTTCTGTTATGATTCTTGTCGTGTCAAGTCACTCCGGAGTGCACAGTTGGTCTTTGTATCTTGTTGATCTGTTTGAATTGTTTCCGCTGTGTTTAGTATGTTTGATATGTTGATATCTGTGTATATCATATTGTTGTTGTGGGCCTACGGGCCTTGTATTAACCCGATATGTTGCCACGTAGAGGGGAGATGCCGTCCGTTTGCTTTTCGGCACGGCATACTCCCGGGGCGTGACATGCATGTATCGAGTAGGCACCAAAAACATGTTAGGCATATAAACATGAAAATTATTGCAAGTTATCCTAACTAGTATATCAACTTGACTATATCTAAAAGATAAGTCAAAATACCTGCCTGATAAAATATCTGCAAAAAGAACCAGATCGTCACGACCGGGGACCTGCCTCGTGACCGAAACCTGCATACAACATAACTATTGTTAAGCACAAAAATGCAATTCACCGACAAATCGAATACTTAATCGATTTCTTACATAAACCAACTAACCCAAATCAATTTTCAATTTTCACTAATTTTCCAACCATCTTATTAATCTTTTCCTACCAAAAATATCCATACAATTAATTTAGCCCACTAAATCAATTGATAAAATTTTTGATTAATTAATGATAAGCTAATTAATCAATTAAACCTGGATTAACCCACATTTTAACAACCTAAGCCAAATAAATAAAATTTAATGGCTTTTACTTTATCCAATAATTGTACCAATCAATTTACCCAATTAGTTCCTAATCAACTAACCTAACTCATCACCTACAACAAAACAACAATATCACCCAACCATCCCATATCCTCCGAATACAATACGATCAACCGAATAACACCAAAATCATACTTACCAGCCCTAGGATCCCACCGGCAGCCCTTCACCGCCCACCGTTGCACGAAATTAGGGATCTAATGAACCCTAATTGTAACCCAACATAACCCACAACCATTTTCAGCCGATGAACAACCCGAAACACCTTCTATACCCACCTCCTTCACAACCAGCCAACAACTCCAAACTCAACCCATTTACAGTCGTTCTTGCACGACCACCTCCAACCCTAACCGCACGACACCCCCAATAAACCCTCCTTCCCTCTCAGCCAGCAACCCCCCTCAAATTCACAGTCGTTCCTCTTCACCTAAACAGCAACCACTGGAACAGACAAAGGAAATAGAGAAACAAAATATACCGGAAATTTGGGAAACTTCTCTCAACGGTATCTCCTCGGTGCGGACTGAAACTGGCCAGAAAACCATCGGCGTTGGCAGAGGAGACCGGCGTTCATCGTCTAGGGCAGAGGAGACCGGCGTGACCTCGACGTCGGGCTGCTGGTGACGAACGCGACGAAGAGAAGGCTCGGGCGCAAGAAAAGGAGAAGCAGTGTCGGAAGGCAGACGCCCCGTTTGCCGGCGCTTGCAAAGGGACGGTCGGGCTCTTGGACGGCAAGTCGGCAAGGCTGGCTCGGGCGCGAGAAAGGGGAAAGAGGCTCAGCGAAGAAGAGATCGGCCTGGTCCTCGGCGAAGAAGAGACCGGCGGCGGAAAATAGGGCGCCGGCGGAGAAGTGGGCTCGCGAGAGGAACTGCCAAAGGAGGAAGGTGTCGCGGTGGGGAAGAATAAAAAAAAGAAAAGAAATTTAGGTTTTCTGTTTAGGTTAATACCCTCTATTAACTCCTTAAATAGACTCCACAAAAGCCTATTTATTTTATCCCCGTAAAAATCTCGTATGGACTCCGTTTAAATTCGGAAAAATTCCTAAAATTCCCTAAAAATCCCGAAAATTTTTCAAGATTATTTCCTTAATTCTTTGGCTATTTAATTTACATTTTAAAATTTTCAGTATTTAACACAAGACATAGCCCTACCAATGCATAATAGCTATTCAATGTGACCAAGAGAGCTTTTGGTGTCCTAAAGGAGAGGTTTCCAATTGTTGAAAGTGGAACGAAACCACTAGCATTGATGTTCATATCAACATTACCTTGTCATGATGTACACTTCATAATTTCTTAATGGAGGATCAATCTTAATTAATGAATTGTGCCATGAATTGAATGTAAAATCCAAAAATGAAGTGAGTTGTAATGAAAAGCAAGAAGAGGACCATAGGAATGGGAGTATATGATTAGGGATGACATAGCTAATGCCATGTGACCAGACTAAATTATCAAATAGATGCAGCTTGTATAATCCAATGGTGTAATGTGCTAATAATGTGTGACTCCATCTTTTGCTACTAATAAGCTAGTGATGCTTGGTTCCAATAATGTAATGTATTAATTGTGTTTAATTGTCATTTCTCAATGTTTCATGTTCATCATCGAACTATGTTCTTATTGGTGTTGAAAGGTATACAGGATCTTAACACATATAAAATTTTTGCGGAAATTAAAGAATACCTCAGATCTATAGATGCCAATGAGATCGCGCAATAACTTAACTTGAACAGCAACTCGAAGAGTGAAGCTCTCGCAGTCAGGATGGAATCACAAGTCGAACTTCTACCGCAACATCACAACGTCGCAACCCTAAAATCCGGTGATGACAATGATCTTTTGTTCTTCTCCACAAGAGATAAGAGTTCTTCCACTGCTTGCCTACACGCACAACACATGCACTCGAGAATTCTAGCCCTTCCACTGTCTACTCACTGGCTCTCACAAGCAACCATCAGCCTCCTGCATACTCATTCACCAGAAGTATATTTAAGGAAGAGAAGAGAAGAAGGTGAGATAATGGGGTCATCCATTATCCCATGCCCCACTGTGGACAAAACTAACCAACATCTCTCATTTGTACATGAGGGCATATCACATTTGTCATTAGATCACATCTCATGCGATCCATCACATATCACTCTACTGGGTTTCCATATAGGGTTGGACGTCGTGCGACTAGCGAGTACACCTATAAATAAAAATTGCTCAATGCACCTATTATGATGATTAAGTAATCACCATTATATCATAAGATATAATATCTCACTGCACCCCAGATCCAAGACTAATTATAGTCATCATTGAGTAGTCATCATTGCTCAATGAGCCTGTTAGTTTTATTTTCTCTGTCAAATATTATTATAGTTGAATGTTATGTGCTTATGGTTTTGAACAACATAGTAAGTTTTTCTTCCATGTTCATAAGTTGATTTTATGCAAGTTTTTGAGTAGAAATGGGTTCCCCGACCAACCAGCAATTCAACAACGGTGTGTTTAAGTGGACATATGACATGGATAGCATCTTTATAGGTGCTATGTTAGAGCAACAAGTTAGTGCTAATCAAGTAGGTGACAGTTTCATCACCTCTACTTGAGACAAACACATGGTAGTCTTTTGCAGAAAGAAGTTTGAAATTCTATTGATGAAGGATAATTTAAAGAATTGAATTAAAATGGTGAAGAACCATTTCAAAGCTTTTACAATTTGTTTAAGAATACAAGTAGAGTTCAGTGACACACTGGGAGTAAGATTTGAGACTGAGAAGGGAATTTCGAAAAGATGTTAAGAGTTGTTAGCACACAACAAGGAAAATGGTGAAAGAGATGTCGCTTGTTAACTGGTTGGTTGAAATTCTTCAAGAGGAGGAGCAAAGGGAACATGGACAAGAAGATGAACAAGATCCTTTTGATGCGGACTCTCAAACACCCACCATTTGCTTGGAAGTTCTTGATGATTCATAGTAGTTGATAATAATACGAAGGAAGTTGTCGATGCCATAGATCTTTCCAATTCAATCATCAAGAACAACCTATTTCATCAACAAAAGGTGAATGAGCAACTCTAACAAGGAGTAAATGATGCTTTTTCATGGGATGTCCACCTGAAAAGAAGTTTGAACTTTTGAAGATGTTGGAAGATAGTGAAGTAAAATACTTATTTACTTATACTTGTAGAAATTAAATTATACTTGATTGGTCATGCACAAGACTGCATTGTACTGCAATTTTTGCGAACTCTAATCCTCGCCGAAGGCTCACAATCAGGATAAAAGTCACAAGTTGTTAATTCGAACTTTCACCATAAGTTCACAACGTCGCAATCCAAAGTCTAATGATTGTGACAACTCTCTTGTTCTATTCAACAAGAGATAAGTGCATAGATCACAAGTATAGCCTACACGCACACTTGCAATCTCTTCTTATGCACAAACTTTAGAGAAGCACACACTTGCTTCTTTTCAAAGCCTCCTATACCAGACCTTTCTATTAGGACCAGTGCGCCCGCTAGAGGGGGGTGAATAGCATTGTTCATCGTTGCTTGATCGAATTCGATTGTGTTTACCTATGATTGTTAGTATGCAGCGGAATATGGAAAATACAATACAAATACACAATCACAATACGCAAGAATATAACGTGGTTCGAAACCTCAAGGTTCCTACTCCACGGGTTGGGCTCGAACGAGCCCTAGCGATGCAAATGCAACCACTAATCACTAACTCCTTCTCGGAACAATCCGAAGGTGGAGAAAACCTCTTACAATAGTCCTTAAAATAATAAGAATGAAATACAAGTAATTACAAATGAATTATAACAAAAGAATGCAAAGAAAACTTTACAATCGATCTTTTGGAAGCTTGCTTGTTAATTGCCTTGGACTAGCCTTGAAGACCCTGATTTGCACCAGCAAATCACTCCAAATCGCTCAAAAAAATCTTGCCAAAAATTCTCCCCATGAACTGCTTTTATAACCTGCATCCGGGCTGATTTTTGCCTAGCAGTCGACTGATCGGGACCATCAGTTGACTTCTCTTGTAGTTGTTATCTCACAATGGCATGAGCCACGTTGGATAAGTTCCAACGGATAGACCATCAGTCGACTGATCAGGTCATCACTCGACTGTCAAACCCTAACAATGACTCGTAAACCTTCGTCCTCTCGACCAAAGAATCGATCGATCTCAGATCGCCGATTGCTCGTGCCATCAGATCGTTAAGCCAATTCCAAAGAATGAACTCTAGTCGACTCTCATCAGTCGATTGACCATAGTCCCAGTCAACTGATACACCTCAAACATGAGGTTTTAACCCCAAGTATGGTGCCCCCATACTTGCTAGACCACCCTTAGCCTAGACCTAAGCCTTCTAGCCACCTCCGTCAGCCTCATACCTATCGGATACCTCCAAGTCATCCATGACTTGTTCATCCATACGCTAACCTTCAGGTGCTTCCATCAGCTATTGTCATGCTAATGTGGTTTACATCGCCAAGGCACATTGGGCTTACGCTGCCAAGACTCCACTTGAACTTTACACCGCCAACCATTGGACTTATGCTGGCAAGACTCCACCCTTGGACTTTACGCCGCCAATATTCCCCTTGGACTTCTCAATTGCCAAGACTCAAGCTTGGACTTTCCCTTGTCAGCCCATGTTGGAATTTCCATGCTAAGTACACAAGACTTGGACTTCTCCCATGATAATGGTCAAACCATCGTCAAACATCAAATATGACCTGGGTTGATTGCACCAACAATCTCCTCAATACATTGTCAGACATAAATGTCAAACATCAAAACACTACTCGAGTCAAACCCGAGTCTGTTCAATCATGACCTAGGCCGATTGCACCAATAATCTCCCCCTTTTTCATGTTTGACAAAAATCAAACACCTTTGAGTTAGACCTAAACCTCAACTCAAATATCCTTACCAATTATCCCAAATTAGTAGTTTCACTTTCTCCCTCTTTTTGACATACATCAAAAAGGTTCTCCCCAAAGAGGTCAATGTCTCATATCTAATGAGACTTACAATCTCCCCCTTTGTCCAAAAACATCTAGGATGTCTACAATCTTCCTAGTGATAAGTCTCATATCATTTAAGAGAGGCAATCCTAACTTCTCCAAAATTCTCCACATTCTCCCCCTCATGAGAAAAAAAACACATCCATCATCCCATGATGGATAACCTCCCTCTAAAGGCTTGCTCCCCCTTGACCATTGCACCAACAATGTCCTTGGGAAGTCCCTAAGCCTATAGACACTCTAAACCATCAAAAATAAGGTTAAAAGTTCAACATTGAACTTTCCCACACCTTAAAATTGATACATCACCTTAACAACTCTCCTAATCCATATCCAATGGATTTTCACCCTTTCTAATGCTTTCCAAAGCATATCCTAGGGTTAGGAGCAGTTAGGGAACCTTACCATAACTGAAACATGGGCTAAACATCCTTTTTTACCCGAAATCAACTCTGGCAGTCGACTCTGATAGTAATCAGTCGACTGCCCTATACATCAATCAACTTCCATCAAGCGGCAATCGACTGATAATTGAAATTTTTGAATTTCAGTTATCAGAAATAAATTTTGGAAAAGCATAAGTAATTCTACGTATTTTAAAAAAATCATGAAAATTCATATGCACATTACTTATAAGCAATACAATGGGTGAAAAATAATTTACTCATAAAATAATGAAATTGATACAAAGTTCAAAAGTAAAGAAAAACTTCAATGTTTGAGCTCACTTCGTATCAACATCATCAATGGTGATTGCTATCAAAAGATAGACTTCACCATGGTTTTTCAAAATGATTTTCAAATTGTTTTAAAATCTTATATTGGATCATATTCTTTGGGCTCAATGCACATGACTTATACATTAGCTTTTTCAATGATCCCTCCATGATATAAATGAGTTTTAGTTCATCTAGATGCAAAAACTATGCACCTTGAACTCAACTCATATCCTAGAATCTCACATGTATCTAGGGTGTATCAATACACATACATGTCAATGCAATGTGAGATGTGGGTTTTGTTCATCCTAATCTAGGGTTTCATGCATTTTTCTAAGGCAACACTACTTGATTCCCTTATACATGGGACTTCAAGTAATATCAATTGTCCTTAACTCAATTTTTTATTAATGCATGAATGATTATGATATTAATGATGATATAAATAAACATGTGCTCATAATCATGATGTCATGGCATAAAATGGAATCTAAGCATACATGACATTTAACCTTAATCCTAAGCATGATCATGACATATTATATAATTAAAAGTAGATATGATGTCATGACATGGTATATGACAAATCAAGCATGGCAAATAAAAAAGTAAAGGTATATAATACCTAAATTTTAATATTTGTTATCATATGTTAGAATTAAATTCATTTTGCCACATTATTGTTGGTGCAGGGGCACTAGATAATCGAACCTATGTTTTGATTATGGCAAAGACACAAAGTTAAGTTTACATCGTTATCTCACGAGCTAAATCAAGTGTGCAGAAAAGTACTAAAGCTGGAGATGAAGGCTAGCGACACCCGGAGGAAGCCGCGGTGGTCGGGCGACACTCGAGTAACTTCGGAGGGAGCCGAAGGAATCGAGTGGAAGGTCGGAAGCGAGAGCTACAAGGTAAGTATCGAGGAAAGCTCGTGTGAGTGAGAGATTGTAAGGTCGTGTCCTCTTTACAGGGATGACCGTAGGCGGCAATCCGACTAAGACTTCTTGTGGAAGGTCTAGGTCAAGATCGGACGGTTAGAAACCGTCGTATTTATCATTTTCTGAGCTAACCTCTTACTGCAGGGAAGTGGTTGGTGGCGATCGGCCGGACGTTAGGCGATCGTGATGCTCATCAGTCGACTGATGGGAGGCATCAGTCGACTGATGGCGACGAATCAACCTTTGCGCTAGGTCAAAACGGATAAGGTTTGACGTGGCCACTTTACGATAAAAATTATACAACTTCGTGATCTGTTCCGAAAAAAGAGGAGACAAATTCATAGGCCAAAATCTATAAAAGGAGGGGTGGATTCGAACTCCAAACATCATCAAGTTTATTCATCAAGTGCTCCTACAACGCCAACGCTCCAACACCGTCATAACACCGATGCGACAACAAGCTCAGATCTTCTTCGTCGGCAGCAACATCTAGTAATATATTTTAATATTGTATTCGTTGTTTTTATTCGTAACGAGGTGAGGTAGGCTTGTTGCCTCATCCTCGTACTTTCGGATTTTGTGATCGTTGTCTCCTACCTCCAACGAGGAGGAGACGTTATAGTGCTTTGCCCTCCGTACGCGGTCTAGACTGATAGGGCCTTGGAGTAGCAACCGCTGGGTTGTGAACCAAGTAAAATAAACGTGTCACTTTATTTTCTGCTGTGCTTACTCGTTTACTTGTGTCTCAACGAACGAATTCGAACGAAAGATTTACGATCGCTATCACCCCCCCCCTCTAGCGACGCTTCTCGATCCAACAATTGGTATCAGAGCGGGGGTGCTAAGATTTGGTGAAACCACCGATCTAGCACGTTTTGGTTTTCTGTTCATATTTTTTTATTCATATTTTTTTTGGTCTTTTTCCTCCCACACTACTAATCCAAGATGAAGTCTTGGTACGTTTCTTTTGGTTGTGTGCTTGCAAGTTTTCTCTCTTGGAGTAGCCGACGGTAAAATGGCCATAACTTTTCGCACAAGTGGACTCACATAACGATCTACCTACCAAATCGAAGCTCTCTGAGAGATCTACATTTCTTACAAGGGTTTACCCTTGTAACAAGCTGTTTCCATACCCAAAATCCAACGTCTAGTACCCTTTCGGGGACATCGAAGGTCGTAAGTTGTTAGTTTTTGTTAGTTTCTTATTTTTCTCATTTAATTCTGTTTATTTCCTATTTATTTCCCGCATTACTAATCCAAGACCAAGTCTTGAAATTCCCTTTGGTTTTTATTCGTGTTTTGCAAGATACTTAATGGCTCACATTGAGGGGTATAACACCACCCGACCTCCGTTCTTTAACGGAGATGATTTCCGTTATTGGAAAGGTCGGATGGAGTGTTTCTTGAAAACACAAGTTGAGACTTGGATAATAATCCAAACCGGCTTTGCTCTACCCACCAATGATCAAGGAGAGTCCTTGGATTTCAACAAGTGGACTAACGCAACCAAGAGGCAAATTGAAGCTGATGCAAGAGCAACTCAAATATTGCAATGCGGGTTGTCCAAGGAGGAACTCAACCGCATCGGACCATTCATTAGCGCCAAGGACCTATGGAACAAATTAATCGAGCTACACGAAGGAACGTCCGATGCTAAGGTATGTAAACGTGACCTTCTTTTCAATAAGTTGTATAACCTTAAGATGTAGGAACACGAGACGGCGATGCAACTACACGCCCATGTTCAGAACATTGTCAACGGCCTACACACCATCGGACACAAGGTCGAAAACCGCGACCTACTAAGGTACGTTCTTAATTCATTTCCTAGGACTAACTTGTGGGCATCCATGGTCGATGCCTACAAGGTCTCTAAGGACCTTTCGAAGCTTAGGTTAGACGAATTATTTTCCGAGTTTGAACTTCACGAGCAAACTAACGTGGTCCGGGCCGAGAGAGGTATTGCTCTACTTGCAAGACAAAGAAGCAAGCCACCTACCAGGCAAGAAGATGGACTCGAACCCGACGACGAAGTAGAGTCCGAATTCGAAAAGGTGGAAGCAATAGTGAACGTAGTGCGGAAGATCGTTCAGAGGGAAAGGAGGCTACTAAAGAATCAAAAGAGGGCACAATTCAAATCAAATCAAAAGAAGGCTTTTCATGCAACATGGAACAACAAAGAAGGCGGCGGCATAGCATGCATGGCAAGACCCGAAGAGTCCGAGTCAGAGTCCGAATCCGAATCCAATTACAACACCGACTCCGAACTCGAGGATTACTTCGAGAAGCAACTCAAAGCCGGATCAAAAGAGAAAATTAAGGTTAGCCGCTCACTAATTCATACGCTTTACAATACAATTAAAATGCTTAATAGGAAATTAACTAAATCCGAGTCTAGGGTTGAGTCGTTACTTGAGGAGGTTGAAACCCTCAAGCAAGAGGCTACTCTAACCTCTTCAACTAGTCAAGTTCAAGAGGGAAACTCAACCCAAATTGAAAAACTTGAGGAAGAGAATTCTCTCTTGAAAGACCGAGTTCAAGAGGTCGAGGTTAGGTTGGAAAGGTTCACATTGGGATCTAAGAACCTTAACCGACTACTTGGAACCCAAAGAATCGTGTACAATAAAGCCGGACTTGGATTTAGGTCAAAGACTACGAATAGATCTTATATGTCTATCGTAAATCGTAGTCATCAAAGAGTCCAAGCATGGGTCCCAAAGGTTTTATTGGAATCACATATAAGGACTAATAAGTATTGGATCCCTCAGGATCAAGTTCATTATTTGAATAGACCATATTGGTTCAATGGTCCAGGGGGAGCTAACACTAAAATAGTATACCAGCTTACTTAGCAAAACCATTGAATATTTTACTTTAATTTGTAGAACGGCTAGATAGGGAAAATAGTTAGTCAACTCTTGACAACATAGTATTAGGACGCGACGAGATGATAGTACGTTAGGGAAACAAAGTCTCGTGTATTCGAGCTAGATAAGGCGTATCTAGCCTGGTGCACTTGACCGAGTTGAACTAGCTGAAGCTACATCGTCGTATCCTAAACTAGTTAGACCAGGAAGTAACCCTAAGTGACTTAAGTGATATTTTCTTGAATTTGGCTTTGTCTAAGGAAGTGGTCGTTGTTCCGATCAAAGAAGGCCCCTGTGCCTCGCCACGACCTGGAAGCCAGTTTCTTGAAAAGTTATTTAACGATCTAAAGGTTAAATCCGAATCTAACCCAAGGTTGACTATCTTTAATCAATTTAAAATCATCTCACAGAACATATAAGGTGAACAAATTCTGAGAGACACATAGAATGGGTGAGATGTTAAGGATAATTGAAATATACTTAAAACAATCTTCAAAATACTACTTATTTTCTCAATTATTGTACTTAATGACTCTTTAGGCCAAAGTTTAGCGCCCCCTACATCTCTTATACTTCATATATTTGACTAAGGGGGAAAGCAAACTAACCCTAAGGGTTATATTATAAACCTTTAGATTATTTATGCAGAGGGACACACCTCGAACCAATCTATCTAACTATTGCTAGACGCATGTTTGGACTTGTATTTGATTTATCTAGATGCATGCATATATGATATTGTTTCTAAAACCCTATTTTATACAAAAACCCCAAATTTTTTTTTTTTGATTTATGGCAAAAGGGGGAGAAGAGCGAAAGTTAAGGGGGAGTAACACAAAATACAAAATTTGATTTTGAAAACCTAAGTATCTCTTTCAAAACTCACCTAGGGTTAAGGGGGAGTTTTGGTTAAGGGGAAGTTTTTGGAAATGTGGAAATGGCATTCATCATCTACTATACTTGTTTTATGCTTTAATTTCCTTAACTTTGTGTTGGTTTGCCATAGATCAAAAAGGGGGAGATTGTTGGTGCAGGGGCACTAGATAATCGAACCTGTGTTTTGATTATGGCAAAGACACAAAGTTAAGTTTACATCGTTATCTCACGAGCTAAATCGACTGTGCAGAAAAGTACTAAAGCTGGAGCTGAAGGCTAGCGACACCCGGAGGAAGCCGCGGTGGTCGGGCGACACTCGAGTAACTTCGGAGGGAGCCGAAGGAATCGAGTGGAAGGTCGGAAGCGAGAGCTACAAGGTAAGTATCGAGGAAAGCTCGTATAAGTGAGAGATTGTAAGGTCGTGTCCTCTTTACGGGGATGACCGTAGGCGGCAATCCGACTAAGACTTCTTGTGGAAGGTCTAGGTCGAGATCGGACGGTTAGAAACCGTCGTATTTATCATTTTTCGAGCTAACCTCTTACTGCAGGGAAGTGGCCAAGCTGGCAGTCGACTGCTGGACGTTGGGCAGTCGACTGATGCTCATCAGTCGACTGATGGGAGGCATCAGTCGACTGATGGCGACGAATCAACCTTTGCGCTAGGTCAAAACGGATAAGGTTTGACGCGGCCACTTCACGATAAAAATTATACAACTTCGTGATATGTTCTGAAAAAAGAGGAGACAAATTCATAGGCCAAAATCTATAAAAGGAGGGGTGGATTCCAACTCCAAACATCATCAAGTTTATTCATCAAGTGCTCCTACAACGCCAACGCTCCAACACCGTCATAACGCCGACGCGACAACAAGCTCAGATCTTCTTCATTGGCAGCAGCATCTAGTAATATATTTTAATATTGTATTCGTTATTTTTATTCGTAACGAGGTGAGGTAGGCTTGTTGCCTCATCCTCGTACTTCCGGATTTTGTGATCGTTGTCTCCTACCTCCAACAAGGAGGAGACGTTATAGTGCTTTGCCCTCCGTACGCGGTCTAGGACCGATAGGGCCTTGGAGTAGCAACCGTTGGGTTGTGAACCAAGTAAAATAAACGTGTCACTTTATTTTCCACTGTGCTTACTCATTTACTTGTGTCTCAACGAACGAATTCGAACGAAAGATTTACGACCGCTATTCACCGCCCCCTCTAGCGACGCTTCTCGATCCAACAATTATCACTTTTCTTCCAAGTGTGCCAAAAACCCAAAATAGCACACTATAACCTCTAACCCTAATTGTGCCAATTTGATTGATTTTTCATAATCTTCAAAATATATTGGCACATCCTAAAAGCCTTTAGGATTATGATCAAACCACATTTCCAAAGTATCACATTACCTTGGAAATGACCTAAAGTGCCACCTTTACCATGATTAGGTTAACTACCTATCCATTCAAAGTTGGCACACCTAAACCCATTTAGCGTGAATCGATCACGCTCCTAGGAACCCAATATCTATTAGAGCTCCTTGGGTTTACTAGGTATTCCTTAGGGATAGCTTCCTAGATACCTTCCTAATGACCCTCCTAGGCTTGGTAGCCTTGGTCATTGTGGTCTTGACTAAGTTAACCTTAGGGATTGCCTCCCTAGTAACCTTCTTAGTGGTCTTTCTAGGTTTCATGGAAACCTTGGCCACTAGACACCTACCTTGGTCAATCTTAGGGATAACTTCCCTATGGACCTTGGTTTTCCTAGACCTAACTTGAGTTCCATAATCGAATGAAATATTATGATAGGTCTTTTTGGGCTTAGGCTTGTGACTCAATCCTTTCTTGCCCTTTGATGGTTCTTGTTTCCTAAAACCTAGATTTTGACTCCTAGACCCTATATTTTGACTATTTGACCATTGTATTTGATTTTTCATTTTCCAAAGGGTCTTCTCCAATTTCTCAAGTCTTGACCTCAAGACTTGATTTTCTAGCTCTAACTACCCAATTTTTGAATTTTGATCTAATCTTTGGGCATTGTTCCATTTCCTAGGCATATGCCTATCTCTCTTAGGGTTAATGCCTAAATGGTCCTCTACCTTCGTAATGGTTTCACTAGATAGGATTTTTCTAGGGACATTAGTTACAAATTTCTCTTTATCTTTAAAATCGTAACTCTTAGCACCTAAACAATAAAATTTATTATTTTTAGCATGCTCTTTATGAAACATAGAAAGATTACTTCTAGCATGCTTTTTCTTATTCCTTAAAGAATGAGCATTATTTAAATCTACCTTAGGGTTTGCCTTAGAGGTTCCCCCTACATTTAATGCTCCTTCTTGGACCTTCTTCTTCCTCCAAGGGCATTGACTCCTATAATGCCCTGGTTGTTGGCACTTAAAGTATATCATGTGCTTCTTTCTTTTAATGGTTGAGGCACCGGGTTCCTTGGTCTTTTCTTGAGGTTTTTGTGTTGATTGACTTTTCTTGACTTTTTTAGGGCACTTGCTCTTGTAATGCCCGGCTTCCCTACACCCAAAGAAAATTATATGTATTTTATTTTTAACCGAAATGCTTGAGTTACCTAGGTCAATGGTAGCCAAATTTTGAGCTTCCTCTTTGTTAGGACCTTTGTAACGCTAGAGGGGGGGTGATTAGCGTCAATGGAATTCAATCGCGGTTGTGTCTACAAATTCGTTAGCGCAGCGGAATATAGATAATACAATAACAATAATGAAAACACAACACGCTAACACGAGTATATAACGTGGTTCGGAACCGCACGGTTCCTACTCCACGGATCGGGCTCAAATGAGCCCTAGCGATGCCAATCACACACCACTATCAAATAACTCCTTCTCGGAACAATCCGGAGGTGGAGAAACCTCGTACAATATGATTACAACAATAATCAAATGAATACAAGCAATATAGTGAAATACAAAGCAATACAAGTAAAGGAAACACTTTACAAATGCTCTTTGAATGCTTGATCACTTGGTTGATCGAGTAGCACTTGGAGACCCCAATTGCGGAACTCGCCCCCAAATCGCCTCAAAGAACCATTGCCTTTTCTTCCACCACGAGCTCCATATATAGCTTCAACTGTCTTTGGAAAAAGTCGATCGGTCGGTGATCGAGACCATCGATCGTGATGCCCTTTGTTGTCGTGAGACAACGGCTAGTTCCACGTTGGATAAGTCCAGCGGAACTACCATCGGTCGGTGATTGTGACCATCGATCGTGATGGAGTCCTCACTTTCGACCGGTCAGTCGACTCCGATACGTGGCGAATTCTCGAGCACCGGTCGGTGATCGGACGATCGATCATTGCTCGAGCCATCATCGATCATTGCCAACCTATGGCGATCATTGCTAAAACCCATAACCGCGATCAAACCCTAGTTGACTTGGTCGGTCGGCGCCACATGGCACCGATCGCACACCTCAAATATGAGGTTTTAACTCAAGTATGGTTCCCCATACTTGCTAGACCACCCTTAGCCTAGACCTAAGCCTTCTAGTCACCTCCATGACCTCGCCTCTCGGATCCTCCAAGTCATCCATGACTTGTTCATCCATCGCGCTAGCCTTCAGTGCTTTCGGCTATGTCATGCTACGGTGTCTACCGCCAAGGCACATTGGACTTACGCCGCCAAGACTCGCTTGGACTTTACGCCAACCATTGGACTTATCTTGCCAAGACTACCGCTTGGACTTTACGCCCCAATATCAATCCTTGGACTTCAAATGCCAACCCATGTTGGACTTTCCATGCCAAGACCATGCTTGGACTTCTCAAATGCCAAGACCATGCTTGGACTTTCCTTGCCAACCCATGTTGGACTTTACATTGCCAAGACCCATGCTTGGACTTTTCCCGATGCCAAGTGTCCCACTTGGACTTTCCATGCCAAGTACTCAAGACTTGGACTTTACCAAATGACAATTACATTGTCATATGTTTTGTCGAAACATCAAAACACATCAAAACATCACTCGAGCCAAACTCGAGTCCGGTCATCAATCGTGACTGGGCCGATACTGAATCTCCCCTTTTGATGTTTGACAAAAACCAAACAAATAATTGAGTTAGAATACTAACTCAAATCCTTTACCAATTATCCCAAATGTTCTCCCCCAAACATTCTCCAAACATTCTCCCCCTTTTTGACAAATAGCAAAAAGGTTATCTCTCCAAGGAGGTCAATGTCTCATGTCCCAATGAGATCTTACAATCTCCCCCTTTATCCAAAAATACCTAGGATGCCTACAATCTTCCTAGTGATAAGTCTCATATCACTCAAGAGAGGCAATCCTATTCACTCTCCCAATTTCCAAATTGGGTATCAAAAACTCATCAATTTGCCAATTGATGATACATTCCATAACTTCTCCTTTTCAAGGAGAAAGACACATCCATCATCCCAAGATGGATACCTCCCTAAAGGTTTGCTCCCCTTGACCATTGCACCAACAATGTCCTTGGGGAGTCCCTAAGCCAATAGGAACTCTAAATCATCAAAATTAAGGTTGGAAATTCAACATTGAACTTTCCACCACCTCAATTTGATACTTTGACCTAATACCTCTCCAAATCCATATCCAATGAATTTTCACCCTTCATAATGCTTCCCAAAGCATATCCTAGGGTTAGGAGTGGTTAGGGACCTTTATCAGATGAATTGGGTTAAACAAACCTTGTCAACCCAAAATCAGCCTTGGCGATCGACTCTGGATAACAATGATCATTGCATATTTACCCATCGATCCGCCACCCAGAAGCTGATCGTGATCAATCCGATTTTGATTATCGAAATAATTTCAAAAAATCATAAATAATTATACGTTTATCGAAAAATCATGAAATTTGATACGTATAATACTTATGACCAATACAATGGGTGAAAAATGTTTGAAAATTATTTTACCCATTAAATAGTGACATTGGTACAAAGTTCAAGAACATTGAAATTTTACAATGTTTTGGCCCTACTTTGTATCAACTTCATCAATGGTGATTGCTATCGAAAGATAGACTTCACCAAGGTTTTTCAAAATGATTTTAAAATGTTTTCAAACCTTATCTTGGACCATAATTTATTGGCTAAATATACATAGCTTGTATATTAGCTTTCCTTATGATTTTTGGTGATAATTGAAATAAGTTTGAGTTCATCTAGATGCACTACCGATGCACCTTGAACCTAACCTATTATCCTAGCATCTCACATGTATTTAGGGTGTATACATACACATACATGTCAATTAGATGTGAGATGTGGGTTTTGTTCTCCCTAATCTAGAGTTTTATGCATTTTCTAAAGCAACTCTACTTGATTCCCTTATAACTGGAACTCCAAGTCATGCCATAGTCCTTAAATCAATTTTAATCAAGTTAATGCATGAATGATTATGGCATTTGAAATAATATAAATAGACATATGCTCATACTCATGATGTCATGGCATAAGATGAGATCTAAAAGACACATGACATTTATCCTTAATTCTAAAGCATAATCATGACATATAGAATGATTAAAAATAAGCATGATGTCATGGCATGTTATATGGCAAACAAAGCATGGCATATAAAATATATAGGTATAGCAATACCTAAATTTTAATATTAATTGCCATTTCATATAATTAATTATATTTTGCCATATTTCTAGTTTTCTCCCAAGTGTGCCAAAAACCCAAAATGGCACACTAACCTCTAAACCTAAATTGTGCCAAAATGATCATTTTATCAAACTTCTCAAGTAATATTGGCACATCCTAAAAACCTTTAGGATTAAGACTCAAATGTATTTCCAAGGTAACCATAACCTTGAAAATATCCTAAAGTGTCACCTTTACCATGGTTGAGTTAACTACTCATCCAATCAAGGTTGGCACACCCTAAACCCATCTTAGCGTGAATCAATCACGCTCTTAGGAACCCAAAACCTATTTGAGCTCCTAGGGTTAATTAGGTATTCCTTAGGGATAACCTCCCTAGATACCTTCCTAATGACCCTCCTAGGCTTATTAGCCTTGGTCATTTGGGTCTTGCCATGGTTGACTCTAGGGGTGACTCCCCTTGCAACCTTCTTAGTGGCCTCCCTAGGTTTCCTAGAAACCCTAGCCACTAGGCACACACCATGGTCAACTCTAGGGATGACTTCCCTATTGACCTTGGTCTTCCTAGACCTAGTTAGTATTCCATAGTCAAATGGAACACTATGATAAGTCACCTTGGACTTAGGTTTGTGACCCAAACCATTCTTGCCCTTGGTTGACCTTTGACTCTTAGGTCCTTGGTGTTGACTTTGACTTTTGGACCTTGACGTTTGACTAATTGACCCTTGCATTTGATTTTGCATAACTTTAAGGGTATTTTCAAGTTTTTCAAGCCTTGACCTCAAGGCTTGATTCTCTAATTCTAATTGCCCAATTTTTGAATTTTGATTTAAATCATGGGCATGGGACTTTCTAGGCATATGCCTAGTCCATTTAGGGTTAAAACCTAGATGTTCTTGTATTTTCTTAATAGATTCCCTAGGTATGGTTTTCTAGGGACATTAGTCCCAAATTTCTCCTTATTACTGAAATGGACACTTTTAGCATGAAACAATAAAGGAGAACGAAGCTTACGGTCAAAACTTCACCGTTTCAAACTACCCAGACATCTAAAGACTTCAAGGCTCTAGCTTCGACAGAGATCGCCCAGCAGCTTCCAAACACCTGCTACGACCTGAAGAAACCACGAGATCAAAATCAAAATCCCATATCTCATCCAAAACAAGGAGAGATTCAACTTACCTAGCTCCCTCATCAATCAGAGGCGCCTCTCACCCAACCATAAACACACACGCCGATCTCCCCGCCAAAGAAAGGGGAAAATCATCACAGCCGCAATCAATCAAATGCTACAATGGTGTCGCCGAGCCGAGATTGGGCGAAGAGAGTCGGCGAACGGGAAGAGGATGAGCTGTGGTGGTGTGGCGTCGTCGGGCTGCCTCTTGATTAGGCGATCGGCAGCGTGAGGAAGGGGATCGACTGCATCGAGCGGGAATCAGGCTGGATCGGCACCGGCGACAGCGGCTAATCCAACTCCGGTGGCAGCGACAGCGGCTATGGCTCGAGGAGGCAGCCATCAGCGGTGATGGAGCGGCAGCGGCGAGTGACGTTGCGATGACGCTTGATCCGGAGAAAAGGAAGAGCGACAGTGGTGCTCGCGCGGCTTGCGCAGCGAGCGGCAGCGACTGTGGACGGCGAGCGGCTCCAACAGGCGGCGAAGGGCGGCTACGGCATGTGGAGCGGCGAGCGATTTGGAGGAGGAAGTCGCGCGGGGGAAGGAGGAGGAAAGGTTGGGATCGCGAAGAAGAAAAGAGGAGTCGCGAATACTAAAACCGACGGGAAACGGCGGATTTGGTTTAATTAAACCATTTAATACAAGATAGTCTAAACAGGCTTTACAAAAGCCTGTTCGTTTTATCCCCATAAAATATCCATAGAACCTCCATTTAAATCCAGAAAAATTTCTAAAAATTTCTAAAAAATTCCACAAGATAGTTTATCAATTAACGAGGAATAATATTTTATTTTATATTTATTTATTTATTTATTTATTTTCCGGTATTTTACACAAACCCTAATATCGACTGGGAACCTTCGTCCCGAATTCAACCAACGATGACTAATCTCGATTAAGTCGACGCCTAATGTCACCGATCGTTAGGCCAATTCCAATAGTCGAACTCTAGTCGACTCTCATCAGTCGATTGACCATAGTTCCAGTCGACTGATACACCTCAAACATGAGGTTTTAACCCCAAGTATGGTACTCCCATACTTGCTAGACCACTCTTAGCCTAGACCTAAGCCTTCTAGCCACCTCCGTCAGCCTCACGCCTATCCAATCCCTCCAAGTCATCCATGACTTGTTCATCCATATGCTAGCCTTCAGATGCTTCCATCAGCTACTGTCATGCTAATGTGGTCTACACCGCCAAGGCACATTGGGCTTACACTACCGAGACTCCGCTTGGACTTTACGCCGCCAACCATTGGACTTATGTTGCCTGATGTGAGCAAAACATATAGGATTTTAGGAGTAATTTTCACTCACATCTCATTACATTTCATGTTAATTTCATGCATATGTCACTTTGTTTTGCATACATTTCATATTTTCTAGTTCGGAGGACTGCTCTTTGTACTTTTGCGTGCAGGATAACATTTAAGGGGGAAAAGTGGCACTTTCAGAGCAAAAGGACATTTTACAGCTAGACGCAAAATGGGACACGGTCAGGGCATGTGGCTACACACGGTCAAGTCCAATGGGCGAGATCAGCCACCCCAAAGCCACACATGGCCTGGCCATGTGGAAACACACGGCCGTGTGGCGGATTTTGCAGCGATCCAATGTGATGTCTATATAAGGAGAGTTCAACCCAAACCCTAGGGGGGAGGCATGATGGCTGGGATGGCACATCGAAGCCCTAAAAAGCTTCGAGAACTTGCAACGGGGAGGAAGAACGCCGTCGGAGATCCAAGTTATGCACTTCAACGCCGGAGAGAAGGCCACATCGACATTGTAACCTCTTGTTCTTGCATTTTATTTTTGATATATTCGAACATGAACATGTCTTATGATTCTCCACTTTTATATATGGAGTAGTTCTTTCGATTCTAGGATTAGTGAGTAGCTTGTGTGCGCATGACATGTTGCTTCAAATTGAATTCTATTTTTGAGTTTGAATTTGCAATTGGAAATTGTTTATACCAATATTTATGTGTATTTGGTTTTCTACCTGCTGTGCTTAGGCGATACGAGGGGTGACAACCCTCATATTTAAGATTTAGGGGATTTATACAAGGAACCTAGGGGTAAACCTGATCTCCTGTAATCGTAGGTAGAAGGATGCGATAGAACTGGAAACGGTTCGTCGAAGGGATTGATTCGGCATCCTCGTACTGCCTATTCTATCCTTGTAAGGCGGAGATAGCTCCCGATAGATGCGGTAGCTCATCAGGAGAGTGTATGATGTCCCTTCCACAAAACCATAGGTAGACATTTAGACAATGCCCAGTTGATAGCATGTTTTACGACACACAAGCGAAACCGAAGTCCTAGAATTCCTTTTAAAGATCTCGCGGCAAGCTCCTTTCTTCCTCCGTGTGACACCGAACTAGAGTTTAGTCCACCGACAACCCTCGCAATCGCAACCCTTAGATTTAACTTCCGAACAATTTCACCCACTAAACAAATCGGTACTCGAATCTCAGTCCCTGTGGGATCGATAATCTTTTATTACTTGACGACATCCGTGCACTTGTGGGCATTGAGTGCGAGCGCGCGCTTTGAGTCCTCGACGGTCTTCGTCGCGAGGTTTAAGGTCGCGTTCGTGTGCATCAAGTTTTTGGCGCCGTTGCCGGGGACAGATCGATTCGATATCGAATCGAGAAGTGGATAATTGGATCGGACTTAGGATAGATTTACTTTTCTTGTTTTATTTTATTTTATTTTATTTTATTTTATTTCAGTTTTGTTTATTCAGTTGCCCTTTCCTTATTTATAATTTCCTGCATATAACGATGCATGCTTTTACTCATGATTATGGTCAATTTAATGTTGTAAGTTTTGGTAACATTTATTGTGAACATTGTGGTGAAACATGGTATACCATTAACGATTGTCCGGATATATTCGAACCTTCACAATTTGAACAAGAAGATATCACCTACAATTACAACCAGTGGCTACAAGATGATTCCTATTCATATAGTTATGACCCTGGGTACTTAAACCCTTAATATTGTCCACCTAAATCCTGACTCGAGCAGATTATGGAAGATTTCATTCGAACAGAACAAGCGGCGAACGATGAATTCCGATGGCGATATTCACAGACAAAGACTCAATATTGTGTCCCAAGCGAGAACGAGTGCTATGAATCGCCATGCGAATTTTATCCAGAACCAAGTCTCCACCCAGAAGCCTTGCAAGATAAAGTTACTAGGGAATGCAAGGAGCATAGTCAACAATTCACGGAGTTTATGCGACAAAATCTGGTAGATGGAGAAACCAAACAACTAGAAGGTGTCTTTGATGACTGGATTACACATAATATGGTGGAGACTCACTTTGAGTGAATGGATGAGGAAGACGTAGATGACATAGGAAGTAAAGAAGGGAAATCCATTCAATCACCACTTGAAGAAGAACTTGAGGATTATTTAATTGATACTTTAATCGAGGAGTGCATTGCTTCAATCAAAACACCTCCTAACCTCAAGAATCTAGAAGAGCCTACCTTAACCCTCACCGAAACTTTAGCTACCAATAATGAAGCCCATTTAGTGATTTGTAATGATAAAATTTCATTCGACATGATAGAATCTGCTAATCAATCTTTTGTTGAGGATGTCCGTGGTGAGTTATGTTATTTACAGCATTTGGACAAAATAGAATATTATGATCAAACTCCTAATGATTACTTAAGGCTAAGCATGTTCAATCTTCAACCAAGGGAGGCAGCTAATAAATATCTTGCCCCTCCACGAGCAAGATTTAAGAGATATGGTGATAAGGGACCACAAGGGAGGAGGCATAAGGTGAGCAAATATCTTGCTCCCCCACGAGCAAGATTCAAACGCCTCAAATGAAACGTAGGAATAAGGTTGAGCTAAACGACCTTAAACAAAGCGCTTCTTGGGAGGCAACCCAAGTTTAGTTTTTAGATTTTCCTTTTATTGTATTGCATGCATTTAGTTAATTTGAACATTGATTTCCATTTCATTTAGCATTAGGACTAGAAAGGAACTTTGCTAGGTAAAAACAAAATCCATATTAGCTTACACGGCGAAGTGTATGAGGAAATTCTGACCATTGTGCAAAAATGGGAGAAAAAGGGGGACACACGACCTAGCCGTGTGTTTTCCCACGGCCGTGCTCGACTGACCCGAGGTGCACATGGTATGGATGTGTGTTTTCACACGGCCTGCCCGTGTGTTTTCACACGGTCGTGTCGCGCAAGGTTAAATAGGGTGCGTCGTGTGTTTTCACCTCACGTCGTGTGCTTCGATTTCTCTTGCCCTAGTCGTGTGGTTTCTTCTTCCCCACCACCTAGAAGCTTTTCTAACCTTCAAGAAAGCCAAAAGAAGCAAGGATGAGAAGGACCAAGCATGTAGCGTCTCGATCCGGTGCTTCGGAGTGACAAACAAGGAGAATCGATGCCCCTCAAGCTCTGGAGGAGGGTAACGCCCTACCAACCCTTCTTTTTCGCAATAATGAACATAGAGATAGATATAATATGCTTTCTACTCGTAAACTCACTGCTACTAGGTACCTAGATAAAGATTTGCTAGAGTCCTTAGGGTTGTTGGGTGACATTCAAGCCCTATTTGAAAAAATGGGGTGAGAAGAGATAATGGGAATAAGACACCCAACCTACCGTAGGATAGTTCTAGAATTTTTGAGTTCCTTAGAGGTGGAAATTTTAACGGGTAGAGAGAGCGAAGAGGGTAGGATAACTTTTAGGATTTTTAACATTGAGCATGAATGGACCCTTCACCAATGGAATTCATGCTTTGGCTTGCCTAGTGGGGGGGAGAGAGGAACCCCTATTGGGTTTAACTCTCGGATATTTTGGACCGAGTTGATGGGGGAGCAAGCTTATGACCCTTCTAGGGCCAAAGCATCGCACCTCCAAAACCCCGTTTTCCGATACCTCCACCGAATCATGGCTAGTACTATATTTGGTCGTGGGGAGAGTGACAGTGTGGTGAGAGCTAGCGAGCTGCTTTGCCTCTAGGACATGCTACAAGAAATGAGTAGCATCGAAGTAGGGTCCCACTTCATCAAACACTTAGTGAAGATGGGCAAAGCATCACTAGGAGAGATTAATGTGGAGGGCCTACTTACCCACATTTGCCATAGGATGGGGTACGATTACACTACAATAAAGAGTATAGAGGGGAGCCCTAAGATCAACCTAGGAGTGTGCATGGCCATGAAGATGATAGTGAGAGAAGGACACTCCTTATGCTTTGTAAGGAAAAATCTGACGGCCCTTAGGCTCCCCGACTCTGATCGTACCACCATCACTGTACGCATCAACTGACGCTTGGACCTGATAGTGGAGTCCCCTCCACACGAGGGACCATCCACACCGACGCCCATCTCTCCCCCTTTACACCACTCTCCCTCCAATCTACACATGCATAGGAGCCCACCTAGTCCACGCCGACATGAGCTTGCACCTGCATCACCACCTTTTTCCACTTTTGAGCAGGATGCAAGTACGTCGGCCTATGATTTCTCAGAGTTCCGATCGTGTCTCGACGACATATACGCCGAGCAGCAGACGCAAAGGCAGCGATGGAAGGAGCAGAGTGCCTACACGCAGGCGGATTTCCAGGGTTTCTGGGAGCACTTCTAGCGGGCTGAGGAGTTCTACGACGAGGCCTGCATCTACTTCCAGGAGGAGGCTACCCATCGCCAGGATGAGGCCGCCTACCACTAGGAGATGCGGCAGCACATGCATGCCCAGCAGGCATAGTGGGCTAGGGAGAAGGAGCACCGAGCAGCCGCTACATCCACTAGCTCTCAGATCGACCACATGTACTTGTGGCATCAACAGCTCAGCAACAGGTTCTCCCAGGATCCCGAGATGCCGAGGCTTCCAGACTTTCCACCTCGTCCATCATACTAGAGGTATACTTTCATTTAAGTCTGGGGGGGACCCCAAATTTTATTTTGTTTCTAGCAGTAGTTTCTTTCCTGGTATTTGCATTATTATTAGCATTCATTTATTCATGTATAGGTTGTTGAGTTTCTTTCATCATTTAGTTTTTATTATCTATAAAAGCTGCCTCAGTAGTATTTTTAAAAGTCTTCTTCATGAGTTGTTTCCATGAGCAGTGTAACTTCATTTATCTCATGGTATTTTATTTTATTTGCTCTAATGAATGTTCTAGACTTACACTGGTTAGCCTCTATTTTTACACCTACACATGTTGAACACTCTGAAAGGGAGAGTCTAGTACTTACCTAGTTATGATTCATCTCAGTAGTCTAGTACTTTGGAATCCACAGGTGACTCTAGGCTAGCATTTTAGTTACTGAAGATGCTCGGATTATGTAAGCCCATTCGAAAAAATCAAAGTCTCGGTGAGCCGAAAAATAAGAGAGAGAGAGAGAGAAAACAAAGAAATGAAAAAAAAAAGAAAAAAAAAAGAGAAAGAGAGAGATTATGAGGGATAAAAAACAGTTGTCGTAGGTGGAAATGGCTAGGTGCCCCTTTAAGACTGAGCTAGGTTACTGGGGAAACACCTACTGTAACGACCTGGCCCCTATTGGCGGAATTCGGCGACCCCTATTGGTCGACGACCGTCGCCCCTGTTGGCCCGTCGTTACCCACCTGGACTTCCCACCCCTGGAAGTGGGTTTTTTCCTTCCCCAGGATTCGAACTCTAGACCTCCATGCTAAGTACTAAAGTTTATGAATCCTGGTAACCAAGTGATCCTTGTACTTTTACGTGCAGGATAACACTTAAGGGGAAAAAGGCGCACTTTCAGAGCAAAAAAAAGACATTTTGCAACTAGACGCAGAATGGGGCACGGCCAGGGCGTGTGGCTACACACGATCATGTCCAATGGACGAGATCAACCACCCCAGGGCCGCACACAGTCTGGCCGTGTGGAAACACACGTCTGTGTGGCGGCCCAACAGATTTACGTGACTAGGATTTTTTTCGGATTTTGCAGTGATCCGAT
Organism: Wurfbainia villosa; assembly: GCA_025175895.1. Taxonomy (NCBI): domain Eukaryota; kingdom Viridiplantae; phylum Streptophyta; class Magnoliopsida; order Zingiberales; family Zingiberaceae; genus Wurfbainia; species Wurfbainia villosa. The sequence continues at coordinate 5,008,300 of CM046008.1, forward strand.
ATGATGTCTATATAAGGAGAGCTCCGCCCAAACCCTAGGGGGAGGCACAACGGCTGGGACGGCACATAGAAGCCCTAAAAATCTTCGAAAACTCACAACGGAGAGGAAGAACGCCGCCAGAGATCCAAGTTCTGCACTTCAACGCCGGAGAGAAGGCCACATTGGCATTGTAACCTCTTGTTCTTGCATTTTATTTCTGATATATTCGAACATGAACATGCCTTGTGATTCTCCTCTTCTATATATGGAGTAGTTCCTTCGATTCTAGGATTATGGAGTAGCTTGTGTGTGCATGACATGTTGCTTCAAATTGAATTATATATTTGAGTTTGAATTTGTAATTGAAAATTGTTTATACCAATATCTATGTGTATTTGGTTTTCTACCTGTTGTGCTTAGGCGATACGAGGAGTGGCAACCCTCATATTTGAGATTTAGGGGATTTATACAAGGAACCTAGGGGTAAACCTGATCTCCTGTAACCATGGGTTGAAGGATGAGATAGAACTGGAAATGGTTCGTCGCAGGGATTGATTCGGCATCCTCATACCGCCTATCCCGGCCTTGTAAGGCAAAGATAGCTCCCGATAGATGCGGTGACTCATCAGGAGAGTGTATGATGTCCCTTCCACAAAACCATAGGTAGACGTTTAGACAATGCCCAGTTGATAGCATGTTTTGTGATACACATGCGAAACCGAAGTCCTAGAATCCCTTTTAAAGATCTCGCGACAAGCTCCTTTCTTCCTCCGTGTGACACCGAACTAGAGTTTAGTCCACCGACAACTCTCGCAATCGCAACCCTTAGATTTGACTTCCAAACAATTTCACCCACTAAACAAATCGGTACTCGAATCTCAGCCCCTGTAGGATCGATAATCTTTTATTACTTGACGACATCCGTGCACTTGCGGGCGTTGAGCGCGAGCGCGCGCTTCGAGTCCTCGACGGTCTCCGTCTTGAGGTTTGAGGTCGCGTTTGCATGCATCACTGGCAAGACTCCACCCTTGGACTTTACGCCGCCAATATTTCCCTTGGACTTCTCAATTGCTAAGACACAAGCTTGGACTTTCCCTTGCCAACCCATGTTGGACTTTCCATGTCAAGTACACAAGACTTGGACTTCTCCCATGACAATGATCAAACCATCGTCAAACATCAAATATGACCTGGGTCGATTGCACCAACCATCTCCCCAACACATTGTCAGATATTAATGTCAAACATCAAAATACTACTTGAGTCAAACCCGAATCTGGTCAATCGTGACCTGGGCCGATTGCACCAACACTTTCTCTTCTTCTTTTCTTCTCACAATCATCCTTTTCATCAAGAATATATATAGAAGAAGAGAAGAACTTAAATGGTCGAGCCATTGGGAGATTACTGACCTTCATGTCAGTGGATTCATGAGTTACTAACATTCATGTTAGTGGAATCATGAGTTACTATCCATTGTAGATAGTGGGATAATGGTTAATCCCATTATCTCATTTGAATGTCATGCCCATTAGTGGGCATCCGTTATCAACAGAAGAAGATACTCTCCTATTAATTTCGAGTTTTTCTATCGACCTAACAACCACTTTTGGCAAGGTTTGTATAAATAGGGAAGCAATATTTAGGAGAATGGATGCTAACTATGTTTCTAGTATATATATGGTACAAAGTTTAGACCTTTTTCTTCTTATTTTTTTTTGTGTCGGCACCACTTTTGTAGATGTGATTCTAAATTATTTTGATGTAGTTCCATTTCATTTTTTTTTAATTATTATTATTCTCGTTTAATGGTTGCAGTAATGATTTCAGTTCTGTTTTAATATAGCCTTTGTATCAAAGGTCAGAGAGAATTATATTGGAACTCAATTTCAGTTATGTGTATTTCCATGCCAGAAAGTTGCATGTGTTAGTTTGATCTGCTTCCAATGGTGATCTGCTTGCAAATATGCACTTCTTCACTTGATTTTTTTTTTTTTTTGTTCATTTGTTAAGAAGCAAGTTGTTAAGAGCCCTTGCTTCCTTGCTGTAATTCCAGTTTTTGTTTAAACTGCTGAAAGGGGCACAAGAAGAAGAAGATCATGCTAAATTAAATGCCATCTAGAAATGACATGCCGAGTCCTTTGTAGTCTGATATTGAGAAAATTCTTTGCCTAAAAACACAATATCGTTGATGTAGCAGCCAGAGGGGAGCCAGGAGACCTCTGAATTCTACTTGCAAAGGATGGCATATGAGTTTGTTTGCACCGATATAAACTCATTCATAATCACAATCACCAACACTGACAATCACAGTCACAAACCAAAATCACCTACCATAACAAAAAAGTAATCATGCGTACGAAGCTCCGCGCTACTGGATTTTTTTTAAAACAATTATTATATATAATTTTATTTTATTTTGTAAAAGATTATTTTCAAAATTTAAATCCGTGATTTTTAAATCACAAGTCAACAACTTTATCAAAAGCAACTATAATAAAAAAAAATTCAAAGTTAAATTTGTCAATTTTTATTTTTTTGATTGACACGAGATGTCTAAGTCTTCGGCCAAATTAATCGACCAATCCAATCCTACGGATCTCCGATGGAGCGCTAAGAACAACTCCAACTAATACACCAAATATGGTGTAAAAATAACACCAAATTATTCTAACTCATATATCAAATTTCCACCTCAAAGATGGTGCCGTACTCCCTCATCATCTTTTTTTTAATATTATTATATTATATAGTTAATAAAATCAAATATAATATATATTATTAAATATCATAAATAAAAATTAATATATAATTATTATTTTTTGTCCTCTATATTAATATTAATTTTTTATTATAATTTTAAATTAAGTATATTTAATAGCATATTTTAATTTTATTATGCATATTTTAAATATTTAATTTATTAAAAATTATTTTACATTTATAAATTATACCACTAATTTTATAAAAAAAATACAATAACATATTAAAAATTTTGATATGCATAAATGTAAAATACATCACCTATTACACTGACATGCAAAATAAAAATAATAATGACGCTAAATCAAAATATTACTAATAAAAACTTAAAAACATAATTAACACTAAATCTAACAAACAACTACAAATAGAAAAGATACACACATAAACTTAAAATTACTTCAATAATATTATAATACTAATATTCAGAAAAATCACTCTCCATTCCACTAAAATAATTACGAAATTAATTGAAAATATTCGTAGGTTTCTGAGATTCTTGATCTTCAACTTGATATAATATCCATATTATTAGTGCCAAATTTTTCAATATTTTTGAGAATATTCTAGACATGGTCAAATTTGAAACCCTTTGTATATTTCGGAACTTCTGCTAACAACATGCATTCTCACACGAATTAATTGTAAGAAAATAATTGAACATCAGTTATGAAGGCAATGTTATTAATGAACTTAGACTTTGATTATAAAATTTAGATAGTCTAAAATAAATATGAGCATAGTAACTTATAATATCTTATTCAGATGCTCTATTAGAATTTAAATATTCAATTTGTCGTATTCAACCTTTCATTTTGGATACTGCACTAAGCATAAGAAGCATTCTTTTTTACAAAGATCTTGGCGATTGGCTACAATGTGCAAAATTCGGATCTGAATGATTCTTTTTCTCAATTCTTGTCCAAAATTGATCCTTCGATTGGTTGATTCTTATGATTAGATTTTGTGAAATATAAAGGTAAACATAACATAAGTGTTTATCTTCTTAAAATGAGTATGAAGCTTGTCGGGGGAGGGGGGCAGAACTCATTTTAGTAGAAGAGAATACTCTAAAAAAAATTGTCAACATAAAATGTGTTATACCAATATCTGGTAAGCCATTATATAGGGAAAAAATATGAATATAAAATTTGATCCAACGATAGATATAAGAATGAGAATTATTCAACGATTTAGATTTGTGCATTGTAATGTCACGTTAGCTACTTAACATTATCCATATGTTATAATTATCAGGTCACATCACCTGCTCAACTTGTCCCAATGTCATCATTGTTGTTTCACATCATTTGTGTGATTTTGTCTAAATATGTTCATTGTTATATCATGTCATATGCACACAAAAAAATATGTGTTTAGTGTCAGGTCACGTCACCTATCGATGTTGTCATCGTTGTGTCACGTCATCTATGCAAGTTTATCCAAATGTGCTGATTATTATATCACGTCATCTACAACAAAAAAATATATGTTTAGTGCCAGGTCACGTCATCTGTCTAGCTTGTCCCGATGTTATCATTGTTGTGTCATGTCATTCGTGCAATTTTATCTAAATATATTTATTGTTATATAACGTCATCAGCACACAAAAAATATGTTTAGCGTTAGATCACGTCACTTTCCTAACTTACCTGATGTTGTCATTGTTGTGTCATATCATCTATATAATTTTGTCGAAATGTGTTCATTACTAGGTCATGTCATCTACACATAAAAAAATGTGTATTCAGTGTCAGGTTACATCACCTACCCAACTTGCTCCGATGTTGTCATTGTTATGTTATGTCATCTACATAATTTTGTCTAAATATATTCATTGTTAGGTCATATGATATGCACACAAAAAAATATGTGTTCAATGTCAGGTCACGTCACCTGTCCAATTTGCCCCGATGTTGTCATTGTTGTTTCACGTCATCTATCCAATTTTATCCAAATGTGTTCATTGTTAGGTCACGTCATATGTACAAAATAAAAAAAATAGATATAACACACATTATAAATACATACCCCATAAGCAGCATGTACCTCATTCATTCAATTATATCAGAAAATGGATAACAACAATAAAGGTTCATTAAATTTATTATCACCAAGCTCTGATGATGATAACTATGCAGAAATGTTTGGTGCAAGGCAACAACTGATCGCTCAAGTAATTTCTATCAACTATCAAATTATTTTCAATTATCTCGACGAAGAAAACAACCAAAGCATGCATTGAGGCTCAATTCCTGGTCACAACGTGATCAATCCTAATCGTGAAGCTACTTATCGTAATCTATTTAATGATTATTTCGTCGAAAATGCATTGTATAATGATGCAATGTTTAGAAGAAGATTTCGAATGGGACGGAATTTATTTATGCATATCTATGATGTTGTTAGTAATCATAAAAACTATTTTATATAGAGAATAGATGGGCTTGGAAAACTTGGTTTGTCTGGCTTGCAAAAAATGATAGTTACATTTCGGATATTGGCGTATGGTGTACCGACAAATGCTACTGATGAGTACATTAAAGTAAAAGAATTGACTGCCATTGAAAATGTGAAACATTTTGTCGTGTTATTGTTGAAGTTTTTATAGGGCAGTACCTACGATCTCCAAACGCTCAAGATGTTGTTAGGCTACTCTAGATTGGTGAGCAACAAGGTTTTCCAAGTATGTCAGGTAGCATAGATTGCATGCACTGGATGTGGAAAAATTATCCAACAGTATGGGCAGGACAATATTCTGGTTGTAGTGGAAAGGCAACAATTATTCTGAAAATTGTAGCTGATTATGATCTATGGATTTGGCATGTGTATTTTAGGTTGGCTGGATCGAACAATGATGTTAATATACTTGAGTTCGTTTTGCTAATCTTGTTGAAGGTATTACTATTCCTGCTCGTTATATCATTCAAGGAAAATAGTACAATATGGGTTATTATTTAGCTGATGGTATATACTCAAAATGGTCACCACTTGTTCAAACGATTCATGATCCACGAAGTCGAAAGAATAAACTATTTACAATGAAGCAAGAAGCGTGTAGAAAGGATGTTGAGCGAGCATTTGTCGTGCTCCAATCAGGCATTGCAATTATCACAAGACCTTCACATTTTTTACGAAAAAATATTTTACATGATATAATGACATCATGTATTATTATGCATAACATGATAATTGAATATCATGAATATAATTTAAATGCATCAATCGTGGAACACTTCGAGGTGCCAACTCCAGATGTTGAGCCAACAAAAGATGATAGTTTTGAAAAGTTTCTAGCTCAATACAGACAAATCAAAGACAAATAAGCTTATATTGCCCTTTGAAATGCATTAATTGAGTATTTATGGGAACAATATAATAATTCTGAAAGTTAAAGTCTCATAATATTGTATTTTCAATCAATTATCATTATTTATTTTCAATAAAATTTAGTAAAATATTTTATCCTAATTTTGTGTGATTTTATAATATTTTTAAAATATATTTATGCTCGAACAATTATGTAATAAAAATTAAAAATGAAAATAATAATTTTATTTTCATAATTTTAGAAAAATTATCAATGAAAGTGTTAATTTTAAATATAATAATTATCTTATAAAAATATTAATAAATTAAAATGTATGTTTATAATTAAATTATGAATAGAAAAAATAAAATATTCTAATGAATATTCCTTTTTGGTGTGATATAGTGTGAGTGGATTGGAGTTGAAATAGTATTTGGTGTTCAAATTACACCATTTTGATGTGAAAACTACACCAAATATGGTGTTTGTGGTTGGAGATGGTCTAAGTAACCCCTAGTCAAGATCTCCATTGACCACCAGAGTAAATCAGAGAAGTATTCGTGGCTCAATAGCTAAGTCTGACAATGTGGTCACATCGTCCCTGTAAAGTAGGTTCGATGCCGAAGACATATTCCGCTCGAGAAGACAAACTCCCGATCCACACTTAGCTCAGGGTCACTTGTCCAAGTTTTTTCAAAATTTAAAGTCAAATTTATCTCAACAGATGATCGAACTGTAGTAGTCAGTGAGATGCCACATCACTTTACTATTGTATCGTTCTTCTAGCATTACAAAAATACATAGTTTTTGCAACGAATTTTGAATAAAAATTCATTGCAAAAATATTTTGCAATGAAAATATTTTTGTTGCAAATAGGTTGCCGCAAAAATTTGTGACAAAAAAAAGAAATTCGTCACAATTTTTGCGATGAATAGATATTTCATTGCAAAATTTATTGCAAATTAGCGATAAAATTTGCGACGAAAATATATGCGTCACATATATTTGAGACGAAGATATATTCGTTGCATAAATTTACGATGAAAAATATATTCATTGCAAATATTTGCCACGAACGAAAATATATTTCATCACCAAATCCACGACGAAATAAATTTTGTCACAAAATCCAGTAAATATGGGTCATGATTGTTTTATCGAATTTAGCGACGAAAATATTTTTAGTCGCCAAATGTGCAATGAATCCAATTTTCATTGCAAAATCTATACAATCAGTCGACTGCCAATTGACCAATCGATTGGCCAGTCGACTCAAATATTTTGTGGTCTGCTACAGTCTTACCAGTTGATTGGCGTGTTCCACAGTCAACTGATGGTCTAGAATTTGCAACGAAAAAATTTTTTTGTCATAGATTCTGCTATGAAAAATGTTTTCGTTGAAAATTTTGAACCATCAGTCGACTGATGGGCTTGCCGGTTGACTAATAATTAGTCGTTTGAGAGGTAGCAGGCCACAGAATATTTTTGAGTCGACTAATTCATTGTCAATCGACTGATGTCGTTAGACAATTGACTAATTGTCCAAATTTTATAAATAAAATATTTTTTCATCGCCAAATCTGCGATGAAAATTTTTTTTTGTCGCCAAATATGCGATGAATCTTATTTTCATCGTCAAATCTAGAAAAATAGAAAAAAAAAACACCACAATAGAACCTACTAGTTTTACCTATTTTATAACTAAACTCATCTAACAATATAAAATAATTCACATATCAAATTTCATAAACATCTAATCATTCAAAATGAAGTCAACACAAATAACAAACCATTCATCGTATGAAACTATAATACAAGGATATCAAATGTAACTATTTAGAAATAACAATTCAAAGATAACCACCATCATAAAAAAAATTCATCTTCATCGTAATTATTACATGCATCAGCAGGAGGAGATCGAGAGGGAGGAAGTTAACTTGAACCATATGCCAATTGAAGATGTTGCATGATTAACATATGTTGTCTGTGAAATTCGTTCATATGTTCATTTAAGTCATTGACTTCCTAATCCCTTTGTCTTTGTAAAGTGCGGACATCTTCAAGTTTATTATCCTTTTGCACTAGTAACTCCTTCACATGGCTAACAACTTCGGTCAATTGATTTATTTCTACTCTTACTGCCGGTGAGATTGAAGAAGAAATACCAGGGACTTTATAAGTTCAGCTCAAAGAACTCAGTCCAACTATTATTCCACCTTTGGATCTGCTAGTCGCTTCGAGCCATAAATTTATATTTCCAATAGATGGCTCAGATTCGACTGCATCATCACTTGCACCCGAATTTCTTTATGAAAGTTCATCATATCTCTCCTGTATCGAAAGGAAAAAAAGTTAAATCATATCAAAAGAGTTTAAAATTTTGAAATTATAAATTTTCATTGTTCTAGCTCTCTCCCCACTCCACGTCTTATCTTTCTTTTGAAATGTACAGGTGAAGGTGTCTATGAATAATGACTCAATCCTCATTTCCATGGCCTAAACAAACATCATTATAAATAATAAAATAGTGTGTATTAGATTCAAAAATTAGTATTTCAAAAAGCTCACCAATCGATGTTTATATTCATCGATATTGATTGAGTCTCCCACATACATTGCAGATGAAATGCCAGAATTATAAGTTTGTTTTTTCTTATTTTATTCACTCCTTCGTTTGTTATCCTCAGATCCCAAATATTGAATAATTTTATTCCAATTCTCCTTGGTTATGCAGTGTGACTTTTTACCTCTGGTTTTCTTATAACTTAGTATGTTTCTGATGTGATCGCCGCATTTTTTCTTAAAAATCCTCCTTATCTCGAGTGTTTCACTCTTTTCTTAAGTAAATACCCGCTGCAATGGAGAAAAAAATTAATTGATTATATTAACTATAATTATATATATAAATTGATTGGAATAAGTTATCTTGAACTCACTCCACCATAAGTTTTTTGTTTCTTCCGGAGTGTTGGTATAAATCATCGAAGCTCTGCCCTGATGGTTATTCAATATTTTATTAACCTCATGAATAACATGTACATAATTTGTAAATATATTATAAAATAAAAATAAATCATGTTAAATATTTATGAAAAATATATATCTTATTAAAAACATAGATAATTTAAAACTTGAATACTTATGAATCTTCATGAGAGGATATCAACTCTCATATATCTTCCCTCTCAACAAGTGATTGTTGTACTAGGGAAGATATATTAGCAGACATATGTTGAGAAATATAAGATCCTACAACTAGAGAAGAGGCCGATGGAATATTTCTTGCAAGAGAATCAAACTGTACAAGGGTTGAAGTAAGGGAAGAGTGTGATCTTCCATTAGTATTCCATCTATGACTGTCATGTCTAAATAATCAATCATAACTATGAGAATAATAAAGAAAAAATTGCATCTTCATCGGATGTATAATAAAGAATATGAAAAAATTACCATATTTAATTTGAAATTCTGGATGCTGGAATAATCTACTACTATGTCAAAAATGTTCTCTAATAACCTATAGAAAATAGAAAGTTCATTAATATATCAAATATATAAAATTTAAAATGATATAGTAAATAGAAACATATTTGACACTGAATAAAATTTACTCATAATCATAAATCGAAGTCCTCATTATCATTTTCATCCTCATCATTTGTCTCTTTAATCTCATCGTCGTCGTCATCATTCTCATCCTCATCCTCATCTTCATCGTCATCGTCATCCTCATCCTCATCCTTATCCTCTATCTCAAAATTAAATTCATGATCATCTTCATATTCATTTATTTCACTTGCATCTGTTGGAGTATTGGGAATGCAATCAAAGTCTCACATTGGTAAGACATGGAAAAGATCATGTGTTTATAAGATGAAAAGATATCTCCATTGGCATGAGACTTTTTGGGTAAAGCCCAAAAATAAAACCATGAGGGCTTAGGCCCAAAGTGGAAAATATCATGTCATTGTGGAGATATGTGATTCTTATAGGCACTAACAATTGGTATCAGAGTCATGGTCCATGTCAAGCCATGAACCTCGAACGAAGGAAGTGGAGCTCCCATGTCTGGATCAAGAGAACCAGACACCAGGCAGGAAGTGTTGGTGCAGTAGGCACCTAAGTCGAACCTAGGTTTTGATTATAGCAAACGATATAAAGTTAAGCTCATTTTGTTATCTCACGAGCCGAATCAAGTGTGCAGAATTGCTAAGCTAAAGCTGAAGGTCAGCGACACCCAGAGGGAACCATGGTGATCGGGCGACACCGGGAGGACTTCGGAGGAAGCCGAAGAACTCAGGTGAAGACCGGAAGCAAAGCTTCAAAGGTAAAAGTTGAGGTAAGCTCATGTGAGTGAGTGTAAGTAAGGTCGTGTCCTCTGTACGGAGACGTCCTTAGGCGATGATCCGACTCAAGACTTCCCATGGATAGTCTAAGTCAAGATCAGATGGTAAATGACTATCAAGTTCACTTATATTAACTGCATTTTCGAGCTAACTCTTCATTGCACCTGGAAAACTTGCCATCAGTGGACTGAGGGCTTGCATCGGTCGACTGATTCATCTATCAGTCGACTGGTAAGGGTAGCAGTCGACTGTTGGTCAAGGATCAGCCTCGAGGAGAGTCAGAGCTTATCTCCATTTCTCAAGGGCTAGGAGGCTTACTCTCATTGGTTGAAGATCTGGACGTCTAGAGTTTCCAAGGCTATAAAAGTAGGGGTTCTCCACCCCATTTCAATCATCAAAAGCTCTCCAAAAAGCCTCCGCAACACCTCGACTCTCTGACATCTTTATGGCAAAGCTCTACTACTCCGACGATCAAGCTTTAGTTTCATTCTTTTCCTCGTCGGTATAAGTTTTATTCAAGTCTTCTATTGTACTTATTTTAGTTTCTCAGAGCTTTATATTGTAATAAGGAGAGGGGGAGTGTCCCTCTACCTTAATCTTTCGAGCTTTTTGTATTTCGTTGTCTCCTACCTCCAACGAGGAGGAGATTATTTTAGTGTATTGCCCTCTGTACGTCGTCTCGGACCATTTGGGCCTTGGACTAGCAGCCGAAGGCTGTGAACCAAGTAAAAACAAACCTTGTCTTTTATATTTCCGTTGCGTCCTCGCTCTTTTAATTATTTCATATCCAAAGAACGAATGAAATTTATTTTGCGCTATTCACCCCCCCCCCCTCTAGCGCTTAAATCGATCCAACAATTGGTATCAGAGCCGGGGGCGCTACGATTTGATGAAACCACCAAGCTAGCAATTTTTACAGATTTATTTTTATTTTTTATTTCTGTTTATTTTGGGTTTTTACAAGTTTTTTTGTTTAAGTTAAATTTGTTCTCCCACACTACTTTTTGGTTGTTTATGTTTTTGCTAGGTATTAGTTTTCTCTCTTTTGTCTAAATAGCCCATCTCGAAGGGTTTAGCACCGTCCGACCTCTGTTTTACAAAGGAGACGACTTCCGTTATTGGAAGGCTCGGATGGAGTGCTTCCTAAAGATCCAAATCGAGATGTGGATCATAATCCAAATCGGATTCACGCTTCCTACTAATGAAGTGGGTGAATCGTTGGACTATGATCAATAGACTAATGCCATGAAAAGACAAGTGGAAGCCGACGCCAAGGCAACCCAAATTCTTCAATGCGGCTTATCCAAAGAGGAGCTAAACCGCGTCGGCCCCTTCATTAGTGCTAAAGATTTATGGACTAAACTCGTTGAGTTACACGAAGGAACCGATGACGCTAAGGTATGTAAGCGTGATTTGCTTTTCAATAAATTGTATAACTTAAAAATGCAGGAATATGAGATGGAGACACAACTACACGCTCATATTCAAGACATCGTCAATAGCTTGCATGCCATCGAACAAAAGGTCAAGAATCAAGAACTTATAAGGTACACTTTAAACTCTTTTCCTAGGACCACCTTGTGGGCATCCATGGTCGATGCCTACAAAGTTTATAAAGATCTTTCTAAACTTAGATTAGATGAGTTATTTTCTGAGTTTGAACTTCATGAGCAAACTAACATGGTCCGGATCGAGAAAGATATTGCCTTAATTGTAGATTCCAAGAAGAAGGCCGCGAACAAATCACCTCCCAAGGAAGAGGACGAGTACGAGTACGAGTCGGAGGTAGATCCTGAAATGGAAACCGAACTAGTAAATCTAGTTCGGAAGATGATCAAGAGCCAAAAATGACCCGTCAATCAAGGTAAAACTAAGTCTAAGTCTAATTCAAATTTGAGATGTTTTGAATGCAACAGGTTCGGGCACATCAAGTCGGAGTGTCCGAAACTAAAATGCAAAGCACCCAAGAAAGCACTCAATACTACTTGGGAAGAATCATCGGAGGAGGAAAACAACGATCTCGTCTTCATGGCCAAGCCGACCAAGCCCGAACAAGACTCCAAACCCGAGGAAGAGTCCGAGTCTGAATCCGATGATGAGTCGCTATTCAAGACAAGTCACGGATACGCATCCGGTTCAAAAGAGTCACTTAAAGTAAGTCGATCTTTACTTAGCACTTTATACAATGCAATTAAATTCTTAACTAGAAAGTTAGCTAAGTCCGAGTCCAAGGTCGAGACCTTAGTTGAGGAGGTTATGTTGGGTTTCCGACACCGCGGCGAGTGTATGTTCGAACATGTTTCGTAAACATATGCACAGTGGAAGAAATAAAAATAATAAATCTAATTTATTACAACACACACACCACACACATGTATAGTACAACATGTGTAGACATAACCGCAATTTCAAATTTTACAATAAAAGAAAATTTATACTATGTATACCTGACGTATCACGTGTAGCGGGAAAGGCATCAATAGGAACGATCCTTGCTAGAATCGTCTCTATCCGTATCCACGCCGAGTATCTTCAGGATGACTTCACAAAGTCACGAGCCTCGTCTTCGTACGAGTTACTAGCCTCGTGTCGAAGACAATGTGATTGAGAGAAGATCACAATCCGAATCAAAATTCGGATTCAAAACGAGTCCTCAAAAACTCACTTCTCCGGAGAGGTATTCGTCAACCGTTTGACGAATCCTTCGTCCTCCACCTATGAGGATTATCGGAGATCGAATCCCCAGCAAGGAATTCGCTGTTGGAGCTCCAAATGTCGTTCAAACGATGCTTCGACATGAAATAAACAAGTTGTCCAGAAAACTGGACAGCTTTGGTGGAGGAATAGAGCCAGCCAAATAAGGAAGCTAGATGCTCACCTTGTCGCCGGACCCAAATAAGATCACCGGAGGGTCACCGGCTGAAGCTTGGACTCCGGCAACAAGCTTGGATGGCGACACAAAGATGGGCGGCGGCTAGGGTTGGGCGCCACCACTAGAGGAGACGAGGGGTGGGCGGCAACTAGGGATTGCATGGATTAGGTTTTCACAAAACCCTTAAGCCCTATTTTATAGAGAACAAATTCTCCTAATGGTTATCGGATCATAACCAAAAGCCCGTTAACCCGATCCATTAATTTAAGTTAAAATAAACCAAACCATGTTTGTCTATTTTAAGTTAAAACGAACCGAACCAACTTTGGTTCATTCGTTTAAAACAAACCAAACCCCTTTGGTTTATTCTCCTCCATTGGATTAGAACCAAACCAATTTGGTTCATCCATTATGTCTTCATAAGACATGGTCCATCCACACTTCCATTGCGACTGAAACAATTTCATGCTCGCTCCTTGTTTGGTCCAACCAAACCTAGTTTCTCTCGGTCTGAGAATCTCATTCTCAAGCTCGTTTTAAATCCTTCAGATTACGCTCGTTGTGCGTGTGACCAAATAGGTTCTCGGTTTATGTTGGCCGTCTATAATTATAGAACGATCATGAGTGGCACCTAGTAGTATATCATGATCCCCAATTAACCGAAAAGATCAACGGTTGATCCAGAACTATTTCTGAAATCTTTCAGTAGCTAGAATGATTCGTACCACATTCCTTTCACTCATCTTATACCCACTTGGTTCAAGACATGGTCTATAGTGTCAGTCCCCACTAGGTTGACTACGTCACACCTAGCCCAAGTATTATTTCCTCGTCCTACGGATTCCAGTTACTGCACATGTATCGAAGAGTACCTTACTCTAAACATGTAATGCTTTGGCCAAAGACTTTAGTAACAATCCGACGAGAGGCCATGGGTATACATCTCCTTGCAAGGAGTGGTGAATCCTTTATAGGCTATTCAAACACCTTCGATCACTTTAACTTATACCCAATCATCCCGGGTCCACATCTCCTCAGAGATGCTTGCTTAAGATGTCAAAGCATAAGTCTTCATGATCAAGATGACTTGAATACCGCAATTCAAAGGAACATCGCACTTAAGTTGCAGTAAGAACTTCATTGACATATCTATATATGCAGAGAACCATATGAAGTCTTACGGATAGTCACTCCAATGAACTAGTTACCATAACTAGCATCCACGATTAACTCCGGACATCATAATGTCTCCAGCCAGTGAGAATCAGCTGCTTGGATACACCAAGGAGTATACCTTGTGCTAGTCTCGACAGAATTGATGGTGTCCAAATCCATCAATTCATCGACTAGGGATAATTCTGATACATCACAATTACACATGTAGAGATACTCACTAGTTGTGATCCAATCACAAATTCTCTCATGCTGTGAATCATATCGTGGACATTCAGTAAATGAGTTTAAGATCTAATCAAATACATGAGAACATGTATACTCAAATAGTGAATCTTCATTTATCATATAAATAGTTCTAACATAAGGCGATTTCCTTAGGACATCTCTCACATATTACTAACAGGTTAAACTCCTTAAACACAAGGTCTCCCTAACCTCTTGGACTAGTTAAGTTCAAGAGGAGGACTCAACTCGAGTTGAAAAGCTCAAAGTTGAGAACTCATTTTTGAAAAGTCAAGTCGAAGATCTTAGGCATACGTTGGAAAGGTTCACTTTGGGATCCAAGGGAATTGACCTTTTACTTGGATCGCAAAGGGTCGTGTACAATAAGGTCGGGCTTGGGTTTAGCTTAAATACGACTAACAAGTCGTAATGTCAATTGTAAGTAAAAATAAAAAACATGTCCAAGCATGGGTCCCTAAGACCATTTTGATTTCTCAATTAGAATCTAACAAGTACTGGGTTCCCAAAGACCAAATCCACTATGTGGAAAGACCGAACTGATTCAATGGTCCAGGGGAAGCTAGTACAAAATTTGTTTGCACTATTAATTAGACTTTGCATGCTTTGGTATTTTTCTTTTTATTTCTTTTAGAACGGTTAGATAGGATCCATAACTAGTCAATTCTTGACAACATAGTACTAGGACGCGGTGAGATGATAATATGCTAGGAAAGCGAAGTCTTGTGTGTCCGAGTTAGATAAGGTGTATCTAACTCAGTGCACTTGACTAAGCGGAACTAGATGAAGATACCTCGTCGTATCCTTAACTATGTTGGTGCAATCGGCCCAGGTCACGATTGACCAGGACTCGAGTTTGGCTCGAGTGATGTTTTGATGTGTTTTGATGTTTCGACAAAAACATATGACAATATAATTGTCATGGAAAGTCCAAGTTGGACACGTGGCAGTTGGGAAAGTCCAAGTCCTGAGTACTTGGCAAATGGAAAGTCCAACATGTGTTGGCAAGGAAAGTCCAAGTCCTGAGTACTTGGCAAATGGAAAGTCCAACATGTGTTGGCAAGGAAAGTCCAAGCATGGGTCTTGGCAAATGGAAAGTCCAACATGAGTTGGCAAGGAAAGTCCAAGCATGGTCTTGGCATGGAAAGTCTAACATGGGTTAGCATCTGAAGTCCAAGGGGTTTAATATTGGCGGCCTAAAGTCCAAGCGGGAGTCTTGGCAGCATAAGTCCAATGGTTGGCGACGTAAAGTCCAAGCGGAGTCTTGGCGGCGTAAGTCCAATATGCCTTGGCGGTGTAGACACCGTTAGCATGACATAGCCGACGGAAGCACCTGAAGGCTAGCGCGATGGATGAACAAGTCATGGATGACTTGGAGGGATCCGAGAGGCGTGAGGCTGATGGAGTTGACTAGAAGGCTTAGGTCTAGGCTAAGGGTGGTCTAGCAAGTATGGGGGAACCATACTTGAGTTAAAATCTCATGTTTAGGTTAGCGATCGGCCGATGGCCGAGCGATCGTGATAGTATGATCGGTCGGTGCTCGAGAATCGACCCGCCGAGAATGGAGTCGAGACTCGACTGGTCGAGTGAGGACTCCATCGATTGATGGTCTGTCGATCGATGGCGCCCGCTTGGACTTATCCAACGTGGAACTAGCCGTTGTCTCACGACAACAGTGGCATCAGTCGACTGATGGTCTCGATCAGTCGACTGATAGACTTTTTCCAGCACAAGTTGAAGCTATATATGGAGCTCGTGATGGAGGAAAAAGCAACCGGTTCTTGAGGGCTATTGGGGCGATTTGTTGGTGCAAATCAGGTCTCCAAGTGCAAGCAAGCAACCAAGCATTCAAGCAATCAAAACAAGTGTTGTAAAGTCTTTTCTTTACTTGTATTTCATATTTACATTGTATATTGCTTGTATTTTGTTCTTACTGTTGTAAGATCTATTGTAAGGGGTTTCTCCGCCTCCGACTTGTGTCGAGAAGGAGTGTTTATCATTAGTGAGTGCGTGTGCATCACTAGGGCTCTTTAGAGCTCGATCCGTGGAGTAGGAACCGTGCGGTTCCGAACCACGTTATATCATTGCGTTAGCTTGTTGTCTATTTCGTTATCGCTTTTATTATTTCTATTTCCGCTGCGCACTAACGAAATTGTAGACACAAACGCGAGCGAATTTCATCTACGCTATTCACCCCCCCTCTAGCCATTCCAACGATTCCTAACAAGTGGTATCAGAGCCCGGGGCTCTTCTACGGATTAACAACCGGGAGCTAAGGTGAAAGGCTAGAGGGTGAAGATGGAATTCCAAGACAAGCTTGGATGGGAAATCAACACTCCACCTCCATATGATCCAGAAGATTTTCCGGCATGGAGAGCAAGAATGGAAACATTCTTGATGATGAACATAGAGGATTGGTTCATCCTCATTGAAGGTCTTGAACCCCCTAGGGATAAGAAGGGGAATGTCCTAAAATTGAAAAAGTGGACCCAAGAGCAACGCCAAAAGCTCAAGACCGAAGTTAAGGTAACAAAACTTTTGGAAGATTTAATTCCTAATGATATTTTGTGCAAGCTAGGGGATTACACGTATGCCAAGGAGCTATGGAGGAAATTGGCAAGATTCCATGAAGAGAGTTCATCCTCAAGTGAAAGTGAGGAATCGGAAGATGAGATGGAGTCAACTTCCGGATCGGAGAAAGAAGAGGTGGAAGAAGTGGAAGAAGCATCCACTTCAAGGATTGAGGGGGAGGAGAGAACCTTCATACTGGAACATCGAGAAGAAGAAGCTTCGACATCCGGTCAAGATGAAGAAGCCCAAAGTTCAATTCCGGTCTCCACCACCATCGGTAACTCAAACACCTCAATTCAAAATAAAAATAACATTATGTGTTTTGAGTGTAGGAAATTTGGGCATTATAAGAGTAAGTGCCCAAAGAAAGTTAAGAAAGCTCCTCCGGTGCCTAAAAGTCAACTAAAGTCAACGGACGCCGGTTCCTCAAGTATCAAGAGCAAGGAGCACATCATATGCTTCAAATGCAATGCAAAAGGACATTATCGGAGTCAATGTCTAAGGGGAAAGAAGAAAGGGCAAGAAGGAGTAACACAAGTAGGGGGAGTCTCCAAGGCAAACCCTAAGGTAAAATTTATTAATGCACCTTCAATTTCTAGGGATAAGAAGCATGCTAGGAATAATTTTAATAGTCTTGCTATTGTGCATAAAAAGCATGCTAGAAATAATAGATATATTTGCCTAGGAGCTAAGAGTGTTCACTTAGGAAATAAGAAGAAATTTGGGACTAATGTCCCTAAAAATATATTACCTAAGGAAAGCATTAAGAAAATAGGAGAACATCTAGGCTTTAATGCTAAGAAATCTAGACATATGCCTAGAAATAAAAATATCTCAAGAGAAAATGAAAAATCAAAAATTAAGATATTAGAAAAGGAAAATCAAGCCTTGAGATCAAGGCTTGAAAAACTTGAAAAGACCCTTAAGGTTATGCAAAATCAAATGCAAGGGTCAATTAGTCAAACTTCTAGGTCCAAAAGTCAACAAGTAGGACCTAAAAGACAAAAGTCAACCAAAGGCAAGAAGGGTTTGGGTCAAAAACCTAAGTCCAAGGTGACTTATCATAGTGTTCTATTTGACTATGGAACACTAACTAGGTCTAGAAAGACCAAGGTCAATGGGGAAGTCATCCCTAGAGTTGACCAAGGTTTGTGCCTAGTGGCCAAGGTTTCGAAGAAACCTAGGTGGCCACTAAGAAGGTTGCTAGGGAGGCAATCCCTAAGGTTAACCTAGGCAAGACCAAAATGACCAAGGTTAATAAGCCTAGGAAGGTCATTAGGAAGGTATCTAGGGAGGTTATCCCTAAGGAATTCCTAATTAACCCTAGGAGCTCTAATAGGTTTTGGGTTCCTAAGAGCGTGATTGATTCACGCTAGATGGGTTTAGGGTGTGCCAACCTTGATTGGATGAGTAGTTAACTCAACCATAATAAAGGTGGCACTTTAGGTTATTTTCAAGGATATGGGTGCCTTGGAAATACATTTAAGTCTTAATCCTAAAAGTTTTTAGGATGTGCCAATATTACTTGAGAAGTTTGATAAAATGATCAAAATTGGCACAATTTAGGTTTAGAGGTTAGTGTGCCATTTTGGGTTTTTGGCACACTTGGGAGAAAACTAGAAATATGGCAAAATGGCAATTAATATTAAAATTTAGGTATTACTATACCTATATATTTTATATGCCATACTTTGTTTGCCATATAACATGCCATGACATCATGCTTATTTTTAATCATTCTATATGTCATGTACATGTTTAGGATTAAGGATTAAATGTCATGTGTTTTTAGATTTCATATTATGCCATGACATCATGATTATGAGCATGTGTTTATCTATATCATCTCTAATGCCATAATCACTCATGCATTTAAGATAATTTGATTGAAATTGATTTAAGGACAATGGCATGACTTGGAGTCTCATTTATAAGGGAATCAAGTAGGGTTGCCTTAGAAAAATGCATGAAACCCTAGATTAAATGAACCAAAACCCACATCTCACATCCAATTGACATGTATGTGTATTTATACACCCTAGATACATGTGAGATGCTAGGATATGAGTTAAGTTCAAGGTGCATAGTTTTTGCATCTAGTTGAACCCAAACTCATCTTAACTCAACAGGTGGATCATTGGGAAAGCATGTGTACAAGTCATGTACATAGAGCCCAAGGAATATGATCCAAAACAAGGTTTTGAAAACATTTTAAAATCATTTTGAAAAACCTTGGTGAAGTCTATCTTTTGATAGCAATCACCATTGATGAAGTTGATACAAAGTAGGGCCAAAATATTGAAAATTTCAATGGTTTTGAACTTTGTACCAATTTCACTATTTAATGGGTAAAATAATTTTCAAACATTTTTCACCCATTGTATTAGTCATAAGTATTATACGTATCAAATTTCGTGATTTTTCGATATACGTATAATTAGTTATGATTTTTTAAAACTCATTTCTGATTTCTGAAAATCAGTTTCGATTATCGATCGCTTCTACAAGCTGAAATGATCGATGGCAGCGCTTGGACTCGATCGAATGCTTTATCACTCATTGTTCGCCGCGTACGATCGGTGATGGACACATCACGATCGTGGTAGACAGAGTCGATCGATACTCGATTTCGGGGTAACCAAAAGTTGTTTAACCCGATTTTAGCTACGGTTATGATCCCTAACCACTCCTAACCCTAGTATATGCTTTGGGAAGCATTATAAAGGGTAAAAATCTATTGGATATGGATTAGGAGAGTTGTTTAGGGTTTGTATCAATTCTAAGGTGTGGAAAGTTCAATGTTGAATTTCTAACCTTAGTTTTGATGGTTTAAAGTTCCTATTGGCTTAGGGATTTCCCAAGGACATTGTTGGTGCAATGGTCAAGGGGGAGCAAGCCTTTAGGGGGAGATATCCATCTTGGGATGATGGATGTGTTTTTCTCCTTGAAGGGGAGAATGTTATCAATTTGGGAAATTTATGGATTTTTAGAAACCCAATTTGGAAATTGGGAGAGTGAATAGGATTGCCTCTCTTGAGTGATATGGGACTTATCACTAGGAAGATGGTAGGCATCCTAGGTATTTTTGGATCAAGGGGGAGATTGTAAGATCTCATTGGGACATGAGACATTGACCTCCTTGGAGAGAAAATCTTTTTGATGTTAGTCAAAAAGGGGGAGAATGTTTGGGGGAGAACATTTGGGATAATTGGTAAAGGATTTGAGTTAGTATTCTAACTCAATTATTTGTTTGGTTTTTGTCAAACATCAAAAAGGGGGAGATTGTTGGTGCAATCGGCCCAGGTCACGATTGACCAGGACTCGAGTTTGGCTCGAGTGATGTTTTGATGTGTTTTGATGTTTCGACAAAAACATATGACAATATAATTGTCATGGAAAGTCCAAGTTGGACACGTGGCAGTTGGGAAAGTCCAAGTCCTGAGTACTTGGCAAATGGAAAGTCCAACATGTGTTGGCAAGGAAAGTCCAAGTCCTGAGTACTTGGCAAATGGAAAGTCCAACATGTGTTGGCAAGGAAAGTCCAAGCATGGGTCTTGGCAAATGGAAAGTCCAACATGAGTTGGCAAGGAAAGTCCAAGCATGGTCTTGGCATGGAAAGTCTAACATGGGTTAGCATCTGAAGTCCAAGGGGTTTAATATTGGCGGCGTAAAGTCCAAGCGGGAGTCTTGGCAGCATAAGTCCAATGGTTGGCGGCGTAAAGTCCAAGCGGAGTCTTGGCGGCGTAAGTCCAATATGCCTTGGCGGTGTAGACACCGTTAGCATGACATAGCCGACGGAAGCACCTGAAGGCTAGCGCGATGGATGAACAAGTCATGGATGACTTGGAGGGATCCGAGAGGCGTGAGGCTGATGGAGGTGACTAGAAGGCTTAGGTCTAGGCTAAGGGTGGTCTAGCAAGTATGGGGGAACCATACTTGAGTTAAAACCTCATGTTTGAGGTGTGCCGACCGGGTGCCATGTGGCTCGATTGACCGAGTCAACTAGGGTTTGATCGCGGTTATGGCCTAGCAATGATCGCTATAGGTGGCAATGATCGATGGCTCGAGCGATCGATAGCAGATGATCACCGATCGGTGCTCGAATTCGCCACGTATCGGAGTCGAGACTCGATCGTCGAGTGAGGACTCCATCGATCGATGGTCACAATCGGCCGATCGATGGCGCCTGGACTTATCCAACGTGGAACTAGCCGCTGTCTCACGACAACAAGCGGCATCGGCCGATCGATGGTCTCGACTCGATCGATAGACTTTTTCCAAAGACAGTTGAAGCTATACGGAGCTCGTGATGGAGGAAAAAGCAACCGGTTCTTGAGGGCTATTGGGGCGATTTGTTGGTGCAAATCAGGTCTCCAAGTGCAAGCAAGCAACCAAACATTCAAGCAATCAAAACAAGTGTTGTAAAGTTTTTTCTTTACTTGTATTTCATATTTACATTGTATATTGCTTGTATTTTGTTCTTACTGTTGTAAGATCTATTGTAAGGGGTTTCTCCGCCTCCGACTTGTGTCGAGAAGGAGTGTTTATCATTAGTGAGTGCGTGTGCATCACTAGGGCTCTTTAGAGCTCGATCCGTGGAGTAGGAACCGTGCGGTTCCGAACCACGTTATATCATTGCGTTAGCTTGTTGTCTATTTCGTTATCGCTTTTATTATTTCTATTTCCGCTGCGCACTAACGAAATTGTAGACACAAACGCGAGCGAATTTCATCTACGCTATTCACCCCCCCCCCTCTAGCCATTCCAACGATTCCTAACAAACTAGTTAGACCAGAAAGTGATCTTAGGTGAATCAAGTCATTATTTTCTCGAACTTGGCTTTGTCTAAGGAAGTGATCGGTGTTCCGATCAAAGAAGGTCTCTGTGTCTCGCCACGACCTGGAAGTCAATTTCTTGAAAAGGTGACTTGATGAGCTTAGGATTAAATCCGAATCTAACCCAAGGTTCACTAGTCTCAATTCATTAAAATTAATCAAGTAAAATTGAAGTCATCTCACAAGAACATATAAGGATAACGTGTTTGATCATGTAGAAATGGGTGAGATGATCTAGGACTAATAATTTTCAACCAACCCTTAAATTCCAATATCCGATCTAGCTACCTTGTGTGTAGGATCAATGGATGTTGGACAATGGGTGCTCCCGACATATGACCGGAGACCAACTTAATTTTTCGAAGCTTAGATTGAAATGACAATGATTGGTAGCTTTCGAAAATAACGGCAAGCTCAAAATCATCGGATCAGATGATATTGAGCTAAATTCTAATTTCATAATTCATAATGTTTTATTAGTTGAAGATTTTCAATATAATTTACTTAGTGTAAGTCAATTGTGTGATAACAACTATAAGGTTATATTCTTAGAAAATGAATTCTTAATTAAAACAAATGAAACCTCTAAAACAATACTTAAAG
Source organism: Wurfbainia villosa (assembly GCA_025175895.1). NCBI lineage: Eukaryota > Viridiplantae > Streptophyta > Magnoliopsida > Zingiberales > Zingiberaceae > Wurfbainia > Wurfbainia villosa. The sequence continues at coordinate 5,030,999 of CM046008.1, forward strand.
GAACTAGGAATAGCAACATCTACACAATTAACTTATCCAACTCCTCAACCAAGTGTCTTATGACACAGCAAGAGGAATCTTGGTTGTGGCACCGATGACTCGGTCACTCGCACCCAAGACTCATTCACAAGATGAGTCAGAGTGGCTTAGTCAGAGGTTTGCCTAACCTTAACAACTTAGATAATAAAATTTGTAATGCTTGTCAATAAGGTAAACAACCTAGGACACAACATCAACTAACTAACCAAGAACGAACCAAAAGTGTGCTTGAGCTCATTCATTTGGATATATTCGATTCTCATGGAGCCAAGTCACTTAATGGAAGTCAATTTTGCTTAGTCATCATTGACGACTATTCTAGGTTTACCTGGGTTAGGTTCCTTAAAAAAAAAAGTGATACCTTAGATCAACTCATCAACTTGTTTAAATTAATCGAAACCCAAAAGAACCATAAAATTAAAAGACTTAGAAGCGATCATGGTGGTGAATTCGAAAACCACAAGTTCACAGATTTCTATAACCTAAACGGATACCACCATGAATTCTCATATCCTAGAATCCCACAACAAAATGGCCTAGTCAAACGAAAAAATAGAACCCTACAAGAAGCCGCTAGGACCATGTTGAACGAATACAACCTACCCGATAGATTTTGGGCAGAAGTCGTTAGTACGACTTGTTATGTCCAAAATAGAATTCTTTGGGCAAAATACAACCTTAAGACCTCATTCGAAATCTACCATGACAAAGTACCTAATATTAAATACTTTAGGGTATTTGGGTGTAAGGTACATATCCTAAACACTAAGGACTACCTAGGAAAGTTCACATCCAAAATCTCTACCGGTATCTTCCTAGGATACTCAACTACAAGTAGAGCCTATAGGGTATATAACAATGACACCCTTAAAATTGAGAAAACCATTAATTTAGTATTTGACGAAGGACATGAACTTACAAAATCCATAGTAAAGCCAACTAGCGAACCGATTCAGACTAGACTCGACTGTGATCTTGAACACTAGTCTAGTATCAATCCTAATCCGAGCCAGTCTAGGATTCAATCAAGTCATCCTACTGACCAAGTAATAGGTGACCCTAACCCAAGTCATACTAGGATTCAATTGAATCATTCTATCGACCAAGTGATAGGTGATTTTAGCCTAGGAGTTCAAACTAGATCATCATATAGAAATCATAGTCAAATCTCCTTGATTTCGAAAATCGAACCCAAAACCATTGAACAAGCTCTTCTTGATCCCGATTGGATCATTGCAATGCAAGAAGAGCTAGCTCAATTTACTAGGAACGAAGTTTGGGAATTAGTACCACCACCTCAAGATAAGTCAATTATTGGAACAAGGTGGGTTTTTCGAAACAAACTTGATGACAAAGGTGAAGTAGTTAGAAACAAAGCGAGATTAGTCACGAAAGGGTTTAGTCAAGTAGAGGGGTTAGATTACGATGAAACCTATGCCCCCGTAGCTAGACTAGAATCCATCCGAATGTTGTTAGCATATGCTGCGCATCGAGGATTTAAATTATTTCAAATGGATGTCAAATCAGCATTCTTGAATGGATATATTAAGGAAGAGGTTTATGTTAACCAACCTCCAGGATTCGAAAGTCTAGATAAACCCGACCATGTCCTTAAACTAAAGAAAGCTCTTTATGGACTCAAACATGCTCCTCGAGTGTGGTATGAGAGGCTTTCAATTTATCTTAAGTCAAAAGGGTTTAACCAAGGCCTAGTCGACCCGACCCTTTTCGTAAAAATCATAGGTAAGAAAATCTTTATAGCCCAAATCTACGTAGATGATATCATTTTCGAAACAACCAATTCGATCCTACTGAACGAGTTCATTTCACTTATGGAAAGTGAATTTGAAATGAATTTAGTAGGTGAATTGAGTTTCTTTCTAGAACTACAAATTAAACAAACTAAGGATGGAATATATTTACATCAACAAAAATATACTAGGGAACTAATTAAATGTTTTGGAATGCAAGATGCTAAAACCATCAATACACCCATGGCCACTAATGTCAATATAGGAGAAGACTTAGAAGGAAAGCCCATCGACCTAAGATCACTACAAGAAAAAAAGGAAATAGCGACGAATTATTTTCGTCATTAATAACGCTAATTCGTCGCCAAATAAATCTTATGACGAAAATAATTCGTCGCTAGAGTCGTCGTAATAAGCTTGTCGCTAAGACACATTAGCGACGAATATAATTATTTTTGTCGTTAATATTACCGACGGAACTAAAAATGTCACAAAAAATAGACTTTCGTTGCAAAATCTCGACACCGGAAAATAGGAAAATCACGGATATTAGCAACGAAATACAGAAAATCATCACTAAGAATCAATCGAGTGACGTAATAAGGCAGTCGACTGCTTATTTTTTTGGCCCGCCACAGAATCGGCCGCAATTTGACTAGTGACTCGACTAAACCTTTAACGACGAAATATATTATTTTCGTCGCTAACATCTATTTTTTGGCCAGCCATAGAAGCGAGAGCTCCTCGACTGGCGCCTCGACTGGAGATTATTTTACGACAAAAGTTATATATTTCGTCGCTAAAGTCCTACAGCAGTCGAATGCGTCGACTTGCGACTCGACTGATACATCAAATTTAGAGACAAAAATTATATTCTCATCGCTAAACCGCAAAATCTGAAGTCGTATATCGACAGTTAGCGACGAAATTTAAAAAAATCGTCGCTAAATACGAAAATGCATATTTTCAGAATTCCTTTTATTTGTATTCGAAAACCTATAATACAATATCAACCACAATTTAAATTAACAACATACCACTCACACAATAAAACTAACATATGCAATTAAAAACAACTAACATAACATCAAATTCAAAATCCAAAACATCTATTTTCACAAATTCATAGTATTAAAATGCAAACACATTCAAATCAAGCACAATTTCACTAGCTCAAAATTTAACTGGTCACAAACTTTGAGGAGGAGGAGGTGGAGCTGAAGCTGAAGAGGACTCATGCATCAATGATTGTAATGCTCCAGGTGCAAGCCGATTCAGAATTGCTTCAAACATATCTTGTCTTGATCTCATAGATGTCAACTCATCTTCGGTGCTAGCTAATCGAACTTGAGTGTTTGCTAACTCCTCTTTCGCCCCCGCCAATTCTTGTTGGGTGGACTGAAGTTGTTCTCGCAGTGCTGCGTTAGTTGTTCTGGAGGAGGAGCTGACATCTGAAGAAGTGAGTCTAACTGGTTTTGGCCCACTTCCAAGTCCTTTGATATATCCAGAGTGAACACCGAGTACTTGATCTGCAACCTGAACTGCATCGATTTCATCTCCGATTTCTTGTGACTGGATGTGTTCATCTCGCAGTCTCACCATTTCACCCTAAGAATAACAAACACATTATCAATATGTTTACAAAGAATTACTAATATTACAAAAATAAATTTACTAAATTTTATGAATTATATCTTACGTATGCAGCCTCGGCTCTCTCCCCACTCCATCCCTTTGACGAAGTACAGTGGATTGTATTAAAGACAGTAATCCAATCTTTTCTCTGAGACTGATCGGTCTGAAAAATATTATAATGCGTTAATATTAAAAATACCAACCAATATATTGTACCTATAAAATCTGTACTTACACCATCGTAACTGTACTGGATGAAGGATTTTGAGCCACCTCGATGGATAAATGGTAGTTGTCCTCGATTTTGGGCATTTATCGTCGATCGTGTCTACAATATCAAAATTTGTTAAGATAAAACTTAAAACATGAGTTGCACATATTTTAATTTATATATAACTCAGATAATTGGCATAGATTGAGTTACCTGAAATTTCTCTGATTCAAACAGATCGCACATATAGTTCCAATCTTGTCGTCTCAAAAACTCGCGGCATATACGGTCGCCCGATGGGGAAGATGCAGTAGACTCTTATAATGAGTGTGCATCTTATTTCGATTATCTCTGTACTTTGCACTCATTAATCTGTCGATCTCCTTCCTGACCGACGTTGCCTCCTCGGTAAAACTGATATCAAAAGCAGCCTGAAAAAAATTCAAATATTGAAATTTAATAATGAATGATGGTTGATTCTTTAAATAGCAAAATACTCATACTTACTGATAATCGGTCATATATCATCTGTTTATTATCCACAGGGATATGCTTCCAGCTCTTAGCTTGCAAGGTGGTGAACTTCTTAATTGACAGACCTAGTTCTGTCATAAAAGCAGTTGTATTCGTCCCTATAGGGTGACCATCGCTCTTACGGAAGGTAATGGGTAATCTACCCCGTTCCTCTATTTGTCGTCAGAGCCGATCCGAGTGTGTGCCCCGGGTCTCTCTACGTGTCGGATGACCTATAAATCAAAGAATGTTAACAATTAACAAGTTAAATATATAGAAAACAAAATATACATACTTAAACCCACATAACTAACCCGTAGGAGCAGGAGCACTGTCATCGTCTGGCGTAGGCATAACTGGGGGGGGCTCAATTCTCTTAGGCGGCATAGCTGTGACATAACCATTATATACAAATCGACGTATAAAAAAAGATTATATTAAATACATGAAATATAAATGAAGAAAAATATAAATACCGTGTAAATACATCTAATCACTATCATCATCTGAAATGGATAAATAATCATCCGTCTCACTGTCAATTTCACTATCTTCACCCTCTTGTGCATTTGTCATATTAATTTGGTGATGCTCAACATCTAATCGACAAAGTTGAGTTATTGCTAAGTCATCACCGACTACTGAAGTTGAATCATTGGATGAAATCTCTTGGTTTGGCTTCATGATCAAGATATTACCACCATCAAATTCTTCAGAAACTTCATCAACTTCAATTACTTCGTATATATCTCGGTAGTGAACCCTTTGCACGACCTTCCAATGACCTCCATGTTTGATATCATTCAAATAATACACTTGATTTTCTTGGTTAGCCAAAATGAATGGGTTATCATCATACCATGTTTTAGAAGTGTCAATACACAAGAGATTATACTCTTCCACCAACGATTTTATTTTGGGATTACATTGGAACCATTCACACCAAAATAATTAAACTTTATACCTGAAAGAGTAAAAAATTTGGACCACATCCTTCAACACACCAAAAAAATCTAAATTGTCCCCATCATTAGAGGATGGTACACTGACCCCACTATTCTGAATAGTTCTGCGTGAATCATGGGACGTCGTATGATATCGAATTCCATTTACTATGCATGCATCATACAGTTGAATTTCAGCATCAGGTCCCATTGCTAAATAATACAACTCATCTATGATCTCTGAATTTGTTAAATTTTTTAGCGCTACAATTTTATCCCTAAACCACAGTGGGAAATCTCGCTCGTGATATTGCATCACTTGATCAGCATGAACCTTTTGGGACACAAGTTGTAGATGCTCACTGTATAAAACTTAATCAATTTAAACTCTGTGAATGAAATAGAATTAAAGTAATAACTTAATGCAAACACTTACTTTCAATATCGATCGACTTCTTTACAATTGTTCAGAATGTACCAATGTGCTTTCTTAAACAATGACAATTTCAGACTTTGTTGGCTGCCAAAGACTCTTGTTTTTTGTGAGAAAATACTTAATTTTCATTTTGATGGTTGGACATCTTTATTCCGTTCCGGCCTAGAAAAACTTGTCTCAATCTGACTCATATATAACGAACTGAAAGTCAATGCCTCATTTATAATATACCCCTCTGCAATAGATCCTTCAGGTCATGCTTTATTACGAACATATTTTTTTAGCCTTCCCAAATATCGCTCAAAGGGATACATCCATCAAGACGAGACTGGCCCAGCCAACATAGCTTCTCGAGGTAAATGAACTGTCAAATGGACCACAATGTCAAAAAATGTCGGAGGAAATATCCGTTCCATCTTATACAGTATTAGGACTATTTGCTCCTCCATTTTACATATGTCTGCTGTGTGTAAAGATCTTGCAGTGATCTTTTTAAAGAAATCACATAGCTCAATCAGTGGGCTACATATGTCTTTTGGAAAAAATTTACGTACAACAACTGGAAGTATTCTTTGCAACAATACATGGCAATCATGTGATTTCAGTCCATATATCTTTCCTTCATTTGCATTGACATGTCTAGATATATTAGTAGCATACCCATCTGGAAACTTAACTGATTTCAAAAATTGACAAAATTCACGCCTTTCTTCCAATGTCAATGTGTAACTTGCATACGACTTCCTGAATTTATCTCCTACCGACTATAAATGCAACTCACTCCTTATCCTCATATCTTGCAAGTCTAATCCGGCTTTGAGAGTGTCCTTTGACTTTCCGTCTATATTTAATAATGTGTCAATTAAAGCTTAATAGATATTCTTTTCAATATGCATCACATCTAAATTGTGTCTCAACTTTAAACCTGACCAATATGGTAACTCAAAATATATTGACTTCTTTACCCAATTTGTATTGTCCGAAGATCTCTGCTGTTTTTTATTGAATAATGGATGCTTACTGAATGTCACTTGGGGCAACGTTTCTAACTGCGCTAAAATCTCATATTCATTCATTACGTGTGGTGGTCCTTCTTTTTCAACCTTTCCATTGAAATCTTTATTTTTATGCCATGGGTGGTGCACATCCAAGAATCGACGGTGACATGTGTAGCATATTTTACTCCTTAATCCTTGAGATTTGGTTTCATTCAAACATACTGGACATGCCTTATAACTGTTGGGGATCGAACGGCCGGCTAGAGGGGGGTGAATAGCCCTCTTACGTTGGATGACGGTATTTGCTCGTCTACAAAACTAATTAGCGCAAGCGGAAATAACAAAAACAAGACAAGCAAACAAACAAAGAAGAATACAAATGCTAACACAAAATGTAACGTGGTTCACGACTACGCCGCTAATCCACGGTCCGATTCGTCCAAGGTGAATCACTCCTCCAAAGCCAATCACTATTGATCTCTCCTTTGCACCAAGCTAGGTGGAGGTAACCTTTACAACCAAGATCACTCTTCTTATAATAAGAATGAAGTAAAAGCAAGTAAGAAGAGTGGGAAGACATTTATGGCACTTTGAGAGAAGGTTGGAGTTCAAGCATTAGCCTCCCAAAGCCTCATTCCCTTCCTTTTTATAGAGGAAGAGGGTTTCTTCCCGTTGACACAGAGGCCGATCGATGCCCCGATCGGTCGATCGTCTCGTAGCCAATAATAACGCCACTTTCCACGTTGGGTTTCATCCAACGGTATCATCATCAGTCGACTGATCTTTCCATCAGTCGAGTGCTCCATGAGCTTGACTCCATTCTCGCGCACGCCATCACCGACCATCGTCGCGGCCGATCGGTAAGAATGATCGCTAGTCCATGGCGCTCGCCAAATGCCCATGAGTCGGACACTAGTCGAACCTATTCGACTCAAAGCAGTCGACTACCATTTCATGGCAGTCGACTGTTGTCGGGAAAACTCATCCGACACTTAGCCAAATGGTCAAGTTTTACCTAAGAGCTACTACCCCTTTCCCGAGTTACATTCGCTCACTCTCATCTCTCAGAGTCCCTCACCTTCGAAGTTATCTTCGTCCGGCCACGTCCCTCGGATGCGTCAAGCGCACGGCTCTGCAACGCCATCCTTCGCGTCTCGCCCTGAAGTCTACTTCCTCCAGCTTCACTCCAAGCTCCTCGTCCGACGGTCCCTCGGATGCTCCACACGCACGGCTTCCGCAAAGCTATCCTTCACCGACTCAAGGACCGAGTCATGAGTTGTGAAACTCGCCTAGACTTCCATGTGCGAATTACTAAGTCCTGCACGACTTCAATGCACATATTAAACCATAATCACAACCTAACTTAAACCCTTTGCCACACACATCAAAACCTTATCATGGCAAGAGATTGCCCTAACAATCTCCCCCTTTTTGATGTGTGGCAATCCGTTTAAGTTAGGTAAAAACATTTGATAAAAATTTAAAGGTAAGAAAGCATGTAAACATAAACATGATGTAGCAACATGCAACTCCCCCTTAATCCATAATACTCCCCATACATATTTCTCCCCCTATCATAATTTACTTAAACATAATCATTTCTCCCCCTTTGACACCATCAAAAAGATTAATACTAAGTTATAAACTCATGGCATCAAGTCTAATAGAAGAAAATACCAAAGATTTGTTTAAAAACCGAATTCAACCTTTACTAGTCTGATTTTGTGCCACCAATAATCGTTCATTTACTAAATGATCGCACGCAGATTTCGTGATTTCGATTTTCGGAGTGAAATTCAGAAATGCATTAAAAATTCCAAAAAATTTGAAAAATCATGAAATTTGGAGAACATATTTCTTTTAAGTATATCTATCAATGAAAAATAATTTTTCATGAAAAATCATTAGATTTTCTTGTTTTTACCAAAAATCCAAAAGCTTTAAGAAACACTAGGTTTTTGATCATTCTAGTATCAAGTTTAACACCTAGTTTTGCTTTGGATTGTTTCAAAACATGAACACATAGATTTTAAAGTAAGAAATTATTTTGAAAACATATGAAATATCCAACCATGATCTTTGGGCAATATGTCTATGAATTAAACATAAGTCTTCCCCATGATTGGTCTATTATTGCTATTTTGATACCTTAAATGACCATCTAAATGTCATAGGCATTAGTGGACATTTGTATCATCCTAACATCTCACTCATGCTAAGTTTTCAATCAAGGTAGCCTATTGTGAGTGTGAGATGTATCCTAGAGGTATTTTTATATACTTAACCATTATATTCATGCAATTCTATCAAGGTTAAGTATCATCCTAACAATCCTCATGATCATAAAGACATATATGAATTAATTTCACATTATGATCATGAAATACATGTATTCATTAATTTAAACCCTATTTCTCATGATTATGTGACAAATATCAAAATCATAAATCATGATTGCAAACATACATAGCAATTTCATTAAATATCATGATTTAAGCATTATTATCTATTTTTGGGCACATTATCATCACCCAACACTATTTCAAAAATGTTGTCCCGTCATCCTAAGTCAACCAAATTATGATATAGGTCAAGTCCATATGGTTGACTATCCTAGGGTTTTTCTAACCCTTAAGGATGGATTTTGGAACCCAGTACAAATTCTTGCCTATGGGGTTCACTAGAAATTCCTTAGGGATCCATTTTCTAGCAATTACCTTCTTCTTGTCTTGACCCCTAGCTATTAGGCATTTATAGGCCTTTTCATTTTTCTTTTCCTTATATCCTAGGCCTTTTTTGTTAAAACTTGCTCTTTGACTCCCTATGATCATGTTCAAAGTGTTTGATCCAATAGTGAATTTTTCTAGGGCTTTTGTCAAATAATCTACCTTTCCCCTTAAAGCCCTATTTTCCTCTATGCATGCATCATTAACATCTAATGGCATATAGTTATCATGTGAGTATGCATCATCATCATTATCATTAAAACATGCTTTTTCTAATTTTTGCTCTAATTCCTTAATTTGGTCAAGCATGCTTTTGTTCTTTTTCTTGGCTCTAAATAGATCCTTAGTTAAGCTAGAAATCATAGAAACTATTTTACTAGGTGAAAGGTTAGTTACCATAGTTTCCATGTCCTCTTCTTCTTCTTCGGATGAGGATGTAGAGGAGGCTCCCCCTTCACTTGAGCTCTCTCCACTTGAACTTGATTCTTCATTTTCGATGGAGGAGCAATCCAAGTCGTCAAATGCCATCAATGCTAAGTTGGTGACAAATGCATTTTCTTCCTCGGATGATGATGAGGAGGAGGAAGGGTCATCCCAAGTCCTAGCTTTTAATGCTTTGGCCTTTCCCTTTTCCTTTGCCTTCTTCTCCTCTTCCTTTTTCTTCTTGCTCCCCTTTTTCTTCTTCTTTTCTTCCTTCTTTTTTCTTTCTTCCTTGCTCATGTTTAGGAGGGGACAATTGTCCCTTATGTGTCCCTCTCCTTGGCAATTGTAGCAAATGACTTTCTCTCTTGGTCTTCTCCTCCTATCATTAGATTTATTAAATTGAAAACCTTTTAAAGAATGCCTTACCCTCCTTACCATATACGCTTCTTCCGTGCTATCCATGGAGGAGGAGGAAGACGCTTCATCGGAGGAGGAGGGGATCTCTATCTTCTTCTTCCCCTTGTTTGCTAAAAATGCTACTCCTCTTGAAGGTTGGATTCTTGGCTCTTCTTGTATTCCTTCGAGCCTAGATTCATGCAATTCCATAGTGGAGAAAAAATCATCTAGAGTACTTACCTCTAGATTCTTTGAAATATAGAATGAGTCCACCATTGAACTCCACTTGGATGATCGGGGAAAAGCCTCTATGGCCTTCATTATCATATCTCGGTTGGAGAGCTTTTCACCTACACTTGTTAGCCTAATTAAAATCTCTTTAAACCTAGAATGCAATGAAGTTACCTTTTCTCCCTTTTCTAATTTTATGTTGGATAATTGGGATCGGAGGAGATCTCTTCTTGCAAGTTTAGCCTCCGAGGTACCTTCATGAAGCTCTACTAGCTTCTCCCACATCTCCTTGGCACTTAGGCATTCTCCAATTCTATTTATTTCTTGTTGAGGAAGCACATTGTATAGATGGTGCTTGGCTTTTGAGTTTGCAAGGTGCTCCTCTCTTTGCCTCTTGGTCCACCTTGACATCTCTATTGGCTTCCCCTCTTCATCCCTAGGCAAAACAAAACCGGATTCCATTGTAATCATAATATCAAAATCCGTTTCAAAAAATACCTCCATTCGCTTCTTCCACCAAGAGAATTCTCCTTCAAACTTCGGTGGATGAATGTTGGAGTCGGCCATCTTTTGAATATGCTTGTTGTGGCGGTTAGTCCTCGACAAGCTTTCCTTGGCTCTGATACCACTTGTTGGGGATCGAACGGCCGGCTAGAGGGGGGTGAATAGCCCTCTTACGTTGGATGACGATATTTGCTCGTCTACAAAACTAATTAGCGCAAGCGGAAATAACAAAAACAAGACAAGCAAACAAACAAAGAAGAATACAAACGCTAACACAAAATGTAACGTGGTTCACGGCTACGCCGCTAATCCATGGTCCAATTCATCCAAGGTGAATCACTCCTCCAAAGTCAATCACTATTGGTCTCTCCTTTGCACCAAGCTAGGTGGAGGTAACCTTTACAACCAAGATCACTCTTCTTACAATAAGAATGAAGTAAAAGCAAGTAAGAAGAGTGGGAAGATGTTTATGGCACTTTGAGAGAAGGTTGGAGTTCAAGCATTAGCCTCCCAAAGCCTCATTCCCTTCCTTTTTATAGAGGAAGAGGGTTTCTTCCCATTGACACAGGAGCAGTCGACTGATGCCCCGATCAGTCGACTGGTTCTGTAGCCATTGCCCAATAACGGCCACTTTCCACGTTGGATTTCATTCATCCAGATTATCATCATCGACCGATCTTATCACGATCGGATGTACCATCATCGAGTGCTCGTGAGCTTGACTCCATTATGCGTCGCATAGTGCCATCGGCGACTATCACCCTTGGCGATCATCGCTAGTCCATGGCATGATCGCTTGGGCCAAATGCCCATGAGTCGGACACTAGTCGAACCTATTCGACTCAGAGCAGTCGACTACCATTTCATGGCAGTCGACTGTTGTCGGGAAAACTCATCCGACACTTAGCCAAATGGCCAAGTTCACCTAGGAGCTACTACCCCTTTCCCGGGTTACATTCGCTCACTCTCATCTCTCGGAGTCCCTCCCCTTCGAAGTTATCTTCGTCCGGCCACATCCCTCGGATGCGTCAAGCGCACGGCTCTGCAACGCCATCCTTCGCATCTCGCCCTGAAGTCTACTTCCTCCAGCTTCACTCCAAGCTCCTCGTCCGACGGTCCCTCGGATGCTCCACACGCACGGCTTCCGCAAAGCTATCCTTCACCGACTCAAGGACCGAGTCATGAGTTGTGAAACTCGCCTAGGCTTCCATGTGCGAATTACTAAGTCCTGCACGACTTCAACGCACATATTAAACCATAATCACAACCTAACTTAAACCCTTTGCCACACACATCAAAACCTTATCATGGCAAGAGATTGCCCTAACAATAACCCTTTGTGCTCCATCCAGAAACTGTTCCGTATGTTGGAAAGTCATGAATAGTCCACATCACAGCAGCATATAATTGAAATACTTGTTCAGTTGATGCATCATATGCTTCCACTCCGTCATCCCAGAGCTCCTTCAGTTCCTTAATTAGAGGTCGTAAGTATACATCTATCTCTTTGCCAGGTGATTTAGGCCCAGGAATTAAAAAAGAGACATAATCATATATGGTGACTTCATCATTTTTCATGGTGGAAAATTATAATTCACAAGTATAACAGGCCACATACTATAAGCATTTGACATGTTTCCAAATGAATTAAATCCATCAGTAGCCAACCCTAAGTGAATATTTCATGGATCACATGTAAATATTTCATTTGCATTGGCAAATGCTTTCCAAGCTTCATTATCAGCTGGGTGTCTTAATACACCATCTGTTTCAACTCGCTTTTCTTTATGTCATCTCATCTCTTTGGCCGTATGCTTCGAAATAAACAACCTCTTAAGTCTCGATTTCAAAGGAAAATATCGAAGAATTTTGTGAGGATTCTTTTTCTTATTCGTCCCTTCGTACTTGTATCTGGGCTCTTTGCACAATGGACATGCATCCTTATTCTCATGCTCTTCCCAAAATAATATACAATCATTCTTACAAACATGTATCTTCTCATATGTCAATCCTAACTCCTTTAATAATTTTTTGGCTTCATAATAAGAGTTTGTAATCGCATTCGGTTTAGGAAATGCATCTTGCAATAACTAAAGTAACATATCAAAAGATTTATTGCTCCAGCCATTTAACACCTTCACATGCATTAGTTTCACCACAAAATTGAAAACCAAAAATTTAGTACAATTCGGATACAGTTCTTTTTGTGCTTCTTCCAACATTGAAATATAACTTCGTCTACAATCATTTGCATTTGTATTTACATTATATCATCTGGTTGAGCCTCATTGTTGGTTATATTTTCTGCATTTTATAAATCAGTAAACATGTCTTCAAAATCATCTTCGAACTCATCTACTTCAACATCAAAATAATTCTCATCTTGATTGACAATATTTATACTATCGGATGATGTAGAAGCTTCTCCATGAAAGTTCCAGACTTTATATAATCTATCGAAACCCCACCTATAAAGATGTCCTCTCATATAATCCAATTCATACTGAAATAAATTGCCACACCGTCGACATGGACAACGGATTTTTGATAAATTCAAACTTATCATATAATTTTCTGCAATATGTATAAACTGATTCAACTCATTGATATATTCAAGACTAATTCGATTCTGAATCATTATCCAACTTTTATCCATATTCTTAAACCCTGGTTAAACATATATACAACAATTTTGATGTTACTTTTCAATAAAATGAATTTACCAACTCGAATTTAGTTATCACATACAAAATAATCACACAATTTATACTTTAAACATCACACAACATAACATACAATTTGCATTATAATCCTATGTCTAGGCAATAAGTTATTACTTAATTACCATGAATACGTCCAAATCTAAATGATTAAAAACCCTAAATTCATCGTCTCATCGCTAACAAAATGCTACCAACCGTATATATAATCTACAATAACCTTAAACCCCAGGGCTATCCCAGATGGCTAGCGCAGCCATGTTAAGGTTCGAAAGGGCAAGGAGTCGATTCCTACAGTTGATAGTCATGTTACCGATGACTCCGTATTTCTGTACTAGCCACTTGGCCTCCTGATTTACCCCCTTCCACACGTAGGGGCAGTGACGGTTCCACAATTTTTATTTTTTTTTACAATAACCTTAAACCCTAACAAACTTGCAAACCCCTAAATTCATCGTTTAAGTATAACAAAGCCCTAAGTTTATCATATAATCATAACAAACATAGCAATCATAACAACAATATTTAAAAAACCCTTAAAATAATTGTAAAACCCTAAAACTTTAAAGAAAGATTTCAGAGAAACCTAAGTCTTCGCGTCGAAGGATGAGCTTGAGATGGCGGTGTGAAGAAGCTGGAGTTGGAGACCGGAGCTTGAGAAGAAGCCGCTGAAGCTGCTGCCAGTGCCGGAGAATCGTCGGAAGAGAGGAGTTATCGCACGCGCCGGAGGAGCATGGAGATGAGTCACCGCGCCGGGTTGTCGCACGCACCGGAGGCGTCGGAGCACGGAGATGAGTCGTCGGAAGAGAGGAGTCCCCGGAAGGTAGGAGTCGCCGGAAGGGAGGACTCGCCGGAAGCGAAGTCAGAGCCGGCGTCGGAGATGAAGGAAGAGGGAAATCGCCGGAAGAGGGATCGCGCCGAAAAATGAGGGAATCGGCCGCGAGCGAGGGTTTTTGCACGATTATTAGTGACGAATATTTACGATTCATCGCTAATAGTTTTACTTTAGCGATGGAATATTATATTTTGTCTCTAATTACAGGAATTTAGTCGCGGCCACAGAATCGAGTTAACCCGACTGGCGGCTCAACTGAATTGTTTGCGATGAACTTTCATATATCGCCGCTAATATTCAATGATCGGGCCGATTGATGACTCAATCGGTCGACATTTGGCCACCACGTAAACCGCTTTACTCGATCGATCACCTTCGATCGAATTATTTCATTTAATATGTTTTGTTCGTCGCCAAATATTTTACGATGAACATATATTAATTCGTCGCTAAGTATAATTTTACGACGGATATCTTTATATCCTCATTAATATATACTATATTGGCGACGAAATTTTAGTTTTCGTCACCAATATAAGATTATTTTGTGACGAATTATTAATTCGTCATAAATATATAGTATTAGCGACAAATTACTAATTCGTCGCTAATATTTTATCGCTATTTTCTATTTTTCTTGTAGTGGATACTATAGGAGTGCGATAGGGAGTCTTCTATACTTAACTGCGAGTCGATCCGATATTTTATTCGCAGTAAGTATGTGCGCAAGGTTTCAAACCTGTGCCAAGGAGTCTCACCTAACCCTAGTCAAGTGTATTCTTAGATATCTAAAGGGCACACTAAGCGTAGGTATTTGGTACCCTAGATCTATCGAGTTCGAACTAATCGGCTACTCTGACTCGGACTATGCCGGAAGTAAACTCGATAGAAAGACCATGAGTGGTTGTTGTCAACTTCTCGGCTCGAGTCTAGTGAGTTGGTGCAGTAGAAAGCAACACTGCGTTGTCTTGTCTACCATCGAAGCCGAATACGTCGCAATGGGTGAGTGTGTAGCTCAGCTTCTTTGGATGAAGCACACTCTCCAAGACTTTAACTTAAACTTCAACAATATTAAAACTCACATAGATAATATTAGCTCAATCAACTTAACCAAGAATCCCATATGTCACTCTAGGACCAAACATATCGAAGTTAAACACCACTTCATTCGAGAACATGTAGCTAACGGAACTATTCAACTCGAATATGTGGAATCCAAGTCTAACCTAGCCGATCTTTTTACCAAGCCGCTATCCGAAGCCGAACTTAGTCTACTTAGATGAAAATTAGGCATGTGTGTAATAGAGTAGGACTTGCATATTATATACTCTATTATTTACTGTTTCATATTAATGGAACTAGCTTAGGGTTTACCCTAGATATCATGCACCTATAGATTTAAGGAGTCATTACATCTCACAACACATAGGACTAATGTGTTTGTGTACTTAGCCAAATAGATGGGCGTGAGATGTTAGGACCTTACTTCTGGTTTCATATATAGATTCAGTGCATTGACATGAACCACAAAGTATAATTACATAAATTAACCAACTCTAACCAGGACTTATTGATCTTTCATATCAATCGAGTCAAATAAGAGTTGAGCATCCAAATAGATGAGCTTATGTTCAAATTACTATTTTCAAAATTCATTTGGAACATGCTTGGACTTAAAACTTATTTTTCGAACTATGTTTTTCAATTCCCATGCTCTTTCCGATTTATGACAAAAGGGGGAGAAAATGCCAAAGTTAAGGGATCATTTTTTTTTGTACTTTAACTTAAAACCTATTTTAAACACTAAGGCCAATATTAAGTAATTTCGGTTACTTAAGTTCTTTTTAAAGTAGCACACATCAAGGGGGAGGGTCAAGATCCTTTTTCAAGTACTCACCCTCGGTCAAGGGGGAGGATTCCTCAACGGGGAGCACTTGAAAAAGGTTTTTCTTACTCCTACTTAACTTGCTAATTTAAGTATACTCATTTCTTCATATTTTATTCTTGTCATTCATGCACTTCATGTCTTATGCTTGTCATTCATTTAATGCACTTCAAATCATTTACTTTAACTTTGTGTCTGAGTTTTCCATAGATCAAAAAAGGGGAGATTGTTAGTGCAATAGGCACTTAAGTCGAACCTGGGTTTTGATTATAGCAAACGATACAAAGTTAAGCTCATTTTGTTATCTCACGAGTTGAATCAAGTGTGCAGAATTGCTAAGCTAAAGCTGAAGGTCAGTGACACCCGGAGGGAACCGTGATGATCGGGCTACACCGGGAGGACTTCGGAGGAAGTCGAAGAACTCAGGTGAAAACCAGAAGCAAAGCTTCAAAGGTAAAAGTTAAGGTAAGCTCGTGTGAGTGAGTGTAAGTAAGGTCATGTCCTCTGTACGGGGACATCCTTAGGCGATGATCCGACTCAAGACTTCCCATGGATAGTCTAAGTCAAGATCAGATGGTAAATGGTCATCAAGTTCACTTATATTAACTGTATTTTCGAGCTAACTCTTCATTGCACTTAGAAAACTTGCCATCAGTTGACTGAGGGCTTGCATCAGTCGACTGATTCACCTATCAATCGACTGGTAAGGATAGTAGTCAACTGTTGGTCAAGGATCGACCTCGAGGAGAGTCAAATCTTATCTCCATTTCTCAAGGGCTAGGAGGCTTACTCTCATTGGTTGAAGATATGAACATCTAAGGTTTCCAAGGCTATAAAAGTAGGGGTTCTCCATCCCATTTCAATCATCAAAAGATCTCCAAAAAGCCTCCGCAACGCCTCGACTCTCCGACATCTTTACGGCGAAGCTCTACTACTCCGACGATCAAGCTTTAGTTTCATTATTTTCCTCATCGATATAAGTTTTATTCAAGTCTTCTATTGTACTTATTTTAGTTTCTCGAAGCTTTATATCGTAATAAGGAGAGGGGGAGTGTCCCTCTACCTTAATCTTTCGAGCTTTTTGTATTTCGTTATCTCCTACCTCCAACTAGGAGGAGATTGTTTTAGTGTATTTCCCTCCGTACGTGGTCTCGGACCATTAGGGCCTTGGACTAGTAGCCGAAGGCTATGAATCAAGTAAAAACAAACCTTGTCTTTTATATTTCCATTGTGCCCTCGCTCTTTTAATTATTTCATATCCAAAGAACGAACGAAATTTATTTTGCACTATTCACCCTCCCCCCCTCTAGCGCTCAAATCGATCCAACAGGAAGTCCAGTTGGGTCGAGAGGACCAAACAACTGGCAGGAAGTCCAGTTGGGTCAAAAGGGCTGGACAACTGGCAGGAAGTCCAGTTGGGTCAAAAGGGTTGGACAACTGGCAGGAAGTCCAGCTGGGTCTGGAGGACCAGACAGTTGGCAGAAAGTTCTGGTGGGTTAAGGATCGAACATCAAGCAAAGGATGTCCTTCGAGGACGGATAGGCTTGAGGGGTGATCAATGTGGTCCTTCATTTGAGGGGGGGATTGTTGGAGTATTGGAAATACAATCAAAGTCCTACATTGGTAAGACATAGAAAAGATCATGTGGTTATAAGATGAAAAGATATCTCCATTGGCATGAGGCCTTTTGGGTAATGCCCAAAAATAAAACCATAAGGGCTTAGGCCCAAAGTGGACAATATCATGTCATTGTGGAGATATGTGATTCTTATAGGCACCAACAGCATCAACGTCTATCACTGCGCAGCTGGGATCTCGTAACGTTGAAATATTATATTCTTCAATCTGAAATGTATTGACAACTTCATCTTGTTGATATGCTATGTTTTCCCAATGTTCCTCAAGTTTTTTCTCGTGCTTTTATTTTACAAATAGACTACCAATCAATTTTATCATGTTTTAAACTGGAATATAAAACATAAAATACTTGAATTGGTTATTATGCCAACACAAATGGTTCATACCTCTTGTACAAATTTTTATGATTTATTTCAACCAAATTAAACTGTGGATGAACCTTCATGCCTTTAATAGGGTAAAACCAACGACGCATAAATAAAACAACTCGCAAATCTGAGCCAGAATACTCTACCTCTAAAATTTCATCCAGTAAACCATAAAAACCATTCCTTGCATCTTGATCATTAGATGACTGAATACAAACCCCACTATTCATTATAGTTTTGCCTATTCCATATTCTTGAGTATGAAAATTATATCCGTTTATGAAATATATCGGTCAAGTTTTCACCATTGAGTTTGGACCCCATAACAAATGCATTAGAAATTCTTGCTCAACGTGAGCTTGATTATCATGAACCTAAAGTCAAATAAATATGTGTTAAAGTCAAGATTGAACCAATTGATTATTATAAACTGCTTACATATTTTTTGAACCATGGTGTATATTCTTCATCGCATAAACGATCAAACTCATGCTCTGAAAGCTTAGAATATAAGTTTTGGAAAATTCTACCATGAAAATAATTATAACATGAACAATAATTTACAATAGAACAACAACAACAACAACCAAGTCTTATCCCATTAGGTAGAGTCGACTATATGGATCATTATATGTCATTGAGCTCTATCCCCTACTATATCCTCATCTATACTTAAATAAATTTTATCTTATTTTATTATTGCTAACTAAGTCTTTTTTTAGTCTTCCTCTTCCTCATTTGATATATATATTTGTCATAGTTTCACATCGCCTAACTGGAGTATTTATTGATCGTCTAAGTACATGTTTGTACCACTTTAAACGTGTCTCTCAGAGCTTTCCTTCAATAGATGAAACTTCAACTTTCTCTCTAATGTTCTCATTTCTTATTCTATCCATTCTCGTATGTCTGCACATCTACCTTAACATCCTCATCTTTGCAACTCTTATCTTTTGCTCATGTTCTTGAGTCGTAGCCCAACATTCAGCGTCATATAACATAGCAAATCTAACTGCCATTTTGTAAAACTTTCCTTTCAGTTTTAGAGGTACTTTATGATCACATAAAACATCCGACGCTTTCCTCCATTTCAACCATGCTACTTGTATTATATATAAGACATCTCTCTCAATCCCTCCATCACCTTACAAAAATGATCCTAAATATTTAAAGCTCTCAGTTCCAGACAACTCGACATCTCCTATCTTAACACCTGTCTCATTACATATAATATTGCTGAACTTAAATTTTATATATTCTATCTTTACTCTATTAAGCCTAAAACCTTTCACTTCTAGTGTTTCTCGTCAAGATTTTAGTTTAGCATTTACTCCTTCACGTGTCTCATCTACCAAAACAATATCATCTGCAAATAACATGCACCACGGGACTGTGTCTTAAATGTGTCCAGTGAGTTCGTCCATGATTAATGTAAAAAATAAGGACTTAGAGTTGATCCTTGATATAACCCTATCTTTATTGGAAATGCTTCAGTTAATCCACCTGAAGTCTTCGCTCTGGTCATTACTTTCTAATACATATCCTTAATTAGTTCAATATATGTCACGCTAACAACTCTCTTTTCTATAATTCTCTATATAATTTCTTTTGGGACTCTATCATAAGTTTTTTCTAAGTTAATAAATATCATGTGTAAATCCTACTTTTGCTCCCGATACTTTTCAATTAGTGTAAAAATAACATAAATATATTAACTCGAAATATAACGTTACTTTTGGATAGTTTAATAAAATATATGTATGGGATGTTCATCATTCTTGACCAGTTAAGTATCTATATGTACAAGATTCACTCAATCGACCAAGATAGTTAAAAATTGAGAATGAATTCAAATTTGGATCAACATGACCTCATTATTTCTTCTCGCTCTCTGCCTTTTGCATTGAACGTGAGGTTCAAAATAATATTATGCAAAAGTTGTAACTTCCTCCATAATATATGCATTGACAATATAAGCCTCAATATGTGTCTTTTTTCACTTTTTTCTTCAAGTGATAGAGGAATTTAATAGTAATAAAATAAAATGTATTAGGAAATAACATATACTAAAATCAGTAAATTTATAATGCACTAACAACGATCAAAGAAAATGAAAAGTTCACCTTTCAAATGGATACATCCATCGAAAATGAACAGGACCTCCAACTTTGACTTCATATGGCAAGTGAACCAAAAGATGTTCCATGGAATCAAAAAATGATGGTGGAAATATTCTTTCTAAATTATACAAAATGATTGAAATGTCTCTCTAATGTCTTCATGTGTGAATGTCTCAACACTGTCGAGTAAATATCATAAAGAAAAATGCTTAACTCCGTAATGACACCCTATACAAAATTTGACAATATTTCCTTAAAAGCAATAGGAATTAATCTTTTTATGAATATATGACAGTCATGACTTTTCAAACTAATAAATTTACATTCCTTCAAATCAATGCACCTTCTAATATTAGAGACATAACCATCAGGAAATCTCAATGATTTCAATCATTCACAAATAATCTGTGTCTGATCTTTATTCAATATATAAACTATTTTTGGCTTTGGTCTCTTACTATTTTAATCGACATCAAGAGTAGATCATTTATAAATGAGACGCATATCTTTTCTTGCATTCAGATTATCTTTTATTTTTCTAGAAATATCTATCAATGTATTTATCATATTATCAAAAATATTCTTCTCAATATGCATTACATCGAGATTATGATGAATCAAATTACTCTGCCAATACGATAAATCTCAAAATATACTCTGTTTAGTCAATTTATATGTCCATAGTCATGTGTTGTAACATTTGATTCTTCAATAATAGATGGAAAATTAAGCACTCTATATCGTATGCATTTCCCGATTAATCTCAATGGTGGAGGTGTTCTTTCAATTCTATTCTCGGTGAATTCTTCTTTATTCCTTTTAAATTTATGATTTGGTGGTAAAAATTATCTATGACAATTAAAATAACTCACATTCTTTCCATGTTTCAATCTGAATGATTTTGATCTCTCCATACATATTAGACATCCTAAAATTCCAACTGTACTTCATCCCGATAACATACTATAAGTCAAAAAATCATTTACGGTCTAAAGAAGCGCAGCTTTCATTATAAACATCTGATTAATATGAACATCATATGTAGAAACACCCTCATCCTATTGTTGTTTTACCTCTGCAATCAGTGGTTGCATATAAACATCTATTAACTTCTTCAAATTTTATAGGCTAGGAATAATCAATGTTAAAAATATATACGGTATTTTCATACACATACCGGGTGGAAGATTATATGGAGTTAAGATAACTGGTCGACAAGAATAAGTTCTTCCTAATTTTTCAAATGGAGCAAATCCATCAGCACAGCGACCTAACCTAATGTTTCGAGTCTCCTTCGCAAACTCAGAATATGTTATATCAAATTTTTTCTTGCCTCTGCATCTGATGGATGACATATTAGTCATTCCTCTGTTTCATGATTTGCATATCAAGTCATATATTTAACAGTGACCTTTGATGCATTAAAGGCAAACAAAATATTTGTTTATATGATTTACATCACTTATTACCACCCAACCTCCTGCTCTTGTCCTACATTGATTAAAATATTTACAAATATCTGTATCTGCATTATCTCCCCAATATAGTATAAAATCATCTCTGCAAATATCAATTCTTTCCACCAGAATACCTAATTCTTTTACAAGTTTTTTCATACTGTAGAAATCATTGGTTATTATGTAATCACGCGACAATACTTCTCCAATCTGGGGTATTTCCCTTGTTGCGTGTGCGATGCAGAACTGATAATCCACTGTCGAATCTGCACAGATCTGACGGTGAATTATCAGAATACGAGAGAGAGGGATGGGAGATTTGTACCAGAACGGAACGTGAAAATCACGAGCGTGAGAAAGAGAAGAGAAAAGAGCAACTTAACTAGGTAAAGTTCTGCGATGATATATATTTTTGCAAAAATATGCTACATTTTTTCAAAATAATTAAAATGAGTAACGAAAATATTTCGTCGCAAATTTTGCGACGAATTCCATTTTCGTTGTAAAGTTTGATACGAATTCTAATTTCGTCGTAAAATTTATGACGAATTCTAATTTTGTTATAAAATTTACAACAGATTTGATTTTTCATCGCAAATTTAGCGATGAAAATTATAATCGTCGCAAAATTTGCGATGATTTTAGTGACAATATTTGTGTTGTTGTAAATTCTGCAACAAATAAATAGTTTGTTGTTAATTTTACGATAAAATATATATTTTGTTGTAAATTTCGTTGCTGATTTGCAATGATTTAATATTCCGTCGCAAAATTTATTCCAAATTAATAATAAATATTTTTCGTCGTAAAAATTCGTCACTAAATCATAATTTTTTTATAGTGTAGCGTAGGAGCTCAATTTTTGTTTTCTTGCTTCATGTCTACATTAGATCAATCCAAAATAAAATTGCTTAAAGATATATCCATAGAGAAAAGTTAGAAAATATGCGCTCTACTATGTTATACAGTATGAATCTTTCAACACGGTGCCAAGATGCTAGCATCCAACTCACAAGGAGGGCATCTAAACCGACCTTGAGAGCGGGTCCTCGCTAGGTTGCATGTGATACAACGATATCAACAAAAGGGGGAGAATAAAATATTCAAAGTCTAATATTATGCATTTACTTCGTCGTCAATCTAGCCTACCTATATATTTATAGCAATTGAGTTAATACTATTGCTTGATATGGAAGGAAATTACAATTTATAGTGCCGGATAATATTTACTGATAGTTACTGGCCGGATGGAGGCAGCTTCGGCCATTAAATTAAATGCATTGGACCGACAGATGGGACCCAAATTTCTGAGAGCGTCTTTATTTTTTTTATTATTTTTTTAGCACCGTATTATTCTACGGAAAAATTTCTTGGACAGTTGAACAGAAAGAGGAATCCTTATAAATTTTTATCAATTAATCTAAATATATTAGAGAAGTATTTATAGTTTGACGGTTCAATTTAATTCTATAATCGTATTATTTTGAAAGACTATTCAATATTAAAATTTTATTTTATCCTTCAAATAAATTTTATAAAATAAAAATATTAAATTTATTCAAAATTTATTGTTGAATATCAATTGCTAGCACCAAGTATAATCTTTTCGTTTTTTCTGGTTGCGCCATCCCCTTGGAACAAACGTCTTATCTGCATCATCTCGCCATGGCTGTCTCCGCCATGATGTACACGTTTTACCACGCCCCTCCACGTAGAAGGGTGGGTCGGGCCTCCCGACTTAATGAAGCGAGTAGCCGCACTTCCTTCCCGCCCACTCTCGTGTGATTCCGTGCGCGCTAGTTGATGAGCTGTCGCGCGTGCGCTAGCACGAGTGCATCCTCTACATGTCCATTATCAAAATATCGCCTATTAATAATATGTGCTCGTATTGTACCATATTAAATATTAAACATGTTTAATGGGAGAAAAGAATAGCGATAAGAGTGTCAATTAATAAATAAGCTCGAATAACTTGATAAATTAAATAATCAAGCTTGAACACATATATGTGTTCGGCTTGTTAATATTCATGAACATTGTTCATGAACAAACTCATTTAAAAATTATTTATGAATTTATTTATACTTATTTATAAATAAGGATTAAAATATTAAAAGTTTAAAGTAAACAAATAAGCTTAACTTAAGAGCTTGATAACTTTTAAATAAACTAAACTTAAACAAGTTTGAATCGAGCTTGATTCAAGTTTGATACCCAATAAACAAGCCAAACTCAATCTCTAAAAAAAGAAACCGAGCCAAGCTTGAACAAGTTTTTCAATAGCTTGGTTAATTTTAGGCTTGACTCAGCTCGACTTAGTTATCTTATCAAACAAGTCTGAACACTATAAAGCTTGACTTAGCTTGGCTCGTTTACAGCCCTAATCGGTGCGATAGATGAATTTGGAAGCTCAAGTTTGAGGAAGATGGTCCGAAACCATTTCGAAATTGGTCCGGAATTGTTTCGAAATCGGTTCGGAACCGATTCGGAACCGGTCCGGATTGAATTGGTTTCAAAGTTAAAACTTTAGAACCGGAACTAGTTCGGAATTGGTTCCAACGTCGACGGATCCGGAACCGATTAGAACCAAAACAGAACCGGAACCGAGGAACCGATAAATATGTCTACGATGATTCAAAGACGGATTGATAGGAATTGCTAGCTAAATTGACAAATTCTAATCTTGTGTCCGAAAAATATCATGTTTACTAATCAAATTTACCAAAGAGTGCACCTCAAGTTTGGAATTGCCCAAATACAGTGTCATAGTTTCATATTTACTAAAGGACGCACCTCATTTCTTTTTTACCCCTCCCGTCAAACGTGGATATCAAGCTGACCGAAAAAAGATGGTGCTAGAAATTTAAATCTCAGGCCCACTGTGTTCCTAAGAATATAATTTTCAGCACCACCTTTTTTTCAGTCAATTGATATTGTACGTGATGCTAGGAATTTAAATCTCAGCACCATTGTATTCCTGGGAATATAATTCTCAGTACCATCTTTTTCCTAGGACAACTTGATATTGTATGTGGTGCTAGGAATTTAAATCTCAGCACCATTGTATTCCTGGGAATATAATTCTCAGTACCATCTTTTTCCTAGGACAACTTGATATTGTATGTGGTGCTAGGAATTTAAATCTCAGGACCATTGGATTCCTGAGAATTTAAATTCCAAGATCACTGTGTTCCTAGAAATATAATTCTCAGCACCACCCTTTTTTAGATGAGCTTGATATTGTACGTGGTGCTAGGAATTCAAATTCTAGAACCACTGTGTTCTTGGGAATATAATTCCCAGCACTATATTTTTTTCGGCCAGTTTGATATCCACGTTTGATGAGAGGGGTAAAAAACAAACTGGAGGTGTGTCCTTTGATAAATTACCGATATACTTAAGCTTGTTAGCTATTGCTGGAGGAGAAAGATTAGCCAGGAAAGTTTGTTTTTATTCCGGAGGTGTATAAGCACATTCTTTTCAGAAAAATCACTTTGAGAATTGATTTTTTTTTTTAAATGACAATTAGGCAATTTCAAAGGAGTTGGTTTAATTTGTTATCCGACACAAGTCATTTCAAATGATATCAATGCACCCCTTACATATGGCGAATCACACAAACCAGTCGAGAAGAGTCCAAGTTAGTAAGAAAGTGGTGCACTTTTGTACAAGTTAAAATTTGATCTATTACCTGCATTAGACATTGCTCCTAAAAGTATAAGCTCATGAATTTATTGTTCCCTCGAGACGATCCATTAGCTAGAGCAGCAGAAATGCTGCTACAAATGGATAGGAGTTGATTCTCAGCATGAGATCTGAAATCTTCACTCGGGCTCAGAAAGTCATTTGTTGTTTTAGCCAATGGGTCAAGGAATATAGCCCCCCTCTCCCGTGATTTACCTCCCTTCACCATCACCTAAGGATTAGTGGTGGACGCTAGGGAAAACTTAATCGCCTTTTTGTTACGGATAAGCTCATAAATTTATATTCAAACAAAATAATCTAAACTCAATTATAAAATTCAATGAACTTTGTCTCAGAAATAAATTGATTTCGAGTAATGAAAGTAAACATATTAATTCAAAGTAAATGTCATGAACTACAATAATAACTGTCACGCCCCGAGGGAGTCCCCGCCAGACGAAAATCCGGCAGCATCTTCCCTGTACGGGTGACAATACCAATTTTTATACAAGGCCTACACGGCCACTATACATCGGTCAACACGACCGGAATCATACCACATCACACGCAGATAATAATAAGGCCTCAGGCCAACAAATCTAGGTAAACAAAAGTCTACTCTAACTAGACTTACCCCTTCTGCCATCTGGGCAGGAATACTCAACCGAAATCCAATCGAAATAAAAATCCGATCCAAGGTCCCTAAGGACATACCAAAACATCCACAGGTACAAATATCCAACTCCAGTCCTAAACATATATTCTAATCCAAATACCCAAAAACCGTAAACACAAATAACAAAATACACTTCACGAGGGGGTTTGGCGGTGGACTCTCCCGATGCTCCATCCCGAAATAGATATAAATCAACTGGGTGAGTTCAAAGAAATCTGTGGGTCTAGTAGAAATGCAAAGTAGGGTCTAGCTAACAATACTAATCATGCCAGTACAGTCTCATATATATGGTAAGCAAGAAATACATGAAAAAGGATCAGACTCACCGAGTCTCCTACTCCCGATATAGGAGCATGTGCCCTACTATAAGAGATAAAGTCATCACCATATAAGATTATGAATCTCAGATGCATGTCAATCATATGCAACATCCAAGGCATCAATACAATAATGCAAAGAAACACAATACAAATGCAATCCATGCAAAAATGCATGCGTGCAAATGATGGTCACCCTCGACGCTACACCGCCTCACACGCGATGGTGAAGCCGAGTGGGTAGGGCTATGACAATGTGCACTCGCCATCATCGCTTCCGAGTGACCGAGTGGACAGGATGCTGTCGGAGTACACCTATCCTCCTGCCCCAAACATAGTGGGGGAGCTAAGCTCTCATCTCCTGGTGTCATAGGCCAGAGGAGGGATCCCTGCCCGCTACCACGCTGCCTCGTCGCTACCCATGAGCGGTCCAGCGGAGCCTGACAGAGCAAACTGCACACACCCTCCTGATGTACCACTAACCCATGAGTGGCAGTGTGTGCAGGCCATGTAACTGGCTGCGGGCTCAACAATAATGGAACCCCGTCCAGCCAGCATGCAATCATGCAAGATGGTGCATGATACTAAAGCATGTAAATCCTACTCAAAATACCTATCCGAATAATATGTACAATCAATATGTACATATCCATAATCCAAATACAATGATCCAAGTAAAACAGGAAGATATAAACATACTGATCAAATGCATGTATCTAGTAGGCACAAAAACATACTAGGCATATAAACATGAAAAGTATTGCATGCTATCCTAACTAACATATCAACTTGACTATATCTAAAAGATAAGTCAAAGTTTATACAAAATGTCCAAGAAGAATGAAATCGTCGCGGCCAGGAGCACGCCTCGTGATCGAAACCTCGCATACAAAGATAACTATTGTTAAGCACAAAAATACGATCTACTGTCAAATCGAATCCTAAGCCGATTTCGGACATAACCCAATTAACCCAAATGCTTAATAAAATCCTGGCCAACTAAATTGACCTAGTTATCCCATTTAACGAATCGATCCTCCATAAATAATTCAACCGATCAACCTCACAGACATCAACAACCCATAATCTATCAATTTACACTAATAGGAAAAGAATAGATCGAAGCTTACGATTCTAGAAAAACTCCAAAGAACCAACTCCTCCTATCCTTGGTTCCTGAGCAATTTCGCATTTAAACACCGCCCTATCAGCGGATCAAGCTTAAAGAAGGAAAATTCACGGCAGAAACTTAGATTTCGTCCCGAGGCAAGAAGGATTCGATTTTTACCTAGTTCCAATGACAATCGGAAGAACATCCCCGATCAAAACGCCATCACCCAAATTCTACCCTTGCTCGCTCATCGTAGGCGGCGTCGCGTGAGCACCGACGAGGGTGGTCGCTGCCGCGCGAGAAAGAAGAACGATGAGAGGGAGAGAAGAGGCTCGGCAAGGATTGTAGCCCCGATCCGCACTAAGCGCGAGCCACGCCGCCACTAACTCGATCGCGCGCTGCCACGGCCAACTCAGCGTGTACCCGGCGAGGACACTGCCGTCCTTGCAAAGGAAATCGAGTTGGTCGAGAATCGAGCGAGAAGCCGCGCCACGGGAAAGAGATCCGACGGGGACGAAGGTCGCACGATCCACCGGCTACAGCGGCGGCGGCCCGGTGGTGAGCCTGAGAGAAGGCGGAATCGCGTGAGGGAGGTTACGCGATGGGAAGGAGTGCGTAGCGTGGAGAAGAAACAAGGCGAGTGGGGAAAAAGAAAAAGTAAATAGAAATAGGTTAAAACCAAATGGCCTTTTAAAAGCCTATTTTTCTTATCCCGTAAATATCCCGTTTAAATTCAGAAAGAAAAATTCGAAAAATTCCTAAAATTTCCTAAAAATCTCGAAAAATTTCAGGATTATTTCCTTAATTATTTGGCCATTTAATTTAGTATTTTAAATTTCAGATTTAACATTCTCCCCACTAATAAAATTTGGTCCCCCAAATTTCCTACTCAATGTACGAGTAAGAAATACCACAAGTATCTTGAAGACATATCTCACATACCTTAAGTAAACAAGTGGGGTATTGAGCTTGAATCTTTCCTCAAGCTCCCAAGTAGCCTCCTCATCGTGAGGTGACTCCACCCGACCTTGACAAGTCGCACTATCTTGATTCTAGCTGCGTTCCTTGAAATCCAAAATCCGTCACGGAACCTCTCGTAAGTAGCATCAGTTGAATGTAACTCGACATATCTCGATAGAATATGTGTAGAATCGGCACATACTTCTCGGCATGAACACATGAAACACATCACGGATACCGGCCAAAACGGTGGTAGCCCTAGGCGATAAGCAAGCGCTCGATCCTCTCCAAAATCTCAAACGGGCCCAATATATCTAGGAGCTAGCTTACCACGGAGGTCAAACCTCTTCACCCCTTTCGTGGGTGAGACTCGCGAAATACATGATCACCAACAGAGAACTCGAGGTCTCCGTCTACGATCTGCATAACTCTTCTGGCGATCCTGCGCCTCTGTCATCCTACGTCTGATGGTACGGACCAACTCTGCCTCATGCTGAGCTCTATGGGTCTTAGCAACTGGTCCTCCCAGTTGCCCTGAAATCCATAACACAGGACTTCAGCAAGTCCTCTAGTGTCTAAATGGTCCGCTCAGACTGTCCATCTATCTACGGATGGAATGCAATACCAAAACAAAACTGTGCCTAAGGTGCTGCGGACTCTGCGAAAACCGAGATATGAAACCGAGGATCTTTATCTGATATAATGTTCAAAGGAACATCATGCAATCGATGATATCCCGACAATATATAACTCGTCAACGATCCAAAGAGTCGGTCTTCCGAATCGCTAAGAAGTCTTGCGCGATTGATTGGTTAGTCGGTCGACTATCCAAATCGCGTCATGGCCTTGACGTGTCCTAGGCAAACTCACCACAAAATCCATAATAATATGCTTCCACTTCCACTCCGGAATCAGAATTTCCTGAAGCATATGTTCCTTAAACTAATGCAACTCCGGAAACCATTATCCTCCTCGGAGTCAGAGATGGTAGTCCGTCTACCGTCCAAAATCCACTCCACCACACACTCTGTAAGTGCATGGGAGGCTATCGCGACCAAACTTCCTTATTACAACCATTCGTGTTCCAGCTACTCTATAGTAGCTATCCACTAGCTAGCCAAAACCCCATGAGCATTTCTGCTCCTCACCTCTTCTAAACAATATAATAACTGCGAAGTCCACGTCATAAATATATGACAACCCATCTCGTAGTTCCTCATTTGACGTAAACACGGGATACGTCTCGATCAACTAAATCAGAAACGCTCCATTTTCTGAAACATTGCATCCACATACAATACCCTTCCTTCCACGAGAATGATCAAACAACACGGTGTAAAAGTCAATCATTGCGAGCCACGAAACTAATTTCACAAGCTTTAGACCAAATAAATTCCATCACCAGTCAGCGGTATAGTACCACTAGAACATCCTATCCATATCTATGGTAATAATCAAATCAATACCAAAAAAATCATCATCTACGGTGGCCGAGTGCTCAACTCCAACTACCACCATCACAAATGATCCAATCGTGTCCAGAATACACGATTTCCCAAATCCCTGGACGACTAAGTCGTCAATAAGTCTAATAAGATAATCAAAAGCTCAAACAATTCATACCAAGTATGAAATTGTCATCACTATACACCTGCATCCTCTTTACTCTAGGCTGATGATATATCAATCATCCCAACGACAATGATAATTGTAGGACACCATGTCACTACAATATCATCACACCAGTCACCAATCAATCCTAGAGTATATATAGGTATCCTATAGCTGATCTAAATAGATCATATATATCCACAATGAAGGATATTCCTTTCCTTCCACAACTACCGCATTCTATCATCGATAATCGATGCATAACCTCAAAGGTCCATCTCTCTTTTAACAAAGAGTTTCGGATCTTTTCTGGAAGAAATTCTGGGACAAATAAACATCCCATACAACACCTCCTATAATAGGGAAAAACGATCTTGCAACGGCTTGACCATTTTACGCAAACACGCCTTATCCATAACCAAATCACTATTAGTAGGGTGATATTCTCGAGGTTTACTCCTTGTCCTCAAATGGGTGGCTAGCGGGCCAAACCTAGCTTCCTAATTCGACATCACGGCACCTCTAAAGAATCCGTACTTCTGAAATCATCGTTAGGTTCCTCAAGGTCAATACATTATCGACCTCGTCCCCGACCATGAGTAGGGACAATTTCACTAAGTCAATAGTTTTCCTAGCCACAAAAGTACCGTAACTACTAAAGACAATACTTTTCCTATAGCTCAGAGATATCCTTGACTTGCTTGGTCTCAAAAACGAGAACTCCCAAAAATCCAAGGAAAAGAAAATCCTCGATACACAAAACCCAAACCAAAACCGAAACCAATAAAATTGTCACGTCACGGGGGCATATCCAGTCATCCAAATGACAAGGAGCCCTTAGTGACAATATTCCGAAATCCATGGACCAAATATGGTCAAAACCTCGAAATAATTATAGAAATATAAGTATTTCAATAACTGCATGCATGCACGACTAAACATATATCAATCAAAGTAAAATAGTTTTATGACCCCAAATCCAATTGCGACAAAATCCAAAGTGCATAAATAAAATGCAATACCAATAAAGTAAACAAAGCGGCATCTCGACGATGCAGTGGGACAAGCACGGCAAGGAACTCTCTGAGCGACACCAAGGTAGGTCAATATGACACGTCCTCCATCAGTTAACCTAGAGGATAAATGAGGAGGGGATAAGTACAACCACTCTGTGGATGTATAGACAATAGTGCATAATCATAATGCACATAATGGAAGTCACAGGGAACAAGCTAGAGTAACCCAACCCTCAGAGTACCAATATCGATGCGCAATATCACGATCGTGATATAACAAATATACCAACATACACAACCACTGCAACAAGCAGTGCACATCCAGATACCACGATAAAGTCTCGTGGCTCTCACACAAAAAGGAAACTATCTATGAGCTACCTCGAACGTAACCCATGGGCCGACAATCAATAGCACGGTCTACGCGCAACTATATGCTACCACGAGTGAGACTCGTGGATAGAGTGTATATAAATATCTAATTATTCGCAGCATTAGCATACTATCACCAATAGGTCGCGTGAGCAGTCGATCATCCTAGGTTGTTAAGCCTAGGGTTATCCAATACATCCAGTATAAAACGACCATTGACGTCGACAAAGATCATCGATCTATAATTAAACCCATTGAGGCGGTCAAGCGAGGGTTTCAACACCTCTAATACGAAATGTTTATCAAATACGATAAAGATCATCAACTTATAAATAAATAAGTCGAGATGGTTAAGTCCAGCATTCCAACCCTTCTAACATGATCGGTTATCCAGGTCGATCAAAATCATAAGTCCACTAATAATCACGTCGAGACAATTAATCATAGGGTTTCGTCTCAACTAATAGGAAACGCCTATCAAGGCCAATAAGGACCACAAGTCTACTATCAAGCCCTTCAAGAGGGTTAATCCCAAATTATATCGTCCTACCAGCTCAATCATGCATACTACAACATGCTACCACGAACAGATCTCGTGGTTACTTAACCTGTAAAGTAGCTATCTAGCTACAGACATCATACGAATCCGATTATCACCAACTCTGAACGAATAATGCAAAAGTATAACCTTACAGTAGATTATCTCAACCATACATGGGAGACCTATTCGACCTCAAATACACAAAAGCCCCTTTAGGGAAACTCTACTGTAACTTTCCTCAACCACGAATGGGTGATATTGTTGGCAGCCGATAAATATGAACAACGTTATATACCCTCTAAGGATTAATCGCATCCTAATCATATGACCTCTACTAATCCGATCACCATATCAGCTGAAATAGTAAATGTATAAACATATACTAATAAGTACATCCGGGTTATTACGCCTAGGGTTCCAACACCTAGGGTTCTACTAACGTTGTTTCATTCCTGAGATCCGCTCCTACAGAATAACCTCATCTAAGTTATTCTACCTCTACATTCTTAATTATGGTATCCACCACAAAACACATAACCATATAAACATATAACAAGTTGTCTAATAAACGACAGCATAGTCCTACTAATGGGAATCAATGGCTGAAATTAATTAGAGTATAACTAAAGGGTCATGCCAGAACAAAGTCAAGGAAATAAATCAATAAAGCATCAGATGCTTATATATACTCTAAACTACATAAGCTATGTAATCATGTCCTCATGCCTTCTACGAATTTATCCATCTTATTCATATTATTCAACTAGTCCAATCATAATACTAGTCAAATCCTAAGAGGTAAACATCTACCAATAATATCTTATCATTTATATCACAATGATAACAAACTACGTATAGCAGTAATAGCAATTTATAACCAAATGCTATCTATAAACCAGCAACCTAAAAATCTAATTGTCCAACAGATATCAGGTTAAAACAATACTAGATAAAACATGATATCTCCGCATAACCAAATATAACCGATATAAATATGCACTAAATCTAGAAAATTTTCTAGAATTTATTTACCTGTTAGCCGTCTGGAGATGTCCTGTTGCCGCCAAATCCCCCATATTGACTTCGTCAATAATACCTCGAATTTCCGAAACATAAAAATCGCTTGAAATCCATACAACTCAAAATACCAGTTAACCTACCAAACTTGGCGAACTCCATTAACCCAAAGACCCTAAGGAACCCTAAACCTACGCTCGATATCAAATAAATTGTCACGCCGAGGAGTCCCCGCTGCATTTAAAATCCACAAAGATCTTCAGACGGTGACAATACCAATTTTATACAATGCCTACACGACCAATATACATCGGTCAACACGACCGGAATCATACAACATCACACGCAGATAATAATAAGGCCTCAAAGCCAACAAATCTAGGTAAATAAAAAGTCTACTCTAACTAGACTTACCCTTCGCCATCCGGCAGAATACTCAACCAAATCCAATCGAAATAAAAATCGATCCAAGGTCCCTAAGGACATACCAAAACATCCACAGTACAAATATCCAACTCCAAATTCTAAACATATATTCTAATCCAAATACCCAAAACCGTAAACACAAATAACAAAATACACTTCCCGACGAGGGTTTGGCAAATGGACTCTCCCGACGCTTCCATCTCGAAATAGATATAAATCACGGGTGAGTTCAAAGAACTCGGATATAGTAGATATGAATAGCAAGAAATAGCTAACAATACTAATCATGCCATGCAGCCTCATATATATGGTAAGCAAGAAATAAATGCAAAAGGATCAGACTCACCGAGTCTCCTACCCTGATATAGGAGCATGTGCCCTACTATAAGAGATAAAGTCATCACCATATAAGATTATGAATCCTGTATGCATGTCAATCATATGCAACATCCAAGGCATCAATACAATAATGCAGCAAACACAATACAAATGCGATCCATGCAAAATGCATGCCGTAAATGACATGGTCACCCCGACGCTACACCGCCTCACACGCTGATGGTGAAGCCGAGTGGGTAGGGCTATGACAATCGTGTGCACTCGCCATCACCGCTTCCCGAGTGGCCGAGTGGACAGGATCTTTGTCGGAGTACACCTATCCTCTGCCCCAAACATAGTGGGAGCTAAGCTCTCATCTCGGTGTCATAGGCGGAGGAGGGATCCTCGCCGCTACCACGCCTCGTCGCTACCCATGAGCGGTCCCTGAGCTCGACAGAGCAACCGCACACACCCTCCGATGTACCACTAACCCATGTGTGCGAGAGCCATGTAACTAGCGGGCTCAACAATAATGGAACTCGTCTCCAGCATGCAATCATGCAAGATGGTGCATGATACTAAAGCATGTAAATCCTACTCAAAATACCTATCCGAATAATATGTACAATCAATATGTACATATCCATAATCCAAATACAATGATCCAAGTAAAACAGGAAGATATAAACATACTGATCAAATGCATGTATCTAGTAGGCACAAAAACATACTAGGCATATAAACATGAAAAGTATTGCATGCTATACTAACTAACATATCAACTTGACTATATCTAAAAGATAAGTCAAAGTACTTTATACAAAATGTCCAAGAAGAATGAAATCGTCGCTCGCGTGATCGAAACCTGCATACAACATAACTATTGTTAAGCACAAAAATACGATCTACTGTCAAATCGAATCCTAAGCCGATTTCGGACATAACCCAATTAACCCAAATGCTTAATAAAATCCCGGTCAACTAAATTGACCTAGTTATCCCATTTAACGTAATCGATCCTCCATAAATAATTACAGAACCGATCAACCTCACACCGACATCAACAACCCATAATCTATCAATTTACAGCTAATAGGAAAAGAATAGATCGAAGCTTACCAGTCCTAGAAAAACTCCACCGGCAACCAACTCCTCCTATCCTTGGTTCCTCGGAGCAATTTCGCATTTAAACACCACTGCCCTATCAACAGATCAAGCTTAAAGAAGGAAAAATTCACAGCTTGAAACTTAGATTTCGTCCCAGGCAAGAAGGATTCGATTTTTACCTAGTTCCAATGACAATCGGGAAGAACATCCCCCGATCCGCCACCGACCCAAATTCCGACCCTTGCTCGCTTGATCGTAGGCGCCGTGAGCACCGACGAGGGTGGCGCCGCTGCGCGAAAGAAGAACGATGAGAGGGAGAGAAGAGGGCTCGGCAAGGATTGTAGCCCCGATCCGCACTAGCGCAGACGCCGCCGCCACTCAACTCTGGTCGCGGCCAGGCCGCCAGCTCTAGCCGGCGAGACACTTGCCGTCCCTTGCAAAGGAAATCGAGTTGGTCGAGAATCGGAGCGGCGAAGCCGCCACGGAAAGAGATCCGACGGGAAGGTCGACGATCCACACTACTCGGGCGAAGCGGCGACGGTGAGCACAGAGAAGAGGCGGAATCGCGTGAGGGAGGTTACGCGATGGGAAGGAGTGCGGCGCGTGGAGAAGAAAACGGCGAAGGCGAGTGGGGAAAAAGAAAAAGTAAATAGAAATAGGTTAAAACCAAACAGGCCTTTTAAAAGCCTATTTTTCTTATCCCCGTAAATATCCCGTTTAAATTCAGAAAAATTCCGAAAAAATTCCTAAAATTTCCTAAAAATCCCGAAAAATTTCCAGGATTATTTCCTTAATTATTTGGCCATTTAATTTAGTATTTTAAATTTCAGTATTTAACAATAACAATTAAATTTTATCTTATTATGAATTTTTCTACATTATAAGACTTTATTTTTTATTATATTATTATCTATATTTAAATAAATTTTATCTTATTTTATCGTTAATAATTAAATCTTTTTTTAATTTTCTTTCAATCTCATTTAATGTACATATTTATTATAATTTCACATCGTATAGCTGAATTATTTATTATTTATTGATCGTTTTAAGTATATATTCTTACTATCTTATACGTATCTTTTAGAATTTTTTCTTAATAAATGCAACTCTCACTTTCTCTTTAATATTCTCATTTCTTATCATGTTCATCCTTATAAATTCATACATCCATCTTAATATCCGCATCTCTACTATTTTATTTTTTTTACTATGTGCTTAATATTGGGATTACAATACATTGAAAATTTAAAATTTGATTTATTTTAGTATGACTAAAATAATTGAGTCTAAATTAAGATTGAAATTAGTTTTCAAATCTTAACTTATTAGATTAATGAGTTAATATAATTGAATATGAATTTATTGGATTAATAAATTAATCAAATATGCGTTTGAGTTTTAAAAACA
This sequence comes from Wurfbainia villosa, assembly GCA_025175895.1. Taxonomy (NCBI): domain Eukaryota; kingdom Viridiplantae; phylum Streptophyta; class Magnoliopsida; order Zingiberales; family Zingiberaceae; genus Wurfbainia; species Wurfbainia villosa. The sequence goes on from CM046008.1 coordinate 5,067,395, forward strand.
AGCCAACATATTATGCCCACGTTTTATAAAATAAGGAAAAAATATCATATTAGATATGACTTGGAGGTTAAGTAATAAATACGATCTTATCTATTAAGATTGTGTAAGATTGAGTCAATATAAAAGTTAGGTTTTTTATCTCTCCTTATAGATAATAGCTAGCACTATGGTGTAGGTGATGTACAACTCCAATTGTACTCATGAGACGGGTGGTGGTTTGCTGCACTCGTGGGGATACCATAGATATACGAATGTTTGATTGCGCAGAAGTCGACTTAATTCATCATATCAACAAAGAGTTTGCACTTTTAGAAGTAATATTCTAATAGTGGTCGGTGGGTTCCTTTTTCCGCTATGTTTTTATTTTAATATCACTCGAGAATCCAATAGTGGTATCAAAACCACTTGCGAATTCGATTGAATCATTTTTTTTATTTTATATTTGATATAAATGATCTTATTTATTATGATTTATTAGAATGATTTATAGATATTTTTTTATTAATCTTATGTGAACTAGAGTCTATTTACTAATACTGTGAACCCACTGACCAAGACTTTGGCATGGAGGAAACATGATGGTCACACTAAGACACTAGGTATTAGATACTTCAGTGATTGACTCTAGTACTAGTAGAAGTTATTAATATCAATCCTAAGAGCTAATCATGAGATGATTGATATGAAACTTTTGTATCATATTTTAATAAAAGATAATATTTTATGTTTATTATATTTACTTTATTTCTATGCAAAGTTGAATAAATATAATAATACCCTAGAGTAGTAGATTTTGGTCTATAGCATATCAATTATTTAAATTGATTGTGAAAAATTATGGTAAACATAACTCTTAATTATCTTTAGTCAAGTATTAATATACAAGATAATATTAATACATCGAGACTAGAATGTATGTTAACTGATGACTTAATCTAACAAGTCATGAATATAATATATCAAATTAACATATGAGTATATATTATAGAATACATACTGGATTAATCCACCATGAGAATATTTCATGGATTGTTATATGAGTGTCATAAATATTCTCATAGTGAGTATTGGTATAAACAATCCTTTGACCTAAAGTCACTACGGTTCCCTACATAAGAAGTTATGTAGTACTTTAGTATTGACAAATGTCACCTGTAACAAGGTCAACCATAAAATCATTCATTGTATACGCAATAAGTTATATGGAGGAATATAAGTGATGCGGATGGAATTTGTCTCTTCCATATAACGAAAGTAATGTCTGTGGGCCTATTAATTGAGTAGGACTACTAAAATATATTGTTGGTGCAATCGGCCCAGGTTGACTCGAGTTTGACTCGAGCAAGTACCTTGATAGTATTTTGATGATAGACAAAATTCATGACATGGGATTGTCATGGGAAAGTCCAACATGATGTTGGCATGGAAAATCCAAGCATGGAGCTTGGTGTGGGAAAGGCCAAAGCATTGCGAAGTCGTGCGTTTGGTGCATGTGGGAAGTCTTGAGGACTTGGCAAGTTCACTAGGCTCGGGGTCCTTGAGTCGGTGAAGGATGGCATTGCGAAGCCATGCGCTTGGTGCATCCGAGGGACCGTCAGACGGAGAGCGAATGGAGTGAGCCCAAAGGGAAGCATACTTCGAGGGCAAGAGACGCGAAGGATGGCATTGTGTCACGCCCCGAGAGTATGCCGTGCCGAAAAGAAAACAGACGGCATCTCCCCTGTACATGGCAACATATCGGGTTAATACAAGGCCCGTAGGCCCACAACAACAATATGATATACACAGATATCAACATATAAAATGCAGCGGAAACATACAACATATAAAACAATATACAATGATCCAACTGTGCACTCCGGAGTGACTTGACACAACAAGAAACATAATAGAAGTCACATCGAAAGCCAAATACATACAACACGTCCGTATATCACAGATACGGAAATAATACAGGTTAAAACCACCAAACGACAATCCGTAGAAATACAACAACACGGAAAACATGTTCATTCGTCCGGTGTGAGATGGGATCAGCTGGCGGAGCTCCGAACGTCCAAAGAGTCTTCTACCTGTTATCTGGGCGACAGGAAGCCCAGGGTCCAGGGGTGGTGAGTATAAACTCAGGGGTAATATATAGAAGTGCATGAACAACATATAAGGATAGATCTACAAGTATACATGTGAAGATCTACAGGTATACAGCATGAGTCCAATAGACATACAGTCCTAAGCATAGTAATCAGTAATCACAGATATGTCCTACTCATAGCATAAACTGAACTGATCAACTGACATAAAGTAATGTACGTACCTGACGGTCTGTCCTCCATATGATAGATCATCCTGAACAGGTATACTATAACATAACCATATAACATACTAAGTCAATCCCATACCTGACCAATACGCCAACATATGAACAGTATATGATCACCTGTAATAACAACCCGGTCCATACCACAATATGACATGACACTAATCAAATGCATACATCGGTCTGGACCAACAACACATATATCATGCTCAAAACATAACAGTATATAAAATGCAAATGACATGTATCATGATGAACAACCATATGCAGCAATCATAGCTCAATCAAATGCAGCATCTCACAGGCATATGTAAAACATATATATATATCAAATACATGCATACATATATATATCAGCAGTGCATATGCATGGTCATCAAGGCATCTAACTCGCTACCACGACCCAGCATGTGGCCTAGGTGGCACGACATGACAACTATCCCGACTCAGTAGTCACCACTCTCGAGTGACCGAGGTTGGGTAGTATGAAACAAAGAGCTAGCCGCCATAGAGCTATATGCTACTCACAGCTGGCGCTCCGTCCCTACCCATGAGTAGGCGAGCACGCACCCGGGACTCATCACCGCACCACCATCTATAGTGGGTGAGTCGCTAACTACCACTCCGCATAAGGGCCAAGTGCGATCTCCGCTACCACCATCCCTAGTGGTCGAACGGCACGCGCACACAATGCTCGCCTCAACCTCGACCACTACCCCGAGTGGTCGAGGAGGCAGGATGACTGACGACCCGTCTTAACCACAAGGCAGACCCAGTCGTCAGCATGCATGAAATGTAATGATGCATAGCTCACACACAAATCCTCGCAACACTCCCTAACTCACGGGAGACCTAGTCAACTGAAAGTCAACCATGCAAGGACTACAATCCATAAGACTCTCTATCACACACAAAGAGTCATACACACCTGACAGTCAACCATGCTAAGACCTCTAGCCCGTAGCGATATACAATCGACCGTCCATATAACCATACACAGACACACAATCCCTAATGGATATACCATCACACTAGGACCTCTAGTCCCTGGTCACATACTGACAATCATACAATTATCTATGCACAGACAACTAGATCCATTATAATTGCACCACTAATACGGATATGATATAACAATCGATTCCATAATCCAAACCATCACCTAACCTAGTGATGTAAGACAGTAACCCAATCTGAAGTCATAAAGATAAACCTAACCACTTGTATTTACTGAACATCCATCAGCTAATACGTAATAGGGTTTATAGTTCCTATTCGTGCTAGATAATCAATGAGTAACAGAGTATATATCTCAAAGGTCAAGGCAGTACAAGCATATGATTAAATAAGAGTGGATTTAAGGTAAACAGGTATAAACATAAATCCAAGATCATGCACTAGAGTTGATCAAACTACCGGACCAGGTAGATATTACCCACCTGATACGAAGCTCGAATGATCCTCACGATCGTAGACCTGCTTCGTATCCCAAACCTGTACCATAATAACAAATTAAGGTTAAGTACAAGTCTCTAATAATTATACGAACAAAATACCAATTCGTTCTATAATTCGCATTCTTTCCTCGTCTACGAGTAAGAATCCCACTTATCCCAAATTCGATACACCATGGAAAGTAAAAGAAAACAATCGAAACTACCCCACACTGATTCTTGCCTCAAGCACAGTCAAAGAACCCAATTACAACTCCGGTCCACTGTTTATCCCCAAATCACAGTAGCAAAACTATAACCATCAACAACTCTTTAATCATCTACAACCACCAAACCGATTTCAACAGAAACAACACCCAAAGAGGTATCTGACCAATTAAGCCAACTGCTGATACAAACACCACAATCTAACGATTTCCTACACAAAATAATCAAAGGAAAACAGAGATTATTTCCTACCTTTCACTGTTCAATCCATACACCCAAACCATCTCGTCGGCAGCTACCTGCAACTTCTCTTCCACACACACGACACAACAACCTGAAATCACAGAACTTAAATCAACTCTGGATCAATCTTACCGATCCAAATCACAGCCCCGATTCTAATCGAAAACCTCCATACAACCCAGATTGATACCCAAATCCACAATACTCTTCCATTCACAGATTTATTTTCAAATCACCACACTAATTCCGGCGGCAACGATGATGATCCTGCCAAATCAGCCGCAACTCAGAACTCCAGAAACTCATCAACTCGCGAGAAGCTAGCAATAACAGAACACCAACACCCGTATCAACGGATACCACAACTTCCAATCGAAAAATCCATCACAGACGTAAAGAGTAGGTTAGATTGATTCTTACCAGCTCTAATCTCCACCGGCAGCAAAACTTTCCCGATCCCAGTTGCTCGCCGCGCCCAGTTGAGCGACCGATGCCAAGCGAGCTCCGATCACTGCCCACACACCAAAGATCCCAGCTAAAAATCCGATAACCCAGATCCCCACTCGAAAGGGAAAGAAACGATCGATCCTTACCTTTTTAGGGCAGCTCACCGCCGTGGCGACAGCACCGCCCGTCCGCCGCAAATACCGCCGAGATCCCCAGGTGAGTCCCAAATCCTCCACCGGAGATCAACCAAGGTGGTGGCGTCGTCGACTGCCCTCACCGGAACGCCGGCGCACTGGGAGAGATTGACGGAAGAAACAGAATCGCGGAGGGGAAGACGGCGATCGCGGAGAAGGAAGAAGTCGGCAAAAATCGCGAATGAAATGGCGATCCCATTCGTTCGGCATCTTTTAATTCCGTTCGAACGATCCGGTTAACCCAGCCAACTCTAAACCCAATCTGATTGGGTCAGCCCAGCTGGTTCAGCCACTTGACCCAAATCAAATCTAATCCGAGTTCAGTCCAAATCCAACTCCAATTCAAGCCCGATTTCAGCCCAAGCCCAATTTCTAATCAAGCCCAATTTCAAATCAGGCCCAATTTCAGCCCAGCTAAATAATTAACCCATTAACCCACTAATTAAGCCTAATTAATCCTTTAATTAATCCTAATTAATTAACGGGTTAATCTTTTTTTTTTTTTCGTATTTTACACATTGCGAAGCCGTACGCTTGGCGCATCCGAGGGACGTAGGCCGAGGGAAGAGAGCTTCGGTGGAGAACTCCATGAGGGATGATGTGGACTTGGCCAAGTGGCTAAGACTGCTTGTCGGATGCTCAAACAAGTTAATGTTTAAGGTTTTGTCTGACATCAGTCGACTGACATAGGTGTCAGTCGACTGCTCTAGGTCGTATGGGTTCGACCAGTGTTCGACTGAACAAGAGTCTGGCTGATCAATCGACTGCCATGGGAGGGTAGTCGATTGTTGACAACATCAGTCGACTGCTTAAGGGAAGCAATGATCGATAATATGCAGGCACGGCAGAGGCTAGTCGAGCTCGCCAAAGACTGATCGATGGTTATCACGTGATGGGTGCCATTAGTCGACTGATGTGTGATCCGTTGGAACTTAACCAACGTGGATCTGGCCGTTGTGAGACAACAGCTACAGGACCAGTTGACTGATGGTCATGATCAGTCGACTGATGCGCATGAAATCAGCTTGATGCAGGTTATAAAAGGAGCTCAAGAGGGAGGATTTCGCAAAGACTTTAAGGAAGCGATTGGAGGGGAATTGTTGCTGCATTCCAGTCCTTTAAGAGCCATCCAAAGCAAGCAACGAGAAAGGGTTCAAAGCTAAGATTTGTAAAGCATTCTTTACTTGTATTTCTTAGTGTCTTTGTATTTCTTGTAGTATTACTATTGTAATAGCTTGTACGAGGTTTCTCCACCTCCAACGTGTTATCGAGAAGGAGTTTGAGTATTGTCGTGTGCATCTCTAGAGCTCGTTGAGCTTGCCCCGTGGAGTAGGAACCCTAAGGTTCCGAACCACATATATGCTTGCGTATTTTGTGTGCTTGTATTATTGTTAGTATTATTGTTTCTATTGTTTCCGCTGCGCTAACGACAATCATAGACAAGCAACACAAGAAGAACGAACGAATTACGTCATCGAACGGAAGAGGGCTATTCACCCCCCTCTAGCCGGCCACATCCACACCGATCGATCCCCTACAAGTGGTATCAGAGTCAGGGTCGCTCTTTAAGGACTAACCGCCGCGAGAGCACTACAAAATGGTCGGCTTCATCCATCCACCGAAATTCGAAGGAGATCTTCTATGGTGGAGAAGAAAGATGGAGGTATATCTCGAAACTGATTTTGATGTTATGATTATTATAGAAAACGGTTTTGAGATGCCTAGGGACAAAGAGAATAAGCCCGTTGAAAAATCAAAATGGACCCAAGATCAAATTCAAGATTTCAAGACAAATCTCAAGGTAATAAAATTACTTAGTAATTTGTTACCTAACCATATTTGGTCTAGATTGGGTGACTATAGGGATGCAAGGGAGCTATGGAATAAGATAATGAAATTCCAAGAAAACACTCAACCGGCACAAGTAGAGGAGAATGTCGTAGAAGAAGCACCATCCACTTTTGAAGATGTGGATGATTTGGTGGAGACCTCCACCTCTAGCATTGAGGGGGAGGAAAGGATTTCCATTCCGGAGAAAGATCAAGATGAAGCTTCTACCTCCGGAAGAAGTGAAGAGGCCTCCACCACCTCCCTAGGTAACTCAAGTATTATAATTTTAAATAAAGATCATATAATATGTTTTGAGTGTAGGGAGAAAGGGCATTACAAGAGCAAATGTCCTAAATTGGCTAAGGAAAAGGCATCGGCACCAAAAGTCAATCCAAAGTCAAAGGATGCCGGAGTCCCCACAACTAGAAGCAAAGAGCACATTGTGTGCTTTAAATGCAATCAAAAGGGGCACTACTGAAGCCAATGCCCTAGGGGGAGGAAGAAAGGACAAGAAGGTGTAACTCATGTAGGGGGAGCTTCTAAAGCTAACCCTAAGGTAAATTTAAATAATGCACTTTCAATTTCTAGGGTTAAAAAGCATGATAAAAAATATTTTAGTTCTCTTGCAATTATAAATGAAAAGCATGCTAAGAGAAATAATAAGGTTTATTGCTTAGGTGCCAAACATGTTCATATAACTAAAGATAAACCTAGGACTCATAATTCTAAAAATATTTTACCAAAGGAGTCCATTAGGAGAATAGAAGAAAATCTAGGCATTAACCCTAAGAAGGGTAGACACATGCCTAAGAGGAAGAATATTTTCCAAAAGATAAATGAAAACTCAAAATTGGGAAAATTAGAACTAGAAAATCAAGTCTTGAGGTCAAGGCTTGAGAGAATGGAGAAAACCCTTAGAATCATATAAAATTCAATTCTAGGGTCAAATGCCCAAAAGTCAAGACCTAGGGTTCAAAAATGGTCTAAGGGCAAGGAAGGTTTGGGTCACAAACCTAAGCCCAAGAAGACTTATCATAATGTTCCATTTGATTATGGAACTATTTCTAGGTCTAGGAAAACCAAGGCTAATAGGGAAGTTATCCCTAAGATTAGCCATGGTATGTGCTTAGTGGCTAAGAACTCAAGAAAAATAAAAAAAAAGCCACTAAGAAGGTCATTGGGGGAGTTACCTCTTGAGCTGACCTAGGAAAGACCCAAAAGACTATGACTTCAAAGCCTAAAAGGGTCATTAGGAAGGTATCTAGGGAAGTTATTCCTAGTGAATACCTTGTTAAGATAAGGAGCTCCAATAGGTAATAGGTTCCTAGGAGCGTGATCGATTCACGCTAAATGGGTTAGGGTGTGTCAACCCTAAGTGGATAGGTAGTTAACCTAACCATAAGTAGAGTTGACACATTAGGATGTGCCAATGTGCTTGAGAAGTTAAAAATGGTTTAAATTTGCACAATTAGGTCTTAGAAGTATTGGTGTGCCATTTTGGATTTATGACACACTAGGGGGATAAATGGCATTAAGGCAAAAATGGACTTAACCCTAGAAATGACAATTTGGATTCAACACTTAGGTATTCCATACCTTAATATATTTTACTTGCCATGATTTATTTGTCTTGCCATGTTATGACATCATTTTCATTTTTATTTCTAAAAATGTCATGATCATGTTTAGACATATCTTTATATGTCATGTATGCTAAAACATCATTCACATGTCATGACATCATGGTTGTGGCATATACTTTTATCTATATCATATCTATGCCATAATCATATCATGCATAAATTAAAATGGAGTTAAGGACTATAACACAATTTGAAGGAAATCAAATAGAGTTGCCTTAGAAATATCAATTTTTAAAAATTTGCAAAAAAAAATTTGCATTTAATTTAGCGACAAACATTTTGGTTGGGAATAAAGCGTCGCAAATATTAGCGACAAAAATAGCGACGAATTTTTGCGACGAATTTTAGCGACGAAAATTAGGGACGAATTTTAAAATTCGTCCCTAATTTTGTTGCAAAAGTTACCCCGATTTCCAAAATTCGTCGCAGAATTCGTCGCTAAATTTTGCAATGAATTACAAATTCGTTGCAAATTTGCGACGAATTTGTAATTCGTTGCAAAAATTTTAATTTAATAAATTTTTCGTCGGAAAATTTCGCAAGGAAATAAGGAATTCGTTGGTAAATTTGCGAGCTTCCAAATTCGTCGAAAATTCAAGGTTGCAAAATATTTGCATGCATTTAATTGCTTTTCGTTGCAAATATTTGCGAGAAATAATTTTGTTGTAAAGTTCATGCAAATTTCGTTGCAAAATTTGTCGCAGAATGGATTCGTTGCTAATTTCGTCGCAAACTTTGCGACGAATTCGTTTTTCGTTGCAAATATTTGCGACGAAATAATTTTTGTTGCAAAGTTCGTCGCAAATTTCGTTGCTAATTTCGTCGCAGATTGGATTTGCTAATTTGACGCAATTTTGCGATTTAATTCGCTTTTCGTTGCAAATATTTATGAGAAATAATTTCGCTTGGAAAATTAAAAATTCTGCAAAAGTTGTCGCAGATTGGATTCGTTGCTTAATTTAGTTAAATTTGCGATTTAAATTTAAATTGCCGCAAAGTTCGTCGCAGATTTATCGATTTAGCAACGAATTGATATATTTGTCGCTAAATTTGTAAAATTAAAAAATTGATGATTTATTCCGTTTCGATATTCTATCGTATATACAAATGATCACACACACACAACAAAAAACAATAAGTTCTAATATCCAAATAAATACTTTCAATACAACCAAAACACACACACATTCAATATAACAAAATAATAAGCAACATTCCAACAAAAGATATCCAAATAAAAAGTTATATCCTACTAAAATTCAAACATCAACATAGTTAATTATGATATCCAAATAACAATGTTTACAAAAGATCTAAACACATGAGGGAAAAAAGAAAATCTAGTAAGCAATCACAATACATTCTTCTACACTGCATTAGAAAAGAAACAAACAACAAAAAGTAACATACATTAAAAAAAACTATATATTAACGCGAAAATAAATATGCAAAGACTTACAATGATGTGCATTTTCAACCGCCATAAGGATTGACTTCATAGATCATTCCTGTTTAAAGCAAAATAAAAAGAACTAATAAAAAATGTAAAAAATGAAGGAGTAACAAACTAAATAAACTAAATAATTTTAAAGGTACTAATTAAAAACATGCATACAATATCATCATCGTCGCCACCATCATCGTCTTGACTCGGAGGAATATGACTTGGACCAGAAGTAAATTGCTGAAACTGGCGCATAAGAAAGGCTTGTTGTCGTCGCATCTCTATCATTTCCTGATCCCTTTGTGAGTTTTGATGTTGTATTGCTAAAATTTGCTGATCTCTTTCATGTATTATGCCCTTCAAATTGCTAACCTCCTCAGTCAAGTTGTGTATCTGTGCCGCTACTGCTGGTGGAGTAGAAGAAATAGATCTACGAGGAGCATTATGCAGTCTGCTCAGAGAACTCATACCTAGTATCCTTCCCCCTTTGGATCCTCCACTCGCCTCAAGCCATAAATCCATATTATTACTAACAGATGGCTCAGATCCCTCAGTATCACCGTCATCTCCTGAAATTCTCTGAGATGAGGATAGGATCATATCTCTCCTACACAAAATTAAAAATTTAATCGGAGCATTTACATAACTAACGAATTAAAGTTATAAAGTAAGTTTAAAGATTATTTCAAACCTTAATAGCTCGAGCTCTATCTCATCCAAGTCTTATCTTTTTTTTGGAAAGTCGACGAAAGTATCTATAAATTCCGGCTCCTTTCCCAATTCCTTAGACTAAATATAAGAATGTTAGAAATAAATTAATAATCTGAAATAAATTTAAAAACTAATTGTAGAATTTAAAAATTACCAATCTACGTGAATGCTCCTCGATATTTATAGATCCTCGCGTATATTTGCGGATAAGTCTCGAATTACATGCTTGATTTAATTTATTACATTGACTTCTTTTTTGCTCTCATCAGATTGTCAATAATTGGAGATTTTACTCCAATTTTACGACGTGACACAGTGAGGTTTTTTCGATAGATGACTCAATACATGCGGATATGATCGCCATACATTTTTTAAAAATTCTTTTAATTTCTAAGTCTTGACTAGGGTCCCAAATAAATCTCCACTGAGATGGAAAAAAAACAATTGATTATATAATCACTTATTTAATATATAAAATGAATCAATTATACTTGAAACTCGCACCACCATAATTCTTTTGTAGGTCCTGGCGTGCTCGAGTATGACAAAGAATATACTCTACAATAGTTATTCACGATTTTATTGATCTCATGAATAGCAGTGCGAATTTTCAAACCTACGATCAAGTGAAAAAATTTGAATAAATAATTAAGATATTTTAAAAATTATAATACTTATATTACTTACGAATCTCATAGGAAATATATATGGTCGACTTTCGATGTTCTCGGTGGAGGAGTGTCTAGTAGTCTGGTGAATCGAATGGGAAGGCCGTGCGTGAATGAGATGAATCTCTTGTGGTGATCATGTGAAGGTCCAGGAAGATCAGGAGGGCAAGTAGGTATAGTGCTGGCAGGCGGTGGATCACTCTGGCCACTGCTAGTACTCTGTCGTCTCTGTCCACCACGTCGAAACTATCAACCAAAAACAAAATAAGAATAAAGAAAATAAAACTTTTATGATTAATGAAGAACATGAAAAACTTACAATATGCATAATGAAGATATGAGATCTGCGTGCGCTAAGCTACGATGATTTCACCTGTGATAACCTATTAGAACAAATTATACAAAACATCTGAGACAAAAGATATAAATTTAACAATGAGACATTATATAAACAAATAATTGAGCTAAGAAATTTGTAAAATTATAGTTTAAAACTAAAATTATATATATAAAAACTTACCCTAGGCGTCAAATTTCAAAGTCCTCATTATCATCTTCCTCATCCTCAGTATCCTCATCCTCGGTCTCCTCCTCCTCTTCCTCCTCGTCCCTCCTCCTCGTCCCCCTCCTCCTCTTCATCATTATCAATTTGATTTGCATCCACGTTTATCACTACTCGGGATCTCGTAACGTTGGAATTATATATTCCTCGGTATGAAACATATTTGTAACTTTGTCTTGTTGATATGCAATGTCTTGCGTGCTCTTGATTTTTTCCGTGCTTTTGTTTCTGACGACCCACCATTCATTTTTGTCACGCCTCGAACTAGGATATGGAGCATAGAAAACTTGAATCGCTTGTTGTGCCAAAATAAATGGTTCATATCTCTTATAAAATCTTTTATGATTTACTTCAACCAAATTATCTTGTGGATGCACCTTCATCCCCCGACGTCAAACCGACACATAAATAAGATAACTTCGCATCTACGGACCGGGATAATCAATCTCTATAATTTCATCCAACAAACCATAAAATTCATTGCTTGCACCTCCATCATTGGAACACATACTCCACTATTCATTGTACTCTTTCCATTTCCATATTCTTGAGTGTGGAAATTATATCCGTTATGAAATATCTTTGGCCAAGTCGTACCATTGATTTTGGACCCCATGATAGATGGATTAGCAATTCTTCTTTGAGCGTGAGTTTGATTAGCATAAACCTATACTCAAATGAAAATGATATTTATTTAAAAGTTAAGATATGTCTAAACAAAAATGAGGTAATTAAAGCGCTTACATATGATTTGAACCAAGTGCAAATTCACGATCGCATGAAGTGATCAAAGTCACGTGTCGAGATTTGAATATAAGTTTTGGAAAATCCTATAATAAAAATTGTATTATAACACAAACAAATTAACACTTGACGAAGAAATAGGAAATATATACTAACTCGAAATATGGCGATATACGGACAATTAAGTAAAACATATATGCAGGTTGCCGCCATTCTTGATCGATTAAGTATCGTTGCTTACGGTCCACTTGGTCGACCAAGATAATTAAAATTGAGAAAGAATTTAAATTGGGATCAGCGGGACCTTCATCATTCCTTCGGTTTCGTCTTTTGAGTGCGAGCGTGAGGCTCAAAATAATATGATGCAAAAGTTGTTACTTCCTCCAATATATGCATTCACAATGGCTTCAACATGTGCCTTATTTTTCACCTTTTTCTTCAAATGATATAAGAATCGATTGTAATATAACAAATTGTATTAGAAATGAATATATAAAAAATTAACATTTTTATGCAATAACGAAATATAGAATATGTGAATTATACCTTTCAAAAGGATACATCCATCGATAATGAACTGGTCCTCCAACTTTGGCCTCATATGGCAAGTGAACCAAAAGATGTTCCATTGAATCAAAAAATGCAGGCGGAAAAATCCTTTCTAAATTGCACAAAATAATTGGAATGTCTCTCTAACTTCTCCATGTGTGAATATCCCAAAGCTATTGAGCATATATCATGAAGAAAAATACTTAACTCTGTAATGGCACCCAGACAAAATTCGGTAGAGTTCTTTAAAGGCAATAGAATAAGTCTTTCCATGAATATATGGCAATCATGGCTTTTCAAACCCATCAATTTGCATTCCTTCATATCGACACATCTCCCAAGATTAGAAACATAGCCATCGAAATCTCAATGACTTGACCATTCACAAACAACACGTCTCTGTTCCTTATTCAATGTATAAAGCGCCTTTGGTTTGGTCCTCTACTATTTTCATCAACATCAAGGGGGTCGTTTGCAAATGAGTCGCATATCTTTTCTTGCATTGATTATCTTTTGTTTTTCGGTGATATCCATCATTTGTATTTATCGATTATCAAAAACATTCTTCTCAATATGCATAACATCGAGATTATGATGAATCAAATTACTAAACCAATACGGTAACTCCCAAAATATACTTCGCCGTTTGGTCCATTTATGGTTGCTTCCATATCCATAAGTTGTATCGTGTGGCTCTTCTATAACGGATGGAAAGTGAAGAACTCTGTACCAAATATCTTGACCTGTCAATCTCAATGGCGGAGGTGTTCTTTCAATTCGATTCCTAGTGAATTCATCTTTATTCCTTCTGAAATTATGATTTAGTGGTAAAAATTGTCTGTGACAATCAAAATAACTTGACTTCTTACCATGCTTCAATCTAATCGACTTTGATCTCTCCATACATATTGGGCATCCTAAGATCCCTGCGGTACTCAACGATAGCATACCATAAGCGGAAAGTCATTTAATGGTCCAAAGAAGAGCGACCTTCATTACAAACATCGATTAGTATGAGCGTCGTATGTAGGAAAACCTTCATCCCATAGTTGTTTTAGCTCTTGCAATCAATGGTTGCATATAAACATCTATTAACTTCTTATTTTTGGGCCAGCACAACCAATGTTAAAACATATAGTATTTTCATGCACATCCCAAAGTGAAGATTATACTGGAGTTAATATAAGCGCCAACAAGAATAGTGTCTTCTGATTTACAAATGGAGCAAATCCGTCGGCCTGAGACCTAACCTAATATTTCGAGTCTCCTTCGCAAAATCGGGATATGTTCTATCAAAATTTTTCCACGCCTCTGCATCGATGGATGACACATTAGTCCTCTTACATTCGATGATTTGCATGCCAAGTCATGTTCATTGATTGTCTTCGATGCATAAAGCCTTTGTAACCTAGGAGTTAAAGGCAAATAAAACAACCCTATATGATTTACGTCGTTCTTGCCTCCTACTAGTGCTCTTGTACCTATCTTGATTACTGAAATTTACAAACATCCACATCTGCATCATCTCCCAATATAACATACAACTATCTCTCATCAATTCTTTCCAGAGACCTAATTCTTTCATCAGCTTTTTCATACTGTACAAATCATTGGGCGTTATATTATCACGGCAATGCCTCTTCAAAAGCTTGAACAAAATTATTAAAACACTCTTGGACATTGTGCTGCCTTGACATTCAACATTCTTGCGGTGAACGATAGTTTAGTGTGAGTCTCACATCCGACCCATAAAGGTGCATCTGCGGCCTCAACACCTCCTGAAATTTGAGATATGCTTCATTATTCATATTACCGATATCATTCGTGCACCTCTTCCAAGGGTGATGCGTTAGTAAACATTTGCTCAACTATTGGAGGACAACTTGAAGTTGCACCTTGTGATTGGGAATCAAATTCGGGCCCTTACATCATATATCATCCTCGATATGGATTTAATTGATTATAATCACTTTGATCCCTAGAGACTTATGTGTTGTGTCTATCATAGACTTCATCGGATATAAATGGTTCACCATGACATGTCCTATAGTAATGCATCTAATCCAAACCTACAGAGATGCTCACGAAACTTTGCTAGACGGTAAAAATCTACCATTGTGACACTTTCTTACGGACACCTTATCCGATTACCATCCATAAACTCAACATTACTAGCGCGAAATTTAAAAACTCTTGCAACCCACTCATAAATTCATCGATTAAACCCGGCCTGTTGGTAAATTCCTATTATACATCCAACTCCTTTCACGCATTTTGTCTGCTTTTCAATCAATTATATTAATATAAACCATATCACTCTAATACCATTCTAGATCAACACAAAATTAACAATAATATAAATTTCAATTTAAAAATTAATCGATTTAAGAAAATTTAAATATTATACCACTAGTGGTCGCAAGGCGTCTCCGAGGCGCGATTGGTGGTATCGCGCTCCTTACGTGGTCGCGGCCTCGGCGATCTCGGGCAATTAGCCGGTGCATTCGGCGTGGACTCAAGTGGTCTGACCCTGGCCGCAAGAGTGCGGCGGCAGCGAGGCAGTCGCCGTTGGCGAGGCGTGCGGAAGCGAGGCGAGTCTTACGGCGGCCGGGCGATCTGCGTAGTGGCAGGCGCGAGGCGAATCAGGCAGCCAGGAGGCTGTCAGGCGAGGCTGGCCGTATCGAGCGTCTGTGCGGGCGGCCGGAAAGCGTCCGAGGCGTCTGGAGGCCGTAGCGAGGCGGCCCAGGAGGCCGAGAGCGGCAATAGGTAGGCGAGGGCGCAGCCGGAGCGATCTGCCGGCCGTAGCGGCCGAGGCCCGTGCGAGGCGTACGGCGGTGGCGAGAGGCGCGTCAGCGAGGCAGCGGGGAGGAGCGACCAGCGGCGGCCGGGCGCTCAGAGGACTGGCCATTGTCGGCTCATGGGTGAGCTGGCCGGTCACTCGGTGGCGGTCATGTGGCCGGCCGAGAGCAGCGGACCGCGCGGCCGACCGCAGACCGGCCGGACTCGTGTGGCGGCTGACCTCGATCGACCTAGCGCTGGCGTCGGGTCTGTGGCGGGCTCGGTCGTGGCGGCTCGGATCGGCCGGCGGGATCGGGGCCGCTGGTCGTGGCGGAAAGCGTCGGCGGCGGCGGGGCGGATAAGGTAGCGCGAGGGAAGAAAAAATTAGGGCAAATGATAACTTAAATAGCATTTAGCAGCGAATCTGGATTCGTTTGCGATTTCAACGAATCCGTGGATTCGTTGTAAAATTGCGAATCTCGGATTCGTTGCAATTTGGAAATTAAAATAAAAATTTTAAACTTTTTAAATTTTTCCAACGAATTCTTGATTCGTTGGAAAATTTCCAACGAATCAAGAAATCGTTGGAAAAGTTTCCAACGAATTCTTGATTCGTTGGAAATTTCCAACGAATCCTGAATTTGTTGCAAATTATTTTTCCAACAAATAACAAGATTCGTTGCAAAATTAATATTACAATTTTAAAAAGTTTATTTTTTTTTTTAATTTGCAACGAATACATTTTCGTCGCTAATTTGCGACAAATCAGAAAATTCGTCGCTAAATTGGTTGCAGATTTCCAACGAAAATAATTCGTTGCCAAAATTCGTCGCTAAAAAACAGTTTTTTTGTAGTGTATGCATGAGAACATAAAGAACAAAAACCCACATCTCACTAAGATATTTGACTTGTTTGTGTTTTATACATCTAGATATTGGTGAGATGTTTAGGAAAAAGAAAATAAAGGTTTTAAAAACATTTTGAAAAACCTTGGTGAAGTCTATCTTTTGATAGCTATCACCATTGGATGGGATGATACAAAGAGGGCTCTTTATTGAAGCTTTTCTTAAATTTTAGACTTTGTATCAATCTCCTAATTTAATGGGTAAAATAAATTTCCAATATTTTTCACCCATAGTGTTTAGGATAAGTATTATATGTATGCATTTTCAAGATTTTTAAAATTACGTATATTTACTTATGGATTTCGAAAATCCATTTCGAATGCCAAATCAGATTATCGATCGCCGAGGAGGCGATCAGGTGGGGTGGCAGCCGACTGATTTCTGATTTCAGTCGACTACCCAAGCTGATTTCGGGTAAACCTTGATGGTTAGGCCCATGTTCAGCTATGTTTTGGTCCCCAACCACTTCTAACCCTAGGACATGCTTGGGAGAGCATTTGAAATGGTGGAAATCCATTGGATATGGATTAGAAGAAGTGTTTAGGGTGAGTATCAATTTTAAGGTGGAAGAGAGTTCATTGTTGAACTTTGCCTTAATTTTGATTTGCTTAATGTTCCTATTGGCTTAGGGACTCTCCAAGGACATTGTTGGTGCAATGGTCAAGGGGGAGCAAGCCTCTAGGGGGAGATATCCATCATGGGAAGATGGATGTGTATTTTCTCATGGGAGGAATATTAGGTTGCCTCTCTTAAGTGATATGGTATCACTAGAAAAATTGAGGGCATGCCAAGGGGAAGATTGTAAGATCTCATTGGAATATGAGACATTGAAACCCTTGAGGACCTTTTTGATGTAATGTCAAAAAGGGAGAGATATTACCAAGTTATCAATTAGGGTTCGTTGGAATTCTCATTGGGATATGAGAATTGTCAATATGGGAGAATTGGTAGACTTGAGATGGTAGTTTTGTCAATCATCAAAAAGGGGGGAGATTGTTGGTGCAATCGGCCCAGGTTAACTCGCGTTTGACTCGAGCAAGTACCTTGATAGTATTTTGATGATAGACAAAACTCATGACATGGGATTGTAAAATACAAAAAAAAAAAAAAAAAATTATTATATGGATTAACCCTTTAATTAATTGAATTTAATTAGTGGGTTAATTGAGTTTAATTAGTGGATTAAATTGAGCTGAAATTGGGCTTGGGCCAAATTGTTGGGCTTGAAATTGGCTGAATCGGTTGGGCTGAATCAATTGGATTGAGCTTGGGTTGGCTTGAACTGAAGTTGGATTTGAATTGGGTTGAAACGGTTTAGTTTGGGCTGGGTTAACCAAATGGGACGAACGGCGTTTAAAAGCCACAGCTGATCGCGACATACACATCGCGATCTCCGCTTCCATTCTTCTCCGCCTCTTTGCTCAACGGCCGCGCCACGCTCGAAGCTCGCCCCTTGCCGCCGCCAGAGGGAGGTCCGATCGAGGAGGTCGCGGTCGAGGCGGCCGGGTTGAGAACTCTCACCGGTGGCTAAGCATCGACAGGAGGTTCAAATTGCCGGATTTGGGAGCCGCCATGCCGATTGTCGCCGGAGGGGATCTCCGATTACGGGTTTCCGAGCTCGATTCCGGTGAAGAGTCGTCGCTGGGAGCTGGGGGTTAGTAGCGATTCGATCGGGTCTCGCAGCGAACTGGAGCCACCATCGCCGTCGCCCTTGCTCAGCCAACTCTAGTTCGCCGCCAATCGATTTGCCTCCGACCACCATGAACAACATCGGTAGCCATCAGGAGCTCAATCTGCCATTGTCGCCGTCTCCTTGTTGAGCTCTGCCGATCCGGATGAGGGAGCCGGATCGGCTCCATCGCATCGAGTAAGAGCTGATCTCCTTCTTATTTTGAGATGAGATCTAGGTTCTAGCTATGGATTCTTCGTTTTAGCTTCAATCGGTGGTTTTGGGACGAGTTTGTGGAGTTTGGATCGGCCCGCTTCAATCGTGATTGGGAGCCGCCATTCCGATCATCGCCGAGATGATCGATCGGTGAGTTTTGGCCATTGAGCGAGCGAGCAGTTGGGAAGAGGATTGGCGTCGTTGAATTCCTCATGAGCGAGGTTAAAGGAGGGGTGACTGCCGGTGAAGATTTAGGGAAGGTAAGCTCGATCCAACCTTTGCTTCTCAGTTGATAATTGATGTATTCCCGTGGTGTGTTTAGGCCTATGGTATTGATGGTTTAGGTGTTGTTTGGGATGCTGTAATGAAGATGCAGGATGGTGATTGTGCTGTGAACGATGGTTTAGATGTTTCAATAAGTTGTTGGAGCTGTGGATCTAATAGCTATACTTGGATTTGGGGGCAGCTGTGATTGAAGCTGCACTAGGTGAGTTACCATTGTGAGGTATGCTGTATTACAGCTTAATTTTGAGTTGATATGGATATTATGCAGTTGATTGGGGATTATTAGTTGTGGATTGGGATATGGATTTGATTATCTTGATTTACAACTAATTAACTGTCAATAAGCGGGGACGTCGATAAGTGTTGGCAGTTTGAAGTGGAAGAGGTAAGCCTTAGTTGCATAACCATCATGTTTATTCGTGATCATTGATATAGTAGTGTTATTATCGGATTGGGATAATCGGGGTTTCTTACTCGTGAGCGAGGAAGGATGCTAATATAGAACAAATTAGTATTTTGTTCATATAATTAGAGGCTTGTGCTTAACCCTAATTTGTTATTATGGTTACGGGGCGTTGATGGTGATGGATACATGAACGTGGATATGGATAGCGTACGGATTATTTGAGCGTATCGATCAATTGGGTAATATCTACAGTCAGTTTTGATCGATTCGGATATATGTATATACCGCTTACCTTAGATCCACTCATATTTAATCATATGCTTGTACCGACTTGACCTTTGAGATATATATACTGCTACTCATTGATTATCTAGCACGGATAGGAACTATAAACCCTATTATGTATTAGCTGATAGATGTTCAGTAAGTACATGTGGTTAGGGTTATCTTTGTGACTTCAGATTGGTTTACTGTATTACATCACTAGGGTTAGGTGATGGTTTGGATTATGGAGTCGATTGTTATATAATATACGTATTATTGGTGCATTTATGATGGATCTAGTTGTCTGTGCATAGATAATTGTATGGTTGCTCGTATGTGACCAGGGACTAGAAGTCCTAGTGTGATGGTATATCCATAGGGATTGTATGCCTGTGTATGGTTATATGGATGGTCGATTGTATATCGCTACTGACTAGAGGTCTTAGCGTGGTTGTCTGTCAGATGAGTATGACTCTTTATGCGATAGAGAGTCTTATAGATTGTAGTCCTTGCATAGTTGACTTTTAGTTGACCAAGACTCCCCGTGGGATGGGGAGTGTCGCGAGGATACATGTATGGAGCTATGCATCATCACATTGCATGCATCTTTGTTGGTGGGTCTCCTTGTGGATTGAGACAAGTCGTCACTATCATCCTGCCTCCCCGCCACTCGGGGTAGTATGAGGTTGAGGCGAGCATTGGATGTGCCGCGTTCGGCCACTATGGATGGTGGTAGCTGGAGATGCGCACTTGGCCACTGTGCAGAGTGGTGTTAGCACTCGCCCACTATAGATGGTGGTTGTGTGAGGTGCTGTTGTCCTGTGTGCGGCGTTTGTCTACTCATGGGTAGGGACAGCGTGGCTTGCAGCAGGGGCCCCTAGGAGTAGTTAGCTTTTTACGCTTATACACTACTCAGTCATACTACCCAACTCGGCCACTCGAGAGTGGTGGCAGCTGGAGT
Source organism: Wurfbainia villosa (assembly GCA_025175895.1). Lineage (NCBI taxonomy): Eukaryota > Viridiplantae > Streptophyta > Magnoliopsida > Zingiberales > Zingiberaceae > Wurfbainia > Wurfbainia villosa. The sequence goes on from CM046008.1 coordinate 5,087,892, forward strand.
CGGGCTAGTTGTCATTTGTCGTGCCACCCTGGCCACTCTGGGGTCGTGGTTGGACGGGTCCGCAGACAGTGACCATGCATATGCATTGCTGATATATATGTATGCATGTATTTGATATATGTTTTACATATGCCTGTGAGATGCTGCATTTGATTGAGCTATGATTGTTGCACATGCTTGTACATCATGATACATGCCATTTGCATTTTATTTACTGCTATGTGTTGAGCATGATACATGCGTTGATTCAGACTGTTATATGCATTTGATTAGCATCATGTCATTATGTGGTACGGACCGGGTTATTATACAGGTGATCATATCTTCATATATCGAGTATTGGTCAGGTATGGGTTTGACCTGGTACGTTATATGGTTATGTTATAGTATACCTGTTCAGGATGATCTATCATATGGAGGACAGACCGTCAGGTACGTACATTACTTTACGTCAGTTGATCAGTTCAGTTTATGCTATGAGTAGGACATATCCGTAATTACCGATTACTATGCTTAGGACCTGTATGTCTATTGGACTCATCTTTGTATACATAGATCTTCACATGTATACTTGTAAATCTATCCTTATATGTTGTTCATGCACTTCTATATATTACCCCTGAGTTTATACTCACCACCTGGACCACAGGCTTCTGCGCCGATAACAGTAGAAGACTCTTTGACGTTGAGCTTAGGTGATCCCATCTCACACGGACGAATGGACCTGGTTTCCATATTGTTGTATTACTATGGATTGTCGCTTTGTGGGATTACTGGCCCCAAGATTTTTTTCTACTAATTATGTTAGTTAGATCATTACCTATGGGGTAATGGACTAAGCGAGTATACTATTGCGGATGCAGATAGTAGAGGATTATTTTGGTGATATTCATAGGGATTTTGATCCCTGTGTTGGTCGTTTTAGGTTGTATAACATTGGGAGTACTTTTGGAGTACTTGACTCGTGTTATACAAAGGAAGCTAAGTTAGCTGCATACCATTATCCGGATTTAGCCGGTACTTGGTATAAGATATAGGAAATAACCTATGGGAAATCACACATCACTTGGTCACAGTTCAGTGATGTTGTGAGATAGTATTTCCCCACGTCATCTTCTTTGACTTATTGTCAAGGAATTCTTGGGCTTTAGGTCGAGTGATCGTTTGGTAATGGAAGTACCATGCAGAGTCGTTAGACTTGCGAAAGTTACGACCATTTAATAGCCCAAGAAGGTGATTGGGTTGGTTTTGGCCACCCACGGGTTATCGGTTGACATCTTGATTAGAATGTTTGGATCTCCTACCAGATCTTACCGGAAGTGTATAGACCGAGTCATGTGTATAGAAATGACTCCGTAGTAAGTGTTTTAAAGAGTTGGAGATTTGATAAGCAGATATTGCGAGTCAAATTATTGGAATTAGAAGTCTCCAAATGTTGGATAAAAAGGAGCAAGATTAAAGTCATGAGTCATGAGCTACTATTGGAGAGTTTTCCGATCATAGAAGACCGATTGCAGATTGTCAGTAGCTTCTCATGTTTATCAGTGAACTCAGAGGAAAGACTCCGAAGGGAGATTACGGGTTACGCATGTTACGAGACACAGAGTCAGATTATTCGATGGACCATTGTATCTGTTTCTACTATAAGCAGCCGATATCTACGAGAAGAATATGTATTTTGAAGATTCATTTGAAGACTATGGATGATGCTTTCGAGCGGATGATCCACAACCTCGAAAGCCGAGAGATTATTACGTAAGATTAGGTTATCACATCAGACGATCTACTACCCCAGATATAGTTGGAGCTCTTTGATACTTTCATCCGGAAGAAGTAAGTTACTCAAGAAGATCACCAAGACATCTCGTAAGATCTGCATATCTGCATAAACAACGCTTACCTTCCCAAAGCGTGGTTATGCTTTATACAGAGGAGAGATTTTACGACGATGGTCGATTTACGCATATTCTCCAGTGCCTATTCCTTTCACAGATGGAGCGTGCTATGATGTTGACAATTCTTCAAGATTTTACAAATGATGTGTATCTTTTTCCAAAGACAACAAAGGGTTTACCATCTCCATTGCGGTTGTTTCAATTTGTATCTCGGCCAAAGAGCTTGATTTCAGCTTCCTCCATGATAGTCTTCGAACATCTACATGAGCTCAAATGCCCGCAATGTATGTCGACAAGTTTACATGGTTACTCGAGATGAAGTATAGAAGACCGAAGGATCGGTCCTTCGGGGTATTATTTTAGGTTATACTATTTGTGGATATATCGAGAGATACTGGTAGTTTACAGATATCTTTATCTAGAACATTCTGGGATAAGGATTAGAAGGGTTCCTATCGACTTGTGGGTTGGTGATTTTTCTCTACCGTCCGGGGAGATGTTGATCAACAACCAAGAAGTCAAGGGATACCCTTAGCCTTTCCTAGACATACCTCCACTATAGATATATCCTTACGGATAGTTGGATTGTTGGAGCGTTGGTATACTAGGACTCTCGGATGTACGTATAATCCGAGAGTATGCGGATGTAGTTACGGATGAACTCTCGAGCTTGCAACGCATGGGCAAGTGGAAGTATGCGATTGAGGTGATTTCGAGAATAGTCCTCGATATTGGGGACCCTACCGAGATGATTTTATGGGTATCAGTGTTGCTAAACATTATGGGAGATTTATCTGCCTCAGTGTTTCTTCTCGAGAAGACTTGTAACTCTTTGTTAGAAGAGAGTTAGACTTTGAGTCTATGCATCGATTATCGATGATTGGAACGCAGTAGTTGTGAATGAATATCCTTCGTTGTGGATAGATGATTTGTTTAGATCAGCTAAATGACACTTGTGTATATCCTAGGGTTGATCTACGATTGGAGGGTTGGTATTGTGGTGACTTAGTGTCATACAATTATCATGGTCGGTGTGATTATTGAGCTATCTGTAGCTTAGAGTAAAGGATACATGTGTGTAGAAGACGGTATTTCATACTTGGTATGAATTTTAGGAGATGTTGATAATGTTGTTAGACTTATCAACGATTTAGTCGTTCATGGAATTGAGGAATCAAGTACTCTTGGAGTATTTGTGATCGATTGTCATCATATCGATGATATATTTGGGATATATTCACGATCTTGAGGGAAGTTGTGGTTTCCCTAGAGTGATTTGGTATTTACCATAGATGAGGATAGAATGTTACTAGCGATACTATATCGTCGACTTGTTGGACGAAGAAGGTGATGGGAATCACCTGGTCGGAAGTGCGTGAAGCTAGGTTTCAGGGCCTAGACGGTGACTGACTTTTGGGTGTTAGTTAATCTGTCCGATGGATGGAAGGGTATTGTACGCAGATGCCTCATTTCATGGATTAGGAGCGATCCCGATGCATTGAATAAGACGATATTAGGTGTATCTGGTTGAGAAACTAGCGAGATTAGTCATGGTGATATAATGAATTTTGGAATAGTAGATTGGTTTCACTTGTGAGAAAGTAATTCTCCGTTTCCTAGGAGAATAGTGGGTTACAGAGTTGTCTTTCGATTTAGGAAGAGTTGTTTCAGGAGACTCTTCAGTCGAGAGTGATGATTTATTCGGAGTGTATCCGAAAATAGTGAGTATTGAGACGTTCCTGTTGGTGGAACAAGATATGGGATATGGTTGATCTCGTAATTTGAGGTTGGGTATGCCAACAAGCAAAGGTGGAATATTGTGATCGGTAGGGTTACGTACCGTGATGAAGTGGGAGTCTAGTACGATGGACTGTGTTGGGAGATTGTCTAGAATTCGAAAAGGACTTGATAGGATTTGGGTAGTCGATGATCGATTAGCTAGGTCCGCTCATTTTCTTCCGAGTCGTAAGATGGATTTCGTTGGATCGTTTGACGGAATGGTATCCATGGAGTATCCTTGAGTATCATTTTTGATAGTGATTCATGATTCACCTTACGATTCTAGCAAAGTCTTCCACAAGTCATGGGTATAGAGCTCCACTCGGGTACGATTATCTATCTTTTGATAGATGGTCAATAGGAAGGTGTTATTTAGACTTTAAAAGGTCTATTGAGAGTGTATATAAGAGATGGAATATAATAAGATCCCACTACTTTGTAACTTGAGGTGTGACTTTGCTCCGGATACTTGAGATGGTTATTGTGACATCTCGCATCAGACATGAGTCGGAAATTTGGGGACCAAATTTTTATAAGTGGGGAGAATGTAAAATACAAAAAAAATTATTATATGGATTAACCCTTTAATTAATTGAATTTAATTAGTGGGTTAATTGAGTTTGGGCCAAATTGTTGGGCTTGAATTTAGTTAAGTTAACTAAATGGGATGATCGCGACATACACATCGCGATCTCCGCTTCCATTCTTCTCTCGCCACGCTGAAGGAGAGGGAGGTCAGGGTCGCGTTGAGAACTCTCACCGGTGGAGGATCTCCGATTACGGGTTTCCGAGCTCGGATTCCGGTGAAGAGTAAGAGTCGCTGGGGTTAGTAGCGATTCGATCGGGTCTCGCATGAATCGGAGCCGCCATCGCCCGCCGCTCTTGCTCACCAACTCTAGTTCGCCGCCATGTCGATTTGCCTCGACCACCACCATGAACAACATCGGTAGCCATCAGAGCTCAATCGCCATTGTCGCTGCTCTCCTTGTTGAGCTCTGCCGATCCGGATGAGGGCGCGGATCGGCTCCATTGGCATCGTAGCGGTGTAAGAGCTGATCTCCTTCTTATTTTGAGATGAGATCAAGTTTCTAGATATGTATTCCTTCGTTTTAGCTTCAATCGGTGGTTTTGGGCGAGTTTGTGGAGTTTGGATCGGCAGGCTTCAATCTTTGGATTGGGAGCCGCCATTCGATCAACGCGAGATGATCGATCGGTGAGTTTTGGCCATTGAGCGAGCGACAGTTGGGAAGAGGGATTGGCGTCGTTGAATTCCTCCGGTGAGCAGAGGTTAAAGGAGGGTGATCAGTGAAGATTTAGGAAGGTAAGCTCGATCCAACCTTTGCTTCTCGATTGATAATTGATGTATTCCGTGGTGTGTTTAGGCCTATGGTATTGATGGTTTAGGTGTTGTTTGGGATCTTTGTAATGAAGATGCGGGATGGTGATTGTCTTTGTGAGCGATGGTTTAGATGTTTCAATAAGTTGTTGGAGCCGTGGATCTAATAGTTATACTTGGATTTGGGGGCACTGTGATTGAAGGCACTAGGTGAGTTACCATTGTGAGGTATCTTTGTATTACGACAATTTTGAGTTGATATGGATATTATGCAGTTGATTGGGGATTATTAGTTGTGGATTGGGATATGGATTTGATTATCTTGATTTACAACTAATTAACTGTCAATGGCAGGACGTCGATAAGTGTTGGCAGTTTGAAGTGGAAGAGGTAAGCCTTAGTTGCATAACCATCATGTTTATTCGTGATCATTGATATAGTAGTGTTATTATCGGATTGGGATAATCGGGGTTTCTTACTGTGAAGCGAGGAAGGATCACGAATATAGAACAAATTAGTATTTTGTTCATATAATTAGAGGCTTGTGCTTAACCCTAATTTGTTATTATGGTTACAGGACGTTGATGGTGATGGATACATGAACGTGGATATGGATAGCACGGATTATTTCGAGCTTCGTATCAGGTGGGTAATATCTACCTGGTCCGGTAGTTTTGATCAATTCCAGTGCATGATATTGGATATATGTATATACCTGTTTACCTTAGATCCACTCATATTTAATCATATGCTTGTACTGCCTTGACCTTTGAGATATATATACTCTGTTACTCATTGATTATCTAGCACGGATAGGAACTATAAACCCTATTATGTATTAGCTGATAGATGTTCAGTAAGTACATGTGGTTAGGGTTATCTTTGTGACTTCAGATTGGTTTACTGTATTACATCACTAGGGTTAGGTGATGGTTTGGATTATGGAGTCGATTGTTATATCATATCCGTATTAGTGGTGCATTTATGATGGATCTATTTTTCTGTGCATAGATAAATGTATTGTTTCTCGTATTTGAACACGGACTAGAAGTCCAAGTGTGATGGTATATACATAGGGATTGTATGCAGGTTATATGGATGGTCGATTGTATATCGCCATGACTAGAGGTCTTAGCGTGGTTGTTCTGTCAGATGAGTATGACTCTTTATGCGATAGAGAGTCTTATAGATTGTAGTCCTTGCATAGTTGACTTTTAGTTGACCAAGACTCCCCGTGGGATGGGGAGTGTCGCGAGGATACATGTATGGAGCTATGCATCATCACATTGCATGCATGCTGTTGACTGGGTCTCCCTTGTGGATTGAGACAAGTCGTCACCATCCCGCCTCCCGCCACTCGGGGTAGTGGTAGCGAGGTTGAGGCGAGCATTGGATGTGCCGCTCGCCACTATGGATGGTGGTAGTGGAGATGCACCGCCACCGTGCAGTGGTGTTAGCACTCGCCCACTATAGGACGGTGGTTGTGTGTGAGGTGTCTGTCTCCGCGGCGTTGTCTACTCATGGGTAGGGACAGCGTGGCTTGCGTGGGCCCCTAGGAGTAGTTAGCTTTTTACGCTTATACACTACTCACCATACTACTAACCCGGCCACTCGAGAGTGGTGGCACCGGTGAGTCGGGCTAGTTGTCATTGTCGTGCCACCCCGCCACTCTCGGGGAGTCGTGGTTGGGCCAGTCATGACGATGACCATGCATATGGATATATATGTATGCATGTATTTGATATATGTTTTACATATGCCCGTGAGATCTTGCATTTGATTGAGCTATGATTTGTTGCATGCTTGTACATCATGATACATGCCATTTGCATTTTATTTATCGCTATGTGTTGAGCATGATACATGCGTTGATTCGGTTATATGCATTTGATTAGCATCATGTCATTTATGTAGTGATAAGTTATTATACAGTGATCATATATCGTCATATGTCCGAGTATTTGGTGTATGGGATTGACCTGGTACGTTATATGGTTATGTTATAGTATACCTGTTCAGGATGATCTATCATATGGAGGACAGACCGTCAGGTACGTACATTACTTTACGTCAGTTGATCAGTTCAGTTTATGCTATGAGTAGGACATATCTGTAATTACTGATTACTATGCTTAGGACTGTATGTCTATTGGACTCATGCTGTATACCTGTAGATCTTCACATGTATACTTGTAAATCTATCCTTATATGTTGTTCATGCACTTCTATATATTACCCCTGAGTTTATACTCACCACCTGGACCTCAGGCTTCCTGCCGCCGGATAACGGTAGAAGACTCTTTGGGCGTTGAGCTTAGCTTGGTGATCCCATCTCACACCGGACGAATGGACCTGGTTTCCATATTGTTGTATTACTATGGATTGTCGTTTTGTGGTTTTAACCTGTATTGTTTCCGTATCTGTGATATACGGACGTATTGTATGTATTTGGCTTTCGCTGTTGCTTCTATTATGTTTCTTGTTGTGTCAAGTCACTCCGAAGTGCACAGTTGGGTCATTGTATCTTGTTGATCTGCTTGTATTATTTCCGCTGTGTTTATTATGTTTGATATGATGATATCTGCGTATATCATATTATTGTTGTGGGCCTACGGGCCTTGTATTAACCCGATATGTTGCCACGTACAGGGGAGATGCCGTCCGTTTGTTTTTCGGCACGGCATACTCTCGGGGCGTGACAGGGATTGTCATGGGAAAGTCCAACATGGTGTTGGCATGGAAAATCCAAGCATGGAGCTTGGTGTGGGAAAGTCCAAAGCATTGCGAAGCCGTGCGCTTGGTGCATGTGGGAAGTCTCGAGGACTTGGCAAGTTCACTAGGCTCGGGGTCCTTGAGTCGGTGAAGGATGGCATTGCGAAGTCGTGCGCTTGGTGCATCCGAGGGACCGTCGGACGGGGAGCGAATGGAGTGAGCCCAAAGGGAAGCATACTTCGAGGGAAAGAGACGCGAAGGATGACATTGCGAAGTCATGCGCTTGGCGCATCCGAGGGACGTAGACCGAGGGAAGAGAGCTTCGGTGGGAAACTCCATGAGGGATGATGTGGACTTGGCCAAGTAGCTAAGACTGCTTGTCGGATGCTCAAACAAGTTAATGTTTGAGGTTTTGCCCGACATCAGTTGACTGGCATAGGTGTCAGTCGACTGCTCTAGGTCGTATGGGTTCGACCAGTGTTCGATTGAACAAGAGTTTGTCGATCGGTCGCCATGGGAGGGCGATCATGTGACAACATCACCGATCGCTTAAGAGAAATAGTCGTCGATCGATAGCACCGCACGCAAGCTAGTCGAGCTCGCCAGCACTCGACTGATGTGTGATCCGTTGGAACTTAACCAACGTGGATCTGGCCGTTGTGAGACAACGACTACAAGACCAGTCGACTGATGGTCATGATCAGTCGACTGATGCGCGCGAAATCAGCTTGATGCAGGTTATAAAAGGAGCTCAAGAGGGAGGATTTCGCAAAGACTTTAAGGAAGCGATTGGAGGAGAATTGCTGCTGCATTCCAGTCCTTCAAGAGCCATCCAAAGCAAGCAACGAGAAAGGGTTCAAAGCTAAGAGTTGTAAAGCGTTCTTTACTTGTATTTCTTAGTGTCTTTGTATTTCTTGTAGTATTACTGTTGTAATATCTTATACGAGGTTTCTCCACCTCCGACGTGTTGTCGAGAAGGAGTTTGAGTATTGTCGTGTGCATCTCTAGAGCTCGTTGAGCTCGCCCCGTGGAGTAGGAACCCTAAGGTTCCGAACCACGTATATGCTTGCGTATTTTGTGTGCTTGTATTGTTGTTAGTATTATTATTTCTATTGTTTCCGCTGCGCTAACGACAATGATAGACAAGCAACACAAGAAGAACGAACGAATTACGTCATCGAACGGAAGAGGGCTATTCACCCCCTCTAGCCGGCCACATCCACACCGATCGATCCCCTACATATATGACCATACTCAAATAAGTCAATATGAAATATTGAGTTTATTTGATTAAGTTAGTCTACTTAGAGATCAAGAAACACATAGATTGATGAGAGAATGACACAATCTATGACTTGGAAATCAATCTAGATGTCATGTACAACAAGATTAAGTTATACAATATAATAGTCACAAACAGGTTATATCGAATCTATGACATTCTCGTCACTTGGGTAGTCATGATATATTGTTAGATGTCATTCATTGCTTATGTCTTTAAAATGAGATTTAAAAGTCACTACCAATGTTATAAGAACCTATTGGGTCACATATAAAGAGCATATCGATTTTTGGAGCTTGGTGGTCCTTCGTGTGAGAGGAGGATTGTTGGGATTACAATCAAAGTCCCACATTGAAAATTTAGAATTTGGTTTATTTTAGTATGACTAAAATAAATTGTGTCTAAGTTAATACTGAAATTAGTTTTTGGATCTTAACTTGTTAGATTAATAGGATTAATCTAATTGGATCTAAACTTATTGGATTAATGTATTAATTCAATATGTGTTTGAGTTTTCCAAACAAGTCAACAAATTATGCTCATGTTTTATAAAATAAGAAAAAATTTCATATTAGATATGACTTGGAGGTTAAGTAATAAATATGATTATATCTGATAAGATCGTGTAAGATTGCATCAATCTAAAATTTAGGTTTTTTTAGCTCCTTATATATAGTAGCTAGTACTACGACGTGAGTGATGTACAACTCCAATTGTACTCGTGAGATGGGTGATGGTTGTGCTAGTGTGGATATCATAGTGGCGTAAATGTTTGATCACACAAAAGTAGACTTACTTCATCATATCAGTAAAGGATTTGCACTTTTAAAGATAATATTCTAGACAAACGAACTATTGAATTTGCATGGATCTCTGATGAGTTATTTCTTCTGCTGTGTTTTTATTTTAATATCGCTCAACCCAACACTTAAATCATAGTTCAACATTTATATCTATATAATATAACAAGTCTAATTGTCATTTTGGAAAAAATTTCTTTAAGTTTTACAAGTATTTTGTGATCACAAAAAATCTAATATTCTCTTCTATTTTAATCATTATAATTTTATTCTATATTCTCTTAATTCATTCATCCTTTTACAAAAAAAAATCTTTAATACGAAAATCTCTCAGTTAATTTATCATTTTTTTATCTTAACAAATATCTTTATCTAATATTTTTAAATTTAAATTTTATATATTTTATTTTTACTCTACTTAAACTTAAACTCCACTTATCTCTCCCCCTTTGGCAAATACCAAAAAAAAAAATCATAGGAATGTTGAGAGTATGGGGAATACAATAACCCAGAAAGGATTAAATTGAGAAATTTATAGTATCCTCCCTCTTGAATCCTTACTCTTAGTTATCCAATGCACCAACAAGGAATTTCAACAAAATGTAATGAAAGCACCATGAATGAATTATACATATTTAGAGGCATGGAGAATTTTAAAAAAAAAATTAACAGAATTTCCCTTAAAATAGTTGTGATAAAACCTGCTAACAATACATGTAAACAGCAAGAAATACATATTCATTAAAAAAAATACACATAAAATTAACATTGTTCATTCCGTAAAAACATTCAGCGCTCAAAAATATTTTTACACAGTGATTACTACATTCCATTAACAATGTTCATTTCACAAGGTCTCTAAATCTCCGATACCATCTAGAATTCTAGAATTTAAATATACACAGAAGAAATATCAAAACTACATGGCCGGTGAAGAAGGACCCGAAGAATCAGTCGTCAAAGAGCGTAGGAGGGTGAGAATTTCCGTCTGTTGGGTAGAAACTTATGAGAACCGCGTATCTATATTGGTCTAAAGCTCCTCAAATTTGGTATCGATCATCATCTGGAGCTCCATGAACCGTGTGTCTACCGTCTCCGTGAACTCAACATAGTCACGACGTAAACTATCTAGCTACTCGGATACGGACGAATAGGGTTCGTCAGCTAGAGCTAGAGCTAGAGGTTCTTCTTCTTCTTGTTCTCCCATGTCCCACCTCTCACTAGCCTGGTGTCCATCGGCCCACTCCACACTCTTATATGCTTGGGACATGCCAGCCAGGGAGAAGTTTCACCATTTAATGAAATCAAAATCCATCATTTGCTTAACCTTGCCCTTGCTTGTGTTTATGCCTATGGACTCTAACCAGAAAGTAATGATATATCCAAAGGGCATGTAGATTTACTTTTGGACAAGGACTATAAAGTGGACGATGCAAAGAAAAATGTTTAATGCAATATTGAAGTCAAGATGATTGTTTAAGAGATTGAGGATGAGTAAATGATGGGGTCTAACTTTAGCTTGACCCCGTGTAACAATGGGAAGGATTTCCTCTATTTGATGTCCGATCTTCAACCCACCAGGACTTTCTGCCAACTGTCTGGTCCTCCTGATCTAGCTGGACTTTCTGCCAGTTATCTAGCCCTTCTGGTCCAATTGAACTTCCTGCCAATTGTTCATTCCTCCCAACCCAATTGGACTTCCTGTCCAGTGTCTAGTTATCTTGATTCGGATATAGGATCTCCACTTCCTTCATTCGAGGTTCATGGCTTGACATGGATCATGGCTTTGATACCAATTGTTAGTACCTATAAGATTCACATATCTCCACTATGACATGATATTGTCTACTTTGGGCCTAAGCCCTTATGGTTTTATTTTTGGATTTAACCCAAAAGGCCTCATACCAATAGAGATATCATTTCATCTTATAAGCACATGATCTTTTTCCATGTCTTATCAATGTGGGACTTTGATTGTATTCTCAATATTCTCAATAATCTCCCCCTCAAACGAAGGACCACATTGGGCCCCCCTCAAGCCTATCCCTCCTCGAAGGATTCCTCTGCTTGATCGATCCTATTCAACCCCCCTTCTAGCGACGCCAACGGTCCAACACGTGTTATCAGAGCCTGGTGCTCTTCTCCGGATTCACAACCTCAAGAGCAAGCTCGAATGGCGATGCAAGAAGGCTACATCACAAACCGACCTCCCTTCTTCGATGGAACCAACTTCCAATACTGGTGAAGTCGAATGGAGTACTATCTCATGACTGAGATAGACATGTGGTTCTCCATGACCGAGGGTTTCACACCACCTATGGACGCCGAAGGAAGGATCCTTGAATTTGTGCAGTGGACTGCTGAACAAAGACACAAGGCGCAAGCAAATGCTAAGCCCACCGTAGCTCTGATACCACGTGTTGGACCGTTGGCGTCGCTAGAAGGGGGGGTTGAATAGTGTCGATTATCGATACTTGAACTTTTCCAGAGAAACACGCTTGTTCGATGAAACGATTGTCGATACTTGAACTTTTCCAGAGAAACACGCTTGTTCGACGAAAAGCAGCGGAAACAAAAATAAAGCAGAAACAAGACATCACACAGGTTTTTTACTTGGTTCATAGTTCTCCCACAAACTGCTATGTCCAAGGCCTACCTCTACTCTTTCTCCTTCTCGGAAAAAAAACTCCGAAGATGGAGAAACCTCTGAATACACATTTACAAGTATTGCACAAGAACTTACAAGTGAAAGAGTTAGAGAAGAGCAGGAATACAGTATGTAGATTTTGCTAGCGTTTCTTCTCTTCACTCCTTTGATCTCCTTTGAGGTTGTTTGAAGTTTGGAGGATGATTGCAAAACACTGGAAAATCGATTCAAGAAGAGTCGTGAACAGTAGTGTCGAGTATATTGAAAATGAGGCGAAAAAAACCTTTATATCGTGCCCAATTAGGGCTTTTTCCGCCCGCACAGTCGAGTCGTCTCAACTGGCGCCTCGACTGGAGCATCGACTAGCATTTAACTACAGTTCCAACGGTAAGTTTTTCTCCTTAATTTGAATTATTCATCCATTGTAACATAGGTCCAGTCGAGGCGATCGTTCATCGCCTCGACTGCTAAGCTTAGTCGAGCCTCCAGTCGAGCCTACCTCACTTCTGTTTCATCTGAACAAAGCATCAGTCGAGGCGGCGCCTCAACTGCTATGGATTTCTGCTCAAGTTTAAGCTATGTCAGTCGAGTCTTTAGTCGACAGCCCCTTGCTTCTATTCGATTAAATGAAGCATCAGCCGAGGCGGCGCCTCAACTGCTATGGGTCTTTGCTCAAAACAAGCTACCCCAGTCGAGGTGGCAATCGACTGCGCCTCGCTTCTGTACGAGTGGAGGAAGCACCAATCAAGGCAGCGCCTCAACTGATGTTGCTTTCTTAGCAAATGCGAGACCAGTTGAGTTGACTCCTAACCATGTCCAATCGAGGCGATGCCTCGACTGAATGAGTCTTAATCAGTCCTGAGCCCCGAGCTTAGTAACTCATTCAGAGAACAGGTACCAGTCAAGCCGACGCCTCGACTAATAAGACAATCAGTCGAGGTGTTACCTCGACTGCTTCCTTGTCCCTTGACTGTTTCAACTCGTCTAGAGCTGAAATCACGCCTAAAAGGAGGTCTACCCTGTACCCTTTATCTGATGCTTGTGAACCACCGTTCATAGGTCTTTTGTGCCAAGAATCTCGTCCGGGTCTTCATTCGTCAGGACTCCTCGTCCGAGTCTTCGTGCCATGACTCCTCGTCCGGGTCTTCACTTGCCAAGACTTCTCGTTCGGGACTTCATTACCTTGCATCCGGTCCTTGACCTATAAGGTATTTCCTAAAAATACATCTCAACCAACTGCATGAGATAACACATAATTTAAATCATTGTCAAATATCAAAATATCATTTGGGTCTGATTACACCAACAAATACTTCATTTAACAGTATTGTCGGTCAAAATTCAAATTTAATATTTGTTTTTTCATGTGAATGTGATGAATTGGTCAAATAAACATGCAAATAATGGCGGCAGAAGTAAATTTAGCCTTTTCATAAGGATATAATATTTCTAAAATAAAAAATTGTCAACTGTGGAACAGAAACTTATTTAATTGCTGAAAATGATATCTAACTTTGTTTGTACGAATTCATGACAATTTGAACTTTCCAAGAAATGGCGCCCCTCGTTATTGTATACTTCATAAAACTGGATAATTAATTTAGTATCCGTGAATAGCTCCTATTTGAATTCAATGTTCGAGGAAGCAATTAAAAGTTTCGAAGTATCTACTGGTTCATCGTATTAATTTTTAGTAAGATAAAAAAACTCTTACGTCGTATTACTTTTTAGTTAGACAAAAATATTTTTTATAACTTATTTTTTTTCATCTAACAATGAGATTGAGATGAACGCATCATCTTTTTACTACAGAGAAGAAGCAATTAAAGATTCCAATTAACCATTTGATTTGTCACGTAATATGCATCTATAAACACTATAAATGAATAATTAATCATCCATACACATTCATAATTCACTGATATATCTGCATAATGCTATGTGATTAATTAATGTTTTTTTTATCTCAAGGCTTGAGAACATATGGCGCGCCTATAGATGATCCCTATGCTACCTAGTTGTTACAGTGCTTTAAATAAGTATTAACCAGATATTTTTTTAACAAGAAAAAAGAGATCAGTTCTATAGGCAAGTTGTAATGATTGGAACATGAAAATACAGAAACGTAGGGGTTAAATTAATTATGCAGCAGTTTGTTGGCAAAACAGTGAAGGAACATTAATTATATATTGCATCATGGTGAAAGAAACTATGTATACTAACTATGTTCTCACTGCCATTAATTTCAATCAAATATCTTTTTAGTTGGCCTTCTATTAGTTTGATGGCACGGTAGCTCAACAATTATTTATAATAGTTTTTGACAAAATTGCACAAGTTAAAATGAAAATCTGAGTTAAGTTAGGTCAGTAGTTGGTTCAATAGATTGTAATTGTATTTTCTCGCATTTAATCCGGAAAAATCCGAAGATTATATAAGGCTAAGCACAAACCCTCATTAATTCCCTCAAATAATTAGAAAAATAATAATGATGAAAAAAGAATTAGACGACTGCAATATCTACCAAGAAGTTGGAGCTGTGCTGTAGCCTCATCATCTCCACGCCTTACTAATCATACTCTCAACATGCAAGAAGAACATCAATGAATGGAGGAAAAGGTTAATTAATTAATTCCTTTCCTTAAGCAGCTGATTGGCTGGCTTAATTATTTTATCTAATTTGTCGAGGTCCAAATTACGCACATAGCGATATTGTTGGGGATTATGACGTCCCATTATTTTAATCCCTTCTTTAATCACTTTCTCAAAGCAAAAGGCGACAAACAATTGCCCTAAGGCATCTCCCAAGCCGGTCAAAAGCGGCAGCGCATATGCACACGTACTTACTTTAGATCTCCCTCCAGGCTCCAGGCTCCAGGCTCCAGCCACCTCCTCCGATCCTCAAGCTAATCCTTCGCCGGCTCACGCCAATCTGTTAACTGCACCCCCGAGATTGGCCATCCCTTTCTTTCTCCGACGACCACCGTGGCCTTAGGTAGCAGGTCCCCCTCAGTGGCCACACCTAATCACGCGGGACTACTATGTCCGCCATCACGTAATCTAAGATGCGCTGACGTGGGGGCAACTGTTTGGTCGACAGAATCTAAGGGCCGGCGCCGAGGGCGAGCCCGGAAACCGCGCGGGGCACCTCCCACGCCTCGGGGTTCCGCCAGGCAGATGGAGAGGAGATCTAGTAGCGGTCACTGGGGTGGGCCAGAGTCGGAAAAATGGGCGGACCCACCGCCAACAAAAACGCATGCAGGGGCCGGGTTTCTTCGATTGGCCGGTCTGGACCGGACCGGGGGTTTCTGTAATAATGGTGGTGGAATTTAGAAATTACTGGGAAATTAGCCAGACACGTCCGAGCTGGATCGTCATTATCACATCGGAACCGGTTTTGTCTATTTCTATTTTGAACGCTTTGCATGGCAGGTAGAAAACATGACTGGCCTCCACTGGTTCACGAGCCGATGCACTTGCTCCCTTCTCGCCTTTAGCCCAAAATACCCTAGGTCAAATCACTAAACCCTAGGCTAACAACTCCTTAACCATGGTTTAAGCCGAACATTAATGGACTAAAATGCTTCACCGTCAAAACCCTACCACAAAATATATAAATCAAATCACGTTAGTCCTCTCTCTCTTTCTCAATCGCTCTGCAAGTTACAGTATTTTATGAATTTCTTCAACTCCTAGGCAAGCCCCTTTCACCTCTCTCCTCTCCTCTCCTACTCCTCTTCCCTCTTTGTTTTTGATCTCCTCAATTGGAAAACCTCCCTTTTCTCCTTTCCCTGCACTCGATCGGTTCTCCTTCTCACATACTTCTTCCAGTTCCACCTCTCTTGCCTCTTCTCCCTAGATCATAAGCAAAACCCATTTAAATATGGCTCCTCGACTTTGCTTCGCTATTTTAATTAGGAGATCAGATCTTTTGTGATTATTATTGTTGTCTTCAATTCGCAGTGGTTTTTGTTGTATGAAGTTATGGCTGGGATGGATCTGAGCACCGCCACCAGGTACGTTCACCGCCTCCATCACCACCCCGACCTCCACCTCTCGCACCAGCACCTTAACTCCGATGACGACAACAACGGCAACGCCAACTGTGACAATCACGACCAATTCATCGGCGAGCCGGAGCGCGACGGGTCTCCATACGCTCCGCAGGGAGGGGATGTGGCGTCGCGCCGGCCGCGCGGGCGGCCGACGGGGTCGAAGAACAAGCCGAAGCCTCCAGTGATCATCACGCGGGAGAGCGCCAACGTGCTGCGGGCCCACATGATGGAGGTGGGCGGTGGCTGCGACGTCTTCGACTGCATCGCCACCTACGCCCACCGCCGGCAGCGCGGTGTCTGCATCCTTAGCGGCAGCGGCGTCGTCACCAACGTCACGCTCCGCCAGCCCTCGGGTTCGGCCTCCGGCGGCGGCGTGGTGACGCTGCAGGGCCGGTTCGAGATTCTGTCGCTGGCGGGATCTTTTCTTCCGCCGCCGGCGCCACCAGGGGCTACAAGCCTCTCCATATTCCTCGCCGGTGGGCAGGGGCAGGTGGTTGGGGGGAACGTCGTGGGCGCGCTCTACGCATCGGGGCCAGTCATCATCATCGCCGCGTCTTTCACCAACGTGGCCTACGAGCGGCTGCCGCTGGAGGAGGAGGAAGCGCTGCCACAACAAGGAGGAGATGGAAACAGCTGCGGAAACGGGAATAGTACTGCTGCCTTCCCTGACCCATCCTCCATTCTGCCATTGTTCAATTTGCCGCTGAATAATATGAACCAGCTGCCGCCGGGACTGGGAGTGGATGCCCACGGTTGGGCCGCCTCCTCCACCGGCCGCCCGGCACCGTTCTGATCCACACCACACTGAGCTTAGCTTCCGGCACCGGCAAAGGTTAGCCGAGAGATACCGTTAACCTATGCAACTACTCCATGATCGATCTTTTCCTCGCCCTTTATTTCTCGATCACTTTTCTATATTCTCTTTGATCTCTTGACAAGACAATATGTGCTGAGATCGTGTGAAGCAGCGTTTATTTTGTTAATGTTTATCAATAATCATATTCATTGAGCTTGGATCGATCATGCATGGAAATAAGGATGAGAAAGAAAATGATCATAAATAAATAAAAATATATTGGAATAGGAGTTGAAGGAGTAAATGAAGCATTGTGATCCCACGTGTGCATGTCCCTGTACAAAAAGACCAGTAGCTTTTACTTTCTCGAGCAATTCCCAGGGAATCTTTAATTTAACCCTCTTTGTTATGTTTGATTTATATGCACGCATAAAGGATGAGGTGGCCGGTTTTGAATGATTTTGAATTTTATTTCTGGGGGACGTTTACCATTCAAAGATTCCATATAGTTGCACTGAAGTAGCGGTGACCACGATTCCGTAACCATCGGTTATAATTGTCAATGATTTTGAAATTAAACTGTCAATCAACAATTTTAATTTTGATTTTTAAACCGTCGATTTTAATTTTTTACTGTTCAATTCTGATTACAAAATCATCGATTCCGATTTATCATCTATCGAAATCGAACTATTTATAAACGATTTCAATTCTTTACAACTCGATTTGAATTCGAATAATTTAGAATCGAAATTTAAAGTATTTAATTTTAAGTCTATATCTCTTGAATATGTGCCTTAATTATATTATTTTTTTAAGTTATTAATTCGGTCAATTTATTTTAATTTAAATTATATTTAAACTCAAATTTTATATATGAGGATTTAACTTTAGTCGATTTATTTATTTTATATAATTTTTTAATCAAATATTTATAATAAAAAAATCATTATCGAAATATATTCAATTAATAATTTCACACCAACAAATTAAAAAAGAATTAATTTGAATTTTTGTCGGAGGTAGTGATTGATGTGTTTTTGGTTGTAAAGTCATATAAATCTTTATACTTATCTCTTATTATCTAAGATTTGCTCTATATCAATCATCCAGATATATTTGTTTTTTAAGTGATTCTGAAGTCATACATAATCTTGTATATCTAAAATGTGTCCTCCCTCATTAAATACTTTTTCACCCGGTACAATTGATGAGATAGAAATTGTTAAAATTTGTTTAATAATTTATGATAATATATAAAAAAATTATTTGTATGCTCGTTCCACTATTCAATAATTGAAAAATCTTTTAAAGATTAATAGATACTAAACTCAAAAGAAGTTATTAGATATAATCAATTTTAGACACCGAATTTTAACCTTTTGGTTTCTTTTGCGTTTGAAATAATAATTGTTCTGTTTTGCTCATTTGAATGACTTTAATTTTTTTTTTTTGCATATTGTTTATTATGATTGAAACATGCATCAATGGAAAATTTAAATTTTGAATAACTTTGATTATTATGCATGACTATTTGAATTTTGAATCATTTTTATTTTTGTACATATTTTTTATTATGATTGTGATGAGATAATGAAAATTTTAAATTTTAAATATTTTAATTTTTGTACATGTTGATTGTTATGATGTAATGATAAAAAAATTAAATTTTAAATAAATTTGATTTGTGTGTATATTTATTATTATAATTGTGACACAATAATAAACATTTGAATTTTGAATGAGTTTAGTTCTTGTTCAAAAATAAAAAACTTATCATTTTAAAAAATTCGATTTCGATTTTAATAAAAAAAATATTTAGTTCCAATTCCAATTCAATTCCAATTTCAAAATTTTAGGAATCAAAATTGAACCATATATCTCCAGTTTCTATTCCTGAATTGAAATTGAAAAATAATTCTGATTCAATTCACAATTTGAATCGATCTATGGTCACCCCTGTTAAATACTGAAAATTTAAAATATTAAATTAAATGGGCAAAGAATTAAGAAAAATCATCCTGGAAATTTTTCGGGATTTTTAGGAAATTTTAGAAAAAAATTCGGAATTTTTCTGGATTTAAACGGAGATCTTATGATATTATATATGGAAAAAGTCAACAAGCTTTTACAAGGTTTGTTTGGTTTATCTGTGTTGAGGGGTTAATAAATTTTATTAACCTAAGGTTTTCAATAGAAAACCTAAAGTTTTTTTTTCTATTTCCTTTTTTTTCTCTTCCCAACCACGCCCGACACCTCTATCGCGATTTTGTTCGGTTTCTTCTCACGCGCGACCCCCCTCTCCTCCGACAGTTTCTCTCTCGCGCTTCCCTCTCCTCCGCCGACGACCAGGTTGCTGCCACCCACAACGCCGTCCGACGCCGAGGGCGTGTCGTCATCGCTGCTCACAGGCAGCGCTCGCGTTCGTTTCTCCTCGCGCCCGCAGCCAACGGACCCCCAAGCCCCTTCTCCTTCGGCGCGATCGCCGGCCGTTCCTTTGCTGCGGCGAGTCGCTCTTTCCTTTGCCGTCCGACCTCGAGGTTGCGCTGTCGCCGCCGCTCGCAGTCGCCGACGCCGAGCCTTGCGGTTGCCTCTTCTCCCCCAAGCGCCGCCGCCCTTCCCGGTGCCCAGGCTGCCGGCTTCTCTTCCTTGCCTCTGACCGTCGCACGAGCCGCTCTCTACTTGTCGTACGAGAGCCCTGCGGTCGGTCGTCGTCTCTTCGCACTGGTGGTCGCCGGAGCAAGAGAATTAGGGCAGCGACAGATCTTTTTCTCCGGTGAACTGAGCGGCTGGAAGGTTCCAATCGCAGGTATATCTTGAGTTATTTACTGAAGATATGTTTAGGCTTGGAATTGGATTATGTACTCGTGGATTTTTGGTGTCCTTGTGGACCATTAGTCGGATCTTATTTTGATTGGTTTGGTTGGGTATTCCTGCCCAGATGACAGAAGGGGTAAGTCTAGTTAGTGTAGACTTTTGTTTACCTAGATTTGATGGCCTGAGGCCTAATTATTATCTGCGTGTGTTGATTGGATTCCGGTCGTGTTGACCGATGTATAGTGGCTGTGTAGGGCTTGTATAAAAATTGGTATTGTCACCCGTACAGGAGAGATGCTGCCGGATTTTTTGTCTGGCAGGGTCTCCCTCGGGGCGTGATAATTTATTTGGTATCAGAGCCTAGGTTTCCGAGTTCCTTAGGGTTTTTGGGTTTTGGAGTTTGCCACGTTTGGTAGGTTAACTGGGGTATTTTCGGATTGGTACGAATTTCCGACGATTTTTATGTTTCAAAAATTCGAGGTATTATTGACGAGGTCAATTTGGAGATTTGGCGGCGACAGGACATCTCCAGACGACTAACAGGTAAATAAATTCTAGAAAATTTTCTAGATTTGGTGCATATTTATATTGATTATGCGATGATATCATATTTTATCTAGTATTGTTTTAACCTGATATCTATTGGACAATTA
Source organism: Wurfbainia villosa (assembly GCA_025175895.1). Lineage (NCBI taxonomy): Eukaryota > Viridiplantae > Streptophyta > Magnoliopsida > Zingiberales > Zingiberaceae > Wurfbainia > Wurfbainia villosa. Next base: position 5,108,664 of record CM046008.1, read on the forward strand.
GATTTTTAGGTTGCTGGTTTATAGATAACATTTGGTTATAAATTGCTATTACTGCTATAGGTAGTTAGTTATCATTGTGATATAAATGATTAGATATTATTGGTAGATGTTTACCTCTTACTTTTTGGACTAGTATTAGGATTGGACTGGTATTGGGATTAGACTAGTTGAATGATATGACTAAGATGGATAAATTCGTAGAAGGCATGATGACATGATTACAGCTTATGTAGTTTAGAGTATATATAAGCATCTGATGATTTATTAAGTATTGCCTTGACTTTGTTCTGGCATGACCCTTTAGTTATACCCTAATTAATTTCAGCCATTGATTCCCATTAGTAGGACTATGCTGTCGTTTATTAGACAGTGTGTTATGTGTTTATATGGTTATTTGTTTTTTTGTGGTGGATACTATGATTGAGACTAGTAGGGATAGAATAACTTAGATGAGGTTATTCTTTAGGAGCGGATCTCAGGAATGAAACAACATTAGTGGAACCCTAGGTGTTGGAACCCTAGGTGTTGGAACCCCAGGCGTAAAAATCCGGATGTGCTTAATGATATATATTGATCCATTTACTGTTTCAGTGATATGGTGATCGGACTAGTAGAGTTTGTATGGTTAGGATGCGATTAATCCTTACTATATTTCCCATTCTTGGTTGAGAGAGAGTCTGTAGTAGAGTCTCTCTATAGGTAGGTGCTTTGTACATTTGTGGTCAATCATGCCTCTCAATCATGGTTGAGATGATCTACTGTAAGGTTATATCCTTGCGTTATTCGTTTGGAGTTTATGATAATCAGATTCGTATGACGCCTGTAGCTAGATAGCTACTTTACATCTTAAGTACCTACGAGATCTGTTCGTGGTAGTATGTTATAGCATGCATGATTGAACTGGTAGAATGATATAATTTAGACTTAACCCTCTTGAAGGGCTTGATAGTAGATTTGTGGTCCTTATTGTCCTTGATAGACGTTTCCTATTAGCTGGGACGAAACCCTAGGATCAATCGTCTCGACGTGTTTATGAGTGGACTGGACTTATGATTTTTATCGACCATGATAACCGTTCATGTTAGAAGGGTTGGAACCCTAGACTTAACCATCTCGACTTATTTATTAATAAGTCGATGATCTTTACCGGCTTTGGTAAACATTTCGTTTTAGAGGTGTTGAAACCCTCGCTTGACCGCCTCAATGGGTTTAATTGTAGATCGATGATCCTTATCGATTTTGATAGACGTTCTATGCAAGATGTATTGGATAACCCTAGGCTTAACAACCTAGGATAATCGACTGCTCACGCAACCCATTGGTGGTAGTACGTTAGTGCGTGCAGTCAATAATTAGATATTTATATACTACCTGTCTATCCACGAGTCTCATTCGTGGTAGCATATAGTTGCGCGTAGACCGTGCTATTGATTGTCGACCCATGAGTACCGTTCGCGGTAGCTCATAGACAGTTTCCTTTTTGTGTGAGTGCCACGAGGCTTTGTCGTGGTATCCGGATGTGCACTGCTTGTTGCAGTGGTTGTGTATGTTGCGAGTATATTTGTTATACCACTAACCAGGATGGTAGTAGACTGATATTGGTACTCTGAGGGTTGGATTACTCTAGCTTGTTCCCTGTGACTTCCATTATGTGTATTATGATTATGCACTATTGTCTATACATCCACAGAGTGGTTGTACTCACCCCCTGCTCACTTATCCTCTAGGTTAACTGATGGAGGACGTGTCCGGTTGACCTACCTTTGTGTCGCTCAGAGAGTCCCTTGCCGTCCTTGTCCCACTGCATCGTCGGGATGCCGTTTTGTTTACTTTATCGGTGTTGCATTTTGATTATGCACTTTGGATTTTGTCGCAATTGGATTTGGGGTCATAAAACTATTTTACTTTAATTGATATATGTTTAGTCGTGCATGCATGCAGTTAATAAAATACTTATATTTCTATTATTATTTCGAGGTTTTTACTAGATTTGGTCTAGGGATTTCGGAATATTATCACTAAGGGGCTCCTCTGTCATTTGGATGATGGATATGCCCCCAGGACGTGACAATTTTATTGGTTTACGATTTTGGTTTGTGGGTTTTGCGTTCGAGGATTTTCTTTTCCTTGGATTTTTTGGGAGTTCTCGTGTTTTGGGACCAAGCAAACTGAAGGATATCTCTGAGCTATAGGAAAATGTATTGTCTTTAGTGGTTACTGTATTTTAATGGTTAGAAAAAGTATTGACTTAGTGAAATTGCCCCTACTTATGGTCGGGGACGAGGTCGATGACGTATTGACCTTGCGGAACCTAACGATGATTTCAGAAGTACGGACTCATTAGAGGTGTCGACTGATGTCGAATTAGGAAGCTAGGAATTTGGCCTGCTAGCCACCAATTTGAAGGACAAGGAGTAAACCCTCAGAGAATATCAGTCCCTACTATTAGTGATTTGGTTATGGATAAGGCGTGTATGCCTACACTGGTTAAGACGATGAAAGATCGTTTTACTTTATTATAGGAGGTGTTGAATGGGATATTTATCTGTCCCAGTATTTCTTCCAGAGAAGATCCGGAACTCTTTGTTAAAAGAGAGATAGACCTTTGAGATTTTGCATCGATTATCGATGATAGAATGTTGTAGTTGTGGAAGGAAATGAATATCCTTCATTGTGGGTAGAGGATCTATTTAGATCAGCTATAGGACACCTGTATATACTCTAGGTTTGATCTATGATTGGTGGGTTGATATTGTAGTGATATGGTGTCATACAATTATCATTGTAGATGTGTTGATCGTTATATCATCAACCTAGAGTAAAGAGAATACAGGTGTGTAGCGAAGACAATTTCATACTTGGTATGAATTGTATGAGCTTGTGATTATCTTATTAGACTTATTGACGACTTAGTCGTCCAGGGATTTGGGAAGTCGTGTATTCTGGACACGATTGGATCAGTTGTGGTCGTTGGAGTTGCGCACTCAGCCACCGTAGATGGTGGTTTCTTGGTATTGATTTGGTTATTACCATAGATATGGATAGGATTCTCTAGCGGTACTACATCGCTGACTGGTTGGATCAGGAAGGTGATGAAATTTACTTGGTCTGCAGCTTGTGAAACTAGTTCAGGGCTCAGACGATGGTTGACTTTTACGCCAGTGTTGAGTAATTATTCTGGTGTGGATGGAAGGGTAATGTATATGGATGCATCATTTCGGGGATCGGAGCGATTCTGATGCTATTGAATAAGACGTATCCTAATCTTACGACAATTAAATGACTACGAGATAAGCCGTCCTATATATGACGGGGACTTCACAGTGATTATGTTGTTTTCAGCGGTGAGGAGCAGAAATGCTTATGGAGTTTTAGCTAGCTACTGGATAGCTACTATAGAGTAGCTGGAACACGAACGGTTGTAACAAGGAAGTTTAGTCGCGATAGCCTCCCATGCACTTACAGAGTGTGTGGTGGAGTGGATGTTGGACGGTAGGTGGACTACCGTCTCTGACTCCGATGAGGATAATGGTTTCCGGAGTTGCATTAGTTTAAGGAACAGATGCTTCAGGAAATTTTGATTTCGGAATGGAAGTGGAAGAGTATTATTATGGATTTTATGGTGGTTTGCCTAGGACACATCAAGGCCATGACGCGATTTGGGTGGTCGTTAACCAACTAACCAAATCAGCGCACTTCTTAGCGATTCAGAAGACCGACTCTTAGGATCGATTGACGGAGAGTTATATTATCGGGATATCATCAGATTGCATGGTGTTCCTTTGAGCATTATATCAGATAGAGATCCCCGGTTCACGTCTCAGTTCTGGCAGAGTCTGCAGCAGGCGTTAGGCACACAGTTTCGTTTTAGTATTGCATTCCATCCGCAGACAGATGGACAGTCTGAGCGGACCATTTAGACACTCGAGGACTTGCTAATGTCCTGTGTAATGGATTTAGGGGGCAACTGGGAGGACCAATTGCTAGGACCCATAGAGCTCAGTGTGAGATAGGGTTGGTCCGTACTATCAGACGTAGGATGACAGAGGTGTAGGATCGTCAGAAGAGTTACGCAGATCGGAGGCGGAGACCTCGGGAGTTCTCTATTGGTGACCAGGTATTCCTGCGAGTCTCACCCACGAAAGGGGTGAAGAGATTTGACCTTCATGGTAAGTTAGCTCCAAGGTACATTGGGCCTTTCGAGATTTTGGAGAGGATCGAAGCAGTCGCTTACCGTCTAGGGCTACCACCATTTTTGGCTGGTATCCAGAATGTGTTTCATGTGTTCATGCTGAGGAAGTATGTGTCAGATTCTACACATTCTATCAGATATGTCAGGTTCCATTCAATCTGATGTTACTTATGCAGAGGTTCCGGTACGGATTCTGGATCACAAGGAACGACAGTTGCGAAACAAGTTTTTGTGACTTGTCAAGGTCGGGTGGAGTCACCACACCGACGAGGAGGCTACTTGGGAGCTTGAGGAAAAGATCAAAGCTCAATATCCCCACTTGTTTACTTAAGGTACGTGAAATATATTTTCAGTACTTGTGGTATTTCTTACTCGTTATGCATCTGAGTAGGAAATTTGGGGACCAAATTTTTGTTAGTGGGGGAGAATGTTAAATACTGAAAATTTAAAATATTAAATTAAATGGCCAAAGAATTAAGAAAAATAATCCTGGAAATTTTTCGGGATTTTTAGAAAATTTTAGAAATTTTTCCGGAATTTTTCTAGATTTAAACGGAGATCTTATAATATTATATATGGAAAAAGTCAACAGGCTTTTACAAGGTCTGTTTGGTTTATCTGTGTTGAGGGGTTAATAAATTTTATTAACCTAAGGTTTTAAATAAAAAACCTAAAGTTTTTTTTCTATTTTCTTTTTTTTTCTCTTCCCAGCCACACCCGACACCTCTATCGCGATTTTGTTCGGTTTCTTCTCACGCGTAACCCCCCTCTCCTCCGACAGTTTCTCTCTCGCGCTTCCCTCTCCTCCGCCGATGACCAGGCTGCCGCCACCCACAGTGCCGTCCGACGCCGAGGGCGTGTCGTCGTTGCTGCTCACAGGCAGCGCTTGCGTTCGTTTCTCCTCGCGCCCGCAGCCAACGGACCCCCAAGCCCCTTCTCCTTCGGCGCGATCATCGGTCGTTCCTTTGCTGCGGCGAGTCGCTCTTTCCTTTGCCGTCCGACCTCGAGGTTGCGCTGCCGCCGCCGCTCGCAGTCGCCGATGCCGAGCCTTGCGGTTGCCTCTTCTCCCCCAAGCGCCGCCGCCCTTCCCGGTGCCCAGGCTGCCGGCTTCTCCTCCTTGCCTCTGACCGCCGTACAAGCCGCTCTCTACTTGTCGTACGAGAGCCCTGCGGTCGGCTGTCGTCTCTTCCCGTTGGTGGTCGTCGGAGCAAGAGAATTAGGGTAGCGGCAGATCTTTTTCTCCGGTGAACTGAGCGGCTGGAAGGTTCCAATCGCAGGTATATCTTGAGTTATTTACTGAAGATATGTTTAGGCTTGGAATTGGATTATGTACTCGTGGATTTTTGGTGTCCTTGTGGACCATTAGTCGGATCTTATTTTGATTGGTTTGGTTGGGTATTCCTGTCCAGATGGCAGAAGGGGTAAGTCTAGTTAGTGTAGACTTTTGTTTACCTAGATTTGATGGCCTGAGGCCTAATTATTATCTGCGTGTGTTGATTGGATTCCGGTCGTGTTGACCGATATATAGTGACCGTGTAAGCCTTGTATAAAAATTGGTATTGTCATCCGTACAGGGGAGATGCTGTCGGATTTTGTCTGACAGGGTCTCCCTCGGGGCGTGACACCCCCACACTAAAGACAGTGGAAAAGAAGTGTCAACGTTCTCCAAAGACTTTTACGTTTCCTCTCTTTAACAATTTTAAGTTTCAATCTCATGAGCATGCTCAAGAAAATATTATGGGCCTTCGCAAGAAAGTAGTATATATTCTCATAGTGATGTATACTTTTTTAGAAAGAAGATAGACTTCTACATTAAATCTACACTAAAATGGGGATCATTTGATCAACAAGAGGAGCATCGTTTTCTTCGGATAGAAGGATGTTTGACCTATTCATTAGTGATGATTTTCTTACTAAAAACAAATTAATCTTCTCGGGGACTCATATTGAAAGAAATATATATTTTTGACATTATTACATAGCAATATCTACATGATAGCAAGGTCTTCACTAAAAGGAAGAGTACAACTTATTCATCAACAATGGTTTTCCCAAAGCTCATATTGGAGAAAGCATTATATTTTAATAGGGAAATTCAAAGCGAAGAGTTTTGTGTGGAGTAATATAAATAAGAGTTTTTTTTTTTTAAAATGGATTGTAATTTCTGAAAGAAAAATTGAAATAATTATGATTATTGACCAATTGTTTAGTTTGAACTTATTTTGGAGCAAGTTGTAGTTAGGATGCACCCATGCCTTCTTGTGTCATTCATCTTCTATTCTTTTCCCCGAGATTTAGATAAAAAGATACTTATGTATTCTCGACTTTGATCAAGAATGTATGGTCCGATAATATATATTATTTGCTAAAAAGTTTTTAAGGACAATTTGCATATCATCCAAGATCATTGAATAGGGTTACTAGCTAGAAAACAATGCAAACCCATCATCTAAGAACCTAAAGGTCCAAGACAAACAATATGGACATAAGCACAACACAAAACAAAATGGCAATAGCCTTTGTTTTATAGTACATGTTTGAACTTGCAAAGTACATTGAATGATTATGCTTAGAAAAGTGTGCCATTTTCTATAAAAACATGATTAAAATTAGGGTCGTAAACGAACTAAGTGCTCATGAACAAACTTGGTGTTCGACTCAGTAAGAGTTCGTTTACGTTCGTTCAATATGTATCAAAGTCAATTAATAAACAAGCTTGCACAACTTGATAAATTAAATAAACAAGCTTGAACACATATATGTTCGGCTTGTTAATGTTTGTGAACAGTGTTCGTGAACATTAACAAGTCGATTTATGATTATACTCTTTTAAAAATTATTTTTGAATTTATTTATACTCATTTATAAATCAGGATTAAATTAGTAAAATTTTAAATAAACAAACAAGTTTGACTTAAGAGCTTGATAACGTTTAAATAAGTCAAATTTAAACAAGCTTGAATTAAGCTTGATTTAAGCTTGATTCAAGCTTGAATCAAGCTTGATTAGAAGCTCGAAACCCATTAAACAAGTCAAGCTTAATTCAAGCTCAAGCTTAAAAAAAAAATACCAAGCCAAGCTTAAACAGATTTTTCAATAGCTTGGTTAATTTTAGGTTTGGCTCGGCTCGACTTGATTATCTTATCAAATAAGTCTGAACACTACAACGCTTGGCTTGGCTTGACTCGTTTACAACCCTAATTAAAATATGGACCCAATTAACTGAATAGAAATATAATGAGATGAGATGAATATATTATTGGTACAGGAGTATCAGATAATTGAATTTGGATTTTGATAATGATAAAAGATTTAAAATTAAATTATATTGTGATCTTATATACTATGTTAAGTTTATATGACTTAATAAGTTTGCAGCATCTAATTAGACAAAGAAAGTTTTAGTAGAGATCGAAGACACCAAGGAGTCTCGGTGGATCAACAGAGTTTAAATATCGGAGAGAGTTGGGGTGGTCTGAGGATCAAGGGCTAAGCAGGACCTTGTGTGTTAGCAAAGGTAAACAAGGTAAGAACCTTATGTGAAGTAGTTCTTCTGGGCAAGAAGAACTGGTAAGGTCGAGTCCTCCCTACAAGAATAACCTTAGGCATCAGTCCAACTAAGAGTTCCAGAGGAATACCAAAGTTGAGATCGGACTATCAAAAACTATTGTTACTATTATTTTGTATGTTGTGTTAACTTTGTGATGCATAAACTATCTAGGCTACTAAAATCATTCCATGGCGACTGAAAAAGATACAGGCAATTGGAACAGAGGTAGATTTGATCAGCTGAAACTATATTAGAACTGGATACTGCATCAACATTCAAGGCGCCTGGGCCAAGTCTAAGCAACTGGAAAGAAGATATATTTCAATAGCTAAAGTGAGATCAAGATTAAATCAGGAAGTGTCATGTTAGCATTCTAAGCGACTGGACTAGGTCCATGCATCGGGGAACGATAAACCCTAGCTGAATCGGATTCGATCTAGAGGAACTTGAGGCACCTGGAAAAGTCTATAAAAGAAGGGTTGGACAGAATTCCTAAATCAAGAATTCTAAAGTGCTCTTGCCCTCAACTTTTACAATCGACGATTAACTTCCGTGCTACGACTTTACAACTCTGACCACACTTCATTTGCATCATTTCGTGTCGGTATATTTATTTTTTGTTTCATTCGTACTTAATTTCTATAAGAAGTGGTAAGATTGTTACCGTTTTCTTAACATTTATAAGAAGCGAGTCTCTTACCTATAACGAGGAAGAAATATTCAGTAGATTGCCCACCAATAAACAATCTCAGATCGTGGACCTTCGATTAGAAGTCTTTTGACTATGAACCAAGTAAAAAATCTTTCATGTATTTTATCTTTACTTTCCGTTGTGAGTTACTTTTATATTACGTGTTTCAATAAAAAATGAAAAGAAAAATTTTACGCTATTCACTTCTCCCTCTAATATATTTTCGATCCTACATGTATATATATATATATGGCTAAAATGGATTTATCACCCAATAAAGGCAACAAAACAAAGGGGCTTGCAAAGTCTCATTTTGGGCCAAGGGAATAAGGGCTAATTAAATTGGGCTTTAATTGAAACCCAACGAAATTTATTAACCCAATTAGAAGAGAACGCAAATAGGTGAGCACAATGTTCAAAAATAATAATAATAATAAAGTGCATCCACTTAAATTGTAGTTGTTTGATTTTAAATTAAACAACCATTAGGGGGCAAATTAGAAAAGTCAAATGGGCATTGGTTCATGCCTTTTTTGTTGGGGGATCGAAACGGCCGGCTAGAGGGGGGTGAATAGCCCTCGTTCGTTGGATGTCGTATTTTGCTTGTCTACAAAATGTTAGCGCAAGCGGAATATGCAAATATAAATAAAGACAAAGCAAAAGATAAACAAACAATACAAACACCGAGATGTAACGTAGTTCACGGCTACGCCGCTAATCCACGGTCCGATTCGTCCACGGTGAATCACTCCGCCAAAGCCAATCACTATTGGTCTCTCCTTTGCACCAAGTTAGGTGGAGGTAACCTTTACAATCAAGATCACTCTTCTTACAATAAGATTGAAGTAAACGCAAGAAGAGTAGGGAATCGTGTATGACACTTTGGGAGAAGTTTAGAACTCAAGCATTAACCTCCCAAAGCCCCATCCCCTTCCTTTTTATAGAGGAAGAGAGTTTCTTCCCGTTGACAGAGCGATCGTGATGGCACCCATCGGATCGGCCTCGTAGCCGCTGCCCAATAACGGTGCCCACGTTGGATTCCATCCAGCGGTATTCATCGATCGATGGCACCCATCGATCGTGATGTCAATCGACCGAGTGCTCCACGAGATCGACTCCATTACGTGCGCGTGCCGCAGTGTCATCGATCATTGCCATCATCCTTGGTAGCCGATCGATTGATCCATCATCGATCGGCCCCGCCCGCCGGCCGGTGATCAACTTGATTCGGTGACTTAAACCAACGATCGAACCATCGACTCGATCGCGACATGGGGTCGGATCGGTGTCGAAAACTCATCCGACATTTGGCCAAATGGCAAAGTTTCACCTAAGAGCTACCCCTTCCCGGGTTACATTCGCTCACTCTCATCCCTCGGAGTCCCTCGCCTTCGAAGTTCTCTTCGTTCGCGGCCACGTCCCTCGGCAACATCAGGCGCACGACTCTGCAATGCTCCTTCGCGTCTCTTGCCTCGAAGTCTACTTCCTCCGGCTTCACTCCAAGCTCCTCGTCCGGCGGTCCCTCGGATGCTCCAAGCGCACGGCTTTCGCAAAGCTATCCTTTACCGACTCAAGGACCGAGTCATGAGATGTGAACCTCGCCACGGCTCCATGTGCGAATTACTAAGTCCTGCACGACTTCAACGCACATATCAAATCAACATAACAAACTAACTTAAACACTTTGCCACACACATCAAAACCTAATCATGGCAAGAGATTGCCCTAACAATCTCCCCCTTTTTGATGTGTGGCAATCCGTTTAAGTTAGGTAAAAACATTTGATAAAAATTTCTAAGGTAAGAAAGCATGTAAACATAAACATGATATAGCAACATGCAACTCCCCCTTAATCCATGAAACTCCCCATTCAAATTTCTCCCCTTATCATAATTTACTTAAACATAATTATTTCTCCCCCTTTGACACCATCAAAAAGATAAATACTAAGTTATAAACTTATGACATCAAGTCTAATGGAAGGAGAATACCAAAAATTGGACTAAAACCTGAATTTGGCCTTTAATGTTCTGATTTTCAGGCCATCAGTCGACTGGTTCAGACTACCAGTCGACTGGCACGCGATTTTCAGAACTTTCTGATTTTCGGACCGAAATTCAGAAATGCATTAAAAATTCCAGAAAATTTGAAAAATCATGAAATTTGGGAAACATATTTCTTTTAAGTGTATATATCAATGAAAAATAGTTTTTCATGAAAATTCATTATATTTCCCGAGATTTGTCAAAAATCCAAAAGGTTTAAAAAACCACTAGGTTTTTGATCATGTGAGTATCAAGTTTACCACCTAGTTTTGGTTCCAATTGTTTCAAAACATGAATACATAGATTTTAGATTAAGAAATTGTTTTGAAAACATATGAAATATCCAACCATGATCTTTGGGCAATATGTCTATGAATTAAACATAAGTCTTCCCCATGATTGGTCTATTATTGCTATTTTGATACTTTAAATGACCATCTAAATGCCATAGACATTAGTGGACATTTGTATCATCCTAACATCTCACTCATGCTAAATTTTCAATCATGGTAGCCTATAGTGAGTGTGAGATGTATCCTAGAGGTATTTGTATATACTTAACCATTATATTCATGCAATTCTATCAAGGTTAAGTATCACCCTAACAATCCATATGATCATAATGACATATATGAATGAATTACACATTATGACCATTAAATACATGTATTCATTGAATTGTTATCATGCATTAGGTATTATATCATGATAATAAGCAAAATATCACCTAAGGCATGATTTAAACCCTATTTCTCATGATTATGTGCCAAATATCAATATCATAAATCATGATTGCAAATATACATAGCAATTTCATTGATTATCATGATTTAAGCATTATTATCTATTTATGGGCACATTATCATCACCCAACACTATTTCAAAAATGTTGTCCCGCTATCCTAAGTCAACCAAAAATAAGATATAGGTGAATTCCATTTGGTTGACTATCCTAGGGTTTTCCTAACCCTTAAGGATGGATTTAGGAACCCAAAATAAGTTCTTTCCTATTGGGTTCACTAAATACTCCTTGGGAATCCATTTCCTAGCTATTACTTTCTTCTTATCTTGTCCCCTAACAATTAGGCATTTGTAGGTCTTTTCATTTTTCTTTTCTTTATAACCTAGGCCCTTTTTGTTGAAGCTAGCTCTTTAGCTCCCTATGATCATGTTCAAAGTGTTGGAGCCTATAGTGAATTTTTCTAGGGCTTTTGTCAAATAATCTACCTTTTCCCTTAAAGCCATATTTTCTTCTATGCATGCATCATTAACATCAAATGGCATATATTTATCATGTGAACATGCATCATCATCATTATCATTAAAACATGCTTTTTCTAATTTTTGCTCTAATTCCTTAATTTGGTCAAGCATGCTTTTGTTCTTTTTCTTGGCTCTAAATAAGTCCTTAGTGAGGCTAGAAATCATAGACATAATTTGCTTAGGGGATAGATTTGTTACCTCACTTACCAAATCCTCTTCTTCGGATGAAGATGATGTAGAAGCTCCCCCTTCACTTGAGCTCTCTCCACTTGAGTTTGATTCTTCATTTTCGGTGGAGGAGAAATCCAAGTCATCGAAGGCCATCAATGCAAGGTTGGAGTAGACATGCTCTTCTTCATCGGATGAGGAAGAGGAAGAAGGGTCATCCCATGTCTTGGCCTTGAATGCTTTGGCCTTCCCCTTTTCCTTTGCCTTCTTTTCCTCTTTCTTCTTGCTCCCCTTCTTCTTCTTCTTTTCTTCCTTCTTTTTCCTTTCTTCTTTGCTCTTGTTTAGGAGAGGACAATTATCCCTTATATGTCCTTTCCCTTGAAAATTGTAGCAAATGACCTTCCCCCTAGGTCTTCTTCTCCTATCATGAGATTTATTAAATTGAAAACCTTTTAAAGCACGCCTTACCCTCCTTACCATATACGCTTCTTCCGTGCTATCCATGGAGGAGGAGGAGGATGCTTCATCATCATCGGAGGAGGGGATCTCTATCTTCTTCTTCCCCTTGTTGGCCAATAATGCTACTCCTCTTGAAGGTTGGATTCTAGGCTCTTCAACTATTCCTTCAAGTCTTGTTTCATGAACCTCCATGGTTGAGAAGAACTCCTCCAAGATGCTCACTTCTAAATTCTTCGAGATATAGAAGGAGTCCACCATGGAGCTCCACTTTGAGGATCGCGGAAAGGCATCTATAGCCTTCATAACCATATCCCGGTTTGATAGCTTCTCACCTACACTTGACAAACCAGTTATAATTTCCTTGAAATGAGAATGCAAGGAAATTACCTTTTCTCCATTTTCTAGTTTAATGTTATTGAGTTGGGAGTGAAGAAGATCTCTCCTTGCTAGCTTCACCTCGGATGTGCCTTCATGAAGCTCAATTAGCTTCTCCCACATCTCCTTGGCACTTAGGCATTCTCCAATTCGGTTAATCTCTTGTTGGGGGAGCACATTGAAAAGATGATGCTTGACTTTTGAGTTTGCAAGGTGCTCTTCCCTTTGCTTTTTTGTCCACCTAGACTTCTCTATTGGCTTCCCTTCTTCATCCCTTGGCAAAACGAAACCGGATTCCATTGTAATCATAATATCAAAATCCGTTTCGAAAAATACCTCCATTCTCTTTTTCCACCAAGAGAATTCGCCGTCGAACTTCGGTGGGTGGATGTTGGAGTCGGCCATTTTGAATGTTGCTTGTTGTGGCGGTTAGTCCTCGACAAGCTTTCCTTGGCTCTGATACCACTTGTTGGGGGATCGAAACGGCCGACTAGAGGGGGTGAATAGCCCTCGTTCGTTGGATGTCGTATTTTGCTCGTCTACAAAACGTTAGCGCAAGCGGAGTATGCAAATATAAATAAAGACAAAGTAAAAGATAAACAAACAATACAAAAACCGAGATGTAACGTGGTTCACAGTTACGCCGCTAATCCACGGTCCGATTCGTCCACGGTGAATCACTCCGCCAAAGCCAATCACTATTGGTCTCTCCTTTGCACCAAGCTAGGTGGAGGTAACCTTTACAATAAAGATCACTCTTCTTACAATAAGATTGAAGTAAACGCAAGTAAGAAGAGTAGGGAATCGTGTATGACACTTTGGGAGAAGTTTAGAGCTCAAGCATTAACCTCCCAAAGCCCCATCCCCTTCCTTTTTATAGAGGAAGAGAGTTTCTTCCCGTTGACACAGGAGCAGTCGACTGATGGCACCCATCACGATCGGCCTCGTAGTCGCTGTAATAAATAACGATCGCTTTCCACGCGTTGGATTCCATCCAGCGGTATTGGCATCGATCGATGGAACCCATCACGATCGGCCGATGTCAATCGACCGAAAGTGCTCCACGAGATCGACTTCATTACGTGCGTAGCAGTGTCATCGATCGATCGTTCCTTGGCGGTCGATCGAGCATCCGATCGGCTATGCCATGCCGTGATCGGTGATTAACTTGATTCAGCTGACTTAAACCAGTCGATCGAACCATCGACTCAGAGCAGTCGACTGTCATGACATGGCAGTCGACTGGTGTTGGGAAAACTCATCCGACACTTGGCCAAATGGCCAAGTTTCACCTAAGAGCTACCCCTTCCCGGGTTACATTCGCTCACTCTCATCTCTCGGAGTCCCTCGCCTTCGAAGTTCTCTTCGTTCGCGGCCACGTCCCTCGGCAGCATCAGGTGCACGACTCTGCAATGCTCCTTCGCGTCTCTTGCCTCGAAGTCTACTTCCTCCGGCTTCACTCCAAGCTCCTCGTCCGGCGGTCCCTCGGATGCTCCAAGCGCACGACTTCCGCAAAGCTATCCTTCACCGACTCAAGGACCGAGTCATGAGATGTGAAATTCGCCACGGCTCCATGTGCGAATTACTAAGTCCTGCACGACTTCAATGCACATATCAAATCAACATAACAAACTAACTTAAACCCTTTGTCACACACATCAAAATCTAATCATGACAAGAGATTATCCTAACATTTTTCACCCCTCAAGGATACCCCTTAATCCCTTAAAAAAAAATATATCTAAAATCTCACTCATCGAGTGATTGATCATATTCTTCTTCAACTCTTCTCCTTCATTTCTCTTCTCTAAGAGTTTCAAGCCATTAAAAATTTATCGGAACTCAAAATTTAAAGTGCTTTTATTTTGTATCAAAAGTCATTATATCTTAGCAAATGATTGTTGATAAATAATTTATTTCAAAGTATGTTAGCATGTGTAAGGGGTGACTAGGCAAATGGATGATTGTACATCAACGATGACTAACTTGAAGGGATACATTGACCAACCCAAAAACGACGGAGAACGGCGATTTACTAAACAACGTATGTGAAGTTTAAAATTGTCCAAATAATGTCTTATATTTTCATATTTATCAAATAGCGCATTTAATTTCACTTTTATCCCTCCTGCCAAATGACGACGTCTTTGAAATTTAATTTCGGACCATATTTGAATGATTACGTGAATATGAGATGATATTTGGATAATTTTAAATTTCACATGCGCTGTTTGGTAAATTTGCAAAAACGATGAATCGATTAACTTTTAGTCATGAATCCTACAACACCAACCATCAACAAAATGATAAGCTCATCATTTGACTAATGAAAAACGACATCGATCAGTATTTTTCAATAGCAATTTTAAAATGATATTAATGTTCGCAACTAACACTTGTCCAACTTCTAGAAAGGAGAAATTAGAGAAATTTTTAAAGACTAACTTTAAGAGGCGGAAATAGAAAAATTTCATTCCACCTTGTAAAACTAAATTTGTTCAAGTTCTTGTCAAAGGATGCTCTTGCCGTGTACTAAGATGAAGCATTGATTGCATGGAATGAGAAGGAAGAATTAGTCTCCACGGGGATGACTTGATGGTAAAATAGGATGGTCGCTTTGGAAACGGACTGGGGTCGATTCCGGATGAGGAGTCTAAAATCTCTCTTGGCGTCAGATGACCCCCTCTGTCTTGCTACCGTATCCAGGGATATAGTCTCCCCGTGATTTACCTCCCTTTCACTGTAGCCCTGGGACGAGTGACAAGAGGCTACTAGTTGGACAGATTCCTAATTTTTTGGAGAAAAAAGAATTATATCCTCAATGAATTGAACGACGGATTATATAGTATGTATAATTTTGTTGTAACAATTAATGATTTGTGAAAGTCTCTCGATAAAAATTATAAAGCAAAGGATATTAACTCGAAGAATTCTTGGAGTTCAAAATGATAAGACTCTAGATCACGAGAAGGAAAATCTAAGGGGGCATTTGGTTCGTAGAGAATTTTCTATTTTCTGTTTTCTGTTTTCATTCTCTCTTTTTTCAGAAAATTGAAAACGAGTTTTTTTTGTTTTCCAGTTTTCCAGAAAACGCTCTTTTATTTTTTGGAAAATGAAAATGGAAACAGAAAATGATTATTTCTCGTTTTCCAGTTTTCCAGAAAGCGCTATTTTATTTTCTGAAAAATGGAGATGGAAAATGCATTTGGTTCGTGTTTTCTCGTTTTCGCAGAAAATGAAAATAAAAAACGGAGAAGAAAATACTTACCAAATACCCCCTAAGAGTTACGGGAGATGCTATAAGGGATCAATGTCGAAAGTATGAATATTTGTGAATCCTTTTAGGTGGTTGCACAACAATGAGTGAATTTGATCTAGATAAGTACTAACATAAAAAAAAAATGGCACCCCTAATAGTGGTCATAATCAAACTGTCAAGAAGTTTAAGGGAAACTACTACATTTGTAAGAAACCCAACCATAGGACCAAGAACTATCTTACCATAAGTAAAAACTAGGCAACCAAAGATTAGGTGGTACATCAATGTGAAAGAGTCACCCATTACTGAAATGTAAGATTTTGGGACAAAAAGATGATGCGTTAATTTCAGACGTTTTTCATCATATGTGATACAATTAGATGAAGAGAGATAAATTATAAAGAATATTTTTATTCGATCAAGAATTTATACAGTGAAAGAATAGACATTCCGAATAACTTTACAATTTTCAAAAATTAATTTTTATTCTTTATGACAACTCTATTGTCCGTACTAACTACTTAATTCTTTAGTAGAAACTACTTAAATGTAAGACCTAATGCTCATTGTGGTTCGTGCCCTCAAGGGACTCTGGTGGGAATGACATGACATACCTACACCATTAAGTGTAGAACCAATGAAGCGACACTGGATGAGAGTGGACCGGTGAACAACTAAAAAATGGAAATAAAACTAACTTGAGTACAAAGTTTTAAGTAACAAGATAGATATGTTGAAAATTAAAAATCAAAGCAAAGCAATACTAGCATATTAAATTAATATGGTCCAAATCCCTAGTCTCACTCCATAACCTACTAAATTGTTGCTACGTGATGATTAAAATATGATGAAATTTATGGATAAGACAAGAATTGATATTGAAGGAGATTTAAATTTTTTTTCTTGATTCAGATGATCTCCATGTGTCTTGGCCACCACGTCAAAACTCATAAGATCCTCTGTGATTTATCTCTCTCATAATGATCGTGGAATAGACCGATAGAGATCACTAGGTTGATGGATTCTAACATTTTGCAATTAGGTGAGTCCCTCCTTGAAAATTCCACTAATTGTATTCTTTTTGAAGAGGTGGAAAAATTTTGTACAGAAGCCTCTCATTTTTCTAGAATATGAAACAAATAAAACCGTAAAAGAAAGCTTGTGAGAAAATATAAACCTTGCACGAGATTGAAGGTAGTGTTTTAACAAGAATAATAAAGCTAAAAACAAATAGAGTGTAGATTTTGAACTGTAGATTTGTTTTGCGATCGTTGTGGTTTAGCTTTACTTGTCCCTCTATTTATAGTCTTTTGATTGAGTTTGAATAAGCTTCACACATTTTTTTTTTAATTTCAATCTTAAAATTTGGATCACAAAAGTTATCAGTAGATATTTTCAATTAAATTTATTCTTATTCAATTCAACTAGATAATATTGCAAGTTTATTTGTCGACGTATCATAATTCTAATTGACTCAAATATTACCAAAGCAACTTAAATCTAATATATAGTTGACTCAAATGATTATTGTCGTAATTTTTATCCTTAATGAATATTTTCTTGAGTCAACCCAAAAAATCTTCAGTGGACTAAAATCGATAGAGAGTAGGTTGTCTTAAACAATGAACTCAAATCGAATAAACTCTCATTCAGTTGGCTCAAGTTGAAATAAAGTTCTTTTGTTTATAATCAAAATGTCTTTAGTTGAATTGATCATTCAATCGACTAAATTTTTTTATCAAATTTAACTTAATTCTATTGGTGCAAGAAACACTAGATGATCAAGTCAATATTTTGATATACGACAAAGGATTTAAAGTTAGATGTTATATATTTTAACAAGTGTATAAAGTGTGTAGTTGCAAGAAATTTGACAAATAAATTCTTAGTGGGTCAAAAGGATTAGACACTAAACAGGTGAAATCTTAATGGGCCAAGAGGATTAGATACTAAGCAAAAGAAATGTTGGTGGGTTAGGAGGACTACATACTAGATTGGTGAAGCTACGATGGATTAGGTGGATCGAACATCAAGCATGAGAACTCTAGATGAGTTGACAAATTAGACATCTGACATAAAAATCTAAATTGGTCAATCAGACTAGATATTTGGCAAAGATAAAAAGTCCTGGGTAATGAACCAAGGTAAGTCGAAGAGAAGACCTTCAAGCAAAGTTGTGAGAAGTGTTTTTTTACACTGGGACGAGAGTAAACTTGCAACTATGCATGGATCTGACTAAGAAACCAATAAAAGTTTTATTGTCAAGGTTGCCTACAGTAACTATCTTAATAATGAATATACATTATATTTGTGTGATAGACTAACCATGTGTTGCAAGAGTATTTTAAGTTCTAATCTCGAGAAACTAGAGGTTTGAGCGATCAGAGATAGTAATAAACTTTGATTGGTATAAGTGTTAATGTAGGGAGACAATTTTCGACTCCAAGCTATTAGATGTGATCCAGGTGACCGATGGGCCCAATCAATAGATATTACAAAGATTTATCTGGCCATTGGCCGCCAAATAGGCATCTGATCAATTGGAGATGGTTGTTGGTGATCGAAGACTAGATAAGTACTCCTTAATAGACAAAAGTCAAGCTAGGGTGATTGTATGAGCTTCCAAACACCTAAATCACCTATTTAAATAGGAGTCTATATATAGTGATACTTGTATTATCAACTCATCATCAAACTAAGTGCTCTACACGTTTTAAAAGCTCTGTGCTCATCCAGGCACGCTCTTTTGGTGGCTCTAGCTACTAATCTTTAATATATTTGATTTAGCTGTCTTTTTTATATGTGTATTTGATCTTTGTCCTTATACATGTTCATTAATATCATATCAATTACTATCTATAAGAAGATTTTTCCACCTATGAAGTTCTTCAAAAAGAAGAAAGTTAATGGTGATTTTGGAGAAAATCCACCTCATAGATCATAGGTTCATGGAGTAGCAATTTAAGGGTTGTGAACTACGATAAATCATCGTATCACCGAGCTTATTGTGAATTTACTTTACTTTTGCTACTTAATTTTTATTAACTCTGATTTAGTATAATTAATGTACATAAAAACACTATGACCTTGACTCTAATTTTCACATAAATCTTACAAATTCAAAATAAATTTCATCTAGAGGTGAGCAAAATCTCAATTAAACTGACTAATTGAATTGATCAAATTATGAAGTTTAGTTCAGTTAATTTAGAAATTTAATTATTTTTTAAATCTTGGTTATTTCAATTTTAAAATTTCAAATTCAATTAAACTAATTAAACCAAATAGATATCAATCAACTGCTTTGAGCAGTCAACTGTTAAACTTGAATCATACAATGACTATGCAATTCAACTATTAAATGTGTTTGACTAAACTATCCAATATTATTCAATTGATCTCATTATCAGTTGATTGATAAAAAAGTTTGATTAATTCGACAACTGACTGAATTAATCAATTTTATATTAAAGTTGATTAGTTTAGTTTGCTTGGCTTTAGTAGCAAAGTTTGATCAGTTTGATTTAGCCAATAAAAGTTTGGTTAGTTTGGTTTAGATTTGTTCTATTTGATTTTTAGTTGAATGCTCACCCCTAACTTTGTCCACAGACAATAACCTAGAACATATTTCTTTGGTTGAGTGCACACCTAGGTAAAAGTCTATCCCAAAGTCATGATTCCAAGTCATTTGTAATCTCTCAGGACTCAATCTTCATATACAAATAAGCCTTGCCTTTGAGTCTTCTTTACCAAGAAGTCTCATCTCTAGGTCTTTCTCATTTATCAAGATGTCTCATCTCCAAATCTTTCTTATTTGCTAAAAGGTCTCACCTCCAAATATTCCTTATCGACACCTTATCACACTCAACTCCCTTTTTTTTTTCTTTTCTTTTTCCATCTATTAAAGTCTATTTGGAGTTTTCCTTTTACTAATATTTGTTGGACTTTATTGTCTGCCAAGTATAATACTGAGAAAGTATAATATATATTCCTATAGTTAAAATCTTTGTTGATATGATTGATGCATGCAACATCAAATGATTAGACCAAAGTTTTGATGTACAACAAATGATTTAAAATTAAGCACTAGAGTTTTTTTATATGCTTGTTAAGTATATAGGTATAAGTAATTTGGCGAAGGAAGTCATGGTAGATTAGGAAAATCAGATATCAAACAGAAGAAGTTTTAATAAATCAGGAAGATTTGACATTAGACAGCGGAAGTTCTAGTTGTTAAGATCTATACGTGCTAGAGGAGGTGAATAGTATACTTTTTTTGATTGAATCATTCTTAACTAAAAAGTTATGACACGATAGATAATAAAAAAGAACAAGAACACAACAATTTATGTAGTTTGACAACCTCGCAAGGTTTCTACTCCATAGACTATATTTCAGTCGTAAGCCACTAAACTATCTCCTTTTTAGACACCTTTCGGATGTGAAAAAATCTCTTATAAATTTCACAAACATCCAAACAATTAACTTAAATAAAATAATGATAAAATAAAGTGTACACAAACTTTTGGATCTACTTTAGAAGCTCTGAATGCAATTACATTCGCCTTGAAATTTTCTGAATCTCATGAATAGGTGACTTGAGAGTTTTTTCACAGTAGGTATATAATTGATTGCTTTTTGATTGATTTCAAATGAAACTATCAATCTATCTTTTATAGTCCTGTTCTGAATGCTCGAAAGCCCTTTTGGACCCTTGATCGGTGTCGATCCGATTTGACTCCTCCAGCTCATATCCACTTTTGGTCACCCAAACTCCTTTTGGGTACCTAGATACTGATGTGACAAAACTGTGTTAACATATGATCGATCTAATTTGGTTGGTCTTTATCCCAGTATGGTTGCCTAGATGCTGACATAGCAGGACACCATTGACAATCACTCTTCGATCACCACATCATCATGTACCTAGACTTGATATGGACTTGACTTGTACTTGGAATCTGATTACCTGGATAGCATTCGGGCATTTAGATCTGATATGAGAACCCATATCCATATGATCCAGTTGACCTGATCCTATATTATAAGATTAAGTGCAAACAAACAAATTGAGTATTTAGTCTACTTGACATACTATAGTTTTACTTGTTTAGAATTCACTTCTCAAGGCTTCTCTCTTTCCAAGCATTCAATCTTCGATCAGCTTGGATTTTACCTTGCTCGAAGTTCACTCTTCTAAGATTTCCTCTTACCTAACGCTTACTCCCCTAGGACTCTTCCCCTTGCTTATAATTCACTCCTCTAATACTTCCTTTTGCCTAACGTTCACTCTAGGATTTTTTCCTTTCTTGGAATTCACTCCTCTAAGACTTTTCCTTACCTAAGGTTCACTCCCCTAGGACTTTCTCTTACATAAGGTTCACTTCGTTAGGATTTTCACTTCCACTACCTAACGTTCATTCCCTTAAAACTTTTCTCACTTACCAACTCATTTTCAAGTATCTAGTCAACCTTGTTGACTTACTTGGAGGGTCTCCCACTAAACTCTGAGAATTGATTAATACACTTGTAATTTTTCTACTGACCATATAAACAAATATATTGTCTAAATATCATCATCCTGCTCACGTAGTAGTTTTTTTCTTTTATGGAAGATGAAGATTATATAGAATAATGGGTGATTACCTATTATCCATGTCTCATGCCCCAACGTGGGCAAGGAAAAAACATCTCTCACTTGCACACGAGGACATTTCATGTTCATCACTATATCACATCTCATGTGATCCATCATATCATCTTACCAGGCTTTCACATAGAGTTAGACATCGTGAAACTTGCGAGTAAACCTACAAACAAAAACTGCTCAATGCACATGTTAGGATGACTGAGTAGTCATCATTGTATCATAAAATATAAAATCTCACTACACTCCAGATCCAAGACTAATTACATTCATTGAGCTTCTTTCCTCATCGAAAATAATCCCCAGACTTTGCTTGACATTATATTCACTAATATATTCATAATTAAGGGGTTAATTATAAATGACCAACATAGTCGAGAACCTATTGGGTCACATACACTAGGGGTGATCTCGAGGCGTAAAACAAGCCTGAGAATGAGATTCTCAATGAGAGAGGATGTATCTAGTTGGACTAGCCAAGAGAGTGTGAAACGGAGGCTATGAAACTTTCTATGACCTTGTCAGACTTAGCATGGTCATATCGTACCTAAATGAAGTCAAACAGATCATACAAAGCATCACACGACCGTGCCTAGCTCTAGCCGAAAATGGCCAAAACTCTGTGCATAGTAGGACACATGGCCAACTGTGTGTAGTGGCACAGTCAACCATTTGTAAAACATATGGCCGTGTCACAGCTTTGCAAATTTTGGAATTTTTCTTATAGAAATTTCTTGGGTTGTTCTTACCTTAATTATGGGATAATTATGAAAAGAAAGGTTCTATTTAAGCCTTCTTAGATGCCCTAATCAAGAGATTTATAAATATATCCCTTGATATTCTTTGAAGGCAACTCTTGATTTTCTTTCTTGGTAGGTGTCTTTTCTCTCTCTCTTTCCTTCTCTTGTCTCTGTCGGTTGGTTAGCACCAATCGGAGACAAAGGCTTGCTGCTCTAGGAGTTGTCTCAGGTGATCCCAGCATGGATACTGATAGAGGCAAGACTCATTGGTCTTGCTTGTAGTTTCGACAAATTTGATAAGAATCTCAAAGGTATAACTTCTCTCCTTTTGTGTGTTATGCATGAGATTATGTCAATAACAAGGATTCCTAACCCCCAGGGGATGTCTGGGATGAAATAAAAAATATTTTATTTTCTTTATTCCACTGTGCATGATTCCAGAGTCTCCAACACATGTTAGATTATAAATATTATCTAACTATAAATGATTATCCAAACATCAAAAGTAATTAACACTTGGGGCATTCTTGCACTAACAATTACCTCTTTTTTGATATTTGACAATCATTTAAGTTGAGTCTTTAAATATGCAATAAGAACATCATATGTCACGATATGAATTCTAACTTAAATATTTCCCCTCTTCCCCTTTGACACACATAAAAAAGAGAGAGAAAAATATTTAATAAAGCATGTATGAATAGGGTGTTTATGCTTTGAATTAAGGTATAAAATATACTTAAGGCTCCCTCTTAATCCAAGACACATTCAAATTTTAACATGTTGAGCAAAATATGAAAACATGAATAAAAATATTACCTCACTTTGCACCAACAATAAAGCAAGTACACATAAGTCTTGGGTTTAGATATAATTCATAGGAACCCCTTAACCATTGCACTAGTTTTCCTTTCTCCCCCTTTTGCCTTAAAAAATATCATTTAAAGGTTCCTCTAATCATATCATGGGGGTAAAATTTGCTAGGATTGACGTTAGATGGCTAAGTTAAGCTCATGGACCCAAAAATAGGATTACTAGTCGACTCAGAGAGGCACTAGTCGAGTAGTCTCTACAGTAGTCGACTAGTAACTGCTGAAAGTTTCAGTTTGGGTTTTCAGTCAAAATTCTGAAATATATAAATAATTCTAGGGGTGTCAAAAATTCATAAAATTTTGAGAAACATTAGTTAATCCATATTCTATCTATTGTTGGAGGGAGCATCATTCTTGTGTTTTGATGTATGCCCCAAGGTTTAATGGTAGGATGAACCTATGATTTAATATGTGTTAAGTGTACAAGTTTAACAGAAAGTCCTAGTAGATCGTGTTGACCAGATACTAGGTAGATATCTTGAAAGATCGGAAGGACCGGACACCAGGCATGATGTCCAGATGGGTCGAGTGGACTGGACATCTGGCATGAAGACCGATTGGGTTAGGAGATCGGACAATCACATAAAGTCCAGCTGGGTCAGGGAGACCAGACAACTGGTGGAAGTTCTGATGGGTCAGATCAGATGTCAAGAATGGTAAGTCCGATAGAGCAGTCAGTAGGTAAGCCTCAAGTGGAGAGGTGAGGTCGAGTCCTCTGTAGGGGACAAAGCTAGGCGTTGATCCAACAGATAGTCCACGTGGGACTTAGAAGTCGAGATCGAGCAGTTTTACTATTGCTATCATGTTTTATATTATTTGCTTGTGCTAATCTCGTTTTGAAGGGATTAGTCGACTGAATGGATTCTAGTCAATTGAAGTCCAGTCGACTGGGTACGAGTTAGTCGATTGGATACCTAGTTGGCAAGGTTAGCTAGTGATCGATCGAAGATTTGGCAGCACAGATGGAAAGTGTTTCATTCGACTGGGGAGTTTCAGTCGACTGGAGAGGCAAACTTCCCGATGCAGAGCCAGGTGACCTAGAGTCGACTGGGGCGTGTTCAGTCGACTGGAAGACCTGAAGTACCATATCGATGGGTTGATGTGGAGTCGACTGGAGGGCATTCCAGTCGACTAGAAAAGTTTTATAAAAGAAATGCACGACCAACTCCGAAGACAACTTATCTTCTACATCCAAGTGTTGCTACTATTTGTCTTCATCCACAAGGGCTTCATCCCTTCACGAAGATGCATTTCTGACACTCCGTGCCTACTTCAAAATATTCAAAAGTGTCGCTATAATTTAGATCTTAATATTTGTATTCATTTTCGCTTTTATGTACTTAATTTCAAAAAGAAGGTAGAGTGTTACCTATCTCTCATTTTTGTAAAAAGTGAATCCCTCCGAAGTCGAGAGTTCTTGAGTTGGAGGGTATTAAGTGATTGTCCATCGAGGTAGCTCTCGGAAGAGCTACGAGCCTTAGAGTAGCAACCCGACTAGGGTTGTGAACCAAATATAAAGTTTGTCTCTTTATTTCATTTATTCCACTGCGTGCTCATATTTTAAAATATAAAATAAGTTTTTAAAATCTAAGGAAAATTTGTAACCTCCGAGATTCACCCCCTCTCTCGGAGTAATTCGATCCTACAATTGGTATCAGAGTGGGAGCGCTCCAAATTTGGCGCAACCACCAACGAGAACATTAGGGATTTTCTTTAGTTTTAGCATTTTTATCTTTTAATAATTTTTGCATTAGAATAAATTTTTAATATTTGTCTTGCTTTAGTATAAATTTACTTTTTTGCACAATATTATTTAATTTTTAAAACTCTAGGAATATATTTGAAAAATAAAAATCTATATTTTTTAATATAAAAAATATCGTATTTAGAGGGTCTAAGCACTGTTCGCCCTCCTCTCTTTAACAAAGAGGATTTTCTCTCTTGGAAAAGGCGAATGGAGTATTTTTTGAAAATCGACCTCGAGGTTTGGTTTTCGATTAGGAAAGGGTTTGTAGCTCCAGTAGACGACTCGGATGAGTTGTTAGAATCGGAGAAATGGACTGCAAATATTAGGAAAAAAAGCTTAAGTCGATTGCAAGGCTTTAAACACCTTGCAATGCAGACTTACGTATGAAGAGCTAAGTCGAGTCGGGTCAATTCAAAATTCTAAAGAATTATGGGATAAATTAATTAAATTACATGAACAGGCTAACTTGAGTCAACTTGAGGATGGTTTAGTTTGATGGCAGGAACAAACAAAAAAGGAAAGAAATCCAAATCGAGAAAAAGGAAAAGGAAGGAAGCATCTAAGGCAAACTTGGACAAGTCATCATCGGAAGAGTCAGATGCGGAAATATCAACGACATGCTTCGTAGCACTCATTGTCACGCCCCGAGGGAGTCCCCGCCAGACGAAAATCCGACAGCATCTCCCCTATACGGGTGATAATACCAATTTTCATACAAGGCCTACATGGCCACTATACATCGGTCAACACGACCGGAATCCAAAAAACCCACGCAGGTAATAATTAAGCCTCAGGCCATCAATCAAAGTAAATAAATAAAATCTATCACTTCTTAACTTACCCCTTCTGCCATCTGGGCAGGAATACTCATCCAAATCCAATCCAAAATAAAACTCCGAACCAATGTCCATAAAGACCATAACAAAAATCTCCATACCTCCACAAGTACATAACCAAAACAAACACAAGTCCTACACACTTCATCTAATTAAAAACCAAAACCATAAGACCAATAAAACCTATCCATTTCGACGAGGGGGGATTGACAGCTGGACTCTCCTGGCAGTTTCAACCTGAAACAGATGTAAAACAACGGGGTAAGTTCAAAGAACTTAGCGGATAATAGTCGATATGCATAGCAAGATATAGCTAACAATAAGAATCATGCCAGTACAATCTCATATAAATAGGGTATGCAAGCAAGAAATACAAAAGGACTGTACTTACCTGAATCTTCTGCCCTGATACAGGAGTATGTGCCATACTATAAGAGATAAAGTCATCACCATATACAAATATGAATCCTGTATGCATGACAATCATATGCAACATCCAAGGCAGCAATCAAAATGTAGCAAACACAATACAAATGTTATCCATGCAAAATATATGTCGTGCAAATGACATGGTCACCCCTGACGCCAGTCAGCCGCCTCACACGCGATGGTGAAGCCGAGTGGGTAGGGCTATGATAATTGTGCACTCTGTCATCACTGCTCCTTAGTGACCGAGTGGACAGGATGTTGTCAGAGTACACCTATCCTCCTGCCCCAAACAGAGTGGGGGAGCTAAGCTCTCATCTCCCAGTGTCATAGACCAGAGGAGGGATCCCTGCCCGCTACAACGCTGCCTCATCGCTACCCATGAGCGGACCAGCGGAGTCTGACAGAGCAACTACACACACCCTCCTGATGTACCACTAACCCATGAGTGGCAGTGTGTGCAGGCCATGTAACTGGCTGCGGGCTCAACTATAAAGGAACCCCGTCCAGCCAGCATGCAATCATGCAAGATGGTGCATGATACTAAAGTATGTAAATCCAATTAAAAATACCTATCCGAATAATATGCACAATCAATAAGTGCATATCTATGATCCAAGTAACTATGATCCAAATAAAACAGGGATGATATAATCATAACCGATCAAATGCATGTATCTAGTAGACACAAAAACATACTAGGCATATATATACATGAAAATTATTGCAAGCTATCCTAACTAGCATATCAACATGACTATATCTAGGAGATAAGTCAAAATACCCGCCTGAATAAAAATGTCCGTAAAAAGAACCAGATCGTCACGACCAGGGACCTGCCTCGTGACCAAAACCTGCATATAGCATAACTATTGTTAAGCACAAAATGCAATCCACCAACAAATCGAATACTTAATCGATTTTGTTCGTAACCCAATTAACCCAAACCACTTCCAATTGTCCCTAATTTTCCAACCCTTTCCCAGTCGGTCAAAAACCCCACATCATAAAAAATCTGCACAAAACTCCAACACCTAACCGTGTACAACCGATATCACCCAAATGGACTCTTACATCCCTCTCAACAAACAACATACTCCAATCACAGTTGTACAACCCAAAATCTAGCAATTCACAGCTAAAATAGAGAGAGCTAGATCAACTTACCAGCACTTGAGACTCCACCGATAGAATTTCCCCACCTTTGCCTTGTTCGCCGGGAAAGTCCACTGCCCAATTTGCAAATTGAGCTCAAACACAAGAATTCACAGCTATTAACTAGGTCTCGCCCAAGGTAAGGAGAAAAATTAGCGCTTACCCATTCCTGATGACAAACGACACTGGAACCCCCTCCTAATCTCCTTGGTTCGCCGGAAAAATCCAACGCCAATCGCTGCCCCATATTTCAAACTTCGCCGGCAGAATTTGTCGCTGCCCTAACCCCAGGTTCTTGAGCTCCGGCGAAGATGGCGACCTTCGTTCAGATCTCACTGCAGCAAAAACCCACCACACCGACAGCCCAACCTACTTCCAATCTCGAGCTCTACACACGCGATCTTGCCCCAGCTTCGATCTGGAAGAACAACTCCCACTTCGAACCACCGCCTAGCCGCTGCTAGCCTCCGTCTATTCCGGCAGAGACCTCCGTCGCAGATCAATACGCAGTGGTGACTCCTCTGACCTAACTTCCGACCACGTGCTCGCTCACCGCTGGCGTAAGCCTGCCGCCCTTGCTTGACCGGGGGAAGATCGCCAAGAGAAAGGGCGTCGAGAGGGTCGGCAGCCAGAGGTATTGCCGGAGTCGCGTGCGTGTGGGGCAGGGTTGGCGACCGCGAGGGCTCGGGCGAAGGCCATCGGCTAGCACACAGAGGGTCGTCGGGGCGGCGGTCAGATGCGAGAAGGGCGGCGCCGGCGAAGGGGAGCACAGCGTGACCTTGGCGTCGGGCAGCGAAGGGAAGAAACCGTCGCGTGAGGAAGAGGCGTCGGCATGGCGGGGGAAAAGAAAAAAAAATAAATAGAAAAATAGAAAACTTAGGTTTTCTATTTAAAACTATAGGTTAATAAAATTTATTAACCCCTCAATACTGATAAACCAAACAGGCCTTTTAAAGGCCCATTTTTCTTATCCCGTAAATATCCCGTACAAGCTCCGTTTAAATCCAGAAAAATTCCGAAAAAATTCCTAAAATTTCCTAAAAATCCCGAAAAATTTCCAGGATTTTTTCCTTGATTATTTGGCCATTTAATTTAGTATTTTAAATTTCAGTATTTAACACTCTCCCCCACTAATAAAAATTTGGTCCCCAAATTTCTTACTCAAATGTATCTCGAGTAAGAGATACCACAAGTACTGAAAATATATCTCATGTACCTTAAGTAAACAGGTGGGGGGATTGAGCTCTGATCTTTTCCTCAAGTTCCCAAATAGCCTCCTCATCGATGTGATGACTCCACCCGACTTTAACAAGTCGGACAATCTTGTTCCGTAACCGTCATTCTTTGTGATCCAAAATCCGTACCGGAACCTCTTCGTAAGTAGCATCAGGTTGAATGGAACTTGACACATCTGAAAAAATATGTGTAGAGTCTGACACCTACTTCCTTAGCATGGACACATGAAACACATCATGGATACCAACCAAAGACGGTGGTAGCATTAGGCGGTAAGCGACTGCTCCGATCCTCTCCAAAATCTCAAACGGACCAATGTATCTTGGAGCTAACTTACCACGGTGGCCAAATCTCTTCACCCCTTTCGTGGGTGAGACTCGCAGGAATACATGATCACCAATAGAGAACTCCAGAGGTCTCCATCTCCGATCTGCATAACTCTTCTGACGATCCTGCGCCTCTGCAATCCTACGTCTAATATTACGGACCAACTCTGCCTCATGCTGAGCTCTCTGGGGTCCTAACAACTGAGCCTCCCTAACCGCCTCCCAGAAGGTGGGTATCCGACACTAACTACCATACCATACTTCAAACACTGCCATTTGGATAGCTGAATGATGGTTGTTGTTGTAGGCGAATTCCACTAATGGCAAGTGGTCCTCCCAGTTGCCCCCGAAATCCATCACACAGGACCTCAGCAAGTCCTCTTGTGTCTGAATGGTCCGATCAGACTGTCCATCTGTCTGCGGATGGAATGCAATACTACAACGAAGCTGCATGCCTAAGGCTTGCTGCAGACTCTACCAAAACCGAGACGTGAACCGGGGATCTCTATCTGATATAATGCTCAAAGGACACCATGCAATCTGATGATATCCCGACAATATAACTCTGTCAAATGATCAAAAGAGTCGATCTTCCGAATCGCTAAGAAGTGTGCGGATTTGGTTAGTCAGTCAACGACTACCCAAATCGCATCATGACCTTGATGTGTCCTAGGCAAACCCACCACACTATCCATAAAAATATGCTTCCACTTCCATTCCAGAATCGGAATTTCCTGAAGCATCTGTTCCTTAAATTAATGCAACTCCGGAAACCATTATCCTCCTCGGAGTCAGAGACGATAGTCCATCTACCGTCCAAAATCCACTCCACCACACACTCTGTAAGTACATGGGAGGCTATCGCGACCAAACTTGTTACAACCATTCATGTTCCAGCTACTCTATAGTAGCAATCCAGAAGTTAGCCACAACCCCATGAGCATTCCTGCTCTTCACCTCTTCAAAATAACATAATAATTGTGAAGTCCATGTCATATATATGACGGCTTATCTCGCAGTCCTTTAATTGCCGTAAGCTTAGGATACGTCTTATTCTATAACATCAGAATCGCTCCGATCTCCGAAATGATGCATCCATGTACACCACCCTTCCATCCACACTAGAATGATTAATCAACACCGGTGTAAAAGTCAACCATTGTCTGAACCCTAAAACTAGTTTCATAAGCTTCAGACCAAGCTAATTCCATCACCATCCTGGTCCAACCAATCAGCGATGTAGTACCGCTAAAGCATCCTATCCATATATATGGTAATAATCATATATCAATATCGGAAAAAAAACCACCATCTACAATGGCCGAGTGTGCAACTCCAACTACCACCATCAACAGTGACCAAGTTACGCAACTCCAACATCCACAACTGATCCAATCGTGTCTAGAATACACGACTTCCCAAATCCCTGGACGGCTAAGTCGTCAATAAATCTAATAAGATAATCATAAGCTCATACAATTCATACCAAGTATGAAATTGTCGTCGCTATACAACTGCATTCTCTTTAGTCTAGGCTGATGATATAACAATCATCACAACGACAATGATAATTGTATGACACCATGTCACTACAATATCATCACACCAGTCATAAATCAATCCTAGAGTATATATAGGTGTCCTATAGCTGATCTAAATAGATCCTCTATCCACAATGAAGGATATTCATTTCCTTCCGCAACTACCGTATTCTATCATCGATAATCGATGCATAATCTCAAAGGTCCATCTCTCTTTTAACAAAGAGTTCCGAATCTTCTCTAGAAAAATACTGGGACAGATAAATATCCCATCCAACACCTCCTATAATAAGGTAAAATGATCTTTCATCATCTTGACCAGTGTAGGCATACATGTCTTATCCATAACCAAATTACCATTAGTAGGGACTGATATTTTCTGAGGGTTTACTCCTTGTCCTTCAAATTGGTGGCTAGCAGGCCAAATCCCTAGCTTCCTAATTCGACATCAGTCGGCACCTCTAAAGAGTCCATACTTCTAAAATCATCGTTAGGTTCCGCAAGGTCAATACATCATCGACCTCGTCCCCGACCATGAGTAGGGGCGATTTCACTAAGTCAATACTTTTCCTAACCACTAAAGTATAGTAACCACTAAAGGCAATACTTTTCCTATAGCTCAGAGATATCCTTCAGCTTGCTTGGTCCCAAAACACGAGAACTCCCAAAAATTCAAGGAAAAGATCATCCTCGAAACACAAAACCCACAAACCAAAACCGTCAACCAATAAAATTGTCATGTCCTGGGGCCATATCCGTCATCCAAATGATGGAGGAGCCCCTTAGTGACAATATTCAGAAATACCTGGATCAGATCTGGTAAAAACCTCGAAATAATAATAGAAATACAAATATTTTAATTAACTGCATGCATGCACGACTAAACATATATCACTTAAAGTAAAATAGTTTTGTGACACCAACTCAAATTGCGACAAAATCCAAAGTGCAATACCGATAAAGTAAATAAAGTGTCATCCCGACGATGCAGGGAGACAAGCACGACAAGGAACTCTCTGAGCGACACAAAAGTAGGTCAACTGGATACATCCTCCATCAATTAACCGATAGGATAAGTGAGGAGGGGGTGAGTACAACCACTCTGTGGATGTATAGACAATAGTGCATAATCATAATGCACATAATGTAAGTCACAGGGAACAACCTAGAGTAATCCAACCCTCAGAGTACCAATATCAGTCTGCAACTAACCTGGTCAGCAATATAACGAATGTACCTGCAACATACACAACCACTGCAACAAGCAATGCACATCCGGATACCACGACAAAGCCTCGTGGCTCTCGCACAAAAAAAGAAATTATCTATGAGCTACCGCAAACGTAACCCATGGGCCGACAATCAATAGCACAGTCTACATGTAACTATATGCTACCACGAATGAGACTCGTGGATAGACAGGCAGTATATAAATATCTAATTATTGACTACACGCACTAGTGTACTACCATCAATAGGTCGCGTGAGCAGTCGATTACCCTAGGTTGTTAAGCCTAGGGTTATCCAATACATCTAGCATAGAACGTCTATCAAAATCGATAAGGATCATTGGTCTACAATTAAGCCCATTGAGGTGATCAAACAAGGGTTTCATCACCTCTAATACGAAATATTTACCAAAGTCGGTAAAGATCATCGACTTATAAATAAATACCTCGAGATGGTTAAGTCTAGGGATCCAACCCTTCTACTAACAAGCACGGCAAGAGGGTTAAGCCTAAATTATATTATCCTACCAGTTCAATCATGCATACTACAACATGCTACCACGAACAGATCTCGTGGGTACTGAACATGTAAAGTAGCCATCTAGCTACAGATGTCATACGAATCCGATTATCACCAACTCCGAATGAATAATGCAAGAATATAACCATACCGTAGGTCATCTCAACCATGATTGGGAGGCATGATTGACCACATATATACAAAGCACTTACCTATAGAGAGACTCTACTGCAGACTCTCTCTCTCTCAACCAAGAATGAGAGATATAGTAAGGATTAATCGCATCCTAACCATACAACTCTACTGGTCCGATCACCATATCACTGAAATAGTAAATGGATAAACATATACCAATATGCACATCCGGGTTATTACGCCTAGGGTTCCAACACCTAGGGTTTTACTAATGTTGTTTCATTCCTGAGATCCGCTCCTACAGAATAACCTCATCCAAGTTATTCTATCTCTACTAGTCTTAATCATGGTATCTACCGCAATAACACATAGCCAAATAAACACATAACACGCTGTCTAATAAACGACAGCATAGTCATACTAATAGCAATCAATAGCGGAAATTAATTAGGGTATAACTAAAGGGTCATGCCAGAACAAAGTCAAGACAATACTAAATAAAGCATTAGATGCCTATATATACCCTAAACTACGTAAGCAATGTAATCATGTATCTAATCATTTTTATCACCATGATAACTAGTTATGTATAGCAGTAATAGCAGTTAATAATCATATGCTAACGATAAACCAGCAACCTAAAGATCTAACAGTCTACAGATATAAGGTTAATACAAGACTAGACAAAACATGATATCACTGCATAACCAATATAATCAACACAAATATGCACTAAATCTTGAAAATTTTCTAGAATTTATTCACCTGTTAGCCGTCTGGAGATGTCCTGTCGCCGTCAAATCCCCAAATTTACCTCGTCAATTATACCTCAAATTTTCGAAACATAAAAATTGTCGGAAATCCGTACAACTCCGAAAATACCCTAGTTAACCTGCCAAACGTGGCAAACTCCCAAAAACCCAAAGACCCTAAAGAACTCGGAACCTACGCTCTGATACCAAATAAATTGTCACGCCCCGAGGGAGTCCCCGCCAGACAAAAATCCGACAGCATCTCCCCTATACGGGTGACAATACCAATTTTCATACAAGGCCTACACGGACACTATACATCGGTCAACACGACCGGAATCCAAACAACCCACGCAGGTAATAATTAGGCCTCAGGCCATCAATCAAAGTAAATAAATAAAATCTATCACCTCTTAACTTACCCCTTCTGCCATCTGGGCAGGAATACTCATCCAAATCCAATCCAAAATAAAACTCCGAACCAATGTCCATAAAGACCATAACAAAAATCTCCATACCTGCACAAGTACATAACCAAAACAAATACAAGTCCTACACACTTCATCTAATTAAAAACCAAAACCATAAGACTAATAAAACCTATCCATTTCGATGAGGGGGGATTGGCAGCTGGACTCTCCTGGCAGTTTCAACCTGAAACAGATGTAAAGAAACGGGGTAAGTTCAAAGAACTTAGCGGATAATAGTCGATATGCATATAAAGATATAGCTAACAATAAGAATCATGCAAGTACAGTCTCATATAAATAGGGTATGCAAGCAAGAAATACAAAAGGACTGTACTTACCTGAATCTCCTGCCCTGATACAGGAGTATGTGCTATACTATAAGAGATAAAGTCATCACCATATACAAATATGAATCTTGTATGCATGACAATCATATGCAACATCCAAGGCAGCAAACACAATACAAATGCTATCCATGCAAAATACATGTCGTGCAAATGACATGGTCACCCCTGACGCCAGTCAACCGCCTCACATGCGATGGTGAAGTAGAGTGGGTAGGGCTATGACAACTGTGCACTCTGTCATCACTGGTGATGAGTGACCGAGTGGAAAGGATTTTATCGGAGTACACCTATCCTCCTACCCCAAACAGAGTGGGGGAGCTAAGCTCTCATCTCCCGGTGTCATAGACCAGAGGAGGGATCCCTGCCCGCTACAATGCTGCCTCATCGCTACCCATGAGCTGACCAGCGGAGCCTGACAGAGCAACTACACACACCCTCCTGATGTACCACTAACCCATGAGTGGCAGTGTGTGCAGGCCATGTAACTGGCTGCGGACTCAACTATAAAGGAACCCCGTCCAGCCAGCATGCAATCATGCAAGATGGTGCATGATACTAAAGCATGTAAATCCAACTAAAAATACCTATCCGAATAATATGCACAATGAATAAGTGCATATCTATGATCCAAGTAACTATGATCCAAATAAAACAGGGATGATATAATCATAACCGATCAAATGCATGTTTCTAGTAGGCACAAAAATATACTAGGCATATATATACATGAAAATTATTGCAAGCTATCCTAACTAGCATATCAACATGACTATATCTAGGAGATAAGTCAAAATACCCGCCTGAATAAAAATGTCCGCAAAAAGAACCAGATCGTCACGACCGGGGACCTGCCTCATGACCGAAACCTGCATATAGCATAACTATTGTTAAGCACAAAATGCAATCCACCAACAAATCGAATACTTAATCGATTTCGTTCGTAACCCAATTAACCCAAACCACTTCCAATTTTCCCTAATTTTCCAACCCTTTTCCAGTCGGTCAAAAACCCCACATCACAGAAAATCTGCACAAAACTCCAACACCTAACCGTGTACAGCCGATATCACCCAAATGGACTCTTACATCCCTCTCAACAAACAACATACTCCAATCACAGCTGTACAACCCAAAATCTAGCAATTCACAGCTAAACTAGAGAGAGCTAGATCAACTTACCAGCACTTGAGACTCCACTGATAGAATTTCCCCACCTTTGCCTTGTTCGCCGGGAAAGTCCACTGCCCAATTTGCAAATTGAGCTCAAACATAGAAATTCACAGCTATTAACTAGGTCTCTCCCAAGGTAAGGAGAAAAATTAGCGCTTACCCATTCCTGATGACAAACGACACTGGAACCCCCTCTTAATCTCCTCGGTTTGCCAAAAAAATCCAACGCCAATCGCTGCCCCATATTTCAAACTTCACTGGCAGAATTTGTCGCTGCCCTAACCCCAGGTTCTTGAGCTCCGGCGAAGATGGCGACCTCCGTTCAGATCTCGCTGCAGCAAAAACCCACCACACCGACAACCCAACCTACTTCCAATCCCGAGCTCCACACACGCGATCTTGCCCCAGCTTCGATTGGGAAGAACAACTCCCACTTCGAACCGCCGCCTAGCCACTGCCAGCCTCCGTCTGTTCCGGCAGAGACCTCCGCCGCAGATCAATATGCAGTGGCGACTTCTCTGACCTAACTTCCGACCATGTGCTTGCTCGCCGCCGGCGTAAGCCCGCCGCCCTTGCTTGACTGAGGGGAAGATCGCCAGGAGAAAGGGCATCGAGAGGGTCGGCAGCCAGAGGTATTGTCGGAGTCGCGTGCGTGCGGGGCAGGGCTGGCGACCGCAAGGGCTCAGGCGAAGGGCGTCGGCTAGCACACAGAGGGCCGTCGGGGCGGCGGTCAGATGCGAGAAGGGCGCGCCGGTGAAGGGGAGCACAGCGCGACCTTGGCGTCGGGCAGCGAAGGGAAGAAACCGTCGCGTGAGGAAGAGGCGTCGGCGCGGTGGGGGAAAAGAAAAAAAAATAAATAGAAAAATAGAAAACTTAGGTTTTCTATTTAAAACTATAGGTTAATAAAATTTATCAACCCCTCAATACTGATAAACCAAACAGGCCTTTTAAAAGCTTATTTTTCTTATCTCGTAAATATCCCGTACAAGCTCCGTTTAAATCCAGAAAAATTCCAAAAAAATTCCTAAAATTTCCTAAAAATCTCGAAAAATTTCTAGGATTATTTCCTTAATTATTTGTCCATTTAATTTAGTATTTTAAATTTCAGTATTTAACACTCATGACGGCTGATGAGTACAAAGTTGAGTCAAGAGAAGAGTTCAAGTCTGAATCCGATACAAGCCATGGATCCACATCCGTTTCTGAAGGTTCAAACGAGGTAACATCTCTCCTAGAAGATAACTTGTATAACATTATTGCATGCTTAGGTAGGAAACTAGCCAAGTTCAAGAATCGAGTCGACTCACTTCTTGAGGAAGTCCAAGTACTTAAGGAGCAAGTCAACTCAAAAACTTTGACTTGCCAAATTAAGGAGTACTTAAGGAGACTCAACTCAGGTTGCAAAGCTTGAGGAAGAGAACTCGGTCCTAAAAAGATAAGTAGAAGATCTCATCAGATCATTGGAAAAGTTCACTTCGGGCTCCAAGTATCTAAACATGATGCTTGGGTCTTAATGAGCCATGTACAATAAGTCCGGACTCAGATACAAGGCTAAGGACACAAATAGATCATACATGTCCTTGTTTAATAGAAATGCTAAGGGTTGAGTCCAAACATGGGTTCCTAAGACTAGCTTAGTCAACCAAGTTGGACCAAACCAATTTTGGATTCCTAAAGGACAAGTTCACTTAGTGAACAAGACCCAACATAGCTATTGCGCAGGGGGAGCTAACTCTTTGCTTGTTTCCTTGATTAGTTAAACTCTTGCATGTCTTAGTTTACTTTACTTGCTTAATTTAGAATGGACTAGATAGGAAACAAAGTAGTTTAAACTTGAACAACCTAGTACTAAGACGAAGTGAACTGATAGTAAGTTAGGGAAGCTCTTCAAGGTGCATGTCTAGGAAGTGGTCAATCCAATATCCAAGAAGGTCATATACCTCGCCACGACCTGGTGCACTAAGTCGAGTGGAACTGACCGAAGCTAACTCACTAAGTCTTTAACTAGTTAGACCAAAGCTTAGTCCAAAGTGAGTCAAGTATTTGATTACTTCATTGACTTTGCCTAGGAAGTGATCCATCCGATATCCAAGAAGGTCATATGCCTCGCCACGACCTGGATGTCAATGTTGGAAAAATCTACTTGATTAGCTCAAGCTAAACTTGAATCTAACATAAGTTTAAAAACTTTGAAATTTCTCATTAAAATTAATTAAGATAAAAATAAATCCTCATCTCATAAAACCCATGGGATTAACGTGTATTAAAAACTTATATCGGGTGAGATGAAACAGAACTCAACTAAACGTAACTCAACTCGACTTAATCAACTTAATCAATTCAACTCGACTTAATCAACTTAATCAATTCAACTCGACTTACTCGAATTAATCAATTCAACTCAACTTAATCAACTTAATAAATTCAACTCGACTTAATCAAATTAATCAATTCAACTCGACTCAATCAACTCAATCAACTCAAATCAACTTAATCAATTCAACTCAACTTGATCAACTTAATCAACTCAACTAAACTTAATAAATTCACTCAAATCAAAATCAACTCAACTCAAATTAATCAACTCAAATCAACTTAATCAATTTGAATCAAATCAACTTAATCAACTCAATCAAACCATAATCAACTCAACTCAATCAACTCAACCCTAATCAACTCAACTCTAATCAACTCAATTGTAATCAACTTAATCAACTCAACCATAATCAACTCAATCAAACAATAATCAACTCAATCCTAATCAACTCAATTCTACTCAACTAAAATTTATCAACTCGAATCAAATCAACTTAATCAATTCAAATCAAATCAACATAATCAACTCAATCAAACCATAATCAACTCAACTCAATCAACTCAACCATAACCAACTCAACTCTAATCAACTCAATTCTAATCAACTTAATCAACTCAACCATAATCAACTCAATCAAACCATAATCAACTCAACTCAATCAAATCAACCCTAATCAACTCAATTCTAATCAACTTAATTCTAAGTAAATCTATATTTTTCAAAGGGGAAGTTAGTTTAGCATTATTTAAACTTTCAAAACATTCAATAGGATCCATGTTTGGAAAGTTATTAAGTAAGATTACATGCATAAGCATGAGATTAAGGGAGAGTTAAGATATTTTTAAAAATATTATTTTGAAAACTTAAAATAAAAACATAATTCTAGGGAAGTTTCACATTCAAAATTTTATTCTAAGTATTTTCAAAAGAAATTAAATGTAAGCACAACAATGTTACTTTAAGGGGAGATCAAGAATCTAGGGGGAGCCTAAAAGATTTGTTTTGCTAAATTATGAAATATTTAATATCTTTATAAAAATTATTCTTTAAAATGAAATTATATGAGAAATATTCTTAAGGGGGAGAGAGAATTTTAAAGAACAACTCAAGTAATTCGCTTGAACTTGAAATTAGACTTATCAATCTAAGTAATGATTAGTTACTTGATACTCAAACAACTTCCTTTCTAAGTAACTTAGCATTATTTGGAAAATGAGAGTTATCTAAGCTAAGTCTAAACTTAAAATATTTTTTAAATTTAAACAAATCATGATAGAATCTATGTTTAGAATCTTTTATGAGAAACTATCTTGAACATTGTTTTTGAAAACTTAAAACTTTAATTAAGAGGGAGTTTTGAAAATTTAAATCTTTAATTAAGGAGGAGTTTTTAAAATTAAATCTTAATGAAGGGGGAGCATTGAAAATTTAAAACTTAAATTAAGGGGGAGAAAAACTTACTTTGAAAAGATTAAGTCTTTTGTGAAGCTTGAATGCTATTTGAAAAACTTAAATATTTTTAACTTTAAAATGATAAGTTATTTTGAAAAGTCTAAGTATTTTGAAAATTCTTAAATCTTATTTTGACAAGATCATGATTAAGCCTAAGAACTCATAAAGAGCTTATTTTGAAAAATTATGAGAAACATATGTTAAGGGGGAGGTTGTATTTTCAAAGAAATTTTATTGTAGACATGGAAGTTATGGTTTCAAACTTATGCACTTGAATATTTGAAGTTTCATTTCTATAGTTTTAAACTTAGTAAAAAAAATAATTCAAGGAGGAAGTTATACAAAACCTGTATTTCAAAACAAACTTTTATCTAAACCCATGTCTCATAAACTTCAAGTAATTTAAAAATATAGTTTTAAGATTAAGAGTAAACTTTTTCATGACTTAGAAAATTTATGATCTCTGTATATAAGTCATGGGACATTGCTAAAACACCTTGGCATCTAATTTATTTTAATATTTTGATGTATACCAAAGGGGGAGAGAGCATGTTTACGTTAGAACTTAGAAATGCATTTGTATATGCAATTTTTTGTAATTCAAGATTTAAAGATCTGGTATTTTTAATCCTAACATTAAACAATTGTTATACATCAAAAAGGGGAAGATTGTTGGTGCAGGGAGCACCACTCATGTGTTTTGATGTATGCCTTAAGGTTTAATGGTAGGATGAACCTATGATTTGATATATGTGTTAAGTGTGCAGGCTTAACAGGAAGTCCTAGTAGGTCATGTTGACCGGATACTAGGTAGATGTCTTGACAGATCAGAAGGATCGGACATCAGGCATGAAGTCCAAATGGGTTGAGTGGACCCGACATCTGGCATGAAAATCGATTGGGTTAGGAGACCGGACAATCGACATAAAATCTAGTCGGGTCAAGGAGACCGGACAACTGGTGGATGTCTTGGTGGGTCAGATCGGATGTCAAAAATGGTAAGTCCGACAAAGCAACTGGCAGGTAAGCCTCAAGTGGAGATGTGAGGTCGAGTCCCTTATAGGGGGACAAAGTCAGGTGTCGATCCGACAGATAGTCCGCGTGAGACTTAGAAGTCGAGATTGAGCAGTTTTACTACTGCTATCATGTTTGATATTATTTGCTTGTGCTAATCTTGTTTTGCAGGGATCAATCGACTGATGTCCAATCTATTGGTACAATCGACCCAGGTCACGATTGACCATACTCGAGTTTGACTCGAGTAGTGTTTTGATGTTTAACGATGAGTTGATCATTGTTTGATAATGGATTGACTATATGGTTGACATGAGGTTGACCATATGATGGAGAAGTCTGAGTGGGACACTTGGCATGGAAAATCCAAGCATGGATCTTGGCAATGGTAAAGTCCAAGTGGGACACTTGGCATGGAAAGTCCAAGCATGGGTCTTGGCAATGGTAAAGTCCAAGTCTTGAGTATTTGGCATAGAAAGTCCAAGCATGGGTATGGCAAGGGAAAGTCCAAGCTTGGGTCTTGGCAAGGGAAAGTCCAAGATTTAGTCTTGGCAATTGGAAAGTCCAACATGGGTTGGCAAGGAAAGTCCAAGGGTATAATCTTGGCCACGTAAGTCCAAGTGTGTAGTCTTGGCAGTGAAAGTCCAAGTCATGGGTACTTGGTATTTGGAAAGTCCAAGGTTTGATATTGGTGGTGTAAAGTCCAAGGGTGGAGTTTTGGCAGCATGAGTCCAATGTTTGGCGGCGTAAAGTCTAAGCATGGGTCTTGGCAGCGTAAGCCCAAATGTGCCTTGGCGGTGTAGACTAGCTTAGCATGACAATAGTCGATGGAAGCCCTGAAGGCTAGCGTATGGATGAACAAGTCATGGATAACTTGGAGGGATCCGATAGGCGTGAGACTGATAGAAGTGACTAAAAAGCTTAGGTCTGGGCTAAGGGTGATCTAGCAAGTATGAGGGCATCATACTTGGGATAAACCTCATTGTTGAGGTGTAGCAGTCGACTGGTCAAGTGTTTGACACTTGGCAGCCGAGTCGACAATGAGCAGTCAACTGGGATTATGACCAATCGACTGCCATGAATTGACTGGTGTTGACTGCAGCAAGTAGCCTTGGCAGTCGACTATCAACATTGGGTAGTCGACTAACCTGAGCAGTCAACTGCCATCGAGGGCAGTCGACTGCTGCTGGTTTTGGTCGCGAAGGTAGAATGCTCGGTAGTCGATTGAGCAGTCGGCTATGGGCTTGAGCAACCGACTATTAGTAATGGCAGTCGACTGTCATTGTATCTGTTGGCTTGAATGCTAACGTGGATTAAGTCCGTTGTGAGACAAAGACATTGTTGGTAGTCGACTGGGGCCTTTTGGCAGTCGACTGATAGGCAAAAATCCAGGTCGTGCGGAGACTTAAAAGGAGCTCAATAGAGAGGATTTTAGCAGTGATTTTCTTGGGCGATTTAAAGGGGATAGTTGTTGTTTTCTAGTTCTTCAAGGCTAGTCCAAGGCGATCAACAAGAAAGCATTTAAAAGAACATTTGTAAATTTTTTTTTACTTGTATTTGTGTAGTTTACTTGTATTTGCTTGTATTTCTTTCTTATTGTTGTAAGATCGCTTGTACGAGATTTCTCCACATCCGACGTGTTGTCGAGAAGGAGTTTATTGAGTAGTGGTGTGTACATCATTAGAGCTCGTTATCGAGCTTGCCCCATGGAGTAGGAACTAGGATTTCGAACCATGTTACATAGTGTGTATTGTTGTGCTTGTATTTTGTTTATGCTTTTTGTATTTCCACTGTGCTAATGGCATTGTAGACAAGCATGTAATCGAACTCCATCGTGAACAAAAATGTGCCATTCACCCCCCCTCTAACGCTCATCGAAGTTCCTACACAGTCGACTGGGTACGAGTCAGTCGACTGGATACCTAATTGGCAAGGTTAGTTGGTGATCGATCAAAGATTTGGCAGCACAGATGGAAAGAGTTTCAGTCGACTGGAGAGGCAAACTTCCCGATGCGTAGTCGGGTGACCTAGAGTCAACTGGGGCATGTTCTGTCGACTAGAAGACCCGAAGTACCATATCGACAGACTGATGTGGAGTCGACTGAATGGGCATTCCAGTCGACTGAAAAAGATTTATAAAAGGAATACACGATCAACTCCGAAGATAACTCATGTACTATGTCCAAGTGCTGTTACTATTTGTCTTCGTCCACAAGAGCTTCATCCCTTCACGAAGATGCATTTCTGACACTCCGTTCCTACTTCGAAATCTCCAAAAGTGTCGGTATAATTTAGATCTTAATATTTGTATTCAATTTTGCTTTTATGTACTTAATTTCAAAGAGAAGGTAGAGTGTTTCCTATTTCTCATTTTTGTAAAAAACGAACCCCTCTGAAGTCGAGAGTTCTCGAGTCGGAGGGCATTATAGTGATTGCCCATCGAGGTAGCTCTCGAAAGAGCTACGGGCCTTGGAGTAGTAACCCGACTAGGGTTTTGAACCAAGTAAAAAAGTTTGTCTCTTTATTTCATTTATTCCACTGTATACTAATATTTTAAAATATACAATAAGTTTTTAAATTCTAAGGAAAATTTGTAACCTCCGAAATTCATCCTCCTCTCTTGGAGTAATTCAATCCTACACTATCAAGGAAAAATAATTTGAAAAATATATCTTTTCTAGATTTTGAGATTGACATAGAGTTGGACCCCTACAAAAACTTTACAGTTTTTTAAAATTTTGTATCACTTTTTCTTGTTACTTGGGTATTTTGTGAGATGTATTAAGGTAGAATCCTAGATTTTTTCTATGGGATCATGCAAACCTATACCAATTACTCTACACAGCACATTCTAAGTTCTCTCATAAGTGATATAAATTCCACTTCAGGGAGAGCCTTGGTGAAAATGTCAGCAAGATAAGACTTAGATTCAATGTAATTAAGTTCAATATCCCCTCTTGCTACATGATCTCTAATGAAGTGATGTTTTACTTCAATATTCTTTATCCTAGAGTGATATACTAAATTTTTGGTCAAATTTACTACACTCATATTATCACAATAAATTTTGACTTTGGAGTAGTGTAGCTCATAATCCTCTAGAGTATATCTCATCCAAAGGAATTGAGCCACACAACTATCCATGGCCACATACTCGGTCTCACTAGTATTTTTCCGATCCAATTGGAAACTCGCATAATCGGAATCGATGTACCCAATCAAATCAAAATTTCTAGTCCTATGGTACCATAGACCTACATTAACAGTGCCCTTTATATCTTAATATTCGTTTGGCCACTACTAGATGGGACTCTTTGGCACAAGATTGATATCTTGTACACATACCTATTACAAATAATATATCGGGTCTGCTAGCGGTTAGGGATAGTAAGCTATCAATCATACTCTTACAAAGTTTTGAGTCTATTAATTTTCCATCTAGATCATTGTCTATTTTAATATTTGTTCCCATAGGAGTAGACACTGCCTTAGCATTTTCTAAATCAAATTTCTTAATGATTTCTTTGGCATATTTGGTTTGATAAACATGGGTTCTTTCACTAGTTTGTTTGATTTGTAAACCTAAGAAAAAGCTCAATTCTCCTACTAGACTCATCAAATTCATTTTCCATGTTTTTAATGAAGTATTGGATAAGTTCATCATTTGTTGACCCAAATATGATGTCATCAACATACACTTGAGCAACAAAGATGTCTTTTTCTTTAGACTTTAGAAATAAAGTTTGGTCAACTTGGCCTCTTCTAATGTTCTTAGAGATTAGGAATGATAAAAGTCTTTCATATCAAACCCAGGGAGCTTGTTTTAATCCATATAAGGCTTTCTTAAGCCTATAAATATGGTTTGGGTAATCTACTACTCAAATTCGGGTGGTTGCTCTATATAAACCTCTTCCTTAATGAACTCATTTAGGACTGTCGATTTTACATTCATTTGATAGAGTTTAAAATTCATGCAAGTGGCATATCCTAATAGGATTCAAATAGACTCTAACCTAGCAACCGAAGCATGAGTCTCATCATAATCAAGTTCTTCAATTTAATTGAATCCTCGAGCCACTAACCTAGCTTTGTTTCTATTGACTTTACCTTGGTCATCTAACTTGTTCATAAAGACTCATCTTGTTGTAATAATTGTGCTATCATTGGACCTAGGAACTAAGTCCCATAATTGATTTCTCTCAAATTGAGCTAATTCTTTTTGCATTGCTAATATCCATTCTGGATCAAGCAAGACATCATTAATTGATTTTGGCTCAATTTGGGAGATTAGGGCAACATGGCTAGTAGGATCTCTATAGAAGGACCTAGTTGTTACTCCTTAGGAAAGTTCTCCTACTACTTGGTCTAGAGGGTGATTGTGATCAATTCTTAAAGTTCTAGGAGGTGAAGGTGAATTACATTAATTTTGATTATCATTATTCTTCCTCCTTTCATCATCGGAATCTCCTTTTCCTCCCCCTTGATCATTACCCCCTAAGGTCAAAGTTTGAAGTCTTTGGATAATGTCTTAATTTTTGTCATTGATATCTTTATCAATAGAGGATTTTCTAGGGCAGGTACTAGTGGATTCATCAAATTCAATATTAGAGGATTCCTCAACTTTTTGAGCCCTTTTGTTGTATACCCTATAACCTCTACTAGTGGATGAGTATCCAATTAGGATTCTTTCATTCGCCTTAGACTCAAATTTTCCTAAATTATCTTTGGTATTTAAAATATAGACTTT
Organism: Wurfbainia villosa; assembly: GCA_025175895.1. Taxonomy (NCBI): domain Eukaryota; kingdom Viridiplantae; phylum Streptophyta; class Magnoliopsida; order Zingiberales; family Zingiberaceae; genus Wurfbainia; species Wurfbainia villosa. Next base: position 5,153,345 of record CM046008.1, read on the forward strand.
ACAACTGAAGACCTTAAAATAATGAATTATAGAAAGTGTGTCATTCCATAATTCAAAGGGTGTTTTTTCTAAAAATCTATGGATTAAGATACGGTTTTGGATATAATAAGCAGTGTTAACCGCTTCCGCTCATAAGTAGCTAGGTAAAGAGTATGCATTAAGCATAGTTCTAACCGCTCCTTGTAGGGCACGATTTCTCCTTTCCACCACCCCATTTTGTTGGGATGTTCTAGGACAAGAGAAATCATGCTTATACCCTTGTTCCAAGCAAAATTTAGAAAAGTTAGAATTCTCAAATTCTCCATTATGATCACTTCGGATCCGGTTGATTTTAAGATTTCTTTTATTTTCTATCCTTTTACTAAAATCTATGATTATTTCTAGGGTATCATCCTTATGTTTCATAAAGTAAACCCAAGTATACCTAAAAAAATCATCAACTATTACTAAGCAATATTTATTACCATCTAATGAAGGAGTATTGTGACAATCAAAGAGATCTAGATGCAATAATTCTAATGGTAATAAAATGTTAGTTAGAGTTTTACCCTTGTGTGATGATTCTGATTATTTTTCTTTTTGGTATGCATCACACAATTTGTCCTTGATATACTTCACTTTTGGTAGCCCTTTCACTAGCTCCAACTTGGCTATCTTGGCAATGTTCTTCATATCGATGTGACCAAGTTGCTTTTGTCATAGTCAACCTTCCTCTTCTTTTGATATAAGATACTTAGTAGAAATGTTAGAAGCATAGGAAAGATTAACATAATAAATATTTGTTTTTCTATACCCAAATAATATGCAATCTTCTAAGCTTTTGTGTTTAATCAAACATTTAGTGGATTTAAACTCTACATTATAGCCGACATCACAAAGTTGACTCACACTAAGCAAATTGAAATTCATGCTCTTAACTAATAAAACTTTATGGATGATAATTTTAGGTGATACCTCAATTGTACCTCTACCTAAAATCTTGAGCTTTCCACTATTCCCAAATCACACGGTTCCCTTCTTAACGTAGTCGATTGTGGATAACTTGCTTACATCTCCGGTTATGTGTCTTGAGAAATCGCTATCCACAATCCACATAATCGTTCACCTACCTAAACAACACAAAAAAAAAATCACATTCTTTGGTACCCAAATATTGTGACTAGAAATATTATTTAAATATTTCTTTAGGACTCATGTCTTCTTTATCTTACCCTTAATGGTTGTCTTTCTATTTATTAGGGAAATATAAGCAACTTCCTTATCCTTAGACTTGTATCCTATACCACCCTTATTGTATACGACTCTTTGGTCTCTAAGAATCATATCAAAGTATTTTGAGCTATTGATGATTTTTTCTAAGCATGTTTTCAATTCAAGTACTTGATTCTTAAGGTTTTCATTTTCCTCCCTAAGTATGCATGATTCACTAGATATGGATTCTTCATTTCTAATTGCTTTAATTTCTATCTTCAAATCCTTATCCTTAGTTTTTGACTTAACTAAAGCATTTTTAAGACAAACAATAGTTTTATAAAGAAGTTCTACATGAGGAGACTGTAAGATACCAGAAAAAAATATATAAATAATAATATCCCTTGTTAATTAAGAAATTATTTTATATAATTTCTCATAAATTCATAGAAAATTTTCTGGATTTAAAAGGGGTTTGTATGATTATTTTGAAGGAAGATTAAAGCCTAATTGGGAGTTTGGGATTAACCTAGGTTGGACCTTGATCTGAAGTTGGCTCAACCCAATTGAATGGACTTTATAAGGCCCGAACCCGAACCCAAACCTGATCCCCCGATCCATAGCCACGATTTCTTTCTCCTCAGATCGCGATCATCCCTCTCCCAATTTCTTCTGCCGCTCTCTGTTCTCGATCTGTTCTCTTTGGCGACTCTTCCTCCCTGCAAGCGGCGGTGATCGAAATCGATGTTCTCCATGGATGAGCTGAAGTATGAGTTGCTGGGAGCTTGGATCGGCAGCGGCTTCACTCTGTCGGATTGGGAGCTTCCATGTCAATCGTCACCGGAGTTAGGTGAACGATGGCGGTGTGTACGGAACGGCCCACGAGCGATTCGCTAACCGACCCAGATTGGACGATCCTCGCTGGCATGAAGATGTGTTGATGATGGCTACGATAGTGGCTTCACTCTGCTAGATCGTGAGCTGGCTTCGGCTGATTGCTGTCGCAGCTAGGTAAGTTATCACTGTTTTCCTTGATCTTCGATGAGATCCATCCTCGATCACAGTTTTTCACTTGTAGTTCAGATCTTTGTGGTGACGAGCAACTGTGAATAGGAGCATGATGTAGGAGCTTGTTGTAGTGAACAGTGTGGATCGAGAAAGGGGTTGTGTTGTGAAGTAGGTTATGGTGTTTTGCCCACAGCAACATTGAATTTGGGATGATTCTGTCGCAGCTCAGATCGTCACTAGGTCATCCTCTGCCATCTTCACCACTATAGAGGTTAGCTACAATTAGATCTATGGATCAATTGGCAGATTGTTGATACAACTTATATGTTACTGATTTCTGGTAAGTTGTTATTGATCAGTTGTTTGGATTAAGGAGCTAGCGATCGCACGGTTTCTCAGTCACTGTGCAGGGGTTCCGATTCTTGAGCTCAAGGGATTGTCGATGGCAGTGGGTGATGATCCGAGGAAGGTGAGTTTGGGTTGATTGTTAACTATGGATATGGATATTATGCTATTGTTGTGTGGTTATTAGGTTGTTATAATAGCTAATGGAGGAAGGGCATTCCTTCTTGTAATGATCTAGTATTTGTGATTAAGGAAATGGATAGATCAAATGATGGGAGAATAATAGATTAAGGGATTAATTTGGTTCTACTATTAGAATTAATAGCATGGTTGGATCATATATGCTTTGTTTGCAGGATGTTGATTTCAGGACTTTGATTCAAGATAGATTCATGGACGCGAAGATAATCAACACAGTCTACATACCATGTGGGTAATATCTACCCTAGTCAGGTAGTTTGTTGATTCCTAGTGCATGAGATATTATGATGCTGATACTTTTATATTGACTCCACTCTGATTTATTCCTGTGCTTGATACTTAGCCTTTGAACTTTGAGATGCTCTGCTTGTTATCATTACAGTTTCATATATCCCTGGTGTTGAATATAGACTTTACATGTATTCATGATGTAGATGTCATCTTAGGGCATGTAGTTGAGTTTGGTTGTGGTCATGTGTTGGGTCATCATAGTACCCCGAGTATGATTGATGCATATAGCTACATGCATGATTATGGTTGCATATTTGATTATGTTGTTGCTGATGTGCAGCCATGCGCGGTGGTGTATATGTATGATACAGAATTCTGATGTATTGCCATGAGTGGTGGCTTAGCCATGAGCGGTGGCGTATATGTATAGAACACATATTGCATCAATGGAGCCTTGAGCGGATGCGAGCCATGAGCAGTGGCTTGTCTGTATCGCGATACATATTACATCAGTATTGCCATGTGTGGTGGCATAGCCATATGTGATGACATATATGCAAGTGATACTAAATGTGTCTGCATGCCCATAGGCAGTGACATACCCATGACTGGTGGTGTTTATGCATGCAATGCAAATTGCATTTGCATTACCAAGTGTAATGGTGTAGCCATGTGGATGGTGTTTTGCATATGATACTATCGTATTTGCATAGTCATGAGCAGTGGTGTATATATATATATACAACACATTGCATTTTCATTGCCATGAGCGGTGGCATAACCATGTATGTGGTGACTTTCATATGTGCATGTGTTGCTTATTGCATATATCTTGCGATGGTTGCATTTGGATGATCCATGATTGTTGCGTGTTGTTTATACACTATCATACATGTCATTTGCATATTATACATGTGGTTATATGGTGCTCCAGTGGTTGTAAATTGTATGTGTGTGATACCATTTTGGATGGATCGGGTTGGTACTTGGTATTTGTTCTCTTTCATGATACTGTAGTGGATAGATCAGGATGGTTGACATCAGTTGATTAACCATATGATATCATATAGGGTGGATCAGGTTGGTTATTGTATTTGATCATATGTTGTTCATATGACTGCATGTTGATTATAGGAGTAGTATTGTTCATACATGTCGTACGTGTTATATTGTTGTGTATTTGTTCAGGTTGTATAGGTTGTGTTGTTGCATACCTTCCAGGTATGTCAGTCCTTTATATGCAGTTTGGTATATGCATTGATTAGATTTATACTGATAGTTATTTGTTGTTACCTTTAAAGTTGTATTTCCATTGGTCTCCCTATACCTGTCGATATATACCTGTTGATCTCCCTATCTATACCTATTGATCCCTATGTATACCTGTATATCTCCACATGTATACTTGTAGATCTCTATATCCTTATACGTTGTTCATGCACTTCCTACATATTACCCCTGAGTTTATACTCACTACCACGGACCTTGAGTTTCTTGCCTCCCAGGTCACAGGTAGAAGATTCCTTGGATGTTCGGAGCTCCGCCCAGCTAATCCCATCTCACACCGAAATGGTTGGATGTTTATTCCGTTTTGTTGTATTATATTGGATTTGTTGGTTTTGGGATTTTATCCTACATTATTTCATAATTGTGGTATACGGATGTGTTGTATGTATTTGATTATTGTTATGATTCTTGTTGTGTCAAAGTCACTCCGGAGTGCATATTGAAGTCTTTGTATCTTTATTATTTGTCAGTATATTCCGATGCGATTTATGGATTATACCCATATATATGTTATGTGATTGTGGTCGAAAGGCTTTGTATCAGTAGAATATTGTATCAAGTACAGGGGAGATGTTGTCCGTTTACTTTCGGCTCAGCATACTCTCGGGGCATGACAGAGACTCTTTTACCACATCGTCACTAAATGTGATTCATCGCTTGACTCATCTCCTTGTCTTGATTCGTTGGTGTCATTCTCCAAGGCCATGAATGTCATATGTCGGGTGATGTGGAAAAGCTAATCATCATTGGATGAGTCCTCAATACTTTGAGTATCCCATGCTTGTGCCACCATGACCTCCTTCTTCTTTTCCTTCTTTTCTTTCCTCTTCTTCCTTGATTCCGAGCAATTTGGCTTGATATGCCCCCTTTTGTTGCATCCATAGCAAGTAACATTAGTATTAAAATTTGAATTATTACTAGATTTACCTTTTGAGAATTAGAGCATCCTCTTCACATCCTTTCTTGTAAATCTTTTTTATCCCCCATTAACTTCTTGACATAATGAGTCATTTCATTTGCTAACAATTCTTCGTCGCTACTTGACTCATGCTCTGACTTGGATGATGAGAAAATTTCCTTCTTCTTTTCCTTCTTCTCTACAAAAGAGCTAGACTTTTTGTTGGAGGATCGATGGCCGGCTAGAGGGGGTGAATAGCCTCTTTATGTAGACGATGGAAATCGTTTTCTTAATTGTCTACAATCAACGGTTAACACAACAGAAATACAATGCTAAGGTAAAACAATTAAGACAATGCAAAGGGAAATGAAAGCACAAACGCTAATAAGGCGATGTAACGTGGTTCACGGCCCTTGCCGCTAATCCACGATCAATTAGTCCCAGGTGAATCATGCCTACAATAATTCCACTAGTCTCTCCTTTGCACAAAGCTAGATGGAGGTAACCTTTCTTACAAGAATCTCCCTTCCTACAATAGAATTGAAATAAGAGCAAGCAAGAAGAGTAGAAAACGTTTAGGGCACTTGGGAGTAGTTTAGAGTTGAAGCATTAACCCCCCAAGATGACCCAAGGCCTCTTCTTATAGTGAAGAGGCCATTCTTCCCGTTGGCACTGAGCAGTCGACTGATGCATCCATCAGTCGACTGCTACTGTAGCTGTTGCCTTGCAACGACTTTATCCATGTTGGATTTTAACCAATGGCTCCTACATCAGTCGACTGATCTTCCCATCAGTCGACTGATGGAGCCAACAGTCGAGTGGTCGATGAGATCACTCGACTGCCAAAGCTTTTGTGCCCGAACTTGCCTCGATCGGATCGGTGATTTTCTCATCGATCGATAATGTCGGCGATCAGCTATCCCTTGGCGGTTGGTGTTCGGTAAAAACCGAACTCGAACACGGTCGAGTCTTGATCGACAAGCGGATCGGTGATGTCGAAAAAACCTCAAACCAACTTTGGTTTGAGCATCCGACGGTCAGGTAAACCTCAACCCTCTTGGTTGAGCATCCGACACTTAGCCATTTGACCAAGTTCACCTATGAGCTACCCCATCCCGGGTTACAATCGCTCACTCTCATCTTCCCTTAGAGTCCCTCACCTTGAAGTTCTCTTCGTTCGACCACGTCCCTCGGATGCACCAAGCGCACGGCTTCACAATGTCATCTTTCGTGTCTCGCCCTGAAGTCTACTTCCTTTGGCTTCACTCCAATGCTCCTCGTCCAGCGGTCCCTCGGATGCACCAAGCGCATGACTTCCGCAATGCTATCTTTCACCGACTCAAGGATCGAGTCATGAGATGGTGATCTTGTCAATGCTTTCGCCATGTGTGAATTACTAAGTCCTGCATGACTTTAACACACATATTAAACCCACAAACAACCTAACTTAAACCTTTGCGACACTCATCAAAACACATCATCCATGGGTTGATTGCCCTAACAATCTCCCCCTTTTTGATGTGTGACAACCATGTTTAAGTTAGGTAAAACATAAATCAAAATTCATAAGGAAGGAAAGCATGTAAAACATGGATATCAAACATGAATATCAACTCCCTCTAAATACATGCAACTCCCCCTTAACCCATGCTAATTCCCTCTAGCATGATTAACTTAAACCCTAATATTTCCCCCCCTTTAACATCATCAAAAACATCTACCGTATGTTAAATAAACATGACTTCAAGTCTAGGGAAAGAAAATAACCAAAACCAAACTCAAACCTTGATAAAACAGGTTACTGTGCTCGTGCACAGTACATCAATCGACTGAATCAAAGCATCAGTCGACTAACACTAAAAATCAATCTTTTCTGATTTTTCGAATGAAATTTAGAAATGCACCAGAAATTATAGAAAATTTGAAAAATCGTGAAATTTGGGGAACATAATTCTAATGAGTTCTTTTATCAGTGAAAAATTATTTTTCATGAAAATTCATTCAATTTTTGAAAATAAGATAAAAACTCAAAAGTTTGAAAATAACTCAATTTTGTATCAACTTGAAAGCTAGTTTTGCCTTAGAACCTTTTTAAAACATGAACATACAGATTATAAAACATGAAATGGTTTTAAAATATTTAAAATATCCAACTATGATCTATGGGCAATATGTCCATTGATTAAATATTTGCTTTCCCCATAGTTGATCTATGATTAATATGACATGATACATGTAAATGACCATCTAAATGTCATAAACATTAGTGGACATTTGTATCAACCTAACATCTCACTCATGCTATGTTTTCAATCAAGTTAGCCTATAGTGAGTGTGAGATGAACCTAAAGGTATTTCATACTTAACCATCAATTTTATGCAATTCTACCAAGGTTAAGTATCTATATCCTAAAACACCCAACATGATCATAAAATCACATATTATCAATCATGATCGAATATTTTCAATTATTGCATATCATGATCAAATATTATTATGATTCCATATTTTGATCACATTATCATCACCAAACACTTAATCAACAATCATGAATCATGGTCATTTGTCAAGTATGAAATTAAGTATCAAGGATCATGATTCAAGCATTATTATCAAAACATCCACCATGCTCATAAATAAAAAATCATAAGTCTAAAACTAACATTCTCATCATTCTAAGTCAACCATATGATATGATATAAATAAAGTCCACTATGGTTGACTATCCTAGGATTTTCCAAACCCTTAAAAATGGACTTAGGAACCCAATATAGATTCTTTCCAATAGGGTTCACTAAGTATTCCTTTGGGATCCATTTTCTAGCTACCATTGTATTTTTAGCTTGACCCCTAGCAATTAGGCAATGGTAGGCATTCTCATTTTTGTTTCCCTTATAGCCTAATCATTTCTTGTTAAAGATAGCCCTTTGGCTCTCAATTATCATGTTTAAAGTGTTGGAGCCAATAGTGAATTTTTCTAAGGCCTTGGTTAGGAAATCTACCTTTTCCCTTAAAGTCTTATTTTCTTCAATACATGCATCATTAACATTAAGAGACATATAATCATCATGTAAGCATGCATTTGCTAGTCTTTCTTCTAGGGCCTTAATTTCATTTTGCATGCACTTATTTTTCTTTTTAGCCCTAAATAAGTCCTTAGTTAAACTAGTAATCATGGAAATAACTTTCTTGGGAGGAAGATTCATTACCTCACTTACCCAATCTTCTTTTTCCGATTCCGATGAGGTAAACGCTCCTCCTTCACTTGAGCTCTCCTCCTCACTTGTACTTCTTTCTTCTTGCTCGGAGGAGATGGAGTCCAAGTCTTCTATTGCCATTAAGGCAAGGCTTGTGAAAGCTCGATCTTCCTCCGATGAGGATGAAGGATCATCCCATGTTGCCTTGTGTGCCTTGGCCTTTCCTTTTTCTTTAGTTTTTCTTTCTTCCTATTTCTTCTTGCTCCCCTTCTTCTTGTCTTCTTTCTTTCTCCTTTCCTCCTTGCTTTTGTTCAAGAGGAGACAATCATCCCTTATGTGTCCCATGTTGGGTTTCCGGCACCGTGGCGAGTGTGTGTTCGAACATATTTCGTAAATATGTGCGTAGCGAAAGAAATAAAAAGCAATAAATCTAATTTATTACAACACACACACCACACGCATGCATAGTACAACATGTGTAGACATAATCACAATTTCAAATTTTGTAATAAAAGGAAATTACTCTAGGTATACCTGATGTATCACGTGCAGCGACAAAGGCATCAACCGGAGCAACTCTCGCTAGAATTGCCTCTATTCGTATCCACGCCGAGTATCATCATGATAGATTCACAAAGATACAAGTCTCGTCTTCTCAAGAGTCACTAGCCTTGTGACGAAGACGATGTGATCGAGAGAGGATCACAATCCGAATCAAAATTCGGATTCAAAAATGAGTCCCCAAAACTCGCTTCCTCGGAGAGGTATTCGTCAACCGATTGACGAATCCTTCGTCCTCCACCTATGAGGATTACTGGAGATTGAATCCCCGGCAAGGTAGCCGCTGTCGGATCTCCAAACATCATCCAAATGACGTTCCGAAACGAAGGGAGGAAGTTGTCTAGAAATATAGACATCTTGGTGGAGAGGTTGCGCCGACCCAAAGACGATGGCCGGCTGCACCTTGGTCACCTGAGCCATGGGAAGCCGCCGGAGGGTCGCCGACAGGAGCTTGGACATCGGCAGCGAGGTGGACGGTGGCACAAGGCTGGCGGCGTGGAGGCTTGGGCGCCGGCAGCAAGCAAGGAGGAGAGAGGGTTGGGTGGCAAGACTAAATTAGGTTTTCACAAAACCCTTAAGCCCTGTTTTTATAGAGACCATATTCGCCTAAAGGTTATTGGTTCATAACCAAAAACCCGTTAACCCGCTCCAATAACTTAAGTTAAAATAAACCGAACCGAGTTGGTCTATTTTAAGTTAAAACAAATCGAACCAACTTTTGTTCATTCATTTAAAATAAATCAAACCCCTTTGGTTTATTCTTCACTATTGGATTAGAACCAAACCAATTTGGTTCATCCATCATGTCTTCATAAGACACGACCCATCCATGCTTCCATTGCGACTGTAATGATTTCATGCTCGATCCTTGTTTGGTCCAACCAAACCTAGTTTCTCTCGGTCTAAGAATCTCATTCTCAAGCTCATTTTAAATCCTTCAGATTACGCTCGTTGTGTGTGTGATCAAATAGGTTCTCGGTTTATGTTGGCCGTCTATAATTAATCATTAATTATAGAACAATCATGAGTGATACCTAGTAGTACATTATGATCCCCAATTAACCGAAAGATCAACGATTGATCTAGAACTTATTTTTGAAACCCTTCAGCAGCTACAATGAATCGTGCCCCGTTCCCTTCATGCATCTTATACCCACTTGGTTCAGGACATGATCTATAGTGTCAGTCCCCACTAGGTTGACTACGTCACACCTAGCCCAAGTATCATTTTCTCATCCTACGGATTCTAGTTACTGCACATGTATCCAAGAGTACCTTACTCTAAACATGTAATGCTTTGGCCAAAGACCTTAGTAACAATCCGACGAGAGGCCATGGGTATACATCTCCTCGCAAGGACTAGTGAATCCTTTATAGGTTATTCAAACACCTTCGATTACTTCGACTTATGCCCAATCATCCCGAATCCACATCTCCTCAGAGATGTTTGCTTAAGATGTCAAAGCATAAGTCTTCATGACCAAGATGACTTGAATACCGCAAGTCAAAGGAACATCGCATTTAAGTTGCAGTAATAACTTCATTGACATATCTATATATGCAGAGAACCATATAAAGTTTTACAGCTGGTCACTCCAATGAACTAGTTACCATAACTAACATCCATGATTAACTCCGGACATCACAATGTCTCCAGCCAGTGAGAATCAGCTGCTTGGATACACCAAGGAGTATACCTCGTGCTAGTCTCGACAGAATTGATGGTGTCCAAATCCATCAATTCATCGACTATGGATAATTCCAATACATCACAATTACACATGTAGAGATACTCACTAGTTGTGATCCAATCACAAATTCTCTCATGCTGTGAATCGTATCGTGGACATTCAGTAAATGAGTTTAAGATCCAATCAAATACATGAAAATATGTATACTCAAATAGTGAATCTTTATTTATCATATAAATGGTTCAAACATAAGGCGATTGCCTTAGGACATCTCTCATATATTACTAACAAACTCCCACTTGGCCTAATGTCAATCGCTACGGTATCCAATACCATAAGCTCTAGCATGACCCTCAAACTTACTTTGAGGTAATGTTTTAGTTAAAGGATCCACTAAGTTTCTTTCAGTTAGAATCTTCTCGATTTATATTTTCTTCCTACTTATGATCTCTCTGATCAAATAATAGCGGCGAAGCACATGTTTGGATCGTTGATGAGACCTTGGCTCTTTTGCCTGTGCAATTGCTCCATTATTGTCACAGTAAATCGGTATTGCTTCAACAATGGCTAGAACCACACCAAGTTCATAAATGAACTTCTTGATCCAAACCGCTTCCTTTGCTGCTTCCAAAGCTGCAATGTATTCTGCCTCTGTGGTAGAATCCGCTATAGTATCTTGTTTGGAACTTTTCCAACTCACTGCACCCCCATTCAAGGTGAACACGTACCCAGATTGAGACCTGTAATCATCCTTATTTGTCTGGAAGCTGACATCTATATACCCGCGTATCACCATGTCCCCTTCTCCATATATTAGGAACACACCCTTAGTTCTTCTTAAGTACTTAAGGATCATCTTAACAGCCGCCCAATGATCCATTCTTGGATCAGACTGGTATTTGCTCGTGATACTCAGAGCATACGATACATCGGGCCTCGTACATAACATAGCATACATGATAGATCCTATTGTGGATGCATAGGAAATCTTACTAATGCAAATCCTCTTGTCTTCTGTGCGCGAACACATAGACTTCGAAAGGTGTATCTAATGCTTGATGGGTAGGAAACTTTTCTTGGATTCCGACATGCTAAACCTCTTTAGCACTTGGTCTATATATGTAGACTGCGAAAGACCAAGCAACCGTTTCGATCTATACCTATAGATCTTAATCCCGAGGATGTAGGTTTCTTCTCCCAGGTCTTTCATGGAGAATGTCTTAGACAATCAAATTTTTACTGACTGTAAGACAGAAACATCTTATAAGTAATATGTCATCGACATACAATACTAGGAACACGACTGCACTCTCACTAACCTTTTTGTACACACAAGGTTCGTCCGAATTTTGTGAGAAATCAAACTTTTAATTGTCTCATCAAAATGAATATTCTAGCTCCTGGATGCTTGCTTCAGTCCATATATGGATAGTCGCAATTTGCATACCTTGGTTTTATCAACCGATATGAAACCCTCAGGTTGTATCATATATACGTCCTCGAGTAGGTTTCCATTAAGGAAAGTTGTTTTCATATCCATCTGCCATATCTCATAATCATAATGAGCTGCTATGGCCAGGAGCATCCGAATAGATTTAAGCATAGATACAGGTGAATAGGTTTCGTCATAATCAACACCTTGCTTTTAACGATATCCTTTTGCCACAAATCTAGCCTTATAGGTAATCACATTACCATCCATGTCAGTTTTCTTCTTGAAAACCACTTGCCCCCTATAGGCTTAATGCCTTCGGGTGGGTCAACCAAGTTCCAAACTTGGTTTTCATACATGGAATCCATTTCTGACTTCATGGCGTCAAGTCACTTATCCTTTTCTGAACTTTTCAGAACTTCTTCATAACTGGTAGACTCCTCATCATCAATGAGTAACACGTCATTTGATTCACTTACGAGAAATTCATATCTCTCTGGAATATTGCATGTTCTACCAGATCTACGAAGAGGTGGTGTCTCAATAGGTCCAGCCGATGGCTCATCACTATGAGTTATCGGCTGTGGTGCTTCACCAGGTATCTCATCAATGTCTATTTGAGTCTCTTGAGCCTCCTCAAGCTCAACGACACTCCTACTATTTTTTTTCAAGAGAAACTCTTTCTCTAGAAACACAGCATGCCTTGAAACAAACACCTTTTGCTCCACAGGATGATAGAATTGGTAACCCCTTATTTCCTTAGGGTATCCAATAAATAGACATTTATCAGACTTAGCATCCAATTTGTCTGATACAGTCTGCTTCACATAAGCATGACAACCCCATATCTTCAAGTAAGATACATGAGGTTTCTTACTATTCCATATCTCATATAGAGTAGTAGAGACTATCTTGGTTGGCATTCTGTTTAACAAGTAAATAGCTGTCTGAAGTGCATAGCCCCAAAAGGATTTGGGAAGATTCGCATGATTCATAATTGACCTGACCATGTCCAACAAGGTCCAGTTACGCCTCTCAGATACACCATTATGTTGTGGTGTATATGGCGGAGTCCATTGAGACAATATACCATTGTCTCTTAGATAATCTAGAAACTCTTGACTTAAGTATTCACCACCTCGATCCGATCGAAGTATTTTAATACTCTTGTCATGTTGTTTCTCTACTTCATTTCTGAATTCTTTGAACCTTTCAAAGGCTTCAGACTTGTGTTTCATCAAGAACACATACTCAAACCGTGAGTGATCATCGGTGAAGGTAATGAAGTAGCTATAGCCTCCTAAAGTTTGAGTTAACATAGGTCCACATACATCAGTATGTATTAGACATAGCAACTCTTCTATCCGTTCACCTTTTCTAGTAAAAGGTAACTTAGTCATATTGCCTTTTAAGCATGATTCTCATATATCGTATGAATCCAATTCAAACAATTCCAGAATTCAACATCAGTATAATTCAGACATGCGTTTCTTGCTTGCATGGCCAAGACGACAATGCCACATATAAGAGTCTAATTGATTATCCTTTCGAGCATGCTTGTTGCTCGCTTCAATATTAAAAATGTCACTGGATATGTCCAATGTATAAATACCATTGCTCAAAGTTTCTGTCTCATAAAGTACGCCATTCAAAGTTATATAACAACAATTGTTACTAAACGTCAAATGGTAACCATTTCTATTTAAACAAGAAATAGAAATGATGTTCTTTATCACCGAAGGAACATAAAAGTAATTATCCAATTCTAAGACAAGTCATGTAGGGAGTTTCAACAAATATGTTCCGATGGTGAGTGCAGCAACCTTTGCTCCATTCCCAACACGTAAATTTGACTCTCCCTTGACGAGTCTTCTTCTATTCCTTAGCTCATGTATGTCATTACATATATGTGAGCCACACCCAGTATCCAATACCCAAGTGTTTAAGGAAATAGAATGACAATCAATAACGAAGATATCTGAAGAAGATGGGGGCATCCGATGCCCTATTCTTCTTCACAGACTCAAGATAAATATTGCAATTTCTTCGCTAATTGCCCTCCTTGCCATAATGATGGCAAGTGCCCTTTTGTGCTGGTTCTGCCTTCTTAGCCTTTTTCTTCCCCTTTTGCTGTTCCATTGACTTCCTCTTAGAACCTTTCTTTAAGGAGTCAACTAACATCATCGTCCCCTACTCATGCTTCACAGAAGGCTCCACAGTCTTCAGCATGTTGAGCAGTACCACAGATGAACCTTCTTGCATCTCAGAGGTGAAGAGAAGCTTGGAGACTTCGAACCTTTCGAATCTCACTTGCTCATCAACCAAATCATAAAGATGAAAGACTATGGTATGAGCATCCATATGCTCATGCTGCTTCCGCAGCTCAGGTATCATCGCGGCTAGCATGATGCAACTCGCCATTTCAGAATCAATCACATGTTTCTGATAGGCCAACAATTGGTACAGAGTTGCATTGTCACTAGGACGAGCGGGAAGAGGCGCTTCGAGGACATTCGCAAGCTTTTCAACCTTGAGAAAAATTCTCAGGTTGAATCCAAAAGTCAGTCCAAGAAGTTCGACCCAATCAATTTATTTGAATCCAAAATAGAGTGCAAATTCAAAGACATCATGATCAATCAATTAACCTTGAAATACAAATCAAGCATATATGAGAAAATGATTTTAAAATGCATCAACATACATTTATAAATCCCATTCATTTTTCGAATTTCAAAAACCCCAAAATCACTTTGGGAGATCGTAGGTCCATCTCTGAATGAGTTTATATCCAACATAAATATGAACAACCTTGGAGAGATCCAACAAGTCATTCATAGCTACGATGGTAGGTATCAAATATACCGATTGCATATCACATATATGCAACTATCACAATGTGCTATCAACTAATTAAATGTTCACACATACATCGGGTTGTTAACTCATTAATAAGTATGCACCATATGCATAGCACCCAACTTCACCTCCCTTCACATCGACCTTGAAGAGAGTCCAACAAGCCGATGCTCCAGGTTAAAGCCAACCCATTAATCAAGAAATAGTTTTAATATAGTTATAGCACATTCAACCAATTAGCCCGGCTTGGAGAGAGTCCAACAACCAAAGCTAACGATTGACCTCTGACTCTTACCATATTAGTATTAAACTATTTCATGGTTTGAACATGTTCAAGTTTGAGCCGGACTTGGAGAGAGTTCAACAACCCAAACAAGAAACAGAACTCTGGTTCTAACCATATTAATGGAAGGTGTAGGCTTTAATATTGAGTGAGGGTTTTATGTCTCATCCTCTTTGCATGCAAATAACTATTATCTATATGGCATGACATACATGACATACATATATATGTCACGACACACAAGATATAATGATATCCATCTAATGCAATTATATGACATACAATTATGACATGTACAAAATTTATTTATATGCCATAACTATTTATGGAAATAAAATATGTTTGAGATTTGATTCTCTAAATCAAATCATGATTAAATTAGGAAATAAATTTCCAAATCTAATCACATATTTTATTTATGGAAAGTGTTAATTAAGGAAAGCCAAATTTAATTTAGGAAATAAATTTCTTAAATTGTCAAAATTATTTATGAAAATAAAATATATTTTAGATTTGATTTCCCAAATCAAATCATGATTAAATTAGGAAACAAATTTCCAAATATAATCATATATTTTATTTATGGAAAGTGTCAATTTCCATAAATACTTCTTAACTTTCCAAAAGTTGAAGATTTTCATAAATACTTCTAGACTTTTCAAAATTAAAAATTTCCATAAATACTTCTAAACTTTTCAAAAGTAGAAAATTTTCATAAATACAATTACGACTAAATAATTTTACGATTATGTCGAAACACAACATGGGCTCTAATACCACTGTTGGGTTTCCAACACCGCGGCGAGTGTGTGTTCGAACATATTTCGTAAACATGTGCGCAACGGAAGAAATAAAAAGCAATAAATATAATTTATTACAACACACACACCACACACATGCATAGTACAATATGTGTAGACATAATCATAATTTCAAATTTTACAATAAAAGGAAATTACTCTAGGTATACCTGACGTATCACGTGCAGTAGGAAAAACATCAATCAGAGCAACTCTCACTAGAATTGCCTCTATCCGTATCCACGCAGAGCATCATCGGGATAGCTTCACAAAGCTACAAGCCTCATCTTCGCAAGAGTCACTAGCCTCGTGACGAAGACGATGTGATCAAGAGAGGATCACAATCCGAATTAAAATTCGGATTCAAAAATGAGTCCCCAAAACTCACTTCTCCGGAGAGGTATTCATCAATCGATTGACGAATCCTTCTTCCTCTACCTATGAGGATTACTGGAGATCGAATCTGTAACGACCGGGCCCCTATTGGCACCTGGCCCCTATTGGCGGAATTCGGCGACCCCTATTGGTTGACGACCGTCGCCCCTGTTGGCCCGTCGTTACTCACCTGGACTTCCCACCCCTGGAAGTGGGTTTTTGCCTTCCCCAGGATTCGAACTCTAGACCTCCAGGCTAAGTACTAAAGTTTATGAATCCTAGTAACCTGATCACTTGGTTGCGGGTTCGTAAACTTTAGTGCACTGGAAGATCAAGTTCAATCTGAAGGCAAAACCACTTCAGGTGAAATCGGTAACGACAGACCAGCGAGCGGCGATAAATCGACGATAAGTCACCAGTCGCATGATAAACGGTCTGATCGTTACAATAAAAAAGGTGCCTTTTATTGTACGGCCCGCCTATTGGCGGAGTCGGCGACCCCTTGGTCGACGATCGATGCGCCATCGTTAGCGAATTGGCGACCCCTATTGGTCGGCGGCCAGTCGCCTGTTGGCCGTCATTACTCACTGGACTTCCCACCTGGAAGTGGGTTTTGCCTTCCCGATTGAACTCTAGACCTCGGGCTAAGTACTAAAGTTTATGAATCACGGTAACCGTGATCGGGATCACGGTTGATCGGGATTCATAAACTTTAGTGCTAC
Source organism: Wurfbainia villosa (assembly GCA_025175895.1). Classification (NCBI taxonomy): domain Eukaryota; kingdom Viridiplantae; phylum Streptophyta; class Magnoliopsida; order Zingiberales; family Zingiberaceae; genus Wurfbainia; species Wurfbainia villosa. The sequence continues at coordinate 5,170,424 of CM046008.1, forward strand.
TGAGTCTGAGTTCGAATCAAAAAACCTCTAGGTGAAATCGGTGAGTAACGACGAGCAGCGAGGCGACGATCGTCGACCAATAGGTCGCCACAACGGCGACGATCGTCGACAATAGTCGTCAAATCGCCAATAAAGCCTCGTCTGAATCCCCGGCAAAGTAGCCGCTATCAGATATCCAAATGTCGTCTAAACGACGCTCCGACACGAAGGGAGGAAGCTGTCTAGAAATCTGGATAGCTTGGTGGAGGGGTTGCGCCGGCCCAAAGAGGATGGTCGGCTGCACCTTGGTCACCTGAGCCAAGGGAAGTCATCGGAGGGTCGTCAGAGGATCACCGGCAGGAGCTTGGACGTCGGCAGCAAGGTGGACAGTGGCACAAGGCTGGCGGCGTGGAGGCTTGGGCGCCGACGACAAGCAAGGAGGAGAGAGGGTTGGGCGGCAAGACTAAATTAGGTTTTCACAAAACCCTTAAGCCATGTTTTCATAGAGACCATATTCTCCTAACGGTTATTGGTTCATAACCAAAAACCCGTTAACCCGCTCCAATAACTTAAGTTAAAATAAATCGAACCGAGTTGGTCTATTTTAAGTTAAAACAAATCGAACCAACTTTGGTTCATTTGTTTAAAACAAACCAAACCCCTTTGGTTTATTCTTCACCATTGGATTAAAACCAAACCAATTTAGTTCATCCATCATGTCTTCATAAGACATGACCCATCCACGCTTCCATTGCGACTGAAACGATTTCATGCTCGATCCTTGTTTGGTCCAACCAAACCTAGTTTCTCTCGGTCTGAGAATCTCATTCTCAAGCTCGTTTTAAATCCTTCGGATTATACTCGTTGTGTGTGTGACCAAATAGGTTCTCAATTTATGTTGGCCATCTATAATTAATCATTAATTATAGAACAATCATGAGTAGCACCTAGTAGTACATCATGATCCCCAATTAATTGAAAGATCAACGGTTGATCCAGAACTTATTTCTGAAATCCTTCAGCTATAGTGTCAGTCCCCACTAGGTTGACTACATCACACCTAGCCCAAGTATCATTTCCTCATCCTACGGATTCTAGTTACTGCACATGTATCCAAGAGTATCTTACTCTAAACATGTAATGATTTGGTCAAAGACTTTAGTAACAATCCAACGAGAGGCTATGGGTATACATCTCCTCGCAAGGACTAGTGAATCCTTTATAGGCTATTCAAACATCTTCGATCACTTCGACTTATGCTCAATCATCCCGGGTCCACATCTCCTCAGAGATGCTTGCTTAAGATGTCAAAGCATAAGTCTTCATGACCAAGATGACTTGAATACCGCAAGTCAAAGGAACATCACACTTAAGCTGCAGTAAGAACTTCATTGACATATCTATATATGCAAAGAACCATATGAAGTTTTACAGTTGGTTACTCCAATGAACTAGTTACCATAACTAGCATCCACGATTAACTTCGGATATCACAATGTCTCCAACCAGTGAGAATCAACTGCTTGGATACACCAAGGAGTATACCTCGTGCTAGTCTCGACAAAATTGATGGTGTCAAAATCCATCAATTCATCGACTAGGGATAATTCCGATACATCACAATTACACATGTAGAGATACTCACTAGTTGTGATCCAATCACAAATTCTCTCATGCTATGAATCGTATCGTGGACATTCAGTAAATGAGTTTAAGATCCAATCAAATACATAAAAATATATATACTCAAATAGTGAATCTTCATTTATCATATAAATGGTTCAAACATAAGACGATTGTCTTAGGACATCTCTCATATATTACTAACATCCCTCTCCTTGGCAATTGTAGCAAATGATCTTTCTTCTAGGCCTTCTCCTCCTATCATTAGATTTATTAAACTTAAAACTTTTCAAAGCACGTCTTACCTTCCTTACCATGTAGGCTTCTTCAATGCTATCCATGGATGAGGAAGATGAATCTTCATCGGATGAGGAGGGTGGCGTCACCTTCTTCTTCTTTCCCTTCTCGACCACTAATGCTACTCCCCTTGACTTTGTGCTTGATTCTTCTATTACCCCTTCAAGCCTAGTCTCATGCAACTCCATGGTAGAGAAAAATTCCTCTAGAGTACTCACCTCTAGATTCTTGGAAATGTAGAAGGAGTCCACCATAGAGCTCCATTTGGATGACCGAGGGAAGACATCTTGTTGGTGCAATCGGCCCAGGTTGACTCGAGTTTGACTCGAGCAGTACTTTGATAATATTTTGATGATAGACAAAACTCATGACATGAGATTGTCATGGGAAAGTCCAACATGGAGTTGACATGGAAAATCCAAGCATGGAGCTTGGTGTGGGAAAGTCCAACATAGAGTTGGCATGGAAAATCCAAGCATGGGGCTTGGTGTGGGAAAATCTAAAGCATTGTGAAGCTGTGCGCTTGGTGCTTGGTGAGAAATACATTGTGAAGTCGTGCGCTTGGTGCATGTGGGAAGTCTTGAGGACTTGGCAAGTTCACTAGGCTCGGGGTCCTTGAGTCGGTAAAGGATGACATTGCAAAGCCGTGCACTTGGTGCATCCGAGGGACCGTCGGACGGGGAGCGAATGGAGTGAGATCAAAGGGAAGCATACTTCGAGGGCATGAGACGCGAAGGATGGTATTGCGAAGTCGTGCACTTGGCGCATCTGAGGGACGTAGGCCGAGGGAAGAGAGCTTCGGTGGGGAACTCCATGAGGGATAAGGTGGACTTGGCCAAGTGGCTAAGACTGAGTGTCGGAGGCTCAAACTTGATGTTTGAGGGTTTACCCGACGGTCGGATGCTCAAACAACTTGGTGTTTGAGGTTTTACCAGACAGTAGTCGACTGGCATAGGTGTCAGTTCGACTGATCCAAGTCGACTAGGGTTCGACTGGTGTTAGACTGCAATTTTATGGCTGACAGTCGACTGCCATGGATTGGCAGTCGATTGATGTCGACAACAGCCAACTGTCGAGGGATGGCAGTCGACTGATGGAAATATCGCGAGCATAGAATGCTCCGTAGCTGACTGGGAAGTTGACTACTAGGTCACCAGTCGAATGATGGGCATGATCAGTCGACTGGTAGGTGATCCGTTGGAACTTATCCAACGTGGATCTGGCCATTGTGAGACAACGACTACAGGGGTAGTCGACTGGTGCCTTTTGGCAGTCGACTGCTGGGCGTAAAAATAGCTTGATGCAGGTTATAAATGAAGCTCAAGTGGGAGGATTTCACAAAGACTTTAAGGAAGCTATTGGAGGGGAATTGCTGCTGCATTCCAGTTTTTCAAGAGTCATCCAAAGCAAGCAACAAGAAAGGGTTCAAAGCAAAGATTTGTAAAGCATTCTTTACTTGTATTTCTTAGTGTCTTTGTATTTCTTGTAGTATTACTGTTGTAATAGCTTGTAAGAGGTTTCTCCACCTCCGACGTGTAGTCGAGAAGGAGTTTAGTTAGTGTCGTGCGCATAACTAGAGCTCGGTGAGCTCGCCCATGGAGTAGGAACCATTCGGTTCCGAACCACGTATATCGTGTGTGTTTGCGTATGCTTGTATTGTTGTTAGTATTATTATTGTTTCTATTGTTTCCACTGTGCTAACGACAATCGTAGGAAAGCAACGCAATGAGAACGAACGAATTCCACCATCGAAAGATTGAGGACTATTCACCCCCCTCTAGCCGGCCAACACAACCACATCGATCCCCTACAAGTGGTATCAGAGCCAAGGTGCTTATTGAGGACTAACCGCCAACACAAGCACTACAAGATGGCCAGCTACAACATCCATCCACCGAAATTCGATGGAGATTTTGCTTGGTGGAAGAAACGGATGGAGGTATATATCGAAATCGATTTTGATTTTATGATTATTGTAGAAAACAGTTTTGAGATGCCTAGGGACAAAGACAACAAGCCAATTGAGAAGTCAAGGTGGACCCAAGATCAAATTAAGGACTTCAAGACAAATCTCAAGGTAATCGAATTACTTAGTGATTTGATTCCTAACAATATTTGGTCTAGGTTGGGTAATTTTAGGGATGCAAAGGAATTATGGGATAAAGTAATAAAATTCCAAGAAAATTCCCAACCGGCACAAGTAGCGGAGAATGCCGAGGAAGAAGCACCCACAACATTTGAAGATGTTGATGATTTGGTGGAGACCTCCACCTCTAGCATTGAGGGGGAGGAAAGGATTTCCATTCCGGAGCAAGATCAAAATGAAGCTTCTACCTCCGGAAGAAGTGAAGAGGCCTCCACCACCTCCTTAGGTAACTCAAGTATTATAATTTTAAATAAAGATCATATAATATGCTTTGAGTGTAGGGAGAAAGGGCATTACAAGAGTAAATGTCCTAAATTGGCTAAGGAAAAGGCATCGGCACCAAAAGTCAATCCAAAGTCAAAGAATGCCGGAGTCCCCACAACTAGAAGCAAAGAGCACATTGTGTGCTTTAAATGCAATCAAAAGGGGCACTACCGAAGCCAATGCCCTAGGGGGAGGAAGAAAGGGCAAGAAGGTGTATCTCATGTAGGAGGAGCTTCCAAAGCTAACCCTAAGGTAAATTTAAATAATGCACCTTCTATTTCTAAAGTTAAAAAGCATGCTAAAAATTATTTTAGTTCTCTTGCAATTATAAATGAAAAACATGCTAGTAGAAATAATAAGGTTTATTGTTTAGGTGCTAAGCATGTTAGTTTCTCTAAGGACAAACCTAGGACCAATAACACTAGACCAATCTTACCTAGGGAGTCAATTAGGAGAATTGAAGAAAATTTGGGTGTTAATCCCAAGAAATCTAGACACATGCCTAAGAAGAATAATATTTCCCAAAAGATAAATGAAAATTCAAAATTGGAAAAATTAGAGCTAGAAAACCAAGCCTTGAGGTCAAGGCTAGAAAACCTTGAGAAGACCCTAGCAATAATCACAAATTCAGTTAAGGGGTTTAATGTACAAAAGTCAAGGTCTAGGAAACAAGAACGGTCTAAGGGAAAGAAAGGTTTGGGTCATAAACCTATTTCCTATCACAATGTTCCATTTAATTATGGAACAACATCTAGGTCTAGAAAAACCAAGGCTAATAGGGAAGCCATCCCTAAGTCTAGCCATGGTATGTGTTTAGTGGCTAAGGACTTAAGAAAATCTAAGAAAGTCACTAGGAAGGTCTTTGGGGGAGTTACCTCTAGAGTTGACCTAGAAAAGACCCAAAAGACTATGGCTTCAAAGCCTAAAAGGGTCACTAGGAAGGTATCTAGGGAAGTTATCCCTAGTGAATACCTTGTTAACCCAAGGAGCTCCAATAGGTATTGGGTTCCTAGGAGCGTGATCGATTCATGCTAGAAGGGTTAGGGTGTGTCAACCCTAAGTGGATGAGTAGTTAACTTAACCATAGTAGAGTTGACACATTAGGATGTGCCAATATTCTTTGAGAAGTTGAAAAATGATTAAATTGGCACAATTAGGTCTTAGAGGTATTGGTGTGTCATTTTGGGTTTTGGCACACTAGGGGGAATGATGGTATTAAGGCAAAATGGGGTTAATTCCTAGAAATGACATTTTGGATTTAACACTTAGGTATTTTATACCTTAAGTATATTTTACTTGCTATGATTTATTTGCCTTGCCATGTCATGACATCATCTTCATTTTTATCTCTAAAAATGTCATGATCATGTTTAGACTTCTTCTTTATATGTCATGTATGATAAAATGTCATTCACATGTCATGACATCATGATTTTGACATATGCTTTTATCTATATCATATTTATGTCATAATCATCATCATGCATATAACTAAAATGAAATTAAGGACCATGGCATAATTTGATGGGAATCAAAGAATATTGCCTAGAAATATGCATGAGACCATTAAAAAAAAATAAAAACCCACATCTCACTAGATTAATTGACTTGTATGTGTTTTACACATCTAGATACAAGTGAGATGTTTAGGGAAAATGAATTAAAGGTTTCAAAAAATATTTTGAAAACATTTTGAAAAACCTTTGTGAAGTCTATCTTTTAATAGCTATCACCATTGAATGGGATGATACAAAGAGGGCTCTTTATTAAAGCTTTTCTTAACTTTTGGACTTTGTGTCAATCTCTTAATTTAGTGGGTAAAATAATTTTCAAATATTTTTCACCCATAGTGTTTATGATAAGTAATATACATACCAAATTTCAAGAATTTTAAACTTATGTATATTTACTTATGGATTTTGGAAAGTCATTTCTGAAATTCAGAAAACTACAAATCGATTATCGATCATTGTCATGGTGTCCAATCGATGATGGGAATGTGATCGTGGTTTCGAATTGATCATGTCCAAGCTGATTTCGGGTAAACCTTGTTGGTTAGGCCCATGTTCAGCTAGGTTAAGGTCCCCTAACCACTCCTAACCCTAGGAAATTCTTGGGAGAGCATTAGAAAGGGTGAAAATCTATTGGACATGGATTAGGAGAAGTGTTAAGGGTGAGTATCAATTTTAAGGTGGAAGAGAGTTCATTGTTGAACTTTACCTTAATTTTGATTGGTTAAATATTCCTATTGGCTTAGGGACTCTCCAAGGACATTGTTGGTGCAATGGTCAAGGGGGAGCAAGCCTCTAGGGGGAGGTATCCATCATGGGAAAATGGATGTGTATTTCCTCATGGGAGGAAAATTGGGTTGCCTCTCTTAAGTGATAAGGGATCACTAGAAAGATTGAGGGCATGCCAAGGGGAAGATTGTAAGATCTCATTGTGATATGAGACATTGAAACCCTTGAGGACATTTTTGATGTAATGTCAAAAAGGGGGAGAAGTTACCAAGTTACCAATTAGGGTTCGTTGGAATTTTCATTGGGATATAAGAATTGTCAATATGGGAGAATTGGTAGACTTGAGATGGTAGTTTTGTCAATCATCAAAAAGGGGGAGATTGTTGGTGCAATCGGCCCAAGTTGACTCGAGTTTGACTCGAGCAGTACTTTGATAATATTTTGATGATAGACAAAACTCATGACATGAGATTGTCATGGGAAAGTCCAACATGGAGTTGGCATGAAAAATCCAAGCATGGAGCTTGGTGTGGGAAAGTCCAACATGGAGTTGGCATGGAAAATCCAAGTATGGGGCTTGGTGTGGGAAAATCCAAAGCATTGCGAAGCCGTGCGCTTGGTGCTTGGTGAGAAATGCATTGCGAAGTCGTGCGCTTGGTGCATGTGGAAAGTCTTGAGGACTTGGCAAGTTCACTAGGCTCGGGATCCTTGAGTCGATGAAGGATGGCATTGCGAAGTCGTGTGCTTGGTGCATCCGAGGGACCGCCGGATGGGGAGTGAATGGAGTGAGACCAAAGGGAAGCATACTTCGAGGGCATGAGACGCGAAGGATGGCGTTGCGAAGTCGTGCACTTGGCGCATCCAAGGGACATAGGCCGAGGGAAGAGAGCTTCTGTGGGGAACTCCATGAGGGATAAGGTGGACTTGGCCAAATGGCTAAGACTGAGTGTCGGAGGCTCAAACTTGATGTTTGAGGGATTACCCGACGGTCGGATGCTCAAACAACTTGGTGTTTGAGGTTTTGTCGGACAACAGTCGATTGGCATAGGTGTCGGTTCGACTGATCCAAGTCAACTAGGGTTCTACTGGTGTTAGATTGAAGTTTTGTGGCTGGCAGTCCACTGCCATGGATTGGCAGTCGACTGATGTCGACAGCAGTCGACTGCCGAGGGATGGCAGTTGTCACGCCCCGGGGGAGTCCCTGTCAGACGAAAATCTAGCAGCATCTCCTCTGTATGGGTGACAATACCAATCTTGCATACAAGGCCTACATGGCCACTATACATCGGTCAACACGACCGAAATATACCACAACACAATATGCGACCTCAGGCCATCAACCAAAATAAATAAAAGATCTAAAATATCGAGACCTACCCCTTCTGCCATCTGAGCAGGAACATACAACCAAACCAATCGAATAGTCCATAAGGACACAACAAATATCTCCAAACTTCCACAAGTACATAACCAAAATATTAGGACATAATCATATCTTCTATACAAAATCCAAAACCATAACTCAAATAACTAATAAACTATCACGACGAAGGGAGGGTATGGCAACTGGACTCTCCTGATAGCTTCATCCTGAAATAAATATAAAACTACGGGGTAAGTTCAAAGAACTCAGCGGATATAGTCGATATGCAAAGTAAGATATAGCTAACTATAACAATCATGCCAGTACAGTCTCATATATAGGGTATGCAAGAAAGAAATACAAAAGGATTGTACTTACCTGAATCTCCTATCCTGATATAGGAGCATGTGCCATACTAGATGAAATAAAGTCGCTGAACCATATACAAATATGTATCCTGTATGCATGGCAATCATATGCAACATCCAAGGCAGTAATAAAAATGCAGCAAACATAATACAAATGCTATCCATGCAAAATGCATGCCGTGCAAATGATATGGTCACCCCTGACGCCAGTCAGCCGCCTCACACGCGATGGTGAAGCCAAGTGGGTAGGGCTATAACAACTGTGCACTCTGCCATCACTGCTCCCGAGTGACCGAGTGGACAGGATGCTGTCGGAGTACACCTATCATCCTGCCCCAAATAGAATGGGGGAGCAAAGCTCTCATCTCCCGGTGTCGTAGACCAGAGGAGGGATCCCTGCCCGCTACCATGCTGACTCAACACTACCCATGAACGGACCAGCGGAGCCTGACAGAGCAACTGCACACACCCTCCTGATGTACCACTAACCCATGAGTGGCAGCGTGTGCAGACCATGTAACTGGCTACGGACTCAACTATAAAGGAACCCCGTCCAGCCGGCATGCAATCATGCAAGATGGTGCATGATACTAAAGCATGTAAATCCAACTAAAATACATATCCGAATAATATGCACAGCCAATAAGTACATATCAATGATCCGAGTAAAACAGGGAAGATATAACTATAAACTGATCCAATGCATGTATCAAGTAGGCACAATAACATACTAGGCATATAAACATGAAAATTATTGCAAGCTATACAAACTAGCATATCAACATGACTATATCTAAAAGATAAGTCAAAATACCCGCCTGCTATGTAGACTGTGCTGATTGTATTCGCGTATGCGAACCTGCCTCATATCAAAGTCCTGTACTCAACACGCAAACATTGACAAAGTCTATCATAAGTCCAATGATGGTATCACATCCCCAAATCGAGCCTAAATCTTGATTAGCTTTAGATCTAACATCATAATCATAACAAACATTAGACCAACTATATAATAGTGTACATCCATAACGTATCCATATCTAAGCTTGCCTAACAATTGCTTCAATCACACGACTCTTTGATCCAGGTTTTAGGGTATTAAATCTGTATCAATCGAAATGCAACACCTCGTACTCAGATTTCCTTCAACACCTGATCATTTGCAAATTATCACCATCCATAACCTATTAAAGAGACATATAAACTAAAGTCCATCCCAACGAATACCGTCAATGAGGAGATTGCCCTGGACTATCGATCGGACCCCCAACCACTCTCAGAAGCAAAAGAACTGAGCTTTTCTGGTGTAACAACAAGTCAGCCGATTAGAACTCACAGATCACCCAAACATCACAGTCCTCTTCACCCTCCATTTCTGATTTGATAGTGAGGAATAGTGTGGCAGCTTTAGGATCTCAGAACTCTAGAATCGAGCTGCCATGAAGGTGTGAGAGAAAGTGACGGCGAGCTAGCTTAGGGCGCTAGCGATGGGAGATGACACTGATCAAATGTGGTAGCAGCGATGGGGCAATAGTGCAGGCCCGGGCGATGGTACTTGCTACTTATGATGGCTGACGATGTTTATGGTCGGCGAATGGCCATAATCAGGCAACGAGTTGAAGTGGAGAAGGGGCGTCCAAATGGTTCGGGGAGGTGGCGATGGGCCGACGACGGTGAGCATGGGAAGGAGATGCGGCTCGCGGTGAAACTGAGATGGTCGGCGATCTCAACGAAGGAGAGGAAGAGAAGGGACGGCGCTAGGGTTGCGACGGTGAGAATGTCGCAAGGAGAGAAATCACGAGGATAATCTAGCCGCCGTCGCCGCCGCCGCTTGCCGCGAGGAAGGAAAGAGTGCTCGCGCGAGAAGGAGAGGCACGGCGATGGGATGAGGCGCACCGTCGGAAGATGAGGAACAGTCGGCGCTCGAGCGTCGATGACGAAGAGGAGAAGGCGATGACGCATGAGAAAGGAATCGGGGAATTAGAAAGTAGATAAACCTAGATTTATAACCTAGGTTAAATTTATCCTATTTACTCATCTAAACAGGCCCTTTTTAAAAGCCTATTTTTCTTATCCCCGTAATTATCTCATACAGGCTCCGTTTAAATCCAGAAAAATTCTGAAAAAATTCCTAAAATTCCCTAAAAATCTTGAAAAATTCTCAGGATTATTTTTCCTAAATTTTGGCCATTTAATTTAGTATTTTAAATTTTCCGTATTTAACAGCAGTCGACTGATGGGAATGTCGTGAGCACAGAACGCTCTGTAGCCGACTGGCCAGTCGACTACTAGGTCACCAGTCAACTGATGGGCATGATCAGTCGACTAGTAGGTGATCTGTTGAAACTTATCCAACGTGGATCTGGCCATTGTGAAACAACGACTACAGGGGCAGTCAACTGGTGCCTTTTGGCAGTCGACTGTTGGGCGCGAAAACAGCTTGATGCAGGTTATAAATGGAGCTCAAGTGGGAGGATTTCGCAAAGACTTTAAGGAAGCTATTGGAGGGAAATTGCTGCTGCATTCCAGTCCTTCAAGAGCCATCCAAAGCAAGCAACAAGAAAGGGTTCAAAGCAAAGATTTGTAAAGTGTTCTTTACTTGTATTTCTTAGTGTCTTTGTATTTCTTGTAGTATTATTGTTGTAATAGCTTGTAAGAGGTTTCTCCACCTCCGACATGTAGTCGAGAAGGAGTTTAGTTAGTGTCGTGCGCATAACTAGAGCTCGGTGAGCTCGCCCATGGAGTAGGAACCATTCGGTTCCGAACCACGTATATCGTGTGTGTTTACATATGCTTGTATTGTTGTTAGTATTATTATTGTTTCTATTGTTTCCGCTGCGCTAACGACAATCGTAGGAAAGAAATGCAACGAGAACGAACGAATTCCACCATCGAACGATTGAGGGCTATTCACCCCCCTCTAGCCGGCCAACACAACCACATCGATCCCCTACACATCTATGGCCTTCATGATCATGTCTCTATTGGAGAACTTCTCCCCTACACTTGTTAGGCCATTAATAATCTCTTTAAAGCGTGAATGTAAAGATGCTACCTTCTCGCCTTTATCGAGTTTGATATTGTTGAGTTGGGAGCAGAGGACATCTCTTCTTTCTAACTTGGCCTCGAATGTGCTTTCATGAAGCTCCACTAGCTTCTCCTACATCTCTTTGGTGCTAAAGCATTCTCCTATTCGATTTACTTCTTGTTGAGGGAGCACATTGTATAAATGGTGTTTGACCTTTGAATTCGCCAAGAACTCCTCTCTTTGCTTCTTTGTCCATCTCAATTTCTCTAGTGGCTCCCCTTCCTCATCCCTAGGCAACTCGAAACCATTTTCCATAATTAACATTAATTATATCGAAATCGGTTTCGAAGAATACCTCCATTCTCTTCTTCCACCAAGAGAATTCGCCTTCAAATTTGGGTGGATGAATGTTGGAGCCGACCATTGTAGTTGATTGTAGCGGCGGTGAGTCCGATGACAATCTCCTCACTCTGATACCACTTGTTGGAGGATCGATGGCCGGCTAGAGGGAGGTGAATAACCTCTTTATGCAGACGATGGAAATCATTTGCTTAATTGTCTACAATCAATGGTTAGTGCAACGGAAATACAATGCTAAGGTAAAACAATTAAGACAATGCAAAGGGAAATGAAAGCACAAACGCTAACAAGGCGATGTAACGTGTTTCACGACCCTTGCCGCTAATCCACGACCGATTCATCCCAGGTGAATCACGCCTACAATAATTCCACTAGTCTCTTCTTTGCACAAAGCTAGGTGGAGGTAACCTTTCTTACAAGAATCTCCCTTCTTACAATAGAATTGAAATAAGAGCAAGCAAGAAGAGTAGAAAACGTTTAGGGCACTTGGGAGTAGTTTAGAGTTGAAGCATTAACCCCCCAAGATGACCCAAGGCCTCTTCTTATAGGGAAGAGGTCATTCTTCCCGTTGGGCACCGAGCAGTCGACTGATGCAGCCATCAGTCGACTGTTGCTGTAGTCGTTGCCTTGCAACGACTTCATCCACGTTGGATTCTAACCAACAGCTCCCACATCAGTCGACTGATGGAGCCAACAGTCAAGTGGTCGATGAGATCACTCAACTGTCAAAGCTTCTGTGCTCGAACTTGCCTCGATCAATCGACTGATCTTCTCATTAGTCGACTGATAATGTCGGCAGTCAACTGTCATCCCTTGGCAGTCAACTGTTCGGCTAGAAACCAGACTCGAACACCAGTCGAGTCTTCAGTCGACTTGGAGCAATCGATTGATGTCGGGAAAACCTCAAACCAACTTTGGTTTAAGCATCCGACGGTTGGGTAAACCTCAACCCTCTTGGTTAAGCATTCGACACTTAGCCATTTGGCCAAGTTCACCTATGAGCTACCCCATCCCGGGTTACAATCGATCACTCTCATCTTCCCTTGGAGTCCCTCGCCTTGAAGTTCTATTCGTTCGACCACGTTCCTCAAATGCACCAAGCGCACGGCTTCGCAATGTCATCCTTCGCGTCTTGCCCTGAAGTCTACTTCCTTTGGCTTCACTCCAATGCTCCTCGTCCGATGGTCCCTCGGATGCACCAAGTGCACGGCTTCCGTAATGCTATCCTTCACCGAGTCATGAGATGGTGATATTGCCAATGCTTTCGCCATGTGTGAATTACTAAGTCCTGCATGACTTCAACACACATATTAAACCCACAAACAACCTAACTTAAACCTTTGTCACACACATCAAAACACATCATCCATGGGTTGATTACCCTAACACTTTTCTCCTTGGAAGGAATGTTAGCTTGCTCTTGTAATTTGAATTCACAAAATAGTTCATCTAATTTAACCAAAAAAAGATCTCTAGAGACCTTATAGGCATCAATCAGTGATGTCCATAAAGTGCTTCTAGGGAAAGATTGAAGAATATACTTTCTCAAGTCCTGGTTGTCTACTTTCTCACTTATAACATGAAGTCCATTGACGATTTCCTTAAACCTTCCATGCATTTGACTTATGATCTCATTGGTCTTCATGGAAAAGGTATAGAGTTGTCCTAGCAATAGATCCCTCTTGGCTCTCCTTGATTCCTTTGAGCCTTCATTTAGCTCGATGAGCTTCTCCCATAGCTCCTTCTTGGAATTGAAGGGCCCGACTTTACTTAATTGCTTCTTCGATAACCCACATTAAAGTGTGGTCATTGCTTTGGAATTTGCTTGCACCATCTTCACCATTTCTCTAGTCCAATCCTTTGTTGAAGAGACACTCCAAATTAGTCCATCGGTTTTTCGAAGCCATCTACAATGCTAAACCAATCGTCAATGTCATTGATAAGGTAGTACTCTATCCTATCTTTCCAATATACGAATTCATCATCGTCAAAGAGAAGTGGTCACAAGGTGTTATGTCTCTCTTAAAAGGCCATCTAGATGCTCCAGTTGATGATTAGATTTTTTGAGTGAGCCGAGCTCTAATACCACTTGTTGAGGATCGTTGTGATGGCTAGAGGGGGTGAATAGCCTATCTTTCGATTTCTACACAAAGTATTAGCAGAAACAAAATAAATCAAAAGCTAGAATGGAAATAACAATAATAACAATGCTAATTCAAAGATGTAACATAGTTCGGAAATGAAGCTCCTACTCCATGGTGATCCGTAAGGTGGATCACTCCTTTCAAGCCGTCACTAAAGTCTCTCCTTTTGATGAGCATACCAAGGTGGAGAAGTCTTTTTTATAAGATAATATCTTCTTCTTACAAGATTCTGGATGTGAGCTTAGGAAGAAGAAATTTGGAGTTTAGAGACTAAGGAGAAGGCTTAGGGAGCTTAGAGGGCAAGAATTTCATATAAGAATATTAACCTCTTCAAAGCCCCAAGCCTTCCCTATCCATTGGGGGCTTCGTCAGTCGACTACTGCATACCAGCAGTCGACTGGTAACACTGGTGACATTATTGACCAAATCTAATGGCTTCTGATGAAGCTTGCTCGCGATCATCACCACTCAACAGATACTTGATCAATCAACTGTTCATACCAGGAGTCGACTGTCCAAGCCAACAGTTGACTGCTATCAGCTAGCAGTCGACTACGAAATCTTTTGTGTCATAGTGTCATGTCCACTTAATTCTAGTCAACTGATAGTGGATAGTTGACTGCCAATGCACAATTCAACAGTCGACTACTCGCTCGTAGATTGCTCGAGTCTTCTGGGCCCTTCGAGTGTCAAGCACTCGAGACCAGTCGACTGGCCCAAGAGTCAGTCGACTGGTATGCCTCAAGTAAAAGTTTCACATACTTGAAACCTAACCCTAAGCCTATACTAACACCTTCAACTTCTCCATCATCCTCACACATTCAGGATTCCTCCGAGTCCATGACTCCTTCATCCTTGTGCTTGCCTTCAAAAGCTTTCTTTAATTTTGTCATGCTTTAGAGTCTCCCTTTGCTAGGTTCATTTAAATTTATACCGCCAAGACTATACACTTAGACTTTATACTGCCCAAACCTCATCCTTGGACTTACTTACCAAGATTCACTTGGACTTATGCCACCAAGACTATACACTTGGACTTATGCCACCAAATCCTCATTCTTGGACTTTTCTTGCCAATACTTCACCCTTAGACTTTCCTTGCTAAGTCTTCATACTTGAACTTTCTTTGTACCTGTCACTTAACATCCATGTTAGATCACAAATATTGTCTAACTATAAATGTCTTTCCAAACATCAAAAGTAATTAACACTTGGGGAATTCTTGCACCAACATACAAGACTAGATATATGTTATGCAGTCGGTCTGGTATGTCTATATCAAGAAAATCCTAGAAGGGTTCACTGGAGAACAATGAAAAGGATTTTTTAATATCTCAAAAGAACTGCAAACTTCTTTTTGTATTATGGAGGAGGTGATTTGCAACTTATCGGATATTCAGATGGCTATTAAGGAGGTGATCTAGATAACATTAGGTTTCGCGTTCTTGCTCAATAGCAAGGCCATCTCTTCGAGCAGTAAGAAGCAAACCTATGTTGCTCTATCTACGATGGAGGCTGAGTTCATAGAATGCCCAGTAGCAGTTCATAAGAGTATTGGTTCCGAAGACTATTGGATAACTTAGGGATTGTATCAAATAATGGGAGGTCAGTAATGATTTATTGTGATACTCAGACCGCTATCGCTTACACTCGAGACCCTAAGTTTCATAGTATAACTAAACATATTGATACCAGATATCATTTTATGAGAGACATCATTGAGAAAAATGAAGTAACTGTCAAGTACATTTCAACACACAACATAGTGGTTGACCCCTTCACCAAACCTATCACTAGAGACTCCTTTATAGGACATAGAGAGTCATTGGATTTGGATGTTATTTAACGTAATATTTCTCAAGTTGTACTTTATTGACTCTTGTGCATTATTATATCACACTTATATTAAAAGTAATGCACTTTTTATATATATGTTCTGTGATATAATAGATATGTCAAGCAATCAAGATCAACTCTCATACAAGTGATCACCTTCAAGAGTGGAGATAAGACGGTTTCTAGCTATAAGAGATTTTGAGAGTAACCCTGCTTGTCACGCCCCGAGAGAGGGTACTTGTCCGACGAAAATCAGACAACACCTCCCCTGTATTGCGGATAATTGAAATCTATATACAAGGTCCACACAACCCACTATATATCGGCCAATATGGTCGGAACATAAAATACCACAATACATATAATATATGGGCCTAAAGCCAGCTACCAAAGTAAATATGAAGCTTAAAACCTCTAGACTTACCTCTTCTGCCATCTGAGCAGGAATACACAACCACGCATATAACCAAAACAAATCGAACCAAAAAGTCCATAAGGACATAATCAAGTACCACCAAAACACCCATGAGTATAACATACTACAAGTTTAAAATATAGAGTACTAATGATAAAAATATGAAAAACTAGAATAAAAAAAATAGAGTCGTCAGATCAGGGGACTGGCAACGAGACCCTCCGGAAGGCTTCATCCTGAAATAAAATAGATATCAATGGAGTGAGTAAACTTAGCGGATATCTAATAGTCATGCATAGTAAATTATAAGTAGCAATAATAATCATGATGGTACAGTTTCTCGACAAAAATATATATCTGAAACTATACATACTAGAATCACCCAAGCTGACATAAGATACATCCATACAAACAGATGTAGAATCACCAAAACAAATTACATAATACCTCCTGTATGTGTATGACAATCATATGCAACAACCAAAAGTGCAACAAGCAATACATATAGTAAAAACGTATGCACATGATGCAATGACCTGTGTCACCCCTGATGCCAGTCAAGCCACCGACATGTCATGTGTGTCAACCGAGTGGGTAGGGTTGTGACAACTGTGCACTCTTGTGTCACTACACCTATGTGACCGAGTGGACAGGATGCTAGCAGAGTATCACCCTCCTACCCCATGTATATATATGGGGGACATCACCTCGTCTCATCTCCTCGTCTCACAACAAAGGAGGGATCCCTGTCTACTATCATGCCGCAATACCAATATCCTGAGCGACCACCGTGGAGCCCTAACAGAGCAACTACACACACCCTTCTGAAATACTACTAACTCACAAGTGATTGTGTGTATATGTAATGTAACTGACGATAGGCTCAACTACTAAGTAGTATCACCTCCTATCGAGGAGCCGATGATCGCTAGTCATACAATAATGTAAGATGGTGCATGTCACTAATGCACGATACACCTGTCAATCCATAGCTACCTATGGTATGTACCAATAGGAGCTCATATCAAATAACCTAAGTACATAAGTCTATGTACACATGCAAGGTATATCCATAATTCATTCAATGTCCAGTATGTAAGGTATCTCACTACCCTTAGTGCCAAATAAACAAATGACAAGTATCAAAATGATAGAGCACCAATATAATAAGCATATGAAAAGACTACAACACGTACTAGGTAGTGACATACTAGGGCAGTTAAAAGCATAAAAAACTATTACTAGCTATAGTAAACGATGCATAACAATATGACAATATCTAAAAGAAGATAAGTCAAAGATATCCGCCTGCTATGAGAAATACCAACTGTCTTTACGCCCGTGGACCTGTCTTGTATCCACGTCCTGCAAACATCATCAATTATGATTAGGTGCAAGCATACAACTACATATGAATTAACTACTACATCATTCTTATATTTATATCCTTTATCGAATACAAATTATAATCTCCAATCACCCAATTCATCCTTAATTGAGCTTACCTTACCATCCACAACTCTCTTTATCGGAACTGAGCTTCCCCAGCTTGTTCCCAACCCACACTCAGAATACGCACAGTCGTGCACAACCGTTCACAGCTGTTGACAACCCTAAACAAGACCTCACAGCCATCTTAACCGACCATAACATAGAGCAATACCCTTCTTACTTCAAGATCTAACCCCCACCTCGATCCACACTACCACCCTAGCCATTTCTAGCCATCACAACCGGCCAAAACTCTAACCCACAGTCGTACAATCATTCACAGCCACATCAACACCCATAGACTCATTCACAACCCCTCTACAACCCTTCACAGCGATCACAACCCTCACACAGCAAAGCAAATTAGCACCCACAGTCCAATATTCAACATAAATTCACAGAATAGAAATGAACCGAAAGAAAACACAGGAAGGCAAAACATATACCAACAATAGGAGCTACGTCGGCGTCACTTCCCTTATCCCCTATTCACCGGCACCATTTCCCCTAGATCTGTCCTGTTCGTCGGAAAAGTGTCGCTGCCTTAATCACAAAGGAATCTCAGCGAAAGACAACCCCTACAACACCTAAATCCCATCCAAAGTAAGAACAATCGACCCTTACCTAACTCCAACGACTACTGACGCAACCTCCAACCGTGCACACCCGCTGTCGGCTTGTCCATAGGCACCGTCGAGTCGGTATGTCGCCGCTTGCAAAGGAGAGAACGAGGGGAGGAAGAAGGAAGGCTACGGCGAGAAGTGGATTCGCGAGAAAGAGAGGTTCACGAGAGGATCGCAAGGAGAAGTTGTCGCAAGGGATCGTGAGGTGGAGGATTCGGGCACGATGGAGGAGTTATCATGAATGGGAATCGCTCGGAATAAAATCGCGATGAGAAATCGCATAAACGGAAATAATAAGGGTTGGGCGTTAATGGGAAGGAAGCAGATCGGGTTTTCTTTCATTTCGGGTTAGGTTTAATTAAACCTAGATTCACTTAAAACATAAATCCCTAACCATGATTTAAATAAATCCCTAGAATAAGTTCTCTAATTAAATATTAATAGATATATTAATCTATCGCAAATTAATTTGTGGTATTTTACACTGCTAGAACTTAAGTCATCCTGATATGTGTTCAGAATGAAGTCATATGTGATGGCCGTAGTCACATCCATATTGCTTGTAAGTAGCCAAGTTTGAAATCTTAGATATCACCTGTAATTTGTGATATTATCTTTGAGATACTCTCTCTGAGATATATGGGTAGAGTCTTATGTGTAGATTAAGTCTCATATATGCACGGTGTTAGAGAAATCTGACATATACCCTTATGAGAAATGGGGGATTAACATTGTGGTACATGTTTCATACCACATGTGATAAAACGACTAGAGAAAGTGGGAGTCATATTACTTGAGACAGTAAATGAATATTCCCTAGTTCCACTATGTGAGATCCGAGATCCTCTAAATGGGATCTCTTGTGCCCTTATATCTTTTGATCATTTCTTAAGATCCTAATTTAGTGTTTGCTATTTTAATTTGTTTACCGATGGTCTGAAAGATAAATTAAAGTTTGAGGGATAGGTATAGAAAAGTAGCTGAGTTGAGACCAATAGATTTGAGTTTGAGAAAAGGAATGTCAATTAACAATGCATCATTAGTTTATATTCATTGGTTAATCTTTTATATTTATCCATATAGGGATTAAATATATTGGTGAATATAAAATCGAGCGTCATCGGGATAATACTTTCGATGAGGTACGTAGCTTGATTAGATGTATTTAGTCATGGATCTAGGGTGCAGGGAGATTTTGTATCTTATAATACAAAAATAACTACTCAATTATCCTAACATGTGCATTGAGGAATTTTTATTTGTAGATGTACTTGCAAGTCGCATGACATCCAACTCTATATGAAAACCTAGTAGGGTGATGTGATGGGTCACATGAGTTGTGATCTTATGACGAAGATTAAATGCCCTTGTGCAACACTGCAACTGGGAGATGTTAGTACCTTATGCTCACTAAGAGGCATTCATATGTTAGTAACTTATGACTACTATGGGGCATTCAAATGAGATATTCAAGTTATCTCATGAATCCACTTACACAAGTGACTCCACTAACATAAGTAGATGTTAGTAACTCCCCTAAGGCATGACTATCCACATTCTGATCTTCTCCTATAAATTCATACTTCTTATGAGAAGTATGATAGGTGTGGAAGAAGGAGAGGTAAAAAGAAGGGAAAAGAACTTGGAGAGTTCTCATTTTGTTGAGGAGAACCAGATATCTTTCATCTTAACATCATTGGATTGTAGTTGAGACGTTGTGAAACTGTGGTGATAATCCATATTCGTGACTATCATTCGACTACGAATTATTCGTGAACAGAGAGCAGTTCCAGAGGATTCTATATCTACAATCGGAGGTATACATTTATTATTCCGTAAAATTTTTCTTTTAATATATACCGACACTTTGGAAGATGATTTTTAATAAGCTATAAGCACCTAAGCCAGGCCAATATTACCTCACAAAGAAATGGTTCAATAGTCTTCTCAACCTTATACCAACAATCTTGCCACACTAAGCTGCTAACCAGATGGCGATTTCTCCATTCAACCGGTGAAAAATTACATCGCCAATTACACTAAGCATTCTTCAACAAGACAGTTGTTACACGCTTAATGCTCGCTATAATTCCACCTTTTACTCCATAGTCTCACAATTATATTCCTTCTTGACGGCCATTAAAACAAGTTGTTTATGGAGATTCTATTGCAACGAATATTTTCTCTCTAGATTTTCCATCAGATCACCATCATTACATTCTCTTCCAAGAACCATAAGTTGGATTCTTCTCCACTTGCCTGCCTACAAATTGGGGTCGCTGTTCCATCGGAGGCTTCAACACCTGTTTTCACAAGAGAAGTAACTGGGAAAACTATTTCCAACGAATAAACACTATTAAATGAATAAAGATGATGGATTTGATACCGATCCCACTGGACGATGCATTCAGATAGTTTGCTGAATCCAATCTGAGGCTCTGAAAGGCGATGTCTTCCCAATTTGTGTACGCCCCCATGCAAGGAGTGGAGCTCGGCAAGCATTTGGTGCCATGATCGTCAGGAACAAAAGTTCCATCTATGTGATCGATTTGAGATGGAACTGAGAGCCGATTAAATGATGGGTCTGCTGCTTGTGGACTCTGGAACTCTTGTGATGGAATAAGGAACTGATTACAAAAGCTTGGTGATCTGAGACAAGAAACTGTTCCACTGTTTCGCTGAAAAGGTTCGAGAGATGAGCTCTCTTCTGTGCAATCATAAACCTCTTCCAAGTTTCTTTTGAATCTGAAGTCAGACATGGCTGGGGAGTTGCCTTTTCCATTTCTTTTCATCACCCGGCACAAGGCAAAATCTCCCTAGCAAGATGAGACTAATTAGTGACTGAATCTGTAGCAAGAATCATGCAATATCTTAATTATTCAGTGTTTTACCACAAAGTTAGCAGTTCCATTGGGAAGATCTTCGCAAAGGCGGTGCTCGTGGATGATCCAGTCAGTTCTTTCTCCCCCGGGAGCTCTCCCCAGATAGAAAACAAGAGTCTTCCTCAGCCCGAACTGTACACGAGATTCGCAGCTTATCTTTTTGTCTTTCCCAGTGGCCTTCCAGTACCCCGAAATTGTAGCTCTGTTGGTGCGGAAACCATTTGGGTATTTGCGGTTGTGTGGGCAAAAGAAGAACCATTCCATATCTTTTCTAGGAAGAAACGATTTATCTGAAAATGATGAATCAAACACATTGAAACAACCCGAGTGAAAGCAGTCATCAGTTTTGCTTGGCGATCGCAGAAAAGTAAATTACCTGGTAGCTCCCATGGATCAAATTTGCACAAATCAATCACAGGAATAATCTCAAGCTCGATCTTGAGCCCATTTACCTTCCTCTTCAGATAGTAATCGATCAACTCTTCGTCGGTCGGATGGAATCGAAAACCGGGCGGCAGCAGCATAGAACTCATTTTGTGCAGTTATGAAGATGATGAAACAGACCACTCTTTAAAAATTCGAGTAGATGATAAAATTGATCAGAAAATGAAGCTGTTTTTTGTCAGGTCATAAGATTTGCTTCCCTCAAAAACACGGAAGCTGGCTGGATCGCCCTTGACGAACTGTACGTTTAAAGTGTTGAATATCCAAAAATAAAACCTTTTCTCTGAACACAGTTTCCAGAGTATACAACTCTTATAGGTCAAAATCATTGATCTTCTCATAAACCACTGATAATTGTTCTAATAGAAATCTGCAGCAGACGGTTTATATACTATTACAAGCTACAAGTTGAATACAACTTGACCAAACGAGAAGAATAACAGACTGATTAACTTTAAGACCCGGAAAAAAAAATTAATGGCAATCCCAACTTTTCTAAGGTTTTTGAGCCTTGAAGGCACGATTCAAAGAAGCGATATATAGGTGGAACTGATGGGAGAGAGTAGAGTGGAAGAGCAAGTCGAGATGTTTATTTATAGAGGAATGGAAGAGAAGTAGCAGGTAAAGGTGGGGATTGTCTTTGTATGCATGAAGTTATTCCAAACATTTAAAAAAGATGTGGCCTCTTTTCCGTTTGACCATTCACACACAAAATTGCAAGTTCAGTTTCCGTTGGAGTTACTTTTTAGATGAGTGAGTTTGCATGCTAATTTAATAACACATCCAATTATCTCATAATGATTCAAATCCGACAAAAAAAATTAATTAAGATTTATGAGTTTTGATTATTATATATTTTCCGTTGTCTTCTTTTAGGATCTTTAAATTTCTTGGACAACATAAATACGATGACTATTATACTGTAAACACATTAGATTTAAAGATACAATATCATTTCAGCTTATTATGTTGTATATGTCAAGAACTTGATCAAACTAATCTTTATTGTATGAATCTATTTTTGTAGTCTCTATGGGGATGACGTAGTGGCTAAGACACGACGGTGCTTGCAGAAATAACATGGGTTGATTCTGAAGAATATCTAAAATTCTTTCCTGAATTTAAAAGACCTCCACGTATCTTGACCACCACGTCAAGGCTCATAGGGTCCTTCGTGATTTACCTCATTCACAATGGTCATAGGACAAGCTGGTAGAAGTCGTTCGATTGATGATTTCAACCTTTTGTATAATCTACGTACTTTTGTATTTGTATGGATTTGAATATATGCATAATAGAAAGTCAAAGTTGAAAGAGCTCTACCTGTTGACACAAGAGTTTCCTATCACTAGATAATCATCTTTCCTAGGTGATCAGTATCTATGGTTGAGTTAAAAGAGCACGTCCTCTGCTCCACACCTCTCCGTCCCTCATCCGCTTCTCTTTTCTTGGTGGCTCTGTCTCTCGTATGTCGGTCTTTTAGCAAGTCCTCTATGCCTGCATTGATTTCATTTTGGCTATCTTTCGCACTCTTCTCCATCGATTTGCTACGTTTCTTATTGACTGATCGAATAGACCTAAGCTATAAGTTATAGACTTGTAATCCAACAATTAATATCAAAACTAAGATTGTTTTCATCGATTTTATGACAATAAACTTTTCATTTTTGATGATTTTTTTATTATATAATGTTAGATATTGATCTATCATAGAAAATGATATTTGATTGTCGAAATATAGAAGAAGAAAATCTAAGGATAGGCATTGTTATCAAGTTTCTTGTGTTTCTCTATGAAGAACACAAAGAATGATAGCAAAATCAATTGTAGCCATTGTTGTTCATAGAGAAATCGTCATATTTGATCAAGAGAAATCATGCTAAGTCACAATCAATCAACTAATATATTGAATCAATCGATCGTTTCCCTTAAAATTATGAACAGAAAGATTGTGAGTCGACAACGACATTTGATTGGTTTATCATTAGTCGGCTATCCTAAGGATCAATCGACTGTTATGCTTAAGTTTGCAAACATAATATTTACAAATCGACTGGGGCAACCAATTGTTATTAGCAATCGACTAATGGATTAAGGTTCGCATATAAAAAGTTTCGTACTCGACTGGGCACTCAACTATTGTTTACAATTGATTGATGAAGGTGTCAGTCGATTGCTATATGGAAAATTGAGCGCATAAACTTTTTGATTTGATTGATCAGTTGATTGTTATTCCCAGTTGACAAGGGCACTTGATTGCTATTCATAGGTTGTACACAGAAGGTTTGACAGTCAATTATTATATTCGATTGTTTACATACAATCATGCATAGTGAGTTAAGCAGTTGATTGATGTCTTAATGTAGTCGACTGATTGAGATACCAATCGATTGATCTTGGAGAACTATCGACTACTGTTTACTAACTAAATATTTTTTTAGTGAACCTATTTATGCATATGCCTCTAATTGAAACTATTATTATTATCAAAATAAGAACTATTAGGGAAACTTAATGCATATTGTGTAAGTAGATATATATTTATGCTAAATGTAATTGACTCAAGAGAAAGTTATATTTTAGCCACATATATGTTTCAAGGGTGACTTACATATAAAGAGCAGATCCTATTGGTAATGTGTATAAGATGTTAGTCCAAAGAAAAACATGTTATATTACAGACTAAGGTTTAGAGAAAATTTTGAAGTTATACGCATGATGTGTCGACTCAAAGGAAAACACTTTGTGTAATCAATGAAAGTTGTCATGAACTATAATTTAAGAATACCACTAACAAATTATATTGAAGTCCAAAGATGTATTTAATATCTCACTTAATGCCCATATATACATAATCATATATGTTTAAGAGTATTTTTTATTGTAATTTCTTATGTGGTAGCGCATGATTTTGTTATTTTCTCTTTCTTAATTAGTGCATTCAATATATATATATATGTATACACGCGCGCCCTGATATTAAAATCATTCCAATGCTTCTAAATTTAAAATCCATTAAATGTAAAAAGACCAATAGCCTGAGTAAGGAAAGGAATATTATATTATCTAAAGTTGTACTTTTCAAATTCATTAGTTCAGAAGTCAATTTAGTAATTGTAGCTAATGATACTTGGTGCATATAAACGATAAAAAGGTCAAGAGTAGAAGTTATAGGTGTTTTAGGTTTTATCTAGAAACCAATATTTATTTGGATTTAGAAAATACATTTATTGTATCATCTTTCAGATGGAACTTAATTTCTGTTTCTTATTTTAACAAATTGGACATTGTCGTTCATTTGAAGCTAGAGTTGATACATACAGACATATGTGGATTGTTTCCTAAAATTTTTTTGGAATGGTCAAATATATTTTATTAGTTTTATTGACGATTACTCATAATATGTCTATTTGTATCTTTTACATAAGAAGTTAGAATCTTTAGATGTATTCAAGATCTTCAAGACCGAAGTTGAAAATCAACTAGGCAAGAAGATCAAAACCATTAGTTCTGATGGAGAAGGTGAATATTATAGTCAATATGATAGATTAGGTGAACAACGTCTAGAATCCTTTGCAAATTATCATTCTAAGTGTAAGATAATAGCTCAATACATCATACCTGATACTCCTCATTAAAATAGTATAGCTAAGAGAAGGAATTGAACCTTGAAAGATATAGTGAGTATAATGACATTCACTTCTCTACTAGAATTATTATGGGGTAAAACACTCAAGACTGAAATATACTTTTTAAATAGAGTTCTTAGCAAGGCAGTAATCAAAATTCCATATGATAAGAAGTTTAGTATTAGATATTTACATGTCTAGAGTTGTCCAATTGAGACTAGGTCTTATAAGCCTAATGAAAAGAAAGTGAACTCAAGGATTATTAACTGTTATTTTATGAGATACTAAAAAAAATCAAAAGACTTTAAGTTTTATGATCCCTCAAATTAAATAGGTCCTTTTACATGATAAAAATGCTAGATTTATTGAGGATAATGTGAGCACTAAAATAAATGACATATCATTTGAGGAGGATAACATTGACCATCCTACCATATATTTACTATAGGCACAACTAATAGTAGTATGATATTTATACCCTATATTATTAGTGTTGCACATCTAATGGGAGTAGTACATCATAATGTCTCTATCACCTCTCTAATGCACGTGGAGAAATAGTCTGCTCAAGTTGAGGGATTTTCTCCTATGTTTGAGCAGATTCCCCAACCATCACAAATATAAGTGTTGCTAAGGAAATATAGAATCACAGTTTCATATGATTTTGTATATCTTCAGGAGTATAATTTTGACACAAGATAGAAAAATGATTATATTTCTTTCTAGAAAATCAAATAATACTCTAACCTTGAAAGATGGATCAAAGATATGAAGAAAGATATGAAGAATGATATGAAATCGATGGCAAACAATAGCGTATGAGAGCTTGTTGAAGGAGTGAAATTTGTCGATTGTAAATGGATATTTAAATTCAAATGAGATTCACTGGACAATGTTGAAAAGTATAAGGCTCGCTTTGTAGCCAAGGGATTAATTCACTCAAAAAGAGGATATTAATTACAACAAGACTTTTTCACTTATGTCGATGAAAGGTTTTCTAATAGTAATCATGATACTTATAGTTTATTATGACTTAAAGCTATATCAAATGAACGTTAAGAATGTTTTTCTTAATGGGGATATTGAGGAAAGAATTTACATGGTGTAATAAGAGAACTTTGAATCTAATGATTCATGACACCTAATATGTAAATTGAAAAAATCCATTTATAATTTGACATTTACCAAACAGCGCACATGAAGTTTAGAATTACCCAAACAACACCTCATACTTTCATATTTACCAAATAGCGCACTTAATTCTCTTTTTACCCCTCCCGCCAAATAGACCTGCACCACAGTGGAAATCTCGAATCATCCAAATGTGGTGCTAGGAATGCAAATTTCAGCACCACTATGGTACTGGAATTATAAATTACAGCACCACAGTGATAGTGCTAGGATTGCAACACCACTGTGGTGCAGGTCTATTTGGCAGGAGGGGTAAAAAGGGAATTAAATGTGCTATTTGGTAAATATGAAAGTATGGGGCGCTATTTGGGCAATTTTAAATTTCACGTGCATTGTTTGGTAAATCAGAAACATATATCCCATTAATGGTATCGAAAATTTGATCAGATGATTACCTTATTTGATTTTAGAGAAAACCTCGTTGATTGGTGCATATATGTTAAGTCCAATGGAAGCAAGTTTATCATACTTATTTTGTATCTGGATAGCATCTTGTTGGCAAACAATTATAAGCAAGTACTACATGAAAGTATGAAACCATGTCATTTCCATTAGGTAAATAAAATATCTTTGTGAAACATAATTTGTGTTAGTATACAAATATGTTGTGATCAATTCAAGGGTATACTTGAATTTTCATAAAAGATCTACATTGAGAAGGTGCTTGATCGGTATGATATGTAGAATTGTATTTTTGCAAATAAACTTGTGTCAAAAGGTGACAGATTTAATTTGCAATAGTGTCTACGACTTAAATTTGAAATAAAGGAGATGCAAACATTATCTTATTCCTCAGTTGTAGAAAGTCATATGTATGCTCAAGTTTGTACATGTTCGAATATTATATATATAATAGGGATGTTGGATAGGTATTTAAGTAATATAGGACAGATGCATTGAAAAACTGTAAAGAGAGTAATGTGGTATTTGTAGAGAACCAAAAACATTATGTTCACATATTAAAGATTTAGTCACCAAAGATATTTGGATATTTACACTTCGACTTTGCTGGATGCTTAGATAGAAGGAGATCTACATTAGAATATGCCTTCACGCCAATAGAAGGAGTTATTTTGGAAAAACATCAAACAGACACTTAAGCTCCTTTAATTCCACAATGAAGGCAGAGTTTATAGTCTACTTCAAAGCATCCAATAGGGGAATTTGGCCATGAAATTTTATCATATGATTACAAATTATGGATGACATTAACAGACCATTGTAGATTTACTATGATAATAAAGCTGTAGAACTTTATACCCAAAATAATTGTAGCTCATTGAAATTGAATCACATTGATATAACATATCTGATGGTCAAAGAGAGAGTATAGAATGGTGAAAAAGTGATAAAGCATATTCAAACAAATTTTAAATTGGTAGACACATTTACTAAGGCCTTGTGGCTTATAGTCTTTCGTCAGCATGTGATGAGTATGAGGTTCCTTCATATATCATATAAATAAAGTACCTATTTAGTGGAAGTCTTTATTTATTTATTATTTCAGATACTCTATGTAATAAACACATGTTATTTTAAATATCATATAAACTAAAATTTCTTTTTTACATATACATATTTCATTTGACACTTTGAATAAAGTTATTATCATTTACTAATGTAGTTTAGTATATAATATTTTTAAATGTGATATTGAGCTCTATTTGGAGAAATAAAGTATAATCATTATTTGTTATTGCAGTTTAGTATATAGCATTTGCAAACATGATTGAGACTTTATTTTAGGTTATAAGGAGGACTAGTAAAAAATTAACATGTGCATATTATATTTTATGTAATTCTCATGTCACACGTCTACATTTAATTTATGTCATTAATGACATTGACATTTAAAGGGAAAACAATGTGTTTCCCGCTTCTCCTCAGTCACTTGTGTATGACGATCCTATCACGCATCCTCGGATTAAAATTTTATCAATTAAAACTAATTCGGATGGAGATGAATTACCCAAGCAACCGATTCATCATCATGCTATTCGACTTGAGTGATCACTTAAATAAACTTGTTGTTCAAGCTAACTCTTTTCCTCGATTAGCCGCGGAATAGATGATGTACAGATTGTCGGTTTTTGTGTTTATCATCAGGGTCCATGTCAACTAACCACATACAAATACAAAAAAACTAGAATCAATATTAAACAAGATTATACCTCTTGTTTTACCTCTTGATCTTCTATTGTATTCCTATCCTCTTCTTGGATGTCGTGTGGGCGATAATCTTCCAAGAATCGAAGCCTCCTAGACCACGTATCTTTCCTTCCTTGCTCGCTCCGAACAAGGAAAGATAACCCTCCCTTCTTCTCCTTGCTTGTGCCGACCACCAAACACCAACTTTGGTTGTCGCCAGCCCTAGGAGAGGGAGAGGAGGAGAGAGCGCTAACCTTATACCAAGGAAGAAGGAAAACCCTCTCCTTTGTTGTGTTGCCGCCGGCCCTAAGGAGATGGAGATGGTGGCACCAGCCAAAAGAGAGCCAAACCCTAGGTTGCCGCCGCCCAATAGAGAAGTCGAACCCTAGGTTGCCGCCCAAGCCTCCAATGCCAACCAACAAACCCTAGCACAACTCTTGTTACCGCCCAAGCCCCTTCCTCCCTCTTATAGATCTAGGGTTCATGAGGTATTTATAATAGGTTACAATAGGGACCATGAGGAGGAGTTGGATCTTAGTCACCCAATGGATCCGAACCACATATAACCCGATCCATTAATGATGATTCATTCCACTAGAGGATCATCATTGATCTACCTCACCAACCCCCATAATTAAATATGGGCACCACATATTATTTGTATAAAATATCTCTCTGTGTTTAAGATATCGAATGTCCATTAATTAATTAAATTACTGACAATTTAATTAATTAATATCTAACTCCATGAGTAGTACCACTCATCCTTATCATCATGTTGGACCAAGTCCACCTGCAGAATTTATATGATGAATTTTATGAGCTCCTCAAGGGGACATCATCCTAGTATATAAGACACGGTTTCCTCCTATAATCAACGACATACCATGTAAATAATATTATTTCTCAACTTACCAGACCTATCGATTTAATACATAAATCTCACCCATTGGTAAATCAAAGAAATAAATACTAAGTATATGTGTCCGTTATTATATCGGAATTAAGAGCATGTACACCATAATATCTGGGGTCTGATTCAATTATATAGTCAGTATAAATTGAATCATCTCTAAATCGGTCATGCTCAATATACACAAAGTGTACTAGTGTAATTCTATGGTCAAGATAAATTAATACTAAATTACACTACAATCATGTCAATGGTTTGTCCAAAACTATCTTGTTTGTAAGCCTCTACTTTTACTCTACAAAGAACTGATAACATGATCTTCTGTGCGAGACCACACACCATGTTATCTACAATGTAAAGTATCAGACAATATGCATAAATATAAAATACAAACAATGATCATATGATTTTTATTTCAAAATGAAGATGTTCATACAAAGGCTAAACTTTCAGTATACATCCCAACAATATTGTGATTACTGATGAAGCTTATTACAGATTATGTTAGCAACTAAGATCACTTTAGTTCTATGTTAATGAAATTAATTGACCAAATTATTCTATAACATTTGACCTTTTGAGTTTAACTAAAGTATTCTGATTGTATATATATTATATACATAATCAAATATAGTTCAAGTGGAGGATTGTTAGATTTAATTTCTCAAAAGATGGATTCACATGTTAATTTCATAACACACTCGATTATGTCATAATGATTCAAATCTAATAAAGTGATCTCATTACGATTTACGAGTTTAGATTATTGTATGTGAATTTTATATAAGTAAAATCTGCCTGAAAAGAAATTCTTTTTTATTATTATTGATGGGTTGATAATAAAAAGGGACTTAGATTATATGTAGAGTATGGTTCATGTAGAATTGACTAACCTTTAGATCTCTCTATTTTTCTATTGGCAAAGAGAGTAACATTGTCAACTTGATCCCTACAGAAGATTTGCCCATTGTCTTCTCATAGAATTTTCAGATTTCCTTAACGATGTAGATACTATGGCTATTATATTGCATATACCATAAACTTCGATGAAATTAAATTTAGATTGTATGAATCTACTTTTATATTTGGTATGAATTAATTTGAATATGTATCGTAGACTTGTGCCATAAATTTGCGATCCCAACAGTTTCCACTGATCGTGATAAAATTCTGTCGATGTCAGCATGTCCGAAAGTCCCATTTGTTTAATCCTCTTTAGCTGATTCATAAAGTGACAAGGATGGACACGTTAACTTTGCATGACATTGTCATGCGCGTTCATTCACATCGAGTCTCTTCCTCCCTTTTCCAAAAGGCTTGTGTTTTATGAACTAAAATATGCGATTATCAATGGAGGTCTGCACGGAGGATGCCTCGAGGAAATTTGCAGTCTAACAGCTCCATGGGAATGTACTAAAAGATCGCTGACAAAATTCTTATAAAAGCTACAGCATTTACATTGATCTCGATGGCCAGTGCTTATATATCATTGCACTTATTTTTAATTCACCAGAACTTATTCGCTGCCAGCAAAGAGACTGAGCATAATGGCTCGTGGTGCCTTGCGTTATTCGATCCTTTTTATGGTTTGCCACTCGATTGATCATCGAGTCTTCTCGTTAATCATGTATACAGCCCATCATTTAAGAGAATTAATGACTGAGGGAACAAATTAACACACGATGAAATATATTTAATTAGTTGCAGCATATGCAGTACTTGTTTGCATATGACTCGCGGACTGTTCTTCTGGTAGTGATTCATACTATACGACGACCGGATCGCGTCGGCCGCAGCATGCCTTTTGGATTAAAATGGCTAGATGCTACGTCATCTGCTGTAATTGCAGACGAGGAGAAAGTAGAAAAAGGGTATAAAGCGATCGACTGTAGCGAGGAACGGACGCGGCATTTTCAACTGTGGTCCGATCTTTTTTTCCGCTGCCGTTTACTTTGAGACACAGGGAGCGAGGAGAAGAAGCCAAAAATTAATTGCGAAAGAGACAAATTAAGTGGCCGAAAGTGGCAGTCGCTGCTTTTGAGGATAAGATGACGGGGAAGAACTGAAGAAGTGATAGAACACCCACCGCAAAGTCCCCGCTGGCCTCCCTGTTTTCAGCCGTTGTTTGTAGAGATACTACGTTGTTTGATATGAGGTAATATAATTAACCTTTTAATATAATTAAATTTGTAATGTAATATAATATAATGCGTATTATATTACTGTGTTTGGTTAGTGATTGATGTGTAATCTTTGATTACAAAATTGATTATATTCGTTTGTTTGGTATTCATGTTTGTTATAAGGAATGTAATTCATATTATTATAAAATGACAAAAATATCCTTATAATTTCTTCTTAAGATAATATAATTCTTAGTCGCGATCGGTCGTCGTACCGATCACCGATCGCCGCCACGGTCACGCTCGATCGCCCGATGTTCGCCGATAAACCTACCGATCATCGACCGATCATCGGCCGCCGGCCGATCGCTAGTCATCGGCCGATCACGGCCCGATCGTCGACCGTCGGGCGTTCGCCGATCGTCGATCGGTCGCCGACCGTTGGCCGGTCGTCATCCGCCGATCGCTCGTCGACGGGCACCAGTCGGTCGCCGCGGTGGTCGGGTGTGCAGAAAAGTGATAAAGCTGGAGCTGAAGGCTAGCGACACCCGGAGGAAGCCGCGGTGGTCGGGTGACACTCGAGTGATTTCGGAGGAAGCCAAAGAAATCGAGTGGAAGGCCAGAAGCGAAAGTGACACAATAAGTATCGAGGTAAAGCTCGTGTGTGAGAGAGTAAGAGAGGTCGTATCCTCCTTACAGGGATGATCTTAAGCGTAGATCCGACCAAAGACATCCTACAGATAGTCTGGGTCGAGATCGGACGGTCAGCGACCGTCAAATTCACTTATATTTCGAGCTAACTCTTTATTGTAGTCAAAAATTCTGGCCATCAGTTCACCGCCACCAACCTGGACATCGGCTCAATCGCCACCAATCACGAGCTACCGCTCAACCCAAAACTCATCCCTTTCTTCAAGGGTGAGGTGATCATTGATGTAGGATCTTGATGTGCTCGAGGAGGGGACTTCTAGGGCTATAAAAGAAGGTTCATTCCTCCCCATTTCATCAATCCTAAGTGCCCTAAAGTCTCCACAACGCTGCGACTCTCCGACGACTCTACAACGACGAAGTGCTGTCAAAACACCAACAACCCTAGCTTAATTTATAATCCCTAGTTGTTGGTATAATATTACTTTTTCGTTTCATTAATATTACAATTCGTTTTGTTAATCGAGGTTTTCTATCATTACATTTTACATTAATAGAAGAGAGGGTTTGTCTCTCTATCTTTTGCTTTCGAAGGTTTTTGTAATCCTCTAACTCCTACCTCCAACGAGCTAGGAGGAGTATTTTAGTGAATTGCTCTCCGTACACGGTCTAGGACCGTTAGGGCCTTGGAGTAGTAGCCGAAGGCTACGAACCAAGTAAAAAATTCATTTGTCTTGTTTATTTATTCATTTATCTTTCCGCTGCGTTTAATTGTCTACCGAACGAATTCGAAGAAAAAGTTTTATCGCTATTCACCCCCCTCTAGCGATCTGCTCGATCCAACAATTGGTATCAGAGTCGGGGGCGCTAAGATTTGGTGAAACCACCAATCTAGCCTTTTTACAGATTTGTTTTTGAATTTTACAGATCTTTTTTCATTCGTTTAAACTTTCTCCCACACTATTAATCCAAGATGAAGTCTTGGTACTTTTCTTTTGATTTTGTTTTGCAAGTATTCACTTTTGGAGTAGTCGACGGTAAAATGGGCATAACTTTTCGTACAAGTTGACCCACGAAACGGGCTACCTACCAAAACGAAGCTCTCTAAGAGATATACACTTCTTTTAAGGGTTTGCCCTCATAACAAGCTGTATTCATCCCCAAAAACTGACGTTTAGTACCCTTTCGGGGACATCGAAGGTTGTAAGTGCTCATCTTTGATTTTAGTTGATTATTTCTCGTATATTCCTTTTGTTTCTTTTCATTTCCTACATTGCTAATCCAAGGCATAGTCTTGGAACCTTTTTCGTATTTTTTTATTATTTTGTGTGCAAGGTTTTCCTTCCAAATGGCCCACATTGAGGGGTACAGCACCATCCGACCTCCGTTCTTTAACGGAGATAATTTCCGTTATTAGAAAGGTCGAATGGAGTGTTTTCTAAAAACACAAGTCGAGACTTGGATAATCATTCAAACCGGCTTTGCTCTACCCACCAATGATCAAGGCGAGCCCTTGGATTTCAACAAGTGGACCAATGCAACCAAGAGGCAAATCGAAGCCGATGCAAAGGCGACCTAAATGTTGCAGTGCGGTCTTGTCCAAAGAGGAGCTCAACCACATCGGACCCTTCATCAGCACAAAGGACCTGTGGAACAAATTAATCGAGCTACACAAAGGAACGTCCGATGCTAAGGTATGTAAACACGACCTTCTTTTCAATAAGTTGTATAACCTTAAGATGCAGGAACACGAGACAGCAACGCAACTACATGCCCACGTCCAGGACATTGTCAATGGCCTGCACACTATCGGACACATGGTCGAAAACCGTGACCTTCTAAGGTACGTTCTTAATTCATTTCCTAGGACTACCTTGTGGGCATCCATGGTCGATGCCTACAAGGTCTCTAAGGACCTTTCGAAGCTTAGGTTAGATGAGTTATTTTTCGAGTTTGAACTTCACGAGCAGACTAACATGGTCCGGGCCGAGAAAGGTATTGCTCTATTTGCAGAATAAAGAAGAAAGCCATCTACCAGGCAAGAAGATGGACTTGAACCCGAAGACGAATCAGAGTCTGAATTTGAAGAGGTGGAAGCAATAGTGAACGTAGTGCGGAAGATCGTTCGGAGGGAAAGGAAGCTACTAAAAAACCAAAAGAGGGCACAATTCAAATCGAATCAAAAGAAGGCTTTTCATGCAACATGGGACAACGAAGAAGGCGTTGACATAGCGTACATGGCAAGACCCGAAGAGTTCGAGTCAGAGTCCGAATCCGAATCCAATTACAACACCGACTCCGAACTCGAGGACACTTCGAGAAGCAACTCAAAGCCGGACCAAAAGGAAAAATTAAGGTTAGTCGCTCACTAATTCATACGCTTTACAATACAATTAAATTGCTAACTAGGAAATTACCTAAATCCGAGTCTAGGGTCGAGTCCTTGGTTGAGGAGGTTGAAACCCTCAAACAAGAGACACCCCTAAACTCTTCGACTAGTCGAGTTCAAGAGGAGGACTCAACTCGAGTTGAAAAACTCAAAGAAGAAAACTCTCTCTTGAAAGGACGAGTCCAAGAGCTCGAAGCTCGGTTGAACAAGTTCTCGACGGGGTCCAAGAATCTTAACTGACTTCTTGGAACTCAGAGAGCCATGTACAACAGAGCCGGACTCGGATATAGCTCAAAGACTACGAATAGATCTTACATGTCTATCGTAAATCGTAGTCATCATCGAGTCCAAGCGTGGGTCCCAAAAACTTTATTAAACTCACATATAAGGACCAATAGGTTTTGGATTCCCCAGGATCAAGTTCATTACTTGGCCAGACTATACTGGTTCAATGATCCAGGGGGAGCTAATACCAAAATAGTATATCCGGTAACCTAAACATATTATTTTCGTTAGAATGGTTAGATAGGACTATAACTCGTCAATGCTTGATAACATAGTACCAGGATACGGCGAGATGATAGTACGCTAGGAAAACGGAGTCTCGTGTATTCGAGCTAGATAAGGCGTATCTAGTTCGGTTCACTTGACCGAATGGAACTAGCTGAAGCTACCTCACCGTATCCTAGACTAGTTAGACCAGAAAGTGGTCTTAGGTGAGTCAAATTACTATTTTCTCAAAATTGGCTTTGTCTAAGGAAGTGGTCATTTTTCCGATCAAAGAAGGCCCCTGTGCCTCGCCACGACCTGGAAGTCAAGATCTTGAAAAGGTGACTCGATGAGCTTAGGATCAAATCTGAATCTAACGCAAGGTTGACCAGTTTCAAATCATTAAATTTAATTAAGATAAAATTGGAATCATCTCACACAACATATAAGGTGAACCAATTATAAGACACTTAGAATGGGTGAGATGAATAAGGAATAATTTCAATTCATATAATCCTTTCAAAAATGTTATCTATTTTTCAAACTATCAAGCTTAAACGTTTACCTATACTCGGACAAAACTCTAAATATACAACCTTCTAGGTCAATGTTTAGTGCCCCCTAACTCTTCTGTATCTTATATACTTGATTAAGGGAGAGAGCAAACTAACCCTAAGGGTTATATATTTTCAAAAGTTATTAGCGTATAAGTATTTTTGAAAATCAAATTAGTCTCAAGACTTATGTTGTTGGTGCAGAGGGTTATACCTCGAACCAAAGTAAATCGAGACACATGCCTGGACTCATGTTAGATAATCTTTATACATGCTATTTTTTTGTTAAAAACTCCTACTTTTTATATTATACAACCCCAATTTTTTTTTTTGATTTATGGCAAAAGGGGGAGAAGAGCACAAGTTAAGGGGGAGAACAAAAATTTAAAATTTTTAAGATTAACTTTTTGTTCTAAAACTCACCTAAGATTAAGGGGGAATTGATTATAATGAGTGCATCATTTACATTTACTCATTTTCTACATTACATTTTCCCTTAACTTTGCGTAAGTTTGTCATAGATCAAAAAGGGAGAGATTGTTGGTGCAGGGGCACCAGATGATCGAACCTGTGTTTTGATTATAGCAAAGACGTAAAGTTAAGATTACATTGTTATCTCACGAGCTGAATCGAGTGTGCAGAAAAGTGCTAAAGCTGGAGCTGAAAGCTAGCGACACCCGAATAAAGCCGCAGTGGTCGGGTGACACTCAAGTGATTTCGGAGGAAGCCGAAGAAATCGAGTGGAAGGCCAGAAGAGAAAGTGACACAATAAGTATCGAGGTAAGCTCGTGTATGTGAGAGTAAGAGAGGTCGTATCCTCCTTACGGGGATGATCTTAAGCGTATATCCGACCAAAGACATCCTATAGATAGTCTAGGTCGAGATCGGACGGTCGGCGACCGTCGAATTCACTTATATTTCGTGCTAACTCTTTATTGTAGTCAAAAATTCTGGCCATCAGTTCAACCGGCCAGTCAACTGCTGGACATCAATTCAACCGGCCAGTCAACTGCTGAGCCATCTGTTCAACCGGTCAAGAAATCAGTTCAACCGCTGGTCAAGGATCAGCTTCAAGATGAGTCAAAACTCATCCCTTTCTTCAAGGGTGAGGTGGTCATTGATGTAGGATCTTGATGTGCTCGAGGAGGGGACTTCTAGGGCTATAAAAGAAGGTTCATTCCTCCCCATTTCATCAATCCTAAGTGCCCTAAAGCCTCCACAACGCTGCGACTCTCCGATGACTCTACAACGACGAAGTACTGTCGAAACACCAACAACCCTAGCTTAATTTATATTCCCTAGTTGTTGGTATAATCTTACTTTGTCATTTCATTAATATTGCAATTCGTTTTGTTAATCAAGGTTTTCTATCGTTGCATTTTACATTAATAGAAGAGAGGGTTTGTCTCTCTATCTTTTGCTTTCGAAGGTTTTTGTAATCGTCTAACTCCTACCTCCAACGAGGAGGAGTGTTTTAGTGAATTTCCCTCCGTACACGGTCTAGGACCGTTAGGGCCTTGGAGTAGTAGCCGAAGGCTACGAACCAAGTAAAAAATCCATTTGTCTTGTTTATTTATTCATTTATCTTTCCGCTGCATTTAATTGTCTACCGAACGAATTCGAAGAAAAAGTTTTATCGCTATTCACCCCCCCCCCTCTAGCGATCCGCTCGCTCCAACACTTCTTAGTGATAAAACCCTTATCACTAAATGAGGGGCAATCCTTCATACTCCCCCTTTAAAAAACATCCATCATCCCTTGATGGATAAACTCCCTCTAAAGGTTTACTCTCCCCTAACCATTGCACCAACAATGTCTTTGGAGAGTTCCTAAGCATATAGGAAATCTAATCAATCAAAAATAAGGGCAAAAGTTCAAACTTAAACTTTAACATCTCTTAAAATTTGATTCTCCACCCTAATTAGCTATTCTAATCATTTTCAATGATAATCTCACCCTTCCAATACTTGTCTAAGCATATCACAAGGTGAGGAGAAGTTAAGGTATCTAGGGTTGCTGATAGATGACCAAACAAATCTTGTTCAGTCGAAATCAGACCCAACAGTCGATTAAAATTAGAAATCAGTCGACTGGCTTCCCTAGTAGTAGATTAGTTTCTACATTTACAAAAATTAGTTTTTAGAAATGAATTTAAAAAATTCATAAGTAATTATACGTGTTCAAAAAACATAATAAAAATTTATACATATAATACATATATCAATCATTATGGGTGAAAAATAGTTTTATATGAAAATACCTATTAATTTCAAAGAATGATACAAAGTTCAAAAACATTGAAAATTTCAATGTTTTGCCTAACTTTGTGTCAATCTTATCAATGGTGATTGTTATCAAAAAATAGACTTCACCAAGATTTTTCAAAATTATTTTAAAATATTTTTCAAACCTTATATTGAATCATGACCAATGGTTTAAAAGCACATGACTTATATATTAGCTTTCCTCATGATTCATTTATGTTATATTATGATTTTAGTTCATATAAATGTATTATATAAGCACATCGACCTAACTCATTTTTCTAACATCTCACATGTGTCTATGGTGTATCAATACACATGCATGTCACCTTACGGTCCTTGTGAGATGTGAATTTGTTCTTCCCTAAATTTAAGGGTTCATACACTATATCTAGGCATATCCATTTAATTCCTTTATCTAGGACATCAAACAATGACATTAGTCCTTAATTTCAATTGATTTATCTAAATGAATGAATTATGATCATGACATATATGATTGCATAATTTAAACATATTTGCCAATGATGCATGATTTCATAGCATGATATAAAATAAACCTAAGCATTATCATGACATTAATCAATCTAGATGCTATCATGACATTTTAGATAATAATACGAGCATGATGGCATGACATGGTATATGACAAACATAACATAACAAATATATGAAATATAAAGGTATAAAATACCTAAGTCTTAAATCAAAATGTCATTTTCTAAGATTATACCCAATTTGTCATAATAAGCCAATCTCCCAAATGTGCCAGAACCCAAAATCACACATTTTGATTCTAAATCTACTTGTGTCAATTTTGATCAATTTTTCAAACTTCATAATTCCAATTTACACACCCTAAATTCTTTTAGGATTAAATTTTAATCTCATTTCCAAGGTATCACAATACCTTGAAAATGTCCTAAAAAGTCAACTCTATCATAGTTAGGTTAACTACCCATCCATTCAAGGTTGACACACCCTAAACCCATTAGCATAAAGGGATCACGCTCCTAGGAACCCAAAATCTATTGGAGCTTCTTGGGTTTACAAGGTACTCACTAGGGATGCCCTCCCTTAGTACCTTTGTCACGCCCCGAGAGTATGCCGAGTCGAAAAATAAACGGACAAAATCTCCCCTGTACGTGGCAATATATCCTATTTATACAAGGCCTTTCGGCCAACAATCTCAACAACACCTATAAATGTACAACATGGTAGAATAAATACTAACTCTATAAATCATAATATCGACATACTACCAATCTATGTCCAATACGCAAAGAATCGGGTCCATCCCGTATCACCTCAAGGTACTGGTCAAAAGTATACAACCGTCTGACCAACTCAATACTGATAATCCATACACAACCATACAGAATATGCAAGTAGAATGCAAGATGTACAATCAAATGCAGCAAGCATAGTACAAACAAATACAACAATCAACGATCATATATATAGACTCTAGCTATATATATTCTCATCACACTCGACTATATATATATATATATATATATATATATATATATATATATATATATATATATATATATATCTATATATATATATATAGATATATATATATATATATATATATATATATGCAAATGCCATCTACCATGACAATGCAGATGCATGGTCATGCTTGCGCACCCCTACTCGCTACCACGACCCTAGTGTGGCCTAGGTGGCACGACATGACAACTATCCCAACTCAACACCAACCACTGATCTTGAGTGGTCGAGTGGGCAGTATGAACAAGTAGCATATAAGCATAAAGAGCTAGCTACACAACGAGGGTCCCTGCTGCTGGTCACTCCGACTTACACTACCCATGAGTGGTCGAGTGTCACGCACCCAAGACAACTGCATGCAACTCCAACTACCACCATCTATAGTGGTAGAGTGCGCTGGCACAACAAATGCTCTGCCCTCATACCAGTTACTCCTCCATGAGTAACCTGGGAGGCAGGTTGACTAACGACCCTCTCAACCACAAGGGAGACCATGTCGCCAGCATGCAAGCAAATGACATGAATACACAGTCACACATACAGACATCCACCATAGACTCTCTATTCTACAGAGAGTCACATCAATCTAATCAATGCACTCTCTATCTTGTAGAGAGTCGTACTCAACTGATCATAACAAGCTAGGACCATTGGTCTGTAGCGACACACTATCCACAATTCACATGACCTTACATATGTCTATAGCACACTCTCTATTCTATAGAGAGGCATACTCAATTGATCAACACACTCTCTACCCTATAGAGGTCATACTCAACATATCAAAACACTCTCTATCCTGCAGAGAGTCATACTCGACTGATCAGCATACTCTCTATTCTATAGAGAGGGATATACAACTGACAACACCAAGTTAGGACCTCTAGTCCGTAGTGACGTTGTATCGACAAATCACATGTCCATACATGACTACATGATCCATAGTGGATACGTACACAATATCAGGATATAACCTAGAAACTCAACTTTACTTCTAGAATCATTCACCCCCGGATGATTTATCTAAATTGCACAATTCAGTTTTATAATCGAATTTAGCTACGTACACATAAGTAAACCACTACAGATCCACTTACCATAATATCTATAATTCATAACAAAGATGAATGAATAAATAACAACAATAATAGAGTATTTAAGTGCAAAGGCAAGTATCAAGCATCAGAAAAACTAGAGTGGATTTAAGGTCAACTTGATAATAATATGAACTTATATACTTCATGGTTTAGCTACTACCTGACTGGGTAGGAATATTACCCACCTGCTATAAAGCTCGAAATAAATATCTTCACGCTCGCGGACCTGTCTCGTATTCATGTCCTGCATATATCATAACATTTATAGTTAAGTGCAAGCATACAACGAATGATCGAATTGAATCCTACATCAACTTCGCATCCCGATCAACTAGATTGATCTAGTTGTCCAATTAACCTAATCAAGCCTTCACATTAATCCCTCAGCTTGTATAGTTAACACCATAATTAACCCACCGTTTCCAATTAGCGAATATGCTAACCTACAACTTTCAACTTCATACATAACTACAGAACAGATTTATCCATAGCCCCATTTGTAGCCGAAATCAGAGCATCACACAGCTCGATCAAAAACCGACATTTCACACTAATTTAGGGACCTAACAAACCTCAAACCAAACCCTATTCACAGCCCCTACCACAAGCACAAACAGAATATCCATACGATACTCATCTACTACATCAACCTCACCACAACATCCACACTGTTCAGCCTAACAACACAGTCAAAACATAGGTCAATACACATCTCACCTCAAGATCAATCAACACTTCGATCCATACCGCCATCACCCCTCTTGAACTCATAAAGTAGAACCCACAATCACATGGGAGCCCTTCACAGCC
Source organism: Wurfbainia villosa (assembly GCA_025175895.1). Taxonomy (NCBI): domain Eukaryota; kingdom Viridiplantae; phylum Streptophyta; class Magnoliopsida; order Zingiberales; family Zingiberaceae; genus Wurfbainia; species Wurfbainia villosa. Next base: position 5,211,700 of record CM046008.1, read on the forward strand.
ACCGCTACACCAAATTAGGGATATAACCAACCATAATTAGAATCCAGCTTAATTCACAGCCATTGCCATTTACAGCCATGTTCACACCAATTTAAAGGTCTGACCAACCCGAAGAAAATCACACAACTCATCCACAGCCTAACAAACCTCCAGCTTAGCCCACCTCTCTGATCATGCTATTCACCGGACAATCCAACGCGAAACAAAACATCGCTGCCCTATCACCACCCCAACTAACAGCCGCACCTCTCCAACAGCATCCTCTAACCGGCATATCCATCGACAGAAAACCCAACATCCACCACAAAGATCACATACAAAAATTGACAGATGAAAAGCATAGGTTAGATCATGATTACCCAGGATTGGAACCTCCCCCTCGACAGTTCTCCTCCCCAATTGCTCAGTTCGCCAGAAAGCTCCACCTCTGGCCGGAACGACCCACCGCAGTGACACCGTGGACATGCTATTCGCATGAGAAAAAAAGCTGAGATAGACGAGATCAACTAAAACCAGCAAAGAATCGTGCCCTAACCTTGCTCCGGTGACCACCGAGTTATCCGTGGCAATAGCTCTCTATCGCGGCGATAACGCCGCTGATCAGCTCACGCGAAGAGGTCGATGAGAGCCGAAGAAGAAGAATCGAGCTGCCCTCTAGCCGAATCTTCCACCAAGAACGACATCGGCAACAACGAGGAGATGGGAAGGTGAGAGGCGTCGTGAGAAGAAGAGATCACAAGGGGAAAAATTGCGAGAGGGAAACGCTCGGGCGGTTCGAAGGTGAGAAACGAAAAATGGAAGTGGCGTTAAACGGCTGGCATTAAGACAACAAAAATAGGTCAGGCATGTAAAATACCGGTCGGTTTTTTACCCTATAAGACTAAATCTAAGTTTAATTAACTCCTTTAGCCATACTTTGAGGTATTTTACATTCTGCCCCACTTAATAAAATTTGGTCCCCAAATTTCGTACTTAAATGCAATAATACATTCAAGAGGTTTCTTGACTACTACATAACTCAAGTGAACACATGAGGGTATCAAGCTCGGATAGTATCTCCCAGCTCCCACGTAGCCTCCTCATCTGCATAATGCTATCATCCAACCTTTACGAGTCGGATTGTTTTGTTCCACAACTGTCGCTCCTTGCGACCAAGAATCGCAGACTCGAATCTCTCATAGGTCGCATTAGGTCGGCGTGAATCGCATTCTTTAAAATACGATCGTAAATGCGACACGTATTTTCTCAGCATAGAAATATGAAATACGTTGTGCACACCTGCCAGTGTCGGAGGTAAAGTCAACCAGTAAGCTACACCCCCAATTCCAATATCTCAAATGGATCAATATAGTGTGGAGCTAATTTTCCTTTCAATCCAAATCTTTTGACTCCTTTGGTGGGTGAAACTCGTAGGAATATATGATCCCCGACTAAGAAATCTTAAGGCTTTGTTTTTGGTCCGCATAACTCTTCTGCCAAATCCGGTGCCTCGGATAATCGTCGGCTGAGGACTTGCACCAACTCTGCATCATGCTGGATACTCTATGGCCCCAGCAACTGTCGTTCCCTGACTTCCTCCCACAACACAGGAGATCTGCAGAGTCTACCATATAAGGCCTTGAATGGAGCCATCAGAATAGAAGAGTGGTACCTGTTGTTATAGGCAGATTCCACTAAATGAATGTGGTCCTCCCAACTGCCTCTAAAATCCATGACACAGGATCTCAATAGATCCTCCAATGTCTGAATGATACACTCAGGTTGTCCATCATTCCGCGGATGAAATGCGATACTGAATCGAAGCTCTGTGCCCATAGCTTACTGCAGACTCTGCTAAAATCATGAGGTAAATCGTGGGTCTCTATCAGGTATGATACTCAAAGGCACTCCATGCAATCTGATAATCTTCGGCAGTACAACTCTGCCAGACGATCCAACAAGTTCGTTCCACGAATAGGCAGAAAGTGAGATGATTTGGTTAGTCGATCCACGATCACCCAAATCGCATCATGTCCTTTACAGGTTCTAGGCAATCTCGTAACGAAATTCATAGTGACTTCCACTTCCATTCCGGAATCAAAATTTCCTGAAGTAATCCAACGAGTTTCTGATGTTTAATCTTCACCTGCTGGTATATTAAATATCAAGCAACAAAGTATGCAATATCTCTCTTCATACCGTTCCACCAGTATAAGCATTTTCAAATCTCGGTACATCCGAGTATCACGAGGATGTATAGCAAATCTCGAATGATATGCTTCCTGTAGTAACTTTTCCTTAACAAATACAACTCCGGAAACCACTATCCTCCTTGGAGTCAGAGATATACTTTCTCATAAGAGAAATCCATCTACCGTCCCAAAATCCACTCCACCACACACTCTGTAGTGCATGAGAGACTATAGCGACCAATCTCCCTTGTTGCAATTGTCCGTGCTCCAGCAACTCTCAGGTAGCTACCCAGTAGCTAGCCAAAATCCCACAAGCATTCCTGCTCCATACATCCACAAATCAAGATAATAACTACTAATGTCATGTCATGTATATGACAGCTTATCTCGTAGTTCCTCAATTAGCATAAGCATGAGATACGTCTCATTCAATAGCATCGGAATCGCTCCATTCACTGAAGCGATGCATCTGCATACAATACTCTTCCATCCACATCGGAAGGATTAACTAACACTGATGCAAAAGTCAACCATCGATTGAGCCCTGAAAACTAGTTTCACAGGCTTCCGACCAAGTACATTCTATCACCTTCCTGATCAAACAAGTCAGTGATATACTAACGCTAAAAAGCATCCTATCCACATCTGCAGTAATAACCAAATTCATACAAGGAAACCACCATCTACGATGGCTGAGTGCGCAACTCCAACGACCACCATCAACAGTGGTCAAGTTACGCAACTCCAACAACCATAAACGGATCCAATCGTGTACAGAATATACGATTTCTCAAATCCATAGACAACTAAGTCATTAAATAGTCTAACAACATAATCAAAATTTCATAAAATCCATAGACAACAATTCATGAAATTGTCGTCTCTACACACCTGCATCCTCTTTACTCTAAACTGATGATATATCAATCATCACAACGACAATGATAATTGTATGACACCATGTCACTACAATATCAACACTCCAGTCGCAAATCAACCCTAGAGTATACACAAGTGCCCTTAGCTGATCTAAACAGATAATCTATCCACAATGAAGGATATTCATTTTCAACAACTACCGCATTCCATCATCGATAATCGATGCATAATCTCAACAATTTAATCATCCGTAAGGTTATGTCTACCGTAAAGGTATATCTATCAAAGTCTAAGAGCATCCCTTGACTTCTTAATTGTTGGTCAACATCTCACTTGATGGTAGAGATACCACCGACCCACAAGTCTATGTATAGGAATCCTTCTATTCAAACTAAGAATGTTCTCGACAAAGATACCTGTAAACTACAAGTATCTCCCAATATATTAACTCGGAGGGTAAACTAAAGTAATACCCTGAACGATCAATTATCTGTCGATCCGATCCAAAGGCTCCACATAGGTCTCGGCCTTTCTTCGAAGAGAACAAGATTAGATCCACAATCCGCGACAAAGCGGTCACATTTCTGCGACGAATGACCCGGGAATTTTCCTAGATCATCTGATCCCATCACTTAATCCTACGAGTTGCATCTGTAGAATACAGAATATATATGACCATCATCGTATACTCTCTCCTCTGTACAAAGTCAATCCACATCTGGGGGATAACTGTTGTTGTTGTCTGCATGAGTCTTCTAAGTTGTCTTCTACTGATACTACTGAGTAAATCACTTCCCCTGAAGGAAAGTATCAAGGAAGTCCAACCACACCCGAGGTAGTAGGTCGCTACTGGTGAGATAACCCAATCTTCTGTGATGATCTCTGCTGTCAAGATGGTGCATCATCCTCCCGGAACACCCTTGAGAGTCTTCAACTAAGTCTTCAAAGTACACCTACTCAAATGTACTGATTGCTTACAATAGCAACAAATGAACTGATCCAACGGATAATCTGACTTCACGTGTCATCGTGTCCCGCACTGCACGCACATAATCCCTTCGGAGTCTTTCTTCTGCTTTCGCTGATAACCTGAGAAAGTTTTGACGATATGCGGTTGGTCCTCTAAGATCGAAAAAAACTCTCCAATAGTAGCTCGTGGCCTATGCCTCCTATCTTGCTCCTTTTGTCCAGCATTCAGAGACTTCTCATTCCAACATCTGACTTACAATGTCTGCTTATCGATCTTCATCTCCTAAACACTTGTATGGAGTCATTTCTAAACTCCTGACTCAATCCAATGTCTTCCGGTAGGATCTGATAGAAGATCCAGACATCCTAATACAAATGTAAGCCAGTAACTCTGAGTGGCTTAAGACATCCATTTACACTCTTGAACTATTAGGTGAGCGTAAAATCTACAAGTCTAATGACTCTGCATGGTATTCCCGTTATCGACGATCACCCTACTTAAAACTCAAGAATTCCCAGACAATAAGTCAAAGGAATAACATGGGGAAAATACCCTCTCATAACATCACTAAACCATGATCAGTGATATATTATTCTCCGAAGATTAATTCCTGCATCTTCCACCAAATACCAGCTTGATGCCGATAATGGTATGCAACTAACTCTACTTTCTTTGTATAACACAAGTTAAGTACTCAAAAGTACCTTCAGAGTTATACAACATAGCACGACAAACTCATGGATCAAAATCCCTATGAAACACCGTAAACTAACCTTCCGCTATCTGCATCAACAATAGCCTACCCGTCTTGTCCACAAGAAATTAGTGAAAATCCCTAAGACTGTAGTCTCTGATTTCCACAAGAAATGTGACGACTTAACCCCTACTTTCCGAACCAGTATCAATCAACTCTCAAAGAAAATTCACCTTTTCAACACAGGTTCAAGACTCACAGACTCACAGGTCCTTCTCGTGGTCAACTCATACCACGGTTACGAATAATAACTAACACCCTACATGTTATTCTCTGTTATAAACATTAAATGCATAGACATCAAAACCAAGAGTATAAATACTAAAGGTAACTCCGGTTGGTTGCCTCGGTGGATGACCCCCCCTTCTACAAGTATGTACAGGTGTTATCACTCTGTCTATATACACCTGTTAAGAAAGTTTAGATAAGTATCCAAATAGATTATAAGTTATCAGGAATTCTTACTTCGTGCTGCTCGAAGCTCATGTTGCTGTCAATCTCATCTCACAAAACCAAAATAGAAACAAATCGACTCTTGAGAATCCAAGACTCAACAAAAACAACATTGTATGACATCGTAGAACCTAGGGCTCTAATACCACTAAAGTTGTCACGCTCCAAGAGTATGCCGAGCCAAAAAATAAACGGACGACATCTCCCCTGTACGTGACAACATATCCTGTTTATACAAGGTCTTTCGGCCAACAATCTCAACAACACCTATAAATGTAAATATCACAATACACAACAGAAAATAACACAAACGACATCACAACCTTCACACAATGCATACCGGTATGACTAACACCACAACATAAAGGGAACATCGGCAAAACCTGAATCCATAAGTGTGTACATCACATAACAAGTCCATAACACATAACATCACGTAAAACTTCAAGTACATAACAAAACATATGGAAAACTCAAAACTCAGACTCTCGGATGTAAGATGAGACGATGTCAACCAGCGATGCTCCAAGCCCATCATGAAGTCGGCTATCTATTACTTGAGTGACAAGAAAATCCAGGGTCTATGGTGGTGAGTATAACTCAGTGGTAATAAAAATAAAAGTGCATGCATAATTTATATATCACATGCGAATCAACAATATGTTGTCTAAAAGTATAACCAATATACACCAGCATAATATAACAACTGTATAACTAAACAGATCAATAATAACTCAAGTTACTGACATACCTGAGAATCGACAACGATGTAACTCATACGACCTAAGTATAAATATCATACTACATCACCTACAATATGGTAGAGTAAATACTAACTCTATAAATCATAACACCGACATACTACCGATCCATGTCCAATACGCAAAGAACTAGGTCCATCCCGTATCATCTCAAAGTACTGGTCAAAAGTATACAACCATTTGACCAACTCAATACTGGTAATCCATACACGACCATACAGAATATGCAAGTAGAATGCAAGATGATGTACAATCAAATGCAGCAAGCATAGTATAAACAAATGCAACAATCAATGATCATATATATATACTCTAGCTATATATATTCTCATCACACTCGACTATATATATATATATATATATATATATATATATATATATATATATATATATATATATATATATATATATATATATATATATATATATATATATATATATATATATATATATATATATATATATATATATATATATATGCAAACACTATCTACCACGGCAATGCAGATGCATGGTCATGCCTGCGCACACCTACTCGCTACCACAACCTCAGTATGGCCTAGGTGGCACGACATGACAACTGTCCCAACTCAATACCAACCACTGCTCTTGAGTGGTCGAGTGGGCAGTATGAACAAGTAGCATATAAGCGTAAAGAGCTAGCTACACAACGGGGATCCCTGCTGCTGGCCACTCCGATTGACACTGCCCATGAGTGGTCGAGTGTCACGCACCAAGGACAACTGCATGCAACTCTAACTACCACCGTCTATAGTGGTAGAGTGCGCCGACACAATAAATGCTCTGCCCTCACACCAGTTACTCCTCCATGAGTAACCTGGGAGGCAGTATGACTGACGACCCTCTCAACCACAAGGGAGACCATGTTACCAGCATGCATGCAAATGACATGAATGCACAGTCACACATACAGACATCCACCACAGACTCTATATTCTATAGAGAGTCACACCAATCTAATTAATACACTCTCTATCCTACAGAGAGTCGTACTCAACTGATCATAATAAGCTATGACCACCAGTCCGTAGCGACACACTATCCACAATTCATATGACCATACATATGTCCACAAGATACTCTCTATTCTATAGAGAGGCATACTCAATTGATCAACACACTCTCTACCTTGTAGAGAGTCATACTCAACTGATCAAAACACTCTCTATCCTGCAGAGAGTCATACTCGACTAATCAGAACACTCTCTATTCTATAGAGAGGCATATACAACTGACAACACCATGTTAGGACCTCTAGTCTGTAGCGACGCTGTATCGACAAGTCACACGTCCTTACATGACTACATGATCCATAGTGGATACATACACAACATCAGGATATAACTTAGAAACTCAACTTTACTTCTAGAATCATCCACCCTCGGATGATTTATCTAAATTGCATAATTCAATTTTACAACCGAATTTAGCTACGTACACATAGGTAAACCACTACAGATCCACTTACCATAATATCTATAATTCATAACAAAGATGAATGAATAAATAACAACAATAATAGAGTATTTAAGTGCAAAGGCAAGTATTAAGCATCAGAAAAACTAGAGTGGATTGAAGATCAACTTGATAATAATATTGTTAGTACAATCAATCCGTGATATGGTTTTGATGTGTGTGGCAAAGGGTTTAAGTTAGGATGTTTGGATTTGATATGTGCGTTGGAGTCTTGCAGGACTTAGTAATTCGCACATGGAGCTTAGGCAAGTATCACCGCTCACAACCTCGTGCTTGAGTCAGAGAAGGAGCATTGCAGAGTCGTGCGCTTGACACTGCCGAGGGATCGTCGGACGAGATGACTTGAACCGAAGCCAAGGAAGTAGACTTCGAGGGCAAGAGACGCAAAGGAGCATTGCAGAGTCATGCGCCTGATGCTACCAAGGGACGTGGCCGCGAACGAAGAGAGCTTCGGCGAGGGACTTCAAGTGAGATGAGAGAATGAGTGAAATGTAAGTAGCTCATTAGGTGAACTTGGCCAATTGACTAAGTGTCAAATGGGATTTCCCAACATTAGTCGACTGCCATGTTATGGTAGTCGACTACTCTAAGTCGACTGTGACTCGACTAGTATTCGAGTCCGGTTCATGTTCCAACAGTCGACTGCCATGGATTGGTAGTCGACTGCGAGACCACTAGTCGACTGATGCCTTCATCAGTCGACTGGTCGTAAGGATTTCAGGCACAGAATGGAGTGTTCTCTTCCGACACTCGACTGATAGCTCCATCAGTCGACTGATGTAGGAGTCGTTGGGTGGAATCCAACGTGGAAAGAAGTCGTTATTGGGCAACGGCTACAGGATCAGTCGACTGATCGGGGCATCAGTCGACTGGTCCTGTGTCAACAGGAAGAAACCCTCTTCTTCTATAAAAAGAAGAGGTGAGGGGCTTTGGGAGCCTAATGCTTCAACTCATAACATCTCCCAAAGTGCTCTAAAGATCTTCCACTCTTCTACTTGTGCTAATCTTCATTCCATTGTAAGAAGAGTGGATTCTTGTGTAAGAGGTTACCTCCACCTAGCTTGGTGCAAAGGAGAGAATAGTGAAAGCTTAAGGCGTGATTCACCTTGGACGAATCAAACCATGGATTAGCGGCGAGGTCGTGAACCACGTTACATTGTGGTGTTAGCATTTGTGTTTCTATTCTTCCTTTGCTTTGTCTTTAATTGTTTGTATTAGTATATTCCTCTTGCGCTAATAGTGTTTGTAGATGAGCAATGAACGAACGACTTCCACCATCTACGATAAAGGCTATTCACCCCCCTCTAGCTGGCCAACATCGACCCAACAAGTGGTATCAGAGCCAAGTCGCTTATCGAGGACTAACCGTCATAACAAGCACTTCATCAAGAGATGGCCGGCTCAAATATTCATCCGCCGAAGTTCGAGGGAGAATTCGCTTGGTGGAAGAAGTGAATGGAGGTATTTTTCGAAACTGATTTCAAAATTTTATTAATAATGGAAAATGGTTTCGAGGTACCCAAGGATGAAGAGGGGAAGCCAATCGAGAAGTCTAGATGGACTAAAAAGTAAAGGGAAGAGTACCTAGCAAACTCAAAGGCAAAGCACCATCTCTACAATGTACTCCTCCAACAAGAAGTAAACCGAATTGGAGAGTGTGCAAGTGCTAAAGAGATGTGGGAGAAGCTAGTAGAGCTTCATGAAGGTACCTCGGAGGCCAAGCTTGCAAGGAGAGACCTCCTCCGCTCCCAACTATCAAATATCAAACTCGAAAAGGGAGAAAAGGTAACCTCACTACACTCTCGATTTAAGGAAATTTTAATTGGGCTAACAAGTGTAGGAGAAAGACTTTTGAACCGGGATATGCTTATGAAAGCAATCGATGCTTTTCCCCGGTCATCGAAATGGAGCTCAATAGTGGACTCCTTCTACATGTCGAAGAACCTAGAAGTGAACACCTTGGAGGAGTTCTTCTCAACCATGGAGCTCCATGAAACTAGGCTTGAAGGAATAAATTAAGAATCAAGTATGAAGCCATCAAGAGGAGTAGTCTTGGTAGCCAACAAGGGGAAGAAAAAGATGGAGACTCCTTCCTCCTCCGATGAAGCATCCTCCTCCTCCTCCATGGATAGCACGGAAGAAGCTTATGTGGTAAGGAAGGTAAGGCGTGCTTTAAAATGTTTTAAATTTAACAAATCTCATGATAGGGGGAAAAGGCCAAGGAGGAAAATAATTTGCTACAATTGCCAACAAGAGGGACACATAAGAGATAATTGTCCTCTCTTGAACAAAAGCAAAGAAGAGAGGAAGAAGAAAGAAGAAAAGAAGAAAAAGGGGAGCAAGAAGAAGGAAGAAGAGAAGAAAGCCAAGGAAAAGGGGAAGGCCAAGGTACTAAAAGCAAGAACTTGGGATGACCCTTCCTCCTCATCATCATCATCGGAGGAAGAAAATGTCTTTGTCACAAATTTGACACTAATGGAATCTGATTACCTAGACACCTCCTCCTCCAAGCAAGAAGAAAGAAGCACAAGTGAGGAGAGCTCTAGTGAAGGGGGATGCTCATCATCATCCTCCTCATCCGAAGAATAAGACATGGAGACTATGGTAACGAATCTCTCACCAAATAAAATAGTTTTCATGATTTCTAGCCTTACTAAGGATTTATTTAGGGCTAAGAAAAAGAATAAAAGTATGTTAGATCAAATTAAGGCTTTAGAAAATAAATTAGAACAAGCATGTTTAAATGCTAATAATGATGATGCATGCTCACATGACTATATGTCATTTGATGTTAATGATGCATGTATGGATGAAAATAGGGCTTTAAGAGAGAAAGTAGATCATTTAACCAAAGCCCTAGAAAAATTCACCATATGCTCCAACACTCTTAACATGATCATAGGGAGCCAAAGGGCAAGCTTCAATAAGAAAGACCTAGGATATAAAGAAAATAAAAATGAAAAGACCTATAAATGTTTAATTGCTAGGGGTCAAGATAAAAAGAAAACAATAGCTAGAAAATGGATCCCTAAGGAATTTTTAGTGAACCCCATAGGAAAGAATTTATTTTGGGTTCTTAAATCCATCCTTAAGGGTTAGGAAAACCCTTGGATAGTCAACCATATGGATTTTACCTATATCATATTTTTGGTTGACTTAGGATGACGAGACTTAATTTTTTGAAATAGTGTTGGGTGATGATAATGCACCCATAAATAGTTTAAATCATGCTCAACACTTAGTGTTATTTGATACTCATGACCTATAAATTTTTAGCATAGTGTTGGGTGATGATAATGTGCCCATAAATTGATAATAATGCTTAAATCATGATAGTTAATGTAATTGCTATATATGTTTGCAATCATGATTTATGATCTTGACATTTGATATATAATCATGGGCAATAAGGTTTAAATCATGTCTTGGGTGATACCTCACTTATTATTATAATTCATACCTAATGAATGATCACAAATTAATGAATACAATTGTTTCATGATCATAATGTGGAATCAATACATATATGCCTTTATGATCATGTGGGATGTTAGGATGATACTTAACCTTGTGTAGAATTGCATGAAATTAATGGTTAAGTATATATAAATACCTTTAGGATACATCTCACACTCACCATAGGCTACCTCGATTGAAAACTTAGCATGGGTGAGATGATAGGATGATACTAATGGTCCACTAATGCCTATGGCATTTAGATGATCATTTAAGGTACCAAATATCAATAATAGACCAATCATGGGGAAGACTTATGTTTAATTCATAGACATATTGCCCAAATATCATGGTTGGATATTTCATATGTTTTCAAAATAATCTCTTACTTTAAAATCTGTGTGTTCATGTTTTGAAACAATCCAAAGCAAACCTAGGTGTTAAAATTGATACAAACTTGATCAAAAACCTAGTTGTTTTTGAAGCTTTTGGATTTTTGGCTAATTTTTGAAAATATAATGATTTTTCATGAAAAAAAACTATTTTTCATTGATAAAGGATCTTAAAATAAATGGGTTCCCCAAATTTCATGATTTTTTGAATTTTATAGAATTTTTAATGCATTTCTGAAATTCACCCTGAAAATCAGAAAAACTCGAAATCAGAGTGCCAGTCGACTGGTAGTCTGAACCAGTCGACTGATCGATTGATAACATGCCAGTAATCCTCTTTTATCATATTTTAAGGCATGTTTTGGTATTTTTTTGTTCCCTAGAGTTGATGTCATGCTTGTATAAACTTTGTTTAATATTTTTGATGGTGTCAAAGGGGGAGAAATATATATGTTTAAGTGAGGGAATTATATTTAGGGGGAGTTTCATGTATTAAGGGGGAGAGTTAATAATCATGTTTATTTACATGCTTTCTTACCTTAATATTTTTATCAAATGTTTTACCTAACTTAAACGGATTGTCACACATTAAAAATGGAGAGATTGTTAGTACAATCAATCTGTGATATGGTTTTGAAGTGTGTGGCAAAGGGTTTAAGTCAGGATGTTTGGATTTGATATGTGCGTTGGAGTCTTGCAGGATTTAGTAATTCGCACATAGAGCTTAGGCAAGTGTCACCGCTCACAACCTCATGCTTGAGTCGGAGAAGGAGCATTGCAGAGTCGTGCGCTTGATGCTGTTGAGGGATTGCCGAACGAGATGACTTGAAGCGAAGCCAAGGAAGCAGACTTCGAGGGCAAGAGACGCGAAGGAGCATTGTAGAGTCGTGCGCCTGATATTGCCGAGGGACGTGGCCGTGAACGAAGAGAGCTTCAGCGAGGGACTTCAAGTGAGATGAGAGAATGAGTGAAATGTAAATAGCTCATTAAGTGAACTTGGCCAATTGGCTAAGTGTAGGATGGGATTTCCCAACATCAGTCGACTGTCATGTTATGGTAGTCGACTACTCTAAGTTGACTGTGACTCGACTAGTGTTCGAGTCCGGTTCATGTGCCAACAGTCTACTGCCATGGATTGGCAGTCGACTGCGAGACCACCAGTCGACTGATGCCTTCATCAGTCGACTGGTCGCAAGGGTTTCGGGCACATAATGAAGTGTTCGCTTCCTACACTCGACTGATAGCTCCATCAGTCGACTGATGTAGGAGCCGTTGGGTGGAATCCAACGTGGAAAGAAGTCGTTATTGGGCAATGGCTACAGGATCAGTCGACTGATCGGGGCATCAGTCGATTGGTCCTGTGTCAACGGGAAGAAACCCTCTTCTTCTATAAAAAGAAGAGGTAAGGGGCTTTGAGAGCCTAATGCTTCAACTCATAACATCTCCCAAAGTGTTCTAAAGATCTTCCACTCTTCTACTTGTGCTAATCTTCATTCCATTGTAAGAAGAGTGGATTCTTGTGTAAGAGGTTACCTCCACCTAGCTTGGTGCAAAGGAGAGAATAGTGAAAGCTTAAGGCGTGATTCACCTTGGACGAATCGGACTGTGGATTAGCGGCGAGGCCGTGAACCACGTTACATTGTGGTGTTAGTGTTTGTGTTTCTATTCTTCCTTTGCTTTGTCTTTAATTGTTTGTATTAGTATATTCTGCTTGCGCTAATAGTGTTTGTAGACGAGCAACGAACGAACAACTTCCACCGTCTACGATAAAGGCTATTCACCCCCCTCTAGCCGGCCAACATCGACCCTACAAATATGAAGTTATATACTTCAGAGTTTAGCTACTACCTGATCAGGGTAGGAATATTATCCACCTGCTATAAACCTCGAAATAAATATCTTCACGCCCACGGACCTGCCTCGTATCCACGTCATGCACATATCATAACCTTTATAGTTAAGTGCAAGCATACAACGAATGATCGAATCGAATCCTACATCGACTTTGTATCTCGATCAGCTAGATTAATCTAGTTATCCAATTAACCTAATCAAGCCTTCACATTAACCCACCGTTTCGAATTAGCGAATATGCTAACCTACAACTTTCAACTCCATACATAACTACATAATAGATTTATCCATAGCCCCATTTGTAGACGAAATCAGAGCATCACACAGCTCGATCAACAATCGACATTTCACACTAATTTAGGGACTTGACGAACCTCAAACCAAACCCTATTCACATCCCCTACCATAGGCACAAAAAGAGTATTCATACGATACTCATCTACTACATCAACCTCACCACAACATCCACGCTGTTCAGCCTAACAACACAGTCAAAACATAGGTCAATACACATCTCACCTCAAGATCAATCAACACTTCGATCCATACCGCCACCGCCCCTCTTGAACTCACAAAGTAGCACTCACAATCACACGGGAGCCCTTCACAACCACCGCTACACCAAATTAAGGATCTAACCAACCATAATTGGAATCCAGCTTAATCCACAACCATTTACAGCCATGTTCACACCAATTTGGAGGTCTGACCAACCCAAACCGAATCACACAACTCATCCACAACCTAACAAACCTCTAGCTTAGCCCACCTCTCCGATCACGCTGTTCACCGAACAGTCCAAAGCAAAACAAAATGCTGCTACCCTATCACCACCCCGACTAACAGTCGCACCTCTCCAACAGCAGCCTCTAACCAGCATATCCATCGACAAAAAACCTAACATCCACCACAAAGATCACATACAAAAATTGACAGATGAAAAACACAGGTTAGATCAAAATTACCCAGGATTGGAACCTCCCCCTCGATAGTTCTCCCCAATTGCTCAGTTTGTCGGAAAGCTCCACCTCTGGCCGGAACGACCCACCGCAGTGACACCGTGGACGTGCTGTTTGCGTGAGAAAATAAGATGAGATGGACGAGATCAACTGAAACCAGCAAAGAATCGTACCCTAACTTTGCTCCGACGACCACCATGTGATCCGTGGTAGTAGCTCTCTATCACAACGATAACGCCATTGATAAGCTCACGTGAAGAGGTCGACGAGAGCCAAAGAAGAAGAATCGAGCTACCCTCTCATCGAATCTTCCACCGAGAATGACATCGGCAACAACGAGGAGATGGGAAGGCGAGAGGCGTCGCGAGAAGAAGAGATTTCAAGGGGAAAAATCGCGAGAGGGAAACGCTCGGGTGATTCGGTGGTGAGAAACGAAAAATGGAAGTAGCGTTAAACGGCTAGCATTAAGGCAACAAAAATGGCTCGGGCATGTAAAATATCGATCGGGTTTTTACCCTATAAGACTAAATCTAAGTTTAATTAACTCCTTTAGCCATATTTTGGGGTATTTTACAACCTTTCTAATAACCCTCATAGACTTGGAAGCCTTGGTCATTTTGGTCTTATTTAGGTCAACTCTAGGGATGATCTCCCTTGTGACCTTGACACTCTTAGACCTAGGGTTGGCTCCATAGTCAAATGGAACACTATTGTAAAATGACATTACCTTCTTGAACTTAGGTTTTTTACCCAAACTCTTCTTGTCCTTAGGTAGGTCTTGCTTCCTAGAATCTAGACTTTGACCATTTAACCCTTTGATCATATTTTCCATTCTTTGAAGGGTCTTTTTTAATTTTTCAAACTTTGACCTCAAAGCTTAATTATCTACTTCTAATTTTTCAAATTTTGTTTGTCCATAATTCCTTTGGATATTTTTCTTCTTCCTAGATATATGTCTATTTTTCTTGGGGTTAATGCCTATGTTGTTTTCTACCTTCCTACCTACTCTGTCCTTAGGTAGGATAGTCCTAGAGTTATCCTTAGGCCTAACATTATAATATTTTGCACCTAAACAAAAATATTTATTGCTAGCATGCTTTTTATGAGCAATTGCAAGTAAATTATGAGCATGCTTTTCATTGTGAAATATTGAAGGTGCGTTGTTAAATGTTACCTTAGCCTTGGGAGCTCCCCCTACGCTTGAGCTTTCTCCCTTGTTCTTGGTTGAGTGCCTCCCTCTAGGATATTGGCTTCGGTATGCCCTTTTTGTTGGCATTTGAAACACACAATGTGCTCTTTGCCTTTGCGTACTGGGGCTTCGGCCTCCTTGCCTCTCTCCTTCCCTTTAGGTGTCATTTGAATATTCTTCTTAATTCTTTTTGAACACTTGCTCTTGTAGTGCTCTTGTTCTCTACACTCGAAAAATATTATACGATCTTTATTTTTAATTACTATGCTTGAGTTACCTTCTTTGGTTGTAGGGGAATTGTAGTCTAGTTCTTCATTTCTTCCAAATGTAGATGGCTTCTCTACTTGCTCTGACGTGGAATGTCTCTCCTCTCCCTCAATCCTAGAGGTGGAGGCTTCCAATACCTCCTCTTCCTCGGATATTGAGCATCTCTCAACTTATGAATCTTCATATTCTTGAGCGGACGAGCATTCTTCCTCCTTTGACTTGAGCCATGGATGGTTCTTCGTGAAGCTTTGTCAATTTGCTCTGTAGCTCATTGACATCTTGATATTCACCTATCTTACACAATAGGTCATTAGAAATTATATTAATTAGAGTTTTCGTTACGCTTTTATTTATCTCGAAGGCTTGGATTTGTTTTTTGATCCATCTATTCTCTTGAGGATTCCTCTCTTCTTGCCCGTTGGAGTTTCTAAACCTTGCATCAAGACAATCCAATTCTCGATGTTCATCGTGAAGAAGGTCTCTATCCTCGTCTTCCATTGATCAAATCATTCTACTCCATAAAATTTATAGGGAGGTGGAGTGTTGATGTCGTATCCAAGTCCATCATTGGGCAGCTTTATCTTTCTTCTACTCCATTAGCATTTGCTCTCTTGGCAATGAGTCCTTGAAGAACATCCTCACTTTGATACAACTTGTTGAGGACTGTTTGGTGCACTAGAGGTGGGTGAATAGCGTTTCATCGATTTCATCGTTTGATCGTGTCATGCTCATCTACAATCGTTAGTGCGTAGCGAAATATACAAAAATAAATACAAATACACACAAATACGAAACACAAAAATACAAGGACAATACAAAGGATTTTTATGTGGTTCGGAATCCTAGTTTCTACTTCATGGCGGCGCTTTAGTAATCTACACTCACTATGAACCTCTCCTTCTTGGTATGACACTAGAGGTAGAGAAACCCCTTACAATGAGCTTACAAAAGTAAAATACAACTAAAATGAAATACAAAAGAAAATACAAGTAAAGAATACTTTACAAGAGATTTCTTTGATTGCTCGATGCTTTGATTACTTTTGATGACTTTTAAAGACCTAAAATGCAGCAACACTTCACCTCAAAATCGCCCAAGAACCACTATTGAAGAAGCTCCTCGCGTCCTCCATTTAAAGCTCCGCATGGGTTAGATTTCCACCTGACAATCGACTGCTAAAAGGCCCCTGTCGACTGCCCTTTTATCTATTGTCTCTCAATGAACTTATCCACATCAGCTTTCGCCCAACGAACACCTGAGCAGTCAACTGCCATTACTATCAGTCACCTATCAAGCCATTAGTCGACTACGAGACCTTCTGTACTCTATTCACTTATAGCTAGTCAACTGCCAGTGGCCAATCGACTAGTGCAAGTCACAAGTAAACTGCTAGAGCCACAGGTTGATAGTTGAGCCTCAGTCGACTAATTGACCAGTCGACTGGGTCATAACCCCAATCGACTAGGTCATAACCCCAGTCCACTACTCGAGTCAACCAAGCCTCCCGTGTGTCGTGCACTCGACCAGTCGACTAACAAATACCACCAATCGACTGGTAAACTTCAAAAGTGAGGTTTAACTCAAAAAATGTTCTCCTCATATTTGATACTCACCTAGTCTTCTAGCCCCTTCCATCAGTCTCATGCCTCAAGTTCGAGTTCACGACTCCTCACCCTTTGTGCTAGCCTTCAAGTGCTTCCATTGGCTATATCATGATAATGGGTCTACCTTTGTCAAGTCTCCAAACTTGAATTTTCACCGTTAATACTACACACTTGGACTTACATGGCTAAAATTACACCCTTGGATTTTTTTCCTTTGCCAAGTATTCATACTTAGACTTTCATCGCCAAGACTACACACTTGGACTTACGTGGTTAAGACTACACCCTTGGACTTTCCTTTGCCAAATATCCATACTTAGACTTTTTCTTACCAAGATTTCACCCTTGAACTTTTTCTTTGCCAAATATCCATATTTAGACTTCTCCATTGCCAAGACTCCAATCTTGGACTTCACCATGCCAAGTATCCATACTTGAACTTCTACTCGAGTCTCACTCGAGTTTCGTCAACCTTGACCTGAGGTAGATTGCTCCAACAATCTCCCCTCACAATCACCCCCATATGACCTTGAATATCCCAATCATCCACTAGTCATATGGTCAACATACGATCAAACCGTATTGTCAAACCAATTGACAAACCATTGTCAAACATCAAAATCCTACTCAAGTCCCACTCGAGTCTGGTCAATCGTGACATGGGCGATTGCATCAACATTTTTATCGATAGATGTTATCTCCCAGTGGTACTCTTTGGTGGACTGTTAGGGGATAATTGTTACATGGAAACTCCACCTAATATGCTACTCATTCAAAAGTTATCATTGGGAGAGGTTATTGAGGGGTGGGGCAGATGTGACAGTAGTTGAGAGAAATCCCCTTTGTGATCCCTGAATTCTCAACTTGTCATGCTCATGAATTCTGACTTCCCTACTTCTCGTGCTCCTGACTTCTTCGACTCCCAACATCCTGAATCACTGAGCTCTTATCTCCTGACCTCCCGAGTCACTGAGCCCCCAACTCATTTTACTCTCGACTTCCTAAGTGGTTGAGCTCTCCACTCTCAACCTCCCGAGTTGCCGAGCCCATGACTCCTTTAACTCCTGACTTCCTAAGTGGTCGAGCTATCAACTCCCGAGTGGTCACACTCCTAAGTACTAGGTTCCATAGGCCTCATTCCTTTACTCCATCCTCCCTATTCTCCATGCCTACAAGTATCTAGTCGAGGATCCATTTCTAGTAGTATCATTATCCACCCCTTTGAAAATAATCAAATGATTCAAATAAGCTTGAATCAGACGATTCGAAGAAGTTTGACGGCAATGGGTATTTTCTCATATATGCTCCATTTTAGCTAGATCAATGGCTTACGAACTGCCTCAGTTAGACAGCAATACTTCTCTTCCACACTTTAGAGACTTCACCTCATAACAACACTTCCAACAAAAAGAATGCAGAGCCAGCCCAAGGGCTTACGAACTGCCTCAGGTGAGTGAGTGAAAATACTTTACTTCGAACAACACTTCATAAAGAAAATGCTTGAGCCAGGTTGAGAGCTTACGAACTACCTTAGCGGAGTGAGTGAAAATACTTCCCTTCGAACAACACTTCATATAGAGAATGCTCGAGGCGGACCGAGAATTTACGAATTACCTTGATGGAGCAGATGAAAATACTTCACTTCAAACAATACTTCATAAAAGACTGTCCAACCCAGGGTTGAGGGCTTTTGAACTACTTCGGAAGAGGGGGGTAGATGAAAATATTTCGCTTCAAACAACACTTTATAAAAAGAATATCCAATTTGGATCGAGGGCCTACAAAGTGCCTCAATAGATCCAAAGATTCTTCAACACATTCCAATCCGACTGAGTGTTTACAAATTATCTCGACTGGGCAGAGTCCTTCCTGCTTCACAGGTTTTGAGGAATTCACTTCTTTGATGCACCCTAGTTGAACCGAGGGTTTACAAACTATCTCGGCTGGGCAGAGTCCTTCCCGCTTCATAGGTCTAGAAAAATTCACTTCTTTGATCCTAGCTAGATCGAGAGCTTACAAATTATCTCGGTTGGGCAAAGTCCTCCCCCCTTCATAGGTCCAAAGGCATTTACTTCTTCGACGCACTATAGTCGGACCGATGGCTTACGAACTGACTTGGTTGAAAAAAGCCCTCCCCACTTCACAAGTCTAGGAGAATTTACTTCTTCGATGAACTTCAGTCACACCGAGGGCATACAAACTACCTCGGTTGAGCGGAGTCCTCTTCGCTACACATGTCCAGGAGCATTTACTTCTTTGACACACTCCAATTGAATTAAGGGCTTACAAACTGTCTCAGTTGGGTATAGTCCTTTTCGCTTCATAGGTCCAGGGGCATTTTCTTTTTCGATGGATCCTACTTAGACCGAAGGCTTATGAACTGCCTTAGCTAGATTGAGTCCTCCCCACTTCATAGGTCCGGGGGCATTCACTTCTTCGATGCACCCCAGTTGGATTGAGACCTTACAAACTACCTCGGTTGAGTAGAGTTCTCCCTGCTTCACAAGTTTGAAGGCATTTACTTCTTCGATGTACTCCACTCAGATCAAGGACTTATAAATTGTCTCAGTTGGGCAGAGTCCTCCCTGCTTCGTAAGTCTAGAGGCATTTACTTCTTTGACACATTCTAGCTGAACCCATGGCTTACGAATTGTCTAAGTTTTGCAAAGTCCTCTCCGTTTCACATGTCTGGAGGAATTGAATTATTTGACGAACCACAATCGAACTGAGGGCATACGAACTATCTTAGTTGGATAAAGTCTTTCCTGCTTCATAGGTCCAAGGACATTTACTTCTTCAACATACTCTAATCGAACTGAGGATGTATAAACTGGCTCGGTTGGACAGAGTTCTCTTCACTTCATAGGTCCGGAGACATTTTCTTCTTAGACACATTGAAACCAGACCGAGACCTTACAAACTACCTCGGCTAGATAGAGTTCTCTCCACTTTATAGGTCCGGAGGAATTTAATTCTTCAATACACTTAAGTCAAATCGAGACTTATGAAGTGTCCAGGCCAGACCAAATCCTCGTAGCTCCAGGTCATTTATTTGTTCGATGCATTTTAATCGGATAGAGTGCTTACCATAACCCTCGTAGCTCCGACTGTAACTTTTTTGTGGTTATGTCTTCGATCACCGCCTTTTCTTCCTCCTCAGTCGTCTACTCCACATCCACGAGGGCTTCACCCAAGCTCTTTGGTTCATCTTTTCCCTTCTCGCTTCGTATTCAAACCCGCCCCCGCCTCCTCGTATGTGCAACCGATGACGATCACTGTCGCTCTCTGCCTAGGGGAACAGGAAGTCATGAAACAGGGTCCCTCTTCTCCTCCGCTATCCCTTCCATTCCGAGTAGATCACAGCTTCGACCTCCATCGGCTTGAGCTAAACCTTCCTTTAACGACAATTTATCAAAGAGCACACCTCAAGTTTGGAATTGCCCAAACACAGCCCCATGGTTTTATATTTACCAAAATACGCACTTCATTCTCTTTTTACCCCTCTCGCTAAACAAACATACAATTAATACTGAGATTTTGTATGCATCCGAGCCACAATTGAAAATCCCGAGCCATCCAAATGTCACTTGATATTGTACGTAGTGTGAGGAATTTAAATCTCAACATCACTGTGTTCCTGGTAATACAATTTTCAACACCATCTTTTTTTCGACCAGTTTGATATTGTACGTGGTGTTGAAAATTTGAATTCCATTACCACTATGTTCCAGGTAATATAATTTCGAGCATCATCTTTTTTTTCAGTCAGTTTGATATTTTACATGGTGCTGAGAATTTAAATTCCAACACCACTATGTTCCTGGTAATATAATTTCTAGCACCATCTTTTTTTCGCCCAGCTTGATATTGTACGTAGTGATGGGAATTTAAATCTCAACACCACTATGTTCCTGGTAATATAATTCTCAGCACCACCTTTTATCTTGACTAGCTTGAAATTGTACGTGGTGCTAAAAATTTAAATCTCAGGACCACTGTGTTCCTGGGAATATAATTTCCAACACTATCTTTTTTCTCGCCTAGCTTGATATTATATGGTGCTGGAATTTTAAATCTCATGACCACTGTGTTCCTGGGAATATAATTCCTAACACTATTTTTTTTCTCGGTCAGTTTGAAATTGGACATGTTACTGAAAATTTAAATCTCATGACCACTGTATTCCTGGGAATATAATTTCCAATACCACCTTTTTTTCTCGTCCAACTTGAATTTATATGTGGTACACGACCAAAACTGAGAGGTAGGAGGATCAAAATCAAGTTTTCTTAACAAATCAACAATTCATGTTGTAAGATCTTTCAGTCTATGTCAAGATTTCAGAAATTGAACTCCTTTAGGTCCATTAATGGGTTTCGATCAAAACTCATTGATGGTCCTACTCATCTCTTCTTCTATCCAATCCAAGTCAATTGGATTTGGAAAGTGTCCCTCTGTATATCCGTATCCAAAATTTCTGATAATCTAGATTTTATTAGGTGTTCACAGTCATATATAAAAAATGAGGCCCCGTGTCATGTGGTGTTGGGAATTTAAATCTCAAGACTATTATGTTGCTAGGAATATAATTCTTAACATCGTTTTTTGGATGGTTCAGGATTTTCAGTTGCGGCTTGGATGTATGCAATATCTGATCATTAAATTCACATTTGGCGAGAGGGATAAAAAGGGAATGAGATGAATCTTTTGATAAATATAAAACTATAAAATTATGTTTGGACAATTCGAAATTTTAAATGCATTTTTGATAAATCGTCATTCCTTTAATCATCAGGGGAATCGACATCCCTCCCGATCAGGTGGCGAATCTCACTTTGATTGTACAATCAAAATTAGGGGTTCAAAGTTTGGGGTTTATGATCTGTTTAGGTTGATTTGTGAAGTTTTTGTTTTACTCGTGATGCCTTTGTAGTGGACGTCTTGCTGTATCGCTGTACCGACATGGTTTTGGGGGCTTCCAAACACGGGACAAATCTTTCCAGCATAGATTTTCAAATTTTATCCAATCTTCGGATTCAATTTTATAATCAGGACCCACTCTGCTTTCCGATCTCGGCCACTGCTTCTTGGGTCTTTGTTAAAGAAACTGTGAGTTTTCGTTTCTATTTGGCTTTCTTCACGACTTCACCTTTCTTTTTATTATCATAATGCCCTGTTAGAAAAGAGTTTGGAAGAATCACTAGGATCGAATTGTGAAAGTGGATATCATACACATTCGTTTCTTAAGTTTGGATGCAAATTAAAGGTGCCTTTTATATATTTGTTATTATGCAGTACAGAGGTCTTCTAGCTAGGCGCATGATTCTCGAACACTAACCAGGTCAATTTTCGTCAGACTGCTCCGGACTCTTTGGTGTCGTGGAATGGAACTCCACTTCCTGCCTATTAGTCAAAGTTAAGGAATTGATCGAATAAAAATGCTGGAATTAGAATTGAATTCCATTGCCTTTTATGATCCCATTCAATCGTATATTAATTTTTATGCTTAATTACGTTGTTGCATGACTTATTTGTGATTTGTTGGACTAAGTTGTTTAATTAAATGAGTCCTAACGGTTTAACTTGAATCGACTCGACTTGTTTATAAACATGATATGTATGGGGTCATAGAAATATATTATTACTCTTTTTTAATTCACAATTAAAGCTAAAAGTTGTCCTCAAATAATAATTTTACAAGACCATAGAGTGATAGTTAAACCTAATTAACAAGATGTCGTTTTTTATTGCCTAAATAGTAGATAGTTAATTAACAAGGGGCCGGGGATCATTTTGCCCGCTTGTTATTTGGTTTTCTAAAAAGTGACCGCCAAGTGGTCCAATTAGTTAGGCTAAGTGCATGGTCTAGGAAGGGTAGCTAGCTAGGTAATCTTTAAGGATTTTAATTAAAATAATAAAAGTTGGCTCATTTGTCGAACCAATTCACTTGAATTACAAAAGGAATAAAGTGAGAATGGGTGACGATTAATAATTTAATAAGGATCATTTTTTAATATATTTGATTGATTGCAAACTCAAAATTATGATTTTAAATTTTGATATATTAGAACGGCACTTGTTATGAAGTTGGTATGGTCTTTGTTGTAATGTGCCAATATGAATTAATAAATTTTATGCGACTTTTTTTAACTTATTTGATTGGATATAAATACTTGCGTGTTTTTTTTTGTGTTGTGCATTTTCTTGCAAGTTATAATGTGAAATGTAATGCGCTTTAGTGTTGTTATGTGTTTACTTATCAATTACTACTTATTTAATTATGATTGTGAAGGGGATTAATACACTTTATAGGATTACTATTTTTAATGTTAATATCAGTCTATTTTATTTAGATTAGTATTGATATTAGGTCCCTATCTATCGACTATGTGCATATAGTGGGTTGGTCGGTAACCGCTCGAAATCATATTTTAAAATCTTGATGTAGTGTTAATTAAGTCATATGAAATCATCCAAACAAAGATTTTGATTGTTTATCATGAACATAAAACAATTTATGTAGAATTTGACTATCTTTACTTGGATTAAAAAGAAAAATAGTCCTGACTTGTGGCAATCAATAAATAAATTAGATCTTAATGTGCAACTCATCGATAAAAGGAAATTAGAATTAAATAGATTTAATGTTTACTCTTTTTTGCTTCATTCTAAGTATCCTCTTTCATCCTATCTTTTTTGTTTTCCCTTTATCATCATCATCTCTATTGGTGTTAGAGGCACCACAAGTTCAATCCTATATTTTGATTTTGGTGTTAGAGGCACCACAAGTTCAATCCTATATTTTGATATATGAAATAAAATTTAAAGTTAAGATATTTTGAAATCTAATTTGGTTTGTCAAATGTACAAGAGTAGAAGTTTGACAATGCAAGTCTGTTGGAGGACTCAAGCAGAAGTCTTGAGGAAGGAAGTCTTGGGCAAATATAAGTCCTGGAGAACTCAAACAGAAGTCCTAAGGAAGGGAGCCCAGGACAAATACAAATCCTAGAGGAACCAGATAGAAGCCCTGAGAAAGGGAGTCTTGGCCAAGTGCAAATCCGAGAGGAATTAGATAGAAATCTTGAGGAAGTGAGCCTTGGGCAAGTGCAAAACCTGAAGGGCTCAGGTAGAAGTCCTAAGGAAAATAACTTGGGCAAGTGCAAGTTATGGAGGAATCAGATAGAAGTCTTAAAGAAGTGAGTCTTGCGCAAATGCAAGTCTTAGAGGTCTCAGACAACAGAAGTCCACAACGGAAGTCTCACAAGGTAAGTCTTGAAGGTATCAAATGTTGATGCAAATAAAATTCATATATCTCCACAATGATATGATATTGTCCACTTTGAACTTAAACCCTCATGGTTTTATTTTTAGACTATACTCAAAAGGTCTCATACCAATGAAGATATATTTTTATTTTATAAGCCCATGATCTTTTCCAAATGTGAGACTTTGATTGTTCTCCCAACAATCCTAATACCATATATGTAGGAGATCTTCTATTTCAAAAGATAATAAGGGTGAGTCTTTATTTATGTGGACAAGATAGACTGAAACTATGTGTCACTCTAACTCAGCTTAAGAATGAGATAACAAAATTGTTATAGTTGCATCTATATTTGTGTTATACCTTTATATTGTAGTAACTTAGGATCCGGGTGACTGATGGTCAGGGCGATTAGATGGCATATACGATATGATATGGTTGCCACATTAGATTGGAGGCACTCAAAAGGGAATTCAAGAGACTAGAAAGGATAAGTTGCCATATGGATCCGGGTGATCGAAGGAAAATTTTCCAAGTGTACCAGTTAAGTTGGAGGCATTTAGAAGATGATCTAGGGGACCAAAAAATACCTATAAAATTAGGGTTGATCAATAATCAACAATGCCAAAAAAACCAAGAAATACAAGAAAGAGAAAGAAATATTGCTCTTCTTTTGACTACGATAACAATTTCTTATTTAGTATATTTCAGAGTTGATTTTTGTTTTTGAATATTGTACTCTTACTGTGTTGTAATTAATGTCCATATTGTAAGAATTTCTCCACCTTTAGATTTCTCTTAATGTGCTGGGGCTATTGAGGTTGCCCGCGTAAGTGCTTCCCAATGTACCCTAATGATCGATGGAAAATTTTTGTGGAGTCGGATTGGTCATCTCTATGATTAGTCGGGTCGAAGGCCTTGCTACGTGGTGCTAGTTAAAAAAAAGGAGAAAGATGGTAGGATCTTGCATTCAAGTGATTCACGTGACAAATCATAGAATGTGGATTAGGAACCCAAGGGATTGTCAAACCACATTAAATCATTGTGTCATTTATTACTCTACTGCATACTCTATATTTGTGTGATTGTTAGTTTGTTTACTATCAAGCTCAATTTAAATTTAATTAATGATATTTACCCTCTCATCTATCGTTGATTCAATCTTATCAATTGGTATCAGAGCAGGCACGAACTGATAGTAAATTAAGAAATTTTTATTAATGCATATCTAGGTTGGATATGAGATCCCATATGGTACAATTAATCGAGTAAAACTTATCGAAACTACCTCACCTTATTCTAAACCAGTTAGACTAAACTTAGCATTAAGTTTTTTTTGTGTGATTCACTTTGTGGAAACTTTGTCTAAGGCACGTGGCTATTTTAAGTATGTATCATGTGACTTGCCACACCCAAAAAGAAATTGCTTGGTTTGCTCAAAACTAAGTTTGAATCTAACCTAAGATCGAAATAGTGTTTAGAAAGGATGAAATCCAAAATTAAAAAGTACAATCAAACCAAAATTTTACTCTACCTAAGCCTATCCCCTATCTTATCCTTAATCCCACAACATAAACCTAAACAACTTAAACTAAACTTGCTTGATATATTTTTATGCTACTTAAGTGATAGAAAAGGAAACTTTTTGTTTTTGAAGATCTAAGGAAACTTTTTAATTTTGAAGATCTACTTTAATGACATTGCAGGAAGATTTTAATACATGTCGTCCTCCCCTATTCGATGGTAGCAATTTTGTCTTTTTGGAAGAGAGGATGATGGACTACTTAAAGACCAATGAACAAATATAAGAGATAATCAAGATTGGATTTAAACTCACAATAGATAAAATTGAAGAATGGACTTATGACCTCATGAAGAAAATAGAGGTCAATGCTAAGATGACAACAATCCTACAATGTGGTTTAACTCAAGAACAATTGGAAAAAAAATAGGATCATTCCAGAGTGCAAAGGAGTTGTGGGATAAGATAGTGGCAACAAATGAAATTACATCAAGAGAAGTCAGCTGCATTACACTTATAAAGGAAGTGAATCATGACCCTCAGGGCTAGGAGCAGCGGTAGAGCATCCAGTTTGGCTCCTAAATACTCAACTTAGCTACTGTGAATTTATAGGATTTTCCTCCAAATAGAGTGGCAAATCAGGGAATTTGAGATTGTCTGCACGAGGGCTTCCTGATTTACCTCCCTCCTTCAGGCGTGGGATATGTTGGGACCGCTGGTATGCTAGAGGGGGGTGAATAGCATTCGTCGATTTGTACTTCGATTACATTCGTGCTTATCTACAAGTTGTTAGTAATATGCAGCGAAAACACAATAATGTATAAACAAAATACAAGCAAGACAATCACACACACAATGCCAAATTTTACGTGATTCGAAACCTACGGTTCCTACTCCACGACCGAACTGGTGATCCACATTCACTATACTCTTGTCTCTCTCGGCAATACGTCAGAGATGGAGTGTAAGATATCAGAAAAAAAAAAATAATAATAATAATATCCCTTGTTAATTAAGAAAATTATTTTATATAATTTCTCAAGAATTCATAGAAATTTTTTCGGATTTAAAAGGGGTTTGTATGACTATTTTGGAGGAAGATTAAAGCCTAATTGGGAGTTTGGAGTTAACCTAGGTTGGACCTTGACCCAAAGATGGCTCAATCTAATTGAACGAACCTTATAAGGCCCGAACCCGAACCCAAACCCGATCTGCAGTCGCGGTTTCTTCCTCCTTAGATCGCGATTTTCTCTCCTTCCTAATCGCCTCCCTCTCCGTCATAAGCGACGCCCTCGCTGCCGCCACCTGGTAGCCGGAGGTCGCCTCGAGCGAAAGATTGTTGATTGTTGACCATCGTGAGCTAAATCTGCCACCATTGTCGTCGCGAGCTTGAGCTATCATCGCTATCGAGAGGGAGAACTGCCATCTGCCTCGTCGGTGAGTTATTCCATTGTGTTCTCTTCTTCCTTATCCAGATCTCGGCGACAGTAAGCTCCTCTAGCCGTCGAGTTTGCCCCAGCGCAAGGGACAATCTCTGGTGTCACCGAGCCAGTTCGTCGCCAACCCTCTATACTGTCGATAGCTGATCTCGTTGTCATTCAAGCTCAGATTGTCACCGTCGCACGAGCTCAGCTCGTCGCCACCATCTCCTACAGCCACCACCATGGGAATGCAGCTCAAATCAGCGTTGTCGTTGCTGCAGATGAGCATCGATAATGTTGATACTCTTCCCTAGCAAAGTTCATCATTTTGGCTTGATTGTTTAGTTGTGTTCATCTTGGATCGGATGCAAGCTTGGGGACCATGATTGCAGGTGGATTGAGGTTTCTGTGGTTGTGTTTTGTGGATTCCAACAACGGCAAGCTTCAATGGTCTTTACTGTGGCTAACAAATTCGCCGTTGATTTCTATGTTGATCACCCTCATAGAATGCTTCAAGGCTTGTTGTTAGCCACTCAGTTCCTTTGGTTACCCTTCAACCTTCAGGTAATCAATGTGCCTTATCTTTGTTTCTTGGATGTTAATTTCAAAAGGTTGAAGATCGGGTAATGATATTGTGATAGCTGTGGTATCTTGTGATTGTCGGTTGGAATTGGTCTTGCCTTAATTTGGTTGTTTGATACAGATTAGATACTCAAAATTGGGGCAAAAAATTATACGGGTGAAATTAATCAAGGTGAGTTGTGATTTAGGTTTCATCCATAGCTAGCCTATTATTGATTTGCTGATTAAGAGCTAATGAAGGAAGTTGTTCAATTAGTTCATCGAGATATAAAGTTGATGTAGGATTAGGATTTGATCCTAATATTAGAATTGATAGCATGATTGGATCATATATATTTTGTTTACAGGATGTTGATTTCAGGACCTTGATTCAAGATAGATTCTTGGACATAAAGGCAGTTGATGTTTCACATATCAGGTGGGTAATATCTACCCTGGTCAGATAGTTTGACTGATTCCAGTGCATGAATTTGGACTAATATTGATATCTTTGATCTTGAATCCACTCTTATTTAATCATGTGTTTGTACTTAGCCTTGACCTTTGAGATATATTATTGTTAATTCATTGTTCATTTATCATGGATATGAATTAGGAACCCTATTGCGTGTTTGCTGATGGATGTTCAATTAAGTACATATGGTTAGGGTCACCGTTGTGAACTCAGATTGGGTTACCATGTCACATCACTAGGTTAGGTGATGGATTAGATTATGGAGTCAATTTCTGTATCATACACATATTAGTTGTGCATCTATAGTGGATATATTTATCTATGCATAAGTAAGTAGGTTGTGATTGTGGATTAGTAGTCCTGACATAGTTGACTTTTGGTTGACTAAGACTCCCCGTGGGATAGGGAGTGTTGCGGGGATATGTGTGTGGAGCTATGTATCATTACATTGCATGCATGCTGTCAACTGGGTCTCCCTTGTGGTTGAGACGGGTCGTCAGTTATCCTGCCTCCCCGGGCACTCGAAGTAGTGGTAGCAGGGTTGACTGCAAAGCATTGGTTTTGCCGCGCCCTGCCACTATAGATGGTGGTAGTTGGAGTTGCGTAATTGGGCATTGTTGAGGGTGGTAGTTAGCGTACTCGCCCACTATATACGGTGGTTGTGTGATTTGCAGTTGTCCTGTGTGTGGTGCTCGACCACTCATGGGTAATGATGGAGCGGCCAGCAGCAGGGACCCCCGTGGTGTAGCATATAACTCTATGGCGGCTAGCTACTTATTCATACTACCCAATTTGGTCACTCAAGAGTAGTGGTAGCTAAAGTCGAGATAGTTGTCATATCGTGTCACCCAAGTCATACTGGGGTCATGGTTGTGGTAGGGTCTGCAGACATGGTCATTCATTTGCATTTCTGGATATGTATATATGTATGCATGTATTTTTATATATGTTTTACATATGCCTGTGAAATGTTGCATTTGGTTGAGTTATGATTGTTGCATATGCTTATACATCATATTACATGTCATTTGCATATTCTATACTGTTATGTGTTGAGCATAATGTATGTGTTGTTTCAAACTGTTGTATG
Organism: Wurfbainia villosa; assembly: GCA_025175895.1. Taxonomy (NCBI): domain Eukaryota; kingdom Viridiplantae; phylum Streptophyta; class Magnoliopsida; order Zingiberales; family Zingiberaceae; genus Wurfbainia; species Wurfbainia villosa. Next base: position 5,241,239 of record CM046008.1, read on the forward strand.
CATTTGATTAGCATCATGTCATAGTATAGAATGGGCTGGTTTGTTATTACATGTGATTATTTACTGTTCATATGACTGAGTGTTGATCATAGGTGTAGTATTGACCTTGTATGTTATACGAGTTATGTTACTGTATACTTATTCAGGATGATATATGTGATATTGTTGCAGACCGTTAGGTATGTTTGTACATTACATTATGTTCAGTTGATTAGTTTAGTATATGCATTGATTATGATTATACTGGTGGTTATGTGTTATTACATTTAAGATTGTATATCTGTTGAACTCCATCTGTATACCTATAGATCTCCACATGTATACTTGTAGATCTTCATACCCTTATATGTTGTTCATGCACTATTCGTTATATTACCTCTAAGTTTATACTCACCACCACAGACCCTAGGTTTCTTATCGCCCAGGTAACAGATAGAAGTTTCCTTGGATGTTCAGAGCTCTATCAGCTGATCCCATCTCACACCGAATGGTTGGATGTTTATTCCATTTTGTTGTATTTTGTTGGAAACTCTGCCCATGATAAGTTAACCTTGTCGTGGTCGGTCCCAAGCCCGGATAAAGGAGGAGGGTTGCGTTAGGTTGCCAGCCAGCGTTAAACTAAGGCAAATGTTCAATGAATGGATCAATCAAACTATTGTGCTAATGCTAGGTTGTTCCCCGGAAGGAACGCGTTACAGGGTCCGACTGTAATGTCTCGGCAAGGACCGCTACATTTTCAGAACTCGGGTGTAGTGAAAAATATGCTAGAGTTCACGTTGCAGGGTCCGACTGCAACGTATCGGCAAGGACCGCTACATCTCCATGAGAACTTGGGTGTAGTGTTAAATAAGCAAGAGTTCTCACACCATAGGTTGGGTAAGAACAAATATTATAGAAAAACTAGTAGTCTAAGATTTGGTACATGGAACATAGGAACCCTCACTGGTAAAACAATGGAGATAGTAGATACGATGATTAGAAGAAAAATTAATATTGTATGTGTACAAGAGACAAAATGGGTTGGTGAGAAGGCAAAGATGATAGAGAACTCGGGTTTTAAGTTATGGTATACAGGCAAGAGTAAAACAAGAAATGGAGTGGGTATTATTGTTGATAGTTCGTTAAAGGATGAAGTTGTAGGAGTAATTAGAAAGGGGGATAGAATTATAGCTCTCAAAATAGTAGTGGAGAAAGAAACTATAAATGTAATTAGTGTATATGCACCTCAAATAGGATTAGATGAAAATATCAAATTAAGGTTTTGGGAGGACTTGGATGAAGTATTACAAAATATTCCGTCAAATGAGATGATTTTAATAGGAGGTGATTTAAATGGGCATGCCGGAGTGAAAAATGATGAATATGAGAGGGTGCATGGGGGTTATGGGTTTGGAATAAAAAATAAAGAAGGTAAAACTATATTGGATTTTGGAATAGCATATGATCTTATACTAGCTAATACATTTTTTAAGAAAAGAGAAGAACACTTAGTCACGTTCAAAAGTGGAAATAATAAATCACAAATTGACTTTCTTATGGTTAGGAAGAGAGATAGAAAGATTTGTAAAGATTGTAAGGTTATTCCTGGAGAAAGTTTAACTACTCAACATAGGTTAGTAGTATTGGATATACGCCTCAAACATAGTATTAATAGAAGGAAAATATACACGACCCCTAGAATTAAGTGGTGGAAGTTAAAGGATGAGAAACTAAATATATTCAAAGAGAAGGTAGGAGTACAAGTATTAGATGACATATACAGTGACCCTAATACGACGTGGGATAAGATGGTATCAAAATTGAAAATAGTAGCTAAGAGTATACGGTGAGTCAGGATATGCACCACCAAGTAAAGAATCTTGGTGGTGGAATGAAAAGTGCAAGAGAAAGTCAAGGAAAAGCGAATAGCATATAAGAAATTAAATATTGGTAAAATAAGGAAAATTTGAAAATATACAATAGCCAAGAAAGAAGCTAAGAAAGCAGTGAATGAAGCTAAGATCAAACTTTTGAGCAAGTTATATCGAAAATTAGATACAAAAGAAGGAGAAAGAGACATTTATAGAATAGCTAAAGTGAGAGAGAGGAAGACAAAAGATCTTAATCAAATAAGACGTATTAAAGATGAATGCAATAGGATACTAGTAAATGATGAAGAAATAAAATAGCGGTGGAAGAGATATTTTTATCAACTTTTTAATGAAGGTTTAGGAGACCAACTTAATTTAAGTAATTTAAGTAGGTCAAATGAGTATAGAAATTTAAATTTTTATCGTAGAATTCAAATTTCAGAAGTAAAACAAGCTTTAAATGGAATGCAAAATGGAAAAGTCGTTGGACCAGATGATATTCCGATAGAGGTATGGAAGTGTCTAGGGAAACAAGGTATTGAATGGCTTACAAAATTATTTAACATGATATTGAAAACAAAAAGGATGCCTGATCAATGGAGGGTAAGTATTCTAATTCCCTTATATAAGAATAAGGGAGACATACAAACTTGTGAAAACTATAGGGGTATTAAACTAATGAGTCATACCATGAAACTTTGAGAAAAAGTAATAGAAAAAAGATTAAGGAAAGAGACCATGGTTCTCGAAAATCAATTTGATTCATGCCAGGAAGGTCGACAATAGAAGCTATACATCTTCTCAGACAACTAATTGAAAAGTATAGAGAGCAAAAGCAGGATCTACACATGGTATTCATTGATTTAGAAAAAGCTTATGATAGAGTTCCAAGAGAAATAATATGGAGAATTTTAGAAAAAAGAGGTGTTAGTGTAACATATATTGAACTAATTAAAGATATGTATAAGGAAGTAACGACCAGAGTGAAGACTTCAGGTGGATTAACTGAAGCATTTCCAATAAAGATAGGGTTACATCAAGGATCAGCTTTAAGTCCCTATCTTTTTACACTAATCATGGACGAACTCACTGGACACATTCAAGACACATTACCGTGGTGCATGTTGTTTGCAGATGATATTGTTTTAGTAGATGAGACACGTGAAGGAGTAAATGCTAAACTAGAATCTTGGCGGGAAACACTAGAAGTGAAAGGTTTTAAGCTTAGTAGAGTAAAGACAGAATATATGGAATTTAAATTTAGCAATATTAGACGTAATGAGACAAGTGTTAAGATAGAAGATGATGAGTTGTCTGGAATTGAGAGCTTTAAATATTTAGGATCATTTTTGCAAGATGATGGAGGGATTGAGAGAGATGTCTTACATAGAATACAAGCAGGATGGTTGAAATGGAGGAAAGTATTGGGTATTTTATGTGATCGTAAAGTACCTCTAAAACTTAAAGGGAAGTTCTACAAAATGGCAATTAGACCTGCTATGTTATATGGAGCTGAATGTTAGGCTACGACTCAAGCATATGAGCAAAAGATGAGAGTTGCAGAGATGAGGATGTTAAGGTGGATGTGCGGACATACGAGGATGGACAGAATAAGAAATGAGAGCATTAGAGGAAAAGTTGATATTGCATCTATTGAAGGAAAGCTCCGAGAGACACGTTTAAGGTGGTACAGACATGTACTTAGACGACCAATAAATGCTCCAGTTAGGCGATGTGAAACGATACCAAATATACACATCAAACGAGGAAGAGGAAGACCAAAAAAGACTTGGTTAGCAACAATAAAACAAGATAAAATTTATTTAAATATAGATGATGATATAGTAGGGGATAGAGTCCAATGGCGTAGAAGGATCCATATAGCCACCCCACCTAGTGGGATAAGGCTTTGTTGTTGTTGTTGTTGTTGTGTTGTATTTTGTTGGATTGTTGGTTTTGGAATTTTATCCTACATTGTTTTGCATTTGTGGTATACGGATGTGTTGTATGTATTTGGTCTTTATTATAATTCTTGTTGTGTCAAAGTCACTTCGGAGTGCATAGTTTAGTCGTTGTATCTTTATTATTTGTTGGAGTATTTATGCTGTGATTTATGGTTATATACATATATATGTTATGTGGTTGTGGCCGAAAAGACTTGTATCAATAGGATATTGTATCACGTACAGGGGAGATGATGTCCATTTTTTTGGCTCGGCATATTCTTGGGGCGTGACATGGAGAAACCCCTTACAATATGAATTTACAATAAAAATACACAACCAAATACAAGTATGAAAGAAATGTAAAGAACACTTTACAAGAAGGTTATTTTTTATCACTTGTTTATTGGTTGCTTTGAATGCTTTGGAAGGTCTGGAATACAACAGTAAAACCCCTCCCAAATGCTCCAAAGAATCGCTCAGAAATCCTCCTCGACCTTCTTCTCTTATAGGCTTCGCGTTGGGTTGATTTTTGATCGTTACTTCTCAACAATAACTTCACCAGTCGAGGTGCCACCTCGACTGAGCCCTAGTCGAGGCACTGGTCGAGTGCACCTTGCCTCCAGTCGATTGCTCTACTATAGCAGTCGATTGCTTGTCAAAGCTACTATTTCTTAATCGTCCGAGCAACTCCTTAGTTTTCCGACTACATACGGCCAGTCGACTCCTCTTCTTCACTAGTCGACTGCTCTTCCACACCAGTCGACTACCGAGCACTGTAGTTGTTTCCCGAGCATGGAGTGCCGAGTCAAGCTTCCCATTGCTCGACCTATGATTAGCCAGTCGACTGCCCACAGTGGCAGTCAACTGCTCGGGACTGCACTCCCGAGTATTGTGCTCATTCCCAAGCCGCATAGTGTCAAGCACCCACTCTGTTTCCCGAGCACCCTAAGCCAGTCGACTGTTCTTCCTCAGTAGTCGACCACTAAGCACCCGGTATAAAAACATGAGATGCCCTGTGCCAAACACCTAATGTAAAATACCATAAATAACATTAATATAGAATAATAATCAGAGGGATTTATTTTTTATTATTTTATTAAATCAATTAAGGAAAAATTAAAGTTACCCTAGGTTTAAAAGGGTTATTAAAAAGGGATCAGTTCCTCTTCCTTTCGTGGATCCGTTTCTTTCACGGTAACCGACCCGCTTCTTCATTTCTCCACTACGAGACTCCTCAATTCCCCTATTTCTTCTTCCCAATCTCACCGCCACATTTCTTCCCCTTCCTCTCGGGTTCTCGCACGCCACCCTAGGACCACCCATGGCCGCTCGCGGCCCTGGGCAAAGCATCTCGTGCCCCACCGCCCCTGTGCATCGCATGCACAAGACCAGTGGTCACTGCCTACGCACGCTACCGGCGACCATAACCTTGGCCATCACCGACCACCGCCTGTTCTCCAAATCGCACGTCGCTAGATTGACAGCCAACCCTCCAATCAATCGGGTTCTTCATTTTTCCCCTGCTCTGCGATTTCCATTGTGACCGATCTATATCGCTTGCTAACGACGACCTCCTCTTCTGCCGTTTCATCATCGGATATCTCCACTGTGAGCAACAGTTGGCCACCCTCTGTTCAGGCCGCCACATCTCCTCCGGCCCCTCTGTTCTGCCAACAACAGCCAGTGCCACTGCCCAGAGCAATTGTAGCTCCATCGCTCTGCGTTCGACGCCCCTAAGCGAATTGGATTGGGGAAGGGTGGATTACATCGAGATCGTTGTTGAGAAATGTAAGATTTATAAATGACTCCAGATCAGTGATCCACGGTCGTCTCCAAGGCTGTTACAATTGATCGACTCTTGGCAGCCACCTATATTAGCAATCTAGGGTAAATCCTTCGCCCTTTCCTCTATAATGGAATTGTAATTTTGAGAAGTAGAAAATTTGGTAGGATCTATGATGTTTGGATAAGGTTGCAATGATGGAGGTTGGCGATACTTAGCAAGCTGCTGGAGAAGACGATTTGGGTTATGAGGTTGCTTCCAATTTGGGCTATTTGAACTTTAATCCAATACCTTGAATGAGATCAAGAAGTGGTGCAACCGAGGCTAAGGTAAGTCCAAATCTAGATGTTTATGGATGCATACTGTTGTTACAATTGATCTGTGGATTATGAATACTGGATGATATCTATTATATAGATTGTGGTGGAATTTCAGGAACTGGGATCAAGAAGTTGGTGCCATGGATTCAGAATTGGGTAAGTCTTGATTTGTATATGATAACTATGTAATAGGTTGATACAATAGTGCTAATTGGAGAGTTGATTTGGTAATAATGAATGGTATGAGATTGTACTACTATGGGATTTGGTTGATCGATCAGGGATTAGGATTGGATTAGATTCCTATTCCTACAGATTGATTCTGTTAGTGTTTAGTTATGTTTGTATGTTAATTGCAAGACCTTGAATCTGGATTGTCTATTGGACGTGAAGACAATTGGTGTTCTATATATATCAGGTGGGTAATTTTCTACCCTGGTCAGGTAGTAGCTAAACCCTGGAGTATATAACTTCATATTATTATCACTTTGACCTTAAATCCACTCTAGTTTTTCTGATGTTTGATACTTGCCTTTGCACTTAAATACTCTATTATTGTTGTTATCTATTCATTCATCTTTGTTATGAATTATAGATATTATGGTAAGTGGACCTGTAGTGGTTTACCTATGTGTACGTAGCTAAATTCGGTTGTAAAACTGAATTGTGCAATCTAGATAAATCATCCGGGGATGAGTAGGATTCTAGAAGTAAAGTTGAATTACCATGTTATATCCTGATGATGTGTACATACCCACTATGGATCAGGTAGTCGTGTATGGACGTGTGATTGTTGATACAGTGTCGCTACGGACCAGTGGTCCTAGCTTGGTTGGGATCAATTGAGTATTACTCTCTGTAGGATAGAGAGTGTTATGATCAGTTGTATGCGACTATCTGTAGGATAGAGTGCGTTGATCATTCGAGTATGACTCTCTGTAGGATAGAGAGTATTATGATCAGTTGTGTACGACTCTCTGTAGGATAGAGTGCGTTGATCAGTCGAGTATGACTCTCTGCAGGATAGAGAGTGTTATAATCAGTTGTGTACGACTCTCTGCAGGATAGAGTGCGTTGATCAGTCGAGTATAACTCTCTATAAGATAGAGAGTGTTATAATCAATTGTGTACGACTCCCTGTAGAATAGAGAGTCTGTGATGGATGTCTGTATGTGTGACTATGCATTCATGTCATTTACATGCATGCTGGCAACTTGATCTCCCTTGTGGTTGAGAGGGGCGTCAGTCATCCTGCATCCACGGTTACTCATAGGAGGATTAACTAGTGTGAGGGCAGAGCATTTGATGAGTCGCACTCTACCACTATAGACGGTGGTAGTTGGAGTTGCATGCAATTGTCCTGCGTGTGCGACACTCGACCACTCATGGATAGTGATTTTCGGAGTGGCCAATAGCAGGGACCCCCGTCGAGTAGCTTGCTCTTTATGCTTATATGCTACTTGACCATATAGCCCACTCGGCCACTCGAGAGTAGTGGTTGGTGTTGAGTTGGGACAGTTATCATGTCGAGCCACCGAGGCCACACTAGGATCGTGGTAGCTTTAGGGTGAGTTGGCATGACCATGCATTCTGCATTGCTATCTTATGACGTTTTGCATATTGTCATATATATACATATATGCATGTATATATATATATATATATGGATGATTGTGATTGGTGTATATATAGATGCAGTCTATATGTATGCTTATTGTGATGTTGCATTTGTTTGTACTATGCTTGCTGCATTTGTTTGTACATTATCATACATGCTACTGCATTTGCTATATGATAGTGTGTGGGATACCTGTGTATGAGTTGGTCAAACTGTAGTATACCTTTGACCAGTACCTTGAGATGATACGAGATGAACCTGATTCATCGTTGTATTTGTCATAGGATGTTAGTATGGTGGTTTGTCGATTATAGAGTTAGATTTATTCTACCAGGTTGTAGGTGTTATATTATGTTACTTATACTAAGGTGGTATGAGTTGCATTGTTGCCGATCTTCAGGTATGTTAATACCCTATGATGTTATTGTTTATCAGTTCAGTATACAGTTGTTATATCATGCTGGTGTATACCTGTTATACCATTAGACAATATATTATTGACTCGCATGTGATATATATAAATTATGCATGCACTTTTATTCTTATTACCGCTGAGTTATACTCACCACCACAGACCCTGGGTTTCTTGTCGCCCAGGTAACAGGTACTCGACTCCGTGATGGGCTTAGAGCTTTGCAGGCTGGCAATATCTCATCTCATCTCCGAGGGTCCCAGCATGGATTTATGTTTTCTTTTGATTTCGGATGTTTCTTATTTCGATCCGGATTTATGTGTTGGACTTGTTATGTGAGGTACACACTTGTGGATTCGGGTTTTGCCGATGTTTCCTTTATGTCATGGTGTCAGTCATACCGGTATGCACTGTGTGTAGTTTATACTGTCATTGTATTAGTTTCCACTGTGTTTTATTGTATTTACATTTATATGTTGTTGTGATTGCAGCCGAATGACCTTGTATAAATAGGATATGTTACCACGTACAATGGAGATATTGTCCGTTTGTTTTTCGGCTCAACATACTCTCGGGGTGTGACACCTAAACTAACTATCGAGCCCCACAACTAGAGTCGGCTTCACTGGACCAGTCAACTGGGCAAAACCCTCAATCGACTGTTAAATCTCAGAACTAAGGTTTAACACATCAAGTATGATTCCTTCATACTTGGCACTCACCCTTAGTCTAGACCTAAGTCTTCAAGCCATTTCCATCAATCTCATGCCCTCAGGGTCTATCCGAGTCCTTCACGACTCCTTCACCTTTCGCACTAGCCTTTAAGTGCTTCCATCGACTTAGTCATGCTACTAAGTACTCTTAGCCTAGACTTAAGTCTTCTAGTCACTTCCATTAGCATCACACCTCTAGAATCCATCTGAGTCCTCCACGACTCATTCATCCTTTTCGCAAACCTTCAAGTGCTTCTATTGACTATTGTTATGCTTTTAGGTCTATCTTTTCCAAGAGGTTACGCCTCCAGGACTTCTCCATTGCCAAAGCTCCACCCTTGGGCTTTACCTTTGCCAAGTATCTATACTTGGACTTTCCTCGCTTGTCTAGCATCCAATCAACCGTGACCTCCCAGGACATCCCTTGCCAAGCTCAATCTCCCCGATCTGCTAGGACTTTCCTTATCAAGCTCGATCTCCCTAATCAATCGGGTCTTCCCTTGCCTAGTCATCTAGTCATTCTTGACCTGCCAGGACTTCACTCTCCTCATGCTCAGTGTCTGGTCAACCTTGACTGACCTGAACTTCCCTTGCTAACTTCCAGTTGGACTTTCCAACACCAAATGTGCGGCCACCCATGACCGACTTGGATTTCTCCCTTGCCCACTCCTAGTTGGACTTTCCATACTCAACTTCCATATAACAACGAATGTCCCACACCATCCTATAGTCATATTATCCTTCATACTCAAATCTCATTGTCAAATATTAAAACTCTACTCGAGTTCCACTCGAGTCTGGTCAATTGTGACCTAGATCGATTGCACCAATAATCTCTCCCTTTTTATTTTTGACAATAATTAAGTTAGGCTAACCCATAATGCCAACTTTCTTCTTCTTATGTCAAAGCATAATGAAGAGTTCATAACTTAAAAATTTCAGATTTTGAAATTTTGGGATTTTATGTATATTTCGATTTATAGGACATCTTTATGCACTAAGCATTTTGAGTCTAACTTAAAGCCTCCATTTCTCCCCCTTTAACACACATCAAAAAATTTCTTATCTCCCAATAAGATCCTTCATTCTCTCCCTTGTGTCAAAATTCATCCTACATACCTTCATTCTCCCTAGTGATATGACCCTTATCACTAAATGAAGGTAATTCGCCATTCTTCTCCTTTTTGACAAAATATTATCCATCATGCTTTGAGGGGCAAACTCCCCTTAAAGACTTGCTCCCCCTTGACCATTGCACCAACAATGTCTTTGAAAAAGTCCTAAGCTCATAAGATGTCTAAATAATCAAAATTAAGGGTGAAAGTTCAAACTTGAGCCTTAAGTTTCAATTGTTATCCCAATCAACTCTCCTTTTCATTTTTAATGAAATCTCACTCTTCCAATGCTTGTCTAAGCATTTCACGGGGTTAGAAGAAGTTAACTAACCTAGGGTTGAAGTTTAATGGCTAATTCGAACTAAATCAGCCAAAAATAGCTTGGATAATCGACTAGAAGACCTCACAATCGATTGAAATCTGATTTCTAGAATTTTTAGATTTTGCAATTTTTCAAACTGGATTTTGAAAATGCATAAGTAATTTTATGGATTTCAAAAAATTATAAGATTTCATGCACACATTACTTATGTCAAATATTATAGGGGAAAAATAATTTTCTATGAAAATAACTTTTAAATTCAAAGGATTACATAAAGTTGAAAAGCATTGAAACTTTCAATGTTTTTGTCTAACTTGTACCAATCTTATCAATGGCGGCTTCTATCAAAAGATAGACTTCACCAAGATTTTACAAAATAATTTTCAAATCTTATATTGAATCATGGTCATGAGTTCAATGCACATGATTTGTACATTAGCTTTCTTCATGATTCATCGTTATCATTTAATAAGTTCTAAGTTCATATTGATGTATCATTGCAAGCACGTGAACTTGACTCATGATTCTAACATCTCACATATGTCTAATTTTTTCAATACACACATATGTCTTCTTAAGTTTTTGTGAGATGTGGGTTTTATTTTTTCCTAAACTAAGAGTTCATGCATTATTACTTAGGCATATCCAATTTTATTCTTTTATCTAGAACTTCAAATCAATATCATTTGTCCTTATATTCCATTTTATTAACCTAAATGCATAAATATGATCACGGCATATATGATTATATAAATCAAAGCATTTGCCAATGATGCATGATGTCATGATATAAAAATGAACCTAAGTACTATCATGACATTAATCAATCTCAGTGTTATCATGATATTTTAAATAATAATATGAGCATAATGTCATGACATGACATATGACAAACAAAGCATAGCAAATTTTATAATATCAAAGTATAAGAATACCTAATTTTAAACCTAATTTGTCACTTGCTAGGATATCCACTTGCCATAATGCTTATTCAAATCCCTTAAGTGTATGTCAATGACCCAAATTTGGAACATTTTTTACTCTAAACTATTTGTGTCGATTTTTTATCAATTTTGTTTTCCATTAAATCTATTGGCACATCTTAAACTCTTTTAGGATATAATTCTAATTTCATTTCTAAAGTATAACAATACCTTAAGAATGCCCTAAAGTGTCAACTTCACTATGGTTAGGTTAACTACCCATCTATTTGAGGTTGACATACCCTAACTCAACTAGTGTGAGGGAATCACGCTTCTAAAAACCCAATACCTATTGGAGCTCCTTGGATTTTGTAGGTATTCACTAGGGATGACCTCCCTTGATACCTTCTTAATGACTCTCTTAGTCTTCTGGGAAGTTTTAGTCATTTTGGTCTTGTCTTGATTAACCCTAGGGACTTCCTCCCTTGTATCATTCTTAGTGACTTTTCTAGGCTTCTTGGAAACCTTAGCCACTAGACACTTACCATAGTCAACTCTATGGATGACTTCTCTTATTACCTTAGTTTTCTAGGCCTAGGACTTGTTCCATAGTTAAATGGAACATTGTGGTAGGTAGGCTTTATTAGTGCAATCAACCCAAGTCACGATTAACAAGACTCGAGTGGGACTCGAGTAGTATTTTTATGCTTGACAATATACTTAAGTGTGGATGATAGTATGACTATGAGATAGTATGGGACATCCGTAGTCATATGGAGATCAGTGTAAAGTCAAGGAGATCAAGGTTGACCAGATACTTGATGAGGGAGAAATCCAAGTCAGTCAAGGGTGACTGGACACTTAGTGTTGGAAAGTCCAACTGGGAGTTGGCAAGGGAAATCCAAGTCGATCAAGGGAGATCGGACACTTGGTGAAGTGAAATCCTAGCATGTCACGGGGTGACTGTGTTTGATAAAGGAAGTACCGACAGATCTAGGAGACTGTATTTGGCAAGGGAAGAACCAACTGATTAGGAGATCGAGCTTGGCAAAAGAAGTCCTGATAGGTCACAGTTGACTGAAGGCTAGGCAAGCGAGGAAAGTCCAAGTATAGATGCTTGGAAAAGGAAAAGTCTAAGGATAGAGCCTTGCATTGGCAATGGAAGTCCCGAAGGCGAGGCCTCTTGACAATGGGGAAGTCCCGGAGGCGTGGCCTCTTAGCAATGGAGAAGTCCCGGAGGCGTGGCCTCTTGGCAATGGAGAAGTCCCGGAGGTGCGACCTGTTGGCAAAAGTAAACCCATTAGCATGACGAAGCCGACGGAAGCACTTAAAGGCTAGCGCAAGGATGAACGAGTCATGAAGGACTTGGATGGATCATAGAGGCATGAGGCTGATGCAAGTGGCTAGAAGGCTTAGGTCGAGATTAAAGGTACCCAATGGCATGACAGCCGATGGAAGCACCTAAAGGCTAGCATGAAGGGTGAATGAGTTATGGAGAACTCAGATGGACCTTAAGGGTGTGAGGTTGATGGAGGTGACTAAAAGGCATAGGTCTAGGACAAGGGTGATTGATCAAGTATGAAGGGTTCATACTTGGGTCAAACCTCATGTTTGAGGTTTAACAGACGGCTGGAGGTTTTGCCCATTTGACTGGCCCAATGTGGCCAACTCCTACTGTGTGGCTCAATTTTTAGACCGGATGCTTGGCACTGTGTGACTCGAGAAACAACCATGGTGCTCGATAGTTGACTGCTATGGAGAAGAAGTCGACCTTGATCGTGAGTCGGCAAACAAGCCGATCGGCTAAGGCAGGTCAAGCGATGGGAAGCCTGACTCAATCGCTAGTGCTTAGGAAACCTAGAAGGTGGTCAGGCGATGTGAGAAATAGTAGCTCCGACACTGCAATTAGCTGTTGTGGCAGAGTAGTCGATTGGATGCTTGAAAGTGAGCGATCAAAAGCAAGGCATACTCAATCAATGCCTCGACTGTGCGGACAACAATCGATTAGGGTTGTGAAAAGTCGACGTTTTGTATCCGTTGAGCGGTGATCCAGAGAAACGGCGATGTCAATAGTCATTGAATTCGAGCGGAAGTCGACTGAGGGTGATGAGCAGTCGATTGATCAACAAGAAAGTAGACGAACGTGGTGCTATAAAAGGAGCTCGACAGGGAGATTTCCATCACTACAACAAAAATTCGAATAGACAACCGTGAAAAACCGTTGTTTATGACCCAAAAAATCCATGGTAAATCAACTCGTTGTGAAAAGTGGAGCGCTCAAAGACAACAATGAAAAATCATTGTCGATTTAAGGAAAAGACAACGATTTTTAACCGTTTTCTTTAAGCGCCCCATTTTTCATAACGGATCGATTTACCACAGATTTTTTGGGTCATAGACAACGATTTTTCACTGTTGTGTTTCAACTAAAATTATAACGGATTATAACCGTTGTCTTTGAGCGTCCTATTTTTCTCAATGCATGAATTTATTATAATTTTTTGAGTCATAGACAACGGTTATTAACCGATGTCATTGTTATTTTAACCATTGTATTTTTAACCGTTATCATTTCTCAACGGTTACTCTAGAGAACAATAAACCGTTGTCGATTTATAGTGTTGTGTTTTTAATATAAATCATACAACAAAATAAAAAAGAATTATAGAAAATACATATACACTCGCACTTATAGCAATGTACAGTACAAGCTCACATCATTCTATTTTAAATAATCACTCTTAAAAACATATATAAAAAAGTACTGTAGCAAAATAACTACACATCATATGCTTAGTACTGCACCAAAAATATTATGCATAATAACCAAAACACTTATAGATTACCACATCTAACCAAAAGAGGCATGTACACTTAAATCTAGTAGGAGATCTCCCAATCATCAGATATGTGATCTTGTATGCATTCGGCCCACTCCGAATGTACTTCATCAATTTCCTTTGCAGCTATCACAGATTTTGTAAACTACATGTGAATAAATAAATGAAAATGTAATTAAACACTTTGAGTACTATGTGATAATTAATTGCACAAATCATTTTACAAATATGTATCAATAAGAAAATATGTCTAATATTACTATTGGTCGTAGGGAAGACTTGTCAATAGATGCAACACCTTCAATTATACCTCTCATATATCGCAAAACGAAATAACTGCATTGTGCTCCATCCAATTGAAGGGGAATCTGTGATGAAAAAAATTATAGCAGTTATGCGGAGATTTTCACAAAGCTTTTCTCAACGAGAGATAACACAAAAAAGTATATGATTAAAAGAATTATTAAAGGAATAACTTGAGTTTAAGAAAGACAGAGGGAGGAGGCTAGTTGAATGACACCGACATCAAATAGCATTCATTAGCGAAAACATGATCTCATTGAGAAGGATCAGCTGCTAATGATAACTCACCGGTTAGAAAGATTAAAGCATTCTTTCCATCAACTAACCCAACAGTAAAAGAAAGAGGAGAAGTGAAAGAGTGGTCTCAGTACTAAACCAAGCATCTGCAGTGAACGGGTATGGTATAAGAAAGCTAAAGCATTAACCGATAGACATGCAAGTTAAATAAAACCAAAACCCCTGGGCCAAGGTAAAGATAAAGGGGTTGAATCATACTAGTTCTATCATTAATTCCTTGTATGGAATTTTGTTTAATATATATTGCCTTTTTTTTAGTCTCACATCTACTTTAACAAAAATATCACTAAATAATTACTCCTCAAATTATATAAGCTCCCCACAATATAAAACATATCTTGATTATTTTCTACAAAGATTGTTTCTTCCCGTACTTACCCTGCCAAGATACCTATTATGCCAAATATTATATAGAAATAAAATTTAATAGAAAAAATACATGAATATGTAAAATGAAGAATTATACCTGTTTAGGGTTTTGTCCAAAATAATACATCACAAAATTGTGAAAGCTTTGTAAAATAAAGAAATAACATAACCAAATTGTAGCAGGTGGATATTCACTATAACAAATTTGACTTTTCGCAGTGTGCAAATATGCTATCCGCAGCACGCATCATGCGCATATTCCAAAAGTTAAAAGTTATAAGACATTGCGATGTGCGATTCGCATAGTTAAATGCATTCGCTAGCCGCATGTCTTGCAATTAAATGTATTGATGCGAAACAATTATGCAGCTGCAGATTAAACGTATTCACAGCATACAATTAGTCTATCCACAGTGTGCATCACGTCTCGCGAATGCACATGCATCCATAGCGTGCAACCGCGTGCTGCGATTAAGTGTATTCGTAATCCGCTACTGTGCGCTACATTACACACAATTATAATACTAAATAAAAATAATTATACAACCAAAACTCAAATAATTATAATACATCACAGTTATCATACCACGTACAAATACTACACAATTTTAATATCATATACACATTATTATAAAATCAAAACTAAAACAATTATAGTACCATAGATATTCATCAACACCACACTTAAACAAAACAATAATTCACTTAGTCAGATATAGCAATCCAAACTAGTAACATAAATTCACTTACATGATTTCTTTTCTACAAAAAGTATATGATAAAATCTATATCAATCATACAAAATTATAAACTTAGATAACCAAGCGACTGTGCTCCCTATTACATCCTCGAGACAGACCATTTCATTATTTGGTCGAATTAGATCCACCTTCTCCATGAAAACTCTATCAATCCATACTTTCCAACAAGATCTACCAAGAGGAACATGATGCACTTTTACTTTTGGATCTGTGGATGCAATCCGACCTTCTGCAACAACACCATCAATAGACCAATGAAGCAACTTACATTTAGTATTAGTAGAGATATCTCCACAACTCACATTCTTCAGTTTTGCCTGTATAATAATAAAAAATTATTAATATTATCAAGAACATTTTTATAACAAAACATGATATTAGTAAAAAAGAAAGTAAAACAGAGACAAAAAAAAACTCATTTACCAAATGTACTAAATTCACTAAATATAAACGGTAAAACATTAACAGAAAAAAATGGCATAATTAGAAGACAAAAAATCATCCTTAACCCAAGTACATTTTTTTCCAAACGAAGGATAAACCTATTATTTCTTATCGTTGTAATATCATCGTAACATGGTTGAGGATGATCTTTGTAACATAAGCATTAAAGGTATTAAACATATTTTGCTTCAGAAGAGATAAAGAAATTTGAAAATAGAAACAACATCATGGTTCAAAACATTGCAAAATTCTAAGAAAGTTCCTTGATGGTGAGCCAGCCTTTAAAGCATCCTAGAACTTGCACATGCTAGTTGATTATGCAATTATTGAAACCTCTCCTCTTCTTGCATCAGATAGGATATCTTGAATATTGTAAGAAACGTGGTTTCACCAGTTGCTATATTTGGGCTTGTCCTCCTCTTAAGGGGGAAGACTATATCCTTTATTGCCACCCTGAGATTCAGAAGACTCCAAAATCTGACAAACTACGTGAATGGTACGGTTCAAAGCTTTGTAATAAAAATTTATGTTTTCAATATTGTATTGTTTGACATAATCTTAATGCATCATTCACTATGTCTTATTAGGTATCTAGCAATGCTTCGGAAAGCTAAAAAAGAGAATGTGGTTGTTGATGTCACTAATTTATATGATCATTTCTTTGTAAATACTGGGGAGTGCAAGGCTAAGGTTACAGCAGCTCGTCTCCCTTATTTTGATGGAGACTACTGGCCTGGTGCAGCAGAGGATATGATCAATCAACTTTGTCTAGAAGATGATAGTAGGAAGCAACAAAAGAAAGGGAAAACTAAAATTACCATATCCAAAAGGGCTTTGAAAGCTGCTGGTCATATTGACCTTTCTGGCAATGCTTCCAAGGATGCTTTGCTGATGCAAAAGGTAACTATAATGCTTCTCTTAGTTGCTAGTTGCCTATTATTTTAGCCAGTGGTACTTGTTTCTTCAATGCATACTTTTTAGGTAGTGGGGCTTGTTTCTTCAAATCATACTTTTTAGGCGGTGATACTTGTTTCTTCAAAGCATATTTTCTAAAGGTCATTTATAATTAAACATCAAGGAAACTTACATGGTCCAGTAAAGTAGATAAGTTACCAATCTTGTCCTGACTGCTCAATCTCATTGAATCTCTTAATGGTGGCTTGTCAATATAGCCAAAAATGTGCAGAGATAAAAGCACTCACTTGCCAGTAGCAATGCTAACCTACATGTATTATTCAAATACATTATTCAATCTGAGAATATCTATTTTTTCAGGTATATTGATGTAAAAAGTTATATGAATTTTATCATTTATATTAGTTGGTTCATCTGAGAGTCACATTGACTTTAAGTTTTCCAGTATACTTTTAAAGCACTTAATAACTTTTATATTTGTTAATTTGGCTAGAGAGGTCTACATGTATGTCAAATGCTTCAATCAGAATTTTAGAAGAGTATGTCTGGAAAAAGCTATAACGTCTCTGTTTCCTTGTCAAATATGGAGTTCTTATTTAATTCTTCCTTGCATGTTCACCTTTTGTTTCATTGCTTTCTTCGGCTGCTCCAGATTTTTTGCTTGTGTTTAGTCTCAATGTCTCCATAATGCTTATTGAATCCTGATGTTTATACTGATGTTTTATGATGGTGATTTGCATTAGATCAATGTCTGGTACAATTAGGTGGCAAAAATTTTACTGCAACAAATTTACTTCCATGTCACTCAATTTGATATTTATTTATCAGATACATGCCATATACCCATGTCAATTCTTTATACTTCTTCATACCCTAGATTAATTATTAGAATGTGGCGGGACTTTGTTTTTTAAACTTTCCATCTCTGTCACAGATAACTTGCGTTCTAGATGTTATGGAAGGAAACAAGCTATATCCTATATTAGGATTTTTGAAGAGCACTTCTCAACTAAGGTCCAGAGACATGCCTTGTTGCAGACAGTTTTCAATTGAGGCATTCAACCTTGGACGAACTTAAGCACCTAGGCGAGGGTCTGGAGACAACACTACCCAAACTAATTAGACAGCAGAACTAAACCTAGCACAAAACAAACTGAAGATGAAAATATAAAAGGAAAAAGGGGGCTACTGACCTCACCGGTCGCAACATTCAGTGTTCACAAGAATATAAAGCATTAGAAACAAAGATTCTATCTTACAAGAGAAACCACAACATTCATTATGTCAATATAGTTACCTGAGTTGTACCATTGTCACTCTTTGTTGCACCATTGACATTACTACTGCCACTAATATAATTCCTAATATTGTTATCAATGTCACCACTAGCAACCTAATTTTACAAACAAATTGGGTCAAATAATGTCATCATAATATAATTTCACTAATAAGAACATAAAAAATGGAATTAATTAAACCAAAATATAATTACTAACCTGTTCATGTTCATTTTGTTGCCTCATATTTTGAAAAATCATGAGCCTCATTTCTTGCATTTCTTGTTGAAGATTATGCACTATATTTTCAAGTTGTTTAACAGTTCTATTTTGTTGCACAGAAGCTCCAACCTTTGATGGTACAACTCCAAAGCTCATTCCTCGCACTCTACCTCGAGTTTCTTTGCCAAATACAAGACTAATTGCATCATCAGCAATGTTAGTTGTGTTTAAAGATTCAGATGGACATTCTTCTATTTTTTTTCTGCAAATATCAAGATAAAACTTTTGTAGAATAAGAAATTTAGGTATTGGTGTCATTGATATGAACACTTTTAGAAATAATAACAAGAAATAGTCTTATTACTATTTTCTCTTCAACCACTTGACTAATAGACCGTCCATTTGTCTTCATGTGACCTTCAATCCAAACTTTTGATCTTGTAATTGGTGTATCTACGGGACTTGCTTTTTCCTTAAATATGAGACATATATAAATATATTTAAAAAAACCGATAGGGACAAATAATATAGTTAATAAGTGTATCTACAACAATAATAATGGATACCATCAAGCTAGCCAAACGAGCATAACCTCTTCTCTTGAATATGGTCTTGATTTTCCCTCATAGTTCTGAATTTTGCACTCTTTTGCTAAGAATAAAACACAGGAAATTTAGTTAAAGAAAATCACTATCAATAGCCTCTTATCAATAGTTTCCAACCTGAGAATGCATGTCCCCTATACAAACTCTTAAAAAAAAACAAAGAAAGCCAAGAAATAATGAAACTGAATTAATGTCAGAGTTTTTTTAATATAACAAAATTCATTACAAATAAGAATTTGTAATTAATACTTACTTGAAATTCAGGTGATAATGTCCTCTTTACAAACAATTCTCATTGTTGTTGATCCATAAATTCAGGCTTCAAAAGATTAAGATTTCGCAAAGCAACTTGACCAGTATTATCTTCTCGTACAAGTATTTGCAATTTGGACTTTCTATCACGCCACAACTTAGCTAACTTTTGAAATATTATTTTCTTTTCACACTCTTCAACATTATAATTCACCTATACATAAAAAAGCACAAAATTATGTCTACTTTTTTTTACTTAGAATCATACTTGATAAATTCAGTGAATCAAAACATTACCTGAAGACAATTCCACATTCTATTCTTTACTTCTTCGTCTACATCATTCCATCCATCTAATGTATATGGCACGAATTCCTTTACCATGCAACCTAAAAAAGAAGCGTACTTCACAGAATTATCCCCAATCGGTTGTCCAAACTCATTACGCTCTAGCACTTTGGGCTTTAGTTGACCACTAGCTAACTTCAACTTTGATGGACCTCGTCCCTTTTTCTTATGAATTTTGTCGCCATCAATTGTCTCTTTACCATGCAAATTTTGTGATGAATTAGGTGAAATATTAGAGTCCACTCCCGATAGTCTCTTATCAATAGTTTTCTACAAAATAGCATAAACAGATTGAAATGTATAAGTATGCTTGATTAAAGTAAAACAAAATTTTAGAACAGGATACAATATCACCTGAATTTCATCTACAAATGCTTTACTGTGTTTTTTCCCCATTTTCTCTCCTTTTGAATGCTATATAATTACCTGCTTATAAACAATATGACATGATACATCTAGCATACAACTCAATCATAATTTTCAATGCCGCTACCAATGTCACCACTAGCAACCTAATTTTACAAACAAATTAATTACTGATTAAGATATGTATACAACTCAATCATTCAACAGATTAATACAATAGAACATAATATTAAGAAAGATTTTCAAAGTATGCTGCAAAGATGGATATAAGATTACTCCAAAAAAGATAGAAGATCACTCCAAGTGTTGAAACAACATTGTCATATACCATTATGCATCAGATATTCAAGTGATGCTGAAATTTTTCCAGCACCACCACGTGCTGGAAAAAATTCCAGCACCACAAAATGTGATGCTGGAAAAATTCTAGCACCACAAAATGTGATGCTGGAATTAGGCATGGAGTTGAGAGGGCAAAAGAGCATGGAATCAGGATATGTCAACTCCCTAATAACCTAAACGAAGGAATTAATAGACTTAAAATCATCAAATTTCAGAAGACAGAGGAGGATGCTAAAATTACACGAAACTGAGGCGAATAGCGTAAGAAGTCAAGAATCAAAGAAGAAGAGATGCACTCGCCGATGAGGAGATGCACTCACCGACGAGAAGCGACGGTGACGCTTGGAGAGGGTGGGCGATGAGATATTCGTCGGGCGCGAGAAGAAGTGGAAGCGACGGCGACGCGAGCGAGAAGAAGTGCGCAGAATAGAGATTTGGGGGGAAAAAATTCGTTGCCTTAACTTTATTAAACCTAATATAACCACAGTTCATATTATATATAAAATATATTAATTAAGTATATTTATTATGAAATTAATTAACCGATATTACGAAATTAATTAAACAACGTATAAACCTAATACAAGAACCATTGATAATATATATATATATATATATATATATATATATATATATATATATATATATATATCAATGGTTCTGTATTAATTTATACGTTGTTTAATTAATTTCGTAATATCGTTTAATTAATTTCATATTATATATAAAATATATTAATTAAGTATATTTATTATGAAATTAATTAAACGATATTACGAAATTAATTAAACAACGTATAAACCTAATACAAGAACCATTGATAATATATATATATATATATATATATATTATATTACGAAATTATATTTTTAATGACGTAAAATATTATATGCTGCGAATAAATATATATTTAACAGCATACATTAATGCGTGCTACGATTAGTAGACTTTTAACAGCATATATTCATGTGCGCTGCGAATAGTTGTCTTTTAACAGCATATATTAATGCGCGCTGCGATTAGTAGGCTTTTAACGGCATACCTTTTAATGTGCACTGTTATTTGAAAAAATACACTACTATCCGCAGCGCACTTTATTAGGCGCGCTGTCAAAACTATTATTAACAGCACGTTGTATATATGCGCTGTTAATGACGTGCTGCGAAAAGTCATATTTATTGTAGTGATTTAAATAGCATTAGTTAACATTTTTTTTTCCCATCCCTGAGCAAACTTCAAATTGTTAACTCAAAAGCAGTATATGTGGACCAAAAAGAGCAATGTTTCAAGGAGTATACCACTACATGTTAAAGAAAATCAAGGGAAATCAAAGGACCTTGAACTTGAGTGAATTAAACATGAATCTTACTGAATTACTAGCAACCTTATCAAAATCATCATCCAAACCATCATCGCCATCATCTGTGACAATTCATTAAAGTTTAGTAAAAAAAATAGATATGTATAACTAATAAATATGCAAATACTATCTGGTCTGAAAATGAATTTTAAGAATATAAAATTCCAGAAAATGTTGCAACAGATCAGAAATTGCAAGGACATTTATGTCAACTTACATAGAGCATCAACTTCATCGTCAGTTCCAAGATCGCCTAGAAGAAAAGCATCCAAATCTTCTGGAGTTGATGAAGTAACCCTGGGTAGTTTTGTTTCTTTTGCTTCTGTTGGAGTAACTAGGGCAATTGTGGGTATGAATTTATGTATAAAAATATGATGCCAAATATGATTATTACTAGATCAGTTTCTTTGGAGAGTATGAATTTATGTATAAAAATATAAGCAAAATATGGTTTAATTGAATTCTTTCTGAATTTTGAACTTGAGTTTGGATGAGGAGACTAATTGGAATTAATTGGATATTACATTTAATCCCATAAAGGTTTCAAATGCAATTTGCCTACTAGTGTTTTGGCTGTACATTTTCTCCGTATATCCTATCTCCTATCGCTATTGCTGTTAAGAAATCTAAACTTTAAAGAGCATCAACAGATTAAAGAAAGATACCTACGGTGCCACATGATTATTTACAATAATAAAATATATCCACCAGAACTTCCGCTCTTTCATATAGCGAGGGCATAGCTCGTATCTGAACTTTGATATCTCCTGGTAAACAAAAGTTATTAATCTATTTATTTATCATATGTGCTAGAAAAAGACAAAAAAAAAAACAGTTGATCCTGCAGATATTTTCTTAACAACATTAGCACAAACAAAACACTAGTTGCTGGATACTGAAGAATTAAATATTTATGTAATTAATAAGGTTAGCTAATTGCAAGGCCTACTTCATATATTTATACTAAAAAAACAAGGTTTTACACTGGTCGGAGGCGAGGCAGCTTGTGGTCGACAATGGTCGGAGGCGTGGCAGCTTGTGGCAGCGGAAACCAGCCATGGGGAGTAGGCTGCAGCGGCGGAGATCGACCGCAGTGGCGAGATGGTGGGAGGGCGACAGTGCGCACAGTGGCGACGGTGGGCGGACGACAGTGCGCACAATGGCGACGGTGGGTGGGCGCTGTGGCGCGCGAGCAGCAGGCGAAGGCGGCGTCGTGCATGGTGAAGGTGGCTGGTGGTGGTCTTAGGACGTGCGTGGAGTGAAGGCGGCGACGGCGTATGGTGGCGGAGGCGAGAAGAAGAAACGGGCCGCATGCGAGAAGAAGAATCGGGGATTAAATCCCTAACTCTCGGCTCTAATTTAGGTCAAGAAAAAAAAACTAATTTAGAGACCGAATTCTTAATTCGGTCTCTATGAGCCTTAATTTTTTGTTAAAAACTTTTTAATTAGAAAATATAAAAAAATCAGATTAGAAATCGATTTAAAATTGATATCTAAATTAGAGATTGATTTTTAAATCGGTCTCTTCGATTTTCAAGTTGGTCTTTAATTAGAAATCAACTCAAAATCGCAATTTCAAATTTAGTTTTTTTCTTTTATATATATATATATATATATATATATATATATATATATATATATATATAAATATATATCCATCCCTAGAGGATATATATTATTCCTTATATATAATTTAAATATCATGATTTAAATTTTATAATACATTAAAATTTATTTAATTTATTATTGGTTAAATAATTTTATTTTATTTTTTAATCTTATATATTTATAATTTAAAAAAAAACTTATTTCCAATAATTTTTTAAAAAATAGTATTGAAAATAAAAATAATAATTTTTATTTGTTTTAAAAATAATTTAAAATTAATAATTATTATTAACAAATTATATTGTATTTCTCCTAATTCAATTATACCATTAAAATTTCAATGACAACGTTTTAAAACCATTGTATTAGTATCACAACGACAATAATTTTTGACCATTGTACCAAACGCTACGAAAATATTCTTATTGACAACGGTTGATTACATCGTTGTCCCAACTGTTGTTAAGATAAAAAAAAATTCTTAAAGACAACGGTTCTAGAAAACCGCTATAAAATGCATTGTTGATTTAAAAAAATATACTCAACGATAACAGATAGTGTAAAATCGTTGTCTTTTGTATTATATGGGCGCTCAAAGACAACGATTTTGTCAAAAATTATTGTCTTTTATCAAAATCACAATGATTTCTTCTAAAACTGTTGTCTTTATTGTGTTGACTTTTAGTATTTTTGTTGTAGTGCATATTTGAAGAGGAAGTGTAAGTGCAATTCCAGATATTCAAAGCATTCCACAGCAACCAAACAAGTGATCAAAAGCTCTTCTTGTAAAGTGTTCTTTGCAATCATTTTTCACTTAATACTTGTATTTGTATTTGTTTGGTTGTATCGTAATATAAGCTTCCGCATTATATGAGGTTTCTCCACCTCCGGTGTGTTACCGAGAAGGAGAAGTTTATAGTGAGAGTAGATAACTAGAATGTCACCATGGAGTAGGAACTTGAGTTCGAAATTGTTGGTGCAACGATGCCCCAAGCATCTATATGTTTTAATGTTTAGATAATCATCTAAGTTAGACAATGCTTTGTGATCCAATTGTGAATGTGTTCAAGTGACAGGAAAATCCAAGTATGCATACTTGGTAAAGGCAAAGTCCAAGTGTGATCTTGGCAAGAGAAGTCCAAGGAAAGGGCTTGGCGGCGTAAGACCAAGCATGTAGTCTTGGCGGCGTAAAGTCCAAGCGAACCTTGGCAAAGGAAGTTCAAAGGCAAGTCTTGGCAGCATAAGTCCAAGCATGTAGTCTTGGCGGCGTAAAGTCCAAACGTACTTTGGCAAAGGGAAACCCAAGACATGACAAAACCGAAGGAAGCTCTTGGAAGCAAGCGCAAAGGATGAACAAGTCACAGACTCGGAGGGATCCTGGAGGCGCAAGGCTTAAAGAAGAGCTAGAAGGTTGAGTCTAAGTCTAGAGAGTCAATTCAAGTATGATACAATGGAAAAAAGCGTGTCATTATCTAGTCTTAGCGATCGTGATCATCGATCGATCAGTGATCAAGTCGACATCGGGCACAGAATGGGGTCTCACTCGACTGCATGTCGTGATCACTCGACTGATCACTCCATCAGTCGACTGATGGAGGGATTAGTCGACTGATGAGCCTACCGTTGGATGATGATGCCTGTGAATCCCGCGAATCCGACTATTCAGAAGCCGTTAGCCGCAACGGCAGTCGACTGATGTACAACTGACTAATCGTGGCCCAAAGGGAAAAATGACCCTCTCTCTATTAAAAGAGGGCTTGGGGTGCTTGAGAAGGCTAGTGCTTATATTCTGATCATTCTCTCAAGCTCCCACGAATTTTTTAAGCTTTCTAAGTGTTTTAATTCCCCTCCTCCTCTCTAATCTTCATCTTTTGTAAGAAGAGGAGGGTTTTGTAAAAGAGAAAGCTTCTTAGTAAAGATCGATTTGGGTTGATCCACCTGAAGGATTGCCATGGAGTAGGAGCTTAATCTCCGAACCACGTTAAGTTCTTTGTGTTAGCATTATATTTTCGTTTCTATTACTATTGTATTTATTGTGCTTCCGCTAACCATTTTTGTAGAAACAAAAAGAGGCTATTCACCCCCCCCCTTCTAGCCTTCCAAGATCATCACACAAAGGCAAAAGAGTAGAAAATGAAAGAAATCTCAAAATCAACCGGATCCGTAGTAATCATGGTGGAGAATTTGAGAATTCTAACTTTTCCAATTTTTGTTTAGAACAAGGGTACAAGCACGAATTTTCTTATCCTAGAACACCTCAACGAAATGGGATTGTGAAAAGAAAAAATCGTGCTCTACAAGAAGTGTTAAATACGGGAAATTTAAAATATCAAAAATTAAAGGCCAAAAATTAAGAAAAATAATCCTGGAAATTTTTCGAGATTTTTAGGAAATTTTAGGGATTTTTCCAGGATTTTTCTGGATTTAAACGGAGTCTGTACGAGATAGTTACGGGGATAAAATAAATAGGCTTTGGTGGAGTCTATTTAAGGGGGTTAATAGATGGTATTAACCTAAATAGAAAACCTAGATTTCTCCTTTTCTTTCCCCGTCGTGCCCCGACGCTCTTTTCCTCTCGCGACTTTCTCCGCGATTCCCCTCGCGGCGGTTTCCTTCGCGAAACCTCTTTCTCGCCGTAGAGCCCCTTTTTCCCAAGCCATATTCCTTTCCCCCCGCGCCCGAAGCCACCGCACCATCGCCTTCACCCGTAAGAACCGCCGTCGTTCCTAAATCTCACTGCCGCAGCGCCCGTTTTTCCTGTGCCCAACCCCACGGCGCCGACCCTCCTCGCATCTGACCGCCACGCGTCGTGCTTCATCGTTTCCCACGAGCACCGCCGCCCCGGCGCATCGGTGCTCGCCGTCCACAGCTGCACGCGCCGACTCCTCTTCCACTGACGCCATCGATTGAGCCTGCACCCGCCTTCTCCACTCGTCCCCGTCACCGTAGCTTTCTTCCCCGCGCGAATTGATCAACAACGGTGGTCGCCGGAGTAGGTAAGAGTTGTTCCTTTTCCTATCTTGGCTGACTATGTTTGGTGTGAAGGGCTGCGATTTGGTTGAATCGGTTGTGTTTTGTGTGGAGGGTTTGCTGCCGGTGGAGGTTCCAACGGCTGGACGAAGTTTGGTCAACCGGTGTTGTGAGGAGAGGAACTGATGGGAATCTGTTGTGATGTGTCTTGTGCGGTGAGCAGATTGGGTTTGGTGATGGTCAGAGTGTTTGATTGTGGGAGATAGTGAAGAGTGGTTCTGTACTAGGCTATGGAGTTGGCTGAGATTTGGAGTTTACCTTCGATGGGGTTGGTTGTGAGGTTCCGTTTAGTGATGTAAACGGCTATAAATGGACTGATTGGGGTTGCTGGTTGTGAGTTTGGAATGTTGCCGGTTGAGAGGGCTGTGAGGTTCCATTTGGGTGATGTCGGCTGTGCATGGTTAGGTGTTGGAGTTTTGTGCAGATTTTCTATGATGTGGGGTTTTGGCCGACTGTGTAAGGGTTAGATAAATTAGTGAAATTGGAAGTTGATTTGGGTTAATTGGTTTATGTACGAAATCGGCTTTAGATTCGATTTGACGGTGGATTGCATTTTTGTGTTTAATAATAGTTATGTTGTATGCAGGTTTCGGTCACGAGGCAAGTCCACGGGCGTGACGATTTCATTATTTTCTCGAGCATTTTATCAGACGGGTATTTTGACTTATTTTTTTGATATAGTCATGTTGATATGCTAGTTAGTTATAGCTTGCAATAATTTTCATGTTTATCTGCCTTGTATGTTATTGTGCCTACTTGATACATGCATTTGATCAGTTTATAGTTATACCTTCCCTGTTTTACTTGGATCATTGATATGTACCTATTGGTTGTGCATATTATTCGGATATGTATTTTAGTTGGTATTACATGCTTTAGTATCATGCACCATCTTGCATGATTGCATGTTGGCTGGACGGGGTTCCTTTATAGTGGAGCTCGCAGCCAGTTACATGGTCTGCACATGCTGCCACTCATGGGTTAGTAGTACATTAGGAGGGTGTGTGCAGTTGCTCTGTCAGGCTCCGCTGGTCCGCTCATGGGTAGCGATGAGGCAGCGTGGTAGCGGGCAGGGATCCCTCCTCTGGTCTACGACATCAGGAGATGAGAGCTTTGCTCCCCCACTCTGTTTGGGGCAGGAGGATAGGTGTACTCCGACAGCATCCTGTCCACTCGGTCACTCAGGAGCAGTGATGGCAGAGTGCACAGTTGTCATAGCCCTACCCACTCGGCTTCACCATCGTATGTGAGGCGGCTGACTGGCGTCAGGGGTGATCATGTCATTTGCATCGCATGCATTTTGCACGGATGACATTTGTATTGTGTTTGCTGCCTTGGATGTTGCATATGATTGCCATGCATACAAGATACATATTTATATTTGGTCTAACGACTTTATTTCTTTTAGTATGGCACATGCTTCTATATCAGGATAGGAGATTCAGGTAAGTACAGTCCTTTCGTATTTTCTTTCTTGCATATCCTATATATGAGACTGTACTAGCATGATTGTTATTGTTAGTTATATCTGACTATGCATATCGATTATTATCCGCTGAGTTCTTTGAACTTACCCCGTTGTTCTATATCTATTTCAGGATGAAGCTGTCAGGAGAATCCGGCTGCCAAACCCCCTCGTTGTGATAGTTTATTTGTTATTTGATTTATGGTTTTGGATATTTTGATTAGAAGATATGTTTAGGACTGGTGTTTGATTTATGTGCTCGTGGATATTTGGTATGTCCTTATGGACCTTTATTCGGATTTTTATTCGATTGGATTTGGTTTAGTATTCCTGCCTAGATGGCAGAAGGGGTAAGTCTAGATGTGATAGACTTTTGGTTATTTCCTTTGATTGTTGGCCTGAGGCCTACTTATGACCTGCGTATGTTGTTTGGATTCCGGTCGTGTTGACCGAGGAATAGTGGTCGTGTAGGCCTTGTATGCAAGTTCCATATTGTCACCCGTACAGGGGAGATGCTGTCAGATTTTTGTCTGGCGGAGACTCCCCCGGGGCGTGACAATTTATTTGGTATCAGAGTGCCTAGGTTTACGAGTTCCTAGGGGTTTTTGGATTTTTCGGAGTTCGCCATGTTTTGGAAGGTTTTTGCGAGTCAATCTGGAAAATTTTGGATTGGTATGGATTTCCGACGATTTTTATGTTTCAGAAATTTGAGGTATTATTGACGAGGTCAATTTGGGGATTTGGTGGCGACGGGACCTCTCCTGGCGACAAAATAGGTATGATGATTTATTTTATATGTATTTAATTGTAGTAACACCTGGTAAAAATTTAACAGATATGAGATGAGGTGGGCGTGCTCCTGCGCCAAGACGTGGTGCGGGGCGGACACGCCAGAGGACCTTGAGATCTTTGGCGACGGAGTTGCCAGAAAGATCTACTGAGGGTGATCATGTTGATCAAGGTCAGATTCCATATGGTGCTATGGGAGTCGTAGATCCTCAGTCCTCGACGGTTCCTTCTCTAGAGATACCCACTTATGGGGTATCCGATGTACCATCGGGAGACCCTGCTGCTACACACTAGACACCCCCGCCAGTAGGGCCTGCTACTGCAGACCCGACAGGCCCATCAGTGGTGCCAGTCGACCCTCACTCGGTATATGCCCCTGCTCATGCAGCGGCACCATCTATAGTAGTTCCGCCAGCTTCTGCGACGGCCCTACTCATCCTACTGATGTGGCTGCGGCACGAGCTCGAATTCCCGGTTAGCAAAGTCGATGAAAAGTTGGTTCACCTTATTCAGTGGAGAGACTGATCCGAGCGTTGCTCAGTCTTGGATCGAGATGATGGAGCATACTTTCTTCTATATTGTCTGCTCTGAGTGGGAGAAGGCAGAGTTGGCGGCCTTCCATTTACTAGGAGAGGCCGAGGTCTGGTGGGACATGCAGCGCTCGATGATCGACGAGCAGTAGATTACCTAGGTGAGATTCAGAGAGGCTTTTGAGAGTCAGTACTTCCCATGATCATATCAGATGATGCGACGTTAGGATTTTCTGAGTCTTCAACAAAATAATCGCTCAGTGATGGAGTATAATGCAGAATTTAATCGGTTAGCCAGGTTTTGTCCAAAGTTAGTCGCTGAGGACAGGTTGCGCATGATTCAATTTGTTCAGGGACTAGATGGGCATCTTCAGGTCAAGATGGCAGGATTTGGCAGTTCTTCCTACCGAGAGGCATTGGATAGAGCTCTGTTGATTGAATCGACTCAACAGAGAGCTATCTGGCAGAGAAGAAAGCAGCGAGCGAACCACGGGGCGAGACCCGAGCCACGCACTATTAGACAACAATAAAGTGGCCGCAGTCAGTCGGGGCAGAGTCACTCTGGGGCATCTAGCCGACTTCAGAAATCAGGACGATCTTCAGTTGGACCCTCCCGGTCTTCTCAGCAGAGCTGGAGGCTGCCCACTAGTGACACATAATGTACTCGTTGTGGATCGAAAGAGCATACCATCTCAGCTTGCACCTTGGGACAGTCAGTTTGCTATTATTGCAAACTACCTGGACACCTGAGCCGAGATTGTTCGTTGAAGGCTCAGCATGTGGCTTCCGGGGTTTCTATCCAGGGAGGACAGTTGCGTCAGTCTGAGACTCAGAGAGGGGGGCATACAGCCAAACCTTCACAACGCCAGCAGAGGACAGCTCCCCCTACAAGAGTCGCATATGGCATGCATGGACAGGAGTACTCGAAAGCGTCACGATGTCACAGGTTGGTTTGAGAACCTCGATATCGATGGCCCCCATCCACTAGTACAAGATACTAGTCACGGCCTCACCATCGATTGATCATCATCTGCACCGCCCCTGGTTCAGACGGTAGCGACTGATGCAGTACCGGTAGCAGCTCATCTGATACAGTACAAATCGCAGCCCTCATATCAACCTTTGTATCAGTCTCAGGCCCATACACAGCCACCTCTGGCAGTGCTACCACCTCCAGCTCCACCGGAGACTGGGCGGATTCATGTGATTATTAGAGAGGATACGCAGCGAGCCAGCGAATCCGTTTTTCACGGTACGGTTTCACTTTATGCATTTTCAGCTATTGTGCTAATTAATACTGGCAGTTCGCATTCATTTATTTCTCGTGCATTTATGAGAGAGATTGGTAGACTACCTACTATTAGATCACAGTGATTAACCATTTCCCTACCGTCTGGTGATACGTTGGACGTTACCCAGGAGGTCCGAGGTTGTCCCTTAGATTTCGGTAACATCATACTTACTGTAGATTTATTGGTACTGGACATGGTCGAGTTCGACATTATCCTTGGTATGGATTGGCTGTCAGCATATCATGTCACAGTTGATTGTCAGACGAGGGTGGTCACATTCCGACCTCTGAACCAACTATCGTGGAATTTCACTAGCATCCGAGAGGACGACATATCGACCATTTCTGCAATTCAGGCTCAGAAGCTTTTATTGCATGGTTTCCAGGGTTTTCTATTATCTATGATCAATGTAGAAGACAGTGGTGACTCTCAAATCGCTGACATTCCTATTGTCCGAGAATATCCGGATGTCTTTCCAGAGGAGTTACCGGGCCTGCCTCCCAGAAGGCAAGTGGAGTTCACGATTGAGTTAATTCCTAGGACGTCGCCGGCATCGAAAGCTCCTTATCGTATGGCCCCGAGAGAGTTGGACGAGTTAAAGGTTCAACTCCAAGAACTTTTGGACAGAGGTTTTATTCGCCCTAGTGTATCACCCTGGGGTTCTCTGGTTCTTTTTGTGAAGAAGAAAGACGGTTTGATGAGATTATGCATCGACTACAGGCAGTTGAACGTCGTCACTATCAAAAATAAATACCCCTTGCCACGTATTGAGAACTTGTTTGATCAGCTCAGAGGTACATCTATATATTCTAAGATTGATCTGCGGTCCGGATATCATCAATTAAGGGTTAGAGACTCTGACATTCAGACGACAGCGTTCCGTACTAGATATGAACACTATGAGTTTTTGGTAATGTCATTTGGGCTTACCAATGCTCCAGCGGTATTCATGGATTTGATGAACCGTGAATTTATGGATTTCCTAGATCGGTTCATCATTGTCTTTATTGACGACATTCTGGTCTATTCTCGTTCTGAAGAGGAACACGCGCAGCATCTTCGCCTTGTTTTGGATAGGCTCCGACAGAAGAGACTATATGCGAAGTTCAATAAATGCACGTTCTGGTTACCCTCAGTCGGTTTTCTGGGACATGTGGTTTCTAGTAGAGGCATTTCAGTGGACCCCCAAAAGATCGAGGTTGTCACCAGTTGGGAGCAGCCGAAATCAGTTTAGGAGGTTCGCAGTTTCCTAGGCTTAGTTGGTTATTACAGACGGTTCGTTGAGGGTTTTTTGAGCATCGCTATGCCATTGACACGCCTTACCAGGAAGGACATGAAGTTCACGTGGTTAGAGGCGTGTGAGACCAATTTCCAGGAGTTGAAGAAGAGACTGGTGTCAGCATCGATTTTGGTATTGCCATCAGGGGACGACGGTTTCGTCCTTTATACCAATGCGTCTCTGCAGGGTTTAGGCGCAGTATTGATGCAGCACAACAGGGTAGTCTCTTATGCTTCTCGCCAGTTGAAGGAGCATGAGAAAAACTACTCAGTACATGATCTAGAGTTAGCTGCTATTATCTTTGCCTTGAAGATTTGGAGGCATCATTTATATGGTATTACATTTGAGATTTTCACTGATTATAAGAGTCTCAAATATCTATTTACACAGAAGGAACTCAATCTCCGACAGAGGAGATGGATGGAGTTCCTGAAGGATTATGACTGTACCATTAGCTACCACCCAGGAAAAGCCAATGTGGTTGCCGATGCACTTAGCCGGAAGTCCCGAGGGACTTTAGCTTCCTACCGAGTTTTAGTCACGAATTTTATTCAGGGTTTCTCTGAGTTGGGCCTTGAGGAGCAGGGACCAACAGAGCAGGGCATTCTGGTTACTATGGTTGCTCAGTCATCTATCCGGACGAGAGTCCGAGAGGCTCAAACCAGTGATCAGCATTTATAGTTCATTGGCAGTCAAATAACTTCTGGACAGCAGACTGAGTTCACCTGAGATGACGAAGGTATTGTTTATTTCCAGGGCAGATTATGCGTACCTCAGTCTCTCTCGGTCGTGGAGGAGTTACTTCAGGAGGTTCATCGCTCTCGATTTGCGATCCACCCAGGCGGAACCCGCATGTATCGAGATTTAAGGCATTTGTATTGGTGGAATGGCATGAAGAAAGACATAGCAGATTTCGTATCTAGATGTATGGTTTGTCAGCAGGTAAAGGATGAGCACCAGAGACCAGCCGGATACTTCAAAGGATTCCTATTCCCGAGTGGAAGTGGGATCACATTGCCATGGATTTTGTGGTGGGTTTGCCTAGGACACGTCAAGGCCATGACGCGATTTGGATAATCGTTGACCGACTAACCAAATCCATGCACTTCTTAGCGATTTGGAAGACCGACTCTCTGGATCATTTGGCAGAGTTATATTGTCGGGAGATCATCAGATTGCATAGTGTTCCTTTGAGCATTATATCATATAGAGATCCTCGGTTCACGTCCCGATTCTGGCAGAGTCTATAGCAGGCCTTAGGCATGCAGCTTCATTTTAGTACTGCATTCCATCCGCAGACAGATGGACAGTCTGAGCAGACCATTCAGACACTAAAGGATTTGCTGAGGTCATGTGTTATAGATTTCGGGGGCAACTGGGAGGACCACTTGTCGTTAGTGGAATTCGCCTATAATAACAGATATCATTCGACTATCCAAATGGCACCGTTTGAGGCATTGTATGGTAGACAGTGTCATACACCCACCCTCTGGGAGGAGGTTGGGGAGGCCCAGTTGCTAGGACCCCAGAGAGCTCAGCATGAGGCAGAGTTAGTTTGTACTATTAGACGTAGGATGGAAGAGGCGCAGGATCGCCAGAAGAGTTATGCAGATCGGAGACGGAGACCTCTAGAGTTCTCTATTGGTGATCATGTATTCCTTCGAGTTTCACCCACGAAAGGGGTGAAGAGATTTGGCCTCCGAGGTAAACTAGCTCCTAGATACATTGGTTCGTTTGATTTTGGAGAGGATCAGAGCAGTCGCTTACCGACTAGCGCTACCACCATCTTTGACGGGTATTCATGATGTGTTCCATGTGTCCATGCTGAGGAAGTATGTGCTAGACTCTACACATATTCTGTCAGATGTGTCAGGTTCCATTTAACCTGATGCTACTTACGCAGAGGTTCCAGTACAGATTCTGGATTACAAGGAACGACAGTTGCGGAACAAGATTGTGCGACTTGTCAAGGTCGGGTGGAGTCACCACACCGATGAGGAGGCTACTTGGGAGCTTGAGGAACAGATCAGAGCTCAATACCCTCACCTGTTTACTTAAGATACGTGAGATATATTTTTAGTACTTGTGGTAATTTCTTACTCGTTATGCATCTGAGTAGGAAATTTGGGGATCAACTTTTTGTTAGTGGGGGAGAATGTTAAATACGAGAAATTTAAAATACCAAAAATTAATGGCCAAACATTAAGAAAAATAATCCTAGAAATTTTTTGAGATTTTTAGGTAATTTTAAGAATTTTTCCAGAATTTTTCTAGATTTAAACGGAGCCTGTACGAGATAGTTACGGGGATAAAATAAATAGGCTTTGGTGGAGTCTATTTAAGGGGGTTAATAGATGGTATTAACCTAAATAGAAAACCTAGATTTATCCTTTTCTTTCCCCACCGTGCCCCGATGCCCTTTTCCTCTCGTGACTTTCTCCGCGATTTCCCTCGCAACGGTTTCCTTCGTGAAACATCTTTCTCGCCGCAGAGCCCCTTTTTCCCGAGCCATTTTCCTTCCCCGGCTGAAGCCTTTGCGTCGCCGCTTCACCGCAAGAACGCCGCCGTTCCCAAATCTTCGTTCGGTTACGTATTGCTCAGTGCCTAACCCAGCGGCGTCGCATCCTCTTGCCGCAGTCAGCGTGCTTCTCCGTCCCATGAGTGCTGCGCTTGCGCGTCGTAGCTCACGAATCGCGATCGCAGGGCTCCTCTGCCTTGGCGTCGCCGGGTTGAACTGCGGTAGCCTTCTCCACTCGTCCGTCATCGTGTAGCTTTCTTCCCATGCGAATTGATCGTGATGGTGAGTCAAAGTAGGTAAGAGTTGTTCCTTTTCCTATCTTGGCAGACTGTGTTCGGTGTGAAGGGATGCGATTTGGTTGAATCGGTTGTGTTCTGTGTAGAGGGTTTGCTGCCAGTGGAGGTTCCAATGGCTAGATGGAGTTTGGTCGACCGGTGTTGTGAGGAGAGGAACTGATGGGAATCTGTTGTGATGTGTCTTGTGCGGTGAGTAGATTGGGTTTGGTGATGGTCGGAGTGTTTGATTGTGGGAGAAAGTGAAGAGTTGTTCTGTACTAGTCTATGGAGTTGGCTGAGATTTGGAGTTTACCATCGATG
Source organism: Wurfbainia villosa (assembly GCA_025175895.1). Classification (NCBI taxonomy): domain Eukaryota; kingdom Viridiplantae; phylum Streptophyta; class Magnoliopsida; order Zingiberales; family Zingiberaceae; genus Wurfbainia; species Wurfbainia villosa. The sequence goes on from CM046008.1 coordinate 5,276,049, forward strand.
GGGTTGGCTATGAGGTTCTGTTTAGGGAAGTAAACGGTTGTAAATGGACTGATTGGGGTTGCCGGTTGTGAGTTTGGAATGTTGGCGGTTGAGAGGGTTGTGAGGGTCCATTTGGGTGATGTCGGTTGTGGACGATTAGGTGTTGGAGTTTTGTGCATATTTTCTGTGATCTGGGGTTTTGGCCGACTGTGTAAGGGTTAGATAAATTAGTGAAATTAGAAGTTGATTTGGGTTAATTGGTTTATGTACGAAATCGGCTTTAGATTCGATTTGACGGTGGATTGCATTTTTGTGCTTAATAATAGTTATGTTGTATGTAGGTTTCGATCACGAGGCAGGTACACGAGCGTGACGATTTCGTTGTTTTCTCGAGCATTTTATCAGGCGAGTATTTTGACTTATCTTTTTAACATAGTCATGTTGATATGCTAGTTAGTTATAACTTGCAATAATTTTCATGTTTATCTGTCTTGTATGTTATTGTGCCTACTTGATATATGCATTTGATCAGTTTATAGTTATACCTTTCCTGTTTTACTTGAATCATTGATATGTACCTATTGGTTGTGCATATTATTCGGATATGTATTTTAGTTGGTATTACATGCTTTAGTATCATGCACCATCTTGCATGATTGCATGCTGGCTGGACGGGGTTCCTTTGTAGTTGAGCCCGCAGCCAGTTACATGGTCTGCACACGCTGCCACTCATGGATTAGTGGTACATCAGGAGGGTGTGTGCAGTTGCTTCCGCTGGTCCGCTCATGGGTAGCGATGAGGCAGCGTGGTAGCGGGCAGGGATCCCTCCTTTGGTCTACGACATCGGGAGATGAGAGCTTTGCTCCCCCACTCTATTTGGGGCAGGAGGATAGGTGTACTCCGACAGCATCCTTTCCACTCGGTCACTCAGGAGCAGTGATGGCAGAGTGCACAGTTGTCATAGCCCTACTCACTCGGCTTCACCATCACGTGTGAGGCGGCTAACTGGCGTCTGGGGTGACCATGTCATTTGCATCGCATGCATTTTGCATGAATGACATTTGTATTGTGTTTGCTGCATTTTGATTGCTGCCTTGGATGTTGCATATGATTGTCATGCATACAGGATACATATTTGTATTTGGTCTGGCGACTTTATTTCTTCTAGTATGGCACATGCTTCTATTTCAGGATAGGAGATTCAGGTAAGTACAGTCCTTTCGTATTTTCTTTCTTGCATATCCTATATATGAGACTGTACTAGCATGATTGTTATTGTTAGTTATATCTGACTATGCATATCGATTATTATTCGCTAAGTTCTTTGAACTTACCCCATTGTTCTATATCTATTTCAGGATGAAGTTGTCAGGAGAGTCCAACTGTCAAACCCCCTCGTCGTGATAGTTTATTTGTTATTTGATTTATGGTTTTGGATATTTTGACTAGAAGATATGTTTAGGACTAGTGTTTGATTTATGTACTCATGGATATTTGGTATGTCCTTATGGACCTTTATTTGGATTTTTATTCGATTGGATTTGGTTGAGTATTCCTGCCCAGATGGTAGAAGGGGTAAGTCTAGATGTGATAGACTTTTGGTTATTTCCTTTGATTGTTGGCCTGAGGCCTACTTATGACCTGCGTGTGTTGTTTGGATTCTGGTCGTGTTGACCGAGGAATAGTGGTCGTGTAGGCCTTGTATGCAAGTTCCATATTGTCACCCGTACAGGGGAGATACTGCCGGATTTTTGTCTGGTGGGGACTCCCCCGAGGCGTGACAAGAAGCGGCTAGGACTATACTCAATGCATATTCTTTACCTAGCTACTTGTGGGCGGAAGCGGTCAACACCGCTTGCTATATCCAAAATAGAATTTTAATTCATAGGTTTTTAGGAAAACCCCCATTTGAATTATGGAGTGATACAATTCCAACAATTCACTATTTCAAAGTCTTTGGATGCAAAGTTTACATTTTAAACACCAAAGACAACCTCGGTAAATTTGAATCCAAAGTGGATAAAGGAATCCTAGTTGGATACTCATCCACTAGTGTAGGGTATAGAGTTTATAATAAAAGAACTCAAAAGATTGAGGAATCCTCAAATGTGCAATTTGATGAAACTTCAAATACTTACCGTAGGAAATCCCCTATTGATAATGATATCAATGACAAAAATCAAGAAATTACCCAAAAAATTCAAGATTTGACTTTAGGGGGTAATGATCAAGGGGGAGAGTTAAATCAAGGGAGAGTAAGAGGTGATTTCGATGATGAAAGAAGGGTTGAGGATAATTATGATCAAAATCAAGTTAATACACCTCCTAGAACAATAAGAGTTCATCAAAATCACCCCTTAGATCAAGTTGTAGGTGAATTATCTCAAGGTGTTAGGACTAGATCATTTCATAGAGCTCCCTCTAGTCATATAGCCCTCATCTCCCAAATTGAGCCCAAAACAATCAATGATGCATTACTTGATCCGGATTGAATCTTAGCAATGCAAGATGAATTGACTCAATTTGAAAGGAGTCAAGTATGGGAGTTAGTTTCTAGACCTAATAATAATACTATCATTAATACGAGATGGATTTTTAGGAACAAGCTAGATGATCAAGGCAATATAACTAGGAATAAGGCAAGATTAGTTGCTAGGGGCTTCAATCAAGTTGAAGGATTTGATTATGATGAAATATATGCCCCGGTTGCTAGGTTAGAATCCATTAGAATCCTATTAGGATATGCCTCTTACATGAGCTTTAAACTCCATCAAATGGATGTAAAGTCGGCATTCCTAAATGGGTTTATTAAGGAGGAAGTATATGTAGAACAACCTCCCGGGTTTGAAAATATAGACTATCCAAACCATGTATTCAAGCTTAAAAAGGCTTTATATGGTTTGAAACAAGCTCCCCGAGCTTGGTATGAAAGATTGTCATCTTTCTTTGTTAAATACCGAAATTTAAAACACTAAATTAAATGGCCAAAATTAAGAAAATAATCTTAGAAATTATTTTCGGAATTTTTGGAGAATTTTAGAAATTTTTATGGAATTTTTCGGGAATTAAACGGGGTTTATACGGGGTATTTATAGGGATAATTAATTTAATGGGAAAGGTTAGGGAATTATTAAAAAAAAACTAATCTAGGTTAATTGGGGTAATCTGGTTTATCGCGCTCAGCTTTTTCTTTCTCGCGATTTCCTCACCGTAACTGCCCCTCCGCCGCCTCCTTCTCCTCGCGACACTGACACCTTCCCCCCCCCCGAGCCTTCTTCTCCTCGCGTTTGCAACCACACCGACGTCCTCTACCGTCTCCTTCTCCGCGCGCGCCCCCTCTCTTTGTTTCGTCGAGCCGCGCTGCCGTCGGCAGTGCTGCCTCTCCTCCTTCTCCTTCGGCATTGACGGCGGCGGTGGCACAGAGCCAAAGGCAGGCGCTTTCTCTTCCTCGCATCCGCGTCCGCAGCCACAGACCACCGCGCCTCTTTCTTTTCCCCCACCGCACCGCAGCCAGCGTCATCGGACTTATTCCCTCCTCACCGAGCGACGCTTCCTCGCCGGTGCTCACGGACGAGTCGACGGTGAGGCGGGTGGTGAAAATTCGCCGTCTGACCTCAAGAGCGGGTAAATCTCTGTCCATTCCGTTCTTTCCACCTACGGGTTGTTCGAATCTAGGGATTTTGGGGTTTCACTATCGATCGTACGGAGTTAATGGTGGAAAAGAGTAGCTCGTGGAAGGGAGCTGTTTTTCTCCGATTTGTGCCGGAGGTTGGTGAGGGTTGTGCCATGGGGTAAGCCTTGGTGTATCGTCGTTCACAGCAGTTGGTAAGAATGGTTTACTGTGGTTCACAACAAAATTGAGTGAGTTGACTGTGAGGGTTGAGGTGTTCTATTTGGGTGGTTTTGGTCAACTGTGTAAGGGTTGGATAAATTAGTGGAATTGGAAATTGATTTGGGTTAATTGGGTATGTAAGCGATTAAGTATTCGATTTGTCGAATTGCATATTGTGCTTAACAATAATTATCTTTGTATCAGATTTGACGAGGCGGTGTTCACTGCCGTGACGATTTGGTTCTTTTTTTCATGATATTTTATCAAAGTATTTTGACTTGTCTTTTTGATATAGTCATGTTGATATGCTAGATAGTTATAGCTTGCAATAGTTTTCATGTTTATCTACCTTGCATGTTATTATGCCTATTTGACACATGCATTTGATCAGTTTATAGTTATACTTTCCCTGTTTTACTTGGATCATGTATATGTACCTTTTTATTGTGCATATTATTCGGATACGTATGTTAGTTGGTATTACATGCTTTAGTGTCATGCACCATCTTGCATGATTGCATGCTGGCTGGACGGGGTTCCATTATTGTTGAGCCCGCAGCCAGTTACATGGCCTGCACACACTGCCACTCATGGGTTAGTGGTACATCAGGAGGGTGTGTGCAGTTGCTCTATGTCGAGCTCGGCGGTCCACTCATAGGTAGCGGCAGCGTGTAGTAGCGGCGAGGATCCCTCCTTTGGTCTATGACAGGAGATGAGAGCTTAGCTCCCCACTCTATTTAGGGGCAGGAGGATAGGTGTACTCGACAAAGATCCTCGGCCCACTCGGTCACTCGAGCATGATGGCGAGTGCACAGAGTCATAGCCCTACCCACTCGGCTTCACCATCAGCGTGTGAGGCGGTGGTAGCATCGAGGTGACCATGTCATTTGCACGGCATGCATTTTTGCACGGATTGCATTTGTATTGTGTTTGCTGCATTATTGTATTGATGCCTTGGATGTTGCATATGATTGTCATGCATACAGGATTCATATTCATATATGATGATGACTTTATCTCTTATAGTAGGACACATGCTCCTATATCAGGGTAGGAGATTAGTGAGTCTGATTCTTTTGCATTTATTTCTTTCTTACCATATATATGAGGCTGTACTGACATGATTAGTATTATTAGCTATATCTTTCTATTCATATCGATAAATATCCGCTAAGTTCTTTGAACTTATCCCGTGGTTTTATATTTATTTCAGGATGATGCTGTCAGGAGAGTCCAACTGCCAATCCCCCTCGTCGAAATAAATAGGTTTTATTGGTCTATTGGTTTTTGGATTTTGTATAGAGGATATGTATAGGTCCTGATGTTGTGGTTATGTACTTATGGAAGTTTGGGAATAATTGTGGTGTCCTTATGGACTATTCAAGTAGTTTGGTTGTATGTTCCTGCTCAGATGGCAGAAAGGGTAAGTCTAGATGTTATAGACTTCATTTATTTACTATGATGGTTGGCCTGAGGCCTTATGATTTGCGTGTGTAGATGTTTTTGTTCCGGTCGTGTTGACCGATGTATAGTGGCCGTGTAGGCCTTGTATAAAAATTGATATTGTCACCCGTACAGGGGAGATGCTGCTGGATTTTTGTCTGGCGGGGACTCCCTCGGGGTGTGACAATTTATTTGGTATTAGAGTCAGGTTTCCGAGTTCCTTAGGGTCTTTGGGTTTATGGAGTTCGCCAAGTTTGGTAGGTTAACTGGGTATTTTCGGAGTTGTACGGATTTTCGATGATTTTTATGTTTCGGAAATTCGAGGTATTATTGACGAGGTCAATATGGGGGATTTGGCGGTGACAGGACATCTCCAGACAGCTAACAGGTAAATAAATTCTAGAAAATTTCCTAGATTTAGTACATATTTATATTGGTTATGCGGTGATATCATGTTTTATCTAGTATTGTTTTAACCTGATATTTGTTGGACAATTAGATTTTTAGGTTGCTGGTTTATAGATAGCATTTGGTTATAAATTGCTATTACTGCTATACGTAGGTTGTTATCATTGTGATATAAATGATAAGATATATTGGTAGATGTTTACCTCTTAGGATTTGACTAGTATTAGGATTATTAGACTAGTTGAATAATATGACTAAGATGGATAAATTCGTAGAAGGTATGAGGACATGATTACATAGCTTATGTAGTTTAGAGTATATATAAGCATATGATGCTTTATTTATATATTGCCTCGACTTTGTTCTGGCATTGACTTTGATCTGGCATGACCCTTTAGATATACCCTAATTAATTTCGGCTATTGATTGCCATTGGTATGACTATGCTGTCGTTTATTAGACAACATGTTATATGTTTATGGTTATGAGTTTTTGCGGTGGATACCATGATTAAGACTAGTAGAAATAGAATAACTTAGATGAAGTTATTCTGTAGGAGCGGATCTCAGGAATGAAACAACATTAGTGGAACCCTAGGTGTTGGAACCCTAGGTGTAATAACCCGGATGTGCATATTAGTATATGTTTATACATTTACTATTTCAGCTGATATGGTGATCGGATTAGTAGAGGTCATATGATTAGGATGCGATTAATCCTTAGACGGTATATAATGTTGTTTATATTTATCGGCTGCCAACAATATCACCCATTCGTGGTTGAGGAAAGTTACAGTAGAGTTTCCCTAAAGGGGCTTTTGTGTATTTGAGGTCGAATAGGTCTCCCATGTATGGTTGAGATAATCTACTGTAAGGGTATACTCTTGCGTTATTCGTTCAGAGTTGGTGATAATCGGATTCGTATGATGTCTGTAGCAAGATAGCTACTTTACGTCTTAAGTACCCACGAGATATGTTCGTGGTAGCAGATTGGGGCATGCATGATTGAACTGGTAGGACGATATAATTTAGGCTTAACCCTCTTGAAGGGCTTGATAGTAGATTTGTGGCCTTTATTGGCTTTGATAGGCGTTTCCTGTTAGTTGGGACGAAACCCTATGATTAATCGTCTCGACGTGATTATTAGTGGACTTATGATTTTGATCGACCTTGATACCGATCATGTTAGAAGGGTTGGAATGCTAGATTTAATCATCTCGACTTATTTATTTATAAGTTGATGATCTTTATCGTATTTGATAAACATTTCGTATTAGAGGTGTTGAAACCCTAAGCCGCCTCAATGGGTTTAATTATAGATCGATGATCTTTGTCGACGCGTCGATGATCATTTTATCGATGTATTGGATAACCCGAGGTTTAACAACCTAGGATGATCATTGCTCACGCGCGACCTATTGGTGATAGTATGCTAATGCTGCGATCGATAATTAGATATTTATATACACCGTCTATCCACGAGTCTCATTCGTGGTAGCATATAGTTGCGCGTAGACCGTGCTATTGATTGTCGGCCCATGGGTTACGTTCGAGGTAGCTCATAGATAGTTTCCTTTTTGTGTGAGAGCCACGAGACTTTATCGTGGTATCTGGATGTGCACTGCTTGTTGCAATGGTTGTGTATGTTGCAGGTATATTTATTATACTGCTGATTAGGTTAGTTGCAGACTGATATTGGTACTCTGAGGGTTGGGTTACTCTAGCTTGTTTCCTGTGACTTCCATTATGTGCATTATGATTATGCACTATTGTCTATACATCCACAGAGTGGTTGTATACACCCCCTCCTCACATATATTCTAGGTTAATTGATGGAGGACGTGTCATGTTGACCTACCTTCGAGTCGCTCAGAGAGTTCCTTGCCATGCTTGTCCCACTGCATCGTCGAGATGCTGCTTTATTTACTTTATTGGTGTTGCATTTTATTATGCACTTTGGATTTTGTCGCAGTTTGATTTAGTGTCATAAAACTATTTTACTTTAATGGATATATGTTTAGTCGTGCATGCATGCAGTTATTAAAATACTAGTATTACTATAATTATTTCGAGGTTTTTACCAGATTTGGTCTATGTATTTCGGAATATTATCACTAAGGGGCTCCTCTGTTATTTGGATGACGGATATGCCCCCAGGACGTGACAATTTTATTGGTTTACGGTTTTGGTTTATGGGTTTTGTGTTTCGAGGATTTGATTTCCCTTGGATTTTTGGGAGTTCTCGGGTTTTGGGACCAGGCGAGCTGAAGGATATCTCTGAGCTATAGGAAAAGTATTGTCTTTAGTAGTTACGGTACTTTTGTGGCTAGGAAAACTATTGACTTAGTGAAATTGCCCCTACTCATGGGCGTGGACGAGTTCGACGACGTATTGATCTTGAGTAATCTAATGATGATTTCAGAGGTGGATTCTTTAGAGGTGTCGATGTCGAATTAGGAAGCTAGGAATATGGCCTGCTAGTCATCCATTTGAAGGTCAAGGAGTAAACCCTCAGAAAATATCAGTCCCTACTATTAGTGATTTGGTTATGGATAAGACGTGTATGCGTACACTGGTTAAGATGATGAAAGATCGTTTTACCTTATTATAGGAGGTATTGGAGCGGACATTTATCTGTCCCAGAATTTCTTCCAGAAAAGATCCGGAACTCTTTGTTAAAAGAGAGATGGACCTTTGAGGTTATGCATCGATTATCGATGATAGAATGCGGTAGTTGTGGAAGGAAAGGAATATCCTTCATTGTGGATATATATGATCTATTTAGATCAGCTATAGGATACCTATATATACTCTAGGATTGATTGGTGACTGGTGTGATGATATTGTAGTGACATGGTGTCCTACAATTATCATTGTCGTTGTGATGATTTTTATATCATCAGCTTAGAGTAAAGAGAATACATGTGTGTAGCGATGACAATTTCATACTTGGTATGAATTGTTTGAGCTTTTGATTATCTTATTAGACTTATTGACGACTTAGTCGTCTAGGGATTTGGGAAGTCGTGTATTCTGGACACGATTGGATTAGTTGTGGTCGTTGGAGTTGCGTAACTTGGCCACTGTTGATGGTGATAGTAGGAGTTGCGCACTCGGCCACCGTAGATGGTGGTTTTTCTGGTATTGATTTGATTATTACCATAGATATGGATAGGATGCTCTAGCGGTACTACATCGCTGACTGGTTGGACCAGGAAGGTGATGGAATTTACTTGGTCTGAAGCTTGTGAAACTAGTTCAGGGCTCAGACGATGGTTGATTTTTACGCGGTGTTGATTAATCATCTTTGGTGTGGAAGGAAGGGTAGTGTATATGGATGCAATCTTTCGGGGATCGTAGCGATTCCAATGCTATTGAATAAGACGTATCCTAAGCATACGGCAGATAAAGGACTGCGAGATAAGCCGTCATATATATGACGTGGACTTAGCAGTGATTATGTTGTTTTGTAGAGGTGAAGAGCAGGAATGCTCATGGAGTTTTGGCTAGCTACTGGATAGCTACTAAAGAGTAGCTGGAACACAAATGGTTGTAACAAGTTAGGTCATAATAGCCTCCCATGCACTTACAGAGTGTGTGGTGGAGTGGATTTTAGACGGTAGATGGACTATCCTCTCTGACTCCGAGGAGGATAATGGTTTCCGGAGTTGCATTAGTTTAAGGAACAGATGCTTCAGGAAATTCCGATTCCGGAAAGGAAGTGGAAGCATTTCATTATGGATTTTGTGGTGGGTTTGCCTAGGACACATCGAGGCCATGACGCGATTTGGGTAGTCGTTGATCGACTAACCAAATCCGTGCACTTCTTAGCGATTCGGAAGACTGACTCTTTGGATCGTTTGACAGAGTTATATTGTCGGGATATCATGAAATTGCATGGTGTCCTTTGAGCATTATATCAGATAGAGATCCCTGGTTCACGTCTCGGTTTTGGATCTGCGAGCCTTAGGCATGCGGCCGTTTAGTAATCTTGCATTCCATCCACAGATAGATGGACAGTCTGAGCGGACCATTTAGATACTAGAGGATTTGCTGGGGTCCTGTGTTATGGATTTCGGGGGCAACTGGGAGGACCAGTTGCTAGGACCCATAGAGCTCAGTATGAGACAGGGTTGGTCCGTACTATCAGATGTAGGATGGCAGAGACGCAGGATCATCAGAAGAGTTATGCAGATCGGAGACGGAGACCTCGGGAGTTATCTATTGGTGACCAGGTCTTCCTGCGAGTCTCACCCACGAAAGGGGTGAAGGGATTTGACCTCCGTGGTAAGTTAGCTCCAAGGTACATTGGGCCTTTCGAGATTTTAGTGAGGATCGAGCGTTAAATCGATAGCGCTACCACCGTCTTTAGTTTGGCGTATCCATGATGTGTTTCATGTGTCTATGCTGAGGAAGTATGTGCAAGACTCTACACATATTCTATCAGATGTGTCGGGTTTCATTCAACCTGATGCTACTTATGCGGAGGTTCCAGTACGAATTTTGGATCACAAGGAACGACAGTTACAAATTAAGATAGTGCGGCTTGTCAAGGTCGGGTAGAGTCACCTCACAGATGAGGTGGCAACTTGGGAGCTTGAGGAAAAGATCATAGCTCAATACCCCACTTAGTCACTTGAGATGTGTGACTGGTCTCGGATATCCGAGATGGTTGTTGTGACATCTCGTGCATCAGACTCATTATGCATTTGAGTAGGAAATTTGGGGACCAAATTTTTGTTAGTGGGGGAGAATGTTAAATACCGAAATTTAAAACACTAAATTAAATGGCCAAAATTAAGAAAATAATCTTAGAAATTATTTTCGGAATTTTTGGAGAATTTTAGAAATTTTTATGGAATTTTTCGGGAATTAAACGGGGTTTATACGGGGTATTTATAGGGATAATTAATTTAATGGGAAAGGTTAGGGGATTATTAAAAAAAAAACTAATCTAGGTTAATTGGGGTAATCCGGTTTATCGCGCTCAGCTTTTTCTTTCTCGCGATTTCCTCACCGTAACTGCCCCTCCGCCGCCTCCTTCTCCTCGCGACACCGACACCTTTCCCCCCCGAGCCTTCTTCTCCTCGCGTTTGCAGCCACACCGACGTCCTCTACCGTCTCCTTCTCCGCGCGCGCCCCCTCTCTGCTGTTTCTCGTCGAGCCGCAAGCGCCGGCGGCCAGGCCACTGCCTCTCCTCCTTCTCCTTCGGCATTGACGGCGGCGGTGCCACGACCGAGCCAGAGCAGTGCTTTCTCTTCCTCGCGCCCGCGTTCGCAGCCACAGACCACCGCGCCTCTTTCTTTTCCCCCACCGCACCGCAGCCAGCGTCATTGGACTTATCCCCTCCTCACCGAGCGACGCTTCCTCGTCGGTGCTCACGGACGAGTCGACGGTGAGGCGGGTGGCTGGAAAATTTCGCCGATGCAGCCTCAAGAGCGGGTAAATCTCTGTCCATTCCGTTCTTTCCACCTACGGGTTGTTCGAATCTAGGGATTTTTGGGGGTTTCACTATCGATCGTGGAGTTAGTCGTGGAAAGAGTAGCTCGTGGAAGGGAATTTTCTCCGATTGACGTGAGGTTGGTGAGGGTTGTGCCATGGGTAAGCCTTGGTGTATCGTCGTTCTGGGTTGGTAAGAATGGTTTCGTGGTTCACAACAAAATTGAGTGAGTTGTGAGGGTTGAGGTGTTCTATTTGGGTGGTTTTGGTTCATCGTAAGGGTTGGATAAATTAGTGGAATTGGAAATTGATTTGGGTTAATTGGGTATGTAAGAAACCGATTAAGTATTCGATTTGTCGGTGAATTGCATATTGTGCTTAACAATAATTATGCTGTATGCAGATTTCGGTCACGAGGCAGGTTCACGGTCGTGACGATTTGGTTCTTTTGCGGATATTTTATCAGGCGGGTATTTTGACTTGTCTTTTTGATATAGCCATGTTGATATGCTAGATAGTTATAGCTTGCAATAGTTTTCATGTTTATCTACCTTGCATGTTATTATGCCTATTTGACACATGCATTTGATCAGTTTATAGTTATACTTTCTCTGTTTTACTTGGATCATGTATATGTACCTTTTATTGTGCATATTATTCGGATCGTATGTTAGTTGGTATTACATGCTTTAGTGTCATGCACCATCTTGCATGATTGCATCTTTGGTAGACGGGTTCCATTATTGTTGAGCCCGCATGACGATTACATAACTCGCACACACTGCCACTCATGGGTTAGTGGTACATCAGGAGGGTGTGTGCAGTTGCTCTGTCAGGCTCCGCTGGTCCACTCATGGGTAGCGACGAGGCAGCGTGGTAGCGGGCAGGGATCCCTCCTTTGGTCTATGACACCGGGAGATGAGAGCTTAGCTCCCCCACTCTATTTGGGGCAGGAGGATAGGTGTACTCCGACAGCATCCTGTCCACTCGGTCACTCAGGAGCAGTGATGGCAGAGTGCACAGTTGTCATAGCCCTACCCACTCGGCTTCACCATCGCGTGTGAGGCGGCTGACTGGCATCAGGGGTGACCATGTCATTTGCACGGCATGCATTTTTGCACGGATTGCATTTGTATTGTGTTTGCTGCATTATTGTATTGATGCCTTGGATGTTGCATATGATTGTCATGCATACAGGATTCATATTCATATATGATGATGACTTTATCTCTTATAGTAGGACACATGCTCCTATATCAGGGTAGGAGATTCAGGTGAGTACAGTTCTTTTGCATTTATTTCTTTCTTACCATATATATGAGGCTGTACTGACATGATTAGTATTATTAGCTATATCTTTCTATTCATATCGATAAATATCCGCTAAGTTCTTTGAACTTATCCCGTGGTTTTATATTTATTTAAGGATGATCTTTGTCGGGAGAGTCCATGCCAATCCCCTAAATCGAAATAAATAGGTTTTATTGGTCTATTGGTTTTTGGATTTTGTATAGAGGATATGTATAGGTCCTGATGTTGTGGTTATGTACTTATGGAAGTTTGGGAATAATTGTGGTGTCCTTATGGACTATTCAAGTAGTTTGGTTGTATGTTCCTGCTCAGATGGCAGAAAGGGTAAGTCTAGATGTTATAGACTTCATTTATTTACTATGATGGTTGGCCTGAGGCCTTATGATTTGCGTGTGTAGATGTTTTTGTTCCGGTCGTGTTGACCGATGTATAGTGGTCGTGTAGGCCTTGTATAAAAATTAATATTGTCACCCTGCAGGAGATCTTGTCGGATTTTGTCGGGACTCCTTGTCACGCCCGAAGAGACCCCGCCGAAAATCCGACAAAGATCTCCATGCGGGTGACAATCCAAATTTTACATACAAGGCCTACACGGCCACTATACATCGGTCAACACGACCGGAATCCAAACTCACATGCAGTTATATAATTTGGCCTCAGGCCATCAACCAAAATAAATGATAAGCAGTCTACCATAAATCGACTTACCCCTTCTGCCATCTGGGCAGGAATACTCACCAAAATCCAATTAAACGAAAATCCGAATACAAAATCAATCTCCAAACCTATACATGTCCTCTAACCAAAATATCCAAACCATAAAGCAAATATCAAAAATAAAACATTTACGACGAGTGGGGTCCGACAGCTGCACTCTCCTGACAGCTTCATCCTGAAATAGATATAAATCAACGGGGTGAGTTCAAAGAACTCTGCGGGTATAGTAGATATGCAAAATAAGGTATAGCTAACAATAAAAATATCATGCCAGTACAGTCTCACATAAATTGGGTATGCAAGCAAGAAGTACAAAATGACTGTACTTACCTGAATCTCCTACCCTGATATAGGAGCATGTGCCTGACTAGAAGTAATAGAGTCCTGACCATATATAAACATGTATCCTGTATGCATGACAATCATATGCACATCCAAGGCATCAATACAATAATGCAGCAAACACAATACAAAATGCAATCCGTGCAAAATGCATGTCGTGCCAATGACATGGTCACCCCTGATGCCAGTCAGCCGCCTCACACGCAATGGTGAAGCCGAGTGGGTAGGGCTATGACAACTGTGCACTCTGCCATCGCTTGCTCTGGTGGCCGAGTGGGCGAGGATCTTTGTCGGAGTACACCTATCCTCCTGCCCCAAACATAGTGGGGGAGCTAAGCTCTCATCTCCCGGTGTCATAGACCAGAGGAGGGATCCCTGCCCGCTACCACGCTGCCTCGTCGCTACCCATGAGCGGACCAGCGGAGCCTGATAGAGCAATTGCACACACCCTCCTGATGTACCACTAACCCATGAGTGGCAGTGTGTGCAGGCCATGTAACTGGCTGCGGGCTCAACAATAATGGAACCCCGTCCAGCCAACATGTAATCATGTAAAAATGGTGCATGATACTAAAGCATGTAAATCCTACTCAAAATACCTATCCGAATAATATGTACAATCAATATGTACATATTCATAATCCAAATAATTATGATCCAAGTCAAACAGGGAAATATAATCATATCCTATCACATGCATGTATCTAGTAGGCACCAAAAGCATATCAGGCATATAAACATGAAAAATTATTGTAAGCTATCCTAACTAGCATATCAACTTAACTTAATCTAAAAGTTAAGTCAAAATACCCGCCTGAATATATATCCGCAAGAATGAAACCGTCACGACTGGGGACCTGCCTCGTGACCGAAACCTGCATATAACATAACTATAGTCAAGCACAAAAATACAATTCACCGACAAATCGAATAATTAATCGATTTCCTTTATATCCCAATTAACCCAAATCTCATATCCTCCGAACCATACCGATCAACCGAATAACTCTGGAATCAACCCAAATCGACCAATCAAGCTTACCCACCCTAGAAATTCCATCGACAGCCACTCCTTTCCCAAATTAGATCCCCAACTAAAATTTACAGTGTCTCAACGATTGTTCACAGCCAATCCTTGCACGACCACCTACAAAACAAAACCCTTACAGCCCCTCTCAGCCGTCCCCAATTCCTTCCCTACTGCCCTACTCACCGGCACCATCAACACTCACCGATCACTGCCCAAAATCAACTAGCCAAAAAATAAAACTAAGTACTTACCGAAATCTCCACTCTCACCAGCGACACCAAGGGAGCTCGCGGCGGCGGAAGGCAAGCGGTTGCCGGAGGGATGGCCGACTGCAAGACACAGGCGGCTGCAGACGGACGCGGTGGAGGAAAGAAAAGAGGGCGTCGGGCGACGAAGGACAAGACCGAGAAGAGGGTCATGACGGCTGCCATGCAAGGCCGGCTGCCGCGAGGAAGAAGGGAAGGCTCGGCGGAAGAACTCTCGCGAGAAGGAACTGCCGAAAGAGAATAACCGCGGTGCGGTGGGGAAAAAGGGAAATAGAAAAAGAAATAAAACTTAGGGTTACCGGTTTAGGTTAATACCCCCTTAAATAAAGTCTATCTATTTTATCCCCGTAAAAATCTCGTACAGAGTCCGTTTAAATCCAGAAAAATTTCAAAAAAATTTCTAAAATTCCCTAAAAATCCTGAGATATTTCCAAGATTATTTCCTTAATTATTGGGTCATTTAATTTAGTGTTTTAAATCCCCATATTTAACATTCTCCCCCACAAATAAAAATTTGGTCCCCAAATTTCCTACTCAGATGCACAACGAGTAAGAAATACCACAAGTACTGAAAATATACCTCACGTTAATGTAACGACCTGACCCCTATTGGCGGAATTCAGTGACCCCTATTGGTCGACGACCTGACCCCTCTCGGGGCGTGACAACTTTAGTTGGATCACTTGGTTACCAGGATTCATAAACTTTAGTACTTAGCCTGGAGGTCTAGAGTTCGAATCTTGGGGAAGGCAAAAACCCACTTCCAAGGGTGGGAAGACCAGGTGGGTAACGACGGGCCAACAGGGGCGACGGTCGTCGACCAATAGGGGTCACTGAATTCCGTCAATAGGGGCCAGGTCGTTACATTAAAAAGGCGCCTTTTTATTGTAACGACCGGGCCCCTATTGGCGGAATTCAACGACCTCTATTGGTCGACGACCGTCGCCCCTGTTGGCCCGTCGACCCCTATTGGTCGACGACCTGGCCCCTATTGGCCCGTCGTTACTCACATGGACTTCCACCTGAAGTGAGTTTTGCCTTCCCAGATTGAACTCAGCCTCGGGCTAAGTACTAAAGTTTATGAATCCTGGTAACCAAGTGATCCAGGATCACTTGGTTACCAGGATTCATAAACTTTAGTACTTAGCCTGGAGGTCTAGAGTTCGAATCTTGGGGAAGGCAAAAACCCACTTCCAGGGGTGGGAAGACCAAATGGGTAACGACGGCCCAGCAGGGCGACGATGCGTCGACCAATAGGGGTCACCAATTCCGCCAATAGGGGCGGTCGTTACATTATCACTTGGTTACCAGGATTCATAAACTTTAGTACTTAGCCTGGAGGTCTAGAGTTCGAATCCTAGGGAAGGCAAAACCCACTTCGGGGTGGGAAGACAGGCCAAATAGGGTGATAGGAATTGATAGGGGCCAGGTGCCAATAGGGGCCCGGTCATTACAATAAAAAGGTGCCTTTTATTGTAGCCGCCTGATGAAATTGTGACTGTGATTGTCAACAGCCGTCGCCTGTTCGGAGTCGGTGACCCCTGTTGGTCAACGGCGTCGCCTGTTGGCGTCGTTACTCACTGGACTTTCACCCTCGAAGTGGTTTTTACCTTCTCAGATTCAAACTCTAGACCTTCCAGTACTAAAGTTTATGAATCCTGGTAACCAAGTGATCAAGGATCACTTGGTTACCAGGATTCATAAACTTTAGTACTTAGCCTGGAGGTCTAGAGTTTGAATCATGGGGAAGGCAAAAACTCACTTCCAGGGGTGGGAAGTCCAGGTGAGTAACGACGGGCCAACAGGGGAGACGGTCGTTGACCAATAGGGGTCACCGAATTCCACCAACAGGGGCGACGGTCGTTGACCAATAGGGGTCACCGAATTCCGCCAACAGGGGCCCGGTCGTTACATTCTTGGTCTCTAAGGGGTTTAGAAGAGGTCAAGTAGACCAAACTCTCTTTATTAAATCAAAGTCTAAGGATATCTTTGTATCTCAAGTATATGTAGATGATATTATTTTTGGGTCAACAAATGATGAGCTCCTTCAAGACTTCATCAAAAATATGGAAAATGAGTTTGAGATGAGTCTAGTTGGGGAACTAATTTTCTTCCTAGGTCTACAAGTCAAACAAATAAATGAAGGAATTTATGTATACCAAACCAAATATGTTAAGGAAATGATTAAGAAATTTTGTTTGGAAAACGTTAAGGTAGTTTTAAGCCCAATGGCAACTAATACAAAAATAGATAATGATCATGAAGGAAAACAAATTGACCTTAAACTCTATAGGAGTATGATTGGTAGCCTTTTGTACCTAACCTCTAGTAGATTCGATATATTATTTGCGGTAAGTATGTGTGCAAGGTACCAATCATGTGTTAAAGAGTCCCATTTAGTGGTCGTTAAGAGAATCTTAAGATATATCAAGGGCACACTAAATGTAGGACTTTGGTACCCTAGGACAAAATCTTTTGATTTAATTGGGTACACCGATTTCGACTATGCGGGTTGCAAGTTGGATCGGAAGAGTACTAGTGGTGGATGTCAATTTCTTGGATCCTCCCTAGTGAGTTGGAGTAGTAGAAAGCAACCTTGTGTTGGTTTTTCAACCACCGAGGCCGAATATATGGCTATGGGTGGTTGTGTGGCTCAATTACTTTGGATGAGACACACATTAGAGGATTATGAGCTACATTATTCCAATGTAAAAGTTTATTGTGATAATGTGAGTACCATAAACTTAACCAAAAATCCGATACATCACTCTAGAACTAAGCACATTGAAGTGAAGCATCACTTCATTAGAGATCATGTGGCTAAGGGGGACATTGAACTTAATTACATAGAATCTAAGTCCAACTTAGCCGACATATTCACCAAGGCTCTCCCCGAAGCGGAATATTCATCACTAAGGAGAGAACTTGGGATATGCTTAGTAGAATAGAGGTCTAGGTTTGCATGATCCTATAGAAATTCTAGGATTTATACCTTTAAGCATCTCACAAAACACCTCAAAAACCATGATTTTTGTATTGAGCCACTTAGACAACATGTGAGATGTTAGGAAGATGCATTGGGTCATCATGCTTGTTATGATGCATTACTATGAACCAAGTGTCATCTAGAGACATTAATCCTTCATTTGTGCAAAAGGTTGGAATCCGTCAACCTAGCGGCCCCTACCAGCCCGCCCTCAGGCCATTGTAAGGGAGGTAAATCACGGTGGGCCTTTGGCCCTTGAGACTAGTAACCAGCGCATGGAGGGACGGAACCCTCGCTTTTGTGAGGGATTGACCCATTGTCTATTTGTGCAACTTTCTGCATGCGCTAGCCACTAGCCCCTTCCCGCGGGGGCAACATTAATCCTTCATTGGACCAATCATTGGGAAGGCTTATGCACAATTGATGTGCATATAGCTCCAAGAATATGATTGGAAATGTCAAATAAAATATAATTTAAACTATGTTTATCATACTTTGAAAAACAGTTTTCAATTGCTAAGCAAAAGTGATACAAAGTTTGTAAAATACTTAGAGGTTTTGCTAGGTTTCAAAATTGTATCATTTTCAAAATCTGGAAAACATATATTTTTTAAATTATTTTTCCTTGATATAAAATGATTTCAAAAATATGTACACAAAATTTCATAATTTTTTTGATGTTTCTAGAATTTTTGGCGCATTTCTGAAGTTGGGCTGAAAAATTTGAAAAATGGACTTCGGGCGTATCAGTCAACTGAATCATAATTCAGTCAACTGATACCTTGGTTTTTATGCATTTCAGCCTTATTTCTTGATCTTGAGTGTGCTATTAAGTGTTCTAACCCTATGGTATATTGACTTAAGTAATTAAAAGGGTATGAGACTATTTTATGTAATGTTCTAGGGGGAGTTTTATAATATAAATTCTTTCATTCCCTAAATTTATATTATTGGTGCAATGTTAGGACTTAACCTTCTAACTTTTTTATGTTTTGCTCCACATGTTATTCACACATCATGAACCATGTCTTGGATTAAGGGGGAGCCTCATATCGATCTTATGCTTTAGTTCAAGATATAACAAATTTAATTTTTTCATGAACTTATTATTGAATTCTTCTCTTTTTGATGTATGTCAAAGGGGGAGAAGGAATGTTTAAGTTAGAATTCATATTGGAAATACGATTATGTGCATGTGTTAAAGACCTAACTTAAATGATTATCAAACATCAAAAAGGGGGAGATTGTTGGTGCAACAATGCTCCAAGCATCTATATGTTTTGATGTTTGGATAATCATCTAAGTTAGACAATGCTTTGTGATCTAATTGTGAATGTGTTCAAGTGACAGGAAAATCCAAGTATGCATACTTGGTAAAGGCAAAGTCCAAGTGTGATCTTGGCAAGAGGAGTCTAAGGAAAGGGTTTGGCGACGTAAGACCAAGCATGTAGTCTTTGAGGCATAAAGTTCAAGCGGACCTTGGCAAAGAAAGTCCAAAGGCAAGTCTTAGCAGCGTAAGTCCAAGCATATAGTCTTGGCGGCATAAAGTCCAAGCGTACTTTGACAAAGGGAAACCCAAGACATGATAAAACTGAAGAAAGCTCTTGGAAGCAAGCGCAAAGGATGAACAAGTCGCGGACTTGGAGGGATCCTGGAGGTGCAAGGCTTAAGGAAGAGCTAGAAGGTTGAGTCTAGGTCTAATGAGTCAATTCAAGTATGAATTACTCATACTTAACGAGTATCAGTCGACTAATATGATGTAGCAATCGACTGATAGAGTGCTTGACTGAGTCAGGCTGAAAAAGCTGACGAGCAATCGACTGCCTAGTCTTGGCAATCGACTGATGTCGCCATCAGTCGACTGCCAAATAGTGGTAGTCGACTGATCAAGTCGACATCGGGCACAGAATGGGGTCTCACTCAATTGCACGCCGTGATCACTCGACTGATCACTCCATCAGTCGACTAATGGAGGGATCAGTCGACTGATGAGCCTGTCGTTGGATGATGATGCCTGTGAATCCCGTGAATTCAGCTATTCAGAAGTCATTAGCTGCGACGATAGTCGACTGATGTACAACATCAGTCAATTAATCGTGGCCCAACAGGAAAAACAACCCTCTCTCTATAAAAAGAGGGCTTGGGGTGCTTGAGAAGGTTAGTGCTTATATTCTGATCATTCTTTCAAGCTCCCACGAATTTCCTAAGCTTTCTAAGTGTTTTAATTCCCCTCCTCCTCTCTAATCTTCATCTTTATCTTTTGTAAGAAGAGGAGGGTTTTGTAAAAGAGAAGCTTCTTAGTGAAGATCGATTTGGGTTGATCCACCTGAAGGATTGCCGTGGAGTAGGAGTTTAATCTCCAAACCATGTTAAGTTCTTTGTGTTAGCATTGTATTTTCATTTATATTACTATTGTATTTGTTATGCTTCCGCTAACCATTTTTGTAGAAATAAAAAGAGGCTATTCACCCCCCCCCTCTAGCCTTCCAAGATCACCAACACAAACCACATAAAATCGTAATGTTTTTTGTGTCTTGTATTTGTTTGTACTTGTGCTTTTATTTTCGTTGTGCACTAACATGTTATAGATAAGCACAATCGAACAAGAATTGATGATCGCTATTCACCCCCCCCCTCCTCTAGTGCATTGACGATTCCAACAAGTGGTATTAGAGAAAGGTTGCTCTTCTATGGACTGATCATCGAGGGAGCTCAAAGTTAGAGGGAAAATTGAGTTCAACGATAGACTTGGACTTGACACAAGACTTCCACCACTTTGCGAGCTAGGAGGGTTCAGTCAATGGAAGTCAAGGATAGAGATGTTCTTTCAAATGAACATCGAGGAGTGGTTCACCCTAACAAAGGGCTTTAAAGCTCCAATGGATAATAAGGGAAGACTCCTCAAGAAGAAGTAGACTGAAGAACAAATCCAAAAGTCCAAGATAAATAAAAAGGTAGCAATAATTTTGGCTAGGTTAATACCTAAAAATGTATTGTATAGTATAGGTGAATTCAACGATGCTAAGGAGCTATGGAGAAAATTTATTGAGCTCCACGAGAATCGTTCACCGACACAAGTAGAAGAGGAGTCCAAGAAAGAGTGCTCCTCATCTCAAGCTCATGAGGACTCGAAAGTTGAGAGATGCTCAACATCTGAAGAGGAAGACTGCACATCCTCTCAAGAGCTTGAAGAATCAAAGAGGTGTTTGACATCCGGAGTAGAAGATTTCATGGAAGTCTCCACCTCTAGGATTGTGGGGGAGGAGATTAGGCCTTTCATGTCGGAGCAAGAGCAAGAGGGACCTTCCACATCTGAAAGAAATGAAGAACTAGACCACTATTCCCCTACGATGAAAGAAGGAAACTCAAGCTCAATATATAAAGATAAAAGTCACATAATATGCTTTGAGTATAGGGAGAGAGGTCACTATAAGAGCAAGTGCCTAAAGCAAATCAAGAAGAAAAGTCAAGTGGCACCAAATTCCTAGAAGATCAAGGAGGCTGAAGCCCCAACACGCAAGAGCAAAAAGCATATAGTGTGCTTCAAGTGCCAACAAAGAAGACATTACCGGACCCAATGTCCTAGGGGAGGCATCCTCAGAAGGACAAGGTGAAGAGCTCAAATGTAAGGGGAGCTCCTAAGGCAAATCGTAAGGCATCATTTAATAGTGCAATTACAATTATTAATGATAATATGAAGCATGCCAATAATAATTTACTTGCTATATATCATGAGAAGCATGCTAGTGATAAGGTATATTGTTTAGGTACTAA
This sequence comes from Wurfbainia villosa, assembly GCA_025175895.1. Lineage (NCBI taxonomy): Eukaryota > Viridiplantae > Streptophyta > Magnoliopsida > Zingiberales > Zingiberaceae > Wurfbainia > Wurfbainia villosa. The sequence goes on from CM046008.1 coordinate 5,297,575, forward strand.
ACATTACAACATTAGGCCTAAGGATAATACTAAACCAATCCCACCTAAGGATGATAGCAAGAACCTAGGCATTAATCCAAAGAAAAATAGACATATGCCTAGAAGGAAGAAGATGAATGTCCAAAGAAATGGACAAACTAAAATTGAAAATTTGGAGGTTGAAAATTAAACTTTAAGGTCTAAGCTTGATAAATTAGAGAAGATCCTTAGGAGAATGGAAACCATGTTTCTAGGGTTAAATGAACAAGGTCTAGGTGTTGGTAGGCAAGGATCATATAAGGACAAGAAAGGCTTCGGTCACAAGCCGAAGTCCAAGAAGACCATGTCAATCTACCATAATGTTCCATTTGATTATGAAAAAAATCCTAGGTCTAGGAGTGTTAAGGTCACAAGGGTGACCATCCCTAGAGTTGACCATGGCAAGTTTCTAGTGGCTAAGGGTTTAAAAAAACCTAGAAAAGCCACCAACAAGGTTACAAGAGAAGTTATCTCTGGGATTAACCTTGAAAAGACCATGATGACCAAGGCTTCCAAGCCTAGGAGGGTCATTAGGAAGGTATCAAGGGAAGTCATTCCTAGCGAATACCTTGTGAATCCAAGGATCTCTAATAGGTATTAAGTTCCTAGGAGCGTGATTTCCTCGTGCTAGATGGGTTAGGGTGTGTCAACCTCAAATGGATAGGTAGTTAACCTAACAATGGTGAAGTTGGTACTTTAGGACATTTTCAAGGTGATGGGATATCTTGAAAATGAATTTAAAATTTGATCCTAAAAAAATTTAGGAAACACCAATTGAATTATAAAAGATTGAAAAATTATCAAATTGACACAATTAGGTTAAAGGTCAATAGCATGCCAAGTCTGGGGTTTTGTCACACTTAAGGGAGTTAAGTTGTTGATTATGCAAACTGGATATAATGTTAGTAAATGACAACACTTAGGTATTTTTATACCTTGATACTATAAAATTTGTCATACTTTATTTGTCATATGCCTTGTCATAACATCGTATATTCACATGATCATTTTATAATGTTATGATTAGACTTAGGTTAATGATGTTATGATTATACTTAGAATCATTTTTATGCCATGACATAATGCATCATTGGCAAATGCTTTAATTATGCAATCAATTTATACCATGATCATCATTCATGCATTAGGCTAATTAATTTAAAATTAGGGACAATGACATTGATTTGAAGTCTCAAGATAAGGGAATCAAATTGGGTATGCCTAGATAAAATGCATGAACTCCTTAGATTAGGGAAAAAAACATTAATCCACATCTCACAACAACTATAAGAATAACTTGTGTGTGTTTTCATACACTCAAGACACATGTGAAATGTTATGACATAAGTTAAGTACAATGTGCTTATATGATGCATCAAAGTGAACTTAAGACTCATTAAATCATAAGGATAAATCATGAGGAAAGCTAGTATACAAGTCATATGTACTTAGCCCATTAACCATGATTCAATATAAGGTTTTTAAATCATTTTATAAAATCTTGGTGAAATCTGTCTTTTGATAACAATTACCATTGAGAATATTAACACAAAGTTAGATAAAATATTGAAGTTTTCAATGATTTTAAACTTTGTATTATTCTTTGAATTTAAAAGTTATTTTCATATAAAACTATTTTTCCCCTATAGTGTTTGTCATAAGTAATATGTCTATGAAATTTCATGATTTTTCAAAAATCATAGAATTACTTATATATTTCTGAAATTCAATCTGAAAAGCTGATAATTCTGATTTCTAAACTTTAACTAAACTAGTCGATCGATCACTTGGTGTGAAAGTAGATCATTGTTGATCGATATAGTTGGTATTAGGTCGATTCAGACCAAGGTCTATTCAGCCATTTATCAACACCCATAGACTATCCTAACTGCTCCTAACCCTATGATATACTTTGGAGAGTATTAGAAGGGTAAGAATTTCAGTGAAACTGAATAGGAGAGTCATTTAGGGTGAAATTGAATTTTAAGGGAGTTAAAGTTCAAGTTTGAATCTTTATTCTTATTTTTGATTGGTTAGATTTCCTATAGGCTTAGGGGGAGCAAGCTTTTAAGCGGAGTGTGTCTATCAAGGGATGATAGATGCATTTTTAATCAAAGGGAGTGAAGTGAAAAATGCTCTTCATTTAGTGATAAGGGTGTATCATTAGGGAGAATGAAGGCATGTAGGATAATTTTAACATAAGGGAGAGAATGAAGGATCTCATTGGAAGATCAGAAATTTTTTGATGTATGTCAAAGGAGGAGAAATGAAAGTGGTTTAAGTTAGGCTCAAGATGCTTAGAGCATAAAGATGTCCTATAAATCCAAATACACACAAAACCCTAAAAAATTCAAAATTTTGAAATTTTGAAGTTAGGAACTCTTCGTTATGCTTGGGCATAAGAAGAGGTAAGTTAGGATAATGGGTTAGCCTAACTTAAAAGTGTTGTCAAACATCAAAAAGGGGAAGATTGTTGGTGCAATCAACCTAGGTCATGATTGATCAGACTCGAGTGGAACTTGAGTAGTATTTTGATGTTTGACAATATACTTGAGTGTGGATGATAGCATGACTATGGGATGGTATGGGACATCTATAGCCAAAGAGGTCAAGGTTGATCAGATACTTGACGAGGGAGAAATCCAAGTCGGTCAAGAGTGATCAGAGACTTGGTGTTGGAAAGTCCAACTGGGAGTTGGCAAGGGAAATCCAAGTCAATTAAGGGAGACCGGACACTTAATGAAGTGAAGTCTCGATAGGTCACGAGATAACTGTGCTTGGCAAAGGAAGTCCTGATAGGTATTGGAGATTGTGTTTGGCAAGGGAAGACTTAGCTGATCAGGGGATCGAGCTTGGCAAGAGAAGTTCTGATAGGTCACAGTTGATTAGAGGCTAGGCAAGTGAGGAAAGCCCAAGTGTGGATGCTTGGCAAAGGGAAAGTCTAAGGATGGAGCCTTGGCAATGGAAGTCCCCGAGGCGATGCCTCTTAGCAATGGAAGTCCCCGAGGCAATGTCTCTTGGCAATGAGGAAGTCTCGGAGGCATGACCTCTTGGCAATGGAGAAGTCCCGAAGGCACAACCTCTTAGCAAAGGTAGACCCATTAGCATGACAAAGACGATGGAAGCACTTGAAGGATGGCGCAAGGATAAATGAGTCGTAGAGGACTCGGATAGATCCTAGAGGCATGAGGCTGATGGAAGTGATTAAAAGGCTTAGGTCTAGGCTAAGGGTACCCAATGACATGACAGCCGATAGAAGCACCTGAATGCTAGCGCGAAGGGTGAACGAGTCATGGAGGACTCGGATGGACCCTGAGGGCGTGAAACTGATGAAGGTGGCTAAAATGCTTAGGTTTGGGCCAAGGGTGGTTGATCAAGTATGAAGGGATCATACTTGGATCAAATCTCATGTTTATGGTTTAATAGTCGACTGGAGGTTTTGCCAAGTCGATTGGCCCAGTGTGGCTAGCTCCCCCTATGGGGCTCGATTTTCAGACTGAGTGCTCAGCATTGTATGGCTCGGGAAACAACCATAGTGCTCAGGAGTCGACTGCTATGGAGAAGCAATCGATTGGTCATTGGTGAGTCGACAAACAAGCTATATGCTCTGCAGTTGATTGCTAATTGGAAGCAATTGGCTAGCCAAGAAGAGGTTGGGCGATGGGAAGTCTGACTCGGCCACTGGTGCTCAGGAAACCTGAAGGTTGGTCGGGCGATGTGAAAAACAATAACTCCGACGCAGTCGACTGCTATAGTAGAGCAGGCGATTGGACACTTGAAAGCGGGCGATCAGAAGCAAGACACACTCGACCAACGCCTCGATTGTGCGAACAATAGTCAATTGAGGTTGTGAGTAGTGGACTGTTTTGTATCCATTGAACAGTGATCCAGAGAAATGACGATGTTAGTAGTTGTTGGATTCGAGCAATAGTCGATTGAGGGTGATGAGAAGTCGACTGGTCGGCAAGAAAGCAGCCTGACATGGTGCTTATAAAAAGACCTCGATGAGGAGATTTCCACAGCAATTCTTTGGGGGATTTTGAAGAGAAAGTGCATGTACAATTCCAGATCTTCAAAGCATTCCACAGCAACCAAACAAGCAATCAAAAGCTCTTCTTGTAAAGTGTTTTTTGCATTCAATTTTTGCTTAATACTTGTATTTGTATTTGTTTGGTTGTATTGTATTGTAAGCTTCCGCATTGTAAGAGGTTTCTCCACCTCTAGTGTGTTACCGAGAAGGAAAAGTTTATAGTAAGGGTAAATCACTAGAACGTCTCCGTGGAGTAGAAACTTGAGCTCCGAACCTCGTAAAATCATTGTGCAGTGCCTGTGTTTTTGTGTCTTATATTTGCTTGTACTTGTGCTTTTATTTCCACTGTGCACTAACGTGTTATAGACAAGCACGATCGAACAAGAATTGAGGATCACTTTTCAACCCCCCCCCCCTCCTGTCTAGCCCACCAATGGTCCCAACAGGCTTATCTACTTTGGAATTAGGCTTGTGACCCAAGCCTTTCTTGTCCTTTTATTGATTTTGCCTACCAAAACTTAAATTTTGCCCACTAGACCCTTTTTATCATATTTTCCATTCTATTGAGCATCTTTTCCAATTTCTCAAGCTTTGACTTCAAATCTTGATTTTCTATTTCTAACTTCTCCATTTTTTATTTTCATTATACTTTTGGGGATTCCTCTTCCTAGGCATAAGTCTAGTCTTTTTCGGATTAAGGCTTAGGTTTTTGCTATCTTTAGGTGTGGTAGTCATAGAGTTGATTATTCTAGAATTGCCCTTAGACCTAAATTCATAAGATTTTGTTGGGGATCTGTTGTCGCGCTAGAGAGGGGTGAATAGCAATTTCGATTTTGCTTTGATTTGATCGCGTGCTTATTTGCAAAATATTAGTGCACAGTAGAATATACAAAATAAAATACACAAACTGAAATACACCACAAGCATAACTCCAAGATATAAATGGTTCAAAACCTACGGTTACAACTCCACGACGAGCCCTAGTGTCCACACCACTATAGCTCTCTCCTTCTAGGTAACACACTGGAGGTGAAGAAACCTCATAAAAAAGTCTTACAACAATAAGAACACAAGATACAGCCAAAATAAGAAACAAATACAACAACAAATAAAGAACACTTTACAAGAGAACTTTTGATTTCTTGCTTGTTGGTTGCTTTGGATTGCTCTTGAAGGTCTAGAATGTAACAACACTTCCCCTTCAAAATCACCTTAAAAATTGCTTGTAAAATTATCCCTTTGTTGATCCTTTTATAACCTGCATCGAACTGATTTTACGCCCAACAGTCGATTGCCAAAAGGCACCAGTCGATTGCTCACCTATCCGTTATCTCACAACGGACCAATCCACGTTGGAATCTGCCCAACATATACCTCAGCAGTCGACTTTCCTTACTAGCAGTCGACGAGCAGTCGACTATTGTCTTGTAGTCAACTGGCCAGTTGACTACACAATAATCTATGGACTGCTACAGTGCCATCAGTCGATTGCCCATACATGGCAGTCGACTTCCCAAGGCCAGTTGACTAGTATAACCTCCAATCAACTGCCAGAGCTCAGTCGATAGTCAAGCCTCAATCAACTATACGACCAATCGACTAGGTCATAACCTCAATCAACTGCCCGAGTCAACTAGGCCTTCCAAGTGTCAAATACTCGACTAGTCGACTGGTAAACCTCAAGCATAAGATTCAACCCAATTATGATTCCCTCATACTTAATATTCATGCATAGCCTACACCTAAGCCTTCTAGCAATCTTCATCAACCTCATGCCTCTCGGATCACTCGAGTCTGTGACTCTTCATCCTTCACGTTAGCCTTTAGGTGCTTCCATCGGCTATGTCATGCTAACTGGATCCTTTGCCAAGGTTCATTTGGACTTATGTCGTCAAGACCATATGCTTGGACTTTACACTGCCAAAATCTCACTCTTGGACTTTCTCATTGCCAAAGTTCACTTGGACTTTACGTCGCCAAGACTACACACTTGGACTTATACTTCCAAGAATTCACCTTTGGACTCTCCAATTGTCAAGTACCAATGACTTGGACTTTCAATTGCCAAGTACCCATGACTTGGACTTTCCTTGCCAAGACCATTCTTGAACTTTCAATTGCCAAGACCATGCTTGGACTTTCACATGCCAAGACCATTCTTGGACTTTTCAATTATCAAGTACCCATAACTTGGACTTTCCTTGCCAAGACTATTCTTGGACTTTCCAATTGCGAAGACCATGCTTGGACTTTCACATGTCAAGACCATCCTTAGACTTCTGAGGTTGATTGCTCCAACAATCTCTCACAAATAATCTCCCCCATATGACTTTGGATATCTCAATCATCTACTAGTCATATTGTCAATATATGGTCAAACACATAATCAACCAATGGTCAAAGTCATTGTCAACCCATTATCAAACATCAAAATACTACTTGAGTCTCACTCAAATCTGGTCAATTGTGATCGGGGGCGATTGCACCAACAATCTCTCCTTTTTTTTTATGTTTGACAACACTTTTAAGTTAAGCTAACAATAACTCAAACTTAACTCTTCCAATGCCAAAGCTTAGTGAAGGTTTACCTAACTTAAACCTCACTTCTTGCCCTTTGGCATACATCAAAAAGACTACCAAGGTTTTCAATGTTTCATCTCTCATGAGATCCTACATTCTCCCCCTTGGTCCAAAAACATCTTGAATGTCTTCACTCTTCTTAATGATAAATCCTATATCACTAAATGAGAGGCAATCCATAATGAAGGTACCTAAACCCTCATTTCTCCCCTTTATAATCAAAATTGCATCCATCATCCCTTGATAGACACACTTCCCCTAAAGGCTTGCTCCTCCTTGACCATTGCACCAACAATGTCCTTGAAGAGTTTCTAAGCTTATAGGAAACTTAAATCATCGAAAATAAGGGTAAAAGTTCAAACTTGAACTTTAACATCCCTTAAAATTCGATACTCCACCCTAAATAATGTAAGGGAGATCGGTTGGCCGGCTAGAGGGGGGTGAATAGCCCTCGTTCGTTGTCCGTCGTATTTTGTTCATTCTCGTCTACAATTCTTGTTAGCGCAGCGGAATAACAATAATAATACTAACAAGAAACACAAATACACACAAACAAAAACACAACGATATACGTGGTTCGGAACCGAATGGTTCCTACTCCACGGGTGAGCTCCTCGAGCTCTAGTTATGCTCACGGCACTAACTATAACACTCCTTTTCGACAACACGTCGGAGGTGGAGAAACCTCTCACAAGCTATTACACTAAGTAATGAAATACAACAAGAAATACAAAGACAATACAAAAGATAACTTTTACACCGATTGCTTTTGATCGCTTTCTTGTTGCTTGCTTTTGCTTGCTCTTGAAGGTCTGGAATGCAACAGCAATTCCCCTCCAAAGTCACCCAAAAAGCCCTTGCGAAATCCTCCAACCCGTGCTCCTTTATAACGCTGCTTCATCAATGACCGATCGCGACCATCACCGATCGGTATCGAGCCGCTTGTCTCACAACGGCCGTGATCCACGCTGGTTAAGTTCCAACGGATCACATCACGATGGCACCCATCACCGATCGATCATCCATCACCGAGTGCCCAATGAGTCGACTCCATTCGACAGAAGTCATCACCGACCGCCACCCATCGGGCAATGATCGATACTCCCATCACCGATCGCTTCTCCATGGCAATGATCGATCCAACCAATCTTGGTTTAGTCGAACACTGGTCGAACCCAACGACCTAGAGCAATGATCGCACTCTATGCCGATCGATGTCGGCTAAAACCTCAAACATAACAATGTTTGAGCCTCCGACACTCCTTAGCCACTTGACCAAGTCCACCTTATCCTCATGGAGTTCTCCACCGAAGTTCTCTTCCTGCCTACGCCCTGATGCGCTAAGCGCACGGCCGCAACGCCATCCTTCGCCTCATGCCCTAGAAGTATGCTTCCCTTTGGGCTCACTCCATTCGCTTCCCGTCCGCGGTCCCTGATGCACCAAGCGCACGGCCAGAATGCCATCCTTCACCGACTAAGGACCCCGAGCCTAGTGAACTTACCAAGTCCTCAAGACTTCCCATACGCACCAAGCCGCACGGCTTCACAATGCATCTCTCACCAAGCACCAAGCGACGGCCAAGAATGCTTTGATTTCCCATGCCAAGCACCAAGCGCACGGCCGCAAATGCTTGACTTTCCATGCCAACCCTATGTTGGTCTTTCCCATGACAATCCCATGTCATGAGTTTTGTCTATCATCAAAATACTATCAGGGTACTGCTCGAGTCAAACTCGAGTCAACCTGGGATAATTGCACCAACAATCTCCCAACAATCTCCCCCTTTTTGATGATTGACAAAACTACCATCTCAAGTCTACCAATTCTCCCAAATTGACAATTCTCATATCCCAATGAGAATTCCAACAAACCCTAATTGGTAACTTGGTAACTTCTCCCCCTTTTTGACATTACATCAAAAAGGTCCTCCCCAAGGGTATGAATGTCTCATATCCCAATGAGATCTTACAATCTCTCCCTTGGAGGAACACACGCCTACCATCTTTCTAGTGATCCCATATCACTTAAAGAGAGGCAACCCAATTTTCCTCCCATGAGGAAATACACATCCATCTTCCCATGATGGATACCTCCCCCTAGAGGCTTGCTCCCCCTTGACCATTGCACCAACAATGTCCTTGGAGAGTCCCTAAGCCAATAGGAACATTAACCAAATCAAAATTAAGGTAAAGTTCAACAATGAACTTTCTTCCACCTCAAAATTGATACTCTCCCTAAACTCTTCTCCTAATCCATATCCAATGGATTTCCACCCTCTCTAATGCTCTCCCAAGCATATCCTAGGGTTAGGAGTGGTTAGGAGACCCAAAACATGGCTAAACATGGGCCTAACTATCAAGTTTACCCGAAATCAGCCTGTGCCCGACTCATACTACCAATGATCGATTTTCCATCACGATCCGATGTTGCAATCACGATCGATAATCGATTCTATAGCTTTTCGCTTAGACATTGGATTTTCGAAATCCATAAGTAAATATACATAAGTTTAAAAATCGTGAAATTTCATATGCATATTACTTATCCTAAACACTATGGGTGAAAAATATTGGAAAATTATTTTACCCATTAAATTAGGAGATTGATACAAAGTTCAAAACTTTAGAAAAGCTTCAATAATAAGCCTTCTTTGTATCATCCCATTCAATGGTGATAGCTATCAAAAGATAGGCTTTACCAAGGTTTTTCAAAGTGTTTTCAAAATGTTTTCAAAACCTTTATTTTCATTTTCCTAAACATCTCACCAATATCTAGATGTGTAAAACACATTCAAGGCAAATTTCTAGTGAGATGTGGGTTTTTTTTTTTTTGTTCTTTAAATGGTCTCATGCATATTTCTAGGCAATATTATTTGATTCCCATCAAATCATGCCATACTCCTTAATTTAATTTTAATTTATGCATAATGATGATTATGGCATAATTATGATATAGATAAAGACATATGCCAAAATCATGATGCCATGGCATGTGAATGAAAATTAAGCATACATGACATACAAATATAAATCTAAACATTATCATGACATTTTTATAAATAAAAAAAAATGAGAATGATGTCATGACATGGCAAGGCAAACAAATCATGGCAAGTAAAGTATACTAAGGTATAGAATACCTAAGTGTTAAAATCAATTTGTCATTTCTAGGAATTAAATTCATTTTGCCTTAATGCCATTCATTTTCCTAGTGTGCCAAAAACCCAAAATGGCACACCAATACCTCTAAGACCTAATTGTGCCAATTTAAATCATTTTAAACTTCTCAAGCATATTGGCACATCCTAATGTGTCAACTCTTCTATGGTTAGGTTAACTACCCATCCAATTAGGGTTGACACACCCTAACCCATTTAGCGTGAATCGATCACGCTTTTAGGAACCCAATACCTATTGGAGCTCCTTGGGTTAACAAGGTATTCCCTAGGAATAACTTCCCTAGATATCTTTCTAATGACCCTTTTTGGTTTTAAAACCATAGTCTTTTGGGTCTTACTTGGGTCAACTCTAGAGGTGACTCCTCCATTGACCTTCTTAGTGGCCTTCTTGGTTTTTCTTAAGTCCTTGGCCACTAAACACACACCATAGCTAGACTTAGGGATAACTTCCTTATTAGCCTTGGTTTTTCTAGACCTAGATGTGGTTCCATAATTAAATGGAACATTATGATAGGACATAGGTTTGTGACCCAAACCCTTCTTGTCCTTAAATATTTCTTGCTTCCTAGGTCTTGACTTTTGGGAATTTGACCCCTTAACCGAATTTGATATTATTTGTAGGTCTTCTAATTTTTCTAGCCTTGACCTCAAGACTTGGTTCTCTAGCTCTAATTTCCTCAATTTTGAATTTTCATTTGATTTTTGAGGAATGAATTTCTTTTTAGGCATGTGCCTAGATTTCTTGGGATTAACACCCAAGTTTTCTTGAACTTTCCTAATTGACTCTCTAGGTAAAATAGATCTAGTGTTTTGAGTCCTAGGTTTGTCTTTAGTTATATGAACATGTTTGGCACCTAGACAATATACCTTATTATTTCTCTTAGCATGCTTTTCATTGATAATAGCAAGAGAACTAAAATAATTTTTAGCATGCTTTTTAACTTTAGGAATTAAAGGTGCATTAAGTAAATTTACCTTAGGGTTAGCTTTAGGAGCTCCCCCTACATGAGTTGCACCTTCTTGCCCTTTCTTCCTCCCCCTAGGGCATTGGCTTCGGTAGTGTCCCTTTTGATTGCATTTGAAGCACACAATGTGCTCTTTACTCTTGATTTTGGGAATGTTGGGAGTATGGGGAATACAATCAAAGTCCCACATTGGTAAGACATGGAAAAGATCATGTGCTTATAAGAAAAAAGATATCTCCATTGGTATGAGGCCTTTTGGGTAAAGCCCAAAAATAAAACCATGAGGGCTTAGACCCAAAGTGGACAATATCATGCCATTGTGGAGATATGTGGAGCTTATAAGCACTAACAATTGGTATCAGAGCCATGGTCCATGTCAAGCCATGAACCTCGAACGAAGGAAGTTGAGCTCCCACGTCCGGATCAAGAGAACCAGACATTAGGAAGGAAGTCTAGTTGGGTCGGGGGGACCGAACAACTGGCAGGAAGTCCTGGTGGGTTGAAGATCGGACATCAAGCAGAGAAAATCCTTCGAGGAGGGATAGGCTTGAGGGGGGGCCCAATGTGGTCCTTCGTTTGAGGGGGGGATTGTTGGGAGTATGGGGAATACAATCAAAGTCCCACATTGGTAAGACATGGAAAAGATCATGTGCTTATAAGAAAAAAGATATCTCCATTGGTATGAGGCCTTTTGGGTAAAGCCCAAAAATAAAACCATGAGGGCTTAGACCCAAAGTGGACAATATCATGCCATTGTGGAGATATGTGGAGCTTATAAGCACTAACAGGGAACACCGGCATCCTTTGACTTTGGGTTGACTTTCGGTCTTGATGCCTTTTCCTTAGCCAATTTAGGGCATTTGCTCTTGTAATGCCCTTTCTCCCTACACTCAAAGCATATTATGTGTTTTTTATTTAAAATAATAACACTTGAGTTACCTAGGGAGGTGGTGGAGGCCTCTTCATGATCTTCACTTCTCCCGAAAGTGGATGCTTCTTGTTCTTGCTCCGGGATGGAAGATTGCCTTTCCTCCCCCTCAATGCTAGAGGTGGAGGTCTCCACCAAATCATCAACATCTTCAAATGTTGTGGGTGCTTCTTCTTCGGCATTCTCCTCTACTTGTGCCGATTGGGAATTTTCTTGGAATTTCATTATTTTCTCCCATAATTCCTTAGCATCCCTATAGTTACCCAATCTAGACCAAATAGTGTTAGGTAATAAATCACTAAGTAATTTTATTACCTCAAGATTTGTCTTGAAGTCCTTAATTTGGTCTTGGGTCCACCTTGACTTCTCAATTTGCTTGTTGTTTTTATCCCTAGGCATCTCAAAACCATTTTCTACAATAATCATATAATCAAAATTGGTTTCGAGATATACCTCCATCCGTTTCCTCCACCAAGAAAAATCTCCATCGAATTTTGGTGGATGGATGAAGCCGGCCATTTGTAGTGTGTTAGTGCATATAAGATCCACATATCTCCACAATGGTATGATATTGTCCACTTTGGGCCCAAGCCCTCATGGTTTTGTTTTTGGGCTTTACCCAAAAGGCCTCATTCCAATGGAGATATCTTTTCATCTTATAAGCACATGATCTTTTCCATGTCTTACCAATGTGGGACTTTGATTGTATTCCCAATACTCCAACAATCCCCCCCTCAAACGAAGGACCACATTGGGCCCCCCCTCAAGCCTATCCCTCCTCGGAGGATTTTCTCTGCTTGATGTCCGATCTTCAACCCACCAGGACTTCCTGTCAGTTGTTCGGTCCTCCCGACCCAACTAGACTTCCTGCCTGATTTCTAGTTCTCTTGATCCGGACGTGGGAGTTCAACTTCCTTCGTTCGAGGTTCATGGCTTGACATGGACCATGGCTCTGATACCAATTGTTAGTGCATATAAGATCCACATATCTCCACAATGGTATGATATTGTCCACTTTGGGTCGAAGCCCTCATGGTTTTGTTTTTGGGCTTTACCCAAAAGGCCTCATTCCAATGGAGATATCTTTTCATCTTATAAGCACATGATCTTTTCCATGTCTTACCAATGTGGGACTTTGATTGTATTCCCAATACTCCAACATAGTGCTCTCGCGGCGGTTAGTCCTTGAAGAGCGACCTCGGCTCTGATACCACTTGTTGAGGAGATCGGTTGGCCGGCTAGAGGGGGGTGAATAGCCCTCGTTCGTTGTCCGTCGTATTTTGTTCGTTCTCGTCTACAATTCTTGTTAGCGCAGCGGAATAACAATAATAATACTAACAAGAAACACAAATACACACAAACAAAAACACAACGATATACGTGGTTCGGAACCGAATGGTTCCTACTCCATGGGTGAGCTCCTCGAGCTCTAGTTATGCTCACGGCACTAACTATAACACTCCTTTTCGACAACACGTCGGAGGTGGAGAAACCTCTCACAAGCTATTACACTAAGTAATGAAATACAACAAGAAATACAAAGACAATACAAAAGATAACTTTTACACCGATTGCTTTTGATCGCTTTCTTGTTGCTTGCTTTTGCTTGTTTCAAGGTCCGGAATGCAACAAAGAATTCTCCAAAGTCACCCAAAAGCCCTTGCGTAAATCCTCCAACCCGTGCTCCTTTATAACTCGCATCAAGTCGTTGCGCCCATCACCGACCGATCGTGACCATCACGATCGGTATCGTAGCCGTTGTCTCACAACTACGGATCCACGCTGGTTAAGTTCCAACGGATCACACATCACCGATCCGATGGCACCATCACCGACCGATCATCCATCACCGAGTGCCCAATGAAGTCGACTCCATTCTGCGTCTGCAGATACAGTCATCACCGATCCGCCACCCATCGGGCAATGATCGATAGCCCATCACCGATCCGCCTCCCATGGCAGTCGACTGATCCAACCAATCTTGGTTTAGTCGAACACTGGTCGAACCCAACGACCTAGAGCAGTCGACTGGCACCTATGCCAGTCGACTGATGTCGGCTAAAACCTCAAACATAACAATGTTTGAGCCTCCGACACTCAGTCTTAGCCACTTGACCAAGTCCACCTTATACCGCCTGGCGTTCTCCACCGAAGCTCTCTTCCTCGCCCACGCCTCGGATGCGCCAAGCGCACGGCCGCAACGCCATCCTTCGCGTCTCATGCCCTAGAAGTATGCTTCCCTTTGGGCTCACTCCATTCGCTCCCCGTCCGGCGGTCCCTCGGATGCACCAAGCGCACGGCTTCGTAATGCCATCCTTCACCGACTCAAGGACCCCGAGCCTAGTGAACTTACCAAGTCCTCAAGACTTCCCATATGCACCAAGCGCACGGCTTCACAATGCATCTCTCACCAAGCACCAAGCGCACGGCTTCGCAATGCTTTGGATTTCCCATGCCAAGCACCAAGCGCACGGCTTCGCAATGCTTTGGACTTTCCATGCCAACCCTATGTTGGTCTTTCCCATGACAATCCCATGTCATGAGTTTTGTCTATCATCAAAATACTATCAGGGTACTGCTCGAGTCAAACTCGAGTCAACCTGGGATAATTGCACCAACAATCTCCCAACAAATAACTCTCCTAATCATTTTCAATGATTATTTCATCCTTCCAATGTTTTCCAAAGCATATCCTAGGGTTAGGAGATGTTATGGTAGCTTAAACTTATTGATAAATGACTAAACAAACCTTGTTCAACCAATATTAGACACGATAGTAAGCTGGTTTCAGCTACCAATCGACTGAACTACCATCAGTCGACTATCCAAAATGGTAGTCGACTGGTTTCTATAAATACAAAAATCAGACTTCAAATACCAAATTGAAAAATGCATAAGTAAATATACATATTTTGAAAAATCTTGAATTCATATGTACATTACTTACATGAAATATAATAGATAAAAAATAATTTTAAATTAAAATGCCTATTAAATTACAAAATTGATACAGAGTTCAAACCATTGGAACTTCAATATTTTTGCTTAACTTTATGTCAACTTGTTCAATAATGATTGTTATAAAAAAAAATAGACTTCGCCAAGGTTTTCTAAAATATTTTTGAAATGATTTTTAAAACTTATATTTTAAACTATTATCTATCGGCTAGATGTACATGACTTGTATATTAACTTTCCTCATGATTCTTTAATGACATATTATGAGTTTGAATTCATTTAGATGCAACATCTATGCACCTTGAACTTGACTCATTTCCTAACATCTCACATGTGTGTAGAGTGTATCAATACACACATATGTCAATTTAATATTTGTGAGAAGTGGATTTTTGTCCTTCCTTATCTAAGGGTTTATGCATTTTAATCAGGCAACTATATTTAATTCCTTTATCATTGGATTTCAAATCATGTCATTATTCTTAATATCATTTAAATTATCCTAAATGCATGAATGATGATCATAACATAAAAATATGCATAATTTAAAATATTTGTCAATAATCATGATGTCATGGCAAAAAAAAAACAAAACACAAGCATAACATAATTAACTTAAAAATTATCATGACATTGTAAATGATTAATATGAAGCATAATATCATGACATGGCAAGGCAAACAAAGTATGACAAATATATAAAATACTAAGGTATAGAATACCTAAGTTTTAAATCAAATTGTTATTTTCTAAAGTTATATCAATTTTGCCTTAATACCAATTTTCCATCAAGTGTGCCAAAAACTCAAAATGACACATCATTGACTCTAACCTTTCTTGTGCTAATTTTGATCAATTTTTCAAACTTCTCAAATTTTATTGGCACATCCTAAAATCTTTTAGGATTTAATTCTCAATCTGATTTCCAAGGTATCACATCGCCTTGAAAATGTCATAAAGTGTCAACTCTACCATGATTAGGTTAGCTACCTATCCATTCAAGGTTGGTACACCTTAACCCATCTAACATGTGAGAATCACGCTTCTAGGAATCCAATATCTATTGAAGCTCTTTGGGTTTTGTAAGTACTCACTAGGGACAACTTTCCTAGCTAGCTACCCTCCTAATGACCCTCCTAGGCTTTGAAGTCTTGGTCATTTGGGTTTTCTTAAGGTTAACTCTAGGGGTAACTCCTCTTGTAACCTTGTTAGTGACTTTCTTAGGCCTTTTAGAGGCCTTAGTCACTTCGGTCTTCCTAAGGTCAATTCTAGGGATTGCCTCCCTTATGACCTTTACCTTTCTAGACCTAGGACTTGTTCCATAGTTAAATGAATTGTAGTAGGTAGGCTTGTCTACCTTAGACTTAGGCTTGTGACCCGAGCTTTTCTTGTCCTTAGGCAATGCTTGCCTCATAAACCTTAATTTTTGACCATTAGACTCATGACTTGAATTTGTCATTTTTGCAAGAGCTCTTTCTAATTTCTCAAGCCTTGACCTCAAGGCTTGTTTATCTAATTCTAATTTCCCAAATTTTGAATTTTTATTTTTCTTTTTGGGAATTCCCTTTCTTTCTAGGCATATGTCTACTCTTCTTAGGATTAATGTCTAGGTTCTTGTTATCCTTAGATGAGATTGACCTAAAATTATTCTTAGACATAAATTCATAACTTTTAGCACTTAAACAAACATATTTATTATTTCTAGTATGTTTTTTTATCATGAACGATTGCAAGTAAATTTCTAGCATATTTTTTATCATTACTAAAAGAAGAAGCATTATTAAATGATACCTTGGGGTTTGCCTTAGCTCCCCCTACTAGTGAAGCTCCTCATTTGTTTTTCTTAGGGTTATTCCCCTTCGGACATTGACTTCTATAGTGTCTCCGTTGTTGGCACTTGAAGCATACATTATGCTCCTTGCCTTTGCGTGTTGGGGCTTTGGCCTCCTTGACCTTCTCCTTCCCTTTGGGCACCTAAGTCGTCTTCTTGAATCTTTTTGGGAATTTGCTCTTATAATGCCCTACTTTCCTACACTCAAAGCATGTTATATGATTTTTATTTTTAATACGTGCATTTGAGTTACCTATCTTGGTAAGGGAAGCTCGGTTGGATTCTTCACTTCTTCCGGAGGTTGATGGTTCCTCTTGCTCTTGCTCCGGAGTTGAAGACCTATGCTCCTCTCCCTCAATCCTAGAGCTTCCTCAATTTCTTCAACTGGCCCGGATGGCGAGCATATCTTAACTTCCAAATCCTCAAGCTCTTAGGATGTGCTTTCTTCTTAAGCTTAAGAGGATGAGCACTCCTCTTTGGACTCCTCCACTCTTATATCGGTGAGGGTTCTTCGTAGAACTTGACCAAATTGTTCCATAGATCCCTTGCATCTTTGTAACCACCTATTTTGGGCAAAATATCATTAGGTATTAACTTAACCAACATTTTGCCTACCTTATCATTGATATTGGATTTTTGACGTTGCTCCTCGATCCATATTTTCTTCTTGAGAAATCCACCCTTCGGGTCCCTTGGCCACTTGAATCCGTCTACAATAATAAATCAATCTTCTATGTTATACATAAGAAAATGTTGCATCCTACCTTTCCAATACCCGAAATCCTCACGGTCAAAGGTAGGTGGAGCCGTGATGTCATATCTCAATCCATCGTTGGGCAACTCCATTCTTCTTTACTTTTCTAGCGCTTTGCTCCCTAAATTGTTAATCCGATGAAGAGTGCCCTCTGATACCACTTGTTGAGTTGGTAATCAAGGCGATTTATTCTTCTGAGCGCACCAGGCTCTGATACCACTTGTTGGGGATTGGTTGTCGTGCTAGAGGGGGTGAATAGCGATTTCGATTTTTCTTTGATTTGAATGCTTGTCTACAAAATATTAGTGCGCAGGAGAATATACAAAATAAAATGCACAAACTGAAATACACCATAAGTACAACTCTAAGATATACGTGGTTCGAAACCTACAATTCCTACTATACGGCGAGCTCTAGTGTCCACATCACTATAACTCTCTCCTTTTAAGCAACATGTCGGAGGTGGAGAAACCTTGTACAAAAGTCTTACAATAATAAAAACACAAGATACAACTAAAATAAGAAACAAATACAATAAAAAGTAAAGAACACTTTACATGAGAACTTTTGATTGTTTGCTTGTTGGTTGCTTTGGATTGCTCTTTAAGGTCTGGAATGCAACAACACTTCTCCTTCAAAATCACCCAAAAAATTGCTTGCAAAATCCTCCCTTTACTTCTTCTTTTATAACCTGCGTCAGACTGATTCATGCCCAATAGTCGACTGCCAAAAGGCACTAGTCACCTGCTCGCCTATGCATTGTCTCTCAATAGACCAATTCACATTGGAATATGCCCAACGTATACCTCAGCAGTCGACTGCCCTTACCAGCAATCGACTGTTGGCATATAGTCGACTGACCAATCGACTACGCAACAATCTGTGGACTGCTGCAGTGCCATCAGTCAACTGCCCATACATGGAAGTCAACTATCCAAGGCTATGTTAGTGAAAGCCCTAAAGTCAATCATGTGATGATTGTTGTATGGACTTGTTGTATCATATTCCTATTTTATAAAGGCATGGTTATTATACTTACTTGTATTTGTGCTAAATAACTAAGTATAATAACTTCCTTGAGTAGAAGGTTCTTATCTATATCAATCGATTGGTTGAATCGATAATGCGATGATATAGAGAACACTACTCTTAATCATTCATAGTCAAGTATTAACATTCAGGGACAATGTTAATGCGAAGAGACTAGCATGTAGGTCAACTCGATGACTTGATCTCACAAGTCATGGATATGTGATATCAAGTTGACACATGGGTATGCATTGGAGAATGTATACTGAATGACCCGTGATGTGTGTAAATCATGCTATGTTTTCACTACTTTATATATGTGCATTTTATCTCATTTCATATCCTAGGCATGTATTTTATCATGATTCAGTTAAGTTTAGCATATTTTGGGAAGAAGAGACTGCTTTTGGGTGTTTTTGTGTTAACAGGGCAAAGGAGAAGGCGTATCAAAACAACACAGCCGTGTTGGGAATCGACACGCCTGTGTCATGAGAACCAGCGGACGACACGCCCGAGTCAAAGAACAACACGCCCGTGTCAGTGATTCCAGCAGCCGACACGCCCTAGTGCAGCCGCGACACGCCCAGTTCAAACCGTAACACGCCCTTTGGGAAACCAGCGACACGCCAGTGCCCTCATGTGGCACGGGCGTGTTGGCCTGACTCCAGGATTCTTTTTCTGCGAGCAATCAGGATCTTCGTCTGAGGGAAATCTATTGCCTTAATTGAAGAGGTGGCCAAAGCTATAAAAGAGAAGATATTCTAACCCTAAAGGGGACGGGCGGATGGTCAAAAAGGAGGACATAAGACGGCAAAGGGATCGACAACAGAAGAAGCAAAAGAGAAGGAGTCGGCAGAGGAACGCAGATGACATCCAGTATTGTATTTTCTTTCTCTAGCAACTCTTGTCAGACTATGGAGTAGTGTCTTGTAATCTTAGGATGGGGGAGTAGCCCTTGACGATTTATGATGGATGATATAATCTATACTACTCGAACTATTGTTTGTTTTGATCTGGTTCTTTTGGATTCTTATTGATAAACCTAAGGAGCTAAGGGGAAGTACTTAACGGTGAACCCGAGTTCCCGAAACCCAGAATCAACTAGGGAATAACTCCTGTCAAGTAGCGGTAGTGTATCTATGAGGGCTTGCGGGGGTCTCGTGACAGGTCCCCTTAGCTGATTATGGTCCCGTGTGTAAACCTACCGTGAAAAGGAAATTTGACTCTAGCGGAACTCTTATGGACTTAATGGATCTATCAAATCCAGTTTTTACCAGGTAACGGAGGTCAAGGAGACTTGGTATTACTATTCAACTCCAGATTGAAACTCTTTCCTGGGAAGCTGAAATCCAGATGGTCGGGGCCATATCGAATTGAAAAGGTTTATCCTCATGGAGCTATTGATATATCTAGTGAGTCTACGGGAATTTTCAAAGTAAATGGTCAAAGACTTAAGAGATACTTCGCAAATAATTCTGTTGAGCTGATTGGAGATGAGGAGAGGCAGAGCATACTCAAGCCATATCCCCAAAACTAAGGAGTAACTGAGGGGTCAAGCTAACGACCTTAAACAAGCGCTTCTTGGGAGGCAACCCATGCTATTTTCATTTTTTTTAGTCATTTTATTTTATTCTTTATTCTATTTGTTGATTTACGACTACCAAGGCCGAACGACACAGGCGTGTTGTTGGTACCCGAAGACAACATAGGCAGGGCGTGCTGACTAGCACGCCCGTGTCGCACACTTCTCAACCTAGGCACGCCTGGGCTGGACTGTGACACGCCTGGGGAGCGACGGAGCACGCCTATGTCGCACCTAAACGGGTCGGGTATTTGCGTAAGAGCATGCCCGACACGCCTATGCTGCGGATAGCCCTCTAAAACCAGCCCGAGCACGCCCTAATCTTCCACTCGCGATACAAGGTTGAAGCAGCCGTCGCCAGTCTCCCTCTCAAGCAGCCGAGGAGCAAACCTGCTGTCTCTCCATTCCCAACGCCATGAGCAAGCGAGTGAAGACTAGAGGAGGAGCTTCTTCCTCTGCGGCAAAGGACAAGGGGAAAAGAAAAGCTCAGGATTTGGGTAACGAACCTCCTCTGACCTCTAGCCATCTTTATGGAATTGTTTTTAGGGATGATATTATGAAGACTAAATTCAGTAAGCTTGAAAAAAGGAAGTTAGTATCTACGAGAACTATAGACTTCTACACGTTGACCACCTTAGGGTTAAGAGATGACATAACTTGGTTAACAAATAGGATAGGCTGGACCGAGTTTATCACACACCATCACCTTACTTACCCTAGCATCACTCTTGAATTCCTTAGCTCCCTGTCCGCTGAAATACTGCAAGGAAAGGATTGTGAGGAAGGAAAAATAAAATTTAGATTAATGAACCATGAATTTACCCTTTCTCTAAGTGATTTTAATATGATATTTGATTTTCCTAGCGGAGGGGAGAGGCAAATTCATAGACATTTTATTGATCATCAATTTTGGAGATTAATTTCTGATGACCCTCGCCCTTACGATGCATCTAGATCTAAATCATTTAACATCCCTAATCCTACTTTCCGTTATCTCCTTAGATTCATGGCTAATACAATCTCAGGGAGATATGATAGTGCAGGGGTGGCTAGGCAGAGTGAGTTACAATTTCTATGGGCCATGCTAAATGAAGTTAAGATTGATTCTGGAGCCCATATGGTTAGGCATTTAGTTAAGGTTAGTAATAGCCCATCCGGAGTCATAGTCATAGGGGGTATTATCACTAGGATTGCTGTAGCCTTAGGATGTGATTTGGATGACCTTGAATATTGTCCTGCTAGCCCTAGATTGGATTTGGATGCTTGTATAAATATGAAGATGATTGAGGCATGTGACGAGGGATATCGTTTGGTGTTAAGAAATGGAATTAAAATCCCTCTTCCGAACCCTGAGCGGATGACTGTACGTAATTCATCCAATTGGCTTTTTAGAGATGTTCAGGAACCCTTTCCTACCCCCACTGCCCATGCTCCATCACCCCCTGCTAGGGAGCCATCTCACATAGCCCCTGAGCCATCACATTCGACTCCTGAACCCCCACGGTTTCCTACTGACAATGTTTCTGCAGGGTACTCTTCTTTTGATTTTTCAGGATTCCGATCATCATTCGAAGCATTTAGGGTCGAGCATACCTCGCACATTGGTGTGTGGGATCGGTATGCCCAAGCTACAGAGGAGCACCATCGCATGGTGACACAACATTTGGATAGGGCAGCTGATTTTTACAGGAGAGCTGATGAGTTTTTCACTGCTGAGTCCGCCCGGAGGGAAGATGATGATAGATTTCGACAAGAGTCCCGGGAGTTTTACCAGGAGCAGCGACGTAGGTGGGCAGAGGAGGATGCTAGTAGCGAAGACGATGACCATTGACCACCGTCAACTATTTTGTGAGTTTTGATGCACATCCGTTACTGCTTATGCCGTTTCTACTTAGATTTTTAGTTTGGTTATTGCTATTTTATTTGCATCTTTTCATATATCATAATAAAGGCATTTTTTATATCATCTAGCGCAATACAACTGAACATTGGTCGGATCATGAAATTCCTTTTTGCCTATTTGATAAGAACCCTATTTCACCTCTAACACGGTCTATAGGTCTGAGGTATCCAAAGAAAAGATTTAAACCCCCCATATCGGACGAGTACCCGATTTTCCATTGGAGACTTACCTGCGCAACTTGGTTACTGGAGAAACACTTTCACTAGAAGTATGTTTAAAAAAAAAAAATGACTGGAATTGTTTTCAAGCACCCCTTTGAGACCAAGTAGTTACTGGGGAAACACCTAAAAGGTGCCCCTTTGAGACTAACTAGTTACTGGGGAAATGCTCTCTATAATTCCTTTCCTTCTCTCTTCTTAGAAAGTGCTCCTTTGAGACCTTTTGATGATAGGTAAGAATGATCCATGCATTAAGGCAGGTAAGTGCCTCTATGCCGGAAATAAGAATGCTCTACGATAGAAGGAATGGCAAATCCGGATTGGTGTCCAATGACTTTAGTCCAACTTTTCACGTGCACTATATAGGGATCTTTCAAACTTGGCAACTAGAAATGATTTGAAAAGATTAAGATCAGATTGTATACTTCTGGATGGTGTCTAGTATTCCCACAAATAAGTTGTCTTTTGAGTTTTCTTTGCTTGAGGACAAGCAAAAGTTTAAGACTAGGGGATTTTGATGTGTGTAAATCATGCTATGTTTTCACTACTTTATATATGTGCATTTTATCTCATTTCATATCCTAGGCATGTATTTTATCATGATTCAGTTAAGTTTAGCATATTTTGGGAAGAAGAGACTGCTTTTGGGTGTTTTTGTGTTAACAGGGCAAAGGAGAAGGCGTATCAAAACAACATAGCCGTGTTGGGAATCGACACGCCTGTGTCATGAGAACCAGCGGACGACACGCCCGAGTCAAAGAACAACACGCCCGTGTCAGTGATTCCAAAGAATGACACGCTAGTAGTGCACCGCGACACGTCAAACCGTAACCGCCTGTGGAAATGACACGCCTGTGCCCTCATGTGGCACGGGCGTGTTGGCCTGACTCCAGGATTCCTTTTCTGCGAGCAATCAGGATCTTCGTCTGAGGGAAATCTATTGCCTTAATTGAAGAGGTGGCCAAAGCTATAAAAGAGAAGATATTCTAACCCTAAAGGGGACGGGCGGATGGTCAAAAAGGAGGACAGAAGACGGCAAAGGGATCGACAACAGAAGAAGCAAAAGAGAAGGAGTCGCAGAGGCAGATGGCATCCAGTATTGTATTTTCTTTCTCTAGCAACTCTTGTCAGACTATGGAGTAGTGTCTTGTAATCTTAGGATGGGGGAGTAGCCCTTGACGATTTATAATGGATGATATAATCTATACTACTCGAACTATTGTTTGTTTTGATCTGGTTCTTTTGGATTCTTATTGATAAACCTAAGGAGCTAAGGGGAAGTACCTAACAGTGAACCCGAGTTCCCAAACCCGTAATCAACTAGGGAATAACTCTGTCAAGTAGCGGTAGTGTATCTATGAGGGCTTGCGGGGTCCTGTGTGACAGGTCCCCTTAGCTGATTATAGTCCCGTGTGTAAACCTACCGTGAAAAGGAAATTTGACTCTAGCGGAACTCTTATGGACTTAATGGATCTATCAAATCCAGTTTTTACCAGGTAACGGAGGCAAGACTAGGGAGGTTTGCGGGGGTCTCGTGACAGGTCCCCTTAGCTGATTATGATCCCCTATGCTCGAACACCGTGACAGGTAAGTTGAGTTTGATAGGTACAGTTAGTGTAGACCTCGAAAGGGGTCATTGATTTACCTTAGGATAGGTTCCATCAAAACGACTCTACTAGGGGTAGGAAAGAATTAAATCACCTTATAAATCGTTGACGTGGTGAAACCCATATCCTGAGATTTTCCTCAACTCTTGACTTTTAGCTCGTTCTTCTCATTCGTTGTTATTGACTACTCAGTTTCTTTGCTTAAACCAATAATCGATTTACTAGATAACTTGGTATCACGATCATTCGGTAATTGTTCCAATCCCTGTGGGATCGATATTTTTATTACTTGACGACAACCGTGCACTTGCGGAAAATAACACATCAACCCGCCATGAGAAAGCATCATGGATCGTTATATGAGTATCATATACTTTCTCATGTGACTATTAGTCCTTGGACCTGAAGTCACCATGGTTCCCTACATAAAGAGTTACATACTTTGGCTTCGTCAAACGTCACCCATAAATGGGTGGACTATAAAGGCGATTACTGGGTATGTAACAAATTATGCGGAGAGATGTGAGTGATATAGATGAGATATATCCCTCTTATATGACGGGAGTAACATCGTTATTCTTGATAGAGTGAGATCACTAAGTGCATGGTCATACCCAAATGAGTCAATATGAGATATTGAGCTCATTTGATTAAAGTGAGTCTACTTGGAGTTCAAGATATAGATTGTACCGAGGATGACACGGTCTATGCCTCAATTGGTCAATCTAAATGTCAAGGATAGAGGGATATTGTCACATATTGTGAGAGTCACAATTAGTAGTCACAAAGGTGATGTTGGATCTCAACATTCTTGTAACTTGGGTAGCAATGATGTGTTGCTAGATACCGCTCATTGCTTATATTCCTAAATTTGTTTAGGAGCATTGCCAACGTTACAAGAACCTATAGGGTCACACACAAAGGGCAATTAGATGGAGATTAAGTTCATATGATGAACCATGAGGATTAGGTTCATGGGATGAACCAAATTGGATTAAGAGTAATTCAAATTAGACTTATTAACGACTAAATCGTTAATAAGTCTAACGACATTATCAACAACTCATAAAATCCATACAAAGTATCAAATGTCGTCTTCTACACACTTGCATCCTTTTTACTCTAAGCTGATGATAACTCAATCATCACACCGATAATGATAATTGTATAACACCAAGTCACTACAATATCAACCCTCCAATCGTAGATCAACCCTAGGATATACACAGGTGTCCTTTAACTGATTAAAACAGATCATCTATCCACAACAAAGGATACTCATTCTCAACTACTGCATTCCATCATCAATAATCGATGCATAACCTCAGAGGTTCGACTCTCTTCTAACAAGAAGTTCTGGATCTTCTTGAGAAGAAACCCTAAGACAAATAAATCTCCCATAGTGTTTAGCAACACTGATACCCGTAAAATCATCTCCCGGAATGAGGTCTTCAATATCGGAACTTTTTTCGAAATCACCTCAATCGCATATTCCTACTTGCCCATGCAGTGGCAAGCCCGGGAGTTCATCCGAAACTACATCCGAATACTCTCGAATTATATGCACATCCGAGATACATGTTATATCCTCATTTCAACAATTTAACCATCCGTAAGAATATCTCTTTAGTAGAGGTATGTCTAGCAAAGGCTAAGGGTATCCCGTGACTTCTTGGTTGTGGATCAACATCTCACCTGGCGGTAGAGAAAATCACCAACCCACAAGTCGATAGAAACCCTTCTAATCCTATCCAAGAATGTTCTAGACCTGGATACCTGTAACTATCAGTATCTCTCAATATATCCACACAGGGTAAACTAAGGTAATACCCCAAATGATCAATTCTTCGGTCTACTATATCTCTTCTCGAGTAATCATGTAAACTCGCCCAACATTTGTTCTTGACAGCTGAGCTCAAGTAGCTGCAAAAGTCTGCCATAGAGGACCTGAAATCAACTGCTGAACTGAGATACAAACTGCAACAACTGCAATAGAGATGGTAAACACTGTTGTACTGGCAAAGAGTACACCACCGGCTGATAAATACTGAATCATAGCATGCTCCAATTCTGTGAAAGGTATAGCTACAACTGGAGAATACCGCATAGATACGACCATCGTCGTATACACTCTCTCCTCTGTACAAATCATAACCACGCCTAGGAAAGTAACAGTTGCTGTCTGAATGTCTGAGTCTTCTGAGATGTCCTCTGCTGATAGTGCTGAGTAACTCTCTTCTCTCGGCTGGAAGTATCAAAGAACTCCCCTATGTCTGAGATAAGATCGCTGCTGATTTGATAATCTAATCTTCTGTGATGAACTCAGCTTTCGAGATTGTGGATCGTCCTCTCGAAAGCATCATTCATAGTCTTCAACTGGATCTTTAAAGTACATACTCTCCTCGTGGGTGCTGGCTGCTTATAGTAGAAATAGATAAAATACTGAATCTGATAATCTGACTTTGTGTGTCGTCGTGACCCGCACTGCATGCACATCATCTCCCTTTGGAGTCTTTCCTCTGATTTCACTGATAAACATAAGAAGATGCTGATGATCTGCAATCAGTCTTCTATGATCGGAAAAACTCTCCAATAGTCGCTCGTGACTCATGACTCTAATCTTGCTCCTTTTGTCAAACATTCGGAGACTTCCAATTCCAATAATTTGACTTACAATATCTGCTTATCAAATCTTCAACTCGTAAAACACTTGCTACAGAGTCATTTCTATACACATGACTCGGTCTAAGGACTTCCGGTAGGATCTGGTAGGAGATCCAAACATCCTGATCAAGATGTTAGCCAGTAAACCATGGGTGACTTAAGACATATCGGTCACATTCTCGAGCTATTAGGTGGTCGTAACCCTCGCAAGTCTAACGACTCTGCATGGTACTTTCATTACCAAACGATCACCCAACCCGAAGCTCAAGAATTATTCGGCGATGAGTCAAAGAAGATAACATGGGGAAATACTCTCTCACAACATCACTACATCGTGGCCAAGTGACGTGTGATTTCCCGAAGGTTATTTCCTATATCTTCCACCAAGTATCGGTTTGATCCCGATAATGGTATTCAACCAACTCTACTTTCTTCGTATAACACGAGTTAAGTACTCAAAAGTACTCTCAAAGTTATACAATCTAGAACGACCAACCCAGGGATCAAAATCCCTATGATACACCGCAAACTAATCCTCTACTATCTGCATCAGTAATAGTATACTCGCTTAGTCCATTACCCTCAGGTAATAATCTAACAAGCATAATTAGTGAAAATCCTTAGGACTGTAATCTTTTATCCTCACAAGAAATGTGACAGTCTAACCCCTGCTTTCCGACTCGGTATCAGTCGGCTCTCAAAGGTAATTACCTTTTCGATAGCAGGTACATGTCTAATAACCTCAACATGTCATTCCCGTGATCAACTCAAACCACGGTTACGAATACTAACCAACACCCTACAAGTCATCCCTGTTATAAGCAACTAAATGCATAGCCAACAGAAGGATATATGATAACAGTTAACATACCTTAAACCTTGTAGCTAGGAGATGTTCGCAACAGCCAGATCCCAGAACTCACAAAACTAAAACCGAGTAAAGCAAAACTCGATGTTCGAATGAAATAAAATCCAAAATTGGACTTCGCAACCTAGGGCTCTGATACCAATAAAATTGTCACGCCCCGAGAGTATATCGTGCCGAAAAGTAAATGGACAACATCTCCCCTGTACGTGGCAACATATCGGGTTAATACAAGGCCCGTAGGCCCACAACAATAATATATATAAAGATATCAACATACCAAACACAGCGGAAACATACTGACAGATAAAACAAGATACAAAAACACAACTGTGCACTCCAGAGTAACTTGACACGACAAGAAACATAATAGAAACCACATCAAAGGCCAAATACATACAACACATCCGTATATCACAAATACAGAAATAATACAGGGTAAAATTCCAAAACGTCAATCCATAAAATACAACAATACGGAATACATCCATCCGTTCGGTGTGAGATGGGATCAGCTGGCGGAGTTCCGAACGTCCAAGGAATCTTCTACCTGTTACCTGGGCGACAAGAAACCCAGGGTCCCAGGGTGGTGAGTATAAACTCAAGGGTAATATGTAGAAAGTGCATGAACAACATATAAGGATATAGAGATCTATAAGTATACATGTGAAGATCTACAGGTATACAACATGAGTCCAATAGACATACAGTTCTATCCAAATCTACTAACAAGTAACCACAGTATAGTCATACTCAATGTATATACTAAACTGATCAACTGAACATGAAGTAATGTACCAACGTATCTAACGGTCTGCAACACCATATGTTATATCATCCTGAATAGGTATACAATAACATAACCCATATAACGTACAAAGTCAATTCATACCTGACCAACACTCAGACATATGAACAATATATAATTACATGTAATAATAATCCGGTCCATACCACACTATGACATGACGCTAAACAAATGCATACAACAATCTGAACCAACACATATATCATGCTCAACACACAGTAGTATATAAAATACAAATGACATGTATCATGATGAACAACCATATGCAGCAATCATAACTCAATCAAATGCAACATCTCACAAGCATATGTGAAACATATATCAAATACATGCATACATATATATATCAGCAATGTATATGCATGGTCACTGTCTGCAGACTCATCCAACCACGCCTCCAGAGTGGCCAGGGTGGCACAATATGACAACTATCCCGACTCCAGCTACCACTACTCTCGAGTGGCTAAGTTGGGTAGTATGACTGAGTAGCGTATAAGCGTAAAGAGCTAACTACTCTTAGGGGTAGAGCTGTCAAGTTGGGTTAGGCCCGTCGGGTTGGCCCGCCTCGCCAAACAATTTAAGCGGGTTGGGTTGAACTTTTATCAACCCGCCATTTTGGCGGGCCTAAATGGAGCGACCCGCATGGGTTGCGGGTCTAGACGGGTTGGCCCGCCGTGGGACGGGTTGGCCCGCGGGTTGAGAAATATCAAAAGACAAGTTTTTTACCATTACAATCTTCTTCTATCACACATATACCTCAACAAAGTATAAAAGAAGTTAAGAGTAAAGAACAAAAGAATATTTTTTATACTCTAATTATTTTTTATTATCTTGTCACTACTATTCTAATCAATATAGGAAATAATAACATATCAAAATCAAATAATTACCCAAGCTAAAAAATCTCAATTGAATCTCTATTTGAAAGAGCAAAAATTTACATTTACATATTATCAAGATTTAAATATTTTAGAACATTGAAAAGGAATCAAAAACATCGGTACTCAATTTTGTAAGTCGATAATTGAATCTCAATTATAAGATTTTAGTTACTTCAAATATTTATTTTTTTAATCATGATACTCTATTTGGCTTACAAATCATTACCTCAAGCCCTCAACACCTTAGTAATTTTAAATATATTTTTTAAATTTGTGTGGCCCGCGGGTTGGCTCGCCTAACCCGCAACCCGCAACCCGCCTTGGGTTGGGTTGGGTTGGAAATTTCTCAACCCGCAGAGATGGCGGGTCGGCCCGCCCCTCTCCGTTAAATATTGAGTTTACGACGGGTTGGCCCGCCCCGCAATTGATCGGCTCGTTTGACAGCTCTACCTAGGGGTCCCTGCTGCAAGTCACGTCGTCCCTACCCATGAGTAGACAAGCGCCGCACACAGGACAATTGCACGTCACACAACCACCGTCTATAGTGGGCGAGTGCTAACACCACTCTGCACAGTGGCCAGGTGCGCATCTCCAGCTACCACCGTCTATAGTGGTTGAGCGCGACACATCCAATGCTCTGCCCTCAACCCTGCTACCACTACCCCGAGTGGCCGGGGAGGCAGGATGATTGACGACCCGTCTCAACCACAAGGGAGACCCAATCAACAACATGCATGCAATGTAATGATGCATAGCTCCATACATGTATCCTCGCCACACTCCCTATCCCACGGGGAGTCCTGGTCAACCAAAAGTCAACTATGCAAGGACTACAATCCACAAGACTCTCTCTATCGTACAAAGAGTCATACACACCTAACAATCAACCACGCTAAGACCTCTAGTCAGTAGCGTGATACTATCGACAATCCATATAACTATACACAGATATACGATCCATAATGGATATACCATCACGCTAGGACCTCTAGTCCATGGCCACATACTGACAACCACACACTTATCTATGCACAGACAACTAGATCCACCATAGATGCACCACTAATATGGGTATGATATAACAATCGACTCCATAATCCAATCCATCACCTAACCCTAGTGATGTAACACAGTAACTCAATCTGAGGTCACAAAGATAACCATAACCATATGTACTTACTGAACATCTATCAGCTAACACATAATAGAGTTTGTAGTTCATATCCATGATAGATAATCAATGAAATAATAGCAATATATCTCAAAGGTTAAAGACAGTACAAGCATATGATTAAATATGAGTGAATTTAAGATAAACAGGTATAAATATATATCCAAAATCATGCACTGGAATTTGATCAAAACTACCGGACCTGGTAGATATTACCCACCTGATACGAAGCTCGAATAATCCTCACGGTCGTGGATGCGCTTCATATCCCAAATCTGCACATAATAGCAAACAATGATTAAGTACAAGTATCCAACAAACGTAGGAACTAAACACTACATCGTTCCTATACTCGCATCCTTTCCTCACCTACAAGTTGTAAATCCCAATTATCCCACTTTGCAACACCATAACCACACTCACAATAGATCACCAACATCCAAAGATCCATTAAAGTAAATAGATCTAAACACACTCAAATCAATCTCACCACAACTCCATCATCCATTCTCACCTCCATGGGCAGTAAAAGAAGAAACAATCGGAAGATACACCAACAACCGATTATAACTCCACCCTTGACTATGCAGAACAAAGCCTTCCTCTATCCCAGACTTGACCAATTGATCAACATCCACAACCCACTCAATTACACACATAATCAACATCTATTATAGCTCCTTATTACTGAATCGATAACAGCAAACCTAACCACACCTACATCACCAATCCGAGCCAATCAAACCCAGCTTCCCACCTCAACTCCAAATCCAGCCGGCACCATCCACACTTAGAATTACTCCATCGCGTAGATCACACAGAAAACCTCAAACACTCTAATCAACAACAACAACACTGATTACACCCCAAATCACAATCGGATACACTCCAATCTCAGCTTAGATTCCAATCGAAAATCCATCGAAATCTCAACAACAATGACACATCCCAGAATACACAGTAATCTACAGCCAATACAGAAAAATAAACCAAGATTATCGATCTTGGATCTCCACCAGCACCGTTTCTCCCCTGTTCACCCACAAAAACTGCTCCAATCACTGCCCAAAACCTGGATCTAAACTACTGGCAGTGAAAATCACAAGCAAGGATGGATTTCATCCAAATCAAGGGGAAAAATCAACTGCTTACCCAAATCTCGACAGAACTCGTGAATCCTAGCTCACAGTTGGCACCTCGATTGCATCGCTGCCGACTCCCAGCTCCCAGCGGAGTCCCTCACCCGTCGGAGCTCGACCGGAGTCCCTCCCTCCAGCTGGATCTACCCGACGAATGACGTCGGCGAGATGCGGAGGAGATAAGAGACGGAGGAGCAGATTGGAAGCAGAGAACTCAGCGTCTCTCCCACCGGCTGGATCTTCCACCGTCGGCGGCAGTGGCTCGCGGAGGGAGAAGGACGCGATTGATGGCCTTCCGCTCCAGGTGATCCCCGACGGTGAAGTGGCGGCGATGAGTGCCCCGGCGAACTGGCTCCAGAGGCGACGGGAAGCTGTGGAAATCGCGAACGAAGGAATCGGGAAATCGACTTGGGTTCGCGATCTGAGCAGGCTTTTAAAAAACTGGCCACTTGATTGAGCTAACTCAAGTCTAACCCAATCACCTATTAACCTTAATCTTCCTCCTATTCGATCATATGAACCCCTTTTAAAATTCCTGAAAATTCCACAAACTAATTCTTAATTAGCAAGGGCTATTGTATTATTTTATTTTATTTTATTATTTATTTATTATATTTTTTTTCTGTATCTTACAGTTAATCTGCTCTTTTATCATTTGTGAGGTGTCTTTGTTCAATATTTTGTACTCTTTCAACTTCAAGCGATGATTCTTAGCTTCAGATTTAGACAAGGTAACTTTTGCCTTAATTCCTCTACTTTGAGTTATTTTTGTTTCAGATTGACTTCAGACTTCTTCACGCTTGTGTATTCAGTGAACTTTGTGAAAATATTGTTGTAGTTTATTATCAGATCCTCCATGGTTGATTTTATTTTGTCTTTTCCCTTTTTTTTGCTGTCTTTTGTCCCATTGGATGAGTATCTTCATCATCCAGGTCTATACTCACATCTTGGTTGGAGGAGGTGTTGCTTGCTCCCGACTCTGAGGTCCTCGTCTTCTTTGTGTCCATAAAGTGATCAACGGAATGTAGAGTAAACATTGGATGATCTTTGACAATTCTCCACACATGCTCGAGATTGAATGCAATGCCATTGTTTTTGGATCGATATTTTTTGTACGCAAACCTCAATATATCTTCGTCACTGTGACCATTCGATATGAACTGTAAACACTATTGTAATTTGCGTTGAATCGATATATCTTCTTTTGGATTGTATTGTGCTAATGTGATCGTATAACATTTGCACTTTTGGTGTTTGAACTTGGGGGACGATTCTCATTGTAGTGGCTTGCAACACGTCCCCAAAAAGCATCCGCCTTTTGATAATTGCTGATTATTAGATCTTCGCTGATAGTGACCAAACTTCTCGCTAAGACTTCGTCTTCAACCTTTATCCAACTTGAATGCTTTTTTGCACCCTTAGCATTTGAAACCACTATTTCGAAATTGACCATCTCAATTGGGAATTTACGGTCGGAAAGTTGAGTCTCTGAGACAAAAGTCGAAGTTGCAGGTTCATTCGACATCAAAGGAGTGAAAGACATATCAATTATGTACGGGGACCATATCCATGAACAATTGACGCCGTGAAATACGAATGACTCATGTTTTGCCAATATTTGACTGGAAGCGGTTGATATAGACCTCGAGGGACATAATTCGGATGATTCATAGAATTCTCAAAACCTTGAAAATTTTGTGGAGGAAACGACATATTTAGAAATGAATGTGGGTATTGATAATTTGATGGAATTTATGGATTTTGAGAAGATGAATATTCCTGTGGATTATTTGTATAATTCAAGAAATTTGTAAAAAAAATAACCTATTATTTTCATCCATTTCGGATAAAAAAATTTATAGGAACTTAAAAAAATAGAAGGGGAGAATATTTAGAGAGTAGAATTAGAGAGTACAGTGAGTTGGAATGCAAATATATATACACATTAATGAATATTTATTATATATGAAATTTTGAACTAGCCATTAATTAGCCGTTAAAAAACTAACCATTTTATTTAATTTTTATTTTTTTAATAAATATGATTAATGTTATAACACTCTATTAGCGCATCTACTGTGGATGCTCTAATAGGGTGTGGGCGGTGAGAGAGGGAAAAAAATAAGAGAAAAAAATTTGAATTATAATTTTAACTATTTAATAATATATTAAATCTAAAAAAATAATCTAGTGCATGAATCTTATATTAATACAGATATAGAGAATAAATCTAATTAAATATAATTAAATTATAATGTTTTAAATAAATGTGATTCTCTTTTAATTTGATCAAAATAAATCAAATCAAGTTTAATTTAAAACTAGTTAATTATAATTATTATATCTAGTTAATAGTTTCCATTTAACATTAAAGGATGATGCACCCTCATTTAGAACATTTTTTTATCGTTGATTTTATAGTTAGATAAAGATAAATAAATTATGAAAAATATTTTTATCAATTAAGAATTAAAATGATGGAAAAATAGATATTTTGAAATTTTTTATGTTTTTTAAAAATTGATCTTTATTTTTTAAAATAATTTTATTATCCGTGCTAAATATTTGATAGAATAAAATGATATATAAAAAGTCCAAAGGAAATAATTGTTTAAAGGTTTAAAGGAATAAATTGAACGCCCTTGAAGAAAACATCTTTCCGAAAGGTAAACGGACTTGATCGTGTGGTACCCGATCCACTACCAACTTTAATCCCTAATTTCTAAAACCCTCTGCCTCGCAGTGCCTGCGAAACGAACCAGGCGATCGACATGGCCGCCTCTTGGCTTCCCGAGGTTTCGCCGAAGATCTTCACAGCAGAAACCCTCCGTGCCGCCGCCAAGCAATCTCAGGGAGTCCATCTCATACCTGTCTCACTCCGCCGCTCCATCAAGAAGTTCCTCCGAGGTATCCGACATTCCGCATAAAACTGTTCATTGTTGCCGTACGATTCAAATTGTTTTTTTTTTTTTTTTGCTCTTTCGTTTTCTGTTGAACCCGAGCAGAGAGGAAGAATGCCCATATGAATCGAAAGGTGCTGCTTCTCTCGCAGTCTTTCAACAAGATCAAGTACGCCAACCTCCAGCTCACTGCCTCCGCTTCTCGTGACCTTGTTGAAAACCCGTTCAGGCCCGTCGTGCTTCGTTCTGGTCGGTGGAAGATTCAGTCTGCTTATGGGGACATCGGTGTCAAGTATAGGGACGATGAGACCGTCGCGTACGTCGCCTCCCGCATGCCTGCCGTGTACGCTGCATGCCACCGGGTTCTTCGAGAGGTCCAAAGCTTCTCTTTTAACAAAATCCTCTTTTTTTTTTTTCCCCGGCAGATTACCCTCCTTTTGATGCCATTTGCCTTTGAATTGTGGGTTTGTGATTGTAGGTCCGTAGGAGGCTGCCAGAATTTTCTCCATCCAAAGTTCTGGACTTTGGTGCTGGTCCAGGCTCAGCTCTTTGGTAAACTCATTCTTTGTTCAGTTCACATGGCTACAAAAAAATGAGTTTTGACTTTCTTAATGAAGCAGAAGAGCTGTTAGTTATTTCTAATCTTTTGAACTGCTTAGGGCAATGCGTGAGGTTTGGCCTCGTTCCTTAGAAAGAGTTAATTTGGTAGAACCATCCAAATCGATGCAAAGAGCTGCTCAGAGCCTTTTGCAAGGTAAGTCGATATGATGTTTCCTTTTTGTGCTATTATGTTCACAACTTCTGATAGGATTCTCTGAAAATGCTTAAATGATTATCTAATTTTTTGTACTTAAGTCAGGTACAACTCATTTTGTGTTTGCCAATTCTTCCAATTGTTATGGTTTTGTGTCGACAACAAGTGTCATATTAGTTAATATCATAATTCGGTTATGGCATTTTGTTTTGATACAAAATTATGTAAAACAATGTTAAGCAAGTTAAAGTATTATGAAAATAATAGGATGTACATAAAAAAAAGTTAAAGGTTTACAAAAATAATTTGTTCAAGCCCTATCACCTTTCTGGGTCATGTTTACTATTGTCGATCCTATGTGGTTTAGTTCTATGTTTTGGTTATTATGAATTCTAGGTTCATTTGGTTGTGCTGCAGTCCCTGTAGGTTACATGACATAATCTAATGAGTACAACAATTTGGTATTTCCACAGCTGTGGTTTATGGTATCGTTATGGTCATGATATTGTTTGTTTTTTCCATTTTGTTTACCTAATTGAGGAGATGTGCTATCAACTTGATATCAAAATTCCACTAAGGCAGACTCATACCATATTTTGGAATGCAATATATTAAATTACTCATTGTTCATTGGTGTTATAGATTTGAAAGGGCTGCCAGTAATCCACAGTTATGACAACATTGAAGCCCTGAATCGCAGCCTGGATAAGCATGACAGAAGACATGATCTTGTGATTTCTGTAAGATCTCCAAACTTTTATTTTCCCTTAATTCTCAGTTATATTGTCCAAGTAACATTGTATTGTAATCTTGTAGAACATTACACTTCCTCTTTTATATTCCCTCTAAGAAGGGTTTTATAGGATAATCCAACCAATATTACAGTGTTAGACCCCTATTCAATGTGGGACTGTCCTTCATCATATCTTCTCACGTGAAGTTGAAATCCTATGGACACTTATGCTAGCGCTGACTTGATGGCAATGCAATAAGATAATCCTCACAATTGCAAAAATGGAGTAGAACCTGGCATTACACCTAGGTTGGCAAGATGGAAACCAAATTTCCTTGTGCTTCTTCTTAGATGTATATTTTGGTGTTCCTACTCTAGGCTTGGGGTAACATGTAAGCTTATCTAGGCATCTAGCTTTGTTCCTTTCCAATCATCACCATTCGTAGTTTGGGTGTGCTAAATCTCACATGACACCAACCCATCAAACTAGACCATTTCGAGTGAAATTCGAGCAAAAAACCATCTAGCTTTAAGACAATTCAATTAGATTCTTCTCAACTAATCTTCTTTAGCCATGCCTCAGTCAAGGTTGGAGCTAAAAACTTGAGGCTAGGCCTGTTAATAAACCAAACGTTTGTGAGCAAGCTTGCTCTTTGGCTTAGTAAGATCTTACTTATGTCTGTACAATATACACAATATCAATTAAATGAACAAACTTGAACAACATATTAAACTAAATGAACAAGATTGAACACGTGTTCAGCTCATTAATCTTTAGGAATAGAGATTGTGAATTGTTTGTGAACAATATTCGTGAACAAAGTCCATGAACAAAACTCGTGAACCATGTTCACCAATAAATCTTTTATCAAATTTATAAATAAACAAAAAGCTCTCAAAATAAAGAACAAACTAGTAATATCAAGCTTACTAACCATCCAAACAAGTTTTAAAATGTAAAAATTTCATTAGGAGCTTGATAACATTTAAATGAGTCAAGTTTAAGCCAACCTAAAACCAAGCTCAAGCTCGAAAAAAAGTCAACTGCTCGGTTCATTTTTAGGCTCTACTTGGTTTAGCTCAATTATCTTATGAAACAAGCTTGAATAGTAAAAAGCTTAGCTACTTAGGTTAGCAAACTTTTGTAATCTATTATAAGTTTTACCATAACAAATTTGGCATTTCCTCGTGGGAAAATAGGGATAGGCAAGGAGGTGATGAAGGAGCACAAATGATGCTAAAATTTGTCAAGAAGATGCTGCAAGCAAAAGAAGAGCAAGTGACCTTTCCTTTATAGATGAAAAAGGTTTGCTGGTTCTGGGTAATATGCTTCAAGGTGGCAAGTAACTTAATTGTGAACGATAAAGTTACATAGGAATTACTAATTTCTCAATTTAGAATAACATGGAGGAGGATGGGATGATTGTTCCTTGGATTTTCTATAGGAAAAGGAAAAGTTGAGCATCGGAGTAGGCAAGGTTTAAAATTTCATTTCGTTTCACTCGAAACGGACGAAATATTTTGTTCCGACGCGCGATCGAAACGAAACGCCGGTCGAAATTTCGCGTGAAGCAACGGCGGCGACTGGCGCGCGATCGCGGGATCGCGATCGCGTTCCCCGCACGATCGCGGGATCTCGATCTCCGCACGATCGCGGGATCGCGATCGCGATCTCCGCGCGATCGCGATCGCGTCGCGTCCCGAACGCGATCACGGGATCGCGATCGAGGGAATGGCGATATGCGATCCAGCAGACAGATGGTGCCGTAGAAGTCCGTCAGGCGAGGAGGTGAGCAAGATTTGGGAATGAATGCAAGTTGATAGGTGCTTTATTTAGACCCGGTTTAGCCAAAGATAAGATAACCTGCTGAGACAGATGGGAGTAGTCAGTCAAGTGGTTTAGGAAGTCAGGTCAGGACCGCATCGCGTCCCAAACGCGATTGCGGGATCGCGATCGCGTCGCGTCCCGCGATCGAAATCTACTATCCCAATTTAATTAAAAATTAAATTTATATAATTAATTAAATTATAATTTCTAAATTATAATATTATTAATTAAAATTTTATATATAATATAAATTAATTAAACCATAAATTTAATTAAATAAATTATTAATTAACTTATATTATCGAAACGATGTGACGCGCCGCGATCAAGATGTACGACATCAAACCGATCGCTCGGCATTTAAAACCTTGGGAGTAGGGCTATTAGTGGAATTGAGACAAAGTTACAATGTGGAGGAACTAAAACATCCAAGTAAGAAGAAGGGGTTTTAGAGGGCAAAGCTAGAGCAATTGTGCTGAGATTATCAACTAAAAGGGGAAGATCTGATAAAGTTTGAATTGAGGGGGCTTTCGATCCGAGCTCCATTCACTTTGGAGATGCAGGATGAGCTGATACCAAAAAACTTTTGAGTTTGGGCATGGGCACATATAAATAGAGCACACATCCATTCAATACAATTACAGAATGTCCTTGTGTGGAGTTTTGTTTGCATTTGTGTCAAGTTTTCCCAAAACTCTGAGGTGAGTAACACATCAATGGTGGTGAAAATTGTCCTTAGAAGACAGCATGTTTTAGAGAGTTTGCTTGAAATTTTAAAGTTTACTTTGTGGGTAGTAATCGAATTACTTGGAGTTATAATGATTTTAGAGCTAGTTAGAGTTGAACCCCTTGCATGATTATTGAAAAGGTTTATTGAAGTAGCAAAGCAAGTTCACGACTTGAACCCTGCACTCCTAGTGTCACCTTAAGTATGACAATCTACCAAAGCATTATGTCGAGATGTTAGAGAGGGTGAGTAGGTATGCAAGAGTAGTTGATGTCATAAAGTTAAAGCAGCAAAGTTGAATCCTAGAAGGTCAGAGGAGTTAAAGGCTTGTTTGCAAGACAAATGCCTGAGAAATTTAGATATATGATTTAGATTGTTTGTATCACTGGGTGCATACATATGAGGATCCTACTTGGAGAACTAATGAGGATCATTTTACAGTTTGCTGAAACTAGAAAAGTTGAGGAGCTGAAGGAAGCATGTATGACTCTAGAAGCAACTCATCCTAATGATTCAGCAGCTAGTGTTTGGTGGCAAGAGTAGCAAGTTGAAGTCTTATGCATGGAGGACTTCTTAGGCATGGAGGATATCTTTGTGCTTTGCTTTCCATGTGAAATTGGAGTTCAATTAGAGGTTACTAGGTGAATTAGTGAAGATCAGCAAGATGCTGGTGATTTGAGTTCAAAATTACTAATTGCTTACATATGGTGCTTATAGACATTGACACCTTGGTTGATGTGTTATATACCATGATGCTTCTGTCAAAATGGGATATCCTCTAGCAAATTGAGAGGAGGAAAGCACAAACTTAACTAGCTTCACTAGAATCATGGGTTAAACATACTTTCTCTAGGAAATTATCAAAAAACGATACTAACTGACATGAGCATTCTCTCCCATGTCAATCACATCACTTGTGTGGATAAGTATTATACTATATTGATACTCAACACATCTACATGCTTCAACATGCTTTTGCATGCTTCATCACATGTCAAGACATGTTGAGATGACTTGACATGAATTCAATTAATGCTTGTATTTTATTTTTTTATTTTTGTTCTTTCTATAACTTTTTTTTTTGAATTTTCTAATCTATTAATATCTAATTTTTATATTCTTATTATCAAAAGTAAACGAGTTAAATGGAAAAAGACTTAATTTAAATTTATGTTAACTCATGTTGAAATAACAAAAATTGAACAAAATTTATATTTAATTGATATAGCCTTATTTAATTGATTTAGAAATAAATGAGTAAAATTCATTTTAATTTAATAAGGTAGGGTGCATGAGAGTTATGAGCTTGAAACAAGAAACGAAGAAAGAAAAACTATATTAAATTTTGTGATAGTATATGAACTTATACTAATTAATATATTTTTTAAGAAAAGAAAACATTTGGTCACATTAAAAAGTGGGTATAATAAGTCGCAAATTTACTTTTTTATGGTTTGGAAGAAGAATAGAAAGATTTATAAAGATTGTAAGATCATCTCTGAAGGAATTTAACTACCTAACATAAGTTAGTAGTGGTGGATATGTACTTCAAACATAGTATCAATAAAAGGAAAACATGCACAACTCTGAAAATTAAGTGGTGGAAGTTAAAGTATGGAAAACAAAATATTAAGGAGAGGGTAGGAGTACAAGTATTAAGAGAAATACATGACGACTCGAATAGGACATGGGATAAGATGATATTAATGTTGAAAATGATAGCTAAGAGTGTACTCGATGAGTCAAAGGAATGTGCGCCACCAAGTAAAGAATCTTGATAGTGGAATGAGATAGTACAAGAGAAAGTGAAAAAAATAGAGGTATTATACATTTATAAAAATAAGGAAAACTTAAAAAAGTATATAATAGCTAAGAAAAAAAGTCAAGAAAGCAATGAATGAATGAAATTTTTGAATGTTTTATTGATGGCTAAATATAAAAGAAAGGAAAAGGAATATTTATACAATAGCTAAAGCTAGAGAGAGAGGAAGACAAGAGATCTTATTCAAATAAGATACATTAGAGATAAATGAAATGAGGTACTATTGAATGATATGAAAATAAAAGAGTGATAGAAGAGGTATTTTCATCAATTTCTTAATGAAGATTGAGGTAACTAATTTAACTTAAGTAATTTAAGTAGGTCAGAGGAGTATAGAAATTTAAATTTTTATCGTAAAATTCAAATTTCAGGAGATGAAAAATAGAAAACAATTGAACCAGATAATATTCCGATAAAGGTATGGAAGTGCCTAGGGAAGTAAGGTTTTAAATGACTTGTAAATTTATTCAACTTGATATTAGGCATGCTTATCGGTTTGTTGGTTCCGGTTCGGTTTTGACTAGTTCCGGATCCGTTGACGTTGGAACTGGTTGGAACCGGTCCAAAATTGATTCTGGTTCCAAAGTTTTAACCTTGGAACCAATTCAATCCAGATCGGTTTCGAACCGGTTCCAAGATTCGACACGGGTGTATTGAATAGCGTGACAATTATCTAGATATGCTTGAAACTAACCAGAAAACAAGAGCAAGTAACCATCTACAAGTATATAATACATACTCTTCCAGCATCCAATAACTATGTCTTTGAAAATTTTCATTCTCTTCACCATGAACATAATAGCAATAAAGCATATCAACACTGCCAACCTGGAATCAACAAGTTCAGTTTAGTTAAATTTGAAGTTAAACTTTAGGATATTCAGATATAACCTAAGCTTGCATCTACTAGACATCTAATTGACTAAAAACCACTAAGAACTTAATAAATAGAAAGGAATTTTCTTGAGAAAGTAAATGAAACTCTTAAGCATACCTCTTAGTATGTGGATGCAGCCATATCATGGCTATAGTATATCAAAAACATAATCGAAAGACTACATTACAATATTACAAAACTAAACTAATTTTTTTTTGCATCAACTTCCACATAATCTCTTAACTCAGTTGACTGTCATGAATCTCATCAAAAGATTAAAGACTACACAGGAGGCCTATGATGAAGCAAGGCAAAACTAAATAGTAAAGGGACACCAAAACACCATGTGATACTCATGGATATCAGCTGCACAAGGCAATTTTCCTTGAAAGTGTTCAGGGGGTATTTTGATTAAAATCGAAGGCAAAATTTAAAAGATACCGTATCTAAAAAATCATGGAAGCACACAGTTACAAATTTCACCTACTTTTAGTCTCTCATGAGCTTCTTTCACAGTCTTTCCATCCTTCCTGAAGTACCTTGATGCTTTTCTATCAAATAGGAATAGGGATCCACCTAATGAGAAGAAAAAAATCACAATTCTGCAATATTTGGAATATGCTAAAAACTGAGTAAACATATTACTCTTTGGGTGCGTTTGGTTCAAGTTATAATATATAACCTTGGTAATGTGATTACTAGGTAATCACATTACCAAGGTTACGGAGAATGAAACATTATCAAATATTGTTTGGTTCAATCCGAAGTAATGCAACCAAAACTTATTTGTTTGGAGGTTTTAAAGTATCACATAATTTACTATTTTACTATATTATCCATTCAATGGTTTGATGGCGGTCGATCGGTTGTCGGTCGATCGTTGGTCGCCGGTCGGCCACCGATCGACCGCTAGTCGGTCGCCGTCGCCGATCGAAGCAGGACGGCGACCGGCGACGGCGACGGCGACCGGCTCGGCGATCGACGGCGGCGACGTAACCGGCGATCGACGGCGGCGATCGATAACGGCGATCGTCAATTTCGAAGTAATCCCAAACTTTACTTTGCTTTGCTCGGCTAGTCATCGTGTTGCTTGTTCTGGCGGACAACGATGACTGAAAATGCACACCAACTTCATTGGGGAGTTCCATTTGGACTTCGTCAAAGTTGGAAATGTAGCCAAATTCTTCACCAAATTCTAAAAACCTTGAAGGCACACCCCACCTGACACCTTCATCACGACCACTGGCATTATGGTTTGAAGATGATGCCTTTGAAATAACAAATATACTAGCAAATAAGAAACTTATAATTGCATGAATAAGTTGAAAAATGACCATTCACCATACCACATATTTATAGTTGAAATTGGTTAGTAATTGAGATTTGAGAATTTATCCGTTGGCTCACTTGGCTGCCAGCTGAGTGCTGTTGGGCCAACGACTACAATTGCCAACGACATTCTTCATAATAGATTAATAGATGAAGAAAAAAATACAGGAGTCAGGATGAATCAGAGTCGAGAGTCAGGGCTCAGGACCGATCTGATTCTTACCTCAAAATCGCTTTTGAGGAAATGAATCGGCGAGCGTAGATAGGCCGTAGGTAAGACCCAATTGATGTTGTAATCGCCTCCGAGTTTGACGGTTGTTGTTCCAGAACTTGGAGCAACCCATGTTCTTGTCCCGTAGCCCGCAGACTTGCACCTTGGAGATGTCGGTGAGAGCGAGGGAGGTGGCAGGTGCAGCTGATTGTCGGCACTGTGAGGAAGATCGAAGGCAACGGAGGGTAGAATAAGCCCAACGCTGTGATCGCCGACGACATCCTCTTGCTTGATGCCTCCGATCTGACTTCTGAGGAAGAGGGCGAGAGGGAGGGGGAGATTCGGGGAGAGAATCGAGAGATAACAAACAAAGACTTCAACGACCTAGGATTGGGTGGCCATCTCGGCGACGACGACAACTGGATGGAATTAGGGCTTCGGTTCAGGACGAAGGGGGAGGCAGGGTTGCGTTGTCTCGGGGAGAAGAGAACTGCGAAGCGAGGGTTCATTTAATAAAAAACCACCCCAATCCATTACTTAATGA
This sequence comes from Wurfbainia villosa, assembly GCA_025175895.1. Classification (NCBI taxonomy): domain Eukaryota; kingdom Viridiplantae; phylum Streptophyta; class Magnoliopsida; order Zingiberales; family Zingiberaceae; genus Wurfbainia; species Wurfbainia villosa. The sequence goes on from CM046008.1 coordinate 5,340,410, forward strand.
ATTTGGGGCGGTTCCAAAATTGGTTTTGGGTCCAAATTTAACGTGTTGGTTCCAATCTGATTTCGGATCGAACTGACCCGTTAAGCATGACTACTTGATATTGTAAAACAAAGAAAACGTACAAAATTGCATAAATTGTAGGGGTATTAAGCTAATGAGTTGTATCATCAAATTTTTAAAAAGGGTAATAAAAAAAAGACTAAGAAAAAAGATCATCGTGATTGAAAATCAATTTGGATTTATGCTTGAAAGGCCGACAATATAAACTATACATCTTCTTAGACAATTAATTGAAAAGTATCAGGAGCAAAAGTGAGACTTACACATAGTATTTGTCGACTTAGAACAATCTTATAATAGAGTTCGGGAAATTTAATGTATAATTAGAAAAGAAAGATATTAGCTCAGTGTATATTAAATAATTAAGGAAATGTATGAGAATATAATGAAAAGAATGAAGTTCTAGGTGGGTTAATCAAAGCGTTTTCCGTAAAGATAGACTTGGAACTCCAAGTCTATTTTTTTACACAAATTATGGATGAATTTATTGGACACATTTTGGTATTGTTTTGGTAGATGAGACACGTGAAAGAGTAAATGCTAAATTCGAATCTTACGAGAAACGTTGGAAGCGAAATGTTTTAGGTTTAGTAAAGTTAGAAATTATGAAATTTAAATTTAGCAATATTAGATGTAATGAGATGATTATTAAGATAGTAGATGACGAGTTATCTGTAAACGAGAATTTTAAGTATTTAGAATCATTTTTGTAATAGGATGGAGGGATAGAGAGAGATATTTTACATAAAATATAAGTAGAATAGTTGAAATGGAAGAAAGAGTTAAGTGTTTTTTGCGATCATAAAGTACCTCTAAAATTTAAAAGGAAATTTTATAAAACGATTGTTAGATTTACTATATTATATGGAGTTGAATGTTAGACAATGATTAAAGTACATGAGCAGAAGATGATGTTGGGATTATTGGGAGAACAATCAAAGTTCAATATTGGAAAAACATAGAAAAGATTATGAGATGAAAAGCTATCTTCATTGGTATTGGTATGAGATCTTTTAGGTATAATTAAAAAACAAAACCATGAGGGCTTAAGTCTAAAGTGGACAGTATCATACCATTGTGAAGATATATGAATCTTATTTACATTAACAATTGATATCAGGGTCAATGTCGATATCGAGTTATGAGCCTCGAACGAAGAAAGTGAGAGCTCCCATATTTAGATTAAGAGAACCAGACAACAGACAGAAAGTCCAGTTGAGTCAGGAGGATCGGACAACTAGCAAAAGGTCCAATTAGGTTAGGAGGATCGGACAGTTGGCAGGGAGACTTGGTAGGTTGAGGATTGAACATCAAGCAGAGAAAGTCCTTTGAGGATGAATGAGCTTTAGGGGGAGCCCAACGTGATCCTTCGTTTGAGGGGGAGCCCAACGTGATCCTTCGTTTGAGGGGGAGATTGTTGGGATTATTGGGAGAATAATTAAAGTTCTACATTGAAAAGACATAGAAAAGATTATGAGCTTATAAGATGAAAAGATATCTTCATTGGTATGACGCTTACAAAACCATGAGAGTTTAGGTCCAAAGTGAATAATATCATACTATTATGGAGATATGTGAATCTTATTTGCATCAATTGGTGAGTCTTAACGATGAGGATATTAAGATAGATGTGCGGACATATGAAGATTAACAGGATAAGAAATAAGTATTATAGAGAAAATCGGAGTGACATCTATTAAGAGAAAATTTCGTGAGACACATTTAAGATGGTACGAATATGTACTTAGATGACAAATAAATGCTCCAGTTAGACGATATCAAACTATTACAGATATGCACGTTAAACGAGAAAGATCAAAGAAGGCTTGATTAACAATAATAAAATAATAAAAAATGTATTCAAATATATGTAATGATATAGCAGGGGATAAAACTCAATGGTATAGATGGATTTATATAGCTCACCCCACTTAGTGGGATAAGACAGGGTTGATTTTGTTGTTAATTTTAATTAATTGATAATCATATTTTAAAAATATATAAACTATGTGAGAAGGGATTAAAGGAGTATAACTTGTTTAAATTCATCTTAGAACTCTTTTGCATGCCAAAGTGTGCCAAGTGTCGACAGCTATACTAAAACTGTACTATTTCGGCTGAGGAGCAAAACCTCAGTACAAGAGTTAAAACATGCTAGCAATAGAATTAAAATGCCAGGAACAATAACCAATTGTAACATTAGGTGTGATGTGCCTGAGCAGTGCTGACGAAGCTTATTGTGGTGGATTTGTCTTTTGTGCACAATGCAATTTTGGTTCAACTTTAAGCAAGATAAGATTGTGGTGCCAATTTACGACTTAACCATCAAGTTCTTGACTCAAAATGGGTGCAAATGGTTAAATGGATCCGATGGAGTCTAAGAGCTATTACAAACACTTGTTGGACATCAGTTAAGGTCACTGGATTTTCATCGCTTATTATTATTCTTTAGAAAATTGTTTAAGGTCTTTTGACTTTTCTAAGATGTGATTTAGGTTTGGATAAATTTTTGATTTTGTCTCTAATACGAGCACTGAAGTGCTGACTTATTCTACTCTTCCTAGCATGACAAGTTTTTGCCGCTAGTCTCTGTCATTATGGCTATAGTTTTTGCTCAAACTATTGATTTAGTTTCTGATTGCATACAATAATTACTAGGTCATTGCAATACTAATCCAATAAAACTCAGATTTCTGAATCAGAAGACAAGGACTGTCAAAGTGATAAAGTTGATCAAGAAGTTCAAACCATAGTAGAGATCAATGTGGTTGACTAAAGTGAACAGTGATAATCCTAAAAGTCCAAATACTATAGGTCTCACATTGTAATTAATAATTTATCCCCACTGATTCGATTGGAAAATCTGAGTCATGAAGATGTGTAATTATGTGGCTAACCCTGAAGATGGACTATAATATAGAAATTTATGTTATTTTTTTTCAAGGATTAATAGCACTAATCCATGTCTTTTTTTTCTGGAGAAAAGTAGTTCTCATGTTATTAACTAGATCTTTCCAACCAAATTAAATCATTAACCGAATATTTTTAAACTCGAAGAATATGCTATCTCATGAAGTGGTTTGTTTGTCTCTGTGTTTGCTGAACTTTCTTTTGGAGGTTATAATAATCTTGGTTGTTGGATTGACAATTCCAACACTTTCCCTGTTGACTAGATATCAATATCTCTTAGGCTACGTTTGGTACGGGGTAATCAACCTTGTAATGTAATAGGATTACATTACAAGATGATTTACTTTGTTTGGTAACATTTCAAAGATGTAATGTAATGTAATCGCATTCCAAAATAAGAGCCAAGATCCGTAATCTCGATTACGAAGGAAAAACAATGTAATCCGATTACATTACGGACTCAATATTTATCATGACAAATATATCCTCCTTTTATTTTTCTCATTGCTTCTCGATGCTCGTCGACGACGACCACCGGCGACAGTTGTCGACCAACGACAGGGCGGTGGTCGCCCGACGGCCGCCGGCAATGACGACGACCGATCGATGGCAGCCGGCCGGCGATCGACGGCGACCGCCGGCTGACGCCGGCAGCGACGGCCGGCGACGGCGACGCCGGCCGTGGCGAGCCGGCCGGCCGGCTGACGCCCGGCTGGCGATCGCTGACGCAGCCGGCCGGCGACGGCCGGCGTCCGCGGCCGGCTGACGTCCGGCCGGCGACGACCGACGCCCGGCCGCGCGACGTCCGGCCGGCGGGCACGGCCGGCCGGCCGGATCGTAGAATCGGCCGCGTGACGGCCGGCCGGCGCCGGCTGACGGCGGCGATCGGCCGACGGCGGCGGCCGGCGATCGGGCGGCGGGGGGCCGGCGACCGGCCGGCGGCGGCGACCGGCCGGCGGCGGCGATCGGCCGACGTGGCGGCGGACCGGCGATGGCGGCCGGCGGCGACGCATGGCGCCGGCGGCAACCGTACGATCGGGACCGGCGGCGATGACGGCCGACCGGCCGCCGACAGCCGTGTGGCGGGCCTGACCGACGACGGCGATGCCGGCGCGACGATCGGGCTGGCGGGGGCGGCTGACGACGGCTGGCGGCCAGCCGGCGGCCGACGATCGGCCGGTGATCGACGATCGATCGGGCGTGCGGCCGGCGACGACCGATCGGCGGTGTCGGTGATCCGATCGGCCGAGATCCGCCGACGATCGGCGGCGGCGGTCAGACCGGCGATCGACGGTTCGGCGACCGATCGGCGCCCGGCGACCGGGCCGGCGTCGACGACCGGTTTATAATAATATGAATTACATTCCTTATAAAAAATGTGGACACCAAACAAACGAATGTAATCACTTTTGTAATCAAATATTACACACCAATCACTAACCAAACACAGTAATGTATACACATTACATTACATTACATTACAAACTTGATTACATTAAAAGGTTGATTATATTATCCCGTACCAAACGTAGCCTTAATGTTTTAGGTTCACCTAAGACAGTTAAAAGTAAATTTAATGTACATATCGTCTTTTTTTAAAGTCTTTTTCATGCTGCCTTTTCTAATGGAATGTACTACCCAGTGCCCAGTTCACTTTTGTTAAAGAAATTGCATTTTTTCCCCTTTCCATTTGAAATCACAATAAAAAATTGCATTTTTTTCCCTTTCCATTTGAAATCACAATCAAGTCCATGCATGGTTTAAAATTTCAAGCCGTACCACAGTTTTTGTTTATGACCGAAACGATACGGTTTCGGTATCGTGTTGTGCCATTTTGATAAAGTTTCAATACTTTTTTAAATATAAAATATACTAATTAAAAAGTGTTATTATCAATATTTGATTGCTATAAATGCTTACTATTAGGTTAAACTAATTTTTTAAAATTTAGGATCAAGTAAAAGTCAATTTAGGATTAACTAAAATTTAAACATGATGATTAGTATCGAGTAGGTTTAGATTAAATTGAATTGAATTTATTTTGATCAACATAAAATTAAACTAAATTTATATGTACTATAATTTAGTGCAAATCATAATAGTATTTAGGAATTATATCATATTTAATTTTTGTTGTCTTTTCTAGCCATATGTCAATTTTAATTTTTTTAGTATTCTTAAAATGGTAATTTTCCTTTGAAGAGTTTTTTTTACTTTTGTGTTTGTCCATGTGAAAAGTGAAGGAGAGAATGTGAAAGGTGAGGAGAGAGAAACTAATGGAGAAAAAAAATTCTTAAGAAATTTTTTTATCATGTGTTTAAGGAAGAGAGGAATGAGAATATAAATTAATAAAGAGAAAAAGAAAAAGTATTAAGAGGGATAAATTCACAGTATAAAAAAAAATAGAGAAAGAAAATTGGAAAAAAAAAGGGTCTCGCACAACTGCAGTAGGGCTGCACGAGGTCTCACATTGCTGTAGGGCCTTCCGCAAGGCCTTGCTTGGCCGCGGGATCTTGCCTCCTGCTAGCACACTTGTGGTGCTAGTTTTTGTGCCGTGCTAGTTGGTAGATGGAACGAGAAATTTCGCCTGTGCTAATCGGTACGACATGGTATTTTAAATCATAAGTCCATGTGTTATGAAAATTGGTATTAACAATTTTCCCTATTAGATTAGGGTTTTGAATAAAAGCTTATTAGAGTTGGAGTACTCTTTGCGGGGGAATAATGATGTGGAAATAATTTTCAGATTTAAACTTTTTTGAGATAGATGAATTAATTAGGCAAATGGTTCCTTTTATTTTGTAAGTGCAAAGTAGCTATATGCTTGTATATAAGGTTTACCGAGTTATGGTCATGGTTTAAAGTCTTCTTGTCTCACTCGCAATGGATGAGAGAACTCACATTGAGACGAGATGCAACAATCGAGCATGGAACCATCATTCTCACGTCTCCTACATCTTCTTCAACACTTCAATGGAAAACCCTGACTACACTATCCTCAAGCTCCTCTTGCTAGGCAGGGCTTCTCTGGGGTTGAAACCAGTTCCATCACTGAGATTTCAAGACTTGATTATGGTTGTCAAATAATTTTATTCTTCTTGGTATTTCTTGAAGGAGAGTTTTGGTGCAACGGTAAAGTTATTACTGTATGACCTAGAGGTCATGAGTTTGAGTCTCAAAAATAACCTCTTGTAAATCAAGATAAGACTGCATATAAAAGACCCTTCCTCGACCCTTGCATTGGCAGAAACTTCGTGCACCAGACTATCTTTTTCTTCTTGGTATTTCTTGTTCTTTCTATTGATATTATATTTATATTCCTTTGGTATTGCATATACTATTTCAAAAACATGATTCATTTTCTGTCGGCTAATTGTTTTCTACATGTTATTTACCAATCCATCAAAGTCCTATGCTCTTGGAGAGATACCATCACTAAGTGACAGAATTACAATCCTGCGCCAGCTTTGGGACCTTACACGAGATGTTTTGGTATGCCATACATTCACTTACATTGTAAATCCAGATGTTTCTACTTTATCAGTAATGTTCCATTACCCTCATGAATATTTGTTCCATATCTTTGTTTTTCACGTTGATAATCATATCGATCTGTCAATTATATATTTAATATATACTTCCTGAATCTAATGTGCATGAGTACGTACAATATATTTGACTGAGAGAGGAAGATTTAATTGATGGTTTAGCTAAAAGTTTCTGTTTCAATTTTCTAAGCGGCAAAATACTCTATTTTCTATGATAAAATGGATAATTTTTGGAAACTAATGAAAAATTCTTGCTACTTTCTGTATCCTCTAATTTCTTTCAGATACATTCTTTGTGTTTATTCTTTATAAGTATTACCTTCAAATGGATTGCTCAAATCAGATAATATTTACAAATTAGTTGAATGGGCAAACTGTAGTTAAGTCTTTGTGACACCATTCTTCCTCATGTGGAAGTACTACTGTTTTTAGTTGGCCTCATGTATTTTAGCAAATATAAATTTGTCTTAATGCAACCTGAGACTAAACTAGATTTGGCGGGTAGAAAAGAGGGTGGGGGCCTACATCTAGCATACATCCTAGGTGGTTAACCAAGCTGATAAGGGTTCTTAAAAACAACATATCTACCCTAAATTTTATAATCTGTAACAGATATTGCCTTCTGGTAGAAATCAATTCAGTTGCTACTGAATTGATAGGATGTAGTAATACATCAGCAAAATTTAACCTCTCTAATATTTCCCCATTTCTCCTACTCATTCGGTACCCACACTTCTACATAAGGTAGGCAAGGTAGAGAGGGTGAGACTGATGAAGATATTTAGGGAAGCTGGTGATCTGGGAGAGGTTCAGAGGTTCGGTTGTTGTCTCCTCAGTTTAGATCTGCATGGAGGGACAAGTCCCTGAAATTGAGAGTGCAACAAGGTCCTTGTTTGCTGGGTGGACCCTGCCTGAAGTGTAAAGGGTGGACAACCTCAGTAGTCTGGGTCAGCTTTGCCTTCCTCTTCCTTGAATTGGTAAGGATTTGTTTTGGGAAGGAATAAAGGAAATGAGGAAGAAATGGAAGAGGAAACACACAAACTAACATATGCAGTAGATCTGCATGGATTTTTTGCATGGTAGACTAGTTTATTGCCTTGTAAATCATGGCTATTTAAATATTCCGCTGCTTGCAAATCATGACTTTCAATAGATTTTCTCAGGTCTACCTTTAGCTGAATCCTGTTTCCACAATATATTATCTTTGTTCACTTTTCTAGCTAGTGACTGGGTATTGATATTTAGCTTGTTTAACTTTTTATGTTGTTATCCTCATACAATTTTATCTGTGGAAAAGTGTGGCTTGTGCTAGGCTTTGCTGTATTGTCTCAAGTGTCAGGGAATGTGTAGGTGAGGCAGTAGAATCTAATAGCAAAACTTGAATTGTCATTTATACTAGTCCTAGATAATGAAGAACTTAAAGCTGGTAAAATATGTTTCATTCAAGTTGCTGAAAATTTTGGTTTACTTGAATTCTGCAAATCAAATGTTATTCTTGCATAGTTTCCCTGTTGATCCATTATAGTACCTCGTCAACCACGGTCATTAAATATTTCTGCTGGTCATTATCTTCGCCTGAAGTTTCTATACCAACAATAGCTGCAGCTTCATGCATTTTTCATTAGTAGGTGATTCATTGTTGACCTTTAGCTTGTTTAGCTTTTGATGCCCATCTCTTTGTGCAATTATAGAAGACAAGTGGGTTTGACTTACTTGGTGTGCCGTTTTAGAAGGGCTAAAAAATATTTTTCCTGTAAATCTGTAATAGCTTTTGTCAGCAGACTGGATGAAGGGGAACTTCTCTGGTGCCAATACATTACTTCCATGGTGTTTAGGCCACAAATAGGAATCTAATAAAAAAGTGGAATATGCACTTTCACGCACAGACACACACTAGCCTTGGATGATTAGGAACTAACTAGAAGCAGGTAAATGCCTATGCTTAGTCCAACTTGCTGAAAGTTATAGTTAATTTTATAGTACAGTTCAAGATATGCTTTTAGGTGCTTTCTGTGTAGGATGGTATTACCTTGTAAAAACCATGACAATTAGATATTTCCTATGGTTATTAGCTTCAGTTGTAGTTTCTGTATCAACAATAGTATCTTTTGCCCTTTTTCCGGTTAGTCATTTAGTTTTGATATTTAACTTATTTGACTGAGTCTTGTTATTTTGCTTGTTTGACTTTTGATCCATCCCTTTGTACAATTTTATCTGAGAAAAAAGGTGGTTTGGGCTAGGTTTTGTTGGAACCTGGGACGCCATATGGATCCAAAATTATAACCCAAATGCGTTCATATATCCTCTGGATGGAGAAGAGGGTAAGCCAACTGTTCCTATTAGTCGCTTGTTTTTTGTGTCTCACTTTTTTCTTATTTGATCAAGACTTTGATACTTTATAATTGCTTCTCTTTTCTGCATCACTTGCTTGTGAAGAAATGCCGCAAGAAGCTTCAACTATCAAATTCCACTTCTAGTGATGTGAAAAGCATTGTTAGAGAAGATGACATGCTTAAAAATGGTGCATTTGTGGTTGCCCCTGTGAGCTTCTTTGACTGTTTCTGGAATATTTTTGATTAATTTTTTTGTAATTATTTTCCTTTGACTTGTTTATTCTCTTTTTAGTGCCCTCACGACGGATGCTGTCCTCTGGAGAATACTGGAAAATACTGCCATTTTGTTCAACGACTTGAGAGAACAACATCACAGCGTGCATACAAGGTAATTGCTTGTTTTTGTCAGTATTTGGACTTTGTTCAATCATCAGAGTCGAATTGGTTTATAAGTATGGAAGCTTGTTGAGCATATTTTACAGATTTTGCTACAACCTTTATTTGATATAAAATTAGATTATTGTCAAAGTGTAGATAGTTTAGCCAAATATACTTCTATAAAGTAATTCCACCTTCATCTATGGAATGCATTAGTATTATCTACAAGTATTAGTTGGTACCTTTGCCTCTGCCATAAATCCCTAAAATAAATAATTAAAATATTTTAGGAATTCCTGACAGTTCTGATTGGAGAGGTCGAAGGTCACAAAATAAGGGGACGTTTGGTTCGTAGAGAATTTTCTATTTTCTGTTTTCATTCTCTCTTTTTCCAGAAAACAGAAAACGAGTTTTTTTTGTTTTCTAATTTTCCAGAAAACGCTCTTTTATTTTTTGGAAAACAAAAATGGAAACAAAATGATTATTTCTCGTTTTTCAGTTTTCCAGAAAACGCTCCTTTATTTTCTGAAAAATGGAGATGGAAAACGCGAACCAAACACATTTTCTCATTTTCGCAGAAAATGAAAATGAAAAACGGAGAAGAAAACGCTTACCAAACGCCCCCTAAGGAACTTTGACATTCACCAAGCAACTATTATCATTAAATAGATTTTCAGTAAAATGAAATTAGAAGGAATGTGGTACCAAATATTGTGACAGTTAATCTGGAAATGTGATGATCCTTTCCGACTTATTGAGTTCATTCGGCATGTTTGGTATCAATATTTGCTTCTTTTGATTCTTGAACATATTAATCTGCATGCTAATATTTGGTGAAGCATCACTTTAAAGGCTTTCTGAAAATCGTAGTGCCATGCAGTTGTCTCTGTGCATCTTTGACAATTGGCAAGCATCTTTCAATCAGGACGTTAAAAATGTTTTTATTTTTTAAATTATCAATGGAAATTCATCTTCTGTTGACTAATTATTTGGATTTTTTGAATGTATCTCCAGAGATCCAAGGGCGAGCCATTACGTGGTTTTGAGGATGAGAAATTCTGCTTTGTCGCTTTAAGACGTGGCAACAGACCACAGTAAGAACCCATAGAAGAAATATAGTTGAAAGTATTCTCATTAACACAGAGGTTATTGACTCACTGTGATATCAAGTATGCTTCTTAAAACTATGCATATGATATAGGTGACTAAATCCTGCATATAATCTCTGCATATCTAAGTTTGGTTGGTTCAGTTCAGATCAATCTGTTAGGGCTAATGACAGCAAGTGGCCAACATGATAGCAAAGTAAGCACCCATACCATCTCCATGATAGCATAAACAACATTGTTAGTTGGTCCATCAGCAATCATCATTATTATTATGCTGTAGATGTTGCACTTAGAGTCTAATCACATGGTCGTTGATTGCACTTGCAAAAGTAAAATGGAATAACTTGAATCCATGTAACATCTGATGTAACATAGATAATAAATAAATAGAAGTTAATATCATTTCTATTTCCATTACAAAAGTAATTAGTATTTTTGGCATTAAAAGAAATTTTCGACTAGTAATTATTCCAAAAAAATAATGCTTCTTATTATGTGATATGTAAACGAGAGTTATTTCTAAAAGTATCATGAAAAACATGCTTTGAAATGCTGGTTGAGATATGTTGGCATTAAAACATATGGTTCTGGTTGCACATGCACTGGCATTATGTTGTAAAAGATAAAAAGCATTTCAACCCAAGCCGGGTGGCACAGTTGGAATTTTTCATTTTGTTTATTTCGCTGGAATGTGGAACGAGGTAATATAGGGTAAATTTCCTTGGCCGTTAGTACTGGTCAGGGTAGAGAGAAGTGAAATGATAAAGAAAGATGATCGATGGATAAGGAAATAAACGAATCAATGGTGAAATCCATTGACATTAGAGGAGGAATCAAATATGGTTGTTTGAGGTGATTTTGCTAGCTCTTGGCCTCACTAACATTACGATTGTGAAATTGGTTAGCGAGAAGGGGGTGGTAGAGTCTTGACGGTAAGTCTGTGATTCCTTCCCTTTCATAGATTTTATTTCTTGATAAGGGATAGGTGACTAGGGGTTGTTATATATCAATTAATTATAAATGTAGTTAATTGACATTAAAAAACAAGATAGAATTTATTTAAATATAGACCAAAAAAGACTTGATTAACAATAATAAAATAAGATAAAATTTATTTAGATATAGATGATGATATAGTAGGGGATAGAGTCCAATGACGTAGAAGAATCCATATAACGGATCCCATCTAGTGGAATAAAGCTTGTTGTTGTAGTATACTTGTTTGAACGATCATCATTTTTGTTCACTCTCTTGTGCAATCAAATTTAGACCTTGCTTCCCAGGTTTCAACTTTTAGTAACACGTGTAATTTCATTTGTTTATGAAAGCCTTTAATTTTTCTTTTAAGAAAAATATTGCCTTGAAATTTGGCAATTTTGGCTTCTGCAACATCAAGAATATGAGTTGTTCAATAATAAGGTAACTGAAATGGAAAAGGCTCAACAACTGTAAGCATGTAGTGAAAGGACAATTTTTTAAAAAATTGTTTAGTTTTAGTGGTATTATGTTGAAGATAATAGTAGGGGATAGAGTTCAATGGAGTAAAAGGATCCATACAACAGATCCCATCTAGTGGGATATGGCTTGATTGTTATTGTTGTAGTAGTTAATTGACATTATACAAATGTTGTAATTAATTATATGAATTAATTGATAGGGTAATTATTTACTACCGTAAAATTAATTATATGCATAATATATAATTAATTATGTAATTAATTACTAAATTATATGTTTAGTTAATTAATTGGGTGGGTTGTGACATGCAGTAATAAAGAAAAGAAGAGTACCGTTGGAGTTGGAGAAAACTTGATGCATCTATAGTCCACCTATGTCTTCTTCAATTTCAGTTGTACAGTGCAAGTCTCACTCTCAATGGTCGATTGAGACATTTAAAACACGTGGATAAATTAGTTTCTATACCGAATTTCTTAGGAGTATTTATTTAATTTGAGTTTTGAAAAATTATTAGAATGACCTTCATAGAATGCTGCAAAATCAAATGCTTTCATATGATGCACAACATTATTTTGTTATTACTAAATAATACTACCTGTTATATTTACAACTTGTTTCAAAATTTTAATTTAATTGAATTTCTAATTGATCTATATTCAGGGGTAAACAAGCTAGTTAGAAATGAATTATACTATTAGAACTCTATGAGTTATCCTGACAAACATTCTAAAGCATGCCAAGTTTTTTACGACACAGTATTAAAACAATATTGTTCTGGCTAGGGACTAAAACTTGGCAATTGTACAATATCCAAAACCTTGGCAAAATTTAAAACATTTGGACTTGGTTGCAACGTGGGGATACTTAAAGCACATTTTATGCAATTAACGAGTAGGCTATTTACATACATCTTTTCTAGTCAATCTTTGAAACGATTGAAACATGTCTTCTTTCTTTTAGATCTCTCTAAATAATATAGGTACACTGCCTTTATCATGTTTCTCTTGATTTTTTTTTGTCTGTGAAATATTAGTTACATATTTCCATATTAATTAAAAACTATCGCATGCTGCCATCACCATACCTTTAGTAGTTTGTGTCCCACCATTGCTTGATTATTAGTTGCTCTTGTCCTAATGATCAAATCTCAATGAAATTATTTCTTAGGTTAAGTACCTGATTTTTTTTTAAAATATAAACTTTATTATATATGTTTTGGCAGTATTGTTTCGTTGTGGTCATAGTTCTATCTCAATTTTAATACTGGAAATGATGTAAATAACTTTGATTCTTTATCTTCCTTTTGTCTTGGACAGAGCTGGATGGCCACTTGATGGTATGCAGTTTGAGACACTCAAGGAGCGACTTGCTAAGAGAAACCCTGAGGATCTTATCATTGACTTCGGTTAGCCATCTTTTGCAGTCTTTAATTTTAAGCAGTCAACTCATTCAAAGAAATGGGTTGATCTTATATATCATTTTACTTTCTTTGTTTTTTGAAACCGGGCTATCTAATCAACTTAAACAACAAATTAAAATTTTGATTGCAGAATCCCAAACACGGGGATAAAGCTGATTGATTGTCATTTTGATTATTGATAACTTGAATAGACTTCCTATGATATGATTAGCACAGTTCACCCTAATTATTTTATTATTTTATTATTTTATTTTTTATGCTAAAAATAACAGTTGATTGCTTGGATTCTGGCAAAACCAAATCAACCCTTTTGCTAATGCAAACTGCTGTTTTTCATTTGTGTGTAATTATATGAAATCCTTCTTGGATGTTTTAGTACTTCAGGGAAGACTCAGATAATGACAATAAATCTCGTATATGTCTTTTTGGCAGAGGATCAATTTCCAATAAGGAACGAGGAAGAGAGTTCATTTGAAGATGCACTAGTTCCATATGCTTCTGATACTGCAGAAACCAACTTGTTCCATCAAAATGACAAGGAGGACTATGAGGAAGATGTCCATGCTAATGTTGGGAGTGGTTGGGGTCGGATCATTTACACTCCGGTGCGGAGGGGAAGGCAAATACAAATGGACGTATGCAGATCAACTGAAAGGGATGGCTCTGAGGGTGCATTTGAGCATGTGGTAGTCACACAAAGGAAGAACCCCGATCTACACCTTCAGGCTCGGAGGTCTCTTTGGGGCGATCTTTGGCCATATTAGATGCTGCTATACGCTGCTCTCTGAAAACTCAACCCTAGAGTCCTTGCTTCCAGGCCAAGGTTATAGCTCCCTTTTAGAATGGATTACCAATTGGACACCAAATGGATGGGCAATTCGATTCCATGCTTCCTTCCCTGGCCTTTTTGAATTAAAGTCGCGCTTATAATGTGAGCTCAAATAGGATTTATCAGATATTTCTTCCAAGCTAACATTTCATATTGTTCTACTAAAAGTAGACACTAAGATACAATAATCTTTCGGTCTATTCTTGAACGTGTTGTATGATTTTACTGCTAATAATATTTGAATATTGTAAATTTATTGTAATTATTATGTCAAGTAGAATTTTACCCACTCTTTCTTCTAGCTTTGATATCTTTGAATTTGGTCCAAATCTACCTATCTAATTGTATAATTGATGGCTTATCTTCTTTATGTGCTCTCGCTGTATTAGTCTCTTTGGTCCCCACGGGGATGGTGCGGTCGTAAGGTAGGGTGTTGCTTGCAAAATGGGCAGGGTTCGATTCCGAATGAGGGGTCTAAAATTCTCCTTGGCTTCAGATGGACCCTTTCCTGTCTTACCACTGTGTCAAGGGATTTTGTTCCCACGTGATTTATCTCCCTTTCGCCAATGCCCTGGGACGGGTGGCAGGGGGCTGTTAGTTGAGCAGATTCTTAATTTTTGTAGAATTTTGCAGCTGTATTAGTCTCTTCTAGTGATATTTTTTTCACTAGACCAATAGGTCGAAGGTCTGATTAATTTTGGGGATATCGGTTCTGTTTTACGGATTTTTAATAGGATGCTAAGTAATTTCTAGATGAGATATATTTTATCGATCATTAGGATAAATCAGGAAGTGTTTGTTGGGGATCGAATGATCGCTAGAGGGGGGGGGGGAGGTGGGGTGGGGTAAATAGCGCCGTACTACGTCGATGGAATTCGATTGCATTGCTTGTCTATGATTGTCGTTAGCGCAGCGGAATACAAATAACACGATAATAACAATACAAGTACACAAATATAAACACCGTGATATAACGTGGTTCGAAATCTTAGAATTCTTACTCCACGGGTTGAGCTCAAATGAGCTCTAGTGATGCAAACACCACCATTAATCAATACACTCTTTTTCAGAACAATCCGAAGATGGAGAAACCTTCAATTGATTACAAAAGTAATACAATGAAATACAACAAGTAAACTAAGCAATATACAAATATAGGTAAAGAAAATTTTACGCTAAGAGTTTTGGATTGTTTGCTTGTTGATTGCTTTGATTTGCTCTTGAAGGATTGAAATGTAATAGTAATTCCCCTTCAAATCGCTCCAAGAACCATGGCAAAAAATCTCTCCTTCGAGCTCCTTATAAAGCTACAACTCGGATTGATTTTCACGTAACAGTCGACTGCTCATACCCATTAATTGACTGTTCCTGTAGTCGTTGTCTCTCAATAATCCGATCTACGCTGGAAAAACTCCAACGGATACCTCAGCAGGCGCCTTGCGCCCGCTTTGGCCGCACTGAGGCCAACAGGCGCCGCCGATCGACTCCAATCGAGGCGCCAATTGCCTCGCGGACCGCAACTCTGCCGTAGTCGATTGCCAGTTGACTCACGACAGTTGATATATCATATTCCAGTCGATTGCTCAGTGTTGACTCGGCTGTCAAGTGTCACAAAACTTGATCAGTCGACTGGTCCATGACCCCAGTCGACTGATACATCTCAATCATGAGGTTTAATCCAAAGTATGATACCTTCATGCTTGCTAGATCACCCTTAGCCTAAACCTAAGCCTTCTAGCCACTTTCATTAGCCTCATGTCTATTGGATCCCTTCAAGTCATCCATACACTAACATTCAGGTGCTTTCATCGACTATTGTCATGCTAATCGGGTATATATCGCGAAAGTACATTATGGACTTACACTGCCAAGACCTACACTTGGATTTTACGTCGTCAACCATTGGACTTATGCTATAAAGACTCCATCCTTGGACTTTACGTCGCCAATATCAATCCTTAGACTTCTCAATTGTCAAGTACTCATGACTTGGATTTTCACCGCCAATACTACACACCTGAACTTACGTGACCAAGACTACACTATTGGACTTTCCATGCCAACTCCATGTTGGACTTTCCAAATGGCAAGACCCATGCTTGGACTTTTCATTGCCAAGTACCCAAGACTTGGACTTTACCATTGCCAAGACTCATGCTTGGACTTTCCATGGCAAGTACTCATGACTTGGACTTTTCTATGCCAAGTGCCCCACTTGGACTTCTTTATCGTATGATCAACTCCATATCAACCATATAGTCAGTCCATTGTCAAATAATGGTCAACTCATCGTTAAACATCAAAACACTGCTCGAATCAAACTCGAGTCTGATCAATCATGATCTGGGCTGATTGCACCAACAGTGTTTGCGTGAGTGCAATCTCAATAGCTGCACGAGTGCAATCTCAATAGCTGTAGTGTCTTTGATTTGTCATTAAATTTGAATTTTTTTTTTAATAAATATCATAATTAAATCGAGAATATTTAAGAGCCGAACAAGCGTGCCTTGCCGCTCCACCGACTATTCTAGTGATTCCTTCGTTTGCTTTTTTGTTGCTTTCAATCCTGTCATTGTTCCAATTACTATCATTAAATTTGAAGACTAGCCGAATTACCAGGTAGCGGATGGAAGCAGCCTGTGCATTTACATTAAGAAAGCCTAAGAATTTAATAATCACCAATGTGTAAAGTAAATAAATAATCATCCAACAAGTATGCATACTGTTACAAGCCCGTCTCCTTATACTTACTGTATATAAATTTATTTCACTTAGTAGCATATTATATGTTAAAATAACATATGCTTTGCATCTAATCTTATTTCTTATTTTTTTTTCAAGTTAAATACGAATTTTCTTAAATTATTCACTCAAGCTTGGGACAAGGGCCACAAGGCAACAATTGAACATCACTAGGAGATCATGTATTCCATGACTACAGATGTAGCCTCAAGAAAGGGAGAGGTAAAGGGAGAGTCGTCCTCATTTTTGAAACACATGATGCCCTCTCTTCTTTCCGCTATTGTTTGATCAAAATTACCGTAGAGTTTTAGTGATCATAAATATAAGCAAACCACACATCAGGCTTCAACCTCAAATCGGCTTTTGCATCATATACACATCGGGGTGCATCACTTTGCTACCTTACAATTATTTCTCAATCCACCAAACAACTTCATCTACTCAATTTTAATTGTAGTTTCCCATGCTATCTGATATTTACATGATTAATGAATTAGGTATTATTTTGATAGCAAAAGAAAGTTTTTTTTTTTTTTTTTAAAAGAGAAAGGGTTTAGCATGCGTCAAGTTCTTTCACCAAACAACTTGACAATCTCATTATTCTCTAGTAACTAATTAATGTCATTAACTATAAGATTATAAATGATATTAGTTGAATTTCAATAAATGTTATTTATAAGTGACAAGTATAAATGCCCTTCAATAAATATTAGCATCGAATAATTATTTCAAAGTGCAATAACAAAAAAAATACATGTCATTTTCTAGTTAAGTTTTTAAAGGCCATATTGACATATTGTAATAGTAATGCCATTTTCAAATGTTTATTAAAAAGCTAAAAGCATATATAATTTTAAAATGATATTCTAAATCTTACATTAATATTAACTTTTAACATTTTAATTTTTTATCATTATTTAGGAATATTATAATTTTGACATAATTATTTAATTATGAAAATTAATTAAGAGAGAAATTTTTTCTAAAATAATTATTTTACTTAAATATATTACTTAATAGTAATGCCATTCATTATATAACTGCTATATTTTTATTCTATGATAATTTATGTTTTCTTTAAATTCTTTTACTTTATGATAATTTATTTATTCAATAAAATATAATATAAAAGGGTGCTGTCTTTTTTTTTTTAAATAAAAGTAATCGAAGTGTTTGCTGATTAATTTTAGAAATAAATAATCTTTTTCTCTAGGTCGCTTAGTTTTTTTTTTAATATTGGTTTTTGTATTTTAAACTCTTCTAGTTACGTTAAAAATTATGTATCATTAGCAATTTAGTATGAGAAGAATCATTGATCTGAATGAACACTTGAATTTACTCTTCACTTAAGTTCTTATTCTCTTTGTTGATCATGATTTTGAGTGCTTGGTAAGGAGATGATCTGGGTTTGTTTCTTTTCTTCCTGCCACATTTTGATGTCTGAATATTTATTTTTAGTGTCATACAGATGCATGTGAAGCATATAATCTTCTTCTTGGGTCATTCTTCATGGTTTAATATTTAAGAAATGAAAGCATGATGGTTAGAGGTGGTGATACAAGATAGCAGAGCGAATAAATATATGATTCTTGCATAGAAAAAAAACTTGTCAACTCTTACCCAGAAAAAGGAAATTAAAAAATTATATTAATTTAAAATGTGAAAAATACATGAGATCCTAATCCCTTTTATAGTTTGAGTATATGATCTAATTTTTTTTTAAAAAAATTCTAACTAATTATAAAAATTAATAATTTAGTCAGCTTAAATTATTGACTGCGTCATTTTCCCCAATTGAAGAAAATTTGACTCCATCAAGTGAGAGGATAAAAGTAAGTAGAAGCTTGGGGAGAAGATTCAAAGTTCATCTTTAGTGATCCATGTATCATCAATCTTTAAAAGTCTTTTCCAACGAATTGGGTATTGATAAGTGCTTCCATTTGGAGAGATTACATTTGATGGTCTATAATACTCTCCATTTGATGAGAAGGTGATGTTATGAATAAGAGTATTGAAATTGGTGCAGTAGGTGCATGACCTATAGATAAATTAATATACAAATTAAGAAGAATTTAACATGTCAATTGAAGAGATCTGGACTCTAACAAATGAGAAAGTGGAGCAGTTATGAAGTAAAAACACTTTTTTTTTTGTTGAATCAGATGATTACTATTTTATTTCTTCAAATATTTTTTTTTTAATATTGATGTGTTTTCTTTTGTTGTAGGTGATGGATGCCCACTAAGGGGCATTTAAATGAGATGATGGGATTATCCATTATATTATTCCATTATCTACAAGTATTAGTAACCTCTCTATTAAAATGAATGTATGTTAGTAACTTCTCCATTAACATGAATGTATGTTAGTAACCAAGCTTGAAGACAAATACAAAAGGCCCTTAGTGATTGACTCAGTTGGTAAGTGTATAGGAGTGGATCATAAAAATCTAAGGTTCGATTTCCAATGGAATGTCCCTTATCCATGCACTTGTGTGAATTCTTAATTTACCTCATTTTTAAAAGAATAGGACAGTCATAAAAAGACTATTAATATAGCGGTACTGTATGTATATATTTGAAGACTAATACAAGAGTCAGGATGGACTTCTCAAAGCTCCTACTTAATTGCTTCATCAATTAATTAATGCTTCTCTCGAGTTTATTCGGCTTTTCCTTTCTTTTCTAAACACTAACGCCATAATATAACCCTCATAATTAAGCTGGAAATATGCACGCTACGGAAGTTCCATGCAACAAGACAGAATTAAGTTAAATGAGATTTTCCGTGGTGTATATCTACGTATGATTCATGGCATACAAACTAATTAGTTAGTGGAAAAACCAGTGCAGAAATCCAAGTTGAATCTGTATAATAAAATAATGGTGCAAATGCTTGTAATTCTGTTCGTCGCCTATATTTCATTAAGCTTTCAAAGCTTGGTAAACAAGATCTGGGAGGAAATTTTTTTTTAAAGTAACAGAATCAGAAACTTAGAAGATGAACTGGCATGAACAATTAGATATGTACGTCTGATCAAGATACAAATTACAAGAAAAGTTTTGGGATGTAATCATCTGACCCATAGAAGATTTTTTTTCTTTTTTTCTTTGATAAAAAAGTAAAACTGTGATAAAAGAAAATATACAGTATCTACTTCAAAAATGGAGGTGAGCATTTAGATCAAGAAGGAAGGAAATAAAAGAAGCATATATCCCTTGAGAATCTAATGAAAATATAATGTTGTAACCTTTTCCAGCTAAAAAATTCTTGTCAGAGAAGAAAAATAGCAAGAGATAGATAGATAGATATGGTCAAGAAACATCATCATAACACCAATGATTAGTAATCTCGTAATCATAACCAAGGAAACGAGTCGGTAGTTATCATGTATCATCATCAAAAGTAACTAATGCAAAAAAAAAAAAAGAATGAAACGACCAGAGATCAACAGACGTATGTATATATATACATGTGGAAGCAGAGATTGGGGGGAATGAAGCCTGGTCCGAGATCTTGATCGAACTATAGAGTAAGAGATGCCCCGAGCCAGACAACATTCCCCTCAAAGCAAAAGCTTCCTCTGTCACTTAATTTCCTTCTACCTATTTCTTGAGAGAGTGGATGGGTGCTACATGATAGGTGAAATGATTACCTTACAAAGAGAGTAGATGGTGTTGGTGTGCTCGGGAAGATGGGAAGTTAAAGAGAGCAATAAAGGGAGGGGGTGAGACTTGGGAGGGGTGAAGAAGACAAAGTTTATAAAGATCTACAGCTGCGTTTAGTTCCGTTCATTGACCACGAGGGAGATTTATTTCGTCAAATCCTTGAGGTGTGGGAAACACATTCATGGACTGCGTCAATAAAAGCCTGCAGCAAATGGGCAGATATCTGGGAATTGGTCTGCCCAAGTCTTGTTTAATTACTAAGTTAGCGTTGATAAAGAAAAACATGTATGTTATCATCCATGCAACTGTAGATCGAGG
This sequence comes from Wurfbainia villosa, assembly GCA_025175895.1. Taxonomy (NCBI): domain Eukaryota; kingdom Viridiplantae; phylum Streptophyta; class Magnoliopsida; order Zingiberales; family Zingiberaceae; genus Wurfbainia; species Wurfbainia villosa. The sequence continues at coordinate 5,361,183 of CM046008.1, forward strand.
TGCCAAGATGAATACTTAGAGTTGAATATAACAAGCAGCGACTACTATTTTAAGATCTGGATAGAATAAAAATGAATGGAAAAACATCATTTGCATGAAAAAGGGAATAGTAGGTGTGGGTGTTTGGAAATCCTAAAAAACTCGAGAAGGGAATAATATAAAAAAAAAAAAAAAGGAAAAAAACTTCATTGTCATGTGTTGTTGTACTCTGTTGCATTTTTTTTATTGACATCGTATGTCCGAGCATTTGGTCCGATTAATTTTGAAAATAATCGGTTCGACTTCATGAATTTTTAATGGGACGTTAAATAATTCCTAATTGATATCTTCATCGACCACCAAGATAAATCATAAAGTGTTCACGACTCAATAACAAAGTCTGACAATGTGGTCGCGCTGTCCCTATAATACAGGTCCAATACTGAAGATATACTTCGCCCGAAAAAGTAAACTCTCAATCCATACTCGACTCAGGGCCGCATGCCGAAGAAAACAGAATCGAACTTGTCCCAACGGAGAATTGAACCACACTAGCTAGCCTATGGAATGCCGCATCATCTTTATCTACTCTGGGAGCATATTTGCTTGTTTTTCATTGAACTATTTTGTGCATGGCTAAATCAACTCTTCTTAATCGAATAGAGAATTCAGAACATGAAAGCTACACATTTAAAATATTAATTTAGATAAGCTTTCATGCCAGAACTAAACTCTCAAACACATTGGAGTCCATTTTTGTTAAATACGAAAAAAAAATTAAAATATAAAATTTAATGGCCAAAATTTAGGAAAAAATAATCCTGGGAATTATTTCAGGATTTTTAGAAAATTTTTTCCAGAATTTTTTCTGGATTTAAACAAGGCCTGTACGAGATAATTACGGGGATAAAATAAATAGGCTTTGGTAGAACCTATTTAAGGGAGTTAATAGGCGACATTCATCTAAAGTTTAAAAAAACCTAAACCTAAGTTTAGTTCCCGATCGCGATTTTTTTATCCTTCCTCTCGGTTTCTCATGCGTCGTGCTGACGGTTTCTCCACACGACCCAAATCTTCCACGATCCCCTTCTTCTCCGAACGATCTGCCTTCTCGCCTCTCTCGCCCACTCCTCCGCAAGCGCCGGCAAATGCTGCCCTTCCCTGTGCCACTGCCTTATTGCCGCCGTGCTCGTGTCCAACGCTGTCGGGTTGCCCCTACGTGCGACGTCCGTCGCCGCTGGCGGCCTCGTTGCTACCTACCACCGACGCTGTCACTCGAGCTTGCGGCCGCCTCCTCATCTTCGTTGCGTCTAACATCTGTCCGGTGGTAGGTTCTTACCGAGGGCGTAACACCGATCGTCGCGATTGGGTGAAGGCCCTTCTTGAGAACGAGTGTCCGCTTTGTCCGTGGTCATCGTGAGCAAGAGGAACGCAACCGCAAATCCAGGCAGAGATTCGGGTAGAGTGAAGCTTATTTTCCTTGATCTCAGAAGGGATCCAACTCTGAACGCGTTTCTTTTGTGTTAGCTTAGATCTCTTTGGTGGAAAAAGACAACGACAGGGTAGGGGTGGCTGTGAATGGGGGGGTTGATGCACAGCAACCTTGCCAACGCATTGCTGTTGGCCAGTTGAGAGGGATGTGAGGTTCTATTTGGGTGTTGTCGGTTGTGAATTGATGTTGTTCATCTAGATTGGTTGTCGTGTGAGAGTGGGAAGGGGATATGAACGGCTGCGCCGGCTGTGCACGGTTAGGTGTTGGAGTTTTGTGCAGATTTTCTATGATGTGGGGTTTTGGTCGGCTGTGAATGAGTTAGATAATTTGGGAAATTGGGAGTTGATTTGGGAAGAAATTATATTTTGATATGACAGTGAGTGATTGTTTAGGTGGATAGTTTAATCCATTAGGTTTTGGACTTGATATTAGGGTTGACAACAAAATCTGAGTATATTATGTTTTATGCAGGTTTCGGTCACGAGACATGTCCACGGGCGTGAAGATTGCATTATTTCGAGCATTATATTAGGCGGGTACTTTGACTTATCTTTTTGATATTGTCATGTTGATATGCTTAGTTGGCTATAGCTTGCAGTAATTTTATGCCTTATCTACCCTTGTATGTCACTGTGCCATACCTGATGCATGCATTTCTATTTTAGTCCATGTTGTCTTGATACTTGCCATGTGTACTTATTTTGGGAGTTGTGACATGCACTTGATTAGCTTTTAGATATACTTTCCCTGTATACCTAGGTCATGGATATGTACTCATTTTTTGTGCATATTATTTGGAGACGTATTTTGGTTGGTGTTACATGCTTTAGTGTCATGCACCATCTTGCATGATTGCATGCTGGCTGGTCGGGGTTTTTTTGTAGTTGAGCTTGCAGCCAGTTACATAATCTGCACACACAGCCACTCATGGGTTAGTGGTATATCAGGAGGGTGTGTGCAGTAGTTCTGTCAGGCTCCGCTGGTCCGCTCATGGATAGTGGTGAGGCAGCGTGGTAGCGGACAGGGATCCCTCCTTAGGTCTATGTCACCGGGAGATGAGAGCTTTGCTCCCCCACTCTATTTGGGGCAGGAGGATAGGTGTTCTCCGATAGCATCCTGTCCACTCGGTCACTCAGGAGTAGTGATGGCAGAGTGCACAGTTGTCATATCCCTACCCACTCGGCTTCACCATCGCATGTGAGACGGCTGATTGGCGTCAGGGGTGACCATGTCATTTGCATCGCATGCATATTGCATGGATGACATTTGTTTGTGTTTGCTGCATTTTGGTTGCTGCCTTGGTTGTTGCATATGATTGACATGCATACAGGATACATTATGTATTTGGTCCGATGACCTTATTTCTGCTAGTATGTCTCATACTCCTATGTCAGGATAGGAGATTCAAGTATGTACAGTCTTTCCGCATCTCTTCCTTGCATTTTTCTATTATTGATCAGAAGACTGTACTGACATGATTATTATTGTTAGATATATCTTACTATGCATATCGACTTGATACCCGCTGAGTTCGTTGAACTTACCCCATTATTTTACATCTATTTCAGGTTGACACTGTCAGGAGAGTCCAGCTGCCAATCCCCTTCATTGTAATGGTTTTGTTATTGGATTTATGGTTTCGGTTATATTGACTAGAAGACATGTGTAGGACTTGTGTTTTGGTTCGTGGATGTTTTTGGTGGTACTTAATGTAGGATCGAAATGAGCGCTAGAGGGGGGGGGGTGAATAGCGCAAAACGGTTTTTCTTTTCTTTTGTTGTAAAAACGATAAGTGAGAGATAAACGCAGCGAAAAAGAGATGGACACAAGGAGTTTTACTTGGTTCACAGCCAACCGACTGCTAATCCAAGGCCCTAATGGTCCTAGACCACGTACGGAGGGCAATCACTAAAACACTCCTCCTTGTTGGAGGTAGGAGTTACGATTACAAAACTTTCGACAAAAACACAAGGATGAGAGACAAGCCCCTCTCTCCTTTTTGATATAAAAGCTCGAAAAACACAACTTAAATTAATCGACTAAAACGATTACCAACACTTTAACGGTGAAGCTTCGTGTTGGCAGCACTTCGTTGTAGTGGCGTCGTCATAGAAGAGCGGCGTTGTGGAGGCGTTTGAGAGCTTTGTAATAATTGTTGTATCTAAGATGTGAAGCACCCCCCTCTATTTGAAGCCTTGTCCGCCCACTTGAGATCCGGCCACCTCACCACCAATTGAGGGATAAGTTTCCACCTTGCTTTTGACCGACCACCTCACCAAGATTTGGGGGATAAGTTGCCACCTTGCTTTTAGTTTCTTTTGCCCATTTTCAGGATACTTTAGTTATTTAATTTTATTTCAATTCGAGTTCTAATTTTAATTTGAATTCGAATAAATTCGAATTCTAATTTTAATTCGAATTAGAGTAACTTCAAATTCAAACAAGGGTTAGCTCAAAGCAATATGTAGAAATATTAAATGTGATGGATTTAGATGGTTTCTAACCATCCGATCTCGACTTAGACTTTCATGGAAAGTTTTGGGTCGGATTGTCGCCTAAGATCAACTCCTAAACGGAGGATTCGACCTCACTTACGCTCGTCGGACACGAGTCTTACCTTGCACTTACTGTCGCAGATCTCCAACTCAAGCTTAACTTTGCTTCTGCACACTCAAGTAGACTCATGAGATAACAAAATAGACTTAACCTTGTGTCTTTGCTATAATCAAAACACAGGTTCGATTTCGGTGTCTCACTGCACCAACAATCTCCCCCTTTTTGATCTATGGCAAAAACACACACAGTTAAGGAAATTAAGTGCATGAAACAGTAAAGACATGAAGCAAAAGTAGAAGTAGTAAAAATATTTCTCAAGTTCTCCCCTTAGAGGAACCCTCCCTCTTGACCGAGGGTGAGTACTTGAAAAAGACTTTTAGTTCTCCAAACACAAAAGATAACGAGTTAAGTAAATGACATTACTTAACTTAGGCTCTTTAGAGTCAAAAATAAGTGCAAGTTAAGTAATCAAAAGTTAAGTCAAAAGGTTAATTATTCAAAAGGTTTAACTTTTGATTTCTTAACTTGGGCCTTTAAAGTTTTCAATTCCGAAGAGTTGAAACCTAAACCTTACTCCCCCTTAACTTAGGCCAGAATCAAAGTTTTAAGTTAAGTTATCAAATTCAAAAATTTGAATTTATTGAACTTTAACTTTGGCCTTTTCTCCCCCTTTTGACATAAATCAAGAAAAAAAGTGGGGGGGGGGGGGGGTTAAGAAAACCCTAAGTCCAAGCATGATGATTTTGAAAATAGTATATGAAAATAATTCATCTAAATGTTCAACTCTAGTTTGACTTGATTGAAATGATATTATCAACAAGTCCTGATTAGAGTTGGTTAATATTAGTTGCATATTATACTCCGAGGTTCATATTGACGCACTTGATCTACATCTTGGAACCTGGAGTAGGGTCCTAACATCTCACGCCGTTCTAGGTGGCTTAATACACAAACATATTAACCCTATGTGTTGTGAGATGTGTTGGCTCCTTAAATCTATAGGATCATAATATCTAGGGGAAGTCCTAAACTAGTTCCATTTGCATAAGAAAAATAAAATTCGAAAATAAAATTTTTGAAAATAGCATTTGAAAACTTTTGCTAACCTATTCTATTACGCACAAGCCCAATTTTCGTCTCAAGAGACTAAATTCGGCTTCGGGTAGTGGTTTAGTAAATAGGTCTGCTAGGTTAGACTTCGAGTCAACATATTCGAGTTGTATGGAGCCGTTGGCTACATGTTCTCGAATGAAATGGTGTTTTACCTCTATATGCTTTGTCCTTGAATGACATATAGGGTTCTTAGTTAGATTTATCGAACTTATGTTGTCTACAAAAAATTTTAGTTTTGGTGAAGTCCAACCTAAAGTCTCGGAGAGTGTGCTTCATCCAAAGAAGCTGAGTTACACACTCACCCATCGTAACGTATTCGGCTTCGGTGGTAGATAAGGCAACACAATGTTGCTTCCTACTGCACCAACTCACTAGACTCGAGCCGAGTAGTTGACAACAACCACTCGTGCTCTTTCTATCGAGTTTACTACCGGCATAATCCGAATCGGAGTAGCCGATTAGTTCGAACTCCGTAGATCTAGGGTACCAAATACCAACGTTAAGTGTACCCTTAAGATATCTAAGGATACGCTTAACTAGGGTTAGGTGAGACTCCTTAGCACAGGTTTGAAACCTGGCGCACATACTTACTGCGAATAGGATGTCGGGTCGACTCACAGTTAAGTATAGGAGACTTCCTATCGCGCTCCTATAGTACTTTAAGTCAATGGACTTACTTTCTAGGTCTTCTCCTATGTTAACATTAATCGCCATTGGGGTGTTTAGCGTCTTGCATTCCAAATCTTTTAATTAACTCCTTAGTGTATTTTTGTTGATATAGGTATATACCATCCTTAGTTTGTTTAATTTGTAGATCTAAAAAAAAACTTAACTCGCCTACCAAGTTCATTTCGAACTCACTTTCCATGAGTGAAACAAACTCGTTTAGTAAGGCTGAGTTAGAGGTTCCAAAAATTATATCGTCTACGTAAATTTGAGCTATGAATATTTCTTTACCTAAGGTTTTTATGAAGAGAGTTGGGTCAACTAAGCCTTGGTTAAACCCTTTTGACTTAAGATGGATTGAAAGTCTCTCGTACCAAGCTCGAGGAGCTTGTTTAAGTCCATAGAGAGCTTTCTTAAGTTTTAGAACATGGTCGGGTTTATTTAGATTTTTGAATCCGGGGGGTTGGCTAACATAAACTTCTTCTTTAATGTATCCATTTAGGAATGCCGACTTAACATCCATTTGAAACAACTTAAATCCTTGATGTGCGGCATAAGCTAGCAACATTCGAATGGATTCGAGTCTAGCTACTGGGGCATAGGTTTCGTCGTAATCTAAGCCTTCGACTTGACTAAACCCTGTTGGATCGAAAGTGTCGCTAGAGGGGGGGGGGGTGAATAGCGATACGGTGTCGTTAAAAACTTTTGCAATAAGTAAAAAGCAAGTAGAGAATGCACAGCGGAAATATAAAGTAGACAAGATATTTTTACGTGGTTCACAATCTTTCGATTGCTAATCCACGGCCCTAGTGATCCTTGATCACGTACGGAGGGCAATTCACTAAAACCACTCCTCCTCGTTGGAGGTAGGAGCAACGATTACAAAAAGAAATCAAGGCAAAGGGACACTCCCCCTTTCCTTGTTACGATTAAAGCACAAAGACAATTTAAAGAAGTAGAACTTAAATAAATATACCGACAACTCTTATAAGTAGAAGATGTAGCTTTCGTTGTCGGCGGCACTTCGTCGTAGCAAATGTGAGTAGTAGTAGCGGCGTTACGACGGCGTGTTGAGAGCTCTTGAATTCTTGTGATTTGCTTGGCTTGAACATGTCTATTTATGGATATTGATCTATGAATTTAGACATAGGTAGTGTCCAAGGTGAGGTTCTTATCCCAACTCAAGGATGAGGTGTTTCATCCAACCACCTTGTGCCACCTCCAACCTTCTTGTGCGCCAACTCAAGGATGAGGTGTTTCATCCAACCACCTTGTGCCACCTCCAACCTCCTTGGGTGCCAACTTGAGGATGAGGTGTTTCATCCAACCACCTTGTGCCACCTCCAACCTCCTTGGGCGTCAATTTGAGGATGAGGTGTTTCATCCAACCACCTTGTGCCACCTCCAACCTCCTTGGGCGCCAACTTGAGGATGAGGTGTTTCATCCAACCACCTTGTGCCACCTCCAACCTCCTTGGGCGCCAACTTGTTGGAGCCATTCAACTTGTGCCACATCATGGGAGCCAACCATCTTGTGCCAACTCACCTTATTTTGGGCGTCCACCACAAGGAAGCTTGGTGATGGTTTGGATGTCCACCTTGATGCCACATCACCCTTTGTACCAAAACACGAGTCAAGTCCAAATTCACCCCCTTGAAATTCGAGCTCTTCTCGAGGCTGGAACTTGACTAGCAGTTGACTGTAGTCAAAGGGTTTTGGACTGCAGTACAAGTTAGCTTAAAATATAAAGTACGATGGTTCTAACCATCTGATCTCGACCTAGACCTTCCATTGGAGGTATTGGGTCGGATATACGCTTAACTACCTTGCTTCGCTTTCACACGAGCTTACCTTGTAGCCTCGCTTCCGGTCTTCACCCGAGTACCTCTGCTTCCTCCGAAGTCCCTCTGGCGTTGCCCGACCACCTCGGTTCCCACCGGGTGTCGCAGACCTTCCGCTCAACTTTAGCATTTCTGCACACTTAATTGAGCTCGTAAGATAACAAATATACCCTTAACTATTGAGCCTTTTGCCATAATCAAAATACCGGTTCGACTTTGGTGCCCACTGCCCACTGCACCAACAATCTCCCCCTTTTTGATTCATGGCAAACCGACACAAAAGTTAAGGAAAAATTAACATAACGATGGCTAGCATAATGATTAAGCATGAATGAGCTAGCATAAAGATTAAATATGAATGAGCTAGCATAATGATTAAGCATGAATGAGAAATATTATTGTTTCAAGTTCTCCCTTTGAGGTAACCTCCCCTTGACCAAGGTGAGTTCTTGAAAAATAATTTTTACTCCCCTTAATAGTTGCTTAAGTAAGCGGAATTACTTAATATAAAAGGTAATAATTTTGTTTACTTTCTTCCTTACTTTGTGACTTTCTCCCCTTTTGCCTTAACTCAAAAGTTTGTAAATATATTTTAAGGTTTGTAAGTCCAAGCAAGTTCCCAATATATAAATATATTTTTTTTAAATAATAATAAGCTTGAAAATATGTTCATCTAAAATGTACAACTCGGTTGGACTTGATTGATATAGAATGATCAATAAGTCTTGAAGGAGTTGATTAATTTTAAATAATTATACTCCATGGTTCATGTCGATGCTTGAATCTACATCTGGAACCGAGGAGTAAGGTCCTAACATCTCACGCCTGTCTACATTGGCTAAGTACACAAACACATTAGTCCTATGTGTTGTGAGATGCTCCTTAAATCTATAGGTATATGATTTCTAAGGTAAGACTTAGGCTAATTTCATAAAAGAAGCAAAAGTAGAGTACATATATAGAAAAATTTAAATCCTACTCTATTACGCACATACCTAACTTTCGTCTTAATAAACTAAATTCGGCTTCGGGTAGTGGTTTGGTGAAGATGTCCGCTAGGTTTGATTTGGACTCAACATACTCTAGTTGTATAGTTCCATTAGTTACATGTTCCCTAATGAAGTGGTGTTTAACTTCTATATGTTTTGTCCTAGAATGACATATTGGATTTTTAGTTAAGTTAATTGAACTAATGTTATCTATGTAGGTTTTAATGTTGTTAAAGATTAAGCTAAAGTCTTGGAGAGTGTGCTTCATCCACAGGAGCTGAGAGACACACTCACCCATCGCAACGTATTCCCGGTGGTAGATAAGGCAACGCAATCTTTGCTTCCTACGCACAACTTAGACTCGAGCGAGATTTGACAACAACCACTGCGTGCTCTTTCTATCGAGTTTACTACCGGCATAGTCGGAGTCGGAGTAGCCGATTAGATTAAACTCGGTAGATCTAGGGTACCAAATACCTACGTTTAGCGTGCCCTTTAGATATCTAAGGATACGCTTGACTAGGGTTAGGTGAGACTCCTTGGCACAGGTTTGTAACCTTGCGCACCGCGAATAAAATGTCGGGTCGGCTCGCGGTTAAGTATAGGAGACTTCCTATTGCGCTCCTATAGTATTTTAGGTCAACGGGTTTTCCTTCTACATCTTCGATTATATTAACATTAGTTGCCATAGGTGTATTGATTATTTTAGCATCTTGCATTCCAAATCGATTTATTAAGTCCTTAGTATATTTTTGTTGATGTAAATATATTCCATCTTTAGTTTGTTTAATTTGTAAACCTAAGAAGAAACTTAACTCTCCCACTAAATTCATTTCAAATTCACTTTCCATAAGTGAGATGAATTCGCTTAGCGAGGATCGAGTTGTAGTTCCAAAAATTATATCATCTACATAGATTTGGGCTATAAAGATTTCTTTTCCTACGGTTTTAACGTATTTGGTTGGGTCGACTAAACCTTGGTTGAATCCTTTGGACTTAAGATAGATCGAAGCCTTTCGTACCAAGCTCTTGGGGCTTGTTTGAGTCCATATAGGGCTTTCTTAAGTCTAAGGACATGGTCGAGTTTATCTAGATTTTCGAATCCGGAGGTTGGTAGCGTAAACTTCTTCCTTAATGTATCCATTCAAAAATGCTGACTTGACATCCATTTGAAACAATTTAAAACCTCGATGTGCAGTATGCTAACAACATCCTGATGGACTCTAGTCCGCTACGGGGCGAGGTCTCATCGTAATCTAAACCTTCGACTTGACTAAACCCTTTGCGACTAACCTAGCTTTATTTCTAACTACTTCACCTTTATCATCAAGTTTATTTCAAATACCCACCTTGTTCCAATAATTGATTTTTCTTTAGGTGGTGGTACTAATTCCTGCATTTCATTTCTAGTGAATTGAGCTAGCTCTTCTTGCATAGCAATAATCCAATGGATCAAGAAGTGCTTGTTCAATAGTTTTGGGTTCGATTTTGGAAATTAACGTAGATTTGACTAAGGTTTCGATATGAAGCTCTAGTTCAACTCCCTAAATTTGGATCACCTATAACTTGATTGATAGGATGATTTGTTTGAGTCTTAGTGTGACTCGTTAGGGTCATCTATCACTTGGTCGATAGGATGACTTGGGTGAGTTCTAGTTTGACTTAGTTAGAGTCATCTATCACTTGGTCGATAGGATGACTTGGGTTAGGACGAGATTCAAGTTCAAGATCGTAGTCGGGTTCGCTATAAGTTGATTTGCTAGTTGGTTTTGTTAAGGATTGAACGGTTCGTGTCCTTCGTCAAAACTATATTAATGGTTTCTTCGACTCTAAGAGTGTCGTGATTGTATACCTATAAGCTCTAATGGTGGTTGAGTATCCTAGAAAGGTTCCAAAGAGAGGTTTTGGATTTGAATTTCCCTAGGTAATCCTTAGTGTTTAAGATATGTACCTTGCATCCAAATACCCTAAAGTACTTGATGTTCGGTATTTTATCGTGATAAATCTCGCACGAGGTCTTTTGGTGCCTCTTTACCATATGATCCTATTTTGACATAGCAAGCCGCACTCAACTCTCCGCCCAAAATCTATCTGCGTAGGTTATACTCGCTAACATTGTCCTAGCGGCTTCTTGTAGGGTTCTATTTTTCCGCTCGACTAACCCATTTTGTTGTGGGGTTCTAGGACATGAAAACTCATGGTGGTATCCGCTTAGGTTACGTAAATCAGTAAACTCGTGGTTTTCGAATTCACCACCATGATCGCTTCTAAGTCTTTTAATCTTAAGGTTCTTTTGATTTTCGATTAACCTACAAAGATTGATTAGTTGGTCTAGGTATCATTTTTATGTTTGATAAACCTAACCCAAGTAAATCTAGAATAGTCGCCAATTATGACTACAAAATTGACTACCATTGAGTGACTTAGCTCCATGTGAATCAAATAGATCCATGTGTAGGAGCTCAAGAACACTTTTGGTCTGCTCTTGATTAGTTAATTGATGTTGTGTCCTAGATTGTTTACCTTGTTGACAAGCATTACATATTTTATTATCCAAGTTGTTTAGTTTAGGCAAACCTATAACCAAGCCACTCGACTCATCTTGTGGACGAGTCTTAAAAGCAGTGTCCGAGTCTTGTGCCATAACCAAGATTCCTCTTCTGTGTCATAAGACACTTGGTTGAGGAGTTGGGTAAATTTATTGTGTAGATGTTGCTACTCCTAGTTCCTTTAAGTATTATTTTAGATGTTGCATTTATTTTGATTACGCATTCATGACCTTATAATTGTTATCACACAATTGGCTTACACTAAGTAAATTATATTGAAAGTTTTCTACTAATAAGACATTTTGAATTGTAAAGTTAGAGTTGAGCTCAATATCACCTGATCCGATGATTTTGAGCTTGTTGCTATTTCCGGCTACCGATCCTTGTCGCTTGAATCGTAACTTCAAAATTTGAGTTGATCCTGTCATGTGCTCGAGAGTAACTAATCGCCCAACATCCATTGATCCTACACATAAGGTAGTTAGATCGGATATTGGAATTACTAAAGGGTTGTTTGTAAGTTTTTAAACCTAAATCATCTCACCAATATCTACATGATCAAAACATGTTATTCCTATGTGTTATTGTGAGATGACTTTCAATTTTACTTGATTAATTTTAATGAATTTAAATTAACCAACATTAGGTTAGATTCGGATTTAGTCTAAGCTCATCAAGTAATCTTTTCAAGAGATTAGCTTCTGTGTCGTGGCGAGGCACAGAGGCCTTCTTTGATCGGAACAACGACCACTTCCTTAGACAAAGCTAATTTCAAGAAATTGATAACTCGACTTACTTGAGACTACGCCTTGGTCTAACTAGTTATTTTTGAAAAGAGGCTCCTGAGGCTCAATCTTTTCGAGGATTTTAGTTGGTTTATTTTTGAAAAGAGGCTCCCGAGGCTCAATCTTTTCGCAGGATTTTAGTTGGTTATGAGTCCTATCTAACCATTCTAAAAATAAAGGAAAAACTAAGCATGCAATTTCTAAGACTTAACAAAATACATTTTGTATTGGCTCTCGACCATTGAATCGAGTGGGTCTATTCACATAGTGAATTTGGTCCTGGGAACCCAATACATGTTAGATCCTAAAGTTGAAATCAAAGTGGTCTTAGGGACCCATGCTTGGACATTTTTCTTATGTTGGTTTACTATAGACATATATGACTTATTGGTTGTATTTGAGTTAAACCCGAGTCCGCCTTGTTGTACACGGCCCTTTGTGATCCAAGTAAGAGGTCAAGTCCCTTGATCCCAAAGTGAACCTTTCCAACGCAGTTCCTAAGGTCTTCGACTTGTGTTTTCAAAAGCGAGTTCTCAACTTCAAGCTTTTCAACTTGAGTTGAGTCCTCCTCTTGAATACGAGTAGTCGAAGAGGTTAGGAGACCTCATGTTTGAGAAGGTTAACCTCCTCAATTAGGGTCTCGACCTTGGACTCGGACTTAGCTAGTTTCTTATTTAAAAATTTAATTGCACCATACAAAGTATTAAGTAACGACCGACTTACCCTTAATGATTCTTTTGAACCGGATACGGATCCGTGGCTTGTCTTGAATGGAAGCTCATCATCGGATTCGACTCGACTCTTCTTTCGAGTCGTGCTCGGTCTTGGCCATTAGAGCTTGGATATCGCCTTCTTCCTCCGACAACTCCTCCCAAGTAGCGCTTAGCACTTTCTTGGTCTTTGATGCGTTATTCTTTAGCTTTGGGCACTCGGACTTGATGTGACCAACCTCGCTGCACTCATAGCATCTAAAATTAGAAGTATTTGAATTAGGTTTAGGCTTACCTTGAGTTGTTGGTCGCTTTGCCTCTTGATCATCTTCCAACTAGATTGACTAGTTCGGATTCTATTTCGAGTCTACTTCCGATTCGGACTCATCTTCTTCCTTCGGGGTGGCTTGCTTGGGCTTCTTCTTCTTGGCACTGCAACTAACGCAATACTCTTCTCGGCCCGACCACGTTAGTTTGCTCATGTAATTCAAGTTCAAACAATTCGCCTAACCTAATTTTAGAAAGGTCCTTGGAGACCTTGTAGGCATCGACCATGGATGCCCACAAGGTGGTCCTAGGAAACGAGTTAAGAGAATACCGATAAGGTCGCGATTCTCGACCTTTGTCCGATGGCATGGAGTTGGTTGACGTGTCTTGGATACGAGCATGTAGTTGAGTCGGTCTCGCTTTCCTGCATTTTCAAGTTATACAATTTATTTAAAAGTAAATCTCTTTTACATACCTTCGTGTCGTCGGTGCCTTCGTGTAGTTCCACTAGCTTGGTCCATAAGTCCTTTGCACTAATGAAGGGGCCGACGCGGTTGAGCTCTTCCTTGGACAACCCACATTGCAAGATTTGAGTTGCTTGGCATCGGCTTCTACTTGTTTTTTCATGGAATTTGACCATTGATCGTAACCCAAAGATTCACCATCTTCATTAATAGGAAGTGTGAAACCGGTTTGGATTACGATCCACATCACGATTTGGGTGTTAAGAAAGCATTCCATCCGACCCTTCCAATAACGAAAGTCATTACCGTTGTAAAACGGGGTCGGGCAAGTGCTAAACCTTCGAGATGGGCCATTTAAAAACAAGAAGAAGAACGATTTAAAAGAATCTTGCAAAACACACACGAAAGAATATTCCAAGACTTTCGCCTTGGATTAGTAGTGGAAGTAAAAAGATATATAAAATGTAACTTGCAAAAAGAAATAAACAATCAAATGCGAATGTCTTTGAAGTTCCGGAGGACAACCTTACTCGTGATCTAACCCGAAGGACAACCTTATCCGGATCCTAAAGCCTCTAATGCAATTCTATATGTAGGAGAAGATAAGCAAGTGAAATAATTATACGAAAACAGAAATAAATAAATAAAAAATATGTAAAAACAAGAACAACAAAGCTAGATTGTTGGTTTCACCGAATCTTAGCGCCCACGGCTCTGATACCAATTGTTGGATCGAAAGTGTCGCTAGAGGGGGGGGTGAATAGCGATACGGTGTCGTTAAAAACTTTTGCAATAAGTAAAAAGCAAGTAGAGAATGCACAGCGGAAATATAAAGTAGACAAGATATTTTTATGTGGTTCACAATCTTTCGATTGCTAATCCACGGCCCTAGTGATCCTTGATCACGTACGGAGGGCAATTCACTAAAACCACTCCTCCTCGTTGGAGGTAGGAGCAACGACAAAAAGAAATCAAGGCAAAGGGACACTCCCCCTTTCCTTGTTACGATTAAAGCACAAAGACAATTTAAAGAAGTAGAACTTAAATAAATATACCGACAACTCTTATAAGTAGAAGATGTAGCTTTCGTTGTCGGCGGCACTTCGTCGTAGCAAATGTGAGTAGTAGTAGCGGCGTTACGACGGCGTGTTGAGAGCTCTTGAATTCTTGTGATTTGCTTGGCTTGAACATGTCTATTTATGGATATTGATCTATGAATTTAGACATAGGTAGTGTCCAAGGTGAGGTTCTTATCCCAACTCAAGGATGAGGTGTTTCATCCAACCACCTTGTGCCACCTCCAACCTTCTTGTGCGCCAACTCAAGGATGAGGTGTTTCATCCAACCACCTTGTGCCACCTCCAACCTCCTTGGGCGCCAACTTGAGGATGAGGTGTTTCATCCAACCACCTTGTGCCACCTCCAACCTCCTTGGGCGCCAATTTGAGGATGAGGTGTTTCATCCAACCACCTTGTGCCACCTCCAACCTCCTTGGGCGCCAACTTGAGGATGAGGTGTTTCATCCAACCACCTTGTGCCACCTCCAACCTCCTTGGGCGCCAACTTGTTGGAGCCATTCAACTTGTGCCACATCATGGGAGCCAACCATCTTGTGCCAACTCACCTTATTTTGGGCGTCCACCACAAGGAAGCTTGGTGATGGTTTGGATGTCCACCTTGATGCCACATCACCCTTTGTACCAAAACACGAGTCAAGTCCAAATTCACCCCTTGAAATTCGAGCTCTTCTCGAGGTCGAACTTGACTAGCAAGATCAGTCAAAGGGTTTTGGACTGCAGTACAAGTTAGCTTAAAATATAAAGTACGATGGTTCTAACCATCTGATCTCGACCTAGACCTTCCATTGGAGGTATTGGGTCGGATCTACGCTTAACGACCTTGCTTCGCTTTCACACGAGCTTACCTTGTAGCCTCGCTTCCGGTCTTCACCCGAGTACCTCGGCTTCCTCCGAAGTCCCTCTGGCGTTGCCCGACCACCTCGGTTCCCACCGGGTGTCGCAGACCTTCCGCTCAACTTTAGCATTTCTGCACACTTAATTGAGCTCGTAAGATAACAAATATACCCTTAACTATTGAGCCTTTTGCCATAATCAAAATACCGGTTCGACTTTGGTGCCCACTGCCCACTGCACCAACAAACCCTTTGGCGACTAACCTAGCCTTGTTTCTAACTACTTCACATTTATCATCAAGCTTATTTCGAAACACCCATCTTGTTCCAATTATCGTTTTGTCTTTAGGTGGTGGTACTAATTCCCACACTTCATTCCTAGTAAATTAAGCTAGCTCTTCTTGCATTGCAATAATCCAATCGGGATCAAGAAGAGCTTGTTCAATTGATTTGGGTTCTATCTTTGAAATTAAGGAAATTTGACTAAGGTTCCTATAGGATGCTCTAGTTCGAACTCCTAGATTAGGATCTCCTATCACTTGATCGATAGGGTGGTTAGTCTGAATCCTAGATTGGGTTGGGTTTGTGTCACCTAATGCTTGATCAATGGGGTGACTTGGTTGAACACTAGTTTGACTCAGATCACTTGTCACTTGGTCGACAAGAGGAGTTGGTTGATGTGGATTAGACTCGATCTCAGGGTCGGAGACGAGTTTGGTATCAGTGGGCTCAACACTTGGGGTCATTAAGGGTTTTGTAGGTTCGGGTACTTCATCGAACACTACATTAATAGTCTCTTTGACTTTAAGGGTATCGTGGTTATATACCCTATAGGCCCTACTCGTGGTTGAGTATCCTAAGAAGATTCCGGTGGAGGTTTTGGATTTGAATTTCCCTAGGTGGTTCTTAGTGTTTAAGATATGTACTTTACATCTAAATACCCTAAAGTGCTTGATGTTGGGTACTTTATTGTGATAAATCTCGTACGAGGTCTTAAGGTACCTCTTTACCATAAGGATCCTATTCTGGACATAGCAAGTGTGGCTAACTGGCCGCCAAAACCTATCAGGTAGGTCGTATTCGTTCAACATGGTCCTAGCGGCTTCTTGTAGAGTTCGGTTTTTCCGCTCCACTAGGCCATTTTGCTGAGGGGTCCTAGGGCAAGAGAATTCATGGTGGTATCCGTTTAGGTTACAGAAGTCGGTGAACCTTTGATTTTCGAATTCACCACCATGATCGCTTCTAAGTCTTTTAACCTTAAGGTTTTTTTGATTCTCGATTAATTTGAATAGATTGATTAATTGATCTAGGGTATCATTTTTATGTTTGATGAACCTAACCCAGGTAAACCTGGAGTAGTCGTCAATTATGACTAAGCAATATTGACTTCTATTGAGTGACTTGGCTCCATGTGAATCGAATAGATCCATATGCAGGAGATCAAGTACACTTGAGGTTCGTTCTTGGTTAGTTAACTTGTGTTGTGTCCTAGGTTATTTTCCTTGTTGACAAGCATTACAGATTTTATTAACCAAATTGTTGAGGTTGGGTAAGCTTCTGACTAAGCCACTCTGACTCATCTTGTGGATGAGTCTTGGGTGCGAGTGACCGAGTCGTCGGTGCTACAACCATGATTCCTCTTCCTGTGTCATAAGACATTTGACTGAGGATTTGATTAAGTTAATTGTATAAATGTTATTTGTCCTAGTTCCTTTGAGTATTGTTTTAGCTGTTTTATTTGTTTTAATTACACATTCATTTTCTAAAAATATGACCTTATAGTTATTGTCACATAATTGGCTTACGCTAAGTAGGTTATATTCAAAATTCTCTACAAGTAATACATTTTTAATAACAAAATTCGAGTTAAGCTCGATATCACCTGATCCGATGATTTTGAGCTTTCCGTTATTCCCAAAGGCTACCGATCCTTGTCGTTTGAATCGAAGCTTCGTGAATTTGAGTTGATCCCCGGTCATGTGTCGGGAGCAACCGCTGTCCAACATCCATTGATCCTACACACAAGGTGGTTGGATTGGATGTTAGATTTTTTTAAAAAAAATTGGTTGTAAGTTGTTAAACCTAGGTCATCTCACTTGTGTCTATATGATCAAGCATGTTATACTTATGTGTTTTTTGTGAGATGACTTCCAATTAAGTTGATTAAGTGCATTTAGGTTCAAGTAATTTTATGTTAGATTTGGATTTGACCCTAGGCTTGTCAAGTTTACCTTTTCAAGATCATGGCTTCCAGGTCGTGGCGAGGCACAGGGGCCTTCTTTTATCGGATCATCGACCACTTCCTTAGACAAAGCCATTTTCAAGAAAATGATGACTTGACTCACCTAAGACTATTTCATAGTCTAACTGGTTATTTTTGAAAAGAGGCTCCCCGAGGCTCAATCTTTTCGAAGGATTTTAGTTGGTTATGTACGTGTTCTAAGTGAGTTCACAAGTTTTAAAAAAAAAACATGCAATTTCTAAGTTAAAGCACACACATATTTTGTACTGGCTCCCCCTAGACCGTTGAATCGGTTCGGTCTATCCACATAGTGGATTTGGTCCTTGGGAACCCAGTACGGGTTGGATCCTAGAGTTGAAATAAAAAAGTTCTTAGGGACCCATGCTTGGACATGTTTCCTATGTCGACTTACAATCGACATATACGACCTATTAGTCGTGTTTGAGTTAAACCCTAGTCTAGCCTTGTTGTACACGGCCCTTTGAGATCCAAGTAGGAGGTCAAGTCCTTTGGATCCCGAAGTGAACCTTTCCAACGTGTTCATAAGATCTTCAACTTGACTTTTCAAGAGAGAGTTCTCAACTTCGAGCTTTTCAGCTCGAGTTGGGTCCTCTTCTCGAACTTGACTAGTCGAAGAGGTTAGGGAGACCTTGTGTTTGAGGAGTTTGACCTCCTCAACCAGGGTCTCGACCTTGGACTCGGACTTAACTAATTTCCTAGACAAAAACCTAACCGTATTATGTAAAGTATTAAATAAAGTTCGACTCACTTTAAGGGTATCTTTTGAACCGGATGCGTATCCGTGGCTTGACTTGAAGGTAGCTTCGTAGTCCGAGTCATCCTCAGGTTCTGACTCAAGTTCAGGTTCGGTCTCCGTGTCTGACTCAATCGATTTCACCATGAAGACGTGGTCTTCGTCTTCTTCGGATGACGCTTCTTCCCATGTCGCGTTGAGGGCCTTCTTGTGCTTAGGTGCTTGGTGGTTGAGCTTGGGGCACTCGGACTTGATATGTCCAAACCTGTTACACTCATAACACCTAATATTAGAACTTTTAGGCTTACCTTGGTTGGGTCGAGTCGTGGTTCGCTTTCGTCCCTTGGCTATCCTTCGAGCTAGGTTCATTAGTTCGACAGTTAACTCCGGGTCAACTTCTTCTTCGGACTCGTCTTCCTCCTCGGTTGGTGGTGGCTTGCTTGCGATTTTCTTCTTCTTTAAACCTGCAAATAAGGCTATACCCCTCTCGGGTTCCGAGTTGGACTGCTCATGTAATTCGAAATCTGAGAATAATTCGTCGATTCTAACTTTAGCTAGGTCCTTAGATACCTTGTAGGCATCGGCCATGGATGCCCACAAGGTGGTCATAGGGAAAGAATTTAGAACATACCTGATTAGATCTCTGCTGACTTTCTCATTCTATTGAATGCAGCTGGTTGATTATGTCCTGGACGCGGGCGTGCAATTGTGTTGCCGTCTCGTGTTCCTGCATTTTTAGTGTGTACAATTTATTGAACAACAAATCGCGTTTGCAAACCTTAGCTTGATCCGATCCTTCGTGTAACTCGATCAGCCTCGTCCAGAGATCTCTTGCGCTGATGAAGGGTCCGACTCGGTTCAGCTCCTCCTTGGATAGCCCGCGACGCAGGATTTGAGTCGCCTTTGCACTGCTTCGACTTGTCGCTTAGTGGTATTGGACCCGATTGTAATCCAAGGATTCACCTTCTTCATTAGTAGGAAGGGTGAACCCGCTTGATCACAATCTACATCTCTATTTGGGTTTTTAGGAAGCACTCCATCCGACCTTTCCAAGAACGGAAATCGCCACCGCTGTAAAATCTGGTCTGACGGTGCTAAAACCTCGAGATGGGCCACAACATTAAAACGAAAAGAAGAAGAGAAAAAAGAAAAACACACAGACAACAAAGGTCCCAAGACTTGCGCCTTGGATTAGTAAAAAGTGAAGAAGAAAAGATAAATAAATCAATCAATAGATTAACTAATTAGAAAATTAATTTTAATTCTGTAAAAAAAAAATTAATTAATTAATTTCGAAAATTAATTAAAAACTATTTTGTAGAAAAAAAATCTAATGTTGAAATTAAGTAAAAAATATTGAAAAACCAAACTTATATTCTAGACAAGATTTAAAAATTAAAATAAGTTTTTAATTGATTTTTAATTGATTAAATTTTGTAAATTGATTGAAAATCTATTTTAAGTGGAAATAAGATTTAATTCAATGCTAAAATTAACGAGAAAACTTTATAAAACGAAATATAAAGATTTTAGGGTTTGAAAAATTCAAGCGTTTAAAAAAAAATGAAAGAATTTTTAATTCTGGGAAAAACTAATTTTAATCAGTAATAGAATTAAAAAATTGTAATTAAGAGTTTTTTTTGTTAGGATGATCAATAGAAAGATTAAAAGCGAAAAAATTAAATTAAAGAAAAGTCTAAAAAAAAAAATTTAGAAAAATTAAAAAAAAACACAAAAATTAACGTAGGTAGAAACAAAGGAAACAAGAGAAATAAAAATTACTCAAATTGGTGGTTTCACCAAATTTGAGTGCCCCCAGCTCTGATACCAATTGTAGGATCGAAATGAGCGCTAGAGGGGGGGGGGTGAATAGCGCAAAATGATTTTTCTTTTCTTTTGTTGTAAAAACGATAAGTGAGAGATAAACGCAGTGAAAAAGAGATGGACACAAGGAGTTTTACTTGGTTCACAGCCAACCGGCTGCTAATCCAAGGCCCTAATGGTCCTAGACCACGTACGGAGGGCAATCACTAAAACACTCCTCCTCGTTGGAGGTAGGAGTTACAATTACAAAACTTTCGACAAAAACACAAGGATGAGAGACAAGCCCCTCTCTCCTTTTTGATATAAAAGCTCGAAAAACACAACTTAAATTAATCGACTAAAACGATTATCAACACTTTAACGGTGAAGCTTCGTGTTGGCAGCACTTCGTTGTAGTGGCGTCGTCGTAGAAGAGCGGCGTTGTGGAGGCGTTTGAAAGCTTTTTAATAATTGTTGTATCTAAGATGTGAAGCACCCCCCTCTATTTGAAGCCTTGTCCGCCCACTTGAGATCCGACCACCTCACCACCAATTGAGGGATAAGTTTCCACCTTGCTTTTGACCGGCCACCTCACCAAGATTTGGGGGATAAGTTGCCACCTTGCTTTTAGTTCCTTTTGCCCATTTTCAGGATACTTTAGTTATTTAATTTTATTTCAATTCGAGTTCTAATTTTAATTCGAATTTGAATAAATTCGAATTCTAATTTTAATTCGAATTAGAGTAACTTCGAATTCAAACAAGGGTTAGCTCAAAGCAATATGTAGAAATATTAAATGTGATGGATTTAGATGGTTTCTAACCATCCGATCTCGACTTAGACTTTCATGGAAAGTTTTGGGTCGGATTGTCGCCTAAGATTAACTCCTAAACGGAGGATCCGACCTCACTTACGCTCGTCGGACACGAGTCTTACCTTGCACTTACTGTGTCGCAGATCTCCAACTCAAGCTTAACCTGTTTCTGCACACTCAAGTAGACTCATGAGATAACAAAATAGACTTAACCTTGTGTCTTTGCTATAATCAAAACACAGGTTCGATTTCGGTGCCTCACTGCACCAACACTTAATATGTTCTTGTGGACTTTTATTCGATTTGTTTTGGTTGTGTATTCCTGCTCAAATGGCAGAAGAGGTAAGTCTAGATGTCGTAGACTTTTTATTTACGTTGGTTGTTGGCCTGAGACCTATATACGATCTGTATGTGTGGTTTATGTTCCGGTCGTGTTGTTCGATGTATAGTGGGTCGTGTGTGCCTTGTATATAAGATTCGTATTGTCACCCGTATAGGGAAGATGCTGTCGGATTTTCGTCTGGCGGGGACTCCCTCGGGGCGTGATAATTTTTCATTTATATTTCTAACAATCTTCTACATGAATGAAAAAAAAAATGAGAAAGTGATAGTATTTAGCAATCGAGTCCTATATAGGATTAGTAGATTTTATCTTTGAACTTTCCCTTATGAAAATATGTTTATTTGCTAGTTTACCAGTAGATGTAATGTCTTTGAACTATTTTGTTATTTGTGTAATTATTTACATATCTCACCTAGAAGTATCTCTGATATAACTATGTTCTCACGGTTTGTTTGTTTTGGTCATGAACATATTTGATTCTGTGAGAGATTCTAAGAATTATACCTTTCAATTCTCTTCAAAATGATCCGACTTTGTTCAAAAGCATAAGAATCATTTAAAGTCATATGCTTAACCTCTAAACTTTATGTGTATCACTGATGTGTTAGGTAATTCCTCCATAGTGATCTACTTAGTCGGTGTAGTTAAATTGTCCTACTAAACTTAGTTCTTAGGATCTCCAGTTATCATAGGTTGAGTTTTCTTTTCACCAACTTGTTCCATAGGCATTACTCATTCCTCTTAATGAGCTTGCAACTAACTCTCTATTTAATCCTTTGGTTAGAGATATGTCAGATTATGTTTTGACTTTAAATAATCAACAGTGATAATATCGGTTGAGAGTAGTTGTCTAATAGTATTGTGTTTATGATGTATATACCTTGACTACTATTATACAGATGGTTCTATGTCTATCCAATTATTTGTTTATCTTCTTAATTTTCTCACTGTGTATACTAAATCTTGTCGTGTATAGCTCATCAAGTATATCAAACTTCTAACTATTTGAGAGATACTCTTACCTCTATTTTTTTGATGTATTTAAAAGTCAAATTTACATCCATTTGATATATTTTCAAATTCCACAGAACAATAATAGTCAATAATACTCTAATGGAAGTTATTCTAGACATTGAAAAATAAGTGTCAAAGTAATTAAAACCTTTATATTGTAAATAACTTTTAATTATCAATTTTGTCTTGTGTTTATCAATTGTACCATCTATTTTTTTTTATTTTTCTCATGAAAATTCATTTGCAATCCAATAGTTAACTTCGAGGAGGAAGATCTATATATTTCCAAATATAATTTTTCAAAATTGAATCAATCTTAGATTCAATTGTCTCTTTCTATTGAGGCCCTTTAAAAGAATTTATAACTTCTGAATAACTTAGAGGTTCACTTTCTAACATGAAAGTGAGAAATTTATTTTAAAAGATTTTTTCCACACAAGCTCATTTACTTTATTTGAGCTCAATCTCAACTAGTTTATCATCATCTTGTTGTTGTTGTGTTTTATATGCTCATTTTGAGAAACTTACTTCCTCTAGGGTCATGTATGAAAACCCATGTTCGAAGAACGAATCATTTCTCAATTCAATTATTCAGTTCTTGTGCATGTCCAATATTTTAGGTTTATGCACAATGAACCAGTAAATATTGCTATTATGTACATATTTCAATATATAATCAATAATTTTTGATTCTATCTTAATCTTTTTTGGATTAGAAACCAAAACCTTAGCAAGACACCCCACACTTGTAAGTTTTTGTAGGACGACTTTCTTATGTTTCACAACTCATACAGACTATTTTCCATTTTCTTCCATGATACTTTATTTAAAAGGTAATTGGCTATTAATATAACTTCCTCATATGTACTCTGGCAATCCAAAGCTTAATAGAAAAAAATTCATTGTTTCTTTCAAAGTACGATTCTTTCTCTTAGCAATACTATTTTACTAAGGAGTATAGGAAACTATTGTTTTATGTCTAAATCAATGTTTAGTATATATATTCATTTTCTCAATTACTTCGTACCACCTTAATCTTTCTATTAAGATAATTTTTAACCTCATTGTTATAAAGAATAAATTTCTCTATAGTTTCATCTTTATTTTTGAAAAAATGCACATAATAATATTTTATCTTATTATCGACAAAAGTAATAAAATACTTATTTCTACCATGCACGTGTTAATATCCTTTTTAGGTCATAAACATTTGTGTGGATTAGGTTGAGTGATTCATTGCTTCTTTTAACATTTTACTATTGTGTTTTAGACCAATCTGGAATGTAGATATGCTTTGTATATTAATGAATCTATGCAATATGTCGTAATTAACATGTCCTAGTCTACCATCTCACAAATTACAAGGCTCGAGTAGATAAATAGAAGATCTTTCACTTTTATTAATGTTAAGCCTAATGACCATTACACTAAGTTTAAATAATCCACCACTTACATATCCCTTTCCCATAAATATTACATTTTTAGACAAAATAACTCTTCAACTCAAAAACAATGTGAAACCTGTTCTTGTTAAGAAGCGATTTGGACACCGAATTCTTTTGAATTTTTGAAACATACAATACATTGTTAAGACTCAGCTCTTTTCTCTAGTTCATCTTCAACACCATTTTTTCTTGACCCTTGATGTTCAAGGTTGTTGAGTTTTTCATGAATAACTTTTTCTAATTTGTGACTTCTTAAAAGTTGCGGAGTAACTTCTTATTACAACACACATGTCTAGTGATGACACTGATATCAATCCACCACCATCTTGGGTTAGAACCCATTAGGTTTACTTTAGAGATCATGGCATAGAGGTCCATTTCTGGCCTCTCATTTGGGTTGGTCTCTAGCTTTTTTCTCAATCTCTTGCATTTCAAGGACTTGTGATTGACTAATTCACAGGTGTAGTATTTCTCAGAGAATTCTTTCTTATCGATGTCTCCTCTAATCCTACCTTGAAAGATCTAGGATTTTTCCATTTTGAGTTTTGACTGCTCGATCACATTAGCTTTAACAATAGCCTAAGAGAATATCCTTTTGTTGGAACTCCTATTATCTTCCTTAACGAAGAATCTAAAAATGAGTTCCTTGATGTTTATCTTCTTTCACTTATGTTAGGATCTTGACGTCGTGCTGGGGGGGGGGGGAATAGTGATTCTTCGATTTCGTCGATTCGATTCACGTTGTGCTTGTCTACAATTTGTTACTGCACAACAGTTACAAAAGCATAAACAAAATAACAAACACAACACCCTACACATGATTTTATGTGGTTCGGAACCCTAGTTCCTATTCCACGACTGAGTTCTAGAGTGACCTCAAATACAAGTAAAAAAAATACAAGTGAGTCTCTTTTGGTTGCTTTGGAATGCCTTGAAAGTCCGGAAATCAACAATGTTTCCCCTTCAAAATTCTGAGAAATTGGCTTTTTGAAGACTCCTTCGTGTCCTCCTTTTAAGGCTCCACTTGGGTTGATTTTTGTCTAATTAGTCGATTGACCTTACCCACCAGTCGACTGCTTGCTTGACCGTTATCTCATAATGAACTAATCCACATTGGAAACACTCGATCAGTCGACTACTGGAGCTATCAGTTGACTACTATGAGTCAGCAGCCGACTACAAAATATTCTATGCTCTTGTCCACTTAATTCAGTCAACTGCTCAACCCTAGCAGTCGACTGCCAGTGGCAAGTGATTAGTCCAATCCACTAGTCGATTGCTTGAGCCACAATCAGTTTTTTGAGTCGATCACTCGACCATTTGACTAGTTTATAATCTCAATCGATTGTCCGAGTCAACTTGAACCCCCGAGTGTCAAGCACTCAACCAGTCGATTAGTCCATAACCCTAGTCGACTAGTAAATCTCAAAACTGAGGTTTAACCCAAGTATGATTGCCTCATACTTGACACTTACCCTTAGTCTAGACCTAAGCCTTCAAGCCACTTTTATCAGCCTCACTCTTTTGGTTTGAGTCCACGACTCCTCACCCTTGTGCTAACCTTCAAGTTCTTCCATCGGCTTCATCATGCCATCGGGTACCCTTAGCCTAGTCCTAAGCCTTCAAGCCACTTCCATCAGTCTCACGACTTTGGTTTGAGTCCATGACTCCTATGTTAGTCTTTAAGTGCTTCCATCAGCTTCGTCATGCTACTGGGTCTATCTTTGCCAAGAGGTTGTGCCTTTGGGACTTCCATTTCCAAGTCTCCATACTTGGACTTTCGTTGCTATGACTACACCCTTAGACTTACACGACTAAGACTACACCCTTGGGCTTTCCTTTTGCCAAGTCTCTATACTTGGGCTTACACCGCCAAGATTACACATTTGGACTTACACAACCAAGACTACACTCTTGGACTTTTCTTTTGCCAAGTCTTCATACTTGGACTTACGTCGCCAAGATTGTACACTTGGACTTACACGACCAAGACTACACACTTGGACTTTCCCTTTGCCAAGTATGTTGGGGATCCTTGGAAGGCTAGAGGGGGGTGAATAGCCTCTTTTTGTTTCTACAAGAAATGTTAGCAGAAGCAAAATACTAAACGAAATTAAGAAGCTAAACACAATTGCTAACACGAAGGCTTTTACATGGTTCGAAGATTAAGCTCCTACTCCACGATGATCCTTGAGGTGGATCAATCCAATCAAATCTCCACTAGAAAGCTTTCCTTACAACACTCTCCTCTTCTTTACAATTGATGAAAATAAAGTTTAGAGAAGAGGAGGATTAGAACACTTAGAAAGCTTGGAAAAATCGTGGGGAGCTTGAGAATGAAGTTGGAAGATAAGCACTAGCCTCTTCAAGCACCCCATGCCCTCTTTTTATAGAGAGAGGGATATTTTTCTTGCTGAGCCTTGATCAGTCGACTGATGGTCTCCATCAGTCGACTGCCGCTGCAGCTAACGACTTTTGACGAGGTGGATCCGCAGGGATTCACAGCCGTCATTTCCAATGGCAGGCTGATCAGTCGACTGATGAAGCGATCAGTCGAGTGATCCCCGCGAGGAGTCAAGTGCGACTCCATTCTGTGTCCGATGCCAACTTGATCAGTCGACTGCCTAGTCTTAGCAGTCGACTGATGGCGGCATCAGTCGACTGATGACCTGCTTTCTCTGCTGCATCAGTCGAGCATCCTATCAGTTGATTGCTACGTCGTATCAGTCGACTGATACTCGTCAAGTATGAGTAATTCATACTTGAATTGACTCCTTAGACCCAGACTTAACCTTCTAGCTCTTCCTTTAGCCTTGCGCCTCTAGGATCCCTCCGAGTCCGTGACTTGTTCATCCTTTGCGCTTGCTTCCAAGAGCTTCCTTCGGTTTTGTCATGTCTTGGGTTTCCCTTTGCCAAAGTACACTTGAACTTTATGCCGCCAAGACTACATGCTTGGACTTATGCTGCCAAGACTTTCCTTTGGACTTCCTTTGCCAATGTCTGCTTGGACTTTACGCCGCCAAGACTACATGCTTGGACTTACGTCGCCAAGACCTTTCCTTGGACTTCTCTTGCCAAGATCATACTTGGACTTTTCTTTTACCAAGTCTTCATACTTGGATTTTCCTGTCACTTAAACATGTTCACAATTAGATAACAACACATTGCCTAACTTAGATGATTATCCAAGCATCAAAATATATAAATGCTTGGGGCATTGTTGCATCAACAATCTCCCATTTTTTGATGTTTGACAATCATTTAAGTTAGGTATTTAACATATGCACATAATGAAAGCATCATATTTCCAATATGAATTCTAACTTAAAGTTTCCTTCTCCCCCTTTGACATACATCAAAAAGAGAAAGATTCATACAATGATAAGTTCATGAAAGAATTAAATTGGTTATGTCTTGAACTAAGGTATAAGATCGATATGAGGCTCCCCCTTAATCCAAGACATGGTTCATGATGTGTGAATAACATGTGGAGCAAAGTATAAACAAAAGATATAAAGTTATGTCCTAACTCTGCACCAACAATATAATTTTAGGGGATGAAAAGAGTTTACTATGTTGCTCCCTCTAAAACAATGCATTAATTAGTCCTATACCCTTTTAATTACTGAAATTATTATACCTGCAGAAAAACCAGGGTGGCAGTCGACTGGTATCTGAGTCAGTCGACTGCCACACTTGAAATGACAATTTCAGCCTTTTCAGCCCAACTTTGAAAATGCGCTAAAAATTCCAGAAACATCGAAAAATAACAAAATTTTGTGTACATATTTATTAAATCATTGTATATAAAGGAAAAATAATTTAAAAAATATATGTTTTCCAGATTTTGAAATTGATACAAATTTGAAAACTAGCAAAAGCTTTAAGTATTTTGCAAACTTTGTATCACTTTTGCTTAGCAATTGAAAATTGTTTTTCAAAGTATGATAAACATAGTTTAAAATATATATTTTTTAACATTTTCAATCATATTCTTAGAGCTATATGCACATCAATTGTACATAAGCCTTCCCAATGATTGGTGTAATGAAGGATTAATGTCTCTAGATGACATTTTGGTTCATAGTAATGCATCATAACAAGCATGATGAACCAAATGCATCTTCCTAACATCTCACATATTGTCTAAGTGGCTCAATACAAAAATCATGGTTTCTTAGGTCTTTTGTGAGATGCTTAGAGGTATAAATCCTAGAATTTCTATAATATCATGCAAACCTAGACCTCTATTCTACTAAGCACATTCCAAGTTCTCTCCTAAGTGATGAAAATTCTACTTCGGGGAGAGCCTTGGTGAATATGTCGGCTAAGTTGGACTTAGATTCTATGTAATTAAGTTCAATGTCCCCCTTAGCCACATGATATTTAATGAAGTGATGCTTCACTTCAATGTGCTTAGTCCTAGAGTGATGTACCAGATTTTTGGTCTAATTTATGATACTCATATTATCACAATAAACTTTGACATTGGAGTAGTGTAGCTCATAATCTTCTAATGCGTGTCTCATCCAAAGTAATTGAGCCACACAACCACCCATAGCCACATATTCGACCTCGGTGGTTGACAAAGCAATGCAAGGTTGCTTTCTACTACTCCAACTCACTAGGGAGGATCCAAGAAATTGACATCCACCACTAGTACTCTTCCGATCCAACTTACAACCCGCATAGTTAGAGTCGGTGTACCCAACCAAATCAAATGACATAGTCCTAGGGTACCAAAGTCCTACATTTAGTGTGCCTTTGATATATCTTAGAATTCTCTTAACGGTCACTAAATGGGACTCTTTGGCACAAGATTAATATCTTGCACACATACCTACTACAAATAAAATGTCTGGTCTACTAGCGGTTAAGTATAAGAGACTACCAATCATGCTCCTATAGAGCTTAAGGTCAATTGATTTTCCTTCATGATCATTATCTATTTTTGTATTGGTTGTCATAGGGGTTGAAACTACCTTAGCATTTTTCAAACCAAATTTTTTTATCATTTCTTTGGCATATTTGGTTTGGTATACATAGTTTCTTTCATTTGTTTGTTTGACTTGTAATCCTAAGAAGAATTTTAATTCTCCAACAAGACTAATTTCAAATTTATTTTCCATATTTTTGATGAAATCTTAAAGGAGTTCATCATTGGTTGACTCAAAAATTATGTCATCTACATATACTTGGGCTACAAATATATCCTTGATTTTGATTTAATAAAGAGAGTTGGATCTATTTTACCCCTTCTAAATCCTTTAGACACTAAGAAAGATGACAATCTTTCATACCAAGCCAGGGGAGCTTGTTTTAACCCGTATAAGGCTTTTCTAAGCTTGTATACATGGTTAGAGTAATCTATATTTTCAAATCCGAGAGGTTGTTCTACATATACCTCTTCCTTAATGAACCCATTTAGGAATGCCGACTTTACATCCATTTGATGAAGTTTAAAACCCATGTAGGAGGCATATCCTAATAGGATTCTAACCTAGAAACTGGGGCATATGTTTCATCATAATCAAGTCCTTCAACTTGATTGAAGCTCCTTGTAACTAACCTTGCCTTATTCCTAGTTATATTGCCTTGATCATCTAGTTTGTTCCTAAAAACCCATCTTGTAGTAATGATGGTACTATCATTAGGTCTAGGAACTAACTCCCATACTTGACTCCTTTCAAATCAAACAAGAAGCAATAAATATGAAAAAAAAAATATTTTCCAACTATTATGGCTTTTGTCTCCAATATGCCTCCCGTCGTATCGCCATCTCGTCCGCTCCTCCCTACGCCATGTACAAGCCATCCGGAGATCCGAGCCGAGAATAACTATTTTAATTTACATCCATCGATCCTATACTCCACGAAGGAGTGTACATGAAATCTAGATCGAAAGTAAACTAAAATAAAAGAGTGGCTAAACAGTGTCGTACTTAATTATAAAAATTAAATACTAGCCTCGTCAACCCCGAGGATTCAAAAAATATACAATTACACACATACAATCACATACACACATATGACCATAATAGTTGGATCCTATGCATGCAACCAAAAAGTTAACCTATGCACATCCTACTATTATCCAACACATATAATATATGAAAAGTGCATCAAAGTAATCGAATCCTAAACACACAAAACCAGAAACCGTGGCTCTGATACCAATTGAAGGTGGGAAACTTCGCTTCCCACTTCAACTCGGTCGCTTGTTCATGGCGATCCCGTCTACGTCCTCGGATAAAAAAAATTTATCCTTGACAAAGAGGGATTACCCAAGCAACCGTTCCATCATCGTGCTATTCGATTAGAGTGGTCACTTGAACAAACTTGTTGTTCAAGCAACTTACCTCTATTCTTCGATTAGCCACAGAATAGACGATGTACGGATCGCTGGTTTTTGTGTTCGTATTCAGGGTCCAAATAAATTTAGCCACATATCATACATACAATATACAAAGAAACATAAGGAAAGCAAAACAAGATTTATACCTCTTGTTTACCTCAAGGTCTTCTATCGTATGTCCTATCCTCCTCTTGGACGTTGTGTGGGCAACGATCTTCCAAGAGTTGAAGCCTCCTAGATCACGTTCTTCCCTTCCTTGCTCGCTCTAAACAAAGGGAAGAATGAAACGAAACTCTTCTTCTATCTAGGACTAGCCACCAAGTCAATGGACTTGATGTTGCTGCCGGCCAAGGAGGAGAAAAAGAAGTATGGGCGCCGGCCAAAAGCTCAAAGGGAAGAGACCCTAGCCCTTGCCGCGGGCCAAGGAGGAGAGAAAGAGGATTGGGACGCCGGACAAGGATGAGAGGAAGGAGGGAGGTGCCGGCCAAAACCCTAGGAAGAAGATAGAGTCTTGCCGCCCAAGGAACAGAGCAAACCCTAGCCGCCCAATGCCTCTCCAAGCCCTAGCCACAAAAAACCCTAATCTCTCTTTAATATTCTCCATGCCCAAGCCTTGGCCTCCTTTTATAGAGCTAGGCTTAAGCCTCCTTTTAATCTCCACCATCAGATCCAGGGATTTAATCTCAACCGTCGGATCTTGAGATTTAATCTCAACCGTCGGATCTAGAGATTTAATCTCCACCGTCGGATCTAAAGATTTAGTTTCCACTATTGGATCTAGAGATTTAATCTCCACCGTCGGATCTAGAGTTTCATTTTCTATCATCGGATCTAGGCTCCATGAGGGTTTCAATAGGCTACAATAGGGACCATGAGGAGGAGTTGGATCTTGGCCACCCAATGGATCAAGCCCACATAAAGTCCGATCCATTAATGATAATCCATTCCACTAGAGGATTATCATTGATCTACCTCACCAACCCCCATAAATTAATATGGGCTCCATATATTATTTGTACATATATCTCTCCGTGTTTAAGATCTCGAATGTCCATCGATTAATTAATTTACTAACAATTAATTAATCAACATCTAACTCCATGAGCAGTACTACTCAACCTTATCATCATACCGGACCAAGTCTACCTGTAGGGTTTACATGATGAACCTTATGAGCTCCTCAAGGGGACATCATCATCCTAGTATATAGGACACGATTTCCTCCTATAATCAATGACACACCATATAAATAATATCATTTTTCAACTTACCGAGCCTATCGATTTACTTTATAAATCTTGCCCATTGGTAAATCAAAGAAATGAATACTAAGTATATGTGCCCGTTATTATATCGGGATTAAGAGCATGTACAACATAATATCTGAGGTCCGATTCAATTATGTAGTCAGCAATAAATTGAATCACCTCTAAGTCGGTCCTGCTCAATACACACAAAGTGTACTAGTATAATTCTATGGTCAAGACAAACCAATACCAAATCACACTACAACCATACCAATGGTTTGTCCAAAACCATCTCGGTTATGAGCCTTTACTTATACTTTACAAGGAACTGATAACATGATCTCCCGTGTGACACTACACACTATGTTATCTACAATGTAATGTATTAGATGATATGCATAACCATAAATATGCAAACAATGATCATGTGATTCTTATTTCAAAAAATAAAGATGTTCATACAAAAGATAGACTTTTCCAGTATACATCCCAACAAGGACTTAGGTTTGTGACCCAAACCTTTCTTGCCCTTGGACATTTCTTGTTTCCTAGGCCTTAAATTTTGATCATTAGACCCTTTAACAGAATTTGTAATAATTTTGAGGGTCTTTTCAAGTTTCTCAAGCCTTGACCTCAAGGCCTGATTTTCCACCTCTAGTCTTCCCAATTTTGATTTTTCATATATCTTTTGGGAATTATTTTTCTTCTTAGGCATGTGTCTACCCTTCTTAGGGTTTATGCCTAAATTTTTTTTCTATTCTCCTTATGGACTCCCTAGGTAGGATTGATCTAGAATTATGATGTCTAGGTTTGTCCTTAGGTAAACTAACATTCTTAGCTCCTAGGCAAAAATATTTATTTCTACTAGCATGCTTTTCATTGATAATAACAAGTGAACTAAAATAATTTTTATCATGTTTATTAGTCCTAGAAATTGAAGGTGTATTTATTGAATTTACCTTAGGGTTAGCTTTAGAAGCTCCCCCTACATGAGATGCCCCTTATTTCTCCCCCTAGGGCATTGGCTTTGGTAGTGTTCTCTTTGGTTACATTTAAAGCACACAATGTGCTCCTTGTTCTTTCTAGTGAGGACTCCAGCATCTCTTGACTTTTGGTGCCGGTGCCTTTTCTATTGGTGAAATCGGCCCAGGACTCGAGTTTGACTCGAACTATACTTTGATGTTAGACAAAACGCAAGACATGGGATTGTCATAGGAAGTTCAACATGGGTTGGCCACGTAAATCCAAGTGTGTAGCCTTGGTGGTGAAAAGTCCAAGCATGGGGCTTGGTGTTGGGAAAATCCAGGCATAGAGCTTGGTGTGGAAAGTCCAACATGGATTGGCCACATAAGTCCAAGTGTGTAGCCTTGGCGGTGAAAGTCCAAGCATGGGGCTTGACATGGAAAATCCAAGCATGAGGCTTGGTGTGGGAAGTCTTGAGGACTTGGCAAGTTCACTAGGCTCGGGGTCCTTGAGTCGGTGAAGGATGACATTGCGAAGCCGTGCGCTTGGTGCATCTTAGGGACCGTCGGACGGGGAGCGAATGGATTGAGGCCCAAGGGAAGCATACTTCAAGGGCAAGAGACGCGAAGGATGACATTGCGAAGCCATGCACTTGGTGCATTCGAGGGACGTAGGCTGAGGGAAGAGAGGTTCGGTGGGGAACTCCATGAGAGGATGAGGTGGACTTGGCCAAGTGGCTAAGACTGAGTGTCGGATGCTCAAACTTGGTGTTTGAGGGTTTACCCGACAGTCGGATGCTAAAACAATTTGGTTTTTGAGGTTTACCCGACAGCAGTCGACTAGCACAGGTGCCGGTTTGACTGATCCAAGTCGACTAGGGTTCGACTGGTGTTAGATCATTTTGTAGCTTTGACGATCATCCGAGGAATGACAATGATCGATGGAAGTGTCGCGGTACAGAATGCTTTGTAGTTGATCGATACGATTATGAGTCGTGATCAACTGATGGTCATCATCAGTCGACTGGTAGAGGATCCATTGGAACTTGTCCAGCGCGGATCAAGCCATTATGAGACAACGACTACAGGAGTAGTCGACTGGGGCCTTTTGGCAGTCGACTACTAGGAGCAAAATTAGCTCAATGCAGGTTATAAATGGAGCTCAAGATGGAGGATTTTGCAAAAGACTTTTGGGAAGATTTTAAAGGGGAATTACTGCTACATTCCAGACCTTCAAGAGCAAACAAAAGCAAGTGATCAAAAGCAATCGGTGAAAAGTTTTCTTTTGTATTGTATTTGTATTCTTGTTTGTACTTCGTGTATTACTTTGTAATTGCTTGTACAAGATTTCTCCACCTCCGACGTGTTGTCAAGAAGGAGTATTAGTGTCATGCACATAACTAGAGCTCGGTGAGCTTGCCGGTGGAGTAGGAACCATTCGATTCCGAACCATGTATATCGTGTGTATTTGCGTGTGCTTGTGTTGTTGTTAGTATTTCTATTTGTTTCTATTGTTTCCGCTGTGCTAACGACAATTGTAGACAAGGACGCACGACGAATGATCGTATTCCACCATACACGTGAATTAGGCTATTCACCCCCCTCTAGTCGGCAACCAACGGTCCAACAAGTGGTATCAAAGCCAAGGAGCTTGTCGAGGACTAACCTCCAACACAAGCACTACAAGATGGCCGACTACAACCTCCAACCACCGAAATTCGAAGGAGATTTTCAATGGTAGAGAAGGAAGATGGAGGTATATCTCGAAACCAATTTTGATTTCATGTTAATCTTAGAAAACGGTTTCAAAATGCCTAGGGATGGAGAAAATAGGCAAATTGAGAAGTCAAGGTGGACCCAAGACCAAATGAAGGATTTCAAGACAAATCTCGAGGTAATCAAATTGCTTAATGATTTGATTCCTAACCATATTTGGTCTAGGATAGGAAAATATAGGGATGCTAAGGACCTATGGGGCAAGTGATCAAATTTCATGAAAAGCCCACATTGGTTCATGAAGAGGAAGAATGCCCATTAACATCCGGATCCGAGGATGTTGAGGAATCACCATCCACCTTCGATGATGTTGATTATTTGGTGGATACCTCCACCTCTAGCATTGAGGGGGAGGAGAGGCCTTCCATCCCAGAACAAGTTCAAGAAGAAGCTTCAACATCCGGGAGAAGCAAAAATTCCCTAGGTAACTCAAGTATTATGATTATAAATAAAAATCATATAACATGCTTTGAGTGTAGGGAACAAGGGCACTGTAAAAGTAAGTGTCCCAAGAAGGTGAAGAATGCTCAACCGGCACCAAAAGCCAAAAATGCTGGAGTCCCCACAATTAGAAGCAAGAAGCACATTATGTTCTTCAAATGCAACCAAAGGGGGCATTATAGAAGCCAATGCCCTAGGGGGAGGAAGAAAGGGCAAGAAGGGGCATCTCATGTAGGGGGAGCTTCCAAAGCTAACCCTAAGGTAAATTTAGTTAATACACCTTCAATTCCTAGGACTAAGAAGCATGCTAGAAATTATTTTAGTTCACTTTCCATAATTAATGAAAAGCATGCTAGTAGGAATAAATATGTTTGTCTAGGAGCCAAGCATGTTAGTTTATCTAAGGACAAACCTAGACACCATAATTCTAGATCAATCCTATCTAGGGAGTCAATTAGGAGAATAGAAGAAAACTTGGGCATTAACCCCAAGAAATCTAGGCATATGCCTAAGAAGAAAACCAACTCCCAAAAGATAAATGAAAAATCAAAATTAGGAAGGTTAGAGGTGGAAAACCAAGCCTTGAGGTCAAGGTTTGAGAAACTTGAGAAGACCCTAGCAATAATTACAAATTCATTTAAGGGGTCTAAGGATCAAAATTCAAGGCCTAGGAAACAAAAAATTTCCAAGGACAAGAAAGGTTTGGGTCACAAACCTATGTCCTACCATAATGTCCCATTTAATTATGGAACAATTTCTAGGTCTAGGAAAACCAAGGCTAATAGGGAAGTTATCCTTAAGACTAGCCATGGTGTGTGTTTAGTGTCTAAGGACTTAAGAAAAACCAAGAAAGCCACTAAGAAGGTCAAAGGAGGAGTCACCTCTAGAGTTGACCTAGGAAAGACCCAAATGACTAATGTGTCAAAACCTAAAAGGGTCATTGAAAGGTATCTAGGGAAGTTATCCCTAGTGAATACCTAGTTAACCCAAGGAGCTCCAATAGGTATTGGGTTCCTAGAAGCGTGATCAATTCACGCTAGATGGGTTAGGGTGTGTCAACCCTAAGTGGATGGGTAGTTAACCTAGCCATAGTGAGTTGACACATTAGTTAGTGCCAATGTGTTTTGAGAATATGAAAAATGATTAAATTGACACAATTAGGTCTTAGGAGTAATGGTGTGCCATTTTAGATTTTTGGGATACTAGGGGGATGATTGACATTAAGGCAAAAATGAACTTAATCTTAGAAATGACAATTTGGGCTTAACACTTAGATATTCTATACCTTAGTATTTTATAATTGTCATGCTTTGTTTGCCTTGCCATGACATGACATCATATTTATTTTTATTATATAAAATGTCATGATCATTTTTAGGGTTATGTTTATATGTCATTTATACTTATATTTCATTCACATGCTATGACATCGTGATTATATGACACATGCTTTATTCTTGTATCATTATGCCATAATCATCATTCATGCATAAATAAATTGAAATTAAGGACTACGACATGATTTGAAGTCCCATGCATAAGGGAATCAAATATTGTTGCCTAGAGATATGCATGAAACCCTAAATAACAAAGTCCCCACATCTCACTAATATTTGACTTGTATGTGTTTTACACATGTAGATACAAGTGAGATGTTTAGGAAAAAAGAATTAAAGGTTTTAAAAACATTTTAAAAACTCTTTGAAAAACCTTGGTGAAGTCTATATTTTGATAGCAATCATCATTGAATGAGGCGATACAAAGAAGGCTTAATATTGAAGCTTTTCTCAACTTTTGAACTTTGTATCAATCTCAATAATTTATGGGTAAAATAATTTTCCAATATTTTTCACTCATAATAATTGTAATAAGTGATATACATACAAAATTTCATATTTTTTCACGCTATATATATTTACTTATGAATTTCGAAACTTAGGTTATGAAAACTTGATTTCTGCATTTGCGATTATCGATCATTGCCATGGATGGCGATGGTGATGAGTGTGATCGGCCGATGATCGTCGATCATTGCGCCAAGCTGATTTCGGGTAAGCCATGGTGGTTAGGCCCATGTTCAGCTATGTTTTAGTCTCATAACCACTCCTAACCCTAAGACATGCTATGGAGAGCATTAGAAAGGGTAGAAATCCATTGGATATGGATTAGGAGAGGTGTTTAGGGTGAGTATCAATTTTAAGGTGGATGAGAGTTCATTGTTGACCTTTGCCTTAATTTTGATTGTTTAAATGTTCCTATTGGCTTAGAGACTCTCCAAGGACATTGTTGGTGCAATGGTCAAGGGAGAGCAAGCCTTTAGAGGGAGGCATCCATCATGGGAAGATGGATGTATATTTTTCCTCATCGGAGGAAAATTGGGTTCCCTCTCTTAAGTGATATGGGACTTATCACTAGAAAGATTGTAGGCGTGTGTTCCTCTAAGGGAGAGATTGTAAGATCTCATTGGGATATGAGACATTCATACCCTTGGGGAGGACCTTTTTGATGTATGTCAAAAAGGGGGAGAAGCTACCAATTGGGATAGTTGAAATTCTCAATAGGATGTGAGAATTGCCAATTGGGGATAATTGGTAGACTTGGATTTGAGGTTTTGTTGAACATCAAAAAGGGGGAGATTGTTGGTGCAATCGGCCCAGGACTCGAGTTTGACTCGAACTATATTTTGATGTTAGACAAAACGCATGACATGAGATTGTCATAGGAAGTCCAACATGGGTTGGCCACGTAAATCCAAGTGTGTAGCCTTGGTGGTGAAAAGTCCAAGCATGAGGCTTGGTGTTGGAAAATCCAGGCATAGGGCTTGGTGTGGACAGTCCAACATGGGTTGGCCATGTAAGTCCAAGTGTGTAGCCTTAGCGGTGAAAGTCCAAGCATGGGGCTTGGCATGGAAAATCCAAGCATGAGGCTTGGTGTGGGAAGTCTTGAGGACTTGGCAAGTTCACTAGGCTTAAAGTCCTTGAGTCGGTGAAGGATGTCATTGTGAAGCCGTGCGCTTGGTGCATCCGAGGGACCACCGGACGGGGAGCGAATGGAGTGAGGCCCAAGGGAAGCATACTTCGAGGGCAAGAGATGCGAAGGATGACATTACGAAGCCGTGCGCTTGGTGCATCCGAGGGACGTAGGCCGAGGGAAGAGAGCTTCGGTGGAAAACTCCATGAGAGGATGAGGTGGACTTGGCCAAGTGGCTAAGACTGAGTGTCAGATGCTCAAACTTGGTTTTTGAGGGTTTACCCGACGGTCGGATGCTCAAACAACTTGGTGTTTAGGGTTTACCCGATAGCAGTCGACTGGCACAGGTGCTGGTTTGACTGATCCAAGTCGACTAGGGTTTCACTGGTGTTAGACTGCAGTTTTGTGGCCTGACAATCGATTGTCAAGGACTGGTAGTTGACTAATGTCGACAGCAGTCGACTGCCGAGGGATGACAGTCGACTGATGGAAGTGTCGCGGGCATAGAACTCTCCGTAGCCGACTGGGCAATCGGCTATGAGGTCAGCAGTCGACTGATGGTCATCATTAGTTGACTGGTAGAGGATCCGTTGGAACTTATCCAGCGTGGATCAAGCCGTTGTGAGACAACGACTACAGGAGCAGTCGACTGCTAGGCGCGAAATCAGTTCGATGCAGGTTATAAATGGAGCTCGAGATGGAGGATTTTGCAAAAGACTTTTTGAAAGATTTTGAAGGGGAATTGCTGCTGCATTCCAGACCTTCAAGAGCAAACAAAAACAAGGAACAAGCAAGTGATCAAAAGCAATCGGTGAAAAGTTTTCTTTTGTATTGTATTTGTATTCTTGTTTGTACTTTATGTATTACTTTGTAATTACTCGTACGAGGTTTCTCCATCTCTGACGTGTTGTCGAGAAGGAGTGTTAGTTAGTGTCGTGTGCATAATTAGAGCTCAGTGAGCTCACTCGTGGAGTAGGAACCATTCGATTCTGAACCACGTATATCGTGTGTATTTGCGTGTTCTTATGTTGTTGTTAGTATTTCTATTTGTTTCTATTATTTCCGCTGTGCTAACAACAATTGTAGACAAGCGACGCACGATGAACGATCATATTCCACTGTACACGCGAATTAGGCTATTCACCCCCTCTAGCTGGCCACCGATGGTCCAACATTTTCCTTAGCCAATTTTGGGCATTTACTCTTGTAATGCCCTTTCTCCCTACACTCAAAACATATTATATGATTTTTATCTTTAATTACAATGCATGAGTTACCTAGGGAGGTGGTGGAAGCCTCTTGATCACTTCTCCCAGATTTTGAAGCTTCTTCTTGATCTTGTTCTGGGATGAAAGGCCTTTCCTCCCCCTCAATTCTAGAGGTGGAGGATTCCACCAAGTCATCCACATCTTCGAATGTAGGTGGTGATTCTTCAACATCCTCGAATCCGGATATTGATGGGCATTCTTTCTCATCATGGACCAATGTGGGCTCTTCATGAAATTTGATCACCTTGTCCCATAGGTCCTTAGCATCCCTATAATTTCCTAATCTAGACCAAATATGGTTAGGAATCAAATCACTTAGCAATTTGATTACCTCGAGATTTGTCTTGAAATCCTTCATTTGGTCCTTGGTCCATCTTGATTTTTCTATTGGCTTATTTTCCTTATCCCTAGGCACTTCAAAATCATTTTCAATAATTAACATGAAATCAAAATCGGTTTCGAGATATGCCTCCATTTTTCTTTTTCACCATTGAAAATATCCTTCGAATTTTGATGGTTGGAGGTTGTAGCCGACCATCTTGTCGTGCTTGTGTTGGCGGTTAGTCCTCGACAAGCTCCTCGCTCTGATACCACTTGTTGGAAAGTCGGTGGCCGGCTAGAGGGGGGTGAATAGCCCCAATTCGCGTGTACAGTGGAATTCGATTGTTCTTCATGTGCTCGTCTACAAATACTCGTTAATGCACAACGAAAATAATAATGATATGAATACAAAAGACAAGCACACAAATACACACGATGTACGTGGTTCGGAACCTTAGGGTTCCTACTCTACGGGTGAGCTCAACGAGCTCGTGTTATGCGCACGACACTAACAACAACTCCTCGACAACACGTCAGAGGTGGAAAAACCTCGTACAAGCAAATACACAAATGTAATACAAGAAAATACAAATACAACAATGAAATACGTAAAGAAAACTTTACAACAATGGATTTGAACTCTTGCTTGTTGCTTGCTTTGGTTTGGCTCTTGAAGGTCTGGAATGCAGCAGTAATTCCCTTCCAAAATCTCCCTAAAAAGTCTTGGTGAAATCCTCCATCTCGAGCTCCATTTATAACTTGCATCGATCTGATTTCGTGCCCATCAATCGACTGATCATGACCATCAGTCGACTGGTCCTATAGCCATTATCTCACAATGACTTGATCCATGCTGGCCAAGTTCTAATGGATCTTTCATCAGTCGAATGATCATGCCTATCAGTCGACTGATTATCCCATCAGTCGAGTGGTCTCCGTGATCACTCGACTGGAAGACCTTCTGTGGCTAAATTTATCCTGATCAGTCGATTGATCGTGTCGACAGTCGACTGTTCAGCCATAACTTGGTTAGTCGAACACCGGTCGAGTCCATTCGACCTAGAGCAGTCGACTGGTACCTATACCAGTCGACTGATGTCGGGTAAAACCTCAAACACTAAGTTATTTGAGCATCCGACCATCGGGTACACCCTCAAACACCACGTTTGAGCATCCGACACTCAGTCTTAGCCACTTGGCCAAGTCCACCTCATCCTCTCATGGAGTTCCCCACTGAAGCTCTCTTCCATTGGCCTATGTCCCTCGGATGCACCAAGCGCATGGCTTCGCAATGCCATCCTTCACGTTTCTTGCCCTCGAAGTATGCTTCCCTTGGGCCTCACTTCATTCGCTCCTCATCCGGCGGTCCCTCGGATGCACCAAGCGCACGACTTCGCAATGCCATCCTTCACCGCCTCAAGGACCTCGAGCCTAGTGAACTTGCTATGTCCTCAAGACTTCCCACACCAAGCCTCATGCTTGGATTTTCCATGCCAAGCCCTATGCTTGGACTTTCACCGCCAAGGCTACACACTTGGACTTACGTGGCCAACCCATGTTGGACTTTCCAACACCAAGCCCTATACCTGGATTTTCCCAACACCAAACCCCATGCTTGGACTTCCCATGACAATCCCATGTCATGCGTTTTGTCTAACATCAAAATATAGTTCGAGTCAAACTCGAGTCTGGGCCGATTGCACCGATAGAATGGTCTTGGCATAGAATAGTCCAAGCATGATCTTGGCAATTGGAAAGTCCAAGAATGATTTTGGCAAGGAAAGTCAAGTCATAGGTACTTGGAAACGGTAAAGTCAAAAGGTACAATTTTGGCGGCATAAGTCTAAGCATATAGTCTTGACAGTGTAAAGTCCAAATGAACTTTGGAAATTGGGAAGTCCATGTTAGGGCAATCAACCCAAGTATGGTTTAAGGTTTTGATGTGGGTGGCAAAGGTTTAAGTTAGGATGTTTATGTGATTTGATATGTGTGTTGAAGTTGTGCAAGACTTTGTAATTCAAACATGTGTTGGCTTGATGAAAACATTGGTGGGTTCACGATCTCATGGTTCGGGTCTTTGAGTCGGTGAAGGATGACATTGCGGAAGTCGTGCGCTTGGTGCATCTGAGGGACTGCCGGACGAGGAGCATTGGAGTGAAGCCAAGGAAGCAGACTTCAGGGCGAGATGTGAAGGATGACATTGCGAAGCCGTGTGTTTGGTGCATTCGAGGGACGTGGCTAGACGAAAAGAGCTTCGACGAGGGACTTCAAGGGAGATGAGAGAATGAGCGATTTGTAAACGGTAGCTCATAAGTAAACTTGGCCAAATGTCTAAGTCAAGTGTCGTATGCTCAACTGAGTGGGTTGAGGTTTTACCCGACAAGTCAAATGCTCAAACTAGGGTTTAAGGTATTACCCGACGTATGGTTAAGTCGGACGCTCAAACATTGATTTGAGGTTTTACCCGATGAATGGGAGTGTCAGATGTTCAACCGAGTGGGTTGAGGTTTTACCCAACCGTCAGATGCTCAAACAAGTATTTTGTTTGAGGTTTACCCGACATCAGTCGACTGGAAAGTATTGGCAGTCGAACTACTCCAAGTTGACTTGGGTTTGGCTGAACTGCCAAGTTTTTCACGTTACATCATTTGTTAGCATTGTTCTTTCTTTTACTTCTTGTTTTGTCTTAATTACTTTGTTTAGCATATTTTCGCGGCGCTAACCTAATCGTAGACAATCAAGAAGTAATCAATCTCCATCATCTACGATCAAGGGGCTATTCACCCCCTCTAGCCGGCCACCGATCCTCCAACAAGTGGTATCAGAGCGAGGAGCTTGCTACGGACTCATCGCCAACACAACCACGACAAGATGGCTGGCTCTAACATTCATCCACCCAAGTTCGAGGGCGACTTCACATGGTGGAAGAAAAGAATGGATTTGGTCCTTGGGAACCCAGTTCGAAACTGACTTTGAAATTATGCTTATCATGAAAAACAGTTTCGAAGTACCTAGGGATGAAGAAGGGAGGCTAATAGAAAAGTCAAGATGGACAAAGAAGCAAAGGGAGGAGCACTTGGCGAATTCAAAGGCCAAGCATCATCGAATTGGAGAATGCACAAGTGCCAAGGAGATGTGGGAGAAGCTAATGGAGCTTCATGAAGGCACTTCGGAAGCCAAATTAGCAATAAGGGATCTCCTCTGCTCTCAATTGAACAACATCAAACTCGATAAAGGGGAGAAGGTAATATCTCTTCATTCTCGTTTTAAAGAGATAATTAACGGGTTGACAAGTGTAGGGGAGAAGCTTTCAAACTGAGATATGATCATGAAAGTCATAGACGCCTTCCCCCAGTCATCAAATTGGAGCTCCATGGTGGACTCATTTTACATTTCAAAAAATCTAGAGGTAAGTACTCTAGATGAATTTTTCTCAACTATAGGGTTATATGAAACTAGACTTGAAGGAATAGTAGAAGAGCCAATCAAGCCATCAAGAGGATTAGCACTCATGGCCGACAAGGGAAAGAAGAAGGATACTCCACCCTCCTCATCCGATGAAGATTCCTCCTC
The DNA here is from genome assembly GCA_025175895.1 of Wurfbainia villosa. Taxonomy (NCBI): domain Eukaryota; kingdom Viridiplantae; phylum Streptophyta; class Magnoliopsida; order Zingiberales; family Zingiberaceae; genus Wurfbainia; species Wurfbainia villosa. The sequence continues at coordinate 5,403,835 of CM046008.1, forward strand.
CTCATCAATGAATAACAATGAGGAAGCATACATGGTAAGAAAGGTTAGACGTGCTTTAAAATTTTTTAAGTTTAATAAATCTCATGATAGGGGAAGAAGGCCATGTTGGATTGATTTGAAATGCTAGAGGGGGGGGGTGTGAATAGCGTTAAAACTTTCTTTTTTCATTCGTTCGTTTAAAATCTGAGTAGATAATTAATTTGCAGCGGAAAAGATAAGCAATAAGTAAAAGAGACAATTCTTTTTACTTGGTTCGTAGCCTTCGGCTACTACTCCAAGGCCCTAGTGGTCCTTGACCACGTACGGAGGGCAAAAGCACTAAAGAACTCCTCCTCGTTAGAGGTAGGAGTTGATCGATACAAATAAGAACAAAGCTTGAGGTAGAGGGACACTCCCCCTCTCCTCGTTACGATAAAAGCTCCGAAAAATTAAAGTAATGAACTGAAGAAAAAGCTTAAACCGACGTTACAAAAAGAAAGCAATTAAGACCTAGACGTCGGAGGGGAAGTACTTCGTTGTCGAAAAGTTGCAGCTTGGCGGAGGCTTTTTGGAAGCTTAGAATTGATGAAGAAACCCTAGGATTGGCCCTCCTTTTATAGCCTTTGAGCCCCTTTTCGAGAGGAACCCTAGCCAATCAAAATTGAGCACCAATCTCCTTGAAATGGGGTGATAAGCCTTGACTCCTCGAAGCTGATCATTGACCATCAGTCGACTCGTGCAATGATCGCTTGACGGCAGTCGAGTCCTCCAAGCTGGCAGTCGACTGATGCTAGCTGCAAGGCAAAGTTAGCTCAAAGAAAACATTATTTCGACGGCCTTCGACCGTCCGATCTTGACCTAGACCATCGATGGGATGTCTTTGGTCATATCTATGCTTAAGACCATCCCTGTAAGGAGGATACGACCTCACTTACGCTCGCACACACGAGCTTACCTCGATACTTACCATGTCGCTTTTGCTTCCGGCCTTCCACTCGATTCCTTCGGCTCCCTCCGAAGTCACTCGAGTGTCGCCCGACCACCTGGCTTCCTCCGGGTGTCGCTAGCCTTCAGCTCCAGCTTTAGCAATCTTCTGTACACTCGATTCAGCTCGTGAGATAACGACATGAGCTTAACTTTGTATCGTTTGCTATAATCAAAACTCAGGTTCGACTTAGGTGCCTACTGCACCAACAATCTCCCCCTTTTTGATTTATGGCAAACCCACATACAAAGTTAAGTAAATAGCAAGCATGAAGAATAATGTGCATTAGAAACAAACAAAAAAAAATTAAAGAAGATTAAGTTGGAGTAGTAAGGATTTTCTTCAAGTACTCCCCCTTGAGGAAACCTCCCCCTTGACCGAGGGCGAGTCTTGAAGAAAGACCTTAATCCTCCCCTTTGAGGGTTGCTTTAAATAATTAACATTACTTAAAGTTGGCCTTAGTAAAACGTTTAAGTTAAGATTTCTTCTTAACTTGGCCCTTTCTCCCCCTTAAGTAAAACATTAAGGGCATAATGTTTAAAAATAAGTAAAATGTTGATGGCACAAATAAGTTTGAGTTAAGAATTCTCTTAACTTGGCCTTTAATAAGTTTTCAAAACTTTAAGGAAAAGTTTGAGTTAAGAATTCTCTTAACTTGGCCTTTAATAAGTTTTCAAAACTTTAAGGAAAAGTTTGACCCCTAAAATTTGGGATAAGTAAAACGTAATTGAAAAGTTTGACCCCTAAACTTTGGGATAAGTAAAACGTAATTTTGACCCCTTAACTTTGGCCTTTTTTTTTTATCCCCCTTTTTCCATATATCGAAAAGAGTGAGTGTGTGTGTGGAAAACAAAAATAAGTGTTAAATTTAAAGTCCAAGCATGTTCCACATTATTTTGAAAATAATATATTGAAAATAAGTTCATCTATAAAATGTTCGACTCATATTTGGCTTGATTGATATAAAAGATCAACCACCCGGTCGTAGTGCTTAGTATGTATGATTATACTCCGTGGTTCATGGTGATGCACTAGCTCTACATCTGGAACCAGGAGTAAGGTTCTAACATCTCACGCCCATCTACGTGGCTAAGTACACAAACACATTAGTCCTATGTGTTGTGAGATGTATTGGCTCCTTAAATCTATAGGTGCATGATATCTAAGGTATGTCCTATGCTAGTTCCATAAAAATGAAATTAAAGAAATAGTAGTAAGAAAATATAATTTGCAAGTTCCTATTCTATTACGCACATGCCCAATTTTCGTCTTAATAGACTAAATTCGGCTTCGGGTAGGGGTTTAGTAAATAGGTCTGCTAAGTTAGACTTCGATTCGACGTATTCGAGTTGTATGGCTCCGTTGGCCACATGTTCTCGAATGAAATGGTGTTTGACTTCTATATGTTTGGTCCTAGAGTGACATATCAGATTCTTAGTAAGATTAATTGAACTAATGTTATCTACGTGAAGTTTAGTATTCGTAAAGTCTAACTTAAAGTCGCGGAGAGTGTGCTTCATCCAAAGAAGTTGAGTGACACACTCACCCATCGCGATGTATTCGGTGGTAGATAAGGCAACACAGTGTTGCTTCCTACTGCACCAACTCACTAGACTCGAGCCGAGAAGTTGACAACAACCACTCGTGCTCTTTCTATCGAGCTTACTACCGGCATAGTCCGAATTAGAGTAGCCGGTTAGTTCGAACTCGGTAGATCTAGGATACCAAATACCGATATTAAGTGTACCCTTTAGATATCTAAGGATACGCTTGACTAGAGTTAGGTGAGACTCCTTGGCACAGGTTTGAAACCTTGCGCACATACTCACTGCAAATAAGATATCAGGTCGGCTTACAGTTAAGTAAAGGAGACTCCCTATTATGCTCCTATAGTATTTTAAATCAATTTGGTTTCCAATTACTTCTTCTATATTAACATTAGTTGCCATTGGGGTATTAATAATTTTAGCATCTTGCATTCCAAAGCGTTTAATTAATTCCCTAGTATATTTGCGTTGATGTAGGTATATTCCATCTTTAGTTTGTTTAATTTGTAATCCTAAGAAGAAACTTAATTTGCCTACTAAATTCATTTCAAATTCACTTTTCATAAGTGAAATAAACTCATTTAGTAGGATTGAGTTGGTGGTTCCGAAAATAATATCATCTACGTAGATTTGGGCTATGAATATGTCTTTACCTAAGGTTTTTACGAAAAGGGTTGGGTCAACTACACCTTGGTTAAAGCCTTTGGACTTAAGATAAATCGAAAGTCTCTCGTACCAAGCTCGCGGAGCTTGTTTAAGTCCATAAAGCGCTTTCTTTAGTCTAAGGACATGATCGGGTTTGTCTAAACTTTCGAAACCGGGGGGTTAACTAACATAAACTTCTTCTTTAATATATCCATTTAAGAATGCAGATTTCACATCCATTTGAAACAACTTAAATCCTCGATGTACTGCATATGCTAATAGCATTCGAATGGACTCTAATCTCGCTACTGGGGCATAGGTCTCGTCATAATCTAAACTTTCGACTTGACTAAACCCTTTAGCAACTAGTCTAGCTTTATTTCTAACTACTTCACCTTTATCATCAATTTTATTTCTAAACACCCACCTTGTTCCAATGATTATTTTATCTTTAGGTGGTGGTACTTATTCCCATACTTCATTCCTAGTGAATTGAGCCAACTCTTCTTGCATTGCAATAATCCAATCGGGATCAAGAAGAGCTTGGTCAATAGTTTTGGGTTCAATTTTAGAAATCAAAGATATTTGACTAAGGTTTCTGTATGAGGCTCTAGTTCGAACTCCTAGACTTGGATCACCTATCACTTGGTCGATAGGATGATTCGTTTGAGTCCTAGTTGGATTTGGGTTTGAGTCTACAACTTGATCCATAGGATGACTCGTTTGAGTTCTAGTTTGGTTGGAGTCATCTATCACTTGGTCGATAGAGTGACTTGGTTGACTAGGTTAGGATTAACACTAGACCTGATCTCCGGATCAGAGTTAGGTCTAGTATGAATCGGCTCGCTAATCGGGGTTGCCGGGGGTTTTGTAGGTTCGTGTCCTTCATCGAATACTACATTGATGGTCTCCTCGACTCTAAGGGTGTCGTGGTTATATACTCTATAAGCTCTACTTGTAGTCGAGTATCCTAGAAAGATTCCGGTCGTAGTTTTGGATGTAAATTTCCCTAGGTAATCTTTAGTGTTTAGGATATGTACCTTACACCAAAATACCCTAAAGTACTTGATGTTGGGTATTTTATCATGATAAATCTCGTATGAGGTCTTAAGGTGCCTCTTTACCATAAGGATCCTATTCTGGACATAGCATGTCGTACTCACGGCTTCGGCCCAAAACCTATCGGATAGGTTATACTCATTAAGCATTGTCCTAGCGGCTTCTTGTAGGGTTCTATTTTTGCGTTCTACTAGGCCATTTTGTTGTGGAGTTCTAGGGCAAGAGAACTCATGGTGGTATCCATTTAGGTTACAGAATTCTGTAAACCTATGGTTTTCGAATTCACCACCATGATCAGTCCTAAGTCTTTTGATTTTAATGCTTTGTTGATTTTCTATTAACTTAAATAGGTTGATTAATTGATCTAGGGTATCACTTTTGTGTTTGATGAACCTAACCCAAGTAAATCTAGAGTAGTCATCAATAATGACTAAACAGAATTTACTTCCGTTAAGTGACTTAGCTCCGTGTGAATCAAATAGATCCATGTGTAGGAGCTCAAGCACACTTTTGGTTCGTTCTTGACTAGTTAGTTGATGTTGTGTCCTAGATTGTTTACCTTGTTGACAAGCATTACATATTTTATTATCCAAGTTGTTGAGGTTAGGAAAACCTCTGACTAAATCACTCTGACTCATCCTGTGGATGAGTCTTGGGTGTGAGTGACTGAGTCGTCGGTGCCACAACCATGATTCCTCTTGCCGTGTCATAAGACACTTAGTTGAGGAGTTAATTAAGTTGATAGTGTAAATGTTGTTATTTCTAGTCCCTTTAAGAATTGTTGTGGCACCACTTAAAGGGACAAGACAAAAACAAAGTAATAGCTAACAAATGGATCCCCAAGGAATTTCTAGTGAACCCCATAGGCAAAAATCTATTTTGGGTTCCAAAATTCATCCTTAAGGGTTAGAATAACCCTAAGGTAGTCAACCACATGGACCTAACCTATATCATATTTTGGTTGACTTAGGATGACGGGACAACATTTTTTTTAGATAGTGTTGGGTGATGATAACGTACCCATAAATAGATAATAATGCTTAAATCATGATGATTGATGTAATTCCTATGTATATTTACAATCATGATTTATGTTTTTGAAATTTGGCACGTTATCATAAGAAATAGGTTTGAATCATGCTTTAGGTAATACTTTATTTATTATCATCATATAATACCTAATGCATGATTATAATTTGATGAAAACATGTATTTCATGATCATAATGTAGAATTCATTCATATATGTCTTTATGATCATGAAGGATGTTAGGTTGATACTTAACCATGATAGAATTGCATGAATATATTGGTTATGTATATACAAATACCCCCTAGGATGCATCTCAAACTCACTATAGGCTAACTTGATTGCAAACTTAGCATGGGTGAGATATTAGGATGATACAAATGTCCACTAATGCCTATGGCATTTAGATGGTCATTTAAAGTATCAACATAGCAATAATAGACCAATCATGGGGAAGGCTTATGTTTAATTCATAGACATATTGCCCAAAGATCATGGTTGGATATTTCATATGCTTTCAAAACAATTTCTTACTTTAAAATATATGTATTCATGTTTTTGAAACAATTGGATGCAAGACTAGGTGTTAAAGTTGATACTATCATGATCAAAAACCTAGTAGTTTTTAAAGCTTTTGGATTTTTGGCAAAAACGTGAAAATATAATGATTTTTCATGAAAAACTATTTTTCCCTGATAGATATACTTAAATGAAATGTGTTCCCCAAATTTCATGATTTTTCAAATTTTCCGAATTTTTATGCATTTCAATTTCGCCGGAAAATCAAAATTCAAAATCACGTCAATCGACCGGTAGATCCGAACCCGATCGATGGCCTAATTTCGCATAAGAAAGGCTGAATTCCAATTTTCAATCAACGTGTGGTATTTTCTTTTTACTAGACTTGATGCCATGTGTTCTTAACTTAGTATTCATATTTTTGATGGTGTCAAAGGGGGAGAAATGAATGTGTTTAAGTTATTTATGATAGGGGAAGAGATTAAGGGGGAGTTTCATGGATTAAGGGGGAGTTGCATGTTGCTATCAAATGTTATGTTTACATGCTTTCTTACCTTACAAATTTATATCAAATGTTTTTACCTAACTTAAACGGATTGCCACACATCAAAAAGGGGGAGATTGTTAGGGCAATCTCTTGCCGTAATATGGTTTTGATGGTGTGACAAAGGGTTTAAGTTAGTTTGTTATGTTGAGTTGATATGTGCGTTGAAGTCGTGCAGGACTTAGTAATTCGCACATGGAGCCGTGGTGAGTTTCACATCTCATCACTCGTGCCTTGAGTCGGTGAAGGATTGCTTTGCGGAAGTCGTGCGCTTGGGGCATCCGAGGGACCGCCGGACGAGAAGCTTGGAGTGAAGCCGGAGGAAGTAGACTTCGAGGCAAGAGACGCGAAGGAGCATTGCAGAGCCGTGCGCCTGATGCTGCCGAGGGACGTGGCCGAGAACGAAGAGAACTTCGAAGGCGAGGGACTCCGAGAGATGAGAGTGAGCGATTGTAACCCGGGAAGGGTAGCTCTTAGGTGAAACTTGGCCATTTGGCCAAGTGTCGGATGGGTTTTTCGACACCGCCGATCGCCATGTCATGGCAATGATCGCTTCCGAGTCGATGGGTTGATCGACCGTATAAGACCGAGTTTAGGGGCCGATCGCTATGGAATCGGGCAATGATCGATGTCGACGCAGCCGATCGCTGTGGGAAGGCGATCGATGTAATGCACGCACGTAATCGGAGTCGACTGATCGATCGAGCATCGGCCGATCCGATGGTCCCATCACGATCGATCGATGCCAATACCGTTGGATGGAATCCAACGTGGAAAGCGGCCGTTATTGGGCAACGGCTACGGGATCAGTCGACTGATCGAGGGCATCAGTCGACTGCTCCTGTGTCAACGGGAAGAAACCCTCTTCCTCTATAAAAAGGAAGGGGGTAAGGGTTTGGGAGCCTAATGCTTATGCTCTAATACTCTCCCAAAGTTCCCTAAAGCTTTCCATCCTCTTACTCAAGCTTATTTCCATTCTATTTGTAAGAGGAGTGTTTGTAAAGGTTACCTCCACCTAGCTTGGTGCAAAGGAGAGACCAATAGTGATTGGGTTTCGGAGTGATTCACCGTGGACGAATCGGACCGTGGATTAGCGGCGCAGCCGTGAACCACGTTACATCTCGGTGTTTGTATTGCTTGCTTATATTTTGTTTGTATTTGTATATTCCGCTTGCGCTAACGTTTTGTAGACGAACAAAATACGACGATCGTCGAACGAGGGCTATTCACCCCCCTCTAGCCGGCCAATCGATCCCTACAGATTCCTCTTGCCGTGTCATAAGACACTTAGTTGAGGAGTTAATTAAGTTGATAGTGTAAATGTTGTTATTTCTAGTCCCTTTAAGAATTGTTTTAGAGGTTTCGTTTGTATTAATTACGCATTCATTTTCTAGAAATATGACCTTATAGTTATTATCACACAATTGGCTTACACTGAGAAGATTATATTGAAAATTTTCTACTAATAAAACATTTTGAATGACAAAATTTGAGTTAAGCTCAATATCACCTGATCCGATGATTTTGAGCTTGCCGTTATTTCCGAAGGCTACCGATCCTTGTCGTTTGAATCGAAGCTTCGAAAACTTGAGTTGATCCCCGGTCATGTGTCGGGAGCAACCACTGTCCAACATCCATTGATCCTACATGCAAGGTAGTTGGATCGGATATTGGATTTATTAAAAATTGGTTGAAAATTATTAACCTAAATCATCTCACCCATGTCTACATGATCAAACATGTTAATCCTATATGTTCTTGTGAGATGACTTCCAATTTTAGTTGAATTAAATTTAATGACTTAAACACTTGTCAACCTTGCGTTAGATTCGGATTTGACCTTAGGCTCATCAAGTCTACTTTTCAAGATCATGGCTTCTAGGTCGTGGCGAGACACAGAGGCCTTCTTTGATCGGAAAAATGACCACTTCCTTAGACAAAGCCATTTTCAAGAAAATAGAGACTTGACTCACCTAAGACCACTTCCTGGTCTAACTAGTCTAGGATACGGCGAGGTAGCTTCAGCTAGTTCCGCTCGGTCAAGTGCACCGAACTAGATACGCTTTATCTAGCCCGAATACCCAAGACTCCACTTTCCTAGCGTACTATCATCTCGCCGCATCCTGGTACTATGTTATCAAGTATTGATGAGTTATAGTTCTATCTAACCATTCTAAAAAGAAAAATTAAACTAAATAAAAACCTAAGCATGCAATTTCTAAGTTAAAACATAAACAAATTTCGTACTAGCTCCCCCTGGACCGTTGAATCGATTCGGTCTCTCCACATAGTGGATTTGGTCCTTGCGATCCAAGTAGGAGGTCAAGTCCTTTGGATCCCAAAGTAAACCTTTCCAACGTATTCCTAAGATCTTCGACTTGACTCTTCAAGAGTGAGTTCTCAACTTCGAGTTTCTCAACCCGAGTTGAGTCCTTCTCTTGAACTCGACTAGTCGAAGAGGTTAGGGAGACCTCGTGTTTGAGGAGTTTAACTTCCTCAACCAGGGTCTCGACCTTGGACTCAGACTTAGCTAACTTTCTATTTAAAAACTTAATTGCACTATAAAGTGTAGTAATAAGAGAGCGACTTACCTTGAGTGTATCTTTTGAACCGGATGCGTATCTGTGGCTTGTCTTGAATAGTGTTTCGCAGTCCGACTCGTCTTCGATTTCCGATTCAGGTTCCGATTCCGACTCCATCTCCGATTCCACCGGTTTAGCCATAAGGACTCGATCGTTGTCTTCTTCCTCAGAAGCTTCGTTGGGTCGAGTGACGGCTCATTTTTGGCCCTTGACTATCCTCCGAACTAGGTTGACTAGTTCGGCTTCCATTTCCGAGTCGACCTCCGAATCCGACTCATCCTCTTCTTCCTTCGGGGGTGGCTTGCTTGCGGTTTTCTTCCTCGAACCTGCAAAAAGTGCTATACCCTTCTCGGGTTCCGAGTTAGACTGCTCATGAAGTTCGAAATCAGAAAAGAGTTCATCTAACCTAAGTTTAGAAAGATCCTTGGAGACCTTGTAGGCATCGACCATGGATGCCCACAAGGTAGTCCTCGGAAAAGAGTTTAGGACATACCTTATAAGGTCGCGGTTTTCGACCTTTTGCCTGATTGCGTGTAGGTTGTTGACTATGTCTTGGACACGGGCGTGGAGTTGCGTCGCGGACTCGTGTTCCTGCATTTTTAGGTTATATAGTTTATTGAATAGAAGATCACGCTTACATACCTTGGCTTCATCGGTCCCTTCGTGTAGCTCCACTAGTTTTGTCCAAAGGTCCTTTGCGCTTATGAAGGGGCCGACGCGATTTAGCCCTTCCTTGGATAAGCCGCATTGAAGGATTTGAGTTGCCTTAGCGTCGGCTTCGACTTGTCTTTTTGTCACAATGGTCCATTGGTCATAATCCAAGGATTCACCCACTTCGTTAGTCGGAAGTGTGAATCCCATTTGGATTATGATCCACATCTCGATTTGGGTTTTGAGAAAGCATTCCATCTGACCCTTCCAATAACGGAAGTCATCTCCATTGTAAAACGGAGGCCGGACGGTGCTAAAACCCTCGAGATGGGCCATTAGAACAAAAGACACAAGGAGACGAAGACGAAAAACCTAGCAACGACAAAAACACACAAGAAAGTACCAAGACTCGCGTCTTGGATTAGTAGTGCGGGAGAAAAATTAACAAAATGAAATAAATCTGAAATAAACAGAATTAAAAAGAAAAAAAAAATCTGTAAAATGGCTAGATTGGTGGTTTCACCAAATCTTAGCAACCCCCGGCTCTGATACCAATTGTTGGATCGATTTGAAACGCTAGAGGGGGGGTGAATAGCGTTAAAACTTTCTTTTTTCGTTCGTTCGTTTAAAATCCGAGTATATAATTAATTTGCAATGGAAAAGATAAGCAATAAGTAAAAGAGACAATTCTTTTTACTTGGTTCGTAGCCTTCGGCTACTACTCCAAGGCCCTAGTGGTCCTTGACCACGTACGGAGGGCAAAAGCACTAAAGAACTCCTCCTCGTTAGAGGTAGGAGTTGATCGATACAAATAAGAACAAAGCTTGAGGTAGAGGGACACTCCCCCTCTCCTCGTTACGATAAAACCTCCGAAAAATTAAAGTAATGAATTGAAGAAAAAGCTTAAACCGACGTTACAAAAAGAAAGCAATTAAGACCTAGACGTCGTAGGGGAAGCACTTCGTTGTAGAAAAGTTGCAGCTTGGAGGAGGCTTTTTGGAAGCTTAGAATTGATGAAGAAACCCTAGGATTGACCCTCCTTTTATAGCCTTTGAACCCCTTTTCGAGAGGAACCCTAGCCAATCAAAATTGAGCACCAATCTCCTTGAAATGGGGTGATAAGCCTTGACTCCTCGAAGCTGATCATTGACCATCAGTCGACTGATGGCCATCATCACCGATCGATGATGCGACATCGGTCGAATCGACCTCAAGCGGTCAATTTGACTGCGGTCGAGTCCTCCAAGCCGCAATGATCGATGCTAGCTGCAAGGCAAAGTTAGCTCAAAGAAAACATTATTTCGACGGCCTTCGACCGTCCGATCTCGACCTAGACCATCGATGGGATGTCTTTGGTCGGATCTATGCTTAAGACCATCCCCGTAAGGAGGATACGACCTCACTTACGCTCGCACACACGAGCTTACCTCGATACTTACCATGTCGCTTTTGCTTCCGGCCTTCCACTCGATTCCTTCGGCTTCCTCCGAAGTCACTCGAGTGTCGCCCGACCACCTGGCTTCCTCCGGGTGTCGCTAGCCTTCAGCTCCAGCTTTAGCAATCTTCTGTACACTCGATTCAGCTCGTGAGATAACGACATGAACTTAACTTTGTATCGTTTGCTATAATCAAAACTCAGGTTCGACTTAGGTGCCTACTGCACCAACATGCCAATGAGAATGGTCATATGTCATTATTGCCAAGGGGAGGGACACATGAGGGATGAGTGTCCCTTATTGAACAAAAGCAAGGAAGACAAGAAGAAAGACAAGAAGAAAGGAAAGAAGAAAGAATAAAAGAAATCCGAAGAAAAAGGGAAGACAAAAGCCCACAACCTTAAAGCGGTGACGTGGGATGATCCATCATCATCATCGAAGGATGAACAAGCATTCACAAGTCTTGCACTTATGGCAATAGAAGACTTGGACTCCACCTCCTTCGAAAAAGAAGAAACAAGCTCAATTGAGGAGAGCTCAAGTATAGGGGGAGCATCCTTATTGGAATCGGAGGAAGAAGATATGGTAAGTATGGTAAGAAATCTTCCTACTCAAGAAATTATTTCTATGATTTCTAGTCTTACTAGAGATTTATTTAGGAGTAAGAAGAAAAATAAATGCATGCTTGATGATATTAGAAAATTAGAAGAAAAGCTAGAAAATGCATGTTTAAATGTTAATGATAATGCTTCTTCTTCTATGACTAGTGATGCATGTTTGGTAGAAGAAAATAAGGCCTTAAAGGAAAAGGTAGATTATTTAACTAAGGCCCTAGAAAAATTCACTATTTGCTCCAACACATCGAACATGATTATTGGGAGCCAAAGGGCAAACTTTAACAAGAAAGACCTAGGTTATAAGGGAACCAAGAATGAAAAGGCCTACCATTGCCTAATTGCTAGGGGTCAAGCCAAAACAACTACAATGGTAGCTAGAAAAATGGATCCCAAAGGAGTACTTGGTGAACCCCATTGGAAAGAATTTGTATTGGGTTCCCAAGTCAATCCTCAAGGGTTAGGAACACTTAGGATAGTCAACCATAAATGGATTTATTTCATATCATGATAAATGGTTGACTTATAAGGATATGGGTAATAGTTTTTGAGTTATTATTATTGGTGCAGTAGGCACCTAAGTCGAACCTGAGTTTTGATTATAGCAAACAATACAAAGTTAAGCTCATTCTGTATCTCACGAGCTAAACCAAGTGTGCAGAAAGTGCTAAAGCTAGAGTTGAAAGTCAACGACACCCCCAGGGAATCGTGGTGGTCAGGCGACACCGGGAGGACTTCGGAGGAAGCCGAAGAACTCAGGTGAAGACCAGAAGCAAAGCTTTAAAGGTAAAAGTTGAGGTAAGCGCGTGTGAGTGAGTGTAAGTAAGATCGTGTCCTCGTATGGGGACATCCTTAGGCATCGATCTGACCAAGACTTCCCATGGAAGGTCTAAGTCAAGATCGGATGGTAAATGACCATCGAGCTTACTTATACTAACTGCATTTTCGAGCTAACTCTTCATTGCAGCTGGAAACTCTGCCATCAGTCGATTGATAGCTTGTATCAGTCGACTGATACCTCCAGCAGTCGACTGATAGGGTTGATCAGTCGACTGCTGGTCAAGGATCAGCCTCGAGGAGAGTCAAAGCTTATCTCCATTTCTCAAGGGCTAGGTGGCATCACCTCATGAAACCTTATCTCAACAATTAGGGTTTCACAAGGCTATAAAAGAAGGTGTTCTCCACCCCATTTCTATCATAAAAAACTCTCCAAAAAGCCTCCGCAATGCCTTGACTCTCCGACAACTCTACGACGACGAAGCTCTACTTCTCCGACGATTAAGCTCAAGCTCTCATTCTTTCATCGTCGGTATAAGTTTTTTTTTAAAGTCTATTGTATTTCTTTCATTTATTAGGAGCTTTCTATCGTAACAAGGAGAGGGGGAGTGTCCCTCTACCTTAATCTTTGTCGAGCTTTTGTATTGCGTTGTCTCCTACCTCCAACGAGGAGGAGATTGTTTTAGTGAATTATCCTCCGTACGTGGTCTCGGACCATTAGAACCTTGGATTAGCAGCAGAAGGATGTGAACCAAGTAAAAACAAAGTGTGTCATTTACTTTTCCGCTGCATAGATTTTCCTTAATTGAACGATCTTGTAAAGTTTTCTTTTGCGCTATTCACCCCCCCCCTCTAGCACTCAAATCAATCCAACAAGTGGTATCAGAGCCGAGGGCGCTACGATTTGGTGAAACCACAAATCTAGCAATTTTTATAGATTTATTTTTATTTATTTCTGTTTATTTTCAGTTTTACAAGATTTTTCGTTTAAATTAAATTCGTTCTCCCACACTACTAATCCAAGATGAAAGTCTTGGTACATTTTGGTGTTTTTGTTTTTGCGAGGTATTTGTCTTTCATTTTTTTGTTGAAATGACCCATCTCGACGGGTTTAGCACCGTTCGACCTCTGTTTTACAATGGAGATGACTTCCGTTTTTGGAAGGGTCGGATGGAGTGCTTTCTAAAGACCCAAATCGGGATGTGGATCATAATCCAAACCGGATTCATGCTTCCTACTAATGAAGTGGGTGAATCATTGGATTATGATCAATGGACTAATGCCATGAAAAGACAAGTGGAAGTCGACGCCAAGGTGACCCAAATTCTTCAATGCGACTTATCCAGAGAGGAGATAAACCGCATTGGCCCCTTCATTAGAGCTAAAGATTTATGGACTAAACTCGTAGAGCTACATGAAGGAACCGACGATGCAACGGTATGTAAACGTGATCTTCTTTTCAATAAGTTGTATAACCTTAAGATGCAGGAACATGAGACAACGATGCAACTACACGCTCGTATTCAAGACATCGTCAATAGCTTGCACGCCATCGGACAAAAGGTTGAGAATCGAGACCTTATAAGTGTTAGGATCTTTGTAACGGCTAGAGGGGGGTGAATAGCGTTTGATCGTTCGTAGATGGAATTTTCTCTCGTTTGTTTCTACAATTTCGTTAGCGCAGCGGAAATAGAAAAGTAATAACGATAACGAAATGCACAACACGCTAACACAAGGATATAACGTGGTTCGGAACCGCACGGTTCCTACTCCACGGATCAAGCTCTAATACCACTTGTTAGGATCTTTGTAACGGCTAGAGGGGTGAATAGCGTTTGCCCGTATGTGGATGGAATTTGATCGCGTTCGTGTCTACAATTTCATTAGCGCAGTTGAAATAGAAATAATACAATAACGAAATAGACAAACACACATGAACACGATGATATAACGTGGTTCGGAAGCTCAAGGTTCCTACTCCACGGATCGAGCTCTATGAGCTCTAGTGATGCACACGCAAACACTAATAAACACTCCTTCTCGGAACAATCCAGAGGTGGAGAAACCTCGTACAATATGATTACAGCAATAATCAAATGAATACAAGCAATATAATGAAATACAAAGCAATACAAGTAAAGGAAACACTTTACAAATGCTCTTTGAGTGCTTGATCACTTGGTTGCTTGATATCAACTTGGAGACCCTGATTTGTAACAGCAAATCACCCCAAATGCTCTCAAGAAACCCTTGCCAATTTCCTCCATCACGAGCTCCTTTTATAGCTTCAACCTGTGCTGGAAAAAGTCGATCAGTCGACTGATCGGGACCATCAGTCGACTGATGCCACTGTTGTCGTGAGACAACGGCTAGATCCACGCTGGATAAGTCCAACGGATCTACCATCAGTCGACTGATCAAACCCATCAGTCGACTGATAGTGTCCTCACTCGACTGCTGATCCCAGCGGTCGAGTGAGACTACATTCTGTGGCCGAATTCCCGAGCACCAGTCGACTGATCATGAAATTAGTCGACTACTCGAGCCATCAGTCGACTGCCATCCTCTAGCAGTTGACTGCTAGGCCACTTCTCGCAGTCAAACCCTAGTTGACTCGGTCCAGTCGACTGCCACATGACACCAGTCGACTGGCACACCTCAAACATGAGGCTTTAGCCCAAGTATGGTGCCCCCATACTTGCTAGACCACCCTTAGCCTAGACCTAAGCCTTCTAGCCACCTCCATCAGCCTCACGCCTCTCGGATCCCTCCAAGTCATCCATGACTTGTTCATCCATAGCGTTAGCCTTCAGGTGCTTCCATCGGCTATGTCATGCTAACGGTGTCTACACTGCCAAGGCACATTGGACTTACGCCGCCAAGACTCCGCTTGGACTTTACGCCGCCAACCATTGGACTTATGCTGCCAAGACTCCTGCTTAGACTTTACGCAGCCAATATCAAACCCCTTGGACTTTTCATGCCAAGACTCAAGCTTGGACTTTCCCTTGCCAACCCATGTTGGACTTCTCAAATGCCAAGACCCATGCTTGGACTTTTCATGTGCCAAGTGTCCCACTTGGACTTTTCATGCCAAGTACTCAAGACTTGGACTTTACCAAATGCCAAGTGTTCAACTTGGACTTTCCATGCCAAGTACCCATGACTTGGACTTTACCTTGACAATTTCATTGTTATATATTTTTGTCGAACATCAAAACATCATTCGAGTCAAACTCGAGTCCTGGTCAATCGTGACCTGGGCCGATTGCACCAACAATCTCCCCCTTTTTGATGTTTGACAAAAACCAAACTATTTGAGTTAGACCGCTAACTCAAGTCTCTTACCAATTATTCCAAATTGGTGATCCCAAATATCAAACAAATTCTCTCCCTTTTTGACATACATCAAAAGGTTATCTCTTCAAGGAGGTCAATGTCTTACAATCTCCCCCTTTGTCCAAAAATACCTAGGATGCCTACCATCTTCTTAGTGATAAGTCCCATATCACTCAAGAGAGGCAATCCTATACACTCTCCCAATTTCCAAATTGGTTTTCTAAAAATCCATCAATTTTCCCAATTGATAACCTTTTCCCCTTCAAGAAGAAGGAAAAACACATCCATCACTCCAAGATGGATACCTCCCCCTAAAGGCTTGCTCCCCCTTGACCATTGCACCAACAATGTCGTTAGGAAGTCCCTAAGCCAATAGGAACTCTAAACCATCAAAATTAAGGTTAGAAATTCAACATTGAACTTTCCAACACCTTAACATTGATACAAACCCTAAACAACTCTCCTAATCCATATCCAATGGATTTTCACCCTTCATCATGCTTCCCAAAGCATATCCTAGGGTTAGGAGTGGCTAGGGACCTTAACCGCAGCCGAAATCGGGTTAGACAAGCTTGTTTATCCCGAAATTAGGCAATCAGTCGAGTGATTCAGAAATCACCGATCATTGAACCATCGATCGACGCACTATGAGTAGCGATCTGATCGATAACCTAAAATCCGATTTTCGCCATTATCGAAATGAGATTTGAGAATTCATAAATAATTATACGTTTATCGAAAAATCATGAAAATTGATACGTATAATACCTAAGACCAATACAATGGGTGAAAAATGTTTGAAAAATATTTTACCCATAAAATATTGAAATTGATACAAAATTCAAAAGTGAAGAAAACTTCTAAGTTTTTGGCTCACTTTGTATCAATCTCATCAATGGTGATTGCTATCAAAAGATAGACTTCACCAAGGTTTTTCAAAATGATTTTAAAATATTTTCAAAACCTTATTTTGGATCATATTCCTTGGGCTCTATGTACATGACTTATACACAAGCTTTCCCAATGATCCACCATTGAAATTAGATGAGTTTTAGTTCATCTAGATGCAAAAACTATACACCTTGAACTTAACTCATATCCTAGCATCTCACATGTATCTAGGGTGTATAAATACACATACCCTACTTGATTCCCTTATAAATGGGACTCCAAGTCATGCCATTGTCCTTAGTTCAATTTTAATCAATTAAATGCATGAAATGATCATGGCATAAAGATAGCAATAATTAAGCATGACCAATGATCATGATGTCATGACATATGATAAAATCTAAAAACACATGACACTTAAATCCTTAACCTAAGCATATTCATGACATATAAAATGATTAAGAACAAGCATGATGTCATGGCATGTCATATGACAAACAAAGCATGACATATAAAATATATAGGTATAATAATACCTAAATTTTAATATTAGTTGCCATTTGTTGTGATTAAATATATTTTGCCACATTATCACTAGTTTCCCTAGTGTGCCAAAAACCCAAAATGGCATACTAACCGCTAAACCTAAATTGTGCCAATTTGATCACTTTATCAAACTTCATAATTAATATTGGCACATCCTAAGATCTTTTTAGGATTAAAGCTCAAATATATTTTCAAGGTAACCATAACCTTGAAAATATCCTAAAGTGCCACCTTTACCATGGTTGAGTTAACTACTCATCCAATCAAGGTTGGCACACCCTAAACCCACCTAGCGTGAATCAATCACGCTCTTAGGAACTCAAAACCGATTTGAGCTCCTAGGGTTAATTAGGTATTCCTTAGGGATAACCTCCCTAGATACCTTCCTAATGACTCTCCTAGGCTTATTAGCCTTGGTCATTTTGGTCTTACCTAGGTTGACTCTAGGGGTAACTCCCCTTGCAACCTTCTTAGTGGCCACTCTAGGTTTCTTACCAACCTTGGCCACTAGGCACAACCCTTGGTCAACTCTAGGGATGACTTCCCTATTGACCTTAGTTTTCCTAGGTTTAGTTCCATAATCAAATGGAACATTGTGATAGGTTTCCTTGGGCTTAGGTTTGCCCTTGGATGAATCTAATTTCCTAGGTCTTGATTTTTTACCATTTGACTCTAGGCTTTGACTTCTAGACCCTACATGTTGACCTCTTGACCCTTGAAATAGATTTTGCATTTTTGCAAGGGTCTTTTCCATCTTTTCAAGCCTTGACCTCAAGACTTGATTTTCCTTTTCTAGTTGCTCAATTTTAGAATTTTGATTTGATCCTTGGGCATTTGACTTCCTAGGCATATGTCTAGTCCATTTAGGATTGAAACCTAGGTGTTCCCCTATTTTCTTGATAGATTCCCTAGGTAAAATATTTTTAGGGACATTAGTCCCAAATTTCTTCTTATTTCCTAAGTGGACACTCTTAGCACCTAAACAATTATGTCTATTATTTCTAGCATGCTTTTCATGTACAATAGAAAGACTATTAAAATTATTCATAGTATGCTTCTTATCCCTAGAAATTGAAGGTGCATTAATAAATTTTACCTTAGGGTTTGCCTTGGAGGCTCCCCCTACTTGTGTTGCTCCTTCTTGCCCTTTCTTCTTCCCCCTTGGGCAATGACTCCGGTAATGCCCCTTTGAGTTACACTTGAAGCATATGATGTGCTCCTTGCCTTTAGATGTTGGGGAACCGACATCCTTGACTTTTGGTGCCGGTTGAGCCTTCTTTACCCTTTTTGGGCACTTACTCTTGTTGTGCCCGGATTCTCTACACTCAAAGCAAATTATATGATTTTTATTTAAAACCGAATTGCTTGAGTTACCTAGAGTGGTTGTAGGCCCCGGAGTGGATTCTTTATCTCTCTCGGAGGTGGATGACTCCTCTTGAGATTGCCCCGGTGTGGAGGATGGTCTCTCCTCCTCAATCCTAGAAGTGGATGCTTCTTCCACTTCTTCCACCTTTTCTTTCTACGATCCGGAAGTTGACTCCATCTCAACTTCCGATTCCTCACTTTCACTTGAGGATGAACTCTCTTCTTCATCCTCCTCTTCCAAGTCTTCTTTGACCGATGATGAGTTTTCATGGAGCTTTGCTACTTGGCTCCATAACTCCTTAGCATCCATAAAGTCCCCTACCATACACACAATATCATTAGGGACCAAATCAAAAATAAAATTTACTACCTTTACGTTTTTCTCGAAGGCTTGAATTTGATCTTCACTCCATCTCTTCCTTTTGAGGAATCCACCTTTTGGTCTTCTTGGAAACTCAAATCCTTCCATTAATATGGATCACCCCTCAAAATCTTTCATCATCAAAAAGTCTTCAATCCTTTTCTTCCAAGAATTGAAGCCTTCTCGTCCATAGGATGAATAAGGGACCGGTGTGTTGATGTCCCATCCTAATTGTTCTTGGACTTCCATCTTTTCCCTCTAGCATCTTGACTCCGGGTTGTTAATCCATTGAAGAGCCACCATCAGTCAACTGATGGTAGATCCGTTGGACTTATCTAGCGTGGATCTAGCCTTTGTCTCACGACAACAAAGTGCGGGCATCACCGATCGATGGTCCCCGACGCTTGATCGACGATTTTTTTCCAAAGACAAAGTTGAAGGGTTATAAAAGGAGCTCGTGATGGAGGAAATTGGCAAGGGTTTCTTGAGAGCATTTGGGGTGATTTGCTATTGCAAATCAGGGTCTCCAAGTTGATATCAAGCAACCAAGTGATCAAGCACTCAAAGAGCATTTGTAAAGTGTTTCCTTTACTTGTATTGCTTTGTATTTCATTATATTGCTTGTATTCATTTGATTATTGCTGTAATCATATTGTACGAGGTTTCTCCACCTCCGGATTGTTCCGAGAAGGAGTGTTTATTAGTGTTTGCGTGTGCATCACTAGATCTCATAGAGCTCGATCCGTGGAGTAGGAACCTTGAGGTTCCGAACCACGTTATATCATCGTGTTCGTGTGTGTTTATGCATTTCGTTATCATTATTACTTTTCTATTTCCGCTGCGCTAACAAAATTGTAGAAACAAACGAGAGCAAATTCCATCTACGAACGATCAAACGCTATTCACCTCCCTCTAGCCGTTACAAAGATCCTAACAAGACTTCTCTTTTACCAAGGTTTCATCCTTGGATTTCCCTGTCACTTAAACATATTCTCAATTAAATCACAAAACATTGCCTAACTTAGATGATTATCCAAACATCAAAACATATATAAATGCTTGGAGCATTGTTGCACCAACAATAAGGTACAATTTAAACTCTTTTCCTAGGATCACCTTGTGGGCATCCATGGTCGATGCCTACAAGGTTTCTAAGGATCTTTCTAAACTTAGATTAGATGAGTTATTTTCTGAGTTTGAACTTCATGAACAAACTAACGTAGTCCGGGCCGAGAAAGATATTGCCTTAATTGCAGGTTCGAAGAAGAAGACCATGAACAAATCACCCCTCAAGGAAGAGGACGAGTACGAGTTGGAGGTAGATCCCGAAATGGAAACCGAACTAGTAAATCTAGTTCAGAAGATGATAAAGAGTCGGAAATGACCCATCAATCAAGGTAAAACTAAGTCTAAATCTAATTCAAATTTGAGATGTTTTGAATTTAACAGGTTCGGGCACATCAAGTCGGAGTGTTCGAAACTAAAAGACAAAGCACCGAAGAAAGCTCTTAATGCTACTCAGGAAGAATCATCGGAGGAGGAAAAAGACGATCTCATCTTCATGGCCAAGCCAACCGAGCCTGAACAAGACTCCGAACCCGAGGAAGAGTCTGAGTTTGAATCCGATGACGAGTCGCTATTCAAGACAAGCCACGGATACGCATCCGGTTCAAAAGAGTCACTTAAGGTAAGTCGGTCTTTGCTTAGCACTTTATACAATGTAATTAAATTCTTAACTAGAAAGTTAGCTAAGTCCGAGTCCAAGGTCGAGACCTTAGTTGAGGAGGTTAAACTCCTTAAACACAAGGTCTCCTTAACCTCTTGGAATAGTTAAGTTCAAGAGGAGGACTCAACTCGAGTTGAAAAGATCGAAGTTGAGAACTCACTTTTGAAAAGTCAAGTTGAAGATCTTAGGCATACGTTGGAAAGATTTACTTTGGGATCCAAGGGACTTGACTTTTTACTTGGATCGCAAAGGGCTGTGTACAATAAAGTTGGGCTTGGATTTAGCTCAAATACGACTAATAAGTCATATATGTCGATTGTAAGTAGAAATAAAAAACATGTCCAAGCATGGGTCCCTAAGACCATTTTAATTTCTCAATTAGGATCGAACAAGTACTGGGTTCCCAAGGACCAAATCCACTATGTGGAAAGACCGAACCAAATCAATGGTCCAAGGGGAGCTATTACAAAATTTGTTTGCGCTATTAATTAAACTTTACATGCTTAGATATTTTTTTTTATTTTTTTTAGAATGGTTAGATAGGAACTATAACTTATCAACACTTGACAACATAGTACTAGGATGCGGCGAGATGATAGTACGCTAGGAAAGCGAAGTCTTGTGTGTCCGAGTTAGATAAGGTGTATCTAACTTGGTGCACTTGACTAAGTGGAACTAGCTGAAGCTACCTCACCGTATCCTTAACTAGTTAGACCAGGAAGTGATCTTAGGTGAATCAAGTTATTAATTTCTTGAATTTGGCTTTGTCTAAGGAAGTGAACATTGTTCCGATCAAAGAAGGCCTCTGTGCCTCGCCACGACCTGGAAGCTAATTTCTTGAAAAGATGACTTGGTGAGCTTAGGGTTAAATCCGAATCTAACTCAAGGTTGACTAGTTTCGATTCATTAAAATTAATCAAGTAAAATTGAAGTCATCTCACAAGAACACATAAGGATAACGTGTTTGATCATGTAGAAATGGGTGAGATGATCTAGGACTATTAATCTTCAACCAACCCTTAAATTCCAATATCCGATCCAACTATCTTGTGTGTAGGATCACTGGATGTTGGACAGTGAGTTCTCCTGACATATGATCGGAGACCAACTTAAATTTTCGAAGCTTAGATTCAAACGACAAGGATTGGTAGCTTTCTGAAACAACGACAAGCTCAAAATCATCGGATCAGGTGATATTAAGCTAAATTCTAATTTCACAATTGATAATGTTTTATTAATCGAAGATTTTCAATATAATTTACTTAGTGTAAGTCAATTGTGTGATAACAACTATAAGGTTATATTCCTAGAAAATGAATGCTTAATTAAAACAAATGAAACCTCTAAAACAATACTTAAAGGAACTAGGAATAACAACATCAACACAATTAACTTACCCAACTCCTCAACCAAGTGTCTTATGACACAGCAAGAGAAATCTTGGTTGTGGCACCGATGACTCGGTCACTCGCACCCAAGACTCGTTCACAAGATGAGTCAGAGTGGCTTAGTCAGAGGTTTGCCCAACCTTAACAACTTGGACAATAAAATTTATAATGCTTGTCAACAAGGTAAACAACCTAGGACACAACATCAACTAACTAATCAAGAACGGACCAAAAGTATGCTTGAGCTCATTCTTTTGGATCTATTCGATTCTCATGGAGCCAAGTCACTTAATGGGAGTCAATTTTGCTTAGTCATAATTGAAGACTATTCTAGGTTTACCTGGGTTAGGTTTCTTAAACACAAAAGTGACACCTTAGACCAACTCATCAATTTGTTTAAATTAATCGAAGACCAAAAGAACCTTAAAATTAAAAGACTTAGAAGCGATCATGGTGGTGAATTTGAGAACCACAGGTTTACAAATTTCTATAACCTAAATGGATACCACCATGAATTCTCATGTCCTAGAACCCCACAACAGAATGGCCTAGTCGAGCGGAAAAATCGAACCCCTACAAGAAGCCGCTAGGACCATGTTGAACGAATACAACCTACCCGCTAAGTTTTGGACAGAAGCCGTTAGTACGACTTATTATGTCCAAAATAGAATTCTTATGGTAAAGAGGCACCTTAAGACCTCATACAAAATCTACCATGACAAAGTACCTAACATTAAATATTTTAGGGTATTTGGGTGTAAGGTACATATCCTAAACACTAAGGACTACCTAGAAAAGTTCACATCCAAAACCTCTACCGGTATCTTCCTAGGATACTCAACTACAAGTAGAGCCTATAGGGTATATAACAATGACACCCTTAAAATTGAGGAAACCATTAATGTAGTATTCGACGAAGGACATGAACCTACAAAATCCGTAGCAAAGCCAACTAGCGAACCGATTCATACCAAACTTGACTCTAACCTTGAACACGAGTCTAGTATCAATCCTAATCCAAGCCAGTCTAGGATTCAATCGAGTCATCCTATCGACCAAGTGATAGGTGACCCTAACCCAAGTCATTCTAGTATTCAATCAAATCATCCTATCGACCAAGTGATAGGTGATCCTAGCCTAGGGGTTTGAACTAGATCATCATATAGAAATCTTAGTCAAATATCCTTGATTTCGAAAATCGAACCCAAAACCATTGAACAAGCTCTTCTTGATCCCGATTGGATTATTGCAATGCAAGAAGAGCTAGCTCAATTTACTAGGAATGAAGTTTGGGAATTAGTACCACCACCTCAAGATAAATCAATTATTGGAACAAGGTGGGTTTTCTGAAACAAACTTGATGACAAAGGTGAAGTAGTTAGAAACAAAGCGAGATTGGTCGCAAAAGGGTTTAGTCAAGTAGAGGGGTTAGATTACGATGAAACCTATGCCCCCGTAGCTAGACTAGAATCTATCCGAATGTTGTTAGCATATGTTGTGCATCGAGGATTTAAATTATTTCAAATGGATGTCAAGTTAATATTCTTGAATGGATATATTAAGGAAGAGGTTTATGTTAACCAATCCCTCGGATTCGAAAGTCTAGATAAAGCCAACCATGTCCTTAAACTAAAGAAAGCTCTTTATGGACTCAAACAAGCTCCTCGAGCTTGGTACGAGAGGCTTTTAATTTATCTTAAGTCAAAAGGATTTAACCAAGGCCTAGTCGATCCGACAATTTTTGTAAAAACCGTAGTTAAGGAAATCTTTATAGCCCAAATCTACATAGACGATATCATTTTCGGAACAACCAATTCGATCCTACTAAATGAGTTCATCTCACTTATGGAAAGTGAATTTGAAATGAATTTAGTAGGTGAATTGAGTTTCTTTCTAGGACTACAAATTAAACAAACTAAGGATGGAATATATTTACATCAACAAAATTATACTAGGGAATTAATCAAATATTTTGGAATGAAAGACGCTAAAACCATCAATACACCCATGACAACTAATGTCAATATATGAGAGGACTTAGAAGGAAAGCCCATCGACCTAAAATACTATAGGAGTGCGATAGGGAGTCTTTTTTACTTAACTGCGAGTCGACCCGACATACTATTCGTAGTGAGTATGTGCGCAAAGTTCCAAACCTGTGCTATGGAGTCTTGATGAGCATGGACGCGACTCGAATCTCGCGACGGATACCGTCGAGGACTCAAAGCGCACGCTCGCGCTCAATGCCCGCAAGTGCACGAATGTCGTCAAGTAATAAAGATTTATCGATCCCATAGGGATTGAGATTCGAATATCAATACACTAAGTGGTTACGATTGTTCAAACGTAATCTCTGAGAGAGTCAGTTGGTGAGGACTATCGGCGGACCCTACTCTATACGGTGTCACAAAGAGGAGGAAAAGAGTGCGCTGGGGTTTTAAAAGGCGATTCTAGGACTTCAGTTTCGCTTGTGTACCACAGAACAATGTTGTCAATTGGCGTCGTCTAAATGTCGACCTATGGTTTTGGGGAAGGGACATCATACACTCTCCCGCAGAGCCACCGCATTCACTGGGAGCTATCTCCATCCAAAAGGACGGGATAGAGGGTACGAGGATGCCAAATCAATCCTTGCGGTGGACCGTTTCCGATTCCACCGCTCCCTTCTCCCCTCAGTTACGGGAGGTCAGGTTTACCCCTAGGTTCCTTGGATCAAACCTCTTAAATTCTAGATTGCGAGGGATGTCACCACCTCGTATCGCCTAAGCACAGTGGAAAGAAAGCCAAATACACATAAATATATTAGAGAGCAACTACCAATTATCAAATCAAACTTTTGGCCAGAATTTAATATGAACCAACATTGTTTATGTATACAAGCTACTCCCTAATCCTAGAATCGAAAGTACTACTCCATAAATATGAAGGAAGAATCACAAAACATGTTTAAGTTCGAATACAATAGAAATAGAGCACAGAAATAGAGATATACGATGCTTTGTGATCTTCTCTCCGGCATTGCATTGCAAGTTGTGGACCTTTGACAACGTTCCTCCTCCCCGCTATGAGTTACCGAAGCTTTTTAGGGCTTCAGCATGCCGTCCTAGCCGTCGTGCCTCTTCCCTAGGGTTTGGGTGGAGCCATCCTTATATAGACATCGCCTCGGACCGCTGCAAAATATAGAAAAAGCCCTAGTCGTGCAAATCTGTTAGGTCGCCACACGGCCAGGCCGTGTGCGGCCTTGGGGTGTTGTTCTTCACCCATTGGACATGGCTGTGTGAGCCCACACACCCTGGCCGTGTCCCACTCTGTGTCTAGCTGCGAAAGTCCTTCTTTTGCTCCCAAAACATATCTTTTTCACCAGAAAAGCTAACTTGTATACAAAAGTACAATGAGCAGACCTACGAACCAGAAAATAGGCAATGCGTGCAAGAATAGAGTAACATATGCATGAAACTAACACAAAATGGAACAAGATGTGAGCTAAAACTACTCCTAAAACCCTATATGTTTTGCTCACATCACTTCCCCCAGACTTGAATCTTTTCTTGTCCTCAAGAAAACCTCAGTGCCATAAAATTTTAAAAAGATATTGTTCCATAATTAGCATGCTAACTAAATTTATCAGGTGGTATTTGCAATCAAAGCAAAATAGATATGTTCTAAAAATTCACTAAGTTAGCTCCTCGTGCTCGTGCTAGGCGAATCATTCTTAGGGGATGCCCGTTCCATGGTGAGTTAAGTCATCACCCCATAGCTTTCCTAAGGTTTCTGGCTCTTAGGCACTTACCTGCCCAAAACGAGGGTCGTTCCCTAGATCTAGCATAAAGTCTCAAAGGCGTGCTCGGTATTGAGAGAAATTGGGAGGTGTTTCCCCAGTAACCTAACTCGGTCTCAAAGGGGCACCTAGCCATTTTCACTCACGACAACTATTTTTTATCCCTCTCAATCTCTTTTTTTTCTCATTTCTTTTTTTTTTCTTTTATGTATATATATTTTTTTTCGGCTCATAGGGATTTTGATTTTTCCGAATGGGCTTACACAATTTGAGCATCTCCAGTAACTAAAATGTCAAACCTAGAGTCACCTATGGATTCCAAAGTACTAGACTACTGAAGTGAATCATAACTAGGTATGTACTAGATTCTCCCTTTCAGAATGTTCAACATGTGTAATTGCAAAAATAAAACTAACCAGTGCAAGTCTAGAACATTCAATAGAGCGAATAAAATAAAATACCACAAGATAAATAGAGTTAAGCTACCTATGGGAACAACTCATGCAAGCAACTTTCAAAAATACTACTGAGGTAGCTTTACAGACACCAAAAATTAAGTACTGAAAGGAACTAAACAACTCATGCATGCATGAACAAATGAATGAAAATACCAGAAAAGAAACTACTATTAGGAAACAAAACAAAATAGATTTTGGGGTCTCCCCCCCCAGACTTAAATGAAAATATACCTCTAATAGGGTGGACGAGGTGGAAAGTCTGGGAGCCTGGGCATCTCTAGATCCTGGGAGAACCTGCTGCTGAGCTGCTGATGTCACATATACATGTGGTCGATCTGGGAACTGGTGGATGCAGTGGCTGCTTGGTGCTCCTCCTCCCTAGCCCACTGTGCCTGCTAGGCGTGCATATGCTGCCTCATCTCCCTGCGGTAGGCGGCCTCATCCTGGCGACGAGCAGCCTCCTCCTGAAAGTATATGCGGGCCTCATCGTAAAACTCCTTAGCCCGCTGGAAATGCTTCCAGAATCCCTGGAACTCCGCCTTCTGGTAGGCGCTATTCTCCTCCCATCGCTGCCTCTACGTCTGCTACTCAGTGTAAATGTCATCGAGGCGTGATCGGAACTCCAAGAAATCGTAGGCTGACGTACCTGCATCCTGCTCAAAAGTAGAAAAAGATGGTGGTGCAGGTGTAGGCTCATGTTGGCATGGACTAGGTGGGCTCCTTTGCATGTGTGGACTGGAGGGAGAGTGATACAAAGGTGGAGAGATGGGCGTTGATGTGGATGGTCCCTCATGTGGAGGGGACTCCACTATCAGGTCCAAGCGCCAGTTGACGTGTATAGCGATGGTGGTACGATCCGGGTCAGGGAGCCTAAGGGTCGTAAGATTTTTCCTTACATAGCATAAGAAGTTTCCTTCTCTTACAATCATCTTCATGGCCATGCATACTCCTAGGTCGATCCTAGGGCTCCCCTCTATACTCTCCAATGATGTGTAATTGTACCTCATCCTATAGCAAATGTGGGTAAGTAGGCCTCCCACATTGATCTCTCCACGTGCTGCTTTGCCCATCTTCACTAAGTGTTTGATGGAGTGGGACCCTACATCGATGCTACTCCTTTCTTGTAGCATATCCCATAGGAAAAATAACTCGCTGGCTCTAACTACACCGTCACTCTCCTCACGATCAAATATGGTACTGGCCATGATGCAGTGTAGGTATCGAAAGACGGGGTTTTGGAGGCACGACGCTTTAGCCCTAGATGGGTCATAAGCGTGCTCCCCTATCAACTCAGTCCAAATCATACAAGAGTTGTACCCATTAGGGGTCCTTCTCTCTCCCCCGCTTGGCAAGCCAAAGCATGAGTTCCATTGGTGAAGGGTCCACTCATGCTCAATATTAAAGAGCCTAAAAGTTATCCCACCCTCCTCGCTCTCTCTACCCGTTAAAACTTCCACCTCTAAAGAACTCAAAAATTCCAAAACTATCCTAGGGTAGGTTAGGTGTTTTATTCCCATGATCTCTTCCCACCCCATTTTTGCAAATAGGGTTTGCATATCACCTAACAAATCTAAAGATTCTAGCAAATCCTCATCTAAGTACCTAGTAGCAGTAAGTTTATGAGTAGAGAGCATATTGTACCTATCTCGATGTTCATTATTTCGAAAAAGTAGAGGGGGTAGGGAGTTACCCTCTTCCAGAGCTTGAGGAGTGTCGGCTCTCCTTGCTCGTCGCTCTGAGGCACCGGATCGGGATGCTACGGTCTTGGTCATTCTCATCCTTGCTTCTTTTGGCTTCTTTAGAGGTTAGAAATTCTTCTAGAGGAAGGGGAAAACGAAATCACACAGCTAGGGCAAGAACTTTTGAAGCACACGACGCAAATGGGGTGAAAACACACGGCTCACCCCTTTTAACCTCGCGCGCCATGACCGTGTGAAAACACATGGCCAGGCCGTGTGCGCCTCTGGTCAGTCGGGCACGACCATGGAAAAACACACGGCTAGGCCGTATGTCCCCATTTTTCACCCATTTATGCACCATGGCCCAAATTTTCTCATACACTTTGCCGTGTAGGCTAATATGGGTCTCATTTTTGCCTAGCAAAGTTCTTTTCTATTCCTAACTCTAAATGTGATGGAAATCAAAACTAAAATCAAACAAATGCATGGAATGCAATCAGAAAGAGAAATATAAAACTAAACTTGGGTTGCCTCCCAAGAAGTGCTTTGTTTAAGGTCATTTAGCTCGACTGCACTCTGTTATCAACTTGGCTCTGGTGGTTCAGTGAACCTCCATTCATCCGTCTCGGGATCTTGATTTGGAGGTTCTAGCTTCATTCTTCTAATCATGAAGCCATCGAAGTAGGGAGCTCTGTGCTCCGAAAGACTGAAAAGGATGATCTCCCCGTCTACCTCCAGGGAGATCTGATGTGCCTTCACATTTATGTGCGCCCCTGCGGTCGCTAGAAAAGGCCTTCCCAGAATGATGGGATTTTGGGGATTCGGTCCTGTGTTCAGTATGATGAAGTCCGTGGGTATCACGAAATCCTCAATCATCACAGGAACGTGTGGTAGCAGGCCAATGTCCTCCTTTACTGAATCATCCCCCATACGAATACCAAGATTCGCTGGTTGGAGTCCGCTCAGTCCTATTTTCAAAAAATATGCATAGGGCATCACACTGACTGATGACCCTAAGTTGTATAGTGCTTCGTCGAAGCTCTCCCCATAAATCAAGCAGGAGATAACAAATTCACCAGGGTCTTCAAGCTGCACTGAAATCTTCTCTTTAAACTCAGCTTGGTCAGGTAGGGTGGATATCATGGCTGCACACCCCCTGGCGAATTGGCTACTTTGCCCTACTCCTTCCTCTTTTCCTTGACTCGCCGGAGAGTTCTTCACAGGTTGTGACTGTAGGTGATCGGTATGGCCGGCTAGAGGGGGGTGAATAGCCCTCGTACGTTGGACGTCGTAAATTGCTCGTCTACAAAAGATTAGCGCAAGCCGAATATACAAATACAAAGCAAAAGACAAACAATAAAACAAACGCTAACACGATGGTATAACGTGGTTCACGGCTACGCCGCTAATCCACGGTCCCTGATTCGTCCTCGGTGAATCACTCCGTTAAACCAATCCACTAAATGGTCTCTCCTTTGCACAAAGCTAGGTGGAGGTAACCTTTACAACCAAGATCACTCTTCTTACAATAGGATTGAAGTAAAGACAAGTAAGAAGAGTTTAGAGCTTGTGGGGCACTAGGAAGATCGTTTGGAGTATGAGCATTAGCCTCTCAAAGGCTTACACCCTCTCTTTTTATAGAGAGGGCTAACTTCTTCCCGTTTGCCGCCATCACCGATCACGCCGCTTGCCGACTGTCGTTACTACAACGGCCTCCGAACACGTCGGATCCCGACCGTTGTAGTCCAACGGAACTCTTGACAATGATCGATGGACCTCATCACCGATCGATGCCTCCGTAGAGTCGACGCCTACCGGCTACGAACGGCTGCGGGTCGAACCCTTATCGACTACCGATCGCCGCTTTTCAGAATGATCGATGGTCTGGCAATGATCGCCCATGATGGCAAATGATCACGCCACAATCCACCGATACCACCGAACTCACTCGACTAAGCCGATCCGCGCCATGACATGGCAGTCGACTGGTGTCGGGAAAACCCATTCGACACTTGGCCAAATGGCCAAGTTTCACCTAAGAGCTACCCTTCCCGGGTTACAATCGCTCACTCTCATTTCTGAGTCCTCGCCTTCGGTTCTCTTCGTTCTCCACGCCCCTCCTAAAGATCAGCGCATGGCTCGCAATGCTCCTTCGCCTCTTGCCTCGAAGTCTACTTCCTCCGGCTTCACTCCAAGCTTCTCGTCCGGCGGTCCCTCGGATGCTCCAAGCGCACGGCTTCCGCAAAGCTATCCTTCACCGACTCAAGGCACGAGTCATGAGATATGAAACTCGCCATGGCTCCATGTGCGAATTACTAAGTCCTGCACGACTTCAACGCACATATCACATCAACATATCAAACTAACTTAAACCCTTTGCCACACCATCAAAACCATATTACGGCAAGAGATTGCCCTAACAATCTCCCCCTTGTTGATGTGTGGCAATCCGTTTAAGTTAGGTAAAAACATTTGATATAAATTCTAAGGTAAGAAAGCATGTAAAGATAAACATGATATAACAACATGCAATTCCCCCTTAATCCATGAAACTCTCTATGCAAATTTTCTCCCCCTATCATATATTTCTCCCCCTAAAATATATTTCTCCCCCTAAAGTGATTAACTTAAACATACTTATTTCTCCCCCTTTGACACTATCAAAAAGATTAACACTAAGTTATAAGCTCATGGCATCAAGTATAATGGAGGGAAAATATGACAAGTTGATTTAAAATTGGGTACCACTTGTTGATGGCATCAAGTATATTTCTACCACTTGTTGTAGGTTTACAAACTGAATTCGGCCTTCAATGTTCTGATTTACAGGCCACCAGTCGACTGCTATCAGTATGGCAGTCGACTGGCACAAAGGAATCTGAATTTTTGATTTTCTGGACGAATTTCAGAAATGCATTATAAATTCCAGAAAATTCGAAAAATCATGAAATTTGGGGAACATATTTCTTTTAAGTATATCTATCAATGAAAAATAGTTTTTCATGAAAACTCATTATATTTTCTTGTTTTTGCCAAAAATTCAAAAGCTCTAAACACCACTAGGTTTTTGATCATTCTAGTATCAAGTTAGCTACCTAGTTTTGCATCCAATTGTTTCAAAACATGAATACATGTATTTTAAGGTAATAAATTGTTTTGAAAACATATGAAATATCCAACCATGATCTTTGGGCAATATGTCTATGAATTAAACATAAGCCTTCCTCATGATTGGTCTATTATTGCTATTTTGATACTTTAAATGACCATCTAAATGCCATAGGCATTAGTGGACATTTGTATCATCCTAATATCTCACTCATGCTAAGTTTGCAATCAAGTTAGCCTACAGTGAGTGTGAGATGTATCCTAGGGGGTATTTGTATATACTTAACCCATATATTCATGCAATTCTATCATGGTTAAGTATCAACCTAACATTCTACATGATCATAATGACATATATCAATCAATTCTACATTATGATCATGAAACTCATGTATCCATCAAATAATAGTCATGCATTAGGTATTTTATGATGATAAACAAATTATCACCTAAAGCATGATTTAAACCTATTTCTCATGATGTGCCCAATATCATAAATCATAAATCATGATTGTACATATGTGTAACAATTACATTAATCATCATGATTTAGGCATTATTACCTATTTATGGGCACGTTATCATCACCCAACACTATCTAAAAAAAAATGTTGTCCCGTCATCCTAAGTCAACCAAAATATGATATAGGTCAAGTTCATATGGTTGACTACCCTAGGGTTATTCTAACCCTTAAGGATGGATTTTGGAACCCAAAATAAATTCTTTCCTATTGGGTTCACTAAATACTCCTTGGGGATCCATTTCCTAGCAATTACCTTCTTCTTATCTTGTCCCCTAGCTATAAGGCATTTGTAGGCTTTTTCATTTTTCTTTTCTTTGTATCCTAGGCCTTTCTTGTTGAAACTAGCTCTTTGGCTCCCTAAGATCATGTTCAATGTGTTGGAGTCAATAGTGAATTTCTCTAGGGCTTTGGTTAAATAATCTACCTTTTCCCTTAATGCCCTATTTTCCTCTATGCATGCATCATTAACATCCAAAGGCATATAATCATGTGAGCATGCTTCATTTGAGCTAGAAGAAATACTATCATTTAAGCATGCATTTTCTAGTTTATTTTCTAGGTCCTTAATTTGATCTAGCATACTTTTGTTTTTCTTCTTAGCTCTAAATAAATCTCTAGTTAAGCTAGAAACCATGGAAACTATTTTCTTAGGGGTTAGATTTGTTACCATAGTTTCCATGTCCTCTTCTTCGGATGATGAGGATGATGAAGCTCCCCCTTCATTTGAGCTCTCTCCTCTTGAGCTTGAACCTTCATTTTCGGAGGAAGAGCAATCCAAGTCATCAAAGGCCATCAAGGCCAAATTGGTGACAAAGGCATTCTCCTCATCCGATGATGAGGAGGAGGATGAGGATGGATCATCCCAAGTCCTTGCCTTGAGAGCCTTAGCCTTTCCCTTCTCCTTTGTATTCTTCTCCTCTTCCTTCTTTTTCTTGCTCCCCTTCTTCTTCTTCTTTTCTTCTTTCTTTTTCCTTTCTTCCTTGCTCTTGTTTAGGAGAGGACAATTGTCCCTTATGTGCCCTTCTCCTTGGCAATTGTAGCATATGACCTTCCCCCTTGGTCTTCTATTCCTATCATTAGATTTATCAAATCTAAAATTCTTAAATGCTCGCCTTACCCTCCTTACCATGTAGGCTTCTTCGGTGCTATCCATGGAGGAGGAGGAAGATGCTTCGTCATCGGAGGAGGAGGTGATTTCCATCTTCTTCTTCCCCTTACTTGCCAATAATGCTACTCCTCTTGAGGGTTGAATTTTAGGCTCCTCTTGTATTCCCTCAAGCCTAGTTTCGTGGAGTTCCATTGTTGAGAAGAACTCCTCCAAGGTGCTCACTTCTAAATTCTTTGAGATATAGAATGAGTCCACCATGGAGCTCCATTTTGACCGGGAAAGGCATCTATGGCCTTCATTACCATATCCCGGTTTGATAGCTTCTCACCTACACTTGTTAGTCCATTTAAAATTTCTTTGAATCTAGAATGCAAAGAAATTACCTTTTCTCCCTTTTCTAATTTGATGTTGGATAGTTGGGAGCGGAGGAGATCTCTCCTTGCTAGCTTTGCCTCGGATGTGCCTTCATGAAGCTCAATTAGCTTCTCCCACATCTCCTTGGCGCTTAGGCATTCTCCTATTCGGTTGATTTCTTGTTGGGGGAGCACATTGTAGAGATGGTGCTTGGCTTTGGAGTTTGCAAGGTGCTCCTCTCTTTGCCTCTTGGTCCACCTAGATTTCTCTATTGGCTTCCCCTCTTCATCCCTAGGCAAAATGAAACCGGATTCCATTGTAATCATTATATCAAAATCCGTTTCGAAAAATACCTCCATTCGCTTCTTCCACCAAGCGAATTCTCCTTCAAACTTCGGAGGATGGATGTTGGAGCCGGCCATTTTTGATGTAGGGCTTGTTGCGGCGGTTAGTCCGGTGACAAGCAACCTGGCTCTGATACCACTTGTAGGTGATCGGTATGGCCGGCTAGAGGGGGGTGAATAGCCCTCGTACGTTGGACGTCGTAAATTGCTCGTCTACAAAAGATTAGCGCAAGCGGAATATACAAATACAAAGCAAAAGACAAACAATAAAACAAACGCTAACACGATGGTATAACGTGGTTCACGGCTACGCCGCTAATCCACGGTCCCCGATTCGTCCTCGGTGAATCACTCCGCCAAAACCAATCCACTAAATGGTCTCTCCTTTGCACCAAGCTAGGTGGAGGTAACCTTTACAACCAAGATCACTCTTCTTACAATAGGATTGAAGTAAAGACAAGTAAGAAGAGTTTAGAGCTTGTGGGGCACTAGGAAGATCGTTTGGAGTATGAGCATTAGCCTCTCAAAGGCTTACACCCTCTCTTTTTATAGAGAGGGCTAACTTCTTCCCGCTTTCGCCATCACCGATCACCGCCCTTGGCGATCGCTACTCACTACAACGGCCTCCGAACACGTCGGATCCCGACCGTTGTAGTCCAACGGAACTCTTGGCGATCGATGGACCTCATCACGATCGATGCCTCCGTAGTCGACCGCCACGGGCTACGGTCCGCCTGGGTGAACCCTTATTGACTACCGATCGGCCGCTTCAAGCCGATCGATGGTCTTGGCAATGATCGCCGACGATGGCGATCGCTGGCGCCACAATCCAACAGATACCAGAACTCACTGAGAAGCCGATCGCCATGACATGGCAATGACCGTGTCGAAAACCCATCCGACACTTGGCCAAATGGCCAAGTTTCACCTAAGAGCTACCCCTTCCCGGTTACAATCGCCACTCATTTCTGAGTCCTCGCTCGTTCTCTTCGCTTCTCGCCACGCCCTCGCAAGATCAAAGACGACTGCAATGCTCCTTCGCGTCTCTTGCCTCGAAGTCTACTTCCTCCGGCTTCACTCCAAGCTTCTCGTCCGGCGGTCCCTCGGATGCTCCAAGTGCACGGCTTCCGCAAAGCTATCCTTCACCGACTCAAGGCACGAGTCATGAGATGTGAAACTCGCCATGGCTCCATGTGCGAATTACTAAGTCCTGCACGACTTCAACGCACATATCACATCAACATATCAAACTAACTTAAACCCTTTGCCACACCATCAAAACCATATTACGGCAAGAGATTGCCCTAACAGTGACATGGATTGGGCTATTTGGACAACTTGTGTCTCCAACATCCGGGTATGACTTGCATGGCCGTCAATGGTGGCCTTCAAGTCTCTCAGTGCTTCTTCAGACTTCTGATGTTGGCGACGAAATTCCTCATTGGCCTTAGTTTGGGTAGCGATGAAGTCTTCGGGCCCAGATGATGGACTCGTGGTCACGCCCATTGCCCTCTGCCGCCTCATACTCCGGATGGTTGGGGGTTTCTCGAGTTATTTTTGTAGGAGAAATTTGGGTGATTTCTCCATCTGGGATTGTAGGTATTAGAGTATGGGTTGTGGGGCCTTTGATCATAGTCCCCAATCGCGTCACAGTGCTCAATCTGCTCGTCTGAGGTCCCCTGCCCTCCATAGTGGTCCTCACGATACGCTGCCACTCCCTCTCCAAAATCAATAGCCGCGCATGCAGATGAAGGATTCAAAGATTCAAACCGTCTGTTGAGCGCGTCCATCCTTGCCGAAAGGCGGTCCATGGAGTTGATAGTGTATCGTCCTGCTGCAGGCATGGGTTGACCACGTTCGGAAGCCCATTGATGGTTGTTTTGTGCCACCTCTTCGATAAGCTCCTCTGCCTCCTCTATGGTCTTGTTCATTAGTGCTCCTCCTGCGGCAGAATCTAGGGACATCTTTGTGGCGTAAGCGATCCCATTATAGAAAATGTGGATCACCATCCACCTCTCCAGTCCGTGGTGGGGGCATTGATAGAGTAGCCCCTTGTAGCAATCCCATGCTTCGAATAAGGACTCTCCCTCCTTCTGGCGAAAGCTTGTGATAAGATGGCACATGTGAGCAGTCTTACTTGGTGGGAAGTATTTATTCAGAAACTGCTGCTCACACTGCTCCCATGTAGTGATGCTGCCAGAGGGTAGAGAGTGAAGCCAAGCCTTAGCCTTATCACGCAGCGAAAATGGGAACAGGATCAGGCGGAGCGCATCAGAAGGGACTCCGTTCAGTTTCATAGTTGAGCAAATTTCGAGAAAAGCCTCAAGATGCCGGATCGGGTCTTCAGTCGCAGCTCCCCCGAATTGGTTCTGCTGGACCATATGTATAAGTGCTGACTTCAGCTCAAAGTTATTCGCCGAAATAGACGGTCCAGCTATGCTCGGCTTGAATCCTCTAGCACTAGGAGCTGCATAGTCCCGCAGAGGTCGGCTTCCTATATTCACCTCGGATGCAGCTTGATCTTCCATCTTTCGCTGTGCTGCTCTCCGACAGTGAAAGGTTCGCTCAATCTATAAGTCGATCGGAATTAGCCCTTCCGACCCTAATCGTCTAAGCATATGACAAACCAAACCACTAAGTTAAGAGTGCTAACCTAATGCTAAAAGCAGAAAATAAATAAGTCTAGCAAATAAAAATCTAAGATGCAATAAGTAAATAAAAAACTACTGCTGAAAATAAAAGCAAAATATGGAAAATAGAACTAAAGAAAATAAGATAAACTATAAGAAAATAAAGCAAGTAAATAATCTAATCCTAAGTCTGATCCAATTCACCACTGTTCGATTTGATATCGAATCGACAGTCCCCGGCAACGGTGCTAAAAACTTGATGCGCACGGACGCGACCTCGAATCTTGCGACGGATATCGTCGAGGACTCAAAGCGCATGCTCGCGCTCAACGCCCACAAGTGCACGGATGTCGTCAATTAATAAAGATTTATCGATCACATAGGAACTGTGATTCGAATACTAATACACTAAGTGGTTGCGATTGTTCGGACGTAATCTCTGAGAGAGTTGGTTGGTGAGGACTATCGGTGGACCCTACTTTGTACGGTGTCACACGGAGGAGGAAAAGAGTGTGTCGGGGTCTTAAAAGGCGATTCTAGGACTTCGGTTTCGCTTGTGTACCACAAAATAATGTTGTCAATTGGCGTCGTCTAAATGTCTACCTACGGTTTTGGGGAAGGGACATCATATACTCTCTCACAGAGCTGCCACATTCACCGAGAGCTATCTCTGCCCAAAAGGACGGGATAAAGGGTACGAGGATGCCAAATAAATCCTTGCGGTGGACCATTTCCGATTCCACTTCTCCCTTCTCCCCGTAGTTACTGGAGGTCAGGTTTACCCCTAGGTTCCTTGGATCAAACCTCCTAAATTCTAGATTGCGAGGGCTCTCACCACCTCATATCACCTAAGCACAGCGGAAAGAAAGCCAAACACACATAAATATAATAGAGAGCAACTACCAATTGTCAAATCAAACTTTTGGCCAGAATTTAATATGAACCAACATTGTTTATGTACACAAGCTACTCCCTAATCCTAGAATCGAAAGTACTACTCCATAAATACGAACGAAGAATCACAAAACATGTTTAAGTTCGAATACAATAGAAATAGAGCACAGAAATAGAGATATACGATGCTTTGTGATCTTCTCTCCGACGTTGTATTGCAAGTTATGGACCTCCGACGACATTCCTCCTCCCCGCTACGAGTTACCGAAGCTTTTTAGGGCTTCGGCGTGCCATCCTAGCCATCGTGCCTCTTTCCTAGGGTTTGGGCAGAGCCATCCTTATATAGACATCGCCTTGGACCGCTACAAAATCTGGAAATAGCCCTAGTCGCGTAAATCCGTCGGGGTGCCACACGACCGTGTGTTTCCATACTGCCAGGCTGTGTGCGGCCTTGGGGTGCTGTTCTTCGCCCATTGGACACGACCGTGTGAATCCACACGCCCTGACCGTGTCCCACTCTGCGTCTAGCTGCGAAAGTCCTTTTGCTCTGAAAATGCATCTTTTTCACCAAAAAAGCTAACCTGCACATAAAAATACAACGAGCAGACTTCCGAACCAGAAAATAGGCAATGTGTACAAGAATAGAATAACATATGCATGAAACTAACACAAAATGAAACAAGATGTGAGCTAAAACTACTCCTAAAACCCTATATGTTTTGCTCACATCAAGTCTCACCTAACATTAGTTAAGCATATCCTTAGGTATCTAAAGGGCACGCTGAGCGTAGGTATTTAATACCCTAGATCTATCGAGTTCAAACTAATCGGCTACTCCGACTCAGAATATGCTGGCAGTAAACTCGATAGAAAGAGCATGAGTGATTGTTGTCAACTTCTCAGCTCGAGTCTAGTAAGTTGGTGCAGTAGAAAGCAACACTGTGTCACTTTATCTACCACCGAAGCCGAATACGTCGCGATGGGTGAGTGTGTAGCCCAACTTCTTTGGATGAAGCACACTCTCCAAGACTTTAACTTAAACTTCAACAATATTAAAACTCACATAGATAATATTAGCTCAATCAACTTAACCAAAAATCCCATATGCCACTCTAGGACCAAACATATAGAGGTCAAACACCACTTTATTCAAGAACATGTAGCTAACGGAACCATTCAACTCGAATATGTGGAATCCAAGTCAAACCTAGCCGATCTTTTTACCAAGCCGCTACCCGAAGCCGAATTTAGTCTACTTAGACGAAAATTGGGTATGTGCGTAATAGAGTAGGATTTACAAATCATAACTTATTATAACTCTATTATTTACTTGTCTCGTTAATGGAATTAGCTTAGGGCTTACCCTAGAAATCATGCACCTATAGCTTTAAGGAGCCAATACATCTCACAACACATAGGACTAATGTGTTTGTGTACTTAGCCATGTAGATGAGCGTGAGATGTTAGGACCTTACTCTTGGTTCCAGATGTAGATTCAGTGCATCAACATGAACCACAGAGTATAATTACATAAATTAACCAACTCTAATCAAGACTTGTTGATTATTTCATATCAATCGAGTCAAATAGAGTTGAACATTTAAATAGATGGGCTTGTGTTTAATTACTATTTTCAAAATTTATTTGGAACATGCTTGGACTTAAAACTAAATTCAAAAACTATGTTTTTCAAAATCCCCCGCTCTTTCCGATTAATGACAAAAGGGGGAGAAAAGGCCAAAGTTATGGGATCATTTTTTTGGTATCTTAACTTAAACCTATTTTAAACAATAAGGCCAATATTAAGTAATTTCGATTACTTAATTCTTTTTAAGTAGCATGCATCAAGGGGGAGGGTCAAAATCCTTTTTCAAGTACTCACCCTCGGTCAAGGGGGAGGATTCCTCAAGGGGGAGCACTTGAAAAAGGTTTTTCATACTCCTACTTAACTTGCTAATCTACTTATACGCATTTCTTCATATTCTTGTTTTATGCTTGTCATTCACTTAATGCACTTTAATTATTTACTTAACTTTGTGTCTGGGTTTGCCATAGATTAAAAAATGGGAGATTATTGGTGTAGTAAACACCTAAGTCGAACTGAGTTTTGATTATAGAAAACGATACAAAGTTAAGCTCATTCTGTTTCTCACGAGCTAAACCAAGTGTGCAGAAAGTGCTAAAGCTAGAGCTGAAGGTCAGCGACACTCGGAGGGAACCATGGTGGTCGGGCGACACCGGGAGGACTTCGGAGGAAGCCGAAGAACTCAGGTGAAGACCGAAAGCAAAGCTTCAAAGGTAAAGGTTGAGGTAAGCTCATGTGAGTGAGTGTAAGTAAGGTCGTGTCCTCCGTACGGGGATATCCTTAGGCATCGATCCGACCAAGACTTTCCATAGAAGGTCTAAGTCGAGATCGAATGGTAAATGACCATCGAACTTACCTATACTAACTACATTTTCGAGCTAACTCTTCATTGCATCTGGAAACCCTACCATCAGTCGACTGATGGCTTGTATCAGTCGACTGATAGGGTTGATCAGTTGACTGCTGGTCAAGGATCAACCTCAAGGAGAGTCAAAGCTTATCTCCATTTCTCAAGGGCTAGGTGACATCACCTCATGAAACATCATCTCAACGATTAGGGTTTCAGAAGGCTATAAAAGAAGGTGTTCTCCACCCCATTTCTATCATCAAAAACTCTCCAAAAATCCTTCGCAATGCCTCGACTCTCCGACAACTCTACGACGACGAAGCTCTACTTCTCTGACGATTAAGCTCAAGCTCTCATTCCTTCATCGTCGACATAAGTTTTTTTTAAGTCTATTGTATTTCTTTCATTTATTCGGAGCTTTCTATCATAACAAGGAGAGGGAGAGTGTCCCTCTACCTTAATCTTTGTTGAGCTTTTGTATTGGGTTGTCTCCTACCTCCAATGAGGAGGAGATTATTTTAGTGAATTGCCCTCCGTACGTGGTCTCGGACCATTAGGGCCTTGGATTAGCAGCCGAAGGCTGTGAACCAAGTAAAAATAAAGTGTCATTTACTTTTCCGCTGCGTACAGTTTTCCTTAATCGAACGATCTTGTAAAGTTTTCTTTTGCGCTATTCACCCCCCCCCTCTAGCGCTCAAATCAATCCAACAATTATGAGCATGGTGGATGTTTTGGCTATAATGGTTAAATCATGATTTGTACTTGATTTTATACTAGATGAATTATCATGATTTATGAATTAATTGTTATACTTGTATTGTGATCATAATATGGACTCATGGTAATACTTGCTTTATGATCATGTTGAGTAATACTTAACTTGGGTAGAATTGCATGAAATTTATGGTTAAGTATAAATACCTTTAGATACATCTCACATCCCACTATAGGATAACTTGATTGAAATGGATGAGATGTTAGGTTGATACAAATGTCCACTAATGCTTATGACATTTAGATGGTCATTTACAAGTGTCATGATAGCAATAATAGACCAATCATGGGGAAAACTTATATTTAATTCATAGACATTTTGCCCAAAGATCATGGTTGGATATTTTAAATGTTTTAAAACCATTTTATGTTTGATAATCTGTGTATTCATGTTTTAAATTATTTCAAGGCAAAACTAGTTCTTAAAGTTGATACATGATTGAACGTTTTTGCAACTTTTAAGTTTTTGCCAAATGTTGGAAAATTGAATGAATTTTTATGAAAACTTATTTTTCATTGATAAAGGACTTTACATGAAATATGTTTTCAAAATTTTACTATTTTTCAAAATCTTTAGAATTTTTAATGCATTTATGAATTTCGATCCGAAATTTAGAAAACTAGTTTTACTTGTGCCAGTCAACTGCCATTCTTATAGCAGTCGACTGCTGGGCTATGCACGAGAACAGTAACCTATTTTGATAGGTTTTGAGACTGTTTTGGTTATTTTCCTTTCTTTAGACTTGATGTCATACTTGTATAACATATATTTAGTGTTTTTGATGGTGTCAAAGGGGGAGAAATGTTGGGTTTAAGTTAATCATGCTAGGGAGAGATTAGCATGTGTTAAGGAGGAGTTGCATGTTTTTAGGGGGAGTGTTTGATACTCATTATGTTTTACATGCTTTCTTGCCTTATGTATTTTGTTAATGGTTTACCTAACTTAAACATGGTTGCCACACATCAAAAAGAGGGAGATTGTTAGGGCAATCAACCCAAGTATGGTTTAAGGTTTTGATGTGTGTGACAAAGGTTTAAGTTAGGATATTTATGCGATTTGATATGTGTGTTGAAGTCATGCAGGACTTAATAATTCACACATGTGTTGGTTTGAAGAAAGCTTTGGTGGGTTCACCATCTCATGGCTCAGGTCTTTGAGTCGATGAAGGATGACATTGCGGAAGCCGTGCGCTTGGTGCATCCGAGGGACTGCTGGACGAGGAGCATTGAAGTGAAGCCAAGGAAGCAGACTTTAGAGTGAGATGCGAAAGATGACATTGTGAAGCCGTGCGCTTAGTGCATCCGAGGGACGTGGCCAGATGAAGAGAATTTCGACGAGGGACTTCAAGGGAGATGAGAGAATCAACGATTTGTAAACGGTAGCTCATAGGTGAATTTGGCCGAATGGCTAAGTCAAGTGTCGGATGCTCAACTGAGTGGGTTGAGGTTTTATCCGACAAGTCAGATGCTCAAACTAGGGTTTGAGGTATTACCTGACGTATGGTTAAGTCGGACGCTCAAACATTAGTTTGAGGTTTTACCCGACGAAT
Organism: Wurfbainia villosa; assembly: GCA_025175895.1. Taxonomy (NCBI): domain Eukaryota; kingdom Viridiplantae; phylum Streptophyta; class Magnoliopsida; order Zingiberales; family Zingiberaceae; genus Wurfbainia; species Wurfbainia villosa. Next base: position 5,445,451 of record CM046008.1, read on the forward strand.
GGGAGTGTTGGATGCTCAACCGAGTGGGTTGAGATTTTACCCGACCGTCGGATGCTCAAACAAGTCTTTTGTTTTAGGTTTACCCGACATCAGTCAACTGCTCCAAGTTGACTTGGGTTCGACTAGTGTTTGACTGAATTGGCCGACCAGCAATGCCGCCAAAGGTGGCGATTGATCGTCAGTATTGAGCTCGTATCCGACCGATCACGGATACGAGAGGATCACTGAATGTTGAGATTGTCGATACGATCGCCAAGCCGTTGACGGTGATTTACGACCATGATTCGACGGCGCGTCGAAGTCGCTGCAAAGGCGACAATAATCGGCATGCAATATTGGATCGATGCATTCCCAATGGAAATATTTTCATTCTCTCTATAAAAAGAGAGGGTGATGGCCTTGGAAGAGCTAATGCTTCATTCCTAATTGCTCTCCAAGTGCCTAAAACGTTCCAAACCTCCTCTTCCTTGTTCTCATCTAAATCATATTGTAAGAGAGAGGATTTTGTAAGAAAGGTTTACCTCCACCTTGAAGGAGAGACTAGTGAAGGTTTAGGAGTGATTCACCTGGAACGAATCGGGTCATGGATTAGCGACAAGGACCGTGAACTATGTTACATCGTTTGTTAGCATTGTTCTTTCTTTTACTTCTTGTTTTGCCTTAATTATTTTGTTTAGCATATTTTTGCTACGCTAACCTAATCGTAGATAATCAAGAAGCGATCAATCTCCATCATCTACGATCAAGGGGTTATTCACCCCCTTAAGCCGACCACCAATCCTCCAACAGTCCAAGGGTAGGTTTAGCAGCGTAAAGTCCAAGCATGGATCTTAGCAGTATAAGTCTAAATGGATCTTGGCAAGGAAGTCCAAGGGTGAAATTTTGGCAGCATAAAATCCAAGCATGTGGTCTTGGTAGCATAAGTCCAAATGAACCTTGACAAAGGACTCGGTTAGAATCACATAGCCGATGAAAGCACCTGAAAGCTAATACGAAGGATGAAGAGTCACAGACTCGAGGGATCCGAGAGGCATGAGGCTGATGGAGGTGGCTAGGAGGCTTAGGTCTAGGCTAAGGGTGTTCAATCAAGTATGAGGGGATCATACTTGGATTAAACCTAATGTTTGAGGTTTATCATGTTGGGTTTCCAGCACTGCGGCGAGTGTTTGTTTGAACATGTTTCGTAAACATGTGCACAGCGGAAGAAATAAAAATAATAAATCTAATTTATTACAACACACACACCACACGCATGCATAGTACAATATGTGTAGACATAATCATAGTTTCAAATTTTGCAATAAAAGGAAATTTATTCTACATATACCTGACGTATCACGTGTAGTGGGAAAGACATCAACCGGAGCGATCCTCGCTAGAATCGCCTCTATCCATATCCACGCCGAGTATCTTTGGGATAACCTCACAAAGTCACGAGCCTCATCTTCGTATGAGTCACTAGCCTCATGTCGAAGACGATGTGATCAAGAGAAGATCACAATCCGAATCAAAATTCGGGTTCAAAACGAGTCCTCAAAAACTCGCTTCTTCGGAGAGGTATTCGTCAACCGTTTGACTAATCCTTCGTCCTCCACCTATGAGGATTACCGGAGATCGAATCCTCGGCAAAGAATCAGTTGTTGGAGCTCCAAACGTCATCCAAACGACGCTCCGACACGAAGGAAACAAGCTGTCCAGAAAACTGGACAGCTTGGTGGAGGAGTTTGCGCCGGCCAAAGAGAAGAGGGCCAGCAAGTCCTTGGTCACCGGAGCCAAGGAGGATCACCGGAGGGTCATCGGAGGATCGCCGACTGAAGCTTGGACGCCGACAACAAGCTTGGACGGCGGCACAAGGGTGGGCGGCGGCTAGGGTTTGGGTGCTGACCACAAGAGGAGAAGGAGAGGGTGGGTGGCAACTTTGGGGTTGCTTGGATTAGGTTTTCACAAAACCCTTAAGCCCTATTTTATGGAGAACAAATTCTCCTAATAGTTATTGGATCATAACCAAAAGTCTGTTAACCCGCTCCATTAATTTAAGTTAAAATAAACCAAACCGATTTGGTCTATTTTAAGTTAAAATGAACCGAACCAACTTTGGTTCATTCGTTTAAAACAAACCAAATCCCTTGGGTTTATTCTCCACCATTGGATTAGAACCAAACCAATTTGGTTCATCCATTATGTCTTCATAAGACATGGCCCATCCACGCTTCCATTGTGACTGAAACGATTTCATGCTCGCTCCTTGTTTGGTCAAACCAAACCTAGTTTCTCTCGGTCTGAGAATCTCATTCTCAAGCTCGTTTTAAATCCTTCGGATTACGCCCATTGTGCATGTGACTAAATAGGTTCTCGGTTTATATTGGCCATCTATAATTAACCATTAATTATAGAACGATCATGAGTGACACCTAGTAGTACATCATGATCCCCAATTAACCGAAAAGATCAATGGTTGATCCAGAACTATTTCTGAAAACCCTTCAGCAACTACAATGAATCGTGCCCCATTCCCTTCACTCATCTTATACTCACTTGGTTCGGGACATGGTCTATTGTGTCAGTCCCCACTAGGTTGACTATGTCACACCTAGCCCAAGTATCATTTCCTCGTCCTACGGATTCTAGTTACTGCACATGTATCCAAGAGTACCTTACTCTAAATATGTAATGCTTTGGCCAAAGACTTTAGTAACAATCCGACGAGAGACTATGAGTATACATCTCCTCGCAAGGAGTGGTGAATCCTTTATAGGCTATTCAAACACCTTTGATCACTTCGACTTATACCCAATCATCCCGGATCCACATCTCCTCAGAGATGCTTGCTTAAGTCTTCATGATCAAGATGACTTGAATACCGCAAGTCAAAGGAACATCGCACTTAAGCTGCAGTAAGAACTTCATTGACATATCTATATATGCAGAGAACCATATGAAGTCTTACGGCTGGTCACTCCAATGAACTAGTTACCATAACTAGCATCCACGATTAACTCTGGACATCACAATGTCTCCAGCCAGTGAGAATCAGCTGCTTGGATACACCAAGGAGTATACCTCGTGCTAGTCTCGATAGATTTGATGGTGTCCTAATCCATCAATTCATCGACTAGGGATAATTCCGATACATCACAATTACACATGTAGAGATACTCACTAGTTGTGATCCAATCACAAATTCTCTCATGCTGTGAATCATATCGTGGACATTCAGTAAATGAGTTTAAGATCTAATCAAATACATGAGAACATGTATACTCAAATAGTGAATCTTCATTTATCATATAAATGGTTCAAACATAAGACGATTGCCTTAGGACATCTCTCACATATTACTAATAAACTCCCACTTGGCCTAATGTCAATCGCTACGGTATTCAATACCATAGGCTCTAACATGACCCTCAAACTTACTTTGAGGTAATGTCTTAGTCAAAGGATCTGCTAAGTTCCTTTCAGTGGGAATTTTCTCGATTTGTATTTTCTTTCTACTAATGATCTCTCTGATTAGATGATAGCGGCGAAGCACATGTTTGGATCATTGATGAGACCACATCAAGTTCAGAGATGAACTTCTTGATCCAAATCGCTTCCTTTGTTGCTTCCAAAGATACAATGTATTCTGCCTTAGTGGCAGAATCCGCTATAGTGTCAAGCTTGGAACCTTTCCAACTTATTGCGCCTCCATTCCAAGTGAATACATACCCAGACTGAGACATGGAATCATCCTTATCTGTCTAGAGCTGACATCCGTATACCCACATATCACCATGTACCCTTCTCCATATATTAGGAACGCATCCTTAGTTCTTCTTAAGTACTTAAGGATCGTCTTAACAGTCACCCAATGATCCATTCCTGGATCAGACTGGTATCTGCTCGTGACACTCAGAGCATACGATACATCGGGCCTTGTACATAACATAGTATATATGATAGATCTTATTGCGGATGCATAGAGAATCTTACTCATGCAAATCCTCTCGTCTTTTGTGCGTGGACACATAGACTTCGAAAGGTGTATCCCATGCCTGATGGGTAGGAAACCTTTCTTGGATTCCGACATTCTAAATCTCTTTAGCACTCGGTCTATATATGTAGACTGTGAAAGACCAAGCAACTATTTCGATTTATCTCTATAGATCTTAATCCCAAGGATGTAGGTTGCTTCTCCCAGGTCTTTCATGGAAAATGTCTTGGACAACCAAATCTTAACTGACTGTAAGACTGAAATATCGTTTCCTATAAGTAATATGTCATCGACATACAATACTAGGAACATGACTGCACTCCCACTAACCTTCTTGTACACACAAGGTTCGTCTGGATTTTGTGAGAAATTAAACCTTTTGATTGTCTCATCAAAACGGATATTCCAGCTCCTGGATGCTTGCTTCAATCCATATATGGACCGTCACAATTTGCATACCTTGGTTTTATCAACCGATGTGAAACCCTCAGGCTGTATCATATACACGTCCTTGAGTAGGTTTCCATTAAGGAAAGTTATTTTCACATCCATCTGTCATATCTCATAATCATAATGAGCCGCTATGGCCAGGAACATCCAAATGGATTTAAGCATAGCAATAGGCGAATAGGTTTCGTCATAATCAACACCTTGTTTTTGACGATATCCTTTCGCCACCAATCTAGCCTTATTGGTAATCACATTACCATCCATGTCGATTTTCTTCTTGAAAACCCACTTGCACCCTATAGGCTTTATGCCTTCAGGTGGGTCAACCAAGTTCCAAACTTGGTTTTCATACATGGAATCCATTTCCGACTTCATGGCTTCAAGCCACTTATCCCTTTCTGAACTTGTCAGAACTTCTTCATAACTGGTAGGCTCCTCATCATCAATGAGTAACACGTCGTTCGATTCACTTACGAGAAATCCATATCTCTCAGGAATATTGCGTGTTCTACCAGATCTACGAAGATGTGGTGTTTCAATAGGTCCAGCGATTGCTCATCACTATGAGTTATCGACTGTTGTGCTTCACCAGGTATCTCATCAATGTATATTTGAGTCTCTCGAGCCTCCTCAAGCTCGACGACACTCCCACTGTTTTCTTGCAAGAGAAACTCTTTCTCTAGAAACATAGCATGCCTTGAAACAAACACCTTTTGTTCCACAGGATGATAGAATTGATAACCCCTTGTTTTCTTAGGGTATCCAATAAATAGACATTTATCAGACTTAGCGTCTAATTTGTCTGATACAGTCCACTTCACATAAGCAGGGCAACCCCATATCTTCAAGTAAGATACATGAGGTTTCTTACTATTCCATATCTCATATAGAGTAGTGGAGACTACCTTGGTTGACATTCTGTTTAACAAGTAAACAGCTGTCTGAAGCGCATAGCCCCAAAAGGACTTGGGAAGATCCGCATGATTCATCATTGACCTGACCATGTCCAACAAGGTCCGGTTACGCCTCTCAGATACACTATTATGCTGTGGTGTATATGACGGAGTCCATTAAGACAATATACCATTGTCTCTTAGATAATCTAGATGTTGGAACCCTTGGAATGGCTAGAGGGGGGGGGTGATTAGCCTTTCTTTCTTTCTACAAAAACGTTAGCGGAAGCAATACAAATATAAACACAAATAAAAGAAAGAAACAAAGCTAACACCCGATGTAACGTGGTTCGGAGATGACGCTCCTACTCCACGGCAATCCGTAATGTGGATTAGCCCTAATCAATCTTTACTAGAACCTCCTTTGGATGAACCAAGGTGGAGAAACCTTATCTTACAATGCACTCCTCTTCTTTACAATGATGGAAGATTAGGATTAGAGAAGAGGAGGTTTTGAATTGTTAAAAACACTTGGAAAGCTTGGTGAGCACGTAGGTGTAGTTGGGAGCAAGAGCACTAGCTTCACCAAGCTCCCCATGGCCCCTTTTCATAGAAGAGGGGCTGTTTTTCCGTTGGCTTGACCGACCGATGCTTACCATCGGATCATTGCCGCCAACGGCTTCTGAAACGCGATCTCCGCGGAGATTCGTAGCCGCAATCTCCAACGGCCAGGTGATCAGTCGACTGATCCCTCCATCAGTCGACTGATGGGGTGATCAGTCGAGTGATCAAGGCAGCCGTCGAGTGTGACTGCATTTTGTGGCGATATTCCCCTTGATCAGTCGACTGATGCCCTTGTCGATCAAGCGATCACGATCGATCGGCCGGCGATCGATGGTTAGGGTTTCACGACTTCGATACATATTCATACTAGATTTTATACCCTAGACCTAGACTCAACCTTCTAGCTCCTCAATAAGCCTTGCGCCTTCAGGATCCCTCCGAGTCCGCGACTTGTTCATCCTTTGCGCTTTGCTTCCAAGAGCTTCCTTCGGTTTCGTCATATCTTGGGTTGCCAAATGCTTGGACTTTACGCCGCCAAGACTACAAGCTTGGACTTATGCTGCCAAGACTTTACTTTGGACTTCCTTTGCCAAGGTTCACTTGGACTTTACGCTGCCAAGACTACAAGCTTGGTCTTACGCTGCCAAGTCCATCCCTTGTACTTCCTTTGCCAAGATCATACTTGGACTTCCTTTGCCAAGATCATACTTGGACTTCCTTTGCCAAGATCATACTTGGACTTCCCTGTCACTTAAACATTTTCGCAATTAGATCACAAGATATTGCCTAACTTAGATGATTATCCAAACATCAAAACATATATAAATGCTTGGAGCATTGTTGCACCAACAATCTCCCCCTTTTTGACGTTTGACAATCATTTAAGTTAGGTCTTTAAAAGTACACACATAATATGAATTATAACTTAAAACACTCCTTCTCCCCCTTTGACATACATCAAAAAGAGAAGGATTCAAAAATGAAAGAATTAAAGGTGTTGGATCTTGGACTAAGGCATAAGATAGAAATTAAGCTCCCCCTTAATCCAAGATATGCTTTATAATATGTAAACAATAGTTGAAGTAAAGCATATCAAAAATTCAAAAATAAAGTCCTAACTTTGCACCAACAATGGTTTTGGGGATGAAAAAGATATAATTCATGAAACCTCCCCCTAAAACACTGCATTAATTAGTCCTAAAACTTGTTTATATGCAATTTTATCATACTATAGTGTTAGGACATCAAAGATACACCAAATATCAAAAAATGGAGTTTATTATCAGAAAATACAGTGTATCAGTCGACTGGTTTCAACTCCGATCACAGTTCGAAATCAAATTTCAAATTTTTCATTTCAAATTCATGCGGTAGAAATTCCAGAAATCTCGAAAAATCACAAAATTTTGCGTACACATTTCTGAAATCATAGTTTATCAAGGAAAAATAATTTGAAAAATATATGTTTTTCAGATTACAAGATTGATACAAACTTGGAACCTATCAAAAGTTCTAAAGATTTTGCAAACTTTGTATCACTTTTGTGTTCCATTTGAAAACTGTTTTTCAAAATATGATGAACATAGTTTAAAATATATATTATTTGGAATTTCCAACCATGTTCTTTGAGCTATGTATTCATTACTTGAATACAAGCCTTCCCAATGATTGGTCCATAAGGTTTTTATGTCTCTAGGTGTGTCATTGGCTCATAGTAATGCATCATAACAAGCATGATGAGCCAAGTACACCTTCTCTATCATCTCACATGTTTCTAAGTATTTCAATACAAAAATCAAGGTTTCTTAAGGCTTTTGTGAGATGCATCAAGGTATAAAGAAGCTATATAAGTATAGGATCATGCAAACCTAGAATTTTACTCTACAAAGCACATACCAAGCTCTCTCCTTAATGATGAAAATTCGGCTTCGGGAAGAGCTTTGGTGAAGATATCGGCAAGGTTGGACTTAGATTCTACATAATTAAGTTCAATGTCCCCTCTTGCCACATGATCTCTTATGAAGTGATGTTTCACTTCAATGTCCTTGGTTCTAGAGTGATGTACCGGATTTTTGATCAAGTTGATGGTACTCACATTATCACAATAAACTTTAATGTTAGATAGTGTAGCTCATAGTCCACAAGAGTATGTCTCATCCAAAGTAATTGAGCTACACAACCACCCATAGCCACATATTCGGCTTCGGTGGTTGATAAAGCAATACAATGTTGCTACCTACTACTCCAACTAACTAGGGAGGACCCAAGAAATTGGCATCCACTACTAGTACTCTTCCTATCCAATTTGCACCCGGCATAATCGGAATCAGTATAACCAAGCAATTCAAATGACCTAGTCCTAGGATACCAAAGTCCTACATTTAGGGTGCCTTTAATATATCTTAATATTCTTTTGACGGCTACCAAATGTGATTCTTTGGCACAAGATTGGTATCTTGCACACATGCCTACCGTAAATAAAATATCGGGTCTACTAGCCGTTAGGTATAGTAAGCTACCAATCATACTCCTATACAGTTTAAGATCAATTGATTTTCCTTCATGATCACTATCTATTCTAGTGCTAGTGGCCATAGGAGTGGTTACAATTTTGGCATTTTCCAAACCAAATTTCTTGATCATTTCATTTGCATATTTGGTTTGATAAATATGAATACCCTCATTGGTTTGTTTGACTTGTAAACCTAGGAAAAAGGTAAGCTCTCCAACCAAACTCATTTCAAATTCATTTTCCATATTTTTTATAAAGTCTTGAAGAAGATCATCATTCGTTGACCCAAAAATGATATCATCAACATATACTTGGGCTACGAATATATCTTTTAATGTTGACTTTATAAACAAAGTTTGATCTACTTGACCTCTTCTAAAATCCTTAGAAATTAAGAACGATGACAATCTTTCATACCATGCCCGGGGAGCTTGTTTTAACCCATATAATGCTTTCCTAAGCTTACATACATGATTTGGATAATCTATGTTCTCAAATCCGGGTGGTTGCTCTACATATACTTCCTCCTTAATATAACCATTTAAGAATGCCGATTTAACATCCATTTGGTAAAATTTAAATCCCATGTAGGAAGCATACCCTAAGAGAATCCTAATAGATTCTAACCTCGCAACCGGGGCATAAGTCTCATCATAGTCAAGCCCCTCAACTTGATTGAATCCCCTAGCAACCAACCTAGCCTTATTTCTAATGATATTTCCTTGATCATCTAGCTTATTCCTAAAGACCCATCTTGTAGTAATTATGGTGCTATCATTGGGTCTAGGTACTAATTCTCACACTTGACTTCTCTCAAATTGAGCCAATTCATCTTGCATTGCCAAAATCCAATCCGGATCATGTAATGCATCATTGATCGATTTGGGCTCAATTTGTGAGATAAGAGCTACTTGGCTAGTAGGAGGTCTATGAAATGACCTAATTCTTACTCCTTGAGATAGATCTCCTACTACTTGGTCAAGTGGATGATCTTGATGAATTCTTAGGTTTCTAGAAGGTGTTTCAATTTGATCATTGTTATCTTCCACCCTTCTTTCATCATCGGAGTCTCCTCTTCCTCCCCCTTGATCATTACCCCTAATGGTCAAATTTTGAAGTTTTTGGGTAATGTCTTGATTATTGTCATTAATATCATTATCAATGGAGGACTTTCTAGGGTAGGTACTAGTATTTTCATCAAATTGAACATTGGAAGACTCCTCAATCCCTTTGGTTCTCTTATTGTAGACTCTATACCCTCTACTTGTGGATGAGTATCCAACTAGGATTTCCTCATTCGCTTTTGATTCAAATTTTCCTAAGTTATCTTTGGTGTTTAGAATATAAACTTTACATCCAAAGACTTTGAAATAATGAATTGTGGGTATAGTCTCATTCCATAATTCAAATGGTGTTTTTCCTAAAAACCTATGGATTTGAACCCTATTTTGGATATAGCAAGCGGTATTAACCGCTTCCGCCCACAAGTAGCTAGGTAGAGAATATGCATTAAGCATAGTCCTAGCCGCCTCTTGTAGGGCACGATTTCTCCTTTCCACCACCCCATTTTGTTGGGGTGTTCTAGGACAAGAGAACTCATGCTTGTACCCTTGCTCTAAACAAAATTGTGAAAATTTTAAGTTTTCAAATTCACCACCATGATCACTACGGATCCGGTTGATTTTGAGACTCTTTTCATTTTCAACCCTTTTACTAAATCCTATGATTATTTCTAGGGTATCATCCTTATGTTTCATAAAGTAGACCCAAGTATACCTAGAAAAGTCATCTACTATAACCAAGCAATATTTATTACCATTTAAAGATGGAGTACTATGGCAATCAAATAAGTCAAGATGCAATAACTCTAATGGTAAAGAGGTATTGGTTAGAGTTTTACCTTTGTGTGATGCCTTTGTTTGTTTTCCTTCTTGGCATGCATCACACAATTTGTTCTTGACATACTTGATCTTTGGTAGCCCTTTGACCAACTCCATCTTGGCTACCTTGGCTATGTTTTTCATGTTGATGTGCCCCAATCTTCTATGCCATAGCCAACTTTCCTCTTCTTTTGCAACAAAACACTTAGTAGAAATGTTAGAAGCATATGAAAGATCAACATAATAGATATTTGATTTCCTATATCCAACTAACATGCAATCATTTAATTCCTTGTGTCTAATCATGCATTTAGAGGATTCAAAGGAGACATGATAGTTTGCATCACAAAGTTGACTAACACTTAATAAATTGAATTTCATATTTTCAACTAGTAAAACTTTGTGAATGACAATCTTGGGGGATACCTCAATTGTACCTCTACCTAATATCTTGAGTTTTCCACTATTCCCAAAAGACACCGCTCCCTTCTTCACATATTTAATTGTGGAGAACTTGCTCACATCTCTGGTCATATGTGTTGAGCAACCGCTATCCACAATCCACATACCTCGCTCTCCTACCTAAATCACATGAAAAACATAAGCTTTTGGTACCCAAACATTTGGACCGGTAACATTAAGTAAAAACTTCTTAGGTACCCATGCTTTCTTAACTTTTCCCTTAATGGTTGCTTTCCTATTAATCAATGAAATATAAGCAACTTCTTTTTCTTTTGGCTTATATCCTAAACTGGCCTTGTTATAAACCGCTCTTTGCCTACTAAGAATCATATCAAGACACTTTGAGCCATTTGAAAATTTTTCTAAACATGCTTTCAATTCACTAACCTCATCCCTAAGTTTGTCATTTTCTTCCTTAAGCATGCAAGAATCAACATGTGAAGGTTTTTCATTTCTAATAGCCTTTAGTTCTACCTTCATGCTCTTAACCTTAGATTTAGACTTATCTAGAGCTTCTTGAAGATAGGCAATTGATTTATAAAGGAGCTTAACCTTGGGAGAGTTCATTACCTCATCGTCACTAGATGACGATTCATCGCTGAGGAATCTTTCTGGCTTGATGTGCCCAAATCATCTCCCTAGTGCCATGAGTGCCACATAGCGGTGATGTGGCAAAGCTCATCATCGGAGGAAGAGTCTTCAACACTTGGTGTGTCCCATGTGGCTGAGCCACCATGGCCTCCTTCTTCTTCTTCTCCTTCTTGTCCTTCTTTCTTTCCTTTCCTCCTTCTTCTTTAGCCCGCACTGGCTTTATGTGCCCCTTCTTGTTGCAAGCATGACAAATCACATTATTGTTAAAACTTGAATTACCACTATTTTTACCTCTTGAAGAATGGGACCCTTTCTTGCATCTCTATTCTTGAATTCCTTTGATTTTCTAAGGAACTTGACAAGATGGGCCATCTCACTAGCCGAATCTTCGTCACTACTTGACTCACGCTCCGACTCGGATGATGATGACACCTCTTTCCTTTCTTTCTTCTTCTTTTCTTTCTTCTCCACAAATAGAGCTAAGCCCTTTTCCTTAGAAGACATGTTAGTTTGCTCATGCAATTCAAACTCACAAAATAGTTCATCAATTTTAATTTGCGAAAGATCCTTAGTTACCTTAATGGCATCAACTATAGAAGTCCATAAAGAATTTCTAGGAAATGCTTGTAAAATATACCTTACCAAATCCCGGTTGTCAACTCGCTCACCTATGATATGGAGTCCGTTAACAATTTCTTTGAACCTTCCATGCATTTGACTTACGGTTTCATGCATCTTCATTTGGAAGGCTTGAAGTTGTCCAATTAGTAGGTCCTTCTTGGCCCTTTTTGACTCCTTGGAACCTTCATTTAGCTCAACGAGCTTTTCCCATAGCTCCTTGGCGGATTCGAAAGGCCCCACCTTGTTGAGTTGCTCCATTGTAATCCCGCATTGGATGGTGAGTACGGCTTTTGCATTTGACTCGAACTTCCGGTTCATCTCCCTTGTCCAATCCTTGCTTGGAATAGGGTTTCTATGTTCATCCACCGGTTCCTCGAAGCCATCTACAATACTATGCCAAATTTCAATATTGCTCATTAAATAATACTTCATTCTACCTTTCCAATACGCAAAATGACTCCCATCGAAGAGCGGTGGCTTGGCGGTGCTATATCTCTCTTGAAGAGCCATTGATGTCTTGGTTGATGGTGAGATCTTCCAAGCTATCCGGGCTCTGATACCACTTGTTGGAACCCTTGGAATGGCTAGAGGGGGGGTGATTAGCCTTTCTTTCTTTCTACAAAAATGTTAGCGGAAGCAATACAAATATAAACACAAATAAAAGCAAGAAACAAAGCTAACACTCGATGTAACGTGGTTCGGAGATGATGCTCCTACTCCACGGCAATCCGTAAGGTGGATTAGCCCTAATCAATCTTCACTAGAACCTCCTTTGGATGAACCAAGGTGGAGAAACCTTATCTTACAATGGACTCCTCTTCTTTACAATGATGGAAGATTAGGATTAGAGAAGAGGAGGTTTTGAATTGCTAAAAACACTTGGAAAGCTTGGTGAGCATGTAGGTGTAGTTGGGAGCAAGAGCACTAGCTTCACCAAGCTCCCCATGGCCCCTTTTTATAGAAGAGGGTTGTTTTTCCCTGCTGGATCACCGACCGATGCTTACCATCACGATCGGCTAAGCCAACGGCTCAACGCGATCTCGCGAGATTCATAGCTGCAATCTCCAACGGCCAGTGATCACCGATCGATCCTCCATCACCGATCGATGGGGTGATCACCGAGTGATCAAGGCAAGAGTGCGACCGCATTTTGTGGCGATATTCCTTGATCACCGATCGATGTCCTTGTCACCGATCGATCACGTGATCCGACTACTCTGCCAAGGCACCGATCGATGGTTAGGGTTTCATCCCCGACTACCGAACGCTCGACGCCGATCGATACATCGATCACCGATCGATACTCATCAAGTATGAGTAATTCATACTTGATTTTATACCCTAGACCTAGACTCAACCTTCTAGCTCCTCAATAAGCCTTGCGCCTTCAGGATCCCTCCGAGTCCGCGACTTGTTCATCCTTTACGCTTTGCTTCCAAGAGCTTCCTTCGGTTTCGTCATGTCTTGGGTTGCCAAATGCTTGGACTTTACGCCGTCAAGACTACAAGCTTGGACTTATGCTGCCAAGACTTTACTTTGGACTTCCTTTGCCAAGGTTCACTTGGACTTTACGCTGCCAAGACTACAAGCTTGGTCTTACGCTGCCAAGTCCATCCCTTGTACTTCCTTTGCCAAGATCATACTTCGACTTCCTTTGCCAAGATCATACTTGGACTTCCTTTGCCAAGATCATACTTGGACTTCCCTGTCACTTAAACATTTTCGTAATTAGATCACAAGATATTGCCTAACTTAGATGATTATCCAAACATCAAAACATATATAAATGCTTGGAGCATTGTTGCACCAACACTAGAAACTCTTGACTTAAGTATTCACCACCTCGATCCGATCGAAGTATTTTAATACTCTTGTCATGTTGTTTCTCTACTTCATTTCTGAATTCTTTGAACCTTTCAAAGACTTCATACTTGTGTTTCATCAAGAACACATACCCAAACCGTGAGTGATCATCGGTGAAGGTAATGAAGTAGCTATAGTCTCCTAAAGCTTGAGTTGACATAGGTCCACATACATCAGTATGTATTAGACCTAGCAACTCTCTACTCGTTCACCTTTTCCTATAAAAGGTAACTTAGTCATCTTGCCTTTTAAGCATGATTCACATGTATCGTATGAATCCAATTCAAACGATTCCAGAATTCCATATCGGTGTAATTCGGACATACGTTTCTTGCTTGTATGGCCAAGACGACAATGCCACATGTAGGAGTCTCATTGATTATCCTTTCGTGCACGCTTGTTGCTCGCTTCGATATTGAAAATGTCACTGGATACGTCCAACGTATAAATACCATTGCTCAAAGTTCCAGTTCCATAAAGTACGCCATTCAAAGTTATATAACAATAATTGTTACTAAACGTCAAATGGTAACCATTTCTATTTAAGCAAAAAATAGAAACAATGTTCTTTATTAGAAAAGGAACACAATAACAATTGTCCAGTTCTAAGACTAGTCCACTAGGGAGCTTCTGCAAATAAGTTTCGATGGCGACCGCAGCAACCTTTGCTCCATTGTCAACTTGCAAATTTGACTCCCCTCTGACGAGTCTTCTTCTATTCCTTAGCCCCTGTATGTCATTACATATATGTGAGTCACACCCAATATCTAATACCCAAGTGTCTAAGGAAATAAAATGACAATCAATAACGAAGATACCTGAAGAGGATGGGGGCATCGGATGCCTTCTTCTTCTTCACGGACTCAAGATAAATCTTGCAGTTTCTTCGCCAGTGGCCTTTCTTGCCACAATGATGGCAAGTGCCCTTTTGTGCTAGTTCTGCCTTCTTAGCCTTCTTGTTCTTCCCTTTCTTCTGTTCATTTGCCTTCCTCTTAGAACCTTTCTTTGAGGAATCAACTAACAGAACCGCCTTCTCCTCATGCTTTACAGAAGGCTCCACAGTCTTCAGCATATTGAGGAGCTAAGGAATAGTGGATTCTAATTTGTTCATCCGATAGTTCATCACAAATTGTGAGAAACTCTTGGGCAAACAATACAGAATTAAGTCAATACTTAATTCATAATCCATCACAAATCCCAGGGTGGCCAGCCGCTCGATGTACCCGTTCATCTTTAGCACAAACTGCACTACAGACGAACCTTCTTGCATCTTAGAGGCGAAGAGGAGCCTGGAGACTTCGAACCTTTCAGATCTCGCTTGGTCATCAAACAACTCATGAAGATGGAAGACTATGGTATTAGCATCCATATGCTCATGCTGCTTTTGCAGCTCAGGTACCATCACAGCTAGCATGATGCAACTCGCCAATTGAGAATCTGCCACATGTTTCTGATAGGCCAACAATTGGTCTGGAGTTGCATCGTCCCTAGGATGGTTGGGAAGAGGCTCTTTAAGAACATACGCTAGCTTTTCCGCCTTGAGAACAATTCTCAAGTTTCTAAGCTAGTCCAGGAAGTTAGGCCCAGTCAATTTGTTTGAATCCAAAATAGTGCGCAAATTCAAAGACGTCATGATCAATCGATTAACCTAGAAATACAAAACGAGCATATATGAGAAAATGATTTTTAAAATGCATCAACATACATTTATAAATCCCATTCATTTTTCGAATTTCAAAAACCCCAAAATCACTTCGGGAGATCGTAGGTCCATCTCTGAATGGGCTGATATCCAACATAGATATGAACAACCTTGGAGAGAGTCCAACAAGCCATTCATAGCTACAATGGTAGGTATCATATATACCGATTGCATATCACATATATGCAACTATCACAATGTGCTATCAACTAATTGAATGTTCACACATACATTGGGTTGTTAACTCAATAACAAGTATGCATCATATGCATAGCACCCAACTTCACCTCCCTTCACATCGACCTTGGAGAGAGTCCAACAAGCCGATGCTCCAGGTTAAAGCCAACCCATTAATCGAGAAATAGTTTTAATATGGTTAGAGCGCATTCAACCAATTAGCCCGACTTGGAGAGAGTCCAACAACCAAAGCTAACGATTGACCTCTGACTCTTACCATATTAGTATTAAACTATTCCATAGTTTGAACATGTTCAGGTTCGAGCCGGGCTTGGAGAGAGTCCAACAACCCAAACAAGAAAAAGAACTCTGGTTCTAACCATATTAATGGAAGGTGTAGACTTTAATATTGAGTAAGAGTTTTTATGTCTCATCCTCTTTGCATGCAAATAACTATTATCTACATGACATGACATACATGACATACATCTACATTTCACGACATACATGAAATAATGATATGCATTTAATGCAATTACATGACATACAATTATGACATGTACAAAATTTCTTTATATGTCATAACTATTTATGGAAATAAAATATGTTTAAGATTTTATTCTCCAAATCAAATCATGATTAAATTAGGAAACAAATTTCCAAATCAAATCACATATTTTATTTGTGGAAAGTGTTGATTAAGGAAAGTCAATTTAGGAAATAAATTTTCTAAATCATTAAAACTACTTATGGAAATAAAATATTTTAATATTTGATTTCCCAAATCAAATCATGATTAAATTAGAAAATAAATTTCCAAATCTAATCAAATATTTTATTTATGGAAAATATCAATTTCCATAAATACTTCTAACTTTCCAAAAGTAGAAGATTTCCATAAATACTTCTAGACTTTCCAAAATTAAAAATTTCCATAAATACTTCTAACTTTCCAAAAGTAGAAAATTTCCATAAATACCATTACGACTATCGCAAAATAATTTTACGATTATATCGAAACACAACCTGGGCTCTGATACCACTGTTGGGTTTCCAGCACTGCGGCGAGTGTGTGTTCGAACATGTTTCGTAAACATGTGCACAACGGAAGAAATAAAAATAATAAATCTAATTTATTACAATACACACACCACACGCATGCATAGTACAACATATGTAGACATAATCGTAGTTTCAAATTTTGCAATAAAAGGAAATTTATTCTACGTATACCTGACGTATCACGTGTAGCGGGAAAGACATCAACCGGAGCGATCCTCGCTAGAATCGTCTCTATGCGTATCCACGCCGAGTATCTTCGGGATGACTTCACAAAGTCATGAGCCTCGTCTTCGTATGAGTCACTAGCCTCGTGTCGAAGACGATGTGATCAAGAGAAGATCACAATCCGAATCAAAATTCGGATTCAAAACGAGTCCTCAAAAACTCGCTTCTCCAGAGAGGTATTCGTCAACCGTTTGACGAATCCTTCGTCCTCCACCTATGAGGATTACTGGAGATTGAATTCCCGGCAAAGAAGCCGCTGTCGGAGCTCCAAAAGTCGTCCAAACGACGCTCCGACACAAAGGAAACAAGCTGTCCAGAAAACTGGACAGCTTGGTGGAGGAGTTTGCGTCGGCCAAAGAGAAGAGGGCCAGCAAGTCCTTGGTCACCGGAGCCAAGGATGATCACCGGAGGGTCGTCGGAGGATCTCCGACTGAAGCTTGGACGCCGACAACAAGCTTGGACGGCGGCACAATGGTGGGCGGTGGCTAGGGTTTGGGCGCCGACCACAAGAGGAGAAGGAGAGGGTGGGCGACACCTTTGGGGTTGCTTGGATTAGGTTTTCACAAAACCCTTAAGCCCTATTTTATAGAGAACAAATTCTCCTAATGGTTATCGGATCATAACCAAAAGCCCGTTAACCCGCTCCATTAATTTAAGTTAAAATAAACCAAATCGATTTGGTCTATTTTAAGTTAAAACGAACCGAACCAACTTTGGTTCATTCATTTAAAATAAACCAAACCAATTTGGTTCATCCATTATGTCTTCATAAGACATGACCCATCCACACTTCCATTGCGACTGAAACGATTTCATGCTCGCTCCTTGTTTGGTTCAACCAAACTTAGTTTCTCTCGGTCTGAGAATCTCATTCTCAAGCTCGTTTTAAATCCTTCGGATTACGCTCATTGTGCGTGTGACCAAATAGGTTCTCGGTTTATGTTAGCCATCTATAATTAACCATTAATTATAGAACGATCACGAGTGACACCTAGTAGTACATCATGATCCCCAATTAATCGAAAAGATCAACGGTTGATCCAGAACTATTTTTGAAAACCCTTCAGCGGCTACAATGAATCGTGCCCCATTCCCTTCACTCATCTTATACCCACTTGGTTCGGGACTTGGTCTATTGTGTCAGTCCCCACTAGGTTGACTACATCACACCTAGCCCAAGTATCATTTCCTCGTCCTACGAATTCTAGTTACTGCACATGTATCCAAGAGTATCTTACTCTAAACATGTAATACTTTGGCCAAAGACTTTAGTAACAATCTGATGAGAGGCCATGGGTATACATCTCCTCGCAAGGAGTGGTGAATCATTTATAGGCTATTCAAACACCTTCGATCACTTCGACTTATATCCAATCATCCCGGGTCCACATCTCCTCAGAGATGTTTGCTTAAGATGTCAAAGCATAAGTCTTCATGATCAAGATGACTTGAATACCGCAAGTCAAAGGAACATCGCACTTAAGCTGCAGTAAGAACTTCATTGACATATATATATATGCAGAGAACTATATGAAGTCTTACGGCTGGTCACTCCAATGAACTAGTTACCATAACTAGCATCCACGATTAACTCCGAACATCACAATGTCTCCAGCCAGTGAGTATCAGCTGCTTGGATACACCAAGGAGTATACCTCGTGCTAGTCTCGACAGATTTGATGGTGTCCTAATCCATCAATTCATCGATTAGGGATAATTCTGATACATCACAATTATACATGTAGAGATACTCAATAGTTGTGATCCAATCACAAATTCTCTCATGCTGTGAATTGTATCGTGGACATTCAGTAAATGAGTTTAAGATCTAATCAAATACATGAGAACATGTATACTCAAATAGTGAATCTTCATTTATCATATAATAGTTCAAACATAAGGCGATTGCCTTAGGACATCTCTCACATATTACTAACATATCAGTCGAATGAGATTATAGATCAGTCAATTGGCCAAGTGTTTGACACTCGGGAGCCTAGTTTACTCAGTGCAATCAACTGGGATTATAACTAGTCATTGGTAGTCGGTCGTGAGGCTTATTTGCTTAGCTAAAGTGTGTGGCGGTGGACTTTTATGTATGGACGGATCGATTGATAGCCTTTATGCGATTACCTGATTATTATGTAATCGACTATGAGGCATCAGTTGACTGCTGGTAAGGCCAGTCGACTATTGATGTATCCGTTTGGTAGATTCCAATATGGATGGAGTTGTTGTGAGACACCAGATAGGCTAGCAGTTGACTGGTGTCTTTTGGCAGTTAACTGCTAGGCAGAAATTCAGCCCGAGACATGCTTTAAAAGGAGCTCAATGGGAGAAGGAGAAGCTACCAATTTTTGGTGATCTTGAAGGAAAATTGTTGTCGCATTCTAGACCTTCCAAGCTCGTCCAAAGTAATCAGGTGCAAGCAATCAAAAGCTTTCTTTGTAAAGTGGTCTTTACTTCTAATTGTTTGTATTTGCTTTGTATTTCATTTTGGTTGTATTCTTATTATTGTAAGACCTTGTAAGAGGTTTCTCTATCTCCGGTGTTATACCGAGAAAGAGAAGTTTGATAGTGATGGTGTGTATCACTAGAGCTCAACTAGAGCTCGACCCGTGGAGTAGGAACCTTAGTTCCAAACCACGTTAAATCTCTTGTGTTGTGCATGTATTTTGTCTTTATTTCTATTTGTATTGTATTTACGCTGCATATAATATTTTTTTAGACAATCACGATAGACGAAATCACAAAAGACGTTATTCACCCCGTTTTAGTGTGACGACCGATTCCTCTATAGTATTGTTGTTGTATAAGCTCCATGTGAGTACAAGAAGATTTTCTCCACTTTGGTGTTCATCCAAAAGAGAAGATAGTGAAATCTTGTAATAGGAGTGATCTGCCTTAAGGTTTTTTCGTGGAGGATGAGTTTTATCTCCGAACTATATTAAACCTTGTGTTGTGAGTGATTGTCTTTATTTTTTATTTATGCTTTATTATTTCTGTTATGTATAACGAGTTTTGTAGATGAATATGAAAGTGAAGCTATTCACCCCCTTTATGCATCAAATAGTCTCCAACAGTTTATTTTTATATATAATTACAAATTAAAAGATATACTATTAAAAATATATTATTCATAGTGTGTATTAAAATATATTATTAAAAGTCTACTATCCACAACCCTCATTAATGTTAAAATCTACTATTCGCGTAATAGTGTACGTTATTAATTAATGCCTTGTATAAATTTCTCTCTACCGATCCCTATTCCCATATTAATCCCTTCTCCTTCCGTCGCTTCTCTCTGGCTCCCGAACAGATCACCACCCCCCTCTCCCAAGCGCCGCCCCACTCCGTCGCTTCTCGTCAGTGATCGCGGCCTCCCCTCTCCCAAGCACCACTGCACTCCGCCACTTAGGTGAGACAAGAACAAGCGAAGGGAACTGGAGAATTCCGAAATTGGCATGCCTCCCAAATCGGTGGTCTCCTCCGCCAGCTCTGCCTCCGGCGTCTAGTACCGTCAGATTGCAGTTCGGTCGATCCCTTTCTCCACTTCCTCAGGTTCTTACAGCTTCTGCCTGCTGCACACATTCGCCTGAAGCTTCTCACGTCCTGGCCCTGCCCTCCCCGATGACTGTATTCTCGCTCGTCCTCCTCACCCACTTCACCGTTGTCTCTGGTCTCATCTACGATGTCATCTTCGAGTCACCTGGCATCGACATCACCCTGGACCACTATGCCGACACTGTATGCCCCGTCATCTTTCTTCCTGGCCTCTTCAATGGACAGTACACCATCGAAGGCCTCTCCTCTTGGTTACTGTTCGCCTCGGCGGCGTCCGCTGCATCCTAATGGAACTTTCCCTAGACCGCAACTGCATCCGCATCATATGCCTTTCCTTCACTTCCTTCGGGATCCTTGCCATGATCACCTTCTACATCATGTGCATACTCTTCATCTACATATATGTCTCCAGATACCTTTCGTGATGAGTTGATGAGGTGCTATATTCTTGGAGGTTTCCCGTCCTTGTTGGATCTATGATGAGTAAATGCTATGTCAAGCTCTTTCTGTTATACATGGTGCTTCATGGTTTTAAGCGTTAGCATTGACTGTCGTTTGATGTGATTATTGACTTCGATTTTGCTAGATTCTCGTGAAATTTATACGAAATTGTTATTGTTCTGATACTTGATAAGGATAACTTTCACCTTCTTCTCGAATCAATTTTTGTTGGGGGATTTTGATACTTTCTTACTGGTTGCATAAACTCGACCAACAATTCTCTGTTTCTATTTTGATGTTTGGCTTACCATTCTACTTAGGTAACTAAATCAGTCGCTTAGACCAGCTTGAATTTATTGCATGGCAGATACTGAGTTGGTTAGTGATCATAATTTCAAACTTCGGCCAACATCCTTGTATTATCTTATTTCGAATTTAGCTTGCTGACTTCATGTCCTCATTGTGGTAGTAGTAGAACTTTAACTCCTGCAATTTGTACTTTGGTCAAATTAAACATCACCTAAGTATTTTTGTCAGGTGTAATAAATTATGCAGCGTTCAGGGTGTTCACTACCTTTACTGAGTTTTGAAGTCCTCAGTAGCACTTATTGGCGAAATCATACTGATTAGTTTATCAGGATGTGTGCAATTAATGATATACCTCAAACTGTCAATTATCTTTGAATATTTCAATTGTGATATGGTTTCACCATAGTCCTTAGCCAAATACAAGTTTAAGTTCATGGGTGTTTTCACAGCAGAAAGATCATAAGTATTAAATTTTGTTAGCACCGTCTCAATATAACGAGACTATGAAAGGATAATTCCTTCTAAAGTCTTGATAATCTTAATCATGAGTATAATATTTGTTATATCCATGTCTTTCATACTAAAGTTTTTTATCAACATCTTTTTCATAGTTATGAATATATCATGAGTACTCCCTATAATGAGCATATTGTCTACATATAGACAAATAATAACAAATGAGTTAGGTGTGTTTTTGATATATATGCATTTGTCACACTCATTAATTTTAAATATGTTTGACATTATAGTTTTGTCAAATTTCTCGTGTGACTATTTTGGTGCTTGTTTTAGTCCATAAAGTGCTTCACGAGTCTGCACACTTTATTTTCTTATCTTGGAGCCACAAACCCTTCAAGTTACTCCATATATATTTCTTCTTCTAATTCACCATTTAGAAAGATTATTTTAACATCTATTTGATGTATCTAAGGCTATGTATTGCAACAATAGCAATGAGTACTCGAATGGATGTGATTCTTATTACCGATGAATATGTATTGAAGAAGTCAAGACCTTCATTTTATTTGAATCCTTTAGCTACCAGCTTTTCCTTGTAGTTGTCAATAGATTCATCAACCTTATATTTCCTCTTTAGAATCTTTTACATCATAAAGGCTTGATTCCAAGTGAAATATCTATCAATTTTCCAGTATGATTTTGTATGATGAAATTTATTTCACTATCGATGGCTTCTTTTAAAAAAGGAATCTCAAGACTTGACAAGGCTTCGCTTATTGTCCTTGATTTATTTTCCAATATATAATTCATAAAATCATAACCAAAAGAGTTTTCTATTTTAGTCATTTTACTATGTCTTAGTTCTTTATTATTTTCAAGATTATCTAAATTTGTTGTTCTATGACTTTTTTTTATTTGAACTTTCTTCTTTCATCACTTTGCAAGGAAAGATTTTCATCCTATCTTAATTTGTTTTGACTTAGGCACTTTCACCTTAGCCAAATACCACTACACTTTCAGATATTTGTAGAAAGATTTATGACCCTTCCATAACTCATAAAGAGTTTTATCTTTCTTTTTGTGAGAAATTTTATTAAGAATATGAATTACCGATAAAATAGCTTCCTCTTATAAATTTTGGGATACGCTTGAATTGATTAACATAACAATCATCATTTCTTTAAGAGTTCGATTCTTACACTCAACAATCTCATTTGATTGAGGTAAGTAAGGTGTTATTGTTTAATGAATAATGACACATTCTACACAAAATTCATTAAATGAACCATCATATTCTTCTCCTCGATCACTTAAAATTATTTTAATTCGTTGACCGATTTGATTTTCAACTTCATTCTTATAATTTTTGAATACTTCTATGACTTCATCTTTTTCTTTCACTATACACATAACAATATTTAGTACAATCATAAAAAAAAGTAACAAAGTACTTTTTGCCTCATCTAGTTTGTACAAAATTTAAATCACATATATCAGTATGAATTAACTCTAAAGGAGTCGTGCTTTTTTCCATCGAATGGAAAAATAACTTTGTCATTTTAGCTTTAACACATATTTCACATTTATATGTTGAATCAACATTGATTGTTGACAATAAATTTAAATTCACAAGTCCTCACAAATTGTTATCATTTATATGTTAAGTCTAACATGCTATAAATTAGAACACTCTGTCAAATAAGTAGAATTTATAATTTTATTACCATTGAAGTCACGATATACAACTATTACATTCATTTTGAATAGACAGTTCTCCATGTACCCTCTGCCTATGAATTGATCACATTTTGTCAATACAAATTTGTTAGATTCAAATACTAACTTGAAACCAACTTTGATAAGAGATGACCCTAACACTAAATTCTTTCAGATGTCGAGAATATGAAGCATATCAATTAGTGTCAGTTTTTTGCCTGATGTCATCTTTAATATCACTTTGGCCAATCCAATATTATTTGAAGTTACAAAATTGCCCATGATTAGGTTTCTCCCACTAATCGAGGTATAAGATGCAAATTGAGCCTTGTTAAAGCTATGTGTCATGTAGCATTGGTTGCCTTGGATTCTCCACCAAGTTGGCTTTGAATACAATAATGATCAAGTCTAATTCTGGCATATCTATTGGCACTGTCTTATTTTTAGTCACGTACACTTGAGTTACTTTCTTTGAAAGTCAACAGTCTTTGGCTTTGTGATTTTGTTTACCATAGTTGTAGTACATTCCTTGGAATTCCTTGGTCTTCCCTTGGCTTTGTCCTTTGTCGGGATACTTTCTCTTTTTGTCAGTATTTGGTTCCATCAGATTTTCCTTAGCATGCATAGGCATTTTTATTGATTTTGATTGCGTGCGATTATCTTCTTCAATCTGCAGTCTAAGAATCAGATTTTCAAGTTTTATCTTCTTTCGCTTATGCTTTAGATAATTTTTGAATTCCCTCTACGAAGGTGGGAGTTTCTCGATTATCATAGCAACTTGAAAGGGCTCATTCATTGTCATGCTCTCAATATGCAAACTATGTAGGATCAATTGGACTTGAGTCATCATAGTTTTGGAATCAATCATCTTAAAGTCTAAGAATTCGTTGATGAATTTCTTCAATCCGTCATCTTTTGTTTTGTACTTCTTTTCAAAAAATTCTCATAATTCCTTTGTAGTTATCATGGGACTATACAAATTGTATAATGTGTTGTCCAAGCCATTGAGGACATAGTTTTGACATAAGAAATCACTATGTCCCAAAACATCAGATGCCACCCTCTTCTCTTTATTAGTTTCACGAGAAGAGATGGTGGGGGCATCTTCACGTAAAAACCTTGTAAGGTTCAATGTGGTTAGGTAAAAAAACATCTTTTGTTACTATTTTTGAAATCAATACTAGTAAACTTTTCTAGTTTCTCATCATGTAGTGGTGGAATAGGGTTCGTTTATGAAGAATCCATAGTAGATTGTATGGAAAAATTCATCTTAAGATTATTGGGTTTTGGTGAAGGTGATGCAATCTGAGCGCAGACATAATGATGATATAACACCACTGAGGCAAAGTCAAGGCTAGAGTCGGACTCTATCTCCTTAAGAAGAATTTGCCCCACACACAGTGCTCACGGAATGTGACAATCGTCTCTCAAGATACAACCACTTTATTTTATGATAGTAACACTGCAGATCGCAAGACCTCCAAACTGAAGAAGCTTCTAAAACTCTCTAGAATGCAAGTATGAAATTCAATGCTTGCTTTTCTTTGAATTGGAATGAATTGGATGATTCAAATGAGAGAGGGAGGGATCTAATTTATACTTTGTGAAGGGGTAGAGGAACCTCTTGGTTCAATTAAATCTCATCCATCTAGTTTAATTGGACTTTCCAGATTGCATCCCTTCCCAAGAAACACAATGTCCCTTTATTTGAGTTCATTCATTTTGAAACGAATGGCTCAGATTGTGTCCCAATTGAAAGAGCACTTTGCCTCTTTATTTGGATGCATTTAAGTCTTACATTTTGAATTCAATGGTTAAGATTGAGCTATACAAAGGGCACTTATGCCTTCTTATTTAGATGAACCCGATTTGTGCATCTTAATTCGACGATCCAAATTAAGTCATAATTAATTTCTCATTCAACCAAAATTTATTTTGAGAAAAATAATCTACTCATTGTAAATTTATTAGATGGAACCCATTTAATTTATTGACTAAAAATCAATGTCCAACATCGACGCTCAAGTTAGTTTCGAGGAGAGAGAGATAATTAGAAAGGAAAAGTAGTTTGAGTTAATCTATGTGCTTCCTCTTCCCCTCTTAACACCATCACCATTACCTTATATAGTAGTGATCTCTCTACATAAGAGATTTGTAATCGCGTTCTTCGTAACAACCACATTTTTGAGGCGGCTAGTAATCCACTATAACTGTCATGCCTTTTGGGGTTGTGATCGCATCCTTTGGAGCAATGGTCATTTCCTTTGGTCTGCTAGCAGTTTGCATAATGGTTTCATCTTTAGAAGCAACTAGTGATTTGTTATAACTATCATGTCCTTTGGGATAGTGACTATCTTTTGGACTACTAGATACCTGGGCTCGACTTGGATGTGACTCAAATTGACTTGGATATGACTTAGTTAGGAGTCTTCCCACTTGACTAGAGCTCATATATGAGTTGTTATCTTGAACCAAGTCCCTTTTTCAACCCACCGACCTCACTCAAGTTCCTGTCTAAAGTCAGACAGATTGAGAGCCTCATTGGCTAAGTCATGGAGAGGACTATATTGACTAAGTTATGGATCTTGCTATGTGATACCATTATTTTTACTATATTATAAGTCTCCCCTTAAGTTTAGTCAAAGGAGGAAATAATTTGACTGACTAGATAGTTGCTATAGTAATTCTACAATCAGTTGACTTCAAGGTCCACATGATAAGTATTTTTTGAGAAAGGAGATGACCTTGTCCCATTGTGATATGGTCACATTTTGGGGTATCTTTCACCGAGTCTTCAGGAGAGGTGGAGTTCTTACGACCACAACAGTATCCTTGCCAATATTAACATGTGTAAAAAGAGACTGTTGCTACGGTTCTCGGCTTTGACCCTCCAATGCTTAAGTTAGATAAGGAAGATGAAGATGAAAAAGAAAATAGACTTAAAAGTCCAAAGATTAGAGGCAAAGAGAGCCTTTACCTTAACCTTCCCTTATATATCACCTTGGAGGGAATCTTTGCATGTTGGGGTTAGCCTCTAGTAACCTCGCCCGTTGAGCAGTTAGAGGACAACCTCTGCCAGGAATCTCCATGTGCGGAGCACGAGTGGATGAGGATTATCGTGGAGACATGCCGTTGGAGGATCATTCGTACTTTGTACAAGAAAAGGATATTCTGAATGGTCTCTACCTTCCGAGTGTTTCTGTACTTGACTCAGCCTATCTTATCTATTTGATTCTTCTAAAGTTGCCTTCACCTCCGACTCGGACTACTTTGGTCTTAGACCCTTCCCAAATTGCCTTTGCTCCCAACTCGTCCTACTATGGTCTTAGACCCTTCCTGAGTCGTCTTCTCTAATGAGTCCTTCTAGGGTTAGGCATTCACCTCTTATTTCATCTTCGTGACCTCTCCTCTCCTCTTACCTTTTCCCCTTGTTTGTGTAGGATCGAGTGAACCGAGAGAGGGGGGGGTGAATCTCGGTATTTTGTAATTTTAAATTAATTTTATATTATTCTAATCAGAATATGCAACGGAATATAAAGACAATTATCAACATAGACAATTTATTTGGTTCACAATCCGGACTGGGTTGCTACTCTAAGGCCCGTAGCTCTCCTGCGAGCTACCTCGATGGGCAATCCACTAAATACCCTCCGACTCGAGAACTCTCGACTTCAGAGGGTTTCACTTTTTACAAATGATGAAGAAGGGTAACACACTACCCACTCTTCTTAAACTTAAGTGCAAAAGCGAAATAATAAATTAAAAATAAAGTACAATGCTTTATATTGACACTAAGAGATTGTAGAGATTGTTGCAGTGTGTTGGAAGGTCGTCTTGTTGTGGAATGAAAATTTAGTGGACGAGCAAGTATTTCGGTAGCACTTCGACGTTGATTGAATGTTGATATCGAGTTCTGGTCGAGCATGACTTTTATAAACTCTTTCCAATCGACTGGAATGCCTTCCAGTCGACACCACATCAGCCCGTCGATATGGTATTCGTGGTCTTCCAGTCGATTGAATCCCCTTCAGTCGACTCCACGTCACTCGGCTCCCCATCGGAAAATTTCTCTCTTCAGTCGACTCAAACTCTTTAGTCGACTCAAGCCCTTTCCATCTGCGTCGCATGATCTTTGATTGATCACCAGTTGATCCTGCCAAATAGGTATCCAGTCGATTGATACATCTCCAATCGACTGGACTTCAGTCGACTTGAATCCATTCAGTCGATTGATTCCTGCAAAATAGAATTAGCACAAAACAAATAATATGAAATGTAATAGCAGTAGTAATACTGCTCGATCTCGACTACTAAGTCCCACGCGGACTTTTTCGTCGGATCGACGCCTAGCTTTGTCCCCCTATAGAGGACTCGGCCTCACCTCTTCACTCGAGGCTTACCTGCCGGCTACCTGTCGGACTTACCATCCTTGACATCCGATCTGACCCACCAGGGCTTCCATTAGCTGTCCGGTCTGCCTGACCCAGCTGGACTTTTTGCCAATTGTCCAGTCTCCTGACCCAATCGGTCTTCATGCCAGATGTCCGATCCACGTGACCCATCTGGACTTCATGCCTGGTGTCCGGTCCTCCTGATCTGTCAAGATTCATGCCTATTATCCAGTCAACAAGACCTACTAGGACTTCCTGTTAAGTCTGCACACTTAACACTTATATTAGATCACACGTGAGTCCTAACTATTACCTATAGTTCATACATCAAAACTAAGGAGTGATGCTTACTGCATCAACAATCTTCCCCTTTTTGATGTATGACAACACATTAGTTAAAGTTAGGAGAATCAAATACCAATCTCCATATTTAACATGTATTAGTAATGAACTTACAACTTTTGTAATGAATATTGATGCATAAATTTAACCATGTATAACATGCATTAATCCTTATCAACTTTTTGCATCTTCTCTAATTTTATCTCTCTAATTATATCTCTTCTCTCCCCCTTTGGCATACATCAAAATAAGGGTGAAATTAAAGATTTATCACACTTTCAAAAACTACCCTTGAACAATTTAACCTTTTCAAAAAAATTTCAAGAATTAACAACTTTTCCTTGAATAACAAATTTTCAAACATTTTCAGAAACTCCTCCTGAAAAATTTAATAATTTTAAAAAGTTTTTCAAAGTATTCACAAGTCCCCATGAAAAATTCAAAATTTTCAAACATTTAAAAAAAAACCTTCATTCAAAATTTTTCAAACATTTTCAAAACTCCCCCTTAAAAATTTCAAAGTATTCACAAGTTTATATGAAAAATTCAAAATTTTCAAACATTTAAAAAACTCCTCAAAAATTTTCAAACTTTTTCAGAAACTCCCCCTGAAAAATTTAATAATTTTAAAAAGTTTTTCAAAGTATTCACAAGTCCCCATGAAAAATTCAAAATTTTCAAACATTTAAAAAAAACCTTCATTCAAAATTTTTCAAACATTTTCAGAACTCCCCCTTAAAAATTTCAAAGTATTCACAAGTTCACATGAAAAATTCAAAATTTTCAAACATTTAAAAAACTCCTCAAAAATTTTCAAACTTTTTCAGAAACTCCCCCTGAAAAATTTAATAATTTAAAAAATTTCAAACAATTTTTTTTTAATTTGATGCACAAATGATAGGGAGTGAGCCCAAGCATGAATTCCTATTACATTTAGCTTTTGAAGATACACATCTAAAAATTATCCTTAAAGCAAATGTCCAACTTTTTCTAGCTCAAATGATATAGAGTAAATCATCAAGCTTTGAGTTGTAGTCAGTCACCGAAGTGATCGATTTACTTTTGTAAATCCCATGTTGGTTCATGTCGATGCACTTGATCTACATCTGAAATCTAGGGGTACAGTCCTAACATCTCATGCCCATCTTCGTGGCTCAGTACACAAACAGGTAAACCTATGTATTTGTGAGATGCGAAGGCTACCTAGATCTATAGGATCATGAATTCTAGATTGACCTATTCTAGAATATATTTTTTTAATTTTCTTACAAAAACAATATAATATTACTTTTCAAAATAATTCGGAATGGTAAGCAAAAAGAAAATTCCTAGTCTACCAAGCATAACCCTAATTATCTTCTAAGCATACTAAACTCAGCTTCCGGAAGTGGTTTAGTGAATATGTTGGCAAGGTTTGATTTGGACTCAACATAGTTGAGTTCAATGTTACCTTTCGCCACATGATCTCTTACAAAGTGATGTTTAATATCAATGTGTTTAGTACGTGAGTGATGAATTGGATTTTTTGTTAAATTTATTGAACTTATATTATCAACTAAAGTCTTTACTTTTTTGTAATCTAGTTCAAAGTCCTTAAGTGTATGCATCATCCATAATAGTTGTGCTACACATTCACCTAATGCTATGTATTCTTCTTCAGTTGTGGAAAGTGCAACACAGTGTTGCTTCCTACTGAACCAGCTTACTAAGCAAGATCCTAAGAGCTGACATCCTCCACTAGTATTTTTCCTATCTAGTTTACATCCTGCATAGTCCGAGTCAGAATATCCTATTAACTCAAAGGTACTAGATCTTGGGTACCACATTCCTACATTAATTGTTCCTTTAATGTATCTTAATATCCTTTTAACATGTGTTAAATGTGACTCCTTAGCACATGTTTGATATCTGGCGCACATGCTTACTGTAAATAGTATGTCAGGTCTACTTGCAGTTAAATAAAGTAAACTACCTATGACACTCCTATAATACTTTAGATCTACAGATTTTCCTTCTTTGTCTTCATTTAATATTACATTTGTAACCATAGGTGGTTTAATGTCTTTCGCATTTTCCATAACAAATTTCTTAATTAACTCTCTTGCATACTTATTTTGATATATATAATTACCGTCTCTTGTTTGTTTTATTTGTAAACCTAGGAAGAAGTTTAACTCACCTACTAAACTCATTTCGAATTCTTGTTCCATTAGGGTGATAAATTCCTTTAACAAATTTAAATTTGTTGATCCAAAAACTATGTCATCTACATAAATTTGAGCAATAAAAATATTGTTGTTTAAGATTTTTACGAAAAGTGTTGAATCAATTTGACCTTGTCTGAAACCTTTAGAGCTTAAGTATGAAGATAGTCTTTCGTACCAGGCTCTAGGAGCTTGTTTTAATCCATATAATGCCTTTTTTAATCTATATACATGATTAGGATTTTCTAAGCTTTCAAAACTAGGAGGTTGACCTACGTATACTTCCTCTTTTATTACTCCATTTAAGAATGCGGATTTTACATCCATTTGGTATAACTTGAACCCTTTATTTGCCGCATACGCTAGCAACATTCTAATTGACTCAAGTCTAGCTACTAGTGCGTAGGTTTCATCACAATCTAGCCCTTCTACATGACTGAACCCTTTAGCTACTAATCTAGCTTTATTCCTTACTATTTCTCCTTGATCATTTAATTTATTTCTAAACACCCATTTAGTGTCTATTATTGATTTATTTGCAGGTGGAGGCACTAAGTCCCATACTCCATTTCTATCGAATTGTGCTAATTCTTCTTGCATGACTATTATCCAATCAGTGTCTGGTAAAGCCTCCTTTATTTTTTTGGTTCTATTTTTGATATTAATGTGATTTGACTTAAGTTTCTTAGAGCTGATCTGGTTTGAACTCCTAAGGTTGGATTTCCCAATACTTGATCTATTGGATGGTTAGGATTAATTCTAGATGTCTTCAGATTTTCTTCACATTGATTAGGATTAAGTTGTTCTTCTTCATAGTGTGTAGTTTTATTTAGATCATTTTGATTATTTTTCAATGTGTTCGATTGTTTATTAGTGATTTCTTCCTCATTAAATTTTACATTTGTTGTTTCTTCAATTTTTAGGGTTTTCTTATTATAAATCCTATAGGTCCGACTAGTGTTCGAGTATCCTAAAAATATTCCTTCATCAGTTTTTGAAGAGAATTTACCTAAATGGTCTTTTGTATTTAAAATAAATATTTTACATCCAAATACCTTAAAATATTTTGTCGAAGGTATTTTATTGTTAAAAATTTCATAAGATGTTTTGTCATATATTTTATTAATTATTACTCTATTTTGCACATAACATGCAGTGTTTATAGCTTCAACCCATAAGTAACTGGGTAGATTATATTCATTTATCATTGACTTAGCAGCTTCTTGTAAAGTTCTATTTTTTCTTTCTACTATACCTGTAAAATACGGTAAAAAAAATAATAATAATAATAGCCCTTGCTAATTAAGAATTAGCTTATGGAATTTTTAGGAATTTTTAGAAATTTTTCTGGATTCAAAAGGAGTCCATACGAGGAAGATTTAAGCTTAATTGGGGAGTTGGGTGACTTGAGTTAACTTGGACTGGACTTAGGTTAGCTTTGGTTTAGACTTGAGCTAGCTCAGTCAATTGGTTGGTTTTTAATGAAACTTTTCGAACCGAACCCCAAAACCCGATCCGCAGCTTCTTCCACAGATCGCAATCGCGCGATTTCCTCCTCCCCTCTCGCGGCGATTTCTGCTCCGTCTCTTTTTCCTTCGCGAGCTGGCGACTGCTGCTGCCGACGGTGGAAGATCCGACCATTTTCCTTTTGCTTCTTCCTCGCTTCTCGTTTCTTCCGAACCACAGCTGCTGCCGACGATTATTTCCGAAGGGAGATCCAGTTGTAGGGAGGGACGTCGAGCGGGCTTCGCCGGAGCATCTTGTCGGCCGCCAGCCTTTCTCGAGCCGAATCTCGCCTCCGCATTTTTCATCCAATTCCGACGGCAGCAACTCGCCACAATCGTCGGCATCTGGAGCTAGTCATTGCCGTTGATCTCCACCGTGAGCAGGCGGTACCAGCCGATCGATGTCGCTGCTTGGTCATCGGAGGTTACTTCGAGCGGGAGACCACCGAGTGTCGACCATCGTAGATCTCTTCTCTCTTCTCTCTTCTTCTGCCTTTTCCGTTGTGAGTTCGATCTGTTGTCGCCCCATCGTCGGCGAACATCCCCTTTGCGGCTGAGTGTTCAGGTTAGCCACAATTGGATCTGTGGATCAATCGACAGATTGTTGATACAACTTTTATGTTTCTGATTTTTGGTAAGTTGTTATTGATCAGTTGTGTGGACGATTGGGATTTCTGTGATTTTAACGAAGCTATCATCGCAATTGGAGAGGTAAGGTTTCCCAATGTGATTAAGCTAATGGATTTCTATGGGATGAGCATATTTGTTTTATTTGAATAAGGATGTTGGAAGTGAGGATCGGATGAAAACAGATATATATGTTGTGGTTGCAGAGTAAATGGTGAGTTTGCATGTTGAATTGAATTGGTAAGGCTGTAGTTCTCTTGGATGATTTTCAATCCATGATATAGTTCCTAATTTGTGTTGATCAGGATTGCAAACAATTCAATGCAACTATCATTGTGCTAGGTGGGGGCTTGGATCTGTGATTGCTTGCTTCTGACCTCGATGATAGCCAAGTGTTCTATTTCATATGGTAATGCTTCAATACCATTAATATGGATCTAACTAGTATTTGGGTTAATCTGATAATACACTTATTGTAGGAAATGGGTGATAAGTGTGATTTATGTGTGTAGAAGTTTGATAGAGATATGAGATTGATGTAGAATTTAATTCAATCATTAGATGTGAGACTGCACTTAACTGTATCCTATTGTTACAGGACTTTGATTGTGATAGATACATGGACGTGGAGATGGATAGCACGGAGTACATAGTAGGTGGGTAATATCTACCTGGTCCGGTAGTTTGATCAATTCCAGTGCATGATCTTGGATTTATGTTTATATCCGTTTACCTTAAATCCACTCTTATTTAATCGTATGCTTGTACTGCCTTTGACCCTTGAGATATATACTCTGTTACTTCATTGATTATCTAGCACGGATAGGAACTATAAAACCCTATTATGTGTTAGCTGATAGATGTTTAGTAAGTACATGTGGTTAGGGTTATTTTTATGACCTCAGTTATTCTTGGGTTGCATCACTAGGTTAGGTGATGAGTCCAAATTATGAGGTCGGTCGTTGTATCGTATACATATCAGTGTGTTAGTTTGACGGATCTATTTATCTGTACATAGGTAAATAGGTTGTGATTACGGATTTATCATCCTTGCATGGTTGACTTTTGGTTGACTAGGTCTCCCCGTGAGTTAGAGAGTGTTGCGAGGATTTGTGTGTGAGCTATGCATCATTACATTTCATGCATCTGACTGGCGGGTCTGCCTTGTGGTTGAGACGAGTCGTCAGTCATCCTGCCTCCCCGGCCACTCGGGGTAGTGGTTGCAGGGTTGAGGGCAGAGCATTGTTGTGCGTGCCATTCTCGACCACTATGGATGGTGGTAGCTGGAGATGCGCATTTGGCCACTGTGCGGAGTGGTAGTTAGCGCACTCACCCACTATAGACAGTGGTCGTGTGATGTGCAGTTGTCCTGGGTGCGGTGCTCATCTACTCATGGGTAGGGACGGAGCAGCTAGCAGTAGGGACCCCTGTGTGGGTAGCATATAGCTCTATGGCGGGCTAGCTACTGTTTCATACTACCCAACTCGGTCACTCGAGAGTGGTGGCGGCTGGAGTCGGGATAGTTGTCATGTCCTGCCACCTAGGCCACACTGGGGTCGTGGTAGCGAGTGGGGTGCGCAGGCATGACCATGCATATGCACTGATGATATATATGTATGCATGTATTTGATATATGTTTTACATATGCCTGTGAGATGATGCATTTGATTGTTGCATATGTTTGTTCATCATGTTACATGTCATTTGTATATTATATACTGCTGTGTGTTGAGCATGATACATGCGTTGATTCAGACTGTTATATGCATTTGATTAGCATCATGTCATTGTGTGATACGGACCGGGTTATTATACAAGTGATCATATACTGTTCATATGTCTGAGTATTGGTCAGGTATGGGATTGACCTGGTACGTTATATGGTTATGTTATAGTATACCTGTTTAGGATGATCTAGCATATGGCGTTACAGACCGTCAGATACATTGGTACATTACTTTATGTTCAGTTGATTAGTTTAGTATATATACTGAGTATGACTTTACTGTAGTTACTTGTTATTAGAGTTGGATAGAACTGTATGTCTATTGGACTCATGCTGTATACCTGTAGATCTTCACATGTATACTTGTAGATCTATCCTTATATGTTGTTCATGCACTTTCTATATATTACCCCTGAGTTTATACTCACCACCCCGGGACCCTGGGCTTCCTGTCGCCCAGATAACAGGTAGAAGATTCCTTGGACGTTTGGAGCTCCACCAGCTGATCCCATCTCACACCGGACGAATGGATATGTTTCCGTGTTGTTGTATCCTTACGGATTGTTGGTTTGGGTTTTTCCCTATATTGTTTCCGTATTTGTGATATACAGATGTGTTGTATGTATTTGGTCTTTGATTCGATTTCGGTTATGATTCTTGTCGTGTCAAGTCACTCCGGAGTGCACAGTTGGTCTTTGTATATTGTTTTATCTGTTGTATGTTTTCCGCTGCGTTTGATATGTTGATATCTGTGTATATCATATTATTGTTGTGGGCCTACGAGCCTTGTATTAACCCGATATGTTGCCACGTACAGGGGAGATGCCGTCCGTTTGCTTTTCAGAACGACATACTCTCGGGGTGTGACAATTTTATTGGTATCAGAGCCCTAGGTTGCGAAGTCCAATTTCGGATTTGATTTCGTTCAGACATCGAGTTTTGCTTTACTCGATTTTGGTTCGTGAGTTCTGGGATCTGACTGTTGCGGACATCTCCGAGCTACAAGGTTTAAGGTATGTTAATTGTTATTACATATCCTTCTATTAGTTATGCATTTAGTTGCTTATAACATGGATGACTTGTAGGATATTGGTTAGTATTCGTAACTGTGGTTTGTGTTGGCCGCGGGAACGACATGTTGAGGTTATTAGATATGTACCTGCTATCGAAAAGGTAATTACCTTTGAGAGCCGACTGATACCGAGTCGGAAAGCAGGGGTTAGGTAGTCACATCGCTTGTGGAGATCAAGGATTACGGTCCTAAGATTTTCACTAATTATGTTAGTCAGATCATTACCTATGGGGTAATGAACTGCGCGAGTACACTATCGCTGATGCAGATAGTAGAGGATTAGTTTGGAGATATTCATAGGGATTTTGTTCCCTGAAT
Organism: Wurfbainia villosa; assembly: GCA_025175895.1. Classification (NCBI taxonomy): domain Eukaryota; kingdom Viridiplantae; phylum Streptophyta; class Magnoliopsida; order Zingiberales; family Zingiberaceae; genus Wurfbainia; species Wurfbainia villosa. The sequence goes on from CM046008.1 coordinate 5,481,103, forward strand.
TGGTCGTTCTAGGTTGTATAACGTTGAGGGTACTTTTGAGTACTTAACTCGTGTTATACAGAGGAAGCTAAGTTAGCTGCATACCATTATCCGGATTTAGCCGGTACTTGGTGTAAGATATAGGAAATAACCTACGAAAAATAATATATCACTTGGTCACAGTTCAGTGATGTTGTGAGATAGTATTTCCCCACGTCATTCTCTTTGACTCATTGTCAGGGAATTCTTGGGCATCGAGTAGGGTGATCGGTTGGTAACGAAGGTACCATGCAGAGTCGCTAGACTTGCGGGGGGTACAACCACCTAATAGCCCAAGAATGTGATTGGGTTGGTTTTGGCCACCCACCGCTTTATTGGCTGATATTTTGATCAGATGATTGGATCTCCTACTAGATCCTACCGAAAGTGCATAGACCGAGTTAGGTGTATAAAAATGACTCCGTAGCTGGTGTTTTAAGAATTTGAGATTTGATAAGCATTTATTGCAAGTCAAATTATTGGAATTAGAAGTCTCCGAATGTTGGACAAAAAGGAGCAAGATTTGAGTTATGAGTCATGAGCTACTATTGGAGAGTTTTTCGATCATAGAAGACCGATTACATTGTCACAGCCTTCTCATGTTTATCAGCGAACTCAGAGGAAAGACTCCGAAAGGAGATTATGTGTGTGCAGTGCGGGTTACGACGAGACACAGAGCCAGATTATCCGATGGACCATTGTATCTGTTTCTACTATAAGCAGCCGGTATCTACGAGGAGAGTATGTACTTTGAAGACTCAGTTGAAGACTATGGATGATGCTTTCGAGAGGATGATCCACAACCTCGGAAGTCGAGATCATGACAGAAGATTAGGTTATCACATCAGCAGCGATCTACTACCCCAGATATAGTTGGAGTTCTTTGATACTTTTATCCGGAAGAAGTAAGTTACTCAGATCACCAAAGACATCTCGTAAGATTCGACATATCTGGACAACAACTATTACCTTCCCAGACGTAGTTATGATTTGTTCAGAGGAGAGAGAGTATATGACGATGGTCGTATCTATGCAGTATTCTTCAGTTGCAGCTATACCTTTCACAGAGATGGAGCGTGCTTTGATGTTGACAGTTCTTTAGTATTTTTCAGTCGGATGTGTACCCTTTGCTAGTACAACAGTGTTTATCATCTCCGTGCAGTTGTTTCAGTTTGTACCTCCATTTTCAGCAGTTGATTTCAGTTCCTCCATGATAGTCTTTTGCATCTACATGAGCTCAGCCGTCCAGAACAGATGTTGGACAAGTTTACATGATTACTCGAGAAGAAGTATAGAAGACCGAAGGATAGGTTCTTCGGGGTATTACTTTAGGTTATCCTATTTGCGGATATATCGAGGGATACTGGTAGTTTACAGGTATCTTTGTCTAGAACATTCTTGGATAGGGTTCGAAGGGTTCCTATCGACTTGTGGGTTGGTGATTTTCTCTACCGTCAGTTGAGATGTTGATCAACAATCAAGAAGTCAAGGGATACCCTTAGCCTTTACTAGACATACCTCCACTATAGACATATTCTTACGGATAGTTGGATTGTTGGAGCATTGGTATACTAGGACTCTCGGATGTACGTATAATCCGAGAGTATGCGGATGTAGTTACGGATGAACTCTCGAGCTTGCCATTGCATGGGCAAGTGGAATATACGATTGAGGTGATTTCGGGAATAGTCCTGATATTGGGGACCTCATACCGGGAGATGATTTTATTGGTATTAGTGTTGCTAAACACCATGGGAGATTTATCTTTCCTAGTGTTTCTTCTTGAGAAGACTCGTAACTCTTGTTAAAAGAGAGACAGACCTTTGAGGTTATGCATCGATTATCGATGATTTGAACACAGTAGTTGAGAATGAGTATCATTCGTTGTGGATAGAGGATCAGTTAGATCAGCTAAAGGACACCTGTGTATACTCTAGGGTTGATCTACGACTGGAGGTTTGATATTGTAGTGACTTAGTGTCATACAATTATCATTGTCGGTGTGATGATTGAGCTATCTGTAGCTTAGAGTAAAAGGGATACAGGTGTGTAGAAGACGATATTTCATACTTGGTATGAATTTTAGAAGATGTTGATAATGTTGTTAGACTTATCGACGATTTAGTCGTTCATGAATTTGAGGAATCAAGTACTCTTGGAGTATTTGAGATCGATTATCATCATATATGTGGAGGATATATTTATGGATATATTCTCAATCTTGAGGGAAGTTGTGGTTTCCCAAGATTGATTTGGTATTTACCGTAGATGTGGATGGGATGCACTAGCGATACTATATCATCGACTTGTGGGACCAAGAAGGTGATGGCAATCACCTGGTCGGAAGTTTGTGAAGCTAGGTTTCAAGGCCTAGACGGTGGTTGACTTTTGTGTCAGTGTTAGTTAATCCGTCCGATATGGATGGAAGGGTATTGTACGTAGATGCATCATTTCAGGGATTAGGAGCGATCCCGATGCAGTTGAATGAGACGTATATTATGTATGCTAGTTGAGAAACTAGCGAGATTAGTCATTGTAGTCTTCCAGTTACTTTCAGTTTTGGTGTGACAAAATGAATTTTGGACATTAGATTAATTTCTCTTGTGAGAATAAATCTCCGTCTCTGGGAAGGATGGTGGTTCCCAGAGTTGCATTCGCTTTAGGAAGAGTTGTTTCAGGAGACTCTTCATTCGAGAGTGATGATTTATTCGGAGTGTATCCGAAAATAGTGAGTATTGAGACGTTCCAGTTGGTGGAACGGTATGTGGGACATGGATGATTCCGTATTTTGATGTTGGGTATGCCAACAAGCAAAGGTGAATATTGTGATCGGTAGGGTTACGTACCGTGATGAAGTGGGAGCCTAATACGTTAGACTGTGTTGGGAGATTATCTAGAATTCGGAAAGGACTTGATCGGATTTGGGTAGTCGATGATCGATTAGCTAGGTCTGCTCATTTTCTTCCGAGCCGTAAGATGGACTCCGTTGGATCGCTTGATGAAATTATATCCATGGAGTAACTTTGAGTATCATTTCTGATAGGGATTCATGATTCACCTTACGATTCTGGCAAAGTTTCCCATCAGTTACGGGTATAGAGCTCCACTCTGGTATAGTTATTGACCTCTTAATAGGTTGACTGAGAGCGTATAAGAGCTGGAATGTAGTATTCGAGCTCAGTGCCCCACTTAGTATTTGACGTGTGTGACTTTCTCCGAAAACTTGAGATGATTGTTGTGACATCTTGTACTCGTACATAAGTCTGAAATTTGGGGACCAAATTTTTATTAATAGGGGAGAATGTAAAATACGGTAAAAAAAAAAATAATAATAGCCCTTGCTAATTAAGAATTAGCTTATGGAATTTTTAGGAATTTTTAGAAATTTTTCTGGATTCAAAAGGAGTCCATACAAGGAAGATTTAAGCTTAATTGGGGAGTTGGGTGACTTGAGTTAACTTGGACTGGACTTAGGTTAGCTTTGGTTTAGACTTGAGCTAGCTCAGTCAATTGGTTGGTTTTTAATGAAACTTTTCGAACCGAACCCCAAAACCCGATCCGCAGCTTCTTCCACAGATCGCAATCGCGCGATTTCCTCCTCCCCTCTCGCGGCGATTTCTGCTCCGTCTCTTTTTCCTTCGCGAGCCGGCGACTGCTGCTGCCGACGGTGGAAGATCCAACCATTTTCCTTTTGCTTCTTCCTCGCTTCTCGTTTCCTCCGAACAACATTCTGTAAGCGATTATTTCGAAGGAGATCCGATTGTAGGGAGGGGCGTCAGCGAGCCAGCGAGCATCTTGTCGGCCGCCAGCCTTTCCCGAGCTGGATCTCGCCTCCGCATTTTTCATCCAATTCCGACGGCAGCAACTCGCCACAATCGTCGACATTTGGAGCTAGTCATTGCCGTTGATCTCCACCGTGAGCAGGCGGTACCAGCCGATCGATGCCGCTGCTTGGTCGTCGGAGGTTACTTCGAGCGGGAGACCACCGAGTGTCTACCATCGTAGATCTCTTCTCTCTTCTTCCGCCTTTTCCGCTGTGAGTTCGATCTGTTGCCGCCCCATCGTCGGCGAACATCCCCTTTGCAGCTGAGTGTTCAGGTTAGCCACAATTAGATCTGTGGATCAATCGACAGATTGTTGATACAACTTTTATGTTTCTGATTTTTGGTAAGTTGTTATTGATCAGTTGTGTGGACGATTGGGATTTCTGTGATTTTAACGAAGCTATCATCGCAATTGGAGAGGTAAGGTTTCCCAATGTGATTAAGCTAATGGATTTCTATGGGATGAGCATATTTGTTTTATTTGAATAAGGATGTTGGAAGTGAGGATCGGATGAAAACAGATATATATGTTGTGGTTGCAGAGTAAATGGTGAGTTTGCATGTTGAATTGAATTGGTAAGGCTGTAGTTCTCTTGGATGATTTTCAATCCATGATATAGTTCCTAATTTGTGTTGATCAGGATTGCAAACAATTCAATGCAACTATCATTGTGCTAGGTGGGGGCTTGGATCTGTGATTGCTTGCTTCTGACCTCGATGATAGCCAAGTGTTCTATTTCGTATGGTAATGCTTCAATACCATTAATATGGATCTAACTAGTATTTGGGTTAATCTGATAATACACTTATTGTAGGAGATGGGTGATAAGTGTGATTTATGTGTGTAGAAGTTTGATCAAGATATGAGATTGATGTAGAATTTGATTCAATCATTAGATGTGAGACTGCACTTAACTGTATCCTATTGTTACAGGACTTTGATTGTGATAGATACATGGACGTGGAGATGGATAGCACGGAGTACATAGCAGGTGGGTAATATCTACCTGGTCCGGTAGTTTGATCAATTCCAGTGCATGATCTTGGATTTATGTTTATACCTGTTTTCCTTAAATCCACTCTTATTTAATCGTATGCTTGTACTGCCTTTAACCCTTGAGATATATACTCTGTTACTTCATTGATTATCTAGCATAGATAGGAACTATAAAACCCTATTATGTGTTAGCTGATAGATGTTTAGTAAGTACATGTGGTTAGGGTTATTTTTATGACCTCAGATTGGTTTACTAGGTTGCATCACTAGGTTAGGTGATGAGTCCAAATTATGAGGTCGGTCGTTGTATCGTATATATATCAGTGTGTTAGTTTGACGGATCTATTTATCTGTACATAGGTAAATAGGTTGTGATTACGGATTTGTCGTCCTTGCATGGTTGACTTTTGGTTGACTAGGTCTCCCTGTGAGTTAGAGAGTGTTGCGAGGATTTGTGTGTGAGCTATGCATCATTACATTTCATGCATCTTGTGGCAGAGTGCCTTGTGGTTGAGACAAGTCGTCAGTCATCCTGCCTCCCCGGCCACTCGGGGTAGTGGTTGCAGGGTTGAGGGCAGAGCATTGTTGTGCGTGCCATTCTCGGCCACTATGGATGGTGGTAGCTGGAGATGCGCATTTGGTCACTATGCGGAGTGGTAGTTAGCGCACTCACCCACTATAGACAGTGGTCGTGTGATGTGCAGTTGTCCTGGGTGCGGTGCTCGTCTACTCATGGGTAGGGACGGAGCAGCTAGCAGCAGGGACCCCCGTGTGGGTAGCATATAGCTCTATGGCGGGCTAGCTACTATTTCATACTACCCAACTCGGTCACTCGAGAGTGGTGGCGGTTGGAGTCGGGATAGTTGTCATGTCCTGCCACCTAGGCCACACTGGGGTCGTGGTAGCGAGTGTAAGTCTTGTGAGCATGACCATGCATATGCACTGATGATATATATGTATGCATGTATTTGATATATGCTTTACATATGCCTGTGAGATGATGCATTTGATTGCTGCATATGTTTGTTCATCATGTTACATGCCATTTGCATATTATATACTGCTGTGTGTTGAGCATGATACATGCGTTGATTCAGACTGTTATATGCATTTGATTAGCATCATGTCATTGTGTGGTACGGACCGGGTTATTATACAGGTGATCATATACTGTTCATATGTCTGAGTATTGGTCAGGTATGGGATTGACCTGGTACGTTATATGGTTATGTTATAGTATACCTGTTCAGAATGATCTAGCATATGGCGTTACAGACCGTCAGGTACGTTGGTACATTACTTTATGTTCAGTTGATTAGTTTAGTATATATACACTGAGTATGACTTTACTGTAGTTACTTGTTATTAGAGTTGGATAGAACTGTATGTCTATTGGACTCATGTTGTATACCTGTAGATCTTCACATGTATACTTGTAGATCTATCCTTATATGTTGTTCATGCACTTTCTATATATTACCCCTGAGTTTATACTCACTACCCTGGGACCCTGGGCTTCCTGTCGCCCAGATAACAGGTAGAAGATTCCTTGGACGTTCGGAGCTCCGCCAGCTGATCCCATCTCACACCGGACGAATGGATATGTTTCCGTGTTGTTGTATCCTTACGGATTGTTGGTTTGGGTTTTTCCCTGTATTGTTTTCATATTTGTGATATACAGATATGTTGTATGTATTTGGTCTTTGATTCAATTTCAGTTATGATTCTTGTCATGTCAAGTTACTCCGGAGTGCACAGTTGGTCTTTGTATATTGTTTTATCTATTGTATGTTTTCCGCTGCGTTTGATATGTTGATATCTGTGTATATCATATTGTTGTTATGGGCCTACGTGCCTTGTATTAACTCGATATGTTGCCACATACAGGGGAGATGCCGTCCGTTTGCTTTTCGGCACGACATACTCTCAGGGCGTGACAATACCATTTTGTTGAGGAGTTCTAGGGCATGAATACTCATGATGATATCCATTTTCTAAACACATTGATGTAAATTTGTCATTTTTAAATTCTCCTCCGTTATCACTTCATATTCTTTTTATCTTATGATCTTTTTCATTTTCTATTTGTTTGCTAAAATTTTTAAATACCTCAAATGTTTCATTTTTATGTTTTAAAAATTTTACCCATGTAAACCTAGAGTAATCATCTATTATTACTAAACAATATAGATTACCACTTAGTGATTTTACTCCATGTGAATCGAATAAATCTAAGTGTATTAAATCAAGTATTGAGCTTGTTCTACCTTGATCGGTTAATTTATGTTGAGACTTGGTTTGTTTCCCTTGTTGGCAAGCATTATAAATTTTATTTTCAATATTTTTAAGTTTGGGCAATCCTCTAACTAGATTAGTTTCACTTAACTTCGATATATTCCTAAAGTTGGTGTGAGCAAGTCGCCTATGCCACAACCAACTCTCCTCTTGTCGTGTCATATGACATTTAATTGAGGATCTTTCTAAACTTATTGAATATATATTTTTATCCCTAACTCCCTTAAGTAATATTTTTGAATTTTCAATATCTTTGATCAAGCATTCATTAGATAAAATTTTTACTACATAACCAACATCACACAACTGACTTATACTAAGCAAATTAAATTTAAAATTATCTACTAGCAGAACTTTTTGTATAATAAAATTAGATTCTAATTCAATATTACCTGATCCAATTACCTTAAGTTTACCGTTGTTTCCAAAGGCAACTGTTCCTAGGTTCTTGTAGCTTAATTCCGAGAACTTTTGACTATCTCCAATCATATTTCTAGAGCAGCCACTATCCAGAATCCATTGGTCCATTCTGGAGTCCTACATGGATTAAAAATTTAAGATAATTCAAATCTTGAGTAGGATATATATATATATATATAGTTGTAAATTTGTTAAGCAAGTAAGTTATAGTTGAGTATATTAGTTTGGGTTAAGTTGTGTTAATATAAATTTAATAAGTTAGATTTAGTTAAGTTTAAGTATAGTAAATTATCTTGAGTTGTCATAATTTGTTTTAGTTAGGTATATTTGTTTAGTTTGAGTTAATTAAGGTAGGTTAACTAGAGTATGTTGTTAAAAAAATTGGTTGAAGTGTATTTTAATTCTAAATCATCTCACCCAAGCTAGGTTTTAAATACACTTATCCTTATGAGTTTTGTGAGATGAGGATTTCTTTTATCTTTATTAAATTAAATGAGCAATTTCAAAGTGTTTAAACTTGTGTTAGATTAGGGCTTGGTTTGAGCTAGTCAAGTAGATTTTTTCCAGTATTGACTTCCAGGTCGTGGCGAGACACATGACCTTCTTGATTATCGGAGCAATGCTCACTTCCTAGACAAAGTCAATAAAAGAATCAAGTACTTGATTCACTTTAGGTTAAGCCTTGGTATAACTAGTTAAAGACTTGGTGAGTTAGCTTCAGTCAGTTTCACTTGACTTAGTGCACCAGGTCGTGGCGAGGCACATGATCTTCTTGATTATCGGAGCAACGACCACTTCCTAGACATGCACTTCGAAAAGCTTTCTCAACTTACTATCAGTTCACTTGTCTTAGTACTAGGTTGTTCAAGTTTAAGCTACTTTGTTTCCTATCTAGTTCATTCTACATTAAGCAAGCAAACTAGACTAAGACATTCAAGTGTTTAACTAAAAACAAGGAAAGTACACTAAAGCAATCAAGTGTTAAACAAGAAAAGTTAACTAAAACATGCAAGTGTTTAACTAAACAAGGAAACAAGCAAGGTGTTAGCTCCCCCTAAATGGTAGCTAGTTTGAGTTTTGTTCACTAAATGAACTTGACTCTTGGAAACCCAAAATTGATTTGATCCAACTTGGTTGACTAAGCTAGACTTAGGAACCCATGCTTGGACTCGATTCTTAGTATTTCGGCTAAGTAATGACATGTAAGAATTATAGGTGGACTTAGCCTTATACCCGAGTCCGGATCTGTTGTACACAGCTCTCTGAGATCCAAGCATCATGTTGAGATACTTGGAACCCGAAGTGAACTTTTCCAAAGATCCAATTAGATCTTTTACTTGCCTTTTTAGGACTGAGTTCTCTTCCTCAAGCTTTCCAACTTGAGTTGAGTCTCTATCCTTAAATTGGCAAGTCGAAGTCTTCGAGTTGACTTTCTCCTTAAGTACTTGGACTTCCTTAAGTAGCGAGTCAACTCGATTTTCGGACTTAGCTAACTTCCTACCTAAGCATGCAATGATACTATATAATTTATCTTCTCATGGAGAAGTTACCTCATTTGAACCTTCAGAAATGGATACGGATCCGTGCCTTCTCTCGGATTCGGAATCGGACTCATATTCGGAACTCGACTCGGCTCCGGATCTTGATTCGGCCATAAACGCGATGAAGCTTCTCTTCGTTTCTTCCGCATCCGACTTCTCAGATGATGACTCATCCCATGTTGCCTTAAGAGCCTTCTTCTTCTTTTCCTTTCTCGGTTTTTCTTCCTTTTTCAAATTTGCGCACTCCGACTTGTAATGTCCTTTTCCATTACATTCATAGCAGGTTACTTCCGATCGAGGTCTCGGCTTGTTGTTGGCCACCTTTTTGGCGTCTTTCTTTATAAATCTTTTCTTTTGGTTGAATATTTTTCTTACCATGTTTACAATCTCCTCTTCTCCGTTTGTTTCCGACTCTGACTCATCTTCGGACTCAACCTTCACTTTTCTTTCCTTTTTAGTTGAACCTGCCATTAAAGCTATACCATTCTTGGTTTGACCCGAGTTAGCTTGTTCGTGTAGTTCAAGTTCACAAAATAGTTCATCTAACCTAATTGTGGAGAAATCTCTAGATACCTTATATGCATCGACAATCGATGTCCATAAGGAATTTCTCGGGAATGCCTTAAGAGTATACCTAATTAAATCCCTATTATCTATTTGGTGTCCTATTAAATGTAATCCATTTAATATATCCTTAATCCTAGTATGAAGTTGACTAGCGTTTTCATTTTCGTTCATTTTACAATTAAATAATTTATTTAAAAGCATGCCCCTTTTGGCTATCCTAGTGTCATTTGTACCCTCATGCAATTCAATTAACATCTCCCATAATTCTTTAGAATTTTCAAATGGACCTACCCTATTTAGCTCTTCTTTAGTAAGTCCGCATTGCAAGGTGTTAAGTGCCTTGTAATCGACTTGAGCTCTCTTCCTAATATCTGAGGTTCATTTCTCTGGTTCTAACAGCTCCCCTGAGTTGTCTACCGGAGCTATAAATCCTTTCCTAATTGAAAACCAAACCTCTATGTCGGTCTTGAGAAGTTGCGTATTGCTACTTTAGTAACAATCGACGGCAAGTAATGGGTATACATCTCCTACTTAAGGAGTGGTGAATCCAGTCTTTTCCTAAAGTTTGTCGATGTGTATTCGTTCGCATCTAACTCTTACATATAGAATATTATTTTAACGAATTTTAAAATAAAAAAATGAATTTAATATGCAGAAAATTATTTCAACTAATTTTAAAATGGAGTTAATGAATTTAATATGTAGAAAATATTTTAACTAATTTTAAAATGCAGAAAATGAATTTAATATGCGGAAAATTATTTTAAATAATTTTAAAATGTAGAAAATGAATTCAGTATGCAAAAAATTATTTTAACTATTTTTAAAATACAAAAAATTAATTCAATATGCAAAAAATTATTTTAACTAATTTTAAAATACAAAAAATGAATTTAATATGTAGAAAATTATTTTAACTAATTTTAAAATTCATAAAATGAATTTAATATGCAAAAATTATTTTAACTAATTTTAAAATGTAGAAAATGAATTTAATATACAGAAAATTATTTTAACTAATTTTAAAATGCAGAAAATAAATTTAATATGCAAAAAAATATTTTAACTAATTTTAAAATACAGAAAATAAATTTAATGTGCAGAAAAATATTTTAACTAATTTTAAAATGAAAAAAAAAACTGAATTTAATATGCAGAGAATTATTTTAACTAATTTTAAAATGCAGAAAATGAATTTAACTAATTTTAAAATACAAAAAATGAATTTAATGTGCAGAAAATTATTTTAAGTAATATTAAAATACAGGAAATTAATTTAATGTGATAAAAATTATTCTACTATAATAAAAATTGTTCTAAAACAATAAAAAATATTTTAATGCAATAAAAATTATTCTAAAGCAATAAAAATTATTCTAATGCAATAAAAATTGTTCTAAATCAATAAAAATTATTCTAATGCAATAAAAATTATGCTAAAGCAATAAAAAATATACTAAAGTAATAAAAATTATTCTAATGCAATAAAAAGCTCACGATGGTGGTTTCACCAACTCGGAGCACCCCTACTCTGATATCAATTGTAGGATCGAGTGAACCGAGAGATGGGGATGAATCTCGATATTTTGTAATTTTAAATTAATTTTATATTATTCTAATCAGAATACGCAACAGAATATAAAGACAATTATCAACACAGGCAATTTACTTGGTTCACAACCCGGACTGGATTGCTACTCCAAGGCCCGTAACTCTCCCGCGAGCTACCTCGATGGGCAATCCACTAAATACCCTCCGACTCGAGAACTCTCGACTTTTGAGAGTTTCGCTTTTTACAAATGATGAAGAAGGGTAACACACTACCCACTCTTCTTAAAATTAAGTACAAAAGCGAAATAATAAATTAAAAATAAAGTACAAGGCTTTATACCGACACTACAAGGCTTTATACTGACACTACAAGGCTTTATACCGACACTAAGAGATTGTAGAGATAGTTACAGTGTGTCGGAAGGTCGCCTTGTTGTGGAATGAAAATTTAGTGGACGAGCAAGTATTTCGGCAGCACTTCGACGTTGATTGAATGTTGATATCGAGTTCTGGTCAAGCACGACTTTTATAAACTCTTTCCAGTCGATTGGAATGCCTTCCAGTCGATTCTACATCAGCCTGTTGATATGGTATTCACGGTCTTCCAGTCGACTGAATCCCCTTTAGTCGACTCCACGTCACTCGGCTCCGCATTGGGAAATTTCTCTCTTCAGTCGACTCAAGCCCTTTCCATCTGTGTCACACAATCTTTGATTAATCACCAGTTGATCTTACCAAATAGGTATCTAGTCGACTGATACATCTCCAGTCGACTGGACTTTAGTCGACTTGAATCCATTTAGTCGACTGATTTCTGCAAAACAAGATTAGCACAAAACAAATAATATGAAATGCAATAGAAGTAGTAATACTGCTCGATCTCGACTACTAAGTCTCACACGGACTTTTTCATCGGATCGACACCTAGCTTTGTCCCCCTATAGAGGACTCGGCCTCACCTCTTCACTCGAGGCTTACCTGTCGACTACCTGCCGGACTTACCATCCTTGACATCCAATCTGACCCACCAGGGCTTCCACCAGCTATTCGGTCTGCCTGACCTAGCTGGACTTTTTGCTGATTGTCCAGTCTTCTGACCCAACCGGTCTTCATGCCAGATGTCTAGTCCACACGACCCATCTGGACTTCATGCCTAGTGTCTGATCCTTCTGATCTGTCAAGATTCATGCATAGTATCCGGTCAACAAGACCTACTAGGACTTCCTATTAAGCCTGCACACTTAAGACTTATATTAGATCACACATGAGTCCTAACTATTAACTGTAGTTCATACATCAAAACTAATGAGTGATGCTTACTGCATCAACAGTTTGGTTGTAACCTCTTCATTGACATTATGCAAGGAATAGTTAGAGATGTCCTTGTGGAATTACAAAAGAAGAAAAAGTTTGGAAGGGCAAAGTCTTCATCATCAGCTACTCAGTTAACATTTTTTGAGGTCAATGTGCCATCTAATCCTACCGCCATGATAAGGGCCACTTTTTCCTTTTCAGATAGAGTGACCACCTTACAATCAATGGATGCCTCTACCATAGGGGGGACTTCCCTTCCTGACATCTTGCCTTAGCAAGAAATTCCCCCTCAATCCCTCGGTATTCTTTGCTCACTCAGTCCATCTTGGGGGTTTTCGTAGGTAGGATTTCTTTCTCAGGGATTCTTGGAATTATGAGATTCTCCAACGAGCGCCTCTTCTTCTGCTCCTCATCTTTTTTTCTGTGGTTGACCTAGTACCTTCTTCTGCTCACACACCCCTTTCTACCCTTCCTATTTCCTATACTCTTGAACCCCCCCCCCTCGACCTTCATAGTCCCTTTATCACCCCGACGTCCCATCTCATCCCCTCCCCCCCTTATCTCCCTTCAATTTCGGGCTATCTAGTTCATTTGCTATCGCAGAACCACCCTTACCTTCACCATGAGTGCCCCTTCTTTCATTGCTTCAATCTCCTTCTTCTGAAGAACTCCGTCTCATGACATATTCGGGGTGATCAACAATTCTGGAGCACCTAAATTATGAGTTGATGCTGGTAAGTATAACTGATGAGATTATTCATCTCTTTTCACGTACTCCTTTATTGATCCTTCTAAATTCACTTTCCTATAGGCTCAGGATAATTATGAGGAATTGATTTGGCACCTGATCGAGTACCCAAAGAAATTAGCCATCACTTCTCACCTTCTGTAGTTTTCAGTGGATGTCTCTTCTCCACTAAACATTATCCCCTCCACTTAGTAATCTAGTCTAGTGGCACCCCTAGATTGGGGCATGACATGTCCGACTCCCTTTGACGAAATCCTGCCTAGTACTGCCTTCTTGCAATCTCATCTAGTAGCTTGCCACACCCAAGTTCAGAAGGTTTCTGATGAAAATGATAGTCTTTCTCGACAAAACACTCAATTAATGGGGGAATTGTCCCGAGAGGTCAATGAAAGGCGTCGAGTTACGAATGAGTGAGACTGCCTTGATGAAGACTTTGCCCTTCCAGACTTCTTCTTAGTTTTTTTCTCATTGCTTGGATTGGGGTTACTTGGTGGCCTGCCTTGAGACGACCATCAACCTCTCTTTGGATGCATTAATTCAGATGAATTGGTCGTCTTCTGAAGTATCACAGGGAGCTAGAGTGTTGATTTCCAATACGTCCTCTCATCATTTGTCCCACAATGAAAGCTTGCAAACATTGTCAAGAGATCTCTTTCATCTTTCAAGGGAGCATGCACGGATTCTAAATTTACTGATGCCACCCCATGAAAGGGGGGAAGGGTCTAGCACTTCAGTGGATGACTTTCTATTGCGATCTTAGAAAGTACTCCTATGTATATTAACTAAACTAATATTGGAAAATATCTATTTCCTTTTATTTTTGAACTAGGGGTTTATGATCTATGTTGCTTCTGCTATAATATTATCCTACAATTGGGACTTGGTTTTTTCATATATCTATGAGTTCTGCGAGTTCCATCTCTCTCTTTTACAGTTAAATCTTTAGAAGGGGAAGAAAGACGGTGAAGTCCCTTATCTCAGTGACATTTTTGTTTCTCATTCATTATAGTGAAGTCTTCGTCCCTCTTAACTCCGACTAGTACTATCCCCACTGTTCTCCTCATAATGTCTCAAGCATTACGGTTCTTTACTTTTGTCATCAATGTCTCCACCTACCCTGTTAGGGCCCCTTTCCCCCTCTCGATTGGCTATAAAAAAGGGGAGAAAGGAGGCACTCCCTCAACTCATGGGGCAGGGAGTCCCTTTTCTTCTTATTTCTTTTTTCCTATGTTTTTTATTGGAGGATGTTCTTCTTGATCATCTCTTACTTCTTCCCGATGTTTGAAGAAGGTGCGACCCTGGATTTCCTCTTGGTACTAAGGATGAATGGCGAGATGAAATGTAACTCTGAAATATCACATTCTTCAAAATGTGTGTACCGGAGTGTTGATGGGTTGACATTTGTGGTTTTACATGGAGCCTTTACTAATGGAGGGGAAGGTGGCCATTCCTTAGAGGTGGTCCTTGTCTCCCTCGACTCGGCGGACAGTGAAAGCAAACCGACCTGGCCGAGGTGCATGGATAAGCGGGATCTCTAGCCTCCTACCCAGGGTGGCACGAGAATGGTCCATGATCTTTGGTTTATCAATTACCAGAGGGATTCTTGGGCCAACGTATCTTCCATCTAAGCCACCAGTCTCTAGCAGGGGTTTTTCTTGGTGCTCGGGAGGTGGGGTGTATGGGGGAGGTCTTTCCTATAAAACGGGGTGACTACCCTTTTTCTGTGATTTTTGTAACTTAAAAAATTTTACACCCATGAAAGATCATATTAATAATAACATGGTGTCTTTCCTGCTTCCCACAATTTTCTCCTTCCGAAAGTACACTCTCCTTCCTCTGCTTTCCACGCCTGATGACATCATGCTGATTACACTATACATAAGATGCCCGAGAAAAAAATCCTCTTTCATTGCTTTTTTATGACTAAGTGCAAATGCCCCCTTTTCACCTTCCTTTCAACACTAGAGCCTCTTCGGGGGCCAAGACCCCTGAGTCTTCTAATCCTTCTTGTCCTACTACTCATCCTGCCCCTTGTGTCTCTTCGTCCTCCTCATCGCTCGATCTAGGGTTGCATCTTCACCTTTAGTACAAGAGTCCCTCGAAGACCTCAATGGGATGGCTCCCTCTGCAAATGCCTCGCCGGTTAACACTCTCAACTCTTTACTCCCCATGTTTTTGCACTACCCCTTTTGTCAATAAAAACCCACTAGTTTGCTCTTAGGCTCTTTCGAGGCCCCTAGGAAGGGGTCCCCTTCGTACGATGCCTCTCCACTTTTCTACCATGCTCTTTGGTAAGGCCCTAGCGAGGAGTATTAGAGACCGGATAGCATCTGCTCGAGTTGAGGAGTTGGGTGTTCAAAGGGCGGTTTTCCATCTCTTGGTGGACTTGAATCGCCAACAAGTGGAGGCCCTTCTACAACTAGAAGAGATAAGCCGACAAGACAGAGCCTTGACAACCATTGTCACCACATTATGCGTTCAGGCGGCCGAGATTGAGGTCGTTCACTTGGAAACCAAAGGAACCCATTCGTCGTCCCCATCACCCCTCTCTTGATGGTTCTTGACTAGCTCTTCACCTTGGATTTTGTTACTTTATTGGTAGCATGTTCGTTTTGTTTTTTGTTTTGTCTCCTTAGGGTGCACATTCCCTAGGGATTGGATAGGGACATTTTGTCTTTTCTAAGGAAAAGAAGTTACTATTTATGATAAATGTTGTCTCGCCGCATCCTTCTTCGTATATTCTCGTTTAGAATATCTTGATCCCACCTACCACATTTAAAACTCTCTTAAATGCATTTGGGTTAACGAGTGCCCCCTCTCCCTTTTTCTTTTCCTTCATTTATTTCTCTCTGCTGGATTAATATCCAAATCGCCTCATTCTTTAATAGCCCAGACCTATCGTCTCTACAAATACCTCCCTCTCTTCACTTCATACGTACTCTGCCCGACAAGCCTATTCAGGAGGGTTACTCCATAACCTTCCTTCATTATTGACTAGTATTCTTCCCTTTATAGACTGAGAGTTTGTCCCACAGGACCCTTGTCTTCCAAACAATTGCATATTAAGGAACTACAGGCCCTCATGGAGACCCTCCATGCTCGCCTAAGATCTGTGTCCACTTTGGCTTACATTCTTCGGCAGGAGTTAATAGTTTGCCAATGCAACCTGGGTCAAACACATGAACTATACAAGGCATCCCTCCGACAACTATATCCACCACAACTGATTTTGGTACGCGTTGTCGTCACCCCTTCACTTGAAGACCCGACTATAGGGAATGCATTCTAATTCCTCTCCTCTCCATCAGGAGATGCACGTTATAAGCATATGTATTTAAATTATGCAAGCATTGAAGATAAATGCGTCAGCTAGTCAGCATCGCATACCTTCTCCTTGGAATGTCTCTTCAATTTTGTCGGGGTTGAGGACTTACAACCAGCCTCATCTGAGAATAATAAAATACGTCCTTTCATGAACCTCCACCGGATAGAAAATCTGATAGTTTCGAGTTGTGGACTTAGGCACAACTTCACTCGGGGATAATGAAATGCTTCTCTTCGTGAACCTCTCTGAGTGGAATACTGAAATGCTTTGGACGACCAGGTGGAACACTTCCATTCATAACCACACCCCATATAAAAATACTCAAGTCAGATGGAGAATTTACGAACTGCCTCAGTTGGACGAGGGAAATACTACGCTCCATAACAACTCTCTATACAAAAGGACTTGAGCCAAGTAGAGGACTTACAATCTGTCTCGACTGGGTGAGTGAAATACTATGCTCCATAACAACTCTCCATACAAAAGACTCGAGTTGAGCTAAGGACTTACAAATTGCCTCGACCAGATGAGGGAAATACTACGCTCCATAACAACTCTCCATATAAAAGGACTCGATCCAGGCGGAGGGCTTACGAACTGCCTCAACTAGGCGAGTAAAATACTACACTTCATAATAACACTTCATGGTCGCTCCACCCTGTCAGGTTGCATACAAGGCTTCGGACCACTTCTCTCCTATCGGGCTGAATACAACACTTTGGGTCGCTTCTCTCTGTCAGACTGAATGTTAAAATATTGAAATTTAAATACGAAATTAAATGGCCAAAATTTTAGGGAAATAATCCTAGGGATTATTTTTGAGATTTTTAGGAAATTTTAGGAATTTTTCTGGATTTAAACGGAGGTCGTACGAGATAATTACGGGGATAGGGAAAACAGGCTTTTAAGGGGGCTTGTTAGACTAGTTAATGGGGTTAATTAACCTAGGTTATAAATCTAGGTTTTTAACTTACGAATTTCCCGATTGTTTCTTTCCCCTCTACGCTCGACGCCCGCTACCTTGCGGTTTCTTCTTCTCCTCGCGACTGCGGCTACACCGACGCCTCTGCCATCGCCTTCTCTGCGCGCGCCGACTCCTCCGCCATTGACACTGCCGCTCGACCTTGCGGCCGCCTACCCCTCGGTCACCAGCGTCGCCGTCTGCGCCGGTGACTCTTCACTCCGGATCGCGCGTCGCACCGACCGCCCCTCCTGTTGGTGCACCGCCACGTGATCGAGCTTTGCTCCTTCGCCGCCGAGCCCCACACGATGGCGGTCGCCGGTCGCGCTGCGCAGCCTACCACCGTCGTGCTTCTCGCCGCCAGCTGACATTTCGTGTGCTCGACCTTCTTCGCCGCGATCGCAGACGCCAATTTCTCGCCTTACGCCGAAGCACGGAGGATTTTGAGCACCAGTTGCAGCCGGTGAACAGGATTTGTTGGTTCTGTGGATTTCACGGCCGATTGTCATCAGGAAGAGGTAAGTGCTGATTTTCTCCTTACTTTGGACAAGATCTAGGTTTAAGAGGAGATATTTCCTTCATTAAGCTGGATTTGTCATTAGGGGCAGTGATTTGGTGTTGGTGAATAAAAGATAGGAGGAAGAGGGCTGCCGAGAGATTTCCAAGGCTGGTAAGTTTAATCTAGCCTCTCATTTAGCTGTAAAATTGTTAGATTTTTGAGTGGTTGTGTTATGGTAATGGTGGATGGGTTTGGGAGTGGCTTGGTTATGGTCTGCGAATAAATTGGGTTATTATAATAAAAAGAACGGGTTGTGTTGGTTGTTAACGACTGTAAGTATATTATGGGTGTCAAGTTGTGGGATCCAAGTGTTGGATCGTGTTTGAAGTAAGGATTTTTTGAGTTGTGTGTATGTCACCTAGGGTTAGGTTGGATTCATATTTATGATCGGTTATGTAATTATGTATGGAGGATTGATTAAGTTGAATAGGATAATTAAATCAATCTAGTGGATCGGATATGAGGTCGATGTAGGATTCGATTCGATTATTTGTTGTGAGATGGATAATAATTTTCATATGATGAGTATTGATCATGGTGATATTAATTGCAAGGATATGTTCTTGGATTGAGGAGTTAATCACAATTTATGACCTACGGGTTGAGGGTCTACTTGGGGATACATAGTAGTAATTTAGCACATTGTCGTGTGCTTGGATTTGATGGATTTACTTTGGATTATTTTGTTATGGAAGGATAAGGCAACGGTAGAAGTTGTGAACGTGCTCTTCTAGCGGGATTCACGTGGCATTATTTCGTTCCCATGTTGTTGCTCGATATTGATCAGGTCTGTTGCTAGCGGAGGTAATTTGATGTTGATGATGAAAGTTTACAATCTCTT
The DNA here is from genome assembly GCA_025175895.1 of Wurfbainia villosa. NCBI lineage: Eukaryota > Viridiplantae > Streptophyta > Magnoliopsida > Zingiberales > Zingiberaceae > Wurfbainia > Wurfbainia villosa. Next base: position 5,500,064 of record CM046008.1, read on the forward strand.
GAGTGATTGAGGGATTAGTTGGAATTTTAGTTTATTTTGGTGGTGATCAAGGCTCTGTTCCGGGAATGAAAGATTGATGAAACACTTCATTTCCCAGCGGAAAACAGGAATGTGGATTAAAGCTTTCTCCTCAGATTTGTGGCTATCAGAAGTGGTTTGTGCACTTGTGAAGATATGAGGCTGGTTGTATGGTTCTTGAAGAAAATGAGAGGAAGAGGTGTACACCTAGGTTCATACAGTTACCGAATTTTTATTCTAGGTCACTGTGAAATAGGGAATCCGTTAAGAGCATAACTTGGATGAGTTTGCATCTTTACTCGAAAGAAATTATAGATGGTTGAAGGATTGATCATTAAGGTATTACTATAGTTTACCTTACTTGATGATATATTGAGAGATACAGGTGTTTATAGATATCTGTGGTTAAAACAAGTACAGATAGGATTAGAAGGATTTCTATATTTGGATCATATGGATTAATTGTGTTTCCACCGACAGGTGAGATGTTGAGATGATTACTGTGATGATTATTAGAGGGGTATGATACTAATTTTGGATGTTTAGAGGTTGATTAATGGAAATATTATATTTTGGTGAGAGAGTTGACTTAGTTGTTTTACAGTTGACTTGGTTGATATGATATGGATATCTGGATATTAACTTGGAGGTTATGATTGTGACATGGTGGTATAAGAATGTCTCTCAGATGTCTGTATAATTCGAGAGTAATCAGATGTAGTGTCGGATGAACTTCTAGGCTTGTCGCTGTATAGGCAAGTAGAGTAGGCGATCGGAGTGATTTCGGAAATAGTTTTCGATATCGAAAATCTCCTACTGGGTGATAATTTATTTAGTACTGAGGTAATGATATTTTACGAGCCAAATGTTTGTACTTATGGTGCTTTGGCTGAGGGCTAGTGTAAAGCACACAAGGTTGTTGAAGCTCATGAAATACTCCAGGCAATGTCATCCAATTGGCTGAGCGCCAAATCGAGTTGCTTAGATACTGTCATCGATCGGTCTTTCAAAGTTGGCAAGGTTGATGATGCCGAGAGATATTTATTAGAATGATGATTTTTCAGGGGATAATTTAGTTGGTATCAGTGTTGCTTAACACTATGGGAATTGGAAGAATCTAAATTCCAATTATAGGAGGTGTTGGATGGGATATTTATTTGTCCTAGTATTTTATTGCTTGAGAAGCTTTGGAACTCGTTGTACAATGAGAGATGAACCTTTGAGGTTATACATCGATTATCGATGATGGAATGCGGTAGTGGTAGAAGGAAATGAATATCCTTCATGGTGGATTGAGGATCTAATTAGATCAACTATAGGACACCTGTGTATACTCTAGGATTGATTTGTAATTGGTGTGTTGATATTGTAGTGACAGAGTGTCATACAATTATCAAAGTCGTAGGGATGATTGATATATCATCATCCTAGAGTAAAGAGGATGCAGGTGTATAGTGGTGACAATTTCCTACTTGGTATGAATTGTATGAGGTTTGATTATCTTGTTAGACTTATGACGACTTAGTCATCCAGGGATTTGGGAAATCGTGTATCCTGGACACGATTGGATCATTTGTGAGGGTGGTATTCGGAGTTGAGCACTCGGCCACCGTAGATGATGGTTTTCTGGTATTGATTTGATTATTACCATAGATATGGATAGGATGCTCTAGTGGTTCTACATCGATGATTGGTGATGGAATTTACTTGGTCTAAAGCTTGTGAAACTAGTTTCAGGGCTCAGACGATGGTTGACTTTTACACAGTATGGTGTGATCATTCTCGAGTGAAAGAAAGGTTAATTTATATGCGGATGCGATGTTTCAGAGAATGGAGCATTTCTGATTTAGTTGATTAAGACGTATCCTATGTTTATGTCAAATGAGGAATTACGAGATGGGTTGTCATATATATGACGTGGATGTAGCAGTGATTATGTTGTTTTGTATAGATGAGGAGCCGGAATACTCATGGGGTTTTGGCTAGCTACTGAGTAGCTACACAGAGTTGTTAGAACACGGATAGTTGCAACTGGAGAGATTGATCAGTAAAGTCTCCCAGTCATCTCCCGTTTTTGTGCGATAGAGTGGATTTTTGAAAGTAGGTTTCTCTTGTGAGGAAATATTTCTCCGTCTCCGAGAAGAATGGTGGGTTACATAGTTACATTCGAATTTAGGAAGAGTTACTATTGATTCAGGAACAACAGATAGATTCCTGTTGGGATGATAGAGAGCATTTACCATAGAGTTGTTCTCTTGCTCTACCGGTTCGGAATTAGTGATAGTGGAATTTGTATGTCGTTGGTGGCTAGATAGCTACCTGACATCTTGACTGGCTACGAGTCCCGATCGTGGTAGCATGTCATTGCCTGTAAGTAGTGCCTTTTTCATTACCCCGAGAGCCATGAGGTTTGGTCACGATATTTTGATAAGTATTGCTTGAAGATTGCAATAGGTTCTATATGTTGCAGATGTATAGGATTGTATCCGGAAGATAGTAAGTATTGAAACGTTCTTCATGGTGGAACGTCATGCGGAACTTAGTTGGTTTGGTGGTCAAGTGTTCAGTGTGTCAACTAGTAAAGGTGGTATGTAAATAATTAGCAAGGTTCTGTACCGAGATGGACGTGAAAGCATAGTATGATGGACAGTGTTGGGAGATTATTTGGAATTCGGAAAGGACTTAGTATGATTAGCTAAGTCCGCTCATTTTCATTCGATCCATACGATGAGTTTGTTGGATCGCTGGATAGGTTATATTGTGGTGATTTCCAGTTCATGGAGGATCTTTTAGTATCGTATGCGATAGCGATTCAGGATTTACCTTAGGATTATGGTAAAGTCTTTAACAGGTCACGGATATAGAGCTCCACTCGGGTACAGTTAGGTACTTATGATAGGTGGTCGATATGAAGATACTATTCATACTTTGGAAGGACTGCTAGAAGCAGGTGTGATTTGATTTTAGGGGATATCAGTAACCCCACTTGGTAACTTGAGGTATGACTTGTCTCTAGATGCTGGAGATGGTTGTTGTGACATCTCGTACTCCTACATGAGTAGGAAATTTGGGGACCAAATTTTTATTAGTGGGGGAGAATGTTAAATATTAAAATTTAAATACGAAATTAAATGGCCAAATTTCGGGGAAATAATCCTAGGGATTATTTTCGAGATTTTTAGGAAATTTTAGGAATTTTTCTGGAATTTTTCTGGATTTAAACGGAGGTCGTACGAGATAATTACGGGGATAGGGAAAACAGGCTTTTAAGGGGGCTTGTTAGACTAGTTAATGGGGTTAATTAACCTAGGTTATAAATCTAGGTTTTTAACTTTCGAATTTCCCGATTGTTTCTTTCCCCTCTGCGCCCGACGCCCGCTACCTTGCGGTTTCTTCTTCTCCTTGCAACTGCGGCTACACCGACGCCTCTGCCGTCGCCTTCTCTATGCGCGCCGACTCCTCCGCCATTGACGCTGCCGCTCGACCTTGCGGTCGCCTACCCCTCGATCACCAGCGTCGCCGTCTGCGCCGGTGACTCTTCACTCCGGATCACGCATCGCACCGACCGCCCCTCACGCTGGTCGCCGCCACATGTGAACTTCTGTTCCCCTTCGCCGAGCCCCACACACGGACGGCAAGGTCGCAGCCGCAGCCGCGAGAATACGCCGTCGTGCTTCGCCGCCTACGACAAACCACGTGTGCTCGCTGGCCTTCTCGCCCGATCGCGCAGATGCCGATTTCTCTACCTTCTGGCCGAGTGGCGCCGGAGGATTTTGAGCACCAGTTGCAACCAGTGAACAGGATTTGTTGGTTCTGTGGATTTCACGGCCGATTGTCATCAGGAAGAGGTAAGTGCTGATTTTCTCCTTACTTTGGACAAGATCTAGGTTTAAGAGGAGATATTTCCTTCACTAAGCTGGATTTGTCATTAGGGGCAGTGATTTGGTGTTGGTGAATAAAAGATAGGAGGAAGAGGGCTGCCGAGAGATTTCCAAGGCTGGTAAGTTTAATCTAGCCTCTCATTTAGCTGTAAAATTGTTAGATTTTTGAGTGGTTGTGTTGTGGTAATGGTGGATGGGTTTGGGAGTGGCTTGGTTATGGTTTGCGAATAAATTGGGTTATTCTGATAAAAAGAACGAGTTGTGTTGGTTGTTAACGGCTGTAAGTATATTATGGGTGTCAAGTTGTGGGATCAAAGTGTTGGATCGTGTTTGAAGTAAGGATTGTTTGAGTCGTGTGTATGTCACCTAGGGTTAGGTTGGATTCATATTTATGATCGGTTATGTAATTATGTATGGAGGATTGATTAGGTTGAATAGGATAATTAAATCAATCTAGTGGATCGGATATGAGGTCGATGTAGGATTCAATTCGATTATTTGTTGTGAGATGGATAATAATTTTCATATGATGAGTATTGATCATGGTGATATTAATTGCAAGGATATGTTCTTGGATTGAGGAGTTAATCACAATTTATGACCTACGGGTTGAGGGTCTACTTGGGGATACATAGTAGTAATTTAGCACGTTGTCGTGTGCTTGGATTTGATGGATTTACTTTGGATTATTTGGTTATGGAAGGAATCAATTAAGTATTCGATTTGTCGGTGAATGGTATTTTGTGCTTAACAATAGTTATGCATTATGCAGGTTTCCGTCACGAGGCAGGTTCACGGTCGTGACGATCGAGTTCTTTTTGTGGACATTTTATCAGGCGGGTATTTTGACTTATCTTTTAGATATAGTAATTGTTGATATGCTAGTTAGGATAACATGCAATAATTTTCATGTTTATATGCCTAGTATATTGTTGGTGCCTACTTGATACATGTATGTGATAGGTTATGATTATATTTTCCCTGTTTTATTTGGATCATAGTTACTTGGATTATGGATATGTACATATGGATTGTACATATTATTTGGATAGGTATTTTGAGTAGGATTTACATGCTTTAGTATCATGCACCATTTTTGCATGATTGCATGCTGGCTGGATGGGGTTCCTTTATAGTTGAGCCCGCAGTCAGTTACATGGCCTGCACACACTGCCACTCATGGGTTAGTGGTACATCAGGAGGGTGTGTGCAGTTGCTCTGTCAGGCTGCGCTGGTCCGCTCATGGGTAGCGATGAGGCAGCGTGGTAGCGGGCAGGGATCCCTCCTCTAGTCTATGACACCGGGAGATGAGAGCTTAGCTCCCCCACTCTGTTTGGGACAGGAGGATAGGTGTACTTCGACAGCATCCTGTCCACTCGGTCACTCAGGAGCAGTGATGGCAGAGTGCACAGTTATCATAGCCCTACCCGCTCGGCTTCACCATCGCGTGTCAGGCGGCTGACTGGCATCAGGGGTGACCATGTCATTGGCATGACATGCATTTTGCATGGATAGCATTTTTATTGTGTTTGCTGCATTTTTATTGCTGCCTTGGATATGCATATGATTGTCATGCATACAGGATACATATTTATATATATGGTGAGGACTTTATTACTTCTAGTCAGGCACGTGCTCCTATATCAGGGTAGGAGATTCAGGTTAGTACATTCCTGTTGTACTTATTTCTTGCATACCCTATATGTGAGACTGTACTGGCATGATTTTTATCGTTAGCTATATCTTACTTGCATATCGACTATATCCGCTAAGTTCTTTGAACTTACCCCGTTGATTATATCTATTTCAAGATGAAGCTGTCAGGAGAGTGCAGCTGCCAAACCCCCTCATCGTGGAAGTTTATTTGGTTATTTGTTTTTTTTGGTTTTGGATATCTTGTTTAGAAGATATATTTAGGACTGGAATTGGATTTATGTATTCGTGGATTTTTGGTGTCCTTATGGACCTCTGTTCGGAGTTTTGTTCCGGATTGGATTTTGGTTGAGTATTCCTGCCAAGATGGCAGAAGGGGTAGGTTTAGTTCTGATATACTTTTGGTTATATCATTTGTTTGTTGGCCTGAGGCCTATTTTATTATCTGCGTGGATTTGTTTGGATTCCGGTCGTGTTGACCAATGTATAGTGGCCGTGTAGGCCTTGTATGGAAATTGGTATTGTCACCCGTACAGGGGAGATGCTGTTGGATTTTTGTTTGGCGGGGGACTCCATCGGGGCGTGACAATTTATTTGGTATCAGAGCGCCTAGGTTTTCGAGTTCCTAGGGGTTTTTGGATTTTTCGGAGTTCGCCACGTTTGGCAGGTTTTGCGAGGCAATCTGGAAATTTTGGATTGGTATGGATTTCCGACGATTTTTATGTTTCGGAAATTCGAGGATTTTTGACGAGGTATATGGGGTTTTGGCGGCGACGGGACCTCTCCTGCGGTAAAATAGGTATGATGATTAATTTTATATGTTATTACTTTTAGTAATATCTGTTCTAGTAACATATGTAATAATTTAACAGATATGAGACGATGTGGGCGTGCTCCTACACCGAGACGTGGTGCAGGGTAACCACGCAAGAGGACAGTGAGATCTCTGGCTAAGGAGTTGCCAGAAGGGTCTATAGAGTTTTGACTCATGTGCAGACTCGTAGTAGGGGTCGCCCACCAAGGTGACCAGCCGGAGTTGCCGTATTGTTTATACTCCTAGTTAGATTGGCTATGTGTTTAGTGGATAACAGGAAAATAACATTTAGTGTATTGGTCACTATTGGTAATCGTGGATCGAGTTGACCATGTGAAAAATCTGTTTAGTTTGTGAGTCTTGAACCTGTGTCGAAAAGATGAATTTCCTTTGAGAGCTGACTGATACCGAGTCAGAAAGAAGGGGTCAAGTCGTCACATTGGTTGTGGAAATCAAGGACTACAATGTTAGGGATTTTCACTAATTATGCTAGGCAGATTATTACCCTGGAGGGTAAGGGACAAGGAATGTATACTATTGTTGATACAGACAATGGAGGTTTAAGTTACGTAGTTCCATAGGGATTTTGATCCTTGAGCTGCTTGAGCCTAGATTGATAACATTGAAGGTACTGTTAAGTACCTAACATGTATTTATATACGGAGAGTGGAGTTAGTTTCTTACTATGGTAATGATCAAGTTGTTACTTGGTGGAATATGCAGAAGAAATTTATTTGAGGAAATAACCCATTACGGGATCATGGGTTCAGGATGTTTTCGAGAGACAGTATTTCTCCAGGTTATTTTGTATGACTCATTATTCAGGAATGCTTGAGCCTTAAGTTGAGTGATCAATTGATAATGGAGTTTCACTATAGAGTTTGTTAGACTTGCAGAGTTTACCCCCATTTAAGGGCTCAAGATAGTGATTGGAGTCAAGCGATCACCCAATGATTTATTGGCTTTACATTTGGATTAGATAGTCGGATCTTCCATCGGGCCTTATTCCGGAGGCATTAGGGTGAGTCATATTTATGAAAAATGACACTGCAAAGAAGTGTCTCAAGAGAATAGTGTAGTCAATCTAGTGATAATAACCTACACTTGATAAGGCAACCGTAGAAGTCGTGGAACGTGCTTTTCTAGCTGGATTCACATGGCATTATTTCGCTCCCATGTTGTGCTTCGATATTGATTATGCTGCTAGAGATGGTAATTTGATGTTGATGATGAAAGTTTACAATCTCTTGAGTGATTGAGGGATTAGTTGGAATTTTAGTTTATTTTGGTGGTGATCAAGGCTCTGTTCCGGGAATGAAAGATTGATGAAACACTTCATTTCCCAGCGGAAAACAGGAATGTGGATTAAAGCTTTCTCCTCAGATTTATGTGGCTATCAGAAGTGGTTTGTGCACTTGTGAAGATATGAGGCTGGTTGTATGGTTCTTGAAGAAAATGAGAGGAAGAGGTGTACACCTAGGTTCATACAGTTACCGAATTTTTATTCTAGGTCACTGTGAAATAGGGAATCCGTTAAGAACAAAACTTGGATGAGTTTGCATCTTTACTCGAAAGAAATTATAGATGGTTGAAGGATTGATCATTAAGGTATTACTATAGTTTACCTTACTTGATGATATATTGAGAGATACAGGTGTTTATAGATATCTGTGGTTAAAACATGTACAGATAGGATTAAAAGGATTTATATATTTAGATCATATGGATTAATTGTGTTTCCACCGATAGGTGAGATGTTGAGATGATTACTGTGATGATTATCAGAGGGGTATGATACTGATTTTGGATGTTTAGAGGTTGATTAATGGAAATATTATATTTTGGTGAGAGAGTTGACTTAGTTGTTTTATAGTTGACTTGGTTGATATGATATGGATATCTGGATATTAACATGGAGGCTATGATTGTGACATGGTGGTATAAGAATGTCTCTCAGATGTCTGTATAATTCGAGAGTAATCAAATGTAGTGTCGGATGAACTTCTAGGCTTGCCGCTGTATAGGAAAGTAGAGTAGGAGACCGGAGTGATTTCGGAAATAGTTTTCGATATCGAAAATCTCCTACTGGGCGATAATTTATTTGGTACTGAGGTAATGATATTTTACGAGCCAAATGTTTGTACTTATGGTGCTTTGGCTGAGGGCTAGTGTAAAGCACACAAGGTTGTTGAAGCTCGTGAAATACTCCAAGCAATGTCATCCAATTGGCTGAGCGCCGAATCGAGTTGCTTAGATACTGTCATCGATCGGTCTTTCAAAGTTGGCAAGGTTGATGATGCCGAGAGGTATTTGTTAGAATGATGATTTTTCAGGGGATAATTTAGTTGGTATCAGTGTTGCTTAACACTATGGGAATTGGAAGAATCTAAATTCCAATTATAGGAGGTGTTGGATGGGATATTAATTTGTCCCAGTATTTTATTGCTTGAGAAGCTTTGGAACTCGTTGTACAATGAAAGATGGACCTTTGAAGTTATACATCGATTATCGATGATGGAATGCAGTAGTGGTAGAAGGAAATGAATATCCTTCATGGTGGATTGATGATCTAATTAGATCAACTATAGGACACCTGTGTATACTCTAGGATTGATTTGTAATTGGTGTGTTGATACTGTAGTGACAGAGTGTCATACAATTATCAAAGTCGTAGGGATGATTGATATATCATCAGCCTAGAGTAAAGAGGATGCAGGTGTATAGTGGTGACAATTTCCTACTTGGTATGAATTGTATGAGGTTTGATTATCTTGTTAGACTTATGACGACTTAGTCGTCCAGGGATTTGGGAAATCGTGTATTCTGGACACGATTGGATCATTTGTGAGGGTGGTATTCGGAGTTGAGCACTCGGCCACCGTAGATGATTGTTTTCTGGTATTGATTTGATTATTACCATAGATATGGATAGGATGCTCTAGTGGTTCTACATCGCTGATTGGTGATGGAATTTACTTGGTCTGAAGCTTATGAAACTAGTTTCAGGGCTCAGACGATGGTTGACTTTTACACAGTATGGTGTGATCATTCTCGAGTGAAAGGAAGGTTCATTTATATGCGGATGCGATGTTTCAGAGAATGGAGCGTTTCTGATTTAGTTGATTGAGACGTATACTATGTTTACGTCAAATTAGGAATTACGAGATGGGTTGTCATATATATGATGTGGATGTAGCAGTGATTATGTTGTTTTGTATAGATGAGGAGCCGAAATACTCATGGGGTTTTGGCTAGCTACTGAGTAGCTGCACAGAGTTGTTAGAACACGGATAGTTGCAACTGGAGAGATTGATCAATAAAGTCTCCCAGTCATCTCCCGTTTTTGTGCGATAGAGTGGATTTTTGAAAGTAGGTTTCTCTTGTGAGAAAATATTTCTCCGTCTCCGAGAAGAATGGTGGGTTACATAGTTACATTCGAATTTAGGAAGAGTTACTATTGATTCAAGAACAACAGATAGATTCCTGTTGGGATGATAGAGAGCATTTACCATAAGTTGTACTCTTGCTCTACCGGTTCGGAATTAGTGATAGTGGAATTTGTATGTCGTTGGTGGCTAGATAGCTACCTGACATCTTGACTGGCTACGAGTCCCGATCGTGGTAGCATGTCGTTGCCTATAAGTACTGCCTTTTTCATTACCCCGAGAGTCATGAGGTTTGGTCACGATATTTTGATAAGTATTGCTTGAAGATTGCAATAGGTTCTATATGTTGCAGATGTATAGGATTGTATCCGGAAGATAGTAAGTATTGAAACGTTCTTCGTGGTGGAACGTCATGCAGAACTTAGTTGATTTGGTGGTCAGGTGTTCAGTGTGTCAACTAGTAAAGGTGGTATGTAAATAATTAGCAAGGTTCTGTACCGAGATGGACGTGAAAGCATAGTATGATTGTAACGACCTGACCCCTATTGGCACCTGACCCCTATTGGCGGAATTCAGCGACCCCTATTGGTCGATGACCGTCGCCCCTGTTGGCCCGTCGTTACTCACCTGGACTTCCCACCCCTGGAAGTGGGTTTTTGCCTTCCCCAGGATTCGAACTCTAGACCTCCAGGCTAAGTACTAAAGTTTATGAATCCTGGTAACCAAGTGATCTTGACCACTTGGTTACCAAGATTCATAAACTTTAGTACTTAGCCTAGAGGTCTAGAGTTCAATCTGGGAAGGCAAAACCCACTCAGGTGGAAGTCCAGTGAGTAACGATGCCAACAGCGACTCGACAAATAGGTCGCCCGAATAGCCAGGTGCCAATAGGGGCCCGGACGTTACAATGATGGACAGTGTTGGGAGATTATATGGAATTCAAAAAGGACTTAGTATGATTAGCTAAGTCCGCTCATTTTCATTCAATCCATACGATGAGTTTGTTGGATCGCTGGATAGGTTATATTGTGGTGATTTCCAATTCATGGAGGATCTTTGAGTATCGTATGCGATAGCGATTCAGGATTTACCTTAGGATTATGGTAAAGTCTTTAACAGGTCACGGATATAGAGCTCCACTCGGGTACAGTTAGGTACTTATGATAGGTGGTCGATATGAAGATACTATTCATACTTTGGAAGGACTGCTAGAAGCAGGTGTGATTTGATTTTAGGGGATATCAGTAACCCCACTTGGTAACTTGAGGTATGACTTGTCTCTAGATGCTGGAGATGGTTGTTGTGACATCTCGTACTCCTACATGAGTAGGAAATTTGGGGACCAAATTTTTATTAGTGGGGGAGAATGTTAAATACTGAAATTTAAATACGAAATTAAATGGCCAAAATTTCAGGGAAATAATCCTAGGGATTATTTTTGAGATTTTTAGGAAATTTTAAGAATTTTTCCAGAATTTTTCTGGATTTAAACGGAGGTCGTACGAGATAATTATGGGGATAGGGAAAACAGACTTTTAAGGGGGCTTGTTAGACTAGTTAATGGGGTTAATTAACCTAGGTTATAAATCTAGGTTTTTAACTTCCGAATTTCCCGATTGTTTCTTTCCCCTCTGCGCCCGACGCCCGCTACCTTGCGTTTTCTTCTTCGCCTCGCGACTGCGGCTACACCGACGCCTCTGTCGTCGCCTTCTCTGCGCGCGCCGACTCCTCCTCCACTGACGCTGCCGCTCGACCTTGCGGTCGCCTACCCCTCGGTCACCAGCATCGTCGTCTGCGCTGGCGACTCTTCACTCTGGATCGCGCGTGACCATTGCCCCTCCTGCTAGCTAGTGCGCCGCCACGTAACTTCTGTTCCCTTCGCTGAGCCCCACACACGATGACTCAAGTCGATTGGCGCCGCAGCTGCAAGAACCGCCATCGTGCCCTTCCGCCGCCGCCCTGACAACCCCTGTGTGCTCACCGACCTTCTCTGCCATAGTCGCAGACGCTAATTTCTCTGCCTTCTGGCCGAGTGGCGCCGGAGGATTTTGAGCACTAGTTGCAGCCGGTGAACAGGATTTGTTGGTTCTGTGGATTTCACGGCCGATTGTCATCAGGAAGAGGTAAGTGCTGATTTTCTCCTTACTTTGGACAAGATCTAGGTTTAAGAGGAGATATTTCCTTCACTAAGCTGGATTTGTCATTAGGGGCAGTGATTTGGTGTTGGTGAATAAAAGATAGGAGGAAGAGGGCTGCCGAGAGATTTCCAAGGCTGGTAAGTTTAATCTAGCCTCTCATTTAGCTGTAAAATTGTTAGATTTTTGAGTGGTTGTGTTGTGGTAATGGTGGATGGGTTTAGGAGTGGCTTGGTTATGGTCTGCGAATAAATTGGGTTATTCTGATAAAAAGAACGGGTTGTGTTGGTTGTTAACGGCTGTAAGTATATTATGGGTGTCAAGTTGTGGGATCCAAGTGTTGGATCGTGTTTGAAGTAAGGATTGTTTGTGTCGTGTGTATGTCATCTAGGGTTAGGTTGGATTCATATTTATGATCGGTTATGTAATTATGTATGGAGGATTGATTAGGTTGAATAGGATAATTAAATCAATCTAGTGGATCGGATATGAGGTCGATGTAGGATTCGATTCGATTATTTATTGTGAGATGGATAATAATTTTCATATGATGAGTATTGGTCATGGTGATATTAATTGCAAGGATATGTTCGTGGATTGAGGAGTTAATCACAATTTATGACCTACGGGTTGAGGGTCTACTTGGGGATACATAGTAGTAATTTAGCAAGTTGTCATGTGCTTGGATTTGATGGATTTACTTTGGATTATTTGGTTATGGAAGGAATCGATTAAGTATTCGATTTGTCGGTGAATGATATTTTGTGCTTAACAATAGTTATGCATTATGCAGGTTTCCGTCACGAGGCAGGTTCACGGTCGTGACGATCAAGTTCTTTTTGTGGACATTTTATCAGGCGGGTATTTTGACTTATCTTTTAGATATAGTCATTGTTGATATGCTAGTTAGGATAGCATGCAATAATTTTCATGTTTATATGCCTAGTATATTGTTGGTGCCTACTTGATACATGCATGTGATAGGTTATGATTATATTTTCCCTGTTTTATTTGGATCATAGTTACTTGGATTATGGATATGTACATATGGATTGTACATATTATTTGGAAAGGTATTTTGAGTAGGATTTACATGCTTTAGTATCATGCACCATTTTTGCATGATTTCATGCTGGCTGGACGGGGTTCCTTTATAGTTGAGCCCGTAGTCAGTTACATGGCCTGCACACACTGCCACTCATGGGTTAGTGGTACATCAGGAGGGTGTGTGCAGTTGCTCTCGGCTACTGGGTCCGCTCATGGGTAGCGATGAGGCAGCGTGGTAGCGGGCAGGGATCCCTCCTCTGGTCTATGACACCGGGAGATGAGAGCTTAGCTCCCCCACTCTGTTTGGGATAGAAGGATAGGTGTACTCCGACAGCATCCTGTCCACTCGGTCACTCAGGAGCAGTGATGGCAGAGTGCACAGTTGTCATAGCCCTACCCGCTCGGCTTCACCATCGTGTGTCAGGCGGCTGACTGGCATCAGGGGTGACCATGTCATTGGCACGGCATGCATTTTGTATGGATAGCATTTGTATTGTGTTTGCTGCATTTTTATTGCTACCTTGGATGTGCATATGATTGTCATGCATACAGGATACATATTTATATATATGGTGAGGACTTTATTACTTCTAGTCAGGCACGTGCTCCTATATCAGGGTAGGAGATTCAGGTTAGTACATTCCTGTTGTACTTATTTCTTGCATACCCTATATGTGAGACTGTACTGGCATGATTTTTATCGTTAGCTATATCTTACTTGCATATCGACTATATCCGCTAAGTTCTTTGAACTTACCCCGTTGATTATATCTATTTCAGGATGAAGCTGTCAGGAGAGTGCAGCTGCCAAACCCCCTCGTTGTGGAAGTTTATTTGGTTATTTGTTTTTTTTTTGGTTTTGGATATCTTGTTTAGAAGATATATTTAGGACTGGAATTGGATTTATGTATTCGTGGATTTTTGGTGTCCTTATGGACCTCTGTTCGGAGTTTTGTTCCGGATTGGATTTTGGTTGAGTATTCCTGCCAAGATGGCAGAAGGGGTAGGTTTAGTTCTGATATACTTTTGGTTATATCATTTGTTTGTTGGCCTGAGGCCTATTTTATTATTTGCGTGGATTTGTTTGGATTCCGGTCGTGTTGACCGATGTATAGTGGCCGTGTAGGCCTTGTATGGAAATTGGTATTGTCACCCGTACAGGGGAGATGCTGCCGGATTTTTGTCTGGCGAGGGACTCCATAGGGGCATGACACTGAATACAACGCTTTAAGTCACTTCTCTCCTGTCAGGTTGAATACAACTCTTTGGGCTACTTCTCTTCCTTCAGGCTGAATGCAACACTTTGGGTTGCTTCTCTCCTGTTAGGCTGAATGTAACACTTCGGGCCACTTCTTCCTGTCAGACTGAATATAATGCTTCGGGCTGCTTCTCTCATATCAAGTTGAATTTAACACTTTAAGCTGCTTCTCCCTATCATGTTGAACATAATGGTTCGGGCCACTTCTATCCGGTTAGGTTGAATACAATGCTTTGGGCCGCCTTGCTTTCGTTAGGATGAATGCAACACTTCGGGCTACTTCTCTCTTGTCAAGCTGAATGCACACTTCAGCCCGCTTCTCTTTGTTAGGCTGAATACAACGCTTCGGGTTGCTTCTCTCCTATCAGGCTGAATGCAACACTTCGGGTCACTTCTCCTTGTCAAGTTGTATACAATGCTTCAGGTCGCTTCTCTCCTGTCAGGCTGAATGCAACACTTTGGGTTGTTTCTCGCTTGTCAGGTTGAATGCAACGCTTCATGCCACTTCTCTCTGTTAGATTGAATACAACACTTCGGGATGCTTCTCTCTATCAGGCTGAATACAATGCTTTAGGTTGCTTCTCTCTTGTTTAGGATGAACACAACCCTTTGGGCCACTTTTTTTCCATCAGGATGAAGGCAACACTTTAGGCCGCTTCTCTCTTATTAGGTTGTATGCAATGCTTCAGGCCACTTCTCCCTGTCAGGCTAAATACAACGCTTCGAGTCTCTTCTTCTGTCAAGATGAATATAATGCTTCGGGTCGCTTCTCCTTATCATACAGAATATAATGCTTTGGGTCACTTCTCTCCTATCAGGCTGAATACAATGCTTCAAGTCACTTCTCTCTTGTCAAGCTAAATACAACACTTCAGGCCGCTTCTCTTTGTCAAGCTAAATACAAAGCTTCGAGTCACTTCTCCCTATCAGGCTAAATACAACACTTCGGACCACTTCTCCCTGTCAAGATGAATACAATGCTTTGGACCACTTCTCTTCCATCAGGCTGAATACAATGTTTCAGGTTGCTTCTCTCCTTTTAGGTTGAATACAATTCTTCGGGCCTCTTCTCCTTGTCAGGCTGAATACGACTCTTCGGGTCATTTCTCCCTGTCAGGCTGAATACAATTCTTCAGGCCACTTCTCCCTATCAGGCTGAATGCAATGCTTTGGGCCGCTTCTCCCTATTAGGTTGAATAAAATGCTTCGGATTGCTTCTCTCCTATCAGGTTGAATGCAACGCTTTGGGCCACTTCTTTCCTATCAAGCTGAATGCAATGCTTCGGGCCACTCCTCCCTATTAGCAAACACACTCTTATTTGAGAGATCACCAATTGTGAGTTTGAATATATACATACTCGACTGGGTCCTACCGCTTGTGCAACCCATAATCCAGATAGAATAGCTTTGTACTCGACCTCATTATTAGACACCTTAAATCCAAGCCGGAGGTCAATTCGAGTCTCTTCTCTAGAATGGGAAATGAGTAGGATTCCAACACCACTTCCTTAGGCTTCGGCTGACCCATCCACGAAGATCCTCCAAGTGTGATCTGACCCTTTTGGATTCTCAGGAATATACAAGTCTAGATCAAGCAACTCAACTAAAAATCCGCCAATGCCTGAGCTTTTACAACTGCCCTTGGGTGGTGTTGTAAATCGTACTCACTCAACTCCATGGTCCACTTGGCCATCCTCCCCGAAAAATCAAGCTTAGCTAAGACCTTCCCCAAATTGTTGTTGGTGAGGACAGTCACGAGGTGTGCGAGGAAGTAGGGACGTAGCTTGCAGGCTATAAGTACCAAAGAATATGTTAATTTCTCCAGCTTGGAATACTGCAACTCAACTCCTTTCAAGATGTGGTTGGTATAATATATAAGTTGTTGTTGCG
Source organism: Wurfbainia villosa (assembly GCA_025175895.1). Classification (NCBI taxonomy): domain Eukaryota; kingdom Viridiplantae; phylum Streptophyta; class Magnoliopsida; order Zingiberales; family Zingiberaceae; genus Wurfbainia; species Wurfbainia villosa. Next base: position 5,516,146 of record CM046008.1, read on the forward strand.
TACCTTCTTAGTGAAGTAGCACAAAGATAATATCTCCTTTAGATACTGCAAAATAGACCCAAAGTCTTTCCTCGTCACTCGGTCTAGTCAGAGTAGCAGTTGCATGAGGTACTGCTTCAGCTCTAGAAAGGCTCTCTCGCACTGATCATCCCATTGAAAATGAGTAGTCTTTCGGAGTATCTTGAAGAAAGGTAGCCCCCTATCTATTGATCGAGATATAAAATGGGACATAGACATGATCCAACCCACCAATCTTTGTGTTTCCTTCAAGTTACTCGGGGACTGCATATTGCACAAGGCCTAAACCTTCTCAGGATTAGGCTCGATTCCTCGCTCGTTGACAATGTATCCCATAAAATTTTCACTATGCACACCAAATACGCATTTGCTCGGGTTCAACTTCATATTGTACTTTCACAAGTTTGCGAAAGTTTCCTCTAAGTCAGGAACCAAACTGGTGAGGAGCTAAGACTTCACAAAGATGTCATCCACGTATACTTCGACATTCCTTCCCTTCTGGCACACAAAGATTTTATCCATTAGCCTTTGGTAAGTGGCTCCCACATTCTTCAGGCCGAATGACATGACAACGCAAGCATACATGCCCCTTGAAGTGATAAAACTGACTTTACTCTAATCATCCTTGGCCAAAGGAATTTGATGGTAGCCTTGGTAATCATCCATAAGGGAGATAACTTCATGACCCATTGTCGAATATACTAATTAGGGTATACTTTATTGAGATCGTGAAAGTCCACACATATCCTCCATTGGCTCGAAGACTTACGAATGAGCACTACTTTGGATACCCATTCAAGAAACTGAATTTCCTTAATATGCCCTTCTCCTATCGGCTTTTGCACTTCCTCCGTGGTGACTCAATATTTTTCTACCCTGAAATACCTCTTTCTCTGCTTGATCGGACGAGCTCCTTTGATAATGTTTAGATGGTGTTCGACAATCTCAGTGGCAATCCCGGTCAGATCATGCACACCCCTTGCAAAAATGTCAACATTCCTTCTGAGACAGGACACCAGATCTTTCTTTGCTCCCTGTTCCAACTAATTTGCAATCTTGGTCATCTTGTCTTCTTTGATATTGATGAGCTCTCCCTTTTCACATATCCCTTTTCTTGGGTCTTCTGCTTCAAGTACCTACACCTTGAAGCTCATTCAAGGGTTCGTCTACCCATCTTCCCGATGTGTTCATTTCTGATCTTCCAGTACATCTTGCACATAACAAACCTGCACGGTCTTCTGATCACCCCATACTTCTCCCACCAGATTCCTAAATGGGAACTTTAGCTTCTGATGTAGGGATGATGCCACCACCATAAAAGCTATAAGACAAGGACACCCCAGAATAGAATTATAGGAGTACCCAATGTCTACTATAGGGAATGTCACCACATCTTCTACATGTATGCTTCCCCCAACGTAAGGGAAAAATAACTAGCCCTATGGGTAGGACTGAATGTCCTACAAACCCAAACAAGGTCGCCATCACCTTTTCCATCTATACTTCTCCTAGCTGTATCTGAGTAAAAGCTTCCTGGAACAGGATGTTGATGAAGCTACCCGAGTCCACCAACACCTGAGCCACCTCATAATTTGCGATAGTAGCTCGGATCACCAAGGCATCAATTATGGGGAAATGCCACATCTACAAGGTCCTCCGGTCCGAAACAAATAAGGGGTGAACCTCTCCATGCTCGATCCTGCTGAACAGAAAATGATTCCAACATGCAGGCATAGGCTCAACAAGCCCAATGGGATCTCCATTTGTTTGTCCTCCAGCTATTATTTTGATAATCCCATAGGAGGGACAGTTCTCTAGGCTCAGTGGTGCTTCGCTACTATGTCCTTTCTCCCTCTGAGTTTCTTTGGGTACTTCAGTCGTGCGATCTTCCTTTTTCCCACTGTAAGGACTTCTTTGAGGAAGTGGTCTTGGACAGAAAACCCAAGGGGGAGGCCTCTTGTTAGTTAGGAAATCCAAGTATGGTTGCAAGTGGGGATGTTCCCTCCTAACTCTGTCGAGATCCCACTTTAATCCCTAATAATTTCCATTAGAGTGGTCGTTTTCTAGTGATAAAGGCAAAAATAGGTTGAGGGGAGATTACAGGGACTACCCGTATAGCCCGCCAGCTGGCGAAGCACTTAGTGTTGTTCACAAATCACCATATATCTCTCTTGACTAGAACGGGGTACCAAGGGGAAATCAACATCATAACCCCTAATGGCTTGCTCGGTGTTGTGGCTAGAAAAGGACAATACTTCTCATTCTTGACAAGAGTCGGACGATGCTCCTTGGTCTTCTCGAGCAGGGTGGATCCTCCTGCACTTCCTTTGATAACTTGATGGACTTTTCGAGCTTCCTCCATATTAATGTACTTCTCAGTTTGATCCAACAGTTCTTCATACTTGTTGAGGGGCTTTCTTGACAGAGTCAAAGAAAGCCCCGTCTCGCAAACCTTGTGTGATGCGACCATTAGAATTTCAGAAGCCACCATGGGGACCTCCAAAGCATCCCATGTGAACCTCTGGATATATTTCCAGAGGGTCTCCGAGGCTTTCTGCTTCACATGGAACAAACTAGAGGAAGTGGTTTGGTACATTTTGCAACTAGAAAAGTGCTTCAGGAACACCTTGCAAAGGTCGCCAAAACTGGTTAATGACCTCGGATGAAGGAGTTGGAATCATTTTAGGACCAAGGTAATGACAAATATTCGACATTTGACTACATCAGAGTACCGATGTAAGGCTGCTGCATTCTCAGATTTGCAAAGGTACTCCTCTGAACCAGTAGTATCATCATATTCTCTAATGTAGGAAGACAGAAAGTCGACGGGAGGATCCTCTAGCATGATCTCCTCCACCAAGGGAGAAGGTTTCCTTGGTGTAGAATATGTCATTAGATAGTTCTCACCCTGCCCCTCTTGTGCTACTAAGGGAGAGGGCCCCATAGAGGGGTGATCCCTTAGAGAAGGATGATTCTCATATACCTCTTTTCCCTTTCGATTAGTAGGAATTGGGGAGGGGATACGATTTTCCTTCTCGAGGGAAACTCCATATTTGGGTTGGTTAGGGAAAGATTGACTAGCCCTTTTTCATTGCTCCGCCAGGACCTCCACTATGGCTATTCAAACTAGCTTCTTTAATTGACAAAGAGTAAGGGTTATCGTAGCTTCCTCTGGAGCGAAACCCGAGATAGGAGCCTCCTCTGATCTCATCTCTATGTCTTGCTCAAATGTTTCTCATATATGACGCCAATTGATGCACACATTTTGGAGTACCTTTCACTGAGCTTTCAGGAGAGGTAGGGTTCTTAAGGCCAAAACAATATCTCTTTCAATATTAACACACATAAAGAGATCACTGCCGGGGTTCCAGGCTTCAACTCTTCAATGCTTAAGTTAGACAGGGAAGATGAAGATGAAAAAGAAGATAGATTGAAAAGTCCAGAGACTAGAGACAGAGAGATTCTTTAACTTAACCTTTCCTTATATACCACCTTTGAGGGAATCTTTGCATGTTGGGGTTATCCTTTAGCAAATTTGTCTATTGAGCGGTTAGGGGACAATTTTTGCTAGGAATCTCCACGTGGCAGACCACGAGTGGATGAGGATCATCGTGTGGGTAGGCCATTAGAGGATCATTTATCTTCTATACAAGAAAAGGATATTATGAATGGTCCCCGCCTTCCGAGTGTTTCTGCATCTGACTCAGCCTATCTTTGCTATTGGATCCTTCTAGAATTGCCTTCACCTTCGGCTTGACCCACTTCGATCTTAGACCCTTCCCGAGTCGCATTCACTTTCAACTCGGCCTACTCTAGTCTTAGACCCTTTCCGAGTCAGCTTTGCTACCAACTTGGCCTACTATGGTCTTAGATCCTTCCCGAGTCACCTTCACTCTTGACTCGGCCTACTCCGGTCTTAGATCCTTCTCGAGTCGCCTTTGCTCTCGACTCGACCTACTCCAGTCTCAAGCTCTTCCCGAGTCACCTTCGCTCCTAACTCAATCTATTATGGTCTTCGACCCTTCTTGAGTCACCTTCGCTCCTGATTCAATCTACTCCGATCTTAGACCTTTCACGAGTTGCCTTTGCTCCCGACTCGACCTACTATTGCCTTAGACCCTTTCCGAGTTGTCTTGGTTCCTGACTCAACCCATCTCAACCTCCCTCGAGTTACACTACTCCCTACTTTAGTGCAGGATCCCTTGCCTAGGCTTATTTCATCCCTTTAATGATTATTTGGGTCCCATAAGCTAGATCATATCCACATCACATTACCTTTCCTTAGAAACCTAAACCTTCTTGCTAGCTCATCATTCATCAAATCTCCTATATGATAGTAGCAATTCTATCCCTGATAGATGAGTTTTAGGAGGCTACTTTGTCCTTGATAGAGAAAATGGTGGTGGTAATTCTATCTTTGATAGAGGAATTTTAAGAGATGACTCTGTCTTTAATAGAGAAAATATTTGGTGTAACTCTGTCCTTAACATAGGATTTTTAAAAGATGACTTTATACTTGACAAAAAAAATATTGATAGTGACTTTGTCCCTAACTGAAAATTTTTAAGAGGTGACTCTGTCCTTGACTGAAAACTTTTAAGAGGAGACTCAATCTCTGATAGAGAAATTTTAAGAAGTGATTATGCCCCTGAAAGAGGAACTAAATGCAATAAGGTCAGAGGTGGGAAATGTTCCAAGGCCATTTGCATTGCTTTCCCTTTTGATTTTACAGTTCATAAGCTCCCAAGCTAAGCTTCTAACACACTCAATAAATTCACTCCCATCGGGGTTCTAGCTTCCCAAACTCACCAACTTATGATACTTCCCATAGTATTTCTGCAAGAGGAGGATTTAACATAGTTTGTCGCCACAAAATCTCTTTCATTGTGGTCATGACGGGTTGACTTAAGTTTTCTAATGTTAATGTAGAAGTTCTTGAGCGAGTGAGATAACCCAACCTCTTTCATCTAAGGCAGATCTTTATGCTCCCTGACTTCTATGTACATCTCCCATCTCAATGTCTCAACTCAAAGTTCTCACAGATAATGCCAATTTATTCTTCTCAAATATCATAGTATGAATTATCTCTTGGTCACATCCATAGTTAGGCCCTTCTTGATAGTCATGTTGTGCCAATAGGTTCTATTGAGTCAACTTTAGTAGAGTTGACTACTACTCTCCCGAGTAATCATAAAGCTTGGATGAAGATCTCCGATGTTGAGTCATTGAAAAAAAAATTAGAAAGAGATTAGAAGAGGGTCAAGACGTGCTTTGGCTAGGCATCTTCAATGCTCAAATTATATTCGGGAAGAGAGAAATAACTAGGGAGGTAAGGTAGTGAAGAGAAAAGCAACTCAAGTCGATATATGTATTTCCCCTTCCCCTCTTAACGCTATCACCATTAGCTTATATAGTAGTGACCTTCCTCCGCAAAAGATTTGTAATTGTGGTTTTTGTAACAATCACATTTTTGAGGTGGCTAGTGATTCATTGTAACTGTTGCATCTTTTGGGGTGGAAGTCGTGTCTTTCGGGGTAGCAATTATATCCTTTAGTCTATTAGTACACTAAAAAAAAAATCAAAATAGCGATAAAATTTAACAACGAAAATATTTTGTTGTAAAATTGCAATGAAATTTGTGATAAATTAATAAATCATCGCAAATTAACAACGATATTTACAACAAAAAAAAATTCACAAAAATTTCAACATTTGCAATAAATTAAATTTTATCGCAAAGTTTGTCACTATTTTTGCAACGAATTTGTTTTTTCATCGCAAATTTGCAACGAAAAATTAAATTCGTACCAATTTTTTGTAATGAATTAGGAACTCATCGCAAATTTTTGGAATTCTTTGCAAAATTTGTGACGAAATCTAGATTCGTTGCAAAAAATGTGACAAAAATGGAATTCATCGCTAAATTTTGCAATGAAATCTATTTTCATCGCAGAATTTCTAACGAATTTAGAATTCGTTGTAAATTTTACGATAAATTTTGTGATGCAATAATTTTGTTGGATTTTTTAAATTATTTTGGTAAAAAATGGGCCAATTGTTGGCAAGTATGAAACACAAAGTTTGCGATGAATTTCATCTTTTGTCGCAAAATTGACGACGAATTTCAAATTCATCACAAATTCTGCGATAAATATTAAATTTGTCACACACTTTGCAATGAATTTGAAATTTATCGCCAATTATGCGACTAATTTTATCTTTCATTGCAAATTTGTGATGAAATTTGCAATTAATATATTTCGTGATCAAATTCTGCTATAATCCTTTCCCCCTTTCCTTTCTCTCCATCATCCTGCGTCTGCGCTCCAAAGGTACGCTCTCCCTTCGCTCTAGCTCAATCCACCACCGGCTCCGATGGATCGGCATCGACATCACCCTCAATGGACCGATGTCAACCGTTGCAGGTCGACGACCGACAACGCCCCTGCTAGGACAAAAAAAATTTGTGATAAATTTCGCGACGAAAAAATTTCGTCCGTTTTTTAAAATTATTTCGGTAAAAAAAATGCGACAATTGTCGATGAAGTATGAAACATAAAGTTTGCGATGAATTTCATCTTTTGTCATAGATTTGGCGATAAATTTCAAATTCGTCACCAATTCTGCGATGAATATTAAATTTATCATAAATTTTGCAATGAATTTGAATTTTTTCGCAAATTCTGTGACGAATTTTATCTTTCGTTGTAAATTTGCGATGAAATTTGAAAAAAATATATTTTGTCACCAAATTCCACTATTCCCCCCTTTCTTTTCTCACGATCATTCTGCATCCGTGATCCAAAGGTTCGCTCTCCCTCCTCTCGCTCGATCCATCGTTGACTTCGGCGGATGGACGTCGGCATCATCCCTGGTGGGCCGACGTCGACCATTCTGGGGTCGATGGCCGACATCACTCCCTACTAGGGCATCCCCCATGCAGGGGGCGACACTTCCTACTAGGGCGTCCCTATGTGTAGGGTGCAACGCCCCATGCTAAGGTGTCCCTGTGCGTAGGGGGCATTGGCGATGCCCCCTGTTGGGGCTTCCCCGTGCGCAGAGGGCATCGTCCCCCCGCAGGGCCGACACCCCCTGCGAGGGACTCCCCCCGCGGGGTGGGGGTGACACCCCTTGGGCACAGGGAACCAGTATATATGTTCTAACTTTGTTTTATATGCTTTCTATCATATTGCCAAGCAATCAGTGTAATACCGGAGCAACCAGTATAAATCCTGAGCAATCAGTGTAATACCTGAGCAACCAGTATACATCTCGAGAAACTAGTGCATTTCCCGAGCAACTAGTAGAATTCCAGAGCAACTAGTGGAATTCCCGAGCAATCAGTCGCGATGGAGAAAAAGTCGCTCCTGAGCAGCTAGAATTCCCGAGCGATCAGTGTAAATCTCGAGCAACTAGTACAAATCTCGAGCGACTAGTAGAATTCCCGAGCGACCAGTATAATTCTCGAGTGACCAGTAGAAATCTCGAGTTGGCACAACATTAATTGGGAAGCTTCAATCAACGGCTGAATGAATCTGATCACTTCGAGAAAAAGTAAAGATAAGAACCACAAAAGGAGGAGTGGATGATGATGTTCGACTTAGATCTAAAGCTCGACGAGATAAGGTTTTAAAAATATATAAAAGGAGAGGTAAATCACCCTTCTTGAGTTAACAACAACAAAAAACAAAAGCTTACAAGTGCTCTGTCAATCCAAAGTGTTCATCGCCATGCAACCACGCTGTAACACCGATCGAGTTTCTAACACTCACACTTCTTTTAGTCAGTATTATTGTTTTGCTATCCTTTACTTTCTTATTTCTAGGAGGAAAGGTAGACTTGTTACCTTGTCCTCCACATTATTTGTAATCGGTTGGTCTCTTACCTCCAACTAGGAAGAGACACATTTAGTGTTTTTCCCTTCGGAAGTAGTCTAGGATCGCAAGGGTCTTCGATTAGTAGTCGGTGGGCTGTGAATCAAGTAAAAACAAAGTGTCCCATTATTTTTATTAGTTTTATTTTCCGCTGTGATTTACTCTATTTTAAAAGAAAAGAAAAGAATTTAAAAAATACTATTCACCTCCCCTATAGCATTTCTCAATCCTACACAAACAATCTATCAAAGAAAATGAAAGCTAAACTTAGATGTCATAAAACTAAAACTAGCAGAAGAATATAGCAAAATGTAGGTCCCCCCTAGACTTAAATAATAATTGTACCTCTAGCATGGCAGCTTAGGCGGGAAGTTTGGCAGTCTCGGCATGTCAAGCTTGTGGGTGAATTGCGTGCTCAGTTGTTGGTGTCACATGTACATATGGTCAATCTGAGAACTAGTGGACACAACAACTTCTTTGTGCTCTTCCTCCCTGGCTGCTCACTATGAATGTGCATCTTGCATGAACTACCAAACCTCCTAGAGGTAGGCAGCCTCCTCCTAAAAATAGTGTTGGATCTGGCCATAGAACTCCTCGACCCACTGGAAATTGTCCCATAGGCCCTGAAACTCAGTATGCATGTAGGTGTTGTACTCCTCTCATCACTGCCCCTGTGTCTGCTGCTCTATGAAGATGTCATTGAGGCACGATCGGAACTCCAAGAAGTCATAAGCAGACATACCTATATCCTGCTAAAAAAAAATGAGAGGAATGTGGTGTAGGATTGGGTCGTGGACTCTGAGGGCTCCTATATATGGGCGGTACTGATGGTGAGTGATGTGAAGGTGGTGAAGGGGGTGCATGGGCAGAGAGCCCCTCATGTTGTGGGGACTCCACCGCCCTATCCAACCTCCAATTGGCCTGGTTGGTGATGGTGGGACGATCAATGTCGGAGAGCCTAAGGGGTGGCAAATTCTTCCTTATAAAATAAAAATGATTACCCTCTCTTACTATCATCTTCATTGACATGCACACCCCTAGGTCTATGCTAGGGCTCCCTTCTACTCTATCTAAATCCTCACAATCGTATCCCATTGAATTGCAAATATGGGTCAACAAACCCCCTAAAATAATGTCTCCCTTTTGTACTTTACCTAGCTTAACTAAGTGTCTAATAAAATGGAACCCCACATCAATAGTATTATTCTCTTGCAACATGTCCCATAGACAAAGAAGTTCGCTCAACCTCATGGCTCCATCACTCTCTCCCCTACCAAAAATAGTACTCGCCATGACTCGATGAATATATATCGAAAAATTGGGTTTTGGAGATGAGAGGCTTTGGCTCTAGATGGGTCGTATGTGTTTTCCCCTATTAAATTGAACCAAAATAATCTCACATTGAACTCGGTAGGGGTTCTCCTTTCTCCCCCACTAGGTAGTCTGAAACAAAGGTTCCATTGGTGTAGGGTCCACTCATATTCTAGGTTAAATAGCCTAAAAGTGATCTTACCCTCTCTACTATCTACTCCTGACAAGGTATCTGCATCCATCGAGCTCAAGAATTCTAGGACTACCCTAGGGTAAGTTGGGCATCTAACTCCCATGATCTCCTCCCAACCTACTTTTGCAAACAATCCTTGTATATAACCAAATATACCTAGGGTTTCTTAAAGAGTGACATTTAGATAATGAGTAGCAGTTATTTTGCGAGCAGAGAGCATGTTAAATCTATCTCTATGAGCATTATCTAGGAAAATGATGCCAAGAAGGGTGTTACCTTCCTCCGGGCCTTGAAGATGCAACTCTTGTTGTGGTGTGCTCTGTCCTCTTCATTCTTGCCCCTTGAAAGATTCTTAAAGGTTGGAAATGGTTGTTCGGAGGCTGGAGACGAGTGAAATCAAGACTTAGGGCAAGAGATTTGAGTCACACGACCGATTTGGGGTAAGCACACAACACACACCCCTCTTAAAGGGGTGTGGCATGACCGTGTGGAATCCACATGGTTTGTCGTGTGAGACTCTACCCTGGGTGCTTGGGAAAAATACAGAAATAAGCATGACAATGTGTGACTCTGGAATTCTCCTGGAGTGCCACACGGTTCGAGACTTTCCACATGCCCTACCATATGTTCTTCTGCCCATTGGGCACAGTCGTATGAAATCCACATGCCAGCCCGTGCTTCCTTTTGATGTTCTAAAAAAAAAATTTCCTTCTACCTAGCAAGTTCTATATGACTCTAAACACTCATAAGGATTATAATGGACAAAAATTTATGCCTAAACCTAGCATGCATGAATGCAAAAAAACTAAAACACATAAAGTTAAACTTGGGTTGTCTCCCAACAAGCGCTTGTTTAAGGTCGTTAGCTCGACCATACTCCTATCCTTCAACTTGGCTCCAGGAACTCTGTAAACCTCCACTCATTGACATTTGAATCTTGATACTCCCTTAGATATTTATTTAATCTTTGTCCATTTACTTTAAACTCCCCTGACTCTTTCCTCCATATATCCACAGTCCCATATGGATATACCTTTTTAATTCGAAATGGTTGTGACCATCTTGACTTCAACTTTCTCGGGAAAAGTTTCAATCTTGAGTTATATAGGAGAGCTAAGTCCCCTTCCTTAAATTCTCTTCTCATGATATGTTGGTCGTGTCATCTTTTCATTCACTCTTTATATTCCTTCGCATGCTCATAAGCATCTTGTTAGATTTCATCTAGTTCACTTAACTGCAACTTCCTTTTCTCCCCTACTGCATATAAGTCTAGGTTCAATTTTTTGATAGCCCAATAGGTTTTATGCTCTAATTCGATAGGAAGGTGGCATGACTTCCCATAAACCTACTGATAGGAGTCTTGTAAGCTATTTGATAAGCCCAAAGAGCATCATCCATTTTTTGTGACCAGTCTCTTCGAGACACCATGACTATTTTCTTCAGAATACTTTTAATCTTTCTATTTGAAATTTCAACCTGTCCACTCGTTTGAGAATGGTAAGCTGTCAAGACCTTATGGATTACCCCATACTTGTGTAGTAACTTTTCAAATTGCTTCTCAATGAAGTGAGATCCCCCATCACTAATTATAGGTAAGGGAACTCCAAATCTAGGAAAGATAGTCCTCTTAAACATTCTGATGACTATTTTAGCATTGTAGTGGGGTGATGCTACAACTTCTACTTACTTAGAGACATAATCTACCACTACCAGAATATATCTATTCATGCGAGAGGTGGGAAAATGTCCCATGAAATCTATCCCCCATACGTCAAAGAGCTTTACTTCGAGGATGATACTTGATGACATTTCATGTCTCCTGCCTATATTACTTGTTCATTGACACCGATCACAGGAGACCACATAGTTACACGTATCTTTAAATAAACCGAGTCAGTAGAACCCTACCTAGAGCACCTTTGCGCGCATTTTTGAGACTCCAGTGTGCCTCCCTTATGCGGAAGATTGACAATGGAAAAGAATACTACCAGCTTCCTCTTCTGGTACACATCTTGGATAAATGTTATCCGCACATCTCCTAAACATAAAAGGATCATCCCAGACATATTGCTTTACATCTACAAAGAATCTTTTCCTTTGTTGGGTTAAGAATTCTGGTGGAGTTATTTTCCCTACTAAGAAGTTCACCAGATCTACATACCAGGGGGAGATAACTTTACTAACAACCATGAGTGTATCATCCCGTAAGGTGTCATTTATTCGTGCACTATCTTCCTCCTCTAAGTACTTATCTAGGGACATACGTAATAATTAAATGGTCTGCAGCAACATTATCTGAACCTTTCTTATCCCTAATTTCTATATCAAATTCTTGCAACAGTAAGATCCAGTGAATGAGGCAGGGTTTAGCCTTCTTTTTACTAAATATCGAACTGCTGAATGGTCAGTGTAAACTATGACCTTTGCCCCTACGAGATATGATCTGAACTTGTCAAAAGCAAACACCACTACTAGTAATTCTTTTTATGTCGTGGCATAATTAATCTATGCCTCGTCCAGTGTCTTGCTAGCATAGTGAATCGCATGCAGTTTCTTGGCCTTCCGCTGCCTTAATACTGCTCCTACTACATAATTATTGGTGTCACACATAATCTCGAATGGTAAGTTCCAATCAAGGGGTTGTATTATTAGGGCGGTCACTAGAGCCTTCTTAATTTCTTTAAATGCTTCAAAACATTGCTGGTCAAAAATAAAGTCTGGGTCCTTAGCCAATAGATTTGTTAGGGGTTTTGTTATGAATCTCCGGTAAAAACCTACATGACCAAGGAAACTCTTTATGCCTTTAACATCCCTAGGTGTTGGTAATTTCCCAATAACTTTGATCTTTGCTCTGTCTACTTCAATATCGTTTCTTGATATTTTATGGCTTAATACTATTCCTTCGGTAATCATGAAGTGACTTTTTTCCCAATTCAAGACCAAGCTATTTTCCTCACACCTCTGTAAGACCCTCGATAGGGTTTTCAAATAGGAATCGAAACTTGTTCCATAAATTGAAAAGTCATACATGAATACTTCCATGGTTTTCTCAATCAGGTCTAAGAAAATAGTTGTCATACATTGCTGAAAGGTGGTTAGAGTGTTGCATAGCCCAAAAGGAATCCTTCTATGTGCAAGGGTCCCATAGGGACAGGTGAAGGTAGTCTTCTCCTGATCATTAGGGTGAATAGGGATTTGGAAGAATCCGAAGTAGCCATCAAGGTAACAAAAATGAGAGTCCTTAGCAAGATGTTCTAGCATTTGATCAATAAAAGAGAGTGGGAAGTGATCTTTCTTTGTCACTTTATTTAGCTTACGGTAATCTATACACATTCTCCATCACGTTACCGTTCGAGTAGAAATTAGCTCATTCTCTTCCTTCTTGACTACCGTAGTCCCTTTTTTTTTAGGACTACATGTACCGGATTGACCCATTCACTGTTTGAGATAGGGTAAATTATTCCTACATCTAATAGCTTGAGCACTTCCTTCTTCACAACCTCTTGCAGGTTTGGGTTAAGTCATCTTTGCCACTCCACGGTTGACTTACACCCGTTCTCGAGTACTATTCTATGCATACAGAGGGATGGATTTATTCCCTTAATGTCATCAATGGTATATCCTAGTACCTTCCTATACATCTTCAATACCTCCAATAACTTCCCGGTCTCAGCTTCTTTCAAACTGGCATTTATAATCATTGGATAGGTCGAGTCTGAACCCAAGAATTCATATATGAGATTTGGTGGAAGGGGTTTCATCTCGAGGCTAGGGTGTTTTTTTATTACCCTCAGCTTCTGATCTTTTCCTTTTTCGGGATCTGAGAAATGGGATACTTCTTCCCTACAACACTTTCTCCCTTCACTTTCATCTTGTATCTGGCATGCTACCTCTAATTCATCAATTTCCTTTTTGAGGAGAGACTTTTGAAACTCTTATTCACTATCTTCCTATATTTGTGTTGGAGGATCATGACCCGGCTAGAAGGGAGGTTGAATAACTCTCGTTGATCGTCGATGGAAATCATGTCTTAATCGTCTACACTTAAGATTAGCGCAGTGGAAATATATGCTAAACAAAAGACAATTAAGAAAATAAAAGATAAAGAAGCAAATGTAAATATGAGGATGTAACGTGGTTCACGACTTCTGTCGCTAATCCACGGACGATTCATACGGCAAATCACTCCCCAACCAAGGCACTAAACTTCTCCTTTTGCTCAAGCAAGGTGGAGAAACCTCTTTACATCAACTCCTCTTCTCACAAGATAATATGAGTGAAAATAGAGAGAAAGGAGTAGAAAACACTAGGAAGTCATGGGAGGCCTTAGAGCATGAATAGGAGTGGAAGCATTAGCTGTCCCAAGGCCTCCAAGGTTTCTTTTTATAGAGAAGAGGTCATTCTTCCCATTGGGCATGCAGCAGTCGACTGTTGCATGCCATCAGTCGACTGCTGCCATTCCAACGGCTTCTGACCATGCCAGATCGCAATTGTCACAACCAATTGCACTCTGATCAGTCGACTGATCATGCTCATCAGTCGACTGATCAAGCCATCAGTCGATTGCTCCAAGCAATCAGTCAACTCAAGCCCCTTCTGTGCCTGCGACCACCTTTAGCAGTCGACTGCCATCCCTTGGTAGTCGACTGATTGTGCATCAGTTGAATCCCAAACCCTAGCAGTCGACTGTTGGGCCAGAAGTCCATCAATTGAACACCAATCAACTGTTGTCGGATAAAACCTCAAACAAATACTTTGTTTGAGCATCCGACCATCGGGTAAATCTCAAACCACCTGTTTGAGCATTCGACACTTTCATTCGTCGAGTAAAACCTCAAACACAAGTTTGAGCATCCGACTTGTTGGGTAAAACCTCAAACCTAAGTTTGAGTGCCCGACACTTGACTTAACCATTCATCCAAGTTCACCTATGAGCTACCCCATCCCGGATTACAATTGTTCAATCTCTCATCTTCCCATGGAGTCCCTCACTGAAGCTCTCTTCGTCCGACCACGTCCCTCGGATGCACTAAGCCCGCGACTCCTCCAGTGCCATCCTTCGCATCTCACCCTGAAGTCTTCTTCCTTTGGCTTCACTCCAATGCTCCTTGTCCGGCGGTCCCTCGGATGCACCAATCACACAACTTCTATAATGTCATCCTTCACCGACTCAAGGACTCAAGCCATGAGATGGTGAACTCACCAATGCTTTATCAAGCTAACACATGTGTGATTCACTTAAGTCCTGCACAACTTAAACACACACATCAAATCACATAAACAACCTAACTTAAACACTTTTCCACACACATCAAAACCAAACCATACTTGGGTTGATTTCCCTAACAATCTCCCCCTTTTTGATGTGTGACAACATGTTTAAGTTAGGGAAAACATTAACAAAACACTAAGGAAAGGAAAGCATGTAAACATAACACGAGTATCAAAACACTCCCCCTTAATACATGCAACTTCCCCTTAACACATGCAAATTCTCCCCCTAGCATGATTCACTTAAACTCTCACATTTCTCCCCCTTTGACACCATCAAAACATCATACAAATGTTATACAACATGACATCAAAGTCTAAAGGAAGAAAAATACCAAAATCAGGCTAAAAACCATTTAAAATAGGTTACTTTGCTCATGCAGTACATCAGTTGACTGGTTCAGATAAGCAATCGACTGGCACCTAAAAACACAGATTTCTAATTTCTGAACCCAAATTCAAAAATGCATTAAAAATTTCAGAAAGTTCAAAAAATCATGAAATTTGAGGAACACATTTATTATGAGTATCTTTATCAAGGAAAAAAATGATTTTTCATGAAAATTCAATCAATTTTCAAAAATAAGGCAAAATCTCAAAAGTTTGAAAATGACTCAAATTTTTATCAACTTGAAAGTCTAGTTTTGCCTTGAAACGTTTTAAAACATGAACTCACAAATTTTAAAACATGAAATGATTTTAAAATATTTAAAATATCTAACCATGATCTTTGTGCAATATGCCCATGAATTAAACATAAGCTTTCCCCATGGTTGGTTTATGATTGCTATGTCATGATACTTACTCTAAGTGACCTATCTAAATGTCATAAGCATTAGTGAAACACTTGTATCAACCTAACATCTCACTCATGCTATGTTTTCAATCAAGTTATCCTTACGGTGAATGTGATATGTGACTAAGGTATTTGTACTTAACCATAAATTTCATGCAATTTCTACCAAGGTTAAGTATTATCAATAAACACCCATCATGATCATAAAACAAGGATTATCCATAATTGCACATCATGATCATAAATCAATATTATGACCCAACATACTCATAAGTCAACCAAATAACATGATATGAAATAAGTCCACTTATGGTGGACTATCCTAGGTTTCTCTAACCCTTGAGGATTGACTTGGGAATCCAATATAAGTTCTTTCCAATAGGATTCACCAAGTACTCCTTTGAGATCCATTTCCTAGCTACCATGGTTGTTTTAGATTGACCTATAGCAATTAAATAATGAAAAGCTTTTTCATTCCTAGATCCCTTATATCCTAGGCCTTTTTTGTTGAAATTTATTCTTTGGCTCCCAATAATCA
This sequence comes from Wurfbainia villosa, assembly GCA_025175895.1. NCBI lineage: Eukaryota > Viridiplantae > Streptophyta > Magnoliopsida > Zingiberales > Zingiberaceae > Wurfbainia > Wurfbainia villosa. The sequence goes on from CM046008.1 coordinate 5,532,147, forward strand.
TATTCAATGTGTTAGAGCCAATTGTGAATTTTTCAAGGGACTTAGTGAGGAATTTTACCTTTTCTCTTAAAGCCTTATTTTCTTCTAAGCATGCATCATTACTACTAGAAGAAATACAATCATCATGTGAGCATGGATTTTTCTTCTAGTTTTTTAATTTCATCAAGCATGTATTTATTTTTCTTCTTAGCTCTAAATAGGTCCTTAGTCAAGCTAATAATTATGGAAATGATATCTTGAGAGGGTAGTTTCTTTACCTCACTTACCCAATCTTCTTCTTCCGAATCCGAGGTAGATGCTCCCCCTTCACTTGAGCTCTCCTCCTCACTTGTACTTGCTTCTTCTCTTTCAGATGAGGTAAAGGCTACATCTTCAATCCCCATAAGTGCAAGATGCGTGAAAATTTCTTCCTCCGATGAGGACGAGTCATCCCACGTAGCTTTTAAGTTTTGGGGCTTTGACTTCTTCTCCTTCTCCTTTGACTTCTTTTCTTCTTTCTTCTTTCTTCTTGTCATTTTTCTTTCTTTCTTCCTTGCTCTTGTTCAATAAGGGACATTCATCCCTCATATGTCCCTCTCCTTGGCAATTATAGCAAATCACCTTCCTAGTCCTCCTTCTCCTATCATGAGACTTGTTAAATTTTAAATTCTTTAAAGCATGTCTCACCTTCCTTACCATATATGTTTTTTCGTTGCTATTCATTGATGAGGAAGATTCATCATCAGATGAGGAGGGTGGAGTCTCCTTCTTCTTCTTTCCTTTGACCACTAGTGCTACTCCCCTTAACTTTGTGCTTGGTTCTTCAACTATGCCTTCAAGCCTAGTCTTATGAAGTTCCATGGTAGAGAAAAATTCTTCTAGAGTACTTACCTCTAGATTCCTTGAAATGTAGAATGAGTCCACCATGGAACTCCATTTTGATGATCGGGGAAAGACTTCTATTGCTTTCATTATCATGTATCTATTTGAGAGCTTCTCCCCTACACTAGATAAACCATTAATTATTTCCGTAAAATGAGAGTGTAGAGATAATACCTTCTCCCCTTTATCTAGCTTGATGTTGTTCAATTGCGATCGGAGAAGATACCTTCTAGCTAGCTTGGCTTCGGATGTGCCTTCATGAAGCTCCACTAGCTTTTCCCACATTTCTTTGGCTCTAGAGCACTCACCAATCCTATTAATCTCTTGTTGAGGAAGCACATTATAGAGATGGTGTTTTGCTTTTGAATTCGCAAGGTGCTCCTCTCTTTGCTTCTTAGTCCATCTTGATTTTTCAATTGGCTTCCCTTCTTCATCCCTAGGTATCTCGAAATCGGTTTCCATAATAATCATAATATCAAAGTATGTTTCAAAAAATACCTCAATATGCCTTTTCCACCAAGCGAAATCCCCTTTGAATTTTGGCAGATGAATGTTCGAGTCGACCATTTCATTGTCGTGCTTATTTTGGCGATGAGTCCATCGACGAGCTCTTTGCTTTGATACCACTTGTTAAAAGATCATGGCCTGGCTAGAAGGGGGGTTGAATATCCCTCATTGATGGAAATTGCGTCTTAATCATCTACACTTAAGATTAGCGCAGCGAAAATATATGCTAAACAAAAGACGATTAAACAAATAAAAGTTAAAGAAGAAGAAAACACAAACACAAGGATGTAATATGGTTCACAACACTTGCTGCTAATCCACGGACGATTCGTATGGTGAATCACTCCCCAACCAAGGCACTAAACTTCTCCTTTTGCTCAAGCAAAGTGGAGAAACCTCTTTACATCAACTCCTCTTCTCACAAGATAATATGAGTGAAAATAGAGAGAAAGGAGTAGAAAACACTAGGAAGTTGTGGGAGGCCTTAGAGCATGAATAGGAGTGGAAGCATTAGCTGCCCCAAGGTCCCCAAGGCCTCTTTTTATAGAGGAGAGGTCATTCTTCCCGTTAGACATCCCGTTAGGCATGCAACAGTTGATTGTTGCATTCCATCAGTCGACTGTTGCCATTCTAACGGCTTCTGACCAAGCCAAATTGTGGTCATCACAGTCATTGGCACTCTGATCAGTCGACTGATCATGCCCATCAATCAACTGATCAAGCCATCATTCGATTGCTCCAGGAAATCAGTCGACTCAAGACCCTTATGTGCCCGCGACCACCTTTAGCAGTCGACTGATTTTGCATCAGTCGACTGTCAAACCCTAGCAGTCAACTGCTAGGCCAGAAGTCCATCAGTTGAACACGAGTCGACAATTAGTCAACTTAGAGCAGTCGACTGGTACCTATACCAGTCGACTATTGTTGGGTAAAACCTCAAACAAATACTTTGTTTGAGCATTCGACTGTCGAGTAAACCTCAAACCACATGTTTGAGCATCCGACACTTCCATTCGTCGGGTAAAATCTCAAACTCATGTTTGAGCATCCAACTTAACCAATCGTCGGATAAAACCTCAAACACAAGTTTGAGCGTCCGACTTGTTGGGTAAAACTTCAAACCTAAGTTTGAGCGGCCGACACTTGACTTAGTCATTCAGCCAAGTTCACCTATGAGCTACCCTATCTCGGGTTACAATCACTCAATCTCTCATCTTCCCATAGAGTCCCTCATTGAAGCTCTCTTCGTCTAGCCATGTCCCTCGGATGCACTAAGCCCGTGACTCCTCCAGTGCCATCCTTCATGTCTCGCCTTGAAGTCTGCTTCCTTTGGCTTCACTCCAATGCTCCTCGTACAACTATCCCTCGGATGCACCAAGTGCACAACTTTTATAATGTCATCCTTCACTGACTCAAGGACCGGAGCCATGAGATGGTGAACTCGCCAATGCTTTATCAAGCTAACACATGTGATTCACTTAAGTCCTGCACAACTTAAACACACATCAAATCACATAAATAACCTAACTTAAGCCCTTTGGAACACACATCAAAACCAAACCATACTTGGGTTGATTGCCCTAACAATTTGAAGGGTTTAGACCATTGTCTCTACAATACGATAAGCATCGTCCATGCTCTTCGTCATTAATGTCCTCCCCACACCCCCTCCCCCCGCGGTTATATCCAAGAGTTCTTTAGCTGAGTTGGAAATTTCAGAATAAAAAATGTAAATAAGCAACCAATCGTGTAATCTGTGATGCATACATCAAAGTATCAACTCCTGGAATTTCCCCCATGCCTCAGCCAAAGTCTCTTTGTGGTCCTACTCAAAGGCAAGGATTTTATCCCTTAAGTAGGTTGTTTTTCTTTGTGGGAAGTAGTTGCTCAGAAATAGACATTCCAACTACTCCCACGTTATTATACTCCTTTCTGGTAAGGTGTGTATCCATTGTCTGGCCTCCTCTTTTAGAGAGAATGGGAAAGTAATGAGCCTAATGACATCTGCTGGAACCCCTTCATACTACACCGTGTCACAGTATGCGAGGAACTTCTCAAATTGTTGATAAGGTTCCTCGATATGAGTTCCTCTGAACTGATTATTTTGAATTAGGGAAATTAATGCAGGGTTTATCTCCCAGCTTGCAATATTTATTTGGGGAATAACTATACTAGAATTCCACACCTTGAGACCAGGTGCCGCATAATCTTTCAAGGGTCGAGTGTGCTGTACTAACATGACAATGCTACTTACTAAATTGGCAATTAAGCAAAATGAAAGTAGTGAACTAAATGAAGAGAATTTAATACTAAATTAAAACTAAACTGAATTGACAGTAGATTATTGTAAAATACCGCAAATAAATGGCTAAAGGGTAATATTATAAGTGGGTTAAATTAAAATTTTTTGGGAGATAGTTAGGGGTTAATTACACCTAACCTAGCTTAAGAGTTTTAATGGTTTAATTAACCTAGATTTAATTGAATTCGGATTTAAGTTGAATTAAGTTGGACCCGACTCGCTTTATTGGACTCGACCCGTTAATGGACCGACCGCTCCATTTCCGTAACCCTAAGCCATTCTCGTCGTCACCCTTAATTTCTCAGTGTGTTTCTTCCTTTCCTTCTGAGAGTTCTTTTTTCTCACTGTGCGCTCTCGTCTTCCCATCGATTCCTTTTCCCAAGCGCCTCCCTTTTCGTTTGCTCTTCATCTCTGAAGCGGCCCGCGACCGATCTCTCCCTCTCCTCTCATCATTGTCTTTTTCTCAAGCCTTCCCGCTCGCGACCTCTTCAACGCCAGGTTGTTCCCTCTCTGTGAGCGTCGGTCTTCTTCCTCACGGCAGGCGACGATTGTTGGCTTGGACAACCCCCGGACGGGCTGGAACCGGGAGGACAGGAACAGGCCTGGAAGCTTCAATTTGGATACTTCCCGACAGTAGGCAGCCAGACGATTTCTGATCGCTATTGTCCGTTCGTCATCAGAGCGAGGTAAGGGCTGTCTGTTCCCTTCTTTTCCCTCGATCTCAAAGGGGATCCATTTATGGATGAACTCCTGTGGTGGGTTTCTTCCTATGGTGGGTTTCTTTCTCTGAGCTTGACTTAGCGATTTGGGCAGAGAATCGAGAGCGTCGGTGGTGCCGGAGAACAGGACTATTGAATTCTAGGAGTTGGCTGTCGGTTTTAGGGTTTGAGCTGCCGGTGGAAAATACAACAGCAAGGTAAGGCGTGGATTTTTCCTTACCTTGAACAAGAGTAAGATGCTGCTGTGGTTTCCTTTCATTTGAGTTTGATCCGTTTGTGGGCAGTGGTTGTGTTTATCGGGTGAATAGAGTATCAAGGAGTGTTGCTGCCTGTGGAGACTCCAATTGTTGGTAAGCACAAATTCCCTCCCTTTTGTTCAGTAAATTTCATTCGGTGATGATGGTTGTTTGGGTTTGGGCAGTGGTCTCGAGCAGTTGAACCGGGTAGCTTTGATGTAAGTGTGGTTTTCCTTGATTTATCTAGTTAACTGTGGAAGGTGTAAGTGTTTTGGCTGTGAATGGATGTAAGGGCAGTGAGATAAAGTGGTGGCATAAGGATTGTTTTGTTTATTCGTTGCAAAGCCTTGGGGTTTCGTGGTTAGCTGATACGTTAACAAAAGGATAGGGTAATGTATGGTGTTGACTGGGAATTATCAGATATATGGTTGGGTAATTGAATTTAGGAAATAAGGTGACTTATGATGTGATTGAGGGTCTAATGTGAAGGTTAGTTATAGTGAATCAACCTTGGATAGTTTGGGGGATTTCTCCTAAATCGTATTCGATAAAAAGGATGCGACTATAAGAACGATATAGTAATTAATTTGTATGTTGTAGTCTGCTTGCACTAAAATGTAATTGATGTTATTTGCAAGACGTGGATACGAGATAGGTCTACGGTCGTGAGGACTTCATTACTACGAGCATTTACAGCAGGTGGGTAATTCCTACCCTGGTCAGGTAGTTTAATGCATACAGATTTAGATGCATGATCTTCTTATATGATCATGCTACCTTGACTCTGTTCTTATTCATCTTGCGCTTGATACTTTACCTTTTGCTATTAACTCCATTGTTGCTATCATGTTTATTTTACCATGACTAGGAGTTATATATATAGGTGATGTAAGTAACTTAGAATTTGTTAAGTTAAGTGCAAGTAGTAAAGTTCGGATGACAACCTGATTGTAAATTAGGCAAAAAGGTCATCCGTATGTAGATAATGTCTTGAACCTAGGGTTAGTTCTAGTACCCTTAGGTTGCATGTTTACTACTGACCATGTATTATGTAAATGGTCAGGTGAATGGTATTTAGTGTGTCGCTACGGACCGGTGGTCCTAGCCTGATATAATCAGTTTGAGTACGACTCTCTACAAGATAGAGAGTACGTTGATATAGTTAGTATGACTCTCTGTAGAATAGAGAGTCTATGGTGGATGTCTATATGTGAGACATTGCATTCATGTCATTTGCATGCACGCTGACGACGAGGTCTCCCTTGTGATTGGGAGTGTCGCCAATCATCCTGCCTCCACGGTTACTCAAAGGAGGAGTAACCGGTGTGAGGGCAGAGCATTGTGGTGCCGCACTCTACCACTATAGACGGTGGTAGTTATATTTGTGTGTCGTAGTCCTACGTGTGTGGCACTCGACCACTCATGGATAGTGACTGTCGGAGTGGTCAACAGCAGGGACCCCCATCGTGTAGCTTGCTCTTCACGCTTATATGCTACTCGATCATACTGCCCACTCGGTCATTCGAGAGTAGTGGTTGGTGTTGAGTTGGGATAGTTGTCATGCTCGAGTCACCGAGGCCACACTGGGGTCGTGGTAGCTTTAGGGTGAGCCGACATGACCATGCATGCTGCATTGCCGATTTATGACATTTTTGCATATTGCTATATATATATATATATATATATATATATATATATATATATATGGATGATTGTGATTAGTATACATATATAGATGCAGTCTATATATATATATATATGCTTATTGTGATGCTGCATTTGTATGTACTATGCTTGTTGCATTTTTTTGTACATATTCATACATGCTATTGCATTTTCTGTATAGTAGTAGGTTGGTACTATTTACTTGTTGGTTATTCACTGTGATACCCTTGACCCATATCAGGATATAGTAAGAGTTAGTACTATTCTTTATATCTTATGTTGTGGATATGTGCTCAGGTTGGATAGGTGTAGCGTAGTAGACGTTCAGGTATGTCTGCATTTCATATTGACTTTTGGTTAGAAGGTATATACATGGATATGTTATCATGCTAGTGATACCTGTAGATTTTTCTATCGAAATACATATGATATTAATATATACATATTTTATCATATGTTATCATGCTAGTGATACCTGTAGTGGATGTTAGTATATATGTTGTTTATGTTTCCGCTGTGTTGAATATTTTTATATCTGCTTATTATGTTGTTGTTGTGGGCCTACGGGCCTTGTATTAACCCGAAATGTTGCCACATACAGGGGAGATGCCGTCCATTTGCTTTTTGGTACGACATACTCTCGGGGCGTGACAACTTTATTGGTATCAGAGCCGAAGGTTCTGTGATGCCATACAATGATTTTGTTTTTGAGTCTTGGATTCTCGGGAGTCGGTATATTTTTCGGATTTGGTTTTTGTGAGATGGGATTGACAGCGGCATAAGCTCCGGGCAGCATGAAGTATTTCTGATAATTTATACTTTAGTTAGATACTTATCTAGACTTGTTCAACAGGTGTATACTGTCAGAGTTATGGCACCTCTGCAGACTCGTGGTCGAGGTCGTCCATCCAGGCGAGCAGCCAGAGTGGTGGGATAAGATACTGTTACGACTGAGCCAACTACTCAAGCACAGCCTTAGCAATTCCCTATTGGAGGTACAGAGGCTCAGAATCTGGATATACCACCGACTAGGTCGACACCTATAGATTCCAGTTGGCTCAATGTAAAAGCACGGATACTCGTATTAGCACGTTCGGCCAAGGACAAATTTACCTTCTTCCGAGGGGAGTCTGATCCATGGATCGGACGTGCATGGATGAAGAATTTGGAGGATACTTTTGAGTATATGGACTGTACGAACAATGAGAAGGTGGACCTTGCTGCATATCACCTCAGAGATTAGGCCGTTACTTGGTGGAAAATGCAGAAGACTCTACTCGGGGAGCGAGGGATTTCTTGGGCCGCCTTTCGAGATGCTTTATAGAGGCAATACTTTCCTTCCGCGTTTGCTACGGCACGTCGTCAGGAATTCCTGAATCTGAAGCAAGGCGATCGTTCCGTCATGGATTACAACACAGAGTTTACCAGACTATCAGAGTTCTGCTTTCATCTAGTAGCACAAGATACAAATTGGATGTACCAGTTCACACAAGGCCTAGCAGCTTATATCCGAGCGAGAATGTCAGGATCTTCTATTGCCTCTTACAAGGAGGCATTGGACCGAGCCATTTGTATTGAAATGACGTCCCAACAGATCTCCAAGGAAAAAGATATAGAGAGGCAGATGTCCCAGAGTAAGCAGAAGAAGCAAAATTCAGGGAATCAGACTCAGAAGAAGCAGGAGAAGAAGGGCAATACTCGAGGTACCACAGAAGAATCGTCTAGGGCGCAAAAAGGGAAACACCCAGCTTCCGAACAGGCTGGAGGTTCTCAGAAGAACTGTAAGTGTCAGAACAGAAATGGATGCTATAAATGCATATCTGGAAGTCATAGAGCTCCAGAGTACCCTTTGGAACAACCTGTTTGCTACTATTGCAAACAACCTGGACATACCAGTCGAAAGTGTACATTGAGAGCGCAACTGGAGTTTCCTGATAGCTCTAACAAGGGAAGACAGTCCAACCAGCAGCGGCAACAGAGGACAACACTGCAGATGCATTTTTATGGTCAGAGGCAGCCAGTACCTCTGCAGGCGCAGTTGTATCAGATATAGGGGGGTGCCCCTTCGGTGATGCCGACGGCTATCCAGTATCCTACATCTCCAGTAATCTACTATCTAGGAGTATCTGCACCACCGATGTTAACAGCCAGCTCTCAGGGTTATCTTATGCCTGCACCAGTGACTCAGTCTTCAACACCTCAGAGTCAGACTCATCCCGAGTGGAGGCACACCACTTCTTCATCGAGGATGCAGCCGACAAATATCGAGACTGGACAAGTTTTCGCCGTCACCAGAGATGAGGCACAGTGGGCTGAGGAATCAGTTATATGGGGTATGGTTTCAGTTTATTCTATATACGCTGATACTTTGATTGATACCGGTAGTTCCCACTCATTTGTATCTAGGATATTTCTGGGTAGAGTCGGAAGAATCCCAATGGTTTGTTCTTGTGGGTTAGCGGTATCCTTGCCATTATGAGAGGTGCTGACTAGCCATCAAGAAATCAAGGGTTGCCCATTAGATTTTGATGGGTATATCCTTACAGTGGACCTCCAGGTGTTGGAAATGATAGAGTTCGATATTATTCTCGGTATGGATTGGTTGGCCGCTTATAATGCTACAGTGGATTGTAGAGCAAGGGTGGTGACATTTTGACCACCGGATCAACCAACTTGGGAATTTGTTGGTACTAGAGATGATGAATTATCTATTATATCGGCTTTACAGGCTCAGAAGCTATTGGCCCAGGGTTGTCAGGGTTATTTATTATCTCTAGTCAAAGTTGAGAATGAAGGACTACCGCCCCTCTCTGATGTGCGAGTAGTCCGGGAGTATCCAGACGTATTTCCAGATGAACTTCCAGGCTTGCCACCTCCTAGGCAAGTTGAATTTGCGATAGAGGTGATTCCAGGAACCGCGCCCATTTCGAGACCTCCTTATCGGATGGCGCCAAAAGAGATGAATGAACTTAAAGTTCAACTGCAGGAGTTGCTGGATAATGGATTCATCCGCCCTAGTGTTTCACCATGGGGAGCACCGGTACTCTTTGTCAAAAAGAAGGATGGATCATTACGGTTATAAATTGACTATCGGCAACTGAATGCAATCACAGTTAAGAACAAATATCCACTGTCGAGGATAGAAGATTTGTTCGATCAGCTTAAGGATACATGTGTGTATTCTAAAATTGATCTGCGCACAGGATATCATCAGCTTCGGATAAGAGATGAGGTTGTTTAGAAAATAGCTTTTCGCACCCGTTATGGGCATTATGAGTTTCTAGTGATGCCTTTCGGTCTCACGAATGCCCCAGCTGCATTTATGGACTTAATGAATCGGGTATTCCTGAGGTATATAGATCAGTTCGTGATAGTGTTCATCGACGATATATTGATTTATTCTCGATCCGAGGAAGAGCATGAACAACATCTGTGGAGAGACATTGCGACAAGAGCAGTTATATGCCAAGTTTAGCAAGTGTGCATTCTGGTTATCCTCAGTGGGTTTTCTTGGACATGTAGTGTCCAACAGAAGTATTTCTGTAGATCCCCAGAAGATTGAGGTAATTACTAGTTGGGAGCAACCAAAATCAGTTCAGGAGGTCCGTAGTTTCCTTGGTATGGCCGGGTATTATCAGAGATTCGTGGAAGGATTCTCAAGTATTGCCATGCCACTCACTCGTTTGACTCGAAAAGGGGTCAAATTCACCTGGTCAGAGGCCTGTGAAACTAGCTTCCAGGAGCTTAAGCGATGGCTAGTTTCTACACCAATCTTAGTGATTTCTTCTGGTGTTGATGGGATGATTCTTTATACAGATGCTTCTATCCAAGGGTTGAGTGCAGTTCTGATGCAGTCCAATCGTGTGATATCTTATGCCTCCCGTCAACTAAAAGATCACGAGAGAAATTACCCAGTGCATGATCTGGAGTTTGCCGCCATTATTTTCACATTGAAGATATGGAGGCACTACTTGTATGGGATTACCTTTGAGATCTATACAGACCATAAAAGTCTGAAGTATCTATTCACACAGAAAGAGCTGAATCTGAGACAGAGATGATGGATGGAATATCTGAAATATTACGATTGCACAATCCAGTATCATCCAGGAAAAGTTAATGTGGTAGCAGATGCGCTAAGCAGGAAGTCTTGTGGAGTTCTGGCCAGTCATCTAATAGCAGTTACTGATCTAGTTCGACAGTTCTCCGAGTTGGGATTGTCGGAACACAGTCAAACATCCCAGGGAGTATTGGTATCTATGGTTGCCCAGTCCACCATTGCTGAGAGGATCAAGGAAGCACAAGTCAGTGACCAGCATCTGCAGTTCTTGAGCAGCACGATAGACTCAGAATGTCAGATGGATTTCTCGAGTGACGAGAATGGTGTACTTCATTTTTGAGGACGACTATGTGTTTCAGACACACACCCAGTTAAGGAAGAATTGCTACAGGAAGCACATCAGTCGAGATTTTCTATACATCCTAGTGGTACTCGGATATACCGAGATTTGAAGTGCTTATACTGGTGGAACGGTATGAAATGAGATATTGCGGACTTTGTTGCACGATGCCTAGTATGCCAGCAAGTGAAGGCTGAACATCAGAAACCTGCTGGGTTACTTCAGGAAATTCCGATCCTGGAATGGAAGTGGGATCATATCATGATGGACTTTATTATGGGATTACCCAGAACCCGTAAAGGACATGATGCGATTTGGGTGATCGTAGATCGATTGACCAAATCAGCTCACTTCCTTCCGATTCGTGGGATGAACTCATTGGATCGTCTAGCAGAATTGTACTGTCGGGAGATTATCAGATTGCATGGCGTACATTTGAGTATCATATCTGATAGAGATCAGCGATTTACTTCGCGATTCTGGTAGAGTCTGCAGCAGGCCATGGGCACAGAGCTTCGACTCAGTACCTCCTTTCATCCGCAGATAGATGGACAGTCTGAGCGTACCATTCAGACTCTGGAGGATCTACTGCGATCTTGTGTCATGGATTTCGGTGGCAGTTGGGAGGATCACATTCCTTTAGTGGAATTTGCATATAACAACAGCTACCACTCTTCTATCCAGATGGCTCCTTTTGAGGAGTTATACGGCAGACCCTGTAGATCTCCAGTATTATGGGAGGAAGTTGGGGAACGACAGTTATTGGGGCCTCAGAGTATCCTGAATGATGCAGAGTTGGTACGAGTCATCAGACGACGATTATCAGAGGCACATGACCGACATAAGAGTTATGCAGACCGGAGGCGAAGGCCTCTGGAATTCTCAGTCGGGGACCATGTATTCCTACGAGTGTCACCCACCAAAGGAGTCAAGAGATTTGGGCTAAAAGGAAAATTAGCTCCACGCTACATTGGTCCATTTGAGATATTGGAGCGGATTGGAGGTGTTTCTTATCGATTGGAATTACCTCCGACACTTGCGGGTGTTCACAACGTATTCCATGTATCTATGTTGAGGAAATACATGCCGCGATCTGACCATATTCTGAAAGAGGTTCTGATACCACTTCAAGCGAATGCGACTTATGAGGAGACTCCGGTGCGGATTCTTGGTCGCAAGGAGCGACAGTTGTGGAACAAAATCATCCGACTCGTAAAGGTGGGATGACAGCATCATACGGATGAGGAGGCTACATGGGAGTTGGAAGATACTATCCGAGCTCGATACCCTCATCTGTTTACCTGAGGTATGTGGTTATTTCAGAATATGCTTGAATTAATTTTTTGCATTTAAGTATAAAATTTGGGGACCAAATTTTTATAAGTGAGGGAGAATGTAAAATACCGCAAATAAATGGCTAAAGGGTAATATTATAAGTGGGTTAAATTAAAAATTTTTGGGAGATAGTTAGGGGTTAATTACACCTAACCTAGCTTAAGAGTTTTAATGGTTTAATTAACCTAGATTTAATTGAATTCGGATTTAAGTTGAATCAAGTTGGACCCGACCCGCTTTATTGGACTCGACCCGTTAATGGACCGACCGCTCCATTTCCGTAACGCTAAGCCATTCTCGCCGTCACCCTTAATTTCTCGGTGTGTTTCTTCCTTTCCTTCCGCGAGTTCTTTTTTCTCACTGTGCGCTCTCGTCTTCCCATCGATTCCTTTTCTCGAGCGCCTCCCCTTTCGTTTTCTCTTCATCTTTAAAGCGGCCCATGACCGATCTCTCCCTCTCCTCTCGTTGCTGTCTTTTTCTCAAGCCTTCCCGCTTGCGACCTCTCCGACGCTAGGCCGTTCCCTCTCTACGAGTGTCGGTCTTCTTCCTCGCGGCAGGCGGGGGTTGTTGGCTTGGATGACCCCCGGACGGGCTGGAACTGGGACGACAGGAACGGGCCTGGAAGCTTCAATTTGGCTACTTCTCGACGGTAGGCGGTCGGGCGATTTCTGATCGCTGCTGTCCGTTTGTCATCGGAGCAAGGTAAGGCCTGTTTTTTCCCTGCTTTTCCCTCGATCTCAAAGGGGATCCATTTGTGGATGAACTCCTACGGTGGGTTTCTTTCCCTGAGCTTGACCTAGCGATTTTGGCAGAGAATCGGGAGCGCCGGTGGTGCTAGAGAACAGGACTGTCGGATTTCTGGGAGTTGGCTGCCGGTTTTGGGGTTTGAGCTGCCGATGGAAAATACGACATCAAGGTAAGGCGTGGATTTTTCCTTACCTTGAAAGAGAGTAAGATACTGCTGTGGTTTCCTTTCATTTGAGCTCGATCCATTTGTGGGCAGTGGCTGTGTTTGTTGGGTGAACAGAGTATCAAGGAGTGTTGCTGCCGGTGGAGACTCCAATTGTTGGTAAGCACAAATTCCCTCCCTTTTGTTCAGTAAATTTCATTCGGTGATGATGGTTGTTTGGGTTTGGGCAGTGGTCTCGAGCAGTTGAACCGGGCAGCTTTGATGTTTGGGTATCGTTCAAGGCTTCCCTTGATTTATCTAGTTAACTGTGGAAGGTGTAAGTGTTTTGGCTGTGAATGGATGTAAGGGCAGTGAGATAAATTGGTGGCATAAGGATTGTTTTGTTTATTCGTTGCAAAGCCTTGGGGTTTCGTGGTTAGCTGATACATTAACAAAAGGATAGGGTAATGTATGGTGTTGACTGGGAATTATCAGATATATGGTTGGGTAATTGAATTTAGGAAATAAGGTGACTTATGATGTGATTGAGGGTCTAATGTGAATGTTAGTTATAGTGAATCAACCTTGGATAGTTTGGGGGATTTCTCCTAAATCGTATTCGATAATAAGGATGCGACTATAAGAATGATATAGTAATTAATTCGTATGTTGTAGTCTGCTTGCACTAAAATGTAATTGATGCTATTTGCAGGACCTGGATACGAGACAGGTCCGCGGCCGTGAGGACTTCATTACTACGAGCAATTACAACAGGTGGGTAATTCCTACCCTAGTCAGGTAGTTTAATGCATACAGATTTAGATGCATGATCATCTTATATGATCATGTTACCTTGACTCTGTTCTTATATATTCATCTTGCGCTTGATACTTTACCTTTGGCTATTAACTCCATTGCTGCTATCATGTTTATTTTACCATGACTAGGAGTTATATATATAGGTGATGTAAGTAACTTAGAATTTGTTAAGTTAAGTGCAAGTAGTAAAGTCCGGATGACAACCTGATTGTAAATTGGGCAAAAAGGTCATCCGTATGTAGATAATGTCTTGAACCTAGGGTTAGTTCTAGTACCCTTAGGTTGCATGTTTACTACCGACCATGTATTATGTAAATGGTCAGGTGAATGATATTTAGTGTGTCGCTACGGACCGATGGTCCTAGCCTGATATAATCAGTTTGAGTACGACTCTCTACAAGATAGAGAGTGCGTTGATCATGTTAGTATGACTCTATGTAGAATAGAGAGTCTATGGTGGATGTATGTATGTGAGACATTGCATTCATGTCATTTGCATGCACGCTGGCGACGAGGTCTCCCTTGTGGTTGAGAGTGTTGCTAGTCATCTTGCCTCCACGGTTACTCATAGGAGGAGTAACCGGTGTGAGGGTAGAGCATTATGGTACCGCACTCTACCACTATAGACGGTGGTAGTTAGATTTGCATGTTGTAGTCCTGCGAGTGTGGCACTCGACCACTCATGGGTAGTGACTGTCGGAGTGGCCAACAGCAGGGACCCCCATCGTGTAGCTTGCTCTTCACGCTTATATGCTACTCGATCATACTACCCACTTGGCCACTTGGGAGTAGTGGTTGGTGTTGAGTTAGGACAGTTGTCATGCTCGAGCCACCGAGGCCACACTGGGGTTGTGGTAGCTTTAGCGTAAGCCGACATGACCATGCATGTTGCATTGCCGATTTATGACATTTTTACATATTGCCATATATATACATATATGCATGTATATATATATATATGGATGATTGTGATTAGTATACATATATAGATGCAGTCTATATATATATGCTTATTGTGATGCTGCATTTGTATGTATTATGCTTGTTGCATTTGTATGTACTATGCTTGTTGCATTTGTTTGTACATATTCATACATGCTATTGCATTTTCTGTATAGTAGTAGGCTTGTACTTGTATACTTGTTGGTTATTCACTATGATACCCTCGACCCATATCAGGATATAGAATGAGTTAGTACTATTCTTTATACCTTATGTTGTGGATATGTGCTCAGGTTGGATAGGTGTAGCATAGCAGATGTTCAGGTATGTCTGCATTTCATATTGGCTTTTGGTTAGAAGGTATATATATGGATATGTTATCATGCTAGTGATACATGTAGATTTTTCTATCGAAATACATGTGATATTAATATATACATGTTTTTCTATTACCTGTTGAGTTTTACTCACTACCACGGACCTTGGGTTTTTCTGTCGCCCAGGTAACAGGTTGAAGTCTTCGTGACGGCTTGGAGCTGCGCCGGCGATCCATCCCATCTCCGCTTTTTTGAGTCTCCCGAGGATTTTTGTCTATGTTATGGATTTTGATTATGTTATGGACTTATTTTCTATTATGGACTTGTCTTTATATCGTGGACTTGTTTTGTGTCGATGTTTTATTTACAGTTTAGTATTGTGGACTTATCAGGTGGTGTACACCTATGTGTTTTGGTTTGGATGTCAATATATATGTTATTTATGTTTCCGTTGTGTTGGATATTTTTATATCTGCTTATTATGTTATTGTTGTGGGCCTGCGGGCCTTGTATTAACCCGAAATGTTACCACGTACAGGGGAGATGTCGTCCGTTTGCTTTTCGGCACGGCATACTCTCGGGGCGTGACAATTATGATTAATGAAATAAATCTAAAAGAACTGAAAAGAATAACCAAACACCTAAAACTGAAATAAAATAAGAGAAAATCTAAAACTAGGTATGATCCAATCTATTCATGTTCGATTCAACATTGAATCTACAATCCCCGATGATGGCGCCAAAAACTTGATGCATGTGAGCACAACCCCAAATCTCCGACCAAAGCCACCAAGGACTTGAAACGCACACTCGCACTCAACGCCCTCAAGTGCACGGTTGTTGTCAAGTAATAAATTATATATCGATCCCACAAGGACTGTGATTCAAGTACCATTTGTCTAGTGAATGTTGTTTGTTCGGATTAAGTCTCTTGCGAGTCAGAAGTGAGGTCAACGACGGTCCTGACTCAGGTACGGTGTCACTTGGAGAAAGCGAAGGGTGGCTCAAGGTTTCTTAATGGATTCCAAGATTTCGATTTCACATGTGTGTTGTTGAACATGCTATCAATTTAATGTTCCTAGGATCTCTAGTTATGATCTTGAGGGAGGATCATCGTGTGTAATCCCGATGAACTTTTGCTTCTACCAGGAATTACCTATTCCTAGTCGAGTTTCCCTTTCGGATCGTCAGAGCTCAGGGGGTTGATATCTTTGGGAGCCCCCTATCATTGGGGCCCCTCAACCCTTTTAGAGTTGATGTCTCTTACTTTGGGCCTTCTGCTGGGATAGGTTCATGGGGTTCTAAGATGTCCTATGGATCCTTATGAACATGTGGATCATATTTCATATCTTACTCTTTAACAACCTACTTCCTACAGTTATGGGAGGGAGGATGATCGAAAGGTTCCTCCTTGGTTCTCCTAGATTTCAATACAAAGGCTTCCTACTCTTATATCGACTACGTACGGAAGAAGTAGAATCAAGATATAACTTTCATCAATCTAAACAATATAAATTGAAAATATAATTTAAAAGAAATGAATAGATATTTGAACTAGCATGTCCAACATACACAAGTTACTCCCTAATCCTAGAATCAAAGTATCTACCGTTGATGCAGTAAGCATCACTCCTTAGTTTTGATGTATGAACCACAGTTAAGAGTTAGGATTCACATGTGATCTAATATAAGTGTTAAGTGTGCAGGCTTAACAGGAAGTTTCAGTAGGTTGAGTTGACCGAATACTAGGCATGAATCTTGATAGATCAGGAGGACCGGACACCAGACATGAAGTCCAGATATGTCATGTGGACTGGACATTTGACATGAAGACCGGTTGGGTCAGGAGACCGGACAATTGACAAAAATTCCAACTGGGTCAGGCAGACCGGACAGCTGGTGGAAGCCCTGGTGGGTCAGATCGGATGTCAAGAATGGTAAGTTCGACAGGTAGTCGGCAGGTAAGCCTCGAGTGAAGAGGTGAGGTCGAGTCCTCTATAGGGGGACAAAGCTAGGCATCAATTCGACGAAAAGTCCGCGTGAGATTTAGTAGTCGAGATCGAGCAGTATTACTACTATTATCATAATTCATGTTATATATTTTGTGCTAATCCTGTTTTGCAGGGATCAGTCGACTGGAGATGTATCAATTGACTGGATACCTATTTGGCAGAATCATCTGTTGATCGATCGGAGATTGTGCGATGCAGATGGAAAGGGCTTGAGTCGATTGAAGAGTTTGAGTCGACTGAAGAGGAAAATTTTCCAATGCGGAGCCGAGTGACGTGGAGTCGACTAAAGAGGATTCAGTCGATGGAAGACCACGAATTCCATATTGACGGGCTGATATGGAGTTGACTGGAAGGCATTCTAGTCGACTGAAAATAGTTTATAAAAGTTGTGCTCGACCAGATCCCAGCATCAATCACTTTTACGTCGAAGTGTTGTCGAAATCCATTCTCGTCCACCAAAGCTAAACTCTCAAAACAAGGCGATCTTCCACACTCCGAGTATACTTCTACCATCTACTTAGTGTCGGTATACGTCCTGTATTTTCTCATTTATTTTTTTGCTACTGTACTTAAATTCAAGAGTGGGTAGTGTGTTACCCATCTCTATTATTTGTAAAAAAGTGAAACCCTCCGAAGTCAAGAGTTCTCGAATCGAAGGGTATTTAGTGAATTGCCCATCGAGGTAGCTCGTGGTAGAGTTACAGGCCTTGGAGTAGCAACTCGGTTCGGGTTGTGAACCAAGTAAATTATTGTGTCTAACTTATTTAATTTCTGCTGCATATTCTGTTTAGAAAAATTTATAAAATACCGAGATTCACCCCTCTCTCTCGGTTTACTCAATTCTACAATTGGTATCAGAGCAAGGGGTGCTCCGAGTTGGTGAAACCACCATCGTGAGCTTTAGATTAGTTTACAATATTTTTTATTGCATTAGATAATTTTTTATTATTGCTCTAAAATAATTTTTATTTCCTTAAAATAATTTTTATTGCTTAGAATAATTTTTATTGCCTTAAAATAATTTTTATTGCTTAGGAAATTTTTTATTGCCTTAAAATAATTTTTATTACTCTAGAATAATTTTTATTGCTTTAGATAATTTTTTATTTCATTAAAATAATTTACTGCATATTAAAATAATTTTCTACATTTTAAAATTCACTAAAATAATTTTTTTCATATTAAAATAATTTTATGCATATTAAAATAATTTTCTGAATTTTAAAATTCACTAAAATAAATTTCTACATATTAAAATAATTTTTTGCATATTAAAATAAATTTTTTTATTTTAAAATTCACTAAAATAATTTTCTGCATTTTAAAATTTACTAAATTAATTTTCTGCATTTTAAAATTCACTAAATTAATTTTTTGCATTTTAAAATTTACTAAATTAATTTTCTACATTTTAAAATTCACTAAAATAATTTTCTGCATATTAAAATATTTTTCTGCATTTTAAAATTTACTAAAATAATTTTCTGTATATTAAAATAATTTTTGCATTTTAAAATTCACTAAAATAATTTTCTACATTTTAAATTAATTTTATGCATTTTAAAATTCACTAAAATAATTTTTTGTATATTAAAATAATTTTTTGCATTTTAAAATTCACTAAAATAATTTTCTACATATTAAATTAATTTTTTGCATTTTAAAATTGATTAAAATAATTTTGTGCATATTAAAATTAATTAAAATAGTTTTCTACATATTAGGATTTTCTGAATACTAGATTTATTTCAGTTAAGTTAATTTTTGTCATTAGAAAATAATTCATTAATGATGTCACACTTAGAGAGATACAACACTGTTCGCCCTCCTCTCTTTAACGGAGAGGACTTTTCCTACTAGAAAAGGCGAATGGAGTGTTATCTGAAGATCGACCTAGAGGTCTGATTTTCAATTAGGAAAGGGTTCAAAGCTCCGGTAGACGACTCAAGGGAGTTGTTAGAACCAAAGAAATAGACCTCGAATATTAGGAAGAGAGCTAAAGTCGATTACAAGGCATTTAACACCTTGCAATGTGGACTTACTAAATAAGAGCTAAATAGGATAAGTCCATTTGAAAATTCTAAAGAATTATGGGAGAAATTAATTGAATTGCATGAGGGTACAAATTACACTAGGATAGCCAAACGGGACATGCTTTTAAATAAATTATTTAATTGTAAAATGAATGAAAATGAAAATGCTAGTCAACTTCATACTAGGATTAAAGATATATTAAATGAATTATATTTAATAGGACACCAAATAGAGAATAGGGACTTAATTAGGTATACCCTTAAGGCATTCCAGAGAAATGTCTTATGGACATCGATTGTCGATGCCTATAAGGTATCTAGGGATCTCTCCACAATTAGGTTAGATGAACTATTTTGTGAACTTGAACTACACGAACAAGCTAACTCGGGTCAAACTGAGAATGGTATAGCTTTGATGGCAGGTTCAACTAAAAGGGAAAGAAAAGTGAAGGTTGAGTTTGAAGAGGAGTCGGAGTCGGAAACAAACAGAGAAGAGAAGATTGTAAATATAGTAAGAAAAATGTTCAATCGAAAGAAGAGGTTTACGAAGAAAGACACCAAAAAGGTGGCCGACAACAAGCCGAGACCTCGATCGAAAGTGACTTGCTACGAATGCAACAGAAAAGGACATTACAAGTCGGAGTGCACAAACTTAATAAAGGAAGAAAAACCAAAAAAGGAAAAGAAGAAGAAGGCTCTTAAGGCTACATGGGATGAGTCGTCATCGGAGGAGTTGGACACGGAAGAGACAAAGAGAAGCTTCGTCGCGTTTATGGCCGAATCAAGATTTGGAGCCGAGTCAAGTTCCGAATATGAGTCAGATTCCGAGTCCGAGAGAAGCCACGGATCCGCATCCGTTTCCAAAGGTTCTGACGAGGTAACTTCTCCCCTAGAAGATAAATTGTACAACATTATTGCATGCTTAGGTAGGAAGTTAGCTAAGTCTGAAAATCGAGTCGACTCGCTACTTAAGGAAGTCCAAGTACTTAAGGAGCAAGTCAACTCGAAGACTTCGACTTGCCAATTTAAGGATAGAGACTCAACTCAAGTTGTAAAGCTTGAGGAAGAGAAATCAGTTATAAAAAGGCAAGTAGAAGATCTAACTGGATCTTTGGAAAAGTTCACTTCAGGTTCTAAGTATCTCAACATGATGCTTGGATCTCAACGAGCTGTGTACAACAAATCCGGACTCGGGTATAAGGCTAAGTCCACCTATAAATCTTACATGTCATTACTTAACCGAAATGCTAAGAAACGAGTCCAAGCATGGGTTCCTAAGTCTAGCTTAGTCAACCAAGTCGGACCAAATCAATCTTGGGTTCCCAAGTGTCAAGTTCACTTAGTGAACAGAAGTCAAACTAGCTACCATTTAGGGGGAGCTAACACCTTGCTTGTTTCCTTGTTTAGTTAAACACTTGCATGTTTTAGTTAACTTTCCTTGTTTTAGTCTAACACTTGCTTGCTTTAGTTTACCTTCCATGTTTTAGTTAAACACTTGAATGTCTTAGTTTACTTTACTTGCTTAATGTAGAATGGACTAGATAGGAAACAAAGTAGCTTAAACTTGAACAACCTGGTACTAAGACAAGTAAAGTGATAGTAAGTTGGGGAAACTCTTCGAAGTACATGTCTAGGAAGTGATCGTTGCTCTGATAATCAAGAAGGTCACGTGCCTCGCCACGACCTGGTGCACTAAGTCGAGTGGAGTGGAACTCACTAAGTCTTTAACTAGTTAGACCAAAGCTTAATCTAAAGTGAATCAAGTACTTGATTCCTTTATTGACTTTGTCTAGGAAGTGGTCGTTGCTCCGATAACCAAGAAGGTCATGTGCCTCACCACGACCTAAAAGTCAATACTGGAAAAACTTACTTGACTGGCACAAACTAAGCTTGAATCTAACACAAGTTTAAACACTTTGAAATTGCTCATTAAATTTAATTAAGATAAAAGAAATTTTCATCTCACAAAACTCGTAGGAATAAGTGTATTGAAAACCTAGCTTGGGTGAGATGATATAGATCTTAATTAAGCTGAATTAAACCTAATACACTTAAACCAAATGTATTTCAACAACTTACCTTAATTAAACTAAACTTAACAAATATACTTAACTAAACAAATTATCTTAACTTAATTTAATTCAACTCAACCTAATTTACTATACTCAAACTTAATCAAACTTAATTACCAAATTAGTTAATCTACAAAATTTAAATAATTAACTTAATCAAATAAGGATAATTAAATAAACCTTAAGCTTTGAAGTAAATTGATCATACTCGAACTCAGTCGGCTGGATTATGTTCAGTCGACTCAATAAGAGTCGACTGAATCAATATCAGTTACCTTCGAGCATCGGGAAGGTAAAACACTACTTCAGTCGACTAAAATGACCCAACAGATAAAAGTTAAGACGGCGAAGTAAATGGTAATAATTATAACAGTTCACTGAAACACCTTCAGTCGACTCAAATTTAGGCGACTGGAATGTGTTCAGTCGACTGAATCCAGTCTATAAGAATAATGCCGAGGTAGCCAAACCCATTCAAAACAGTCGAAAATTCATCGAAAAAACCCTAATTTCAATCTTCCGAAGTGCTTAGGTCGTCATCTCTCTTTAATATCATTCAAAATGCCAAGGTAATAGTTTTTAAACTCAAATTTCAATTATTTTCAATAAATATTTAATATTTGTAATTTAATTAGGGGTAAAAGAAGAGCTGTTGAGGTTGAGTCATCGACTCCATGCATGGATATTAGGTTCCCTACTGAGGGACATAGGATTAGATTTGAGAGCATTACATACCTTCCTATGTCCACTAGGTACATTAGTAAATCATACTTTAGTAATGCATGCATACTAAGTATGGAGGTCATTACACACTATGGATTAGAGAAACTAGTCTATTGTAAAAATCCCATTAACATAGACATATGTGCGGAATTTTTCAATAACTTTAGCAAGATTGATGACCTCTCATACTCAACTAGAAGGTAAGGACTTTGTTTTTACTCCTGACATATTGAGAGAGCATTTAGGCCTATTGCATTCGACATGCCCTGTTGCATGTTTTTCATCCACAGAGTTACCTTACGGTGACCCCTACTCTCATATTACATTAGATAGGATTCACATGCATCTTTTTGGTGAAGAAAGAACTCCGTCTGTGAGTATCTTCAGTTCTACTAGACTTCGAGTACAGGACTATGCCCTATATCGAGTTATAGTAAACTGCATTTTACCGCTCACCACTAGGGACATCGCCATGATGTTTCCTTTTCGTTCATTTTTACTTTATGCACTTAGTCATAGGTTAGATTTAGATATTAGCCTACAGATGTTCCATTCTATCATTTATCATTCCAGGTCAGTCACTAGCAGGAAGGCACACTTGCCTTACTGCCATGTCATTACATCTCTTTTAGCCGCATTAGGATTTGATGTTACCATAGGTAACATCAAACAGCTTACTGAGTACAATATGATAGGGTCTAGGTAGTTTGGTTTAGCAAAAGTAGGTTTAGATGACAATAATATCCTTGTATGGAAGAGAGATGAACCTTAGCCTCAGCCCCAGCCTGATCCGGAGCAGGAGCATGAGCTAGATATCGACCCCGACCACCACTCTGAGTCCGAGCATTAGGAAGCCCCAGGATTTGATAGTTTATCACCATTTATTGGGATTCCAATAGCTCCAACCATGGCAGAGAGATTATCTAGGTTGGAGGATACGATGCAGTGACAGCATCTTGAGATGATGCAGATTATGCAGGAGCAGAGAGAGGATCATCGACAGATGATGGATCTTCTTAGGTCTTGGGGCATTGGTCCTTCTCATCCCCCATCCACTGATTAGAATTGTCATGATATTGAAACTAAATAAAAAATTTTAAATAAAATCTTGTGTTATTTATGCTTGGTAGATTAGGAATATTATTTTTTCTTGCTTATCATTTCGAAGTATTTTGAAAAGTAATATTATATTATTATTTTTAAATAAAATTGAAAATTAATCTAGATTAGGTCAATCTAGACTTCATGATCCTATAGAAGTAAGTAGCCTTTGCATCTCACAAACACCTAGGATTATCTGTTTGTATATTAAGTCACGTAGATGGGCGTGATATGTTAGGACTGCACCCCTGGTTTAAGATGTAGATTCAGTGCATCGAAATGAACCAAAATGGGGTTTACAAAAGCAAATCGATCACTTCAGTGACTGACTCTAATTCAAAGCTTGATGATTAACTCTATATCATTTGAGCTAGAAAAGAGTTGGACATTTGCTTTAAGGATAATTTTTAGATGTGTATTTTCAAAATTTAATCTTAATTTTTAAAAATTCATGCTTGGCCTTAATTGTCATGCCCCGGGGGCTTATTCGCCATCCAAATGACGGAGGAACCCCTTAGTGACAATATTCAGAAATACAACACTGGAACAAAATCTGGTAAAAACTCCAAAATAATAATAGAAATATAAGTATTTTACTAACTGCATGCATGCACGACTAAATATAAATCAATTAAAAGTAAAATACATTTTATTTACACTGAAACCAATTGCAACAAAATCCAAAATGTGTAAACAAACTACGATAACAATAAAGAAAAATCGAACGACATTTTGATCGAATGTTGTGGGACTAGCACGGCCAGGGACTCTCTGAGCGATGCAATGGTAAGTCAACTAGACTCATCCTCTATCAGCCAACCTGGAGAATATGAGAAGAGGGGGTGAGTACAACCACTCAGTGGGTGGATAGAATAAAGTGCATAATCATAATGGACATAATGAATAGGCTGGACACAATGAAAGTCAAAGAAACAAACTAAAGTAACTCAAACCTCAGAGTATCCATATCAGTCCGCCACTTACTTGGTCAGCAATATGATAAATACATCTGTAACACATATAACCAACTACAAATCTACAAACACTAAATACATACCTGAAAACGGTATATATCAAAATCACCTAAACAGACATAAAATACCTCCACACAAATATATGTAGAATCACCAAAAACAAATAAACATAATACCTCCTATATGTGCATGACAATCATATACAACAACTAAAAGTACAATAAGCAATGCATATAGTAAAAACATATGCACATGATGCAATCACCTGTGTCACCCCTGATGCCAGTCAAGCCACCAATATGTCATGTGTGTCGGCCGAGTGGGTAGGCCTGTGACAACTGTGCACTCTGACGTCACCACACCTAAGTGACCGAGTGGATAGGATGCTGACGGAGTATCACCCTCCTACCCCATGTATGAATATGGGGGACAATCACCTCGTCTCATCTCCTCGTCTCACGACAAAAGAGGGATCCCTGTCTTCTACCACATCGCAATACTAATCACCTGAGCGACCGTCATGGCGCCCTGATCGAGCAACTACACACACCTGAAGTACCACTAACCCACGGGTGGTTGTGTGTGTAGATAATGTAACTGACGATGAGTTCAACTACTATGTAGCATCACCTCCTACCGAGGAGCCGATGATCGTCAGTCATGCAATAATGCAAGATGGTGCATGTCAGTAATGCACGATACACCTATCACCCATGGCTACCTATGGTATGTCCAATAGGAGCCCATATCAAATAACCTAAATACATAAGTCTATATGTAAGGTATATCCATTATTCACTCAAATCTCCAAGCAATACACATCAAGATACCACGACAAAGCCTTGTGACTCTCGAGGTAATACAAAAGGAACTATCTACGAACTACCATGAACGAGACTCATATGAAGACAAGCAATATACAAAGCGTTGTCTACACGCAACATCATGCTACCACGAATGGGTCTCATGGGCAATTAGAGTATATAATTATCTAGTTATCGACTGCATGCAGCAACATGCTACCACGAATTGGTCTCGTGGGCGGTCGATTATCCTAAGGTGTTAAGCCTAAGGTTATCCAATACATATAGCATAGAACGTCTATCAAAGTCGATGAAGATCATCGATCAGCACATAAGTAGATCGAGGTGGTTAAGCCTAGGTTTCCAACCCTCCTAACATGAACACCTATCACGACCGATAAGATCATAAACCTTCTCATAAACACATCGAGACGATTAAGTCTAAATTATATAATTTCTACCAATTCAATCATGCATGCTACAACATACTACCACGAACAGGTCTCGTGGATACTTAAGATGTAAGGTGGTCATTTAGCTACAATCAATATACGATTCCAATTATCACTAACTCCGAACGAATAATACTAGAGTATGACTTTACGGTAGGTCATCTCAACCATGATTGGGAGACATGATCGACCACAGATATACAAAGCAACAATAGAGAAACTCTACTGTACACTTTCTCAACTACGAATGAGAGACTTAGTTGACATTTGAGATATGAGAAACGGTATATACCCTCTAAGAATCATACTACCTCTGATAGTTTAATCACAATATCCACCGAACCAATGAGTAGATCAAACATATACCAGTAGCATCTACCAATAAGCACGTCCGAGTTATTACGCCTAGGGTTCCAACACCTAGGGTTCAATTAATGTCGTTTCATTCCTGAGATCCGCTCCTATGGAATGACCTCAAAGTTATATTATCTACTAGTCTCAATCATGGTATCAACCGCGACCATACATAACCAAATAAGCATTTAACCATGATGTCTAATAACTACAGTAAAAACATACTAATGGAGATCAATGACTGAAGTTAATTAAGGTATAACTAAAGGGGTCATGCCAATACGAAGTCAAGACAATACTAAATAGAGCATCAAGTGCAAACACACTATAAACCCGGTAAGCAATGTAATCATATCACCATGCACTAAAATCTAGAGAGTCAAAGAACCAATGTATACCTTCTAAGCATTTATCTCATCTTAGTCATATTATCCTACTAGTCAAATCCTAATACTAATCCAACCAATAATAGGTAAACATCTATCAATAACATCTAACAATTTATATCACAGCGACAACTAGGCGCATATAACAGTAATGCTAACGAATAGCAAACAACCTAGAATCTAGGTTCAACAGTTATAAGGTTTAAGCAATACTAGTCAGATCCCCAAGTGAAAACATAATACAACCTATGTAAACAGCATAACCAATATAACCAATACAAATATGCACTAAATTCTAAAATTATAGAATCCACCCACCTGATACGTAGAATGTCCAAGCTATCTTCCAATCCGAGGATTTCAGTTTTCAACTATCAGCCTGATATTGCAGATCCTTCTTAAGCTTCCCACTTATATAAATTCCAAACCTCTACAGATCCATCAACTGAGCATGAAACTAGGTACTAACCATCCTGTGAAAATTGAGCGCACTCAGGGTGACTTCTCTTCCCAAACTTTATTGGGTGTGCGAGGGCAATCGGGTACATATCGTCTTCTTCTTGCTTCATTGCGGTTGTACCTCGGAACAAAATCAAATTGAGTGTCTGGGGCGACAATCCTTGATGTTGCTTCCACTTCAAAGATTGACCAATCCATGCCATCAGTCGAGAAGGTGATACAACAGAAACTTCAACATCAAAATCTTGCTGCTGGCGTAGGTGACGGAGATCAGGCTATGGGCGTTGGCATCGTCGAACTCGTATGCATAGTACAGTTGCTCCTGTGTCATCTTTGTGCTCCTGGGACCGCATTGTGTCGGTAGTGACTACAGGTCCACGTCGAAGAGGGCGATGTTAGAGAGGACGACGTCGACGGCCACACAGACAAATCTCGTCCGACGTCGGAGACCTTTTTCGATCACATGCATTAAGATCCGGAAGGGCTAGATCGAGCAGAAAGCGTCCTACGAAGAAGGCGCGATGCTCCTTCCCGACCACCTCGCGGACAGGTGGCTCGGCGGGGCCACCAATGGGGAGGAGGCAATGGTAGTGGAGGTGCGAGCGGGAGAAGGAGGGGCAAAAGAAGGGGCATCATCCTCTGGAGGTGGCGGAGGCTAGTCGACATGCCATCGACGCCGAAGAGTGGGCGACGTTAAGGTCGTAGTGGAGGCCACTATACGCGCGTGAGAAGGGGGCGGCGATGGCGGTGGATTGGTCTCGCTAGAAGACGAGGAGGAAAAGAGGAAAACGGGATGAGAAATCCCTAATTTCTCTTTTTCCTTATAAATCCTAACCTAGGATTTAATAACTGTATATTAATTAATTTAATCAACTGATTAGATAATATGATTAGACGTAGTCCAATCTACCAAAATCTTATCCTGAAACCAAATAACTAAATTCCTTAAAAATAAATAAATAAATTTATTTATTTATCTCGTTTATAATTATATCATTAGTATATGACATTATATTATTTTAATATTTTTTTCCCGATATATTACATTTTCCCTCACTAATAAAAATTTGGTCCCCCAAATTTCCTACTAGATATACCCTAATAAATGTATCCTATTTACTTGTCGTTTTTCTACTTTAAGTAGTTTCTTCATCAGAATCTCATTACTATCCAACCTCAATCCAATAGATGATCAACATTCCTTGTATCTGGAATGTGATATGGAACTCTGATTATATCATTCACAATATGAATTAATTACGTACATACTTCCATGTACTTCAACAGTTAGGTAAGCCTAAGTGTCTTATCACTCTTCCAACTTACTCTAATATCTTCACATCTCAAATTGGTCGGATACCAATTTGTCAGATCTTTAACTTCTCTGTGGGTTATGAGCCCACCATGTCTCCACTGCACAACTCTGATCCATATCTCAGTCGGTTACTAGTCTTTTCAACTTCAGCAAGTGTGAGATCTAATACCCTTGTGCTAAGTTTTTTTTTTATAACAGAATTTCTTACTCCAAGTGGATGGTACTCTAGTCTCAAGTTAAGGTATGACTATTAAATCCAAATACGACTCCTCTACTTCATAACGGGACGTTAAAGTCTTCCTTGCTATTATAACTAATCTATAAGGGCGAGGTATCAGAATTCCCCTAAGAATTATCGAGATTTAAAGGAATGTGAATTATCCATATATCAGATAGAATAGGATAACTCAGAATGATACCTCGTATACCAGACCCATCGACTCACTGAGTCATCTTGATCAGTATGTCTCGACCTAGTGTCTCCCAATAGGTACTAATGGGGGATCCAGACATCTTGATCTGAATGTAGGTTGCAAGGCCTTGGATGAACTGGAGCATACGATTATAGTCCTGAGCTCCTTAATGGGGTAAAAATCTACTAGTTGACTAAATTCTACATGACACTTCGATTGCCTTGCTAAAGATTTATAAACTCCGGATGACAACTTATACCGAAAGAGATCAGAAAATACTATCTCTCAAAATTCTCTTGGAATAGTATCCAAGTAATACTCTGCTCCCCGAAATCATCAGCTGCTTTTTCCACCATGTGTTGGCCTGATCTTGTAAGTGATACACTGCAAGCTCCATCTTCTCTGCATCCCTGTAAGTTATGTATCCAAATGAATCTTCTAGATTGTCCATCCCTGCATGAACAATCCATGGCCTCATATCCCCAAAAATAAAGAAAAATGATCCTTCATAGTCATGGTCAGTGTAGATATACACGCCTTATCTATGAACAGATCACTAGTAGTAGGGATTGATACTCTCTGAGGGGTTACTCCTTTGACCTCCAAACGGGTGGCTAGCGAGTCTAACCCTAGCCTCTTAATTCGACATCAGTCGACACCTCTAAAGAGTCTATGTTTTCCAACCTCAAGGGTAGGTCCTGTAGCATCAATAGGTCGCTTCCGAGGTCGACCTCGTCCACAACCATGAGTAGGGGAAATTTCACTAGGTAGCATTTCCTAACAAGAACATAATGACAACTTTCTATTACATAAGGAAAGTACAATGCCCACTAAAGATGACTACTTTTCCTATAGCTCAGAGATGTCCTTCAGCTTGCCTGATCCCAAAACACAAAAGTCCAAAAAATCAAAGGACAAGAAAACCTCGAAACACAAAACCCATAAACCGAAATCGCAAACCTGGCTCTGATACCAATAAAATTGTCATGCCTCGGGGGCCAATTCGCCATCCAAATGACGGAGGAGTCCCTTAGTGACAATATTCAGAAATACAACACTAGAACCAGATCTAGTAAAAACTCTGAAATAATAATAGAAATATAAGTATTTTACTAACTGCATGCATACATGACTAAATATAAATCAATTAAAAGTAAAATTATTTTATTTACACTGAAATCAATTGTGACAAAATCCAAAATACGTAAACAAACTACAATAACAATAAAGAAAAATCGAACGACATTTCGATCGAATGCTGTGGGACCAGCACAGCCAGGGACTCTCTGAGAGATGCAATGGTAAGTCAACTGGACTCGTCCTCTATCAGCTAACCTAGAGCATATGAGAAGAGGAGGTGAGTACAACCACTCAGTGGGTGGATAGAATAAAGTGCATAATCATAATGGACATAATGAATAGGCTGGACATAATGAAAGTCAAAGAAACAAACTAAAGTAACTCAAACCTCAGAGTATCCATATCAGTCTGCCACTAACCTGGTCAGCAATATGATAAATATATCTGTAATACATATAACCAACTGCAAATCTACAAACACTAAATACATACCTGAAAATGGTGCATACCAAAATCACCTAAACGGACATAAAATACCTCCACACAAATATATGTAGAATCACCAAAAACAAACAAACATAATACCTCCTGTATGTGCATGACAATCATATGCAATAACCAAAAGTACAATAAGCAATGCATATAGTAAAAACATATGCACATGATGCAATCACCTATGTCACCCCTAACGCCAGTTAAGCCACCGACATGTCATGTGTGTCGACCGAGTGGGTAGGGCTATGACAACTGTGCACTCTGACGTCACCACACCTAGGTGACCGAGTGGACAGGATGCTGGCGGAGTATCACCCTCATACCCCATGTATGAATATGGGGGACAATCACCTTGTCTCACGACAAAGGAGGGATCCCTATTTGCTACCACGTCGCAATACTAATCACCTGAGCGATCGTCGTGGCACCCTGACCGAGCAACTACACACACCTGAAGTACCACTAACCCATGAGTGGTTATGTGTGTAGATAATGTAATTGACGATGGGCTTAACTACTAAGTAGCATCACCTCCTACTGAGGAGCCGATGATCGTAAGTCATGCAATAATGCAAGATGGTGCATGTCACTAATGCACGATACACCTATCACCCATGGCTACCTATGGTATGTCCAATAGAAGCCCATATCAAATAGCCTAAATACATAAGTCTGTATGTAAGGTATATCCATTATTCACTCAAATCTCCAAGAAATACACATCAAGATACCGTGACAAAGCCTCGTGACTCTCGAGGTAATACAAAAGGAACTATCTACGAACTACCATGAACGAGACTCATATGAAGACAAGCAATATAAAAGCGCTATCTACACGCAACATCATGCTACCACGAATGAGTCTCGTGGGAAATCAGAGTATATAATTATCTAGTTATCAACTGCATGCAGCAGCATGCTACCATGAATGGGTCTCGTGGGCGGTCGATTATCCTAAGGTGTTAAGCCTAGGGTTATCTAATACATATAGCATAGAACGTCTATCAAAGTCGATGAAGATCATCGATCGACACATAAGTACATCGAGGTGGTTAAGCCTAGGTTTCCAACACTCCTAACATGAACACCTATCACGGCTGATAAGATCATAAACCTTCTCATAAATACATCGAGACGATTAAGTCTAAATTATATAATTTCTACCAATTCAATCATGCATGCTACAACATACAACCACGAACAAGTCTCGTGGATACTTAAGATGTAAGGTGGTAATTTAGCTACAATCGATATACGATTCCAATTATCACTAACTCCGAACGAAAAATACCAGAGTATGACTTTACAGTTGGTCATCTCAACCATAATTGGGAGACATGATCGACCACAAATATACAAAGCAACCATAGAGAAACTCTACTGTACACTTTCTCAACTACGAATGAGAGACCTAGTTAACAGACGAGATATGAGAAACGGTATATACCCTCTAAGGATCATACTACCTCTGATAGTTCAATCACAATATCCACCGAACCAATGAGTAGATCAAACATATACCAGTAGCATCTACCAATAAGCATGTCCGAGTTATTATGCCTAGGGTTCCAACACCTAGGGTTCTATTAATGTCGTTTCATTCATGAGATCCACTCCTACGGAATGACCTCAAAGTTATATTATCTACTAGTCTCAATCATGGTATCAACCGCGACCATACATAACCAAATAAGCATTTAACCATGATGTCTAATAACTACAGCAAAAACATACTAATGGAGATCAATGACTGAAGTTAATCAAGGTATAACTAAAGGGGTCATGCCAATACGAAGTCAAGACAATACTAAATAGAGCATCAAGTGCAAACACACTATAAACCCCATAAGCAACGTAATCATATCACCACGCACTAAAATCTAGAGAGTCAAAGAACCAATGTATACCTTCTAAGCATTTATCTCATCTTAGTCATATTTTCCTACTAGTCCAATCCTAATACTAATTCAACCAATAATAGGTAAACATCTACCAATAACATCTAACAATTTATATCACAGCGACAACTAGGCGCATATAACAATAACGCTAACGAATAGCAAACAACCTAGAATCTAGGTTCAACAGTTATAAGGTTTAAGCAATACTAGTCAGATCCCCAAGTGAAAACATAATACAACCTATGTAAACAGCATAACCAATATAACCAATACAAATATGCACTAAATTCTGAAATTATAGAATCCATCCACCTGATACGTAGAATGTCCGAGCTATCTTCCAATCCGAGGATTTCAGTTTTCAACTATCAGCCTGATATTGCAGATCCTTCTTAAGCTTCCCACTTGTATAAATTCCAAACCTCTACAGATCCATCAACTGAGCATGAAACTAGGTACTAACCATCCGGTGAAAATTGAGCGCGCTCAGGGTGACTTCTCTTCCCAAACTTTATTGGGTGTGCGAGGGCAATCAGGTACATATCGTCTTCTTCTTGCTTCATTACGATTGTACCTCAGAACAAAATGAAATTGAGTGCCTGGGTGACAATCCTTGATGTTGTTTCCACTTCAAAGATTGACCAATCCATGCCATCAGTTGAGAAGGTGGTACAATAGAAACTTCAACAGCAAAAGCTTGCTGCTAGCGCAGGTGACGGAGATTAGGCTATGGGCGTCGGCATCGTCGAACTCGTACGCATAGTACAGTTGCTCATGTGTCATCTTTGTGCTCCTAGGACTGCATCGTGTCGGCAGTGACTGCAGGTCCAAGTCAGAGAGGGCGATGTTGGAGAGGACGACGTCGACGGCCACACAGACAAATCTCGTCCGGCATCGGAGACCTTTTCCGATCACATGCATTAAGATCCGGAAGGGCTAGATCGAGCACAAAGCGGCCTACGAAGAAGATGTGGTGCTCCTTCCCGACCACCTCGTGGATGGGTGGCTCGGCGGGGCCGCCAATGGGGAGGAGATGATGGTAGCAGAGGCGCGAGCGGGAGAAGGAGGGGCAAAATAAGGGGCATCATCCTCTGGAGGTGGCGGAGGCTAGTCGACATGCCATCGACGCCGGAGAGTGGGTGACGTTAAGGTCGCAGTGGAGGCCACTGTGTGCGCGTGAGAAGGGGGCAGCGACGGCGGTGGATTGGGTTCGCTGGAAGACGAGGAAAAGAGGAAAACGAGATGAGAAATCCCTAATTTCTCTTTTTCCTTATAAATCCTAACCTAGGATTTAATAACCGTATATTAATTAATTTAATCAACGGATTAGATAATATGATTAGACGTAGTCCAATCTACCAAAATCTTATCCTGAAACCAAATAACTAAATTCCTTAAAAATAAATAAATAAATAAATTTATTTATCTCGTTTATAATTATATCATTAGTATATGACATTATATTATTTTAATATTTTTTTCCAATATATTAGTTTAATCCCTATCGCTTTTTACTTCAAAACTTTAAAAAATTAAAAAATTTGAAAATTTGAATTATTCAAGTGGAGTTTTGAATATTTTTGAAAATGTTTAGTTTTATTTTTAAATTTTGAAAATTTAAATTTTAGATTTATTCAGGGGGAGTTTCTGAATATGTTTGAAAATTTTTGAAGTGTTTGAATAATTCAGGGGAGAGTTTTTGAAAAACTTGAAAATTTTAAATTATTCAGGGGGAGTTTTGAAAATTCTAAAAAATTAAAAATTTTGAAAATCTTGAATTGTTCAGAGGGAGTTTTGAAAATTTTGAATTATTCAGGGGGAGTATTGAAAACTTTTGAAATTTTTTGAATTATTTAGGGGGAATTTTGAAAATTTTTGGAAATGTTGAATTATTCAGGGAGAGTATTGAAAACTTTTGAAACTTTTGGGGGGGTATTGAAAATTTTTTGAATTGTTCAAGAAGAGTTGTGAAAATTTTTAAAAACTTTTAAAATTGTTCAAGGGAAGTTTTGAAAATGGTGTTGATAAAAATATCATAATAACTCTCTAATACATTATATTCGTATCTTTGACTTATCCCTTATTTTGATGTATGCCAAAGGGGGAGAGAAGAGACATAAAATTATAGACTTAAAATAAGATATAAATTTAAAAGGATGCAAAAATTTGATAAGGACGAATGCATTTCATACATAGTTAAATTTATGCATGACAAAAGTTATAAATTCATTTCTTACACGTGTCAAAATATAAAGATTGGTATTTGATTATCCTAACTTTAACTGATGTGTTGTCATACATCAAAAAGGGGGAGATTGTTGATGCAGTAAGCATCACTCCTTAGTTTTGATGTATGAACCACAGTTAAGAGTTAGGATTCACGTGTGATCTAATATAAGTGTTAAGTGTAGGCTTAACAGGAAGTCCTAGTATGTCGAGTTGACTGGATACTAGGCATGAATCTTGATAGATCAGGAGGACCGGACACCATACATGAAGTCCAGATGGGTCACATGGATCGGACATTTGGCATGAAGACTTGTTGGATCAGGAGGCCGGACAATTGACAAAAAGTCTAGCTGGGTCAGGCAGATCGGACAGCTGGTGGAAGCCCTGGTGGGTCAGATCAGATGGTAAGTCCGGCAGGTAGTCGGCAGATAAGCCTCGAATGAAGAGGTGAGGTCGAGTCCTCTGTAGGGGGACAAAGTTAGGCATCAATCCGACAAAAAGTCCACGTGGGAATTAGTAGTCGAGATCGAGCAGTATTACTAATGCTATCATAATTCATGTTATATATTTTGTGCTAATCCTATTTTGCAAAGATCAGTCGACTGAATGGACTCTAGTCGACTGGAGATGTATCAGTCGACTAGATACCTATTTGGCAGGATCATCTGTTGATCGATCGGAGATCGTGCGACACAGATAAAAAGGGCTTGAGTCGACTGAAGAAGGAAATTTCCTAATGTGGAGCCGAGTGACGTGGAGTCGACTAAAGAGGATTCAATTGATTGGAAGACCATGAATTCCATATCGACGAGCTGATGTGGAGTCGACTGGAAGGCATTCCAGCCGACTGAAAATAGTTTATAAAAGTTATGCTCGACCAGATCCCAACATCAATCACTTTTACATCGAAGTGCTGTCAAAATCCATTCTCGTCCACCAAAGCTAAACTCTCAAAACAAGGCGATCTTCCGACACTCCAAGTATACTTCTACCATCTACTTAGTGTCGGTATACTCCTGTATTTGCTCATTTATTTTTTCGCTATTGTACTTAAATTCAAGAGTGGGTAGTATATTACCCATCTCTATTATTTGTAAAAGGCGAAACCCTCCGAAGTCGAGAGTTCTCGAATCGGAGGGTATTTAGTGAATTGCCCATCGAGGTAGCTCGTGGTAGAGCTACGGGCCTTGGAGTAGCAACTCAGTTCGGGTTTGAACCAAGTAAATTGCTGTGTCTAACTTATTTAATTTTCTCTGCATATTCTGTTTAGAAAAATTTATAAAATACCAAGATTCACCTCCCTCTCTCGGTTTACTTGATCCTACATCTACTCCATGAATGAGGAAGAACAAACACAAGATATCTTTTTATGAAACATTACAATCCAAACAAAATTAGAATAGAGAAATAATATACCCTGTGGATCCAATGTGATGTCTTGTCACCCTTCAAGGTGTTGGAGCGTCGATTCGAGTCTTCGAGTCGCTTCCTTCCTCCTTGTTGCAAGCCTCCGGTGCTTTTTAGGGCACCTTCTTATTGTCCCGGCTGTCAGGCCTCCCCCTCCCCCCCCCCCCTAGGGTTTGGACATGCTTTCCCTTTTATAGGAGTGAAGCTGACTTTCCTTTTCCGCTCGCAAAACCTTAAGTTGCATAAGTCGCGCTATCACCTCATAGTCGTATGGAATCCACACGCCCGACCGTGTGGGATGTTGGGAATCAAACTCTGAATCTAGCGTCTAGAATAGGCATAGTCGTGTGAGATTCACATGGTCGACCGTGTCCTCCTCTAGAGCACCAAACGGACTTCACCTTTTGGTCCAAAGCATGCCCATGTCTCTAGGACACTGCTAGAGCATGCTTGCCTTCTTTTAGCTCCATTTATTTATCTATTTTGCCTCTAAAATGCCGCTCTACACATAAAAATAACAAAATCAGATCTCCGAACTAGGAAATAGTAAATGGATGCAAAACAAGGGAGAATATGCATAAAACAAGTATGAAATGCAATGATATGTGTGCTAAAACTACTCATAAAATCCTATATGATTTGCACATATCAGTTGAGAGATGCAGATGAACCCATATGCTTTGGTTGTGATAGTCACACTAAATTATCTCTAATCACAAAGATTCTTGAATGTTAAAGCTGAGCATAATGTGTCTAAAGATTGTTTTAATAATTTTATTTAAGTTATTGGAGAAGTATTGTCGCATGATCACATAATGCCCAATGATTTTTACAATATGAATAAGCTTGTGAAAGAATTAGGTCTTCCAGTTGAAAGAATTGATGTTTGTAGAAATAGTTGTATGCGATATTGGAAACATAATACAAATATAGAGAATTGTAAATTTTGTAATCAATGTAGGTACAAGAGTACTATGAGATTGGGTCATAATAAGCGACTTAAATCATACAAACAAATGTATTATTTGCCTTTAACTCCTATATTGCAAAGGTTTTATGCATCAAAGGCCATTATTGAACACATGACTTGGCATGCAAATCATAAAATAGAGGAAGGACTAATATGTCATCCATCAGATGCAGAGTCGTGGAAAATTTTTGATAGAATATATCCTGAATTTGCGAATGAGACTCAAAACATTAGGTTAGGTCTTTGTACTGATGGATTTGCTCCATTTGGCAAATCAAGAAGAACTTATTCTTGTTGGTCAGTTATCTTAACTCCGTATAATCTTTCACCCGGTATGTATATGAAAACACCGTATATATTTTTAACATTGATAGTTCCTATCCCACAAAATCTAAAGAGGTTAATAGATGTTTACATACAACCACTAATTGCAGAGCTGAAGCAACTATGGGATGAGAGTGTTTCTACATATGATGTTCATACCAATCAGATATTTATGATGAAAGTTGCGCTTCTTTGGACCATAAATAATTTTTTGGCTTATGGTATGTTATGGGGATGGAGTACCGCTGGAATTTTAGGATGTCCAATATGTATGGAGAGATCAAAATCATTCAGATTGAAAGATAAAAATAAAGCAAGTTATTTTGATTGTCATAAATAATTTTTATCACCAAATCATAAATTCAGAAAGAATAAAGATGAATTCACTAAGAATAGAATTGAAAGAACATCTCCACTATTAAGATTAATCGGTGAATGCATATGACATAGAGTGCTTATCTTTCCATTTGTTATAGAAGAACCAAATGTTATAACATATGACTATAGAAGTATGCATAAATGGACTAAATAGAGTATACTTTGGGATTTACCTTATTAGCAGAGTCATTTGATTCATCATAATCTTGATGTAATGCATATTGAGAAGAATATTTTTAATAATTTGATAAATACAGTGATGGATATTACTGGAAAAATAAAATACAATCTAAATGCAAGAAAATATATGCGTCTCATCTGTAAATGTCCCACTCTTGATGTCGATAAAAATAGTAGAGGACCAAAGCCAGAAGTAATTTATACATTGAATAAAGATCAGAGACGGATTGTTTGTGAATGATTGAAATTATTGAGATTTCCTGATGGTTATGTCTCGAATATTAGAAGATGCATCAATTTAAAGGAATGCAATTTGATTGGTTTGAAAAGTCATGACTGTCATATATTCATGGAAAGACTAATTCCTATTACTTTTAAGGAAATGTTATCAAATTTTGTATGGATTGTCATTACGGAGTTAAGCATTTTCCTTCATGATATTTGCTCGACAGTATTGAGTCGTTCACACATGGAGATATTAGAGAGGGACATTCCAATAATTTTGTGAAATTTAGAAACAATATTTTCACTGTCATTTTTTGATTCTATGGAACATGTTTCGGTTCACTTGTCATTTGAGGCCAAAGTTGGAGGTCCGGTTTAATTTTGATGGATGTATCTATTTGAAAGGTGAACTTTTCATTTTTGTTGATCATTGTTAGTGTATTATAAATTGATTAATTTAGTATATATTATTTTCTAATAGATTTTGTTTTATTACTATTAGATTCCTTTATCACTTGAAAAACAAAGTGAAAAACAAGGCACATGTTGAGGCTTTTATTGTTAATGCATATATTGTGGAGGAAGTTACAACTTTTGCATCATATTATTTTGAACCTCACATTCAATGCAAAAGATGAAAAGAGGAAGAAATGATGAGGGTCCCATTGATCTAAATTTGGAGTCATTGATAACTGTCATTTTGTTGTATTATTTTGGTCCTTAATATTACTATTTTTATCCTTTCGAGTGATTTATTATTGATTATTATCATGTTTTATGAGTTGGATATATTTTTGAACCTTATTATAAATTCTCCTAATTTTTAGACTTATATGCAAATTTTATCTTTGTTTGTAGGAGATCGAGATGAGCCATTGAACTAGACTCAAGTTGGATCAAATATGGCTTCATCTGGGGTTATAATAGACATTTCAAGATGGTTTAATCTGAGCCCTGCATCCAGATCAAAAGGCAAATGAAATCAAGGGTTTAGATCTGAGCATTATGGACTGTCCAAGGAAAGTAATTGATTCTGAGCCATCCATCTGGATCTGGAGCGATCCGGCCCGTACATTAAGATCTACACGTCTTGGCCGTTCATCCGGACCGTTGGATCGTGATTATACCTTCAGATGGATCAGATCCATCTATTTGAAATCAGATTGATCACAACCGTTGGATCACAACCTTCTTAGGAGATTAATTGGACTCATTTAACCTAGCTCTATTTGGACGGCTGAGATCATGGGCGCAATGATCGGACAGTTCACAAAATTCCTTTAATCAACTTACCTTTACCTTTAAAGGCGGCGCAACAAATCGCAGAAGAGAGAATTGGCAGAAGCGCAGAATCGCGACGAGTGCAGGCGTTCTCTTCCTCGCAAGCGACGACGGCAACCTCTTCCTTTCGATTTCACGAGTCGCGGCGTAGAAGGAGGTTCTTGATATCGTGTGGCATGCAACTCGAGCCTCGGCATTTTTCCCCCTTTTTCCGCAGCGCGGCGAGTCTTCTTCCCCACGGCGGCGCGGTCCGTAACTTCTTCCGGCGACCTCCCTTCTGAGATCCGGCGACAATCCCAACCGATCCTCGATGGTAGATCTAGATGCACTGATTGCGGCAGCTGATCCAAAGCGGGGTGAGGCAGGATTTCGGTGATTCACCTTCACTGGCGTTCCACTCCATTCCGGCGACTAGGATAGGCCTTTCCACATCGCCGGAGTCACCCACCAGCTGTGCTGGATTAGGGTAGTTCCATCTCCAACCGGTGAAGATTCCATTCACTGTCCGGTGAATTCAGATCGTCGGAACAGTGTTCGCATTCCTCCGTATGTCCGTCCTCCCTGCTGCGTCGATCAGGGCAGCTTCGCATTCACCGCCGGAATGGTTGTTCGGGTTATTGTGGTCATCGTGGGGTTACCGATTACTTATATTTGAATTTAGTCCATTTAATTGGATATTCTACTTTGTTATGTTTGTTCTATTACGGTTAATTTATTTATTATGTTTGATCATGTTTAGGTTAGTTTTCATTTTACATTCGACCAACGTGCCGTATAGTGATAGTGCGGTGCTTGATTGAATTTCTTTCGTTTATTGTATTTCGTTTACTACAGTTTTTAGTGATTGTTTGACTACTGTGTCGTATAGTGACAGTGCGGTGCATGGTTGAATTGTTCACATTTGTTTGATCATTATCTTAGTATAGTAGATCACGGTGCTTGGTAAGCTTTCTTTTACATCTGTTAGTTTAGTTTTTTTAGGTTATTGTTTGATCCTGCATTATAGTAATGATGTGGTGCTTGGTTGAATTGTTCACATTTGTTTGATCATTGTCTTGTATAGTAATGATCTGCGGTGCGTGATCACTTACTTTTGCGCATTAGGATAGTTGCTTGTTACTTTTTGCATTTGTTCTTGCATTAGGTCAGTTTCCCGGGAATTAATAATTGGTAGTTAGGTTTACTTTTTGCATGTTTAATTCTCATGTTTGATTTTGATTTTGCATTTTAATTATTTTGATAATTATAAAAACCCCCAGTATTTAATTCTGTTTAAAAACAAATGTCCAGCCATTAGGTTCATTGGGAGATGACCCGAGTCAGTCCTATACTGCATTAGTGTAGTTAGGGGGGTTCGGTAAATAATTTGGGAACGGTATTGCGACAATTAAAAATTCGTTCTATAAAATTTTGACGCCGTTGCCGGGGAACTTTAATGGGTTCGTTTGTCTTTAAACTGTAGTTTGTTTGTTTATTTTCTTTTTCTTTTGTTATTATTGTCTTTCTTATTATCTATATTTGTTTCTCATTGTATTTGTTTGTGTGGATGACTAGGTCTTCAGGCGATAATCTTCTTGAGTTTTATGCAACAGTTTTTCTCTTCCCTCAGAGGCCCAGCCTAGGAAGGGGGTTGTTGAAGAAAAGGCTAGGGAATTCCAAGAGCTAGCAAATTCCCAAGTATGCCAAGTTTTTTTTTTAAGATCTGTGTGTTCACGAGAATTTGTACTCTTTCTATGGAGGTAGGACATACTGTAGTTCGGTTCAGTATTTTGGACGCTTTGAGGTACCCGATGGAGAATCATTATATTCTTAGCGTGGTTATAGCTGATGAGTTGGACTGCATGAACTTTATTTCTTAGTCTGTTTTTCATTTGGATATCTCTGCACCTTCTATATTTTGTTGTGATTTTATTGATTCTGATGTTGATAATGATTTGTCATTAGGACCTATCTATGGGCCCTCTTTATTGTAGACAGGGATATGGAATGTGTAGGGACTTGAACGCTTCGGGTGACACCCCAAGGATCACTTCCATCAGATGTTTGTAAGAAATGTCATTTCATGGTCGAGCATGGGATAGTCTTAGGTTGTATTATCTCTGTGTATGGTATTGAAGTAGATCCTGCTAAAATTCATGTTATATCTTCTTTATCTTACCCCGCTTCTGTGCGGGAAATTTGTGCTTTTCTAGGTCATGCAAGTTTCTACAGACATTTTATCAGAGACTTTAGCAAGATTACCCCTAACCTTGACCAACTTGTTGTTGAAGGAGGTGGTATTTCATTTTGACCAGGATTGTGAGGGAGATCGATCCCACCTCCATAGCAAATTCTTTTCCAGATGAGCAACTTTTTCACCTGTAGGGTAAGACACCATGGTATGCAAATCTTGCTATTTATTTAGTTGTCGTGTTGTACCTTCACATTTTACTCATGCACAAGTCCAGAAATTGAAAAGTGATGCTAAGTATTATGTATGGGATGATCTTTATCATTGAAAATTTTATAGAGATCAGATTATTAGATGATGTGGACTTGATTATGAGTTTCATTTCATACGTACTTACTTTTTGTTATTCTCTGGCTTGTGGGGGGTATTTTGGACCCCAAAGAACTGCTAGGAAAGTTTTAGAGTCTAATTTGTATTGGCCCACCTTATTTCATGATGCCTCTGAATTCTACAAGTCTTGTGAGCGATGTCAACGAATAGGGAATATAGGACGTAGAAATGAAATGCCTCAACAATCCTTGTTATTCTATGAGATTTTTGATGTTTGGGGTATTGATTTTATGAGTCTTTTCCCTGTATCTTTTGGATTTCCATATATTCTGTTGGCATATGATTATGTTTCCAAATGGGTGGAGGCCATCCCTACCAGGACTAATGATTCTCTAGTTGTTGTGGATTTTGTTAGGTCTCACATATTTTGCAGATTTAGAGTACCCAGGGCGATCATTAGTGATCAAGGGTCTCACTTTCGCAATAGACGCAGGTCATTTTAAGCAGAGAGATCAATTCTATACTGGAGAATACGGTGGGGTCAGACATGATGATGCTTCTTCCCCGACATGAAAGGGGAGTGTGTTCTTTTATTTACTGTATTTATTTTCTTCCTTTCATGTTCGAAATAATTTGTGTGGTTGATTGCGTGTTTGCCTGTTTACCTAGGTTTGTTTGTCTATTGTTGAGTCAAATAATATTCCCTATGCATGTCTTAGTATCATTTCAGAGGTGATAAAAATTAGTTAAGTTTGATCATCAGATTATGGATTTTTGTGTATGATAGGAGACTTCACTTGCATGCAGTCACTTGTTATGATGGTAAACTTTTTATTGATAAATTAAGCTTGATTTTGATTCACCTAGTGAGGTTGCAAGCCATTCTTATCATCTACCCACTTTTGTGTGATAACACATGTGATTCTTGTTACTCTAGAACTTGCTTTGAGTCTTTTCAAAACTGCAATAACATTTACTTGCATGAATATGATGAAGGATTTCATTCTTGACTCTTTTCTGACTTGGTTTGCTTGTCTAATCCACTTGATACTTCCATCCTCCATGTCTTACTTGTCATATCTTTTCAATTGCTATCCATTGTCTTTGTATCTTTGTGGATTATCTTTTTCATATCTATTGTTTTCCATGTTGGAGGAATAGTTTGATGGGTTGTATTGTCCGAGATGGACAAAATTTTTAAGTGTGGGGGAGGAGCTATATTATTTTTGTTGAAAACATGATATGGAAGGAATAATTTTCAGAGGTCATTGGTCCTGAGATATATTTGTCTGTGATTAGTACTTGATTTTCTGCACACCAAAAAAAAAAAGGCGCCATCGGTGTTTCTTTTGTTGAAAAAAAAGGAAAAAGAAAAAAAAAGAAAAAGAAAAAAAAATGTGCAATTGTAATGCAGGCAAATGGGATTACAATGTGTTGAATAGAGCCATTTGATCCTGAATCCAATTCTAAAGTTTCTAATTGTCCTAGTCTCTTCCCATATTGCTAGTTACTGAGCATTTCACAAAGCAACTCATCAAGTTTATTTCTCCAATTCTTTTCTTGTTCCCTATTCATTTGTACCTTTGTCTTGTACTTCTCTTTGCATACATTATCTACAATCTACTTTTGATCTTATTCTGATTCATGATAAATCCTTTTGATTCATGTATGAGATGTATTGATAGCAGTAGAGAAGTAGATGATAAGCAAGCATATGGTAGTACAAAATTGCATGTTGTTTGAGGGCGCCCCACTCCTACATTATTATGTGAGCATTAGTGCATGTATCCATTTTGGGAGGTTTTGTATCAGGCTTAGTCAATTTGATTTGACTGTAAATCATCATACATGTTGACTGTTGTAGGAGTTAGATCTTTTTGACTACCTAAGATTCAGACCTATTTGGTGATCCTAAGTAACTTATTTTTCTTATCTCTGAATTATTGATCTGGGTATTGTTTGGGGAATGAGTGAGTGAGTCAGTGTTTCTTTATTTTCATTATTGCTCGGGACGCGCAAAAATAAGTGTGGGGGAATTGATAACTGTCATTTTATTGTATTATTTTGGTTCTTAATATTACTGTTTTTATCCTTTCGAGTGATTTATTATTGATTATTATCATGTTTTATGAGTTGATATATTTTTGGACCTTATTATAAATTCTCCTAATTTTTAGACTTATATGCAAATTTTATCTTTGTTTGTAGGAGATCGAGATGAGCCACTGGACTAGACTCAAGTTGGATCAAATATGGCTTCATCTGGGGTTATAATAGACATTTCAAGATGATTTAATCTGAGCCCTGCATCCAGATCAAAAGGCAAATGAAATCAAGGGTTTAGATCTGAGCATTATGGACCGTCTGAGGAAAGTAATTGATTTTGAGCCATCCATTTGGATCTGGAGCGATCCGGCCCGTACATTAAGATCTACACGTCTTGGCCATTCATCCGGACCGTTGGATCGTGATTATACCTTCAGACAGATCAGATCCATCTATTTGAAATCAAATTGATCACAACCTTCTTAGGAGATTAATTGGACTCATTTAACCTAGCTCTATTTGGACGGCTAAGATCGTGGGCGCAATGATCGGACGGTTCAAAAAATTCCTTTAATCAACTTACCTTTACCTTCAAAGGCGGCGCAGCAAATCGCAGAAGAGAGAATCGGCAGAAGCACAGAATCGCGACGAGCGCAAGCGTTCTCTTCCTCGCGAGCGACGGCGACAACCTCTTCTGTTTCCGCGCGAGCGGCGGTGGGATTGCACAGGAGTCGCCGGTGACGCACAGAAGGAGGTTCTTCAATATCGCGACGAGCAGCGCAACTCGAGCCTCAACATTATTTTCCCCTTTTTCACGTGCGGTAGAGTCTTCTTCCCCACGAGCGGCGGCGACAGTCCAGCAGCTTCTTCCGGCGACCTCCCTTCCGAGATCCGACGGCAATCCCAACCGATCCTCGACGGCAAATCCAGATGCACTGATTGCGGCAGCTGATCTAAAGCGGGGTGAGGCAGGATTCCGGTGATTCACCTTCACCGGCGTTCCACTCCATTCCGGCGACTGGGATAGGCCTTTCCACATCGCTGGAGTCACCCACCAGCTGTGCCGGATTAGGGCAGTTCCATCTCTAACCGGTGAAGATTCCATTCACTGTTCGGTGAATTCAGATCACCGGAACAGTGTTCGCGTTCCTCCGTATGTCCGTCCTCCCTGCTGCGCCGATCGGGGCAGCTTCGCATTTACCGCCGGAATGGTTTTTCGGGTTATTGTGGCCATCGTGGGGTTACCGATTACTTATATTTGGATTCAGTCCATTTAATTGGATATTTTACTTTGTTATGTTTGTTCTGTTACGGTTAATTTGTTTATTATGTTTGATCATGTTTAGGTTAGTTTT
Source organism: Wurfbainia villosa (assembly GCA_025175895.1). Lineage (NCBI taxonomy): Eukaryota > Viridiplantae > Streptophyta > Magnoliopsida > Zingiberales > Zingiberaceae > Wurfbainia > Wurfbainia villosa. The sequence continues at coordinate 5,576,607 of CM046008.1, forward strand.
CATTTACATTCGACCAACGTGTCGTATAGTGACAGTGCGGTGCTTGATTGAATTGCTTTCGTTTCTATGATTTTAGTATTTGTTTGACTCTTTGTCGTATAGTAGTGATCATTGCATATGGTTGAATTGTTCACATTTGTTTGATCATTGTACTATATAGTGACAGTGCGATGCTTGGTCGCTTTCTTTTCTGTCTGTTAGTTTAGTTTTTTCAGTGACTATTTGATCACTGTGTCATATAGTGACAGTGCGGTGCTTGATTGAATTATTCACATTTGTTTGATCATTGTACCGTATAGTGATAGTGCGATGCGTGATCACTTACTTTTGTGCATTAGGATAGTTGCTTGTTACTTTTTGCATTTGTTCTTGCATTAGGTTAGTTTCCCGGGAATTAATAATTGGTAGTTATGTTTACTTTTTGCATGTTTAATTCTCATGTTTGATTTTGATTTTGCATTTTAATTATTTTGATAAATATAAAAACCCCCAGTATTTACTTCTGTTTAAAAACAAACGTCCAGCCATTAGATTCGTTGGGAGATGACCCGAGTCAGTCCTATACTGCATTAGTGTAGTTAGGGGGTTCGGTAAATAATTTGGGAACTGTATTGCGACAATTAAAAATTCATTCTATCAGTCATTCTCAAATTTTAACTACCTTGATCGACTAAGTGAATCTTATACACATAGATACTAAACTGATCAAGAATGACGAGCATCTCACACATATATTTTACTAAACTGTCCAAAAGTAATGCTATATTTTGAGTTTATATATATATATATATATATATATATATATATATATATATATATATGTTATATTATGTACTTCTTATATCCTAAATTATTGTTCGTGTTATAATTATTTTTATAGTAGGATTTTCCAAAACTTATATTCTGAGCTTTCGACGCATGAAGATCATTTCTACAATGAAGAATTTACAGCATGGTTCAAAAAATATGTAAGTAGTCTATAATAATCAATTGGTTGAATCTTGACGTTAACAGATATTTATTTGACTTTATGTTCATGATAATCAAGCTCACATTGAGCAAGAATTGCTAATCTATTTGTCATTGGGTCCAAAATCAATGGTAAAACTTGGCCGACATATTTCATAAATAGATATAATTTTCATACTCAAGAATATGGAATAGGCAAAACTACAATGAATAGTGGGGTTTGTGTTGAGTCATTAATGATGGAGGTGCAAGGAATGATTTTTATGGTTTGCTGAATGAAATTGTAACGGTTGAGTACCTTGGCTCAGATTTACGAGTTGTTTTATTTATGTGTTGTTGGTTTGACCCTGTTAAAGGCATGAAGGTGCATCCACAGTTTAATTTGGTTGAAATAAATCATAAAAAATTATACAAGAGGTATGCACCTTTTATGTTGGCACAACAAACAATTCAAGTATTTTATGCTTCATATCCTAGTTTGAAATGTGACAAAATTGATTGGTGGGCTATTTGTAAAACAAAAGCATGGGAAAAAATTGAGGAACATTGGGAAGACATATCATATCGACAAGATAAAGTTGTCAATACATTTCAGATCGAAGAATATAATATTTCAACGTTACGAGATCCCAACGGCATAGTGATAGACGTTGATGTAAGTGAAATAAATGAAGATGAAGATGAGGATTTTAAGTTTGAGATAGATAATGAGGATGAGGATGAGGAGGATGAGATTGAAGAGACAAATGATGAGGATGAAAATGACAATGAGAACTTCAATTTATGATTATGGATAACTTTTATTCAATGCTAAATATGTTTCTATTTACTGTCTCATTACAAATTTCATATATTTGATATATTAATAAACTATCTTGTTTCTATAGGTTGTTAGAGAACTTTTTTAATATAATAGTAGATTATTTTGACATCTAGTACTTCATATTAAATATGACAAGTTTTTTTATATTATTCATTATACATCTGATGAAGATACAATTCTTTTTTACTTTATTATTCTAATAATTATGATTGATAATTTCGATATGGCAGTCATAGATGGAATAGTGATGGAAAACACACTCTTCCTCTGCTTCAGCCTCTATACAGTCTGATTCACTTGTAGGACATGTGCCTTCGACCCCTACTCCAGTTGTAGGATCTTTTTCTGCAGTTGCAGGATCATTTGGTTCTCAGTATATGCCTACTAATATATTTACCCAAGTTGAAGGATCAATTGTTGAGAGGGAAGATACGCGAGAGTTGATATCCCCTCGTAGAGATTCATAAGTATTCAATTTTTAAATTATCTATGTTTTTAATTACGTATCATTTTTTATAAATATTTGACATTGTTTGTTTTTATTTTATAATAGGTTTATAAATTTTGTACATGTTATTAACGAGGTTAATAAAATAGTGAATAACCATTGGGGCGGAGCTTCATTGACTTAGCACTCTGGAAGAAAAAAAAATTTGTGGTGGAATGAGTTTCAAGATAAGTTTTTCTAATCGATTTATATATCCATTTGCAGTTAATATAATCAATTATTTTTTTCCTATTGAAACGTGTATTTATTTGGGAGGAGAGTGAAATACTGGAGATAAGGAGAATTTTTTTTTTAAAAAAAGCGTGGCAATCACATAAAAAATATATTAAACCATGCAAAGACGAGGGGGAAAAAGCTACATTGCATAACCAAGAAAAATTGGAATAAGATTGTTGAATATTGGAGATCTGAGGATAGTAAATGAAGAAGTAAACAAAATAAGAAAAATCAAACTTATAATTCTGGCGCTATGTCTGCGACGTATGCAGGAGGCTCAATCAATATCGATGAACATAGACATCGATTGGTAAGTTTTTTCGAATCCTAAATTTTGAATCTAATATGCACTATATTTTATTATTTATAACGACGTTTGTTTATAGGCCAAGACAACAGGGACTGATCCATTATTCATATACATCTTCACCCGCACATTTCAAAAGAAAAAAAAAGGAGTGGAGAGAGAGCTAGGACAATGAAGGTTTGTAATTTCAAAAATTTTAAACTCATTTGTTGTGATTTAACCTTTTTTTCTTTAAATATAGAAAAAATATGATGAACTTACACAGATAAATGAGGTGCAAGTGATGATGTTGTCAAATTTGAGCCATTTATTAATAATATGAATATATGGCTCGAAGCGACTAGAAGTTCAAAAGGTAGAAGAATAATTGGATTGGATTTTTTGAGCTGAACTTACAGAGTCCCTAGTACATCTTCTTCAACCTCACTAGCAATAAGATCGAGCATAAATAAATCAATTGACCGAAGATGTTAGCCATTTGAGGCAGTTGCTAGTGCAAAAGGATACTGAACTTGAAGATGCCCACACTTTACAAAAACAAATGGATCAAGAAGTCAATGATTTAAATGAATAGATGAACGACTTTGGCAGATAACAGATATTAATCATGCAACATCTTCAGTTATTCGCTGGTTCAAGTCAACTTTCTCCTCCTCGATCTCCTCCTATTAATGCTTGTAATAATGACGATGAAGATGAATTTTTTTATGATTATGGTGATGATGGTGGTTATGTTTAAATTTTTATATCTAAATATTACTTGACTTATTATAATGACTGATGGATACAAGCAGTCAACTGCTAGTCTAGATTTTGCAACGAAAGCTTTATTTCATTGCCAAATATGCAATGAAAAATTTGTTCATTGTAAAATATGGACCATCAGTCGACTGGTGAAGTGACCAGTCGATTGGTAATACTGTAGCAAGTCACAGAATATTTTTTAGTCGACTGCTGCATTGACAGTCGATTGATGGATACAAACACTAGTCGATTGCTAGTTCAAATTTTGTAATGAAAGCATAATTCGTCGCTAAATTACATAAATCTTACACAACCGTGTTTACCTAATTTAGTGACGAAAATTGATTTTCATTGTAAATATTTGCGACGAATAATATTTTCATTGCATATTTTTGCTACTAAAATTTATTTTCATTGCGGATTTGGTGACGAAATTATTTTTTTCATCACAACTTTTACAACAAAAATATAATTTCGTCATAAAAATATACAACGTATATTTTTCTGTTGCAAATTTTATCTCTAATTTCTAACAAATATTACGATGAATATTTTTTCGTCATAAAATTTATGATGAATTTTATTTTTTCATCGTAAAATTTTGCGACGACTTATTTGCAATGATATAATATTCATCGTAAAATTTATTGTAAAATATATTTTATACTAAATTTTTATTCAAAATTTGTTACACAAAATTAATGTTTTTTAAATAGTATTTTGCATAAGACTGCATCTTTGGAGGCAATTGGTGATTAGTTGTAACTGCCACATCCTTTGAGGTGGTGACCATGTCATTTGGACCGTTGACAGTCTATCTTTGGACAGTTGGCCGGTGATCTACATTAACTGTTACGTCCTTTGAGGCGGTGATTGTGTCAGTTGGTGATCTAATGAAGCTGCGATACAAGGGAGCAGTACAATGTGGCAGAGGAGAGGAACTCCGGCATGGGAAGCTAGCTCCGATGGCGGGACCTATCGCTGTCGCCAGCGATCCGATCCCTTACGTGCTCGAACCTCGCGGCGGGGCAGGGGAGAGTGATGCTGCCAGTGTGGTGGAACCCGAACTCCTCCTCCGCCTCCCGCAGCAGCTCCTCGAAGAGAGGGTGGTTGAAGTAGATCACCGGGACCGTGTACCTTTGGCACCAGACGTACACAGCCAGGTGTCCCTTCGGGGTCGGCCCGCTCTCTGGCTCCTCCCCCAGAAGCGTGGCCTCCGAGCCGGAATTCCGGAGGAAGCGGCGGGCGAGGAGGAGGACCAAGTCGCGGAACTTTGCCGTCGTTCTCGAGGTCTGCGAGAGGCGGCTCGATTGCAAGAGGGAGCCGGCGGCGCGGTCAAGGCGGAGGTAGTGTTTGTGCCGGCATCGGAAGAGGCGGCGCCACACTCGGCCGAGGCACCGCCCCAATCTGAATCCTCTGTGCCTTTTCATACGTAGAAGAAGATGAGAAGAAAGGTTGGAGGGAGGAAGGAGTTAAATAGAAATTAATGGAGTGAATGTCAAAGGAAGAAAGCCATCTTTCTCTCTTCCTTATTCTCCCTTCTCTCTGTTGTTTACTTTGGTGAGCAGTGGAATGGAAGAGAAATCCAAGTTTAATTGAGCAACAGCGCTGTTGTGGGCGGCTCTATTCGTTGATCAAATAAATTCGAAAATATAATAATACATCGGTGACTGATCCTGCCCTTCTTATAAAGTAATTCAATATCAAATCGAGTACTCTTTCTAGAAAATAAATTCTCAATTTTTTTTTAAACATATATCATGCCTTCTTTGACACCGCTCAAGTGCTCCAGGAAAAGATTTCTTTGATGATATCATACTTTCTTTACTTTCTTTTCCGGGAGGAGGTTGGTTGAGCAAAAATTCAGTTACAATATATCGATCGAGATGAATTTTTTAATTTGGTTTATTTGGACACTCTTTTTTTTTTTAATATCGATTTAATCGATTTATTTGGTTCAATTTTAATTTCGAAATGAAAAAATAATCGGTTAAACTAATTAAATCAAATTATAGTCTATCAATCGATTGATTTATCGATAAATCAGTTGACTGATTGCTTCAAGTCTCACGATCTTCACCATTATCAGTTAACTAAACATAATTAGTCGATTGATATCAAAATATTAATCGACTAATGATAAAAAATTCAGTTTGTTCGATTTTCAACCTAATTAACTGATTTTTTTATCAGTTCGCTTTGTTCTGTTTTATTGAAAAGTTCGATTGGTTCAATTTGTTAAAAAAAAAAAATCAATTTATTCGATTTTGATTTAATCGATTCAATCGGGTCAATTATTCACCGATTGCTCACCCCTATTCTTTCCTACCGCGATATACTATTCCCAAGATATTATATATAGATGAATGATCCCTACACAATTCATCCGTGAGCACTTTTATTATCCATCGTCCAATCCCTTAGGGTTTAAGGATTGAACTATAGTGACCATCTGATTGGACAGTGGATAATGGAGATCATGCTCAAGGATTCTGTTTGATCGGACGGTTGATCAAACAAAATTGTATAATAATGGAGAATGCACAATACTTTACTCCATTTCCTTCAAATCCATGAGTTGTTCTTCGATGGACACTATAGTCCAATCCATAAATCCGTCGAGATCGCCACTGCCGTCCGACTGAATCGCAGTCGGATTCCGATCGAACTCCGATTCCTGCCACCAATAGCAGAACCGTAGAGGCCATCGAACTGTGATTGCGCATGATTAGGTTGAAATTCGGTACAATCACGATCGCGATCCTACCAAATTATGATGGTCAGTGTCACAACCGCAATTGCGTGGCCGCAATTCGATTAGACTCCAATGCCAACTAGACCGCGATCGAATTTTGGTCAGATCATGGCTAGAATTCCGTCGCTCACCAATGATGGCAAGTGGCGAAAAGCTACGATTCCTCTAACGGATGAAACACTATGCATTCTCCATTACTGTGCATGCTCGAAAGCATATATATATAAGTTGAATACTGCCGTGGAGTAAGAACTTGAGTTTCGAACCATGTAAAATTTTGCGTTGTGCTTGTGTGTTAGTTTGTATTTGTTTATTTCTATTTTCGTTGTGCACAAACAACTTGTAGACAAGCATGATCGAATATGCAATAGAAAGATGCTATTCACCCCCCTCTAGTGCACAATCGATCCCATCAAGTAGTATCAGAGCGAGGACACTTTTCAAGGGTTGACCGTCGGAAGGAGCAAAAGCGCTAGAGGAGTAGAAGAATGGAGTTTCCAAATTTTGAACTTGGACACGACATCAACACTTCTCTTCCTTACAAAGTCTATAGATTTGGGGGTTTCGATAAATGGAAGGCAAGTATAAAAACCTTTCTCATGATGAACATCGAAGATTGGTTCATCTTGATGAAAGGATTTTTAGCCCCTATAGACAAGAAGGGAGGATTCCTCAAAATCGAGAAATGGATTAAAGAGCAATACAAAAAATTTAAGACAGATTTTAATGTAACAAAATTTCTAATTAAGTTAATCCTTGATGAAATTTTGTGCAAGTTAGGGGATTATGAGGATGCCAAGGAGCTATGGAGCAAGTTGGTAAAATTTCACGAAAATCTATCACCGACACAAGTAGAGGAGGAGGCTAAGGAAAAATGCTCATCACCTCAAGAGCTTAAAGATTCGAATGTTGAAAGGTGTTCAACATCCGAGGTAGAAGCATTGGAGGAAGCCTCCACCTCTAGAATTGAGGGAGAGAAGAGGCAACCAACATCGGAGCAAGAGTAAAAGGAGACATCTACCTCCGGACAAGATGAAGAGCAAGCTCACGGTTTACCTATAGGTAACTCAAACATAGTGATTAAAAATAAAGATCATATAATATGTTTTGAGTGTAAGGAGAAAGGATACTACAAGAGTAAATATCTAAAATTTATCAAGAAGAAAGCTCAACCGCCACCTAAGGCAAAGGAGAAGGTCAAGGAAGTTGGAGCCCCAACTCATAAGAGCAAGGAGCACATTGTGTGCTACAATTGCAATCAAAAAGGGTATTATCGGAGCCAATGTCCGAGGGGATGAACCCAACCAAGGACATGAGAGGAGTATCATGTGTAGGGGGAGCTAAGGAAAATCCTAAGGTATATTTTAATAATGCTCTTCATTTACTTCATAATGAAAAGCATGCTCATAATTTACTTGCAATTGTTAATGATAAAAGACATGCTAATAATAATAAGTATTTTTCTTAGGAGCAAAATCTTATGAATTTAGGCCTAAGGACATTTCTAGAATAATTAACTCTAAGGCTACCATACCTAAGGATACTAAAAACCTAGGCATTAATCCAAAAAAGAATAGACATATGCCTAGAAAGAAAAATAATTCAAGAAATAATGAAAAATCAAAAACGTTGGTGCAATTGACCCAGATCATGATTGATCAGACTCGAGTTTGACTCGAGTAATATTTTGATGTCTGTGTTTTGATATTTGATGATGAGTTGACCATTGTTTGATAATGGGTTGACTATATGGTAAACATGGAGTTGACCATATGATGGAGAAGTCCAAGCATGGGTCTTGGCAATGGGAATGTCCAAGTCATAAGTATTTGGCATGGAAAGTCCAAGCATGAGTCTTGGCAATGGGAAAGTTTAAGTCTTGAGTACTTAACATGGAAAGTACAAGCATGAGTCTTGGCAAGGGAAAGTTCAAGCTTGAGTCTTGGCAGTTGGAAAGTCCAACATGGAATTGGCAAGGAAAGTCTAAGGATGTAGTCTTGACTACGTAAGTCCAAGTGTATAGTCTTCACGGTGAAAGTTCAGTCATGGGTACTTGGCAATTGGGAAGTCCAAGAGTTGATATTGGTGGCATAAGGTCTAAGGGTGGAGTCTTGACAACATAAGTCCAATGGTTGGAGGCATAAAGTCCTAGCGTGTGTCTTGGCAGTATAAGTCCAATATGTCTTGGCGGTGTAGACCGGCTTAGCATGATAATAGTCGATGGAAGCACCTGAAGACTAGCATATGGATGAACGAGTCATGGATGACTTAGAGGGATCCAATAGGCATGAAGCTGATGGAGGTGGCTAGTGTTAGGACCTCGATGGCCACTAGAGGGGGGGTGAATAGCGTTGTGGCTTGTCGATGGATTACGATCACGTTTGTCTCTACAACACTTGTTAATGTAACGGAATATATAATAACAAAAGTAAATACAACATAAGCACAAGAGATAACACGATATAACGTGGTTCAAAACCGAATGGTTTCTACTCTACGGATCGAGCTCAAACGAGCTCTAGCGATGCGTACAACACCACTAATCAAATAAACTCCTTCTCGGAACAATCCGGAGGTGGAGAAATCTCGTACAAGTGATTACAACAGTAATACTAAGCAAATACAATCAAATACAAATATGAAATGCAATACAAGTAAAGAAAACAACTTTACAAGAGCTTTTGATTGCTTGTTTTTGGTTGCTTGAAGAGTAGCCTTGAAGGTATGGATTGCAGCAGCAAATCCCCTCCAAATCACCTCACGAAACCATAGCAAAAAGCTCCTCCACGAGCTGCTTTTATGACCTGCATTTGGGCTGATTTTTGCTTAGCAGTCGACTGATCGGGACCATCAGTCGACTGCTCCTGTAGCTATTGTGAGACAACGGCATGAGCCACGTTGGATAAGTTCCAACGGATAGACCATCAGTCGACTGATCATGCCCATCAGTCGATTGATCGAGTCATCACTCGACTGTCAAACCCTAACAGTCGACTCGGGAAGCTTCTGTGCCCGAAATCCCAACTAGTAGTCGACTGATCTCCATGTCGATTATTGCTTAGGCCAACGATCCTTGTTGACTCACACCAGTCGACTGACCATAATATCAGTCGACTGATAACCTCATCCATGAGGTTTTAACCCCAAGTATGGTGTCCCCATATTTGCTAGACCACCCTTAGCCTAGACCTAAGCCTTCTAGCCACCTCCATCAGCCTCACGCCTATCGGATCCCTCCAAGTCATCCATGACTTGTTCATCCATACGCTAGCCTTCAGGTGCTTCCATCAGCTATTGTCATGCTAATGTGGTCTACACCGCCAAGGCACATTGGGCTTACGCTGCCAAGATTCCCGCTTGGACTTTACGCCACCAACTATTGGACTTATGCCGCCAAGACTCCCGCTTGGACTTTATGCCGCCGATATTCCCCTTGGACTTTTCAATTGCCAAGACTCAAGCTTGGACTTTCCCTTGCCAACCCATATTGGACTTTCCATGCCAAGACCCATGCTTGGACTTTCCCTTGCCAAGACCCATGCTTGGACTTTCCTTGCGAACTCATGTTGGACTTTCCATGCCAAGACTCAAGATTGGACTTTTCATGTCAAGTACATAAGACTTGGACTTCTCCCATGACAATGGTCAAACCATCGTCAAACATCAAATGTGACCTGGGTCGATTGCACCAACAATCTTCCCAACATATGTCAGACATCAATGTCAAACATCAAAACACTACTCGAATCCAACTCGAGTCTGGTCAATCGTGACTTGGGTCGATTGCACCAACAATCTCCCCATTTTTGATATTTGACAAAAACACCCTTGAGTTAGGCCCCTAATTCAAATTCCCTTACCAATTTTCCCAAATTGGTAATTCTAACATTCTCCCATTAATTCTCCCCCTTTTTGACATACATCAAAAAAGTTCTCCCAAGGAGGTCAATGTCTCATATCCCAATGAGATCTTACAATCTTCCCCTTCATCCAAAAACATCTAGGATGCCTACAATCTTCCTAGTGATAAGTCTCATATCACTCAAGAGAGGCACTCCTATAAACTCTCCCAATTTCTAAATTGGGCATCTCAAATTCCCATTTCTTTTCCTTATGAGGAAGAATATACATCCATCATCTCAAGATGGATACCTCCTCCTAAAGGCTTGCTCCCCCTTGACCATTGCACCAACAATGTCCTTGGGAAGTCCCTAAACCAATAGGAACACTAAACCATCAAAAATAAGGTCCAAAGTTCAACATTGAACTTTCCAACACCTTAAAATTGATACACACCCTAATAACTCTCCTAATCCATATCTAATGGATTTTCACCCTTTCTAATATTTTCCAAAGCATATACTAGGGTTAGGAGCAGTTAGGGAATCCTAACATAGCTGAAATATGGGCTAAACATCCTTGTTTACTCGAAATCAGCTCTGGAAAATAGACTCTATTAGGAAATAGTTAACTGCCCTACCCATCAGTCGACTACCACCAAGCGACAGTCGACTGATAACTGAAAATTCTGATTTTCAATTATCAGAACTGAATTTCAGAAATTCATAAGTAAATATACTTAATTTGAAAATTCATACGTATAATACTTATAACAAATACAATGGATGAAAAATGTTTGAAAAATATTTTATCCATAAAATAGCAAAATTAACATAAAGTTCAAAAGTGAAGAAAAACTTCAATATTTTAGCTCACTTTGTATCAACTTCATCAATGGTGATTGCTATCAAAAGATAGACTTCACCAAGATTTTTCAAAATGATTTTAAAATATTTTTAAAACCTTATATTGGATCATGTTCTTTGGGCTTAATATACATGTCTTGAATATAAGCTTTCCCAATGCTCCACAAATAATATAAGATGAGTTTGCATTCATCTAGATGCAAAAATTATGCACCTTAAACTTAACTCATATCCTAGCATCTCACATGTATCTAGAGTGTATCAATACACATACATGTCAATGTGATGTGAGATGTGAATTTTGTTCTCCTAAACTAGGGTTTCATGCATTTTTCTATGGCAACCCTACTTGATTCCCTTATACATGGGACTTCAAGTCATGCCAATTGTCCTTAACTCAATTTTTATTAATGCATGAATGATAATGACATAAAAGACAACATAAATAAACATGGGCAATGATCATGATGTCATGACATAAAGATAGAATCTAAGCATACATGACATTATAACCTTAATCATAAGCATGATCATGACATATTAAATGATTAAAAGTATATATGATGTCATGACATGTTATATGACAATCAAAGCATGACAAATAAAATATAGAGGTATATAATACCTAAATTTTAGTATTTATTGCCATTTGTTAGGATTAAGTTCATTTTTCCATATTGTCAATTATCTTCCAAGTGTGCCAAAAACCCAAAATGACACAACTCAACCTCTAAACCTAAATTGTGTCAATTTGATTGATTTTTCATAATACCAAAAATATATTGCACATCCTAAACTCTTTTAGGATTTAACACTCAAACCTATTTCCAAGGTATCCATAACCTTGAAAATAACTTAAAGTGTCAACTTTGCTATGGTTGGGTTAGCTACCCTTCCAATCAAGGTTGACATACCTAAACCCATCTAGCGTGGATCGATCATGCTCTTAGGAACCCAATACCTATTGGAGCTCCTTGGGTTAACTAGATATTTACTAGGGATAACTTCCCTAGATACCCTCCTAATGACCCTCATAGGCTTGGTAGCCTTGGTCATTATGGTCTTGCCTAGGTTAACTCTAGGGATAACTCCCCTTGTAACCTTCTTAGTGGCCTCTCTAGGTTTCTTCAAAACCCTAGCCACTAGGCACTTACCTTGGTTACCCTTAGGGATGATTTCCCTAGTAACCTTGGTTTTTTTAGACCTAATTTAAGTTCCATAATCAAATGGAACACTATGATAGGTCTCTTTGACTTAGGTTTGTGACTCAAACCTTTCTTGCCCTTTGATGGTTCTTGTTTCCTAGGCCTTTGACTTTGACTCCTAGACCTAGATTTTTTATCACTTGACCCTTGAAATTGATTTTGCATTTTCTTAAGGGTCTTCTCTAATTTCTCAAGCCTTGACCTCAAGGCTTGGTTTTCTAGCTCTAATTGTCCAATTTTTGATTTTTCATCTATTCTTTGGACATTATTTTTCCTAGGCATATGCCTAGTCCATTTAGGGTTAAAACCTAGGTGGTTCTCTATCTTCCTAATACTTTCCTTAGGTAAAATTATTTTAGGAACATTAGTCCTAAATTTCTCATTCTTCCTAAAGTGGATATTTTTAGCACCTAAATAATACTCCCTATTTCTAGCATGCCATTTATGATAAATTGCAAGATTATTTAAATTGTTTCTAGCATGCTTTTGACTATTTATTGAAGAAGAAGCATACTTAAAAGTTACCTTAGAGTTTGCTTTTAAAGCTCCCCTACTTGTGATGCTCATTCTTGGCTCTTTTTTTCCCCCTAGGGCATTGACTCTGATAGTGGCTCCGTTGTTGGCACTTGAAGTACACCACATGCTCCTTGCTCTTCATAATTGGGGTTCCGGCTTCATTTGACTTCTCTTGACTTTTAGGCGCCGGTGGAGTCTTCTTAACTTTCTTAGGGCACTTACTTTTGTAATGCCCATACTCCCTACACTCAAAACACATAATATGGATTTTATTTTGAATTAAAGTGTTTGAGTTACCTAGGGTGGTGGTGAGGGTCTCTTGAGCTTGTACATCACTTCTCCCCAAAGTAGATGACTCTTCTTGCTCTTGCCCTTGACCCGGAGATCTAATCTCCTCCCCCTCAATCCTAGAGGTGGAGGCTTCTTTCAATTCCACCTCCTCTACTGATTCGGATGTTGACTCCTCTTCAACTACTGAATCATCACTTGCTTGTGAGGATGATGTGCTTGCTTCCTTGGTCTCCTCCGATTGAGCCGATGAGCACTCTTCGACTTCTTGGACCGGTGATGGGCCTTCATGGAACTTGGTCAATTCACTCCAAAATTCTTTTGCATCCTTATATTCACCTAACTTGGACACAACATTGTTATGTATCAATTCAACCAAAAATTTTATTACCTTCTTGTTTATCTCGAATTCTTGGATTTATTCCCCGGTCCACTTCTTCATTTTGAGAAAACCTCCCTTTGGCCCTCTCGGATACTTGAATCTTTCCATCAATGCGGACTATTCTTCGAAGTCCCTCATCATAATAAAATCTTCAATCCGTGCCCTCCATTACCTAAACCCTTCTTGTCCATAGAAGATATATGGGACCGGAGTGTTGATGTCCCATCCTAAATTCTCTTGAAATTCCATCTTCTTCCTTTAGAGGGTGCTCTCTTGGTTGTTAATTCTTAAAGAGCGACCTCACTTTGATACCAATTGTTAGGACCTCGGTGGCCGCTAGAGGGGGGGTGAATAGCATTGTCGCTTGTCGATAGATTACGATCACGTTCGTCTCTGTTGGTGCAATCGGCCCAGGTCACGATTGACCAGGACTCGAGTTTGGCTCGAGTAATGTTTTGATGTGTTTTGATGTTTCGACAAAAACATATGACAATGAAATTGTCAAGGTAAAGTCCAAGTCATGGGTACTTGGTATGAAAAGTCCAACATGGGTTGGCAAGGAAAAGTTCAAGCATAGTCTTGGCAATGTAAAAGTCCAACATGGGTTGGCAAGGAAAGTCCAAGCATGGTCTTGGCATGGAAAGTCCAACATGGGTTGGCATTTGAAATCCAAGGGGATTGATATTGGCGGCGTAAAGTCCAAGCGGAGTCTTGGCGACATAAGTCCAATGTGCCTTGGCGGTGTAGACACCGTTAGCATGACATAGCCGACGGAAGCACCTGAAGGCTAGCACGATGGATGAACAAGTCATGGATGACTTGGAGGGATCCGAGAGGCGTTAGGCTGATGGAGGTGGCTAGAAGGCTTAGGTCTAGGCTAAGGGTGGTCTAGCAAGTATGGGGGAACCATACTTGGGTTAAAACCTCATGTTTGAGGTGTGCGGTCGGGTGCCATGTGGCGATCGACCGGACCGAGTCAACTAGGGTTTGATTGCGGGTTATGAGCCTAGCGATCATCGCCATAGGTGGGCAATGATCGGTGATCGATGAGCTCAGCGATCGCGATCGTGATCACCGATCGGTGCTCGAGAAATCGGCCACAGAATGGAGTTGAGACTCGACTGGTTGAGTGAGGACTCCATCAGTCGACTGATGGTCACAATCAGTCGACTGATGAAGGTTTCGTTGGACTTATCCAGCGTGGATCTAGCCGTTGTCTCACGACAACAGTGGCATCAGTCGATTGATGGTCCCGATCAGTTGATTGATAGACTTTTTCCAGCACAGGTTGAAGCTATATATGGAGCTCGTGATGGAGGAAAAAGGAATCAGTTCTTGAGGGCTATTGGGGCGATTTGTTGGTGCAAATCAGGTCTCCAAGTGCAAGCAAGCAACCAAGCATTCAAGCAATCAAAACAAGTGTTGTAAAGTCTTTTCTTTACTTGTATTTCACATTTACATTGTATATTGCTTGTATTCCTTTCGTTTATTGTTATAAACGTTTGTACGGGGTTTCTCCGCCTCCGACTTGTGTCGAGAAGGAGTGTTTATCATTAGTGAGTGCATGTGCATCACTAGGGCTCTTTAGAGCTCGATCCGTGGAGTAGGAACCGTGCGGTTCCGAACCACGTTATATCATTGTGTTAGCTTGTTGTCTATTTCGTTATTGTTATCATTATCTGTATTCCGCTGCGCTAACGAAATTGTAGACACAAACGAGATCGAATTCCATCCACGAATGGGCAAAATGCTATTCACCCCCGCTCTAGCGGCGTCAAATCTCTAACAAGTGGTATCAGAGCCCGGGGCTCTTCTACGGATTAACAACCCGGAGTCAAGAAGCTAGAGGGAAGAATATGGAATTTGAGGAAAGATTGGGTGACGACGTCAACATCCCACCTTCCTTCAACCGCGAACATTTTGCGTATTGGAAAGGTAGGATGGAATATTTTCTAATGACGAATATAGAAAATTGGTTTGCCGTGACTATAGGTTTTGATGCTCCGAGAGGAGAAAACAACAAAATCCTTAAGATGAAGAGATGGACCGAAGAGCAACGGGAAAAATTTAAGACAACCGCTAAGGTAACAAAAATGTTGATTGATTTGATACCTAACGATATTTTGTCCATATTAGGAAGCTATAGGGATGCCAAGGAGTTGTGGAACAAGTTGATCAAGTTCCACGACAATCCCGAATCGGTCCAAGAAGACTTGGAAGAGGAGGAGACCGAAGAAGAATCATCATCATCCTCACAAGAAAGTGAGGAGTCAACTTCCGGATCGGAGAAAGAAGAAGTAGAAGAGATGGAAGAAGCATCTACTTCTAGGATTGAGGAGGAGAGACCATCCTCTACACCGGAGCAACCTCAAGAAGAGCTTTCAACATCCGATCAAGATGAGGAAGCTCAAAATTCAACTCCGGCACCTACCACCACCCTAGGTAACTCAAACACTTTATCTTCCAATAAAAATCATATTATGTGTTTTGAGTGTAGGGAATTTGGGCACTATAAGAGCAAGTGCCCAAAGAAGGTTAGGAAAGCTCCACCGGCACCAAAGGCCAAGGATGCCGGTCCCTCAAGTAATAAGAGCAAGGAGCATATTATATGCTTCAAGTGCAACTCAAAGGGACATTATCGGAGTCAATGTCCAAGGGGAAAGAAGAAAGGGCAAGAAGGAGCAACACAAGTAGGGGGAGCCTCCAAGGCAAACTCTAAGGTAAAATTTATTAATGCACCTTCAATTTCTAGGGATAAGAAGCATGCTAGGAATAATTTTAATAGTCTTGCTATTGTGCATGAAAAGCATGCTAGAAATAATAGATATATTTGCCTAGGAGCTTAGAGTGTTCACTTAGGAAATAAGAAGAAATTTGAGACTAATGTCCCTAAAAATATATTACCTAAGGAAAGCATTAAGAAAATAGGAGAACATCTAAGCTTTAATGCTAAGAAATCTAGACATATGCCTAGAAATAAAAATATCTCAAGAGAAAATGAAAAATCAAAAATTGAGATATTAGAAAAGGAAAATCAAGCCTTGAGATCAAGGCTTGAAAAACTTGAAAAGACCCTTAAGGTTATGCAAAATCAAATGCAAGGGTCAATTAGTCAAACTTCTAGGTCCAAAAGTCAAAGTCAACACCTAAGACATAAGAGTCAAAAGTCAACCAAGGGCAAGCAAGGTTTGGGTCACAAACCTAAGCCCAAGGTGACTTACCATAGTGTTCCATTTGATTATGGAACACAAACTAGGTCTAGGAAGACTAAGGTCAATGGGGAAGTCATCCCTAGAGTTGACCAAGGTTTGTGCCTAGTGGCTAGGGTTTCAAGGAAACCTAGGGTGGCCACTAAGAAGGTTGCAAGGGGAGTTACCCCTAGAGTCAACCTAGGTAAGACCCAAATGACCAAGGCTAACAAGCCTAGGAGGGTCATTAGGAAGGTATCTAGGGAGGTTATCCCTAAGGAATACCTAATTAACCCTAGGAGCTCAAATCGGTTTTGGGTTCCTAAGAGCATGATTGATTCACGCTAGATGGGTTAGGGTGTGCCAACCTTAAATGGATGGGTAGTTAACTCAACCATGGCAAAGGTGACACTTTAGGTTATTTTCAAGGTTATGGATACCTTGGAAATAGGGTTGAATTATAATCCTAAAAGTTTTAGGATGTGCCAATATTACTTGAGAAGGTTGATAAAATGATCAAAATTGGCACAATTTAGGTTTAGAGGTCTTAGTGTGCCATTTTGGGTTTTTGACACATTTGGGAGAAAAATAAAAATATGGCAAAATATAATTAATTATATGAAATGGAAATTAATATTAAAATGTGGGTATTACTATACCTATATATTTTATATGTCATGCCTTGTTTGCCATATGTCATGTCATGACATCATGTTTATGTTCTATCATTTATATGTCATGAGTATGCTTAGGGATTAAGTATAAATGTCATGTGTTTTTAGATTTCATATTTTGCTATGACATCATGATCATTGGCCATGCTTAATTATTGCTATTATTCTGCCATGATCATACATTCATGCATTAACTTGATTAAAATTGATTTAAGGACTATGACATGACTTGAAGTCCCATTTATAAGGGAATCAAGTAGAGTTGCTTTGGAAGATGCATGAAACCCTAGTTTAGGGAGAACAAAACCCACATCTCACATCTAATTGACATGTATGTGTATTTATACACCATAGATACATATGAGATGCTAGGATATGAGTTAAGTTCAAGGTGCATAGTGTTTGCATCTAGATGAACTAAAACTCATCTAATTCTATTTGTGGATCATTGGGAGAGCATGTGTACAAGTCATGTACATAGAGCCCAAGGAATATGATCCAAAATAAAGGTTTTGAAAACATTTTAAAATCATTTTGAAAAACCTTGGTGAAGTCTATCTTTTGATAGTAATCACCATTGATAAGATTGATACAAAGTGAGCTTCAACCTTAAAGTTTTTAGTCACTTTTGGATTTTGTATCAATCTCCTAATTCAATGGTAAAAATATTTTTCCAAAATTTTTCACTGATTATATGTGTGTTAAGTAATATACGTATCAAGTTTCGTGATTTTTTGATTTACGTAGAATTACTTATGCATTTCCAAAAGTCGAGTCTGATTTCTGAAAATCAGGTTTTGATTATCGATCATTGCTTCTACTGATCAGATCGTGATGGTAGCATTTGGACTCATTGCATATGTATCACTCATTGTTAGCCGTGCGGTCGACTGATGGATACATCAGTCGACTGGTAGCTGACAGAGTCGACTGATAGCCTGATTTCGGGGTAACCAAAGTTGTTTAACCCGATTTCAGCTGCGGTTAAGGTCCCTAACCACTCCTAACCCTAGGATATGCTTTGGGAAGCATTATAAAGGATGAAAATCCATTGGATATGGATTAGGAGAGGTGTTTAGGGTTTGTATCAATTTCAAGGTGTTGGAAAGTTCAATGTTGAATTTCTAACCTTACTTTTAATGGTTTAAAGTTCCTATTGGCTTAGGGACTTCCCAAGGACATTGTTGGTGCAATGGTCAAGGGGGAGCAAGCCTTTAGGGGGAGGTATCCATCTTGGGATGATGGATGTGTTTTTCTCCTTGAATAGGAGAAGTTATTGGGAGAATATATCATCAATTGGGAAATTGATGGAACTTTTGAGAGACCCAATTTGGAAATTGGAAGAGTAAATGGGATTGTCTCTCTTGAGTGATATGGGACTTATCACTAGAAAGATGGTAGGCATCCTAGGTATTTTTAGACCAAGGGGGAGATTGTAAGATCTCATTGGGACATGAGACATTGACCTCCTTGGAGAGAAAACCTCTTTGATGTTAGTCAAAAAGGGGGAGAATGTTTGGGTGAGAACATTTAAGATTACCAATTTGGGATAATTGGTAAGGGATTTGAGTTAGTGTTCTAACTCAATAATTTGTTTGGTTTTAATTTGTTTGGGTTTTGTCAAACATCAAAAAGGGGGAGATTGTTGGTGCAATCGGCCCAGGTCACGATTGACCAGGACTCGAGTTTGGCTCGAGTAATGTTTTGATGTGTTTTGATGTTTCGACAAAAACATATGACAATGAAATTGTCAAGGTAAAGTCCAAGTCATGGGTACTTGGCATGAAAAGTCCAACATGGGTTGGCAAGGAAAAGTCCAAGCATAGTCTTGGCAATGTAAAAGTCCAACATGGGTTGGCAAGGAAAGTCCAAGCATGGTCTTGGCATGGAAAGTCCAACATGGGTTGACATTTGAAATCCAAGGGGATTGATATTGGCGGCGTAAAGTCCAAGCGGATTCTTGGCGACATAAGTCCAATGTGCCTTGGTGGTGTAGACACCGTTAGCATGACATAGCCGACGAAAGCACCTGAAGGCTAGCGCGATGGATGAACAAGTCATGGATGACTTGGAGGGATCCGAGAGGCGTGAGGCTGATGGAGGTGGCTAGAAGGCTTAGGTCTAGGCTAAGGGTGGTCTAGCAAGTATGGGGGAACCATACTTGGGTTAAAACCTCATGTTTGAGGTGTGCGATCAGCCCCGGTGCCATGTGGCGATCGGGACCGAGTCAACTAGGGTTTATTGCGGGTTATAGCCTAGCGATCATTGCCATGGGTGATCGGTGATGGCTCAGCGATCGGCCCGATCGTGTGATCGATCGGTGGTGCTCGAATCGGCCACAGAATGGAGTCGAGACTCGACTGGTCGAGTGAGGACTCCATCAGTCGACTGATGGTCACAATCAGTTGACTGATGAAGGTTCCGTTGGACTTATCCAGCGTGGATCTAGCCGTTGTCTCACGACAACAGTGGCATCAGTCGACTGATGGTCCCGATCAGTCGACTGATAGACTTTTTCCAGCACAGGTTGAAGCTATATATGGAGCTCATGATGGAGGAAAAAGGAATCGGTTCTTGAGGGCTATTGGGGCGATTTGTTGGTGCAAATCAGGTCTCCAAGTGCAAGCAAGCAACCAAGCATTCAAGCAATCAAAACAAGTGTTGCAAAGTCTTTTCTTTACTTGTATTTCACATTTACATTGTATATTGCTTGTATTCCTTTCGTTTATTGTTATAAAGGTTTGTACAGGGTTTCTCCGCCTCTGACTTGTGTCGAGAAGGAGTGTTTATCATTAGTGAGTGCGTGTGCATCACTAGAGCTCTTTAGAGCTCGATCCGTGGAGTAGGAACCGTGCGGTTCCGAACCACGTTATATCATTGTGTTAGCTTGTTGTCTATTTCGTTATTGTTATCATTATCTGTATTCCGCTGCGCTAACGAAATTGTAGACACAAACGAGATCGAATTCCATCCACGAACGGGCAAAAAGCTATTCACCCCCCCTCTAGCGGCGTCAAATCTCTAACAGTCTCTACAACACTTATTAATGCAGCGGAATATATAATAACAAAAGTAAATACAACACAAGCACAAGAGACAACATGATATACGTGGTTCGAAACTGAATGGTTCCTACTCCATGGATCGAGCTCAAACGAGCTCTAGCGATGCGTATACCACCACTAATCAAATAAACTCCTTCTCAGAACAATTCGGAGGTGGAGAAATCTCGTACAAGTAATTACAACAGTAATACTAAGCAAATACAATCAAATACAAATATGAAATGCAATACAAGTAAAGAAAATAACTTTACAAGAGCTTTTGATTGATTGCTTTTGGTTGCTTGAAGAGTAGCCTTGAATGTCACGCCCCGAGAGCATGCCGAGTCGAAAATCAAACGGACGACATCTCTCCTGTACGTGGCAACATTTCGGGTTAATACAAGGCTCGTAGGCTCACAATAACAACATAACATATAAAGTAAATACAACAACTACTCAAAGCACAGCGAAAACATAATACAACAAGCTACACACATACATACCGGTATGACTAACACATCACAACAACACGAAACCTCAACAAAATCCGAATCTACAACATAGTACATCATGAAAACTCAAAATACATAACACAATGTACGGAAAGCCCAAAACAAACACGGGAGCCTCGGAGGTGAGATGAGATGTCAGTCAGCGGTGCTCCAAGTCGTCAAGAAGACTTCTACCTATTACCTGGGCGACAGAAAAACCCAGGGTCCATGGGGGTGGTGAGTAAAACTCAGCAGGTAATAGAAAAATATGCATATATGTAATATCACATGTATTTCAACAACATAATCTAGAGGTACAATAGGTATATCGACATAGTATATAAATACAAACATATACCGTCTAACCAATGAACAACGTAAAATACAGACATACTTGAAGTCTGCTACGCTACTCTGATCCAACCTGAACATATATCCAACATATATATAGCAGGAAGAGTAAGATCGGCTCACAATATACTCAAGCTACAGGTCAAGGTATCTAATGGTCTGCCCAACACATATACCAGTATCCGACACAACCGTATAACATATGCAAGAAGCATGCATGAATATGATGTACAATCAAATGCGGCAAGCATAATACAATCAAATGCAGCAAGCATAATACAATCACAATAAGCATATATATATATAGACTACATCTATATATATATCAATCTCAACCATTCACACACACACACACATATATATATATATATATATATATATATATATATATATATATATATATATATATATATACAATCACAATAAGCATATATATATATAGACTACATCTATATATATATCAATCTCAACCATTCATATATATATATATATATATATGGTAATATGCAAAGTTCCATCAGATACGACAATGCAGCATGTATGGTCATGCTTGCTCACCCCTACTTGCTACCACGACACCAGTGTGGCCTAGGTGACACGACATGACAACTGTCCCAACTCACACAAACCACTACTATAGAGTGGCCGAGTGGGCAGTATGATCAAGTAGCATATGAGCATAAAGAGCTCGCTACACAATGGGGTCCCTACTGCTGGCCACTCCTACTAACACTACCAATGAGTGGTCAAGTACCACGCACCCAGGACAACTGCACGTAACTCCAACTACCACCATCTATAGTGGTAGAGTGTGGCACAACAGATGATCTGCCCTCACACCAGTTACTCCTTGGGGAGTGCTCTAGGAGGCAAGTGTAGGGGATCGATCGGCCGGCTAGAGGGGGGTGAATAGCCCTTTGTCGTTGGAAGGTGGAATTTGCTCGTCTACACAATTGTTAGCGCAAGAGGAATACTAATAAAGACAAGCAAATGAATAAAGAATAACACAAACAATGCTAACAAGATAGTATAACGTGGTTCACGGCTACGCCACTAATCCACGGTCCCCGATTCGTCCTCGGTGAATCACTCCGCCAAAATCAATCCACTATTGGTCTCTCCTTTGCA
The DNA here is from genome assembly GCA_025175895.1 of Wurfbainia villosa. Lineage (NCBI taxonomy): Eukaryota > Viridiplantae > Streptophyta > Magnoliopsida > Zingiberales > Zingiberaceae > Wurfbainia > Wurfbainia villosa. Next base: position 5,598,902 of record CM046008.1, read on the forward strand.
CCAAGCTAGGTGGAGGTAACCTTTACAAATCAAGATCACTCTTCTTACAATAGAAATGAAGTAAAAGCAAGTAAGAAGAGTTTAAAGCTTGTGGGGCACTTGGATGATCACTTAAAGCATAAGCATTAGTGATGTGTGTAAATCATGCTATATTTTCATTACTCCATATGCATGCATTTTATCTCATTTCATATCCTAGGCATGTATTTTATCATGATTCAGTTAAGTTTAGCATATTTTGGACGAAGGGACTGCTTTTGGGTGTTTTTGGTGTTAACAGGGCGAAGAAGCAGCGTATCAAAACAACACAGGCGTGTTAGCAATCGACACGCCCGTGTCATAAGATCCAGCAGCCGACACACCTTAGTTCAAAGATCGACACGCCCGTGTCAGGGGTTCCAGTAGCCAACATGCCCCAGTTCAGCTTCGACACGCCCCAGTTCAAGCGCGACACGCTCGATGGGAAATGCCCGACACGCCAGTGCCCTCATTTGGCATGGGCGTGTTGGCCTGATTCCAGAATTCCTTTTCTGCGAGCAATCAGGATCTTCGTCTCAATTACGGGGAAATCTATTGCCTTAATTGAAGAGGAGGCCAAGGCTATAAAAGAGGAGAGATTCTAACCTGAGGAGATCGGGTCGAGAATTTACGTAAGAAGTAAAAGAGAAGGAGTCGACAGAAGAAGGATATGGCATCCAGTATCGTAATTTCTTTCTCTAGTAATTCTTGTCAGACTATGGAGTAGTATCCTGTAATCTTAGGATGGGGGAGTAGCCCTTGACGATTTATGACGGATGATATAATCTATACTACTTGAACTATTGTTTATTTTGATCTGGTTCTTTTGGATTCTTATTGATAAACCTAAGGAACAAAGGGGAAGTACCTAACGGTGAACCCGAGTTCCCGAAAGCCAGAACCAACTAGGGAATAACTTCTACTAGTAGCGGTAGTGTATCTATGAGGGCTTGCGGGGGTCTCGTGACAGGTCTCCTTAGCTGATTATGGTCCCGTGTGCAAACCTACCGTGAAGAGGAAATTTGACTCTAGAGGAACTCTTATGAACTTAATGGATCTATCAAATCCAATTTTTACCAAGTAACGGAGGTAAGACATAGGGAGGTTTATGAGGGTCTCGTGACAGGTCCCCTTAGCTGATTATGATCCCCTATGCTCGAACACCGTGACAGGTAAATTGAGTTTGATAGGTACAGTTAACGTAGACCTTGAAAGGGGCCGTTGATTTACCTTAGGATAGGTTCCATCAAAACAACTCTAATAAGGTTAGGAAAGGATTAAATCACCTTATAAATCGTCGACGTGGTGAAACCCATATCCTGAGATTCTCCTCAACTCTTGACTTTCAGCTCGTTCTTCTCATTCGTTGTTCTTGACTTCTCAGGTTCTTTGCTTAAACCACAATTCGATTGACTAGATAACTTGTTACCACTCGTAATTGACCCAATCCTGTGGATCGATATTTTTATTACTTGGCGACAACCGTGCACTGCGAAAAACAACACATCAAGTTTTTGGCGTTTGTCGGGATTAGCACTCAATATTGAATTAGCGTGATTTAGTTAATCTAGATTCTGTTTTGTTTTTTTACGTGTGTCTATTCTAAATTCTTGTTTTGGGGAGCCTCTCTTGTTGTTGCATGCACAGTTTAATAGGAAATCCTCGATATTGATCACGAGATAGAGAGCGTTCCTTGCTAGAAGCGATTTCAGACAGCAGGAAGAAAATTTGACCTCCAACATGGCTGATCGAATGAGAATAAACCTCTAAGGGATTATCGGCACCTAGTACAAGGGATTGAGATCGAGTATTAGAAGACCCTATTGAAGCAAACAATTTTGAATTAAAACCCTCTACCTATCCATGAATTATGACATCAATTCGGAGGAGCACTCATGAAAGATCCAAATCTTTGCACTTGAAGTATTTTTGGAATTTTGCGAAACTTTAAAAATCGCGGAATGGAGCCTCGGTGATGCTATTAGATTGCGCTTGTTTCCTTTCTCATTCTTGGGACAAAGCTAGAGCTTGGCTACACTCTCTTCAGTGATTGTATAACTACAGGATCATTTGGAGCAAAGATTCTTAGACAAGTATTTTCCACCCACAAAGCTGCAAGTCTTCGTCATCAAATCACTAATTTTGTGCAAAGGATGGAGAAACATTATTTGAAGCACATGGGGCCAGTTTAAGGGATTACTACAGCAATGCCCTCATCATGGGCTGGAGAAGTGGCTCATTGTTCATACTTTCTACAATGGAATCTCGTATGCTACTAAAGTTTCTCTTGATTCTGCTGCAGGAGGAGCTCTTATGAACAAAACATTGGATGAAGCTTTTGAGATCATCGAGAATGTGGCAATGAATTCTCACCAATGGGCTACAGAACGAGGATATCAAACTAAAATGCCAGGTAAGTTTGAGGTAAGTACCATTGATCTACTCAGTGCAAAAGTCGATGCGTTAACTCAAAAGCTCGAACATTTTAATGTATCAGCTGTAAACTCATCTAATGTCACTTGCGAGATATGTGGTGTAACAGGACATGTAGCAATGAATTGCCAAATCCTACACGCACCATCTGAAGGAGCTGGGATTGAGCAAGTAGATGCGCTAAATAATTTTAATCAGAAGCCTAATGGTGGCAACCCTTACTCGAACACGTACAATCCCGGTTGGAGGAATCATCCCAACTTTTCGTATAGAGCCAACCAAAATTCTTCTGGACAGAACAATTTTGGAGCACCTTCGGGATTTCAGCCAGGACCCAAGTCGAGCTTAGAAAAGGTGATGGAAAATTTTATTACGTGTCAGGGGAAGATAAATGATGAATTTCGACAGCATATTGTAGAATCAAATCGGCAACATCAGAATAATACCGAGGCAATCAAGCAATTGGGAAGCAAGGTTGATAATTTGACTAATCACACAAGAATGCTGGAAAATCAATTTTCCCAAATTGCCATTTCGGCATCAAGGGGCGCCCGTGATTTCTGGAAATTGAGTAAACCAGCCGAGCATTGTAATTCCATAAGTTTGAGAAGTGGAAGGATTTTAGAAGGAGACAGAGCTCAACAAGCGGCCCCTATGCTAAATGACACGAGCATGCCAGAGTTGGAAGAAGACAGCAGCACGCCTGGGTTGAGTAGCAAAGGAAGCCGACAACACACCTGACCAGTGTTGTTCAACACGCTGAGGAAAGCGGACACCTGCAGCGTGTCGGCCCGACACACCCGTCGGGTAACTCCAACACATATAAGCCCCTATCCCGTTCCTCAAAGGTGATTAAGGAAAATTGGATGAACAATATGGTAAGTTCCTTGAGGTAATTAGGAAGCTATATATCAATATACCTTTTACAGAAGCTCTTCAACAAATGCCCACATACTCCAAGTTCTTGAAGGACATCTTAACAAATAAAAGAAAAGTCGAGGAGCATGTAACAGTGGCTCTTACTGAGGAGTGCAGCGCTTTAATTAAGAACATGGTACCTCCTAAACTAAATGATCCAGGTAGCTTTTCTATCCCTTGCATAATTAATGACTCAAATTTTGATAAGGCTTTTTGCGATTTGGCGGTGTAAATCGATACCTCTTTCCATATGCAAGAAACTAGATTTAGGAGAAATGAAACTAACTACTATGGCCTTGCGGTTAGCCGTCGATCGCTCCATTAGATATCCTTTGGGAATCTTAGAAGATGTACCGGTCAGGGAAATTTTATTATTCCTGCAGATTTTGTAGTACTAGACATGGATGAAGACTCATGTATTCCACTCATTTTGGGGAGACCTTTCTTGGCTACTGCAGGAGCAATGATAGATGTCAAGAACCACAAACTCTCACTTGCATTTAGAAACGACAAAATTGAATTTGACCTTTCAAAAGCTGTTAAACAACCTTCTATTTTTGATGTTTGTTGTAGGATTGACAGTTTCCAGTCAATAGCACTAGAAGGAGCACCAGAACAAACTCATCTTAATAAGCTCGGAGGGGATTTTGAGGATAAAGAGCTGGAGATTTGCGACCCCAACCTCACACCACAGGTAGAACTTAAGCCTCTTCCATCCACACTCAGGTATGAATTTCTTGGCGAAGACTCTACTTATCCTGTGATCATTAATGCTAATCTGAGCAATGCAGAGACCGAAAAACTGATTGAGGTATTGAAAACACATAAGAATGTCATTGGATACAAGATTGATGATATTAGGGGAATTAGTCCCATGCACAGAATTCTACTAGAAGACAATTTTAAAACCTCTATAGAGCATCAAAGAAGGCTGAACCCAGCTATGAAAGAGATAGTCAAGAAAGAGGTCATGAAATTGCTAGATGCAGGAATTATCTATCCAATATCCGATAGCGAATGGGTATCGTGCCAAAGAAAGGGGGGATAACGGTGATAAGGAATGCTACGAATGAGTTAATCCCCACTAGAGCTGTTACGGGATGGAGAATGTGTATTGATTATAGGAAATTGAATAAGGAAACTAGAAAGGACCACTTTCCCATCCCATTTATTGACCAAATGCTAGACCGATTGGCAAAACACTCGCATTTCTGTTACTTAGATGGATACTCCGGTTTCTATCAAATCCCTATTTATCCTAATGACCAAGAGAAAATAACTTTCACCTGCCCATATGGTACTTTTGCTTTCAGAAGAATGCCTTTTGGACTATGCAATGCACCAGCCACATTTCAGAGGTGTATGACTTCAATTTTTTCTGACATGATCGAGAATATAATGGAAGTGTTCATGGATGATTTTTCTGTATATGGTGCAGATTTTGATATGTGTTTATCTAATTTGGTCAAGGTCTTGCAGAGATGCGAGGAAATGAATTTAATGCTTAATTGGGAGAAGTGCCACTTCATGGTGCGAGAAGGCATAGTACTTGGGCACCTAGTCTCACACCGTGGTATCGAGGTGGACATTGCTAAAACTGAAGTGATCAAGAAGTTGCCTCCTCCAACTGATGTCAAGGGAGTGCGTAGTTTCCTAGGACATGCAGGGTTCTCCGACGGTTCATCAAAGACTTCTCAAAAATTTCAAAACCATTAACTAATTTGCTTGCTAAAGATGCTGTGTTTCACTTTGATAATCCTTGTCTTGATGCATTTTCCAGGTTAAAGGAAGCATTAACAACCGCCCCAATAATGCAACCTCCAGATTGGAGTCTCCCTTTTGAAATTATGTGTGATGCCAGCGATTTTGCTGTGGGAGCAGTGTTAGGACAAAGGAAGGATCGCAAGGTGTATGCAATCTACTACGCCAGTAAAACATTAGATGAAGCACAAATGAATTATGCTACCACAAAGAAGGAACTCTTGGCTATAGTATTTTCTTTCGACAAGTTCAGATCTTATATCATAGGGACCAAGGTGATAGTTTACACAGATCATGCAACCATAAGATATTTGCTGAGTAAAAAGGAATATAAGCCAAGACTTATCCGGTGGATACTTCTCCTACAAGAGTTTGACTTAGAAATTCGAGACAAGCAAGGAACGGAGAACGTAGTTGCAGACCATCTATCGAGGCTTCATCTAGAATCAAATGCGGGAAGAGCCGATGATCTTGCTATAAATGATTTCTTTCCAGATGAGCAGCTACTAGCGGTTAGAACAATCAAAGCTCCGTGGTATGCTGATTTTGCCAACTACCTAGCTTGCGGGATAATACCTTCTCACATGAGTTATCATCAGAGGAAGAAGTTCCTTTCGGATGTAAAGCATTATGTGTGGGACGAACCATTCCTGTTCAAGCAAGGGGCGGATGCTATATATCGAAGATGCGTATCCGAAGAAGAGATTGAGGATATATTGTATCACTGTCATTCTTCTGCATATGGAGGTCACACGAGCACAGACAAGACTGCGGCAAAGGTTTTGCAAGCAGGATTTTATTGACCTCATATTTTTAGAGACTCTCAGAATTATGTGACGACTTGTGACCCATCACAAAGGATCGAACATATCAAGGAGACATGAGATGCCTCAAAATTCAATATTGGAAGTCGAATTGTTCGACGTCTGGGGAATTGACTATATGGGACCCTTCCCTACTTCCTATAAAAATACCTATATACTGGTAGCAGTGGACTATGTGTCTAAATGAGTTGAGGCTCTACCATTCCCCTCTTGTGATGCAAAAACAGTCATTAAGCTCTTTAAGAGTATAATATTTTCAAGATTTGGAATACAGGAAGCGATAATAAGTGGAGGCTCACACTTTATCGAAAGACAATTTGAAAGTCTTCTCAAGAAGTATGGAGTAACCCATAAACTAGCCTCACCATATCATCCACAAGCAGCGGGCAAGTAGAAGTTTGAATAGGAAATCAAGACTATCTGGAAAAGCGATGTCAAGATCAAGGAAGGATTGTTCTTTAAGACTTGATGATGCTCTATGGGCCTATCGAACTGCCTACAAGACACCCATTGGAATGACTCCGTTTCGATTAGTTTATGGAAAACCATGTCATCTTTCAGTTGAAATAGAGCACAGGGCATATTGGGCAATTAAATGGCTTAATTTTGACCTGAAGAAAGCCGGAGAGAAAAGAAAACTGTAGCTAAATGAACTTGAAGAACTACGCCTTGATGCTTATGAACATGCAAGGTCTTACAAGGAGAAAACGAAGAGGTGACATGACAAGAATATCATGCGCAGAGAATTCCATCAAGGAGACTTGGTATTACTATTCAACTCCAGATTGAAACTATTTCCTGGGAAGCTGAAATCCAGATGGTCGGGGCCATATCGAGTTGAAAAGGTTTATCCTCATGGAGCTATTGATATATCTAGTGAGTCTACGGGAATTTTCAAAGTAAATGGTCAAAGACTTAAGAGATACTTCGCAAATAATTCTGTTGAGCTGATTGGAGATGAGGAGAGGCAGAGCATACTCCTCAAGCCATATCCCCAAAACTAGGGAGTAACCGAGGGGTCAAGCTAACGACCTTAAACAAGCGCTTCTTGGGAGGCAACCCAAACTATTTTCATTTTTTTAGTTATTGTATTTTATTTTATTTTATTCTTTATTCTATTTTTATTTTTTTCAAGTTTTCAGGATACGTGCCACTGTGTGCCAAGTTGACACGACCCGCCTGTGCCGAACGACACAGGCATGTTGTTGGTACCCGAAGACAACACAGGCAGGGCGTGCTGACTAGCACACCCGTGTTGCACCCTTCTCAACCTAGGCACGCCTGGGGAGCGATGGAGCATGCCTGTGTCGCGCTTAAATGGGTCGGGTATTTGCGTATGAGGATGCCCGACACGCCTATGCTGCGGATAGCCCTCTAAAGCCGACCCGAGCACGCCCTAATTTTCCACTCGCGATCCAAGGTTGAAGCACTCGGTCTCTCTCTCAAGCAGCCGAGGAGCTAACCTGCTGTCTCTCCATCACCAACGCCATGAGCAAGCGTGTGAAGACTAGAGGAGGAGCTTCTTCCTCTTCGTCAAGGGACAAGGGGAAAAGAAAAGCTCAGGATTTGGGTAACGAACCTCCTCCGACCTCTAGCCATCCATATGGAATTGTTTTTAGAGATGATGTTATGAAGACTAAATTCAGTAAGCTTGAAAAAAGGAAGTTAGTATCTACAAGAACTATAGACTTCTACACGTTGACCACCCTAGGGTTAAGAGATGACATAACTTGGTTAACCAATAGGATAGGCTGGACCGAGTTTATCACGCACCATCATCTTACTTACCCTAGCATCACTCTTGAATTCCTTAGCTCCCTGTCTGCTGAAATACTGCAAGGAAAGGATTGTGAGGAAGGAAAAATAAAATTTAGATTAATGAACCATGAGTTTACCCTTTTTTAAGTGATCTTAATACGATATTTGATTTTCCTAGCGGAGGGGAGAGGCAAATTCATAGACATTTTATTGATCATCAATTTTGGAGATTAATTTACATTGACCCTCGCCCTTATGATGCATCTAGGTCTAAATCATTTAACATCCCTAATCCTACTTTCCGTTATCTCCTTAGATTCATGGCTAATACAATCTCGAAGATATGATAGTGCGAGGGTGGCTAGGCAGAGTGAGTTACAATTTTTATGGGCCATGCTAAATGAAGTTAATATTGATTGGAGCCCATATGGTTAGACATTTAGTTAAGGTTAGTAATAGCCCATCCGAGTCATAGTCATAGGTGGTATTATCACTAGGATTCTGTAGCCTTAGGATGTGATTTAGATGACCTTGAATATTGTCCACTAGCCCTAGATTGGATTTGGATGCTTGTATAAATATGAAGATGATTGAGGCATGTGGAGGATATCGTTTGGTGTTAAGAAATGGAATTAAAATCCCTCTTAGAACCACAGGCGGATAAGCGTCGTAATTCATCCAATTGGCTTTTAGAGATGTCCAGAACCCTTTCCTACCCCCACTTGCCCATGCTCCATCACCCCTCTCCTAGGAGCCATCTCACATAACCCCGAGCCATCACATTCGACTCTTGAACCCCACGGTTTCCCTCGACAATGTTTACAGAGGGTACTCTTCTTTTGATTTTTGAGTTACGATCATCATTCGAAGCTTTCAGGGTCGAACATACCTCGCACATAGGTATGTGGGATCGGTATGCCCAAGCTACGGAGGAGCACCATCGTATAGTGACACAACATTTGGACAGGGCAGCTGATTTTTACAGGAGAGCTCATGAGTTTTTCACTGCTGAGTCCGCCCGGAGGGAAGATGATGATAGATTTTGACAGGAGTCCCAAAAATTTTACCAGGAGCAGCGACGTAGGTGGGCAGAGGAGGATGCTAGTAGTGAAGACGATGACCATTGACCACCTTGAACTATTTTGTGAGTTTCGATGCACATCCTTTATTGTTTGTTCTGTCTCTACTTAGATTTTTAGTTTGGTTACTGCTATTTTGTTTGCATCTTTTCATATATCATAACAGTGCATTTTTATATCATCTAGCATAATACAACTGAACATTGGTCGGATCATGATATTCCTTTTTTTGCCTATTTGATAAGAACCCTATTTCACTTCTAACACGGTCTATAGGTCTGAGGTATCCAGAGAAAAGATTTAAATCCCCCATATCGGACGAGTACTCGATTTTCCATTGGAGACTTACCTACGCAACTTGGTTACTGGAGAAACACTTTCACTAGAAGTATTGTTTAAAAAAAAAAAAAAAAGGTTTACTGGAATTGTTTTCAAGCACCCCTTTGAGACCAAGTAGTTACTGGGGAAACACCTAAAAGGTGCCCCTTTGAGACTAACTAGTTACTGGGGAAATGCTCTCTATAATTCCTTTCCTTCTCTCTTCTTAGAAAGTGCTCCTTTGAGACCTTTTAATGATAGGTAAGAATGATCCATGCATTAAGGCAGGTAATTGCCTCTATGCCGGAAATAAGAATGTTCTACGATAGAAGGGATGTCAAGTCCAGATTGGTGTCCAATGACTTTAGTCCACCTTTTCACGTGCACTATATAGGGATCTTTCAAGTTTGGCAACTAGGAATGATTTGAAAAGATTAAGATCAGATTGTATACCTCTGGATGGTGTCTAGCATTTCCACAATTAAGTTGTCTTTTGAGTTTTCTTTGCTTGAGGACAAGCAAAAGTTTAGGACTAGGGGATTTTTGATGTGTGTAAATCATGCTATATTTTCATTACTCAATATGCATGCATTTTTATCTCATTTCATATCCTAGGCATGTATTTTATCATGATTCAGTTAAGTTTAGCATATTTTGGACGAAGGGACTGCTTTTGGGTGTTTTTGGTGTTAACAGGGTGAAGAAGCAAACAGATCAAAATAACACAGCGTGTTAGCAATCAACACGCCTGTCATAAGATCCAGCAAATTGACACGCCTTTAGTTCAAAGATCGACACGCCTGTCGTGGTTCCAGCTCAACACGCCTAGCAGCTTCGACACGCCTAGCCTGCGCCGACACGCTGGGGAAATGCCCGACATGCCGCTGTTCTCATTTGGCACGGCGTGTTGGCCTCGATTCCGCAATTCCTTTTCTGCGAGCAATCAGGATCTTCGTCTCAATTACGGGGAAATCTATTGCCTTAATTGAAGAGGAGACCAAGGCTATAAAAGAGGAGAGATTCTAACCCTAGAGGAGGACGGCGGGTGGTCAGAGATCGACGACAGAAGAAGTAAAAGAGAAGGAGTCGCCAGAAGAAGGATATGGCACCCAGTATCATAATTTCTTTCTCTAGTAATTCTTGTCAGACTATGGAGTAGTATCCTGTAATCTTAGGATGGGGGAGTAGCCCTTGATGATTTATGACGGATGATATGATCTATACTACTTGAACTATTGTTTATTTTGATCTGGTTCTTTTGGATTCTTATTGATAAACCTAAGGAACAAAGGGGAAGTACCTAACGGTGAACCCGAGTTCCCGAAAGCCAGAACCAACTAGGGAATAACTCCTACTAGTAGCGGTAGTGTATCTATGAGGGCTTGCGGGGGTCTCGTGACAGGTCTCCTTAGCTGATTATGGTCCCGTGTGCAAACCTACCGTGAAGAGGAAATTTGACTCTAGAGGAACTCTTATGAACTTAATGGATCTATCAAATCCAGTTTTTACTAAGTAACGGAGGTAAGACATAGGGAGGTTTGCAGGGGTCTCGTGACAGCTCCCCTTAGCTGATTATGATCCCCTATGCTCGAACACCGTGACAGGTAAATTGAGTTTGATAGGTACAGTTAACGTATACCTCAAAAGGGGCCGTTGATTTACCTTAGGATAGGTTCCATCAAAACAACTCTAATAAGGTTAGGAAAGGATTAAATCACCTTATAAATCATCGACGTGGTGAAACCCATATCCTGAGATTCTCCTCAACTCTTGACTTTCAGCTCGTTCTTCTCATTCGTTGTTCTTGACTTCTCAGGTTCTTTGCTTAAACCACAATTCGATTGACTAGATAACTTGTTATCATGACCACTCGGTAATTGACCCAATCCCTGTGGGATCGATATTTTTATTACTTGACGACAACCGTGCACTTGCGGAAAACAACACATCAATTAGCCTCTCAAAGCTTCACACCCTCTCTTTTTATAGAGAGGAAGCTTTTCTTCCGTTAGCGCCACCCGATCACGCTGCCCTTAGGATCGGCTCACTCTAACGGCCTCGAACACGCTCGGATCCCGGATCATTGTAGTCAGCGGAACACTTGGCGATCGTGATCGATCCGATCCCATTGCTACCTCTGTAGGACGACGCCCGATCGACTCTGGCGGTCTGTGCCGCGATATCCCTGGCGGTCATTGTCATTCCATAGCGGTCATTGCTGGCTAAACCCATTAGTCAGATACCAGTCGAACCCATTTGACTCAGAGCAGTCGACTGCCATTTCATGGCAGTCGACTGATGTCGGGAAAACTCATCCGACACTTAGCCATTCGGCCAAGTTCACCTAATGAGCTACTTACAATTCACTCATTCTCTCATCTCACTCGAAGTCCCTCACCGAAGCTCTCTTCGTTCGCGGCCACGTCCCTCGGCAGCATCAGGCGCACGACTCTGCAATGCTCCTTCGCATCTCTTGCCTCCGAAGTCTGCTTCCTTGGCTTCGCTTCAAGTCGTCTCGTCCGGCGGTCCCTCGGCAGCATCAAGTGCACGACTCTGCAATGCTCCTTCTCTGACTCAAGCACGAGGTAGTGAGTGGTGAACCCGCCAAGACTCCATGTGCGAATTACTAAGTCCTGCAAGACTCCAACGCACATATCAAACCATAATAACATCCTAACTTAAACCCTTTGCCACACACATCAAAACCTTATCATGGCAAGAGATTACCCTAACAATCTCCTCCTTTTTGATGTGTGACAATCCGTTTAAGTATGGTAAAAACATTTGATAAAAACATTAAGAAAGGAAAGCATGTAAATAAACATGATTAGTAACTCTCCCCCTTAATACATGAAACTCCCCCTAAATATGTTCCCCCTTACTTAAACATATAGTTTTCTCCCTCTTTGACACCATCAAAAAGATTAAAAACAAGTTTATATATCATGGCATCAAGTCTAGAGAGAAACATAACCAAAAACATGCCTTAAAACCGTATATCAGAAGTTGTTGGGCTGTTTTTCAGGTGAGCAGTCGACTGCTATCAGTATGGCAGTCGACTGGCACAATGAATTCCGAAATTTTGATTTTCTAGACGAATTTCAGAAATACATTATAAATTCCAAAAAATTCTAAAAATAGTGAAATTTGGGGAACACATTTCTTTTAAGTATATCTATCAATGAAAAATAGTTTTTCATGAACAATCATTATATTTTCTGAGATTTGCTAAAAATCCAAAAGCTTTAAAAACCACTAGTTTTTGAGCATGTTAGTATCCATTTTAACACCTAGTCTTGCTTTGGATTGTTTCAAAACATGAATACATGGATTTTAAAGTAAGAAATTGTTTTGAAAACATATGAAATATCCAACCATGATCTTTGGGCAATATGTCTATGAATTAAACATAAGTCTTCCCCATGATTGGTCTATTATTGCTATTTTGATACTTTAAATGACCATCTAAATGCCATAGACATTAGTGGACATTTGTATCATCCTAATATCTCACTCATGCTAAGTTTTCAATCAAAGTAGCCTATAGTGAGTGTGAGATGTATCCTAAAGGTATTTATATGTACTTAACCATTATTTTCATGCAATTCTATCAAGGTTAAGTATCATCCTATCAATCCTCATGATCATAAAGACATATATGAACTAATTTCACATTATGATCATGAAACAAATGTATTCATCAAATAATAATCATGCATTAGGTATTAAATATGATAATAAGCAAATATCACCTAAAGCATGATTTAAACCCTATTTCTCATGATTATGTACCAAATATCAAAATCATAAATCATGATTTCAAACATACATAGCAATTTCATTAACTATCATGATTTAAGCATTATTATCTATTTATAGGCACATTATCATCACCTAACACTATTTTAAAAATGTTGTCCCGCCATCCTAAGTCAACCAAAATATGATATAGGTCAAGTCCATATGGTTGACTATCCTAGGGTTTTTCTAACCCTTAAGGATGGATTTTATAACCCAATACAAATTCTTGCCTATGGGGTTCACTAGAAATTCCTTAGGAATCCATTTTCTAGCTATTACCTTCTTCTTATCTTGTCCCCTAGCAATTAGGCATTTATAGGTCTTTTCATTTTTCTTTTCCTTATATCCTAGGCCTTTTTTGTTAAAACTTGCTCTTTGGCTCCCTATGATCATGTTCAAAGTGTTTGAGCCAATAGTGAATTTTTCTAGGGCTTTTGTCAAATAGTCTACCTTTTCCCTTAAAGCCCTATTTTCTTCTATGCATGCATCATTAACATCTAATGACACATAAAGATCATGTGAGCATGCATCATCATTATTATCATTAAGACATGCTTTTTCTAATTTTTCTTCTAATTCCTTAATTTGATCAAGCATGCTTTTATTCTTTTTCTTTGCTCTAAATAGGTCCTTAGTGAGGCTAGAAATCATAGAAACTATTTTACTAGGTGAAAGGTTAGTTATCATAGTTTCCATGTCCTCTTCTTCGAATGAGGAGGTAGAGGAGGCTCCCCCTTCACTTGAACTTGATCCTTCATTTTCGGAGGAGAAGCAATCCAAGTCGTCAAATGCCATCAATGCTAAGTTGGTGACAAATGCATTTTCTTCCTCGGATGATGATGAGGAGGAGGAGGAAGGGTCATCCCAAGTCCTTGCCTTTAAAGCTTTGGTCTTCCCCTTTTCTTTGGCCTTCTTCTCTTCTTCCTTCTTTTTGCTCTCCTTTTTCTTCTTCTTTTCTTCTTTCTTCTTCCTCTCTTCTTTGCTCTTGTTTAGAAGAGGACAATTGTCCCTTATGTGTCTCTCTCCTTGGCAATTGTAACATATTACCTTTCCCCTTGGTCTTCTCCTCCTATCATTAGATTTATTAAAATGAAAACCTTTTAATGCACGCCTTACCCTCCTTACCATATAGGCTTCTTCCATACTATCCATGGAGGAGGAGGAGGATGCTTCATCGGAGGAGGAGGGGATCTCTATCTTCTTCTTCCCCTTATGTGCCATCAAGGCTACTCCTCTTGAAGGTTGAAACTTTGGCTCTTCTTGTATTCCTTCAAGCCTCGTTTCGTGGAGCTCCATTGTTGAGAAGAACTCCTCCAATGTGCTCACTTCCAAGTTCTTGGACATGTAGAAGGAGTCCACCATTGAGCTCCATTTTGATGACCGGGGAAAAGCGTCGATTGCTTTCATAAGCATGTCCCGGTTTGAAAGTTTTTCTCTTACACTTGTTAGCCCAATTAAAATATCTTTAAATCTAGAATGTAAGGAGGTTACCTTTTCTCCCTTTTCTAATTTTATGTTGGATAGTTGGGAGCGGAGGAGGTCTCTCCTTGCAAGTTTAGCCTCCGAGGTACCTTCATGAAGCTCTACTAGCTTCTCCCACATCTCCTTTGCACTAGAGAATTCCCCTAACCTATTCACTTCTTGTTGGGGAAGCACATTGTAGAGGTGGTGCTTGGCCTTTGAATTTGCCAAGTATTCTTCTCTTTGCCTCTTGCTCCACCTTGCTTTCTCCAATGGCTCCCCATCTTCATTCCTAGGCAACTCGAAATCGTTTTCCATAATTAATAAAATTTCAAAGTCGGTTTCAAAGAATACTTCCATTCTCTTTTTCCACCAAGAGAATTCGCCTTCGAATTTTGGTGGGTGAATGTTTGAGCCGGCCATCCTTGAATGTGCTTGTTGTGGCGGTGAGTCCTTGACAAGCTTTCCTTGGCTCTAATACCACTTGTAGGGGATCGATCGGCCGGCTAGAGAGGGGTGAATAGCCCTTTGTCGTTGGATGGTGGAATTTGCTCGTCTACACAATTGTTAGCGCAAGCGGAATACTAATAAAGACAAGCAAATGAACAAAGAATAATACAAACAATGCTAACAAGATAGTATAACGTGGTTCACGGCTACGCCTCTAATCCACGGTCCCCGATTCATCCTCGGTGAATCACTCCGCCAAAACCAATCCACTATTGGTCTCTCCTTTGCACCAAGCTAGGTGGAGGTAACCTTTACAAATCAAGATCACTCTTCTTACAATAGAAATGAAGTAAAAGCAAGTAAGAAGAGTTTAAAGCTTGTGGGGCACTTGGATGATCACTTAAAGCATAAGCATTAGCCTCTCAAAGCCCCACACCCTCTCTTTTTATAGAGAGGAAGCTTTTCTTCCCGTTGGCCGCCACCAGTCGACTGCTGCCACTCCAACGACCTCCGAACACGTCGGATCCTGACCGTTGTAGTCCAACGGAACACTTGGCAGTCGACTGATGGATCCCATCAGTCGACTGCTGCCTCCGTAGTCGACTGCCCAGTCGGCTACGAGCGGTTCTGTGCCCGCGATATCCTCTGGCAGTCGACTGCCATTCCATGGCAGTCGACTGCTGGGCATAAACCCATCAGTCGGATACCAGTCGAACCCATTCGACTCAGAGCAGTCGACTGTCATTCCATGGCAGTCGACTGATGTCGGGAAAACTCATCCGACACTTAGCCATTCGGCCAAGTTCACCTAATAAGCTACTTACAATTCACTCATTCTCTCATCTCACTAGAAGTCCCTCGCCGAAGCTCTCTTCTTTCGCGGCCACGTCCCTCGGCAGCATCAGGCGCACAACTCTGCAATGCTCCTTCGCGTCTCTTGCCTCCGAAGTCTGCTTCCTTGGCTTCGCTTCAAGTCATCTCATCCGGCGGTCCCTCGGCAGCATCAAGCGCACGGCTCTGCAATGCTCCTTCTCCGACTCAAGCACGAGGTAGTGAGTGGTGAACCCGCCAAGACTCCATGTGCGAATTACTAAGTCCTGCAAGACTCCAACGCACATATCAAACCATAATAACACCCTAACTTAAACTCTTTGCCACGCACATCAAAATCTTATCATGGCAAGAGATTGTCCTAACAGCAAGATGACTGACGACTCTCTCTCAACCCCAAGGGAGACTATGTCATCAGAATGCATGCAAATGATATGAGTATGTTGTCACACGTACAACCATCTACCACAGACTCTCTGTTCAACAAAGAGTCGTACCCATCTGATCAATACACTCTCTATCCTGTAGAGAGTCGTAGTTAACTGATCGACGGACTCTCTATCCTGTAGAGAGTCGTACTCGACTGATCATAACTCTCTCTCCAATAGAGAGTCGTACTCAACTGATCGACGCACTCTCTATCTTGTAAAGAGTCGTACTCGACTAGTCATAACTCTCTCTCTAATAGAGAGTCGTACTCAACTGATCGACGCACTCTCTATATTATAGAGAGCCGTACTGGACTGATCATAACTCTCTCTCCAATAGAGAGTCGTACTCAACTGGTCGACGCACTCTCTATCCTATAGAGAGTCGTACTCGACTAATCATATCAAGCTAGGACCACCGGTCCGTAGCGATACACTAATCACCCTTCACTTAACCATTACACAACACATGGTTGGTAACAAGTATGCAACATACGGGTATTGAAAATAAATCTCAAATTTAGGATATTACCTACCCACAGATGACCTTTTTGGCAATTTATAAATTGGGTCATCACCCGTACTAACATTTACACCCTACTAAACATCTAGGCCAATTTACATCACATCTATAACTCCTAAATAATGATAGGGAATATGTGATATCAACAATTGAGTATATATACATCCAACGATAAGTTCAACCATAAGATAATAAGAGCAGGGTCAAGGTAACATGATCATATAAGATGATCATCCATCTAAATCTGTATGCATTAAAACTACCTGACCAGGGTAGGAATTACCCACCTGATGTATAGCTCATGTCGATAGTCTTCACGTCCATGAATCTATCTCGAATCAAGATCCTGTACATAACACAGAATATAACCCAACAAGAATATAAACAACTGTAGGAATCCAACTCAATCTTAATCCCTGATTGATTAACTAAATCCCATATTAAATCTAGACAGTTATAATAGATTCACCCCAATTAATCAATCATATATATAACTCTTCTATTGCATAATTAACCAAGTCCAAATTTGAAACTTACCTAGTTTCAAATCCATGACACCAGCTAGTAGTTGCCTCCCATTCTGTCCAATTCACATATCACAGCCTTACTACAATCAGCAACAAACATCCAGATTTGGACTTACCTTGCACAGCCCATCCCAATTCCAATAGTTCCTTTACCTGGTAATGATCAAGAATCCATTCAACCAAAAATCATATTAGCTACATAATCCAACAATTAGCTAATCTCAACTATCATACCTCCAACCACAACACTTACTACTGGTCCAGCACAAAACGACCCATGCCTACGGCACATGACATCTTCGATCTAGTCACAGCTTGTTGTGAGGAGAAACAACAGCGAGCTAGGTTGGGGACGTCATAACAGAGGCTATCAACGAAGGGTGCCAATAGGCTTGCTTGTGATTGCGAGATGAAGCTCTTGGCGATCAGCACAACAACAAATGCAACTGGCAACCCGCTGGTAGAACCGACGACACCCGATTTAGAATAGTAGAGGACAGTGGCAACCCATGTGCGGAGAGGAAAGCGGCGGAGGCGATGTCTGGTCGGCTCGAATTCAAGGCGGAATGGGGCGACGCCAAGTTGTCCGGCAGCGGCGAGAAGATCACGCTGAGGAAGGAGAGGCGTTGTGGCTTCCTCTTCTCCAGTCGAACCACCACCGGCCCGAAACCCTTGCTCCGACGACAGTCGGCTAGAAGGGTAGCATCAACAAGTTCAGGCCGGAGATCACTTGATCAACACCGATGGCAGCCGCTCTTCCTCTCGCAGTGGCGGCGACGTGTTAGGGCACGGCGAGCTCGAGCGTGAGCGGCGCGCAGAGAGAAGAGGCATGGCGTCGGTGGCAGAGGAGTCGGGTGCGCGACTGAGAGAAGGCGACGACCGTCGGTCCGGTGCGCGCGATGCATAGGGCGGCGGGATGCGAGATGCACTGCCCGGGGGTCGTGAGCGGTCGTGGTGGTCGGGGCGACGGCGATGTGAGGAGGGCGGCGCTCGATCGGGAGAAAAGGGGGCGGCTGGTGTTCGATCGAGAGAAACGGTCGACAGTGGAGAAGTTGGAAAGTTGCGCGATCGGGAAAAAGAGGAAGAAACCGAAGGAAAAGAATCGGCGTGCGTTAAATGAGAAGATGAGTGGGTTTTTAACGCTAAGTGGTTGAGTTAGCCTAGATTAAATCCGAGCTAACCCAACACCCATTTAGGCTTTGACCTTCCTCCAAACGGTCATACAAATCCCTTTTTAATTCCTGAAAAATTCCACAAGATAATTCCCAATTAGCAAGGGATATATATATATATATATATTCTGGTATTTTATATTCTCCCCCACTTATAAAAATATGGTCCCCAAATTTCGTACTACATGCAAAAATTACTTCCAGCAAGTTTCCGAAAAGACCACATACCTTCCTTAAGTGAACAGATGAGACTATCGAGGTCGGATAGTATCTTCCAGCTCCCACATAGCCTCCTCATCGGTATGATGTTGTCATCCAACCTTTACGAGTCGGATGGTTTTCATCTCACTACTGTCACTCCTTGCGACCAAGAATTTGCACCGGAATCTCTTCATAGGTCGCATTAGACTGAGGTAGAATTGGAACCCCTAATAACTCTCATCCGATGACGTGCACCAACTCTGTATCATGTTGGATACTCTGTAGCCCCCAACATCTGTCATTCCCCGACTTCCTCCAACTACACAGGAGATCTATGGGGTCTACCGTATTGAGCCTCAGAAGAAGTCATCTAAGTGGATGAGGGATAACTATTCTTATAGTCGAATTCCACTAAAGGAATATAGTTCTCCAACTACCTCCATAATCCATGACACAAGATCTTAATAGATCCTCCATCGTTTGAATGATATGCTCAGACTGTCCTTCCGTCCGCAGATGGAACGCAGTACTAAATCGAAGCTCTGCGCCCATGGTCTGATACAGACTCTACCAAAATTGCGAGGTAAATCGCAGGTCTCTATCAGATATAATACCCAAAGTACTCCATGCGGTCTAATAATCTTTCGGGAATACAACTCTGCCAGACGATCCAACAAGTTCGTTCCACGAATAGGCAGAAAGTGAGTTGATTTGGGTAGTCGATCCACTATCACTCAAATCGCATCATGTCCTTCACGGGTTCTAGGCAATCCCGTAACGTCACCAATAGTGATATGCTCCCACTTCCATTTCGGAATCAAAATTTTCTAGAGCAATTCAGTGAGTTTCTGATGTTCAGCCTTCACCTACTGGCATACTAAACATCGAGCAGCAAACTCTACTATATCTCTCTTTATACCGTTCCACCAGTATAACCGTTCAAATCTCGGTACATCCAAGTACCATCAGGATATATAGTAACTCTCAAATAACGTGCCTCCTGTAGCAGTTCTTCCTTAACTGGACGTGTGTCCGGAACACACTATCCTTATCAGAGATAGTGAATTATCTTCTCAAAAGAGAAGTCTATCAACCATTCAAAATCCACTCTACCACACACTCTATAAGTGCATGGAAGATTATAGTGATCAATCTCTTAAGTTGCAACTGTTCGCATTCCAGCAACTCTATAGTAGCTACCCAGTAGCTAGTCAAAACTCCATGAGCACTTTTGCTCCATACAACTACAAATCCAGATAATAACTACTAAAGTCACGTCATGTATATGACAAACTATCTTGTAGTTTTTTAACTGACGTAGGCATAAAATATGCCTCATTCAACTGCATCGGAATCGTTCCAATCCCTGAAACGACGCATCTGCGTACATCATCCTTTTTATCCACTCCGGAAGGATTAACTAATACTCATGTAAAAGTTAACCGTCGTCTAGGTCTTATAACTGATTTCATCAGCTTCCGACTAAATGATTTCCATCATCACCTTTGTCAAACAAGTCCAAGGTATAGTAATGCCAAGCATTCTATCCACATCTACGGAATTAACCAAAACATACAAGGAAAACCACCATCTATGGTGGTCGAGTGCGCAACTCCAACTACCACAATTAACAGTGACCAGGTTACGTAACTCTAATAACCACAAACTAATCCAATCGTGTCCAGGATACACGATTCTTAAATCTAGTGGCGACTAAATCGTTAATTAGTCTAACAACTTAATCAAAACTCATACAATTCATACCAAGTATGAAATTATCGTCTCTACACACCTGTGTCCCCTTTACTCTAAGTTGATGATATATATATTAATCATCACAACGACAATGATAATTGTATGACATCTTGTCACTACAATATCAATGCTCCAGTCGTAAATCAACCTTAGAGTATACACAGGTGTCCTTAGCTGATCTAAACAATTCATTTATCCACAACGAAGGATATTCATTCTCAACAACTACTGTATTCATCATCGATAATCGATGCATAATCTCAAAGGTTCATCTCTCTTTCAACAAAGAGTTTCGGATCTTCTCAAGGAGGAATATTGGGATAGATAAATATCCCTTCCAACTTCTCCTATAATTACAACTTACATTCTTCCAATTTCTATAGTGTTTAGCAACACTGATACCAACAAAACTATCACTCGATATGTGATCTTCGATACCAAAACTATTTCCGCAATCATTTCGATCGCCTACTCCACTTGCCTATGCAACAACAAGACTTGGAGTTCATCCGAAACTACATCCGAATACTCTTAGATTATACGCACATCCGAGAGCATATCGTACCATACTTCAAACAATTTGATCATCCGTAAGGATATGTCTACAGTAAAGATATGTCTATCCAAGTCTAAGGGTCTCCCTTGACTTCTTAATTGTTGATCAACATCTCACCAAACGGTAGAGATACCACCGACCTACAAGTCGATGTAAAGGACCCTTCTAATCCAAACTAAGAATGTTCTAGACACAGATACCTATAACTACAAGCATCTCTCAACATATTAACCTAGAGGGTAAACTAAAGTAATACCCTGAACAATCCATTATCTGTCGATCCGATCCAAAGACTCCCCGCAGGTCTCGGCCTTTCTCCGAAGAGAATAAGATCAGATCCGACAGTCCGCGACAATTCAGTCGCATTTCTACGATGAATGCCTCGGGGATCTTGCTAGATCATCTGATCACATCACCTAATCCTACAAGGTGCAACTATAGAATACCAAATAGATACGACCATCGTCGTATACTCTCTCCTCTGAACAAAGCAAATCACATCTGGGGGTAACTGTTGTTGTCTGCATGTGTCTTCTACGATGTCTTTTACTGATACTGCTGCGTAAATCACTTGCCTTAAAGGGAAGTATCACGGAACTCCACCCATACCTGAGGTAGTAGGTCGCTGCTGATGAGATAACCCAATCTTCTGTGCTGATCTCTGTTGTCAAGACGATGCATCTTTCTCCTGGAATAACATTGATAGTCTTCAACTGAGTCTTCAAAGTACACCTCCTCCACTGTCCTGGTTGCTCACAATAGCAACAGATAATCTGACTTCACTTGTCTTCATGATCTGCACTGCACGCACATAATCTCTTCGGAGTCTTTGTTCTGGTTTCGCTGATGTACACGAGAACATCCTGATGATTTACGGTTGGTCTTCTATAATTGGAAAATAGCTCAAAGCCTATGACCCTGATCTTGCTCCTTTATCCAACAGTCGGAGACTTCTGACTCTATTAAGTTGACCTGCAATATTTGCTTATCGGTCTCCAACTCTTAAACTCTTGTACAGAGTCATTTCTAAACTCCTGTCTCAATCCAACGTCTTCCGGCAGAATCTGGTAGAAGATCCCGGCATCCTAATCCAACTATAAGGCAATAACTCTGGGTGGCTTAAATCATCAATTCATCTTCTTGAGCTATTAGGTAGTCGTAACCTCCACAAGTCTCACGACTCTGCATAGTATACTATTACTAACTGATCACCCTTTCTTGAAGCTCAAGAATTCCTTACAATGTATCACTAAAAGTGACACGGAGAAATACTCTCTTTCAACATCACTAAACTATGATCAAGTGATATATTATTTCCCAAAGATTATTTTTCTGTATTTACCACCAAATACCGGCTTGATCCCGATAATGGTATGCCAACAACTCTTCTTTCTCGGTATAACATGAGTTAAGTACTCAAAAGTACTCTCAAAGTTATACAATTCAGTATGAACAACTCAGGGATAAAATCCCTATGAAACACCGTAACCTAGCCTTCCGCTATCTGCATCAACAATAGCCAATTTGTCTTGTCCATTACCCAACAGGTAATGATCTGACTCGCATAATTAGTGAAAATCTCTAAGACTGTAGTCTCTGATTTCCACAAGAAATGTGATGACTTGACCCCTATTTTCCGACTCGGTATCAGTCGGCTCTCAAAGGTAAATTACCTTTTCGACACAGGTTCAAGACTCACAGACTCAACAGGTCATTTTTGAGATTAACTCATACCACGGCTACGAACAATAACCAACACACTACAGGTTATTCCCTGTTATATACATTAAAAGCATAGTCAACTAAAACTGGGAGTATAAACCCTAAAGGTCACTCCGGTTGGTCGCCTCGGTGGACGACCCCTACTACAAGTCTGCATAGGTGTCATAACTCTATTGTATACACCTACTGATCAAGTTTAGATAAATATCTACTAAACCATAAGTTATCAGGAATTCTTACCTCGTGCTGCTTGAAGCTCAGGCTGCTGTTCATCTCTTCTCAGAAAACCAAAACCGAATAAATCGACTCCCGAGAATCCAAGACTCGACACAAAAACAACATTGTATGACATCGCAGAACCTTGGCCTCTGATACCACTAAAGATGTCACGCCCCGAGAGCATGCCGAGCCGAAAATCAAACGGACGACATCTCCCCTGTACGTGGCAACATTTCGGGTTAATACAAGGCCCGTAGGCCAACAATAACAACATAACATATAAAGTAGATACAACAACTACTCAAAGCACAGCAAAAACATAATACAACAAGCTACACAC
The DNA here is from genome assembly GCA_025175895.1 of Wurfbainia villosa. Lineage (NCBI taxonomy): Eukaryota > Viridiplantae > Streptophyta > Magnoliopsida > Zingiberales > Zingiberaceae > Wurfbainia > Wurfbainia villosa. The sequence goes on from CM046008.1 coordinate 5,621,997, forward strand.
ATGCATACCGGTATGACTAACACATCACAACAACACGAAACCTCGACAAAATCTGAATCTACAACATAGTACATCACGAAAACTCAAAATACATAACACAATGTACGGAAAGCCCAAAACAAACACGGGAGCCTCGGAGGTGAGATAAGATGTCAGTCAACGGTGCTCCAAGCTATCAAGAAGACTTCTACCTATTACATGGGTGACAGAAAAACCCAAGGTCCGTGGGGGTGGTGAGTAAAACTCAGTAGGTAATAGAAAAATATGCATATATGTAATATCACATGTATTTCAATAATATAATCTAGAGGTACAACAGGTATATCAGCATAGTATATAAATACAAGCATATACCATCTAACCAATGAACAACGTAAAATACAGACATACTTGAAGTCTGCTATGCTACTCTAATCCAACCTGAACATATATCCAACATATATATAGCAGGAAGAGTAAGATCAACTCACAATATACTCAAGCTACATGTCAAGGTATCTAATGGTATGTCCAACACATATACCAATATCCAACACAACCGTATAACATATGCAAGAAGCATGCATGAATATGATGTACAATCAAATGCAGCAAGCATAATACAATCAAATGCAACATCACAATAAGCATATATATATATATATATATCAATCTCAACCATCCATATATATATATATATATATATATATATATATATATATATATATACATGCATATATGTATATATATATATAGTAATATGCAAAGTGCCATCAAATACGGCAATGCAGCATGCATGGTCATGCCTGCTCACCCCTACTCGCTACCACGACCCTAGTGTGGCCTAGGTGGCACGGCATGACAATTGTCCCAACTCACACCAACCACTGCTATAGAGTGGCCGAGTGGGTAGTATGATCAAGTAGCATATGAGCGTAAAGAGCTCGCTACACAACGGGGGTCCCTGCTGCTAGTCACTCCGACTAACACTACCAATGAGTGGTCGAGTACCACGCACCCAGGACAACTGCACGCAACTCCAACTACCACCGTCTGTAGTGGTAGAGTGCGGCTCAACAGATGCTCTGCCCTCACACCAGTTACTCCTCGGGGAGTGCTCTAGGAGGCAAGATGACTGACGACTCTCTCTCAACCCCAAGGGAGACTATGTCATCAGAATGCATGCAAATGACATGAGTATGCTGTCATACGTACAACCATCTACCACATACTCTCTGTTTAACAAAGAGTCGTACCCATCTGATAAATACACTCTCTATCCTGTAGAGAGTCATACTCAACTGATCGACGAACTCTCTATCCTGTAGAGAGTTGTACTCGACTGATCATAACTCTCTCTTCAATAGAGAGTCATACTCAACTGATCGACGCACTCTCTATCCTGTAGAGAGTCGTACTCGACTGATCATAACTCTCTCTCCAATAGAGAGTCGTACTCAACTGATTGACACACTCTCTATCCTGTAGAGAGTCGTACTTGACTGATCATAACTCTCTCTCCAATAGAGAGTCGTACTCAACTGTTCGACGCACTCTCTATCCTATAGAGAGTCGTACTCGACTAATCATATCAAGCTAGGACCACCGGTCCGTAGCGACACACTAATCACCCTTCACTTAATCATTACACAACACATGGTTGGTAACAAGTATGCAACATACGGGTATTGAAAATAAATCTCAAATTTAAAGCATTACCTACCCACAGATGACCTTTTTGCCAATTTATAAATTGGGTCATCACCCGTACTAACATTTACACCCTACTAAACATCTAGGCCAATTTACATCACATCTATAACTCCTAAATCATGATAAGGAATATGTGATATCAACAATTGAGCATAAATACATCCAACGATAAGTTCAAGCATAAGATAATAAGAGCAGGGTCAAGGTAACATGATCATATAAGATGATCATGCATCTAAATCTATATGCATTAAAACTACCTGACCAGGGTAAGAATTATCCATCTGATGTATAACTCATGTCGATAGTCTTCACGTCCATGAATCTATCTCGAATCAGGATCCTGTACATAACACAGAATATAACCCAACACGAATATAAACAACTGTAGGAATCCAACTCAATCTTAATCCCTGATTGATTAACTAAATCTCATATTAAATCAAGACAGTTATAATAGATTCACCCCAATTAATCAATCATATATATAACTCTTCTATTGTATAATTAACCAAGTCCAAATTTGAAACTTACCTAGTTTCAAATCCATGACACCAGCTAGTAGTTGCCTCCCATTCTGTCCAATTCACAGATCGCAACCTTACTAAAATCAGCAACAAACATCCAGATTTGGACTTACCTTGCACAGCCCATCCCAATTCCAATAGTTCCTTTACCTGGTAATGATCAAGAATCCATTCAACCAAAAATCATATTAGCTACATAATCCAACAATTAGCTAATCTCAACTATCATACCTCTAACCACAACACTTACTACTGGTCCAACACAAAATGACCCATGGCAACGACACACGACATCTTCGATCTGGTCACAGCTTGTTGTGAGGAGAAACAACAGTGAGCTAGGTTGGGGACGTCATAACGGAGGCTATCAACGAAGGGTGCCAATAGGCTTGCTTGTGATTGCGAGATGGAGCTCTTAGCGATCAACACAGTAACAAATGCAACTGGCAACCTGCTGGTAGAACCGACGGCACCCGACTTAGAATAGTAGAGGACAGTGGCAACCCATGTGCGGAGAGGAAAGCGGCGGAGGCGATGTCTAGTCAGCTCGGATTCAAGGTTGAATGGGGCGACGCCAAGTTGTCCGGCAGCGACGAGAAGATCAGTCTGAGGAAGGAGACGCGTTGCGGCTTCCTCTTCTCTAGTCGAACCGCCACCGGCCCGAAACCCTTGCTCCGACGACGGTCGGTTAGAAGGGTAGCAGCAACAAGTTCGGGCCGGAGATCATTGGATCAACATCGATGGCAGCCGCTCTTCCTCTCGCAGCGGCGGCAACGCGTTAGGGCACGATGAGCTCGAGCGTGGGCGGTGCACGGAGAGAAGAGGCGTGGCATCGGTGGCAGAAGAGTCGGGTGCACGACAGAGAGAAGGTGACGACCGTCGGTCCGGTGCGCGCGACGCATAGGGCGGCGGGATGCGAGATGCACTGCCCGGGGGTCGCGAGCGGCCGTGGTGGTCGGGGAGATGGTGATGTGAGGAGGGTGGTGCTCGATCGGGAGAAAAGGGGGCGGCTGGTGTTCGATCGAGAGAAACGACCGACGGTGGAGAAGTTGGAAAGTTGCGCGATCGGGAAAAAGAGGAAGAAACCGAAGGAAAAGAATCGGCGTGCGTTAAATGAGAAGATGAGTGGGTTTTTAACGCTAAGTGGTTGAGTTAGATTAGATTAAATCCGAGCTAACCCAACACCCATTTAGGCTTTGACCTTCTTCCAAACGGTCATACAAATCCCTTTTTAATTCCTGAAAAATTCTGAAAAATTCCACAAGATAATTCCCAATTAGTAAGGGATATATATATATATTTCTGGTATTTTACATTGAAGGTCTAGATTGCAGTAGCAAATTCCTTCCAAATCACCTCAAGAAACCATAGAAAAAACCTCTTCCACGAGTTGCTTTTATAACCTGCATTCGGGCTAATTTTCACCTAGCAGTCGACTGATCGAGACCATCAATCGACTGCTCCTGTAGCTGTTATGAGACAATGACATGAGCCATGTCGGATAAGTTCCAATGGCTAGACCATCAGTCGACTGATCATGCCCATCAGTCAATTGATCGAGTCATCACTCGACTGTCAAACTCTAATAGTCGACTCAGGAAGCTTCTGTGCTCGAAATTCTGACCAGCAGTCGACTGATCTGTGGATTAGTCGACTACTCAGGCCAGCAGTCGACTGCCCAATGTTGGCAGTCGACTGCCAGGCCAATTCCTATAGTCGAACTCTCCTTGACTCACACTAGTCGACTGACCATAATATCAGCCGACTGATAACCTCATCCATGAGATTTTAACCCCAATTATGGTGTCCCCATACTTGCTAGACCATCCTTAACCTAGACCTAAGCCTTCTAGCCATCTTTATCAGCCTCATGCCTATCGATCCCTCCAAGTCATCCATAACTTGTTCATCCACACGCTAACCTTTAAATGCTTCCATCAGCTATTATCATGCTAATGTGGTCTACACCACCAAGGCACATTGGGCTTATGCTGCCAAGACTCCCGCTTGGACACCAAGACTCCCGCTTGGACTTTACGCCACCAATATTCCCCTTGGACTTCTCAATTGCCAAGACTCAAGCTTGGACTTTCCCTTGCCAACCCATGTTGGACTTTCCATGCCAAGACCCATGCTTGAACTTTCCCTTGCCAAGGCCCATGCTTGGACTTTCCTTGCCAACCCATGTTGGACTTTCCATGCCAAGACTCAAGTTTGGACTTTTCATGCCAAGTACACAAGACTTGGACTTCTCCCATGACAATGGTCAAACCATCATCAAACATCAAATGTGACCTGAGTCGATTGCACCAACAACTTCCCAACATATGTCAAACATCAATGTCAAACATCAAAACACTACTTGAGTCCAACTCGAGTTTGGTCAATCATGAACTGGGTCGATTGCACCAACAGCTAGAAGGCTTAGGTCTAAGCTAAGGGTGGTCTAGCAAGTATGAGGGTATCATACTTGGTGTTAAACCTCATAGTTGAGGTTTAGCAGTTGATTGGGGTTATGGACCGTCGACTGGTCAAGTGTTTGACACTTGGTAGCCGAGTCAACATTGAGTAGTCGACTGAGATTATGACTAGTCGACTGTTGAGAGTCGATTGGGGTTCGACTGCGACAAGAGGCCTTGGAAGTTGACTGCCAACATTGGGCAGTCGACTGTCATGGAGGGTAGTCGACTGCTGCTGGTTTTGGTCATGAGGCATAACACTTTCGAGCTAACCGAGTAGTGACTCTGAGCTTGAAGCGATCATTGGTAATGGCAATGATCAGTGTATTCATTGGCTAGAATGACGACGTGGATAAGTCATTGTGAGACAATAAGTACAGGAGCAATCGACTAATGGGTATGAGCAGTCGACTGCTAGGCAAAAATCAGCTCGAGTTGTATCTTTATAAGGAGCTCGAAGGGGAGGTTTTTGGCATTGATTTCTTAGGCGATTTGAGGCATTTTGCTAGTGCAAGTCAGGGTCTTCAAGTGCATCCCAAAGCAATCAACAAGCAAGCAATCCAAAGCTCTTAGTGTAAAGTTTTCTTTACTTGTATTTGTGTATTTCATAGTTTACTTATTGTATTTTATTGTATTACTTTTATAATCATTTGTATGAGGTTTTTCCACCTCCTGATTGTTCTGAGAAGGAGTGTATTGATTAATAGTGGTGTTTGCGTCACTAGAGCTCACCCCGTGGTGTAAGAACCCTAAGGTTACGAACCACATTATATCGTGGTGTTTGTTTTTGTCTTTATTTATTATTGCTTTATTATTATTTTTGTTGTGCATAACAAGTTTTGTAGACAATCAAGCGACACGAATGGATTCCATCGACCAATGAACGTGCCATTCACCTCCCCTCTAGCGCTTATCAATGTTCCAACAAGTGGTATTAGAGCTTGGAACTCTTCTACATATTAACAACTGGGAGCAAACATGCTAGAGGTTGGAGTTGTCGAACGATGGTTTTGGGTGGGACATCTACACATCAATTCCATACGAGAAGGTTTTGAGCAATGGAGGGCACTAATGGAGAATTTCTTCATGACGGACTTTGAATATTGGATGATCCTAGTGAAGGGATTTGAACTTCCAAGAGGTCCAAAACGTGGATACCTCAAGAAGAAGAGAAAGTCCAAGCCCTCAAAAGAAATGATAAGGTAACATAATTGATATTAAATTCATTACCTAACGATGTTGTGTCTAGATTAGGTGAATATCAAGATGTCAAAGAGCTATGGGATAAATTGGCCAAGCTCCATGAAGAACCATCCGTGGCTCAAGTAGAGAGATCCCGAAGAGGAGTGCTCATCCTCACATGAAAGTGAGGATTCGGAGGTCGAGAGGCATTTGATATTCAGATCGGCAGAAGAGGTGGAAGAAGTAGGAGAAGCCTCCACATCTAGGATTGAGGGGGAGGAGAGACCATCCACTTTGGAGCATCAAGAAGAAGCTTCAACCTCCGGAAGAAGTGAAGAATCTTCCCATATCGCCACCACCACCCTAGGTAACTCAATAAATTTAATTAAAAATAAAGATCATATAATTTGCTTTGAGTGTATGGAAGTTGAATACTACAAGAGTAAGTGTCCAAGAAGAGGCAAGAAGACTCAACCGACGCCAAAAGTTCAAGAAAAATCAAAGGATGTCGGAGTCCCCACTAGGAAGAGAAAGGAGACGTGGTGTGCTTCAAATGCCAATAACAAAGACATTATAGAAGCCAATGCCTTAGGGGGAGCAAGCAAACCAAGGGCCAAGAAGGAGCATCAAATGTAGGGGAAGCTTTTAAAGCAAACCCTAAGGTATATTTTAATAATGCACCTTCAACTCTTAATGTTAAAAAGCATACTTTTAATTCAATTGCAATTGTGCATAATCATAAGGAGGATGTTAGAAATAATAGGTTCTATTGTTTAGGTATCAAATCATGTGATTTTATGGTTAAGGACAAATCTAAAACAAATAACCCTAGAAAAATCCTACCTAGGGAAAGTATTAAGAAGATAGAAGACCATCTAGGCATTAATTCCAAGAACCATAGGCATGTGCCTAGAAAGAACAACTCTACTCAAAGAAATAATGGGCTCACCAAATTAGAAAAATTAGAGTTTGAAAATCAAGTTTTGGGGTTAAATCTTAAGAAAATGGAAAGGACCCTAAGGAATATGGAAAATATGATTATAGGGTCAAATGGACAAAACCTAGGATCTAGGAGGCAAAGTCCACCCAAGGGAAAGAAAGGTTTGGGTCACAAACCTAAGCCCAAGGAGACTTACTACAATGTTCCATTCGATTATGGAACTCAATCTAGGTCTAAGAAAACTAATGTTACTAGGGAAGTCATCCCTAAGGGTAACCATGGTGTGTGCCTAGTGGCTAAGGTTTCAAGGAAACCTAGGGAGGCCACTAAGAAGGTTATAAGGGGAGTTACCCCTAGAGTTAACCTAGGCAAGACCCAAATGACCAAGGTTTCTAAGGCTAGGAAGGTTATTAGGAGGGTATCTAGGGAAGTTATCCCTAGTGAATACCTAGTTAACCCAAGGAGCTCCAATAGGTATTGGGTTCCTAGGAGCATGATCCCTTCATGCTAGATGGGTTAGGTTGTGTCAACCTTGATAGGATGGGTAGTTAACTCAACCATAACAAAGTTGACACTTTAGGTCATTTTCAAGGTTATAGGATACTTTGGAAATAAGGTTGAATTTAATCCTAAAGGATTTTAGGATGTGCCAATATATTTTTAGAACTATGAAAATTTGATCAAATTACACAATTTAGGGTTAGAGGTCACAGTGTGTCATTTTAGATTTTTGGCATACTTGGGAGATAAGTAGTAATATGGTAAAATGAACTTAATCCTAACAAATAACAACTAATATTAAAACTTAGGTATTGCTATACCTTCACACTTTATTTGTCATGACTTGTTTGCCATATACCATGTCATGACATCATATTTCATTTTTATCATTTTATATGTCATGATAATGCTTAGGTTTAAGTTTTTATGTCATGTATATTTAGGTTTATATTTAATGTCATGACATCATGATTATTGGCACATGTTTATTTATGCTATCATTTATGCCATAATCATCATTCATACATTTAGGATTAATGAAAATTAATTTAAGGACTATGACACGATTTGAAGTCCCATGTATAAGGGAATCAAATAATGTTGTCTTAGAAAAATGCATGAGGCTTTAGATTAGGATGAACAAAATTCACATCTCACAAGAACACTTGACTTTTATGTGTTTTCATACACCTTAGATACAAGTGAGATGTTAGGAAAATGAGTTAAGTTTAAGGTGCATAGATGTTGCATCTAAATGAACTCAAACTCATCTTATACCATGGATGAATCATAAGGAAAGCTTATGTACAAGTCATGTGCATTAAGCTCATAGATCATGGTTCAATATAAGGTTTTAAAACCATCTTAAAATCATTTTGAAAAACCTTGGTGAAGTCTATCTTTTGATAAAATCACCATTGATGGAGTTAATACAAGTAGGGTCAAAACATTGAAATTTTCAATGGTTTTGAACTTTGTGTCAATCTCACTATTTTATAGGTATTTTATTTTTCACCCATAATGATTGATATAAGTATTATACGTATGAATTTTTATAATTTTTCAAATTATGTATAATTACTTATGTATTTTTGAAATTCATTTTCTGAACCTAATTTCTGCACTTACAGGTAGTCGACTGGCGTCGAGGGCAGTCGACTATTGACTGACAGAGTCGACTGCCAATGCTAATTTCGAGTAAACAAATATGTTTAGCCTATGTTTCAGCTATGTTAGGCTACCCTAACTACTCCTAACCCTAGGATATGCTTTGGAAAGCATTATGAAGGATGAAAATCCATTGGATATGGATTAGGAGAATTGTTTAGGGTGTGTATCGAATTTTAAGGGAGGTGAAAGTTCAATGTTGAATCTTTGCTCTTAATTTCAATTGGTTAGTGTTCCTATAGGCTTAGGGACTCTCCAAGGACATTGTTGGTGCAATGGTCAAGGGGGGAGGGGCAAGCCTTTAGGGAGAGGTTATCCATCATAGGATGATGGATGTGTTCTTTCTCATGAGGGAGAGAATTTTAGAGAGTTGAGGAGAAGTGAGGATTGCCTCTCTTTAGTGATATGGGACTTATCACTAGGAAGAGTGAAGACAACCTAGATGTTTTTGGACCAAGGGGGAGATTGTAAGATCTCATTGGGATATGAAACATTGATACCCTTGGCGAGAGCCTTTTTGATGTATGTCAAAAAGGGGAAGAATTATGAGAAAATTGATGGGAGAATGTGAGAATTTATAATTTGGAAAATTGAGAGGATTAGATTGAGTTAGTGTTCTAACTCAATGGTGTTGGTTTTTGTCAAACATCAAAAAGGAGGAGATTGTTGGTGCAATCGACCTAGGTCATGATTGACTAGACTCGAGTTTTACTCGAGTAGTGTTTTGATATTTGATGATGAGTTGACCATTGTTTGACAGTGGATTGACTATATGGTTGACATGAGATTGACCATATAATGGAGAAGTCCAAACATGGGTCTTGGCAATGAGAAAGTCCAAGTCATGAGTACTTGGCATGGAAAGTCCAAGCATGGGTCTTGACAATGGTAAAGTCCAAGTCTTGAGTACTTGTCATTGAAAGTCTAAGCATGAGTCTTGGCAAGGGAAAGTCCAAGCTTCAGTCTTGGCAATTGAAAAGTCCAACATGGAGTTGGCAAGAAAAGTCCAAGAGTGTAGTCTTGACCATGTAAGTCCAAGTGTGTAGTCTTGGTGGTGAAAGTCCAAGTCATGTGTACTTGGAAATTGGGAAGTCCAAGGGTTAATATTGGTGATGTAAAGTCCAAGGGTGGAGTCTTGGCAGCGTAAGCCTAATGTGCCTTGACGGTGTAGACCAACTTAGTATGACAATAGCTGGTGGAAGCATCTGAAGGCTAGCATTGGATGAACGAGTCATGAATGACTTGGAGGGATCCAATAGGCGTGAGGATGATGGAGGTGGCTAGAAGGCTTAGGTCTAGGCTAAGGGTGGTCTAGCAAGTATGAGGGCATCATACTTGGGGTTAAACCTCATGGTTGAGATTTAGCAGTCGACTGGGGTTATGGACCAGTTAATTGGTGAAGTGTTTGACACTTGGCAGCCGAGTCGACACTGAGCAATTGACTGGGATTATGACCAATCGACTGTCGAGAGTCGACTGGGGTTCGACTATGGTAAGAGGCCTTGATAGTCGTCTGCCATCATTGGGAAGTCGACTGGCCATGAGCAGTCGATTGCCATGGAAGGAAATCGACTATTGCTGGTTTTGGTTGCGAGGTAGAACACTCGGTAACCAACAGAGTAGTCGGCTACGGGATTGACCAGTCGACTGCTAGTAATAGTAGTCAATTACCAGTGTATCTATTAGCTGGAATGCCGACGTGGATTAAGTCGTTGTGAGACAACGGCTACAGGAGCAGTCGACTGATGGGTATGAGCAGTCGACTGCTAGACGGATATTAGCCCGAGTTGTAGCTTTATAAGGAGCTCTAATGGGAGGCTTTTGGCAGCGATTTCTTTGGTGATTTGAGGCAATTTGCTGGTGCAAGTTAGGGTCTTTAAGTGCAGCCCAAAGCAATCAACAAGCAAGGAATCCAAAGCTCTTAGTGTAAAGTTTTCTTTACTTGTATTTGTATATTTCTTAGTTTACTTATTGTATTTCATTGTATTACTTTTGTAATCATTTGTACGAGGTTTCTCCACCTCCGGATTGTTCCGAGGAGTGTATTGATTAGTGATGGTGTTTGCATCACTAGGGCTCATTTGAGCTCACCCCATGGAGTAGGAATCCTAAGGTTCTGAACCATATTATATCGCGGTGTTTGTGTTTGTCTTTATTTGCTATTGCTTTATTATTATTTTCGTTGTGCATAACAAGTGTTGTAGACAATCAAGTGACACGAACGAATTCCATCGACCAACGAACACGCCATTCACCCCCCCCCCACCCCCCCCCCCCCTCCCCCCTCTAGCGCTCACCGAAGTTCTAACAAAAAATTGAGTCATTAGTGGAGAAAAATCAAGCTTTGAGGTCAAGACTTCAGAAATTAGAAAAGGCCCTCAATAAGATGAAAAATTCAATTAAAGGGTCTAATAGGCAAATCTTAGGTGTTAGGAGGCAAGAACAACCCAAGGATAGAAAAGGTTTGGGTCAAAAATCTAAGTACAAGGTAGATAAGCTTACCTATCATAGTGTTCCATTTAATTATGGAACTAATCCTAGATCTAGGAAAATCAAGGTCACAAGGTAAGTGTCTTGTGGTTGTGGTTTCCAAGAAACCTAGGAAATGTTGGGATCGATTTGATACACTAGAAGGGGGGGGGGTGAATAGCATATTTATGATTTTTTCGTTCGATCGCATGCTCATTTACACTAATATTAGTATGAAGTGGAATATATAAGAATAAATAGCATAAAATAAGATACACAAGAAGCACATGCATAAGATAATAATTTTATGTGGTTCAGAACTCAAGTTCCTACTCCATGGGTGAGCAAGTAATCTACCCTCACTATGCCTTCTCTTTCTCAACAACACGCCGAAGGTGAAGAAACCTCTTACAAGATAGAGCTTAAGCAAAATACAAGTATACAATGAAGAACAACTACAAGTAAAGAAAACTTTACAAATGAATTCTTTTGCTCGAATGCTCTTTTGGTTTCTTTGGATTTCTCTTGAAGGTCTTGAATGCAACAACACTTCTCCTTTAAAATCGCCCAAGAAACCACTATTGAAATCCTCCTCCGTGAGTTCCTTTTATAACTTGCATCAGACTGAATTTTCACCTAGCAGTCGACTGCCACCTATCCATTGTCTCACAACAGATTAATCCACATTGAATTCTGCCTAAGGTATACTTGAGTAGTCGACTGCCCATACTAGCAATCGACTGCCAAGCCAGTAGTCAACTGCCCATCAATTGCCAGACATTGTGTGCTTGTCCACTTAGACCAGTCAACTTCCCTATACAACAGTCAACTTCCATAGGCTAGTCGACTGCCCAAAACTAGCAGTCGACTACCCAAGCATAAGTCGATTTTCCTGAGCACCAACAACCAGTCAACTACTCTCCACTAGTAGTCGACTGTCAAGCACCCAGTCTGGAAATCGAGCTCCACAGTGGAAGTCGACCACACTAAATTAATTTCTTAGGCAAATCCTCCAGTCAATTACTTTTGAGTACTGAGCTCATTCCTGAGCACAACTCGACTCTTCTGAGCTCCCAAATGTCGGACACTCTACCAGTCGACTGGCCAATGCCATCTATCGACTGGTAAACCTAAAAACTGAGATTTCACCCAAGTATGATTCCCTCATACTTGATACACACCCATAGAATAGACCTAAGCCTTCTAGCTATTTTCATCTGCCTCACGACCTCAGATTCATCCAAGTCCTCTATGATTCATTCACCCTTCGTACTAGCCTTCAAGTGCTTCCATTAGCTATGCCATACTATTAGGTACCCTTACCCTAAACCTAAGCCTTCAAGCTACCTCCATTAGCCTCACACCCTCAAGGTCTATCCGAGTCCTCCACAACTCCTTCACCTTTTGCGCTAGCCTTCTAATGCTTCCATCGGCTATGTCATGCTAACGGGTCTACCTCTACCAAGAGATAGCGCCTCCGGGACTTCTCCATTGCTAAGTTTTAATGCTTGGACTTTCACTGCCAAGAGTACACACTTGGATTTATACGACCAAGACTACACTCTTGGACTTTCCTTTTCCAAATACCTATATCTAGACTTTCCCTTACCAAGTATCCATACTTGGACTTCTCTATTGCCAAGTCTTTACTCTTGGACTTTCCTTTGTCAAGTCTCAAAACTTGGACTTAGCATACATCAAAAAGCCTACCAAGGTTTTCATTGTCTCATCTCCCAATGAGAACCATCATTCTTCCCCTTGGTTCAAAATCATCTTGGATGTCTTAACTCTTCTTAGTGATATAACCCTTATCACTAAATGAGAGGCAATCCATAATGAAGGTTTACTTAACCCTCACTTCTCTTCCTATGTAATCAAAGTTTATCCATCATACTAAGAAGAATGACCTCCCCTAAAGGCTTACTCACCCTTGACCATTGCATCAACAATGTCCTTGGAGAGTTCCTAAGCCTATAGGAAAACTAAACAATCAAAAATAAGGGCAAAAGTTTAAACTTGAACTTTCACACACGTTAAATTTGATTCTTATCCTAATCACCTCTCCTATTCAGTTTCACTGAAATTCTCACCCTTCCAATGCTTTCCAAAACATATCATAGGGTTAGGAGCAGTTAGAGTAGCTAGGAGTGTTGATAAATAGCTAAATAACCCTTGTTCAGTCAATATCAGACATGATAGTCGACTGAGATCAAAAATTAGTCGACTGGTTTCTGTAATTTATAGAAATCAAACTTCGGATACGAGTTTTGAAAAATCATAATAATTATATGTTTTTCTAACAATCTTGAAATTTCATACGTATAATACTTATGTCAAAAAGTATGGGCAAGAAATAATTTTAATTTAAAATATCAATTATTTTCAAAGATTGATACAAAGTTCAAAAGTATTGAAAACTTACAATGTTTTGCCTAACTTTGTTTCATTATTCTCAATGGTGATTGCTATCAAAAGATAGATTTCACCAAGGTTTTCTAAAATAATTTTAAAATATTTTCAAAATCTTAATTTCAACCATGGTCTATGGGCTAGATGCACATGACTTGTACATTAGCTTTCCTCATGATTTATACATATGATTGAATGAGTGTTAGTCCATTTGATGTACCATTGCAAGAATATGAACTTAACTCTTATTCCTAACATCTCACATGTATCTAGAGTGTATCAATAGACACACATGTCATCCTTATGGTCTTTGTGAGATATGAGTTTGTTCTTTTCCTAATTTATGGTTCATGCATTTTATCTAAGGATATCTGATTTGATTCCCTTATCTTGGAAATTTAAATCAATGTCATTGTCCTTAATTTCAAATTAATTAGCCTTAATGCATGAAAATGATCATGACATAAATTAAGCATATTTGTCAATGATGCATGATTTCATAACATGATATAATTAAACTAAGCATTATCATGACATTTAAAATAATAATATGAGCATAATGTCATGAATGGTAAGACAAACAAAGCATGACAAATGTAAAAGATACGAAGGTATAAGAATACCTAAGTTGTAAGCCAAATTGTCATTTACTAATATTATACCCACTTAGCCTTAATACCTTTTTTCTCTCAAGTGTGCCAAAAATCCAAAATGACACACTATGCCCTTCTAAACATAGTTGTGCCAATTTAAATCAAATTTTTAAACTTCATAATTTCTGTTGGCACATTCTAAAATATTTTAAGATATATTTCTAATTTCATTTCCAAAGTATAACAATACCTTGAAAATGCCCTAAAGTGTCAACTTTACTATGGTTAGGGTAACTACATTTCCATCTTGAGTTGACACACCCTAAACCCATCTAACGTGAGGGAATCACGCTCCTAGGAATTTAATACCTATTGGAGCTCCTTGGGTTTACTAAGTACTCACTAGGGATAACTTCCCTTAGTACCTTCCTAATGACCCTCTTAGACTTAGAAGTCTTGGTCATTGTGGTCTTTTCAAGGTTAATCCTAGGGATAACTTCCCTTGTAACCTTGTTAGTGACTTTTGTTAGGCTTCTTCGAAATCTTAGCCACTAGACACCTATCACGGTCAACTCTAGGGATGACTTTCCTTGTGACCTTAACTTTCCTATACCTAGTATTTGTTTCATAGTTAAATAGAATATTATTATAGGTAGACTTATCTATCTTGTACTTAGATTTGCAACCCAAACCTTTCCTATCCTTGGATAGTTCTTGCCTCCTAACACCTAAGGTTTTCCTATTAGACCCATTAATCGAATTTTCCATTCTTTTTAGAGACTTTTTCATTTTCTCAAGCTTTGACTTCAAAGCTTGATTTTCTAACTCTAATTTCTAAATTTTTGATGTTTCATTTTTCTTTTAGGCATTCCCCTTCATTCTAAGCATATGTCTATCCTTTTTTGGATTAATGCCTAAGTTGTTGTTATCTACCTTCTTAGCCTTAGGTAGTATAGTCTTAGGGTTAATGATTCTAGATTTGTCCTTAGATTTAAATTCATGAGATTTTGTACCTAAACAAAAATATTTATTTCTCGCATGCTTTACATCATAAACAATTGCAAGGAAATTATGTGATAAATTCCTAGCATGCTTATTATTATTAATAATTAGAAGAGCATTATTAAATGTTACTTTAGGGTTTGTCTTAGCTCCTCCTTTGTCCTTGCTAGGGTGACTCCCCCTCAAACATTGACTTTAGTAATGGTCCCTTTTGTTGCACTTGAAGCACACAATATGGTTCTTGTCTTTCTGTATTGGGGCTCCAACCTCCTTGGTCGTCACCTTCCCTTTTGGCACTATTTGAGCCTTCACCTTGACTCTTTTTGAGCACTTGATCTTGTAGTGTCCTACCTCCCTACACCCAAAGCATATAATATAATTTTTATTTTTACAATTTATGCTTGAGTTACCTTGGTCAATGATAGGAGAATCACTCCTAGATGTAGATGGCTCCTCTGGCTCTTACTCTTGCTCTTGCTCCGACATTGAGAATTGTCTCTCCTCCCCCTCAGTCCTTGAGGTGGAAGGTTCTTCAACTTCCTCGACTTCTTCCAATTTAGATGTTGAGCACCTCTCAACTTTTGAATCCTCAAGCTCTTGAGATTTTGAGTTTTCTTCCTTAGACTCCTCCTTATCTTCTTGGACCGGTGAGGACTCTTCATGAAGCTTGGCTAGCTTATTCCATAGATCCTTTGTATTCTCGAATTTTCCTATCTTACACAATAAGTCATTAGAAATTATATTAACTAGAATTTTCATTACCTTTCCATTTGTATATGATTTTAGGACTTTTTCTTCGGTCCATTTTTTTTTCTTGAGAACTTTCCCTTTCTTGTCCCTTGGAGCTTCGAATCCTTCCATCAAGACAAACCATTGCTCGATGCCCATCATCAAAAAGGTTTCTATACTCGCCTTCCATCTATCAAACCCTCCAAATATATAGAATTCATAAGGAGAAGGTACATTGATATCACATCCTAGTCCAAACTTTGGCAACTCATCTACTCCTCTAGCGCTTGCTCTCTCTTGGCGGTTAGTCCTCTAAAGAGCAGTCTTGCTGATACCACTTGTAGGTCTTACGAGTGAACCCAACTTTGATATCAATTGTTGGAACCAATTTGATGGGCTAGAGGGGGTGAATAGTGTCTTTGTGATTTCTTCATTCGATTGCATGCTCGTCTACACCAATGTTAATGCACAGTGGAATATACAAGCATAAATAGCACAAAATAAGATACACAACAAGCACACACACAAGATAATAATTTTACGTGGTTCAGAACTCAAGTTCCTACTCCACGGGTGAGCTAGTAATTTACTCTCACTATGCCTTCTCCTTCTCAGCAATACACTGGAGGTGGAGAAACCTCTTACAAGATAGAGCTTAAGCAAGATACAAGTATATAATAAAGAACAACTACAAGTAAAGGAAAATTTTACAAATGAATGCTTTTCCTTGAATGCTCTTTTGGTTGCTTTGGATTGCTCTTGAAGATATGAAATGCAACAACACATCCCCTTTAAAATCTCCCAAGAAACCACTATTGAAATTCACCTCTGCGAGCTCCTTTTATAACCTACATCGGATTGGATTTCCGCTTAGCAGGCGACTGCCAAAATAACCCAGTCGACTGCCCACTTATCCGTTATCTCACAACGGACTAATCCACATTAGATTCTTCCCAACGTATACTTGAGTAGTCGACTATCCATAGCAATAGTCGACTGCTCAGTCGACTACCAAACATTCTATGCTCGTGTCCACTTAGGCTAATCGATTACCCTATACAACAGTCGACTACCATAGGCTAATCGACTTTCCAAAATTAGCAGTCCACTGCCCAAGCACAAGTCAATTTTCCCGGGCACTCGACTTATTTCCCAAGCACTAGTGACCAGTCGACTACTCTCCACAAGAAGTCAACTATCGAGCACCTAGTCTTAAAACTAAGCCCCACAGTGGGAGTTGACCACACTAGATCAGTCAACTAGGCAAATCCTCTAGTCGACTACTCCCGAGCACTTAGCTTATTCTCAAGCAAAACTCAAGTCTTCTGAGCTCCCAAGTGTCGGGCACTCTACCAGTTGACTGGTAAACCTCAAAACTGATGTTTCACCTAAGTATGATTCTCTCATACTTGATACACACCCATAGCCTAGACCTAAGCCTTCTAGCCACTTCCATTAGCCTCACGCCCTCAGGGTCCATCTGAGTCCTCCATGACTCATTCACTCTTTTGCACTAGCCTTCAAGTGCTTCCATCGGCTATGTCATGCTATTGGGTACCCTTAGCATATACCTAAGCCTTCAAGCCACCTTTATCAGTCTCATGCCCTCAGGGTCTATCAGAGTCCTCCATGACTCCTTCACTCTTCGTGCTTGCCTTCTGGTGATTCCATCAGTCATGTCACGCTAACAGATATTATTGGTGCAAGAGCACCAGATAATCAAACCTAGGTTTTGATTATGATAAAGATCCAAAGTTAAGGTCATATTGTTATCTCATGAATTGAATTAAGTGTGCAGGAAAAGGTTAAGCTAAGCCAAAGTTTAGCGACACCCGGAGAATCCCAAGTCGAGAAACCATTGTGTTCGAGTGACACCAGAAGAACTTTGTGGGAGTCGAAGAACCCAGGTGAAGATCGGAAGCAAAGCGACATGTCATAAAGGACCATAGGTAAGTACGAGTGCGAAGAGAGATGGTAAGGTCGTGTCCTCTATATGGGGATGACCCTAGGCAGTGATCCAACTAAGACTTTCAGTGGAAGGTCTAGGTCAAGATCGGACGATAAGAAACTGTCGCATTTACCATTTTCCGTGCTAACTCTTTGCTGCAGGGAAGTGAAGAGGCTGGCAGTCGACTGCTGCACATTAGTTGACTGATGGCGACGAATCATCTTTTTGCACTAGGTCAAAAAGGATAACGTTTGACTCCGCCACTTCGCGATAAGATAAGGTGCCACCTCATGATAAATTCCACAAATTGAGGATCTGGAATCAGACTACTTCCAAGGCACGAGTCTATAAAAGGAGGGGAGAGCTCGAACCTAAAGATCATCAATTTGCTCCTAAGTGCTCCCACAACGCCAAGGTTCCGCATCAATGCTACAACGTTGTAACACCGATGCCACACCAAGTTTCAACTCCTTAAGCATCGGTAGCTCAATTAGTTATTTCATTACTTTGTACTTGGAGCTTTTTTTCATAAACAAGGTGAGGTAGGCTTGTTGTCTCATCCTCGAGTTTTGGTTATGTTGTGATCATTGTCTCCTACCTCCAACGAGAAGGAGACTCTATAGTGAATTGCCCCTTCGTACATGATCAAGGATCGCGGGGCCTTGGAGTAGCAACCATTGGGTTGTGAACCAAGTAAAAATAAATTTATCTTATTTATTTTTTCGTTGTGCATCTCTTTATTTTTAATCGAACGAATGAAAAGATTTACGTGCGCTATTCACCCCCCTCTAGCGCTCTTTTTCGATTCAACAGATATACCTTTGCCAAGAGGTCGCATCTCCAGGACTTCTCCATTGCCAAGCTTCAATGCTTGGATTTTCACCTCCAAAACTATATACTTGAACTTACGTGACCAAGACTACAACCTTGGACTTTCCTTTGTCAAATATCTATATTTGAACTTTCCCTTACCAAGTATCCATACTTGGACTTCTCTATTGGCAAGTCTTCACTCTTGGACTTTCCTTTATCAAGTCTCAAAACTTGGAATTCTCGCTCGAGTCTCACTCAAGATTAATCAACCTTTGACCCAATGTTGATTGCTCCAACAATCTCCCCCTTAAACAATTTCCCCCATATGATTTTGGATATCCCAATCATCCACTTATCATATGATCAACATATGGTCAAACCCATATGTAACTGTATTGGCAAACATCAAAACACCACTCGAGTCCCATTCAAGTCTGGTCAATTGTGACTAGGGCCAATTGCACCAACAAAAAAGCCACTAAGAAGTTCATAAGAGAAGCCATCCCTAGAGTTGACCTAGATAAGACCAAAATTACCAAGTCTTCCATACCTAGGAGGGTCATTAGAAAGGTATCTAGGGAGGTTATCCCTAGTGAGTTCCTACAAAATCCAAGGAGCTTCAATCAGTTTTGGATTTCTAGGAGCGTGATTCCCTCTCGCTAGATAAGTTTAGGGTGTGTCAACTCAAGATGGAAAGGTAGTTATCCTAACCATAGTGAAGTTGACATTTTAGAACATTTTCAAGATATTGTTATACTTTGAAAATGAAATTAGAATTATATCCTAAAAGAGTTTAGGATGCACCAATGAATTTAATAGAAAACAAAAATTGATCAAAAATTGATACAAATAGTTTAGAGTCAAGAGTGTGCCAAATTTGGGGTATTGACATACTTAAGGGATTTGGATAAGTATTATGGCAAATTGGGTATAGTTTTAGCTAAAGGCAATTAGGTTTAAATCTAGGTATTTCTATACCTTATATTATAAAGTTTCCATACTTTGTTTTCCATATGGAATGTCATGACATCATGCTTAATATAATTATTTAAACTATCATGATAGTACTTAGATTGTTTAATGTCATGATAGTACTTAGGTTTATTGTTATGTCATGACATCATGCATCCTTGGCAAATGCTTTGATTTATGCAATTATTTATGTCATGATCATTCATGCATTAGGATAATTAATTTGAAAGTAAGCACAATGACATTGATTTGAAATCCCAAGATAAGGGAATCAAATTGGGTATAATGCATGAACCCTTAGATTTAGGAAAGAACAAAACCCACATCTCACAAAAATTATAAGAAGATATGTGTATATATTGATACACCTTAAACACATGTGAGATGTTAAGAATATGAGTTAAGTTCATGTGCTTATAATGGTACATCAAGTGAACTCAAACTCATCATTTGATATGTATGAATCATGAGGAAAGCTAATGTACAAGTCATGTACATTGATCCCATTGACCATGATTCAATATGAGGTTTGAAAATAATTTTAAAATCATTTTAGAAAACTTTGATGAAGACTATCTTTTGATAGCAATCACCATTGAAAAAATTGATACAAAGTTAGACAAAATATTAAAGGTTTCAATACTTTTGGACTTTGTATCATTCTTTGAATTTAATGGGTATTTTAATATAAAACTATTTTTCATCCATTGTATTTATCATAAGTAAAGTATATATGAAGTTTTAGATTTTTTTAAAAATCATGTATTTACTTATGCTTTTCAAAATCTCATTTATGAAAATCCTAATTTCTACATGTGCCGAAACCAGTCGATTATTTTATGTAGACAATCAACTCGTGGAGATAGTAGTCGATTGGTCTCTGATCGAGTTGACTGTTGTATCTGATTTTGACTAAACAAGGTTTGTTCAACTGATTATCAGCAACCCTGGCTACCCTAACTACTCCTAATCCTCTGGTATGCTTGGACAAGCATTGGAAGGATAAGAATTTCAGTGAAACCGAATAGGAGAGTTGTTTAGGGTGAAAATCAAGTTTGTAAGGGAGAATAAAGTTCGATGTTGAACTTCTACTCTTAATTTTGATTAGTTAGATTTCCTATAGGCTTAGAAACTCTCCAAGGACATTGTTGGTGCAATAGTCAAGAGGGAGTAATTAAGACTTTAGGAGGAGTGTGTCCATCTAGGGATGATGGATGCATTTTTGACCAAAGGATCGAGGAGGATGGAAAATGCCTTTCATTTAGTAATAGGCATTGTATCACTAGGGAGAATGAAGGCATGAGAGATGATTTTGGACTAACGGGGAGTATGAAGGTTCTCATTGGAAGATGAGACATTACAAACCTTAGTAGATTTTTTGATGTATGCCAAAGGGGGAGAAGTGAGAGTTTAAGTTAGGTAAACCTTCATTATACTTTGGCATAAGAAGAGTTAAGTTGGGTTTATGGGACAACCTAACTTAAAGGTATTGTCAAACATCAAAAAGGGGGAGATTGTTAGTGCAATCGGCTCAGGTCATGATTGACCAGACTCAAGTGGGACTCTAGTAGTATTTTGATGTTTGCTAATATAGTTGACTATGTGGGTTTGACCATATGTTAACCATATGACTAGTGGATGATTGAAAAATCTAAGGTCATATGGGAGAAATTATTTAAGGGGGAGATTATTGGAGTGATCAACCACGGGTCAAAGGTTGACCAAACTCGAGTGAGTCTCGAGTGGGAAGTCCAAGTTTGGATACTTAACAAAGGGAAAAGGTCCAAGTGTGTAGTCTTGGCCATGTAAATCCAAGTGTGTAGTCTTGACGGTGAAAGTCTAAATATGGGTATTTTGTAAAGGAAAGTTCAAGGATGTAGTCTTGGATGTGAAAGTCCAAGCATTGAGGCTTGACAATAGAGAAGTCTTGGAGGCATGACCTCTTACAAAAAGTAGACCCATTAACATGACTAGGCTGATGGAAGCACTTGAAGGCTAGGGTCAAGGGCAAGGAGACATGGACTCGAACCAAGGGCTTGAGGCTAATGGAAGTGGCTTGAAGGTCGAGGTCTAGGCTAAGGGTACCCGAAAGCATGACGAAGCCGATAGAAGTACCTAAAGGCTAGCGCGAAGGCTGAAAGAGTTGTGGAGGACTCGGATGGACCCTGAAGGCGTAAGACTTATGAAGGTGGCTAGAAGGCTTAGGTATAGGCTATGGGTGTGTATCAAGTATGAGGGGATCATACTTGGGTGAAATCTCAGTTTTGAGATTTATTAGTCAACTGATGGTATTGGCCAGTCGACTAGTCGTGTGCTCGACACTTGGGAGCTCAGAAGACTCAAGTTGTGCTCGGGAATGAGCTAAGTGCTCGTGAGCAGTCAACTGAAGGGTTTTCCTAGTCGACTAGGCTAGTGAAGGTCAACTCCCACTGTGAGGCTTGATTTTCAGACTGGGTGCTCGGCAATGTGTGGCTCGGGAAATATCCATGGTGCTCGACAGTCGATTGACCACTGGTGGGTCGGCAAATGAGTTAGGTGCTTGATTGCATGCAAGCACTACCTCAAATCTCTGGCCAACATCGCCAAGGACTTGATGCGCGTGCTTGCGCTCAACACCTGCAAGTGTATGATTGTCGTCAAGTAATAAATTATGTATCGATCCCACAGAGACTATGATTCGAGTACTAGGTGTCAAGTGAACATATGTTGTTCGGAGTGAATCTCTTCCTGAGTTAAGATGGTTGGCTATGAGCAGGCTCTAGTACAATGTCATTTGGAGAAAGAATTAAGGAGTTTACTCAAAGGTTGGTCAAGGGATTCCAGGATTTCGATTTCACTTGTGCGTTGTTGAACATGCTATTAAGTTAATGCTTCTATGTTCTCTAATTACGATCTTGCAGGAAAATCATCGTATGTAATCCCAATGAACTTTTGCTTCTACTGGAATTGCCTATTCCTAACTAAGTTTTCCTTTCGGATTAGCAGAGCTCAGGGGGTTGTTGTCATAGGAAGCCCCTGTCACGGGTCCCACAACCACTGAGTTTATTTCTCCTACTTTGGGGCTTCTGCTAGAATAGGTTAATAGAGCTCTAGGATGTCCTATGTATCCCCATGAACAGGTGAACCATATTTCTTGTTCTACTCTTTCATGACCTATTTCCTATGGTTTTGGAAGGGAGGATGACCAGGAGGCTCCTCCTTGATTCTCCTAGGTTTCGATATAGAGGCTTTCGTCCTCTATATCGACTAAGTACAGTAGGAATAGAACCAAGATGCAATTATCATTAAACTTAGATATCACATACTGCAAATAAAATCAAGGAAAGTTGAAATATATTTGTTTTAGAATCTCTAACTTGTATAAGTTACTCCCTAATCCTAGAATCGAGAAATCTACTTCATAGATATGAAAAGACACTCACAAGATATTGAATCCTTAAGCATTACAATTCAAATAGAAATTAAACAATAAAATATATGCTCTGAATGCTTTCTGGAGATGTCTTGGTCGCTTTCCTGCGTGTTGGAGTGTAATCCCACCCTTTAGTGTCTTTCCTTTCTCCTTGTTGCGAGCCTTCGGTGCTTTTTAGGGCACCCAACATTGTGCCCCAATCGTCAAGCCTCCCCCTTAGGTTTAGACATGTCTTCCTTTTCATAGGGGTGAAATCATCTTTCCTTAATTGCCTGCAAAAATGGATCTTCATAAGTTGTGAGGTCGCCACATGGTTGTGTCGATTCCACGTAGTCGACCGTGTGGGAGTTTGGAAATCGCACTTTGGGTTATGCGTCTGGAAAAAGAACAGTCATGTGAAATTCACATGGTCAGTTGTGTCTTCCTCTAGACCTCTGAGCTGATGTCATCTTTTCATCTAAAGTGTGCTTGTGTCTTGGGGACATGGCCAGAGCATGCTTTCCTTACTTGAACTTCATTTATCGTGTCATTTTGCTTCCAAAATGCCACTCTGTACATAAAAATAGAAAAAGCAGATCTCTCAACTAAAAAATAGTAAATAAGTACAAAATAAGGAAAATATGCATGACACCAGTATGAAATGAAATGAGATGTGTGCTAAAACTACTCCTAAAATTCTATATGATTTGTATATATTAAAATTCCCCAGACTTAGATCTTTACTCGTCCTCAAGCAAACTTCAATGTCATGGAAATTTAAAATTGTTGTTCTCATGCTTTAGCATGTTTACTAAAACTTATCAAGTGGTACTTACATTCAAAGAAAAGGGAAATGTTCTATAAGTTAGCTTTTCGTGCATGTGCCAAAAAGTTTCCTAAGGGGTTCACATTTCATGTTAAGTTAAGTCATCATCATATAGCTTTTCTAAGGTTTCAGGCTTTTAGGCACTTACTTGCCCTAAGCGAAGATCATTTCCTAGAGTTAGCACAAAGTCTCAAAGGCATGCTCAGTATCGAGAGAAATTAATAGGTGTTTCACTAGTAACCTATCTCGGTCTCAAAGAGGCACCTAATCATTTTCACCCATGACAACTATTTTTTTTAACCTCTATTTTTCTCTATTTTTTCTCTTTTTCCTATCTAGCTCACTGAAATTCTCTCTCTCTCTCTCTCTCTCTCTCTCTCTCTCTCTTTAATTTTTTTGAATGAGTTTACACGATCCGAGCATCTCTAGTAACTAAAATATTAATTGAGAGTCATCTGTGGATTCCTAAGTACTAGATTATTGGGATGAATCATAACTAGGTATGTACTAGATTCTCTCATTTAGAATTTTTGATAAATGTAAGTTAAAATAAAAGCTAACAAGTGAAAAATTTAGAACATCCATTAAAGCATCTCAAAATAGAATACCACAAGATAAAAAAAAAAGTGAACTACTTATATCATGGAAATATAATGTCAAGGTTTAAAAAAAGAAAATCACTGAAGCAACTTATAGAAACAAACAACTAAGTGCTGAAAGAACCCTAAAAACAAGACTACAGGTATGATAGATTGAAACAAATGTTGAAATAAAATCTCGACCTATGAAACACAGAGATAGAACTACCCAAAACATAGAAAAAAAATACAATAAAATATAATGCTCCACCAAACTCTGGAACGATCGTACCTCTAGCGTAGAGACCTAGGTGGAAAGTCAAGCAGCCTTAGCATCTCTGGCTTATTGCGAGAATCGTGAGCTCAACCGTTGGTGTCATATATACATGTGATTTACCTACGAGTTGGTGGACTCAGCGACGACTCTATGGTCCTCCTCCCTGTTCCACTGTGTGAGTGCATCTTGCATAAACTGGCGCATCTCTTGGAGGTAAGTGGCCTCCTCCTAGAAGTAGTGTTGAGCCTGGATGTAGAACTGGTTGGCCTGCTAAATGGTCCCTTAGATCCTAGAACTCCACCTGTGCATATGTTTGGTGCTCCTCCCATCATTGCCTCTCTGTCTGCTGCTCGGTGTAAATATCATTGAAGCGCAATCTGAACTCTGAAAAATCATAGGTCGATGTACTTATATTCTGCTCAAAAGAAGGAAAAGAATGTAGTGCAGGTGTGGGATTGGGGCGTGGACTCAGAGGGCTCCTATACATAGGTGGATCCATGGGTGAGTGATGGGAAGGTAGTGAAGGGGGTGCATGAGTAGAGCGGCCCTCATGTGGTGGGGACTCCACTGCTCTATCCAACCACCAAATGGCATGGTTGGTGATGGTGATATGATCGGTGTCAGTGAGCCTAAGGGGTGATAAGTTTTTCCTTACAAAGCAAAAAAAGAATGTCCCTCTCTATCATTTTCATTGTCATACACACCCCTAGGTCTATGCTAGGGCTCCCTTCTATCCTATCTAAACCCTCGCAATCATACCCCATCAAATAAAAAATGTGAGTCAAAAGACCCCCAAAAATGACATCCCCCTTGGGTGCCTTACCCTCCTTTACTAAGTGTCTTATAAAATGGGATCCTACATCAATAGTGTTATTCTCTTGCAACATTAACTCACTCATCCTCGTCACTCCATCACTCTCCCCTCTTCCAAAAATGGTGCTCGCCATAACTCGGTGAATATATCAGAAGACCAAATTTTGGAGTCATGATGCTTTGGCTCTAGAAGGGTCGTAGGAGGTTTTTCTTGTTAAATCAAAACAGAATGACCTCACATTAAACTCATTCGGGGTTCTTCGCTCTCCCCACTTGGTAATCCAAAGCATAGGTTGCATTGATGTAGTGTCCACTCATGTTCTAAGTTAAACATCCTGAAAGTAATCTTGCCCAATTGACTATCCACCCCGTCAAGATCTCTGCATCCACCGAACTTAAAAATTCCAGGACTACCCTAGGATAGGTCAGATATCTAACTCCCATAATCTCCTCCCAACCTACCTTGGCAAACAACCATTGGATATCCCCTAAAATACCTAGGGTTTCTAAGAGAGTTGTATCTAGGTACTGAGTGGAAGTGATTTTTCGAGAGGAAATCATATTAAACCTATCTCTACGAGCATTATCTCGAAATATGATATCAAGAGGGGCATTACCTACCTCCGATTCTTGTTGAGCACTTCTTCCTCTTGACTTCGGCCTTGAAGAAGTAGCTCTTGTTGTGGTATGCTTGGTCCTCCTCATTCTTGCTTCTAGAAGGCTTCTTGGAGGTTGGGGAAGGTCCTTGGAGGTTGGAGAACAAAGGTAGGCATAGGCTAGGGCAGAAGATTTAAGAGACACAATTGATTTGAGGAAAACACACGACACTCATCCCTTTTAATGGGATGTGACACAACCGTGTGAAATTCACACAGGTGACCGTGTGTGGCTCTAGAATTTTCCTATAGCGCCACATGGTCCGAAATTTTCACATGCCCCACTGTGTTCTCTTCTAGTCATTTGGCATGATTGTGTGAAATTCACACGCCCGTCTATGCTTTCTTCTGGGGCTACAGATAGATTCTTTCTTCTTCGTGGAAAAATTCTATATGGCACTAAACACACATAATGATAATAAGAGGCAAAAATTAAAAAACTAAACTAGCATGAATGAATGCATAAACAGAAAACAAATAAAGTTAAACTTGGGTTGCCTCCTAAGAAGCACTTGTTTAGGGTCTTTAGGTCGACCATACTTCTGTGCTCAACTAGGCATCGGTTGTTCCGTGAACCTCCACTCATTAACATCAGAATTTTTATTCCCAATTGTGGTATTTGCTCTTGCGGGAATAACATACTTGATGTGCGTGGGTACTAAGACTTTCGTGCTATTGAGCTTGAATTCCAATATGTTTTCTCCCACTGTCAGGGTCAACTTGTGGTTCTCCACATCGATAACCATACCTATTGTGGCCAGAAATGGCCATCCTAGGATTACCAGGATTTTAGGATCCTCTTCATTTCTAAAATCACAAAATCATTCAGCAATGTAAAGTTTCCAACCTTGACGAGGAGATCTTCTAGGATCCCCAGTGAGTACCGCTATGTGTGATCAACAAGTTGCAACGTCATAGTGGTCAACTTTAATTCTCGAGCCCCAAATTCCTGCACATGGTATAAGACATCAAGCTAACACTTGCGCCCAAATCATAAAAGACCTTGTCAATCATGGTGGAACCAATGTGACATGGGCTATAAAAACTCCTTGGATCTTTCAATTTCTCTGTGGTACCATTTTGGAGATAGGTGTTGGATTCCTCCATGAGGGCCACTATTTCAGAACCCTCAATCTTACGTCAGTGTGCTAAGATGTCCTTTATAAACCTTGCAAACTGAGGTATCTGGTGCAACACATCAAGAATTGGCACTTCCACTGAGATTGATTTCATCATGTTCAAGAACTTTCCAAATTCAGTATCTCTCTTTTGTGTTGGTGAGCCACTATGGGAATGGAATTTTAGTTGATTCTTGCCTCATTGTCGAGGGGGGCCCAATTCAAGTATATCACCCCTTTTTTTCGTAGTGTCTTCACGAGACTCTTCGTCCTCTGCTTCCCACTCCACATCTTTGTTTGAATCATTCAGTGGCTCATTTAAAGTCATCCTACTGTACAATGTTACCACATTACTGATGTAAGAAAAATATATAGGATTTTAAGAAAAGTTTTCGCTCACATCTCGTTGCATTTTATATTTGATTCTTGCATATTTCACTTTATTTTGCATGCATTTCCTATTTTCTGGTTCAGAGATCTACTCTTTGTAATTTTGTGTGCAGAATAGCATTATACGGGAAAAATAGTGCATTTTTGGAGCAAAAGGAAGACATTTGGCAACTAAAATAGAAGGACACATAACCTGACCCTATGAATCCACACGGCTGGCTTCAGAGCACACACCAGCACCACACACATCCTGGCCATGTGAATCCACATGGTCGTGTGGTGCTGGGGCGATTTCAACGTGATTCAATTTTTTCTAGGGTTCGGGAAGATCCAACCTCATGTCTATATAAAGGAAGTTATGCCCAAACCCTAGGGGTGAGGCCCGACGATCGGGATGGCACACCAGTGTCCTAAAAAGCATAGGAAACTCACAACGGGGAGGAAGGAAGCCGCTCAAGGACCAAATTTTGCGCTTCAACGCCGAGGAGAAGAACCAAATTGCATTGTAATTTGCTTTCCTCACATAATTTGCATTGTATCTATGAATTCAATTATGCTTTGTGTTTCTTTTCTCGTATTTATGGAGTAGATTCTCCCATTCCAGGATTATGGAGTAGTTTGTGTGCGTAGAACATGCTATTTCAAATATATGTCTGTTCTTAATTTCATATTTGCAATTGGTGATTGTTTAGATCGATAGCTATTTGTTTTGGTCTTCTATTTACTGTGCATAGCCGATATGAGGGGTGACATCCCTTGTATCAAAGATTTAGGAGAATTAAAGAGGAACCTAGGGTTTGGCCTCATCTCTGGTAATCATGGATAGAAGGGTGTGATAGAGTCAAAAATGGGACACGTTCCAACTCGTCACAGGGATTGATTCGACATCCTCATACCACCTATCCCATCCTAAAGCCAGGGGTCGACCTGGTATGGCAAAGGTAGTTCCCGATAGATGCGAAGGCTCATCGGGGAAGTGTATGATACCCCTTCCACAAGACTATAGTTAGATGTCTAGATAATACCCAATTAATAGCGTATTTTGTGACACACAAGCAAAACTGAAATCCTAGAATTCCCTCAGAAGACTCATAGAAACCCTTCTCTTCCTCCATGTGACACTGTACTAGAGTTAGGACTGCTGATAAACCTCATAAGCATAACCCTTAACATTAAACTCCGAACAATAACGTCCACTGAACAATCGGTACTCGAATTTCAGTCTATGTGGAATCGATGATCTTTTCATTACTTGACGACATCCATGCACTTGCGGGCATTGAGCGCGAGCACGCACTTCGAGTCCCCGACGGTTCCCGTCGCAAGATTTGAGGACTCATTCGTGTGCATCAAGTTTTTGGCACTGTTGTCGGGGACTGATTGATTCGATATCGAATAAAAAGGTGACAATTGGATTAGACCTAGATTAGACTTACTTTCTAGTTTTACTTTATTTTAGTTTATATAATTTTAAATTTTTGTTATCTCTATTCAGTTTAGGGTTATTTTCCTAGTTTTTATTAATTTCCAATTTAATTCAGTACTAAGTTTAGATTTCAGTCTTCTTCTAGCTTTAGTTATTTCAAGTAGTTTTTCATTTTAGTTTTTTTTAGTTTAATCATAGTTCTAGCAGCTTTAGTCTCTTATCACGGCACTATTATTCCTTTCCTTATTCATATTTTCTTGTAGATAAACATGCATGCTTTTCTCATAATTATGGTCAATTTAATTCTATGAGATTTGGTAACATTTATTGTAAGCATTGTGGTGAAACATGGCATACTATTAATGATTGTCCGGATATATTTGAATCTTCGCAATTTGAATAAGAAGATGTCACCTACGATTACAACCAGTGGCCACGAGATGATTCTTATTCATATAGTTATGACTCTGGCTACTTGAACCCTCAATACTATTTCCTAATTGAGCACGAGAGCTATGAATCACCATGTGAATTTTATCCAGAACCAAGTTCCTACTTAGAAGCCTTGCTAGCCGATTTTACTAGGGAATGTGAGGAGCATAACCGACAATTTGCAGAGATTATGCAACGAGATCTAGCAAGAGAAGAAACCAAATGACGAGAAGGTGGCTTAGACGACTGGATTACCTCTAATATGGCGGAAACTCACTTTGAACGAACGGACGAGGAAGACGTGGATGACATAGGAAGTAAAGAAGGGCAATCTATTCAATCACCACTTGAAGAAGAACTTGAAGATTATATAATTGATACTTTAATCGAGGAGTGAATTGCTTCAATCAAAATACCTCCTAACCTCAATGATCTAGAAGAGCCTAACCTAACCCTCACTGAAATTGTAGTTACTAATAACGAAGGCCTTTTAGTGAATTGTGACGATAAAATTTCATTCGACATAATAGAATCTACTAATCAATCTTTTAGTGAGGATGTCTGTGGCGAGTTACATTATTTACAACAGTTGGACACAATGGAATATCATGATCAAATTCCCAATGATTAATTGAGGCTAAGCATGTTCAATCTCGAGCCAAGGAAAAAAACTAATAAATATCTTGCCCCTCCACGAGCAAGATTTAAGAGACATAATGATGGAGGACCAAAAGACAAGCAACGTAAAGTGAGCAAATATCTTGCTCCCTCACGAGCAAGATTCAAACGCATCAAGAAGGGGAGGGAGAAAAATCTCCTTGGGGCACTAGAGCCAAGATGAGACATAGGAGTGTGGTCGAGCTAAAAGACCTTAAATAAAGCGCTTCTTGTGAGGCAACCCAAGTTTAGTCTTTAGTTGTTTTAATTTTATTACATTCATGTGTATAATTTAGACTTTGATTTATGGTCAGTTACATTTTTGCAAATAGTTTGAGGACTAGAAGAACTTGCTAAGTAGAAATAAAAATCATTTTGAGCCTACACGGTGGGGTGTGTGAGAGAATTCATACCATGGTGCACTTCAGGAGAGAAACAGGGGGCACACGGCCAAGCTATGTGGTTTCATACGGTCGTGCCCCAAGTTGACTCATCTCCCAGTGGTGCACATGCCCAGGTCATGTGTTTACACACGGTTGCATCTTGCAAGGATAAAAGGGTCACACCGTATGTTTATTTTTATAGGAATAGGAGTCCACCTAGTCCACGACGAGAGCCTGTACATGCACCACCATCTTTTTCTACTTTTGAGCAGGATGTAGGTACATCTGCCTATGATTTCTTTGAGTTCTGATCGCGCCTCGACAATATATACACCGAGCAGCAGACGCAGAGGCAATGATGGGAGGAGCAGAGCACTTACACGCAAGCGGAGTTTCAGGGCTTACGGGAGCACTTCCAGCGGGTCAAGGAGTTCTACGATGAGGCCCATATCTATTTTTAGGAGGAGGCTACCTATTGCCGAGAGGAGGAGCACAAAGTAGTCGCTGCATCCACCAGCTCCTAGATTGACCACATGTACATGTGGCATCAGCGGCTGAGCACTCGATTTTCCCAGGAGCCTGATATGCCGAGACTATCGAACTTCCCACCTTGACCACTGTATTAGAGGTATTGTTTCATATAAGTCTGGGGGGACCCCATGTTTTGATATGTTTTGTTTCTAGCAGTAGTTTCTTTCTTGATATTTGCATTTTAGTCTTAGTTTGCAATCATGCATAGGGTGTTTAGTTTCTTTCAACACTTAGTTTTTGCTATCTTTAAGTTGCCTCAATAGTATTTTTAAGATATCTTCATGAATTGTTTTCATAGGTAGCTTAACTTCATTTATCTCATGGTATTTTATTTTATTTGATCTAATGAATGTTCTAGACTTACACTGGTTAGCTCATATTTTTACACTTACACTTGACGAATACTCTAAAAGGGAGAATCTAATACATATATAGTTATGATTCATCCCAGTAGTCTAATACTTTTGAATCCATAGGTGACTCTAGATTTAACTTTTTAGTTACTAGAGATGCTCGGATTGTGTAAGCCCATTCAAAAAATCAAAATCACTGCGAGCAGAAAAAGAAAGAAAAAAAAATGAAAAAAAAGGAGGGGAAAGAAAAATATAGAGAGAAAATAAAAAAATATTATAAGGGATAAAAAAAATAGCTATCGTGGGTGGAAATGGTTAGGTGCCCCTTTTAGACCGAGTTAGGTTACTGGGGAAATATCTACCAATTTCTTTCAATATCGAGAACATCTTTGAGACTTTGTACTAGATTTAGAGAACAACTCTTGCTTTGGAGAGGTAAGTGCCTAGGAGTCGAAAACCGTAGGAAAGCTATGAGATGATGACTTAACTTACTGTGGAATGAGTACCCCTTAAGGAGATTCTCTTAGCACATGCACGAGAAGCTAACTTAGTGAATTTTTGGAGCATATCTATTTGCTTTGATTGAAAATACCACTTGATAAATCTAGTTAACATGCTAAATATGGAACGAAATACCATTTCTAAAATCACAAAATCATTCGGCAATGTAAAGTTTCCAACCCTGACAAGGAGATCTTCTAGGATCCCCAGTGGGTACCGCTATGTGTGATCAACAAGTTGCAACGTCATAGTGGTCAACTTTAAATTCTCAAGCCCCAAATTCCTGCACATGGTATAAGACATCAAGCTAACACTTGCGCCCAAATCACAAAATGCCTTGTCAATCATGGTGGAACCAATGTGACATGGGCTATAAAAACTCCTTGGATCTTTCAATTTCTCTGTGGTACCATTTTGGAGATAGGCGTTGGATTCCTCTGTGAGGGCCACTATTTCAGAACCCTCAATCTTTTGTCAGTGTGCTAAGATGTCCTTCATAAACCTTGCAAACTGAGGCATCTGGTGCAACACATCAAGAATTGGGACTTCCATTGAGATTGATTTTATCATGTTCAGGAACTTTCCAAACTCAGCATCTCTCTTTGCGCTGGTGAGCCACAATGGGAATAGAATTCTAATCGATTCTTGCCTCTTTGTCGGGGGGGGGGGGGGGGCAAATCTAGCATATCATCTTTTTTTTTCATAGTCTCCTCGCAAGACTCTTCGTCCTCTGCTTCCCACTCTGCATCTTTGTTTGAATCGTTTTGTGGGTCATTTAAAGTCATCCTACTGTACAACGTTACCGCATTACTGATGTGAGAAAAATATATAGGGTTTTAAGAGTAGTTTTCGTTCACATATCGTTGCATTTTATATTTGATTCTTGCATATTTCACTTTATTTTGCATGCATTTCCTACTTTCTGGTTCTGAGATATGCTCTTCGTAATTTTGTGTGTAGGACAACATTCTACTGGGAAAATGGTGCATTTTTGGAGCAAAAGGAAGACATTTGGCAACTAGAACTGAAGGACACACAACCTGGCCCTGTTAATCCACACGGCCAGCCTCGGAGCATACACCAGTGCCACACATGACTTGGTCATGTGAATCCACATGATCGTGTGGTGCTCGGGAGATTTCGACGCAATTCAATTTTTTCCAGGGTTCGGGAAGATCCAACCTCATGTCTATATAAAGGAAGCTATGCCCAAACCCTAGGGGTGAGGCTTGATGGTCAGGAAGACACACCGGTGCCCTAAAAAGCACCGAAAACTCGCAATGGGGAGGAAGGAAGCCTCTCAAGGACCAAAATTCTACGCTTCAACGCCGGGGAGAAGAACCAAAGTGCATTGTAATTCACTTTCCTCACATAATTTGCATTGTATCTATGAATTCAATTATGCTTTGTATTTCTCTTCTCGTATTTATTGAGTAGATTCTCCAATTCCGTGATTACGGAGTAGTTTGTGTGTGTAGAACATGCTATTTCAAATATATGTCTGCTCTTGATTTCATATTTGCAATTAGTGATTGTTTAGATCGATAGCTATTTGTTTTGGCCTTTTATTTACTGTTCGTACCCCGATATGAGGGGTGACAACCCTCGTATCAAAGATTTAGGAGAATTAAAAAGGAACCTAGGGGTTGACCTCATCTCCGATAACCGTGGATAGAAAGGGTGTGAAAGAGTCGAAAACGAGACACGTTTTAACTCGTCACAGGGATTGATCTAGTATCCTCGTACCGCCTATCCTGTCCTAAAGCCAGGGGTCGACCTGGTATGGCAAAGGTAGTTCCTAATAGATGCGAAGGCTCATCGGGGAAGTATATGATGCCCCTTCCACAAGACCATAGCTAGATGTCTAGATAATACCCAATTGATAGTGTGTTTTGCGACACACAAGCGAAATCAAAATCCTAGAATTCTCTCAGAAGACTCGTAGCAACCCTTCTCTTCCTCCGTGTAACACCGTACTAGAGTTAGGACCGTCGACAAATCTCATAAGCACAACCCTTTACATTAAACTTCGAACAATAACGTCCACTGAACAATCTGTACTCGAAACTCAGCTCTTCCGATCCACCACCTCAAGGGGATAAAAATAGTATATAGCTAAGGAAAAACTCAGCTCTTCCGATCCACCACCACATGGGGATAGAAATAATATATAGCTGAGGGAAAACTTAGCTCTTCTGATCCACCACCAATTGGGGATAAAAATAATATATAGTTGAGGAAAAACTCAACTCTTCTGATCCACCACCACACGGGGATGACGGCTTCGGCTAACACCGAGCCATAAAAAAGTGTGACGATCTGACCTAGGGCTTTGCCCCATCAAGTCGGAAGAATTTTTTTACTCTGCCATTCTTCACAAGTGTCCTTACCTTAAACCCTACTCCTCCGTTCCACCACCGCACGGGGATGACAACCTCGACTAACACCGATCCATAAAAAAGTGTGATGACCTGACCTAGGGCTTTGCCCCATCAGGTCGGAATAATTTTTTCACTCTGTCATTCTTCACAGGTGTTCTTACCTTAAACCCTACTCCTCCGTTCCACCACCGCACGGGGATGACGACTCTAGCTAATGCCAGGCCTTAAGAAAGTGTGACGACCTGACTTAGGGCTTTGCCCCATCAGGTCGAAATGATTTTTTCACTCTGCCATTCTTTATAGGTATTCTTACCTTAAACCCTACTCCTCCATTCCACCACCCTACGGGGATGACGGCTCTGGCTAATGCCAGACCTTAAGAAAGTGTGACAACCTGACCTAGGGCTTTGCCCCATCAAGTCGGAAGAATTTTTTTACTCTACCATTCTTCACAGGTGTCCTTACCTTAAACCCTACTCCTTCATTTCACCACCACATGGGGATGACGGTCTCGGCTAACACCGAGCCATAAAAAAGTGTGACGACCTAATCTAGGGTTTTGCCCCATCATGTCAGAATAATTTTTTCACTCTGTCATTCTTCACAGGTGTTCTTACCTTAAACCCTACTCCTCCGTTCCACCACCGCACAAGGATGACGACTCTGGTTAATGTCAAGCCTTAAGAAAAATAGATTGTAAATCTTCATGGGGCCACATCTCTGCTCTTAAGCCCAATTCCTCCATTCTTCTGCCATGCAGGGATAACGACTCTAGCGGACAATGGGTCGTAAAAAAGATGGATTACAATTCCACACCTCTTAGAGGCCCACATCTCTGCTTTGAAGCCCAATTGACACCATAAGCACACTTTCCACCCCATATAAGATTCTTCGTCTTCCCTCTTCTTCCCTTCTGCCCCCTTCCCATTTTCAACCTTCTTCTTCCTCTTCGCCAGCTCCATCCTCCCTATGCCCGGTAGACAACTTCCGCATTCTCTCTCCTACTTGAAAGTCAAGATGCATTCTATCTTTAAACAGCTGCTAGCAGAATACCATCAAGGATTGAGGCGAAGTGAAGATCAACAAATTAATGTTGCGCCACTTCCCCCCCCCCCCCTCATTTCATCTTCATCCGCGCCCACTGTCCTTGTTCCAGTATCCACTTCTCCTCCTCATTCCAATGCAACTTCCTCCCCCGTGGCATCACACACACCCAGCACAACCCTTCCATCATTATTATCCTCTCCTCCTTCTTTAGTGTCATCAGCAAACCCTAGCTCACCCGTCTCTTCGCCTTCTATCCTGGGGGTCTGTAAGTCAACCCCTCCTTTTTTATAGGATCAAGTCGAATTGAGGGGCGTTGAACGCCCATGCCTGCAGGTGGAGGATATCCCCCCTCCTGACCTTTCTCCTTCCTCGAAACTTCCATCAACATGAGGACCTATTTCAACTGCAACTCCTTCATCTTCGCCTTTACACCCTCCGCTCACATCCCCGTTGCCTTCCCCATCCATCCAGAGCTCGGGAAGCATTTCTCCTCAACCGAGTACAGATCATGACTCCTATATTCTTCCCCCTACCAATGAGGAACCCTTCATCTCAATGTTCCCCTCGGCCACTGACCTTTCACCCATTTCATCGCCTCTCCCTGCACCCGTATTACCAGTCACCTTACCGGGTGAATTATCCCTTGAAAATTCCCCTTCACCTATCAAACCGCAAGTAATTTATGACATTTTGCAACCAACATCCATTTCCCCTTTTTCTTCTCTTGCTTCCTCAAGCCTGCTGGCAAAGGCTCCGTTTGCAACCCCTTCCACATATTCTGCCATCTCCAGAACCCCTTCCACTCCGTTGAGCATCACCCTTGCCCTCCCTGGACCAGCAGTACAATCTTTTGCCCCAGCTCCCTTCAAACCCATTATGAGTGAACCCTCTCCGTTAATAGCCTCTATCCCCTCTTCTTCCTCTAGTTGGGCTGCTCAAATTCTCAACCTAGAAGAGCTAGTTCCGAGGATGGAAAGCCTACGCCATGTTTTGGAACTGGTGAGTTCCTTTAATTGATTCTGCTGATTGCTCCTCCATAACAATTTCTTCTTTATTGGTGACCCACAGGCATTAGTAAATTATCATGAACTGGAGCGTTCTTTCTCGCAATACCGAGCTCAGTTTCAACAACAAGCCCAACAACAGCTGGAGGACCAAACCACTGCCAAGGGTTGGGAGCATCTTTTACTACAGGAATTGTCGCACTGTCGGGATCAACTAGCTGAGGCTCATCGCCAACGGTAGGAGGATGTTGGGATCATAGCGGCATTATAGGCACAACAGCAAACACATACCGAACTCATATCCGCTCTTTAGAGTATCCAGCAGAAGGATGCTGATAGAATAGCTTCCATGTCCCAAGAGTTGGCTAGCTACCAGGAACAGCAAGCTGAAATCCTCCACGAGAGGCAGAAAGATGCTAAAACCATAGCAGGCCTTCAATCTCGACATCAAAGAGACGTGGACAAAATAGCTGACCTCCGCATACGACTATGCAAGGAGGTACAAGAAAATTCCTCCTTAATAACATATAGGGCGCACGTTCACGCCCGAATACGTAGGCAGGAAACCTCCCTCCAGCAACTGGGTAATGAAATTGTTCGCACCAGATCTCATACGGAGGTCGTAGAAGGGATTTCTGCCTCCATATGCCAAGACATGATGGAGATGACAAGGGTCCTACAACAAGATCAAGCTTCCTGGGTTTATGACATATCCACTTTGGCCGATGCGATCCTTCAAATATCTCACCGGTACTGTGAAATGCGTCAATCCCTTCGAGAACACCAAGAACACTGTCACAGATTCCATCAGGATCGATGCTTTGATGACTCGAGCCAACAAGAGCGTCTGATATCTCTAATGCGGGCTACCTATCAGGATAGATTCAACGAAGCGATTCGGCAATATGCCGATCAAGGGTTGCCTCCTACTACCCAACCCACACTCTTTCTGCATTGGGAGGTTGGCTTCAAGCGTTATCCTCCAGATCACTTCAGATTGTAATCTATTGCGCTGCTCTGAAAAAGCTATTGCTAAGGGAGGCTGGTCACTGTTAGTGAAAGCCCTAGAGTCAATCATGTGATGATTGTTGTATGAACTTGTTGTATCATATTCCTATATATATTTATAAAGGCATTTCTTTATGGTTATTATACTTACTTGTATTGGTGCCAAATAACTAAGTATAATAGCGTCCTTGAGTAGAAAGTTCTTATCTATATCAATCGATTGGTTGAATCGATAATGAGATGATATAGAGAATACTACTTTTAATCATTCTTAGTCAAGTATTAATATTCAGGGACAATGTTAATGTGAAGAGATTAGCATGTAGGTCAACTCGATGACTTGATCTCACAAGTCATGGATATGAGATATTAAGTTGACACATGGGTATGCATTGGAGAATGTATACTAAATGACCCGCCATGAGAAAGTATCATGGATCATTATATGAGTGTCATATACTTTCTCATGTGACTATTAGTCCTTGGACTTGAAGTCACCATGATTCCCTACATAAGGAGTTGCATACTTTGGCTTCGTCAAACGTCACCTGTAAATGGGTGGACTATAAAGGCGATTACTGGGTATGTAACAAATTATGCGGAGGGATATGAGTGATGTAGATGAGATCTATCCCTCCTATATGACGGGAGTGATATCATGATTCTTGATAGAGTGAGATCACTAAGTGCATGGTCATGCCCAAATGAGTCAATATGAGATATTGAGTTCATTTGATCAGAGTGAG
The DNA here is from genome assembly GCA_025175895.1 of Wurfbainia villosa. Classification (NCBI taxonomy): domain Eukaryota; kingdom Viridiplantae; phylum Streptophyta; class Magnoliopsida; order Zingiberales; family Zingiberaceae; genus Wurfbainia; species Wurfbainia villosa. The sequence continues at coordinate 5,659,918 of CM046008.1, forward strand.
TCTACTTGAAGTTTAAGATATAGATTGTACGGAAGATGACACGGTCTATGCCTCAATTGATCAATCTAGATATCAAAGATAGAGGGACATTGTCACATATTGTGAGAGTCACAATTAGTAGTTACAATGGTGATGTTGGATCTCAACATTCTTGTAACTTGGGTATCAATGATGTGTTGTTAGATACCGCTCATTACTTATGTTTTTAAATTAGTTTAGGAGCATTGCCAATGTTACAAGAACCTATAGGGTCACACACAAAGGGCAATTAGATGAAGATTAGGTTCATATGATGGACCAAGAAGATTAGGTTCATGAGATGAACCAAATTGGATTAAGAGTAATCCAAATTAGACTAATTGAGTTGGACTCAATTTGATTCAAGTGTTGAATGAGTCTAACTTAGATTTGATTCATTGAGTAAATTTAAACTAATGAATATAGATTCATTAAATTAAATTGACTTAAATGAAAGGTTAGATTTGATCAACCATGGGAGATAAGAGGTCAAGTTTGACTTGACTTGAGAGGGAAGATGAGGGGTCAAGTTTGATTTGACCAAATGCCACTTCATGGTGACTTGGCATAGGGCTGGCCAATGATGATGTTCCACATCATCATGGACACATCATGGTGTGCCACCACATGAGGAAGACCAAGAGCCATGGCTCTTGGTATTACATGGATGTTTTTAACCCTCCTTAAGTGGTCGGCCAAAACTTGAGTGACGCTAATTGAATTCTTCTTCTTCCTTCTCCTTTCTTCTTCTTTCCCTCTCCTCTATTGCTGAGACCTCCCAAGAGTGCCAGCACACTCTAAGTGGTTCTCTCCACCTTTTGTCCGTGTAAATACGTGTAGAGGAGTGCACACTTGACACTCTACGAGGTCCGATAACCTTTTGGACGAGTTGGATAAGCAAAGGGTATCACTACAAGGGTAACATTTTTCCTATGTAGATCTAAGGTAGATCTAGTGTAGATAAACATGTACATGAATTTTATTTATCTTCGCATGGATCCGTGGCTGACTTTCGAGGTTTCCGCAACGTAAAAAGCGATATTTGCGGCTCGGAGAGTCTAATAGTCACAACCTATCGTCCCTTCCTAACCTTACTTCTGATTTTTTCTATCCTGTAAGTAGGGAGCTTTTTTTTATGATAATGATTTATCACCTCTACTTGTGTTCATCATATGTTAGATAACATGTTGAATATCACGTGTATTTCATAAGAAATATACCAAACTCCTCTCTCCAACCATCTTTTCTTACATGGTATGAAAATATTTTGAATGTACAGCGTTCCAGGGCCGAGGGAATTCCTTGCCCTGGTCATCTTTTAAATAATAAGCCAATCCCTCCACACGGCGAGCGACCGTGTAGGGTCCTTCCCAGTTCAAAGCTAACTTGCCCGAGTCTCCCGCAGGGTTGATTTTGCATAAAACTAGATCCCCTTCTCGAAATCTTCGAGGCACCACCCTTTTATTAAAGGCTTATTGTACCCTTCGCTTGTAAAATTTTGCTCGCCTTCGTGCTTGTTCCTGTTTCTCCTCTAGCAAATCTAGCTCGATTCCTCAGATGATTTGGTTCTATTCCAGCTCATAAGCTTCAACTCGAGCACTGTTCAGAAGGGCTTCCACCGGGATAACAGCTTCCGTTCCGTACACCATGCTGAAGGGGGTTTCCCCTGTGGCAGTTTTAGGAGTAGTTCGGTAAGCCCATAGGATCCCAGGCAGTTCATCCACCCAATTTCCCCTCTAAGCACCCAGTTTAGTCTTTAACCCTTGAATGAGGATTCTATTAGTTACCTCTGCCTGCCCATTAGCCTGAGGGTGGGCTACAGAGGTGAAAGCTTGCTGGATATTGAGGCTTTGACACCATTCTCTAATCTTCTTGCCCTGAAACTGTCGCCCATTATCACTGACTAACCTTCATGGGATTCTATACCGGTAGATGATGCTCTTCAACAGAAACTGTATTAACGTATTTTTAGTGATTTTAGCGAGAGATTTTGCTTCCACCCACTTGGAGAAGTAATCTACTGCCACTATTAAAAATTTCTTCTGTAAGAGTGCAGTAGGCATGAGACCCACTATATTCATTCCCCACTAATCAAAAGGATAGGAAGCAATGATAGCTTTCATCAGCTCGGCCAGTCGCTCGGACCAATTGCCATGCTTTTGACAAGCTGAACAAATCTGCACTACATAGGTTGCATCATGCTGAAGGGTGGGCCAAAAATACCTAGCCAACAATACTTTTCTCGCCAAAGCTCTTCCTCCCAAATGGTTACTGCAGCAGCCTTCATGTATTTCTCAAAGTACCTATTCGGCATCTTCTTTTCCCAAGCATTTCAATAGGGGGTGCCAAAAAAACATCTTATATAGGACCCCATCCACAATCGCGAACTGTTTTGCTCTGGTCATCAAAACAGATGTCGCTCCTCTTTCTTTCAGGACCTTCCCTTGCTATAAATATGCCATGATGTTAGTTCTCCAATCAAGGATCTGATCCACTCTTGGTATCGCCTCCTCCACATCATATACTACCAGGGAATTGGGAACTTTCATGGAGACCGCCCCGGGTTGTCTCACACCTTCCAGAGCGCTAGCTAGCCGAGATAATTCGTCCGCCTTCCAGTTATTTTCTCTTGGAATCTACTACAGAAGGACTTGCTAAAAATAAGCCTTTTCTTTTTCAAAAGTCATCAAATATTTTTGCAATCTTTCTTCCCGAACCACAAAAGAACCATGGAGCTGTGATACTGCCAACTGAGAATCCGAATGGATCGTGACGGAAGTTGCCCCCATGGCTCTGGTGTCTTGCAACCCGGCTAGGATGACTTCATATTCTACTTTATTATTAGATGTATAATATCCGAGGCGGACAGCTATGCGGGTTTCTTCTTTTTCAGGGGATACCAACAGTACTCCCACTCCACTGCCTGTAGATCTAGAAGACCCATCCACAAAGACATTCCATGCCTCCAACTCTTCTCCTTTCTCAGTCGAGCTGTTTGTCAAACCAACAGGTACCTCTACCAGGAAATTAGCTAAATCCTGAGTCTTGACAACTGTTCGGGGATGGTAGTGAATGTCATACTCACTTAGTTCCACAACTCACTTAGCAAGCCTCCCTGAAAAATTAGGCTTAGTCACCACTTTACCTAGTTCACTGTGAGTCAAAACATTGATTGGATGGGACAGGAAATATGGCCTCAACCTGCGGGCTGTCAAAACTAGAATGTATGTCAACTTCTCCAACTCGGTATATCGTGACTCTGCTCCTTTCAAGATATAACTGGTGTAGTAAATAGGTTGATGCTGAGAACCTTCTTGCTTCAACAATACTGAACTGATGACTCCCTCTGAAATAGTTAAATACATCCACAATGACTCTCCTGATACTAGTTTGGCTAGCAAAAATAGTTTAGCTAAATACTTCTTCAAATCTTGGAAGGTCTGCTCACACTGATCGTCCCATTGGAATTTGGTGGCCTTGCGTAGAATCCGAAAGAAAGGTAGCCCCTTGTCCGCCGATCTGGCTATAAATCGGGACAGAAAAACTATTCTTCCTACTAACTTTTGAGTCTCTCGTAGATTAGTAGGTGACTTCATATTGCACAATGCTTGCACTTTCTTCGGATTGGCTTGCAGTCCCTTCTCGGTTACAATATGCCCCAGAAATTTCCCACTCTTTATGCCGAATAGACATTTTTGGGGTTTAACTTCATGTTGTACCGCCTCAGAATGGCAAAAGTCTCATCCAGATCTGTAACTAGATCTCGAGTGATTCTTGACTTGACGAGGATGTCATCAACATAAACTTACACATTTTCGCCCTTTTGTTCCACAAAAATTTTGTCCATGAGTTGTTGATAAGTTGTTCCAGCGTTCTTTAAGCCAAAAGGCATCACTACGTATGCATACAATCCTCCTGCAGTCACAAAACTAACACGCTTCTAGTCATCTTTTGCTAGTGGTATCTGATAGTATCCTTGATAAGCATCCATAAGAGATACCACTTCATACCCCATGGTAGAATCAACCAACTGATCAATGTAAGGCAAGGGGTAGCGATCTTTAGAGCATGCTTTATTTAAATCACGAAAGTCAATATACATCCTCCATTGCTCAGAAGGCTTGGAGACTAGAACTACATTAGACACCCACTCAGAGAATTGAACTTCTCTAACATGACCTGCTTGTAAAAATTTATCTACTTCTTTAGCTATAACTTTATCCTTCTCAGGCCCGAAGTGTCGCTGCTTCTGCTAGATGGGTCAGACTTCTCTGGTAATGTTCAGATGATGTTCAACAATGCGAGGATCTATTCCTGTTAGGTCGTGTACATCCTTGGCAAAGATATCTTCATTATTTTTCAATCAGGCCACCAACTTTTCCTTAATCTCAAGTTGTTGAGCCACCCGAGTGACTTTTCTCAGGGCTATTTCTATAGATTCCCCTTCTTCTATTTTTCCCGCTCTGGGAAGAGACTCTTCTAGCACGCATACATCAGAAATCATGATGACTTTTCCCTTAGGGTTGTTAACTCTAGCTTTCTTCTGGTCATCCCTGACCATTTGCACATAGTAACTTCTAGCAGCCTTCTGTTCTCCTCTCGCTTCCCCGATCAGCTGCCCAACTAGAAACTTCACCTTCTGATGATAGGGGGAAAGCACCGCCTGGAAAACAAACAAAAAAGGACGACCCAAAATTGCATTATAGGTGGATGGAGCATCCACTATGAGAAATGAAACAATATTGGTTTTTTGACTGGGCTTTGTGCCCAGAGTGAGAGGCAACGAGATCTGCCCTATGGGATGCACCATATGTCCCGCAAATCCAAATAAAAGAGTAGCCACGTCCTCCAATTATGCATTCCCTAGTTGCATCTGTCTAAAGGCCTCCTGGAAGAGAACGTTAACTGAACTTTCTGAGTCGACTAGGACCCAGGCTACCTCATAATTAGCGAGAGAAATACGAATTACCAGAGCGTCCGTATGAGGTAACAGGATGCCTCGCAGATCTTCTGACCCAAAAGATATTGGTGGCACAGCTTGGATAGCCTACTCTGTTACAATGGCTAAGCTTTCCATGAGGCAAGCTTAGGACTTCCGAGCCCTATTGGAGTCCCCGTCAGTAGGTCCTCCCGCAATAGCGTGAATAACTCTCTGTGTGGGGATGTCATTCGGGTCAGATGATGGGCCTTCCCCTAACGACCCTCCTTGTGAAGTACCTTCCTGCGCAGGAATTTGTTGGTCCAGAGGGAAGGTAACCTGAGGTCTCTGGTTATAAGGCTCTTGATGAGCTATATTAGGTCGCTGACCTCCCCTCACTGTCCCTTCCGTCTGGGGCCGCAGATGTGAGTAAGAAGCTCGGATGCGCTCCAACTCTTCTTATAATTTGAAACACCGACCACTGGCATGGACATACCCCATGTGATACTGACAGAAGAAGGGAGCTGGAGGGTTACGAGGCACTCTCCTATACCCCATCAGTCGCTGAAGGAGACCCTGCTAGTCATAAAATTTCATCTCCCGCTCTTTCTAGGTTCTCAGGGGAGGGAGGGTGTCGATAGCCATGATCTGTAAAGGAGGGGTGGGGCGAGCTTCTGGCATCAATAACTGAGGCCTAGGAGCTTCTAGTATGAAGGGTCGTACATATTCTCTTCGGGGAGAAGCTCAGGGGGCTATGGGACGACTTCTTTCAGTGGGGGCCATTGCAGATGTTTGTTCAACCCGCCGGACCTTTAGCCCTTCCTCCTCATTAATGTACTTCTCAGCACGGCTTAGCAATTCGTCGTAGCTAGCCGCCGATTTTCTCAACAGGGAGCTAAGGAAAGGCCCCTCTCTTAGCCCATGAGGGATGGCCACCCTCAGCGCATCTGACTTTGCCGAAGGGATATTCCTGGCGGTAGAAGTAAATCGGTGAAGATACCCTCTGAGTGATTCTGAGGGCTCCTGCCGAATGTGCAGCAAGATTGAAGTGTCATGCTTATATGTCTTGCAGCTAGCGAATTCTTGATGGAACACCCCCTAAAAATCAACAAAATAGGTAATGTACCCTGGAGGGAGGGTATTGAACCATTTTTGTACAGAGTCAGTTAAAGTGGTGTGGAAGACCCGACACTTAAGAGCGTCAGAGTAGCAATGAAGCGAGGCGGCTCCTGCAAATTGTGACAAATGTTCCTCCGGATCGGTTGTGTCATTGTATTTATCCACTTAAGGATTTCTGAAATATGAAGGTGACAGTTCAAAAAGAATGTCAATGGTAAAGGGACTAGGCTCGTAGGTCTCCGGAGTACTGGTTGATTGGCTCTCTCCCTGCTCTTCTCACCTGATTTGTGTCACCGGTATGATATTCTGAGGCATTCTTTCCTCTAGCCCATCCTTGGGCAATATCTCGACATTTGTGGTTGTACAAAGTGGAGGAGGCATCTCCTACTGTTGTCCTCGAGGAGAGGGTTTGTCTGTATAGGGATGGAGATATCCTGTCCTCCTCCTCTCTTTGGCTAAGGCTTCAGCCACAACTATCTCCACCATAGTCCTTACCTATGATGGTAGCAATGTAATGGGGTTCTCCTCAGCAGAGGAAGCTGTTGGATATTGTATCTCCTCTGTCTGCATCTCAACATCTTGCTCAGTAAGTTCCCACAAACAGTGCCAACTGATGCAGTCGTAGATGGATTTTCTCACCTCCTTTCAACGCCAAGATGCATACAGGAGGCTTAGGGTTCTCTCCGGCCGCAACAGTAATAGAACACGAGTAGAAGATGCAAACAACCAAAATAGAGAATCAAGACATAGAATTTTACGTGGTTCGGAATGAAGATTCCTACTCCACGGGGTGAGCTCTCTCATGAGATACGGTGCAAAAGCATTTTCACTATAAGCTCCTCCTTCGTGGAAATAGTTTTCAGAGGTGGAGGGAAAACCTCTTACAATTTGTTTCAGTGTACAGAAACCGAAAGAATGAAGCTCACTACTCTCCTTATCTCTTTTTCTCTTTCTTCCTCTTCTTCTTCTTCCCCAGCTATCTTCTTCCCCAGCGATGTGTTCGCTCTCCGCCCTCCTATGCCTTTGCCTCTCTCCTTTGGAAGTTAGGGATCCCCTCTCTCTCACCCCTCCTATGTCTTTTATCCTCCTCCTCTTTCATTGTCAACTATCACGTAACAAACCTCTTCCATCACTGTACACATGACCACCTTATTTACCTGAAAAATCATTCTGTTAAAGAAATAGAGAGTAGAGACTCCTCCGAATATTATGTGAGGTCCTAGTCTATTATGTAACAAACTCCTACAAATATTTCGAAAAATATTCGAACCTTCTCTTTTCACCTTCTCTCCCTTTGTAAGGTTAGCCTAAGCCTAACACCTAGGCTTAGTATAACTTTTAGATTCCATACCTCAGACTTCCTATAATAGCCCGAGCCAATTCCTAGACTCTCCTTACAGAGTCACTCTCCAAACTCGCTTTGCCGAGCCGATTCCCCTACTCACTCAATCAACCCAGTTCTCAGACTTACTATGCCGAACCGATTCCCCCGACCTACTTTCAATGAGTCATTTCTCGCATACCCACTTTACCGAACCATTCCCCCATATCTGTTTTACTGAACCAGTCGCTCGGCTTAGGCAATGTCTTCCACGTGGATTCTTTTATTTTAATCGTTGAATTAGATAGTGACAGTATCGACGAGAAAAATAAATATTACTTGAGTAAATAGTTTATTTTATTTTTTACTTTTAATTTGTATTTTATTATCTATTGCTTGTCAGAATAAGAATTATTAGAGGTTTTTCTAACTTTGAAAGATATCTTGTGAGGAGAAAGTATAGTGATGACTTAGACCATAGAGTAGAAACAAATGATTTCGAACCACATAAATTAAAAAAAATATTTATGCTTGTTTTGTTTTATATTTCTATTTCTGTTGTATTTTTTTTTTTTATAGATGAACATACTACGGACGAATGACGAACAAAGCAAATTGTTATTAATCCCCTTCTGACGATGTCACTAATCTCAAAGATTGCATATGACTGAGTCATGTACACCTTCAAATGTCAACTATCAAAGGAAGAGCTTAACAAAGAAAGTACATATTAATATGCTAAAGAACTTTGTTCTCAACTAATAGATTTACATGAAAGTCCTTCGAGTACAAGCTTATTGAGCAAGACTTGTTAAGACTGACTTGACTATTGAACATTTTAATGAAAGGTCCTTAGAGCTAGTCCAAGCGTGGTCCCATCTAGAAATGGAACCCTAGCGAGCATGACTTTCTCAAATATGCCTAAAGACTGACTCGACTACTGAGCATTTTAATGAGGTTGTGCTCCAGCTGATTCAGTCCCGCATTGAACTTGACCAGTAGCAGTATCGTACACCAACGCCACAGGCTAATCAAGTTGAGTGGCAAAATTTTGGACTGTTCAACGCTAATACGATCGTTCAAATTGATGTTTTCCAGAAAACTGATATATATATATATATATATATATATACCTGTTTTCTTTGCTGTTCAGCTATGATGATATATGCATTATCCAGAAACAAATCTACAGACCAAATCTACGTGTTCTGTGAAAGTTTTGGCTACTCGAGTATAAAAGACACTTTGACTACTGTAGCCGCATCCTGCAGCAAATAAATGGGTGTCGGAAGGGTTGTTGGTAGGACCAATTCATATATATATATATATATATATATATATAATTTGACAAATGATATCGAGAATTTAGCTTGTGCAGCCATGATAACATCAGAAACTTCTACAGTTTCTGATGTTTGACTTGATGAATGGATGCCCAAACAATGAAAGGCATGCAGTGATTCTTTTTCATTGAACTGCAAACGCTTAGCAGTTAGTTTCAGTGCTAAGAGTTTGTGGTAATCCTTTTTATGTTTCTCTTAAATCAAGAGAATATGCTGGCCTTTAACATGGATCAAAACAAATGTTTGTGTTGAGAAAAGCAAGCAATGAGTAAGGAGCATGGTTGAGGAGACATGCCTGAATAAAGGTAAGGAAACCATCATGTAGGTTAGCAATTACTAGAAAGATTAAAAAAAAAATTAAAGAAAGGAGAATTTGGCCTCTGAATTCAAAGATTTCTTTCTCCTCTCCTTCTTGGCTTCAAAATTTTCAGGAGTCAGTAATGATAGGAGTCAGAAACACCTGCTTGTCTTCTTCCTGCAGATTCAAGGCTGCATGCTTTGTCCTTCCATCTGTTTTTAAGCCCGAGTTAATGCTCAATTCTTAGAAAATTATGGGTAATTTCCATTCTGAATTAAATTTAAGATTGGAAATTACAGTGCAAAGTTAGTGGGATCTGTCATCGTAGTTGCTAAGAACATGTTCCTGCCATTCACCAAACAAGTTCATATGCTCTACATAACACCAAACAATGCCAGCAAGAAAGAAAAAACTCCAACAAAAAAGAGCCAAATTTCTTACAAGCACAGAAAAGTATGACACAAACATACTTAACCCATAGCAAAGAGACAAACGTAGATGCTAAAAAACAACAAAAAGCACGAGATGGAAAATAGTTTCCGTGCTCACTTGAAGAAGAAAGAGCCAATTTTTTTACAACATTAGAACACACAATCTCCTTAGTCACTGAGGCGCCAAGGAGTCAAAAGTCTCAAAGAAATGGTGAGATTTTGATTCAGAAAAGAAAGAAAAGTGAATTAATGGTGGATTAAAAGATTTGTTTAGAGCTTGTAGATGATGAGGAAGCAAGGGAGCACCGCACGGTGGTCAAATACCACGAGCTCCCCGCAAGTCAGGCACACCGACTCGGCCTCCAACTCGTTCTCTGGCTCGGCCCTGACCCGGCCGGCGACGACCCGGCACACCAGCATCCCACGCCGCCCGGCCGAGCCACCCCCGCTCGCATGGGCTCTTCCGCTCCCGGAGAAGGTCTTCACGCCCTCCACCTTCTTCCCCGCTGACCACACCGTGCTGCGCATCACGCCTGCGTCATAGACCACCCCACCGCCCCCGCCGCCGCTGCCGCAGTGAAAGCGCAGCATCTCGTTCCCGTCAGCAGCGCAGCGGGCGTCGTCGGCCCGTGCTCGTGCCGCGGCGCGGCACTCCTCGAAACGGGCCACCGCGCGCGCCGGGTTGTGGACCCGGAACAACATCTCGATCTCCCCTGGGAAGGCTGAGCCGCAACCGGAAGAGGAGGACCAGCTGGAGGCGAAGATGATCTCGACCACGCGGCGGGATGATTGGCCGGCGGGAAGATCCTCGAGCGTCGGGAAGGGGACCGCAGGGGCGAGAGGCCCCGTCGCCGGCGAGGGCGGCGGGCGGGCAGGCCTCTGTCTGGCCTTGGTCTTGGCCTTCGGCGGCGAAGAGGGGCATTTTGGGAAAACGATGACGTCCCTGACGGCGTGGGAGGCTCGGCCGCAGGAGACGGAGGAGAGGAGCGGCTTGCTGGCCAAAGACGAAGACGACGACGGCGTCCGAGAGTAAACCACGTCGTCGACGGAGGTAGAGTTGCAATGCAGGGAGCGTAGCCACCCCGTGGCCATATGGCTGGGACGGTGACCGCCGGCGAGATAGATCAGCGAGAGAAGAGTTACTATAATGGAGATGGCGTGGACTGAAATCCTAATTCCTTCGGTTGATTAATTAAGGAACCATGCGGCTCGCCTACTGAATGCTAAATAGCTCAACGTAGGGGGACTGAGATTGTACCCTCTTTTTTTTTTCCCTTTGCATTTTTTTAAACTCTGTTTCATTTTTAAAAAAAAAATTATAAGAAAATTGTGACAAATACGAGTGTCAATAGAAAAATTATATATTTATGCTACCACTTTTTTTTTAAAACAAAAAAAATACTGCACATTTTTTTTGGGTAGTTTTGCAAACTATTGGTTCTTTTAAAAGACTTTAATTGTGCCCCACAATCTCATTCAATTCATATGGGAACTCAAAGGATCGTTAATATATGTATTATTGACTTTATGTATAAGTCAAACATATTGATGCAGAGCGAATAATTCATCTAATTATTCATAAACGAGTTCTCTTCATTCTAAAGTACGTTAACTATTTAAAAAATTTCAATAGATCAATTGTTTTATGTTGATTCGCGTGTTAATTTAGTGCGATGCGTTGGCGCAGTGGAATGCATTCTCATATAGAGATGTAGAAGTTTATTTAGAGCGCGATAACACATGAAATAAATTTATCGTAGCCGACGTCTTGGAATTTTGTACATATTGTTATTAAATAAAAGTCAAAATTATTATTATTATTGTTGTTACCGCTGTATTTAAAAAAATTCGTGTACAGATGATGCGTCAATTCTGTCTACCTAATGATTACCGAATAATCCTACCTAATTTCATACGGTATCACAATCCGTAATTGTATATTTAAATTTAAATGCCCATGCGCATGACTTGCCAGGCAAAACGCCAAGTTTCACCTTGTTGGCAAGTCAGATAATACACTAGGGACTTAAAGTAGATGGGATCGCGACACGAACTTGGAGTTTGACGGTTTAATGTGGACGATTCTTAAGGTTTAAAACTATCAGTTCAAAAAATTTTAACTTTTAAAAGCGGATACGATTCACTGTTTGGAACCATCAATTACGGTTCCATTTTCGCAATCCACAAATGATTTAAGATTGTTTTTTATATTTTATTTTTGAAATGAACACATCATAAAAGTTAAATATCCTTATAAATTAGTTGTTGATTATGAATGAATAAAAATATAGAATATGATCGATGAGGGAACCAGGTAAATGGATTAGCAAATTCAATAAGCTAAAAGCGGAATAATTTTACATTAAAAAATTTAAAGAAAATAGATTGAAATTTTAATTTTAAAAAAGAAAAATTGGAATAGTTTAGGTCGAAGAATTTAAATTAAACGGGTTGATTTATGTCATTAAAAATATTATGAATATTATTAAATAAGAGGATCTCTTTTCATTAATTAAAAAAAAATCTATATTAGTTTAAGAAATTAGTTAAGCATTTTAAAAAACATTATATTTAATCTCTAAATTGACGATTTGAACCGGTAATTCAATGACAATTTGAATAGATAGTTCGATGACAATTTGAATCATTATTCAACTATAAATTGAAGTGATCATTCAATGACGATTTGAATGGTCAGTTCAATCGTTCTGGCCAATTAAATTGGATTAATAGGTAATCAACTTTTTAACTCAGTTATGGTTACAGGCGCCAAGTTAATTTGATTTTACGCTAGCTCATGGATAGATCTAACTTAATTTCTCCATAGTCTCGATTCAAAATTTAAAAATAAAAAAGAATACTATTTTTATAAATAGAGCATATGGTATTTTTTTTTTAACAAAAAGTGAAAAAATAATTTACTACTATAATAGATGATCAATTTGATTTTATTATTGATTGATAGATCATTATATTCTTCCATTTTTTACCCACCTATGGTGTTAATACCAATCACAATTCTTTCTTGCTCTCCTATCAAATGACAATACATTATCGTACAGAGATTTTTTTAAGGTATAAACTAATAAATTATTCTTAATATTAATATTGATGCTCTCGAAATAATACAAATTTTAGTTTTATATTTATGTCTTTAATTTTATATTAATGCTCCTGAAGTCACACAATTTTAATTTGTACTTTTGAAGTAGCATAAATCCCAAATATTTGTAATCTTGAAGTAGCATAAATCCCAAATTTATATTGATGCTCCTGAAGAAGCACAACTTTTAATTCTATATTGATGCTTCTAAAGTAGCACAACACCAATTTATGTTGATATATTGACAGATATACAGTTTAAAATATAAAGATCTAATATTTATCAATATTCATGAAGAATGTCGATTTAAGATAAAAGATCAATGTTCCCGAATAATATTGATTTACAACCTAACACATATCAATATTCTTGAAAAATTTTGATGAAAGATGTAAAATTTGTCAATATCCTTGAAGAATATTGAAATATATATTCATTTTGATCAATGATGTGGATATAACTTATCCTAGGGGGCCAGGGAATATTCAAAGACATGAATAGAATCCCGCACTTAGACCACATAAGTAAGCCGAGTCAAGAGTGGGCGACTCGGAAAGTATAGAAAATAGAAATAAGCCGAGTCGGGGGTGGGTGACTCGAGAAGTCTAGAAAACAAAAGTAAATTGAGTCAGAAGTGAACGATTCGAGAAGTGTAGAAAATAGAAGTAAGTCGAATCAGAAGCAAGCTACTCGAGAAGCATAGAGGGCAGGAGCTAGTTGAGTCGAGAGTGGGGTAACTCGAGGAGAGATCGAGTTGAGAGCTTAGCGACTCAAGTGATGGGGGGCCTCAGAAGAGATTCTTTCCCCATGTGGAGTATACCTTGTGCCCTAACAATTCCTTCTAACGATAATTATAGCATATGTGGCATGTCATATGGAGATTCCTGATAGAGGTTGTCCCCTACTGCATGCAAAAAGGCATCATTAGGGTGGTCATAGGGAAAAAGAAGGTATGTCAAAGTTACTACAAGAGGACAGGATTGAGGCATAGAAGCTCTCTGAACATTATTGACAAGGGATATATTGTTCATTTTCACTTTTCTTCTTCATCTCCCTATCTGACTTTAACATCAGAAGGTTGTAGCTAGAGCATCAACTACTGTCTGACTCGTGTTAATCTTGACAAGGATACTGCTACGGCTGTGAGAGCCCTTACTATTGGTGCAATAGGTCCTGAGTTAATATTGACCAGACTCAAGTGGGACTCGAATAGTATTTTGATGTTTGTCAATATAATTGGATATGATTTGACCATATATTGACCATATTACTAGTGGATGATTGGGATATCCAAAGTCATATAGGGAATATTATTTGAGGGAGATTGTTTGAGCAATCAAACCTCAGGTCATGGATGACCAGACCTCAGGTCAAGGAGAAGCCCAAGTTTAGAGACTTAGCAAGGAAAAGTCCAAGTATGGTCTTCGTATATATGGTCTTGGCATGGAGGTCCAAGTTTGGATACTTGGCATGGAATGTCCAAGAATGGTCTTGGCATTGAAAGTCCAAACATGGTCTTGGCATGGAAGCCCATGTTTGGATACTTGACATGGAATGTCCAAGAATGGTATGACATGGAAAGTCCAAGCTTGAAGTCTTGGTCATGTAAGTCCAAGTGTATGGTATTGACAGTGAAAGTCCAAGCATTGAGGCTTGGCAATCTGAAAGTCCAAGCATTGAGACTTGACAATCGGAAAGTCTAAGGGTGTAATCTTGGCGTCGTAAGTCTAAGTGAATCTTGGCAAGGAAGTCCAAGGGTGAAATTTTAGTAGCATAAAGTCCAAGTATGTAATCTTGGCGGTATAAGTTCAAATGAACCTTGGCAAAAGAGACCTGATTAGCATGACATAGTCGATGAAAGCATCTAAAGGCTAACGTGAAGAGTGAAGGAGTTATGGAGGACTAGGATAGACCCTGAGGGCATGAGACCGATAGAGGTGGCTAGAAGACTTAGGTCTAGGCTAAGTGTGGTCGATCAAGTATGAGAGGATCATACTTTGGTTAAATCTCATGTTTGAGGTTTGCCAGTCGACTGGCCAAGTACACGACACTTGGGAGCATAGTTTGACTCGAATAGTCAACTGGTCGTGTAGTTGACTGAAGCTTGACTTCTATCTATTGCTCTAGCAGTTGACTACTAGGGTTTAGCAATCTGCTGGCCACTAGAAGTTGACTGCTAGAGTTGAGCAGTCGAATGATTATAAGTGGCCAGAGTATAGAATATCTAGTAGTCGACTAATCAGTATACTACTGGCTTGGCAATCGACTATTGATTAGGGCAGTCGACTATTAGGGTATCCGTTGGAGTAATCCAATGTGGATTAGTCCGTTGTAAGACAATGGATAGGCGAGTAGTCAACTAGAGCTTTTTGGCAGTCGATTTCTAGGCGAAAAATCAACCCAAGATAAACTTTATAAAGAGACCTCGTAGAGGATTTGGAGCTACCGATTCTTAGAGTTCTTGGAAGGGATTTACTACCGCGTTCCAGACCTCTCAAGCATCTCAAAGCAACCAAAAGATCAAGCATTTAAAAGCACACTCGTGTGAAGTGTTTTGTTTGAGTTTTCTCATTTCTTTTGTATTCTTATATCTGGTTGTATTCTTTCATTGTAATTAATATTGTAAGGGCTTTTTTCCACCTTTGGTGTGTTGTTGAGAAAGAGACAAAGTGTAATGGAGTAGACACTAAAGCCCGCCCGTAGAGTAGGAACTTCAGTTCTGAATCACGTAAAATTATTGTTTTGTGTGTGTGCTTGTCGTGTATTTTATTTTGTGCTATTTATTCTTGTATATTCTGCTGTGCACTAACATTGGTGTAAATGAGCACACGATCAATTGAGGAAATCAAGAATTGCTATTCACCCCCTCTAGCACATAAATCGATCCCTATAATTGGTATCAGAGTGAGGATGCTCTTCAAGAACTAACTGTAAAGAGAGCACAAGTGCTAGAGGAGAAGAGAAGATGGAGTGGGCTATGACATCACCATTCCACCCGTCTTTGACCATGAGAATTTCAGGTATTAAAAAGGTAGAATGATGCATTTTCTTATGTGTGACATAGAATATTGGTTTATCCTTGTAGATAGATTCGAATGGCCAAGAGGTCCAAAGGGTAGATTTCTCAAGAAGAAAAGATGAACCAAGGAGCAACTTTCAAAATCTGATATCAATGATAGGGTAGGCAAAATGTTAGTTAAATTAATACCTAATGATATTTTGCCCAAGATAAGTAGCTATAAGAACACAAGAGATTTATGGAACAACTTGGTCAAGTTCCATGAAAATCCCTCACCGACCCAAGAAGATGAGGACAAGTTCAAAGAAGAGGAATGCTCATCCTCTCAAGAAAGTAAAAATTCAGAAGTTGATAGGTGTTCAATATCCAAAGAATAAATTTAGGAAGCTTCCACCTCTAGGATTGAAGGGGAGGAGAGACACTCAACTTCGGAGCAAGAGCAAGAGGAGTCATCTACCTCCGAAAGAAATGAAAAACTAGACCACCACTTTCCTACCACCGAGCTAGGTAACTCAAGAATTATTTATAAAAAATAAAGACCATATCATATGCTTTGAGTGTAGGAATAAAGAACATTACAAGAAAAAATGTCCAAAAAAGATCAAGGAAAAGGTTAAAGTGGCACCTAAGATGAAGAAGGTCAAGGAAGTCGGTACCCCGATACACAAGAGTAAGGAGCATATAGTATGCTTGAAATGCAATCAAAAATAGCATTACTGAAGCCAATGTCTGAGGGGGAGGAACCCAACCAAGTACATGAGAGGAGAATCACATGTAGGGAGAGTTAAGGCAAACCCTAAGATATGTCGGACCGTCGATGGCCGGTTAGAGGGGAGTGAATATCCCTCTTTCGCATACAGTGGAATTCACTCGTTGATTGCTCGTCTACAAAGTCATTAGTGCAGTGGAATAACAAAACTAAAGACAATTAAGAGTGCCAAGAAAACAAACGTTAACACAAAGTCGTAACGTGGTTCACGGCCCTTGCCGTTAGTCCACGACCCGATTCGTTCCAAGGTGAATCACGCCTAAACATTCCACTAATCTCTCCTTTGCACAAAGCTAGGTGGAGATAACCTTTTCTTACAAGAATTCTTTCCTCTTACAATAAGATGAAAATAAACACAAGGAAGAAGAGGAAAATCATTTTGGGCACTTGGGAGATGTTTAGCAATGAACCATTAGCCTTCCAAGACGACCAAAGACTTCTTTTTATAGAGAAGAAGCCTTTCTTCCCATTGGGCACCTGGCAGTCGACTGATGCCTCAATCAGTCGACTGCCCCTATAGTCGTTGCCCTATAACGGCTTCTTCCACGTTGGATTTCATCCAACGACTCCCACATCAGTCGACTGATCTTCCCATCACCAATCACGATGGAGCTAATATGATCAGTCGAAGCAGCGATGATCGTCAACCATTCTATGTCCGAAACCCTCACGACGGCCGATCACCGCCATCGGCGGATCGATGATATTCAGCGATCGACTACCTACCCTTGGTAGTCGACTGCTGGGACACAAACTAGACTCGAACACCAGTCAAGTCAATAGTTGACTTGGAGCAGTCGACTGATATCAGGAAAACCCATCCGACACTTAGCCAATTGGCCAAGTTTCACCTAAGCACTACCTGTCCCGGGTTACATTCGCTCACTCTCATCTTTCCTTGGAGTCCCTCACCTTTGAAGTTCTCTTCGTCTGACCACATCTCTCGGATGTGTCAAGCGCATGGCTTCGCAGTGCCATCCTTCGTGTCTCGCCCTGAAGTTTACTTCCTCCGGCTTCACTTCAATGCTCCTCGTCTGGTGGTCCCTTAGATGCACCAAACGCACGACTTTCGCAATGCATCTTTCACCGACTCAAAGACCGAGTCATGAGAGGTGAAACTTACCAATGCTCCATGTGCGAATTACTAAGTCCTGCATGACTTCAATGCACATATCAAATCCATAATAATCCTAACTTAAACTCTTTGCCACACACATCAAAACCACATCACATGGGTTGATTGCACTAATAATCTTCCCTTTTTTTGATGTGTGGCAATCCGTTTAAGTTAGGTAAAATAATTACAATAAAAACATAAGACAAGAAAGCATGTAAATAATATGAGTATAAAAACTCCCCCTTAAGACATGCTAAATTTTCCCTTTTAGCATGATTAACTTAAACCTATCAATTCTCCCCCTTTGACACCATCAAAATTATTATCCAAATGTTATACACGCATGACATCAAGTCTAAGGAAAAAAAATACTCAAAATCTAATAAAACAGGTTACTGTGCTCGTGCATAGTACATCAGTCGACTGAATCAGAGGATCAGTCGACTAGCACTCAATTTTTAGGTTTTTTTTCTGATTTTTCGAATGAACTTCAGAAATGCATCAGAAATTATAGAAAATTTGAAAAATCGTGAAATTTTGAGTACATATTTCTAGTGAGTTCCTTTATCAGTGAAAAATGATTTTTATGAAAATTCGTTTTATTTTTGAAAGTTTGGTAAAAACTCAAAGTTGTAAAAATGTCTAAAGTTTGCATCCACTTTAAAGCCTAGTTTTGCCTTGAAGCTTTTCAAAACATGAACTCATAGGTTATTAAACATAAAATGGTTTTGAAATCCCATAATATTATGGAAATATGTCTATGAATTAAACATATAATTTCCCCATGATTGGTCTATTATTGCTCTATTGATACACTTAATGACCCATCTAAATGTCATAAGCATTAGTGAACCATTTGTATTATCCTATCATCTCACCCATTGCTATGTTCTCAATCAAGTTAGCCTTATAGTGGGATGTGAGATGTTCCTAATGGTATTTACACTTAACCAAAATTTTATGCATTTATACCCATGGTTAAGTATCATCCTAAGAACCCAATCGTGAACATGCATCAAGGATTATCAATCATGATCATAAATCATCAATCATTGCATATCATGATTATAAATTATAAAATTGAGCATGAATCATGATTTAAACATTTAATTCATGGGTTATACATTATCATCACCCAACACTATGTTAAAAATTTATAACCCACACCATCCTAAGTCAACCATTCAAAATGATATAAGTAAAGTCCACTCATGGTTGACTATCCTAGGGTTTTTCTAACCCTTAAGAATGGATTTGGGAACCCAATACTAATTCTTTCCTATAGGGTTCACCAAAAATTCTTTAGGGATCCATTTTCTAGCTATTGTTTTATTTTTGGCTTGACCCCTAGCAATTAGGCATTGATAGCCCTTTTTATTTTTATTTCCTTTATAACCTAGGCCTTTCTTATTAAATCTTGCCCTTTGGCTCCCTATGATCATGTCCAATGTGTTAGAGCCTATGGTGAATTTCTCTAGGGCCTTAGTTAAATGGTCTACCTTTTCCCTTAAAGCCCTATTTTTCTCAATACATGCATCATTAACATCTAGAGGAATATAGTCATTAACATTTAAGCATGCATTTGTTAGTTTTTCTTCTAGGGCCTTAATCTCATCAAGCATGCTCTTATTTTTCTTTTTTGTCCTAAATAATTCCTTAGTTAAGCTAGATATCATGGACATAATTTTCTTGGGAGGAAGATTCGTTACCTCACTTACCAAATCCTCTTCTGATGATGAGGATGAAGATGAGGACGCTCCCCCTTCACTCGAGCTCTCCTCCTCGCTAGTGCTTCTTTCTTCTTCCTTGGAGGAGGTGGAGTCCAAGTCTTCAATTGCCATTAGGGCAAGATTTGTGAAGGCTTCTTCTTCGGATGATGAGGATGATGGATCATCCCATGTGACCTTATGTGCCTTAGCCTTCCCCTTTTCTTTGGCCTTCTTTTCATCCTCCTTCTTCTTGCTCCCCTTCTTCTTTTCTTCTTTCTTCCTCCTTTCTTCTTTGCTCTTGTTCAAGAGAGGACAATCATCTCTTATATGTTCCTCTCCTTGGCAATTGTAGCATATTATCTTCCTCCTTGGTCTTCTCCTCCTATCATTAGGTTTGTTAAATTTAAAATTTTTCAATGCACGCCTTACCTTCCTTACCATGTAGGCTTCTTCCATGCTATCCATGGAGGAGGAGGAGTCTTCATCCGATGATGAAGGTGGCGTCTATTTCTTCTTCTTCCCCTTGCTTGCTACTAGTGCCACTCCCCTTGATGGCTTGATGCTTGGTTCTTCAATTATTCCCTCAAGCCTTGTTTCATGTAACTCCATGATGGAGAAGAATTCTTCTAGGGTGCTCACATCTAGATTCTTCGAAATGTAGAAGGAGTCCACCATGGAGCTCCATTTTGAGAACCAGGGAAAGACATCTATAGCCTTCATGACCATATCCCAGTTGGAGAGCTTTTCACCTACACTAGACAATCCATTAATTATTTCTTTGAATCTAGAGTGTAGTGATAATATCTTCTCCCCTTTATCGAGTTTGATGTTGTTGAGTTGGGAGCGGAGAAGGTCTCTTCTTGCAAGCTTCACCTCGGAAGTGCCTTCATGAAGTTCTACCAATCTTTTCCACATTTCCTTGGCGCTTGCACACTCTCCAATCCGGTTTATCTCTTGTTGGGGGAGCACATTGAAGAGGTGGTGTTTGGCTTTTGAGTTTGCAATGTGCTCCTCTTCTTTGTCCACCTTAATTTTTCTATTGGCTCCCCCTCTTCATCCCTAGGAACATCGAAACTATTTTCCATAGTGAGCATTATATCAAAATCGGTCTCGAAGAATACCTCTATTCGCTTTTTCCACCAAGCGAATTCTCCTTCAAACTTCGACGGATGAATGTTGGAGCCGGCCATCTCTTGATTGTGCTTGTTGCGGCGGTTAGTCCCGTGACAAGTGACTTAACTCTGATACCACTTATTGGACCATCGGTGGCCGGCTAGAGGGGGGTGAATATCCCTCTTTTGCGTACAGTGGAATTCGCTCGTTGATTGCTCGTCTACAAAGTTGTTAGTGCGGCAGAATAAAAAAACTAAAGACAATTAAAAGTGACAAGAAAACAAATGCTAACACAAAGTTGTAACGTGGTTCACGACCCTTGCCCCTAATCCATGACCCGATTCGTTCCAAGGTGAATCATGCCTAAACCTTCCACTAATCTCTCATTTGCACAAAGCTAGGTGGAGGTAACATTTTCTTACAAGAATTCTCTCCTCTTACAATAAGATGAAAATAAACACAAGGAAGAGGAGGAAAATCGTTTTGGGCACTTGGGAGATGTTTAGCAATTAACCATTAGCCTCCCAAGATGACCCAAGGCTTCTTTTTATAAAGAAGAAGTTTTTCTTCCCATTGGGCGCTGGCAGTCGACTGATGCCTCGATCAGTCGACTTCCCCTATAGTCGTTGCCCTATAACAACTTCTTCCACGTTAGATTTCATCCAATGACTCCCACATCAGTCGATTGATCTTCCCATCAGTCGACTGATGGAGCTAACAGTCGAGTGCCGGAAGCAAGCAGTCGACTATCAACCATTCTGTGCCTAAAACCCTCGTGACCAGTCGACTACTGCCATCAACAGTCGACTGATGGTTTCAACAGTCGACTACTAACCCTTGGCAGTCGACTGCTGGGACACAAACCAGACTCGAACACCAATCGAGTCAACAGTCGACTTGGAGTAGTTGACTGCCATGATATGGCAATCGACTGATGTCAGGAAAACTCATCCGACACTTAGCCAATTGGCCAAGTTTCACTTAAGCGCTACCTGTCCCGGGTCACATTCGCTCACTCTCATCTTTCCTTGGAGTCCCTCGCCTTTGAAGTTCTCTTCGTCTGACCACGTCCCTCAGATGCACCAAGTGCACGGCTTCACAGCGCCATCCTTCACGTCTCGCCCTGAAGTCTTCTTCCTCTGGTTTCACTCCAATGCTCCTCGTCCGACGGTCCCTCGGATGCACCAAGCGTACGACTTCCACAATGCATCTTTCACCGACTCAAAGACCGAGTCATGAGAGGTGAAACTTGCCAATACTCCATGTGCGAACTACTAAGTCCTACTACACACATATCAAATCCATAATAATCCTAACTTAAATCCTTTGCCACACACATCAAAATCACATCACATGGGTTGATTGCACTAACAAGATATATCTTAAAAATGCTCGTAATTTATGTTATAATAAAAAAGCATGCTAAGAATTTTCTTGCTATGTTAATCATGAAAGCATGCTAATAACAAATATTTTTGCTTAGGAGCTAGATCCTATGAATTTAAATCTAAGGATAAATCTTGACCCATTAACTCTAGGACTACCACACCTAAGGATAGGAAGGTAGAGAACCTAGGCATTAATCCTAAGAAGGGTAGACACATGCCTTAGAGAAAGAAAAGTCATGGAAATAATGAAAAATCAAAAATTGAGTCATTAGTGTAGGGAAATCAAATTTTGAGGTCAAGGCTTGATAAATTAGAAAAAAAAACCCTCAATAAGATGACAAATTTAATTAAAGGATCTAATAGGAAAATCTTAGTTGTTAGGAGGCAAGACCTAATTAAGGACAAGAAATGTTTGGGTCACAAACCTAAGTCCAAGAAGGTAATTTCATTTTACTATAATGTTCCATTTAACTATGAAACCACCTCTAGGTCTAGGAAAACAAAGGTCACAAGAGAGGTCATCCCTAGAGTTGACCATGACAAGTGTCTAGTGGCTAAAGTTTCAAAGAAACCTAAGAAAACCACTAACAAGGATACAAGGGAAGCTATCCCTAGAGTTAACCTTGAGAAGACCTCAATGACTAAGACTTCTAAGCCTAGGAGGGTCATTAGGAATATACTAAGAGAAGTTATCCCTCGTGAGTACCTTATGAACCTAAGGAGCTCAAATAGATTTTTGATTCCTAGAAGCGTGATTTCCTCACGCTAGATGGGGGGTGTCAACCTTAAATGGATGGGTAGTTAATCTAGTCATGGTGGAGTTGACACTTTAAGACATTTTCAAGGTAATGTAATACCTTAGAAATGAAATTATAGTTTAATCCTAAAAAGATTTTAGGATGTGTTAATAGAAATTATAAAATTTTAAAAATTAATCAAAATTGACACAATTAGGTTTTAGTGTCATGGCATGCCATGTTCGAGTGTTTGGCACACTAGAGGGAAAATTAGCATTATGGCAAAATGGACATAATCCTAGGAAATGGCAATTAGGCTTAAAACTTAGGTATTTCTATACCTTGATATTATAAAATTGTCATGCTTTATTTGTCATATACCATGATCATGACATCATGCTCATATTATCATTTAAAATGTCATGACAATGCTTAGATTAATTATATCATGTTTAATATTTAGGAGTGTTTTTATGCCCTGATATGATGAATCATTAGCAAATATGCTTAATTTACGATCATTTATTCCATGATCATATTCATGTATTTAGGCCAATTAATTTGAAATTAAAGATAATGACATTGATTTGAAGTCTCAAGATAAGGGAATCAAGTCAGATATGCCTAGATATATGCACGAACCCTTAGATTTAGGGAAGAACAAAACTCACATCTCACAAGACTAAGGATTATATGCATGAACCCTTAGATTTAGGGAAGAACAAAACTCATATCTCACAAGACTATAAGGATGACTTGTGGGTGTTCTCATACACCCTAGACACATATGAGATGTAAGAAAATGAGTTAAGTTCAAGGTGCATAGATGTTGCATCTAGATGAACACAAACTCATAATATAACATAGAAGAATTATGAGGAAAGCTAATGTACAAGTCATGTACATCTAGCCCATAGACCATGGTTCAAGATAAGGTTTAAAAATCATTTTAAAAAAACCTTGGTGAAGTTTATCTTTTGATAACAATCACCATTGATCATATTAACACAAAGTTAGGCAAAACATTAAAAGTCTTTAATGCTTTTGAACTTTGTATTAATCTCTTAATTTAATGGGTATTTTATTATAAAATTATTTTTCACCCATTGTATTTGACATATGTAATATACATATAAATTTTTCAAGATTTTACGAATAACATATATTTACTAATGATTTTTCAAAATTCATTCCTGAAAATTTGATTTTTGTATTTGTAGAAACCAGTCAACTATCATTTTAGGCAGTCGACTGATTTCTATTTCAGTCGACTGCCATGTCTGATATGGGTTGAACAAGATTTGTTTAGCTAGTTATTAGCATCCCTAGGTACCCTAACGTCTCATAACCCTAGGATATGCTTTGGAAAACATTGAAAAGGTGAAACAATCATAGATGATGTAATGACCTATGTCACCCCTAACACCAGTCAAGCCACCACATGTCATGTGTGTCGGTCGAGTGGGTAGGGTTGTGACAACTGTGCACTCTGGCGTCACTACACCTATGTGACCGAGTGGACAGGATGCTGGCGGAGTATCACCCTCCTATCCCATGTATGTATATGGGGGACATCACCTCGTCTCATCTCCTCATCTCACGACAAAGGAGAGATCCCTGTCTGCTACCACGTCGCAATACCAATAACTTGAGCGACCACCGTGGAGCCCTGACAGAGCAACTACACACACACACACCTGAAATACTACTAACCAATGAGTGGTTGTGTGTGTAGATAATGTAACTGACGATGGACTCAACTACTAAGTAGTATCACCTCCTACCGAGGAGCCGATGATCGCCAGTCATGCAATAATGCAAGATGGTGCATATCACTAATGCACGATACACCTATCAATCTACAGATACCTATAGTATGTACCAATAGGAGCTCATACCAAATAACCTAAGTACATAAGTCTAGGTACACATGCGAGGTATATCCATTATTCATTCAATGCCCAGTATGTAAGGTATTTCACTACTCTAGTGCTAAATAAACAAATGACAAGTATCAAAGTGACAGAGCATCAATATAATAAGCATATGAAAAGGCTACAATACGTACTAGGTAGTGACATACCAGGGCAGTTAAAAGCATAGAAAACTGTTGGTGCAGGGGCACCTAAGTCGAACCTATATTTTGATTATGGCAAAAGACGCAAAGTCAAGGATATATCGTTATCTCACGAGCTGAATCGAGTGTGCAGAAAAGTGCTAAAGCTGGAGCTGAAGGCTAGCGACACCCGGAGGAAGCCGCGGTGGTCGGGCGACACTCGAGTGACTTCAGAGGGAGTCGAAGGAATCGAGTGGAAGGCCGGAAGCAAAAGCGGGAGGTAAGCTCGTGTGTGCGAGCGTAAGTGAGGTCGTATCCTCCTTACGGGGATGATCTTAAGCGTAGATCCGACCAAAGACATCCTATAGATGGTCTAGGTCGAGATCGGACGGTCGACGACCGTCGAAATTATGTTTTTGTTGAGCTAACTTTGACTTGCAGCAAGCATCAGTCGACTGCCAGCTTGGAGGACTCGACTGCCGTCAATCAGTCGACTGCCGGAGGTCAGCACTCGACTGATGGTCAATGATCAGATTCGAGGAGTCAAGGCTTATCACCCCATTTCAAGGAGATTGGTGCTCAATTGTGATTGGCTAGGATTCCTCTCGAAAAGGGGCTTAAAGGCTATAAAAGGAGGTCCTAACCTAGGGTTTTCTCATCAATTCTAAGTGCTCAAAAGCCTCCGCAACGCTGCGACTCTCCGACGACTCTACAACAACGAAGTGCTGCCAACAACCCTAGTTTAAGTCCTATCTTCGAGTTGTTGGTATAATCTTAGTTTGTCATTTCTCTTAATCTTGCAATTCGTTTGTTAATCGAGGCTTTCTACCGTTGCATTTTATTTTAATAGAAGAGAGGGGTTGTCTCTCTATCTTTTGCTTCGAAGGTTTTTGTAATCGTAAAACTCCTACCTCCAATGAGGAGGAGTGTTTTAGTGAATTGCCCTCCGTACACAGTCTAGGATCGTTAGGGCCTTGGAGTAGTGGCCGAAGGCTACGAACTAAGTAAAAAAACTATTTGTCTCATTTAGTTTTACATTTCCACTGCATTTAATTGTCTACCGAACAATTTAAAAGTAAATATGTTTATCGCTATTCACCCCCCTCTAGCGATCCACTCGATCCAACAATTGGTATCAGAGCCGGGGGCGCTCAGATTCGGTGCAACCACCGGTCGAGCATTTTTTATTTTCGTATTTATCGTTTTATGATTTCTCCCACACTACTAATCCAAGACCAAGTCTTGGTACATAGTTTTTGGTTGTGTTTTTGCAAGTATTGATCACCTTCGGAGTACCTCACGATCAAACGAGCATAACTTTTGCTACAAGTGGACTCACGAAACGATCTACCCACCAAATCGAAGCTTTCGCAGAGATCTACACTTCTTACAGGGGGTTTCGTGAGTCCACTTGGAGTAGTGGCCGAAGGCTACGAACTAAGTAAAAAAATTATTTGTCTCATTTAGTTTTACATTTCCGCTGCATTTAATTGTCTACCAAACAATTTAAAAGTAAAAATGTTTATCGCTATTCACCCCCCCTCTAGCGATCCACTCGATCCAACAATTGGTATCAGACCCGGGGGCGCTCAGATTCGGTGCAACCACCGGTCGAGCATTTTTTATTTTCGTATTTATCGTTTTAAGATTTCTCCCACACTACTAATCCAAGACCAAGTCTTGGTACATAGTTTTTGGTTGTGTTTTTGCAAGTATTGATCGCCTTCGGAGTACCTCACGATCAAACGAGCATAACTTTTGCTACAAGTGGACTCACGAAACGATCTACCCACTAAATCGAAGCTTTCGCAGAGATCTACACTTCTTACAGGGGGTTTCGTGAGTCCACTTGAAGCTTACCTCCCGCTTTTGCTTCCGGCCTTCCACTCACAACCTTCGATGTCCCCGAAAGGCTACTAAACGTCGATTTTTGAGGATGAAAATAGCTTGTTACGGGGGCATCCATGGTTGATGCCTACAAGGTTTCTAAGGACCTTTCAAAGCTTAGGTTAGACGAGTTATTTTCCGAGTTTGAACTTCACGAGCAAACTAACATGGTCTGGGCCGAGAGAGGTATTGCTCTACTTGCAGGACAAAGAAGCAAGGCACCCACCAAGCAAGAAGATGGACTCGAACCCGAAGACGAATCAGAGTTCGAATCCGAAAAGGTGGAAGCAATAGTGAACGTAGTGCGGAAGATCGTTCGGAGGGAAAGGAGGCTACTAAAAAACAAAAAGAGGGCACAATTCAAATCAAATCAAAAGAAGGCGTTTCATGCAACATGGGACAACGAAGAAGGCGTCGACATAGCATGCATGGCAAGACCCGAAGAGTCCGAGTCCGAATCTGAATCAAACTACAACACTGACTCCGAACTCGAGGACTACTTCGAGAAGCAACTCAAAGTCGGACCGAAAGATAAAATTAAGGTTAGCCGCTCACTAATTCATACACTTTACAATACGATTAAATTGCTAACTAGAAAAATAGCTAAATCCGAGTCTAGGGTCGAGTCCTTGGTTGAGGAGGTTGAAACCCTCAAACAAGAGACACCCCTAAACTCTTCGACTAGTCGAGTTCAAGAGGAGGACTCAACTCGAGTTGAAAAACTCGAAGAAGAGAACTCTCTCTTGAAAGGGCAAGTCCAAGAGCTCGAAGCTCGGTTGAATAAGTTCTCGACGGGGTCCAAGAATCTTAACCGACTTCTTGGAACTCAGAGAGTCGTGTACAACAGAGCCAGACTCGGATATAGCTCAAAGACTACGAATATATCTTACATGTCTATCGTAAACCGTAGTCATCATCGAGTCCAAGCGTGGGTCCCGAAAACTTTATTAAACTCACATATAAGGACCAATAGGTTTTGGATTCCCAAGGATCAAGTTCATTACTTGACCAGACCATATCAGTTCAATGATCCAGGGGGAGCTAATACCAAAATAGTATATCCTAACCTAATTCGTTCGGTTACGTATTGCTGGTTAGATAGGACTATAACTCGTCAATGCTTGATAACATAGTACCAGGACGCGGCGAGATGATAGTACGCTAGGAAAGCGGAGTCTTGTGTATTCGGGCTAGATAAGGCGTATCTAGTTCGGTGTACTTGACCGAGTGGAACTAGCTGAAGCTACCTCGCCGTATCCTAGACTAGTTAGACCAGGAAGTGGTCTTAGGTGAGTCAAGTTACTATTTTCTCAAAATTGGCTTTGTCTAAGGAAGTGGTCATTTTTTCGATCAAAGAAGGCCCCTGTGCCTTGCCACGACCTGGAAGCCAAGATCTTGAAAAGGTGACTTGATGAGCTTAGGATCAAATCCGAATCTAACGCAAGATTGACTAGTTTCAAATCATTAAAACTTAATCAAGATAAAATTGGAATCATCTCACACAACATATAAGGTGACCAATTTTAAGACACTTAGAATGGGTGAGATGACTAAGGAACAATTTCAATTTGCATAATCTTTTCAAAAATGCTATCTATTTTTCAAACTATTGAGCTTAAACGTGTACTTATACTCGGACAAAATTCTAAATATACAACCTTTTAGGTCAATGTTTAGCGCCCCCTAACTCTTCTATACCTTATATATTTGATTATGGGGGAGAGCAAACTAACCCTAAGGGTTATATATATTTTCAAAACTTAATAACGTATAAGTATTGTGGAACTCAAAGCTAATTTTATAAGTATTTTGAAAATCAAACTTAGTTTCCAAAAATCTACATTGTTGGTGAAGAGGGCTATACCTCGAACCAAATTAAATCAAGACACATGCTTGGACTCATGTTAGATAATCTTTATGCATGCTACCTTTTCTATTAAAAAACCCCTACTTTTTATATAAAACCCCATACCTTTTTTGATTCATGGCAAAAGGGGAAGAAGAGCATAAGTTAAGGGGGAAAACAAAATTTAAGAGCATAAGTTAAGGGGGAGAACAAAATTTAAATTTTTGAAAATTAAACTTTTGTTTTAAAACTCACCGAAGGAGTTCACTACAATTACTCATTTTTTATATTTTCCCTTAACTTTGCGTAAATTTGCCATAGGATCAAAAAGGGGGAGATTGTTGGTGCAGGGGCACCTAAGTCGAACCTATATTTTGATTATGGCAAAAGACGCAAAGTCAAGGATATATCGTTATCTCACGAGCTGAATCGAGTGTGCAGAAAAGTGCTAAAGCTGGAGCTGAAGGCTAGCGACACCCGGAGGAAGCCGCGATGGTCGGGCGACACTCGAGTGACTTCGGAAGGAGCCGAAGGAATCGAGTGGAAGGCCGGAAGCAAAAGCGGGAGGTAAGCTCGTGTGTGCGAGCGTAAGTGAGGTCGTATCCTCCTTACGGGGATGATCTTAAGTGTAGATCTGACCAAAGACATCCTATAGATGGTCTAGGTCGAGATCGGACGGTCGACGACCGTCGAAATTATGTTTTTGTTGAGCTAACTTTGACTTGCAGTAAGCATCGATCATTGCCCGGCTTGGAGGACTCATTGCCGTCAATCGATCAAGCTGGGAGTCGAGCCTCGGCGATCTTGCCATCGATCGTGATGATGGCCATCAGTCGATTGATGGTCAATGATTAGATTCGAGGAGTCAAGGCTTATCACCCCATTTCAAGGAGATTGGTGCTCAATTGTGATTGGCTAGGGTTCCTCTCGAAAAGGGGCTCAAAGGCTATAAAAGGAGGTCCTAACCTAGGGTTTTCTCATCAATTCTAAGTGCTCAAAAGCCTCCGCAACGCTGCGACTCTCCGACGACTCTACAACAACGAAGTGCTGCCAACAACCCTAGTTTAAGTCCTACCTTCGAGTTGTTGGTATAATCTTAGTTTGTCATTTCTCTTAATCTTGCAATTCGTTTGTTAATCGAGGCTTTCTACCGTTGTATTTTATTTTAATAGAAGAGAGGGGTTGTCTCTCTATCTTTTGTTTCGAAGGTTTTTGTAATCGTAAAACTCCTACCTCCAACGAGGAGGAGTGTTTTAGTGAATTGCCCTCCGTATACGGTCTAGGATCGTTAGGGCCTTGGAGTAGTGGCCGAAGGCTACGAACCAAGTAAAAAAACTATTTGTCTCATTTAGTTTTACATTTCCGCTGCATTTAATTGTCTACCGAACGATTTAAAAGTAAAAGTGTTTATCGCTATTCACCCCCCCCCCCCTCTAGCGATCCACTCGATCCAACAAAAACTATTACTAGCTATAGTAAACGATGCACAACAATATGACAATATCTAAAAGAAGATAAGTCCAAGATACTCATCTGCTACGAAAAATATCAACTGTCTTTATGCCTGTGGTCCTGTCTCGTGACCGAAACCTGCATATATCATCAATTACAATTATGTGAAAACATACAACTTCTTACGAATTAACTACTACATAGTTCCTATATTCGCATCCCTTTTATCGAATACGAATTAGAAACCCCCAATCATCAAGCGTAACCCTTCTGCAACATCCAACTAGGTTTAAATCATTAAACCTCTTAAGTACGCTCCACCCGAATCAATTAAACGTATCAACTAATAATTCCATTAACTTAGTGAATCATTTATACCAATCTAACTAAGTAGTTAAATTCCTCAATTTAATTAGATTAGTTAGATTAATCATATTAACTTGCATTAATCTAGTTAACAAGTTAAACAGATTCCATAGTAACTTAGATTTAGTTAATAATCCAATTAGTCCATTAATTACTCTAAATCTAATTACTCATTTAGACCAATACCAATTAATTGATCATGCGATTTATCCTTAAACAATCAACTTAGCTATTCTGGATTCATTAAACAGTCACATAACAACTAAATCTGGAAATCTAAACTACATAAGTCCATTAATCAGTTTAATCTCATTTAAACTAATTAACCAATTGAATCTAGATTAGCTGAAAGATTAATTAGCCCTAAACCCCTCTATGCATACCTACAGTAATCAATGCCGGAAAAATTTGGCATGGTTAACACTGGCGTAGGGCGTCCATTCGTGCGGGCAGAGTACACCGACGAAGGCCACAGAGGCGGCAGCAAAACCCCTGGAGGCGGTGATGGCGCGGTGGTGTGAGTTGGCAACACACACGAGTGTTGATCCCTTTAATTGTGTCGCCTGTGTGGGTGTAACAGAGGTGTCGGAGGTCGAACGCAGGGCTAGCGATGTTGGAGCTGGGAGATCGCTACCGAGGAGGGTTGCGTAGTTACATCGTGCGTGGACAACTGAACGGGGCAGCGTCGAGCTTGAGCGGCGACCACAGAATTGTGGCTGCGGGTTGCGGTGTCAGGTTGGACATGAGAGAGGGGAAAACGAAGAAGGGAGGCTACGGCAAGAAGCGGATTCACGAGAAAGAGAGGTTCGCGAGGAGGAGTCGTCGAGGCGCGGTGGAGAGGGAGTTATCACGAATGGGAATCACTCGGAATAAAATCACGATGAGGAAACGAGGAAAAAGAAAATTCGGCTATGTGTGAGAAGGTAATCGAGGTAATAGGAATAGTAAACCTAGGTTTATAACTTAGGTTAATTAAACCTATTAAATAATCTAAATAGACCCTTTAAAATCTTTTTTTTTATCCCCGTAAATATCTCGTACAAGCCCCATTTAATTACAGACAAATTCTGGATTTTTTTTTAAAATTCTCCAAAAATCACAAAAATAATTCCTAGGATTATTTTTCCTAAATTTTGGCCATTTAATTTAGTATTTTAAATTTCTGTATTTAACATTCTCCCTCACTAATAAAAATTTGGTCTCCAAATTTCCCACTCAAATGTATAATGAGTAAGAGATAGCACACTCAAGTAGTACAAGTATTGAAAGTATATTTCACGTGCCTTAAGTAAACAGGAGGAAGTAATGAGCTATGATCTTTTCCTCAAGCTCCCAAGTAGCCTCCTCATCGGTGTGGTAACTCCACCCGACTTTAACAAGTCGCACAATCTTGTTCTACAACTGTCGTTCTTTGTGATCCAGAATCCGTACCAGAACCTCTTCGTAAGTAGCATCAGGTTGAATAGAACCTGACATATCTGACAGAATATGTGTAGGGTCTGACACATACTTCCTCAGCATGGACACATGAAACACATCATGAATACCAGCCAAGGACGGTGGTAGCGCTAGGCGGTAAGCGACTGCTCCGACCCTCTTCAAAATCTCGAAAGGACCAATGTACCTTGGAGCTAGCTTACCACGGAGGCCAAATCTCTTCACCCCTTTCGTGGGTGAAACTCATAAGAATACTTGGTCACCAATAGAGAACTCCAGAGGTCTCCGTCTTCAATCAGCATAATTCTTCTGACGATCCTATGCCTCTGTCATCCTTCGTCTGATAGTACGGACCAACTCTGCCTCATGCTGAGCTCTCTGGGGTCCTAGCAACTGGGCCTCCCCAACCTCCTCCCAGAGGGTGGGTGTCCGACACTGTCTAACATACAATGCTTCAAACGATTCCATTTGGATAGCCGAATGATAGCTGTTATTGTAGGCGAATTTCACTAATGGCAAGTGGTCCTCCCAGTTGCCCCCGAAATCCATAACGCAGGACCTCAACAAGTCCTCTAGAGTCTGAATGATCCACTCAGACTATCCATTTGTATATGGATGGAATATTGTACTAAAATGGAGTTGTGTGCCTAAGGTCTACTATAGACTCTGCCAGAATCGGGACGTGAATCGAGGATCTCTATCTGATATAATGCTCAAAGTGTTAGGTTTCCGGCACCGCGGCGAGTGTGTGTTCGAACATGTTTCGTAAACATGTGCACAACGGAAGAAATAAAAATAATAAATCTAATTTATTACAACACACACATCACACGCATGCATAGTACAATATATTTAGACATAACCGCAATTTCAAATTTTGCAATAAAAGGAAATTTATACTACGTATACCTGACGTATCACGTGTAGCGGGAAAGGCATCAACCGGAACGATCCTCGCTAGAATCGTCTCTATCCGTATCCACGCCGAGTATCTTCAGGATGACTTCACAAAGTCACGGGACTCGTCTTCATACGAGTTACTAGCCTCGTGTTGAAGATGATATGATCGAGAGAAGATCACGATCCGAATCAAAATTCGGATCCAAAACGAGTCCTCAAAAACTCACTTCTCCGGAGAGGTATTCGCCAACTGTTTGACGAATCCTTCGTCCTCCACCTATGAGGATTACCGGAGATCGAATCCCCGGGAAGGCTACCGCTGTCGGAGCTCCAAACGTCATCCAAACGATGCTCTGATAAGAAGGAAACAAGCTGTCCAGAAAACTAGACAGCTTTGGTGGAGACCTTGCGCCGGTCAAATAAGGAAAGCTATATGCTTACCTTGTCGCCGGAGCTAAGGAAGATCACCGGAGATCCTCCGGCAACAGCTAGACACCGGCAAGTGGGGAGGGTGGCAGCTACTGGATGCCGGTTGGAGAAGCTTGGGCGGCGGCAAGGAGTTGGACGCCGGCAAGACTAGGAGAAGAGAGGGAGGTGGGCGGCAATATTAGGGTTGCTTGGATTAGGGCTTAACAAAACCCTTAAGCCCTATTTTATAGAGAACAAATTATCTTAATGGTTATCGGATCATAAACAAAAGCCCGTTAACCCGCTCCATTAATTTAAGTTAAAATAAACCAAACCATGTTGGTCTATTTTAAGTTAAAACGAACTGAACCAACTTTGGTTCATTCGTTTAAAACAAACCAAACCCCTTTGGTTTATTCTGCTCCATTGGATTAGAACCAAACCAATTTGGTTCATCCATCATGTCTTCATAAGACACGGGTCATCCACGCTTCCATTGCGACTGAAACGATTTCATGCTCGCTTCTTGTTTGGTCCAACCAAACCTAGTTTCTCTCGGTCTGAGAATCTCATTCTCAAGCTCGTTTTAAATCCTTCGGATTACGCTCGTTGTGCGTGTGACCAAATAGATTCTCGGTTTATGTTGGCCATCTATAATTAACCAATAATTATAGAACGATCATGAGTGGCACCTAGTAGTACATCATGATCCCCAATTAATCGAAAAGATCAACGGTTGATCCAGAACTATTTCTGAAACCCTTCAGCAGCTCGAATGAATCGTGCCCCATTCCCTTCACTCATCTTATACCCACTTGGTTCAGGACATGGTCTATAGTGTCAGTCCCCACTAGGTTGACTACGTCACACCTAGCCCAAGTATCATGTCCTCGTCCTACGAATTGTAGTTACTGCACATGTATCAAAGAGTACCTTACTCTAAACATGTAATACTTTGGCCAAAGACTTTAGTAACAATCCGACGAGAGGCCATGGGTATACATCTCCTCGCAAGAAGTGGTGAATCCTTTATAGGCTATTCAAACACCTTCGATCACTTCGACTTATACCCAATCATCCTGGGTCCACATCTCCTCAAAGATGCTTGCTTAAGATGTCAAAGCATAAGTCTTTATGATTAAGATGACTTGAATACCGTAAGTCAAAGGAACATCGCACTTAAGCTGCAGTAAGAACTTCATTGACATATCTATATATGCAGAGAACCATATGAAGTCTTACGGCTGGTCACTCCAATGAACTAGGTATCATAACTAGCATCCACGATTAACTCCGGACATCACAATGTCTCCAGCCAATGAGAATCAACTGCTTGGATACACCAAGGAGTATACCTCGTTCTAGTCTCGACAGAATCAATGGTGTCCAAATCCATCAATTGATTGACTAGGGATAATTCCGATACATCACAATTACACATGTAGAGATGCTCACTAGTTGTGATCCAATCACAAATTCTCTCATGTTATGAATCGTATCGTGGATATTCAGTAAATGAGTTTAAGATCTAATCAAATACATGAAAACATGTATACTCAAATAGTGAATCTTCATTTATTATATAAATGGTTCAAACATAAGGCGATTGTCTTAGGACATATCTCATATATTACTAACAAACTCCCACTTGGCCTAATGCCAATCGCTACGGTATCCAATACCATAAGCTCTAACACGACCCTCAAACTTACTTTGAGGTAATGCCTTAGTCAAAGGATCCGCTAAGTTTCTTTCAGTGGGGATTTTCTCGATTTGTATTTCCTTCCTACTAATGATCTCTCTGATCAGATGATAGCGACGAAGCACATGTTTGGATCGTTGATGAGACCTTGGCTCTTTCGCCTGTGCAATTGCTCCATTGTTGTCGCAGTAGACCGGTATTGCTTCAACAATGGCTGGAACCACACCAAGTTCATAAATGAACTTCTTGATCCAAACTTCTTCCTTTGCTGCTTCCGAAGCTGCAATATATTCTGTCTCAGTGGTAGAATCCGCTACAGTGTCTTGTTTGGAACTTTTCCAACTCACTGCGCCCCCATTCAAGGTGAACACGTATCCAGACTGAGACCTGGAATCATCCTTGTTTGTCTGGAAGCTGGCATCCATATACCCGCGTATCACCATGTCCCCTTCTCCATATATTAGGAACACATCTTTAGTTCTTCTTAAGTACTTAAGGATTGTCTTAACATCCACCCAATGATCCATTCCTGGATCAGACTGGTATCTACTCGTGACACTTAGAGCATATGATACATCAGGCCTCGTACATAACATAACATACATGATAAATCCTATTGCGGATGCATAGGGAATCTTACTCATGCAAATCCTCTCGTCTTTTGTGCGTGGACACATAGACTTCGAAAGGTGTATCCCATGCCTGATGGATAGGAAACCTTTCTTGGATTCCGACATGCTAAACCTCTTTAGCACTCGGTCTATATATGTAGACTGCGAAAGACCAAGCAACCGTTTCGATCTATCTCTATAGATCTTAATCCCGAGGATGTAGGTTGCTTCTCCCAGGTCTTTCATGGAGAATGTCTTGGACAACCAAATCTTAACTGACTGTAAGACTGAAACATCGTTTCCTATAAGTAATATGTCATCGACATATAATACTAGAAACACGACTGCACTCCCACTAACCTTCTTGTACACACAAGGTTCGTCTGGATTTTGTGAGAAATTAAACTTTTTGATTGTCTCATCAAAATGGACATTCCAGCTCTTAGATGCTTGCTTCAATCCATATATGGACCGTTGCAATTTGCATACCTTGGTTTTATCAACCGATGTGAAACCCTCAGGTTGTATCATATACACGTCCTCGAGCAGGTTTCCATTAAGGAAAGTTATTTTCACATCCATTTGCCATATCTCATAATCATAATGAGCCGCTATGGCCAGGAGCATCCGAATGGATTTAAGCATAGCTATAGGCGAATAGGTTTCGTCATAATCAACACCTTGCTTTTGACGATATCCTTTCGCCACTAATCTAGCCTTATAGGTAATCACATTACCATCCATGTCAATTTTCTTCTTGAAAACCCACTTGCACCCTATAGGCTTTATGCCTTCAGGTGGGTCAACCAAGTTCCAAACTTGGTTTTCATACATGGAATCCATTTCCGACTTCATGGCTTCAAGCCACTTATCCCTTTCTGAACTTGTCAGAACTTCTTCATAACTGGTAGGCTCCTCATCATAAATGAGTAACACGTCGTTCGATTCACTTATGAGAAATCCATATCTCTCAGGAATATTACGTATTCTACCAGATCTACGAAGATGTGGTGGTTCCATAGGTCCAGCCGATTGCTCATCACTATGAGTTATCGGCTGTTGTGCTTCACCAGGTATCTCATTACTGTCTATTTGAGTCTCTTGAGCCTCCTCAAGCTCGACGACACTCCCACTATTTTCTTGCAAGAGAAACAATTTCTCTAGAAACACAGCATGCCTTGAAACAAACACCTTTTGTTCCACAGGATGATAGAATTGGTAACCCCTTGTTTCCTTAGGGTATCCAATAAATAGACATTTATCAGACTTAGCATACAATTTGTCTGATACAGTCCGCTTCACATAAGTTGGACAACCCCATATCTTCAAGTAAGATACATGAGGTTTCTTACTATTCCATATCTCATATGGAGTAGTAGAGACTACCTTGGTTGACATTCTGTTTAACAAGTAAACAACTGTCTAAAGTGCATAGCCCCAAAAGGACTTGGGAAGATTCGCATGATTCATCATTGACCTGACCATGTCCAACAAGATCCGATTACGCCTCTCAGATACACCATTATACTGTGGTGTATATGGCGGAGTCCATTGAGACAATATACCATTGCCTCTTAGATAATCTAGAAACTCTTGACTTAAGTATTCACCACCTCGATCCGATCGAAGTATTTTAATACTCTTGTCATGTTGTTTCTCTACTTCATTTCTGAACTCTTTGAACCTTTCAAAGGCTTCAGACTTGTGTTTCATCAAGAACACATACCCAAACCGTGAGTGATCATCGGTGAAGGTAATGAAGTAGCTATAGCCTCCTAAAGCTTGAGTTGACATAGGTCCACATACATTAGTATGTATTAGACCTAGCAACTCTCCCACTCGTTCACCTTTTCCTGTAAAAGGTAACTTAGTCATCTTGCCTTTTAAGCATGATTCACATGCATCGTATGAATCCAATTCAAACGATTCCAGAATTCCACATCGGTGTAATTCGGACATGCGTTTCTTGCTTGCATGGCCAAGACAACAATGCCACATATAGGAGTCTAATTGATTATCCTTTCGAGCATGCTTGTTGCTCGCTTCGATATTGAAAATGTCACTAGATACGTCCAACGTATAAATACCATTGCTTAAAGTTCTAGTCCCATAAAGAACTCCATTCAAAGTTATGTAACAACAATTGTTACTAAAAGTCAAATGGTACCCATTTCTATTTAAACAAGAAATAGAAATGATGTTCTTTATCAATGAAGGAATATAAAAGCAATTGTCCAGTTCTAAGACAAGTCCTGCATGGAGTTTCAACAAATACGTTCCGATGGCGAGTGCAGCAACCTTTGCTCCATTCCCAACAAGTAAATTTGACTCTCCCTTGACGAGTCTTCTTATATTCCTTAGCCCATGTATGTCATTACATATATGTGAGCCACACCCAGTATCCAATACCCAAGTTTTTGAGGAAATAGAATGACAATCAATAACGAAGATATCTGAAGAAGATGGGGCATCCGATGCCTTATTTTTCTTCACGAACTCAAGATAAATCTTACAATTTCTTCTCCAATGGCCCTCCTTGCCATAATGATGGCAAGTGCCCTTTTGAGTTGGTTCTGCCTTTTTAGCCTTTTTCTTCCCCTTCTGCTATTTCTTTGACTTCCTCTTAGAACCTTTCTTCGAGGAATCAACTTACAGCACCGTCCCCTACTCATGCTTCACAGAAGACTCCATAGTCTTCAACATGTTGAGCAGTACCACAGATGAACCTTCTTGCATCTCAGAGGTGAAGAGGAGCTTGGAGACTTCGAACCTTTCGAATCTCACTTGCTCATCAACCAACTCATAAAGATGAAAGACTATGGTATGAGCATCCATATGCTCATGCTGCTTCTGCAGCTCAGGTACCATCGTGGCTAGCATGATGCAACTCGCCATTTCAGAATCAGTCACATGTTTCTGATAGGCCAACAATTGGTCCAGAGTTACATTATCACTAGGATGGGCGGGAAGAGGCGCTTCGAGGACATTTACAAGTTTTTCAACCTTGAGAACAATTCACAAGTTTCTAAGTCAGTCCAAGAAGTTTGGCCCAGTCAATTTATTCGAATCCAAAATGGAATGCAAATTCAAAGACATCATGATCAATAGATTAACTTAGAAATACAAATCGAGCATATATGAGAAAGATGATTTTAAATGCATCAACATACATTTATAAATCCCACTCATTTTTCGAATTTCAAAAAACCCCAAAATCACTTCGGGAGATCGTAGGTCCATCTCTGAATGGGATGATATCCAACATAGATATGAACAACCTTGGAGAGAGTCCAACAAACCATTCATAGCTACAATGGTAGGTATCATATATACCGATTGCATATCACATATATGCAACTATCATAATGTGCTATCAACTAATTGAATGTTCACACATACATTGGGTTGTTAACTCATTAACAAGTATGCATCATATGCATAGCACCCAACTTCACCTCCCTTCACATCGACCTTGGAGAGAGTCCAACAAGCCGATTCTCCAGGTTAAAGTCAACCCATTAATCGAGAAATAGTTTTAATATGGTTAGAGCGCATTTAACCAATTAGCCCGGCTTGGAGAGAGTCCAACAACCAAAGCTAACGATTGACCTCTAACTCTTACCATATTAGTATTAAACTATTCCATGGTTTGAACATGTTCGGGTTCGAACTGGGCTTGGAGAGAGTCCAACAACCCAAACAAGAAACGGAACTCTGGTTCTAACCATATTAATGGAAGATGTAGACTTTAATATTGAGTAAGGGTTTTTATGTCTCATCCTCTTTGCATGCAAATAACTATTATTTACATGACATGACATACATCTACATGTCACGACACGCATGACATAATGATATGTATCTAATGCAATTAAATGGCATACAATTATGACATGTACAAAATTTTCTTATATGTCATTACTATTTATGGAAATAAAATATGTTTGAAATTTATTTCTCCAAATCAAATCATGATTAAATTAGGAAACAAATTTCCAAATCTAATCACATATTTTATTTGTGGAAAGTGTTGATTAAGGAAAGTCAATTTAGGAAACAAATTTCCTAAATCATCAAAACTACTTATGAAAATAAAATATTTTTAAGATTTGATTTCCCAAATCAAATCATGATTAAATTAGGAAACAAATTTTCAAATCTAATAAAATATTTTATTTATGGAAAATATCAATTTCTATAAATACTTCCAACTTTCCAAAAGTAGAAGATTTCCATAAATAGTTCTAGACTTTCCAAAATTAAAAATTTCCATAAATACTTCTAACTTTCCAAAAGTAGAAAATTTTCATAAATACCATTATGACTATTGCAAAATAATTTTATGATTATGTCGAAACACAACCTGGGCTTTGATACCACTGTTGGGTTTCCGGCACCGCAACAAGTGTGTGTTCGAACATGTTTCGTAAACATGTGCACAACGGAAGAAATAAAAATAATAAATCTAATTTATTACAACACACACACCATACGCATGCATAGTACAACATGTGTAGACATAACTGCAATTTCAAATTTTGCAATAAAAGGAAATTTATACTACGT
This sequence comes from Wurfbainia villosa, assembly GCA_025175895.1. NCBI lineage: Eukaryota > Viridiplantae > Streptophyta > Magnoliopsida > Zingiberales > Zingiberaceae > Wurfbainia > Wurfbainia villosa. The sequence goes on from CM046008.1 coordinate 5,699,552, forward strand.
ATACCTGACGTATCACGTGTAGCGGGAAAAATATCAACCGGAACGATCCTCGCTAGAATCGTCTCTATTCGTATCCACGATGAGTATCTTCAGGATGCCTTCAAAAAGTCACGAGCCTCGTCTTCGTACGAGTTACTAACCTCGTGTTGAAGACGATGTGATCGAGAGAAGATCACGATCCGAATCAAAATTCGGATCCAAAATGAGTCCTCAAAAACTCGCTTCTCCGGAGAGGTATTCGCCAACCGTATGACGAATCCTTCGTCCTCCACCTATGAGGATTACCGGAGATCGAATCCCCGGCAAGGCTACCGCTGTCGGAGCTCCAAACGTCGTCCAAATGATGCTCCGACAAGAAGGAAACAAGCTGTCCAGAAAACTGGACAGCTTTGGTGGAGACCTTGCGCCAGCCAAATAAGGAAAGCTATATGCTCACCTTGTCGCCGGAGCCAAGGAAGATCACCGGAGCTCCTCCCGCAACAGCTAGACGCCGGCAAGTGGGGAGGACGGCAGCTGCTGGACGCTGGTTGGAGAAGCTTGGGCGGCGGCAAGGAGTTGGGCGCCGGCAAGACTAGGAGAAGAGAGGGAGGTGGGCGGCAATATTAGGGTTGCTTGGATTAGGGCTTAACAAAACCCTTAAGCCCTATTTTATAGAGAACAAATTCTCTTAATGGTTATCGGATCATAACCAAAAGCCCGTTAACTCGTTCCATTAATTTAAGTTAAAATAAACCAAACCATGTTGGTCTATTTTAAGTTAAAACGAATCGAACCAACTTTGGTTCATTCGTTTAAAACAAACCAAATCCCTTTGGTTTATTCTCCTCCATTGGATTAGAACCAAACCAATTTGGTTCATCCATCATGTCTTCATAAGACACGGCCCATCCACGCTTCCATTGCGACTGAAATGATTTCATGCTCGCTTCTTGTTTGGTCCAACCAAACATAGTTTCTCTCGGTCTGAGAATCTCATTCTCAAGCTCATTTTAAATCCTTCGGATTACGCTTATTGTGCATGTGACCAAATAGGTTCTCGATTTATGTTGGTCATCTATAATTAATCATTAATTATAGAACGATCATGAGTGGCACCTAGTAGTACATCATGATCCTCAATTAACTGAAAAGATCAACGGTTGATCCAGAACTATTTCTGAAATCCTTCAGCAGCTCGAATGAATCGTGCCCCATTCCCTTCACTCATCTTATACCCACTTGGTTCAGGACATGGTCTATAGTGTCAGTCTCTACTAGGTTGACTACGTCGCACCTAGCCCAAGTATCATTTCCTCGTCCTACGGATTGTAGTTACTGCACATGTATCGAAGAGTACCTTACTCTAAATATGTAATGCTTTGGCCAAAGACTTTAGTAACAATCCGATGAGAGGCCATGTGTATATATCTCCTCGCAAGGAGTGGTGAATCCTTTATAGTCTATTCAAACACCTTCGATCACTTCGACTTATACCCAATCATCCCGGGTCCACATCTCCTTAGAGATGCTTGCTTAAGATGTCAAAGTATAAGTCTTTATGATCAAGATGACTTGAATACCGCAAGTCAAAGGAACATCGCACTTAAGTTGCAGTAAGAACTTCATTGATATATATATATATGCAGAGAACCATATGAAGTCTTACGGCTGGTCACTCCAATGAACTAGTTACCATAACTAGCATCCACGATTAACTCCGGACATCACAATGTCTCCAGCCAGTGAGAATCAGCTGCTTGGATACACCAAGGAGTATACCTCGTGCTAGTCTCGACAGAATCAATGGTGTCCAAATCCATCAATTCATCGACTAGGGATAATTCCGATACATCACAATTACACATGTAGAGATGCTCACTAGTTGTGATCCAATCACAAATTCTCTCATGTTGTGAATCATATCGTGGACATTCAGTAAATGAGTTTAAGATCTAATCAAATACATGAAAACATGTATACTCAAATAGTGAATCTTCATTTATCATATAAATGGTTCAAACATAAGGCGATTGCCTTAGGACATCTCTCATATATTACTAACACAAAGGAAACCATGTAATCTGATGATCTCTCGACAATACAACTCTTCCATACGATCCAGAGAGTCGATCTTCCGAATCGCTAAGAAATGTGCGGATTTGGTTAATCGGTCTACGATTACTCAAATCGCGTCATGGCCTCGTCGTGTCCTAGGCAGACCCACCACAAAATCCATGGTAATGTGATCCCACTTTCACTCGGAAATAGGAATCCTCTGAAGTAGTTCGGCTGGTCTCTGGTGCTCAGCCTTCACCTATTGACAAACTAGACATCTAGCTACAAAATCTGTGATGTCTTTCTTCATGTCATTCCACCAATACAAACGCCTTAAATCTCGATACATGCGGGTTCTGCCTGGGTGGATTGCAAATCGAGAGCGATGAGCCTCCTAGAGTAACTCCTCCATGACCGGGTGAGACCGAGGTACGCATAGTCTACCCCAGAAATAAATAATACCCTCGTCATCTCGGGTGAACTCAGTCTACTGTCCAGAGGTTATCTGACTGCCAATGAACTGTAAATGCTAATCACTGGCCTGAGCCTCTCGGACTCTCATCCTGATAGATTACTAAGCAACCATGGTAACAAGAATGCCCTGCTCTGTCGGTCCCTGCTCCTCAAGGCCCAACTTAGAGAAACCCTGAATCAAATCCGTGACTAAAACTCGGTAGCAAGCTAAAGTCCCTCGGGATTTCCAGCTAAGTGCATCGGCAACCACATTGGCTTTCCCTGGGTGGTACCTAATGGTACAGTCATAATCCTTTAGGAACTCCATCCATCTCCTCTGTCGGAGATTGAGTTCCTTCTGCGTAAATAGATATTTGAGACTCTTATGATCAGTGAGAATCTCAAATGTAATACCATACAGATGATGCCTCCAAATCTTCAAGGCAAAGATAATAGAGGCTAACTCTAGATCATGTACTAGGAAGTTTTTCTCATGCTCCTTCAATTGGCGAGAAGCATAAGAGACCACCCTGTTGTGCTGCATCAGTACTGCGCCTAAACCCTGGAGAGATGCATCGGTATAAAGGATGAAACCATCATCCCCTGATGGCAATACCAGAATCGATGCTGACACCAGTCTCTTCTTCAACTCCTAAAAGCTGGTCTCGTAGGCCTCTGACCACGTGAACTTCATGCCCTTCCTGGTAAGGCATGTTAACGGCATAGCAATGCTTGAGAAACCCTCAACAAACCGTCTGTAATATCCAGCTAAACCTAAGAAACTATGAACCTCTTGAACCAATTTTGGCTGCTCCCAACTGGTGACAGCCTCGATCTTCTGGGGGGCAACTGAAATGCCTTTACTAGAAACCACGTGTCCCAGAAAACTGACTGAGGGTAACCAGAATGCACATTTACTGAACTTCGCATATAGTTACTTCTGTCGAAGCTTATCCAGGACAATGTGAAAATGTTGTGCGTGTTCCTCTTCGGAACGGGAATAGACCAGAATGTCGTCAATAAAGACAATGATGAACCGATCTAGGAAATCCATAAATTCACGGTTCATCAAGTCCATGAAAACTACCGGAGCATTGGTAAGCCCAAATGACATTACCAAAAACTCATAGTGCCCATATCTGGTACGGAACATTGTCTTCTGAACGTCTGAATCTCTGACCCTTAGCTGATGATATCCGAATCGCAGATCAATCTTAGAATACACTGACGTACCTCTGAGCTAATCAAACAAGTCCTTAATATGTGGCAGAGGATATTTATTCTTGATGGTGACAACGTTCAACTGCCTATAGTCGATGCATAATTTCATTGAATTGTCTTTCTTCTTTATGAAGAGAATCGGAGAACCCCAGGGAGATACGCTAGGGCAGATAAAACCTCTGTCCAAAAGCTCTTGAAGTTGGACCTTTAGCTCATCCAACTCTTTCGGGGCCATACGATAAGGAGTTTTCGATGTCGGCGTCATCCCCGAAATTAACTCAATTGTGAACTCCACTTGCCTTTTGGGAGGTAGGCTTAGTAACTTCTCTGGAAAAACATCCGGATATTCTCGGACGATAGGAATGTCTGAGATCTGAGAGTCACCACTATCCTCGGCATTGATCAATGATAATAGAAAACCCTGACAATCATGTGATAAAAGTTTTCGAGCCTGAATCGTAGAAATGGTCGATATACCATCGTTTCTGGTGCCAGTGAAATCCCACGAGGGTTGGTTAGGAGGATGGAACGTAACCACCCTCGTCTAGCAATCCACAGTGGCATGATACATTGTTAGCTAGTCCATGCCAAGAATGATATCAAATTCGATCATGTCGAGTACCAACAAATCTACCGGAAGTATAACACTGTCAAAATCTAATGGACATCCTCTAACCTCCTGGGTGACTTCTAATTTATCCCTAGAGGGCAGAGATACCATCAATCTTTGTGACCTAAGAGTGGGTAATCTACCAATCTCTCCTAGGAATGCTCGAGAAATAAATGAAGGTGATAACCAACTACACCACAACACCATGTGAAGTCTGACCCTGATCGACAGGCTCATTCTCCGTAGATCTTTCTGGCAACTCCATCGCCAGAGATCTCAATGTCCTCTTGCGTGGCTACCATGCACCACGTCTCGGTGCGAGAGCATGCCCACCTCATTTCATATCTGTTAAATTATTACCCAATTATTACTATAGATAGAAAATCAATAATTTCACCTGTTAGCCATCTGGAGATGTCTTGTCGCCACCAAGTCCCCAATACAATCTTGTCGAATTATGACTCTAAAATATCCGAAATGCCAAATTGATAGAAATTCGTAAAAATTCGAAAATGCACAGGTTGACCTACTAAACATGGCGAACTCCAAAAACCCAAACACCCTTAGGAACTCGGAACCTATGCTCTAATACCAAATAAATTGTCACGCCCCGAGAGGGGTACTTGTCCAACGAAAATCGGACAACACCTCCCCTGTACTGCAGACAATTGAAACCTGTATACAAGGCCCATACAACCCACTATACATCGACCAACATAGCCAAAACATAGAACCACAATGCATATAATATATGGCCTCAGGCCAACAACCAAAGTACATACGAAGCCTAAAACTTCTAGACTTACCTCTTCTGCCATCTGAGCAGGAATACACAACCACACACATAACCAAAATAAATCGAAACAAAAGTCCATAAGGACATAATCAAGTACTACCAAAACAACCACGAGTATAAAGTATTACAAGTTTAAAACATAGAGTCCTAGTGATAAAAATGCGAAAAATTGAAAAGGAAATAACGGAGTCGTCAAATCAGGGGACTGACAACTGGACCCTCCGGAAGACTTCATCCTGAAATAAAATAGATATCAACGGAGTGAGTGAAACTCAATGGATATCTAATAGTGATGAATAGTAAACTATAAGTAGCAATAATAATCATGCTGGTACAGTTTCTCGATGATAAACAAAAATACATATACATACCTGAAACTGTACATACCAGAATCACCTAAGCTGACATAAAATACATCTATACAAGCAAATGTAGAATCACCAAAACAAACTACATAATACCTCCTGTATGTGCATGACAATCATATGCAACAATTAAAAGTGCAATAAGCAATGCATATAGTAAAAGCGTATGCACATGATGCAATGATCTGTGTCACCCCTGATGCCAATCAATCCACCGACATGTCATGTGTGTCGGCTGAGTGGGTAGGGTTGTGATAACTGTGCACTCTGTTGTCACTATACCTATGTGACCAAGTGGACAGGATGTTGGCAGAGTATCACCCTCCTAACTCATGTATATATATGGGGGACATACCTCGTCTCATCTCCTCATCTCACGACAAAGGAGGAATCCCTGTCTGCTACCACGTCGCAATACTAATAACCTGAGCGACCACCGTGGAGCCTTGACAGAGCAACTACACACACACACACCTGAACTACCACTAACCAACAAGTGGTTGTGTGTAGATAATGTAACTGACGATGGGCTCAACTACTAAGTAGTATCACCTCCTACCGAGGAGCCAATGATAGCCAGTCATGCAATAATGCAAGATGGTGCATGTCACTAATGCACGATACACCTATCAATCCATGGCTACCTATAGTATGTACCAATAGGAGCTCATATCAAATAACCTAAGTACATAAGTCTAGGTACACATGCGAGGTATATCCATTATTCATTCAATGCCCAGTATGTAAGGTATGCCACTACTCTAGTACTAAATAAACAAATGACAAGTATCAAAGTGACAGAGCATCAATATAATAAGCATATGAAAAGGCTACAACACATACTAGGTAGTGACATACTAGGGCAGTTAAAAGCATAGAAAACTATTACTAGCTATAGTAAATGATGCACAACAATATGACAATATCTAAAAGAAGATAAGAACAAGATGTTAGGGCAATCTCTTGCCATGATAAGGTTTTGATGTGTGTGGCAAAGGGTTTAAGTTAGTTTGTTATGTTGATTTGATATGTGCGTTGAAGTTGTGCAGAACTTAGTAATTCGCACATGGAGCCGTGGCGAGTTTCACATTTCATGACTCGGGCCTTGAGTCGGTGAAGGATAGCTTTGCAGAAGCCGTGCGCTTGGAGCATCCGAGGGACCGCCGGACGAGGAGCTTGGAGTGAAGCCGGAGGAAGTAGACTTCGAGGAACGAGACGCAAAGGAGCATTGCAGAGTCGTGCGCCTGATGCTGCCGAGGGATGTGGCCGCGAACGAAGAGAACTTCAAAGGCAAGGGACTCCGAGGGATGGGAGTGAGCGAATGTAACCCGGGAAGGGGTAGCTCTTAGGTGAAACTTGGCCATTTGGCCAAGTGTCGGATGAGTTTTCCCGACATCCGACGCCATTTCATGGCGATCGCTTCCGAGTCGATGGTTCGATCGACTGGTCTAATATGGCTGAATCAAGTTGATCAGTCGACTACCGGCATGGGTAGTCAACTGATGGCTTGATCAGTCGACTGACAAGGGATGGCAGTCGACTAATGACACTGTGCACGGGCACAGAATGGAGTCGATCTCGCGGAGCACTCGACTGATTGACATCAGTCGACTGATGGGTGCCATCAGTCGACTGATGTCAATACCGTTGGATGGAATCCAACATGGAAAGTGGTCGTTATTGGGCAACGACTACAGGATCATTCGACTGATCGAGGGCATCAGTCGACTGCTCCTGTGTCAACGGGAAGAAACCCTCTTCCTCTATAAAAAAGAAGAGGATGGGGCTTTGGGAGGCTAATGCTTGAGCTCTAAACTTCTCCCAAAGTGCCATACACGATTCCCTACTCTTCTTACTTGCTTTAATTTCATTCTATTGTAAGAAGAGAGATTGTAAAGAGGTTACCTCCACCTAGCTTTGTGCAAAGGAGAGATCTAGTGGATAGATTGCGGAGTGATTCACCGTGGACGAATCGGACCGTGGATTAGCGGCGTAGCTGTGAACTACGTTACATCTCGGTGTTTGTATTGTTTGTTCTCAGTGTTTGTTTGCTTGTCTTTATTTATTTGTATTTGCATATTCCGCTTGCGCTAATCTTTGTGTAGACGAGAAAAATCCGTAAACCAACGAACGAGAGCTATTCACCCCCCTCTAGCCGGCCGTTTTGATCCTCAACAAGTGGTATCAGAGCAAGGTTGCTTGTCACCGGACTAACCGCCGCAACAAGCTCTACATCAAAAATGGTCGGCTCAAACATTCATCCACCGAAGTTTGAAGGGGAATTCGCTTGGTGGAAGAAGCGAATGGAGGTATTCTTCGAAACCGACTTTGAAATATTATTAATTATGGAAAACGGTTTCGAGTTGCCTAGGAACGAAGATGGGGAGCCATTGGAGAAATCTAGATGGAGAAAAAGACAAAGAGAGGAGTATTTGGCAAATTCAAAGGCCAAGCACAACCTATACAATGTACTCCCTCAACAAGAAGTCAACCGGATAGGAGAGTGTGCTAGCGCCAAGGAAATGTGGGAGAAATTAATAGAGATCCATGAAGGCACATCCGAGGCAAAGCTAGCAAGGAGAGATGTCCTTCGCTCCCAATTGTCCAATATCAAACTCGAAAAGGGAGAGAAGGTAAAATCCCTACACTCTAGATTTAAGGAAATTCTAACCGGTTTGACAAGTGTAGGTGAAAAGCTCTCCAACCGAGATATGGTAATGAAGACGATAGATGTCTTTCCCCGGTCCTCAAAGTGGAGCTCCATGGTGGACTCCTTCTATATCTCGAAGAATTTAGAAGTGATCACCTTGGAGGAGTTCTTCTCAACAATGGAACTCCACGAAACGAGGCTTGAAGGAATACAAGAAGAGCCAAAGTTTCCAACTTCAAGAGGAGTAGCTTTGATAGCAAACAAGGGGAAGAAGAAGATAGAGATCCCCTCTTCCTCCGATGATGAAGCCTCTTCCTCCTCCTCCATGGATAGCACGGAAGAAGCGTATATGGTAAGGAGGGTAAGGCATGCATTAAAAGGTTTTAGATTTAATAAATCTAATGATAGGAATAGAAGACCAAGGGGGAAAATCATTTGCTACAATTGCCAAGGAGAGGGACACATAAGGGACAATTGTCCCCTCCTAAACAAGAGCAAGGAAGAGAGGAAGAAGAAAGAAGAAAAGAAGAAGAAAAAGGGGAACAAGAAAAAGGAAGAAGAAAAGAAGGCAAAGGAAAAGGGGAAGGCCAAAAATTTCAAGGCCAAGACATGGGATGACCCTTCTTCCTCTTCCTCATCTGAGGAAGAAAATGCATTTGTCACCAACCTAGCATTGATGGCATTCGACGACTTGGATTGCTCCTCCACCGAAAATGAAGAATCAAGCTCAAGTGGAGAGAGCTCAAGTGAAGGGGGAGCCTCTACTTCCTCATCCTCCTCATCAGAAGAAGAAGACATGGAAACTATGGTAACGAATGCCTCTCCTAAGAAAATAGTTTTCATAGTTTCTAGCTTAACTAGGGATTTATTTAGAGCAAAGAAGAAAAATAAGAGCATGCTAGATCAAATTAAGGACTTAGAAAATAAACTAGAAAAAGCATGCTTAAATGAAAATGAAAATATTTCTTCTTGTAATGATGATGCATGCTCACAAGAATATATGTCATTTAATGTTAGTGATGCATGTATGGATGAAAATAGGGCTCTAAGGGAAAAGGTAGATTACTTGACAAAAGCCCTAGAAAAATTCACTATTGGCTCCAACACACTGAACATGATCATAGGGAGCAAAGAGCAAGCTTTAATAAGAAAGGCCTAGGATACAAAGAAAAGAAAAATGAAAAGGCCTACAAGTGCCTAATTGCTAGGGGACAAGATAAGAAGAAAGTAATAGCTAGGAAATGGATTCCTAAGGAGTATCTAGTGAACCCCATAGGAAAGAATTTGTATTGGGTTCCAAAATCCATCCTTAAGGGTTAGAAAACCCCTAGGGTAGTCAACCATATGCAATTGACCTATATCATATTTTGGTTGACTTAGGATGGCGGGACACCATTTTTAAATAGTGTTAGGTGATGATAACATGCCTATAAATAGTTAATAATGCTTAAATCATGATGATTAATGTAATTGCTATGTATGCTTGCAATCATGATTTATGATTTTGATATTTGGCACATAATCATGAGAAATAGGGTTAAATCATGCTTTAGGTGATACTTTGCTTATTATCATGATATAATACCTAATGCATGATTATAATTTGATGAAAAACATGTATTTCATGATCATAATGTAGAATTAATTGATATATGTCTTAATGATCATGAGGATTGTTAGGTTGATACTTAACCTTGATAGAATTGCATGAATATAAATGGTTAAGTGTATACAAATACCCTCTAGGATACATCTCACACTCACAATAGGCTACCTTGATTGAAAACTTAGCATGGGCGAGATGTTAGGATGATACAAATGTCCACTAATGCCTATGGCATTTAGATGGTCATTTAAAGTATCAAAATAACAATAATAGACCAATCATGGGGAAGACTTATGTTTAATTCATAGACATATTGCCCAAAGATCATGGTTGGATATTTCATATGTTTTCAAAACAATTTCTTAATATAAAATCTATGTATTCATGTTTTGAAACAATTGGAACCAAAACTAGGTGTTAAACTTGATACTCACATGATCAAAAAACCTAGTGGTTTTTAAACCTTTTGGATTTTTGGCAAATACGTGAAAATATAATGATTTTTTATGAAGACATATTTTTCACTGATAAAGAATCTTACAAGAAGTATGTTCCCCAAATTTCATGATTTTTTGAATTTTTTAGAATTTTTAATGCATTTCTGAATTTCACCTCGGAAATCAAAATTTCTGAAAACAGTGTGCCAGTCGACTGGTAGTCTGAACCAGTCGACTGGTGATCTGATATTTCGAATAGTAAAGGCTGATTTCAGGTTTTAAAACAATTTTTGGAATTTTTCTCCTATTAGACTTTATGCCATGAGTTTATAACTTAGTGTTAATCTTTTTGATGGTGTCAAAGGGGGAGAATTGATTATGTTTAAGTAAATTATGATAGGGGGAGAAATTTGTAGAGAGAGTTTCATGGATTAAGGGGGAGTTGCATGTTGCTATATCATGTTTATGTTTACATGCTTTCTTACCTTAAAATTTTATATCAAATGTTTTTACCTAACTTAAACGGATTGTCACACATCAAAAAGGGGGAGATTGTTAGGGCAATCTCTTGCCATGATAAGGTTTTGATGTGTGTGGCAAAGGGTTTAAGTTAGTTTGTTATGTTGATTTGATATGTGCGTTGAAGTCGTGCAGGACTTAGTAATTCGCACATGGAGCCGTGGCGAGTTTCACATTTCATGACTCGGGCATTGAGTCGGTGAAGGATAGCTTTGCGGAAGCCGTGCGCTTGGAGCATCCGAGGGACCGCCAGACGAGGAGCTTGGAGTGAAGCCGGAGGAAGTAGACTTCGAGGCAAGAGACGCGAAGGAGCATTACAGAGTTGTGCGCCTAATGCTGCCGAGGGACATGGCCGCGAACGAAGAGAACTTCGAAGGCAAGGGACTCCGAGGGATGGGAGTGAGCGAATGTAACCCGGGAAGGGGTAGCTCTTAGGTGAAACTTGGCCATTTGGTCAAGTGTCGGATGAGTTTTCCCGACACCAGTCGACTGCCATTTCATGGCAGTCGACTGCTCTGAGTCGATGGTTCGATCGACTAGTCTAATATGGCTGAATCAAGTTGATCACCGATCACGGCATGGGCTGATCGATAGTTCGATCACCGACCGACAAGGGACGATCGATCGATGACACCGCAGACGCACGCAGAATGGAGTCGATCTCGTGGAGCACTCGACTGATTGACATCAGTCGACTGATGGGTGCCATCAGTCGACTGATATCAATACCGTTGGATAGAATCCAACGTGGAAAGCGGCCGTTATTGGGCAACGACTACAGGACCAGTCGACTGATCGAGGGCATCAGTCGACTGCTCCTGTGTCAATGGGAAGAAACCCTCTTCCTCTATAAAAAAGAAGAGGATGGGGCTTTGGGAGGCTAATGCTTGAGCTCTAAACTTCTCCCAAAGTGCCATACACGATTCCCTACTCTTCTTACTTGCTTTAATTTCATTCTATTGTAAGAAGAGAGATTGTAAAGAGGTTACCTCCACCTAGCTTTGTGCAAAGGAGATATCTAGTGGATAGATTGCGGAGTGATTCATCGTGGACGAATCAGACCGTAGATTAGCGGCGTAGCCATGAACCACGTTACATCTCGGTGTTTGTATTGTTTGTTCTCAGTGTTTGTTTGCTTGTCTTTATTTATTTGTATTTGCATATTCCGCTTGCGCTAATCTTTGTGTAGACGAGCAAAATCCGTAAACCAACGAACGAGGGCTATTCACCCCCCTCTAGCCGGCCGTTTCGATCCTCAACACAAGATACCCGCCTGCTACGAAGAATACCAACTGTCTTTATGCTCGTGGTCTTATCTCGTGATTGAAACCTGCATATATCATCAATTACAATTAAGTACAAACATACAACTTCTTACGAATTAACTACTACATAGTTCCTATATTCGCATCCCTTTTATTGAATATGAATTAGAAACCCCCAATCATCAAGCGTAACCCTTCTACAACATCCAACTAGGTTTAAATCATTAAACCTCTTAAGTACGCTCCACCCGAATCAATTAAACGTATCAACTCATAATTCCATTAACTTAGTGAATCATTTATACCAATCTAACTAAGTAGTTAAATTCCTCAATTTAATTAGATTAGTTAGATTAATCATATTAACTTGCATTAATCTAGTTAACAAGTTAAATAGATTCCATAGTAACTCAGATTTAGTTAATAATCCAATTAGTCCATTAATTACTCTAAAGCTAATTACTCATTTAAACCAATACCAATTAATCGATCATGCGATTTACCCTTAAACAATCAACTCAGCTATTCTGGATTCATTAAACAGTCACATAACAACTAAATATGGAAATCTAAACTACATAAGTCCATTAATTAGTTTAATCTAATTTAAACTAATTAACCGATTGAATCTAGGTTAGCTGAAAGATTAATCAGCCCTAAACCCCTCGATGCATACCTACAGTAATAGATGCTGAAAAATTTGGCATGGTTAACACCGGCGTAGGGCGTCCATTCGTGCTGGTAGAGTACACCGATGAAGGCCACAGAGGCGGCGACAAAACCCCTGGAGGCGGTGACGGTGCGGTGGTGTGAGTCGACGGCGCGCACAAGGGCTGATCCCTTTAATTGCGTCGCCTGTGTGGGTGTAGCAGAGGTGCCGAAGGTCATGTTGAATCGAGCAGATCACTAGAGGGGGGTGAATAGCAATAAAACTTTTTTGTACAAATTCGTTCGAATGGACAAATATACGCAGCGGAAAGATAAATGAAAGATAAAAGAGACAAGTAGATTTTTTACTTGGTTCGTAGCCTTCGGCTACTACTCCAAGGCCCTAGTGGTCCTTGACCACGCACGGAGGGCAAAACACTAAATAACTCCACCTCGTTGGAGGTAGGAGTTAATCAAATATAGGAAAACACTAAAAGCTTGAGGTAGAGGGACACTCCCCCTCTCCTCGTTACGATAAAACTCCGAGACAAAAAAGATGAACTGAATTAAAGCTTATACCGACAAAGAAAAATATAAACAATTTAAACCTAGAGCGTTGGAGAAGTAGAACTTCGTTGTCGGAGTGTTGTAGCATTGCGGAGGCTTTTGGAAGTTTAGAATTGAGGAGAAAACCCTAGGATAGGCCCTCCTTTTATAGCCTTTGAGCCCCTTTTCAAGAGGAACTTCAGCCAATCAAATTTGAGCACCATTCCCCTTGAAATGAGGTGATAAGCCTTGACTCCTTGAAGCTGATCCTTGACCATCAGTCGATTGATGACCATCATCAGTCGACTGATGGCAGCATCAGTCGAATGCTGACTATAGGCAGTCGACTGATAGACGACAGTCGAGTCCTCCAAGCTGGCAGTCGACTGATGCTAGCTGAAATCAAAAGTTAGCTAAACAAAAATATTATTTCGACGGCCTCCAACCATCCGATCTTGACCTAGACTACCGATGGGATGTCTTGGGTCAGATCTATGCTTAAGACTATCCTCGTAAGGAGGATATGACCTCACTTACGCTCGCACACACGAGCTTACCTCAATACTTACTGTGTCGCTTTCGCTTCCGGCCTTCCAGTCGATTCCTTCGGCTTCCTCCGAAATCACTCGAGTGTCTCTAGCCTTCAGCTTTAGCGTTGACACTTTTCTGCACACTCGATTTAGCTCGTGAGATAACAATATGAGTTTAACTTTGTATCATTTGCTATAATCAAAACTCAGGTTCGACTTAGGTGCCTACTGCACCAATAATCTCCCCCTTTTTGATCTATGGAAAATCCACATACAAAGTTAAGAAAATAATATGCATGAAGAATAATAATGTGCATAAAAAAAACATGAATAATAAAGATTAAGTAGGAGTAGTAAAAATTTTCTTCAAGTACTCCCCCTTGAGGAAACCTCCCCCTTGACCGAAGGTGAGTCTTGAAAGAAGACCTTAATCCTCCCCCTTGATGGTTGCTATTTAGGAAGAGTTTAAGTAATTAACATTACTTAAAGTTGGCCTTAGTAAAACATTTAAGTTAAGACGACTTCTTATCTTGGCCCTTTCTCCCCTTTTCTTAACGTTTGGCCATGGTATTAAAAATACGTTTAAGTTACGAGTTCTCTTAACTTGGCCTTTATTAAATAAGTTTAAGTTAAGAATTCTCTTAACTTGGCCTTTATTTCCTTTTTTTTGTTAACTCAAACAAGTTAAGTAAAAGTAAACATTTACTTAACTTTTGGCCATGTGAATAAGTAAGTTAAGAAATTTGAAATTTGATCCCTTAATTTTTTCTCCTAAGTTAAGAAATTTGAAATTTGATCCCTTAACTTTGGCCTTTTCTCTCCCTTTTGCCATATATCAAAAAGAGTGGGGGTGTGTAAAAAATGAATATATGTATTAAATTTAAAGTCCAAGCATGTTCCATATTATTTTGAAAATAATATACTGAAAATATGCTCATCTATAAAATGTTCGACTCATATTTGACTTGATTGATATGAAAGATCAACCAGTCCTTGTCAGAGTCGGTTAATATGTATGATTATACTCCATGGTTCATGGCGATGCACTAGCTCTACATCTGGAACCAGGAGTAAGGTCCTAACATCTCATGCCCATCTACATGGCTAAGTACACAAACACATTAGTCCTATGTGTTGTGAGATGTATTGGCTCTTTAAATCTATCGATGCATGATATTTAAGTTAGTAGTAATATAATTTTTAAGTTCCTATTCTACTACGCACATGCCCAATTTTCATCTTAATAGACTAAATTCGGCTTCGGGTAGGGGTTTAGTAAATAGGTCTGCCAAGTTGGACTTCGATTCGACGTATTCGAGTTGTATGGCTCCGTTGGCCACATGTTCTCGAATGAAATGATGTTTGACCTCTATATGTTTGGTCCTAGAATGATATATTGGATTCTTAGTTAGGTTAATTGAGCTAATGTTATCTACGTAAAGTTTAGTGTTTGTAAAATCTAACTTAAAGTCTCGGAGAGTGTGCTTCATCCAAAGAAGCTGAGTAACACACTCACCCATCGTGATATATTCGACTTCGGTGGTAGATAAGGCAACACAGTGTTGCTTCCTACTGCACCAACTCACTAGACTAAAGTAGAGAAGTTGACAACAATCACTCATACTCTTTCTATCAAGCTTATTATCAGCATAGTCCGAATCGGAGTATCCGGTTAGTTCGAACTCGGTAGATCTAGGGTACCAAATACCGACATTAAGTGTACCCTTTAGATATCTAAGGATATGCTTGACTAGAGTTAGGTGAGACTCCTTGGCACAGGTTTGAAACCTTGTGCACATACTTACTGCAAATAAGTTATCAGGTCGGCTTGCAGTTAAGTAAAGAAGACTCCCTATTATGCTCCTATAGTATTTTAAATCAATTGAATTTCCGATTACATCTTCTTCTATATTCACATTAGTTGTCATTGGGGTATTAATAATTTTAGCGTCTTGCATTCCAAAGCGTTTAATTAATTCCCTAGTATATTTGCGTTGATGTAGGTATATTCCATCTTTAGTTTGTTTAATTTGTAGACCTAAGAAGAAACTTAACTCACCTACTAAATTCATTTCAAATTCACTTTCCATAAGTGAAATGAATTCATTCAGTAGGATCGAGTTGGTGGTTCCGAAAATAATATCATCTACATAGATTTGGGCTATGAATAAGTCTTTACCTACGGTTTTTATGAAAAGAGTTGGGTCAACTACACCTTGATTAAATACTTTGGACTTAAGATAAACCGAAAGCCTCTCGTACCAAGCTCGAGGAGCTTATTTAAGTCCATAGAGGGCTTTCTTTAACCTAAGAACTGTTGGGATTTCTGAGCCGCAAAAACCGCTTTTTGCGTTGCAAAAACCTCAGAAGCCCGGCCACAGATCCATGCGAAGATATAAAAATAAAACATGTATGTGTTTAAAGATACTAGATCTACCTTAGATCTACAAGATGAGAGCATTACCTTCGTAGCGATGCCCTTCGCTTATCCCGCTCGTCCAAAAGCTTTGCCGGAATTCAAGAGTGTCAAGTGAACACTCCTCTATTGGTATCCACACGGACAAATGGTGGAGAAACACAACCTAGAGTGTGCTAGCACTCATGGAAGTTTCGGCCAAGGAGGTTGGGAGAGCTTGAGAGGAAGAAGATCCAAGGAAGAAGAAGATGGAGTTACCACCAAAATGAATTCTTACATCAAATGGAGAAGTGGCTGGCCACTTAACTCTTGGGGGTTACATGCATGCATGTAACTCCAAGAGCCAATGACTCTTGGTCTCCCTCATGAGGTGGCACCACATGATAAGTCCATGATGATGTGGAACACCATCATTGGCCGGCCCCCATGCCATGTCACCATGACATGGCAATTGGTCAAGTCAAAATTGACCATTCATCTTCCCTCTCAAGTCAAGTCAAACTTGACCTCTTATCTCCCATGGTTGATCAAATCTAACCATTTGATTCAAGTCAATTTGATTTAATGAATCTCTATTCATTAATTTAAATTGACTCAATGAATCAAATCTAAATTAGACTCATTCAACACTTGAATCAAATTGAGTCTAACTCAATTAGTCTAATTTGGATTACTCTTAATCCAATTTAGTTCATCCCATGAATCTAATCCTCATGGTTCATCATATGAACCTAATCTCCATCTAATTGCCCTTTGTGTGTGACCCTATAGGTTCTTGTAACGTTGACAATGCTCCTAAACCGATTTAGGAACATAAGCAATGAGTGGTATCTAGCAACACATCATTGCTACCCAAGTTACAAGAATGTTGAGCTCCAACATCACCTTTGTGACTACTAATTGTGACTCTCACAATATGTGACAATGTCCCTCTATCCTTGACATCTAGATTGACTAATTGAGGCATAGACCGTGTCATTCTCGGTACAATCTATATCTTGAACTCCAAGTAGACTCACTCTAATAAAATGAGCTCAATATCTCATATTGACTCATTTGGGCATGGCCATACACTTCGTGGTCTCACTCTATCAAGAATAACGATGTCACTCCCGTCATATAGGAGGGATAGATCCCATCTATATCACTCACATCCCTCCACATAATTTGTTACATACCCAGTAATCGTCTTTATAGTCCACCCATTTACGGGTGACGTTTGACGAAGCCAAAGTATGCAACTCCTTATGTAGGGAACCATGGTGACTTCAGGTCCAAGGACTAATAGTCATACTAATAGTCATATGAGAAAGTATATGACACTCATATAATGATCCATGATACTTTCTCATGGCAGATCTTTCAGTATACATTCTCTAATGCATACCCATGTGTCAACTTGATATCTCATATCCATGACTTGTGAGATCAAGTCATCGAGTTGACCTACATGCTAGTCTCTACGCATTAACATTGTCCCTGAATGTTAATACTTGACTAGGAATAATTAAGAGTAGTGTTCTCTATATCATCTCATTATCGATTCAACCAATCGATTGATATAGATAAGAACCTTCTACTCAAGGACGTTATTATACTTAGTTTATTTGGCACCAATACAAGTAAATATAATAACCATGCCTTTACGAATAGGAATATGATACAATAAAGTCCATACAACAATCATCACATGATTGACTTTAGGGTTTTCACTAACAATCTCCCACTAGCACTAGTTTCAATCACCGTAGTATCTAATACCCAATGGCCTAGTGTGACCATCATGCTTTTTCTGTGCCAAAGCCTTGGTCAAGGGATCTACGATGTTAGCCTCTGTGGGTACTCACAGCGCTACCATTCAAGTAAAACACGAACCCTGACTGCGATCTATAATCATCCTAGTCAGTTTGGAAGCTGGCATCGTTGTAACCCTTTACAGCTAGCTCCTCATCGCCTCCAAATATCAAGAAATATTCTTTAGTCTTTCTCAAGTACTTAAGAATATTCTTGACTGCTATCCAGTGATGCTCACCTGGATTTTACTGGTATCTACTCGTCATGCTCAAAGCATACGAGACAACAGGACGACTACACAGCATGACGTATATGATAGATCCTATAGCAGATACGTAAGGGATCTTATCCATGCAGTCTCTCTCCTCTCTAGAAGAGGGACTTTGAGTCTTCGAAAGACTCACACCATGTGACATCGGTAGAAGTCCCTTCTTGGAATTCTGCATGGCAAACCGTAGTAATACCGTATCAATATATGTACTCTGACTTAGGTCAAGCAATCTCTTAGATCTATCCCTATAGATCTTGATGCCTAGAATACAGGCTACTTCACCTAAGTCCTTCATTGAGAAGGACGTCCCCAGCCAACTCTTCATAGACTGTAGCGAAGGGATGTCATTCCCAATGAGTAGTATGTCATCCACATACAATACAAGGAAGACAACTGTGTTCCCATTAACCCTCTTATAGACACAGGGTTCATCTTCATTCTTGATGAAACCAAACTGTTTGATCGCATCATCGAATCGAAGATTCCAGCTCCGAGAAGCTTACTTTAGCCCATAAATGGACCTTTGCAGCTTGCATACATTTCCAGTATACTGTGGATCTACAAAACCCTCAGGTTGTGTCATGTACACATCCTCGAGTAAGTTTCCATTCAAAAATTCAGTTTTGACATCCATCTGCCAGATCTCATAATCGTGGTATGCTGCAATAGCAAGCATGATCCAAATGGACTTAAACATCGCCACTGGAGAAAAGGTTTCATCATAGTCAATACCATAAATTTGCTTGAAACCTTTAGCCACCAATCGACCCTTATAGGTATGCGTAAGTCCATCCATGTCAGTCTTTCTCTTAAAGACCCACTTACACCTAATGAGTTTGACCCCTTCAGGTGGATCAACCAAAGTACATACTTGGTTGGTGTACATGGATTCCATCTCGGATCTCATGGCCTCTAGTCATTTCTCAAAGTCCGGGCTCATCACAGCTTCCTGATAGGAGGTAGGCTCATTCTCAATGAGCATAACATTATAATGGTCAGACAAGAGAAATGAGTATCTCTCAGGCTGACGATGTACCCTATCAGACCTGCGAAGAGGTAGGTCTACATGAACAGGTGGTTGTTCCACAACTCTTTGTGCAACAATCTCATTATCCACAACACTTTGTGGTTCCTGTTCAACCTCCATCTCGGCCTCAGTGCTATGGTCCTTATCTTGAATTTCTTCAAGATCGAACGTACTCCCACTAGTTTTTCTAGAAACAAAATCCCTTTCTAGAAAAACCCCAGTCTTTTCCACAAACACTTTGTGCTGACTGAGAATGTAGAAGTAATATCCCTTCGTGTCCTTGGGATATCCAATAAAATAGCACCTATCGAATTTGGGTCCCAGTTTGTCTGAGACTTGACGTCGAACGTAAGCCTCATAACCCCAAATCCTCATGAAAGACATCTTGGGATTTCTCCCTATCCATATCGTATATGGTGTCTTTATCACAGCCTTGGATGGTACACGGTTAAGGGTAAAGGTTGCTATATCTAGAGAATATCCCCAAAAGGATATAGGAAGATCTGTGTGACTCATCATAGATCGTACCATATCCAATAGGGTACGATTCCTCCTTTCGGATACACCATTCCATTGTGGTGTTCCAGGAGGAGTGAGTTGGGATAAAATCCCACACTCAGCTAGATAGTCATGAAACTCATGGCTAAGATATTCACCACCTCGATCTGATCGAAGTATCTTAATACTCTTGCCAAGCTGGTTTTGTACTTCATTCTTGAATTCTTTGAACTTTTCAAAGGATTCTGATTTATGTGTCATCAGATACACATAACCATATCTACTGAAGTCATCAGTAAATGTAATGAAGTACCTATAACCACCTCTAGCAGTAACATTGAAAGGGCCACATACATCACTATGTATAAGTCCTAACAACTCTGTTGCTCTTTCGCTGTGTCCACTAAAGGGAGTGTTGGTCATCTTGCCTAAAAGACAAGACTCGCATGTCTCATATGATTCAAAATCAAATGAGTCTAGCAGCCCATCCTTATGGAGCTGATATAAGAGACTCTCATTTATGTGACCTAAGCGACAATGCCAGAGATAGGTTTGGTTCAACTCATTTGACTTGAACCTTTTGGTACTAATGTTATAGATAGGGCTCTCTAAGTCTAGAAAGTAGAGTCCGTTCATTAGAGGTGCACTACAATAGAACATATCATTTAAATAAACTGAACAACATTTGTTCTTTATTATAAATGTAAATCCTTTCTTGTCCAAACAAGAAACCGAAATTATGTTCTTAGTTAAGGCAGGCACATAACAACATTCATCTAATTCTAGTACAAGCTCAGAGGGCAAAGATAGATCATAAGTTCCTACAGCAACAGCAGCAACCCTTGCTCCATTGCCTACTCGTAGGTCCACCTCGCCCTTTGTCAATGCCCTGCTATTTCTCAGCGCCTGCACATTGGTACAAATGTGAGATGCACATCCGGTATCTAATACCCATGATGAAGAAATAGATAGATTGACTTCTATAACATTTATACTTGAAGTAGAAGTCTCACTTCTCTTCTTCTTAAGATCTTCTAGGTAAGCTTTACAGTTACGCTTCCAGTGTCCAACTTCCTTGCAATGGAAGCAAGCCCCTTCCTTGGCCACCCCTCCTTTGGGTTTAAGTTCTTTGCCTTTGCCCTTGGCTTGGGACTTTCCCTTACCTTTAGGCTCACCCTTGCCTTTCTTCTTTTGCACCATCAAAATGGAGTCAGATTTTCCCTTCTTAAGGTTGAGCTCAGCAGTTCTCAACATGCTGAGCATCTCAGGCAGTGGCTTATCAATTTCATTCATGTTGTAATTCATGACAAATTGATTGTAGCTTTGACGCAAAGACTGCAAGATTAAGTCAGTGGCCAACCCTTGGTCAAGTGGGAATCCCAATCTCTGTAGGTTTTCTACGTACCCAATCATCTTGAGTACATATGAACCTACGGGAGTCCCATCTTGCATTTTGGACCCAAACAATACCTTAGAGACTTCATATCTCTCGTGCCTTGCTTGTCCTTGATATAGTTGACGAAGATGTTCAACCATATCATAAGCATTCATGAACTCGTGTTGCTTCTGAAGCTCAGAGTTCATGGTCACGACCATTAGACATGACACATCTAATGCATCATCTTGATGCTTCTTGTAAGCATCTTTGTCAGCTCGCGAAGCAGTGGCAGGAAGTGCCTTCGGAATGGGCTGCTCCAGGACGTATAGTTTCCTTTTTTGGGTGAGAACGATTCTCAGGTTCCTGTACCAGTCCAGGAAATTTTCTCCATTGAGCTTGTCCTTCTCTAGGACAGAATGCAGGGAGAGAGTGTTCGTGTTTGTCAACATAGTTATCTACAACATACACAATGCAGAAAATTAATATCATATTCTTTTTATCATTTAATTAGGCCTTTAATCAAATGATACTCCCACTGAATTATAAGATTTTTATAGAATTTAGTTATGGATGTGGTCAAACCACATTACTAGATTCATACAAACATGCTATAATTTTTGTGGGACAAGATCCACTTCATACTAAGCCTTGAGTTAGCTTTGGCTAAATCGCCCAAGACTTAGTATGATCGGTGGGTAACACATTACCGATTACATCTCTATGCAACTCTTCTTTATAGGATCAAGACCCACATTTACAAAAGACCTTGAGTTAGCTTTAGCTAAATCGCCCAAGATTTAGTGTAAATGCGATCTTATCCTATCTTTCCAACGGTTGGAATATGCCTATAGTTCTACTCGATCCAATTGAGTTAACTAGTTTTACTCAATCTAATTGAGCTTACTCTAACCCAAGCCGTGATAGGCGGGACCAAGATTGTCCCTCCACACCCTACCAAGATAATATGCATTGCTCTGCTTTGGCAGATTCAACAACTATAAATGATCGAGGTAGTGATGGGTATCAAGGACTTGGTAGGCATTTTCGAGTTGATTCGATTAAGATCTAATCTAATCGTAATATGTATCATATACGCATTAAGGCCTTTATTATCCTACACTAGCATGCATCACATACATACAAGAAAAATATCCTAGCATGCATCATATACATACAAGCATTATTCTACTAGCATGCATCACATACATACAAGCATAACAAATATATATATATATATATATATCAACATATATACATATATATAAATTAATTGTGATTAGGTCATGACCCTACTATGATCTTCTCAAGCCAATGAGAAGATCGGACGGTCAACCTAGGGTTAGCGGCTTCTCCAAGCGCCTCCTTTGACCGCCATGTGTCGTCGGCACCCTTCTCGTAACTCCGTCTAGAAATGGACCTTCCACCGCTCCATTTTGTACATTACAAACATGAAACTCGAGTTACATTCGAGTCTAAAACTATTTACAACTAGAATTTTAAAAAGAAGAGGCACGACACGTAGGTCGCATACCCTATACAACAAGCACAATCACAAAAATGGCACACAGGCCGTATTATGAATTACAACACATTAACATCCAATCATATTAGGGTTCTTGGGCCATGACCATCACAGAATTATACATAATACTAAATTATATATTTTACAGAAAATTTCTATAATTGTTCCTATTTTTTTAATTTTATGAGTCACCTCTCCGTAACGGTCCCGCTAAGCGGTTTCCAGGTGCGATCGCGGGACAAGGCCCCTTTCGGGGATAGGGGCAGCGCCCCTACTCACAAAAATAAACTTTGTGAGTGTCCCTACTAGATCTTTCAACAACTTAAGTCGCTGTCCCAAAAACCTAAAGGGAGAACTCGCCGTTTCAGAGAGTTTTTCTCGGTGGTTGAAGCCTACAAGTGTCCCAACACTCGTTGCTTCGACTCTTCGAGTTACGTATTGCTAAAATGCAAAACGTAAGATAAATTTATAGAAACTTAAAAATATGTAATTTTTATATCTAATACAAAAACTACAAATATAAAACACATACGTGCTTCGCACGTGGCTCTGATACCACTGTTGGGATTTCCGAGCCGTAAAAATCGCTTTTTGCGTTGTGGAAACCTCGGAAGCCAGGCCACGGATCCATACGAAGATATAAAAATAAAACATGTATGTGTTTAAAGATCATAGATCTACCGTAGATCTACAAGATGAGAGCATTACCCTCGTAGTGACACCCTTCGCTTATCCCGCTCGTCCAAAAGCTTTGCCGGAACTCAAGAGTGTCAAGTGAACACTCCTCTATTGGTATCCACACGGACAAATGGTGGAGAAACACAACCTAGAGTGTGCTAGCACTCATGGAAGTTTCGGCCAAGGAGGTTGGGAGAGCTTGAGAGGAAGAAGATCCAAGGAAAAAGAAGATGGAGTTACCACCAAAATGAATTCTTACATCTAATGGAGAAGTGGCCGGCCACTTAACTCTTGGGGGGTTACATGCATGCATGTAACTCCAAGAGCCAATGGCTCTTGGTCTCCCTCATGAGGTGGCACCACATGATAAGTCCATGATGATGTGGAACACCATCATTGGTCGGCCCCCATGCCATGTCACCATGACATGACAATTGGTCAAGTCAAAATTGACCATTCATCTTCCCTCTCAAGTCAAGTCAAACTTGACCTCTTATCTCCCATGGTTGATCAAATCTAACCACTTGATTCAAGTCAATTTGATTTAATGAATCTCTATTCATTAATTTAAATTGACTCAATGAATCAAATCTAAATTAGACTCATTCAACACTTGAACCAAATTGAGTCTAACTCAATTAGTCTAATTTGGATTACTCTTAATCTAATTTATTTCATCCCATGAACCTAATCCTCATGGTTCATCATATGAACCTAATCTCCATCTAATTGCCCTTTGTGTGTGACCCTATAGGTTCTTGTAACGTTGGCAATGCTCCTAAACCGATTTAGGAACATAAGCAATGAGTGGTATCTAGCAACACATCATTGCTACCCAAGTTACAAGAATGTTGAGCTCCAACATCACCTTTGTGAATACTAATTGTGACTCTCATAATATGTGACAATGCCCCTCTATCCTTGACATCTATATTGACCAATTGAGGCATAGATCGTGTCATTCTCGGTACAATCTATATCTTGAACTCCAAGTAGACTCACTCTAATCAAATGAGCTCAATATCTCATATTGACTCATTTGGGCATGGCCATGCACTTCGTGGTCTCACTCTATCAAGAATGACGATGTCACTCCCGTCATATAGGAGGAATAAATCACATCTACATCATTCACATCCCTCCGCATAATTTGTTACATACCCAGTAATCGCCTTTATAGTCCACCCATTTACGGGTGACGTTTGATGAAGCCAAAGTATGCAACTCCTTATGTAGGGAACCATGGTGACTTCAGGTCAAAGGACTAATAGTCACATGAGAAAGTATATGACACTCATATAACGATCCATGATACTTTCTCATGGCGGGTCATTCAGTATACATTCTCTAATGCATACCCATGTGTCAACTTGATATCTCATATCCATGACTTGTGAGATCAAGTCATCGAGTTGACCTACATGCTAGTCTCTACGCATTAACATTGTCCCTGAATGTTAATACTTGACCAGGAATGATTAAGAGTAGTGTTCTCTATATCATCTCATTATCGATTCAACCAATCGATTGATATAGATAAGAACCTTCTACTCAAGGACGTTATTATACTTAGTTTATTTGGCATCAATACAAGTAAATATAATAACCATGCCTTTATGAATAGGAATATGATACAATAAAGTCCATACAACAATCATCACATGATTGGCTCTAGGGCTTTCACTAATAAGAACATGGCCAGGTTTATCCAGACTTTCGAAATCGGAGGGTTGACTAACATAAACCTCTTCTTTAATGTATCCATTCAAGAATGCTGACTTTATATTCATTTGAAATAACTTAAATCCTCGATGTGCAGCATATGCTAATAACATTCGAATGGACTCTAACCTAGCTACTGGAGCATAGGTCTCGTCGTAATCTAAACCTTCGACTTGACTAAATCCTTTAGCAACTAATCTAGCTTTATTTCTAACTACTTCACCTTTATCATCAAGTTTATTCCTAAACACCCACCTTGTTCCAATTATTGTTTTATCTTTAGGTGGTGGTACTAATTCTCATACTTCGTTCCTAGTGAATTGAGCCAGCTCTTCTTGCATTGCAATAATCCAATCGGGATCAAGAAGAGCTTGGTCAATAGTTTTGGGTTCAATTTTGGAAATCAGGGAGTTTTGACTAAGGTTTCTGTATGAGGCTCTAGTTCGAACTCCTAGACTTGGATCACCTATCACTTGGTCGATAGGATGATTCGTTTGAGTCCTAGTTTGGTTTGGGTTTGGGTTTGGGTCACCTACCACTTGGTCGATAGGATGACTCGTTTGAGTCCTAGTTTGGTTAGAGTCATCTACCACTTGGTCGATAGAATGACTTGGTTGACTTAGATTAGGATTAATACTAGACTTGATCTCCGGATCAGAGTTGAGTCTGGTATGAATCGGCTCGCTAATTGGAGTTGCCGGGGGTTTTGTAGGTTCATGTCCTTCATCAAACACTATATTGATAGTCTCCTCGACTCTAAGGGTGTCATGGTTATATACTCTATAAGCTCTACTTATAGTCGAGTATCCTAGAAAGATTCCGGTCGAAGTTTTGGATGTAAATTTCCCTAGGTAATCCATAGTGTTTAGGATATGTACCTTACACCCAAATACCCTAAAGTACTTGATATTAGGTATTTTATCATGATAAATCTCATATGAGGTCTTAAGGTGCCTCTTTACCATAAGGATCCTATTTTAGACATAGCATGTCGTACTCACGGCTTCCGCCTAAAACCTATCGGGTAGGTTATACTCGTTTAAGATTGTCCTAGTGGCTTCTTGTAGGATTCTATTTTTACGTTCTACTAGGCCATTTTGTTGTGGGGTTCTAGGGTAAGAGAACTCATGGTGGTATCCATTTAGGTTACAGAATTCTGTAAACCTATGGTTCTCGAATTCACCACCATGATCAGTCCTAAGTCTTTTGATTTTAAGATTTTGTTGATTTTCTATTAGTTTAAATAGGTTGATTAATTGATCTAGGATATCACTTTTGTGTTTAATGAACCTAACCCAAGTAAATCTAGAATAGTCATCAATTATAACTAGGCAGAATTTACTCCCATTAAGTGACTTAACTCTGTGTGAATCAAATAGATCCATGTGTAGGAGCTCAAGAACACTTTTGGTTCATTCTTGATTAGTTAGTTGATGTTGTGTCCTAGATTGTTTACCTTGTTGACAAGCATTACATATTTTATTATTCAAGTTATTGAGGTTAGGCAAACCTCTGACTAAGTCACTCTGACTCATCTTGTGGATGAGTCTTGGATGTGAGTGACCGAGTCATCGGTGCCACAACCATGATTCTTCTTGTTGTGTCATAAGACACTTGGTTGAGGAGTTAGTTAGATTAATAGTGTAAATATTGTTATTTCTGGTTCTCTTAAGGATTGTTTTAAAAGTTTTATTTGTATTAATTGTGCATTCATTTTCTAGAAATATGACCTTATAGTTATTATCACACAATTGGCTTACACTAAGTAAATTATATTGAAAATTTTCTACCAATAAGACATTTTGAATAATAAAGTTAGAGTTGAGCTCAATATCACCTGATTCGATGATTTTGAGCTTGTCGTTGTTTCGAAGGCTACCGATCCTTGTCGTTTGAATCGAAGCTTCGAAAACTTGAGTTGATCCCCGGTCATGTGTTGGGAGCAACCACTGTCCAACATCCATTGATCCTACACACAAGGTAGTTGGATCGAATATTAGATTTATTAAAGATTGGTTGAAAATTATTAACCTAAATCATCTCGCCCATGTCTACATGATCAAACATGTTAACCCTATATGTTCTTGTGAGATGACTTTCAATTTTACTTGAATTAAATTTAATGATTTGAACACTTGTCAACCTTGCGTTAGATTCAGATTTGACCTTAGGCTCATCAAGTCACCTTTTCAAGATCATGGCTTCCAGGTCGTGGCGAGGTACAGAGGCCTTCTTTGATCAGAACAATGACCACTTCCTTAGACAAAGACATTTTCAAGAAAATAGAGACTTGACTCACCTAAGACCACTTCCTGGTCTAACTAGTCTAGGATACGGCGAGGTAGCTTCAACTAGTTTCACTTGGTCAAGTGCACCGAACTAGATACGCCTTATCTAGCCCGAATACACAAGACTCTGCTTTCCTAGCGTACTATCATCTCGCTGCGTCCTGGTACTATGTTATCAAGTATTGACGAGTTATAGTCCTATCTAACCATTCTAAAAAGAAAAATCAAACTAAATAAAGAACCTAAACATGCAATTTCTAAGTTAAAATACAAACAAATTTTGTACTGGCTCCCCCTGGACCGTTGAATCAGTTCGGTCTCTCCACATAGTGGATTTGGTCCTTGGGAACCCAGTACTGGTTCGATCCTAAGTTTGAAATCAAGGCGGTCTTAGGGACCCATTCTTGGACATGTTTTTTATGTCGACTTACAATCGACATATACGACTTGTTGGTCGTATTTGAGCTAAACCCTAGTCCGACCTTGTTGTACACGACCCTTTGCGATCCAAGTAGGAGGTCAACTCCTTTGGATCCCAAAGTAAACCTTTCCAACGTGTTCCTAAGATCTTTGACTTGACTTTTCAAGAGTGAGTTCTCAACTTCGAGCTTTTCAACCCGAGTTGAGTCCTCCTCTCGAACTCGACTAGTCGAAGAGGTTAGGGAGACCTCGCGTTTGAGGAGTTTAACTTCCTCAACCAGGGTCTCAACCTTGGACTCGGACTTAGCTAATTTCCTAGTTAAGAACTTAATTGCACTATAAAGCATACTAATAAGGGATCGACTTACCTTGAGTGTATCTTTTGAACCGAATCGTATCCGTGGCTTATCTTGAATAGCGCTTCGTAGTCCGACTCGTCTTCGGTTTCCGATTCATGTTCAGGTTCCGACTCCGTCTCTGGTTCAACCGGTTTAGCCATGAGGACACGATCATCATCTTCTTCCTCGGATGCTTCTTCCCATGTAGCGTTGAGTGCCTTTTTGTGTTTTGGTGATTTGCTCTTGAGTTTTAAGCATTCGGACTTGATGTGTCCAAACCTGTTGCATTCGTAACACCTAATATTAGAACTTTTAGGCTTACCTTCGCTAGGTCGAGTGATGGTTCGCTTTCGGCCCTTGACTATCCTTCGAACTAGGTTGACTAATTCGGCCTCCATTTTCGGGTCGACCTCCGAATCCGACTCATCTTCTTCTTCCTTCGGGGGTGGCTTGCTCACGGTTTTCTTCCTCAAACCTGCAAAAAGTGCTATACCCTTCTCGGGTTACGAGTTAGACTGCTCATGAAGTTCGAAATCGGAAAATAACTCATCTAACCTAAGTTTTGAAAGATCCTTGGAGACCTTGTAGGCATCGACCATGGATGCCCACAAGGTAGTCCTAGGAAAAGAGTTAAGAACATACCTAATAAGGTCACGGTTTTTGACCTTTTGCCTGATCGCGTGTAGGTTATTTACTATGTCTTGAACGCGAGCGTGAAGTTGCGTCGCCGTTTCATGTTTCTACATTTTTAGATTATATAATTTATTAAACAAAAGATCGCGCTTACATACCATGGCTTCATCGGTCCCTTCGTGTAGCTCCACTAATTTTGTCCAAAGATCCTTTGCGCTGATGAAGGGGCCGACGTGATTAAGCTCCTCCTTGGACAAGCCACATCGGAGGATTTGAGTCGCCTTGGTGTCGGCTTCGACTTGTCTTTTTTTAGCATTGGTCAATTGGTCATAATCCAAAGATTCACCCACTTCGTTAGTTGGAAGTGTGAATCCCATTTGGATTATGATCCACATCTTGATTTGGGTCTTAGGAAAACACTCCATCCGACCCTTCCAATAACGGAAGTCATCTCCATTGTAAAATGGAGGTCGGACGGTGCTAAAACCCTCGAGATGGGCCATTGATACAAAAACAAACAAGAGAATGAAGACGAAAAAACCTAACAATAACACAAACAATTGAAATGTACCAAGACTCGCGTCTTGGATTAGTAGTGCAGGAGAAAAACTAAGCGAATGAAATAAATTTGAAAAAAAACAGAATAAAAAGGGAAAAAAAATCTGTAAAGAAGCTAGATTGGTGGTTTCACCAAATCTTAGCACCCCCGGCTCTGATACCAATTGTTGGATCGAGCGGATTGCTAGAGGGGGGGGTGAATAGCGATAAAACTTTTTCGTACGAATTCATTCGAATGGACAAATATACGCAGCGGAAAGATAAATGAAAGCTAAAAGAGATAAGTAGATTTTTTACTTGGTTCGTAGCCTTCAGCTACTATTCCAAGGCCCTAGTGGTCCTTGACCACGCACGGAGGGTAAAACACTAAAGAACTCCTCCTCGTTGGAGGTAGGAGTTAATCGAATACAGGAAAACACTAAAAGCTTGAGGTAGAGGGACACTCCCCCTCTCCTCATTACAATAAAACTCCGAGACAAAAAAGATGAACTGAATTGAAGCTTATACCGACAAAGAAAAATATAAACAATTTAAACCTAGAGCATCGGAGAAGTAGAACTTCGTTGTCGGAGAGTTGTAGCATTGGGGAGGCTTTTGGAAGCTTAGAATTGATGAGAAAACCCTAGGATAGGCTCTCCTTTTATAGCCTTTGAGCCTCTTTTCGAGAGGAACTTCAACCAATCAAATTTGAGCACCACTCCCCTTGAAATGAGGCGATAAGCCTTGACTCCTCAAAGTTGATCCTTGACCATCAGTCGACTGATGACTGTTAGGGCAATCTCTTGCCGTGATATGGTTTTGATGGTGTGGCAAAGGGTTTAATTTAGTTTGATATGTTGATGTGATATGTGCGTTGAAGTCGTGCAGGACTTAGTAATTCGCACATGGAGCCGTGGCGAGTTTCACATCTCATGACTCGTGCCTTGAGTCGGTGAAGGATAGCTTTGCGGAAGCCGTGCGCTTGGAGCATCCGAGGGACCGCCGGACGAGAAGCTTGGAGTGAAGCCGGAGGAAGTAGACTTCGAGGCAAGAGACGCGAAGGAGCATTGCAGAGCCGTGCGCCTGATGCTGCCGAGGGACGTGGCCGAGAACGAAGAGAACTTCGAAGGCGAGGGACTCAGAGAAATGAGAGTGAGCGATTGTAACCCAGGGAAGGGTAGCTCTTAGGTGAAACTTGGCCATTTGGCCAAGTGTCGGATGGGTTTTCCGACACCACGATCGCCATGTCATGGCTCTCGAGTCGAGTGAGTTCGACCGTATACGATCGATCGATTGTGGCCAGTGATCGCCATACGTGGGCCGATCGCGAGACATCGATCATTCGAAAGCGTGATCGATCAAAAGGGTTTCGGCCACAGAACCGTTCGTAGCCGACTGGGCAGTCGACTACGGAGGCAGCAGTCGACTGATGAGGTCCATCAGTCGACTGCCAAGAGTTCCGTTGGACTACAACGGTCGGGATCCGACGTGTTCGGAGGCCATTGTAGTGACGGCAGTCGACTGCCAAGGGCGGCAGTCGACTGATGGCGGCAAACGGGAAGAAGTTAGCCCTCTCTATAAAAAGAGAGGGTGTAAGCCTTTGAGAGGCTAATGCTCATACTCCAAACAATCTTCCTAGTGCCCCACAAGCTCTAAACTCTTCTTACTTGTCTTTACTTCAATCCTATTGTAAGAAGAGTGATCTTGGTTGTAAAGGTTACCTCCACCTAGCTTTGTGCAAAGGAGAGACCGATAGTGATTGGTTTTGGTGGAGTGATTCACCGTGGACGAATCGGACCGTGGATTAGCGGCGTAGCCGTGAACCACGTTATATCTCGGTGTTTGTATTGCTTGTTTATATTTTACTTGTCTTTACTTATAGTTGTATATTCCGCTTGCGCTAACGTTTTGTAGACGAGCAATTTACGACGTCCAACATACGAGGGCTATTCACCCCCCCTCTAGCCGGCCATATCGATCACCTACAAGTGGTATCAGAGCCGAGGTTGCTTGTCACCGGACTAACCGCCGCAACAAGCCCTACATCAAAAATGGCCGGCTCCAACATCCATCCTCCGAAGTTTGAAGGAGAATTCGCTTGGTGGAAGAAGCGAATGGAGGTATTTTTCGGAACGGATTTTGATATAATGATTACAATGGAATCCGGTTTCGTTTTGCCTAGGGATGAAGAAGGGAAGCCAATAGAGAAATCTAGGTGGACCAAGAGGCAAAGAGAGGAGCACCTTGCAAACTCCAAAGCCAAGCACCATCTCTACAATGTGCTCCCTCAACAAGAGATCAACCGAATAGGAGAATGCCTAAGCGCCAAGGAGATGTGGGAGAAGCTAATTGAGCTTCATGAAGGCACATCCGAGGCAAAGCTAGCAAGGAGAGATCTCCTCCGCTCCCAACTATCCAACATCAAATTAGAAAAGGGAGAAAAGGTAATTTCTTTGCATTCTAGATTCAAAGAAATTTTAAATGGACTAACAAGTGTAGGTGAGAAGCTATCAAACCGGGATATGGTAATGAAGGCCATAGATGCCTTTCCCCGGTCCTCAAAGTGGAGCTCCATGGTGGACTCATTCTATATCTCAAAGAATTTAGAAGTGAGCACCTTGGAGGAGTTCTTCTCAACAATGGAACTCCACGAAACTAGGCTTGAGGGAATACAAGAGGAGCCTAAAATTCAACCCTCAAGAGGAGTAGCACTATTGGCAAGTAAGGGGAAGAAGAAGATGGAAATCACCTCCTCCTCCATGGATAGCACCGAAGAAGCCTACATGGTAAGGAGGGTAAGACGTGCATTTAAGAATTTTAGATTTGATAAATCTAATGATAGGATGAGAAGACCAAGGGGGAAGGTCATATGCTATAATTGCCAAGGAGAAGGGCACATAAGGGACAATTGTCCTCTCCTAAACAAGAGCAAGGAAGAAAGGAAAAAGAAAGAAGAAAAGAAGAAGAAAAAGGGGAGCAAGAAAAAGAAGGAAGAGGAGAAGAAAACAAAGGAGAAGGGAAAGGCTAAGGCTCTCAAGGCAAGGACTTGGGATGACCCATCCTCATCCTCCTCATCATCATCGGATGAGGAGAATGCTTTTGTCACCAATTTGGCCTTGATGGCCTTTGATGACTTGGATTGCTCTTCATCCGAAAATGAAGAATCATGCTGTATTGGGGTGAGCTCAATTGAAGGGGGAGCTTCCACATCCTCCTCATCCGAAGAAGAGGACATGGAAACTATGGTAACAAATCTAACCCCTAAGAAAATAGTTTCCATGGTTTCTAGCTTAACTAAGGATTTATTTAGGGCAAAGAAGAAAAACAAAAGCATGCTAGATCAAATTAAGGACCTAGAACAAAAATTAGAAAAGGCATGCTTAAATGAAAATGATAATATTTCTTCTAGCTTAAATGATGATGCATGCTCACATGATTATATGCTTTTAAATGTTAATGATGCATGCATAGAGGAAAATAGGGCATTAAGGGAAAAGGTAGATTACTTAACCAAAGCCCTAGAGAAATTCACTATTGGCTCCAACACATTGAACATGATCTTAGGGAGCCAAAGAGCTAGCTTCAACAAAAGGGCCTAGGCTACAAGGAAAAGAAAAATGAAAAAGCCTACAAATGTCTTATAGCTAGGGACAAGATAAAAGAAAGCAATAGCTAGAAAATGGATCCCCAAGGAATATTTAGTGAACCCAATAGGAAAGAATCTATTTTGGGTTCCAAAATCCATCCTTAAGGGTTAGAATAACCTAGGGTAGTCAACCATATGAACTTGACCTATATCATAATTTGGTTGACTCGGGATGACGGGACAACATTTTTAGATAGTGTTGGGTGATGATAACGTGCCCATAAATAGGTAATAATGCTTAAATCATAATGATTGATGTAATTGCTATGTATGTTTTAAATCATGATTTATGATTTTGAAATTTGGCACGTTATCACTAGAAATAGGTTTAAATCATGCTTTAGGTGATAATTTGTTTATTATCATCATATAATACCTAATGCATGACTATTATTTGATGGATACATGAGTTTCATGATCATAATGTAGAATTGATTGGTATATGTCATTATGATCATGTAGAATGTTAGGTTGATACTTAACCATGATAGAATTGCATGAATATATGGGTTAAGTATATACAAATACCCCCTAGGATACATCTCACACACACTATAGGCTAACTTGATTGCAAACTTAGCATGGGTGAGATATTAGGATGATACAAATGTCCACTAATGCCTATGGCATTTAGATGGTCATTTAAAGTATCAAAATAGCAATAATAGACCAATCATGGGGAAGGCTTATGTTTAATTCATAGACATATTGCCCAAAGATCATGGTTGGATATTTCATATGTTTTCAAAACAATTTCTTAATCTAAAATCTATGTATTCATGTTTTGGAACAATTCAAAGCAAGACTAGGTGCTAAATTGGATACTAACATGCTCAAAAACTAGTGGTTTTTCAAGTGTTTGGATTTTTGGCAAAAACAAGAAAATATAATGAGTTTTCATGAAAAACTATTTTTTTATTGATAGATATACTTAAAAGAAATATGTTCCCCAAATTTCATGATTTTTAGAATTTTCTGGAATTTATAATGCATTTAAATTTCCGTAAAATCGAAATTTAGATTCTTTAGCGATCAGCCATCTTGATAGCGATCATTGGTGGCCTGTAAATCAGAATATTGAAGGCCGAATTCAGTTTGTAAACCTACAACAAGTGGTAGAAATATACTTAATGCCATCAACAAGTGGTACCCAATTTTAAATCAACTTGTCATATTTTTCCTTTATTATACTTGATGCCATGAGCTTATAACTTAGTGTTAATTTTTTTTTATGGTGTCAAAGGGGGAGAAATAATTATGTTTAAGTTAATCACTTTAGGGGGAGAAATATATTGTAGGGGGAGAAATATATGATAGGGGGAGAAAATTTGCATAGAGAGTTTCATGGATTAAGGGGGAGTTGCATGTTGCTATATCATGTTTATCTTTACATGCTTTCTTACCTTAGAATTTATATCAAATGTTTTTACCTAACTTAAACGGATTGCCACACATCAAAAAGGGGGAGATTGTTAGGGCAATCTCTTGTCGTGATATGGTTTTGATGGTGTGGCAAAGGGTTTAAGTTAGTTTGATATGTTGATGTGATATGTGCGTTGAAGTCGTGCAGGACTTAGTAATTCGCACATGGAGCCGTGGCGAGTTTCACATCTCATGACTCGTGCCTTGAGTCGGTGAAGGATAGCTTTGCGGAAGCCGTGCGCTTGGAGCATCCGAGGTACCGCCGGACGAGAAGCTTGGAGTGAAGCCGGAGGAAGTAGACTTCGAGGCAAGAGACGCGAAGGAGCATTGCAGAGTCGTGCGCCTGATGCTGCCGAGGGACGTGGCCGAGAACGAAGAGAACCAAGGCGAGGACTCAGAAATGAGTGGCGATTGTAACCCGGGAAGGGTAGCTCTTAGGTGAAACTTGGCCATTTGGCCAAGTGTCGGATGGGTTTTCAGACACGGTCATTGCCATGTCATGGCGATCGGCTGCTGAGTCAGTGAGTTCGACCGGTATCATTGGGGATTGGTGCGTGATCGGCGCCATCGTACATCGTGATCGATTGCCAAGACCATCGATCATTCGAAAAGCGTGATCGGTGATCAAGGGTTTGACCCGCGAGAACCGTTCGTAGCCGCGGTAGGCGATCGACTACGGAGGCATCGATCGGCCCGATGAGGTCCATCGATCGCGCCAAGAGTTGATTGGACTACAGCGGTCGGGATCCGATCGTGTTCGGAGGCCGTTAGTGGCATCGTGATGGCGGGAAGAAGTTAGCCCTCTCTATAAAAAGAGAGGGTGTAAGCCTTTGAGAGGCTAATGCTCATACTCCAAACAATCTTCCTAGTGCCCCACAAGCTCTAAACTCTTCTTACTTGTCTTTACTTCAATCCTATTGTAAGAAGAGTGATCTTGGTTGTAAAGGTTACCTCCACCTAGCTTTGTGCAAAGGAGAGACCGATAGTGATTGGTTTTGGCGGAGTGATTCACCGTGGACGAATCGGACCGTGGATTAGCGGCGTAGCCGTGAACCACGTTATATCTCGGTGTTTGTATTGCTTGTTTATATTTTGCTTGTCTTTACTTATAGTTGTATATTCCGCTTGCGCTAACGTTTTGTAGACGAGCAATTTACGACGTCCAACATACGAGGGCTATTCACCCCCCCTCTAGCCGGCCATATCGATCACCTACAATGACCATCATCAATCGACTGATGGTAGTATCAGTCGAATGCTGACTGTAGGCAGTCGAGTCCTCCAAGCTGGCAGTCGACTGATGTTAGCTGAAATCAAAAGTTAGCTAAATAAAAACATTATTTTGACAGCCTCCGACCGTCCGATCTCGACCTAGACCACCGATTGGATGTCTTGGGTCGGATCTACGCTTAAGACTATCCCCGTAAGGAGGATACAACCTCACTTACGCTCACACACACGAGCTTACCTCGATATTTTCTGTGTCTCTTTCGGTTCCGGCCTTCCACTCAATTCCTTCGGCTTCCTCCGAAATCACTCGAGTGTCGCCCGACCACCGCGGCTTCCTCCGGGTGTCGCTAGCCTTTAGCTTTAGCATTGGCACTTTTCTGCACACTCGATTTAGCTCGTGAGATAATAATATGAGCTTAACTTTGTATCGTTTGTTATAATCAAAACTCAGGTTTGACTTAGGTGCCTACTGCACCAATAGGTCGGACGCAGGGCTGGCGGCGTTGGAGCTGGTTGATCGCTACTAAGGAGGGTCGCGCAGTTCTGTCATGCGTGGAGCAACCGAACGGGGTGGCGTCAAGATTGAATGGCGGCCGCGAGCTGCGTCGTTGGGTTGGACACGAGAGAGGGGAAAACAAAGAAGGGAGGTTGCAACGAGAAGCGGATTTGTGAGAAAGAGAGGTTCGCGAGGAGGAGTCGTCGAGGCACGGTGGAGAGGGAGTTATCACAAATGGGAATCGCTTGGAATAAAATCACGATGAGGAAACAAGGAAAAAGAAAATTCAACTGTGCATGAGAAGGTAATCAGGGTAATAGGAATAGTAAACTTAGGTTAATTAAACCTATTAAATAATCTAAACAGACCCTTTAAAAGTTTATTTTTTTTATCCCCGTAAATATCCCATACAAGCCTCGTTTAATTACAAACAAATTCTAGAAAAATTTCTAAAATTCCAAAAATAATTCCTAGGATTATTTTTCCTAAATTTTGGTCATTTAATTTAGTATTTTAAATTTCCGTATTTAATAGAGACAAAGGACGATCGAGCTGGAGACGAGCTGAGTAGGATGTCAGAGTCTAAGCAACAGGATGTCAGAGCGGAGATGAGTTCAGCAGGGCATCGGAGTTTAAGCGGTAGGATATCAAAGTGGAGAAGGGAGTCGGAGCGGCAGGATGTCAGAGACTAACCAGCAGGAGTCGGGGCGGCCGGAAGCGGAGAATTTGCCAGAGTAGGGGAGTCGGAGCAGAGGAAACGTCAGGAGCGGACGAATCACCAGAAGAGAGGAGTCGCGTGGATTTTTAGGGGAAATCGATGGTGGGGAGTTTTTTTACGTATCTTAGCGACGAAATATATTATTTCGTCGCTAATATGATGATTAGTAGCGACGAAATAATATATTTCGTCGCTAGTATATATTATTTTAGTGATGAACATTTAAATGTTCATCGCTAATATTTTTATATTAGCGATAAACAATACATATCGGCGCAAAAATAGGCACATCAGTCAACTGGTGGTATACACCAGTCGACTATTGATAATTTCGCCGACCACAAAATCTAGTTTACTCGACTAACCAATCGACTTAATAGTTTGTGATATATATTTATTTATTTCGTCAATAAGTATCAATCGACTGGTGATATATACCAGTCGACTATTAATATTGGCAACGAATTAATAAATATCATCGCTAAACTTAAATATATTAGCGATGCAATATAAACTTATATATAGAATTAGAGAACTAGGCATCATATATCAAGCTCCCCAAAGCCCATCTTATAGAACTTGAGTGTTTTTGCCTATTAAGCTCGACTCCAGTTGACTGTTGCATATCAACAGTCGACTGCTGCCACTATTGACCGAATCTAATGGCTTTTGGTGAAACCTGATTGTGATCATCACAACTCAACAACCACTCGATCAGTTGACTGCTTATAACAATAGTTGACTATCCAATTCACCAGTTGACTGGCAAACAATTTGTGCCCTGGCTACTTAAGTCAAGTCAACTACTATACACTAGCAGTCGATTAGTATCAACCACTAGTTGATTGCCACAGCTTCTGTTGAGTAGCCGACCCACAGTTGACTACTTGACCAGTCGACTAGGTCATAACTCCAGTCGATTGATCAAGTCTTCTAGACTCTCGAGTGTTGAACACTCGAGACCAGTCAACTGGTACACCTCAAGTATGATTAATTCATAATTGAAAACATACCATAAGCTTAAACTAAACCTTCTAGCTTCTCCATTGGCCTTACGCCTCCGAGATTCCTCCAAGTCCACGACTCCTTCATCCTCGCGCTTTCCTTCAAAAGTTTCCTTCGGTTTCGTCATGTTTTGGGTTCCTGCTTTGCCAAGGTTCACTTGAACTTTACGCCGCCGAAACTACATGCTTGAACTTATGCTGCCAAGACCTCACCTTTGACTTCATTGCCATGATTCACTTGGACTTATTCCACAAAGACTACATTCTTAGACTTATGTTGCCAAGTCCACATTCTTGGACTTCTTTTGTCAAGACTTCACCTTTGAATTTTCCTTATTAAGTCTTTACACTTGGACTTCCTTTGTCAAGATTCACACTTAGACTTTCTTGTCACTTAAACATTCATGTTAGATCACAAAAATTGTCTAACTATAAATGACTATTCAAATATTAAAATATATTAACACTTAGTCATTCTTGCACCAATAATTTTCAGAGATTTTATTATATATATATATATATATATATATATATATATATATATATATATAAAGTGAATCAAATGAAAGTATATGTTTGCTGGGGAGGTTAAGATCACTTGTGAAAGAGGGAGGGAAGGTAAAATAACAATATTATAACTATAGGAAAATTATAAAAATAGTTTCTAATATGGGTGTAATTGATTTCTTTAGTGATCAAGAACAAACATATAACCTTGTAAAATTTGAAGGAATACAAATGACGATGAATTGGCACGACTAAGGTTGATGGATATTTCAATAACTTGAGATATTTGGAGACTAGTGAAGGATGGAGTGGTGTTATATGTTGGTGCAATCGGCCCAGGTCACGATTGACCGGACTCGAGAGATATTTTGATGTTTGACATGGAAGTTTGACATCGATGTTTGACATTGATGTCTGATAATATTTTGGGGAGATTGTTGGCACAATCGACCCGGGTCATGATTGACCGGACTCGAGTTTGACTCGAGGGGGATTTTGATGGTTGACTGGAGTTGACCATGTCATGAAAAGTCCAAGCATGGGTCTTGGCAAGGAAAAGTCCAAGCATGGGTCTTGGCATGGAAAGTCCAACATGGGTTGGCAAGGGAAAGTCCAAGCTTGAGTCTTGCCATTTGAGAAGTCCAAGGGATTTGATATTGGCGGCGTAAAGTCCAAGCGGGAGTCTTGGCAGCATAAGTCCAATGGTTGGTGGCGTAAAGTCCAAGCGATGTCTTGGCAGCATAAGTCCAATGTGCCTTGGCGGTGTAGACACCGTTAGCATGACATAGCCGATGGAAGCACCTGAAGGCTAGCATATAGATGAACAAATCATGGATGACTTGGAGGGATCCGATAGGCACGAGGCTGACGGAGGTGGCTAGAAGACTTAGGTCTAGGCTAAGGGTGGTCTAGCAAGTATGGGGGAACCATACTTGGGTTAAAACCTCATGTTTGAGGTGTATCAGTTGACTGGTGCTATGTGACAATCGACTGGTGTAAGTCAACTAGGGTTTGACTGTGGGGAGTGCCCTAGCAGTCGACTACCAGAGGTGGCCAGTCGACTGATTGGGCGAGGAGTCAACTGATCTTATGATCAGTCGATTGGTGCTCGATATTTCGGGCACAGAATGGAGTCTGACTCGACTGCTGGGGTTAGTAGTCGAGTGAAGGCTCGATCAGTCGACTGATGGACATGATCAGTCGACTGATGTCCTATCCGTTGGACTTTTCCAGCGTTGATTACACCATTGTCTCACAGCAACAGTGTCATCAGTCGACTGATGGTCCCGATCAGTCAACTGATAGGCGATTTCTAGCCCAGGGAGTAGCTTTAAATGGAGCATGTGGAGGAGGTTTGGAGCAGCATTTTTTGAGGGCTTTTAGGGCGATTTGTTGCTGCAAATCAAGGTCACCAAGTGCAATTCAAGCAACCACAAAGCAAGCATCCAAAAGCACAATTGTAAAGTATTTTTCTTTACTTGTATTATATTTCATTAGTGTAATTGCTTGTATTTATTGTATTACTTAGTGTAATCATTTGTATGAGGTTTCTCCACCTCCGACTTATGTCGAGAAGGAGTTATTGTGATTAGTAGTGCGTGTTTGCATTGCTAGGGCTTTTAGAAACCGATCCGTGGAGTATGAACCATTCAGTTCCGAACCACGTTATATTTCATGTTGTGAATTGTGTTTGTCTTGTTTCGTTATTGCTATTATTTCTATTTCCGCTGCGCTAATGAGATTTGTAGACGAACACGGAATGAATTCCATCGACGTATCAAAACGAGCTATTCACCCCCCTCTAGCGGTCACCGTTTCCTCTACAATTGGTATTAGAGCTAGGAGCTCTTCTACGGACTAACCGCCGAGAGCAAACCGCTAGAGGAAGAAGATGGAGATTCAAGAGAAGTTGGGATGAGATATCAACACATCGGTCCCTTACGCACTATATGGACGTGAAGGCTTAAATTCTTGGAAGAGAAGAATCGAAGATTTCATCATGATGAGAGACTTTGAGGAATGATCTTTTTTGATGGAAGGATTTGAATATCCAAAAGGACCAATGGGAGGATCCTCAAGAAAAAGAGTTGGAGTGAGGAACAACTCGAAAGATTCGAGAAAAACATCAAGGTAATAAATTTTTTGATTGATTTAATACCTAACAATATCTTGTGTATGTTAGGTAATTATATAGATGCCAAGGAGCTATGGAGCCAAGTGGCTAAGCTCCATGAAGACCCATCACCGGCTCAAGAAGAGGAGGCCGAAGATGAATCCTCATCCTCACAAGCGAGTGAGGATTCGGAAGTTGATAGGGAGTCAACCTCCGAATCGGTGGAACAAGTGGGAGAGGAATTGGAAGAGGTGGAAGAAGCCTCCACCTCTAGGATTGAGGGGGAGGAGAGAATTCTCACACCGGAACAACCTCAAGAGGAGTCATCTATCTCCGGGAGAGATGAAGAATCCACTCCGTCCACCACAAATACCCTAGGTAACTCAAACATATGTGTTAATAATAAAATGCATATAATATATTTTGAGTGTAGGAAATCCGGACACTACAAGAGTAAGTGTCTAAAAAGAATAAGGAAAACTCCACCGGTGCCTAAGAGTCAAGAAAAGTCAAAGGATGTCGGTGTCCCCACCAAGAAGAGCAAGGAGCACGTGGTGTGCTTCAAATGTCGACTACCGGGTCATTACCGGAGTCAATGCCCAAAGGGGGAGAAGAAAACTCAAAAGGGAGTTTCACAAGTAGGGGGAGCCTCTAAGGTAAACCCTAAGGTATATTGTAATGCTCCTTCTTTAGTTAATAGACAAAAGCATGCTAGGAATTTCAATTCACTTGCCATCTATCATGAAAAACATGCTAAAAATAATAAATACTTTTGTTTAGGAGCTAAGAATATTCATTTTGAAAATAAGGAGAAATTTGGGACTGATGTCCCTAAAAATATTTTACCTAGGACAAGTATTAAGAAAATTGAGGACCACCTAGGTTTTAACCCTAAATGGACTAGGCATATACCTAGAAAGAACAATGCTCAAAGATTACATCAAAATTCAAAAATTGGGCAATTAGAAAAAGAAAATCTAGCCTTGAGGTCAAGGCTTAAAAAATTAGAGAAGACCCTCAAGAAAATGCAAAGTCAATTTCAAGGATCAAGTGATAAAAAATCTAGGTCTAGGAGTCAAAGTCAAAGATCTAGAAATCAAAAGTCAACCAAGGGCAAGCCTAAGCCTAAGATGACTTATCATAATGTTCCATTTGATTATGGAACTAAACCTAGGTCTAGGAAGACCAAGGTCAATAGGGAAGTCATCCCTAAGGTTGACCAAGGTAGGTGTCTAGTGGCTAGGATTTCGAAGAAACCTAGGGAGGCTACT
Organism: Wurfbainia villosa; assembly: GCA_025175895.1. Lineage (NCBI taxonomy): Eukaryota > Viridiplantae > Streptophyta > Magnoliopsida > Zingiberales > Zingiberaceae > Wurfbainia > Wurfbainia villosa. The sequence goes on from CM046008.1 coordinate 5,741,161, forward strand.
AAGAAGGTTACAAGGGGAGTTACCCCTAGAGTTAACCATGACAAGACTCAAATGACCAAGACTAATAAGCCTAGAAGGGTCATTAGGAAGATATCTAGGGAGGTCATCCCTAAGGAATACCTAGTAAATCCTAGGAGCTCAAATAGGTTTTGGGTTCCTAAGACCGTGATCGATTGTCAACTTTAAATGGATGGGTAGTTAACCTAACAATGGTAAAGGTGACACTTTAGGATATTTTCAAGGTTATGGATACCTTGGAAATAGATTTGATCTATAATCCTAAAAGATTTTAGGATGTGCCAATATATTTTTAGAATTATGAAAAATCAATTAAATTGACACAATTTTGATTTAGAGGTCATAGTGTGCCATTTTGAGGTTTTGACATACTAGGGAGAAAAGTGATAATATGGCAAAATATACTTAATCAAATGACAACTAATATTGAAATTTAGGTATTCTTATACCTATACTTTTTATATATCATGCTTTGTTTGCCATATAACATGTCATGGCATCATATTTATTTTTAATATGTCATGATCATGTTTAGGATTAAGGTTTAATGTCATGTATTTTTAGATTATATCATATGTCATGACATCATGATCATTGACCATGCTTAATTATGTTATCATTTATGCCATGATCATTCATGCATTTAATTTGATTAAAATTGATTCAAGGATAATGGCATGACTTGAAGTCTCATTTATAAGGGAATCAAGTAGAGTTGCCTTAGAGAATGCATGAAACCCTAAATTAGGAGAACAAAACTCATATCTCACATCACATTGACTTTTGTGTGTTTTATACACCCTAGATATATGTGAGATGTTAGGATATAAGTTGAGTTCAAGATGCATAGTTTTTGCATCTAGATGAACTAAAACTCATTTTATCTTAATAGTAGATCATTGGGAAAGCTTGTGTACAAGTCATGTACATTGAGCCTAAGGAATATGATCCAATATAGGTTTTCAAAATTATTTTAAAATCCTTTTAGAAAATCTTGGTAAAGTCTATCTTTTGATAGCAATCACCATTGATGAAGTTGATACAAAGTGAGCTAAAATATTTAAGTTTTTCTTCACTTTTGAACTTTGTATCAATTTCGATATTTTATGGGTAAAATATTTTTCTAATATTTTTCACTCATTGTATTGCTTATAAGTAATATATGTATAAATTTTCATGATTTTTCGAATTACATATAATTACTTATGCTTTTTGCAATTTCATTTCTAATAACTGAAAATTAGATTTTTCAGTTATGAGTCGATTGCCCCTGTTGGCAGTCAACTGATGGGCACGACAATCGACTGATTTCTGAGAGACTCGACTGCCAGGCTGATTTCGGGAAAAACAAGGTTGTTTAGCCTGTTTTCAACTACCGTAAAGTTCCCTAACCACTCCTAACCCTAGGATATGCTTTGGGAAGCATTATAAAGGGTGAAAATCCATTGGATATGAATTAGAAGATGTGTTAGGGTGATGTATCAAATTTAAGGTATAAGAAAGTTCAATGTTAAACTTTAGACCTTATTTTTGATGGTTTAGAGTTCCTATTGGCTTAGGGACTTCCCAAGGACATTGTTGGTGCAATGGTCAAGGGGGAGCAAGTCTTTAGGGGGAGATATCCATCATGGGATGATGGATGATATTTTTTCCTCATGAGGAGGAAAATGAAATTAGGAGATACCCAATTTAGAAATTGGGAGAGTGTATAGGATTGCCTCTCTTGAGTGATATGAGACTTATCACTAGGAAGATGGTAGGCATCCTAGGTGTTTTTGGACCAATGGGGAGATTGTAAGATCTCATTGGGACATGAGACATTGAACTCCTTGGAAAGAACCTTTTTGATGTTAGTCAAAAAGGAGAAGAATATTTGGGGGAGAATATTTTGGAGAATGTTTAGAATTACCAATTTGCAATAATTGGTAAAGGAATTTGAGTTGGTGTTCTAACTCAAAGGTATGTGTTTTTGTCAAACATCAAAAAGGGGGAGATTGTTGGTGCAATAGACCCAAGTCATGATTGACCAGACTCGAGTTTGACTCGAGCGATGTTTTGATGTTTGACATGGAAGTTTGACATCGATGTTTGACATTGATGTCTGATAATGTTTTGGGAAGATTGTTGGCACAATCGATCCAGGTCATGATTGACCAGACTCGAGTTTGACTCGAGAGGGATTTTCATGGTTGACTGGAGTTGACCATGTCATGAAAAGTCCAAGCATGGATCTTGGCAAGGAAAAGTCCAAGCATGAGTCTTGGCATGGAAAGTCCAACATGGGTTGGCAAGGGAAAGTCCAAGCTTGAGTCTTGACATTTGAGAAGTCCAAGGGGTTTGATATTGGCGGCGTAAAGTCCAAGCAGGAGTCTTGGCAGCATAAGTCTAATGGTTGGCGGCATAAAGTCCAAGCGGAGTCTTGGCAGCGTAAGTCCAATGTGCCTTGGCGGTGTAGACACCGTTAGCAGAACATAGCCGATGGAAGCACCTGAAGGCTAGCGTATGGATGAACAAGTCATGGATGACTTGGAGGATCCGATAGGTGCGAGGCTGACGGAGGTGGCTAGAAGGTTTAGGTCTAGGCTAAGGGTGGTCTAGCAAGTATGGGGGGGGGTCATACTTGGGTTAAAACCTCATATTTGAGGTGTATCAGTCGACTAGTGCTATGTGACAATCGACTGGTGTAAGTCAACTAGGGTTTGACTGTGGGGAGTGCCCTAGCAGTCGACTACCAAAGGTGACCAGTCGACTGATTGGGCGAGGAGTCAACTGATCTTATGATCAGTCGATTGGTGCTCGATATTTCGGGCACAGAATGGAGTCTGACTCGACTGCTGGGGTTAGTAGTCGAGTGAAGGCTCGATCAGTCGACTGATGGACATGATCAGTTGACTGATGTCCTATCCGTTGGACTTTTACAGCGTTGATTACACCATTGTCTCACAGCAACAGTGTCATCAGTCGACTAATGGTCCCGATCAGTCAAAATTTAGGCGATTTCTAGCCCAGGGAGTAGCTTTAAATGGAGCATGTGGAGGAGGTTTGGAGCAGCATTTTTTGAGGGCTTTTAGGGCGATTTGTTGCTGCAAATCAAGGTCTCCAAGTGCAATTCAAGCAACCACAAAGCAAGCATCCAAAAGCACAATTGTAAAGTATTTTTCTTTACTTGTATTATATTTCATTAGTGTAATTGCTTGTATTTATTGTATTACTTAGTGTAATCATTTGTATGAGGTTTCTCCACCTCCGACTTGTGTCGAGAAGGAGTTATTGTGATTAGTAGTGCGTGTTTGCATTGCTAGGGCTTTTAGAGCCCGATCCGTGGAATAGGAACCATTCAGTTTCGAACCACGTTATATTTCGTGTTTTGAATTGTGTTTGTCTTGTTTCGTTATTGCTATTATTTCTATTTTCGCTGCGCTAACGAGATTTGTAGACAAATACGGAACGAATTCCATCGACATATCAAAATGAACTATTTACCCCCTCTAGCGGTCACCGTTTCCTCTACATTATATCTAAAAAAATCAAATATATATTATGAAGTGATTAAATCTTATGTTAATCAAACGGGACTCGAATTTCAATTAAATTGGATGAGTTGTGTTGAATCAAATTATTTGATTTGGGTTAGTTTAGATAAGTTAGGGTTGAACTAAATTAGATAATTTGGATTTTATTTAATTTTATTTTTGGTTTATATAGTTTAATTAGGGTTTTCAAGGCGTTTATATATTTAAGAAGTTTAGCATTAGAGTTTATTCCAAGGTGTTTTCTTTGTGATGATTCTCCTCCTTCTTCCCTTTCTAGCGGTTTCGCCTTGTAGCTACTGCTATATATATATATATATATATATATATATATATATATATATATATATATATAAGTTTCGCCTTGTAGCTACTGCTATATATATATATATATCTGTGTGATCGATCTGTCGTGCGTCGTCGCGATGCATTCCCGATCGTTCGATTAGCGGCGCGTTCGATCGTCAAAGTCACGTGCGTTGCGCGTCGCCCGCCGCGCCGTCGACCCTTCGCGCTGCCGGCCGCCGGGCCGGCGCGATCGGACGCTTACTCGCGGCCGTGGCGGAGAGTTTATCGGTCGGTTAGCGGCCGAAATCGGCGCGGCGAAATTCACCAAAGATCGCGGCGGGTAGTGGCGCGACCATCGGCCCGTGATCGGGCGGATTCGGCCGAGTGCGGTCGGAATCCGGCCGACGGCCGACAATGACGCCGCGTCCGTCCGGTCAATCGCCGGCCGCCATTCGATCGATCGGCGACATGCGGCCGATTACCGGACCGGGACGGCGTCGGTTTGTCTGTCTCGGCGTCATCGTCGCCATTGGCCGTAGAATCGCGGTCAAAATCGGCCGCCAGAATCGGGCGGTCACGATTCGATCGCCCGGCGGCCGAATGACGGCCGGTCGATTACACAGGACGGACCGGCGCCGGATTCCGGCCATAATTCGGCCAGAATCCAACCCGATTTGCGGCCGACAGTGGCCGCGCCACTGCCGGCCGCGATATTTGGTGATTTTCGACCGGTTAGCGTCGGATTCCGGCCGCTAACCGGCCGGTAAACTCTCTCCGCCGGACCGTCGATGAGTGGGGCGTCGATCGAGCCCGGTCCGACGGCCGGCGGTGGCCGGACGTGGCGCGGCAAAAACGCGCGCGTGACGGACGGGAACGCGACGCATTGATCGACGAGGATGGGAACGGTCGTATACGATATATATACAAGGATATATATATAGATATATATATATATATATATATATATATATATATATATATAAAAGTAATTTTCACTCTTCTTGGGAAGTCACCGCCATCCTAGTGGAAGAAGCACTTTGTTTTCATCTATCTTAAATTAATTCTTTCATTTCTAGGGGGTAATGTGGCATATGAGTTTCAAGAATTAGAAAAATTATTTAATTTACCTCTTCTAGAGACACAATTATAAGATAAACTCTTTATTATGGTCCTTTTTTTGACATTGTAAAGTTGAATTTATGCTTATATTTATTTATAACTTGTGGACCCAGTTGTCAAGCGAGCATGAAGGTGTTTTGGGGTGAATAATAAGGATGCGAATTCCTTTAATTGAGTTGGATTTTTTCCTACTTGATTCTATTTTGACATTTTCTTTGTACTTGATTTAAATTGATAAATTATAATTACAAGACTAATCGTATGTCATTTTAAAGGAAAAAAATATAAAAAAAAGATATTGCATAATAAAACTAAGGTTATAGATAATTCTATTGAGATGATTTATTTTATTTCAAAAAACTACTCTACACTCTTACCTTTGATACTTATAATTTAAATTGCCTAACCGTTTTTTATGGTCTCCTTGCTTATTTACACTAATGCACCATTGTTACTTAAAAAATATAATGAGTTTCATAGGTAATGAAAATTATAGGAAAGAGATTTCCAGAGTTAGTCCTTAATGTTTTAAGGCCTTGGACGAAGTATAAAAAAATGAGCTTTTTTATACATAAAAAAAATTATTTTTCCATAAAAATGGATCCCTCTCCTATATAATTTTTAAAAACCCTTCATTGAGCATTGGGCCCGATTGCCCTTGTCCAGGCCGGCTCTAGATATTTCAAGGAATATGAATTGCTTTGTTAACACTAAAAAATTAATATATAAATAAAGTTTAAATGAATTAGTATAACATTAAATGAACTACTTATACTATAGAACTTCGGTTTTGCTCTTTGAACAAGCTGTGTGACTATTTGTAGTATAGAGTTTTTGCTCTGAACTCTCAAAGAGCTGCTATAATATAGAGCTTATGTTTCACCCTCTAAAAGAGTTATGTGATTATTTAAAGCTTAGAGCATTAGTGCTATCCTTTGAAAAAGTTGTGTGATTACTTATATTATAGAGCTTTGGCTCCGCCTTTTGAAAGAGCTACATACTACATATAGCTTAGAAATCTAACCCTACACTCTAAAAGAGTTGTGTGACAACTTGCATTGAATTAACAAAACAAATTAATTACTTATATTGTAGACATTGGATGCTAAAAAAAGATCCATGAGTTTTTCATATGAGAATAAATTTAATTCATTTTATATGAGATGATTTTTTTTTCGCTGGGTAGATTGCATGTTGTTTATGCTATTTTGATGTGAAGTACATTTTAGGCCACTCACTTTATATATGTATATATACTCATGATATATTTTATTACGAGTGTATTGTAAATCATTCACTTTTATATACAAAACATTCTTATCAAATGGATTGCAAGTTTTTTGCTATTATTTTACATTTGTATATGACATATGATACATCTTTACCAATGAATTGTGACTTATTCATCCTGTATATTCATATATAATTATAATACATTTTTGAATATATTGTGGGCCATTTATCCATGCATATAATGCATCCTTCATTAAGCAAATTACTATATATATATATATATATATATATAATGAAATAGTTGTAAGAGGTGTAAAAGAGGAAATGCAATAATTAATGAAATCGTCTAAGATAAAAATTTAAGAGAAATTATAATAAATGAGATTAAATTTGAACATGATAACATTGATTATTAGTTATACATTAGATTTTTTTTATGAGATATTTTAAATTAGCAATTTTTTCTTATACTATCTTTGCATTTTATGCTCACTTTTGGAGTTTTTAATCTCCAAAGACTTTGAAGGTAAAAGCACGAAGGATAGGACACAGAGAACTTAGGGATTAGGCGCATCCAAAGGATATATATAGAGTCGCCCTGAGGAGGACTGTTGTGGCCTTCACCTAGGGCCCAATATTTAATCTTTCATAAAAAAGACTCAAATTTTATAAAAGTATAAATTTTCACCATTAAAAAGGTCCCTTTTATTATTTCACTCAGGGTCCATTAAAATTTTCACCATTTCAGAACCGACTCATATGTATCTTAAAGGAAGATGATTTCAAGATGAATGTATAGCTCCATGGGAGTTAAGTGTTGAGAGAAAATGTACCTATGTGAGGGTAGATTTCAATCTAGGTGGACTTGACCTTAGAAGTGATCGGAGTTGGATTACAAAGTGACTAGTACTTAATATTGGTGCAATCGGCCTCAAGTCAAAATTGACTAAGCTCGAGTCGAGTCTCGATGTTTGACAATATACACTACAAAAATAAGCAAATTTGACGACGAATTTTGCAACGAATTTTGAAAAAAAAAATCGTCGCAAAAAAAAATTGCAATGAAAAAAATTTTGTTGCAAATAATTCGCCGCCAAATTCTTCATCGAAAAATAAATATTCATCGTCAAATTGCAATGAATAATATTTTCATTGCAAAATTCGTCACCAAATTTGGCGATGAAAAATAAATTCGTCGCTAAATTTGGCGACGAATATATTTTTCATTGTCAAATTTGGCGATGAATCTTGCTTTTCATCGCCAAATTTGGTGACGAATCTTGCTTTTCGTCGCCAAATTTACGACAAAAAATAAATTCGTCACTAGAATCTAATAAACATATTTTCACGAATAAAATTAAATTTGGCAACGAATATTTTTTCATCACCAAATCAATGACGAAAAAAAATTCGTTGCAAAATTTTCAAGATCAGTCGACTGACGGATACATTCAGTCGACTGAATATACAATCAGTTCGACTGATCGGTCGGCTACCAAAGGTTCTGTAATGAGCTATAGTAATGGCAGTCGACTGGTTTATTTTCATCAGTCGACTACCAGGTGAGTAGTCGACTGCTTAGTTGGCTACGAAACACTCTGTAAGGTGCTACATGTTGGTGCAATCGGCCCAGCAGTACCTTGATGGTATTTTGATGATAGACAAAACTCATGACATGGGATTGTCATGGGAAAGTCCAACATGGGTTGGCATGGAAAATCCAAGCATGGAGCTTGGTGTGGAAGTCCAAGGGGGAAGCCTTGGCATAGGAAAGTCCAAAGCATTGCGAAGCCGTGCGCTTGGTGCTTGGCATGGGAAATCCAAAGCATTGCGAAGCCGTGCGCTTGGTGCTTGGTGAGAAATGCATTGCGAAGTCGTGCGCTTGGTGCATTTGGGAAGTCTTGAGGACTTGATAAGTTCACTAGGCTCGGGGTCCTTGAGTCGGTGAAGGATGGCATTGCGAAGCCGTGCGCTTGGTGCATCCGAGGGACCGCCAGACGGGGAGCGAATGGAGTGAGCCCAAAGGAAAGCATACTTCTAGGGCATGAGACGCGAAGGATGGCGTTGCGAAGCCGTGCGCTTGGCGCATCCGAGGGACGTAGGCCGAGGGAAGAGAGCTTCGGTGGGGAACTCCATGAGGGATAAGGTTGACTTGGCCAAATGGCTAAGACTGAGTGTCGGAGGCTCAAACATCGTTATGTTTGAGGTTTTACGTCGTATGGGTTCGACGGTGTTCGATCGAACCAAGTCGTTGATGATCGGTCATTAGGGAGGCGGTCATTGTTGGGATCGGTCGATCGCCGAGGGATGATGATTGATGACATGCGGCAGACGCAGTAGATGGAGTCGAGCTTCGCGACTGATGGATGATCAGTCGACTGATGGGTGCCATCAGTCGACTGATGTGTGATCCGTTGGAACTTAACCAACGTGGATCTGGCCATTGTGAGACAATGGCTACGGGACCAGTCGACTGATGGTCACGATCAGTCGACTGATGGGCGCGAAAACAGCTTGATGCAGGTTATAAAAGGAGCACGAGTTGGAGGATTTCGCCAAGGCTTTTGAGGTGACTTTGGAGGGGAATTGCTGTTGCATTCCAGACCTTCAAGAGCAAGCAACAAGAAAGCGATCAAAGCAATTGTGTAAAAGTTCTCTTTTGTATTGTTTTTGTATTTCTTGTTGTATTTCATATTACTTGTTGTAATAACTTGTGAGAGGTTTCTCCACCTCCGACGTGTAGTCGAGAAGGAGTTTAGTTAGTGTCGTGTGCATAACTAGAGCTCATGGAGCTCACCCGTGGAATAGGAACCATTCGGTTCTGAACCACGTATATCTTGTGTTGTGTGATTGTGTATTGTTGTTAGTTTCATTATTATTGTTATTCCGCTGCGCTAACGACAATCGTAGACAAGCAACGCAAGAAGAACGAACGAATTACGACATCCAACGAACGAGGGCTATTCACCCCCTCTAGCCGGCCAATCGGTTCGATTTTAAACCAACACTACAGTACTATCAGTCGACTGATCATGTTGATTAGTCACCTGATGCTGAAAATCTATTTTGTCGCCGTATTTTTTCATGTATCAGTTGACTGATGCATCTATTTTTGCAACCAAAATAGTATTTTCATTGTAAATCTGGAAAAAAAATATTTTTATAGATTATACTTTTTCCCCTATTTTACAATAAACACACACAACAATATAAATAAATTTAGACATCAAACTTTAATATGGAATTAATATATATATAACAAACCTAAAAAACTTACAAATACATAGATATCATATGTCATAAGTCAAGTAACATTTAAATACAACAAATAAATTCAAAGGTAACCACTATCATCATAAAAAAATACATCATCATTGTCATTATGATAGGGATCAGGAGGAGGAGCAAATCTAGAAGAAGAAAGTTGACTTGAACTAGACGTTAATTGAAGATATTGTATAATGAACACTTGTTGCCTTTGAAATTCGTTCATCTTTTCATTTAAGTCTTTTACTTTCTAAGTGTTTTCTCTCGATTCAATTTTCTTCTGCGCTAGTAACTCCCTTAAATGATTAACCTCTTCAGTTAATTGAATTACTTGTGCTTTTGATGCCGGGGAGAATGAAGAAGAAGCACCGGGACTCTATAGGATCGACTCAAAGAACCAAGTCCAATTATTCTTCCACCTTTCGACCCTCCAGTTGCTTCGAGTCATAAATTTATATTGCTAACAGAAGGCTCAGATTCGATTGCATCATCGCTTGCACTCGAATTTCTCTATGAAAGTTCATCGTATTTCTCCTATTGTGAAATAAAAAAAAATTAAATACTAACATAAGAATTTAAATTTTTAAAATTACAAACCTTCATTGTTCTAGCTCTTTCCCCACTCCACGTCTTATCTTTCTTTTGGAATGTACGGGTGAAAGTGACTATAAATAATGGCTCAGTCCCCGTCTCTTGGGCCTAAACAAACAGTTAAAATTTATAAATTAGTGAGTATTAGATTACAAAATTATAATTTAAAAACACTCACAAATCGATGTCACGCCCCGAGAGAGTCCCCGCCAGACAAAAATCCGGCAGCATCTCCCCTGTACGAGTGACAATACCAATTTTCATACAAGGCCTACACGGCCCCTATACATCGGTCAACACGACCGAAACAAAAACATCTACACACGCAGATCATAAGGCCTCAGGCCAACCATCATAGTAAATAAATGAAGTCTATCACATCTAGACTTACCCCTTCTGTCATCTGAGCAGGAACATACAACCAACTAATTGAATAGTCCATAAGGACACCACAAATATTCCCAAACTTCCACAAGTACATAATCAAAACATCAGGACCTAAACATATCTTCTATAAAAAATCCAAAACCATAAGACTAATAAAACCTATCCATTTCGACCAGGGGGATTGGCAGCTGGACTCTCCTGACAGCTTTATCCTGAAATAAAAAAAAATCAACGGGGTAAGTTCAAAGAACTCAACGGGTATAGTCGATATGCAAAGTAAGATATAGCTAACAATAAAAATCATGCCAGTACAGTCTCACATATAGGGTAAGCAAGAAATAAATGCAAAAGGACTGTACTCACCTGAATCTCCTACCCTGATATAGGAGCATGTGCCCTACTATAAGAGATAAAGTTATCACCATATATGAATATGAATCTTGTATGCATGGCAATCATATGCAACATCCAAGGCATCAATAAAATGCAGCAAACACAATACAAATGCGATCCATGCAAAAATGCATGCCGTGCAAATGACATGGTCACCCCTGACGCCAGTCAGCCGCCTCACACGCGATGGTGAAGCCGAGTGGGTAGGGCTATGACAACTGTGCACTCTGCCATCACTGCTCCTGAGTGACCGAGTGGATAGGATGCTGTCGGAGTACACCTATCCTCCTGCCCCAAACAGAGTGGGGGAGCTAAGCTCTCATCTCCCGGTGTAATAGACCAGAGGAGGGATCCTTGCCCGCTACCACGGTGCCTCATCGCTACCCATGAGCGGACCAGCGGAGCCTGACAGAGCAACTGCACACACCCTCCTGATGTACCACTAACCCATGAGTGGCAGTGTGTGCAGGCCATGTAACTGGCTGCGGGCTCAACAATAATGGAACCCCGTCCAGCCAGCATGAAATCATGCAAGATGGTGCATGATACTAAAGCATGTCAATCCTACTCAAAATACCTATCCGAATAATATGTACATATCCATAATCCAAGTAACTATGATCCAAATAAAACAGGGAAGATATAATCATAACCTATCACATGCATGTATCAAGTAGGCACCAAAAACATACTAGGCATATAAACATGAATATTATTGCAAGCATCCTAACTAGCATATCAACATGACTATATCTAGGAGATAAGTCAAAATATTTGCCTGATAAAAATATCCGCAAAAATAAAATCATCACGACCGGGGACCTGCCTCGTGATCGAAACCTGCATACAACATAACTATTGTTAAGCATTAAAATATGATCCACTGTCAAATCGAATCCTAAGCCGATTTCGGACATAACCCAATTAACCCAAATACTTAATAAAATCCCGATCAACTAGATTGATCTAGTTATCCCATTAACCTAATCAATCCTCCATATTAATCCCTATTAACCATTCACCACTCATGCACAACCTTCACTGCTCATGCACAGCCGTTCACATCCCTAACCAGAACCTCACATCACAGAAAATCTGTACAAAACTCCAACACCTAATGGTGCACAGCCGACATCACCCAAATAGACCCTCACAACCCTCTCAATCGGCAACATTCCAAACTCACAGTTGGCAAAACCCCAAATCAGTCCATTTACAGCCGTTAATAACCATCACACTCTCTATTCTCAACCCATAACCGAGCCACTCCCTCGACTCAACCCCTGTTCACAGCCTTGCACTGCCCACCCACCGATCACTCTCACCCCAACTTAGATCCATAGCAATCTAGCAATAATAGAAAGAGGAGAGAACTCTTACCAGCCGTGGAAATCTCACCGACAACCAACTCCCCAATACTCTGTTCACCGAAGCGTCTCAAACCGGATTCGTTGCTGCCCTTTGCTCCGACAGAACACACGACAAGGCTCAATCGATGGCTGAGTTTCTGGCAGCGATCGGAGTGGCTTCGACGGCGAAGATGACCCGCACGCCGGCGATTTCGAGTGGACTCAGTGCGGTGGAGGCGCGATTCTGCTGGTCGATGGCAATCGCTCGGATCGTGATCGACGATCGTCTGCGAGGGCAATTGTCCGGGGTGACAACGCGAGTCGATAATCATTTGCGAGTCGGGTGGCGGTGATGTGCAGAAATGCGACGTGCCACCGAAATCTTCCGTGGTGGGGGCAGGGACAAGTCGCGGTGGCGACGGCTGGCCGAAAAGCGGTCGGCGACGATGGCAGAGTTGAGCACACGAGGCATGCATGTGGGAGGCCGGCGGAGCTGCGGCGTGGAGAAGTCGGCACAAGCGACGCACGGGGAAGAACACGGCATCGACGGGAAGAAAATCGAGAAAAGGATCGGGAGAAAATAGGCTAATAAGGAACCCTAACTTAGGTTTCCTTTATATATTATAGGTTAATGAAACATATTAACCTCTCATTAATCAATATTCCAAATAGGCTTTAATAAAGCCTATTAAATCTTTCCGTAACCAATTATTATATAAATTCCATTTAACACTAGAAAAATCTCAAAAATATTCGGAAAAATTCCGATGGGTATTTTTTTTCTAATTAATAAGTATTATTTTATTTGTTTCATTTTTCGATATCTTATATTCTCCCCCACTAAAAAAAAATTTGGTCTCCAAATTTCCTACTCCAATACATAATGAGTAAGAGATACCACAAGTATTAAAAATATATCTCACGCGCCTTAGGTAAACAGGTGGGGGTATTGAGCTCGAATCTTTTTCCTCAAGCTCCCAAGTAGCCTCTTCATCAGTGTGGTGCCTCCACCCGATCTTGACAAATCGCACAATCTTGTTTCGCAACTGTCGTTCCTTGTGATCCAAAATTCGTACCGGAACCTCTGCGTAAATAACATCAGGTTGAATGGGACCTGACACATCTGACAGAATATGTGTAGAGTCTGACACATACCTCCTCAGCATGGATACATGAAACAAATCATAAATACCCGTCAAAGATGGTAGTCGTGCTAGGCAGTAAGCGACGACTTCGATCCTCTCCAAAATCTCTAACGGTCCAACGTACCTAGGAGCTAGCTTACCACGGAGGCTGAATCTCTTCACCCCTTTCGTGGGTGAGACTCGCAAGAATACATGGTCACCAACAGAGAACTCCAGAGGTCTCCGTCTCCGATCTGCATAACTATTCTGACGATCATGCGCCTCTACCATCCTTCGTCTAATAATATGGACCAACCCTGCCTCATACTAAGCTCTATGGGTCCTAGTAACTGGTCCTCCCAGTTGCCCCCGAAATCCATAACACAGGACCACAACAAGTCCTCTAGTGTCTAAATGACACTTTCGGTATCCATCTATCTGCGTGTGTGCCTAAGGCTGCCGCCGCAGCATCGCTGTAACCGAGACGTGAATTGGGGATCTCTATCTGATATAATGCTCAAAGCAACACCATACAATCTGATGATATCCCGACAATATAACCCTGTCAAATGATCTAAAGAGTCGGTCTTTTGAATCGCTAAGAAGTGTGTGGATTTGGTTAATCGGTCCATGACTATCCAAATCGCGTCATGGCCTTGACGTGTCCTAGGCAAACCCACCACAAAATCCATAATAATATGCTTCCACTTCTATTCCGGAATCAGAATTTCTTGAAGCATCTATTCCTTAAACTAATGCAACTCCGGAAACCACTATCCTCCTCGGAGTCAGAGATGGTAGTCCATCTACCGTCCAAAATCCACTCCACCACACACTTTGTAAGTGCATGGGAGGCTATCGCGACCAAACTTCCTTGTTACCACCGTTCGCGTTCCAACTACTCTATAGTAGCTATCTAGTAGCTAGCCAAAAACTCCAGGAGCATTTCTGCTTCTCACCTCTTCAAAACAACATAGTAACTGCTAAGTTCACGTCATATATATGACGGCTTATCTCGCAGTCCTTTAACTGCCGTAAGCTTAGGATACGTCCTATTCAATAGCATCGGAATCGCTCCGATCCCCGAAATAATGCATCCAAGTACACTACTCTTCCATCCACACCAGATTGATTAATCAACACTGGCGTAAAAGTCAACCACCATCTGAACCCTGAAACTAGTTTCACAAGCTTCAGACCAAGTAAATTCCATCACCTTCCTGGTCCAACCAGTCAGCGATTGTAGTATCGCTAGAGCATCCTATCCATATCTATGATAATAATCAAATCAATACTAAGAAAACTACCATCAACAGTGACCGAGTGCGCAACTCCAACTACCACCCTCAACAATGGCCAAGTTACGCAATCCAACGACCACAAATGAGCCAATCGTGTCCAGAATACACGACTTCCCAAATCCCTGGACGACTAAGTCGTCAATAAGTCTAATAAGATAACCATAAGCTCATACAATTCATACCAAGTATGAAATTATCGTCGCTATACAAATGCATTCTCTTTACTCTAGGCTGATGATATAACAATCATCACAACGACAATGATAATTGTATGACACCATGTCACTACAATATCATCACACCAGTCATAGATCAATCATAGAGTATACACCGGTGTCCTATAGCTGATCTAAATAGATCCTCTATCCACAATGAAGGATATTCATTTTCTTCCACAACTACCACATTCTATCATCGATAATCGATGCATAACCTCAAAGGTCCATCTCTCCTTTAACAAAGAGTTCCGGATCTTTTCTAAAAAAAATACTAGGACAGATAAATATCCCATCGAACACCTCCTATAATAAGATAAAACGATCTTTCATCGTCTTAACCAGTGTAGACATACACGCCTTATCCATAACCAAATCACTTTTAGTAGAGACTGATATTTTTCTGAGGGTTTACTCCTTGTCCTTCAAATTGGTGGCTAGCAGGACAAATCCCTAGCTTCCTAATTCGACATCAGTCGTCACCTCTACAAAGTCCGTACTTCTAAAATCATCGTTAGGTTTCGCAAGGTCAATACGTTATCGACCTCGTCCCCGACCATGAGTAGGGGCAATTCACTAGGTCAATACTTTTCCTAACCACTAAAGTACTATAACCACTAAAGACAACACTTTTCCTATAGCTCAGAGATATCCTTCTGCTTGCCTGGTCCCAAAACCCGAGAACTCTAAAAAATCCAAGGAAAAGAAAATCCTCAAAACACAAAACCCACAAACCAAAACCGCAAACCAATAAAATTGTCACGTCCTGGGGCATATCCGTCATCTAAATGACAGAGGAGCCCCTTAGTGACAATATTCAGAAATTCATGAACCAAATCTGGTAAAAACCTCGAAATATTAATAGATATACAAATATTTTAATTAACTGCATGAATGCACGACTAAACATGTATCAATTAAAGTAAAATAGTTTTGTGATACCAAATCAAATTGCGACCAAAAATCCAAAGTGCATAAATAAAATGCAATACCGATAAAGTAAATAAAGTGGCATCTCGACGATGCAGTGGGACAAGCACGACAAGGGACTCTCTAAGCGACACGAAGGTAGGTCAACAGGACACACCCTCCATCAGTTAACCTAGAGGATAAGTGAGGAGGGGATAAGTACAACCACTCAGTGGATGGATATACAATAGTGCATAATCATAATGCACATAATGGAAGCCACAGGGAACAAGCTAGTGTAACCCAACCCTCAGAGTACCAATATCAATCTGCAACTATCCTGATCAGCAGTATAACAAATATACCCGCAATATACACAACCACTGCAACAAGCAGTGCACATCCGGATACCACGACAAAGCCTCGTGGCTCTCGAGGTAACACAAAAGGAACTATCTATGAGCTACCACGAACGTAACCCATGGGCCGACAATCAATAGCACGGTCTACGCGCAGCTATATGTTACCACGAATGAGACTCATGGATAGACAGACAGTATATAGATATCTAATTATTGACTGCACACACTAGCGTACTACCACTAATAGGTCACATGAGCAGTCGATTATCCTGGATTGTTAAGCCTAGGGTTATCCAATACATCAAGCATAAATCGACTTTCAATGTCGACAAAGATCATCGATCTACAATTAAACCCATTGAGGCGGTTAAGCGAGTGTTTCAACACCTCCAATATGAAAGGTCTACCAAAGCCGGTAAAGATCATCGACTTATAAATAAATAAGTCAAGATGATTAAGTCCAGGATTCCAACCCTTCTAACATGATCGGTTATCAAGGTCGATAAAAATCACAAGTCCACTAATAAACACGTCGAGACGATTAATCACAGGGTTTCATCCCAGCTAACAGGAAATGCCTATCAAAGCCAATAAAGACAACCCCTCTACTAACAAGCACGGCAAGAAGGTTAAGTCTAAATTATACCATTCTACCAGTTCAATCATGCATGCTACATCATGCTTCCACGAACATATCTCGTGGGTACTTAACCTGTAAAGTAGCTATCTAGATACAGGCATCATATGAATCCGATTATCACCAACTCCGAATGAATAATGCAAGAATATAACCTTACAGTAGATCATCTCAACCATGATTGGGAGGCATGATTGACCACATGTATACAAAGCACTTACCTATAGAGAGACTCTACTGCAGACTCTCTCTCTCAACCAAGAATGGGGGATATAGTAAGGATTAATCGCATCCTTACCATACGAACTCTACTAGTCCGATCACCATATCACTGAAACAGTAAATGGATAACCATATCATTAAGCACATCCGGGTTATTACGCCTAGGGTTCCAACACCTAATACTAATGTTATTTCATTCATGAGATCCACTCATACAGAATAACCTCATCTAAGTTATTCTATCTCTACTAGTCTTAATCATGGTATCCACCGCAAAAACACAACCATATAAACATATAATACACTGTCTAATAAACGACAGCATAGTCATACTAATGGCAATCAATGGCTGAAATTAATTAGGGTATAACTAAAGGGTCATGCCAGAACAAAGTCAAGGCAATACTAAATAAAGCATCAGATGCCTATATATACCCTAAACTACGTAAGTAATGTAATCATGTCATCATACACTAGGATCTAGAGAGTTCAAGAACCTATATGTATACCTTCTACAAATTTATCCATCTTAGTCATATTATTCAACTAGTCAAATCCCAATGCTAGTCCAATCCTAATACTAGTCCAAAAAGTAAGAGGTAAACATCTACCAATGATATCTAATCATTTATATCACAATGATAACTAGTTACGTATAGCAGTAGTAGCAGTTAATAACCATATGCTAATGATAAACCAGCAACCTAAAAATCTAACAGTCTAACAGATATAATGTTAGAACAATACTAGACAAAACATGATACCACCTAAGTAAACCGCATAATGAATATAACCAATACAAATATGTACTTAATCTAGAAAATTTTCTAGAATTTATTTACCTGTTAGCCGTCTGGAGATGTCCTGTCGCCGCCAAATCTCCCAAATTGACCTCGTCAATAATACCTCGAATTTATGAAACATAAAAATCGTCGAAAATCCATACAACTCCGAAAATACTCCAGTTAACCTGCCAAATTTGGCAAACTCCGAAAACCCAAAGACCCTAAGGAACTCGGAAACCTACGCTCTGATACCAAATAAATTGTCATGCCCCGAGAGAGTCCCCGCCAGACAAAAACCGACAGCATCTCCCCTGTATGAGTGACAATATCAATTTTCATACAAGGCCTACACGACCCCTATACATCGGTCAACACGACCGAAACAAAAACATCTACACACGCAGATCATAAGGCCTCAGGCAAACCATCATAGTAAATAAATTAAGTCTATCACATCTAGACTTACCCCTTCTACCATCTGAGCAGGAACATACAACCAACTAATTGAATAGTCCATAAGGACACCACAAATATTCCCAAACTTCCACAAGTACATAACCAAAACATCAGGACCTAAACATATCTTATATACAAAATCCAAAACCATAAGACCAATAAAACCTATCCATTTCGACGAGGGGGATTGGCAGCTGGACTCTCCTGATAGCTTCATCCTGAAATAAAAATAAATCAACGGGGCAAGTTCAAAGAACTCAGTGGGTATAGTCGATATGCAAAGTAAGATATAGCTAACAATAAAAATCATGCCAGTACAGTCTCACATATAGGGTAAGCAAGAAATAAATGCAAAAGGACTGTACTCACCTGAATCTCCTACCCTAATATAGGAGCATGTGCCCTACTATAAGAGATAAAGTCATCACCATATATGAATATGAATCCTGTATGCATGGCAATCATATGCAACATCCAAGGCATCAATAAAATGCAGCAAACACAATACAAATGCGATCCATGAAAAAAATGCATGTCGTGCAAATGACATGGTCACCCCTGACGCGAGTCAGCCGCCTCACACGCGATGGTGAAGCCGAGTGGGTAGGAGTATGACAATTGTGCACTCTGCCATCACTGCTCCTGAGTGACCGAGTGGACAGGATGCTGTCGGAGTACACCTATCCTCCTGCCCCAAACAGAGTGGGAGAGCTAAGCTCTCATCTCCCGGTGTCATAGACCAGAGGAGGGATCCCTGCCCACTACCACGCTGCCTCATCGCTACCCATGAGCGGACCAGCGGAGCCTGACAGAGCAACTGCACACACCCTTCTGATGTACCACTAACCCATGAGTGGCAGTGTGTGCAGGCCATGTAACTGGCTGCGGGCTCAACAATAATGGAACCCCGTCCAGCCAGCATGCAATCATGCAAGATGGTGCATGATACTAAAGCATGTCAATCCTACTCAAAATACCTATCCGAATAATATGTACATATCCATAATCCAAGTAACTATGATCCAAATAAAACAGGGAAGATATAATCATAACCT
Organism: Wurfbainia villosa; assembly: GCA_025175895.1. Lineage (NCBI taxonomy): Eukaryota > Viridiplantae > Streptophyta > Magnoliopsida > Zingiberales > Zingiberaceae > Wurfbainia > Wurfbainia villosa. The sequence goes on from CM046008.1 coordinate 5,760,402, forward strand.
ATCACATGCATGTATCAAGTAGGCACCAAAAACATACTAGGCATATAAACATGAATATTATTACAAGCTATCCTAACTAGCATATCAACATGACTATATCTAGGAGATAAGTCAAAATACCTGCCTGATAAAAATATCTGCAAAAACAAAATCATCACGACCGGGGACCTGCCTCGTGATCGAAACCTGCATACAACATAACTATTGTTAAGCACAAAAATATGATCCACTATCAAATCGAATCCTAAGCCGATTTCGGACATAACCCAAATACTTAATAAAATCCCGATCAACTAGATTGATCTAGTTATCCCATCAACCTAATCAATTCTCCATATTAATCCCTATTAACCATTCACCACTCATGCACAACCTTCACTGCTCATGCACAGCCGTTCACATCCCTAACCAGAACCTCACATCACAGAAAATCTGTACAAAACTCCAACACCTAATGGTGCACAGCCGACATCACCCAAATAGACCCTCACAACCCTCTCAATCGGCAACATTCCAAACTCACAGCTGGCAAAACCCCAAATCAGTCCATTTACAGACGTTAATAACCATCACACTCTCTATTCTCAACCCATAATTGAGCCACTCCCTCCTAGCCGACTCAACCCCTGTTCACAGCCTTGCACTGCCCACCCACCGATCACTCTCACCCCAACTCAGATCCATAGCAATCTAGCAATAATAGAAAGAGGAGAGAACTCTTACCAGCCGTGGAAATCTCACCGACAACCAAATCCCCAATACTCTGTTCATCGAAGCATCTCAAACCGGATTCGTTGTTGCCCTTTGCTCCGACAGAACACACGACAGGGCTCAATCGGTGGTTGAGTTCCTGGCAGCGCCCGAAGTGGCTTCGACGGCGAAGACGACCCGCACGCCGGCGATTTCGAGTGGACTCAGCACGGTGGAGGCGCGGTTGCCGCGGGTCGATGGCAACTGCTGTGACTGCATCGGCGATCGTCTGCGAGGGCAGCACTGTCCGGGGGTGACACCGGCAACGCGAGGTCGGCGATCATTTGCGAGGTCGGCTGGCAGTGTAACGGCAGCAGCGAAATGCGACACGCCGCAGAAATCTTCCGCGATGGGGGCAGGGACAAGTCGCTGTGGCGACGGCTGGCCGAAAAGCGGTCGGCGACGATGGCAGAGTTGAGCACGCGAGGTATGCGTGTGGGAGGCCAGCGGAGCTGCAGCGTGGAGAAGTCGGCACAAGCGACGCATGGGGAAGAACACGGCATCGACGGGAAGAAAATCGAGAAAATGATCAGGAGAAAATAGGCTAATAAAGAACCCTAACTTAGGTTTCCTTTATATATTATAGGTTAATGAAACATATTAACCTCTCATTAATCAATATTCCAAACAGGCTTTAATAAAGCCTATTAAATCTTTCCGTAACCAATTATTATATAAATTCCATTTAACACCAGAAAAATCTCAAAAATATTCGGAAAAATTCCGATGGGTATTTTTTTTTCTAATTAATAAGTATTATTTTATTTGTTTCATTTTTCAATATCTTACAATCGATGTCTATGCTCATCAATATTTATTGATCCTCCCGCATACGTAGCAGACATAACGCCGGAATTACAATGTTGATTTTGCTTATTCTTCTCACTCCTCCATTTGCTATCCTCAGATCCCCAATGTGTAACAATTTTATTCCAATTCTCCTCAGTTATACAGTGTGGGTTTTTATTTCTAGTTTTCGCATGATTGAGTATATTTCTGATATGATCGCCACACTTTTTCTTAATAATTCTTCTAATCTCTAGTGTTTCACTCTCCTCCCAAGTAAATACCCGCTGTAGTAGAGAAAAATTAAATTGATTATATTAACTGTAATTTTATATACAAAATGATTTAAATAAGTTACCTTGAACTCATTCCACCACAGAATTTTTATTTCTTCCAGCGTGCTCGTATAAGTCATAGAAGCTCCGCCCCAATGGTTATTCACTATTTTATTCACCTCGTGAATAACATGTACAGAATTTGTAAATCTAACATAAAATAAAAACAAACCTCGTTAGATACTTATAAAAATACATATCGTATTAAAAAATAAACATAGATAATCTAAAACTCGAATATTTACAAATCTTCGCACGGAGATATCAACTCTCTCGTATCTTCCCTCTCCATGAGTGATTGTTGTACCGGGGAAGATACATTAACAGGTATCTGCCGAGAACCAGAAGATCCTGCAACTAGAGAAGAGGTGGAGGACATATTTCCTGCAAGAGTATCAGAATGTGCAGGGGTTGAAGCAAAGGAAGACTATGATCTTCCATCACTACTTCATCTATGACCGTCACGTCAAAACTAACAATCATAATTATTAGAAGAATATGATAGTAAAAAAAATACATTTGCATATCAAATTTATAATAGGAACAATATGAAAAAATTACCTATTCATAGCAACTGAATGACCTAAAAAAACAGTTCATTAGTATATTAAATATATGAAATTTTGAATTAGACAGTAAATTAAAACATAATTGGTACTCAATAAAAAGTTACCCACAATTAGAAATCGAAGTCCGCATTACAATTTTCATCTTGGTCATGCGTCTATTCATCATCATCATCATCATCATCATCATCCTCATCCTCAACAACACCCTCATCCTCATAATTAAAATCCTCATCTTTATTCTCATTCAGTTCACTTGCATCAACAGCTACTACTACGCCGCTGGGATCTCGTAATGTTGAAATATTATATTCTTCGATATGAAATGTATTGGAAACTTCATCTTGTTGATATGCTATGTCTTTCCAATGTTCCTCAATTTTATTATGTGCTTTTGTTTTACAAACAACCCACCAATCACTTTTGTCTCGTCTCAGACTAGGATATAAAGCATAAAATACTTGAATTGCTTGCTGTGCTAACACAAATGGTTCATACCTCTTGTATATTTTTTTGTAATTAATTTCAACCAAATTAAACTGTGGATGCACCCTCATGCCTTTGATAGGGTCAAACCAACGACAAATAAATAAAATAACTCACAAATCTGAGCCTGGGTATGCTACCTCTAAAATTTCATCTTGTAAGCCGTAAAATTCATTCCTTGCACCTCCATCATTAGATGACTGAACACAAACTCCACTATTCATTGTAGCTTTCTCAGTTCCATAATCTTGAGTATGAAAATTATATCCGTTTATGAAATATACCAGCCAAGTTTTCACCATTGAGTTTGGACCCACATGACAGATGTTTTATTAGGTCTTGCTCAATGTGAGCATGATTATCAAGAACCTAAAGTCAAATAAATGTGTTGAAGTCAAGATTTATCAAATTTATTATCATATACTACTTACATATTTTTTGAACCATTGTGCAAATTCTTCATCGCAGAAATGATCAAACTCATGCTCCAGAAGCTCAGAATATAGAGTTTGGAAACTCCTACCATAAAATTAAATATAACATGAACAATAATTTATGATATATGAAATATATAATATAAAATTTATATACTCGAAATACAGCGTTACTTTTGGATAGTTCAATAAAATATATATGTGGGCTGCTCGCCACTCCTGACCAGTTAAGTATCTACTCGTACAAGATCCACTTGGTCGACCAAGGTAGTTAAAAATTGAGAATGCCCTCAAATTTGGATCAATGGGACACTCATCGTTTCTTCCTGCTTTTCCGACTCTTGCATTGAATGTGAGGTTCAAAATAATATGATGCAAAAATGTAACTTCCTCCACAATATATGCATTAACAATAGAAGCTTCAACATGAGCCTTATTTTTCACTTTTTTTTCAAGTGATAAAGGAATCTAAGAGTAATACAATAAAATTTATTAGAAAATAAATTATACTAAATTTGATCAAATGAAAAAACAATGATAAAAAAAATAAAAAAATCACCTTTCAAACGGATACATCAATCGAAATTGAACAGGACCTCTAACTTTAGCCTCATATAGCAAGTGAACCAAAAGATGTTCCATGGAATCAAAAAATGTTGGTGGAAATATTCTTTCTAAGTTACACAAAATGATCGAAATGTCTCTCTCTAATGTCTCCATGTGTGAATGACTCAATACTGTCGAGCAGATATCATGAAGGAAAATGCTTAATTTCGTAATTTCACCTCAGACAAAATTTGGTAACAATTCCTTCAAAGCAATAGGAATTAGTCTTTCCATGAATATATGACAGTCATGACTTTTCAAACCAATCAATCTGCATTCTTTCAAATCAACGCATTTGCCAAGATTAAAGACATAACTATCAGGAAATCTCAATGATTTCAACCATTCACAAACAATCCGTCTCTGATCCTTATTCAATGAATAAACTACTTTCGGTTTTGGTCCCCTACTATTTTCATCAACATCAAGGGCGGGTCATTTACAGATGAGACGCAAATCTTTTCTTGCATTCAGATTGTCTTTTATTTTTCTGGCAATATCCCTCACCGTATTTATCAGATTATCAAAAACATTCTTCTCAATATGCATTAAATCAAGATTGTGATGAATCAAATTACTCTGCCAATACGATAAATCACAAAATATACTCCGTTTAGTCCATTTATGCGTAATTCCATAGTCATATGTTGTAACATTTGGTTCTTCAATAATAGATGGAAAGTTAAGCATTCTTTGCCATAAAATTTGACCAGTGAATCTCAATGGTGGAGGTGTTCTTTCAATTTTTATTCTTAGTGAATTCTTCTTTATTTATTTTGAATTTATGATTTGGCGGTAAAAATTATCTATGACAATCAAAATTGTTGGATCGATTTGAGCGCTAGAGGGGGGGGTGAATAGCGATAAGAAAAAACTTTTCGTAATCGTTCGAATTGGCACGAGTAAACGCAGCGGAAAGATAGCAATAAATAAATAAAAACACGAGGGGTTTTTACTTGGTTCGTAGCCTACGGCTACTACTCCAAGGCCCTAATGGTCCTTGACCACGCACGGAGGGCAAATATTAAACGAACTCCTTCTCGATAGAGATAGGAGTTAAGCGAATACAAAAACTCAATAAAGATTCAAGGTAGAGGGACACTCCCCCTCTCCTTGATATGATTTAAAGCTTGAAAATAAAGACAACTTATACAAAATTAAAGATTATACCGACGACTTCAAGGATTGGAGGTTGAAGCTTTAGTCGTCGTCTCGGCAGCGCTTCGTCGTAGGGATGTCGGAGAATCGGAGCGTATCGAAAGCACTTGGAAGCTTTTGAATTGATGAAAAACCCTAGGTTTGGCCCTCCTTTTATAGCCTTTAAGCCCCTCAACGAATGGGTCTTCAACCAATCACAAATGGGCACAAAACTCCTTGAAAAATGGTGATAAAGCTTGACTCCTCGAGGCTGATTTTTGACCACCGGTGAATGGCGGTTGAAGCCACGGTTGAATCGCCGGTTGAATCGCCGGTTGAACTGGCCGGTTGAACTGGCAGCCACGATTTTTGACTAAAAAAGGAGTTTAGCTCAAAATACAAGTGAATTCGACGACCACTTGTCGTCCGATCTCAACATAGACCTTCCATGGGAAGTCTTGGGTTGGATCGTCGCCTAAGAACGTCCCCGTACAAAGGACACGACCTCACTTACGCTTGCACACACGAGCTTACCTCGATACTTACTTGTCGCTTTTGCTTCCGGCCTTCCACTCGATTCCTTCGGCTCCCTCCGAAGTAACTCGAGTGTCGCCCGACCACCGCGGCTTCCTCCGGGTGTCGCTAGCCTTCAGCTCCAGCATTGAGACTTTTCTGCACACTTGATTTAGCTCGTGAGATAACAATATAAGCTTAACTTTGTATCGTTTGCTATAATCAAAACATAGGTTCGACTTAGGTGCCCACTGCACCAACAATCTCCCCCTTTTTGATTTATGGCAAACCCACATACAAAGTTAAGCAAGCATGAAGAATAATAATGTGCATGAGAGAAAAAAAAATGAAGATTAAGTTGGAGTAGTAAGGATTTTCTTCAAGTACTCCCCCTTGAGGAAACCTCCCCCTTGACCGAGGGTGAGTCTTTGAAGAAAGACCTTAATCCTCCCCCTTGAGGGTTGCTTTAAGTAAAACGTTTTAAAATTAGCTTTAGTAAAATGTTTTAGTTAAGCCCTTTCTCCCCCTTAAGTAAAACACTAACGACATAAATAAGTTAAGAATTCTCTTAACTTGGCCTTTTGTCAAAAGTTAAATAAGTTCTCAAAATCTAAAGTTAACTTTTGGTTTAAACATGAAGTAAGAGTTAAGTTATCAAAAAATTTGAAAAAATTTGACCCCTTAACTTTGGCCTTTTTCTCCCCCTTTTGCCGTATATCGAAAAGAGTAAGGGGTGTGTGGAAATCAAAATAATTGCTAAATTTAAAGTCCAAGCATGTTCCACATTTTTTATTAAAATAGTATATTGAAAATAAGCTCATCTATGAAATGTTCGACTCATATTTGGCTTGATTGATATGAAGGATCAACCAGTCCTGGTCGGAGTCGGTTAGTATGTATGATTATACTCCATGGTTCATAGCGATGCACTAGCTCTACATCTGGAACCAGGAGTAAGGTCCTAACATCTCACGCCCATCTACGTGGCTAAGTACACAAACACATTAGTCCTATGTGTTGTGAGATGTATTGGCTCCTTAAATCTATAGGTGCATGATATCTAAGGTATGACCTATGCTAGTTTCATGAAAAAGTAAGAAATAGTAGTAATATAATTTGCAAAACCTATTCTATTACGCACATGCCTAATTTTCGTCTCAAGAGACTAAATTCGGCTTCGGGTAGTGGTTTAGTAAATATGTCTGCTAGGTTAGACTTCGAGTCAACATATTCGAGTTGTATGGAGCCGTTGGCTACATGTTCTCGAATGAAATGGTGTTTTACCTCTATATGCTTTGTCCTTGAATGGCATATAGGGTTCTTAGTTAGATTTATCGAACTTATGTTGTCTACAAAAATTTTAGTTTTGGTGAAGTCCAACCTAAAGTCTCGGAGAGTGTGCTTCATCCAAAGAAGCTGAGTTACACACTCACCCATCGCAACGTATTCGGCTTCGGTGGTAGATAAGGCAACACAATGTTGCTTCCTACTGCACCAACTCACTAGACTTGAGCCGAGTAGTTGACAACAACCACTCGTGCTCTTTCTATCGAGTTTACTACCGGCATAATCCGAATCGGAGTAGCCGATTAGTTCGAACTCCGTAGATCTAGGGTACCAAATACCAACGTTAAGTGTACCCTTAAGATATCTAATGATACGCTTAACTAGGGTTAGGTGAGACTCCTTAGCACAGGTTTGAAACCTGGCGCACATACTTACTGCGAATAGGATGTCGGGTCGACTCGCAGTTAAGTATAGGAGACTTCCTATCGCGCTCCTATAGTACTTTAAGTCAATGGACTTACTTTCTAGGTCTTCTCCTATGTTAACATTAATCGCCATTGGGGTGTTTATTATCTTAGCGTCTTGCATTCCAAATCTTTTAATTAACTCCTTAGTGTATTTTTGTTGATATAGGTATATACCATCCTTAGTTTGTTTAATTTGTAGACCTAAAAAGAAACTTAACTCGCCTACTAAGTTCATTTCAAACTCACTTTCCATGAGTGAAACGAACTCGTTTAGTAAGGCTGAGTTAGAGGTTCCAAAAATTATATCGTCTACGTAAATTTGAGCTATGAATATTTCTTTACCTAAGGTTTTTACGAAGAGAGTTGGGTCAACTAAGCCTTGGTTAAACCCTTTTGACTTGAGATGGATTGAAAGTCTCTCGTACCAAGCTCGAGGAGCTTGTTTAAGTCCATAGAGAGCTTTCTTAAGTTTTAGAACATGGTCGGGTTTATCTAGATTTTCGAATCCGGGGGGTTGGCTAACATAAACTTCTTCTTTAATGTATCCATTTAGGAATGCCGACTTAACATCCATTTGAAATAGCTTAAATCCTCGATATGCGGCATAAGCTAGCAACATTCGAATGGATTCGAGTCTAGCTACTGGGGCATAGGTTTCGTCGTAATCTAAGCCTTCGACTTGACTGAACCCTTTGGCGACTAACCTAGCCTTGTTTCTAACTACTTCACCTTTATCATCAAGCTTATTTCTAAACACCCACCTTGTTCCAATTGTCGTTTTGTCTTTAGGTGGTGGTACTAATTCCCACACTTCATTCCTAGTAAATTGAGCTAGCTCTTCTTGCATTGCAATAATCCAATCGGGATCAAGAAGAGCTTGTTCAATTGATTTGGGTTCTATCTTTGAAATTAAGGAAATTTGACTAAGGTTCCTATAGGATGCTCTAGTTCGAACTCCTAGATTAGGATCTCCTATCACTTGATCGATAGGGTGGTTAGTCTGAATCCTAGATTGGGTTGGGTTTGTGTCACCTAATGCTTGATCAATGGGGTGACTTGGTTGAACACTAGTTTGACTCGGATCACTTGTCACTTGGTCGACAAGAGAAGTTGGTTGATGTGGATTAGACTCGATCTCAGGGTTAGAGTTAGGTCTAGTATGAGTAGGCTCGCTAATTGGGGTTGTCGGGGGTTTTGTAGGTTCGTGTCCTTCATCAAATACTACATTGATAGTCTCCTCGACTCTAAGGGTGTCGTGGTTATATACTCTATAAGCTCGGCTTGTAGTCGAGTATCCTAGAAATATTCTGGTCGTGGTTTTGGATGTAAATTTCCCTAGGTAATCCTTAGTGTTTAGAATATGTACCTTACACCCAAATACCCTAAAGTACTTGATGTTAGGTATTTTATCGTGATAAATCTCATACGAGGTCTTAAGGTGCCTCTTTACCATAAGGATCCTATTCTGGACATAGCAAGCCGTGCTAACGGCTTCTGCCCAAAACCTATCAGGTAGGTTATATTCGTTTAACATAGTCCTAGCGGCTTCTTGTAGAGTTCGGTTTTTCCGCTCCACTAGGCCATTTTGTTGAGGGGTCCTAGGGCAAGAGAATTCATGGTGGTATCCGTTTAGGTTACAGAAGTCGGTGAACCTTTGATTTTTGAATTCACCACCATGATCGCTTCTAAGTCTTTTAACCTTAAGGTCTTTTTGATTCTCGATTAATTTGAATAGATTGATTAATTGATCTAGGGTATCATTTTTATGTTTGATGAACCTAACCCAGGTAAACCTGGAGTAGTCGTCAATTATGACTAAGCAATATTGACTTTTATTGAGTGACTTGGCTCCATGTGAATCGAATAGATCCATATGCAGGAGCTCAAGTACACTTGAGGTTCGTTCTTGGTTAGTTAACTTGTGTTGTGTCCTAGGTTGTTTTCCTTGTTGACAAGCATTACAGATTTTATTAACCAAGTTGTTGAGGTTGGGTAAACCTCTGACTAAGCCACTCTGACTCATCTTGTGGACGAGTCTTGGGTGCGAGTGACCGAGTCGTCGGTGCCACAACCATGATTCCTCTTCCTGTGTCATAAGACATTTGGCTGAGGATTTGATTAAGTTCATTGTATAAATGTTATTTGTCCTAGTTCCTTTGAGTATTGTTTTAGCTGTTTCATTTGTTTTAATTACACATTCATTTTCTAAAAATACAACCTTATAGTTATTGTCACACAATTGGCTTACGCTAAGCAGGTTATATTCAAAATTCTCTACAAGTAATACATTTTTAATAACAAAATTTGAGTTAAGCTCGATATCACCTGATCCGATGATTTTGAGCTTGCCGTTATTCCCAAAGGCTACCGATCCTTGTCGTTTGAATCGAAGCTTTGTGAATTTGAGTTGATCCCCGGTCATGTGTCGGGAGCAACCACTGTCCAACATCCATTGATCCTACACACAAGGTGGTTGGATTGGATGTTAGATTTTTATTTTTAAATTGGTTGTAAGTTGTTAAACCTAGGTCATCTCACCCGAGTCTATATGATCAAGCATGTTATACTTATTTGTTTTTTGTGAGATGACTCCCAATTAAATTTATTAAGTGGATTTAGGTTTAAGTGATTTTATGTTGAGATGATTTTCAATTAAATTGATTAAGTGGATTTAGGTTCAAGTAATTAGGATTTAGGTTCAAGTAATTTTATATTGAGATGATTTTCAATTAAGTTGATTAAGTGGATTTAGGTTCAAGTAATTTTATGTTGAGATGATTTTCAATTAAGTTTGATTAAGTGGATTTAGGTTCAAGTTAGATTTGGATTTAACCCAAGGCTTGTCAAGTTTACCTTTTCAAGATCATGGCTTCCAGGTCGTGGCGAGGCACAGGGGCCTTCTTTTATCGGATCATCGACCACTTCCTTAGACAAAGCCATGTTCAAGAAAATGATGACTTGACTCACCTAAGACTATTTCCTAGTCTAACTAGTTATTTTTGAAAAGAGGCTCCCCGAGGCTCAATCTTTTCGAAGGATTTTAGTTGGTTATTTGAAAAGAGGCTCCCCGAGGCTCAATCTTTTCGAAGGATTTTTTAGTTGGTTATTTGTGTATTCCAAGTGAGTTAAAAAAACAACAAAAAAAACTAAGCATGCAATTTCTAAGTTAAAGCACAAACATGTTTTGTACTGGCTCCCCCTAGACGGGTGAATCGGTTCGGTCTATCCACATAGTGGATTTGGTACATGGGAACCCGATGACGAGTTAGATCCTAGAGTTGAAATCAAAGTGGTCTTAGGGACCCATGCTTGGACACATTTTTTATGTCTACTTACGATTGACATATACGACTTATTGGTCGTGTTTGAGCTAAACCCTAGTCCGGCCTTGTTGTACACGGCCCTTTGCGATCCAAGTAGGAGGTCAAGTCCTTTGGATCCCAAAGTAAACCTTTCCAACGTATTCCTAAGATCTTCGACTTGACTTTTCAAGAGTGAGTTCTCAACCGAGTTTTCAACCCGAGTTGAGTCCTTCTCTTGAACTCGACTAGTCGAAGAGGTTAGGGAGACCTCGTGTTTGAGGAGTTTAACTTTTTCAACCAGGGTCTCGACCTTGGACTCGGACTTAGCTAACTTCCTAGACAAAAACCTAACCGTATTATGTAAAGTATTAAATAAAGTATGACTCACCTTAAGGGTATCTTTTGAACCGGATGCGTATCCGTGGCTTGACTTGAAGGTTGCCGTGAGTCCCAATCATCCTCGGTTGACTCAAGTTCGGGTTCGGTCTCCGTGTGTCGACTCAATTGATTTCGCCATGAAGACGTGGTCTTCGTCTTCTTGGATGACGCTTCTTCCCATGTCGCGTTGAGGGCCTTCTTGTGCTTAGGTCCTTGGTGGTTGAGCTTGGGGGCACTCGGACTTGATATGTCCAAACTGTTACACTCATAACACCTAATATTAGAACTTTTAGGTTTACCTTGGTTGGGTCGAGTCGTGGTTCGCTTCGTCCCTTGGCTATTCTTTGAGCTAGGTTCATTAGTTCGTGATCAATTCCGGGTCTACTTCTTCTTCGGACTCGTCTTGCTGCTCGGTTGGTGGTGGCTTGCTTGCGATTTTCTTCTTCTTTGATCCTGGAAATAAAGCTATACCCCTATCGGGTTCCGAGTTGGATTTTTCATGTAATTCGAAATCGGAAAAGAGTTCATCTAACCTAATTTTAGAAAGATCCTTGGAGACCTTGTAGGCATCGACCATGGATGCCCACAAGGTAGTCCTCGGAAAAGAGTTTAGAACATACCTTATAAGGTCGCGGTTTTCGACCTTTTGCCCGATGCGTGTAAGTTGTTGGCGATGTCACGGACACGGGCGTGGAGTTGCGTCGCGGATTCGTGTTCCTGCATTTTTAGTGTGTACAATTTATTGAATAACAAATCACGCTTACATACCTTGGCTTGATCCGATCCTTCGTGTAACTCGATTAGTTTAGTCCAAAGATCCTTTGCGCTTATGAAGGGGCCGACGCGATTTAACTCCTCCTTGGATAGGCCGCATTGGAGGATTTGTGTTGCCTTGGCGTCGGCTTCGACTTGTCGTTTTGTTGCAACGGTCCATTGATCATAATCCAAGGAGTCACCCACTTCATTAGTCGGAAGTGTGAAACCCGTTTGGATTATGATCCACATCTCGAGTTGGGTTTTGAGAAAGCATTCCATCCGACCCTTCCAATAACGGAAGTCATCTCCGTTATAAACGGAGTCGGACGGTGCTAAAACCCTCGAGATGGGCCATTGAAACAAAAAGACAAAAGAGACGAAGACCGAAAAGCTAGCAAAGACAAAAACAAGTACCAAGACTCGCGTCTTGGATTAGTAGAAAAGGGAGAGAATTTAACAAACAAAATAAATAGAACTAAACAGCATAAAAAGAAAATAAATCTGTAAAAAAACGCTCGTTGGGTGGTTTCACCAAATCTTAGCACCCCCCGGCTCTGATACCAATTGTTGGATCGATTTGCGCGCTAGAGGGGGGGGGGGTGAATAGCGATAAGAAAAAACTTTTCGTAATCGTTCGAATTGGCACGAGTAAACGCAGCGGAAAGATAGCAATAAATAAATAAAAACACGAGGAGTTTTTACTTGGTGTAGCCTACGGCTACTACTCCAAGGCCCTAATGGTCCTTGACCACATACGGAGGGCAAATATTAAGCGAACTCCTTCTCGATAGAGATAGGAGTTAAGCGAATACAAAAACTCAATAAAGATTCAAGGTAGAGGACACTCTCTCCTTGATATGATTTAAAGCTTGAAAATAAAGACAACTTATAAAAATTAAAGATTATACCGACGACTTCAAGGATTGGAGGTTGAAGCGTCGTTAGCCGTCGTAGGGATGTCGGAGAGTCGGAGCGTATCGGAAGCACTTGGAAGCTTTTGAATTGATGAAAAACCCTAGGTTTGGCCCTCCTTTTATAGCCTTTAAGCCCCTCAACGAATGGGTCTTCAACCAATCACAAATGGGCACAAAACTCCTTGAAAAATGGTGATAAACCACCGGTTGAACTGCCGGCTGAATCGCCACGTTGAATCTGGTTGAGCTGGGTTGAACTGGCAGCCACGATTTTTGACTAAAAAAGGAGTTTAGCTCAAAATACAAGTGAATTCGACGGCCACTTGCCGTCCGATCTCAACATAGACCTTCCATGGGAAGTCTTGGGTTGGATCGTCGCCTAAGGACGTCCCCGTACAAAGGACACGACCTCACTTACGCTTGCACACACGAGCTTACCTCGATACTTACTTGTCGCTTTTGCTTCCGGCCTTCCACTCAATTCCTTCGGCTCCCTCCGAAGTAACTCGAGTGTCGCCCGACCACCGCGGCTTCCTCCGGGTGTCGCTAGCCTTCAGCTCCAGCATTGAGACTTTTCTGCACACTTGATTTAGCTCGTGAGATAACAATATAAGCTTAACTTTGTATCATTTGCTATAATCAAAACATAGGTTCGACTTAGGTGCCCACTGCACCAACAAAAATAACTCGATTTCTTTCTGTGTTTCAATCTGATTGACTTTGATCTCTCCATACATATTGGACATTCCAAAATCCCCGCGGTACTCTAGCCCAATAACATCCCATAAGTAGAAAAATCATTTATGGTCCAAAGAAGCGCAACTCTCATTGTGAAGATCTGATTAGTATGTACATTATATGTGGAAATACCCTCGTCCCATAGTTGGATCAACTCGGTAATCAACGGTTGCATGTAAACATCTATTAACTTCTTCGGATTATGAGGGTCAGGCACAATCAATGTAAAAACATATAAGGTATTTTCATACACATATCAGGTGAAAGATTATACAGAGTTATGATAATTGGCCAGCAAGAATAAGTTCTTCCTGATTTGCCAAATGGAGCAAATCCATCAGCACATAGACCCAACCTGATATTTCGAGTCTCATTCGCAAACTCAAGATATGTTCTATCAAAAATTTTCCATGCCTTTGCATCTGATGGATGACACATTAGCTTATCCTCTGTTTCATGATTTTCATGTCAAGTCATGTGTTCAGCAGTGACCTTTGATGCATAATGTCACGCCCCGGGGTAGACTCTGTCCGGCCAACGGACGTCACCCCCTTATGACAATTCCAATACGGTACAAAGTCGCAGCCAGTATAACACATATCGAAAATGTATAACATCAATAGCGGAAGCCAACACATGAAAATACAAACTCGTCAACATAAGTACATCGGTATATCCGTCCATACTAGAATAAAATCCATACTGAATATCAAAAGAGAAACATACAGCATGATCTCCAAAACAATAAGAGTCTATATAAAGGTACATGCGATGGGAAACAAAAATCCTCGAAAAAACGGCGAGATGGGATCAGGTGGCAATGCTCCAAGTCTCTGCCGAAGTCTTCTATCTACTACCTGGGCGACAGGAAACCCAGGGTCCAGGGTGGTGAGTATAAAACTCAGGGGTAATATATAGAAGTGCATGAACAACATACAGGGTAAGAGATCTACAAGTATACATGTGAAGATCTACAGGTATGCAGCATGAGTCCAACAGACATACAGTACTAAGCATAGTAATCAGTAATCCCATATATGTCCTACTCATAGCATAAACTGAACGGATCGACTTACATAAAGTAATGTACATACCTGACGGTCTGTCCTCCATATGATCTATAACATCCTGAACAGGTATATCATGACATAATCCAAATAGTACACACTCATGCTCAACACATGCACAACGGTATATAAAATATGCAAAAGGCATGTAGCATGATGTACAATCATATGCAGCAATCAAATGCAGCATCTCACAGGCATATGTAAAACATATATCAAATACATGCATACATATATATCATCAATGCATATGCATGGTCACTGTCTGCGGACCCGTCCAACCATGACCCCAGAGTGGCCAAGGTGGCACGACAAATGACAACTAGCCCGACTCTAGCTACCACTACTCTCGAGTGGCCGAGTTGGGTAGTATGAATGAGTAGTATATAAGCGTGAAAAGGTAACTACTCCTAGGGGTCCCTGCTGCAAGCCACGCCGTCCCTACCCATGAGTAGACAAGCGCCGCACACAGGATAACTGCACGTCATAACAACCACCATCTATAGTGGGCGAGTGCTAACACCACTCTGCACAGTGGCCAGGTGCGCATCTCCAGCTACCACCATATATAGTGGTCGAGCGCGGCACATCTAATGCTCTACCCTCAACCCTGCTACCACTACCCCGAGTGGCCGGGGAGGCAGGATGACCGATGACCCGTCTCTTCCACAAGGAAGACCTGGCCGACAAGATGCATGCAAATGTAATGATGCATAGCTCACACATACATCCCCACAACACTCCCTAATCCACAAGGAGATCTAGTCAACAAAAGTCAACCATGCAAGGACGATTGATCTGTAACCCCAACTTATTTACCTATATACAGATAAATAGGTTCATCAAGTTATCTCACTAATATATGTACGGTACAACGATCGACCCTATAATTTGGACTCATCACCTAACCTAGTGATGGAACCCGGTAACCCCATCTAAGTCCACACTAGTGACTACGTGCATTTAACTGAATACCTATCAGCTAACATACAAACAGGGTTATAATTTCTATCCGAGATAAAGGTATGATAGATTAACAGCAATATCTCAAAGATCGCAGGTTAAGTACAAGCACAAGATACAATATGAGTGGATCTAAGGTAAACAAGAATAACCAAGCACTAGAATTGATCAAACTACCGGACCAGGTAGATATTACCCACCTGATACGAAGCTCGTATAATCCTCACGGCCGCGGGCCTGCTTCGTATCCCAAACCTGCACATAATAACAAATTAGGATTAAGCATAAAGCTCCAATAATAATACGAATAAAATACTAACTCATTTATATTCGTATTCTTTTCCCAAAGACATTATAACCACTTCCTAAGCTTATACATCATAACCCATATGATCCAAACGCTAAAATCTCCAAATCAAAACATACTCTAATGAACTAACCTCCAACCACCCTTCGGCAGCTTACCATCACATTAATTCATAGCAATTACCAACATCCCACACAGATCAATAACTTCACAACGTAAATCTAACAGGAGTCTATAAATTACAATCTCAAAACATCGAACATCCACACTACAAATCATCCACAGAACTAATCTAAGGAAAACCTAATTAACAACTTCAATCCACTGTTTATCCCTAATTTACAGTAGAAACCATCCCGACTTCTTTAATCATCTACAAAACACCACACCAAAAGCACACTCAGACCTTCCCTGGCAGCCTACTCCCGCTTACCCTCTGCTCACCGAAGAAATTCCAGATCAAGCACATCGACAAACCATAACCAAGCTAACAATATCGGACAACACATGGGTAATAAGGCTTACCAGTTCTAGACCTCTGTCGGATTTCGGCTGCTCCCGATGGAAATCCCAGTTCTGCAATCCACCCAAATCCACCTTACTCGTCCCCCGATTACCGGCGAAGATCGGAGCTCTGATCCCTAGCTTCGACGCAGCGCGACGACTTTTCCCTCTTCACGCTCACCGAACCAACGGCTCGATCGCTTGCAAACACTGAGCTAGGCTAAAATCGAAAGTCGTAGCTAGCAGCAAACCTTAACTCGACAGGGAAAAACAACAATCGATACCTACGCCGCAGCGGCAACAACGCCGCTTTGTCACGGAAGTGTCGCCGCGGTTTTTCCCAGCCGAGAACCCTTCGATCCCTGGTCGGAGATCAGCCTAGTGGTGGCGCCATCAAGCTGCTCGCGCCAGACGCCGATGAACGGAGATCGACGATGCGATCGCGCGGAGCAGAGCGATGACGAAAAAGAAATTGGGGATCGCGGTGAAAATGAGACGATCCTTCGTTCGGCACCCTTTTTAACAGCCGTTCCATTGATCCGGTTAACCCAGCTCAACCCAAACCCAATCTGATTGGGTTCAGCCCAAGCCCCATTTCCAGCCCAATTTCGGCCCAGTCCATTACAGCCCATTTCGGCCCACTAATTAAGCCTAATTAATCCCTTAATTAATCCCAATTGATTACGGGTTAATCCATTTTTTTATTTTTCGTATACTACACATAAAGCCTTTGCAATCTAGGAGTTAAAGGCAAATAGAACATTTTTCTGAAGATTTTAATCGCTTATTACGATTTGATCTCATGGTACTCTTGTACCTGCATTGACTACAGAATTTACAAGTCTCTAAATCTATATTATCTCCCCAATATAGCATACAATCATCTCTGCAAATATCAATTCTTTGCACCGGAAGACCTAAATCTTTCACAAGTTTTTTCATACTATAAAAATCGTTCGACATTATGTGATCACGCGGCAATACTTCTCCAATAACTTGAACAAAATCATTAAAATAATCTTCGGGCACATTATGCTCAGCTTTTAATATTCAACAATCTTGTGGTAAGAGATAATTTAGTGTGACTGTCACAACCAAACCACACGGGTTCATCTGCAGCTCTCAATACTTCTTGAAATTTGAGATATGACTCATTGTACACATTTTCATGAACACCAGTTACTTCTACTTCCTTTAACGACGTTGAATAACTAGTATACATGTGTTCAAATGTTTGAGGATAACTAGAACTTGCAGCATTTGGTTCATTATTCAAATTATGACCGACTGCATCAACTATCATTCTCTAGTATGGATTTAAATTGATCGTAATATATTTGCTCTCCACTAACTGTTCTTTGTATGTTTCGTCCAACCTCTTCATCAGATATAAATGGTTCACCATGACAAGTTCAATTATAATAATTTGGCGTAAAACCAAATCTACAAAGATGTTCTTGAACTTTATCACACTGGAAAAATTTGCCATTATGACATTTTTTGCACGAACACCTTAATTTATTCCCATCCATAAACTCAACATTGCTATTAGTAAATGTCAAAAATTGTTCCAACCCAATAATAAATTCATCGGTTAAACCACGACGTTCTGATAAATTCTTTTTATACATCCAACTTCGTTCTCTCTCCATTTATCCTGTTTTCAAAATTATATCAAGGATTAATTTTAAATTTTTTCCAAATTTCATCCATATATATCAATCTAACAATAAATTCTTCTAGTACTAAATATGATTTTGTGTGATATTTAATTGCAAACTATAATATCATTTCGAACAAATATTATATATTTACAGTAATAAAATTACTTAAAATCAAACATTAATTATAATTAATATAAAATAGTAAAACTACAATTTTATAAATATACAATATTTATACGTACCTATCCTGATGGAAATAACAGATGAGCTCACAGCTAGCTAAAGACTTCACGAACACACTGAACACCTTAATGATGAAGTACGACAAATCTATGAAAAATAAAACATTAATTTTGTATTTAGATTACACATTATACTGATTTAATTTATATAATTTGAATAACATTTTAACTCTATTGTTACAGCGATAAATGATCAGTTGGGACGACGATTAACCACCCAAACCACGCCCCCATGTCAAATTACGCGGCATCTGCTCACAAAGTGCGGCAGCTGCCCACAAAGTGCGGCAGCGGCTGCCCCGACCTTGCAGTTGTTGCTCGCAAAGAACGGCAGCTACCCGCAAAGTGTGGCAGTGACTGCCCCAACCTCGTGGTAGTAGAAATTCATGAGGCCACGCGACAACTATCACGAGGGCACGCGATGTGGCAATTGTCGTGCGGCGTGGCCTGGCGACAGCAACCATGAGGTGCGAGGCCACGCGGCAACTGCCGTGTGGCGTGGCTGCCCGCGGCCGAGTGTGGCGAGGTGCGGCGGTGTCGCGAACTGCCGCGCGCCGCAAGGGCATCGACGGCCACGTCGCCCGCGTGGCCTCGTGGCGACCAGCTCATGAAAGTCTATCATTTTGAAATAAGAATCACATGATCATTGTTTGCACACTTTTAAGGTTATGCATATTGTCTAATACATTGCATTGTAGATAATATGATGTGAGGTGTCACACGGGAGATCATGTTATCGGCTCCTTATAAAGTATAAGTATAGGCTCACAACCCAGATGGCTTTGGACAAACCATTGGTATGATTGTAGTGTGATTTGGTGCTGGTTTGTCTTGACCAAAGAATCACACTAGCACACTTTGTGTGTATTGAGCAGGACCGACTTAGAGGTGATTCGATTTATTGCTGACTACATAATCGAATCAGACCTCAGATATTATATTGTACATACTCTTAATCTCGATATAATAATGGGCACATATACTTAGTAGTCATTTCTTTGATTTACCAATGGACGAGATTTATAGATTAAATCGATAGGCTCGGTAAGTTAGGAAATGATATTATTTATATGGTGTGCCGTTGATTATAGGAGGAAACCGTGTCCTATATATTAGGATGATGATGTCCCCTTGAGGAGCTCATAAGGTTCATCATGTAAACCCTGCAGGTGAACTTGGTCCGGCATGATGAAAAGGTTGAGTGGTACTACTCATGGAGTTAGATGTTGATTAATTAATGGTCAGTAAATTAATTAATCGATGGACATTCTAGATCTTAAACACGGGGAGAAAATATACATATAATATATGGAGCCCATATTAAATTATGGGGGTTGGTGAGGTAGATCAATGATAATCCTTTAGTGGATTGGATTATCATTAATGGATCAGACTTTATGTGGGCTTGATCCATTGGGTGGCCAAGATTCAACTCCTCCTCATGGTCCCTATTGTAGCCTATTAATACCTCATGAAGCCTAGATCCAAAGGATAGAAACAAAACTCTAGATCCAAAGGTAGAGATTAAATCTCTAGATCCGACGATTGAGATTAAATCTCTAGATCCGACGGTTGAGATTAAATCCCTAGAACCAATGGTGGAGATTAAAACAAGGCTTATCTCTAAACTCTATAAAAGGAGCCTTTAGGGTTGTCATG
This sequence comes from Wurfbainia villosa, assembly GCA_025175895.1. Classification (NCBI taxonomy): domain Eukaryota; kingdom Viridiplantae; phylum Streptophyta; class Magnoliopsida; order Zingiberales; family Zingiberaceae; genus Wurfbainia; species Wurfbainia villosa. The sequence continues at coordinate 5,780,263 of CM046008.1, forward strand.
GAGATCAATCAAGGGAAGCAAGGGTGTTAGGAGTTGGCGGCAAGAGAAAGGAGCTAGGGTTTGGAGGTTGGCGGCACCAAATAAGGAAATATTTTCCTTCTCTTCTTCTTCTCCATTAGTGGCTGACGTCCATACAGCCCCTCTCCCCTCTTGGCCGGCGTCCAAACCTAGCTCTCCTCTTCTCCTTGGCCGGTGGAACCAAGGCTTAGGGTCCTCCCTTGAAGCTCTTGGCTGGCAACCATTCTATCTCCCTCTCCTTGTTGGCCGGCGGCAAGTAACTTCCTTGTTGCTTGTTGGTTGGCTAAAGGAAGGAGAAAAGTCTTGTTTCTTTTCTTCCTCTTGCTCGGAATGAGCAAGGAAGGAAGATTGGTGATCTAGGAGCTTCAACTTTTGGTAGATTGTCGCCTACACGACGTCCGAAAGGAGGAAGGTCATACAATAGAAGATCGAGAGGTATATCGATTCTCTATTTTCATTTGTTGCATGTTTATATTTGCTTTTCAATTATATGCATGATATATATTCTATTTTGTGGCTAAATATACTTGGACCCCGAACATAAACACAAAAGTTGGCGATCCGTACATCGTCTATTCTACAGCTATTCGTGGAATAGAGGTTGGTCGCTTGAACAACAAGTTTGTTCAAGTGACCACTCTAAACGAATAGCACGACGATGACAAGGTTGCTTGGGTAATCCCTCTTGTCAAGGATAATTTTTTTTTTATCCGGGGACGTAGAAGGGATCGCCATGAACAAGAGACTAAGTTGAAAGGGGAAGCGAAGTTTCCCCTCAGCCAACAATTGGTATCAGAGCTACGGTTTCCGATTTTGTGTGTTTAAGATTCAGTTACTCTTATGCATTTTTCATATATTATATGTGTCGGATAATAGTAGGATATGCGTAGGTTAACTCTTTGGTTGCAGGCATAAGATTCGACTATTATGGTCATATGTGTGTATGTGATTGTATGTGTGTAATAGTATATTTTGTTGAATCCTCGGGGTTGATGAGGCTAGTATTTAATTTTTTGTAAATTAGATACGACATTGTTTAGCCACTCCTTTTATTTTAGTTTACTTTCGATCTAGATTTCATGTACACTCCCTCGTGGAGTATAGGATCGATGGATGTAAATTAAAATAGTTTTTAGTCTCGGCTCGGATCTCCGGATGGCTCATATATGGTGTAGGAGGAGCGGACGAGAAGGCGATACGACGGGAGACATATTGAAGACAAAAGCCATAATAGTTGGAAAATAATTTATTTTTCATATTTTTTGCTTATTGTTTGATATGTATGTCGTAGGCTAGAAAATTCCTCAATTTCAAATTACTAAGTGGGAGAGGGAAATTTAATAAATTCCCACGCCCTCCATTACGATTTGACAAGTGATGCAAACAAACTTGCGCATCGGCTCTGAGTGCCTTCCTCCCCATTGGATGAGTTTGTTTGCATATCACAAGGTCAAATATGGTTATAGGGAATTATTAAGGAGCGTGTGTACTTCCCCATCGGAAGACACATAACCCGAGATAATTACCTTGGTACCGAGTAATGGTGAACACTTAGATACAAATATAAGTATCCTCCCCATCGGAGTCACTGCTTTTATTTATAGGGCCAAAGAGGAACCAACTATTAATTTTACTTATCAAAAAGTTAGGTTGACAAGATAGTAAAATTAATGGGTAAAACCTCCTCTTACAAATGTAGAATTCGTATACGTCCACACTATCGTGGCATACAATATTCTCGGTGTTTTGAGGTGTTGGTTGATTTTAAAATTTTATTGTTTGAGGAATCAATAATTTTTGAAATCTAATGTTTTGATCTATGTGATTCTTAGGTTTTCTTTCAAAATGACTTTCAACCCACTTGCTGTGATACTGAAAGAGAATAAACTTACTGGACCCAACTATGTTGATTGGAAGAGGAATTTTGACATTGTCTTGACTGCTGAGGAATACAAATATGTACTCCTCGAAGAGTGTCCTCCTAAGCCTGCAGATGATTCTAGGGAAAAGGAGAGAGAGAGTTATAAGAAGTGAATCAAGGCCGATGAGATGGCGCGGTGTTACATTTTGGCATCTATGTCAAATGTACTGCAACATAAGCATCAAGCCATGCCCACTTCTTATGACATGATGCTCAATCTCAAAGAGCTTTTTGGACACCAGAATCGGGCTGCAAAGCAAGAAGCCATGAGGAACTTGATGATGACCACCATGATCTGATGGGATGTATACTGAAAGCCTTGCTCTTTTGTATGAACATCTTTATTTTGAAATAAGAATCACATGATCATTGTTTGCATATTTTTATAGTTATGCAAAATTGTCTAATATTTTACATTGTAGATAGCATGGTGTTTGGTGTGGCACAGAAGATCATGTTATCAGTCCCTTGTAGAATATAAGTAGAGGCTCACAACCAAGATGGTTTTGGACAAACCATTGGCATGGTTGTATTGTAGCTTGGTATTGTTTTATCTTGAACATAGAGTTACACTAGTACACCTCGGTGTATTGAGCAGGACCGACATAGAGGTTATTCAATTTATTGCTGACTACATAATTGAATCGGACCTCGGATATTATGTTGTACATGCTCTTAATCCCGATATAATAACGGGCACATGTACTTAGTATTTATTTCTTTGATTTACCAAAGGGTGAGATTTCTATGGATTAAATCAATATGCCCGGTAGGTTGGGAAATAATATTATTTACATGGTGTACGGTTGATTATAGGAGGAAACCGTGTCCTATATATTAGGTTGATGATGTCCCCTTGAGGAGCTCATAAGGTTCATCATGTAAACCCTACAGGTTGACTTAGTCAACATGATGATAAGGTTGAGTGGTACTGCTCGAGGAGTTAGATGTTAATTGATTGATGGTCAGTAAATCAATCAATTGACGGACATTCGATATCTTAAACACGGGGAGATGGATGTACAAATAATATATGGAGCCCATATTAATTTATGGGGGTTGGTGAGGTAATTCAATGATGATCCTCTAGTGGAATGGAACATCATTGATGGATCAAGTTTGTGTGGTTCCGATCCATCGGGTGGCCAAGACCCAACTCCTCCTCATGGTCCCTATTGTTGCCTATTAACACCTCATGAAGTCTAGATCAAATGATGGAAAACAAATCTCTAGATCCGACGGTTGGGATTAAATCCCTAGAACTGACGGTGGAGATTAAATCTCTAGATCCGACGGTTGGGATTAAAACCCTAGAACCGACGGTTGAGATTAAATCTCTAGATCCGACGGTTGAGATTAAATCTCTAGATCCGACGGTTGAGATTAAATCTCTAGAACCAATGGAGGAGATTGAACCAAGGCCTAAACCTAACTCTATATATATGGGCTTAGGCTTGGGCGGCAAAAAAAAAAGGGAAAAACCTAATTGAGACAAGGTGGCTTGGGCGGCAAGAAAGAAAAGGAGGTTAGGGTTTGGTTCATTGTGTTGGGCGGCAAGGCTTCTTCTTCTTCCCATTGATGGCCGGCAACCCTTCCTCCCTTTTCCTCCTTGGTTTGGCCGGCGCCCAAGCTTTTCCCTTCCTTCTATGGCTTAGGTTGGATGGAATTAGGATGGCTTCCCTTGGGCGGCAACCAAATCCTAGATGGGATAGGATTGGGGTTGGGCGGCTAGGGTTAAAGTTTTGGGATTAGGGTGGGCGGCAACAAGAAGATGAAGATTCATTTCTTCTTCCTTCTCCACTATCCTTGTTCCCTCTACCTTGGCCGGAGCTCAACCTATTCTCCTTCCCTTCATCCTTGGCCGGAAATTAGGAAAGCTTTGTCTAGGGTTTGGGTGGCAACAAGGAAGAGGATTGTTTTCCTTTCCTTTCTCCAAGTGTTGGCCGGCGCCTATACCCTTGGTGTTTCTCTTTTGGTTGGTTTCTATACTCCATTTTATCTTCCTTGGCCAGCGGCAACATCAAGTTTATTGACTTGGTGGCCGGTTCTAGAAAGGAAGATGAGTTTTGTTTTGGGATCTTCCTTTGTTCCTAGTGAACAATGAAAGGAAGATTGGTGATCTAGGAGGCTTCAACTTTTGGTAGATCGTCGCCCACACGACGTCTAAAAGGAGGGAGGACATACAATAGAAGATCAAGAGGTATAACAAGAGGTATAATCTTGTTTATTTTGATTAATGTTCTTTTGTATTATGTTTATAATTTCTCTTCAATTATATGCATGTTTTGTGTGGATGTTTACTTTATGTATGTGTTGATTATACTAGTTTACATTTGTATGTATTTGTATAATCATGTACCCCGATAAGAAACACAAGAACCAACGATCCGTCCGTCATCTCTTCCGCGGCTAACCGACTAGAAGAGTTGATTGGTTGAACAACAAGTTTGTTCAAGCGATCGCTCGAGTCGTTGGCACGACGACGAATTGGTTGTGATTAGGAAACTCATCCCATCCGGATTAGTTTTCATTAGTGAAAATTTTAATCCGGGGACATGGGAGCCAATGAGCATTCCAAGGATTAGCACGATTCCAACAAAATGGTATCAGAGCAAAGGTTTCCGATTTTGTGTGTTTTGGGTTCGGTTACTTTCATGCACATATCATATATTGAGTATGCCGGATAATAGTAGGATGTACGTAGGCTAACTTTTTGGTTGCAGGCATAAGATCCGACTATTATGGCTATATGTGTGTATGTGGTTGTTTGTGTGTGATTGTATGTATATTATTTGAATCCTCGGGGTTGACGAGGCTAGATTAGTATTTAATTTTTGTAATTAAATATGACATTGTTTAGCCACTCTTTATTTTATTTTACTTTCGATCTAGATTTCATGTACACTCCCTCGTGGAGTATAGGATCGATGGATGTAAAATAAAATAGGTTTTATTCTCGGCTCGGATCTCCGGATGGCTCGTACATGGCGTAGGAGGAGCGGACGAGGGGCGACACGACGGGACGCATATTGGAGAACAAAGTCATAATAGTTGGAAAAAATTCTATTTTTTCCATATTTATTGTTGATTTGTTTTATATGCATGTTGTGTGTGCTTGAAAATTCCTCATTTTCAATTTACTAAGTGGGAGAGGGATATTTTAATTAATTCCCGCGACCTCCATTACAATTTGACGTGTGATGCAATAAACTTGCGTGTCGGCTCTGAGTGCCTTCCTCCCTGCGGATGAGTTTGTTTGCGGATCACTAGGTCAAATAATGGTTATAGGAAATTATCTAGGAGTGTGTGTACTTCCACAGCGGTAAGGCACATAATCCAAAATAATTCCTTTAGTATCGTGTAATGGTGCACACTTAGATGCAAATATAAAGTATCCTCCCCATCGGAGTCACTGCTTTTATTTGTAGGGCCAAAGAGGAACCAACTATTAATTTTATTTATCAAAAAGTAAGGTTGACAAGATAATAAAATTAATGGGTAAAACCTCCTCTTACAAATGTAGAATTCGTATACGTCCACACTGCGTGGCATGCGATATTCTCGGTGTTTTGAGGTGTTGGTTGATTTCGGAATTTTATTGTTTTGAGGAATCAATAATATTTGAAATCTAAAATAATGATCCATGTGATTCTTAGGATTTTCAAAATGACTTTCAGTCCACTTATTGTGATACTAAAGGAAATAAACTTACTGTACCCAAATAATGATGATTGGAAAAGAATCCAAATATTATCTTATCTGCAAGGAAGTACATGTATGCACTCTTCGAAGAGTATCCTCAAGCCATGGTTGCTCAAAAAGGTTTATACTTCTAAGCCGAAAGGCAAGAAGAAGGAGAAACAAGGTGGAGCAAATGTGGTGGGAGGATCTCAGGGAGGAGTGAAGAAGCTGAAAGGCAAGTACTTCACTTACAAGAAGGATGGACATTGGAAGGAGGACTATCCCAATCCAAATCAGAACAAAAGTATATCCTTTGGTCTAGTCGTTGAAACATGGTTAGCGGTGTTATCTACCGGCACCTGGTGTGTAGATACGAGAGCCACTAATCATGTTTGCAATACTTTGCAGGGGTTCCAGGAAACCCGACGACTAGCTAAAGGGGATATTACCATTTACTTGGGCAATGCCATGAAGATGGCGGCTATTGCAGTGGGAGATGTTTTATTTATCTTTTGAGAAAAATAAAGGTTTTGGTTCTTAAGAATTTCCTTTATGTACCCTTATTTAGAAAGAATTGATTTCAGTTTCTAAATTGTTTATGGATGGATAATCTATTTCTTTTTATGATAGATTTGTTATAAAAGGAATAGGGACATTATCTATTCAGGTACATAGATAGGAAATTTATAACTTGAACCACAAGCTCTCACGGTGCAAATAGAAGTTATTAACTCATCTTCTAATTCCGATAAGAGAAAAGAACCTTCGAAAATGAACCAAACATATCTTTTGACATCTTAGGTTTGGTCACATTAACCTAAGCAGAATTCAATAGGTTGATAGCTGATGGACCTTTGGGTTCATTAGTGGTGGAGGATCTCCCAACCTGTGAATCTTGCTTGGAGGGTAAGATGACCAAGAGGCCTCTCAAGGCCAAGGGGTATAGATACAAAGATGTGTTGGAATTGGTTCATTCTGATTCGTATGGTCCTATGTCTATCCAGACAAGAGGTAGTTTTGAACATTTCATCTTTTTCATAGATGATTGTTCAAGATACGGATGACACTATGATTTGATCGTGGTGGTGAGTACCTCTTGGGAGAGTTTAGGAACTACTTATCAGAGGCTGGGATTCAATCCCAATTGATTGCACCTGGCACACCCCAGCAGAACGGTGTAGTAGAGCGAAGGAATAGGACTCTTATAGAGATGGTTAGATCGATGATGAGTTATTCTGACTTGCCAGATTCGTTCTGGGGATATGCTATAGATACGATGGTATACATTCTGAACCTCGTACAGAAGTATGCATGTTCATTGGCTATCCCAGGGGAACGAAGGGTGGATTGTTTTATAGTCCTAGAGATTAGAAGGTGATCGTTAACACGAACGCCAGATTTCTAGAGGAAGACTATGTGATGAGCCACAAGCCCAAGGGTAAAATTGTTCTAGAGGAGTTAAAAGGGAAGCCACTTTTTTAGTACCACCGGTACAATAGGATATACCACATGTCACTGCACCGCGTGTCACAGAGGATACGCAGATGATACCTCGTCGTAGTGGGAGGGTTGTTAGACAACCTTATTGATTCATGTTCTTGGGTGAATCTTTTGATTTGGTCCCTAGCAAAAATGAACCTGTAAGGGATCGTTTGAAGGCTAGAGGGGGGGGGTGAATAGCTCTTTTCGTTTCTACAAAAATAATTAGCGGAAGCAAACACAAGTAATATATGTAAAAACAAAAACCAATGCTAACAAAGCCTTTACGTGGTTCGGAGATAACGCTCCTACTCCACGGCGATCCTTAAGGTGGATCAACCCAAGCAATTTCACTATGAAGCTTTCTCTTTACAAAGACCTCCTCTTCTTACAAAAGATGACAATGAAGATTTGAGAGGAGAAAGGAGATTAATATACTTAGAAAGCTTTGGAAAACTTGTAGGAGCTTAGAAGGAAGATCAGAATATAAGCATTAGGCTCTTCTTGCTCCTTGGGCTCTTTTATAGGAAAGAGCCTCTTTTCCCGTTGAGGTCTATCACCGATCGATGACTTTCATCACCGACCGCACGATTCTAACCCAACAATGGATTCGCGCGGGATTTGCCGTCCGCCATCGCTTAACGGAAGACTATCACCGATCGCCAACAAAGCGGCGCTCGATCGATATCGCCAGAGCTGAACGCCGCATCGGCCACGGCTTTGTTTTAGGCGCGATCGCTAATGATGGCAATGATCCGCCACCATTGTAGCGCAGCCGAGTCGAGTCGATCGTCATCATCGGGCCTGACCGATAACCACCACCGATCGATAATGCCTTCCAAACTCTAATGCTATATTTTAAAGGCCAGTTCGACCGACACCATGTTCCAGTCGACTGGCACACTCCAAGTATGACTAATTCATACTTGAAAACATAACCTAAGCCTAGACTTAACCTTCTAGCTTCTCCATCAGCCTTACGCCTATAGTATTTCTCTTAGACCACGACTCCATCCATGCACTTGCCTTCAAAAGCTTCCTTCGGTTTCGTCATGCTTTAGGTTTCTTCTTTGCCAAAGTACGCTTGGACTTTACGCCGCCAAGACTACATGCTTGGACTTATGCCGCCAAGACTTTCCTTTGGTCTTCCTTTTCCAAGGACTGCTTGGACTTTACGCCGCCAAGACTACATGCTTGGACTTATGCTGCCAAGACCTTTCCTTGACTTCTCTTTGCCAAGATCACACTTGGACTTGTCTTTTACCAAGTCTTCATACTTGGATTTTCCTGTCACTTAAACATGTATACAATTAGATCACAAAACATTGCCTAACTTAGATGATTATCCAAACATCAAAATATATATAAATGCTTGGGGCATTGTTGCACCAACAATCTCCCCCTTTTTGATGTTTGGCAATCATTTAAGTTAGACCTTAATACATAAACATATTTCAATATGAATTCTAACTTCAATGTCCCTTCTCCCCCTTTGACATACAACAAAAAGGGAAGAGGTTATTCAATAAGTGCAGGAAAGAATTATAATTAACACATCTTGAACAAAGGTATAAAATTGATATGAAGCTCCCCCTAAATCCAAGACATGTTTCATGATAAACAAAACATAAGCAATAGGCAAATATGTCCTAGTCTTGCACCAACAATTATATAAATAAGGGATTTAGCTCCCCCTAAACCAGTGCACCAAGAAAATCCGCCTTTCCATACAAGGTATCATATATATATTGTGGAAATTGTATAATGTCCAAAATTGAACCTTTTAACCGATGAAAAAACCACTTTCCATTCAAAAGCAGTGACAGGTTATTTGGAGCAGTGGTCGATCCAATGCACCATAGCGATCATTGCCAATAACGATGATCAATTGATATCAGACAAATCTGAATTTCGAGTTTTTCAGTCAAAGTTTGAAAATGCGTAGAAAATTACGTGGGTGTCCAAAAATCACGAAACTTGGCATACACATTCTATTCGACTAGTATAACATATGAAAAATATTAGACGAAAAACATGTTCATCGATTGATGGATTGATACGATATTTAAAACAACAAAAATCATGACACAAAAAGTGTAATTGTATCGTATCAACATTCAAAACTTCGTACTATATTCTCAACTTCTAAACTTGATAAACAATAAATTGTAGGCACTAATAGAAGTGAATAAAAACAATTTCATATCATCAATCAAAAGTCATTACATAAGTAGGAGTTTATGCCGTACATATGGCCAAAAAGAGAATAACAAAGAAAATAAGCGATCAAGATCCATCGGTGCCGATGGATGACGAACCATCGTGGAGGTGGGTGTCCAGTGTCAGCAGGCGAAGAATCGCCAAGATGTCCCGCTGCCGCCGATGCACCTCTCTCACGAGGGAGAGGAGCTCCCACGCTCTAGGCGCGGCTCCTCTAGACGCGTGTCCACCCGCTCCGCAAAGCATCGGCGGGCACCGAGGATGTCCGTAGAATAGTATCGCCGCAGCAGCCTCCCCTGCAGCAGCCCCTCAGAACACTGCGGCAAAGACCACCCTCGGCCTACTCTCGCGCACCATCCTCAAGAACACCTTCCGCGGCGGCATCCTCGTGCCGGAGCGGCCTGCCACCGCGTCGGGTCCCGGAAGACGGATCCTCTGTCGGCCGCCTTGGGCCAATGAGAAACTCCGTCCGAGTCATCGATCATATTTCCTATTCATGATTTTAATGACTCCTATATTCACATCAATGCCCACAGAGCTGAGCCATTGAGTGAGGACATTTCCAAATGGTATGTGAACCTTCCCATTGTTTGGTCTTATGAAATGAATGATGCATTGGAAGGTATTTAGACCAATGTTAATGTCTAAGTATTGACGAAAGAAATGCATGAGAAGTAGATGTGGAGGGCGAACCAAGGCCAAACCACGGGTAACAATGGGAAGAAGACAATGAGCAATGACCTTATAAAGGACATTGTCAGAAGCAGACAGTTCTTGTGATTGAAATAAATTGGTGTTCAAAGGTCGAGGATAGTGATAGAAGGTATCATGAAGGGAATCTAAAGAAATCTCCTCAAAGGGAGATGGAAGAGGTTCACTCCAAGATGGATATAGAGTGAAATCACTCTCGGAAGGAAGACATCCGAGAAAATCGGTCCAGATCTGGGGACTGAAATCCAGATCGCGCTGAGCAACGCGAGTCCGGTATCTCAGCCCATCTCCAACCGGTCGTAGGTTGTTGAAAAATTCAGAGAGGAGGGTGATGTTTACGTGATGTTCACAGAAGACCAACGACTCAAGGTTGTAATGTTGGATGATTTGAACTATGTCGAAACAAAAGTCTTTAAGAAACTTGGAATCCATTGACCTAGGTGGAATAAGTTGGAATTTGTTTTTATGAAACGCACTTTCAAGGGCGGAATTTGGAAATCTAGGATCAGAGGGTTGAGGGTCTGACGGGCCCTCATTGGCCTGGAGGTGCCCGTGCAAGCGCTTAGTAGCAACATGCTTAATTCTAAATGGGCGAAAAGACAACAAAAAAAATGCACAATGTAGGTTGATGATGCATGAGCAAGATAAGCATGGGTTAGTGAAAATCATAGGAACAAAATAAAACAATGATCATGAAAGAAAATATACCTAGGTGGCATGGTGAACAAGGATTAGTGCCGGACAACGAAACCCTAGCCAAGTGTCTGGACCCTAGAGCGCGACCGGAGGGACACGAGAAGCTTCTCGAGTTGGAGAGCACTGATTACGTGTCGATGGAGTCGCCGGAAAACAAAAAGGAACGGCAAAGAGGTGCGGTGGACAATCGTTGAAGAGGAAAGAAAGAGAGAAGCGATGGATATCGATCGAACCATTACATGCGCGTCGATCGGCCGCCATAAATGGCGGTCCGAGCGTGATCGACCCGAATCGACGCATGAACCATTCCGATCGCGTCGATCGCGCCGAAATGGCGATCGGCCGATGGTGATCGATCGGCCGATCGCCATAAATGGCGATCGGCGCGAACCGGTGAGCTTGGTTCGATATTGGCGTATCAGTCGAACTGGCGTTAGGTACCCGGTCGTGATATCGATCGATAGCAATTTTGGCGGATTAAAAATTCATAATTAATTCAATAAAGATCAAAAATCACGAAATTTCGTGGTAATATTGTTAGATCATTTACTATCAAGGAAAAATTATTTTAAAGGTATATTACCTCTAGATTTTGATATTGACACAATCTTGAGATTTTGCAAAAGTTATGATATCTTTGCAAAACTTTGTATCACTTTGGCTTATCAATAGGAATTTGTTTCTCAAGGTTTGATAGACATAGTTTATATTTTATTTTATTTGACATTTCCAATCATATTCTTGGAGCTATATGCACATTAATCGTATATAGGCCTTCCCAATGATTGGTCCAATGAAGGATTAATGTTTCTAGATGACACTTTGGTTCATAGTAATGCATCATAACAAGCATGATGAACCAAGTGCATCTTCCTAACATCTCACATGTTGTCTAGGTGGCTCAATACAAAAATCATGGTTTCCTAAGTGTTTTGTGAGATGGTTAAAGGTATAAATCCTAGTATTTCTATAGAATCATGCAAAACTACACTTCTATTCTACAAAGCACATCCAAAGTTCTCTCCTAAGTGATGAAAATTCTAGTTCGGGGAGAGGCTTGGTAAAGATGTCGGCTAGGTTGGACTTAGATTCAATGTAATTAAGCTCAATGTCCCCTTTGCCACATGGTCTCTAATGAAGTGATGTTTCACTTCAATGTGCTTGGTCCTAGAGTGATGCAATCTGGATTTTTGGTCAAGTTAATGGTGCTCACATTATCACAAAGTACTTTTATGTTGGAGTAAGTTAGCTCATAATCTTCTAAGGTATGTTTCATCCATAATAGTTGAGCTACACAACCACCCATAGCAACATATTCGGCCGTGGTTGATAAAGCAACACAAAGTTGCTTCCTACTACTCCAACTAACTAGGAGGACCCAAGAAATTGGCATCCACCACTAGTACTTTTCCTATCCAATTTGCACCCGCATAATCGAATCGGTATACCCAAGTAATTCAAACGACCTAGTCCTAGGTACCATAGTCCTACATTTAGTGTGCCTTGACATATCTTAAAATTCTTTAACGGCAACTAAATGAGATTCCTTAGCACATGATTGATACCTAGCACACATACCAACCGCAAATAATATGTCGGGTCTACTAGCGTTAAATACAAGAGGCTACCAATCATGCTCCTATAAAGGGTAAGATCTATTTGTTTTCCTTCACTATCACTATCTATTTTGGCATTGGTTGCCATTGAGTTGACACTACCTTAGCATTTTCCAAACCAAATTTCTTAATCATTTCCTTAGCATATTTGGTTTGATAAATGTAAATTCCTTCACTAGTTTGTTTAACTTGCAAACCTAGGAAGAAATTTAATTCTCCAACTAGACTCATTTCAAACTCTTTTTCCATATTTTGAATAAAGTCTTCAAGAAGCTCATCATTTGTTGACCCAAAGATAATGTCATCAACATACACTTGGGCTACAAAAATGTCCTTAGATGTTGACTTTATAAAGAGAGTTTGATCTATACTACCCTTCAAATCCTTGAGATTAGGAAAGTTGACAATCTTTCATACCAAGCCCGGGGAGCTTGTTTCAAACCATATAAGGCTTTCCTAAGTTTGTATACATGGTTTGGGTAGTCCATATTTTCAAACCCGGGAGGTTGTTCTACATACACCTCTTCCTTAATAAACCCATTTAGGAATGCCGATTTGACATCCATTTGATGGAGTTTGAAACCCATATAGGAGGCATATGCTAAAAGTATTCTAATGGACTCTAATCTAGCAACCGGGGCATATGTTTCATCATAATCAAGTCCTTCAACTTGATTAAAACCCCTTGCAACTAATCGTGCTTTATTTCTAGTGATATTCCCTTGGTCATCTAGTTTGTTCCTAAAGACCCATCTTGTAGTAATAATAGTGTTTTCACTTGGTCTAGGAACTAACTCCCACACTTGACTCCTATCAAATTGAGCCAATTCATCTTGCATTGCTAAGATCCAATCCGGATCAAGCAATGCATCTTTAATGTTTTTGGGCTCAATTTGAGAAATTAGAGCTATATGACTAGTGGGGTCCCTATGGAATGACCTAGTCCTAACTCCTTGAGATAATTCACCCACAATTTGATCTAATGGGTGACTTTGATGAACTCTTATGGTTCTAGGAGGTGTATCAAGTTGAGTTTGATCATGATCTACTTCAATTCTATGTTCATTATCGGAATCATCCCTTACTTCCCCTTGATCCAATCCTCCCCCTTGATTATTACCCCCTAAGTTTAAATCTTGAAATTGTTTGGTAATTTCTTGATTTTCATTATTTATGTCATCATCAATAGGGGATTTTCTAGGGTATGTATTTGAAGTTTCATCAAATTGAACATTTGATGATTCTTCAATCTTTTGAGTCCTTTTATTGTAGACTCTATATCCTACACTAGTGGATGAGTATCCAACTAGGATTCCCTCATCCGCTTTGGACTCAAATTTACTTAGGTTGTCTTTGGTATTTAAGATATAGACTTTACATCCAAAGACCTTAAAATAATGAATTGTTGGAATTGTACCATTCCACAATTCAAATGGAGTTTTTCCTAAAAACCTATGAATTAATACCCTATTTTGGATATAGCAAGCGGTATTAACTGCTTCCGCCCACAAGTAGCTAGGTAAGGAATATGCATTAAGCATTGTCCTAGCCGCTTCTTGTAGGGCACGATTTTTTCTTTCCACAACCCCATTTTGTTGGGGTGTTCTAGGACAAGAAAATTCGTGCTTGTACCCTTGTTCTAAGCAAAAAGTTGAAAAGTTAGAATTCTCAAACTCTCCACCATGATCACTACGGATCCGGTTGATTTTGAGTTTTCTTTCATTTTCTACTCTTTGCTAAATCCTATGATTATTTCTAAGGTTTCATCCTTATTTTTCAAGAAAAACACCCAAGTAAACCTAGAAAAATCATCTACTATTACCAAGCAATATTTACTACCAATTATAGATGGGGTACTATGGCAATCAAATAAATCCATATGTAGCAATTCTAATGGTAAAGCGGTACTAAGTAAGTTTTTACCTTTGTGTGATGTTTTTGATTGTTTCCCTTCTTGACAAGCATCACACATCTTGTCCTTGAGATATTTGACTCTAGGCAATCCTTTGACTAGCTTCAATTTTGCTATTTTGGCTATATTCTTCATGTTTATGTGACCTAGTCTCCTATGCCAAAGCCAACTTTCTTCCTCTTTTGCAATAAGACACTTAGTGGAAGGATTAGTAGCATAAGATAAATCAACATAATATATATTTGATTTTCTAAAGCCTACTAACATGCAATCATTTATAGTTTTGTGTCTTTATAAAGCATTTTGAGGAATCAAACTTAACATCAAAATTTGCATCACATAATTGGCTTACACTAAGTAAGTTAAATTTCATATTTTTAACTAATAGAACTTTATGAATAGCAAGATTGGGAGATACCTCAATGGTGCCCTTTCCTAAGATTTTAAGTTTGCCGCTATTACCAAAAAGACACTTTTCCTTGGCTAGTGTGGTTGATAGTGGAGAATTTTCTCTCATCCCCGGTCATATGCTTTGAGCACCCACTATCAACTATCCACAAGCTTGGATCTTCTACCTATGTCACATGAAAAACACAATCCTTAGGTACCCAAATCTTAGGACCACTAGCATTAGTTATAAATTTCTTTGGTACCCATGCTTTTCTCCCCTTACTTTTAATCATGGATTTTCTACTAACTAGGGATGCAAATGCTACCTCTTTCTCCTTAGGTTTATATCCTAAACCGGCCTTATTGTAAATTGCCCTTTGGTCCTTAATAATCATATCTAGATATTTGGAACCATTAGTGAACTTTTCTAGGCATGTTCTTAATTTACTTATTTCTTTTCTTAACTCATCATTTTCATCCCTAAGAGTACACTTATCATCACTAGATGATTTATCACATGATGCATCTATATTCTTAAATGATTTGATTTCTAATTTTAGATCCTTAATCCTAGTTTTTGATCTATTTAAAGCATTTTGTAAACATGCAATAGTCTTATAAAGTAAATCTACTTTGGGTGAGTCATTTACCTCATCATCATCACTTGATGATGATTCATCACTTGAAGAGGAAGAAGACTCCTACGAGCTTCTGGTTTCTTCCAATGCCATGAGGGCTAAGTTCCGGTTGAATGGCAAACTTCTTCACCGTCGAGACTCCTCCATACTTAGAGTGTCCCACGTTTGTGCCAACATCGCCTCCTTCTTCTTCTTTTCCTTCTTCTTCTTATCCTTCTCCTCCTTTTCTTTAGTTCCGCAATTGGGCTTTATATGCCCTTTCTTGTTGCAACCCAAAACACGTCACGTTAGAGATAGAATTTGAATTGTTAGAAGATTTACCTCTTGAGGATTGAAACATCCTCTTCACATCCTTCTTGGTGAGCCTCCTTGACTTCCCACCAAATTTCTTGACGAGTGTGCTACCTCACTTGCCGACAACTCATCCTCACTACTTGATGAGTCCTCCTGGATTCGGATGAGGAAGACACCTCCTTCTTTTCCTTTTTCTTCTTCTCCTTCTTTCCTACAACAAGAGCTATACCCTTCTCTTTGGATGAAGTGTTAGCTTGTTCATGCAATTGAAATTCACAAAATAACTCTTCTAATTTAACTAATGAAAGATCCCTAGAGACCTTATAGGAATCTACCATTGAGGCCCATAAGGTGGTCCTAGGGAAGGCTTGTAGTACATACCTCACAAGGTCTCGGTTGTCGACCTTTTCACCTATAACGTAGTCCGCTGACTACCTCCTTGAAGCGCCCATGCATTTGGCTCACCGCTTCATTTGTCTTCATAGTGAAGCTTTGAGTTGGCCAATCAAAAGATCCTCTTGGCCCTTCTTGTCTCTTTGGATCCTTCGTTGAGTTCGATGAGCTTCTCCCAAAGCTCCTTTTGAGTTGAATGGCCCGACCTTAGATAGTTGCTCCTTGGATAGACCACATTGAAGTGTGGTCGTTGCTTTTGCATTTGCTTGTGCTTTCTTGGCCATCTCTCTTGTCCAATCCTTTGTTGGTAGTGGTGCTCCGAATTCGTCGACCGGCTTCTCAAAACCATCTACAATACTAAACCAATTTTCAATATCGTTCATTAAATAATACTCCATCCTACCTTTCCAATATCCAAAATCGTTGCCGCCGAAGAACGGAGGCCTCGCTGCTATACCCCTCTTGAAATGCCATCTTTGCTCGCTGATTGCTAGATCTTCCGATGCGATCCGGCTCGATACCACTTGTAAGGGATCGCTTTGAAGGCTAGAGGGGGTGAATAGCTCTTTCGCTTTCTACAAAAATAATTAGTGGAAGCAAACACAAGTAATATATGTAAAAACAAAACCAATGCTAACAAAGCCTTTACGTGGTTCGAGATAACGCCCTACTCCACTGGCGATCCTTAAGGTGGATCAACCCAAGCAATTTCACTATGAAGCTTTCTCTTTACAAAGACCTCCTCTTCTTACAAAAGATGACAATGAAGATTTGAGAGGAGAAAGGAGATTAATATACTTAGAAAGCTTTGGAAAACTTGTAGGAGCTTAGAAGGAAGATCGTAATATAAGCATTAGGCTCTTCTTGCTCCCCTTGGGCTCTTTATATGAAAGAGCCTCTTTTCCGTTGAGGTCTATCACCGAGATGACTTTCATCGATCACGCCGCCGATTCTAACGGCTTCGAACAGCCGGATTGCGGGATCCGCCGTCCATCGCTAACGGAAGACTATCACCGACGCGCGGCGCTCGATCGATCTTGCCAGAACGCCGCGACTACGGCTATTCGTTGTGGCGCTCGGCGCCAATGATGGCAATGATCGCCACCAGCCGCAGCCGAAGTCGAGTCGATCATCACACGACCGATAACCACCACCGATCGAGCAAAGCCTTCCAAACTCTAATGCTATATTTTAAAGGCGATTCGACCGACACCATGTTCCACGATCGTACACTCAAGTATGACTAATTCATACTTGAAAACATAACCTAAGCCTAGACTTAACCTTCTAGCTTCTCCATCAGCCTTGCGCCTCTAGGATTTCTCTGAGTCCACGACTCCATCCATGCGCTTGCCTTCAAAAGCTTCCTTCGGTTTCGTCATGCTTTAGGTTTCTTCTTTGCCAAAGTACGCTTGGACTTTACGCCGCCAAGACTACATGCTTGGACTTATGCCGCCAAGACTTTCCTTTGGTCTTCCTTTTCCAAGGACTGCTTGGACTTTACGCCGCCAAGACTACATGCTTGGACTTATGCTACCAAGACCTTTCCTTGACTTCTCTTTGCCAAGATCACACTTGGACTTGTCTTTTACCAAGTCTTCATACTTGGATTTTCCTGTCACTTAAACATGTATACAATTAGATCACAAAACATTGCCTAACTTAGATGATTATCCAAACATCAAAATATATATAAATGCTTGGGGCATTGTTGCACCAACAGAACCTAATCCCTAGATATATGACGAGGCAATCCAAGATATAGATACAACATCTTGGCAAAGTGCAATGAATACTGAGATTGAATCCATGGATTCAAGTCAGGTCTGGGAGCTCTTATGCATAGCAGCTCATATGGATTATGAGGTGTGGCACATGGATGTCAAGACAGCTTTCCTTAGTGGAAGTCTTGAGGAAAACATCCAAATGAAGCGACCAGAGGGATTCATTGCTAAGGGCAAAGAGCATCTTGTATGTAAGCTTAATCGGTCCATTTATGGATTGAAGCAAGCTTCGAGGTCTTGGAACATCCGCTTTGAGGAGGTAAATCAGTCTTATGGATTTATTCAAAGTCTGGATGAGTCTTGTGTATACAAGAGATGTGACGGAAACGTAGTGGTATTTCTTGTACTATACGTAGATAATATTTTGGTAGTTGGCAACAATATCAGAGTGTTATCAGACGTAAGGGTATGATTGTCCAAACAGTTTTGAAGGACTTGGGAGAAGTGGGTCACAACCTTGGGATCAAGGTTGTTGTGCTTATCCCAAGCTTCATACATAGACATGATTTTGGATCATTTTAGCATGCAGAACTCCAAGAAGGGTTTTCTACCTTTCAGGCATGGAGTTCCTTTATCTAAGGAGATGTGCTCTAGATCATCTGAAGTGATAGAGGAGATGAAGGTGGTTCCTTATGCTTTGGCAGTAGGAAGCCTCAAGTATGTGATGCTCTGTATGAGACTAGATATCTGCTTTGCCGTGGGCATGGTCAGCAGATATCAGAGTAATCCAAGACAGGGATATTGGACTGCGGTAAAGCATATATTATAGTGCCTGAGAAGGACTAGGGATTATATGCTAGTTTATCGGGCAGACCAATTACTCTCTGTGGGTTACAGGGATTCGGATTTCCAATCATATAGGGATAACAGTAAGTCTACCTCAGGTTTTATGTTTACTTTTGGAGGTGGAGCCATAGTATGGAAGAGTGTCAAGAAGAAATGCGTGGTGGACTCTACCATGGAAGCTGGGTATGTGGCAGCCCCTGTGGCGGCCAAAGAAGTTGTGTGGCTCAGGAACTTTCTGATGGACTTGGATGTGATTCCTAGTTTGCCCAGAACTATCACAATTTATTGTGATAATAACGGTGCAGTTGCAAACTCGAAGGAACCACGAGCCCATAAGGCTAGTAAACACATAGAGTGCAAGTACCACCTGATACGAGAAATCGTAAAGGAGGTAGAAGTTGTTATCGCCTAGGTTGCATCAGAGGATGACCAGGTAAACCCTTTCAGTAAGGCCCTTCTGGCGATAGCTTTGATAGGCATGTGGAGGGAAGGGGAATCAGATGTATGGCAGTGTGATGACAGCATAGTCTTTTAGTATAAGTGGGAGATTGTTGGGATGTATATTGAAAGTCTTGCTCTTTTGTATGAACATCTTTATTTTGAAATAAGAATCACATGATCATTGTTTGCATATTTTTATAGTTATGCAAAATTGTCTAATATTTTACATTGTAGATAACATGGTGTTTGGTGTGGCACAGAAGATCATGTTATCAGTCCCTTGTAGAATATAAGTAGAGGCTCACAACCAAGATGGTTTTGGACAAACCATTGGGATGGTTGTATTGTAGCTTGGTATTGTTTTATCTTGAACATAGAGTTACACTAGTACACCTCGGTGTATTGAGCAGGACCGACATAGAGGTGATTCAATTTATTGTTGACTACATAATTGAATCGGACCTCGGATATTATGTTGTACATGCTCTTAATCCCGATATAATAACGGGCACATGTACTTAGTATTTATTTCTTTGATTTACCAAAGGGTGAGATTTATATGGATTAAATCAATATGCCCGGTAGGTTGGGAAATAATATTATTTACATGGTGTACCGTTGATTATAGGAGAAAACCGTGTCCTATATATTAGGTTGATGATGTCCCCTTGAGGAGCTCATAAGGTTCATCATGTAAACCCTGCAGGTTGACTTAGTCAACATGATGATAAGGTTGAGTGGTACTGCTCGAGGAGTTAGATGTTAATTGATTGATGGTCAGTAAATCAATCAATTGACGGACATTCGATATCTTAAACACGGGGAGATGGATGTACAAATAATATATAGAGCCCATATTAATTTATGGGGGTTGGTGAGGTAATTCAATGATGATCCTCTAGTGGAATGGAACATCATTGATGGATCAAGTTTGTGTGGTTCCGATCCATCGGGTGGCCAAGACCCAACTCCTCCTCATGGTCCCTATTATAGCCTATTAACACCTCATGAAGTCTAGATCAAATGATGGAAAACAAATCTCTAGATCCGACGGTTGGGATTAAATCCCTAGAACCAACGGTGGAGATTAAATCTCTAGATCCGACGGTTGGGATTAAAACCCTAGAATCGACGGTGGAGATTAAATCTCTAGATCCGACGGTTGGGATTAAAACCCTAGAACCGACGGTTGAGATTAAATCTCTAGATCCGACGGTTGAGATTAAATCTCTAGATCCGACGGTTGAGATTAAATCTCTAGAACCAATGGAGGAGATTGAACCAAGTCCTAAACCTAACTCTATATATATGGGCTTAGGCTTGGGCGGCAAAAAAAAAAAGGAAAAACCTAATTGAGACAAGGTGGCTTGGGCGGCAAGAAAGAAAAGGAGGTTAGGGTTAGGATTTGGTTCATTGTGTTGGGCAGCAAGGCTTCTTCTTCTTCCCATTGATGGCCGGCAACCCTTCCTCCCTTTTCCTCCTTGGTTTGGCCGGCGCCCAAGCTTTTCCTTTCCTTCTATGGCTTAGGTTGGATGGAATTAGGATGGTTTCCTTTGGGCGGCAACCAAATCCTAGATGGGATAGGATTGGGGTTGGGCGGCTAGGGTTAGAGTTTTGGGATTAGGGTGGGCGGCAACAAGAAGATGAAGATCCATTTCTTCTTCCTTCTAAGTGTTGGCCGGCCACTATCCTTGTTCCCTCTACCTTGGCCGGAGTTCAACCTATTCTCCTTCCCTTCATCCTTGGCCGGAAATTAGGAAAGCTTTGTCTAGGGTTTGGGTGGCAACAAGGAAGAGGATTGTTTTCCTTTCCTTTCTCCAAGTGTTGGCCGGCGCCCATACCCTTGGTGTTTCTCTTTTGGTTGGTTTCTATACTCTATTTTATCTTCCTTGGCCGGCGGAAACATCAAGTTTATTGACTTGGTGGCCGGTTCTAGAAAGGAAGATGAGTTTTGTTTTGGGATCTTCCATTGTTCCTAGTGAACAATGAAAGGAAGATTGGTGATCTAGGAGGCTTCAACTTTTGGTAGATCATCGCCCACACGACGTCCAAAAGGAGGGAGGACATACAATAGAAGATCAAGAGGTATAATCTTGTTTATTTTGATTAATGTTCTTTTGTATTATGTTTATAATTGCTCTTCAATTATATGCATGTTTTGTGTGGATGCTTACTTTATGTATGTGTTGATTATACTAGTTTACATTTATATGTATTTGTATAATCATGGACCCCGATAAGAAACACAAGAACCGGCGATCCATCCGTCGTCTCTTGCGCGGCTAACCGACTAGAAGAGTTGATAGCTTGAACAACAAGTTTGTTCAAGCGATCGCTCGAGTCGTTGGCACGACGACGAATTGGTTGTGCTTAGGAAACTCATCCCATCTGGATTAGTTTTCATTAGTGAAAATTTTAATCTGGGGACATGGGAGCCAATGAGCATTCCGAGGATTAGCACGATTCCAACATGATCGAGGGAACACCCGTGAGGGATCATGTTCTCAAGATGATGGCTCATTAAAATGAGTTGGAAGTCCTCGGAACTGAGATCGATGGGGAAACTCAGGTCGATATCATTCTCCAGTCTCTACCTAGGAGTTTTGAGCAGTTTTGCCTGAACTACAACATGAACAAGAGGTTGTATTCATTGGCGGAGCTTCTGACAGAACTCCAGGCGACAGAGGGGCTATTTCGTCAGAGTGCTCAAGCGCATGCCATGGTGACCCAAAAGGTTTCTACTTCTAAGCCAGAAGGCAAGAAGAAGAAGAAACAAACTGGGGCAAAGGCGGTAGGAGGAACTCAGGGAGGAGTGAAGAAGCCGAAAGGCAAGTGCTTCACTTGTAAGAAGACTAGACACTGGAAGAAGGACTGCCCCAACCGCAAGCAGAACAAAGGTATATCTTTTGGTCTAGTCGTTGAAACATGTTTAGCGGTGTTATCTACCGGCACCTGGTGTGTAGATACGAGAGCCACTGATCATGTCTGCAATACTTTGCAGGGGTTGCAGGAAACCAGACGACTGGCTGAGGGAGAGATTACCATGTACTTGGGCGATGCCACGAAGGTGGCGGCTGTTGTAGTGGGAGACGTTCATTTGTCTTTTGAGAAAAATAAAGTTTTGATTCTTAAGAATTGCCTTTATGTACCTTTATTTAGAAAGAATTTAATTTCGATTTCTAAATTGTTTATGAATGGATATTCTATTTCTTTTAATGATAGAGTTGTTATAAAAATGAATAGGGACATTATCTGTTCGGGTGCATTGATAGGAAATTTGTACACACTTGAACCAAAAGCTCCCACGATGCAAATTGAAGTTAATAACTCATCTTCTAATTCCAATAAGAGAAAAGAACCTTCGAAGATGAACTAAACGTATCTTTGGCATCTTAGGCTTGGTCATATTAACCTAAGCAGAATTCAAAGGTTGATAGCTGATGGACCTCTGGGCTCATTAGTGGTGGAAGATTTCCCAACCTGCGAATCCTGCTTGGAGGGTAAAATGACCAAGAGGCCTTTTAAGGCCAAAGGGTATAGAGCCAAAGATGTGTTAGAATTGGTTCATTCTGATTTGTGTGGTCTTATGTCTATCCAGGCTAGAGGTGGTTTTGAGTATTTCATCTCTTTTATAGACGATTATTCAAGATATAGATACATTTACGTGATGCGCCGCAAGTCTGAATGTTTTGACAAGTTCAAAGAATTCAAGGCTGATGTGGAGAAACGTCAAGGTAAAAGTATCAAGACACTACGATCTGATCGTGGTGGTGAGTACCTCTTGGGAGAGTTTAGGAATTACTTATCAGAGGCTAGGATTCGATACCAATTGTTTGCACCTGGCACACCCCAGCAGAATGGTATAGTAGAGCGAAGGAATAGGACTCTTATGGAGATGGTTAGATCGATGATGAGTTATTCTGAGTTGCTAGATTCGTTCTGGGGATATGCTCTAGATACGGCGGTGTACATTCTGAACTTGGTTCCATCTAAATCAGTGCCTTCTACTCCCACAGAATTATGGACTGGGCGAAAGCCTAGTCTAAGACATATTCGGATTTGGGGGAGTCCAGCACATGTGCTTAAGGCAGATGCTGGTAAGTTGGAACCTCGTACAGAAGTACGCATGTTTGTTGGCTATCCTAGAGGAATGAAGGGTGGTTTGTTTTATAGTCCTAGAGATCAGAGGGTGATCATTAACACGAATGCTAGATTTCTAGAGGAAGACTATGTGATGAGCCACAAGCCCAAGAGTAAAATATTTTTAGAGGAATTAAAAGGGGAAGTCACTTCTTCAGTACCACCGGTACAAGAGGATATACCATAAGTCACAGCACCGCGTGTCACCGAGGATACACAGGTGATACCTCGTCGTAGTGGGAGGGTTGTTAGACAGCCTGATAGATTCATGTTCTTGGGAGAATCTTCTAATTTGGTCCCTGGCGAACATGAACCTGATCCCTGGACATATGATGAGGCAATCCAAGATAAAGATGCAGTATCTTGGCAAAATACAATGAATGCTGAGATTGAATCTATGAATTCAAATCAGGTTTGGGAGCTAGTAGAACCACCCGATTGTGTAAAAACCATTGGATGCAAGTTGATCTACAAAAGAAAGAGAGGAATAGATGGGAAGGTTGAGACCTTCAAAGTGAGGCTTGTTGCGAAGGGGTATACTCAGAAAGAGGGTATCGATTATGAGGAGACCTTTTCGCCGATAGCCATGCTTAAGTCTATCCGGATTCTCTTATGCATAACAGCTCATATGGATTATGAGGTGTGGCAGATGGATGTCAAGACAACTTTTCTTAATGGAAGTCTTGAGGAAAACATCTATATGAAGCAACCAGAGGGATTCATTGCTAAAGGCAAAGAGCATCTTGTATGTAAGCTTAATCGGTCCATTTATGGATTGAAGCAAGCTTCGAGGTCTTGGAACATCCACTTTGATGAGGTAATCCAGTCTTATAGATTTATTCAAAGTCCGAATGAGTCTTGTGTATACAAGAGATGTAACGGAAACGTAGTGGTATTTCTTGTACTATACGTAGATGACATTTTGTTGATTGGCAACAATATCAAGGTGTTATCGGACGTAAGGGTATGGTTGTCCAAACAGTTTGATATGAAGGACTTAGGAGAGGTGGGACACATCCTTGGGATCAAGGTTATAAGGGATCGCAGGAAAATGATGTTGTGCTTATCCCAAGCTTCATACATAGACACGATTATGGATCGTTTTAGCATGCAGAACTCCAAGAAGGGTTTTCTATCTTTCAGGCATGGAGTTCCTTTATCTAAGGAGATGTGTCCTAGAACATCTGAGGAGATAGAGGAAATGAAGGCGGTTCATTATGCTTCAGCGGTAAAAAGCCTCATGTATGCGATGCTATGTACGAGACCAGATATCTGCTTTGCCGTGGGCATGGTCAGTAGATATCAGAGTAATCCAGGACAGGGACATTGGACAGTGGTAAAGTATATATTGAAGTACCTGAGAAGGACTAGAAATTATATGCTGGTTTACCTAGCAGTCCAATTACTCTTTGTGGGTTACACGGATTCCGACTTCCAATCTGATAGGGATAACAGTAAGTCTACCTCAGGTTTTGTGTTTACTTTGGGAGGTGGAGCCATTGTATGGAGGAATGTCAAGCAGAAATGCGTGGCGGACTCCACCATGGAAGCTGAGTATGTAGCAGCCTCTGAGGCGGCCAAAGAAGTTGTGTGGCTCAGGAACTTCCTGATGGACTTGGATGTGATTCCTGGTTTGCCCAGAACTATCACAATTTATTGTGATAATAGTGGTGCAGTTGCAAACTCGAAGGAACCACGAGCCCATAAGGCTAGTAAACACATAGAGCGCAAGTACCACCTGATACGAGAAATCGTAAAGAGAGGAGAAGTTGTTGTGGCCAAGATTGCATCGAAGGATAACCTGGTAGATCCTTTGACTAAGGCCCTTCCGGCGAGAGCTTTTGATAGGCATGTGGAGGGAATGAGGATCAGATGTATGACAGTTTGAGGACAAGATAGTCTTTTAGTATAAATGAGAGATTGTTGGGATGTATACTGAAAAGTCAATCTTTTGTATGAACATCTTTATTTTGAAATAAGAATCACATGATCATTGTTTGCACATTTTTATGGTTATGCATATTGTCTAATACATTACATTATAGATAACATGGTGTGAGGTGTCACACGGGAGATCATGTTATCGGCTCCTTGTAAAGTATAAGTATAGGCTCACAACCTAGATGGCTTTGGATAAACCATTGGTATGGTTGTAGTGTGATTTGGTGTTGGTTTGTCTTGACCATAGAATCACACTAGTACACTTTGTGTTTATTGAGCAGGACCGACTTAGAGGTGATTCGATTTATTACTGACTACATAATCGAATCAGACCTCAGATATTATATTGTACATACTCTTAATCCCGATATAATAACGGGCACATATACTTAGTAGTCATTTCTTTGATTTACCAATGGGCGAGATTTATAGATTAAATCGATAGGATCGATAAGTTGGGAAATGATATTTTTTATATGGTGTGTCATTGATTATAGGAGGAAACCGTGTCCTATATATTAGGATGATGATGTCCCCTTGAGGAGCTAATAAGGTTCATCATGTAAACCCTGCAGGTGGACTTAGTCCGGCATGATGAAAAGGTTGAGTGGTACTACTCATGGAGTTAGATGTTGATTAATTAATGGTCAGTAAATTAATTAATCGATAGACATTCGAGATCTTAAACACGGAGAGAAAATGTACATATAATATATGGAGCCCATATTAAATTATGGGGGTTGGTGAGGTAGATCAATGATAATCCTTTAGTGGATTGGATTATCATTAATGGATCGGACTTTATGTGGGCTTGATCCATTGGGTGGCCAAGATCCAACTCCTCCTCATGGTCCCTATTGTAGCCTATTAATACCTCATGAAGCCTAGATCCAAAGGATAGAAACAAAACTCTAGATCCATAGGTAGAGATTAAATCTCTAGATCTGACGATTGAGATTAAATCTCTAGATCTGACGGTTGAGATTAAATCCCTAGAACCAATGGTGGAGATTAAAACAAGGCTTATCCCTAAACTCTATAAAAGGAGCCTTTAGGGTTGGTGTGGAGATCAATCAAGGGAAGCAAGGGTGTTAGGAGTTGGCATCAAGAGAAAGGAGCTAGGGTTTGGAGGTTGGCGGCACCAAATAAGGAAATATTTTCCTTCTCTTCTTCTTCTCCATTGGTGGTCGGCGTCCATACAACCCCTCTCCCCTCTTGGCCGGTGTCCAAACCTAGCTCTCCTCTTCTCCTTTTCCGGTGGAACCAAGGCTTAGGGTCCTCCCTTGAAGCTCTTGCCCGGCAACCATTCTATCTTCCTCTCCTTGTTGGCCGGCGGCAAGTAACTTCCTTGTTGCTTGTTGGTTGGCTAAAGGAAGGAGAAAAGTCTTGTTTCTTTTCTTCCTCTTGCTTGGAATGAGCAAGGAAGGAAGATTGGCCCTCTCCCCTCTTGTTGGTTGGCTAAATATCAACATTTGGTAGATCGTCGCCCACACGATGTCCGAAAGGAGGAAGGTCATACAATAGAAGATCGAGAGGTATATCGATTATCTTTTTTCATTTGTTGCATGTTTATATTTGCTTTTCAATTATATGAATGATATATATTCTTTTTTGTGGCTAAATATACTTGGACCCCAAACTTAAACACAAAAGTCGGCGATCCGTACATCGTCTATTCCGTGGCTATTCGTGGAATAGAGGTTGGTCGCTTGAATAACAAGTTTGTTCAAGTGACCACTCTAAACGAATAGCACGACGATGGCAAGGTTGCTTGGGCAATCCCTCTTGTCAAGGATAATTTTTTTTTTATCCGGGGACATAGAAGGGATTGCTATGAACAAGCGACTAAGTTGAAAGGGGAAGTGAAGTTTCCCCTCAGCCAACAGCTGCTCCCGCGACGACGATTTTAGAAGAAGAAGAAGCGGGAAAGGAAGAGCTAGCGTACCGGGATCGATCGGGGAGGGGAAGAGAAGATGTCGCGTGAGATTCGATTGGAGAAAGGAAGGGGGGAATAATTAGGGAAAAATTGACGACGAATCCTATTTCGTTGCTAAAGTTGTCACGCCCCGAGAGTATGTCATGTCGAAAAGCAAACGGATAGCATCTCCCCTATACGTGGCAACATTTCGGGTTAATACAAGGCCCATAGGCCACAATAACAACAACATATATATATATGTAAATTAACCACAACGGAAACTAAAATACAACAACATCACAAACTACACACATGGATACCGGTATGACTAACACCGACTCAGAACACCATAACAAAACTAGAAAAAGAAAGGTACAACATTTGCAGTATCCAATCACTACAAAATATCACATAAACCAAATCCATATTGAAACACCAATGAAAACCCAAAAACCAGAACTCTCGGAGTTGAGATGAGACTATGCCAGCCAGCGGTGCTCCAAGTCCAACACGAAGTCGGCTACCTGTTACCTTAGCGACAGAAAAACCCAGGGTCCGTGGTGGTGAGTAAAACTCAGCAGGTAATAGGAAAAACATGTATATATCAAATATCACATGTAATTCAATAGCATAACTTAAAGGTACCACAGGTATAACAACACAGTATATAAATACATGCATATACCATCTAACCAAATAAACAACGTATAACGCAGTCATACCTGAACGTCTGCTACGCTACTCTAATCGAACCTGAGCATATATCCAACATATATAACAGGAAGAGTAATACTAACTCACAATATACTCATGATACAGGTCAAGATATCTAATGGTCTGTCCAACAAATATACAAGTATTCGACACAACCCGTATAATAGATGTAAGAAACATGCATGAATATGATGTACAACCAAATGCAGCACGCATAGTACAATCAAATGCAACATCACAATAAGCATATATATATATAGACTGCATCTATATATATATATATATATTAATCACAACCATATATATATATATACATATATATATATATGGCAATATGCAAAAATGTCATAAGTCATGGTAATGTAGCATGCATGGTCATGTCGGCTCACCCTAAAGCTACCACGACCCCAATGTAGCCTCGGTGGCTCGAGCATGACAACTGTCTCAACTCAACACCAACCACTACTCTCGAGTGGTCGAGTGGGCAGTATGATCGAGTAGCATATAAGCGTGAAGAGCAAACTACATTATGGGGGTCCCTGCTGTTGGCCACTCTGACAGTCACTACCCATAAGTGGTCGAGTGTCACACACACAGGACTACGACACGCAAATCTCACTACCACCGTCTATAGTGGTAAAGTGAGGCACTACAATGATCTACCCTCACACCGGTTACTCCTCCTATGAGTAATTATGGAGGCAGAATGATTGGCGACCCTCTCAACCACAAGGGAGACCACGTCGCCAACATGCATGCAAATGACATGAATGCAATGTCTCACATACAGACATCCACTATAGACTCTCTATTCTACAGAGAGTCATACTAATCAGATCAACGCACTCTCTATCATGCAGAGAGTCGTACTCAACTGATCATAACACTCTCTATCATGTAGAGAGTCATACCAATCTAATCGATGTACTCTTTATTATGCAAAGAGTCGTACTCAACAGATGTGCGCACTATCTATCCTGTAGAGAGTCATACCAATCTAATCGATGCACTCTCTATCCTGTAGAGAGTCATACTCAAACTGATTATATCAAGCTAGGACCACCGGTCCGTAGCGACACACTAAGTACCATTTACCTGACCATTTACACAATACATGGTCGGTGGTAAACATGCAACCTAAGGGTATTAGAATTAACCCTACATTCAAAACATTACCTACCCACAGATGACCTCTTTGCCCAATTTACAATCAGATTGTCATCCGGACTTTACTATTTGCACTTAACTAAACAAATTTTTGGTTACTTACATCACCTATATATATAACTCCTAATCATGATAAAATGTAACATGATAGAAGCAATGGAGTTAACAGCCAACGGTAAGGTATCAAGCGCAAGAGCAAATAAGAACAGAGTCAAGGTAACATGATCATATAAGATGATAATGTATCTAAATCTGCATGCATTTAAAACTACCTGACCAGGGTAAGAATTACCCACCTGTTTTGATGACTTGTTTGAGAATACAAGTTGTCTCCACATCCATGAACCCGCCTCATATCAAAGTCCTCACGTTGTTTCCATCTCAACCACTTCTTAATCTGCTTAAAGAGTCTGGTCTCAATTTAATCTAAATAAATCAAGCATCATCATGTAATGAACATGTACTATCATGACTACATAATTATAGCATATCCAAATCAGTTTACTAAACAAAACGGATACACAACTATGAACAACCAAATCTATACTTACCAAGCCTTGTTTCCATCTGCTCAACATCTTGATCCTCATCAGATCTGACTCCAACATCATAATATCAAATCTAAACCACCATTCTTTAATTCCCACATAGTCATCCAATCTGGATCAATCAAGTTAGTTTGAATTAAATCCCTAACCCAAACATTTACCTAAAATCTCAATTCAAACCTTACCTTCTTTCTGGTACAATCCCGAACCACAGATTTGCTTGTCGGATGTCGAACAACCAATCATCTCTACTAATCCAAATAATAATCTTACCTACTAATCTCCAATTCAACAACAACATCAACACATCAGTTCATCAATTAATCAATGATATACCTTCACAAAGATTCAAATCAAGACTTACCTCTCATAACCAATCCAATAGTCGATTCACAAAGATCAGCCATGGCGGCGACTCAAGGTGGCTCACGGTGAAATTTAGCTCTCGCAATAAAAAGGCGATAGTGATCGGATGAGTAGCTTAGGCGATGCAAGCAATCGGCGACTGAGGCAAAGTGCTCGCAGTGGTGATCAACAGTGACGGCTAAGGTTGGTGGTCGTCGGTCATGTGCGAGTGGCTCGTGGAGGCAGATCGGTCGAGGAAGGAGCGGCGGCGACAGCAGTGGCTCCAATTTCGCAGTGGTAGCGGCGTGGCGACGGTGATCGGCGAGCTCGCTCAACAGGCACAGTGGAGAGGGGAAATCACCACAATGGAGAAGGGGGAGCGCCATCGAGCGAAGGAGGAGAAACGGCGGGGAGAAAAATATCGCAAGTTCGGGAATGGGAAGAGAAAGAAACGGCTGATCGAGAAAAGAAAAGAAGAGGAGTTACGATCAGGAATGAGGGAAAACGGAAGGGATATAAGCATTTTAATTAAATCTATTAATTCCTAGCATATAGTCTAAACAAGCTTTACAAAAGCCTATCCACTTTATCCCCATGAAATGTCCATAAAACTTCTGTTTAAATCCAGGAAAATTTCTAAAAATTCCTAAAAAATTCTATAAGACAATTTATTAATTAACAAGGGTATTAATTTTTTTTTCTCGGTATTTTACATTCTCCCCCACTAATAAAAATTTGGTCTCCAAATTTCGTACTTAAATGTAAGAACCAATACAAGACATTTCCAGAATGACCACATACCTCAAGTGAACAAAACGAGGGTACCGAGCTAGGATAGTATCTTCCAGATCCCACGTAGCCTCTCATCAGTATGATGCTGCCATCCAACCCTCACAAGTCGGATGGTTTTGTTCCTCAACCGGCGTTCCTTGCGACCAAAAATTCATACTGGAATCTCCTCATAGGTTGCATTAGGCTGAAGTGGAATTGCTACCTCCTTCAGAACATGATCAACATGCGACACGTATTTCCTTTTAGCCCAAATCATTTCATCCCTCTCGTAGGTGAAACACGCAGAAATACATGATCTACTGAAACTTCCAAAAGTCTTCACCTCCGGTCTGTGTAACTCTTCTTTCGATCTCATGCCTCTAATAATCGTCGTCTGATGACACGTACCGACTCTGCATCGTGTTGGATAGTCTGTGGCCCCAGCAACTGTCGTTTCCCGACTTCCTCCCACAACACAGGAGATCTGCAGGGACTACCGTATAAGGCCTCGAATGGTGCCATCAGAATAGACGAGTTCTCCTAACTGCCTCTGAAATCCATGACACAAGTTCTCAATAGATTTTCCAATGTCTGAATAATACGCTCAGACTGTTCATCTGTATATGGATGAAACGTTGTACTGAGTCAAAGCTCTATGCCCATGGTCTAATTCAGACTCTACCAGAATCGCGAGGAAAATCGTGGAATCTCTATCAGATATAATACTCAAGGGTACTCAAAGGTGACTTGCGTGAGGGCACTAAATCTAATAATCTTCGGCAGTACAACTCTGCCAAACGATCCAACGAGTTCGTTCCACGAATAGGCAGAAAGTGGGCTGATTTGGTTAGTCGATCCATGATCACCCAAATCGCATCATATCCCTTATGGGTTCTAGGAAATCCCGTAGCCAAATCTTTCATGATTTGCTCCCACTTCCATTCCGAAATCGGAATTTTCTGGAGCAATTCAGCGGGTTTCTGATGTTCAGCCTTCACCTGCTGGCATACTAGACATCGAGCAGCAAAATCTACTATACCTCTCTTCACACCGTTCCACCAGTATAAGCATTTCAAATCTCGGTACATCCGAGTACCACTAGAAACTACAAGTGACTGGGAGATGATAATGACCAATCTCCCTTGTTGCATCTGTCCGTGTTCCAACAACTCTATAGTAGCTACCCAGTAGCTAGTTAAATTCAATGAGCACTTCTACTCTATACATCCACAAATCCAAATAATAACTACTAAAGTCACGCCATGTATATGACTGCCTATCTCGTAGTTTCTTAACTGTCAGAATCGCTCCGATCCCTGAAACGATGCATTTGCGTACAACATCCTTTTATCCACCCTGAAAGGATTAACTAATACTCGTGTAAAAGTTAACTGCCGTCTAGGTCCTATAACTGGTTTCACCAGCTTCCGACTAAATGATTTCCATCACTCTCTTGGTCAACCAAGTCCGTGGTATAGTAATGTCAAACATTCTATCCACATCTACAGTATTAACCAAAACATAATAGGAAACCACCATCTACAGTGGTAGAGTGCGCAACTCCAACTACCACCATTAACAGTGGCCAAGTTACGCAACTCCAACAACCACAAACCGATCCAATCGTGTCCAGGATACACGATTCTCAAATCCAGTGGCGACTAAATCGTTAATTAGTCTAACGACTTAATCAAAACTCATAAAATTCATACCAAGTATAAAATTGTCATCTCTATATACCTGCATCCCCTTTACTCTAAGCTGACGATATATTAATCATCACAACGACAATGATAATTGTATGATACCATGTCACTACAATATCAATGCTCCAGTGGTAAATCGATCCTAGAGTATACACAGGTGTCCTTAACTGATCTAAATAGATCATCTATCCACAACGAAGGATATTTACTTTCAACAACTATCGCATTCCATCATCGATAATCGATGCCTAATCTCAAAGGTCCATCTCTCTTTCAACAAAGAGTTTCGGATCTTCTCAAGGAGAAATACTGGGACGGATAAATATCCCTTCCAACATCTCCTATAATCGCAACTTACATTCTTCCAATTCCCATAGTATTTAGTAACACTTATACCAATCAAATTATCACCCAGTATGGGATCGTCGATACCGGAACTATTTTCGCAATCCTTTCGATCGCCTACTCCACTTGCCTATGTAGCGGCAAGCCTAGGAGTTCATCCAAAACTACATCTGAATATTCTCGGATTATATGCACATCTGAGAGGCATAATCGTACCATAATCCCAACAATTTGACCATCCGTAAGGATATGTCTATAGTAAAGATATGTCTATCCAAGTCTAAGGGCATCCCTTAACTTCTTAATTGTTGGTCTACATCTCACCTGACGGTAGAGATACCACTGACCCATAAGTCGATGTATAGGAACCCTTCTAATACAAACTGAGAATGTTCTAGACAAAGATACATATAAATACAAGCATCTCTCAATATATTAACCCAGAGGGTAAACTAACATAATACCATGTACGATCAATTATCTGTCGATTCGATCCAAAGGCTCCCCGTAGGTCTCGACCTTTCTCCGAAGAGAACAAGATCAGATCCAACAGTCTATGACAAAGCGGTCGCATATCTACGACAAATAATCTGGGGATTTTCCAAGATCATCTGATCTTCATCACTTAATCCTACGAGCTGTAATTGTAGGATACCGAATAGATACGACCATCATCGTATACTCTCTCCTTTGTACAAAGCCAATCCACATCTGGGGGGTAACTGTAGTTGTTGTCTATCTGAGTCTTCTACGATGTCTTCTGCTGATACTGCTGCGTAAATCACTTCCCTTGAAGGAAAGTATCACGGAACTCCAACCACGCCTGAGGTAGTAGGTCGCTGCTGATGAAATAACTCAATCTTCTGTGCTGATCTTTGCTGTCGAGGCGGTGCATCATCCTCCCGGAACACCATTGGTAGTCTTCAACTGAGTCTTCAAAGTATACCTCCTCAAATGTACTGATTGCTTACAATAGCAACAGATGAACTGATTCAACGGATAATCTGACTTCGCATGTCTTCGTGATCCGCACTGCACGAACATAATCCCTTCGGAGTCTTTGTTCTGATTTCGCTGATGTGCACGAGAACATCCTAATGATCTGCGGTTGGTCTTCTATAATCGGAAAATAGCTCAAAGCCTATGACTCCGATATTGCTCCTTTTATCCAACAGTCAGAGACTTCTGACTCTAATAAGTTGACCTGCAATATCTGCTTACCGTTCTCCAACTCTTAAACACTTGTACGAAGTCATTTCTAAACTCCTGACTCAATCAATGTCTTCCAGAAGGATCTGAAAGAAGATCCAGACATCCTAATCCAACAGTAAGCCAACAACTGTGGGTGGCTTAAAACATTCATTCATCTTCTTGAGCTATTAGGTGAGCATAAACCCTACAAGTCTAACGACTCTGCATGATATTCTTGTTACCGACGATCACCCTACTTGAAGCTCAAGAATTCCTTACAATGTGTCACTGAAAGTGACGTGGGGAAATACTCTCCCTCAACATCACTAACCATGATCAAGTGATGTTTTATTCCCCGGAGGTTATTTTCTGCATTTTTTACCAAATACCGGCTTGATCCCGATAATGGTATACAAACAACTCTACTTTCTCTGTATAACATGAGTTAAGTACTCAAAAGTACTTTCAAAGTTATACAACCCAGTACAAACAACTCAGGGATAAAAATCCCGATGAAACACCTAATACTAACCCTCCACTTGCTATAGCAATAATAGTATACACAACTAGTCCATTACCCCACGGGTAATGATCTGACTAGCATCGTCAGTGAAAATCCCTAAGACTATAGTCTTTGATTTCCACAAGAAATGTGACGACTTGACCCCTATTTTCCAACTCGGTATCAATCGGCTCTCAAAGGTAAATCACCTTTTCGACACAGGTTCAAGACCCACAGACTCAACAGATCATTTCTGGGGTCAACTCATACCACGGTTACAAATAATAACCAACACATTACTGGTTATTCCCTGTTTAAACATTAAATACATAACCAACAAAATCGAGAGTATAAACCTTAACGGCAACTCCGGTTGGTCGCCTCGATGGACGACCCCTACTACAAGTCTGTACAGGTGTCATAACTCTAACTGTATACACCTGTTGAGCAAATTTAGATAAATATCTACCAACTACAAGTTATCAGGAATTCTTACCTCGTACTGCTTGGAGCTCAAGCCGTTGTCCATCTCATCTTAGAAAACCAAAACCGAATAAATCTACTCCTGAGAATCCAAGACTCGACACAAAAATAACATTGTATGGCATCACATAACCTAGGGCTCTGATACCACTAAAGTTGTCACACCCCGAGAGTATGCCGTGCCGAAAAACAAATGGACAACATCTCCCCTGTACGTGGAAATATTTTGGGTTAATACAAGACCCGTAGGCCACAACAACAACAACAAACCAAAGCGGAAACTAAAACACAACAACGTCACAAACTACACACATGGATACTGGTATGACTAACACCGATTGAGAACACCATAACAAAACCAGAAAAAGAAAGGTACAACATTTACATCATCCAATCACTACAAAATATCACATAAACCAAATCCATATCGGAACACCAATGAAAACCCAAAAACCCGAACTCTCGGAGTTGAGATGAGACGATGCCAGCCAGCGGTGCTCCAAGTCCATCACGAAGTCGGCTACCTGTTACCTAGGCGACAGAAAAACCCAGGGTCCGTAGTGGTGAGTAAAACTTAGCAGGTAATAGGAAAAACATGTATATATCAAATATCACATGTAATTCAACAGCTTAACCTAAAGGTACCACAGGTATAACAAAACAATATATAAATACATGCATATACCGTCTAACCAAATAAACAATGTATAACGCAGTCATACCTGAACGTTTGCTACGCTACTCTGATCCAACCTGAGCATATATCCAACATATATAACAGGAAGAGTAATACTAACTCACAATATACTCATGATACAGGTCAAGGTATCTAATGGTCTGTCCAACAAATATACAAGTATCCGACACAACCGTATAACAGATGTAAGAAACATGCATGAATATGATGTACAACCAAATGCAACAAGCATAGTACAATCAAATGCAACATCACAATAAGCATATATATATATATATATATATATATATATATATATATATATATATATATATATATATATATATTAATCACAACCATCCATATACATATATATATATACATGCATATATGTATATATATGGCAATATGCAAAAATGCCATAAGTCATGGCAATGCAGCATGCATGGTCATGTCGGCTCACCCTAAAGCTACCACGACCCCAGTGTGGCCTCGGTGGCTCGAGCATGACAATTGTCCCAACTCAACACCAACCACTACTCTCGAGTGGTCGAGTGGCCAGTATGATCGAGTAGCATATAAGCGTGAAGAGCAAGCTACACGATGGGGGTCCCTGCTGTTGGCCACTCTGACAGTCACTACCCATGAGTGGTCGAGTGCCACACACGCAGGACTACGGCACGCAAATCCCACTACCACCGTCTATAGTGATAGAGTGCGACACCACAATGCTCTACTCTCACACCGGTTACTCCTCCTATGAGTAACCATGGAGGCAAGATGACTGGTGACCCTCTCAACCATAAGGGAGACCATGTCGCTAGCATGCATGCAAATGACATGAATGCAATGTCTCACATATAGACATCCACCATAGACTCTCTATTCTACAGAGAGTCATACTAATCAGATCAACACACTTTCTATTCTTCAGAGAGTCGTACTCAACTGATCATAACACTCTCTATCATGTAGAGAGTCATACAAATCTAATCGACACACTCTCTATCCTGTAGAGAGTCATACTCAACTGTTGGACGCACTCTCTATTTTGTAGAGAGTCATACCAATCCAATCGACACACTCTCTATCCTGTAGAGAGTCGTACTCAAACTGATTATATCAAGCTAGGACCACCGGTCCGTAGCGACACACTAAGTACCATTCACCTGACCATTTACACAATACATGGTCGGTGGTAAACATGCAACTTAAGGGTATTAGAATTAACTCTACGTTCAAAACATTACCTACCCACAGATGACCTCTTTGCCCAATTTACAATTAGGTTGTCATCCGAACTTTACTATTTGCACTTAACAAAATAAATTTTAGGTTACTTACATCACCTATATATATAACTCCTAATCATAATAAAATGTAACATGATAGCAGCAATGGAGTTAACAATCAACGGTAAGGTATCAAGCGCAAGAGTAAATAAGAACAGAGTCAAGGTAACATGATCATATAAGATGATCATGTATCTAAATCTGCATGCATTTAAAACTACCTGACCAGGGTAGGAATTACCCACCTGTTTTGATGACTTGTCTAAGAATACAAGTTGTCTCCAAGTCCGTGAACCTGTCTCATATCAAAGTACTCACGATGTTTCCATCTCAACCACTTCTTAATCTGCTTAAAGAGTCTGGTCTCAATTTAATCTAAATAAATCAAACATCATCATGTAATGAATAGGTACTATCATCACTATATAATTATAGCATA
Source organism: Wurfbainia villosa (assembly GCA_025175895.1). Classification (NCBI taxonomy): domain Eukaryota; kingdom Viridiplantae; phylum Streptophyta; class Magnoliopsida; order Zingiberales; family Zingiberaceae; genus Wurfbainia; species Wurfbainia villosa. Next base: position 5,817,421 of record CM046008.1, read on the forward strand.
TCTAGATCAGTTTACTAAACAAAACAAATACACAACTATGAACAACCAAATCTATACTTACCAAGCCTTGTTTCCATCTGCTCAACTTCTTGATCCTCATCAGATCTGACTCCAACATCATAATATCAAATCTAAACCACCATTCTTTGATCCCCACATAGGCATCCAATCTGGATCAATCAAGTTAGTTTGGATTAAATCCCTAACCCAAACATTTACCTAAAATCTCAATTTAAACCTTACCTTCTTTCTGGCACAATCCCGAACCACAGATTTGCTTGTCGGATGTTGAACAACCAATCATCTCTACCAATCCAAAAAATAATCTAACCTACTAATCTCCAATTCAACAACAACATCAACACATCAGTTCATCAATTAATCAATGATATACCTTCACAAAGATTCAAATCAAGACTTACCTCTCATAACCAATCCAATAGTCGATTCACAGCTTATATCCAATCACCATACAGCTCAATAGCCACACAACCGGCATATCGTCAACAAAAACCTAACAAGAATCACACACTGAAATTGACCTATACCAATAGGAAAATTAGATCCCACTTACCTGCCCTAAATCCCTCGGCAGCCACCCCCTTACTTCCATCCTCAGTTCACCGGCCAAGGACCCTGCCCTAGCAATCTCCACCAGCGGCAGTGGCTGTGCTTCACAATGGAAATCTCACGATCCAAGTCAGAATGCTGCAGAGAGGATCGGAACAAGGATAGTCTCAAGATCTTGCTCTGATGAAGGCAAACTCTGAATCAAAGGGAAAGAAATCCAACTGACCTGCATTCGGAGCGATCAGCCACGGCGGCGACTCAAGGTGGCTCACAGTGAAATTTAGCTCTCGCGATAAAAAGGCGACAGTGATCGGAAGAGTAGCTCCGGCGATGCAAGCAATCGGCGACTGAGGCAGAGTGCTCGCAGTGGTGATCAATAGCGATGGCTAAGGTTGGTGGTCGTCGGTCGTATGCGAGCGGCTTGTGGAGGCAGATCGGTCGAGGAAGGAGCGGCGGCGACAGCAGTGGCTCCAATTTCACAGTGGCAGTGATGTGGCAACGGTGACCGGTGAGCTCGCTCAACAACCACAGTGGAGAGGGGAAATCGCCACAGTGGAGAAGGGGGAGTGCCATCGAGCGAAGGAGGAGAAAAGGTGGGGAGAAGAAAATTGCAAGTTCGGTAATGGGAAGAGAAAGAAACGGTCGATCGGGAAAAGAAAAGAAGAGGAGTTGCGATCGGGAATGAGGGAAAACAGAAGAGATATAAGCATTTTAATTAAATCTATTAATTCCTAGCAGATAGTCTAAACAGGCTTTACAAAAACCTATCCACTTTATCCCCATGAAATGTTCATAAAACTTCGGTTTAAATCCAGAAAAATTTCTAAAAATTCCTGAAAATTTCTATAAGACAATTTATTAATTAACAAGGGTATTAATTATTTTTCTCAGTATTTTTAAAAATTCATTGCCAATTTGGCGACGAATACTAGATTCGTTGCCAAATTTGCCGATGAAATTTATTATTCATCGCCAAATTGGCGACAAATTTATTTTTCATTGTTAAATTGGCGACCAATTTATTTTTTGTCGCCAATTTAGCAATTAATATTATATTCATCGCAAAATTATAATTGTATCCTGACAAATTAATAATGAATTTTAGATTTGTTGCTAATTTGCAACGAAAAAAATTTCGTTGCAAAATTTACAACGAATTTATAAAATCATTGCAAATGTTTGCAATGAATTCTGAATTCGTTGTAGAATTTACAATGAATTTTGAATTCGTTGCAAATTTTTGCAATGAATTTTGAATTCGTTTCAAATCTTTGCAACGAATTAAATTTTTGTTGCAAACATTTGCAACGAAAATGTTGTTTTGTCGTAAATTGGCAACAAAAAATCATTTTCGTCGCCAATTTTCAACGAATTTTGTGAGAAAAATTAAATGTTGGAAATTTAAATAATTTTGCAACAAAAAAAATTTTGTTGGAAATTTCGTTATTAATTTGCAATGAAATTTAAAATTCATCACAATTTTTGTTGTAGATTTGTAACAAATTTTCTTCGTTGCCAAATTTCATCACCAATTTAATGTTTTTTTGTAGATACTAATAGGTTGATGATGAGTGAAGGATGGTATGGGCATCCGAGGTTGTAAAGTAGGAGAGCATTGGTGCAGTCATCATTGGTTCAGGTTGATCAATGATGCAATTATGGTCAAGGTTGAGTATGAAGTTAAGTAAATCAAGATTGATCAGACACTTAACAAGTGGAGAAATCCAAGTGGGTTATGGAGGATCGACCACTTGGTGGTTGAAAGTCTAACGAGTTGAAAAGTGAGAAATCTAAGTGGGCTATGGAGGGTTGGACACTTAGTGGTCAGAAGTCCAGCAGAATATTGGTAAGCGAGAAGTTAAGTACGTCAAGATTGACCGAATACTTAATAGGTTGAAAAATCCAAGTGGATTAAGGAGGACCAAACACTTGGTGGTCAAAAGTCCAACAGAGAGTTGATAAGTATGAAGACCAAGTGGGTTACAGTTGATCGGACACTTGATATGAGATGAAAAATCCAAGAAGATCAAGGAGAACTTCATGCTTGGTGTTAATGAAGTCTTGGCAGATTAAGGCGACCGAATGCTAGACAAGTGAAGTCTTAACAGGTCAAGATGATTGAATGCTATGCAAGTAAAGTCCCAGTAAGTCAAGATGATTGAATGCTAGACAAGTGAAGTCCCGACAGTTCAAAGTGATCGGATGTTAGACGAATGAAGTCCCGCCAGATCAAGGTGACCGGATACTAGGCAAGTGAAGTCTTTACAGGTCAAGGTGACTAGATGCTAGGTAGGAGAGGTTTCGCCAAGTCAAGGGTGATCGAGTGCTAGACGAGACAGGTCATGGTAAGTTGAGGTTGACTAGATACTACGTAAAGTGAGAGTTAACTTGAAATTAGGCTGAGACTGAGTGATCAACTGACTTGTAGAGTTTACTAGTCGACTGGTGATATTGTTCAAGCAGGTCCAACTTGACTAGTTAAGACCAGTCAACTAATGGTCTTAATTAGTCGACTAGGGTCAACACTCAGGAAGGTGCTTGGGACTCGGGCACTTGGGAAGTTCCGATGGGTGCTCGGGTTGCCTGGTTAAGGTCAATCGATTGATAGTGTTGATCAGTCGACTGGGGTCATGCTTAGAAGGCCAACACTCGGGACTTAATTGCTCGGGTGGTCGGTGCTCGGCGCAACCAAACTACAAGCAAGTGAGATTTCATTGTGTAAACTTGTTCTTCTTATTTCTCTTATATATTTCGTGTTTGTTGTATTTCTTGTAAACTGGTTGTAAGAGGTTTCTCCACCTCCGGAAGGATTCCAAGAAAGAGAAAAGATAGTAGATCTATCGCTAAGAGCTAAGCTATGGAGGATGAACTGGAGGTTCTGAACCACGTAAAATCCTATGTCGTGTGCTTGTTTGTATTTTGTTTTTGTTTATATTTTGTTTTCGCTACATTAACATTTTGTAGACAAAAACGAGTGTAAAATCACTATTCATCCCCTCTAACGATGCCAAGGTCCTAACAAGTGTATCAGAGTGAGGTCGCTCTTCACCGGACTAACCGCTAAGGGAGCACAAGCTAGAGGATTCATAGCAACAAATGGAACTCAATGATGGATTTGGATATGACACTCGACTTCCACCTCTCTATGGACTAGGGGGATTTGATCAATGGAGAGCAAGAACCAAGGTGTTCTTTCAAATGAACATCGAAGAATGGTTCATTTTAATAGAGGAATTCAAAGTTCCAATGGACAAGAAAGGAAGACCCATCAAAAGGAGCAAATGGACCGAGAAACAAATCTAAAGATAAAATGCAAACGAAAAAGTAACAAAAATTTTGGTCAATTTGGTTCCTAACAATATTTTGTACAAATTAGGAAAGTTCAAGGATTCATGTGAACTATGGAGCAAGTAAGTCAAACTCTATGAAGAACCCTCATTCGTACAAGATGATGATGAGTTTGAGGAAGAAGGATTATCATCTCAAGAGCTTGAAGATTCGAAAGTTGAGAAATAGTCAACATCCGAGTTGGAAGAGGTTGTAGAAGTCTCTACCTCCAGGATTGAGAAGGAGGATAGACTTTTAATACTGGAGTAAGAGGAACCCTCAACATTCAGGGATGATGATAAACAAGCTCAAATTTTCCTTACCACCAAGTAAGGTAATTAACACAAACTCAATATGTAAAAATAAAGATCACATTATTTTCTTTGAGTGTAGTTCACTCGACTGGCCAATCGACTGAATAGTTTGTGACAAAATTTATTTATTTCATCATTAAGTACCAGTCAAGTGGCCAATTCGACCGCTATTATTGGCAACAAATTCATAAATATCATTGCTAAACTTAATATATTAGCGACGAAATATATATTTCGTCTCTAATACTCATTTAGAATATAGCCTAGCGATGAATATTTTTATTTCGTCTCTAATATATTTTAAATTTGTGACGAAATATTACTTTTTCGTCGCAAATGTAATATTATTTATGACAATCAAGAAATTCATCGTTAATTCCTCATTTTAGCGACGAATTAACAATTCATCGTTAATATTTCATCGCTATTTTCTATTTTTTTGGAGTGAAAGATAACATTATTTGCTTTGAGTGTAATGAGAAAGAGTATTATAAAAGTAAGTGTCCAAAATAAATCAGGAAGAAGGTTCTAGTGACACCAAAAGAAAAGGAGAAACCAAAGGTGTAATATAGAAAAAAAACTAATAATAAAAAATGAAATATAATAATAATAATAGTATTATATAAATTTTAGTTATTTAATAGAAATTTTCAGGATAAAATCATTAGGGCTTTATTAAGTGAATTAATCAACGTTGAATAATTCAATGAAACCTAAGTTATAAATAAGCCTAGGTTTGGATTTACGGAATTAATTTCCTTTCCTATTGGCCTCCACCCATCTTCCTTGTCACTGCCTTTCACCGCACGCACACCTCCGCCCAGCTTTCCATGCGTATGCACTGCGTGCCTACCTTTGTAGCCGTCTCTGTGAGCGTCGGTCACCTTCCAGCCAGCCATCGCCACCGTAACCTGCCCCACACCACGGAAAACTTTCATCGCGCATTGCTCTTCATCGCTGCCGTTGTGCTACCAACCCCAATGGTATCATTTTAGGCGTTGTCGATCTCACCTCCGGACAGTGTCAACCTCGCTGGTTGATCATCGTTGCAATCGTAACAACTGCATGAGCCTCTATCAACCTACAGTCACCGCGTTGTTTCCACCCCGACACTGTCAGCGTGCGCTCAAAGGGTCACCTTTCACCATCGTAGCTATTTTCGGTGCTACCAAGAACACCACTACTGTCTCCTGCTTAGCTGGGACCTGAATCTGACGATTGCCAATTAAAACCGTAAATAAGGGAAAGGTTTTCGGATTTAGCTGATTAATTAAGTACGTTAATTAATTTAGTTGGTAAATTAAAAAGTTGTAGGATTTTATTTATTTGACTTAGGTTGTTAATATGTTGATCAATCCAAATTTAATTGATTAATTAGCTTATGATTAATTAATCAAAAAATTTATCAATTGATTTAGTTGGGCTAGAATAATTGAATGGATATTTTTAGATTAATTAAGGTGGGAAAATATTAATAAGATAGTTAAAATATTGGCAATTAAATTAGATAACTGATAGTTGAGTTAATGATGGTTTAATTATAACATGGTTGGGAGTTGAAACACATTCTCGGATTTAGAGATAGGACGCTCTGCAGTCAAAGGTGGGTGGTTCCTTCTTTGACCTCTTTAGATCTTAGTGCATGATTATTTTGGTTACGTTGTTTACTTAGATTATATTATCTTTCCACTCTATGTTCTTTCTAGTATTGCTTTGACCTTATAATTGCTTGACCTTTTTATACTTTACTTAGTTTCTAGGTTGCTTCTCATCATTAACATGTAGTTATTTATGTTAGTGTTTGATTGGTATTATGGTTATGTGCTTATTTATTGCTTCGGTATAAATTAGTAGATGTTACTAGTATATGTTTATTTATTTATTACTTTGGTTGATATTGTAATTGGGACTAGTAGAGATAGCATGATTAAGATGAGATTATTCCTTAGAAGGTATATAACATTTTTCATATATCGACTGCGAACTATGTCTCTCATTCATGGTTGAGAGAGTCTACAGTAGAGTTTTCTTACTTTTGAATCATGGTTGTATTTGTATACATGTGGTCGATCATGTCTCTCATTCGTGGTTGAGAGAGTCTATAGTAGAGTTTTCTTACTTTTGAATCATGGTTGCATTTGTATATCTGTGGTGACAGGTTTTTGCGAGTAACTCTGGGGCATCTAGTCGGCCTCAGAAATCAGGACGATCTTCAGCTAGACCCTCCCGGTCTTCTCAGCAGAATCGGAAGCCTCCCACTAGTGACACATACTGTACTCGTTGTGGGTCCAGAGAGCATACCATCTCAGCCTGCACCCTGGAAAAGTCAGTTTGCTATTATTGCAAATTGCCTGGACACCTGAGCCGAGATTGTTTATTGAAGGCTCAGCATGTGGCTTCTGGGCTTTCTTTCCAGGGAGGACAGTTACGTCAGTCTGGAACTCAGAGAGGGGAGCAAACAGCCAAATCTTCACAATGCCAGCAGAGGACAGCTCCCCCTACAGTAGTCGCATATGGCATGCATGGACAGGAGTACTCCAGTGCCCGTACGATGTCACAGGGTTCTATTTCAGGACCTCGATGCTCGATCTGCAACCCCAACCCATGATGCAGTACGGTCGTAGCCTCGGCCACTAATTGATGCTCGGCTACGGCCCCGCCCTGGTTCGAGAACCGGTCGTAGCTACCGTCTGATGCGATTGGCCTTCGTATTAGCCTCAGGCCTAGACACAGCCACCTCTGGTAGTGCTATCACCTCCACCTCCGCCGGAGACTGGGCGAATTCATGCGGTTACTAGAGAGGATGTGCAGCGAGCCAACGAATCTATTTTTTGCGGTACGGTTTCACTTTATGCATTTTCAGCTATTATGCTAATTGATATTGGCAGTTTACATTCATTTATTTCTCTTGCATTTATGAGGGAGATTGGTAGACTACCTACTATTAGATCACAGCGATTAACCATCTCCTTATCGTCCGGTGATACGTTGGACGTTACCCAGGAGGTCCGAGGTTGTCCATTAGATTTTGGTAACATTATAATTTCTGTCGATTTATTGGTACTGGAAATGGTCGAGTTCGACATTATCCTTGGCATGGATTGGCTTTCTACATATCATGCCACAGTTGATTGCCAGACGAGGGTGGTCACATTCTGACCTCTGAACCAACCCTCGTGGGATTTCACTGGCATCCGGGATGACGGCATATCGACCATTTCTGTGATTCAGGCTCAGAAGGTTCTATTACACGGTTGCCATGGTTTTCTATTATTATTAATCAATGTAGAGGACAGTGGTGACTCTCAGATCTCGGACATTCCTATTGTCCGAGAATATCCGGATGTCTTTCCAAAGGAGTTATCAGGCCTGCCTCCCAGAAGGCAAGTGGAGTTCACAATTGAGTTAATTCCAGGGACATCGCCGACATCGAAAGCTCCTTATCGTATGGCCCCGAGAGAGTTGGACGAGTTAAAGGTCCAGCTCCAGGAGCTTTTGGACAGAGGTTTTATTCGCCCTAGCATATCTCCCTGGGGTTCTCCGATTCTCTTTGTAAAGAAGAAAGACGGTTCGATGAGATTATGCATCGACTACAGGCAGTTGAACGCCATCACCATCAAGAATAAATATCCTCTGCCACGTATTGAGGACTTGTTTGATCAGCTCAGAGGTACATCAGTGTATTCTAAGATTGATCTATGGTTCGGATATCATCAACTAAGGGTTAAAGACTCAGACGTTCAGAAGACAATGTTCCGTACCAGATATGAACACTATGAGTTTTTGGTAATGCCATTTGGGCTTACCAATGCTCCAACAGTATTCATGGATTTGATGAACCGTGAATTTATGGATTTCCTAGATCGGTTCGTTATTATCTTTATTGATGACATTCTAGTCTATTCTTGTTCCAAAGAAGAACACGTGCAACATCTTCGCCTTATTTTAGATAGGCTCCGACAGAAGCGACTATATGCGAAGTTTAGTAAGTGCGCATTCTGATTACCCTCAGTCAGTTTTCTAAGACATGTGGTTTCTAGTAGAGACATTTCAGTTGACCCTCAGAAGATCGAGGCTGTCACCAGTTGGGAGCAGTCGAAATTAGTTCAGGAGGTTCGCAGTTTCTTTGGTTTAGCCGGATATTACAGACGATTCGTTGAGGGTTTCTTGAGCATTGCTATGCCGTTGACATGCCTTACCAGGAAGGGCGTGAAGTTCACGTGGTCAGAGGCGTGTGAGACCAGCTTCCAAGAGTTGAAGAAGAGACTGCTGTCAGCACCGATTCTGGTATTGTCATCAGGGGACGAGGGTTTCGTCCTTTATACCGATGCATCTCTCTAGGGTTTAGGCACAGTACTGATGCAGCACGGTAGGGTGGTCTCTTATGCTTCTCGCCAGTTGAAGGAGCATGAGAAAAACTACCCAGTACATGATCTAGAGTTAGCTGATATTATCTTTGCCTTAAAGATTTGGAGGCATCATTTGTATGGTATTACATTTGAGATTCTTACTAATCATAAGAAACTCAAATATCTATTACGTAGAAGGAACTCAATCTCCAACAGAGGAGATGGATGGAGTTCCTAAAGGATTATGACTGTACCATTAGCTACCACCCAGGGAAAGCCAATGTGGTTGCCGATGCACTTAGCCGGAAATCCCGAGGGATTTTAGCTTGCTACCGAGTTTTAGTCACGGATTTGATATAGGGTTTCTCCGAGTTGGGGCTTGAGGAGCATGGACCGAAAGAGCAGGGCATTCTTGTTACCATGGTTGCTCAGTCATCTATCAGGATGAGAGTTCGAGAAGCTCAGGCCAGTGATCAACACTTACAGTTCATTGGCAGCCAGATAACCTCTGGACAGCAGACTGAGTTCACCCGAGATGACGAAGGTATAATTTATTTCCGAGGCAGATTATGCGTACCTCAGTCTCACCCGGTCATGGAGGAGTTGCTTCAGGAGGCTCATCGCTCTCGATTTGTGATCCACCCAGGCAGAACCCGCATGTATCGAGATTTAAGGCGTTTGTATTGGTGGAACGGCATGAAGAAAGACATCGCAGATTTTGTATCCAGATGTCTAGTTTGTCAACAGGTGAAGGCTGAGCACCAAAGACCAACCGGACTACTTCAGAGGATTCCTATTCCCGAGTGGAAGTGGGATCACATTACCATGGATTTTGTGGTGGGTTTGCCTAGGACACGTCAAGGCCATGACGCAATTTGGGTAGTCGTTGACTAACTAACCAAATCTGTGGACTTCTTAGCAATTCAAAAGACCGACTCTTTAGATCATTTGGAAGAGTTATATTGTCGAGAGGTCATCAGATTTCATGGTGTTCCTTTGAGCATTATATCAGATAGAAATCCCCGGTTCATGTCCCGATTCTGGCAGAGTCTGCAGCAGGCCTTAGGCACACAGATTCATTTTAGTACTGCATTCCATCTGCAGATAGATGGACAGTCAGAGCGGACCATTCAAACTCTAGAGGATTTGCTGAAGTCTTGTGTTATGGATTTCGGGGGCAACTGGGAGGACCACTTATCGTTAGTGGAATTCGCCTACAATAATAGCTATCATTCGGCTATCTAAATGGCTCCTTTTGAAGCATTGTATGGTAGACAGTGTCGTACACCCACCTCCTGGTAAGAGGTTGGGGAGGCCCAGTTGCTAGGACCCCAGAGAGCTCAGCATGAGACAGAGTTGGTCCGTACTATCAGACGAAGGATGGTAGAGGCGCAGGATCGGCAAAAGAGTTATGCAGATCGGAGATGGAGACCTCTGGAGTTCTCTATTAGTGACCATGTATTCCTGCGAGTCTCACCCACGAAAAGGGTGAAGAGATTTGGCCTTCGTGGTAAGCTAGCTCCTAGGTACATTGGTCCGTTTGAGATTTGGAGAGGATCGGAGCAGTCGCTTACCGCCTAGTTCTACCACCATCTTTGACGGGTATTCATGATGTGTTTCATGTGTCCATGCTGAGGAACTATGTGCCAGACCCTACACATATTCTGTCGGATGTGTCAGGTTTCAAACAACCTGATGCTGCTTACAAAGAGGTTCCGGTACGGATGCGGAATCACAAGGAACGACAATTGCGGAATAAGACTGTGTGACTTGTTAAAGTCGGGTTAAGTCACCACACCGATTAGGAGGCTACTTGGGAGCTTGAGGAAAAGATCAGAGCTCAATACCCCCACTTATTTACTTAAGGTGCGTGAGATATATTTTTCAGTACTTGTGGTGTCTCTTACTCATTATGCATTTGAGTAGGAAATTTAGGGACCAAATTTTTATTAGTGGGGGAGAATGTTAAATACGGGGAAAAAAATATAAAATATAATGACCAAAATTTAGTAAAAATAATCCTGGGAATTATCAGGATTTTTGGAGATTTTTAGGAATTTTTCTAGAATTTTTCTGAATTTAAACGAGGCTTGTATGAGATATTTACGGGGATAAGAAAAATAGACTTTTGGAGGCCCTATTTTAAATATCAATTTTGAGGGATTAATGTGTTAACTAAAAACCTAGGGTTAACTTGTTCCCCCATTCTAAACGCACGAACCATGAGCCATTTCTTTATTTTTCTTTTCCTTCTCCCGAACGAGCGGTCGTTTCTCTACCGCGACATTCTTCCTCCCGATTCTCTCTAGCGCCGTAGCCATTCTCCCGATTCCACCACGCCGTTCGCCGCCCCATCCGCGGCCAACCTCCGCGCCCGACTCATCTCGCGATCCTCTTCCTTGCTGTTTCTTCTCCCGACCTCGCGCAACCATTGCCGCGTGCACGCCGTCATGCCACAGTTAACCGTCGCCCTCCCTGTGCATCGAGCGCCCGCAACCAAGTTCGTCGTCGCTCCTCTTCGTGCGATCCAACCCTCGGACAGCTCTTCCTTCCTCCATCGCCGCGTGCTATCGTTGTCACCGCCTTTCACAGTGGCTAAGTCACCTTCGCTGCGGGTGACAGCCGCATCGCCACTCCTCTTCCTTCCTCCTCGTGCGTGCCTGCTGCTAGGCGAGTCGCCGCTACGTGCTGATTTGGGGTGAAGGCTGCGATCTCTGCCGGTGGTCGCCGGAGCAAGGTAGGGGTCGGCTTCCTTGTTCCTTGGACGGGATTGAAAGTCCTAACTGTGGTTTCCTTCGTTTGGTTTAAGTCTGTGGTTTTTGGCAGTGGTCTTGAACAGGGGAACAAGGGATTGGGATAAGAAATAGCTGTCGGTGGAGTTTCTAAGGCAGGTATATCTCGTTTGTTTATTTTCTTTAATTGTTGTGTTTGATCTTGGCTGTGGTCGCTGTGAATTGGGATGTAAATGGGCGTGAAGAGTGGTTCTGTTCTAGGCTGTGCAGGGCTGTGAGATTTTGGATGGTTGCTATATGATTGGAGTGGTGAATTAGGTTTGAGGAAAATGGAGGATTGATCTAGGATGTTGTTAAATTTCCTTGCTGCAATGGGGATGGTTGTGATTTGGAGTTTGGTCAGCTATGAATGGGTGTTTGCGGCCGTGGCTGAGTGAGAGGTGGCTGTGAAGGGGTTGTTTCGTTAAGGTAAACTTGGCGATTGCTGAGGTGTTGTGGGTGTGTCGAGAGGTTGTACTCGTATTCGATAGATTAAGTGAATACGGAGTCGATGTAGAATTTAGTCAAATATTAGCTGTGTGCTGGAACTTAATAGTAATTATGTTATATGTAGGTTTCGGTTACGAGACAGGTCCACGGGCATGAAGATTTCATTATTTCGAGCATTTTAGCAGACGAGTACTTTGACTTATATTTTATATATTGTCAGGTTGATATGCTTAGTTAGCTATAGCTCGTAGTATTTTTTATGCCTTATCTGCCCTTGTATGTCCATGTGCCATACATGATGCATGCATGTCTATCTTAGTCCATATTGTCTTGATACTTGCCTTGTATACAAGAGTCGTATTGTCACCCCTACAAGGGAGATGTTGTTGGATTTTTGTCTGGCGGGGACTCCCCCGAGGCGTGACATGTGGTCGATCATGTCTCCTATTCGTGGTTGAAAGAATCTACCTTAGAGTTATACTCTTGGACTACCCATTTGAAGTTGGTGATAGTTTGTTTCGTGTGTCATCTGTAGCTAGAAAGCTATCTTACATCTTAACTTCCCACGAGACCCGTTCGTGGTAGTGTGTTGTTGCGTGCATGATTGAATCAGTAGAAATGGTATAATTTAGATGAGATTATTCCTTAGAAGGGAATGTAAGGAATGAAACAACATTTATGGAACACGTGCTTATTAGTAGATTTATTATCTTTGTCGGCCTTGATAGACATTTCATGTTAGATGGGTTGGAACCTAGGCTTAAGCACCTTGACGTGCTTATTAGTAGATTGATGATCTTTATCGACCTTGATAGGCATCTCATGTTAGATGGTTTGGAACCCTAGGCTTAACCACCTCGACGAGCTTATTAGTAGATTGATGATCTTTATCGACCTTGATAGACATTTCATAGATGTGTTGGATAACCCTAGGCTTAACGACCTAGGATAATTGACTGCCCACGAGACCCATTCGTAGTAGTATGTTATTGCGTGCAGTTAATAGCTGGATAGCTATATACTCTGTCTACCTACAAGATCCATTCGTGATAGCATGTCATTGCTCGTAGATGCTGAGTCTTTATATTGTGTGTCTACCCATGAGTCTTGTTCGTGGTAGCATGTGGTTGCGTATAGACAGTACTCTGTATATTGTCTATTTTCCCATGAGTCCCGTTTGTGGTAGCATGTTATTGCCCACAGATAGTGCCCCTTTGTATTACCTCGAGAGTCACGAGGCTTTGTCACAGTATCTTGATGTGTATTTATTACAGGTTTACCGTTGGTTGTGCATGTTACAGGTATATTTGTTATACTGCTGATGAGGTTAGTTATGGACTGATATTGGTACTCTGAGGTTTGGGTTACTCGGGTTTACCTCCTTCGACCTCCATTATGTTTAATCATGCACTATCTTCTATACACCCACTGAGTGATTTATACTCACTCTCTCTTTTCTTTGGCCTCCAGGTTAGCTGATAGAGGATGTGTCCTATTGATCTACCTTTGTGACGCTCAGAGAGTCACTTGTCGTGCTGGTCCCACTATATCGTCAAGTTGTCGTTTTGTTTTCTTTATTATTATCGTATTTTGTGTACGCACTTTGGATTTTATTGCAATTTGATTTGGTGTCATAAATCTATTTTACTTTTAATTGATTTATACTTTAGTCGTGCATGCATGCGGTTAATAAAATAATTGTATTTTATATTTTTGATTATTTCAAAGTTTTTACCATATCTAGTTCCAGTAATGTATTTTGGAATATTGTCACCAAGGGACTCCTCCATCTTTTGATGAAGAATATGCCCCCAGAGCATGACAAAAAGAGTCCAGAACTCTAATACGCAAAGGAAAGGAGCACATAATGTGATTTTCATGCAATTGAAAGGGGGATTACCGGAATCAATGTCAAAGAGGGAGGCACCCTAGGAAGGACATGAAAGAAAACTCAAGTTTAGAGGAAGCTTCTAAGGCAATGCCTAAGTTATCATTTTTAATGCAATTTCTCTATATCATTATTAGAGCTAAATATTCTCATTTAGGTGTGCAATATCATGATCATAAATCTAAGGACAATTCTAGGCATATTAACTCAATTACTACCCTACCTAAGAAAAACTTTAGAACTTTTAAAGGTATAGCCATTTTACACAAGGATAGAAATGATGAGAAAAATCTAAGCAATGACCCAAAGAAAAATAGACATATGCCTAAGAATAAAAATAATCAAGGAAAGTATGGAAAATAAAAAATTGAGACATTAAAGGAAGAAAATCAAGTCTTGAGATCAAGACTTAATAAACTAGAAAAGACCCTTAAAAAGATGGAAAATATATTTAAGGGGTCTAAAGCACACAACCTAGGATTTGATGGGCAAGAATCATCTAGGGGCAAGAAGGGTTTGGGATACAAACCTAAGTTCAAGGAGACTGTGCCCTCTTACCATAGTGTTCCATATAAATATGGAACTAATCATAGGTTTAGGAATATCAAGGTTACAAGAGAGGTTATCCCTAGAGTTGATCTTGTTGATACTACAATGACTAAAATTTTCAAGAAGTCTAGGAGAGTCATGATAGATTGTTCTTTTAAAAGCTATGCAATTAATGTATGTTGTGATCATCTTCATGCACTTATTCATTTGAAATTAAGGAAAATTGATATTATTTGATATCCTAGGTAGAATGATCAAATTAGGAATGCCTAGATAGAAATGCATGCTCCCTTAGTCTAGGGATGAACTAATTTAAATTTCACAAAAATTATAGGATGATTTATGTGTGTGTTTTGAGACACTCTAGACACAAGTAAGATGGTAGGATGATGAATCGAGTTCAAGGTGCTTATATGGTGCATCAAAATGAACTAAACCTCATTGAATGATATGAATAAATCATGAGGAAAACTAATGTATAAGTTATGTATACTTGGCTCATTGACCATGATTGAAAATAAAGTTTGAAAATATTTTTAAAATTATTTTAGAAAATTTTGGTGAAGTATATTTGTTGATAAGAATCATCATTGATGATATTGATATAAAATTAGGATGAACATTAAAGTTTTCAAATTTTTTTCAACTTTGTGTCATTCCTTGAAAATGATAGGTATTTTCATATAAAATTATTTTTCTCCTATAGTATTTGATATAAGTAATGTATGTATGAAGTTTCAAGATTTTTTTGAAAAATATACAATTATCTATGAATTTTCAAAACTCATATGAAATTTGATTTCAAGAAAATCAAAAAGCAATCGACTGAGGAGTCAACCAGTAGATTAGTACTAGTACCAATCGATTTGTTACTAAAACAATCGATTGGTAGTATTGGTTCTAGTTGAACATGCCCAATTTAGCCCTCTGATATGCTTGGAAAAACATTAAAAATGAAAGATTTTTAGTGAAAATGAATAGGAGAATTAATTATGAACTTTAAAGGGATGATAAAATTCAAGGTTTAACTTTTTCCCTTATGTTTGGAGTTTAGATCTCCTATAGGCTTAGGACCTCTTCAAAAATATTATTGGTGCAATGGTTAAGGGGAAGCAAGCCTTTAGAGGGAGATTGTATTTCAAGGTGTGATAAGTGATTTATCACTAAGGAGAATGAAGGGTTTGATGGAGAATGAGATATAGAGGAAGTGAGAGACTTTTTGATGTATGTCAAAAGGGGAGAATGAAAGGTTTAAGTTAGGAAACCTTCATTATACTTTAACATAGGAAGTGATAAGTTGGGCATATATAATAGCCTAACTTAAAGATATTGTTAAACATCAAAAAGGAGAAAATTATTGGTGCAATCAGCCTTAGGTCAAGGTTGACCAAGCGCGAGTTGAGTTTCGATATTTAACAATATAACAATAGGTTGATGAAGAGTGAAGGATGGTATGAGACATTCGAGGTTGTGAAGAAGTAGAGTGTTGGTGTAGTCTTCATTGGGTTAGATTGATTAATGATGCATTTACGGTTATGATTGAGCATGAAGTCAAGTAGGTCAAAGTTGACCGAACACTTGACAAGTGGAGAAATCCAAGTGGGTCATTGAAAACTAGACACTTGGTAGTTGAAAGTCCAACAGTGAGTTGGCAAATGAAAAATCCAAGTGCGTCATGGAAAATCAGACACTTGGTGGTCGGAAGTCCTACAAGATGTTGGTAAGCGAGAAGTTAAGTAGGTCAATGTTGACCGAATAATTGACAGGTGAAAAAATCTAAGTGGGTCAAGGAGGATCGGACACTTGGTGGTCGAAAATCCAACAAGAAGTTAGCAAGTGTGAAGACCAAGTGGGTCACGGTTGACCTGACATTTAGAATGAGATGAAAAGTCTAACCAAGTCAAGGAGAACTGGATGTTTGGTGTTAGTGAAGTTCTAGCAGGTCAAGGTGATCGGATGTTAGACAAGTGAAGTCCTAGTAGAGTAAGGTGACCGAATGATAGGCAAGTGAAGTCCCAACAGGTCAAGGTGATCGGATGCTAGGCAAGTAAAGTTTCAGTAGGTCAAGGTGATCGGATGCTAGGCAAATGAAGTTTTGATAGGTCAAAGTGATCGGATGCTAGGCAAGTAAAGTCTTGGCAAGTCAAGATGATAGGATGTTAAGCAAGTAAATCTCGACAAGTCAAGGTGACTGGATGCTAGGCAAGTGAAGTCCTGTAAGATATCGGAAAATAAAATAATCCTTATTAATTAGGAAAAATATCTTATAGGATTTTTTTTCCAAGAATTTTTAGAAATTTTTCTAATTTTAAATGGAATTCTTATAGCATTGTATGGGGATAAAATAAATTGGCTTTTATAAAACCTGTTGAGATTATCTATAATTGAGGTTAATGATTTAATTAGACTAAGGTATAAATAGTTATTCTAAGGTTTGATTATTAAAGCCTAGGTTTCCTTTAATCTTTCATTTCCTCCCGATTTCTCATTTCGTCGATCCCTATTGTTAAATACAGAAAATTTAAATACTGAATTTAATAGTCAAAAATTTTAAGAAAATAATCCTGGAAATTTTGTGGGATTTTTAGGAATTTTTCCAAAAAAATTCTGGAATTTAATGGAGCTTGTAAGCGATATTTACGGGGTATTTACGGAGATAAGGAAAACTGGCTTTTAAAGGGTATGTTTAAATTAGTTAATAGGATTAATAAACCTAGATTTTTTAATTTCTAATTACCCCGATCTCTTTCTCCGTACGCCGCAGGCTTCTCCCTCGAGACGGTTCTCTTCGTCGTCCCCTCTTGCACTGCCCCGTTTAGTGTCGCCGCCTCTTCTTACAACCACCGCGCGGCCAACGCCGTCGCCTTGTCGGTCGTCGTGAGGTTTATCTGAGGCCGATCGGGCCTTCTGTCTTTTCCCTCGAGCTCATGCCGTCAGCCATCGTCGCTGCTCGCTCGAGCCGCACGCGTCGGTGGCCAACCACCGCCGCTGCAGCCTTCTTCTTCCACGCCTCGTCTCTGCACGCCGCCGCCCTCTCTCCTCCTCGCCGACGCTTAGCTCGCCGAGTTGCCTCTACCCTCGGATGCAGCTTTTCTCCGGCCGCCTCTCGCCGTCGAAGCCACTCCGGGCGCTACCAGGAACTCAGCCGCCGGTTGAGCCCTGTTGTGAGTTCTGCCGGAACAAGGGGTTTTCTGCCGGTGTTGTGGATTGTGCTGCTTGGTTGGGTTTTCTTCAGGTGGTCGCTGGAGCAAAGGTGATGCTGCTCTTTCCCTCAATTTTGGAATTCCTACTGTGATTTTCCTTTGGTTGAATAGGGATTGTGTTGGAGCAGTGGTTTTCCGGAGAACAGGGTGGATTTGGGGGTTTCTTGTCGGTGAGGTTTCAACCATTAGTAAAGTTCTTTTCTTTGTACATATGGTGGTTAATTTTGGTTATATGCGGTTGGATTTTTGATCTGTGGAGTTGGCTACGAGTTTGAGTTGGTTTGGTCGTTTGAGTTGGCTGTGAGAGGATAGGACTCGTTTGAAATTTAATGACATGTTGTGCGATTTTTTTGGGATATGGTACACATGATAATAGGGGATGTGGGATGGATTTCCTTTAGGAGTTGGCTGTGAGGTTCGGCTATGAGGGCTAAGATGTTCTATTTGAAATGGTTGTGAGGTTCTGATTGGGTTGATGATGTTGTACGATCGTAATTGGTATGTTAAGTGAGCTATGAATGGTTCAGAATGTGTATTGATCTGTGAGATAGCTATTTGGGTTTTGGTTCCATCCTGTGGATGGTGAATTGGGTGTATCGAGGTGTTGTGCTCGTATTCGGTAGATTAAGTGAATACAGGTTCGATGTAGAATTTATCTAATCGATGTCGTGTGATTGGACTTAATGGTAGTTATGTTGTATGCAGGTTTCGGTTACGAGGCGGGTCTCCGGTCGTGATGATCTGGTTCTTTTTGCGGATATTTTATCAGGCGGGTATTTTGACTTATCTTTTAGATATAGTCATTGTCGATATGCTAGTTAGTATAACTTACAATAATTTGTCATGTTTATATGCCTAGTATGCTTTTGGTGCCTACTTGATACATGCATGTGATAGGATATGATTATATCTCCCTGTTTGACTTGGATCATAGTTATTTGGATTATGGATATGTACATATTGATTGTACATATTATTCGGATAGGTATTTTGAGTAGGATTTACATGTTTTAGTATCATGCACCATTTTTGCATGATTGCATGCTGGCTGGACGGGGTTCCATTATTGTTGAGCCCGCAACTGCTACATGGCTCGCACACACCGTTTAGTGGTACATCAGAGGTGTGTGCAGCGATTGCTCTGTCGAGCTCCACCGTCCGCATGGGTAGCGATGAGGCAGCGTGGTAGCGGGCAGGGATCCCTCCTCTGGTCTATGACACCAGGAGATGAGAGCTTAGCTCCCCCACTATGTTTGGGGCAGGAGGATAGGTATACTCCGACAGCATCCTGTCCACTCGGTCACTCAGGAGCAGTGATGGCAGAGTGCACAGTTGTCATAGCCCTACCCACTCGGCTTCACCATCGCATGTGAGGTGGCTAACTGGCATCAGGAGTGACCATGTCATATGCACGGCATGCATTTTTGCATGGATCGCATTTGTATTGTGTTTGCTGCATTTTTATTGATGCCTTGGATATTGCATATGATTGACATGCATACAGGATTCATATTCGTATATGGTTATGATTTTATCTCTTATAGTAGGGCACATACTCCTATATCGAGTAGGAGATTGATTAATCTGATCCTTTTGCATTTCTTTCTTGCTTACCCTATATTAGAGACTGTACTGGCATGATTTTTATTGTTAGCTATACTTGTTATTCATATCGACTAATATCCGCTAAGTTCTTTGAACTTACCCCATGGTTTTATATTTATTTTAGGATGAAGCTGTCAGGAGAGTCCAGTTGTCAATCCCCCTCGTCGAAGTGGATAGGTTTTATTGGTCTTATGGTTTTTGGTTATTAGTTTTATGGATTGGGATTTTATTGGAGGATATGTTTGGATTGTATACCGGTGGATGTTTTGGTTATATTTGTTATGTCCTTGTGGACTTATATTCGGTTCGTTTTGGTTGTATGTTCCTGCTCAGATGGCAGAAGGGGTAGGTTGATGGCCTGAGGCCTCATATTATGTATATTGTGTTGTGATTGGATTCCGGTCGTGTTGACCGATATATAGTGGTCATGTAGGCCTTGTATAAAAATTGGTATTGTCACCCGTACAGGGGAGATGCTGTCGGATTTTCGTCTGGCGGGGACTCCCTCGGGGCGTGACACCTGTTCTTCATTTCTCTTCTGCCTCTTTTCTTGAGCGAAGGAATTGATGTTGCTGTCAGGTCTGATCGATGTTGTCACCCCATCGCCACCGCCATGCCGATCGTCGCCTACCTCACCGGCAAGTCAATCCGCCTCTTCTGCCCTTTCCTTCTGCCACCCTTCTTCTTCCGATTTGATGGCAGCGAGCAACACCGCCATGCTAAAGATCTTCACTTGTCGTTGCCAGAGCTCTCCATCGCCACCCATGCCAATGATCTTCATCTGTAGTCGTCGAAAGCTCAATCTTCCATTGCTGCCGTCTCTTTTTGCCTCATTGTTTTGTCTTCAGCCACCACGAGTTCAATCTGTTGTTGCCCCATCATCATCATTGCGAGCCCCGGCGGTCATCATCGACCATCTCGGTCGGGCATTGTGCGCAAGCAGCAATGTCAGTGCCACTCGATCCCTACTCTTACCGTGGGTTTGATCTGTCATCGACGTCACTGCCCTCTCGATGATGCATCACATGGGTTGCTGATGTTCCTACTCGTCTGTATCATTCGATCAACATGAGCCAACAATGCCACCCTCTTCTCTATCATTTCCCTTAACCAGCAGTTTGCGAGCTCCGTCCGATGACCATTCTTATCAACAACATTTCCAATCCGAGTCACAAATCTAATCTGTTTTCTTTTCTCTATCGATTTGTTGCTCTATGGGTAATTTATCTTTGACTCTTATAGATCTTGATCTTAGTGTTGTTAATGATAGATAAAATTATCTTGACTCCACTCTACTTATTCTTGTGCTTGATACTTATTTGTTGAACTTTGAGATACTCATTCGATATCTATACAGTATCGCTTCATCGCTGTTGTTGATTATAGATATTATATTTGTTTAATATATAAATATTGCATAAGTACATGTAGCTCAGTACAGTTGTTGCCTTTGATTGGTCATGTTGTTATACCACTAGAGTTGGTGATGGTTATAACTGTAGACTTGGTTGTCTTGTTGCATAACCTTGCATTGAGCATCTCCTGTCGACCATGATTACTATGGATGGTTGAGTGGGTCGTTAGTGGAGTGTTGTTTACGGACTGGAGGTCCTAGCATGATATGTATATAAATCTGTTATTTATGACTCCCTGTGAGGTAGTGTGCATATCGGAGGGCTTACGTGCATTGGAGTCATCATCACATTGTATGTATGTTGTTAACTATGTCTCCCTTGTGGTTGAGAGAGTCATCAGTCATACCTATCCACCCGACCACTGTGGGATAGTGGTTGCGGGAGATATGGGCAGTTATCTGCAGCACTCAGCCACTGTGGGATAGTGGTAGCTAGAGTTGCATGCAGGTTATCTTGTTGTGCATCACTCGGCCACTCGTGGGTAGTGGTAGCTAGAGTTGCTTGCAGTAAGGACCCCTTATATATGGCTAGATAGCTACTTACTCATATTGCCCATTCGACCACTCGAGAGTAGCGGTAGTTAGAGTTGGGATAGTTGTCATGTTTTGACCACCCAGGCCACACGGGGTCATGGTAGCGAGGTGTGCAGACAATGACTATATATATGCATAGTCATGGAGGCACATATATATGTTTGATGCATATTGCATATGCTTGTGATATGTTATATATGATTGAGCTATGATTGTTGCATATTTTTGTACATCATCATACATACCATTTGCATGTTCCATTCTATTGTATGTGGAGTATTTGGGGTGAGTTGGATCAAGTTGTTATGTGCATTTGATTAACAATATGATTCCGCATTAGATGGACCAGGTTGGTTTCTACATTTGATTATACGTTGTTCATATGGTTATGAGTTAATCACAGGTGTGATATTGTTCATACATGTTATATGTATGTGTTACTTTGTTGTATATTTGCTCAGGTTGTTAAGATTTGTGTCATTGCAGACCTTCATGTGTGTCAGTTCATTACATGACATTTGGTGGATCAAGTTGATATATGCATTTACTATATTTATACTAATGGTTATTTGTTATTACCTTTAAGACGATATACCTATTGATTTCTATATGTTTATTTAGTTCATGCACTATCTTTCATATACCACTGAGTCTTATACTCACAACCACAGAACCTGGGTTTCCTATCGCCCAGGTAGCAGGTAGAAGATTCCTCGGGTGCTCGGAGTTCTGCCAGCTGATCCCATCTCACACCGAGCATTTGGATTTTATTCTATATTGATCTTGTATTATTTTGAATTGTATATTTTTGGATTTTAATTTATATCGGTTCTGCATTTTAGCATATAGTTGTGTTGTTATGTATTTGACTTCTATTATGGTTTTGGTTTTGGTTGCAGTGTTGATTTCTATTATGTTTTCCAGTTAGGGTTGTGTCAAAATTGCACCAGTGCGTATTTATATATCTTTGTATTTCTATTATCTATAATGTTATTTTATTGTGATATATGGTTTATAGATGCCAACAGCTATGTGTGTTGGGATGTATACTGAAAAGTCTATCTTTTGTATAAACATCTTTATTTTGAAATAAGAATCACATGATCATTGTTTGTATATTTTTATGACTATGCATATTGTCTAATACATTACATTGTAAATAACATGGTGTGTGGTGTCACACGGGAGATCATGTTATCGGCTCCTTGTAAAGTATAAGTAAAGGCTCATAACCGAGATGGCTTTGGACAAACCATTGGAATGGTTGTAGTGTGGTTTAGTATTGGTTTTGTCTTGACCATAGAATCACACTAGTGCACTTTGTGTGTATTGAGCAGGACCGACTTAGAGATGATTCGATTTATTGCTGACTACATAATCGAATCGTACCTCAGATATTATATTGTACATACTCTTAATCCCGATATAATAACGGGCACATATACTTAGTATTCATTTCTTTGATTTACCAATGGGCGAGATTTATAGATTAAATCAATAGGCTCGGTAAGTTAGAAAATGATATTATTTATATGGTGTGCCATTGATTATAGGAGGAAACCGTGTCCTATATATTAGGATGATGATGTCCCCTTGAGGAGCTCATAAGGTTCATCATATAAACCCTACAGGTGGACTTGGTCCGGCATGATGAAAAGGTTGAGTGGTACTACTCATGGAGTTAGATGTTGATTAATTAATGGTCAGTAAATTAATTAATCGACGGACATTTGAGATCTTAAGCACGGGGAGAAAATGTACAAATAATATATGGATCCCATATTAACTTATGGGGGTTGGTGAGGTAGATCAATGATAATCCTTTAGTGGATTGGATTATCATTAATGGATCAGACTTTATGTGGGCTTGATCCATGGGTGGCCAAGATCCAACTCCTCCTCATGGTCCCTATTGTAGCCTATTAACACCTCATGAAGCTTATATCCAATGGATAGAAACAAAACTCTAGATCCAAAGGTAGAGATTAAATCTCTAAGAACCGACGGTTGAGATTAAATCTCTAGATCCGACGGTTGAGATTAAATCTCTAGATCCGACGGTTGAGATTAAACCAAGGCTTATCCCTAAACTCTATAAAAGGAGGCTTAGAGTTGGTGTGGAGAACAATTAAGAGGAGCTAGGGTTTTAGAGTTGGCGGCAAGAAGCAAGGGTTAGGGTTTGGAGCATTGGCGGCACCAAATAAGGAAACAACTTCCTTATCTTCTTCTTTCTCAAGCTGCCGGCTCCCATTGAAGCCCTTGGCCGGTGTCCAAACTCCCTCTTCTCCTCCTTGGCTGGTGGAAACAAGATTTAGGGCTTTCCCTTGGTGTCTTGGTCGGTTTCCACCTTAATCTCTTCTTCCTTCTTGGCTGGCGGCAAGCTCCAACATTGGATGTCGGTGGTTGGTTGAAAGAAGGAAAGGAGCTTTGTTTCTATTCTTCCTCTTGCTCGAAACGAGCAAGGAAGGAAGATTGGCGATCTAAGAGCTTCAACTTTTGGTAGATCGTCGCCCACACGACGTCCGAAAGGAGGAAGGTCATACATTAGAAGATCGAGAGGTATATCGATTCTCTATTCTCTTTTGTAACATGTTTGTTTTTGTTTTTCAATTATGAGTATGATATATTCTGTTTGTGGCTAAATAATACTTAGATCCCGAACATAAACATGAAAGTCGGCGATCCGGACATCGTCTATTCCACGGCTACTCGTAGAATAGAGGTTGGTCGCTTGAACAACAAGTTTGTTCAAGTGACCTCTCTAAACGAATAGCACGATGATGACTTGGTTGTTTGGGCAATCCCTTTTGTCTAGGATTAAATTTTTTAATCCAGGGACATCGATGGGATCGCCATGAACAAACGACTGAGGTGAAGTGGGAAGCGAAGTTTCCCCTCACGGATCAATGAAACCAACCCAACAATTGGTATCAGAGCCAAGGATTCCGATTTTGTGTATTTAGGATTCGGTTAATTTTTATGCACTTTTCATATATTATATGTTGCAGGCATAAGATCCGACTATTATGGTCATATGTGTGTATGTGATTGTATGTGTGTAAATGTTTATTTTGTTGAATCCTCGGGGTTGACGAGGCTAGTATTTAATTTTTTGTAAATTAGATACGGTATTGTTTAGCCACTCTTTTTATTTTAGTTTAATTTCGATCTAGATTTCATGTACACTCCCTCGTGGAGTATAGGATCGATGGATATAAATTAAAATAGATTTTAGTCTCGGCTCGGATCTCCGGATGGCTCGTACATGGCGTAGGAGGAGCGGACGAGAAGGTGATACGACGGGAGACATATTGAAGACAAAAGCCATAATAGTTGAAAAATAATTTATTTTTCATATTTATTGCTTATTGTTTGATATGCATGTCGTAGGCTAGAAAATTCCTCATTTTCAAATTACTAAGTGGGAGAGGGATATTTTTATAAATTCCCACGGCCTCCATTACGATTTGACAAGTGATGCAAACAAACTTGCGCGTTGGCTCTGAGTGCCTTCCTCCCCATCGGATGAGTTTGTTTGCGGATCACAAGGTCAAATATAGTTATAGGGAATTATTAAGGAGCGTGTGCACTTCCCCATCGGAAGGCACATAACCCGAGATAATTACCTTGGTACCGAGTAATGGTGAACACTTAGATACAAATATAAGTATCCTCCCCATCGGAGTCACTGCTTTTATTTGTAGGGCCAAAGAGGAACCAACTATTAATTTTACTTGTCAAAAAGTTAGGTTGACAAGATAGTAAAATTAATGGGTAAAACCTCCTCTTACAAATGTAGAATTCATATACGTCCACACTATCGTGGCATATGATATTCTCGGTGTTTTGAGGTGTTGGTTGTTTTTAAAATTTTATTGTTTGAGGAATCAATAATTTTTTGAAATCTTATGTTTTGATTTATGTAATTCTTAGGTTTTCTTTCAAAATGACTTTCAACCCACTTGCTGTGATACTGAAAGAGAACAAACTTACTGGACCCAACTATGTTGATTGGAAGAGGAACCTTGACATTGTCTTGACTACCGAGGAATACAAATATGTACTCCTCGAAGAGTGCCCTCTTAAGCCTGCAGATGATTCTGGGGAAAAGGAGAAAGAGAGTTATAAGAAGTGGATCAAGGCCGATGAGATGGCGTGGTGTTACATTTTGGCATCTATGTCAAATGTACTGCAACATCAGCATCAAGCCATGCCCACTGCTTATGACATGATGCTCAATCTCAAAGATTTTTTCGGACACCAGAATTAGAGGAAAGAAGCCATGACAAACTTGATGACGACCACCATGATCGAGGGAACACCCGTGAGGGATCATGTTCTCAAGATGATGGCTCATTTGAATGAGCTGGAGGTTCTTGGAGTTGAGATCGATGGGGAAACCCAGGTCGATATCATACTCCAGTCTCTACCTAGGAGTTTTGAGCAGTTTCGCCTGAACTACAACATGAACAAGAGGTTGTATTCGTTGGCAAAACTTCTGACAGAACTCCAGGCGGCAGAGGGGCTATTTCGTCAAAGTGCTCAGGACCATGCCATGGTGACCCAAAAGGTTTCTACTTCTAAGCCGAAAGTCAAGAAGAAGAAGAAACAAACTGGGGCGAAGGCAGTGGGAGGTACTCAGGGAGGAGTGAAGAAGCCGAAAGGCAAGTGCTTCACTTGTAAGCAGACTGGACACTGGAAGAAGGACCGCCCCAACCGCAAGCAGAACAAAGGTATATCTTTTGGTCTAATCGTTGAAACATGTTTAGCGGTGTTATATACCGGCACCTGGTGTGTAGATACGGGAGCCACTGATCATGTCTGCAATACTTTATAGGGGTTCCAGGAAACCAGACGACTGGCTGAGGGGGAGATTACCGTGTACTTGAGCGATGCCACGAAGATGGCGGCTATTGCAGTGGGAGATGTTCATTTATCTTTTGAGAAAAATAAACTTTTGGTTCTTAAGAATTGCCTTTATGTACCTTTATTTAGAAAGAATTTAATTTCGGTTTCTAAATTGTTTATGGATGGATATTATATTTCTTTTAATGATAGAGTTGTTATAAAAAGGAATAGGGGCATTATCTGTTCAGGTGCATTGATAGGAAATCTATACACACTTGAACCAAAACCTCCCACGATGCAAATTGAAGTTAATAACTCATCTTCTAATTCCAATAAGAGAAAAGAACCTTCGAAAATGAACCAAACATATCTTTGGCATCTTAGGCTTGGTCATATTAACCTAAGCAGAATTCAAAGGTTGATAGCTGATGGACCTTTGGGTTCATTAGTGGTGGAGGATTTCTCAACCTGTGAATCTTGCTTGGAAGGTAAAATGACCAAGAGGCCTTTTAAGGCCAAGGGGTATAGAGCCAAAGATGTGTTAGAATTGGTTCATTCTGATTTGTGTGGTCCTATGTCTATCCAGGCTAGAGGTGGTTTCGAGTATTTCATCTCTTTTATAGACGATTACTCGAGATATGGATACATTTACCTGATGCATGATCTGGATGCTTTGACAAGTTCAAAGAATTCAAGGTGATGTGGAGAAAGCGTCAAGGTAAAAGTATCAAGACACTCTGATCGATCGTGGTGGTGAGTACCTCTTGGGAGAGTTTAGGAATTACTTATCGGAGGTGGGATTGATCCCAATTATGCACTTTGGCACACCCAGTGAGAATGGTGTAGCGAGGCGAAGGAATAGGACTCTTATAGAGATGGTTAGATCGATGATGAGTTATTACGAGTTGCAGTTCGTTACGGGGATATGCTCTAGATCTGGTGTACATTCCGAACTTGGTTCCATCTAAATCAGTGCCTTCTACTCCCACATTGTGGGTGGGCAAAGCCTAGTCTAAGACATATTCGGATATGAGTCCATATGTCTTTGAAGGCGGATCTTTGGTAAGTTGGAACCTCTGCAATGCGCATGTTCGTTGGCTATCCTAGAGGAACGAAGGGTGGTTTATTTTATAGTCCTAGAGATCAGAGGGTGATCATTAGAACGAATGCTAGATTTCTAGAGGAAGACTATGTCATGAGCCACAAGCCCAAGAGTAAAATTCTTCTGGAGGAATTAAAAGGGGAAGTCACTTCTTCAGTACCACCGATACAAGAGGATATACCACAAGTCACTGCACCGCGTGTCACAAAGGATACACAGGAGATACCTCGTCGTAGTGGGAGGGTTGTGAGACAGCCTGATAGATTCATGTTCTTGGGAGAATCTTCTGATTTGGTCCCTGGCGAACATGAACCTGATCCCTGAACATATGACGAGGCAATCCAAGATAAAGATGCAGTATCTTGGCAAAGTGCAATGAATGTTAAGATTGAATATATGGATTCAAATCAAGTCTGGGAGCTAGTAGAACCACCTGATGGTGTAAAAACCATTGGATGCAAGTGGATCTACAAGAGAAAGAGAGGAATAGATGGGAAGGTTAAGACCTTCAAAGCGAGGCTTGTAGCGAAGGGGTATACTCAGAAAGAGGGTATCGATTATGAGGAGACCTTTTCATCGGTAGTCATGCTTAATTCTATCCGGATTCTCTTATGCATAGCAGCTCATATGGATTATGAGGTGTGGCAGATGGATGTCAAGACAGCTTTCCTTAATGGAAGTCTTGAGGAAAACATCTATATGAAGCAACCAGAGGGATTCATTGCGAAGGGCAAAGAGCATCTTGTATGTAAGCTTAATCGGTCCATTTATGGATTGAAGCAAGCTTCGAGGTCTTGGAACATCCGCTTTGATGAGGTAATCCAGTTTTATGGATTTATTCAAAGTCCGGATGAGTCTTGTGTATACAAGAGATGTGATGGAAACGTAGTGATATTTCTTGTATTATACGTAGATGACATTTTGTTGATTGGTAACAATATCAAGGTGTTATCGGACGTAAGGGTATTGTTGTCCAAACAGTTTGATATGAAGGACTTGGGAGAGGTGGGACACATCCTTGGGATCAAGGTTATAAGGTATCGCAGGAAAAGGATGTTGTGCTTATCCCAAGCTTCATACATAGACACGATTATGGATCGTTTTAGCATGCAGAATTCCAAGAAGAGTTTTCTACCTTTCAGGCATGGAGTTCCTTTATCTAAGGAGATGTGTCCTAGAACATATGAGGAGATAGAGGAGATGAAGGTTGTTCCTTATGCTTCAGCAGTAGGAAGCCTCATGTATGCGATGCTATGTACGAGACCAGATATCTGCTTTGCCGTGGGCATGGTCAGCAGATATCAGAGTAATCCAGGACAGGGACATTGGACTACGGTAAAGCATATATTGAAGTACCTGAGAAGGACTAGGGATTATATGCTAGTTTACCAGGCAGACCAATTACTCCCTGTGGGTTACACGGATTCCGACTTCCAATCTGATAATTATAACAGTAAGTCTACCTCAGGTTTTGTGTTTACTTTGGGAGGTGGAGCCATTTTATGGAGGAGTGTCAAGCAGAAATGCATGGCGGACTCCACCATGGAAGCTGAGTATGTGGCAGCCTCTGAGGCGGCCAAAGAAGCTGTGTGGCTCAGGAACTTCCTGATGAACTTGGATGTGATTCCTGATTTGCCCAGAACTATCACAATTTATTGTGATAATAGTGATGCAGTTGCAAACTCGAAGGAACCACGAGCCCATAAGGCTAGTAAACACATAGAGCGCAAGTACCACCTGATACGAGAAATCGTAAAGAGAGGAGAAGTTGCTGTGGCCAAGATTGCATCAGAGGATAACCTGGCAGATCCTTTCACTAAGGCCCTTCCAGTGAGAGCTTTTGATAGGCATGTGGAGGGAATGGGGATCAGATGTATGGTAGTTTGAGGACAACATAGTATTTTAGTATAAGTGGGAGATTGTTGGGATGTATACTGAAAAGTCTATCTTTTGTATGAACATCTTTATTTTGAAATAAGAATCACATGATCATTGTTTGTATATTTTTATGACTATACATATTGTCTAATACATTACATTGTAGATAACATGGTGTGTGGTGTCACACGGGAGATCATGTTATCGTCTCCTTGTAAAGTATAAGTAAAGGCTCACAACCGAGATGGCTTTGGACAAACCATTGGAATGGTTGTAGTGTGATTTGGTATTGGTTTGTCTTGACCATAGAATCATACTAGTGCACTTTGTGTGTATTGAGCAGGATCGACTTAGAGGTGATTCGATTTATTGCTGACTACATAATCGAATCGTACCTCAAATATTATATTATACATACTCTTAATCCCGATATAATAACGGACACATATACTTAGTATTCATTTCTTTGATTTACCAATGGGCGAGATTTATAGATTAAATCGATAGGCTCGGTAAGTTGGGAAATGATATTATTTATATGGTGTGTCGTTGATTATAGGAGGAAACCGTGTCCTATATATTAGGATGATGATGTCCCCTTGAGGAGCTCATAAGGTTCATCATGTAAACCATGCAGGTGGACTTGGTCCGGCATGATGAAAAGGTTGAGTGGTACTACTCATGGAGTTAGATGTTGATTAATTAATGGTCATTAAATTAATTAATCGATGGACATTCGAGATCTTAAACACGGGGAGAAAATGTACAAATAATATATGGAGCCCATATTAACTTATGAGGGTTGGTGAGGTAGATCAATGATAATCCTTTAGTGGATTGGATTATCATTAATGGATCAGACTTTATGTGGGCTTGATCCATGGGTGGCCAAGATCCAACTCCTCCTCATGGTCCCTATTGTAGCCTATTAACACCTCATGAAGCTTAGATTCAATGGATAGAAACAAAACTCTAGATCCAAAGGTAGAGATTAAATCTCTAAGAATCGACGGTTGAGATTAAATCTCTAGATCCGACGGTTGAGATTAAATCCCTAGAACCAATGGTGGAGATTAAACCAAGGCTTATCCCTAAACTCTATAAAAGGAGGCTTAGAGTTGGCGTGGAGAACAATTAAGAGGAGCTAGGGTTTTGGAGTTGGCGGCAAGAAGCAAGGGTTAGGGTTTGGAGCATTGGCGGCACCAAATAAGGAAACAACTTCCTTATCTTCTTCTTCCTCAAGCTGTTGGCTCCCATTGAATCCCTTCAAGCCCTTGGCAAGCGTCCAAACTCCCTCTTCTCCTTCTCCTTGGCTGGTGGAAACAAGATTTAGGGTTTTCCCTTGGTGTCTTGGTCGGTTTCCACCTTAATCTCTTCTTCCTTCTTGGTCGGCGACAAGCTCCAACATTGGATGTTGGTGGTTGGTTGAAAGAAGGAAAGGAGATTTATTTCTATTCTTCCTCTTGCTCGGAACGAGCAAGGAAGGAAGATTGGCGATCTAGGAGCTTCAACTTTTGGTAGATCATCGCCCACACGACGTCCGAAAGGAGGAAGGTCATACATTAGAAGATCGAGAGGTATATCGATTCTCTATTCTCTTTTGTAACGTGTTTATTTTTGTTTTTCAATTATGAGTATGATATATTCTATTTGTGGCTAAATAATACTTGGATCCCGAACATAAACACGAAAGTCGGCGATCCAGACATCGTCTATTCCGCGGCTACTCGTAGAATAGAGGTTGGTCGCTTGAACAACAAGTTTGTTCAAGTGACCTCTCTAAACGAATAGCACGACGATGACTTGGTTGTTTGGGCAATCCCTTTTGTCTAGGATTAAATTTTTTAATCCGGGGACATCGATGGGATCGTCATGAACAAACGACCGAGGTGAAGTGGGAAGCGAAGTTTCCCCTCACAGATCAATGAAACCAACCCAACAATGTTGGCCTTGTATTGGTATTGTATCTCATATTATCACAAGATGGTATTGTCCAGTCGACAAACAAATATACTCTCGGGTAATGACAAGTCCTAACAAGTCAAAGTGATCGGATACTAGGCAGAAGAGATTCTAGTAGGTCAAGGGTTATCAGATGCTGGACAAGAAAGGTCCTAGTAGGTTGAGGTCAACTAGATACCAAATGAAGCGAGAGTTGACTTGAAATTAGGCTGATATTGAGGAATCAATTGACTGATGATAGTGTTCAAGTAAGTTCAACTTGACTAGTTAAGACCAGTTGACTTATGGTCTTGATCACTCAACTAAGGTCGACCTCGGGAAGGTACTCTGGTTGACTCGCTAAGGCTAGTCGATTGATGGTGTTGATCAGTCGACTGGGATCGTGCTCAGGAAGATCGACGCTCAGTGCTCGCGACTCAACCCTCAGGAGGCTAGTGCTCAACCCTCGAGACTCGAGTGCTCAAGAGATTCACACTTGGCACTTGAACTTTGGGTGCTCGGGGTTAAGGCCAATCGACTGATAGTGTTGATCAATCGACTGGGGGAAGGTGCTCTAGCGATGAATGCTTGGGAAGTGGGTGCTCGGAAAGAGAAAGCGGATGCTTGGGAATGTTGTGTTGGAGGATCGGTGGTTGGCTAGAGGGGGGTGAATAGCCTTCTTCATAGATGGTGGAGTTTGATCGCTCGCTTAATCATCTACGATTAGGGTTAGTGCAATGAAATAATAAAGCTAAAGTAAAACAATAAGACAATGCAAAGAAACAAAGAATACAAATGCTAAAAAGGCATGTAACGTGGTTCACGACCCTTGCTGCTAGTCCACGACCCGATTCATTCCATGTGAATCATGCCTAAACCAATTCCACTAGTCTCTCCTTTGCACTAAGCTAGGTGGAGGTAACCTTTCTTACAAGAATCACTCCTCTTACAATAAGATGAAATTAAACACAATGAATAGGAGTAAAATCATGTAGGCACTTAGGAGTATATTTAAAGATGAAGCATTAACCATCCCAAGTGACTCAAGGCTCTTTCTTATAGGGAAGAGGTCATTCTTCCCGTTGGGCACCGAGCAATCGACTGATGCAGCCATCAGTCGACTGTTGCTGTAGTCGTTGCCTTGCAATGGCCTTATCCACATCGGCTTCTAGCCAACGGCTCCCACATCAGTCGACTTATCATACCCATCAATCGACTGATGGAGCCATTAGTCGAGTGATCGAAGCGATCACTCGACTGATCAACCTTCTGTGCCCAAACTTGCCTCGATCAGTCGATTGTCGTCTTTTGGCAGTTGATTGATGGTCGAGCAGTCAACTGTCAAACCCTAGCAGTCGACTGTTGGGCCAGAAACGGTTCAGTCGAACACCGATCGAGTCCAATCGACCTAGAGCAGTCAACTGCTACCTATAGCAGTTGTCTGGTGTCGGGTAAAACCTCAAACCAACCTTTGGTTGAGCATCCGACACTTGACTTGGCATGATTAACTTAAACTTAATCATTTATTCCCCTTTGACACAATCAAAAACATCTAACATAAGTTATATAAGCATGACATCAAGTCTAGGGAATGAAAATCATCAAAAACTAACTCAAAACCTGATAAAACAGGTTACTGTGCTTGTGCATAGTACAACAGTCGACTAAATTAGAGCATCAGTCGACTGGCACCTAGATTTCAGAAATTATGATTTCCGAATTCCAACTTTAGAAATGCATTAAAAATTCTAAAAATTTTAAAAAATCGTGAAATTTGGAGAATATATTTCTTATAAGGCCTTTCATCAGTGAAAAATAGTTTTTCATGAAAATTCATTATATTTTCAAAAATTTGGCAAAAACTTAAAAGTTTGAAAATAACTAAAGTTTTTATCAACTTGAAAGCTTAGTTTTGCCTTGAAACTTTTCAAAACATGAACTTGCATATTATCAAACATAAAATGGTTTTAAAACATTTTAAATGTCCAACTATGATTTATGGGAAATATGTCCATTGATTAAATATTTGCTTTCCCCATAGTTGATCTATTATTGCTATCATGATACTTGTAAATGACCATCTAAATGTCATAAGCATTAGTGGACCATTTGTATCAACCTAACATCTCACTCATTCTATGTTTTCAATCAAGTTAGCCTATAGTGGGATGTGAGATGTGCCTAAAGGTATTTATACTTAACCATCAATTTTCATGCAATTTTACTAAGGTTAAGTATCTATATCCTAAAACACCCAACATGATCATAAAAACATGTATTATCAATCATGATCACGCATTATCAATTATTGCACATCATGATCATAAAGCAAACAATATTCATGATTCCATATTATGATCACACATTATCATCACCCAACACTAAATCAAAAATCATTACCCACATCCTTATAAGTCAACCATTTTACATGATATAAAATAAGTCCACTCATGGTTGACTATCCTAGGGTTTTCCTAACCCTTAAGGATGGACTTGGGAACCCAATATAGATTCTTTTCAATGGGGTTCACCAAGTATTCTTTTAGAATCCATTTCCTAGCTACCATTGTTGTTTTTGTTTGTCCCCTAGCAATCAAACAATGGTAGGCCTTCTCATTTTTGGATCCCTTATATCCTAGGCCTTTCTTGTTAAAGCTAGCTCTTTGGCTCTCAATTATCATGTTCAAAGTATTGGAGCCTATAGTGAATTTTTCTAAGACCTTGGTTAAAAATTCTACATTTTCCCTTAAAGTCTTATTTTCCTCTACTAAGCTTGCATCATTTACACTAGAAGACTTATCATTATCATGTGAATAGCATTTTCAAGCTTGTCTTCTAGGGTCTTAATTTCATTTTGCATGCACTTATTTTTCTTCTTAGCCCTAAATAAGTCCTTAGTTAAAATAGTAATCATGGAAACAACTTTCTTGGGAGGGATATTCATTACCTCACTTACCCAATCTCCTTCTTGTGATTCCGATGAGGATGGCGATGAAGCTCCCCCCTCACTTGAGTTTGTTTCTTCTTTTTCGGAGGAGGTGGAGTCCAAGTCTTCTATTGTCATTAGTGCAAGGCTTGTGGAGGCTTGATCTTCCTCCGATGAGGATGGATCATTCCATGTCACCTTGTGTGCCTTGGCCTTCCCTTTTTCTTTTGTTTTTCTTTCTTCTTCCTTCTTGCTCCCCTTCTTCTTGTCTTCTTTCTTTCTCCTTTTCTCCTTGTTTTTGTTTAAGAGGGGGCAACCATCCCTTATGTGTCCCTCTCCTTGGCAATTGTAGCGAATGATTTTTCTCCTTGGCCTTCTTCCCCTATCATGAGACTTGTTAAATTTAAAACTTTTCAATGCATGTCTCACCTTTCTTACCATGTAAGTCTCCTCATTGTTATCCATTGAGGAAGAAGATTCATCGGATGAAGAGGGTAGAATCTCCTTCTTCTTCTTTCTTTTTTTCTGCTATTAGTGCCACTTCCCTTGGTTGACTCTTTGGTTCTTCTACTATACCTTCAAGTCTAGTTTCGTGAAGCTTCATAGTAGAGAAAAATTCATCTAGAGTACTTACCTCTAGATTCTTTGAAATGTAAAAAGAGTCCACCATGAAGCTCCAATTTTGATGACCAGGGGAAGGCGTCTATGGCTTTCATGATCATGTCTCTATTTGAGAGCTTCTCCCCTACACTTGTTAGGCCATTAATAATCTCTTTAAAGCGTGAATGAAGAGATAATATCTTATCCCCTTTATCGAGTTTGATGTTGTTCAATTGAGAGCGGAGAAGATCTCTTCTTGCTAATTTGGCTTCCGAGGTGCCTTTATGAAGCTCCATTAGCTTCTTCCACATCTCCTTGGCACTATCACACTCCCCAATTTGGTTGATTTCTTGTTGAGGAAGCACATTGTATAGGTGGTCTTTGGCCTTTGAATTCGCCAAGTGCTCCTCTCTTTGCTTCTTAGTCCACCTTGATTTTTCTATTGGCTTTCCCTTTTCATCCCTAGGCATATCGAAACTGGTTTCCATAATAACCATAATATCAAAATCTATTTTAAAAATACATCTATTCGCTTTTTCCACCAAGCGAATTCTCCCT
Organism: Wurfbainia villosa; assembly: GCA_025175895.1. NCBI lineage: Eukaryota > Viridiplantae > Streptophyta > Magnoliopsida > Zingiberales > Zingiberaceae > Wurfbainia > Wurfbainia villosa. Next base: position 5,852,248 of record CM046008.1, read on the forward strand.
GGAACTTAGGCGGATGAATGTTGGAATCAGTCATTGTCGTTGATTGTTGCGGCAGTGAGTCCGGTGATAATCTCCTCGCTCTAATACGACTTGTTAGAGGATCGATGGCCGACTAGAGGGGGGTGAATAGCCTTCTTCGTAGATGGTGGAGTTCGATCGCTCGCTTAATCGTCTACGATTAGGGTTAGCGCAATGGAATAATAAAGCTAAAGTAAAACAATTAAGACAATACAAAGAAACAAAGAATACAAACGCTAACAAGGCATGTAATGTGGTTCACGACCCTTGCCGCTAATCCACGACTCGATTCGTTCCAGGTGAATCACGCTTAAACCAATTCCACTAGTCTCTCCTGTGCACTAAGCTAGGTGGAGGTAACCTTTCTTACAAGAATCACTCCTCTTATAATAAGATGAAATTAAACACAAGAAAGAGGAGTAAAATCATGTAGGCACTTGGGAGTATGTTTAAAGATGAAGCATTAACCATCCCAAGTGACCCAAGGCCCCTTCTTATAGGGAAGAGGCCATTCTTTCCATTGGACACCAAGCAGTCGACTGATATAGCTATCAGTCGACTGCTGATGTAGTCGTTTACCTTGCAACGACCTTATCCACGTCGGCTTCCTGCCAGCAGCATCGATTGTTGGGTCAAAAACGGTTTAGTCGAACACCGGTCGAGTCCAATCGACCTAGAGCAGTCGACTGGTGTCGAGTAAAACCTTAAACCAACCTTTGGTTTAGCATCCGACACTTGACTTAGTCATTCAACCAAGTTCACCTATGAGCTACCCCGTCCCAGGTTACAATCGCTCACTCTCATCTCCCTTGGAGTCCTTCGCCTTAAAGCTCTCTTCGTCCGACCACGTCCCTCGGATGCACCAAGTGCATGGCTTCGTAATGTCATCCTTCACGTTTCGCCCTGAAGTCTTCTTCCTTGGCTTCAATCCAATGCTCCTTGTCCGGCGGTCCCTTGGATGCACCAAGCGCACGGCTTCGCAATGTCGTCCTTCGCCGACTCAAGGACCGAGTCATGAGATGGTGATCTTGCCAATGCTTTGTCAAGCTAACCATGTGTGAATTACTAAGTCCTGCACGACTTCAACACACATATCAAATCCACAAACAACCTAACTTAAACCTTTGCCACATATATCAAAACACATCATTCATGGGTTGATTGCCCTAACATATTGCCCTAGTGCTCGGGGTCCAATAATCAATTGTTGGGATACGACAATTGATTAATTGTAGTGTTAGACCAACAGAAGATTTCTGAATTGTTCGACTGGCCTAATCAATCGACTGAGCAATCAGGGCAATCGATTGATGTTCGATCTCCAGGATGATCTCAACTATTGATCAAATGTCAATAACCATTGTACGGTAAGCTGGTGGTCAACAATCGAAGTTAGCAGAAATAACCCAATGGTGCCTATAAAAAGGGGGTTCGTGATGATTTGAAGGAGACAGTTCTTGGAGACTTTGAAAGGGAGTTGCTATTACATTCCAGACTTTCCAACGCAAAGAAACTACAAGCAAGCGTGATTTCATTGTGTAAACTTGTTTTTCTCTTGTTCTTATTTCACTTATATATTTCGTGTTGGTTGCATTTTCTTGTAAAGACACAGATTGTAAAAGGTTTCTCTACCTTCAGAAGGATTCCAAGAAGGAGAAATAATAGTGGATCTATCGTTAGGAGCTAAGTCATGAAGTAGAAATCCGAGGTTTCGAACCATGTAAAATTTTGGTGTCGTGTGCTTGTTGTATTTTATTTTTTTTATATTTTGTTTCCGCTACATTCATATTTTGTAGACAATCACGAGTATGAAATCGATGATCGAGTACGAAATCGTTATTGACACCCCAACCCTCTAGCGATGCCAAGGTCCCAACACTTAACACCAATCTACAAATGGCTAAGTCATGGATTTAATGATCGTCAAATATAAGGATTTTCTATTTGTGGTTATTTGGTTAAATCGATCAAACAGTTGACTGGTGAAATCTCAAATCCCAAATGAAAATATTTAGAATTTATGATTAGTTTGTGGCAATACTAGTTAATTGATAACTAATAATGAGTCAATTAACTGATGTAGTCAACTGAGTCTGGATGACTAGCAAACAAAATAGTTTTGTTTATAATTGAGTTAATGATTGTTGTTACAAGAGCTAACATTGAAGGTGCCATTGATAAAGAAAAAATAGTCAAATTTGTTCATGGCAATACTACTCCAGTTGATAGATGAAGATACTAGTTGACTATTGAGCATCGAATAGTAATGGTATATAGATTGAGAGAAAGCTATAAAATTAAAGGAGCTAATGGAGAATTGAGCATTAACATTCCGATAATGTAGTAATATTTTTAGTAATTTTGAGCTCCTATAATCTTTTTATTAAGCTTTCTTTTGTACTTTATTATAATGTCTAAGATGTCGAAGTACTTTGTAAGATGTTTCTTCACGTTTAGTTGTTGACAAAGAAGGAGAAAGCTAATAGTTATTTAAGGGTGATGCACTTAAAGAATTAATAGGTCATAGACTAGAAGCCTAAGGGTTATCAACCACTTAACATTCTTACATTAGTAATTTGCATTCTTATCTTTTCTGTTTCCGCTTTGTGTCGAATGCATTGACAAATCTAACCTTTGAACAAACATTTAATTGTCAAGCTTTACTTAGAGGAATATTCGTTGTTCACCCCTATTCGATCCTAATTGTTAAAGTATTAAGTTGGGTGAAATGAAGTATTCTCTAAACATATACTTGATAATTAAAAAAAATACACACTATTGAATTATATATCATCTAAGGTAATTATATGACCATATCCTCAGCTTGAATATCCCTCATATTTGTGATCTTTGTAAATTAGCAAACACTTCATTTTTTGTTTAAGACTCGATATGATGTTCATAAAATTTAGTTGATTTTTTCTTCATTATTTTAATATATTTTACAAATCAAATTCAGAAATTATTTTTGATACTATTAGTTTTTATGAATTGTTAACTTGATAACCATTTTAACTAATAATTTTTGTTATAGAATATGAATTTCTTTATACTACGAGATAACTTGTTGTCTCTGGATTATGTGGGTTAAGTATAGCCTACAAGACATTGTATTGATGAAGTCTTGTCTATGCTGAATCATATTACCATATCTCAAATGCTCTATGCAACCAATTTTAATAAAGTGAAATTAAAATAAGCAAGCACTATCATCATTCTACTTGTTTAATTTATTGCTGTTGTTGTTGTTGTTATTATTTTTTTTCATTTTGAGGTTGCTTTCGCCAAACTTTTCTTAGCTGCTTTTGCTTTTGCTTAGCAAACAAGAGGAGAAAAAAAATTAATAACAGTAGATGCGATCTTGTCTGTTGTTTGAAATAATCAAAGTGCTCACCTACATTTCACATGTGTGTCTCAATCTTGTTTGTTCAAGTGTTGGTTTAAGCGTCGTTTTCAGAACAAACTAATCTCTCTATTTTACTTGTTAGGATCTTCCAAAGCCTAAGATAAGAACAGTTGTTCGAGATAGGGATGTGAATCAAAAAGATATGGATGCCTTAGAATGGATATGAGTGAAGTTGCCTCATGTGTTATTCAGCCAAAGTGTGAAGTCAATTGATTGAACATGAATTTGTTTTTGTTTTTTAATTGTGACCTAATGGGTGATTTCTATACTTTGACAGTCGAAATGATTGGATAAAATTGAATTAGGAGATACGACATAACCTTGATTATTGATAAGATGGTTTATGGTTTAAGATTTGATTGACAACTTTGAATTTGAGTTACTAGTCTGAGCTATTGAATTTTGAGTATTGTCTACTTGCTGTTGAAGAACTATCATTATTTGGATTGAGTTACATGGTAAATGGTAACGAGTTGCAGTGTTAATATAATTTATTATACGATTTTGATTATGCAGTGAAAGTGGAAGAATGCCCAGTACGTTTGTTGCATCTAATTGATTATTTTAAAGTTTAGATTATAATATATGTAGTAAATATTTAAAGAAATTTATATCAAGACAGGAGCATGTGAAACCTAAATTTATTAAAATGCTTAAGCTTTTTAATTGTATTATTCAATTCAATGTATGATTTGACTTAATTGTTTGAATCTTACTTTAATTAATCTAGGTTTGATCTAATAAAAAAATTATTTTTTATTTTTTTTAAGTTGACATTAGATATTCAGATGTTTATCGATGACTAATTCTGAGAATGACCGATCTAATCCTATAGAATTTTTTAATTAAGATTATAATTGAAATTCTAAGATATTGAGTCATCTCCTGCCCCGAATCCTCCGTTGGATCATAGCACTATGACCCTGTGAATAAGCATTCTCTCACTCGCTCGTTCTCCCTTACCTTCTTTCTTTTGCAAGTAACATTGAGTCGTTGCTTCATCCTTATCATGCGAGCTGCAAATGGAGCTAGCCACACAAATGATACAAACAAGCCTTCCACTCCTATATCACACAACCTACAAGTGAGAATATAGTCTTTTTCTGGTCTGTGCACCCCTCATTTTCAAGTTTTATGATCTAAAATCTTTCTGATTCACCTTCACATTTTTTTATATTGCAAATGAGAACCCTTGTCGCCACTATGTCGAGCTATGCTACAAAGGTTTTGATAAGCCTCCTAGTAGTGTTAATCGTTTCCTCCTACCTCACATAACAATAGATGACCATAATAATAAATTTATGGCATGCATTAACCTTTTTCATCAATATGTTAGATTCTTAGTGTTGTGTTGATAGAGGCAAGGTGTTGCCTATGCACGAGTTTACTGTTGAATTGTAGAGAGCTCACGCCCTTTGGGTGCCCCTCCCGCTATTGAATAGTACGTACGTGATGATAAGCAATAACCGTCTTGCATTGACATTATAAGCTTATAACACCACATTACTTTTTGAGATGCTTTAATTATCCCTTAGCTTGTTCCTTTTATGGTCGAAAACAAGTTCTTGTGCACCTTCATGTGTCGCCAATGAGCGAAGATAACTTTAAGGTATTTTTTGAGATAAAAAAAAAAACTCAACCAAGCTAACAATTTAAGTGGAAAGACTCGATCGACAAACCATTGAACTGAGTGGACCATTAGTTCATCTATATTAGATTCGCTCTACCCTCAAACAAATGAGGAATTAATCCAACTAGAGAATTGATCAACTCACCAATAATGTCCATGGACCTAATCATACACTAGGATGATAACAAATTGATATCAAGGCTTGCCATGAATGACTCCTAACTAAGTGTACTGGAGTACATGAAGAAAACAAAAGAAATACTAAGAAACAATAAATCAAGGGGAATACATTAAGATTTAAGAGGAAATAATAAAGATAACCATATTGAAAATTATGACTATACCTAAACTAGAGGCCATAAAAGCAAAAAAAAAAAAAAAAAGGAAAGAAAAAAAAAAGGTAATGATAGAAGATACTGATAGAGTGACTAGTATGATACACATGACCAACATCAATCAGGGTCCCCAAGGAGGAGAAACCCCATGGATGCTCTAAAGGGTGTTGCCCAACATCAAGCTTTGAGATTGACTTCCCCAAAGTAAAATGGGATAAAGGAGTATTTCTCCTTGCTACTAAGGTGGGACTACTTTAGACAGCAAAGGAATTTAGTTAGGAAAAATTAGAAAATAACATCCTATATAACTAGAAGAAGATGCATATTATGATTTTTTTAAAAAAATTTGAAATTGATATTTTCAAACTATTATGGGTGGACAACAAGGAGCTTTGAGATAATCATTTTAGGTCACTATAAGGATAAAAAAAAAAAATTGACCTTGAGACTTTGATATTCTTATCCCACATTAGTTAGTTTAAAATGTGGAACCGTCACATTAGCGGCTTTCCACCGCTACTCCTACGTGTGAAGGGGAGTAAATCAGGTCCCAGGTGGCTAGCGCAGAAATGTGGAATCATCGATAGCCTGATCGTCACCTCCAGAAATCGACCCCTTGCCCTTTCAAATATTAACACGGCTGCGCTAGCCATCTGAGTTTGCCCCGAGAGCTCACATTAGTTAGTTTAAGCTCCTAAAGAACTTTAACCGGAAAACTATGATTCACATCATTCCAAGGATCTGTAGCATCAGCTAAGATATAAGTGCAGAAGCAGAAGCAGAAGCAGAAGCAGGAGCAGCCAATTAGTCGACAGAATTGTTATTCTTTTTCTTCTTTCTGGCAGTCCTCCATTCATGATTCGAGTGGCCCAATTCAATAAAGTGCAAAGCTGGGGACACATTAAAGCCATCGGAAACACGACAGCTTTGAGCTTTAGGCACCGGGACATTATCAGCATGTGAAAGTCTCTGCTTACGGTGTGTGCACTAAATAATTAAGCTACGACTGAGTTCGCCGGAAACGAGGTGGGCGGCGTTGTTGGCTATTCTTGCCAGCCTTTCTCCTCCCACGCCTTAACTACCACGAATCATATAGCTTGGTGGTCACTTTTTTCACCTTGTTAAGCATACTTTTCTTCTGGGCATGCATGCAGCAACTGCTGTAATTGTATCGGAGGATAAGTTTACTGTTCAATTTTGTATTCTATGGGCTATGGCCATGTAACTATACTACAAACCTAAACCCAAACGGAAACAATTGAAGCTTTTTGTTGTTTTGTAAGTTGTAACGATATTTTTTATATATTATATATGTTGAATCAATTCTTTTAGGTCTCTCTTCTTAATTATATTTTGATGATTAGTGATGTGGATATGACCTTATCTAGGGGTCCAAATAATCATTAAAGAGATAGCATAAGGTATAGGTAAAAGACCCTATACCGAGTTAGAGAGTAGTACAATTTGAGAAGGATTTAACATCGAGTAGATCGAGTCGGAAGCGAAGACGACTTGAAAAGGATCTAAGATCGGAACAGACCGAATCGGGAGCAGAGGTAATTCGGAAAAGATTTAATACCCAAGTAGGCCGAGTCGGGAGCGAAGGCGATTCGGGAAAGATGTAAAATCGTAGTAAGTCAAGTTGGAGGGTGAAGGTAACTCGAGAAGAATTTAACTGCCAAGATGGGCTAAGCTAAGTGAAGAAACACTCGGAAGATCCTTTTAGGAATTCTCCGTGATGTGGTGACGGGGAAGAAGATCTGCAGACTTCCTTTCAACGCAGTGGGGCGCAAAGGAAGCTTAGGGGGTTCTCTCCGATCGCAACAGTAAAATGAAACGTGAAGCAAAGACACGCAAGCCAACACAAGCAACAAAACAAAGACACATGATGTAACGTGGTTCGGAATAAGGATTCTTACTCCACGGAGGTGAACTCTCCCACCAGCTACTGTGCCAAAGCCTTTCACTATAAACGGTCTCCTTCACGGAAAGAACTTTCAGAGGTGGAGGAGAAAACCTCTTACAATTAGATCAAGATATAGGAAATAGTACAAGAAAGATAAAGATCACCACTCTCCTTCTCCGGCGAAGTGGTTGCTTTCCCCTTTTAGAATGTACCTTCGTCTCTTGCTGGTTAGAATAATGTGGATCCTCCTCTCTTCTGCCCTGCTTCTTCCTTTTATTCTCTTCCTTTGGCCAGTTGTTGCATCACAAACCTTCCTCGTCATACATGTGATCACCTTACCCATCTGGAGAATCATTCTGTTACAGACACAAGGAGCGAAGCCTCCTCAGAATATTATGTGGGGGTCCCCTTCTGTTGTGTAATAACTTCTTATCTACATTTCGGAAAATATGTTAGTCTGTCCCTTTCAACCATTTGCCTTCGACGAAACTAACCTAAACCTATGGCTCACGTGTGGCGTAGCCCTTAGGCTCTTCTCAGCAGCCCGAACCACCTCCTCTTTTTCCCGCACCGAACTATTTCCGGGCTTGCTATGCCGAGCCGATTCTCATCTGCCCCATTTGTTTCTGGGTCTGCTAGGTCGAACCGATTCTCGACCATCTCATAACGAAGTGATCTCCGCAATTGCCTCATCGTGCCGATTACCTCGACTTGTCCTCCCGTTCCAATTGTCCCAGACGATCGCGCCCGACCCATTCTACCTTGCTTTCTTTGCCGAACCGATTATTTGGTTCGGATAATGTCTTACACGCGAGCCCTCTTATCCGGTTCACAGAAAAGAGGTAACAACAGTATCATTAGTCAACCCCTAAAAATAGTCAAGCGAAGTCATAAACTTGACTTTCTAAATGTATAAAGCCTATAATTCACCCTTTGCTCGCCAATTCAAACTCACTCTTTTCTCATGACCCTACTCCATATATTCGAAGCGGCTTAATGGGCCCATGGGCCCTACTTCTCTTTTTCTCTTAGATAGTCGAAAAGTCACACAAAATCCTATATAAATCTTCGCCCTTTCCTTTTATGCATAACTTAGCGTGCCTAACAATCCAGTCCTTTTCACTTCTCCTTTCCAGCGATTTTCTCCGACAGCGTTTCAGCAAACTAATTCCTTCTTTTGCAAACGTTCTTCCTTCAACCTTCAAGTAAGTGCTCTTCCTTGTTCTGTACCTATGACCCCTAAGACCTTACCCTCACCTCCTTGGTACGAACATACCATCACCCAACTAAACAGTGACCATTACTTCTTTAACATTAGGGATCAATTCATAGACCCTTCTATACAATGTCGTTTCAACACTAAGACGTACCGACCACATCGTCCTCCCCCTGGTCTAACCTGTTTCTTTTCTAAACAGTTCCTTAACGGCTTATTTTTATCCGTGCCCTCTTCCTACTTGGAAATCCTAGACTTTTATGGTCTGCCCCTAAATCAATTTACCCCCAATTCCTTCCGCCTCTTATCGGGGGCCATCATAGTATTCTGACACCTAAACCTCCCTTTATCCCCCCAAATATTCCATTGCTTCTTCCAATTAAAATCTTCTGAGACAGGTCTTTTTTACCTCTCCAGCCGCACGGACTATCAATTCTTAGTGAATATGCCCTCTTCCCACAAAGGATGAGAAGAATTATATTTCTTTGCTCAACTTCCAACGCCCCTACCCCATTCAGATACCTGGAAGCTAGATCTTCCCGAACTACCTCCCTTTCGCGAAATGAGGACCCAATGTCCTTTCTCGGAGGTTTATAAAGTGTTGGGAGAATCTCACTACTGCTCAGACCATCTAATGAAACCCCCTCTCCTCAGTCACTTCCAGCTATCCCCTTTCCCTCTAACGGCCCTGGCCGCCATAGGTAGGACGATGTTCATATTTTGATATAGCTTATGATCTGCATCAACTTATCTTTCTTACCAATAGATTTCGCAGATAACCTAAAGCAGGACGCTTTGGTAAAAGGCCAAAAGATTGATGCAACCAAGAAGAAGAAGAGCTCCACAAAGCGAGGTAAATCTGTGGCTGCCCCCTCTTCACCCCGGAAGAAATTATGTCCTGTCAAGGAAGGAGCTCCCAGTTCTTCATGCCTTCCCACATCCTCTTCTAATCTGGAGAAACCCCAACGCCTAGTCATCTATGAACCGAGGATGAGGGATACCACACTGGTCGCCCCATCCTCTTCCCCCCAAGGGGGAACCTCTCCTTCCCATTCTCCTGTTTCATCCCTCATTCCTCTTGACTCTCCCATATATTCCCTGACTGAATCTATCCCAGTCACTGTTCCTCCAGAAACACATCCTTCTCCCGCTCCCCTTCAGCGTGTAGGTCCCCCTCCCCCCTCGAAGCGGGGAGATCTTCCCTTCTCGAACTCTCCATTGGTTACACTGGGGTCCCTCCTGAAGATCTGTCACCTCTCAGAGGTGAAATTTTTCAACCAATTAGGTGTACAGGGTCCCTGTGACCAAATGAGCAAACTGTTGGCCGAGGTAATTGTCCTCCTTCTTTACCTTCAGCATATATATATATATATATATATATGTCAATGCTTAACATTTGTCTCCTTTCTTCTTCAGGTATCGGCCACTTATAATAAGATGGTGTCTCACGTGGCCCAATTCCAAACCAACGTGGAGACGTGCCATTTTTCTTCCCTGGCGCACTACAAACAACTCACCCAATGGCTGAGCGAAAAGGAGCAGAAGGAATCTAATTTAATCGGCTGGCTCAAAGCAAGAAGGAGGAGCTTCAACGGAAGAATAAAGACCTCGAGCAACAAATCTTCTTGCAGTCCAGCCAGCTTCAGCAGGTGGACCTTCTTACCCACGAGCTAACAGGGTACAAAAGACAACTTGGGGACGCAATTATTCAGGTTGTTGATTCTTCAGCTACTATTCAGCAGTTGCGGCAAGAACGCCAAGCATGGGATGCCACCCAAAAATCTTGCTTGGAGAGGTGCAAAGAACTCTCTTCACTGGCGGCTACCTTCCCTGAAGCCTTGTCGTCTGTGGCTCGGTAGCAACAAGAACTTCACCGAGAATATACCGAGGCTTTTTCTACTTTGAGTCACTGGGTCATGACGGCAGCAACAAAAAGAGATGGCCTGATAGCCCAATTAGCTGAATGTCAGGCCCAACTTGCCTCCTACCAGTCCCAACTAAAGGAACAAGAGGTAGATCTAAAGGGGCGCTATGTTCAAAAGGGGGTGGACCTGTTCATACTGGGCTTCGATGGGTCTTCGGCTTTAAATGCCGAACGAGGATATCCTCCTCCTGGTATGGACACCAGCTACCTAAATCCTGCAACAGCCTTATCCAAATGCCCCCCCCCGAACTCTTTGAGCTGTAATTTATCATGTCTGCTCTTTGTAATGATTACTCCTTCACTGTTAAAGAATATTTGCATTGACACGGCTTTTTGTTATTTTTCATGTATGCTTTGATGTGGGTCTGGAATTTTAGGTCTGTTCTATGCTTCTTTCTCTTCGCAATTACTGCCCATTTTCTGTCTTGTATGAAATGGTGACATTTTTCACTCGGGAATCCATTTGGAATATCCCCGGGTGATCTTCTTCCGACCCGAACCAATTTTGGCTCGGTCAACAATTAAGTTACCTCGGTCTCTTGATCTTCTTAAGCTACCTGGCCGCTCCGAAAATGATATCTTGACAATTTCCTATGTTGACGCCATTATGATATTAGTCTCTTCCTCTTCTTCTCCTTCCTGAGGACAAATGCAGTTCTTCCTCCCTCGATTATAAATTGTCATCCCCAATATCTTCGGCCTTCCATCTCACTCTCATGGCTTCGGCGGAACACCCCATCGAGATCTCTTTAGATTCTGACTCTTTTGAGTTACATGACTGATCCATTGAAGACACTGAAGAGTCTGAGACACGTTCGACTGCAACTTCGGCCTTTCGCCCCTTTCCTTCTCCATCCTTAACCACTGTTCCAACTCCTAACACAGTGAGGTCCTTCTGAGCCCCCTTCCCTTCCTTCCGCAATCGGGTCTGGAACCCTCCCCTGACGTGGGAATACACAATAGGAGATCCTCGGGCATCTGCTGAACTTCCTCCATTTCCGCCGGCCCTAGCTTTCGTTCCAGTCCCTCCAGCGGGGACTCATCCACCTCCTTTTGTTGGAGCTCCACCAGCGACACCTCCAGTTCAAGGCGATCTCTATAGAGTCGTCTTGGCGCCTTCCCCCCCCCCCGGAGGACCCCCTCTGAAGATCCTCCTATTAGGGATAACCCTAAAAAACATGTATAATGATTAGCCTAAATGATGTAACTATGATCGAGAATTTTAATAAAAAGAAAAAAGAGGGTACTGAGACTTCTCTTTGTCATTTTTTTGTAAATGTAAAATAATTGCCACCAGAAAAGACTGCAATCTTATCTGAACATACTTCCCCTTACTGCTTTAGTGGAATTTGAATCGTCCTTCCCAGAGTTACTGCGCTAACAACTTCCACCCATTGGCTTTACGTTTCTCCTTCTTTACTAGCATTTATTATTTTTACCTTCTCCGTGAGTTAATGCACCTTCTTCCCTCGCCGTTATAAGGACCCCAAGCCATCGTTTGGTTAACATTCATCCTCTCTTCGCCATGGAACAAACCTCTGAACAGGGTAGAGCTCTTGTCCTCCTGAAGAAAAGACTGAAGAACAACGCTATATCGCCACTCTGGAGGAACAAATTGAATATCTGCAGCGACGTTTGAGGGAGGCTTCTACCAGCAACTACTTTCTGCGCCAACAACTGACAGTATTTCAGAAGGACTTATCCAAGCACATCTTCATACAACAGTCTTACCTCCAACAGCTACTATGCCAACCCAAGCCACGCAAAGAGGCTCCTTCAGTACCTTCCAACAAAGAATTGTAATACCCTAGGAATAAGGGTTTCTTTTGTTATTTTCTTCTTTTGGGGAAGTTGTAACATGTAGCCCTTCCAAAGTAATGAACCTTCTGCAATATAAGTTTTCTCCTATATCCTTTCCCGCTTACCCTCTTCTTCCAGCATTCCTCCGGCTGTGTCAAATTTTATACTTCTCTGGGATAATATAAAAATCAAATAAACAGACAACTTCTCCGCCCTTTCATTACGCAGGAATCATGTATACACTTCCTCTGCACGAGAATAAAATAATCTATAACTGAGGAGTGCTCAGTTCTTCCGTTCCACCACCGCACGGGGATAAAATAATATATAACTAAGGAATGCTCAGTTCTTCCATTCCACCACCGCACAGGGATAAAATAATATATGATTGAGGAATACTCAGTTCTTCCGTTCCACCACCGCACGGGGATAAAAATAATATATAGTTGAGGAATAAACTTAACTCTTCCGTTCCGCCACCACACGGGGATGAAATAATATATAACTGAGGAATGCTCAGTTCTTCCGTTCCACCACCGCACGGGGATAAAAATAATATATAGTTGAGGAATAAACTTAACTCTTCCGTTCCACCACCACATGGGGATAAAAATAATATATAGTTGAGGAATAAACTCAACTCTTCTGTTCCGCCACCACACGGGGATAAAATGATATATAGTTGAGGAATAAACTCAACTCTTTCGTTCCGCCACCACACGGGGATAAAAATAATATATAGTTGAGGAATAAACTCAACTCTTCCGTTCCTCCACCACACGGGGATAAAAATAATATATAGTTAAGGAATAAACTCAACTCTTCCGTTCCGCCACCACACGGGGATAAAATAATATATAGTTGTGGAATAAACTCAACTCTTCCGTTCCGCCACCACACGGGAATGAAATAATATATAGTTGAGGAATAAACTCAACTCTTCCGTTCCGCCACCATACGGGGATAAAAATAATATATAGTTGAGGAATAAACTCAACTCTTCCGTTCCGCCACCACACGGGGATAAAATAATATATAGTTGTGGAATAAACTCAACTCTTCCATTCCGCCACCACACGGGAATGAAATAATATATAGTTGAGGAATAAACTCAACTCTTCCGTTCCACCACCACACGGGGATAAAAATAATATATAGTTGAGGAATAAACTCAACTCTTCCGTTCCGCCACCACACAGGGATAAAATAATATATAGTTGAGTAATAAACTCAACTCTTCTGTTCCGCCACTACACGGGGATGAAATAATATATAGTTGAGGAATAAACTCAACTCTTTCGTTCCACCACCACACGGGGATAAAAATAACAGCAACCGACGCCCATTCGCATAAAAATGTGCTAATTTGGTCCTGGGATCTGCCTTCATACTACCATCATTTCTTTATTCATCTTGAAGTTGGATACCCTCGTTCACTTCAACATATTAAGACAAGGGTTTTAGAGAATATCAGGCCATTAAAGGAATAAATCACCACTTCCCTTTTTCTCGGGGCCCCTTTTACATCCTAGTAGCCCAATTAATATCGCAAGCCCATTTAACACCCCCTTCTATATAAGACACTTCATCTTTTCTTCTCTTCGCTTTCATCTTTTTTATTTGTCTTTTCGTCTTTTCCTTCTTCTTTGCCCTTCTTTCTTCCCACCGCCATCCTTCGGCGTTCTAGCCATTAACTCCAGTGCTTCTATTCTTTCTCTGGCAGGCAGGATATATTCCTTTTTTCAAAGGGAAATGGCAAAGCGCTTCCCAGAATCTAGGCGGACTGAGGGCCAATAGATAGCAGCCATTTCGCCTTCACCTTCTCCCTTACCTTCATCCATCACCACCACGTTTGTCTCCTCTCTCCCTTCTCCTCCTCATTCTTTTGAAACCCCTATCTCCCCCACTTCAGATGAGATTAGGGTAACCGGTCCATCCTCATCTCCGATGTTACTTATAAACCCTAACTCTCCCATTTTTCCCCTTCTGCCTTGGGTATCCGGAAATTGCCCCCTTCCTTATCGCAACCTGAGGATGAACACAGAGAAGTGGTGCATCAATGCCTATCGACGACAGACGTCTCTGCGTCCCCTCCTTCTCTTTCCCCGGAGCATTCTCTTGCACCTGAACCCATGGTAGTCGAGATTCCCCCATCATCATTTTCCCCCTATGCCCATAACTTAGGAGACCTTTCTTCTCTTCTGGACACAAACCAAGGTCCTTCTACTTTTCCCCTCCCTAGTGGAGAGCTTTCCACCCTCGTGCTCTCTATATCTTCCTCACCAAACTCCTCACCGGACCACTCCCCTTCTGCATATTCTTCCGTGCCCGTTTCACAACCAACCACATTGAGTCTTCCACCCCACACTCCTGCTTCTTCTCTCCCGACCCCTATCTCTTTGAGCCTCCTCACGAGAGCTCCTTCTTCTTTTCCTTCTGAACCCCCAACACACCCTCTGGCTCCCATCTTTCCTCCCCCCATCATAAGCAAACCTTCGCCTCTGGTGTCATCCGTCCCTTTTTCTTCTTCTACCCGGGGTCTTCGAATCTTAAACTTAGAGGAACTAATCCCCCAGATAGAAGGCCTGCGCCACACTCTGGAATTGGTATATTCCTCAAACTGACTTCTCTGACTTTCTTCGCTTGATGATTTCTTTTTAATGAATGATCTCCAGGCCTTCACCAATTATCAAGAATTGGACCGCTCCTTCCAGCAATATCAGGCTCAATCTCTAAAATGGGAGCAACAACGGTGGGAGGATCAGACAGCTGCCCAGAACCGAGAGCAGTCCCTGTCACAGCAGCTGAAACAATGCCAAGAGCAACTGACAGAGGCTCGTTGCCAACACCAAAAGAATACTGAAACTATAGCGGCATTACAAGAACAACAGCGGGCTCATACAGAATCGCTACTTATCCGGCAGGACGTTCAGGCAGAGCAGTCTGACAGAGAGACTCCCCCTCCTCAAGAATTAATAGACCTTCAGAAACAGGTAGTGGAACTCTTTCGGGAAAAACAAAGGGACTCTGAGATCATCGCAAACCTGTGGGTTCAACACCAAAGGGCGGAGGACAAAATAGGGGATCTCCGCACACGCCTGTGCAAGGAGGTACAAGAAAACTCCTCCTTAATAACCTCTAGGGTGCATGCTCACGCCCGTATCCGCAGGCAAGAAACGTCCCTCCAGAGGCTGAGGAGTGAGCTCGTTCGCACCAGATCCCACACGGAGGCGATAGAGAGAATTTCAGCTTCAATATGCCAAAATATGATGGACATGACGAGGCTCCTTCAGCAGGACCAAACTTCTCGAGCGGATGACATATCGGTCCTGGCTGATGCTATTATGGAAATATCTCGACGTTATAGCGAAATGCGCCGAGCCCTCCGGGAGCATCAAGAGAATTGTCACAGGCTTCATCGAAATCGAAGTCTTGACCGTCTGAACTGACAAGAGCGGTTAATAATCCTGATGCGTGCCACCTTCCAAGATGGATTTAATGAGGTGGTTCGGCAGTATGCTGACCAAGGACTACCCCCTGCGAACTATCCTGCTCTTTCCTTACACTGAGAAATCGACTTCCGACGCTATCCTCCAGATCGTTTTAGATTATAACTTGATGTATTGCTTTGGGACATGGCTCCCTTTTTATCTTCTTTTCTTTTCATAACCCGCCAAAAAAAATATAGTATTAATATAAATGATTCATCAACCAGATTCGGGTTTGCCACACATCTAATCAATATAGCAAATTGTCAAATACATTTCTCCGGGAAGCTTCTTAATTCTTTTTTTCCCTCCATCCTCCTTTACATAGTATAATAATATTTCAAGTGTACAACATTCCAGGGTCGAGGGAATTCCTTGCCCTGATCATCTTTTAGATAATACGCTGATCCTGCCACACGGCGCGTCACTTCGTAGGGTCCTTCCCAATTTGGAGCTAACTTTTCGGGATCTCTAGCGGGATTAACTTTGCACAGAACCAAATCCCCCTCTTGAAATCTTCGAGGCATTACTCTTTTGTTAAAGGCTTGTTGTACCCTCCGTTTGTAAAATTCTGCTCGCCTCCGCGCCAGTTCCCTTCTTTCTTCCACCAAGTCCAACTCAGTGCTCCGAATAATTTAGTTCTGCTCCGGCTCATAAAATTCCACGTGGGCGCTACTTAAAAGGGCCTCCACCGGAATAACGGCCTCCGTCCCGTATACTAGACTGAAAGGAGTTTCACCTGTTACAGTTTTTGGCGTGGTTCGGTAGGCCCACAAGATCCCGGGCAACTCTTCGACCCAATTTCCTTTCTGATCCCCCAATTTAGTCTTCAGTCCTTGGATAAGGATTCTATTAGTTACTTCGACTTGCCCGTTGGCTTGAGGATGAGCCACCGAAGTAAAAGCTTGCTGATGTTAAGACTTTGGCACCATTCCCTGATTTTCTTGCCTTGGAACTGCCGCCCATTGTCACTAACTAACCTCCGAAGAATACCATACCGACAGACAATATTCTTCCACAAGAATTGTATCACAGCATTCTCCATGATTTTGGCAAGGGGCTCTGCTTCCACCCACTTGGAGAAGTAATCCACAGCCACCAGTAAGAATTTTTTCTGCAAAGGTGCCACAGGCATGGGACCCACTATATCCATTCCCCATTGATTGAAAGGGCATAAAGCAACAACAACTTTCATTAATTCGGTCAGTCGTTCAGACCGGTTGCTATGCTTCTGACAGGCCGAGCAGGTTTGCACTATATGAGCTGCATCTTGTTGGAGGGTAGGCCAAAAGTATCCCGCTAACAAGACTTTCCTCGCTAAAGCTCTTCCTCCTAAATGATTGTTGCTGCAACCTTCGTGGATTTTCCGGAGTATCCATTCAGCATCTTCCCTTCCCAAACACTTCAGCAGGGGCTGCCCAAAAGATGTCTTGTATAAATCTCCGTTTAGGATGGTGAACTGTTTTGCTCTGTTCGTCAAAACAGATGCTGCCCCTCTTTCTTCCGGGACTTTTCCTTGTTGTAGATATGTTATAATGTCAGTCTTCCAATCAGGGATCGGATCTGGCTCAGGTACAATTTCCTCCACATTATATATCACCAGAGAAATAGGGACCCCCACACAAACAGTTTCAAGCTGCCTCACCCCTTCCATTGCGCTAGCCAACCGAGTCAATTCATCCGCCTTCCCATTGTCCTCCCTTGGAATATGCTTTAAGAGGATTTGGCGAAAATGATCCTTTTCTTTCTCGAAAGCCTTCAAATATTTTTGTAACCTTTCTTCCCGAACCGTGAAAGAGCCTTGAAGTTGTGATACCGCCAACTGGGAGTCCGAGTGGATTATAACGAAGGTTACTCCCACAACCCTGGCGGCTTGTAACCCTGCCAAAATAGCTTTATATTCGGCTTCATTGTTAGACGCCCGATATCTCAGGCACACGACTATACGAGTTACTTCTTTCTCAGGGGATATCAATAGGACTCCCACCCCGCTACCTGCAGACCCAGAAGAGTCGTCCACAAATACATTCCATGCCTCTGATCCTTCTTCTTTTGCCGACGAGCTGCTTTCTCAACCAACAAGTACTTCAGCCAGAAAATCAGCGAGAGCCTGAGCCATGATAACGATTCGGGGTTGGTAGTAAATGTCATATTCACTTAGTTCTACGACCCATTTAGCTAGTCTCCCAGAAAAATTAGGCTTAGTAACCACCTTGTCTAACTCACTGTGAGTCAAAACATTGATAGGATGAGCTAGAAAGTATGGTCTCAACTTGCGGGCTATCAAAACTAGAATATGCGTCAACTTCTCTAGCTCCGTGTAATGGGATTCAGCCCCTTTCAGAATATGGCTAGTATAATAAATAGGCTTTTGATGAGAACCTTCTTCCTTCAACAAAATTGAACTGATAGCTCCTTCTGAAATGGCTAAATACATCCATAATGACTCTCCTGCCACTGGCTTGGCTAACAGTGGAAGTCTAGCTAGATACTTCTTCATCTCTTGGAAAGCCTGCTCGCACTGATCATTTCATTGAAATTTAGTAGTTTTGCGCAAAATCTTGAAGAAAGGTAGCCTCTTGTCCGCCGATCTGGCTATAAATCGAGACAAGGAAACAATTCTCTCCACTAGCTTTTGAGTCTCTCGCAAATTAGTGGGTGACTATATTGCATAACGCTTGCACCTTCTCTGGGTTAGCCTGCAGTCCTTTCTCAGTTATTATATATCCCAAAAATCCCCCCCCCTTCACCCCGAACAGACATTTTTTGGGGTTCAGCTTCATGTTATACCGCCTCAAGGTAGCGAAAGTTTCATTTAGATCCTTAACCAAATCCCAAGTGGTTTTTTATTTGACTAGGATATCGTCCACATAAACTTCCATATTTTTCCCTTTTTGCTCTGCAAAGATCTTATCCATGAGCCGTTGGTATGTAGCCCCCGTATTTTTTAGGCCGAAGGGCATTACCACATAAGCATATAACCCTCCTGTCGTTACAAAATTGACCCTTCTCTGATCTTCTTTGGCCAGTGGTATCTGATGATATCCGTGGTAAGCATCCATTGAGGACACCACCTCATATCCTACCGTATAATCCACCAACTGATCAATACGAGGCAAGGGGTAGCAGTCTTTAGGGCACGCTTTATTTGAATTGCGGAAGTCAATACACATCCTCCACTGCCCAGAAGGCTTGGCGACCAGGACTACATTGGAGACCCACTCGGGAAATTGAATTTCTTTCACATGTTTAATAATTTTTCTACTTCTTCAGCTATTACCTTGTCCTTCTCGAGTCCAAAATGTCGCCGCTTCTATTGGACGGGTCGGACTCCTCTGGTGATGTTGAGGTGATGTTCAACAACACGAGGGTCGATTCTCGTAAGGTCATGCACATATCCAGCGAAGATGTCTTCATTCTTCTTCAGACAGGCCACCAACTCCTCCTTGGCCTCCAGCTGGTGTGCCACCCGAGTGGCCTTTCCGGGAGCTATCTCCACCAGCTCTCCTTCCTCTATTTTGTCTGCCTTGGGAGGAGATTCTTCTAGCACGCAGACATTAGAAATCACGATGGCCTTCCCTTTGAGGTCATCTGTTCGGACCTTCTTTTGGTCATCCCGAACCATTTGCATGTAGCAGCTTCTTGCAGCCTTCTGCTTGCCTCTGACTTCCCCAATCAGTTGCCTGACTGGAAATTTCACCTTTTGGTGATACGGAGAAGCCACCGCCTAAAAAATGGAGAGGAAGGGGCGACCCAAAATTGCATTATAGGTGGACGGAGCATGCACAATAAGAAAAGGAACTATATTGGTTTTTTGGTTGGGCTTGGTTGCCAGAGTCAGGGTCAACGAAATCTGCCCTGTGGGGTGGACCACATGTCCAGCGAACCCGAAGAGGGGTGTGGCCACATCTTTTAGCTGGGCGTTCCCCAGCTGTATCTGTCCAAAAGCCTCCTGGAAGAGGATGTTGACAGAACTCCCCGAATCAACTAGTACCCTGGCCACTTCATAGTTGGCCAGGGAAATACGGATCACCAAGGCATCCGTGTGAGGCAGTAGAACGCCTCGAAGATCTTCTGGTCCGAACGAAACCAGCGGCGTTGTTTGGACAGCTTGATCAGTGGCTATAGCCAAGCTTTCCATGAGACAGACATATGACTTTCGCACCCGGTTGGAATCCCCATCAGTGGGTCCCCCTGTAATAACGTGAATAACCCCCTGTGTGGGGACGTTATCCATATCAGATGATGGGCCCTCCCCCGACGAGTCTCCTTGTGAGATACCCTCCTGGGTCGGAGTCTGTGGGTCTGGAGGGAAAGTAACTTACGGTCGTTGGTTATATGGCCCCGAACGAGCCACATTGGGTCGTGGGCCTCGCCATGCCGATCCTCTAGTCTGAGGGCGCAGCTGTGGGTAAGCAGCTCGGAGGCGCTCCAGTTCTTCTTGCAATTTGAAACATTGATCGCTAGCATGGTCGTACTCCATATGGTACTGGAAAAAGAATGGGGTGGGAGGGTTGCGAGACACTCCCTTATACCCCATTGGTCGCTATAGAAGACCCTGCTGGTCATAGAATTCCATCTCCCGCTCCTTCCAAGTCCTCAGGGGAGGGACTGCGTCAGCGGCCATGATCTGCAATGGCTGTGCGGGGCGAGCTCCCTGTAGCAATAACCGCGGCCTGGGAGCCTCCGGTAGGAAGGTTGCATACTCCTGTCTAGGAGGTGCTCGAGGGGCTGCAGGGAGATTTCTTTCGGCAGGGACCATTGCGGAGGCTTGTTCGGCTCTCCGCACTTTCAGCCATTCTTCCTCGTTGATATATTTCTCCGCACGGCTTAACAGCTCCTTGTAGCTGTTTGCGGGCTTCCTCAAAAGTGAGCTGAGGAAGGGACTCTCCCTCAGTCCGTGTGGAATGACCACTCTGAAAGCATCCGACCTTGCTGAAGGGATGCTTTTGGCGGTGGAAGTGAATCGATGAATATACCCTCTAAGCGACTCTGAGGGCCCCTGCGTAATGTGCAGTAGGATGGAAGCATCATGCTTGTACGACTTGCAGCTGGTGAACTCTTGGCGGAACATCCCCTGAAAATCGGCAAAACAAGTAATATACCCCAGGGAAAGGGTGTTGAATCATTTTTGTGTCGAGCGGGTTAGGGTGGTCCGGAAGACCTGGCACTTGAGGGCGTCAGTATAGCAGTGGAGCGAGGCTGCTCTGGCAAACTCTGATAGGTGTTCTTCCAGATCTGTTGTGTCGTTGTACTTGTCTACTTGGGGATTCCTGAAGTATGACGGTGGGATTTCGGAAAGAATATCCATGGTGAAAGGGCTGGGCTCGTAAATCTCTGGAGTCCTGGTCGGCCGGCTTTCGCCCTGCTCTTCTCGTCGATTCTAGGTTAATGGCAAAGTGGCATGATGTACTTGCCCCCTAGCCCTTCTCCAGGCAATGCTTCGATGTTAGTGGTGGTACGAGGTGGAGGGGACATCTCTGGTGGTGGTCCACGAGAGAAAGGTTCTCTAGAATGAGGATGAAGGTACCTCGTCCTTCTTCTTTCTCTGGCAAGGGCCTCAGCCATAGCATTGTCTAACATAGCTCTCAGTTGTAACAGTAGTATCGTGATGGGGTTTTCCTCCGCAACGGAGGCTACTGGGTGTTGTATCTCTTCCGGCTGCATCTCTACACCTTGCTCAAGTGTTTCCCACAGACGACGCCAACTGATGCGGTGACGGGGAAGAAGATCTACAGACTTCCTTTCAACATAGTGGGGCGCAAAGGAAGCTTAGGGTGTTCTCTCTGGCCGCAACAGTAAAATGAAACGTGAAGCAAAGACACGCAAGCCAACATAAGCAACAAAACAAAGACACAGGATGTAACGTGGTTCGGAATAAGGATTCCTACTCCATGGAGGTGAGCTCTCCCACCAGCTACTGTGTCAAAGCACTTTCATTATGAACGTCCTCCTTCACGGAAAGAACTTCCGGAGGTGGAGGAGAAAACCTCTTACAATTAATTAGGTCAAGATACAGGAAATAGTATAAGAAAGTTAGAGATCACCACTCTCCTTCTCTTGCGAAGTGGTTGCTCTCCTCTTTTAGAATGTGCCTTCGTCTCTTGCTGGTTAGAATAATGTGGATCCTCCTCTCTTCTGCCCTGCTTCTTCCTTTTATTCTCTTCCTTTGGACAGTTGTTGCATCACAAACCTTCCTCGTCGTACACGTGGTCACCTTGCCCATTTGGAGAATCATTCTGTTACAGACACGAGGAGCGAAGGCTCCTCGGAATATTATGTGGGGCCCCCTTCTATTGTATAACAACTTCTTATCTACATTTCGGGAAATATGCTAGTCTGTCCCTTTCAACCATTTGCCTTCGACGAAACTAATCTAAACCTATGACTCACGTGTGGCGTAGCCCTTAGACTCTTCCCAACAGCCCGAACCAACTCCTCTTTTTCCCACACCGAACTATTTCCGGGCTTGCTATGCCGAGCCGATTCTCATCCGCCCCATCTGTTTCTGGGCCTACTAGGCCGAACCGATTCTCGTCCATCTCATAACGAAGTGATCTCCGCAATCGCCTCGCCGTGCCGATTACCTCGACTTATCCTCCCGTTCTAATTGTTCCAGACGATTGCGCCCGACCCATTCTACCTTGCTTTCTTTGTCGAACCGATTATTTAGTTCGGATAGTGTCTTACACACGAGCCCTCTTATTCGGTTCACAGAAAAGAGGTAACAACAGTATCACTCCGCATGTTGAGGTGATCCTTGAGCCACAATATCTACGAGCGGTTAGGAGACAATCTCTGCTTGAAATTTCTATGTTATGTAGCGGATCACGAAGGAATAAGAATCATCATGCGGACAGACCATTAAAGGATCGTTCATATTTTCTACAAAGAAAATGATCATATTTAAGAAACATGCATGGAATTAATCAAAAAGACATTATCCATGCTCCTCCCGCTGTTAACTGAACAAGTGCCCAGCCGTTCTACTATTTTAGCAGCAGAAGAGTTGATGCAGACAAGAAAACAGATAAATGGTTGATAAAAGGGATCGATAGTTAATCAGTTGAAGTGTTTCTCTTCAACCTGAATCAACATCTGCAAGTTCTGAAGAGCTAATTTCCTTCTCTTCAGGTGTGTCCATTGCTTGCACGTAGGTATTCAGTCATTGATTGTTGGACGTTACCATCGTTCAGTCCTGAATACCATGCCATTTCTTTGAAGAAGCAAGAGCCCATGGACAAATAACCCTAATAATCTTTGCTTGCTCCCGATTCTCAAATGCCCGTTCATTGGCTAGCTCTTTCATGGTCATGTTGTAGTTTCTACAAGAAAATACTAGCCGAGATTGGTAAAGTTGGTACTATCTAAAAGAGTGAGTACCGGTTTAATCTTGTTTTTACAAGAAGTTAGTACTAGCCCATTTTGCATTTTAATGTTTGTATTAATTTTGTCGAATTGGAGAAGACAGATGAAAATTTTTACATGTTTGACGTGTAAGATAACCAGAATCTTCCTGTTTGTGGCATTGTGAATACCCCATGAATTATCTTAATTACAGAGAATTTGCCACACGAATTCCGTTCCTAGTATTCCATCACCTGATTCCGACGTCTGAAGAAAGACTATTTAGAATGCTTACTAGTGAATCTGTAGTCAGACACAATTCTGAACTTAGATCTGACAAAGTTAAATGTAATCCCCTTCCTTCGGCTAGAGTTAAATGGGGGAGAACATGGAATCCATGAATTGTAAAAATCAAATAGAATACAATACAATTCACGAAGTAGCTAGATCTAATTTTATCAATTTCTAGGCAACAAATAAAAATAAATGAAACGAACGATAACATACAAAGAACCTGAGTGCAGCGAAGCGACCATCATTCTTCTTCGGTTAGATCCGGTTCGGAGTTCCTACAAAAAAAGAAGGTAGATCTTCCATAGGGTTATGGAGTGACAGTGTTGTAAACCCTAACCAATAGGATGTCAGGGATTTATCAGAATGACAGCCCATGTGGGGAAAAGAGCGGGTCGGATCTATTATCAACCAATCATCAATAATGGATCCATGATCTAATGAGTTCTACACATTAAACCTCACATCAAATAATCGAAATACGTAAATTAATAAGTAGATCACTTAATCGGGTTCGAATCAATTAATATATATGGTATAATTGGATGGTTATGATAATTACATATAAATCCACATCCAACAATCTCCCACTTGGGTTACATGAGATTTTGAATGTAACATATGTCCGAAATTCTTTAGTTGAGCTTACAATGTCGTATTGAACTAAATCAATCGGGTCCATCAACTTCATTGGTACGTATAAGACTAAAGTAATCGTTGTTATTTCATATATATAATCGGTAGCAGAACCCATCAGTAATCATAATACCAATGTCATCAATGACATAGATCAGATGTGGATGTGTAGTATGAGAATCACATAAAATGTGATTTGCACATGTTAATTCCCAAATGATTCTCCTTATGACCCATAATAGGGTCTTGATCACATTTGCAAGCACCATATGCTAAACCACAAGTACTATATGCTAGACCGCATTAGCAAACCATGATCATCTTATAACTCAATAGTAAGTCCTACAACACTTTTACAATCATTATATGCTAACCACATTAGTAAATCGTAATGTCTTTATACAGAGTGTCAAAGATAAAATACACATGAATTTTCCTATCTTAGTGTGCACATTAAAATAAAATATACATGTTCTTAATTATAAAGCATCCTAAATAACAAAGTAATACAGACTCCCACTTAATGAGTACTTCATCCATATGAAAAACCTCCATTTTCAACCCACGCTGATAATAGATATAAATTCTATCCTAATATGTTCTATCAAAGCTTGGCCACTCTGAACTCTTTTTTTTCAACCATTTGATACTTTATGTTGATGCACAATGAAGTCGACATGTCACGATTATTCTTGGCCTAAAATTCCGCATACTTATTATCACAGTTGATCCTAAATGTCCATCAAGATCCCAAATGATCTTTAATCCTGTGATAAAATTCTGCAATCATATTGGATGTTCTGTAGCAGTTTAATAATTCATGCTTCATTATTAAGGGGACTATCAGTGTCTGTCAAGTGCTTTTCCAAATGATAGCTCTTCCTAACAATATGAAGAAATGTCCTAATGTAAACATCTTATCGTCCATACATCCATCAAAATGCGAAGTTTTAATATCTAATCACCTCAAGACAATCAAATCTTCGTCATGTGAGTATTTTAAAAAATTTATTGCAAATACTACAAGACTCTATTTTGTAGTGCATTTATTTATGTATCTATCTAACATTCCTATTATGTACGCTTTAACAAATATATACATACTATGCATACATGAGACTTCCTACTACTAATGTAGAAGGAAGTTTCTTTATCTCATTAATTTCAAGTTCATAATGTGGACATTGTTGCAAGCTAAATTTGTCACCAAGATATTTCATTTCAAATTTACCTGATCGAAATGATTTGATCTTATGCAATAATTATTTATAATTGCTTGCCAACAAGATGTCATCCATATGTAGGACAAGTATTACAAACTTGCTCCCACTGAACTTGACATATATGCATTGATCAATTGGATTCTTCTTAAAACCAAATAAAGTAACAACTTGATCAAATTTCTTACACCACTAATAGGATGTCAATTTTTTTAAGCCTTAAATGAACTTGTTTAATTTACATACAAGATGTTTTAAATCATCATATTCAAAGTTCTCTGGTTGTACCATATACATCGATTCCTCAATATCTCCATTAAAAATTGAAGTCTTAACATCCATTTGAAGTAACTCTAAATCATAATGAGCCACAAATGCCATGATTACCCTTAGGGAGTTTTTCATCATACAAATGAGAAAGTCTCCTTTATAATCTAGATCCACTTTCTGAGTGAATCCCTTGGCTATAAGGCATACCTAATGCTTTTCGATATTGCCTAGTGAACCCCGTTTGGTTTTAAATATCCATTTATAACCAATAGGTTTCACTCCTTCAAGCAATTTGACAAGCTCCCATACGCCATTGCTTGCCATAGACTTCATCTCATCCTTCATGACTTTAGTTCATTTTGCAGGGTTAGAATACTGTTTGACTTTCTGAAAAGATGAAGAATTATCTTTCAGCCCAATGTCAAACCTATATACATATTCTTGGAGATAAACCTGATCACACGAAATAGTGAATCTTCTTTCCCTAGTAGATCTACTTAGTGACACTTCTGAACTTAAGGCCTTTGAGGTGCTTAAGGAATCTGCTCAATCATAAGGGGGTGTACCTCAACCTAAGAAGATGGTTCCTCTACTTGTATAGGAGAGGACACAGGGACATCATGAAGTACTGCAACCATCGGATGTGCACTCACAATAACATAGGATATAGTGACCATACCACTACTAGTTGCACCTTTAGTAACACAGGTAGGATGGCAAGTGTTATCCTCTTCAAAAGATATGTCCTTGAGTTCAGTGCTCCCACTTCCTCAATGAACTTGACATTTTCCATTTCAAAAGAACCTATTTTAAGGTGTCATAACATTTAAATCCCTTTGACCTTTCAGAATACTCCATAAAATAATAGCTAATAATTTTTAAGTCAAGTTTCTTTTTATTAGGCCTATAAGGCCTAGCCTCATCTGGACAACCCCAAACATGTACATGTTTAATACCATATGGGATTTTACTCATTGTCTAATTGGGTACTCTATTGAGTAAGTAAATTGCATGCTTGAGTATTTCACCCCACAAGGACTTCAGTAAAGAAGTAAAGACATCATACTTCCCACCATATCCTTTAAGGCCAGGTTCGTTCATTCAGATACACCATTCTAATGAAAAGTACCAGACATGGTGTATTGAGTCATAATCCCATACTCAGAAAAGCAATTGGTAAAGGGTCCTGGACACTGTTCACCGGATCTATCATAATGACAGTAATATTTACCTTCACGGTCGGATCTGACAGCTTTGATCTTCTTGCCTAGTTGATTTTCAACTTTAGCTTTGAAGATCTTGAACATATCCTATGACTCTAACTTCTCAAGCAAAATGTATAATTAAGCATATCGAAAATAGTTATCAATAAAACTGATAAAATATATTTGTCTATTCCAAAATACCTTAGGGAATGGTCTACATATATCTATATTTATCAGTTTCAATGTGTCACTACATCGATTTACACCTATGTTTCTTTTGTTAGTTATTTTTCCTTTGACATACTGTATGCAGACATCAAAGTCTGACATGCCAAGGGAATGAAGAATTCCTTATGACATTAACCTTTCTAGGCATTATATGGATATACTCCTAGATGCCTATGTCATAACATAAATGAATTCTCGTAAGTCAAATTTTATTTTATACCTATACTGTATTTTATATCATTGTCCGTGAGTGCTATAATGTTTAGTCTATATAGCTTATTAAATAGGGAACCTATTCCAATAAGTATTGAATTTTAGAAAATACTAATTGTTCCATTTTCAAATGAACAAGTGTATCTTAATTTGTTCAAATAGAAAATGGAAATTAAGTTTTTCCTAAATGACGAAATAACAAGTATATTTTCTAAAATTCAAAATACATTGGTCCCTAAGCAAAGCTTGAAAATATTTATAGCAGTCATTTTAGCCTTCTTGTCATTACTTGTATAGATATATATTTCACCATCAATAGGCAATTAGCTACTAAGACAACCATGCTAAGTGATACTAATGTATGTGGTAGCTTCAATGTTTATCCACTAAGTGTCAATAGGTACAATGATAAAATTGACTTCTAAACTAACCTAATTGAGAAGTTTGATACTATATATTGCATTTTAATACCCTTACTCATATTGATGGTCGTTTTATATTCAGTAATTTTAAAAATCTTAAGTTAATGGATGTAGATGTTATAAACAGATACGTTATGTGCACTAAATATGAAAGAGAGTATACCAACATATAACCTCACTTTATTGCCAAGAACACAAAAAGATAATAATAAATGAATAACTTACATATTATATGCATGTATGAATATGTATGGGCAAAATGAGATACCAAGTATAACATTACGCTTAGTCTTTGGACTATAGTGTAACTTATTAGTTGTACTCTCTAAATTATAACTCATGGTAATCTCCGTTGGTCAATTACGTAACTTCCTTTGGGTTGACACATAATATGCATAACTAAATTATCTTCTATATGAGCTATTCTGTCTAAGTCTATGGTTTACAAACCCTTGATCTGCCATATAAAATGTCTTCCTTTGGGCCGACACCCTATGTGCATGATCTATAACAGAATTTATCTAACTATTGATCTACCACACAAAGTGTCTTCTTTTAGGTTGACACCTTGTGCGTATAATCAACATAATTTATTAAGTTATTGATCTGCTACACAAAATATCTTCATTTGAGCCGACATCTTGTGCGCATGATCAATAAAATTTATCAATAAAATCTAGTCTTTAGATGTAAACCATTCCTAACATATGTTTGACATAAACATAACTTTCCTTTGGGTCAATTACATTTAGCATATACATATATCTATCTACACAGTGTTGGGAGATCAATTGGCCGGCTAGAGGGGGGTGAATAGCCCTTGTTCGTTGGATGTCGTATTTTGCTCGTCTACGAAAACGTTAGCGCAAGCGGAAGTAATAAACTAAGACAAGCAAATAGAAATAAAACAAAGACAATACAAACACGGAGATGTAACGTGGTTCACGGCTACGCCGCTAATCCACATGATGGGTCGTCGAGGTGAATCACTCCTTCAAAGCCAATCCAATATTGGTCTCTCCTTTGCACCAAGCAAGGTGGAGGTAACCTTTACAACCAAGATCACTCTTCTACAATGGAATGAAGATTAAAGCAAGTAGAAGAGTGGAAAAACGTTTAGGGCACTTTGGGAGTAGTTGGGCGTTCAAGCATTAGGCCCCCAAAGCCCCAACCCTTTCCTTTTTATAGAGGAAGAGGGTTTCTTCCCGTTGACACAGGATCAGTCGACTGATGGCACCCATCAGTCGACTGGTGCTGTAGCCGTTGCCCAATAACGGCCGCTTTCCACGTTGGATACTATCCAACGGCACTGACATCAGTCGACTGATGGCACCCATCAGTCGACTGATGTCAACCAGTCGAGTCCTCAACGAGGTCGACTCCGATGCGTGCCGTGCGGTGACATCGATCGGCCGTCCCTTGGCGGTCGGTGATCAAGCCATCGATCATTGCCCATCTTGTCGGTGATCAACTTGATTCAGCCACATTAGACCAGCCGATCGAACCATCGACTCAGAGCAGTCGACTGCCATGACATGGCAGTCGACTGGTGTCGGGAAAACTCATCCGACACTTGGCCAAATGGCCAAGTTTCACCTAAGAGCTACCCTTCCCGGGTTACAATCGCTCACTCTCATCCCTCGGAGTCCCTCGCCTTTGAAGTTCTCTTCGTTCGCGGCCACGTCCCTCGGCAGCATCAGGCGCACGGCTCTACAATGCTCCTTCGCGTCTCTTGCCTCGAAGTCTACTTCCTCCGGCTTCACTCCAAGCTCCTCGTCCGGCGGTCCCTCGGATGCTCCAAGCACCACGACTTCGCAAGCTATCCTTCACCGACTCAAGGCACGAGTCATGAGATGTGAAACTCGCCATGGCTCCATGTGCGAATTACTAAGTCCTGCACGACTTCAACGCACATATCAAATCAACATATCAAACTAACTTAAACCCTTTGCTACACCATCAAAACCATATCACGGCAAGAGATTGCCCTAACAATCTCCCCCTTTTTGATGTGTGGCAATCCGTTTAAGTTAGGTAAAACATTTGATATAAATTTTAAAGGAAAGAAAGCATGTAAACATAAACATTTGATAGCAACATGCAACTCCCCCTTAATCCATGAAACTCCCCCTAAATCTCTCCCCATATCATAATTAACTTAAACATATTCATTTCTCCCCCTTTGACACCATCAAAAATATGAATACTAAGTTAGAAACATATGGCATCAAGTCTAATAGAAAGAAAATACCACAAGTTGATAAAAAAAATTGGAATTCAGATCAATGAGGCCATCGATCTTGGTTCGGATATCGATCGGGCACGTGAGTTTCGGAATTTCTGATTTTTCTGGCCGAAATTCAGAAATGCATAAAAAATTCAAGAAAATTTGAAAAATCATAAAATTTGGGGAACACATTTCATTTAAGTATATCTATCAGGGAAAAATAGTTTTTCATGAAAAATCATTATATTTTCACGTTTTCTCCAAAAATCCAAAAGCTTTAAAAACTACTAGGTTTTTGATAATAAGAGTATCCATTTTAACACCTAGTCTTGCATCCAATTGTTTCAAAACATGAATACATGTATTTTAAAGTAAGAAATTGTTTTGAAAACATATGAAATATCCAACCATGATCTTTGGGCAATATGTCTATGAATTAAACATAAGCCTTCCCCATGATTGGTCTATTATTGCTATTTTGATACTTTAAATGACCATCTAAATGCCATAGACATTAGTGGACATTTGTATCATCCTAATATCTCACCCATGCTAAGTTTGCAATCAAGTTAGCCTATAGTGAGTGTGAGATGCATCCTAGGGGGTATTTGTATATACTTAACCAATATATTCATGCAATTCTATCATGGTTAAGTATCAACCTAACATCCTTCATGATCATAAAGACATATATGAATGAATTCTACATTATGATCATGAAACTCATGTATTCATCAAATAATAGTCATGCATTAGGTATTATATGATGATAATAAATAAAGTATTACCTAAAGCATGATTCAAACCTATTTCTTATGATAACGTGCCAAATTTCAAAAACATAAATCATGATTGTAAATATACATAGGAATTACATCAATCATCATGATTTAAGCATTATTATCTATTTATGGGTACGTTATCATCACCCAACACTATCTAAAAAATGTTGTCCCGTCATCCTAAGTCAACCAAAATATGATATAGGCTAGGTCCATGTGGTTGACTACCCTAGGGTTATTCTAACCCTTAAGGATGGATTTTGGAACCCAAAATGAGTTCTTTCCTATAGGGTTCACTAGGTATTCCTTGGGGATCCATTTCCTAGCTATTACTTTCTTTTTATCTTGTCCCCTAGCTATTAGGCATTTGTAGGCCTTTTCATTTTTCTTTTCCTTGTATCCTAAGCCTTTTTTATTGAAGCTAGCTCTTTGGCTCCCTATAATCATATTTAATGTGTTGGAGCCAATAGTGAATTTTTCTAGGGCTTTGGTTAAATAGTCTACCTTTTCCCTTAAAGCCCTATTTTCTTCTATGCATGCATCATTAACATCCAAAGGCATATAGTCATGTGAGCATGCATCATCATGGCAAGAAGAAACATTATCATTATTATTTAAGCATGCATTTTCTAGCTTATTTTCTAATGCCTTAATTTGATTAAGCATGCTTTTATTTTTCTTTTTCATGCCAAATAACTCCTTAGTTAAACTAGAAATTATGGAAACTATTTTCTTAGGGGAAGCATTCGTTACCAAGGTTTCCATGTCTTCTTCTTCTTCTTCGGATGATGAGGATGTAGAAGCTCCCCCTTCATTTGAGCTCTCCCCACTTGAGCTTGATCCTTCATTTTCGGTGGAGGAGGAGCAATCCGAGTCATGAAGAGCCATAAGTGCTAGGTTGGAGTAGACATGCTCTTCTTCTTCGGATGAGGATGAAGAGGCAAGGTCATCCCATGTCTTGGCTTTGAGTGCCATGGCCTTCCCTTTTCCTTTTGCCTTCTTTTCTTCTTCCTTTTTCTTGCTCCCCTTCTTCTTCCTCTTTTCTTCTTTCTTTTTCTTCTCCTCCTTGCTCTTGTTTAGGAGGGGACAATTATCCCTTATATGTCCCTCTCCTTGACAATTGTAGCATATGACCTTCCCCCTCGGTCTTCTATTCCTATCATGAGATTTATCAAATCTAAAATTCTTAAATGCACGTCTTACCTTCCTCACCATGTAGGCTTCTTCCGTGCTATCCATGGAGGAGGTAGAGGCTTCATCGGATGAGGAGGAGGGGACTTCCATCTTCTTTTTCCCTTTATTTGCCATCAAAGCTACTCCTCTTGAGGGTTGAATTCTAGGCTCTTCTTGTATTCCTTCAAGCCTAGTTTCGTGAAGCTCCATTGTTGAGAAAAATTCCTCCAAGGTACTTACTTCCAAGTTCTTGGAGATGTAAAATGAGTCCACCATGGAGCTCCATTTTGAGGACCGGGGAAAGGCATCTATGGCCTTCATTACCATATCCCGGTTGGAGAGCTTCTCTCCTACACTCGTTAGCCCAATTAATATTTCTTTAATTCTAGAATGTAGGGAAGTTACCTTTTCTCCCTTTTCAAGCTTGATGTTTGAGAGTTGGGAGCGGAGGAGGTCTCTTCTTGCTAGCTTAGCCTCCGAGGTACCTTCATGAAGCTCCACTAGCTTCTCCCACATCTCCTTAGCACTAGAACATTCCCCTATCCTATTGACTTCTTGTTGGGGGAGGACATTGTATAGGTGGTGCTTGGCCTTTGAATTTGCCAAGTATTCTTCTCTTTGCCTCTTGCTCCACCTAGATTTCTCTAATGGCTCCCCATTTTCGTTCCTAGGCAACTCGAAACCGTTTTCCATTATTAAAAGGATTTCAAAGTCGGTTTCGAAGAATACCTCCATTCTCTTTTTCCACCAAGAGAATTCGCCGTCGAACTTCGGTGGATGGATGTTTGAGCCGGCCATTTTGAATGTTGCTTGTTGTGGCGGTTAGTCCTCGACAAGCTTTCCTTGGCTCTGATACCACTTGTTGGGAGATCGATTGGGCGGCTAGAGGGGGGTGAATAGCCCTCGTTCGTTGGATGTCGTATTTTGCTCGTCTACAAAAATGTTAGCGCAAGCGGAAGCAATAAACTAAGACAAGCAAATAGAAATAAAACAAAGACAATACAAACACGGAGATGTAACGTGGTTCACGGCTACGCCGCTAATCCACGGTCCGATTCGTCCGAGGTGAATCACTCCTTCAAAGCCAATCCAATATTGGTCTCTCCTTTGCACCAAGCTAGGTGGAGGTAACCTTTACAACCAAGATCACTCTTCTACAATGGAATGAAGATTAAAGCAAGTAGAAGAGTGGAAAAACGTTTAGGGCACTTTGGGAGTAGTTGGGCGTTCAAGCATTAGGCCCCCAAAGCCCCAACCCTTTCCTTTTTATAGAGGAAGAGGGTTTCTTCCCGTTGACACAGGATCAGTCGACTGATGGCACCCATCAGTCGACTGGTGCTGTAGCCGTTGCCCAATAACGGCCGCTTTCCACGTTGGATACTATCCAACGGCACTGACATCAGTCGACTGATGGCACCCATCAGTCGACTGATGTCAACCAGTCGAGTCCTCAACGAGGTCGACTCCGTCGTGCGTGCGGTGACATGGATCATCGACCGCCGCCCCTTGGCGGTCGATGATCACCATCGATCGCCGGGCGATCGGCGATCAACGATTTAGCCACATTAGACCACCGATCGACCATCGATTCGGAAGCGGTCATTGCCATGACATGGCAGTCGACTGGTGTCGGGAAAACTCATCCGACACTTGGCCAAATGGCCAAGTTTCACCTAAGAGCTACCCTTCCCGGGTTACAATCGCTCACTCTCATCCCTCGAAGTCCCTCGCCTTTGAAGTTCTCTTCATTCACGGCCACGTCCCTCGGCAGCATCAGGCGCACGGCTCTGCAATGCTCCTTCGCGTCTCTTGCCTCGAAGTCTACTTCCTCCGGCTTCACTCCAAGCTCCTCGTCCGGCGGTCCCTCGGATGCTCCAAGCGCACAGCTTCCGTAAAGCTATCCTTCACCGACTCAAGGCACGAGTCATGAGATGTGAAACTCGCCATGGCTCTATGTGCGAATTACTAAGTCCTGCACGACTTCAACGCACATATCAAATCAACATATCAAACTAACTTAAACCCTTTGCTACACCATCAAAACCATATCACGGCAAGAGATTGCCCTAACAATCTACACAGTATGTCCTAAACCTCCCTAATAGTTCTCACTTTGGTGATAATTATTAGTTTGTAATATAATCATATGCGTAGATAGATATTTTAGAAAACCTAGCAAATTCAACTGTACTTTAGTAGCCTAATGATGTAAAAAACAACCATAACATCAGACTAACAACTTTAGAGCCTCCGAAAAGGTACTAAAAGACGTTTTTAAGGCCCAAAACAAGTTGTTACGGAGGTTTACCCCATTTTAATAGACGTAAGTCCCTGAACAAGCTTCGAAACGCAACCAAGAAAGCCTCAAAACTCATCCCGAGTGAAAAGTTATGGTCTCCAGAAGTTTCCTACATCAAAATATGCTCAAACACATCCACACTCATCACCAGTCGACTGATAGTTATGGTAGTCGACTAACACACATCAGTCTACTACCTCAGTCGACTAGAATATCTTCTATGGACGATTTTAAGAACCCAAGTCGACTGGTACTTGATGAGTCATTGATCAAATCGATCGAATTGCTCTATTGCTACAGTCGACTAAAATACCTTCTGTGTACAACCTCAGCCACATCAGTCGACTGAAGTCTTATGGTAGTCGACTGATGTACATCAATCGATTGTCCAATCGACTAATAAAGGTTCTGTGATTGAGTTTGAACACAACAGTCGATTGACCTCAAGGGCAATCGACTGGTATGTACAGTCGAGCTCAATTTTAGACACAACAGTCGATTGGTGCTTGGCATCAGTCGACTGGTGCAAGGCATCAGTCGACTGATAGGTCACTCAGCGCATTTTTTCTAGGTCAAACACGATGGTTTCGCCACGAACGACAGTAGCTACGCCGCCGTTCTTCGTGGAAAAAAATACAAAACCTAAGATCTATCACCTAAAACTAGATTTTCTATTTATGTTTTCATCAAATAACCATTGTTTTGCAACAAAAGATTCAAATCTTGCACAAAATCGACCAAAAACTACAAAAACTACAACCTAATGCCATACAAATCGATAAAACGACCAAAGCTATGATATTAATTGATGGAATCCACAAATCTAAGCATGTATACAAAAACCAAATAGAGTACAATATGATTTGTGAAGTAGATCTAGTTTTATCAATTTCTACAGCAACAAATAAACATAAATGAAATAAACGATAACATACAAAGAACCTGAGTGTAGTGGACTGACCTTCGTTCCTCTTCAATGAGATGTCGTCCGAAGTTCCTGCAAAAGAGGAAGGCAGATCTTCCATAGGGTTCTGGAGTGACGGCGTCGTAAATTCTAGCCGATAGAATACCAGAGATCTCTCAGAATGTCAGCCCCTATGGGGACTATGCCAATATATAGAGAGCAGGTCGAATATGTTATCGGTCCATCATCAATAACGAATTCATGATCTAATGGGTTCTACACATTAAATCTCATATCAAATAATCAAAACCCTTAAAACAATAAATAGATCACTTAATCAAGTTCGAACCAATACGACACAATCGGACGGTTACAAAAATCACATGTAAACCCACATCCAACAGAGAAAAGTCATTACAAATTCGAGATTCACCATGCCATGTATCCATCCAAAAATGCACCTTGTTACTATCCTTATTATCATTTTGATTGATAACAAAAATATATCTTTTACTTTGGACAGGTCTTTCCAAATACAAGTTGAAATAAGTGTTTTATGAGTTCGGCCCGCCCAAGATTTCCTGATCATGGTTAAAGATCATTTAGATGGATTGAACTCTTTGAAGTGTTGAGTGGGCTTCAATTAGATGGGTATTTACTTTGACGAGTCGACTGAGTCCGTCTCTTCTAGCAGATCGGCTTGCTTATCAGGGCGATGGTGTCATGGATTGATAGATATTCGGGTCGACAATTTGGCATGGATCCCGGAAGAAGATTGCTTCTCTTGAGCTGAACTATAAAGAGCGAGTTCTCCTTCTTTAATGGACAAGAAAAGAGTTAGGAGAGAGCCCAAGAATGACCCCTGGCAAAGTCCCTCCAATGCTAAAGTCAGACTTCGATGTAAAAGAGCAAAAAAAGCAAGAAGAAAGCAAATGATACAGATATCAAGATTTAAGTCACCTCTCCATTCGCGGACCCTCTCTTTAGTGCGAGGCACCTAAGTCGAACCTGAGTTTTGATTATAGCAAACGATACAAAGTTAAGCTCATATCGTTATCTCACGGTGAATCGAGTGTGCGGAAGATTGATATAGCCGAGTGAAGGCTAGCGACACCGGAGGAAGCCGCGGTGGTCGAGCGATACTCGAGTGACCTCGGAGGAGCCGAAGGAATCGAGTGGAAGGCGGAAGCAAAGCGACACGTAAGTATCGAGGTAAGCTCATGTGTGCGAGCGTAAGTGAGGTCGTATCCTCTTTACGGGGATAATCTTAAGCGTAGATCCGACCAAAGACATCTTATAGATGGTCTAGATCGAGATCAGATGGTCGACGATCATCGAAATTATGTTTTTGTTGAGCTAATACTTGGAGGACTCATTGCATCAAGCGATCGTCATTGTCGAAGGTGATTGGTGATCGCCATCGATCGTCGATGATGGCCATCGATCGTGATAGTCAATGATCATATTCGAGGAGTCAAGGCTTATCACCCCATTTCAAGGAGATTGGTGCTCAATTTTGATTGGCTAGGGTTCCTCTCGAAAAGGGGCTCAAAGGCTATAAAAGGAGGGTCAAACCTAGGGTTTCATCAACAATTCTAAGTGCTCAAAAGCTTCCGCAACGCTGCGACTCTCCGACGACTCTACGACAACGAAGTGCTGCCAACAACCCTAGTTTAAGGTCTTTCTTTTTAGTTGTTGGTATAATCCTTGTTATTGTTTTCAATATTACAATTCTTTTACTCGAGGTTTTTCTATCGTTGCATTTTACTTTAATAGAAGAGAGGGTTTGTCTCTCTATCATTTTGCTTCGAAAGTTTTTTTTGTAATCGTCAAACTCCTACCTCCAATGAGGAGGAGTGTTTTAGTGAATTGCCCTCCGTACACAGTCTAGGACCGTTAGGGCCTTGGAGTAGTAGCCAAAGGCTACGAACCAAGTAAAAAATAAACTTGTCTCTTTTTGTTTCATTTACTTTTCCGCTGCACTCAATTCTTTTGATACGAACTCGAAGAAAAAGGTTTTTCGCTATTCACCCCCCCCTCTAGTGAACCACATCGATCCAACAATTGGTATCAGAGCCGGGGGTTGCTAAGATTTGGTGAAACCACCAATCTAGCCATTTTTACAGATTTATTTTTCTTTTATTTTTTTTATTATTTATTTCGCTTTGTTAGGTTTTTCTCCCGCACTACTAATCCAAGACGCGAGTCTTGGTACTTATTTTTGTGTTTTTTGTCGTTGCTAGTTTTTTTCGTCTTCGTCTCTTTTTGTCTTTCGTGTTAATGGCCCATCTTGAGGGTTTTAGCACCGTCCGACCACCGTTTTACAACGGTGATGATTTCCGTTACTGGAAAGGTTGGATGGAGTGCTTCCTAAAAACCCAAATAGAGATGTGGATTGTGATCCAAACCGGGTTCACCCTTCTTACTAATGAAGAAGGTGAATCCTTGGATTACAATCAGTGGTCCATACCCGCGAAGCGACAAGTCGAGGCGCGCAAAGGCGACTCAAATCCTATAGTGCGGGCTATCCAAGGAGGAGTTGAACCGAGTCGGACCCTTCATCAGCACAAGAGATCTCTGGACGAGGCTGATCGAGTTACACGAAGGATTGGATCAAGCTAAGGTTTGCAAACGTGATTTGTTGTTCAATAAATTGTACACACTAAAAATGCAGGAACACGAGACGGCAACACAATTGCACGCCCGCGTCCAGGACATCGTCAACAACCTACACGCAATCGGGCAAAAGGTCGAAAACCACGACCTTATAAGGTATGTTCTAAACTCTTTTCCGAGGACTACCTTGTGGGCATCCATGGTCGACGCCTACAAGGTTTCCAAGGACCTTTCTAAAGTTAGAATAGACGAATTATTTTCTGATTTCGAATTACATGAGCAGTCAACTCAAACAGAGGGGTATAGCCTTGTTTGCGAGTTCAAAGAAGAAGAAAATCGCAAGCCACCACCAACCGAGGGGAAGGCGAATCCGAAGAAGAAGTTGACCGAGTCGATCACCGAACTAATGAACCTAGCTCGAAGGATAGACAAGGGACGAAAGCGAACCACGACTCGACCCAACCAAGGTAAGCCTAAAAGTTCTAATATTAGGTGTTATGAGTGTAACAGGCTTGGACATATCAAGTCCGAGTGCCCCAAGCTCAACCACCAAGCACCTAAGCACAAGAAGGCCCTCAACGCGACATGGGAAGAAGCGTCATCCGAAGAAGACGAAGACCACGTCTTCATGGCGAAATCAATTGAGTCAGACACGGAGACCGAACCTGAACTTGAGTCAGAACCTGAGGATGACTCAGACTACGAAGCTACCTTCAAGTCAAGCCACGGATACGCATCCGGTTCAAAAGATACCCTTAAAGTAAGTCGAACTTTATTTAATACTTTACAAATTACGGTTAGGTTTTTGTCTAGGAAATTAGTTAAATCCGAGTCCAAGGTCGAGACCCTGGTTGAGGAGGTCAAACTCCTCAAACACAAGGTCTCCCTAACCTCTTCGACTAGTCGAGTTCAAGAGAAGGACTCAACTCGGGTTGAAAAACTCGAAGTTGAGAACTCACTCTTGAAAAGTCAAGTCGAAGA
Organism: Wurfbainia villosa; assembly: GCA_025175895.1. Taxonomy (NCBI): domain Eukaryota; kingdom Viridiplantae; phylum Streptophyta; class Magnoliopsida; order Zingiberales; family Zingiberaceae; genus Wurfbainia; species Wurfbainia villosa. The sequence goes on from CM046008.1 coordinate 5,890,785, forward strand.
TCTTAGGAACACGTTGAAAAGGTTCACTTCGGGATCCAAAGGACTTGACCTCCTACTTGGATCTCAAAGGGCCGTGTACAATAAGGCTGGACTAGGGTTTAACTCAAACACGACTAATAGGTCATATATGGCGATTGTAAGTCGACATAGGAAACATGTCCAAGCATGGGTCCCTAAGAACCTTTTGATTTCAACTCTAGGATCCAACCCGTACTGGATTTCCAAGGACCAAATCCACTATGTGGATAGACTGAACCGATTCAACGGTCTAGGGGGAGCCAGTACAAAACATGTTTGTGCTTTAACTTAGAAATTGCATGTTTTAACTTAGAAATTGCATGTTTTAACTTAGAAAGTTTGTGCTTTAACTTAGAAATTGCATGCTTTAACTTAGAAAGTTTGTGCTTTAAAACTTGTGAACTCACTTAGAACACGAACATAACCAACTAAAATTCTTGGAAAAGATTAAGCCTCGGGGAGCCTCTTTTCAAAAACATAACCAACTAAAATTCTTCGAAAAGATTGAGCCTCGGGGAGCCTCTTTTCAAAACTGACCAGTTAGACTAGGAAATAGTCTTAGGTGAGTCAAGTCATCATTTTCTTGAAAATGGCTTTGTCTAAGGAAGTGGTCGATGATCCGATAAAAGAAGGCCTCTGTGCCTCGCCACGACCTGGAAGCCATGATCTTGAAAAGGTAAACTTGACAAGCCTAGGGTCAAATCCAAATCTAACATAAAATTACTTGAACCTAAATCCACTTAATCAACTTAATTGGAAGTCATCTCACAAAAATCACATAAGTATAACATGCTTGATCATATAGACACAAGTGAGATGACCTAGGTTTAACAACTTACAACCATTTTTTTAAAAAAAAAATCTAACATCCAATCCAACCACCTTGTGTGTAGGATCAATGGATGTTGGACAGCGGTTGCTCCCGACACATGACCGGGGATCAACTCAAATTCACGAAGCTTCGATTCAAACGACAAGGATCGGTAGCCTTTGGGAATAACGGCAAGCTCAAAATCATCGGATCAGGTGATATCGAGCTTAACTCGAATTTTGTTATTAAAAATGTATTACTTGTAGAGAATTTTGAATATAACCTGCTTAGCGTAAGCTAATTATGTGACAATAACTATAAGGTCATATTTTTAGAAAATGAATGTGTAATTAAAACAAATAAAACAGTTAAAACAATACTCAAAGGAACTAGGACAAATAACATTTATACAATTAACTTAATCAAATCCTCAGCCAAATGTCTTATGACACAGGAAGAGGAATCATGGTTGTGGCACCGACTACTCGGTCACTCGCACCCAAGACTCGTCCACAAGATGAGTCAGAGTGGCTTAGTCAGAGGCTTACCCAACCTCAACAATTTGGTTAATAAAATCTGTAATGCTTGTCAACAAGGAAAACAACCTAGGACACAACACAAGTTAACTAACCAAGAACGAACCTCAAGTGCACTTGAGCTCCTGCATATGGATCTACTCGATTCACATGGATCCAAGTCACTCAATAGAAGTCAATATTGCTTAGTCATAATTGACGACTACTCCAGGTTTACCTGGGTTAGGTTCATCAAACATAAAAATGATACCCTAGATCAATTAATCAATCTATTCAAATTAATTGAGAATCAAAAAGACCTTAAGGTTAAAAGACTTAGAAGCGATCATGGTGGTGAATTCGAAAATCAAAGGATCAGAACCTAAGCGGATACCACCATGAATTCTCTTTCCCTATGACCCTCAACAAAATGGCCTAGTGGAGCGGAAAAACCGAACTCTACAAGAAGCCGCTAGGACCATGTTGAACAAATACGACCTACGATAGGTTTTGAGAAGCGGTGCTTAGCACGGCTGTATGTCGAGAATAGGATCCTTATGGTAAAGAGGCACCTTAAGACCTCCTACGAGATTTATCACAATAAAGTGCCCAACATCAAGTACTTTAGGTATTTAGATGTAAGGTACATATCTTAAACACCAAGAACCACCTAGGGAAATTCAAATCCAAAACTTCCTGGAATCTTCTTAGGATACTCAACCACGAGTAGGGCCTATAGGGTATATAACCACGATACCCTTAAAGTCGAAGAGACTATTAATGTAGTGTTCGATGAAGTACCAACCTACAAAACCCTTAATGACCCCAAGTGTTGAGCCGCGATGCCAAACTCATCTCCGACCACGAGATCGAGTCTAATCCACATCAACCAACTTCTCTTGTCGACCAAGTGACAAGTGATCCGAGTCAAACTAGTGTTCAACCAAGTCACCCCATTGATCAAGCATTAGGTGACACAAACCCAACCCAATCTAGGATTCAGACTAACCACCCTATCGATCAAGTGATAGGAGATCCTAATCTAGGAGTTCGAACTAGAGCATCCTATAGGAACCTTAGTCAAATTTCCTTAATTTCAAAGATAGAACCCAAATCAATTGAACAAGCTCTTCTTGATCCCGATTGGATTATTGCAATGCAAGAAGAGCTAGCTCAATTTACTAGGAATGAAGTGTGGGAATTAGTACCACCACCTAAAGACAAAACGATAATTGGAACAAGGTGGGTGTTTCGAAATAAGCTTGATGATAAAGGTGAAGTAGTTAGAAACAAGGCTAGGTTAGTCGTCAAAGGGTTTAGTCAAGTCGAAGGCTTAGATTACGACGAAACCTATGCCCCAGTAGCTAGACTTGAATCCATTCGAATGTTGCTAGCTTATGCCTCACATCGAGGATTTAAGCTATTTCAAATGGATGTTAAGTCGGCATTCCTAAATGGATACATTAAAGAAGAAGTTTATGTTAGCCAACCCCCCGGATTCGAAAATCTAGATAAACCCGATCATGTTCTAAAACTTAAGAAAGCTCTCTATGGACTTAAACAAGCTCCTCGAGCTTGGTACGAGAGACTTTCAATCCATCTTAAGTCAAAAGGGTTTAACCAAGGCTTAGTTGACCCAACTCTCTTCGTAAAAACCTTAGGTAAAGAAATATTCATAGCTCAAATTTACGTAGACGATATAATTTTTGGAACCTCTAACTCAGCCTTACTAAACAAGTTCGTTTCACTCATGGAAAGGGAGTTCGAAATGAACTTGGTAGGCGAGTTAAGTTTCTTTTTAGGTCTACAAATTAAACAAACTAAGGATGGTATATACCTATATCAACAAAAATACACTAAGGAGTTAATTAAAAGATTTGGAATGCAAGATGCTAAAGTAATAAACACCCCAATGACGATTAATGTTAACATAGGAGAAGACCTAGAAAGTAAGTCCATTGACTTAAAGTACTATAGGAGCGCGATAGGAAGTCTCCTATACTTAACTGCGAGTCGACCCGACATCCTATTCATAGTAAGTATGTGCGCCAGGTTTCAAACCTGTGCTAAGGAGTCTCACCTAACCCTAATTAAGCGTATCCTTAGATATCTAAAGGGTACACTTAATGTCGGTATTTGGTATCCTAGATCTACCGAGTTTGAACTAGCCGGCTACTCCGATTTGGACTATGCCGGTAGTAAGCTCGATAGAAAGAGCACGAGTGGTTGTTGTCAACTTCTCGGCTCGAGTCTAGTGAGTTGGTGCGAGGAAGCAACACTGTGTTGCTTTATCTACCACCCGAATACATCGCGATGGGTGAGTGTGTCTCGACTTCTTTGGATGAAGCACACTCTCATATTGTAAGTTAGACTTTACGAATACTAAACTTCACGTAGATAACATTAGTTCAATTAATCTTACAAAGAATCCGATATGTCACTCTAGGACCAAACATATAGAGGTCAAACACCATTTCATTCGAGAACGGAGCCATACAACTCGAATACGTCGAATCAAGTCCAACTTGGCGGACCTATTTACTAAACCCCTACCCGGGTAATTTAGTCTATTAAGACGAAAATTGGGCATGTGCGTAATAGAATAGGTACTTGCAAATTATATGTTCTTACTACTATTTCTTTAATTTCATTTTTATGTAACTAGTATAGGACATACCTTAGATATCATGCACCTATAGATTTAAGGAGCCAGTACATCTCACAACACATAGGACTAATGTGTTTGTGTACTTAGCCACGTAGATGGGCGTGAGATGTTAGGACCTTACTCCTGGTTCCAGATGTAGAGCTAGTGCATCGCCATGAACCATGGAGTATAATCATACATACTAACCGACTCTGACCAGGACTGATTGATCTTTCATATCAATCAAGCTAAATATGAGTCGAACATTTTATAGATGAACTTATTTTTAGTATATTATTTTAAAAATAATGTGGAACATGCTTGGACTTTAAAATTAATACTTATTCCACACACACCCTCACTTTTTTCGATATATGGCAAAAGGGGGAGAAAAAGACCAAAGTTAAGGGATCGGCCAAAGTTAAGGGATCAGCCAAAGTTAAGAAATCGGCCAAAGTTAAGGGATCAATTTTTTTATGGCCAAGGCTTACTTAACTTTAAGTTAACAAAACAAGTTAAGGGAATTCTTAACTTACAAGTTAAGGGAATTCTTAACTTAAACATATTTAGTTAACTTGTTTTAAGGGAATTCTTAACTTAAACATATTTAGTTAACTTGTTTTTGTTAACAAATAATTTACTTAACTTTAAGTTAACTTGTTAACAAAACGAAAATAAAGGCCAAGGTTAAGAAATCATTTTCTTAACTTAAAACTTATTTTAAATACTATGGCCAATATTAAGTAATTTCGGTTACTTAATTCTTTTTTAGTAGCAAATATCAAGGGGGAGAGTTAAAACTCTTTCTCAAGTACTCACCTTGATCGAGGAGGATTCCTCAAGGGGGAGCACTTGAAAAAGAGTTTTTATATACTCCTGCTCATTCATGCATATCTCTTACTCATTTTACTTAATGCACTTAATTTGTCTTTCTTAACTTTGTATGTGGGTTTGCCATAAATCAAAAAAGAGGAGATTGTTGGTGCAGTAGGCACCTAAGTCGAACACAGGTTTTGATTATAGCAACGATACAAAAATTAAGCTCATATCGTTATCTCACGAAATCGAGTGTGCGAAGATTGATATAGCTGGAGCTGAAGGCTAGCGACACCCGGAGGAAGCCGCGGTGGTCGGGCGGCACTCGAGTTACTTCGGAGGGAGCCGAAGGAATAGAGTGGAAGGCCGGAAGCAAAAGTGACACGTAAGTATCGAGGTAAGCTCATGTGTGCGAGCGTAAGTGAGGTCGTATCCTCTTTACGGGGATAATCTTAAGCGTAGATCTGACCAAAGACATCTTATAGATGGTCTAGGTCGAGATCGGATGGTCGACAACCATCGAAATCATGTTTTGTTGAGCTAATGACTTGGAGGACTCATTGCCAAACAATGATCATTGAGAAGAATCGATCAATGTTGATGCTTCCATCGATCGATGATGGCCATCGATCGGTGATGGTCAATGATCAGATTCGAGGAGTCAAGGCTTATCACCCCATTTCAAGGAGATTGGTGCTCAATTTTGATTGGCTAGGGTTCCTCTCGAAAAGGGGCTCAAAGGCTATAAAAGGAAGGCCAAACCTAGGGTTTCATCAACAATTCTAAGTGCTCAAAAGCTTCCGCAATGCTGCGACTCTCTGACGACTCTACGACAACGAAGTGCTGCCAACAACCCTAGCTTAAGGTCTTTCTTTTTAGTTGTTGGTATAATCCTTGTTATTGTTTTCAATATTATAATTCTTTTACTCGAGGTTTTTCTATCGTTGCATTTTACTTTAATAGAAGAGAGGGTTTGTCTCTCTATCATTTTGCTTCGAAAGTTTTTTTTGTAATCGTCAAACTCCTACCTCCAACGAGGAGGAGTGTTTTAGTGAATTGCCCTCCGTACACGGTCTAGGACCGTTAGGGCCTTGGAGTAGTAGCCGAAGGCTACGAACCAAGTAAAAAATAAACTTGTCTCTTTTTGTTTCATTTACTTTTCCGCTGCACTCAATTCTTTTGATACGAACTCGAAGAAAAAGGTTTTTCGCTATTCACCCCCCCTCTAGCGAACCACATCGATCCAACACCTACTTTTACGCAAACCTGAGAGAAGATAAAATAGTCATTGTGCCCTCATCCAAGTGCGTCCATTTTAGTAGTTGCACTCTATATCTGCACGAATCCGTTCTAGCCGTCAACTCCCTTTAATCACACAACCATTGTAATCGTTTAGACGAAACACCATATATAACCACCACCCTTAATATTTGTAACTATCAAATCTAAGGAGGCATAATGTTGTGACCCACTCTTCTACTGTATTTGGTCGAGCCCCGTGGGTCAAGAGGATTGGTCCCAAGTCAACGTGACTTTAGGCCGCCTCACAAGCTAACATGTATATTATGTTGAGCAAATATCCTTTAAGCCACATGGACCAACACTCTCCCTCCATGTCATTTTCATCTTCAATTCCTGTACATAGTAGTTTCTACTATAAAGCACAAGGCGAGGTCTCATTGTGTCACTAAAGGTTCCTAATTCACAAAGTGAAATAGGTTTATCTTAAGTTAGTCGAGCTGTCCAGTTAGACTTTTTGAAGTTATTAAATTTGAACCATGTAAAAGTTCTTGTAATCTTATTATTTCTATGCTACACAACTAGATTATTTTGAACACTGTATATAAGGTTGAACAGTTGGTATGAAAACCAAACAAACTGAATAGATAAAAAATCAATTAATTTGATTAATTGGAATCTGAATTTTCATTATTAGTTGATTAATATTTCACATCAATCAATTAAAGATAAATAGTCAAGTTTGTTGGTGCAATAATGCTCCAAGCATTTATATATTTTGATGTTTAGATAATCATTTATGGTTAGGTAATATTTATGATATAACTATGAATGTGTTAAGTGACAGGAAAATTCAAGTGTGAAGACTTGGTAAAGAGAAGTCCAAGTATGAATCTTAGCAAGAAAAGTCTAAAGGAAGGTCTTGGCAGCATAAGTTCAAGCATGTAGTCTTGGCGGCGTAAAGTCCAAATGGACCTTGACAAAGGAAGTCCAAATGCAAGGTCTTGGCAGCGTAAGTCCAAGCATGTATTCTTGGCGGCGTAAAGTCCAAGTGGCTTTGGCAAAGAAGAAACCCAAAGCATGACGAAACCGAGGAAAACTCTTGAAGGCAAGGATGAAGGAGTCGTGGACTTGGAGGAATCCCGGAGGCACAAGGTTGATGGAGAAGCTAGAAGACTAAGTCTAGGCTTAGGGTATGGTTTCAAGTATGAATTAATCATACTTGAGGTGTGTCAGTCGACTGTCATGTTATACCAGTCGATTGGTCTCGAGTGTTCAACACTTGAGGATCCGAAAGACTTAAGTAGTCGACTAGGTTTATGCCTCAGTCGACTGGTCGGTAGTCGACTACGGATCCAACTACCGAACATAAACTTGGCAATCGACTGATATATAACACCAGTTGACTGATCTATACAGCTCGGCAAAGGTGCTCACCCTTGGCAGACTTGAACTCGAGTCTAGGAGTCGATCAAGGTCTGGCAGACGACTGTCGCGGGCACAAAATGGCTAATAGCCGACTACTTAGTCGACTAGGGTGATACCAGGCGACTAATGATAATGGCAGTCGACTGATCAAGAAGACGTTGAGCAGTGACTATCGCAAGCAAGCTTCGTCAGAAGTCGTTGGATCTGATCAACAGTAGCAGCAGTCGACTGTTGTCGGCCTCAACGGGAAAAAACATCCATTCTCTATAAATAGAAGCTAGGGAAGCTTAGAGAAGACTAATGCTTTCATTCTAAACGTTCATACTAAGCTCCTCAAGTCTTTCTCTTAGATTTCAAGTGTTCTAACGTCTTCTTCCCAAACTTAAATCCATCATCTTGTAAGAAGAAGAAGAGTGATTGTAAGAAGGCTTCTCCACCTTGGTGTTTGCATCAAAAGGAAGTTTTAGTGAAAGATTGCTAAGGGTGAACCACCTTACGGATTGCCGTGGAGTAGGAGCGTCATCTCCGAATCACGTTAAACACTTTTTGTTAGCATTGCTTTTAGTGTCTTTTGATTTTTAATTGTATTATTGCTCTTGCTTCCGCTAACATCTTATAGAAATCAAAAGATGCTATCACCCCCCCCCCCCCCTAGCTAATCCTCAAAGTTCGACTATTAGATATATTATTCTGATGTCCAAGTTTTATCATCAAGTTGAGAAATCAACTACTTAACTTTCTATTTGGTTTGTCAGTGAGTAGTCAAGCCGAGCAGTTAACTCTCAATTCTCTATTCGATCGAGCAATCAAATTGAGCAATTGACAAATAAATTTTCTGTTTGATTTCTCAATCGAATTAAGCAATTGGTTGATCAAGTTTTTACTTGATTTCTCAATCGAGTAGTTGAGTTAAGCAATCAACTAATAACCTTTTTGTTTCATTTCCATTGAGTCGTCAAGTTAATTACTTAACTGCTCAACCTTCTATTTGGTTTCTCAATCGTGCAGTTGAGTTGAACAATCGATTGACCAATTCTATATTTGATTTCTCAATTGAATAATCTAGTTAAACAATTGACTGTCCAATTTTATTCTCAATTTCTTAGTTAAACAGTGGAGGAGTTGGTGTGTGTACTATGACAAACTTGAGTCTTTTAATGAGTAATAATTAATGAGTTCATGATAAAATATTTTAAAGTGGTGTCAATTTTAGAAACCTACAACTTTCTACCTAAGCTATGAATTTATGTCTAACGGAATATAACATAATTATACTCATGAGTCATGACTATGAGAATGCAAGGAGCCAAAGAGTGCAATGATTTAATGAACTTGTTTGAAGTGTTTTTGAGAAATAAGGTTATGTACTATTTTTTTATGAAGAAAAATGTACAATGTTACCTAGGATAGATTTTTTATGTTTGATGAAGTATCATATCTGAGTAGATATCCAAGGATCACTATACATGTATTTGTATTTTCTTAAATACCAACTCTATATCAAAAGGACCCCCTCAAACATACATCGGTTCCTTGCCTACGGTACATTGTGTATCATGAATGACATGACAAAGTGTTGAGCCTTCACCAACCTACTAGTACTACGATAGTGAAGCCCCAAAACTCACAGCATCCTCTTGAAGGTCATCATCTCTGGCTACATGTGAAGCTACCATCTAATCCTCCTCCATAGCTGGCGAACTGATTGACATGTGGAGAAGATGTGCTCCTATGTTTTCTCCTCTATACCATAAAAACTGCATCTTTAATCATCTAGATAGTCTAACCTGTCTCTAGTGGATTGCCTACACTGTGCTAGCATCCATAGCATAAATGAATGGTTGGGTTGCTGATAAAACTTCCAAACAATTTTTGCCCATGTCTTCTAATTACTTGTTCCCTTAAAGAAGTCATATGCTTGTCTTGTACCCCTGATAGGTTGACTGAACCATATTGCCAACTATTGTTATGTCATATCTGTAGACCCAACTGAAGACAAGATGTTGCCTCATATTTGCAGAAGTCATTTGATGAGGAGTGAGTCTGAATGCTTTGGTTGTCACTCTCATACCCCAACCTATCTAAGGTAAGTGTGGTGGACCCATCTAATCCATAGAGTGTTCTACTTCTCTTGGATCCTCCATAATACCTTTGCTAGTAGTGTAAGGTTCCATGCTTTGAGGTTTCTGATTCCCACTCTCCTTTCCTTTTTTGGCTTACACATCTCAACCCATGCAATAGGTGGGAGTTTAGTAGTCCACATGAAATTTTGGCAGATACTATATATCTTATCAATAATGCCACTAGGTAGAAGAAGAATGGACATCCAAAGTACTCAACTCCTTGTAATACTGAGGAGATCAACTGCACTTTCCCTACATAAGATAGGTGCTTCTAGGCCAAGCCTATATCCTCCGAATTAAAGAGTCTATGAGTGGGCTATAGTTCGTGAACTTTAGCTTTTGTGAAGCAAGTGGAATGCCTAAATATCTGAATGACATATTACCCTCTTGGAATCGGAATCCAATGGGTGCTACCAGCTGTTGTCTAATTGTCATGGATATCTTGCTATATATATGTTGTATTTGGCCAGGTTTGCATGCAAATTAGCCTTCTCTTCAAACTTTGCTTGTTTGTGCCAATTTCAGCTCTGCCTTCAGGCGCCCTACTATTCCATTGGCTCTTGTGACTTTTGAGGACCTCCTCATTGCCACTTAAGCCTTCCTTCTGGGGACCATTCAGGGCTATTGGGGATTTGCTAAATAGCAGAGATTGCATTGTAGTTACTTCGCTCAGTTGTCCAATTTCATCTTGTATTGGTTGTGCTTGTTGTGGTAACTCCCAGTAATGCTAGGTTGTCTGGCACATGCTTCGTGTTCATTTGCTAAGTGGTGACTGTAGGGTTTTCCATCTCACACTGCTCCAGATGATGTCCCAACTTTTGGCAATTTGTGTAGAGTTTCAGCATAGACCCAAAAGTAAGTTGTAGATCCACCTCCCGTCCATCTGGTAGGGTAATAGGGATTTTCTTCAGACAATGGTGATTTCCACTTCCACCAAAACTAGTGCATAGCTAACCCTTTCTTTCTTGAGGGTTATCTATTTGTATACAGTGGTATCCCTAGTTTTCTCAATTTTGTCTTTGTCCAACAATGAATAGGAAGTCCATATATTTGCATCCAAATAGGGATTTGATTCTGCACTTCCGACTAAAAACTGAAGCAAGCAAGCATGTGCTTTAGGTAGAATGGTGACCCATATGTTGTATAGGTTCCTCCTTTTGACATTCGATCTCTTGCCTCCCTGGTCTCAAACTCGAAAACTAACCAAAGCATATGGTGGTTGAACATCCTATGAGGTGTATTCTAGCATTTCATATCTCCTTTAGTGCCTTCCAGTCCGAAAATGGCGGAAAAGCCTGGCCAAGTAGTACCCCATCGACTGTTCTATGGGCTACATGTCTACCTGTTCCAGATGAACCCCTTCCTCCCTCTTGGGGGATTAGTTTCGGTGCCATGTCTATTTCACTATTACGGTTATTTACAAATAGATCTGCCCACCTCCTCGCTTGTGTGCTGGGAGCTTTCTGCTCTTGTTTTTCCTCTTCTTGGCCCCTCCAGCAAGCTTTCTTTTCCACTCAGCTTGGTCTTGGATTCTGGTTTGACGGATTTGTGATTTTATCAGGCTCCAACTTCCCCTTACCCTTCCCCTTCATCCTTCGCTCCTCCCGTTGTTCTCCCGTGATCCGTAGTGGCCGCCACCACTTCCGAACCACCAATTGGACACTGTCCTCTTCAAAACCTTGTCGCCGTTGTTCAGCTTGATGGAAATCTACGAAGCTAAATTTTAGCTTCAAGGAATCAAAAAAATATATAATACGATTTATCTTATTGAATTTCTACGACAATAATAAAATATAATATGAAAAAATAACATAAATATAAGATAATCTGAGTGTAACGAAGTGACCATCATTCCTTATCTTCAAGATCCAAATTGAAGTTCTCTTCCATAGGTTTTTGAGGTGACGATCTCGTAAATTCTTTTTACTGATACAAGAAATCGAAAAAGAATACAATACGATACATTAATGGATCTAATCTTATCCAATTTCTATGGCAATAATAAAACATAATACGAAAATAATGATAAAAATATAAGATAATCTAAGTGCAATGGAGTGATCATCGTTCCTCGTCTTTAAGATCCAAACTGAAGTTCTTACAAAGGAGCAAAGAGTAGATCTTCCATAGATTTCTAGGGTAACGATGTCGTAAACCCTCCTTGCTGACAGGATACAAGGAAACTGTCAGGGTTATCCGCTCCTACGGGGATTATACTCTATATATAAATATCATATCAAATCGTCAATAACGAATCCGTGCTCTAATAGATTCTACATATTAAACTCTCACATCTAGTAATCGAAATTCATGAATTAATAAATAGATCATTTAATCGGATTCGAATTAATACGACACAATCGAACGATTACAATAATCATATATAAATCTACCACCAACACAATTACCACTAGCACCGACAACTTTGCCTTCCTTTCTCAGTTACAATCGCGTTGGCAATGTGTTTTTACAACTCAATGGCCACCATCGTAAAAGAGAATCAATCAATCAAGACTTAGTCAAATCAGAAGAAAGAAGATTAAAAGAGAAATTGTTAATATGACTTAGTCGTATTAGAACAAATCAATCTCTTCTTCGTAAATCTTTCAATTATATATTTTTAAATTAGTCTTGTATTATATGTATAAATATGTCCTGCTACGGGACAATAAGCAATAAGAAGAATCCTTTGTTATTTCTATAATATTACTTTATTAAATTTATCACGGTTTCAGAGGCACGATTTTCTTTTCATTGATTCACGCCGCTACCAAATTAATTTCCCCCTCTCGGCATTGACTTCCGCCATGGTTGCTGCAGCTTGGAGTTTTGGATATGCGTGGTGCTGGCCATCCTCGGCTACATCTCGGACATCATCTATGTCGTCTACGTCATCCTCTGCGCCTCTTCCATCCTTTTATTGATTCGGCGACGGCTACATAGAACAGAGACAAACAATCTCTTCTTTTAGCTCCACCTCTCCTGTTCCTTTGGTGCACAGCCACCCTTTCTCCGCCACTATCTTCCTGCCAAAGCACTGCATCGATTCTGTCGCCATCATCGCCTCGAAAGCTCGAGCAAGAGGAGCACAGCGAATTCTGTTCTTCGGCTTCTTCTCAACCTTGTGCGCCATCGCCGAGGCATCTTCTCAACCTTTCTTCTTTATTAAGGGTTGTCCAGTCTCATAATCTCAAATGTTAGAATCTTCTTCATCATTATGGAAACAAATCAAGCGGCACAATTCTCCTCCTTATCTATAAATATCATATCCTATCTTCTTATTAAACTTACTAATGATAATTATTTACTTTGGAAGATGCAGTTTCAATCGTTACTTCGTGCTCATGATCTACTTGGAATTGTAGATGATACCTCTCTCAAACTCCAAGAAGACGATCCTAATTATGTATTTTGGAGCAAGCAGGATCAACTAATTATGACGTGGATAATTTCATTGCTTAGCGAGCCTATACTTCCTATTATTGTAGGGCTTGACAACTCTCAACAAATATGGAAAACTCTTGCTCGAACTTTTGCATCACACTCTTAAGCGCGAGTGTTTCAACTTCGCATGCAACTACAATCGGTGCAACGAGGAGACAAATCTATCAATGAATATATTCAATCGATCAAAACCATTGCTAATAATCTAAGAGCAATTGGACATTCAGTTTCTGAACCAGATTTGTTAATTCATGTTCTTGCAGGTTTAGAGCCTCAATATGACAATTTTATTCCTAGTGTAACTACTCGTATATATGGAGCAAGTGTCACTTGATACTCTTCATGTCACGCCCCGAGGGAGTCCCCGCCAGACAAAAATTCGACAGTATCTCTCCTATACGGGTGACAATACGAAACTTGCATACATGACCCACACAGCCTACTATACATCGGTCAACACAACCGGAATAAAAACCACACATGCAGGGTATAAATAGGCCTCAGGCCAACAATCAAAGTAAATAACAAAAGTCTACAATATCTAGACTTACCCCTTCTGCCATCTGAGCAAGAATACTCAACTAAAACGAATCGAATAAAAGTATGAATAGAAGTCCATAAGGACATAACAAATATCACCAAAATATCCACAAGTAAATAACCAAAACACAAGTCATACACATTTCTTCTAGTAAAAAACCGAAACCATAAGACCAAAAAAACAAATCCATTTCAACGAGGGGGATTGGCAGCTGGACTCTCCTGGCAATTTCATCCTGAAAAAAAAGATATAAAGCAACGGGGTAAGTACAACGAACTAAGCGGATAATATGTCGATATGCATAGTAAGATATATCTAACAATAATAATTATGCTGGTACAGTCTTCTAATCAATAATAGGAAATGCAAGAAAGAAATGTGGAAAGACTGTACTTACCTGAATCTCCTATTCTGACATAGGAGTATGGGTCATACTAGCAGAAATAAGGTCATCAGACCAAATACAAAAATGTATCTTGTATGCATGTCAATCATATGCAACATCCAAGGCAGGAACCAAAATGCAGCAAACACAATACAAATGTCATCCATGCAATATGCATGTGATGCAAATGACATGGTCACCCCTGACGCCAGTCAGCTGCCTCACACGCGATGGTGAAGCCGAGTGGATAAGGCTATGACAACTGTGCACTCTGCCATCACCGCTCCTGAGTGACCGAGTGGACAGGATGCTGTCGGAGTACACCTATCCTCCTACCCCAAACAGAGTGGGGGAGCAATGCTCTCATCTCCCGGTGTCGTAGACCAGAGGAGGGATCCCTGCCCGCTACCACGCTGCCTCACCGCTACCCATGAGCGGACCAGCGGAGCCTGAAAGAGCTACTGCACACACCTTCCTGATGTACCACTAACCCATTAGTGGCAGCGTGTGCAGATCATGTAACTGGTTGCGGGCTCAACTACAAAGGAACCCCGACCAGCCATCATGCAATCATGCAAGATGGTGCATGACACTAAAGCATGTAACACCAACCAAAATACGTCTCCGAATAATATGCACAAACAAATGGGTACATATCAATGACCTAGGTAAAACATGAAAGGTATATCTAAAAGATAATCAAGTGCATGTATCAAGATAATATCGACTAAGATAGCAATGCATGTATCATGTATGACACAGTGACATACAAGGCAGATAAAATATAAAAATTATTGCAAGCTATAACCAACTAAGCATATCAATATGACAATATATAAAAGATAAGTCAAAATACCCGCCTGATAAAATGCTAAAAAAAAAATGAAATCTTTACGCCCGTGGACCTGCCTCGTGATCGAAACCTGCATAAAACATAATATACTCAGATTATGTTGCCAACCCTAATAGCAAGTCCAAACCTAATGGATTAAACTATCCACCTAAACGATCACTCACTGCCGTATTGAAATATAATTCCTTCCCAAATTAACTTCTAATTTCACAAATTATCTAACTCATTCACAGCCGGCCAAAACCCCAAATTAGCCCATTCACAGCCAATCCAGTCTCTCCTCTCACTCACCGCCACCACAGCAGTGCAAACCTCCAATTTACAGCCCCTAATCGACCACAACTCCGACTCACAGCCGTGCACTGCCCACCCACAGCTGTTCACACCCTTTATAGCCGACTTTGCATGACCACCTCCAACACCAGCTGCACGACCACTTCACAACCCTCTCAACCGGCCAACAATCCACTTCACAGCCCATAACTGAGCCACCCCCTCCTAGCCGACTCAACTCCTGTTCACAGCTGACCACTTCTCCATCCCTCCTGTCAACCTGCCGACCACTACCCATGTCTCACCACAAGACCCTCCAACAAAACCCTACACCGAAATTGAAGAAGAGCAACTACCAAACTAGGTATACCTGCACTTGCTCAGCGGTATTTCCTCGGTGCAGGCCGATCACGCCGACGGAGGCTGGCCGGAGGATGGCCGACACTGACAGAGGAGGGTGCGCGGTGTTGAGCATGGGAGGCTAACCGAGTTGCGGCGAAGAGGGCACCCGCGGCGGCCTGGGCACCGGGAAGGGTGAAAGGTTGCCGGCGCTTGCGGAGGAGTGGTCGACCGCAAGGGCTCGGGCAACGACGTCGGTGACTGCGAGCTACGGTGGAGGCTTGCTACGGCGCGGGGCGGGGGGGGGGGGGGGCGAAAGAGGCGCGGTGGTTCTGTGGTTACGAACGCGAGGAAGAAGAAGACGGCGATCCTGTGGTCGCGGATGCAAGGAAGAGAAGGCTCTCAGGAGAAGAAGAAATCGAACGGCGTCGCGTGGAGAAGGTGTCGCGGAAGAAAAGATGTGGTCGCGAGGGGAAAACCGACAGTGCGGCGCGATCGGGAAAACTAAACCTAGGTTTAGGTATTTAAAACTTTAGGTTAATGTCACCTATTAACTCCCTTAAATAGATACCACCAAAGCTTATTTATTTTATCCCCATAATTATCTCGTACAAGCCCCGTTTAAATCTAGAAAAATTCCGGAAAAATTCCTAAAATTTCCTAAAAATCTCGAAAAAATTCCAGGATTATTTTTCTTAATTTTTGTCCATTTAATTTAGTATTTTAAATTTTTTCATATTTAATATTCTCCCCCACTAATAAAAATTTGGTTCTCAAATTTCTTACTCATATGCATAATGAGTAAAAGATACCACAAGTACTGAAAATATATCTCACGTACCTTAAGTAAACAGGTGGGGATATTGAGCTCTGATCTTTTCTTCAAGCTCCCAACTGGTGACAGCCTCGATCTTCTGGGGGTCAACTGAAATGCCTCTACTAGAAACCACATGTCCCAGAAAACCGACAGAGGGTAACCAGAATGCGCACTTACTGAACTTTGCATACAGTCGCTTCTGTCAGAGCCTATCCAAAACAAGCCGAAGATGTTGCGCGTGTTCCTCTTCAGAACGAGAATAAACCAGAATGTCGTCAATAAAGACAATGACGAACCGATCTAGGAAATCCATAAATTCACGGTTCATCAAATCCATGAATACCGTTGGAGCATTGGTAAGCCCAAATGGCATTACCAAAAACTCATAGTGTCCATATATGGTACGAAATGCTGTCTTCTGAATGTCTGAGTCTCTAACCCTTAGTTGATGATATCCGGACCACAGATCAATCTTAGAATATACTGATGTACCTCTGAGCTGATCAAACAAGTCCTCAATATGTGGCAAGGGATATTTATTCTTGATGGTGACGGCGTTCAACTACTTGTAGTCGATGCACAATCTCATCGAACCGTCTTTCTTATTTACCAAGAGAATCGGAGAACCCTAGGGAGATATGCTAGGGCGAATAAAACCTCTGTCTAAAAGCTCCTGGAGCTGGACCTTTAACTTGTCCAACTCTCTCGGGGTCATACGATAAGGAGCTTTCAATGCGGCGGCGTCCACGGAATTAACTCAATCGTGAACTCCACTTACCTTCTGGGAGGCAGGCCCGGTAACTCCTCTGGAAAGGCATCCGGATATTCTCGGACACTAGGAATATCAGTGATCTGAGAGTCACCACTGTCTTCTACATTGATCATAGATAATAGAAAACTCTGGCAACCGTGTAATAAAAGCTTCTGAGCCTGAATCGTAGAAATGGTCGATATGTCATCGTCCCGGATGCCAGTGAAATCCCACGAGGGTTGGTTCGGAGGTCGGAATGTGACCACCCTCGTCTGACAATCAACTGTGGCATGATATGCTGACAGTCAATCCATGCCAAGGATAATGTCAAACTCGACCATGTCCAATACAAATAAATCTACAATAAGTATAACGTTATCGAAATCTAATGGACAACCTCGTACCTCCTGGGTAACATCCAACATATCACCGGACGGTAGGGAGACAATTAATCATTGTGATCTAATAGTAGGTAGTCTACCAATCTCCCTCATAAATGCACGAGAAATAAATGAATGCGAACTGCCAGTATCAATTAGCATAATAGCTGAAAATGCATAAAGTGAAACCGTACCGCGGGAAACGAATTTGTTGGCTCGCTGCACATCCTCTCTAGTAACCGCATGAATCCGCCCAATCTCCGACGGAGGTGGAGGTGATACCGCCACGTGATGGTGTGTTCGGGTCCGAGGTTGATACAAAGATCGCGATCGGCATGCATCGATATGCGTCACAGTCTGAACGATGGCGGGGTTGCGGTGATCTTGAATCGATGAGTGCTGCAGTGTCTTTATGCATGTGGCTAGGGCTGCATCCGATACTGAGGTTCTGAAACAGAGCCCTGTGACATTGTACGAGCACTAGAGTACTCCTGTCCATGCATGCCATATGCGACTCTTGTAGGGGGAGCTGTCCTCTGCTGGCGTTGTGAAGGTTTGGCTGTTTGCCCCCCTCTCTGAGTCCCAAACTGATGAAAGGCTCCTCCTGGATAGAAACCCGGAAGCCACATCTTTGAGCCTTCGAACAATCTCGGCTCAGTGTCGAGTGATTGCAATAATAGCAAATATTGTTCCAAATGCGCTGAGATGGTAGGCTCTCGAGACCCACAACGAGTACAGTATGTGTCACTAGTGGGTGGCCTCCGGTTCTACTGAGAAGACTGGGAGGGTCCAGCTGAAGATCGTCCTGATTTCTGAGGCCGACTGGATGCCCCAGAGTTACTCTGACCCGACTGACTGCAGCCACTTTGTTGTTGTCCAGTAGTATGTGACTGTTGGGTCTGTCCCGTAGTTCGTTCTGTCTGTTTCCTCTTCCTGTCAGAATTAGCTCTCTGTTGAGTTGACTCGATCAACAAAGCTCTATCTAATGCCTCTCGGTAGGAAGAACTGCCAAAACCTGCCATCTTAACCTGAAGATGCTCATCTAGTCCCTGAAAAAATTGAATCATGCACGACCTGTCCTCAGCAACTAACTCTGGACAAAATCTGACTAACCGATTAAATTCTGCATTATACTCCATCATTGTGCGATTATTCTGTCGAAGACTCAGAAAATCCTGACGGCACATCATCTAATATGACTGTGGGAAGTACTGACTCTCAAAGGTCTCCCTGAATCTCACCTGTAATGCTACTCGCCGATAATCGAACGTTGCGTGTCCCACCAGACCTCGACCTCGCCTCATAAATGGAAGGCCGCCAACTCTGCCTTCTCCCACTCAGAGCAAACCATATAGAGGAAAGTACGCTCCATAGTCTCAATCCAAGACTGAGCCACGCTCGGATCAGTCTCTCTACAGAATAATGTGAACCGACTTTTCACCGACTTTTCTAAAATGGGAATTCGAGCTCGTCACGCACCACATCCGTAGTGTGAGTAGTGGTCATCGCAGGTGGCGGAATCGTAGATGGTGTCATTGCATACGCAGGCGACATCGAGTAAGGGCCGGCCGCACCACTTGTGGGCTGCCGAGTATGCAGATAGTAGGCCCTCTACGGGGTGTCGTGTGTAGCAGTAGGTACTAACGGTGGTACATCAGATACCCCAGAAGTGGGTATCTCTAGAGGAGGAACCGTCGGGGACTGAGAACCTATGACACCCACGGCACCATGTGGAAACTGACCCTGATCAACATGCTCACCCTCAGTAGATCTTTTTGGCAACTCCGTCACCAAAGATCTCAATGTCCTCTTGTGTGGGTGTCCTGCACCATGTCTCGGCGCAGGAGCACGCCCACCTCGTCTCATATCTGTTAAATTATTACCAGATGTTACTACGAGTAAAAACATATAAAATTAATCATCATACCTATTTTGCCGCCAGGAGAGGTCCCATCGCCGCCAAATCCCCAAATTGACCTTGTCAATAATACCTCAAATTTTCGAAATATAAAAATCGTCGGAAATCCGTAGAAATCCGAAAATCCTCAGATTGACTCACAAAAACCTGTCAAACGTGGCGAACTCTGAGAAGTTCAAAAACCCCTAGGAGCTCGAAAACCTAGGCGCTCTAATACCAAATATATTGTCACGCACCGGGGGAGTCCCCGCCAGACAAAAATCCGGTAGCATCTCCCTTGTACGGGTGACAATACGAAACTTGCATACATGACCCACACGACCTACTATACATCGGTCAACACGACCGAAACAAAAACCACACATGCAGGGTATAAATAGGCCTCAGGCCAACAATTAAAGTAAATAACAAAAGTCTACAATATCTAGACTTACCCCTTCTGCCATCTGAGCAGGAATACTCAACCAAAATAAATTGAATAAAAGTCCAAATAGAAGTCCATAAGGACATAACAAATATCACCAAAACATCCACAAGTACATAACCAAAACACAAGTCCTACACATTTCTTCTAGTCAAAAACCGAAACCATAAGACCAACAAAACAAATCCATTTCAACAAGGGGGATTGACTGGACTCTCCTGGCAATTTCATCCTGAAAAAAAAAGATATAAAGAAACGGGGTAAGTTCAACGAACTCAGCGGATAATATGTCGATATGCATAGTAAGATATATCTAACAATAATAATTATGTCAGTACAGTCTCCTAATCAATAATAGGAAATGCAAGAAAGAAATGCGGAAAGACTGTACTTACCTGAATCTCCTATTCTGACATAGGAGTATGGGTCATACTAGCAGAAATAAGGTCGTCAGACCAAATACAAAAATGTATCCTGTATGCATGTCAATCATATGCAACATCCAAGGCAGCAACCAAAATGCAGCAAACACAATACAAATGTCATCCATGCAATATGCATGCGATGCAAATGACATGGTCACCCCTGACGCCAGTCAGCCACCTCACACGCGATGGTGAAGCCGAGTGGGTAGGGCTATGACAACTGTGCACTCTGCCATCACCGTTCCTGAGTGACCGAGTGGACAGGATGCTATCGGAGTACACCTATCCTCCTACCCCAAAGAGTAAGGAGCAATGCTCTCATCTCCTGTCGTAGACGGAGGAGAGATCCACCGCCGCTACCACGCCTCACCACTACCCATGAGCGAAAATGAACTCGACAGAGCTACTGCACACACCCTCCTGATGTACCACTAACCCATGAGTGGCAGTGTGTGTAGAACATGTAACTGGCTGCGGGCTCAACTACAAAGGAACTCCGGCCAGCCAGCATGCAATCATACAAGATGGTACATGACACTAAAGCATGTAACACCAACCAAAATACGTCTCCGAATAATATGCATAAACAAATGAGTACATATCAATAATCTAGGTAAAACAGGGAAGGTATAGCTAAAAACTAGTATCAAGATAATATCGACTAAGATAGAAATGCATGTATCTTGTATGGCACGGTGACATACAAGGCAGATAAAATATAAAAATTATTGCTAGCTATAACCAACTAAGCATATCAATATGACAATATCTAAAAGATAAGTCAAAATACCCGCTTGATAAAATGCTCGAAAAAAAATAAAATCTTCACGCCCGTGGACTTGCCTCATGACCAAAACCTGCATAAAACATAATATACTCCGATTATGTTGCCAACCCTAATAGCAAGTCCAAACCTAATGGATTAAACTATCCACCTAAACGATCATTCACTGCCGTATCGAAATATAATTCCTTCCCAAATCAACTCCTAATTCCACAAATTATCTAACCCATTCACAGCCGGCCAAAACCCCAAATTAGCCCATTCACATCCAATCTAGTATCTCCTCTCACTCACCGCCACCACAGTCGTGCAAACCCCCAATTTACAACCCCTAATCAACCACAACTCTGACTCACAGTCGTGCACTGCCCACCCACAATTGTTCACAACCTTTACAGCCGACTTTGCACGACAACCTCCAACACCAGCCGCACGACACCCCCAAATAAAACTTCACAGCCCTCTAAACTGGCCAACACTCCACTTCACAGCCCATAACCGAGCCACCCCCTCCCAGGCGACTCAACCCCTGTTCACAGTCATCCACTTCTCCATCCCTCCTGTCAACCTGCCGACCACTGCCCATGTCTCACCACAAGACCCCCCAACAAAACCCTACACCGAAATTGAAGAAGGGAAACTACAAAACTAGGTATACGGAGGCGCGCGGTGTTGGCGTGGGAGTGTTGTGCGACGAAGAAGGCACCCATGGCGGCCTGGGAACCGGGAAGGGCGAAAGGTTGTCGGTGCTTGCCGAGGAGTTGCCGACCGCAAGGGCTCGGGCGGCACCGTCGGTGACTGTGGGCTGCGGCGGAGGCTTGCCGCCTTGAGGGGAAGAGGCACGTGGTCTGTGGTTGTAAACCGAGGAAGAAGAAGACGGCGATCTTGTGGCGCGGTCACGAGGAAGAAAGGCTCGCGGGAGAAGAAGAAACCGAATGGCGTCGTTTGAAATTGCTAATCTTGAAAATATAATTTTTCATTCATCCGATCATACCTTTTGCATGCGCAATACACTTCATGTTCCTTCAATCACTAAAAATTTACTTTCAGTTCGTCAATTTTCAATTGACAATAATATATTCTTTGAATTTCACCCTCATCATTGTCTTGTGAAGGATCCTGCAATCGGAACGACTCTACTCAAAAGAGAAATTTAAGATGGTCTTTATTACCTTCAACCCACATCCACCAAGGCCTTCATTGGAGAACGCACAAGTAAATCCTCCTGGCATGCACGACTTGGTCATCCATCTCTTCGTCTAGTTCAAGAAATCATCAATAAGTTTAACTTACCAACTTCTTTAGCGTCCCCTTCTCATTCTTGTGAAGCGTGCATGAAAGCAAAGAGTCATAAATTACCTTTTTCTACTTCCTCTCATGTGTCTAGTTTTCCTTTAGAAATAATTCACTCTGATGTGTGGGGATCTACTCATATTCTATCAAATCAAGGTTTTTTTTATTATATAATTTTTATTGATGATTTTAGTAAATTTACGTAGGTCTTTCACATGAAAAGAAAATCTGATATTCTTGATATTTTTTATTGATTTCAAAGGCATGTCGAACATTACTTTGTCCATAAAATACTCTCTCTACACTCTGATTGGGGTGGAGAATATCAAGCGCTTCATCGCTATCTCGACTCCTCAAGCATTTTCCATCGAGTATCATGTCCTCACACTCCTAAACAAAATAGTGTTGGATCGAGAAGCGTCGCTAGAGGAGGGGGTGAATAGCGATCGTAAATCTTTTTGACGTTTTGTTCGAGTAGATAATTAAATGAGAAAGAGTAGCAAAAAATAAAGAGACACGTTTATTTTTACTTGGTTCACAACCCAGCGGTTGCTACTCCAAGGCCCTATCGGTCCTAGACCACGTACGGAGGGCAAAGCACTATAACGTCTCCTCCTCGTTGGAGGTAGGAGACAACGATCACAAAACCGAAAGTACGAGGATGAGGCAACAAGCCTACCTCACCTCGTTACAATTAAAACAAAGAATACAATAAAAATAATTACTTGCTACTGCTGCCGACGAAGGAGATTTGAACTTGTCGTCGCGTCGGCGTTGGAGTGTTGGCGTTGTAGGAGTACTTGAGAATAAACTTGATGTAATTTGGAGTTGGAATCCTCCCCTCCTTTTATAGATTTTGGCCTCTGAATATGTCTCCTCTTTTTTTGGAACAGATCACGAAGTTGTATAATTTTTATCGCGAAGTGGCCGCGTCAAACCTTATCCGTTTTGACCTAGAGCAAAGGCTGATTCGTCGCCATCAGTCGACTGATGAGCATCAGTCGACTTCCCAATGTCCAGCAGTCGACTGCCAGCCTGGCCACTTCCCTACAGTGAGAGGTTAGCTCGGAAAATGATAAATACGACGGTTTCTAACCGTCCAATCTCGACATAGACCTTCCACAAGAAGTCTTAGTCGAATCGCCGCCTACGGTCGTCCCCGTATAGAGGACACGACCTTACCATCTCTCACTCACACGAGCTTACCTCGATACTTACTGTGTCACTTTCACTTTCGGCCTTCCACTCGATTCCTTCGGCTCCCTCCGAAGTCACTCGAGTATTGCCCACTCACCCGGCTTCCTCAGGGTGTCGCTAGCCTTCAGCTCTAGCTTTAGTACTTTTCTGCATACTCGATTTAGCTCGTGAGATAACGATGTAAACTTAACTTTGTGTCTTTGTCATAATCAAAACACAGGTTCGATTATCTGGTGCCCCTGCACCAACAAATAGTTCCGCAGGGAGAAAATATTGTCATATAATTGAAATTGCCTTATCCCTTCTCAATCATGCATCGGTGCCACTTAAATTTTGGGATGATGTTGTCCACACTACAGTTTACCTTATCAATCGTCTACCCATTCCATTGCTTCAACACAAATGTCCTATGGAAAAATTCTTTAATCAACCTCCCAACTCCATGTTCTTACGTATCTTTGGTTGTGCATGTTATCCATGGTTATGACCCTACTCTAAACACAAACTTAATCCTCGTTCTCAACAATGTATTTTCCTTGGTTATAGTAATTTGCACCATAGGTATCATTATCTACATATATCGACAGGATGCATATATATCCCAACATGTTATCTTTCATGAATCTCTATTTCCATTTGCAGCCATAACAAAAGCTCCATCCTCAGGAAATAGTGGTACCTTTATAATATCACCCAATATAACATCAAAGTTTCCGCAAGTCATTTTTCCAACGAGATATGTTGAATCTACAAGAAGAGATGGAATCTTAGGTCTTGCTCCAACATTCTCTAAAAACTCTTCTATACCATCAGATTCACCCCAAGGGTCTACTCCCATAGGAGATTCGTGCAATGACAATATTAGAAGGGACGACATTCAAGAATCTATTCTGTGTCCAATCTCGGAATCCTCGCCAGTCAAAGATAATATGCCTTCTAGCTCTGGATCCTCAGATAATGTAATTCCATTATCAAAATCAACATATCAATCTACTTCATCATCACCAACAAAGAGTGATTCAGAAGATGATGCACCTTGTCGTATACTTTCCTTGAGCAATATCTATGCACGATATCCGCCAAAGACAATCCAACATCTTCTTCCTCATGCTCTCGTGATCTCCTCAAAATTTGTTGAGCCAACTTGTTTTTCACAAGCAAACAAAGATTAAAATTGGCATAATTCAATGACTATAGAATTTGATGCGCTACTTCGCAATGGAACATGGAGCCTAGTTCCGCGTACTCCCTCCATGAATGTAGTGGGATCTAAATGGATATTTCGCCTCAAACATCGAGCTGATAGTTCTCTTGAACGATACAAAGCACGACTAGCAGCGAAAGGATGTAGTCAACAATCAGGTATTGACTTCAATGACATCTTTACCCCAGTTATCAAAATTACATCTGTCAGATTATTATTATCAATAACTATAAGTTCAAACTGGCCTATTCGACAACTAGACGTTTCTAATGTGTTTCTTCATGGTCATATTGAGGAAACTATATTTATGGAGCAACCACCTGGATTCATTCATCCATAATTTTCAACTCATGTTTGTCAACTCAAGAAATCTATATATGGTCTTCGGCAAGCTCCTCGAGTATGGTTTCATCGCTTATCCAACTAGTTACAAGCCCAAGGATTTTCTGGATCAAAAATTGACACTTTCCTATTTTATAAATGCAATGATGGATCAATGATATTCTTTCTTATTTATGTGTGTTGGGTTTCCCCGGCACCGACGTGGATGTGCATTCAAGCATGTTTCGTAAACATGCACAGCGAAAGCAAATAAAATGAGTAATAACTAACTTATTACAACACACACACCACACGCATGCAAGGATACATCAAGTATATACATAATCACTATTTCAAATTTTGTAATAAAGAAACTAATCTAGGTATATCTGACGAATTACATGAAGCAGAAATGACATCAACCTTAGCGACCCTCGTAAGTTTAGCCTATATCTGTATCCATGCCGAGTATCATCGGGATAGCTTCACAAAGCTACGAGCCCCGTCTTCTCACGAGATACTAGTCTCGAGTCGAAGACGTTGTGATTGAGAGACAATCACAATCCGAATCAAATTCAGATCCAAAAATCGAGTTCCACGAACTCGCTTATCGGAAGTGGTTTTCGTCAACCGATTGATGAAACTTTTGTTAAATATGGAAAATTTAAAATAGCAAAATAAATGGACAAAAATTTAGAGAAATAATCCTGGGAATTTTTTGGGAATTTTAGGATTTTTTTCATAATTTTTCTGGATTTAAACGGAGTTCTTATGATATTATATATGGAAAGAGTTAACAGGCTTTTAAAAGGCTTGTTTGGTTTGTCTGTATTGAGGGGTTAATAAATTTTATTAACCTATAGTTTTAAATAGAAAACCTAAGTTTTTCTATTTCCTTTTTCTTTTCCCCGCCGCGCCCGACGCCTCTTCCTCACGCGACGCGACGATTTCTTCTTCCCACCGCAACCAGTAGCCGGTGCCGCCCTCCTTGCCTCTGACCGCCGCACGCCGTATTCCCTTTTTCTGAGCCCTTCTTCCTCGCATCGCCACCCACAGCACTGGTCGTGCCTCGCCCTCATTCTTTTTCCCCTCTTCGCCGTGTCGCCCGAGCCAACCTTGCCGACCTCAGCCGCCCGGGTCCTTGCGTTCGGCCGCTCCTCCGCAAGCGCCGGTAACGCCGCCCTTCCCTGTTTCCATACCACCGATTAAGCCTGTGCCCGCCTTCTCCACTCGCCCCCGTCGCCGTAGATTTCTCCTCCGCGCGAATTGATCAGCGTCGGTGGTCGCCGGAGTAAGGTAAGGGGTCAACTTGTGTTTTGTCTAACCCCTGCGGTATTTTTATGCGATTTGATAGTGGATTGGGTTTGGGCAGTGATTTAGGGCAGCAAGAAAGTTTGCCGGCGAATTGAGCAGTTGGGAGGTTCCAATCGCAGGTATATCTCGAGCTATCTCCTGTTTGTCTGCTGTTTGGTTTTGGTTCGGTTGATGGTGGTTATGGGTGAATATGGTCGGCTGTGAACAGTGTTTGAGCCGGTTGTAAATTGAGTTGGGGATCTGATTTGGAGGAAGGATTGGCTGCTGGTGGAATCCTAGGGCTGGTAAGCACGATTTTGGTGTTATGCGGTTGATCGTATTGTATTCGGTTGATATTGGATGGTTGGATGATATTTTGTGGATTTCGAATAAATTTTGGGCTGTGGGTTGGATCTACTTTCGGTGAGTTAGCTGTGAGGTTTTGTTTGGATGTTGTACACATGATGATAGGGGTTGAGAAATTATATTCGAGTAATTGGACGAAAAGACAGTTATATTAGGTGGAAGGTGATCGAGTTTTTATTAAGCCTTTGGGTTAATTGGTTATGTAAGAAATCAAGTATTCGATTTGTCGGTGGATTGCATTTTGTGCTTAACAATAGTTATGTTGTATGCAGGTTTTGGTCATGAGGCAGGTCCACGGTCGTGACGATTTCATATTTTTTCGGGCATTTTATCAGACGGGTATTTTGACTTATCTCTTAGATATAGTCATGTTGATATGCTAGTTAGTATAGTTTGCAATAATTTTCATGTTTATCTGCTTGCATGCTTTTGTGCTTACTTGATACATGCATTTGATCGGTTTATGGTTATATCTTCCCTGTTTTACTTGGATCATTGATATGTACTTATTGGTTGTGCATATTATTCGGATATGTATTTTAGTTGGTATTACATGCTTTAGTATCATGCACCATCTTGCATGATTGCATGCTGGCTGGACGAGGTTCCTTTATAGTTGAGCCCGCAGCCAGTTACATGGTTTGCACACGCTGCCACTCATGGGTTAGTGGTACATCAGAAGGGTGTGCAGTTGCTCTGTCAGGCTCCGCTGGTCCGCTCATGGGTAGCGATGAGGCAGCGTGGTAGCGGTCAGGGATCCCTCCTCTGGTCTACGACACCGGGAGATGAGAGCTTTGCTCCCCCACTCTGTTTGAGGCAGAAGGATAGGTATACTCCGACAGCATCCTGTCCACTCGGTCACTCAGGAGTAGTGATGGCAGAGTGCACAGTTGTCATAGTCCTACCCACTCGGCTTCACCATCGCGTGTGAGGCGGCTGACTGGCGTCAGGGGGTGACCATGTCATTTGCACCGCATGCATTTTGCATGGATAGCATTTGTATTGTGTTTGCTACATTTTTATTGCTGCCTTGGATGTTGTATATGATTGTCATGCATACAGGATACATATTTGTATATGGTCTGATGATTTTATTTCTTCTAGTATGGCACATGCTCCTATATCAGGGTAGGAGATGCAGGTAAGTACAGTCTTTTTGCATTTCTTTCTTGCATACCCTATATATGAGACTGTACTGGCATGATTGTTATTGTTAGTTATATCTTACTTTGCATATCAACTATATCCGTTGAGTTCTTTGAACTTACCCCGTTGTTCTATATCTATTTCAGAATGAAGCTGTCAGGAGAGTCCAGCTGTCAAACCCCCTCGTCGTGATAGTTTAGTAGTTATTTGATTTATGGATTTGGATTTTGATTAGAAGATATGTTTAGGACTGAAATTGGATTTATGTACTTGTGGATATTTGGTGTCCTTATGGACCTTTATTCGGATTTTTATTCGATTGGATTTGGTTGAGTATTCCTGCCCAGATGGCAGAAGGGGTAGGTTTAGATGTGATATACTTTTGGTTATATCCTTTGATTGTTGGCATGAGGCCTATTTATGACCTGCGTGTGTAGTTTGGATTCCGGTCGTGTTGACCGATGTATAGT
The DNA here is from genome assembly GCA_025175895.1 of Wurfbainia villosa. Classification (NCBI taxonomy): domain Eukaryota; kingdom Viridiplantae; phylum Streptophyta; class Magnoliopsida; order Zingiberales; family Zingiberaceae; genus Wurfbainia; species Wurfbainia villosa. The sequence goes on from CM046008.1 coordinate 5,919,006, forward strand.
GGCCATGTAGTCCTTGTATGCAAGATTGGGTCTGGCGGACTCCTCGGGGCGTGACAACTTCAGTCCACCAAATGGGATTGTCAGAGATCCAATCCCCGACAAGTAGGTCGCCGTCGGAGTGCAAAATGTCAACCAAACGACCTCTCCATGAAGAGGACAACAAGCTATCCAAAACTGGATAGCTTGTGGTGGAGGAGTTGGTGTCGGCCAAAGAATATGGTCGGCTGGTCCTTGGTCACTTGAGCCAAGGGAGGATGGTCGGTGGCTGGTGGTTGGCCGGTGGCAAGGAGGAGGTGGTGACACCAAGGGATTGGGCGACACCAATGGTTGGGCGGCAACACCAAGGAGGAGAAGAAGGAAAAAAATGGCTAGGGTTTCCAAAACCTTGAACCGATTAATTTTTTCGGGATATCTCTCAACCCCGTTATTTATAGAGAACATATCTCTTATCCATTAAGAGACTTTTTCTCAAGACCTCTTCTCTAAAACCTTTTCTCAAGAAATCTTTTCTTAAAGGGTTATTGGTTCACAACCAAAATCTGTTAACCCGCTCCATTAACTTAAGTTAAAATAAACCAAACCTTTTTGGTCTATTTTAAGTTAAAACGAACCGAACCAATTTCGGTTCATTCGTTTAAAACAAACCAAACCCCTTTGATTTATTTTCCACCATATGATTAGAACCAAACCGATTTAGTGCATTTATCATGTCTTCATAAGACTCGGATCATCCACGCTTCCGTTGCTACTGAAACAATTCCATGCTCGCTCTTTGTTTGATCCAACTAAACCAAGTCTCTCTCAATATGAGAATCCTATTCTCAAGCTTGTTTTAAATCCTTCGGATAACACTCATAGTGTGTTGGGTTTCCCCGGCACCGACGTGGGTGTGTGTTCGAACATGTTTCGTAAATATGGACACAGCGGAAGCAAAAAAAAGCAATAAACTAATTTTATTACAACACACACACCACACGCATGGAGGATGCAACAAGTATAGACATAATCTCTATTTTAAATTTTGCAATAAAGGAAATTTATTCTAGTTATACTTGACATATCACGTGTAGTGGGAATAACATCAACCGTAGCAACCCTCGCTAGAATCGCCTCTATACGTATCCACACCGAGTATCTTCGGGATAGCTTCACAAATCCACGAGCCCCGTCTTCGCAATAGTTACTAGCCTCGTGTAGAAGACGTTGTGATCTAAGAGATGATCACAATCCGAATCAAAATTCAGATCTAAAAATAAACTCCACAAACTCGCTTCTCGGAAGCAGTTTTCGTCAACCAATTGACGAAACCTTGGTCTTACACCTATGAGGATTGCCGGAGATCCAATCTATGGCAAGTAGGTCGCTATCGAGCTAAGCGCCGACCAAATGACCTCTCTACAAAGAGAGAAACAAGCTGTTCAAAACTGGACAACTTGTGTTGGTGGAGAAGATGGTCGATCCAATCAATGGTTTGGTCCTTTGTCACGCCGAGTATGCCGTATCGAAAAGCAAACGGACGGCATCTCCCCTGTACGTGGCAACATATCAGGTTAATACAAGGCTCGTAGGCCCACAACAACAATATGATATACACAGATATCAACATATCAAACATACTAAACACAGCGGAAACAATTCAAACAGATCAACAAGATACCAACTGCACTCCGAGTGACTTGACACGACAAGAATCATAATGTAAATCGAATCAAAGACCAAATACATACAATATGTCCATAGTTGGGTAGTAGTGGTGAGTAGCGTGTAAGCGTAAAAAGCTAGCGACTCCTAGGGGCCCCTGCTGCAAGCCACGCTGTCCCTACCCATGAGTAGACAAATGTCGCACACAGGACAATTGCACCTCACACAACCACCTTCTATAGTGGGCGAGTGCTAACACCACTCTGCACAGTGGCCAGGTGCGCATCTCCAGCTACCACCATCCATAGTGGCCGAGCGCGGCACATCCAATGCTCTGCCCTCAACCCTGCTACCACTACCCCGAGTGGCCGGGGAGGCAGGATGACTGACGACCCGTCTCATCCAAGTCGACAGCATGCATGCAAATGTAATGATGCATAGCTCCATACATGTATCCTAGCGACACTCCCTATCCCACGGGGAGTCCTGGTCAACTAAAAGTCAACTATGCAAGGACTACAATCCACAAGACTCTCTCTATCGCATAAAGAGTCATACTCATCTGACAGTCAACCACGCTAAGACCTCTAGTCAGTAGCGATATACAATCAACCGTCCATATAACCATACACAGGCACACAATCCATAATGGATATACCATCGCGCTAGGACCTCTAGTCCATGGTCACATACTGACAACCATACACTTATCTATGCACAGACAACTAGATCCACCATAAATGCACCACTAATACGGATATGATATAACAATCGGCTCCATAATCCAAACCATCACCTAACCCTAGTGATGTAAGACAGTAACCCAATCTGAAGTTACAAAGATAAACCTAACCACTTGTACTTATTGAACATCCATCAGCTAATACGTAATAGGGTTTATAGTTCCTATCCGTGCTAGATAATCAATGAGTAACAGAGTATATATCTCAAAGGTCAAGGCAGTACAAGCATATGATTAAATAAGAGTGGATTTAAGGTAAACAGGTATAAACATAAATCCAAGATCATGCACTAGAATTTGATCAAAACTACCGGACCAGGTAGATATTATCCACCTGATACGAAGCTCGAATCATCCTCACGGCTGTGGATGCGCTTCGTATCCCAAACCTGCACATAATAGCAAACAATGATTAAGTACAAGTATCCAACCAATATACGAACTAGAGACTACATTGTTTCTATATTTGCATCCCCCTCCAAATACGTGTTAACTCCAACTATCCCAATCCGATACACTACATAGATCAATTGAAATATATGGATCTAAACACTACTCACAACCATCCAAGCTGACCTAAATCTCGACTCACTTGCATCCAATCAATTCACACTTACCTTGCCGCCATAGTAGCTCCATCATCCACAGCAACTCACAGCGATACACAAATGCAATCGATCCACTAACAGAAACAACACCCAAACAACCCGTCGGCAGAACATAGATCTACACAAACAACACAGATTTATACCAAATCAACAATACTCCTCCATCACAAATTAACTTCCCATCACAGTTGATATTTCTAGCAATCAGAACACATCAACTGGAACTTCCCAACTCATGCATCAATCGACAACACATGAACAGCAATACCATTACCGTTGATCTATCGGAAAATGCCTCGAACAGAACAGAAAAGGAAACAAAACTTACCGATCAGATCCTCTCCGGCAAACCCTATGATGGCAGCTCACGACAGAAGAAGGCGTCGTCGTTTGCTTTCATCTAGGTCGACGGAGCACAACTTAGAGATGGCGGCATGAACCGAGGGCGACGACGGGAACAGAGGGGCAACTTATTGCTGCTCGCGGTGGCAGATCATCTGGCTGACTGCTGCACATGCTTGACGGCTTGGCAACTGATGAGTCGCTTCAGCGACAGTGCGATGGCAACCCTTGACAGAAGAGAAGAGCTCGATTGAAGGAGTTGGTTGGAGCTCGGTGTGGAATCGGGAGAAAGAGCGGCGGCGACGAGGATGAGGAGGTGCCGGCGACGAGAAGCTGCGCGGTCGAGCGGAGCAAAAGGAATCGGGGATCGCGGGATGGCTAGCTTAGCCACCGACGATGAGGCGACACCCATCGGGTGTGGCGACGGCGAGGAGCTGCGCTCGATCGCAGGCTTGGGAGAAGGCTCGCGACGGAAGAACGGGGCATCGCGCGGTGAAGAGAGGAAGAAGTAAGATCGCGATGAGAAAGGGGATCGAGTTGCGGTGAGGAAGAGAACTGGGCTCACGATAATGAATTCGAGATTTAAAAAAAAAAACCCGACTGATTTAACTTAAGCTAGCTCAGTTTTAACCCACGACTAACCTAGATTAACCCAATCACATTTGGTTCAGCTCAGCCGGTTCAGCCCAAACCTAATTCTATTCCAAATGGATTTAAACCCAATATAGCCCAAGCCCAATCTGACCCATTAGATTGACCCGTTGGATTGACCCATTTCAAACTCATTTCCGAATTAACCCACTAATTAAATCCAATTAATTAAAGGATTAATCAAAAAAAAATTTCCGTATTTTACATTCTCCCCTACTTATAAAAATTTGGTCCCCAAATTTCTGACTTATATACTTGTACGAGATGTCACAATAACCATCTAAAGTATCCGGAGAAAAGTCACACCTCAAGTGACTAAGTGAGTCTTGAGCTCGAATATTATATTTCTAGCTCTTATATACTCTCTCAACATATCAACCATCTATCAAGCATGTACGGTGGAGCTCTATACTCGTAACCGATGGGAGACTTTACTAGAATCGTAAGGTGAATCATGAATCACTATCAGAAATGATATTCAAGGATACTCCATGGATATAATTCCATCAAGCGATCCAACGAAATCCATCTTACGACTTGGAAGAAAATGAGCGGACCTAGCTAATCGATCATCGACTACTCAAATCCAATCAAGTCCTTTCCGAATTCTAGATAATCTCCCAATACAGTCTAACGTACTAGGCTCCCACTTTATCACGGTACGTAACCCTACCGATCACAATATTCCACCTTTGCTTGTTGGCATACCCAACATCAAACTACGAAATCAACCGTGTTCTACCTGACGTTCCACCATAAAGGACGTCTCAAACCCACTATTTTCGGATATACTCCGAATAAATCATCACTCTCGAATGAAGAGTCTCCTGAAACACTCTTCTTAAAGCGAATGCAACTCTGTAACCCACTATTCTCCTCGGAAACGGAGAATTACTTTCTCACAAGAGAAACCAATCTACTGTTCCAAAATTTATTATATCACCCAGGCTCGATAGTAGCGGGCGACTATAATGACAAATCTCGCTGGTTTCTCAACCAGCATACACATAATATACGTCTCATTCCACTGCATCGGGATCACTCCTAATCCCTGACATGATACATCTATGTACAATACTCTTCCATCCATATTGGACAGATTAATTAACACTGACCCAAAAGTCAGTCATCTTCTAGGCCCTGAAATCTAGGTTCACAACTTCCGACCAGGTGATTTCCATCACCTTCTTGGTCTAACAAATCAGCGGTATAGTATTGCTAGAACATCCTATCCTCATCTATGGTAAATACCAAATCAATCTAGGGAAACATAACTTCCCTTAAGATCGTGAATATATCTCAAAAATATATCATCCACAGATAAGATGACAATCGATCCCAAATACTCCAAGAGTACTTGATTCCTCAAATCCATGAACGACTAAATCGTCAATAAGTCTAACAACATTATCAACATCTCCTAAAATTCATACCAAGTATGAAATGTCATCTTCTACACACCTGCATCCTTTTTACTCCAAGCTGATGATAGCTCAATCATCACTGACAATGATAATTGTATGACACTAAGTCACTACCAGATCAACCCTCCAATCGTAGATCAACCCTAGGATATACGCAGGTGTCCTTTAAGCGATCTAAGCAGGATCATCTATCCCCAACGAAGGATATTCATTCTCAACTACTGTATTCCATCATCGATAACCGATGTATAACCCCAAAGGTTCATCTCTCTTCTAACAAAGAGTTCTGGATCCTCTCCATAGAAATCCTAAGACAAATAAATCTCCCATAGTGTTTAGCAACACTGATACCAATAAAATCATCTCCCGGTATGAGGTCCCCAATATCAGGACTATTCCCGAAATCACCTCAATCGCTTACTCCACTTACCCATGCAGTGGCAAGCTCGAGAGTTCATCCAAAAATATATCTAAATACTCTCGAATTAAACGTACATACGAGAGTCCTAGTATACAAAAGCTCTATAAATCAAACTATCCGTAAGGATATGTCTATAGTGGAGGTATGACTAGCAAAGGCTAAGGGTATCCCTTGACTTCTTGATTGTTGATCAATATCTCACCTGACGGTAGAGAAAATCACCAACCCACAAGTCGATAGGAACCCTTCGAACCCTATCCAAGAATGTTCTAGACAAAGATACCTGTAAATTACTAGTATCTCTCGATATATCCGCAAATAGGATAATCTAAAGTAATACCCCGAAGGAACGATCCTTCGGTCTTCTATACTTCTTCTCGAGTAATCATGTAAACTTGTCCAACATACATTGCGACTACCGAGCTCATGTAGATGCCAAGACTATAGGCGAAATCAGCTAACTTTGGAGCAGGTACAACTGAAACAACTGCAATGGAGATGGTAAACATTGTTGTACTAGCAAGGGTACAGGGCAGTAAAATATCAAGAATCGCCAACATCGTAGTAGCACGATCCAACTCTGTGAAAGGTATAGCTGCAACTGGAGAATACTGTGTAGATACGACCATCATCGTAAATCTCTCCTTTGCATAAAGCATAACCACGTCTGGGAAGGTAACAGTTGTCGTCGTCTGGGTCTTCTGAGATGTCTTCGGCTGATACTGCTGAGTAACTCGCTTCTTCCGGATGAAAGTATCAAAGAGCTCCAACTATATCTGAGGTAGTAGATCTCTACTGATGTGATAATCTAATCTGCTGTGATAACTCGGCTTTCGAGGTTGTGGATCGTCCGCTCGAAAGCATCATCCATAGTCTTCAACTGAGTCTTCAAAGTACATACTCTCCTCGTAGATACCGGCTGCTTATAGTAGAAACAGATACAATGGTCCATCGGATAATCTGGCTCTGTGTCTCGTCGTAACCCGCACTGCACACACATAATCTCCTTTCGGAGTCTTTCCTCTGAGTTCGCTGATAAACATGGGAAGCTGCTGACAATCTGCAATCGGTCTTCTATGATCGAAAAACTCTCCAATAATCGCTCGTGACTCATGACTTTAATCTTGCTCCTTTTATCCAACATTTGGAGACTTCGGATTCCAATAATTTGACTTGTAATATATGCTTATCAAATCTCCAACTCTTAAAACACTTGCTACGGAGTCATTTCTATACACATTACTCGGTCTATGCACTTCCGGTAGAATCTAGTAGGAGATCCAAACATCCTGATCAAGATGTCAACCGGTAAACCGTAGGTGGCTTAAGACATATCGATCACATTCTCGAGTTATTAGGTGGTCGTAACCCTCGCAAGTCTAGCGACTATGCATAGTACCTTCGTAACCAAACGATCACCCTACTCGATGCCCAAGAATTCCCTGACAATGAGTCAAAGAAGATGACGTGAGAAAATACTCTCTCATAACATCACTTCACCGTGGCCAAGTGATGTGTGATTAATCGTAGGTTATTTCCTATATCTCCCACCAATTACCAGCTAAATTCGGATAATGGTATTCTTTAATACTACTATCTTCGTATAACCCGAGTCAAGTACTCGAAAAGTACTCCCAATATTATACAACCTAACCTGACCAACTCAGGGATCAAAATCCCTATGATTATCTCCAAACAAATCCTCTACTATCTGCATCAGCAATAGTGTACTCGCTTGTCCATTACCCAATAGGTAATGATCTGACTAACATAATTAGTGAAAATCTTAGGACCGTAATCCTTGATCTCCACAAGAGATTGACTACCTAATCTCTGTTATCTGACTCGGTATCAGTCGGTTCTCAAAGGTAATTACCTTTTCGATAGCAGGTACATATCTAATAACCTTAACATATCATTCCCGTGGTCAACTCAAACCACGGTTACGAATATTGATTAACATACTACAAGTCATGCACTGTTATAAGAAACTAAATGCATAGCCAACAGAAGGATATGTAATAACAATTAACATACCTTAAACCTTGTAGCTCGGAGATGTCTGCAACAGCCAGATCCCAGAACTCACAAAACCAAAATCGAGTAAAGCAAAACTCGATGCCCGAATGAAATAAAATTCGAAAATGGACTTCGCAATCTAGGGCTCTGATACTAATAAAATTGTCACGCCCCGGGAGTATGCCGTGCCGAAAAGCAAACGGACGGCATCTCCCCTGTACGTGGCAACATATCGGGTTAATACAAGGCCCGTAGGCCCACAACAACAATATGATATACACAGATATCAACATATCAAACATACTAAACACAGCGGAAACAATTCAAATAGATCAACAAGATACAAAGACCAACTGTGCACTCCGGAGTGACTTGACACGACAAGAATCATAACAGAAATCGAATCAAAGATCAAATACATACAATATGTCCGTATATCACAAATACGAAAACAATACAGGGAAAAACCCAAACCAACAATCCATAAGGATACAACAACACGGAAAACATATCCATTCGTCCGGTGTGAGATGGGATCAGCTGACGAAGCTCCGAACGTCCAAGGAATCTTCTACATTATGGCGACGAAGCCCAGGTCCGGGTGGTGAGTATAAACTTCGGGGTAATATATAGAAAGTGCATGAACAACATATAAGGATAGATCTACAAGTATACATGTGAAGATCTACGGGTATCTGACATGAGTCCAATAGACATACGATCATATCCAAATCTAATAACAAGTAACTACTGATGAAAGTCATACTCGGTGTATATACTAAACTAATCAACGAACATAAAGTAATGTACCAACGCACTGGCGATGCAGAACGCCATATGCTAGATCATCCCGAGCGGTATACTATAACATAACCATATAACGTACGATCAATACTCGGACAATACTGACGATATGATATGATCACTTGTATAATAACCCGGTCCGTACCACACAATGACAAGATGCTAATCAAATGCATATAACAGTCTGAATAAACGCATGTATCATGCTCAACACAAAGCACTAAATAAAAAGCAAATCGCATGTATCATGATGTACAAGCAAGTGCAACAATCATAGCTCAATCAAATGCAAAGATCTATGTGTATATGTAAAAATATATATCAAATACATGCATACATATATATATAGAATGCATATGCATGGTCATCGTCATGACCCGCCCAACCACGACCCAGAGTGGCTGTGGTGGCACGAAAATGACAACTAGCCCGACTCACCGCCACCACTCTCGAGTGGACCGAGTTGGGTAGTATGACGAGTAGCGATAAGTTTAAAGCTAACTACTCCTAGGGGCCCTCGAAGCACCGTCCCTACCCATGAGTAGACAAACGCCGCACACAGACAATCAGACTCACACAACCACCGCCTATAGTGGGCGAAAAGTGCTAACACCACTGCAGACAAAGGGCCAAAGATCTCCACTACCACTATCCATAGTGCCGAAGACATCCAATGCTCGCCTCAACCTCGCTACCACTACCCCGAGTGGTCGGGAGGTGATGATGACCACCCGCCTCATCCACAAGGGAGACACAACATGCATGCAAATGTAATGATGCATAGCTCCATGTATCCTAGCGACACTCCCTATCCCACTGGGAGTCCCGTCAACTAAAAGTCAACTATGCAAGGACTACAATCCACAAGACTCTCTCTATCGCAAAGAGTCATACTCATCCGATACCAACCACGCTAAGACCTCTAGTCAAGAGCGATATACAATCAACCGTCCATATAACCATACACAGTGCACACAATCCATAATGGATATACCATCGCTTAGGACCTCTAGTCCATGGTCACATCTCGACAACCATACACTTATCTATGCATGCATAACAAGATCCACCATAAATGCACCACTAATACGGATATGATATAACAATCGGCTCCATAATCCAAACCATCACCTAACCCTAGTGATGTAAGACAGTAACCCAATCTGAAGTCACAAAGATAAACCTAACCACTTGTACTTACTGAACATCCATCAGCTAATACGTAATAGGGTTTATAGTTCCTATCCGTGCTAGATAATCAATGAGTAACAGAGTATATATCTCAAAGGTCAAGGCAGTACAAGCATATGATTAAATAAGAGTGGATTTAAGGTAAACAGGTATAAACATAAATCCAAGATCATGCACTAGAATTTGATCAAAACTACCGGACCAGGTAGATATTACCCACCTGATACGAAGCTCGAATCATCCTCACGGCTGTGGATGCGCTTCGTATCCCAAACCTGCACATAATAGCAAACAATGATTAAGTACAAGTATCCAACCAATATACGAACTAGAGACTACATTGTTTCTATATTCGCATCCCCCTCCAAATACGTGTTAACTCCAACTATCCCAATCCGATACACTACATAGATCAATTGAAATATATGGATCTAAACACTACTCACAACCATCCAAGCTGACCTAAATCTCCAACTCACTGCATCCAATCAATTCACACTTACCTTCGATCACTGCCATAGTAGCTCCATCATCCACAGCAACTCACAGCCATACACAAATGCAATCGATCCACTAACAGAAACAACACCCAAACAACCCGTCGGCAGAACATAGATCTACACAAACAACACAGATTTATACCAAATCAACAATACTCCTCCATCACAAATTAACTTCCCATCACAGTTGATATTTCTAGCAATCAGAACACATCAACTGGAACTTCCCAACTCATGCATCAATTGACAACACATAAACAGCAATACCATTACCGCTACCACTTTGATCTATCGAAAAATGCCTTGAACAGAACAAAAAAAGGAAACAAAACTTACCGATCAGATCCTCTCCGGCAAACCCTATGACGGCAGCTCACGACAGAAGAAGGCGTCGTCGTTTGCTTTCATCTAGGTCGATGGAGCACAACTTAGAGATGGCGGCATGAACCGAGGGCGACGACGGAACAGAGGGCAACTTATTGCTCGCGGTGGCAGATCATCCTATCTGCAGATGCTTCGACGGTTTAGCGTGACGAGTCACTTCGACAGGCGATCACGATGGCAACCCTTGACAGAAGAGAAGAGCTCGATTGAAGGAGTTGGTTGGAGCTCGTGTGGAATCGAGAAAGAGCGGCGGCGACGAGGATGAGGAGAGTGCCGAAGTCAGCGTGGTCGAAAGTGAGCAAAAGGAATCGGGATCGCGGATGGCTAGCTTAGCCACCGACGATGAGGCAAAGACTCCATCGGTGGCGACGGGCGAGGAGCCGCGATCGTAGGCTTGGGAGAAGGCTCGCGACGGAAGAACGGGGCATCGCGCGATGAAGAGAGGAAGAAGTAAGATCGCGATGAGAAAGGGGATCGAGCTACGGTGAGGAAGAGAACTGGGCTCACGATAATGAATTCGAGATTTAAAAAAAACCTGACTGATTTAACTTGAGCTAGCTCAGTTTTAACCCACGACTAACCTAGATTAACCCAATCACATTTGGTTCAGCTCAGCCGGTTCAGCCCAAACCTAATTCTATTCCAAATGGATTTAGCCCATTTCCAGCCCAAACCCAATACAGCCCAAGCCCAATACAACCCATTAGATTCAGCCCATTGGATTCAGCCCAATTTCAAACTCATTTCCAGCCCAATTAACCCACTAATTAAATCCAATTAATTAAAGGATTAATCAAATTTTTTTTCCCATATTTTACATCCTTGGTCGTCGGCGACAAGGGAGGATGTCCGAAGGAGTCTCCAGCGGCTGGTGGGTAGCCGGCGGCGAGGAGGAGGAGCTGCTACAGCAAGGTTAGGCGGCAAGGAGAGGAAGAGGAGAAGAGAAGTGGGCGGCAACTCTTAGGGCTTCATTAGGGTTTCCAAAACCCTTAAGCCGTATTTTATAGAGCGTGTTTTTCTTGACCATCAAGAAACCTTCTCCTAGTGGTTATTGGTTCACAACCAAAATCCGTTAACCCGCTCCAATAACTTAAGTTAAAATAAATCAAACTACGTTGGTCTATTTTAAGTTAAAATAAATCAAACCAACTATGGTTCATTCATTTAAAACAAACTAAACCCCTTTGGTTTATTTTCCACCATTTGATTAGAACCAAACCAATTTAGTTCATCCATCATGTCTTCAAAAGACACGACCCATCCACGCTTCCGATGCAACTGAAATCATTTCATGCTCGCTCTATATTTGGTCCAACCAAACCAAGTCTCTCTCTTGGTCTAATAATCTCATTCTCAAGCTCGTTTTAAATCCTTTGGATTACGCTCGTTGTGCGTGTGACCAAATAGGTTCCCGATTTATGTTGGTCATCTATAATTAACCATTAATTATAGAACGATCATGAGTGACACCTAGTAGTACATCATGATCCCCAATTAATCAAAAAATCAACGGTTGATCCCAAAATGCTTCTGAAACCCTTCAACAACTACAGTAAATCGTGCTTCGTTCCCTTCACTCATCTTATACCCACTTGGTTCAGAACATGGTCTATAGTGTCAGTCTCCACTAGACTGACTATGTCACACCTAGCCCAAGTATCATTTCCTCGTCCTGCGGATTCTAGTTACTGCACATGTGTCCAAGAGTACCTTACTCTAAACATGTAATGTTTTGGCCAAAGACTTTAGTAACAATCCGACGAGATGCCAAGGGTATACATCTCCTCGCAAGGAGTGGTGAATCCTTTGTAGGCTATTCAAACACCTTCGAGCACTTCGACCTATACTCAACCATCCCGGGTTCACATCTCCTTAGAGATGCTTGCTTAAGATGTCAAAGAATAAGTCTCCATGACCAAGATGACTTGGATACCACAAGTCAAAGGAACATCACACTTAAGCTGCAATAAGAACTTCATTGACATATCTATATATGTAGAGAATCATATGAAGTTTTATAGCTAGTCATTCCAATGAACTAGTTACCATAACTAGCATCCATGATTAACTTCGGACATCCCAATATCTCCAGCTAGTGAGAAATAGCTGCTTGGATAAACCAAAGAGTATACTCGTGCTAGTCTCAACAGAACTAATGGCGTTCGTATGCATCAATTCATCGACTAGGGATAATTCTAATACATCACAATTACACATGTAGAGACACTCACTAGTTGTGATCTAATCACAAATTCTCTCATGCTGTGAATCGTATTACGGACATCCAGTAAATGAGTTTAAGATCCAATCAAATACATAAAAACATGTATACTCAAATAGTAAATCTTCATTTATCAAATAAATGGTTCAACCATAAGGCGATTGCCTTAGGACATCTCTCATATATCTCTAACATAGTGCGTGTGACCAAATAGGTTTCAGGTTTATGTTGGTCGCCTATAATTAATCATTAATTATAGAAGCGATCATGAGTGACACCTAGTAGTATATCATGATCCCCACCAACAGAAAATCAATGGTTGATCCTAACGCTCAAAACCCTTCAATAGCTACAATGAATCATGTTTCATTCCTTTCACTCATCTTATATCCACTTGGTTCAGGACATGGTCTATTGTGTCAGTTCCCACTAGGCTGACTACATCACACCTAGCCCAAGTATTACTTCCTCGTCCTCCAGATTCTAGTTACTGCACATGCATCCAAAAGTACCATACTCTAAACATGTAATGCTTTGGCCAAAGACTTTAGTAACAATACGATAAGAGGTCATAGGGTATACATCTCCTCGCAAGGAGCAGTGAATCATCTGTAGGCTATTCAAACACCTTTGACCACTTCGACTTATACTCAATCATCCTGGGTCCACATCTCCTCGGAGATGCTTGCTTAAGATGTCAAAGCATAAGTCTCCATGACCAAGTTGACTTGAATATCGCAAGTTGAAGAAACATCGCACTTAAGCTGTAGTAAGAACTTTATTGACATATCCATATATGTAGAGAACCATATGAAGTCTTACAACTAGTCACTCCAATGAACTAGTTACCATAACTAGCATCGACGATTAACTCCGGACATCCCAATGTCTCCAGCCAGTGAGAAACAGCTGCTTGGATAAACCAAGGAGTATACCTCGTGCTAGTCTCGACAGAATTGATGGTGTCCAAATTCATCAATTCATTGACTAGGGATAATTCCAATACATCACAATTACACATGTAGAGATACTCACTAGTTGTGATCTAATCACAAATTTTCTCATCGTGAATCGTATTGGACATTCAAGAAATGAGTTTAAGATCCAATCAAATACATGAAAATATGTATACTCAAATAGTGAATCTTCATTTATTAAATAAATGGTAGAATCATAAGGCGATTGCCTTAGGACATCTCTCATATATCACTAACAATGTGGATGACATCTTAATAACTAGAAATGATTAAAAGGGCATCACAAATTTATTGAGTCTTCTCAGTCAAGAATTTCCTATTCGAGATTTGGGTAATGCTCATTTTTTTCTTGGTATTGAACTTATCCCACATGATGAAGGTTGTCTTCTATCTCAAAGTAAATACATTGCTAGACTTCTTCAAAGAGTTAAAATGGATGGAGCACGTCCGATTTTCACACCAATTGCGATAAATAACTACTCTATACCCTCCCGCTATGATCGATCCTCGATTTATCGAAGCATTGTTGGAGCCCTACAATATGTTACTATCACACGACCCGATATTATGTTTGCTATAAATCATGCTTATAAATTTATTCAGACTCCCACTGAACAAAATTGGGAATGTGTGAAAAGAATCCTGCGTTATTTCAAAGGAACTATTCTACATGATCTTCTAATATATCGTTATTCGTCGCAAGACTTATATGCCTTTAGTGATGCGGATTGGGCAAGTTCTTCCGATGATAGACACTCTACCAGTGGATATGCAATGTTTCTTGGACGAAACCTTATCTCATGGAATTCGAAAAAGCAACACATAGGTTCATGTTCAAGTACTGAGGCTGAATATAAAATTTTAGCTAATACAACATCTAAAATTATTTGGCTTTAATCATTTTTTTCTGAATTATATCTTGAGTCAAAGATAACACCAAAAATTTGGTGTGATAATATTGGAGCAACTTATCTTACAGCAAATTTAATCTTTCATGCTCGTATAAACTCATGTGAAAATTGATTTTCATTTTGTTCGCGAACGAGTTTCAACTAAACAATTAATTGTCTCTTATATCTCTGCGGAAGATCAAATTGTTGATATCTTTACTAAGTCATTATCCAGACAACGCTTCCATAAGCTGACAACCAAACTCAACGTGAGAAATCTCCCGTTGAATTTGTCGGGGGATAAAAGAGAATCAATCAATCAAGACTTAGTCAAATTAGAAGAAAGAAGATAAAAAGAGAAATTGTTAATATGACTTAGTCGTATTAGAACAAATCAATCTCTTCTTTGTAAATCTTTCAATTATATATTTTTAAATTAGTCTTGTATTATATGTATAAATATGTCCTGCTACGGGACAACAAGCAATAAGAAGAATCCTTTGTTATTTCTATAATATCTTCTTTATTAAATTTATCACATCGAACCTGCTCCACCCCGAAACCCCTCTTCTACCACTAGAGAAACGGTTGGCCAAGCCTTAGCTCGCACCCAAGTTCCTCTGTTTGAACAGTAAGAAACAGAGAGTGAACAGAGGAAATTGACGTAGCTTGTCGGTCCTCAGTCTTGTTTCTTCTAGCTCCCTGCTTCCGACTAAGGTTTATCCTTTCTGAGACGATTCTTCGAGCAGTCATTGGTGAGCCAGGGTGACCTTGTCTTCTCCAGCAGCCCAGAAAATTGCAGGTCTTCATTCCATTTTTACACTGCCACAAGGTGTGCTCCCACACCTTTAACCTGCCCTCTGAGCGCACCCACTTCTCAGCTTTCTTCCGTCGCAACAAATCCACGCTTGCTCAATTTTTGTGGTTTATCATAGTTACACTAGTTCGAGTGTAGATAGTCTCTTTAGTTTTATCTTTATCATTTTATTTAGAAAAACATCTTATAAATTTATCTTATTTAGAAATCAAATTGAACACCTTATAATTATAGCGTAGTTTTGAGGGCAGCTACAATAGCTTCCTCTGATGATACAAAAGATTGAAATCCGTAAATCTAACGGCCCCTATCAATCCGTCTTCGGATCATCGTAAGGAAGGTAAATCACTGAGTCTTTGGCCTTCGAGATTAGTAACTAATGCATGGAAGGACGACACTCTCGCATTTACGAGAGATTGATCTGTTATTCTATAATACAACATCGCATAGAATAGCTTCCTCGAAGAAAGAAGATAGAAGGGAGAGTTGGATCACTTTCCATGGTGACTTTTATCGAGGAGAAATAGGTTTGATATTTTTGTATTTTAATTATATATATTTTTTGATATATATAAAATATACTCTAGATAATTTAAATCGAAATAAATTGACTACATATTTTAGTAATTATTAAATATTATCTGATAAATTACAAATAAAAAAATCAAAATATCTCTTTTATGTTCACAGAATTAATTTTTTCGTATCTATAAAATTAATTGAATAAAATATTTTAAAATAAATATAATTATTTACATTCTTGCATATCACAAAATTAACTAAATAATTTATCTTAAATTAAATAACATTCTTAGGTTTCGTTGTGAATATGATCTATAACTCAATAATGTTAATGAAATTAAATACATTACATTTTTATAAAATTAAATATATATCTAATTTTCTATAAAAGGTTGGAATCATCAATCTAGCGATCCCTACCGGCCTGTCTCATGACCATTATGAGAGAGATAAATCACGAAAGGTCCTATGGACCTTAATGTGGTGGCCAAAATGCATGGAGGTCATCTGAATCCAAAAAAAAGCTTTAGATCTCCTCGAATCGACCCACGCGTCATTTCGCAAACACCGCCGTGTCTTAGCCACTACGTCATCCTGTGGGGAACAACTATATATCCAATTTTAATTTATCAATTAGTTGCATAATCAGTCAACTAATAATGACATTTTTCAAATTCTAATAACTGTTAGTGCAATTGGCTCAGGTCACGATTGACCAGACTCGAATTTGACTCGGGTAGTGATTTGATGTTAGTGTTTTGATATTTGATATTGATGTTTGACAATGAGTTGATCATTATTTGACAATGGGTTGACATGAGATTGATCATATGATGGAGAAGTCCAAGTAAGACACTTAGCAATGAAAAGTCCAAGTCTTGGGTACTTTGCATGGAAAGTCCAAGCATGGGTCTTGGCAAGGGAAAGTCCAAGCTTGAGTCTTGGCATTTGGAAAGTCCAACATGGGTTGACATGGAAAATCCAAACATGGGTCTTGGCAAGGGAAAGTCCAAGCTTGAGTCTTGGCAAATGGGAAGTCCAACATGGGATGGCAAGGGAAGTCCAAGGGTTGATATTGGCGGCGTAAAGTCCAAGCGGTAGTCTTAGCAGCATAAGTTCAATAGTTTGGCAGCGTAAAGTCCAAGCGGGAGTCTTAGCAGCATAAGTCCAATGGTTTGGCAGTGTAAAATTTAAGCGTGTGTCTTGGCAGTGTAAGCCCAAATGTACCTTGGCGGTATAGACCACGTTAGCATGACAATAGCCGATGGAAGCGCCTGAAGGCTAACGTATGGATGAACAAGTCATGGATGACTTGAAGGGATCCGATAGGCGTGAGGCTGATGGAGGTGATTAGAAGGCTTAGGTCTAAGCTAAGGGTGGTCTAGCAAGTATGAGGGCATCATACTTAGGGTTAAACCTCATGCTTGAGGTTTGTCGATCGATTATGAACCGCGGGGAGTCAATCAAGGCGCTCAATCGCGGCAATAACCTTAGCGATCGCCAAAGATTGGGCTAATCGATGGCTTGAGCAGCTTGATTGTCATGTATGGCAATGGCCGGTCGAGGTTGAGGCGAGAGAACACTTTGTGAGCGGCATCGTTAGGGCCACGACCTTGGCGATCAATCGATGGGTAATGACAATATCCGTGTATCCGTTGGCTTGAATGCTGACATGGATCAAGTCCGTTGTGAGACAACGGCACTGTTAGCAGTCGACTACCAGGCACAAAATCAGCCTGTTGCAGGTTATAAAAGAAGCTCGAAAGGGAGGATTTAGGAGTGATTTTCTTGGGTGATTTGAAGGGGAATAGTTGATTCTTTCCAGTCCTTCAAGACTAGTCCAAGGCGATCAACAAGCAAGCATCTAAAAGTAATAGTTGTAAAGTTTTCTTTACATTGTTTTGTATATTTCATTTGTAATTGCTTGTATTTCCTTGTATTACTAATGTAATCATTGTACAAGGTTTCTCCGCCTCCGACTTGTTGTCAAAGAGTTATTAGTGGTGTTTGTATCGCTAGGGCTCATTCGAGCCCAACCCGTGGAGTAGGAACCCTAAGGTTTCCAACCACGTTATATCGCGTGTGTTTGTGCTTGTGTATCTTGTTATTTTTATTTGTTATTATTATTTCATTGTGCTAACAAGAGTGTAGACGATCAAGCGTAAACGAATTCCATCAAGCAAACGAACGCGTCATTCACCCCCCCCCCTCTAGCGACGTCCAATTCCTAACAAGTGGTATCAGAGCGAGGTCGCTCTTCAAGGTTTAACAACTAAGGGAGTACGCTAGAGGAAAGAAGATGGAATTTGAAGAAAAATTGGGATGAGACATCAACACCCCAATTCCATACACCTTTTATGGACAAGAAGGGTTTGAGCAATGGAGGGCACGAATGAAGATTGGATGAACCTAGTGAAGGTATTTGAAATTCTAAGAGGTCCAAAAGGTGGATACCTCAAGAAGAAAAGATGGACCGAAGAGCAAATC
The DNA here is from genome assembly GCA_025175895.1 of Wurfbainia villosa. Lineage (NCBI taxonomy): Eukaryota > Viridiplantae > Streptophyta > Magnoliopsida > Zingiberales > Zingiberaceae > Wurfbainia > Wurfbainia villosa. The sequence continues at coordinate 5,937,647 of CM046008.1, forward strand.
CAAGATTTTGAAAGAAATGATAAGGTAACTCAATTAATATTAAATTCATTACCTAACGATATTGTATTTAGGTTAGGTGAATTTCAAGATGTCAAGGAGCTATGGGATAAATTGGCCAAGCTCCATGAAGAACCATCCGTGGCTCAAGTGTTGGTGCAATCGGCCCAGGTCATGATTGACCAAACTCGAATTTGACTCGAACAGTATTTTGATGTTATACAAAACATATGACATGTAATTTTCCTGGGAAGACCAAGTGTGTAGCCTTGGCGGTGAAAGTCCAAGCATGTGCCTTGACATTGGAAGTCCAAGCATGGGGCTTGGCAATGGAAAGTCCAAGCTTGAGTCTTGGCATTTGGTTAGCTTGATAAAGCATTAGCAAGTTCATCGTCTCATGCGGCTCGGGTCCTTGAGTCGGTAAAGGATAGCATTGCGGAAGTCGTGCGCTTGGTGCATCCGAGGGACCGCCGGACGAGGAGCAAATGGAGTGAAGTCAAAGGAAGCAGACTTTAGGGCAAGATGCGAAGGATGACATTACGAAAGTCGTGCGCTTGGTGTATCCGAGGGACATAGCCGAACAAAGAGAGCTTCGGTGAGAGACTCCATGGGAGATGAGAGTTGAGCTTGGTCAAGTGGTTGAGATCGAGTGTGAGATGCTCAAATATTGGTGTTTGAGGTTTTACCCGACGGTCAGATGCTCAAACAAGTGTCTTTTTGAGGTTTTATCCGACACCAGTTAACTGCTATAGATAGCAGTCGACTGATCCAAGTCGAGAGCAATCGACTGGTGTTCGACTGATGGATTTCTGGCCAAACAGTCGACTGCTAGGGTTTGGCAATCGACTGCCACACTATCAGTTGGGGTTTATGGGATAACCTAACTAAGGGACAACCCAAAGCCCAAAGCAAGGTCGTGTGTGGCCAAGCCATGTGTTTTCACAGGGCTAGGGTGTGTGTCATTCTGCTCTAGCTGTCAAATGTCTTCTTTTGACTCCAAAAGTGTGCCATTTTCCCCGTATAATGTTGTCCTGCACACAAAAGTACAACGAGCAGATCTCCGAACCAGAAAATAGAAAATGCATGCAAAATAAAGAAAAATATGCATGAAACAAACATAAAATGAAATGAGATGTGAGCGAAAACTACTCCTAAAATCCTATATGTTTTGCTCACATCAAAGAGGCAGCTAGGAGCATGTTAAATGAATATTCACTTCCTAGTCACTTTTGGACATAAGCAGTTAACACTACCTGTTATACAAAAAATCGAACCCTAATTCATAGATCATTAGGAAAAACACCTCATAACTTTGGTTTGGTAAACCTTAAACAATTAAGCATCTTAGAGTGTTTGGTTGCAAGGTCTACACTCTAAATACTAAAGATCAGTTAGGAAAATTTGTGGCTAAGGTTGACGAGGGTATTCTTATTGGATACTCGATCTAATGTCAGCAAGGCCTATCGGGTTTACAACAAAAGGGCACAACTAGTTGAAGAATCATTAAATGTGGTATTTGAAGAAAATCCACCATCAAGTGTGATACAAAGAGCTAGTGATGACATGTTATTCGAACTTAAAAAACTAAGCATTGAAGAGTCTAATGTTCAAGGGGGAGTTAAAGAAGAATCTGATAATGAGCAAGGCAAAATAGAAGGGTTATCATGTGAGAATATGGTTGGCACAAGTTACATACCAAGATCCACTAATATGAGTTCACATCACCGGACCCTGTTTTGGGCAATATTACTCAAGGAGTGAGAACTCGATCATATTTTAGAAATGAAGGAAGAAGTCAAATACCCTTGATCTCTCAAATTAAGCCAAAGAACATTGATGATGCCTTGCTTGATTCGAATTGGATTTTACATTGCAAGATGAATTATCTCAGTTTGAGAGAAGTCAAGTTTGAGATTTGGTTCCTAGACTCAAAAAAAGTTCAGTTATTGATACAAAATGGGTCTTCAGAAATAAACTTGATGACAAGGGTGTGGTTGTGAGAAACAAGGCTAGGCTGGTTGCTAAGGGTTTCAGTCAAATAGAGGGATTGGATTAAAATGAAACATATGCACCCGTGGCATGATTAGAATCGATTAGAATGATGCTAGCTTTCTTTGCGCACAAAGGGTTTAAGTTATATCAAATCGATGTGAAGTCATCATTTTTGAATGGATTCATTAAGGAAGAAATCTATGTTGAACAACCATCAGGATTTGAAAATTTGAATTTCCAACTCATGTATTCAAACTGAAAAAAGGCCTTGTATGGGTTAAAACAAGCACCTTGTGCTTGGTATGAATGGTTGTCAAATTTCTTAGTGTCTAAAGGATTTCATCGAGGTCAAATTGATCCAACACTATTTCTGAAAAATAATGGAGAAGATACCTTTGTGGCCCAAGTATATGTGGATGGCATCATTTGTGAGTCAACAAATAAGGATTACTTAAATGAGTTTATAAATCACATGGAAAGTGAATTTGAAATGAGTTTGGTTGGTGAACTGACATTCTTCTTAAGTACAAATCAAACAAACTAAAGAGGGAATATACATTTATCAATCAAAATACGCAAAAGAAATATTAAAGAAATTTGGAATGTACAATGAAAAAATCATAACAACTCCCATGGCAACTAACACTAAGATAGATAGTGATCCTAAAGGAAAAGAAGTTGATTCATAATTATATCGTAGTGCTATAGGTAGTCTCTTATATCTCATAGCAAGTAGACCTGATATTCTATTCACTATCAGAATGCGTGCAAGATATCAATCTTGTGCCAAGGAGTCACACTTTAGCGTAGTGAAATGGATACTACGATACTTAAAGGGCACTCAAAAGGTAAGGCTATGGTATCCTAGGACTGAAACTTTTGATTTTGTGGGATATTCCGACTCCAATTATGCTGAATGCAAATTGGATCGGAAGAGTACTAGTGGAGGGTCCCAATTTCTTTGTTCTTCCTTGGTTAGTTGGTCAAGTCGCAAACAAAATTGTGTAGCACTCTCAACAACTAAAGCTGAGTATATTGCTATGGGAGAGTGTGTATGACAATTGTTATAGATGTCTCACACCTTAGAGGATTATGGTCTTACCTACAAAAATATGCTAGTCCTATGTGATAAAGTGAGTGCAATAAACCTGACTAAGAATCCAGTTCATCATTCTAGAACAAAACACAAAAGTCAAATATCACTTCATTAGAGATCATGTAGTTTGAAGAGATGTTGTACTCAATTATGCGGAGTCCAAAGCCAACCTAGCTGACATCTTCATCAAACCACTCCCAGAAAATGAATTTAGTCATCTACGAAGGGAGTTGGTAATGTGTATAGTAGAATGAACTCACTATCATGATCACTTTAAAAGCTAAACAAATTTCACCTTATTACTGCATCTCACAAAAACCTAAGGATTACGTTGATTGTGTATTGGAATGTTTAGATGGGAGTGAGATGCTAGGAATAATTTTCATGTTCATAATGCTTGTTATGATGCATTACTTTGAGAAATAAAGTGGCTTGTGTGCATGAATCATTGATTTGACCAATCATGGGGAGAATCGATACATAATTCATGTGTATTTGGTCCAAAGATCATAGTTGGACATTTCCACTCAATAAAAAAGTACAAACCTTATCAAAACATGCAAAATCACATGCTTAACTAAGTTAAAACCAAAAACGCATATAAGCATGACAACCACACAAAATGACACAAGATTTGAGTAAAAACAAAGGTTATCAGGCTTTAACAGGTATAACAATCGATTAGCTTCAGTCACCAATTGATTGATAATTTGACTCCTTGATACAAAATGAGCTGGAATCAAGTGATCATGTCATCAGCCCTCAACCCTATGTGTCAATCGATTGATCATGTACATCAATTGATTGGTTATCTTGCTCGCGGACACAGAACCATGCTAAATCGATTACGCGACTTGACGGTTTCACATCAATCAATTGCTCGAGTCAAGCAATTGATTGATCAATGCACATTTAAAACTCCAAACCCTTACAATCGGTTCAGAAACCCCTTTGTGTCTAATGCTCTCCTTCGCCTTTTCTCATCTCCCTTCTTCTTCGACATCTTTTTTGGTGAACTATTCCCCCAGTAGACCTTAGATCCTCCCTCTCTTTACCGCCCACTGTATTGTCTCTTCCTAGGCTATCAACTTCTTCTCCAATGAGTTTTCTTGCTCCAACAACCTTAGTCCCTCCACTAGGGTTTCGTGAAGTCTCCGATGATCATTGGACACTTTGTTTTCGTGACTATCAAGGGTTCACTCCAAGACCTTCCTCTCTTGCAAATGGCGCCGAAGTAAACCCTAAACCCTAACTCATTTTCATTTTGAATATTACTGAATCCTCACTAATTACTATCATTTGACTTGCATTCAAGCATTGTTGTGCATTTGTCCATTTGCATTGTTGGGATTGCAATTCATGCATCATCTACGTGTATTTAGGACCAAAAGAAGGCCAAATGAGTCCGATGAGGGGTCATCAAGACCCCAATCTATGGTTGATACGCGATTTCCAAATGCTTCCCTTGAGTCCCAATTTCACACCTGAAAATTTCAATTAATTCTAGATCGGTCGCTAGATAACAAATTTTTCCATGACTACTACTTTGATGTCCTTCGCATCATTCAACATTATAAGTTAGAGTCCATTGTCCTATGTGAAAGAGACATCAATATCGATTTGGTCTCTAAATTTTATAATGACCTACGTCCCAGTGGTGACAACCTTAGGTATAGGACTCGTGTAGCTAGTTGAAATATCAACTTCACTCCTATCATTCTCTAGGAGTTTTTGGGATGTTTAACATCCACTAGTGATTTCGTATTCTATCCCACATTACTCGAGATTCTATCCGAGCCTTTTGAGCATATCTTATATTCCTCCATGCATCAACATTTCTATCACAAGCCTTGTCTGCAACCCGACAGTGCTAATCTATTCTCTTCCCTAGAAGTAGTTTCACCTGACAATGTCCTATATAAAGTCATCGTCAATTGTATACTACCCATTGTAACTCGGGTCTCGCCACCATACGACCTCTGCATCTTTTCTTGATGTATGCATTTTGACATACATTGGACATCAACGTGTCTTTAAATATGTTCCACAACAACATTCATTTCATTAAACTAATCCAAGGTAAGGTTCACATGTCATTTGTCCATATCATCATAGAGTGGTTAGCTTCCCTAGGCATTGATGTCTCTCAAGGTAACCTGTGACCAATGATCGCAAAATATGATCGAATCACCACAAGAACCTTCTCTCTGGCTGGCCTTAAACAAGTGGGCTATTCTATGGAATGGGAGGATGGCCACCAAGTCAGGTAAGGGCCAAGACGGTAGGCTGCAAGGGTAGCGGCGAAACTGCCTAGCCAAGTTGGTGATTCCCCAACTCCCATGATCACAGAGGATCCTGAGGAGGACGATGTTATTGATCACCTTGAGTCTTACCTTGAAGATCTTGAGGAATCGATTGATAATCGATTCGATGAGTTAAGGATCACACATCATCATCTGACAACTCAAATGAATGCACACTTTGATGCTCTTGAGAGTCCCCACATCGAGCTCTAGACCAGAAACACATCCATTACGTAGAGCTAGCTCAAGACGTATGAAATGATGCACTCCAAGATGTCGGGACATCCTCCTCCACCACCACCTCCTGATGTTGTTGTTTCTATTGATGATGACACGAGTTCGTTGGATCTTGATAGTGATTAGATTATCATATATTGTAGTTATGTTATGAGATGACTAACTGCCTATATACTTGTCATTTCCTATAAACTTGCTTATGACATTATGTTTTCTTGAATGAAATATAGTTCTTCATATATTTTCTGTTACTCATTCTCCCTGCAGCTTTAAGAGCATGTCCTATTCCCTTATGATTATGCATGGTAGCTGTGATGTAATTGAGAGGTGTCCTAAGGCAATCGCCTTAGAAGTTATTAATAAAATTCATTATTTGAGTGTACATTATCTATGATTTGATTGGATCTTAAACTCATGTACTGAAGTCTACAATACGATGCATAGCATGAGAGAAATTGTGATTGGATCACAATTAGTGGGTATCTCATCATGTGTAAATATGCAAGTATTGAAACTATCCCTAGTCGATGAATTGATGAGATTAGACGTCATCAATTCTGTGAGACTAGTACATGTTATGCTCCTTGGTTTATCCAAGCATTCGATACTCACTAAATGGAAGCATAGGGATGCTGAGAGTGAACATGTGTATGTTAACTAGTTCATTGGAGTGACCTGCTATGAGACTTCATATGGTTCTATATGTCGTTGAAGATCTCATTGCAGCTTGAGTGCGAGTTTTCTTAGACTTGAGGTATTCAAGTCACTTTGATCATGGTGCCTTGTACTTTGACTTCTTCGCAGCCATCTACATAGTAGGTGTAACTCCAAGATGATTGGGTATAAGCCAAAGTGATTGAAGGTGTTTGAATAGCCTATAGGGGATTCACCACTCATAATAAAGGAGATGTATACCCTAGGCCTCTTGTCAGGATTGTTACTCAAAAGTCTCTGGACAGAGCAAGCATGTTAAGAAGATGGTCTTCTTGGGAACATATAGGAGTAACTTGAATCCACAGGACAAGGAAAATAACTTGGGCTAGGTATGACGTAGTCAGCTTAGTGAGGATGAACACAGAGACCATGTCCTAAACCAAGTGGGTATAGGATGAGTGAAAGCAACAAGACACGAACAACTGAAGCTGCTGAAGAGTTCAGAAAATGTTCTGGAGTCGATTTAGACTTTCCGGTCAATTGAGGGTCATGATGTACTACTAGGTGTCACTCATGATCTATTCATAATTAAGGGGTTAATTATGAATGACCAATATAACCGAGAACCTACTGGGTCACACGCACTATGGATGATCTTGACATGTAAAACAAGTCTGAGAATGAGATTCTCATTAAGAGAGGATATGTCTGGTTGGACCAGACTAAGGGGGTGTGAAATGGAGGCTATGGAACCTCCTATGGCCTTGTTGGACTTAGCACGACCATATCACACCTAAACGAAGTCAAACGGACCATACAGAGCCTCACATGACCGTGCCTAACTTGGCACGGGTCGTGCCTGGCTCTGGAGAAAATGGCAAAAGTCTAGGTTGCGCAAAAAGAGACACACGGCTAGGCCATGTGAATCAACATGGCCATGTGAATCCACATGGCTAGGCCATGTAAATCCACAGGGGTGTGTCGCATCTCCGCTGATTTTGGAGATTTTCTCTTATGGAAATTGTTGGGGAATTGATCGTCGCTAGAGGAGGGTGAATAGTGATTACGTCGGATGATGGAATTTGATCATTCGTTTCTACAAATCGTGTTAGTGCAGCGAAAATAATAATAACACGAATAAAATACGACAATCACAAGATCAATACACCAAGATATAACATGGTTCGGAACCTCAAGGTTCCTAATCCATGGGTTGGGCTCGAACGAGCCCTAGCGACGCCAATCACCACTAATAATCAAAATACTCCTTCTCGGAATAATCCGGAGGTGGAGGAAACCTCTTACAACAATTCTTACAACAATAAGAATAAAATACAAGCTAATACAAAGTGAAATACACAAAAGAATACAAAGAATACTTTACAAATGATCTTTTGGAAGCTTGCTTGTTTGGTTGCTTGAGTTGCACTTAGAGACCCTGAATTGCACCAGCAAATCACCCCAAATCGCCCTAAGAAACCATGGCAAAAACCTTCTCTATGAGATGGTTTTATAACCGACATTCAGGCTGGATTTCGCCTAGCAGTCTACTGATCGAGACCATCAGTCGATTGCTCCTGTAGTTGTTGTCTCACAACGGCCCGAGCCATGTTGGATAAGTTCCAACGGATAGGCCATCAGTCGATTGATCATGCATATCAGTTGACTGATCGAGTCATCACTCGACTGTCAAACCCTAACAGTCGACTCGAAAACTTTCTGTTCCCGAAAACTCGACCATCAGTCGACTGCCAGCCATAGCAGTCGACTGCTCAGGCCATCAGTCGACTGCCCAATGCTGGCAGTCGACTGCCAGGCCATTTCCTACAGTCGAACTCCAGTCGACTCCCATCAGTCGACTGAGAATACTATCAGTCGACTGATAACCTCATCCATGAGGTTTTAACACCAAGTATGATGTCCTCATACTTGCTAGACCACTCTTAGTCTATACCTAAGCCTTCTAGCCACCTCCGTCAGCCTCACGCCTATCGGATCCCTCCAAGTCATCCATGACTTGTTCATCTACACGCTAGCCTTTAGATGCTTCCATAAGCTATTGTCAAGCTAACGTGGTCTACACCGTCAAGGCATATTGGTCTTATGCTGCCAAGACTCCCGCTTGGACTTTACGCCGCCAACCATTGGACTTATACTGCCAAGACTCGACCCTTGGACTTTACGCCGCTAATATCACCCCTTGGACTTCCCTTGCCAACCCATGTTTAACTTTCCAATTGCCAAGACTCAATCTTGGACTTTCCCTTGCCAAGACCTATGCTTGGACTTTCCATGCCAAGTACACAAGACTTGGACTTCTCCATCATATGGTCAACCTCATGTCAACCATATAGTCAAACAATGGTCAAACCATCATCAAACATCAAAATACCCCTCGAGTCAAACTCGAGTCCGATCAATCATGACCCGAGTCGATTACACCAATAATCTCCCCAAAACATTATCAAACATCAAAACACTACTCGAGTCCAACTCGAGTCTGGTCAATCGTGACCTGGGCCGATTGCATCAACAATCTCCCCCTTTTTGATGTTTGAGAAAAACCACAAAACCATTGAGTTAGGCTACCTAACTCAAATCTTCTTGTCAATTCTCCCAAATTGGTAATACAATAAATTCTCCTCCTTTTTGACATACATCAAAAAGGTTCTCCTCAAGGAGGTCAATGTCTCATATCCCAATGAGATCTTACAATCTCCCCCTTGGTCCAAAAACATCTATGATGTCTTCACTCTTCCTAGTGATAAGTCTCATATCACTTAAGAGAGGCTTCCTATAAACTCTCCCAATTTCTAAATTGAGCATCTCACATTTCCATTTCTCCCCCTCATGAGGAAGAACACATTCATCATCCCATGATGGATACCTCCCTTTAAAGGCTTGCTCCCCCTTGACCATTGCACCAATAATGTCCTTGGAGAGTCCCTAAGCCTATAGGAACACTAAACCATCAAAATTAAGGGTAAAAGTTCAAACATGAACTCTCACCCACCTTAAAATTGAGTTAGCTTTGGCTAAATCGCCCAAGACTTAGTACGATCGGTGGGTAACACATTACCGATTACATCTCTATGCAACTCTTGTTTATAGGATCAAGACCCACATTTACAAAAGACCTTGAGTTAGCTTTGGCTAAATCGCCCAAGATTTAGTGTAAATGTGATCTTAACCTATCTTTCCAACGATTGGAATATGCCTATAGTTCTACTTGATCCAATTGAGTTTAACTAGTTTTGCTCAATCTAATTGAGCTTACTCTAACCCAAGCGTGATAGGCGGGACCAAGATTGTCCCTCCGCACCCTACCAAGATAATATCGTTGCTCTGCTTTGGTAGATTCAACAACAAATGATCGAGGTAGTGATGGGTATCAAGGCTCGAGGCATTTTGAGTTGATTCGATTATGATCTAATCTAATCGTAATGTGTATCTTATACGCATTTAGGCCTTTATTATCTTATATTAGCATGAATCACATACATACATTCATTATTCTAGCATGCATCATATACATACAAAAAAATTATCCTAGCATGCATCATATACATACAAGCATTATTCTACTAGCATGCATCACATACATACAAGCAAAATCAATTTTATATATATATATATATATAATATCAACATATATATATATAATTAAATGTGATATAGTCATGGCTACTACGATCTTCTCAAGCCAATGAGAAGATCGGACGGTCAACCTAAGGCTAGCGGCTTCTCCAAGCGCTTCCTTTGACCGCCATGTGTCGTCGTCACCCTTCTCGTAATCTCGTCTTCGAGTGGACTTTCCACCGCTCCATTTTGTACATTACAAATATGAAACTCGAGTTACATTCGAGTCTAAAACTATTTACAACTAGAATATCAAAAGAAGAGGTACGACGCGCAGGTCGCATACACTATACAACACGCACAACCACAAAACGACACGCAGGCCGTATTATGAATTACAACACACATAATCCAATCAAATTGGGGTCATTGGGCCATGACAATCACAGAATTATACATAATTCTAAATTATGTATTTTTACAGAAATTTCTATAATTTTTCCTAATTTTTTTTTCAAATTAATGAGTCACCTCTCCGTAACGGTCCCGCTAAGCGGTTTCCGGGCGCGATCGCGGGACAAAGCCCCTTTCGGGGATAGGGGCAGCGCCCATACTCGCAAAATTAACTTTGCGAGTGTCCCTACTGCGATCCTACAGCGACTTAAGTCGCTGTCCCAAAAACCTAAAGCGAGAACTCATTTGTTTGAGATTTTCTCGACGGTTGAAGCCTACAAGTGTCCCAACACTCGTTGCTTCGACTCTTTGAGAAAAATACCCAAAAATTCTATAAAATTAGGAAATTTACAGAAACATATAAATCTGTAATTTTTATATCTAATACAAAAATTACAAAAACGAAACACATACATGCTTCGCACGTGGCTCTGATACCACTGTTGGCCTTTTCCGAGTCGTAAAAACCGCTTTTTGCGTTGCGGAAATCTCGGAATCCCCGGCCACGGATCCGTTCGAAGATATATTAAAATAAAACATGTATGTGCTTACTAAAAACCCTAGATCTACCTTAGATATAAGAGGTGAGATCATTACCCTCGTAGCGACGCCCTTCGCTTATCCCGCTCGTCCAAAAGTTCGCCGGAACTCGAGAGTGTCAAGTGCACACTCCTCTATTGGTATCCACACAAGCAATAGGTGGAGAAAGAGACAAACTTGAGTGTGCTAGCACTCCTAGAAGATCTCGGCAAGATGAGGAAGGAGAGGGAGAGCTTGAGAGGAAGAGCACCAAGGAAGAAGATGATGGAATGAGTAACTCACCAAAATGAATTCATCATCATAACCCTTAAAGTGGCCGGCCACTTCATGGAAGGGGGGTTACATGCATGCATGTAACTCCCATGACCCTTGGTCTTCCTCATGATGTGGCACCAATTGACAAAGTCAATGATGATGTGGAGCATCATCATTGGCCGGCCATGCCAAGTCATCATCATGACATGGCATTTGGTCAAGTCAAACTTGACCTTTCATCTTCCCTCTCAAGTCAAGTCAAACTTGACCTCTAATCTCCCATGGTTGATCAAATCTAACCACTTGACTCAAGTCAATTTAATTTAATGAATCTCTATTCATTTAATTTAAATTGATTTGATGAATCAAATCTAAATTAGACTCATTCAACACTTGAATCAACTTGAGTCTAACTCAATTAGTCTAATTTGGATTACTCTTAATCCAATTTGGTTCATCCCATGAACCTAATCCTCATGATTCATCATATGAACCTAATCTCCATCTAATTGCTCTTATGTGTGTGACCATATAGGTTCTTGTAACATTGGCAATGTCCCTAAACGGATTTAGGAACATAAGCAATGAGCGGTATCTAGCAACACATCATTGCTATCCAAGTTACAAGAATGTTGAGCTCCAACATCACCTTTGTGACTACTAATTGTGACTCTCACAATATGTGACAATGTCCCTCTATCCTTGACATCTAGATTGACCAATCGAGGCATAGACCGTGTCATCCTCGGTACAATCTAAATCTTGATCTCCAAGTAGACTCACTCTAATCAAATGAGCTCAATATCTCATATTGACTCATTTGGGCATGGCCATGCACTTCGTGGTCTCACTCTATCAAGAATATCGATGTCACCCCCATCATATAGGAGGGATAGATTCCATCTACATCACTCACATCCCTCCGCATAATTTGTTACATACCCAGTAATCGCCTTTATAGTCCACCCATTTACGGGTGACGTTTGACGAAGCCAAAGTATGCAACTCCTTATGTAGGGAACCATGGTGACTTCAGGTCTAAGGACTAATAGTCATACTAATAGCCACATGAGAAAGTATATGACACTCATATAACGATCCATGATACTTTCTCATGGCGGGTCATTCAGTATACATTCTCCAATGCATACCCATGTATAAACTTGATATCTCATATCCATGACTTGTGAGATCAAGTCATCGTGTTGACCTACATGCTAGTCTCTATGCATTAACATTGTCCCTGAATGTTAATACTCGACTAGGAATGATTAAGAGTAGTGTTCTCTATATCATCTCATTATCGATTTAACCAATCGATTGATATAGATAAGAACCTACTACTCAAGGACATTATTATATTTAGTTATTTGGCACCAATACAAGTAAATATAATAACCATGCCTTTATAAATAGGAATATGATACAATAAAGTCCATACAACAATCATCACATGATTGGCTCTAGGGCTTTCGCTAACAATCTCCCACTAACACTAGTGTCAATCATCGTAGTATCTAATATCCAATGACCTAGTGTGACCATCATGCTTTTTCTGTGCCAAAGCCTTGGTCAAGGGATCTGCGATGTTAGCCTCTGTGGGTACTCTACAAATCTTCACATCTCCTCTATCGATAATCTCTCGAATGAAATGGAAGCACCGATATATTCGACCTCTGTTGTAGAAACAGCAACTGTGTCCTTCTTGGAACTCTTCCAGCTCACAGTGCCACTATTCAAGCAAAACACGAACCCTCACTGCGATCTATAATCATCCTGGTCAGTTTGGAAGCTGGCATTGTTGTAACCCTTTACAGCTAGCTCCTCATTGCCTCCAAATATCAAGAAATATTCTTTAGTCCTTCTCAAGTACTTAAGAATATTCTTGACTGCTATCCAGTGACGCTCACCTGGATCTGACTGGTATCTACTCGTCATGCTCAAAGCATACGAGACATCAGGACGAGTACACAGCATGGCGTACATGATAGATCCTATAGCAGATGCGTAAGGGATCTTATCCATGCGGTCTCTCTCCTCTCTAGAAGAGGGACTTTGAGTCTTCGAAAGACTCACACCATGTGACATCGGCAGAAGTCCTTTCTTGGAATTCTGCATGGCAAACCGAAGTAATACCGTGTCAATGTATGTACTCTGACTTAGGCCAAGCAATCTCTTAGATCTATCTCTATAGATCTTAATGCCTAGAATACAGGCTGCTTCACCTAAGTCCTTCATTGAGAAGCACATCCCGAGCCAAGTCTTCACAGACTGTAGCGAAGGGATGTCATTCCCAATGAGCAGTATGTCATCCACATACAATACAAAGAAGATAATTGTGTTCCCATTAACCCTCTTGTAGACACAGGGTTCATCTTCATTCTTGATGAAACCAAACTGTTTGATCGCATCATCGAATCGAAGATTCCAGCTCCGAGAAGCTTGCTTTAGCCCATAAATGGACCTTTGCAGCTTGCATACCTTCCCAGTATGCTGTGGATCTACAAAACTCTCAGGTTGTGTCATGTACACATCCTCAAGTAAGTTTCCATTCAGAAACGCGGTTTTGACATCCATCTACCAGATCTCATAATCGTGGTATGCTGCAATAGCAAGCAAGATCCGAATGGACTTAAACATTGCCACTGGAGAAAAGGTTTCATCATAGTCAATACCATGAATTTGCTTGAAACCTTTAGCCACCAATCGCCCTTATAGGTATGTAAATCCATCCATGTCAGTCTTTCTCCTAAAGACCCATTTACACCCAATGGGTTTGACCCCTTCAGGTGGATCAACCAAAGTCCATACTTGGTTAGTGTATATGGATTCCATCTCGGATCTCATGGCCTCTAGCCATTTCTCAGAATCTGGGCTCATCACAGCTTCCTGATAGGAGGTAGGCTCATTCTCAATGAGCATAACGTCATCATGGTCAGACAAGAGAAATGAGTATCTCTCAGTGACGACGCACTCCTATCGACTGCAAGAGGTAGGTCTACCTGAACAGGTGGTTGTTCCACAACTCTTTGTGCAACAACCTCATCACCCACAACACAATGTGGTTCCTGTTCAACCTCCATCAAGGCCTCAGTGTTATGGTCCTTATCTTGAATTTCTTCAAGATCGAAGGTACTCCCACTAGTTTTTCTAGAAACAAAATCCCTTTCTAGAAAAACCCCAGTCTTTGCCACAAACACTTTGTGCTGACTGGGAATGTAGAAGTAATATCCCTTTGTATTCTTGGGATATCCAACAAAATAGCACCTATCGGATTTGGGTCCCAGTTTGTCTGAGACTTGACGTCGAACATAAGCCTCACAACCCCAAATCCTCATGAAAGACATCATGGGATTTCTCCCTGTCCATATCGTATATGGTGTCTTTATCACAGCCTTGGATGGTACACGGTTAAGGGTAAAGGTTGTTGTGTCTAGAGCATATCCCCAAAAGGATATAGGAAGATCTGTGTGACTCAGCATAGATCGTACCATATCTAATAGGGTACGATTCCTCCTTTCGGATACACCATTCCACTGTGGTGTTCCAGGAGGAGTGAGTTGGGATAGAATCCCACACTCAGCTAGATAGTCACGAAACTCATGGCTAAGGTATTCTCCACCTCGATCTGATCAAAGTATCTTAATACTCTTGCCAAGTTGGTTTTGTACTTCATTCTTGAATTCTTTGAACTTTTCAAAGGATTCTGATTTGTATGTCATGAGATACACATAACCATATCTACTGAAGTCATCAGTAAATGTAATGAAGTACCTTTAACCACCTCTAGCAGCAACATTGAAAGGACCACATACATCACTATGTATAAGTCCTAACAAATCTGTTGCTCTTTCGCTATGTCCACTAAAGGGAGTTTTGGTCATCTTGCCTAAAAGGCAAGACTCGCATGTCTCATATGATTCAAAATCAAATGAGTCTAGCAGCCCATCCTTATGGAGCTGAGATAAGCGACTCTCATTTATGTGACCTAAGCGACAGTGCCAGAGATAGGTTTGGTTCAACTCATTTGTCTTGAACCTCTTGGTACTTATGTTATAGATAGGGCTCTCTAAGTCTAGAAAGTAGAGTCCGTTCATTAGAGGTGCACTACAATAGAACATATCATTTAAATAAACTGAACAATATTTGTTCTTTATTATAAATGAAAATCCTTTCTTGTCCAAACAAGAAACTGAAATGATGTTCTTGGTTAAGGCAGGCACATAACAACATTCATTTAATTCTAATACAAGCCCAGAGGGCAGAGATAGATCATAAGTTCCTACAGCAACAGCAGCAACCCTTGCTCCATTGCCTACTCGTAGGTCCACCTCATCCTTTGTCAATGCCCTGCTATTTCTCAGCGCCTGCACATTGGTACAAATGTGAGATGCACATCCGGTATCTAATACCCATGATGAAGAAATAGATAGATTGACTTCTATAACATTTATACCTGAAGTAGAAGTCTCACTTCTTTTCTTCTTAAGATCTTCCAGGTAAGCTTTGCAGTTACGCTTCCAGTGTCCAGCTTCCTTGCAGTGGAAGCAAGCCCCTTCCTTGGCTACCCCTCCTTTTGGTTTAAGTTCTTTGCCTTTGCCCCTTGTCTTGGGACTTTCCCTTACCTTTAGGCTTGCCCTTGCCTTTCTTCTTCTGCACCATCAAAATGGTGTCAGATTTTCCCTTCTTAAGGTTAAGCTCAGTAGTTCTCAACATGCTGAGCATTTCAGGCAGTGGCTTATCAATTTCATTCATGTTATAATTCATGATAAATTGATTGAAGGCTTATGGCAAAGATTGCAAGATCAGGTCAGTGGCCAGCTCTTGGCCAAGTGGGAATCCCAGCCTTTGTAGGTTTTCTACGTACCCAATCATCTTGAGTACATATGTACCTACGGGAGTCCCTTCTTGCATTTTGGACCCAAATAATGCCTTAGAGACTTCATATCTCTCATGCCTTGCTTGTCCTTGATATAGTTGACGAAGATGTCCAACCATATCATAAGCATTCATGAACTCGTGTTGCTTCTGAAGCTCAGAGTTCATGGTCGCGAGCATAAGACATGACACATCTAATGCATCATCTTGATGCTTCTTGTAAGCATCTTTGTTAGCTCGCGAGGCAGTGGCAGGAGGTGCCTCCGGAATGGGCTGCTCCAGGACGTACAACTTCCTTTCTTGGGTGAGAACAATTCTCAGGTTCCTGTACCAGTCCAGGAAATTTGCTCCATTGAGTTTGTCCTTCTCAAGGACAGAACACAGAGAGAGAGTGTTCGTGTTTGTCGACATAGTTATCTACGACATACAATGCAGAGAATTAATACCATATTCCTTTTATCATTTAATTAGGCCTTTAATCAAATGATGCTCCCACTAAATTATAGGAATTTTGTAGAATCGAGTTATTGATGTGGTCAAACCACATTACTAGATTCATACAAACTAGCTATAATTCTTGTGGGACAAGATCCACATCATACTAAGCCTTGAGTTAGCTTTGGCTAAATCGCCCAAGACTTAGTACGATCGGTGGGTAACACATTACCGATTACATCTCTATGCAACTCTTGTTTATAGGATCAAGACCCACATTTACAAAAGACCTTGAGTTAGCTTTGGCTAAATCGCCCAAGATTTAGTGTAAATGCGATCTTAACCTATCTTTCCAACGATTGGAATATACCTATAGTTCTACTCGATCCAATTGAGTTTAACTAGTTTTGCTCAATCTAATTGAGCTTACTCTAACCCAAGCGTGATAGGCAGGACCAAGATTGTCCCTCCGCACCCTACCAAGATAATATGCGTTGCTCGCTTTGTATTCAACAACAACAAATGATCGAGGTAGTGATGGGTCTCAGTAGGCATTTTCGAGTTGATTCGATTATGATCTAATCTAATCGTAATGTGTATCTTATACGCATTTAGGCCTTTATTATCCTATATTAGCATGCATCACATACATACATTCATTATTCTAGCATGCATCATATACATACAAGAAAATTATCCTAGCATGCATCATATACATACAAGCATTATTCTACTAGCATGCATCACATACATACAAGCAAAATCAATTTTATATATATATATATATATATATATATATATATATATATATATCAACATATATATATATAATTAAATGTGATATAGTCATGGCCCTACTACGATCTTCTCAAGCCAATGAGAAGATCGGACGGTCAACCTAAGGGTAGCGGCTTCTCCAAGCGCTTCCTTTGACTGCCATGTGTCGTCGTCACCCTTCTCGTAATCTCGTCTTCGAGTGGACTTTCCACCGCTCCATTTTGTACATTACAAATATGAAACTCGAGTTACATTCGAGTCTAAAACTATTTACAACTAGAATATCAAAAGAAGAGGTACGACGCGTAGGTCGCATACACTATACAACACGCACAACTACAAAACGGCACGCAGGCCGTATTATGAATTACAACACGCATAATCCAATCAAATTGGGGTCATTGAGCCATGACAATCACAGAATTATACATAATTCTAAATTATGTATTTTTACAGAAATTTCTATAATTTTTCCTAATTTTTTTTTCAAATTAATGAGTCACCTCTCCGTAACGGTCCCGCTAAGCGGTTTCCGGGCACGATCGCGGGACAAAGCCCCTTTCGGGGATAGGGGCAGCGCCCATACTCACAAAATTAACTTTGCGAGTGTCCCTACTGCGATCCTACAGTGACTTAACTCGCTGTCCCAAAAACCTAAAGCGAGAACTCGCCGTTTCGGAGAGTTTTTCTCGACGGTTGAAGCCTACAAGTGTCCCAACACTCGTTGCTTCGACTCTTTGAGAAAAATACCCAAAAATTCTATAAAATTAGGAAATTTACAGAAACATATAAATCTGTAATTTTTATATCTAATACAAAAATTACAAAAATGAAACACATACATGCTTCGCACGTGGCTCTGATACCACTATTGGGGTTTTCCAAGCCGTAAAAACTGCTTTATGCGTTGCGGAAACCTCGGAATCCCCGGCCACGGATCCGTGCGAAGATATATTAAAATAAAATATGTATGTGCTTACTAAAAACCCTAGATCTACCTTAGATCTAAGAGGTGAGATCATTACCCTCGTAGCGATGCCCTTCGCTTATCCCACTCGTCCAAAAGTTCATCGGAACTCGAGAGTGTCAAGTGCACACTCCTCTATTGGTATCCACACAAGCAATAGGTGGAGAAAGAGACAAACTTGAGTGTGCTAGCACTCCTAGAAGATCTCGGCAAGATGAGGAAGGAGAGGGAGAGCTTGAGAGGAAGAGCACCAAGGAAGAAGATGATGGAATGAGTAACTCACCAAAAATGAATTCATCATCATAACCCCTAAAGTGGCCGGCCACTTCATGGAAGGGGGGTTACATGCATGCATGTAACTCTAATGACCCTTGGTCTCCCTCATGATGTGGCACCAATTGACAAAGTCAATGATGATGTGGAGCATCATCATTGGCCGGCCATGCCAAGTCATCATCATGACATGGCATTTGGTCAAGTCAAACTTGACCTTTCATCTTCCCTCTCAAGTTAAGTCAAACTTGACCTCTAATCTCCCATGGTTGATCAAATCTAACCAATTGACTCAAGTCAATTTAATTTAATGAATCTCTATTCATTTAATTTAAATTGATTTGATGAATCAAATCTAAATTAGACTCATTCAACACTTGAATCAACTTGAGTCTAACTCAATTAGTCTAATTTGGATTACTCTTAATCCAATTTGGTTCATCCCATGAACCTAATTCTCATGGTTCATCATATGAACCTAATCTCCATCTAATTGCTCTTATGTGTGTGACCCTATAGGTTCTTGTAACGTTGGCAATATCCCTAAACGGATTTAGGAACATAAGCAATGAGCGGTATCTAGCAACACATCATTGCTACCCAAGTAACAAGAATGTTGAGCTCCAACATCACCTTTGTGACTACTAATTGTGACTCTCACAATATGTGACAATGTCCCTCTATCCTTGACATCTAGATTGACCAATCGAGGCATAGGCCGTGTCATCCTCGGTACAATCTAAATCTTGATCTCCAAGTAGACTCACTCTAATCAAATGAGCTCAATATCTCATATTGACTCATTTGGGCATGTCCATGCACTTCGTGGTTTCACTCTATCAAGAATATCGATGTCACCCCCGTCATATAGGAGGGATAGATCCCATCTACATAACTCACATCCCTCCGCATAATTTGTTACATACCCAATAATCGCCTTTATAGTCCACCCATTTACGGGTGACGTTTGACGAAGCCAAAGTATGCAACTCCTTATGTAGGGAACCATGGTGACTTCAGGTCTAAGGACTAATAGTCATACTAATAGCCACATGAGAAAGTATATGACACTCATATAACGATCCATGATACTTTCTCATGGTGAGTCATTCAGTATACATTCTCCAATGCATACCCATGTATCAACTTGATATCTCATATCCATGACTTGTGAGATCAAGTCATCGTGTTGACCTACATGCTAGTCTCTACGCATTAACATTGTCCTTGAATGTTAATACTCGACTAGGAATAATTAAGAGTAGTGTTCTCTATATCATTCTCATTATCGATTCAACCAATCGATTGATATAGATAAGAACCTACTACTCAAGGACATTATTATATTTAGTTATTTGGCACCAATACAAGTAAATATAATAACCATGCCTTTATAAATAGGAATATGATACAATAAAGTCCATACAACAATCATCACATGATTGGCTCTAGGGCTTTCACTAACATTTCACTCTTTTTAATGCTTTCCAAAGCATATACTAGGGTTATAAGCAGTTAGGGTAGCCTAACCTAGCTGAAGCATGGGCTAAACATCCTCTTTACCCGATCGCCCTATGCATCATCGATTTCCATCAAATGATCGATATCCGCAAAAGCATAAATCAGAAATCAGAATCGAAATTTGAAAATACATAAGTAAATATACATATTTTGAAAAATCTTGAAACTTCATATGTATACTAATTATACCAAATAAAATGGGTGAAAAATATTTGAAAATTAATTTACCCACAAAATAATGTAATTGACACAAAGTTCAAAACCATTGAAAAATTCAATGTTTTGGCCCTACTTTGTATCAACTCCATCAATGGTGATTGCTATCAAAAGATAAACTTCACCAAGGTTTTTTAAAATATTTTTAAAAACCTATATTGGATCATGATCAATGAGTTCAATGCACATAACTTGCACATTAGCTTTCCCCATGATCCACACATGATATATGATGAGTTTGAGTTCATCTAGATCCAAAAACTATGCACCTTGAACTTAGCTCATTTCCTAGCATCTCATATGTGTCTAAGGTTTATCAATACACACACATGTCAATGTGATGTGAGATGTGAATTTTGTTCATCCTAAACTAGGGTTTCATGCATTTTCTAAGGCAACACTACTTGATTCCATTATACATGGGACTTCAAGTCATACCAATTGTCCTTAAATCAATTTTAATTAATGCATGAATGATCATGGCATAAATAATAAAATAAATAAGCTTGACCAATGATCATGATGTCATGACATATGATTAAATTTAAATATACATGACATAAACCTAATTCTAAGCATGATCATGACATTTTATATGATTAAAAATAAGAATGATGTCATGACATATTATATGGCAAATCAAGCATGGCAAATAAAACATAAAGGTATATAATATCTAAATTTTAGTGTTAATTGTCATTTGTTAAAATTAAACTCATTTTGTCATATTATCACTAATCTCCCAAGTGTGCCAAAAACCCAAAATGACATACCATTGCCTAAGACCTAAATTGTGCCAATTTGATCAATTTATCAAACTTCTTAAATAATATTGACACATCCTAAAATCTTTTAGGATTTAAATTCAAACTTATTTTCAAGGTATCCATAACCTTGAAAATGACCTAAAGTGTCACCTTTACCATGGTTAGGTTAACTACCCATCCATTTAAAGTTAGCACACTCTAATCCATTTAGCGTGAATCGATCACGCTCCTAGGAACCCAAAACCTATTTGAGCTCCTTGGGTTTACTAGGTATTCCTTAGGGATGACCTCCCTAGATACCCTCCTAATGACCCTTCTAGGCTTGGTAGTCTTGGTCATTGTAATCTTACCTAGGCTAACTCTAGGGTGACTCCTTGTAACCTTCTAAGTGGCTTTCCTAGGTTTCTTGAAATCCTAGCCACTAGGCACCTACCATGGTCAACTCTAGGGATGATTTCCTTGTGACCTTGGTTTTCCTAGACCGGGTTTAGTTTCATAGTCAAATGGAATATTATGGTAAGTAGGCATTACCTTCTTGGACATAGGCTTGTAATCCAAACCTTGTCTCCTAGATGGTTCTTGCCTCTACACCCTAGGTTTTGACTTTTAGACCCTTGTGTTTGATTTTGCATATTTCTAAGGGTTTTCAAATTTCTCAAGCCTTGACCTCAAGGCTTGGTTCTCTAACTCTAATTTCTCTAATTTAGTGGGTCCATTGTTTATTTGATCAGCTTTTCCCTTCCTAGGCATATGTCTAGAATTCTTTGGATTAAAGCCTAGATAATCTTCTATTTTCCTAATACTTGTCTTAGGTAAAATTGTTTTAGAGACATTAGTCCCAAATTTCTCCTTATTCCTAAAATGATAAGACTTTGAACCTAAGCAATAAAGTTTACTATTTCTAGCATACTCTTTATGATAAATAGCAAGATTACTTCTAGTATGCTTTTGACTATTAATTGAAGTAGAAGCATACTTAAATGTTACCTTGGGGTTTACCTTAACTCCCACGACATGTGATGCTCCCTCTTGAGTCTTCTTCTTCCCCCTAGGGCATTGACTTTTATAATGTCCTCTTTGGTGGCACTTGAAGCACACTTCGTGCTCCTTGCTCTTAATGGTTGGGGGACCGGCATCCTTGGCCTTTTCTTGAGATTTCGGTGTCGATTGACTTTTCTTGACTTTCTTGAGGCACTTGCTTTTAAAGTGCCCATATTCCCTACACTCAAAACACATAATATGATTTTTATTTTTGAATTAATGTGTTTGAGTTACCTAGGTCAATGGTGGAAGTTTGGGCTTGCTCTTCTTCTTGACAGAAAGTAGAAGCTTTTTCTTAATGCTCTGGAGTGGATGGTCTCTCCTCCCCCTCAATCCTAGAGATGGAGGCCTCTTCCACTTATTCCACCTCTTCCGATCCGGACATTGATTTCCTATCAACCTCCCAATCCTCAAGCTCTTGGGATGAAGATGTGCTTGCTTCTTCTTGAGCTTGAGAAGATGAGCACTCCTCTTCCTTTTCTTCTTGGACTGGTTGTGGGTTCTTATGGAATCTTGCCACTTGGCTCCATAGCTCCTTGGCATCCATGTAATCACCTAAACTACACAAAATGTTGTTAGGAATCAATTCAACCAAGAATTTTATTACCTTCTTGTTTTTCTCGAATTCTTGGATTTATTCCTTGGTCCACTTCTTCATTTTGAGAAAACCACCCTTTGGCCCTCTCGGATACTCGAATCCTTCCATCAAGGCGGACCATTCTTCAAAATCCCTCATCATGATGAAGTCTTCAATCCTTGCCTTCCACTGATTGAAGTCTTCTCATCTATAAAGCGCATACGGGACCGGCGTGTTAATATCTCATCCCAATGTTTCTTGGAAATCTATCTTCTTCTTCACCCTCTAGTGGTGCTCCCTTAGTTGTTAAACCTTGAAGAGCAGCCTCGCTCTGATACCACTTGTTAGGAAATTGATCGTCGCTAGAGGAGGGTGAATAGCGATTACGTCGGATGATGGAATTTGATCGTTCATTTCTACAAATCGTGTTAGCGCAGCGGAAATAATAATAACATGAATAAAACACGACAATCACAAGAACAATACACTAAGATATAACGTGGTTCGGAACCTCAAGGATCCTACTCCACGGGTTGGGCTCGAACGAGCCCTAGTGATGCCAATCACCACTAATAATCAAAACACTCCTTCTCGGAACAATCCAGAGGTGGAGGAAACCTCTTACAACAATTCTTACAACAATAAGAATCAAATACAAGCTAATGCAAAGTAAAATACACAAAAGAATGCAAAGAATACTTTACAAATGATCTTTTGGAAGCTTGCTTGTTTGGTTGCTTGAGTTGCACTTGGAGACACTGAATTGTACTAGCAAATCGCTCCAAATCACCCTAAGAAACCATGGCAAAAACCTTCTCCGCGAGCTACTTTTATAACCTGCATTCAGGCTGAATTTTGCCTAGCAGTCGACTAATCGAGACCATCAGTCGACTGTTCCTATAGTCGTTGCCTTACAACGGCCTGAGCCACGTTGGATAAGTTCCAACATATAGACCATCAGTCGACTGATCGATGTTGGTGCAATCGGCCCAGGTCACGATTGACCAGGACTCGAGTTTGACTCGAATGATGTTTTGATGTTCGACAAAAATATATGATAATGAAATTGTCAAGGTAAAGTCCAAGTCATGGGTACTTGGCATGGAAAGTCCAAGTTGAACACTTGGTATTTGGTAAAGTCCAAGTCTTGAGTACTTGGCATGAAAAGTCCAAGTGGGACACTTGGCACATGAAAAGTCCAAGCATGGGTCTTGGCAATGTAAAAGTCCAACATGGGTTGGCAAGGGAAAGTCCAAGCTTGAGTCTTGGCATGAGAAGTCCAAGGGGTTTGATATAGAAGTCCAAGCGGGAGTCTTGGCGGCATAAGTCCAATGGTTGGCGGCGTAAAGTCCAAGCGGAGTCTTGGCGGCGTAAGTCCAATGTGCCTTGGCGGTATAGACACCGTTAGCA
Source organism: Wurfbainia villosa (assembly GCA_025175895.1). Classification (NCBI taxonomy): domain Eukaryota; kingdom Viridiplantae; phylum Streptophyta; class Magnoliopsida; order Zingiberales; family Zingiberaceae; genus Wurfbainia; species Wurfbainia villosa. The sequence goes on from CM046008.1 coordinate 5,961,615, forward strand.
TGACATAGCCGATGGAAGCACCTGAAGGCTAGCGCGTTGGATGTACAAGTCATGGATGACTTGGAGGGATCCGAGAGGCGTGAGGCTGATGGAGGTGGCTAGAAGGCTTAGGTCTAGGCTAAGGGTGGTCTAGCAAGTATGGGGGAACCATACTTGGGCTAAAACCTCATGTTTGAGGTGTGCCAGTCGACTGGTGTCATGTGGCAGTCGACTGGACCGAGTCAACTAGGGTTTGACTGTGGGTTGTGGCCTAGCAGTCGACTGCCAGAAGTGAGCAGTCGACTGATGGCTCGAGCAGTCGACTGATCGTGTGATCAGTCGACTAGTGCTCAGATTTTCGACCACAGAATGGAGTCTCACTCGACCACTACGACGAGCAGTCAAGTGATGGCTCATCAGTCGACTGATGCTCATGATCAGTCGACTGATGCTCATGATCAGTCGACTGATGTCCTAGCCATTGGATTTTTCCAGCGTGGATTACACCGTTGTCTCACAGCAACAGTGTGATCAGTCGACTGATGGTCCTGAGCAGTCGACTGATCAACCTTTTCCAGCACAGGTTGAAGCTATAAAAGGAGCTCATGATGGAGGAAAAGATAGCGATTTTCTTGAGCGAAATTGAAGGGGGAAGTTGGTGCTTTCCAGTCCTTCAAAGCTAGTTCAAGGGAATCAAAGATCAAGCAATCCAAAGTTCTTGTAAAGTGTTTTTCCTTTACTTGCATTTGTATTTCATTGTATTTGCTTGTATTCATTTGATTATTGTTGTAATCATTATTGTACAAGGTTTCTCCGCCTCCGGATTGTTCCGAGAAGGAGTGTTTATCAGTGGTTGCATGCGCATCACTAGAGCTCGTGGAGCTCGATCCATGGAGTAGGAACCGTGTGGTTCCGAACCACGTTATATCCTTGTGTTAGCGTGTTGTGCATTTCGTTATCGTTATTACTTTTCTATTTCCGCTGCGCTAACGAAATTGTAGACACGATCACGAGCAAATTCCATCTACGAACGATCAAACGCTATTCACCCCCCTCTAGTTGTTACAAAGATCCTAACAAGTGGTATCAGAGCCCGAGGCTCTTCTACGGATTAACAACCCGGAGTCAAGAAGCTAGAGGGAAGGATATGGATTTCCAAGAAAAATTGGGTGATGACGTCAACATTCCACCTTCCTTCAACTGTGAACATTTCGCGTATTGGAAAGGTAGGATGGAATATTTTCTAATGACAAATATCGAAAATTGGTTTGCTGTGACTATAGGTTTTGATGCTCCGAGAGGGGAGAACGGCGAAATCCTCAAAATGAAGCGATGGACCGAGGAGCAATGGGAAAAATTCAAGACAACCATTAAGGTAACAAAAATGTTGATTAACTTGATACCTAACGACATTTTGTCCAGATTAGGAAGCTATAGGGATGCCAAGGAGTTGTGAAACAAGTTGCTCAAGTTCCACGACAATCCCGAATCGGTCCAAGAAGACTTGGAAGAGGAGGAGACCGAAGAAGAATCATCACCATCCTCACAAGAAAGTGAGGAGTCAACTTCCGGATCGGAAGAGGTGGAGGAAGTAGAAGAAGCATCCACCTCAAGGATTGAGGGGGAGGAGAGAACCTCCATACCGGAACATCAAGAAGAAGCTTCGACATCCGGTCAAGATGAAGAAGCCCAAAGTCCAATTCCGGTCTCTACCACCGAACTAGGTAACTCAAGCAATTTGGTTTTAAATAAAAAACATATAATTTGCTTTGAGTGTAGGGAAACCGGGCACTATAAGAGCAAGTGCCCAAAGAAGGTTAGGAAAGCTCCACCGACACCAAAAGTCAAGGATGCCGGTGCCCCCAAGTCAAAAGAGCAAGGAGCACATCATATGCTTCAAGTGCAATTCAAAGGGGCATTATCGGAGTCAATGCCCTAGGGGGAAGAAGAAGGGGCAAGGAGGAGCATTACAAGTAGGGGGAGCTTCTATAGCTAACCCTAAGGTATATTTAAATAATGCACCTTCTAAATTTAAAAGTCAAAAGCATGCTAGAAATTTTAATTCTCTCGCAATTCACTATGAAAAGCATGCTAGAGATAAATACATTTGTTTAGGAGCTAAAAGTGTTAACTTCAAAAGTAAGGAGAAATTTGGGATTAATGTCCCTAAAAATAAGTTATCTAAGGATAAACCTAGGTCAAATAACTCAAGACCAATCCTACCTAGGGAGACAATTAGGAAGGTACAAGAACATCTAGGTCTAAACCCTAAATGGACTAGGCATATGCCTAGAAAGTCCCATGCCCAAGAATTTAATCAAAAATAAATTGGGCAATTAGAATTAGAAAACCAAGCCTTGAGGTTAAGGCTTGAGAAACTAGAAAAAACCCTTAGGAATATACAAAACCAATTTAAAGGGTCTAATGGTCAAAGTCAAAGGTCCAAAAGTCAAAGTCAACACCAAGGACCTAAGAGTCAAAAGTCAACCAAGGGAAAGCAAGGTTTGGGTCACAAACCTAAGCCTAAGGTAGCTTACCATAGTGTTCCATTTGATTATGGGACACAAACTAGGTCTAGGAAGACCAAGGTCAATAGGGAAGTCATCCCTAAGGTTGACCAAAGGTTGTGCCTAGTGGCTAGGGTTTCTAGGAAACGTAGGGTGGCCACCAAGAAGGTTGTAAGGGGAGATACCCCTAGAGTCAACCTAGGCAAGACCCAAGTGACCAAGGCTAATAAGCCTAGAAGGGTCATTAGGAAGGTATCTAGGGAGGTTATCCCTAAGGAATACCTAATTAACCTTAGGAGCTCAAATCGATTTGGGCTCCTAAGAGTGTGATTGATTCACGTTAAATGGATTAGAATGTGCCAACCATGATTGGATGAGTAGTTAACTCAACCATGGTAAAGGTGGCACTTTAGGTTATTTTCAAGGTTATGGTTACCTTGGAAATACATTTGAGCCTTAATCCTAAAGGATTTTAGGATGTGTCAATATATTTCTTGAAAACATGAAAATCAATAAAATTGGCACAATCTAGATTTAGAGGTCATAATGTGTAACTTTGATTGTTGGCACACTTTAGAAGTTCATGTATCAAGAAAAGTGTGTTTAGGATGTAAAAGTAACATCTAGAGTGATACTCAAGTGTCACACAACTTGATGTCTTGTACTTACCATGCTTCATATATTTCACCATGTGTTTGCATGGAAGGAATGTCTAGGATGGATTGCATCTCACAAAATAAGTCTTTTACCTTGATTGTGTATTTCAAACACTTAGAAAGGGTGAGATGTTAGGATTTGAAATCATTGGATGTTAATGTTTGCCAAAAATGGAATAAAACATTAAAATACATTAACGAATACATGAATATAAGTGTAACATCAATATGTTCGATATACAAGATTAAACATGATAAAATGGAATAATTTAGACGCCAGACTCAATCAACATCACGATCGATTGATACATCACCGACCGATGGTATTGTTCACCGAGGCCGAGGGGCATCACGAGTGCTCGACGACATCGAGGAGGTGACATCACCGATCGATGAGCCATCACCGGCCGATCGATGTTATCAGCACGCCGCGTGGTTCACGGCCGATTGCCGAGCCAGAATGATCACGGCCGATGCGCAGAAACCCGCTTAATAAATCACGATCACGATCGATGTCGACATCACGATCGATCGCGATTTTATAACGCCAACCGCTAGGGTTCGCTGCGTCTTCACCGACGCCGCTTTCCTTTTCCTCTCCTCTCCGATCGCCATCCCCTTCTCCGACCAACCCTTCCGGACGTGCCAGCCGCCCAAGCTTTTAGGTTTGATAGATAAGCCCCTTTTCTTGCGTTTTTCACTTATTTCAAGCCTTAGTTCACTCATTCTAGGGTTTGTTTCCCTATTTTCGATTAGGGTTTCAGCGTCTGAGTCCTCCGGTGACCTTTCCGGTAACCCCCTCAGTGATATCTGAGCATCCCATCGTCACACCTCCAAATGGCACCTAAGTAACACTCTTCTTACCCAAGCCCTAATTTGCCTTTCCATTGTAATCATGTATTATTGTCCTTGCATGTCATATCATTACATTGCATTCATAATAGGAGAGCCCGTAGGAATGATCCACCCGAGGGTGAATCTCGATTGTACTAACCTATGTTGGTTAGGTACATCGATAGGGACTTTTTCAATCGCTACTGTAGTGATATCATGGACTTATTTGCATACTATCATCTCATGAAAATTGTCTTATGCACCCATCCTATTAACGATGACCTTCTTAAGGAATTTTATCAGAACCTAAAGAAGGTAGACGATGGCCCTACCTACACTACTCGCGTTGCAAAATGCGATTTAGAGTTCACTCCTGCGATACTGCAGGAGTTTCTCGAGTGTAAGCCATCGTATGACACCTTCATCTTTACCCCCCATTTGACGCTCCTTTACCCGAGCCATTTGACCATATTTCTTTAGAATCCATGCATGCAGCATTTTTTGGTCATCCTCGCCCACCGCCGTAACTTATTCCCTATTAGTGAGTTATTTGCACCTGACAATGTACTCTACAAGGTCATTGTTGGGTGTTTTCTTCCTATAGTCACTCGGGGTCTGGCCAAGATTCGACCTCCCCATCTCTTTCTACTATATGCCATGCGTAATAGGTTAGACATAAACTTTGCATTAAATATGTTTTATCAGATAATGCATTTCATTTCCTCATAAGGAAAGTGCATATGCCATATGGTCACCTTATCACAGCATGGCTAGAGTCCATAGGCATTAACATTCACAGGGGTTCTCTGAGAGCGCTCTCTGAGGTGTATGACTGCATATCGATTCGCAACTTCTCGTTAGTGAAGCTGTGGATGGGGCTTGGACAGATGGAGTTGGCGCCTCGACCACCACCCAGGGCACGCAGAGCCTCCTCCCAGACGCAGAGAGGAAGACTATGAGGATGTAGACACGGGTGAGGAGGATCACCGCCACCGATGCATCACGCGGTCCATCAGATCGTCGTGGCCAGCTGGAGTCCAGATTCTAGGACTATCAGCAGACTATCGACTCTAGGTCGTCGAGATCTTAGCGAGCCAAGCATCTTCTGCCAAGACGCCTTGATCGGATGGAGGAGTCCCGAGCCGCATTGAGCCACGATATATGTTTGAGATGATGCGGGCGACTCGTTGAGTCGAACCTCCTCCACCGCCACCTCCCGCACGCATACTAGATATAGAGGATGTTAGATTTTCTTTGTTTTGAGTAGTGAGATTGAGCATATCCTATCTCCATTTTGAATGTAAAAGACCAAATCTTTAAATTAAATGAAATTTCTATTTGTGACAATCTTGTGTGTTTGGATGCGTATTTGTATTATTGTGTTGGCTTATGAAAGTTGCTATATCATGACGTGAAATTGCATTTTATCACATAACATGTCATGTCATTGTTTAGGATTATTTTAGATGTCATGTGTTCTTAAATTTCATCATATGCCATGACATCATGATCATTGGTCATGTTTTTATTTTGCTATCACTATACCATGATCATTTCATGCATTAATTTGATTGAACATTGATTTAAGGAAAATGGCATGACTTGAAGTCTCATTGATAAGGGAATCAAGTAGGGTTGCCTAGGAAATGCATGAAATCCTAGATAAAATGAATCAAACCCACATCTCACATCACATTGACATGTATGTGTATTTATACACCCTAGATACATGTGAGATGCTAGGATAATAAGTTAGGTTCAAGGTGCATAGGTAGTGCATCTAGATGAACTCAAACTTATTTTAATTATCATCAAGAATCATAAGGAAAGCTAATATACAAGTTATGTATATTTAGTCAATAAATTATGGTTCAAAAATAGGTTTTCAAAAACATTTTAAAATTAATTTAGAAAACCTTGGTAAAATCTATCTTTGATAGTCATCATCATTGTAGAAGTTGATACAAAGTGGATCAAAACTTTAAAGTTTTTAATAGTTTTGAACTTTGTACCAATCTCCTATTTCAATGGTAAAAATATTTTCAAAATTTTTCACTGATTGTATGTGTGATAAGTAATATACGATCAAGTTTCGTGATTTTTGATTTACGAGAATTACTTATGAATTTCAAAGTCGAGTCGATTTAAAATCGGTTTTGCTATCATCGATCGCTCTCATGATCGTGATGGGGCGCGTTGGACTCGACTGATACAGCGATCACTCATTGTTGCCGCGCTGGCCGATCGATGGACACATCAGATCTGGTATGTAGTCGATCGATAGCTGATTTCGGGGTTACCAAAGTTGCTTAACCCGATTTCAGCTGCGGTTAAGGTCCCTAACCACTCCTAACCCTAGGATATGCTTTGGGAAGCATGATGAAGGGTGAAAATCCACTGGATATGGATTAGGAAAGGTGTTTAGGGTTTGTATCAATTTTAAGGTGTTAGAAAGTTCAATGTTGAATTTCTAACCTTAACTTTGATGATTTAGAGTTCCTATTGGCTTAGGGACTTCCTAAGGACATTGTTGGCGCAATGGTCAAGGGGGAGCAAGCCTTTAGGGGGAGGTATCCAAGGAGAAAATGTTATCAATTTGGAAAATTGATGGATTTTTAGAAACCCAGTTTGGAAATTGGGAGAGTGTATAGGATTGTCTCTCTTGAGTGATATGAGACTTATCACTAAGAAGATGGTAGGCATTCTAGGTATTTTTGGACAAAGGAGGAGATTGTAAGATCTCATTGGGTCATGAGACATTGACCTCCTTGGAGAGATAACCTTTTGATGTATGTCAAAAAGGGGGAGAATTTGTTTGATATTTGGGATCACCAATTTGGAATAATTGGTAAGAGACTTGAGTTAGCGGTCTAACTCAAATGGTTTGGTTTTTGTCAAACATCAAAAAGGGGGAGATTGTTGGTGCAATCGGCCCAGGTCACGATTGACCAGGACTCGAGTTTGACTCGAATGATGTTTTGATGTTCGACAAAAATATATGACAATGAAATTATCAAGGTAAAGTCCAAGTCATGGGTACTTGGCATGGAAAGTCCAAGTTGAACACTTGGCATTTGGTAAAGTCCAAGTCTTGAGTACTTGGCATGAAAAGTCCAAGTGGGACACTTGGCACATGAAAAGTCCAAGCATGGGTCTTGGCAATGTAAAAGTCCAACATGGGTTGGTAAGGGAAAGTCCAAGCTTGAGTCTTGGCATGAGAAGTCCAAGGGGTTTGATATTGGCTGCGTAAAGTCCAAGCGGGAGTCTTGGCGGCATAAGTCCAATGGTTGCCGGCGTAAAGTCCAAGCGGAGTTTTGGCGGCGTAAGTCCAATGTGCCTTGGCGGTGTAGACACCGTTAGCATGACATAGCCGATGGAAGCACCTAAAGGCTAGCGCGATGGATGAACAAGTCATGGATGACTTGGAGGGATCCGAGAGACGTGAGGCTGATGGAGGTGGCTAGAAGGCTTAGGTCTAGGCTAAGGGTGGTCTAGCAAGTATGGGGGAACCATACTTGGGCTAAAACCTCATGTTTGAGGTGTGCCCCGACCGTGTCATGTGGCGCCAATCGACCGAGTCAACTAGGGTTTGATGCGGGTTGTAGCCTAGCGATCGCTGGGCATGATCGATGGCTCGAGCGATCGGATGAGCTCGAGCGATCGATGATCGTGTGATCACCGATCGTGCTCAATTTTCGACCACCGCGACGAGCGGAGTGATGGCTCATCGATCGCGATGCTCATGATCGACTGATGTCCTAGCCGTTAGATTTTTCTAGCGTGGATTACACCGTTGTCTCACAGCAACAGTGTGATCAGTCGACTGATGGTCCCGAGCAGTCGACTGATCGACCTTTTCCAGCACAAGTTGAAGCTATAAAAGGAGCTCGTGATGAAGGAAAAGATAGCGATTTTCTTGAGCGAAATTGAAGGGGGAAGTTGGTGCTTTCCAGTCCTTCAAAGCTAGTTCAAGGCAATCAAAGATCAAGCAATCCAAAGTTCTTGTAAAGTGTTTTTCCTTTACTTACATTTGTATTTCATTGTATTTGCTTGTATTCATTTGATTATTGTTGTAATCATTATTGTACGAGGTTTCTCCGCCTCCGGATTGTTCCGAGAAGGAGTGTTTATCAGTGGTTGCATGCGCATCACTAGAGCTCGTAGAGCTCGATCCATGGAGTAGGAACCGTGTGGTTTCGAACCACGTTATATCCTTGTGTTAGCGTGTTATGCATTTCGTTATCGTTATTACTTTTCTATTTCCGCTGCGCTAACGAAATTGTAGACACGATCACGAGCAAATTCCATCTATGAACGATCAAACGCTATTCACCCCCCTCTAGCCGTTATAAAGATCCTAACAATCGAGCCATCACTCAACTGTCAAACCCTAACAGTCAGCTCGGAAACTTTCTATTCCCAAAAACTCGACCATTAGTCGATTACCAGCCATAGCAGTCGATTGCTAAGGACATCAATCATTGCCCAATCTTGTGATCACTTGTCGTGCCATTTCTTACAGTTGAACTCCAGTCGACTCCCATCAGTTTACTAAGAATACTATCAGTCGACTGATAACCTCATCCATGAGGTTTTAACACCAAGTATGATGCCCTCATACTTGTTAGAAAACCCTTATCCTAGACCTAAGCCTTCTAGCCACCTCCGTCAGCCTCACGCCTATCGGATCCCTCCAAGTCATCCATGACTTGTTCATCCATACGCTAGCCTTCAGGTGCTTCCATAAGCTTTTGTCATGCTAACGTGGTCTACACCGCCAAGGCACATTGGTCTTACGCTGCCAAGACTCCTGCCTATACTTTACGCCGCCAACCATTGGACTTATGCTTCCAAGACTCCACCCTTGGACTTTACGTCACTAATAGCACCCCTTGGACTTCCCTTGCCAACCTATGTTGGGCTTTCCATTTGCCAAGATTCAAGCTTGGACTTTCCATGCCAAGTACACAAGACTTGACTTCTCCATCATATAGTCAACCTCATGTCAACTATATAGTCAAACAATGGTCAAACCATCACAAACATCAAAATACTCCTCGAGTCAAACTCGAGTCCGTCAATCATGACCGGTCGTCGACAACCAACAATCTCCCAAAATATTGTCAAATATCAAAACACTACTCGAGTCCAACTCGAGTCTGGTCAATCGTGACCTAGGACGATTGCACCAATAGAAATTTTTTGGATTGTTCTTACCTTAATTATGGGATAATTATAGTAAGATATGTTCCGTTTAAGCCTCCTAAGATGACCTAATCAAGAGTTCTATAAAAAGATCCCTTGATAATCTTTGGAGGAAGGTTTTGGTTTTAGGTTTTCCCTTGGTAACCATTTTTCCTCTCTCCTCTTCTCTTGTCTCAGTCGATTGGCTAGCACCAATCAGAGACAAAGTCTTGCTGCTCTAGGAGTTGTCTCAGGTGATCCCAGCGTGGATACTAATAGAGACAAGGTCCATTGGTCTTGCTTGTGGTTTCGACAGATTCAAAAGAATCTTGAAGGTATAACTTCTCTTTCTCCTTGTGTATTTTTCAAGTGATTATGTCAAAGCAAGTTTTCCTGGCCCCCAGGGGATGTTTGGGATGCAATAAAAATTATTTTATTCGCTTTATTTCACTGTGCATGATCCCGGAATCTCCAACAAGTGGTATAAGAGTCACCTTGTTCATTTGGCATAGATTGCATGTTGTAGGAGAATATTTAAAGCATGATTGATGTTTTAATATGCTTGTGCCATGTTTATTTATATGATAGATTAAAGTATGCTTGATTTTACATATAGGATATGTTTGTAACCTAAAAGGAAATACCAAGGATGTGCCTAGAAACACTGAAGGTGTTGGTCGCATTGTTAGAGCCTATGCATAGACTCACGTTCACATCGGGAAATTTATTTCCTAATGTGACCTTGGTTTTTTCATAATTAGGTTTATTTTCTTTTATAGATGAGACACATAATAATCTGAAATTCTCGTAAAATATTAGGCTAACACCTTCCATTAATATGGTTGAACCAGAGTTCTTTTTCGTGTTTGGGTTGTTGGACTCTCTCCAAGCCTGGCACGACATCGAGCATGTTCAATTCATATGAGATTCGATGTTTATTTTAAATGGTAAGGACCATAGGTAAATTTTAAGTTTGGGTTGTTGGACTCTCTCCAAGCCTGACTTGTAAATTGGATGTGTTCAAATCATTTATATTCGATCTTATGATTATAATCAAAGCATTGATTTGTTGGACTGCCTCCAAGGTCAATGTAGACAGAGGTGCAATTAGGTGATATGCATAAGATGTATATATGTTAATGAGTTAACAACTCAATGGATATATGAACATTCAATTAGTTGATAATGTAAAGTGATAGTTATATATTTGATATATAATGGGTATTGTAGATACCTAACATTATGGCTAAAAATGGTTTGTTGGACTCCCTCCAAGGTTGTTCTTAGTCATAGTAGATATCAACCCACCAAGAGATAACCTACCATCTCTCGAATTCAAAGTGAGGGCTTTTGAATTTGACAAAATAGTGGGAGTTTCTTGTTAATGTAAATTGTTTGCATTACTATAAATTCATCTCTCTTACATATCTTTTTGTATAACTAGGTACTGATTAGAATAGAATGTCAACCTTCATTAATTTACGCTCGATTTTGGACAATAACAAATTGATCACAAACTTTTTGGACTAGCTTCTCAACCTGAGAATTGTTCTCAAGGCTGAAAAACTAGCTTATGTCCTTGAAGAGGTTCTTCCCAAACCTCCTGCAGACAATGCATCTGGTGACCAAAAGTTGGCTTACCAGAAACATGTTGTTGACTCTGAGATGGCGAGTTGAATTATGCTAGCGTTGATGTTGTTGGGGAATTGATCGTCGCTAGAAAGGGGTGGATAGCATTTCGTTGCTTGATGGATTTCGATCGCATTCGTCCCTACAATTCAGTTAGCGCAACGAAAATACAAACTAGAATACGAATATAGAGATAACTACACAATCACAACACAAAGATATAACGTGGTTCGGAACCTCAAGGTTCCTACTCCACAGGTTGGGTTCGAATGATCCCTAACGATGCCAAACACCACTAAATAATAAACACTCTTTCTCGGAACAATCCGGAGGTAGAGAAAACCTCTTACAACAGTTCTTACAACAAATAGAAATGAATACAAGCTAATACAAGTAAACTACACAAATACAAGTAAAGAAAACTTTACACAATGTGAACTTGAGTGATTGCTTTTAGTTGCTTGAGAGTAGCCTTGAAGGTCTAGATTGCAGCAGCAAATCCCCTCCAAATCGCCTCAAAGAACCATGCCAAAAATTTTCTCCACGAGCTCCTTTTAATGCTTCACCTTGGGCTAGATTCCGCCTAGCAGTCGACTGATCGCGACCATCAGTCGACTGCTCTTGTAGTCGTTGTGAGACAACGGCTTAATCGACGTTGGATAAGTTCCAATAGATACATTGGCGCTGATCCAAGGTCGTAGAGCCGATTGAATAGTCGATCACCGAGCATTCTCGCGTCAGAATTCCGATCGCAGCCGATCGCCCATCCATGGCGCGATTGCTCGCCATCAATCGATCGCCTAATGTTGGCAACAATCGTCGTCTATTTCGTAGTCCAACATCGCTTGACTCTAAGTAGTTCGACCGCTATAATCCCACCAATCGTTGTAAGTCGACTACCGCCAAGTGTAAAAACACTTGACCAGTCGACTGGTCCAAAGCTTCAGTCGATTGTTAACCACAAACATAAGGTTTAACCCCAAGTATGATTCCCTCATACTTGCTTGACCACCCTTATCCTAGACCTAAGCCTTCTAGCCACCTCCGTCAGCCTCACGCCTATCGGATCCCTCCAAGTCATCCATGACTTGTTCATCCATACGCTAGTCTTAAGGTGCTTCCACCGGCTATTGTCATGCTAAGTTGATCTATGCCGCCAAGGCACATTGGGCTTATGCTGCCAAGACTCCTGCTTGGACTTTATGCTATCAACCATTGGACTTATACTGCCAAGACTCCACCATTGGACTTTACGCCGCCAATATCACCCCTTGGACTTCCCTTGCCAACCCATGTTGGATTTTCCATTTGCCAAGACTCAATCTTGGACTTTACTTTGCCAACACATGTTGGTATTTCCATGTCAAGTACCCATGACTTGGACTTCTCCATCATATGGTCAATCCCATGTCAACCATATAGTCAAACAATGGCAACATCACAATAAGGACTAATAGTCAAAATAGATCAGACATATGATAAATATGCATATGACACTCAAGGCAACGCATGCAAAGACCTACCATTAGTGTATGGTCATATGGCTTGTTGGACTCCTTCCAAAGGTTGTCTATATCTACGATGGATATCGCCCATTCGCAGATGGACCTACGATCCCAAAGTGATTAGGCAATACGTAACT